>OY776093.1:24894836-30317336 GCA_963675205.1 Catocala nupta
TATCGCTCGCTTTAACGGTGAAGGAAATCATCGTGAGGGGAAACCTGCATGTTGAGTTCTCCATGATGTTTTCGAAGATATTTTTATTTATTTATTCATTTGTTCCTTTCTCTAACAAGCGTTAGCTTGTAAGATT
The DNA here is from genome assembly GCA_963675205.1 of Catocala nupta. Classification (NCBI taxonomy): domain Eukaryota; kingdom Metazoa; phylum Arthropoda; class Insecta; order Lepidoptera; family Erebidae; genus Catocala; species Catocala nupta. The sequence goes on from OY776093.1 coordinate 24,894,973, forward strand.
TAATTAATAAAATTGTTTAAAATAAACTTGTAAGATTGAAACTTGAAGTACAAGATTAATTTGCCAATAACTTAATGATTAAATTAAGTAATATGTGAAGTCTACCAACCCGCATAGCACCAGCACGGTGGATTATCACCTAATTTATGGAGAAGAGGCCCGTGCCCAGCCGTGGGATAGTTAAATATAGGGCTCATATTATTATATAGCACAAATGATAAAACACTGGACTTGTGATTAAGAGACTAGAGTTTAGATCACAATTACAGGGCTGACGTGAACATAAAATTTTACTTAGTTAGAGAAGTTTACAAGAATATTTGTAATTTACAACCAAAATTGATTAAAAGTAAAGCAAAAATATTTTTTTAAATAAATTGATCTTGTCAAATGTTTACAATTCTAAGTATTAGCTTAATTTAATACGTTTTTTAATTAATAGGTTTTGTGTTTCGGTGTACCATGTCTATTTAACGATGCTGTGCTGGCAATACTAAAAGCTAAGTAGCTAACCATATTATCAACTAATAGGGATATGCCAGTGTTCAATACGTGCAAGCGTGACTGAATATACATATATGTATATACACATATACATATATGTATATTCATATGTACGTATCACTCTGGTTATTAAATTATATGGATACACATCCATATAGTTTAATAACCAGAGTGATACGTACATATGTTTCTTTATACCGTTGAGATAATGGAATGGACCTGGAAAACCCTTTATTTAAAAAAGCTGCGTCAATTTTGTTAAAAGCCGTTGTCTGTTTATACAATGGTTTGAAGTTAACTTTTTTAATTTCACGTGGAATCATAAAATTACGGTGAATGTGGATCCGGCGTACATAATTCCCAAACTTTTCGAGTGCATTTTTACGCCGCATGACATTTTTTATGGATGTTATTTGCAACGTCAAACATTTCTACCCTCATGTGCTTTTTAGAGGATGAGCAAAGAACAATAGGAGTTAGCTGTTCGAGGGCGGCAAATCTTTTGTATTTACGTACTGATTTACAAATTTACGCTGTACGGCTCTTGCACGCGGCACCGGAAAACATTGTTATAAAGGCGGTTTAACATTTATTTCGATTTAAAAATGTTATCCTTTTACCATGCTTAACACAATATTATAAATTTAAATTAATAACAAGCTGAGTTTACATATATAATTATAATATATATTCTGTTAAATATTATGCTTACATTGTATGTTTTGTATAATTGAAGTCAGTAGTTTGCATTTCGTACAAATATACCAAAACTTAAAGTCTCAGCGCGGGACAAATTCCCTGAAAGTGTGATAACAGCTTCGTCACTGAACTGTTATAAGAACAGACTCGATATTTTTTTGGTTCTGAAGAGACTCAGCTAGCTAAGCTGCTAGTGTGTTTATTCGTACAATAATAATTATTATACAAGCTAGCCCTGTCAGATAATGCACGCATTGTATCACGCTGTTGCAATGTCCTAATCACCGGCAATTTACCCTATAATTATTGACCCACCGGCAAGGGATTTTCCATATATTTTATATTAATTCTAAACGTATTATTTTTATACATTTAAAAATGTAAGATCTATTAAACATTTATAGCAGAGAGTAATAATACATTGACTTACTCACATTACACACGAGAGGCAGTAATACACTTCTGCTAACTTTTGCAAAATACCCTCGAAAAGGTAAACATACATATTATACACCCACATTTTACCAGCTATGTAAATGTCAGTCCCGCGTAAAAGGCGGCAAACGTATTACATACTTACAAAGGACACGCCACTACTAAGAATTCCGTAAGAAAAGTATATACCACATCACTCGAACCACATACGAGTATACACGATCGCCCGCAAACATAATAAGAATCCTATGCCACAGGATCAACGATATAGGCAGGTTACACAAACAAAGAAAACAAATAATTACCAACAACAGCAATATTTTATTACCTTCGATAATGCTTTGGATAAAACAAATACGTGACATCATTATATAAATTTAATGCGATTATGCGAACGATATAAAGCTACATGAATTAACAAAAGCAATAAATAATATTAATACTGGTAAAGTCTTCAAACAAACGATTCCAAGAGTTTGGCCACGTCGATTTCTAAAAGCAAATTCATAGACGAGGGGGACGCAAAGCGAAGTTACTTTTGTTCTGATAAGAGGAAACGAATTATTAATTTTTGAATTCTCTTCCAATTTCAAAATGTGTTAACTGTCAGATATTTTGATTTGGTGAATGCGTTTTTGAGTTATACAGTATTAAGACTGTTTTAACACTGTTGTTCAAACACTGTTGGCGTCTTTCAGCGCTTTTCCATAACTGGAAGCAGTCAATTTCTGGAACTAAGTTATTGCAAGTTTAAATAGGTCATCCGTCTAATTTTATGCGACGATTAACCGATATTGCAGAACAAGTGTATAAAAATCCGTTACATTTCTGTAATTGTATATATACATATTATACCATGTATAATGCACACATGGTATCTTAACATCATTACATTAGCTTTACAATAATCTCATGTAACAGAGAGCAAGCTTATTACTGAGAGAACGAGATCGAGAGAAAGAATTTCTTCAAAGGAATCCCAATAATGAAACATTGCTCATCAACCTGAAAATCGAAACAAGGACGTGACGCCCAGTCACAAATATAAATAAATAGCTCTAAGAAGATAGAAATCAAATGACGTTCATATGCATTGAAATAACTACACTTCGAGACGAGATAACTAACATCTTAGTCTCCTCGTAACGGTCGCTGCTGAGTCGTCGAGGAAACTGTTATAATTCGTATTATATTCGTATTCGTCGTAAACAGGTGTAATAATTTAAATATAGCATAGTGTTTTTGAGAATAAACTGCTATAAAATCTGTATGCAGTGACTAGTTTAATTTCAAAGGTGGGCATTTTATGATGAATTGTGATAACCCCAAATGACCATAAATTAATAGAGCTACATCATTAATTTACGAAATGCCTGTTGTATTCGTCCACTAAATTAAGCCTAAAATAAATTCGGATAACATCATTGCATCGCATACCAATTGGCATGAATAGCATAATTAGCTCTGAATACCGCTTGTTAATGAATTGCATAATTATATTATTATTCATGCCATTCGTCATTGACAATTATGTTCCATATGATTGATGTCTGAGCAAGCAGGATATTTTAAATACGATTACTTCGTTTTTAAATATTGTTGGTGCCATGAGATATAAGGAAAACTTCACAAACCTGCAGATAACGAAGACAAAATAGGTCTAATATCAAATCAGACAATTGTTTTTATGCGATGATCAAATCCTTTGCACCTTCTATGCGGATATAGGAGTCCATTATCAAACATGGATCATATATTTTGGAATGTATATTTTAGTTAAAATAAATTGAGTAAACAGTTACGTCTGATTACCTGTTTGCATGACACGAAAAATTGTCCTAAAACATAACACAAGATTGTTCTGTTTCGGAAACAATAGTAACAATGGGTGTAATCATCATTAACGATCATCACCACCCATTTTGTGTGATGATCACTATGTTTTTATTGATAAAAATGATTATTATGTTGTATATAATATAAATCGAAACTGAATGTAATTAGTTGTATGATCGTAAACATATGTTTTTGTGTAGTCTACACGCTTTTAAAACTAACAATCGTGAGTGATTGATTTGGATACGTCAATCCATAACTGACTGACTTATTTTATTTTCTTGAATTTCATGTAGTTGGTAGTAGCTACGTATGTTTGTCAAACCACTTACAGATGCTTTACTTGTTTTACCGATCTATAACGCTTTGGGTTTAACTCTGAAGTACAAAAATATTTTAAATTCTTCTGCTTAAATTTGAGGAATTCTTGAAATTCAAACTTTAGGTCTCAAAGCACATCCAGTATTGGATGAAAATACTTTTCTATTGTAGCTATTGTAGAATATAATAATATTAATCAATCTACAGCAACATTACTAATTGGGTATCAACGAAACTCAAAGCCTGTAGAAGCCACAGTCAATCTTCAAATTGATTCGTAACAAATATTTAAGTCGTTTATTCAAAGATCTCGGTCAGAACTCGGTGTATTGTTCTTGCCGGTTCGCTTCGAGCATCGAGAACAATAGTGGAAAGTGCTTTTCGTATAATAAATTGGACTTCTGAATGAACATAATAACTTTCATTGGTGATGTTAACGTCGCGCCCTCTATTGTTGCAACGATGTCTAATTCATTAATTTGTACTGGAATGTCTTTACACCGTCACGGTATTTTTGTTTCGTGTATTGTTTGTGACGTAAGGGACAGCATTACAGAGGCAATGCTGACCCTTACGTCAGTGAACGTGTTGGCGAAACAAACTCGTATAAGCAAAGGCTAATACGAGTTTGCGGTCAAACCTAGAGCCGAACTCAAAGGAGGAGGTACTCGCACCCTGCAGAAGGTTGCAGCTAGAAGTCTGTGTATAGTAGGATTTCAATTCGCCGTTATGCTGACAGTGTAAGTAATTTAGTCCCTTGTGGCCGTGCAATACCTTTTTTTAATGGGATGATTGCCTTGGCTCTGCGAGTAACCAAAGCCTATGATAACCACGTATCATATTCTGGTGATAAGCAGTCACGTAGCCTAAGGATCATAATTTTGTTTGCTATGTTTTAAAAAAATGATGACTTCACAACGATTAACTTTTAGCAGGGATTGTGAAAATTGTATTTCCACACAAGGTCTTTGGACAGCTCTGACAACCTTTAAGTAATACAATACGAGTTTACTTTGCTGCGATGTTAAAATAAATTATTTTTCTCAACATCTTAAACTTAATTTACTACATTTGAACGTAATTTGATACAGTACTGCAGATACCCATGTTTAAGATTAAAGGTGAGGCCAATGACGCGACGTTTACGACTATTTAAAATACACCGGAGTCATGATGTGTAATATAAATAAAAATAGCGCGGGGTTGAAATACTCAGAAATTCTTATCTGTAAACTGATTACGGCTTTCGTATTTTCACAGAGCGAATTTTAGTGCCGCGAACCGTAATCTCGCGAGTTAGCAGAAAGGGTTTTATGATTTTTTTATTGAAGCACCTTTTCCATCAAAGTTTATATAACTCGAGTAAAACAGTTGCGAGGGAATTTCGAAGCGCAATAACTGTAATATTGAAAGTTCGCTTCGGTGTAAGGGTCGGACGACAACGCGCTCGCGACTCTGGAATTTTTTGAAAATAAAAATATGTTTTATAGCTCGCTATGAGACGGCAACGTTTTCTAAATTCGTTTTATAAATTTATGGATGCATTTTTTACCTAAAAATGTATTCATTATACTCATAAATAAACAAAGGTTATACCTATGTCATACGCAAATTTCGCTAGCTATGTTTAAGTTTTAGGTAAGACGGGGCGAAGTTATTGGCGTCTACCAACTATAATTTTAAACTTCGTATGTCTACATAGAATTTCAAAATGTCGTTGTGTTTATATAGGCGTTAACCTAGAGGCATACCTCTAGACCAGGCAGTATAGAATACATAATTCTCAAATTACGACGAGATCAAAAGAAATGTGCTGTACATATTCTTCATGATCCGAGCTCATTCTTGAAAGCCATCTCTTCAATTTTAATGGCAAAAGAAGTAAATTAACTTCAACATGTAAACACTTAAATAGAAAATATCAAAGACGGTATTAATTATTCTTATGAGTATCCACAGTGGCTGCTCGCAGTCCGTGATTTTACTGATTATTCTTGTGCGCATAAATTTATAGAAGCATGCACCGTGGGTAGCCTTGAGTCAGACTGCCATGTTAAAGCAAATTATCGACGCGTCTGTGCTAACAGGAACGACTTAAGGGCCATGGTGCGACCTCATGTGTAATAATCCGTATAATCACGCACTGAGGAAAGCCTGCCTCTTTTTCTACCACATTTCTAGCATTATACGACGTGGAATCAAAGCCTCAGTTTACCACCTTGGTCTACATCCCGATAATTGATGTTAACGCGATCGTCGTCCTTCGTATAGGGCCACCGCGCATAGATTACAGGTTTGCAGGGTTTACGCCTCACCCAACGGGGAATCAAACCCCGATAACCCGTCGAGGGTACGACGGGTGCATAGCCCACTATGCTATTGGGATGGCTTCAGCACATAGCCTACAAAGCCTGCACCTGGTCTACCGCCTGATTCCCGATCCTCAGGACATCCTTTCATTCATCCCTGACTAAGGTACCGGACCAATACTAATGCGTACGCGACAAACGTTGCACGAATTTACTGCTTGATATATTATTGCAAATATAAAACTTTACTCAACCTGGGATATTAATACATTTAATATTTTGGGTATATTATATACCTATAATGCCGCGAACATAATATTATGAATATTGAGCACTCACCATATTAGATAGGACCGCCACACAACTACACTGCCTTTATCTTACCCATTATCACCACTCGATTCTTGCTGCCTTTACTCAACCATCGCTCCGACGACCTTCCTCTCCCAGAGTTAAAAACTAAGTGTCTCCTCATTTGCTCATTTCGAACATGTTAAGCTGCTAAGATCCTTTCTCATGGTTTTTTGTCTTATTATCCTTTTTTACATCTCTTTATAACTAATGCAAAGAGGTCCACTCCGTTACCTACTTTATGATTACCAGATGTAGGGATGCTTTATTCTTAAGACCCTTGTAGCCAGTATTTTCTTAAATTCACAGAATGCATTGAGCACTTGTCCAGCTGTCCCATAATTTAAACATTTAATGTTTGGAGGAGAGATTATAGTTGTCAGACCCATAGAATTTATGGTTTCGCTAATTGCATAACGATGACGCCACTTATGGTAAATAAATGTGTGCATTTTATAATAGAATATTGACGTGTGAAATATTTATTTATTGTGTGATGGCCTATACCGTTACATCGTTATGTAAAATAACATCTTAACCCTAATTCTATATGATCAATCTGATAACCGTATTTATTACGTACAGTTGTTCGATGTTTCGCCAAACCACAATAGCACAATAGGAACTTGTCTCACCAATACCGCGATTACCCATTGACGTAAAACGACGAAGAAAGTTGAATCGTATCAACAATCGGGACCCTAAACACTTTATTATAAGCCTTTGTTCTCAAAAGCATCATTTGCAAAACAAAACTGAATCGGGGAGTTTTCCAGAAAATGTTTGTTGGTACGTAGGTGCCCACTGAAAAGTTGGTGCGTTGTTTGATAATAATTGAAAAAGTTATTGAATACCCTAAAAAGACTTTGCGAATTTATTCATGGAAGGCTTTACGATATAAATTACAATTTTGAACGTACTGTGAATGGTAGCTTTTGATGACCGTTTCGGCAAAGCAGTTAAAGAAGTCTGAGCTGAATTTTAATTTCGTACGTTGTTTGAGTTGGAGAAAATTCTGCAGGCACCGTGCCTCGGTATGATTTAGTTCAGTAAAAAGGAATAAGAGCATATCATAACATCACAACTCTTGCTAAAGGGATAGGCAGAAGTTCTTAAGTTTAAGCCCTATTAGAATTTATTATATTGCCGGCCTTGACAAAATGTGAATCACTTAATCAGACAACGTTTTATGAAACTTTCTGAAGCTTATGTTTTCTATGCGTAGCTGACTTTTGTGAAAATGATCAATAGGCTACCAACAGAAAATCCTTCAAAACTTTATTTCACTTACATTGTTTACACTACAACTGTTTCCTGAAACTAGAAGGTATGTAGATAACTAAATACCTACTAGTTTCAGGATACAGTTTGCTACGAGATATGAATCTCGTAGCAAATTGAGAATCTCGCGAAAATTCGATGGTTTGCAAAATTTTTATGGTGATTTAATTTGTCTGTTCCAGGAAAATCGTACTAACATAAGCAAAATGATTGATGTCATTTTGATAACGTAGGTAATCGAATTGATTTGTATTCGTTTAAGTAATCAAAATGCAATATATCATTTTGTTTTCATCATCGTTTTGTACTTTTAGATATAGAACTAAATTATTGGTTCTATGATATATTTTACGCCTATATTATAGAAGAGATTAAGAAATGTGTTTTGCACCTATATTTCGCCAGCTATAGTCTTACGTACCATTTCATTGAGGGCAAGCCTTCCAATTGGCGTAAGAAAAAAGTATAGCGAGATTCTTACTGTTGTGACTAGAAACATAACGCTACGCTACAGACGACTAAAATGCCGCCAAGTTACAAAAGGCGTGTTAAAGTAGCATAGAGAGTGCCTCGTGTTGCAACGGTAGTGTATGTCACAGCTGAGGAATCGAGTTCAAGTGAGGCAAACTGTTATTGCGTTTTGACTGACAAGAAATTCTAAGTACCAGCACGATATTTGGACCTAGGTGGTAGGGGAAAATAAGTTCGTCCATTAGTGTAAAACGTAGGACCTCAATCCATAAATCAGAAAAATGTGTCTGGGGTACACACCTGCCTACCCTTTCAGGGATTTAGGCATGAATTTATGTATATATGAATATATCTTAAATCTCGGAATAACAACAACCTTTATTTTGTTTTATATTGTTACTCGGTTCAGCAAAACCGGTAGCTATCCAAGAATTATTATTTTCAATTAATATAAAATTCTACGAATAAACGTTTATTTTTGTAGAACATGGGAACCCACTACGGGTTTTACTTCATGTGAAAGTATAATAAATACTTTCAATGAGATTGATTCTTTGAAATATTATACGTAGGCGTTGATATTTAACAGACATAAAAAATATTTATGTGCTGTTGCTGACTTATAAATATTGGCATACAACGCAAGTAGATTGCATGCGCGCGAGCTACATGCAAGAGTGTATTATTAAGGTCTCTTGCACAGGTGGCTCGCGTCTCTCGTTTACATGATGCAAGCAACTTGAATGCAAGTTTGCAGAGCCGCCAGATCTAGAGGCTGAGCAGTAAGCCTGAACTTGTCTTAATATATTAAAATTTTGCTGACGTTATAGTAGCGAACTGTAATTTTATATTTATTAAAATACCTACTAGTTAGAAAATACAATATACAAGAGGTCCCATCTTTAAATTTAAGCAACAGTAGTTTGTTGGTGCATAAGTTTTTTTAAAAAATCTCCTGGTCTAATGCCTCCTGTGTCGCGGGAGACTTTACAAATATTCAAACAAAAGACACAAAGAACACTTAGATTCGGTACCACTATTTATATAATACAGAAATTGTTGTACTTGGGTATTCCAAGTACAACAATTTATATATATAGGTTCAATAACCTACAACACTCAGTACAATGATAGTGACAAGCCGACCTCTTAAACGACTAAGCAATCCCCACACATATTGCTAAAAATATCTGCTGTGCTAAACAGATCTAAGTCTATGCTTAAACCTCTCATTCTATTCCAGATAATCCCCGAGTCATGTTATCTGTCATACAGGTCTCCTAGTACAGAAACCAGTCTCTCACATAGATTTAATCTCATGTATTGTACACAGTGTAAGGGCATGATTGCTGGCTCTCTTTACGTTCGCTTATGATACTGCGAACGGTGGGAGTGCATTAGGGTCGTCTACCTGGGGCCTGTTGAGATTGTAAAGCGGTCCCCAATTGTCTTATTACATGTTTGCATCAACTGTTATATTTTTACCACTATCTGTATCTTTTCTATGTGAGAGAAAAATAATGAACTCTTTATTATATTATTATAGAGCCATAACCAACATTGAAACAACTGACACACTACCCAAAGACTGAAAATGAAAATCTGTGTATCACATATCCTATTGTTTCGAATGGGAATTTAGTCGCAAAATTCGGAAAATCGGATAGTGGCGGGTTGACAGCCTATTATACTGTACTGTGCTATTGTGTGATCACGTTTTATGGTAAAATTAAATAACATATATTATATACGTATGTATATATATATTAGCTATGAACATACAGTAGCTTGTGCCCGCGATTTTGTACGCGTGGCATTTGGAAGTAGAGTAAGGTACCAATCCATTTTTTTATCTTAACACTCGACATTAAGATTAAATATGCTCCAGATTATAAATTAGACTTGCAACAATACAACTGTGAAAACCGCACTCAAATATCTTCTATGGACAGACATCAACCAGATACAAAGTCAAAGTCAAAAATCATTTATTAATTTAGTTTATAAAGTAACACGTACGAACATCAAAGAGGTTAGTGAGTTTATTACATTTATGTTAGTTGCAAGGTTCAGACAAAAGTTTGAGCCTACGAGAAGATACCTGCAAGAAACTCAAGGTCACTCTTTCTTCAGATGTTATTAACTAATAACAATACAAATTATTAATTATATACATAATATAAACAATTCTTTAAAACTAACTTATACCTAAAATATTATGAAACAGAGAAATAAAAAAGAAAACTAAAACCCTCTAATAGGCGTCATAGAATTCCTCCGCATTTTTTTTTTTTTTTTTATATACCCGTCATCGCAGGATGTTCGTACCCTCTGGCAATCGGCTAAGCCAGAGACGTTTTTACTTTTTATTTAATTTTCTTTTAACTTTTATTTCTGCCCTTAAGGGGCCTTACTTCCTAGAATAACACTTCCATTCCACTTCTCTTTGTCATCCCAGATTTATCATTTATGCTTCTCACTCTTTCATCCTTCCCATTCATTCATTTCATTCCTATTCTAACTATTTATTACTAAGGTTTTGGGGGGGAGGGGCGATTTGGGACTCAGTCAACACTTTTATTTATTTTTATTGAAGCTTATTTTACATATTTAGACCTTAATTCTAGTACTTACATCTAGTACAACAGTTACCCTAATCCTATTTCTTATTCTAATAACAATTATAACTATACAATAAATATGTATAAATATCAAACAAAATATTTATTAGTTACATTCTTTCTTATTCTTTATTTCTTTTATTTACAATCTTTATTATTTTTACGGCATACCTCAGGACAAGGTCTAGTCCTATTTTCATTCATCATCTCGGGTAGATTCTGCGCCTCAAGTTTTTGGCCCAATTCGACCTCCAAGTCGAATCGCTCTGAGCCAAAAACTGGACACTCCAACATGACGTGTACCGCCGACTCACCGACGTCAGGGTCACAGATGCATGATGGGCTCTCCTTGCACTTGAACCTAGCCAAGTACTCGGAGAACCCACCATGCCCCGTGAGGGCCTGTGCAACCTCCTTGGTCATCTCGACCTTCCTGATCACCCTGTACGCCTCGGACGCGATTGGGAAGTACAGCTTGGTGACTGAAGCCGTTTGTTCGGCGCTGTACCTCCGGTCCCATTCGCAGAGCGAGTCCATACGGATCACTCGCTTCACGTATGAGACCGGACACCGGTCGTAATCCGGTTTCTTCTTCGACCCCAGAGTGGCCTCTTTAGCCAGGGCATCGGCCCTCTCGTTCCCCTCAAGTCCCGCGTGAGCCTTAATCAGTGACAAACAATACAGTGACTAAGAGCGCCCCTCGTCCGGACCGCAAGGACGTGAAGGGAACCGGGATCCACCACCGTCTGAAAGGCCGCCATGGAGTCGCTGAAGATGGCGAAAGCGCTTTCTTTACGCCGCTTGACCTCATTCGCCGCTTCACAGAGGGCCAAAAGCTCAGCTTGGTAGACGGTACAGTAGGGCGAGAGAGCAAGTTTGAGGGTTTTCGTCTCGGCCTCACCAGTCCATACGGATAGGGCGGCTCCAACCTTGCCCTCAATCTTGCTCCCGTCTGTAAAAATACGCACCTCATAACCTCGTTGTTCGAGGTATTGCTCCTCGTCTACCAGGCTTCCCAGCTCTATCCCAACCTGTTCCGCTGGATGAGGTCTTTCGAGTGCCGATGCCACCCGCTCGACATCCCTGTCCCCCAGTGCCGGCAGTGCAATATAAGAAAGTTTAGACCATAATTCACTATGCTGCATAAATTGACAGTGTAACACACATGTAGCAGGAGTGCCGGTAGTTTTTCGCGGCACGCCAACCTTAATGACATTATCCGTCGTGCTCTTGTCACCGCCGGCGTGCCAGCTCATCTTGAACCTAATGGTTTGGCACGTGACGATGGAAAGAGACCGGACGGTATGTCATTGATGCCTTGGAAGATGGGTAGGCCCTTGGTGTGGGACGCAACGTGTGTAGACACCCTTGCGCCATCACATCTTCCCAGTACGGCGGGTTGTGCTGGTGCTGCTGCTGCATCCGCGGAGAGTCTCAAACGGCGCAAATACAAAAACCTGGCAGGGGATTATGTTTTTGAGCCGCTTGGGGTCGAAACGCTAGGGTCATGGGGTCCCAGTGCTCGTGCTCTTTATAGAGACATAGCGAAAAGGTTAATCGACGCTTCCCGTGACCAGAGGGCTGGCCTTTATTTCGTGGAAAGGATAAGCATTGCCATTCAACGTGGCAATGCTGCCAGTCTTCTGGGCACACTACCAGTCGACTGTAATGCGGAGGAATCGGGTGATAGGTAGAACTTCGAGACGTGAGGAAGATGTGCCCATGGAGCGCGACGGCAGGGTGCTGGACGCGGATGGTTCGGCCAAGTTTTTGGCCGAGACATTCTACCCGGAGGACTTTACCGATTTGGACGATTCCGGGCACGGTGAGACGAGGAGGCGAGCCGCTGAGCTAGATAGCGAAAGCGGCGGAGCCCGAGACCCCCTGTTCACCGTGCACGAGCTCGGCAGGTCGATAAGGTCCTTCAACCCTAAGAAGGCTCCGGGTGCCGATGGGTTGACCGCGGACATCTGCATGGAAGCGATCAACAGCGATCCCGAACTGTTCCTGGCGCTCATAAACAAATGTTTAGAGCTTCATTACTTCCCGAAGGTATGGAAGGCGGCCACAGTCATCATTCTCAGAAAACCTGGCAAGACCACCTACGCCACCCCCAAGTCGCACAGACCGATTGGTCTTCTGCCTGTGCTGGGGAAGGTTTATGAGAAGATGATTGTGGCTCGTCTGAAGTACCATATATTGCCGAGCATGAGCGCCCACCAATATGGCTTCATGCCGCAAAGGAGCACGGAAGACGCCCTCGATAAGAGAAAAAGGTCGGTGGTAGAGGGAATATCTCACTTGAACAACAGCCTTTGAATAGCGGTTACGTCACAGTTTGTATCGTGCGTCCTTTTTCTACCATTTGACATTTACCTAATATCAGCTTCAAAACGCTTGTAACTCGCTTATTTTTAAGAAAATTTTAATAATTATTTGGATTTTAGAGTTTGGATAATGTAATTTAAATAATAAAACAAAATGTAATTCAACTACCCTATTATATGCTAGCGACGATAACCTAGTTTGCTGATCGGACAGAAGTCTCGACCTCGATTCCAAAAACACAGCCGTGACTGTTTAATGGTCATCTTCTCCCTAGCCTTTATTATTCCCAAGTCATTTGGGTTCGGCTTTTCTAGTCTAACCGAATTTGACAGGATATCAGTTTTTACACGGAGCGGCTGCCACCTGACTTCCGCAACCCGAAGGCTTACGATACCCTAAGGCTAGACTAGTGTCATGATATTATAGGGCACTGACTTCCCAATAACGATAGCCATAGATGTTCATGGCAGCCGGGATCGACGGCTTAACGTGCTCTCCGAGGCACGGAGCAGGCGATAATTGTCAATCAATACGCACATAATTTCGAAAAGTCATATAACTTCCAAAAGTCAGAGGTGCGCGACCTGGGTTCAAACCCGAGACCCTCTGCATTGCAGTCTATTTTATATAATTGATAATCACTTACTAGTTTTTGATAGCAATCAAGACATATTTGTGTCGTGCATCCTCTTTTTGTCATTTTGTTGCTTTAACGGCAAAAGTAAGAGGGAGCCTGCACGTCTACGATTTCTTGACAATATTTAGATGACACATGATTTTCCTTTGGCCATTGCTGCATCTAGTTTAAGGTGTTACAGAAGTAGGAGTGAGACCTACCACATTCCTACTTGTTTTCAAATATATAATGTGTTTTGTTTCATCATTATCTCATATATTTGAAAATATTGTCAAGAAATCGTAGACGTGCAGGCTCCCTCTAGGTGTTTACTTTTGCCGTTAAAGCAACAAAATGACAAAAAGAGGATGCACGACACAAATATGTCTTGATTGCTATCAAAAACTAGTAAGTGATTATCAATTATATAAAATAGACTGCAATGCAGAGGGTCTCGGTTTCGAAACCACGTCTCGCACCTCTGACTTTCGGAAGTTATATGACTTTTTGAAATTATGTGCGTATTGATTGACAATTATTTACTGCTCCGTGCCTCGGAGAGCAAGTTAAGCCGTCGGTCCCGGCTGCCATGGACATCTATGGCAGTCGTTACTGGGAAGTCAGTGCCCTATAATATCCTGACACTGGTCTAGCCTTAGGGTATCGTAAGCCTTCGGGTTGCGGAAGTCAGGTGGCAGCCGCTCCGTGTAAAAACTGATATCCAGTCAAATTCGGTTAGACTAGAAAAGCCGAACCCAAATGACTTGGGAATAATAAAGGCTAGGGAGAAGATGACCATTAAACAGTCACGGCTGTGTTTTTGGAATCGAGGTCGAGACTTCTGTCCGATCAGCAAACTAGGTTATCGTCGCTAGCATATAATAGGGTAGTTGAATTACATTTTGTTTTATTATTTAAATTACATTATCCAAACTCTAAAATCCAAATAATTATTAAAATTTTCTTAAAAATAAGCGAGTTACAAGCGTTTTGAAGCTGATATTAGGTAAATGTCAAATGGTAGAAAAAGGACGCACGATACGAACTGTGACGTAACCGCTATTCAAAGGCTGTTGTTCAAGTGAGATATTCCCTCTACCGCCGACCTTTTTCTCTTATTTTTATCCAAATTTAAATCAATCAATCAATTAGCCCAACGCAGTCCACTGCTGGACATAGGCATATTGATACTGTTTGCACAAAGATAATTCTTTTGATTGCTATTTGCCCGGGTAAGTAAAATTAAAAAATCAACTACTCTATTATGTAATAATAGTATTATATGTCTTGATTGCTCTCAAAAGCAAGTAAATTATACGTATATATTTTACTTTAAACACTGTTATTACATAATTTTGAAAACTCTAATACTACTATTATTGAACTTTACTACTATTTAAGCTATATATTTTCTAAATACAACTATTTATGTTTAAGTTTACACTTTGCCCCGACGTTTCGGTTGCTTTACATCAGCCATGTTCACGGGGAGACTAATATGGTAGTTGTCCCAACGTTCTGAAGTGTATCTAGTTATTTTAAAGTACCCGAACATAATTTAATCTTTGGTGTTCCTATTTACGCAGAATGAGCTCAAAGCATCATGAAGTCTAGCTGTGTTTTGCTTTTTCTTGGGTTTGACTTTTTGAATGACTGGATCCCGAGCTGGTGGTACATTCCAACCATCCTCTCTATTGAAATTAGGATGTTTTTTAATTTCAATAGCCTCGCGAAGCATCCTTGGTAGGAATCGGTGTTCTTTTGCGAGTATATGTGGTTTGTCAAATCGTAGGTAGTGGTTGGTCCACTGTTGCACATGTTTCAATGTATAACATACGCGTAAACATAAGACAATATTAAGTAAATTATAATGATGGTATAGAATAGTTTAAATACATAATAACGTATCATACATAAAACATAGTTATATCATATTGATTGATAACTTATACTGGTATTTATATAATAACATATAATCATTTAAAACTAACAACAGACATTTACGAAGACTAATGTTGTACACGTACTGTCCAACTTTGGATATCCGACATGTTTCAAGGTAAAGGATATCAATATATGATATTTAGCTTTGTAGTATTTTAATGTCTTTTCATTTGTTTGTTCGGTTGCTATGATTGCGCAAAGGCAGTGGCACTGCTGTATATCTTATCTTCGGTTTGATTTCTGGGTCGAATAAAGTTTCCTGTCAAGAAATTATCAGTCATGGAGCCTGGATCTGGGCTCGGCATGGCAGACTTGCCTTCAATAATGTGGGACAACTTACAATCATTGTTGGCGTAATGTGAGTGTATCCTTCTAGGGCCCCTGTTGGGATGGAGGTGCGAGAATGTTTCTTTTATTTAATGACGAATTCCGCATTTGGAATGGTGCAGTTGACTTTATTATATTCGACTTGAATTTTGGACAACAGAGACGATCACCAAGCGACCACTTAAATCACTATTCGATCTGTGCAGTCAGCCTGTATATATATTCGTGTATATAATATATTTTGAAATGGTATTTAATCGACTGCATTGTTGGTCCTATGACATGATTAGCACTAGAATGTTTGAGTGTAACCATGAGGTTTTGGATTCGATTTTATGGCGGGGCAATGTATTATTAAATTTTCTGTTAGAAAATTCTTGATAACTGATAAGATGCTGCTGCCAGCGAGCCAAATGCCGTTTATGAGGCATATTTTCAAATTCCTTAGTCTAAAAATGTGTCCGTTAGATGGCATAAGATTTGTCTCGTATAACATAAGACCTACAATCAAAGATGGCAGAATATGTATAACTAATATTATAAATGCAAATGTGAGTTTGTTTTTTACGCTTTCACACTCTAACTACTTGACCGATCATCGTGTAATTTCGCATACACGTTGACAGGAGAAGAAAAAAGGACATAGGGTATGTATAATCTAGTAACATATATTACTTCTGTCTAACGCTTTGGGATCTACGATGAATTTATCGCTGGCTATATGTGTGTAGGTTGTTACGTAAAATTCAGTCACGGGAAATTATGATGTTTACTTTATTTGCATAATTAACAATATTAACTATTATGTATTACGGCACGTAGTATTTTGCTTTGCTAATAACAAGTTATATATATCACGTTTGCATGTACTATACTATACTATGATAGTCCAAGTCTCTGAATATGGAGTCCATAAATTTTTGGAAGGACTGTGCTGCGTTTCGTAACCCGAATGGCATTCTGATGAATTCAAAAAGTCCAAAAGGGGTTATAATCGCTGTTTTCTCTGGTTCAGCTACGGGCAGAACGTGAAAAGCTTTCTTTATGTCTATTTTGCTGAAAATTCCTTTTCCGCTTGCCACGTACGTAAAATCAAGTAGCCTTGGAAGTGGGTACCTGTCTGGTACTGTTATTTTATTTAGTGCGCGGTAATCTCCACATGCTCTCCATTCGCCATTCTTCTTCTTGACTAAATGAAGTGGTGATGCCCATTGACTGCTTGACGGTCGGCAAATTCCCATATCCATCATGTCTTGGAATTCCTGTTTTGCAATTCTGTATTTATCAGGAGGTAATGGACGCGCTCGAGTAAATACTGGGAAACCTTTTGTTATTATTTGATGCTGTACTTGGTGCTTGGTAGGTAGGTTCATCGATCTAGGCTTTGTAATGTCTTCATATTTCTCTAACAATCGCTTTATTGGTTCCTGTAGAGAAGCGTTTAACGATCGGACTGATGCAATGTTTGCTCTCACTATTTTGGCAGGCGTTTTCAAACCTGTCTTTTTATCGATCAGTTTTTTTCCGTGTATATCTACTAATAATTGATAATGATCCAGAAAATCAGCTCCCAGAATTGGCATCTTGACGTCGGCAGTGGTAAATGTCCATTTAAAGCTTCGGCGAAGTCCTAGGTTAAGCATTAAAGTGCGTTCCCCGTATGTATTTATAGGGCTGCCGTTGGCGGCGAATAATTTGTATTCGCATGCTTTGCTCTCGTTATTTGTGCGATTGATAACCGAAATGTTAGCACCCGTGTCGACTAAAAATCTATAACCACTGTTTGAGTCAGTTATAGTTAGACGGTTTGCTGGGTGAATAGCACAGAGACCCGTCGTTTTCTGTGCTACTTCTAGTTTTCCGACGGCCTGATATTTTTGTTCATATTCCACGAACATGGCTTCTTGCATTTATACGAATCTTGCTTGAAACGATTATGATAATAACAAATTCCATTATGCGAGCTTCTGTGGCGCGACCTTGACCGTGAGTGTGACGTATGGCGTGAATGGAATTAGCTGCGTTGCATAGGTTGATGCTCGCGTGCGCTACGTAATGCATTTATTTCTATTCGCATAGCTGCAAGTTGTGACGATATGTTTGTTATTAAATTAATGTCAACCGATGTCTCTTGAGTGGTATTCTTGTTGTAGGTCAAGTTTTCATATATTTTATCGGCTAACTCGCTCAAGTTGTCTAATGATAAATTGTTTGTAACCGATATAATCGCTGTTAGCGAAGCGGGAAGTTGTCTTAGCCACAGAAGACGAATAGTGTCGTCGTTTATATTTCCACATCCCGCTTCCTTCATTTTTCTCAAGAGCTGGGAAGGCTTTTGGTCTCCGAGGTCCATTTCTGATAGTAGTCTGTGAAAACGTCGGTGTTCGCTCTCTTCGTAGCAGTTTATTAGACGTTCCTTGATGGTGGAGTACTTATTATCGCTGGGAGGATTAGTCAAAATGTCACTAACCTAATGGACTACCTCTTTTGGTAATTTAGATATTACCATATTGTATTTGTAGTCTTCGCCCTGTTTTTGTGGTGCCAAGATGGCTTCAAACTGAGCGAACCATAATCGTGGTGAGTCTGTCCAAAATTGCGGTAGTTTTTCCGTGACCGTGATTGCAGCAACAGTTTCGCAGCCTGAGTCGCCTTTTGAAGGAGTTATTGGTGGAGCCATTTTTCTTCTGACGTTATGAGGATGTGATAATATCGTAATACTATTGTTCTCTAGATTCACCGCTGAAAACCAAATTGGGTTCCGGTCGTCCCGGTATTATATCAGCACTAGAGACCAATAGATCACGTCGGGGTCACCAATTATTGCGTGTTGCCTTATGAACCAATTAAAACGACGATGTGGTGATTGAATATTGACTGGTTTATTGTTATTTAATTAAGGCTTATATACTAAGTTATTATACATACGTAGTACGGACCTATATAGGAAAGGGAAATTATGATGTTTACTTTATTTGCATAATTAACAATATTAACTATTATGTATTACGGCACGTAGTATTTTGCTTTGCTAATAACAAGTTATATATATCACGTTTGCATGATACTATACTATGATATACTATGGCTTTCGCCATACTTACAAAATTACTTTTAGTCGTGTAATTACGTTAATAATGTTCGTAAATTTTTTATCAAATCTGTTTCTAAGTTGGCAATTACATGAACAATGGACTGATATTTCTGGCTAAGTATAAGTTTATTTACTAGCAATTAAGGCGTCCTTTTGATAATGTTAATTTATACCAGCCGCTTGTTATTTGTATCAGACATTTATTTAAACTAGTATTATTTGTGTCAATTTTATACATACACACATGACCATGGCTTCTGGATTTGTCTATTTATCAATTCACACACACATATATATATATATATATATATATTTATTGAGAACGCTGAAGGTATTTTAACGCTAAATCTCTATTATATATATTTTTAGTGAGCTTATCCACGACATGTAAATGATAATTCTAACTAATGTTATGTGATTTTGTACGCTTCACTTTGACGCCTGAACTCCTGGGCTGATCTAAATTTTTTTTACAATTAGAAAAAAATACAGTACCCAAGAAATAGCTAGTAAAAAATAAAAATTGAATTAAATACCCAGCTTTATTTAAAGTTGCAAAATACAATATCGGTTTACATTTATTCTGAAACCCAAGGCATGCCACTGAATCTCTCTATGTAATAACTACACATAGTCAGGCACTTATTTGGTTTTATTTATTATTCGTTCCATTTAGTTGAATTATATCAGCGCCGTTATTGCATTCACAAACATTCATGCGTGCACATGAATAAAAATGTCACCGACAGTACAATATTAGAATATATATTGCTTAACACTCGGCAATATTTTAGGAACTTTATTTGAATTGTTGTTTTATTAAAGTATTTTGAGATATTAAAATTATTATTTTTGTTTCATTCTAAGGTATATTATAATACGTAAGAATTCAAAAGAAACAATTGGATGAGCCAATTTCAGTAAGGTTGTTAGCAAGTAATGAAAATCGGTTCTAATTTTTAATAGTGGTGTAATATTTTCAATACTGCATAAATGGCGTAATATGTCGTTGTCTTGCTAAAGCCGAGGGTTATGAAAATTCAATCCGAACACGTGACGAAAAAGAAGGTCATAGGCAGTGCTGCTTTTTTTGTCCGTTGTTCGAGAGTTCTAACGTCTCCCACGATACAAAAATTAAACGTAGTGTGCGAGATGTCTTTTCAAATAAATAAATAAATAACATCAAATATTATCAACAAGTTTTGGGTAAGATATTTTACATTATGAAATAATAAACATGACTTGTTTAAAAATACAAACATCAAATCGGCAAATTTCCCTATATTTGCTTCGCAAACAATGTTGTTAGTAGAACAATTTATTTTAATAACATTGCTATGTATTGTGCTTTCCTGCAGCTAGCAAAGTTGATCCAGTTTTGGATAAGGAAATAGAGAATATATGAAATTTTTATATTTCCATTTCGTTTAATCTGGAGTAAATGAAGAGTGAAAAGGATACCTTACTTCTTTCACACATCATTTCGTCGATCGCAAAAAATAGCGCTGTCATCAGAAATATTTGCAATTTATTGGCTTGCTGCATTTTATCTTAAAAGGATACGAAGTGTAGGAAGCTTAGGGACATGTGTAATTGCTGACTGTGGGAGGCGATCTTGGATGAACAAAGCCTTTGACTGCCCGTATGACGTAGTGGCTCGATTTAAATTCATTCAGACTCGCTCAAGTCACTCGCGCTGAGCAGCTCGCGCCGCCGCTGACGAGACAAACATAAACAAATAGGTTTAAACGTGTAAGTATGCGGTGGTCGCCTCACTATTGCCACTGCGTCAAGTTGTGTGGGTTCGATTCGCAAACAGGACCAAAATTTGTGTGATTTACATATAGTTGTTCCGAGTCTAGACCTTCTTTGTGTTCGTTGTTTGAATCTGTAAAGCCCCCGCGACAAAGAAATTCCAACTTGCCCGGAAGTGATGGTTCAAAATAGAAAACACGTTTGAAAAGGAGAGTGGAAATTTTGGGCCTAAATGTAATAAGATAAATTATATGGCTTAAAATTAAATCAGTAATCAAAATTGCAGCTCATACCGCAATCTGGGATATGAGATATCTTATAAATACTTACTTTCTACTTCAGTAAAACAATTACTTTAATCGATTATAATGTACAAAAATTAAACTACTACGAGTATATACGGACTACTACTATACTACATATATATATATATATATATATATATATATATATATATATATATATATATATATACTCGTATATATATCTCCCCGTGACCATGGCTGCTGAAAAGCAACCGAAACGTCGGAGAAAGTGTAAACCTAAATATAAATTGATTTAACAGTTTAAATAATTGTATTAGCTTATAAATTAGTAAAATTCAATAGTAGTAGTAGTGTAATAGTTTAAAATTTTTGTAATACAGTGATAAATAAACAACGCGATAAAATCCGTATATAGTAGTTTAATTTCAATCCTAATATATTTATTTAAATATAGAAAGTATATATCTATAATCGATTACATGCATTTATTATATCTGAGTGGATAGTGATAATTTGGACCTTAGACAAAATAAAGTTCTGACGTGCGTTGGCATCTGAATAATCTGTGGTTTAGTTACTTTACTCTATGGGTAATGAAGAACTAGAATTTTGAAAAAGTGAAATATAATAAAAGTTTGAAATATGCATTTTTTTTAACACTGCTATTCTTATTATTTTATACAGGATGGTGAAACTGTCGAATTTTCATGGCTAAAAAAATAAACTTTAGACAGTGCTGATCTCAAACGAAAACGGTACACAAACTATAATTCTCATTTTATCTATCTTTGCTTTGAAGTGACAAGATATGTGACAGTTAATTTGAAATGGAAACGTCAACATTGGTTAGTTTTCGTTTCGTACAATTCAGTGATTTTACAACGAAAATCAGGACTATGCTTATATATTCCTTTAATAGCGTTTGCAAGAACACTACTTTTTCGACCTTGTATGTTTTACTGAATTTGCATGTTTTTTATATAAAACTCTTATAGCTCAGCTCACAGACTGCACCTTTGAATTTATGTTCCAATTATAACAATTTTATCTTTTTACATTTGCGCCCAAAATTGTATGAAAGATGTCGACTCTGCTTTAAAAAGATGTTTGTAATTCAATCACGTGTAATTGTTGGAAGGATTTGGATAAAACTGGCATAAATGCACAAATGTGCGTTTTTTTCTAGACCACATCTTAAATATTTTTTATTCCGGCATGCGTTGTCATAGGATACACGGTGGCGAAGTCGCTGGCAGAAGTTACCAATAAAAACTTTGGTAAAAATGAAGTGCCAGACAAGCATTTGTCCTAAGGCTACTTACATGTTGCTGACCCAAACAAGCAGAACTTACTTTGATGCTAGAATAAGGGACAAATATCACTGTTCTCTATATATACTCAACTTACCGTAGGAATGCAACAAAAGATTGCAGATCCGCAATGTTCTGTAAGTTGGAGACAATTCCCCAGCCGGTTTTCTCCAGTTTAAGTTGAAGGTTTAGGCGACAGTTTTTGCTTATCTTCATGTTTTTATACGTGTTATATCTTAGCTAGCTGATGCAATATATATTAACTAAGCTATTGAAATTTGGACATGCAGTGGCACACGGGCGGTCAGATACAATAGATTTTTAATTATGTCTGGTATTCTAAGACTTGACAGATTAAAAAACATATAATACCATAATGAAGCCAAAACCGTACAGAGATTTTTTATTATAAAGTTATCTCGATCTGCAAGCCCACAACATTGTCTTTAAAATTGTTGTCTGTTAGTACTTACAAACAGATAACAATGTGTACGTTTAAGCTCAAGGCAAACATTAGTAGACATATTCGTGTATAATCGTCAATAGCCGTAGCAAATATAGGCTATAAAATACCACGTTATTGGCCTGGGAGGTCAGCGATAAATCATAATGTACCAAAATGTTGCGCGACTAAATTTGCAAGTACCGTTAGTACCAAATAAATAGTGTTTAATCCTCGTCTATCTTCCAGTGCCCGTTCCTAAAGTGTCGTATTTTAAGATTGAGCATCAGTTTTCTAAAAGCGTGCACTCAATTTCCGTTATTCAAAATTCAGTTGGTTTATTAACTTCTTCGAGCTATAAACTTGATGAGTTCTGCTGTAGCATGTCCATCAAGTTAGATTTATTTACTGTCAGTGTAAATAAATATATTTTTTTAATTTATGTTATTTTTATCTAGCTTTTGTAGCGACTTCGTTAATGTGACCTACAAGCTATTCGTGTATTCATTTATGTGGATCATATTATGAAGCATATAATAATATTCTATATAATAGTATCAGCTCTAAGTATAAACTGCCCGACTGCTGCACGGGGCTCATTTCAGTTTCGGGTTAGGCTACAGTCCATCATAATGGCCCATTGCGAGTTCGCAGACTTCGCATCTTTGAAAACATTATGAAGTACTCTTAGACATACAACCTATCTAATTCTAATTAACGGAATTAGACGATAGGAAGATTAATTTTTGTGTTTGTCCCCCATGGTACCAAATGTATAATAAATATATGTATCTCACAATGCATACAAAATATAACGCCATAAAAATATGTTTTGTGAATTTTGTGCGATAATGACATAGAACAAACAGATAAACATAAAAATTAGAAGAGAGAAAATTGTGATTACAAAATTTGTAACATCCCAATATTTTTGAAGTGAAAACTTCTTTAGGCGCGTTGAACACTTTTTGAGTGAACAAAAATAATGGAACTCGCTTCATCGTCACCGGACGCTTTCCATGAGCTGTATATATACTGTGTATATATGTGTACTTTTTGGGTAAACTAAAAGCGTGAAACTCGCATCATCGTCACCGCACGCTAGTTACTTAGTTTTCACTTCTATCGGCAGTCCCCAAAGACTGAACCACATGTTTTTTTAAATGTATTTTAATGTGCAGACAGAAGTTATTCGTTACTGTTTTATAATAGTACTTTTCTGTATCCGTGAAAGTGTATGCGGAATTTCATGATAATCGGACGAGTAGTTAAGGCGTGAAATTGTAACAAACGAAAAAACACACATTCACATTTATAATATTATATAGTTTGCAAGTTAGGTTACAAACGTCGACTTGTATAGCTGTTAGCAAATGGAAATGACAAGGGTTGAGATGTGTACAGGAATAAGAAAAGTTAGATTGATACAAAGGAAGACAAATTAATTATTGAAAATTCCAGTACCTATTATAAATTTCAAAGTTATTAATTAAATGTTTACATAAATTTCAATGTTTACAAAAATGAAGATATATAATTTTAAATAACAAAGAAATATTTTTAATATTTTTTTGTTGGTTACTCAGTGACGTGAAAACTGATAAATGGATTTGGATGAAACTAAGCGCAAAGATAGACCATGTCTTGGTTTTGCTAGGTTTACTTATATCGGACACATTTATCCTGTCAATGCCCTGAGGCATGACCTGAATGCAAGTAGAAACTAGTGATAGTTACTATAATTTCTCATTTAAATGGATATTTAAATTTTTACCATTCGAATTTATTTTTAAAGGACCACTCCCGCACTTGAAGTAATTCCTGTGTCGCGGGAGACTTTACAAACATTTAAACAAGGGACACAAAGAATACCCGACTTTGAACAACCATTTGTGGATCACCCAAGGTTTTGTTCCGTGTGGGGATCGAACCCACAACACTCGGCGCGGTGGAACTGGCGAGGCGACCACTTACGCCACTACACCATCCATGCAGCCGTGCAGAATTTAAAATGTACGCCATCTAAAACCAATAGCAATATATGTAAGTACCATCCGATCATTAGAACGGACACGAAACGAATTTCAAGTGCGCCACCTGGCGACATTTCCACACAACTGTAGCTCGGCAAGCTTCTATAGAGTGATAGAATGTTAACGCGAGCGGTGATGAAGGCATTCAAACTTGTGATTCGTCTATATACTAACACTAGCGGATCTGACAGACATTGTCCTGTACACACGAAAAAAATAGACTAAGTTTAAACCATTGTCAAATCCACATGAACACACACAAAAAATTTCATCAAAATTGGTCTAGCCATTTAGGAGGAGTTTAATTACAAAAACACGCACAGAAGATTTATATTATAATGATTATAAAACTGAAGAGCTTTTTGTTTGTTTGGTTGAACGCGCTAATCTTAGGAACTACTCGTTCGAATTGAAAAATTTTTTTTTCTTTTCGTTCATTAATAATAATAATAATACATAGGTATACATTTTGTTATTAGTCTAAAATAATATTATACTACAATAAATTATAACTATCCTTAATCTGGTACATGTTTTACTTAGGTATACTTTAATCGGCCGACATTGTGCATTCTAATTTAACTTCAAGCGCTAGGTTTTTATAAAGTGGTTGCCTGAACTAGGTTTTTATTTTAGAGTTGGATAGCCTATTTATCGAGAAAGGCTATAGGCTATCATAGCATATATATAACATCACGCTATGACCACGGGGGCGGTGCAGTAACCATAAACGCAGGTAAAACCGTGGGCAAAGCTAGTTTATTATATACGTAGTGTTCCAAAACTAAAATGGCCAGAGTGCCTAGTACAAGTTTGTTTTACATTAACGCGGTCATCACGTTTATGACTATCGGCGCTCCGATTGGCTCGCTTCAAACTCTTAACCAATCGGAGAGACAAACGCGGTAAACGTTTCAATCGCGATGATTTAAATTCAACTTGTACTAGGCACCCAGGTTCTATTTGGACAGTGTTACAATGCGTTTGTTTCGATGTTTAAATAATAAATAAATAAAATGTATGAGATTACCACACAACTTTAAATTGTTTTTCAGCCGGTTATGGTACAAAATGTGTGACCAAACATTTCTGTTACACGCTGTATATACCTACAATAAGATTGTGACACAAACAAAACAATAATAAAATGAAAATAGCAAATGTTAGCTTTATAAGCAAATAATATATAAATTAATACTATAATAATCACCGTTATATTTAAAACTAGCTTTTGCTCGCGGCTTCGCTTATGTAAAAGTAGGTTATGTTAGTAACAGCACTTTCTTGTAAAAAATGTAATATAGCCTATGTTACTCGGTGACAATATAGCTTCCTAAAGGTGAAAGAATTTTAAAATCGGTTTAATAGTTTTTGAGTTAAACTATAACGCTCCACGTTGGGCGCCAGTGTAATGTAGTTCTATGTCCGCCACGTTTCTAGAGCGTGGTCGACCAGGGAAGTCTAAGTTGCGAATACAAAACAAACACTGCACTTCGCAATTACATGATCTTTAATTAAAAAATTGAAGTCAATACAAATAGAAGTAACTCAGGGCGTGGTTCTATTACAAAGGCTTCGGTGCGAGGTCCGGCTGGAGCACAGTTAAGTCACTTAACTTAGGGTAGCGTCGTCCGGCGAAAGAAGAACGATCCAGGCGTGGCCGAGTTTTTATTTGCGGCCGCTGCGGCGGAATAAGGCGCTCCTACTCCGCCGCGAGCGCAGCCGCTGCGGCAAGACCGGTCTGCTTGACAAAACACTTATGTAATTTTTCCAGGTACACGAAACTTATTGGTTTCAAGTTTAGATAGACTTAATACCAATAACTTTCGTATACAACTCGTACAGAAGTATGAGAGTGGATATTATTTAAATGGCAATCAAAATCATTACCATCATTTTCAAAATGTATGCCACCTAAAACCCATTCTAATAAATGTAATCTCAGTTATAATCGTGTTATCCAATTAATTGCTTCACGTTATCAGATCCTGAATAAGTGATCATCTTCTATTAGAAGTCTATTAGCCGATGGATACAGATATTGGGTTCAGATAGGGTAATCTACAAGGGTAAACTTTGTAGAATATATAATGATCTTAATAGTTTGCCGAGTTGTACGAGATTAATGTGAATAAAATATTGTTATACGGTATTATAGCCTTGAAAGGTTATGTAAAAATGTGTATTACACCAATATTTTAGTACCGTCTTAGAGACATTTATATTGATCGATTCTTATCCCTTCTTATACTTTATATTTGATGGAATTAATAAATTAACCCAGCTGTTGACTCATTCATGGTGACTCTGGATCTTCTTTTCCCTAGCCTTTATTATTCCCAAGACACTCGGGATTGGTTTTACTAGTCTAACCGGATTTCACTGAATATCAATTTTTACACAGAGCGGCTGCCACCTGACCTCCACAACCCGAAGGCTAACGATACCCTAAGGCTAGACCAGTGTCAGGTTAGTATAGAGCACTGACTTCCCAATAACGACTGCCATATATGTTCATGGCAGCCGGGACCGACGGCTTAACGTGCTCTCCGAGGCACGGAGCAGGCGAGAATTGTCAATCAATACGCACATAATTTAGAAAAGTCATATAACTTCCAAATGTCAGAGGTGCGCGACGTGGGTTTGAACCCGAGACCCTCTGCATTGCAGTCTGATTCACTTAAGAAAATAATAGTTAGCAGCCCGAAAGATTATTTATAAAAAAACTTGTCGCCCTTGTGAGCTGACACAAACATCAGCCGCATAAATGCCCTATGCGTTATATACGGTATAGTGAAATAAATATGCACTTAGGAAGTATTTATAACGAAGGTAACAGTTATCTTATCTTGTGTGGGGGCCAGTCAGTATCGACTGGCGACACTTCGACCCAGTGGGATCTTTTGTGTCAACTTCCCCAATAACGACTGCCATAGATGTTCATGGCAGTCGGGACTGACAGATTAACGTGCTCTCCGAGGCACGGAGCAGGCGATAATTGTCAATCAATACGCACATAATTTCGAAAAGTCATATAACTTCCGAAAGTTAGAGGTGCGCGACGTGGGTTCGAACCCGAGACCCTATGCATTGCAGTCTGTTGGTCTCCCCACTGAGCTATCGCTGCTCTAAGGTAACAGTTTCTTTCGAGCCTTGTCAAGCTTGCCTTTTTTCTACATCATAGTTCTACATTAGCAAAGAAAGTAAATATTGATATACTCAGATTTTTGACATGAAGCAAGTTTTTTGAAGCAAATGTTATGTTATCCCTGTTTATTTTCACCAAGTTAGTAAAAATAAAATGTTATTCAAACAACTTGTACATTTTTTCTAGTGATTTGATTTGCTATTTACTAATTCAATTATTATCTATGCAAATCACAGCTGTAGATCCCGTCCGTTAATTAATATTTATTATGTGTTTATCAATCTTTCTGAAATCATTTGTAAGATACGTTTGCCCTCTTTAAGGATATAGATGTGTGACTGATATTGTTTCTCCAAGAATGTGTCGACTTTTAACGATATATTTAATAAGCGAACATTTGATAACTGAATCGAAGTCTATGAGAACGACATGAAAACTATATGAATAGGTATCTCGTATCGAACAATAAGTTACCTAAACGAATCACACTACACATTCACGTGCATATCAGTTTCCCATATAAAGTAAATGTTTCCCCACATAGTCGATAAACGTCTCGTAACATCTCTATATGCACAACTATTTACGGTTTTGGAGGAACTGTGTTCTAACCACTACGGGGGATGATCGATTAGTGGTCACACGTCAGCTGCGGTTAACTCCACTATTGATTGACAGAACTGTTGCAATTTCAGAGTGTAGCTTAGTATTGTTACTTATACTTGATAAGAGGTTTATAGAAGTAGTTAAACGCGTTTAATAATATACATTATAATCAAGAACAGTAAGTTATATAAGCGATAGCCTAGTGGGAAACCGTTGAACTGCCACGCAGAGGTCTTGAGTTCGATCCCAAGGCGCGCAACTCTCTCTTCGAAGTTATGTGCGTATTAAATAGTTAATTATCGCTCGCTTTAATGGTGACGAAAAAACATCGTGAAGAAACCTGCATGTCTGAGAGTTCTCCATAATGTTCTCGAATATATGTGAAGTCTGCCAATCAAGGACTAAGGTCTAACCCTTCTTACACTGAGAAGAGGCCCGTGCCCAGCAGGGTTGATATATTATAAATTACGATTTACGGTCTTTTGTATATTATAAACAAAGGAAAGATATTTCATTAACCTTTTGGCAGCGGCACACCATTGGCCAGACATAATAGGTTTTCAATTAGACATAATTGCCAGACATGGCATTCCAACAATTGACAGGTAAAGCTCGACTTGAACCTGTGACCTCGACAAGCCTTATCGTCGCTTTACTAATTACTGTATTAATGATCCAGATGACGAATATCAGGTGTTAGAGTAATTTATTTATTTTACATCTAAGGCCATACTATGCGTTATATACGGTATAGTCGTAGAAATATGGAAGTATTTATAACGAAGATAACAGTTTGTATCAATCCTTGTCATGCTGCTTTAAGGATTGTCTTTTCTTACTTTATAATTATACGTTAGCAAAGAAAATGATTCAAAATAAATATTGTTATACTTAGTTTTTTAAGAATTATGCCTTCAAGATGGCCAACTAGCCTATGGTTCGACTGATGGTAAGGAGCTCGTGTAACCCATAGACATAATGTTTCGACTATCATCATGTTCTTACCTTGGTCTCAATTTATTCAGGGTCGGCGCAGTATGTCCTTTGCTTCCTTGTCTGTCACCCGCCATCTGATCTTTTACCCCTTTTCCTTTCATATCCATTCTCACACAGTCCATCCATATTTTCCTTGGCCTTACTCTCCGATTTCGTCCCTCTACCCTCATATTCATCACTTGCTTACCTACATACGTATCATCTCTTCACATAACATGTCCATACCAAGCCAAACGATTTCCTTTCACCTTCTCGTCTATGGGCACCACTTTCAGAATTCCTAATTCTGTCCATTCTCATCACTCCACACATCCATCGTTACATTTTCATCCCTGCTACATGTAATCGTTTCTCATCCATCTTCTTTCGACTACCAATCGATAATTAACTATTTATTATGCATGTCTACTAAAAGTCAAAAACGCATATCGTGAAATCTAACATAAGATCCGAATGTATAAAAGTCTTTCCTCTAGGCTGTCACTGCTACAGTTATAACTAGCTGACCCGCGCAACTTCATCTGTGTCACATGTCACATAAGAGAATTTTCTCCGTTTTGCAACATTTGAACATTGATGCTCCGCTCCTATTAGTCGTAACGTGATGTTATATAGTTTATAGCCTTCGTCGATAAATGGGCTATCCAAAAACACTAAAATATTTTTCTATTTGAACCAGTAGTTCCTGAGATAAGCGCGTTCAACCAAACAAACAAACAAAACCTCTTCAGCTTTATAATAATAGTATACATAACGACATACAATCACAAACCACAAAAATCATCCATATATATCCATTTTATCTATTCCTCGGAGCAATCTTATG
Source organism: Catocala nupta (assembly GCA_963675205.1). NCBI lineage: Eukaryota > Metazoa > Arthropoda > Insecta > Lepidoptera > Erebidae > Catocala > Catocala nupta. The sequence goes on from OY776093.1 coordinate 24,925,492, forward strand.
TAACCATCCTACTACGAAAATACGTCATACCCTTTCATCGAGACATCTTCGAGAATAATAATGCATAAATATAATATCTATGTTATCATTTTATGTTCTTCGCAAGCTTATTACGGTAACAACTGCACACAATTTGGCATACTCGAATAACAGGTTCCTTCAAGCTGACTCCATAATTGGACGGCATTCGGTGCACGAAACTGAAACCTGACCGCAGTCTGTTCCGCATATAAATCTTTCGTATTTTATCTTGTTTATACAAAGGATTGTATAAGACTGCGTTATGGTGCGCAGATAGTTCTTAAATAATAGCGAGCATAGATAGCACAGTACTTAGTGGTCAGCCTTTTAAAGAAAAATTTATGAAATTGTTAAATCTATATTTACCTTGACGTTAACATCGGTTGACGATGAAACCCTTATGACAAAAAATACAAAATGGAGAGGTCCGCTAGTGCCAAATATTCGATGACAATCTTACAGAAATCGACTAAAGAGTATTATAGAAATATTTCTCTAATTTATACGTTTAGTGTAAAATGAAATATAAAATTAATGAAGCTAAATCGGCTGGGGATAAAACTAGTCAATGTAATTGCGAATACAATTTAATAAGGTACTCATACAGTAAACACGAAAAATTGTGCTATATTAAACGTTATACGGTTACGTAAGTGACTTCCAGGACGCGGCAGGTTTAGACGCTATACCGATTGTTACTGCGTTTCTCCCAATCAAGTAGAGTCATTGATACTGCGTTTTACCTAAAAAAATTGTTCAGAATGTAACATGATTGCGTCAACGACGTTTGAGATGCGTTCTGAAAGCGCTCCTATTTATAACAACACTTTTGCCTCTTCTTGGTCACTCGTACTAAAGCATATGTCCTGTTTTTATATATCTTGTGAACTATCACGAGCTACTCACGTAAGTTACTGGTATGATTAACTCTGGAATAGAGTACTTTAGTATCCATGCCAATGTCTCTACTGTACATAAGCTTGTTATTATTATGCCGTATTTACTATGTGTTACAATTTTAAAGGTATAGTTTACAAATTGTTAGAAAGATTTCGTTTTTACCTTAATCTTTATGTCTGGTTGTATCATTTTGACCACGTTCTTATAATAATACATTTACTACAGTTTTCAGGTATACAGATAAGTCAAGTACAAGTGAGTACAATAGTACGAAACAAACTTTATCATTGTGGCCACAGAGTATACACTACTAACTCAGAAAATACTATCTGTACTTTCCCTATATACTTGGAGTCAACTTAGAAAAAGTCATGTACACAATAGGCGTGACAATATAAAGGCGCAGGAACACTGAACGTTAAAACTAATTTGAATCGAATTAAGCATTATTGGGCGGCAATCCATTGTAATTAATTAATTAGGGAAGAGAGGAACCCGCCATGACAATATCGAACTTCTCTGGTTACGGACAGCCGCGTCGTGGGAATCTGGCATACTTCAACTTGCAGTATTCCGCTTTGAACACAAAATACGCGTCGACACGTGTTTCGCCCAGCGCGAGGCATCTGCAGTATCATCATTCGTTGTGAGTACACGATGAATACATATCAAAAAGAATAAAAGTGAAAACAATAGATTCATCTCACGCATTAAAAGTGATCTGATGTTTTAATTAAACTATATTAAGAATCACGTCCTCTTGTGAACGTTGCTAAATAAATTAAAACAGGAGTCGAAAGCATATTATTTGTTTTCAACTTCAAAAGAAGACACGTCTTCAATTAAAATAGAGTCCATTACGCTTAGTTATATCACAATAAGAACATAAAAAAAAGAAATAAAGTAAAAGAACATAACGTTATGGATTCTAATAAAATGTGTGTTTCACAGGAATGTCTTACTACAGCTGAGCTCAGAATTCCAAGCTAAAATAATCCCCAGGGATATTCCGTTTAGCCATCATTATAACTTTTACATGTTATGTGTTTTATTTTAAAGTTCACTTTAATCCTAAGACCCGAAATATGATGCTTTAACGTCCCCATTTCGTTATGGCACATGCACGTATATCCTTACTACATTTTGTAGAAGCTCTTATACGAGTAGCTCGCTTGCAGCGTACCCGCGTATTGCTTACAATTTACGTTTGGTGTACCGACGCCTTAGTCATATGACCTTCTAACAAAACATTCCTTCACTGTGTAAGTCCGCTTACAGACGACAAATGCCTTAAGGAAATCCGCACGCTATATAAATTGTAAACGTATTAAATTCGGTGAGAACCTCGCCGGAAGTGACACCTGTCTGCGTCGCATTAACATATTCTAAGGCTGTTATACTAAGACAGGTTGTAAATTCTTGGAGGTATTTTGTTACACGGTAGATCGTAAGTATGTGTATCTATGTATGTAGGCTCTCGTGATTTGATGCTCTTTACTATCATAGGACACCATCTTCCTTTAAAAGGAAACACATTTTTATTATTTTGTGGATTAAATTTGACTGCCTGTTTATTTTATTGCTTGCGTGGAAGAGATTTGCGCTTACGCTTTTAAAGACTGTGATATGTAACTGCTATGAAAATTATGAATATTGATTGATTCGATGTCACTGAGTATAATTCAAATTAAAATCGAATATTAAAATGTCTGCTTAAATGATGGCACGATTTATATGTGTTGCGATAGATAGTAGTAGACTTGATAATCAATCAAAATCACATTTTCACATATTCGAATGGTTGTCAAAGTTTTAAGTATTTCGATTAACTTAAAGATTAGAATAAAACGTTAATCGATTATTGCCCAACGCTAGTCTGCCTAATAGTTAGCGGTTACAGTAGCTTATGGGTCTTTAGAACACTAAGGACATAATTTGCACATTGCCTGCTCTTAAAAAAGAAGTCACTATGTTGCCAGGGCAAAAGGCAATGAACATAGTGCTTTACTTGCAGATTCGTTTAAAAATCCCGAGAAAAATAGATTCCTATGTATATCTACGATCTTTTGTATGGCGGCGGTACTACACCAGTTGTGCTAGCTTAGTTTGGAAGATATACCGTGCTTATGCAGAGATCAATTTGAACATTGTTTGTATTTCAAACCTTTTCTTTATAAAAATATCTCATAAACCAAAAGCCTGAAAACTTAAGTATATTTCATCTTAGTAATATTGCTGCGTCTCGATTCCCACTTCTCAAAAATATCGTATTCCCAAAGGTTTCATTACGTACAAACCATGTAGGTCGAGTGTTGTGAAGAATAGTCTGACACTTGAGATTCATAAGGCTTCTTTGTTTGAATTCAATTTGTATGAAGTATTGGCTTTTTCTAACTTTTATATGTTAGGGATTACTTTGGCTTAACTTTTGTTAAGAAGGTATTATGTTCTTTTTGTTTTCCTACATTTTTATCGACATTAAGTTTTACCAGTAGCCAGTGCTCTTTGTCTCCACTTATATTTAATATTTTTATTGAAGCAGCTGTACAAAATATATTGGAAGACACCCACGAGGGCATCAGCATAAATGGCAAACGTATTGTTTTTGTAAGATTTTCGGATGATATTGCAGCACTTGCAAATAGTAGAGACGACCTCGAAAACCTGCTTAACAAAATGAATACAATTTTTCTAATTTTCATATGAAAATAAACATTAATAAAACTAAAGTCCTCGTGGCATTTAAATTTCCGCATAAAGTAATACATCCCGTCAAAATTTACCTTAACCCAATAGAACAAGTAAAACAATTTAAATATCTAGGTAGTATAATAGCAGAAGATACAAGACCATCAGCCGTCATAAAAATTAGAATAGCGATTGCAAAACAGACCTTCCACAAAAAGAATCATATCTATTCACTTCAAAAATTAGTAAAGATATCCGGAAAAATCTAATTAAGTCTTATATCTGGAGCATTGCCCTATACGCTTGCGAAACGTGGACCTTAAGACAGAGAGACCGGAAAAGGTTGGAAGATTTTGAGATGTGGTGCTGGCGTCGAATGGAGAAAGTGCCCTGGACAGAAAAGTTACTAACACAGAAATATTGACAAGGGTAAATGAAAAACGTGAAATTTTGAAACACATAGAAAACAGACGGGGTAAAATGATAGGACACCAAATTCGATATGATAATTTTATCACAAATATTATGGAAGGGAAGATAGAAGCAAGAAGAAAGAGGAGAAGACCAAGAAGAAGGTACACCGATCAACTGAAAGAACTTGTGAAAGTTGAAACTTATGAGGAACTAAAAGAGATGGCATTGGAAAGAGAAAGATGGAGATTGCTACACCGACAAGTGCAAAGCACTTAAGTTTTGGATGGATGGAGTAAATAAACATGAACATGCACTTAAATATCAATAGCTTTCAATCCCAGGTTAAGCAGAGTTACAAGATTATTCTACCACGAAGCAGTTAATAATTATTTTAATTACGTGATGCAATGAGTACAAAAATGAAAATGAATGCCACCAAAAAAATCTTACATATTTATTAAAAATATTGTTTTGTTGAGTAAAGTACATATAATAAAGAACATGGAACAAAACGTACCTACTCATGTAGCAAATTGAAATTGGTACCATTAGAAAGGTCTTTGAAAATATATATATTTGTTTTATGGGAGCAACTTTGTAGTTCGCGGGGCAAAAAAAGTATTCGATGTTGAAAATGTCGAAAATCCTTAGTAAAATCGATCCACGCACATTCGACGTTTATACGATTTTATCCGTTAGGTACTTCGAACTATTATGCGCTAGCGTCGCGCGTCGGTGTGTCGTCATTGGCATTCAGTATGCAACCGTATAGCCACAATCGGTGAGTGGGTAGTACAGCAGAGCCGACATACACATAAGTGCGGTCTGATCATCACTTAACATCATGAGATGAGATGAGATGAGATACAGGCCAAGAGCTTCCCAGTAGCAAAAAAGAAAGAACTTTGCAATAAAAATATAATAAAGAAGTTATCATAACTTCGGTCTCCCATTCAATCATTCGGTCATTCAATTTTTTTTTATGAATTAGTCATTTAAGCCTTTTCTAAATGACACCTAGTCTAAAATGCTACAAAGGTGGGTTTCATACAAAATTACCCATTGTTCTTTGAAGTAGTAATTTATTCATTTTTATCCTATCATATTTACGAAGCCTTCCTTTAACGTTATAATAACAATTGCCCTTCGTTAGAATGAAGCATATCAGGTGTCTCGGGTTCATAGAAAATGAAAACCCCGTTTAAAACCGTGTTTATAAGGAAAATAGTTATTTGAGACAACATTACCACACAAATTTACATTAAGTACGTTAGGTAACATATTTTTTATGGCGATATTTGTCGAAATACCCCATAATAACAAACGTTTGAAGAAAACATAAATCTGTCACGAACGGCAGCGACAGCTACTACGAAGAGTATAAGAGGCATCTTATACTCTTCGTAGAACGAGGAGCGTTCAATGTATTCTCGGTATCGGGGTGATATACTAATGATGAGGGTAATTAAATTATCTCATTAATTAAATAATTGAGGGTGTAAGTATAAAATTTTATTTAATTGTCACCATTAGTATTCAAGATATCATTATGAAAAGGCAACTACGATGACAGATGCGACAATGTTGAAAAAATCGAGCATCGCGCTGTGATAAAATTCCTTACAAAACAAGGAAAGACTCAAAAAGTTATTTACAAAGAAATGGTGGCTGTTTACCAAGATTCTGCTCTTAATTATCTACTATTCAAAAGTGATTTAGTAAATTTAGACGGGGTAGCGAGAGTATTGAACTCATGGCCAATGTGTTTTAAATTCTAAGGGTATCTTACTGATTGAGTATACAAAAAAGGGTTAAAGTATTACTGCCGCATCTCACGCAAACACCCTACGTAATTTAAAGGAGGCAGTAAAAGAAACAAGACTTCGAAAATTGACCGCAGGTGTCTTGCTTCTTCACGACAACGCGCCGATTCACACAGGGCGCGTTACTAAGGCTGCTGTGCGGGAATGCGGATTTGAAGAAATCAATCATCCACCCTACAGCCTAGATCTGGTCCCTAGTGATTACTTTCTGTTCCTAAACCTTAAGAAAGATGTTCGAGGTAAAGGTTTTTCCGATGATAAAGAGTAGCAGGAGGCAATTGATGAACATTTTTCAGACAAGGAAGAAAGAAATATTTTTGGGCGCTTTGAAATGTTACTTTCCCGCTCTAATAAGTGTATTGTGGTGATGGGGGACTACATGAAAAATAATATTTTCAAAATTTTCTGCTCATTCTTTCATGCCTATACCGAGAATACACTGAACACCCCTCGTAGCTATCGTAGACGCTCTATGACAATGCGTAGCATTTGTAGTACTCCGTACTCACAATGAATTAAATAAATTCATAACATAAAATACATTATTATTCTTTCATTTATATTAGAAATATAAACTAGTATTCCCGTTATCTACTAATAAATATAGTAATTATCTCGCTGAGGTTTTCTCTCGATATGTAAAGAGATTTAATCCTATAATTAGAAAAATGATACCTTCAACCATTGATATATATATTTTCAATACTTTCACTGTTGATAATCTCATTGAGTACAGCATTTTTAATTACTTTGGCTGGTACCACGTTTTTTCTTTGTCAATAACTCGTTGATAACATTTTTATTTTCCTTTTTACTACTCACCATTGAGCTAATTAGAAACGTATTTTATATTCGTTTATGTATACACTGCTTGCACATCCTCGTGCTTTTGTAGATTACGCAGGTCATTTGTTTTGCTATTAGTGTATTTTCAAAACAGCATTTTGTTTAAAAAGGGTATTATACCTGATATTAGCTGTTCGTCTCTTAGTAATATTGAGCTTATTAAATTGAAGAAAAGTTCTAACGGCCTTAATTTATTAAAATCCTTCTACCTTATGACCTAATTAAGTACATATATTGTTGTATAGTGTCAGTGTATCAGTATACAGTGAAATAAACTTAAATCTAAAATTTACAAATCAAAAATGAATAGTAGTCTACGCTTAATCTAAAAAAAACATTATTCGGAAAATAAACTGTTTGAGTAATAAGAACTATTATGGACTCGAAGTGTTGTGTATTGTGACCGGTCCTATTGAATCTTGAATACTGACTGAGCGTCTTTCAGCATTAAATACAGCCTCTTAGGTTTATGTATATTAAACAGTGACATCTGCGTTTTGGCGATTGAACTAACAAGATTACGTACAACGTAACTCTAAACCTATACTACTACGCCATCTAGCAGCGCTGCACTGAACGTTTGTAAAATTATCACGTACATAGATCCAGATTAGGATTTAAACTGTAACTGTGGTAAAATGTAGGGCTTGTGGCAAGTTCTTATCTAACAAAACATTATTAAATGACTCAGTAAGATGACCTAAATGCCCTGCCTCGTTCCATCGCACTTGTGTTCCTGCTTCAGAGACTACAGCTGGCCAGGACTGGTCATGCTCCATCTGCAGGTCAGCGCCTACAGTACCGCGAGTGGATGTTTTCTTGGCGTCAATTAAAACGTCTGGTGCTTTAGTGCATCAGCTATCTCAAACACGGCAGTCGGAGGACAGTGACAGGATTGTCTTGGGACATGAGCTCCTTGATCCCTGAGAGAAGAAATGAGGAGTGAAGTTAAGCAATATTGAGCAGAAATAGCAGACTTCAAAGTGTCAATAGGCCAATGTCTTGACCCAGTAGCGAGCATCGAATTGAGGGTCACGGCACTGGAACAAGAGCTTGAGGAAAGGAATACTTCCAATATTGAACCCCTCGAGGATACTATATCTGAGCTAAGGAGAGAACAAAACGATGGCGTTCAGCAGTTATTGCTCAATGACATTCTAATGGCAGGTATCCCTGAGGAGAAGGTTGAGAGTGTGACTCACGTCATCAAGATTATGGCGGCCAAGCTAGGTTTCGAGATAGAGGACACTGACATTGTGCATCGAGCGTATTGGGTCCGCACGTAGAAATATAGCAGCATCGGGTGACCCCTCTGCTGACCCCACTACACAGCAAAATCGATCTATCGCCGTGCGGCTCGCTCGCCGCATTACTCGCGACACTATTGCGCGCAGCTCGCGTACGCCGAATACTTACTACGACAGACCTCGGTATGACGGGCTCGCAATGTCGTATTTATATAAATGAACGGCTGACCCGTGCTAATTACCAAATGTTTCACCGAGCCCGAGAAGCTGGCTGTCGTTCGCGCTGGAGGTACGTGTGGACTAGGGAAAGAAAAATATATTTCAAGAGGGTAGATAAGACACCTACATATCGTATACATAAAGACAATGATATTAATGAAATGTTTGAGCATTGATAGGTTTAGATACTTCATTCATTCATAGATTGTACTTGTTAAAAACAATATTTCTAAATCAACCCTATATTTATTTGTCAACTGTTGTTTTCACATTTACACATAGATATTTTATATTATACTATTTCTATTCTTTTACTGATGGACTTTTTAGATTAATTATAACTATTATTTACATTATAAATACTTTATATCTATACAACTTACATATTAGTATGCAACAGATATACTGCATGTCTTCGGGTCTAAAACGATAGAAAGAAATAGTTTTAATTACTCTATAATTCACCTATTTATCTATATACAAATTTTAATTAATCTAATTATAATTTTTAAACTGCATTATGGGCAAGAAAAACAAATATTAGAGATGGAATATATGACAAAACAATGCAATTTGTTTCACTTAATTTTACTAATTGGAAGAGTTTTGGTTATTATGTTATTTTTATCTTTATTTATTAATTTTTGGTAGAAAAGAAATTATCATATACTGTTTTGTTAAGGAAACTTGTGTGTCTCATTAGTTGCAATTATTCGTTTAAAAGAAACACATTTTTGTATTACACATATAACTTCATATTTTATCATATTATTACATACACACTTCGACATAACTATAGTTATATTATTTTATACACAAACCTTATTCTATTTACACAATTCATTTAATTATATATTTACATGTACATGATACTACCTATTATAACATCGACACAGCTAACATTTCTCTATTTATCATACTATACACACGATACATAGTTCTTCCTGACATACAAAATAATACGTAGCAAGGGTTTAAAGTTTGGTTTACTTAATGCTGGGTCCCTACCAACTAATCAAGATGATTTTTAATTGCTATGGACCGGCATGCCGTTGATATAGTAGCTGTTAATGAGACATGGCTGAGCGAATATTTCATTACGTGCATATTAGACGGCGGACGATAAAGAATACATTAAACATTAAAAATATCTTAATCTTACATTCTTTATGTTTAGTTAACTTAGGATTATATTAGGCGCAACATTTGAAACGACTTGTTTTTAATTAGAAATGCATCTAATTTAAAAAACTAAACTTAAAATCTAATTACCGTCCATGTCCCTTTTTCCAGATTTGAATCTATTGGTACATTTTAGTGAAAATCTATTGGAAGGACGATTTATTTAATGCGTTTTCGTTTCTTATATTAATTAATCCATAATTATGTTTTATTTATGAAAGAACATATTTAAGTGGATTGACACGATAATATTCTCGATCTGATATTTTCGTATTTACGGATCTCTCTGTGCACTAGAATAAACACAGTATTTAGCGACAGTCACCGTACTGTTAACGAGCGGGACGCATGTGCGTGAAAGAGCGATTTTGGCAACGTAATTTATGGTTCGGAAAGTGACGTGGTTCAGAATATTTTTACAAACCATTTGGATTTTGAAAGGTAATTATATTTTGGTTTTCTTTTTTATATAATTATTCGCCAGGTATATCCAGTATAAGTTTTTCTATATGCTGATAAACTAAAGAAGTCTTTATTTATCAACAAAAAATAGTATTTATTAGAAATGCTATAAATCTAATTACCATTCTTCTAATTACCGTTAATTACCATCCTTTTTAGTCCGAATGGTAATTAGAAGAAACGAACGGCAATGATTTTTAATTAACGAATGTCATTATTGACTGTCATTTGACTTTGTCTTTAAAAAAATAATCATAATTGTTTTAGATTACAATGCCACGAAAACGAAAAACTAGAGAAGAAATACTAGAAAAGGCAAAATTAGCCCGCAGAAGAAGATATGAAAAGATTAAACCAGATCCCGCTCTTAACGCTTTACAGAAGGAAAAATGACACCAAAGATATCTAAAGAGAAAGGAACAGAAAACATTTTTGTCCATAAATGATAATACTCCAAGAGGCAAAAGACAACAAAGAAAATAATGAAGAGAAAATTCCAATTAATTTTACAAAAGAAAACTATTACTAAAACGGGGTATCGAAATGATCAGTGACAATACCCCAAATTGCATTGATAATGAAGATCCACTAAGAGTAGATGACACCCAAATAAACTTTGAAGTGGGGCACAGTCCACCTTACAATCAAGTTGTTATTCAAGATCCGGAGCCATCAACTTTTCAAGTAGATGATGATAATTATATCTATTGTAGAAAACATGAAGAAGAAATTAAAATGACTAAGGTATATTATGATATAAAAAACTAAGGCATTTAAAAGTAGGATAAGTGATTTGATACAAGGATTGAATAAGTGAAGAACTTTATCGGAGAAAACTTCGAATGAAGTAATCTAACTCACTCTAACTCTTTGTTGTTACAAAACAGAATGTTTATTAAAACGATATGAATTGTGCAGACATAAAATTGTAAATTATTTAGAATTTAACAATGATGAACAGTATCTATATCTTAAAGTATCTCGCATGAGGAGCAGAAACAGGATTTTAGATAGTTCTGATGATAGTATCGAGATTAAGGAACTTAATGACAGTTTTGCACACAAAACTAAACCAATTTTAAGTACCAATGATGCAGATAGTGACAGTAATTTAGATTTTTTTTTCAATGAGAAACTTTTTAACTAATTCATGATCATATGGTCACATATATTTTATTTTTTGTAAATATTTTGTGTTAATTAATTATTTAATGATGTTCCTATTAAACATCGAATACTAATGGTTAATAAAAGGTTGATTTGAAAACATTTTGTTTTATTTCTCATTACCATTTAAGTTTACCTCACTACCCTCTCTTGAGATCTAATTACTATTTTCGTGAAATTTCATTACCGTTTTCTTAAAAAGTTAAATCGTCTCTAGGTCAAAAGATAAAAGAGTAATTACTGGCTAATTAATATAATTCCGCTGTAATCATTAAGTTCTATTCTGCAAAGCATCAAATATGCACGAAATGAAATATTCACCGGCTACGACCTGGTGAAGACGGACGGGCCCATTGTATTCCAGGCTACAGGCTCAAACATATTCCACGACCACCTTGTATAAAGTCCGGGCGAAGCGAAGGCGTTGCTTTTTACATCAAGACAGGCACTAATGCGCGTGTGAAAACACGTCCTGAACAGCCGGATATTGAGCAGTTATGGCTGACTACAACAATAAACGGCCGGAAGTTACTTATTGGCACGGCGTACCGTCCACCTTGGTTCGATATTGACAGGTTTTTGAAAGATTAACAGAGAGTATCAGCTCATTAGCTCCATATGATAATGTGATGGTTTTAGGAGATTTCAACATGAACATGCTAGATATTTGTAACTCCAAAACGAGGATGTTTAATGAATTTCTGAGAACGGTTAATCTGCGACAGGTTGTTCCAACAGCAACACACTTTGTATGGGACAGCAGTACATTGATAAACGTTATATGTACCGACTTAAACCTTCAAAATATAGTAGTAGACTCCAATAGCGACCTTGGTCATCACTCTTTTGTTACATGTGAATCATTGTCAAAACAGTCCAAGGACTATTATTTGCCGCCCTATTAAGGATATATTGGAGGAGTATTTGTTCAGAAACTTAATAAAGACCTACAAAGAGTTACTGAGTGGTTAAAGCAAATCTCTCTGGTTCTGAACCCCATTAATCAAAGTTTATGGTGCTGAGTAGCAGACAACAAATCATATAAGAGACATACTCTCTACTAAGCCCGAAATAATTATCATGAATAAGGCAACTCATAGAGTAGATTGTGTTTGCTATTTAGGTTTAACGATGGACCCGGAATTGCATTTTGAGGCCCACATAGACAAGATCCTAAGTAACTGTTTTTACCGGCTTAAAATATTGTTTATTTAAACTTACTCAGTATACCAATCAGAAAGCAACTGGTAGATAGTCTAGTATTGTCCAAGTTGAATTACTATGATACTGTGAATGGGCCATGTCTGCTATCACGCACTGCACGGCTTATACAACGCATACAATATGTATGTGCAAGATTTTGTGTAACTATACCCAAGCGCAGCCATGTCATTCCCTATCCAAATGAACATTACATCCCCAAGATGGCTGCCAAAAGGAAGTTACACCTAGCCTCTTTACTTTTTGGAGTTATAGAAACAAATACACCTACATACTTGTAATACAAGCTATGTTGGAGAGAATCTCAGTCCAAATATACGGTGAGATCAGTCACAAATCCATTATCCATTCCTGAGCACAGGACCGCTGCTTTCAGAGGTAGCTTTAGGTATGCCGCGTCACACTGCTGGAATAACCTTCCACCACCAGTCCGCAACCAGAAATCCAGAAATTCCTTTGTTTTTCATCTAAACAAGTTTTGCTAGAAATACAAAAAGCTACATACCTAATTATATTTACATATAATATATATATAAAATCACACCATTTCAATTACTAAATAATATTATGCCAATTAGTAATACAGAAAATTTTATTTTAGTTCACTGCATTAATATTGTAACACTCCTTTAATTTCTATATCTAATCCTCACAAACACCTACTCACCTTCTTGGGTTTAGCCGTCAGGTATTGGATGGAAGGGTTTCCAGTCTGTGTTGTTGCGGTGTATTTCAACACTGCAGGCACCTTTGAAGTCCTGCCTTATATCGTTATTTATCGCGCGTACAACAATAGGGCGGATGCGACGTGGGTAGGTACCTATATCACGCTAAAGCTTGCTTTAAAACACACTCAAATGTTCATATTTTACTCCACACATTTTTACACTATTAAGTAATTATGTGTATATCTTATTTACTCGTATATTTTACATATTTAAGTATATTTTATTTTTATATGTTTAGACACTAGGCGCCGGCGTCACTAAATTGGATTTCGCAGAATACCAGTGTTGCGATTTAACAATTGCAACGTACGCTGAGCGATGTCCAAATTTTAGCACTGATGGGACACACACTTCCACTTTAAATGAAATTATAGTGTTAGTATTTATTTTTATTTTTCTAGTTTTAATTATTGTTCTACTTTTTTATTCTTACTTTTCATCATTATGGGTGTGCCCTTTTGTGTGCCAAAATAAATATATCTTTTTCTTTCTTACTATCTCTTGAAACGTAGAGCACGTACACCTCTCTAGCTTTACCTGCTCTACGTTTTAAAATATAGGTGAATAAATTTATAATAGTTGGTCTAACCCAAATCTTATAAATTTCTAAATTTAATGATTAAATTAAATTTCTAAAAAAATAAAAATTCTATGGGAGCCAGTATGAGGACAGTAGCATAAAAAGATATATTTTGACCAGTGGTCTTCGAACGAGCGGTATAGTTATCTGACTATATAGGATGTAATTGAAAGGTGTGGTCAAATTTTAGGGTGGCTATTTATATCTGATAAAATATAACCTATGTGCCCTAAACCCATATCAAAATATCGAATTTTAAAATTTTATGACAATTTCAATAATTTTATTTATTTGTAATTTAAATATCGATACAAAACTAGTTACATCACTATCGTTTTAATCCTTTCAATTAAAGGTTATAGATTCTTAGTTACAAATCATGGCCGGTGCGATACAAAAAATACCGTATTGTTTGTGTCTTTTTTTCAATGCTTGTAACGTTCCCGTGGTTTAGAAATTAGCCGAAAGCGAAGTAATGTTCTTTAAAACAAGTAAAGAAGAGGGTATGGTGATTAGGAGTGCACGGGAATAAGCCGGTACGATATACGACACTGATATTACTTCACCACACAGTTTTTAGCCAACATTTTTTATGATTAGTAATTTTTATAAACATGTTCTCATTAAATTATTTATTATAGCCAGTTTTTAAATATCCCACCTTGTTCATTGATGCATAGTTGTGTCCGTTGCATCATCTCCCAATTAAGATTTCACAACATCTGTGGGGTCACCGATCTATGTTAGAACGACCAGCTGTATGGCAAACAATTTGAATAGGTAACAGTATCCACATCTAGGGCACAGTTACAATGGTCAATGGCTATTAAGATCGCAAAAGTCAACAAAAACGTGTCGAGTTTAGGGTCTTTTGTAATTCTTAGAAAAAAATTACACGTGCATGGCTGGTAGAGTTGTTTACGTATCAATTACAATATGCTGATATTTATAAGTCGATAATTTCAATAATATCAAAATAAGAAAATTCAATATCTTCGTGAAAATAATGTATACAAATTTAATTCTCGCGGTTTTCCATTGTACATGGGCTATATTATGTGACCCTTATAATATGAATATAACCACAGCTTTCTGTTACATTCTGTATATAATGATATTAAAAGAGCTTTCTATTACACCCGAGGACATTCTGTCTTCAGGTGGATTAAAAGGCTCTTGAACTATAATTTATTACACTGCTTCGCCCGTGTAAATGCGACGGCAACGTATACTAAGATGAAGAGATTCTTACCCTGCCAATTGTGGGTATGCCAGACATAATTGAAAACTTATTGAGGCCGGCCGCCGGTGAGCCGTGCGAATTAATAGGTTATATGTGAATTCAAGATATGGTACTCAGCTTTTAAATCCGTTCAATGGTTTGATCGTGATTGAATAATAAGTATCCAAACATATTTACAAACTGTAACGTTCTATTTTTACCTAGTATTCATTTGATATTGAAAGTGTTGCTAGCGTTAGGTAAGTAGGCTAATTACTATGAACCGAACCGCATTCGGTGATTACAACCACATTAGCTACATGACTTGCGGTGACATTACTAATAATAGCTAATGACCCCTGAAGCTAACAATGTTAATGTTTGAAAACTAACTATAAAAGTTAAACATTAAAATGAAATAAATAAACTACTTTTTTCAATCTTTTATAAACGCGGCAGTTATTTATATAAATAAATAATAGATTTGGTGATGCAGCAGTACTGAATTCTTCTGCTATGCAGGATCTCAGATTCGATTCCTAAGTCCGGTAAAATGTTGTTATTGCATTTTATTGTAAGAAATGCTGCAGCACAGAGTCTCGTTATGTGGTCATAAAAGAGGAAATCATATAAAAATTAACAAAATCCAAAGCCAGTAAAAAAGGGTGCAATTGACACAATCAAAATACAGTTTATTAACATTATATGTCAGTAGTTCAGCTTCTTACCCTCTACTTGATTATTCATAGAAGATTTTAGACATGCCATTAGCACCTTCAAAGGACAGCATATAGTTAATACAATTGTATTTAATGAAAATTGCATTGGTTTTCTTCAAGATGGCATAGTAGTTTAACTGCTCCTTGCCAAGGTTTGTAGATTTAATCCTTATACGGGTACAAAAAAATAGTGGTCCAAGTTGTTCCGAAGCTGGGAGTCCTTATTATCCGTTGATTGAATGTCAGTTAAGTCCCCCGCAATGCAGGAATCATTCCTAGAGTGAGTTGTCTTTTTAAAACAGGAAATAAGAAGAATATACTCCATTTCAAAATATTTTATCTGTATTACAATTTATGCCAAAAAATATTTTAGTAATAGTATCTATTTTATGACATTAACACTCACAACTATCTGATCACACCATTTTGTAGTACAATACACTGTTTATATTCGCTAGAAGAATGAACAATATGTGCCTGATTGGATCTGTCACCAATATTAATCACGTGCCTTGCTTTTGACACGTGCGCTTCAAAGGGTGTCCCTGAATTCCTCAGGAATGTCTTGGATATTCTGATTGGATTGACGAAATTGAAACAATCAGTTATTGTTGTATAATACATAATAATAATGTCCTCCTGACCGAATTTCGGTCACGGTGGTCAATCTTAACGGAGACTGGCCATCGGCGCAGGAGATATTATAGTGCACAAGCGTGTGCGCAAACACAAGTGCACTCTCTGTTCCCTAACTCTCATGATCCGATGGGACGAATAATCCGACATGACCGGAGAGAGATCAGGCGCAGGACCAACGGCTTTACGTGCTTTCCGAGGCACGGGGGTGTCTAACACCGCCAACTTCTTAACTCCGAGCTCGTATTGAGATTTCTTAACAAAAAAACCCAATAATTTTTTGTTGGCCCGACCCGGGATTCGAACCCGAGACCTCATGCACAGCAGTCGCATTCGCCACGCCACGGAGGCAGATACATACAGGATATTCAGTTAATTTATATTATAGTTGACAATTATTTGGTTATGGAGCGAATAGGCAGACTCGCATGTGGAAATGCCAACCTGTTATAAGAAACTAGTGTAAAAATGTTAACACTGTTAAGGCTCACGTACTTAGATTGTTCTTAAACCTTTCCTTTCATTCCATTTTCCCTAAGGTTGTAAACTATATCAATAGTGTGGTGACTTGAATGGTCGTCTCGTCACTGCCTTTACAGCAGTGGTTCGGTCCCTGGCGGGGCACAAATGTGTGATCCACAAATAGCTGTTCTGTATCTGGATATTCTTTAATGTAAAACACGATTTATAACTAGTATTTAAACAAAACGCACGATTGATACCCCGAGTATAACAAGAAATCATAGGCTATAGTAAACGCTCATCTTTGGGCTTTTTTGCTAGCATAGGAATATAAAAATATACTATAATACTTTAAATATTCCTAAAGCAGTTCGAAACAATAAGAGCTAAGCAATTTTAAAGGGTTAAAACCAACATTTGTGCCTAGAACCTAACGTAAGCCATGCGGGAATCGAACCCGCGACCTCAGGCGTGGCAGTCGGTTACACTAACCACTACGCCATTGAGGCCGAGTAACTTGCGTGAGCTACATGCGCAAGCTACTCGCGCAAGTAAATCTTATGAGCTACTTGCACGCTTGTTCAACTACTTACGCAAGTGCCGCAACGCAACAAAAGCCATTAGAATACTATCTGGTAATTACTATTTAGTAAAAGTCATTCCAACCCTTTCTAAAATAACGTACAAGTATAATTTTAACTAATTGATATTTTTCTCACTAAAACCGTATTCGTGTACCGCGAAACTGCCAACATAAAACCCTCTTCACGTTTTCAACTGAAAAGGTCTGCTATCCTGTAAAATCACTCCGTACAGAATGGCGTGTTCTGACCCGTTGAGTCGGCATTAAGAATTAAGGTGCTTAATTTAAATATGTGCTAGTTTTGGGACGATTTTTAATGAGAGGTGATGTTGGTTGTGCTATAAACAGCCTTTACCATTTTGTTGCGTTCCATATTATGTTATTAAAATGGCTGAATTATATAAGAGTCAAATGTTGTGAAGATGTGGGCATGTGTGTTACTGTAAATTTTGAATAGATTTAGATGAAAGTTGATACACAAATAGACCATGATCTCGATTAACACATATGGTGCTATTTATCCCGGTATCCCGTAAGATTCACCCGGGCAAAGCCGTATGGTACGTAGGCTTAACCAGTTGTTGCCCACCTGACTGCACCTCGGTTTTACAGATCGCCACATAATTAGCAATTAGCCAGATGATATGGTTACAAAAATGTTAGAGATTACCCTAACATTTAACTAGGCAGTGAATAAAAAGTAAGGGAGGTACATTAAATAATTATAACGCATCCTGTATTGCATACGCTATAAACAACGTTCTCTAGACAATAATCTTCTAACCAGATCGGAAACACTTTTAAAAATATTATCATAAGCCAACAAGCATATTTAAAGAATACAATAAGAGTAAATGAAGCAAAAAGAATATGCCAAAATTGTACATTTGTGCATGTGCCTTACACGTAGTCTTTTAGTAAATCAATTAGTCGGAATCCAGACACAATGAAAAAGTATGGAGTTTAGACGCCGGAGACCGACCGTCCAAGAGTTCAATAAATATTATCAAGTGAGTCTTTCAAATATTGAGCTAGTTTTAACTAAATTTTTCAAGCTTACATCGAAACCTCAACTTTCATCTAAAAAATTGCTAGCATCAATATCCACGCAAACCTTTTCTCTCCACGCGACTGACAACCCTTGAACTCGTCGTAACGTTGAAAAATGTTAGTTTAATTTCCTTTCATATGCCACCGTCAGAACATTTGTTTGGATATAACTCGAGTGCCTAATGTGCCGGAAAATATGCTGAGCTGTGTAGCTTTAGCGACCCCGATGTGTGTATTTTCCTTTTATCTTTTTTCCACCATAGCTGTTCTATGTGATTTTTATAGCATGTATAATAATTATTAATTATAGGCTAGTTTATTAGATTCTATATATAGCAATGAGCTCCTTCATCTGTTAGTGACCTAGTAGTTGTCACGTCCTACTTTAGATAAAAACTCTCAAAGGGCCACATCCCCATGTCCAAACTTATCTTGACAGAAAATTCCAATGTCACTCTACTCTAAAATCGAAATTAATATGAAACAATTGATGGGTCGAGAAGGCAGCAATCAGCTAATTCATGAGACGATTTAGCCAGTTCATTTCGATCCGATTTCAGGGATGGGATGTTCGCATTGAGTTCGCCGCTTCGAATTCGTCGTGCATTGAAATTCAACAAACTTTATACAGATTTTATCGCGTTGTTTATTTTATATAAAACACTATTATTACATAATTTTGAAACTTTCAATAACTATTTTAAACACTTTTACTGGTTACTGTTTACTTCAATTTAAGCTATTTAAATGATACAACTATTTAGATTTCATTTTACACTATCCCCGACGTTTCGGTTGCTTTTCAGCAGCCATGATCACGGGGAGACAAAAATGGTAGTTGTTTCAATATACCAGTGTAGTTATTTCAAAGTACCATTGTAGTTATTTCAAAGTACATAATTTAATCATTTGGTTTCTATTTACGCAGAATGAGTTCAAAGTATCATCGAGTCTAGCTGTGGTTTGCTTCTTCTTGGATTTCCTTAACTGAATTACTGGATTCTAAGCTGGTGGTACATTCCAACCACCTTCTCTATTGAAATTAGGATGTTTTTTGATTTCAATAGGCTCGCGAAGCATCCTTGATAGGAATCGGTTTTATTTAGCAAGAATCTGTGGTTTATCAAATTTCAGGTAGTGGTTAGTCCCCTGTTGCACATGTTCACACGTGTGCGTTATGCGTTAGTGAATACCATTTAAAACAGCAGCGCTGCGTGAATCCGCAAAGCTTTGAGAGCAAATGGAAGGCCACTTGTAAAGTTATCTCAACCACCAGCTCATTGTTGCATACAATGAAAAAATGGTATCCAGAATATCATACCCTCTAATCTAACTGTAATACACTGGAGGTAGGCCTATAAATACAGGAATAACACAATATATTTTCTAAGCCCAGGATTTTTTGCACCGCAGTTACCAACCAAGTTCTTCTTATGAGAAAATAGAACATCTTTCTAGAAAACCTCATAAAGCCAGCCAAAGCTTCCAACAATGTACATTTACTTAGTATTTTCAGGACTTGCCTATTAGTTAATTTACGAGACTTTATACATCAAACTTGTATTAACTTAACACAGGTGAATGTGGTGCCAAGATTACTTAATATACGTAGGGCGTACTGTTCTTATTAAGACTTCAGTGGATAAAGGAGACGAGTTAATGGCTCTTTGAATTAGATGACTGTATTGCGGGTGACATGATTTTAATACACGCTGCTAGTAGTTTGAGATATCAAAGGAGTATTAGGTAAAATATGAATAAAAATACACATAGATATCAAGTCTCACGCCTATGTATAAGAGTTAGGCAGATATGCTCTATCATCACATTTCGTCAGCAATGCTACACATAGGTCTTGAGCAATAAAAGGCAAGTTAAGCTATATGAAATTGCATCTAATTACATCTCAACTCTGGACACATATCAAACAGACCTAATTACTTTTACTTGTATAATATACATACATACATACATAGATTCACGCCTGTTTCCCAAAGGGGTAGGCAGAGACTACGGATTTCCATTTGCTACGATCCTGACACACTTATCTGGCTTCATTCACGTTCATAACTTTGCTCATACACGCTCGCCGGTTTAAGGTGCTTATAACCTGGCCTTTATCCAGAACGTCTCCGATCTGATCAAGAAACGTTCGCCTAGGTCTTCCCCTTGCGACTGTTCCATTCACACTAGCCTTATAAACTTTCTTAGTCAGTCTTTATTAATTCTAGTAGTTTTAATATTAGTATTTAAATGTAGGTCAGATTAGTAACAGTCTTTTTCTGGATGGCCAATGACCTTTTCTGTATCCCTGATAACGTGTATGCAAAATTTCACGATGATTGGTGCAGTCTTAAAGTAATAATATTAGATAGCATTAGTATAATATACATAGAACATAGATCAAATGTTTATCATAATGGAATAGGCAATAATTCTGAAATCCTGTTTTTATTCCCGGGTTAAACCAAATGTAATTAGTTTTCTCTATTAGGCAATTTTTAAATAATGGCACTAGTTAGATAGCCATATAGACAAACTTAGACTTAAAACAGACGTATTTAAATGTAAACTAAAAATAGTTGTAGAAATGTATAGAACACAGACTTATTACGTTCTACATTCAGTCTGGCCATCAAAGGAGATCGGTATTGACAACGTTTTTCTATTACATTAGTATTCCTAACTATTTAATCAGAACAAAACCCGGTAACTTAGTTCGTCCATTAGCGTACGGACGTCAATATTTTGACACAAAGCTTGCATCATTATATCTCAATAAGCTTAAGCTGATAGATTAAAATAATTTCTTAGCTACTTAATTTTTCTTTAGCAGAGTCCATCAAGGCCTCGTCTTGAAGGTAATAAATGATACGCGAATTAGAACAAAGTATTCCTAAGGATTCCTTGAAGGAGAATATATATCTGGTCATTTTCATGGTTTCTTCTTTGTGTGGACTCATTTAACAATAAAATTGGGATATTATATTCCTCGTACCTGGACGGAGATGGCAAGGATACATAATATATTACTTGTTCCTTGTTGATCTGAAATGTGTGCGTTGGACTTTTCAGTAAATTATGGCTTCTGACCGTGTCTTCACCCTCTTTCGTTCTTCCCTCATAAAAAGTATATTTTATGATTACTAGTTATATCTAAATCAAATTATGTCGAAATTGCACATTGCTGTATCTCTTTAAAAAAAAATAGTTACTTAGTTACTAATTGTTTATAGTTACTATTATAATAAACACAAAAGTTAACACAGATGTTTGGATTTGTTTCTCTATCAAACTTAAATTGTTAAACATATTTGGAAGATTTAAGACACACAGATAAAAAGTCATATTTTAACATTGAATTAACAGATAGGACAATTTAAATTCCGGTATGTGTTCCTGTGGCAATTATTTGATCGCACATTGTAAAGGTTTTCATTTTGTTGCAGTCATTTAATCCAATCGCATAATTGATGACATTTTTATTCAATCTCTGTCACAGTTATCTTTATGAAAGCGCATCGAACATTAAGTTTTTAGAAAGTAGCTGCGGCGCAGTGCTCTCTTTCAGTCTTCTTCTCAACTCGTCCGTCATGTTAGCAATTATAGGTAAAATATAATTATTTTATAGAAATATTTAGTTAAGTGTAGCGATGTAGAAGCATTATTTAAATATGTTTAATTGTATCCGTTATTTTCTGTTGGCAACACTGATTTTGCTCGACTCGGAACGATAACGGGCAGTCGTGCGTTGAGTGGCGATCGGATAAGTTTGGAAGTAAAAGTATATTAAGTGGCGGATATTGCATTGTATTAAATCAGGTATGCATATTGTGTAACTATGTAAACTATTAATATAAAACATAATTATGTTACAATAATATTAAAGGAAATAAATACTTGAGAACTGATTCTGGAGTTTCCTTACAGTCATCACCGATCGAAATGTCAATTATGATAATTCCACACGATTCCATCTCTTCTATGCTAATACAACCTGATTTTTTAGTCACCGTCTAAACTTTAATATAATAATCTTTGAGTAAAATAATGAGACACGTATTTTTTATTTTTATGCTAAGTAGTACAAAATTAATGAATTCAGCCACTACAAAGTTGTCTTAAAAACTTCTATGATTATGGACACCACGCGCGGTACATGCACTACGCGTTAGGCGGCAAGACACCCCGCGCGCCCCGCGCCCCGCTGTCGCCGGCGCGGCCGGCGGTATATCAGTGATAACATAATCAGTTTCAAACCTACTCTTTATTATTTAATTAGCTGGAGATTGCACAAGATACTATTCGACGTAAGGGCTAATAAGTATTTATTGAATTATTCATTAGGCACAACATAAAAATCGTAAATACGTAAAACAAAAGTATAAAGTAGAATAGTTGGATTTATGCGTTTTAAAATAAATGTAATCAGCTTAGGTTTTTGGTTGAGGCGTACAACTAAAATCCACTTACCACATCTTCAGCTGTACTTCAATAAATTTTCAAAATGCAATCCGTTTCTCTCTAGGTCTTGCTCGCTTTTGCACATTGTTTTTTAGCTTATTTAGCACTGTAGTGTTATTTTTCACTTCGTCAAATGCACGGTTTATCTGTTCTTTTAAAGCCTCGAGACTTTCAGCCTCCTCCACATACACACGTCTTTTTATTTCACCCCATAAAAATAAGTCACACGGCGTAAGGTCCGGGGAACGCGGCGGCCATGGAACAGGACCCCCACGACCGATCCAGCGACTGCCGTATTCCGTGTTAAGGTATTCACGAACAGAGGTGGCATAATGTGGTGGTGCACCGTCGTGTTGGTAGTAAAACTCACGATAATTAACTATAGGCACATCGTCCATAAAATCTTCTATGACATGTCGCAACATGTCCAAGTATGTGCCTCCGGTGAGACGTCCCTCAATAAAATATGGACCCAATATTTTATTGCCTATAATGCCAGCCCATACGTTTGCACTGAATCGTACTTGGTGATAGGTCTCCCTTATCATGTGCGGATTACGAAACGACCACCAATGTTCGTTATGCTGATTGTATAGCCCGGCTCTAGTAAAGAGTGCCTCATCCGTCCATAAAATGTCAGCATTTGGATGTGCAATTAGCCACTCACAAAATCTTCGACGAGGCATAGCATCCTCATCATTTAATGCTTGGACCTTCCGAAAGTGATAAGGGTGCATGCCGGTAGTGTTCAGTAGTTTCCAAACCGCATACTGACTCACGCCGAAGCGCCGGGCTGCGTCTCGTGTACTTGCACGAGGTTTGCGTTCATAGAAATCGAAGATTTCGTCTTCGACTTCTACAGGCAGTCTCTGCCTGCCGCGTCCTTGGGCATGCGAAGGTGTAGTAAATTGGCCGTAGTCTAACAGCCGTTGATTAGCAGCTAAAATCGTTTCACGATTTGGCACTGTTGGATTTACGTGTCCTTGATTACGGAGGCGAGGAACACTTTGTTCTTCGTAAAGTCTTTGAGCACCATTTAAACTTTCTCCACTCAAAATGTAACAACGCACCATTTCGTAGTACTCGCGGTTTGAATACATTGTCAAAAGATAGGGCGGCGGCGTGCGCGGGCAAAGTAAACACGGAAGTAAGCGATTGCGTCACAAGTGCGCACGCGACTAAACGAAATTTACGATTTGTGACATTTGTGTTGCAGCTGTGCCCTTCTCGCACCCCGCGCGCCACCCCGCTTTCATTCAATGCATTGTTAAAGAATCATGTGTTTACGTTGACTCGGTGACCACGCTAAATTAATGTTTGTTTTAAAAAATGATTTAATTATATTTTATTAATATTATACTTTCTTTTTGAAAAATGGGTTCTATTACTGATACCTAACGTCTAGACGAAATTTGGCTGGTAATATAAATTTCATATTGTATAGTCATAATCCATAAACAGATATTGTTATTATTTTAATACAATCATATATTTTTATAATATATTAATTCTTATGAGAAATAAAGATATCTCAAACCTATTTTAAATGTTTATTCGATAATCGCTCGACTCGATATCGTTAGCACTTGCATGCGTTTACACTAAGACCAACTGACGGGATGGTACGCTTAAAATAGTCGATTTTGACAATGGTCGTCGCAGAAAAAGGCTTGCAGCAGCTCTGTTGAAATTTCAACTATAATATCATACTATTAAAGTCTATTATTATTCGTTGCATCAAAATTATTTTGCTGTGCTTTCCTGCCAGTAGATGCCGGGTATTATATGCTTTTGTTGCGAAAATAACTTAACAACATTTTAAATATTGTCTTGATGTTACTATTATCTATTTATGTTTTAAATAATCTGCTTAAAACATAAACGGGCAGTGGGTAGAGAAAGCTCTTTATACCATTTCCTAAAGTGGATTTTAAGGTAAAGGTATTATCAAAGACAAATAAATTTTCCTATTTGTACTTGAGCGAAAGCCACATTAAACCAGCCGTATCTCTGAGCCGCGTATAATCAAAACAATAACCTATTTATTGCTACGATTGCTACCAAGCGCTTAGCAACAGAATCGTAGGCCGACATTACATTATGAATACTTAAATTTAATCCTGCTTTTATTTATAGAACCAATGTTGGGCAATTTATTATTGTTTAATATTAATTTTATTTCAGTTCAAACGTGAAAGAAAAAGCTGTTTATTTTATAAGTTTGTTTTAGGTAAGTTGTACTGAGGTATTGCGGTCAATGTTCGGTTTTCTAAACGTTATAAATAGGGTAGTTACCTATGTGATATTTTTTTTATGTACGAGACTAAAGAGCAATCAGTAGATGATTATAGAATTATTATATTATTATAGAAATTCTATTTCTATAATTATATAATTATTATAGAATAGCTACAGATGGATGTTGAAATGGCATTGGTTGCTTACGGTGATTCTCATTGTGTAAAAGCAACTGTTTACTCGCAGGCTATTGAACTGGTTTTCTGTATTTATGTGTTCAAACACATAAATACACGTTTCAAAATGTTTTTTTTGTCAAAAAATTTATATTATTAATGGTAGCCAAATTGGAGAATATCGGCAGCCTGGTGGACCGTTGGATTGCCAAGCAGCTGTTTTTTCGAAGTTGTGTACGTATTAATTAGTTAATCATACGCTTTAATGGTCAGGGAATACATCGTGAAATAACCTGCATGTCTGAATTTTCCAAGATATGTGAAGTCCGCCAATTAAGTCTTTAACTGAGAAGTCTTACCGTCCGTGCCCAGCATTGGGACAGTTTATATATAGGGCTGATATTATTATATGGGAGTATCAAAGTATTCTGCAATTCTAAACAGCAAGTGGTTCAACTCAATCCCTTCGAGAAATTACGAATTTGTCGTCCATTTTGTCGACGTAATTGTTGGCATGGGTAAATGTATGTGTGTCATCAACTCATCATGCAGACAAGTGTGCGTTGACACTAACAGGAATCTAATAATGTTTATAAAATCACATATTATGACAACTAGACAAGCTAGTGTTCCAGTTTTCATAAAGTAACGTCAAAGGGAATACAAGTGTGGCGTTTACTTTATGAATAAATGACATACTGATGTAATATAATGCTAGAAACGTATTCTTTTAAATATACGTTTAGTAAAAGCGAAAGTGAAGTTTCTTTATATTACATATATACATACTAGCTGTTGCCTGCGGCTTTAAACGCGTAAAAGTAGGTTAGGTTAGGGGTTATGTAAGTAACAGTACTGTTTTATATAAAATATAACCTATGTTACTCGGTGATAATATAATTTTCTAAGTAATTTAATTTCAATGTAGAACATCTGTGTACAAAAATAAAGGTAATGGCAGCGATAGCTCACTGGGGAGACCAATAGACTGCAATGCAGAAGGTCTCGAGTTCAAACCCACGTCGTGCACCTCTGACTTTCGGAAGTAATATGACTTTTCGAAATTATGTGCGTATTGATTGACAATTATCGCCTGCTTCGTGCCTCAGAGAGCACGTTAAGCCGTCAGTCCCGGCTGCCATGAACAGCTATGGCAGTCGCTATTGGGAAGTCAGTGTCCTATAATATCGTGACATTGGTCTAGCCTAAGGGTATCGTTAGCCTTCGGGTTGCGGAGGTCAGGTGGCAGCCGCTCCGTATAAAAACTGATATTCAGTCAAATCCGGTTAGACTAGAAAAGCCGACCCCAAGTGACTTGGGAATAATAAAGGCTAGGAAGAAGAAGAACTTTCGTGTATACGTATGGCAATATTCTGCATATTTGTGTCCACAAAACTCGGACTGCAGTCGTTCTATTTTTGTATGAGAGTGTTTTTATATACTTTTTATGTTAAAGTACCTACGGGAACGAGAGATTAATAATATCACATTAGAAGTAAGCTAAGCATGGTCGGGTTTAGCTAGTAGTAGTAATAAATTTATTTTTAATATATTATGGTCACAAAAACTCATGTCACAAAGCAATGTGTACATTTTAATGATAACTCCTACTATATACAGGGTGTCCGATAATTAATTGATAACCTAGAAATGTCTTACAGTGGAACCGATGGCCGTTCAGAAAAAAATATGAAAAAATATCTATCCTAACTACTACCTGAGATATGTTTTTTTTTTATTACCATGTATTACTTTATTGTATACTACGACCATAAATTAATGAAATCCATCGGTTTTTGTTGTTTTATTATTAAACACTAATTATGCTAATAGATAGACAGTCAAAAATATGCTATGCTATAATAGCTTGCACTTTTTAATATGAACATATTTAAAAAAGAAAATTATTATTTCTTTTTTCATTTTTTCTGAACGGCCTTCAGTTCTACCATAAGACATTTTAAGGTTATCCATTAATTACCGGACACCCTGTATAATCATTGTTGACGACTTTAAAAATATACAATTAAGGGAAACTCAAACACTCAAACCCAGAACAATCACATGATTACACAAATAATTGTACTGTGTGATGTTCGAACCCTGAACAATCAGGGTGGTGGCAAAGGCAGGGCAATCGCGTACGCCTGCGCTATCCCTGTAAATGTTTCTGTATATCTTTTACATAGTTACATAATTCCTTAAGAAGTTCCATTAAAGGTTTTACTCCGTAGTCTTTACAAGACCTTATTTTGAGTAAAAGTTTTCCATGTTTAAGATTAAATAGTACTTTCAAATTTGCTAGGAGAAACTACTGGAAAAGTAATGCTAGTAGGGTTTTAAGATTTTCTAAAGGAGTTTCAAGGATAAAAATAACCCTTTAGTACTTTCATGAGCATTGCTGTAGAGCTATTGGGAACAAACTAGGATTTAAGCCGCTTCTTATGCAAAACATGGTATTACTTTGGATTGTGTCGCTTTTTAGCTCATGTATTAACACATTTATAGACTAACGCTTGTTCACGATAGGTAGGTAAAGAGTACGGATTTTAACTTACAATGATAATTGCATATATTCCTTATAGTTTACTTTCATTATTTTCTTCATGCACGTTCGTAGGTTTAAGGTCAACAAATATACACCAAACAATGGTGTACACTTATGCCTATATTTTTTTGTGTTTAATGTTAGGAAATGTATATGAGGAGCTTAGTGGTCTTAGATACTCACAAATAACATTCCAATAAGTATGTTTCAACATAAAAAATCTGTAATTTGTGAAGAAAATAAATGATTTTTTTATTTATAAAATACTTGCAGCATCAACAGCACTACTTACCGGGTTCAATTGTTAATCTAATATCACCAAACATACAAAAAAAACAGCAAAATCAGTCCATCCTTTTACTAAGAATGTACTCAAATATATACGTACATATTAATCACATATATGTATAAAGATAGGTTTGTAATAATAAAAATTACCATACCATAGAGGATCTAGTTCAGCATATACCAAGCTATGAAATCCTGGCACAGGATTTTAACTAGATCCCTTTGGTGACAGCACGTTGCACATGCAAAAATAACATCTAATAATATAACTAATAGCATTGATATCTGACCAAGACATTATATAATGAACTAATATTAAAACATCTAAACGCATAAAAAATATTGCTAGGAATTATATTAATTTAAATAATAATAATCTATTAGCATGTTGCCAAAATTCCGGCTTCACGCCAAGGGAGGTCGTTGAATCCTACCAATAATTATACCGTCAAGTATTAATAGAGTACTTACCAAAAACTGATATCCGACGGAACACAATATTGTATATTTTTGATGAACACGTAAATAACTTCATTGTCCTTGAAATCTAATCCAATAAATGAATTGGTATTGATGGCGTATCGAGTTACAAGTAAATGTTATCGTAAATCAAAATATAAATAATTGTGTATATTCGAATATAATTTACTTGAATTTCGCTGTAAAATACTTTATACCATTGTTGTTGGGTATTCAAGTATCTAACGGCATATTACAGCGCTTAGATTCGGTCTAACCACTAAGCTTTGACGCTTATAAGTCTTACATTGTGGCATCTATACTTACATATCTAACTAATATATGTAATAAAGAACAAAATTTATGTTGTCGTTTGTAAAGAATAAACTCAAAAACTACTGGGCCGATTTTAAAATTCATCCACCATTGGTAACCTACTTTATCCAGAACTTATATAGGCTATATAACATTACGAGCCACGAAAATTGGAGCAATAACTATAAAAGTGGGCGATGTCGCAAAGGAAGTCTAGTAATAATACATATATCAAAAATGAAAAAATAATATTATGTATTTTTGTTGGTAAGATATAAACTCATAAACCATAGGCCGGATTTAAAACTTTTCTATCATTAGAAAGCTAGTTTATCCGGAAGTAACATATGCCATAGAACATCAT
Source organism: Catocala nupta (assembly GCA_963675205.1). NCBI lineage: Eukaryota > Metazoa > Arthropoda > Insecta > Lepidoptera > Erebidae > Catocala > Catocala nupta. Next base: position 24,954,514 of record OY776093.1, read on the forward strand.
GCTACGAGACCCGGGTGAGGAGCAGGAATCATAAACGCGGGTAAAACCAACTCTAGACTCTTACTAAGATCGACTAGTATTATATTATGTTCTCCAAATCTTCGTTTAAGCTGTCTAACATACTAACTATCTGTTTCTACACGATTCTCTCTGTTTTGTTTCTTTTTATAAAAAACATCTGCAGTAGGAAAAGTTCCTTTAAAACGGGGGACTTTGCAAATATTCAAACAACGCACACAAAGGCCACCCAGAATTCGGAACAAATCAATTACGAATCATAAATTTTTTGTTCAGGATTTGAAACCATACTTGGTATGCTGGCAATGGCGAGGCGAACACTTAGAGACCCCGCAAACTGCGGACTTTCAATCGGCTGATAGTTTGGTTGGTTTCTTAATCAGTAAGAAGATGTATGAGAGTGTGCAGATTATAACGATTCGGTATCGGGCGATAAAATAGTTTGATGGGCTACACGATTGCTTGCAAAATGAACCGTCGGCAAACTATCGGCCGACTGCTAAATCAGTACGGTGGGCGCTCTTCCATGCGCGCATACCACCGATTAATTAGTCGGCCATACTCGCCCGATAGTTCAGTTTGCTCCGAGCTTTGGCACCGGACGGTCATGTCTATTTTTCATGATGGCGTTGTATTGTTTCGGAAAATTTTGTAATTTGGTATGCACCGCGTAAATTTTTACTTACAATAATCTGTCACTGTAGATACGTACCCAATACTCTCGTTTTCTATACTTGGTCCTCCTCCTCGGTTGTATAAAAGCAATAATAACACTTCTGGAGAATTCTGTAACTTTCATCATGTGACCACTCTCGTCAAAAGCCGATTTCAAACTAAATGGCAAATTATCCGAGAGCTGTCGGCCGATTGTTGTCTAGTATGCGCACTTAACAGCCAAGCATGACCAAACTATCGGCCAATCCAAAATCTGCAGTTTGCGGGGTCTCTTAAACCACTGTGTCATCCGTACAGAAGATATAGACGGAGAATACAAACGAATATATTTCGAAAATCAAATCAAATTTGGAATCAAACTATCCTTATATAACTGACAGAGCAAGACTAATTGAAAAGCATTTAATACTCTCTAACACACACCTACTCTCTACCCGTGCATTTGAAACCAAATATATAGATCAATAACAGCGCACAGTTTTAGCATCGAAACAAGAGACTAAAACTATCGAAATTAAACTACTACGGATTATATTGCAATTCAGTAGCCATGATCACGGGAAATTGCCCCTGTGAATATTACTACTGGAAAGCAAACAAACGTAGTATTTAAAAAAAATATTTTCCGGAAAGGGTCTTTTCTAATTAACTTTGATAAAAATCGTATAAAATAGTTAAATTTTATTGACAATCCTAACTATACTAACAAATATTATAAATGCGAATGTGAAACGCTTACACGCCTTAACTATTTGACCGATCTTCATAAAATTTCGCATACATATTATATACGTTGTCAGGAGTGCAGTAATTTTCGTAGACATACTACGAAAATTGTATGTCTTTTTCCATCCATCCAGTATTTTCCAGTGCTTCATCAAGAAAAAAGTACAATTTACGAGGAGTATAAATTTATTGACAAAATCTACATTAACGCAAACGAAGTTTCGGGCAGAATCTAGTAATAAATTCGAATGAGAGTTTGTTTATTTGTTATGGTTTTATCTCTTAACAATCTGGCTGATAGTCATAAAATTTCGAATAAATATTGTCAAGGATACGAAAAAGGACATAAGGTACATTTTAGAATAAAAGTAGCTACCTAGTAAGTTTCGCCGAGGGAAAGCAAGTTATGCTATATTTAAGGGGTACATATTATAATAATAATAATAGTGTCCTCCAGACCGAATTTCGGTCATGGCGGTCAATATTCTATTCTCTAATATTCTACACATACACACAACACCATCTAGCCCAAACTAAGCAGAGCTTGTACTATGGGTACTAGATAATGGATAAACATACATATATACTTTCTTTTTGTAAATACATACATATTATACATAGAAACATCTAGACCAAGACAAACATCCATGTTCATGCACACAAATGTTTGACTTGTACGGGAATCGAACCCGCGACCTCAGGCGTGGCAGTCGGTTACACTAACCACTACGCCATCGAGGTCGACATCAATTTTAACAGAGACTGGCCATGTGCGCAGGAGATATTATAGTGCACAAGCGTGTGCGCAAACTTAAGTGCACTCTCTGTTTCCTAACTCTCATGATCTGATGGGACCAACGACTTTACGTGCTTTCCGAGACACGGGCGTGTCTTACACCGCCAACTTCCTAACTCCGGGCTGCTATTGAGATTTCTTAACAGAAAAACCCAATAACGTTTTGTTGACCCGACCCGGAATTCGAACCCGAGACCTCATGCACAGCAGTCGCATTAACTACCACTGCACCACGGAGGCTTGTTTATGTCAATAAAAAAATGATAAGGGAAGAAGATTATTTTGACATATAATTAAACTATTCAGAAAGACATTAATCACCTTTGTCACGTAATTTTCTTAATTACAAATCAAATATTGTAAAGCAACAAGCTGAAGTTAAAACCCAATTACTCGTCCAGATGAAGCCTGTTATATCCTATACATAGTTCGGGCTGTAATCCCAGCTATAATAACTAATACCCATAGCAAAAGTTACAAACTCTCTGTAAGTTTAATGGGCATGTCGGGGCTCATGTAGCGCTCCCTAATCTGATTAATATGGAATCGACAGAGTAATTACGTTTAGAGTGTGTATCCATTGTAGTCTTTAACATGTTTTCTACTAGATATTATGAACTCGTAATAGAAGCTTCGGTGGCAGAGCAGTAGTAAATGCGACTGCTGGGCATGTTTTAGGCTTGATTCTCGGATCAGCCAAAGTGTTATTGGAATTTTTCTGTTCAAAGATTAGCACCAGCACGGTGTCTGGAATTGTAGAAGGCAATAACCTAGCCCCCTATTACGTGGGAGCAGAAACCTATAGTTTTAGAAATGTGGGTAAAATACACTTATGTCTGCCTACTCCTTCGCTGATAAGACAATGTGTCAAGAAGAGAAAAAAATACAGTTCCTTGTGGCACACATTTGAAAGAAAGAAAGAAAATAATTTTATTTGTTCCACGCTCATAAGGTAACAGGAAACACAACCAATAAGTTTAAGAACAAATAAGGTCCTGCGTCAGCTATGTTGCAGTATATCCACAACGCTGGTATTCTCGCAGAGCTTGCATGATTTCGGTGCATGTAGGCAGTAACATACATACATAACTCAATTAAAATAAAATAACAAAAAATATAACCGCAGTTTTAATAAATTAGGTAGAAGGTGGTCATAGATGGCAAAAGAAATTTTTTACTAAATAATAATAATATTGGTATTTATATAATAATTATATGTATACATATTTATAGAATTAAAATTATATTGAAATTAATAAAAAACAAAAATAATAAAAGAAATACTAATAAAGACGTTATATTATATTTCGAGCGCAGACATATTGACTAAATGACATTACTGCCTGCGTTAGCGGTGTCCGTCATCCAGCACAAATATTATTTTTCATTTAGTCCTAAAATAAGAAAAATAATTTTCAACAATATTTATTTTCATATCTCGTCATATCGATAGATTAAAATTAAATATAGTAATATGTTTCAACCCGACTCCTTTAATTTGAATTTCCATAACTCATACGTAGGGAGTATTTCTACAAAGGCTTTATCAACGAATATAAGACGAGAGGTACTTGGCACGAGAGCCTTATAACAGGACGTGGAGCCTTAAGTACAGCCTTCAAGATTCTTAGCATTGAGGTCGCCGAGTCATTAGTGTGTAATGAGATACTGACGTCACTAATTTATCTTTAGAGAAAATAAATCCTTTTGATATAAGTGGAAATGTTATATGTATTTTCTTTTAAAACGAACGTTATATTAATTCATGTTATACTGCGTCGCAGGTCCTCTGCTTTAAGTTTGTGTCTAATTCTCTTTTCCTATCTTCTTTTTTTTATACACGGCTCGCGCATTAGGAATAATACTTGTCACGCGGGAAAATTTACAACCAGTTAAACAACGGACACAAAAAGCACCCAGACTCGGAATAACCATTTGTGGATCACACAAAGTTTTGTCCCGTGTGGGATTCGAACCTACAACACTCGGCGCAGTAGCGAGTCGACCACTTAAACCAATTTGCCTTCCATGTGAGGTCTTAGGTTCGATTATGGGTTGGGCAAATTATTTCTGCGAATAGGCTTGCTAACATAACAAGTGAAGTTTGGGTGTAATGTTGAATACCTTTGCTTATCCCTTGGAATGTCATTTTCTTCTTTTAATGTATTTGATTTGGTAAGTGTGAAGTAAGTACTCATTAAAATGTAAAGATTTCACTACCCCGCTGCCTACACGAAAGGACAAAAACATCATTAATGGTTTCCATTCGGTGCGCCTCGATACTTCGTAATAAAATCAACAAATTCAGCACACGCACTTCAAAATTCTGACACACTTGAGGCGCACTTGACGTTTGCCTAAAATTTAAATGTACAAAGTAATATTAGCACAGCTGTAAGAAGGCTTCCCTTTATCTTCGAATATGGGGGAGTGCTCACTCACGGCTTAAGGGCTTCACACGACAGGGTTACCATACTTTTTTGTTAATCTTAAAATTGTGGACAAACTTTTATATTTTCTTTTTGGGCTTAACCTTTATTTTCTTTTACACTATGATTTTGTACAATTAATTTTCAAACAAATATGCTTTTCGGATTTTAAGCGTTAATTGTCAATTTTTGCAACATCATTGAGAGTGATATGTTGGTTTATGTATGTAGGTCCTCAGAAAAGAAGAAGATAATCTTAAAATTTGGAAAATATTATTCATAAAAGTTATAAAACATAAAGTTATCAGACAGCAATTTTACAAAGATGGTAACATAGATTTTACGGACATAGGTTTTAAACAAATGTTTTGCGATTCTTATGTAGATATATACGAATGAAACAAATTTTTTGAGAGGATTGCTTTCTCATCAGTTACCAACTAATGATCAGTGACGTTTAGATACGCATACACGACGGATGTTTACGGGGAAATTTTAACCGGCTCGTTGCAGTTAAAAATATGTATATATTTGCAAAATCTAGAAATGTCCCAGTACAATGGCACGTTTCGTCACCCGACTGTTAACAGGATACAGTACGATAAGTAGGCTCTGTTTGAGGGATTATGCACGCTTTACAGATTGAGTTTAACATATAATGATCGACGGTAATACCTTTGACAACAAATTGTAGTTACTTGATCTCGGATTTTGGTCATATTCATGTATATGGGACGCGTATATGTTGCTGATGTTGGATGTTTATGTTATTGAATATGTTTATTTTTGTATATGAGTACCGTTATGTTAGATTTATGAGGCTTTTTGTTATGGTTATTGACTTGAATGGATAAAATGTTGTGTTGGTATTAATTGATATACATTCAGCCATTCAAAAACTTCTTCAGAAAATTAACGTAGTAATTTAAATTGAGCACAATATTTTTTTGGTTTTATTTAAATAACAACTTTACATGTATTTGCACAAATTTTTTTAAGCCTTTTTTTTTAATTATCCGTCACTGAAACTTCATGTCACATTCTAAAATTCTTTAGAATACATAATATCTACACTAATATGATAAAGAGGAAAGATTTGATTTTTTGTTTGTTTGTAACGATTTACCTCAAAAACTAATCAACCGATTTTAAAAATTCTTTCCCATTGGTAAGCTATATTATCACCGAGTAAAAAAGGTAATATTTGATTAAAAAAGAATAGATTCTGTTATTAACATAACTTAAACTACTTACGCGAGCGAAGCCGCGAGCCCTTAGAAGTGAAGTGGGTGAAATTGCAGAGCATAGCTTGTATGTATTTAACAATCTTGACTGCCTTCTTGTTCTGGTGGCTAGTAAATACGGCTACTTAACACGAGGTCTTTTATTCGAATCTCGAGTTGGGCCAGCAATAAATTAGTACAAGCCTCGTCAATTATATGAAACTGCACGTATTGCGCCTGATCTTTCTCCGGGTGTATCAGATTGTCGGAGTGTGAAAATTGAGAGTATCTGTAATCATTCTCGGTTTGATTTAGCCGCTCCCGCCGTTTTGCGGCTTTAAATTGTACACGGGACAAATATTTTTTTGATCCATATATCATTGTTTTGGGTCAGGATGTATTTTGTGTCCGTTAATTGTAAGTTTGTAAAGTCTTCCACTGCAAAGAGCTTGAAACCTAACGCAGGCGTTGTCCAATTAAATTATACTGTATCAGCATTTCGATGATACTGTTAAATCTAATTTCTTACATTTGTATTGTAAGTAGCTGAGGGACACGTTTGTAAGAATATATCTTAGATTACTGTACGCAGTACCTCTAAGAATAATATTTTTAGGCACAATACTATAGTGTGTTAGTTCGTGTGCCTATTATACACTCTTCTACCTAAAAAACATGCATATAATATTTTCCTAGAATGATTTTTCTCGTATGAACATTTATATTTTCTGTTACCTGCTGAGAAACAATGTTTTTATTATTCCCTACCTAGATTCTCTGGAGGCGTTGCGCGAAATTATAATACAATTTTTCTCTTAGAGATGATTATATAATATTTTGAGAATCTCTGTCTATTTCGTATTGAAAAGTTTTCCTTAAATACAATGTATAAAGGGTTATTTGAACGTGAATTATTTGTAGCGAACAGAATCGAATTGTCACTAAATTGAATAATGCAACGATAAAAACAATGGCGCTGAACCCTTCTCAAGCGATGACAGCCGTTGAATGTCCTAAATACATATTTTTTGCACCAAAATGTTTCACTTGAAATTAATTTTATTTCGGTGTAAAAACAGATTACAATTATTTGAAAGGTTGTGATAGAATTTCCTTGAAAAAGCGATGGTTGAGTTTTTATCCTACATTGTATATTGGTGTACTCGCGTGCGAAGTAATTAAATATCTAAATGAAGCACTTTTTATTAAAGCTTGCCAGAGAATTGTGGTTTAGGTCTGGTTGTAGCAAAAAGATGAGGGTGTTTTATTCTTATATCTAGTGGTTTGAAATCTTTGAAAATTATGTCGAAATAAATTTGGGATCTTAAGCTAGATGATCGTTCACATTATGTACTGTGTAGTAGTATAGCCCAGTAAATACCACGTTAAACTAAAAATATATTTTAAGTGAAATACATACATCCACACCGTTATCTCGTAGTCGTTAGCAGAAGTCTATTATACCCACATTTCACCAACTTCGATTTTAGGTCTCTCACGTTTTGGTATGATTTTAGTTTAATAACTAGTTACATACATAGACTCACGTCTACTTTTTGTTTTTTAGCACAACGCTCGCACTACATGTTAATCTTTGTCGCACCTATGTATAATATACATATAACTTCAAAGATATAGGCAAACTCTGTCTTATGTACCTGTCTTTTGTATTAAGCGAAGCCTATTGCTGTCTACCGGTCATAGTTTCACACTCTATGATTTAGAATTTCTTGACAGTACCTATTACCAATTACATTTACCTATCCAAGAATTAGAACTCGAGAGCTTATACGCAGCTGTGACACTAACTTCCCTGCGCCACTGCAGCAGCTGAATAAATTTATATAAAAAAATGTCTGTGATGGATGTGGGCTCAAATAGATTTTTCATACTTATCTATGTTCGTCAATATCAATATTTAAATCAAATCAAATTTATTTATTGCGAATATGGGTGTACAGTATAGCGATGGTAAACATTTAAGTTAGATCGCCATGAACTGCCTTACGGCATGCAACATAGGTCGGGCACGCCACGATTGTGGCGGTAAGACCCGTGTTTGAGGAGTGGCTGGAGAGGCGGCATGGCGCCCTCACCTTCCGGCTGACACAGGTTCTAACTGGCCACGGTTGTTTTGGCTAGTTCCTGTGTCGTATACGCCGGCAAGAGACGCCCGGTTGTCACCACTGCGGCGACTGCCGCGACGTTGTAGAGGACACGGCGCTGCACACTTTGGCGGTTTGCCCCGCCTGGGCATCGCAGCGCCGTGAGTTGATCGCGGCAGTCGGATCGGTTGCCCTCTCGCTCCCGGCCGTAGTTCAGTCTATGGTCCGGAGTGAGAGGTCGTGGAACGCCGTCGCCTCCTTCTGCGAGGAAGTAATCTCCACCAAGGAGGCGGCGGAGCGGGAGAGGGAGCGTTTGAACCCTCTCCCCAACCGCAGAGCCGGGCGCCGGAGGGCGCGCGATGACCTCCAGCCACCCTGAGGTTTGACCTGGGACCCCCAGGCGGGCTTTGTGGGCCTGCCCGCCATCCGTTCAGCACCAGGTCCGAGAGGCGGCGTGCGTGTTCCCACGCGCGCCTCTGTGTCGTGTCCGTCTCCCCTTTAGGGGGAGACAGTAGGGCTTTTATATTGTGTAGTGCCTATCTTGGGTAGGTCTTGTTGCGTAGTGGCCTGCCGTTTCATACGGCGGGCCGTAACCTCGGCGGGGTCGCGACCGCATGCGAAAGCGATTCGCGCGGCCCCGTCGATAGTGGTTTTGTCGAGGAACACCGTGGTAGGTTTAGTCGGTATTCCGGGAGGTACATTGTCTTTTAACATCTTTATTTTACCCCGGCGAGTCCGACATAATCCCTCCGCCCGCCCCCGCGGAGGGATATGCGTCACAGCATTCCCCCACGTAAAAAAAAAAAAAAAAAAAAAATGCAACATAGGTAAGTACATATAATTTACTACATTAAAATATTACAATAATCAAATTTAAAAATACCAACGTATCATATTTCAAGTGTCAATTAATTAGATATGTATAAATAGATAATTGAATTATAAATTATGTCAAATTTTAAAATACTAAACCACATGTCAAATGTCAATAAATTAATTACAAATAGGATATTGAATCATAATTGAATACATTTGTCAGATAAATATTCATTGACACTATAATATGCCTTGCAAAGTAATATTCGTTTTAGGTCCAGTTTAAATGAATCTACGCTTGCGTTACAGAGCATTTTTTTCGGTATATGTTTATAGACTCTAGACGCCATACAGAATACACTTTTATTAAGATAGCTTGTTTGGTTACAGGGCATACAAATTTTATGATTGTGACGTTTAGACGAATGCGTTTCAAACAGTTGTATATTCTTTCTAACAAAAAGTACTAGTTCATTAATATAAATACAAGGCAGTGTCATAATGTTTAAGGAAATAAAATGGGTTCTACAGCTATCTGTTTGTTTAAGACCACAAATTTAATATTAATATATTAATAATATATTAATCTAAGGTCATTTGAGAATAAAATATGTTAAATATGAACAGAATTATTTTATATTATAGTTTATACATAGAGAAAAATAACTAGTTAAATGCCTCATCGTCTCATGTTTTCAGCTAATTTTGAAGTCGTGCGTTCTAGGATGACCGGATTAGGCAAAGTTTTATTGATTTATAGTTACAAACTTCCCAGTCCACTGCTTCAGACTCTAGAACCGTACCTCGTAGGAAGCAATAGATACGACTCCTAATAAAACAACATAAACCAGATTTACTAAGATGGTCATAAATAATATTTCTCTTATCCGTTTGAGTCTATACAATTAAATAAAAATATGGTCAGGGTTATTGCATATCACCAGTAGAATGCGTGGTTAAAAGGAATTACACGATTTCAAAATCACCCTGTATATAGTCGTGAATTTATTTATGTATGTAGCTATTTTAATAAATTACTAATCAAACCAACATATACATATATCGTTTAAATAAGCAATGAAAGCTTTTAACGTCAATGTACCAAATCAAAAATTAATTAACTACCACGTACATACGTAATGGTTGCTTTGAGACGCGTTCTAACTATGCAAAATTTTTGCGACAAAATGTTTGCTCCATATGCATACACATAAATTATGTAGTAAGAAGACAAAACCAAGCAAGAGAGCAATTTTAGCTTAAAAATAAAAATGGGTTTTGAAAGCAAGTCTCTGATACTCTGAAAATATACAAATTAAAAGGTACTTTGCAATATAAGAATGACTGGCTGATAGTACAATTGCTTAATACATAAATAGTATCTTGCCTATAATCCCAAAGCATGCAACCTTTAAAAAAAGAAATATCTCTTTAAGTGACATTTTCTACAGATCATTTAAAGCACTGCACTCCAGTGGAGTAAGTAATTGCCTTATCACTGCCGATGCGCCAAGTGTTGTGATCTTCACTCAACATTTCTTTGAAACACATATACCTACTTGTACTGTTTGGTAGAGCAGGAGTTGTATTCTTATAAAAAAACGATTGTGCATAACAGTGCCACAAATTGGACACATTTCTAGACTACGTGCTGTTACTGAATTTCATACAGAAAATCTATCAACAATATGCCCAACCCGAGAATCAAACCTTGTCGCTCACGATTGCGAAGAAACGTAAGCGTAAACTTAGTCTATGGCAGTAACGAAACCGTTGCCGTATACTATGTACATGAACAGGTCCAGTGCTGTTTTGAAAATTTCTTTGCAAAAAACCTAATACCTATAATTTTTTTTGTTATGTAATCTCGGATAATGCTTCTTTAAGCTATCGATTCTGCGTAAATAGATACACCAAAGATTAAATTATGTTCGGGAACTTTGAAATAACTAGATACACTTCAGAACGTTGGGACAACTACCATCTCAGACTCCCCGTGAACATGGCTGCTGTAAAGCAACCGAAACGTCAGGGCAAAGTTTAAACTTAAATATAAATAGTTTTAATAAAAAAATATATACCTTAAATAGTAGTAAAGTTCAATAATAATAGAGTTAGAGTTTTCAAAATTATGTAATAACAGTGTTTTAAGTAAAATAAACAACGCAACAAAATCCGTATAAAGTGTTTAAATTTAATATTCAAAAAGTAAATATCTGTAGTAACAGGAGTGAAAAGACCGTCACACGGTGTAGATATTTTTGTTTATTTTTACAATGCCTATTATTTTTTAAATACGTAACTTAGATTTATCTTTATTTTTCTGATAGCTATTATAACTTAGCCTGTTGCCTGATTCCAGCTTGACGTCGACTTCTGGGACAACCTGTATATAATATCCTTTCCTCGATACGACATCTTATAATTGCATAGATACAGTGCAAATTATACGACACTAAACTGTGCCTTAAAATCAGCAACAAACTGTTTGCCTAATGAACAAAAACACTTTATACCTCAGTCCGTTTGTTTTGATCATAGCTATTAATTTTCATTTGCGCCCAATATTTATGAGACTTATTGGCCGTAAATCTATAGAAATGCACTGCGGAATTATTTTAGTTTGGTGAGCATGAATTGAATCTAATTTATATACATTTATACACATGTATGAATGTATATAAAATTAGGTTTAATTTTGAGGATGTTAGTTTTCCTTTTTTATTTTTTATTTCTGTTTTATAATATTTTAGGTATAAGTTGCTTTTTAATCATTGTTTAAATTGATAATATTTATAAAATGAATAAATCCAAAGTATGTATTAAAATTATTTTTATATATTTATAATAAAATATTTTTGCTATAAATTTCCAGAATAAATTATACATTTATGAAGATAATTCTCGTTACACAAATTGTACTGTCTCAATTGCCTGTGATATAATTTTGAGACTGTGTGTCTCACGCCTGTATCACGAGAGATATATGATTATCATCATATATGCAATACTGTAATACACACCTACATTTCGCCAGCTTAAATTTTAAACAAGATAGGTGTAAACACCAGGATTCAACCTCTTCATCTTCATGTGACCTATTTTTTTCTTCAGCTTTTTGTTATGTCCCACTGCTGAGCAAAAGCCTATCCCTTGGACTTCCAAATAACTCTGTTGGTGGATTTCCCCTGACCTTATGACCTTGTGACCCCTATATCTCGGGGGTCTTTTGACCCACAGGACCCATATTCATGAAGGATGATGGTGAGGTGTCTGTACACCAAGTTACAAGTCAATCGGTCCAGTGGTTCCGGAGTTATGCCTGTCACTAATAGACAGACACACAGACCGACATAGTGTTTTCAAGAACCTCTTCGAAGAAGACTCAGGGGTTAATAACACAGAATAGAGAGCGATCCTATTGCCATTATTGTCAGTAATACTAAATAGCATTCTGCATGGAAGTCGACCTCGAAATACTGCTATACAGTATTCACAACCACTGCGTCTCCAAACCAGTTTAAGCTTATATGACCTTAATTAATTTTGGGACGACATCTGAATAAACTAAATCTCGTCATATACGTGAGTCCTAAAAACGAAACCTGCATGTCTCAGAGTACGTCATATTTTTTTCGAAGATGTGTAAATTCGGTCAACTGGCCCAGAGCCAGCGTGGTGGATTATTGCCTAAGCCTTCTCAAACCAAAAAGAGCCTCATGCCAGGCAATGGAACAGTTTATACACAGGGTCGATATTATAACCATATCTTTTCATGATGTTCTCGAAGAGGTGTGAAGCTTGCCAACCTGCACTGGGTTAGCGCGGTCAACGATGCCTAAGCCTTTTCAAACCGAGAAGAACAGGGCTGATATTTTTATATTACGTGAATATTGTCAATTAATTCTAATTAGTGTAAGGACACGACCTTGCCTACGACATGACCCGTGTCAATGTATATGTTTACTCTTTTAATGTACCTAATGAATAAATTTATTTTCCATACTTATTTTCGTCGCCGTCAATTTCGATTCTTTGAACACTTAGCTATAAATTACGTCTAATAGAAACTTAATTATTAAAGGTTAATTACAGGTTTTGTTCAAAGTAAACGTACTTAAAGTTAAAATTACAGCCTGCGTCAAAAATAATTACAATATTGTTGTTTAAAACATCGAAGCCTTGGAAACTCGTATCGGAGAAGTAGTAATATTATAACTGTTAATTATTTTAGTTTAATTAGGATGGCAATTACAGATCTTTGGTAATTCGAAAGCGTGATTTTTGCTCAGCAAGTCTCCTTAATTGGCTAACGACGAATTGAGGACGATAGTTATTACTGGTATAGGCAATGGTTTAAATGGTCATACTAATCTGAAATAAAATCTGTGTCTGTTTTAGCTTCAAACAGTTACATTCTGGCATATTTTTCATAGCTTAAGAATCAAAATTAATTGACCGTAGGTAAAACGACGCGTTTCTTGAATATAGGAACCAGACCTGGGCGTTTGAGATAAAAATACCTTACGAACTACCAATCGTAAGGTATTTTCTCGAACGCTACACAGGCTACATAGATAGTAGGTAGGCATGCTTACGTCAAAGGAATGAGAAGTTTATGAAGCTGTCATAGCCCAATAGATAACGCATTAGACTTGCAATCGAGATATTAGGTTTCGGACCCCACTCAGTGTGCTACTGACGTAAATCCAGTCCGGCATGCTTGTTTTAGGAGGTGGGTTCACGACGACGAAAATGCTTATTCTAGCTTAGCCGCTCGTCAGTCAGAATTCCTGTTCTAGCTTAGCTGGAAGTCTTAACTAAAGAATACTGCTAATTTGTAACCCAAATATCTAGTACACGTTTTCTAAAAATAGGCAAAATTTTATTTATTCTTGTAGTAACAAAGTAATTACACTTACGATGATTAAATTATATAAATGAGTACTGAAGTTCAATTTATATAAACCTAGCAAGCTTAGACAAAAGCAAGTGTGGTCAAAGGTCTTCTATACTGATCATAATCCATCGCATTGACCTGCCAGTCCTACATAAAAGCATCTGACTTATTACATTATTTGAAATACGTAACATTGATTGAAAAAGTAAGGTTTGGAGTAATATTATTCATGTAAGCGATTGATATCCTTGAACGAGAATAAATCCGCTTACTGAATTGAAATCTGTCTGTCCTTGTCACGCCATTCTGGTACGCCTCGTGTTGAGATGAAACACGTGTCAAAACATTATTAACGTTCTTTGTTTTCTCAGTATAATAATGCGATCTATGAAGCTACTGACTAACTTCATAGGAGCGAGGAACTACGAGAATTTTCTTTGTAAGAGTTTGTTTTTATACAAGATGCTGGTACGGATATGGTCCAGCAGATCGTAAATGAACATTTAAAATACCAGAGATATCATCGGTGCATTGCTAATCCACCAATTACGTAGATATGCCAGCTGTGTAAGAGACAAAAATTTCAGGTAACTCTGTTGATAACATACAGTCTTTTTAGAAGTCTGGAAGTCGAGTAATCCATTATGAGCGCGCAACCATGTGTCTATTTAGCTACTGTCTTCTGTAAGAGAGAATTACTTTCGCAGTTGCTGCTTAATTTTAAGCCGAATCTCTGATTTAAACGAGGATGACGCTCTGCTCCATCTCTTTAAACTGAAGTACAGTTTTAACTTCTGTATGACATACACTGTCTGACGCCTATGTCCCTAATAGATGTGCCCGCGGTTTCACCCGCATTAATGATTTCGGCACCGTCTCTGTGGGTCGTAGCGTGATGTTATATAACCTAAAGCCTTCCTCGATAAATCGGCTATCCAACACTAAAATAATTTTTCAATTCGTACCAGTAGTTCCTGAGATAAACGCGTTCAACCAAACAAACAAATAAACAAACTCTTCAGCTTTATAATATTAGTTTAGATAAGGTATGCTCGTTCAGATCTCTATCTGCCATCGCTGCCGTAACACACCTATGTATCACCTACATTGTTTTAAGTCCCATGTAAGGGCGCCTATTATCGTTTGTCAAGCATAATCTAATTCTCTGCTTGAAATTGTCGTCATAAAACTCAATGACACTTTGTTGGACCGAGAGACGAATCCGAGACCTCATACACAACAGTCGCAATCACTACCGATGCGCCACCAACGCAGCCATCCGAATTATTATTTTGAATATAATAAAATATTTTACTAAAACTATCTCACATAGAGCAGAAAACTGGAAACTGGAAAGTTTAGTACCTACACTGTGATAAGTGCCGTATCATTCCTGTTTCGGAAAGCGAATGATACTTGATTTTAGCTATTGTATGAACCACTTTTAATAAGGGAATGAGTTAAGGTTATTGCTGCTGTTAATTACTTGGTGTCAGAGTTTGAAGTCGTAACGTGTAAAATCTTCCTTTTCCTCCCAGAGCACGAATATGTGACTGCAGAGATATACAAAATATTGTGCGGAAGCCATAAAAATATATTGTGTCTTAAAATTTATTACAAAATATTATTAAAATAATAGGTTTATCGTTCTAAAACAGACATCACAGAATGTGTTCTTATTGTATTTTGATCAAGATAGAAAGTTGAGTTAAGAAAAGTGATCTCACACCTTAAAATTTCATGACAGAGAAATGTAGTATTCTACGTTTTCTTTTTACCCTATTATTAAAGGTTTGCTTTTACACTTACGGTTGATTGTGAGGTTTCGACATTATATTTATTTCGTTTATTATTCGTCCGAAAATGTATTAGTAACATGTTCACAAATCTATCCGGTAGAATTCAGCTGGCTTGACTGATCTAAAAGTCTTGTAGTACGGGTTGGGCCATAGCTATACTTAAACATAGCTTGATTGTATTACCCATTCCTGAATATGCAAGTGTGAGACTATTTATTACGATCAACCAACCATATTAATATTGTAAACCCTAAGATAATGAAGCAATATTGCAGCATCCTGGATGACGTTCTAATCCGTGCCATAAATAATTAACATACTCATCAAGGAAATGAGCAACCAACTCAAATATTAACCAGTGCTCCTTGTTACAGATAAAAAATGCAAACTCGAAAACGTCAAAGGAAAAGGCGGGTGAAGAGCAGTGTCGTGCGATGGACGTGCCATAGAAAAATGTAACGTGAATCAAGATTAATAAAGTTCAAAATGGGTGCAGCAAATTTGTGGCCAACAATGTGCAGGTTCACGAACAGAGATCTGTTGGTGGTAGTTTTGTTCTTGTGTAGGACAATAGTTTGTGACAGTCAGTGTCCGAAGTTTGCGGAAAAGCCACTAGAGACGAGAGTTCAAGACGCTACTATAGTTTTTAGGGCGGTGGTCGTACAAACACATTATCAGGTGAGTTATTTTCATGTTTACTCTTTGTTTTCTGAGCTTATCTGGCCATTGTGGTTGCCAAATATGTTTTACTGGACATAACTTATTTGCTTTCAGTACTAACCTTAATAGAGTAGTAAGACTTGTAAAAGTACTCTGTCTCTATTTGATCACTATTGAGTAACAGTTATGTAAGCTTGTAAGGGATCTCAGGTTACATAACTGTGAGTATAGGGTACAATAAATTTTGTTTTCGAGCAAGGGGACTTATAAAGTAACTTTTGAAAGCAGATAGACGAATAATCTTGTATTGAGTTACAGGACTTGTTTTCTAGAGAGATCGCTATCTGTTAGCCAGGAGCCACGAGGGTTAGCCTTTGTGCTGACACCTCAGTAATTTATTACTACTAATGATCACACTGATGGTGCAAAGTGCAAGTGATTACTTCGCCCTTGCCAGTGCTCAAAGTGTTGTGGGCTCGAATCAAGCACGAGAAAAAAAAAAGATCTACAAATGATCGTTTTGATTTTGTGTCCGTTAATATTGTAAGTTTGTACAGTGGAAATCTTTGCAAATATACAATTATTGGACGCATAAAATGGTTTCAAAGAATAACATGTCTTTAATAAAAAGATGCAACTCGCACTTGATGTAATAACCCTCGATAGACTAGTAAATCAATAGAGAAAAGTTTAGTAAATCAATCGTTCAGTAAGAAATAAGTAGTCCATTCCACGCTCCAAATCTAGCAGCCGTATCAATGTATTGCAATTTGCCGTTTTGTTCACAGAATTTCAATTAACCTTTAGGTAATATTTTGCGAGAAAATACTAACCGAAATAAAATATTCCTATATATTTTCTTGTCAGTATAGTGAAAATTCCCAATTACCTTTTGCCCAAATAACCTAGACACGAAGAAATTCTTACTAAGCCGTACCCGCATTTAGACAGTTCATTTGAAACGTTCATTCTTCGGATGGTCGGCGTTTTACGACCGGAATATGTCATCAGAGACACAACGTAAAATTTTAGTGCCTAAGACCCGTCAAAGATGAGGTTTGAAATGGTAAAGACGCTATCAAGATAAATTTAGTAGCGAGCAATTAAAGTGAAGGAGACAAATGCTTACATAATTATTATAGTGGATACGTCCATGCAGGGTAAGCAGTACTCCAAGCTTTGACATTTTTGTATTAATGAGATACTCCTATTAAATTAATTGCGTGCTAGATGCTGTACGATCGATGAATATTTCTACAGCGTTACTGCAGCATCCCCTTTCTCTACGACTATCCCAGTTTATGATATAGCGTTCCCCTACACCAACCGTTAGGTTATATTAGAGGAGCCGCTGTACCTTCCAGCGCCCGAGAGCACCTTCCGGGACCAATTATAGACAGGTCTTATCCCCAAATCCCGACTCTCCACCCTAACCTCAGAGATCCGGTTCTCGTCAGCGAGCTACCTCGTGCCCAAGTGACACTACCTATTCTCCAAATAGGTACCGGAGCAATAAAGCCGCTCACCACCCGCAACTCAAGGAGTTGCTAACGAAAACCTCGCTGAAGCCGACGGAGAAGCCGCCTCCCATATCTCCAGTATGGTACCGGAGCTGTGTAAGGCACGCTCACTTCCCAACATACATCCGTACGCCAACCCAAATAGGCCTATAAGCCGGGTGTGGCCCGAATCACTCCAGCTATGACTCTTACTTGCTGAGCAGCCAAGCGCCCGAGATGCGTTGCGGCAATGAAACCACACTGCCACTTCGCTAAAGGCAACTCCGTGCCTCATGCGACCGACTGGTTCGCACTGGCCGCGCCTGAGTCCAACGCTCGAACGCAAAGTGCTTGCCGAGCAAACGAACATGTCGTCCTCAGCGGCCAACCACATACCCCTGCGAGTCCAACACCAATGTCAGGCACCGCGCACTCTAGTCAGCGGTCGATAGAACACGCCTTTCGAAGCGCAGTGGGCTTCCTGACCCCGCAGTACCCTGGTCCAAAGGGGGAGACCCGTAGTTCTCTCCCCGAAACCCTATCTACTCGGGTCCTGCAGCAGTGCGATATTTTACCACAGTTTTTTTTAACCTATCATGTCTTAGATTACCTGACATACTTATGTAAAAACCTCTTGTGTCTAGCCGCCGGCGTACCACTGCGACTCAAAAGGTCATAGAATCTTGACAAATATATTATTCTCAGGAAAAGCATAACATAAGATTATATTCTTAATATCACTATTTTATTCGTAAAAATGCGTTTTTAGTAAACAAAGTACAATTTCATTAATAAAAGAATGTCCGTCAAAAATCTGTATGGGATTGAAAATCCCCGTACATGCATTGCCATTTAATTAATATCAGAAAGTTCACGTAAAATCAAGCATAGAAAATTAAAACAAACTTTGTCCGTGTGCTTAATTAAATGCAAATGTAATCGGTGCCAGGCCGCATGAAATATTTCCAATGAATTAATAGTATTTCAAGCATCAATGCCATATTGAAATGACTGCTTTATACTGATTTATGGTAGTACTTTCATGCTCAACTCATGGTTATTTAAAATAAATATGAACAATGCAATCGCACAAAAATCGGTCACCGAGTACCCACAGACGTTCATAGTGTTAAAATATTGGCAATGATAACTACAATGATAACTACTACTAATACATCTAATATTGAATGAATGAATGAATGAATGAATGAATGAATGAATGAATGAATGTCATTTATTTCTGAGTATATGGTACATGAAGTTATTAAATCTTAATTAAAAGTTTCACATATACTACCGATGCCGGTGTAGAAATATCCAATTTAAATTAAAATGTCTAATTAGTTATATTATTATTTATGTATACTTTTAGTATACATAAATAAAAAAAGGATCGTAAAGGGTCATTAAGGAAACACAGACATTCATAGTGTTAAGAACAAATTCGTGGTAGCAATCATTCTTGTATTTCGAAAATCTTTGAAAATAAAACACATTATTTTGTCATCTTTACCTAGTGCTGTGTAAAAGCTACGTATATCCGGTTGTAAATTCCATACCTACTAGCCTTTTTATCACATCGACTTCATACAAAAAGTAGGACAGATTTATTACGTTACCATATTAGTTTTCCCAACAGATTATACTACTAGAAGTGTTGAGTTCTCGAATCTAATATAACCTCTGGGTATTAAAAGAAATCCGACCATCATAAAAACATTTTTCCTCTCAGGAAAAGAAAACTTTGCTCTTTACAATATTGGCTGTAAGTGTTTTTCCTTTAGAAGACTGAGCATTAATTAATTAGATATAATCAAGATGAATTTACGTGGAGTTCTTAGAAGGAACATTTTATGTGCGTTAAAACAACACGTTTGTTGGAACCAGATGCTTTGTACTTCAGTTATTCAGTATTATCTCAATTAAAGGAATGGCTGGAATATAAGGAAAATATCACACGTTTTCTGAAAATGAAGGTTCTAATATTTTGGTTATTTTTGACTCAAATTTAATTAGATGTCTATTGCACACATTCTTCTTTATTCATGTAGGAGGTTAAATTTTGATAAAGTGTTATAAGTGGGAAGAGATTAAGAAATAAAATTGCAATTTTCGAAAAAAGATGCAAGTGGTGGCGGCTAGATCTTTGTTAAGCCCTTCATAAAAACTGTTTTGTTTGGGATACAGGTGTGGTTTTTATGTTGTTTTAAAGCTTATTAGATACAGATTAACGTCAATTAATAAAAACTAGGGGCAATGACGACGTTTTCTTGAGTTTTTTAACAATGTTTAAAAAAACATTGTAAGAAACTCAGTTTTGGTCTAAAATGTTCCTTATTTTTATGCCACCGGTATTTTTTGGATGTGAATAATATACCGTCGTTATTGTCTACACATTGCGTATTATTACCGTTTTAGTTTCAACATGATTAACCACCTGGTTCAAAAGCTACAAGGTTTTCTTACAAGGTCCATAACTACTAAAGAAAAATATAAATAGGTATAAATCGAAGATTTTTTTATTTTCCTATCTATAAAATGATGCCTAGTTTCACTCATTTTCATATGTTCCCTTTATGAAATCTCACACTGTATAGTTATGTATCATATATGATATGTCGGACAGGGAACCTGTTAAATCATTTTACGTGACTAGAGGGCAGTCCGGTTGAGTCTGAAGTTTACCAACACGATATCAAAACACCTTCAGAATTTTCAAACACTAAACAGGCCATTTACATATAACATATTGTTAATTTTCCAGAGATTAACAGTAACAAAAATAATATAATTTAGTTTTCCTGTAGATATTTGCTGTAGAGTAGGCCAGATAGAAAAATATATACTGCAAGTCGAGCCTATAATAAAATTAAAATTATAACAATGATATATAATAGTTATAAAACTCCTCCAGTTTAATAAATGAGGTTTTTAAAAATGTAATTGCCATTTATATCTTACATCTAATTTAGTCGTTTCCGTAGAAAATGCAAGTAATTAAAAAAAAAAACATATTTTGAGAATAAACTATATAAATTATTATTAAATACGAATAATTATTTAAAGTTATATCGCTTAGTGTCTGCCTATATTCGTTGTTTCATTTGCCATAATTACAAGATGGTTCATGTTGTTCATTTAAGACAAAATATAGTGGCCTAAATACAAACAACTAAGTACATAATAATATGAAAAATAAAAACATTGGTTTTCGATTGGCCATTCAAACCATATTGATTACATAGTTAGTATAACATCCACAATGTTACCGATATTTCTCATACAAAATGGCAATTTCATATTTAAGCTCCCATTACTACACAATATTGGAATCAAATATTCGATTTTGCGTCTACGTAACAGAGACCAACCCAATTATATCGAAGATTCTTCAATGCACAGTCTATTATTCTGTTTGCAGTTCCATCCCGACCCACGTCCATATTACCGAAAAGGTTCACAATTTCTATCGTTTTATTGTTATATTCGGTGACGTAAGTTTACATTGTCAAGAGTATTCGACAACTGGATTTTGCACGAAATTTCTATTCCTCGACAATAGGACTTTTTTCAGTTACGAGCCCGTTCGCCCCTCAAGTTTCACCTCCTAGTAGGTATTTGTTAGGTTTCTTCTTAAATCCACCCAAAAATATTCCTTGTTTCTATGAAAGGGGCGAAAGTCAAGGGGCGTATGTGCTCGTAGCCTTTATCCTGGATGAAACGTACTCTATGTCCTTTTCTGATTCCCTGACATCGGTCGAGTAGTTCAGGCGTGAAAGCATAACAAACGAACAAACTCACATTCGCATTTATAATATTAGTTAGGATTTTGCTCGCGGCTTCGCTCGCGTAAATATAGGTTAGGTTTGTAACAGTATTTTTCCTGGATGACTTACCAGTACAGGGTACCCCCTATGTCCTTTTTTGATTCCCTGACAACGTGTATGCAAAATTTTATGATAATCGGTGGAGTAGTTCAGGCTTGCAAGCATAACAAACAAACGAACTTAGACTGCCCAAATGGCATAGTGATTGAAGTGGTCGCTTTGCCACTGCGCCGAGTGTTGTGGGTTCGAATCCCACATGGGACAAAAATTTGTATGATCTACAAATGCTTGTGCCGAGGCTGGGTGTGTATATGTTTGTAAAGACTCTGCGACACAGGATTTATTGCTAGTTGAGTTGAGTTTTTCATAATTATGTTGTCTTTTTCATATGAACTCACATTCACATTTATCACATTAAATTAGGGTTAGGATAATTGTACGACATAATGTAATGGAAATAAAATGAGTACCTGTATAATCAGTTTGATTTACGTAATTAGGCAGTTGTTATCTGCATTTAGATTGGCTAATTATTACGTTCGTATTACCGTGACGGATTGCCTTAATGCTGATTATAAGACTGTATAAGTATGAGCTTATGTTTGCAGGCGACTATAATATTCAAATTCGATGTCCACATCCAGTAAAATATTATATTCTTAATATTGTCTTGTCTTCTGTTTACGCGAATGTTATTCATTGAAATTAAACTACTATATACGGATTTTATCGCGTTGTTTATTTAACACTCTATTACATAATTTAGAAACTGTTACACTACTATACTGTACTATTAAACTTTACTAATTTTAAGCTAATTAAATTATTAAAACTATCAAATCTATTTGTTTTTAAGTTTACACTTTCCCCGACGTTTCGGTTGCTTTTCAGCAGCCATGGTCACGGGGAGACTAAGATGGTAGTTGTCTCAATGTTCCAGTGTAGTTATTTCAAAGTACCCGAACATAATTTAGTTATTGGTGTTTCTATTTACGCAGAATGAGCTCAAAGTATCATGAAGTCTAGCTGTGGTTTGTTTCTTCTTGGGTTTGACTATTTGAAGTACTGGATCCCAAGCTGGTGGTACATTCCAACCATCTTCTCTATTGAAATTTGGATGTTTTTTGATCTCAATAGCCTCGCGAAGCATCCTTGGTAGGAATCGGTGTTCTTTAGCGAGAATCTGTGGTTTGTCAAATCTCAGGTAGTGGTTGGTCCCCTGTTGTACATGTTCACACACAGCAGACTTCAACGAGCGTTTGTGTTTAACGTCAGCTATGTGTTCTTTTATGCGGGTGCCTATGCTTCTCTTGGTTTGACCAATGTATGAGAGTCCGCAGTCACAATCTATTTTATAGACCCCTGCATCTTGTAAAGGTAATTGGCACTTGACGGATGGTAAAAATTGACTTATCTTCGTTGGCGGCTTGAAGTATGTGTTGATTGAAGCTCGCTTCAAGATGTAGCCAATCTTGTCAGTGACACCCCTTACATAAGGCAGTATAGCAGGCTGGCGCTCGACTGTGGCTGGCTTTTCTCGGGATCTGTGACAGCGGCGCGGCTGTTGGAGCTTGTTGTCTTGCAGTACTTGCTTGACATGTTGAAGCTCGGCGTCCAGGTGTTTCTTGTCACAGATCCCGTGGGCTCTCTGAAACAAAGACATTCCCACGGTAGCTAACTGTTTAGGATGGTGGTGAGATTCACCGTTTAAGTACCTATTTGTATGGGTCTTTTTCCTATACACAGTGTGGCTCAAAGTATGATCAGGATTCCTGATGACAAGTACATCTAAGAATGCTAATGAATTATTTGCCTCTAATTCCATAGTAAATTGGATGTTGTTATTAATGGAATTAAGATGTTCTAGGAATACACTAACACTATCTGTTGGTAATATTGTAAAAGTATCATCTACAAACCTCTTATAAATCCTGGGTGTGATGGGGGCAGTCTGTAAAGCTCGAGCCTCGAAGTCCTCCATATATATGTCGGCAACAACAGGCGATACAGGGGAGCCCATTGCCACTCCATCTACTTGTATGTAGAATTTATTGTCCCACAACAGATAGCCAGTTGTTAAGCAATGCTTAAGTAGTTCTGCATATTCCTCAGGCATGTTGTACTCTATTAGCTTCCTTTTAGTTATTTCAATACAGTCATGTACAGGTATGCATGTAAATAATGACTGTACATCAAAACTAACCATTGTTTCATTGTTAGTGAGACATAGGTGTTTAATCTCACTCACAAAATGGTATGAATCCTTTACATATGCTCTCGAGTTGCCTCTGAGTGGTGAGAGTATCTTCGCTACGTGCTGAGCCAGTCTGTAAGTTGGTGTGTCGATCTGACTCACAATAGGACGTAGGGGAGCGTTTTCTTTGTGTATTTTTGGTAACCCATACAGCTTTGGAGGTTTTACGCAAGCTGGTATTAATTGTTTAACGTCTAGATCTAGTCTTTCGGAGTATTTATGTATGATGTCTTTGGTTTTGTTCAATATTTTGTTTGTAGGGTCTGTTTTAACCTGTTTATATGTTGTTTCATCCGAAAGTAAATTTTCAATTTTATTTTTATAATCTGACGTATCCATTATGACCGTAGCGTTTCCTTTATCTGCACGGAGTACTGTAATATCTGGTCTAGCCCGCAAGTTCTTCAATGCGACGAATTCATCTTTGGGAAGATTCGGTCTGGGCACTTTATTTCGACGCAAGACTGATGAAATGTCCTGACGTATAGCCTCCAAATCTTCCTTTTTTATGTTATTCTTGACTAGGCAGTCCTCGACGTTGCAAATAATGGCCTCATACGGTATCCTAGCCGGTGTTATAGCATAATTTAAACCTCTACTCAATACTTTTTCGGTTGTTTTGTCTAAAGTTTGTTTTGACAGATTAATAACTGCTTGTCTTTGAGATGACGGCGGCGTGTCATTGGTCCGTGCATTGACGTTTCGTTTCTTGCTGTTGGCATTTGATTTCGATAATAATTTTTCATATTTTTGAATTTTGTTTGTTTTACACGCATTATATTTTGATCTTTCTCTGTGATTTATAGCATTGATGCATTGTTTAAAATCAAATGGAGTTATTAATCTCTGTATTTCATTAGACAAAATCTCAACGTTCCTATTTATGCTGCGTAAGTCAGCGCGATGTTCTCTGATAACTTGTATTAATAACTTTTGACTTGCCTGTTTTAAGATCTTAGCGCTTCCTCGTATGTCTTTCTTGGCTGATATCTTGACACACGTAGGAATGAGACTATGATCACGACATCTCTTCAAGAAATTTAAAGATGTTACATATCTTGCGCGCTTAGTTTGTAGATCTTCTAACCGGCGTATTTTTGTTGCTGTTTCCAGTCCGTACTGATTTACATAATATTGTCTTCTGTTTACGCGAATGTTATTCATTGAAATTAAACTACTATATACGGATTTTATCGCGTTGTTTATTTAACACTCTATTACATAATTTAGAAACTGTTACACTACTATACTGTACTATTAAACTTTACTAATTTTAAGCTAATTAAATTATTAAAACTATCAAATCTATTTGTTTTTAAGTTTACACTTTCCCCGACGTTTCGGTTGCTTTTCAGCAGCCATGGTCACGGGGAGACTAAGATGGTAGTTGTCTCAATGTTCCAGTGTAGTTATTTCAAAGTACCCGAACATAATTTAGTTATTGGTGTTTCTATTTACGCAGAATGAGCTCAAAGTATCATGAAGTCTAGCTGTGGTTTGTTTCTTCTTGGGTTTGACTATTTGAAGTACTGGATCCCAAGCTGGTGGTACATTCCAACCATCTTCTCTATTGAAATTTGGATGTTTTTTGATCTCAATAGCCTCGCGAAGCATCCTTGGTAGGAATCGGTGTTCTTTAGCGAGAATCTGTGGTTTGTCAAATCTCAGGTAGTGGTTGGTCCCCTGTTGTACATGTTCACACACAGCAGACTTCAACGAGCGTTTGTGTTTAACGTCAGCTATGTGTTCTTTTATGCGGGTGCCTATGCTTCTCTTGGTTTGACCAATGTATGAGAGTCCGCAGTCACAATCTATTTTATAGACCCCTGCATCTTGTAAAGGTAATTGGCACTTGACGGATGGTAAAAATTGACTTATCTTCGTTGGCGGCTTGAAGTATGTGTTGATTGAAGCTCGCTTCAAGATGTAGCCAATCTTGTCAGTGACACCCCTTACATAAGGCAGTATAGCAGGCTGGCGCTCGACTGTGGCTGGCTTTTCTCGGGATCTGTGACAGCGGCGCGGCTGTTGGAGCTTGTTGTCTTGCAGTACTTGCTTGACATGTTGAAGCTCGGCGTCCAGGTGTTTCTTGTCACAGATCCCGTGGGCTCTCTGAAACAAAGACATTCCCACGGTAGCTAACTGTTTAGGATGGTGGTGAGATTCACCGTTTAAGTACCTATTTGTATGGGTCTTTTTCCTATACACAGTGTGGCTCAAAGTATGATCAGGATTCCTGATGACAAGTACATCTAAGAATGCTAATGAATTATTTGCCTCTAATTCCATAGTAAATTGGATGTTGTTATTAATGGAATTAAGATGTTCTAGGAATACACTAACACTATCTGTTGGTAATATTGTAAAAGTATCATCTACAAACCTCTTATAAATCCTGGGTGTGATGGGGGCAGTCTGTAAAGCTCGAGCCTCGAAGTCCTCCATATATATGTCGGCAACAACAGGCGATACAGGGGAGCCCATTGCCACTCCATCTACTTGTATGTAGAATTTATTGTCCCACAACAGATAGCCAGTTGTTAAGCAATGCTTAAGTAGTTCTGCATATTCCTCAGGCATGTTGTACTCTATTAGCTTCCTTTTAGTTATTTCAATACAGTCATGTACAGGTATGCATGTAAATAATGACTGTACATCAAAACTAACCATTGTTTCATTGTTAGTGAGACATAGGTGTTTAATCTCACTCACAAAATGGTATGAATCCTTTACATATGCTCTCGAGTTGCCTCTGAGTGGTGAGAGTATCTTCGCTACGTGCTGAGCCAGTCTGTAAGTTGGTGTGTCGATCTGACTCACAATAGGACGTAGGGGAGCGTTTTCTTTGTGTATTTTTGGTAACCCATACAGCTTTGGAGGTTTTACGCAAGCTGGTATTAATTGTTTAACGTCTAGATCTAGTCTTTCGGAGTATTTATGTATGATGTCTTTGGTTTTGTTCAATATTTTGTTTGTAGGGTCTGTTTTAACCTGTTTATATGTTGTTTCATCCGAAAGTAAATTTTCAATTTTATTTTTATAATCTGACGTATCCATTATGACCGTAGCGTTTCCTTTATCTGCACGGAGTACTGTAATATCTGGTCTAGCCCGCAAGTTCTTCAATGCGACGAATTCATCTTTGGGAAGATTCGGTCTGGGCACTTTATTTCGACGCAAGACTGATGAAATGTCCTGACGTATAGCCTCCAAATCTTCCTTTTTTATGTTATTCTTGACTAGGCAGTCCTCGACGTTGCAAATAATGGCCTCATACGGTATCCTAGCCGGTGTTATAGCATAATTTAAACCTCTACTCAATACTTTTTCGGTTGTTTTGTCTAAAGTTTGTTTTGACAGATTAATAACTGCTTGTCTTTGAGATGACGGCGGCGTGTCATTGGTCCGTGCATTGACGTTTCGTTTCTTGCTGTTGGCATTTGATTTCGATAATAATTTTTCATATTTTTGAATTTTGTTTGTTTTACACGCATTATATTTTGATCTTTCTCTGTGATTTATAGCATTGATGCATTGTTTAAAATCAAATGGAGTTATTAATCTCTGTATTTCATTAGACAAAATCTCAACGTTCCTATTTATGCTGCGTAAGTCAGCGCGATGTTCTCTGATAACTTGTATTAATAACTTTTGACTTGCCTGTTTTAAGATCTTAGCGCTTCCTCGTATGTCTTTCTTGGCTGATATCTTGACACACGTAGGAATGAGACTATGATCACGACATCTCTTCAAGAAATTTAAAGATGTTACATATCTTGCGCGCTTAGTTTGTAGATCTTCTAACCGGCGTATTTTTGTTGCTGTTTCCAGTCCGTACTGATTTACATAATATTGTCTTCTGTTTACGCGAATGTTATTCATTGAAATTAAACTACTATATACGGATTTTATCGCGTTGTTTATTTAACACTCTATTACATAATTTAGAAACTGTTACACTACTATACTGTACTATTAAACTTTACTAATTTTAAGCTAATTAAATTATTAAAACTATCAAATCTATTTGTTTTTAAGTTTACACTTTCCCCGACGTTTCGGTTGTTCTGCCGTTATGAAAATCGTAGTACCTACAAGTTTGAAAGGATAAGTGATAGACGAAAATTATATCACGTGTAACTTAAAGCAAACTGTGGGGATTGTAAAGATGTACAAATGAAATAGTTCTTGATAGATAAGGATATTATTTACTGGTACCAGTTACATCTATCTTATCTTATCTTATCTTATCTTATCTTATTCGGGGGCCAGTCAGTGTAGATCGGCGACGCTTCGACTCAGTGAGATCTTTTGTGTCGGTCCCGAGGTCTATCCCTGAGCTATCTCTCTATGAATGTTCTGCATCAATCGCAGTGTACACTTCAGAGGGAGAAGCCTGAAGTCTTCAGGGTTCGAATATGCCAATCCCATCAGACCCATCCTTAGTCTGGCCAACACGTCACATTCACACAGTAGGTGTGATATGGACTCGTCCTATTCACCACAGGCTCTGCAGATCGAATTGTTTGACAATCTCAATCGGCACAGGAAGTCGTTAGTGCCAAAATTACCTGTAAACGCTCCTGTGAGCAGGCGTATTTGGCCCTTGTTGCTGTGTTTATCATTGCCATGTGCATTCAAAGCTGTCTTGACGGTACTCTCAGAGACAACTACGAATGGCTCGAAGCCCACAAATAGTTGCTCCAAGCCCTTCTTGGCTAATACATCAGCCAGTTACATCTATAATGTAACATTATAAAGAGGAAATATTTGATGTTTTGTTTGTTTGTTTGTAACGATCGCACTTAAAAAGTACGTAACAGATTTTAAAAATTTTCACCATTAGAAAGCTATATTTTCACAGAGGAACATAGGTAGTATTTTATTTTTCAAAATATTACTAACGTAACTGAACCTTACCAACTATTACGCGAGCAAAGACGGGAGCAAAAGCTAGTATAAAAAAATCTCTATAAAAAATACATATTGAGCTACGACCTGTCTCAGTGGTTGCGAAGAGACAACTGCCGCGGCGCTACTGCATACTTGCGCCTTTCTATATAAACTAAAGTGACAGCAGTGTCGCTACACAAAGCTCGCAAAATCTGGTTCAGGGTTCTAATCGAACTTTTTCACCTATAGTGATATTTCACTATTGATTTTGATACAAATGGTATTCTATCTGCTAAGTGATACGCCGTGGGCAAAGTTATCGCCAAGTTCCGCTACAGTCAAGGCAAGCGTGTCTAACTTGAGAATCAATATTGAGATCTCAGAATTGCTAGTTGTGCAGTAGAAAATATATAGGTATAAATATTAATCTATAATCTGATAAGAAACAGTTATTTTTTGTTAGTATATGTTGCGATAATAAGTAAAGTTGCCTAATTTCTGATAATAATCAACAAATTGTAACAATCAACAACATTTTCTTATAGAATGTTTTCTAACATTACCTATTGCAATGAGGAGCTTTTATGAATTTATTTTATGATAACATGCTGTTGCAATAATGACTTATTCATCTGCCATGTTATAGATGCTCAACTTTTCTATAGGTAGAAGGTATACGTCCGTCGCCTGCAAAAGATTGTAAACATGTGCCGTGCAAATCGTTTGTAATTAAATGTTACTCTTTGTTATATTGTGTTAATTTATGTTACTGGATTGGATTTATGGATGCTAAGGCAACATTCAGTCAGTCACAGGTGTTAAAGAATGTTACCTAATGTTATCGGCTTAGTAGTCTTTCGCACATATCGTGCGAATAGACACTTTTGTAAAATAATCATTTTTGTTGTCGTTTCGCACACATGGAATATATTGTCGTGCGAATCGTGCCCGTCTGAAATCGCAGGTGTCCATTCGCACGTTTTCTTTTTTATGCTAATAAAAGTAGAAGTATTGTACATTCGCGCTAGGAAGTTTTTTTTGTTTGTTTTTAATAAAACAAAGTATATACAGTATAAATAATAAAATATAATGATTTTTAAAAACAACATTCTTACAAAACAGTTCTTAAAATACATATACATATTACTTATATAAAACAGCTTTTATTGAGAGAACACGACTGTATTTTAATATTTATCTTATTGAAAATACAAAACGTGCGAAACGACACCTGTGTTTTCAGACGGGAACGATTCGCACGAAAATATATTCCATGAATGCGAAACGACAACAAAAGGAAAATTATTTTTAAAAAGTGTCTTGTCACACGATTCTTGCGAACAAATTCGTGCGAAAAGACTATTAAGCCAACATGGTATCATGTTGCATCATGTTTCTCCATAAAAAGTAATTGCTGTGAGTTTGCACCATAACACAGCCAATAAGACAGATCGTGAATTACTTAATCATGTCTATATTTTGTCTAAATTGATGTTTTGAATGTCGGCGACGTATCGTTACCGTATCGTATACTAGAAGAAAGACCAACAAATTCTCGAAAGGTCGTCCTCGATGAAGGATGTAGGCAATAACCCAATATAGCTGGCAGTACTTAATTAAGTACGGCGCGGATCGCCTGATAAACTCATTTAAGTAGGGTCGCTTAGTCGCTAACATTATAGGGTGAGCTTAACCTTGTAGATAATGAGCAAATTTTAAATTGTTTCCATTTTATACTGAACGATATTTCCTTGTACGTACTATTATTTTAATGCACGTGTGGCGTAATGGTTATCTTGCCACAACTAACGACGCTAAGGCAGTAAACGTTTATAGCAACTAAAAAGTGTAAAATGTAGGTAGGAGGTAATTTTTCAACAACAATCACGTTGTAGTAGAAGCATTTTGTCGCGAGGGACTTTGTAAGTATAATCAACAGATACAAAGTATACCCATATTCGGAACAATAGTTTTTAGTTCATCCAAATAATTGCACCTGTAGGATTTGAATTCTTAACACATTAGCGCAACAACGACGGCAGCGCCAAGGCTTTGATTGACTAAATAAAATCTCTCTGTCTCTCTCTCTCTTCTCTATTACGTAGGAGTGAATACCATAGCCGACAAAAAGTGAAAAAGTGTGTTTAATATACCTATCTTTATCTACTCTTTCAAGGATATAGGCTATGGACAAGTAGCCGCGATCCAATGCTCTATTTCTTTTTGGTTCAATACTTTTTAATAAAAAAGCACTAACTTCCACTTAGGTTAGATAAAGTCGGTGAAGTTTGTGGTTTTACTTTATTTAGGTTTTCAGAGCAAGCGCAATATTGCCTTTTTGATAGTCCTATTTTCTTACGTATTGCATATGATCACAAGCGTCCTAAAACCTCGCAAAGGATGTTTAAAAAAATTTTTCGCTATTGTAGGCCGGTAACCAATTGCCTATTACTTTAGATTTCCAAGCAGAAAATCATATATAATCATATAGACTTAAGAATCAAACTCTCAACATTATTTTATAACGACTTTCTTTTGCATTTTGCTACGATTTTTTATACTACCGTCACAAGGAAAAAAGACGCATCTGCCTAAATATTTTATATAAATATTCTGTCAAATGCGTCTTTTTTTACTGATGCCAAATACCTATGTAAATATATCAAATTCGATAAAAATTGTTGGATATATCTTTATTCCATAAGATGACAATATAATAAGTACGTACTAGCAATAAATGACATCAATGAAACTACAACTTTAGATAATATAGGATATATACAAAGCCGTCAATAATAAAAAGAAATTTAATGGCCCTAAAATATTAAAGTATAATAAATAATAGCTATTACCATATTGATTGATTGATTTGTTCTCTAATAGCAAACTATTGGAGAACAAATCAATCTACAAACACAATACAACCCAATGAGAATTAATCAAGAAAACTATGAAAGTAATAAAATAAATAAAAATATTTATTTATAATAACCATATTTTCAAGATTTTACATATTTATTAACAGGCAAAGCAATGTTTCATATACTTACACCATAGGTTCACTGAGGCAGTCATAAAATTAGCAAATATAATTTCCTCTCTAACGTAAACATTCCAATGCAAATAGAAATATGATTTAAACAATTCAAGTAATTAATTTAAATGCTTCTAACGCTCCGAAGCTGAACCAAGTCGATTTTCAAATGCAATTCAGGTCAGATTGTGAGCCAATAGAAGAAAGCAGCTTTGTTCCCTTCGCGAAGGAGATTATTGTTGATTTATTAATATCTGAATCCATTCCGGGTTGCTTTGAGGCATTCCTTATGATTAAAATGAGGGACTTCTAACACAACAAAGTAAATTTGTTTTGTTTTGTATCTCGGTTATAAAATTAAAAAAGCTTTTGTCATATTTTTCATTTCAATTTCGAATATTAAGACAAGATTTTAATTGAGTGCAATAATAATGCAAAGATGTTAGTAGCTTATTAAGTGTTTTAGATTCAACATCCATGCTGTAAAATTTATGTAATGAAGAAATAGTTGATCTTATTGTCCGTTGTATCAAAATTTGTAATGTCTCCCGTGATACCCTAAAATGTAGCTAGAGCAGGAGTTAACTATTTAAAAACACAACATTTTAGAAACGGTTTAAGCGTTATGACAACGCTTATAGTAAGCTGTTGGATTTATAGAATTTCTGGATAGAATTAAGTGTTATTTAGTCAAGATATTCTCACTAATACATTAGTATTGGCTCAGTATTATAATACCTTGACCAAGGTTATCATAATGAAAGTGATACACTTGATGTTGATCTGCTATCTCACTATATTTACAGAGATTGACTACATATACATATACTATATTTAATAGGTGATTGAGGCGCTCATAGCCAGTTGCACTCACTGATCGGTAAACGATTAGCGAGGTTACGCGACGTTGGGTGCGGTCAGTCTATAGATGGGTGACCGCTTAGTGGTATTTCATCTGAGCGTCTCCGTGCTTCGGAGGGCACGTAAAAAGTCGGTCCCGGCTGTTGTCAAATTGATAACAGTCGTTAAGCCATGTCAGAGGCCTATGGGCGGCTTGAACAACTCTTGACAACAGGTTGGCCACTAACCACACGAAAAAGAAAGAAGAATAGGTGATTCCAGATATGAATCAATGACAAAACCCATATTATACAAAAAATATTTATTTTGAATATGGGTTTTAGATAAATGATATAGCAGCGATAATAGGAGACCGTTGGACTGCCATGCAGAGGTCTCGATTTCGATTACAAGGCACGCATCTCTGACTTTTCGACGTTATGTGCCTATTAAATAGTTAATTATTGCTCGCTTTAGCGGTGAAGAAAAATATCGTGAGGAAAACTGAATGTCTGATAGTTGTCCATAATGTTCTCGAAGATATATAAAGTCTACCAACCCGCACTGGGCTAGCGTAGTGGACTATGGCCTAATATTTCTCACACTGAGAAGAGGGCCGTATCCAGCCATCCTGATATTATTATTTAGATAATTTGTAGATCAGTAAAATTTGTTGTATGATTGAATATAACCTTTACTAGATGCTTCCATACTTGTTGAGAGTGTAAATTTTCATTTACATTTTACTACACTTCTGCTTAATGCTTTGAGAATATAGGTGAGGATATTTGTAGTTTGTACTTTTTGTAACCTAATAATATTATGCCTGTAATATTACGTTACCACAAACATCAACATTTAAGTAAGTAAACGTTCACAATTTGAGTGGGATCATAATTGCCAACCCTTAGATAAACCGTACCATTATTGTTACAGTACTGTTTTTCAGTTGACTAACCAACCTTTCAAGCGAGAAATGGTCAGTAGCTTTTGCGTATAAAGGATTAAATAAAGGATTAAGAATAATACATAGAATAACATGTTGACGTTAGAAATTTATTGTGTTTTATTTTACTATATACTATATAAAATAAAACACAATATATTTGCGCCTGACCCCAAGTTGTTATCTGTATATTTCTGCTTTCTTATTTTTGTATATCTACATCACAATCAGACTCCTGTATGCCCGTAGAAGTAGACAGGAGTGAATTACACACCCACATATCTTTACGGTTTTAGGTTCTACAGAATACTCGGTGCGATGATATTGATATTTCCCAGATAGTTCCGAGATTTTGTACAGTACTAAATATTTATTTACAGAAAACTAGAAACTCGAGAGTCAGTCCCGAGGCTTCACGCACAGCATTTTTATTCACTGTCATTGCGGCATCTATACTCCATTTGGTTAGGCACTTAAGTAAAGGTAAACAATCTTGATGTATCTTTTTATCTAAAAACTCACTTTAAAAATAAAATGCTGCTAAAGATCAATGTAAATACAACAATAACGATTACTAAATCAATTGAACAGTTAGTTTAACCATTAGTTTATTTGTTTAATATGTGTTTGTGTAAAAAATCACATCAAGATTGTTTACCTTTAGTTAAGTACCTAACCAAATGGAGTATAGGCAAAATATAACTGTACGAATTTAACGAGGTTCTGTGTCACTGATGCGTCTGTTTGAGTTTAAAAGGGACTCTATTTACCAACCCAAGATAAACCGTCTCATTATAGTCACACTAGTGTTTTTCAGTTACGTCACTCCACCGGATCTTTGCCAAGTAGATTTTGGACCTAATTTGCGGTTCGTAGAGTGGAACATAAAGATATGTAGAACATTTTAGCGGAATTGCTACTTTTAAGTTTGATTCTGTTTAGTTGTAAAGATAAGTTTTTATTGCGCTGGAAAATATTTTGAGGTACCGTCATAAAACTAAATGATGTTTATAAAAACGAATGTGTGTGGTTTAAAAATAGGTTGGTAAAGCGGTTGATACTGCACGGATGGCGTAGGCGTTTAAATGGTCGCGACCACTGCCTCTGCTCCGAGTGTTACGGGTTCGAATCCAACAATGTGCATATGGTATGAGCATTATTTTCAAAAATTTGCATCCATTCTAACAATTTTTTTTTTATTTACTAATGAAAATTGTAGATTAGCAATATGAGTAATCTAGTTAACCTCTCAAATCCCGCTAACGCCGATCGCGTCTACAGACTTGTACACGTCAAACCCCGGTGACCCCATATGGCGTCGAGCACACTCGATAGTGTATTGTTTACGTTTGCATTACTTATTTGAGCTCACGTAAACATTTCACGATCAAGTGTGCTCGACGCCATATGGGGTCACCGGGGTTTGACGTGTACAAATCGGAAGACCCGATTTGACGCCGATAGGTGTCAACGGGGTTTGACTATAATTATTTCAGGATTAACAAATTTGTCACTGCACCAACACATATTTACAAAGTTTCACTAAATAATCCCCATTTTTGTAATAATTGGTGCTTCTCTTTGAAAAGAACACGCATATATGCACGTAGTCCCACAGGTGACAAAAATTTCTGTGATCTGCAACTGGTTGTTCAGAGTCTGGATGTTCTTTGTGTCCATTGTTTGAATTTTAGTAAAGTGCCTCGCGACACAGGCATTATTCCTAAAGCGGGAGTTGTCTTTTTTAAAAGCAAAAACTTGATGTCATTTACTGCAACTTCTTCTTTAAGATAATGTGGGTTAACTAAATGAGACATGATTTCAAGTGGCACAGCAATCAGTATTGATCTATTGAGTTATAGTAGCAAATTGCTGGCCAGAGATAATAGATTTTTGTAATGTCTGGTATTCTAAGACTTGTCAGTTTAAGATACGTTCATTGCGTCTTAAGATGCAGCGGTCCGCTGATAGCCAGACAGAATTGTTTTTCAATTACCTCTGGCATTCCATCGATTGATATATTAAATAGTAAGATATTAATTTATGGTTAAACTTAATGTAGCGACTCTGCTGATGCTTTAATTTTGTAGGTATAATCAGACGCTAGTATGCAGTAGCACTGCGCGGCAGTCGTCTCCCCGCAGTCTCTGAGATAGGTCGTAGTCCAATATGTATTTTTATTTCTGACTGGTACCAGTGAATATATAGGTATTTATTTTACTTTTATTTAAAAGCTTCATGCACAACACACGCACCCACATACACACACATACATTCATACACATACCAAACATGCAATCTGTACTCAACATCAGAATGTTTTTTTAAAAAAAAGATTTTAAACTTGTACTTACATTACATTTCTTGTTTTACTTGTTTATTGCTGTAAAGATGAAAGAGACTAACCTTCACGACACAGGGAATCCTAGTATGGAGGTTAGTGTTCTAAAAATTACTGTAACTATTTGTATTGGAACAATTAAAAGCATTATTATTATTATTAAAACAATACATTGGCGGACTTAATGCCAAGTGCATCGTAGGGTAATGCAGAGATAAAAGAAGTAGGTGCATACGCATACAATAGCATTATAAATATACATGTATTTAAACTAAAGAATAACACAAAAGTAATGATATTTACATAATATAGACATACCTAAATATATCATATAATTTAAATAAAATATATACAGATATATACATATATATACAAAGACGCCTACATACATACATACGTAACATATAATATATCTTTAGCAATCAAGAATTATTTTATTTAAACATCCACAAGAACACTTCTGATTAGCCCTACACTTAATATTAATCACGTCTATATTAACCTATTGAGTTGCAGCGGCACACAGGCGGCCAGACACTACCTATAGGATTTTAATTGTGTCTGGTTTTCTAAGACTCGACAGGTAGCAAACAAGAATGTAGGCAGCTTATCGAAAAGAATCATCATATTCTACGGATATCCAACAAAAAATGTCAATTCTTATAATAAAATCTGTTCAAAATAAATTGCCAGTCTATTTTAATAAAACCCAAATGTGAAATGCAATATATGTTCACATTGAACGTTTAATTAAAAATAGGAGAGTAGCATTTATGATATTTATGGTACTAAATCTACATCGGAACTCTATTCTGAACGTGTGTTATTACGAGAATAGGCCCTCATAGCTAGAAACTCGTCGATTACTAGTTTTGATATTACTTGACACTAGATGTCTGGTATTTCATGAGCATGGACTTGTATTATATGTGTATCCCAGGGGAATTGCTATATTCATGATTATTTATTAACTAATTTCAGTGGAATAAGCAATCATTATGCCCGAACTCAACATAACAGAGGCAGATAAGGAATATTTATTTTCATATAATTGTAGAATACTAAAGTTAATTTGTTAATTAAATTTTCTTAACACTATATAAAACTCTTAGACATGCTAGTTTCCTCACGAAGTTTTCTTTCACCGTTAAAGTGAGAGATAGTTAACTATTTTAATATGCACATGAATTCAAAACGTCCAAAGGTTTCCTTCCTGGAGAGTGATTTAAACGTCCTTTAAAGCACGGATAGAAATTGTTACATAATTTGTTTTAAATAGACACAAGTTTTAGATTTTTGGTGTTCATTCAATTCGCTACAAAAGAAAATTGTAATTAAATCCTGATTTATTATTACATTTTGCAATTACATGTTTTGTTTTGATTTCCATGGTTTATCTTATTTGTGAAAATTTATATTATTTATATAATTCTAAAATAGTTCACAATATGAAGTTACATGTAACCGTTAACCCTTCAAGTAAAGCACAACAGACCAACAAATTAACAAAGTCAGCGGTCGAATAAGGACCCGCCGCCGAAGAGGGTTAGTGACGTAACCAAAAAACAATTGCGTAACTAGGTAAATGTTAGTAATTAGGACTCTATTGAAGGCCAAACTGACCCTAAACTTACTTCAATGTTGGCCTGTTTTAAACAGAAGCCCTCTAAAATTTTCAATCAATTTTATTTTTTTGTTGTCAGCAATAAGTCGCAAATGAGACCCAGAACAACAAGATCCATATAAATGACCAGGACGTCCTCATGTAGGTATGTAGATTATTACGTATCGAGTAAGGACTGTCCAGAAGTACATAATATGTTCCAAGCTACATAATACCTGAGATAAAATCATCTTATCATAATCAGTACCTTTCAATTCACTGCATCATGAACATTTAGGTAATATATTTCATCATATTGTCTTACGTTTACACAAATGTTATACGTTAAAATTAAACTAATTTGAGAATACATACATAATCACACAAATAATACCGTATAAAGTAGTTTAATTTGAAGATATTTTGTTTTTCGTTTACTGACAGCTTAATTTCTGTTCACGCCTATACAGTTTCACAAATCGGTTAGTTGATATGGTGTTTAGCAGTGTATGTAAACATTTGCGAGAGTTTAAGCTTATACGTGAAAACCGAGTGCAGTATGCTTTGTTTTGCATTATAAAGCAAGCTACTAGTTACTGATTACTTAAAAGTGTGTTTTTAGCACTGAGCCTTACTTAATGCGATTATAAATGCATAAGTATCCGAGGAGAAGATTGTATGGATAGTTCTTCATACTATTTTAACTCTGTTCAGAAAGGCAATCGGTGGATTGTAATTGCTTACTACTTCCATTAGCATTTCTGGATTGCTTTGAAGCTTTGGTTGAAGGTTGCATCTTTGGTGTAAGAACACAGTATTAGCTGCACTTTCACGTGCAATCGCGACCTTTGTTACTTAGAACATGCAACTTTAACAAACAAATTTGTAAATCCGTAAATGTATAATTGCACTATTACACAAAACATTATCATAATATTTTCTAGTTTATGATAAAATTATAGACATGAATTAACTACAGATAAACATGAGATGCATTTGCGAATAACATTATTCCTTCTTTAATTATATTATTAAAATTTGATATGGATTAAAATTAGGCTAAAACTGTTCTCTTTTTTTGTAATACTCTTTACGATAAGTATTTATTGAGCATACGTCACGACTCTGAAGTATGATAATGCCTTGCGAAACATTGCCAATATGATTTGCAAAAAGAAAAAAGAATTTGTTTGTCTACACAAACACTTTCAAACATATTCCTTGGAGTCCTGCCTAACCTTAAATCCATATCAAGACAAACGATACTAGCCGAATATTGTTGCCAGTAATAGAGCAAATAGCCAAACTTTGCCAAGTCAATGTTATTCCAGATTTGTGGCACCCACTGCACACAATTTGGCCAAAGCACAAAGATATGTTTGTACACAATGTACGTAACCGGTTTACTAGAAATTCCTGGCGTACATTAACTAATTAAAGCTTGTAATAGGATTTAAAACGAAAAACGTACTTTGTTTTATAAAGAGATATTTTCTAATGAGAATTTGCTCCTTTTGAATAACTTTATACATATAAAATCGACAAGATTAGATCTTTGAACGGGGTACCAAGGATTCCGTATCACAACTATGAAAGCCCATATTACCATTAGCTGGTATTTGTTATATTTTGTTTTAACTTAGGGTTTATAGGTTTATAATATCCGTACGGAGTTAAGGCAGTCACCGTGACCGAAACCGGTCTGGAGTCATCATCATCACTCTAATTTGAAGTTTGTTTGTATCACTATACAGCAAATGAAAAAGTTATTGAAGATATGTCTTTTGTATGTGGTCTCTATGAATTGTATTTTAAATGATTTGTTAAAATATCTGTCATTTGTTAGAATATTGTGTAAATCAGCCCTACTTCTATAGATCTTTTTCTTATTGAATCTTTCAATAGTAGCCAGACAGGCAGACGTCTTAAGCTTAGTAAAAGAGTCCCATTTTCAACTTTTTGGAGTATGAAACCTATACGTATAAACCTATACATTTAAAACTTGTTTTATTAAAGAAGTTCAATATTATGATGGCAAATCTCATTTAAGTTCCGATCAATACGAACAATTCAATTGAGTTGAAGTATGCAAATTCGGCAAAACACCTAACAGCCTTATTATAAATACAAATTGTGTAAGAATAAAAATAAAATATACCTTTTACTCAATTTTTTTACAGAAACGTTGTTTTTTGTATAGGAATTACGAAATTAGATACAGGAAGTATTTGCAATAGGTAAGCCATATTCCAATAAGTTTATAACTACGTACTATTGTAAAGGATCATCTACATATATAATCTCCCGTAACCTTTTTCGCTGCGTAAGTTTAGCACATACCATTGTTAATTTGCCTTACAAATAGTTTTTAATAGAAGCTGTATTGACTTAGGACGTTTACGGTTTGTTTATTTACCTAAACCTTGCTACCAGTTGTTACTTGGTATGCAGAAAATATATAATTAGGTACCTCTTTTATGCAGTGCGTATCTAGATTTAATGTATTTTTAAATTAAATGATTTGTCTATTATTCATTCCATTTAACGTTATATTAAGTTTCAGGCCGTTATAATTATACACATTGATTGATGCATTGATCAGACAGTTCGTAACACATACAATAATAGCAATAAAAATATCAACACAGTACATAAACTTTTCCACCGCTAGATACGGGCCTCTTAGTATGAAGGTTCTCTTCACAACGCTTAATCAGTACTGGTTGGTAAACTTTACATATTATTTTTAAAAACACTATGAACATCTCTCAGACGTGTAGATTTTCGTTTTCGGATATTATCGCAGTTACTGCACACAACACTGCTTTTAGATCATTTTAATTTTAAATGTTACTACACTTCAAGACAATAACAACCACTACTTCGTATCTTAGTCTCCCCGCAACCATGACTGCTAAAACCAGCTAACAGTTTATATAAGTTTGAATTTCAAATTATCTTAAATAAAATCCATAAACGGTAGTTTATTTCCAATAAATTGAGCGCCATCTATCGAACTCTAGCAATGTACCAATGCCTAGACAGTAAAAATACACATACATACATATACATGTCTGGAGTATCTACATGACCTCAATCGGTCAAGTCATTCAGAAGTTACTCGATCGTAATAAATAGAGATGATTTATACACTTAGGGTTTGTTTACTAAATAATACAAGTAAGAAAAAGCATACGTTATATAAAAGTAGAGAACGGGTATTTAAAGGTAAAAATTTCTATTGATTGCCCGTTATATAATATTAAGACGAAAATAATAAAGAAGTTAAGCCTCGGCAAAGAGCAAAGTTTGATAGATTTCGAACAGTTCTTTTAAAGAGACATTAGTTCCCTAGCGAGAAAATTAAGATATTCATTATTG
This sequence comes from Catocala nupta, assembly GCA_963675205.1. Classification (NCBI taxonomy): domain Eukaryota; kingdom Metazoa; phylum Arthropoda; class Insecta; order Lepidoptera; family Erebidae; genus Catocala; species Catocala nupta. Next base: position 24,995,279 of record OY776093.1, read on the forward strand.
ATGAGGTTTAGGTATATTTTAGGCATTGCTTCTGGACACCGGTGTCTGTACATCAGCGTACAGACACCGGTGTCCAGAAGGTAAGGTAGGTTAATTAACGCCTAAAAAAATGTTTGTGGGGTACCCTGTATGTCTGACCCTTCTAAATTAACCTATTTAGTCACAGCAGCTCACCAGTGACCAGACATAATATTTTTTTTATTATGCCTGGTATTCTAAAACGTCGGATTAATAATGTTCTCAAAGATGTGACGACTGTGTCTTCTAATCTGCGTTCCGTGTGGACAATGGTCTAACCCTTCTCACACCGACAAGAAGTCCGTTCCAGCAATGGAAAAGCTTATAATCAAAACTAATACTCTTACTTTATTACATCATAACATTTACTTTAATAAAATACCAGGCGGGCAGGTGCTAGTTTTTCATAAAGTAATACTTACACCTTCAAACACATAGCTACACTTTTTTCGTCGCAGTCGGGCAAAAATACGGGGTGTTAATGGCCATGCTTATAGACCCGTGAAAGTTATAAGGGGCACTAAAGAAATGGGTCACTAGGGTGCCGGCAAGCGATAGGCAAGTTATTTCTTCTGAAATAAATTTAGTATTGTAGGTCTCTTAGGTGTAAACTTTCGCAGAATGAAAGTATACTTTACTTTCCTTTTGTAAAAAGGCTCAAATTTGCACGACACGTTGCCAAAAGGTCTATGATTGACGTTTTCTGTCAAAAGCTTTCGAAAATCGAAATGCGTATGCCGGAAGTGTAAGGCGAAAGTTTATCACAGTCACATTTCATCGGCTACGCTAGGCCGAGTGTTTAGGTCCCATATTATAATCGAACCCAAAAGTAGAGTGCCCAAATTGATATTAGGAATATTGTTAGATAGATTTTGTTCGTTGTGTTTTACTATTTACTACCAAATATCTGAAACTTATGTAATTGCTCTTGCAGACTATATAAGTAATTATTTATATTTATCAAACCTGTACAAATATCGCGCAGCTAATAAGCAGGCGTCTTACCGCTACCAGCGCATTGCTGTGGGTTTAAGTCATACACGGTACAATTATTTGCATGATTCACAAGTTATTATACCAATTCCGTAAATAATATGTTGCTCATACGTGAATCACGGGCGGACTCTAGTAAGAAAATTAAAATAATATTCCAAAAAGAAAAAGAGTAGATTACTTTATGTACTAAGAAAGATTTAAATAACATACTCAGCACAAAGTTTCGGTGGAAACCTCTAATCGCACTTGTATTAATAGAAGTGAGATAACTGCTCAAAACACAGCATTATCCGAAACAAAATCCCTTTGCGACTAAACAAACCATGTCACTACCATAAACAATCGATACAGTGTGTAGTATGAGTTTTCGAACTTAAGATAAGATAAGATTACGACAATTGTAGCATCGGCGTATCTGTTCATACGGTTTATTCGTCTTATCAAAGCTTTAGCTCGAGGCACATTTTGAAAATATTGACTATTATTATTCGAGGGTTCGAGAAAAACCGTGCTTAGGACTTCAATCTAGTCTACAAATCGTAATCTCATGAGGTTTGAAGATCAGGCCAGTTGTTTCAAGGGAAAACTGATATTCAGCCGTATCCGGTTAGACTAAAAGCCTGTTCGATTCATCCGGGAATAATAAAACGGGGCCGAAAGCGAACAACTCTTTGGAAACTATGATCACAAGTAGGTATACCGAACTTTAATAGGAACACACAGCTTGCAAGCCTTCTGTTTAAACAAGGCATAGTTTTAGTATCGTGTAAATACTTCGGAACAAAAAGCACTTTGTTGCTTGTACGGTAACCAAACTTGAGGCGTCTAATTTGAGATTGAGCTCCTTCGTAAGTCGTAAACGCATGCGCCATTGCCGATCTAAAAGTTAAGGATTGGATTTCAGGGTGAAGCAAAGTTTTATTGGTAGGGTAAGAACACTGACAAGAAACGCTAAAGCAGATAATCTTGTATCGGATTTCCAGCAGTATCTTGATAACGATAACACCGATGGTGCAATAAGGAAACAGTTGCTTCGCCGTCACCATCGCGCTAAGTAATGTGAGTTCAAATCTCACAAATGACAATTATTTATTTAAAGACAATTAACAAATCATACACTAAAACATTGTGTTAATACATTAGTAGGGATTAAGGATGTTGTGAATATTCGCTCCTGCATCCGTAATTGCGGAGCTGCCGCATTGATTTGGGCATCTGCATCTGAATCCGAGTTCGCGGATGTGAGCTCAAACCCCAAATCCGGACTTCGAATTTGTACACGTCAAACCACGGTGACCCTATATGGCGTCGAGCACACTTGATCGTGAAATGTTTACGTTAGCTCAAATAACTAATGCAAACGTAAACAATACACTATCGAGTGTGCTCGACCCCATATGGGGTCACCGGGGTTTGACGTGTACAAGTCTGTAGACGCGATCGGCGTTAGCGGGATTTGACAGGTTAAATATCGTATCCGCATCCGCGGATGTCAAAAAATCTGCATCCGCAACATCTCTGTTAGGGATACATTATATAGTTCGGCCTTAATGATAGACTGGCACGGGTATTCAGTAAAATTTAAATATAACTATCCTATCGACGTGTGGTGAAAAAATTACGAATATTTGTGTGATCTACAAACAATTGACATGAATCTGGCTGTATTTTGAGTCCAATAATTAACAGGGCTAAATCTTTAGGCTGTATCGTAGTAGTCTGAGTGGTAGCCACGCCACTGTTACAGCGGCAGCTGTTGTAGGTTCGATGGCAAAGGACAAAAAAAATTATAATCCACAAATAGTGGAGCCGAGACTACCTGTTTTTTGTGTCCGTTGTTTGAATGTTTGTGAAGTCCCCCGCGACACAGAAATGATTGCTTGAGTTAGAATTGACTTTTCAGAAAATAACTAGATTTTACTTTGACTGCACGGATGGTCACCTGGCCATTGCCACTGCGCCGACTATTATGAGTTGAATGACAAGAAACAAAAAATATTATGGTCCATAAATAGTCTTTCCGAGTCTAGGTGATTTTTGGTGTCCATCGTTTGAATTTTTGTAAAGTCCCGCGCGATAAAGGAATGATTCCTATTCAGAGAATAATTTTTTTTTAAATTATTTATTAAAACATATATGCTGATCTTTTACAGACGATATCAGAACAGCGCTTTTTCTATAATAGTTAGTAACAAGGCTGTGTGTTGCGAACGTCTAATGCTCAAGATAACCGTTTGCCACAGGTGGGCAATTATGTCCTCATAAAGGCTATTTGCGTTAACGATTATGGTAGATATGTATTACATATAAGAAAATTGCATTACTGCGGGAACGGTTTACAGTGCATCTTAGTATTATCAAGTTGTTTGAATATGACATGACCTATATCAAAAATTAATGTTCAATTCTTTATAGTCTATTCGTAAAGGTAAAGTTAAACATTGTAAATAAACATACCTACATTTTCCCTTGTATTATTATATTTAAGTATTTTAATCAGAAATACCTCAAAATATAATAAAAATTATATATATCTTGTTTTTTTTTGTTCATTTCCAATACAACAAATTTCAGAATAATCGATAGCCTGACAGATTGGTACAAATTGACTTGAAAAATGTAATCCATGAAGCATCTGAACTCCTTACAACAATGTCCTCTAATGCGTCCCTATCATGCTATAGACTTTTTTGATGACCTAGGTTAAGAAAATAAGAAATTATGTCTATTACTTACAAATACTAAAAAAGTAGGTCAAAAATAGTGTTGCAAACATGTGATATTAAGTCTAGACTTTATCGATCGTATAAGCTATTAATTTTGCTTGTTACTTGGGAAGTCGCATTTATCACAAATTAGTAATAAATCTGAACTAGTAATATCACTTATCTAGTTTAGGGTTTAATATTAACTTTCTGACCAACAACAGTTTGGTGTTAGGCAAAGTCAAAGAGTAATTTGCGAGAATAAGTTTTTATTGTTTAATTTCGCCAAATTGCTTCATGCGTGTAGGGTTACTGCACGGTCGCGTAACTTTTTGGGATAGCATAAAAGTTATAGTTTGTAGACCAAATGCTTTTCGTTATGTGTAATGACCATCAAAAATACTAATTGCACAGCAAAATATGCTTATTAAAATATATCATAACAAGCAGCTATACGCCTCTAATCACTGCATTCCGTCTCGGAAAAGTTACATTATGTATTAAAATGATATGTTATGACGAAAATATAAATTTCTTAAGGGATTAAAAGTAATGACCATCGAAAATACTAATTGCACAGCAAAATATGCAACTTTGATTGTGTACTTTGTGTCCGATTTCAATGTTTGCAAATTACAACCTATACACACATTATTCTTAATGAAGTAGATATATTTTTTAATTATTAAATGTTGTCAATATTACTTCTCTAAGTATAACATAAATTAGTACGCAACACTTTTTAATTAATCTATCAGTTTATCGCAAGACACTGCTGGCTATAAGCCTTTTCCATTTTACGCTACAACATACAGTCTTCTACCTTCCGCATCTAGTTCAATCCAGCCACCCTTTTCAGGTCATTAGGCCAGGCCTAAGCAACAACACTTTTAATATAATAAATATTTAGTATCATATTACTACATAGTACATATATATTGGTCATGGAGATTGTTTAAGACGACATGATTATTTAATTTGAAATTAAAAAGGACGACTATTGCTTTGTCAAATGAACGCCTTGACGTTATTTCGTCAACGTCATGTGAGGCAGAGTCATGTGCTGTTTGGTAAAATAATATTCTAATTCGACCTCGAGAGAGTTAGCACGCGCCTAATGCAAAATTGTTGGTTCATTTGTACAATTTAAATGTGTAACGCTTTTCCTAACTAATATTATAAATACAAATGTGAGTTGTGTGTGTTGTTGTGAGTGTATTTGTTTGTTACGTTTTCATCTCTAAACTACCGAAATTTTAGATACACGTTGTAAAGGATATAGAAAAGGACATAGAGTACCTTCCTTTACAGTTCCCAAAGGATAATAAATTAACATAGGATACGTTTATGCGAGCGAAGCCGTGGACAAAACCTACTATTAGAATACGCGATTACAAAATTTATGACGGAGCCAACACCACCGACTGCTAACCTAGCCTATACGACATTACGACATTATATTTATGTATGGTCGCCACGTGTAAAAAGTATAGTCTATTATATATTTTCCAAGGAATCATGTCCAATAGCCGTGATTTTAAATAACACACACACACACATATATATATATATTGATAGCAGCGATAGCTCAGTGGGGAGAACAACAGACTGCAATGCAGAGAGTTTCGGAAGTTATATAACTTTTCGAAATTATGTGCGTATTGATTGATAATTATCGCCTGCTCCGTGCCTCGGAGAGCACGTTAAGCTGTCGGCTGTCGGTCCCGGCTGCCATAAACATCTATGGCAGTCGTTGATAGGAAGCCAGTGCCCTATGATATCCTGACACTGGTCTAGCCTTAGGGTATCGTTAGCCTTCGGGTTGCGGAGGTCAGGTGGCAGCCGCTCCGTGTAAAAACTGAAATCCAGTCAAATCCGGTTAGACTAGAAAAGCCGACCCCAAGTGACTTGGGAATAATCAAGGCTAGGGAGAAGAAGAGATATATATATATATTTTTTTTTAAAGTGTTGTGGGAGACTTGTGCCTAAGATAGACGGAGAGTCTGTGTTTCAGGACACCAGGTCTCCACCTCACGGACAAGTAGGATTAAATTACTTATTGGTGCGGTAAGATAATTTTAGGTTTTACATATTAATTATAATTGTTTTATATATATGGTTAGTATACTTGTGCACACCAAATACTATCCGTATTTGGTGTGCACAAGTTTTGTTATGTGCGTGTTTGTGTGTGTGTGCGTGTGTGCGTCGCGTTCGTATGAGTAGTGTGTGTGTGTTTATGTGTGTATATGTATATAACGAAACGAAAGGCGAATAAAATAGGCTTCTTTAAAAGTTACCAAGTAAAAAAACCTAAATCAAATAATAGCCGCTTTTTGTCGGTAGCTCTACGTCCGGGTTTTTTAATAGCTACACGTTCCTACATAAAGCTAGAGCAAAATAAAGTTTCCTTTTAGTGTCGGTGGCAAAGCAAGTGGCAAGTTTACGAAGCAAAATTACATTTGCAACTTTATCAGGTGTCGGTACAATAACATTATGCGAAGAGTTTCTGATGATTTATTGTTACAAGTTTTAAGATTAAAAACAGAGACTAGGTAACCGAGAGTAGTCACCTGAGACTAGTTACAATTTAATAGATATTGCAGTTATATAAATATGAGTGTATGGTATTTTTTTTTTATTAGCTTCTTGTTAAGTACCACTGATGGGCAAAATATGGATATCGCCTGCTAGTCCCATTCAAAGGCGTCCGGCTCGTTCCGCCATCTTTGTTTAGGTTTGCTCCGTCGCCGTCGACTATCTTGTGGCACGCAATTGGTGACGATTGGTGTTAACCTCTCTATGGTCATTCATTTATACGGTAAAGTCATATTACTGCAATATCTATGAATAGGAACTAGTCTATACACTCATCTGTATGGATAACGCAGTGGACAAAGAGCCGCTCTCGAATCTCACTCGATAATTGTATCTGTGTGATCTTCAAATCATCTTTGTGAGTAAGGTTGTACTTTGTTTCCGTTAATTGTATATTTGTAAAGTACCAAATGACACAAAACTTGTATAAAGTGTAGATGTTGTCTTGCTAAAGAGTCTTCTTCTTAGCGTTTTGATGGCAATCATTGCTCAATATTATATAGTTGCGGCCCAGAACGCAGTCACCTTGATTGAATCGTCTGAAGCAAGCTGGGGCACTCAGGGCACAATATAAGGTGTGACATCGTTTGTGTTGCACTGCACAAACAACCCGGATTGGGAATCCCCACCTAAACATATTTTCTTTGCACCGGCTGGCCTGAGTTCGAAGTTTGTTTAGTGACTTTATAATTTATGTCCAGGTGAATCTTCATCTGGACACAAATTATCATGGCCGGTCTAGACACGAATTATCATGCCAGTCCCGTTTGTACCACCGGGTGAGAAGATTCTCACTCGGTGGTATGAACGGAACTGGCTGGAATACTTCATCTATCCACAGGTTGCACCTCACGACTGATGGTTCCAATGTCAAGAAGTCGCTAAAGAGTATATAAACACAAAACTTAAAGTGTATAACGTATGCAATATAATATAATTAATGTTTGCCATAGTTAAAAATATAATTAGTGTTCACCGATAAGCTCAAACCTTAAACATTTGTACACTGATATGTATAAATCTATAAGGTTTGTTGGTTGTATTTTAGCTCACCAGTATAATATTATGAAACTGACCGATAAAATTCCTATGCGATACATGGTCACAGTACTCTGAACGTTAGAAATACTACCAATTAATTGCTTACTCACCTTCATATTACCTAAACCATCTTTTATCAACCTTAATAGTCTAACTAAGCAAAGATATCTGAGAATTTATTAATTCATTGTAACGACTCAATTGTTAGATACTTAGCAAATTTGCGAGATAGTAAAGGTACGGGAAATTTTCGTTATTCATATTTCGAAGTTACTTAATGTTGATTTTAGTCGTTTTAATCGCTTAGTCAAAGCTCGGCCTTGGGAACAGACACAAAGAAAAAACATTGTCTGCTCCCGGGGGCCGAGCGAAGGCTATTGAATCAATATAAGAATAATTAATTTTTTTTGTATACAACTGCGAAGGCTATTGAATCAATAAGATAAGATAAGATAAGATAGGATAAGCTTTATTTGCATAAACATGTGTGTGTACATACAAATAAAATGCATACATACAAGATTATAAAATAAAAAACAGATACATGTAACAATTATATTATTTTTCTTGTCTAAATTATTTAAATTTAATTAATTTATATTTAAATTATAAGATTAATCAGCATTATTATACAGGTCTAAATAAATTCAATTATGTCAATACAAATTCTTTTTCATTAAGAAACTCAGTCACGCTATAATATGCTCTGGCGGTCAAAAAAGTACGAAGCCTATTTTCAATATAAGAATAATTCAATTTTGTTGTATACAACTAATGTGAGCTGCAATGTTAAATGGTAGGAGATGGCGGGAAGACTTGGACATTTTCGAAAAAGACAGTCTTTACCAGTCTCAAATTATTGTACTGTAAAGCAACCTATTAAAAACTGCTAGTCGATAAAACGTTCAACTTATAATATCAGCTCTGTATTAAATTGTTAGAGTACTGGGCATGGGTGTCTTCTAAGTGTGAGAAGGATTAGGCCATAGTCCACCACGCGGCCCAGTAGGAGTTGACTGACTTCACGTATCTTCGAGAACATTATGGAGAACTCTCAAACATGCTGTTTTCACGTTAAACTTAATTACTTACAAAGGATGACTACTGTTATTGAAATTTCTTGATAGAAATCCAATAACGCTTTGCCGAAAATCTCTATAGCTTTATAGTAATTGCGATGAATATTGTGTAATTACTTATCTAGTTAGCTAACCTATCCCAACGAATATTGACAACTTTAGATGCCTTAGAGAATTATGTGAAAATTTATCAGACGTAACCTCAAGGTATATACTAGTAACTAAATAAGCTATGGTTGGCTCTTGGGACCATCGAAATGTCGAGTCAAACGTTTTAAGTTAGGTTTAATTTAAAACGTTTGACTCTAGTTAAAATTTAAAATGATGTGAATAACCTGGTTAGGTTAAACACATTTTAAATTTTAACTAGATTTTGCCCACGACTACTTCCGCGTGAATTTGGTAAACAAAGTTAAAATTTTATTTCATTTCAGTAGTCTAGTTTATAACTTGATCTCTAGTGCTGAAATGGAAAAACAGCAAAGAAAATACATTATATTTCAAAAATATTAGTAACTAAACTAAACGTTAAAACATCATTGTTCTCGTTTTTATAGCATGAACATAATCTGAGCTTATACCTAGTAGCATTTATTTATCACGATGAAGAAAACTTGAGGTCCTTAGATTATTTTTCTTGAACATTGCTTTTTCGCAATTTATATTATTATCATTTTAACTTTAAAAAAAATATTTAGTGTGAATATTGCAACCTACACCTAACCTGTAGATTGCAATATTCACCCTATAATATTTTTATTTTATTTTATTCAAAAATAAAATAATATTTTTAACTGTCCAAGAAGCTCCACTTTGTCTGGTGGTAAATAGTTAATAACTTCAGTTATAAAGGCTACTTTACTTACTGTTCTTGTCTATGCGAAATCGAGGTGGCTTCTTGTTCTAAACAGAGATTCCTTCGTTATTAGGGGAATGCCATAATTTTATTGAAATTGCAACAACTGGCATTCGAATATTATTTTATGCATAGACATACATTATTTACTATTCGAATATAATCTAAGTGTCCGACTTGACGTAAATGTACCAATTAATTGTAGCCAATCTTGTCTTGATACATTAACTTGCATTCAATTTTGCTGAATATTAAAATCTTGTATAATATATTATTATAATATATTTATATATAGGTATATACTCACTTCACTTAAAGTTTTGGCTCGGTTTTGAATATAGATTCTATTTACTGGTACCGTTAGATACAACAGGGCACATAATATAATAGAGCGTTACATTATAGCATTGCTTTACGGATTGCTAATAATTACATATAATAATCGATAAAACATGTGAATAACAATCGATATTATTCGAATACATTTAAAATTTTATCGATAATCGCACCACACTAATGGTAGTATGGTAAAGGTGCGATTATCGACCTATTTGCAGCTACGTAGCTAGTTTACAAATAATTTTGAATGGTTATATATGAAGCAATATATGAAGAGGGATGTATTTCGCTTTAGGGTATTTCTCATTGCCTCGGCTATTTATCATATCGGTCTGAACATTTACTCGTCCGGACTTTACATATACAATATTGATTAAGACGTTCTTAGAAGTGACTGAAACTTCAGAATAATAAATATTATTGCAGCTCTAGGTATTGATTGACCTAAGCAAGAAGCATGTTATGTAAATGTTTAGGGTTTATATTGATTATTGAGTTTGCCAGTTAAGAAATGCTCAGTAGATTGCACAACTTACACACTGGTTTATATGGTCACCTTGTCACTGCTACTGCGTCCAACTTTCGATCCTTATAAGACAAACATTTGTGTGATTCAATAATATTTGTTCCAAGTCTGGGTGGTCTTTGTTTCTGTTGTTGGAATATTTGTAAAGTACTCCGCGATACAGGCATTATTCCTACCATGGGAGTTACATTTTATAAAGAATAAAAAGTAGTTTACTGTGCTGCTTTCTGTGTTTTATGCATTCATAAAACTCCAATATACCTTAAGGTACTGTTCTTACAAATCTGCTCTTAAAAATTAGTAAGTAATTTTGGGAACTAGATTTTATTAATCGACCATTTATAAAAGTTTATGCACAGTAAAAAAAATATTTTCCATAATTAATTTTTTTTAAATATTTTTTTGGTATAGGTTTTTAAATAAAGTTGTGCTTGCCCTATTATTGCCGTTAGACACGGATCTCAACCTATACAGATCTCATGATTCGGCTTTAATCAAATAATATAGATAAATATGAGCTTTTCAATCTTTTATCTGACCTCTTCAGTCCTACAGCCTTACCAATACCAATTGACATAAATAAACTTTATAATACTTGATATATTATATAAGCATATATATATAGATATCCCAATGCTGAAGCACATAAACTGCAATATATTCCAATGAAATTGCCATCTATAAACTCAATATAAACTTTCATAATAATATATCGTAAACGTATTTCAATCAGATTGCATACGTGAGAATATGCGAAGATATTTTCACCTAATTCTGAAACGTATATTAACCTATGAATATGCGATAACGATCCTATGTTATAGGTTATAAGGTCCATATTGGCTTATTATATTGAGCAGGTGATACTGCCATATAATTTTATGGGACACTATGTTCTTATTATTCTAAGTTCAATAAAGGTGCGGATTGGATCTTCGATGTGATGTTATGAGTGATCAGGCTTTTGTTATCTTAAGGTTGGGGTTGACCTCATTGAGGTAGAAGTTATGGTGGGCTGATAAAATAATTGTTTAGTAGACGCTATAATTATCACACTCGTTATTTGTGAACATATTTCATGGAAGCAACAGGCTGGTATGCAGGACAACATGAAAATGCAAAGTACGCAAATATAAGTATACGTAGGAATTTTTGAACTATTTTTTAATATTTAACTAGGTTTAAATATTATTAATAACTAGATTGTAAAGATTTTGTTTTATACCTTTTTTTGCCAGGCTTAGCCGTGATGATCATGGAAAACTCTCAGTCAAGTTTCAACTCTTGTCAAATATAGGGGTCATTGAATCTGTCATATTCTGTACAATGTACAGAATATGACAGATTCAATGATTCAATTCATGACACAAGGCAAAAACCAAGATATGAATAGACAAAACAAAATTTAAAATACGTACAGATTCAGCAAAATTGAATGCAAGTTCATGTGTCAAGACGAGATTGGCCACAATAAATTGGTACGCTTACGTCAAGTCGGACACTTCGATTTTAAATTCGAATAGTAGATAATTTTTTATGTCTATGCATAAATTAATATTCGGATGCCAGTTGTTGCAATTTTGGAACAATTCGATAATTATCGAAAAAATTATGGCATTTCCCTAATAAGGAAGGAATCTCTGTTTAGAATAAAAAGCCACCTCGATTTCGCCAAGACAAGTGAAGTAAGTGAAGTAGCCTTTATAACTTAAGTTATTAACTATTTACCACCAGTCAAAGTGGAGCTTCTTGGATAGTTAAAAATAAAACATAGTCGACTGTTGCTACCTAGCAGCAGTCGACTATGTTTTATTACAAATGTAATTTTTTTTTGAATTAAGTAAATTAAAAATATTATTGGGTGAATATTGCAACCTACAGCTATCGGTTGCAATATTTCTATAACCTATAATATTTTTCTTTGAAGTTAAAGTGATAGTAATATAAATTGCGAGAAATCAATGTTCAAGAAAAACAATCTAAGGACCTTAAGTCTTCTTCATTGTGATAAATAAATGGTACTAGGTATAAGCTCAGATTATGTTCATGCTATAAAAACGTGAACAATGATGTTTTAAAGTTTAGTTTAGTTAATAATATTTTTGAAATATCTGAATGGAAGATATGTATGTCCATAGTGTCATGTATATTTTTCCGATAAGGCAGCCAGCTGCTTTGGTGGGGTAGCGTTAGTGAATTCAACTGCTGTGTGGGGTCGTGCAATTGTTATTTTTAGAGTTATTGATAGGAAATTCTCAGTAACAGAATGTATAGACTCGTTCTCTATTCATATTTTTTTCATTATTAAAAACGATGCTGACAAATACGAATGTATCGGTAGCTCATTAGATAAGGCATTGCACATACGACGGGAGGTTTGAATCTCCCCCGTGTCACTACCGACATGAACCCACTCCTAACGCGAGTATTTTGCTTAGTTGGAGCGTTTAACAAGAATACTAGTGATTTGCAAAATAAATTGCGTAGGAATGAGTTTATGTATGAGTATGTTTGTTACGTATATTTAATCTTGACGTCACAATGTGATACCGGCTTAAAAGAAAAATATGGTCACACCTAAAGGTGTGACCATATTTTTCTGTCACTCGTTATTATAATCTAATTTATGCTCACATAATATGTCTCTACAAGTCCCAAAAGACATATGTAGGATATATGTATGTAACCACTAGCGGTAAAGAGGTTAAAAGTGGCTCGCAACTTCGTCCTACAGTTTAAGGAAGTTCACAAGGTTTGCGTTAGACGAAAACTTGGTTTCCAAGATCCACTGTGACTGTGGAGTTTCTAAGAAAATCACAAGGCAAATCGCTTCATTGCGTGGCTTTCCGTAGTGTGTTCCCTTGTCGCCATTTTAGCACTAACCGCCTTATAAAAATACCGCTAATCAAAATAATTAGTTACTCTCAACTGACGAGCAGCGATAGCTCAGTGGGGAGACCAACAGACTGTAATGCAGAGGGTTTCGGGTTCGAACCCACGTCACGCACCTCTGACTTTTGGCAGTTATATGACTTTTCGAAATTATGTGCGTATTGATTGACAATTATCGCCTGCTCCGTGCCTCGGCAACATCTATGGCAGTCGTTATTGGGAAAGTCGACACAAAAGATCCCACTGGGTCGAAGTGTAGTCGGTCTGTACTGACTGGCCCCCACATAAGATAAGATAAGATACTCTCAACTGAGACTATGTTTGGTGCTTTAGGCAAATATTATGTCACCCACCTTATGTCAAATTATAGTGGTGGTGCTAAACTACTAACAATCTCGGCGCCCGAAATGGCGCTCGCATGTCAGAAGTGCCATGAAACAGAAGACAATTAGACTCTGAACCACTTCGACAGGGTAATCGTAAATGGTACTAAGATCCTGGCACATTTTTACTATGTGATTTATTAGCAAATAGACTTCAAGCACTGTTAACCTGGCCTTTTGTTAGAATGTCACCAATTTAGTCTGATGATTTTCCCTTTCGACAGTCTCATTCACATTCATTCCTTGGTTCATCTTCTGTTTTTCCTTCTTTCAGCATGCAAAATAGACACAAGAATTTAGAAATGTATTATGGTCTAACATAATAAATGCCTAAATTCTTGTGTCTATTTTATGCCACATCGCGTTTGAAATGTATTAAAAAGATTTTTATTTGATGACCTTTACTTGGCATTTGAGAAACATGGTTTTAGTCTAAACTGACAAATATAAATTGAGCAGATTCCACATGGCTAAAGCTGGTGTGCGTAGGTGTTAGATGTTGCCTCGTTTGTTTTTAGGGTTCCGTTTCAAAATACGTAAAACGGGACTCTTATGTATATGACTTTTGCCATTTGTTCATCTATTACAGCTCCTTATCCCAACGGCAACAGCGTAATTTTAGATTTAAAATATGAAAATTATTTAAACAATGTATGTCGTAGTTTTTAAATTTCTAAAGATTTTTTTAAAAAGGGTTCAATTTGAAGCCGTAGAAATTAAAATAGCATTATCAGATTAAATGGATTTACAACTTATTCTATAAACGAAAGGAAAATTACTATAACCCTCCCCCCTCACGAAGAAGCGTAAAATTTAAAATAACTTGAATTAATAGAAATGTATGTGAAGATTACAGAAAAATTAAACGATGACTCTAACTCTAGTTTTAAGAAATTGATATTTCAGGTTATGCAGTCGGTATTTAAGCAATGTGTTTTGATGATTTTATCTACAAAACTTCTTAGCTTTCATTTAAGATACCTTCGGGTAGTGACCCCAACTTACAGGCAATAGCCACCGGCCGTAGCTCAAATGTGATCGACGTTTTCTTACCAATAAATATAATTTATTTTATACTTTTTAAGCGGTACTTCAGCTTTGGATAAAATCAGCAGAATATTTTAAGGCAGCCTAATAAATAATACCCATAGGTTCCACGCTCGATTTCTAGGCTAGAAAATTGTTGAAGTTTTGTCACACTGCATTTACTGTTAGGAAATTCTGTGTAGCAAAGTCTAGAAATGCATCTGATAGACGTCTCCCCATTTTACGTGGGACTTAATATAGTTAGCGTAATCTGGTTGTAATGCAGCACTGAATTGAGATATTATATAGGCCGGAGTGTATGTATTTATTAATGCCGATGGTATGGGTTCGTAGCTTTGTCCATATAACGAGTCAGCAGGCTTAACGAATATGAATTAAATTTACGTTCCATGAAATCCCGCTGGTATTATTGTTGTTAGACTCACTATGAGTATTAAGCTCAAGGGAATTTGATAAATGTACGGATCTGTCCAATTTAGTGACACACTAATTGAACTAAAACCATTTTGAAACGGAAATCATTAATATAATGAAGCCACGAACATAACAATCAAATACAGAATCTATACTAATATTATAATAATTATAATAATAATATTCTTTATTGACATTAAATCGATATAATTATGTTATAGAATTTTCTAACACCCGCGCTAGTAAACACTGTGTTGCAGGTGTCAGTTTCTTCAGATGTTTTATAAAGCTAAAGAGTTTGTTTGTTTGGTTGAACACGCTAATCTCAGGAACTACTGGTTCGAAATGAAAAATTATTTTAGTGTTGGATAGCCTATTTATCGAAGAAGGCTATAGGCTATATAATATCACGCTATGACTAAGAGGAGCGGAGCAGCAATGAAAAATGTTACAAGAACGGGAAAAAATCTTTTATGTGAAGCGAAAGGAAGTTGCGCGAGTCAGCTAGTAATATATATGAAACCGCGGACACATCTAGTTCTATTATATTTATCATGGATAATGCCTCAATGGCGCAGGAAGTGTTACTAAACAACAGGTTTTGGTTTCGATTTTGGGTGGAGCAAATTGTTACTGAGTTTTTCTGCCGGGAACGTCTTCTCAGTAGCATCACGGAGTTTGGAACTGTGCCCGATGAACGGCAATAGGCTTGCTACATATAACGTGGAACCTAATACCACAGCAGCGAGAGCCTAGTGGATGACTGTTTTATTGCCATGCCGAGGTTTCTTATTCGACCTTTAGGACACGTACCTCTGGCTTATCTGGCTTATGTGCATATTAAATAGTTAACTGTCGCTTGCTTTAACAGCTTTAGTGTAACCGACTGCGACTGAGGTCGTGGGTTCGATTCCCGCACAAGTCAAACATTTGTGTGCATGAACATGAATGTTTGTCTTGGTCTGGGTGTTTCTATGTATAATATGAATGTATTTACAAAAAAAAAGTATATATGTCTGGTTATCCTGTCTAGTGCCTATAGTACAAGCTCTGCGTAGTTTGGACTAGATGGTGTTGTGTGTATGTGGTAGAATATAAACAAAACTAAAATAATTAATTCATATTTAAACTCTTTTAATAATTGAAGATAGAACATATTTCTTATTTTTTATAATTTATGAGTTTTTAACTCTTTGGATATATTCTGGCTTAGTTAATAGTGATTTAATCTACATATTTTTTATTTCTAACGATAGTTCATTCTGTGTTTACCTAAGTTTTATATACTGTTTCTAATTATATGTCCACCACTGTATGTATATAGAATATGTCTAAGTGTTCTCCATAATATTGTCAAAGATATGTGAAGTGCGGGTTGCACTGGGCTAGCGTGGTAATATATGGCCTAATCCTTTTCATACTGAGAAGAAGCCCGCGCCTAGCCGTGGAACAGTTTAAATACAGTTCTTATATTATTTTACATATCGGGATTCGGGATTGTTTTAATTACATAGCATGCGAGCATATCTGCCGGTGAAAGGTAGAACTATAATAAAAAACGAATCATAATATTCTCGGGCACCAGACGGTACTTTCAAATTCCACCTTATGTCTCCAAACTTATTCTATTTTGTTTTACAAGGCAAGGGATTCCTCCAGAGACAGGCGAAAATATTAATATTTCTTCACCATCATCCCTTGCGTATAAGAAAAGACAGATACCTCCTACAACTTAAACTTATTTGAATACAAAGGAAAATAAACTCTAATTATCAGTGTTTAAGGTCAATTTTGTTTCGATAACTATTTTATTGCTCGTACGACAATTATCTTTACATTATATGCCGCTGTTATCTTGGTATATCCGTATTTTGTTTCGTTATCCGACTAAGACAAATAAGAGTAACTATGCATTTTTTTTGTTTGAGGCGTTTAGATGTGGCTTAGAACTTATATCTCAATGTATACACACTCTCGCAAGTGCAGAAAAGTTATTATGTAATGACTAGCTTTAGCGCGTGGCTTAGCTCGCTAGCGCGTGCCTCCGCTCGCATGAAAGTAGGTTCGTTAGGTTATATTAATAACAGTACTTTTTAAATAAAATGTATAGCCTATGTTACTCGGTGATAATAAAGCTTTCCAAGGGTGAACATTTTTAAAAATGGGTGGCGTTGTTTTTTTTAAACACTTACAAATAAAATCAAGGCATTCAAGTAATGTTAGTATAGATAAAGGCTATAAATATATACCCTCCTTCCTTGCTTTCTTACCATTTATAGTTTCAATTCTCGGATCGGGCTAATTATTATAGGAATTTTCCTTCAAGAAATACCCATTATCAAGAATGGCGTCTGGCAAGGTGCACTGTAGACAGTAAGAAAGAAATAGGTTTTCTTAAACTTGGTTAATTATCACGTTTTTCTTACATCGTTAGCGTCTTCAACTTACATAAATTATACTTTAACTATACAAACTATAAGCCAGCTTAATTAAAATAGAATTATAAAACCAATGTCTTCGTTAATTGAACCAGTTTTTTTATTTGTTTCATTATCTAAAATGACGACTGAAGCTTACGGCTAACTTTTAAGCTGGTAACATCAATCTTAGTTTAAATTATAGACGAGAGCAATAGAAAGATAAGCTATCCAGATGTTCAGATTAAAGATTTTTACGTAATTAGACGATGACAGAATTTCATCTTGATAACTTTTAGTACTTATAATGTTAACGATATTATTATGCCTCTTAGGTATATTTTTTAACTATATTGTGTTTTCTATCAATGATAGTTACAATAAATTATTTTTGACCTCCAGATAATTTACTGTCATCTAAGGATAAAATTGTAATTTATATCCTTCTAATTCTACTAATAATATAAATGTGAAAGTTTGTGGGGATGGGTGCATGCATGTTTGTTACTCTTCCACACATAAACTACAGTACCGAAGAAATTTGGTATGTAAATAGCTGGAGAACTGGATTAACACGTAGGCTACTTAGGTATATTTTTTAACTATATTGTGTTTTCTATCAATGATAGTTACAATTAATCATTTTTGACCTCCAGATAATTTACTGTCATCTAAGGATAAAACTGTCATTTATATCCTACAAATTCTACTAATAATATAAATGTGAAAGTTTGTGGGGATGGGTGCATGCATGTTCGTTACTCTTCCATACATAAACTACAGTACCGAAGAAATTTGGTATGTAAATAGCTGGAGAACTGGATTAACACGTAGGCTACTTTTTATCTCGATATTCCCACGGCATAACGACTTACGTAGGCGAAACCGCGGGGCGCAGCTTGTACTATATAAAATGATTATGGCAAAGTACCGTCAAATACATATAACAAGAAAAATTTAAAAATAATCATAATCTTAGATTTGTGAGTAATTACAATATATAGAGTATTTTGTAATAAAATATTAGATACTAAGATTAATTTACAACCATAAAAATATTCAGACCCAAAATAAAATTTTGAGGAACATGCAAAAAATTCTCCTATGTGGTAATAAAATCTAATACTCGACACATTTGATAATAACCAAGGTCTTCACCTAAACCATTACACCATCCGTGCAATCAAAATAAATGTATATATATATATGTTTGTTACATTTCTCTAATCTACCACTAAACCGAATTTTATAATCTAGCATAACTACAGCTTGAATTTCAAGAAAAATCATAATACGATATCGAGTATTACTAATTAACAACACAAGGATACCATAAAAAAATACGATTTAAAACCATTACTGTTACAGTAAACACACCATCATTTACATCTCTCTCCCTCTCATATTCCTAAGCCATTATGCACAGCTGTTTAATTAAAAGTCTAATTCTGCAAAGTGTCTGCAACATACTAACAATATAAGTTTTCCCTCTGAGGATGCTAGTATTACTTAACTAGAAATATAATAACTTAGTCGTTAGTACTAATTATAAAATTATATGTTTAATTAGTAGCGTAATCTTTGTTTGTAAAAGAAAACGTATGTTGCTAGCAACATAAGTTTTCTATTATAATTACTAACAAAAATTACTAATAAAAATATATTTACATCTCCCTAGCCTTTATTATTCGCAAGTCACTTGGGGTCGGCTTTTCTGGTCTAACCGGATTTGACTGGATATCAGTTTTTACACGGAGCGGCTGCCACCTGACCTCCGCAACCCAAAAGCTAACGATACCCTAAGGCTAAACCAGTGTCAGGATATTATAGAGCACTGATTTCCCAATAACGACTGTCATAGATGTTCATGGCAGCCGGGACCGACGGATTTACGTGCTTTCCTAGGCCCGGAGCAGGTGATAATTGTCAATCAATATTAATAATTTAATTTATATTAATAATTTTGAAAAGTCATACTACTTCCGAAAGTCAGAGGTGCGCGACGTGGGTTTGAAAAAACTACTATATATTATATCGGGAAATGATGGGTGTAAAATCAGATAAGACATTACAATGGCGATTAACAGTTCATGGGTTCAATTTCCACCATTATCACTACCATTATACTAGCATAAGCGTATAGATTGGGTACACAATTTTAATGCGGCAAACTTTATTCCGACAGTCACAAATACGAATTTCAAAATACCGATTTTCATGAAGCCGAATGGTTCAAAATTAAACACAAAACACAACTCTGATTTATCATTAATCCAATTTTTATAAACCCATAATTTTAATATTCCTATCGTTTATAATAATTACTATCCTCAAAATACCTGTTTCAATAGATCGAATAATTATCAAAAAGTCCGACTTAATGATAAGTCGAAGCATCAAAAATACGTATACCGTTTAATTAGAATTCCGAAATAAAAACGCTTTGTAAAACCGAGTAGCAAGACAAAGAAAATTAGATAGCTCGACGGAGGGGCATTATTATATCACCGATGTTATATGTCGACCGAGATGTTATAACTAGCAACCCAATATTTAATAATCTATGGAGAGACTTATTTTTATATTATTACGTGGGTAGTTTGGCGAAACGTGGGTGTAATCCACCTTAGCATACGTTTTCGGGGTTGTAGGCGTGACTATCTACGTTATGCCTACAAGCCCGAAAAGAGGTCAGTCAGAGGTCAGGCAAAACGGTGTCCCAACTTAAGATAATAATTTCACCCAAACTAGGATAGTCTGATTGAGCAATTCCCTTCGACGTAAATAAAGTCGTAACCAAACAACTATTGGTTATGTTCCTGTGGTGGGTAGGTTTTCCAGGCTTCTTGAGGAGTCTGTTTGATAAAAGAGTCAATGTGGTCCTGGCCCCTACAGCACCGGCTCGGTGGTATTGTCATAGTGAATTTGACCGCTGGGCCACTCATATACAGTCATTCGTTTTACATCTAATCGCCTTCCAGTCGTATCGGATTATCGTTCCATCACTCTGAATGAGAGAATATTCAATGCTCTTGCGCAGTCTAATATCTCCTATGTAGATTGGCAGTCTCCTTTATTACTGAAATGTGGTCTAAGCCTTATTTACATTTTTAAAGATAGGTTTCTAATATATTAATGTTGCAAGAACCCATAAGTTACATTACTTAATATTGCTGGCAGTAAAGCGACTATTACTGTAATTTTAGCCTTCAAAACGTGAGTGACAACTCTGCCCTTGCAATACTACACTAGCTGCTGTTTTCTTGCAGTATTTTCCATTGACACCTGGTCTTGCCTATACATGTGTTACAATAGTGGAAATGGAATGGGATTAGTACAAAGATAGACCGGAGCATTGTATACCATTCAGGTAGTATAAAAAGTAAATTGTTCGCCTTCAAGATAGATAATAGGGTCGACCCTATAACGTGGCATCCAAATATAGCTGCCGAATTGCACGTGCGTGTTAAACCTTTCGGTATATTCGGCCCTGACGCGACGCTTTGTTATGTTTTGATATTAGTAAGGCGGCTATAGTTTATATTTCGATAAGATATATTACATGGCTTATTTGGGCAATACTGTACCTTAGAATGTCAGAAACAAGTTTGTGTTGTTTGATGAAGTCAATTGTAACTGGCATGAATGGTAAATG
Organism: Catocala nupta; assembly: GCA_963675205.1. Lineage (NCBI taxonomy): Eukaryota > Metazoa > Arthropoda > Insecta > Lepidoptera > Erebidae > Catocala > Catocala nupta. Next base: position 25,016,245 of record OY776093.1, read on the forward strand.
CCTTAAGAGACTGCTTTCGTAGTATGTGTGTGTGTGTTGTGTGTGTGTGTGTGTGTGTGTGTGTGTGTGTGTGTGTGTGTGTGTGTGTGTGTGTGTGTGTGTGTGTGTGTGTGTGTGTGTGTGTATGTAACTGCATGGTACCGGGTGATAAGATAAGTTGTTTTTAAATTCTTCTAGCAAGAAACGTTACGTAGCAGTACTGAGTCTCGGACTGTGCGCATGAACTGAATCGGTTAGCAGTAAGCTATGACCTATAACCATAGCTGGCTAAATTTTAATGTAAATACTCTTTTGCTCTTTGGGAAGAATGTAGTAGAGTAGATTGTGTGTATTTTTTTTTATGTGTGTGTCCACGACATGAATCCGGAGTCCACACCAAAAACTATACCTGCGTCGTAATTATATTTTCAAATATTGAAACAGCTGGCGAAAAGAATGAACAGTCTTGAAACAAATATTTCTAGATCACAAAAATTTACTCGCTTGAATGGGCTAGCATCAGTTAGGTTATTGGTTTATTCAGTAGGGAGATAGTCCAGTATCATGTAAACTACTTTTTCTCTTTTTGCAGTTTCCACTGTCAAAACTATTTTTATTCAACTTCAACTAGCGTCGAAATGATTGATACTAAAATAGAACAAACTTTCTGTTCTTTATGCATGCGGCAACATTTGCGTCCTTCTTTCCTAATAAATTAGTATGCATTCAACTAGCGAGCTTGATTGACGCATCGCTCCTGTCACTTCCGCGTAAATATATAACACGTGAGGACGAGGACGGAACTGGATTTAACTACCCTCGTATAAAGAAATATATGTATTAAGCGTATAAAATGCTGTAGGAAGTCATAGCTTAGCTTCCACGCTCCATGGCACTATCTGATAAAGCATTATCTTTTCGTGCGCGAGTATGAGGTAAAAGCCTGTGCCGTGGGTTCCACAAATGATTGGTTCAAATTGTTAAATTTAATGTACGTTGTCAGAATGTTTGTAAAGTTCCCCGCGAGACAAGAATTATTCAGAGCACGAGCGAGAATGAGGCATCATTCATTAGACAACGTTTTAAGAGATGGATGTAAGGACTCTATGATTTTGTTCCTACTCCTACTAGGATGGTAATGATGACTCTTTCCATCCGACTAGTGCAGGTGTTGTATGTTGCCAGCGCTCGTTTACTTTGGCAAGTATCTGCACACGGTCGTAATGAGGGAACCGAGTCCTATCTGCCACCACTGCGAGTGTATTGAGGACACGGCGCAGCATACGCTCGAGGCTTGTCCTGCCTAGGCGGTGCAGCGCCATGAACTCATCGACGTTGTAGGTGTTGAGCTCTCGCTGCCGGCCGTGATCAAAACCATGGTCGACAGTGAAAGGAACTGGATAGCGGTCGCATCCTTCTGCGAGGACATTATCTCGCGGAAGAAGGTGGCGGAGAGTATCTGTGAGGAAAGTATCCGTGTGGATTTGGATGCACATCCGCCGGCGGCCCGAGCAAAGCAGGCTCGCCTATGCACGTCTGATGCCGCCATAGTGAAGCCTGCGGGCGGGAGAACGGGGATCTCCCTTCTGTCAGCTATTAAGTCGAAGTGCCGATCTCTATCGTGCCGGTGCGTCACCCAGGAGTCGTCACCCGCAGACATTCCTTGCCTGCGTTGAGCACTGCTGGGTAGGTCACTGATGTAGTTTCAGTTCCAGCGACCCATCCATCACTCAAAGCAGTGAGCTGGCACACCGTGATGTGTTTAATCGGTAGTATCCGCGACATTCGATCTTCTCCCGGGTTAGCCCGACACAACCTCTCCGCTCCTCTTTTCCGCGGAGTGGTATGCGTCAATGCATGCCCCACGTTAAAAAAAGAAGGGGTTGGTAATGATCGAGTTATCTACTGTATTTATTTGTATCCGCTAACCTACTAATATTATAAATTGTGAAAGATTGTGACGATGTTTAGTATGTGTTAATAAGTCACGCCTTAATCTTTTATCAGATTTGGATGGACACTGCATGTCCTGTTTAACAAAAAATAACACATAATTACGATGCACGCAAAGCCGCAAGTTAAAATTAGACCTTTATATAAAATGAGATACTCGTAAATGGGTGCCATTTATGGTGATTGATCGATGGTGTCATACAATTAGAATAGTATAATTTTCAGATGCACTATTTTTCAAATATATAGGTATATTTAAAATTTCTACGATCTTGCAATTGAATGCCGTTTTTTTTTGTTGTCACTAACTAATTACATAACGATTCATTGTTTGGGTACCGATTTCCTGACAAATTAATATGATTATTGTTTTGTTGTGGCTGATTGTGTTGATAAATCGCCTATCAATTTTTAACTATATTTTGGATTACGTATCATTATTACATGCATACGTAATTAATTAATCAATATCTATTTCATTCGAATAGCGATCAATAAGAAATCATTCATCAATAATTTGACGACTTGATTCGAATACTTTGCATCTTTCATCAATAATCACACAACTTCTGTGTTCGTATTACATTTCTCAATATCGTTCAAGGATATCAGATATAGAATTATAATTTTGTGTTTGTATATTTAGAAAGTAACATATATTTACAGCGTCCAAATACAATTTGTGGCACACCGCAAATTGTAACATTCTAGTGGTCAAATAAACCTGCCTTATTTGGCAGCTACAATTTATGTTTTAGGTACCAATAATGTGAGCTTGTGGCTAATATTTTTTTCACGATTGATTTTATTGCGGTTCTAGTGGAACATTGATAAATATGTCTTAGAACATTCATGGAAATTATTTAGTGACTATAAATGAATATAATATTTATAAGAAAATGGCCGTTGCTGACCTAGAGTCAGCATCATCCTTTCTACGGGACAGTAGGTACCAGAGTGCCGTGTTGTGGGCTTAATACCCACACAACAAAAAATTGTGTGTACCAGAAATAGTACATCCAGATGTTCTCGTTATATCAATGTTTGTAGAGTCCCCGTGACACAATAAATATATGCAGTGAGGGAAAGGGCAATATCTTTAACGCACTTGTGACTCCTCTGGTGTTGCGGGTGTCCATGGGGGGCAGTAATTGCGTATCATCAGGCGATCTGTCTGCTCGTTTGCCCCCATATCCCATTGACAAAATAAATAAGGAATCCAAAATATATAAGATAAACATTTCGATAGCAGCTTATAATCGCAGTTGACCATTGATTTGACTTACACGTAATCCCATTTGAGTTTTCATAATATATACATTTCATTGTTCTTCCTTCTGTAAACCGATACATACAATATATACATAGGCTTCTAGAGCCATCAATACTGAATGCCTTATCCTATCAGTAAATTGGACAAGGAGTTTAGTATTGATAAGGTAAGGTTTAAAGTAGGAGACACATACATGTTATTATTCTCCTACTTTTTATAAGGTATACTTACTACAAGGAGAACCACTCGTCAGTAAAAAAAATACCACAGAATTAGCCACCAAAGCCAATAAAAAAGAAATTTCATACGCTATTTTCCTTACTAAAGCCTGTTTTATTTGTTTCAGAGTAAAACGCTAGACTTAGCTCTGGTATCGATATACAGAGGGGGTGTGGAACTGGCGTCAATCAGCCAATATGCAGGTTCACCGTACAATACAACAGACAGGTGAGTGAAGTACAGTCAGCAACACAACTCTTTAAACATTGAACTGCACATTTTGTGAATCTACTTTTACAAAAAGAAGACAATTAAAAAAAATTACAATTTCTACGCTAGGTGTTATTCCTGTGTCGCGGAAGACTTTACGAAAATTCAAACAATGGACACATAGCACAACCAGACTCGGAAACACCATTTGTGAATAACAAAAATTTTTGTCACTTGTGGGTTTCGAACCCACAACACTCGGCGCAGTGGCAGCGACGTGGCGACCACTTAAACCACTATCCGTGTAGTATTTTTTTTTGTTGTTTGGTACTTTATAATAATTGTACTTTAGTTACGAATTGGTATTAATAATATTTAACAAAAATTGCTAGAATTCAATGTGCCACAAATATTTATTGACGTATATCGCTAACTGTACTCTGCATACATAAATACACAGTATTTTTGCAAGACCACTTTCGATATTACTCCTTTGTTTTATCACGAATATTGAAGGGGAAAAGCACCAGCCTTTCAGATATTGGATTACAAATATTTACAGTTTTATATTATGCATATATAATATTGCTCCTTCGTCATATCCTGAATATTGTAAAAATTTGCAATAGCCTTTTGACAAAATAATAAATAATGTATAGGCAAAAATTTTCCCAAAATATCACAACGCAAACTATTTTTCGCAAATTTTCATTTGGCAAAACAACATATCGCAAATTTTTTGTTAGCAATTTTTTTTGGCAATTTGATTAACAAGTCATTTAGTAATTATTTGCCTGGTGGCGAGGTCACCCTCTCCACCCTCAACACCCTGCGTTTGGACCACAGCAAAACTCGACGGAGGCCCTATCTCCGGGTGATTATAAAAAAAATAACCACGAATTGGTCTGAATAATATTTGCCAAAATAAAACGTTTGCTCAATAAACATATGATTTAATAAAACTTGACAAAATAAAATGATGCCAAATGATAATTGGACTAAGTGAATAAAATGCGAAATGAAAATATGCTAAATATTAATTTGGTAAATTAAACTAGGGTGATAAGTTTTTTGGGAAGTAAAATTCGACGAAAAACTATTTTGCCCAAAGGTACACCGTTAAAAAAAGGAAAAATGAAAAATATTTTTATGTCCATTACACAATACAATAAAATATTAACATATACAGAACAGTCTACTAATGGAGACCAAGTTAGTTACCTTTTTTTTTTTTTTTTTTTTTTCTCGCAGGGGAATGCTCTTACGCACACCCACTCCTGTCGATGCGGTCGGAAAACCGCACCGGCAACAGTGGGTAGTGTCGGACTCACCGGATGTTACGGAATACCGACTAAACCTAACTGCGGCGCTCTTCCCGTCTATCATGGAGCGCCGGAGGATCTCCGTTCCGAACTCTCTCCAGCGCTCAGACGTTAGCCTGGCAGGGCTACGACCCAAGACACAACCATCTAAGGCGGGGGGAGGAGGTGAGCGTAGCGGCGTCGCCTCCTCCCTGGCCTTGCTCGGCGGAGTGGGTCCGCACTAACGTCGGCCTCCCGTTCCCGCTCCGCAGCCTCCTTCAGGAGCATTACTGCCTCACTGAAGTCGGCAACAGCTTGCCAGCACCTGTCGCTGGCCAGCATGGTGCTCACTGTTCGTCCCAGCGACAGGTCCCCGCCAATGACGGCGGTCAGGTCGCTCCGTTGTGTCTGCCAGGCAGCGCAACTTTCTACTGTATGGCGCGCCGTATCAATGTGCGCGCCGCACGACTTACAGGAGGGTGAGGTCTCCCTCCTGGCAATCTGATGCAGGTACTTACCAAAGCAGCCATGTCCGGTAAGCACCTGCGTCAATCTGAAAGTCAGCACTCCGTGCCGACGATTCAGCCACTCCTCAAGGTGAGGCCGGATAGCCTCCACTATTTCGACTCCGGCGGTGGGGGTCCTCAGTTCACTTTTCCACCGCCGGATGAGGGCACTTTGAGCCTCAGCCCGCATTTCACCCACGACCGGTTCCTCGCCCCGAGACCGCGCCACCGAGCGGTGTCGGTAGACCTCTGCAAGAACTTCCGCCTCCAGTTCCCAAGGCGGGTCGCTCGCCAGGACGGTAGCAGCCGTCCACGACACTGTACGATACCCCCTGATGGCTCTCCCCGCGATGACCCGCTGAGCTCTCCTTAGCAGAGCCTTATTACGCGCAGTGAGAGCGTCGACCCAGATTGGGGCGCCGTACAGCGCCATGGACCTCACGATCCCGCTGTACAACCTCCGGCAAGACGACCCCGGACCACCAGTGTTGGGCAGAAGTCTACCCAGCGCTGCAGCTACATTTACTAGCTTCGGGGCGAGTTGGGCGAAATGAGGTCCAAAGCACCATTTTCCATCTAGGTGCAGGCCCAAATATTTCATTTGGGCCCGCACCGGCACGTCCTCGTTTAAAATCTTTAATTTCGCCCCTCGGGGGGCACCGCGACGCGGGCCATGAAATAGGAGGACCTCCGTTTTGCTAACGGAGACCCTCAGGCCCAGCATTTCAATCCGCTCTATGACGAGCGCCGCTCCGACCTCGGCCAATCGGGCCGCCGCCTCAAAGCTGCTCCCTCTCGCCATGACGAGGGTGTCGTCAGCATAACAAATCACCCCCATCCCGGGGAGGAGTTCACCGCGCAACAGCCAGTCAAAGCCGATGTTCCACAGGGTCGGACCCAGAACCGAACCCTGTGGAACACCGCGCTCCATACGACGCCGGAGCAGACGCCCGTCGGTGCCCTCCCAAACGACGTATCTCTCATCAAGGTACGCCTCCAGCAGCCTCCGGAGGTACAGGGGCACTCCATGGTATCGGAGCGCCTCCTTCAACGTCTCGAACGGCAGGCTGCCGAAGGCGTTCTCAATGTCGAGCGAGACTGCCAGAACCACATCTCCCTGGTTTACGGCCTCCGTGGAGAAGGCCTTTAGGGCGACCAGCGCATCCGTGGTCGATCGGCCCCCTCTGAAGCCGTATTGTGCCTCTGACAGACCCGGTCCCACTTCCTCAAGGTGTTGAACGAGACGGCCCGCGAGGACCCTCTCAGCAGTTTTGGCCGTCTCGTTCAGCAGCACCAGCGGTCTGTATGCGGCAGGCGAGTCTAATGGGCGTCCCTCCTTCTGCAACAGACAAAGACGGCCGATTTTCCAGTCCTTCGGGAACCGCCCGGACCTCAAACACATATCGAGCAGTTCCCGATATGACTCCCGCAGTACCCTCAGTGCGATGCTTAAGACACGGCCCGGAACGCCATCCGGGCCTGGCGCCTTTCTGTTCGTCGACAGCCGGGCCAAGGCCCGGTCCAATTCCCCCTCGGTGACAAGGGGGACATCCATGATATCCCCCGTCTCACCTCGAGGAGCCATAGTTGGGGGAGCATGCCCCCCAGACTGGGGGAGCAGGCTCTCCACGACCCTCAACAGGACATCCTCTCGGAGAGTCTCGATGATGGGGGCGCTGCGGGCGCGGAGTTTGTTCCGCGCCGCAAGGTAAGGGCGCCCCCATGGATCCCTGTTGAGGCCTTCCAACATCTCCTCTCGGGCCTCGGCCTTCGCCCGGCTAATGGCCCGCTGCAGGCTCTTCTTGGCCGCTCGGTAGTCATCCCGCAGCTGGCCCTCGACGAACTCGGCGCCGTAGCGACGTCGACGCCTCATAAGGGCCCGCCGCGCTCTCATGCAAGCCGCCCGAAGCTCCGCAATTTCGGGCGACCACCAGTATACTTGGCGACGCGGCGGGCTCCTCCGGGCCCTCGGCATCGCAGCATCGCACACTTCCTTGAGGGCACTGCTTAACCGTCCTGCGGCCGCGTCCACACCAAGTTAGTTACCTGCGTCAGTTAATATTGCAGTTGAAATTGCGACGCTGGTATTTACTCTGAACGTATCTAATAATACAGATTGCTTGACAACCAGTCAAGCAATACCAACTCAAAAAGTCTTGTTACAGCCTTCAAGGCTAGGATCTTAACTATCTATACGACCCTTACTCACCATACTTCCATTATAATGTTACAAATGCCAAACTAACTTCAAAGTAATTCCGTCCCTTTGTTGTGTTACGCGACTAAACTGTTGAACCGATTGTAATGTAATTTGGTGTAGCGAGCTTGAAAGTTCATATTGTAAAGCCACCAAAGTTTAGTTTTCACTAATAATCAATAGGTATATATTTTTATAATCTAACTTTTATTTGCGAGCTTCGTTACTTGTTTTAAATGCCCTTAAACAAAGAATCTTATATTTTATAATCTTTCGGGTTTATTTAGAAAATTATTTATGAATATTTGCCGGCATTGTTCATTTCTACGAGTCATATTTTCAGATATAGTTTTTTAGTTTGTTTTGTTATTCTGATTACTACGTTATTGTCAATAAATCCAAAATTTAAATGCTATGCATTTGTTAGTGTAGCAATTTCATAACCATTGCTAACTTATGCCACAAATTGTATTTGACGTTGCAAATATATTACGTTCCAAATATACAAACACAAAATTATAATTCTATCTCCTTGAATGATCCTCGATGGCGTAGTGGTTAGTGTAACCGACTGCCACGCCTGAGGTCGCGGGTTCAATTCCCGCACAAGACAAATATTTGTGTGCATGAACATGGATGTTTGTCTTGGTCTGGGTGTTTCTATGTATAATGTGTATGTATTTACAAAAAAAAAGTATATATGTATGTTTATCCATTGTCTAGTACCCATAGTACAAGCTCTGCTTAGTTTGGGCTAGATGGTGTTGTGCGTATGTGGTAGAATATTATTATTATTATATTGAGAAATGTAATATCAACACAGAAGTTGTCAGCTTTTTGATGAAAGATGCAAAGTATTCGTTTGAAGTCGTGAGATTATTGATGAATGATTTCTTATTGATCGGTATTCGAATGCAAAAGTTATTGATTAATTAATTATGTATGTACATATGTATTGATGATACGTAATCCAAAATATAGTCAAAAATCGATCGGCGATTTATCAACACAATAAGCATTACTGTAATTTTCTATTTGTTCACCTATTTTCTTAAGTTGTTCTGTATACTTTTTCTTGCCCTTCTGCCCTATTACCGCATACTCGTTCATTTCTAATAATAAGTGTTGCATTTTATATTTAAAGCGTAGTTTCAATTTAATTTCGCTGCTGGGTAGGCAGATACTGGGGGTTCAATTTACTTGTCACGATCCTAACCTCTCCTTATGTGCTTCACAATTTATTTTATCTATAGTTTCGTGACATAAGCTTGTATGCAGTGGCGGGTCTTAAGTTCGATTCCCGAGTCACTTACAATATTGTAGGGTCTTTCTGTTAATAAATTCCTAATAACATGATTATATAACAGGAAGATAACTAGAGGCTGTGCGCCTCTAGTTATATTCCTAACGACGACAAGTGTCTCTCTATGTGTAGTGAGCTACACTATGTAAAGTATGAAAATACAGCAGGTGTAATTGGAGTGTTATAGATCTCTGCCTACCCCTTAGAGGTAAGCATACGGGAGGGATATACTGTGTATATACATACATATTATACTACATAGATTTAATTATCCAATTTTACTTTGAATCTGTAAATATTTTTAAACTCGGTCTAAGTTATCTTAGCCTGTAAATAATTCAAACACTTCATCTTTAAACTGGGTCTTGCTTTAAATGGTCACTGATTTACTCAGAAATCTTTACTATGAAACTCACCTAAGTCTATTATCAACACAGATTAACAATCACAATTGAAACCGTACTGTGTTAACTTTTATCTTGATCTAGAAACCAAGATAAAAGTTGACACTAACAGTGTTCTGATCTATAGATAGAATAAACATTAAACATTTAGACTATAAATGTGTAATCTATTCAGACATTAATTGATAATCATTACGGTCGTGTCAATAACTGTTTAATTTGGAAATTCCAAATAGATCCCCTAGGGGATCTATGTGGACAAAAATTCCAAATAAATCCCCCAGGCGATTCGAAATTTTAATTGTTTCACGTCTATATGTTTGATGGACAAGGCAAAAGTTTAACAGCATTACCATTTTTCCAATCATGATTTTGAGGTACCACTTCGTAGTCACCCGCCTTTTGCTGTACTTATACCGGGTATAGTTTCAGACCCCGTGCTGTAATTAAAATTTAAAAAAATTGATTTTTATGCGTTGCGTAAACTTAGTACAGTTGATGATGTAAGCCGTATCGACTTCATCACTGGCATCAACTTGATTTTATAATAAACATTCTTTTGTCAATCTTATGTCCTTAATAATCCATAACTTTTACAAACAATTATAAAATGCCTTTACTAACTTAAAGTTCAGCTATTTATGTTGTCGACTGTACTTTCAACTTTTAAATTGCTTAAATTTAGGTAGACGTTTTTCTTTTTGACTAACTGCCGCATACACTTTCTGTAAATACAACTTCAATTCGAGATCATTCCACATGTGCCTGGGAGCGTTTCGCTGATCTATCAAAGGCATAAAACCAGAATTCCAATTACCCATTTCTAGTTACAGATTGCCCGACTATGATGTGAAGGGTTCGTTTTTTCGCTCTTGGCTCCCGAAATTGGCTTTTGGGTTTGGCATTAAGTTGAAGCTATCAATTGGAAGTTTCTTTTTCCAATCAATCAGGCAATCAAAACAGTTTGTAATTGGTTACCGATCTGTGTTCTCACTTTGATTATTCAAACAAAAGAAAATCATGATACCTTAAACATGTCTTATTGGCGAATAAGTTTTGTTTTACCTGATGGTAAGCAGTTACCGGCTGTGATTGCTCTCAATGCCATTATTAATCGTAGCCACGGTGTGCAGGGAGCATTAATCATAGCCAGCCATATGGTAAAGGAAGGAGGGTATCAAATTAGAGATCAGGGACAATACTACGCACTAAGCTTTTAAACACATGGTCAGAATCTTTACATTTGATCTAATATATTCTCCAGACCGATTTCGGCCACGGCGGCCAGTCTTAATGGAGACTGGCCAACTATGCAGGAGGTATTATAGTGCACAAGTGTGTACGCAAACACAAGTGCACTCTCTATTCCCACATACTCATGATCCGATGGGACGGTAATCCGACACGACCGGAGAGAGATCAGGCGCAGGACCAACGACTTTACGTGCTTTCCGAGGCACGGGGGTTTCTTACACCGCCAACTTCCTAACTCCGGCCTGCTATTGAGATTTTTTTACTGGAAAACCCAATAACTGTTTGTTGGCCCGACCCAGGATTCGAACCCGAGACCTCATGCATAGCATTCGCATTCACTACCGCTGCGCCACGGAGGCAGTACATTTATACCACATCTTAAGACCATTTTTTCGTGATATACAACTACAGCTGAAGCATAACTATCACTGAATAAAGGTGACCGATCTCACTGTTCCACGTTCGTAATGGTTATCATTACACTTACAACTTTTGTTTATTTTTAAATTATTGTAATCTATCGATTGCCTTTATGCCGCATTGATAGTGAATAAAATTTCTATACATGAGGTCTCAGTTTTAATTTCTGGGTTAGGTGAACTTTATTTGAAATTTTCTGTCAAAAAAAGTCAGTAGCATCATGGTGATTAGAACTCTCGCACCTATTACGTGGGCCTTAAAACTTCTTCTTCTCTCTAGCTTTTATTATTCCCAAGTCACTTGGGCTCGGCTATTCTAGTCTTATCTGGTTTGACTGGATATCAGTTTTTACACGGACTGGCTGCCACCTGACCTCCGCAACCCGAAGGCTAACGAAACCCTAAGGCTAGACCAGTGTAAGGATATTAGAGGGCTCTGACTTTCCAATAACGACTGCCATAGATGTTCATGGCAGCCGGGATCGACAGCTTAACGTGCTCTACGAGGCAAGGAGCAGGCCATAATTATCAATCAATACGCACATAATTTCGAAAAGTCATATAACTTCCGAAAGTCTGAGGTGCGTGACGTGGCTCCGAACCCAAAACCCTCTGCATTGCAGTCTGTTGGTCTCCCCACTGAGCTATCGCTACTTATGGGCCTTGACACTATAGCTGATGAAATGTGGATGTAGTATGTACCTTTTCCTACCTCCTTGGTAAACATGTTGTATATCTTCGTTCATGTACCCTTATTAGATATATACAATACTTTTTCAACGTCATTATAATGTCATCGAGTTAAGGACGCTAAACATAAACACGCTTTATTGTCAACCAATTACAAAACCTACAGCGGTTTAAAAACCGAACGCACAAAGAGAAGCCTTATCGTTAAAAGCAATTTCTTACAGGCAGTCTGCGTAAAAAAGTCACGACATTCCGAAGCACCTCTTCAACATGACAAAAGACTTCTACATAAATAAAAATAGAATTCAACACAGCCATTATGCCCTAAAATATAAAGAAGCTTTTACTTCTAAACGTCTGAGGACATTTTCCAGACAAGAAAATCTTCACACACGTGCGACAGTAGATTTTAATAATATTCTCGTTTGGGTTATTACATATTACCGGGATATTAGAATACTGTCGCTCGCATAGATGCCGTAATTGTTATTTGGGCTATTATATGGAACTTTATAACCAACAACTCCTTTAAGAGGATACGTAAGCATAAGCAACATTGTTTCGCTGCAATGCTAACATGGCGTTGCTATAAGGCGCGGTCAAACAGCCGGCGTGAGCGGGGCGTGCGCTTGTCCCGCCTGTGTTGTAATGTACCGAATTGTATGAGAGCGTTCACACAGCCGGCGGCAGCGGGGCGGGCACGCGCTGCCGCCGGCGGGTGTCAAGCTTCGCTTTGCTGACGCATGCGTGATACGAACGACATTATATATAAAACCGCGGTCACAGGCATAGAAATGTGTACGCGTCTTGATGGCCGTTACGACAACCAGCGACGACTTTCTACTAGACTATCGGCACATAGATATTTCTAGAGCAATTGAAATAAAGATGAGATTTATTTTCCATATAATAGGCACGAGCAATGTGTTATCACTATTGCACAAGGCTATTGCAAGTGATCGTAAGTTTCCATGACCAGTTACCATAAGGCGCGCCATATGCTTGCTAGCCATCATAGTAGCTAGCCAAATAATAGTGAGTTTGAAGAGAAGTTGAGTTTTGTGTAGAGTAAAGAGATTGCCGTGTTCTAATAGAATTGAGTGAAGTATTAATAAACTCTATTTTAGTATTAATTTCATTCTTTAATTCAATATTATAATTCGGTGATTATAAATACTTTGTTATTATAAGTTTAGCTTCTTATATTATTTATGTTTTACGAGATCTATTATATGCCATAAAATTTATTTCCAATGTTAATTGGATATGCCTGCTAATATTTTAAAGCCATAACAACTACTCTGTTGTATACTAACCATAGAATACATATTTACATAAATAAGCATATATTTCTTTATAGAAATTGACATTCAGAATACGTCACATTGATGTCAAAAAAAAATGAATATAAAAATATGTCAAATATAATATAATATATACCTATATATTTAAATATGTCGCTCTATAGATGGAGCGTTTCGGTTACGCGTCTGGAATTCAAAGGTGCAAACAGTTGACATACAATATCACAGTGTCAGAAAAATATATAAAGAACTATTTTCTTATTTATTGCTAAACAGTCTTGAGGACGCTTTATGTGGAGGCGAACACAGTTCAATGCATATTGTTTGTTTAAAGCCTATGTCGAGTTGGAGTACTATTTTGTAATTATTTTATTATTCTACTATAATATAATATAAAATTCTACACATACACACAACACCATCTAGCCCAAACTAAGCAGAGCTTGTACTATGGGTACTAGACAATGGATAAACATATTTACATATATACATATATACTATATTTTTTTGTAAATACATACATATTATACATAGAAACAACCAGACCAAGTCAAACATCCATGTTCATACACACAAATGTTTGACTTGTGCGGGAATCGAACCCGCGACCTCAGGCAGTCGGTTACACTAACCACTACATCGAGGCTATACTATATTGTATTAGGTTCTTACAAAGATGTGTCAAGCCTTTTGCGTTAATTAAGCTGTTATATTTAGAATTAACTTATTTCTTTATTGTAAATATTATTATTTAAATGTCTTAGCTCAGACAAATTGCCAGCCTTTCTCTTGAACCAATAGCGTCTCCAATTTGTGTCAAGTTTATTTATTTTCGCTTCTATTAAGCTATGTATATGCTCAAAACAATGTTGAAATATCCTAAAATAGGCATAAAATGTGTCCTCATGTGTTTATAACTCTTGACACAGCGTATGATATTTTCCTTACATATGACGTGATTGATTCAATCCTGAATCCATATCCATTTGCGCTTTTTAAAATTAGCTATTGCAAACATAAGCAGAGCCGCGTCCACGTCTGAATCGCTCGACATCAATAATTAAAATAGGTACTAGGCTTTCTATCGCTGTCCTTTCTCACGCTCACTTAGGCTCTCGCGCTGTGATAATTATGAGTTTGTGGACTAAAAGTCTTGCTTGGATTTTGAGTAGGTCAGCGCGACGTGTATACACTTCGATGACTGTGACAGCGGCTTTATATTATAGTATTCTAGGTCGTACTGCGCATGCGTTAAACCACGCCGAACATGGCGTGAGCGGGGCGGGAGTGACGTCACCAAAACGCGGCGGGCCGGCGGCGTGCCTGCCGCCGGCACGACGCGTTTTGGTGACGTCACGCGTGTGCGTTCAATAAATATAAAGCTACCAACCCACAGCGACCGTGATTACTGAAATAATATCTTTAATGATAATATTATGTAATGAAGGCCGAAATAGAAATATAGATAAAATTGAGTTTATTAATCAAATTTTAACTTAAATATATATGTTTGTTAAATTATGCTCATCATCTCATTTTGTCTGGGCCGGGAATATGTTCGGTTTATTAACCTCATAAGTTACCCGTCAGCAACATACTGCGCCCGCGTCAGCGCATTACAATACATGTACATTTATTTGTTTGAATTATTCTCTTTTTAATAAGTCATTATCAAGATAAACCCGTGAATCAAGAAAGTCATATTCAAAATCATCAAGGATTTTTCATTTAACAAGATATCAGGTTTGCCGTTCGACAACAACAAGGCAACCGCACGACACTCTTATTCTATGAGTGTAAATATCTAATACATATATATAAATGTATGGCTGTACGCCATATTGGTTCAAGTGGGTTATCTGGACACTCACATACCTAACTTTTGCATCCCTGTTCCTTTGTTCCATAAATACATTGTAGTCCAATAATTCCAAAGTACAAAATAAGTAAATTTACTAATATTTACACAGTTGTGAATGATGATCATGGGGAAAAAACAGGAAGCATTAAAAATAATACTTCTTTTTAATTCGTGATACTGCTATATAACCGACAATATAATACGACCCTCACACATGCCCACCCATTAATGTTACATGCTATGTTTCATACAGAATAAAAGTATACATTTCATATTAATATATATTTTAGGGAGGTAATATTTCTTTATTTGTGTATAAATCTCATAGTAGTAACTAATGAAAAATGTCAAATAAAATGTTATTATTTTCAATTGACACGGTATGTTATTTTCATTTCATACTATTTTCAATTAGTTTATAGCGATACAGTGTGTTGAAAGCTTTATACCACGCATGCGTAATACGCGCGCCGAACGCGCGCCCGCACCGCGCCGCGCTGCGCCGGTCCCGCGCCCGCCCCGCGCTCGCTCTAGCGCTGGCTGTGTGAACGCTTTCATATAGTTCAGTACATTACAACACGGCGGGACACGCGCACGCCCCGCGCACGCCGGCTGTTTGACCGCACCTATAAAGTTGTGCAATATTTTTAATGGGCATGTTGGAAGAATACGATATACGCGAATGTTTTCTGAGTAGATTGGACACAATTTTGAAAAATAACTGGTTATGAATAATTTAACACGATGAGTAGGTATGGAGAATGTAAAGACAGCGAATGAAGCAAAAAAAATGCTAGGATCCTAGTTAGTAAAATACATACGTTTGAAACGGAAACTAACACTAAAAATATAATGGTATAATGATATGTATAATATAGCAGTAGATGAAAAATAGAGTCAAAAATCAAACTCGGGTTTTGGAGAGGTCGTTGTACAGGACTACTACAGACTAAAGAAGGCGATTATTTAAACTCTTTAGAACAACATGTTTTGCTGAGAATAATTAAGAGTCGAAACATTCTTGGTCATGGTCGCTATAGACTGCCCTATCAAAACCTATTCCTCTTCTTGACTCTATCGTGCCAAAGCCCTGCCTTCATCTTCAGCAACATGTTTCGTAATGAAACGGTTTCTTTAAGTATGCGAATCTTCATTGTTATTTGTGCTATTATTTTCATTAACTTCCTAAAATAAATAGAAATGTCGTCGGGTTTCCCGAAACCCAAGTAGGAGAAAATTGTTATGGTAAAATCTTTTGAACATCAAGACGCGTTTCGCGTTTAAATAAGGTTCTTCCTGTTTTATTTCTTTTAAAAGAAATCATCTACTAGGTGTTTTTCTCAAGACAAAAAGTAGAGGGAAAGCTTGGGACTAATTTCCGTTCGGCGTAATCGTAGCTTATTTTGGAAGCGCCGATTTTCTAAATAAAAGGAAATTTCGTCGACCCTATTTCCCGAAAGTGTTCGCCACACAGACGGTGTGCGGAAGATTTAAACTCAACTTTAGCTCGGTCCGATGAGAATAAAGTACAGCTTAATTACTAACTTCTATTTATAAGTTGCTACTATTTAAAGTATCATCAGATCTAGTCAGTACTATTAACAAACTACTTACTACAATTCGATTTTATTTAAATGTAACTAATGCCCTTTAGCTCAGTTTAGTTCTTCTATATATTTTTTATCATTCATCAATGAATATTACAAACTTTTGCACTTGAAATATTAAAATTGACTTTACTGCTACGCCCCTTCTACATAATTGGAAGACATTGAGCTTGGCAAACGGGAGATGGACGTCATCACATGACTTCGAAAAAATGTTGGGATAAGCACTCTCAAGTATTCCCACAATGTTTTGTTTCATCGCTACTACGAATAGTGTTTATCGTCATATTTATAAATTTCACCAGAGCGCGATTTAATTATTTTCTTGACTTTTGAATAAGCATATACTTTTGATTACTGTAGGAATTGCACCTTAGTCACAAATATTAAAACAATACATTATTTCAATATTTGTGACGTATCATTATTTACACACAATTATACTTAATTTTTTTATCTGACGTTATTATTATACTTTATGTTTTATATGACGATGTAACTACATAAACTATTGCGCAATCAGTAAAGTCAATTACAATATAAAACCCATTAACTTAACAACGTAAAAGTCTTTCTCCCAGGTCAGGATCGGACCTTTACCAAAAAGTTTCACTTGCCCGTTAATTTAAAAACTTCCCTAAGACAATCTACAGCGATGACGGATGGGTTAAAGAGATTGCCCAAACATTGGACAAGTCTTTCCTTTTACTTAAACAAAGTTAACCCTTCACCGCAGCCCGTCACAAATCATCTCGTTTACAATTAAGAAGAGCGGAAGGGGTATGTAAGACCTCAATCCCGTGCAGCGTAATAAAACGGTTAACAAAACAAACTAAGGGAAAGCCACCGCGCGGTATCGAAAGTACCGAAGTTTGCCCAAGAAGACCGTGGCAAACACGCACAAGTTTTAGCTGTGGGCTAAATTATAAGCGAGATGGATATGTTAAATAGAAAGTTGTTTTACTGCGGTTAAGTATAACAGGAAGTTTGGCTCCGAGAATTAGCAGAGACTTTTCAGTGACTTTAATTTATTTTGGTAATTAACATTTTCACACTGAAGGGCCGTTGAAATTCTATGAAATTATACAGGTATATAAATAATTTATGAGAAAAAAATGGATGAAGGTATGATTGAATTTCTTGAAATATAATATTCTCAGTACCTTTTTTATATTATTTAGCCAAGATGCCAAGCACGTGTAAGGTCGTGGTGGTAAATGGTTTCCGTAACATAGGCCACGGGAAACAACTACCATTAATATAAAATAAACGTTTTCAATACAAAGTATACTAATTAACTAACCTAGTTGAGGGAGACAAATTTAGTAAGAGTCTATGCAAGTTTTCTAGTTTGGTTTATATATATATGATACCTGTTTATTCATAGGTTTTTTATAATATTGTCTTAAGTTTACGCGAATATTATACATTGAAATTAAACACTTTATACGGATTTTGTCGCGTTGTTTATTTTACTTTAAACACTTTTATTACATAATTTTGAAAACTCTAACACTACTATTATTAAACTTTACTATGCTATTTAATTTAATTAAAACTATTTATATTTAAGTCATGCCATGTTCACGGGGAGACTCTCCCCGTGAACATGGCTGCTGTAAAGCAACCGAAACGTCGGGGAAAGTGTAAAATTAAATCAAAACAGATATAATAGTTTTAATAATTTAATTAGCTTCAAAATTATTAAAGTTTAATAGCAGTAGTATGTAGTGTAACAGTTTCTTCGTTTTATAAAAGAGTATCAAATAAACAACGCGATAAAATCCGTATAAAGTGTTTAATTTCGATGTAACATTCGCGTAATCATAAGACAATATTATTTATTTTATTTAAAAATATTTGTTAAAATAGGTAAATACTTATTTTAACAATAATAATAATAATAATATATTCTACCACATACACACAACACCATCTAGCCGAAACTGAGCAGACCTTGTACTATGGGTACTAGACAATGGATAAACATACATATATACTTTTTTTTGTAATTACATACATAGATACACCTAGACCAAGACAAACATCCATGTTCATGCACACAAATGTTTGACTTGTGCGGGAATCGAACCCGCGACCTCAGGCGTTGCAGTCGGTTACACTAACCACTACGCCATCGAGGCCGACAATGTGTTATATTTGGATAATAATCTATGTTTATCCCGCTTGAATTCTATAGAACATGTCAGACTCAGGCGGTGCTAAACAAACATAAATAGTAAAATGTGAAATTTAATAGAAATTGACTGTATACTTAATGGCCACGTTATTGATTAAATTATTATACATGTAATTGGCATATTACTTATACCCCGATGAAAGCATGGCTAATTCTTCCAGTAGGTATATCATTATATGTGATGATGATGTGGGTTACACGTTTACATATTTGGTGTATAAATTATATTCAGTTATAAATTAATTTTTTGTTCCAATAAATAAAATAAAATAAAAATAAATATGTTAATATAAAAAGTCCAGGCGTCTTTTTCAGAGTCCAGACTAAATAACTTAGTCTATGTTATTAAACTAGTGAATTGTATAATATATGTTATTTTGGTTAGTATTTGCAGTCCATTTGTAAGAGGATTTACAAATCCAAAGCGGATTATCAGCTCTAAGAAAATACAAAAAATGGCCTTACTTTCAAACTAGCGAATTTAGGCAAAAAATAAATAATCATACATATACGATATTCACCTACATGTATGTATATATTTGTTATAAAAAATAGCTTTGCTAAAATGACGTAGATCTACCAGCTGTGAAACTTTGTACTATAAAGATCACACTGAAACAATCAGACGAGGTCGCGGAATATAGCGCGGAAAGAGAGGCAAGAAAAGTATCGGTTAGTATATTCATCACTCGATATTTTCTGTTCATTGTCACGCCGTCCTTGACAGTTATTAAGACACTAGTACGAGTATGTATTCGCACAGTCGTGAGTCACCACTATTGTCGTCATAGAGAAAAAAGACTTAACTACCAGTACTTTTATATTTAATACAAAAATACTGTCATATGCGTTTTTTTACTGATCCCAAATACGTTAAAAACTCGGATCGAATTTCAAATTTCTATAGTTTTGGATTCGTTTTTCATCCTTATAACGTCAAATAAGTTAGACTGTATTATAATACTTAGCTCAATATTTATTATAATGAACTGAACAGGTCTCTCAGGTCTTGGCGTCATACTATACTTCAATTATTATAAGTAAAGATTTTAAGTATACGCTGAAAGCGACAAGAGGAAAATATACTCACACTCTCGCATATTTTCCGTTCCAACGAAATGTTAATATTACTGAAATACTCTTACTAAAATATGCTCAGCTCTCATGAAGCTGCTGCCCACCAAAAAAACAGTTGTGATTATTTACCAACATCCATGCTTTTTTACGGTTTATGCGGAGTGTTATATTCAAAATAAAACATTATCACCAATGTAGTTAAGCACATGATCAACTTCAAATAATGTTATATACTAAAACTAGTTACACTACGATAATTTTCAGTATTTAGGTTGTTCATCAAATTTATTATAATAATAATAATCTATGTATTGTCCCAAAAAGGCACATACAAAAAATGATATATAAAGTCTCACACCAATATCCTCAAAGAGATAGGCAGATGCGTATTACACCCATATTACGCGAATTATGATTTTAGGTCCCCATAAGTAGTGGGCAAGCCTTTTTACATCCCCTGGGCACAGTTCGAGAATCAGACCAGCTACGAAGAATTTCTTGACAGAAAACACAAAAACACATTGCTCGATCTAGAAATCGTATCCGAAGCCACACAGCAGTTGTATTCACTACTGTTTCGACGTCGAAACAGCAAGATGAATTAATGATACCTTAATTAGACCACAAATTTACGATACAGCCCGTATTATAATAAACTTCAGAGTAGAAAAAGTATGAAACAATTTAACTTCAAAACTGATAAGCATCCGCTTATCGCTTATATCCTCGGAACGAAGCAAGTTAAAGATTAGTGCGGAACTCAATTAAACCAACCAAGTTTCTGAGAGATCGCGATCCGTATAATTAAATTTTCTCAGCAAAAGTGCTGCGTGATCGGAATGTACTTCGAATGCAGGCGTCGGTGTTTATCGCTGGCAAACTCAGCTCTATTGAAATAAGGACGCTTTTGGACTTGGATAATACTTCAGCACTCACCATTTTTCAACTACGCTTCATCTCAGCATCTGTGCTTCATACCACAGATATGTGCCTGCAGAAGTAGTGGTTTTGATGGTCGCTTCGTCACTGACTCTGTGCTAAGTATCGTGTGACCTTGTTCTTTGTGAACGATGTTTGAATTCTTGTAAGTCCCCATAATACACTAATTATTCCTAGATTGTGTAAACGAGCTACTCGCGCTAATAACTCGTTTGATTAACTCGCGCGAGTACTAGTCCGCGCTATCTACAAGCGTAGTTTATGCAACATTAAATATTCTGACAACGTAATATTGTTTAAATAAAAAGTGATACGCTAAATTAGAAGACATTTGGGAAACAACATAATTCTACATATTATATATTAGTTTTTGATACTATTGGGTTAGAACTACACGAAAGTAACTGTGGAGATCACTAATTAAATTTAAAATATCAGTCCTATTTATACAGTATCCCACTGCTGAGCACGAGCCTCGTTTTCAGTATGAGAGAGATTTCACAATGTTCAAAAACATTACGGAAGCAGGCAAATAATGCGTGCATAAGTTCGCAAAGCTTAATATGCATGGCGTGATATCAAACTTCAGCCTTGAGCTTGACATTTTGACGGTTTCCAATTCATTAAACTTACACAAAATTAAAAATTATACTTTATATCACTCCGTATCGGCTGCTCTAAAACCTCTTCACATTTATAAAAAAGATTCTTGATTCTATATCATCTTATTTTGCAACTATTAAAATAAGGCTTCTATATAATAATAATAACTTTATTTTAGATAAAATCCATATAAAAACAAATACAATTATTAAATACGAATTGAATAAAATTTAAAAATTAAGCAGTCAATGTCAAATAAAATCATATTTTTTATATTTTTAGACTATATCTAAAAATATAAATCAATAATAATAAAATACACAATATCATGTCAGTCAAGGCTGACATGATATTGTGTAGACCGGTAATAATTTTTATCCATTTGAATTGGATCGGACAGTCCGAACGTGAAGCAATCATCTTAAGGATGTTGTTGCTACTGTCTCTCAATCTTCTTAACAATGACGCTACATTTTTACGCATTATCGCTTGATAGCCATCGGTATGTGCCTCAGCAAACATTAGCGATGCATTGCAGTAGGAAGGCAGCCGCATCAACATCCTAAATATGTTGCTGTATTGAACACGTAAGACATTGGCTGCCCGGGTATGATTTACCCATAGGCTGCTTGCGTAAAACGATTGGCAGTATGCCTTGAATAGAGTGATTTTCACATCAGTGGAGCAGCGACCAAATCTACGAGCAACCATATTCCCTCGGACGGCCAATACCCTACGCTCACGTTCCAGATCCGCGTCATTAGACAGGACATCAGTCACAATATGCCCTAGATATCTGAAACTGGCTACCTTGCGAAGCTCCTCATCGCACATCATCATTGGCGGAACACAAATGGGCACCCTTAATTTGCCTTTGAAAAGAACGACTTTGCTTTTTGCTGTGTTGTATGTCAGCCCATGCTCCACCGCGTATGTCTTGCAAATTGCCAATAGCTCAAAAACTGCACCCACTGATGGTCTCAGCAGTACCATATCGTCTGCGTAGCTAATATTACTAACGCACATATTATCAATATGACAACCGGTATGGGTGCTGCTAAGCTCACCGATGAGGTCATTTATGTACAGGTTATATAACAGAGAAGAGGTCAGTCCACCCTGCCTAACGCCGCTTTCCATATCGTATGGGTTGGATAAAGCACCCGCCCATCTTACCTGGTTTCGCTGACAGCGATACCATTCCTTTAATAGGGATATGACTTCCACCGGCAGACCCGTCCTTCCCAGTTTACCCCAAAGCTTGTCATATATGATCATATCAAACGCTTTTGACATATCTAAGAAACACGCGTATACCGGTGTTTTTCTGTCAATATAATACCTGACAGCCTGCTTAAGAGACAATATCGCACTTTCGGTTGAAAGTCCACTCCTGAAACCGAAGGCTTCATGCAGTTTTACGTGTTGGACAAGAATGTTATTAAGCAGGCTGTCAAGCACTTTGGCCATTATAGTCGCAAGTGAGATGGGCTGATAGTTATCCTTATCGGAAATGTATCCAGTCCTATTCTTAATAATAGGAACAACAATCGTTTTAGTAAGTTCCTCCGATAAGTACCAATGACAAAGGCAGAGATTGTAAAACAAGGAGAATACGCGCGTCAAGTGAACTCCTGCACGCCTAAGATGCTCGATACTGAGACCATGTGACCAGGCGATTGGCCTCTCTGCATACTATTAATAACTTTACTAACATTATTTGCACTAAATTTAACAACTCTTTCCTGGGTGATAGTCTCAGTAACGCCGAGTTCATACTTAGGTCTCACCCTGAAGTGCTCAAAAAACACATTAGCAATCATGCGGTGATCACTAACGCTATTTATACTCACAGGAATGCCAGGCATTTGGCTCATATTTCCCGTATCTTACCAGAATTGAGATAAATTATTGGCAGAGTGATGAGATGTAAGTGCCTCCATTTTAAATTGCTCCTGCCTTTCCTGACACCATTTTAACTTTCAGTTAAATAATTTCCTACTTTCTTTCATATCATCATATGTCTGCCCATTATTAAGTTTATCGTCTTCTACCCTGGGTAAAAACCTCAATCTGGCATCCCTGTGGTAACTTGCAACATATTTGGTCCATCCCGCGTCATAACCACCTCCGTACCTTCACTCTGTTGCGCGTAAGCGTTGCTGCTTCAGACAATATAGTAACCTGTCTCAGATACATATTTTTTATGACTAACTTATGCTCAACGTTAGAACACATTCCATCACAACATTCAAGCATTTCATCTGGAAAATCTATTTCCCGCAGATGAGTGACTCATAATAACTCTGGGTTTGTACAGCCGAACGGTTATCCCATACAACCTTGCTGAGTTTCGGTATAAAGATTGGTATTTGTTCACACAACCCTAGACCTAAGTTACAATCAATTACCAGTGGGAAGTGATCAGACCATTGCACGTCATACTCGACTTGTACACTTTTTACCATAGATAAAGCTGCATTCGTGACTACGCAATGATCTAACCATCTTACACAACCATGGGTCTCACTGATAAAAGTGTATGTATCGGACGTATTCATAATATTGAGGTCCACACACGTCCACTGCTGGTCCTCACAAAAATCCAATAAGTGATCACAAAAGAGCTCACTTGGGTGCGCATTGAAATCACCCAGTATGTAAACCGCAGAGCTATCATTATTTTCTTCTACAATACAATAATAAAATATTAGAATCATTTGTATATTATCAAGTTGCATTTTATTTCGGTTTTAATTTAAGTTGTCACTTCCTATAATTTACTTAGCATACCAACTTGTTAACTCAACAACTTTGGTCACATTCCATCACTGTTTATTTTGATCCTTCCATACCTTCAATTGACCATAGTTACAAGTTGTAACTATGGTCAACTGAAGGTATAAATCAAGGCATGCACTAAACGATTCAAATTTAAACACAAATTGTGTATAAATCAATTGAGATTTTATTAATAAAACATGTTATTCATAATATTGTCTTCTGTTTACGCGAATGTTATTCATTGAAATTAAACTACTATATACGGATTTTATCGCGTTGTTTATTTAACACTACTTTCCTACTTTCCCCGACGTTTCGATTGCTTTTCAGCAGCCATGGTCACGGGGAGATATTTATTCATAATATTTATTGTAAAAAAATACGCATTGTATTTAGTACTAAATGTGCCTGCGATTTCACTCGCGTTTATAGTTACTGCGCCTCCCTCGTAGGTCGTAGCATGATGTAATATAGTCTATAGCATTCCTCAATAAATAGGCTATCCAACACTAAAATAATTTTCAATTCGAACAAGTAGTTCCTGAGATTAGCGCGTTCAACCAAACAAACAAACTGTTCAGCTTTATAATATTAGTATAGATATGAATCACAAAAATAGTTGTAAGAAAATACAGCAATTTCATAGTAAACGACCTAATAGATAACATCCCAGAACATTTATTTCTCTAACTACGTATATACTACAGAACTTGGTAAGCAGCAAATTACCTTTTTACGGCATTCAGACACTTACCACTTAATTACATAGTGCCCACTTCACTTGATGTTAGTGTCGAGGTAAATGGTGAGCTAAAACGTTTTGCCTAGACGGAAAATTGCCCTAATATTGGAGATACAGACTAATGGCGAGTTCCTCAACGAAGCCTTTGAAGGAAGCGATTGAGTGGAAATCTGTTTTTTTTTGCTTTTTACCCCTCTTGAATAAGTGACTGGTAAGAAGATTGCGCTTTGAAAAGCTAGTAGCGGTTTCTCAAAAATGTTTATAGCAAAATTTTCTTAAAATTTTGTAGACTTTGAATTGTAATTTTAAGACGAAAAGTATTTTCGAGAGATCTTTAGTAATTTAGTGACAATATTGTGTTGAAAATAGAAACATTATTTATTTACGTTTATCTGTCAATATAAAAGTGACTACAGATTCAATTTACTACGTTCTTGTACCTAAGCTCCACTCTGACAAGGCATTTAGTCGGATTCCCACTCAATTTAGGACATGTTTGCCCTCGTATCACGGAAAGAAGTCACGTAAGCTGGTCGTAAAAAGTTTTTGCCAACTACCTTTCTTTGCACGTTGCGGATACCCTCAAGTTTTTGTGGTACGTAACGACGTGTAAGGCAGTACGAAAAACTAAGTAAATGAACATTTTCACCAACGATTTTGGTCTCGGTGTTGACTTTAATGTCACATTGTTTCAGTTGATCAATTTTATATTGTGTTTAGGTACTTAAGTTCATTTATGTTATGTAGCCGATAACAATATTTTGAATGAATATATTTTGAATTAATATAGCATACCTCATACGTTCAAAAACCTATTTGTGCCACCGTGCATAATTTCATATCGTAAGGTCTGCGTAGTAAAAAAGACAACTCTTGCACTACGAATAATTCCTGTATTGCGTGAGACTTTACTCACATTCAAACAACGGACACAATAAACATCCTTGAAATGACCATTTTTCCTTCACACAAAGTATATCTCGTGTCAGATTCGAACCCAATGCACTTGATGTAGGAGCAATGCCGATGATGCCGTACTATCCATGCACCAAATTCCATCCAAATTTGATCAACAGTTTACGACCACATTTTTACATTTATAATATTAGAAGGATAGCCATCGTAGTTCATCTAGAATCTGTTAATATACTGTACATAAATAAATTATCTTGTCACAAACAAGAGTCTATTCAATAATATCTAGAATGTGAAGCCTTATCTAACAATATCATGAAAACCTAAAGATAAAATGACAGTCCCTTTATTGCCTCGCTACAGACTTATCTGTTTGTTTGGAGTATACAAATAGCTTTCAATTATTGTTTATACTGTCAAAAACAGAGGTTTTACTTAAAAGCAGTAAAGTAATTATAATATCCAATTTATCATTAAAGATATATGAGGGTTAAAATTAAAGTACTATATGCGGTTTGTGCTGTAAAATACATATAATGTACTCGAAAAGTCAAGTAAAAGATATGGCCATAGTCATGGTGAGACTTCGATGGTGGTTGACTCATTTTCTTGAAGTTTAGTTATTTCAAATTAGTGGAAATAGTTTTTGAAATCTTAAAGTAGTGATTGAATTTATTTAATCACAATTTTTTGTTTTAAGTACCTATGCTAGAATCCGTATATAGTATTTTTTTGAAATATTATAAGATTTTAGAAGTAAGGCTCAATGCGGCTCAAATACGGCGTTGAAAAATTCACCTCCTAATGTAATAAATAAGAAAATATATTTTTTGATCCATTGATTTCTGTTTTTCACGTAATAGTGGAGCTGGTCTTTTATTTCATAAACAGTTGGTTTATAGTGATAAAGGTTAGTGTTGAAACCAAATAATACACAGGTCCTCTGAAATTGATCCTTAGAACCTCGACAAAGCTGCGTGTAGCTTTCAAACATATTTATTTAAGTCAAGTTTATTGCCAGTATATTTTAAAATGCTAAAGTAAAAATACAGAAGTCTCGCTATATCTGTCTTTTCTCAAAAGGTTTCTAAGTGACTTCTAAGCAATAAAACTTAAACCTATCTTAAAACAATGACTAGTTGTCAAAGCGCTCTAAAATTACTCCTACAGCATAAATTGCCTGCATTCCTAGTACTGGGAGCATTTAATTAATCTGTAGTTCAGACTCACCAAGCGTGCATTTGTGTACAAGGCTTCACTGCAAAAGGAGCTTTCCTCGAAAACGAATTATAAAGTGGCATAGAACTTGCATTTGACTGCATGGATGGTGTAGCGGTTTAAAAGCGGTCACCTAGCCAAGTGCTATGGGTTCAAACGCTACACGGGACAAAAAATTGTGACTTCCCTAGTTGTCTGGATGTATTCTGTGTCTGTTATTTGAATGTTTGTAAACATAATTTATTAACTTTTAAGATATTCAAATATATCAATTATATATAAGGGTAAGGTAGAGACATAAAATCTCAAACGAAATTAACTTTTTAAATATACTATCTCTGAGTTTAGGTTACAAATGACTAGTATTTTTGTAACCCCTCCAGCTAAGCTAATACGCTTGTCTTAGAAGTTATTTAACGTCGGTATTGCAACGAATGGTATTTGAAGCTACGATCTCTCAATTGCAGATCCTCTTTATACATTAGATTAACATTTAATTTTGTAGCTTAATGTATGCATGTTATTTTAAAACTCATCAGTAGTTCCTTTTTTATTCTCAGTGGTAGTAAAAGTGAGTATGGCGAAGAAGACAAGATAGTAGAATAAACTTGGTAGACAATGAGAATAATATGTAGTGTTCCAAATGTTAAAATAAGGCATTTTTAGCAGAAGCTTTTTTGAAGCTATTGCCTGAAAATATATTATTAAAGTTAATTATTTTTGTCACGGGAAATATACTTTCGCCTGCCTCAGTGGCGTAGCCGCAGAAAATGCCACTGATGTGCATGAGTATGAAGTAAAATATTTTCTGTGATAAGGTCTCCGTAGCAGCAGAGAATCTAGACCCTGAATTACAGAAATAGGTTCGCTCCTATTACGTATGACCCAGAACTTGTAGCTGCCTTCATCGAGTATATATTTGTGAAGGTATTATAATTAATATACAGGGTGGATAAAAAATCGTGAATCAAACGAAACAGGGTGATAGTTGGGATTATTTGTAGTAAAAAATATCTCTGCGGCAGAGCTCTCACTTGATCTTCTTAGAAGTTACGACTATTTTAGTGTTTTTGAAGGAAATACCAGAAATTTGTAATAAATAGGCAATTTGAGTAAAAGGGTACCTATTTTAAAACAATAAATGTTGTTTAGTTGCTTCTAGGGAATGTAACAATACTACAAAAGTGCTTTTATGATAGTGGGTACCATGATTTATGAGTATTGGCACTTTTTTCAGTTGCTTTTAAGTCTCATTAAAAATTATTTGTAACATTAGAACCTTACTGTAAAAAAAAATGTACTACCAAAAAGTGAACTTGTATTAAAAAAACTTGCCTATTTAATGCTAATTAAAATGAGGTATATCACATAGCTGTTTGTAGCAAAATTATTTTTTTATGTTTATTTTTTCATAGCAAGGTCTAAATAAAGTAAATCAGAGGATAGTCAAACACTAGTTTTCTGACTGTAGTGTTTTATTTCGTGAGTATTTTATTCCACTGAACAGTTAACTTGGATTCTTGGCTACGTTTGACAATATTTACAGAAAGATACGGGCGGCATTGCTGGGTTTCTAACAAATCATAAACAATACTTCGAGTCGCTTAAATCGATTGATATTACAGTGTCAATCACCAATTATTCATTATTTCACATTAGAGCTTCCGAACTCCGAAAAGAAACCTCTTTCTTTATGATCCTAAGTGTGAAAACGACACAGATAGCCCTCCTACCTGCGTCCTTTTTACACTTAGGATCATAGCTCGCGCGCTTGCTGCGCGGACGCCTTTTGTTTGCGTGCGGCCAGTGGGCAGCGGCTGGCGGAGCGTTAGTGACTTGCTACTTGCCTGTTGCTACACACGTGTTCTTGGCTTTTACTCTTTTTGAATAACCCGACGAACTTCGGTTTTTCTTGGACCTTCTGATCAATAATTGCCCACTTGTGACCCGTGCTTGCTATACTGACTCTGTGATTTATTGCCTACCTGTGACCTGTGCCTGCCAAACGGACTTTGAGTTGCCTGCCTATCGAACTTTGAAATGGCTAATGTGAGAAGAGTAGAGTACACCCAGTGACAGTATGCAGAGATGCATTACCTTTATGGCTTTTGCGATGGAAATGCTCGGGCTGCTGCCAGAGAATATCGTCAACGTTACCCGGACCGTGACCGCTTTCCCGACTATAGGGTTTTTATCCGCGTATACAATGCGTACACGAAAGGTCACTTGCTTGGTCAACATAATGCAGGAGATGGTCATGGTCGGCCTGCGATTCATGATGATAATCATGTAGAAGAAAAAGTATCACGTGAACTAGAAAATGACCCCACTACGAGTCAGCGTCGCATATACCGTAATTTGGGCATACCAAGGTCAGTAGTACGACGATACATACAGAGAACTGGATTACATCCGTACCACATACAACGAGTCCAAGCTTTATTTCCGACAGACTATGAAAAAAGAGTGCAGTTCTACAGAGAAATGTTACAACGTCATAGAGATGACCCCCAATTTTTTTATAAAATTTTGTGATCTGATGAATCAAGCTTTAGATGAACAGGAATATTCAATATTCATAATTTACATTATTATGCTGTTGTAAATCCACACATAGTAAGAAATGATCGCTTTCAACGTCAGTTTAGCATCAACGTGTGGGCTGGGATAATTGAAGGAAAGCTGATAACTTTTGAAATGCCACGAAGATTGAACGGCGCTCAGTATTTAACGTTTTTACAAAACAATTTAAATGAAATCTTGCGCCAAGCTGTAATATCGGAGGAACTTTTTATTTTTTTTTGAAAACATGTGGCTGCAACACGATGGCGCTCTACCACACTACGCACGGGTAATCCGAGAAGATTTAAACGCTCAGTACCCAAACCGTTGGATTGGTCGAGGTGAAACAATCCAATGGCCACCGAGATCACCGGATCTAAATCCGATAGACTTTTTTTTATGGGGATACATAAAAGAGATGGTGTACGAAAAAGAGATCCAGACAGTGCAAGAATTAAGAAATAAAATCGAAGTAGCGACAGAAAGTGTCAAACGCAACAGAAACGCATTTCGTAGGTTGCGACGTAATTTTATTAGACGATGTCGTATGTGTAGTGTCGCTAGAGGAAGGCATTTTAAACAATTGCTGTAAAAATATTTATTGTGTTTAATTATTTAATAAAAAAATTGCATTCTAATAGCTGTGTATTACTATCCTCTGATTTACTTTATTTAGACCTTGCTATGAAAAAATTAACATAAAAATAATTTTGCTACAAACAGCTATGTGTTATACCTCATTTTAATCAGCATTAAATAGGCAAGTTTTTTTAATACAAGTTCACTTTTTGGTAGTACATTTTTTTACGGTATGGTTCTAAAGTTACAAATATGTAATTTTTAATGAGACTTAAAAGCAATTGAAAAATTTGACAATACTCATAAATCATGGTACCCACTATCATAAAAGCACTTTTGTAGTGTTGTTACATTCCCTAGAAGCAACTAAACAACATTTATTGTTGGTACCCATTTTACTCAAATTGCCTATTTATTACAAATTTCTGGTATTTTCTTCAAAAACACTAAAATAGTCGTAACTTCTAAGAAGATCAAGTGAGAGCTCTGCCGCAGAGATATTTTTTACTACAAATAATCCCAACTATCACCCTGTTTCGTTTGATTCACTATTTGGTGTATATACCTTGGTTTTGCCCGCGTCTTCTAGCTTTTGTCAATAAATTGCTATCCTCCGGGAACAATACTTTTTTCTGAATGGCGGTTAACATATGTCCTTTTCTGTAACCTTGACAACGTGTATGCGAAATTTCATGATGATCGGTCAACTGGTTAAGACGTAAAAGCGTTACAAACAAATAAACTCACATTCGCATTTATAATGTTAGTTAGGATGCCCAAGATTATAATTAACCATTCTATTTTCTGGTACAAAAAAAATGTATTAGAGCTATGTGCGGAGCAAACTACTGAGATCATTGCAGACCATTATTAAAAGCATTAAACATTCTTCCATTCCTTTGCCTTTATATATTAGAAATATGCTTATTTGTCAAAAGATTGAATTATTGTTTCGAAACGAATGAACAGGTCTCCAACAGACTAAATAAAAAGAATTATGATAAATTGCGTGTACCTGGCCAAAGATTAAACTTATTTAGTAGAAATATATATTGAAATTAAACTACTATATACTACTACTACTACTACTATGGTCACAGGGAGACTCCCCGTGACCATGGCTGCTAAAAAGCAACCGAAACGTCGGGGAAAGTGTAAACAAATAGTTTTAATAGTTTTAATAATTTCATTAGCTTATAAATTAGTAAAATTCAATAGTAGTAGTACTAGTGTAACAGTTTTCAAAATTATGTAATAGGTACAGTGTTAAATAAACAACGCGATAAAATCCGTATATAGTAGTTTAATTTCAATGAATAACATTCGCGTAAACAGAAGACAATACTAAGAAATATATATTGTATGGCAATTCAAATTTATAATAAATTACCAACAGAATTTAAAATATTACCGACGAATAAGTTTAAAAGTAAAATGTTTTCGTTTCTAGTGCTATTAATCGCAACCATAAATCAAAGTAATAAATATTGTTAACTAAGTAAAATAAATAAGTTTTGACGAGTTATGACCCTAATGTACCATAAACTTAGAAATAAATGCAATTCTATTCTATTCTATTCTATTTATAGCAACAAAGTATTATTTTTAAATAAACTTAATAACTGCGTAGGCTTATGAACACATAATATACATGGCAATAGTATCTTTGATTAAATATAGCACAAATGAACACTATTATTGAAAATTACTCCCGAAATTATCTAAATTGTTCCCATTTGAATTGTAATTGCGGTTGCCTAATTGTTTCTATTCTATTCCTGGATTGAAGACGTGGTTTAAGTTACCAATGTTAATACACTGTGTGTAAAATGACAATGTAATTAACCTACGGAGAATAAAAGCGATTTATTATTAATGTGTCTATTTCTATATTAGTCGTATCTGACTACCTCGGTAGCAGCGGTAGTGTATGCAGCTGCTGTGAATGAGGTCATATATTCAGTTCTCGTGCCATGCCAGGTAGAGAGCAATTGGGGCGTGTTCCATTACATAAAAAAAAATAGCAACTCTATGTATAATCTGCCCCACTACTGGGCACGGGGCTCTTTGCAGTCTTAAAAGGATTAGGCCATAGTCCTCCACGCTTGCCCAGTACGGGTTATTATGCTTCACATATCCTCGAGAATATTGTGGAGAACTCTTAGATATGTAGGTTTTCTCACGATGTTGTCCATCGCAGTTAGCACTAATTTCTTCGCACTTCACTTTGAAAAGTATGGCAGTCCAACAGCTATCGCTGCTACTTTAATATTACATACTCTCTAGAATAATTATCGGTGAAAATCATAACTTCTGAAAATGCCAGACAAAAGCTTATATTACTTTGCCACCTATTTCTTCGTTAAATATTTACAAGCATTTTTAAAGAATTTTTCTTTTTGGCCAACTCACGGATTCATATTGTCACCATACAAATATTATTTGACGTTAAGAACATTTTTATGTACCTAATTGTGAAGTGTTACGTTATTATACCTACTATTCAAATTACTCTTAAACAAGATTACTTCTTAACACTTTACACAAAGAATATAGATTCGTCTTATTTTTTTTTAATTTGCTCTCTTACAAGCTTTCGACGGTGTTATAAATAAAAGAATCCAACTTGATTGTTGCGAATGAAAAAGTTTCTTATTTTCTCTAGTTTTATTGCTTTGCAAAACAATCTTAAAGTACGTTTCTTTTCTTGTACTATCAGTACAATTTAATCTAAGCACTCAGTGCTAGAATAATTACAACTAGTATATTGAGTTAATGTCAGTAATAGTAAATTTCTAAAGTCTTTTAGTCGAAGTACTGAGAGTTTATTTCGATTGGTCTGTATAAAGGTTTAAACGTAACATTACGACTTAATATTATTGAAGGATTAAGCAGTGCTGATTTTGAACCACTTTTCTGCATAGGGCCAAATTTCGTAATAAACATTGTTCAAAATCCGATCAAGGATATTAAAATCTTTTCTGATGTTTTTGATTTTGATCTAATCTTAAAGTTAGAGATATAACAACATAAATTGTAATTCAAATCACATATTTGACGTATCTGGACTAGATCGGATCTCAATTTTTTTAATTTAGGGTAATGTTTTTTTTCTGTCGAGATTCTTTACCAACATTCAAACAACGGACAACATAAAGATCACCCAGGCTTGGAACAACTATTTGTGTATTACACCATTTTTTAACTTGTATGGCTATCGAGTCCACTACACTCGCCGCAGTGGCAGTAAAGAGACGATCACTTAAATTACTACGGTATCCGTATAGTCAACAGTTTTCTTATAGGTAACAATTAGTAGTAGATACTCGCTGGTTTTAGCATGAATGTGCCAGATCGACCGGGGTAGTACTACCCTCTCACAGAATACTGGCGTGAAATAACGGTACCCGTACTGTTGCGTTTCGTGTCGGTGAATGAGAGAGCCGGAGGCCCAATTACCCCGATCCTTTTCCTATCCTTTCCTTTGTCCTTTCCCTGCTTCATTCCTTTTTTCACTTGTAACTCCTTTAGGGTTGCGGGTGTCCATGGGCGGCGGTAATCACTTACCATCAGGCTGCTGGATCCGTCTGATCGTTTGCCAACCTAGGCCATAAAAAAAAATTATTACATTTTCAGACCCATGGTGCTCTAAAGGCTTTTTAACATTAAAATCTCATAACACTTTTGACATAACGCTCTTTTTTGGATCTCGGATCTGAAGATAGATTTATTTATTTCTCGGTATTTCATGATACGCTACAGGGTGTAATTAAAGTTGTTATAGCAAAGCCGAGCAGATCGATACTTTAGTAACGAGTTTATATCAAACTATCATCTCTATCTAGGTTTAGCTCGAAGTAATTAAGGATTATAAATTGCTAATAATATTGGGGACGAATCAATTGCCTTTGTCTCGGGGAGCTGTCGGTTGATCGGTAAATGTTTTAAACGCAGACTCAGTATTAACTACACCTGGTAATTATTATTTATTTGGAGTGTTTTTACGTCCATTGTATTTTCAAACAATATTCATCGTTTTTTTTAATTTTTTTGTTGGACCTTCAATATACATTAAACTAAAAGATCACGCATCCATCGTGACAAATGGTCACTTAAACTTTATAAAAACAACTCTAGCACTAAGAAAAAATATTACGTAATGAAAATATAGACAAACATTCAAATAACGAGCTCAAAATCCATTCAAACCTCCGACTCTGTATGTTCATTATACAGAAAATTGTGTGATCTACAAAGACAAAGGAGATCATTTCACACATGAATGTCAAAATTTATTGGTAATTTACTGAAGCTACTTTTAAGTTAGTTACTAGATTCCGGTGAAGGGTTGAGCCTATTAGAAGATCCTTCAAGAAATTCACAGCCATTCTTTTAAATCGCCAATCAAACATAATTACAATATATTATTATACCGATAAGAATCGAGGCCACATAATTCAGTAGTAAAATTTTATGTGTCTTTTTTGGTAAATAAACAATATATTATAAAAACATTCAGTAAATTCTTTCACAATACATGAGTTCTCTAACAATAGAAATGACGTTTGTTTCTACTAATAGAACGCCGAATTTGTTTACTAAAAACAACTGAGACAAAATTTACTATACAGTGTAGACCACATTCATACATTCATAAACCACATACAGATACTAGTTTCATTTAAAATAATTCATAATTCTCCATAGATACGCAAGTGACGTCTGTATCTCATTACACACTAATAACTCGGCGACCTCAATGCTAAGAATCTCTAAGGCTGCACTTAAGGCTCCACGTCCTGTTATACAGGCCCTCGAGCGAAGTGCTACTCGTCTCGTGTACGTTGATAAAGTCAAGCCTTTTGTAGATATGCTTACTACGCATGGTGCGTTATTGAAAATTCAAATGAGGATATTTGTATTGACAGCGAAACATCTAATGTTTTGGGTATCCAAAGTTTGGGTATCCAAAGTAATATAACATTTATTTGTACATAGTTTCATGAAATTAATATTTATATCAGATGTTATTTTTTTTACAACCAAGTCGAAGGACTTTCGCATACACGTTGTCAGGGGAACAGAAGAGTAGAAAGGGTACTTTTACTAATCTAACTGTCATTTACGTGAGCGAAACCAAAGGCAAAATCTAGTGTAGAATTCATGGAAAAATAGCGTTGTGGGAGACCATTGGACTGCCAAGCAGAGGTCTCGAGTTCGATCCCAAGGCTCGCATCTCTGACTTTTCGAAGATATGTGCATATAAATAATTCATCATCGCTCAATTTAACGGTGAAGAGAACATCGTGAGGAAACCTAGTCTAGGAGATTTTCATGTTTTCAAAGACATGTGAAGTCTGCCAACCCTCACCGGCCCAGTGTGGTAGGCTAAGGCTATCCCTTCGCTTTGCCCAGGAAACTGTAATATTTTGACCAGATCAGATATGTTTTGGAGATAAATCAAGTAAGAGTATCCAGATCCAATGAACGTCCCTTATGATTGTGTAGAAACTTAATTACTAATTGATACCAAGTGGATATCTGTAAACAATCTACTTCTTTGGGAAACAGGAGTTACCTCTGTATACTAGGACTTTTCTTTTGTGTATGTTGTTCTGACTCTGTTTGATCTCTGATCTGATTTAGTAAGCAACACTCGAATCATCAGTAGAAAGGTCTAATGCCGAAATTATACGCAGCTATACTTTTCTATAAAGTTTTCATTTCGAACTCAAATATCGTATCGATAATATCTATGATTATAAAAGAACTCAAGCGTGTATGAGGAATGTTATGAAAGTGAATGAAGCCAGAGAAGTGTGTCAGGATCGTAGCAAATGGAAATCCGTAGTCTCTGCCTACCCCTCTGGGAAACAGGCGTGAATTTATGTATGTATGTATGTATAAAAGAACTTCCAGTGTGACTACAATTTTGAAATCTTACGAAACTAGAATAGCTTCGCATGAAGTTTATATTTTAGAAGCGATGTGATACAGTTAGTGATAGTAAATGATACATCGGATTTAAATACATTTTTTCTTTGAGTCGATCATCCTATTGGCTAAAGATTGACAATTATTGACAAAATGAAATTATTTTTTATTAATGTTACAAGATACTATTTATAATTTTATCAATGTAACATTTATAAAATAACTATACTTTTTAGACCAGGTTATGATGAGTGTTTCCGCAACCGCCTAATAATAAACGCATACCAATGTTAAGGCTACGTTAATAATTGTCGCTAATTATAGTATTTTTTATTTTGTCGATCGGCTACCTACATCTGTAATAATAAAACGGTACGTTCACATCAAGAAACGCGTTTTTTTCGTTATTCCCAAAATTATACCTGGATCAATCCTGTTCAATGGGTTTAATTGCATTTTTGTGGTAAAAGCTTTGCCGGTTCGCTAGGGCATTTATCGAAAAGTATTTAAATAAATATACCGTCAGTATAATAAGTAAATCGTGTGTTGCGGCACATATTAGGAATTTTTATTGATTTACAGATTTATTATAATTTATGTTCAAGATGTTTAGATGCATTAGTACAAGCCTTATCAATTTTTTTTCTAAAATCCCTTTTGGATGACAATTATGGCTGTCAGTGTCATATAGACGATACATAAGCGCCGAAGACGCGTGCGCGGACACATTCGGTGTGACGAACTCGCTGCGTTACCGATTGGAGATAATCACAGTCAACCTTTATTGTTTTATATCTCTTGTATTTGCCTATCATTAGTATACGTACGAAGTATAATAACACGCCTACCTATATTTTGTTGCTTCATCATGTCAAAAACGAGTTGCTACCAATGAGATATAAATATGTCGGAGAGTTGGAACACTCTCCGACATATTTATATCTTATTGATCTTGTGTTATTTTGCTTTTATTTCAAGAGCCCTTAGATTGTCTTCATCAAATCCAACGTGTAACTAAATGCATATCTTATTCCCATTATTAAACTAAAATATTGAGCCAAGCGACAGCTACGCGACACTACTAATTGTCACGTAGCGCGATTGCTGCGTAACAGTCGGCCGGCTCATTGCCGTTAATTTGAAAACGCCCTAAGGTATTAAATCACGCGGGCTTTTGTACAGTTAAAGCATACCTGCACTTTTTTGCAATTTTTCATACTGGAGACAGACTATTTTGTTTGAAAATATTTATAGCGTGTAATCCACTGCAATTTATTCCTAAAAGAATATAACTTTTAATGAATGAACAATATCATATTTTATTTTTATACCCAAACGTCGTATAAGCTTAAATTTATTTTACAGCAAATAATTTTAAAGTTTTACTTGTGTTATAAACTTAACATTATTTTTTCTCATAAGATAATTTTTTTATATGCTTGTATTACAAAGTTATTTTAAAATACAAACATCATTTTTGAATTACGATGTAAACTTTTTTCTTATATTTATCTTTGATAATATTTTATAAGAAACTTATAAGTTTATAAACTTGTTTGACGTTACGGTCTGGTAAGTTAAAAGTTATATTATAAAAGTGAAGGATCTGTATCATTTTCTGACCGGTAGGGCGACACAGAATCTCTTAGATAACACACTACCAAAGCGGCCAGATACCTACACCTTTAATTATTTTATTCGTTAATTCTCTTTCGAGTATTTTTATTTGCAAAAACTAAATTGACTGCACAGATGGCATAGCAGGTTAAGTGAAGCGACCCTCGCTACTCAACATTGCGCCGAGTATTGTGAGTGCGACGCACGGGACAAAAATTGTGTGATCCACAAATGACCGTTCCGAGTATTCTTTGTGTCCCTTGTTTGAAGTTTGTAAAGTCATCTGCGATAAATAAATCAAAGGACGAGAGGGCCAGGCTTTAAAAAAAATATACGATTTCGTTATACGTGTGAATTGCGGAGGTCACCCAGCAGTTGTTTTCTAAGAAATATATTTTAAGTCTGGTGAGACCAGCCCAGACCTGCATTCTCGTTATCAATTCTTGTGTGCGGGAAGACTTTACAAACAAACAATTAAGCGAGACAGAGTATACGGTATACCCAGACGTAAACAATTATTTTTGGATTATGCAAATTATCCTAACTAATACTACAAATGCAATGTGAGATTTTTACGCTTTTACGCCTTAGCTACTCGACCGATCATCACGAAATTTCGCAAACACATTGTTAGGGGTACAGAAAAAGATATAAGCTACCTTTCATCAACATTGCATAGCCACGCCTATATAGGCGTAAGACTATGTACATATAGTAAGACCAGAAAACTGAATCCGATACACCAGTGGAAAGAACTCTCTGCATAAATTTTTTCTATTCAAAAAGACAACTGGAAGTTTTGGAAATAATTCTTAAATTAAAGAAAATATCAAAGACATATAAACAACAGACACAAACACTGAAACCGGAACTACTATCTGTAGATCTCTTGTTAAAATGTTTTTACTTAAAGATTGTTTGTTCTGTAATCGTGCTCTCTACTCGTGTTGGATAACTATGAGTGCAAAGAGTAATTGTAAATAAATAAATGTTCTAACTAATTGTAAAGGTTAAAAAAACGACGAGCTAATATAAAATTGACGTTATATAAAAAACCTGTATGCAAACTCCTAAATACCTAAACCCTGCAGTTTGAGCTATGCATCATCAGTCAGTCATGCATTTAATTAGTGAGCCTGATTCTTCTTTTATATATAACCCAAACTCGGCCTCGCTTAGCTGCGGCGTACACAGATATTTTCAATTTCCTGTTTTTGAGAGAAGGTCTTCATAACGTTTACTATAAAAAAAAACAATCTTATCTTGCAATGTTATGTAAAAAATCAAGTCAATCCATCGACTTCCGTTTGAGTTTATCAGACACGAACATACGAAAGCGATTTATTTATTTATATATATTGGCCTGTGACTTCATTGTTCTGGCTGCATTATAGTTGTGCAACACCATATGCAACGTACGTGACGTCTCACTAAACAACCATATACGTAGTGCAACAATATGTAAAATAAAAAACAATTATAACTCATTTTTTGTCTACAGACAAGTGAATCTAAAAATCAATCCACAACTCGGTGATTGCTTCAATTGGAGCATGACGCCGTCACAGAGTGAGCTGGTGGTCTTCGCCAGGATCAGCGATCCTGCAGTAGATCTGGAGACCACGCCACCTGACGGCCCGTGGCTTGAAGCCACGGCTTCAGCAGTCCCCTGGAGTTTGGGCGTAGATATCGCCATCTGGAATG
Organism: Catocala nupta; assembly: GCA_963675205.1. NCBI lineage: Eukaryota > Metazoa > Arthropoda > Insecta > Lepidoptera > Erebidae > Catocala > Catocala nupta. The sequence goes on from OY776093.1 coordinate 25,055,599, forward strand.
CCGTCGGTAAGTGAATATTATTTTTTTATTAATATTTGATCTGAACTTCAAATCGATGGGTTACTAAGATAATTTTTTTTAACTAAGAAAATTTTATCACTTTCGATATATATAATACTAGCTGTCCCGACAGACGGTTGTCCTGTATAGACAAAAAGAAATACCATATCTAAGCCATCCTCGAATCCACTTGAACACACACAAAAAAAATCATTCAAATCGGTCCAGCCGTTTAGGAGGAGTTCACTGTCAACACACGTACAGAAGAATTATATATATAAAGATATGCAGTAATACGGCCTTATTACACAGGCATCATATAAATATATAAAACATGAAGGTTTAAAATTGGTAACATGCACATATTTTGTTAACTGCAAGTTATTGTAAGCAGTGAGTTATAGTTTTTAATGAAAATTATCTAAAGTCAATTCATGTTAAGCGTGCAAGTAATAATTACCTATTGATAAGCGTATAAGTAAGAGTCGATATTACAGATAGTTTTAAAATAAAAGGTGCCGTCGCTATCTTTACTAATTTTATGTTTCTAGGTACAAAATAATATTAACTGGCTATAAAAGTATTTCATAAGATCCATCCTTTTGTATTTTCTTCTTCGTCTGTATAAATATTACAGAAAATTCTTAATCCAAACAAATGTCATCAAACCATACTAACAAATATCGACGAATGAAAAAGTCATTCGCATTTCACTAACTTTACCAGAAGATAGCTATTAAATGTACGAAACACAATACCAATAATTGCAATGACATATTTCCGAAGTACATATAGACGACACGAATAGCAGAAACATGAAAACCAACAACTAACAACAAAGCACTCCTATCAAAAACAGAATAAACTTCTTTTGATAGTATTAAGCAAACGAAATTTCATAGCAGCTGGTCCGAAACTTCCACGCAAACAAAACTGTGTAAAACTATTGCAATAACCTCTGGAGGAGAGTTCATCTATCAATATTGCAGGCTGGGCGGGGTGGGGAGAATGGGGGGTGTGCAGTAAGACTTGCGGAGGGGGCAAGCAGACCAGGAGGAGATACTGTTCGAGGCCCACCTGCGAAGGGTACGGGGAACAAGAAAGGTCGTGTAACTCCTTCGACTGTGAAGGTAAGTCGTAATTAAAGCGAGGAATTCTAACTTACTCCGAAATTCGAAATAAAACTTTTAAGGATAAAATCACGTTTATTGTTTCATTTCGCTTTGTTTCGATTTAGGCACCTGCTGCTATTTGAACTCGATTAAATTGCGTAGGTATCCAGATGTCGAATCATTATAATACGAAAATTATTTTAAATTGTTAGAATAGTATAATAATTGAATCTTGTTGGTCTTTTGATCGCTTGCGTAACTGTGTTTTGATGTCTATAACGTAAAATTTAGTTCTAGTATATTAGAAATTCGTCACCAGTAGTTAAGGGTACGAAACCTATAACTGAAGGTGCGATGCGAAAAATAGGTACAATCAACTGTATATTATGCACATGGATTTAATGATTGCCGTGTGGATATATTGGGATCGTATTTTGTCAACTATCACACATGTTTTGCGTGCTAGAAGCACGCCCAACCACAAATAATTTCCTACCAAATAAATCCAAAATAACACTTTGCTTCACTACATACAAAAATAAAATTTTACGACTATCTTATCTTTCCTACATTTGCTGCATGCCGATTCCAATTTCAAATTTAATGGAAATCCGCATTTCCTGCATTCAAACGTCAATTCTGAAACCCTAAACGCAAGCGTTTCAGTAATAGCACCACGTTAGAAATCTGCACTGCGTTTAAGCGCAAACGAATACTGGATTTTAAATTATTTCCAGACTAGCTCGTTAACTGACATCGTAACAGCATGAAATCGATAGGTCGAGTGAAGTTGCCCAACTATTCCGATCAAGCATGCAGGATGTAGGTGACATTTTGATAAAGCGATTTTAGCTCCAAAATAGCTTGTAGCAGCAGAATTATTTTTTAATAGAGTTTGACATAGAACATTGATTGACGGGGTTCACGAGTATGTTGCACAGTAACCTACATTTGTTTTGACGGAAGCGAAATTGAGTAATAGAGGTGTGATGGATGGGTTTTTATTTTGATCAACAATATTGTTAATTTAAAATGTTAGTTTTTCGAAGAATTCAGTTTCTTTCTTAGATTTTTGGTAACCGTATGAAAATTTAAAAAATGCTTTGGTATCAGTTTTATATTTAAGCTCAAGACATCAGGGTTAAGATTGAAAGGACAAGTGTCCACAACTTTGACAATAATTTTATACTATCTTAAGGCAGGGATAATTTTAACTTTTATAAGTTAATAATAATTATTATACGTTGTATATCTCCATTGCACAAATCACTATGTATCTCCCACTCTTGATTGAAAGGATTACTAAAAATAATAGTCGCATATTATGCACATACATGCCTACAGATCTACAAGATTCCTATCTCAACAATAGCCTGCAAAAGGTATAGCACGATAATACCTTTTTAATGTGTCATAACAATTTTGATAAGTAATAAACTTTTCAATTTATGTAACCATAAACGAACGGCCATTAACTTACACGTACGGTGAAAGCCGTTTCATTATTTAATAGGGCTCTAATTAACGTGTTCCGTAACAGCTATAGTCAACATACATAATAATTTAATTCATCAGGAACAATAAACCCATTAGCGCCGGGGGCCAGGCGGAACTTCCACCCAGCGCAGGCGAGGTGGGGGCCTGTCTCGGACCGGCCGCATGCGTTCAGTTTGAGGCCTAATTCCTATATCTGGATTGCCTCGTCGGAATTATTCTCTGCTGGCAAGACTTTTCCGCGGGAATTTACTCTATTCATCTCGTTGAGATTGCGGCCAGAGGTAAGTTGTATAAGTTTAATTAAGTTAGCGATAGTGTGGGTTATGATTTACGTATTCTGTTTTTTCTTTTTATGACATGTTGTTGGAATTTTAATTTAGAGGAAGGTCAGGTTTAAAATTCATAGCACGTACAGTCAGCGACATAAAATAATAAGCGTTGGAAAATGTTTTATTGTTTTATCGCAATGTAGTTTTATAAGTAGGTACATAGCCTTACGCTAATATGTTCGAAGGTGTAGACAGAGATGTATAACCAGGTTTTGTGAGAAACTATAGATTTAAGGGTCATGTTATAGGAGGCGAGCCTAACGTCTAACGGACACAGTACGAACCCCGTGCTGCAATTAAAAATTGATTGGCAGAAAAATACAAAATCACTTTGATCGTTTTGGTATTCAACCTAACATATAATTCGCAACAATTACATTCACTACCGCTGCGCTACTGAGACGGGAGTTACTATTTAAAGAGGAATAATTTGAAATTTGTTTATACAACGTGTTGCTATTTTTGTGCATTTTTATTAATTATTAATAATTTTACTGCACGGATGATACATCCCCTTCCTCTACGACTATCCCAGTTTATGATATAGCGTTCCCCTACACCAACCGTTAGGTTATAATAGAGGAGCCGCTGTACCTTCCAGTGCCCGAGAGCACCTTCCGAGACCAGTTATAGACAGGTCTTGTCCCCAAATCCCGACTCTCCACCCTAACCTCAGAGATCCGGTTCTCGTAAGCGAGCTACCTCGTGCCCAAGTGACACTACCTATTCTCCAGATAGGTACCGGAGCAATAAAGCCGCTCACTACTCGCAACTCAAGGAGTTGCTAACGATACAGTGATACAGTGGTTTTATTACTTAATACTGTCATTCATGTCGAGTATTGCCGGTTCCATAGACGTCATCATCTCCTTAAGGACCTTTAAATATTGACCGTAACTCTCTATAATACGTTGTAAAATAAATCAAGAAAATAAAATTCTTATTGCTTTTAATTTACAGACGCTACCTAATTAAAATTAAGTAACTAAATTAAATAAGCTCAAGTTAAATATTTAAGTAACTAAATCAAGCACTTAGTAAGATAATTTTATTTTAGGACAATTAATTTTAAGCTAAAATTGTATCAAATTTAATAATTTATATATTATTTATCTTTAGAGCTCAAATTAAATATGTTTCATGCAATATCATGAAGTCTTACTGCGGCAACCCGTAAACCGACAAGCGCTACAACAAACATCGATAACAGATGTTGTGGCCAATGATGATGATGACGAAGTCACACTTCACATCAATTTATTTGTAGTTACTTTAATATATATTTAAGGTAGTAGATCCTCGCTGGTTTCAGCATGAATGGGCCAGATCGACCGGGGTAGTACTACCCTCTCACAGAATACCGGCGTGAAGTAACGGTACCCCTACTGTTGCGTTTCATATCGGTGAGTGAGAGAGCCGTAGGCCCAGTTACCCCAATCCTTTTCCTACGCTTTCCTCTGTCCTTTCCCTCCTTCATTCCTTTTTAAAGGGCTGGCAACGCACTTGTAACTCCTTTGGGGTTGCAAGTGTCCATGGGCGGTGGTAATCGCTTACCATCAGGCGATCCGTCTGCTCGTTTGCCGACCTAGTCGACATTGCGGGTTGGCACACTTTACACATCTTTAAAAACATTATGGAGAACTCTCAGACGTTCAGGCTTCCTGAAGATGTTTTCCTTCTCCGTTAAAGCAAGCGATAATTAACTATTTAATACGCACGTAGCATCGAAAAGTCAGGCGTGCGTACCTTAGGGTCGAACTCCAGACCTCTGCGCAGCAGTCCAATGGTCTATCACTAGGCTATTGCTGCCAATGCAATTAATATTATTTTAATATTATAAAGATGTGAAAGTTTCTGAAAATGTTTGGCTGTTTGTTACTTATCAGGCGTAATCTGTCGAATGGATTTGGATGAAACCATGTCCTGAATAATCACACAAGAATCTTTTTAGGTTAGTTTGTGTTGCCGGATTCACGCGGGTTAAAACGCGAGCGGGAACTAATTTCAGTATACTTAAATTGCAGACTACGTATACAGATAATGCTATGGCTTAAGAGTTTTTATTCAAGCGTGGTCGGTTCGAACACGACATTAGACCAAATGTTGTGTGATCCTAAAATACCTGTATCAAGACAGTTATTTTTCAACACAGGGAATAATCAGTAAAACGCATTGATTTATATAAATAATAAGTTTTTCTTGTACAGTTAAATTTAAAATTATACAATAATGAAGTTTAAGACTATCAAACTTTTAATTATAGTTTATTTAAAGCTACAAAAAATAATCCGAAAGTTCTACAACAGAATAATTATAGTTTCGTGACTCATATAAATTATGAAAAGAAGTATCCAGTACTTTGACAGTTTTAGAAGTTAATTTAGTTTTTATTTTAAAAATAATTTACGCCCCTTTATAATTTCATCTACGTTGATTCAAAAGAATCTTAGTTTTTTGGTAAACCAAATTCCAACTTCTGGATGATGTTTTATTTAATCAAAAATGGTAAACTTTCTGGTTTAGTTGAAAACTTGATAAATAGTGGGCTGATTATAAATTTATGTTGGGCGCAAATTACATTTTATTATATGAAACAAAATAAATGAATGAAAGTATTTACAGTAAGAAAACAAATTAATAAACTTGAATAGTTGATGTTTAAATTTCTCATCTCTGGCTTTAGTTGTGTTTCATTATTTAGTTTTTACTTTTTCATCCCAGCCTTTATATTCCAAATTATATTAGGTACAATTTTCTAGTTTAATCAGATTCGGTTGAATAGTATATTTTATATGGAGTGACTACCATAATATGTGAAATAATAATAACCAATTACAAATTCAACCTTTATGCTAGTTTATATTCAATCTACGGATAGACCCTAAAATTAAAGCTAATAGATAATGCTAGTTTAGCCCACCAAAAATTCAAACGAATTCCGCCCTAATAAATTCTAATCTCTCCCAAATAAAAAATCTCTCTTATAAATATAAATAATAAAAAAAAAAGCTAAACAACGACTAAAGGAAGAGCTAGAATACAGCAACAGATCCTGCAACAAAAAAGAGCAGATGCTAGAAATTTGACGACGCGGAACCTTCATATATTGGCTGTCATATAATATTTATGATAGTTATGACTAACGGATTAATGTGCTCTTCAAACTCTTTGACCTTGAGTGGATAGTCACCTATCAATAAGAAAGACGATAGTAACAGTAGTTAAATTCGCGGACTAATTGATCTGCGTCATCGCCATTGCATCGCGCCCTTACAGCAATTGCCCGATCAAAATAAACAAATGACGCAATTTGTTTACTCGATCTTTTTCATTTTTGCTCAAGAATGTTCGGTCTTTGTAGATACCAAACGTAGAAGCGAGATACCTCTCGAAACACTATGTTGCTTGTGCAGTGAAATCTCGTGCAAAGAAAAACGCCTATTCGAGACGTTGTTGTTCAAGACTTGTTCTTGTTGACTTGTTGTTCAAGGTCTAATTTCCATCTTTATCCACAGAGTGGAGGCTATGGCCAAGGCACATTATTCTCGCTGCGCTCCCGTCGACGCACCGGCTCGTTCTTGTCCCTGGAGCTGGCCGGCCGAGGAGCTGCCAGACTAGTCCACGCGGGTTCAGGATCATCCCGGTCCATATACTTAGCAGTACCTTTGTATGACTTCCGTTGGCATCACATTGGTATCAGGTAAGTCATGATTGTGATATTTTAACATCTGCTTTAAGAATAATATTGCAATAAGCATATTTGGAAACCACTGCAGAATTAAAGACTTCAAGCTGTCGAAGTACATATGCAGAAGCCACAGACTTATTGACAAAACATTGATTTTAGTAATAATACCTGCGGTTTTATTATAGTGAATTGTCATTTTTATATTTAGCGTTATTTATAATTAATAATTAATTACTATTACGGACAACTCGGAGAGTTTATATTTGCAGTGGTCAGTCTAGATTCTACCTTTAAGATTTCTGAACAATATACGCATGTCATGTGACTGAACAGACAATACAAATATGACATATAATATATTGTCGAACTAATGGTGAAGAATATTCTTCACACAAACCGTCTCTTATCGAAATATCTTATGTTTGGTATTAATATTAATACAAAACCATTTAAATACAATTACTCTCAAACTGTTTTATTTAAAATAATTATTAAATCATCTGTACTTTTTGCAACATTAAACGTAACCAGATTACATATAAAGCGTGCAAGCTCCAAACTAATTTTGTTACATACATAGTTGAGTTAATTAATTTAAATTTTATTTAATGTAGTCTGTAGTTATTTTTATAAAACGCTAATGCAAACGTCGCTTTATCATACATTATTGCGCGCACGTTTCTAGTTAACAGGTACATATTTATTCTACTGGTTTACACATTTCAATTACTATACTTTTTCACATTTGAATTTCCATATTAAATGTATAGAAATAATAATGAAATTAAACTACGTCATACGGATTTAACCGCGTTATTTATTTCAGAGGACTATTAATACATAATTTTAAAACTAAGTACTACTATTTAAGCTATTTAAATTATAAAACCATTTAGATATAGGTTTTTACTCGCCCCGAGACGCCGACATTTCGGTTGTTTTGCAGCAGCCATGATCACGAGTAGGCTGTTAGTGTTCGTGCTTAAATAGTAGTAGAGTATTAGTTTAATAGTTTTAAAATTATGTATATTGATATAATATTGTCTTCTGTTTACGCGAATGTTATTCATTGAAATTAAACTACTATATACGGGTTTTATCACGTTGTTTATTTAACACTGTATCTATTACATCATTTTGAAATCTGTTACACTACTTTTACTATTGAATTTTACTAATTATAAATGATTAAAACTATTAAAACTATTTATATTTAGGTTTACACTTTCCCCGACGTTTCGGTTGCTTTTCAGCAGCCATGGTCACGGGGAGACTAAGATGGTAGTTGTCTCAACCTAAATATAAATAGTTTTAATAATATTATTAGCTTAAAATTATTAAAATTCAATAGTAATAGTAGTGTAACAGTTTTCAAAATTATGTAATAGATACAGTGTTAAATAAACAACGCAATAAAATCCGTTTATAGTAGTTTAATTTCAATTATGTATATTGAATTAAAATAAAAATCGCAATTATATCCGAATGAAGTAGTTTAATTTCAATGTATGGCATATTTTCTAGAGATTACGTGCCATCGAGACAGCTATATTTTATATTATATAGCTCTAGTCTTAGATAGACCTAAGTCCTTTTTATATATCTCTAGAGACGTACTATAGTTTTATGTCCCAACCGAAAGTTACGTACTAAGAACACCAAAATCAGGCTTTTATTCGAATCGTTTTGTTTGCAAGGCATTATTAATACGTAGTTTTGTTCTCACTAAGTAGTTTACTAAAAGGGAATAAATTGGACAATTTGTCTCTAGAGATCTCGTTTTGTTTTGTTCATTGTTTGTGAGCTAGGCATTATTATGGACGTAATTGGGGACAGAACATAAAGGTCGAGTTTCCTTGTAGCGAAGTGGGGGAAGGAAATATCAGAACTTATCGGACTGACAAACTAGATTAGTCTGTTTCTTTTTACATTAATTAAGCATATTATGGAAAGTCAATCATACGTTTACTATAAGAACTTCTTGATGGTCATAGAAAATAGTAACTTTAAGTTGCTTTTTATCTATACTAATATTATGAAAGGAAAATATGTCTAGTTTTATATGTTTGTTTGCAATGGAAAACTCAAAACAAAAAGACAGATTTTAAATAAATCTGTTCCTTTGGAAGATTTCTATATCCAGCAATAACATAGGCTATATAACAGGAGTGAAACCGCAGGGAATGGTTAGTGACAATATAACATTATATCTTATCAAAATTATATCACTAATTGTGATGCCCTGACTACTACAGTTCGCATTGAACTTAATATTAGGGCATAACAACTAGAGATTAATTGATATTTTAATCGATAAAAGTCGAATAATTTGTATAATCAAGCAATTCAAATTATTCGAAAAATTTAAAATAATTCGAATACATTCGTTACCATTCATTGATAATGGTTGTATTACGCATTTCCAATACGCAAAATATGAACTTTCTTGTTTACGCGGCTCTGGGGACATATAGGATCGTAGCTGTATTAAGGGGCATATTATAATAACACGGCTATAGCTGTCGTATGACACGTACGATCATTTAATCACCGTCATAGACTGCGACTTATCAAATTTGTCATAATTTATTAACAATATAAGTTGCCTAAGAATCTAAAACGAGAATAGCTCTTTTAATTAAAAGAAGCAAAAACTTTCTAAAAACAAGTTTTATGATGTCCTTTTTAACAAAAAGAACTAAAAATTAAAAAATAATAATTTTAACCTGATAAGAAAAATATCATTACAAAGGTATATTGCAACCTTTAACGATAATTAACCATATTCGTCTACGTCACAATAATCCCATATCGTAAGTAGGGTACATACCTATTAGACATTTTTTCTAAACCCTAAAACTTTACACCTTGTATTAAATCTTTGCGTTTTTACCACATACCCAATTTTTTTATAAATAAAAGCGTGTTTCTTTATGATGGAACATTAAAAAACATTTAGCATAATTACTACACCGAAAGGTTCAGCAATTCCTTTTTATGCCGTACCACACAACTTTGGAACAGTCTTCCGGCTCATGTGTTCCCTCCCTTCTATGACATTGGGTCCTTCAAACGTAGTGTGAAGAAGCATCTGGTCAGACCGGCTTGACACTGACGACGACTAGAAGACATCTATCTTCTCCTCGTCGTCACTGTCTCTGGACTGTAATTGGACTTTCCGGTTCTGTAGTGTAACAGTTTCTTAATTTTGTAAAAGAGTGTCAAATAAACAACGCGATAAAATCCGTATATAGTAGTTTAATTTCAATAAATACTACTTTGAGTTTCTATCTATTTTTGTGATTGTAAATACTTTTTATTTTATTTAAACAAATAAAATACTTTGTAAATGAAATAGGAAGTGTTCCATAAAAATGCATGTTGTTTTTTGATTAGCAGATTTAATTTAAAAAAAAACATGTTTATGTTAGATTTAAGACTTAATAACAAATCGGTCTTATAAATTTGCGACTGAAAAATATTTGCGCCTCGACTGAGACGTACGGAATGCTATATTATTATTTTTTAAAGTATAAATAAATCCGCATTCGAAAATAAAGCTTAATTAAAAATTGTATTGGGAAACGTGGACAAGGAGGAGAAAAAGGATTATCTTTTACTTGGTTATAGATACCTGCAGCTACTTTACAATTTATATGTTTAGTTTTAAAAGAAGTTCGAGCGGTTACTGTTTAAAAAACAACACATCGTCCGTTCGTCACTGCGGCGCATTTGCGACTGGTTGCGTGCCGAGCGCATGCCGACGCCGAGGCGCGTAGGTATGACTCGAGTTCCGACCGTTTGTATGGAGATAGATTACTGTATATTTATGTACTGTACCCATGTACAACAGAGAAATAGTATAAAAACAGGGCTGAATATACTCAATATTATCAACTAATCTAACTAAGCTTGGTGCATTAAACTTCAAAATCAAAATCAAAATCAAAATAAATTTATTCAAATTAGGTTACAAGGTAACACTTATGAATGTCAAAGTTACACGTAAATTTTTTCCTGTGAATTTACATTTACTGCCACGTTCAGCAAAGCTAGGGTGTGTAGGGCTCATGAGAAGAACGGGCAAGAAACTCATAGCCACTCTTTTTAACCTTCTATATTAAAGTAGGTTTATACATACAGTCTTTAAATGACTTCGAATATTAATTATATTCGAAGTCATTCTAAGACTGTATTATCACAGAGCAGTTAATACCTCTAGTAATTGTCCTATTTTTATTCTTTGTAGTTTGTGCTTTCTAAGCATCTTGTGTATTGGAGTTATGTTTCCGCATAAGCTCCCAAAACGATTTACCTTATAGAGCCACGTGAAATAAAGGAAAAATTACATAAATAACAATAATGATGAATGGTAAGGGCTTTTTATTTATACATGAATGGAAATGTATCAAAAAGTCGTTTTATTAAAAACGTACAAATACACCAATTGAAAGGTTAAATAGAAGTATATTACATACAAATTACGACACCTAAATTTAGATCCAACGTAATAGGTGTTGATTTTATCGTTGTCTCCAGGACAAAATTATAATTCTATGTCTTAAAAGTTATCAATAATAATGTCAGCTTCGTATATACATACATGTTCCACTGCTGGGCACGGAGCGGACTCAGTTTGAGAAGAGTTAGGTTATAGTCTACCACGCTGACTGAGTTGGGGCTGGCGGACCTCACACGTGGTAATTTTTTCCCTGCGATGCTTTCCTGCATTGATAAAGCGAGCGATAATGAGCGATTTAATAAGCACGTCACTTCTAAAAGTTAGAAGTGCGTACTTTGGGATTGAAATCGAGACCTCTGCATGGCAGTCTAATGGTCTCCTACTAGGCTATCGCTGCTAATAAACTATTTAGCTGTTGCTAAAGGAATATTATATTCAAACTCTGCACTTAAATCAGAAACTCGTGATAATTTTTTGTAACAATTATGCTACCAGAAATCCTAGCCAGTAAAAAAAAGGAAAGCCCTATTACACAGCGATATTATTTAGCCTTCATGTTTCTTCTGAACAACATCCCAACACAATTAAAGTTAATCTGCTAGTTTTCTCCTCAACATATTACCCAGCTATAAATCAACTTTCAGACCATATTACACAAACAAGGTTTAACCTCTAGCAACGAGAACTACAGAGCTGAAAACAAGGTTACACATACACACACTCATAGTCACATACACAGAATCATACATACACATATAAACACAAACTCACACATCAAGCAACACAAATATGTAGTCCACATAGTGTGAATAAACAAGCAGTGTCGCCGTTAGAAAATCTCATTTTCCCATTACACAGCTGCAATGAGACTAATTTAATTTTGCGTGGAACAACGAAATGAGAACTTCTAATGAAATTAACTGTTTTAGACGTTTAATTAAAGATACCCATGTTTTTTATTAACCTAGACTATTGCAGGTCAGTATAGGGTCGACTTAATGAAAGGCTCAAGTGTAGGTTTATGAGTTTTGCATTGAACTAAAGTAAGATTCAGAGTCATGTATGCTCGATTAAGTAATAAACGTAATTGTATTGAATGGTGAGCGAATATCCTCTGACCAGTAGTGCGATTCAGTAGCTTTCAGATAACTAATCGTACGATACGATATGGGTAATGTCTTTCTCGAATCGTAGATATATTTATAAGCTATTATTTGTTAATTAGATATCAAATTATTATTAGTCAGTAATTGATGACGGTCGATACATTCTGTCTGTAATTGATGTTTAATCGAATCATTCGATACCTAACTGGGTTGACGGGACGAAGTGATATTCTGAACCCGCATGATTTAGGATCAGATTTAAAAGTTCTGGGAAAAGGTCACGGTTAAGGACGCCATTAACCAGCGATTGTTCATTAAGAAAATGATAATAATGGAAACCCGTTATTTCTAGCAACTCGTTAGGAAATCGGACGTCAGTGGTTATCCGTTATTGACGATGGTTCATTTTTATTTTTATTTTCAATTAAAGTATGATTTAAGCTAAAATGAAAAAAATCATACTTGCACCTCTGTAGGTAGGTACTTGATAAATATTTGTGAATATATTAATAAAGGATAGGTAATATTTTGATATCTCTAAGATAGCATACAAGTTTACGGTTTGATGTTAAACTAGCAGTCGCCAAGTTTAGTGGTCAAAATTCGACCTTAATTGATTTAAATGTTAATTTTGATCGTTATTAAAGTTTTATTGTCTATAACTTTTCCCTTATAATCACGTTTCATTTGTATTTCACTAAGGCTGTACAGGTTAATTTATAATAATAATAATAATAATAATAATAATAATATTCTACCACATACACACAACACTATCTAGCCCAAACTAAGCAGAGCTTGTACTATGGATACTAGACAATGGATAAACATACATATATACTTTTTTTTTTTGTAAATACATACATATTATACATAGAAACACCCAGACCAAGACAAACATCCACGTTCATGCACACAAATATTTGTCTTGTGCGGGAATCGAAATTTGCCTATCTTTTTCAAACAAATTATTATTTACATAAGTATACACTTTCATTGACGATATTCCTAAGCTTGCTACTTTTTTTTCTTTCTTTATTACATATAAATAAGGTATATAACCATAGTTTCGAAGAATTTTACGATGTCAGATGAACAGTGCCGAAATACTACGAACGCTATTTGACTGCGTGTGTCAAATGCATGATTGTGTGCGTGCCGTGTTTTTTCATTAATTGAATGTATTTCTAATGCATATTTTATAAAATTATTAGGATTCACCACTCCTTCTCCATATAAACTTTAACTGTGCCAAGTTTCATACTCCTCCGTCAGCGCAATGTTCGTAAAAAGGGGTACAAAGTTTTCGCTTCACGTATTAACAAATAGATAACTACCGTTACCAACTCGCGCGTTATAAACCATACAAATCAGATGCCAGTGCAAGGGCTTAAAACCATATTATTATACGTTCCCTAATGGCAACGCCTCTTTGAAGTACCTAAAATCCTGCACGTTGAGCAATAAAAATAGATTGTCAGGCTGCGATCTTAAGCGTAGGTAAGTTCTATTTGCACTCGAGGAACTTCTATTTAAGCAAGTCCCAATTTTTAACGATAATCTTGTGCTACCTCTTTTAGATTTGAAGTCGTTGTGAACTTATAGACGTGACACTATCATATATTTTTAACCAGAATTAATTTAAAGGCTTATTTGTACTGGGTTGAATGGCAGTGACAGCTGATACCCAACAGCAGTTTGTACAACCTGAAACTTTATCTCTGCTCCTCAGAATCAATCAATATAAACGCTAAATTAGGCCGCGGAATCAATAAAGCAGTGAATCCTTCATGAAGCCTAGTGAATTGAATAAATATACATGAGACAGAAAGACAACTTTACACAAACTTAATTCAAAATTATTCTTAATCGCATTCAGATCATGATCAGAAATAAAAATAGTTAAAACTGAATTACAATTACTTTTAAACAATAAAACGAAGTTCGAATAAAATTACAGTTTTTTAAATCGTTGGCACTAATTGGACGTGAATTATGTGTGTACCTTTGCGACGTATTTGCACTGTCAATTATTTTTTATTGTGTATTTAAGATTTAATTGCGTTTACAGTTTCATTTTCCACTTTACACAGATGCAAAATTAATTTATTGTTATGAACTATAACCGCATTGAGTCTGGGTGAAAAATATTTCTATTATTATATTTTCTATATTAAAATAATATTATAAAGAGGAAAGATTTTATTTTTTGTTTGTTTGTTTGTATGTTTGTTTGTATGAATTTAACTCAAAAACTACTAAACCGATTTTAAATATTCTTTCACCATTATAAAGCTATATTATCACCGAGTAACATAGGCAAAATATTATTAAAAAAAAGGACTGTTACTAATATTTCCTAACCTAATGTACTTTATGTAAGCGAAGCCGCCAGTAAAAGGTATTGTATATAAAAGCAAACAGTATTTGTTGGTTTGTGTTTCTTTTACGTAGTACTTTCAAATAAGCAACAAATCGACATGATGTTTTACATGAAGGTGGCTTTGAAGGCTAAAAATAAGAGTCTACATTATATCTCGCACGATAAATTAGAAGCAAAACAGCGGATATAAGGTAGTTTCATTTCAAAATACAATTCCTGCACTAGGGTTTATCCATGTGCTAGTAGACACTTTGACTGTAAGAATGGCTATATGTTAAAAGTCCTCCCAGCACTAGGAGTACGTCCAGTAAGTTCGATCCTTACATGAGACAAAATATGTATATGTTATCGCCAAATAATCGTTTCAAGTCTAGATATTCTTGTAGTAGTATTACGCTACTAAATCGATATAACTATCAATATTATCTATATACAGTCAAAAGTTTATTCTAAGCTAAAACTATAACCTATACAACTACAGTTAAGGTGAGTCGGATATTTGATCTCCGCTTCTCGAGGTATTTCCAGAACAGCAGTTACATCTAACCACTACCACGACTGTCGCGAGATCCTATGACACAATAAAAAATATATGTATAAAAATGTTATCTAGACTTCTCTAGCGCCTAGCTCACATAAAGTATTTCTGACAATTCCCAAAAGAATTCCTATCTCTAGTTTCTAAAGGAACACCAAAACTTTTAATGTCAAAACCAACTATCTTGCTATAAAAAAGGCACGAATTATACTGAGTATACACAGATAGAATCACACTGTTGGGAACCGAACAGCGAAGCTATCATCCTCAAGGGAGGTATAACCCTATCCTAACGTTGGTAACAGGAATAGTTCGATAAGGGGTTCCCGAATCGAATTACTTAGTTTTGTTCGCTGTATAGGCTACGTAATAGTGAATGGTAAATATTTTACTTGGGAAATTAGTTCGGCGGTCTTGAAAAGGTTTTATTGGTAAAGGAGAGTGTTTCAGAATCGGTAATTGCTGTAAATAGGTAGCGGTTAATAGAAATTACTCTGAAATAGTTCAGTTCATTTCTGAATTCAGGCTTAATTGCAATAATGATACTGTTCCAATCTGAGTTGTCCGAATTGCTCTTTGAAATACCTGCAAAGGATAATAGAGTACTTGTTCTGAAATTTGTGTTTATATTACAGCTATTGCGCTATTTAAATTGAAATTACTAAGCAGATTCCTTTTGTGGTAGAGTTATCTGATTTTAAAATATTGTTTTCCTTTGCACAAACAAGTGTAACATTTGTATAAAGGTTATTTGGATGCCATTGTTTGAATGTTTGTAGATCCCGCAAAACAGAAATAATTCCTAGTGGTGTAGTTGTCTTTTAAAATAATGAAGACTAAACTATTATTTACGGATGGTTGAAACCAAATGTATAATTAACTACACACAATCAAACAATGGTCTGAAAGGATATCCAAATACAGGACCTGTGGATGCCAAATACATATTGTTCCAATATGTTATTAAATCTTTAGAAACGGTGTATTGACTCTTAAGGAAAGCTACTTACTTACCTATCTAATATAATTCAAACTGACTTGGATCAGGCTTCTTTAAAAAGTTAAGCTGATACCCAACTTTCAAGATATTTTCTTATTACAATATTTTTCAATATCATCGATGAAATTTGTCAAAGCATGGGTAGTTATTTTTGACTATTATTCATAATACTCATATGTGAAATAAGCAACATTTAAAATTATTGTGTATTTTATACCTCCATATTTTTCACAGTGTACACGATGATAACACAGTCCGGGCGTACGTCGATTGCCGCTGGCTTCGCACCGATGTCCTTGAAAAAGACGCTCTCGACACTCCCAGGGATGCTGATCTTATTATAGGCTATCTCTTCTCTGTAAGTACAAGCTTTATTAAACGAAATCGTAAGCGAACCGTGAGAAGGGACATGATAAATATTTACATAGGACATGTCATGTAATTTCAATTCACCCATATTGTAGGATTGAGATACCCCAGAGCGCAGCCCTGGGTACAAAGGTAAACATGATGTTTCGTGATTGCTACATTTTGGGTAATAGGGAGCTTTATTTATGTTTATTCGGTACTAAAAGGCCTGGAGTTAAGGCTTCGAATTTAGAAACATGTGTGCTGAAGTTTAAACATTTAAGGTCAAATTTTATTAAGCATTTTTTTATTGCGTCTTTACTTTTTCATGAAAACATTTCGAGTCAATTTCATTTACTATTGTACCGAATATAAACATTTTTATTTTATACTATATTTAACCTAATATTGTCGTTTTCATATACATTACTTTATCTATATATCTATAGTCTCTATAGTCTTTAATATCATGTTGTGTATATCGGTATGGCTCTACTCGTATATATTTATTGGTGTATTAGGCCTATGCAATATTTGATAAAATTGAGTTTTATAGCGTAGCTGACGCAAAGAGGATATTGCCATTATCGTTATCTTGACAGGCGCATTGGTGATCGCAGTTCGATACGATAATACGAGACTTGGATGAATATTGCTTTCCAATCTACACAAACATTATTTTATAATGTATGTGCAGCGTTTATTTTTATGGTATTTTCGTTAACCTTATCGGACTGCTGGTTCTTTATTATTTGTTTCATCGATCCAGTAAAGACGATCTCGTCTTTACTGGTCATTATATGGTATTAACCATGTATCTACATGGCCAATTACATCAGTTTTGTTGCAACACGATTTACACTCGAATAGTTAAGACTAGTTATTTAATGCTTCTCCTGTCACTCACAAAATCTTGTAGCAAGTTTCCAGTTTAAACAATCTCGAATATATTTCTAGACGACATGATAACATAACAATTTTGCCGACAGGGTGATCTCGAGCAGCTGGTGCTTGTGCCAAAAGCGGGACAAGCACAGAAGCAATGTTCCAGCCAAGCGGTTGGCATATCTACGCCTTACGTCACAATACATGAAACGTAACTGGAATACGACCTTATTACACTTGGAGCAACATAATTTGAGAGAGGAAAACGGTATGAATTGTAAAGCTTTTGTCTGATAAAGACTTGAAATGTTGTCAAATAGAATAAAAGCGATTTTAATCGGCAAGCTAAACTACTACACATTGTTTTGTAATGTATACAAACACAAAATTTATCTTGATACTAATGATTATTGTCTTCATATTATTAAAGAAAATATGTATTTAGCAAATGAAGATACTAGTCAATAAGGGTAACATATTTGATGTGGACGATATTTAAAAGAAATAGATGGAATGATAACTAATGAATAAATGTGTCCGAAATAAAAGATAGCAAGGCGTATCCACAATATAAGATACAAACAATGTAAAAAAGAATGACGTGATGGTACAATAAAAGGTACATCTAAATTTACGCGATCAATATATTCAAATATAATGGTAACGACGGACTGAATTGCAACACATTCATTCAACGTGAGTGGTGACCATACAGATCTTTATTAAAATTTACTGTTTTAATTTGTTGATACTGTTTGTCAGCCGTTACCATCAGCGTACGGGAAGTAATGTCCCATAATACCCCTTTCGTTTACACGAAGTGCGTCAAAATTTGTCTGACGAATAAATGTATTTATGATTTTTGATGTAATAAAAATCAATAATATTGTAAGCTCAATATATTGTATAAATTAGGACCATAAAGCTGTATAGAGTAAATAGAATACACGTGACCCGTAACACTAAACAGATATTGACTTTAAACGTATTATTAGATCCAAGAAGAATTCATTGTATTTTGACAAACGAATAAAACTGTTTTCTATTCAAGACATAGTACACAAGTTAGTTAATATAACAAAATTGATTTAAAATTACTGAATGTTGCTTGAAATGGTTTATAAGATTAAGTTACAGATACCGTACTAGCGTTTCTTAAATAGATATTAACTTTAAGAAAGCAAATAAATGAATCGAATATGTATCCTTATTTACGTCTAAGAAAACAAGGCCACTATAAGAGTATATACCATAACATAATTCTCATATTATGTGTTTGTAAATTAATTTATACGAGACGATATAACTAAATATAAAACTAATATATTGATATAGATTAGTATTTGAAATATTAGCGTTTCTTACATTAGAGGGCCTAAAATGTACATAACTTCTCTGATAGTGAATTTCAATAATTGTAATTATGTAATGCTAGGAGAATAAACTTTAATTTTCTGTACCATTAGCCAGTCAGTAATCATAGTACGTTTAGTTTTTCTAACGATTTGAAATAACATTGGTTTTACTATGTAATGTTTTGAAATGAACTGTTTATATTTCACTTGGATAATTGAATAAAGAGGATTATACTGTATTTGTATTGTTTAATTTACGCTTTACGTTTATAGAACATCTAGTAAATAAACAAAATAATTCGTGATATGCAAAAGATTAGTAGTAAAAATGAAAATTTTGTTATGAATTTTTGTATTAGGGTTATTTTTCCGACGGGTCCCAACAGGACTGTTATTACTGAGACTCTGCTGTTCGTGCATCTGTCTCATAACAAAAAATAATAAAAATCAAGAGCGCGGATTATTATGGCAAAGTACCCTTCGGGTGCGTGTATGTACGACTATGACTCGCACTTGACTTTTTCGGCGATTTGGTCTATTAGTCTTATTATGACTTTTTATAATGTGTTCCCTCCCTTCCATGACATTGGGTCCTTCAAACGTAGTATGAAGAAGCATTTGGTTAGACCGGCTTGATACTGACGACGATTAGAAGACATCTATCTTCTCTTCGTCATCACTGTCTCTGGACTGTAATTGGGCTTTCCATCAGGTCCGTTACAAACAATTTGGCGAGTCACGATAAAAAAAAATATGTAAATAACAGAAATAACGAAAAACATATGAGCTTTTTGTAATTTTACATTTATGTGTTTGTGCATTATTATTGTGCATTAGTTTCTTCAAATCACACTGATTATTTAACTAAAATCATCTAAACTTTTTCCATCATGGACGAAGTTACTTGTAGGTACTGGAGGCTTATAATTATTGGGCAGGGTAGATATACTATAAAAATAAAGTTGTACATAGATATACACTATAAAACAAAAAGAAAGAAGGTTAATTTTAATATAAGATTTATGATAAAACAATTTCTCCATATTACCAACACAAAAGCACCGCGATGACTGTAGACAGCATTAAATTAAATAATAATTGAATTTACTTTCTCTCTTGATGCTTGATTATTTTATTTGCACCCAAAATTGAATCATAAATAATATATGTTTAAAAAATATAAGATTTTATAAAGCCTTGAAGAACAGAATTTATTCAAGACGCAAGAAGCTGGTGCAGGCTACAAGCCGCATGGATTTTATGTTATGTGCAAGTTAATAATACAGGGTGCCTAATGCGAGTTGTTTTTACGTAAACGCGGTTGAAACGTTAACCGTTATCGCTTTAATGTAAAACAAACTCGCACTAAGCACTCAGGTTTCTTGGGTAGTAAGCTCGCGTTGGTCAATTGCACGATGCATACAACGCGCGAAAATACTTCAACGTAGTGGCTTAAGACTGCGCCAAGCGAAATGTGCCAAAACAGGTGGTCACAGTTAAGTTGATAAAATCAACACTTTTTGTTGCAAATATAAAATATACATTTACCATAACAATGAATGTGTTTACAATTACTCCGTGTAAAAAACTTAATATAATTAATACTTTCGCCTACAAAATTACGTAAATTTGCACGAAAAATGCAAAAACGTAAGCTTGTGTTACGTGATTTTTAGATTATAACAGTATAAATCTATCATATTTAACAACTTAAACGAAACATAAATAGTTATATTACAATTTATCCATCCCAAATATTTAAGTTATTGGTTGACAATAAAGATACATATTTGTCAAAAAAGCACTTCAAATCCTCCATACAATTTTACAATGGCGGCCGCGCGCCGATTTGAATATCGAGCTCTGTCATTCAGTCCAACCGCGTCTTACACTCGGTGCAGTCTTAAGTGGTCGCCTCGTCTTTAGGCCGAGTCTTGTGGCTTCAATTTCCACACGGGAATTTTTTTTTATGTAATCCACAAATAGTGATAACTCAGTGGGGAGACCAACAGACTGCAATGCAGAGGGTCTCGGGTGCGAACCCACGTCGCGCACCTCTGACTTTAGGAAGTTATTTGACTTTTCGAAATTATGTGCGTATTGATTGACAATTATCGCCTGCTCCGTGCCTCGGAGAGCACGTTAAGCCGTCGGTCCCGGCTGCCATGAAAATCTATGGCAGTCGTTATTGGGAAGTCAGTGCCCTATAATATCTTGACACTGGTCTAGCCTTAGGGTATCGTTAGCCTTCGGGTTGCGGGGGTCAGGTGGCAGCCGCTCCGTGTAAAAACTGATATCCAGTCAAATCCGGTTAGACCAGAAAAGCCGACCCCAAGTGATTTGGGAATAATAAAGGCTAGGGAGAAGGAGTAATCCACAAATAGTTATTACGACGCCGGGTATTTTTGTGTAGATTGTTTGAAAGTATTAAAGTCCCCAGCCAAACAGATTTTAAAAAATGAAAAGATTATGTAAAGGTAATATGGCCTTGGGATTTGCCAGCGGCGCTGTGAAATTAAATCTGCAGTACGGGTAGGTACTTAAATGTGATATAAACAATGTAATCGAATATTATTAATATAGAAGAATTGGAAGTACAGTTGAGTTAATGATAACAAATAAGCTGGTACCTTATCATAAAAAATAACATAACAATATAAATATTTTAAAATATCGAGTGGAAAGGAAAGTACATAAGTAAGATAATAGTATCATAATGTTAAAATTTCACTTACGATCGTAATTCTTATGTTTTCGTTGGGCCACAAGAGATTTTAAAAAAATAATTATAAATTACATAGAAATAATATTACTATATGCAAACTTACTGCAAAATTACTTACGATCGAAGAATAAAAACAACTCTATTACACATTTGCCATCATCCTTGGTATTGGTAAGTAAATTAATGTCATTTATCTTTATACTTATGATAAATAGGCATATACATATATACTGCACGGATGACGTTGTGTTTTAAGTGGTCGCCTCGCCAGTGCCTCCGTGCTGCATATTGTAGGTTCGATCCCACACGGGACAAAACTTTGTGTGATCAACAAATGATTGGGACAATCATTGGTTGAGTCTAGGTGTTCTTTGTGTCCGTTGTTTGAATTTTGTAAAGTCATCCGCGACACAAATTATTCCAAGAGCGTGAACTTTCTTTTTAAGTAAAAAACAATATAGGTACTTTTATATTTTTCGAGCATGAAACACATTCAAAGCAGAGACATATTACAACGTACAACTTACGACAACTTACGACCTTATGCAGTAGCATAGGTCCAATAGGACTTACGATCAAGAAGCTTATTGTTCAAATCCTAATCCGACGTGAGCATACCGGTAACACAAGCATAATTTAGCTTTAGGGACTAACGAGAATACTAATAACAAGCATTGACACGAATAGAGTAGTAGTTTCTTCGGTGGGCTTGCCACTTGCCATACGCCGTTGTAGGTTCAATCCTTAATTACTATACTTATCCATTCACCCATCCACGAATGCTGTTTATTATTTGTGTCTGGGTCACACAGACACAAAAATAAAAAAAATAATTGTGTCTGTTACTTGAATGTTTGTAAAGTCCACCGTAACACTGGATACATTATTATAAATGTCGGAGAAAAAAAAATACAAGTCCTAAAGATTTAGGTATACCTAATGCGAGAGAAATGTCATTATGTAGAATATAAATTACAATACAAATTGTTAGTAATATGTGAATTAATAACCAAATTACGGGACGTTAAAGGTCACACTTGAATTAGACATTCGAACAGTTCGAAGTTTTACCCCAGACTCTATAATCTGCCTTTACTATCATTATAATTTTAAAGGCATCTCTCTCGTGATTTATTTGACGTGGATCTGCGTTCATAAGATCACAATCTCCCAGAGAATTCCAATTACGACGGTGGTGTGCGTGATACGAATATAGAGGGGCGCCTACTTATGACACAGGACGCCAAAGCGGCTAGAATTGGCATTAGTTGCGCTAATGCGGGTAGAATGCCTTAGATTGAAGATGAGGTGACAGATTTCGATGTATTAGATAGATGAGATTTGATTCTGATAGGATTTCGATCGGTTGAAGGTTGAGTTTTCAATTTATAATATTTTTGTAGTATATTAATAATATTAGTTCTGTATTTAAACTGTCCTACTGCTGGGCGCAGGCTCTTCTTAATGTGAGAAGGGTTAGGCCGTAGTCCACTGCGCTGGCTCAGTGCGGATTGGCAGACTTCACATACATATGTTCGAGAACATTATGGAAATCTTTCAAATATACAGATTTCTGCAAGATATTTTCTTACACCGTTAAGCCGAACGATAGTTATCTATTAACCTAATGAGTCGCAGCGGCACACTGTTGGCCAGACACAATAGGTTTGTTATTATGTTTGGCTGACCAACAATTGACGGGTTATATACTTGCATGCATATAACTTCGAAAAGTAAAAGGTTCGCATACATGTTGTGAAGGGTACAGAAAAGAACATAAGGGTCCAGGAAAAAGTACTGCACCCGAGGAATGGCCAGTTGATACTAATTTAAAAAATGCGATAGTAACTCTGTCATTGTTACCTTGTCACGACTAAACGGATGAATATATATTGTTGAATTTTGGCAAGGAGATAGATTGCATCCTGAGCAAAGATAAAAGCTATATCTTGGAATACCATGCGAGCAAAATCGAAAATGAAAGGTACACTCCTTTCCTCTAGAACAAAGTATTGTTCCCAAGGGATATAAATTTATTTGAAAATCCAGACTAAGGCGAGCGAATCTGCAGGCAAATAATAATCTATATCTACTAATGTTATAAATAGGAAATATACAACTTTTTGTTTGTAAGTCAAAAACTAAAAAACTCTTTCGCCATTAGAAAGCTATATTACCTATCACAGAGTAACATGAGCTATATTTTATTTAAAAATTCTGTTACTTTTTTTTACGTGGTGGAATGCATTGGCGCATACCTATCCGCGAAGCCGGGCGGAGGGGTAAGGGTGCGATTCCACTGACGCGGAGCTGGACGGAGTGGAGCGGAGAAGAGCAGTGAAAAGTAGCAAGTGTTTCCATTGAAGCGGACCGGCGCAAAGCGAAGCGGGGCGGAGTAAATCTGAGCAGACCAGAGCTGCAATGATCTTGTAATCCAGTGTCATTAACTAAGATTTCCAATGCCATATCTTTGGTTTCATTGCATTTGTATGTTTTCAGTCGTGTATCCTACAAACATAGAATTTTTTTGACACTTTCAAATAGTTTCTCATCCATTTCGATTCACATACAATGTTGATGACGTGTGAAGTGTATGATGTAATTTCACTAACTAAACTAAAATGCAGAGCACGAGTCCTTTCCTGACAAGCCTACACTAGCCGCCGCGGCGCACCGACCCGCTACCCTTCACTTCTTGCGCACAGCACGGCACCACAGCTTACTCTACTCAGGTCTGTCCAGCTCGCTATTTTATTTGAAGGTCCGTTGAGCTCCGGTCCTCTCCACTTGCACTGTTTCCACTGATGTGGAGTGGAGATATCGAGCACTGTAATTAGCCAGTTCACGATCCGCTCCTCTCTACTCCGCCCAGCTCCGCTTCTGTAGAAACGCACCCTTATGTCAGACTCACCGGGGTAAAAGAGAAAGATGGTAATGAGGGTAATAATGGACCTCCCGGAATACTGACTAAACCTACCACTGTGTTCCTCGACAAAACCGCCAAATTCTTTCGCCATTAATGCTATATTATCACCAAGTAACATAGGCTATATCTTATTAAAAAAGTACAGTTACTAACGTAACCTAAGATACTTTTACGCGAGTGAAACCGCGGGAAAATATAATATTATATATCATTGAAGGGTTAACTGTTTTATTGCTTTTATGCCATTTATATGTTTGCAGTCGATCGTAAGGTCACGAGTTATTGGATTTTTCTGTTAAGGAATTCTCAATAGAAGCCACAGGCTGGAAATGTACCGGTAGAAACTCGTTTCCTACAACGTGGGACTTATTAACATGGCTTTGTTGTGAAATGTGTGTGTTTAACCCCTCTGCTTACATGAATAAACTTTTGTTAAAATACTGATAGTATAAAAATCTGTCTCTGCTCGTAAATAATTTACCGTATTTTAAACTGATAACAAGTAACATTACATGTTTCGTTTCATCATCATCACTTCATATTAAAAAATAAAGTCTCCCGCCCACCACGTATATCGGTCTGTCAGCTTGTCAGTTCCCGATAAACTCAAAAACTACTGAACGGATTTTCATGCGGTTTTCGCCAATAGACAGAGTGATTTACGAGGAAGGTTTAGGTGTATAATTTGTTGAGGTTACCCGTGTGTAACCGGGGCGGGTCGCTAGTTCTATATATGTTTTATATATCTACATCAGATTCTTCTTATATACATCTGAGATATAGATAGGTACCTATTTACAAATTTTACTTGCGGGCAAAATTTACTTCTATATAAAAACCTGTTCTTTACAATATATATATATATATATATATATTTTCCTTTTTGTTTTGCTTTACTTAAAAGTTAGTTTTGTTAATATTAGTTTAGTTGTATGTAATGGTTGTTGCCTTTGTACAATATTTACCTTTATAGAATCACATAGGCAATCTGCCTATCCTTACAAAACATGTCTACGACACAGCGACAATAACTCGTGGATGAATTTAATATACCTACTTAATATGGAGCCACTTGAAACTTTGAAAACAAATTTTCGGTTGAAGAGGATTTTCTATTGAGTTAAGGAGTTGGTGTCTTATTCGGTAGTGCAATAGGCATATAATACCTCAGTAGTCAGTAGTCTTGCGTTTGAATCTCGGGTAGGGCATCATCTAATTGGGTAACAAGATCTCAGTAACTGTAGTATGTCAAGTTTCCAATAAATTACAATAGGCTCGTTCTCTATTTCCTGGGGCCTAAAATTATATTTTTGATAAGTGAGTGTAAGACACCTGTCTAACTCTTCAGGAATAGAGGCTTAAATAAGTATGTCCAAATATGTGTTACACGAAAACGTATTCATTTGGAAGTATAATACTTATTTTAAAAACAAAAAATATGATATACTAAATGCGCAAGAATAACATGCACTTGGACGGTTTTATTTTATATTGCTCAAACCAATTTTTCTCACTGATATTTATTATTGGATTTGCCGCACATTTGTTGAAAGCCTAGTAAATCTGGGAATCGTATTTATGACGAGAACGTGTTGCTTACGAACACTGCGAATTTGTTCGAGTGCCATAAATGTTGGCTGTTTCTAGATTGTAGATGTTTTAGGTTGTATTGGTAAGGATATACTTAGTTGTTTTATATTTAAAAGCATTCATTTTGAGTTGTTTTTGATTCAATATTATTTATCTACTTCGAATCGCATTATTTGTGCCTTGCCGCTTGTTTTAATCCAGTTACTAATAATTGGTATAATATAGCTACTCATATAACTTTCTTTAAGTAATTTATTTTATATTATTAATTTGGATACGTTTATTAATACCTTTGTAGATAGATATCTTCATACCTACTATGTAACAGATAGATAATATATTATGTTCAAATGATGTCATATCATTTTTGGAGTAGTGTAAATTGTGTGACTGATGATTAGTATGTTAGATTATAAACCAAATATTTGAATCTTTAGTCGATAATATAATTCTTATACGATTCGAATGCATTCGAATAATATCGATTATTCGAATGCAGTACTAGTAACGGAAATAGATGATTTAAGTACTGATCAAAAATAGAAGTTGGTTGGATACTATACCATTTAAACACACATTGAAATTAGATATGTACACCTTATTGTGTATTTACTGTTAGCAGTGATATGTCAAACAAACAAATACCTGTATTAAATAAACACAAACGAAACTCAATTCGAATTTTCGATTATTATTCGAATAAAAATCTGTGTCAGCGAATAGATTTGTTCAAATAAACTCGAGTACAATAAACAAGAAACCATATTATTAGAATTGATGGGAGATTATAAAGCCTAAGACAGTAGGACTTTTGTATGTTGTACGTATTCACGTACTAATGTACACGTAATAGCCGAAAGTAACAATTCGCCAAGCAAAAACGACCTTAGCAATAATATTTACATTAGTATGCCATCGATTGCTACACAAATCTAGTAAATATATTTGCTTATTTCTATTCGTCAGATGTGATTTAATTGATATAATAATACCCCTCTTGTTCCCAGGCTCGCTTCTTTAAAGGTAAACGGGGCTTGAAAGTACATATTAGTAAATTACACAAAAACAAAAATGTGCTTTCTAGCTTCGATATATCTACAGTGACAATACAGTTGCACCCCAAATTCCCTTTTGGCAGTAACTAAGACATTTAAAAAATTCTATTCCATTTTTGAAACGAGTTCCTCGCCGCGCTAGACCCTCGGTGGGCCAAAGTTTGGCTCACTGCATTGGGCAGTGAGCCAAACTTTGGCCCACCATTAATTTGGTCTTGTCGTCCGGGAGGACTTAAAAACAGCTTGGGAACAACTTCTCACCTTCCCCTATAGAATACTTCATGTACAAGAAGACGTCCGGTGTCACAAAATACTTTAACAGCCAAAATTAATGTTAACATCCAAAAAATTGTCATGATTCGACCTGCAATATTAGTTCAAAATTGCCCAGTAGTCACCGTACTATCTCAATATATATATACAATTTGGTAGAATTGAAATTAAGGGAAGGTGAATTAAGGGGCGTGTCCTGGCTATTATTTATAAGTAATGTGGTGGCGCCTTGCTCTCCAGGCACACTCGCTAATCTGCACAGCAAGCATCCAATGCCAGCTGATAACCTCCCCTGACCCTCCTAGTTCAGATACTAAATATCTCAGTATTACAGCCAAATATGTTCTTTCAGCCATTAGCTCTTTTCAGAGTGGGTCTGCTGGCGGTCTCGACGGTTTGACACCACAACACCTGAAGGATCTCATGTGTTCTCAGCACTAGGGCGGCTGGCGACGCACTGTTAAGGGAGCTGACGGCTTTAATGAATGTTATACTCTCCGGCAATGTGAACGATGCCATCATCGATGTTTTATATGGTGCAAACATATGTGCTCTTTGCAAAAAGGATGGTGGCATTCGTTTTATTGCCGTCGGGTGTACTTACAAGCATATGGCAGCCAAAATATGCTGTCAATGCTATAGCACAAGCCTAGCGAAAAAATTGCAGCAACTACAACTTGGCTTTGGATTTAAAGGGGGCTGTGAGGCTGCCATACACGCCTTGTCAACATACCTTGGCTATGGCGGCGGTGACGTTATCTTGAAGGTTGACTTAAACTCAGTGAATAGGGACACTTTTTTGACACAGTAAAAATAGAAACTCGCAAAATGTATAAGTTCATTTAGCAGTGTTACAGGTATCCTTCAAAATTAGCTATTCACCCCATCATTAAGCAGCTTAATTCAACATTTAATATCTGGTACCTAGACGAAGGCACCGTGAAGGAAATGTAGATACAGAATTACAAAATTTAGCACTTTTAAAAATAAATACCTATCAATAGGTTTCGAACTAGGTTTGGAACTTAATCCAAGCAAATGTGAAATTTTTGTCGGCAATAAAATCAATAAACTATCGGTATTATCTAAATTAAATTCTTTGGTACCTAATCTGTAACTTTTAGATAAAATCTCTCTTCTTCTCCTTGGGTCTCCAATTTTAGATGAAGGTTTCGATAATTTTATAGAAGAGAAAATTCAAAATTGTGAAGCGTCTGACAGGTTATTCAAAATTAATGTGCTTTTACAATTATCCGATACTGTCTTTTCGTCCCAAAATTTACGCAAGCCCTTCGATTTTCACACTTTTGGAAACATTTAACACATTTAGGAAAAAAAAAGGTTTTAAATGTGGCCATCAACGACCGAGCGTGGCTACAAGTGAGCTTACCAGTTCGCTTGGGCGGCCTCGGCATCCGAAAAAGTACTGATGTAAGTCTACAAGCGTTCCTGTCTTCCGTCTATAGCACGGCGGAATTGACCAGGAAAATCTTGGTACCTACACTGGTAAATTCTGAAATGCTGTGCATGACCGACGCCGTGAATGCTTGGAGACTTGCTTGCCCAAGCACTGAATTACCCGAAAACCGACTCTCTCAGAGGCAGAAGGATGGGCTGTTATGCATCATAGTTCAAGAAAATCTCATAAATACATCGTCCTGTGCTGCTGAACGTGCCCGCTTGCTGTCTGTGAGCGAGTGGGAGTCGGGCCTTTGGCTTCAGGTACTCTCGTTGTCCAACATAGGTACCATATTGGACGATATGACCTTCCGCATTGCTTCCTGTTTGCGCTTACTCCTCGATGCGGAGGAATATTATGACGGTTTTTAATATTCTTGTTTTATTTTTCTCTTTAGTTAATATTTCTTGTAAATAATTCGTGTATATATCATAATTATTTGTTTATTTAATATACATAATTAATTTATTAATTTATAGACTATATTAAAATAACAGAACTGTAGGTAATGTGGCTACGTTAGGGTGTAAAGAATAAAAATGACTCCACTCACGGTTACATCACATATATTGTCCAGGTCCGTAGACACATACACTAAAGTTCAGAAGGCACTAAAGAGTAGAATAGACAAGCACAAGCACAGAATACAGTTCAAAGTCAAAGCACTTAGATATAGAAGATATAATGTTTATAGCGGAAGAAATACGAAAGATACATAGGCGTTTACATAAGCGAGTGACAAGCGCTCCGCGTCGTGGTCCTTTAATGACTGTTTTGACCTCTGCGCATGCACACGCGGTTAGTAAAAATATAACCGCTATGTACTCAGGAGTGGTAATAGGGTCTAGGCCTTGTCGATAGCCCATTATCGATATTGGTGTATCGACAAACCGGTATCGCCAGGATGTACGGAATGTTTTATTATTAATATAATATATAAATAGATAGATATGTAATGTAAAATATGTAAATAGTGAAGTGTAAAGTAAAGTTTATATATTAATATTACATAAATATGGTAAAATTAACTCAGGGAGCCTACACCACCCCCCACCAGAGACCGTCAAGGGCGATAAAAATTTGGAAACCTAACCCTACGACCAGATCGAGTTATGTAATTTTGTGGATCTTCTGGATCGGGATTCTCATGCTGGATAGATAAAATAAAAGCAGGTTTAAGGCGGTTTATGGTCACTGTCGTCTCCCTATTATTAAAAAGGATTTTAAAAACTTTATCTCCTCTGGCAAGAACCTTATGTGGTCCAGAGTAAGCAGGTTGAAGCGAACCTCGTGAGGCGTCTTCTCGGAGGAAAACGTAGTCACAAGTTTCTAATTCTTTAAAGACGAAAACCTTAGGCTTAGCGTGGCGTGCGGCTGGCACTGGTCGCAATTTATCAACGAAATTTCTGAGTCTAGCAGAAAAGTCTGATAAATCTGTGCTACCATTGACCGCCGGCTCAAAGAACTCACCAGGAAGCCTCAGCGGCTCGCCATAGACGAGCTCTGCTGAGGAAGCCTGTAAGTCTTCTTTGAATGCGGTCCTTATGCCTAGTAAAACCCATGGCAACGACTCGGTCCACCTGTCATTCGCATGGCAGACTATGGCAGCTTTAAGTTGGCGATGAAATCGCTCAACTAACCCGTTGCAAGCCGGATGGTAGGCTGTTGTCCTCTTATGTTCAAAACCGGTCAGCTTAGACAAACATGAAAATAAAGCCGATTCAAATTGCCGTCCACGGTCAGTCGTGATGACTGTCGGACTACCAAACCGGGCTATCCAGGTCGACAGCAAGGCTTTTGCAACGGTTTCTGCCGTTATGTCTTCAATCGGTGCTGCTTCCGGCCATCGTGAAAATCGATCTACGGCCGTCAAACAGTAACGATAACCCTGCGAAAGAGGAAGGGGTCCGATCAGGTCGATATGGATCTGTTTGAACCGTGCGCGTGGAAGGTTAAAGTTACTAAGGGGAGCAGATACGTGCCTATGTACTTTAGCACGTTGGCATTGTACGCAAGTGCGCGCCCAGTCCCTACAATCCTTTCGCACACCCGGCCACACAAACCGCTCGGCTATTAATCTGGCCGATGCATTAGCACCGGGGTGGCTAAGCGAATGCAGGCTATGAAAAACCTGCTTTCGAAAAGGTTTTGGAACGAAAGGCCTGGAAGTTGAGGTACTGACGTCGCAGTATATGGGTACTAAACTTCCAGGGACGTTGAGCTTCTGCAAGTGAAGTGATGACCCTTCACTTAGAAGCTTGTTTAGTTCGGAATCACAATCTTGACCTTGGGCTAATGTCTCGAAGTCTACAGGCGCTGCCAATTCTTCGATACGCGACAATGTATCGGCGACCACATTATCCTTGCCTGATATATGTCGGATATCGGTTGTGAATTGGGAAATAAAATCTAAATGTCTGTACTGTCTCGGCGAACAGTTATGTTTCCTATCGTGGAAAGCAAAACTTATCGGTTTGTGATCAGTATAGACAATGAAATGCCTGGCTTCGAGCATATGCCTGAAATATTTTATAGCCTCGTAAATGGCGAGGAGTTCCCTGTCGTACGGCGAATACTTTACTTGTGACTGGCTCAGTTTTCTTGAAAAGAAAGCTAACGGTTGCCATGCGCCATCTTTGAACTGCTGCAAGACTGCACCAAGTGCTTTATCAGACGCATCTGTAACAACCGCGAGTTGGGCACTGCAGTCGGGATGTGCTAACAGGGCAGCGTTAGATAGACTATCCTTACAAGCTTGAAAGGCTGCTAACGTATCTCCCGTAAGATTGACGGGTTGGGAACTTTTTACTGAACCTGCTAACAACGCATGCAAAGGTGCTTGAATTTGGGCTGCTTGGGGAAGAAATCTCCTATAAAAATTCAGCATCCCTAAAAACGCTCTCAGCTGCCGCACATTCAACGGAAGGGGAAAATCTCTCACCGCTTGCACCTTTACATCGAGAGGTTTGCAACCCTGCTCCGAAATGGTATACCCTAAAAATGTTACCTCTTTTGCGCCGAAAACACATTTGGACGTGTTCACCAGCATGCCGTAGTCTTTCAGTCTTTTGAAGACTTCACGTAGGTGCTTCTCATGCTGGGCCTCGTCGACAGAGTAAACTAAAAAATCGTCCAAGAAGCAGTAGACATTATCGAGTCCCCTGGTCAATTCGTCAACGAATCGTTGGAAGGTTTGACCCGCGTTCCTTAGACCGAATGTCATATAGGGGAATTCAAATAATCCAAACGGTGTTGTGATGGCTGTCTTGGGAATGTCGTCCGCACTGACAGGTATCTGATTGTAAGCTTTTTCCAGATCTAATGTTGAAAAAATAGAGCAGCCAGATATGCTGTGGGTAAAGTCGTGGATGTGCTTAATCGGATACCTATCAGGTACGGTACGGGCATTCAATTTGCGGTAATCGCCGCAAGGACGCCATCCATTATCCTTTTTCGGGGCTAAATGAAGCGGGGAGGACCATGGACTGTTCGAAGGTCTAGCAGTGCCATTAGAAAGCATGGCTTGGAACTCTTTCTTGGCAATTTTAAGTTTGTCGGGCGCTAAACGACGGGGTGGTGAAGCAACTGGCGGGCCTGGAGTCGTGTGGATGTGATGAGCTGTGTTGTGAGGTGTAGTGTGGTACGTACCGGCTGGTCGAGTTATTTCGGGGAACTCGTCCAGGATCTTATGAAACCGAGTCACACCTGTTACCACTTTTACAGAGGAAACGCCTTTACAATTTGCTAACGAAGCAGTGGCTGTAACAGAAGTAACATTATCTATTAAGCGTTTATTCCTACAGTCTACAACAAGGTTATAATAATTTAAAAAGTCTACACCTATTATAGGTTTTGTGATGTCGGCTACTATAAAACGCCATACAAAACTTCTACGTAGACCAAAATCTAAATCTAAATGTAGATAACCGAATGTTGCAATATTGGAACCGTTCGCAGCACATAAACTAAAGTTCGTTCGAGAACGACGATCACGCACCGCCGACCTTGGGAAGACACAGAGGTCGCTACCAGTGTCGACCAGGAACTGCGTCTTCGAAGATCGGTCCGTGACGAATAGGCGACCAGTTGAAGTAGAAGGGCAATCGTCAGCCGCCATTATCGACCGCCCTTTGAGTTTCCCGCCTTGTAGTCACACGGGCGGATACACTTCACAGCCTTCTCGCCGAAATTGCTGTGGTACCAGCACAACGGGAACTTGCGGTAATTAGATAGCGACCGCTGTCTTGAAGAACTGCGGTTGCCTTGAGGACGGGTAGAACGCGAGTGGGGTCTGCTACTTCTCTCTGACGACAGCTTCTGGAACTGCTTCCGTAATTCCGCAACTTCCTTCACCAGGTCATTGATGACAGAACCAGGAATCTCATTCACAGCAGCAACCTTGGGCGTTGAAGAGGCGAGGTCATTCACCCTATCAGCTAAATCAGCCAAGTCTTCCAGCGTAGCTGTAGTCGATTGACCGGCAAGCACAGTCTGGATACCATGTGGGAGGCGACTAATCCAAATCGTCTTCACAAATTCGTCCGGAACGTTATGGCCTGCTAGACTACGGAGATGGCGCAGAAATTGGGAGGGCTTGCGATCTCCGAGTTCTTCATGCATTAACAGCTGTTTAATTTTGTTTTCTTTCGACGCGCTAAGCCTTTTAATAAGCTCTGTTTTGAGCTTTTCATATCTGTTTGTTGCCGGTGGGTTGACGATGACGTCCTTAACCTCTCTTGAGTGTTGGTTGTCGAGGTGGCCAATGACATAATTGAACTTGGTAAGGTCGTTAGTAATGCCAGAAATTGCAAATTGGCCCTCAACTTGAGCGAACCAGATATCGGGCTCCTCTGCCCAAAACGGTGGCACTCGCACGCCTACTCTAAAAACATCGACATGTTCCGTCGACTTCTTCCCATCACTAGTGCCGGGGCGTGGGTGGACCTGTGCGTCCTCAAAACCTTTGTCTACTACTGACATGGTTCTTCAATATAGGGGTCACCAGTGTAGGTAATGTGGCTACGTTAGGGTGTAAAGAATAAAAATGACTCCACTCACGGTTACATCACATATATTGTCCAGGTCCGTAGACACATACACTAAAGTTCAGAAGGCACTAAAGAGTAGAATAGACAAGCACAAGCACAGAATACAGTTCAAAGTCAAAGCACTTAGATATAGAAGATATAATGTTTATAGCGGAAGAAATACGAAAGATACATAGGCGTTTACATAAGCGAGTGACAAGCGCTCCGCGTCGTGGTCCTTTAATGACTGTTTTGACCTCTGCGCATGCACACGCGGTTAGTAAAAATATAACCGCTATGTACTCAGGAGTGGTAATAGGGTCTAGGCCTTGTCGATAGCCCATTATCGATATTGGTGTATCGACAAACCGGTATCGCCAGGATGTACGGAATGTTTTATTATTAATATAATATATAAATAGATAGATATGTAATGTAAAATATGTAAATAGTGAAGTGTAAAGTAAAGTTTATATATTAATATTACATAAATATGGTAAAATTAACTCAGGGAGCCTACAGAACCATTATTAAAAAAAATAACATGCCATAGCCCAAATAGTATACTTCTTAATTATAATAATAAATAATAATAATATCAGCCCTGTATCAAACTGTCCCACTGCTGGGCACGGGCCTCTTCTCACTGTGAGAAGGGTTAGGCCATAGTCCACCACGTTGGCCTAGTGCGGGTTGGCAGACTTCACATATCTTCGAGAACATTATGGAGAACTCTCAGATATGCAGGTTTCCTCACGATGTTTTCCTTCACCGTTTAAGCAAGCGATAATTAACTATTTAATACGCATATAACTTCGAAAAGTCAGGGTTCGAACTCGAGACCTCTGCGTGGCAGTCCAACGGTTTCCTACTAGGCTATCGCTGCTTCTTAATTAATTTAAAAAAAAACCTCGTTAAACGAAAATATATTAATTAATTAGACAGAAACAATATCAAGAGTCGAAAGAGCGCCCATGGCATGCGAAAGTTAGGAACAAAAAAAATACAATTCAGAAAAGTTTACAAACAGAGATGAAAGCACTGTAAAAAATGAGGATACTGCTGAAACTTTGATCCTGAAAATGTATAATCAGTTAAAAAAGAAAGAAAGAGTAAATAGTTCAAGCTCCGAGCGGCTTATGGCTCAAAAACTTTATCTAGCCAGATTGACTTTCTGCCAGGTTTTCCTTTTAGGTAGGGTAAATAAAAACATCGTTCCTTGAATTGCGGAATATTTTGAAATAGACCGGTGGCTGGCGGTGACGTAATAATGGGCTCTGCTATTTATTTTAATGCAACAATTAACAGTAAATTGTATATAACAAAGCACAAGGTCCAGCAGGGTTTTTAAAAGCTGTGACGTCA
The DNA here is from genome assembly GCA_963675205.1 of Catocala nupta. Taxonomy (NCBI): domain Eukaryota; kingdom Metazoa; phylum Arthropoda; class Insecta; order Lepidoptera; family Erebidae; genus Catocala; species Catocala nupta. The sequence continues at coordinate 25,090,722 of OY776093.1, forward strand.
GCAGGGCTGACGTCACTATTCTCAATAGATGGATCACTTATTGCAAATAATGAAACACGCTTTCGACAACTCAAATCAAACTAAATTTATTTAAATAAGGTTACAAGGTAACAATTATGAATGTCGAAGTTACACTACATTTGTCTGTGAATTTACATTTACTGCCACGTTCAGCAAAGCAAGGGTGTAGGGCTCATGAGAAGAACGGGCAAGAAACTCATGGCCACTCTTTTTAATCGCCAATACAATAAACCCTTATAATTATTAAGCACAAGCTTCGGTAAAGCAACACAGTAAAAGTGAATATTAAATTTAGTACTCACAAGATTACAATTTGTTAAGAACTCTTGCCTCGGAGAGAACTCGTAATAGAATGCTTGACTACACAACGCCAAACGCACTTAAGATGGCGGGCGTTGTGGGGTCAATATACAATAACAATATTTCACTATTATTTTAACACACTGCCTTAATAGCTAATTTAATTACGTTAATTCTTTACAAAAATCAACAGACTATTTTGAATATTTAGAACAATTTAATTTCAGTTCAAATGTTTTAATAACAGGCTTTTTGACACTTCAATTCAATCTTGAACTTGAAAGTATTCGAATTACTTTGAACTTAACAAAAATATCTTGAAATCAATTCGTTACTGCTTAAAAATCAAGTTATGAATTTAGCAATTGCTTAATTACTTCAAAATGAATGTTTTAATCATAATGAGTAATAGTTTGTCGATTCGAACAACAACAAACCATTACAACTTTTATTTTAAGCAATAATTGGTAAGACTCGCATAAAAAATGTGGTAATCATGAAATAATTTTAGTAAATAAATAGAGACCTGATTATAAGTCAATTAGTGGTAAATTAAATGTATTAGGATAATTGTTTATGTGGACTTGCACCGACATATATAATTATGAAAATTAGAAAACAAAATCTTTTGGCTTTCACTTCTCAGTAAAGTATAACAAGTTAAATTTTTATAATTATGTTGTAATAATCAAATTATTATAGCTACTTGTGTTTAGTCCCGTAGCATTCATTGGGCTTTTATTTGTGGCTCGTAATGTTTCGGATTTGATGTTCAGGTTTGGCTGTGGTTTTAGATTTTATATCAATGGAGTCTTTTTGGAGAATTTAAAATATAGGTAGATTCCGAATATCAATTAGAACTTAAAATATGAATGTCGAAATGTGGCCGGGAAATATTTATGCCTACCTTTCCGGAGATTTATAAAGGTGAGAAGATTAATTTTGTAAACCTATAATGATAATAATTTACTTACCAAAAATGTACAATTACATGTAATCTTTACTAATATTATAAAGCTGAAGAGTTTGTTTGTTTGTTTGGTTAACCGCGCTAATCTCAGGAACTACTGGTTCGAATTGAAAAATTCTTTTAGTGTTGGATAGCCCTTTTATCGAGGAAGGCTAAAAGGCTATAAAACATCACAACATGACCAATAGGAGCGACACATCAATAAAAAATGTTGCAAATACGGGGAAAATACTCTTATGTGAAGTAGACGACCTAGCACGGGTCAGCTAGTATTTTATAAACAACAAACAAAGGAAGAGTTTTTGTTGAACTCTGATACCCAATGTAAGATAACTTGCATTATGGGTACTAGGACCTATATTTGTAAAAAGTATGTTATACATAATTGTAATAAAAATTAAATATAAATTTCATTGGCTTACATTTATTAAAATTACATTCCATCAGCAATGTTTAAGTCCACGTGACACGTTAGGTCTGCCGCCTGTCGAACACATCTTCAAATAAGGCAACATAATCTCTTGAGAGAAATATTTTATTACATTTTATCCAAGACCCCAAAATTGAGATACACACATACATGTACGCGCACGTATATAATAAATGGGAAGATAAAGGCATATTATGCTCACATTTCACCGAGCCATATCTGGTACTAATAGGGTAATCCTACAGTCATCAGGTTTAGTTCGAGCAACAGATATTTTCTCACTGCAACGGATATTTTCCAAGAAGGAAATACAACATCCGATCCCTGGCCTGTGTGTTTCGCACTCACTTTGCATTTTGGCAGAGACGAGGAGAGGACTTTAATCGCTGCATCGTATAGTCAATATTAACACGACCAAATTACTATCGAAAATAATACTTTACCACAATACAACAGATTGTTAGGTATCAGATCTTATTACAATGTAATAAGCTGTAACATGAACTACAATAGGTATTGTTCAGTGCTATTGTCGTCACAGACGGATGTGATTACATCGATTATTGGCTCTGCTAGCCAGTTCATTGTATTGTAGGAAAATGTGTCCTTTATTGCAAGTATTTAACGTATTATTAAGTAACGTGTACAGTAATAGTAATATAACAATGAACAAAAAAAGACCTGAAATTAATTAACAATATATTAAACTAAACGCTGTATCAACTGCTTGGGTCTTGCAATGATTGAAATAGTTGTAGGCTCGATCCCCGCAAGTGACAATAATATAATAATTAAATGTTGAAATAAAATATTAAAACAATTTCATATCGAATATTTCATTTGTGTCTTAATGTTATAGAACGTCGCTTAAAGCTATAATCGTTGGTTTACTATTGTCTTTAAATACATTTCTTTCCATACCTACATAGACTCAGATCTCTATCTACCTGTAAATCATACATACTTTTAGCTAGCTATGGTTTAAGATCCAACGTCATATTACGCTGGCACAGTTTCGGATTTGGCTACTGATAATTTCTTGTTAGAAAATCCAATGACATTCACGCGTCCTAAGAAACGAACCCAGGACCATGCACGTCACATAATTACGATCAAGAGACCACCAACATTATTAGAATAAATACTCCCACGTCATATCCTTGGAGAATTCCGTAATCATTTCGTACAAGACCCATAGGAAACGTCGATTCGTTTCTTAGTCAGAAGCCGGAAAATAAATATTCGCTGTTCTGATTTCCTTTCACCACCTCGCTATAACCGGGACGTCACTTTCCGGGAAATTGTAGCTGTTGATGGCTTTATTAAGACGTTGGTATAAGCGGCACGTTTTTATATGCGTGTATCGCACGTGTATTTATACACATACGAAATCAACTTACATATCCTGGTTTTGGTATATTCGTCAGCTAAATTGTATAATATTGTCAATCTATCAATCTATTTGAATTATTATAACAAATAATACGTACATTTAGTCACCAAAAATATATGTTTTCTTTATTAAAAATAATATTATGAAGTGTACCCATGTTACCTTAACTTAACTTTGCTATTACATTGTTTTAATGCATGCCATGGACAAGAGGAGACTCTTCTAACACAGGCTTTTTAAATTAACAGAAGAGTTCCCAAAGCCTATTAATATTGTCTTGTAGGTAATAGTAGAAAATATATTTTTTTTTGTTTATTAAACTATTTAGATTATAAAGCTTAGTAGCTCACTAACCACTGAACTATGACGTTGACGTGTTACTTAATTTGAAGTATAACTTCAGGAAAGTCATTTGTTTACTTAAGGTAGATTTATATTAGTGACTAGGTTCAGGTAAAAGGTGAAAATAGCTAAATAATAACTCATGGCCACTAGCCTAATGGTTTAGTAGGGAAGACAGTGCAGACGCATTAAAACAGAGTCAACTCAGAGGTCCATCTCGTAAGCTTCACTGCTGGGATACAGCCTGTTTCACCTGGTGTATAGGATTTTGAGCTCACGTTTGACTGCACATCTAGGTATAAAACAGAGCAGCTGTTTAACTGTTTAAATAATAAATATTTTTGGTGCATACATATAAACGAACGTAGCATGTGCTTCGGTAAATTTTATTATAATTTATAAATGCATATATTGATTTTTCATAGGTTATATGAAAAATCAATATTGTTATAAGCAAACTGAAACAAAATTATAAAAATAATAGAATGGTGGACATGTTTACATTAAAGTTTCAATAAAAACTATTGTAATACCTAACGACATTCTGTTTCTATTAATTTTTTTTTACTTTTGTTCACTATCCATTATAAACATATTATATTACACTAGCTGCCCCGACAGATGTTGTCCTGTACAGGCGAAAAACAAAAAACAAATCTAAACCATCCTCGAATCCACTTGAACACACACAAAAAAAATCATTCAAATCGGTTCAGCCGTTTAGGAGGAGTTCACTATCAAAACACGTACAGAAGAATTATATATATAAAGATATGCGTGAATGAAACAAAGGCTGTTTTTCGGAAGAGTAAGCCTGAGGTAATTCATTAAACTTCGACTGCACGGATGGGTAAATGCTTAAGTCGTCACCTCTCCATTGCCACTTCGCCGGGTGTGGGTTCGAATTCCAAACGGGACGAAAAATTGTGTCATTCACAAATGGTTGTTTTGGGTATGGGTCAAAATCAAAATAAATTTATTCAAATTAGGTTACAAGGTAACACTTATGAATGTCAAAGTTACACGTAATTTTTTTCTGTAAATTTACATTTCCTGCCACGTTCAGCAAAGCAAGGGTGTGTAGGGCTCATGAGAAGAACGGGCAAGAAACTCATAGCCACTCTTTTTAATCGCCAAGTGTACAATAATATTTCGTTTACAAATCATAACTGTAAGGTGCTGCAACCATTTCTCCATGAACTACTACTCAACATACTCAAGCATTTGATAAAAATTTACGGTAGCCTCTAAAGCAGCAGTATGGTAAATAGGAGCATCCACTTACATGTATGTATCGAATTCCACTAAACCAGAATTCAGAATAAGACTCAAAAGAAAGCTTAACGGAACTGTCCATAATCACGAGTTGTCTTCATTGCACATTCTTCTTGATTAAAATACGACTGAATGTTACATTCAGTCGTATTTTGTATTATAACAATGCAAATTCCAGCTTAAACAAGGTGTAATATTATAAAAAAAATATAAACATATATAAAAAAAAACATAAGTTTTAGTATTTGTCATTTAATATCCTGTGATCTGATGCAAATATTAGTGCCATGGATGTTTGTCATTTAAATAATCATCTATATTATAATATGCTTTAGAAATTAAGCAAGTTTTAATTTTAACTTTAAATTTATTTTCTGGTAATTCTAGAATATTACTCGGGATTTTATTATAAAAACGTATACCGAGACCCATGAAGGAACCATGAACTTTATGTAGACGGTAGAATGGAACACATAATTTATATTTATTTCTAGTATTGATGTTATATATGTCATTATTTTTTATGTATAAATATATATTTTGACGGACATGCATGATATTAAAATAAATATATTGTGATGCTACAGTTAAAATACCTATATTCTTAATTTTTTCTCTGAGCGAGATTCTAGTTCCTAATTGATAAATTGCACGCACAGCTCTTTTTTGCAATATAAAAATACTTTGTATATCAGCTGCTTTTCCCCATAATAATATTCCATATGACATATCGCTGTGAAAGTAACTAAACTAAACTAATCTAGCTGTATCAACGTCAGTTAATCCACGGACTTTTCTAATGGCATAAGCGGCCGAACTAAATTTCGCTGAGAGACAAGATATTTGCGCACCCCACTGTAACTTTGAATCAAGTGTAATGCCTAGGAATACTGTGGATTCTATTGCTTCCAGTACCTCACCGTTTAATGTTATGCTAGGACCAAGATGTTTTACATTAGGCAGTATGAATTTAACACATTTTGTTTTTTTGGGGTTCAGTACATTAGTTCAGTAAATTATTTAAAGTAAACCATTTTGTTACTTGAATCAATGCACTGTTTACTTCGTCAAAATGGTCCCTATTCCTATTTACTTTAAATATTAAGGAAGTATCGTCAGCAAACAGTACAATGTCACAAATATTGTTCAAATAAAAAGGTAAATCGTTTATATAAATTAAAAATAAAAATAAGCCTAAAATCGAACCTTGCGGCACCCCTAGCTTTACAGGTAAGCTATTTGATTTTGAACCATTGACATCTACACACTGAATCCTGTTATTCAAATACGACGTAATTACATCCAGTGCATTACTCTGAACACCGTAATGCCTTAGTTTCCGTATGAGCGTATCATGACAGACGCAGTCAAATGCTTTTGAGAGGTCGCAAAAAACACCAATAGCATTTTGTGAGTTTTCCCACGCTCTGTATATATGTTTGAGTAAAGCTACTCCTGCATCCGTTGTGGGACGACCCTTAGTAAAGCCATATTGGTTGTCGTGAAAGAGGCTATTTAAATAAAAATGTCTAAGTAATTGCTTGAGTATTAATTTTTCAAATATTTTGCTAAAAGCTGGTAGAATTGATACTGGCCTAAAATTACTAGGATCAGTTTTACTACCGGATTTAAATAAAGGTATGATTTTACTATTTTTCATCAAATCTGGAAATGTTCCCGAATCTACACACCTATTAAATAATCCACTTAAATAAGGAGCAACTATATCTATTATACTTTTTACGACCTTAACGGAGATACCCCAGAGATCCCCCGTATTTTTAGATTCCAGAGATTGAAAAGCGTTGATAATATCAGTTGCGTTAACATAATCAAATCTAAATAATACTCTACACTTTGTTACGCTGGAATGTAATAACCTCTCTGCGTCTATAGATGAAGAATTTAATGCGCTCGTGGTGGTAATCGGTACACTAGCAAAGAAATTATTGAACACGTATGCTACATCGGCATTATTTTTGATCATTTTATTATTATCTATCAGACTAATACTATTGTCTCTTTGAGTTATCTTGCCACTAGCTTCGTTAATAGCTCGCCAGGTAGCCTTAACTTTATTAGAGGACTGTTTGATTTTGTTACTGACGAACTTCGACCTAGCTAAGTTGCATACCTTTTTAAAAATTTTGGGGTAATTCTTAACATATTCAGTAAAAGTAGGATCAAAATTATATTTCTTCATACTATATAACTCATACATTTTCACTCTGCTCTTCTATATACCTACGGTTGCCCATTCGTTAAATGACCTAGTTCCTTTAATAACTTTTACTTTAGACCTAAACGTATTATCAAATTCTTTCTTAACAATACCAAAAAAGCTGTCATACTCCTTATTAGGAGATTTATCTTCCCTTATATTAGAGTACATATTACATGAAATTTTATTTCTAAAATGTTTGAAGCGATTATTTGTTAAAGGCCTAACAAGTATCTTATGTTTAATATTATTATTAATGTTTGGAAACATTGCTAATTGTCCACAGTGATCTGAGGTTAAGTCAGTGGTAACTAATTTGTATGAAGCGTTACAATCACTGAAAATGTTATATAAACAAGTGGAAGACGTGGCAGTTATTCTTGTTGGTGCCAAAACAAATTCGTTAAATTAAATGATTTAAATAAGTTTATAAGTCTATTAGCCAAGGAAGAGCCATCTTGTATATTAATATTAAAATCACCGCAACGTATATGTATTTCCTACTAGTTCTGATTTTAGTAATTACATCTTCCATCACTGATTCAAACAGATTAAAGTTACTCAATGGGGGGCGATATACACAAATAATTATATACCATTTAAGCTCAACACAGGACAGTTCTATGGTACGCTATATAGACAGACAAGTTATGTCTTTACGTTCCCTGCAAGTTATTGTGTTTGCAACAAGTATTAAAGAACCACCGTGAATGGCTTGTGTTCTTGAAAAGGCGCTATGTACCATATAATTCATACTATTTAAAAAACTTACTTCATAGCTTTTGAGCCAATGTTCTGTTATACGCATAACCTGAACATTGTGGGTCTCTAGAAATAAACTTAACTCTAAATCTTTGCTGGATAGTCCTTGTATGTTTTGGTGAGCAACACTCAATTGATAACCTCTATCCTTTGTCCCAACCTTAAGTTTAAATTAACTTTGTCATTATTTATAATAGAAGAATTGTTGAAATAGAGCTATTTACAGAAATTAAATTCATGGATACCCTACAGGTACCTGTGTCATTTTGTATATTATATGCTAATAATTTAGCAAGTTGTATGATTTTGATGTGGTGATTTTTGTATCCGTTATTTGAATGTTTGTAAAGCACCTCAAGTGACACGGTTTATGCCTAGTGCGGGCGTTGTCTTTTAAAGACAATTCAAGGGAAGGCAGACATGTTCCATATGTCTATCCGTTCCAGCTCAGCGCATACATCTAAGCAATAAATTGAATAGATAGCTATCACGATTTGCGTCTTATTTCTATGAAACCATTTTTGGTATTATTTTAATGATAAAATCGAGAGATAACTGCGCGATTCTTAGAATATTCATGACATGAGAGTTTTATATTCAATTGATACGATCCTCCTGTTTCTATATTCATACATATTATTCTCTACCTTGACAAAAATACATGCAATTCGTTTGTTAGTAGCCGGGTGAAAAGTGGTTACTGTGAAGTTGTGTGTAATACTACAACGAGTATATGATCAATCATAATGAAATTTAAGAAAAGGAAATGCGAGAGGTACGTACTTTTGCGCTTCTTTTACTTACCGAGAATAACGCAGTACCAGAAATATACTACTCTTACCGCCCATTGCTTATAAAGGACCTCTCATCAACCCATACTTCCAAAGGCGGACCCACACATTTATACCGTCATCAAATAATTGGCTACACTGGGCTCTTCCACTTCCTAAAACATTCAACCCATTCTCTTGCACATTCGTTGCTTTATCGTAGCCTTAACCTGACCTTACTCCAGAATTTCGCTGACATCATCGCCTAAGGATAAATAAACAAAGGAAAAGAAACATAAACTACACAAATTGAAATAAACATGTAACATCTATGTGCACTTGTTTCTGATAATTAGGTCAATGATTGCGAACTTGTTAGTTTCGATATCTCTTGATTTTTGGCCACATAACATGTATAGAAAATACTTGAACAACAAAACTAATTATTTATAATAGTACAAGCTTGTACCACGACTTTGTTCTCATAGTTTTATAAAAATATGTCAACAGAAACTGGTAATTTTTCTGGATAATAATATCCAGCAAAATGATATGCATAGATTCAACTGTGATTACTAGACTAGCTTGTCTCTGCCTAGTTATATGATGGTTACGGATAGACAATCAGCTGTTCTCTTGCTATGTAAAATAAAAATAAACCAATGAAGACACCGGGTTTTATTACCTGATCGAGTAAAGACTTACGGGGTGTCCTGCGTGAGCGACGAATAAGACGCAACGCGACGAACGCGATCAAAACAACGGACTACTCATCTTGCGGCTTATGTGGCAGTCTGCGGCGAGTCGAGACGCGACACCACGAACTACAAAATGTTTTAATCGAAATTCAGACATAATAGCAGCAATAATGTAATCGAAAGTAGAAGGTAACACGCCTCAATATTTTTCTTCTCCTTAGCCTTTATTATTCCCAAGTCACTTGGGGTCGGCTTTCTAGTCTAACCAGATTTGACTGGGTATCAGTTTTTACACGGAGCGACTGCCATCCGACCTTCGCAACCCCAAGGCTTACGACACCCTAAGGCTAGACCAGTGTCAGGATATTATAGGGCACTGACTTCCCAATAACGACTGCCATAGATGTTCATGGCAGCCGGGACCGACGGATTAAGGTGCTCTTCGAGGCACGGAGCAGGCGATAATTGTCTATCAATACGCACATAATTTCGAAAAGTTATATAACTTCCGAAAGTCAAAGGTGCGTGACGTGGGTTCGAACCCAAGACCCTCTGCATTGCAGTCTGTTAGTCTCCCCACTGATCTATCGCTGCAGTAACACGCCACAATATTGTTCGAATATTTTAGAATCGTTTCTTAATTTTGGATATGAATAATGATGGAATTTGCCAAATATGTTTCTTTGTAAAAATATGAAATATTACTTTTTGATAAGTCTGTACTTTAAGTATGAACTTTCAAGCAAAATTGCACGGTACTTCCCCATGTTTAGAGAAGTAATGACTAAAATCACGTAAGACACTTGTCACGTGTAGCATCGCGTCGCATTGCATCGTGTCGTGTCGCGTCGCATCGCGTCGCGTTCGTCGCTCACGCAGGATACCCCGTTATTTAGCTTAGAAAATTATTTATTAAATATGAAGTGGCCGTAGGTTTGGCAATAGACTTACAAGATGAATATTCTCGCTCAATTATGCATGGGCCTTAAAACTTTGCTGACAAAATGTCGATTTAATATAACTAGCGGTCGCCTAGTGCTCGAAATTCGACCAAAGTTTGTCCGTAAGATACTGCCGATATATGTCATTATATATTGATATATGTAACCATAGTTACGCGTTTCGACTGTGTGTGTCAAATGCATGATTATATGCGTGTAGTATTTTTTCATTAAACTAATGTATTTCTAATGCATATTTAATAAAAATATTAGGATTCGCCACTCCTTCTCCACATAAACCTTAACTGTGCTAAATTTCATACTCAATTTTCGTAAAAAGAGGTACAACGTTCAAGGTTGCTTCACGTATTAATATATAGATACTCGTTTCAGATGATAATAATATAATTATATCTAGCGAAATATGTAGTTCACTTCTGCCTATCCTTCATCGGTACACAGGCGTAAGTATATGTATTTATATTTAACAAGCTGTATCCGTCGGTTCCACTGGTTCCATTCCTAAAGGTCACCTCAAATCTGCCTCAATAAATGCGTTATAATATTATGCAATACGAATTGTTTTATTATGAATGACACTTCCAGATATTAACGTACTTACATACAAACACCCTTTAAAAATCTAGTTCTCTATATCTAATCTCTCTAAATCTTTATAATATTTCATTTTTAACTATAAAATTGCAAGTAGCAAATTTCATATCTAAACCCCTTATATTAGTATATATTTCCTAATAATATCAACTTTTAAATCTTTGTTATGAAGTTATGTTCATCCGAACGAAAATTATTCCTTAATGGCAAAATAAGTTACTTATTTATAACACAGGATTTGGTTAGCCATATCCTGCGTATCCTTAGGGATAAACGTAATTATGGCGTATGTAGATATATTGTGGTAATTAATCTTCCTCCGTTGACGTTATACACGTAGTTTATCTTTCTCTCCAGAATGTGGGTGAATTTGTTTTTAAAATAGTTTACGCACTAATGACTTTCTTAAAATATTATACGAATTTTTTAATGTTAAATACCCTTGCTTATATTTTTGATAGGGTATGTAAAAGTGTATTACATCCAGATATTGTCAACTACGGCTTAAGGTCACACGTAAGTGGACTAGATTGTTAGGTGAGCTGTCTGCTGGGCAGAGTTCTAACCTCCGGGCTGCTATTGAAAATTCTTAAGAAAATATTTCATTAGCCTACCTTGGGAACTGAAGCCATGAGACACCATGATGATCACAGCAGTCGTATTAACAACTGCAACGCTATCGTGGCATTTAGAGAATTTCAAATTTTATAAAAAAATTGTACTATCTCATTAACACAATCTAGCCCATTTTGACACTGCCCAGAATAAATACCTAGTAGCTGGATTCTAAGTTTATTGCTAGTATTTTAATAAAACAGTAAAGCAATTTTCCTATATTACAAACTTTAGTCTTTCATTTCATCCACCTAAAGCGGATTTACCGAAAACAATAATATTAAAATATGTCGTGATTGACTCCTCTTTTGGAGTAGTTCTGTGAAATTTTGATTTAACGCAATCTTTTGCTTTAGGCTTTTTCGCAATCACAGCATTCGAATCGAATTATAACGTTATAAATTTGAAATGTCAAACATTTTAATAGAACTAAATTAAAAGGAATATCTAAAATATCAAAAGACTAGTCTTGCTTAAAACGACGATGACAGCAATCGTTATATAGTTACAATACGTTGTATAGTTTTTTTTCGAACTTGCCTTATTTTGCAAAATCATATTCCGTATGCTATAAAATCAATATTAGGCAACCCACCTTTATGTATTCTTCGTTCTTATTTCAGTCTTCTCTATTCTGTAACAGGTACCGAATAATTTTATTATGAATCTAAACAAACGTTTACCAAATTAGTAAGAAAACTTTAATATATTCTATCACACATTTCATATAACTGACTACCTATATAAGAGCTGAGCTGTGTGTTGTCACTTATTTCAATCGGTTTTTCTTTATACATCATGTTGACTATTTACTTATTGTACCTTTGGCCATTTGTGGATGCCTTACGATTGGGGTAAATCATGACTTTTGTCTTACGCTTGAGGTTATTATCTGTTATACATTTCTTAACTTTTTCCCAGATGCTGTGCTGATTGCACGGTATCTGGAATGGTATGTACAGTGATGTGAGAGCATACACAGCTTCGCATACGGTACTGCACGGATGTCGAAGTGATTTAAATCGTCGTCTAGTCACTGCCGCGACGCTTAATGATCTTCAATTCGCACACAGGTCCAAGAATGGAAAAACATTTGTGGATAATATAACAATGTGTACGTTGTTTGAATGTTTTAAAAGTTCCCAAAGCGACAATTTTACCTAATTTGATTACTTGGCCCTCAGTCATACATGATGGCAGTTCTGTTTAGTCAGCAGTTTTACCATTGAAGGGACAACTAGTCCGTATTGCAAGAAGTCTATTCTTAACTTTAGCGTAAATCGGTTGTAAATCCTCTCCTCTTTTTATAAACTTAATCAATAAATAGTATCTATAATTGATGTATATTTTTAAAACTTTATCTAAGGCAAACTCCATAACAGAACGTAGTCTAATAAAAACAAAATATATTTTTGCATTTAGAATACATATTATACGAACATTAAGTCTCAGATCACATCTTTTTTTCATTTGTCATTGTTTCCTTTATATATACGTAATATTTCGTCCTATGTCAAGAGGTTTCAAGTCACCGAAACCCGACGGTGGTTCATCTATCATTCGTACGTTATATTTTCTTTATATTCTTCGCGGCAATCGCATTTTACGTCCACGGGCGTTATAGGCTCTTTAACTAAAATGTTGTAACTTTGATATCTTGTTTCTAATGCTATTTAATTAAGTCCTCATAATGATTCGAAAATTTTACTAATTTGTTTCTGTTGTAATTTGTTGATTAAATCATTACTTTACAAAAATTTTACAGGACTGTAACTGAAACTGTTGTAAGAGATCTTAATAATAATTATTTAATATAGGTAATTTATGGCTTTGACTACTGCATTCCTAAAAGTGTAAACAAAAACAAAATACTGCTAATGCTTGTATCGCGGGGTTCTTTAAAAGCATTCAAACGAAGGACACCGGGACACGGAACAAATGTATGTGGCTGACATAGTATTTTTGTCTAAAAATATACTAAAATACTGAAATTATATTTAATTAGCGATTTAAAAGAGTGGCCGTGAGTTTCTTGCAGATTTCTTCTCATAGGCTCAACCATTTGCCTGAAGCTAGCAACTAACCTAAATGTAGCTTCAATAACATAGTAAACTCACTAATCCATATATTTTGACGTTCATAAGTGTTACTTTGTGACATAAATAAATAAATGATTTTTGACTTTGACTTTGATTTTGTCCCGTGCGGGGATCAAAGTCCTGACCACTTAAACCATGTGCGCACTTAAGCCACCTGAACACTTGAAACATTTTTTAGTTTAAAAACCAATTATTTTCAATCGGTTTCAGGTCTTTCACTATACTTTATTGCCTGTGTACACCTGTAAAGGTAGTTGATTTCATACCATTTCATAACTGTTTTTAATTATAATTGTAAAGTGACGTGTCGATGGCGAAACATCCAATAAATAAATCAATAAGATTAAAAATTATTTACTGAATTTAAACTACGACAACACAGAAGCCTTAATATCTATAGTGAAATAAATTAATATTGTTATAATAACAACAGGCCGTTTGACACATACATACACACACATAAACTCATACAAACACACACACACATACACACACGCTCACACACACGCACAAGCTCACACACACTGACACACGCTCGCACAGATTTCATAAAACTTATGAAGTAGAACAAACACTCATAAAGCCACGGGTTAGTGTCCAGGAGACCTGAAATACAGAGTTTCCTTAGTTTAGGCTCCTGCCCACCCCTTAAAATACGCTACTTGTTATATTTACTTTGTTAACTAGTTGAAATAACACATTATTTTTTTAATAAACATCCTTTTCCATAATTGCATATTACAATTACTGTACCTATTATCTAATAATACGTTAAACGCTTTTAATAAAGGATACATTTTCCTAGAATGCAATGAACTGCCTAGCAGAGCCAATAATCGATGTAATCGTACCTGTCTGTGACGACAATAGCACTGAACAATACCTATTGTAGTTCACGTTACAGCTTATTACATTGTAATAAGATCTGATACCTAACATTTTGTTGTTTTGTGGTAACATATTATTTTCGATAGTAATTTCATTGTGTTAATATTAACTTTATGACACAGTGGTTATGACTTTCTTCTCTCTACCGTACTATGTGGGATGGTTCAAACAAGCCAGGGATCGAACAGTATCTATTACATAATTTTGAAAACTGTTACACTAATTTTATTATTGAATTTTACTTATTTTAAGTTTTACTATTGAATTTTACTAATTTTAAGCTAATAAAATTATTAAAACTATTAAAACTAAAGGTTTACACTTTCCCCGACGTTTGACTGCTGAAAAGTAACCGAAACGTCGGGGAAAGTGTAAACCTAAATATAAATAGTTTTAATAATTTTATAAGCTTAAAATTAGTAAAATTCAATAGTAAAAGTAGTGTAACAGTTTTCAAAATTATGTAATAGATACAGTGTTAAATAAACAACGCGATAAAATCCGTATATAGTAGTTTAATTTCAATGAATAACATTCGCGTAAACAGAAGACAATATTATCGAACAGTATATTGGCATTTTCGTGTGGTAAAATATTCAGAAGATCTATCTGGAAATGAACCTGGTGAATGACAGTAAGCTTGCCATATTAATTGGGACTTACTGCTGCTATCTTGCTATATGCTGCTATCTCTATATGCTTATGCTTGTTGAAATCTGAGTGTGACACTTCTTGCTGATCTTTAATTGATATACATGTACGGTGTTAGATTTTTAATCAATGACCAAGAAAGAAATCGTTTTGAATTCAACGCATGTTTTTTTAATGTATGTTCATCGATTTTTTGTAAATAAATTTATTAACCACCATCAAAGCCGACTTCATATTCGTTATATTAGATTAGGTTAAGACTAAAAAGATTACTGATTTTAATATATATTAATTTAACAACCTTAGAAATACGAATGTCCAAATTAAAAAAAGACACTATCATAACATTTAGAACCAACACAAAAAAATATATATCTACCTTAAACAAGCAAGACCTTTAGAAACCAAGAAATTTCAAAGTGAAATCTTGTTAATTTTCATCAGTCAAACCCGTTTCATTGTGAGTAAAGATCAATATCTCAAGAAAAACGTAATTAACGAACTTCCTTACTTTTAGATAATAAGACTAAATAGTTTGGTTAAGTTAATTTTCCCCGTGTCATAGAATCATGATTACCACGCAAAAGTGCTCGCAAACAATGAGTTTAATTAGGGTCACCATGTGTTCGGTTTCAGTATCAGGACAGTCCTGTTTATACACCTGAACTCATTTAGAATTTATGTATTTGGCAATATTCATATTTCACCCATATTCGGCCAGATTTAGTTCTAGTTCCAATTATCGCCTGCTCCGTGCCTCGGAGAGCAAGTTAAGCCGTCGTTCTCGGCTGCCATGAACATCTATGGCAGTCGTTATTGGGAAGTCAGTGCCCTATAATATCTTGACACTGGTCTAACCTTAGGGTATTGTTAGCCTTCGGGTTGCGTAAGGAGAAGGAAGGCGAGGTGGCGACAGTATTATCATCTAATCGTATATTGCGTCTTATATTGATATTGCTACTCAGAATTTCTTGACAGAATAACCCGATGTCAACGAACCGGGAATTAGCCCGAGACCTTATGCAAAGCAGTCGCATTTACTACCAATGCGCCACCGAGGCAATCTATGTCATCTAAAAGACAATTAAACGTACAAATGGTCACAAAAGTTTAGACTTAGAATAGATCTATGTAGATCTCATAAATATTTTGTCCTGCGACAATTTAATATGGCGCATATGTGACATAAATAGTAGTGGTTAAGTGATAACCCAAACCACTGCATCCGTGCAAGCTTCTTTATTCTACCATTCCTAATGTGTTAATAAAGCAGGGTGTAGAAAATTATCTCTTAAACCATTATGCCATAAGAGTCCAAGTGGTATACCAGCGGCCAGACACAACAGGTTTTCAATAATGTCTGGAATTCCAACAATTGACAGGTTTAAGCCATCAAAGTAAGGTTAGCATGCCATTTCGCTTTGTCAACGATTAGAATGGTTGTCTTTAATTACTTCATGAACTGCTTACCATTAGGCAGAGTGCAATCAATTTCATTATAATAATATCAGCCCGGTATAAAAACATTGCCACTGCTGGCCACAGGCGTCTTCTACGTGTGAGAAGGTATACCACAGTTCTCTGAGCTGGCCTAGTGAGGGTTGGTGGACTTCATACATTTTCAAGAACATAATGGTGAACTCTCAGAAAGCAGGTTTCCTCATTATTTATCCTTCACCTTTAAAGCGACCGATAATTAGCTCATTAACTATTTCATTTACACATTACTTCGAAAAGTTAGAAGTCTTCTTAAACGGACCACTAAAGCAAAATACAACATTACCAGAAGTCGTCTATGAATATTTATAGATGAGTCCTAGTAAAGTCATATCTGCATGACGTTTACAATAAAGATGTCGATACAAGTACTTAACCTATCAGAATCGTAATAACACAACTGCGTAGACGATTCGATTAACCCAAAAGAAACATTGGATCCAATCAGAATACGTCCATTTCACGTCTGTTTGCTGACAAAGATCGACTGTGCCTCTGAAAGGACAGTAAATCATCTGTCTGGTTAACGTGCTAAATCAGAAAAGGTTGGGTTACATTATTGTAATGCCTAGATTTGACAGTGATAGACAAAGGAATCGACGGTTACTCTCTGTTCGCTAAGCAAGTAAACTTCTGTCTGGTGGTCAAGGCTTACTGTCGCCTGTGGGCGTTTCCATCAGGAACATTACTAGCGCTTCGCTAGTTCTTTAAAACAGATCGCAATGTTCTCATTTTTGTCTGCTATCAGTAAACTGCATTGCAGTGCAGTACGTGGCAATACAGTATGAAAATAATATCAGAAGATCGCAACCAATCAACCTTAAGTTATATTCGAACAGTATTGCCAAATTTCTTAGAAACAGTTTTCGTATTTAATGTAAAATGATTTATGTTACTTTATTTTATATTCAAATAGCTTTAGCCCGCGGCTTCGTTAGCGGTTATTTAGATATTATCAATCGATATCTATTCCTCGGCATCAGTCCTTTTTTTCTGATGAATCTCTATGTCCTATTCTGTACTCATGACAACGTGTATGCGAATTTCACGCTGAGTAGTCAAGGCGTGAAAGCGTTACATGGCAACACACAAACAAATAAACAAACATCAAACTCACATTCGTATTTATAATCTTAGTTCCTATTACCGTGGAAGTACTTCCACAGTTGAGCTAACTTGAGTAGAACCTTACCTTTAAAACACGATAGAATTAGATCAACAAATGAGCAACAGAAAAACCTTTTAAATATTGCCAATTACTTCTTTGGAGATAACGTTTAAAACAATGATTGATAAGGAACTAATTCATGTTAAGTAAATACAGTATCCGTATTTTTAAGAATAATATGGTTACTTTAAATACAAGTTGAATAATAAGAAAGTTTTAATGAATGTACTTAACGAGTTTGTTCTTTGAAACACTCGCGGTTTCTTATTAAATATATATTGTCTTTTCTGCTCAAATTAGTTTTCTGGTAAATATAATTTGTCATTTTAATGATATAGCCATTTTAATTAAAACGCGGACGACTCAATGTTTATTCAATTCACGAACGTTGTAACATAATATGTCAGTATGATTAATTATTAACGATGGCGCCGTGGAAATGTAATCGTGATGCTACTGAGAGTTTTATACCCACTAGTGCTATTAATTGAACTTCTGGGAAATTCGCTTTCAATACTTCCAATGGCCTTGTTGATATATTATATAATATCTCTGAAATTAAAGTGCTTCATATGCATTTTATCGCAGTATTCTCGAAATGTGTGATACTTCGAGGCAATGAGACGACCACCGTCTTTGTCTTCTTGTGACCATGGCTGCTGAAAAACAACTGAAACATCAAGGAAGGTGTAAATATAAATTAAAATAGTTTAATAATTGTAATAATTATGATTAAAGGAGTCTGCCCACTACATCGTCTCATACCATGACCGTGCTAAGAACGTATCAGACACGAAAAGCAACACGATACGCCCTGCTATAGGAACTGCTGGTCGGTGACGGAACGGTCTAGTGGGCATAGTCTTATACATTTCCTTACAAAGAAAGATTTTTTGCGTGACACGTTCCTAGCACGGTCATGGTATGAGACGAGGTGGTAGTGGGCAGACTCATCGTAATAAAATAAATTATAGTCGATAAATGTATATCAATACGTTTATATAGATAGGCTTTTCTCCTTTGTTTGTCAACCGATTTACTTATTTTGGCGAGCATTAATGTTATGAATAAAAATATTTTGGAAACAGTTCGTTTTTTATATATGTATAAGAGTACAATAATAATTGGTAGAAAAACGTACATTTATAGGTATATGTTTTTCTCATTAGGCAAGCACTAGTATTATATAAATAGTGTGTCTATTTTGAAATCTATACAGAACACGGCCATGGTTCAGCTTAACCTAATTGTTACAATTATTATTGCGGGGCATGACTATGCATATAAAGTATCAAAATGGCTTTTTTTTCAGCTGGTCTTATGTGGTCGCCATCCGTTTTATACAACCTAATCCTACTTAATATATGTATATAAATGAGAAAATTTGTGAGAATGGATGGATGGATGGATATTTGTTACTCTTTCACGAAATAAATACTAAATCGTTTACGATGAAACTTGGTATGTAGATATCTGGAGACATGGATTAACACATAGGCTTCTTTTATCCCGGCATTCCCACGGCATGGGGACATACGCAGGTGAAACCGTGGGGCGCAGCTAGTATAATAATAATAATAACAATAATATTATAATATTCTATCACATACATACAACACTATCTAGCCCAAACTAAGCAGAGCTTGTACTTTGGGTACTAGACAATGGATAAACATACACATATACTTCTTTTTTGTAAATACATACATATTATATATAGAAACACCTAGACCAAGACAAACATCCATGTTCATGCACACAAATATTTGAGTTGTGCGGGAATCAAACCTGCGATCTCAGACGTGGCAGTCTGTTACACTAACCACTACGCTATCCAGGCCGACAGTATCATATATTAGTATCGTAAACCAAGCATTGCAAATGAAAATTTGCTTGGCTAAGTGCCCACCTCAACAAACATATAAGTTTGGCATATTTGTTTGTATGTTTAAATGCAATAACATAATACTTAACCTTTGGCCCGAAACTTCTTATGCGTAGAGTTTGGTACTTACCTATTGAAGTCTATGTGTCTTGTTTGTAAGCAAAACCTGTTCTACACACTTTATATTCGACTTCTAGGCGACGCACCAAGGTGAAAATGTAACAGATTTTAAGTTAGACTTCGCGCATTACAATTGTGGAAATTGCATTCAATTTCATGCAGTTGTTTTTGCATGCGCGTTCAACGCGTTCGCGTAGACAAATCAAAATGTCTAGCATTTTTATTGACTTTTATACCCCACACACATACATTTGGCTTAAATATGTACAGACATTGAACAAGCTCAAATTTTTATACATATTATTATATAAAAATGTCAGATGAATAAACCACGTAATTGCTGTATAATGTCATTGGTTACATAAATCCATTGGTTAAATGATAATATATCATATAACTGACGGGTTAAGCGGGTTAAGTCTTGCTTAACTGCCATAATAATTATGTTAATTTACACCCGCTGTTTGTTACTGATTGTAGTATTAGTGTGAATATTTGTTTATTTATGTACAAATATTCAATGAATATTTTATTACCTGTATTAATACGATTAGGCTTTTCATTAGTAGTGTAAATGAAACGTTTACCTTTATTTTAGAGTATTTTTTTGCTTCCTATTCAAAATACAATGTTAATGAAAATATTTACGTATTAATAGCAATTTTATTAAAGAAATATTGACATACAGCGATAGCTCAGTAGGGAGACCAACAGACTGCAATGCAGAGTGTCTCGAGTTGAAACCCACGTTGCGCACCTCTGACTTTCAGAAGTTATATGACTTTTCGAAATTATGTGCGTATTGATTGACGATTATCGCCTGCTCCGTGCCTCGGAGAGCTTGTTAAGCCGTCGGTCCCGGCTGCCATGAATATCTAAGGCAGCCGTTATTAGGAAGTCAGTGCCCTATAATATCCTGACACTGGTCTAGCCTTAAGATATCGTTAGCCTTCGGGTTGCGGAGGTCAGGTGGCAGCCGCTCCGTGTAAAAAAACTGATATCCAGTTAAATCCAGTTAGACTAGAAAAGCCAAACCCAAGTGACTTGGGAATAATAAAGGCTAGGGAGAAGAAGATTGACATAAATATTTCATAATAGGTACATGTTTTATTAATAATTTACACTCATACATTTTTAATACAACTTGTGTTGAAAGTTCGATTGTTCATTTTCTACCCAGATTTGCCAGTTTGATTCGCCATAATAATTATAGACTGGTTTATTTTTTAAAACAAACCATTCTTAGTTAAATGTAAATTCACAGTACTATGTGTAAATTTGAAGTTCATACGTGTTATATTCTATGACCTAAATGTTCACCTCTGTCACGGGAATACTGGAATAACGGATGTAGTCTGTCTATAAATGCAAACGTAACTATATTTCTTTGTTACTTAACTTAAACACATAAAACATAAACATCTTTTTTATATCTAAACTAAAGGCAAATTGAGCTGCGGGAAAAAAGCTAGGTAAATAAAAATGCAAACCTAATTTTCTTTGGTACCTTTTTACGACTGAAATTTGAAGAAGGATAACGGCTACATAAAAATCAAGCAAATAAATTTGAGATAAATAGCTAGAATAATGAAAATACACATAAATAGTATTTTTTGGTTTATACCTTCTGCACTTGTCAAGGCCTGTGTCATGCGAGACTATACTAACATACGATTAACAGAGGTGTAGGGTTCATTGAGACCACTTGGTCTTATGTGGATACTCAAATGAAATAACTCGATATACTAAATGAATATATATATTGTCTGGTACTAGTTATAATTACTAATATACATATTAGGCTACGACCTAACACAGTGGTTGCGGGGAGACGACTAAAATATTATTCTACGATACAGGGCTATATACTGACGATACACTTAGCTTACGCTCTTACCATGTCAAACTTAGCATACGCTCCGTTACAGAGGCAAAGAACACCCTGTTTCAGAACAATAATTTGCGGATCATAAAATTGTTTACCCCGACTGGGATTCGAACTCACAACCCTCTCACAACATCAATGAGGCAACTGCATGCGTGCTGAGTCATCCGTGTAGCCAAAAAAGGTCCTAAATATTACTTACCCATGGTTCGATGCCTGCTACGTCATCCGTCCAGGCAACAAAAAAGTCCTGAATATTACCCATAGTTCCTTTATTATCCATTTATGCACTCATATTTGACACTTACTTGCACCAGTCACCGTCCAGACTAATACAACGATAAGCCATAATGTAGCGACTGCCATTTGGCCGCCACCCAGACCCATAGCTGTCTGTGGTCGACTAACTTAACACGTAGCCTGATACTCGATGTATAGACTATTTACATATCGACACTTCACTGTGCATACGTTAGTAGGCTTTACAGGGTGAAATAGAATGTGTATGTTTTTGTACTAAATTGATGGTAAACAAATATGGGATCTGCCTGGCTATAGGGTAGGTTGGTAAGCGGTTATTGAAATTGAATATTAAAAATCTTTATTTGTCTCAAAACAGTTACATTATTTATAAATGAGACACCCCCAGTAAATGATTGATAATACTTGTGTTGGGGCTATCTCGCTCTTTCCCTTAATTATTAACAATATTGAGACTAATGTTAACAAAAATTAGATTAAAATTAAAATAGGTAGAAAGATACAATGACTTATAAACTAATTAGCAGCTCTTTGTGTAACTGTAGTTGTATGTCTATGTGAAACTGTATGTGCGATTTGTGTGTGTGTGTTTGTTTGTGTTTGTGTTTGTTTTGTGTGTGTATGTGTGTGTGTATGTGCATGCGTGTGTGAGTGTGCACGCGCACGTGTGTGTCTGTGTGTGCGTGTATGGTTATCATAGTCTATGATTAATTGCAATACCATCCTAACTAGTATTACAAATGCGATGATGAAATGTGAGTTTGTTTGTTACGCTTTCACGCCTTAACTACTTGACCAATCATCATAAAGTTTCACGCACACGTATTCAGGGATACAGAAAAGTACATAGGGCACTTTACACCAAGACAAAGTACTGTTTTCGAGGAATAGAAAATTATCATAACCTAACATAAAATAACCAATCGAAGCCGCGGGCTAATGTAGTATTTTATAAGTTCACTGCCTTGCAGTGATTCTGAATTCGACTGCTATGCATGACGTCTCGCGCTCAATTTCCGGGACGGACAAGGTGTTATAGGGTTCTTCGGTGATGAAATGAAAGCTTCTATGCGTGAAACAGGTAATCCTACATATAAGCAATAGATTACATTATGGTTCAAAGGATTTATAAATATTTAAATACATTCTGTAAAAGCACTTTGAGGCTTAACAATTCTGTCAAGTTTCATTAACATCGATTACGTAAACCCACACATTTTATCTTAGATTATAGAATTGTCATAACTACCTTATATAACAACTTCGAGAAGCTTACTTGTGATGAATAGTGAACATATTTGAGTAGATACCTAACTATAAAGCAACATACTTATAAAGACAACTTATTCCTAGCAAAGGAAAATTTTATTCTTAATCTATGTCATTTTTGCGACATTTTTGTCATACAAATGTCGCAGCAAGGGTACTAAATCCAGAATCGAGTAGAAATTCTAATTTTCTACTTAAAACTTCAGTAGGTAATTACATATGAACAGTATGTGAACTACGATACTACTATTAAATCATAACAACCAATGGTACATAAACACATAATATGTTCATTGTTTTACGCCTGTATACTCAAGAGGGTGGGCAGAGGTTTATTTTTACAGGTATATTCATCTCGATCAAAATTAGCGTTTACATATTATAGAAACTAACTAATACTTCAAAAAGAAAAAGCTCATAGCGAGAACCATATCATCACCACAAGCATATATTACAGGGCCAATATTACGAATGACCAAAAATGGTCATCACTGTCTTCCGAAGCCATATGAACTATGGGCCGAACACGAGTCATCATCATATCAGGTTTCGGATATTCGAATGTTTGAATTTCCTTTTCCATAACAATTGCACATCACTTATAGCCAAGCTAAAATACTATCTAACCTCTGCACTCGCTATCCATTTCTTAACACCTTGTTACTAGTTCCCAACACAACTAACTCTTCCAAACCTTTGCGAGAGCTCCGAGTTCTATTTCTAAAATATGATCTACACTGTCGAAACAACATTCAACTGAAATAGTTACCACAACAAATTGGTCATACTGAAATGTTATTTACTGCATAACAGAATCCGGAATGGGATTGATATTTAAACGTCATTCAACAAGTAATTACGTTACTGTTACAGTTGTAGCAAACAGTGGTTGAGATTAATGCAAATTGAACGTCAGAATCAGAGCAGCGTTCTGTTTGTGGTTCCTATTGTAGTGGATCAGCATAAGTTTGGGATTGCTATGTACTTTTGTTAGGTTAGCTACTGCCTTGGTGGTGAATATGACTGCTGATCATGAGGTTTCGATCGGTTGGGCATGGTATTATTAGGTTGAAAACCATTTTTGGTCTTTCGTAATATTGACCCTGTAACATATGCTTGTGGTGATGATAAAGTTCTTGCTATCAACTTTTTCTTGTTTAAAGTATTGGTTAGTTTCTATTATATGTAAAGGCTAAATTTGATCGAAATAAACATAATAATCGATATAAACAAAGGGCATGGGCTCTTTAGTCTTAACAAATTCAACCAGCATTAAAAAGATTTTAGACTATCACCTACATTTTTAAAATAAATGGACCTTAATAAAACACATTTTAGCAAATAAACGATTTGAATTTGAATTAAGATGTAGTTATAATTTATTATATACATGTATAACAAATATACTTCCTGAAATATCAACACCGTCACCTCTTCTATGTGACGTCGTGTTTTAAGGTGCGTTTGCGTGAGTTTATACCGTTTCTACCTATTATAATACCAGCTAACAAAATACTGCAGCGACGTGCAATATTCAATAAATAAAATTAATTATTGCATTGATTAGTGTGTAACGTTTTTTGATTGCATGATTACGTATAACCTATAGGTTGGATTGTACGCTTGCATGCATGGATAGCGTAGTGGATTACTAAAACCGCGACCGCTGGGTCACCTCGCCATTGCCAGTGCAATGGCGAGGTGACCCAGCGGTGACGTCATCCCCACACGGAACAAAAGTTTGTGTGAACCACAAATAGTTGTTCTGATGCTGGATATTTTTTGTGTTCGTTGTTTGAATGTTTGTAAGAAATAAAAAAATGTGAGTAGTGTGAAGCTACATACTGCCAGGATTATTCCACAGAAGTCAACACTTCTTTAGGTCTTCTTACTTAAAACTTCTATCTTCCTGATAGAAGTTTTAAGTAAGAAGACCTAAAGAAGAAATCGACGATTAGGTATTGAAATTACGATTATGATTAGAATTATAAACAGTAACAATAAATTGATAAATGTTTGGATGCGGAATCATACCAACAGTTTTTGAATTTATTTATTCTTAGCGATTGCACATCGCTAGTTTAGTATTTGGGCTCACATCCTCTAAAATAGACAAATAATATTTTACAAAAAAAAAGCATCCATTCGACATAAAATATTTTATTACAAGCTTTGAAATTTTACTCTGGATATTGCCAATCATTTTCATCGTTAAAAAAACACAATATCAGCAAAAATTGGCGTCAGCGTATATGCACTGACATGCTGATCTGCTACAAAAAATATTTCATCCAATTTTATCCAGCTCTCTTTTAACTTTTGTCACTTACAAAGCTTTAGTGGCACAGATGAACGGTCAAAAAAGTTCCTGATCAATAAAAGTATATTATGTATAAAATTGTACTAATAATTACTTTGTAGTTATAAACACTCTATGAACTATACCAGCTATAAAATTTTATATAACAGTTATTTTATATTAAAAAGCAATCTAAATTCGATTTACGTAGCTGACTGTACAATTGCACATAAATACTCATCTTACTTTTTACCAATGAAGTTTAGGGACCGTACGGAATCTTTCTTCTGCTCTAAAATACTACTACTACTAATTCTAAAGAAGATAGCAAAAAATCAGGCGGCTTGAGAGCTCTTCTTATTTGAGATATCAGCAACTTGACTTACTGCACTGTATTTAGAAGACTACCTGTTTTTATTTTTTTATGCTAAAATG
The DNA here is from genome assembly GCA_963675205.1 of Catocala nupta. NCBI lineage: Eukaryota > Metazoa > Arthropoda > Insecta > Lepidoptera > Erebidae > Catocala > Catocala nupta. The sequence continues at coordinate 25,116,532 of OY776093.1, forward strand.
TTACAGACGTATCACTTACGTGTTGCCTGTAAGTTTCAAAGAAAGAGTCTGCCAGTGCAAAGGATCAAAAATCATCATTCCACTGCTAAAAGAATCACGCTTTTTCCAGTCTTGAAATCTTGAAATCCTCACTAAACACGCTTGGATAACTACATAGCTGCGATCTTCTATTTAGGTTGTAGCGAGTCGCGCTAGTCTATATTTATCAAAATACTAAGTCAAGACGAATAACCCGCTGTGCTGTGTATGTCCATTCTAAAAGTACCAAAAGACCATCCAACTACCGAAAGTATTCAGCTCATAAACGTAACAAAACCTCTGATTACTGATGCAAAAAGTAAGACGTCTAATTTAGCACCAACTCGAGGAAAAAGACGAACGAGAAAAATGTGAGCTACTTTTAAAATGCTGGAGGAAACTGGTTTATTGAGGGTAAAGCGCTAATATTTCATAAATATTCATAACCCTCATGTCTCTAAGATTAAAGCACTTACTGGTGCTTTGAAACTGCACTTTTTATGACTTTTCACGAGCTGATAAGCCTGCTGTGAGTGCTGCGGTTTACTATTTAGTATGAAAATGCCAGCTGCTAATTAACGAAGGATTAACACTAAAGCCTGGTTTTAAAATGCCGACATGAAGTCTATAGTGAGCTAAATCCGTGGAGAAATAATATTCAGAATATAATAAATAATTGAATCGTAGTTCTGTTATTTTTCAAGTCGTCATTTAAGCTTTTTTGAGGCTATTAAGTTTTTGTATTGAAATTATTCACGCTTGTTAAATGTATGTGTCGACTTTGACTTAATCTCTAAGGTATGTATAAGCAGCGAGCCCAAATGTGTGGTTATGAATCAAAATGTTATATGTATTCATACTAAGTATTTGTAGTAGATATATGGTTTACAATCTGACAAAGATGTTGAATTTGAAACCGCACGCTCGGCAGACTGCATGCGTGCCTTTTTACGCTATTGAACAAAAATATATATTAACCTTAAATATGTACATATGTACTTACCAATCATCTTCGCCCCAGCCCTCTTCCTTCCAAATCTTGGCTACCCCAAAGATATTAAATCTTTGTAACAATAACCGTGACGATGATATCTATTCTAACTTTTTCTTCACAGAAATATATAACTCGATGTAAGAGTTCAGTAATTAATAATCGCAACTAGCTAATAACTTGAAAAATTCTTGCAATATGATAAATATCTTTCATCTTAAGCAATGTTTTCGATCCTTTTCGTGGCAAAAGAGTTAGCAGGTGGCATATAGTTCTATCTTCTTGGTATCGCAAAAGCAAAACCTAGGTAATAAAAGTATATCGATGGCGTAGTGGTTAGTGTAACCGACTGTCACGCCTGAGGTCGCGGGTTCGATTCCCGCACAAGTCAAACATTTGCATGAACATGGATGTTTGTCTTAGTCTGGATATTTCTATTTAAAATATGTATGTATTTACAAACAAATAGAATATATGTTTGTTTATGCATTGTCTAATAACCATAGTACAAGCTCTGCTTAGTTTGGGCTAGATGGTGTTGTGTGTACATGTGATAGAATATTATTATTATTATATAATAATCAACCCGCTGCCTTCCATAAAACAAGTCGAGGTAACACCATAACACAGTCTATCTGGTAGTAATCAATTACCGTAATATATGTGCGCTTACATAATCGAGATATCACTTGCACACACGGATAGATAGGCTAGGTAAGGGGGACCGAAAGAGCAGCAAGCAGTCGCAAGAGCTAAAACAAATAAATCACCACCATAAAAGCAATCCGTAAGCAAATTGTGTAAAAGACCCACTCTAAATTTATAGTCTCACACTAGGATATGCCACAAACTCGCAATGATCTCAATAAGCTTGTGCCAATTCGGTAACAAAATGGCATGCCAGACACACTGGCAAGCTGCCAGTATAGCCAGGCATAAAATATGGAGAATTGACACACGCCTGATATATCAGCTGCAATTTGATTTATTACTTTATTTTTTATTGTTTTGTGACAAATTAAAATGCATATCGGTTATTGATGACAGTTTGGACAAACTTTGGAAATGACTTATTTTTATTATATTTGCGTAATAACTATTCCATTGAATAGTTTAAATACAATTTAATGGATGTGAAGTTAAACAGTCAGCTTAACCATACCGGGATATAATGATGAAAGCATTGAGTTTTGATGCACGTACGCCAATGGATGACTTAAATTCATTAGTACAAATAGCAATATATTCAAAACCCTCTCTCTTTCTCCATCTTTCTCTATCCCTCTCAATCTAGCTTTTTATTTTACCTCTTAGCAGTAGTATCTGTCCAGCTTGTCTTGGATCGGCCTCTGGATCTCTGACCGGGGATGTCAAGCTGTAGTGCTGAGTTTGAATCCAAATAATGCATAAATCTGAATCTAGTTCTGACCATATATAAAGTTTTAGGAGGAAGGCTATAAGTGCAAACATAGTTAATCACAAGAGCAGCCAGACTGAGAAAATACTTGCACCCTATAAATCGTAACCAAATGTTTCAACGTTTGTAAACACTGTTTATAATTATTTTAATTAATTTAATATGTCAAAAGTGTTATGTTTAACAGCATTTTTTATCTCAATGCGTTACATTACTACTGGCGCGTGGACAACCAAAAAATTAGAATTAAAGGAATTAACGTTCTGACGATAGGAAAGGAATCTATTTATTTTTTTAAATGGAATAGTAAAGGTGGAGATAGAAAGGTATTTGCCTCGAGAATATCTTATTTACCGAACGAAATAAAGTGACTGTGTTCCTACTCTTGTGCGGGTTTGACAAGCTGGCTCATTCATATCGTCACCATATAATTGTCAAGATCAAACGGCAATCTGAAAATATTGCTGAATAAATTAATACTAATCACCAAGAAAACCATAATTGGACATGGCACCGTAATCTATTATTTGTTCTTTAATTAGTCAGTAACGAATAACGATAATTGAAATTAAACACTTTATACGGATTTAGTCACGTTGTTTATTTTACTTTAAAACACTGTTATTACATAATTTTGAAAACACTAACACTACTATTATTGAACTTTGCTACTAGTTACCGTGCTTCGGAGGTCACGTAAAAAGTCGACCCCGGTTGTTGTCAAATTGACAGTAGTCGTTAAGCCATGTCAGAGGCCTATGGGCGGCTTATCTTATCTTATCTTGTGTGGGGGCCAGTCAGTACAGACCAGCGACACTTCGACCCAGTGGGATCTTTTGTGTCGACTTCCCCAATACCGACTGCTATAGATGTTCATGGCAGCTGGGACTGACGGCTTAACGTGCTCTCCGAGGCACGAAGCAGGCGATAATTGTCAATCAATACGCACATAATTTCGAAAAGTCATATAACTTTTGAAAATCAGAGGTGCGCGACGTGGGTTCGAACCTGGGACCCTCTGCATTGCAGTCTGTTGGTCTCCCCACTGAGCTATCGCTGCTCAAAATGGGCGGCTTAAACAACTCTTAACAACAGGTTGGCTACTAACCACACGAAAAGAAGAAGAAGATTACTATTAAAACTATTTAATTAAAACTATTTATATTTCAGTTTACACTTTGCCCCGACGTTTCGGTTGCATTACAGCAGCCATGTTCACGGGGAGACTTAATTTATAGTTAGGTTACCACCTACTTCAAGATAGGCAAGCGGTATCTCTGTTTATGTCAGTGATTTCGCTCATACCTATTAAAAAAATCTCGACTGCAAAGCCACCTACACCATAACGAAGATCATGGTCCAATGTTTTTTTTCTGTAGAGAGAGCACTGTAATGTCTCTATGGGACTGATCCCATACAGAGATCACAGTGCCAAAGATCACTCTGAAACAATCTTTGTCATTAATAATAATATTCTATTCTATCACATACATACAACACCATTTAGTCCTAACTAAGCAGAGCTTGTACTATTTGTACTATGGGTACTAGACAATGGATAAACATACATAGATATATACATTATTTTTGTAAATACATACCTATTATACATAGAAACACCCAGACCAAGACAAACATCCATGTTTATGCACACAAATGTTTGACGCGTGCGGGAATCGAACCCGTGACCTCAGGCGTGGCAGTCGATTACACTAACAACTACGCCATCGAGATGCGTGCCTTGGGAAAGATTTGGGATCGTATCAGTCGAATGGTCTTCCACTAGGCCATTGCTAACATATACTTAATTAGTATTGTTAACCTTTATGGCTATTGCCCCTACGTATACTTAATTTAGTTTTTGGGTTTTCCCTTTTTAATTTACATATATTATTAAATACACACGAAGAAAACTTAATACCCGTTCCTAATTTTCCGTGCATGTGCCGTACATCTCATTCCGCGAGACAGTGGAGTTCATATCACAGTCGGCACTCGTATGGTTTTGGCGTTCTGCCAGTCATGTCGGTATGTTCCTCCGAGGTATATCTGATATATGCACACAATTTACGACGTTAGTTTGTCATTACAGCCTTTGCTATCTTGTTTTGGGTGTTATATGGTGTATGTTTATAGAAATATCATAACATAAGGAAGTCTAAAGCGTGTATTTACATAAAGGGATTGGCAGAGTTGTATTACAGCCGTATTGTGCTTTTATGGCTCACGTAATAGGGGCGAGTCTATTTTCAAGTTGCTAGTGTGAACTTTCTAACTCAAAAATGCAGTAATACTATGCCTGACCCAGGAATTGAGCCCGAGATCATCGTTTGCTCGCAAATATAATTGCAACAGTGCTAATAAGTCAATATTACAATATTTCTACGACAGTGTGATATTGAGTTTTAACGAGAATTGTAATCCTCGAACTGGCTTTTATTTTCAATGCTAAATTTTTATGTCCATTTCATTTAATAAATAATATTTTAAACTGTCGTGTCCAAGAAATGTTAAATTATTTTTATGGACATAAGTATTTTTGGCTTCGACTTTGACTTAACCTATTGAGTCGCAGCGGCACACCAGCGGCTAGACACAATAGGTTTTGTATTATTTTTGATATTCCAAGACTTGACAGGATAAAGCACAAAAACTACTGTAAATAACTGGCACTCACCCGGAGAAATATCAACTATAATACCCTTAGGGGAAACCAGGATAAGAGCTAATACACCTACCGATTCTAACACTTTCCTTGAATTCTTATTCCTATTGTCACCAACGGACTAGTGGTACCTGGTATTTTAAACGAACTTCTGTACCTATAGCATCTATGGTTATAAAAAAACTGTCATTAATTTTACTTCCTTCAAGCCTAAAAAGTTTTCATAAATTACATCCTCCATTAAGTTAGATAGCCCATTATTGCCAATAAACTGTAATAGGTCAATAATAATTATTACATTATTAAAATCTTTAATTACTTTTGCACCAAAAGATTGCCTACTTATACACTAAAGCCAAAATTAATTATAACTCGCTTTATGAATTATTGATTACTCTTGAATGATATTAGACTATTATTAACTTTTTAACTTTACTTTAACAACTGAAGGCTAACCAAACGTACTTTTAAAATAGGCCATTGTTAACTTAATTCCTCGTTGTGCCAATCAATACACACTAAACACGACTACACGGAGCGCAGTGGTTTAACTAGACATCTCGCCAATGCCATTGAGCCGAATGTAATGGATTCGATCTCTATCTTGGGCAAAAGACGAAAGTGATCCACAAAAAGTTGTTCCGACTCTTACTGTTCTTTATATTCGATGTTTGAATGCTTGTAAAATATCTAGATAGAAAGTAAGATATGCAAAGCGAGTAATGTAGTTTAAAATAACCACATTTGGCGACTACAGTATTGCTATCCGGTAGTTTAATGCCTAAATACCTTCTAAAACCAAACTGAGGGTAAAACTCCGATATGCATTTACACAGAACCTTAATGCTATAAATCTGTTTACAGTATCATTCTAAATCTCGAAGTGTTGATTTACTATGCTCTATTGCTGGCTTTAAGTTGGAAATTGCAAGCACAATAATTATTATAGACTCTAGTAATAGGCAAATGGAAGACGAAGTAAAACAGAACACCAAAAACGTGGATGAGACAGAGTGTGCGTTAAGGCTTGAAAAGTGTCACACACCGGTGTATATTGCAGTATCCGGCGTTTATTGCAATCGAGCAGGTCAAAATAAAGCATGAAATGCAAACATTGCAGCTGACGCAAGGTTAGAACTCTCCCATACTAAAAATCGCTCGTCTGTTCACATCCGAATCTCGATGGCGTAGTGGTTAGTGTAACCGACTGCCACGCCTGAGGTCGCGGGTTCGATTCCCGCACAAGACAAATATTTGTGTGCATGAACATGGATGTTTGTCTTGGTCTGGGTGTTTCTATGTATAATATGTATGTATTTACAAAAAAAAAAAAAAGTATATATGTATGTTTATCCATTGTCTAGTACCCATAGTACAAGCTCTGCTTAGTTTGGACTAGACAGTGTTGTGTGTATGTGGTAGAATATTATTATATTATTATTATATTATTAATTGTTCTCTTTTACCAATTACATATCGAATGCAGTTTCACTTGAAATTTTTAATCATATAAAGAACTGAAATATTCGCTGTTTATAACAGAATTGTTTTGATGTCTTAAATGACATAGTGGCTTCATTAGTCATTCGTACTAATGTCGATGTTGGTTCGAGATATCCACACAACTTTGCGCAATCTGTGTTTTCTTCAGATGACTATGAATTCAATTCTTTATTTTTGTTTTTTGCTTTACATTTTATATAGACTAACTCCAATACATGCCTACAAAAAAAGATATAAAAATTAATTCCTGGTTAGATATAATTAGGTATATAAAATCATTAACGGTCTTCTGTTAACCATGCCTGCGATATGTCAGGCGAAGTGTAAATATAAACATTTTAAAAGTAGTTTTGAGTAAACCATAAAATAAATAAATTCTATGAAATAAATAGTTGAGACAAGTAAATTAATCTCCCACCAATTGCTTATTTGGTAAATCACTAATGAATAAAAATTGGAATAAAGAATAATAATTAGTTAAAATCATTATGCCGGATCTATGAATCGATCCTATGTCCGAAACGATTGGTCCTAAACATAAACTGCGTTGAGCACATGTGCTATGAGACTTAAAAGGCAGTCGTAATAAACAACATGACCTATTTAACAACATTTTTCTTTCTAAAAATATAATCATTAATCTTCACAATATAATTGTCTCTTAACAAAATTAATAAGTAGGGGCTTTCTGCTCATTAATCAAATTATTGCTTCGCGTCGTCTGAATGGAAGTAATTGATAGTCTATTAAAGTACATTTGCCAAAATATTAATGACAATTTATATTTAACAAGCTTCGTTTTGAGTGTTGTATATTTGTGACTTTCATTTGTATTTACACCAGCTGTGCATCGTGGTTTCACTCATGTATAATGACGTTATCAGATATTACTTTACTTCTTTGGCATGTTATAGTGTGATGTTGTATAATATTTGTGTATCTCACGTCAACAGAATTGCCGTATGCCCGCCGCCAAACATTGTATTTTGTTCCATCATTATATCTTGTTTGTTCGGTTAGAACTACTTTTGCTCTAGGAACAAACTTTGTGTGTGAAATGCTATACAAGCATTGATAAATTCGTAGACAAATGACAACCAGCCTGGATATAACAACATAATTATGGGTTATATAAAACTCTACACCGTGTAAGCATCGTACATTGAACACTCGGCGTACTGGCAGTCGCATGGCGGCCATTTAACCAACATGCAATCTGTGCAGGCATGTTTACATAATATCCTTGTTATTAAAACCTATATAGTAATATCTATCAAACCGGGCATCGAACTGAGATTTCATAAACAACTGTCGCATTAACTACTGCTGCACCAGTGAGACAGCCATATCAAGTCTTCATTAAAACTATATATTTTTATTATCTTCTCAGCTGAAAGAGGTTCACTGTTATACTAATACTACACTAGAACTGTCTATGATTAGCAGGATTGGAACAGACCCTTCCTGTGCATCTCTTCGAATTCCTTCTCAGCGTCGTATGTCCTATAGAACTTAGCATACTTCCTCTTGCGCTCATTGCCAACAAGTTGCTTGAAGACAACGCCAGAGATGCCAGCGAGGACTAGGGATCCAATCATCATCATGATCATCTGATCATGATGATGATTGGGTTCTTTTTAATCTGATTGCTCAGAAGCCCACGCAGCTGGGGCTTAGAGATGTTTGCGATTGCCTTGTCTTCCATTTTTATTTATCTAATTTGTGTAAAATCAGAGAACACACGGGAACAGCATAGGCCACTCCCAAGGTTTTCCACACAGACCGCTCTTGGGCCACCCGCATCCAACCACTTTGCGCAACCCTTACCAGGTCATCGGTCCACCTTGTGGAGGCCTACCTCTGCCGCATCTTCTGATATGTGCTATATACTTTACTTATTCCTCATTCTTACTCTGTAGCTTTAATAGAGTTTTTCTAGTTTTAATAGAACTCAAGTTTATTCTACAATTTAATGAAACGAAACTAACGTCTAAGACACAGGCTCGGTTTGCTTTAGACGTTAGGGCTCATTAAATTTTGTATACATCCAGTTATCGTCATATTGGTTAAGAAATTGTATGTATTGTGATCTATCTGCTTAATAAAAAATTATATTTATACTATTTGTAGATAATTGTAATAATTGCACGAAGTATAATTTTAATGAAAACAACGCTTAATGGTTGAATAGTCTAGACTAAATCAATCTATAATCACTGCGACACATTATTAAAAAAACTCATTCCAATAATTATTTTTAATATTGACGAGCACTTACAACTCTGATCACGCGGTAAGCGCGGTGTACATAATGAATGTTTTTTCTGTAATACTCACTATGATGTTAGTGATAGAAATATCATCATGTGCGAAATTCCCAAGATTGAGCAGGATGAAATATTTCTTACCACTTCAGTTATGTTATAATACAATATATTTTGTTACAGTAATAGCTTCTGTAGGTGATATTTGATATATGGATATTTTCAACCCAACGGGGGCCTTTTGCAGTGCAACAAGTCAACGATAAGTGAAGCATGATGCCTGTATAATGTATATCCATGAAAGGTTAGGCAGAAGGGCTTAGCATCCACATTTCGCCAGTTAAAATTTTAGGTCTCACGGAATAGGCACATTTTCTAACTGTTCAGTCTGGAAATGTGTTTGGTAGACGGCAATGATTTTGACTCCATTTTATGGGTCGTTATATACGTTTGTCTACCTTTTCGGGGATAAAGTAAATAAATAGATTACCGGACAGCATCGTTGCTTTGCGTTTAAAATTGTGGCCAATCGTTAAGTTCTAGTTTTCATTACCGGGTCATGTCTACATGGTGTTTGTTTGATATTCCTCAGGGTTAGCACAGTGTCCATAAATGGGTTCGGTAGAAAGCAATGACTTTGCTCCCTATTGTTAAAAATAGTTTTTTTTACAAAAAAAGACAATAACGTTTATAATAATACCCGTCCAGGCCGACCAAGGAATGGAACAACGCAAACTCATGCCACGATACCAATATAGACACTTGTTTCTGTCCTCGATTTCGTCCGCGTGAATACACACCAGGATAACAGGTCGCCTTTGTCTTTAATCAGGACACAATCGATTTCCTTGCCAAATTTCATAAAGATCCATTCCCTCCTTTAGCCGTAAAAAGGTAACAAAAACAGAGTCACTATCCCATTTTGAAGTAAGTATTTTCCAGCTTTTCTCGCGGCTTACTAGGGAAACGTGTCTTTTTCCGAATAAAATGTTACCCCACGTTCTTCCAGAGAAGCAAAATTTCATGAAGATCGGTTGAGTAATTAAGGCGTGTAAAACCTAAGAATCTTACATTTGCATTTACAATATAATTTAGTATTAGGATTGACAAAGACACTAAAATTAATATTCAAAATAGTATTCTAAATATAATTTTAACCGTTTCATCAAGCTAAAAACGTGTGACAGTTTGGACTAGCTTAATATAAAGTGAATCTATGTAATTTGTGCCATCATAATATGAAACCAAAATATTTTTATCTAATCTAAACTTGGTTTGTCCCTTCTCCATTCAAATCCGCTTGCGCAGAGTCTGCACTTGCCAGCGGAAATAGGGGCGTGAGGCGTCCGGAAATGACGTCATATTTCACCCGTCGTACAGGGTGCATGCTTTTATAAAATGTAATTTTGTGGTCAAAACAAACTGTTATTTTTGGAGTGTTTAAGTTAAGTACTAGCATAATATAGAGAGGCCGTTGAACTGCCAAGCAGCGATCTAGAGTTCAATCAAGGTTCGCAACTGACTTTCGAAAATGTGTGTATTAAATAGGTTATTACTTGCTTTAACGGCGAAGAAAAACATGTCTAAGGATTCTCCATAATCTTCTCGAAGATAAGTTATGTGTGCTCACCCACACTGGACTAACGTAGAGAACTATGCCCTAACCCTCCTCACTATGAGAAGAGACACACGCTGAGCAGTGGGACAGTTTGTATACTTGGCTTATATTATTATTATACAAGTATTTTTTTTTTTTTTTTACGTGAGTGAATGCTATGACGCGTATCCCTCTGCGGGGGCGGGCGGAGGGATTATGTCGGACTCGCCGGGGTAAAGAAAGATGTTGAAAAGATAATGTACTTCCCGGAATACCGACTAAACCTATCACGGTGTTCCTCGACACAACCACTATCGACGGGGCCGCGCGAATCGCTTTCGCATGCGGTCGCGACCCCGCCAAGGTTACGGCCCGCCGTATGAAACGGCAGGCCACTACACAAAAGACCTACCCAAAGGTACTTACTTCTAGTAAAACCCTACTGTCTCCCCCCTAGGGGGGAGACGGACTCGACACAGAGGATACAAGTATAAATAAAGCTTTTGAGGTAGGTTGATTTGAGGTTCTTAAGGTCATATAACTTAAGCGCCATCTAGGTCAGCAGAGACAGCTATGAATAGATTATTAACCTTGCCTGCTGTAGAGTATAGACAATTGTAATTGTAGGTTTTAATGAAAATGTTATTCTTACTTTTACAGAAATCTATAGATTTCTGCAAAAGAGTTTGGTTACATATTTATGACTCACAGTTTTATTTGTTTGTTTCTCCATAAAATAATTTCCTACTTTACTTTTTAAACTAAAGAATGGAATAGAATAAAATTAAATGAAGCAATCAGTGACAATGAAAAATAGAAATTCTTCCTTGCCTACTTTATAAGTGTGCTTCCATGTTATCTGAATCTAAGGTTCCATCAATATTTAAAAAATAGGCAAGCAGTACAATACCTCGTAACCGTATGCAGAATAATATTTTAATATTTAGAATAACAATTACATAATTAATTGTAAGCTTTTCGTCCTTATACAAAACTGTTTTTATTATATCTGCAAATAAGCTTGGTTGCATTTGGATAATGTTTTGCCAGGTGCTTAAATAGTCAAGTCAAATGACACATGTTCATGCCGTTTATACGCGATAGCATAGGCAGTAAATATACAGTGTGTAACAGAAGAGTGTGGTCATATTTTAGAGTCGTGGTGTATAAAATTAACCTACGTGCCCAGTCTCGGATTAAAAGTAATTATTTTAAATGTTATTACATCTTCATTGATATTATTATTGATTTATTATTTAAACAAACGAAATGACCATTAAAATTGCGCCTGGTCATTTTCGGGTTCACGGCATTCAACCGAGTCAGCGTCAAGTGTTGTTTACATAATCAAATAGAATACGTTTATATTTTTAGTCTATAAAAAATAAAATGCCATATCTTAGTGAAAATAACGTATACAGTTTTATCCGTAATGGTTGTACATTATACAGGGGCCATATTATATGACTCTTATATATAACCGCACCTTTTCTGTTATACGCTGTGTATCCACATTAAATTGTACGACCTTATGTTTTTACACAGGACATAGTTCGTGGATAAGTAGTAACGCGTTGCCTTGCGGTATATGCAAATACTTTATAATTTATATTTAATAAATAATTATTAAACTTTAATATATATAATTATGAATAAAGGTTTTATTATAAGCAGCGATACCCTTGTGGGAGATCTTTGGATTGCCATGCAGGATCTATCGAGTTCGATTCCAAGTCACGCACCTCTGTGTTTTCGAACTTACGTACGTATTAAATAGTTAATCACCGCTCGCTAACATTGAAGAAACCATTGAAACCAAACTACGTTCGTATTGCGAATCAGACTCGCTCACCGAGCGTTTCGTTCTATCTTTTGAGGTATGTAACTATAATTTATATTGCGATGTAACTATAGGATTTTCAGACTTTCCCTTTACTTGTGCTATTATATTTCATATTATCTTAACTTCGCGTTCTTGAGAAAGAATGTTCATAGACAGATAGATGGATAACAAAATTATCCTATCAGGGATTCTGTTTAGCTTTTTATGGTACCGATCCCTACTGTTAGCAATTATAGGTAGAATACAGTTATTTTATAGAAATATTTAGTAAAGTGTAGATATGTATGTGTATAAATGTAGAAGCATTATTTGAATATGTTTAATTGTATCCGTTATTTTTTGTTCGCAACACTGATTTTGCTCGACTGCCCCACTATGCTTGATAGTATAAAACTAACACGCGAAACGATAACGGGCAGCCATGCGTTGAGTGGCGATCGGATAAGTTTGTGAAGTAAAAGTATATTAAGTGGCGGATATTGCATTGAATTAAATCAGGTATGCATATTGTGTAACTATGTAAACTATTAATATAAAATATAATTATGTTACAATAATATTAAAGGAAATAAATACTTGAGAACTGATTTTGGAGTTTCCTTACACTAAAAATGTTTGGTTATGATAATAGGTAGTTAAAATATAATGTTTTTGGATTTATGGAAATCAGAAAAAACTATCAAAATATACTTAATAAGAAATATGCAAATATCACCTATTTCATAGAAAAGTTTTTGAACTTGCATGCAGGTATAATATTCCTTGGCCTGCTTTTGCTAAACATTCATAATTTTTACGACACAACCATTCTGTTTTCACATAAACAACACTGCGGTGTTCACTCAAGCTAACTTTGTTGTATCTTAACGAAAATGAATGTCGTCAATTTTACGAAGGTTTCGTTACATATAGAATAAGGTTATATTGTCTTCTGTTTACACGAATGTTATTCATTGAAATTAAACTACTATATACGGATTTTATAGCGTTGTTTATTTAAAACTGTACCTATTACATAATTTTGAAAACTGTTTCACTATTACTACTATTGAATTTTACTAATTTATAATCTAATAAAATTATTAAAATATGTATGTCTGATCGTAAAGATTCAAGTCCAAGGCTTTTATACATTTTTAACAAAATCTCTTAGATACTGGCTGTGTAGTACTGTACCCGCCAATTGGCTTATTCCCCACGTAGCAGTTCAACATAGCTTGCAAAACGAGTGTTTTATATCTCTGCTTACCCGTCCATGGATATAATAGCGTAGTATTAAGTAATCTGAAACTGATACGTCAGATCTATCAATACCGTGAGAAGGGAACAAGAGTACAAAGTACTAAGTTTGTTGCAACAAGAAAGTTCACTATGTTCCTTGTTTAATAACTTTGTACTTATTACGTTGTACGTTTAATAATGCATAATAGTTTCGTATTGATTTGAGTTGTTGTTGCTAGGGGAAGTCCTAAGTTGGTAGTGTTTTGGTGCGCAGTACACTCTACTTTTAATAATTATTTCACTGCTGTAGTATTAATATATTTGTGCTTAACAAACTTACACCACAGAATCAATAAGACGTTGATCCTGTGACGTAAGTCTGTGCTTTGATTGGTACGACTGCCTTGTACGAGTATTCAGTTAAAAAAATCTCAACACGTAGAAAGTAATATTATTCTGTCTACTCTTTTGGAATTTACTGGCACGAGGTTATGTGTGTATGTATTTTAGGGTATTTGAACATTGCAGATAAATTTTGTTTACATGCATAAGTTATAAGATATTTAAAAAAAAGACAGCTCCTGCACTATACATGTATCCTGTGTCGTGGGGGACTTCACAAACCTTGAAAGAACGGATACAAAGAACGCCCAGACTCGGAACAATCATTTGTGTATCTTAAAAAGTTTTGCCCCGTGTGGGATTCGAACCCACAACACTCAGCGCACTGGCAGTAGCGAGATGACCACTTAAACCACTACACCATCTGTGCAGTGAACGCTTAACTACAAAATAATAATATTAATATTTTCAATCAACTATTTTTCTACACAGATATATTTTATGACTAAAATTGTTTAAAAAATTGAATTAGCTGTTACTATACATCGACTATTACAGATTTATCACCACACAAAAAATAAACTTCTGTGACCTACAAATTATTGTTCATCATTTATGTCCCAAATTACATAGGCACAGATTGCCGAGTGCGTACAGCGATATCGAAACAAGTCACTCGAAGTCAGTTTTAGCATTCTGCTGTATTTATTTAAAACTGCGTTACGTACTTGTTTATGGGTATGTATATCTATTTTTTATACATATGTATTGACTCGGCCATCTGTACCTGCCTAATTTGTGTATTTTTAGTGCAACATACACAATTAATACATGATACAAAAACACTTACTTTTCTTGCTTTTTCTATTACATCCATTCAATAAAAGTTAATTACACCATACAAAATGTTCTACGTGACTCGTAAACCTTTCACTTAGAACATTAGTGCCTAAATTCTTCCCCCGAACAAATGCTATTGGTGTCCTCCAACAAATAAAACAGCTAATAAATCTCACAGGAACTTCCATAATCTAATTAGGCAATTGAATGTTTAATGGACACCTGCGGACCTAGCATGAGGTAATGTGACAAAATAGAGAGATGTCTTGTCATATACAATGTCTTCCCTCTATAGTATAATCGTATTCGTAATAATGCATTGAAGTAACTTCAGTTTTCTTTGAACTGTTATTAGTTTCCTCAACTAAAAGTTGAACTTGTCTAGTTCTAAGATTAAATAGACAAATAATATCTTGTCAAAATGCGTGTAGTAATTATGTAAGTCAAAAATATTATGAATAAGGATGAAGTATATTTACTAAGAATTTATAGTTACGGGCTTAAAACAACCAATCTTTGTGTAAACCGATAAGTTATAATTTATTTTCAACTAGTATCTCGAAGCCAGCCTGGTTAATTTGGAATGCGTGGTCAGCATACAAAATGTCGTATTCTAACTTTAATGTATTTCTTAAAACTGCTACATCGACGGTGTTTGACGGGTACTATACTATTTTAGTGATTTGGTCATTGGGATAATGGCTTTCACCAAAGGATTTTAGTAACTACTTACAATTTATCCATAGTGGAGTGATTTTGACATGCGAAGACAAAAATAGAACATATTTAATATAAAACAAATAAACTTAAGTATTAACATAAAAAATAACTTACACTATTTTTCAGCAAATTCTAAAGCAATATACAATATCGTAATACATCCAAAAGTAATTCACCAATTTTCCAAATTTGACAAGTACGGTGACATAATTCTTGAAAGATAAGCACGTGCTAGGTCCACTATTTTGGTTAAGTATTTTCACGGGTCCTATTTTGTTAATGGTATTATGCACGTAAATCTCTTTAATACGAGTCTGGATGCCATTACGTTGATAGATAATTCTGTTTGTTACTTCCTCAGATATATTACAACAAAAGGTTTATTTTCAAAAGGTAGAAAAGGTAGATATTTTATGAGATGTTTTTATTTTGGTCTTGTAAATGTAATTACAACAGCCGATCTGATTTTACTCACAGCAAAGTGTCATGGATATTTTCTCCTACGAAATTTTCTTATATTCTTTAGGAAAACCAATGACATATATGAACCACAATGAAAATAAATGATTTCTGTATTAAATAATTGTTTTCCACTACAATAATGAAACCCGTAATCTTATCAAAGAAGTGCTACGTTGCTACGGCTTCCAAGCCTACGTTGCTACGACGTAGACGCGGCGGCATTAATCTCACTTTATAAAGTACACATTTTTGCCAAGGTTTTGATTTATATATTTTCATCGGCGGCTTTAATTTGCACCTATTTGTGAAATGAAATAATACCAAAAAATATAATCTGTAAATATATTCCTTTTATTAAAATGCAATTTTGCTTTAGAGCGTAGTTCGTGAATAATTTAATCTTTACAAAATATATTTAAAATATAAAAGTACTGTACAGTATGCGTGAAAGAGTTATCAGTTATTTGATAAGAGTACAAAGGATCCAGCCCCCTCGTCAAACTACTCTTAAAGGCAACCAAGCGGTTTGAGGGCGAAGGGTAAAGGGTAAAGCGCAGGAATACTGTCATTGCATTTTGCTGGGTAATTATGAGTTCGAAAAGCTTAAACAGCTACCTCTCCCAATACACATAAAAACAACCATCAGAATCGGTCCAAGTGTCTGGCTACGCTTGCCGCTGTCACACGACTCGAAAATTATTTTAACAATTACGTCGCTTCTGCAAGTAAACCGTGCAGCGTTCTATGCTCAGTGCACAATACCAATTTATTTCAAATGGTAAACGATAGGAGCGGTGTATAATTTGTAAACAATTATATAAATAGTTTACATAATACATATATACACAAATTATTTACAAGAAATATTAACTAAAGAGAAAAATAAAACAACAAAATTATTAAGCGTCATAATATTCCTCCGCATCGTCGTCAATTGGCAACGTGACTGGCAGCATTGCCACGTTGAATGGCGATACTTAATCTTTGTGCAAAGAAAATACCAGCCCTCTGGTCACGTGAAGCGTCGATCAGCCGCTTAGCTAGGTCTCTATAAACAGACCTAGCACTTGGACCCCATGGCGCCAGCGTTTCGACACCAAACGGCTCAAATATTGTTTCTCCGTAATGAGTTTACATGAGGCAAACCAGTATTACATATTGAACCCAATATTACAAATTGAAAAATAAATTTGTGATTTAATAAACATAATAATATTTTATGACACAATACAAATGCATATTTAAAACATTCAGCATCCAACGATCGATCCACGACAATGAACAGGAAATGCCAGTGTGATTAAACCTTTGCACATCGCGAAGTATAAGGAGTAAACGTTTCCAAAATTAATATGGTACTTGCCTTTGCTTGATTTTACACACAAGAGTAACTGGCAATAAAAAAAAATCTTTTTGTGCACACAGTATCAAAATTGGTTGCAAAATAAGAAAAAGAACAGGTTTGTATCGTGCATCTTTTTTCTGTCATTTGACAATGACACTTTCCGTCATATTTAAAAATCTAGTATGTTATTAATATTAAAGAAGATTAAAGAAATATTTGTATTTCAGAGTTTGAGTAACTATTTAAATTAAATAATAAAAAAATTGGAGTCTATTAACCCTATTGCCAACTTTCAGTCTGGGTCTCCAACTAAGATAAGTATGCCTTGTATATATAACTATATATATTAGTTACTCTTGAAGCAATTTGTTTATTCTTTGGATCTCAATTATCAAAAAAACTAACATAAAAATTAAGAAGCTCACACGTCTTTATATCGAAGTTGCCACGTTCAATAACAATTTGCCTAATTCGAAAATCAAACTTATAACTTTAAAATCGCCAGGCAAATTTACACCATTGGACAAACGAGGCAATCGATAAAACAAAATGTAATAAAAACGAACAAAACCTTAAAAGTGCTCTTTGATTAGTTGAAAACAAACCGTGATAGCCATTCTCTCTTAGCCATGTTGTGAACATTGTTCAATTGTTTTATTTTAAGAAAAGTATACAGTTAGTATAAGGTTTGCTGATGGATGCAGTTTGGCTGTAGGACACATCTGTCAGTCCCTTTTGTGTAGGTCCGAGACTATGTATCTATAAATTTATAACTGGCAAAATGTAGATGTAAAATATCTTTGTACGGATCTAAATATACACATTCACACAGCCAACAACTTGATAATTGCTGCGATTAAAAAGTCATTAGGATGCAAGCGGAGTAGTTACGAGTGAACGTAGCTATGTAGATCTGGCTATTTAGTTTTATGTCGACTAGTGAACATTTGCTTCTTGCCTGATCCGTAATGAATAAGAGTGTCACTTTCATTAATAATTGAGAATAGATAATAAATCATAATTATAACAATCACTAGCGAATCAGGCGATGAATCAGATCTATCAACTAACTTTACTGGGTTCGAAGAAATTCTCTTGCGAAAGAAATACGTATATAGTCTCACGTCGATATTGCCGGAGCGGTAGGCAGAGATCTAATACTACCACATTTCGCCAGCTATGGGTTAAACTACCACGTAATGGAGAGCGAGCCTATTACCCTTACTTGGACACAGTTCCAAAGTCTGTGTTGCTACTAAGAATTTCTTCACACAAAAACCGACTAGTGCACTTTCAGACCTGAGAATCTAATTCACTACGGCTATGCCAAAGAGTCCAATACCATTGCAATCAATCGCAAAGACTGCTAATTGATACAATTAGCAGTCGTTACGATTGATACGCTGCATCAGTGTGCAGGGTGAAGATTCAGAGTTCTTCTCAATGAGTTGCGGCGTTAAGGAAGGCTGCGTGCTCGCTCCAACTCTCTTTGCTCTGTACTTTGTAGTTGTAGAACGGGCCTGTCCTTCAATCCTGGGTCATTTAAGCGGAGCGTGAAAAAGCACCTTCTCAGGCCGTCAAAGTAGAGACCTCAACATCGCCTCGGCTGCTATGAGGACGATGTGGAGGCCACTGCTCTTAGACCACGCAACTGCTTACCATCAGGCGGAGTGTGGTCACTTCGACGAGCAAAAAAAAAAAGAAGAAAAAGCCTTGCAGGATTTGTCTGACGGCATTCGTATTCGATATCGGACCCATGGCGGCGGAGTCCTTAACCTATCTATACTTAAAGCTCACACTAAATTGTGTCACGCAACCATTACCGAGATGATGTATGCAGATGACATATGTATTGTGGCGGAATCCCCAGAGGGTCTACAAAGGCTTATGACGAGTCTTCATGAGTCATGTTATAGATTTAGTCTTAGAAAATCAGTGTGAAAAAGACCGAAGTGACGATCGAAGATACATTGAATAGTCCCTCGGTGAAGTCTCACTTAAGCAGGTAGACAAATTCAAATGGCAGCATTTTAACATCAAAGTGCCTCCTTGATAACAAAGTCAACAGCAGAATTGGAGCAGCCACTGCAGCCTTTTACAAACTTCGTTTGAACCCCACGAAAATATCTGTCTACATGGCAATCGTCCTGCCGAATCTCCTATACGCTCCGAAACTTGGTGCCCATACCGCAAACATATCTGCAC
This sequence comes from Catocala nupta, assembly GCA_963675205.1. Lineage (NCBI taxonomy): Eukaryota > Metazoa > Arthropoda > Insecta > Lepidoptera > Erebidae > Catocala > Catocala nupta. The sequence goes on from OY776093.1 coordinate 25,135,965, forward strand.
AATAGATAGTTTCCACCTTAAATGCCTACGCGACATTATGAATATCCATTGGTTCCGTGATAAACACGGAAGTTGTACGGCGAGTAAATGTCTGCGAAATAGAGGCATATCTAATGCCCGCTGCAGCTGCAGAGGAGCGGCTATGTCTCCTGGATGTCTGACGATTGAGTGGCTAAGCGCATCTTCTATTCAGAGCTAGAGGATGCGAAAACAAGGTGGCCAATTCCTGCGCTACAAAGATGTGCTCAAGCATCACATGAAGCGCTGCGACCTTGACCCGTCACAATAATAATAAAATTTATTCGGCTAAAAAAAGGAGTACAATAGTGGACCTAAATCAACTTTAAATTAAATCTTAATATCTAACAATAACTCAATGTCTTAATAAACTAGTTTATAACCAAAAAAATAATAATTATAGTTATGGTAAGAAAGGATAATTTACATCTTTAAATTATTATAAGCTACTTGCCTGAACTAGGTTAGACCTGTGTTTCAGGCGATCACTTGTCTATCTATTTTAAAAGTGGACATTTATTTAAATATATTTTTGAACAATAATATAAACTTAAGCTAAAACTGCCTGTACACGAACAAGCAACTGTGTCATACAATAAAATGCTTAGGTACCTAAAGTATAATTACATCATTTTAATATTCCTAACAAATTCTCTGTGTCTGCATAATTGAGTTTACCTAAATATTCCGTTATCATATGATTACAATTTTTGTTACTGACGCTGTATATGCTTAGCTACTTATTAAACTTATTATACAGAAATGGACCCAAGAATATATAAAATCTGTTTACAACTGCATGCCAAGTTTGAGATTTGTTACAAACCAGGTATTTCTTTCTCTTATCTGAAGGTGTAGGAATAAAAGGGAGTTCAGTGTGCTGTTTCAGTATCGTGTGTAGGATAAATAATTGTCGGACAGTTAGTACCTTACATGTCGTATAAAAGTGGTCGAAATGTGGCTACCTTTAAAATTGCTCTTTGGGCATGTTCTAGAGGGAGTAAAATTGACTTTGCAGCCCCACCCCAGGAAGTAATGCAATATGTTAGTATGGATTGACACAAAGCTAAATATACCTGTTTTATTAATGTGTATTCGGCTATATTACGGCGATTCTTAAATATATATATTAATTTACGTACTCTTGTACATAATAAATCGATATGTTTACGGAAATTAAGATTTGTGTCAATACTGATACCTAGATATTTGATATCATTTGATTTCGCTAAAGTGGGACAAGAGCATGCAATGTCGGCGTTTATTGTACAGTTATGTGCGTATATGTTTGGATTAGTGGTTGGCATGTTTGTGTTCCGCATTGTGAATGAAATGTATTAGGTTTATCAGTACCTATTTAAGGTTAGTAAATTATTGTGAAGCCAGTTATTTACTATGTTAAAACCAGTCTGAGCGAGTTCATAAACATCAAATGCAATGGGAGGCAGTGGTGGCGAATAGATGACTGTAGAGTACTGTGCGCACTAAGGTGTTCGAGTTCGAAAGGCGACGGAAAGAAGGGCTCGATGCCAAACGGGGCGAGCTCAAGGCTCGACCACCTGCGGCCATACATTACAATGATGTCAGAGGGGTGCTGACTAGCAGTGATTATGGATGCACGTTCACCGCAAAAATCGGGTCTGTCAATCACCTGAGAGCACAATAACGAAACTCTCAATAATCAGTTCCAAGCCGCATACAGTCTGGTATTATTGACATATTTTTGTAATATTATTATATTTAGCGAAAAGTCTATTTATGTCCTAATATACATAAATAGTTCTTCAAGTTAGTACCGCAATGCATATAAAAAACACAAATTCTCTAATACAACTTTGTGTCTCATAAAAAGAGTTATCAGTGCTGTTTTTAAGGAACAAAACGTTTTTGAACTGGTACCAAAACGAGCTAATCAAGGCGAGCGACCATGATTGCCACATTTCAACGAAGGAATGGCACCCAAGAAACCATTTTTTGCGATATCATTTTAATAATTCACGAACCAATCACGTCATAAAAAGCTTTCGCATATTTTTTCTTCAGTGATGATAAGTTAGCATGTTGAATTTACTTTTTATCTATACCGTAAAGTATTTCATTGCAGGAATATTGCAGTTGCGTAAGTATTCGCCAATCATACTGCCAAATACATAAATTAAAAAGACAACTAGGAATAATTTCTTTGTAGGCTTCTTCTCCCTAGCCTTTATTATTCCCAAGTCACTTGGGTCGGCTTTTCTAGTCTAACCGGATTTGACTTGATATCAGTTTTTACACGGAGCGGCTGCCACCTGACTTCCGCAACCCGAAGGCTAACAATACCCTAAGGCTAGACCAGTGTCAGGATATTATAGGGCACTGACTTCCCAATAACGACTGCCATAGATGTTCATGGCACTCGGGACGGGCTGCTTAACGTGCTCTCCGAGGCACGGAGCAGACGATAATTGCCAATCAATACGCACATAATTTCGAAAAGTCATATAACATCCGAAAGTCAATAGTTGCGCGGCGTGGATTCGAATCCGAGACCCTCTGCATTGCAGTCTGTTGGTCTCCCACTGAGAACTGCTTCACAAAAATCAAACATCGGACACAAAGAACACCCAGACTTGGATTAATCATTAGTGGATCACACAATTTTTAGTTCTGTGTGGGATTTGAATATGCAACTCTGCGTAGTAATAGTGGCGATGCGACTACTTGAACCACTATGTCCGTTAAAAACAAATCGCGACATTATTTTTCTGTCTGTTTACACAAGTTACATACAGCTCTCAATTTTTGAGTTGAGTCCAAAGTTAACTTAAAATTAAGGCAGCGTATTTTCTACGTTTAAGAAATCGCTCGAACTCCACCATCAGAAAAATCGAATGATGATTTACTATACACTGTCTGTAATGAAGCTGAGGTGAAGGCTGTTTAAAACTTTCCTAACTTTATTTCAAGTGAATTTATAATTACCTTTGGACAAATGTCTGCAGATACATACATATTTCACTGTAACATCAATTATGAACATTAATAATAAAAAAGAAACATCCATGTAATTTTCAAACAAAACATGATTACTCACAACCCTTTTGTATTACTAAGTATTTTTCGACCTTTCAAAACAATACTGATCCCAAATCCCACCACATTTAGACATCATGTTTTTACCGAGGCTCAGTCAATCGAAACTTTTTTATTCTCCGACATCCCCCACATATGTTACTTGAGTTAATGAGGTCAGATGCTTCTCGGGTACAATTGAAAACGGGTCCGTGATATATCTCTCTCAATATCTCATGGGAGACACTTATGAGCGAGAGTAATAAATATTTTTAGCACTAAAATTGAGTTTTAGTTTTGATTGTTGAATTTTGCGCTGCTATTTTTTTTTTGACTTTCTGTAAACAAGAGTTTATGATTAAAATAGATATTGGCCACAGTGTTCGCTCGTTTAAATTCAGGGTTTGTCATCTTTCTATCCCTCGGGTACAATAATTTTTTTGAACAAAATCTTGTATCCTTTTCTGTACTCCTGACAACGTGTCTTCGAAATTTCATGATGATCGGTCGAGTAGTGTAGGCGTGAAAGCGTAACAAATAAACAAACTCTAATTCACATTTATTAGTTTAGTTACGGTTGTAATATGTTTATTAATTAGATTAATATTGTTTAAAATTAAAGATTTGAACGGGAAATTCAATATTGTTTTACGCTTATGCAATGTCATCCATATTTTTTAGAAGGCTGCGTGACTGACGCCCTGATTTGAGTGTCCGCCTCGCATGGCACAAAAATCTGTGTGATAGACAAATGGTGGTTCTGATTGTAGATAGTTTTAGTCCATCTGAAATGGAGTGACGTTAACGGGTCGTTATTGGGATGTATTTTATGTACAGTGAGCTGCAAAAATGCATACTCATTTCAAAACTAAAATGGTATAAGCCGGTAATTGACGCCATCTAACAGAAATCGATACAAGATCAGCTAAGCTAAGTAGTTTATTTATTATAATAGATGGCGCTTCACTACTATAAAATAAAAATAAGTAAATTTCTTAATAACTTAGTTTTTATACAGGGTGTCCAAGAACCTGGCGTCCAACTGGATTCCCACGATGCCCCAAGTTCTAACAGTACTCAGAAAAATATTTTAAAAAATCCACCCCATGTACTTACAGAATTATACTGATTTCAAAAAAAAAGGGGAAATGAGCACCCTGTGACATACTTTTGAATGCTGTGACTGCTAATGCTGATAATTTCGATATTTCTTGGAGGTTTTGTAATCTAGGGTATTGCTGTGTCTAAATAGAATGTAAAAATAAAGTACTTATTGTACCATTTTAAAATAAAATATTATTTTAACTAAAGGTGATATGGAAAACTATTGAATTTCGCAACTTTGACCGACTGTAGTGTAAAAAAAATGTACCAAAATAGTATGGCAAGTGACGTCAAATTTTGACGCGTTTATTCCTCTTTTTAAAAAGGTATAATACTTACACATTAATTTGAAAAAAAAAATTTTGATAATATTTTTACTCAACAACCCAATTTTTACGAAGTGCCTACCTACTAACGGTAACTGTCGGACCCTTTCTTATCTTAGAAACTGTTATGTTACTACTATTATTTACTTCGGTTCCAAGAGTGAGCAAGAAGGAAATACACACAGGTAGATGGGTTCCCAGTAGAATAAAAGCAAAGAATGTTAGTTTAAAGATATTTTATTACAATAAATGTTCAAAATGTTGACCACCCGCGGCAATACAAGCTCTCACTCTCCTTAAAAAGGACCGCTTTATGTTTCGCGAGTAACTTTTTTGACGTATCACCTGCACTGCTTGTGTTATCTTCTCACGAAGGTCAGCGATGTCATTAATGGGCTTCGCATAAACGAGCTCCTTCATAGTTCCCCAGAAAAAAAAATCCAGCGGATTTAAGTCAGGTGAGCGGGCTGGCCACGGGATTGTTCCTGATCGCCCAATCCACCTGTTCGGGTATTGCTCGTCCAAAAACTCTCTAACGGATACGCGAAAATGTGCTGGACAGCCGTCGTGTTGGAACCACATATCTGGTGGGGTCTCTTCTAGTAAGTTTGGCAAATCATTTTGAAGAAAATTTAAATATGATTCGCCAGTCAAATTCTCGGGCATCTCAAATGGACCAATAATATTCCCACAGAGAATACCGGTCCACATGTTCACTTTGAACCGGTACTGGGATCTATCTTCTCGCATCAAGTGCGGATTTTCCACATGCCACTCGTGCAAGTTGTGTAGGTTCATGTAGCCATCCTTCTTAAATGTAGATTCATCTGACCACAAAATTTTGTCGATAAAGTTTTCGTCTTCTCGATGTTTTTGCAGGATTGTTTCACAAAACGCGACTCGGCTCGGATAGTCTCGAGGTAAAAGACTTTGCACTCGCTGTACGTGGTACGGATGATATTCTTCTTTTTGGAGAATACTGTGTGCTGTGCTCTTCGGTATCCCCGTATCAGCTTCTATTCCTCGCACAGAGATGCTTGGATTTGCCGACACCGCCTCTAAAACTTCATCGCGTATGAAGTCATTTACGGGTCGTCCTTCACCAGCTACTTGATTGGGGAACCGCCCGTCACATAGTGATCTGTGCACATTAATGAAAACTCGATGGTCGGGATATCGCGTAGCCCTCGGATACCTTTCTCTGTAAAGTCTCGCTGCAGCTCGTCCATTACCTCTACATTCTCCATAAATGTAGTGCATATTTGCGTATTCTTGCGGAGTGTAGGTCGCCATGGTAGCACACACAAAACACAAACTGTCCAAACACAGGCAAAGGTCGTCGTAAAGAGTTCGTTTCAAAGTCCAGAGCACAAAGAGTAATCGAGTCCAATAAACAAAGCTTTAAATCGTAGTACGTGATCAATGGTAACAATAAGAGAGAGGTGCGTAGTAACGGCAGGAGGCAGTGACGCGTACTGACCGTACTGTTATCCTAAATAGCACGATCCCAGATAGCGTCACTATCTATCTCACTCGCACCTCTAACCTTTTTCTCCCTCACTCTTACCTGAATAATGGGGTACCATAAAGAAGAACCAGCAAATCGCAAAGATAGTTTCTGTCTTGCTCCCTCCTGTTGTAATAACGAATCACTATGGTGAGATGCATGCACATACCGTCCCTTACGGTCTAACCTGTTTTTTGAGAGGCCTGTTGTTATTTTTATGAGCATACAACAGTAATTCTTTAGAGGTTAGATTCAATTCGTCGTAAATTTTTCTTTCTAAGAATTCTGTAAGACATCGTAAAAATTGGGTTGTTGAGTAAAAATATTATCAAAATTTTTTTTTTTCAAATTAATGTGTAAGTATTATACCTTTTTAAAAAGAGGAATAAACGCGTCAAAATTTGACGTCACTTGCCATACTATTTTGGTACATTTTTTTTACACTACAGTCGGTCAAAGTTGCGAAATTCAATAGTTTTCCATATCACCTTTAGTTAAAATAATATTTTATTTTAAAATGGTACAATAAGTACTTTATTTTTATATTCTATTTAGACACAGCAATACCCTAGATTACAAAACCTCCAAGAAATATCGAAATTATCAGCATTAGCAGTCACAGCATTCAAAAGTATGTCACAGGGTGCTCATTTCCCCTTTTTTTTTGAAATCAGTATAATTCTGTAAGTACATGGGGTGGATTTTTTAAAATATTTTTCTGAGTACTGTTAGAACTTGGGGCATCGTGGGAATCCAGTTGGACGCCAGGTTCTTGGACACCCTGTATAAATTTACTTTAAACAATTTTTAATCTCTATTATAAACACAATTCAGGGTAAAATAAGTAGCAAAGAATTACAAATGAATTTATAAATTTGTAGCTCGTTCGTACGCAAACATTATTCTGCCCCTGTCTTCGAGCGTCTTTTCGGTTGAGATTATAATTTCTTATAAATTTCACCTATTTGCTAAAATGAGTACGCGTGACAATATTTATAAAACAATGCCATCTACATAGTTCATTCATATTCATTCTAATTCGAGTGTTCACAGGATTTTGAACCTTAAGCTATCTATGTACTATTACTGGTGACTGTAAATAACATTGTGTTAAATCCGTTTACAATAATAAAATTAAGGATAAATATGGGTTTATATTTATTATAAAGGTTTTCAAAATTATGTAATAACAGTGTTCTACAGTAAAATAAACAACGTGACAAAATCCGTATAAAGTGTTTAATTTCAATGTATCACATTCGCGTAAACATAAAACAATATTATGTAAGCCAATAAGCTCGCTGCTTTCCGTAAGACAAAAACCACATCAAGCAAAAAATTTTGTTTATAACCGAGATATGAATGTTTCTAAATATATACCCAACATCCGTATCTATACCCAATATCCGTATCTATTTTCAATCACCATTCAACGAAATACAAACCCATAGTTATAAAGTGCGCAATCAATCGCACGGATTTGGTGTTATTCAAGTTAATATAGGCAGCAGGCAACTGTATTCATGCTTTCAAAGCTGGTATACACTACTGCCATGTATCACAGTACTTATTGCCTCAGATATTCATCAAGTAAGCCTTCAAGATAAGGTAAAACCAGGTCATTGATATTTGCTAGCGTATATAGTAGTGCTAAGCTTTAAAGGGGAATATGTGTGTGTGCGTTTGTGTGTCCGTATGTGTGTGTGTGTGTGAATATAATATGTTCAGGTGAATGTGACAGGTAGAAATTATACAACGTTAGGATTAAATGTGAGGCTTTTGCATACAGTACGGTATAGACGAAGCTCGTATTTATAGAATTGAATTTGTGTTTTAAAGTGAATTGATATGATAAAAGTATCCTACCTGATATTATTAATGCGAATGTGAATTTGATTCTTTGTTACGCTTTTACGCCTTAAGTACTCGACCGATCATCATGGAACTTCGAATACACGTTGTCTTGGATACAGAAAAGGTCATAGGGTACCTTTAATCTAGAAAAAGACTGTGCCCGAGGGATAGAAAATTTACGTAACCTACACTTACGCGAGCGAGGCCACGAGCAAAATCTAGTACAGTATACAGGTTGTCCCAGAAGTCGACGTCAAGCCGGAATCAGGTAACAGGCTAAGTTATAATAGCTATAAGAAAAATATTTAAAAAGTCTAAGTTACGTATTTTAAAAAGTATAGGCATTTAAAAAAACTCAATATATCTACATCCTGTGACGGTCTTTCACTCCTATTATTAGATACAGATATTTACTATTTAATATTGTCTTCTGTTTACGCGAATGTTATTCATTGAAATTAAACTACTATAAACGTATTTAATCGCGTTGTTTATTAATCATTGATTCACTGTATTACATAATTTTGATACTATTAGACTACTACTACTATTGAATTTTACTAATTTATAAGCTAATAAAATTATTTAAACTATTAAAATTATTTATATTTAGGTTTACACTTTCCCCGACGCTTCGGTTGCTTTTCAGCAGCCATGGCCGTGCATGGCTCCCCGTGACCATACTACTATTTGTTAATCGATAACTTTTGATTATTCGAGATGACACAAAAAAAAATTCAATCAGTAAATTTCTGTAGTAATTGGAGTAAAAAGACGGTCACAGGGCGTAGATTCTAGTTTGCTTTTTAAATGCTTGTGATTTTTAGAATACTTAAAATAGATTCTTATTTTATTTTTCTGATAGCTATTATAACTTAGCCTGTTACCTGATTCAGGCTTGACATCAACTTCTGGGACATAACATACGATAATAGTATGTTACGCATTCGAATTTTGATCGATTCGTTGTCACCAATTCTAAATTGTTCCAACAAAAATAATAATTGTAGAGCAAAATATGCTTACGAAAAATATTAATTGCATAGCAAAATAGAGATTAAACTAAGTCGACGGAGCCCCGCTCCGCTATTTTCGGGTCAGTTTAAGAAGGACACTAACTTTTTTTTTACCTGTGGTAATGCTTCGGCTCGTACCTCTCCGCGGGACGACGCAGGGGTTATGTCGGGCTCATCGGGGAAAAGGTATTCTGGTAATACTGACTAAACCTACCACGGTGTTCCTCGATATAACTATAGACGGCGAGGCCGCGCGAATCGCTTTCACATGCAATCGCGACCCCGCCTTGGTTTCGGCCCGCCGTGTGAAATAGCGGGCAACTGCACAAAAAATACTTCCTCCACCGTCCACTGCTGTGCATTTAGTATTTTTGATGGTCATTATATTTATTCCCATTATTACTAAATATTTAAAATTGCAACGATTAATAAGTCGTGGTAGATGATACTGACTGCACAAATAGTATAGTGGTTTAAGTAATTTTCTCGCCATTTTCACTGTAATCTCAAAATAGCTTATAGCAGCAGCTATATGGGTATAAATAGCATTTTGTTTTAAGTTATCTTGTTATTGTATTATATATATATATATATATATATATATATATATACAAATAAGTTATTAATATCATATATACATAATGAATAAATACATTTTTAATGTATATATGTATTAATACGTGAAGTAAAAACTTTGTACCCATTTTTACGAAAATTGCGCGGACGGAGGAGTATGAAACAGCATTCACCACTCCTTCTTCATATAAACTTTAACTGTGCCAAATTTTATACTCCTCCGTTTGCACAATTTGCGTAATAAGGGGTACAAAGTTTTTGCTTTACGTATTTATATATATATATATATATATATATATATATATATATATATATATATATATATATATATATATATATATATACATATATATATATATATATATATATATATATATATATATATTTATTCATTGTCTGGTATGCCTCTCTTGATGTAATATTAACGTATGGATGGTATTAGTAACTCCACGCATGAGAAAAAAGTTTTGTTTTTTTTTGTATGGGAGAAAACACTTAAAGTACAGTTTTTTTAAACTGAATGGCTGGTGCTTATACGAGCTATTGTACCATACACGGCGATCAAGATGACATACAATTCATGCACCTTTAGGTGCCGCTTTGCGCGTAGCAAATATTTGAAATATTGAATTTTCGATATGTGATTTTTCAAATCAATGACGTGGTTAAATGAAGTTATCGATCGATTTACTTATACTATTGTTAGTGTCTAGCTTGTTAATGGCCTTCATGATGACAATAATTAAAAACAATATTGATTTTATACCTTTTTATTTTACACAATTGCATTCCAAGAACTAAGTAAATAATTTGTTAATCACCGAGATTATGTTTGAGTTACAATTAGATATTAATGATATGAACATTAACCAGTTAAGCCCTAGCGGGGCCAAATGGCCCTAGTCACAATAAAATTCTATTGTGTGTAATATGTGTATATAAATCCAAATGATAGTTTGTTTGTTATGCTTTCATGCTACTCGACTGATCAGCATAAAATTACGCATACATGTTTTCAATGGTACAGAAAAAGACATAGAATATTTTACCCAGAAAAAGGTATTGTTCCCTAAAGCTAGATTTTTTTGACGAAATCCAAATTAACATGAGCGGGTCCTCAGGCAAAATTTGGACATTTATACAACTTAAATCCATGCGGATGAAGACGCAGGTCAAACATAGTAACATATATAATTCATAACTATGAAACACAAAGACAAAACGTCACAGCTATCAATCAGATCACAAGAAATCCAACTCCATTGCCTTCATAACCCTCGAACCTTCTGCGAGTATTAATATCTCCAGATTTATTTCTTAGCCCACAATCTCCTGACCGGCCATAAATCATATTGCAGCGAGCCTGGTGGACATCGCACGTAAGTGTGAATTATGTTCATTGTTATCCGATACTAGGTTTTCATATGATATTGCGGTTACTCGTGCTATGTTTTTGATTGGTTCGCCTGATGCATGTTGGTGATGAAATGGGAATGTGTTCGGTCGGTATTATGTGACTTTGATGACTTGACGTTGCGGCTTATATGTACGTCCCGCCTATGTTCAAGTGCTGCAGTTCAATCCACGCAAGATATAAAACATCTGAATTCAGGAATTACATACCGTGTGAGGAGGCAAATTTTACGAATGTGATATACAAATTAACCTGTTCGTGGTTTCACTGGACGGGTTTGCGAACAGTTATTAAAATATGTTTGAATTTGTATTTTAATAGGCACGTAAAATCTAGTCTATTAAGTTAATTTTTGATATTGCTGCTTTTTATTTACATTTGTATATGAATTGAACCTATAATTTCCACACTAGCAGTAACGACTGCGCTATGTAAATAACAGTACAATTTACGTTTGATAATTATAATATATTCACTATAAATTTCCAACCTATATGTAATGTATAAACAATTTATAATGGATATTTTATAGTAACAATAGATTATTAGGTTTAAATTCTATATTTAACGATCTGACGCAACGAACGTTGCTTTGTCCAAATGGAAAAGCAAATCGAAGAACCCAATCGCACCCCCAACGACCGAAGCGTAACCGCTTAGGAGTAGTTCAGTGACGAACAAAAGAGTATATACGTATTACATATACCTATATAAAGATAATATTATAAAGCTAAATAGTTGAACGAAAGAAAGAAAGAAAGAAAAAATATTTATTTGACACATAACACAAACACATAATACCAAGTATAAAATAAAAATAAATAGGTACAAAGATAAACTTAGCAAAACGAGAACAAAAAATAGAGTCAATAACAGTAGTGTCAAATAGGCCCCAGTTCAGCATGTGTCAGACGAAAGCCTGACGCTGGTTTTCAACTGGGTCCTTTAGTGAATCACGGATATAAAACCATCTCTACTATAAACAGAGAAAATAAATAATAAAAAAATAAAAGTATTAATAATTATATTAGAATAGTTAATATGTTTGTTTAAGCGCGTTAATCTCTGGAACTTCCAGTCAGATTTGAAAATATTTTTGCGTGTAGCGACACTATTGACGCTTTGTTTTTATATAGTCAGGCGCAAATATGCAGTAGCGCCGCGCGACAATCGTCTTCCCACGACCACTCACTAAGGTCGTGGCTCAAAATGTATTATTTATAACTGGTACCAGTAATTATATATCCATATATATTAATAAATTTGAAATTGATTTCAGCATGAATGGGCCGGCTCGACCGGGGAAGGACTACCCTCTCACAGAATATCTACGTGAAATAGCAGTACTTCTACTGTTGTGTTTCGTTCGGTGAGTAAGAGTGCCGGAGGCCCGATCACCCTCCTTCCCCCTTCCCGCTCCTTCTCCTTCCCACTTCCTTTCCTAAAAGGTCGGCAACGCGCAAGTGATGCCTCTGGTGTTGCGGGCGTCTATAGGCTACGGTGACCACTTACCATCAGGTGGGCCGTATGCTTGTTTGCCACCTTAGTTGAATAAAAAAAAAAACCGGGCAACAAAAACATATATTTTTCTGCGACATTAATTTTGTTACTGGTTTTAATAAACACCTTCATCAGTCATACCCGAAATGTATTTACTTTGTATGGATTGACTCTGGTTCTTGAGATATTCAACAAAAAGAACGGTTCCATCAGGACATTAGAACAATGAAAAAGAAGATACCAAAGCCGATGGGACAGCCATATTATGATGGCAGACTATTATTATCGGATTATCCTGAACATAAACACAATAGAAAAGCTTACAGATAAAGTTTTCTACAATTTTTTTTTAATTTTTTTGTTAATAGCATAATGTATTAAGTTTTCTTGTCGTTATTATATAGCTGCTTCTAAAAAATATATTTAATATGTGATTGTATTTTTATTTCGAACTTATTTCAGTCATATAATTATAAGTCTTATCTCATAAACTAGAGTCAATTTAACAAATCTGATATTTTTCTCGTATTCATCATACATACTGAACTTATACAAAATTTACTTCAATTTACCATGCCGCAAAATTACTGTTACCCAGTGTAATTATTTTATTTTAACACTCACAATGAAAATATATGAGAATAAGTTTTAGAGGTTATTTATTAAGGAAGGTTATACGCTATTAAACATCACGCTACCTTACAAGTGAAGCGGGTAAAATGGCACCTCACACATAAACTGACTTGACTGAACGGATAGCGGAGTGGTTCAAATGGTCGCCTCGCCACTGCCAATACGCCGGTGTAATGTGGGTTCGAATCCCACACGGGACAAAAATTTGTGTGATCCACAAATGGTTGTTCTGAGTCTGGCTGTTCTTGGTGTCCGTTGTTTGAAATCTTGTAAAGTCTTCCGCAATACAGGAATTATTCCTAGTGCGGAAAAATTATTCATTTATATAATTTCGAAAGTCTGTTATCTTTTCGCGGCTAAACGACACAACCGATATAAATGATATCTGGTACACATATAGTTTGAAACCTTGGGAAGAATATAGGCTACTTTTTATCGATGCAGGCAGGCAGAATATAGGATACCACGGGGGCGGAGCCGCGCGCAGAAGCTAGTATTTAATAAACTTTTAATGAAAGTATAAGTTTCAGATGTTATGCCACACAACTTTCACTGTACCCAAATCCGCACATAAATCCCAGGTGGCCGATAGAAGTTATCGGCCCACACATCTGAATAGTTTTGTATTGCTGAGTACAAATGAGTTCGAAATTGAAGTATTAATATCGAATTTGAGAAGCGATTGTTGACAACATTTCAGGTGCTTTTCTTAAAAGGCATGTCTTAATTCCGGCTATTACCTTTTTTTGTAATTTGGCACTTGGTTCGAGTGTCTTTCCAGATGCTTTTAAACTAACAGTAGTTCACCCAGTACACAAAGCAGAAGACAGAGACGAAGTAAATAATTATAGACCAATATCTATATTACCTACGCTTTCCAAAATTCTTAAGAGACTTATGAACAATAGTTTAGTTCAATACCTAGAACAAAATGAGTTGCTTGGAACATCCCAATATGGTTTCCGAGCAGGTATGTGTACTAACTCTGCTGTTCTTGACTTAACCAATTGTGTTGTTTCATATCTAGACAAAAAAGAAAAGTAATTGACATATTTCTAGATTTGTCGAAGGCGTTCGACACGATCTCTGTCTCATGCTCATATCCAAGTTAGAAAGGATAGGAAAAAGAGGCGGAAAACTCTCTTTACCTCTCAAGTCACGCTAACCCTGATCGCGTGTACAGACTTGTACACGTCAGACCCCGGTGACCCCATATGGGGTCGAGCATACTCGATAGTGTATTGTTTACGTTTGCATTAGTTATTTGAGCTAACGTAAACATTTCACGATCAAGTGTGCTCGACGCCATATGGGGTCACTGGGGTTTGACGTGTACAAATCCGAAGACCGGATTTGACGCCGATCGGCGTCAACGGGGTTTGAGTGGTTTATTTAAAAGTTACTTCACAGGCAGGCGACAGTGTCTAAAAATGTCAGCCCTCCAGGATCGGGGAGGCCAGGAAGGAGCAGACGGGCGAGGCACACCCTAAGGGGGAGCCAAACTTGGTTGCACACTCCGCAGACCATACCCGGGGCAGGAAGAGGTGCAGTGGGTGTGCCAACCGCAAGCGGCGTGAGCTGCAGCGGCAGTTGGCACTGGCACCCGATGCAGTCTCGTCAAAAAGGGTCAGGGAAGTGAGCGACGATGCTGTTGCTTAGGTAGATGGCAATAATCGTGCCAAGACCCTAGGTGACTCCTGCAGGGAGGCGCTGACGGGGGTTAAAATGGCCGTTGTTGCCGACAACTTCCCTGACGCTCTGCTTAATCCAGAGCTGGTGGAACCCATAAGGGTGACCATTTGGGACCAGCTGGAGGCCACACCGGATCCTCTGCCGGCCATTAGTGTCGGTGCACTGCTTGGTGGAGCTCTGCACGTGACGTGTGAGGGTGAGAGAGCCGCAGAGTGGCTTCGCGGCCTCAGCGGTAAAACCGTTGGGGACGTGAAGCTCAGAGTGGTCAGCGCCAAGGAGCTTCCAAGGCCAATAAAGATGGCCTGGAAGACCAGGAATACCTGGTGCCTAGATGCCTCCAGGGTGCTGACCATGCTGCAGCGCCTCAACCCCTCTTTGAGGACCTGCGAGTAGAAGGTGCTGAGCACGCAGGTCGAGAAGACGCACACCAGGCGCATTATCCTGGTGGACAGCGAGTCGGCTGCGGCCATAAAAGCAGGCGGCTTCTGTCTCCATGCTGGTATGGACAAAAGCAGAAGGTTACAGTGGGTGCCAGCGTGGAGGAGGAGGCCCATGCGGCGACAGCACCACAGGTGGGGGACGGGGAGGAGCCCGTGAACCCAGTGGTGATTGAACTAGGTACGGCTCTCTACACGTCATCGCCATGCGTGTCTCCGAAGACCAACGACATAATCGGACATATGGATTGTCTAGATCTGTCGTCGCCGGAGGCTGCGGGGGCGCTGATGAAGGAAGGGAGTGAGGGGGGCGGCCAGGTCTTCATCACTGCATAGGGGCGATGGCCGTTCTGGCCCGCCACCTGCGGATGAAGGAATATGATATTGTCCTGATCCAGGAACCTTATATTAAAGAGGGAAAGATCAGAGGTTTGGGTGGGACAGGAGGTGTAATTTATCACAACTGTTCCACTAATGATATAAGGACATGTGTGTATGTCAGAAATGGCATAAATGCAATGCCCTTATACAATTTTTGTTCTAGGGATCTTACGACAGTTAAGATCGATGTGCGAGGGAGCGGAGGGCGGGATATTGTAATACTGACCTCTGCATACTTCGACTATACGGACAAGGAAACTGTATCTGGACAGATAAAGGACCTTGTTGAATATGGCAGCCGGGAGAACCTGGACATGATCCTGGGGTGCGATGCCAACGCACACCACACAGTCTGGGGAAGCACGGATGTGAATGTAAGAGGGGAAAAGCTACTGGAGTATGTGGTAAGTACCTCTTTACAAATTCTAAATAAGGGAAACAGGCCAACGTTCGTCAACAGTAGGCGAGCAGAGGTAATTAACATCACGTTAGCCACCAACAGGGCTAGCACTAAGATTGTCGAGTGGCATGTGTCTGATGAGATTACCTTGTCAGATCATAATTACATATGCTTTAAGTATAGGACGCTGAAATTAAACTACTATATACGGATTTTATCGCGTTGTTTATTTAGCACTGTATTACAAAATTTTGAAAATATTACACTACTACTACTATTGATTTTATTTTACTAATTTATAAGCTAATAAAATTATTTAAATCTATTAAATTAAATCTATTTATTTTTGGTTTACACTTTCCCCGACGTTTCGGTTGCTTTTCAGCAGCCATGGTCACGGGGAGACTAAGATGGTAGTTGTCTCAATGTTCCAGTGTAGTTATTTCAAAGTACCCGAACATAATTTAATTATTGGTGTTTCTATTTACGCAGAATGAGCTCAAAGTATCATGAAGTCTAGCTGTGGTTTGTTTCTTCTTGGGTTTGACTATTTGAAGTATTGGATCCCAAGCTGGTGGTACATTCCAACCATCTTCTCTATTGAAATTGGGATGTTTTTTGATTTCAATAGCCTCGCGAAGCATCCTTGGTAGGAATCGGTGTTCATTAACGAGAATCTGTGGTTTGTCAAATCTCAGGTAGTGGTTGGTCCCCTGTTGTACATGTTCACACACAGCAGACTTCAACGAGCGTTTGTGTTTTACGTCAGCTATGTGTTCTTTTATGCGGGTGCCTATGCTTCTCTTGGTTTGACTAATGTATGAGAGTCCGCAGTCACAATCTATTTTATAGACCCCTGCATCTTGTAAAGGTAATTGGCACTTGACGGATGGTAAAAATTTACTTATCTTCGTTGGCGGCTTGAAGTATGTGTTGATTGAAGCTCGCTTCAAGATGTAGCCAATCTTGTCAGTGACGCCCCTTACATAAGGCAGTATAGCAGGCTGGCGCTTGACTGTGGCTGGCTTTTCTCGGGATCTGTGACAGCGGCGCGGCTGTTAGAGCTTGTTGTCTTGCAATACTTGCTTGACATGTTGAAGCTCGGCGTCCAGGTGTTTCTTGTCACAGATCCCGTGGGCTCTCTGAAACAAAGACATTCCCACAGTAGCTAACTGTTTAGGATGGTGGTGAGATTCACCGTTCAAGTACCTATTTGTATGGGTCTTTTTACTATACACAGTGTGGCTCAAAGTATGATCAGGATTCCTGATGACAAGTACATCTAAGAATGCTAATGAATTATTTGCCTCTAATTCCATAGTAAATTGGATGTTGTTATTAATGGAATTAAGATGTTCTAGGAATACACTAAAACTATCTGTTGGTAATATTGTAAAAGTATCATCTACAAACCTCTTATAAATCCTGGGTGTGATGGGGGCAGTCTGTAAAGCTCGAGCCTCGAAGTCCTCCATATATATGTCGGCAACAACAGGCGATACTGGGGAGCCCATTGCCACACCATCGACTTGTATGTAGAATTTATTGTCCCACAACAGATAGCCAGTTGTTAAGCAATGCTTAAGTAGTTCTGCATATTCCTCAGGAATATTGTACTCTATTAGCTTCCTTTTAGTTATTTCAATACAGTCATGTACAGGTATGCATGTAAATAATGACTGTACATCAAAACTAACCATTGTTTCATTGTTAGAGAGACATAGGTGTTTAATCTCACTCACAAAATGGTATGAATCCTTTACATGTGCTCTCAAGTTGCCTCTGAGTGGTGAGAGTATCTTCGCTACGTGCTGAGCCAGTCTGTAAGTTGGTGTGTCGATCTGACTCACAATAGGACGTAGGGGAGCGTTTTCCTTGTGTATTTTTGGTAACCCATACAGCTTTGGAGGTTTTACGCAAGCTGGTATTAATTGTTTAACGTCTAGATCTAGTCTTTCGGAGTATTTATGTATGATGTCTTTGGTTTTGTTCAATATTTTGTTTGTAAGGTCTGTTTTAACCTGTTTATATGTTGTTTCATCCGAAAGTAAATTTTCAATTTTATGTTTATAATCTGACTTATCCATTATAACCGTAGCGTTTCCTTTATCTGCACGGAGTACTGTAATATCTGGCCTAGCCCGCAAGTTCTGCAATGCGACGAATCATCATCAATGAATAACATTCGCGTAAACAGAAGACAATATAATATAGGACGCTGGTTCCAGCTTCTATAGCACGTACAAAGAATCCCAGAAATACGGACTGGAACTCCTTCAGGAGTGACCTAAGAATAGATTTGGAGGATTCTAAGGGTAAGCTTAATTCTATATTAGACATAGAGTTTACAGCAGACAAATTGGTCCAGACTGTAAATACGGCCTGGACAAGTAACTGCCCTGAAAGGAACTTAGGCCCAAGAGGGTACCGTGGTGGACGCCAGAGTTGGTCAAGCTGAGGCTTGAAGCCAGAAGAGCGGTTACGCTCGTTGTTTGACCAACTACAACAAAGCTGTGTGGAAAGCCAAACGGAAGGCTTGGAGAGCCCACTGTGAAAACATCAGTACTATTCCTGAAGGAATGAGACTCTCCAAAGCTATCTCGACTGTCAGAGCACACCCATTGACAACCATCAGAGATGGCAATGGGCAGCGAACAGGGTCTGGTAAGGAGACAATAGCAATGATGCTAAACACACACTTTCCAGACTGTAAGATAATAGAAAAGGAGCAGGAGGACCCGATTAGCCTGGTTGAACTAGGCTACCGTACAACCAAAGCAGATTGGGACACTGCAAGGAAGGTAGTGGATGAAGGGAAGGTCGGCTGGGCTCTAAATGGTTTTCAACCGTTCAAGTCACCTGGTCCAGACATGGTTTATCCCATTATCCTACAACAGGGAGCTGCACTCTTGGTTCCGCATTTTTGCAGACTATACAGAGCCTGCATAGCTTTTGGATACATTCCAAAGATATGGAGGCGAGTTAAAGTCATTTACATACCGAAGCCGGGCAAAGAGGACTACGAAGAAGCCAAGGCATACCGACCTATTAGTCTTGAGTCGTTCTTCTTGAAAGCCTTGGAAAAGTTAGTAGATAGACATGTCAGGGAGGGAGCATTGAGAAAATCTCCCCTCCACGGGCTACAATGTGCCTACCAGTCGGGAAAATCCACTGAGACGGCACTGCATTTTGTGGTAAATAAGGCAGAACATGCATTAGATAACCGAGAAGTATGCATTGCTGCATTCCTGGATATTGAGGGAGCTTTCGATCGGACCACATTTGATGCCATTAGTGTGGCATCGGCAAATCACGGCATAGAGCCAACCATTTGCTAGTGGATCGATTGTATGCTCAGAGGAAGAATTATTAGGTATGAGTTGTTAGGGGATAAAATGACTGCAATGACTACAAAAGGCTGCCCTCAGGGTGGAGTACTCTCACCACTCTTATGGTGCTGAGTGGTTAATTCACTGTTTGTGTGCGTTTAAATTAAACTATTTTGTTGCAATTGACTGTTATATTAAAATATAAAAATACAAAAATATATGCACGTTGCGCACGCGTGGCGTGTATAAGGATAGGCGAGCGAGAAGTGGCGAGTGGGCCGGGCGACCAAGGTTCGGTCGCTGTGACGTAGTGGCCTGCGGAACCGGTTCCCGGCTGCCGGCGCGCGCGCCCGATGGGACGTAGGAACATATTCCCCCGGGTTGAAGGCTGACGGTCTTCAAGATACTGGAAGAGGGCAAATATTATTATAGGCACGAGTAATAATGCCCTTCTTCGTGCGGATATCTGCAACTCTGCAGCGCCCGTCAGTCCCGGACTTGATGGAAACTATTCTGCCCAGTAGCCACAGAAGAGGAGGCAGATGGGCATCTCTTACTAAAACCATATCCCCCGGCTTCAGGTCTTGTCCGGCGTTCTGCCACTTAGTTCGCTGCTGCAAAAGAGAGACGTATTCCTTTGAGAAGCGTTGCCAGAAGTGTTGCCGTAATTTCTCGATATGCTCAAAGCGTGGCAATCGCTGGATGTTGACGTCGCTGAAGTCTGGACGAGGCACTGACGTAGGAGCTCGTCCGAGGAGGAAATAGGAAGGAGAAAGATAAGATAGATCAGAAGGATCAGTGGACAAAGGCGTTAAGGGTCTAGAATTTAGAATAGCCTCTATCTGAATCAAACATGTTGACAATTCTTCATAGGTTAAATGAGTTAGGCTCATGATTCTACGCAGCAAATGTTTTGTAGATTTAACAGCTGCTTCCCAAATACCACCAAAATGGGGACTGTAAGCAGGTATAAATTTGAAATCAATTCCTTGATTTGCAAGATCTGATTCTATGTTTGTAGAGAAAACCTGTAAGAACCGTGAAAGCTCATTGAAAGCTCCCACGAAAGTTGTGCCGTTGTCAGAGTACACGCGCTGAGGCTTGCCTCGACGACTGATGAAACGACTGAAGGCCGCTAGAAAGGACTCTTTTGTGAGGTCGGAGACCAACTCTAGATGCACGGCTCTGACTGCAAAGCATACAAAAACACAAATGTAAGACTTAAGAAGTTTGCAACCCCTTCCCTTTCGGTCGGCTATCAGCACTGGCCCGGCGTAATCGAGTCCAGTGTTTAAAAAAGGAAACTCGAGATGCGTTCTGTCATTAGGTAGGTCACCAATTATGACCTGGACAGGCTGAGCTTTAAAGCGAGCACAGCGAACACAGTTACGCACTGTTTGTTTGGCTAGGTTCTTTCCTGCGAGAGGCCAATACGACAACCTAATGTGTGCCAATAGCAATTGGGGTCCGGCATGCAAGATAGCTTTATGTTCTCTGGTTAAAATAATTTTAGTTAAATTATGTTTGCTGCATAGTAAGATTGGGTGCTTAACGTCATAGCTATAATTTGAATTACGTAGCCTTCCGCCTACGCGTATTATGTTTAGTGAATCTATGAAAGGAGAAAGACTAATCAACCGATTCTTTTTTTGCAAGGGCTGATTATTTTTAAGAATAATGTATTCCTCAGGAAACATTTCCTGCTGAGAAATTTGTAAAATAACGTTTTGTGCTGTTTGTAATTCTGTGTATGATAAGTAGGATAGTTTGATTGTGTTGTGTTTTTTACAATTAGAAATAAATCTTTGTATATAGGCTACGATTCTGATTAATTTTGGAAATGAAGATGATATGTGAATTAAATTTAAAATTAGGTTATTATTTGTGTGATTATTTGTATTGTCAATGATTGTAGAAAATGATATTTCATGTAAAGAATTGTGTTGTGTATTAGGTGACGTTGGAAATTCGATATTAGATCGATGAAGAAACTCGGGTCCCGACCACCAAAGAGTGGACGTGCTGATGGCATCAGCCTTCACCCCTCGAGATGCTAGATCAGCGGGATTTGACTTCGAAGGCACATAGCTCCACAAGTGGTCAGATGTCGTTTCTTGAATCTCAGTTACTCTATGGCGGACAAATGGCTGTAATCGACTTGGTGATGTACCAAGCCAACCCAGCACGATGGTCGAGTCACACCAAAAGAAACACTGACGGAAGTTTAAAGTAAGTGCTTTACGTACCTTAGAGTAGAGTCTTACGCCCAACAAAGCACCACACAACTCCAGACGTGGTATGGTCGTGGGTTTTATTGGTGCAATCCTGTTTTTGGAAGTTAAAAGGCGAACGCAAACTGTACCGTCAAGTGATACCGTTCTAACATAAACACATGCTCCATAAGCGCACTCAGAGGCATCCGTGAAGGTGTGAAGCTCAATACATTGTGTATCATTACAAGACACCCAACGGGGAATGCGTAAAGAGTTTAGAGCTTGTAGTAAATTAATGAATTCAAGAAATTGGAATTTTATTTCTAATGGTATTTCTTATATTATATTTCCCAGTCACATCTTAGTTGCCAAAGCTTTTGTAATATACATTTGGCCTGGACTAAACATGGTCCAACGAGGCCGAGAGGATCAAACACCTGACTAATTAATGACAAAATAACTCGTTTTGTAATAGTACGCCTAGGCAATTTTAAATCTACTGAAAAATATAAATTATCTGAATTGCAGTCCCAGTACAACCCTAAAGCTTTACTAGGTGATTCATCGTTTAGATTTAGTTTTTTATTCGTAAATTGTTCAGTACTATTAGTTAATGATTTTAAAATTTTAAGACTATTTGAATGCCACTTTCTGAGATGAAAATGTGCAGATTTAAGCGTACTAACAACTCCGTGACATACATTTATGACAGACTCCTCAGAATGACCACTATTTAAATAATCATCAACATAAAAGTCCTTTTTAATGGATTGGCTGACAATAGGGTCTGAACAATCATCTGCAAGAGACACAAGGCACTTGGTTGCTAAATAAGGTGCCGAAGACGTGCCGTAAGTGACTGTGTTTAGTTGATATGTTTTTAAAGAGTCAGAAGAATCAAATCTAAAAATTATTTGTTGTAACGAACGCTGAGAAGGTGTGACTAAAATGGTACGATACATTTTTTCAATATCGCCCGTTACAACGAACTTATGTTGCCTAAACCTTAATAGTATCGACATAAGATCGTCCTGAATGGTTGGCCCTACCATTTGAATGTCATTGAAGGACTTACCGGAGGTGGTACTAACCGAGGCATCATATACTACGCGAAGTTTTGTGGTTGAACTTGACTCGCGTATGACACCGTGATGTGGCATAAAATACTTATGGCTTGATGGTTTGGTTTTAGAAACTTCTGTCATATGATTAAGTTTGATATATTCATGTATAAAATTTAAATATCTATCTTTAAAAACACTGTAACGCTCAAATTTACGTTCTAACGAAAGGAACCTACACTTAGCCATCGTGTAAGAGTCACCTAAGCACTCAGGTAAGTCCTTCAATGGTATTGTGACAACGAACTGGCCGCACTCATTGCGGTATGTAGTTTCCTCGAATAGCTTTTCATAAGCCTGTTCCTCTACGGATAGAGAACCTTTCTGTGACACAGAATCAAGTTCCCAGAAACGAGATAACTGGTTCGATTCCTCATTTGAAAGAAAATTACACATAGAAGGTTGTTGAAGACTAGGTTGCTTATATACACAACCCGAAATAAGCCAACCTAATTTTGAAGACTGTAATTTAGGTTGATGATTACCTAAATTGATTGTATTGGAACCTAAGACGTCCCAGAATACCTCAGCACCTACAAGTATATCTATGGCTGAGGATATGTTAAAGGTGGGATCCGCTAACTGAAGACCTGGTGGGATAACAATATGAGTTTTATCCACAAAAGTACCAGGCAGCGATTGCGTGATCCTCGGTAAGACCAGACAGTTTACGTTCACCTCATAAGCCGGCTCGAAGGACCACTGTTTGAATGCCTAGATCCAGTTGTGCGGCTGGTGTTCTTTGGCTGGGTTTGTGTGCGTTTAAATTAAACTATTTTGTTGCAATTGACTGTTATATTAAAATATAAAAATACAAAAATATATGCACGTTGCGCACGCGTGGCGTGTATAAGGATAGGCGAGCGAGAAGTGGCGAGTGGGCCGGGCGACCGAGGTTCGGTCGCTGTGACGTAGTGGCCCACGGAACCGGTTCCCGGCTGCCGGCGCGCGCGCCCGATGAGACGTAGGAACATTCACTCTTAGAACAACTCAACAAAGGTCCGTACTTAACGGTCGGATATGCGGATGACTTGGTGATACTTGTCAATGGAAAATTTCCGAGCACAGTATCCAGTCTCATGCAGAGGGCCCTGAGTATGATAGAAAAATAGTGCAGTAGTAACCATTTATCGATCAACCCAGGGAAAACTACTGTCGTGCCGTTTACTAGGATGAGAGATCTGACTGGCTTGGGAACTCTATCTATGTATGGTACACAGCTACAATGGTCATGAAGTATCTAGGCATGACCTTAGATAACAAGCTAACATGGAAACCTCATGTAGACAAAGCCATAATGAAGGCCCAACGGGTCTTCGGTATGATTCGTTCTACTTATGGGAAGACCTGGGGCCTGAAGCCCAAGGTCATCAAGTGGCTATACACGATGATGATAAGACCCATAATCACATATGGAAGCGTTGTCTGGTGGCCAAGAACCAAATTAGCAACATGCAGGAAAGCGCTGTCGAAGGTGCAGCGATTAGCCTGCATGGCTATAACAGGGGCGTTCCCTACTACGCCAACGGCTGCGTTAGAGATCCTGCTGGACCTAACGCCGCTACACATTGTTGTGGAGTTAGAGGCGATAAAGGCGCTACATAGACTATCTATATATGGGCTGTGGAGCGTCAACATGTCAGTAACTCGACACACAAAACTGGAGATCTCGAAGGATCTTAAAGAGATTATGAACATGGTATGTGACAAAATGCAACCAATGCACATATTCAAAAAGAATTTTAAAATAAAGGTCCCCACAAGGGACGAATGGAGACGAGGTCTACAATCCCCTGACAAGGGTTGTCTCATCTGGTACACCGATGGTTCCAAAATGGAAACAGGATCAGGCGCTGGTATTTATGCCAACGACTGCAAGGTGAACCAAAGCATGGGCAAATATGCAACGGTCTTCCAGGCGGAAACCTATGCTATAATTGCCTGTGCGCAGGAGAATATTAACAACAATGTCACTGACAAGATTGTTTATATTCTCAGTGACAGTCAAGCTGCTCTTAAGGCTCTGAACTCCTATAGGGTGGACTCAGCACTGGTCCTGAACTGTGTTAAAGCCCTTAACAAACTTGGCAGGAAAAACACAGTCAGGCTGGTGTGGGTTCCGGGGCATGCAGGGGTGCAGGGTAATGAGGAGGCTGATGTATTAGCCAAAAAGGGCTCGGAGCAACTATTTGTGGGCCCCGAGCCATTCGTAGGTCTCTCTGAGAGTACCGTCAAGGCAACTATGAATGCACATGGCAATGATAAACACAGGCTGGAGTGGATGGCCCTTAAGGGTCTGGAACACCAAGAAATTCATTGCAAAAAGAGCCACGGGCTTTACCCGGAAGTTCTGCGGGTACAACAAGGGCCAAATACGCCTACTCACAGGAGCGTTTACTGGTCATTTTGGCACCAACGACTTCCTGTGCAGATTGAGATTGTCAAACAATTCGATCTGCAGAGCCTGTGGTGAACAGGACGAGTCCATATCACACCTACTGTGTGAATGTGACGCGTTGGCCGGACTAAGGATGGGTCTGATGAGATTGGCATATCCGAACCCTGAAGATTTCAGGCTTCTCCCTCTGAAGTGTACGCTGCGACTGATGCAGTACATTCATAGGGAGATAGCTCAGGGATAAACCTCGGGGCCGACACAAAAGATCCCACTGGGTCGAAGTGTCGCCGGTCTACAATGACTGGCCCCCAGATCAAGATAAGATAAGATAAGATTTTGTACATTATTTAATCTAGGTTCATTTCTAGAATTTACCGTACACACTTATAATTTTACCATATTATGTGATTTCGATAGAGAGAGAGCCTGGAGATTTGTCACACAGGTTTCGAACCTATTACAAACTCCAGCTCTCACAAAGGTTGTTTTTGTAACTATTACTTTACTCTTTTTGTGTTTAAAACTATGTGTGCACCTTTTGAGAGAAATAAAGGAATTGATTACTATTAAATTTTATTATTAATTAATTTAAAAAAATTGCATGTTCTACACAATCAATATGCGAATCACGTTCGTACATTTACTGCTATCTTCGAGAATTCAATTGAAAACGATTTGAGATCACTATTTACTTGTTAGAAACTAAGAACGATTAAAGACTTGTTTACCTAAGCTCACAAATGTCAAATACGTTTGTCCTAATCCTGAACCTTTAACCTTGCAAATTGAAGGGTAATGGAACGTAAGAAACTTTGCCAGTTTATATTAGATACATGCAATGGATTGTTCGTTTAAATATGCAAGTTTCACCGAAATACGTTCAGCGGTTTAGGTGTAATTGAGTAACAAACAATTAAACTTTAATATAATCAATATTTATAAGATATAAATGACAGTGTCTTGCATTTACGCGAATGTTATGCATTAAAATTAAACAAATATATACGCATTTGATCATGATTTATTTGTAAAGACAACATTAAGATAATTTTGAAACAAATAAACTAACTATTGAAAATATATACAAGGTGTTCAGAAGTCGACGTCAAGCCGGAATCAAGTAACATGCTAAGTTATAATAGTTATCAGAAAATTTTAAGAAATATCTAAGTTACGTAATATAAAATTTAAAGGCATTTACAAAAATTCAAAAATATCTACTACTATCCTGTGTCGGTCTTTGCACTGAGAGCTTAAAGAAGCATTACAGGGTTTTTTATACATTTCTGATAGCTATTATAACTTAGCCTGTTACCTGATTCCGGCTTGACGTTGACTTCTGGGACATTCTGTATAACAATTAAAACTTTTCCCGACATTTCGGTCGCTTTTCAGCAGCCATGGTCACAAGGAGAATTTATGAGCTAGATAAGATTTTCTGTTCCCCTGACAACGTGTGTGCGAAATTTTATGACGATCATTGGAGTATTTGAAGCGTGGAAGCGTAACAAACAAACAAACTCATGCTAATATTGGTAATGATTGATGAAGCAAACTTACGGCATAGGACCAGGACCAAGGAGATAGCTTTGATAATTGCCATAATACGTACTTTAAAAATACTTATATGAAAATATTTTAGTGCTTCACACACCATTACAAATATAAAAGATATGCCTCAAGATATCTCGCAACAATTTTAATGTGACATGGAAACGACAAGAATGTTGTACATTTGAACACTTGTTACACAAAATACAATTTCCATTTTATATTTTATTGGAAATAAATTTATACGTATTACACAGACGCCTGTTTATGGTAAAGGGGAATTACACCTACATTTGGTCATCTATGTTTTTGGTCCTTTAAGATAGTGGCGCTTGAATTCATTCTTAGGAGCATGTGTTTATGTCGATATTTTATTTTTTATTGACATCTCTCTCACTAGGCATAACTCCTGTGTCACAGGGGCCTTTAAAAACAGACACAAAGATCGCCTAGACTTGAAACAAGGATTTGTGGATCACACAAGTCTTTCTCCCATGCCAGAATCGAGCCCACAATACTCGCCGCAATGGCAGTGGCGTGGCTATCACTTAAATCATTACGCCATTCGTGCATTACGCGTTTTACGTTTCAAAAATAATGAAGCACAATAATATTGTAAATGTTACGTAATATTATTTACGATAAAGAATATCGTAAAAATATTACGATTACTGCCGCTATACGATAATCGTATCGATATCGGTTATCCTTATTTTTTATTCATTTATACGTCTCATGCCTGAATATCCTTGAAGGGATATGCAGAGATGAATTTCCTGTAGTTTTACGTCTGATGTAATAGAGGCCGTATGTTTCTTGCAGGTTTCTTCTCATAGGCTCAACTCTTTTTACATCTTAACCCTGTTAGGTTCAGGCAAAGGCCTGAAGCTAGCAACTTAACGTAGCTTCAATAACTTAGTAAATACCTATTATAAATATATATTTTTATATTTTGAACTTTATAAATGTTACTTTGTGACCTAAATTAATAAACGATTTTTGACTTTGACTACTAGCCAATCGTCAAAGTCTGTTCTAGTTGACACCAATAAGCTTAATGGTGTCTACCGGGAGCAGCAAAATCTGCTACTCAGTATGTCTCGACCACGTAGCTCAATAACACTTTGTCCGACCCGGAAATTAAAGCCGGGAATGTGCACTCCGGTCACATGTTGCACTTCCTTTACGGAACCGAGGCATGTGGTCTTCTTAAATGGTTTTTAATTATTTTACTTTTAAGTTTGTACATCATTCCGAGAATTACAGTTTCAGTCTCCGAATTGCTGCTAAGACTTTCTTAACCCAGATTTGTCCTACCCAGAAATCGATAGGCAGCGGCTTTCCTGTGTCCTGACATTGCTTAAGTCCATGAGCAGCGGTTACCACGTTCCGTCAGGTGTGCCACTCGCTCGTCTAGCCGCCACGGGCAAAAGAAAAAAAAAACGAACCCGAAAACTCATGCACAACTTACAGTCGTATTCACGACCGATTAGCCAGTTTTTTTTTTTATACTATTAATGTGGCAAACATGCATACGGCCCACCTGATGATATGTGGTCACCGTAGCCTATGGAGGCCTGCAATACCAGAGGGATCACTTGCGCGTTGCGCAACCATTAGGAAAAAAAGGAGAAGAATTAAACAACAACTAATAACTTTTGTATGTTCTTGAAATTACTATATCGATATTTGAGTCGGTAACTAAAATAATTAAATTATCAGATAGTTCTGCTAATTTTGCTGGCATCGAATAACGACCAGTAAAGTTTGATTGCGAGTATATTGTTATGCTACGGGTCAATTGCAGTTCACCTTTGTTAGAATTATTTATTATTATTATAGTATTTGTACTATAATTGCTATGTCATAGTATCCACATCCAATAATAATTATTACTTTATACACACATACAAAACCTAAAATTTACTAAAAATTTAAATTCTCGTTAAATCGCTGTATATTCATTTATTTAATGAAGTACTATATTTCTTATAGAGAAATGCGGCATGAAAGTGTATATAGTGAAGAAGATGAAGAAGAGTAGAAAAGGGTATGTTAAGCTGGTTTGGACATGTAGAAAGAATGAACGACAAAAGACTGCCTAAGAAAGTTTATAAGGTTAGTGTGAATGGAACAGTCGCAAGGGGAAGACCTAGGCGAACGTTTGTCGATCATATCGGAGACGTTCTGGACAAAAGCTAGGTTAAGAGCAACTTAAACCGGCGAGCGTGTATGAGGAATGTGATGAATATGAATAATGCTAGAGAAGTGTGTCAGGATCGTAGCAAATGAAAATCCGTAGTCTCTGCCTACCCCTTTAGGAAACAGGCGTGACTCTATGTATTTACTATATTTTTTATTTTTCTATTTGCAATATTTTTACACCGTATGTTATTTTTGAATTAACTTTTTTTAATTAGGCTACAGTTACAGGCTACGTTTCACGTATCGATAATTGGAAGAAGACTGTTGAAATGTTCATATAGATTATTCTTCGAATGACAATAATTGTTTATACGATCACGTTGATCAATTGTACTATTGTGTATCTGAGTAGCAATTATAGTAGATAAACATATAATATTTATATTTATCTAAATGTTTATTTTATTGGCTACGTTCAAATATATTATGTTAACGTTTCTACGTAAACACAGTTTTACGGCTTGAATAAACATTTGACGGTACTGATGGTGTGGTGATTTAAGTCATCGCCTTAATACTGCCAATGCACTGTGTACGAGTACTGTGGATTTGATCCGCACAGGGACAAAAATTTGGTCGATCCACAAATGGTTGTTCCGAGCAGGGATGTTGCGGATGCAGATTTTTTAACATCCATGGGTTGCGGATATGGATTTTTAAAGGCTTACATCCGCAAATCTGGCTACCCTTCTGGGAAACAGGCGTGAATCTATGTATGATGTCCAGTGGTGGATGTCCAAATTGATGCGGGTGCTCCGCAATTACAGATGCGGATGTTAATGAAAATTGTGCATCTTATTTAATAAAAAATATCTGCAGGTTCAAGCCTGTTTTCCAAAGGTTCATAAATATAGCTATACCATTTTCTAGTGTTTCTTGATTTTCATCTTCACTCCAAGAATCATCGTGCCGTTCATCGGCCCACCCATTATCTTTCTTGTCACAACCCGCAACCCTATATCTGGATCCGCATTAACATCCGCGTTAATTATTGCGGATGCGGATGCAGATATCTAAATTGATACGGAGGCTCCGCAATTATGGATGCAGATGCGAATATTCGTAACATCCCCGGTTGCAAGTCTGGGTGTTCTTTATGTCCGTTGTTTAAATGTTTATTAAGTTCCAAGTTTGTCTTTAAAATCAACAATATAATATTGTTTGTTTCCTTATAATCAATACACGCGAAAATGTGCATAGCTTAATGAAATTTTTTTATTCAAACCTTGTTTCACTCGTTTTATTTCTCAAGGGGAAAAACACCATACATATGTTTTAGGAACAAAAGGAACCAATATATTTGTTGTTACGGTTTCGTTAGCATTTGCTTTTGTGTTCAATGCTCTACCATTTAGCTTCATTTGGACTTATTAGGGCTTTTTGGCCCCTTGCCACAGTTCGTGTCAATGGCCGTGTAACGTGATTGAGGTTAATATAGTTTTGTTGGTAGAGTTTTAGAATATAAAGTAGTTTTATTCTTAAAAATAATAAAATAATTGACCGATTTAATACAAAAAGCATATGTTTATTTGTTTTCCGGCATAAATCCTAACTAACATTAATATGAGTCTGTTTGTTAGTTACGGTTTCAAACCTTAAGTACTCGACCGATCATTATGAAATTTCGCATACACGTCGTCAAGTGTACAGAAAAAGACACAGTGTACTTTTCATCCAGCACAAGAGTACTATTACCGAGCGAGTTAAGCCGCGAACAAAAGGTAGTGATTCAATACGCACAAATTAAGATGAGGTGAAACACATTTTTTTCTATGCGTAATTTACGTTTTGTATTATGGTACATATAAAATAAATGCTAATCATAACTTTTCAAAATAATGCTGTTTTGTCGTTTCAAAATGACATTCCTTTATGCAAAGGCCAGAACACTTTTTGTACTGTGATGAGCGTGAACACATACAACACCCACAGCTATATATCTAAACAGGACATTTAAATGTTTCTCTGTAGATTTACAGATGCAATTTATCGCAGGGCTATTCAAAGTGGAATTGCTTTTAAAAGACCGACAATGTTACAAAATGAGCTCACAACGATTGGCAAATTATCAAAACGTCCAAGCCTTGCTTTAAAAATAGTAAAATGACCACTTAAACTGCTTAAGCGTGGCCTCAATATGTAATGCCTCTTCAACGTAGAACAAAGAGAAACCTATTAATTTGGTAAATAACACAACACAATAAAATACATTAAATAATTAAATGAATCGTATCCTTTGTGCGAAATAGGGCCTAGTTAACAGCATGCAGTTAGCATATGCCAGACTAAGCATAACTGGCTCTGGATTAGCAACTAGATCCCTTTGGTGACCGCACGGGTGCTTCCATCAAGTAACATAATTTAAATACCATTAGTTCTATCCGTACTAATATTATAAATGCAAAAGTGAATTTGTTTGTTTGTTACGCTTTTACACCTTAACTACTCGACTGATCATCATGAACTTTCGCATACCCGTTATCACGGGAACAGTGAAGGACGTAGGGTACATTTCATCCAGAAAAAAATACTGTTAACCTAACCTAACCTATATTTACGCGATCAAAGCGGGGGAAAAATCATGCATGTAATAAATAAGAAAATATATTTTTAAACATCCATACATCCAAAAGAATGCATGTACCGTCTCTGTACTGTCTGTACTCTCTGTATATAGATACAAGTTCTATAGGTATGTGGATAAACCCAATAACAATTTACCCGATCCGGCAATCATACCCAAGATATATACGATAGTCTCTTTAATCTAATGAGTCGCAGCGGGACACCGGCGGCCAGGCCTAAAACTTAAAAAAATAACTACTGCTGCACAAAGCCTGCACTAAGAGTAATTCCTGTGTCGCGGGGGACTTTATAAACATTCAAATAGCAGACACAAAGAACATCCATACTCGGAGCAACCAATTAGGGATAACACAAATGTTTGTCCCGTGTGGGATTCGAACCCACAACACTCAGCGCAGTAGCAGTACTTAAACCACTACGCCATCGGTGTCAGTCTGTAGATCCATTATATGTATTTAACTTTATAAAAAGACATGACGTTTTCCACGTAATGACACGAAAATTGGATACACTTTCATGTTAATACCTATTATTAAAATCTTCTGATATTAATATAATGGCGACAGTAATGAATACTTACAGAGATTTAATTACCGTCATTAGAAATTCACCTTTAATATACAACAAAATATGAGTAACAAGTGTAGGGTATATTAAATTACATTTTAATAGTATGAAATATAATATCACATGTGTTCGCTTTTGGGGTTCTGCTGTGACTGCATCAGTTTAAGTGACCACTTACACACACACGTGACACAGGCGACCGCCTGGTTTACCGCCTGGTTTTGGGTTCGATTCTCAAAAGGGAAACATTTTGTGAGATCCACATATAGTTGTTTTGAGACTGGATGTTCTTTGTGTCCATTGTTTGAATGTTTTTAAAGTCCCTGCGACACAGGATATATTCATAGAGCGGGATTAATAAACAAAAAAAGTAAGCAGGATCCTTCTGCTAAGCCTTCGGCACACGTCTGTCTAAACTTTAAATTAGCTTGATTGAGCTATATTTACATAATATTGTCTTCTGTTTACGCGAATGTTATTCATTGAAATTAAACTACTATATACGGATTTTATCGCGTTGTTTATTTAACAATCTATTATATAATTTAGAAACTGTTACACTACTATACTACTATTAAACTTTACTAATTTCAATTATAATCAAATATTTGAAAGTTTTATTTGATGAAGACACCATTGATATGCTTCGTAGTATTCAATCGTGCTTTACGATGTATCATATGGCCTTAGATGAGGAGGGTTCCTGCTAATATTTACGAGAAATATTCTCATTCCGATTGTTTATTAAAATTGTGATATTGACATTCATTTTTAATTTTGCCGGAGTAAATTCAAATAACCAATCGACATTAAAGTATCACGCATTCGAATATGAATTGAAACTTCCTAAATTTCAATATGCTTAAAGATTTAAATCATTTGAATTTTCCATCCATTATCGTCTATTGCTAAAGTGTTACAACATTAATAAAAACTCAGCCACGTGTAATTCATGCTCACACTATTTTGTAATCATACAGAACCCTTGGTGCATGAGTTGGACACGCACTTAGCCTATTTCTAATCATTATGTTATTCTACACATAAACTATGACATTTCTCTAATGAAAGGTATGGTAATGAACCTAATTGTATTACTATAAGTTGGTAAGGTCGTGTACCTTCTAACTATAAGTTGGTAAGGTCACGTACCTCTTAACCTAAGACCATTATTAAATTTATAGAGGTCAGATAATACTTACTATAGATAACATTCGTACTGATTTAAAACTTACCTTTAACAGTACAATTACTTTACTCTTATCTTATTGTATTATATAGCAATGTATGTATAGCAACGATAGCTTAGTAGGAGACCGTTGGACTGCCACACAGTGGTCTTGAGTTCGATCCCAAGGCACGCAACTTTGACTTTTCGAAATGATGTACGTATTAAATAAATAATTATCGCTTGTTAATGTTGAAGGGAAACATTGTGCGGAAACCTGCATATCTGAGAGATTTCCATAATGTTCTCTTAAATATGATAAGTCTGCTAACCTACACAGGGCCAGTGTGGTGGATTATGGCCTTACTCCTCTCACACTGAGAAACGGCCCGTGCCCCAAAGTGTGATCGTTTAATACAGGGTTGATATTATATATCTTATCGTTACTTAAAGTATTTGGCACTTTTTTGTCAAATAGTACTTATTATTCATACAAATAAGAAATATAGGCATAACAACATTTTGACTGGTATTTATTTGGTTCTCACGTAATACCTATAGACGAATCTATTTTTGAATACTTTGCCTGACCTAAAGCTTAAAATATGTGTTCAGACCTCCGAGGCAATTTTAAAATGAAGGACTTTACTGGCGGAGCCATATTGATACCTATATATTAATTATACTACTCTAAGATGATTTCAAATCCCAGACAATAATTCTACGTAGAAAAATTAAAGCAACATTTTCTAATAATGTTGGACATAGCGATAGCTCAGTGGGGAGACCAATAGACTGCAATGCAGAGAGGCTCCGGTTCGAACCCACGTCGCGCACCTCTGACTTTTGGAAGTTATATGACTTTTCAAAATGATATGCGTATTGATTGACAATTATCGTCGTTAAGCCGTCGGCGTCGGTTTCGGTTGCCATGAACATCTATGGCAGTCGTTATTGGGAAATCAGTGCCCTATAATATCCTGACATTGGTCTAGTCTTAGGGTATCGTTAGCCTTCGGGTTGCGGAGGTCAGGTGGCAGCCGCTTCGTGTAAAAAC
This sequence comes from Catocala nupta, assembly GCA_963675205.1. Classification (NCBI taxonomy): domain Eukaryota; kingdom Metazoa; phylum Arthropoda; class Insecta; order Lepidoptera; family Erebidae; genus Catocala; species Catocala nupta. The sequence continues at coordinate 25,170,072 of OY776093.1, forward strand.
TGATATCCAGTCAAATCCGGTTAGACTAGAAAAGCCGACCCCAAGTGACTTGGGAATAATAAAAGCTAGGGAGAAAAAGTTGGTTATAGTTTCATCAAGAACCATTCGTTTGTGAAGATACTTATAAGTCACGCGTGAACCATTCCTGGACTATCATTTAATATACATTAAATCCTCATTATACGTTCCTGTAGTATTCAGAAGGCAGGCTAGTTTACTATAAACTTTAAGCTACATTAAAAAAAAAACAGAATGTTCCAAAAATATTTTAACAAACATTCTCATACTCAACGCGTAACTCATTCACTGCACATAATCATATTTCGTGAACGCAAACTTTTCAGCCAAAGAGTCTAAAAGACTCGAAACAGTAATAAAAGCAACCCTTTACAGCAGTTTCAGTTCATTCATTCAGCAATAAAACTCAAAAGGAAGTGTCGACAAATATCATGAAGTGACTGTCATTAGGAAAACCAAGCCTTCGAAAAGTAATAAAGACTTCATTTTGTTCGATTCTTCTTTAATATCAAACCATAATTCATTTTATTGAATACTTGCCATCGCCCGCGACTTTGTTTGGGTCTAATGTTAATATGTATAATATCATCTATATTATTATGATTAGTTTAGTAATAGCGTAGATTAGCCTGTATGAAAAAAAAGAGTGAAATTATATTTGAAGGATACATATTTAATAGTCGTCTGTGCATCTGAAACGGTATCCATGTTGATATTACGTAATATAATCAGTGCCAATTGTGAATGCACTCCAATTTATAGTACTGCTATCAATCAGTATTCGAAAATAGTACCTACCTATTTTTAATCATTTAATCTACCTGGTTATGATGCTTTTATTATAAACAGAACTAAAGTTAAGCATTTTCTTTGGAATTAGATAGGTGAAATATCTTCACTCTGCAGACTTTTTAAGTCTTTTAAGTTAAGTTTAAGTCACAAATTATTAATACATTTAGGTCACAAGCAACAACACATAAACATACAACAATATGGCAATGGTGTTGCTCCTAGTACGACACGCGTCATAGCATAGGATAAGCATGATAGTGGTGTAACTTATTTTTTATTTTCTATATTTGTACCACTATTTATCTTTTTATATTTACTCTCCTCAATATATTTCGTTAAAAGATTTAAAAAATAGGCTCATTGCTCGTCTGTCGGTTTTTCATCGCCTACATTTCAGAGACTCCTAGCCATTATTATTCCCAAGTCACTTGGGGTCGGCTTTTCTGGTCTAACCGGATTTGACTGGATATCAGTTTTTACACGGAGCGGCTGCCACCTGACCCTCACAACCCGAAGGCTAACGATATCCTAAGGCTAGACCAGTGTCAGGATATTATAGGGCACTGACTTCCCAATAACGACTGCCATAGATGTTCGTGACAGCCGGGACCGACGGCTTAACGTGTTCTCCGAGGCACAAAGCAAGCGATAATTGTCAATCAATACGCACATAATTTCGAAAAGTCATATAACTTCTGAAAGTCAGAGTTGCGCGACGTGGATTCGAACCCGAGACCCTCTGCATTGCAGTCTGTTGGTCTCCCCACTGGGCTATCGCCTACATTTCAGAGACCATGCACAGGAATTGCAAAACCTAATTCCTCTTCACCATTCTACCATCACACTACCAAACAAACAGACCAGCACCACAGTTACATAGTGGATATTTCACATATACGCATGAATCGCTTTGCTTTTACATTTGTAATAAAGCGTGTCATCAAGTGAAACTTATTACCTATGTCTGTAATGACTACAAACTGGGATTCTTCAAGTCGCGAGTGAATAGGTACCCTCTAGGCAAGTGTGCTCCATTGACGGCCACATCATCACTTACCATCAGGTGAGATATTGGTCAAACGTTTTCAGAATTAAAAAAAATATCTTTGTCATATAACATACAATACTTTCAGAAAGACAATATATTATATTCTTTTTAATCAAAATAACTGTCCTACATAATTTTTACCACTCATGAATCTTAAGTAACAGAATACGTATATACTTTTTTTATCCTTTGATTGGTCGGTCCTTTGGGAGGTGAAATGAAATATTATTTCTCGCTTCTGTCTCAACGGGTCTATAATTTTGTCAAGGCACGAAGCTCTATTGAATTAAGCTCCAGTGAAATTTCAGAATTACGGTACAACGGTGAAAGATGAAACTGTAAAATAGTAAGTTGTATGTATATTTTATTAAAATATTATATATCAAGTAGAAAACTGTCTCGGTATCGCAGCAGTTGTGAAAGTGGTTGCTGTGCCTTATGGGTTCGAGTTCGATATGGAAATTAGACTGTTATTGGGTTTTAAGAATTTTTCAGTAGCAAGACAGAGTTTGAAACTGCGACCATTAGACGGCAATTAATTATGGTTCTGGGTTCGATATCTATGTCAGACTAAGTGTTACTGGGATTTTAGGAAATTCTTAGTAGCTGCATGGAGATTTGAACTGCGACTAGCAGACGTCAAAAGGCTCATCCCAAATTAAGTTTAATCAGAAAACATAGTCGTAGAAGTTTTGGTAAAATACACCTCTGCCTAACCATTTAGAAATATAGGCTTGAGCCTATAAATGTGAATGCATCTATTTCGACAATTAAACACAGAAGAAAATCTAAAGGAAACTCACTGAACTATTTTCTTAAAATAAAGCCTCGACGCGTCAACAAGGACTAAAATAAGAAACGACTAAAGCTTCCATTCTACTCCTACGTCTTATGTAGATTGGCAGATCAGATTGAAGCCATGTTATTCTTTCATTATCGTCTAAATATAAGAATAAATTTGCTCCAGTGAATTATCAAGAAGATTTTCTTTAATCACAGATTTACATTAAGATAACTGCGATGAAGTTTACCTTATTCAAATTATTGACTTCCTTTGCTAGTATCGTGGCATAAATTGAATTTTATGCTAGTAACCGATCGTGAGATCCCGGAGTCATTACTCTGATCAAGCAAAGTGTTATTAAAATAATGAGGCTTGGTATGTGTCCAATACTACCTTCAATCGCTAAGAGATTTAAGTAAAGAATAAGTACCTACTTTTCCCAAGCTTGTCTTTCTAGGAATATGTGTAGTATTTATTGACCTCTTGAGTCTCTTTATGTAATGCCTTCAGTGCAGGAGATTTATCCCTTTTCGAATATACATACATAGAACCAAAAGCCAAAGTATTTGAATGGCCACAAAGGTTTTTAATTGAAGTGTTAGTTATCAGAAAAACTAACAGTAATGATAGTACGAACCGATATGTTAAGTTTATGTCAGGTGTTAGGGTACTGATTGTCCAAACTTTATTCTACATTTTTTTGGCTACTACCTCCCTATAATGACTGCGCAGGGTCGATGAATCAGATGGTTTAACTTAAAAGAGTATGTCTTTAAAAGTTAAAATAAAATGACTACTTAAAAAACAAAGAAATTAATTGATGCAAAGATTTTTTTAATAATAAAATATATGCATTTATTTCTACGTACGGCTCCAATTTGAGCGAATTATTGAAGATCAATGTCAACTTGTGAAAACTTAGAACTTCTTAATTTATACTTATATTGCTATGTACAAATTCAGTTCATTCAAAACAACGATGTACATAATTTTTAATTATCTAATTGCAATCACTCACAAATTCAAATCAATTAGTTTTATTTTAAAATATGTATGTATATATGACGCGTAAAGTTTGTAACTAAGTTGTTAAACTGTTGCAATATATGTATATTAAACCTTTGGCATAACACAGATGGGACAGAAAAATGAGTTACCCTACCTTAGAGAGTATCCCAACGCAGTCCCTTATATATCTTGACCTAATTAAGAAGTTCCTCGGGGCAGAAGGAATAAGCCAAGTGAGCGGTACTCTCAACTTAGCCGGGTGTCATTGCTACGTCCACAATAGCTTGAACTCTCATTCTTCCAAAAACATTCTTATTTTAAACGTGTAAGGTTTAAATAGTATACATATAGGGGTTTGTATAAATTGGTAACTTGGATGAATATAGTTCTCTAAGCTTGTTGGGCAGTATTAAAACTTGGTAGGGGCTTGTTTATGATACATAGGGGCATGTTATTGATTTCGAATGCTTAATTAGTATGAGAATTCCTTGATATTTAAACGCTGTGTATATATAGGCCTTTTAAAACAAATAAATATTTGATAGTTATAATTTTGATTTAGGAATGAAAGCTCTCGAAGTCACATTAGTTGTTGTCTCCGACTTGTCAATTACTTCAAACAGGAAGCATGGAATTTGATTGATCGATTGCATGAATGGCACAATGTTTTAAATGATCAACGCACCAGTCCGCGGTACCGAGTGTTTAAGATTCGATTCCACATAATAGCTATTGAGCTTATTTGCATTTTCTTCTTAAGACTTTGCAATATAAAACCCAGCAGTGCAGTAAAGTAGTGAGATAATTCAATGTACCCTATTATAACAAAGGTATAACACCGGATAGCCGCGAGCAATGTAACTAAAGATTTCCATCTATCAGTTTTCTCACCTGAATTAAATTCCTTTGAGATTTACGCCATAATTAATAAACCACTTCAAAACCTGTTATCTTTCATTTACCAACTTGTCTAAGAAATGAAACCATTGTTCATTATTTCAATAAGTTTTTACGTTGCTAGAGAAATCCAGGATGGCAACGTTTTTCTCAGAGATTGTATAAGAAAACCGCCAAGTTAATTAGTTAAAAATTAATTGGGTCCGATCTAAGCTCTTTTATATTATTCCGGTCGGAACTAATTTTGTTTTATTCGTAAAGAATATTCTAATCATGGTTCGTTAATTTCGCTTTTATATAAAAGTTTTATAATACGTTTGGCTTAGTTGAAAAATTAACAAGAATGGTCTGTGGTAATGACAAGAAAATTAACAAAATATATTCATTCCAAATTCAATATTCCTTCTGTTAGAATTATTTTATTAGAAGTACGGAGTCTGAAAACATGGCCATGGTAGTAGGCATTTTTTTTTTTTTTTTTTTTTTTTTTTTTTTTTTTTTTTTTTTTACGTGGGGGAATGCAATGACGCATATCCCTCCGCGGGGGCGGGCGGAGGGATTATGTCGGGCTCGCCGGGGTAAAATAAGATGTTAAAAGATAATGTACCTCCCGGAATACCGACTAAACCTACCACGGTGTTCCTCGACAAAACCAATATCGACGGGGCCGCGCGAATCACTTTCGCATACGGTCGCGACCCCGCCGAGGTTCCGGCCCGCCGTATGAAACGGCAGGCCCCTACGCAATAAGACCTACCCAAGATAGGAACTTCTCAAAATAAAAGCCCTACTGTCTCCCCCTAAAGGGGGAGACGGACACGAAACAGAGGCGCGCGTGGGAACACGCACGCCGCCTCTCGGACCTGGTGCTGAACGGATGGCGGGCAGGCCCACAAAGCCCGCCACCCCCAGGTCAAACCTCAGGGTGGCTGGATGGTAGTAGGCATATGGTAATAGACTCGCCTCCTATTAGGCGGAACTTAACTTACCAATTAGCCCGAAACCAAACAAAATGTAACAAGCTTTTATGTGCTGTATTGTAGCGGTTACATTCACAATATGTAATAATATTCTATCACATACACACAACACCATCTAGCCCTAACTAAGCAGAGCCTGTATTATGGGTACTAGACAATGGGTAAACATACTTTTTTTTTGTAAATACATACATATTATACATAGAAACACCAAGACAAACATCCATGTTCATGCACACAAATGTTTGACTTGTGCGGGAATCGAACCCGCGACCTCAGGCGTGGCAGTCAGTTACATTAACCACTATGCCATCGAGGTTTATTCTAGTTAAGCAAAATCGCTGGATTAAGCAAGATTCTTACTCCCTAATGCATCTTTAAATGCTTAAGTTAAAATGCTCTCCATGCATCTGATTTGATTTTACAGCTTATCTAGTCGAAAATATATTATATTATAAAAACTACAAATTATTATCCTTCTTCTTATCCTTTAAGCTCTTTTGAAAAATTCTATCTATTAAAAATTTAAGTACAAAGCACGTGTTGGTGAAGCAATTTCTATATTTCTCTACCCTCCCCTGTCCTGTACCTGACCTGGCCCTACGTTATATCTACTTTCTTCCTAGTGTATCCGTTTGCCAGTATTATTTGCCTAAAACATTCGTAAACAGGTTTTTATTATATGGCAGTTAAAAGTTTAGTAACAACACTTTGATTCGAAATTTAAATCCGAATGCCAACAGGGCAATCATGCTCTATACTACGAAAAGAGAAAAGAACACTCTTATAGCTCATATGTCAAATAAAAAGAGAATCTCCGCCAGTATTATCTCAACTTGCAAGAGAACGCACTCAAGGCGTCGCACAGGTATTAGAGCGGATTATACGAGAAAGAGCCACTGTCAGCCGATTCCGTCTTCAGATTTCGAGAAAATCACCATGACAGCGCTTATGGCGCAAAACTGGGTGACACACTTGCTGAAAGGTTAATCTCTGAACCCGTATTTAAGATGTTTCTGTAAAATAAAATTTATTTAGAAAGGTATAATATTAATGCTACATAAAATTATGGTTATTATTTTCGATAAACACTTTTATTTCGTTTTATTCGTGTAAATTCAGTAATCAAGATTTAGATTTTTATTACTACGAATACAAAGTTCCTACAAATTATTTAATGATATTATATACGTATTATGCTTGGCACTAACAAGGGGAAAAATGTTAATTGTGCGCAAATATTTTAAAATATATTTTACGTTTTGAATTAAAGTTAGTTAGTGATAACATTTCAACAGTTAGAAATTACTTACATCAAGCAAAATATTATACAACCATTATTATAAATACTAAGTTTTTAATTACGTATATAGTCTGAAACTTATTGCCTTGAGACTCAAAAACCTACACATTTTCACGACATATCTCTCTCTATTGCTTTATTCACTTTATAACATTCTTAATAAAGACACTTAACCAATAAATAGACATATTTTAATATTTTCTTCAGACCCGTATGTCACGTTTGTTATTGAAGGCCTAAGATTATTTCGCTGTTACGTTTTTTGGAAGGCAACCGGCTTTCAAGAAAATTTCCGCCCTCGAGGTCTACAGTAAGCGGGAATTTTTGTCCAATTTACTACTCGTTACTCCCGTTTTGTCTTGTCTCCATGACGCAGTTACTAGTAATTGGTTAAACGAAATTCGACGACACAATTCTCAGACCTTTTAGCTGCATTTCCATGAGAAATTTACATGTCCTTGTGCTTTAACGGTATTTGTCGGATAGCGTAGTAATTATTGTGGTGTGTGATGTCGGTTTAATTCCCATATGGCTTAAAACTTTGTTTCATCGACAAGCAGTTGGTAAACTCAGAACAACTGTTCGTAAATTGCACAATTTCATGGTCAGTTTTCTTTCTGCCTAATGTTCAAATGGTAGTAAATCAGCATACAACACAAGAACAATTCATAATACTGGATTTATGCCATAAAAAGCTAAATACCATTTTATATTTTTAACACCGTCGTGGATACATATTTTCCACTATTTAAATGTTGAATTAACGTCAAAATGGACTGCAATTCATAGTCTGTTTGCGGTCAACAGCAAACATGTCAAAATGTCTAAAAACCATCGGTAATGACAAGTCAAATGATCACAATGGAAGGAGGAGTGGCAGTCAAACATACTAGCATTTATTATTTCAGGTCACAAAGTAACACATAGATCGTCAAAGTTTAGTAACTGTGTGACCAAAATGAATAAATTATTGTTGACTTCTACAGTTACCTAAATTACATATTTTAGATTAGTTACAAGGTTCAGGTCAAGGGAAGTATCTATAAGAAGATGGTTGCAAAACGCATAACAGCTAGTCACGTTTACGTTATTATATCCAAAATCAGTCCACTGCTTACGTCACCAGTGCATGCGATAACTCATGTCGGTAGGCGTATCACGCGAGCAAATTCAGTGTTTATAAAGCACAAACATACTTTTATGAAGTTTTCGTGACGCTATCAAAAAACTGTTTAATCGCGTGTTTTTGCAGTGAAAATCTAAGTGCTTTTGCGGCGGAATACGTCAGGTACATGAACGTTGTGTAGCTTAAGTCAAGTATACTGTGTAGTATATTGTGTACTAACGCTTGATAAAAAATGGATTCGTGAGCAGACGTACGTGCGCACGTTAAAGGGCTGCAAAATACTGGCCAGTAATAGTGGTGTATTCCTCTTTGGTCACCTGGGTGACAAGAACAGCCATATTATACATATAATAAACATCAATATTTTCATATTCAAATTTAAATTTATTTGTTCGCTAGAAACATGGTTGACAATGATGTTTTAATTTTTTTTAATAATTATGCACATCATGTTTCACCTGTCTGGTGGCATGCAAATATTATTCAATGTTCTTACTTATTAATCATTAATTAATTTAATTGTTACATTGTCACAAACTTATCACTATCATCAAATTATATAATTATCACAAAATTACAGTTATTATATAAAATTATAGAATAAACATTAAAAATGACAAAAAAGTAAAATAATAAAATAACTAATAAAAGTCTTTATAATTTATAAATTCACTAATTGAATAAAAACACTTTTCCACGAGCCATTTTTATAATCATATCTAAACAAATTTACAGGGAGTTCTCGTAATGTTTTCGGTATTTTATTATAAATCTTTATCACCATGCTGTGATTTTTTTTTGATGTAATGTAGACATCGGTCTTGTTTGGTTACAGCAAGTTTAGTTTTATCCCTTGAGAGATACTGTTTGTGTTCGTGTGCTTTTGTGAATAAATGTGGGTGAGTTTTAACAAATAAGGCGATTTCGAGTATGTAAAGAGATATTACTGTAAGGATTTTGGTACTTTTGCAAAGTGGTCTATATGATTCTAGTAGTCTGGCACCGCAAGTGGCTCTCACACATTTTTTTGGGAAATTAGAACTTTATTCATATCTTTTGTGTTACCCCATAATAGTACACCATATCTAAGCACATATCCAAAATATGTCGGCCTCGGTGGCGTAGTGGTTAGTGTAACCGACTGCGACGCCTGAGGTCGCGGGTTCGATTCCCGCTCAAGTCAAACATTTGTGTGCATGAACATGGATGTGTGTTTTGGTCTGGGTGTTTCTATGTACAATATGTATGTATTTACAAAAAAAAAAGTGTATATGTACGTTTATCCATTGTCTAGTATCCATAGTACAAGCTCTGCTTAGTATGGGCTAGATGGTGTTGTGTGTATGTAGTAGAATATTATTATTATCCATGGTAGGCAGCTTTATAATAAGTCTGCTTTTTTAGATTTCTATTTTGCATAATTATGGTTATCTCTACCATTTTGTTTTGAATGTAACCGATCGTGGTCACGAGTTGACTCAAGACGATCCATGCAAGTCGGTTAAAATGGCGAGCAATCAATAGGTATTTATATAGCTTTAAATACTTAATCGCGATTTAAACCCGTTGTCTATTATATTAAGTATGTAAAATTGTTTTCTATTTACGCGAATATTATTCATTGAAATTGAACTACTATATACGGATTTTATCACGTTGTTTATTTAACACTTTATTACATAATTTAGAAACTGTTACACTACTATACTACTATTAAACTTTACTAATTTTAAGCTAATTAAATTATTAAAATTATTTATGTTTATACTTTCGCCGACGTTTCGGATGCTTTTCAGCAGCTATGGTCACGGGGAGACTAAGATGGCAGTTGTCTCAATGTCAAAGTACCCGAACATAATTTAATCATTGGTGTTTCTATTTACGAAGAATGAGCTCAAAGTATCATGAAGTCTAGCTGTGGTTTGCTTCTTCTTGGGTTTGACTATTTGAATTACTGGATCCCAAGCTAAACATCCGTATATAGTAGTTTAATTTCGATATTAAGTATGAATCGCGAAAGTCTAAAATATTTTAAGATGTAGTCTATTCATCTAACAAGTTTTATATAAATTCAAACAACAGTTTACAAGTGATTGAGTCACAAACAATCAAACATTATTACATACTTATTAATTTATGTTTTGTTATATTATACATTTATAATATTAGAATTGGCTAAGCACCGCCTGGATGTGTTATAATTATTGCGTAAAAACTATAACAGCACCAGCCTGTAACACTTAACAAAAATAGATTTTATGTTCGCTTGAGACATTACCATGTCTACAATCAAGGTGTTAAAAGGTGTTTAGGAAGGTTCGAACAAATCTTGCCCTCAGTAGACCAAAATTCTTTATTTATATAACATTTTTTGTTTGCTGCAGCGCAAATTTAAACGATTTGCTAGCATGAAAAGTTAATCTAGCTTATATTCTAACCGCGTGCCAAATTGCAACAAAATCGGTGCAGTGATTCGAGCGTAAATTGTGTAAAAAGCATATGAATATCCAAAGTAATTATATAGAATTTTAAGTGGCGTATCAAAAGTTTCTTAATATCTATATTCGATTTCTAGACCGCGTATGCACCAGAATTTAAGTTAGACCTTCAGCAATACAACTGTGCAAACCGCATTTAATTTTATACACTAGTACTTGCGTTATAACTGTACAAACATACAGACATACAAAAATACTAAAATAATTGTTATGGCTTCTGCAGCTCTTTCAAAGACGCCCCGCATTATTTTCCTTAAATATCACATAAGTGCAGACATCGACCACTTATAATGTTTTTATATGAATAGATTATATGAGTAGGATACACACTATAACAAAGTCAAAACAAAGTCAAAGCAAGACTCTTATGAAAGAGAAAATTTCGATTTAAAAGAAACGCTGACGGCCATCGCCCTTGGACCGTGAATTTTAATGATTCCTTATTAAGCCGCCTGGATAGCCGAGTCGTTACTAAATTACAATCTTAATTATATCTTAATAATACTCCAAAAGATTTCTAAAATGCTTTTTACAAAAATTAGAGAATGTAATTAATTGGTAATGTCTATAAATAAGTGTGACCTTTATGATTATGTATGTAATATTGTCTAGACCGAATTTGAGTCATTGCGGCCAATCTTAACGTAGACTGAGCATTAGCGCATAAGGACTACCTATACTAATAGAGCAGAACTGATCACTATCACTCTCAATTCTCTCACTTTCATAGACCGATAGGTCGGTATTCGGACACGATTGGAGAGAATTCGGGCGCAGGACTAACGGCTTTAGGTGCTTGACGAGGCGCGAGAATGTGTATATTGTACATAGACTTTCATCGAGAAGTGGTCGTATTACAAGTAATAGTGTGATTAGAGAGAGATGCGGCATAAAAGTGGATACAGTAACGAGAATAGAAAAGGGTATGTTAAGTTAGTTTGGGCATGTAAAAAGAATGGACGAGAACAGACTGACTAAGAAAGTTTATAAGGCTAGTGTGAATGGAACAGTCGTAAGGGGAAGACCTAGGCGAACGTTTCTTGATCAGATCGGAGACGTTCTGGATAAAGGCCAGGTTAAGAGCACCTTAAACCGGTGAGCGTGTATGAGGAATGTTATGAAAGTGAATGAAGCCAGAGAAGTGTGTCAGGATCGTAGCAAATGGAAATCCGTAGTCGCTGCCTACCCCTCTGGGAAACAGGCGTGAATTTATGTATGTATGTATGTACATTCCATTGATACCAGTTAATTACTAATTACCATAAATAAAGATACCAGAAGACATAATTCTCGTGCCGACCCTACCAAGAAGGACTTATGGCAGTTGTGGCCAGTCCTACCGCACGACGAACAGGTAAAAGTTATCCGAAAGATAAATCGCATGCTGTCCCATTCTTTTTAGGTTAAAAAGAGAGATGGCGAAACTTTTATCTTATAGATAAATGCTATTTGGAGGTGGTGGAACAAGCCTTAAGTATTGTCAATGCATGGCAAAAATAAGTTAGCTTTCTTAGTGTCAAGGAGGCGGCGGAGCGGGAGAGGGAGCGCTTGAACCCTCTCTCAAACCGCAGAACCGGGCGCCGGAGAGCGCGAGATGACCTTCAGCCACCCTGAGGTTTGACCTGGGGGTGGTGGGCTGCGTGTGCCTGATCGCCACCCAATCAGCACCAGGTTCGAGAGGCGGCGTATTTTTGTGTAGTGGCCTGCCGTTACACATGGGCGGCGGGCCGAAACTACGGCGGAGTCGTGATTGCATGTAAAAGTGATTCGCCCGGCCTCGCCATCTATGGTTATGTCGAGGAACATCGTGGTAGGTTTAGTCGGTATTACCGGGGTATCTTTTCTCCGGTGAGCCTAGCCTCACCGTCGCCCCGCGGAGAGGTATGCGTCAAAGCATTCCTATACGAAAAAAATAAAGAGAAATCTTTCTTAGTGTAAAAGAATTTATGGATTTGGTTTTTGAGTTTATTCATTACAAACAAAAATACGAATGATATTTTATGTTTATAAAATTAGTGTTGACTAATAACTTTTAAACTTTCGCGTTGCATAATATATATATATATATATATATATATATATATATATATATATATATATATATATATATATATATATATATATATATATATATATATATATGTATATATATGTATATATATAAAATGTAACGGGTATTAACGCGATCATGCATAATGTTTACCTATTATATGCTTGACGTTTCGACCAGGTTACACCGGCCGTGGTCACAAGATGATGCATGATCGCTTTAATACCCGTTACATATTAGTGTTGACTACTTACACAAACACTTCTCGTTCATTGATCAAAAGCATGACAAGCTTTTGATCAATGATTAACCTTCATCGATTGACGTCGACATCGATGGTCGCTCAATGGATTTTAGACGTTATTTATTTTAACGTTGTGTATTGTTTATAGGTGATTTTTAGTCAAATAATCCGCTATTTAATTTAGTTTATAATATTTCAGAGTGGTTATAAGTAAAGCTGTGTAAATTGTAGGGCTGCAATTCTACAGCAATTCTGCCGAATACATATCCAAACGCAAAATAATGTTAACCCAATGAATCAATTTTGTAACCTAACAATCGGCACACCCGTAAGCGCTCTCCTTTATAACTAGAACAACTATTCATTATTATACGTGATAGTTTCGATAAACAATATTCTGACAGCCTCTCGGCATTATTACACATAACCTTTTATATAAGGCTGTGCTTTCCACGTTCCAAACTCCTTTTGTTCTATATTTAGCTAATAATTACTTTCATGAGCGTACATGTTCATATATAACTTTTATGAACAAACGAGTACTTGTACCATTCTTATGAAGCTACTACATAATGCCACAGGTTTGCTTGTAAAAAATATACTTCTAAAAACCGACTGTCTCATTTTCATGTTGGGAATAAAAGCTATTATTTTTGATGAGGTTCCGGGTTCAACGTGCCAATCAAATAGAGTTTGATAAACATATATGCATATTCTCACAGCCATAGCGGTAGGCAGAGATGTCTTTTTTTATACAACTAAGGTGGCAAACCAGCCTACGGCCCAACTGATAGTAAGTGGTCACCGTAGCCCATGGACACCTGCAACACCTGAGGCATCACTTGCGCGTTGCCGACCCTTTAGGAAAGGAAGAAGAGAAGAAGGAAGTGGGAAGGAGAAGGAGCGGGAAGGGGGAAAAAGGGTGATTGGGCCTCCGGCTTCACTCATCGAACGAAATACAACGGTAGGAATACTGCTATTTCACGTCGATATTCTGTGAGAGGGTAGTCCTTCGCCGGTCGAGCCGGCCCATTCATGCTGAAATCAGCGAGGCTCTACTACTTCTAAATATACTAGAGCCTCGCTGATTTATTGTAGTAAACAACATTTGCCAGCTAATTGTAAAATTTGCCAGCTTATGCGAGCCTATTGTCAATACACAGAAACAATCAATATACTACTACTATAATAATCCGAGTCCTTTAACACACTAATCACATATAGTCCCATTGTGCCAAAAAGGCAGTCAACTAATCATGAAAGAGTATAACTAGTAGTACTTATATCTAGAGTTTTCAGTAGCAGCACGGAGTCAGAAGCCTTAAGACCTCAATATGCTCGCCCTCTATTTCGTGATACCTAAAACCATAGCTGGCGAAATAGGCGAGCATGTATGTATCTATTTATAATGACAAATACTCAAAAAAAATATATTTGCTGCTACTATAAAAAAAGAAACTTTTTATGTAAGTCTGACCTTTGTCACGAAGATGTTCAAAGCTTCAGACATATCTTTGTGGTAAAGGTTAAAACCTCAATTAAATAGTACTCATATAAGTCCATAGTAAAGCCTTTAGAAGTATATTAAAAACATATCAAAGATAAAAATATTGTCATTAGTCTAAGTCATTTCAAAAGTCTTTTTATGCGGCGATAATTATCATAATGAACACGCTTGACAGATGTATTGCATTAGTGTGAAATGAAAGACTTTCTGATGATATAATATATAATGCTTTAATAACCACTTAGGGTCTACTCGCAGGCATTATATAGTAGTTAGATATTATAATATTTAATGAAGTTCATCTCATTGATGTACTCATGTTTTCATTACCGAGGTTCTCGTAGCTATTGTCTACGGCGTAGCGCTACACAGCTACATAATGCGTAGCACAGGAATATGCTGGAATGGCGCTGTCGTTTAAATAATTGATTGGTCAAGCGTAACTATGATATATCTACATACTGTATGTATTTTGGTCTCTCGTAATAGAGAGTAAACCTATAAGCGATTCCCAGACAAACTTTTAGTCTAAGTGGGACTAAGAATACTTTGAAAGGAAAACTCAATTTGCTCGACCTGGGAATCAAACTCAAGACTGGCAGCAAAGACGTCAAATTCATTACTACTGCGCTACAAATGCAGTCTATAGAATCTATTTTAGGGTATAATTATCATTAGTTATACACATATTAAAAATAATTAAATGAAATCTCAAATAATTTAGAAAAGTGTACCCAACAGAATATATTGTCCTGACTGAAAGTTGGCTTACCAGCGCTACCTAACGGGAGCAATTCTTAATCTAAACCATCCAGAGACTCACTCAAAACCCACTTAAATATTTCATCAATATTCGTACAGGCGTTTAGGAGGAATTCAATAACATACAAAGTATTCATCGATGTAAGAATAACAGCACAAATGAATGCAGCCCTAATGCTGTTGAATATTGTAAGAAATATATTAGAATGTAAAAGTATTCAATTTAATTAAGTTTAAACCATGTGGTGGTGTATAATCCAATAGACGTATAAAGAGCGTGAGAGTTAGGCTACGGACATGAAGTAAGCGGGCGCGGAGCGGCGTGGCGCGATGAGCGGCGAGTTTCAATGCGTAGATTTATATAGAACTGGCCTCAAAGGCAACAGTGCTTATTTTTTGCTTTTTACGACCGCAGTTATATTAAAAAGATGTTGTCATCGCTGTTTAAACATTTCATTCGCGAACAAAGACACTCATTTTTCGTAGCAAAACACTACATCGCTCTAGCGCCGCGCGATCTACCCGCTGACTTCAAAACCAGGTCTGCGTTGCCGCGCCGCTCCCGCCCCGCAATTGTCGCACCGCCGTCACTGACTTCGAGACCAAAGCCTTAGACTTCGTTAGTTATCAATTTAATTAAAAAAATCAGAACTAGAAATGGGAATGCTTATTAAAAAAATTCATTAGAAATGTCAACGTAAAATATTTTAAATTATCTACAAATCAGGTCAAGCTTTTACCATATGTACAAATTGGTTACTTACACATATAATGCACATAAAAATTTCATATACCTGATATGTGCCTAGTAATTAGAAACATTTTATATACAATTTATTTATTAATAAGGCTCATAAAACAAGTTACAATCAAAGAGAAAAATATTTGTATATATTTTTACTTTACAAACATTCAAACAACAGACACTCAAACGCAGGACAACCAATTGCAGATCACACAAGTTCTTCCCCTTGTGAGATTCAAACCCATAGCACCCGCTATAGTAGCAGTGACGAGGTGACGACTAAACCTTCCGCTATCCAACCATTTAGGTCACAAATTAACACAAATGAACATTAAATTTAAGTCTTAACTGAGTTAAGGCTATATTCTTCTTGAATAGAAAAGAAAAAGAAAAGAAAAGAGTCATTTTAACTGCGAATCGTTTATTTTGACACATAATCTATGAAAAATATGTCGATATTTAACTTTTCGCAGCTAAAACGACTCGTTTCTTGATATAGAAACCGAGCTCTTGCTGAAGTTACTTAGATAAGTTCTTATATTTAAGTTGAGGGCTGTGACTATAAGAACAATCTGCAATCAATTATGACGAGCGTAAATAATATAAGTGGCAAATAATCCATGCGGAATATAGAGAAACACAATCTCACGCTAGACAAAGATGACATCTTTATTTAGTTTGAATCCCACAAAAGACAAAAACTTCTGTAGTCTGCAAATTTAATAGTTGTTCTGGATCGTATGTTTGTAAAATCCCACACGATACAGGCATAATGATAAGTGGGGAAATATTTCCTTTTACAAAAAAATCTGCTTGATTGTAACTTGTGTTGTGAGCTAAATAAATTGATAAATTATGCTTGTGTATAAAATGTTTTTAATTACTTTATTATATAAAATTGTCATTATCAAATTTGTACGTATGGTAAAAACTTGATCTGACTTTTAGATAATTTAAAATATTTAACGTAGACACTTGTAATGTTCATCGCAGCGCCGCTCATCGCGCCACCGCCGCCCTGCGCCCGCTTAAATAGTTAATTATCGCTCGCTTTAACGGTGAAGGAAAACATCGTGAGGAAACCTGCATGTCTAAGAGTTCTCAATAATGTTCTCGAAGATATGTGAAGTCTGCCAACCCGCACTGGGCCAGCGTGGTGGACTGTGGCCTACGCCTTCTCACACTGAGAAGAGGCCCGTGCCCAGCAGTGGGACAGTTTAATACAGCGCTGATATTATTTATTTACACTTCTAATGAATTCTTTTAATAACCATTCCCGGTTGTATTTCTGATTTTCTTAATCGAATTGATAGCTAACGAAGTTTATCTCTCATTTTTGTATGTCTATTGTATTTCATCCATATTTCACCAACTATAATTAAATCCTACGTAATGAAATAAGAGCCTGTTTACATTAACTACGCTTAGTTCCAAATTACGTACTGCTTCTGAGAATTTAGTCAACACTTTACCAACCCGTGATTTAAACCCGAAACTTCACGCACATCAGTCATATACAACACTGAGGTAGTCAACATCGAATCATTAACGATGACATAATGAGCGATCTATTTAACAGAAAGGAATATGGTGATTTTTAATATTATTTGGTTTGTAATTTGTTTTTATTTGTCTGTAGTCGCTTTAATGTTAATCTTTCTACATATATCAGCAGCCAATCGACTTGTTTGCTACAAGCTCTGAAACTTTATTTACGAACCATTTTACATTATACTGAAAGGCAAATATCCACAGCAAAGAGTTCTACCGACAGACGATAAAACCAATAAAAAGCAGGGCTTCTAAATTCAATATTTTATAGCGAGGCGATTGTCAATTTTCAATAAATCGTTTGCTCCGGTCAGTACGTTAACAGCCTGAGGGTAAACCACGTTCAACCTCCTACCACGAGACTCTTACGATTGAGTTATCGATCCCGATTTGTAAACTTCGCCATAGTTGCAGCAACAGTCGCTACGAACAGATCGTTTCATAATACATATTACCTTTCTATAAAAAGTTATATAGAAAATAATTTTAAAGCATCGAATATTATTAAGAATTCCTTCTTTGAGTTGTACTTGCGCTTTTAACAATAAAACCTTTTTTATAGATAATTCTATCAATGTTACATACATCTGCTATGTTTGGTGGGCTTCGAGAACGAAACCATATTCTAAATTGCATTTATTAATAGAACGCACATATTTGGGGTACAAAATTCTCACCCACATTTATATTTTATATTGTAGTAATATTGTATATTATAGTAATTCAATATAGTAAATAGCAACCATACGTGGTATTTCCTTAAGCAAATTTTAATATACCGATGACATTCTAAGCCTATTCCGTCTGTCTATTTATACTGTAATATATGGATCACCGAGGCTTTTTTTTTACATTATATGTGTTATAACAGCGTTCAATCTAACAAAACATCAAAATACACAACCAAAATCTCAATTATATTTTACAAGAATGTTTAAAGATCTCGTTGTTGCTCTATCTTTAAAGCGGTATTGTTTTTATTTGGAGTAGTTGTTGTCCATATTATAAAGGCTAAATATGATTCGGGCTTCTTCCATTAATAGGAGGACCAGATAGCTTAGTATACGAGTCCGACTCGCATTTAACTGTTTTTGTATCTTATTATTGCTAAACCAATATCAAATAACGACCACCAAAAAAACCGGTTTCAGGTTTAATTGTTCTTTGAATAGGTATGTACAACTAATAATTGCTCTTACAACCAACAACATAGTGTAAATACACCAAAGGATCCTTTCACAATAATTAATCCATACATTAACAGCTTACCACAATATCACATTAGAACTAATAGCATTAAAAAAACACTCAACCACACCACACTAGAACAAAAGGAAGAATGAAAAACATTAATGAAGCAATTTGTTTCATGTCTACACTATACGGGACAGGATTAACGTTATCTAGCCTGAAAAGAACGTAGGGTACGATGAGGGATGGGGGCAAGGGGCGGCGAGTACCCAACGTGGACACGGTACAGGTTAAACAGTAAATCAAGTTTGTTTTACAATAATAAGTGTTTATAGAACTTCTATTTACATTATGCCCGCAGTTTCGCTCGCGGTAGTCTAGATTTTGTCAATAAATTTCAATTTCTTGGGAATAGTACTTTTTCTGGGTGAAAGGTATACTATGTCCTATGTCCCTGACAACGTGTGAAATTTCATGATGATCGGTCGAGTAGTTAAGGCGAGAAAGCGTAACAACCAAATAAACTCACATTCGCATTTATAGTATTAGTTAGGAAGCTAGGACTTTCTTTTCCTTAAATGATGCGATCATGTCGAGAGCTAATTGAGATTGAATACCTATTGAGTGGCAGCGGCACACTGGCGACCAAACATGGTATTAGTATTGATGATTGAGTTCTATAGATTTGAAGCTTCAGGACAAGTAGGGTAGAGTTATTCGCTTGAGATTTAAACACTTCTTAATAGCTCAATTTTAATAGATGAAGAAAATTAAGCAGCGAATACCTAGTAGGAAACCGTTGTATTGCCACTCAGAGGTTTCGAGTTCGATCCCAAGTAGCGCATCTCTTACGTTTTGAAGTTTTGTGCGTATTAAATAGTTAATTATCGCCTGCTTTAACGATGAAGGAAAGCATCGTGGGAAAACCTGCATATTTGAGAGTTCTGCATAATGATCTCAAGAATATATGAAGTCTGCTAACGCACACTGGGCCAGCGTGGTGGACTATGACCTAACCCTTCTCACACTGAAAAGAGGCCCGTGCCCAGCAGTGGGACAGTTTGATACAGGGCTGATATTATTTATTAATAAAGCTTAATAATGATTATGCCCATCATTAGTCAATAGTAATTTATTAGCACAGTATTTACGAATGAAAGCGACCGCTGTGCATCCTCATGCACAGCGGTCGCTGCGAAATCGAATCCCGGGTCGGGCCAACAAAAAGTTATTGGTTTTTTCTGTTAATAAATCTCAATACGAGCCCGGAGTTAGGAAGTTGGTGGTGTCAGACACCCCTGTGCTTTGGAAAGCACGTAAAGCCGTTGGTCCTGCACCTGATCTCTCTCCGGTCGTGTCGGATTATTCGTCCCATCGGATCATGAGAGTTAGGGAACAAAGAGTGCACTTGTGTTTGCGCACACACTTGTGCACTATAATATCCTGTGCCGATGGCCATTCTCCGTTAAGACTGGCCACCGTGACCGAAATTCGGTCAGAAGGATATTATTATTATTATTATTATTTACGAGTTAATAGCTCGCCAATCTGCCAACATCCTAACTGTGTTTGTACTCGTATACGATGCAATAAGCGGGCTGCGTGTGCAATCTACTTGTGCAGGCTACATTTAATTTTGCCTACCCCTTCGATGACACAAGCGTAAGACTTCTTCTTCTCCCTAGCCTTTATTATTCCCAAGTCACTTGGGGTCGGCTTTTCTGGTCTAACGGGATTTGACTGGATATCAGTTTTTACACGGAGCGGCTGCCACCTGACGTCCGCAACCTGAAGGCTAACGATACCGTAAGGCTAGACCAGCGTCAGGATATTATAGGGCACTGACTTCCCAATAACGACTGCCATAGATGTTCATGGCAGCAGGGACCGACGGCTTAACGTGCTCTCCGAGGCACGGAGCAGGCGATGATTGTCAATCAATACGCACATAATTTCGAAAAGTCATATAGCTTCCGAAAGTCAGAGGTGCGCGACGTGGGTTTGAACCCGAGACCCTCTGCATTGCAGTCTGTTGGTCTCCCCACTGAGCTATCGCTGACAAGCGTAAGACTATATTATGTTGATGTATATTGTTGATGTCTCCAAGCTAGCTAGCTTTTACCTGCGGTTTCGCTCGCGTAAATATAGGATAGGATGACACCAATCACCTAACGGTATGAAATATACTTTACGGCCTATTCTCATATCTACCAAATACAACATGTCACAGATATAACGTACAACCTCAAACACCCCAAATTAGATTATTAAATCATAATAATAATATAATCATTAAAATGTTACTTTTAAGTTCTTACTACTTTAACGAATTAGTTCTCCTTATTGTGCGCGGAAAGTATGGGTATATTACAATAAATCTAACATATACAACCTGATTTTTTAGTCACCGTCTAAACTTTAATATAATAATCTTTGAGTAAAATAATGAGACACGTATTTTTTATTTTTATGCTAAGTAGTACAAAATTAATGAATTCAGCTACTACAAAGTTGTCTTAAAAACTTCTATGATTATGGGCACCACGCGCGGTACATGCACTACGCGTTAGGCGGCAAGACACCCCGCGCGCCCCGCGCCCCGCCGTCGCCGGCGCGGCCGGCGGTATATCAGTGATAACATAATCAATTTCAAACCTACTCTTTATTATTTCATTAGCTGGAGATTGCACAAGATATTATTTCATTAGCTGGAGATTGCACAAGATACTATTCGACGTAAGGGCTAATAAGTATTTATTGAATTATTCATTAGGCACAACATAAAAATCGTAAATACGTAAAACAAAAGTATAAAGTAGAATAGTTGGATTTATGCGTTTTAAAATAAATGTAATCAGCTTAGGTTTTTGGTTGAGGCGTACAACTAAAATCCACTTACCACATCTTCAGCTGTACTTCAATAAATTTTCAAAATGCAATCCGTTTCTCTCTAGGCACAGTCTTGCTCGCTTTTGCACATTGTTTTTTAGCTTATTTAGCACTGTAGTGTTATTTTTCACTTCGTCAAATGCACGGTTTATCTGTTCTTTTAAAGCCTCGAGATTTTCAGCCTCCTCCACATACACACGTCTTTTTATTTCACCCCATAAAAAAAAGTCACACGGCGTAAGGTCCGGGGAACGCGGCGGCCATGGAACAGGACCCCCACGACCGATCCAGCGACTGCCGTGCTCCGCGTTAAGGTATTCACGAACAGAGGTGGCATAATGTGGTGGTGCACCGTCGTGTTGGTAGTAAAACTCACGATAATTAACTATGGCACATCGTCCATAAAATCTTCTATGACATGTCGCAACATGTCCAAGTATGTGCCTCCGGTGAGACGTCCCTCAATAAAATATGGACCCAATATTTTATTGCCTATAATGCCAGCCCATACGTTTGCACTGAATCGTACTTGGTGATAGGTCTCCCTTATCATGTGCGGATTACGAAACGACCACCAATGTTCGTTATGCTGATTGTATAGCCCGGCTCTAGTAAAGAGTGCCTCATCCGTCCATAAAATGTCAGCATTTGGATGTGCAATTAGCCACTCACAAAATCTTCGACGAGGCATAGCATCCTCATCATTTAATGCTTGGACCTTCCGAAAGTGATAAGGGTGCATGCCGGTAGTGTTCAGTAGTTTCCAAACCGCATACTGACTCACGCCGAAGCGCCGGGCTGCGTCTCGTGTACTTGCACGAGGTTTGCGTTCAAAGAAATCGAAGATTTCGTCTTCGACTTCTGCAGGCAGTCTCTGCCTGCCGCGTCCTTGGGTATGCGAAGGTGTAGTAAATTGGCCGTAGTCTAACAGCCGTTGATTAGCAGCTAAAATCGTTTCACGATTTGGCACTGTTGGATTTACGTGTCCTTGATTACGGAGGCGAGGAACACTTTGTTCTTCGTAAAGTCTTTGAGCACCATTTAAACTTTCTCCACTCAAAATGTAACAACGCACCATTTCGTAGTACTCGCGGTTTGAATACATTGTCAAAAGATAGGGCGGCGGCGCGCGCGGGAAAAGTAAACACGGAAGTAAGCGATTGCGTCACAAGTGCGCACGCGACTAAACGAAAATGTTTTAATTATATTTTATTAATATTATACTTTCTTTTTGAAAAATGGGTTCTATTACTGATACCTAACGTCTAGACGAAATTTGGCTGGTAGTATAAATTTCATATTGTATATATATAAACATATACATATATAGCCTTTATTGCATCAAAAACCTTATTGCCTTGAATTATGATACATTTTCGTTTATTTCAGCTGTTTTATATAAATGGGTGACTATAATTTAATTCGTTTTAATTATTTTAGGGATATAAAAATTACCTATATTAAAAATTGCCGGAATTGATTCAGTAGCCGATTTTGAATAAACTACTTTCAGGATGTACGTTTATTATGTTACATGTTGTGTATAATTATGTACATAATAAATTTTATAAAATCGTTCAATTCGTTTCAGAGGAGTGTGACCACAAACACCGAGACTCAAGATTTTTATATACAGGTTGTCCAGTAATTAATGGATAACCTGGAAATGTCTTATAGTGGAACTGATGGCCGTTCAGAAAAAAAATATGAAAAAAATCTATCCTAACTACTACCTGAGATATGTGTTTTTTTTAATTACCATGTATAACTTTCTTGTATACTACAACCATAAATGTATGAAATCCATCGGTTTTTTGTTGTTTTATTATTAAACACTATATATGCTAATAGATAGACAGTCAAAAGTATGCTGTGCTAATATAGCTTGCACTTTTAAAAAAGAATTTTAGTTTTTTTTTTTTTAATTTTTTCTGAACGGCCTTCAGTTCTACTATAAGACATTTCAAGGTTATTCTTTAATGACCGGATTCCCTGTATAATTATAGATTGACATTAAATATTTTGAACAACAATGTTAACCTACTGTTCCTTTCCTGCCGCATGTGCTACAGTAGCTGGGAGGTGTTTCACTAGATCATAGTACACTAGAATAGGTGACGCGTAAATTGAGCGCCATCTTGACACAATGGACGCCTCTGTAACCTAGATGAATTTTCACACCATACCTTTTACGAAAATATAAAAAAATAAGGCTGGAACTTCAAATAAGTAGTTAGTTGTGAGATTGACTCATATTTTCCGATGCAGTGCTACTACTGAAAATAATTTGTAGAAAATCCAATCACTTCGTATCTGTACCGAGTATCGAAACAATTTTTGCTTATTGAATATCCTCATATTCTCATTTATTTAACAACAGATTTTTACCACGCCTTCGCTCGCGTAAATGTAGGTTAGATTAGATTATTAATAGTACTTTTTGTGGATGAATGGTCTGTATGTTCCGTCCCTCTGACAAGGGGCTTTCGTAATTTCATGATTATTAATTACCGGACACTCTGTATAAGCGGCTAATCGACGCTTCGCGTGACCAGAAGGCTGGACTTTTCTTGTCTCAAAGAATCAGCATTGCCATTCAACATGGCAATGCTGCCAGTCCTCTGGGCACTTGCCCGGTCGACAGCGATGCTGAGGAATTTTACGATGCTGCCTAACCTAGCCATTTCCTTTCTTTATATTTAATGTATAGTCCCATATTTTGTTACTTTTCATGTTTTATTTATATAGGTACAATAATTTATAATAAATGACTAATTAATTTATAAAATACATTTGTTGTTGTTTGCCTGAACTATATTGAACCTGTGACTCGGGCGAAGAAGTGCTTACAAACTATTTTACCAATATAAATTTACATAATTACAATTCAATAATAACGTTATAATAACCTGCATAAGGAACTAGTAGCCTGCATAAACTAAAACTATTCAGCTAACAGTTTTCAGGCTATATATATTCGTTTTCTAATAAAAATATACGAGAAAAAAGATAAATAATAATATAAATGGGTCTCTATATATTGGTTTTACCTACCAGTACGCCATATTTAGTTACTAAATAAGACAAGTAACAAAAATGGATTATACACTTATGCAGAGACTACAACAATCAACAAAGTCAACCACCTTTTTTGTTTTTTGACGTGGTGCGTTGACTAAATCTACCATGGTATTTCTTGGCATAACAATAGTTGGCGGGGCTGCGCGAATCGCTTTCACATGCAATCGTGACCCCGCCAAGGTTTTGGCCCGCCCGCGCCGTGTAAAACGGCAGGCCACTAAATAAAAAGAATTCCTCTAACAAAGTCAAAGATATTTTATTCATTTAAGTTTCTAAATAACTCCTATTTCTAAGTCAAATTTAAAAATCACTTATTCGATTAGGTCATAAAGTAAAACTTATAAACCTCAAAATCTAGTTAGTGAGTATTCTAAGTTACTAAAACGACATTTAGGTTAGTTGCTAGGTTCAGGCAACATGAACGTCAAAGGTTAGTAAGTTTACTAAAGCTACTGTATTAATTTACTAAAGTTATAACAGGCAGTCAGCAAGCCCTATTTACGATTATACCTCGACCATAATGAACCGATCAGATTACAAGTAAGTGACTACGTTAGGTTTGTGGCTAGTTGTTGGCAACGCGATACAAAGCTGATATATACCACAATTAACACGCATTCCGCAAAGCTTATCAAAACTATTGATTACCTATTAATAGACACACAAAGAAATTGTACGTAGAAACAACCAGCCATATATGTATATACCCGAAAGATAAACATATGTACGTGTAATCCACCCACATTCCGTCAGCTTTGTTGCTACGTCCTTCGTAATAAGCGACGAGTCTTTTCCGGCATATAAGGCATGTTCCCGTCAATATGTCGAGACGATACATCAGCTCAATTCTGCTCACGTTTCTGAACACACCTTTAACTGTCAAATGGTAAAATATTTTTAAAGATTTGAGTAAAGAATGTTTTCGTGATTAAACGTGACCGTGTAAATAATCACGTTTTTCGTTATTAACAGTATCAGTTTTGTGTTATCCTAGAAATTGCCGAATGGGGTATTTAAACATTTAAGTGAGGACTCAGCCTTTTAAGAAACCCGATTTTGCAAGATCAACCCTCTGCTGATTTTGGTAGTCCTATACAGCACCCATGAAAGCGTAAGTATGATCTCTTATCCTTTTGCTTCTATATTTCTCTTCATAGTGAATGGTCGGGTCTTTGACCCACCAAGATACATTTCTAAACTCCATGTTGTAACTAAAAACTTTCTAACTGATATTCCGAATAACTTATATTACGGAAAAGGGGTATCAACGCGATCATGCTCAGTATTTCCATATCTTTTAAAAAGGCTTGAAGTTTCGGCCCGGTTACAAGGTCAAGTTTAAAGTAAATTGTAAATACTAAGCGCATAATTGCTAGTAGCTCAGTGGGGAGACCAACAGATTGCAATGCAGAGGATCTCGGGTTCGAACCCACGTCGCGCACCTCCGACTTTCGGAAGTTATATATATGACTTTTCGAAATTATGTGCGTATTGATTGACAATTATCGCCTGCTCCGTGCCTCGGAGAGCACGTTAAGCCGTCGATTCCGGCTGCCATGAACATCTATGGCAGTCTTATTAGGAAGTCAGTGCCCTATAATATCTTAACACTGGTCTAGCCTTAGGGTATCGTTAGCCTTTGGGTTGCGGAGGCCAGGTGGTAGCCGCTCCGTGTAAAAACTGATATTCGGTCAAATCCGGTTTGACTAGAAAAGACGACCCCAAGTGACTTAGGAATAATAAAGGCTAGGGAGAAGACTAAGCGCATGATCGCATTAATACCAGTTTTCCATTATATAATTCATGCAACGAGAATGTATAAAAGTGATAAAGACTTACTAACATCTCACATTTTCAGACTTACAAATTATTTATGTTCATACACAATTTCAGTGTCACAATCATCTCTATAGTTATACCTTACGCACCAATCACTAGAAGCCTCTAGGATCAGTGATCAATCATCTAAGTAAATAGCCTTTCAATTATTATCAATCAAGCGAGTAATCAGTACTGTCGGAAATTAAGTTGAGAACATTAATCTCGATGTTTAAGTTTATTTGAAGATCGTATTGGATGGATCTTGTTGTTATTGTTTGAGACAATTCCCGAAATGAGCGTTTTTGGTTGATGGCTCTCAAACATTTTATCTGATTGTATTAAATTACAGTTTTATTTGATCCAAATAAGAGTTTATTCAAGTATTATTATTTTGTGTAAAGTATCAATTTGATTATCAAGATAATATAACTATGAAGTGAATAATGGTTACCTTACTCCATTAAACTAATATTTAAAGAATATTGTTTTACGCGAATATTATACATTGAAGCTAAACTGCTTTACACAGAGTTTATTGCGTTGTTTGTTAACACCTTGAGGCTATTTACTTAGATAAATAAGGTTCAGTAGTGGTGGAATAATTTCAAAAAAATATGTAATAAAAGTGTCAATAAACAATGTGATAACATCCGTATTTCAATAATGTTTGTCCGTATTTAAATACAGTTAGTTTATCATATTGGTATCTTTACCAATATTTTATTTCTATATTGTACCATTTTAATAAACAAGCAAGATGTAGTTACATGATGTTCATGTAGCCCGCGTCAGCTAAGTAACTGACGCAGGCTACATACGCAAGTTACTTGTCCGAGTGACATGCACAAGTATATTTGCGCGAATGGCTCGCGTCGGTCTTTTACGCAATGCATGCTGTGACCCACGGCGTAAATAAGGGTCATGAAGATATTTCAGACATTGAAATTAAATTTTAAAATAGTTTTAATTCATACCTATGAATTAATTTCAAGATGTCTGCTATAAAATCTATTGAGTTACGAAAACTTGGTTCAACAATTGTAATTTAGTGAGTGTGCATGCGGTGTAAAATAAAATACGAACAGGAATTTTAAGACTCAAACCCAAATAAGAAAAATATATTCACTCATTCATAGATTTTACGGAAGGAGAAGATTCTCGATTTTACTATAATCCATTTTGCGAACAGAATTTACATCCGAAAATTGGGATAGATAGAACGTCTGTTTTGGCGCACAAAACATAATTGTCAGACAATCAGGATTGATCAGACGCAGAGTTGATCACCGAATTTGTGAATAATTGTCCTTCATTATTTCATGTTCGGAACAAACAAGAGGCTGGCTTATACTGCTCTAACTGAAGGTTGTAGCTTCATTTATATGGACACAAGTTTTATGACTTTTCGAAATTATGTGCGTATTGATTGACAATTATCGTCTGCTCCGTACCTCGGAGAGCACGTTAAGCCGTCGGTCCCGGCTGCCCTGAACATCTATGGCAGTCGTTATTGGGGAAGTCGACACAAAAGATCCCACTGGGTCGAAGTGTCGCCGGTCTGTACTGACTGGCCCCCCACACAAGATAAGATAAGATAAGCCATGCATTGATGGATTATTGCGTATATTTGCAGTTTGTTGGATTGTATAACACATATTATAAAGGTGTGTAAATATTTGATGGGAAAACATACAAAGTTAGCGGGAATATGCTTTTATTCTTCGCGCTTACGTGAGCAATCGTGATTCAGAATCGGTCAACGTATTATTGAATTTTTAGCCAGACAATTTTCATTTGCCACGCGGAAATTGGGTGTAACGTGTCTGGCGAAAAGAGGCTGTATCTCACTTCTGCTTACACCTTCGAAGATAAGAGAAAATAAGAAATTTCCTCTACAGGTGTAAGAATATATACTAGGTATCAGGAAAGTAACTGCCAAATATAATTTATATACATAATTATATAAAAAAATCGTGTCACGGTGTTTGTGTTTCACTCCTCCGAAACGGTTCGACCGATTTTCATGAAATTTTATGTATATATGGTAGGTATGAGAATAGGTCGTAAAGTATATTTCATACCGCTACGCCAATAGAGTGTCAACCTAACCTACATTTACACGAGCAAAGTCGCAGGCAAAAGCTAGTTAATAATACAAAAACCAAGTTCCTAATTATCCATGTGGCACGAGCTCATGGATTATTTCTATAGAGGCCACCTGTTTACTTACATTTTACAAAAAACATCTCATCTGGACTGAAAAATCGTAACTGTTTGTACAAAAAATATATTCGTAGCACACTAAGTGGATAAGGCTTTAGTTCACGTAGGCGCCATACTGTCAACACGTAACACGTCATCACTTAGGGAGTTGATTAAATTTTCATGCCATCATGTTTGCGCTGGAAATATTTTTAACTAAAAGCAAACTGGAGTACTAAAAATACTCAAGTTTATTTTAGAAAAATATAGGTATAAGATTCGCTTTTTGAAAATGTTTGGAGTTAAGTCATGTATTGCGTAGGTACCTGTAGTAATATGGAAGGTTAGAGAATCCCGTGCATTTTGAGGATTACGCTAGATTAAAGAGTTGCAGCAAAAAGATCTGATTGATTTAGAGATAGCGTTCAGCTGGATACTCACTTAAACCACAGTGCTGTGCTTAAACTATCAATTTCGTTCAGCCTGTTTAATTGAAATCCTGGGTAAAATACTTCAGTTTAATTTCAGTAAAAGAAAGATTCGGTTTATGAAATACTTGGTGATAACTTTTATAGCAATCGAGAATTAATTTATTTGTTGAAATTAATTATTTTGTTAAACAAAAGCAGCAATCATAATTTACAACTTAACTAATATTAACAAACCTAACTACTTATAAATTAAACAAAATGAAGGAACAAAATATAGCAATTGGATTAAGAACACCAAAATATTTGATGAAAATATTAAAATTGGGTTCTTTATTGTATTTTGTTTTGGTGCTTTGCCAGTCCTATTGCATATTAACGATGCAATATTTTCAATAAATACCAAAAGTTATTATAAAAATAGGGTACAGCATGTTACAAATCTAGGATCAAATTTGTCCGAGAGGCGGCGTGCGTGTTCCCACGCGCGCCGCGGGCCGAAACCTCGGCTGGGTCGTGATTGCACGTGAAAGCGATTCGCGCGGCCCCGCTGATTGCGGTTATGTCGAGGAACACCGTGGTAGGTTTAGTCGGTATTACCGGGATGTCACTCATCATCTTTCCCCGGTGAGTCCAACATAACTTCTCCGTCGCCCCGCGGAGAGGTAAGAGCCAAAGCATTCCGAAAAGTTAAAAAAAAAAAATTCAAATTTTGAATTCCCATTTAAATCTAGGTTTTTGTTTAAACTGGAGCAAGCATGTTGTAGAAATATCGTTGTATGGTAGATAGCACTTCGGTTTAAAGAGTTTATTTCTCAAAAGAACATTACATTAAAGTTCACTTAAAATATGAGAAAATTTAAACAAATATAACATTACAAGTACATTTTATATTCGATTAGTCGAGTTTTGTTCGAGTTAAGTTAGTTTAATAAGTACATCTTTAATCTACTTTTAAAATTATTAATAGATAAAGAATTTTTTACGTCTGTAGGTAACTTATTATATAACTGAGCTCCCTCATACTGTAATTTTTTTACCATACAATGTTCTTATGCGAGGTAGATCTATATTATTTCTATTTCTTGTGTGATATCTGTGTGATTTGTGTTAGAATATAATACTAGTATGAGTTGATTTCGTTAATATTTGCACTTAGCAACCTTATGTGGTCTTACTGCAGCGAGTAGGTTTTCAGGGTCTTGGGGCTAAGTTAAGTTAGCAGGTAGGCCAGTATGAACGATGCCCCCTGCACTGGTAGCACTGAAACACTTTCATCTTCAGCAACGCACTTGTGATACACTTAGAGCTAAATTACCTTACCGTTGAGGGCTTCTTATGCTTATTTTATGTTTTAGTTGTATTCATCGCAAATCAGGGATAAAGCTTTTTGACAATTTTATACGTACTGTTTTGACAGTTAAATACTTACTGTTTTGACCTGATAGCCATTTCCTCTCCTATAGCTTGCCACGACTAAGTCAATAAAACTATCTTCACATAACAATCAGAAATAGTTTCTAGATAATAATTGAAACGTAAATATCCAATTGCGTTTTGTTTTAAGTCAACTATATCTCAAAAAACACCTATAGATTCCGTTTTAAAATAAACTAAGACCTATTAATAAAAGTTTAATGCGTGAGATACGCAAACCCATTCACATATAGTGACCGAAATCTAATAAAGAAAACTAACATTGCCAATATTTTGGTACGCCCCGATAGAGGAGATAAACCGCGTATAGGATAAAGATGTTTGCCAAAGTGATGGCTCGTAGAATATTATGTGTTGTGTGTAAAGATTTTTGTAGAGTGTATTTAACAGTTACGGCGTAGTTTAAAAGGTTAGTTCTTTTTTATGTTACCGAAATAGCAAAGAATGTACAAGTGTAGGTAGTGAGTAGGTATGTGCCTTATGACAAGCGGTTACTTCCTATGATCGCTTGCATTACAACGTTGCCACACGAAGGAATAATAATTAAAGATGGGGTGAAATGGAAGGGATTAGAAAGATATATGATTCTATGGAAATCTTACTTACCAGACGAATTGATTCAGTGTTATGGCTATTAATTCAGTCTCTTGTGAAAGGTTTGTGTGTTGGTTTGTGTGTGACCAAATGTTTCGTTTTGATCCAATATTTACATATTATGTCGTTTGCCTGAAGGTCGGCGTTGCATGAGGTGAGCGCTTTTCATCAAACGCGCTTCTATGCCTACTTTATGTTTCGAAAATAACTACTTACACAGATGCAGAAGGTTTTATCATCTATACTAATCTTATCTATATTAATATTATAAAGCTGAAGAGTTTGTTTGTTTGTTTGCTTGAACGCGCTAATCTCAGGAAATACTGGTTCGAATTGAAAAATCTTTTAGTGTTGGATAGCTCATTTATCGAGGAAGGTTATTGGCTATATAACATCACGCTACGACCAATAGGAGCGCAGCATCAATGAAAAATGTTGCAAAACCGGGGAAAATTCTCTTATGTGAAGCAGACGAAGTTGCGCGGGACAACTAGTAATATATATGTATAATATCAGCCCTGTATATGAAATATCCCACTGCTGGGCACGAGCCTCTTTTTAGTATGAGAAAGGTCAGGCTATAGTCCACCACGCCAGCTCAGTGCGGGTTGCCCATCACATATTTTTGAGAAAATTATGTAGTACTCTTAGACATGCAGGTTTCTTTACAATGTCTTCCTTCACGCTTAAAGCAAACGATAATCAACTAATACATATAACTTTGAAAAGTCAGAGGTGAGTTATTAAGCTTAGTCTATATATAAATAAAATATTATTGCCTCATGTATGACGGAGCATCATTTAAGAAAGGCTCAACCGATTTGGCTGTTCTCTTTTATTTTTTGTTGTATTTGTAATTGTCAGGACAAGGTTTGTATGAACGAAAATTTGCGAAATATTTGCGGAAAGGTCGATGATTTTAATGATATTTTTATAGGTACAAAAATTCATTGACATTTTAATATTAAATTTAATTACGTGAAATGTATTTTCGTCGTTGTAACTGTCGGTTCAGATATTTTTAATAAATTCCGAGTTACCAATAGTAGCGGCCTAAATAACACTTATCTCAATTCATTTTAGAACAAAAGTGACCTTGTGTATAGTCAAAAATTCCACTCAAAATAATCCTTTATTTGTTTTTCTGAAGCTCTTTTTTATCTAAAAATTTCACATTCACATTGATTACACAAGTGCCAGCCTGAATCACGTATTAAGCGATCTCTAAATTGGGATTCCGTTTTCATTGTCGTGATGAATAGGCAGAATGAATTCTTTGTTTTGAGCCAGTACAGCGTAGGAGTGAATGGATGAATGATACTTGATGATAAAATGACTTCGGAATAATTGGTGCGTATAGAAAACAAACTATAAATATAGGAAACACAATAGCATATTGAAATTAAACTACTGTTTACGTATTTTATCTCATATATCTCTTCAAGTTCTTTTAGAACTATTTAACTTATTGCAACGTTTCGGATTTTCAGAAGGTCACGGAGATTAAGATGGTGATGGTGGATCTTAAAGTGCAGTTATTTCAAGGTAATTACATACCCATAATAAGGTAAGGTAAGGTAATAAGGTAATTACATACATAATTCATTTTTTTGTGGTTCTACTTACACAGAATGAACTCAAAATATCATGAAATCTTGCAGTGTTTTACTTATTTTTGGGTTTAAGTAAATTAATTATGGCATCCCAAGCATCTCCTCTATTAAAATTAGAATGTATTTTAATTTTAATAGTCTCGCAGAGCATACCTGGTAAGAATCGTTTTTTTTCTGCAAGTTTATAATGATCTCCCAATATTGGGACAAAAGGGACCACTACCCTTTTGCAAGTGTTCACACACTGCAAACTTCAATTATTATTCATTTCAATCATATACATAAGTTGCATAACAATATTTTCTATATTCTAGTGGTCGCTATTTGGAATCTTTATATATATAATTCTTCTGTATGTGTGTTGACAGTGAACTCTTCCTAAACGGCTGGACCGATTTGAATGAATTTTTTTGTGTGTGTTCAAGTGGACTCGAGGATGGTTTAGATTAGGTTTGTGTTTTTTTTTCTCCTGTACGGGACAACGTCTGTCGGGAGTGCTAGTAGTTTTATATAATCAGCGAACAATCAGCGGGTTATATTTTAAGCCGGAGATTAATGTACAGTTACATTCGAATTTTTAACAGTTGTTTCTATGTATAATGTGTATGTATTTGCAAAAAAGGTATAAGTGTATGTTTATCCATTGTCTAGTACCCATAGTACACGCTCTGCTTAGTTTAGGCTAGATGGTGTTGTGTGTATGTAGTAGAATATTTATTTATTTATTATTTATTAATTATATACGAATTTCGATATATTTTTTATGCATCTATGAATAGAGTTGTTGATGCAACACCATACATAATTGCGTGCGCTGCGTTCTTAAGCATAGATAACACGTTGCGCACAAATGTATTCGAATATCATTCAAAAACGCATTACTTTTTTATATAATAGTATTAACAATAACAACACCGAATACAGTAATGCTAAAGCAGAAGCAATAATAAATAAACTGTTAGCAACTTCAAATCAAGTCTAACTAAGTTACAAGCCCGACGGGAATTGAACGTAAACTGAAAATATTTATCAAAATTTAGCTTTCACGAACAATAATTAAGAATCTTAAGTACTATTCCTGAAGTTGCTGTTTATTTTCAAGTGGAGCTAGAAATTGCTGGAGGCCTTTTAACAGATTCTTCTTCAGAAAATTGTGTTTTTAATTTCAAAGTTTTTGGCCTAACTTCATTTCAAGTTATGACAGTAATTTGTAGCCTGATCTAGTACTTTTTACATAATATTGTCTTCTGTTTACGCGAATGTTATTCATTGAAATTAAACTACTATATACGGATTTTATCGCGTTGTTTATTTATCACTGTATTACAAAATTTTGAAAATATTACTCTACTACTACTATTGATTTTATTTGACTAATTTATAAGCTAATAAAATTATTTAAACTATTAAATCTATTTATTTTTAGTTTACACTTTCCCCGACGTTTCGGGTGCTTTTCAGCAGCCATGGTCACGGGAAACGTCGGGGAAAGTACTGGGTGAGAGAGGGAACACCCCAGGTTTTTTTAGTGGGTATACCAGCAATAGGCTAGTGAGTCCCACACGCCCCGCCGGTGCCGTCCCCTAGCCGGCGGGTAGTGCATCAAGCATTTTTTCCTGGGAATCAAAAAAAAAAAAAAAGCTTAGTAACAGTCCCCTCTAGGGGGGGACATCCCCTCTCTCTATGACTAGTCCAGTTTATGATATAGCGTGCTCCTACACCAACCATCAAGGAACAGTAGGGATTAAAAGTGAGAAGTACCTATAGGGTAGATCTTATCGTGTAGTGGCCTGTCGTTTCATACGGTGGTCTGAAACCTCGGCGGGGTCGCGACCGCATGTGCAAGTGATTCGCGCAGCCCCGTCGATAGCGGTTTTGTCGAGCAACACTATAGTAGGTTTAATCGGTATTCCGGGAGCTACATTACTATCATTTTAATTCCATCTTTCTCTTTTACCCCGGTGAGTCCGACATAACCCCTCCGCCCGCCCCCGCGGAGGCTTATGCGTCGAGATATCCCCAAAGGTAAAAAAAAATGTTTAGTAACAGTAATTTTATCTGTATGAAAGGTACCCTATGTCAATTTCTGCTTTCCTTACAACGTGTATGCGAAAATTTGTGATGGTCGATCAAGTATTTTAGGTATGAAAGCGTAACAAACAAACTCACATTCGTATTTAAAATATTAGTTAGACACTAATCTCTTATATTTGTACATAACGCAAGTAGGTAGTTACCATGGACTACATACGCAAGTTAATGATACAGGTCTAACTTTTACAAATGATGCATTGATGCAAGCTACGTAGCTTGAAGCCACTGCTGCATGTTATCTATGTCGTGCGATAGGCATGCAATGCGATGGTCTTTGCCAAATGATTTGCTATAATTATGCCCAATACACATTAGGTCTATGAGCGACGCTTACCATCAGATAGTAAGAAGCAGGTACGTCAACAATAGTAATAAAAAAATACGAATCTCTTTTATCTGCTTACTGCGAGTACCAACATTAACATATAATATACATTTTATTTCGGTATGCGTTTTCATGGGATTTACGCGGGCAAAACCGCGTGTACAAGATAGTAATAGTTTAAATTTTATCACCCGGAAGCAACACAGTTTACAGTTCCTATAAATAAAATTTGGGTATGATACTATTTGCTCTGTCTACAAACACATCTGGGTCCCTAAGACCCTTAACAGACTCCTCAAATAGTGTAGTGCCCTCAACGACAACACAAACTAAAGTTTCAAGTTTCACGGGTTCTTAAAGCCATGGAAATATAAACAGATATTAAGGAAAGGGATAGTTAGAGATGTGTCTTAAAACAGGAACATTTACACGAGAAAAGATGAAAATGTCTATTGTAACAGGAAAAATTTAATTTGAAAAGATGATATATTTTAAATCACTTTTCAATAGAGAGGCAATCCATCTATTTTTGTTTATATATTTTTTTATATTATTACAGAGCAAATAAGTACGCCTCGGCCAGGATAGCCGCCTGATGGCATGCGATTACCGTACCCCGCGCTTGTAATACTATGGAGAAAGACATGAGAAGATAATGTATTTAATTATGGGTGTAACTTGCGCGTTGCAGACCTTAAGAAAATAAATTAAAGATAGGATAATTGGTAAGGAGATGAGCTAGATATATATTCCTTTAAAACAGATGTGATTTACATAACATATAAATACAAAATATTAATGATATTTATATAAAGTAATTGAACTCTTTTTATTATATTTATTTACATAGATTTACTTTATTTATCTTATTGGTATACGTGGCACTACGATTTTGATAGTTATATTAGAAATTCGTAGTATCATGAATAAACGTTGCTGCTACGTATGGTAAAACCGTCCCAATATTATTTGCTTCAAAGAAAATTAGGCCTACGTCCCTCAAAGCAACTTAGGTCATCAAGATAGGCAAAGCTCTTCCTGACGTACCAATATCGCTTTCAACTCGCCTCATCGTGCGGAGCAAATTGTCAATTACCTTGCATATCTTTGTGTGTATCAAGACCACGAAGGAAAGTTGCGTGAAGGGACAATTAGGGACGACCGCACATATTCAGACTTCGTCCATTTAGGGCAACGTTTTATCCAAGTAATTCAAGGAATTTGACCGCACGTGTAAGGTGAAATGTGATGACGGCCACCGAACACATTGTGGTTTTGATAAAATGTTTGGTTTGTTTAGAATTGGTTCGTTTATGTACTGATGTATATACCTACTATGATGTAATATGTTTGCAGTGGATCGTGATCGATCTCATTTTCAGTGACTTGGTCGGATATAACGTTATTAGTATTTATTCTGATAGTAAATTTTCAGTAGCAACATCGCGGGCGAAAATGTGATGATTAGATGTTACTCCAAATTCATGTATTGATTATTATATGGGATATCAATTGCCTCGTTACCCCATGGCATACGTTTCAGGTGAACCTTAGAATGTCATGATAATGTCTGGGTCAGCCATAGTGTTACTATTACTTGTTTTGTTATGAAATTGTCAATTATAATAATTATTATAATTTATTTGTTTTAGTAAAAATCGCAATTTTACAATTGAATTAACAATTACATAAAGTACACTTATAAGAATTTGCCCGAACTAGGTTAAACCTGTGTTTCAAACGACTAAGTGCTTACACAGTACAAATAAATTTACATTATAATAAATTTTATAATAAACTTAAGATAAAAGTAAAAACAATTAAAATAAGTTTATTATTCTATTTTAAAACGACTACTATTACTATTCTACTTTAATAGCGGCATGAAGTGCGGTAATGTGTCTGGCAGAAGATAATAGGTTCGCCCTATTCTCCAGATAGGTACCGGAGCAATAAAGCCGCTCACCACTCGCAACTCTGGGAGTTGCTAACGGAAACCTCACCACGCTCACTTCCCGCCTACCCAAATAGGCCTACAAGCCGGGTATGCCCCGAGTCACTCCAGCTTGTCTTACTTGCTGAGCAGGTAAGCGCCCGAGATGTGTTGCTGCAGTGACACCTCACTGCCACTTCGCTAAAGACAACTCAGTGCCTCGCGCGATCGACTGGTTCGCACTAGCTGCGCCCGAGTTCGACGCTCGAACGCCACGTGCTTGCCGAGCAACGAATATTTCGCCTCAGCGGCTAACCACATACCCCTGCGAGACCAACACCAATGTCAGGCACCGCGCACTTTAATCAGCTCATACATGGCAGTCGCAATTATGACCAGCTGCGTCACAAAGGCAGTTTCAAATAAAAAACATCGCTATCACTACATATTATTAAACAAATTTCACCGTCGCGTATGTCTGTCTGGTCGCGATAAACTCACATATATTGAACAGATTTTTATGCGATTTACACCAATAGACAGAATGATTCATGAGCAAAGTTTAAGTGTATAATTTGTTAAGGTTTTGTACTACCCGTGCAAATCAGGGTGGATCGCTAGTGTTATAATAATTTCTTAAACAAATACGTACCTCATAAAACATATCATGTCTAGCGTGTCAACAGTATGTTAATAACCTTATATATGAATATGTAACTAGCAACAAAATCTATTCTTTTTAACTCATAACAACAGGCATTTATATAATAATATAATATAATAATAATATTCTATCACATACACACAACACCATCTAGCCCAAACTAAGCAGAGCTTGTACTATGGTTACTACACAACGGATAAACATACATATATACTTTTTTTTTTGGTAAATACATACTTATTATACATAGAAACACCCAGACCAAGACAAACATCCATTTTCATGCACACAAATGTTTGACTTGTGCGGGAATCGAACACGCAACCTCAGGCGTGGCAGTCCGTTACATTAACCACTACGCCATCGAGGCCGCCATATAAATCTAATATATGGTTCACGCGAATAAGAAGATGTCATTGGCAAGCTACGATTTGTCATCGTTGCCAATAAAAAATAATACTATATGCAAAGGAAATATGTAAACTTGTCTCGGCAAAATAAAAAGTAAACTAGAACGATGAATGTGTAGAGATAGAATATACGGCAGGAAATGGAACCAAGCAGCCATGTTAGAAACGTTATTGAATTCGTAAACTAAAATGACGCAAGAAAATGTAATTTCATACTTTTTGCTGATCGTACGCGAAACATTCGATAGGGTTGTGGGTAACATAATATTGGGAAGTTAAAATGGCAAGAATAGCATGCTGTAATATAACAATATTCTTTATCTATTCGAGGGTGAAATCGAAGGTGTGGGAACACCTTTTCGTAATCTGTTTGCGTTCTATATATAGAGTTGGCGTTTTCTAAACTTTGTACTGTTTACATTCATACATCTGTACTAATATTATAAAGCTGAAGAGTTTGTTTGTTTATGTGTTTGTATGGTTGAACACGCTATTCTCATTCGATTTGAAAATTCTTTTTCTTTAGTGTTGGATAGCCTATGTATCGAGTAAGGTTATAGGCTACATAACATCACGCTACGACCTACGGAGGCAGCGCAGTAGTCATAAACACAGCTGAAACTGCGGGCACATCTAGCAGTTTATATAAACGTAAATTACACCCACATTTATCAGCTATTGTTTCAGGTCCTATGTAAAAACGTCTGCCAAATAAAATTCTAGAACGCATACTTTTGCTAAATATTTCTTGTCAATTAACTTTTGCACGTTACCAAAATGAAAGTTTTTTCAGTTTCATAGACTGCGGCTTGAAGCAGCCGCAGTGTAAACATTTAGGAAATACGCTTATTCAAAATAACTTAATGACACTACGCCTGCCCTATATATAATTTTAATAAAATCATTGTGATCCACGACAAGATAATTGAAAATATAAAGATAGTTTAAGCAAAAATATCTGAAACTCTGGTGTCTAAATCGTATTATTTTTAATAGCTGACCCGTGCAACGGCGTCTGCGTTACATAAGAGTATTTGCCTCTTTTTCGTAACATTTTTCATTGATGCTCCGCTCCCTTTGGTCACAATGTGATGATATATAGCTTATTGCCTTTCTTGATAAATAGGCTATCCAACACTAAAATACTTTTCAATTCGATTTAGTAGTTCTTAATTAGCGTGTTTAACCGAACAAACAAACTCTTCAGCTTTATAGTATTAGTACTGATATGACTTAAGTGACAAACAGCAGTTGGTTTGGCTAGTGCTAAGCTTACCGTGCTTACTAGCAAGTAGATATTGAACCGTAAAAGTATAGAGATAAAATTTTTTCCCTGTCTACTCATATAGACAATAACTATGTCAAGTCCCATGCGCTCCCGTGCGCGCAATATGCTTAAAAGAGGTGCAAAATTTTCTCTTTAGATATTAATATCAGGATAAAATTATTTTTCAAACAATTTTATATTATATAAAGTTTGCATGGTTATAAGATAAAATTGCTTATTTAATACAGCTTATAAAATAAATGATCTTTAGTCATTATAAATATCATTATAAAGTACTAACATAGTTCATGAACTCACACAATAAAAAAATTGATAAAACAGATTTCAAAAGAAATTCTTGTCATTCTGTTACCTGTATATACAAATGCTTCGTGGCGAATCTACTCTATCATAAAATTGTAACGGCTTCATTAGATTAAATATATTTTTAATAACAAGTTGGAAAAAAGCAGCTATAGCTCAGTGGGGAGACCAACAGACTGCAATGCAGAGGGTCTCGGGTTCGAACCCACGTCACGCACCTCTGACTTTTGGAAGTTATATGACTTTTCGAAATTATGTGCGTATTATAATAATAATCTTCTACCATATACACACAACATGCACCGTCTAACCCAAACTAAGCAGATGTTGTATACTAGACAATGGATAAACTTACAAATATACTTTTTTTTTAAATACATACATATTGAAACACCCAGACCAAGACAAACATCCATGTTCACGCACACAAATGTTTGACTTGTGCCGGAATCGAACCCGCGACCTCAGGCTTGGCAGTCGGTTACACTAACCACTACGCCACCGAGGCACGGAGCAGGCGATTATTGACTATTATCGCCTGCTCCGTGCCTCGCAGCGCACGTTAAACCGTCGGCCCCGGCTGCGATGAACATCTATGGCAGTGGTTATTGGGAAGTCAGTGCCCTATAATATCCTGACGCTGGTCTAGTCTTACGGTATCGTTAGCCTTCGGGTTGCGGAGGTCAGGTGGTAGCCACTCCGTGTAAAAACTGATATTCTGTCAAATCCGGTTAGACCAGAAAAGCCGACTCCTAGTGAGTTGGGAATAATAAAGGTTAGGGAGAAGAAGAACAAGTTGGAATAAATTATTTAAATCTAACTAGAATTTTTATCCGTCTTTTTGATGACGATAAACTGCCTATTAAAATTCTATACGTCTTAAAAGCTACTACCTATATAGGTTTCGATGCAGATTGGTAGTTTATATTTCAACTTAAAACTAAGCCAATTTAGCCTTAAACGAATGTTGTGTGTATCAGTACAACCGAAGATTATAAAATCTTTGGTCCTACAGATCAAAAGCCTAAGTGCTAAAGTGCTACGAAGCACTAAAGTAATGATTTAGAACAAAAATATTGACTTTAAATATTTCACACAACCCTAGGTCCTTAGCTGTCTTGTAAGAACCTACAAAAGCTGTCATTGTACTGCCCGCATAAAATTTAAACGTCTATTATCAAATGAAAATGTTCCCGGAAATTAACCAAAAACGAAGGAAACATTTGACAGGCCCGCTAACTAAAATATATTTTATAGCTTTTGTGGGAAATACATATTTTTATATACTTAGAGGAATTTAATTTATGCTATTTGCTTATTTATCTTCGAACTCGTCCCTTGGGCGGGCTAAGAATCGCCATTTATCACTGTCGAAAATGATATAAATTTAATTTTGGGTCGTTACTGTTGGGTATTACATATTTGCTGTTGTGTCCGAAATTTTGCTGGTTTCACATTATTATTTTGTATTAGAATACGTGTAACAGAAAAGTGTGGTCATATTTGGGTATAATAAATAATGGTAGTTATTGAAATCTCGTAATTTTGTAGGTATAAGGCTATAAGGTCAATCATTCAGAAGCACACCACAATCATTCGTATTCCATCTATGCAAAGAATTATTAAGCCTTGGATCACCAAAGGTTTATTGCGTTGCATTCGTAATCGTGACTTTATGTGTAAACAACTTAAGAGTGATCCCGAAAATTATACACTGAAGGTTACGTATGTAAGATATCGCAATTTTTGCAATAAACTGCTTAAACGATTAAAACAAAGCTATGAGAAGTATGAACTCCATAAAGCACAATATAAGATAAGATAAGATAAGATAAGATATATTTATTTGTGAAAACATGTGTGTACAATATAACAAAACATGCATATTCCGAGATGTTATGGACAATTTAGATCTACATGTTTTGCCGATATAGGCATACAAATACAAATAATATTAACAATTAAAATATATCAAAATGTTAATTACAATATTAAAATGATATTTATTAATAGATATGTCATAAAATTAATAATTTATTACATTAAAATAATAAGATTCACAATAAATTTAAATTAAAAATTATCATTTAAAAATTCATTAATATGGTAATAACATTTTTCTGCCAACATTGCTTTAAATTGTGACTTAAATACATTAATATTTAAATGTTTATAATAGGTAGGTATTTTATTAAAGATGATTGGTGCCATGCATACTACACTATTATGCAGCATCGATGTTTTTGCAGGGTGTATACAGAGTCTGGTATTATCTCGTCGACTTCGTGTAACTTTGTCAGATAGACGAGGAAACAGATGCGGATTATTTTTAACAAAAATAGCTACTTCAATAATATATAATGACGGAAGTGTCAGAATTCTGTGTTCTCTAAACCATGGCTTGCAGCTGTCTCTGCTTTGTAGGCAAAACATGGCGCGAATACATCGTTTTTGCATTTTAAAGAGCATTTCTTTACTGGATGAGTTGCCCCAAAAGATGATACCGAACCTCAACAATGACTCTACTAGGCCGTGGTACGCATTTAATATGGTATTGGTATTAACAACAGTAGCAAGCTTATAGAGTGCATATGCTGTGCTACTAGTTTTTTTACACAAACTCTCCATATGAGACTTCCAGTTTAATTTATTGTCTATTAGCAAACCCAAAAAGCGAGCTGTATTTGTTTCTGTGATTAAAATGTCCTTATACGCTAACTTTATATTAGATATATTTTGCGATCTTTGGTTAAAATGCATTATATTCGTTTTAGTCAAATTTATTTTTAAATTATTATTATTAAGCCACGAAATTATAGATGTCATAGTATTGTTAATGTCAAGTTCATAGGTATCATTATTACTAAAAGATATTGTCACAGTGCTATCGTCAGCAAATAGTGACATTGGGTGATTAACTGCGAGCGGTAAATCATTAATATAAATTAGGAATAGCAGAGGGCCCAGTACACTGCCCTGGGGAACTCCATATTTAACATAGCGCCTATTAGACCGATGTGATTCCTCAATTTTTGTAGTTAAGTTTAGTCTTAATATTTCTGTTTTTTGATAGCGTCCAGTTAAATACGATTTTAATAAGTTTAAGACGTTACCGCGTATGCCATAAGCTTCAAGTTTTTTATATAAAATACAATGGTCCACATAATCGAATGCTTGCGACATATCACAGTAAATTGAACAGATTGGAGTTCTTTTATCGACGTGTGATAGAACATTTTTAAGAAAATCGAATACAGCCATATTTATGTTTTTGTTTCGTCGAAAACCTTTTTGTTCCTTACAGAATATGCCACATTTGTCTATATATGTATAAATTTGATTATAAATATATTTCTCGATTATTTTTGAAAATACTGATAGTAAGGCTACTGGTCTATATGACTTTACTGATTCCTTATCACCTTTTTTATGTAGTGGTCTTATAACTGTAATTTTGAGATCAGTTGGAAAAATTCCTGACTGAATGCATAAGTTAACTATATGACTTAAATGATGACATATTTCCACACTAACTGCTTTAACAATTCTTGTAGAACACTCGTCATATCCTACTATTTGTATTTTTTAGGTTTTTTATTATACTTCTCATATCTTCAGGCAGGCTTGGAGCCATAAACATGGACTTTTGTCTGAAATAAATATTATTGGTCACATTTTTACCTATTGATTCATTCGGTTCTATTTTATCTATAAAGTAATTATTAAAAGAATTTGCCATGTCAAAAGGATTATGTATACAATTATTATTAATATTAATTAGTGAAATTTGATTTTTAGGGATG
The DNA here is from genome assembly GCA_963675205.1 of Catocala nupta. Lineage (NCBI taxonomy): Eukaryota > Metazoa > Arthropoda > Insecta > Lepidoptera > Erebidae > Catocala > Catocala nupta. The sequence continues at coordinate 25,213,461 of OY776093.1, forward strand.
CGATGGTCTGAGTTATTAATTATTTGCCATGTTGCTTTTGATTTATTTACAGATGTATTTATTCTATAATTATTTTGGGCAAGTTTTGTAAGACGTATTATTTTTTTCAGTAATTTAGTATAATTACGATAATTTAATTTATTTGAAGTCGTAGGGTTTTTTCGAAATAACCACAGCAAACGTCTTTTATTTCTGCAACAGAGTTTTAAGCCTTTTGATATCCACTTTGGTTTATTGTTTGTTTTGATGGTAATTCTCTTGTTAGGGAAACATAAGTCATAAAATAGTTTAAAAGTATCATAAAAATGTCTATATGCCGTATCTGCATCAATAGCCTCATATACATCAGAGAAAGAAAGACTATTCAAATAATTTTTAAATTTATTTATATTTTGGTCACTGAAGTCACGCACTGTCTTATACCATATTTTAAATAACGGTATTTTCCTGACAGGTATTTTTATGAGTTGGGATGTATGATCAGATAAGCCAAATTCTAACACTTTAGTCTTACATTGTTTTTTATAGTTGTGTGCAAAATTATCAATGCAGCTTTTACTTCTTAATCTTGTCGGTTGCTTAAGTGCTAGTTTCATGTTATAATTCAAAAGTAAACATTCCAAATCCAGAGTGACATTATTAGTTCTTAAAACGTCAATATTGAAATCACCCGCTAATATGATTTTATTATATTTTATTTTGTAAGCCTGCATTAACAATTTGTTAAGTTTATCAAAGAACATAATTATATTATTTGACTTGGGCACTCTGTATATACATATTATGACTATTCTATATTCAGTAAGTTCTATACCGCAACATTCAAATTTGTTCGCAACACTCATTTCACTGATATCTGTCAATTCTCGCCATTTGTGAACATTTCGAACTAAAATACATGCACCTCCCCTTTTACAATTCTCTCTGCTAAAGCAAGCTGCCAATGTGAAGTTAGGGAAATTTAACAAACATTCATGACCCGCTTGAATGATATATAACATGCACACACATATAACATGCGTGCTACATGGAAAATTGTTAAAAGCATAGTTTACACCGACTGTAAAAAACACTCATCACAAGAACTTCTAAAAATTAACGCTGATGAACTCATGTCGGTTAATACAGTGAATAATTATTTTTCTAGTGTAGGTCGTAACTTGGCAGAGAAACGTGGCCCTAATATACACAACCATAGTCAATTACTAGACGAGCAGACAATTATCAACTCCTTTGTTCTCTTGCCAACGGATGAAGCCGAGGTTGAAGTAATACTTCATGGGTTGCGGAAAGACACTGCAGTTGGATGGGATGCAATTACCACGAATCTATTACAAAAATGCTCCAGAGCCTTAGTCCCGGTAATTACACATATATGTAATATATCAATGACGAGTGGCATATTTCCTAAAGCCTTTAAGCGCGCTATTGTCCATCCCATTTTTAAGAGTGGGAACAAAGACAGTGTTAATGATTACAGACCCATATCTGTTCTCTCCGCTTTGTCTAAAATTTTTGAGAAAATTCTTAATATACGCCTTATGAATGACTTAGAGAAAAACAAAATCTTAGCTCCTAACCAATTTGGATTCAGGAATGGGAAGTCAACTGAAAGCGTAGTGTCGTCACTTACTGACGAAATAGTCGACATTCTTGATAAAAGACAAACGTGTCTAGGCATATTTCTTGATTTATCCAAGGCATTTGACACTGTCTCTGTTCCTCACCTGATAAACAAAATGGAAAAGATAGGAATTCGTGGCTATGCGCTCAAGATTTTTAGGAATTATATGTCTGACAGAACCCAGTGCGTAAAAATTGATAATTTTGTCAGTGATTCCCTCCCTCTTGTTTTTGGTGTTCCCCAGGGTTCCGTATTAGGTCCAACTCTCTTTCTCATCTACGTAAACTCTCTATGTACCCTTTCCCTCCCAAATTGTTCCATATTTACCTATGCCGATGACACTGCATTGCTCATACGAGGTGAAAACTGGCCTGAAGTATTTAATTGTGCAGAACAAGCCCTTAGGCGAGTAATGAAGTGGTTATCGGCTAACATTCTAACCCTCAACCTTATAAAAACTACCTACCTGACTTCTCATTGACATCAGCTACCCAACCATCACCTATCTTTACTCTTAAAGCTCATACGTGTACAGAAAATGCAGCAGTTACATCGTGTGATTGTTTTTCCTTAAATAGATCTACTCAAATAAATTACCTTGGTGTGTGTATTGATCATCTTCTCAGTTGGAAATATCATTTGACCACACTTACCGCTCGTACACGTAAAATGATTTTTATTTTCAAAAAATTGCGTCATTCAGCTGAGTTCAATACTTTAAAACTAATTTACCTTGCTTTATGTCAGTCTATTCTGTCATATTGCATCTCTGTATGGGGCGGAGCTCCTAAGTCACACTTATTGCCCTTAGAACGTGCACAAAGAGCTGTACTTAAGGTTATGATGTGTAAAACCTATAGATACCCCACAAGTCAACTTTTTAGTGACTGCCAGCTGCTTTCTGTGAGACAGCTCTTTGTGCTCGAAATAATATGTAAAAAACACAATAGTTTAAAATATGACAACAATAGACATAGAAAACGTCGCACGTATAAGGTATGTCAAACACAGGTGTTTAGGAGTACTCTTGCAACCCAGCACTTTAGGGTACTTGGATGTCACCTCTATAATAAAATAAATGAACTCTGTAACATTTATCCACTGCCTAGATACCAATGTAAAAGGAAAGTTAGTAACTGGCTTATGACTAAATCCTATGATGATACTGAAAGCTTATTAAAATTAAGTATACTGTGACCCAATTCTTTCTATATGTTGTATAATCTATTATTATTTAAACGCATGTATTTCTATATCCACCACACACACACACACACACACACACAACACTCACACACTTATACATATAAACCGTCACAGTCACAGTCACATACACATAATGACCCACAGCTGTCATCTATCCATGTTGCCAATATAAGATACACTATATTGATAAATAAAATGTATTAAGTACGAGAGCCCTGGTACCCATACCACAAGTTCAATCTTAGCTTGGGTACCAGTGTTTAACAAGTGGACTGTAAAAATTATTTGTATACTTTTTATGTGTTCAAATGACTGTATCTTTTAATGCCAATAAACGTTATTATTATTATTATTATTATTATATAAACGAATATTTAAACGATAAATTTTAATAATTCATATTATGTAAGTATATTTAGAAAATAAGTTTAATACTTAACTTATAACAAATTAATAATAAACTATAATAGATTATTAATTGTAATACGTGAGTATTTAAATAAATATCTTTTAAGGTCTAAAATTTATTTCAATAGGTATGCTATATGATAATAGAACGTTCTTTCTTCTCTCCTAATTTTGCCGTGCCCGACGGGGTCCATAATTGTTCTCTCTACATTTATAAGACCTGTATATACATTATGGAGTGCAATAAACGAATTGAATTGAATTGAATTGAATATGTCATGAATGCCAGATTTATAATGCAGTCAATAATTTTCTTGTAATTTTCGATGGCATACGCAAGTGGTCGCCTCGCCATTGCCGCCGTGCTGAATGTTGTGGGATCAAATACCATACTATACAATTATTCATGCGCACTACAAATTATTATTTTTCTTAGTGTTGGTGTATTTTATGTCCGTCAATTAAATGTGTGTACAGTTCTTCGCGACACAGACCTTGATCATGGACGATGATGCAAGAGTTGTGTTTAAAAATCAAATCCCATCGTTTTTTGTTGTTAATAATAATATTATTCTACAATATAATATTCTACCACATACACACAACACCATCTAGCCCAAACTAACCAGAGCTTGTACTATGGGTACTAGACAATGGATAAACATACATATATACTTTTTTTTTTGTAAATACATACATATTATACATATAAACATCCAGACCAAGACAAACATCCATGTTCATGCACACAAATGTTTGACTTGTGCGGGAATCTACATGTAAGCTACATACTTCATATTGTTTTAAATGTTATTATTATATTTATTTATTAATGTTTAGGACGTCACTATTGTTGCTAAGCTGGAATAAACGATATTTTTTCGTGTTCTTGCATATTTATATTTTTGTGCCGATCTCTAAAAGTTTGCTCCGTATATTTTATTACATCAAATTAAATCAATCAATTATGATTGCATACTTAGACATGCAGGTTGCTTCGCAATGTTTTTCTTCGCTTTTAAACTGAAAGATAATTAATTATTTAATACGCACATAACTTCGAAAAGTCGGTGGTGCTTTGGGATCGAACTCGAGACCACTACATGGTAATCCAACGATCTCTCACTAGGCCATCGCTCTATGCATCGCTTATGTTTTGTCATGTCTTTATTTTTAATATTCGTAAAAGTCCTTGACAAAATAGCAATAATGCTTAGTGTGTGATTATTAAACAAATAAAATAATGTTGTAAATAAATTTGTTAATCATAAGGCCTAATCATCATCTAGGCTTGAAAGAGACAAAAATACGTCCAAATTTTGTATGGAGTAATCACCTATACAGGGTGATTTTGAAATCGTGTAATTCCTTTTAACCACGCATTCTACTGGTGATATAGAATAACCCTGACCATATTTTTTCTTAATTAGAATAATGGTTTCGGCAAAATTAGAGTACAGATGTTTTTCATGAAATGATTTCATATAGTCATATTTTAACCCCCTGACACAATCTTAATATTTTTTTAATTTAATAATAATAACATAACAATAACTGATGTCGTAAATAATAAGGGGCAATAAAAAGGACCGCCCGTTCTTATTTACGACATTAATTATTAATATGATTTTTTATTTTAATTAGTAAAAAATTAAAATTGCCTCGGTTGGTTAACATATGACTATCTGACACCATTTCACGAAAAAAACGGAATAATAATTTTTCAAAAAAAATAAATCTAATTAAATAAAAATATGGTCAGGGTTATTCTATATCACCAGTAGAATGCGTGGTTAAAAGGAATTACACGATTTCAAAATCACCCTGTATAATTAATGATAAAAGGATTAAAGACTCATTTCACTAAGCCTTACTTGAAAGAAAGCCCTGTTTAGTAATCTCAATAAGGCTATGCCATTCAATTTTAATGAAATTCTTTGTATTACTTAAAGAATGTAGGAATTTAATTAAGTACTAAAGACTAGGTCAATTATTTACTTTCAGTATTAGAAAGTTTATTAAAATATACTAGCGGTGCCTCGCGTCTTTACCCAATCTCTTAACGTCGAAGCGTGATGTAGGATAGCCTATAGCCTTTTTTGTCCTGTCAACTATTAGAATGCCAATCATAATTTAACAAGCTATTGTGTTTAGCCACCGGTGTGCTAGGCTACAAAATGCATCATTTTCTTCAAATCTAACCAGTAGTTTCGTAGATTAGTATTTTTAACAACAAATAATCTCTTTAGCTTTACAATATTGGTATAAATTACCAAATAATAATAATATATTCTATCACATACACACAACACCATCTAGCACAAACTAAGCAGAGCTTGTACTATGGGTACTAAACAATGGATAAACATACATATATACTTGTTTTTTGTAAATACATACATATGTGTTATACATAGAAACAGTCGGTCGAAGTCGGTTACACTAACCACTACACCATCGAGGCCGACATTTGTGATGTCTACATACATACATACATAGATTCATAGCTTTTATTTAAAATAAATACTGTTTCTAACATAACCTAACCTACCTTTTTGCGAGCGAATCCTCGTGCAAAAGCTAGTAGTTTTAATAAACGCGAATAAAGTTACGCGTAATCTTATCTTGTATGGGGGCCAGTCAGTACAGATCGGCGACACTTCGACCCAGTGGGATCTTTTGTGTCGACTTCCCCAATAACGACTGCTATAGATGTTCATGGCAGCCGGGACCGACGGCTTAACGTGCTCTCCGAGGCACGGAGCAGGCGATAATTGTCAATAAATAGGCACATAATTTTGAAAAGTCATATAACTGGGGTTATAACGTGGGTTCGAACCCGAGACCCTCTGTATTTCATTCTGTTGGTCTCTCCACTGAGCTATCGTTGCTGAGTTATGCGTAATACTTACATGTTAATATTATCATTGTGACGTAACTCAAACAGTTTCATATCTAAACGTGTTAGTTGTAGTATCGTAAACAAAATGGATACCATTCGTTATATCTACTATCTCAATTTAATTGTTTTTGGAATTCACGATACATCCAATATCTTGCTGCTATTATTATGCTAGATAGTAAGACTTTGTGTATTCGACAATCAATTTCTTAGATTCTAATTGCATTCGAATTTAAATTTATAATATTTATGTAATGCCTCGGTAGCTTAGTGTATCTATACTAACTAGAGGTCGCCTAGTGCTCGAAATTCGACCAAAGTTTGACTGTAAGGTATCGCTGATATAATTATGTCATTAATTATATTGATATGTGTAACCATAGTTACGCACTTCGATTGCGTGTGTCAGATGCATGGTTGTGTGCATGTAGTGCTTTTTCATTAATTTAATATATTTCTAATGCATATTTTATATAAATATTAGGATTCGCCCCTCCTTCTCCATAAAAACTTTAACTGTGCCAAATTTCATACTCCTCCGTCCAATTTTCGTAAAAAGGGGTACAAGGCTTTTGCTTCACGTATTAATATATAGATATTATAAAGCTGAAGAGTTTGTTTGTTTATTTGTTTGTTTGGTTGAACGCTCTTATCTCAAGAACTACTGGTTAGAATTGAAAATTCTTTTATTGTTGGATAAATATGCTATTTATCGCGGAAGGCTATAGGCTATATAACATCACGCTACGAGCAATAGGAGCGGAGCATCAATGAAATATGTTGCAAAGATGAAAATTCTCGATGTTGCGTGGGACAGCTAGTACTACATATGACTGCCGTGAATGAGGTATCGGGTTCGATTCTCGGGTCGGAGATTGTTATTGGATTTTTCTGCCAAGAAATTTTCAGTAGCACGGATTGTGGAGATGTGCCCGGTCGACAGCAATAACCTCGTCCGACGGATATTACGTAGGACTTAACACCATATCTACCATAATTGCTTTCCAAATAAATAAAATATAATATGGGTGTAATACACTTAAACTGAAATCTTAAGGAATAAAGGTGTAAGACTATGTATATTTCTATTCTTTGTTCTCGATTTCATTTATGGCATATTTATAAACTTAGAAGCAAACAGAGGTTTAATTATAAGTCCCAGCATCACAAGTTTAAGTTTCTCCCCAAAGTAGATGATGCTAGGGAGAAACAAATTATATAATTGTTCACTTTAGCTATTCTGTTTCTAGATATTTCTGTAGTAAATAGGCTGCTTATTACGTTATTTAATTAAGGATGCATTAGCAATATGCGAATACGATTATACCGTAGAATAAATGTTGCCATGTTGTTTCTGAAGTATCAAGTCATACTACAAATGTCTTAGATTAAAATGTGAAGACCTAAAAAGTTAAGGTCATCACAATCTTTTCCAAGGCAATAGTTGCCTTTAATGACGTAATATTAACAAGGTAAGTAGTTCGTTAAAATTGTGAGACTAAAAATAACACAAACGATTTAAGAAGTAATTTATGATTTAGTTAAACGTGCATTCTAATTTAACCATATATGTTATCTCATCACAAATTTTTCAATAATAAATTTCAAATAATAACGTTAACAAATTTCACTTAAGCTTCCGTTAAAATAACTGGTCCACATTTTATGAGGACCATAAGTTTAGGATCGAGTCTCACGATGGAAAATTATGAAAATTGTTTTAGATGACCCAAATTTCGTTCCACTTTACGCGACGGATCATGTCCGGGATAAAATAAAAATAATGGTTGTTAGCTACGTTTCGTAACTTTGAACCGAAGATGACTTTTATAGTAAAAGCTATAATGAAATGAAGACGAGTTGATAGGTTTATAAGCAATGATAAAATTTCATTATCATAATCTTGAGATTAAAATTTATATACAGGGTGTCCGGTAATTAATGGATAACCTTAAAATGTCTTATAGTAGAACTGAAGGCCGTTCAGAAAAAATGAAAAGAAATAATATAAATGTGGGATTGTATGGCAAAATAAACGAACAATATCTTGTTAAAAACTATTTATTCGTAGATCGTTCAAAAAATCAACGTTACACCGTGGCTGTCGGTCGTGAACATAGATTGTCGTGCATCTCTCCCATTGTCCTTTCTCACTCGCACACATACCTCTCTCATTCTTTCATCCGCTGCGTTCCGTTTTACAATATTTATCCCACAGTCGGCCATCCTGATCCATGTCTGCCCTCAGACATTCACACGAACATTCATCGCTATCTTACAACTTAAATTTAACTTAACTAACTTACAACTTAAATTTAGCTTAACTATTAATACACATACACATTACTTAACAATATTCCTCAAAACAGGTTTACACAGACATTTAACATTGCAGTAGGTATAGTACAGATCTTATAGTAAACTAAAACTAAGCTAACATCGTAACAAAACATGGTGATAACAAAACATAGCACAATAATAACCTTTCACACACAACTCTGAAACAAAAAGTTAAATCAACAGGCAAGCGACTCTCACCATTTAGGTTTTGGAGTCGACACCTGGCCACGCCTTCATGTAGTCTGCTGAACTAGAGGTTACCCCAGGGCCTTCAGTGTTAGGGTCTAGCTTTTTCACATCATATCTGTCGTTCCTCTTTACTTTAACGACCTGATAGGGCCCTAGATATTTGGCTTTCAGCTTCATTCCCGTGCCAAACTGCGTGCGTTTAATTGCCACTAGGTCTCCTTCATTGTATTTCATACTCTCTTTTCTCTTCCTATTGAAATTTCTTATGTTTTCTTCTTGAACTTGTAAAATCTGTTCCTTGGCTTTCTCTCTAAGTTTTTCTCTCTCCTCTGAAAATCTTTCCCTTCCCTCTTCTAAAAGTAAGTCGTAAATCTCGGTGTCTTCCTTCATTCTCATCTTAGTCCCAATCAATAGTTGATAGGGTGTAGTATTTATGCTTCGCTGAAAAGTACTATTTAGAGAGCGCTGTAATCTACTTACATGCCGATACCACAGGGCAGGGTTTTCTATACACATCTTCGTAAGTACGGAAATTATAGTACGATGAACTCTTTCCACTTGCCCATTTCCTCTAGGTACGCCCGTCGTAATTTTGATGTGTTGTATGTTTTCGTCTTTACAATATTCTTGAAACTCATTGCTCGTATACGCCGTTCCTCGATCAGTTATAAATCTGGTTGGATTACCAAAATGTTGTTGGTGAATTTTCAACTTTTCTATTGTTTCTTTACTTGTGGTACTTTTAGTGGGAAATATCCACGTAAACTTGGTAAATGCGTCTACAATCGTAAGAATATGGTTATACTGCTTCTTCGTCTCAGTCATTGGACCGATGTGATCCAAATGAAGTGTATGTAGCGGCGACTCTTCTTTTTCAATCGGAGTTAGGAATCCTTCTTGTTTTCCCTCTTTACGTGTTGCTAATAGACATGGAATGCAGCTTGTGATAAACTCTTCTATTTTCTTATCAAGGTTCTTGATAAAATAGTCTTTACTTATTAATTCAATCATCTTTCTCTTTGAAAAATGTCCATTTGCATGAGCCCTTTTGATAATTTCATTTTCCATAGACTTTGGGACCACCAAATGCTTTTCCATTCCTTTGTACAGCAATCCATTATCAATGTAATAATCTCCATAAGTTCTCTCCTGTAAAATTTCTAATATAGCTTTTAGACCATCATCCAACTGTTGTGCTCGTCTGATCTCATCGTGCAGAGTCACTACTGCTACATATGGGTTTCGGCTTAATGCATCAGTATGCTTCATCCTCACTCCTGGCCGATGTTCAACCACAAAGTCAAACTCCTGCAGAAGCAATGCCCATCTTGCAACCCTCGTACTCAAATCTTTTTTCTTAAGTGTCATCTGGAATGCTGGGCAATCAGTGACAATTTTAAATTTTATACCATACAAGTAGTGTCTAAATTTTTTTACCCCTTCAATTATAGCCAAACTTTCCAGCTCATAACTGGTGTACTTTTTTTCTGCATCATTTGTTTTACGACTCATGAAATATACCGGGTGTAGTCCACCGTCATCATCAGATCGCTGCATGAGTATAGCAGCATAAGCCAGAAGCGAAGCGTCTGTATGCATTTCTGTCTCCAATCTTGGATTAAATATTCGTAATACTGGTTTAGTAGTCAAACGTTCCTTCAAACAATTAAATGCACACCGTTGCTCATCATTGAATTTGAAATCAACATCTTTCTTAAGTAAATCTGTAAGTGGTCGTGCTATAGATGCAAAATTCTGTATATACTTCCTGAAATACGACGCCAATCCAATAAAACTTTGCAATTGCTTAGTTGTTTTGGGTTCTGGAAACTTTGTAACAGCATCAATCTTTTCACTGGCAGACCTCACTTGTCCATTCTCAATCGTATGACCTAAATAAGTTATGCTTCGACATATCAGCTGTGCTTTTTTCCAGTTAATTTGCAAGCCATATTCAGATGCCACCCGTAAAACTTCTCTTAATCTATCAACAGCTTCCTGTTCATCTTTTGCTGGAATAAGAATATCATCGACAAATATTAGAACAATCCCTTTAGACATTAATTCTCTGAAGATTATGGTCACAAATCTCATAAAGTAGTTTGGGCAAACAGACAAACCAAATGGAGCTTTCAAAAACTCGAACTGACCGTGGTGTGTAACAAATGCAGTGTACTTTACAGACTCACTGCTGACACTCAGATGGAAAAATCCATTCTTTAAGTCCAGTACACTAAATACTTTTGCCTCAGCCAACTTGTCAATGTAATCCTCAATAATCGGCAATGGAAACTCATCCTTTATAATTTTACTGTTTAATTTTCTATAGTCAACACACACCCTTATAGCACCATCTTTTTTGCAAACAAGAACTAATGGACTGGCATATTCAGAGTAACTTACGCGTACAATTCCTTGCTCGAGCCATTCCGCAACTTGTTCTTCAACCACCACCTGCTCCTTTAGTGATATGCGTCGTGGACGTTGCACCACCGGGACATCATCTTTCACAATTATTTTCAGTTGGATAGGAGCTTCTTTGATTTGGCACGGTTGATAGCTCTCAACCATCTGAACAACCTCTTCTTTAAGGTCAGTATTACTTACGTGACCAACCTCAACACTGCAACTGAAACAATTGATTTCATCCACCCATTCCACAGGTTTCATCCACACAGCACTACCATTCATAACCATTATAACATTCTTAAGAAATTCGTGACCTATGATTACATTAAAAGGCATACAGTCTTTAGGTACCACGTAGAATAACACATCATCGTATTTCGTACCGTCGATCACAACATTGGTTGTTATACAACCTAATGACTCCACTTTAGCGAAACCAAGTCCGGATAGTGTTATGTTATTGTTCATCACTTTACTGACATTTGCACAAAACTCAGAAGATACCAAGTTCACATCACTGCCCGAATCAATAAGCGCACTTGTCGTTTTTCCACATAATTCTATGATCTTCAAAGGTTTTTCCCGTTGTGATTGTTTGTTTACATCGTAGATGTCATACTCGGTTCGACTTTGACGTTTGCTACCTCTGTCATCTGTCATCTTGTCACTGTCATTCTGTGGGTGTGACGTATCATCCGCGTTGAACGATGATTGGCCGAACATTGCTTGCTTGTTCACACGTTCGCCGCTCCCGCTCTCACTTGTCGATGCGCCGTTGTTGTGACCTTTTCTATCGCCGGAAGTGCCGGAACTACGCCATCTTGATGAACTTGAATTACTCGAATCTTCCTTACGGCCGCCTACCTCCTTATTATTTTTATGCGGGCACTTCGGTGAAATATGGCCATATTCGTTGCAGTTAAAGCACTTTGGACCTTGTGCCTTCTGCGGACAGTCTTCCGACACATGATCACCGTCACCACAGTTATAGCACCTTTTTGACGTTTTTTCGTGACGTACGTTGCCGCGTTTTTCGTTTCTGTAGGTACTTCTAGAATGTTCCAGTTTCATCTTTTCCTTAATAGTCTCGTAGATTTTAAACTTCTCTTTAAGTTCAGGATACGACGTTACACCATATAGCATGATTTTATTGGTTTCGTGGTCCACTATGCCATCAACGATGTATTTAATGGCCACGTAATCGGGTATCTTTCCTCTTTTCCCCAATGCCTTCATGACCATCATATAGTCGATGCAACTCTCGTCACGTCTTTTCTTCCGTTGGCTCATAAGCTCGTGTATTGCTTTGATGTCGACTGTGTCAGGGAATTCTTTACTCAGGGCCGCCTTAAGTTCTTCCCATGTTTTGTGAGGGCGTTCAGCTTCCATCCAAAGCTGAGCGGTGCCTGATAGAGACCTCCGTGCCATCAGCAGCTGTTGTAACGGTGTCCAACCACATATTTCTCCATTTTCTTCCACGTCTTGTATCCATCGCGTCACTGGATACGTTTTATCTTGACCGGTGAATTTAGGTATTAGATCCGAAGTTAGATACAACATTGAGCTTAGGCCCGTGCGTGATTCGTCTTTCATCATTTTCAGTCGCCGTTACCGTCGTTCATAATAATTATGCACACATCCGCCGCCGTGCACCACGCCACGCGCCGCCGCCTGTCTCCGTCGTCCGTCGTTAGTAAACTTCTACAAACTCGAACCCGTGTCGTTATTTTGCCAATCCCGGACGAGCCCCCAATTTTGTGGGATTGTATGGCAAAATAAACGAACAATATCTTGTTAAAAACTATTTATTCGTAGATCGTTCAAAAAATCAACGTTACACCGTGGCTGTCGGTCGTGAACATAGATTGTCGTGCATCTCTCCCATTGTCCTTTCTCACTCGCACACATACCTCTCTCATTCTTTCATCCGCTGCGTTCCGTTTTACAATATTTATCCCACATAAAAATTAAAATAATATATATTATATTAAAAAGTGCAAGCTATATAAGCATAGCATACTTTTGACTGTCTATCTATTAACATAATTAGTGTTTAATAATAAAACAACAAAAAACTAATGGATTTCATTCATTTATGGTCGTAGTATACAAGAAAGTTATACATGGTAATTTAAAAAAAATACATATCTCAGGTAGCAGTTAGGATAGACATTTTTTATATTTTTTTCTGAACGGCCATCAGTTCCGCAAGCTGCTTTCACGGATGCATGTGCAAGATAATATTTTTATGATTAGCTTGCACATGCATCATGCAAGTGAATCGTATGAATTCGTCGAGTCAGTCATTTGAAAGACACACATTGCTTACAACTCGCACAAGTCGCTCAGCTTACACATGTCGTTTGTGTTGCTTGCGACAGTAACCATGCTGCTATTAAAGGCATTTTAGGCCAATTACCTCCGTTTATTTTCGGGCATATTCAAGCGACATTATAATGGTATTCATATGTACTATACATACACATATACACATGAATAACTGTAAAATTGTTTTGAATGAGATTGCTTATAAAAAATAAATGAAACAGCATGGCTTATTTGACTATAAAGGTGCCAAAGAACGTTCAAAGAAACTTTATATAAGAAAACAAATTCCTTTCAATCTGACTCTGTTAAATGGATTCTACGCTTCTTTTAAAGTAAAACTTCTTGAACTTAAATTCGTTCATCGACTTTTATAAGGTTTGTAACGTTTCATGATTATTGCGGGATGTTCAACGAAGAAAAAAGGAAAGTGTTGAGAACCTTCGACCCTTTACAATATTTTGAGAAAGGGAATCTTGCCAATAATTGCTTTAAGCCTCGCCCGGTTTTTGTTAAGCTCGTTATCAAAGATTTTTTTGTTAAATGTAAGTGCCGTTTTTATGTTTTATTAATTGTTCTTTTGCTTTGAATTTTGATGTTGAATACTACTTTGAAGTGAAATTGTTTGCTTCTGTCTGTATTGATATTTGCTGATTGTTAAGTTTCATTTTTGATTATTAAGTCAAACAAATCAATACAGAACAACAGACAACAACAGAAGAAGATATTGCATTTTTATAAAGTAACATGTAGTTACGCTTACATACGCCTCCACATAAGCCGTATTAATTTAATTTGGATCGCAGTAGATAATTGTTTGTCTTTACTAATTTTAAGCTGTAACGAGCATGTCTGTATACAGAATACATTAAAAAAACAGATTAGGATTAATTATTTGAAGTTGTCTGAATCTAAAACACAATTTTTGTAATTATATCTATTTGCTTAATCCCGTATGAACCACTAAACAGACATTGATTCACTTTACACAGTTAAGCGGTGTTCAACGTTAAATCTAAGCTAGGCTTCTTTGCTTTTTGCGTTAAAAACACAACTCCTGCATTGGGAATATTTCCTGTGCCGCAGGCTTACACCCTACATATCAACAAACATTCAAATAACACAAAGAAAAAATGCTTCAAAGAAGACTTGAAACAACAGTTTGTGGATCAAACAAATTTCTGTCCCAATTCTGTCAAATGAGTATCGGGTCCATAACTATCGGTACAGAGGCAGGCGAGGCGACCGCTTCAATCACTATGCCATCCATCTTATATCCTCCATTCGTTTGATATCCGAGATGTGGATTCATTATTTGTATTTCAAGTCACCAGCAGCTTATAAATTATCGCTGAAAGAAGCGAACGTCATAACGTTGAAAGAAAACATCGTAAGGTGGAGTCCTCCGTTAAACTTTTACAGATAATTGTGAATCACTCACACTAGGCCAACCACGATAGACAATGGCCTAAAAGTTTTTGTACTCAGATAAGGCCTACACTCTGTAATAGCAAAGATCATAAAAAAGGGGCAATGTTATTATTATATTGTATATCTACTGATAATATTAATTAAAATATGCTTTTTATTTTCTGTCGAACTTACTGTACTTATTACTTATGCCAACAATTTTCATAAAAACTAGTGTACCGACTTTAATGTATGTCATTATATGAATGTAAGATATGAATTCCGCGAAATTACATACTTTGCGCAAGGCTTTAGTACATCACGCATTATGTGTTCATCCGCATATATAAGATGATTATATTAAGTATTTTCCTAATTTCGAGCTTAAGAATAAGTTTAAATAAGATAAGTAAAAATAATGGTCTATACCTATTCTGGTTATAGGTAAATTAAAAAAAACATAATGCATATTCTTATACTCGAATTATATATAATTAAATAATTAACATAATATATACACGAATTATTTACAAGAAGTGTGTCAGGATCGTAGGAAATGTAGTCTCTGCTTACCCCTCTGGAAAACAGGCGTGAATCTATGTATGTATGTATTTACAAGAAATATAAGCTAAAAAGAAAAATAAGACTTCAAAATTATAAAGCGTTATGATATTTCTCCGCGTCGTCGTTGACTGGCAACGTGCCCAGAAGACTGGCAGCATTGTCATGTTGAATGGCAATACTTATTCTTTGTGCAAAGAAAATACCAGCCATCTGTTCACGCGAAGCGTCGATGAGTCGCTTAGCTAGGTCTCTGTAAACAGACCTAGCACTTGGACCCCATGGTCCCAGCGTTTCGACACCAAACGGCTCATATATAATACTCCTAATTTGTATCTGTTATAATATTATCTTACGTTTACGTGAATGTTATACATTGAAATTAAACAACTTTATACGGCTTTTATCGCATTGTTATTTTTTTATAAAACACTGTTATTACATAATTTTGAAACTTTAAACTACTATAAATTGTTAAACAATTTTACTAGTTACTTTTTACTTCTAATTACTTACAGTAAAACTATTACAATATATGTTAATATCCTGTCCTGTGAGTGCCTGTTATGATTTAGAATTTTTGGCTATATGTCGAACGTCTTGAGTTTAATCCTCGCACTATATGAAACATTGATTAAAAAGTATCTTATTTTAACTTGTCAATTGGTGGAATACCAGATATAATTAAAAATCTATCGTGTCTGCCCGAAGGTGTGCCTCTGCGACTGAAGTTAAGTTAATTTTGTAACCGATTTTTTCGTCCCGTGATAGACGTTCGCATTTGTGATGTAACTAACGTATCTTATAGCGATATAAAATGCTGAGTCAGCACGAAGTCTAGCAATAAGCGCGATAGGCAATGGACTCATCCCTATTACGTGAGACTAAAAATCATAGTTGGTATAAAGTGGATATAATAAGTACATCTTCGCACTTCCCTTCAGGAATTTATAAGTACGAGTTGCCTAGTGATCGAAATTCGACCATAATTCAAAAGAAATGATTTGCTTCCCTGCTCCGTATAAACGTCAACTACACCAAATCTCAATCTCCATCGTACGCGCAATTTTCTTAAAAAAGAGTACACAGTTTTCTCCCCGCATTTTAATAAATAAAGACATGTATCTATTTATACACAAATCCTTAGCTAACACATGTCTTTTAACAATAAACGACCTAATTTAGCATAACATTCTTGAAGACTACAATTCGTATGACACACATATAAAATAGAGAAACACGAGACATATTCATTTGTACTATAATTGGATTGGCCGAATAATAGCCCCAAAATGTTCTGTTTACTCAATGAACCGTTGTTTCGTATCGTCTGGCGAAAATCCTAATAGCTCCCTGATTGTCTCCCATTTTATATATTGCGTCTGCCTCGTACAAATATGTCAGAATAACTTCATTACTTAGGCATTAAGGAGGCCGTAGTCGGATAATTAAGCGGATAGAATGGGCTAATATATTTTTTATTTGTTTACACTTAGGTTGCTCTTTGGTATTCTATTCTTGTCGTCTTATTAGGTGGGGCTTTTGTAAGGTGGAAATTCTAGTGAAACTGTGTCAGTATTGAGTGAAATTCTAAGTTTAAACGTAAACCTCGCTGTGCCTTGATTCTCTTAAGGAATAGGTATAAGGTAGATCAACGTTTTATAAAATTAAACTATTTTATAATGTATTATATTTTTAATTTTTTATAATGTTTGTGACGTAATGACGCGGTGGTGTTATATGGTATAAGGTAAATATTGGACTTACGATCAAGATGTTGTGAGATTGAATCTTACCCATTGCCCTACCGATGTAAACCCTCTCTTATGAAAAGCATTTTAATTTAACTGGGAAGGTTTACAAGTAACTCAATTGGCTAGAACATAATATTTTTATGCTCGTGACTTTGCTTGCGTAAAAGTAGGTTAGGGTTTTTAGAACCTTTTTATAAAAATGTAGCATAAGTTACTGGGTGATATTATAATTTTCCAATCGTGAAATAATTTTTTAAACCCTAACAATCAAATTAACAAAAAATCAAATATTTCCTCTTTATAGTATTCGTATAGATAATAACGAATATTCGTTAATTATAAAGGAGTAGGTATTTTATCTATAGTTACATATTATATTAAGAGAAACTGACTGACATAATTATAAGAGCACACCTCAAACCACAGGGTGTAGAACCTTGGCAATTTCCACAGAGATTCCTGATGATGAACATACGAGTGGTGATCAATGTATTCTCGGTATCGGAGTGATATACTAATGATGAGTGTAATTAAATTATCTCATTAGTTACAGACACTCTTTGAGGGTATAAATATAAAATTTTATTTAATTGTCACCATAGTATTCAAGATATTATTACGAAAAGGCAACTAAGATGAGCGATGCGACAATGTTGAAAAAAATCGAGCATCGCGATGTGATAAAATTCCTTACAAAGCAAGGAAAGACGCAAAAAGTTATTCACGAAGAAATGATGGCTGTTTACTAAGATTCTGCTCCTTCATTATCTACTATTCAGAAGTGGTCTAGTGAATTTGGACGGGGTAGAGAGAGTATTGAAGATGACTCCCGTGGTTTTGGGATTCTAAGGGTATCTTACTGTACATAAAAAAGGGTCAAAGTATTACTACCACATCTTACGCAAACATCCTGCGTAATTTAAAGAAGGCAGTAAAAGAAACAGACGTGGAAAATTGACCGCAGGTGTCTTGCTTCTTCAGGACAACGCGCCGGTTCACACAGGGCGCGCCGCCCAGACCTGGCCCCTAGTGATTACTTTCTGTTCCGAAACCTTAAGAAAGATGTTCGAGGTAAACGTTTTTCCGACGATGAAGAGTTGAAGGCGGCAATTGACGAATAAGAAAGAAAAATATTTTTAGGGGATATTGAAAAGTTACTTTCCCGCTCAAAGGGGAACTACATTAAAAGAAAAATTATTCCAGAATTTTCTGCTTATTCTTTCATGCTTATCGAGAATCTTTATCGAGAATACATTGAACTGCCCTCGTAGCATCAACTAAGGAATGGTTTACCGCAATCCATTTCTCAAACAATATATTAGTGATACATAATATAATAAAATTGATATATGAAGTAACTTGATACTGGGTATATGTACCAAAGCACTCATATCTAACAAATTGATTGACATTTGACTTGACCGAACGGATGGCGAGATAAAATCCTCCATGACACAGAAAGAGGGCGAAATATGTCTTTTAAAAATCTCAAGTTATAATTTATAAAATAATTGGACACGTGCTTTATACAAGACAACATATATCCTGCTTGCTGATTTTTAACATGAATGCGCATTCATACTAAAATCAGCAAGCTGGACCAGCGCAGTACTAAAACCTTTTATAGAATATCGACATAAAGCAGCAGTATACGGAGGCTACTTACCATGCGATAGCAGATTGTATGCTTGTCCATCTTCAATTTGATTTAAAGTAGACCATGACTTGGTTATGGACGTTTAAATTGCTTCTGTGATGCCAAGAAAATAAGCCCTATCGGTTACCATAGACCAAACTCCTCCCGGGGCATTCGACTTTTCTTCTTTTTTAACCCTTAACTGTAGTGGTGAAAAATTGTTACGATTCTATAGTCGTGAGCCCACTGGACCCACCTAGTTTAAACTCATGTAAAAGATATAAAAATATAAAATTTGTTCATTTTATTTATTACTCTTGAAAATGAAACATTCATTTAGGTAATTTTATGCAAAAACAAACAATAGGAGTATATATATATAAATTAGTATTTTTTTACTAGCCTAAAAACAGGGTACTAGGTACGATAGTAAATATGAAAATAGATATTTAATTTTAAACTTCCGAATGTGCTAGTTAATGGCATAGGAAAACTTAATAGAAAACTTCTCCTATAAAAATTTTGACAATGGTCAAAGCGAACGAATTTTCTTAGTATAAGTCATTCAAATAAGCAACTTGTAATCACTGCATAAGTGTGCAGGCTTTGCTGTTCTGGTAGGGCATAATGAACAACACTTTCTTTTTTTCTTATCCAGTTTCAAAGATTCGTTACTGGTTCTAGTGCTGATAATATTCAATCTATGTTTGTAGCATCTCTCTCATAAAAGGCTTAGACAAAATTAGTGCAGGCCTTTTCCACAATTATTTATATTTGATTCCAAAAGCTCCTGCTTTAATTCGCCATCAGAAATATGTAAAATTAAATACAAATAACAAAAAAGTTACGTATCTATAGTGGTGGGTCCAATGGACCTACGTGTATGACGACACTGACCTTAGGTACTCCTACAGTACAGTACAGCGTGACCCGTCTGTTCTACTGTGCATATTTCGGCTTACTGTAGGAAGGTTCTAAGAAGCTGAGGAGGCTGCAGCGACTGGGATGGTTTTTATAAACATTCAAAGATTGTTTATGAGTCCAATGGACCCACGACTATAGTTAAGGGTTAAACACAATTCTCGTACTAAGAATGAATTTTGTGTCGAAGCGTTACAAACATTCAAATAACTAACGAACACAAAGAAAGCTGAGACTTGGAACAACTATTTAGAATATACAAAGTTTTGCTTCATGTGGTGATCGAACCAACATCTCTTGGCGCAATGGCAGTAAAGAGGCGAATACTTAAACAGCTTCGCCATCTATGCAATTAATTGTCTGCCACCAGCAATAAAAATATCCTAGGCAAACCCCGGAGACACAAGCTAGTCTTTATTATAAGCGTATACCTGACACAGCTGTCTTATTACCAAAAATAGGTTACCATCACAGAGGAGCATAAACAAGAGCACAAAATACGTTATATTAATTCAGCTTTATGCTTGTTAACTATGAGCGTTTAAATTGCATCTCAAAGGCAATACACGACAGTTTAGCTCAGGATCGTGTTGCTATTATTATAGGTGCCTCAAGGTGGGCGATTAAAACTAACATACCTGCGAGCTGGAATATACGGGTTTGGTTTTTACCCATCTTGTTGGTTAAGTGCTTTTTTATACACGGTGGTAGTGAATGCAACTGCTGTGCATGAGATCTCCGAAGATCTGTAAGAAAGAAGGTATTGGTATTTTCTGTCAAGACACAGAACCTTTTTCTGGATGAAAGGGGCATTTTTATACCCCATGTCCTGTACCCCTGACAACGTGCATGCAAAATTTTATGATGATCGATCGAGAAGTAAATTCACGAATTTTCTATAAAAAGAAAATATAAGTAGTTCTTCCTCCATTTACGTGGGCTCTAAAAATAAAGCTGGCTGAATATGGGTGTAATGCAACGCAAAACACGTCTGCCTACACCTAAAGAAATATAGGCGTGAGACTTTGCAAAGATACATATAGGTTAGGTATCCGATTGATTCTGCTTGCGAAAATAATCAGCCGTATGTCAACTATAAATACAAGTGCAATGTCACTAGCCATTGCAATGAGACCTCCTGCACTGTTTTTTTTGTACTCAATTGCCTATAAAAACCAACAGCCCGACTTTTTTAAACAGCTCTAGTTTAATTGGGCGTTGTTGTTGCTATTGGATTGCATTTATCACAGGTAACCTTTACGATGTTAACTAGGAATAAAAGTCGATTTACTTGCCGAAATTAATAAAATAAAAGAAAAGCCGGTTTACAGAATAAATAATATCTCGATCCCAAGGTGCTTCTCTCTGACTTTTTAAAGCTATGGGTGGATATTAAAAAGTAGCCAATTATTACCTGTTATATTGGTGCTGCAAAAAATCATCATTGAAAGGAAACCTACATGCCTTAGAGTTCTCCATAATGTTCTCGAAGGTATGTGAAATCTGCCAAACCAGACTGTGTCAGTGTGGTGGGCTATGGGCTTCCCACACTGTGAAGAGGTCCGTGTCCAGCAGTGGGATGGTTTAATTTAGGGCTAATATTATATACGAGATTTGCCTTTTATATTAAAAATTAAAAGTGACTTCAAATTTGACATGTTCGTACGTAAGTAATTATAGTTACAAAAACTGCTTTCAAAATTTTCGATATTCCTATAGGCTTAAACGCACTTAACGACGAAAATACATAAGCTAAGACTATAATAATATCTACCATGTTTGCGCAAATAAAATATTCGATTTGACACACTTACATTCTCCCCACGTAATTTATTACTGAACTGTGAATGAACAGTACAGGAGTCAAAAGAATAAAAGCAACTAAACCACTTTAAATAAAGTTACTTTTTCAACAACTCGCAACAATCTGCGTGATACAATCACAGTAGCGTCTAAAGTAGCTGTCAAGATTTAAAATAACGTAGCATTGTATTTTTAAAACCGCTTCAAGACTAGCATAATTTATTCTGCAGAAAGCAAACCTATCTTATTTAGTTGCTATTTAAGTGTTGCAATTTTATTAACCTCTGAGTCTTCTTCGAAGAGGATAATGAAAACACTATGTGAGTCTGTGTGTCTCTCTGTTAGTGATAGTTTGTTAGTGACAGGCATAGTTCCGAAACCACTGGACCAATTGACTTGTAACTTGGTGTGCAGATACCTTGGAGTCATCCCTCAGTCAAGTTTAAATATGAGCCCTGTGGGTCAAAAGACCCTCGAGATATAGGGGTCATTTCTTTTCATTACTTTTAAATTTAAGACGAAGAGGTTGAATCCTGGGTTTTTACACCCATCTGGTTTAAACTAGATTAGCCCGCGGCTTCACTTGCGTAAAAATAAGTTAGCTTATGTTAGTAACAGACCCTTTTTCTCAAATAAAATATAGCCTAGTTATTCGGTGATAATATAGATTTTTAATGGTGGAAGAATTTTAAATCGGTTGTAATGTTTATTTGTTACACCTTGTGTAACGCGGACTGGTCGAGCTCAGCGGCTGCGCTCGCGGTGGAGTGAGAGCGCCTCTTTCGCCCCCAGCAGCGGCAAATAAAAAAACGGCTGCACCCTGGACCAGAAATCTTGCGCCGGCCGCCGTCCTAAAGTTAAGTGATCCGCTGCGCTCCTGCTGTACCTCGTACTGAAGCCTTTACAACTAGAACCACGCCCTGTTACCCATATTGTATAGTAATAAATCTTGAATTAAAGATCGTGATATTGCGAAATACATTGTTTAAATTATCTCCGCTACTTAAACTTTCCTGGTCGAGCACGTTATAAAAACATGACCGACCATTACGTTACATCTTAGTTACCACCACTATTAGTATAGACTAGATTTTCTCGTGGCTTTTCCCGTGTTAATGCATATTTTGTCAATAATCTTCTATCCCTCAAAATAGTACTTTTTCTGGTTGAAATACCTTGTGTACTATGTTCTTTTCTGTATCCCTGGCAACCTGTATACGAAATTGTATCATTAACGGTCGAATAGTTTAGGTGTGAAATCGTAACAAACAAACTCTCATTTGAATCTATACTAATATAATAAAACTGAAGAGTTTGTTTGTTTGTTTGGTTAAACGCGCTAATCTCAGAAACTAATGGTTTGAATTGAAAAATTCAGTGTTGGATAGCCCATTTATCGAGGAAGGCTATAGGCGCGCTAATCTCAGGAACTACTACTTTGAATTGAAAAATTCAGTGTTGAATAGCCCATTTATCGAGGAAGGCTATAGGCTAAATAACATCACGCTACGACCAATAGGAGCAGAGCATAAATGAAAAATGTTGCATAAACGGGGAAAATTCCCATAAGTGAAGCAGACGAAGTTGCGTGGGTCAACTAGTTTATAATATATGTTAGGATTCAAATGTTACTGAATAAAGTTTTAATTGAATTATATCGGCAATTTGAAAATAGAGCGCAATAACTGGTCGGATAGCGTAATAGTTAATTTAAATTGACACTTACCGTCACTGTACTGTTTTGGGTGATGCAGTTTCTATCCAGGTATAAACATAATATTGTCTTCTGTTTACGCGAATGTTATTCATCGAAATTAAACTACTATATACTTAAAGTGTAATATTTTCAAAATTTTGTAATACAGTGATAAATAAACAACGCGATAAAATCCGTATATAGTAGTTTAATTTCGACAGGTATAAACATTTCAATTGGGCCCAGTGAGGATATTCTTTCTATCTGCTATTTCAATGTTTGTAAGATAAGTAATTATACCTAGAGTGGGCGTTTCTTTTTAATAAATGTGTTGTTATTCTTATTATTCTTTCTTAAAATACCAATCATAATTAAAAATCAATTGTGTCTGAACCACCGGTGTGCCGCTGTGACTCAATAGGCTTATATTATAACTCCGAAAATATGTTTCTGATCTTTAACGTTAAGACAATTAATGTTACGGCTTCACATGATTTGTTTGTATAGAGATAGTTTATGGGCTGGAGAGTGACATTCTTAACTGCACGAGTGGCAAGGCGTAATGGTTTAAGTGATAACCTTGTGTAGTCTCAAGGCGACCACTGGTGTAGGTTCGAGTCACATACGTGACAATTATTTATGATACCCACAAATGATTGTTCCGAATCTCCATGTTCTTTGTGCCTGTTCTTTAAATATTTGTAAAGTTCCCCGCAACACAGGAATCATTCCTAGAGAAGGAGTAATATTTTCTTTAGAATATGACAATTTTTATAATAATAATAATATAATATTCTATCACATACACACAACACCATCTAGCCCAAACTAAGCAGAGCTTGTACTATAAGTACTAGACAATGGATAAACATACATAATATATGCTTTTTTTTTGTAAATACGTAGGTACATATTAGTCATAGAAATACCCAGACCAAGATAAACATCCATGTTCATGCACACAAATATTTGACTTGTGCGAGAATCGAACCCGTGACCTCAGGCGTGGCAGTCGGTTACACTAACCACTACGCCATCGAGGCCACCCAAAACCTTTATCCTGGGACATTCAGGGTTACAGGAACATCTGAAACCTCGGAAACGACGCCTCCTGAAATGCTTATAAAATATAAATAATATGTAATATCGAAACGCTGAAACTTATGCTTTCGTTCTCTCCATAGTAGTACTTTTATGTGTAAGAGTATTTTGCAATTTTAAAGTACTTTACCCAAAAACTGCAAGCACTAGTTATACAAAATAATATATAACATATTTAAAATGGTTTATTCGTTTTATATGCAAGGTAAAACATGTCACATGAATTTTATGACATTTCTGCATTTCTAAAGTGCTGATATCAGGTAGGAACGTAAAATTTCAACGCTCAACGCTACTTATAATTCAGTTATAAAATTTATGAAAAATAAGTATATAAAAATTGCTAATAAAAATTAAAAAGGGTAGAAGTATAATATATAATAATGTAACCGACTGCCACGCCTGAGGCCGCGGGTTTGATTCCCGCACAAGTCAAACAATTGTGTGCATGAACACGAATGTTTGTCTTGGTCTGGGTGTTTCTATGTATAATATGTAATTATTTACAAAAAAAAAGTATATATGTATGTTTATCAATTGTCTAGTAACCATAGTACAAGCTCTGCTTAGTTTGGGCTAGATGGTGTTGCGTGTACATGTTATAGAATATTATATTATTTTCTATGCAATGTATATTAAAATGTATTATTAGACATATTTGAAGTTCGTATATTTACTCTGTATATAAGGGAATGAGTTTATTGCTGTCTATCGACTTGCACATTACCAGACCTTCTCCTATTGTGGAGAATTTGCCGAAACAAAAAACAAATATAACACTTTGCCCAGCCAGAAAACAAATTTGGTACCTCACTAGCAGCCTAAGCCTAACAAACAAAGCCAAAGAGTTAGACAATGTGATTACTCCAACCTTTTGTTTTGGTTTAGATGATTATAGACTTCGAGTCGTAGGCAATATGATTACTACCTACAATATTTTGTTTGATTTACTTGATTATAGACTTGAAATTGGTAACGGCGAGTCGTAGGCAATATGTTTACTACCTACAATATTTGTTTGATTTACTTGATTATAGACTTGAAATTGGTAACGGCGAGTCGTAGGCAATATGTTTACTACCTACAATATTTGTTTGATTTACTTGATTATAGACTTGAAATTGGTAACGGCGAGTCGTAGGCAATATGTTTACTACCTACAATATTTGTTTGATTTACTTGATTATAGACTTGAAATTGGTAACGGCGAGTCGTAGGCAATATGTTTACTACCTACAATATTTGTTTGATTTACTTGATTATAGACTTGAAATTGGTAACGGCGAGTCGTAGGCAATATGTTTACTACCTACAATATTTGTTTGATTTACTTGATTATAGACTTGAAATTGGTAACGGCGAGTCGTAGGCAATATGTTTACTACCTACAATATTTGTTTGATTTACTTGATTATAGACTTGAAATTGGTAACGGCGAGTCGTAGGCAATATGTTTACTACCTACAATATTTGTTTGATTTACTTGATTATAGACTTGAAATTGGTAACGGCGAGTCGTAGGCAATATGTTTACTACCTACAATATTTGTTTGATTTACTTGATTATAGACTTGAAATTGGTAACGGCGAGTCGTAGGCAATATGTTTACTACCTACAATATTTGTTTGATTTACTTGATTATAGACTTGAAATTGGTAACGGCGAGTCGTAGGCAATATGTTTACTACCTACAATATTTGTTTGATTTACTTGATTATAGACTTGAAATTGGTAACGGCGAGTTGTAGGCAATATGTTTACTACCTACAATATTTGTTTGATTTACTTGATTATAGACTTGAAATTGGTAACGGCGAGTTGTAGGCAATATGTTTACTATAACATTTTGTTTTGATTTACTTGATCGTAGACTTGAAATTGGTAACGCTTTTTCGAATTTTATAATTTTCGCCTATAAATCTAATCGATTTTTTCATACTGGACTGCAACTCGAATCATATCAGATTCGAGCTGGATACGTCGAATATGAAATTATTTGAATAGAATAACTGACCGTTGTCGATTATTTGGGAAGAGCACAAATAAACCAGCTTGCATTGAGAAGTATCGACTTACACAAAATCGGCGTTAAAGTTATAAATTTACTACGTTGCTTCCTGTGATTAAAATTTTCGAACCTCATCTCAATCCCGCTTACATACTCATCAATCCCCATCCTTTCCTTACTGATCAGCAACACACGACTGATTTCTCTGGCTTTGTAAGCGATGGTCACCGTTTACCATCAGGCGGACTCCGGAACCTGTTTCGTGTCTTTGTAGGTCCTCATAAAAATAGTAGATGTTGCCTGAGGTCTCGCTCACGAAAATATAGATTATTTAAATTTTCTAACCCTTGCGAAAAGTTTTTTTCTGGATGTATATTACTCTGTGTCCTTTTTTGTTTCCTTGGCAATGTGTATGCGAAATTGAACGATATTGGTCAAGAAGTTCCTTAACTACTAGGCGTGAAAACATAACAAACAAACTCACATACGCATTTATAATATTAGTTATATATAGTATAACTGCCTCTGTGGCGCAGCGGTAGTGAATGCGACTGCTGTGCATGAGGTCTTGGGTTCGAATCCCGGGTCGGGCCAACAAAAAGTTATTGGGTTTTCTGATAACAAATGTCAATACAAGCCCGGAGTTAGGAATTTGGCGGTGTTAGACACCCCCGTGCCTCGGAAAGCACGTAAATCCATTGGTCCTGCGCCTAATCTCTCTCCGGTCGTGTCGGATTATCCGTCCCATCGGATTATGAGGGTTAAGAACAGAGAGTGCACTTGTGTATGCGCACATACTTGTGCACTATAATATCTACTGCGCAGATGGCCAGTATCCGTTAAGATTGGCCGCCGTGACCGAAATTCGGTCTGGAGGACATTAAAATTAGTTGACCATGATTATACCTATCTGATTCATGTTATGTATATTCTCGAAAGGAAGGGCAGTTAAGCAGACATTTATAATACTTACTTATCATTATTGCCAAGTCTCACGTAAGAAACGACTAGCTGATTACTCTCTACCTGGAACCGTGCCAGACAGTGTAGACATTAAATGTAGCCTTATTTTACTAGCTTACTGTGAGGCTCATAAAATAATTATATTACTTAAGTTATACTATAACTTAGCCTAGCCTAGCGGAAGATCGATGGATTGCCGCGCAGATATCTTGAGTTCGCTCCCAAAGCTCGCACTTCTGACTTTTCTAAGTTACATGCCTACTAGGTATCCTTCAGGTATAGGTCTTTTTCCTAGATAAAAGATAACCTATGTCCTTTTTTATAATACTGACAACGTGGATGCGAAATTTCATGACGATCGGTCAAGCAGTTACGGCGTGAAAGCGTAACATAAAACCAAACATACTCACATATGAATTTCTAAAATTAGTTGGAATTAATTAGTTAATTATCGCTCGCTTTAACGAGAAAATATGTCACTAAAAATATTACGAGGTTATATTAATGTGATCTGTACCTTAAAAAACAATATTTGCCCATATACCACGCGAGCAAAACATGGGTTCGCATTAGACGAAATAATAAAAATATACTGTGAAATGCCAGTCTTTGAAAGTAATATCATTCTGAATGCCGCAAATAAAGCTTTGATTTCACAAATAGTTATAGAAAATATTTCTTTGTGAACGCACTTGAAATAAATTTATTAGTATCTACTTTTTTGTCTGAAATTCAATTAACTTTAACTTTGTAATGTCTAAAAAATCGCAACACGCTTATATTTTTGTTCAAAATGATCACAAAGAGCTTTTGATACGAAAAATATTTTGATTTCATATCTTTTTTTCATAAAACGTGTTATATTGAATCTCAACAATACCCTTCGTTTGTTAAAACAACCATGAAATAATATTACTTTTGATCAAAACGTTTACCCAATATATCACTTCACTTGCCTTGAAGAAAAATATCACATATCCCAAATAAATATACGAAATACAGACGTTTAATGAAGCGAGTAGCACCCAACTAACTAATTTATGTTTTTATGTGAAACGTGATTTTGCTGTTTCCCTGTTTTTTCTATTTTAAGAAACGATGTGTTTTCTTTAAATTTAAATTACAAATACATATTTATGTAAAACAACGGTCTACGTAAAATGATGATAATACTCACTCATTATACATTTTTGAATGGATGAGCTTCGTTTCCAATTTTAATGACAGTTCGTTTAAACCGGTTCAAATAAAAGTACTAGGTACTTTCGTCGTTAGCTTGCTAAGTAAGAGGAAGCTCTCTAATTTCTTTTATTTCATCATATATTTATTTGTCGAATCTTAGAATACCAGACATAATTAAAAAAATATCGTGTCTGGCCGCTGGTGTGCAGCTGTGACTCAATAGGCAAATTATTTTTCTCGATCGATTGTAGGCTGCGGTGATCACTTACCATGAAACTATTGTAGCTTGTTTTTTGTTACCTTTGTTGTAAAAAAGCCTTAAATATGTACAAAAACAGAAGTCTTTATATTATCGATGCTATAGGCACAGGTTTATTACATCCACGTTTCACCCGTTTCGGATCTCACGCAATAAAAGGCGCATCTATAGCCGCCTACCGTGAATGTTGCCGGACTCGAAGCTCACACTGAGAATGTCTTAACAGAAAAACCTAATAATACATTGCCCGAACTAGGACAAAATTCCCTTTGTTCGTGAATTATGCTTTTCGGGTGCTCTCAGAGTCTCAGCAGGAAAACAAAACGACATGCACTATGTCGTTTTGTTTGAATGAAAATGAATGAAATGAGGGCTTTGATTCACTCGAATATTCCAATTACAGTAGCTCTCTTGAAGGTTTTATATTACATAGTACCCTTATATATGTATTCTATCATTAAACTGAAACGTAGGCATATCTGTATACGTGAAACTAACATGAAGGCAAATCAATGGATTTCAGTATTTTTATCTGTCTGTTTGTTTATACCGACATCACGCAATAAGCACATAAGTAACGGATATTGATTTAGTTTTTACAATTTGGTATATATCTTGCGAAATCTGATGTTTTATTTGACATGTAACACAAAGCTTAATTTTAAATTTGATAAAAATCTGTGCTGAATTAAAATAGACTCTACTAACCAAGATAAAATCACCGTTTTCAGCTATACATAATATTGTTCTAGTTAGAATGTTCCATAAGCTTGGGATCCAGTGATTTATTTCATCATCACCATCAACTCAGCCAAAAGACCTCAACTGCTGGTCACAGGCCTCCCCTAAGTTGCCACACAGACAAACCTAATAAGAAACAAAATACAGCAAGATTTCATGATAATTGGAAGTCATTCTGCGTAACTAGAAACAGCACTAATTAAGTAATGTTTGGATACTACAAAATAACTATACATAGAAGCAATGATACTCCAACCGTAGTCTGACTGGCATAGCTGTTGAAAAGCAACCAAAACGCGAGGGCAATTATAAATTTATTTTACCTGTCTATTGTTAGAATGCCAGACAATATCTATTGTGTCGAGTCCCCGGCGGGCACTGTCGCTCAATGATTAAAGCCTAACTGATATTACTAGCGGTCGCCTAGTGGTCAAAATTCGACCAAAATTCCTTAGTTTACTGCTTTGTTTTTTGTTTTCTTTATTACATATAAATAAGGTATAGGTAACTATAGTTACAAAGAAATGTACGACGTCAGACGAATAATGCCGAAATACTACGAACGCGATTCGACTGCGTGTGTCAAATGCATGGATGTGTGCGTGTAGTATTTTTTTATTAATTTAATGTATTTCTAATGCATATTTTATAAAAATATTAAGATTTGCCCCTCCTTCTCCATATAAACTTTAACTGTGCCAAATTTCTTCTCCGACCACGAAATTTATATATAAAAAGGGTACAAAGTTTTTGCTTCACGTAAATTATATAGATAAATTTTAATGTGAGTTTCTATATTTGTTTGTTATGCCTTCACGCGTTAACCACTCGACTGATCATTGTAACATTTGGCAAACACGGGTACCAGGGGTACAAAAGAGGACATAGAGTACCTTTTATCCAGAAAAAAGTTCTAACATAACCTATATTTATGCTGGCAAAGCCGCGGGTAAAATCTAGTAGTAAATATTATAAAAATTGTGTTCTAGTTTTACGTTCAATCATGAGAAAATGTTAGTTTAATCAATATTTTCTGATGAAGAATAGCTTTTTTTGAATTAGTTTATTTTGTTCGAAGCACTTACTCCGTGTGCCGACTCAATTGTCATCTATCGAATTCAGACAAGTGCTGAGCACTTAAAAATATTTGAACAGCTTTTTTATGTTTTTGCGCCAGAAAAATATGGCCTGTCCGTTGCCGAGCTATAACAGTTTTAGGATTTTTCGCTAGAGATATTTTAAAATAGTATGGAACGAAGTTTTGTCGCTATTAAATCAAATTGAATTGTTGAAATGTGTCAGCGGTTATTGGTATCGGTTTGCCTTTTTAAAATGTGGGTTCTATGGCTACTTTACTTTTGTTATAATTAAATTAGCTTTGCATAAGGTTATTAATCGATTTCCGAAAGAAACCCGGTTTCAAAATAATAATATCATTACGCAGCTATTTCTAGCCATCTTTTAAACATCGAAGTAGTATATAATCTGGCCGCAAGTTCTTCGATTATTTTGTTTCTACATGTGCCAACTCTGGCCATGAATGCAATTCGGCTCCGTTGAATGGCATTGAAAGTGATTAGTCTTGCCTCCATGAACATTCCAGAGGCACTACAGTAGCGTTTTAAGGTGTCTAAACATGTTATTACATATATTGCACTCGAATGCCATCCAAGGACTTCCTTATATACTCAGTCCAAAGATGACACGTGTAGAAATTTTGGCAATATGTTCTGAACAGATGTAATTAAGTATCTATACTGGTTTTAAAAAATCTCCTGTCTATCATATTTCCTACCACCGAGAGTGCCCGACGTTGGCGATCTATATCGGCGTCATCCTTTAAGTCTGATGTCGATATGTGGCCAAGATACTTGAACCTCTCTACAACCTTTACACTTTGTCCCTCTATCCACACTGGAGGAACATTCTGAGGCCCTTTTCTAGACCTGAATATTATAATTTCTGTTTTCTTATAATTTTAGACTAAGTCGTGCTCTTTAGCATACCTTTCACAGATAGATATAAATTTTCTTAAACCTCTGATCGAGGGGCTGTGCAAAACTATATCATCGCCATAGCTCAAGTATATCGGTACATATCGGTCACCTAACCGAAGCCGCACCGGTACTCTGCTCAACTCCTCGATCAAATCATTTACATGAATATTAAACAGGTCAGGAGAGGTCAGCCCTCCCTGTCTAACACCAGAAGATAGTTTGTAATCATTGGACATAGCATTGCACCATCTGACATTGTTTAACTGAATACCGTATCAGTACCTCATCAGTCTTACGATCTCAGACGATACATTACAACTTACTAATTTCTCCCACATCAGATCATGATTACTGGTGTCAAAGGCACGGCTAAGGTCAAGGAAATAAGCATAAACGCTTGTTTTCTGATGGACGTAATACTTTACCACTTGTTTAAGCGAAAAGATAGCCATGTCTGTGGACACCTCGGCACGAAAGCCAAATTGACCATAATTTATAATAAGACCTGCAGTAATTTTTTTATGTATTAGACGTTCAAGCACCTTGGCCACTATTGTAGCTAATGATATATGTAGGTCTATAATTAGACATGCTCGATATATCACCCATCTTGTTCTTGGTGATAGGAACAACCAATGTACGTATAAGATCTCTTGGTAAGTAACAGTGCTGCGAACAAACTACTAACTAACGAATTGCGCCAATATCTCACAAACATCAGTATGTTTATGATATATTGGTCAGTACCCGCATACAACAAATGTTCTATACTAAGGCCATCGTGGCCCGGTGACTTGCCATGCTGCATATCTCTGAGTACAGAAACAGCGTCATCAGTCGTAACGTGGAAAGACCCCGCATCATTCATGTGTTGCCTTTAGTGAGAGTTAAGATGGCGGGTTTACTGTAACGAATTAAATTGTATTCGAATCTGAGACCTACTGCATTGCAGTGTGTTGATCTCGCCTCGGGGCCGCTGCCGCTTCTATTCGTGTTCATATAATTCGTAATCAAAAATATTCGTAAAATATGGATGTGTATATATAACTATATCAATATTTTATGAAAATAGGCATGTTGGCTAAAAAACGATTTTAGTCCGTCTTTAAGACTAGCAAAAAATAATGGATACGTATTTTTTCTTTTGTCACACAAACTAATAATAACGAAGATACAACTGGTTTAAATTTCGTGTTACGTCACTTGTCAGTACAAATTTTATAGGACAGTGACGTCACAAGCCCTCGCTCCCGAACTTTAATGCGTTATATCTTAGTAAATATTTCATGTTTTGTTAAAACAAAAAATAGCTGTCCAATATTTTTTGCTAATCTAAATGATGGACTAATTTGAATCACTTATTTTTAACCCTGCCAACATGCCTATTATCGTGTTTGCTTATTACACAAGACACGGTTATTTTATTTCTCAGTAACTATCGAACTGATCAAGTGTGTGTTTTTTTTACTTGAGGTACTTTCTAGGTACATTTTTTTGGTGTAATTACATTTTATTAGTAGGTAATCGTTAAATAATAAAATATTATAGAACATCCGCCATTTTGATATAATCATATAAGTCGATATGGCGAGAGTACCTTAATTTTAAAAAGTTTTGGTCTGAAGGATTGAAGTGAACTGAAGGACAGATTTTTTGAGCTAGGTACAAAATATCGAATATCAGACACATTTTTTTCGTAATTGGTACAATTTAATTCGCTATGTTACACCCGCCATCTTGACTCTCACTTGCCTTTGTGATACGTTATACTGTAATTGTTGGCCAGGCGGCATAACAAGGAAATGATTTCTAAAATTATTCGCAATAATTAGCCTCATCAGTCTCCCCATCAACACTAATTGGGGTAGTATTGTTTTCATTATGTTTCTTTACTTCTTTCCAAAACTTTACAAAATTTTAGAATATTCATGACGAGCCAATATGTCCATTTTAATTTTGTCCTGATTATTTTGACGCCGATCGGCGTCAACGGGGTTTGAGCGGTTAAAGTTTCTATGCGATAACGACATTTGCTCATAATGATAATCCGAGCAAGGCCTACTATTTTTATTTTTTTTTACGTGGGGGAATGCTATGACGCATATCCCTCCGCGGGGGCGGGCGGAGGGATTATGTCGGACTCGCCGGGGTAAAAGAAAGATGGAATAATAGTAAAGTACCTCCCGGAATACCGACTAAACCTACCACGGTGTTCCTCGACAAAACCACTATCGACGGGGCCGCGCGAATCACTTTCGCATGCGGTCGCGACCCCGCCGAGGTTTCGGCCCGCCGTATGAAACGGCAGGCCACTACACAAAAGACCTACCCAAAATAGGCACTTCCGACATTATAAAACCCTACTGTCTCCCCCCTAGAGGGGAGACGGACTCGACACAGAGGCGCGCGTGGGAACACGCACGCCGCCTCTCGGACCTGGTGCTGAACGGATGGCGGGCAGGCCCACAAAGCCCGCCACCCCCAGGTCAAACCTCAGGGTGGCTGGAGGTCATCGCGCGCCCTCCGGCGCCCGGCTCTGCGGTTGGGGAGAGGGTTTAAACGCTCCCTCTCCCGCTCCGCCGCCTCCTTGATGGAAATGACTTCCTCACAGAAGGAGGCGACGGCGTTCCACGACCTCTCACTCCGGACCATAGACTGAACTACGGCCGGGAGCGAGAGGGCAACCGATCCGACTGCCGCGATCAACTCACGGCGCTGCGATGCCCAGGCGGGGCAAACCGCCAAAGTGTGCAGCGCCGTGTCCTCAACAAAGTCGCGGCAGTCGCCGCAGTGGTGACAACCGGGCGTCTCTTGCCGAGCAAGGCCTACTATGATTAACCCATTGCAAAAATGTTTGCCTCGCCAGTACATGATATTCTCGTACATGATAGTTCCAACCCACTGAACATTTTTTACGGTATTTATAAGAACATCTACGCGCTGCAGATGTTTCTAATATTCTAATTATATCATAGTAAAAAAATTCAATTAATTTTAAGTGTTCAGCATTTTTACAAGATTCATTCTCACAATGTAAATCAAAATAATTTTAATTCTGCATTAAATAAAAATTATCACATGATTACTTACAATATGCATTTATTTGATTAGTATTCCTATAGCTCCATATATGTCTTATATTACGCTCCAGCTCGTTGTCAACAACACACTTTGTATAACTAATATTATAAAAATATATTACCTGTGTTACTAGAGGTAAGTGGTGCGACAGGTATGCGTCACACAAAACAAATACGTCGTTCACTACTGCCTCGGCCGCCGCAGAAACAACAAAATGCTCGAGCCATCGCTGCGAGCCAGTCGCTTCACTAATATACGTGTGCGAGTTAGCATCGCGCCATTTAAGATCTATACACGTTAATAATTTTAGTGCAAAAATCCATCAATTCGTTACCAAAGCGTGTCCCAGGGTGTGCATTAAAGTCTCCCAGTACAAAATCAGTTTCAATGCTCACACTTTCTATCACTGCACTAATGTATAAATAATCATATCAGGAAAGTTATCTTCACAGTCTGTAGGCATGTAAACACTGAACACTAAGACACTACGATCTCCACGCCTAAGCTTAACCGCTACCATACATACGACTGTTGTTACAGGGGACGATCTCCGCACATGGGAATGCGCTCTTATCCCACTATAAAACTACTACCATTCCTTGCTCTATGTCAATTGCAGAAACACCATAGCTAGCGAACTGTGTATTAATCGTATTCAGTACTCCTAAACCATGTGGGAACAACCAAGTTTCTTGAAGAGCAATTATATAAACCATCATATAATTGCTCTATTCAGAAATACAACAACTTGTATTTCCTGAATAGAACTTTTGAGTGACCTATAGTTGTATGATACTAACTTAATAGTTGTACGATCCATATTTAAAGAAAATAATTTAGATTATTGATTACATTGCGCTGGCCTTGTCTTGCTCATTAGCGGCCTTTTGTTATTAGTACGGTTACGTTCCCAATATCTCCTAAATACAATATCCGCTGGTCATAATTGATGTCCATTATCGTTCAAAAATTTATCAATATATTTCAATAGTACAATGATTTTACATACGTTAAATTCATTATCTACAGTATTTATCTTGTACACCTTAACCTTAAGTCCGATTTTATATTTTATGAATCCTTAGATATCACCAAGGGTTGTTTTAACAGCTTCCGCCATGGTCTTATTGCTTGATGGTTTCTCACTCATTGCTATCATGCTGTGCATTTCTGGTCGTGTTTGCGTCACTATCTGCGATGACGCAGGTACCTGCTTTGACGTGGTTTCTGCTGTGCCTGATACGCTACACACTCACAAGCTACCGTTCGGAGTCATATACTACATCAGCCTGCCTTTCTCTTTTTTCCTGGGCTATTAAGAAGATTGCAGTTTACATTCTTCGGGTTCATTGCCACTGAAACATTTCGTTCTACCCGCCTCTCATTAACATTATGTTGCTCACCATGTAGGCCATCCTCAGAACGAAAATTCTGCACTATCTCCTTTAATACCTTTATTTCTGCGTTTAAGGACTCAATCTCATTAGAGGCTGACGGCCAACGAGCTACTTCTCTCTTCAAGACAGCCATTTCTTTGAGTAATGTAGTTATATCTATGTGGTCGAATGTTACCGGCAGCAGTTTATTTAAATCTATTGCTACAAATAATGGTAACGAATTCGGCTCCGACTCCTTGATAATCTTCACGATATCATGTATACTCTTTTGTTGATTTCCTTTTTTACGTCTCATTATTTTCTTGCTAGGAGCCAACAAATTATAAACAAGTTGACGAGCATTCTCGATATCAATATCGGTGAAAGCACTTGTACATATCTGGACAACAGCAGTCTCAGCTAGTGTATCCACTTTCGTACTCACAAAGACAAGTAATTAGTTAATTACCACATTACAACTATCACACTTCACGCTGACATTATTGTCCATATGCGGAGAACGTAACATCGTGCGTTCGCTATGACGTCGCAACGCGGACTTAATTTACTTAGTAAATGTGTCCCTACGTATGACAGCTTTTTAGATTGTTAGTGTGTCCCTTCATATTCCAGCTAAATTTCGCCACGGCTTCGCTCGGGTTAATATAGATTTTATCAATAAATTTTTATCCCTCGGATGTATTCTCCCCTGTATCCTGATGTCCTTTTCTGTATTTATTATGATCGGTCGCATAGTTAAAGCGTAAAAGCGTAACAAACAAATAAATAAACACTCAAATATTCATATTTGCAATTATAATAATTCTTCTTCTTCTCCATAGCCTTTATTATTCTCAAGTTACTTGAGGTCGGCTTTTCTGGTCTAACCGGATTTGACTGGATATCAGTTTTTACACGGAGCGGCTGCCACCTGACCTCCGCAAACCGAAAGCTAACGATACCCTAAGGCTAGACCAGTGTCAGGATATTATAGGGCACTGGCTTCCCAATAACGACTGCCATAGATGTTCATGGCAGCCGCGACCGACGGCTTAATGTGCTCACCGAGGCACGGAGCAGGCGATAATTGTCAATCAATACGCACATAATTTCGAAAAGTCATATAACTTCCGAAAGTCAGAGGTGCGCGACGTGGGTTCGAACCCGAGACCCTCTGCATTGCAGTCTGTTGGTCTCCCCACTGAGCTGAGAGTAAGGATAACGAAGAGGCACTCTATTAAATTAATAACACTTCTTAGACTCCATGACAGCACGGCAGTAATAATTGTAGAGGTCTTGTTCATTAATTAAGTCATCATTAAATGGAGAGCATTCCATGATAGATGCAGCCCATATTATTATACAGCATATACATATGTACGTTATAGTGAATAAGAAATCATGAATGCAACATTGTAGGTACTTCACTATGAGGTGAACACAAAGCAGTTATAAGATATTGTAGAAATGTAAATCATACACACGGTCTTGAAGAACTGTAAGTACTTTAAGATATGAAAAATAGCGACAATACATTGAAATTTTAGTATGTTTCTTATTTTATTATCGCTATTAAAAAGCTATACTATATTCCAATTACTTTAGCTGCACAGATAGCGAGTGGTTTAAGTAATCGCCTCGCCACTGCCAATGCGCTGAACGTTGTGGGTTTGAATCCCACACGGGACAAAAACTGTGTGATCGACAAATGGTTGTTCAGAGTCTGGATGTTCTTTGTGTCCGTTGTTTGAATGTAAAGTGAAGTCCTCCAATCGCAATTATTCCTAGTGAGGGAGATGTTTTTTAAATAAAAAAGAATATCTATCATCATTATTATAGTACCTAGATTATTTTTCAACCCTAAGCGAGTAAGGGACATTGCGTTTTAAAGAGGTAATAACTCTGTTTATAATAGACAGATTGGTTAGTAGATATGGAGTATCATTATATAGTCAGTCAATTTGGAAAGCATGGTGATGGTAACCTTGAATATTAATCCTTATATATTTTGTTTTCTGAATTAATTATCGATTTAAATAATGATATGGGTTCTGTAGATAAGCTGCCTCGGGCATGGTCTTCAGTTCACTATGAAAAGGATTAGGTCATTGAACATTACGCTGGAACCGTACAGATTGACATATATAACCCAATATCGAGAATATTATGAAGACATTTAAAACATGGAATTATGCACACGTTATATAATAAATAAAATGTGTTAACTTATGTGCGTACTAAATAGGTTATTATATTATCGATAGCTACACTGCGATTGCATGTTTGAGACTTTTCACAATATTATAGTATAAATATAAAATGTTATATAATAAGTACTTCTAACATAAAATCTCTGCTTGGTACGTGGTCGCCCGGTCTCCCCAATATCTATTGTTATTCCTACCTAGGCTTACCATACAATTAAAGATAGAAATATAGCCTAACATATTGAAATAAAATTATAATGTGCATTACCGCGTACAGAATTTATATTTATTATGAAATGTAAAGTAACACTACATGGCTATTCAATCACATTATAAATGAGCACCATTAATTCGACGCTCGCAATGAATAATGGAGAATTGTCATTGCGAACAGTGCGCATACAGCATTATTAATGAGGGCCCTATAGCCATAAAATATTCCGCCCTATAAAGAAGGTAATATTTAAACAGAAAACCCATCGGTGTCTTTCGAGTGGTACTTTAAAATTAAATGACTGAGATATTATCGTCATAACTCGAAATTATGAGGAAAGAAATTTAGTGAGTGATAAACTGCTTTCTGTTGGGAAATTAGGCAGTAGTAAAATAGAAATATTTTGTGTCGTGAGTGGTGACATCGTAGATTGCCCAATACTAGTCTGATTTTTAGCTTGATAAAAAATTACTGCTAAAACTGAATTTTGTATACGTATTATGTAACTAAACTTAAAGGGAACAAAAGACAAAGAACATGTGATACAGTTGAGAGATTTCGTATCACATTTTTTTGCATTGCATTGCCTTTAACTATCAAGTAAGCGTTTAAAATGCGTCATATCTAATTGATTAAGAAATTATACTACAATTTTACATTAAAACATTTATGAAAGCAGACTGGTTAAATTTGAGGGTCGGGGAAAGTCATATTGGGTTTTTCTGTATAGAAATCATAAATAACAACATGGAGTGGCACTGCCGGAAACGGTAATAGGATCGCCCTCTAGAATATGAGTCCTAAAACATAATAAGTGAAATGTTGGATCTCAGCCTACACGCTGAATAGTCGTGAGACTATGTGTTTATATATTATTATTTAACATATTTTATTAGAAAAATACCCGGCCCTTTGGAAGGCTTACACGGATACATGGGTCCAACGTGAAGAGGCCCTTCGATAATTTTAGTCTAAGTTATATTATTTATTATAATTATCACAGCCAGTATTGTCCCATTGCAGAGCAAAGTTATCTCTCTCGCTTTTTTACATTTCCCTAATAGACATACACGTTAGTTTTTGCTAGTATCTATGCAACATAAATATTATAAAATATTATATGCTACTTCTACTTATACTAACTATGTACTTTAAAGAAACAACGTATTATTTCATTCCCTTACATTAGAGGTTAAACAACTTATCAATAACGTTCCAATCAGTGCGATTGTCTTCAAACAATAGGTCTGATTGCACTGTCTGCGATTGTCATGATCGATTCTATAAACACAGTTTAATATTGATCAGACCACCTACTAGAATGTTCTGTACCCGCACAAGAACGTTTCCAATTAATGCATCCGACTTTGAGGATAGGCATGCCTTTGATTCAAAATACGGAAATACAAAACACTTTAATTTAGCATGCACTCGATTGATACGTTCTTTATTCAAAGCTTACATTTTTAAATCTGTTGCGCCGCGCTTACATTAACAGTTTTTTTAGTAATATCAAGTTATTGCGATGGTTCCGTGGCTAAGGTTTGTTCTTATGTGTGTAATGTGTATCTAGTCATACGAGTTCGGCTCGCACGTCGAGCAAAAATGTTATTTGATTTATTAGTAGACATTTTCCAGTACAGCACGGGAATTGGCAATATGCTCGTTCTTCAGCAATAGGTCAAATACCTGAGACATAAAATTATAAGTATAAGTATAAAATTACTTGGATTGGTGTAATACACCTCTGTCTAGTGTTTCGAGAATATACGGGCTTATGTTTCTGAATGTATGTGAACAACGGTATACACAAAGTGTTTGTAGGATTTGTCAAATCTTTTTACTCGTGTTACAACTGTTATTTTAATATATTTTGGCATTCTTGCATCTAGACTTCTGGGGTCAAATATACGGATTTTATTGATGTTTAATTCTTGTAATATATTAATATGCTCATGAATCATGATACTAGCTAGTATTGCGGAAAGTAATCTATTTAGACTGCAAATTATTTCCAAGAATTATTTCCACTGCATTCAAAATATACGATAATCAATGACACTAATTTTAACTTGGCGTGATCATTGAATATTTCTTTAAAAGCTTTTTTCTTCTTTCGTGAAAAGACAAACCATAGATGCAATATACAAAATAAAATCCTAATCATGCATACATATTTATTTCGACAATCTCTAGATCCCAAAACAAAATTACAGTACGCAAGCAATTTTCCTCGTGTACCAAACGATTGTATATTTTTTCCTGAAACCCGCCTTCCTTATAAATCTCGCACGACAGCCTCCAGTGACGTTCCGTATCAGGCAACAGCCTTATATAAATCATAACTGAGCCCTTCTCCGTTTTTGTGGCTTCAGTTGTATGTAACATGTTAAGGTGGCACTCCATATGCGTTATGTAAGACAACGCGAAAATTTGGGATGCCTCGAGCGTAGAAAGGGATTTTACTATGTGTTATATGTTTTGGAAATAGTTTTAGCATAGTTAGTTTTTTGTTACAGGTAATCTGTGTGATAGTATTCTAAAAAGAATAGCCTGTATTGTTTTAAAATCTTTATGATGAAACGTGAAGAGAAAACTATGTATGTATTTACCGTATTGCGCGCATGAAGTAGTGTGTCATTTGGCATAGCGAAAGTTTAAATGGAGAAATCGAATTTTTGTCTCTAGTAGCCAAGTGGCGAAACACAGTATACATTCATTAGTAATATTTAAATCGTAAAAGCTTTTGGTTACGGAGCTTTTCATTTTTACCAAACATTGCTGCGTTCTCAAATGAATATTATTAATGTAAAATTTTGCAAAAATGCATGGATGTTTATCACATCACACGTAAATCGCTGCACTAATTTCCATCAAACTAGTCATCAAGATAAACCATGTCCTAGTGTAACACATCTTTTTTATGTATAAATGAGTTTTATCCCACGATAAAAATAATGCGATCTGGCTGCATAAACCATAAGTATAATACAAAAATTCTTGTACGTACTTGAGAATAGTGTTCCTTTATCAAAAGCCAGACAAACCTAATTTTTGGTTCATCCAAAGAGATAATGT
Source organism: Catocala nupta (assembly GCA_963675205.1). Taxonomy (NCBI): domain Eukaryota; kingdom Metazoa; phylum Arthropoda; class Insecta; order Lepidoptera; family Erebidae; genus Catocala; species Catocala nupta. The sequence continues at coordinate 25,254,853 of OY776093.1, forward strand.
TTCTTTAATTATCTCTTTAGATATAGCAAAATTAAGTTCGTTTAACCATACAGATTCAGATGTTTGCTTTCTTGGGTCTTATTTCCTATGCCAAATTCTTAGAAGCATCATCTAGCAGCTCGTTCCCTGGAGGCCTAAACAAGTTCCTGCCTAGTCTTCACGAATATACAGGCGTAAAGCTATGTATATATGTATGTTACTCTAAAGATCGCATAGATTAAAGAAAATGATATCTTCGTAAGATCAAATCTACTATCTTAGGCTCTAACCATAATGTCATCAGTGCAGACAAAAGATCCATGGCATAATATAGTGAAAGCGAATTAGCGGGCAACTGTGTATGCCGTGTATGAGGTCTCGCACTTGAATCAAGCCTGAGACCTCATAAATAAAGCACAACCTCCCACAACTTTTTCTGCCTCGCACAACTAAACTGTGAAATGAACTGTCGCCTGCGGCATTTCCGGACCAATACGTCCTACAAACCATTAAACAATCCTTTTTAAAAGGCCAGCAGCGCACTTGTATCTCCTCAGGTGTTGCAGGTGTCCATGGGTGGCGGTAATCGCTTACAATCAAGTGATTTGCCTGCTCGTTTGCCTCCTATCATATTAAAAAGAAAAACAAATCTGAGTTTTCTATGAAATGTATAGTAGCAGCACGATGACTAGAAATGTGTTCGATAAACGACAAAATACTTGCTTCCTGTTTTATGCGACTTAAAACCATAGCTGGCAAAATGTAGTGGTTTTAAAGATATAGGCGATAATCTTTCTACATATATATGAAATTGTAGGAAAATCTTCAAGTTGGTCATGAATCGATTACCTTAACGATTTTCTCACTTAATCAACCAAGCTATCAATAAGAGAAATTCCATGTATAAAAGTAAAAAATACAGGAACTTCTTCAAGATGTAGACTATACCGATTACCTCAGTAATCCATATTGTTACAATCCCAACCAGCCTAAGTAACAAAAAGAAAATTATCAAGGAAAATTCGCCTATAATATACATACATCAGTTTAGTATTAAGAATATTATCCAAGTAGAAAATCCAATTATAATACAATTTCCCTGTTCATAATACTTAGAAGCTCTGAAACTTGTGAGCCTTCCTTCAGGGCTTGATACACGTAATGTAGAGTTACAACTTTAATCTGAATATAACTCTTCAGAACTAACCATGTATCCAGTAAATTTCCCTCTAACATTTCTTATCTAAATAACCCACAGATAATATATGTCAAGATGTCACATCCGCCACCCGTCTCAATTTTTTTTCTTGCTCAGTCTTGTATTATCTGATACAGCACCGCCCTAAAAAGAATTTGTTTCATCTTACCTATTTATATTAGTCATACTTACATGTGCATGTGTGTAGCTACACACATTTAGACATCGTAATTTGTCTATTTTATTATAATGCACGCAAGGCGTTGTGGAATATTAGGCGCCTCGCCACGGCCGCTACGCTAAGTGTTGTGGAATCAAAACCTACGTGGTACATTTGTAAGTTCGTTATTTGAGTTTTTGTATTCCTCCACGATTTAGGAAATATATCTAGTGCGGAAGTAATTTTTAAAAATAATATTTTGCATGACATACGTTTGTAAATTCCGTATGATTGTGAGATCCTGGTTACGGTCCTCGGGCGTAAATATGTTATTGCGTTTAAAAATGCAATTCGATTCAATGAGGCGTCTGGAATCGTATCTGGTAGGATAATTATATACTATACTACTCCAATATTACGTGGGACTTAAAACATTGCTGATGAATGTGGCTTTAAAACGCCTCTATCTACTCCTATGTAAATAAATACGCGTGAGAACATACTATAACATATTGTATGTATGTAACGTATAGTATATTGACCGAAATCTTCATTAAATTTCACCCATTTTATATTATGTGCAAGATCCAAAGCAAAATGGTCAAATGTTATAAATTCTCCATCTGTCTGGTAAAAAAGTTTTTTTTCGTATTAAAATGTAAAAAGGTTTAGGTGGACACAAATAGAAAGTGATGATGGCCATTAGGGAAAATTTCAGGAGTGCGATTGTTGAAATAAATAATGGTAAGCGTTGACTTTAATTTCACAGCCGCATTATTATTATTATTTATCATTGTTGCTGTTTTCTCAAAACTAGCGGTCGCCTAGTGGTCGAAATTCGACCATAATTGATTTAAATTTTAAGTTTGATAGTTATTAAAGTTTTATTGTCTAGAACCATATAATCACATTTCATTTATATTTCGATCTATACAGGTTAATTTACCTATCTTTGTCAAACAAATTATTATATTGATATATGTAACCATAGTTACGAAAAACAGTACTTCATCAGCCGAACTACTACGAACGCAATTCGACTGCGTGTGTCAAATGCATGGTTATGTGCGTGTAGTGTTTTCCATTAACTTAATGTATATCTAATGCATATTTTATATGAATACTAGCTGTCCCGGCAAACGTTGTTTTGCCATAAAAAAATGTTTTGACCAAAAGATTTAAAAAAATTTTTAGGTGTGGACAACCCTTATCACTAAGGGGTATGAAAAATAGATGTTGGCCGATTCTCAGACCTACTCAATATGCTCACAAAATTTCATGAGAATCGGTCAAGCCGTTTCGGAGGAGTACGGGAACGAACATTGTGACACGAGAATTTTATATATAAGATTAGGATTTGCCCCTCCTTCTCCATATAAACTTTAACTGTGCCGAATTTCATAAGAAACATTTATTTGCACAGAATACAGGTGGTACCAGATTTTACAATGGTGAATCGTTCAGGCTATATTCTGCCTGTATTAGGCATGCAAATATTAATAATTATATAAAACAGTTAAAATTTTATTAACAAGCCGTTTGCGTGTCGTAAAAAGGGGTACAAAGTTTTTGCTTCACGTATAAATATATATTCTTTTATTTTTATTATTATACATTGGCGAATGCCTTGACGCCTACCCCTCCGCGGTGGCGGGCGGAGGGGTTATGTCGGACTCGTCGGGGTAAATGAGAAAGATGCAATAAGAATAATGTACCTCCCGGAATACCGACTAAACCCATCACGGTGTTCCTCGTTAAAAACCACTATCGACGGAGCCGCGCGAATCACTTTCGCATGCGGACGCGACCCCGCCAAGATTTCGGCCCGCCGTATGAAACGGCAGGCCACTACACGATAAGACCTACCCAATATAGGTACCTCTCATTAAAACCCTACAGTCTCCCCCCCTAGAGGGGAGACGGACTCGAAACAGAGGCGCGCGTGGGAACACCACCTCCCACTCCGCCACCTCCTTGATGGAAATCACTTCCTCACAGAAGGAGGCGACGGCGTTCCACGACCTCTCACTCCGGACCATAGCCTGAACTACGACCGGGAGTGAGAGGGCAACCAATTCAGCTGCCGCGATAAATTCACGGCACTGCGATGCCCAGGCGGGGCAATCTGCCAAAGTGTGCAGCGCCTTGTCCTCGACAACGTCGTGGCAGTCGCCGCAGTGGTGACGACCGGGTGTCTCTTGCCGGCCTATACAACATAGGTCAGGCTATCTCCCCAAACTGGGGCCCATAAAGGGCCATGGACCGCACGAACCCTTCGTAGAGCCTTCGGCAGGAGGTGCCTGGCCCCCCTAGATTGAGCAGCACACGCGCGAGTGCTCCTGCAGCGCCCGGAAAACGGGAGGCCAGTTGACGAAAGTGGGCTATCGAGCCGGCTACCCATCGGCTGTCGAGCAAGAGACCCAGATACTTAAGGGTTGGCTCGACAGCGATGCAGACCCTCCTACCATAATGTGGGACCCTGGTGGTGGCCGGTTCCGAGGACCGTGGAAACATACGGCCTCGGATTTAGACGGGGCCACCCAGAGGCCCAACCACCGGATACGATTGACGACTTGTTCGATCCCAGCAGTCGCCAGTATGGCCGCCGCCCGATGCGACTTACCCCTCACCGTGACAAGTGTGTCGTCGGCGTAGCAAATGACGTCGACGGAGGAGCGCACCTCACAGCACCCAGTCGTAACCGATGTTCCACAGGAGCGGACCCAGAGCCGAACCCTGTGGAACACCGCACGACGTCTCTCGCCGACTCCAACCATAGTGACCCGGGTATCACTGCCCTTTCCGTCAAATATGCCCCAACAATGCGGCGGAGGTAGGTCGGCCCTTGATGAAATATAAGTGCCTCCCTAATACAACTCCAGGGCAAGTGTTAAAGGCATTCGCGATGTCTAGGAACACCGCGAAGACGACCTCGCCCCGGGACACCGCATCCTCCGCCAGGCTCCTCACGCGATAAATAGCGTCGATGGTGAAGCGCCCGCGGCGGCAACCATACTGGTTGTCCGCCAGATCCGGGCCCACTGAAGAGAGACGCTGGACGAGGCGCTCCGCAATGATGAATTCGAATAATTTAGTGACCTCGTCTAGCATCACGATGACCCGGTAGGCGGACGGGAAGTCTGCCCTTCCTTCCTGATCAGGACCAGTTTCCCCACCTTCCACTGACGTGGAAACTGGCCCTGCTCCTCAGTAAGCACTTGCTGAGGAGCCCACCTAGTCGGGGCGCGAGCTCTTCTAAGGCCAGAGCCCATGCACGGCTGGAATGCCGTCAGGCCCTGGGGCGGTATTCTTGCAGCGAAGTCTTGCCACCGCCGCTCGCAACTCTACTTGGGTCACTACGGGAGCCACGTCATCATCTAAGTCCGCGTTGGATGCCATGGAAGGCGGAACCATCGGCGGAGGAGTGTGCTCCGACCGTGCAGGGAAAAGAGTGGCCACCACTTCCTTAACTAATTGGGGCTGGAGACTCTGGGACAAGGGGGGCGCCCAGAGGCGAACGAAGCTTGCCCCTTACCATAAGATATGGACGCCCCCAGGGATTACGGTCCAGAGTCCCCAGGAACTCTTGGTGGGTCTTATCTTTGGCCCGCTTAATAGCAATTTTGACCCATTTTTAGCCGCTCTATAGGCCTCATACAGTTCCGCCTCCCTGGCAATAAAATCGGGAGGGCAGCGACGCCTCCTACGAAGCCGGATGTACTGGCGTCGGGCTACCACACAAGAATGGCGTAGTTGGCTGATGTGATCCGACCACCAGTACACCCGACGCCCGGCTGGAAAATGGTGAGATACTCTGGGCATCGCCGCATCACAAATTTAAGTCATCGCCTCTCGGTACCACTCGGCCTCCATTTCAATATTATCAGGCCTGGCCGCTGCTGGCACCCAGGCCTGAACGATGGAGGCTTCCAGGAGGATCTCCCGATTTAGTTGATGAATTCGAATCCTCCGGTGCCAAACGCGACGGCACAAGGCACCAGTTGTCAGAATATTAGCCGCCAGCAATAATGAAGTGCATTATTGCTGGCGCCTAGGGTGTACCACGGGGATGCTTTCTGACACACCCCAAAAAAAAAAATCTAAGCTATCCAGGTACCCACTCAAATACAAACACAAAAAAAAACATCATAACCAGTCCAGTCATTTAGGAGAAGTTAATTGACATAATATATACTCGCACAAAATAATCATAATTATAATATAAATACATATATCGATAAGTACCAGGAATTAGTTTATATTATATGTGCTAAGTTGAGTTCAGATCCGTTCAACTGTTTCCGCCTACTCGTAATTGAGCAACAAACATATTGACCACTAAACATCGTCACGAACTTTTTCGCTTATAATATTAGTAGATTAAATTATTTATATTTATTTTGTTTCTCATATCACAGATATTAATTTTCTAACATATTAGAAAAGTATTATTAACTTCATATAAACCAGTTTCCTAAAATAAACATAGGCTACTCTAATTATGATACCATTATAAATATCTACGAATAGATTTGGGAAATATCTTGTAAAAAACATGCTTCATCTTTTTTATCCTTGTTCCCAATTACTTTATTTAAGTTTGAGAAAAATCTCGTAATAGGACGAAGTCTTTGTAATTTAATTATACTCTACGGTACTAGGATCAATTTTCCATTGTTTTTTGTTTATGTAGGCTTGGCGAAACAATACACATTATTTACAAAAAATATATTGTAATTCCTTAAATTATTGTACAAGGAAATGTTTCTCAAATCAAATTAAAGGACACGAAAGTTTCAGATGATATTTGGTGGTTCTGGTTTATGTTACTGTTGTTGTCAATCGCGCCATTAGACGCAATTTAGATTTTGAACGAAACTTGACATATAGATAGACCATGTTCTGGATTGACATAATTATGTATGTTCACGCGGGTGTAGATTTGGGCAGAATATTTTTTTATAAACTAGATCCCATACAAAGAATCTTCCACCTCATAGTAAGAGATTACCGTAACGATAAGATGCTCCCAATACAAAGAGTGAATCTGGCGTGTTTATGATACTCTAAAAATGGTATCTTTATAATGACAGCACAAGAGATGAATATTATAGGTTGCTTGCTAACAGCACGGTGATACATTATGTCTTCTTGCCGCAGGAATATACTAAAAAGATTTTTGGTTAGAGGTACTCACCTCTGTCTGTTGCTGAGAGAACTTCAGCCTTCAGTTTCAGCGAAAGTCTAGACATGAGTGAAAATTCCGCTGACTGGTGCTGCATCTTCGACACTGTTGAGGTACTCGAACCTATCCGATATGTAGACGCGCTCCAGGGTAGAGCCGTGACTCTCGACAGGCGTGTGAATTTTGTCTTCCTCTTCCTGTTTCTCCATGTACTCTTCTGGTTTTCTCAATTTCCTTCGTCATTAACACCGGTTCTTTCTTCGTTGCAGCAGCTTCTTCTAATCGCTCCTTGCTGACCTCACAGAATGCGGCTATAGGAACGGGCGCCACAGGCGGTGGCATTGTAATGTCATCAGAGAGAGATGTTGGCAGAGATTCCAATTCAGGTGGAGAGACTCTGGTGGAAGGTGCTTGGCTTCAAGCCAAATATAAAAATTTGATAAACTCCACAAAACACTACACGATCAAAAACCGTTTGAAATTATATGTAGGTACCGTATGTTCATTTCTGTACCCTTTACAACGTATATACTAAAATTTCATAAATATCAAATAATTCAAAATAAGCTCAGTACCTCCCTATAATTACACTAAAGAGAGAAAAATTGCCACATGTTTTCTTCTACAGGAGACATCCTTATGACATCTTGATTAAAGACAGACATCTTTGTACGCCTTTAATCTAAACAGTGTTGACGTCAATGTGGGGGTTCACAGAAAGCCGAGTACTCAGTACAGCGGTACAGATAGCGTAGAAATCTTTATTTATATAATATACTAGCTTTAGCGTAACAGTGTTTTTTGAATAATATATAGCCGATGTTACTCGCTGACAAAAGACCTTTCTAATGGTGAAAGAATTTTTGAAATTGGTTGAGTAGTTTTTGAGTTAAATTATTACAAATAAATAAACAAAAATCAAATGTTTTTGCTCGGAATGAATGAATGAATGAATGACCTTTATTTGCATAAACATGTTGTATACATTGAAATTAAACTACTATATACGGATTTTACCGCGTTGTTTATTTAACACTGTATTACATAATTTTGAAACTGTTACACTACTACTATTGAATTTTACTAATTTATAAACAGAAGATAATATTATGTTGTATACATACATTGTTGTGCATGCAAGATGTTACAGTTAAGTGGTTCATACATGTTTGCCATAAGTTGTGGCGTGCAAATTCTATTAGAAATGTTATAATTATTATTTATATTAAATATTAAATTAGGTTTTAAATTTTTATATAATCATATGAGAGTCAATCAATATCAATAAAAGAATATAACATAAAATAAAATTAGGGAAAACAAAATGTCACGTATAAAAGTAATGAAATAAATGTCAAATCAATTAATAATAATTTAAGTTACGGACAATAAGAATGTCAACAATTATACCTAATGTCAATTTTGGCGAATATACCTATATGAATTCATTGGATTATATGACTATTACATTTTTTATTTCGTATCATAACAATAATAATTGGCACTGGTGAAAGCAATATTATGTTTATATTGAGTCGTTCAAAAACTCTGTGACATTATAATATGCTTTAGTCATTAATAGCGATTTAACTTGACTTTTAAAGGCTTCTGTGGTAAGTGTTTTCCAACTCTTAGGGAATTTATTATATATAACTGGAGCCATACATAAAATGCTTTTGCGCATAAGTGTTGCCCGAGCCGTGTGCAGACACAATTTGCTGTTATCTCGCCTATTTCTAGGTACTACGTCTGATAGACGAGGAAATAAATTTGGGTTGGATTTAACGAATGAAGGTATTTCCAAGATATAAATACATATCATTGTGAGTTTATTGAATTTTTAACATACGGTTTACAACTATCAGTAACTTTGAGATTAAACATAGATCTAAGGCAGTTTTTTTGGGCTTCGAATATTGTGTCCTTTTCGGTCGAGTTGCCCCAAAAAATAATACCGAATCTGATTAGAGATTCCACAAGTCCATAATATGCAACCAACAATGCTTCTCTGTTAATTACTCGTAAGAGCATGAAATGAGCATATGCACTACTGCTAATTTTTTTATTTTTTTTATTCCAATTGAGATTCCCACCATAGTTAAACCTAAAAACCTAGTCGTGTCAACTGCGTCAATATTATTATCAATATATTTAATGTCCAGATTACTACATGTGCTCTTTGGCTAAAGTGCATTATTACCGTCTTGTTAACATTTATTTTAAGATTATTGCTATCCAACCATGATATTGTTTTAGCCAGAGTATTATTTATATTATATCTATATGATTCCCTATGTTTGCAAGGCATAGTTATTGTGCAATCATCCGCGATTAGTGTCATGGGATGTTCTATGGCTTTAGGTAAATCATTATTATAGAGATTGAATATTAAGAGCCCGAGTACGCTCCCTTGAGGGATTCCATAGGCAACTGTACGTTCCTCTGATTTGAAGAGTTCTTCTCGTTTGTTACTTAGGTTAATTCTACTGATTATTGTTATTTGTTTGCTATCACTTAGGCAGGAGTGCAAGAGCTCTAAAACGTTACCCCGTAAACCATATGCGTCGAGCTTTTTTTTAAGAGTTTCGTATTCGACATGGTCCATTGTCTGCGTCATGTCACACAGTAATGCACAGATTGGAGTATTTTTGTCCATGTTTTTCATAATTATGTGCAAAAAATCATGAATAGCCATATTTATTGTTTTATTTTGCCTGAAGCCTTTTTTTTCATCATATATTATGCCTTTTTCTAAATATTTATTCAGTTTCTTATAAATGGATTTTTCTATAACTTTAGAAAATACGGGAATCAATGAAATTGGCTTGTAGTTTTCCATCAACTCGCTGTCTAGTTTTTTAAATAATGGCTTTACTATAGATTTTTTTAGGGCAACTGGATAGATACCTTCGCTTGTGCTTAGATTTATGATATGGCTCAATGGACCACATATTTCATGAGCTACGGATTTTACTATTTGTGTAGATATACCATCATAAACTACGCTATTAGTTGCATTTAGTTCTAAAATTATTTTCAGTATGTCATGTGGTATACTTGGAGCCATGAACATAGAGTCCTTTTTGTTTAAAATTTAGTTTTTGACCTATTAGGTATAGGTTGTACTCATCAATAAAATAGTTATTAAATAAATTTGCTAATAACTTAGATTCCATAATATATTGGTTATTTACCTTTAATTTATTAATGTTTCTCGTGGATATATTAAGTTTTGATTGATTAATCGATTGCCATGTGGTTTTTGATTTATTTTTCGAAATTTTTATTTTATAGTCATTTTGTGAACATTTTGTTAGGTTTATTATTTTTCTTAGAACTTTTGAGTAGCTCCTAAGTATATTTTATATTTTGAGGGGTTGGTTTCATTCTGTACCTCCATAACAACTGACACACAACATATTTTTACACCACAGGATATCCACTTTTGCTTTTTATTTAAATTGACGGATATTAATTTGTCAGAGAAACATTGATGGTTTAATAACAAGAACATATCTATAAAATTATTGTAAGCAGTATTTGTGTCATTCGCCTTGTATACATCGAAAAATGATACATATGATTTAAAAGACATCGGCGAATTTCGGCCCTCACAAAAACAACGGACAGAAGTTAAAAGTATACAGAGAAAAAGTACTTATTTTTATTGATTTTTAATTACTGTAAACAGAAAAATCTGTGGTTTAGATATAAATATCACGAAAAAAGATAATAAACGTACTGTAAAACTAGAAACAGTTGCTTTTTCGAGTTTCTAATGTTGCCAGCCTTAAAAATAGATAAAGGCACTATTTATTATTTTTATTAATGTTTTTAATTTATACAATACATGGTCTCGATTGTCAGGTTGAACAGTTATAATAGTTTAAATACATATCAATCACGGTAAGGTATGTTTAACTATAATTACTGGCGTTTGACTTTATGTTTATACGTACGCTTCTTCTATTATTATTTTATTTTTATGTTGGATCAAAAGGCTTATTATATTCAATAACAGAAACGGAATGGCAATAACGAACAATAAAGCTGTCAAAAATAGCAACAAGTTACATTCGTGTTGACTTTGCAATCGTGCGCAGTAAACGTTAATAAACTAGTACTTATTTTTGCGACTGTGATTTATTTGTGACCTGGCTATTTATTTGGATTCTGAAACTGCATCTTCGATTGACCTGGCTTTGTTGTTATTGGATATTTGTGTAAGTTGTTTTAAGATATTAATTACAGTCACTACGGGCTGAGACTCATTTTTCCCACGCAAGTTACTAATCAAAGTGCAATAAAATAGTATTTATGAATATTACTATTTATACCTAAAATATTTTTATCTTTAAAATATATATGATTTACTTATTATAATTATATAAACCATAAACAAATATGTACATCAAATATATTTTCGTACCTACAAAATGGTGTCATTATTATAACCTAGAATTATACATATAAACTCAAATATCTCTTAAATACCGCCATTAATATACTTTTTTTTTATAATGTCTTTTGTATGTTTTAGCAGTAATTTGATTACATTTGCACTCTTGTCCGCGATGGACCTGACGAACTAAGGGACTCCGCCTGTCTCCTTTGTGGATATTTTCTTTATTATAGTCTCTTCTGACTATACGCCATTGCTTGATAATGCTTAAAGTGTTAAATTTGAGTGGGCATTTGAGTAGCTGCGCGGTGTGATCGGATAAAGCAAATTCTACTACTACAGCTGTACAGGACTTATTAAAATTATGCGCAAAATTGTCGATATACGTCTGGCTCTTAAATTCAGTGGTTTGTTTGTTCTTTTTCATCACATCAATATTATAGTCACCCACTAAAATTACATGCTTACACGACTTTTTCATTAATTCACATAGTAAAGTATAAAGCTTCTCCATACAAAAAAATATGTTTTTTGTATTAGGGACTCTATAAACATATACAATTGCAGTCCTATATTTACTTAGCTCAATAGCACAGCATTCAAATTCTCTAGTTGTAGACATTTTCGCTATGTAACTGAGTTCTTTCCATTCATGACCATTTTTTATTAGTATACACGCTCCACCTCTCTTGCTTTCCTTTCTGCTATAGCAGGCAGCCAGGGTATAATTTGGTATGTTGACATGTATTTCATGACCCTCTAACATGAAGTGTTCAGTACATAAGACTTCGATAGATATGTTTTTCTCATGACACTGTAAGGGTATCTGATTTAGCTAGGAGTCTTGTGATATTTTGGTGCATGACATATAGATGGTTAGTTACGATAAAAATTATCATCAGTTAGATTTTCTTTTATTATTTTGTCAATATTGTAATGTGTTTTAATGTCCGTGTCTTGTATAATCCTGTTAGTCAAGTTCATTAAATCTTCAAATATAGTGCGGAGTCCAAAATTATTTATTAGTCCAGAATGTTTATTAAACATGCTATGGTCATATTTGAGATTCAAGTTGCTGTCTAATATAAAAATAAGTTCATGCGTCATAATGTCTAAGCATAATAAATAGTTTAATGTTTCTATTCTCCAATTGAATACGTCAGAGTAATTTACACATTTGTATGTAGGTAAGCAGATAATTACGTTAGTATGTTGTACTTCTTGCATTTTTGCCTGATATAAAGAGTAATATTGTAATAGTTATTAGTTCTTTTGAAATCTTCTTCGCCAATGAATATGATGCAGAAGTCATTGTTAGTAAAGCCTTTTAATTTTCTTAAATCATAAAAAAGCTGTTCTGTGTTGCCGTTTGTTTTTAGATAATGACATATATTAAAATTGTTGGTGAACGTGTTTTCAGCAGCGGTTAGCGGTCGTTGTGTTTATTTGTACTAAGTATACATATGTTGCGTGTTAGTTTTGCCGGTTGTGCCGTGTTCATGTCATTATTTTCACTATTATTCAGGTTACTATTTACACATTCTTGACTCTTGTTGTATTCGTGCTTGTTTAGATTAATACTTTTAGGTAATTGTGTTTGCGTAGATTTATTGTTGTTTGAGCTCTTTGGCGTCGATTGCTTTATCTTTTTAATAGGACTATTTGTCACTTTTTTATATAATATATTCTTCTTTACTAATTCTTAATTTGTTTTCTTTAGATTAGTATTTTCCAAGGAGAGCAAATCAATTTATTTATGCGCACTTTCTAGTTCTAATTTCAGCTTTTTGATTTGCTCACTTAAATCCTTTATTCTATCGTCATCATCGTCCGATACCTCCAGCAAGTTGTTATTGATAGTATTATTTAGTGTATCAGCTGTAACTATATAGCTGTCATCAGTTGGGTCGGATTTTGTTTGAGTTCGTCGGAACGTGATATTTTCCAAGAAATTCATATTTTAAATTGTTTGTTATGATTTTACCTCACTTTACCGTTTTTCTTTACTTTTTGTTGAACATTTATGTTTTCAATATTTTTATTTCATATCATATTATAAGTGTGATCTCAAAAAATGTTTATCGAGGTGGCTGTAGTTTGAACCTGATAACCTTCGAATATGTTCTATATATATCCAGCTGTGTTACAAACAGGACCACGGTAATGCTTACACGGAAAATCCAAATTAGTGGCCTATTGGTTCTCCGTATGTTTTTGTTTGAAACAGTAAGATGTCGTTACTGTCTTTTGTGTTGGCATTTTCGTTCATTCAATTTTATGATGTCTTTGGTCCATGGCTAGTCTGTTTGACATTTGTAATTGCGTGGGTCTCAACAAGATGTCACTGTTCTCAATACATTCTGCACTGTTGCTAAACCTGTTTACTTTTGTCGTTTGAATCAAAAACAACTGCTGTAAAGCAACCGAAACGTCGGGGCAAAGTGTAAACTTAAATATAAATAGTTTTAATTAGAAAATATATAGCTTAAAATAGTAGTAAAGTTCAATAATAGTAGTGTTAAAGTTTTCAAAATTATGTAATAACAGTGTATAAAGTAAAATAAACAACGCGTCAAAATCCGTATAACATGTTTAATTTCAATAGGCTATAACTATATAAATAACTATTTTCTTAGGAAAACTCGACCTGCATACACTTTTCCGTCACTTTGCACACAGTTTTAGTATTGTTGTTGTTGTACTTATATTTTGTGGTATACAGCACCTATTTAGTGTGTTTTATATTGTTTTCACATTCAAACACTTACAGTTGGTTCTCTTCATATATTGATATTAAATTGTCTAGGTAACAGTGACACACGTGATATGGATACAATTGTTTGAGTAACTTTGAAATGTATTTAACGTTGTTTACTAATTTTTAGAATTATTTTAATACGCGAGAATTTCAAACTTGCCGGGCCATTGCTGCCAGTCTAGTCAAGCTCTTTATAATATTAGTATAAATTATGTGTTGTATATAATTTGACTTGTGTTGTGTAGTAATTCTGTAGAACATATATTATGTATATGAATATTAGAAATTATTTTACACTGCAACGGTATTTACGATACTACTGCCCAGTGAGAGACCATTGGACTACCAATTAGAGGGTTCGACTTCGATCTCAAGGTGTACTTCTATGAGTTTATTGTATAAGTCAAAATTTATGTGCATATTAAATAGTCTACTATCGCTCGCTAGAACAGTAACGGAAACCTCATGAGGAAACCTTCTAGTCAGAGTTCTACATAATGATATCGAACGTATGTTAAGTCTACAAACTCGGAATTGCTGGCCAAGTGCGGGTTAGCAGACTTCTCATATCTTTGAGTTTGGCTTAACCCTTCTCACACTAAGAGGTCCATGCCCAGCAGTAAGATAGTTTATATTATTATAATATTAAAAAAGAAGATGAATTATAAAAAGAGAATATAAGTAAAATTCAAACTTCTGGAGTTAAAATATAGGGTGGCCAGAAGACTGGTAGCATTACCACGTCGAATGGCAATGCTAGATAATATTTCTGCAAAATAAAGTCTATCTTTTTGGTTGAACGTCGAACGTTATTTTTTATGAGATTCTATGAAATATGTGAAATAAATTCGCGAAATGTTGCAAACCAAATGGTTTAAAATATAATTTCCATCAAGATAATTTTAATCGCGTCTTTTGAAAGTCAGTTCTAAAATTATGGAGATACAAATAGGTACACTCTTGGAAAGAAAACATTATGAGCTGCTTATAATGAGCGTACTTATTATTTTGCACTTGAAAAAACGCCCGCATAGTTTGTGAAATACATGTCTTAGACATAAATACAAAATTATTTTAATGTCATTATTAACAAATTAAGCAATGAAATGACCTTAGGTTTCCAAAAATCTTGAACAGACTTAATTATATAAGCTACGCATGTATTCAATTTAGAATTTCAATTCAATTCCCCAGAGTTCTGAAATGTAATCAAACTATCTTTACTTTGAGTTAATTATTAACACGTTATACAGACAATGTTAATATTTGAATTCAACTTGAAACTGTTACACGTGACTTACATTAATGCTGAAGTATTTAATTCGTACATACTCGAATTCATCTTATGTTGTAAAGGCTGTTATAGACCGAGCGAATTGTGTTTTAATTGGCGTATATTCAATTTAAAGTGAAAGCAATTTTAAGTCGATAGATGGCGCTATTAAAGAGGTTATACTAATGCCATCTATTGGATAATAATATCAGCTCCGTACTCGCATTTTAATCCCAGTACTACATCCGATCTACTTCTATCTATCGGGTAAGGTACGTCAATTATCAATATTTAAAAATAAATTTTAATTGAACAGGCCTGATAGACACTAACTATGATTTCTTTTTTATGCTGATGATGGTAGATTAGCTCGGCTTACCTTCTGGCCATGCTCACTATTTGAACTCATTCTTGCGGCACTACCAAGGCTCTATTTTTCCTTCTACTTAAATGTGGAGATATCATTGACTGCTAGAGTACAATGTGGTTGCTATTGTAAATCAGGCGAGGAAGTAATTCCACCAAGAGCATATTGATGATTGGGAAGGTCCTAATTATAAAACCTTATGTGTTGGCTCCTGCAGTGAGTTAAAATTCTGTGCACTAATAGAATCAGTCTATTGCGCTGCTACTGTTGTTGTAGATTGTCAACTGATACTTTAAGTACTTCAAGAATTCATTCTAATGCAGAGCTAGTTATCCCTAAAACTATATGACCAAATTATGTAAAAACAAACTTATGTGCTTCTTCATCATCGGGTTCGGTTTAAAAAGATTATATTACATACAGACTGAAGAACAGAAGGAAAAGAGCACTCCAAAACCCCATTTTATATTCTTTGGCTAATTTTCTGCACTAAGACTCAGTGTACTCCTAGCTTAAACCTAATTCATTATTTTTATCACCCACATATACTGAATTCTTAAACTTTATTACTTTGGAATAAAGTGAGTGCACTAAACGTGCATTTTAAATCATAAAACGTCAGAGCTACAATAAAATTGCAAGAAGTATGAAGCTTGTACATTTGTTTTATTTCACCAAAAAAAAAAAACGACGCAGTCGCGACATAATGAATACAAGCCAAATATCTTAACATGGTCCGGAGAAAATTATGTACTTTTAAGACACACAGCCCAAGAGAATGGTACGCAAAGATATAGGTAAGAGTTATAATAAAAGTTTAGATCTAAGACGAAAATGCTGTTACGTAACATCACTGACTCCGCATCCCCGAAGGGGTAAGCAAAAGTATTTTACACCCACATTTTATCAGCTATCTTTTTTAGGTTCCACGTAATAGGGCTCGAATCCGTATGGGCTGATTTCCAGTCTACACGACCGACGTACTGACAAAAACCTAATAACACTTTGCCCAATCTAGGAATTGAAGCTGCTTCAAGTCTTCCATTATCTACTGCTTTCGCATGAGTTTATATTCAATAGACAAGTGCTCCAGCAGCATCCTTATCCTTATTAGCCTGCTCTGATTTGCCAATTTTGATAATGTGTCCTTATTTTGCGTAGCAAGACAAACGACGTGACTATCACGGTGCGTAACGTGACATGCTATAACTATCACATAAACACCATACAAAGCTTCATTTATTTATTTCACCTATTGAGATGCAGTAGCACACTGGCAGTCAGATCCGATAGGTTTCCAATCACGTCTGACATTTCAACAATTTACTGGTTCTTATGCTCGTCAATCTACGTGTCAGTGTTTCACAAAGTTAACACGAGCCATAGAGAAAGAACTACTAACGAAGCGTGTCGCGGCAGCTGGCGCCGCGTTTTATATGGCCATTCTGAGCTCCGACATATCAAACAAACACGTGGATATTATACCAGTATATAGCACCATCTATATGCTCTAAAACTGTTTGGGAACAAGCACGAAAAATATGCTTTCATATTTTTGTATTATCTGTCGTTTTTATCTGTGATATTCTAGTGTTGGCTGGTTTGTGCCGATGCTTGTAAAATCGTAGTAATAAATTCGTTATTGAAAAGGTACCGAAAGAAAAAGTTGTTAAGGAGTAAGAATAAGCATTGCCATTCAAGACAGCAAAGCTGCCAGTCTTCTAAGCGCACTATCAGTCGACTGTAATGCGGAGAAATTCTATGACGCCTTTTAGAGAGGTTTACTTTTAAATTTTTTCCTGTTTTCTGATATTGCAGGTATAACTTACTTCTAAAGAATTGTACAAACTCAACATACCTTTACAAATTAAGGAGAAAAATTATACTACGTTGCTAAGTAGAAGAATATAATTACTTTCAATAAGTGGTTAGAAAACTGTGATCAAAGTGATAGAAATTAGGTGAGTCAATGAAGATGTCTTTAGCAAAGACCTAATAAACAGCTAGTGCAGAATAATAGCCGCACTTTTTCTAGAGACGGACATAAAATAATAGTCGTGGCGAATAACAAACTGCGACCGACCGCAGACAGTGCAGTCATTTCAATAATATAAATTTAATATTAGTAAAGTCTAGCACGTGTGTAGTTATAACTTACACGCTTAAATTAATAAGCAATTGAAGGAGGTAGCCTATTCCATGCCATTTGGTGAGCGACATACGTTTAAGGAGATGCTGTAACAAAATATATAAAGTCCATAGTTATACCGGTCCATCAAACACCCATACTCATAGCTCAGTATATTAGTCCTACGCTTGCTGCGTCTAATGCCATCGTAGGTGTTTCATCTCATTCTAGACTAAAACTCTCGAAAGACCTCTTCATATTCGACCCACGTGATTATGTAAGATAAATGCCTGTAATAAGAGAAACAATAAATTTTTTTTGCACATCAATGTTTTATATTGCAATCATCTTTCTAATGTTTCTATTCATTTATGACACAAAGTTACACTGACAAATGCTACGCTTACGTTTAGTATCTAAGGTACGCTGATGTGATACTTACAGTTGCTAGTTTAAGACAATTTGAGTCTATGAGAACGTTAAATATTAATACAATTCTATAACAAAGGTCTTGTTTAGGGAAAATTCTAGAACCATTAATTTTCACATGCAATTATTGAATAATCATACATGTACACAAATACACGTGTTAAAAAAAGGCTTTGACTCGGCATTTTGCTTATATAGATCGATAGATATATATCGCTCATGATTAGAGCTAAGAATAAGGCCATTATACAATAGACGCGGCATTTATCAAATCTGAAGCTTTATATAGGACTGTTTTTAGGGCTCCGAACCTGAAGGATGCCAACGGGACCCAATTTTACTAAGCCTTCGCAGTCTGTCCATCTATCTATCAGTGGGCTTGATCTCATGAACCGTCATAGATAGAGTTAAATTTTAAACAATATTTCTACTGCCGCTATAACAACAAATAATAAAAAGTACATAGTGTTATATCTTGTAAGATGATACGGAGCCTTTCGTGTGCGAATCTGACTCCCACTTGACCGGTTTTTTTTAAGAATAGAACTGAAATAACAAAACGCTGAAATATAAGCGAACAATCCTCTATTTTGTGACAAACAACGATAAATTCAAACTAAATACATTCGCAGGTGCGATTTTTATATTACTATAAAACTGTCGTAAAAGGTGTGTGTATGCATGTGTGTGTGTATGTGTTGGTGGGGTATGTATGTGTATGTGTATATGTGTGTAGTTTGCGTTATGATCTTTTACACGAAACAATCAAATTCAGGTGAAAACTTTCGTTCCATTTCTTCTAGTCATCAAAATAACGTTGTTCTGCCATTTTTATATTGTTTTTGTATTTGTTCTGTATACGTAACACGACAGATGTTTACTAATTTAATGAATCAAAGTCAAACTCTGTAATATTTAGTGATTTTAAGGACGTAAATTTTAGTAAATTTTACTTAAATTTAAAAGCGCCGTTAAAATACAACTTATTCGGAAGGGTTATTATACAGTCAAAGACTACTTAAATGACAAAAACTCATGGAACTAGTTGCTTGTTGCATACAGGATTTAAAGATCTGTATTACTTTTAAGTAAATTTAGTAATCTAGAGGTACCTCGTGATTATTTGTGATGTTAACAAGTAACTTGTTTCTTGATTTGATTATTATTGAAGAATATAAATGCACAACCGCATTTAGTCACGGACTGCCTTTGCATTGTCACAAAGTGTAAGTGTATGCGCCATCATGCCATCCTATTGCCTATTTTAGATTTATATTAAAACATATATATACCTTATATATACCTTAGCCCAAATTATTTAATCTCTATAATATTATTAAGTTATTATTGTTTTTATCTTTAGTTTTTTTATAGTCAATAGTATACGGGATAATGGCTGCAACACCTTGTTAATCTGAGTTGTAAAATACTGAAATTATATTTAATTGACGATTTAAAAGAGTGACCGTGAGTTTCTTGCAGGTTTCTTCTCAAAGGCTCAACCCTTTGCCTGAACCTAGCAACTAACCTAAATGTAGCTTCAGTAACTTAGTAAACTCACTAACCCATATATTTTGACGTTCATAAGTGTTACTTTGTGACCTAAATGAATAAATGATTTTTGACTTTGAGTATTGCTTCTATGAGAGACAAATATTGAAATCATAATATTATTATTATTCATTAAATAAGTAAACATCTGTCGTGTTACGTATACAGAACAAACACAACAACAATATAAACAATATTTTCTTAAAAATTAAGATAATGAATACACTAACGTTATATTCACTATTTCAATTAAAGATGTAGCTTAATTTTAGTACATTTTAAATGTTGAGTTTCTTTGTTACGCTTCCTCGCCTAAAATGCTAAAAAGATCATTATGAAATTTCGCTTACACGTTTTCAGAGGTACGGAATGTACAAAACCCTGGAAAAACATCCAGGAAAAATTACTGTTCCCAAAATTAATGACGAAATCTAGATTAACGCGAGTGAAGCCGCTGACAATTTCTATTTAATTTTAAAACGTGGTAGAACAAAATTCTAATTCAAATTGTTTGTTGAAATTAAACAATCTATATACGGATTTTATCGCGTTGTTTATTTTTTATAAAACACATTACATAATTTTGAAACTTTAAATTACTAATGTTAAACACTTTTACTAGTTACTGTTTACTTCAATTTAAGCTATTTAAATTATACAACTATTTAGATTTAATTTTACACTTTCTCCGACGTATCGTTTGCTTTTCAGAAGCCATGATCACGGGGAGACGAAGATAGTAGTTGTCTCAATGTTCCAGTGTAGTTATTTCAAAGTAACCGAACATAATTTAATCATTGGTGTTTCTATTTACGCAGAATGTGCTCTAAGTATTATGAAGTCTAGCTGTGGTTAGCTTCTTCTTGGGTTTGACTATTTGAATTACTGGATCCCAAGCTAGTGATACATTCCAACCATCTTCTCTATTGAAATTAGGATATTTTTTGATTTCAATAGCCTCGCGAAGCATCCTTGGTAGGAATTTATGTTCTTTAGCGAGAATCTGTGATTTGTCAAATCTCAGGTAGTTGGTCCCCTGTTGCACATGTTTACATACAGCAGACTTGAACGAGCGTTGGTGTTTTACATCAGCTAGGTGTTCTTTTATGCGGGTGCCTATGTTTCTCTTGGTTTGACCAATGTATGAGAGTCCGCAGTCACAATCTATTTTATAGACCCCTGCATCTTATAAAGGTAGTTGGCACTTGATGGATGGTAAAAATCGACTTATCTTCTTTGGCGATTAGTATGTGTATATAGTGCAGTAAAATGATGCCTTTAAGAACTTGTGTACACATTGCAGTAAAATAATACCTTTAAGAAATAAATCCTTTACAATAAATTACACAACTACATTACTGAAATTCTCTGTTTCCACTGTTAACTCCACAACAAAATGACTCGTAAATGAAACACGAATCACCATTATTGATAGACAACAATCTAAATGACCTATCGACCGCAATTTCACGAAGCAATGAATTAACCATTTTTTGCAGACGATAAATGCAGAACGGGCGAATGTTGTTGACAGAATCGTAACATGGGTTGTGTGTATTCGACATGTTGACGTATGACTTACTTTATCGAAGGAACAATAGGCCAGTACGCATTGTTTACGGGTCGTTCTCAATTGTTATTGGTTATAATTGTGGCTGGGCTTTTGTGTGAGATAGTGTGAGTATTATGCTTGGTATGTATTGTACTAAATGTTTACTGGTATTTGAAGTCTCTATGATAGAGGTAAATCTGGTATTGTAGGATTATACTGTGGATATCACTGATTATTATTATTAGTTATTATTAAATAGTTACACGCATAGTTAAATAATTAATGATTCACAACTTATTGTTACCTTTTATAACTAGTTCATGTCTATCACACCCTATACTGGATATTAATTCGCATAAATGGAATCAAATTAATTACCTAATAACAGTAGAAAATGTAAATCACCAATAAGAAAATCTTGGTTTATAAATAGTTCGTGTTATATTTAGCAAACCTTATAATAAAATGACTAATGATTAATGTATTATTGATCAGCTTATTTTTAGCTAGCTCATATTGACCACATGCTTCTTAATATTAATCTGGCCAAGATGGTGTTTTCAACGATAAAATCTCTTAGTTTATAAGTATTTTGTGTTATTTTTAAAGTCAATATACTGAGGATACACTCGTAAATTTGATACTACATTAATGAACACAATATAAGTATACATAGAAGAAAAATATTTTCAACAAGTAATATGTTTTTCGCCGGTGTAAACCTGGTTTAGAAGTAAAATACCTACAATATTATCCGTCACTAGACACCCGATGATGACAGAACAAGTAAAACGTAACAGTAATAACGTATCGAGGACACGAAGGTCGTCATCAACTTGTAAGAGTCACGGGAAACTGGGACTGCTGATGTAGTGGAAAAAAATAACAGAAGTTCAACCAGGATTATTATATTATCTAGTACTTATTTACTTTGTTTCATACCACCCAAATTTCTATCATTATACATATGAAGTGCTGTGTGTTTGCCTGTTTAGCCGCATCTGTACGCAATAAACTCAAAAACTACTGAACGGATTTTCATGTGGTTTTTACCAATAGACAGAGTGATTTATGAGGAAGATTTAGGTGTATAATTTGTTAAGGTTTTGTAATACCCGTGCGAAGCCAGGGTGGGTCGCTAGTATGTATTATAAAACAAAGCTCTCCGCTGCGTCTGTACGCGTTGTACTCAAAAACTACTAAACGGATTTTAATGCGGTATTAACTAATAGATATAGTGATTCATGAGGAAGGTTTAGGTGTATATTTTTTTAATTATAAATTTTAGGTTTAGTTCAGGTTTTTTACTACCCATGCGAAGCCGAACGGGTCGCTAGTAAAGAATATAAAACCTACTCAGGCAGATGAAATAAAAACATGAATTTATTGCAATTAAACTAATTTAATTTATCTTTTAAACTTTTGCGTTGCATGGTATATAATAAAATATTATACAGAATTATGCAACCAAGTTAACACTTGATGTTTTGGCTAGATTGAATTGGCTATGGTCACAAAAGAAGACAGACTTCTTGCAACAACGGTCAGGTTTTAAAGACCGTTACCTGTTTTTATTATAAACTACTTTACATAAATTATATAGACTCCATCAGACTACCAGTTTGAGCTTATTAAATGTATTTCATATTTTTATAATATTCTTATTTATGTCTCTGCTTACTCCACGGTGGAAAAACATATGTTTATCTTGTATAACTGAAATGTTTTGGTGGTGCAACGGTAAAGAATGCGACTGTTGTACATAATGTCTAAAAAATATTGAGTTTTCTGTCACAAAATTGTCAGCAGCACGAAGTTTAAAATTATGCCATAGGCTTGCCCTATATTGCGTGGAGTTAAATTTGTCACCAATATAACAAAATGTGGACGACATAATTTGCTTGCGTCTTGGGTGACAAAAGCATGTGACTATATACATATGTATATAAACGAACCATGATGTAATAGCAATCCAGTTGTTTGACTGAAAACAAACTTATTGTAGTTATAGTGTTGTAATATATGAACATTGAAATTAAACTACTATATACGGATTTTATCGCGTTGTTTATTAATCAATATAAAAATATAATACAGTGATTAATAAACAACGCGATAACATCCGTATATAGTAGTTTAATTTCAATTAATAACATTCGCGTAAACAGAAGACAATATTATATGAACATTGTTTCATAATACCTACATTAAAGTCTCCAGTTTGTGTTACATAATAATTGTATATTTAACAATTAACTTTGAAAGTAAATTTACTTACTATATGCTAAAATCACAATCTGGTATAGAGAAGTTACTGTTAGCTACTAATTTAATAAAGTATTTAGAGCCTTAAGCATCACTTCTGATGTAATGAGAACGTGGTGAAGAAGGCTGCTCATAGATTATACGATTGCTTGCCATCAGGCAGAGTGTAGTCATTTTATAATAAGAATAATAATAAATCCAGCTTGCCGTTACTGATTGGCTGAAGTAGAACTTCAAGAGTGCCCGTAGGACTTTCAACTCTGGCTTGCCTTGGTCAGCCGGTCAGAGGGGGGCCGCTAAAGCTAACTAGCTAGGAAGGACACAAAATGAAAATGTTAAAGGGCATAACTTCGGGGAATCGCGCTCCGGGTCTCCGTTGTCACGAGACACGTGATGGTGAAACTGGCGCCGCACACTCAACACCCCTAGCCACTCGCACCGGTGTTGCCCTCTACTGCTGGCTTGTATGCCTATCGTAGCTATTCAGGGGGCCCATCTAGTAAGTTGGCGAGTCACCGTCTGTCCATTCGACTGATGCTATTAGAGTATTCGGAGCAGACGCCGTTTTTATCATCCATAGTTACCAATACACCAGTCCATCAAACACCCATACTCATAGCCCATATATTAGAATCCATACGTAGCAATAGTCCTACGCCTGCTGCGGCTAGTGCTGCTGTGGGTGTTCCATCCCACCTTTAATTAAAACTCTCGAAGGGCCTCTTCACGTTGGACCCATGTCTTCGTGTAAGCTTCACAAAGGGCCGGGTATTTTCCTATCGTATTAGGGAAATACCCGTGAAAGAGAAACAAATAATAATAATAATCATTTATTCAACTTAAATTGGTATAAATGAATACTGAGCTTAGGTTACATCGTAAAGGTAATATATAAGGAGTGCCTGTACTAGGGTAAACCTGTGCCATAAGCATTAAGGGCATATACTGTATAATAAAGATATAAATTATAAAACAATGCTTATAAAACATTATTATTTGTATACAAAAACTAATGAATTACATTATTAACTAAGTGATTACTATGACTACTTAAAGAGCTATTTTATTGCGTAACACTTATTGAACAACAGTCATCAAATTTTCAGTTTGATCGTAGTTCAAGATTTGTAAATATTGTTGTACGAATTGCGTAATGTTAGCATAATTTTTGTTATAAATCGCAGATATTTTGTTTATATTATTATTAAGAAATGCACCTAAAATGCGGCATACCTATTGGTAAAAATATACTTAGATTGAGACTGAGTAGTACAAACGATATCTTTCCGTCGCTTAGTGTTAGTAAGTTTCGGGTTATAATCAAGAGAATTATGTTGTTTTAGTACGGTGTGCATTATAAAAAGCTGCCGAACTGTTAGGACTTTGGAATTTTTATGCAAAAGGCGTGTGGAATAGTAAAAAGGTTGGTGTGTAGCTACTTTTAGGAATGCTCTTTGAGCTCTTTCAATTGGAAGAATAAAAGATTTCACGATTTTGACTGGCTACAATAAAAAAGTAACTAAGATTTTCCTTTATCAAAAAAGCAGCGATAGCCTAGTGGGAAACCGTTGGACTGCCACGCAGAGGTCTTAAGTTCGAACCTAAGGCGTGCATCTCTGACTTTTCGAAGTTATATGCGTATTGAATAGTTAATTATCGCTTGCTTTAACGGTGAAGGAAAAACATCGTGAGGAAACCTGCATGTCTGAGAGTTCTCCATAATGTTTTCGAAGATATGTAAAGTCTGCCAACCCGCACTAGGCCAGCGTGGTGGATTATGGCCTAACCCTTCTCACAGTCAGAAGAGGCCCGTGCCCAGCAGTGGGACAGTTTAATACAGGGCTGATATTATTATTATAATATTTAAATAAGCCAAGTTGGCTGAAACTGCTGTTTTGGCGTTAATTTTTCACCAATAGACAGAGTGATGCACGAGGAAGGTTTAGATGTATATTTTTTAAGGTTTTGTACTACCCGTGAGAAGCCGAGGCAGGTCGCTAGTTGATATTATAAAACAAAGCCCGCCGCCGCGTCTGTACGCGTTCTACTCAAAAACTACTAAACGGATTTTAATGCGGTCTTCACCAATAGATAGAGTGTGAAGTGATTCATGAAGAAGGTTTAGGTGTATATTTTATTAATTATAAATTTTTAGGTTTAGGTCAGGTTTTGCACTAACCGTACGAAGCCGAACGGGTCGCTAGTAAAAAGTTATGACCTACTCAGGCAGTTTTAATAAGAATATTAATAATATTATATATTGGTGTTTGCCCCGGACTTAACATTTAAAAATCACATAGTTCAATCTTGTGCTAAAGCTTTTAGATTATTAGGCTTCATTATGTGGGAGACACGCGACTTTACGAATCTAGCAGCAGTAAAGTGCTTATATAATGCCATAGTACGGAGCAGATTGGAATATAGCGCTATTATATGGAACCCCCATGAAGCCAAATACAATCTCATGGTGGAGAAAATACAGATTAAATTTACACGGTATCTATATCTAAGGCAATATGGCGTTTATCCATACTATCCGCTTATGTATCCGACACTTTTCGTTATAGGTATGGTTGGATACTATAAGCTGGAAGTGAGGCGGGATTTGGCCTTGGCCAGATATGTGTTTCAGGTGTTTCGTGGTAGGTTGGGTAATCCTGAAATACTTCAGGAATTAAGATTGTGCGTCCCGAACACCAGGCTCCGTCAGCAACCTAGGGGTAGACTATTTGACGTGCCACGAACACGAACAGCAGTCGCGAAGTTCACTCCGATATTAAGAGCAACTCGCATACTCAACGGGTTGGCATCACGGATAGATTTATTCAACTGTACATTGGCGGAATTTGAAAGGGTAACATTGGAGTATCTATGCTTATAATTTTGACAAAATGTGAGAGTTATAAGCACGGATATAAGCACTTTAGGTAAACCAAGATGACAGGAACTTTAAATGTTGTTTTCTTTTTTTTATGAGACATGTTTTATTTATTTAATTTTATTAGATTTGACATAATTTGATTAGATTTTATTTTAATATTTGATATTATTATGTGATAAGAACTTTAAATGTTGTTTTTATGAGGCATGTTTTATTTATTTAATTTTATTAGATTTATTTTATTATTTGATATTATTTTTATGACATAAGTTTTATGAATTTAATTTTATTAGATTTCATTTAATTCTATTCGATTTCATTATTTTAATTGGATGTCATTATTTTCTGATTTGGTGTTGTATGTGTACTGGAATAGTGAATTTAATATTTTTCTTATCTTATATCTTTCGTATTCATTGTTTTAGTAGTTTGTGTGATTGTGAAAATATTTTTATGTTGCTCGCTGTCGACTTGGGTATTGCCTGTAATGGTGGCGGTATGCATTTATTAAATAAATAAAATAAATAAATAAATAAATAATTTATTGCAAATAAACCAATTTAATTTATCTTTTAACTTTTGCGTTGCATGATATATAACAATATATTATACAGAATGAAATAGCCATGTTAACACTTGACGTTCTGGCCAGATAGAAAGGGACATAATTACCGGACACCTGTATAAATGAAATGTTTTGGTGGTGCAAGGTAGCATAAATAATTTTAATTCTTTTTTATTCTTTTCTTTCTCTATAATTCCTTTGACCAACTTGTTGACTCACATTTTATAATGTTAATAGGCAGTATATGTAATAGAAATCATAAGTACTCGTTAATTTGATTGTATTTATTTTATTTATTTATTTAGGTTTACCAACAGGAAAGTGTATTAGAGTAAGTAGACTCTAATACACTTTCCTTTTACATAAAAAAACAACATAATAGATTAGTAGCATTTTACAGGCAAACACAGCGTGCACAAACTAGGTAACTTTTAAGATATTGTACAGACTTATCCTTCGGTATATTGTACACTGTCAGTTGTCAGTCGGATCACGCTCTCGATAGGCGAATGGCCCATGAGCGCTTCAACGTGACTGCCGACCGATGAATATTTTCAACAAGCTTTTGTTTTTAAAGTGACTTCAATCTGAATATTTGGGAGAAATAAAACAAGGGCCCAGTTTTTATAGACGTTAGTGTTTTTTGATGAGCGTGTAGTAAATGTGTTGTTTTGATAGCTTAGTGTAAACAGTACGTGTCATTGGTTTTATATATTGCGAACAATTTCAGACATATGTATAAAAGTTATGTGTAAAACACACATAACAATTCTATTGCCTTGAAGCAGCGATAGCCTATTGAGAGACCGTAGAACTGCAACGCAGAGGTCTCGAGTTGGATCCCAATGCACGCATCTCTAACTTTTCAAAGTTATGTGTATTTTAAATAGTTAACTTTTACGGACTTTTTCTTTAACGATGAAGGAAACCTATATGTTTGAGAGTTCTCCATAATACTCTTGAAGATATGTCAAGTTTACAAACACGCACTGGGCCAGCGTGGTGGACTATGGCTTAACTCTTCTTACATTGAGCAGAGGCTCGTGCCCAGTAGTGGGCTTGTTTAATACAAGACTAATATTATTATTGTATATTATAGAGAGTTGGATACATAAAAGCGATACACCAGTGTCATCCAAATACACACACTGCCGTTAAGATTTATTGAATTAAAACATCCGTTGAATAGGCTTTTTATTCGGTAAAACATTTCAATGGCTGACCCAAGATTTAAAACCGGGATTTAACGATCGATAGGTTCGGCGCCCGTTTGTGTGAATTAACGGCCGTTACAGACGTATAATTAATAAAATAGTATTACAATGTTATATACGAACAAGTCTGTTAAAGGTGCCGACTTAGTAATTTTCAAACTAAAATTAAAATGGCAGTACATTTTAATTTTACCTCTGTAATTTGAATCTAACTCATTAAGATCCAAAGTATAACCCAATAGTCCTATAATTAGTACAAAATTTATAAATTGCCGCTGAATATTTAACTAATTCATCACATTAAATCGCGATCTAGAATTAATGACCGTCTTGTAAGAATTTCTACGACGAAAATAAACACAAAGGCCTCGGCGGTGCAGTATTATACATACAAACACCCAGACCAAGACAAACATCCATGTTCATGCACACAAATGTTAGACTTGTGCGGGAATCGAACCCGCGACCTCAGGCGTGACAGTCGGTTACACTAACCACTACGCCATCAACCAATAAGCCATAACAGGCCTCAAATTTGAATGTAATATACCTCTGCCTACTCCTTTTAGGATAAAGGTACTAAAGTATTTACGTAAATTATTAGCAAAGACCATCACAAATGTGCATATAATATCCATGCAAAATTACTCAACAAAGTTCTTTGTGATCCTATTAATCCCATTTGCTTCATCTCCATACGATCTACTTGCATTAATTAACCAGCTAATTTATACACAGGTGAAATTATTGCAGCTGTAGATAGAGTAGTAAAATTCATTATTTGGATCTTAATTGCATTGGTTATTATCTGAAAGCAATAAATACCCATTTATTTCCAGACGTTGCGACCGAATCGCATCGATCTTGGTCTCGGGTTTTCTATAGACGGCTGGGGTTGATAACACAGAGATAAAATATTTATTTTGTAGAACGTGAGTATAACAAATACGTATGTTTTACCATCGTGCCATTAATATTTTAATGCTCAAATACACCGATAAAGTTAATCTTAATATTAAATCATTACGATTAATTTTAATTACTGCAACTGAGAATATGAAATATGTAATAGGTTAGCTGTCACACAAAAAACGCTTATAAGGATGCCAGTTTGGTAGCCAGTTCGCTTATGCATAGACCTTTTTTCCCGAATAGTATGTAATTAACATATTTTACAAGATAAATCAATCAACATTTCATTTAAAAAACATTAATGTTACTAAATAAATTAGCACGCTTTTACAAAGTTCAAAGGCTAATTCTTTGTTAAATTAAATAAAATGCAACAATAGTTTTACAATGAAAATTCTTCTAGGAAATTATTTACTAATATTATTTGAACTGAAACTTAACAGTTCCGAATCAGTCTCGAAGTTTGTTCAAAAAATATCTTTAATTAAATCAAGCTCTAAAGGTTTACCACAACCTGAACCTTCCAAAAAACGAATTAAGGGAGCTTAATACGTTTTTACGTTAGTACTAAGAAAATAACATTTTTGAAATATTTTCAGACGTATCTGGAAAAATTAATCTCAGCAAATTTTTCACAGTCGATTTATCAAAGGAACAATTTCATCGTTGTCTTATATAAATAGAGTCTGGTACGGACAGACTATTCAAAACACCCAGTAAGGCAAAACTTAAGGCTGTAGTGGAAGAGATATCGACCAAAGTTGATATCAATGAAAACGGTTGGTAAATAGTAAAGAACAATAAGATTAAATAGTCTTTGCTTTCAAAGGACTATGCGAAATCTTCTTTTGTTTGTCATAATGCTAATCACACTGTAGTGTAATGATTATTTAAACTATCTTATGATGATATTGTCTTACGTTTACGCGAATGTTATACATTGATATTAGACGATAAAGATAACTTTTAAACGACTACAACTATTAAACATTTTTACTGTTTAAATTATTGAAGTATTTAGATTTACAGTATACCCACCGTTTTGTTTTGCATTTTAGTAGCCATGGTCATGGGTAGTCTCTTCGTGAAATGATTTTAATGTAGTGTTTCAAATTGTATGTCAATGTATCCAAACATGGTAATTTGCAAGAATGTCGTCGACCACAATATCATGTCGTCGTATCACTCATGACTATGGTAGTATGACCATGTGTTGCTGTTTTAATACCAAAAGGATGGCAGTTCCATCCTATTGTTTTCTTAGATGACTACTCCAAGTATTTTTTGTAATCATTGCGTCAAATGCTTTATATTATTGTCTGGTTTTCTAGATTTCTATCAAATATTAAAAGCTGAAATTATTCAACTGCAAAATATTACTACCACGTTGATCCGTGGTTAAAAAGTCTATGATCATACGTAATCATCATCATGCGTGCGAACGTGTGAACTATCAGATATATTAAAAAAGCTAATACAACTTTGCCTGTAAGATTTTCGTCTTGGTCTAAGTGTTATTGGATTTTTACAGCACAGTCTGTAATGGATGGCTCGACCGATGCTGCGCCTAAAACATAGCTCATCAAGCATCAACATAATCCATGAAGTAGTACATTGTTAAAATGATTCACAGGTTTCTAATAAATATTATCGGGATCACTTTTGTGCAATGCATAGTTTAGTTATCGAATCAATGACACGGATTGCTAATGTAACAGGTTTTAGGCTTTCAGTTTTGTTTTTCAGTGCTTTTGATTTTGATTTTGATTTTCTTTCTTTACGACAAAACGTTTTCCTTTTAAACTTGCACTGTGCAAGAAAATGCTTCGAAAGCTTCATTTTTAGAATTCTTATGATGATTAATATTTAAAAGATTTAAGTGAGAATGCCTTTGTTTTTATTTAAAACTTACGTTTTTGCAAAATTCTTATTCTTATTTATTTTCTAGACAATCTAAGACGTAGGTGTCTGCCAATTTGTAAAAGTATTAAAGTATGCATGATAAATAACCACGTCACTCAAGAATTGCTGAAAGTATTTTTAATTTAAAAGTGACTAGTTTTTACATTAAATATTATAAATTTGAAAGTAGTTTTACGTTTTATCTATCTGTATACAAAAACAATCAGCTTCCATATATTATGTTTGTTTCAATAAAATTCGAAATTATTGAAATTCAATTTTAAAGGTTTTATATACTCATTCCGACTTTACTTTTATTTACTTTACCATGATAATTAATATCAGACTACACCTCTGCGATGCGTGGCCTGGTTTAGCTAGTGTAATAAATTTTCAGGACTAAACACTCTTGGAACGCAGGGCTAATGCCCTAAGAGGACATACCGGGATATCGATCGCAGCCGCTCTAAAGAAGCCTGTTCTTTAAATCAAATGTAGTCCATTTACGGTTAACATACTTACGTAATCTCACGCCATATCCAGAACAGAAATACAGTAGTGAACTATATCCACATTTCGCCAGCTATTGTATTAGATCCTACATAATAGAGGTCTATTGCTGTATACCTCATGTAGAACACTCGCAAGTTCAATTATAATAATACAATGTGCTATTTACACTGTTGTCTGTACTTGAGTCTTGACACTATTGTGAAGAGAGAATAAATGATTTTATTATATTATATTATTATATTATATTATAATAATCATATCAGGCTTACCTATTAACCACACATGCTCACAAACATACTTTGCTTTTCCCGTTTTGACAATTGATAATTATCAATTACAAGATTATGCTTGCGGCTTCGCTCGCGTTAATGTCGATAACGTTAGTATTGTTACTGACGTAACAGTACTTTTTCTAGTTAAAAGATACCCTGCGTCCTTTCCTGTTCTCCTAGCAAAGTGTATACAAAATATCATGATGATCGTTCTAGTGGTAGCGTAACAAAAAAAAAACTCACATTCGCATAATATTGTATTCGCATTTATAATATTAGTTAGGATATACTAAGACTTTTCAAAATTATGTGCTTATTGATTGACAATTATCGCCTTCTCCGTGCCTCGGAGAGGACGTTAAGCCGTCGGTCCCGGCTGCCATGAACATCTATGGCAGTCGTTATTGGGGAAGTCGACACAAAAGATCCCACTGGGTCGAAGTGTCACCGGTCTGTACTGACTGGCCACCACACAAGATAAGATAGGATATATATACTCACGAAAAGTTAGAAATAGGTCTACTTACCAATAGCAACGGTCTCCCCGCTAGGCTATCGCTACTTTGCATGTTAAAATCAATTTAAGCACGATTTTCTATAAGGTTCTTAGTAGTTTCCTACTTTAGGTTCATTTATTTCATACTTACATATTTTAAAATTACATCTTCAATGAATTTACAAGTCACATTATTAATAATGCATCTAATGATTTTTACAACCACGCATTATTTGAATGTGCCTGTATAAACTAGTCATAGTAACATACATACATAGATTCACGTTTGTTTCCTAGAGGGGTAGGCAGAGACTAAGGATTTCCATTAGCTACGATCCTGACACACTTCTCTGGATTCATTCACTTTCATCACATTTCTCATACACGCTTGCCGGTTTAAGATGCTCTCAACCCGGCCTCTGTCTAAACCGTCTCCGATCTGATCGAGAAACGTACGCCTAGGTCTTTCCCTTGCGGCTGTTCCACTCACCCTAGCCTTATAAACTTCCTTAGTCGGTCTTTTCTGGACCATTTCTTTCTACATGCCCAAACTAGCGACTACCAAAGCAACACAATTTAGAAATACATTACTTAAGTTAGTATAAAATAACTTGTGATGTAAATCGTGGATGGTAAAGAGGCGACAAAGAATAAACTTTTGCATCAGTATAAAACAAAGCGCACCCTAAGATATTACGTAACGGTGTAACAGACAGCCACGTTAAATGCAACGGACAAAGTTGAATCCATTTTAAAGTTAGTTCCGGCGGGGCTTTTAGCGCAATAAATGCCTTCCTTCCTCCACTTTCTTAAAAGTTTCCTTTAAAACAAAAAGATTTGTTTCTTATTCTAGAACAAACGGCCGACTTAAGCATCGCTACTGTCTCGCGAGCGATTTTCTTAGAACTATTTTCGCAATTTGAATCGAAATGAGGTATTTTCCTTTTGGTTTCCGATTTTCTTTTGTTAATCTTCGTTGCTTTTCTTTTACCTCTGTCTACGACGATAATAATTTGAGATATTTCGGTATTGTATTTAAGTAATAAAATCTTGCTGGACGAATTCGTTTTTGTCTGCTGAAAATATTGTAGTAATTGATTTGTTTTTCATTGTTTGAATATTGGCAGGTTTCGAATATTGAATGTCTTGCTAGATGTATGTTTTTAATAGTTGCGTTGGCGTTGTTATGTCAACTTTACTATTCGTATAAGGTTTATTCCTATTTGGCCTTAGGCGTATTAGGCACACATCGTATGAAT
The DNA here is from genome assembly GCA_963675205.1 of Catocala nupta. NCBI lineage: Eukaryota > Metazoa > Arthropoda > Insecta > Lepidoptera > Erebidae > Catocala > Catocala nupta. The sequence goes on from OY776093.1 coordinate 25,288,114, forward strand.
ATTCTAAAAGCAAGGTAATTGATTCTAGCTTTTGCCACGCAGCTTTGCTCGCTCGAGAACAGTATTTCAATAGCATATCTGTTTCAATTTAAAGCGTGATTTTTACTGTGACCTATTTACAAAAAATATATAAATTGTACCTATATAAAAATATATATGAAATAATGAGGAAGAGGTTTAGGTATTACATTTCACCAGCAATCTTCCAATTCATTCGTCAATCCCACATAATAGAGGACGAGCCCAATACTCTCTAATGGACACAGTTTCATACTCTATGCTACCGAATTGTGTGTCTCTCAACCTGCGCCACCGAATTAGTCAATTATATATTTATAAGTATAAAAATCTAGCAAACCTCTCCTATTTTATCTACTAAAATATACCTCTAATTTTCCGAAGTATATTATCGCTTGCTTTAACGGTAAAGGAAACATTGTCAGGAAACCTGCATGCAATGCATGAAAGTTCTAAAGTTTTCTTGGAGATGTGAGTCTCCCAACCCGCACTGGGTCAGCATGGTGGACTATGGCCTAAACCTTATCGCTTCAGTATGATGAGAGAAACGAGAGATTCTGACTAGCAGTAGGACAGTTTATATAAAATGCTGCGTAACAAGCTTATATCAAATTACAATATGTGCTTCAATATATCACAAAACCTTTGATACAAATTCTAAAAACAAACACTATCACGACACGAGACAAAGCCTTGAACATTTATTTCCGTATAACAACACGCGAGTCATATTTTTCCACCACATCCATTTATCTTCATAACAAACCTAAACATAAAAAATCTCTGTAGGTAACAAAAATATCTAAACTGATTTCGTTTTTGAGCTTCAGGCTTATGACGGTATAAGGAAATTATATTTTATGTTCTATTATTTATTTTTTGGTTATATTCTGAGAAGGTACTTATCCTAGGTACAGACCTAACAAACTTATATAAAGTTTAATAGCTGTTTAATAATTCTCTCAATACTGCGGACGTAGACTTAAATGTACGACCCGTAATTACTTCAGTACAAACTTGCAGTCTTTGGCACTAAAATTTTTACTTGTCTCAGTACTTTACTGCGCTGAGGCAGAAATTGGTCTTCTCTTGCGAAATGTTGCAATGTTACTCACATTTCGCCTTAGTGGATCATCCTCACTAGTTTTGTCAGTATTTTGTTCCATGGAACTAACCTAGTTATATAAAACATCACGCTATGAGCAACGGGATTAGAATAGTAATTATAAACGTGGGTGAAGACGCGAAGGGAGCTAGTAATGTATAATGCTAAAAAAACATAATTTTTACTTTTATTTCATTTTAGGTAATTCCACTTTTCGGTCTTTATCTTTTTAAAATACAACTTCAACACTTGTAATCAATTATTGTCCTTTGACACAAACAATGGACACAAATAACACACAGACCCGCAATAACTATTTGTTGATCACTTAAATTTTTCTGCAGTCTGGAAATCGAACCCGCAGAGGCAGAGGCGAGGTGACCACTTAATCCATTACGCTATCCGTGCAGTCCTTACTTTTACCTCTCTTTCACTGCATTATATTCCTCGGAACAACTATCTCCATATTCTATGAACTCATGCCACGTAAAATAAATAAAAATAACTTAAGACATACTTACCGCAGCAGACACTCACTGCAGCTTGAACTTAGTCTCTACCAAAGTGTACATTTTGTGAGAAAGTAAATGCAAGTTCTATGTAGCTAACATTTATGCATTTTCTAGTTTAATAGTTTTGGGAACTCAAATTTATGATATGCTAAACTAGGTGCTTTATGAGCACAACGGTATGTTGACTATCATAGTAAAATCTAGAACCGATTGGAAAGTACTAAATTCCGGCCTGCACATCCCAGAAGCCCAACAACTAGAGCCCTACTATACAAGACTTAGATTTTGCTTACACATATGTACGCATGCTATGATCTTTTATGATGACTAAGACTGCCCGTTATGTGTGTGGTTAAAGTTGCGTAATGGCCCTATAGTCTAAGTTTGCTCTTACGTTTCTAAACAATCATAAGGTTTTGTTTTATTTCCTCGAGTTGGGCGAAGTGCTATCCAGAAATCTACTCAATAGATGAGTTGACGTCTATTGAGCAGATTTCAAAGCTATTGAGCCTTGATATTACGTGGGAGCTTAAACGTAGCAAACAAAATGAGGACGTAATATTATATCTTTGGCCATCCCTAAATATATCAGGCAAAGGTGTGTATGTATTTTAAGGTTTTAATTACAGCTGAAGTGATTCAAATATACAGGGGAGAATGCTAATGACCTTATATCTATGACTAATTTATACCTTAGTTCTTTGACATATTTTATTCTTCCACTTTCCGTGACTCTTTGTATGTTATTTATTTGTACAAAAATATAAATATTGGAAGTGGCTGTTCTAACACAACGACTGAGACTTGAGACTACATATACTCGTAGTAGCAAAAGCAAAAACAGTGGCATAACCAAACAACACACAGTCTGGAGTAAAGGGGATTGTGAAAAATGGAGCGCATGCAATTTTAAACCTGTTACAATATTATTTTTGGAAGAATAATATTGAGACAAAATATAAAAGTAGTAGAACAAAAGTTGTTAAGTGTAATGTAAAAAAGACACAGGTTTTCATTTTACTTTATATTTATTAGTCATTAGATATAAATGAATACAAAAAAAGAGCATTATTCTTTTTCGCAGGGAAAGACAGTCCAGCGGTCTATCTAATGGTGAGAGATTATTTGTTCGCTTTAGATTGAAGAAATGACTACTAGTACAAACGTTTCAGTGCTATATGATCATATATACATATATAGTGATGACTCAGAGCATTCCTTATTGAGATCTTCTTAATTACTTTCTTGCCTGTTTCTAACTATTCACGGACTGAAGTAATAATACCTAAACATTCAATCAAACCGCACACTTAATATTCACATACTCTTATAACATTTTATAAAGGCTGATATCAACAGGTTGTTCTGGAATCTTCCGATGTGCATTACCGTCAAAGTTATTTAAGTCTTCACTAGATGCTCTCATATTTCGTGTATGTAATAAAGTTGAGTTTCGCAAAATGGAGGTTCTTTAGAGATTCCTGTTTGATGTCGAAAGTATTTAGGGGGTTAAAGTCTTGAGATGTAGAGTGCCATAAACTTGAGTATTACTTGCTGTGATATAATTCTGAGTACTTGAGTACTTATTCATATTAAATCTCGTAATCTGGCAGTAATTTTATAGCTGAGTGAGGGATTTGAGATTTATCTTAGCCACAGCAAAATATTTGCTCGATAGCGTTTGATATAGTACTACCGACTAGTAAATTTGCACACTATAGTAGATTAGGTTGTCGCTATGAACTTGCCTTTTACGTTACCAAATAAAATATAAGATCCTTAAAACGATGAATATAGATTTTTATGTTGTCTATTATAATATTAAAACTGTAGAATATTATAATCACGATCGCATGACATACCTATAGGGTTTGAATCGATGGATTTTAGGCTGATATATCCTTAAATTTGTTTACGTATTGCATATATATAAGCAAATCAGTATCAGTGCATTCGTTTAACCATCGATATTATTCGAATACAATCAATTTACTGGAACACTTAAATAGTTAGTACATAGCTAATGCATATGTAGGTATAATATTAGTATGTTACTTTTATAAATGCCTTAATACTTCTGTATTCTTCTTTTGTACCGGCTAAACTCCAGTTATTAAAGTGCTTGAGGATAAAGAACGTGCCTAGCAACTGTACTGTGACAGTAACAGTACCTAACCGAATTCACGATTGTACTAGATTCCGTGCTGCACATACACATACATACATAGATTTCATGTCACAAAAATCCAAATAACTTTATTGATTTCTAATCTATTATGCAACTCTCCAATTATTGTCAACGTTGCATATTTTAAATACATGTTTAAATAGTATAACATCAATCCAAAAGCTTAAAATACCAATAATATCTTTAATCAAGTGTTATCTGTAGAATTTCTTATTATAATCACAAAAGACGTAGAGGATAGGAACTGTCTCCCTAAAGGCGATAGTCAATTTCATTAATGCCATCTGCCCGAAGGACGTGCAGTAATAGTGCAAGAGGACGTTTCAATAGATCCAATAGTTCGAAGATAGAGGAGCTTTTATAAACCCGTACCTTTTTCCGTGAATCCGAATTACAATTTATAATGCTATTATCGAGTTCGACATTTATTGACCATAATAAAATTGGAATTATATTTACTACATATGGGTGTGAAATACCAGTAATAAATGGGGTAATAGAACAGGAATGACGAAGTTATTTCATGTATTGAGAAAAAAGCCAATGCTCATAGTAGTTTATATGGCAGTAAGATTTATGGCGCCACGATAGCCCGTTCGGGAACCACACAGAGTTTCTGAAATAAAATCAAGAAAATTTTCAAACATTTTACAAAATATGGTTTGATAAAAGTATGCTTTAGTTATTTCGTCGTTTTGAAATAAAGGATGACAAAATGTTGAACTAGAAATCATAGAAAGTACATTATAAGGGGTAATATAGATAATTAAGCAGACCTGAATCGTCATGGAGAGAGAATGACCAGAATAATCTTTGAATAAATTAGAAGCGTTCTGGAGAAAAACCAGACTAAATCTAAAGACCGTGATGAAAGTAAATAAAACAAGAGGAATCATTTTTTTTGAAAATGCCGTGCTATGTAAAAGTCACTTGTATATTATCTATATATATATATTTATATTAAATAAAAAGATTCTCTGTATATCGTTCTTCCTCCCTCTATAACAAAATTAACGCAATATGCAAAATCTTTGTCTATTCTTACTTCATCTGCAAAAATACTGTTAGAACTTTTCTCCTGCAATTAAATAACGTTGACACCGAGAAACTCCTCACAATATAATCACATTCCGCATACTTACTTATACTTATATCATCGTTACTGCACATACACACACACACACACACACACACACACACACACACACACACACACACACACACACACACACACACACACACACACACACACACACACACACACACACACACCGCACAAACAGACACAGACGCGCACACAGACACACGCACACTCACACTCACATACATACACACACGCACATACCCTCACACAAACAGATCCACACACGCGCACGAACGACCACGCTACCATACAACACTACATGCTTAAAAATGTTTATAATCTTTCAAATTTTATTGTACGTTCTAATTTGTACCTATTTACACAAACTAAACGCATTTAGCATAAATATATGTACATACACGTTGTATTTAAATATAATATCTACCACTAGGTGATGGAAACTGTGTCTCCTAAACACAGGCTATCCTGTAACCTATCTAGGAGAACAGTACTCCTACCACGAAATTGTAGATCCAAATTATACTATTGATGTAACCTACTATTGTAAAAACTCTACAATCATTTTTGTGTAAATAAAGTTATTATGTACTGAAACGCTAACAAGAATTTTACCCGTGCGATAATATTTTATAGTTTAGGCTTAAAATGTTGGTTACCTTACATCTCATTGTATTTAGTAGAACTGGATATACGTTGCATAAAATGATCTATAGAAATGATGTCACAGGTAGGCAATGACTAATTCTTAATTGTATCTTAAGATGTTGGATATTTTGTAAAGAAAATTCATGTCATCGGTTTTCTCAGCAAAACTAAACTAAGAATACAGATGCACTTCTTCGAAAAATTAGTAGTCTTTTGTGATAAACAAACGGTGTGAGAGACTTGTGGTTTATATTGGATATCACTTTACGATAAAGACATAGCAGGTATGCTCTACAGCAGAGGTTCCTAGACATTTTTTTGCCAAAGACCATTTTCAAAATTTTGCTGGTTTTGGTGGAACCCTGCAGCTAGACTTCTTTTTTTAAAATTAATTCTCGGGTCTTCAGCGAGTGGTATTCCTCAAAATATCCATCGACCGACGTTTAAACAAGTTACAGTCGCTTAGCTTCTTAAAATATTATCTGCCTACATTGGATAGGTGAAGTCAAGCCAACATTTTAGTTCTTCACTATCGAAAGCAAATAAATTTTCGTGGACCTCCGCTTATGAATTGTGAACCCCTATTTTTTTGTCACGCCAACGTAGACCCCATCGAGTCTCCCGTGGACCCCTGGAGGTCCACCTGGGCCACTTTAGGAACTACTGCTCTACAGTAAGTTCAGTACATGCCAACTTATTTTAGTCAAAAATAAGATAGGTATTAAATATTTCTTCAATTCGCGACTATGAATAATAAATGATAATACGGCGGGCATAGATTTATTGATCCGAGTCCAAGTCTGTGTATTATTTGTGTCCGTTCTCTCAATATTTGTTAAGTACCCGCGTCACAAGATTATTCTTAATGCGGGTGATGTCTTTTGTATGACAAAAATATTAATAATAGTTTAAAAAAACTAAAAACACGCTTTATTAAAAAAAATATATTAGAAAGCATCCCACGTTTTTTTCCATTAAACTAAACTATTATTTATTTTATTTTTAAACTATTATCTTTTTAAAGTTTATATTTCTTTCTAAATTATTGTATTGTCGTCGGTCCTTGATAAGTATGCCAAATTTCGAGTTAATCCGACATTTTGAAGGGGGTCAAAATCATGTTCAAAGTTACCGTTACACTAACATACTAACATACATATGAAGCTAATAATAAAAGCGTTATAAAAAGACAAAGTTTCAATAGTGGCTAAAGTCACTAAGAATTTAACCACTACAAAAACCGTGACTGTTGACAGACATAATATTTAAAAATCTTACGCCTAACAAAACATGTAAACTGAAAGAAGTAAAACAGAGTAAAATTACGCCTGGATATTAAAGTGTCCACTTGTTGCGGTCGTGTTCTGCTTAAATCTGCTATTTATAACGCAAAACACAACACTGCATATTTTAATACTAAGTAATAAAGTGCTGGTGAGTGCAAGTGATAAGAGATGGAACAACGATGAAATATTTCTTCATATCCTTGCTAGCTATAGTGATGTGCAGGTATTCGGAAAAATATTCGAATTAGTCAAGTGTATTCTAATAATATTTATTCGGTATTCGAATAATATTACTATTCGAATTCATTAATTATAAATATGAAAGAGCAGTAATAGCCTAGTGGTAGACCGTTGGACTGCCATGCAGAAGTCTCGGAATCGTATCTCGGCCCTGGCTTTTCTTAGTAATAGCACAAAATCTGGATGGTACCGGTGAAAAAAGGGTGTAATACATTTCAGCCTATTTTTGGGACTGCAGGCCTAAGTAAAAGTGGCTTAAGTGTCACCTCGTCATTGACTCTACGCCAAATGATGTGAGTTCAAATCTAACGCGGGACAAAAATTTGTGTGATTCACAAATGGTTGTACCGAACCTGGGTGTACTTTACGTCCGCTGTTTAAATGTTTGTAAACTTCCTTACAGGAATTATACTAAGTGCGGACGTTGATTTTTTTAAAAAGAGAAGGTATATGTTGTTTTAGCGAATGTTTGGCCACGCTAGAAACTATTCACTTGGTACTTTTGCAAACTGCATGCGGCAAACGTTAGTGCATAACGCGTTTTATGAAACCAGTACACCAGGTGTGTGGATTATACATGATCGTTCTACTTATATTTACTTACTCAACAAACACAACTAAATGGTTGCCAGAGAATTACTTAAATCTTTCATATGTTTAGCCATGTTACCAGTCTTTGTGACGTAGTAGTGAGTAAAGAGGTAGCTGTTCATAGGGTCACGAGTTCGATTATCAGGGAAAGTGTTATTGAGTTTAACAGTCAATATATTTTCAGAAGTAGCACGGAGTTTGAAACTATGCCCGGTGGACTATAATTATGTATACATAATTAAGTAATTGTAAACTACACTATTTAATTTCACTGACGCCGCATTGTATCATCGCCAAATTCGATTAGGACATTTATAAAACGATAAAGAAAATTTTATTTTTCGCTTTTCAGTGTTATAGCATAGTTATAGCAGTCGTTATGTATTTTTCGTTATGAACATTCCAATAATTGGACAAAGGCATTAGCACAAACATTTGTCACCATTATCTAATGAGCCAATCTTCCAATCAACCTTCAAGGACACGACAGCTAACTCAATATACCATTTATCCCCATCGCCCGAGGAGATGCAATTTGATTAAAACTCTACTCTACAATTTTTCTTCCATTTCGTTTAAAATCAATTTTCAAGACTTCGTTAGCTTTATCGGGGTAAGATAGATTGTCAGGCGACTGAAGATTCTTTCCATTAATTCTATCAGTCCCATTACACGTTCAGGGGGACTTCAATCCAATATGTCAATTAACGATTGGAAAAATATATTACATTCTCATCAAATTCGACGAAAAGTGTTGTTCGGCATGTAAATGAAATACGTGGTCTAATTTAGTTTCGTTTAAATAGTATTGTTCGTAATTTAAATCTATAAAGCAAATAAAAACATCTAGTTGCGTAATTTAAAAAAGAAGGTCTTCACAAAAAGGATTTAATAAAATAAGTTTGTATCGCAAGTAATGAATTGAGGTTTTGGTAGATTGGATATTTTGTTAACGATCGATATCAACATACTACTGTGGGTGGGAAGTACAAATGTCCTATCAGCCACCATTGGACGTCTGTGCTCGTTAAGTTAGGCTTAGATATTATTGCTTATTATGTAAATTAATTAATTTATGAATTCTAACTGTGACAATTACTACATATGAACTATGTATGTGTGGGTATTTTTTTATATGTTGTTAAATCGTAGTAGGATGATATTCTCTAAAGGATAGGCAAAATTATTGCATACATAACTTCAAAAATCAAGTCATTGGTGTATGCTATGGGATCAAACTCGAGAAATCTGCTCGACTGTCTATTGCCTCATGGTCACTAGGCTACATATTGCTGCTATACATTCCATTCACAATTTAAGTGCTATACTCTTGTTGGTGTAGCTAATTCCATCTTTCTCGATCCATATACGTTAATGATAACTGATATTAATTGAAAATTGTGTGTTTGTAACCGATTGGCAGTTACTAGTAAAATAAATTATGCTTAAAAGTCCCTAGAGTTCTTTGACAGCCTAACATTCTACCTAGGGTTTGTTAATGGTCAATGAACTCCAGCAAAATGCTTAGTTGGCGAGTCACGTGCCGGTCTTCAGACGGAATTAGGAATCACCAAAATTGCAAAGTTTGTATTGAATTATACTTGGTATTTGTTTTTGTGTGTGTTATTGTACAAGGTTTGTTATGGACTTGGCTATATGTAAGGTCAACGGTCTCAAAACGTGGGATTATTTTTTATTCTTTATTAATTTACGGACTGTTATTAATATTATAATACGTTATACGACAATACAAAAAACAAATTACCTTTAAAGTACTGCATGCAGACCTTGCTGCCTCACTTACTGGTTTGGCCAATATGCTTTGGATTACACATCTAACCTATTATACGTAAACTTGTGGATTATATTATCTCTTTATTTCTCGTTCTTGACACAATCCGTAAGCAAATATATACGTCCTTCACTATACAATAAAGCTCACAAATGTAAGGAATTGCAATTGTACTATGTTTCTGATTGCTTGCTTTTTTAAGACATTAAGACTGCGCCGAGCGAAATGTGCCAAAACAGGCGGTCACGGTTAAATTGACAAAATCAACACGTTTTGTTTAATACAAATATAAAATATACATTTATTATAACAATGAATGTGTTTACAATTACTCCGTGTAAAAAGACTTAAAATAATTAATATTTTTGACCACAAAATTACGTAAATTTGCACGAAAAATTCAAAAGGGTAAGCTCGAGTTACCTGATTTTTAGATTATAACAGTAGAAATCTATCATATTTGACAGCTAAAACTAATCATAAATAGTTATATTACAATTTTTCCGTCCCACATATTTAAGTTATTGGTTGACAATAAAGATACATATTTATCAAAAAAGCACTTCAAATCCTCCATACAATTTTACTATGGCGGCCGCGCGCCGATTTGAATATCGAGCTCTGTCATTCAGTCCAACCGCGTCTTGTGCTCGGCGCACTCTTAAGCGCCGCGGCCATCACTAGATGTCCGCCAACAATATACTCGTATTTTGTATTGTATAGCGTAGCGTTTATCTGCGTAGCGTTTACTTGCGTAGCGTTTACCTGCGTAGCATTTACATGCGTAGCATTTACTTGCGTAGCGTTTATCTGCGTAGCATTTAACGTGTTAAGGTGTTTGAAAAAAGAAAGCCCCTTCTGTATGTAATTAGTATATAACATTATTATCTATTCATGTTGAACTATGAATCGTGCCGAATGACAAATGGCGTCGATCGCAACTCGCAGGCAGCACCGTTAGTTTGACAATTTATTATGTATCATATTCATTGTATCGCCTATATAGTTGTCACTAAAACGCCTGAGAATCCTGAGATTATATAGAATAGCTATTCCAGCTTTGAAATTAAACTATTTTGTACAGATTTTGTTGCGTTTTTTATTTTAAAACTCTTTTATTACATACTTAGACCATGTGACAGCTATATAATAAAGAAGAACATTCACATGTTGGTGTCATTCCTTGTCTTCGTGGCGCTGATGTATGTCTATCTCCACGGCTTCTATCTGAGAAGCTGTACTGCAAAATAGGACGTGGCCATCTTTCAATAAAGTTTCTGAAATTTAAGCTATGATACCTTTATTGAACTTTACTACAATTTAAGCTATTTAAATTTGTTAAAACTATATAAATTTAAGTTTACACTTTTCCAGACTTTCGTTTGCTTTTTATCAGCCATGTTCACGGGGAGACTCCTAGCTAATAACGAATTTTGGCCTGGTTATGCAAACAGGCAACATATAAAATATATCTTTTTGCGTTGGGATTGAAAAGTTCTACTCATGTAGAAAATCCTTTTTAATTTTAGATTTTACTTGCATTCCATTGATGGGCTCACCATAATATACTAAAGATCCGCTTGGAGATAATAAGTTACTTTTTTAATATTGAATATTTATTTTAATGTTATAATATGCAAGGTAACCGGCTACGTCTCGTTGGAGCTTAATCTGATATTTTTATTTTACCTGTTACCGTGGGAAATTCGGATTAAAATGTAAAAATACACACTTATATAAAAGTAAAATGTTGTTTTAAAAATTGCCGATTTTCTAGGTTTACGGTCACAAATATACGTACGCAAGATTTTTGTAGATAAAATCTATATTAGATATAAGTTAGATATCTAAGTTATTTTAGGACAGCAAACCGATCCGGCTTTCTAGGCTAAAATTAAGTTACAGTAATAGCTTTGGTCATTTTAGGAGTAATAAAAATTGCAGTAAGGAAGGGTTGGAATGATATATAAGCAATAATAATTTGTCATGTATATAAATAAATTAAATAGTAATAAAGAGCAGCGATAGCTCAGTGGGCAGACCAACAGACTGCAATGCAGAGGGTCTTGGGTTCGAACCCACGTCGCGCACCTCTGACTTTCGGAAGTTATATTACTTTTCGAAATTATGTGCGTATTGATTGACAATTATCGCCTGCTCCGTGCCTCGGAGAGCACGTTAAGTCGTCGGTCCCGACTGCCATGAACATCTATGGCAGTCGTTATTGGGGAAATCGACACAAAAGATCCTACTGGGTCGAAGTGTCGCCGGTCTGTACTGACCGGCCCCCACACAAGACAAGACAAGATAACATCTACAATCTAGATTACCAAACCAGACAATTTCTTCCGTATTAGATTTCCTTGTATCATCGTAAACTCGAATGACAACCACACACACACAATGAAAGCAGTAAAATCCCCGATTGTGTTTGAATACCAATCAATAGTAACAAACAGAGGCATTGAATTTGAATTATTATTTTGAAAATGAGCACAATATTTGGGTGGCGTCCAATCAAACATGCAAATAGTGTGGTGACATGAGTGACGCGGTGTTTGCCGAACGATCGGGCGTTAGGGTGTTGGCGGACTGGGATATTGAAATGTACGAACACTGTTAGCGGCTAGAAATGTGTTCCGTTTTAGAATGCTGGTTTGAAATCACTTTTACTGTGTGTTAGTTGTGTTCATAGACACAACAGATGTCATTTAACGTGTTTATGTCGGGAACGTTACTAGTTGTTTCGTTATATTATGTGTAAAGACTAAATATACGTGAGATATACACATACACACATATTATATACATGCTTAGACAATATTTGAAGACATATCCAGAGGTGAATACTGCTATTTGGCCAGCTATATTTAATTCCTACGTAATAGAAGCAGAATCTTTTTTAGTCTACCAAATTGCCATATATCGCGGTACTATTGAATGTTTCTTTATACATAAAAACAATAATATTTTGCCTAACAGGGAAATTTAATCTGAACCTAAATGTTAACATAAAATTGTGCCACTAGGCCAACGTAGCGGTCTTATATCCTGTAAAAAGAAGAAAGAAAACGCTCCAGGTCTAAATCTTCAGCTTTATTTTTCAAAATAAATATCGATTACATTCCGAATCTTTATTTAAATATTAATTTTAAATTGTAACAGACGAAGGCAAAATAAGGCGATGAGAAAAATTGGATTGTATCCGCTGTATTTTCGATCTAGAGACTATGGATTAGATTAGTTATTAATTATGCCCGCAAAAATATCCAAAGAAATCTGAAGACATACGTATCTTACTTTAACTTAGACACATCGTCGTCAGTAAAATCGTAATAGGTTGATAAATGCATAAAAAAATATTTTTAGAAGTAAATAATTGTGGCGATTTATGCCTCCGGTTAGGTAATGCATTCCACTTATACCAAGCAAGAGCAGAATATATCCAAAATCGAGCAACATTTTACTGGACATATGGCACAATAGGTCAGCGTATACCTCGGCGTCGCCGAGCTGTGTATTACAGGTTCGAATCCTACAAGGGTCAATTATTTGTTGGCTAAGTGCACAAACTAATGTTTTTGTATCTATGTATGTCTAATGAATGAGTTGTCTTATATTTCACTTAAATTATTATTATATATTCATTAAAAAAATAATAAGCATTATATTTAAATGCCTTTTATTTTATTTTATACAACCTAAGTGATAGAAATGCATTCGCACTACCTGTATCTAATCTACAAATTCTTGCAACATCAGTGGCATTTCTTTCTACGCGTTTCTGACCATTCAAGAAGGAAGAACAAGTATATTGTACTAATATAATTTAAAACACAGAGCCTCCTTGAGAACCCTGGAAGTTCTCTTCAAAGAAGAAATACAACACAATGTTGCATAGCTGCGATCTTTTGTTAGGTACTTCGTTAGCCGGACTATTCTAGTAGAAGCGAAATTTGAAACGGGGTAGTTCAATGGTATTGTACTCCTGGAAACTTTTTGGTCCTGGGGTAAACCTACTAACTTAAACCTATTCCTAAGACAATTATTGTTGAGCTTATCTAGCGGTGCTGACAAGACTAGCAATAATTTTTAACTCAAATTTGGTAGTAAACTATTTAAATATATTTTTGGTTTTATCAAGGATTTAATATTTACTACATATGCATATAATCTCAGACCTGTTTATAACTATTCTACTGCTGGGTCCAGGTATCTTCCCAGTATAAGTGGGGTTAGGCCATAACTCGCCACGCTGACGTTTTCCTTTACCGTTAAATCAAGCCGTAGTTTACTTTTAATTCGCACGTTTTTTAATGATAACTCCTACACTAGAACTTACACCTGTGACACGGAGGACTTACCTAACATTTAAGCAACCTTTTTTGTGCACCAAAATATGTTTGTTTCTTGTTAAGAACTATCCCACATCACTCCGCGCAGTGGGTATGGCGAAGTGACCAATTAAACTACTATCTCTGCAATCAAATAACTTCAGAGTTATGCCTTCATATCTCTGGATAACGCGGTGATGTTAACCACCACACACATTGCGGTAACAACACTGCCAAAATTACTACCAAATCTATTGATCTGCAAGAGTCCTCACCACCAATCGCCGGTATTAGCATTACGCAATACGTGTTGGTTTGAACAGACAATGTGATGAAAATTAGTTGGATGGAATGTTTAGAGCATGCTTGATTAAATCTAGTTTTAGGCAGATGAATATTTTAGGTGTAATGTAAATTTTTGTTGACAGATTAATTTGAGTTGTAGATTTATCCTGTTTTGTGATTGAAATGGATTATAGTATTTATTCTGCCTCGTTAATGCTGTGGAATATGTTTGCGATTATGTCTGTGGTCGTTTGTGACGTACCTGACTTAAATTAGAGTGAGAGGTACATTTTCGTTCAGTTTTATGGTAGGCAATTCAGTTGTAGCACAGATGGCATGCTAAAAGCATATTTTTTTTTTTGTGATATAAGTGGCAAATGGCGATTACGCCGCCCATGGACACCCGCAACACCAGAGGAGTTACAGATGCGTTGCCCGCCTTTTAAAAAGGAAGTACGCTGTTTTCTTGAAGGTTTGTAGGTCGTATTGGTCCGGAAATACCGCAGGCGATAGTTCATTCCACAGTTTAGTTGTGCGAGGCAGAAAATTTCTGAAAAAGCGCACAGTTGTGGACTGCCTACCATCTAAATGATGAGAATGGAAATTCTGTCGCGTAGGACGATGGCTAAACTAATATTTAATACCTGCTACTAGAACATATAGCAGGTGAAAATAAAAATGTTTTATCAATAATGAAAATTCGAGAAATAGCTTGTATGAATACTTAACGTTACGGTTCTCGTCATAAAAACTGTTTCATAAGTACAGACGAAATATTTAGTAACGGTGAGCTCTTCTTCAGAGTAAAGTTAGAGCCTTCGAAACTGTTATAGGTATCTACGTGCTCAACGTCCTAGAAAATTTATTGATATTTATTTAAAACATAGAATTAATTATTTAATCTTATATAATATAGTTTGTTACTTTCGATTCTCATTATCACAGATGATAATGAATAATATGCCGCCTATGGTTGTCCAGGTAATCATTGTGGAAATGACCTACCGAATACCAATACAGACATTTTTTTGTAAAAGGGCTAAATTATTTTTTGGCAGGATTGTTATATTGAACATGTTGACAGTACTAATATTTTAGAATAATCTGCTGTCGATGCGGGTTGCAATAATCATAACACAGGTGGCGGTAGCAATTGTTTTAATTGGTCACGTCGCCAATATCTATACATCATAACGAGTCGGTTCTCTTATTGAACAACTATTTGTGATTCATTGATAATTTAAAACATATGTACCAATAAATAATAATGTTTTTTAATGTAAAAAGCACTTATGTTATTTCCAATAAGTAAAAACTAGTTTATGACGCATAAAGTGAATTCGACAAAAAAATCAGCATATTGGACGTTGTAAAATGAGTCATGGCGGCCGTATAGTTTCTACGCGACATAGTAACTTTAATTCGTCCATCGGCGGAGGCCGGCGGCAGACAAAATTTTTCATCAGTATGTCCCGGTACAGTATGATTAAATTCTTTAAAGTGTGAACTTGACAAATATCGCTACACGTCACAAACACATACATAAATGCTAACAACACAAATCTTTTACGAGTACATTTTAAATTAGTCCTTTTTCGTAATAGTTATACTTGTATGTATAAAAAGCTGCCGCGCTCTACTGATTACTCCCAAATGTGGGAGTCAAAGGAAATGAGATAATTCTATTCACGACCAAAACCAGACAACCGCTGAACTTATTTGTATTCTTAAACAAAGAACACGTTATCGTAAACGAAAATGTGTTTCCTCAAACACAGAAGAACCAATTTCATTATGCACAAGCAACTTAGGCTCGGCTAATTCTACTAAACTTAATGTTCTACTGCCCAGTATTGTACAAAAAATCTTAGGGTAAGGTCATAAACATGAGATGAGCTGAGCTGTGTCACGTTTGAATCGTCAAAGTGTAATAGCATTTTTATTATCTATCCCTCTCATACGTATTGGATAAAAATAAATATGAGTACACTGCACTAGAAGTACATCCAGTGCAGTAAATGTTCATATATGTTTATTGTAGATGATATAAAAAAATTAGTACTTATACATATATTCGTAATATACATACATACAAAAAAATAAATGGAGCGATTTAAGTTACAATAATATTAAAGAAATTTGCCGCAATTTTACACATTATTGAAAGGTATAATTTCACACGTTAGGATGTTCCGATTTATAGATTCGCTCCTATTATGTCCTCTATACAGGGTGTCCAATAATTAATGGATATCCTGAAAATGTCTTATAGTGGAACTGATGGCCGTTCAGAAAAAAAAATGAAAAAAAATCTATCCTAACTACTACCTGAGATATGTGTTTTTTTTTTAATTACCATGGGGAGACTAACAGATTCCAATGCAAAGGGTCTCGGGTTTGAACTCACGTTGTGCACCTCTGACTTTCAGAAGATATATGTCTTGATAAATTATGTGCGTATTGATTGACAATTATCGCTTGCTTCGTGCCTCGGAGAGCACGTTAAGCCGTCGGTCCCGGTTGCCATGAACATCAATGGCAGTCGTTATTGGGAAGTCAGTGCCTTATAATATCCTGACACTGGTCTAGCCTTAGGGTATCGTTAGCCTTCGGGTTGTGGAGGTCAGGTGGCAGCCGCTCCGTGTAAAAACTGATATCCAGTCAAGTCCGGTTAGACCAGAAAAGCCGACTCCAAGTGACTTGGGAATAATAAAAGGCTAGGGAGAAGTATAACTTTCTTGTATACTACGACCATAAATGAATGAAATCCATCGGTTTTTTGTTGTTTCATTATTAAACACTAATTATGCTAATAGATAGACAGTTAAAAGTATGCTATGCTAATATAGCTTGCACTTTTTAATATATACTTATTTTTAAATTCTAATTTTTTTTTCTTTTTTTCTGAGCGGCCCTCAGTTCTACTATAAGACATTTCAAGGTTATCCATTAATTACCGGACACCCTATATAGAGGACATAATAGGAGCGAATCTATTAACACACCTTTATTTAAGCCAGCCATGTTTTGAAGTTCCACTTAAGAGAAGACAAAAGCTATTGCCGCCTATCAGACACAGTTATAGACTCCTTGGGGCTGCTAAAAATCTCTTAAGAAAGACATAATGACAGTTTCTCTATCTGAGAAAGTTTACGATCGCACGCTAACATGGCCCTAAATATGTGTGTTTAAATATATGACTAACAAAGCAAAGGGACCGATTTGGTTTTACATTCAAAAGATCTTTTGAGAAAACCATTTTAACCTAGAATCTGTCTCTCGGTTTACCAGACCATAATATGTCACATTTCCAGTTCTCAGCTTGGAACTTATCACATAATTCTGTAATCGATCAATACTTGAGGCTGTAAGTCTTCCAGTCAGAGACTATGTCTCTATGACATTACAGGTTTCATACTTTGGTAATAAGTACTAACTTTGACGAGAATATATAACATAGCTTTCCGACCGTCACTCGTCTTATCATAATTTAGTTATAATTTGATATTTCGAGAGGGAGCTTAGTAACAGTGATGCTAATTTATGCAACAGTTATGCTTTCTTATGAACTAATTTATGCATGAGAACTACGCTGCGTAGCTGGATTAAATACTAGAACCAAATCATGCATTTTGAATTGTCATTAACTACACAGCTCAGCTTCATGATACGCTCAGCACATCTCAACTCTATGACCTCTCCCTTACAAAGCGTACAGTTTCATTATGGTAATGCTTCAACCAATCTTTGATATCGCACCGAATATTACTGTTTAGTCGTTGAGTGTAAACGTTTTGGAACAATGGACCCTTTTGCGCCTTTACTTGTATTTTTCTCGCGCATAATGTTTTTATTAAAGCTATAAAATATTGTTTAGGGAGATCCGTTTCGGTTGGGTGTATAATTGAAAAATATCGGGTTTGTGTTTGTTTTATTTGGGTTGTTTAAAGGTTGATAGATCTTATAATAATGTTTGTATAAGAATAGACTTATCGATCTATTACAGTAGTTTCTACTAATAAGATACTTTTCTCGTTACTTTACATGGAATAATCCAATTTAAGAACATTGAAAATCCAAATGTAACGTTTATGTTTTTTTACGATATACACTCAGTGCAATAAAAAACTACTTTTCATTATAGTAATAAAATTATAAATAATACGTAACGGATATTAACGCGATCATGCATAATGTTTACCTTTTTTATGCTTGACGTTTCGACCAGCCGTGGTCATAAGCCGTTACACCGGCCGTGGTCATAAGCTGACTGGTGCTGCGATGTCATGTCTCCGTTTGTGAAGCAGAAGAATCTTGATTCACCCTCTTTTTTGGCATATTTTTGTTTGTCCATTTACCGTCACACACTACACTCACGGTATCCCTATTATGTATACTATGCTAGCCGTTATGACCGTATTCTGTAAATTACCTGACTGTGCAAAACAGTGAAGTTGCGTATTATTAATCATGGATCACGTCGCGGATAACTTGAAACCATCTTCTATTGAAATTTCTATGTTTTTTTGATTTCAATAGCTTGTCGCACTACTCTTGGATAAAAGTGGCTATCGGTGGAAAGGACTTCCGGATGATGAAATTCTATCCAATGATTAGTACCCGATTTCAGTATATGTTCTGCAATTGCTGATTTGCTAGTCTGCCGGTTCTTCACAGCGGTGATGTGTTCTTTGACCCTCCCAGCAATAGTACGCTTGGTTTGGCCTATGTTGGAACTTCCGCCGCTGTATTATTATTTTGTAGACACCTGGCGTTTGTAAAGGCAAAACGTCCTTTGGTATGCCCGCCATGGTTACTTTGGCCCTCGGTGTATAAATAGTGTTGATGTAATATTTCTTTAACACTGTTCCGATCTTATCCGTAATTCCTTTTAAATAGGGCGATATAGGCGAGTTGTCTGTTCACCTCAGGATGCTTACCTAACTTAGTCGGCTGCCTCTGTCGTCCATTCACTACATATCCGTTATTTTTTAGTACTTGATTGATGATTAACATGATTGAGTTCAGACTCTAAATGTTCGGGGTCACAATGATCGTGGGCTCTGTTTTTAATGATGTTGTGGCTACCTACGGTGTAAAGTATATTTTAATAATTTACAATTACATATATTTATATATTTAGAACATTTTATATAATTAATCATTATATAATTAATGAACTATAACAAATACACACACTAATACATAACATAATTATATACACAATATTACTAAATACACATATCTAAACAAACATAATTATCGTGCCAGCTGATCGCAAGTACATTGAGAACACGCAACCCGCCCAAGCCGATTGTTCTAGGCTCCACATGTAAGACCCGTTCGTTGACCTTCATGAGCTTAGTGGTCGGCGCGGGCGCACAGGTACGAGTCGCCAGTTTGGACATGTGTTTGAAGCAATAGACACGTACTTTGTTATTGCGTCTCGAATGCTATATTGTTTTATAATTATCGCGTAGCTTATATTTGCTTATTTATTGTGCCTTCTTATACTATCTTTAAACTTTACGTTATAAACTGTGAACTCTGAACTTCTTTCTTTCCTTCACCTAAATTCTAATTTCGTATCTTCATGCCACTTAATAATATGCTTGTGTGCTTGTGCTTCTTCTGACCCGGTATATGTGTATAAGTGTGTTATGTGTGACGGACATTAAACCATAAACCAAAACCGTAAGTGGACAGTTTTTATTTAAGTCACCCAATCAACAAACATTACTTATTGTAATAAAAAATGGGGTGTCCCATTACTATATTGGTGACCCCGACTAAGAACAATTAAAATGAGTGATAGTAAAACAGGCCATACAGCATCGGCATCATCGTGTTCAGAAGAGCACGTTAAAGTAAGTCGAGCGAAGCGCGTTTCCACTGACAAACACGACATTTTTGAGTGTCAATAAAATTACCTCTATTTTAGCCGGATAAGACGGAATTATGGTTCGCTTAAATAGAAGTACAGTTGGCGAACGCATCTGAACGCAAGTGGTGACATCATAAATTTCAAATACGGGATCGGACATCTGGACATAACCTCACATAAGTAAAGAGGTGAAAGATATTATTATATCTCCGCCGTCACATAATCATTACGACAACTTGAAGGCAGAGCTCGTGAAGCGATTGTCAGCTTCGCAGGAGCGTAAAGTGAAGGAGCTGCTAATAAATGAGGAACTTGGAGATAAGAAACCCTCTCAGTTTCTGCGTCATCTACAGGGTTTAGCAGGACCTAATGTACCCGAAGACTTCTTGCGCACCATTTGGAGCAGCCGCCTCCCAGCTAACATTCAGCCGCTTCTAGTACCACAGCCTCAGGCTACTCTGGAGGCCTTAGTGGACCTGGCAGATCGAGTTCAGGACTTAGCAGCACCATACGTACACGTTGCTGCCACTTCAACCCCTGGACCAATTTTCTTATAACTTATAAGTTATAAGCTATTAAGTACATTGAATGCATAAAAACAGGTAACTATAAAAAAGTATTCTAGTACTGATAAATAAATCAACTTTAAAATTCAAGAATCGATGAACAGGGCTGGCGATAGCCGTTAGTTATATACTTAAAATTTTACAAGATATATTCACCAAAGCAAGCATGAAATTATAAAAAAAGAACACGTAAATGCTACTATGTCACGATGTAAAGGGTCACCTAAATTTAACCGCCTTAAGCCTTAAAATCCAAGTAATACGTGAACAAAAACGACTCAAATTAATAATAATGGCTCATAATTGTAATTCCACAACATAATTATCAACAAAATAGCAAAAATATGTAAATTACAATCTCAAATATTGTTCTAAAGAGCTTACCAGGGTTTCAACGTAATTAATTAAGCCAACAGCGAAATTTTCCTATCAATTTATTTTGAATCTCTTTATAACAAATCCGAGAGTATGGGTAGTATACGGGCTTAGTATTACGAACGGGCCTAAATATAGAGGATCATTTTATCGATACTGATAGTAATAGTGTTACAGAAAATGTCTCAAACGATTGATTCTTATAGATGGGTAGGGCTTCAGTGAGCGTAAACAATAGTGTTTATATACACTTTTTTTATTAAAATATGATACAAAAGGCAAAATCATGGCAAACTTGGCAAATGAAATTGGAAACGTTGGCGTAATTGAAAACTACGTAATTATGTTGACTTACCTATTTACTTACCTCAGTGTTTACCGCATTTTGTCAGCTATGATTGTAGGAACTATGTAATAACGGGTGTGCCTATTGCCGTCCACCGGGCATAGTTTGAAACTTCGTGCTGCTACCAAAAATATAGAAAATCTAATAAATCGACTAAAATTCTACAATTAAAATTATATCTTAACTTAAGAATCTCGATAACGATCCCAAGATCTCATACACAACAGTCGCCTTTACTACTGCTGCGCCATCGAGGAAGCCGCAATATTTTTATATTCTTGTGGCAGGGATGGTTTCAGGTACAGGAAAATAATCTATATAACTTTCATAAAATATGATAGATACTACCGATAGATATATAGAAGCCAAATACATAGTAAACTTAGCGATTGTATTGTATTAAATTCGCCCAATTGAAATTTGATTGTAATGAAATAAGTTTGTTTAATTAAATGTGTTGAATTCTATTTTTTTAAATTGGAATTCAAACGCCTGTTTGCGGTTTCGCACGCATGTATCTCAGGGGAACGTATACCTACCGTGATAAATAGAATTGTATGTTATAATTCAGGACACGGTCTATATGTATAAACATGGCACATGTTTAATCCGTATACGTTCAACGGTTTATTCGTGATTGAATAACTACAATAAAACATATTCGCAAACTCTCACATTTATAAATAAGTTGAAAAATTATAATAGAATTATAAAAAAATAAATTTTATCTTTTTTCATTTAGGTCAAAAGTAACACTTATGAACATCACGCTTACACACTAAATAAACTATACTATGAATTCACATTTACACGTTACTAGGATAAGCATAGCAAGGCCGTAGAACCAATGAAATATTTAAATCGTTAATTTTACAATGCTACTTACTTCACAAATTATAACTGTAAGAATCTAAAACCATTTTACTTTTTACGTAATAATAATCTGAAGCCACTCAATAAAATAAAAAATAGATGTTCTTAATGTGATGTGATGTTCTAATATCAGGCATGGCAAAATAGGAGCATCTATGCTCATGCACATAAAGTAATAAAAACAATGAGCTACCATATGATAGACCGGATCTGAGGAGCGGGTTTTCGGGATATCTGATATTTTAATAAGTAATAAATAATAACAGAAAGGTAATGACTGTCATTTTCTACTACAGACATAAGGAATTATTATTAGAAGTCAGTATAAAAATATGTTGCCAGCTTGTTGTTAAAAATGGTTTCGGCATGGTGCCGGTCATTTATGACAAAATACCCGATTCTATAAAGAAGGTTACAGCACATACATTAAAAAACAAATTGACTGCATTTTTACATAATATAAAAGCAACCGAAACGTCGGGGTAAGTGTAAACCAAAAATAAATAGATTTAATAGTTTAAATAATTTTATTAGCTTATAAATTAGTAAAATAAAATCAATAGTAGTAGTAGTGTAATATTTTCAAAATTTTGTAAACAGTGATAAATAAACAACGCGATAAAATCCGTATATAGTAGTTTAATTTCAATGACTGCATTTTTATTAGATTGTGTTATTATTTAATGAATGCCTTTTTTAATAATAAACTTTGACATTACTTTATAATTTTAGTTATTATTCCTTATATTATAATTATATTTATAATATTATTATGAATTGTAATTTTGTAATGCCAAACATTTCGTTCACTAATTTGTTAACTGATTTCGAATTCTTTTAATTTGGTTAATTATTGTTTAAATCTTGATGAATTTTAATCTATTATCTAAATGTTTGTATGCCTATTCAAGGTAGATTGTATAAGGATCAAAAAACTTGTTAAACTCTACATATATATCATATACCTTCAGTCAATTCAAATAAAATTTATTCTATTCTATTCTACTAGAGGCAGTAACAAATCAAATTCCGCTCACAGTTGACCTCACCTTCATTTACCAACTTTCAGTTTACGAGAGCTGGCTTTAAAATTGGTTGCAAAATTTCAAATGGTACTACGATACCGATCCCCAATTAGGCCGCCCGTACCTCTATGATCCTTGGATTTGAGGGGACACTTCTGGTTACAAAGAATCGATTGCTTATTGTTTTCGGAAAGGGTTTACGTGGACCGATTTTGTAGGAAATGTTTACATGCAAATTTTCTGAAGACTGAAGTTGGGACAAAATTTATGGCTAAATAATTTTCATTTTAATTTAAACTTGAGTACGTATCCGGTGAATAAATGCAATGAAGTATAAAAAAAGGTCATTTAAACCAAATTTGAGCCACAACGACATGCAAATTTTCTGAAGACTGAAGTTGGGACAAAATTTATGGCTAAACAATTTTCATTTTAATTTAAACTTGAGTACGTATCCGGTGAATAAATGCAATGAAGTATAAAAAAAGGTCATTTAAACCAAATTTGAGCCACAACGATCATCTGTTCAGAAGATATTATATTTCAGAAACGCAAAATGCTCACAAACACACGTGCACTCTTTTCTCTTTAATTATCATAATGCAATGGGACAGTAATCCGACCACCGGAGAGAGATCAGGCGTAGAACCGACGGCCTTACTTATTTTCCGAGGCGCTAAGGTATGTGGCACCACCAACTCACAAGCTCTCGGCTGCTACAAAGAATGTATTCATAGAAATACCCAATACCATTTTATTAGCCGCACCAGACTTAAACTCGATACCACACGCATAGCTATCATGTCATATTTACTACAACTACGCTACCGAGGCAGTCAAAGATTTATAGACGAGAAAGAACAATCTTTAAGAAAGTAGATGTAAAGTTAATCGAAGAAAATATTACTTTTTAAGTGATTTCAATCAAATCCTAATCAATTTAGCTGCATCAATCAAAATCTCATCCATCACCATTTGTAATCGACAGCTCAAATTAATATCTTTAACTATGACTGACAGCTCTGACATCAATCTATTACGTCATCTAAATCCTTCAGCATTTCCCATCTCGCATACATTATCCATCAGGCTACATTTCCTATTATTTTCCGTTGCTATTCATGACGGAGTCTCTGTAACGAGCGCGTCACGTTTTGCCATTCATGGCCTTCGTACGCGCCGTGACTTCTGATGTCCTTCAACAGCGTCGTGATGTATTACCCGGCTGTGCAGGCAAATCAAGTTGATATGCTTAGAAGAAAGCGCCTTGTGATTTATAAGGGATATGAGTGAATGTTTATGAGTGTATAGATAGTGGAGTAGTTTTGGGGGTGCCTTGCTAATGCTAACAATTTGTGCGATTTACAAATAGTTGTTCCAAGTCTAAGCAATCTTTGTACGTACATTTTTAACGTCTGTAAAGTTTTTCGTGATATAGGTAGAAGACCAAACACGTCAGTTATATCCTTACTGATATTATAAATACGAATGTGAGTTTGTTTGTAACGCGTTCACGCCTGAACTACTTGACCGATCATCATGAAATATCGCACACACATTCTCTGGGAAACTTTCCATCCAGATCCAAATATAGATTAGGATAGTTACTAGATAATTTTGCGTAGTCACTAGATAATATTTTACGCGTAAATCGCAGTTGGTCCGCAATAGTATTATGTGGACAACAATATGCAACATAATATCTGCTGATGTTTTGAATCAAATTAGATGAAGCCTGGATACAATTTTAATATGCCAGCTTAACCATATCGAGACATAATAATAAAGGCATTGTCTGTACGCTGGCGTCCGTATACCGATGGACGATTTACAATGAATTTCAAACTACCACCAGCTTTATAGCACATAAAAAACATAACCCACCTTTAAAGAGTCTGATTAAACTACACGTTTAAAAGAAAGGATATGAGCTATCTGGAGTACATGTTACTAGTATTCTTGTTTCCCCTTTCCCCTCCAGCTCCTACCATGCCTGAGGTCGCGGATTCGATTCCCGGTCAAGTCAAACATTTTGTGTGCATGAACATGGATGTTTGTCTTGGTCTGGGTGTTTCTATGTATAATATGTATGTATTTACAAAAATAAAGTATATATGTATGTTTATCCATTGTCTAGTACCCATAGTACAAGCTTTGCTTAGTTTGGGCTAGATGGTGTTGTGTGTATGTAAACAAAAAAAAGGAAAAGAAAGGCTTGGAGCTGCTTGTAGAAGTGGATACGTAGGTACTGTGGTATAGACTTGAAACTCACGATCTGTCGATCGCAAGTCCAACCAAGTAAACCTTATCTAAAGGGCTATCAACGTTTCAATCCTAAAATATGCTTTACATTGTTTTAGATCCCATGTTATACGAGTAGAGTCCCATTGACAACTACCGAGTATATATTTAGTTGCCTTTGCATCTACTAAAAGTTTCTTTTCGCAAAACAATCCCAGGACTTCACAACTAGCCGCAAAGAT
Source organism: Catocala nupta (assembly GCA_963675205.1). NCBI lineage: Eukaryota > Metazoa > Arthropoda > Insecta > Lepidoptera > Erebidae > Catocala > Catocala nupta. The sequence goes on from OY776093.1 coordinate 25,313,767, forward strand.
AAGCGCATATGTCCTTAAAAGCACTTAGGTAGTTAAATTAGCAATATAAACGACCAAATGCTCGTAAGCTTAAATATTCTGAATTGTATATTTATAACCATCGTACCTTCAAAGTCGTACACGCAACGGTAATAAAATGGAACATACAGTACTAATACTAAACAATAAAAGTTACTACAAAATGCTGAGTTTCGAGTGAGTAATTATCCTACCCGGTCCCTGAGGGTCGTGGTCGCGATAATTAACATAACAATGTACATACATTGTAATAGTCTTAAATTATAATCCCGTTCTATTCACAATAGAACTTGGGTTTGGATGTGTAAACTTTGGATGTTTCGGATATAACCCGGGTAAAGATATTATTTAGGTAAGGATAAGTAGGTATTGTAAATTTAAATTGAAATTAAGGACTGTTGAATGTAAAATTAATTGTTTTATATGATTTTATCTGAGATACATTTGGGTTATATAAATATGATTAATTTAATTTGGTTCTTACAAAGTATGATACGGGCTTGATGATTTGTTAGTACCCATTGTTGTTTAATAAAATTATAAAGAGTAAATTACTATGAGGGCCGAAGACCTAATCACCCTCTTTCCTCCGTCCCGCTCCTTCTCCTTTAAGGAAGTGGTCCTTTCCTAAAGGGTTGGCAACGCGCAAGTGATGCCTCAGGAGTCGCAGGCGTCTATAGGCTACGGTGACCATATACCATCAGGTGAGCTGTGAGCTTGTTTGCCAACTTAGTTGTATAAAAAGACTTTAGCTTTCTGTTTAAGTACTAACTTTTATTCAAATTAAACACTTTATACGGATTTTGGCGCGTTGTTTATTTTACTTTAAAACATTTTTATTACATAATTTTAAAACTCTAAACTAAACTCTAAGCTTCAATATGTCAAGCAAGTACTGCAAAACCACAAGCTCCAACAGCCGCGCCACCGTCACAGATCACGAGAAAAGTCAGCCACATTCGAGCGCCAGCCTGCAATAATGTAAGGGCTACCACTGACAAGATTGGCTACACATTAAAGCGAGCTTCAATCAACACACACTTCAAGCCGCCAACGAAGATAAGTAAATTTTTACCATCCGTCAAGTCTCAATTACCTTTACAAGATGCAGGGGTCTATAAAATATATTGGGACTATGGACTGGACTATGGATTGGGACTATGGTTTGACCAATGTATGACACATTGGTCAAACCAAGAGAAGCATAGGCACCCGCATAAAAGAACATATAGCTGATGTTAAACACCAACGCTCGTTGAAGTCTGCTGTGTGATCACGTGCAACACGGGACTAACCACTACCTGCTATTTACAAACCACAAATACTCGCAAAAGAACACCGATTCCAACCAAGGACGCTTCTCGAGGGTATTGAAATTAAAAAATATCTAAATTTTAATAGAGAAGATTGTTCGAATGTACCACCAGCTTGGGATCCAGTAATTCAAATAGTCAAACCCAAAAAGAAGCAAAACACAGTTAGACTTCATGATACTTTGAACTCATTCTGCGTAAATAGAAACACCAAAGATTAAATTATGTTCGGGTACTTTGAAATAACTAGGTACACTTTAGAACATTGAGACAACTACGATCTAAGTCTCTCCATGAACATGGCTGCTGTAAAGCAACCGAAACGTCGGAGCAACGTGTTAACTTAAATATTAATTGTTTTAATTCAATTAAATAGCTTAAATAGTAGTAAAGTTCAATAATAGCAATGTTCAATAATAGTTTCAAAATTATGTAATAAAAGTGTTTTAAAGTAAAATAAACAACGCGACAAAATTCGTATAAAGTGTTTAATTTCAATGTATAACATTCGCGTAAACATAAGACAATATTATACGAACTTTTATATGCCAATATGTAAATTGTTTGTCTATATGGATATTTTATTTTTCTTTATGGTATGAATCGGGAAGATGGCTTATGAAGAAAGCATGAACGATAAAATATTTACCAAAAAAGTCTATATTTAATAATAAGAAAGCAACAGTTGAAAGAAAAGACTTAGGCGATTCTTCCGTTCAGACATTAGAAAAGATTGAAGAAATATTTAGTCTCAAAACAATTATTAGTTGACAACACAAATCATCGTTCGATTAAAATTCACAATAAAATACATTTGAATTAGAAATCGTAAATACCAGTTTAAAATTATTCTCGGTGACTATCCTGCATCACTTAGCAAACCGCTTTAGATCATAATAATTTAATATACAAAGCATACATTAAAATGACATAACTTAGTATTGCATAATACTCAATTTTATTCGAATATTATTTCACACCATATTGCAGCTGCTCCAAAATCCATCTCTAGTTTGAATGCTTCAATTCGATCACTTTATGACTTTGCAAGCCAGCTTTGATCTATCTATCTGACAGTAATACCTCTGGGAATGTTCCATCTACAAGATAAATGGCGTTGTTTGGTATGACAAATATTACCTACATCTATCCCAGCGTGCCAACATAGGTATTGAATACAAATTGGTGATTTCGATAGGTTCACTGTTAGTTATGTCTAGGAAATCATTGTCATCGGATATAGATGATATTATGATTGCTGGTTTTCATGGAATTTTGGACGGGTTATTTTTGCTTAACTTAAGTTTCATACATGGCTAAGCAAATGTGTCATTGGGATTTTCTATCAAGAAATTCTGAGTAGTTATTAGTCAATAATTTAAAAGGAGGCTCCCTTCTATTATGCGGGTCTTAAAATTATAGCTGGTGATGTGGATGTGAGAAGAGAAAACTTTACTTGACTATTTGTACACATGTCAGAGTGCATGCTCTGTAACTCACTTAGTTTAAGCCGTGCGCTTACTGCAATGACACGTTTGAGTGTAAAATTGATTAATGTTACACTCAAATATGTCATTGCAGTAAGCGCACGGCTACAACAATAGTAAATTTCACGTGTGTTCTGCGTTCAACTACGAGTATATGTTACTTTTACACCAACGAAGCAGTATTATTATTTCAGCCTGCATTGTCCTACTGCAGGAAAAAGGCCTTCATCTCGTTTTCCATATTTCGCTATTATATTCTAAAGAGGGAAGCAGTAGTTGCCTAAATTATAAAATTGAATTTTGAATCTCTCAATCAATAAAGCAAATAATTTACTTCTACATTTCAGCTTGACATACTCCCACGTTTGGGATACTAGTCTATCGGGGCAGTCAAAGCTAAATGCCTGAATACTAAATGCTTATAATTTCTTAACCAAATTCCATAGGAAAACCTGCTTATATTTTGGCATTTCATCTAATCCCATAAATACGCCGTCAAACTTACAAAGCAGTCAAAATAAAAGCCTAAATACCTAGCATTTGGCATTCTAGACTATGTTTAAAGGAAATAATTAATTCTCTTTAATTATACATAAAGACTACCCACCGAATTTGCGTCTAATACACACAAATTCATTCTAATGATGAAGTTTCTCTAAATGTTGAAATCATGTACAATAAAGAGTAATTGGCTATATTTTCAGATGTTTTAAACACCCACGTCCACGCCAATAGAAATGAATTATTATTTTATCGTTGTTATATTAATAATAATTTAATAATGAGTAACTAAAATATATCATTCAGAATTTACAAGATAATATTTTATATAGATATGGTCTAATCCTTCCAGTACTGAGAAAACACCTGCGTCCTGCAGTTTGAAATTAAGCTAATATTTTTATTTGTAATAAAAATTGGTAACAGGATTGAAAAGGCATCCATCTCAATATATTTATTACCTTGTAATAAAACTAAAATAATAACCTCGTCAGCACAGCGGTAGTTTATATGACTAATAATTATATGCATGAGAGAAAGGTCTGACTGCGATTTGAAAATGGAACCCGGCTTCCATATCCGAGTCGCAGTCAAAAGAATCTCAAACGTCTGAGACTCTGCCTGGAAGACGGCAATATGGTAGTGGTACCAAACCAAAGCTGGCGGCATTTGGATGTTATCTACGTATATAACACCTATATTTCGCCAGCTATGCAGCTATTAAGCTTTAGTAGTAATCAGAGTTGTAACTACCCTTGGAAATACGAGCGAGAGATATATGTATACATTTACAATAACTAACTTGTCGGACATAATGCCTAAATATTATTACATGAATTTCTAAACTACACTTCAGTAAAATAATTGGCTGTATTTCAACACGTCAATTGTGTGCTCGGAAGAAACAAATTGTTATTAGAGACATGTTTATTGTTGCTGGACGCCGACCTCCGGTGATGGATGAACATAAATTCTAAAGTGGAACAGCTATGTTTTCATTCATGTATAGAAGCTCGGAGTAATGGATGGGCTTTCACGACCGTCAACAAGTTTTCTAATAAAATTGTTACAGGTGAAACCAATAACTGGTATAGTTGTTTTATTCTAGCTGCAGGCGGTTTATTAATCAGTAAAATCTTAGAATACCACATATATACAGGTTTTCAGGTAATTAATGGAAAACCTGGAAATGTCTTATAGTGGAACTGATGGCCATTCAGAAAAAAATATGACAAAAATCTATCCTAACTACTACCTGAGATATGTGTTTTTTTTTAATTACCATGTATAACTTTCTTGTATACTACGACGATAAATGAATGAAATCCATCGATTTTTTGTTGTTTTATTATAAAACACTAATTATGCTAATAGATAGACAATCAAAAGTATGCTATGCTAATATAGCTTGCACTTTTTAATATTAATGTTTTTTTCATTTTTCTGAACGGCCTACATTTCTATTATAAGACATTTCAAGGTTATCCATTAATTACCGGACACCCTGTATATATATTTTTTTCATTTACCTATTTAATTTTACATTTATTATATAACGAAAGGTTGAACGGCAACTCGCTTTTGATATGATGAAGCAACAAAATATAAGCGTGATAGGCAAATAAAAGAGAAATTAAACAATAAAGGTTGTCTTTAATTATCACTGATTTGATCGGTAACGCAGCGAGTTCGTTACACCGAATGTGTGTACGCGTCACCGGCGCTTATATAACGTCAATATGACACTGACAGCCATAACTGTCACTCCAACTGATACATTGGCTCAGTGGCGACCTCACTCAAGCTTACGCTTGACATTCAATTAATAATATTCAATAGAAACAAACCAATAGATAGCGCTTTATTCAACTCAAATTACAGAAATAAATTGCATTCCAATGATTATTTTCTTGAATCATCATATATTATACATAGATATCTCCTTGCCAAGCTATTTAGCTTGTTGGTGATATACGCGTTAACAATCTATTGTGTCTGGCCACCGGTGTGCCGCTGCGACTCAATAAGTTAATTCAATAGTGTAAGTGCGATTAGTTGTACAAATGTTGGTTGAGTCCTAGGTTTGGTGTCTGGGTCGGCAAATTTGGTATTGGATTTTCTTTTGACCTACATTTGTTTATCTCAGAGTCATTCAAGTGGCAGATTTGTTAGTAGTTTTTCTTAACATTATTTTTGCCACAGAGCGTCTCGAGTGTTACAGACCTACTCTTTTGAAGGATCTTTTTAATTGCTTTATACGCTGTTAGTGGATATCGTTAATGTCGCTGACTGTACAAGAGCCAGAAAACTAAGAATGATGTAGTAAATTATCTTATTCGACTATCTTTACTTAGATCTAATTGCCTCTAATAAAAGTGACCTTGTACCTTATAACAATGCTTGAAAAGGCGAAATATAACAAATTTTGTGTACTAAGAAACCTTAATGAGGGTTGAATGGACAACATTTCGTTATAATCGTCGGCGATTCCGTTCACAAAGGCGGATATAATAAAGGAAAAGTGGATCGCGTCACGCCCGACTATTCTACACACCGTACGATATTTGAGTCCAACAAATTGGATGGGTTTGAGAGACCATAGAAGAATCAATGTCAATATTATAAGGATCAGATTCAGATATATAGATAATATAGCTTTTATATTGGACTGATCAGATATTAGCCGAATAGTCACCTCGTCACTTGCAAACTGTTAGCTCTGCGGTTTTGATTTCCGTAGAAAACAAAAATATTCAATAATTAGTTTGTTGGGGTATATACTACCAGTTATATTGTTAGAATTAATATTGTTCTGTAGATTTTTTTCTTCCTTTTTTTTTTTTTTTTTTTTTTTACGTGGGGGAATGCTATGACGCATATCCCTCCGCGGGGGCGGGCGGAGGGATTATGTCGGACTCGCCGGGGTAAAATAAGATGTTAAAAAGATAATGTACCTCCCGGAATACCGACTAAACCTACCACGGTGTTCCTCGACACAACCACTATTGACGGGGCCGCGCGAATCACTTTCGCATACGGTCGCGACCCCGCCGAGGTTCCGGCCCGCCGTATGAAACGGCAGGCCCCTACACAGTAAGATCTACCCAATATAGAACTCATTTAAAAGCCCTACTGTCTCCTTCCTAAAGGGGAGACGGACACGAAACAGAGGCGCGCGTGGGAACACGCACGCCGCCTCTCGGACCTGGTGCTGAACGGATGGCGGGCAGGCCCACAAAGCCCGCCACCCCCAGGTCAAACCTCAGGGTGGCTGGAGGTCATCTCGCGCCCTCCGGCGCCCGGCTCTGCGGTTGGGGAGAGGGTTTAAACGCTCCCTCTCCCGCTCCGCCGCCTCCTTGATGGAAATCACTTCCTCGCAAAAGGAGGCGACGGCGTTCCATGACCTCTCACTCCGGACCATAGACTGAACTACGGCCGGGAACGAGAGGGCAACCGATCCGACTGCCGCGATCAAATCACGGCGCTGCGATGCCCAGGCGGGGCAAACCGCCAAAGTGTGCAGCGCCGTGTCCTCAATAACGTCGCGGCAGTCGCCGCAGTGGTGACAACCGGGCGTCTCTTGCCGGCGTATACGACACAGGAACCGGCCAAAACATCCGTGGCCAGTCAGAACCTGTGTCAGCCGGAAGGTGAGGGCGCCATGCCGCCTCTCCAGCCACTCCTCAAACACGGGACTTACCGCCACGATCGTGGCGTGCCCGGCACTGGGGTGCACAAGTCGCTCCTTCCAATTCGCCACTAGGACCTGGCGGAGCTCGGACCTTGCCGCCTCGACTGCGGGAAAAACAGGTCCTTCGCCCCGAGCTAGCGCCTCCTGGCGCCAACGATAGAGCGACGCCAGGAGCGCCGCTTCCAGGTCCCATGGCATCGATCCGGCGAGGAGGCTCGCAGCCTCGAACGAGATCGTGCGGTATCCCCTAATCAACCTGACGGCCATGGCGCGCTGTGGTGCACGAAGCGCCGAGATATTGCGGGCCGTCAGGTTGTCTGCCCAAACTGGGGTCCCATATAGGGCCATGGACCGCACGACCCCCTCGTAGAGCCTCCGGCAGGAGGTGTTTGGCCCCCCAAGGTTTGGCAGCAGGCGCGAGAGCGCGCCTGCAGCGCCCCGAAGAATGGGGGCCAAACGACGAAAATGGGCTATAAAGTCCCATCGGCTGTCGAGCAAGAGACCTAAATACTTTAGGGTTGACTCGACGCCGATGCGGACCCCTCCTACCATAATATGGGCCCCTGGAGGTGGCCGTTTCCGAGGGCCGTGGAAACAAACGGCCTCGGACTTGGACAGGGCCACCTCGAGGCCCAACCGCCGGATACGACCAACGACTTGTGCGACCCCAGCGGTCGCCAGTATGGCCGCCGCCCGGTGCGACTTACCCCTCGCTGTGACAAGCGTGTCGTCGGCGTAACAAATGACGCCGACGCCACGGAGGAGCCGGCGTCATTTTCTTCCTACTAGTACTCCTTACTACATAGCATTAATGGTATCGATCTACTTTTGCAATACCAAACACTCGTGATATTATTGACAATTTTTTAAAATTATTTTATTAAGATTGAGTTGAAGAGACCTGTCGCTAATTTTATGGCAACAAAAAACGGTACGTATATGCTGGCTTCCTTCGGCAAAATACATACGTCTTACAAATAATAAAATTGTTGTAAAAGAAATATATAGCCTGGCAAGTAAAGGTGCCGAGATGTTGTATTATAAGTGCTAGCTTTTAAACAGTTCTTTTTCTGGATAAAAGGTACCTTTTGTTCTTTTATGCACCCCAACAATACGTATGCGAAATTCCATGATGATCGATCGAGTAGTTAACGCATGAAAACGTAACAAAGAAAGTCACATTCGTATTTATAATATAAGTGAGGATAACTATGTGATAACCTTGTTATCTAATGAATCTAATCAAAGCACTAGGAAACCATTTTATTTAAATGTATAAAATCATTTATTGAAATACGGGTAGGCTCATTTTATAGTCCAAAAATTTTTCAAACCAACATTGTATCCCTCGTCTGTGGAAATAATATTATTTATAAAATCTGAACAGTAATTTATGTACATACATATTTCCTTTTTTGCGTGAAGCAATTAGTTTCTTACTAGCGATGTCTTGTAGCTTATGAATATTAAATACACAAAAACCGATAAAAGTAATTACTTGTTTTAATTACGTTTTTCTTAGATTCTACGTGATTTGAAGCCTAGGTGTTTGTGTCATGTAGACTTGGGTCGTAGAGTCTCGAAGTTCGCAAATAATATTAGTAACTCAATAAAAGTCGTAACAACATATCATACATAGTGTTACACCTCTACCTAAGAAGCGGAAATCAGAGGTGTTTCGCCACTTTTTCAACTTTATTTAAGATCCTACTTAATAAGCAGAAAGCCTATTACCGTCTTCTGGACACAGTGCCAGACTCCGTACTGTTACTGAGATTTTTTTGACAGAAAACTCAATAACACTTTTCCAGACCCGAGAATCGAAACCAAGTTATCGCAGTAAACATATATGCAAGCAACATTAAACCGCGAGCACTGATCTATATCCATAAAACACAGAAAACTAGCTGAAGACAATAAAAATACAGTATTTGTATTGTGCTCTGTGAGTTAGTATTGTTGAAGCTCACACACCTGTATATCCCTTTTTCTTTATATCGTTTTCAATATTTTGCCAAGAGATACGCAAATGATAGCCTTTGTATTACATGTAATCATAGGCTACATACGTCACAAAACAGAAAAATAAGCTTTGTGTTCTATGGCTTACGGTAACCACTTACAAAAAACTAGATTTGGCCTGCGGCTTCGCTCGCGTAAATGTAGGTTAGGTTAGGATTACTTTTATCTAGATGAAAGATACGCTATGTCCTTTTCAGTTCCTCTGACAACGTGTATGCGAAACTTCATGATTATCGGTTGAATAGTTAAGGCGTGGAACCATAATAAACAAACGCACATTCGCATTTATAATATTAAGTTAGGAGCATTAAAAGAGCAGCGACAGCTCAGTGGGGAGACCAACAGACTGCAATGCAAAGGGTCTCGGGTTCGAATCTACGTCGCCCACCTCTGACTTTCGGAAGTTATATGACTTTTCGAAATTATGTGCGTATTGATTGTCAAAGATCGCCTGCTTCGTGCCTCGGAGAGCACGTTAAGCCGTCGGTCCCGGCTGCCATGAACATCTATGGCAGTTGTTATTGGGAAAGTCGACACAAAAGGTCCCACTAGGTCGAAGTGTCGCCGGCCTGTACTGACTGACCCCTACACAAAGATAAGATAAGATAAGATAGGAGCATTAAAAAACCTGTCACCAAGCATATTGCTGGCCAATAAGCTGTACAAGCTTCGTAACAGTGAGTATACAATATTAATATCTGCTGTGAAGAATATCAACAAAAGCGAGAGTAACAAATAATGATCATCACAAACAAAGGTCTGATGGCGATCGCCGATGAGCAGCTATTTGTCAAACAGCCAACAGTCATGGCGGATGATCAATCTTTAGCGAATTACATCTGTGTGTGGTTTTATTGCTTTTGGTTCAGTATTTTTGTTTGGTTCAACCATATTGGTTAGTAATTTATTCGTTCTACGCCCTTGCTTTGCTGAACATGGCAACAGGTAAATGTAAAGTCGTTTTATAGATTAGTTAGTGTATCCTTGACGTTCATAAGTGTTACTTTGTGACCTAAATTAATAAAGATATTTTAATTTTGGGTTATTTTAACTTAATATTATTAAAGCGAATGTGAGTTTGTTTGTTACAATTTTACGCCTTAACTACTAGCCCGATCATTATGAAATTTCGCATACACCTTGACAGGGGTACAGAAAAGGACATGGCGTATTATTCATCCAGAAAAATGTACTTAACCCGAGCTAGCGAAGACGCGGGCAAAAGCTAGTTGAGTTACAATGTTATAAGTGTTATTTTGCGATTTAAATGAATGAATGACTTTTGACATTGACTCTGACATACAGCCGCTAGAAAATTAATACAAAATAGTAAAATTAATGTCATTCATACTGATTTAACATTACTTTTAAACCATTTTAACTTTTTATGTTGACACTTTCCGTAACATTTTGGTTGATTTTTAACTGGTTATTAATGCACGAGCACGTTGGTTATTAACTATAATAATATTATGGCTCTATTCTTCTAACATTATTAGCCGATAAATTCATGTAATTGTTTTATTATTCGAATTAATTGGATTAAATCGTATTACTTATCTCGTTTAATTTAATTATAATAATTATTGTTAATCATTACTTTTTATTTTGCATTTACAATTTTATTATATATTCATAATCAATATTTTAAATGTAATGTAAGCATAGTGCATCAGTTTCTTTCAATTTGACATTAGTTTTGTTATTGTAACGCCATTATTTGTTTGCACGTTTATTGGATGTAATTAGTGTAATGACTAATATCACTTTTTCATCATTTATTTGTTTTTCTTACATACGAGCATAGATTATAAGTATTTAATTTTTTGTTAATGCATGTCATGGCAGCCTATAATTTGAGCATCACTATATAATGGGTTTCGGTGTATGTATCATTACAATGTTTTAGTGTATGCTTTGTTGGTTGTCCTTAAATAAATATATAAAATAAATAAAATAATAACTAACTACTAACTATACCTCTACTGGGCACAGGTCTATTCTCAGTACGATAAAAGTTATCTTATCTTATCTTGTGTGGGGGCCAGTCAGTACAGACCGGCGACACTTCGACCCAGTGGGATCTTTTGTGTCGACTTCCCCAATAATGAGTGCCATAGATGTTCATGGCAGCCGGGACCGACGGCTTAACGTGCTCTTTGAGGCACGGAGCAGGCGATAATTGTCAATCAATACGCACATAATTTCGAAAAGTCATATAACTTCCGAAAGTCAGAGGTGCGCGACGTGGGTTCGAACCCGAGACCCTCTGCATTGCAGTCTGTTGGTCTCCCCACTGAGCTATCGCTGCTCTTTTCGATAAAAGTTAAAATATAATCTACCAGGCTGGTTCAATTATGGGTGAACAGACTTCACATAATATGTACAAGAATCATTTTAGTACTCTCAGACTTAATTACCTCGCGATGTTTTCCTACTTTATTACAGCGAGCTATAATCATTAAGTTAATATATCATGTTAACATCACAATAATATTTTTGTTAAACAGCATGCTCTTAACTCACCTAGCCAATTATTGCAACGGTAAGTTTGAGTGACACGTGCCATATTGCACTCAAGCGTGTCGTTCCAGTAATCGCCTGGCTCAGATTGAGTAAGTTAAAATACATGCACTGTTTCTTGGGTTTCAAACAATTTAGTTAAAATGTTTATTCTAATATAGTCTACGATAGAAATAGATAAACAATCCCGAGATTTTAAAAAGCTTTATTTTCACAATATTGGCAATACTGCAGTAACAGCTAAATGCTTGTTATTTTAATCACAATTCTATGGAATAATAAAAACTTAATTAAAATTTTATGAATAATAAAATAATGGGCATATTTATAAAATACAGTTACAAGTTTATTTACTTTTTAGTTACTTATGTCCCTGAATGTATCGAGTACTAAATAATCCAATGGCTAATCAACATTTTAATACGCACATAACTTCAGCAAAAGAACTCAGAGGTGCGTATCGTTAAATTGATATTGAGAACTATGTGTTGCTCTCCAATAAAACTGAAATACCGCTGGTTTCCAATATGATATTCGGCAGCCCGTCGAAAAATAAAACATTAATCGAAATATATATTTTGTTACATCAAAAGCGATGTTTGCTTTAATTAAATAAAATAAAACGAGGGCTCACGTTACAAACACATCCTGATGAATTGCTGGTGTGCATGGGTTTCATAATTGTGGGTATAAAAAATAACAACGTGGAAATGTTGATTATAATTTCAGATGCTATTGCCTGCCTTTAAACCTTCTGAATTTAAATGGTTTCAAGTGTTTACGTGCCTATCAAAGTAATTGTTCATTAAATTAAAATGGTAAAAAGGCGTGACTTGAAACTTAAATCAATTTTATATAACATAAAAGATCCTAATCAAATAATCAGGAAGAGAGGAACCCGCCTAGCACCTTGGATTTACCCACCACAACTATTGCAATAGAAAAAAAAGGTTGACAATAACGAACTCCTCTGGACAGCCGCGTCGTGGGATTCGGGCGTACTCAAACTTACAGTATTCCGCTTTGAACACAATATTTTGTATTTTTGGCGGGTTTCTCACTTACCAATTATTTTATTACAATGGATTGTCGCCAAGTAACTCCTGAATCCGATCTAATATAGAAGATTCCTTAAAGCAGAGGTGTGTTGCTACCATATTTTGCTAACTATGAAGATAAGGTCGGGCCGATTGGTTACATTACACTACAGTAAACACGACTTACAATACGCATATACATTCATAATATCTGAATGCCTTTTTAGTATTAAAAATGTCCTATTATAAAAGCAAAATAAATATTTAATTGTCCTCCGTTTGCGCGGATGTTATACATTGAAATACAAAATGAGACAATGGTCGGGACTTTATATATATTTTAAAATTGAAACTCACACCACTGTACTCTGCCCGTGATCATGGCTGCAAAGTAGTAACAATAAATAAACTGTAAATATAAATAGTTTAAAATTAAAGAAACATTTACAAAAACCCGTATGAAGTAACACTAAACTTTGGCCAACCCTGTTATCGAACCTAGAAGTTCACTATCATCCGCAAATCCATGCCGCACTATGAACAAAGCAATTTATTCAGTGACCAGGCAGTTAATTATAAGGACTAGCGGTCGCCTAGTGGTAAAAATTATCCAAAATTCCTAAGCTTGCTACTTTGTTTTCTTTTTTTCTTTATTACATATAAATAAGGTATAGGTAACCATAGTTACAAAGAATTATACGACGTCAGACGAACAATACCGAAATACTACGAACGTGATTCGACTGCGTGTGACAAATACATGGTTGTGTGAGTGTAGTGTTTTTTCATTAATTTAATGTATTTCTAATGAATGTTTTATAAAAATAGTAGCTTTCCGCCCACGGCTTTACCCGCGTGGAATTTGGTTGTATTGCGCCTTTTTACCCCTTTCACCCCCTTCGCAGTGGAATTTCCAAAAATCTTCTCTTAGTGCTTCTCTACACTCTCCAAGGAACATACGTGCCAAATTTCAGCTTCTTGCGTTCAGTAGTTTTGGCTGTGCGTTCTCTGTCTGTCGGTCAGTCACACAGTAGCGGAAGAGTTTTATATATACAGATTAGGATTTTCTATAAAAACTTTTACTGTGCCAAATTTCATACTCCACCGTGCGCGCAATTTTCGTAAAAAGGGGTACTAATATATAGATAATAAACAAACCTACATCAACGAAACGTTACATGTAGTAGATATTAGAAGCCATATTTCTTCACAAGAAAGGCTCAGACCCTAACGTATCACGTTTCCGCCACATATCCAGGATTCATGCTATATCCGTCAGCTTATCTTGTTCCTCGGCTTTGCCTATAAAGCCCGAGTTGTTCGCAAGAATATTCTTTTCTAAAATCGAACATTAATAAAGCTGAAGACATCGTTACTGGCGCTTGAATAATTTTGCATATTGAAAGTCCGATGGTATAGGGATGGGGTGCAGTTAGACCGTTATATTTGAATCGATTCGATTCATTCGATTTGTTATCGATATATCTATTGTATGGTTTTAAATTTTGCAGACGGTTAACCTATTGAGTCGCAGCTGTACATAGAAGGCCAGCCACAATAGGTTTACTATAATTATGTATGACATTCCAAGAATTGACAGGGTTAAGACTATTGGGGGTTGTTAAGAGCTTCAGTACTGACACGTTTATTAAATATTCTCGTAAATATCAATTCAGTAACTTAAATAAACTCACCAGCTAACTTTGACGTGTATTACTTTGAGACTTAAATGAATAAATGATTTTTAACTTTGACCCATGACAGATTGGAAATAACAAAACAAGGACGGGTCATCGCTTATACTTAAGACTGGGCTAGTCGGCGACACAAAATGTTCTATGTGCCTGATGCGATTGCTGTACCTGAGGTGTCGAGATCGATTCCTGGGATTGGCATATTTTTTTTCCTGACTCGCCATTCTGGAGATTTGGGAGGCGGCTTCTCCGTCGGCTTCAGTGAGGTTTTCGTTAGCAACTCCCAGAGTTGCGAGTGGTGAGTGACTTTATTGCTCCGGTACCCATCTGAAGAATAGGTAGTGTCACTTGGGAATGAGGTAGCTCACTGACGAGAACCGGATCTCTGAGGTTAGTGTGGAAAGTCGAGATTTGGGGATAAGACCTGTATATAACTGGTTCCGGAAGGTGCTCTCGGGCACTGGAAGGTACAGCGTCTCCCACTATTCTAACCTAACGGTTGCTGTAGAGGAACGCTATATCATAAACTGGACCAGTCGTAGAGAGAAGGGATGCCCAGCCATACTGGAGATATGGGAGGCGGCTTCTCCGTCGGCTTCAGCGAGGTTTTCGTTAGCAACTCTCAGAGTTAGGAGTGGTGAGCGGCTTTATTGCTCAGGTACCTATTTGGAGAATAGGTAGTGTCACTTGGGTATGAGGTAGCTCACTGATGAGAACCGGATCTCTGAGGTTAGTGTGGAAAGTCGAGATTTGGGTATAAGACCTGTATATAGTTGGTTCCGGAAGGTGCTCTCGGGCACTGGAAGGTACAGCGGTGCCCACTATATACACTGTATATACTATATATACACGGTTGGTGTAGGGGAACGCTATACCATAAACTGGACTGTGTTGTGGGTTTGATCCCCACACGAGACAAAAAAATGTGTGATTTTTTGTATCCGTTGTTTAAATGTCTGTAAAGTCCTCTGCGGCACAAAAATATTTTTTTTGTGCGGGATTTGTCTTTTACAAAAAGAAAGGAGAGAAGAATAAGAGGTTTACATGTAATTTACTTTTTAATTACAATAATATTACAAAAAAATAGTGCAGTCTAATAGTAGTAGTAGTGTAACAGTATCTAAATTATGTAATACAGTGTTAAATAATCAACGCGATAAAATCCGTATAAATGAGTTTAATTTTAATTGAATAACATTCGCGTAAACATAAGGCAATATTAAGAAGACAATTCTGCGTAAATAGAAACACCAATGATTAAATTATGTTCGGGTACTTTGAAATGACTACACTGGAACATTGAGGCACCTACCATCTTAGTCTCCCCGTGACCATGGCGGCTGAAAAGCAACCGAAACGTCGGGGAAAGTGTAAACTTAAATATAAAGAGTTTTAATTATTGAATTAGCTTCACAATTAGTAAAATTTAATAGTACTAGTATGTAGTGCAATAGTCCTTAATTGTCAAATTCTAAAGTGTTAAATAAACAACGCGATAAAATCCGTATATAGGAGTTTAATATCAATTAATAACATTCGCGTAAACAGAAGACAATATTATATAATAATCAATATTTTAATTAAACATTCCGGTTTTGCATATTGATTACTCATTATTGTTTGCCTTGTATTAGGTAATAATAGATTTTAATTAGTATCAATTACCATTATGACAATGAATCTGAATTAATATTGACGAATCAGACCTAATACGGTAATAATATGTTTGCATAATATGTAAACAATAATGTATTATACGGACATTTCAAATATAATTTGATGGAATTAATAACACACATACAGGGTATTTTAAGCCTAAGGCCTCGAAGGGGTAAGCAGAAGTGTTCTACACTCATATTTCACCAACTTTGTCTTTAGGTCTCACATAATTATAGGCGGTGTGTACATTGATAGGTGACAATAATAGTAGGTACAGCATGAACTAAAACCTTAGTGAGGGCTGGAGTTTGTACTAGGTACGAAACTAATGTAACATATCAATGTACTTAACTTTTTAGAGAAATAAACAATATTATTATTATTATTGACGTACTGGCCACAATTTTAGCGTGCTGCTACTGAAAATTAACAGATATCACAATGACACTATCCGACTCGGGAACCTAACATGAGACCTCATGCACAGCAATCACATTTATTATCGCTGCGCCACCGAGGCAGTGAGAAGAGTTAATAACTTGACGCTGTGAGAATAACCAGGTGACTACTGAAACTACATATTACGCCATCCGTACAGTATAAGTGTTTTATTCCCTATTTAGAAAGACTTACAATAAATCCGTGGCAATAGGTTGAAGCTTTCCAGGTCCAACGGTTTTGACTGGCGTTGATTTTCTAATCAATGAGGCACCAAAGACATTTATTTTATATATTTTGATATAACGAATACTTTTTCTGTTTAGGTTGAGGGATCTTTTACTATAATATTTAAACCCAAAAGGTGGTAACGTTAACTGCATGGTAGCGTTCGTCAGGTCATGTAAATTGCAAGTGCGTGAATGCTTTGGGAATTCCAGTTGATAGAACATAATCTGGTCTAGAGTACCGTGCTGGCAATACCAATATAATCGATTATGATCAAACTTTCCTAAAATCGCAACGTCATCCCATCACTATCCATTACACTTTTCGTATCAACTACTTGCATAAGCAGATTTTGATATTTTACATATTTGTAACGACATCACATTTACAAGTTTCAAGAAAAATATCTGGTTCCTACTACAAAAACTTCAGCATGAAAACATATTTATGGTGATATTTTACAATAGAAAAGAAGTTTCATAATATTATTACTTCGTATAACTATATCTTAAAGGTTTCGTTCTGTAAGGTATATTAAATTCGAATGATTCCTACAAATCCTATTATACCTACGTTTTAGTTTGTTTTCATAATATAATCTTTTAAACCTGGAATTTGCTTAAGCTGCCCGTCTTGTCACAGCAATCTACAGAGCATTACACCCAAACATCCTTGTGTTGTGTAATTGTTGTCAAGCTATCAGGCTTCTTGAAGAAGCGATGTGATATCTGGATGGGAAAAGTAGTCTTAGTTCCTTGTGAGCGGCAGGTACTTCCTACTGTTTACTATTATTACAAGGTTTCATGAGCTAACATCATACGTACCGCATGCTTGTTTGCTTTTATAGAAAAAAAAAGTATCTCGTTTATCTCGTCACCAAATATTTGGCAATAAGACTCTTCAAGTGAATCAAGATTTTCTAAATTTAATCAATTATTGTAGAGTATAGAAGTTAACAATTTAAAAAGGAACAATCACATGGTACCAAACTTTAAAAAAGAAATGGCTGTCCACAGGCTACTCTTTCTTATTTAGATCAGATAAGTCATTTGATTTTGCCACTGTAATGTTATCAAAAGAGACTAATTCCCAGCAGTGGAATACCTGGATGACTGGACGAACAGTTTCAATTCCAGCGTCATCATTTATGTATATAGACTAGATGGGCATTCCCTCGCATATGCCCGTCGGACGTACGTAATAAAGTGTTGCGATGGCATTTACCAAGAAAATTGTATCATTACTGCAACACAACACAAGAGTGGTTTACAGTTCCCGCGGTATTGCCACTATATATCAAGCCGATGTGTTCTAGAGATATCGTTTTGTTGGTCGCT
Organism: Catocala nupta; assembly: GCA_963675205.1. Taxonomy (NCBI): domain Eukaryota; kingdom Metazoa; phylum Arthropoda; class Insecta; order Lepidoptera; family Erebidae; genus Catocala; species Catocala nupta. The sequence goes on from OY776093.1 coordinate 25,331,715, forward strand.
AGTGATAACAGCCAGCGAGAGCGATTTTTTTATGTTTTCACTTGGTTTGACATCGCTGAGGCAACAGTAGTCAATGCAACTGCTATACATGAAGTGTCGGGTTCAATTACCGTTAGGTTTTTCTGCAACATAATCTCAGTGGCAGCTCAGAGTCTGGCAGTGCGTCTGGTGAACGGCAAAAGGCTAGCCCTTATTTCGTGGGACCTGAAACCATTGTTGGCGAAATGAAGAAATCGGTCTAATGATTATATACATAACTGGCTGTGCTCACGGTTTCACCCGCGTTTATGATTACTGCTCCCGTGGGTCGTAGCGTGATATAGCTTATAACTTTCCTCGATATATTTATCGAGGAAAGTTATAAGCTATATCCAACACTATCCAACACTAAAGGAATTTTTCAATTCGAACCAGTAGTTCCTGAGATTAGCGCTCTCAACCAAACAAACAAACATACAAACAAACTCTTCAGCTTTATAATATTAGCATAGATAAATTTACTTTGTTTGATGTTAAAGGCTGAAGTATATACTGCCTCAAAAAGATCAAGAAAAGGTTATTGCGGGGTCAGTGACGCGGGAGTTAAACCTCGTTTTTAATACATTTATAATTATGCAATGGAAACAACTCAACAAGGTGTAACTATTTACAACTCAGCAAGGTATTAGCTTGCACATTGGTTATGAGTATAGAAATAGAATAGGTACTGTAATATTACCCAAGTTAGCTGCGGTAACTGTTTGTAGTAAAAAAGTTCTATATAGTTTTTAGATCCACCGCCCAAATCTAATCAACATTTTATTGCATGATGGATGAGTTCATGTAAGTGTTGCTCTACGAAATTAGGCAAAGCAATTCGGTTTTATATATCAAAGTTCTTTAAAGCGAAATATTGAATAAACATTCGAATGGCCAAATAATTCGAATATATTTAAATAATATGAATTGGTATTCGAATGCGTCAGTTACTAATTAATTACTTTAACAGACAAAAACATACAGGTGATAAAAGCGTGTTAAAAATATTTAAATTATTGTAGACTCGAATGTTGGCTTCAAACCTGATTGAACAGTTTTAAAACGGTCGTTAATTCCTCGACGACCATCTGCATAAATAGTTCAGTATTCTAGGAAGATATAAATTACTTCACAATCAAAGTTTATCAACGCGATCAATGAGCCATCAATAAATTATTCGAATATTTAATCGTTCGAAATAATTAATCAGTACACTTCCATCACTTTTGAGCAATTTATTGGACATAATGTCTCAATGATATTATTTTGGTGATACTCGTTCGTGGCTATGACTATATCGAAGAACGGTAAACTTTGTATCTACATCAATAAAAACTTTAAAGATTCTGTGGTTGTACATTAAAGATATTTTATAAATTCTAATCCTAATTGATATTATAAATGCGAATTTAAGTTAGTTTGTTTGTTACGCTTTCACGCCTTAACTACTCAAGCGATCATCATAAAATTACGCATACACGGTACAGAAAAGGACAAATGATACCTTTCATCCAAAAAGTACTGTAGGTACGCCGTACGGTCGAGTAAAGCCGCGGCAATAAGTTAGTTCTATATAAAATTAAAGAATGAAAGATTTGAATTCAAAACATATCCTCTATTCTTCATTGTTTGTTTGTTCAATCTTCACATAAAAACCACTAAACGGCTTTTGATATTTTTAAGTCAGTTTAGTAGAAATGTATTGTGCATAGTAAGACGAAGTCTCGCGTATAATCAATTAAAGTACAAGAGCATATTCTGAATAGCATTCCTTACCAAAATGATATCTCCCAATATGACTAAGACCAGCTATGAATGGCAAATGTGACCTAGTTACTAACTATGAATCACATATAAAAAATTTATGACTATTGCAGTGCAATCTGCGAATGCGGACGTCTTATGACCTAAATAATTTATTCTAGATATATTTTGGTCTACGTATTATAAGTAACAGAAATCTGATTCAAATAAGTTTTAATACAAAATATTGAAGTGGCAATTAATACTGGACTGCATAGATGGCGTAGTGGTCTAAGTGACCTCGCCGTTGCTACTGTTACGTGCTAGGTTCGACGGATAAGAATGTAAACAATATTACCGACTAAAACACGTTTTATTCTAACACACAATTAAATTTAAAACACAACATACACTATACTACACTTTTCCAACTATAACTGCTTCAAACTCCGTAGTATTTTCGCTCCCGTTCGCTCCGATGAATACTTGACCGCTTACGATTGTAAACTGACTCGTCGAGCGCTGGCCTGCCCCTTTTATACGCAGTTAAAGCGTTTCTAGAGTTTTCTAGAACCACCATACCCGGTATGTAAACAGTACGAAGATTCGAGAAAGTGCCAGCGTTCTCGCTAAGCTTCTCGTACCGACAAACTACGTAGTTCCGTAAGACGTCAATAGATGGTGCTGTAATAAATTATTAGACGGAACTGCTGAGTCTTCCCCACAATGCCTAGAGATGGCATTGGGTGTAACATTACTAAGCCGGGTGTTGTATGTTCGATCCCCACACGGGATAGAAATTGGTGTGCTCCACAAATAGTTGTTCCAAGGTTGGATATTCTTTGTATCCGTTATTTGCATGTTTGTAAAGTACCCCAGTATATATCAATAAAATGCGTAAGTTGCCTTTCTAAAACTATATGAACTATATAGGCGTACTTTGTCTCCGAAAGTGTAGGCAGGTAAGTTACTAAGGTTATATTATGAAGCGATATATATTATTGCCGTTTACCAGGCACAGTTCCAGACTCCGAGGTAGTTTAGAGTTACAAACGAAGTAAACATTGTTTTAGATTAAAACTAAACCACTTTATACGGTTTTAATGGCTTTTCATTTAAAGCCTACTATTATTAAACTACTACTGTTGACATTGTTTTTGTTGTACAGTGACATTGTTTTTGTTGTACAGTTGGCCAAAAATGTGGTCTACCACTCTACGGTCGAGGTTCATTTGAACGTCATGAAACAACAAGGTCGATTTCCCCTTGCAATAATATTATGACAGTGACCAATGCTTTCTTTGTCAGATATTATATTTACGTCATGCCATGTGTCAAGTTTGAATTATCACAGCTAACAACAACTTACCTCCTTGACTAAGATCTCTTCTTACACTTCGTTAGAAAAGTCAGCCTTAACGATAATTAGACCTCACAGAAACTTTTGTCAAAACTGGTAGACCATTTTCTTGGCCGACTGTATCATGGTTATGGGGAGTCATGGTCACAGAGCATGGTTGCTGAAAAGCAATCGAAACGTCGCGAGGAAAAGTATAATCTAAATAGTTCAACAATTTAAATAGCTTAAAATAGTAGTCAATTTTAACAGTAACAGTTCAAAGTGTCAAAATTATTTAATAATAGTGTTTTTAAAATAAAGAACGAAATAAAATCAATAAAAACAGTTTAATTTCTATGTATAACATTCGCCTAAATGTCAGACAATATTAAATATTATAATATAACAGGATTAAAGCAATTGTCATGAAAAGCCTTACACTACTTTTTTTATTGAATTACATTATGATTAAAAGCACCTCTTTCCCTTACTGAGTTTCTTTTGCTGATTATTATTATTTCTCAAATTTCCTTCCTCATTAAGCCTCCTCTCCTTAAATCGTTCTTGCAAGCCATTGTTTAGTAAGCTTTAGTCATTTATCGAACACAGTCCCTTATTAATACCGTTAATTATTAATATAGCAATTACTTTGTTTAATCACGAATATAAGACAGTAGAAGACTTTCATTATATCTATTTAAAATTTGAAGAGATGTACGTAATTAAATAGTCTTTTACAATATAATAATATTAGCCTTTTATATAAGTTGTCCCAAGACCTCTTCTCGATTCGAGAAGGGCACACATATCTTCGAGAAAATTATGGAGAACTAGATTTCTTTACGATATTTTCTTTCACAAAAAAAGCAAATTGAGTTATAATATATTACTTTATTATTCATAAGTTAAAAATTATTCGAAGTAAAATGAATAACGTGCATAAGTCGGATTTGTGACATGGCGAAGGAACTTGAGGCTAAATTAACTCAAACTAGACGCTGGAAAGGTGCTATACAGTGCTAACGGTAGTAGACCGAGAAGACAATGTACGTATGAACTAGATGACTATAAGATAAACTGGCTTAAATAAATGCACGTCATCCAATGACAAAGAGAGGAAGGAAAGTAAAGACTTCCAGCTGGTACCTATCACTACATAGTTCCTTAAAACGTAATTCTGATACTGGGATAACGATACAACCAAATTTTAAGAAGCTGTGGTGTCCTATCCATTAGGAACCATATCTCCTTTATACGATTCTTTTACTTTCTTTTAGAGTGCTGTTTGTTATTGAGACATTAATGCGGCACACGTCACATAGAATTCTGCTACATGATGAGGAATTATTTTTGCGCTAATTATAAGGCCGCTGTCCGTATCTCTTATGTCTCACACCACACCCCGCAGATCCTTGAAACTATTCAACTATTCCAACTGTCAGCCGATGTCTCCTCGTGGCGATATATCTGCGAAATATCCGCCTCAATCATTCACGGCTGTGACGTCATTTGTAATCGTCATAACTTGTTACCGTAACAGATTTGCGGCGTAAGTGTTGTTTCCAACCGTCTTAAGCAGGCGTGGATCTGAAATTATAAGTTTAAAGAGGCTTGAAGACTGAAGTCGATTTAAAATTATCAATCATAAATTGAAGGATATTTATGTGACTCGCTTGAAATAGATCAATTAATTTATAATAATTATTAAAAGTTATATACTTATAATATACTAATATTTTAACTAACTTATCTTTTTTATTACATACTAATAAACATGGCAATAAAAAAGATAAGTTAGTTAAAAATATGTCTATACAATATTACAGTTTAATATCAACATATCGATATAAAATATTTCGATATATTTTATAGTAGTAGTAGCTCATAGCCAGTTGCACTCACTGATCAATAAACGATTAGCGAGGTTAAGCAACGTTGGGTGCGGTCACTCTATAGATGGGTGACCGTTTAGTGGTATTTCATCTGAGCGTCTCCATGCTTCGGAGGGCACGTAAAAAGTCGGTCCCGGTTGTTGCCAAATTGACAGCAGTCGTTAAGCCATGTCAGAGGCCTACGTGCGGCTTAAACAACTCTTGACAACAAGTTGGCCACTAACCACACGAAACCACCAAAGAAGAAGAAGATAGTAGTAGAAACTTTTATTCTATTACTACACGGACAATGTGGTCGCCTCGATATAGTCGCTGTGCCGTGTGTTGTGGTTTCTGCCCCAACGCGGGACAAAAACTGGTGTGATTCACTAATCGTTGTTCCGAGCCTGGGTATTCTTTAATGGCGTTATTTGAATTTTTGGAAAGTCCCTCGTGATATAAGAACCATGAATAGTGCGAGTATTTCCTGTTATATGAAACAAAAAAGAACTTAATTTTTTCTTCCTTTTCCAAATTAGCTCGTATTACATTGATTTCTCCTCTTCCTTACACCATAGTATAATATTCGAGTATTTGTTTCTTACTTCAAAATTGCCATTGTAGCCTATAATCAATCCAATTCGAGGAGTATGTCTCACTCATCGCCGATCCAAAGAATATATTTAAAATAAGATGATAGACTGACTATGATAGGTGTGTGAGCCAGCAGACCCTTTGCCTCCAAAAGTATATAATAAAATCACAAACAAATCAAGTAACAGAATACCCACATGTATTAAAAAATGAACCTTCATCCGCGCAGTGAAATTGCATACCAGACAGTTGCGTCAAACATGGCGGATAGAACGTACACCCGTTGTTTGTGTACATACTGAACGCAACATTACACGCGATACCCTGATTTAAAATTTTCCTCACAAAAAATTCTCCTCTATGCCGTATATTGCCAAGCCAACATCCTCAGTATGTGGTATTCAAATATTTACGTTAGACTCCAAGCTTATGTGATACACTGTACGAAAGAATGGCGAGTTCTGCTTGGTTTTCCACTTTAACTCTTGCTCATATCATACAATATCATAACATACAAAAGAAAAAACCGGACGAATTAAAAAGACAGGCGTATATACTACTGACTGCATTAATGATCATAGATCATGGAATCATATCATCACTAATAAAGATGCCCCGTTTTTCACATTCTATACTATAGCAAATAGCAATAGCCTAATGGGGGACGTTGGATTGCCACACAAAGTTCCCGAGTTTAATAACAAGGCATGCCCCTATAACTATTCGAAGTTATGTGCGTATGAAATAACTAATAAAATTATAGCTTGCTTTAACGGTAAAGTCTGCCAATCGACGCGGCTCCCACATCCCCCGGCTTACCTAGTGGGACCAATGGGTAATGTACAATATTGTAAAATTATTAAACAGTAAACGATATTTTATTTTTTATTAATCTGGACGGTACCAGAATGGTAGACTATGGACAAAATTTTCTTATTTTGAGAAGAGGTCAGTGACTAGCAGTTTATTAACAGAGCTGATATTATTTTTTATTTTAATATAAAACCACCAGTAGTAGGGCCTATACCTATTGTGGGATTATGCACATAACGCGCTCAAAAATTCAGTAATTATTTTTCTTAGTAGTAAACCGGTGACGACGGTTGTCTACAACTGAAATATTGGAAGTGAAAATATGTGTAACGTTGACACAACATGACTTTTCAATTACAATCATTTAAAGTAAAAGATAATGTTATCCTGAATTCGATCACAAAAAACGGGTAAAACCGTAAATTCTACGGTACTGGACTGAAGTAGCAATCAAATATTACTTTATCGTATTTTGAAAAAGAGTTATGAAATAATCATTCAAGCAAGGAGTCAATAATAAAACAACCTTAAAAAGTGGCCGGGTATTGTCAACGGCGAGTTGGCAAGATCCTTATAAAAACTGCAAAAGGAAACACAAAGTTTTCACGCTTTTGAAGCTAACTTCAGAATATAAAACGTCTGCCAATTCCGTTTCTGAGAGAACGTCTAGAGTGGTGCCAAAAATTTTAAGGCTGACTTACATAATGGCGAGATGAGTTATCTAAGTGAGAAATAAATCTAATTTACGTCAGAGGAAACATCCGTTGCTAAAGAAATTTTTGATGTTTATTTATCTCGGATTTACGTAAATTTTAGAGTTGAATCTCTTGTAATATATAAATAGTTTGTGATGGTTTCACTCGCTTTAAATAGTATTTAAGTATGAAGCGTAATGTTATAGGACTTATAATCTTCCTCAATATGCGTGATAACTTGTCAGATTTAATTGGTACTTATCGAGGTTGGATTATCGCAGTCAAATAAATAAACTCTTTAGCTTTAAATATTAGTACGATGATATTTTTCCGAGGAAGCAGTGTTAAAATTTTACAAAGTAATTTTTTCAGTATTACATTGGCAAAAAAGGATACCTACAACGCCTAATAGGTAGTAGGTATGTGCGTGTGGCTTGCAAAAGTAATAGTTTCCCTCAAGAGAGTACCTCAAGAGTGTAGTCACTTTCCCAAATCCCAAACTATTTGGTGATGATGTATTGATACCCCTTATTCACAGAGAACCGAATACTATACGCTGAGCTTACACTAAAGATTGTAAAGTAGTATTTTTCTTTTGCAGTGTATTGGACGGCGCCTTGTGGAGGTACACGATCAATTTGACGGTAGGTAAGTATCATATTTGTATCCCCTGTATAACATACAGGGGATACATAACAGGGGACACATACATACATTTTGGATTGTATAGAATAGGACATACTGGGTGTATCTGCTAGGAATCTAGCGTGTTTCTCGTTCTATGTTTATAATTACTCTTGGTATCCTATACACAATCCATCTACAGTTTCATAAGTGCTGTAGCCATTTACATCCATTATAACATAATAAATTACGCCTTTTTCCTTTTAAATCTTAATGCCTTTGATATAATAAAATATATACAGAAAATTCCTATCATTTCTCTCTTTTTTAGAAACACCCATAATATTCTTTTCTGAGAACTTCAGTGAGGCTCCCTACTCAAGTCACCGTATGTCTCACAAGCACAAGAGCACAGATACACACATTAGGTTAGAAGGCACAGTCTGCTGCCGGCATCGAGGATCTGTTAAGGATACGATCACTCGATACGATCCCGTTTAGTAGACGCCCCTTTCTGATACTTCGCGAAACGGAACGTGTCGTAAATCGAATCGAAATTGGAATCGAGATTACGGTGGGCGGTACTCGATTTTTTGTGACTCGATTTAAATTTCCAAGTGATTTTGGTTATTTGCTTATATTTACTGGATTTTTGGGCGTAATTTCTCGATTAGGATCCCGTTGACATCGTATCTTGACATAAGTACGTAATAATCCTTATCGCCGTCTAAATAAATATTGAAATCTACGTGAGCTCATGTCATCAGTTTGCTTAATATGTGATTACGAATTTTGTAGAAATTATGTAAATTTATACATCTTGCTTTGTCTTTATATTAATCATTTTCCTTATAAGTTTATTATAGCTGTAAATAGTGCGTACGTATATATTAGTACTAGTGTTCCTCGAGTGGTCGAAATTCGACCATATTACAAGTTCGACAAAAACGTAATTATGAATTTACATATTTCCAACTTATTTTCATATTTCTCTTTTATATTAGTGTAAATCTAAATACACACTTTTATTTGTACTTACAATAGAAAACAGTTTAGTATCATTAAAATTAAATAAATAAATGAAAACTATTTTCAATTTTATATTTCAAAACACTTAAACTCGTCAAAAGCTGTTAAACAAAAACAAAAGAAAATCAGTTGACAAACAGGGGTTAAAAGGGGTTTATCTTTGCCTATTTATATTTTAACTAGATGTGCCCGCGGTTCGTAGCGTGATATTATATAGCATATAGCCTTCCGCGATAAATAGGCTATCTAACCCTATATCCTTTTCCGTTGCCCTGGCAACGTGTATGTGAAATTTCATGATGATCGGTAGAATAGTTAAGGCGTGAAAGTTTAACAAACAAACAAACTCATATTGCATTTATATTATTAGTTAGGATTAGTTATAACGTCGTCAGTAATCTTGTAACAAGACAACATAATCTGAAAACTAAAATAATTATAATATTGTCTCCTGTTTACGTGAATGTTATTCATTGAAATTAAACTACTATATACGGATTTTATCACGTTGTTTATTTATCAATGTATTATAAAATTTTGAAAATATTACTCTACTACTACTATTGATTTTATTTTACTAATTTATAAGCTAATAAAATTATTTATACTATTAAATCTATTTATTTTTGGTTTACACTTTCCCCGACGTTTCGGTTGCTTTTCAGCAGCCATGGTCACGGGGAGACTAAGATGGTAGTTGTCTCAATGTTCCAGTGTAGTTATTTCATAATTATTTTAAACATAACTGTGGTAATGGGGTGTAACTATAGTCTGAATTATTGGGTGACTTAAACTGTCTCAACTTACGGTTTTGGTTTATTATCCGTCACACACACAATACATTTATGTTACAATATACCAGAGTCAAAAGGAGAATGAGTTATAAGCACAAGCTCACAAGCACAAGCGGTATGAAGATACGAAATTAGATTTTAGACGAAAGAAAGAAAGAAGTTCAAAGTTCTCATTTTATGATGTTAAGTTTTAATACACAGTATAGGACTGCTGAGTATGCAACTGCTGTGCATGAGGTCTCGGGTTTGAATCCCGGGTCGGGCCAACAAAAAGTTATTGGGTTTTCCTGTTAAGAAATCTCAATACGAGCCCGGTGTTAGGAAATTGGCGGTGTTAGACACCCCTGTGCCTCGTAAAGCACGTAAAGCCGTTGGTCCTGCGCCTGATCTCTCTCCGGTCATGTCGGATTATTCGTCCCATCGGATCATGAGAGTTAGGGAACAGAGAGTGCACTTGTGTTTGCGCACACACTTGTGCACTATAATATCTCCTGCGCCGATGGCCATTCTCCGTTAAGATTGGCCGCCGTGACCGAAATTCGGTCAGAAGAACATTATTATAGGAAAGCACAATAAATAAGCACATATAAGCTACTAGATAATGTAATAATCATAAAACAACAATATAGCATTCGCGACGGAATAATAAAGCTACGTGTAAATCGACTCAAGCATAATATGTCCGAACTGGCGACTCGTGCGCCCGCGCTGACCGCTAAGCTCGTGAAGGTCAATGAACCGATCTAAAGGTGGAGACAGACTTTGCGAGGCATGCGCTGCAAACGGCGCACAATGAATGCCTCGCAAGGTGTATACTTTCATATTCGTGGCGAGGCATGTGCTACGCACGTGCGAGGGCGAGCCAACGTATGTAGGCGAACGCTTTAAGATCAAAGCGCCTCAGTGCGAGCATTACATTAGTTTGTTAGCACGTAGTCGCGCATGCACTTTACGAGGCGTGCGCCGCGTAATATATCCACGCATGCCTCGACTGAGAAAATTAAACTGCGTTTGCTCGGGCCAAACAACGCATGCTCGGACCGAACCAACCCACACGACGGGCATATTTACTTCATTCGAAATTAAACACCATATCTTCTCTTTTGTTTTTATTGTAATGTAGGATTTGTCCGTTCCAAAAGTGAAACACTGTATATAATTGTATCACAATGATTTATTACCCAGAATAGGATACAACAGCTAACACGCACTTGTTACTTGTTCGCCGGCCAACGATCGACTGCCTTGTCGTTTGAGCGATATCACTCCACTATCTCTCGGTTACTTCCGCTATAACGATAGAGGGCGCACTAACTAGTTAACAAACTGTACTCATGACTACTTTTAACTTCCGGAAGATAGTTGAGTGACTTACAAATATAATATTAGTCGATTAATAACTAATATTTAAGCTATCTTAACTATGTTTGTATTATATAATATAATTTAAGCTAACAAAATATAAATGAGCTAACAACTCGGCCATCCTGTTTTTAGCGAGTCCCATCGCTAAGGTTCAGGTGATTCAACATCGTAAGGCAAATAAAGAGAAATAAATCATATCAATATTTGAATAATTACAGCGTATGTATGTATGTACGGAGACATGATCCATAACATTATTAAAATACACTATATAACAAGAAAACCATATTTGTGATAATTAGATGCATATTTTATATTCTTATAATACCTTAATTATAAATACTTAATTAATAATTTAAAGTATATTTAAACTGCAGATTTTACATTTAATTATACGCCTTAATCACTAGACACATCATTGTCAGTATCACTATCAAGATCTCTATTAAAACTCAACCATGGTTGAATCTTATCCAGAGCTACAACATTTTCGTAACGACGGCCCTGCTTACGAGTCAAAGGGGTATCTCTATGAGATACCGGTCATTAGGCAGCATTTTCACTATACGATAAGGTCCTTGATATTTGTTTACGAGCTTTTGCGATTTACCATCGTGTGGTACTTGTCTCTCGACACGTACCATGTCACCCTCTTTGTAAATAGTACCCGGTTTTCGAGTTTTGTTAAACCTCTGTGCATCTTTCTCTTGTTGGTCTTTTATTTTTTCACTAGCCTGCTCTCGTATGTCATTCAAACTATCTGAGTCGACTACGTTAAGAGTATCGTTTATTACGGAATTTAATATGCCCTGTGAATTGCTGGTAATATTGAATCCAAATAGTAACTCTGAAGGAGATTTTTGTGTTGTTTTGTGTGTAGTAGTGTTGAGACCTATTTGAATGTCTATAATGTATTCATCCCAGTTTTTTTTCGTCATCACTATGAGAAGAAGTAGCTAGAGCAGTAAGAATTGTCCTATTGAACCTTTCCACCTGGCCATTAGCTCGCGGTGTGGAAACTGCATTTTCAATATGTTTGATGCCATATGAATGAATAAATTCTTTAAATGTTTTACTCGTGAAGCTCTTTAAGTTGCACCTCGGTTCTATTCGCCTCGCGGTTTATTTAGTTTCTTAAAACAGTGATCTACTAAATGCCCCATCTTCTCACAATAAGTACACTTTACGGGAGGATTGTCGCATTTGGAGCTGCGATGACCAATTTCATTGCAATTATAACATTTAATGTTTGTGTTCACATTTTCCCTAGAATTATAAGAGCGCGCAGTATACGGTTTTCGATCGTGAGTACGAAGCCGTTGAAATGGGTCTTGGTGGTCTTTACCTTGACCTACTCTCACGGATCTAAAGTATCTTAATACCTGTTCGGGTTCGGGAAATTGGGCTGCTTGAGCACCTACTCTTACTGCACGATCCTCTACACCATAAAGAATACAATCTACGGCTTGTTTGCCGTATATATTGCATCTATTTAATAAATTTACTTTCGCATAATAATAATGCTCCAGTGATTCACCGTATCGTGCCTTTTTTGACAGCATTTCGGTAAGTAGTTCCGCGTAATCTTCACGACAGGGAAACGATTCAATTAGCTTCTTCTTCCACTCAGTCCATGAAAGCAAAACAGTTGATAAACCTTGATACCAGGTTTTTGCAACACCAGTCAATTTAGGGAGAGCATAATGAATCGTTTCTCTGTCATCCCATTGATAAATAGTCGCACATTCTTCTACTTTCGTAAGCCATGTTAATACGGTTTGTTCCTTAGACATCGGATCGAATTCAGGTATAACATTTTTATTAAAATTGAGTTTTGGCTTGTCAGAACCCTTTACACGATTTAAAATATCGAGAAACTTATCAAGAATATCTGTATTGCGATCCTTACTCTTAGAACTAGATAGTCTTGAACGTTTGTTAGAGTTATAATACTGCTCACCAGAATCCTCCGATGAGCTGCCTCGTCGTCTGCGCCTGTCAGGTCGATGATTTTCTGGTCGCAAGTATTGTTCTCTAGTCGTTATTTCGTCATCTTGGTGAGGGAGGCTGATTACATCGTGGCCACAGCCACTGCGAGTAACCTCCGATCTATTGTAGTCGTCAAGATTACGTTTACGACTCTCTGACCTGAGTGCCTCTAGAGCATTATAGTTTAGACCCCGGCCCTGTGACCTGAGCGCTCCTGGGCCATCACTGCCAAAATCCCGACTCTCTGACCTGGGTACTCCTGGATTATCGCGATAGACCCGGCCCTGTGACCTGGGCGCTCCTGGGTCGTCGCTGTTAAAATCCCGACCCTCTGACCTGGGTACTCCTGGATTATCGCGGTAGACCCGGCCCTGTGACCTGGGCGCTACTGGGTCGTCGCTGTCAAAATCCCGACCCTCTGACCTGGGTACTCCTGGATTATCGCGGTAGACCCGGCCCTGTGACCTGGGCGCTCCTGGGTCATCGCTGTCAAGATCCTGACCCTGTGACCTGGGTGCTCCTGGATCATGTATATTATTATTTTGACCACGACCCCTTAGTCTGGGTTCTCCTTGGTCACGTGTCACCATGTCTGAAAACTTTAAATATCGAGCTTAGAGTCACATCAAAGCATCCATATGGCCATGCTTTATTAAGGGTACTCAGCACTACGTTAAACTAACAGTCATAAAATCAGGCTCAGTAGTGACCTGTCTACTATGTGGGCAAACGCTAAGATTGTACTCTTCCAAATGTATCATAAATAAGCTTAATGTTCATAGTTATCACGTGCTCTGCTGCGTTGGAACAAAAGATGTAAAATATTGAACTTTAAATAAACATTATTGGACAGATTCACATAATACCATAAATGCATTCTAGCCTATTATTAAATATAACACTACAGCATATACACGTAACATGTTCATAGTAATATAAATAACTATATATAAACGAGAGTACATTGAATAAGAACCTTCGACCTTATAAGGCATTGCAAGAGAAAAAGAAAGTTTTATACGATATAAGTATATTAATAACATATTTATTGTATTTTGCTGTCGTATAGAGGTTATTTAATATATAATACTTAGAATTGTATCCATTATTAATTATCGTATATAGTTGCTTATCGAAGTTATCGACCAATTTATTTGTTTTGATGTTTATTTATTTAGGATAACCAGTGCTTATTAATTAATTACCAAGAATCATAATAATAATGTTATGTAGGTATGTGAATAAAGAAGAAAAGAAAATAAAATGTCTGAATGTGCTTTTTGATTGAAATTACAATACCAAATCACAAAGAATGCCTAATGCAAAATATGGTGTGACTACAGTAATATCGTCTGCAGTTTTTAAACTTGTCCAATAGTAGCCGTTAATCTAACGGCAGTATAAAATAAATTGTTTAAAATAGTACTTACGTTTGCGAGGCGTGGCAAAAATTCTATTGATTTTTGTTCTATCCCACTTCTGAAACTGTAGGATTTGTCCGTTCCAAAAGTGAAACACTGTATATAATTGTATCACAATGATTTATTACCCAGAATAGGATACAACAGCTAACACGCACTTGTTACTTGTTCGCCGGCCAACGATCGACTGCCTTGTCGTTTGAGCGATATCACTCCACTATCTCTCGGTTACTTCCGCTATAACGATAGAGGGCGCACTAACTAGTTAACAAACTGTACTCATGACTACTTTTAACTTCCGGAAGATAGTTGAGTGACTTACAAATATAATATTAGTCGATTAATAACTAATATTTAAGCTATCTTAACTATGTTTGTATTATATAATATAATTTAAGCTAACAAAATATAAATGAGCTAACAGTAATAATAAAAATATTTTAGACTCCATAATAAAAGGTAAGTAACTTTCATATAATGCAATTGCTTTTCGTAAAATTTCTTTCTCGTACATATTGCGCGCGAAAATCACATCGAGGCGGACACAACCGTTCAAACGCAACGCACTGCTCGCAATGAGCCGACACATGCTGGCTCGCCTCGCACATGTGGAGCCTGTGCGTAGCACATGCTTCGCCACAAACATAAAGACACACAAACGAGGCATTTGCTTCGCACGCGATGGCTGGACCCTTGGTATATTTTTTCGACACGCACGCCTCAAGCAGAGGCGTTGGTTGTGCGCCGTGCGCGGCGCACGCCTCTCAAAGTCTGTCTCCACCTTTACACGTGAAGCTTAGAACAATAGGCTCGGCCGGGTTGTGCGTTCTTAATGTACTTGCGACCAGCCGGCACGATAATTATTATGTGTGTTTAGATAAGTGTATTTAGTATATTTAAATTGTGTATATTAATTTCTGTTTTTTAATTATGTAATGTATTACTATGTAATGTATTTATTATAATTAATTAATTATTTGATAATTAATTATATAAAATGTTATAAATATATAAATATGTGTAATTGTAAATAAGTAAAACATACTTTACACCGTAGCTAGCCTACATAACAATTACTTAATAGATATACAATAGGATATATACATAGGAATGACAAATCAAAAAGTAAAAAGCAAGTTCTTATTTCCAAATTTGCTTACTCATAATCTTTATATATCTTCTGTGCGTGTGTTTATAATTAAACTCCTCCTAAACGGCTGGACCGATTTTGATGAAATTTTTTGTTGGTGTTCAAGTGGATTCGAGAATGGTTTAGATTTGTTTTTTTCGTGTTTACTGGACACCATCTGTCGGATCCGCTAGTTACATATAAAATCTAATTATATTATTTTAATTGAAGCAATAATAGTAAACAAGAACCGGATCCTATATAAAAAAAATATGTTTAATAAATAGACAGTTAAATTCTGACATATTCTTCATAATGTGTATGTCAAAAATTAACTGTCAGTTGGTAGAACGACTCGCGTTTTCCGAGTAACGATAAGAAATTGGGGCTTAGTCAACGACTCCATAGCATTCCTAAGCCCGCGAACCAATGAGTTACGTCTACACACGGATTCTTTTTATTAAATACAAAATTAAACTTCCATATATATTCAAGGCACAATACAAATTCAATGCCTTGCCGCGATATAAAATAGAACTACGTGAATGTAGATATTTCTCAACCATTTTATACAGTTCACTTTATCTCAATAAAGTGAAACTACGCACAGGTTTCATTTAAAATAGACCAACATTTTTTCACGAACGCCCTTGCAAATAGACTGGCGAAACGGCTCAAATTTGTACCAGTGGATTCGGCACTAATTGTGTCAGTACTGGTCGAAGCAACGTGCAGTGACGTAAATAGGTACATTGTACCTAACATGCACATATTCTCAAAATGTCCTTTACTGAAACAGGGACATTTAGTGGTACATGATTGCCAATAGGTGTAGTTTCGAATTTAGTTCAATTTTCTAAATGAACTTGAATAGAATTTGTTGGTATCGTTTGATGATTGACTGCACGGTTGGGTTCCGTGAATGCGGAGAGTGTAGCATGTTTGATACGTATATTATGCTTATTACGCGCACAGGTATTGTCTTAATTGAATATACCGTTTACCGGCCACATTTCGAAATGTAACGAATAAATTCACTTTAGTAATACTATTTGATTTGTTGGGAATCAATCTAAGTTTCATGACTATGAAAATGAGGCAGTTTGTACTAAGAGTACAATTGTGCAAAAAAGTACAAAGACAGTAATTATGTTGTAATTCCTAAAGGAGTAACAACACATAAGACATTCTACGTATGTGTTAAAATACATACGTTTACGCGAATGTTATTTATTAAAATTAAACTTCTTTATACGGATTTTATCGCGTTGTTTATTTAACATTTTATTACTTACATATTATACATATAACCTACATACTTTTTAAACTTATCATCATCTTAGCTTCCACGTGAGCATGGGTGCTAAAAAGCAACCGAAACGTCGAGGAAAGTGTAAATTTCAATATATATAGTTTTAATAATTAAATGACTTAAAAAGTATTAAAGATCAATTTCAAAATTATGTAATAAAGTGTTAAATAAACTACGCAATAAAATACGTATAAAGTACTTTAATTTCAATACATACGTAGACACCGGTAGGATTTATGTCTATTTCCCAAGTACTGGAACAGTGGCTAGCGTTGCGTGCAACTGTATTCAGAAAATATTCGAATACAATTGAAATAATATCGCATCGCGCTATTAAGGAGCATGCGCGCAGACTTTAGTACGCTCATACATGAACTTACACGTATGTCCTAGATAGGTAGGCAAATACTACAAAATTCAACTGGTATTGGCTGGTTGGCTTCTTTAAGTATTATTATATACTTGACGCGCGCTTGTTCGCTTACGGTACTGCTAATCTGGTCTTTCTCCAGAATGCCTCCGATGTGGAAAATTATCATGTTATATATATTTATCTTATTTTTTACGTAAACAACATCCGTGTTAGGAATAAATTCTGTGTCGCGGGAGATCTGAAAATCGCAACTTTAGCAGGAACCACCTAAACCACGACGCCATCCGTAAAATTAAGGGTTTCTTCATTAACATTTGCCAATTACAGGATGTCCCAGAATATGTGAATCAAATTGTAAAGGGAGATCCCTTAGGTAAGGACTATTCAAACGTGCTAAATAAAAAATATATATATGACATTTGTGTAAAAATAAAAAAAAACAAACAAACAATGTTGTCTTGTCTTTACGCGAATGTTGTACATTGAAATTAAACACATATGGATTTTGTCGCGTTAACAATGTGCTAAAATCCGTATAAAGTGTTTAATTTCAAAACAAATAAAAAAGATTTTCTTTGGTGTAAAAAATACACCCAAACCGTTTGTAGTTTGACGAATCAATTTTTCACAAATAATAATACTGAAAAAGAAATGAAAATTAGCCATAAACGAAGCACATTATAGTCGTACATTTTTAAAAACTAAGATTATTTTTTTACCACATTTGAAAGGCCCGTACCTAAGGAATCTACCGTTACAATTTGATTCACATATTCTGGGACATCCTGTATATTTCGTATTTCGAATACGAAATGTACATACTTATAATATATAAAAATTAAATAAACATTCGACTATCATGCGAGTTCGCTACCAGCGATTCATAATATCAGTAGGCCATACACATAATGCTTGGCGAAGTTTATAGTTAAACTAAAATACAATAATATATTGTTATCACTATATTGAATAGTTTTCAAAATTGCCGAACTGCGTTGTGCTTGCAACTGGAATATTCAACACGAAACAGAGGCGATGAGGCATGGTCATATTGAATATTTTGGATCGTATCGAATAATAAAGAATTCTTTTGTTTGAAAAATAACTACCTACTACATGTTCAATACAACAAGCTCAAACTGCAACCGTGCACCAGGGAGCTGTATATTTATTTTCCTGTGCCTTAAAAAATAATCCAACTTTATACAATTTGTATATAAAAAAATTAGACTCACGGCTGAATATCTCCAGAGGGATGGACAGTGTACTTTATGAGTATATTTAAAAGAAAATTATTTAATTTGGTATGGTACATACATGTATGTTGTTAATAAATGTTATTATTTTTTTTAAAGATAATATTAATGATGCTACGATATGATAACTCTAATAAGGTATTTGTTCTGTTTTTTCATTTAATTTTCTCTTTATGTTTCTTTCCTTTCATGATGTCTCAGAATACGGTTAATAAAATTGTAACCAGCTGTAAGTAATTGTAGATTAAATATTTGTACACACAGCGACACATCAACCTAGACTGTTTGGACTTTGCACTATTAGAAGTTGAACGCTGCGAATCGTGCGAGAGAGTGCGTTATATTTTTGTTACGCTCTATCCTTACCAGTACATCGACACCACTATGCACTGTCCCTTTCCGACAATTCTCTATTTTGTATGTAGCGTAGTTGTGCGTATATAGGGTAATATATTCTCTTCTGGGATATACCAGTAAAGTCTGTGTATGGCATAATTGTATGTATATAATACAGGCTGTATTGTAAAGGTTAGATAAGCATAAAAACACCTAATAGTTAAACTATTTGTGCACCAAAAAATGTTGCACAGTTTTTTATAAATATGATATGCCCTCCTACCTTTATTAGCAATAACCTCGTATTTACACGAGATAAAATAATAAAATGATAATGTGTAAGTTGGTAAGTAATTTGTCAGTATATTGATGAATAAAAATGTGTTTTATAAATGTCACAAAATAATTGAGTTTTGTTTTGAATATAGCGTACAGCATGATCGTTAAAAAGAATTACCTATTGCTTATGTAAAACATATGTACATTCGATACATTTTGATACGTCGTAATTAAAATTTGCAAGCGAACTGTAAAATTCGAGAGAGATGTTAAAAACAATTCACATGACTATGATGGCCCAGTGCGATTATCGCCTAGATCGGTATCGAATGTTTCGAAAATTGTTTCATGCCTTATTCGAATATCAATTTAGGCGTTATTGCTAAAGCATTCGGTAATTGAATCAGAATTTAATAAAAAGTGAAAGAAATTCTTTTGACGTTTCCTGCTTAAGGATTTAGATTGATATTTATCTGTAAATTCGTTTACGTACCTATTCAAATAACAATGAAATCTAATCGAAAGCTTTCAAATCACGTGTAAATTTAAATACTTCAAAATAGTACATACGAATAGGTTAAGAAAATTATATAGTAAACGGTATACAATTATTATGACGTTCTAAATACTAAATACTTATTTCACGCATAATTATGATGTGTTATTTATAATAGTCATGTTCTTGACCAACGGTCAGCAACAGGCGGACCGCGGTCCGTTTACAGACCGCGAAAGGTCGAACCTTGGACCGCCAAATATTGTAATGTAATATATACCAAGTATAAATTAATACGTAGATAAGGTATGTATATTGAAATAATATTTTAAGCCACATAGAATGTAACTTAGTACTTATTCTATTTTAAGTTGCCTAGTTAACCTGTTTTACAAGTACCTACAACTGATATGGTTTGATTAGTTTCCTATCTAGCCTGTGTGTGTGTGTGTGTTTGTGCAAATTAGTTATAACTGATG
This sequence comes from Catocala nupta, assembly GCA_963675205.1. Taxonomy (NCBI): domain Eukaryota; kingdom Metazoa; phylum Arthropoda; class Insecta; order Lepidoptera; family Erebidae; genus Catocala; species Catocala nupta. The sequence continues at coordinate 25,351,670 of OY776093.1, forward strand.
TGATTTAAATATTTTTAAATCTTTGTTATGCACACGAGACATTCATAGATTGAACAACATACAATTTTTATGGAAATATGTGCGGAAGCATTTCACAGCACCACGCGTACTTACCTTACTGCAGTGCGTTTGCGACTTTTTTGTTTTGTTGAAATAAGCGCAAGCTAGTATTGAAATCGGGAGTGCGGGCGTGTGGGCGGGGGAAAGCAGACTGCCAGTAGGTCAGTCGCAGCCCAAACCGTGGAGCAACCGTTCACTTGTTTTGTGATTTGTCGCGTTTTCGTTCGTTTAATAAAACATCATTTTGTATATACGTTAATATGGATCCTAAAAAGCGAAAAGTGGACAGTGATAATAGGAGGTTTCTGGCAGAATGAACTGAACAATATTGTTTTACGCTGCCTGATAGGCCTCAAGCGGTTCCAGTGTGCCTTATATGCAATAAAACTGTCGCTATTGTTAAAAGTGGAAATTTTAAGCAACACTATGAATCAACTCATCAACAATTCCACATAAACGTTCCTTTTGGCAGTGAGGCTCGTAAAGAAATACTTCAGGCATATCTCAGTTCTTACAATAAAGGCACAAAATTACTAGTTCATTGCATGAGCGAGCAAGAAAAATCCACAGAAGCAGCGTTACGTGTATGCTGGACGCTTAATAAACACCAGAAACCATTTTCAGATTCTGAGATAGTGAAGGAATGTATGTCGGCAGTAGTCACGGAACTTTTTAAAGAAAAAGATGTTGTCGCTGCAATTCAAAGTATTCAATTGTCAGCAAGAAGTAATACACGAAAAACTGAAATTTTAGCTGCTGATATTAAACACTTTTCTCAAACTTCTGCAAAAGGCACCTTTCTACGCCATAGCACTTGATGAATCATGTGACATTGTTGATGATGAACAAATGTCTATTTTCGTAAGATTTCTTGACATTGAGTGTCAAATTTTAGGGAAGAGTTGCTACCAATATTGCCGTTGACAGTTAACACCCTAGAAGATTTATTCAAGGGCATTGATTAATTTATTACTAAATCTAACATCAGTTACGATAAAATGGTGTCACTTTCAACTGACGGGGCCCCGTCAGTTGAAAGCATCAGCAATGATTGGCAAAGAAAAATGTGTAGTATAGAGAATCAGAGATAAAAAATCAGGTCTAATATCGTATCAGTGCATAATTCACCAGGCAGCCCTTTGTGGAAAACTTAGTGCTACACTGAAATAAGCGATGGAAAGCTTGTTCAAGTTAATTAATTTTATGACATCTCATTCTGCTCTTCAGCACCGACATTTTAAGGAGTTTCTTTCTGAATGGGATTCAGTATTCTGACTTACTGCAACACAACAATGTTCGTTGACTAAATAAAGGTCAAATTATTGAACGTTTCCGGCTAATAAAAGAACAAGTAACCTCCTTCTTGCAAAACTTAGATACGCAGGGAGCCAGAAAGCACTTTGAGTTCGTAACAAATAAGCGCAATATGCTGAATGTGGATTTTCTAAAATATATTTCAAAAAATATTTAAATGCGCTCAATATAGAGTTACAAGGAATTGGAAAATTAATATGTGATCTAATACAAAGCGTGTCTGCTTTTCGTCGTAAGCTGGATATCTTTGAAAAAGATAATTGCAAGACAAGAATTTATTCATTTTCCGACAATTCTTGAATATAAAAAGGAGAACCCTTAAGAAGACATTGCAGTGTTTATAAAATTTTTGGCCAATCTTAGGAATGAATTTGCTTAAAGATTCCAAGACTTTGCAGAGATAGGCAAGCAATCTCTGTTTCTTAAATCGCCATTTGAAATTGATATAGCGGCAGAATGGACAGATGTGGCTGCCTAGTTGTTTAATCTGTCAAAGCCATCACTTCAAATGGTAATAATTGATATGCAAGAAGATGTGTCTTTGCAAATATATAAAACTGTATCCACTGAAGAATTTTGGACCAAACATGTCCCAGAAAAATATGAAAATTGCAAAGAACTAGCTATCAATTTGGTCATTATGTTTGGCTCGACGTATGTGAATCATCTTTCGCAAAGATGATATTTTTGAAATCAGTTGTCTTTCGAGATTAACGGACGACCACCTAGTAGAAGACACGCTTCGAATTTGCTGTTCTTCTCGAGACTGAACTGTAAAAAACTGGCTCAAAACCGTCGGTGCAGTTTCTCACATAAATTTTAGGTCTTGTGTTTTATAATTCAGAATTTCGTTTGAAACCATACAATAAATAGGTGGCACTTAATTATTATCAGTTGTTTTTCTGGACCTCATTAAAATTTTTCCACAGTATCCGGACTTCACCTTAAACTACTTGGCGACCCCTGTTCTAGACTTTACCCATAACTTATTGTAGATTACGCATATTGTCAAATACGAGTATAAATGAATACCTGTAACACATAATAGCCTAAATCAATGTTAACCTACAATCCCATATCTGTAATAAATAAATTATTATTACAAATATTATAAAAGCTTTTTCTATCGCTTCTACATGTGGCATACCCCACAGTTTGAATAATTCAAAAAGACAATTCCAATAATGTTCTACCAAATCCTTCTCAATGACTTCACCTAACAATTACTCATTTAAAAGCAATCAAATATATTATTATGAGATCTCTGTTTCATGATGCGTGTAAAGCTATATTATATTATCATGATGACATATTGACAAAAATTGCTCAATCTCTGTTCATAACTTATTATTAGATTCTTCAATAAGAATTTGTTTGCTACGATATTAAGCAGCTATCGAGCAACTTTATTGCGTTCAATTAGATATATATTTGTATGAATATTTGTATATTTGTTTTCTTGCAAAGAGATAATATGGTAGAATATTGATATTTTATATTTACATTGTACCTACAGTTTTATACATACATAGTCTCATGCATATTTCTCTGAAGGGGTAAGCAGAGGGGTTGGCCACCAATATTTTGTTAGCTACAGTTTCAGGTCCCACCTAATAGAGGGTATGGGTATCGGGCACAGTTCTAGATACTGTGCTGCTACTAAAATATCTTGACAAAAAATCTCAATAACATTTTCTTCGCCCTGGCCATTTATTGCAGACATGCAAGAAATACCACACTAAAATACGCGTAAAAACTAAGAATCCATAAATAATTAGACCGAAAATACTAAGAATCTAGTCTCCATTAAAACAATGTTTGTAAAGCTCTCCTTAGTATTGCAATAGATAGACTAAAACAATCAAAATATATTCTTAAATCGAAACTAAAATGAAATATTCCACAAAAAACAAATTCCAACATCAATAAGGTTCTTAAATCTGACATCACTCAAGTCTTAAGTCGAGTAAAGAGCAAAAATATTTTATTCTAGCCTCCTCGAGATCTGATTTATGCTCGAAATATTCTTGGACGTTATATTGAAAGGGAAACCTCGTTTACAACGCAATTTCCTTTATGTCCCAAAATGTCCCGAAAGCACTTTTTAAAGAGATAGCGCATTTAGATAAAATGCTAATTTATTCATTGGCAAGAAAGAAGAAAGAAATAAGCCTACCGGTACTCCAATTGAATCTTGAGACTGTAATTTATTTTTGATGTTAAATTAAAAATGTGTTTACCGAGAATTATAACTGGGTTCGTGTTTCGTATTTGCGGTTTGGTGATTCTATTTTGCGTATTCGTTTTGTGATTGAAAATTATGTTGACTTAGGAAAATTTAAATTAAATTATATACAGTATGTATTATAGAAATGGCTGGTATATTATTTGGGGATATTGTTTCTTGTTTGTTCTATGCTTTTTATTCCGTGTCTGTGACGTTTTTCCTTTATTGAAGTGAAAAGTTCTTTAGACGCGTTGAGCACTTTATGGATGAACAAAAATCATAGAACTCGCGTTATCGTCACCGAACGCTTTGCATGAGATATATGTATACTGTGTATATATGTGTACTTTTTGGGTGAACAAAAAGCGTGAAACTCGCGTCATCGTCACCGCACGCTAGTTACTTAGTTTTCACTTCTATCTGCAGTCTCCAAAGACTGCCCCGTTTTTTTCCTTTATTTTAAGCTAATGGTATCTTTTAACTTTTTCTTTCATAGTATGATCATAGTATGATACAATACAAAGCCAAGATCTTAAGTATGTTGTAGCGATGTGTGTTTATTGATTAGGTTTAGGTTTAAAGATCTTTATAATTACTAAGACAATTCGTCACTTATGTGATAACATAACTAATAAAGAAAAAAGGATAACATTTCAATATCCGTCGTCGCATTCACTTAGCTTCAATATAACATCACTATGTTTGTATAAACTACTTAAACAAATTAATTAATAATTTTAAATATAGGTTCAGTTACACTGCCTAAAACTATAGACATATTGTTAGATTTGACTCATTTTATACATATATTTGATACAGATTATTTTAAATCCGTGCTTTCTTAGTAATAACGCGAGTAATTGTTGTTCATAGATTCTTTGGTAATTATAAAAATTACAATTTATTACTAAAGAAATTAATATAATTAAGTAACCGCAACATATTATTATCCGGTCTCTGTAGTGAGATGCCAGTAGAAACACCTGGACGCCGAGCTTCAACATGTCAAGCAAGTACTGCAAGTCAACAAGCTCCAACAGCCGCGCCGCTGTCACAGATCCCGAGAAAAGCCAGCCACAGTCGAGCGCCAGCCTGCTATACTGCCTTATGTAAGGGGTGTCACTGACAAGATTGGCTACATCTTGAAGCGAGCTTCAATCAACACATACTTCAAGCCGCCAACGAAGATAAGTCAATTTTTACCATCCGTCAAGTGCCAAATACCTTTACAAGATGCAGGGGTCTATAAAATAGATTGTGACTGCGGACTCTTATACATTGGTCAAACCAAGAGAAGCATAGGCACCCGCACAAAAGAACACATAGCTGACGTAAAACACAAACGCTCGTTAAAGTCTGCTGTGTGTGAACATGTACAACAGGGGACCAACCACTACCTGAGATTTGACAAACCACAGATTCTCGCTAAAGAACACCGATTCCTACCAAGGATGGTTCGCGAGGCTATTGAAATCAAAATACATCCAAATTTCAATAGAGAAGATGGTTGGAATGTACCACCAGCTTGGGATCCAGTACTTCAAATACTCAAACCCAAGAAGAAACAAACCACAGCTAGACTTCATGATACTTTGAGCTCATTTTGCGTAAATAGAAATACCAATAACTACATCAATTATGTTCGGGTACTTTGAAATAACTACACTGGAACATTGAGACTACTACCATCTTAGTCTCCCCGTGACCATGGCTGCTGAAAAGCAACCGAAACGTCGGGGAAAGTGTAAACTTAAATACAAATAGATTTGATAGTTTTAATAATTTAATTAGCTTAAAATTAGTAAAGTTTAATAGTATAGTATAGTAGTGTAACAGTTTCTAAATTATGTAATAAAGTGTTAAATAAACAACGCGATAAAATCCGTATATAGTAGTTTAATTTCAACTTACATGACATTTCATTTTGATTTCGCCAAGGCTGACATGCTAATTTACCTATCTTTTTCAAACAAATTATTATTTACATAACTATACTCTTTCATTGACGATATTGCTAAGCTTCCTACTTTGTCTTCTTTTTTTCTTTATTACATATAAATAAGGTATATTATGTAACCATAGTTACGAAGACTTGTGCGACGTCAGACTAACAATGCCGAAATACTACGAACGCGATTCGACTGCGTGTATCAAATGCATGGTTCTGTGTGTGTCGTGTTTTTTCATTCATTTAATGTATTTTATTGCATATTTTATAAATATATTAGGATTCGCCCCTCATTCTCTATATAAACTTTAACTGTGCCAAATTTCATACTCCTTCGTCTGCGCAATTTTCGTAAAACGAGATACAAAGTTTTTGCTTCACGTATTAAAATATAGATATGTGATGATAGATAAGTCTATACTATATAATATCATAATGTTGATAATATCATGTTATGATATATCATCATTTCATCATCATCATTTCAGCCTATTGCAGTCCACTGCTGGACATAAGCCTCCCCCAGGGTGCGCCACAAGGCCCGATCTCCCGTTTTCGCCATCCAGTCACCACCAGCCACTTTTTTCAGGTCGTCGGTCCATCTGGCCGGAGGGCGTCCTACACTACGCTTGCCGAGTCGTGGTCTCCACTCGAGAACCCGTCTGCTCCAACGCTCATCGGTTCTGCGACAGATGTGACCGGCCCACTGCCACTTCAGCCTGCTACACTTCTGAACTACGTCAGTAGCTTTGGTTTTTTGTCGGATAATCTCGTTCCGGACTTTGTCCCTTAACGAGATTCCGAGCATACACCTTTCCATAGCTCGCTGAGTGACATGCAATCGGTGGGCTAGTTTCACTGTTAGGTTCCACGTCTCGGCTCCGTATGTCATGACCGGCAGGACGCATTGATTGAATACCTTGGTCTTCAGGCATTGTGGCAAGGGTGACTCGAAGATGTGACGCAACTTTCCAAACGCTGCCCAGCCAAGCTGCACTCTTCTGGTGATTTCACCCTCAAAGTTGTCTCTACCCAGCTGTAACTTTTGTCCTAGGTAGACGTACCCCTGAACAACTTCAAGGGCTACACCTTCGACGAAAACGGGCTCAGGGACGATGTGCTCGTTGAACATGACCTTAGTCTTGTCCAAGTTCATCCCGAGCCCAACGCGTCTCGAGGCAGCATTAAGACCGGACAGCATTGTCTGCAGGTCTTGCAGCGATTCTGCCATTATAACTATGTCGTCAGCAAAGCGGAGGTGTGTGAGATATTCACCATTGACATTGATGCCCATTCCATTCCACCGCAGGGTCTTGAAGACATCCTCCAGAGCATTGGTGAAGAGTTTCGGGGAAATAACGTCACCCTGTCTTACACCTCTAAGCAACTGGATGGGTCTTGTTTGGTGGTTCTGCACTTGGACGGACATCGTCGCCATTTGGTGGAGATTTCTCAGCACCTCCACGTACCGCCAGTCGACTTGGCATCGCTGCAAAGACTCCAGAACAGCCCAGGTTTCGATGGAGTCGAAGGCCTTCTCGTAGTCCACAAACGCCAGACACAGCGGTTGGTTATACTCTTCGGACTTCTGTATAACCTGCCGAACAGTATGGATGTGATCTACGGTGCTATAGCCTTTACGAAACCCAGCCTGTTCCGGTGGCTGAAAGGCGTCAAATCTTGATGCCAGACGATTCGTGACGACTCTCGAGAACAGCTTATATACGTGGCTCAGCAGCGTGATCGGCCTATAGTTTTTAAGGAGCGTTTTGTCTCCTTTCTTGAAAAACAATGCCACTACACCTCTGTTCCACGCCTTCGGGGTAGCCCCATTGGTTATTACAGAGTTGAAGAGCCTCCTCAACTCCCCAAGAACAGGTTTACTCCCAGCCTTGAGGAGCTCAGAGGCTACTCCATCTTCACCGGGAGCCTTCCCATTACTAAGCTGTTTGAGAGCCGCCTCGATTTCGTCGACATCTACGTCTGGGAGATCGTCAGTGAAGTGGCGGGTAAGTGGGGCTCTAGGGTCTCTCGCGTCTGGTGGAGGCTTCGGTGCGTGCGAAGCATACAGAGTTTCGTAGAAGTCCTCAATTTCAGCGAGTATCCCCGGGACTGATGTGACGGTTTCACCATTCGAGGTAGCTAACTTTGTCAGATGACTCCTCCCCAGTATCTTGGTGAAGACCTTCGACCCCCGATTTCGCTCGATCGCCTCGTGTACTAGGCGAGTGTTCCAGCTGCGAAGGTCGCGTCTTGCCAAGTTCCTGATTTTCTTGTGGAGTGACTGGGGATCTGACAAAGATTCCTCTGGTGTCTCACGTCTAAATCGCATCAGATCCAGGGTCTCGCTAGAAAGTTTGGACTTCCTATCTGATCGCCTTTTCCGAAAGTGCCTCGTTCCCACTTCGCGTATCACCCCAATTACGCCGTCCAGGTCCTCGTCAACATTGGCCGGGGTCTCCAGTGCGGCGAATCTATTTTGCAATTCTCGTTGGAACGCATCATGTCCAGCTTGGGGCACACTTGGACGAAGAACAGACCTCACCATGCGACTACGTTCGAGCTTAAAATTGATATTTAGGGTGCCTCGTACAAGCCGGTGATCGCTACCGGTATTAAACCTGCTGATCACCGAGACATCCCTAAAAATGTGCTTCTTGTCGGCTATGATGAAGTCAATCTCGTTCTTCGTCACACCGTCGGGGCTCTTCCAGGTCCACTTCCGTTGGGGCTTTTTCTGATAAAATGTGTTCATACAGAACAGCCCCTGCATGCTAAGGAAGTTGACCAGCATTTGGCCCCTATGGTTTCTGCGCCCATAGCTATGCTGTCCCAAACAAGATTCACCGCATTCTTTTCCCACTTTGGCGTTGAAGTCCCCCATGACAACTGTATAATGGGTTTTGGTGGTACGATGCATGGCCTTTGACACATCGTCGTAAACGGCCTCCACCTCTTCGTCTGAGCTGCTCGACGTCGGCGCATATACCTGTATGACCTTGAGAGAGTATCTCTCGGTCAGTTTCAGTACAAGGTACGCAACCCGGGTCGAGACGCTGCAGATCTCCACCACGTTGTCACGAAGGGCTTTGTTGACGAGAAATCCCACGCCACCTTGGGATTTTTGGCTCCCTTCCCTGAAGTAGAATAGATGGCCTGACTCAAGGGTTACCGTGTCCTCTCCCTCTCTACGAACTTCCGATAGCCCGAGAACATGCCATCGTATCTTCTCTAATTCTTCTTCAAGGATCTGGAGGCTTTCGTCCAGCCGTAGACTGCGTCCATTAAATGTAGCCAGGGTCAATTGTTGGCAGCCGTCCGTAGCCCGGGGATTCCTAGCACCCCCTACCCTACCGTAACCAAGGCCGCTGCCGTGACCTGGAATAGTAGGGCGGCCGGGAACTGGGGGCCGTTTCTTTTTTGGACTCATCATGGGGGGTTTTGCCCGTAGTCACCACGCTGGGCAGGCGGGTTGGTGACCGCAGTGTATTGGTATGGACTGTGTTGTCTACGCAAGAAGCGCTGCTGCCCACCTCTCGGATGGTCCCTTAATCGCCTTCTACGATACCCACGGGAAGAAATGGGGTGGTGCTATTCTACTCTGCCGGCACCACACGGCTTACTTACATTATAATCAATGACAACGAATTGATCAACGTTCAGATGCAAGACCATATTGTAATATATTTTTTAAAATATCTACTTTCGTTTTCTTATTTGTAACGTTTATACTTTGCTAGTGAATACCATACTATCAACAATACCTAGGTTTACCTATAACATACTAGCAACCACCAATGAAAATTGTTATTTCGATTTGATTTCAATTTAAACAATAAAGAAAATGCGCTTTCTGTTTATCTGGAAAGTTTAAAAAAAAGAATAAGGTGCGATCGAATCAGATGGATTAGCGATTTAAGTGAGAGTTACCGACGTGTGATGCGGCGAATGTAGCAGGTATCATCATCTTATAAGTAAAATAATGTATTCTACATTATTCTACTCTTGTAATCGACTTCATTAAATGAAATACCTCAAAAATAACCAGGCATCAAACTTCCATGATTAGTGACAATTTATTTTAAGACAAATATATTTTTGTCGTTAGTCGATATTGTTTTTCTGTAGAGAATTTGAATTATTATTACTAATAATTTGTACACAAATTGAGAATTATTCAAATAAATTTCCAAGTACAATTTCTAGCGAAAAACTACTCGAAGTAAATAAATGATACTGTGAATATAATATTGTACTTGAACTTAAAAGCATAAGCCATAAAGGAAGCTCCAGTTACATCCAACAAAAGAGAACCCAATTCAATAACAATACTGCACAAAAACGAGTGTAATTCGATAATTAAATCCATTACGAATTCAACCAGTTTTATATTTTTAAACATGCAGTTTTAACTCCATAAAGGTTGGTCGCAGAAAATAATTGTATGAAAGAAAAATAGATTACACGGCACTCGGGAGTCTTCCAATATGCATAATAATGGTAATGGATTCAGCAACGCAAGATGGAGCCCCAGTAATGTGGGGCCCCACAGAGAGATAAACGAGTTTCGCTTCATTTTGCATTTATTCTCATTTCGAATTGACTGTACCTGTGCGAACGAATGTGATGAATGTTCTTTAGAGTATTGGCTTGGAGTTTTAAACACAATTAATGATTAGGCAAATATTAGCTATTTTAATGCAGTTACTGCTATTGAATATATTAGTATATGCGTGGCATAGCGACTTAGTAGAATATCTGGCTTGATACCTATGTGTTAAGTGTTGTGGTGCATCCCAGTACGGTAGTAAATACCGTATGATGACTATGTCATTCTGACTCTGAGTGAGCTTTGTGTCGGTAGAATTAATATTGTGTTATGTTAAGTAGCTTAAATTTAATTAAATTTAAAGTTTTCAGTCCGAGTGTCGTGTTAAAAATATATAGATTAAAATGTAATTTGGGATTTTTTTTTTGAATTACATACCCATTAATTTTTATAAGAAATTGTCATCCTAAATATCAATACTATAAATCCAAATGTGAGTTTATTCGCTTTTTACGTTTTCATGACTTAACTATTACTGCACTAATCATCATGAAATTTCTTATATACGTTGTCAAAGGCACAGAAAAGGATATAGCGTTATTTTATGCTGTTCCCGTGGGATAGCTAGTGAACCTATAAACTTCTGTTTTAACTATAATGCCATCCCTGTCTGTTCCTATTATAAGAGTAATAAAATAACATGACCATGAAATTTGCCCGGTCAACTAATTACTTTTCCTTACCTGACCTGATTAGGTGAATCAGGTCTGGGGCCAAGGCTTCTGCATTGATCGATCTCTATTCGCAGTATAAATATCTTACTCTTTTCTCGCTCTCCTAAGACAGATGGCAGAGCCAATATTAATTGAGATTTCTGACCTAACGTTGCCCACGCGGGTTGCTTTAGGTGCACTAGATGATGGGGGGGCCTGCTATGGATGAATCTTTTTAGACTCCCAACAGGCCCCCCCCATTGGGTGAGAGAGGGAACACCCCAGGTTTTTTTAGTGGGTATACCAGCAGTCGGCTGGTGAGTCCCACACGCCCCGCCGGTGCCGTCCCCTAGCCGGCGGGTAGTGCATCAAGCATTTTTTCCTGGGAATCAAAAAAAAAAAAAAAAAAAAAAAAAAAAGGTGCACTAGATGATAAGCTGCTAGTGCTTAAAGGGCAAAGCCATTGTGAATATAAAATATTTTTTTGAAGACTGCATAACGTTTTGAGTTGTCTTTTAGCGTCATGAAACTTTGTTAATGAAGCTGATTTGCTTTTTTATATTTTTTCGGCACCCACTATTATCCATTTAACCCCACCAAAAAAACTACATCTATTACTTCCAGTATTAAAAAGCTCAACTTATGATAAAAACCAATCCTGTTTAAAATAAATTAAATGACTATATGACAGACACCATTAAAGTATATTTTACGAGGTAATTTGTGACTAGTATTGCATTCAATATTTTAAGGCACGTGGTTTCCACGGTAACAGCAGACAAAACTTTAAAAGCTGTATTATAAAATGATAATTTAAACGTTTGATATATCGACATGTTCCATGACACTGGCAACCGCTGGACTGCTTTTGAACTGCTTAATTTGTGTAGTCAGTTTGGTTATCGAATCGTTCATCTCTGGGTTAAATCACAACTGCATCCAACCCGGAAACAGCCCTCACCTGAAATGGAAGTGCAGATTGAATGGCGGTGTAAATTTGAAATTTAAAATTCAATGATTATATTATCCGTCGAAATAAGCGAAAACCCTTTTCAAGTGAGACTTGAGAGGTTTAAAGATATTATTATTCTGGTTGGTTTTAGAATAAATCGATTTATGCAATTGAAATTGGAGAACTTGGTTTAAAAATACGCTTTATTCAAAGATGCTGAATAAGATAAAAGTAAGCTTTTGTTGAGTCAAGGGATTTATTCAGGTCGAATGAAATATAAATATATTTTCTAAATTGGTGTTGCTGGTGTCGTAAAGGTGTAACTGACAACTAGGGATTATATTCACGCAGAGTAACGTGAAATGAGGTGCGATGTTTCTGAAACACACAAGAAAGAAAAGGTTGCTTGGTAATTTTTACCTTTGTGGCTTCGGCACGCAAGAGACAGTTTGACTGAGGAAATACTTTTGTGTCCTGGCCATTGAGTAAGTAAAAGTGTTGAAGGTGCTTCCATTTAGTTTTCAGGCTTCTTTGGAACATGATGAGCATGTTGACTAGTTTGATTTTAACCCCTTGTACAGGTCGTGTTACAGTCAACCATAGGCTAAAGTAATTACTTCCTTTCAAGTTGGCTAATTAGTTGTTTATATAATTTATTCATTCATTCATTTATTTATTTAAAAACAACATTTTACATTGTATTTAAGTTTAACACTACATAACACAGAAATTGATTACACATCATGGCACTTAATGAAATACTTAATTAACAACAATATAAACATTATTCATAAAGATGTCAATGGAGTAGATTAAATAATACTTTTTAAAAATGATCATATTAAGGGAATAAATCATTAGCATATAATATAAAAATAAAAATTTAAATAATAATCAAATAAAAAAAGGAGTATAAAAAAGACCCTGATCAGACTAGGCATTTGTGCTTACCCAGGTAAGCGTCAATCGTTAGCCCGCATCCAGGCCAACGATTGATGTTGGGCATTTGACAGCTTTCGCTCACAAGACCCGAAGTTCATTTGGTGATGAAAAGAGCCCCGTCCTAGCGAAAGCTGTCGCTAGTTCTAGTAAGTCGAATCTACATGTATGTACTAGCGGGTCAGATCTAAATCTAAGCTGATGTACCGAAACACGTCGTAGAAGCAGCAGTAAGTTGTACAGTAAGATATGGACCGTAGCTATTAACAAAGTCGGAACTACATTTTGGCAAATTTTGTTTTATTGCAAAGGTCCTAAATTATCCATATCTATGAACTTGCAAAGTTTCAAATTTCAAACTAATCGCTATCATGGTTTTTCTAGATTAATATAGTCGAAACTCTTAAAAGCGTCCGATTAATAATGTAGGTAGATATGTTACTACGCTGATCACGGGGCAAGGGAGGGGCACGGGCGGCTGCGCACCGCGCGAATCTGTCATTTCGTTCATTGTTAACCGGCCGACTGCACGCGTTAGTGTCTTGTTTTTATTTAAATGTTTACCGCAAATATTGCAATATTTAATATAAATAACAATGTCTCGATCTAGGCATATGTTAGATTTAGTGCAATATCATGTCACAGCTGAAAAATGCATTTAATTCTTGTTTTATAGTGAAATACTTTAAAATTTGCTATGTATGATTGAGGATTAAACGGTTTAGATTGTAGTATGTGCCAGATCCTACATTGTCAACGGATTATCATTTTATTGTTTATGTCGGATGTACCACATTCTACATTATTGCGCGCTTTGAGTGCGTACATTTTTGTCAGATATGGTAGTGCCGACTTTGTTACTTGCTCCTCTTTTACACGGTTTTGTCGGATATGGTACTGCAATGTTGGGGCGTTGGGTGTTCAAAATAAAAGATGTTACTTCGTGTAAAGTCAGAACTATAATGCTTCAAATTCAATGAAGTTAATTAATATATATCTACTTAGTAGGGAAGGCGCGTCACACACTACAGAACTACCAACTTTGATCCTAGTTCCGCTTACACTATATTTTGTTGGATATGGTACTACTGACATTGTTAAACGTTCTTATTTTAAAAGCTTTTGTCGAATATGGTAATACCAACTTTTTTCATTGTGCATAATTAAAATTTGATGTTGGATGTGGTAGTACCGATTTTGTCATTTAAAAACAGTGATAAAACATAGGTCGGATATGCCATATACAGCAAAGTTAAGGAAGGTTTGGCTTATTTTTCTTGTGTTATGTGACATTTTAATAGTAGGTAAGTACTATGTTTTCTATGTTAAAGTATATATATCTCCTTAAAATATACATACACTCTTACCTCATCACCTCACTACACACTTTATCATCATCATTCGAGGTTTATTGCCAGTTGCATTCAAGGGTTAGGGGCCAAGGCTTTCGCCTTGAAGTCCGGGTTCCACCACTACTGATTTAACCCAGAATTGGCTAAATATGGTGTTTTTCATGGAGTGACTGCCGTTTATCCTCCGTAACCCAAAGGGATAAACCATATCTTTAGGTTAGATCAATCGTCAGGCGATTTGAGAGAGTACCAACTTCCCGTAACGACTATCATTATTGTTCATGACAGCTGGAACCGACGGTTTACCTTGCTCTCCGAGGCACAGGATTCTGTCAACTGCCAACTTCCTGACCGAAGTCAGGTAGCCCGAAGGCTATAACAGAAATTTTGTAACAGAAAAACGCAACATCTACTAGCTCGACTCGGGAATCGAACCCGATACCTCTCGATCAAGCGTTACAAGTTTATACCACTAGACAAACGAGGCAGTCAATACCTACATACCCACTAAATACCTTATGTGCCTATTTTAGTGGCATTACAATTTGCTTTATATACAAGGCTTACCGACAGTTAATTTGCGTAGAAGGCAGCAAAATGCTTGTTTTGTATACTTATTTGTATCTTTATTATTCTAGAAGAATCTCCACTCCCCAAAGGTTTTCACGAGGATCTTATAAAGTTGCAAGACCTACAACGAGATGAAGTATTTAATGATAGTAATAAGACCTAGACCTACTAGCCGTTTTTTCCCATGATTTGGATTTTATAAGCTACCAAGTATCATCACCGGCCACTCCAGACATGGGCTCCGCACATTTGTCGGACCAAAACCGCAATCGAATTGTATTTCACTATATCGTATTGTTGCCAAAAAAATTGGAGTATCTGTCACTCATCGCTTTCTGGAAAAGGTCACACGCAAAACGAGGGTGACAGTGTTCACGCCACAATTGAAAGATCCTGCCGCCGTAAATCTATTTGGTTTTCAGAAGAGTGGTATTGCTTGGCTCGGTGGCCTTAGACTGAAAATGACCCCTGTATAGTAAAGGAGTTAAAGCAGGCTTTAATTAAGCATAGCTAGCTAATAAAAACTGGACCAAAAATACAGCAAATGAGAAAGTTATTTGAATAAAAATACGGGAGTTTAAAGTGAGTGCTGAACAGTACGATCGAATAGAGTATAAGTACGATTTGGATAAGGAACTATGCACAATAATTGTAGTTAGATCTGGTAGGCGAAATCAGTAACGTTTTGAGATGGAATTTGATCTGAAAATGGCCTATAATGGTCCTTTACAATCTATCTATCTAATTTATCAGCAAAGACAAATACAAATATTTGACGGACCTTTGCAAAACTGAGATCATACATACCCGCTACCACGATTTTTATTTTAACTTAGCTTACACTGATTCTGCTATTTTGATTGACCAAGAATATACCGAAAATTTAATTTGCTTTCCTAAATACAAATAAAAATATTTTGTGAATTTTAACCCGATATTATAAATTAAGATTTTCTATTGTTACCTAAACTTTCTAGTTATCATAGTTGAGTTCTTGCCGACATTTTATAAAGCATTTCTAACAATACTTTGTGAAATTAGAAAGATTAGGTTACAATAGAAAAATCTTAATTGATATTATTGGGTTATATTTACGAAAATTATATTTTATAGTTGAGAATTGTTTAATAATTAACAGTGTCTTTAATCTTTAAGATTGTTGATGATGTGGTTTCAGCATAAATGGGCCGGCTCGACCGGGTAAGGACTACCCTCTCACAGAATATCGACGTGAAATAGCAGTATTCCTGCTGTTGTGTTTCGTTCGGTGAGTGAGAGTTCCGGTCGCCCAATCTCCCCCTTCCCCCTTTCCCGCTCCTTCTCCTTCCCACTTCCTTTCCTAAAGGGTCGGCAACGCGCAAGTGATGCCTCTGGTGTTGCATGCGTCCATAGGCTACGGTGACCACTTACCATCAGGTGGGCCGTATGCTTGTTTGCCAACTTAGTAGTATAAAAAAAAAATTTGTTGCAGTGATCTTAGCACTTTATGTTCAGAATGTTAGAATTTAATTTATATTCCTGTGATTTTAATATCTAGTAGGCATTTCTTAAAGGATGTGTAAAACATAATTATGTATGAAACTATTTCATTAATGAAACAAAGACTGATTTAATTTTATTAAAACAGAAAATTTTTCTTTGTCTTTACTTATTATACATTTAACTTTTTGATATTTTGCAAAGTATCTGTGTCAGACTTTGTTTAATATTATGAGATTTATTTTTGAAGTGATTCTTAAAGTGTTCAACAGTTGGTGTTGCCTCACGCTACCTTCGTCATTAATAACTTTTAAACTTTCGCGTTGCATGATATATATATAATATGTAATGGGTATTAACGCGATCATGCATAATGTTTACCTCTTATATGCTTGACGTTTCGACCGGGTTACACTGGCCTCCGTTTGTGAGGCAGAATAATCTTGATTCACCCTTACTTTTGGCATATTTTTGTTTGTCCATGTACCGTCACAAACTACCTTATCATTATTTAATAAGAAAAAAGTCTATTAAAAGGTGCCTTTTATAATTATACATTTAATTCGATATTAATAAAACAATAATAAGTTTCTTCAAGTCTTTTTTTAGTCTATAAAACCCCACATGCGACATCATTTTATATCATCACAGTACGTGAAACATTGTAGGATATGACACTTAAGACAAAGGAGATTTCCCATTTAGTATGGACCAAAGTAAAGATCTTAATATTTTTGTGTCCTGATAAAAATGCCTTTAATTGATTATGTTACCATAATGAATTACATGTACAAACTTTAATCAATGTTCACTTCAGGGGTTAAGAGATATTGAACAGAATAAGTTTCTTTTTGGTTATAGTAGACTCACAGTAATATGGACTCTAAGCAGGTGTATTTAAGATTTGCATTTGTTTTTTAGGATGTAACTGACAAATTGCAGTTCTACCAACTCATAATTATCAGAAAATAATTATGAGTTGGTGCCACAAAAACAAAATGGGGTGTGAAGATACAAATACTTAATTGTTATTCTATATAATATTATGTATGAGTTAAACAATTTAAATACATCATGTTACGTGTATTATTTTACTCAATAAATATTTTATCGAAACCTGGAGCTGGTGCCCTTACATTGTTATAAAGGGCGCAGCTCAAATACCACAATATACACATTACGTGTGCACAACAACCAACTGTTTGTTTTCCTACAAGACAAGAGCAGTAGTAACCAGATATGGCGTCTAATGTTTCTCTTACATTTTATTTTTATTTATTAATATGTATGTATAGTACACTTTACTAGATACATGTCTAGATTTAATTCTTCTACAAACTAAATAATTGGTAACTCCTAATATTAAAGGCAAGTCTTCTTCAATTTCTTCTCACATTTCTGCCTAACCCTAACATAAATGGCAGAATATGTTTGAGCGGTAAAAACGGAAGTAAAGTTACTCATTAATTCAATAAAATTAACCCCGAAAGGAATCTTTTAAAGAAGAAGCTAAAATACTTGAAATATTTTTGTTTTATTTATTGTCCAAAAATCATGGTGACACAATATTTTATTTGAAAGTACTGGCCATGGGCATTCTTTTTTGCTATGATCTGTTTTACATAATATTGTCTTCTGTTTACGCGAATGTTATTCATTGAAATTAAACTACTATATACGGATTTTATCGCGTTGTTTATTTAGAACTTTATTACAAAATTTTGAAAATATTGATGATGAAATCAAAAAACATCCCAATTTCAATAGAGAAGATGGTTGGAATGTACCACCAACTTGGGATCCAGTACTTCAAATAGTCAAACCCAAGAAGAAACAAACCACAGCTAGACTTCATGATACTTTGAGCTCATTCTGCGTAAATAGAAACACCAATAATTAAATTATGTTCGGGCACTTTGAAATAACTACACTGGAACATTGAGACAACTACCATCTTAGTCTCCCCGTGACCATGGCTGCTGAAAAGCAACCGAAACGTCGGGGAAAGTGTAAACCAAAAATAAATAGATTTAATAGTTTAAATAATTTTATTAGCTTATAAATTAGTAAAATAAAATCAGTAGTAGTGTAATATTTTCAAAATGTTGTAATACAGTGCTAAATAAACAACGCGATAAAATCCGTATATAGTAGTTTAATTTCTATGGTCTGTTTCTGTTAACAGCGTAACATCTGCTTTTTCTAACATTTCCTAATATTTTATTTTACTTTTACGTGACGATCTCCACAAACGTTCAAAACCATAGCATTTTGCAAAATTTGGTTTCAATATATGGTGATTTGTCAATTTGGTGCAAGTTTTAAACTTTATTAGCCCGTACTGAAAAGTAGCATTTTTGTAGTACCGACTTTGTTAATAGCTGCGGTCGGTATGGTAGATAGAGCGTACTAATATTTATTAAGGCATGTGTTAGTTCCTGATAAGCTGGATTATGCTGGATGTCTGAGACTTGATTACTTCTCGGTATGAAAAAGAGCGTTGCGTTGCTCCGGCTACGGTTTCAGTTCCTGCATGAAAAAGCGCGAGCCTATTAACGCCTACAGGGCACAGTTCTAGACTCCAGTTGCTACTAATTATTTCTTGAGAGAAAAACCTAATAACGCTTCGCCCGGTAATCGAACCCGAGACCTCATTCACCTGTCGCACAGCGCATTCACTACCACTGCAACACCGAGGTAGCCTTATGTTAATAGTGTTATTATAACATACTAATAGATATACTATTAGTACATTTCCCTTTTACATGTTATAAATAGCTCTTAAGCCAGATTTAGCTTCTAAAGGGCAAATCTTAAACAAAATTAAGTGGTAATTCAAACATTTAGGATTTCCTGGAAGATTCTTAATGTTACGATTGTTTGATGTAAATTATGTTTTATCTGGGGCGAGGAAGTGCCGCTGGATTGAATATGTTACTGATAGACATTGTTCGAAATCATTTATTTTATATACGCGTTATAATTATATTTTAGAAGCAGCTTTTTAACCCAAAGATCAGCTCACGGCGCTGCGATGCCCAGGCGGGGCAAACCGCCAAAGTGTGCAGCGCCGTGTCCTCTACAACGTCGCGGCAGTCGCCGCAGTGGTGACAACCGGGTGTCTCTTGCCGGCGTATACGACACAGGAACTGGCCAAAACAACCGTGGCCAGTCAGTACCTGTGTCAGCCGGAAGGTGAGGGCGCCATGCCGCCTCTCCAGCCACTCCTCAAACACGGGACTTACCGCCACGATCGTGGCGTGCCCGTTGACACCATCTAACGTAAATCGATACAAGACTGTAGTAGTTCAGTTATCGTAATTTATCGTAATAGATGGCGGTGCATTACTATAAAATTAAAATAAAGTAGATTTCTTAATAACTTAATTTTGTGCAATTTATTTATAAAAATGTTTGAATTTCTGTTCACAAAAGTTTATTTTAAAAAAGAATACATTTTTGACATGAATGAAAACCTGAGGAGCAAAGATTTTATTTTATTCTATAGATTACTTTTGATGTCTAGCTATTCTGTGCGTAGGTACGCACATTATTCTGTCCCTGTGTTCAAGTATCTTTCCGGCTGAGAATTATAATTTCTTATAAATTTCACCTTATACCTTCGGCACCGAATACAGCCGTAATTTATAAAACAACGCCATCTAGTTCATTCATATTCATTCTAATTCAAGTATTCGCAGGATTTTAGAACTTAAGGTATCCATGAAATATTTCAGGCGACTGTACATATATTTTGGTACGTACGTAACATGTAATACCTACTGCTACTTCTAAGTTTATCTTGAAATCTGAATTCTGCATTCATGTTTCTTTAGATTTTCATTTATTTTTCGTCTGGCTGTCTGTCTCACCCAACTCTGATTCATCATATTCTTTTTCATTCATTACTCACTGACAAATTTAATAAGCCGCTTGCATACTTCGTTCTCCGCTTAAACATTGTGTAAAATTGTTTTATAAAGAGATACTGTAAAAGAAAATTATACCTACATATTTATTTATTTCGGCCAACCAACATGGTATACACTGTAATAGTTTTTAGTGCTACCTTACTTAAAGGTTGCCACGGTATGCATATTATACAATTAGAAACAGATTATAAACATATACTATACTTAAATATAGCAAAACAATAATACTATACTAAATATATTATAAGTTAAACAGAAAAAAAAAATTGTATGTACATAGATTGGTATAAAAAAGACAACTTTCGCACTAGGAATAATTCCTATATCGCAAGGGACTTTACAAACATTTAAACAACGGACACAAAGAACATCTAGATTCGTAACAACTATTTGTGGATAACACAATTTTCTTCCCGTGTGGGAATCGAACCCAAAGCACTCTGCTTGGCGGCAGTAGCGAGGTGATCACTTAAACCACTGTCCTATCCATACAGTAGTCTCATATTTATATCCTCGAAGAATAGAAGTATAATATCCACATTTCGCCAGCTATGGTTTTATATAATATAATATCAGCCCTGTATTAAACTGTCCCACTGCTGGGCACGGGCCGCTTCTTAGTGTGAGAAGGGTTAGGCCATAGTCCACCACGCTGGCCCAGTGCGGGTTGGCAGACTTCACATATCTTTGAGAACATTATCGAGAACTCTTAGACATGCAGGTTTCCTCACGATGTTTTCCGTCACCCAATAGGATAGATAATCCGTCTGTGCGTGAGTCTATTTATTTCTATGTGCCGGATAACTATTTGCGCGGTTGCGGCCGTAGGCAACACAGACTTTTAGCCTATCCTACTTCATGGCGAACAGCACGCGCCAAGAATTGTCCTACGGCTTGTGCAATTAACATGTTAAATAACTTTTTGGAAAGGTTCCCGGACGTGGATATTTATTTCACTCAACCGGGTAATGTAAGAGTAAGTGCAATAATGTATTTAAATAATTTAATATAATGTTACCTGTTTAATTCTAAGTATCTTCTGTTTTTGTAATAATTTTTGTAATGTTTCTTTTTTATGTATTTCATTTGTGTGTACATTATTCTATGTTTTTAATTGTGTTCACCTAACATATAAGTGCCTTGGTCTAGACTGTAAGCTTATATTGTTTTATAAATAAATAAATAAATAAATACAAAGCAAGTTATAATTAACTATTTAATACGCACATAACTTCGAAAAGTCAGAGATTCGCGCCTTGGGATCAAACTCGAGATCACTGCGTGGCAGTCCAACGGTTTCCCACTAGGCTATCGTTGCTTTTTGCCATGGTTTTAGGTGTTACGTAATAACTGTATTCTCTAGACGGCTCGATATAGGCCCCTATACTTAACGTCTAGAAATTACAGTTTTAGACTCCGTGTTGCTACTGATAATAGTTTAATTATAGCAAAAAACGCTTGTCCTGAGCCAGGAATCGAACTCGAGACAAGCCATTCACCATCACAACCGCAGCGTCATCGACACACCGCGGATTTTGTTGAAATGTCATGATTCTTTTTTTAATGAGTTGTGAGATTGACAAAAACAGAATACGTATGAGTGTAATTCATATTTTGAGGCCCAGTTTCTTTATTTTTAAAGCCTGGTCAGTTAATTTTGGCACATGTTTATCTATAATAGTAATATTATAGGGTTTAACTCAAAAGTTACTTAACCGATTTAAAACATTCTTTAAGCTATATATATATTTTTTTAAATTGTGCCGTTACTGACATGGCCTACTTGTACGTGAGTGAACCCGCGAAAAAGCTAGTATTCCATTAAAAATATGTCACAATTTAACGGTCCGTAGCTAAAACACTTCGTTTTTTAAATAGCAACCGGTCCTGAGAAGCTAGACATCATATCACCATGACGTTGAATGTCCATTATACACCACTCAGTATGTGGATAGTAACAATGATTACGTTACAGGATAGCAATTAGACAATATATTACCATTAGCAGTGAATGTCATGTTATAGATACTCTGTTAGTTAACGAACGGTGTTATGTGACCAAGTATTCATGTCAGTTATGTACTAGCACTTAGTGGAAATTACCACCTTGTTTGTGGGAATTAAGTTGGTAATGTTTGAAGAGAGATGACGGCTTAGACAGGTATCTTGATATCCTTGAGGCTGTCTTAAAGGTAGACGCAGCGATAGTTAATGTAATTGCCATGCAATGTCCCAAATTCGATATGAAAACAAAAGGTTAGTAGACTTTTTTGTCAAACAAGACAGATTTAGAAAGTTTGCGGTGTTGGACATTTCTGGAAAAGACGTTAAAGCCTTTAGTCCTGTGACTAATCTCTCTCCGAATTTGTCGAATATTGGACAAGTAAGGGACTAGAAAGTGCATTGTATTTGCGTACAAACATGTGCAATATATTATTTTCTTCAGCGTTAATACATAGTATTTGCTAAAAATTCAGAAAAAAGTTTTTTTTTTCGTAGTTACATTATTATAGCTTGCTGACATTTTCGCTTAACTTCTATCAAGTGAACAAGCAGATGCAGATGTTCATAAAATTATTTTCGAAGTTATGTAGGTACTTGAGTATCACCCGCTTTAAGGTAACGAAAAACATTGAGAACCTGCATGTCTGAGAGTTAGTATAATATTCTCGAAGATAATAATTATGTGAAGTCTGCCAACCCGCATTAGGCCAGCATGATGGACTATGTCCTAACCTTTCTCGCAGTAAGAAGAGGCTTATGCCCTATATACAATGCGGATATTATATAATTATATTACATACCTACCTATATTATTAAGAACATTCTCGTGGGATTTACGCGATAGATGCCACAGGTAGGAACTAGTTGTATGTACATTACTAACTTATGGTATAACATATTCAGATAGGACTCAAAGTTTAGTGCTACCCTCAAGAGACTATCTGATAGCGCCTTTCCACTTCCTCGGGCTATCCATTCGGTGACACCGCCATTAAGTAGTTACGAGTTATAATTCGTAACTTCAAAAATAGTCCACAGTATACTATCAGCTGAGAGCAGCGATAGCTCAGTGGGGAGACAGATACAGACACCAACAGACTGCAATGCAGAGGGTCTCGGGTTCGAACCCACGTCGCGCACCTCTGACTTTCGGAAGTTATATGACTTTTCGAAATTATGTGCGTATTGATTAACAATTATCGCCTGCTCCGCGCCTCGGAGAGCACGTTAAGCCGTCGGTCCCGGCTGCCATGAACATCTATGGCAGTCGTTATTGGGGAAGTCGACACAAAAGATGCCACTGGGTCGAAGTGTCGCCGGTCTGTACTGACTGGCCCCCACACAAGATAAGATAAGATACTATCAGCTACTTGGACGATTACTAACAAATGTGTTTCTTTATCACATGATAAAAGAACAAAATTGGAATACGAGTTCTTCAAAAACTCTCTAAATATATCCAAGAAAGGGCAGGCAGTGGTACGTTACCTCTATTTTTTTATAGCTTTGGTGCGAAGTCTTACGTAAAAGCAGGCGAACCTATTTATTGGGCATATTACCAGAATTAAGTAATTTACTGAGATTATCTTAAGAAAATCTTAATAACATTATGCTCAACTGAAAAATCGAATCTGGAATCTCACGGCGAGTAACAAAGCGGGCTACATTTCGTCAGTTGTTCGGTGTTAAATCCCATGTAATTGGGAGCGACCATCTACTGAGCACAGTTTCAGACTTTATGCTGCTACTGAGATTTTTATGACAGAAAAACTCAATAACACTTTGTCCGACCCGTAAATGATGGAAATCCGACACCATGTACATAGAAGTCTCTTTCACTATACCTGCACCATCGAGGCAACCTACAGTAGACATCCAATAAAAGCTGGACAATTTCTTCAAAATGTCTCGTAATTAATATTTATTTTGTAAAGAATTTGGCTGGCATACTATTCAATTACTCGAACAAACGAATTCTGAATAAGAATTACAGTCCCAGCCATGCGCAATGTGGTTTTAATTCTTGACTCAACACACGATTCGACTTTGTTAGCTTTTTTCATCACAATCCTTTGATTGCTTTGACGCATCAAATTTAATTACTAACTCCGTTCGTTCCAAGAAAATAAGTATATATGTATTTATGGAGAACATTTTCTTGAATGAATGTTTATTTATGGTATAATATTGTCTTCTGTTTAAGCGAATGTTATTCATTGAAATTAAACTATGATATACGGATTTTATCGCGGTGTTTATTTAACACTGTAACTATTACATAATTTTGAAGACTGTTACACTACTACTAATTTATAAGCTAATAAAATTATTAAAACTATTTATATATAGGTTTACACTTTCCCCGACGTTTCGGTTGCTTTTCAGCAGCCATGGTCACGGAGAGACTAAGATGGCAGTTGTCTCAATGTTGGTGAATAATAGGTGTAGTACACCACACCTATCAGCTAAGTTTTCAGGTCTCAAGCATATTCCTTATATCACATGTCAAAACATTGTGCTGCTACAAAAAAAAATTTGAGCAACATTATACGCTTTTGTTCGACCTGGGTATCAAAACATGTGACCTTAACATCGCTCAAATAAAATCGCAATAAATAAGCTCTAACCTTTGGCAATAGGGTAACCACAAACAAAGCTAACATAAACTTCTTTTCGATTCGTTAAATCAATAATCGTTTATTCAACGTATCGACGTATTTATTGATGCAACTACTTGGAAAATTATATTTTAATTTTTGTTATTTTTGTAATTAGAAGTGGTAGGGCCACGCTGGTTACGGCATGAATGGTCCGGCTCGACCGGGGAAGTACCACCCTCCACAGAAGATCGACGTAATATAACAGTATCTGTTGTTTCGTTCAGTGAGTGAGAGCGCCGGTGGCCCAATCACCCTTCCATTTCCAAGCCTCATCCCGCTCCATTCCCCTTTTCCTTCCGGTAGGCAGCGACATAGTTGTGCTTTTTTGACATTGCTTCTGTAACGCTAAGAAAACACAGCCATGTGTATGAGCCACGGTTCTCGCTTACTATCAGGTAGGAGGCTGGATCGTCTGTCACCGAAGAAAAGAAATGTCCCGTAAAGATGAATCTTGTCCACAGAAATATGTCCATTCTTAATTCTTCCATTGCTTGCAAAATATTCATACTGTTTAAAAACTTTTAGGCAATGATACTGAGAAAAAGCATGTATTTGACTAACGCATCCAAAGAAAAATCAGGAACCACCAATTGCTACGTTTTTATATTTGTCTCAAAACCAAATCCCTTGCAAATTATTTACAGCACAATTTTTCGAATGATAGAAAGAAAGAAAAGGAAGAAAATGTTTTATATCTTTCACATAAGCTCTTACGATTTTATAGCTCCACTTAATAGTTCAAGTATCATCACACGTGATCAAAATTTTCGACAGATAGACCAACAGATTTTCGACAACCATTACTTTGAGAAAAATATCCAGTATAAAATACCATTGGTTTTAGATAATAGGATTTCCAATTTATCAAACGCTAAACTAAAACTTTCTGTTTTTTTTTGTAAACCTGCGTTCATACAACCGCAATCACCACTCCATCTAAAAGCATCTAATACAAGTATACAAACAAACAGTACAGCAGTGTATCCCAGTTTTGTATCAAATCAAACGGAAAAACCATTCGGATGTAAAGCGTTGTGGAGTTTTGCACCGCTGCTCACAAGCGACTACCATCGTTTTGCTATCAGATTTTCCTAGTTCCGTAGGCTTCTCTCTATTTTTGCTATTTGTAAACTAATCTAGTATTAAAACACTAGCTTTTGTTCGCATCGCTGTACGTGTGGACTTTAGTTGTTTAGCTTTTTATCTGATTCCGAAAGAACTAAGAAAAATCTGAAAATACTTTGTCTCAGATAGCCGAGTCAGATAAAATATAATAATCCCTATCAAGGAATTCTTAATAGTATCACGGAGTCTGTAACTGCGTCCGGTAAACCGACGGGGCTCTCTTCCTATTGGACGAGATCTAAGAACATAGTTGATGAAATATGGGTTTAATACGTCTCTGCTTCCTCCTTTGGGGATATAAGCGTGATATTATAAAGATTATGAAAATACTTAATAACATAGATTTAGCTACCTACATGCCAAACTTGACGTCTTTAGTAATCTTTCTTTTTCTCTTTATTTATTTAGGGGCTTTCAGTTACAAATAAGCTAGCCTAACCATAATAATAGGGACTTATTTTTAATCTTACGGTTCTATAAAGTAAAATTGCTCCTTCGGACAATGGTTTAGACAACAAAGTTTGAAAAGTACCCAGATCAAATAAGTTTATATGATATTTTTCCATTAGCTCTTGTCTCACAGCCTCAGTTCTGACACATTCCACTAACAAGTGGTATACATTCTCCACAATGCTACAATCTTTATAATTCGGTGTAGAACTTATTCCCATAAGGTGTCTAAACTTATTGAGTGGAACATGTCCATAATAATATATAACACGATAAAATTACAAGGTATTTATAAAGCTAATAATATGCTTTTATTTGGTATTCCGTAAGAATTGGAAATGCATACATCATAAAAGAAACCATGTCTCAAAATTGAAACCTTTCATTATAGGTACACAAACTGTCACTGCCAATTTGCGCAAAATTGCAGCCTTGCATCACCTACCCAGTATCTACTATTCTACCTATATCAGGAGCCAAGCAGATTTGTGTTAAGATTAAAATGCAGTATAGTCTTTCTTAATAAATAATATAATAACAGCTTAGCTATTTAAGAACACATTCTATACAACAATGTTGGAAAACAAGCGGAATTGCAACGAAAAAGAAATTCAAATTATCCGCATCTGAATGTTGATCATTCGTCGTCACTGATTAGGAATAGAATCATAAGCGAGTTATTTAAGCCGTAGTTGATCTGATCGATCTTGTTCGCGATAATTTCTTATTGGCCTCGGAAGATAATCTTTAGTAAGTTGTAATAATTTTAAACGGAGGGTAACAAAATATGTCTATCATCCTACATGACGATATTCTCATACGCAGTTTACGACAATGATCTTTTCTATTATCTTATTTGCGAGAGGCAATCAAATAATCAATTAAAAAACGAATTTTTACTGAATGTTCCAAATATTTCGACTTTAATTCGAATTATAATCGACATTCGTCGCTAACAAGTATACAGCTCGACTGTCGGTGAACAGTAACCGTAGCCTATGATCGCGTGCAATATCAAGAATATCACTTATGCTTTATCAACCCTAGAAATATTAAAGATAAATTGAAAGAAAAGGGATGCGAGACACAGGCATGCGCGCCTCTCTCTCTGGTAAGTAAGAACCTACCAGGCAAAATGCCATTACAGCGTTATTATTCATACGTCGGTTGCCTGGAGTAAGGTAGTACTAGTTCAGCCAAATAATTGGCAACATCTACCTATTCCGCTCAAAAATGTTCTATAGCAAGTTTCGTCTGTCACTTTGCTGCTAATTGCAATTATTTCATCAATTACTTCAGGATTACTACATTACTACGGGGCAAGTCAATGCTCCTAGTTTTGTCTAATGAACAAGATTGTAATATCGTAAATTGTAATTTTGTTTTCAATATCCACAGCAGATACTTATTAGAAAGGTGACAGACAGTATGGTGTGAAAAATTACATAATTAAAAACCAAAGTCGGGTAGCAGTTGTCACCCAAAACTTTCACTTTGTTCAGGAAACAAATATTTCAATCAAAAATACTTAAACGCTATTTAATAAATTATGAGATATTTTTTTTTAATATCCTTATGTTATCTGATTTGACTGGAATAGTGTTTAATGAATTATGATTATTAAAAATCAAACACATCATCATTATGTCATAATACCCATTTCTCCGATCAAAATTTGTTGTGATTATCGTTCGACAAAATACGAAATTTGCCTTAATAGTAATAAAATAACGATTAAATAATTTTCATATGAAGAAAGTGTATTTCGAGTTCGGTTGTTCTTTGTGTCTGTGGTTTTAAATTTAGTAAAGTGCTCTACGACATAGAAATCTTATCTAGGGCAGAAGTTGCCTTTTCAAAAGTAATATAATATAAATGAAAAGTATCTTGCAAGAAAGAAGGATCAGGAATAGTTCTAAATAAGTAACACTACACTATTATAAGAAAGTGGCGTGGACAAGTTTTATAACGGAAAGTCTTAAGGCAAGAAACTTTGATGTAGCAGTAAGACGAACCATTTATGTGCTTTGAGGAAATATTATATTACATAATTGCATTGACATTCACGAATCCTTACCAAAATATAAAATACGGCTGGAAGATTTTTTTATATATTCTAATAATTCTTTGTTTATTTCTTTTATCAAATGCATTCCTTATGTGTAACTCTTTTTAATAATTGAAATTAAACTACTATATACGGATTTTATCGCGTTGTTTATTAATCACTGTATTACATACTTTTGAAACTATTACACTACTACTACTATTGAATTTTACTGTGTGTGTGTGTGAACATGTACAACAGGGGACCAACCACTACCTGAGATTTGACAAACCACAGATTCTCGCTAAGGAACACCGATTCCTACCAAGGATGCTTCGCGAGGCTATTGCAATCAAAAAACATCCCAATTTCAATAGAGAAGATGGTTGAAATGTACCACCAGCTTGAGACACAGTACTTCAAATAGTCAAACCCAAGAAGAAACAAACCACAGCTAGACTTCATGATACTTTGAGCTCATTCTGCGTAAATAGAAACACCAATGATTAAATTATGTTCGGGTACTTTGAAATAACTACACTGGAACATTGAGACAAGTACCATCTTAGTCTCCCCGTGACCATGGCTGCTGAAAAGCCACCGTAACGTCGGGGAAAGTGTAAACCTAAATATAAATATATTTAATAGTTTAAATAATTTTATTAGCTTATAAATCAGTAAAATTCAATAGTAGTAGTAGTGTAATAGTTTCAAAAGTATGTTATACAGTGATTAATAAACAACGCGATAAAATCCGTATATAGTAGTTTAATTTCAATGAATAACATTCGTTGAAATTAAACACTTTATACGGATTTTATCGCGTTGTTTATTTTACTTTAAACACTGTTATTACGTAATTTTGAAAACTCTAACACTATTATTATTGAATTTTACTACTATTTAAGCTATATATTTTCTAATTAAAACTATTTATATTTAAGTTTACACTTTGCCCCGACGTTTCGGTTGCTTTACAGCAGCCATGTTCACGGGGAGACTGAAGATTAGAGATTGAGAGTTGAAGATTAGTGTTTGCATCAGGTTTTTGAATAATCATTAATAATGTAACGCTTCTCTGGTAGGCTTGCCTACCTTATTGTGTACATCTCCAAGGAAAGGCCAGGCCTTTAGAGTCTAATTTGCTTGTACGACACCCATATTGTACTCCCTAAGTTTATTTGTCCCACGTAATAGAGGGCAAGCCTGTTACCGTAAAAAATGCCTTTAATCAAACCTTGCGGAACCCTGTCACAGGCAGCCTTTTTTAGTTTTTCCTATCTCTAGATAGAGGTGCAGTGTTGAAATTTTTCACAGAGGGCAATTTAGTTCAGAAACTAACAAGGGATTTGTGCTACATGAAAATGCGGCGCTTCGTTTAGTTTACATCTGGATTTTGGAACTACCGTGTGCATCCAGTTACGTGGAAACACTTCTAGGTATGCTTTGAGTCAAAGGTAAGTAGGTACTAATTGAAATTTTGGGGATCTAACTACTAAAACTAAGCGGGAAATAGATATAAACTACATTTATTTATTAATTTTACTAACTATAGTTGTTCACTTAAAATTAATATGTCTGGAGAAAAGGCCTTTATATTTCTGAAGAATTAGAAGGAGGTGTCAAGCACTTACATTTCAGTGGCTATATTTTGGGTCTACATAATAAGTAGCAAGTAAATTATAATTCTCAGTATCAGCATGAGAACTTAAGCTATTTCCATTATCTACATTTCCATCAGAACTTTTTAACATGCAAATACATACGTATGTCATAGGAAGAAGGGCACACACGGCTGTCTTCCATTGAAAATATATCAATTGAATCAAGGCAACTTGTCAGAGGATATACAAACGTACATAAGTTTGAGAAACAGACAGGAAACCAATTTAAAAAATACATCATTACTGCTTACCTCAAAAAGAAAATATTATTATACTATATAAATATTATTCTAAAAGATTTACTATTATGAAAATCACAAATTCAACAATATATAATATACATAACAAAACATATAACAAGCAGAAGATACGTACAGACAGCACGATGCCTTTCAGCGTAAACGACATATCATTGGTGTGACGCCCCTTTTATCCGACCCATTACCCTCATATTGAGCATCAAACAATATATACATACATGAGTTCATTACCGTAACCAGTTTGAACATTACTAGGTTTTGACTGCGGCTTCGCTCGCGTTTATCTGCATTTTGTCAATAAAATTCTATCACTCGGGAACAGAACCTTTTTCTGGGTGAAACTGAAATTTTCATGATGATCGTTCGAATAGTAAAGGCGTGAAAGCGTAACAAACAAACAAACAAACTCACATTTGCATTTATAATATAACTTAGGATATGGAAATAACGATTTTGATTTTGACTTTACTTTGTATTGAATTCCAACAAACCGCTTGTCACTTGAGTTTTCTTCCACATCAAATAGGTACTCCTCCTGGCATCTTAGAATCTGATCAAACTTCGCCAAACTTAATACCCACGAGAGTAAACTTTAAAATACTTCGGCGATATTCGAGCCTAAACATAAACAAAGGCATTAACGTGCCGAAATACTGTTAAGAAGTTAGGAAATTCAGCACTTTGTATGGAGTACTGGAGGTCAAGGAAATCCGACCTGTACGTGATTTTTGTGGGAAATAATTTTTAAATAAACCAGTGTGAGTTATACACGAGATATATGGGACTACTCGAAGGAAGACTTCGACTAGCGTTTTCTGGCCACATCATAAACATTCTAGAGAAAGACCAGGGTAAGAATACCTTAAACCTAGAGTTTAATTAAATTGAAACAAGAGTTGTATGCGCCGGTATCATAGCAAGTGGATATCTGTAGCCTCTACCGACCCTATTGGAAAACAGGCATGATTCTTTGCTTGTATACATACAAGCAAAGAAAATAACTCATACTTACTACAGTAAGTATGAGTTATTTTCCTTTATTGGATTTGAGGACGAAGTTTTTATTGCTTTTAATAAAGAAAATTATTTATTTGACACATACCACAAACACATAATAACAAGTATAAAATAAAATAAATAAATACAAAAATAAACTTACCGAAACAAAACCAACACAGGAAAATAAACAAAATACATATAAAGTAAGTGTCAACAGTAGCATCAAATAGGGCCCAGTTCAGCATATTGTGTCAGACGAAAGCCTGACGCTGGTTTAAAACTGAGTCCAGAAAATATAAAAAATAATATTAACTTTACACACAGATACACATAATATAACTAATACACAGATCATACAACACAAAATTATATAAAAAATAAATAAAAATAATAATACATAATGATTAGACTGAATAAAATTAATTTTAATATATTATAATATCACGCGCTCACTCGACGAGCGTGGCACAGGCACTTACACACACAGGTACATATATATACCAACGATACTATCAATATATGAGGCTAGAAGGTAATTCATTTAATACAATGCGTCATCAATATAAGGCATTGCATTAAACGAAGGACGCATCGCATTCGTCAGCCATAAGCTCCGCTGAGCATCAATTAAGTAACGACGCAAACATCTTTTAAATGACCCAATAGTAATTTATTATATATACCCAATAGACATTTAGTAATTTTGTAATCTGATAGGCGGTGGTAAATTGTTCCATATTTTTGATGTAGCGTAGCGGAAACTGCCTCTAATTGCAGATGTTCTGTGTGGCAGTATAGAGAGCTGTAGTGAGCACTGTCTTCTCGCGCAGTCACATTTGCTATTCACCCAGCTCAATTTGCGGTATAGGTACAATGGCTCGTGAGTACTAACAATGCAGAACATAAGACAATCCAAGTATAGTTTGTGCCTAAATTTCATCTTAAGGATGTAATTTTTGTTGAGGAAAGGTGTAACATGGCTCCTAGATGGAACATTGAAACAAAAACGGGCGCAAGCATTCTGGACTCTTTGAATGAGCTTGTCCGTTCGTGTTAGTAGCCGCAGCCCGTACACCGTCTCGGCATAATAAAATTTTTATAGAGCCAATGTCTCAACTAGTCGCAACCGTAGCTCTTCTGATAAATATGGACGCATATTATATAAAATTCTTAACCTATAAAAGCAGTTATGAAACATCTCGACGATATGTTTCTCGTACCTAAGACTAGTATCGATGTGCAGTCCCAGGTTGTTAACTTAGAAAGAAAGAAAGAAAGAAAAATGATTTATTTTGGTACCCAAAAAGGACACATTAAACAAAAAATAAAAATAAAAATGAAGAAATACAAAATAAAAGCAGAACAATAAACAAGGAAAAACAAAAATAAATAAAACTAGAAAAATAAAACTAATACTAAATACTATAATTTCATTTCATTTCTGCTCACTGGCAACACCACACCTTACCCAATGGCTCCCACCAAGTCAAGGCTAGTTATTGTGTTGTCAGTAATGTCAGTAAGCAGAAATAAACTATTGTTTAAATATAAGTTTGACTTAAATTTTAAAAGTAATATGAAGGTGTGTGTCCTATTAGTTCCAAAATTTGGATATCGCTCAGCATACGTTGCGATTTGTCAAATCGCAACACTGATATTCTGCGAAATCCAATTTAGTGACGCCGGCGCCTAGTGTCTAAACATATAAAAAAAAAAAAAAAAAAAAATATACTTAAATATGTAAATATACGAGTAAATAACATATAAATATAATAACTAAATGGTGTAAAAATGTGTGGAGTAAAATAAGAAACATTTGATTGTGTTTTTAAAGCAAGCGTCAGTGTGATATAGGTACCTATAGTGTATACTTATGTCGCTTCGGAATTATTGTAAACAAGTCTATTATCTAATGTGCATTGCGCAGTGACATAGACTGAGAGATGCGGATCTCAAGAAAATCTTTTGCCTTGCCTGTTCTAAGAAGTTATAGCAAGATGAATGCAATATATATATAATAATAATAAATTGTAGGGGTCTCGCTCAAAAAAAAAAAAAAAAAAAAAAAAATATACTAAAAAATATACAAGACAGGTCAGACACATCAGACATATGCTTATGTATATATACCAGATCACAGAGCATTTCAACAAAGAAATGCAAGAATTAAAGTTAAATTTAACATAAATTAGAATATATTTAAGATAAGTTTAAAGTATTCAAAAACAAATCTATTATAGGACCAGGAAATAATACAAGGCACAACTTCAAGGAACTTCAAGGATGCCTGCAGTTGAAATACACCGCAACAACAACACAGACTGGAGACCCTTCCATCCAATACCTGACGGCTAAATCCAAAAAGGTAAATAGGTGTTTATGGGGATTAGGATATATAGAAATATATAGAGATTAAAGGAGTGTTACAATATTAATTCATTGAACTGGTATAATTTTGTTTATATATACATATACACACACACATACATACACATACACACACATATATACATATATACATATATACATATATATATATATATATATATATATATATATATATATATATATATATATATACATACATACATACACATATACATACATAGACACACATACACACATATGCAGATACACATGTAAATATAATTATGTATTTATTTGTGTTTCTAGCAAAATCTTTTTTAGATGAAAAACAAAGGAATTTCTGGATTTCAGGCTGCGGATTGGTGGTGGAAGGTTATTCCAGCAGTGTGATGCGGCATACCTGAAGCTACCTCTGAAAGCAGCAGTCCTGTGCTCAGGAATGGATAGTGGATTTGTGACTGATCTCACTGTATACCTGGACTGAGATTCTCTCCAACATAGCTTGTCATACAAGTAACTAGGTGTTTTTGTTTCTATAACTCCAAAAAGTAAAGAGGCTAGGTGTAACTTCCTTCTGGCAGCCATCTTAAGGATATTATGTTCATTTAGATAGGGAGTAACATGGCTGCGCTTGGGTATAGTTACACAAAATCTTGCACATGCATGTTGTATACGTTGTATAAGCCGTGCAGTACGTAATAACAGACATGGCCCATACACAGTATCACAGTAATTCAACTTGGACAATACCAGACTATCTACCAGTTGCTTCCTGATTGGTGTACTGAGGAAGTTTCTAATATTGTACAATATTTTTAGCCGATAAAAACAGTTCCTCAGAGTCTTTCCTATATGAGCCTCAAAACGCAATTTTGGGTCCATAGTTAACCCCAGATTGCAAACACTATCTGTTGCATAAATTGCTTCATTAGAAATAGTTATTTTGGGCTTGGCAGCGAGTATGTCCCTGATTTGTTGTCTGCTACCCAGCACCATAAACTTTGATTTAAGGGGGTTTAGAACTAGTGAGTTTTGCTTTGACCACTCAGTGACTCTTTGTAGATCTTCATTAAGTTGCTGAACAGCCAATAACATTGTGTCTGGTTTAAAAGAAATATATACTTGCAGATCATCAGCATATATGTGGTATTTGGAGCTCTTAAAGGACTGAGCTACATCAGCACTGTAAATTAAATATAAAAGAGGTCCGAGAATTGACCCCTGCGGTACGCCTCTATGAACAATATGTGGCTTAGAGGTTTTCTCACATCCATGAATTTCGACAACTTGAGTTCTGTTTGATAGGTAGCTATCAAACCATTTTACCGCATCCACTGAGAATCCATAGTAGGACATTTTTGAGAGCAGCAGTGTCGGACTAATCGCGTCAAAAGCCCTGGAATAGTCCAACATGACTAAAATTGTACCTTCTCCTCTGTCACGAGCCTCAAGTATATTTCCCACAACATCACAAAGAGCTGTAGCAGTACCATGTTTCTTCCGGAAACCTGATTGTAAGTCAGGGAGGATGTTGTTGTCCTCTAGGAATGATACCACTTGGGTATGCACAACTCTCTCCAGTACTTTAGATAGACATGGTAGTATGCTGATAGGTCGAAGATCTTTTACAGATTGAGGGCTACTGTTCTTGGGAATTGGGCGTACCACTGCACAACGCCAAAGTTTAGGAAAAGTGTTTGTAGTTATTGATTTATTTATTATGTCTGTTATAGCTTGTACAGTGGTTGGCAAAGTCAGTGAAATCATGTCCAGACTGATGCCGTCTATACCCTGAGCGTTTGTATTTATACTTCTTATAATTTTTAGAATGGTCTCGCTCAACACTGGCTGCAATTTAAAAGAAGCTGGACCATGTCTATGATGCTCAAAGTACGACAACTGTGAAATGTCCACCTTACACTCACCAGGCACATCAAGAAAAGCTATGTTTATTGCCTCGGGGTCATTGAAGATCTTTGGCAGTGATTTTTCGCTGTGGTCTGGCAATATATCAGATTTAAGTTTCTTCCAAAGTAGCTTTGGATTATGTAAGTTGCTGTTAATGTGCCTGGTGAAAAATGCCTTTTTTTCTGAGGTAAGAGCAGAAGTAGCTTGTTTTTTTAAATCTAAGTAATACTGTCTTTTACTAGAGTCATCTCTTGCTTTGTGATATTTGTCTCTCGCCTCATCTCTCAATTTGGACATCAATCGAATATTAGGCGTAATCCAGGGTGTAGGCCTAGCTTTGACGATTAATGTTTTTGTTGGTGCGTGTAGGTCGTACAAAAGTTGGATCCAGTGGTTTAAGGTATAAACCATAGAGTCAACGTCGCACATACTACTAATTTCTGACCATGGGATTGAGGCTAAGTCAGGCAGGAAATACTCCTCCAGTATATCCTTAATTGGACGGAAAACAATAGTTCTTGGACTGGGTTTTGATTTTTTAAATATTGACTCGCATGTAACAAATGCATGATGGCCAAGGTCACTATTGTAATCTACAATTATATTATGAACATTCATATCAGTACATATAACGTCAATTAATGTGCTGCTGTCACCCACAAAATGTGTTGCTGTTGGAACAACCTGCTTTAAACTAACAGTATTCAGAAATTCACTGAAAATTTTCATTTTGGGGTTACAAATATCCAACATGTTGACATTGAAGTCTCCTAAAACCATAACATTATCATATGGGGCCAACGCGCTGATACTCTCGGTTAGTCCTTCAAAAAACTTGTTGGTATCGAGCCAGGGTGGACGGTATGCCGTGCCAATGAGTAACTTCCGGCCGTTTACTGTTGTGGACAGCCATAATTGCTCGATATCCGGCTGGTTGTTAATTGGCTGTTTCACACGCGCGTTGG
Source organism: Catocala nupta (assembly GCA_963675205.1). Lineage (NCBI taxonomy): Eukaryota > Metazoa > Arthropoda > Insecta > Lepidoptera > Erebidae > Catocala > Catocala nupta. The sequence goes on from OY776093.1 coordinate 25,388,154, forward strand.
TACCATCCCTGATAAAGAAGGCGACGCCTCCGCCTCTCCCAGCTTTTATACACAACGGTCGCGGAATGTGTTTGAGCCTGTAGCCTGGGACACAAGGAGCCCGGCCGTCTTCGCCTGGTCGTAACCATGTCTCATTAATAGCTAAGATATCAACGGCATGCCGGTCCATTGCAATCAAGAATTCATCTTGATTGGTTGCCAGGGAACCTGCATTTAGTAACCCAAACTTTAAACATTTGCTATGTGGCATTTTGTGTTATGAAAAGAAATCTTATATTGTGTGTCAGGGAGAACTATGTATTGTGTTTTTAGTATGATAAATGGTGAGGTATAAGTTGTATTTGTATTAAAATAGGTAGTATTAAGTATATATTTGATTAAATGTACTGTGTATATGATATATATTAATCCTAGGTTGTAAATATATATATATATTTTTTGTGTAAGATAGTTTATAAATGCATATGTATGATCTGAATATGATATAATATGAATAGTGTAATCCAATAGAAAAGAAATATTAATAAATAAATTTATAAAAGTAATGTGAATAAAAAACCAATAAACTTTCCTTTGAACGAAAAAATGGTAACTGACAAAACACACAAATTCCTCCAACAAAATATTATAAGACAAATATCTGTTTATAAATAAATAATAATTGAAAAGCACAAAGTCAGGACTGTTATAATTAAGGAGATACATTGGTAGATATAATAAAAGTTTGTATATCTGCTTCAGAACTAATATGTCTGGTTGGGTCTCCTGGCTTACGGCAAGCCAATATTCGCCCACGCTTAGTCCACACAAACCTAAATCCGGCCTGACCTGCAGCATCCCTGGCTTGACGAAATAAGCGACGATTGGACTTAGTGAGCCGCTCATTCACGTAAAAGCGCCTCTCCGGTCCCGCCATGTCCAGATCCGCTGTGGTGGCCCCCCGCCTCACTCGAGCATGTTTGAGCAGGTCGTCGCGCACGTCGCGGCGCGCCAGGCGCACCACCAGAGGGCGCGGCCGCAGCTCGGCGGGCCCGCCCGGGCTCGTCGCGCTGAGCTGCCGCCTGCCAGCGCGCTCCGCGCTAACGATGTCGCGCTCGTCCACGCTGACTCCCAGTTTTTTACTTATAGCCAGAACGACATGTACTGGGTTCTCAGAATTAGCTTCTGGTAAGTTGCTGATCTCTACGTCGTTGGCTAAAAGTTGTTGGTCTCGATCATTGAGCTGCTGGCGAAGCTCGTCTATGGCGTTGTCCACCCTCGCAGAGTCAAACGTACGCTGCTCCAGAGTCTTTAGTTTTTGTTCGAGTCCGTCTACTCTTTCATTGTATGTTGCTACGGTGCCTCGCAGTGTCGCCAGCTCGTCCTCCATGTATCTCCTAAACCCATCGAGTTCCTCACGGACAGCCCTCAACTCGTCAATGATGGCCTGGTACTCTGGTCGGATGGTTGGAGACGCCCATTTCTTTAGATGAGGTAACATAGTAACAACAACAATGAATATGGCGATGTCTTCGCATGTCTTTCTATACATTTTCCAAAACTTCTAGCTTAACTGACCTCAAAAGCGTAAAGTTCGAAATTTAATATCCGGGTAGGCAATTTTAAGAGTTTCCTGTAAAAAATACAATATAGTATATAATAGTACATATTATACATAGAAACACCCAGACCAAGACAAACATCCATGTTCATGCACACAAATATTTGACTTGTGCGGGAATCGAACCCGCGACCTCAGGCGTGGCAGTCGGTTACACTAAATACTACACCATCGAGGCCGACAAAATATGCGTATACACTTCGTCAACTAATGTGTAATCTGTGTCTTCTTAGAATTGTGATATTTACTTGATACGACGATGCATCAGATTTACACGCACCGAATAACCTAGTCAGTTTAATTTGAATGCATCAACCTCTAACCAATTATGTTGCGCTTCTGTTGCGTAAATACGTACTGAGGAACCCATTTAACTACAAAGACGTGAAGCGAAGCTTCCATATTCACTAAGATGAGATTGTTCAGTGTGTGTATACGTTGGTGCACTGTATGAATAGTTTACACTAGTATAAGAAATAAAGCCTGCATATGTAACATATACATATATATAGGAGAGATTGGTTTAAACTAGCATATGACTGAGAGATGTGAAAAGTGGGCTTTTCCAGTAGTGGGAAAATACAGGCTGAAAAAATAATAATAAATGCAATATAGCAGACAAAATAGAAAATGTATTGTTGCCGGTCGTTTGTGACTGGCAGAGCGTCATAAATGATAAATAATAAAAAGGCCTGCATTTTGAAAGCGACTACTGTGTAGTGAGGGTTTGATTCCCGGTCGTGATATTAAGGTTTTCTGTCTTTCTAGACAGAAAACCTTAACACTACACTACAGTAATAGCACGTAATCTGTAATCTCTATAATATGTGGGAGCCAAAAACATAGGTACTCAATGGACAAGGCATTGGACTTGCGATCGAGAGGTCGCGGGTTCGAATCCCACCCATTGTTCTACTGACGTGAACCCACTCCTGATACAAGTATTCTAGCTTAGCTGAAGGGCTTAACAAGACTGCTAATAATTTAAAACCGAAATGACAAGAAATCTTTAAAAAAGTTGACCGGGTCAGAACTACCCTCTCACCTCTCGAATATATATACCCTCTCGAATATCGACGTGAAATAGCAGTATTCCTACTGTTGTGTTTCGTTCGGTGAGTGAGAGTTCCGGAGGCCCAATCACTCTATTTCCCCCTTCCCGCTCCTTCTCCTTCCCACTTCCTTTCCTAAAGGGTCGGCAACGCGCAAGTGATGCCTTTGGTGTTACAGGCATCCACAGGCTACGGTGACCACTTACCATCAGGTGGGCTGTATGCTTGTTTGCCAGCTAAGATGAATAAAAAAAATATATGAGTGTCTTACACCAGTGCCTTCAGGAACCAAGGTGCGAGGCTAGTGCTCATGTACATTAAATAAATATAATATAAACACCCTCATCCTCACATCACATGTATTATGCTTTAAGCATTGTTTAAATCTCTAAATAATAAAAATAACATCACGGCTTACATTTTCGCCTTTGAAAGTCAAAACACACCCAAAACATTTCAACTCTAAAAACGAACTAAAAATCCGACGTTCAAATAAGCTCAACATGAATAGAAAAATATACCTTTACAATATTACTCCAATTGTCTCTTAAAAATAAAAATCCTTGCGTTCAAGTTTCTCTGACGTCCCTAACTAGTCTGAGACTGGGTAACTTGTCAGCTCGACATGCACCTAACAATTACATTTAGACGAAGTCAGCATAATCTGGCGTTTGAAGAATTGCGTCGTAACTTTATTTATTTAAATAGTATTATTTATGTTAGACGCTTGGAGCTGAGTTTTGATTAAATTAAGTCTCAAGCTGTTTTAATAGGAGTTTCATTTTATCTACTTGTTTCACCTGTGTTGAGTGAAATTTTATATGAATATATGTTTTAGCTAGGAATTGTTTAGCTTTAAAAAGATTTGCACAAATGGCGCTGTGGTTTTGGTCGGCTCGCCATTGCTACTACATTGAGTGTTGTGGCTTCGTATCCCATACAGGACAATTGTTTGTGTGTTTACAAATTATTGTTCTGAGTCTACGAGTACTTGAGTCCGCTATATGTATGTTTGTAAAGTACACCAAGCTTAATCCTTCAAGCGGTAGTAATTTTTGAAGATATATTTTTTTATACTTCTAAAGTGGCAAACAAATATATCTGATGGTAAGTGGTCACCGTAGCATATGGACGCCTGCGACACCAGAGGCACCACTTGCGCGTTGCCGACCCTTTAGGAAAAGAAGACGAGAAAAAGGAAGTGGGAAGGAGAAGGAGCGGGAAGGGGGAAAGAGGGTGATTGGATCTCCGGCACTCTCACTCACCGAACAAAACACAAGTGTAGAAATACTGGTATATCACGTCGATATTCTATGAAAGGGTAGTCCTTCCCCGGTCGAGCAAACAAATTATTGTTCTGAGTCTACGAGTACTTGAGTCCGCTATATGTATGTTTGTAAAGTACACCAAGCTTAATCCTTCAAGCGGTAGTAATTTTTGAAGATATATTTTTTTATACTTCTAAAGTGGCAAACAAATATATCTGATGGTAAGTGGTCACCGTAGCATTTGGACGCCTGCGACATCATTCATGCTGAAATCAGCGAGGCTCTACGAAGCTTAAAAGCTTTAAGCTACTTTCGAAGCTTGTAAATTATGAAGTAGGTTCACGTTGGTAATGTAATGAATAACCTATACCTACATATAAAGCTTTTGCAATTTAGAGATAGTAAAAACCTTATCTTAACCATTAGGCCATAGAAATTCGTCTCTTGTACATAAATAAGTAAAATTAGAGTAGGTATACATTTTAAATGATAGACGACAAACAACTCCAACCAACATTACTAAAAAAAAATACTTTATGACGGAGAGCTTTGATCTAGAACTAAACCTAAATCTAGTGGAGATAGTCCACGTTTTAATAAGACCTTATTTGTTGATGGAGGCTTTTATCTATTAACTACGCTGACGAACGATAGGGCTCTTATGGTAATAGAACTATTTTTTTGTAAAATGCAAAATCTTATAAAATGTTGATATAAGTATCTACGTTTTAACCGAAGACCGTGTGATTGGTCTTTTTACTTGATGTTGTATTTAAATAAAGCCATATACGGAATCTATATATTAATACGTGAAGCAAAAACTTTGTACCCCTTTTTACAAAAATTGCGCGGACGGAGGAGTATGAAATTTGGCACAGCTAAAGTTTATATGGAGAAGGAGTGACGAATCCTAATATTTATATAAAATATGCATTAGAAATACATTAAATTAATGAAAAAACACTACACGCATATAACCATGCATTTGACACACGCAGTCGAAGCGCGTCACTATGGTTACATATATCAATTATAATGACATATATCAGCAATATCTTACAGGCAGACTTTGGTCGAATTTCGAGCACTAGGCGACCGCTAGTCCAAATAAACTGTCGAAACAATTTAAACAGAAAAACGCAACACCAAACTAGTCCCAATGTAATTTAAACGTTTTATGTATAGGGATTTGTTTGGTCTATTTATGAATGATCTATATATTTATACGTGAAGCAAAAACTTTGTACCCCTTTTTACGAAAATTTTACGAACGGAGGAGTATGAAATGGAGAAGGAGGGGCGAATCCTAATATTCATATAAAATATGCATTAAAATACATTAAATTAATGGAAAAACACTACACGCACCCAACCATGCATTAGAAACATGCAGTCAAATCGCGTTCGTAGTTATACGGCATTGTTCGTCTGACGTCGTACAATTTTTCGTAATTATGGTTACACATACCTTGTGTATATTAAGTAATAAAGAAAAAAAGAAAACGAAGTAGCAAGCTTAGGAATATCGTCAATGAAAGAGTATAGTTAAGTAAATAATTTGTTTCAAAAAGATAGGAAATAATCTGTTTAGCCTTGGCGAAATCTAAATGAAATGTTATTATAAGGGTAAAGTTAAAGACATAACATAATAACGATCAAACTTAACATTTAAATTAATTATGGCCGAATTTTGACCACTAGGCGACCGCTAGCTTACCTAAATAGATGTATTTAGGTAAATAATTTATATTATGTTATTAATGAAATACATCCAATTTAGTGACTGATAAGTCACTAAATTGGATGTAAGTATTTCATAAATAACATAATATTATATTTGAGGCAGAACTAATTGGATGTAATTACCTACTAACATAGCTGGCTAATGAAATTCCTTTGTACAATATATGAATTATTAGCAAGTATAACGTAATAAATAGTAACTAATATGAACATAGAAAATTGGAGCATCGTAGTTCAGTAATCATTATAAAACGAAGGATTCCTAACTTTTGTATGGTCTGTTGTTTCTAAGCTTGTAAAGTTCTTTTTTTTATAAATTACTAGTAATTTGTTAACCAAATTGCTATTTTGTAATTCACTCCAGCTAAGCTAGAACGGTATAGCGGTAGTCAAAAAGGTATGATTTGAATCCGTAACCTTTCGATTTGCAAACTCACACTTTTTTCACTGATTTTAAAACACAACTTCATCACTTAGAGGAATTCCTGTGTCACGGGGGATTTTACAAGCTTTTTAATAACGGCCCCAAAAATACCCAGACTAGGAAAAATCATTTGTGGATCACACAATTTTTTGTGCTGGCGTAGGATTTGAACCCACAGTATTCAACGCAGTGCCAACGGCGACGTGTGCACTTAAGCTACCTCCTGTGCAATAATATTCAATTCGATTAAAAGGGGTAGAACATCTCACAGTTTATTCCGCATTCGACCCGCATGTTGCGTCCCGAATGTAAAAATACGCATTCGCCCCAAAAATTGTTCTTCATATGCCCCGAAATTTAGATCCGAGAGATTTTATCCGTAGAGTCATTGTGTGGGTGGCGCGAGTCGACCCGGCGGCCAGGGAGAGCCGTAGAAGTCTTGGTCTGGGTGTTTCTATGTATAATATGTATGTATTTTATGTATTTACAAAAAAAAGTGTATATCAATTGTCTAGTACCCATAGTACAAGCTCTGCGTAGTTTGGGCTAGATACAACACTATCTGTTGTATCTAGTGTGTTGTGTATGTGATAGAATATTATTATTATATAAATATATAAAGTTACTAGATTTTACCTGCATCTTCGCTGGCGATAATCAAGATTTTGTCATTGATTCCAGTATTAGTTTTTATAGATTTTACCTGCATCTTCGCTGGCGATAATCAAGATTTTGTTATTGATTCCAGTATTAGTTTTTATAGGTGTCATGCAACTGAAATTGTAGAAAAAAGAGGAAACAAGATGGATTACACTGTATTTACTGTTAAAACATTTTTGACTTCACGAATAGTGTGGTAATTTAAGTGCTCGCGTCGCCACTGACTCAGCGCCGTGTTGTGAGTTCGAATCCCTACACGGGACAATAATGTGTATGATCCACAAATATTTCTTTTGAATCTGGGTCCTTCAAATGTTTGTGAAGTCCGCTGCGATTAAAGACTAATTACAAGGTAGAGTTGTCTTTAAAAAAATAAATAATGAAATAGAGGATTGTATTTGCCTGATTTCAAAACTGTGACGCTATTGGTTGCGGTAAAGAGTATTTATTAGCCTTTTTATAAAACATCATTTTATTAAAATAGCTAGCTGTTTGCCCGCGGCATCGCTCGCGTATAGTAGGTTAGGTTGCATTATGTTAGTAACAGCACTTTTTTTAACAAAATATAGCTTTAGTTACCCAGTAATAATACGACTTTTTAATGGTGAAAGAATTTTTAAAATTGGTTGACTTGTTTTTGCGTTAAATACTTAATAACAAACAAACATAGAAATAAATAAAAATCAAATCTTTTCTTTTTATTATATTACTATATTTATTAAAATACATTCAGTTGGTAGTACCTATGTGTACTACATTGAAATCAGTACTAACTTCGAATAGAAAAATCTTATACAGAATTGGTAAGAGACTTTGCAGTGGTTTATTCATAACTACCTTTCCTCAAAAAGTCGCGGTTTGCCCTTTTAAGGATTACATTATCATAAATCCGTTCTTAGTGGTAATCTATAAATATTATATACGCACAAAATGTGGTCTAAGTTGTTATAAGTTATTTTTGCTATATTGATAGTAAAAATATTCGATGTAATCTATTTGTGATGGGGTTATATTTTTACGTACAGGCTTATCCTACTAACGTCATACATGTGAAAGGTTGTAAAGATTTCGTGGTGTTTATTACTTGATCATTTCATTATCTGTTGCGTAGTAGACGATGGTGATAAAATTATAATTGATGTAACTTAGCACACTGATATAATTATCATGTTCTTGTTTAACACATACAATATCTTTTAGTGTGATACGTGTTCCTCTGGTACTTACAAGAGTGAAGTGTAAATTGTATAATTTTGTATTGTTATATATTGATAATATAGCATACGTAAATCAATTTCCACAAAAAAAATATGTCTTAGTTACGTAGCTAGCATCAATTTATATGTACTAATAAAGTCATATAATTGGGACAAATTAGCAATTTTAAACAATTGATATTAATTTTATACATGCAGTCCAATCAGTACATCTTGGTCCCACCTATATCTTACAGAAGCAGATTTAAAAAGACATCAAGGCAAGCGGTAAACATTGAGATAAGCTAGCTTGAAGACGAAATACGCGCAAGCCAAAAAGAAATAACGACTAAAATAGCCTTACACAATCTCCTTATTCTGTTAAAAGGACAATTGATTAATGAGAATTTATTATTGTTTTGTCAAGAGTTAATTAAACGCCAGAAACTCCTTGTTCGTGCCTAAGTGTAATTTTAACTTTTGACAGTTTTCTTCTTCGAAAACTTTACGAAGGACGTGAAAAAGTTATTTCGAAGCGCCTTCGACATTTTCGTAAAATTATGGAAAATTATATTGCATTTTATAATTAAAGATTTCATTTCCTATAGTCAGACTAGTAGAAGCGACTACTTTATTAAGTTTTCCTGTTTAGGAATTCGCTTTTTGCTTTTTCTTTTTTCGCTTTCTGGATATTTCGTAGTTATGACAAAAGAAAATAATTTTCAATTTTTAGATTTGTCATAGCAGTCTGCTGATAGCATAAGTAGACAGAATGTTTGAAAGCACACATTACCCCATTTGTTTATAATAATTATACTATGACATATAAATATTACATTTCTTAAATTTTGGCGATAAAATTCGTCTTTACTTTCTGACTAAATTCGTGTAGGTATATGTGTATAAAAATGTATAGAATACTAATTATTACACAAGCTACTTACATATACTTGTTATTATAAAATCAATTGCAATTTTTACCTGAAATACCTGTATCACCTCGGGTCACTGCATCTTATTCACACACACACGAAAGAAAGCGCTGCATTCAAGGTCATTGATGGCATTTAGCTCCTTTACAATAAACATTATGTGCTTTACCAAACTTGCTATTGTATTTCGTAGACATAAATACGTCTACCAAATACAAAAAAATAGTGTAAATATAAGAAACATTAATTATAAAGACTGTGCGCTTGTTCGGGCAAGGGTTCTTAAGGGTAAGTATTAAGGACGGGTGGATTAAATACTTTGTGTGTGGACCTAATGCAGGCATGAGTATTTACTTCTTTGTAGATATATGCAGCGATAGCCTAATGAAAGATCGTTGGACGGCCACGCAGAGATCTCGATTTCGATCCCAAGGCAGCTCTATCTTTACCAAGTTATGTGCGTATTAAACAGTTAATTTTCGGTCGCTTTCGGTCAAGGAAAACATCGTGAGTAAACCTGTATGTTAGAGAGTTCTACATACTGTTACTCGAAGATGAATTGGCAGATTTCATAAAAGTCTGCTAATGAAAATTTGCATACAGAGAAGAGGCCATTCTCAGCAATGGGACAGGTTACAAACAGAGCTAATCTTATATACATTTGTATTATTATATTACTGTTGGTAATAATGGCAGATACTTTACAGCGTCTAAAATATAAAAAATAGTATCTTTACTAATAATATAAATGTGAATATAACGACTCCAAAATAATTTTAGTATGGAGATAACCATAATCCTCAAAAGAGATACAACTTGATAATTTAAAAAGGCAAAATGCGATTAAGCGACTAAAGCTTGTCTAAAATACGCTGTGTTTATATTAGTCCTAGTATTACCCGCGGCTCTCCTCGTTTCTTTCTGGATAAAAGGTAGCTTATATCCTTTTCTGTACACTTGACAGCGTGTATACAAAATTACCTGATGATCGGTCGAGTAGTTCAGGCGTGAAGCGTAATAAGCAAACAAACTCAAATTTACATGTAGAATATTAAGCTACATTCAATAATGATTTTGGTATATTTTCTAAATATCTATCATAATAATATAATTTATGTATCATGTTTCTAAGTTTTGTCCCGTGTGGGATTCGAACCCACAATATTCGGCGCAATAGCAGCGGTGCAGGCGACAACTTAAACCACTACGCCATCCGTGGAATCATTTACTAGTATCATATCCTGTTGCATCATATCATGGGGAGAGGCGTGGGCGCGCAGAAAGGTCTCTCTGTGTGTTCTACCGACTCTTTCACGGGGAGTGCTCTGAAGAACTGTTTGATTTGGTACCAGCGGCCCCTTTCTATCAGCCTTCCAATCGACAACGAAGCAGGGTCCATCCATATCACCTGGAAGCGTTCTAATCCAAGATGGTACGCTTTCAGCAATCATTTCTCCCACGTACAAGCAAGCTCTTTTATATTTATCTTAGATACATGACATCTAGTTAATAATTCTAGGAATAGTGTTGATAAGCTTGACTTGAGTTTCAAAAAGGGAATCGGGAATAGGATCTATCGTTTGAGTTACATCTGCATATGCAGTATATGTAGTGGTATTTATTGCATAATTATCAGCTTAACTAATTTTAGTTTGTTTAAGTGGTCGCTTCGCCATTGCCGCTGTGTTAAGTATTGAGTAAGAAAATAATATTGTGTGGAACCCGAATAGTTATAATAATAATAATAATAATAAACTTTATTTCTCTCATCACAAAGGTTCACGTACAAGTGCATCTTACAATAAATAGGTATAGATACATATAAGGATCCTTTGTGAGAGACTGGAGTCCGTACTAGGGAGACCCCTGTGTGACGGATCACCAGGCCCCCACCCGGGACTAGTAGATGTATTTGCCTATTAAATAAGAAGAATTAAGAGTTTGTTTGTTTGTTTGCTTGAACGCACTAACTCAGCAACTACTGATCCGAATTGAAAAAATATTTTAATGTTGGATAGCTCAGTTATCGAGGAAGGCTATATAACATCACGCTATGAGCCACGGGGGCGACGCAGTAATCATAAATGCGAGTGAAACCGCGGCCACATCTAGTGTTAAATATAAGTCCTCAATATACCATACATATATTGATAAATAAATGCAATTCTATTCGGCTCCATTCTATAATGCTGATATGACAATTCTATTTATGACCCTAACTACTTATAGCTACATATATAATATGACTGTAATGCCTTATTTCACGGGCGATAACTGCAGAACAAACTTCAGTAGTAAACGCTTCTCAAACTTATGATTAAGATTGGCTTGCTAGTGTCAATGAACTTTACTATCCATATGTTCGTAATCTCTTGCAATTTACACAGAACTTGTAATGGGTCTCCAGAACTCGATATTAGGGAGAACAGTGTGTATGATGCATTGTATAAAACGATGATTTATATGTGTGGCAAAAACGACGACACTTTTGACGTAATATTTTCTACCTTAGTTTTTCAACAATTATCGTCATTCATATTTAAAATAATTAACATAAAACCTTGACAAATACACTTAAACCTTTCTCATGAATCACTCTGTCTATTGGTGAAAACCGCATGAAAATCCGTTCAGTAGTTTTTGAGTTTATAGCGAGCAGACATACAGACAGACGCAGTGGAGGACTTTTTATAATATGTAGTGACTATTTTCATACATTACATAGTCTCAAGCTTATATCTACAAAGGGGCATTCAGATGTATATTACATCTATATTCCATGCTAACTTTTATTTAAAGTCCCACGTAATAGGACGAGTCTATCGGAGTCTAGAATATTAGACTCCGTGCTGTGTTGCATAGTTAGTACAAGACTTGCCGTAATATTTTCAATCTTGGCTTTACTTCCAATTGTTTTCAAACATACATAGTCTAAAGTGTATCTCCTCAAAGGCCGTGGCAAAGTTGTTTTACCCGCGCATTTCGCTAACTATGATTTTAGGTCCTAAGTTAATACGTGAGATCCAATATTGCAAAGTAATTTTTTTAATTAAAGATACCAATGTTTGCCTCGACTCGCGAATTAAACCCGAAACCTCATGCATAGCATCGTATATATCACCGTTACGCCAACGAGGCAGTCAGTCAGGTATATTTTAAAGATACTTTAAAATGTCGCCTATCCATAAAAAGTTATTGAAAGAAAGAAAGAAAGAAAACATTATTTATTGCCACAAAACAATTAAAAAGACAACCAAATAAAGACTGTGTAAACTAGTATTATGACTTTGTGGCAAGAAATGGTCTCCATTCAGCTTTGATGTGGCAATAATACCGCAACGCTGATTTTTAATAGAGACCATCGTTACGTACGGACGTCAAACTTCATATACCTATTAGCGGTCGCCAAGTGGTCGAAATTCGCCCAAAATTAATTTAAATTTGAAGTTTGATCGTTATTAAGGTTTCATTGTATATAACTATGCCCATATAATCATATTTAATTAGTCACCTACTCCACATACATATTATGTAACCATAGTTACGAACAATTTAACGACATCAGCCGAACAATGCCGAAACACTACGAACGTGATTCGACTGCTTGTGTCAAATACATGGTCGTGTGCGTGTAGTGTTTTTTCATTAATTAATTGTATTTCTTATGCATATTTTATAAAAATATTAGGATTCGCCACTCATTCTCCATATAAACTTTAACTGTGTCAAATTTCATAATCCACCGTCCGTGCAATTTTCGTAAAAAGGGATACAAAGTTTTTGCTTTATGTATTAATATATAGATTATAACTTCATTACATAACAAAATTAAGAATATATTAAAGAATACAAGAAACAAAAAACAGTATAATTATAATAATAATAATAATAAAATTATTTATTCAAGTAACATTAACTCATAGTGTTAGTAACAATTTAAAAAAATTAAAATTAAAAATGCCTAATCTACTACTTGATACCTATGCATTTATTGCCTCATACGGAGATCTAATTCACAACACACCGCATTGGGCAGAGGCGAGGCACATAGCTATAACAATATTCTTTTATCAAGCTATCTATAAAACTATATCATTATATTCGATTATCACAGTAACCAATTATAATAAAGTAATTATAATTTGAAACACAAAATTGACTGCGATTAATATGTACCTAAATTTTAGATCGCAATTAAGGACCACTCGATAATTAATTTTAACAAAAGGGGCCTCAAATTTCTATTCATTATTACGAAATATAAATAAGCGATTATATTGAACGGTTATTTTTAGGCAATGTTGTTTTGAACAATATTGAATCGGTCATTTAATCATAGTAAATAAGGAAATTGGTTTTGTTGGAATGTACTTCTTATAATATTTAAAATGTATTTTCTTGTGTCATGAACTTTGGCAATATTAAGATATATTTGTTATAGGCGCTGTCTAAATAGTCACGTCGCTACTGCCATTACGTCGAGTGTTTCGGGTTCGAATTCCACAAGTAACGTTTGTGGGATTTACTAAATATGGTTGTTTCAAGGCAGGGTGTCCTTCGTATTCTTTGTAAAAAGGTTTATAAAGTCTACCGCAGAACTAAAATTATTCCTCATATTATTCAAATTATTATTTGTCATCGCTCTTAGAAAACATCGCGACCAGTAGTCTGTTTAATGGAAGAGACTCAGTCGTTTAAGGCCTTTAAAAAAGACTTGACTTTATTTTACACGACTTGAGTCTGGAAAGAAGTTCAGTCTTTAGTAATGAGACTCAATCGTTCGTTCATTATACTAAGAACATTATAAAAGACTAATCGCCTTAAACGAATCGAGCTGTTTTTAAAAGCACTCGCACCTGAGTTGTGCTTGATTTTCATTACAGCTGACGCTCTAAGGTTAAAATGCGATGTAACGCTGATTGGGTCGTTTGGATTCTATAAGCTCTGTATAATAAATGATCTTCAAATCAAGACAATGAAGTAGATAAATGATCAGACTTCGATTTTGATAGTTATTTTTGTTTTAAATTAAATTACAAAAATATATACACGGCGTTCAGAATACTACTCAGTGAAATAATGTAATTAATATCGATAATAGCATTATTAGAAAGTTATTTACCACATTTAAAATCATCAATGAATCTGATCAATAGTTTAGTGACCAAAGCTAAGAAATATATAGATATTATTTTATAAATAAAAATCGTTCGTTTATTAATAGTATAATACTTAATAGTGCAGTAAAAACAATGAAGGTATAATGATGGTTTTCATAAATTTAGTCTCCAGTTTTAGTCTTTTAACTCTAAAACTTGAGTCTTCAAAAATGAGTCTAGTCTTTCTATAAGACTTAAACGACTGAGTCTCTTGCATCACTAGTTTCAAAACCTGTACGTATATAAAAAGGACAAATTCTAGTTTAAGGCGTACTGAGCTGGATGAGAACAGAATTTTCCTTGAAGAATAGGTGAATTCTACTCTGGTAATATGTGATAAAAAGAAGGGGCTGGTACTAAGTTAAATATTTACTCCAAAAACTTAATGTGTACATTGCTATTAGACATGGATGTGGTTCAAGTACCTATTTCTGTTGCTCTAATATCTTTAAACTGTCCTTTAGATTGGGATCGACTGTTCCATATTATGCAAATGTGCATCTTAATGTATATTATTCTTCTATACGTATGACACTACAGTTCTCCTAAACGGCTGGACTAATTATATTATATATATTTAAATGGGTCTTTGGATGGTTTAGATATATAATTGGACCCGGCGGCGCTGCTATTAAGTTTTTGATTTAATTTTTTTAAGCCACCTAGGACGGCTAGTTTTGTATAAAAAACCAGCTTCTGTATGTTTGCGTCCGCTGAACTCGAAAAGTAGTCGACAGACGGACTTGATACTTTTACAACGTTGTTATTCAATATACTGGGTGTAAGAGACAGCGTGTCAAAAAGTGAAGTAGTAGATTCAGATCATTTTTCTGAGTTAAAATAATTTGAATTTTCTTGAGAAAAATTTCTATTTCTTTTCTGCAACTATATATTTTCTGATGGTGACTAATTTAAATCAGAATGATGATCTGAATCTCCTATTTCACTTTTCAGTACGCTTATTTACTACTTAGCTACTTAGTATAAATGGAGTGGTCTTATAAACTTATGTACCGAGATTCCCACAGGAATGGAGAACTAAAAATATCAGACTGTACCACAACAAAGCGTGGTCAGATTTAGCTAATATACTGTATAGCATATTAGCTAAATCTGACCATGCTTTGTTGATACCAGTTAGCTTTTAAATATTTTCCTGTTTAAGAGAAACTTGAATGTTTATTACTGTATTTAAAATTTTATGTGACTTTGGTATACGTGTATCCGCAACAATTGTGAGATTACGAATTCGGTTAATTTGATATCACGAAAACAAATGACGACTGCACAATGGTGAAGTGGTTTAAGTGGTCACCTCATCACTGCCACCGCGCCAAGTGTTGTGGGGTTCAATCCCCACACGGGACAAAAAATTGTGTTATCCACAATAGTTGTTCTTAGTCTAACATTCAATTCAAACAACGGACACAAAGATCGCCCGATCTTTATGTCCGTTGTTTGAATGTTTGTAAAGTCCCCCGCGATATAGAAATTATTCCTATTGCGAGAGTAGTCTTTTAAAAAGAAATCCTAATTTCATATTAATTTTTAATTATGCGTTACTAGCAAGTTTTGTTACAAATGACTAGTATTCTTATTAACCTCTCCAACTTAGCAGAAAAGCTTGTGCTTGGTTCACGACGGTAGTGTAATTATTGGCCTTTCTGTCAGAAAGTTTGGAATGATACATAAAATATACTACACGAAAACATTACCAACCTCCATAAACTGAACGAACTCTTCAGAGACTAGATAAGCCACAAACGAAAAACAAAACTACCGAGGAACTACACGTAAAACAGAACTTATTTGCTCGCAGCACTATATTCCACTACATTGTTTATAAAAACAAGCATAACCATAAAATAACAGAGTAACAAAACATTTTATCGATTCACATTGCGGATGCTTTTACAGCAATAAATGAATAATGTTGCAACGATATCTGTATGAAGTCACTTGACTTCCAGTTGCTACGTCCGCAACACACGTTCTAAGAGATACACGGATGGTAATTCGAGCCAGCAAGTTAGGGTGACTTTGTTTGGTCGTAAAATATTGTATACTAGTTTTTCTCCGCGATTTCATTTGCGTAATTCCCGTTCCCGTAGGAATATCGGAATAAAAAGTAGCCTATGTGTGGTTTAGGTAGGTAATCCAGGTCTTCAGCTATCTACATACCAAGTTTCATCGCAATCGGTTCAGTAGTTTTTGCGTGAAAGAGTAACAAACATCCATACATCCATACAAACTTTCGCGTTTATAATATTAGTAAGGACAATTTTTTTTTTGAAGCCTTTGTTATTGATGTTTTATGGATTCTTTTAGTTAGTATTAGAAGTCAAAAGTCTTTAAGTTAAGATTGAAATGTACTAGAATACCACGGAATTTATATATATATAACGGATACTATCGAAGTGGGGCAACAAAGTCTTAATATGTGTCACCAACAAAGGAAGTCCTTTTGTTCGTGACACATACTTATTCCTAAACTGCTACTACTACTACTATTTCTTTTTATTTTTCTAAACACGTTTATGATCTATCTACAAAATGTCTTATTAAATACATAAGATATTAACCTAAAACTCCTTCTCCCTAGCCTTTATTATTCCCAAGTCACTTGGGGTCGCCTGTTTCTGGTCTAACCAGATTTGACTGCATATCAGTTTTTACGCGGAGCGGCTGCCACCTGACCATCGTAACCTGAAGGCTAACGATACCCTAAGGCTAGACCAGTGTCAGGATATTATAGGGCACTGACTTCCCAATAACGACTGACATAGACTTTCATGGCAACCGTGACCGACGGCTTAACGTGTTCTCCGAGGCATGGAGCAGGCGATAATTGACAATCAATACGCACATAATTTCGAAAAGTCATATATCTTTCAAAAGTCAGAGGTGTGCGACGTGGGTTCGAACCCAAGACTCTCTGCATTGCAGTCTGTTGGACTCCCCACTGAGTTAAATTAAAAGTAAAAATATAATTTTGGGTAAATTAAGATTAATTACCAGAAATTAAGCGTTTTTTTATTAAATCAGTTGAAACCTCAGTTCGGCTGATTGTATAAAAACCCTTGAAAAATAAAAAATAAATCGAACCCAAGACTCTCTGCATTGCAGTCTGTTGGACTCCCCACTGAGTTAAATTAAAAGTAAAAATATAATTTTGGGTAAATTAAGATTAATTACCAGAAATTAAGCGTTTTTTTATTAAATCAGTTGAAACCTCAGTTCAGCTGATTGTATAAAAACCCTTGAAAATAAAAAATAAAAAACTCCTTTCGGCTATGCAGTTTCTTCAGCATTACATTTTATAGTTGCAATACCAGTCGTATTTTCAAACGGCGCGACAGAATATATCTCCGTATTTTCGAAAGAATATGTCGAACACTTTCTATAAAGCTGATACGACACAACCTTAAGGTGTCACATGAACTAAAAGGTCCCATGGGTCACGTGAAATTTGTATACATGGTGATCCATCACTTTAGGTAAAAACTGTTTGAAGAGAAGCTATTTTATTTTCAATGGGCAATGGAAAATGTCGGCACTTTAGTTCATCGTATAAATATGAAGACTAGTTTAAATGAAATTGGTTCAAAGTACTAGATGTGTGTTTCAAAATTATACATTTTATTTAATAAAATTGTTATATAAAGAGTGATATAAGTAATAAGCTTTTGCCGGCTTGAAAAAAGAGGTTAAATATATTAGTTTGAATAGACAATTATAGAAGAAGAAAAAAAGTGCTTCTGATACATAGACTGAATATAAACAAACAAGTATTTGTGAAAGAAAAGAGGTATTTACTCAGAAATAATAAAACTGGAGGCTCATGCTGATGGGTCACTTGACACGAAACGATAATTTCTTTGAAACTGCTGGAAAGAAAATAGAAAGAAAATCTGGGAGGATAAGCTTTATTAGAACTTATCAAGAATGAGACAGAGATTGTAATGTATCGAGATAATAGATGAAATTTGGGTGGACAGAGAAAAGTAGATTTTCCAAGCAAGGTGCAAGGTCAGCGATTTTAAATGAAAATATAAATTACCAGCGACCCATCCTAGCTTCGCACGGGTAGTACAAAACCTTAACAGTCTATATTCCTAAACCTTCCTCATGCATGACTCTGTCATCGGTGAAAACTGCATGAAACTTCGTTCAGTAGTTTTTGAGTATATCGCGAACAGACAGAGAGACGTGGCGAAGGACTTTGTTTTATAATATGTAATGCAGGGACTATTTAGGTATTAGGATCTTAATATACCACATAATTATTATTATAGGTCAACTACCTCGGTGGCGTAGCAATAAATGCAACTGCTATGCATAGGATTTCGGATGCGATTACCATTTTACAAGCAAAGCATTAGAATAATTTCTTGCATTATTTGTTCAATAGAATTTGTACGTTGTTTATAAATAGAACGATCCCAAAGAGCACTAATTAAAGTTATGTATTTCAGAAAACGGCATTTTCCACAGAATTCTTATATAAAATCAGCAAACTTTTATTAATCCGATAGTTATCGATAGTTATATCATAATACAACGTTAAAAATGCTTAAATGTCTACCACGAATTGAAATAGACACTGCAAAGAGAAGGAAAGGTATAATAGCCCCAGTCCAAAGAGTTAAAACAACATTTGCAAACATGCAATATTGTTAACGTGCAGCATGATACATCCTGTAACTTACCGAAGTTGTAAATCAATAATTACTGAGTAGATTGCAAAACTTTCATACGACGACACAGAGAAACTGTTTGAAGGTGTACATACGACAAGAACATAAAAACAAACAATATTAGCTCGACTTTTAAATATATTTATTATTATATATTAATGGACGCCCACCCACACACGCACACACGCACAATCTTTGTAACATCTCTTAGATATAAGATGTTAATTAATAAGTGTTTATAATTGTAAACATAACAGAGTTATAAAAGAGCGGGACCTTCTGTTATAAATATTGTATATACTTAAAAGGAGACCCCAACTACTAGGTTAAAAATGACCAAATGTTTACGAAAATAAAGATATTTTATTATTTTATTTATTTATTATTTATAATTATTTTGTCAAACTCCTTCAAACTGATTCAATTCGTTGCAGATCCCAAGACAGTTTAACTTTACACGGGATTTCACGAGTCTCAAATCTACATATGTATTTTCTATGGTTACTGCTGCTGAACCTGGCTACATATTTTGTGTTACAGTGGTGGAACAAGTCCCAAAGAGGCTTTCTTGTTAAGGAATACTCTAGTGGATCCTGGAAAGTAGAAAGAACTGTGTCAGTAGACGGCACCAGGCTTACCCCTATTACGTAGACACTTACCATAGCCTACAAAATGCACTTGCTTACTCCTTCAGGAATATAGGTATAAGGATATGTAAATATACATACGTAATACGACGTCACTATAATTACGGCTAAGTTTGCTTGCTTTGCCTTTGTCAGTCAAAATCATAAACTATTAACCCACTTTAAGCAGTGCTTAGGTATGAATAATTTAAGCTGTTAATGCTGAACAGTTTGACGAGTAAACAAGCATATAATTCATTTATCAAGAAGCAACAGTTACACTACATAATATAATGATTAAGATCGATACTTAGAACAAGTTGTTGTGTGTGGTTAGGCTGGTATATAGAAAAAGATTCCAAAACCATACAATATATCAGTCGAATTAATGACACTTTTCAGTCAGATTACTTGGCGCAGCGGTAGTAAATGCGACTGCTATGCATAAAGTCTTCAGTTCAATACCCGGTCGGGTAAAAATACAATTTACAACATTGTGATAAAACATAAATAGGAATACCTAAATTTCATAGGGCTGCCTTACATAAAGGCTGCCAAGGCATGAATTTACAAAAAATAAAATATAATTATCTATGCTAGTGTGTTAATAAGTTACGAAAATATTTATTACATTTAAAAAATATACAAACAAATGGCATTATTTGTATTAAAATATCAAAACTACTAATAATAATTAGAAATTGCATGCACAGTGTTTGCAAATAAATTATATCAAAAAAGGAAAGGATTGATATTTTTTTATATATGATGTAAGGTTTTATTTACAGTATATTTACATTATTAATTTTAAAACGAATTAATCTAATATATATTTACAAACGTATTAAAAAGATAACAGCATTACAAAAACACAAATAATTATAATACTAAATATTTACAAAAATGGTTTAGGCATCGTAGAATTCTTCAGCATCGCTGTCAACTGGTAACGTGCCCAGAAGACTGGCAGCATTGCCACGTTGAATGATGATTATTAAGGTTGCCCATTAAGAAATTCTCAGTAGCTGTACGGAGCTTGGAACCTGGTAGAAGGCTTTTTGGCTTGCCCACTACTACGGAGGTAAACAAATTTAAGTTAGCAAAACAAGTGAAATACATAACTACCTTTTCATTCGGAAGGCGTGAGGCTATGCACGTATATATGTATATAGGCAACAGCTCTAAATCGTGTAGGAAGAGTATTTAGATTTCGTAAATTTTTTTTTTGTCCTCGTGTAACCACTGTGCTGCCACCGTACCAGCTGTTGTGGAATCCCACACAGGATATTTTTTGTGTGATTGAAGATCATTGAACAGATAATAATTGTTATGAGTTTGTGTTCAATTAATTATATTTGCTTACGCTCTAATGAAATA
This sequence comes from Catocala nupta, assembly GCA_963675205.1. Lineage (NCBI taxonomy): Eukaryota > Metazoa > Arthropoda > Insecta > Lepidoptera > Erebidae > Catocala > Catocala nupta. The sequence goes on from OY776093.1 coordinate 25,408,888, forward strand.
TTTTGCTAAAAAGTATACAATCTTTTTTGGAGATTTAGATATACAGCCTTTAACCTCCAAAATAGATAGATTACTATTTTTTGCGTAATGTATGATTTATAACTACCAATATTATACACACACAATTGACTGTCTGTTTTTTACTTATAAAACACTAAACTGAAGTTGACGATATTCACGAGGGAATAGCTTGAACTCTATCGATGCACCTCAACAATTTTCATCGTCGGCATGTTTTACGAAACTTTTTGATGAAGCGGAAATGTTGATGAACTAATCAAAATGCATATGGAGACGTGTCGAATATCAAACGTGGCAAGGTGCACCAAAAACTCTGTATGCATGATAGGCCTGTTGAAAAAAAGAGGTTGTAAATGTGACCACTGTGTGTAGTCTTGGGGTTCGATTCGGTAATCGAAGGCAAGACTTTATGCACTGCGGTTTATACTTTACTAGATTTTGCCCGCGGCTTCGTTCGTTTAAATGTTGGTTAGGTTAGTAACAGTCCACCCTGAGGTTTGACCTGAGAGTGGTGGGCTTCGTGGATCTGCTCGCGACTCGATCAGCACCAGGTCCGAAAGGCGGCGTACGTGTTCCCACGCGCGCCTCTGAGTCGTGTCTTCGTCCCCCCCGTAAGAAAACAGTAGAAGAAGTCTTTTTTTGTAGCGACCTGCCGTTTCACATGGCGGGCCGAAACCTCGGCGGGGTGAAAGCGATTCACGCGACCCCGCCGTCTATGGTTATGTCGAGGAATAACGTGGTAGGTTTAGTCGGTATAACCGGGGTATCTTTCCCCCGGTGAGCCCGACATAACCTATTCGTCGCCCCGCGAAGAGGTATGAGACAAAACATTCTCCACGAAAAAAAAGTAATAGTAGACTTAACTTTTTTGGATGAAAGGCACCCAATGTCCATTTCTGTTCCCCTGATATACGAAATTTCATGATGGTCGGTCGAGTAGTTCTGGCGTGAAACCGTAACAAAAAAACTCACATTCGCATTTATAATATTACTAGATTTTGCCCGCGGTGTCGCTCGCGTAAATGTAAGATAGGTTTTTTTTAAATTTTATTATCATTGGTGGCAGACGAGCATGTTGCCCACCTGATGGAAAGTGGTAATCGCTGCTCATGAACTTCAGCAATGTCAGGACATAGCAGAGCCACTGCCTACAATGAAAGAAGAACTCTCTTTAAACCTCATTTGAAGAAGTAGGCGAGACTAGAAATAATACCTTTTTTGGATGAAAGATGTATGTCCTTTTCTGTTCCCCTGACAACGTGTATACGAAATTTCATGATGATCGGTCAAGTGGTTAAGGTATGAAAGTGTAACAAACAAGCAAACAAACAGACATTCGTATTCATAATATTATTTAGGATAAACACTGAATAAAAATCTGCAATACCGCCGGGTATATAAAATACTTTACGTATATAAAATAAACATATACCCGGCAGTATTGAAGAGTGTTATTGGGTGTTTATGTCAATAAGAAATTCTCAATAGCTGCATCGAGTTTATGTAGAAACGAAATTCATTCAAGAGCTCATGCATTGCATTCACATACGCAGCGGTAGCGTATACGATTGCTGTGCATGAGAACTTGAATTCAATTGATAATAATAAAAAATGTTTATTGCGACCAAAACATATGAATAATAATACCAGACCTTTATTAAACTGTCTCGCTGCAGGGCATGGACATCTTCTCAGTGTTAGGCCATAATCCACCGCGTTGGTTCAGGGCGGATAGGCAGACTCCACACCTCTTTAAAAAAATTATGAAGAATTCTTAGACATACAGTTGTGTATTTATGGAGCTCCAACAGCGAATTCTAGTTTGACAATACACTTGAATAAGTATCAGATATCCAATTACAGGTCCTCACGATTAACATTACATTAAAAACTACACACAGTCTCTAAAAGAATAGCAATAACACGTATACAATTACAATAGAACCAGGGTACAATACAGCTCAGCTAGCAATATGGCAGTCTAAACAAAGAACTGTTCACTCATTCGTCGTCTCGCCACTTGAATAATTCTATATGTTAGTAAAGACTATGTGGCATCTATTAATCTTTACCTAAACTTAGTCTTACCCTTTTTGCGTTACTCAACTAGATATAAAACTTCATTCTACATAAAAGGTTCCCCGCAAAGTACTTTATAAGAGCTCCGAAGAAACGCTGTCAGATACCATCGTACCATGAAGTCTAGTTTTTAGGAAGTATTCCAGATACTATCTTTCTTACTAAGTTAAAGTCTTAGTCTTGTTAAGTGGCTGATTTAAAGTCGAGAAAGACTCCGGTGCGACATATTTTACTGTAGAGCAATGGCTATAAAGTCTTGTTTTTGATAAGGTTTATAAATGACTCGCTTTTTTCTCGGATATAGTAGCCAGTTTGAGATAAAAGGCACTTAATGTTGCTCGTAAAATTATTTCATAGCGAGGACACTAATACTTTGACTGTGTAACTACAATAAAGATATAATCCTGGTATTCACGCAGAATATAGTTGTTTAAGTGGTCACCTTGCCGCTGCCATAGCGTCGAGTGTTGTGGGTCCCCACACGGGAGGAAAGTTTGTGTAATCCGTAAATAGCTTTTTGAGTCTGGGTTTACTTTGTGTCCGTTGTTTGAATGTTTGCAAAGTCCCCTGCGACGCAGGAATTATTCCTAGTACGACAGCTGTTTTAAAAAAATTTATCGTAGCGAACCTAAAATTTGACCACACCTTTCTGTTATATTTAAAAACAAAGTAGTAACTTAGTATTGTATACTAAGTTGCATTTAAAAACAAAGCTGGCGAAATTTGGATACATTTATTTTTTAATTGGTTTTAATATATAAAAGATGGGACATACAGCAAAAGACATCTAAAATTAATTTTGATGTACATATGTGATGGTGTATTAACCAAGCATTTCAGAGATAAACAGCCGTACAATCACTTATAATTTTTTTTCATTTGTGAATGTCACAGTTCAATCCCCTAACTAACACTACGATTTTTGACTACTAACCATGCGAAATAAAATAAAAAGGTGACTCCCCCTATAAAATTTTGATTAGTTGCCAACACGTTACATTGAATCTTATAAAGATTCTCAAATTATTAAAACAAGATTGAATTTTCTTTTTAAAACCAATTTCGGCTCGAATACGTGACTTAATAACAATAAGAAGGCTTAAGGCTACACCTTTAACCTGGGTAACGTATTTTGGATGTATTCTGAGTATTCTCGTCAAAAGCGTTTAAAGTGGCATTATATCGAAATTTTTCACTTTTGTTTCATTGGCAAAATTTCATTCGATCTACATCGTACTAATCATAATAATGTTAAATCGTAATTTTGTTATTAATTTGCCAGTCTGTATGTACCTTTTAAGAATCTATGTACATTGTGCCTTATCTGGTATGGAAATAAATTATTATTATTAAATAACAATAAATTTAATCATTGGATAACTTGTTTGGATGATTTTTGCTCTATAACGCAAATCTCTTAAACTAATTTGGATCAAACTTGGCATAAATTACAAGACTGTATTACTCTTTAACCTGGTATGTGTGTGTATACAGGTGTCCGGTAATTAATGGATAACCTGGAAATGTCTTATAGTGGAACTAATTGGCTGTTCAGAAAAAAATATGAAAAAAAATCTGTCCTAACTACTACCTGAGATATGTGTTTTTTTTATGACCATGTATTACTTTCTTGTATACTACGACCATATATGAATTAAATCCATCGGTTTTTTGTTGTTTTATTATTAAACACTAATTATGCTAAGAGATAGTATGGGTTTAATTTTTTTAATTTTTTAATTTTCTTTGTCATTTATTTGTTTTTTATATGGGTTGAGTAATAATTTGTTTTTATCTCTGGGTACGTATCTTTGATTGTTAGTTGTAAAATTGTATGCAGCTGGCTTGATGTCCGTGCGTAACGGTGGTCTCCATTGAAAATCAGCGTTGCGATAGCACATCGGTTTTATCGCAACATCAATGCTGAATGGAGACCATTTGTTGCCACAATAGCATAATGTGTATATACATATATATATATATATATATATATATATATATATATATATATGTATATATATATATTTTTTTTTCTTTTTTTAATTTTAACTGTTTATTTAATTGTCTTTTTTATTATTTTGTCTATTTTGTAAGAAAAATATGTAATCATATTTCTTTGTGGCAATAAAGAATGATTTCTATCTTTCTTTCTTTCTAGATAGACAGTCAAAAGTATGCTATGCTAATATAGCTTGCACTTTTTAATATATATATATTTTTTTTCTTTTTAATTTTTCTGAACGGCCTTCAGTTCTACTATAAGACATTTCAAGGTTATACATTAATTACCGAACACCCTGTATATGTGTGTATACTTTTCTTCTTTTTTATATAGCATCTGAGTAGTTTGGTTTCAAAACATCTTGCAAGAAATTTTATACATTTTTAAGAATCCAATTGGATAAGAAAGTGCCTGTGCTTGTCATTAGCAACATATGTATTTATTTATGTATATTCAAATTGTTATGAGTAAGCCGTCTTTCAAAGCTAAATAAAACAATGAGTTCCTGTAGGACTTTCGTTGACAAAGCTGTGGGCTGAAGCTAGTCAGTAATTTGTGCACTAAAATACCGTGTCAAACACTTATCATATTCAATATCTTTAAAAATCATCCCATTTCAAAATTTTTATTTATTGCAAGATATACCTAATATATTTTTATTCAAATTGCTTATTGAAAAACTAAGTATACACTTAGATTAACTTAATATACATTAGTCCTAAATAAAAAAAATATTCAGTGTCAACTTAGTTGTCTTCTTCAGACATTGTAAAAAATAATATTTTTGTTCAAATTGTTAGTAACGCAAGAATATTGCGTTATTCTTGCGTTCTGGGTACCTAACAAAAAATTATAGTGGGTAGAATATGGATCTATCGCGTTGTTTAACAATTTTATCACATAATTTTGAAAATATTACACTACCACCGAAATTAGAATTCTATTTTAGTTATTTAAAATTAATAAAAGTATTTAGATTTAAATTTACACTTTCCCCGACGTTTCGGTTGCTTTCCAGGGGCCTAAGTCGACTCAACAATATGTATTACCAGTACTGCATACCGAACAATAATAAATCAAAAGATACCAACAAAAAACGCGGTAATCAAAAGTTGGATGATACAAATCTTCGTAAAATACTTGAGTACTTGCTCAACTTGCATGAAATTATCGTTTCTTGTAAAGCGATGCGCGTGTATTTTGAGTTATTTTAATGGGCCGGTCAGGATTTTATGAGTTATTGTTGTATGTTTATATTTTGTTAAATATTTTTAAATAGCCAAAACGGCACACTTGGTTTAGATGGTGTAGTGGTTTAAGTGGTCGCCTCGCCTCTACTGCCGAATGTTGCAGGTTCGATTCTCACACGGTACAAAGATTTGTATGATTCACAAATGGTTGATCCAAGTCTGGGTGTTCAACAACAACACAGGAATTATTCCTAGAGCAGAAGTTGTCTTTAAAAAAAAAATCTTGTATACCATTGTACAAATTTTGAATACAATAACCTAATGCTTTTTTCGCTTTCATAACTTGATTGCGTATATGGTTTTGGAGAAAATTGGTCGCATTGGTTGCTTTGGTTGGAAAATAATCTCTTTGCCAACAATGACGAAGAGACTACAGTAGCTACTTTCGAAATGGTCTAAAAACGTGTTTAATTGTTGGCAGGTTTCATAGGCTTTAGTAGATATGACCGTAGACTTGTCCTACCTACTCCAGATAGCATTTATCTATAAGATAAAAGTCTCGCCGTCTCTCTTCTTTAATCTTACATAAGTGAGACAACATGCGATTTATCTTTCGGATAACTTTAATGTAATAATTAAACTGTTAATTGTAGGAGTGGCCATAATAATGCTTACTGTCAGCCAATCCGACTGCTTATTTAGGAAATTATATATAGTCGAAATAATGTATTTACGGTCGAAGCCATGTGACACCCATAGGTCTAGTTCCACTAATCCAATCCAGGTTTATTAGGTGTTCCACGTATAGCAATAATCCTGTCGAATGCCTCCTTAATGAATGGTGGCCTCGATGGCATAGTGGTTAGTGAAACCGACTGCCACGCCTGAAGTCGTGGGTTCGATTTCCGCACAAGTCAAACATTTATGTGCATGGACGTAAATGTTTGTCTTGGTCTGGGTGTTTCTATGTATAACATGTATGTATTAACAAAAAAAAGTATATATGTATGTTTATCCATTGTTTAGTACCCATAGTATAAGCTGTGCTTAGTTTGGGCTAAATGGTGTTGTGTGTATGTGATAGAATATTATATTATTAATGGTTTAGCAGGTAAGTGGACTAAGCAGTCGCCTCTCTTCCGCCGCGCTTAGTGGCTTTGTATTCTACAAGGGCTATTTGTGTTATTCACAAATTATTCTACTGTACACTTTGTATTTGATAATCATATGTTTGTAAAGTCCACCGTAACTCAGGGCTTGATTCCTATTGCAGCAGAGGCTTTTCAAAGGTATAAGTCAGTTAACATAAAGCGCAGATATCTGCGCTTTATGTTAACTGTCCCACTGCTGGGCACGGGCTTCTTCTCAGTTTAAAAAGGGTTAGGCTTTAGCACGCTGGCCCAGTGCGGGTTGGCAGACTTCACATATATTTAAGAACATTATGGAGAACTCTGGTTTTGTTGCTTTTTTTACAGTATTTTCCTTAACCTAGTAATTAACTATTTAATACGCACATACCTTCGAAAAGTCCGAGGTGCGGCTACGTGATTGAAATCGATACCTGTGCATAGTGAGTGAATATTGAACTAGGTGAACTATTTTGATCTAAAGCGGACTGTATAATAACTACTAGCAGGGTTTGAAATAAAACGCAAACTGTAGCTTGATCTGAGGTTCATTTATTGTAAAATGTCGTTGACCTTATATAGTACAGCCGGTAACGAAACCATAGCGCGATTCAGACTTATGGTATAACGCCATCTATCGAGTGTTGACTCAAACTTTTTTTATTTACATTATGATTTTACTTTATAATTACATTTGCTCTTGAACATACCGCCCACCAAGGACATGTAGTGACGGAATGTCCTTCTTACATTCAATGTTAATAATTCTCGATACAATATTTATATATTATAACGGCTTAAAACAAATAGGTAAGATAAAAGCGTCAACATAAACTCGATAAGATAAACTTTAACATGAATATGCTACAAATTGTGAAATATTTAAAACATATAACAATGGTTATTAGACCTAAAACACGGCTGAAATTTTGAAAACATGAAATTGAACTTAAACTAAAAACATAAGTACATAAAATGATCTATGACCCAAACAATACATATTTCATGCATGGTCAATAGGCAGAATAATTAATTTATTAATTGGTCTTTTAATCGTAGAAAATTTAGTACGCAGGGTGACGACACGAGTGACATTATCATCACCTGTATGCTTCTCTACTACGCGTCCTAGGAGCCAGCGACTTGGTGGCAAATCGTCTTCTTTTACTAAGACGATGTCCCCTAATTTTGGCTCGGGTATTTTGGTTGACCATTTATACCTGTTTATGAGACCAACTAAGTACTCCTGGGACCATCGTTTCCAAAAAGTTTGTACCATTTTTTGGACAAATTGCCATCTTGTTAGAGAATTAACATTTGAACTGGAGAAATCTGAGTCCGGTATATTAAGTAACGGTTCTCCAATTAAAAAATGTCCTGGAGTCAAGGGGATTGGGTCACCAGGTTCATCCGAGTGAATGACACTCATCGGCCGAGAGTTCAAGCATGCCTCGACTTGGGTAAGGAGTGTACTCAATTCCTCATACGTGAGTGTCGAGTCACCAATAACCCTTTTGAGGTGAAACTTGGTGGACTTCACACCTGCTTCCCACAGACCACCGAAATTGGGCGCGTGTGGAGGAATAAAATGCCATTCGGTGCCATTAGCTTCCAGATGTGCTATTATAGATGGCTGTGATTTTGCCAATTGCTGTAGCTCTCGTGAAGCTCCAACAAACGTGGTGCCATTGTCGCTCCACAGTTTCGAGCAATGACCTCGTCTTGATACAAAACGTCGAAAAGCGGCTAAGAACGCTTGGGTGCTCATGTCGCTTACGACTTCGAGATGTATCGCTCGCGTAGACATACAAATAAAAAGGCATATATACCCCTTGTAGGAGTGATGGCCACGACCCTTGGTTGTCCTTACATTAATAGGGCCAGCATAGTCTACGCCACTATACAGGAATGGCCTTGCTGGAGAACATCTCACCGATGGGAGAGAACCCATAAATGGATGTCGAACAGTAGCTCTCTGTTTGGCACACGTGACACATTGCCGTACGTACTTTTTGACCAAACCCCTAACACCAATGATCCAGTAAGCAGTTCTCAAGTATGTGATCATAAGCTGAGGACCTCCATGAAGAGTCTTACTATGAGCATCTACTACAATCAAGTTGGTAAGGTGAGACATATGCGGTAAAACTATCGGATGTTTAATTTGTTCTTCCAATTGAGCCTTTTCTAGCCTTCCTTGAACTCTAACTATACCCTTGTCGTCTAGATAGGGAGATAATGATTTTAACTTGCTTGATTTTATCTGTACATAACCTTTAGTTTGTAATTGTAAATATTCTTCTGTAAATACTTTTCTTTGTGTGACCTTAATACAACTTTCTAATGCCCTTTCTAATTCATATTTATGTAAATAAACTGTTTTATTTTTTACTTTAGTTAAGAATCGACGGCAATAAGCAATTACCCTTATGAGTCTTTGTAAACTCGAGAATCGTTCAAATATGTCGTTCTCGTCAAATACAACAGCTACGTGTGCCTTGACGCATTGTTCTAGATCTATATCTAAATAATTTGGCCTTTTATATAAAACAACGCCTTCTTTCAGAAACTGGGGACCAGTGAACCAAAGCTTATTTTCCCTGAGCAAACTTGGCAATGTTCCTCTTGACGCGCAATCAGCTGGGTCGTCGTTGGTTGCGACATGAAACCATTGAGAGGGTTTTGTATGTGTCAAGATCTCTGAAGTGCGATTAGCGACGAAGGTTTTCCATTTGCTTGGATGACTGTTCAGCCATGCTAGAACGATGGTGGAGTCTGTCCAAGCCCTTACGTTATCGCTTGATATCTTTAACACTTCGGCTGTTTCTGCTAACAATCTTGACAGTAGTACTGCACCACATAGCTCTAAGCGGGGTATACTGATTTGCTTGATGGGTGCTACCCTGGTTTTAGCAACCACTAAAGCAACCTTGACCTGGTTCTTGCTGTCGATAATTCGCAGGTACACCACTGCTGAATAGGCTGCCTTTGAAGCGTCACAGAACCCGTGTAGTTCTAGGTTATCCTTCTCGTTTGTACCTAGCCAACGAGGTATCTGGACCGCGGTAAGCAGAGATAATTCTCTTCGGTAAGTCATCCACTCCTCTAACAGATCGGTGGGTATTGTATCATCCCAGCCAATTCCTGTGAGCCATAACTTCTGGATGATAATTTTCGCAAGGACTACACAAGGAGATAACCACCCCAACGGATCAAACAATCGTGCTATGTCTGAAATTACAGCTCTTTTTGTTACAGTTGTCAGTGGAGGTGGCAGAGACACCGTGTATTGAAAGGAATCACTGCTACGGTTCCAGGTAAGTCCTAATATTTTTATTACGCTATCAATTTTTAATTCTAAGTTTTTGTTCTCTGTCTGTTCCTTGTTGTCCTTATCTTTTCTTCTGTCTGTAGCTTTAATAGTGTGATCTAATTGCTTCTTTGTTTCTAATGTGTTTATTATGTCTAAAAGTTGCTGATTGTTACTACTCCACTTCTGTAATTCGAACTTTCCTTTTAGTAGTAAATCTGTAATTTCCCGATAAATCCTTACTCCTTCTTTTACCCGGTAACATCCGGTCATGAGGTCATCCATATAAAAGGATGTTAAAACCCTGTCCGCAGTGAGAGGGTAGTTTTCACCCTCATCATATGCAATTTGGTGCAGAGTCCTCACTGCTTGGAACGGTGCTGAAGCGGTTCCGAACGTAACGGTGAGTAACTCGTAGTCCTTAATTTCAGAGTCAGAATTATCACGCCACAGTATTCGCTGATACATGGTGTCCTCATCAGCAACCCTTACCTGTCTATACATTTTAATTATATCAGCTACAAGAGCAACAGGATACAACCTCCATCTCATTACGGTGTGCCTTAAATCTGCCTGCAAAGTAGGTCCAGTCATAAGGGTATCATTTAATGAGACACCTTTGCTGTTCCTCTCTGAGGCATTAAACACAACCCGTACCTTTGTAGTCGTCTTGTCGTCGCGTATCACTGCATGGTGAGGTAAGTAAACTGCTACTTCTTTATTATTGTCCTTTTCTTCTACAGGTCTCATATGATCTAGATGTAAATATTCTTTTATAACTTTAGTGTACTGTTCTTTTAATTGTTTGTTTTTGTGTAACCTTTTCTCTAATGACTTAAATCTACCTTCAGCTATAGCTCGAGAATTACCAGCCTTACATGGTGGATCATCGTCGCGAAAAGGTAATCTCACAACGTACCTACCATCATCTAATCTTGTGGTGGTAGCGCTATAAAACTCCTCGCACCTTTGTTCTTCTGGACTTAATATTTTCTTTGTATGAGGTTGCTCTTGAATTTCCCAAAATTGCTTGAGAATATCATCTTCGTTGACCTTAGCATGCAATACGTTAATATTCATGCTTGAACTATTTGATCTATTAATTGAACTATTTACAGCTTCTGATAAGATTCATCCTAACGTCGTGCTCTGCGCGATCAACGTAGAAGAGGGACTTCTCATCATACCTTCTCTAAGGATGCAGCTATAGACATCCGCACCCAATAAAAGATCTATTTTATTGGGTTGATTGAACTCGGGATCGGCTAGATCTTTAGTATTGATACCTATCCATTCTAACCCACTACCACTTATGCTTTGTTCCGGTAAATATGAAGTAATTTTACTGAGAACGTAGACATTAAGTGAAAGGGTGAACTCAGGGTCGACCCTTGAACTAATTTTCAGATTTACCATGTACTTGGCAATGGTTGATCTACTACCCAGACCTGACACGATTCCGCGAATAGGGATCTTTTTCAGTCTGAGGTATTGAACTGTGGCCTCTGTGATTAAACACGCTTGAGACCCTTGGTCAAGCAAAGCTCTGACCAAATGAAAGTTACCCGTCCTGGACTCGGCATTTACTAGCGCGGTGGCTAGTAAAACCTGTTTCGGTACGGAAACTCTATCGGTCGCTAAACATGATACCACAGGATTAATAGCACTAGTTGAGGGACTAGTACTAATTGTAGTCACGTCAGCTGCAATGTTCTGTTTATTTGCAGATTCGCTCGATTCTAAGTACAGCAAAGAGTGGTGACGTCTTTGACAAACCTTACAAGTGGTTTGCTTCTTGCAATTGTGAACCGTATGATTGCCACCTAAACAATTGAAGCAAATATTATGCTTACTGACAAACTCTCGTCTAGTGACAACTGGTTGCTTTGCAAATCTTTTGCAAAAGCAAAGTTTGTGGGACTCCGAGCAATATTCACACCGTATGTTGTTTGAACTCATGGCTACCATAATTTTAGGCTTGTTTGAACCCTGAACTTGATGCGATGTGACTCTCTTAGGCTCTATACATTCAAACGCGCGAAACCTATTCTCTAAAAAGTTGGCAAATTGCTCATAAGTAGGCAACTCATTCGAGTCTTGATTATTGATGCTGAGTTTCCACTGTTTTCGCGTTTCAGGATCAAGTTTAAAAGCAACAATATGGATGATGATAATGTCCCACGTGGAAACATTTACATTTAAATTCGAAAGTGCACTAAGACAATCATTGGTGGTGTCAAGTAGCTCTTTTAAGCCTGTCGCAGACTCAACAGATAAACGCTTCTGACTAAACAATCGCTTCAATATACAATTTGACAGATATTTTTTATTACTGTAACGCCGTTCTAATTTTGCCCAACACTGGGTGTAGTTTAAATCAGATATCTCCTTATGTCTTACAAATTGTTCTGCTTCCCCAGTAAGGTGCGCCTTTAAATAATGCATTTTTTCTACATTATCCAATGTTTCATTTTTGTCTATAAGTGAAACAAATAAATCGCGAAATGTAGTCCATTCGCTATAATGACCACTAAATGTAGGAATTGAAATTTTAGGCAACTTTACAGAACTCTTAGACGTACCGACGGTTTTAGACGACTTTGTTGGTTCTTTATCTACCTTACACATTATTTTATTTAATTGCGATTTGATTAAACATTTATAAGTTATATATGTTTCCTCAGTAGTATCATAAATTTCTAAATATTTCTGAACATCCTGTGCCTTAAAATTCTCATGAAGCTTTGTGTTGTTTTCTTTAAATGAAGCCCAATCGTTTTCTAATAACTCAAGTTTTGTCTCCATATATTCCAGAGTCAACCTATCTTTAGGACATTTTTTAAAATTAGATAATCCTCTCTGTATAATACCTTGGATATCCTTGAAAACATTTACTAAGCCCTCCATCTTGTAAATTTATCACAAAACAAAGCCAAAAATATTCAAAATAATCTACCGACACACAAACGAGTGTTAAAACAAACAAAATAAATACTTGTAAACCAAAATCTAAAATGTGTATATATAAAACTACAAACAAAACAATATTTCTAAACCAATAAAAATATAAGAAGCAAAAGCAGCAACTTGTAAAAATACAAATAAAAACACAAGTGGTAAGAATATTAAAATGTAACCCTTGTAAAACACTTAGCGAATATAATCTAAAACAACTGAACTAATAAATAAATATTCTAAGTGGCAAAAAGCGTCTAAAATTTTACAAGTGTTTTGCACTATCTTTACTGTCGGCGGAAATCGGGCATAGGTTCCCCGTTCCCTCGTTTTTTATAAAACTATTCTAAGTCACTAAACAACAAGCATGCATTATACTACAAACTAACTTAAAACTACAAAGTCTTTCTATCTTCAATTATTTTTCTAAGTTTAAATTGTCTTGTAAATAAAGTTCAAATTTCTAGTTTTAATCACTTGCACTATTTTACTTTGTTAATAAATAATTGTACTCACGCAACTTCACTGACTCACTCAATATGTGGCTGAATGCCACTTTCCTCCAAGTAACCGGTAGCGCCCTCTATTGAGACGTCTAGTTGAACTCCAACAATGTCCTTATTATCGTTTGCACAGATGTCCTCTTAATCGACTCCAACAAGCAGCTACAGCTGCTGGCGATACAACTGATTACCGCAATCAGTTGAAGCGCTTCAACAGCGCGTGTCTCGACTCCTGCGCAGCGATCCACTGCGAGTCTGAGACAACGGTCGGCTTGACCGTGTGAACTAAAAAATGGCCTTTGAACACAATCGGCTCGTAAGGTCCAATGAATATTGAACTAGGTGAACTATTTTGATCTAAAGCGGACTGTATAATAACTACTAGCAGGGTTTGAAATAAAACGCAAACTGTAGCTTGATCTGAGGTTCATTTATTGTAAAATGTCGTTGACCTTATATAGTACAGCCGGTAACGAAACCATAGCGCGATTCAGACTTATGGTATAACGCCATCTATCGAGTGTTGACTCAAACTTTTTTTATTTACATTATGATTTTACTTTATAATTACATTTGCTCTTGAACAGTGAGCAGTCCAACGATATTCCACAGGACTAACGCAGCTTTATTAAGTTTTAAATATAAATAAATAAATATATTTCAACACCTGACGCAATAGCCATAAGCTTACTTATAGTGTAGATGACAAGGCACCTCGATAGGGTTGTATACGTTGAGTTGTGACCTTTTTGTTGCCTGAAAGAATGTACATTATATATTTTAGTGACTGAAAAAGTGCCCGTGTAAAATGCATACTCATAATATTTCAATTCCATATTTCCGACAACAGCGCTACTTTTTATCATCTTATTCACAATTTACATAGCTTTCGAAGCGGCGAGTGATAAATTTTCGAGTGGGAGCCATAAATTTTTATTTTACGTGATACACTTCCGAGGATATTTAGCGACATGAACCGCGCTATCCGTTTTATTGTCTTATAGATTATCTTTATTCGTTACAGTTTATGTTATATCAACGTTACGTCTTATTTCTACAGTGACGTCATATTTTACAAGAATTTTATGCTTCTAAACGTTTTATTGCTATTTTTAATGTACGGGTTGTTTAGTTAGTAAATTCGCACACTCTAATAAGATTTTGAAGTAGTAGAGTAAATAATTATAAGGTTAATAATTTATTTAAAGTATAAGCAGATATATATAAGACTAATGCTTTCTCTTAATGCACTCGTAAAGGTAGCTATTAAATATGTTTGGTTAACATTCAATTGAGTCAATGCATTTTGTTGTATCGCTAATTTATAGTATCTTATCTTGTGTTGGGCCAGTCAGTACAAACCGGCGACACTTCGAACCAGTGGGATCTTTTGTGTTGACTTCCCCAATAACGACTGCCATAGATGTTCATGGCAGCCGGGACCGACGGCTTAACGTGCTCTCCGAGGCACGGAGCAGGCGATAATTGACAATCAATACATAATTTCGAAAAGTCATATAACTCTCGAAAGTCAGAGGTGCGCGACGTGGGTTCGAATCCGAGATCTTCTGCATTGCAGTCTATTTGTCTCCCCACTGAGCTATCGCTTATTTTATAGTAAGTAGCACACGATGAGCGCGCTGCTACACGCGCTTTGCAACTTGTGGTGTAGGCTGTAATGTCCATACATTGCAGTGAGACCGCACACTTAGTAATATTATAAATGCGAAAATGTGTTTGTTGGGTTATGTTTCATGCGGCTACAGAGCATCAGATCGATGTATTATTTTTCCTTAGACAAATGAATGACATAGTGTCCATTAGATCCTAGACTTCTCAAGCCAACAAGGTCTATCCCTCGGGTACCACAATCTTTATCACCACTTTTCTTTTGTTTTTATTAGACGACCACACTAGGAATAATTCCTGTATTGCAGGGTACTTAACAAATATTCAAACAAAGTACCAAAGACTTGGAATAACTATTTAATGTTCATGTACATTAAGATTAAGCACACTATACTCAGTGAAAGGGCAGTGGCGAGACGATTACTTAAGACTGCGCCGAGCGTAAGACGCGGTTGGACTGAATGACAGAGCTCGATATTCAAATCGGCGCGCGGCCGCCATAATAGAATTGTATGGAGGATTTGAAGTGCTTTTTTGGTAAATATGTATCTTTATCGTCAACCAATAACTGAAATATTTGGGACGGACAAATTGTAATATAACTATTTATGTATCGTTTAAGCTGTAAAATAGGATAGATTTTTACTCTTATAATCTAAAAATCACGTAATACGAGCTTATGTTTTTGTATATTGTGTGGAAATTTACATAATTTTGTAGGCGAAAATATTAATTATTTCAAGTTTTTTACACAGAGTAATTGTAAACACATTCTTTGTTATGCTAAATGTATATTTTATATTTAAAATAAAAGTGTTGATTTTGTCAACTTAACTGTGACCACCTGTTTTGGCACATTTTGCTCGGCGCAGTCTTAAACTACAGCTACGCTGTCCATGGAGTCTTAATAATGTTATAAATGCGACAGTGTATTGGTCCTTCACACAACAGAGCAATCCTTTTTTTTTTAATAACGACATAGCGATAGATCAAATTGTTCCTTTTGCAAAGGGATAGTAAAGATACAATAGACAAGTGAATGATATAGGGTCCATTAGATTTCAGGTCCAAATCGCAGGTGGCTTAAAGTAAGTTCCTTTTAAAAGAAACTGTAACTATATTACAAAATAGCATTTGTTTCTGGTTAGAATTATACATGTTCTAATATTTAAGGGATGAAAAGGGTAAGATTGGATGAAGCAAGAGATATATGTCAGTTTGTAGCAAGTAGAAATCAGCCTACCTGTCTGGGAAGTAACGCCAATGAGAAAGGTAAATCCCAGCAATAAGATAACATTCAAAGTTTTCTACTATAAAACCCTTTATTTGAAATTTGCCGATACTGTCAGTATAATTCAGGAAGAATATTAACCATTAATAGACCTACATATCTTCTATCTTGCTAGAATACGTCAATATATAAGAAAATATATATGTAAAATAAATGAGTCTACATATTTAGATTTTTACCCGAATACGGCGAAGCCAAAAGGAAGGGTAATGATTTTGGCAGTCTGGGTATGTATGTATGTTTGTATGTTCCACCATAGCGCCTAAACTACTGAACCGATTTTATTGAATGAGGTGTCAATAGATTCATAATTATTATAGCCTGGGTGACATAGGCTATATAAATTTAAAATTCGTTCTTTTCAAACCTCGTTTTAACGTATTCGGGTTATAGTTTATAGTATAGTACCCTATAATTTACATGACAATAATCATATTCTATACAATTATTTAAATAGCACCGTCAGCCTAGTTCCCACTATGCTGAGGCACCGTTGGACTATCAAGCACAGGTCGCGAGTTCGATCCCATGGTACATCTGGCTTTTCGAAGTTAGTAACGTATAGTTTATTATTGCTTACTTAGACAGTGAAAAAAGAAACACCGTCACTGAAGACGTGTGAAATTTGCCAGCCCCTTACTGAGCCAGCGTGGTGAACTGTGCCTGACTCATCTTTCACTGAGAAGAGCCTCGTGCCAAGCAGTAGGAGGGCTTATATAAAGGGCTATTATTATTTATTCATGTCAGTATGTAGTGCAATGAATATCATCCAATCGAAGTGCAATGCCTTATCCTTTAGTCTACCACCTTTGAAATTAATAATACACATTACGCCAATAATATAATTTGTTTGCATGCCTTTAAAAAGACTAACTACTGTAATAATTAAAACGTCTCACGTCTTTTTGATCCATTATACTATTAGATGAGTTGTATACGGATTTGAGAGGTTTTTGCTTTGTTTAATTTATTGAAAATAAACTATTCTATAATAGAAGTAAAGTTTAACAGTAGTAGTAGTTAATACGTTTCAAAATTATGTAAATATAGGTTTTCAAATAAAAACCCCGATAAATTCCATATATAGTAGTTAAATTTGTTAGGAGAAGTTTAATAAAAGTAGTGACGGTAAGTCCCGTTTTTGAAGAGTGGCTGGAGAGGCGGCTTGGCGCCCTCACCTTTCGGCTGACACAGGTTATGACTGGCCACATTTGTTTTGGCCAGTTCCTGTGTCGCATAGGCCGGCAAGAGATGCCCGGATGTCATCACTGCGGCGACTACCGCGATGTTGTTGTGGACACGGCGCTGCACATGGCATCGCAGCACCATGAGTTGATCGCGGCAGTCGGTAAAGTTGCCCTCTCGCTCCTGGCCATGGTTCAATGTATGGTCCGGAGCGAGAGGACGTGGAACGCCGTCGCCTCTTTCTGTGAGGAAGTCATGTCCATCAAGGAGGCGGCGGAGCGGGAGTGGGAGCGCTTAAATCCTCTCCCCAACTGCAGAACCGGGCGCCGGCGGGCGCGAGATGACCTCCAGCCACCCTGAGGTGTATTTGGCTGTGTGGTTGGGTGTTCGGCTCGCCACCCGATCAGCACCAGGTCCAAGAGGCGGCGTGCGTGTTGCCACGTGCGCCTCTGAGTCGTGTTTTTTTTTGTCCCCTCGCAAGGGGACAGTAGAGGAAGGGTCATGTAATGGCCTGCCATTTTACACGGCGGGCCGAAACCTCAGTGGAGTCGCGATTGCATGTGAAAGCGATTCGCGTGGCCCCACCGTCTATTGTTATGTCGAGGAACACCGTGGTAGATTTAGTCAGTATTACTGGGGCATCTTTCCCCCGGTAAGCCCGACATAACCTCTCCGTACATAATCTCTCTCGCTCCGCGGAGAGGCATGCGTCAAAGCATTCCCCCACTGAAGTAACCTTTGCGTAACAATTATGTAACAAATGTTAAAGATAATACAGAATAGAAAAGAAGAGCGGAATGCAACTGACAATTTCTTTTTCAAAAAAGCCAATTTGATAAGATTTTAAATTACACCCCGAACGTATACTTGAAATACACTTAATAGAATACAGAATCGCAAATATTCAACCGAAACGACAAGTACTGGAAATCCGTGAGGTCAAAATTTAATCAAATAACCTCCAAAGGCTTAGCAGCCAAAACGTTTATTTTTATTTTCATAAGCGAACATAAATACGTTAGGGAAAATAAAATATGAATATTAATAAGACTTGGTATTGAAATTTCTAACAAAAAAAGAATCTCTGAGCGTTCAACATTGTGTAAAAAATTTGCTAAATCACAAAAAGAAGATATTCATTTTCAAACTGTTGAACTTTTAACAGATTGTATAATTAATTTTCTCTTAAACAAATACTCTTAAAATATCTGATGTTGAAATATACATGGGCAATTTTCTTTTACAAGAATATGAGATAGTAAATTGTCGTTTTTTTATTGAGTGTATCAATGACAAAACTGTAGAGAATGAGACTGGTGTACATGAGGGTGCGATTACGAGAGCCGGGCAGTGTTTTTGAGATATTCTGTCACGAAATTCTCAGTGGCAGCACGTTTTCTGGAACTGTGTCTGGTAGACGGCTGTAGGCTCGCCATGTGTTACGCGGTACCTAAATCCATAGAATTAGCGAAATTTAGGAATAAACGTATCAATTTCATCTAAGCTGGCAAACAAGCATACGGCCCACGTGACAGTAAGTGGTCACCGTAGCCTATGGATGCCTGCAACACTAGAGGCATCACTTGCGCGTTACTGACCCTTTAGGAGAACAAGGAAGTGGGAAGGAGAAGGAGTGGGAAGGGGGGAGAGGGTGATCGGGCCTCCGGCACTCTCCCTCACCGAACGAAACACAACAGTAGGAATACTGCTATTTCACGTCGATATTCTGTGAGAGGGTAATACTTCCTCGGTCGAGCCAGCTCATTCATGCTGAAATCAGCACACACCTTTCTGCTTTCAACAGATCTTTAATGATTACTTTGTTACACCTGTACGTTTTAATATTGCTACGATGTAACAGAAGGCTTTATTGTCCATTCTCAAAGATTATCACTATCATAAACCATTGTTAGTAAAGCCACATTGTATTACATTTTTAATTGAAGCTCTTTTGAGATATTATCAATGTAAAATGTGATATTCTATATAAATAAACTCGTCTTTAAAATAAATATGTATGATTGTGATGTTATCAGTGTTGCTGGGGTAGTATATTTAAATTCTGTTGTTAGGTCAAGTTATTGGGCTAAGTTGCTACTTAGCCCAATTACTTGACCACTCACTGGGCATAGTTTAACTATGGCCAGTGGGCGGCATATAGGCTAGTCACCTATAAATTAGGACTTAAACTATTATTGGCAAAATATGGGGTACACTTTTGACCACCATTGAGTATTTTTTTGAAAATATAAACGTGGTGCTATGTGTTGTATGTATATAATAATTCTTAAGAAATGGTGTGTGCTGTGTCAGCAGTATACCTTAAAGATACTCGAAAAAACTAATTTAGACAAAATATGGCATAATGATAAGCCGAAATTAGGTACTTCTTAAAATCTATTCAATTGTTCGTTTAAGCTTCTTTCAAAAACTACTGAATGAATATGAAACAGTATGTACAGTTAGTTGTAGTTTGGTGTTTCACGGTTCATGTAATGCCGATAATTAGAATTTGAATTATGGTGCATAGTGTTATCAGCATAAATGACGTTGCGGGCGAACTGTTTACTAATAAATTTAATTAATTTATAATTAGTAGTGAGAGTTTTCCGATGGACGACAATAGGCTGCTAGTCCATTTCATGAACTTAAATAAGAAACAACTCGTATATTCGCATTTTCCCTACGTCGCTGCCTATTGCTTAGGTTATAGGAAGGCGTGTCATAGAAAGATAACAAATAAATGCGAATGTGAGTGTTTGGTACGTTTTTACTCGACGACTCGATGGCGTAGTGGTTATTGTAACCGACTGCCACGCCTGAGGTCGCGGGTTCGATTCCCGCACAAGTCAAACATTTGTGTGCATGAACATGGATGTTTGTCTTGGTCTGGGTGTTTCTATGTATAATATGTAAGTATTTACAAAAAAAAAAGGATATATGTATGTTTATCCATTGTCTAGTACCCATAGTACAAGCTCTGCTTAGTTTGGGCTAGATGGTGTTGTGTGTATGTGTTAGAATATTATTATTATATTAACTTCTCGACCAATCATTATACAATTTTGCATACACGTTGTTAGGGGAAGTTAGTTAACAAAAGACATAGGTTAACTTTTCCTTTCTTCTTTCTTTCATCCAGAAAAAATACGATTCCCGAGCCAAGGCACGGGCAAAAGCTATTGAAAATAATTTCCATTATTTTAGCTCAAAACACGTTTCTGTTTTGACGCTCTTTTTGTCGTGAATATTATCATATTCAGATTATTTGTAAAGATCCTTGAAACTTCACATGTATACTGAGATAAGCTTCAGAATAATCGAATGGCGTTGAAATTTTCTATACTTTGTGATAGTCGATTATTATGGATCGAATCAGCTGAGTCACGTGATTATCACTCTACCATCATGTCACTTTTACTTAATCGTGTACTCGTGTGAAATAATAAGAACTTAACACCTACACGCACGTGATATCTAAAGTTGAAACAGAAAGGGAACGTAATATCAATATTTTGTTTACATACTAGAATGTCATAAATATCAATCCCAATCTCAAGGATAGATTGGAGTCGTTGGAGCAACGGAGAGACTTTGGGTCTCTCCGCATGTTCTACCGACTCTTTCACGGGGAGTGCTCTGAAGAACTGTTTGATTCGGTATCAGCGGCTCCTTTCTATTACCGTACTACTCGACAACGAAGCGGGGTTCATCCATATCACCTGAAAGCGTTCAAATCCAAGATGGTACGCTTTTAGCGATCATTTCTCTCACGTACGAGCAAGCTCTGGAATGAACTGCTTACTTCGGTGTTTCCTGAGCGCTATGTCCTTCTTCAAACCAGGTTTAAAGAGAGTTCTTTTTTCACGGTAGGCAGCGATTTTGCTGTGTCCCGACATTGCTGAAGTTCATGATCAGCGGTTATCACTTTCCATCAGATGGGCCACTTGCTCAGACGAGACGAGACGACGTTACAGACGTAACCAGTGGCAATAAAAAAATATATACACTAACGGACTCATAAGCTGCATCAAAGTCCAGGATTAATTTCGAATTAATATTTTTGATAAGTATGCAAACTTTTTAGATTTCATTAAATGAAAATGTCGGGACAGTCCATTAACCATAAAAAAAAACAAAATTTAAAAATAGAACTGCAGTAAAAGATAGAATTATAGCCGGGAAAATAAAGTTTATGCATAGTCTCAAATTCGTGTGTTAGTAAAGTTTTAAATTAATTATTATTGTTATTTTTCATTTGCACTTTAAATTATTGTTAACAATAGTACCTATTGATTATTACTCTTTTAAACTCAACGATAGTTTCGTAACCATAAATATGGATACTTCGTCCAAGCAAGCCGCTCAAATTAAAGCATTGGTGTGGTATGGCTTGGATCAAAGAATGATTGCTAGAAATTTAAATTTAAACCAATCTACGATTTCTAGAGTATACCGAAGGTTTGTAGAGACAGGTTCTTACAAAAGGAGACCCGGTACCAGTAGAACTCGAGCAACCACCCGTCGTGACGACCGATTTATTGTTTCAACTTCCCTACGAAATCGTTTCCTCATGTCGTAACCATCAAATCAGAGCTGAATGAAGGGCGTAGAGTAAGCGTGAGTGCACGAACAATAAGAAGGAGGCTTAAGCAACAGAAGCTCAGAAGTACTATAGCCCAACTATCGCGCTCCTTCCACGTTCCTGTATTCACATGTGAAAAAATAAGCCCACCCCGCGGAAAGTGCATGGCAACATAAATTTACGAACACATTGCTCACGTACAAACTTTATACACATCACTCCGACTTAAAAATTGTAGTCCGCCGAGTAAAATAGAAAACGTGTGTCGGTTGCTGAATGAGCCCCCATTTTGTTACTTAGTTACGTGAGATGGCGTATCAGTAACTTTGTTATTTAAGTTATACTTTGTCAGGAAACAATGAGGTGGGAGAAAGAGGTTACGATTTGTGACTGTTTGTTGGGTAAAGATTCTATTGATATATACATATATATGTACTCTTACACCTATATCATGGCAGATGAAGGAAGAGGTGTTTTAGGTACATTAACATTTTTCTAATTATGTTTTAGGTCCTATGTAATAATAATAAATTTCATTTATTCAAGTAACTAGTACTACTAATAATACTAATAAAATAATATTTAAATTGTTAGTTTAACTTACAAACTATGTTAGTGTAACAATAATAAACAAACTATAAACTAACTATTATTATGATTACTTAATCACTAACTAATAAGTTGGTTATCTTGTCGGCTGGACCGCATACACGCGAGTCACCTCTGTACCATTCCGTGAGAGATGGTATATACAGTCCAACCGACCAGCAATCATGTTAGAATGCTATTGGGGCTACCCCGCACCCTGCACACCAGAGACGCATACCTCTTTCGCATAATCGTATAGAAACAATTGACTTGAGCGTCTGAGAACATCCCTGATGCGCTGCAGAAGCGAGGCAGCCCCACCAGCACCCGGAACGCATAAACGTAAAAGACGTCTATTGGGCGTAATGCTTAATTTCGTGTTGCTATATTTAATGAAAATATCTTGACAGAAGAACTTAATGACTATTGGCTGGAGAATCAAACCAGAAACCTCATGCACAATACCCGCACTTATTTTCGTTGCACCTCTGATTCAACAAATTTATTAAAAACCTCACCTGTTATCTTTGATTTGTTGTTGGTTGTTGTTTTTCACTTGATACCACTAATTTTAGATGTACAGCTTTCTTAATGAAAACATTTTTCTATTATCTGATCTTAACTGAACGCATTTTTAAGTAAATGTAAAAAAAGATACACATTCGTTAATTATTACGTGGGATCTAAAATCGTAGTTGGGTTGGTTTTAATGTAATACACCTCTGCCTACCCCTTTTAGATCTTTATCCCCGGTTTGGTTTCTATCGGTTTTTTAAATACAAACCATATCTTGACATTGTTTGTATATAAAAATCCTTAGGCTTAAGTAATTTCTTAATCAGAGAGATCTTCTTAATAACTAGATGCATAAGATTTAAACTAATTGCAGGTAAATCGATCTTAGTGAGAAATACCAATAATTTGCTCTGCAGATATCAAATGGCCCACAGTTGATTGCACTTGGCCACCTTTTGAATATAAATGGTTTTGAATTTCCAGTACCGTGTTCTGTATAGCATAGTATAATTATGTTTTACGCACTGAGGATAGATTTGATGGAAATGGAAAACATAGAAGAGCATTTTTGTTCTTATTTATTTTATGACTACCTGCCCCACGGTTTCACCTACATTTATTGCTCCACTTCTGTGGATCGTAACGTGATGTTATAAAGCTTATGTTACTTAAGGATTAAGTAGCTTTCTAATGATGAAAGAATGATTAAAATCAGTTCACTAATTTCAGAAATTATAAATAAACAAATCTTTTCCTTTTATACAGCAAATGTCTGCACTATGAACACGCGAGGTGTCGATCAAATATAAACACAGTTATATTCTATTCTATTTCCTTAAAATCATAGTTTTAATCAAATATTATTATACTTACCTGCGTTAAAATATAATCTATACTTATATTGTAAGGGTTTAAATCAAAAACTGATCAACCGATTTAAAAAATTATTTAATCATTAGAAAGATATATTATCATTGGCTTTATTTCATTTCTGAAAGAGCACTATTCCTTTTGTTTTTTTTTACTTGTGGCAATGCATATTAGATGTTATGGATTAAATAGCACACTGTACAAACACTTTAACAACATAAATTAATATATATTTCAACAATGCATTGACGCATACTCCGCCGCGGGGTCGGGCGGAGGGGTTATGTCGGACTCACCGGGGTAAAAGAAAGATGTTAAAATGATGATAATGGACCTTCCAGAATATCGACTAAACCTACCACGGTGTTCTTCGATAAAACCGCTATCGACAGGGCCGCGCGAATCACTTGCGCATGGGGTCGCGACTCCGCCGAGTTTTCGGCCCGCTGTATGAAACGGAAGGCCACTACACGAAAAGACCTAGCCTTTGGCACTTCTCACTCATAAAACCCTACTGTCCCCTCCTAGAGGGAGATGGACTCGATACAGAGGCGCGCGTGGGAACACGCACGCCGCTTCTCGGATCTAGAGCTGATCGGATGGCGGGCAGGCCCACGAAGCACACCACCCCCAGGTCAAACCTCAGGGTGACTGGAGGTCTTCTCGCGCCCTCCGGCACCCGGTTCTGCGGTTGGGGAGAGGGTTTAAGCGCTCCCTCCCCGCTCCACCGCCTCTTTGATAGAAATGACTTGCCGGCTTGTCTGACACAGGAACTGGCCAAAACAACCGTGGCCAGTCATTACCTGTACTAGCCGGAAGGTGTGGGCGGCCATGCCACTACTCCAGCCATTCCTTAGAGCGCATCTGCAGCACCCCAAAGAATGGGGGCCAAACGTCTAAAATGGGCTGTGAACTCACATCGGCTGTCGAGCAAGAGACCTAAATACCTTAGGGTTGACTCAACGCCGATGCGGACCCCTCCTACCATGATATGGGCCTCTGGTGGTGGCTGTTTCCGAGTGCTGTGGATAGAGAGGTCCTCGGACTTGGACAGGGCCACCTCGAGGCCTAACCGCCGGATACGATTGACGACTTGTGCCGCCGCCCGGTGCGACTTACCCTTCGCCGTGACAAGCGTATCGTCGGCGTAACAAATGATGCAGACGCCACGGAGGAGCGCATCGCGCAGCACCCAGTCGTAACCAGTGTTCCACAGGGATCGGTTCTGGGTCCACACCCAGAACCGATCCCTGTGGAACACCGCATGACATCTCTCGCGGACTCCAACCGTCGGGACCCGGGTAGACTACTACCCTCTCGAATAGATATGCCCCAACAATACGGCGGAGGTAGGCCAAAGGCACCGCGAGGACGACCTCGTCCCGGGACACCACATCCTCCACCAGGCTCCTCACTCGCAGAACTGTGTATATTGTAGAGCGCCCGCGGCGAAAATCATACTGGTTGTCCGCCAAGTCCTGACCCACAGAAGAAAGATGCTGGACGAGGCGCTCCGCGATGATAAATTCGAACAATTTAGCCACCTCGTCCAGCAACACAATGGGTCGGTAGGCGGACGGACTGTCCGCCGGGCGCCCTTTCTTCCTGATCAGGACCAGTTGGGGACCATCCACTGGCGCCGAAACTGGCCCTGCTGCAAACACTCACTGGGGCGCTCCCTGAGTACGGTCTGAGTCGGGGCGCGAGCACCTCGAGAGCCAAGGCCAACGCAAGGCCTGGAATGCCGTCGGCCTCTGGGACGGTGTTTATCGAGCGAAGTCTCGACACCGCCGCTCGCAACTCTACTTGGGTCACTTCGGGAACCACGTCGTCGTCAAAGTCCTCGCTGGAACTATTACTAACATAACCTACTTTTACGTGAGCGAAGCCGCGAGCAAGAGCTAGTTTTTAATAAACTTAGAGAAGATTATAATATTTTAATACATTTAAATAAACTGATTAGGTTATTTTAAGCAACGACCTTATTAGGTTCCATTAATGTGTAAATAACTCAAAGTATATACATTCAAATAAGAATTAGTTCAACTTTTTAGTAACTTATTTAATTATTCAAAATTTTACTCATTAATATTGTTTCATTCGTTTAGAGCTGGTTCTCACGGAGCAAAGGGTTTGTGACTTACGGTATGCTAGCTTTGATAGTATCGTTAGTATTCAAATATAAATATATCCCAAAATATCATTTTATATCGATATTATTTCTCAAAACAAGATCTGCCAACTAGATATGTGGTTATTATTTTTGAGAAGATACCCACACTAGTAATGATTCCTGTAAATCGGGGATCTTTACAAACATTTTAACAATGCACACAATAGCAACGGAATTTCATACCAATTTTTCTCATTGGTTCTACGCCCTTGCTTTGCTGAACATGGCAATAGGTAAATGTAAATGTAAATTTACATTAATAAGTTTTACTTTGACGTTCATAAGAGTTACTTTGTGTACATAAATAAACATATTTTTGGTTTTTGAATTTGATTTCAACCATTTGAGGATCACACAAATGTTTGTCCTGTGCAGGATTCGAACCCATAACACTCAGTGCAGTGGCAGGGGCGAGGCAACCGCTTACTTTTTTTTATTAGCTTTTAAATCAGTCAAATTCAATAGTAGTAGTAGTGTAATAATTTCAAAATTATGTAATACAGTGATAAATAAACAACGCGATAAAATCCGTATATAGTAGTTTAATTTCAATATTGTTAGTTTGTTAAGCCAAACGCATAATTTGCTACTTATTGTTAGCCAAATGAAATGCTGGCCTCACTGTAAGCCAATAAGTGCTCCAAACAATACTGATGAGTTTTTGACTTTAGAATTGCTGCCTATGTTGATAAAGCAATGACGTAGTAATTAATTGTACACGTTTAAATAAAAATAAGTTAAGACGGAAAGAAAAGTAGAATGTCAAGGTGACAAGTATTTATATCTAAAGCCATAATATTATGTTTATAAAGACGTTACAATGTTACATGTGCGCTAAAATATAAAGAAATCTTTTTTTGTTTTATTACTTCTGGCAAACAAGCATACGGCCCACCTAATGGTAAGGGGTCACCGTAGCCTATGGACGCTTGCAATACCAGGGGCATCACTAGCGCGTTGTCGACTTTGTAAGAACCTTATAACGCCCTTTTTGAAGAACCCCATATAACTGTAGTCTAGTGGGAAAATCTTGGCAGGGAGTTCATTCCACAACCTGAGCGTCCGCGAGAGAAGATTCCTTTGGAACCGCTTGGTGTGGCACCTATTAGGTTGTAAGGTGTGAGAATGAAATTCATGCCGATGGCGAGTGGTGCGATGATAAAAAGTAGCTGAGAGCATCATCTCAAACAACTCATCAGAATACAATCCAGTATATAAGCGGTAGAATACACAAGGAGAGGTAAAGTCCCTTCTGAGACTTAGTGGCTCATCGTCTGTGAGTTTGGGCTCATCAACAATTCTTAAGGCTCGTCTCTGTACCGCGTCAAATGGATTAAACTGGTATTTTGGTGCTACTGCCCAAAGATGACTGCAGTAGTTTATGTGAGGCCGGACTTGTGACTTATTTAGAAGCAGTCTTTGCCCCGCAGTGAAGTACCGCTTAGTTCTATTGAGGACACCAAGCTTTTTGAAAGCTAGCCTGACCTTGCTCTCTAAATGACTGCGGTACTGTATATCACTTGAGATGTCGAGGCCGAGGATTCCAATACTCTTGGAGATGGTGAGTGACGTGTTCTGGCGTTGTGAAGACACAGTGAATGTTCGACTAAAGCAAAGTATCGATCACGATGAATAAATGTATTCTAAGGTCTTAACTAGGGTTCGAATACGACAGGGTACAAAAACTTGTGCGATCCACAAATGGTTGCTACGAATTTGAGAGTTCTTTGTGTCTGTTGTTTAAATGTTTGTAAATAATCCGTAATACAGGAATTATTCGTATACAACAGTAGTATTAATATAAATAAATTAAGAATGATGAATATGACAACCCCTAAGTCGTCATAAACCTGATAAGAAAAATTGTGTAGGTAATCTTAAAACTCAAAGCTACAGACGCAATTACACAGTATACCTAGACACAAAAGCGGTATTGTATCCAGTTCGCCAAACGCAATAATTAAAACCTGTGTGTATTTTTAATGGATCTCTGTAATTTGGTTTCTCTCTCCACCAGCTAACATTAATAGTTAGTGAGGATATTACCAATACCCCATGGATATCGAAATCAAAGCCAATAATTATTTATTCATTTCAATCATAAAGTAATAACACCATCGTCAAAAAATTGATTTTAAATGAATTTATTAAAGTAAAATTTATGTTAGTTGCTACGTTAAGGCTACCAGAAGACACCTGCAAGAAAAAGCAGCCATTCATTTTCAATCGCCATTGAATCTTGGTATTTTACAACTTGTACCTGCAAGGTATTGCAGTCATTATGCGATATATAACAAATATAAGAAGGTTGCAAAACTATCGAAGTCACTATATTTTCGATCAAAGTTCAGATTACCATCACGTACTTGCCACTTTTTTATACTAGTTAATCTTTATTTTACTAAAGAAAGAAAAATAGATTCTCAAATTACCTACTTGTATTCGTATTAATCCTTCCAGCTAAGCTACTATGCTTGTATTAGAAGTGGCTTTACGTCAGTAGTGCAATCAGTAGGCTGCTAAGAGATATAGTCACGAATCGTATGAGCTTGTAAGCACGCAATCAGGATCACCATTGTGCGATACGTGATCCATTCGAAGTCAAACCATGTATCCTAATATTCGATTCCCTTTATGTAACACAAATTTACTCTGTCAAGATTATGCTCGGAATAATTAATTGGAGATGTATGCATCTTAGATTTCCGTCCGATATACATATGAATGTAAAACAGGTTATTTCCTAGATAGGCTAGTAGAAACTGAGGCTTTTTGGGTTCATTCATCATTATTCGTTCAAGAGCGTTTAAACTATTTTATCTTAACTATTGGTCGCTAAGTGGTCGAAATTCCATAATTAATTTAAATTGTAATCTGATCTTGACTGCCACACCTGAGATCGCGGGTTCGATTCCCGCACAAGCCAAACATTTGTGTGCATAAACATGGATACATGTTTGTCTTGTTCTGGGTGTTTGTATGTATAATATGTATGTATTTACAAGAAAAAAAGTATATATGTATGTTTATCCATTGTCTAGTACCCATAGTGCAAGCTCTGCTTAGTTTGGGCTAGATGGTGTTGTGTGTATGTGATAGAATATTATATTAACTATAACTTTATAATCACATTTCATTAAGATGCCAAGGTTAATTTAAAATAACCGTAAAAACCATAAATCGTAAATATATTATCATATAAATAGTCTATATAGTCATAGTAATAGTCAGTTACTGTAACTTAGCACCAACCAAATATAACACCACACACATACACAATAAGTAAATAGATATTTACAAACGTATTAAAAAAGATAACATAATTACAAAAAGGCAAATAATTATAATACTAAATATTTACAAAAATGGTTTAGGCATCGTAGAAAATCAGCATCGCTGTCAACTGGTAACGTGCCTAGAAGACTGGCAGCATTGCCACTATACATATATCGGATTCAAACCTCACAAAATAAATCAAAAACATCATGGCAGATTATTCATAAATCAACTCAAAAAAAACACATATCTGCACTTAATATTCAAGGGACTACTATAACTAGTCTTAAAGAGATAGCTAATGCTTTTAATAACCACTTTATTGATCAGGTAAAAGAGTCTAGTTCTATCAATTTATCGACAGCCAGATTAAATTGCAACCAATGCTCAATGTTTATGCCCCCAGTACTTCCACAAGATGTGAGCAGAGTAATACGCTCCTTAAAAAATACAAATAGCCAAGGGTATGACGGTATTTCAACCAAAGTGGTAAAATTTGTGTCAAACAATATTTCTATGCACCTTAGTCATATTATAAATCTAGGGATAAGTTCTGGCATATTTCCAAATGGTCTCAAAACTGTATTTATCAAACCAGTACACAAAAAGAACAATAAGGAAGATATAGGTAATTATAGGCCTATTGCCTTGATATCAGTGTTCTCAAAAATTTTTGAGAAGATAATATATGAGCATATGAATATTTTTTTAAATAAATACGGTACCTTATGTAATGAACAAAAAGGATTTAGGAAAGGCAAGGGAGTTAATTTAGCTATTTTCGATTTTTTAGATATTGTTATGAAAAATGTTGATAAAAAGATACCTATTTGTGCAATACTTACAGACATGACCAAAGCATTTGACTGTGTTAAGCATGAAATCCTTCTCCAAAAATTAAATGCTTATGGAATTAGAGGCAACATGCTAAAACTAGTGCAATCGTATCTCAGTAATCGTATACAATATACTGAGGTGTCTAGAATATGCAAAAAGACAAAACAAGAGTTAAAATGCCTATCTGATGGAAGAATAGTTAAATATGGTGTGCCCCAGGGGAGCGTACTAGGTCCCCTGTTGTTCTTACTGTATATAAACGACCTACCTAGGCACATTGACCAGCCCATGGTTCTATTTGCTGATGACAGCACTGCGCTAGTTAAGTGTTCAAATATAAATGGGTACGAACATGAAATTAACGATACCCTTCTTAATATAGTAGAGTGGTTGCATAAAAATAATTTAATAATTAACCTGCAAAAGACAAATATTATGCATTTTTACCAACGCTTAGCTCCTAAAAATATGTCTATACATTTTAATGGTCACACAATACAGCAAACTAAAATCGCAAAATTTATAGGGATAATTATCGATGAACAACTGACTTGGAAACCTCAAGCTGAAGAGGTTTGTAAAAAATTGAGCACATCTGCGTATGTCCTTTATAACTTATCGAAGAAAGTAAATATAGACACAGTTTTGGTTGCGTATCATGGTCTGGTAGCATCTGTCCTACGTTACGGGATAATCTTTTGGGGAAACTGTAGCCTCAGAGAACAGGTGTTTAGAGCCCAAAAACGCTGCATTCGGGCCATATGCGGCATCGAAATGACAGATAGCTGTGTACCTAAATTTAAATCTCTAAAAATCTTGACATTTCCATCGTTGTATATATTAGAAATGGCTCTATTTGTAACAAATAATAAAAATTTATTTACGCCAGTGTCAGAAACCAGAAAAGGCCCAATTAGAAGCCAGTATAAAAATAAACTGCATATGAAGGGATATAATACAACTTTATTACAGAAAAATGTATTCGGAATGGCAGTAACTATTTACAATAAAATACCCGATATCTTAAAGGACAACACTGTACATATATTTAAAAAGAGATTAACTGCATTGCTAATTGAAAAATGTTATTATCAGGTTACAGATTTCTTGAATGATAAATTATAAAATGTTTATTTTCTGAATTAAAAAATACCTTAAAGTTTTAATAACTAACCACTATGTACATAATCACTATGATATATTAACATAAATATTTTTGAATTCTTCTGACATGTAACTTTATTTTAATTAGTATTATTATATATTGAATTTATAATGAAGATATATTTGACATTGATAGTGTTTAATTGTATATGATTAAGTGTTAATTTTAATTACAAAATATTTGACATTTATAATGTATACTAAAATTAAAACACAATATGATTGAAATGTAAACGAAGATATTTGCATGCTTCTAAGGTAGAATGTAGCTAAACTGCTGTCCACTGTTACCACCTATTTTGTTTTTGTACCTACATTCAAAGCAAATAAATGATTATTATTATTATTATTATTATTATTATTATTATTATTATAGATAGATTAACTTTTAAAATTTGATGCCCAATACCGCAAAATTGTATTTAGGTATGTAACCATAGTTACGAAGAATTGTCCATCCGAACGACATCAGCCGAACAATGCCGAAATACTACGAACGCGCTTCGACTGCGTGTGTCAAAAGCATGGTTGTGTATAAAAACACTACACGTGTTTTTTCATTAATTTAAAGTATTTCTAATGTATATTTTATAAAAATATTAGGATTCGCCACTCCTTCTCCATATAAACTTTAACTGTGTCAAATTTCATACTCCTCCGTCCGCGCAATTTTCGTAAAAAGGGGTACAATGTTTTTGCCGAGACATTCTATTTATATTTTAGTTATATATGGTTACTAATTTGTTTTACGGATATCCACTCTTCATGATGAGGTTTATAATATTGTCTTACGTTTACGCCAATTTTATAGGTAAATTGAAATTAAACTATTGTATACAGATTCTATAGTTTATTTTTAAACATTATTTGTTACATTCGGTCATAATAATAAGTAAAGTAAGTAAGTAAATCTAGGTACTCTACATTATTATTGTACAAAAGGGCGACATTTAGGGGATTTCGGTCCTCTAGTCTATCTTTAGACTAGTTTAACCCTTTCCGTGTCGGAGATCAGACCATAATTGCCTTCGTTAATATAAACCAGCCGTACCTCGTTAGTAAGTAAGCCGAAGCCAACACACAAGACAAATAATGACGATATAATAAAATACTAGACTTATCCTGTGGCTCTACCTGCGTTGGATTTGTTTGCTTTTTGACATACATAGTCTTGGTAGAGTTGTCTTATACCAATCGGGCACGCCACGATCGTGGCGGTAAGTCCCGTTTTTGAGGAGTGGCTGGAAAGGCGGCATGGCGCTCTCACCTTCCGGCTTCCGGGTTCTGACTGGCCACGGTTGTTTTGGCCAGTTCCTGTGTCGTATACGCCGGCAAGAGACGCCCGGTTGTCACCACTGCGGCGACTGCCGCGACGTTGTTGAGGACACGGCGTTGCACACTTTGGCGGTTTGCCCCGCCTGGGCATCGCAGCGCCGTGAGTTGATCGCGGCAGTCGGATCGATTGCCCTCTCGCTCCCGGCCGTAGTTCAGTCTATGGTCCGGAGTGAGAGGTCGTGGAACGCCGTCGCCTCCTTTTGTGAGGAAGTAATTTCCATCAAGGAGGCGGCGGAGCGGGAGAGGGAGCGTTTAAACCCTCTCCCCAACCGCAGAGCCGGGCGCCGGAGGGCGCGCGATGACCTCCAGCCACCCTGAGGTTTGACCTGGGGGTGGCGGGCTTTGTGGGCCTGCCCGCCATCCGTTCAGCACCAGGTCCGAGAGGCGGCGTGCGTGTTCCCACGCGCGCCTCTGTTTCGAGTCCGTCTCCCCCCTAGGGGGGAGACAGTAGGGAATTTTTATGAAGTGAGTCCTTTGGGTAGGTCTCTTGTGTAGTGGCCTGCCGTTTCATACGGCGGGACGTAACCTCGGCGGGGTCGCGACCGCATGCGAAAGCGATTCGCGCGGCCCCGTCGATAGTGGTTTTGTCGAGGAACACCGTGGTAGGTTTAGTCGGTATTCCGGGAGGTACATTATCTTTTAACATCTTTCTTTTACCCCGGCGAGTCCGACATAATCCCCCCGCCCGCCCCCGTGGAGGGGTATGCGTCATTGCATACCCCCACGTAAAAAAAAAAAAATAAAAAAAAACAATATTCGCCAGTTAACGCTTTAGGTAAATTATCTGTAATTAAAAAAATATTTCAATGAGTAATAGTAAAAAGAATCAGTGTTTTTTTAGAACACAATCAGATAATTTCAGAAACACAACATGGCTGTAGAAAGTCACGTTGTACAACTACCGCTCTGTCAACATTCATTGATTTCAAAAAAGCATTTGAAACTTTACTCTACTCTCTCTACTCTGCTTTATTATACTGTTCGACAGTTAGCATAATTGTCGAACAGTATAATAAAGCAAAGTTTAAAATACCTAAAGCTCCACATAGTATGCTCCGACAATATTAAAAAATAAATACAAAGAGCCTGTTTCATGCAATTACTACAGTGTACGAACACGTATGTATATAATACCAAGACTACATAACAAAATAATGATCCCAGAAAATTGTTTCAGCTTAAATATATTGAAAAAGATAAAGGAAATATTGTTACAAATATTTAATAATAAAATTGAAGATTAAACAAACTATTATTAAATGTATCACAAAGTCAACTTAAGTTCTAAAAAGTTTAATTGCACTAATAATAACTATATTGTACTTAATCCCAAACTAATATGTTTTAAATGTGTGTATACACCATTTTAATTTGTTAAATGAGTGCAGTGTTCGCCTACAAACTGTTACTCAGTTTGGCGAAATTATGTAAAAATGTAGTAAATGTGGCACATTTTTGTAACAAATAAAAAAGGTACAAAATGAACATATTGACATCTACCAGACACAGTTGGTACCAAACTCCGAGTAGCTAAGTATTTTTTTAAAAACCGTTACTACATACTTTTTGGTAGTTAAAAATCCTCTATACACTACGAACGATGGATTAATACAAATTTAAGTATTGTTTTTTTATTGACTAAGGCTCGTTTAAAGAAGCTTAAGTCATAGCTCTCTGCTTTTCAACGACGTGATGTAAACACAGATATTGTTTAGTATAAGTACTTCGAGTTCAGTGCGTGAGAGAGGCCTAGTCACCGCCTAATTCTTATTCGTGCGTTCTACCTCCTACTCTCTTCCCCAGTAACCCTCACATAGGCCACGAACTATTTACTATCAAGCAGTAGACCGTGAGCTTATTTGCCTTGAAGATGGTTTAATGTAATAATGCCAAGAAAACTTAGTTGTATGTAAGTCTTTGAACGGTGGAATGCTGACTTTAAATGTATCCGCCCTGTCAACATTAATTATTTGGCTATTAAAATAATTATATCCATTGTTTTCATTGTACACATTGTTGTCAAAATAATACACTTTTAGAAGCCTCTTTTGAAACGCATAATCTTTTTAAAAAGGGAAACTACTGCCCTAAGCAATAAATAATAAAATAAAAAATAAAATTTTTATTTCCCTTTAAAAAATTACAGGTAGTACATAATAAAAAAATATGACATAATTACTTATAAGCTATTTACAATGCACTTTTATGTGTATAGGACTCCTGTCTCCCAAACTAGGTAATAACCTGTATCTTGGGAGTCAGTGTTCCTCCGCAGTATTTACGATTCTTAAACAACAGTGAAGTAGTTATAAGCTCTAGTTAATATACATAGATTAAGCACAAATATATATGTAGATATTAAGTTACATTTCAGTTATAGATGCTTTAGCATTTATAATTGTTAATAATATAGTTCTTACCAATATAACTTGAATTTTATGTGTTGCATGCATTTAAGCTTGTTTATGTGCATGTGGTAAATGTTTATTTGTAATGTTGTGATCATACTTTGATGGTGTGCGTGTGTGTGAGTGTGTGTGTGTGTGTAAGTGTGTGTGCGTATGAGTATGTCTGTGTGTGTTGTGTGTAAGAAAGTGTGCGTGTGTATGTTGTGTGTGTTGTGTGGATATCCTACTTACTAGTAGTATTGGGTACTGAGAAACACTTTAAATGATGCAATGATCCCATAACGCGGGGTAGTTAAAAACCATTCAAACAACGGACACAAAGAACATTAAGACTCGGCACAACCATTTTTGGATTACACAAATTTTTGTCCCGTGTGGTATTCGAACCCGCAACACTCGACGCAGTGGCAGTGGCGAGGCGACTACTTAAAATACTACACCATTCGTGTAGACGAACTAGACGAACCACGGTTACTAATAAGCACAGATATTATAATACTATACTAGTACAGATACTCAATCTCATACAAAAATCTTCGAGATGCCTAACTCTGGCTATTCTACTTGCTATTTTGTTACCTATCATTTTACACTAGATGGCAGTAAAAAAACTAGCGCTATTGCTGCCATCTACCCGCCGCAAGTACACATACCGAATCCTATTTGATACTAGATCATAAGTGATGGCGTTGTGACAGTAAAACAGGTACCTACTTGACTGTTTACCACGGATGAAACAGTAATATACCTACAAAGATAATATACTTATTTGAACGAGTGGATGCAAAAGGTGCGAACCGTGAAAATAAAAATTATCTACCAATAATTTTGTGTGCCGGTATGCATACGATCACACTTTGATTTAGTGATTTTCGTTCACTCGGTCGGATTTTCGTAAATATATGTTGCTGTCAAAATTTGATCTTGGATATATTTTTTTATTTGCATAATTTTAATGAATGCGTTATAACTTATGAAGTATTAATAAAACAATATATTTCAATATGTATGCGATTGCGATTGATGTTCGGGTACTTTGAAAATTACTCATTGGCGTGTAAAACTCTATTTGGGCAGATGATGCCCTCCCCAGAATTGTCTGGTTTGTTCGATTTTCAACTCATCAATTCTGAGATTGTCTGTAGGCCAGCGCTGTTTAGGGCTAGTCATTAGCGTACACCTAGAATCATTATTAAGTATCCCTTGAAAATAATTCTGGATGTACGCTAATGACTGAAAAGCAACCAAAACGTCATCGGAGAAATTGGAAACATGCATTTAAAGTAGTACTACGGACAGTTAATTTTTAGAAATATTCTATAACATATTAAGATTAAACTTGCCGCAGCTAAAACGCATAGTTGCTTGAATATAAGAACCGAGCGTTACTGGAATAGAGGTGTTACTGGTTGACGAATGATCAAGTTGTCAGTTTTAGTAAACGTGTATCTTTTAAAAAGTATATTCTTAGGTTTTAGAGCTCTAGCTTCACACTGGTCAGTTTTACAATATCGGTTTAGCTGTAAAAACGTAATGCTCTACGAATCGGCTTATTGCTTATCTTTAGTTATCTATATTCAACTATGATTATAAATACCTACTTAATAATGTAAAGTATTGCATTCAGATTTTTTTAATCTATACTAATATTATAAAGCTGAAGAGTTTGTTTGTTTGTTTGGTTAAACGCGCTAATCACAGGAACTACTGGGTCGCATTGAAAAATTATTTTAGTGTTGGATTGTTTATTTATCGAGGAAGGCTATAGGCTATATAACATCATGCTATGACCCACAGGGGCGGCGTTTCTTCTAGACCTGTTATTTACTGCTTTAGCTGGGTTTGGTCTCGAAGTAAAACAGTAAACATTGTTTCATACTTGAACTTGTAGCGCGGAGGTGCACCAGGCGCATGCGATCCTGTACCAAACGAAACATAATGTATTATGTAGACTTGTATAAACACATAAAAGTGCCATCTAGTGACCTATATTTAAAATAAAATGGTAGATCCATAACCTTCGTGTGATCTTTAAATCATAAAATAAAAGCGTTTACATTGATGTCCGTTAATTCAATATGTTCAATGTTTATTTATAATAACATATTTTGGTCAATTTCTGTCCTATAATGCATTTTAATTGTTCTTAATATTAACATTGTTACTCGTAATGCCATCTATGATCTATTTTTGAAACTGTTTACTTTTTGTTCTAATTGGTACCCCATGTAATAGGTATGCATAATGTTTTGTTACTAGGTATATTATATTTAAACTTTATTTATTCATCTTTCACTATTCCAGGTAAAAAGCTAACATTCAAAAACATATGAAATAAGTTCTATATAAAAATGTATTTTCTAGAAACTTCCCGCTCGCAAAGTAAATCGACGTTTGACAAAGGTTCTTGACAGAAAATAGAGTGTCCCCGACTAAATTATTGACAATGGTCATACACGTCATGCGACGGCAAGAGGATGGCAACTGAATATCGTAGTTTTAGAAATCTTGATGGCAACTGTTGTAGATGCTATTGCATTTGTAGTGAGGCGACGAAATAATAAAAAAAATAAAATAAGAAAAGTTATTGGCTTCGCACGTATTAGATGGACCTACCGCAAACGACTGACAGCGGTGAACCTGACAACTTGACTGGCATTATAGACAACGGAGACTGTCAGTCGACAACAAACCGTGACTGTCAGCCATGGCGACCGCGGGCAGCCGTGGAGGACAACGGACGTAACCAGATTTCGGGTATTTCCATCTGTTCGATAACCATTGTCGTATGCAGAACGTACAAGCAAAATAGATATCTGTACACGGCAGCCCTCAACGCGGCTTCATTGCAAAATCATAGCTTCTCGGTATGCCCACCATCTTACTTTAGTGGTATGATAATAGTCAGTACACCTTACGCAATCTTAGTTTTTCTTATCTCGTTCATGATGGTCGTTCTTGCGCAATAAACATTGACCGAAAGGCAGCATCAGACGTGCTCCTTATTACGTGGAACCTAAAAAAAGTGGCGATAATTGGATGTAACACGTGCCTACCTGTCCTTTTGGTAATAGAGGCTTAATACTACGTAATGACAAAATTACACAAAACACAACGCATGGAAAATTGTTTATAGTTAGGGTATATAACATATCTTACACATTAAATTATAGTCATCTTGACTAAAGTTGCAATCATTGCAGCTACATATTGCAGTAAACACATTGCCTGTTTAGAAACAACGTAAATAAACAAAATCCCATATACACACATACTTTATTTACTTACTAATTTAGTCAAGGAAAATGTGGTGCAAAAACATCCACAGAAACTTCCCACAGCAACACGTAATACTTCAAAGAGAATGACAAAGTTTTCTTTGCTCGTTTTATTATTCATAATCCTTATGATATGTGGGTCGGCAGAGGTGAAGGGACACTATCTAATTCACGAGGAGATAACGCCATGATTTATTGTTGATCGTATTTTGGGTACGTAGGCCAGACAGGTGGTAATAGGCAAAGCTATTTCTAGAAAGTTATGAAAATTTTATATCAAAAGTGCTTAGGTCGTAAGTGTTAGATAGAAATAAGAGATATATAATTATATTTTATAACTTAGAAGTTGACAGACACGTTAATATAATTTTTATTAGTGTCATCATGTCTGAGAGGTTACTTGTCCATTTTATAGTAGTCAGCAAATTATATTAGGTAAAATAAGTTTTAAAATATTAAAAACCAATATTTAAATAATAACATATCTAAAATGAAGCCCGTATTTTATGCCTGAAGGATGCACATACCACAAGCTGGATTCTCGATATAATTGCGATTCTAGTGACCAATCTATTTTAAAAGTGAAGGGGTAACACACCATAGGCAGTCTTTGCTGTCCGGGAATCCCCTAAGAAAGGGAAAGATGCGGGCAAAACCACTATGTGACAATGCGGTATGTATGTATGTATTTAAAAAAAGTGGTACGTTACATTCATAGGTTTACAAAAAGATTTAGGTCTCAAGTAGATTATAATGAGGCTGGCAATAAATATTCATACCCTATCTTTTTTGTTGCCTCACTTAATTTTTTCATCGACAAACAATTTAAATCAAAGAACGATATTATACGAATACATAGGAATGTTTTTTCGAAAAAACTCAAATAGTAGTGATGATTAATAACAAACCCAATACAACCATGAACCTATCAACGCTTAATTAAAAAAACCGAATAACATCAAAAAACCTTCCCACAAATATCCTTGACCTTTATTACGCCCTCCACAATATAGCCTCATAAAAAGCAATCGTCTTTTTTAATAACAGAAATCCTTCCGAAACATAGCTACAATAAACTAAAGGAAAAGCACTCGTTTCAATAGAGTTCTTTCGTAGGACGTCTCCGATCTTTTCGCAATAATATTCAAATATAAAACACGCAGGCACGGTACGTCCCGTTTGGAATGCAATCGTGCGAGAAATTAGGGGCAAGTAAGAAACATGTATACTCTAAATTGAAATCTGTCTCGGGTTGTTGAGGCACTCAAGAATGGCATAAGTGATGGAAATTGAGCGGATTTTTTTATTTATCATTTTCGTATTGTTGGGCTAAAGCTCTGTATCAATCACATAGCATTTATTGAAATTAAACTACTATATACGGATTTTATCATGTTATATATTAATCACTGTATTACATAATTTTGAAACTATTACACTACTACTACTATTGAATTTTACTAATTTATAAGCTAATAAAATTATTTAACCTATTAAATCTGCTTTTCAGCAATCTCACGGGGAGACCCCGTGACCATGGCTGCTGAAAAGCAGATTGCTGAAAAGCTTAGATTAATTTCAATGAATAACATTCGCGTAAACAGAAGACAAATAGCATTTAGTTAAAATTATTGATGTATAGTTTTACTGGGGCCTCTGTAAGGTAAGGTAATTGGGTCTTGTCGTTAAATAAATTAATAAGCTCATCGCGTCAAAGTTTTTCCTGCTTTCTCTAGCAGATGAGACATAAATACTTTTATACAGAATAAAGCAATGAGCGGCTTGGATAAAGATGTAGTGTATTCTTATTAAATTTTACATTTAAGCTAAATTGTTTGAGTTGGATTACGTAAATTGTGCAAAATGAGGATCTTGGATGTACGGCGTTTTGGTTAATAAGCCGGTGCTTTTTTTTTATTTTGCTAGTCAAAATGACCACACTCCTCCTGATGGTAAGCAGTCGTGTGGTCTAAGAGCAGTGACCTCCACATCGTCCTCATAGCAGCTGTGGCGATGTTGAGGTCTCTACTTTGACGGCTTGAGAAGGTGCTTTTGTTTTCACGCCCCGCTTAAAGGACCCAGGATTGAAGGAAGAAGGAAACACGTGCCTTGGCAGAGAATTCCATGCCTTGATCGTTCGGCAGAGGTATGAGGACCCAAACTTGTTGGTACGCACTCTAGTCTCTCTTCGTTCGTGCAATCGTTCCGTAACCGCAATTTCATTAAAGTTTTATTAAGAGCCTATTATTGACAAAATGATTCTTCTGAAATTTTGGGTGGATTTAAGAAGAAACCTATCAAATACCTACTAGGAGGCGAAACTTGAGGGGTGAACGGGCTCGTAATTAATAAAGTAACGAACGGCTTATATGCGTGGAAGGCAATAGGACCCGTAGCAGTTTAAACTCCTACACGACTAAAATAGTAATCAAACCCGTGGAGTAAAGTGATTACCCCGTATGCTGTGTTATGGATATAAGAGCCTCACATACCACCACTAAACTACAGACAGGGTGCAGTTTACCTGCGATAGTAAAAATTGTATATTTTACAGCAATTCATTATTTGTCCATTATTGGTATCTACTTAAATGCTTTAAGCTCCACAAAAACAGCAAATACCAGCGCCATCGGTCTGGCAAATGCTGCACTGGACACCTTTTGCAATGACCGTGGGACACATAATTGTGCTTATTTTAAATTCATTTGTTTAATGTTAGTTTAGTTGATAAGTCATATACAACGAGGTATATATTTTTTGTTTATTTCTCTCTAAAACCGACTTTTGTATTCTGTGAACTTTTATAATCCTTACTAATATTATAAATGCGAATGAATGTGAATAGGTATAAAAATCAGGGTACATTTAAAAAGTACTGTAACAAATCTTACTTATCTACATTTACCTGAGCAAAGCAGCAGGTAAAATCTAATGCATTATAGATTCAATCCTTACACAAATCGAAGGCAGGACTACCAAGTCATGAAATACTAACATCTATACTAATATAAAACTGAAGAGTTTGTTTGTTCGTTTGCTTTAACGCGCTAATCTCAGGAACTACTGGACCGAATTGAAAAATTTTTAGTGTTGGATAGCTTATTTATCGAGGAATGCTATAGGCTATATAACATCACGCTACGACCCACAAGCGGTCCAGTAATCATAAACGTGGGTAAAACCGCAGGCACATCTAGTAAATCTATAAACATTATTAACATTTATGCTCTAAAAACTACTTAAGTCTTTCTTAGACGTTTAGAAATACAAACGAAAGTGAAAAATTTAAACAAATAAACGCACGCTTGATCTTTTTAACTTGAGTCAAAGATAATGCTGTCCGTTATTTCGTGAAGTGAGTTTTACGTCGTGAATACGTAATTCATGGAAACCTTTTGAGGTTTTCACTGGATTTTTCTTGTACCCTTTTATATTTCGGCGGTAAAAGTTGATCTTTACAACATTCTTATACTTTCTGTTTTATTGAATTTATATAATTGGTTTCCTTAATATGACATATGGTTTCATTTCTAGACACGTTTCCATTATCAAATTGTTCGGTTTTGACAAAGAACAATAAAGCCTTTTTACGTTTCCGTTATAGTTAAAACACTGGTTTGTTTTCTCAGGTGTTATTTATTTAGTAGATTTGAGTTACTAACTAGGTATGAGCAATATAATTTATTTAATATTATACAGGGTGTCCGGTAATTAATGGATAACCTTGAAATATCTTATAGAAGAACTGAAGGCCGTTCAGAAAAATGAAAAAATAATAATAAAGAAAATATATATATATATATTAAAAAGTGCAAGCTATATAGCATAGCATACTTTTGACTGTCTATCTATTAGCATAATTAGTGTTTAATAATAAAACACCAAAAAACCGATGGATTTCATTCATTTATGGTCGTAGTATACAAGAAAGTTATATAGTTATAACCCAAAGCGAGTTGGCAGACTTCAGATATCTGCGAGAACTTTATGAAGAACTCTTTGACATGCAGGTCTCCTTACGATATTTTCCGTCACCGTTAAAGCGAGCGATAATCAACTAATTATTACGCACATATGTCTATATATATATATATATATATATATATAGACATATGTGCGTAATAATTAGTTGATTATCGCTCGCTTTAACGGTGACGTATATATATATATATAGATGGTCTTTTGATTGAACTAGAGACTTCTGCGTGCCAGTCCAATAATTACTCATTAAGATATCGCTGCTTTTAGAAGTATAGAATTTTATGTTGCTTATGAGACATCCGAAAAATTGTTCTCTGTATGTTCAAATCCTGTGTAACTATCGGATAAAAAGTATGTCTAGATTGGAATCCACAACTATTTGTGAATCAGGCAAATAATTAACCAGAGTGGGCCACCACAATGCCCAGCACGGCGGAAGCGTCGAGACGACCGCTTACCCGCTATGCCAACAAACCACCAGCGTTTAAAACTCGCTTTTGAATTCAGTATTAACCCAGAATATAAATGTAAGATGAATTATATAATATGGGTTCATATTAAGTTCGTTATACAAATATCTGTAGGTTAAATCATTGACCCCGTAGCCAGGTGAACTTGGGCTTTCTTCGTTTGTTTAGGACTTGCCATTTGTATAATAAAGACTGCACGGTTGATAGTAAAATTATGGAGTATAATCTGCTTAGAATATGCAATTCAATGCTTATTTTAAAGATGCATAGTTGTATTAATGTATTCTTTGTTCAAATCTATTTTTATTTTAGCATTGAATATTACCGTCATATAATATTGTCTTATGTTTACGCGAATGTTATACATTGAAATTAAACACTTTATAAGAGTTTAAGAGTTTTATAATATAGTTAGAGTTTTGAAAATTATGTAATAACAGTATTTAAAGTAAAATAAACAACGCGACAAAATCCGTATA
The DNA here is from genome assembly GCA_963675205.1 of Catocala nupta. Lineage (NCBI taxonomy): Eukaryota > Metazoa > Arthropoda > Insecta > Lepidoptera > Erebidae > Catocala > Catocala nupta. The sequence continues at coordinate 25,452,140 of OY776093.1, forward strand.
AAGTGTTTAATTTCAATGTATTACCGTCATATAATTTATTAATTTAGATCACAAAGTAACATTCGAATATTGAATTTTATTTTCAGGTTCTGCTGTGGTGAATATGGAAATTACGGGATTTTGGCACTCGTTAAGTCTCAGGGCAAGTATGTCATTGCTACGCCAGTTTGCCTGTGTCCACGGCCCGTGCATCCTGGTGACAAGACCAAGCCTTCAAAAGGTATGTAAACACCGAGCATGATTGCCTTAATACCCGTTTTCAGTTATATTAATCGTGTAAGCCGAAACTTTAAAAGTAAAATGATTCCAGTTCTTTCCATAACACAGAATATTTATAAACCAGAATAAAAAGTACTACAGATTCGAATATTAAAGGACCCAAATTGTGAGCTATACCTGATTTCAATAATATATACGCCAGAAACTCAAAACAAAGTGAAACTTATGAACGTCAAAAGTTTAGTGGTTAGTGAGCTTACTGAAGTTACATTTAGGTGAGTCTTCTGTTGGAACTTTAGGTAAAGGGTCGAGCCTATAAGTAGTATTTGCAAGAAACGCACAGCCGAAGGCGCTCTTGTTAACTTACTAGAAACATTTAGTCGAATGGGAATAAATAATTATGAGCATAAAGGTTAAAATAATTTCCTTCATAATTAGCTTGTGGTTTCTGGTAGTAGGCATTTTTCAAAGTGGGTTGCTAGGCTCGATTTTCAATTCTACAGCCCGATTTTTGACTCTACAGGCCGATTTTCAGATCTCCATTTTTAAGGAGAGTCCGTTTCTATACGGGAAGGCAGTGGTCCAGTAGAGCTGTGCTAAACCTACACCCACTTGAGACGCAACGTCATTTGCCGCACGTCGAGTGATGTCCCTCCATCCCTGGCGGCTACTGGCATTGCGAGTATACTGTATTGCGGTTGACTGCGTAACTTTGGTGATAAGGTCGATCCAGCGCGTTGGAGACCGATTGCGGCCTCTCTTGCCTTCATTGCGCGGCCGTGCACCACAAGTCTCTCCATCAAGTCCTCGTTTCTGCAGATGTATCCAAAGAACTTCAGTATTCGTAACTGCACAATCGACGAAAGTCTGTCTTGTATGCGAAGCTCTTTGAGGATGGAATTATTGGTTCGAAACGCTGTACACGGTATTTTTAACATGCGTCGCCGACACCACATCTCCAGAGCATCGAGTTTTCGGTGATCTTGTAGCCTTAATGTCCAATAAATAATTAATAAGACTATGAACATATGTGTAAATTCTAAAACAACACTTTTTCACAAAAAGTTTACAGTTCAATATTTTTCAGAACAAATCGTCTTTTGTATTGGTTTTACGCCAACTAACTCCCAACAGAGCAATCAGGTTTAGATAAACATGATTCATATGCGTTATTATACGTATTATAATCTCCCCCTGAGGACAGCATGGTGTACTGTACTTTGTATTTTGACGTACGTTTGCCTTTAGTTTACCGTAGACACGAAGGAAATGACAAGACTCATAAAGCATGTGACACAAAAGTTGGTCGTAAAATAACTACTCTAGAGCAAATTTAGGTCAAGGCAGCCAATATCAATGGAAACTTACGATCCGCTTAAGACATATAGTGCATAAGTATGTGCGCAAATATAAGTGCAATAACTTATTCTATTACTCTTTAGTCCTATGAGCCGGCAGTTAGATAGGACTGGCAAGATATCAAACGGCTTTTCGAGGAACGGGGCTAAAAAAAAAACATGCTGGGCAGTCTTTCTCAGTACTGCCGATAGAAGTGAAAACTAAGTACATAACTAGTGTGCGGTGATGATGACGCGAGTTTCACGCTTTTTGTTTACCCAAAAACAAATTACCCAGGAATTAGCGATATGGTTTAATGTACTTACAATATTAGCTCATTTGCATCAAATCAATGAGATAAAAAAATAAGAAAAATGGGTGCCTCATGATTTGACTGATCTGCAGAAAGAAAAGCGTGTTAAAACTTGTATTGCCTAGTTGAATCGGTACAGAAATGAAGGAATATTGGATCGAATTGTGACATGTGACGAAAAGTGAATTCTTTACGATAACCGTAAGCGAAAAATGCAATGACTGAGCCCAGGTCAAACGCCGCAACAGTGTCCTAAAGCAAAGCTTACCAATAAAAAGGTAATGGTAACTGTTTGGTGGTCTCTTCATGGTGTTATTCACTAAAGTTTTCTCAGGTCTGGTCAATCAATAACAGCAGATGTTTACTGTGCCGAACTTCGAACAATGATGGCGAAACTGGCAGTGAAACAGCCCCGACTCGTAAATCGATCTTCACCATTATTGCTCCATGATAACGCAAGACCTTACACTGCACGAGAAACGATTGTAATCCTACAGGAGCTACGGTTAGAAACCATACGTCATCCTCCATACTCACCAGACCTTGCAACGGACTACCATTTTATTCGTGATTTGGACAATCTTCTACGCGATAAAAAATTTTCTTCCCAGGTGGCAGTACAAAATGCTTTTACACAGTTTGTTGAATCTAGATCCCGGAGTTCTACCATAAAGGCATAAATGAACTTCCGTTTAGATGTCAGTAATGTATACATAATGAGGCTAAATATTTCGATTAAGTAACATAACATGTTTTAGAAAAAAACGATTTTCAATTTTTCAGTACAAATCGGCAATTTCATACTTTAACCCCTAATATTTCGTGCTTTACAAAACAGTTATTCAATGTAATTGAATAATTATACAAGTATAAAGAATGTTATTTACATTTAGTTAATCAACTCAACTAATTATAATATAAGTTAACTTATACTTACCTAAGTATTATATTTGTATATAACAGAAATAATATTGTCTTACGTTTACGCGAATGTTATACATTGAAATTAAACAACTGTATACGGTTTCTACCGCATTGTTTTTTTTCTATAAAACACTAATATTACAAAATTTGAAACTTTAAACTACTGTTGTTAAACGCTTTCACAAGTTACTGTTTACGTCTATTTAAGCTATTTAAATTATTGTTACAAAAACAATATTTATTTTACACTTTTTCCAATGTTTCGGTTGCTTTGCCGTGAACACAGCTTCTAAAAACCAACAGAAATAAATAACGAATATGAATTATTTTTGTAGTAAAATGTATAAGTAAAACACTCTTATAGGCGTGATAGAATTCCTCTGCACCACAGACGACTGATAGTGTGCCTAGAAGATATACTTATTTAAGATACTTTTTGTGCATATTATATTTAATATATAAAATTATTTAGTTTCGATTTCTATTATATTTATTGCCAAAATTATATAATTAACATAATATATACACAAATTATTTACAAGAAATATAAACTAAAGAGAAAATAAAACTGCAAAATTAAAAACCGTCATAATATTCCTCCGCATCGTCGTCAATTGGCAACATGCCCAGAAGACTGGCAACATTGCCACGTTGAATGGCAATACTTATTCTTTGTGCAAAGAAAATACCAGCCCTTTGGTCACGCGAAGCGTCGATGAGCCGCTTAATATAAATATTATATTCATAATTATGTAGACAGCATAGCTTTTGGCGATTTAATACAGCCAACCTTCGTAGGGATATTATGCGAGAGATTACTTAGCGCAATATATATGTAAGTATTATTTATTTATCTTCAATAATATTACTCTATTACATTAGCTCATTATTTCTTTCTAATATTATAAGATGTACCATAATATAATAACATAAAATAAACCTGTACAAAGACATAAAATAATATTTCTGATAATTTGAACGAAAGCAGCGATAGCCTAGTGGTAAACCGTTGGACTGCCACGCAGAGATCTCGAGTTCGATCCCAAGACGCGCATCTCTGACTTTTCGAAGTTATATGCGTATTAAATAGTTAATTATCGCTTGCTTTAACGGTGAAGGAAAACATCGCGAGGAAACATGCATGTCTGAGAGTTCTCCATAATGTTCTCAAAGATATGAGAAGTCTGCCAACCCGCACTAGGCCAGCGTGGTGGACTATGGCCTAGCCCTTCTCACAGTAAGAAGAGGCCCGTGCCCAGCAGTGAGACAGTTTAATACAGGGCTCTTGTATTATAATTTGAGCTATCGTCGACGAAACTATTTTCTAGAACAATATAGACATTATTGATTTCTAGTTATGAATTTGTAAAATTTATATTCTGACCGAATAGGGACATTCATTCAGCCTTATGTTGATATAGAGATAATCTATATATATGACTTCGTGTACGAAGCGAAATGTGCCAAAATAGGCGGTCACAGTTAAGTTGATAAAATAATACTTTTTGTTTAATACAATTGTTTAATACAATATACATTTATCATAACAATGAATGTGTTTACAATTACTCCTTGTAAAAAACTTAAAATAATTAATATTTTCGCTTACATAATTACGTATATTTGCACGAAATATGCAAAAACGTAAGCTCGTGTTACGTGAATTTTAGATTATAACAGTAGAAATCTATCCTATTTTACAGCTTAAACGAAACATAAATAGTTAAATTTATTATACAATTTGTCCGTCCCAAATATTGGTTGACAATAAAGATATATTTATCGAAAAAGCACTTCAAATTCTCCATAAAATTTGAGTATGGCGGCCACGCGCCGATTGGAATATCGAGCTCTGTCATTAATTCCAACCGCGTCTTACGCTCGCCTCAGCGCAGTCTTAATTTAAAAATACTAAAGAAAGCTGACGCTAACACTTACATGACCGATTTGATGATTGAATTCCAGAAATGGGCAGTGTCCTTAGTTTCATTTAGGCAATTCTCAGCAGTGATACAGACTGTGTCTATTTATTAAGTTTACCATAGGGCTCAGTATAAGATGGTTTAGGCCATAATCCACGACACTGACACTAATTGCCAAGTTTTGCACATCTTAGAAACATTATGCAATACTATCAGAAATGTAGGATTTCTCATAAGATTTTTCTTCATCTAAATGTTTACCATGTGCTACGTTTGGAATGTCCCAGGACTCATGAAAAAATATAAAAAACGCTACCGTTGCGCATCCGTGACCCCAGAAAGTCCAGAGTCCAGAAAACTCATTGTGATTGGTCGCGAAAAAAATACCAAAGACTTTGACTCCCCGTAGGAGTCATGGACGTTTCAGAGGTTAAGAAAAAACTATCCAACAGACACAGTAATAACTTCGAAAACTATTACCCTATCGCTTTTCTTTAATAAGAAATCCTAAACGACCTTGAAACTCCTTGAACCGTTATGAATCTCCACATACAATTTGACTATGCCTATCAATTGACGCGTAACAATGTGAATTGACCTTTATTACATTAGCCAGAAGTTGGATGGAAACAGTTACATTTAAATCTATTGCCTAAGTTAAGGGTTGACCGCATTCGTTCGCAATATTAATGTGGCTCACGGTCCAAATCCGATGGGATAAGATAAATTTATAAAATATTTCCGGTTACATATGTTTTGGGAATTGATAGTTTAAGTTGACTGGAATAATTGAGACTGCTGTTGATTTAACCTTACGAATAATAGATAGATTACTAATAGACAGTTTGTAGCCCTTTTCTCATATCAAAAATGAGGAACAAAATTGTATGAGTTTTATAAGAAATAATTAAAATAGCGTTAATTTACGTCTGTTTGTTAAAGGAATAAGCATCTTACATCCAAATTTGTCAGCTGTGATATCGAGTCGAATTTAACTAAAATAAAGGATAATGTAACATTACGCCAAATATTTATTTTACAATAATGGCAATCAACAAGCATATAGCCCGCCTGATAGAAAATGGTACAAGTAGCATGTACATATTTGCTAGGTTATCCAAAGGTATCTCTTACTCGTTACCGACCCTTCACAAAGAATGATCTGTGCTGACGGTGCAAGAATAAAGACTCCTGCTTTTCTGGAGCACAGACGTAGAGCCTAAAAATCTTACTCTCCGCAGGAATAGGACACAAGGTGGATTGTTTGCAATCTTCTGTAAAGTGTGGATAGTTTCTGGCCATGCTGCTCCAGTTAAGCAAAATCAGGATTTAGCAAGGATCACTATGTGCTCTTCCCTCAATTTATTAAGCTTTGGTTTTGATATGATAATGAACGGTGAATCTACAACACCGCCTCTACTATGAAAATATAGTTATCACATCCAAATTTGCCCACGGTTGTCTTTCTTCGACATCCTAAGATTCTCTGTCAATAAAACTGATTAATAGTAGTCTCTAACTATACTTTATAAAGTAATAGACTTAATCTTTTTTCTTATTTTCTTTTTTTTTTACGTGGTGGATTGCCTTGACGCCTGCCTCTCCACGGGGTGACGGAGAGGTTATGTCGGGCTCACCGGGGAAAAGATATCCCAATAATACCGACTAAACCTACCACGGTGTTCTTCGACATCTATGGTTATGTCGGCAAGGCCGCGCGAATCGGTTTCGGCCCGCCGTGTGAAACGGCAAGCCACTACAGAAAAATACTTCCTCCACCGTCGCCCTGGGGACGACGAAGACTCGACACAGAGGCGCACGTGGGAATACACACGCCGCCTCTCGGACCTGGTGCTGATCGGGTGGCGAGCAGGCCCACACAGCCCACCACCCCCAGGTCAAACCTCAAGGTGGCTGGAGGTCATCTCGCGCCCTCCGTCGCCCGGTTCTGCGGTTGGAGAGAGGGTTTAAGCGCTCCCTTTAACGCTCCGCCACCTCCTTGATGGAAATCACTCCCTTACAGAAGGAGGTGACGGCGTTCCACGATCTCTCACTCCGGACCATAGACTGAACCACGGCCGGGAGCGAGAGAACAACCAGTCCGACTGCTGCGATCAACTCACGGCGCTGTGATGCCAAGGCGGGGCATTCCGCCAAAGTATGCAGCGCCGTGTCCACAACAACATCGTGGTAGTCGCCGCAGTGATGACATCCGGGCGTCTCCTGCCGGCCTATGCGACACAGGAACTGGCACAAGGAACCGTGGCCAGTCATTACCTGTGTCAGCCGGAAGGTGAGGGCGCCATGCCGCCTCTTCAGCCACTCCTCAAAAACGGGCCTTGCCGCCTCAATTGTGGCGTGCCCGGCACTGGGGTGCATAAGTCGATTTCGCCATTCTTCCACCAGGACCTGGTGGAGTTCGGACCGTGCCTCCTCAAAAGCGGCAAGACCTGGTACTTTGCCCCGAGCTAGCGCTTCCTGGTAGCAACGGTAGAGCGATGCCAGAAGCGCCGCTTCCAGGGCGTCGATCCGGCGAGGAGGCTTGCTGCCTCGAACGAGATCGTGCGGTATCCTCTTATCAAACTGATGGCCAAGGCGCGCTGTGGCGCACGAAGCGCTGAAATATTACGAGCCGTCAGGTTGTCCGCCCAAACTGTGGCCCGATAAAGGGCCATGGACCGCAAGACCCCTTCGTAGAGCCTTCGGCAGGATGTGTCTGGCTCCCTTAGGTTGGGCAGCAGTCACGCGAGCGCATCTGCAGCGCCCAACCTAACCTTTCAACTAACATGGCTGACGAAATTTGTGAGTAAGAATATACTAACCTAATCTAACATTTACAAAGAATATTGACGTTAAAGTAGACAGTTTTTTATTGTACAAAGCGTTCATACATATAATGTTAAATTTGATGTACATATTACATACAATACGCGCCTTATCGCTAAGAACACACTGCTGAACAGCCTTCTGTTACATACAAAATAGAATTCAAGTATATAATCGTTATAAATAGAAAACAACTGGAGTAAAATCAATCATTGTTCTGTATAAAGCCAATAATTTCCAAAACAATAAATTTCTGTAAAACGAGTGGCTTAAAATTTTCTTTGAGATATTTATCGAAAAGTAGCTGAACCTTAGGCTTCGAGGCGTCCGCTGCTAATTAATTACGATTGCTGTTAAACGAACCATTTCATCCCAAGGAAACGGGTGCACATTTCTTTTGCCCACCACATTTTCCAAAGGGAGGCCAATTTTTGCGAAGCTTTTAAGAATGAAACGCTGAAATCAAGTCTGTTTTTGCTTTGCGTTTTGCGTTTGAATAGAAAATGTTTTCGTAAAATGTTTTTGAATTTCTTATGCCCAGACTTTAGGTACAGCACAGCACTATTTTGAAATAACAAATTTAGAGAGACCTAGATAAATCCTAGAAAATTTACATTATTAGCAACTGCATCGCTTACAATCTCTTCATCAAAACATAAAATCACCTAATAAAATCCTTACTTAATTATCAGGCTTACAAAATATTATATAATAACAAAAGACAAATGTGTGAAAATATTATCGTAAAGAAACCTTCGGTATATGGAGTTGAGGATAAAAATTAAAATTATCAATTAATCCCAACTAATATTATAGGTATATGTGAATTGGTTTGTTTGTATGTTTGTTACGCTCTCACATCTTATCTACTAGAACGATTAGGTAAGCGAAATATTGCATACACGTTGTCAGGGAAACAGAAAAGGACATAGAGTACCTTTCATCCAAAACAAAAAAGGATTGTTACTCATCTAACCTAAACTAAAGTACATTTAGGTAGGTAAACGAAGCCGCGGACAGAAACTTGTATTATAAGAAACTACATATGTAGCGTTCATAGCGTAGTCTTCTTCTTTTCGTGTGGTTAGTGGCTAACCTGTTGTCAAGAGTTGTTCAAGCCGCCCAGGCCTCTGACATGGCTTAACGACTGCTGTTAATTTGGCAACAATCGGGACCGATTTCTACGTACCCTCCGAAGCACGGAGACGCTCAGATGAAATACCACTAAGCGGTCACCCATCTATAGACTGACCGCAACCAACGTTGCTTAACCTCGCTAATCGTTTACCGAACAGTGAGTGCAACTGGCTATGAGCGCTTCATAGCGTAGTTATGTCACCGATAGTACCATATGGTATTTTTTAATTTTCATCTTAATTTAACAATTATTATTCTATTATGGTAAATGGGCTACTTAATGATTTTTAAGCAAAACAAAAATAAATTATTTACTGATTTTAGACAACGTCCTTTTTTAACTATAATATTTGACTCCACGGATAGCGTAACGGTTCAAGTGGTCGCCTCGCCATTGTCACTGCGCCGAGTGTTGTGGGTTCGAATCCCACACGGGGCAAAAATTTGTGTGATCCACAAATGGTTGTGCCGAATCTAGATGGGCTTTGTATCCTTAGTTTGAATGTTTGTAAAGTCACTCGCGGTACAGGAATTATTTCTAGTGTGGAAGTTATCTTTTATAATAATAATATAATTATGAGACTAACGCGATATCGGAGGGCACAGTACACTAGCTTTTAAACTACCACCTTTTCCTTGTGATATAAACAAAAAATGTATCACCAGGTTAAATAAAAGCGCACAAACCGCAGGGCAGCTTGTGGCGAGCTGAATGTGAGTGGCGACACTGCGGTACTGAATGCCTCAAAGAGTCGATTAGGGCCTCGTCCCCGGCTTGCCGTTACTTGTTGGCTGGGGTGGAACATCAAGAACGCCTGTAGGACTCTCAAGTCTCGCTTGCCTTGGTCGGCCGGTCAGAGGAGGGCCGCTAGAGCTATATGCTTGAGGGTGCAAGTGTCATTTTAAGGGCATAACTACGGGAAACTCGCTCCGGGTCTCCGTTGTCACGAGACCCGTGATGGCGAAACCAGTGTCGCACCGCTCGGCACCCCTAGCACCGGTGTTGCCATCTGCTGCTGGCTTGTATGCCTATGGTGGCTATTCAGGGGGCCCATCTAGTGAGTTAGCGAGTCACCGTCTGCCCATTGCATTGATGCTATTAGAGTATTCAGGGCGGAACGCCGTTTTTCATCCATAGTTACCAATATAGGGTACACCAAACACCCATATCCATAGCCCATATATTAGAATCCATACTTAGCAATAGTCTTACGCCTGCTGCGGTTAGTGCCGCTATCGGTGTTCCAAATCATCCCACATATTTGATTAAAACTCTCGAAGGGCCTCTTTACGTTGGACCCATGTCTCCGTGTAAACCTCCCAAAGGGCCAGGTATTTTCTAATATAATATGTTAGAAAATACCTGTGATAAGAGAAATATAATTATAATATTTCAAAACATTGTTTATATTTAATTTTAATTGATTTTATTTGCTAACATTTATTAAAATGTTACATATTAATAATGATCGTTAAAAAAGGTTTACTTTTATCCACTTTTAGGCCCCAGAACTAATCAACCAATTTAGGTAAAAGTCCTTACATTGAAATGAAACTGCTTTAACTAGATTAAATTTAGGTATACCAAAATTTTGAATACATTTACGTTCCCAAAATCAGACGAAATTTTAAGACAGGTAATTTAATTTTAAAAATAAATCTTAATGAGTAACATTAAGAAAATTAAATACACGACTTATATAATTGAATTTTCTGAGAACGCCGAATATTTTTTTTTGGTTTTATGTAATTAACATTAAATTAACCCGGTCATAATGTTTACCATTTTTTGTGCTTGACGTTTCGCCCAGGTTACACCGGCCGTGGTCACAAGCTGACTGGTGCTGCGATATCATGTCTCCGTTTGTGAGGCAGAAGAATCATGATTCACACTCACATTTCGTATATTTTTGTTTGTCAATGTACCATCACACACTACACTCACGGTATCCCTATTATGTATGCTAGCTGCCGTGAGTATATGTATGATATATATATATGATCTATGCATGATCTCGTTAATACCTGTTACGTATTATATATTATTATATCAAGCAACGCGAAAGTTTAAAAGTTATTATTAAAAAAGGCAAAGGCATAGACAGAAGTGCGTTATATCCACATTTTACTAACGATAAGTTTATGTCTCACGTCATAGATGGCTAGCCTATTGTCATCTACTGGGCATATTTCCAGACTCCGTACTGTTACTAGAAATTATAACACTTTGCCTGACCTGGAAATCGAACCTAAGACCTCATCAAGAGTACAGCTGTCGCATCAATTACCACTGGACCACCGAGGCAAAGGCGAGGCATAACATTTAAAGCTCGTGTAAATCAAATGCTGTTTCGTTTGATTTTAAACATTGTATGAGCCTTGGCGCATGTAAACATGTAAAGTACCATTACAAAGAAAGGTCAAGCGCACTCGTGATTTTCAAGAACTGTACCAACAAAATGTATACAAATGAGTCTATGTTTGTTTATTCAGCTTTCTTCAAATCAAAAAGGACATCAAAGTAAAGATATTAACCTGTCAGCTTATCGAAATATAATTATAAAAATATTGTGTCTAGACGCCGTCTGTACGCAAATGGACGAATAACCTGTCAAGTCTTGGAATGCCAGACATAATTGAAAACCTATTGTGCCTAAACCGCCGGTTTTCTTCTACCACTCAATAGGTTAAGTAGGTATTATACCCGCGTCAAAACATTTAAAAGAAAATTACATTAGAAAGAAAGAAGAAAGAAAGAAAATGTTTATTTGACACATACCACAAATACATAATAACAAGTATAAGATAAAAATAAATGATTTAAAGTTTTTTTTTTAGGATAGTCCTGCTTTTGCACGCGGCTTCGCTCGCGTAAAAGGAGGTTAGGTTTGGCGGGATTTGTGGGCCTGCCCGCCATCCGTTCAGCACCAGGTCCGAGAGGCGGCGTGTGTGTTCCCACGCGCGCCTCTGTTTCGAGTCCGTCTCCCCTCTAGGGGGGAGATAGTAGGGTTTATTAGTGAGTGAGTGCCTTTGGGTAGGTCTCTTAGCGTAGTGGCTTGGCCGTGGCGAAACCTCGGCGGGGTCGCGACTGTATGCGAAAGTGATTCGCGCGGCCCCGTCGATAGTGGGTTGTCGAGGAACACCGTGATAGGTTTAGTCGGTATTCCGGGAGGTACATTATTCTTATTCCATCATTCTTTTACCCTGGCGAGTCCGACATAATCCCTCCGCCCGCCCCCGCGGAGGGGTATGCGTCAAGGCATACCCACACGTAAAAAAAAAAGGTTATGTTAGTAACATTACTTTTGTGATATTTTGATAATATTTAAATGATGAAAGAATTTTTAAAATCGGTTCAGTAGTTTTGGAGTTAAATCTTAACAAACAAATAAACAAAAATTTAATCTTTCTTCTTTATAATTTTAGTATAAATTTATTGCTGTCACGGTCACGTGAAATATCAATGTGCGAGTGAGGTAACTACAGGTCGTACTGATTATACCTATGAAATCATCATCTTGTATTCCCCCGCCTCCTCCTCCAAACTAAACACTTTTTAATTATCTTTCATAAACAATATGAGAAGGATTTTATTTATACCTGTAAGGTTCTTTTTTGTTATATATTAATTTATTATTAGTCTCATTACATTTCTTTTCTGGAGGTCTGTAAATAGCAGTATAATGAAAGAAATCCAAAAAAAAAAATTTATATGTTTAAATGTTTCTAGTACTTTAATAGTTAAATTAAGGAAAAAGCAAACCATAGTAACAAAACAGTGATAGATATAGATTACATATTTTTGCGCTTTGGTTGGTGACCAAGGATTTGACCAGAGGACCAAGCACCCTCTCGGTGCCGGTGGCTTTTTTTTTAATGAAAGTCCTTGAGCTTGTATTGCGTCGGAATTTAAAAAAACAAACTTCGAAACAATGAACGTAAAGAATACAAATTTGAATCCCAGTATTTCTGTGAGGTTTGTATCGACCAACTAGCCATAGTTCCTCACACAAATACCAACGGATACGCTAGCACGGATAGCAAAGAGGTTTATGTCAATTACTTTAGCAGTAGTGCCTGAAAGAATGCAAAACCTAGTGACGGGACGGGATAAGTTTTAAAGACCAGTTTCCCCTACTAGCAGAACTTATTATTTTCAATAATTAAAGAATTAAAAAGGATAGAGATACATTTTACACCTTTCACTGCTAAAACCTAAAACCATACAACCGTATCCTGAGATTAAAGGCAAGTATCAGCCATGACTCTCATCACTATCTATGAGAAATCTATTGCTTAAAATAATGAAATGTCGTAGTCTTAGTTAGAAGCATTTAACCAACTTTAATGTAAGTAAATTAAAGGCAAATCAATATTATTTATCATCTGCTTTTCTGCAGAGCATGGGCTCTTCTCCATTTAAGAACGGTAACACCATATTCTAACTCACCTAGTACAGGTTGGCACACGACTTCGAGAATATTACGAAAAGTCTAAGATATGCAAGTTTCCTCAAAATGATAGCGATGTAAGAAGTAATAGAAGTATTATAAAATTTTATTTTGGAACATCTTTTTACACGAATCCTTTATCCTCTACGTAACAGCAGACTTAATTGGAATCAATAAAACTAATTCCGTGAAAACGTCTCCTGAAACCGATTTGGTACGTTCAGGAATCTCATTAGTGAATGTGAGACTAAGTATTGAAATTAATTTTGGGCAATTGGAGCGTTCGAGAATTTCATGTATGTATGCAATGTAGTAGATATATCAGGCTGCTAGATATTAAAATTGTTTTAATGAAGATTACTCTTTATTGCTCACTAGGGTGATGTAGTTTCATAGCTATTATACCAACTACACCGATATATCATCCGAATTTTTAGGTTGTCATGAGGAATAAGTCGTCTATCGGACACAATTTCAGACTCTGTACTAAAAATGTTTTAGCAGTAAACTAATTTTCTGACCTAAAAATTTAACATTAGATCTCATGCACAATCTACTAACTCAGGGATATGCAAAACTGGGTATATATAATATATATTTATGTTGCCTGGGACTTTAAAAATATTCAAACAACTGAAACAAAGAATATCCTGACTTGTAACAAGTCTAACTCTCGGTATTTGTCCATCACATAAATGTTTGTGTCGTATGGGGACCGAACCCAAAACACTCGGCGCAGTAGCAGTGGTTAGGCGACCACCATACGATAGGCAGCGGCTTTTCTGTGTCCTGACATTGCTGAAGTCCATGAGCAGTGGTTAGCACTTTCCATCAGGTGAGCCACTTGCTGGTCTGACACCAAAGGCAGTAAAAAAAAACTAAACTGCTACGTCCTGATAGCGTGTTGTGGTATCACACTCGAGACGTTTGCATGGCAGTCTAACGATCTGTAGACTAGGCTGTAAATGTACCGGTAGATCATAATGATAAGCAACGTTCCCGAAACAGTGTTATAAAATCTGTATAAAATTATGAGTGTTCCGTAAACATTTTACCTTTACTATAAAAATCTTAACTTTTCAAATTATCAGAGTGTAAATCACCGAAAGCACTCAACAGATTCGGATAATTTCTTCAAAGAAAAACTGTTTCAAAGTAAATGTTTACTACCGGGAGGAAACCTTTTTAGTGTCGACATAATTAATATAATTAAGACAGTGGTGTGAAAATGATAGGTAAGACTATTTAAAGACAAGATTACTTTTACAACAGATTTATTATCATGGGAAATCTTTAACAAAAGACATTTTATTTTTATTACCCGGGTGATATTGGCGCAGGCCGCTAGCTGCCCCAATCTCATCCGGGTTACCTATATGCCTATCAGGAATAATGTACGTATCAAATAGCGAAATCTTTTGAAATAAATAGAAGATGCCGAAGATTACCCTCAACATACACACATCATCTCTAAAGCTTATATCCTCAAAGTTGTAATCAGCGCTGTATAGAACCTACATTTGTCAGCTATGGCCTTTAGATGGCACGTTATAAGGAGCGAGCTTGTAAGCGGTAGTCGGGTGTAGTTCCAGACTGCATGCTGTTACAGATAACTTTGGACAGAAAAACCGGATAAGACTTTGCCCAATCCCCTGATTTGACCCCCATGTCATTCATGTCATTGTTATGTGTTAGATTCCTTAATCTAACACATATCAATAAAATGAGCGGCATAGCAGTGGTGAGCCACTACTGCGCCACTGAGGCAATCAGTAATCGCACAATATCTTTTTATCCAGGTTACTAAACGGGCTTTACAACGAGCCCAAGTTATACTGCAATGTGTGGCTGTAATGTAATGGCCGGCAATAACAGACATCTATATACGAGCATTGCGAATTGCGCGGATGGAGGAGTATGAAATTTGCCATAGTTAAAGTTTATATGGAGAAGGAGGGGCAAATCCTAATATTTCTATAAAATATACATTAGAGATTCATTAAATTAATGAAAAAACGCTACACGCACACAACCATGCATTTGACACAAGCATTCGAATCGCGTTCGTAGTATTTCAGCATTGTTCGGTTGACTTCGTAGAATGCTTCATAACTAGGGTTACATACATATGTATGTGGCGTAGGTGACTAAATGAAATGTTAATTATAAGGGTATAGTTATAGACAATAAAACATTAATAATGACCAAATTTAAAATTTAAATAAATTATGGGCGAATTTCGACCACTTGGCGACCGCTAGTATTATAAAATACACGTCTATATTTTGCATACGGCTATTCAAAGACTGATTTTAAATGGCCGATGCATGAAAATGCTTTTTAGGAGGCTTTTGTTGAAAACATTGCAGATACAAATTGCAGTAAAATATTTCCCGTTTAGAAGCTCCACAAATCAAAGCATTTAGTCAGAGCATAATTATGTAGCGACATGGCTGACGCTTCAGCTTTGTATAGTCAGGCGCAAGTATTCAGTAGCGCTGCGCGGCAGTCGTCTCCCTGCAATCACTAAATTAGGTCGTAGCACAATAAGTATTTATATTATTTACAACTGGTACACACAGCGACGCATCAACCTTGAATGTTTGGACTTTGAACTATTTGAAGTTGAACGCTGCGAATCGTGCGATTGAGTGCGTTATATTTTTGTTACGCTCTATACTTGCCATTACATCGACACCACTATACACTGTCCCTTTCCGACAATTCTCTATTTTGTATGTAGCGTAGTTATGCGTATATAAGGTGTCTAACTTGATGTGTAGCCGTGTGTACCAATAGAATATACATATATCCATATATTCAACCAAGAGATATTTCATTTGACTATCCACAATGAGAACACTTTTGATTACCTCAACATATATACTTGCCAACTACTCCCAAGTGGTAAGAAAATATCTAACACCAGCCAGATGAAGACAAAATTTAATTTACATTTTATTATTTCAATTTAGCCACGTTGCTAATCTCAGTCGTCATTATATTGCATTATCCACTTAGCTTAAAAGACATAAACCTCTCAGACTTTATTATCAAGTTTATTATAACATTCAAATACCTATTACTTAAACATTAAATGAAATATGATAAGCTTCCCAATTTTAAACAAATGGTGTTAATTTTTTCGCCGTTTACATCATTTACCTTCTGTTCAATTCTAAACCTTATTTCAAGATAATAGAGCTCTATTTTCTTTTTCGTCTCCGCTAATACAATTTTAATTTGAAGCACCTAACAGTTACAAATAAAACTCGTTTATTACTGTTTTTTTATTAACAGAACATTCAATGTTTAATTAAAAGTATTCGTATAAAACGTTTTGTCTTCACTCATTGTTCTTAGGATTAGGTTGTTTATATTAGGAATAGCTTATGTAAATGTAATCCAATGGTATATATTGGTCAACAAACTGGCTGATGAAATACGATCTGTATTATTTTATTTTTATTGTCTTATTTACCATCCAACTAATAGCTTAAAATTTTTAATTATAATATTGTCGGATATCTAAAGAGTCATAATATAATAAAGCTTCAATGTTTGGTCATTTGTTTTTTGTGTACACGCTAATCATTAAAATTCACTTTGCTTTGAAAGTACATTCTTTGAGGAGGGCTAGACTATATAACATCACTAAAAGCCACGGGGGCAGAACAGTAACCATAAACGTGGGCGAAACCGCGCAGAGAGCTAGACTTAATAAAAAAATAACTCCTGTACCAGATATCAAGCCCCATGTTGGACTTCACAAACATACACCCAACGTACATAAAGTACTGGTTCCTTAGGCTGTACCTTAATTGTGTCCGTCCATTCACAAAAGTGGATCACATAAATATTGATCCCGCGTGGGGTTCGATCGACAACACTTAGCACAGCCAGGTGACAGTTTCCCCGCTGTGTCAGACGTGCAGTTAAATTATACTAATTGCAATATTCTGAAAAGTAAAATAAGTTAGCGTTGTTGCTTTACTTTAACAGTGACAACACTACACCAGACAGTAATATAGACAGTGCCACAAATTGATACATATGTAATTTCTTAAAGAAAATTGTTATTACCTTGTTGATGAATTTTTATCGTCTAGAATTTTTAAATGTTTCATGTTCGTTTGACTATAATTTACTGTTGTTGATTGTCTTGTGTCTATGATGAGTAATAGTAATAATAGAATTCATATTTAATCTTCAATGGAATTTATAATATCAAATCATTAGAATTGTATAATCATATTTTCTTAATATTGTTTAATAATTTGTGGGCTGATCATGGAATGGATAATATAATTATGTAATGAACACCTGTATGTAACCCATGTATCGAGCAGCGATAGCTCAGTGGGAAGATCAACAGACTGCAATGCAGAGGGTCTCGGGTTCGAACCCAAGTCGCGCACCTCTGACTTCCGGTAGTTATATGACTTTTCGAAATTATGTGCGTATTGATTTATTATTATCGCCTGCTCCGTGCCTCGGAGAGCACGTTAAGACGTCGGTCCCGGCTGCCATGAACATCTATGACAATCGTTATTGGGAAAGTCGACACAAAAGCTCCCACTGGGTCGAAGTGTCGCCGCTATGTATTGACTGGCTCCCAGATAAGATAACCCATGTATCACAAATAAACGATTTGATTTGATTGCAACATTGGTAGTAATTAGGGTCACAATAGAGATGATATTTTAGCATCGGCTATCGATGATTTTAGTTTACTTTCCAAAAACAATACTTATATGTTCCATCGTAAAGGTATGTATCTGCTCTCATCGCAATTGAGGTGAGCGATTCGCTTTTTGGAAGCTGCAGCTACTGAACTTATGAAACCAAGCAAACACCTGAAAAGTACACGCAGCTATAATATACTTCTTACACGGCATGCTTTAAAAATCGCCATAGTTCAAATTATCTATGAATAACCAGAATCGAGTAGTATCGAAATTGTTGCGAAATTATAAGCACCGATTCTCGAAATATCAAACTTAGTTTAATATTGATATAATCTCATCATCCAGACTACTGATCTGACGTGCCTAAAAGCTGTTATGATAATTTATTCACGAAAGAGTTTCACATGTGACATTAGCGTCATTGCATATTTAATATACCTTTGACATAAAGCCAAACTTAACCTGCTTAGAACCTACAGCTGCCATACATTATTACTATAGTGCGTCGTTACTTTTTGCAGTCTAATTAACTAAATATTTCATTTTGTCAAAATATTATATTGTACATATTATTTTTTATATACCACGTATAAATCTCGAGTTCAATGCCAAGGCGCGCATTTCTGACATTTCGATGATATATGCGTATTAAATAGTTAATAATCGCTCGCTTTAACGGTGAAAGAAAAAATTCCGGGAGTTTTCCATAATGTTCACAAAGATATTTGAAGTCTGCCAACCCGCACTGGGCCGGCGTGGTGGACTGTGGCCTAACCCTTCTAACACTGAAAAGAACACGGGCCTCTTCCCTGCAGTGGGACAGTTATATACAGGGCTGATATCATTATTATTTTACTAAGCATTGTATTACCAATATAAAAAGTATTTATTTAAATATTTTAATTTTGACTTTGGTGGTACCACCAGCTTGGGATCCAGTAATTCAAATAGTCACACCCAAGAAGAAGCAAACCACAGCTAGACTTCATGATACTTTAAGCTCATTCTGCGTAAATAAAAACACCAATGAATAAATTATGTTCAGGTACTTTGAAATAACTCCACTGGAATATTGAGACAATTACCATCTAAGTCTCCCCGTGACTATGGCTGCTGAAAAGAAACCGAAACGTCGGGGAAAGTGTAAACTTAAATATAAAAAATAGTTTTAATAATAATTTAATTAGCTTAAAAATTTGTAAAGTTTATTAGTAGTAGTATGTAGTGTAATAATTTCAAAATTATGTAATAAAGTGTCAAATAAACACCGCGGTAAAATCCGTATATAGTAGTTTAATTTCAAGCATCCAATCAAGTAAAAGCTTCACATTAATTAACGATCCTCAATTTAAATAAAAATAACCTCTAAATCTTCAATTACAGTTTTACTCCCTAAATTCGTTGAAACCATTTTTCATGCGCTTCCCCCAACGTTCGGTAGAGGTTTTTGTTCCGTCGTATTTTACGTTTTGTTTAGAGGGACATTGATGGATCGGCTGTGTATAAAATAAGGCGTGTTTTATAGTGCAGCTGCAAAGGAAAATGCATAGCGATGGACACTTTTCAATGGCACTGTAATATTTTAATGGCAAATTTGCTTTTCATTTTATTTTGCTCTTTTGTAAGAGACGTCTCTTACACTAAGATAAGTAATTATGTACTCCGTGTACTGAATTCTGTGCCGTTGATGAAGGCTTATATAAAATGAAACCATGGAATATATTACGCCGTCGTTAATTAAACACTGGTCGCACCTCAGAATAATAAGGAGCGCACTGAATTTATGCCAGGTTTGAAAATTTGAAATATATCTTTGGCTTCCTTTAGACACCGATACAAATGTCAAGGATGAAGTGAATTTGCCTAGATCGTAGCAAGTTTGAATTTTAGTCTATCCACGACCTTCGCGTCTCGATTTTGAGGTATCCATTTTAATTGACAATGACATTACTTTTTAACAAAAAAAAATTACTTTATAATTCATATACATCATGTTCACACATATGAATTATAATGTGATTTGTTTTCAAAAGCGAGCATAGCTCAATAAAATCTTTCTAGAAGCAAACTTTTGGGTGACAAATGATGACAAAAATAAAATTAGCAGAAGACCGAATTCGGATGCAACAGAAAAGGCATAAAAAGTACTATAGAATAATACAATAATAACATACTATAGGAGATATATAAATGTTTCTTTTGAGTTTTATGACTGAAATAATCGAGGACTTGAAGCCAGATGGTACAAATCAAATCAAAATCAAAAATAAATTTATTCAAATTAGGTTACAAGGTAACACTTATGAATGTCAAAGTTACACGTAAATTTTTTCCTGTGAATTTACATTTACTGCCACGTTCAGCAAAGCTAGGGTGTGTAGGGCTCATGAGAAGAACGGGCAAGAAACTCATAGCCACTCTTTTTAATCGCTAAGTGTACAATAATATTTCATTTACAAATCATAACTGTAAGGTGCTGCAACCATTTCTCCATGAACTACTACTATTGTACATTGTGATTACTTTGAAAACTCACATCTTCCGAAGTAAGAAAGGCTAAATATTTTCACTTGCTACTAATTCTACTATAAGTTGCCGCAAAAGAACTGTAACAGTTAATTACATTTAACTAAAACGTTAATTCGTACATGTTTGAAGTTTGGATCTCGGATCGGCAGAGTTATTGGTTATTCAGCTATGGAATTATCAGTAGCAGCACGGAGTCTAAAAGTGTGTCCAACAGACTATAATAGGTTCGCTTCCTATTACGCGAACTATATATAATATTGTCTTAAGTTTACGCGAATGTTATACATTGAAATTAAACACTTTATACGGATTTTGTCGCGTTGTTTATTTTACTTTAAACACTTTTATTACATAATTTTGAAAACTCTAACACTACTATTATTGAACTTTATTATGCTATTTAATTTAATTTAATTAAAACTATTTGTGAAGTGTCACTTCAGAACATTGGGACAACTACCATCTTATCGTATCGTCTCCCCATGAACATGGCTGCTGTAAAGCAACCGAAACGTCGGGGCAAAGTGTAAACTTAAATATAAATAGTAGTGTTAGAGTTTTCAAAATTATGTAATAAAAGTGTTTAAAGTAAAATAAACAACGCGACAAAATCCGTATAAAGTGTTTAATTTCATTGTGCACTATATAATCACAGCTGGTAAAATGTGGGTTTAATACATCTCTGACTTCATCCCGAAGATGTAGGCAGAGATGAGACTATGACTAATATTATGTAAGTTTGTTTATTTGTTACGCTTTCGCACCTTACCTACTTAACTGACTATCATGAAATTTTGCATACACTTTGTTAGAAGTACGGAAAAGGACATAGGGCACATCTTTCATGTAGAAAAAGAGTACTGTTCCTGTGGTTTCTTTTTTGATAAAATGTATATCAACGCCAACGAAGTACCTATTCATTAATTTAAATGCTAATACCTTACAGTATCAATATGAGATTGTGCAACGACTAACTTAGCGAGAATCTTGTCAAATAAATTAACATTTAGAATAAATTCTAATAACGAAACGGACGCAGAAATCGATACTTCCATTCGCAGAACTATTTTCACCGACTTTTCCCAGAGATCAGGCCTTATTTAGTTTCAGTACATTTCATTTGAAAGGTAATAAGAGTTATTTGATGTATATAATTTGTAAAAGCATACTTTTTATTATATTACATGATGTGAAAGAGCGAAGTGTGTTGTGCCATCGATATAAACAGAACAACCTACTATCAGGCTAGGAAATAAACCTATCGGGCCGGGGTCCGACAAATTATGTCGAGAAATCTTACTAATATTATAAAATTTATAATATTAGTAAGATTTCATTTAATGAGAAAGTTTGTAAAGATGTTTGAATACTTGCATGTTTGTTAAGCGTAAACCATTGAGCAGTTTTAGATTAAACTACGTAGATGACACGTACTGGATGGTATACCTGCCTGAAGTCGAGAGAGGAAACTAGTTCTATATAGTAACTCTTTGTGCAAACTTCAGTAGCGCGATGCAGAATCTAGTACAAGCTGTATGGAGTCGTGAGGATTTGAGTACAGCGCCATCTATTGCCGCTAGCTGAAATTTTAGCAGCATATAGCATTTGTTATCTACTTAGATTACAATAGGCTTCGTACATATTGAAATACTTTCCTGAAATAACATCGCTACCAAAAAAGATTGTGCTATAATTCTGTATGAGTAGTGTTACTAGAATTTCTATTCCCTGTGGGAATATTACTAAGTAGCCGTCAGTAACAAAATGATTGGAAGCAAAGTAGTTCAGACACGCATACAATTATTAAAACCATCGATCGACGAACGAAATTAATCAATACTGCTGTGATCAATTATGCAGACGATTCATCTTTTAGAAAACATCACACGTGTGCTCTACCAGACACATATTGCCTACCCGTGATAGTTTTAATCCCTGGTAACAAGCGACTTTACAAACAATAAAACAAACAAATTAAATATCATTTCCAATTGGTGCTACTATACATGGATCACATAAAATAAAATATTATATTGACCCATATAAGATTCATACCCATAAACCCCACAATGGCAAATAAAGCTCTTTAAACTACTATAATACGTACAAACATTATCAGTCGACTACTTGCGGGCTTTTTAGACCCACTTTTACCAGCCGTATTTTCAAATCTCACGTAATATGTGAAACCACCATCAAGGAATCTCAATTTGTAAACTCCTAGTACAGCTACTAAGAATATCTTAGTAGAAATTCTCAAGAATACTACCTGATCCGGAACTTCACGAACTACAACTTATTACGGAATCGACAAAACCACGCCACGGTACTAAGAAAGTAGTCATTAATTTTAAACCAATTTAAAAGCTCATATCACTCGACAGCCGTCAAAGTGATCGCATACCACAGGACAATATATCAAAGAACAAGGACGTTCAATCAGCAAGTATACTACGCTATTTATCTTGGGACCAACGTAGGAAACAAATTAAACACTTTAATACATGAGGCGTAACTAAAAAAGGAAAAAGGGGATGAAAAAAGTGCCCTATCGTGTGGCTACGAAGATGTGGGTAGACTGGATGTGACATCATTTTTTTCATGTCGATAATGTATTACAAACGTCGAATCATGCAATAATAATTCTGAGATTTACTTTTGTTTTTTTACATTTCAGGTTATTTTGAATTTATAATAATAATTTAGATATAATATAACAAGACAAATTAAGTCTAATTACGAATTAAACATCACATTCAATCGAATAATTATTATTATATTCGATATATTATTTATTCGAATAATTATATTCGATTAAATGTGATGTTATTGAATTATTGATGATACGAATGCAGATTGGCTAATTAATTATTAGAAATATACGTACATACGTGCAAAATGTAAAATTAAGTTTTAAAATATCGATTTATGATATAAATAATAATATAATTGTTGTTTTAACTTTCTACGATGGCAGATAATTACTATATTTAATGCCAACGAAATAAATCTAAGTTGAAAATAGTCATACATATATATATATATATATATATATATATATATATATATATCAAGTCAAAGATTCCAGTATGGACAGATGATGCAAAAAAATAAAACACCTTAATTGTTAGAATTTTTATCGATAATTGTAGATTGCTGCATTAAAAATACATAGCAATGCAGCTTCTAACAGAAAAAATATTTTGGGTTTTACAATTTTTGGTGTAACAAGACCCAAAACAAAAATTGTTCACCTTATACGAAAGTATAACATTTATTCTAACGCATCACAAAACAAAAACAAAGGGCTATTATAGCTCCACTTACAGGTAATAAAACGTTAATGGACCATAATAATGAAACATGTTATTAAAATTATTATATGTGGGCACTCTGAAAGTTTAATATAATCTATTACAGCTTTTTGATTATGAACACACTTTCATGCAATATTTTACCATTACAACATAATATCATTACGGGTGCAAAAAAAGCATGTTTAGATTATAAGAAATTTTAAGATATTCATACATAGGACAGTTTAGAGCTATTAATTACAGCAAATTTTTATATTTGCCCCAACTGATATTAGAAATTCGAATGTGAGTTTGTTTGTTTTTTTATTTGTTACGCTTTCACGCCTTAAGCGCCGAACACATCGCCTCCACGGTCTGCGTTCTGCGGTCGAGGTCTGCGTTCAGCGTTCACAGTTGCCCACACAGCGAGCGGTCTAGAAATCTGGAGTTCAGTAATCTTTATCTATGGCAAAACGTCACACGCTCTTCTTACTTACTTAAAAAAGTTCAATTTCATTGGACATCGAGATCGCTTTTAAAAAAAATGGAACTCCGACGGAACATGCCTTCTCTTTGGTCGTCGCGGTCGGACTGCTTTTGTGTGTGTAGGATTATAAGACACCGCATACATGACAGTGAACGCGGAACGCAGAACTCGGAGCTCTGACCGCTAGACCGCCCGCAGTGGGGCCAGCGACCGATCATAACGTTGTCAGTTGAAAAGAAAAGGATATAAGATACCGTTCATCCAGAAAAGTACAGTTTCTTATCTAATTTAAATTTACGCGATCGAAAAAGCGGGTAAAATCTAGTTTTATGTAACAGTAGAAATTTTTACTACGAGATTGAAGGTTTTATTTTGAAATAATTAGATCGCACCTATAATTACTGTCTCGCTTGGGTAGATTTAATCCCTATACGAAAATAATAATGTATTTAAATGTCATGAGTCAAAATGCTTTCTTTAAATCTGTTGTTTCATATTCTGTTAAAATTCTACTACAAGAGTATACTATTAAATAAAGGATATTTAAAAAAATATGATATATATCGTTTCTGACTGACTGAATTGGATAATTAAAAACACAATAAAATCAAATTCAGAATTATTATATCTCTTCTATTGTATTTATATCCACAAAAACCGTTAGCCATCAGTTGCGCGTCGTAACGCCAGCAAAAAAAGTCGAAGTCGCCCCTATATCCGGATTCTAAATCTGTCCACCGACCCCTGCTTTGACGTCTCCCGAAACGATACCTTTGATTAGTAATTTTGTATTTCGAAACTTATAAATAGTTCGAATTTAGAATTGAATGGAACTTAAAAGAGCGTTTCTCGTAAGAATTTAATGAATAAAACCTTTTTAAGTTATTTTCTTTAAGATGGTTTTAAATGATCATAAGTTGGGGCTTAATTAAATTCTTTACTCGGTCATTTGTTTTCACCATTTAACATATAAACTTAATCAAAGAAAAAAATCTCTTGCTATAGAGAAATTACTATTTGTTTGTTTCATGGCATAAGTCATTTACCTACTTAAATCTGATTGTAAGGAGCTGTGTCGTTTTCAGATCGAGTAAAGTGTTGTTGAATTATTCTGTTGTTAATCCTTAATCCATCACCCCTGTTAAAATCACACTAATCACCACCACGAATACCGGGGGCTCACATTCAGATTTTTTTAATAAATAATCGTAAAATTTGTGTTTTACTTTTTATTTGGTTTTTAATGTTACTTATAGTCAAATTGTTATATACAAAGTAACATTTTGTAATAAGCTTAATTGAAAATGCACCTTTCTTAAGTTATTAGATATAGACATTATAAGGTGTAAGTAACACCTTATAATGTCCAGTCTATAAAAATCAAGTATAAAGTTTTACCTAAAAAACAAATATGATTGTAATAAAACTAAAAAAGATAATATTTTCTTGGAAAAACATAACTTGGAATAACATAACCATAAAGAATATAAAAAAAACTAAAACTAGCAATGGCACAATATAAAATTTAAAATGTGCAAGAAGTAAAAATACTAAACATTTACACATTTTTGCTCTCTAGCTCTGATTATTTCCCTTCTTGTGCCATCAATCGTTAATAGAGACAAAATACTTTCGCGGCTGGATTAAAAACAGAAGTATGAATCAAAAGCAGCCGATGCTACTACGAAATCACAACTCCAAATACATAGAACAACATCCATTGCGTGACAACGCCACATTAATATAAATATACACGACCAAAAACACGCAATGTAATCCAAAATGGCCGTCCAAAAAGAATGTGTCAAATTTAAATATAGATTAGTCTAGACAGTTGCAGTTTAAGAATGACATTAGGATCAACAAAACTAATTATATGACTCAAGTGTGTGAGTAGTATCATTTGATCTAAAGACCGTGTCTTTTCAGTCTCTTGAAAAAATGACAAATTGATTGCCTTTGATGTCGTCTTAAAGAGATGACATTTACCGTTTAAGCATGTTTGAAGATTACTTGTTAAGAACTTTAATAGTATCATAAAGTGATGATTGCCATGTTAGATGTCTTTACGATTGATTTTTCCGAGAAGATTTGCCCGATTGTTGTGGGGATCGAACCCACAATATTCGGTGCAGTAACAGCAGCACGGTTAACGGCATCCGTGCAGACTACTTTTTTTGTTTTTTGTTGTTTGTATTTATTATTTACCTTTTTATTTTAATTTAAGTATTATATTAGTGTAGTTAATTATGATTAATGATTTATAAATAAAGTTAAAAGCCGTATAGAGATTTTGTCGTTTTTAAGTAAACCTCGTGTTTCTAGGCTAACATAAAACTCGGTTTTTAAAGGCAATCTTTACATTTGATATAAACTCTGTATTGGAGGGGGAAGGAAGGGGGACTCCATAGACATTCAAATAACAAACATAAAAAACATTTAAACTCAGAACAACCATTCGTAGATCGGTATGATCCACGAATCATCAGTGTTTTTCTTTTCATCATTTCGTCCAGTGTGGTATTCGAACCACACTGGACAAAATGATACCTACACATACACTTGGTACAATGGCAGTGACGAATTACCACCTTAAAGTAGTACGATATTCGTTTAGCCACGTATTACATAGTAATTATATACATATATAGTGTTTTACTTTTATATTTCGATTCCTTTTACATGCCGTACAAAAGCATTACGTACGACGTTTACAATGAAGTACCTGAAAGAAGTACAGAGTTTACATTCGATTCGACTGCAGTCACAAACAGAGTGCATCCACAAAGGATACTGAACGGCCTGTGAGAGTTCAATACCAAGAATTGGTTCAGAGAATAAATAGTACACTGAGTAACACAGCAGTGCTTCGCACTCCCGCAAATGGCGAGGAATGCGGATATATAAATAAGTCATTAATTATGGAGAATGTTCAGCTAGTTTAGTCTTTACATAAGATAATTTTGCTTGAAGCTATTATGTAGCTTAGAAGGTGATATTGAGAAGAGCAAGCCTGTTTAAATCTGGAAACCATTTTTGGTTCGTCCGCCCATCTTAGTAGAGACAACATAGTTATAGTAAAATTCTACGAAGTATGGTGCCAATTGGATCAAAAGATCGTTATGGAAAAACAAGAAACATATTAGGTAGTAACAAAAAAATCTGAAATGACATTTAGATTTAATTTTCTTAGTCTACCTTCTCGAAGTTTAGGCAAAATGTTTGCTAAGGAAACTTTTTGTCTTATTTTATTAGGTTTATTTTGGTCAATAAAAATTTTGGATTTGTATTTTAGCCGTTATGATATCACTAATTTATCATTATCAGTTCTGGAAAATAATGTAATGATTGCATTAACTATTTGACCTCAGGCCATCAAATGGACTGTACTCACACCTGTACATTGCCGATGAGGCCGGCATAATTATATTACGTACACATTAAGACAGCTAAAGCGTAAGTTCTACTGAATCAAGGCTGAGTTTAAGCCAAAGTGTATCTGGAATCTAACACCAAGTATGTTTTTTCCTGAATCATTGCTGCTATAGTGAATTTTACGATGGAGTAATTCAATAATCTTTAGGTCGTTGAAATTAAAACTACTTTATTCCGATTTTGTCGCTTTGTTTATTTTAGAAGACTTTTTTACATAATTTTGCACTATAACGCTACTATTATTGAACTCTACTACAATTTAAGCTATTTAAATTCTTCTTCTCCTTAGCCTTTATTATTTCCAAGTCACTTGGGGTCGGCTTTTCTGGTCTAAACGGATTTGACTGGATATCAGTTTTTACACAGAGAGGCTGCCACCTGACCTCCGCAACCCGAAGGCTAACGATACCCTAAGGCTAGACCAGTGTCAGGATATTATAGAGCACTGACTTCCCAGTAACGACTGCCATAGATGTTCATGGCAGCCGGGACCGACGGCTTAACGTGCTCTCCGAGGCACGGAGCAGGCGATAATTGTTATCAATACGCACATAATTCGAAAAGTCATATAACTTCTTAAAGTCAGAGGTGCGCGACGTGGGTTCGAACCCGAGACCCTCTGCATTGCAGCCTGTTGGTCTCCCCACTGAGCTATCGCTGCTATAATTTAAGCTGTTTAAATTAATTAAAACTATTTATATTTAAGTTTATACCTTTCCCCGACGTTTCGGTTGCTTTACAGCAGCTATGGTCACGGGGAGACTAAGATGGTAGTTGTCTCAATGTTTGACATTGAGACAACTACCATCTTAGTCTCGCTATCTTAAATTGTAGTAGAGTTCAATAATATTAGTGTTATAGTTCAGAATTATGTAATAACAGTGTTCTTAAATAAAAAACGCGACAAAAGCCGTTAAAGTAGTTTTAATTTCAATGTATAACATTCGCGTAAAAGTAAGACATTAATCTTTAGGTCATCTATGGACTCTTACGAAAAGCTTAAGTATTACTTCTAAAATAGTCTAGTATCACAATATCTACGCACCAAATGAGTTATTTATTGCTGTGTGTTTAAGTTAACGAGATTGAAACAACAATTGTATCAGTGTCATCGAATAATATCAATGTGTCTAATCAGTAGTTTTAACGGATTGTTTCATATTTTATTCAATAAATTCATATCGTTATTTCACTCCAGCCTATTCCGGACCATTTACTTGAACGATTTCGAATCACCGCGGTCCGCGAGTCTATTTAGAGCCACACACGCTCAAACTGAGCACGTGCTCTCACTTTTTTATCAATGGCCATATTGACAACCCTATCCATTCGTAATTTACGATCTTACCCGAGTTTTTACGACGTCATTCGCCTACGTCACAGCGCGGTCCCGTTAATGAGAATGGGATCTATCAGTCAGCAAGCGGCCGGAATCAACGATATTGGATGGAGAACGGATATCTATATCTGGATTTTATCTTTGGTTCGCTTGTAAGTGTTCGGTATAATATAGTAGGGTTGCATTTTTACCTAGATTCTATATAAATCAGAAACTAGGGATTTCTTGGATTGTGGGCAATGTATTTGTTAAAGTGATCCGTTTGTCTTAGACGGTATAAGGCGTTTTATGTGAGGACTGCAAATCCATTCTGTAAAAATTTCAGCCGGCAACCTACATATACAAATTTGAAACACAGGTAAGGGAGATAAACAAAGTACGGCGGCGGCGTTTTATCCAGATCCCGTTAGCACCTTACCATATAGCTCGTTGGAATTCATACCCAATGAAAAAAGCAGTATGTGCCAATGTCAATATATAGGTTAGCATTACACAATAAATACATATTTATCTTACTTGGGTAAACCCATAACACTCAGCATGGCTGCAGCCGCAAAACACCCGCATGCTTGCAACGTAATTCATGCAGTGCGTCATACAAACCAATATTTGTATTCTAAGCCCTGAATTACTTCCTCCACTGCCAGCAATATACCTAGTGAATGTATTATCTGCATACATATATGTTTATTGTCCGAAGGTGTATTTGTAGCAGTAAAGTACAACGTAAACAATATTACTATGGCTTGCATTCCCTAGCCAGATGACAATAATTTTAAAAACTTATGCGCTTGTCGTAAGGGAAATAAACTAAAATGATTGGCTTTACAAATGTGGATCATAACTTAGTGTCATGCCTATATTGTTCAAAGGAGTAGGGAGATGTGTATTACGCCCCAAATTAAGCTAGCTATTGTTTTATTGTCGTCTACTAAGAAAATGATTCCAGATTCCGTGCAGCTGCTAACAATTTCATTTGCTCCTAAGAATTTCTTAAGGAAATTTCTATAAGACTTTCCCCAGTCTTAGAATCGAACCTTATACACAGCAGTCGTATTAACTACCGTTATTGAAGGCAATCAGTCAGTGACCGTAACTAATATTATAAATAAGAATGTTAGTTTTTGTTTGTAACACTTTAACTACTTGAAATAAATGTCGCATACACGTTTTCAGGGACACAGAAAACTACATAGGGTACCTTTAATCCAGAATAAAGGAACTGATTCCGAGGGATAAGAATTAATTGAAAATCTATATGATAAGCGAGCGAAGACGGGTGTCAAATCTAAATTAGAATATGTCTACCTAAAGGCATACCGGCTAGAGTCTGTGCATGTGTTATTTTTTGTGTAATATTATTAAAAAATACTACGATCAAGTCAAGCGTATTTCCCAAAGTAAAATGTTTTTATTAGATGGCCATGATCTAAAATCAGGCCAAAATAACGGAATATGAATAAAGTATTGGTAACCCATATTTTAACTTGCCTTCTATTAAATACGGCCATAAGTTAGAAAATACAATTTAGAATATTCATGATAAAAAATTATTGACGGCCTCGATGGCGCAGTAATGTGCGACTGCTGTACATTCTGAGGTCTCGGGTTCAATTTGCGGTCGGGTAAGATGTTATTGTGTTTTTCTTTCCAGATTTTCTCAGTAGCATCGCGGATTCAGGAATCTTGACTGGTGCGTTTAGCGTGCATGTTACAGAGGGCCAGCAGTTTATAACAGCAATGGGTCCCTATTATGCGATACCTAAACCTAAAAATAGGTAGAATAAATAATTTTTGAATGGTCGTTTTGACATATTTTTTAAGACAACGCTCGCACTAGAAATAATTCATGTATTACAGGGGACTTAACAGACAGTCGAAACAACCATTTGTGGATCACAATTTTTTTTATCCCGTGTGGAATTCGAACCCACAATACTCGGCGCAGTTTCAGTGGCGATCTCTGAAACACTACGCTGTGCAAGCTCTGCAAGGAGTCATGTATTTTTATACCTATTTTTTACATGGCGTTACATTATTCTAAACCCAGTTTATTATGTTTGCACCGACTTAACAAGTAAATTGGAAACGAACTCTGAACCTTTAGAATAGATTTCAGATATTTTCATATAATTTTTATAATTACAAAAACATTTCTCCTCAACATTTAAACTTTTCGAGTTACACTATTTCATCGTAGCTGCGATATATCCACAATATGAAATAAGTAAGCATACAAGTCTAGACATGATTTACCGACTTTTGTAATAAAAGTAATATTTTTATATAACATTTCACAGATAGTTTCAAAATGGATACGAAACCTTGACTGCTTTCAACTGTAAATTTTACTGAAACAAGAATTGAGAAATATTAAATTACATATTTTCTTATATCTAAGTATTTCCTCACCTATTTATTTCTGCGAAAGAACTCTTCTTGACGGGGATTTACCCTATCTCATAGAGAAATTTAGGAAAATTAAATAACAAATTGTAGCGACACTGCTGTTGTTTTAAATTTTAAGTTTGATCGGTATTACGGTTTTTATTGTCTATAACTATACCCTTATAATCACATTTCATTTAATCACCTACTTCCATGTGGAGAAAATTAGGAAATAGAATTCTTCGTAACTATGGTTACATATGTATGCACATATGTAACCATAGTTATGAAGAATTCTACGACATGATCCGAACAATGTCGAAATACAATGAACGCGATGCGATGCGACTGCTTGTGTCAAATGCATGGTAGTGTGCGTGTAGTGTTTTTTCATTATGTTTATGTATTTCGAATGCATATTTATAAAAAATATTAAGATTCGCCACTCCTTCTCCATATAAATTTTAACTGTGGCAAATTTCATACTCTTCCGAACGCGCAATTTTCGTAAAAAGGGATACAAAGTTTTTGCTTCACGTATTAATATATAGATATTATACTTATGTAACTGGTACCAGTAAATATATATATATCCATATCTACTACGAAACATTTTATTCGGACACCCAAGAGAACACTTCTGAAAACCCCTACAAAACAATACTCAGATTTAGAACTACCTGTGTTTTGAATTATATGGAGATCGAACTCATTACAATCGGCTCATGTTCAAGAGTTTTAAATGATGCAACAATCTTACGAGTAGATTGCCTGATTCCCAACGAAGTAGGTAAAGTGTGTTGATTCTCACTTAATATGAGCCTATCAGACCTGTTTTTAGTAAAAATCGCCAACCCAACGTATGTATAGTTATCGTCAGTCGTACGTTTACGTATAATAACCGAACGCTTGGCATAAGTCTACTAACTAACTTTGAAATCCCACGTAGGGTGCAAACGTTTTTTCGTTATATCAGGTATGCGGATGTCAAGACCGTCCATATTTGGCTTGAACGTGGACAATCGTCTTATAAACAAAGTAAAATATTAAAAGTTTTGTTTTAATGTGTAATAAATATTGGTTACTATCCAGTCATATGAAATTGACGTATATATATATATAGTCTATCACATACACACAACACCATCTAGCCCAAACTAAGCAGAGCTTGTACTATGGGTACTAGACAATGGATAAACGTACATATATAATTTTTTTTGTAAATACATACATATTATACATAGAAACACCCAGACCAAGACCAACATCCATGTTCATGCACACAAATGTTTGACTTGCGCGGGAATCGAACCCGCGACCTCAGGCGTGGCAGTCGGTTACACTAACCACTACACCATCTATATATATAATAGATATAATAATTTTTAGAATAGTTTTGTTTGGTTTGAAATGTGTAACTGAAATGGACAATCCAAATGGCTTGTTTGTGTTGCCTAGTAAAAAAGAGTAAAAAAATCGGAAAAGAGTGTTTAAAAAAATCACATTTGAAAATATTAACGAAATCTGAAAATATTTTTTATTTTTTCATTATTTACTATATTCATATTTTGAATTAGATAATAATAATTAATGTGAATATGATACGATATTAATTGATAAAATATAACAAAATTGTAAAGTGGGTAATTTATTTTCATATTCTAGCAACACTTGACTTATCTGTCAATTCGGTTTCCGTCATTCGCTTTGCGTTTGTTCGCTCGTATAGTGGATATTTTGTAGACGTGATTTTGTGTTTGTTATTTTGTCTTTTATTTTTTTATTTAACGACTTTGATACTAAACTTTATAGAATAATGTTTTCTACTTAGTTTAAGCTACTGAAAATAATATTGTTATTACAATATAAAATTGTTCACGCCCAAGCCAGGGTCCCATACAAGGTGGTCGGCCTCTTTTCTAAAGCAGTATGATGAAAGAAAACGTTCACTGAATCAACTATAAGAAATCGTCTTTCGAATTTTATGTAACTAGATATCTTAAGCAGTGATAGACTAGTGGAACACCGTTGGACTGCCATGCAATAGTCTCGAGTTCGATCCCAAGGCACGAATCTCTAACTTTTCAAAGTTATGTGCGTATTATAATAGTAAACTATCGATTGTTTTAACGGTGAAGGGAAACATCCTGAGGAAACCTGCATGTCTGAGAGTTCTCCATAATGTTCTCGAAGACATGTGAAGTCTGACAATCCGCACTGGGTCAGTGTGGTGGACTATGGCTTAACCCTTCCCACACTGAGAAGAGGCCCGTGCCCAGCAGTCGGACAGCTTAATATAGCGCTGATAATATATTTTAGATATATATAGTTATCTATACTAATATTAACGCGCTAAACTCTAGAACTATTAGTTCAAGGTGACTGATTTTTTGTATTAATTAGTCCGTTTATTGTGAAAGGACAAAAGCTATATAACATCACGCTACGAATCACGGAAATGTGGGTAAAACCGTGGAGGCAACTAGTTCGAAGAATCTTAAATTGTAATCAGAGACAAAGCCTTAAATTATGAGCAAAATAAGATTAAACTACTATATACGGATTTTATCGCGTTGTTTATTTATCACTGTATTACATTATTTTGAAACTATTACACCAATACTACTACTATTGAATTTTACTAATTTATAAGCAGCCAGGGTCACGTGACCATGGCTGCTGAAAAGCAACCGAAACGTCAGGGATAGTGTAAACCTAAAAATAAATAGATTTAATAGCTTAAATAATTTGATTAGCTTATAAATCAGTAAAATTCAATAGTAGTAGTAGTAGTGTAATAGGTTTCAAATTATGTAATACAGTGATAAATAAACAACGCGATAAAATCCGTATATAATAGTTTAATTTCAATGAATAACATTCGCGTAAACAGAAGACAATATTAAGAAAATAAGATATTTATTTTAGTTCAAAATCTATGAATTACTTTTGTACGACATTGTCAGATTTTTATTTTAATAACATCTATAACAAACATACTTATTTTTAATTATTAAACAGGCGACCGTTTGAGCAAACCAGGCAGCCATAAAGGTTATATAATCAATTAGGTTCCAAAAATACAATAAAGCTATTTCGCCTCATATAACAAAGGATTAAAAGTTCTCCTGCAAGTCACTAAAGTTAAATTACAAATGTCATGTCCTGCCAAATTCTGATGCCAGCTAAGCAGTGGTAAAAGTTGAAACCAGAATTGTGAACGTTTCCGTAGTGAACAGTCAACATGATACGGAAAGCGACACTTTAGCGTAGTTGTTTTTAATTGTGGATATCATAATGTATGTCTTTTAAGATACATATAGTCTCACGCTTATAGGCAAGGAAAGGTAGAAATGTGAGCGTGTTAATAATAATAATATTCCATCACATACACACAACACCATCTAGCCCAAACTAAGCAGACCTTGTACTACGGGTACCAGACAATGGCTAAACATACATACATATATACTTGTTTTTGTAAATACTTACATATTATACATAGAAACACCCAGACCAAGACAAACATCCATGTTCATGCACACAAATGTTTGATTTGTGCGGGAATCGAACCCGTGACCTCAGGCGTGGCAGTCGGTTACACTAACCACTACGCCATCGAGGCTGTCTACGTCTACGTTTAGCTAGTTCGCAGTTCAGGACTTGGTGCTACTTCTAAGAGATTTTTAAATATCTTATAAATCTTTGCCTGACCTGATCAAACCCAAGAGTCCATGCACAGAAGACGTATTTACTACTGCGTTACTGAAGCATCATATTTTAAGAAGGTAAAAACTCGGTGTCCTTTAGCAGGCAAGAAAATTCTAAGGAAATCTACATGTCTAAAAGTTTGTAATAATGAACACAAATGTGCGCGAAGTCTGCCAATTCACTATTGACCAGCGTGGCAGAATATGGCCTTACTCTATATACTGAGAAAAAGCCTGCCTTCTCGCAGAGCTCAACCCACCACCGGGCGCGGACCTCTACAACACGGCCCGCTTTATAACAGGTTTAAAGGTTTCTGTGACAAGTGATTAGTCTTTTTCTGTCCAGCTAAGCTAGAATGTTTGTGTTAGGAGTAGACTCACGTCGGTAGTCTAATGGGTGAAAATTTACTCCCACCAGTTCTAGACTATAATAATTTCTTAGAAACTAAATAACAATGTGCCCGAGCCGTAGCGTAGGACTCGAAACCTCATACACAGCATTGCATTTAAAACCGAGGATCAACATCATCAAATAACATATACAAAAGTACAATAAATTAATTCATCATAGTAAACCATGAAAAATGTATTATCCGGTACTGAATTTTAAATTCAACGAATGAAATTACATCAATACGGTCCACAAAAAATCTGATTGTATTCGAACCCGTAATATATTGCAGTTTCCGATGCAACGAATGGAATAAAATTAATTTTTCATCATTTCGTTCATTCCGCTACCTAGATTTCATATTCGTGTTCCGTATTAAGTTTTTGCTCGACAATTTATTATTTCTTGTTTTATAATTATTTTTCAATAAAACTGTTAAATCTGTATGTACTGAATCGACAAACCGGTCGTTTATTATGAAGAAGAATTATTATGAACTAGTTTTAGCCTGTGGCTTCACTCGCTCGAGTATTGTACTATCTCTGAAAGAAAGGAACTCTATGTCCTTTTCTGTACCTCTGACAACGTGTATGCGAAGTTTCATGATGATCGGTCAAGTGGTTAAAGCGTGAAATCAACAAACTTACATTCTCATTACAACAATATAGAATTTATGTTTTGTTATAACTTATGCGGCGCTAGCGATAATGAATTGGACTTATGATGGACGTTAGATCTAAATATTCTAACTAAAAATAATTTCAAAACCGGATTTCAATTGACGGCGAAATCAGTGAACACCTGAACATATGTACATAAAATAAGAAAACCTACAGCTGAACATAGAACCTCCTCTTTTCTTGAAGTCGGTTAGTGCATTATACCTTTATCTAACCTTTTATGGATATACGTGTTACTATATCTACGTCTTAAGCATAATTCTTTTCCTCGAGTTCGTTAGCCAGCGTATTGCTATAGACTGTTTGCCAAGCATTAACTGTAGCAATTAAGGAACTAAACTGCATCCATCGCTCTACGGCTGTCGCCTTTAATGAAAAACGTGAACTTAATCTAATTATAGCACCAGCACATTTGAACTTTTGTTTCCAATAAATAGCTAACCCACACGCACACCAGCGCATGTTTACATAGTTACATAAACTATAGAGCACTCTACCCTCCCTAATGTTTCCATCAGTTACATCTGAACTTCAGTTAGAAGCGAATGACATCGACATACCTTTCAGTGCAGAGTGAACGAACCCAAGAACACCCGAACGCCGCGCCGCCAGTTTAAAATAACCCGACGGAGGGCGCTCGCTCCCCTCTTCTTTTGTTCCTATTTTGAAATTCAAAAAATAGAACTGAAGGGTGTTTCGGGATGCGCGTGAGTCAGTGTCGGACGGCGCGCCGGCGCGTGCGCAGCTTCCGCCGCGGAAATCGGATTAACTGAATTCCGGAATTCTATTTTTTTTGAAGTGGTGTTGAGTGGCTCTGTTGAATTGGATACGGATGTGAATATGTGATCTGTGTTTTTTTATTCTGTGCATAATCGGAATCACCTTATATGGTACGTATTCTTTTATATTATTTTATAATGTATTATTGGACCACGTGCTGGAAGAGATTGGTTAATTTAATATTCATTGATTATTACCGACTGAATTTAAAATTATCTTAATTAACGATATTCCTCTTGTGGTGATTATTAAATAATGAAATATAAATTAATATTGTCATATTTATTGTGTGCACAAACGGAGCAACGGATTCGAAAATATCATTTTAATTATTTATACCTTTCTCTTCATAAATTCGACGCTACGTCGTAATGAAATCGTGGCCTTTTGAAATTGTAATGGATTTCAAACGGATTTACTCTTCCAGGTATTTTCATGAATGCATTTAATAATTGTAAAATCTTAATGAAATATACACAGGAATATATTATCTAGCATGTGAAAATCCATCTCTCTGTGTTTCATTACAGAATACAGACACGTATTTAGTAAGAAATTAATAAGTAGTCATTGATAGGGTTGATTGTTATCAACTTATCACACATACTTAATTTCAAAATTAAATTTATCGGTATTGGTTAACCTCCCGTTAACCTCTTAAATGGCACACCGGCAGCCATACACAATTGGTTTTCAATTATGTCTGGCATACCAACAATTGACACGTTAATTCTATTCTAACATTATTTCTAGAAATGTATGATATTTGATAAAGTAGGTACCTCTTCCTAATTTGTACCTATTTAAATATCATATAGGTTACTTTGCGACTAAATAAACACAAACTTACAGCATTTTGGAGTAACATTTAAAACTATGTGCCCCAAATTATTTGGGAACCTCGTAACGCGAATTATAAAAGCACTTGACGAATTAATAAACAGTAGTTACCGACCTCATTTATATGAATTGCTAGTGATGTGCGTGGTATTTGCGGATACTGGGAAAGTTATCCGCATTACTTTTACTAGTATCCGAGATTTTATTAGTTAGTTATAACACGTCTCACGCCATCCTTCAAGATAACCGATCTAATAGATCGGTGTGGCGGGTATGATCCTCCACCTGCGACAAAGAATTATCTACAGATAAATGTGCTGAGTTTGGATGTCCTTTCAAGTATTTATTCAGGAGAGGCGAACATTTCTCAACTTTTTGCACTACCATTCAAGATCAGTCGTCGTTGTAGAAAAGCAATAAGAGTAGTTTTCTATTCTTACTCGAAAACCAGACAACAATGATATGCATTTAGATATTTGTCCACCAACACACAACATTGTACGTTGTAATTCAATACATTTGTGTATTCAATTCAGTGACTTGGAAATATCCTTACATAGTATCGTGAAAACAGAATACATATAATTTGTACAAAGTCTTTTCTGTGAAATACGATTGTTGCAGGTAGAATTTTAATTTCCTTCTTGTTTAAGTTCCTTTAGTGCAGTTACAGTCACGACTATTAAAAAAGTTTGTAAAAACGTCAGCGTTTACGACTTGAGAACAAGTAAAATTGCATTATTAAATGCGCTATAAGATACTTTTCTTCAATACAAACACTAGGTATTAAATTATCTTGTAGTTTTATGAAGTAATAATATAATGTAATTATGATTACGTTTGTATATATTCAAATAGTTTGATGCAAGTGTATGGATCTATATTCTGCCAGATGTTAAGGTCCCACGTTCTATATGAAATCCATATTTAAATAACATTGAGTTGTATAATACACAGCTCAAAGGTATTTAAATATGGGTTTTATATAGATCCCGGTTCTTTGCTCCATTAATTTTTTCTAGTAAATATCAAAGGTCTTTTATGTATGTTGAACGTAACATACTTAAATAATTTGGCAATTTACATTAGCTCTCAATAACAAACATTTTGTTAAAACTCAAGTTTATTGTCACAAATATTACCCAGCAAACAATTTTGTAATTACCGATTACGAAATTAAATGCGCTAAGTAATATCCGAGAATTTACGGATACATAATGTACATCACTAATGCAAACGTTAATAATACTTCGCTCGTCCGTGGCAAAGGGGCCAGCAGACGAGCCAACGCGGTCGATAACATTAACAAAAATATTCCTGAACGTTCCACTGTTAGTAAACTATTTAAATTGTTTCAGACAAATCAATAGCTCTACATCAAGATTTTGCATGGATTACGCGCCTTAGATATAAACAATTGATCAGCTGTTTGTTTACTCAACTGTTGTGTCCAATCAAAAAAACAGGTCAATGTACGCATGATGCGTGGACGCCGGGATAAAATAGAATAAGCGGTGGGACTAATATTATATGTAAAGAAAATAATATATTCGCTTCGTAGTTTCGAAGATTGATGAGAATTTGAAGACCTAACTAAAACGGCTTTTGGCAATGCTAGCTCGGTCTTAAGCCATTGTCTCAACGTTTATTGAATTCTTTTTCATGAATTTATTGAACATTAAAATAGACAGGCACGCGTAGCTTTCATTCTATTTCAATATACACAGACTCGCGCCTGTATCTATGAGGGGTAGGCAAATTCTACACATTTTTATTTGCTGCTCTCGTATATAGTGTTCATAATAAAACTCTTAATCTTAATAATCTTTTTAATGGTTTTTAGTAGATACAGGGATCCAGGTGTATTTCTATGGCTCACTTCAATCTCCTCGTATTCTTCATGCATAGTTGTTAAAGATTGTCTTAACGTAGCTGTTCTGGAAAATTTGTCAGATTATGTCTTGCTATAGTCAAAAACTACGCTTGGCGTCTATTCGTTCTTCCCACATTGAATGTTCGATTTACATTTGTCTTATATAGTTACTTTCTTTGTCAATATTTTGTATCTCTTGCGATTTCAATATAGCACGAGTAATATTCTTTCTAATAATAAAGCTCCAGTTTCTATTTACTTTGAAGCATTTTCTTTATATTTAGGCTCCAAAACAATCCTGTAGACAATGACGATAAGTAGTCTAGAAATGATAAAAGAACTTAATCGATAACATTATACTCGCATTAAGTACACATCTTCAAAATCATCACTTAGGGACAACAAACGTATAAAGTTAAGTAATTACCAAGAGAATACAGAATTCTTCAAGTAGAGAATAAAAAGTTTTATGCATTGTCAGCGACGTCTGAGTAATACCTCTAATATTCCAAACTTGCATGGTCTGCAGTAATTGTTCACCATATTTTCGTTTGCCACATAAAAAAACGTGGAATATTTTTGCGGCATGACTATTTTTCGCCGTTTGATTGCGTCGTAAACCTATTTTATATTGTGAATACTGGTACGACCTACGCCTAAAATTAACAGTATTTAATATTAATAAAACATATTTAGATAGCAGCTATCGTGTTAGTACAAAGCCTTTTAGACTGCCACGGTAGCACAGATGTTTATGCGAATGCTATACATGAGGTCTCGGGTTCGATTACCTTTATTTTTTGTCAAGTAATTCTTAATAGCATCACGAAGTCTGGAACTGTGCTCGAAAAGCGCCGTCAGGCTCGCCTCCTATTATTTGGGACCTAAAATCATATCTGACGAAATGTGGGTTTAATAATATATATACTTCCGCATTCTTCCACTTCGTCGTGAATTTAAGCGTCTGACTATATACAAAGCCTTTTATATGATTGACGCCAAATGATTTGACGACATTGAATAGCTTAATCAAAACTGATATATCAAAGCAATCGTAGGCAGTGTGGATTTTATGACTAATCCAACGTCTAAATGCTGTCTCGACAATTGGCTATAAATCACTAGATCTAGAGTCAATGGCATCATAAAACAGAACTAGAAAGAAATTCATAAAATAGTTATGACCATCCTTGACATACTGTAACAGCTGATGTCTGATTCCAAGATTTAAAGTATAAAATTGAATTGGGCGTTACTTCGGCGAAAATCCATTATTAATTTGACTATTATGTTTAATTAATCACGTATTCTATCTTTTATCGGTTTATATGTAAAGATAGCAGATGCATTATATGTATAGTGGACAAGCGATTGCCTAACTATTGTCTTAGTACTGTACATTCGAATACCACACGGGTCAATTAAATATGTAATTGTTTCTAGACGAATCTAGGTGTACCTTTTGTCAGTTAATTGTGTTTATAAGCTCTGTATGACGGAGGACTTCTGCGTCATACAGGGCTTGAAAGTAGTGCAAGGATACTCATTTTAAAATAAACAACCATCATTTTACTTCCTATTCAACGTACTAAATATCGCGTCAGCTGTCTACTTGATCCGGCATCATAATTCCTTCTTATTAAAAGTGAGTCAAAACACACCTAGTAATATGGATATTATATGATATAATACTACTCCGTACTTCCAAATTATTTATTATAATAAGACACGTACAAGTATGCAAGATATGCAAGAAGGCTAGCTTGTTGTTTTAGGATATAGATAATGTCTTCGTCTTAAGCTTTCTGCAAACTAATAGGCAGATAAAGACAGTTATTGTTGTATCAATAAAAACATAAATATTATGATGGTATATATTTAAACTGCGTAAAAAATTTACGTAGCGTACGTAAAGTACGTAACTTTTCCGGGGTTGTCTTCAACATACCTAATGATGAACGAGTGGAAGCTATAGTACCGCACTTTACTCGACCATTTTTGTAAGGAAGGCCTTCACAAGTCTGTACTTAATAGTGTTAGAAATACTTTGATGCTGTTTAGTGCAAACTGGCAACCTACCATTAGGGCAACTTAGTTTCAGCACAGGTCTTAAGTAGTAGTCCAATTTATCAGTATATACTATATGAAATTTGATGTGCCACTGGTAATCTTTATTCTCAGAAGCTGTGTTCATTAAAATTTGTAATTGTTATTGAAGAACGGTCGTCAAGTGATTTAGCCAGAGCAGAATGTCTTTGGTAAATCACGTTTGTTTTATTTTATTAGTAATAAAAAACGTCATCGAACCTATGATCGTTTTTAGTTTTCTTTAGTTTACCACACATTAATCTAGTATGTGCCCGACAGGATCCACAATTGATAAATATCATTCATTTTATCACTATTATGTAATACATTGTAGAAAGCGATAACAATTTGAATTTAAAAGAAAAGGTGCAATCTTTAATTTCGTTTGTTGTTTTTTATTACAGAAAACAAACGTGTTACAAATGAGCATAACTTATTATTTTTACTTTCAAGTTATACTTTTATAATAATTGCATCGTATAACTTGAGTATAAAATGCTAAAATAATATTCCTCTTTAACTTCCAGGAAATAAAAAACCTTATGGCATGAATATTTAAATGGCCCACACACAGCTACTGGAATTCTCAAAAGGTACTCTGTACTGGTTGGCCGTGTCGTAAATCGGTTTCGATTTCAATTTGGTTGGCCATGGCTTAAAGTTTGGATGTGCCTATATAGGCTCAAAGTTATGTTATACTAAATGTTTTGGTTTAAAGTCACAACACTGATGTTGTGACTATAAGAAGGTAAAAAGTAAGAAAGTAAGAAGGTATCTGAATACCTACATACACGTAGTAAATATTGCCAAATAACTCTTCACGATTTTAAAAGCTTTCTAGTCTGCTTACATTATTATCATCGTCAGCATAACCACCTGCCGCAAAATGTTCATCTCATTTCAACCTACTTTCACAAAAAATATGAAAATTTTGAAGTTGTTTGCATGTTTATAAATCAATCACGCGTAAAACCTTATATGGATTTGGATGCAACGTGGTACTCAGTTAGACTATGCCTTGGTTAAGCCATAAAATACTTTTTTATCTAGTTATGTGTTTCCGTTGTTTTCACGCGAGTGAAATCCCGTTTAAAAACTATTCATGCAAATCAAATCAAATCAAATCAAATCCATTTATTTGCTGTTATAGACAATTGACAATTATTCTATTAAACACCAAATCTTTTTACCGTCACATTAAATACGAAATGCTAGCATATGCTTCTAGAAATATGTCATTTACGAGCATGCTTTCCTCGTACGAAAATTTCCAACATCGCTTCCACACCGTAAATTCCATCCGCTTAAGCAATCCTTCGTCTCATGTCCTTCGCTTCTAAGGAATGTGTGTCTGAGCAATTTTGATAAACAGCTCACAAAGACCGTCGCTTTTATGAACGTATTCCGTTCTTCTCTAGAACATGTTAGCTATAAACGAAACTTAAAACGGGATGATCTTGACAACGTGTAGGCGTGCACAAGAAATTTGTATAAAATTTCTAAAGACATCGCACATCAAAAACAAATAATTCAAAGTCTTGTTTGCCAGATTTATACACCAGTCGTGGTGATTTTATTAAGAGCAGATGCATTAGACATTGATATGGCAATAAATAGCTTGTTTGTATGAACATTGCACATTAGCTGTACAAACAAATAAGTGAAATAAAACATAACCTTTTTGTTTTATTAAACATAATTATTATTCTGTTAATTCCTTCACAAATTCGTCGCTGGCAGTCCTTTTAACCGTTTAAAGATAACATGAACCATATATTATAATATGTATATATTCATAAATCTATTTTACTTTACTGGCTATATAGTATTGACAAAATTAAATCAAAATGAACAATTACAAACCGATATTTGTGATCGTTCATTTTAATTTAATTTAAAGGAAATTTCCTGTACTATAGATATGCACTATACAATTCTACAACTATATTAAAAACGATAAAAATTCAACAGCATTGTATTCCTAAAACATTAAAGACAAAAATATTTATAAATACAAAACACACTTACACAAAACAGTCGTTGACATAAAATCCAAGTCGAAAAGCGGCCGTGACAATCAATTCCTTGGATTCCGCATACATTTCATTAGAACTTTCTCTTTGGATAATATTTACGAGTGTTCTCATCCTTCCTTCATGACTCGTGTGACAATGCAGCGGACAAAAGCCACGGATATTCCACGTCCTGCCCCGGTTACGTACACATCATATTGAGGGAGAAATTCCGCTGTGCATCCGGTACGTCCTTTGTGAACGCCGTTTATAATAGAGCTCGGTTGATGCGATTTCTTTACACCGTTTTAAGGATTTCACTTAACATTTTTGAATTATTTAGTTTATTGAACGATTAAATGTTATCTAAGTAAATGAAAGAAAGTAAAATAGGTTATTTTGGTTCTCATCGAAATAAAAAATTCTCACGATTCGAAACATTAAACAAATATGACTAATACTAAATATGTCTCGACGTATTCAAAATAGGAACTAGTTTAGTGTGCAAGGAACGCATGCCACATGTTTTCATCTGCGTTAGGTATATGAAAACATGTGCTTTGCGTGATATGTATATGTAACTGCCACGATATAAGCTCAGCCTTATATCATAGTAGTAATATAATACACAATCCATTACTAAAAAATACATAAAACTTATCTATCTGACTCTACATCCTAATTCATATTATAAATGCAAATGTGAGGTTGTTACGCTTTCATGCCTTAACTGCTCAACCGATCATCGTGAAATTTTGAATACACGTAGTCAGAGGAACAGAAAAGGACATAGGATACCCTTAAACCAGACAATTTTGTGATATTGTTACTAACCTAATTTACATTTCAAGAGCAATTTTGCTGGCAAAATCAAGTTGCTAATATACCTCAATACACCTAATATGAGCTGTCGTATAACTATGGGTTTATACACACAGTAAATCAGTAGCAGCAACCAATAAGCTCATTTAATGCCATCATTGTATATTTTGAATCGTTATCCGGGATCTGCCTCATTGTTTTCGAGGATCGTACAATATGTATGTGCAGTTTACATTTTAATGTAGCTCTTATCGGATATCATGTTATTATGATAGGTAGATTTTATTAGGATACTGTATGTATTGTTAAAGCGGATAAGATCGGGCAGTTATTAGTTTTTCTGTTAGGAAATTCTTAATAGCAGTATGAATACTTGAACTGTGTATACAACGCACC
Source organism: Catocala nupta (assembly GCA_963675205.1). Classification (NCBI taxonomy): domain Eukaryota; kingdom Metazoa; phylum Arthropoda; class Insecta; order Lepidoptera; family Erebidae; genus Catocala; species Catocala nupta. The sequence goes on from OY776093.1 coordinate 25,497,024, forward strand.
CCATTACGTGATACTTATTGCCTTAGCTAGCAAAACGTGGGCGTATTACTCTGCCGACCCCTTCGGGGACTACTCTGTAGCTTTTGCCCGCGGCTTCTCTCTGTATATAACAGTATTTTTTTACTATAACCTTTTCTATAGGTGCCCCTGATAATGAGTATGTGAAATTTTATGATGATCGGTCGACTAGTTAAGGTGTGAAATTGTAACAAACATATAAATAAATTCACATTCGCATTTTTATAAATGCAGATGTGAGTTTATTTCTTACGCTTATATTAGTTATGACGAATATAGTCTGAAAGCTACAACGAATAATTTACATTAAAATGCTCCGAGCCAAATAAGACAAGTAAGAAAAGGACTACACAGACTAGCCTAAAATGTAAAACAGAACAGCAAAATAAAAAACAAATTCATTTAATCATTAAATGAACGACCAGCGTTGGCAGCATTTGTAAAAACGCGCGACATACATAAACTTAACAGGTGAAACGTAATTCTGCAGAATTCGCCGATACAATACGGTTGCCGCTGAAACCGTTCGAAATACCGTAAATGTTACCGATAAAAATTGTTTTCTGCTGAATTTTTGTTCATTACATCGGAATTGTGTGGTCCAAAATATTTAGACAGCGGTGAAATGGAAACAGATAGCCAGTTTATAAAGGTGTTCCTTTTAATAAACGGCAAGCACACGGAATGTGGCGGATGCATTAAAATAATTTAAGCATTCGTGATTATACATCGTCTACAGGATTCCTCAAGAAGGGTATAATAAGATTCTAAAGTGGTCGGCAATGGTCGGGTGCTTCACCTAGGGAATCACTTTGCAAGTTTTTCGAGGTAAGTGTGACTGATTACATTCAGGCAAACTGTACGATTATTCATCATTTTAGCTTTATATTTTTTTTTAATGTTTTTGAGTTTATCTGTAAGAAAAATTCTACGTTGTAGAATGGAGTTAGAACGCGCTCTCACATATCAATGGATTTGAAAATAGACACTCGCTCTAAACGTAGACCAAACAATACGATACGAGAAAGTTCGGCCTCCGAATAAGTTTATCCCGACGACACTAATTGGGAGGACAGTTAAATGATTACCATTTTAATTGTTTTTCAAGTTTTGATTGAAGACGACCCCGATTTGTACATCAATCTTTGTAGTTAGATAATTCTGGAGCAATTGACAAAAATAATAATGTTGAAGGCAAGTGTTACATTAAATATAAAACACATTTTAATCACTTTTCTCTGCATGGATTTCTTAGTAGTTCAAGAAGTCACTTTACCGTTGCCGCTGCGCCAAGTATTGTGGTCTTAATCTTTACACGGTACTTAAATTTGTGTAATCCACAAATAGGTGTGCCGAGTCTAGAAGTCCTTTGTGTCCATTGTAAAGATGTTAGTAACGTCCCCTGTAATACAGGAATAATTCTTAATGCGGTAATTGTCTATTTAAAACCAGTACCAAACCAAATCTTTTAGATTTGATCGTGGATCTAGTGAAGTGTGCTAATCGACCTCAGCTTCGATTTTTGGATAAAATGATTCCAGTTATCATACCTGAGACATTATGGCCTAGGTTTACGTCGTATAATTCATTTAATATGATATTAGAACAAAAACAGACTATGAATGGCAAAAAATCAAAAATGAATAAGTAAATGTTATATATTTTTATTCACTTCTTTCATATAATATATGAAAAAAAAAAGTTAAATATTATTCAACTTTTCTTTTTTCAAATGACCCTGTACAAGCTTGTTCGAGCATCACTTGAATAAATCAGTCAGCTTTATGATTGATCGAATAAATTAAAATTGTATTTTATTTTCAATAATCAATTTACGTTTGGTAACGAATGTCGGAACTTGTGTGGGAAAATAAGAAATGAAAATATTTTGTGAAATAATTTATGTTCTGACGTACGTTCAGACTTACGTTTATACGTTTACACACATAAGTTTGCTGCTGCAGCGTGTCAAAGTCAAAGCCGAAATCTTTATTTCCATGAAAATATGTAAACAATTCTTGGACGGTTTAATTTACTTATATATTTATAATAAATTATTATTATAATTAAATAAATAAAGAAATACAAATTTTGCAATGGAAAAAGCCTGCCCGAGAAGTAGTTTTAGTTTTTCACATGTGCTATTCACTTTTAATCTATCTGTAATATTTTTTTATTTATTTATTTCGAATTATTCGGCTTACAAATATTCGATTATTCAGTAATAAAAAGACTTAAAAAGGTCATTGACCGCTTTTGGGAATATGATATGTAGTATGACGTTCGGGCGCGGCGGGTGCAGAAATAATAGGAGTTAAAGTATGAAGTTGCCGTTGTATAGTAATATATACTTTGAATTGACATAAAACCTTTAGGGTGTCTGATTTTCGAGTGAAACTTTTTTCACATGATACCTATAAAATTCTTCCTTTCAAAAATGTGCATTATTAGATTTTCGACTTTCAATTGTTTTTTATTCAGCTTATACGGGAAAGATGGATACTTCGAAAAGCCGAGTAATTTTTTAATACGAGTTCCGACGCGGAACTAACGCGGCAGAAACGGCTCGCAATATCAACACTGCGTTTGAAGAGAAAACTGCTAATGAACGTACCGTGCGTTTTTGGTTTAAACGCTTTCGTAATGAAAACCTCGAATTGAAGAACGAACCACGTGGAAGACACAGGTGGCTAACGCAAAATTTAAGTAGACGGTGGAAGCCGATCCGAGTGAAACTACCCAGACATTAGCAACATGGTTTAACGTTATCCTATCTACAATATTGGCTCATTTGCATCAAATCAATAAGATAAAAAATATGAAAAGTGGGTGCCTCATGATTTGACTGATCTGCAGAAAAAAATGCGTGTTGAAATTTGTATTGCCTTGTTGAATCGGTACAGAAATGAAGGAATATTGGATCGAATTATGATATGTGACGAAAAGTGGATTTTCACGCTAACCGTAAGCGAAAAATGCAATGACTGAGCCCAGGTCAAACGCCGCAACAATGCCCTAAAGCAAAGCTTACCAATAAAAAGGTAACGATAACTGTTTGGTAGTCTCTTTATGGTATTATTCACTATAGCTTTCTCAGATCTGGTCAAGCAATAACAGCAGATGTTTGCTGTGCCAAACTTCGAACAATGATGGCGAAACTGACAGTGAAACAGCCTCGACTCGTGAAAGACCTCACACTGCACAAGAAACCGTTGTAACTCTACAGGAGCGGCAGTTAGAAACCACACGTCATCCTCCGTATTCGCCAGACCTTGCTTCGGACTACCAATGATTTCGTGATTTGAACAATTTTATACGTTATAAAAAAAAACTTCCCAGGAGGCAGTACAAAATGCTTTCACACAGTTTGTCGAATCTAAATCCCCGGAGTTCTATCGTAAAGGCATAAATTAACTTCCGTTATGTTGGTAAAAATATATATGAGGGTAAATATTTCGATTCAATAAATATGGTACGTCTTAGGAAAAAACGAGTTTCAATTTACCAGTACAAATCGGCAACTTCATACTTTAACCCCTAATATTAAAACAAAGACCTAAACAAATAGGAAACATTGTCAAACACAATTAATTGACAAGGAACTATCTGTCCTCACTCCTATCATTAAATCAAATGTCGAATAATTGTTTATAATTCGAATTATGATCAGTGACAACGAATTAACCAATTTGGATACGAGGTCTAACAATTCTCTAATATATGAATTTATTTTTTATAGCCTTTTCAGATTTCTGAACCGTATCAATAAACCTATTTGCAGAACTGTAGAGGTATAAACGTAGAGCCCTAGGTTATAGCTTTATCAGTCATATAATGCAAAGAAAGTATAAAATCTTAAAATATTAATTTTAGTGGAAACTACTGAAAGCAAAAGACAGCGTTATATTAAAAGCTAAATAATGGGTGGGATGGTAAATAAATAATATAATAATAATATTAACCTTGTATTAAACTGTTACACTGATGGACAGGGGTCTTTTCTCAATGTGAGAAGGGTTAGCCCATAGTCCACCACGCTGGCCCAAGGCGGGTTAGAAAACTTCACATATCTTCGAGAACATAATGGAGCGCTCTCAGATATGCAGCTTTCTTCACAATGTTTTCCTTCACCATTAGAAATTGTAAATCAAATAAAATATTTATATGAAAAACCTAGCTATATTAAGCAATTTATAACGTTAGGTTTTTACATTTTCACTCTATTCTATTTTGTTCTAAATAGACCGTTCAGGCAAATAAACGACTTACCTACCTCTCGAAAGCGATTCTAAGTTAGAGCAAGCAGTCGAGATTAAGCAATGCCTGAGAATTCATATTGGTATTACGTAGATTATTCTAGTAGTATTATTCTAGATAGTTGAATTAGAGATACTCTAGTGTAACATTGCAAAAAAAACTTATTTCTCTCGAAGCTATGGTCTACTAATACTAATCGTTATCATTCAAGGATTTTCGGCATATTTCCAGAATAGTTTTCAGTCATCATTATCGCAGCTATTTACGTGACTTACCCTAGTTTAAAAAAATATAAGGTGTATATCTAAAAACTATGTTGCAGGAAAAACAGAAAAAGTGCGTCGCAGGCATTGCGTTTTTAATTCTTTCGGTAACGCAGTAAAGCAGCAATAGGATGTCAGCTATCTCATCTATTGCTTAAATTTATAGTCATATTAAAATATAATACATTATAGAAATAAGCTATTATTTTCAATATCACTATAAATACAATAATACTTATACGTATCTTTAACGTCGCAGCCATTTTTTTTTTAATACTACTCCCACTCTTGTATAGGAATAATGTCTGTGTCGTGGGGCACTTTACAAACATTCAGACAATAGACACAAAGAATACCCAGACTCGAAACAATAATTTGTTGACCTCACAAATTTTTGTCCCGTGTGGGGATCGAACCCACAACACTCGGCGCGGAAGCAGTGGCGAGACGTTCACTTAAGCCACTACGCCATCCATGCAACCGAAAAATGAGTACATAATGTCTTTTAACATTATATTTTCTGTATTTAACAAAATTTATTTTAGTTTGTGTTTCAATTCTATTTTGTATGTTAGAGCGTTAGAACGTCCTCGAAGTCTAGCCAGATAGCAATTTTCACAGAAATTCGTAATATATTTTCCTAAGAGATCGATCATGTAACCAAATGGCCTTGTCTAAATCAATCAAACGAACAAAAATTAAGTTTCAATAACTATGTTATCCGAAACCCTTTACATTACTCAATTCTCTTAAGGATAGTATTTCAAACACACGACCCCAAGACACTCCGCCAAACAATTATCTCTATTTGCTTACGACCCGACGTGAAATTCTATGAATGGCTTACCTTCCCTTGTTTGATGTGCAAATTGTGGGTATTTTATGTTGAACAAGATAAACATTTAGTCATACGAGTTAAAATAATAAGATTCTGAGAAATTTTGGTAAGTAGCTGCGAAATATCACGCTTTTATATGTCTGAAGGGCAAGGGCAGAGGTATATATATAAACACATAGGCACAATTTGCTATATTTACGTTTCTCAGGCTATACACCAGACCACTCAGAAAGTATTGTAAAAAAAGTTTTTATGTATGAGAGACTGGCCAGTTACAATCTACATATTTTGAAAATATGATTATTTATAAGTAAAAATAGTTAAGTTCCAATTCCAAAATTTTCCTCCACATTTTTTGCGAGCTAATTCAAATTATCGTGTCTCATTGAAAAGTGGATCTGGGGCGGGAACATTTTCGCGCTATAATTTTTTACGATTTCAAGTGTCACTTGAAACCGGACGAATCGCACGATAAACGTATGTACATCAATTTTATGCTTTTTTTTTTTTTTTTTTTTTCTACCACATACACACAACACTATCTAGCCCAAACTAAGCAGAGCTTGTACTATGGATACTAGACAATGGGTAAACATACATATATACTTTTTTTTTGTAAATACATACATATTATACATAGAAACACCCAGACCAAGACAAACATCCATGTTCATGCACACAAATATTTGTCTTGTGCGGGAATCGAACCCGCGACCTCAGGCGTGGCAGTCGGTTACACTAACCACTACGCCATCGAGGCCGGTTAAATATATACTGTAGAGAATAAGAATGAACTCGCGAGACAGTCGCAATATTGAATTGTACTCTTATTGAATACTTCAAGCAGCTTACGGAAAGCGAGTGTTGAAATGATCATTGCCATTAAAAGTAAACTACTTTATAGAGATTATACAGCGCTGTTTATTTTAAAACACTGTTATTACATAACTTTAAACTATTAAACTACTACTGGTAAACTATCAGCCGTCTATACTTGATGGATTAATTACCAACACTATATGTCCTAACTAAAAATAACCCTAGACCCATGTAATATATCATGCGATAGGAAGTCTTCACGAGTTTGTAAGTGTGTGTGTGAGAGAGAGATATAGAGAGTAAAGAAAATTTTGACGCTAAATATTATTACCTATTACGATTCTTGGAATCCCAAATAAACTTAAGTATTAAACGTGGTCGTATATTGTGTGAACGCAAATTAAGTACAATATTATACTACGAATTTATTATTAGTATAGGACGCGTTTTCTTATCACGTTTTCGACTCGATTAGAACAAAAGACGTCCCGTTCGGTCCCGGTCTGAGTCGTATTCAATGTGCGCTCATTTCCATACTATTAAACCTATGTTAGGTATGTGACATTCGGTTTCGGCAGAAACCAAAAATGAGGCCGGTACCAAAGATTTATAATTGACCGTGTCAACATTTCTTTGAGGAACACTTGTTTTAAATTGGATTTATAATAATAAATAATTACATTTTTAGCTAAGGCTGCAGCTTAGCAAGTAGTTATGGTAGCCTAAGAATGCTTTCAACACCAGACACATCAATTCTTTTACTCGCATACTTTATATTTTGTCAAAAAAATATTATTCCGAAGCCAGCTCAAGATATTAAAATAAACAAGCATTTGTTGATTACACTACGCTTCGTTAAAGATAGCTGCTTTACCCAGCGCAAGTACACAATTTAATAACATCCAGCTACAACCTTCTGTAGCATGAAGATATTTTTCTGTTTTAGTGTGGTTAGGTAAACTGGTATTCTCTATCTCGTGTTCTGTTAAGCTTATTTCGTAAGGTGACAATTATTTTTGCTAGTAGCGGCGCTTCAGGTTTTAGAACAAATTGAATAATCAACCCGGATGGCACAGGTTACGATTTTAGTGTCGGATTTGAGATTTTAAAATTCTAGCGCGAGAGTTGTCTTAATAAGAAATCATAATATGTTATGCCTTTTGAGGCTAAACATACATAATTATGTATGTCCCTTGGCTAATGACTGAATGATGAATCCTAACCATAATTATAGAAAATCTTAGTACAGGTCTTCTTTATAACTAATCATTAAACATCATACTGTTTTACACAATATTCTGCTACAAAAACAAATAACATGTTTTGTGTTTCACATTAACACGAGGCTTTCTCAGGACAATTTGGCTGCAAGCCAGCTTACTAGCTCTAAAATGAATACTTTCAAGTTAACAACTATATGCATTTACCACAATATTTCTGTAGAGATAAGCTGCGAATTATGTTTTAAAATCCACAACTTATCTACAGAAAACTTGTTACAAAAAGCAAACTTATTTTTAAACTTAAAATGTTCACGGTCATGGTTGAAAGTGGGCAAGGGCTTAGTGTGCTCAGCTAAGCAAATTACATATCATTAGCCTGAAATTAAATTTTTATAAAGAGAGACATTAAACACACTGTTTACTCGGCTTCGTTTTCATTTAATAATTAATTTGAAGCTAGTTTTCTGATAGAGTATAATTATACGTAAACGACCAAACAATATAAGCAGTGTCAATGGTAACACTACCACTTTCTTAGTCAACTCATGGTGTATTCATCACATTGATAAGACGTTACTATAGTTAGCAGCAATGACATCTAAATGGTTTTCTAAGGTTACCTTAATTGAATTTTGTTTATATGAGGTCATTTTATTTAGCAGTTAACGTGACAGAAACTTCTCATAATATACGTCTAAATTTTAATGAAATATAATTTCTACTTATCTATTTGGTCAAACCGTGGTTTTTATGCCGGATACCAAAAACAGCCGAGACCATCCCTTAATCCGAGACCAAATACTCGGTCTCCCTAACCTCAATCTCATCCGAATGTGGAAATAAAGTTGTGTGCGCAGCCGAAATGAAATTCACTCTTATCTGCTGTTCTGTTTTGTTTGCTTAACTTGTATTATACGACTACCTGAAAATTATATGTCATTGAACTCATTCCTGGCAGCATTATGCATTTTTTATTTGTCTGGATAATCTTGAACCTTTGCGGAGTTATCTTCTCTTGAAATACACGGATTATTTGTGGAAAAGAAATTGGAGGCATCTTTTTTTGATGCACGAATTGTTTTAAAAAGAATCGCTATCTTACCGAGAACAATAACAGGTTAGACATTTAACGTAATGAATCTTACTGTGTATTTATTATATATGCATGCAATTTCAAATATGATATGCTTATGGGTATCGTTTTAATTTAGAAAAGTGGCTGTTATTTTAGAATACCATTTTATAAAACAATATCGTTTTCTTAAATTCTTTAATTTTGGTAAGTTTATTTTCATTTAATAACAAGATGGTAAAATACTTTGAAAGATATAATATACTAGCGGACTTTACAGACGTTGTCCTGCCCAAACGTTGGCTTGGCAGCACCATCTACAGCTTATGAATTATGAATCTAAACCATCTAGAGACCCACTTAAACACACACAATAAAGTTTACCAAAATCGCTCCAGCTGTTTAGGAAGAGTTCAGTGACATACAAATACGGAAGGATTATGTATATGAAAATAATAAATCTATAATATATACATAAAACAAGATAGCTAAGTTATAGCCGCACGTACCTACATAATCCCTAAGGCCTCGTTTAGGGAGACGCGGGGCGTTGCGCGGCGCGTTGGGCGTCGCATCGCGCGGCGCGTCGAGCGTTTTTTTCGTTCACGGAGCGTAGCGGGTACCACAGCTACCAATTTCGACAGTCTTTTTTGAACTTCTCACAACGCAGACGTGTCGTTAGAATGAACTACGATTTCGTCGATATATTACTAGAAGATAATTGTTACTTAAAGCATGTGTGTTTTGTTTACTGCTAGAGGAGAACAAACAAACTGATTGACACAGCGATGCGACGCGGCGACGAGCGAAGCGTGAACCGCCGCGAGCAGCGCTCAATATCAAACAAAACGCGCGTGATCACGCTTGTGCCTGAACACTCTCATACATTCCCATATGTTTGAATTAACCGCGCGACGCGACGTCGCTAGGACGCGCCGCGTCTCCCTAAACTAGACCTAACGTATTGCCCGAAACTCTGCTATAAACATAATGTAACAAAATTAGTGATGTGCGATGTATTGAAGAAGAACTCAAATTAATAGAATTTTCGAATGACTTGTGCATAATATATAATTATTATTATTCGTTACCGTATTAAATTACTTTATTTGGTAATCAAATACTAGGCATAAATAATACCTTATGCAAGAATGTAAAAATGTCATCAATTACCGAATAGCAAAGGGGTCGTACCTACACGAGCAGTATAGTAAAGTATTAAAAGATATTTGACTTATGGCAAGTAAAACGGTCATTACCACGATCCGCCATAAAACGTAACATTTATCAAAAAGTTATAATGATTCGAGCTGATAAAAACGCATCAATTGACATCGAATTTATCCCACATTGTGTACGATATTCGAATTATTCGATGTTTTTTTCGACGATAGCCGCACATCGTTATACAATATATAAAAATATACTTCCACGTTTTAATATTTCACGCCTGTCACGGCATGTCCAAAAGTGTTCAGGACCGTGCCAGTCGGTTCCCACAGATTAACCGGCGGGGTCGACCAGCAGTCTCATGGGACCACAGTCTAAAAAAACAACCGAAAAACTTTTTCCTCCGTAGCGCACGCTTCACGAAAAACTACTAAAATAAACCGCATTTTAACGACCAGCGGTGAAATAGAGCTGCCGTTTCTCTTTTTTGAATTACGATACCGGTTTTGTAACTGAAGTTTTCGGTTTTATTTCTGATTACTTTGTGCAGCCGTATTTTCTGTTAAATTGTGCGGATGTAAAGTATTCAAGAACTATTCATGCCTAACAATACTTTTACAGATCAAAATTTTAAATATACTGTGTTGTTTTTAAGACTGAACAAATTTTAATGAAATTTGGGTGGTCATAGTATTGTAAATATCGTAATACCGTAAAAGAAAATTTAAGGACCCCATAAAATTGTAATAATATCAAGATAAAAACGGGATGGCCTTGTACGGAAATTACTATCCTTAAACAGTTTTTATTAAGGACAAAATTAAACTAACGTTGACTTTACGAAAGAGTAGGACAACGGGTTGTGTCAATGTCAATTCACTAGTTGAGAGTATTTTTTGGAAAGTATCACATGTTTAAAATTTTATAATGTATAGTGCGAAAGTGGCCCTTTCAAAAATGTTAATTCTACCATTATTACTAGTGGCTTTGATCCACCGAAAAAAAAAACGTGATGACGTGAACGGGAGGATGACTGAGACAATACATTAGCTGCATAGCACAGCAAACTACTTAAGTATGGTAAAATTGGGATAGTTGCCGTAGGATTATCGATGTCCCGAAACTTGTATTGAGAATCTCGAACACAACACGATCGCAGTTATTACCTACATGTATTCAAAGGTTGGACTTCCCCGCCCTCGATATGCAAGTATCAGCTGCGTGCATTGGATGATTAGTAAGTAGTAAAATAAATTAGCTGAACTCGTTCACGGACGACGTGAATTACGAATTCAACTGTTTTTTGAAAGTGTGTAACTTTTCATTTCACAGGTAAGTTGATTTTATTTTATTGTATTTTTGCAATTACAAACATATAGTTTGATTATTATCAATTATGAGTGACGGTTGTAAATTTTATTGAGTGTATTTTTTTAAATAACGGCGTCTATATAGAAAAGTTATCATTAAGAAGAGCAAAGTAAATTAATAGTGCTGGTAATTAAAAACAACATTCTGTATATGTTACATAATATATATAGTTTACTTATAAGATTATAATGATTAAAACAAAAGTCTTGTGTGCCATTGATAAAAATTAAAATAAATATTATGTAATTATAATTTTTCTTTTATTAATCCCTAAGGGCGACTATCCTCAGAATCATAAAGTCATTGAGGCGCTTTTCCCATATGGTAGGCATCTATCCCCAAAATAGTACTGCAATAAAGAATTATTTTTTAGATTATATAATATAATAGTTACACTGCATTGTCCATAATCGTAATGTAGGTAAAAGACGTGTTTTTCAATAGAAATAATAAATTGCTGAAATACTATGACCGTTTGGAAATAATGAGCCAATTTCAAAATGGGCACCTATCCCACTTTTACCCTAATAAGAAATACTATAAAGCAAAGAGTATTATCCTTATAGTGTAAGTAAGCAAGAATAATATGTTCAAGACTTATTACTGAGTAGATTAGCTTTACTTCCCTGGGTAGTATGTACTGCTGCCGCAACTGCTACTATAAAACAGGCCAAACTTTTTTACAACTCGTCCTTGAACTTTCAATAAAAGCAAATTCCGTCATCAACCGCCATATTAACTTTTATTAGGGTTCCTCAGTAAAGATATAAAAACGAAACTTTTGGTTATGAACCGATAGTTCGCAATAGGTTCTGTGTTTGAAGTGCGTAAAAACTAGAACATTGTTTATATGCTGTTAGGATGTTTTTATGGGAAAATACATAACATGTTCCGTAATAGTTTTCCATAAATTTGTTTGCGTTGAAGTTAGAATGTGTTCGAGTTTTACTTGCTAACTTCTTGTGGATACAACCTGGTTTAGTTTAAGTATGCGTTCAGCTTTGAGGCTAATTATAATTAAATGAGTATTCTTTAATTCTCATATAATTATATTAAGGCAGTGGCGTATTATTATTGTTGTTACTACATTAAGTAAAAGGTAATTTTTGCGGCCACAAAAAACACTATTAAAGTAAATTCATTTATTAAAATAAATGGATACAATTTTAACACTATAATTACATAATTTTGAAACATTCAACTACTATTTTTAAACACTTTTACTAAATACTGTTTATTTTTATTTTAGCTAACTAGTAAAAGTGTTATAGTATTTTATAAACAATAAACAACGCAAAAAAATGTATATAAAGTAGTTTAATTTCAATGTATATCATTCGTTTAAACGCAAGACAATATTAAGTTATTTAGTTAAGTTACAGAGTAACACTCATAAAGCTACCATATACTGCCTCCGTGGCGCAGTGGTAGTGAATGCCACTGCTATGCATGAGGTCTCGGGTTCGAATCCCGGGTCGGGCCAACGAAAAGTTATTGGGTTTTTCTGTTAAGAAATCTCAATACTAGCCCGGAGTTAGGAAGTTGGCGGTGTTAGACACCTCCGTGCCTCGGAAAGCACGTGAAGCCGTTGGTCCTGCGCCTGATCTCTCTCCGGTCGTATCGGATTATCCATCCCATCGGATCATGAGAGTTAGGGAACAGAGAGTGCACTTGTGTTTGCGCACATACTTGTGCACTATAAAATCTCCTACGCAGATGGCCAGTCTCCGTTAAGACTGGCCGCCGTGACCGAAATTCGGTCCGGAGGACATTATTATTATATGTATGTATGTATGTATGTATGTATGTATGTATGTATTATTATATTATTATATTATATTTATTATATTATTTATTATATATTTATTATTATATTTTGTATTATTATTATTATATTATTTTTTAGCCAAAATGAATTGTCGTTAGATAAGTCATTATAAGTTAGTAAGAATGACATAGCATACATTACCTTTAGGAAAATAAAAATGCACGCTATCGTGGGTGGAGTCGCAGCATATATTATATATATGCTGCTATTATTATATTGTTCAAGTAGCTCGCAGGTAATAAAGAACGAGTCTGTTAACATCTATTCCAACATACTACAAGATAACATCTCCTCAGAATTTTCTAACAGAACTTAACACTTAATATGACCCAGTTAGTCGGCCTCGATGGCGTAGTGGTTAGTGTAACTGACTGCCACGCCTGAGGTCGCGGGTTCGATTCCCGCACAAATCAAACATTTGTGTGCATGAACATGGATGTATGTCTTGGTCTGAGTGTTTCTATGTATAATATGTATGTAGTTACAAAAACAAAGTACATATATATGTATGTTTATCCATTGTCTAGTACCCATAGTACAAGCTCTGCTTAGTTTGGGCTAGATAGTGTTGTGTGTATGTGATAGAATATTATTATAGTATTGAAACATGGGACCCTCACTATCATACATAATCATAAGCGTGCAATTATGTCACAAAACCAACGAGCCATCGACTCTGAGTTTACATAGCATTTTTTTTTATTAGTTAACATGGCTATTCCCTGGTAAATGCGACTGGCCATCAGTTATCACAACATTTAATTGATTTAAGTTTCAATATTGCCAATAAACTATATCGGACGATATATTTTTTACTTTTAAAATTATTCATTTTGATTGGCTTGTCGAGGCTGACGTTATTTGTTGGCTAGAATATACTGCCTCGATAGCGCAATGAAGTAAATGTTATTAGTGTTCATGGAGACTTGAGTTCATTTCCTGGGTCGATCAAAGTGTTATTGGGTTAATAAACTCTATGAAGAAAAATTGTGAAGAAACTTTATGAAGAAACTTTATCAAGAAACTTTATGAAGAAACTCTATGAAGAAACCTTATGAAGAAACTTTATGAAGAAACTTTATAAAGAAATTCTATGAATATAATATATAAAAAAATTAAGCAAGATAGATAATATTTCAGTATCGTTCATATTTTATTATAATGATCACGATATTGACAATAACTTTGAACTTACCCTTATGATCTTAAGATTAACCTTGAGGTCTTAACCTAAAAGCTCCGCTTAAGGCGCTACAGCCACGATCCTAAACAATTCCGTAACCTTTTACGCAATGCGGCTGTTATCTCCTGTTGGAATCTTGAAAAGCTTGATTGTTAAAATGATGTTTATAACCTAAAAAACACTATTACCTGTAACATCCTTCACGTTAAAAATGTAGCTTATCTTTTTCGTAGGTAACTCCGTACCTATGATAATATCAGCCCTATATTAAACTGTCCCACTGCTGGGCACGGGCCTCTTCTCAGTGTGAGAAAGGTTAGGCTATGGTCCACCACGCTGGCCTAGTGCGGGTTGGCAGACTACACATATCTTCGAGAAGATTATGGAGCGCTCTCAGATATGCAGCTTTCTTCACAATGTTTTCCTTCACCGTTAAAGCAAACGATAATTAACTATTTACCGTTCCATCAGTGCCCTATAATATCCTGACACTGGTCTAGCTTTAGGGTATCATTAGCCTTCGGGTTGCGGAGATCAGGTGGCAGCCGCTCCGTATAAAAACTGATATTCAATCAAATCCGGTTAGACTAGAAAAGCTAACCCCAAGTGACTTGGGAATAATAAAGGCTAGCAAGAAGAAGACCTAGTTTCATTAAAATCCGAACAGGGGTCTAAATATGATTAAGGTAGCAAAGATCTGAAATGTAAACATTCTTTCTAATTTATAATATTATCTGGATGTCACAGCGGTTTCAACTACGTTTATGATTACTGGTCCGTTCCTAAGGCTTGTCGCGTAATAATATATGCCTGAATGTTTCTTAAGCAATGGGCTTTCAAATGCAAAAATATTATCCAAATCTGACTGACTAGTTCTAGAGGCTAGCCCGTTCAAATAAGAACCAAACAAACTCTTCAGCTTTATTATATAACTAACGATCCTTCTCGGCTTTCCGCGAGTAGTGCAATATTTTAACAAATTATGCACTTAAACCTTCCTCGTGAATCATTCTATCTATTGGTGAAAACTGCATGAAAATCCGTTCAGTAGTTTTAAATTTATCGCGTATAGACAAACAGACGCGTCCGGGGACTTTGTTTAATAATATGTAGTGATATGAATAAGATAGGTACTCTAAAAGATAAACGTGTATAAATAAAATCTAGATGCAAGTACTAAAGTTTAATGACTCGCATTTTACATCAAAAATTACTAAATAACATCTCCATTTTCTTTCATCATTTTTAAATGAATACGCAACTTCATAACCCATGCTCCATTAGAAGCTACTTTGCTTCAAAGTGTTCGAAAAAGGTCAACTTTTCTAGCTAATACCGCATGGAATTTGCATGCAGGAGTTCTTTTTTAAATTTTTACAGAGACCCGACGAAATGATACGTTCGAATCGACCCACACTTGTAACGGGTGTCTGATAAATTAAATTTCGTAGCGAGCTGACGGTTGGCGCGATAAACGAAATAACACCGAGCTTCATCCAGATACAGAGAGCGAACTCAATGAACTTTTGCCGTAGTTTTACCAGCAAAATATCTACCGTATTGTGGTCTCCGGTTATTTGTTTGATACAAGGATAGTTATGCTTTTGACAAGGTATAAAGATAACTTCGTTTGTTTGATGTTAAAGTTGTTAAGCGAGTCGAATGTTATAATGCTTACTGGGATGAGGTGTTTTTGCAAACTGGTCCGTGTGACGCTATAAATTGTAACATATGTAAATATAATATTTATGTGATATTAGCGTTAGTGTTGTAATACTGTTACTACATTACGCCTTATTGCTGATCACAAACTCATCATACAGATCTATAAGGCATTGTGTCAGTCTTTAATACAATATTGCATTACTTCATGGGGCGGTAGCGCAAAATCCTTCATGTTAAATATTGAACGAGCACAAAGAGTGCTTTTAAAAGTAGCAACCCGACGACCCTACCGCTTTTCCACACATCTTTTGTATGAAAATTGTAATGTATTAACTGTCCGACAGCTTTTTATAATGTACACCGTACTTAAACAACACGCAACGCTTACGTATAACATCAACCTTACTAACACTAAAAGACGAAAAGATATTGTCTGTACCACACTTTCTGAATCAAAGTTTGTTTTTACAAATAGATTTTTCGCATTCTTAGGGCCTTTTCTTTATAACAAGATAAATAAACAAAAAGCTATATATGACCTAAGTTATATAAGATCTAAGCGGATAGTCTGTCAGTACTTACAAACTTTAAATTATGAGGATACTGAAGATTTGTTGATTGTTGTTAAATAAGTAAAAACAAGTTCCATGTTAATAATTATAATCTTGGCTTATTTTTGCATATATTTATATAATAAGTATGGTTAATTGTATATAATTTAGTTCCTAGTAGTATATTGTAAGTGCCCTTAACGCCTGTGGCACAGGTTTACCCTAGTACAGGCACCCATATTATATTAAGTACCTTATGGACTGTATTCATGTTTTACCACTGTAATCAATAAATACATTATTATTATTATACATTTTGTCCGCTAAGTTAGAATGCCTTATCTCCCATACAAGGTAACCCCTCTTACCATCTTTAACTATTTTTAACCCCCGACGCAAAAACGACGGGGTGTTATAAGTTTGACGTGTCTGTGTGTGTGTGTGTGTGTGTGTGTCTATCTGTGGCATCGTAGCTCCCGAACGGATGAACCGATTTTAATTTTGTTTTTTTTGTTTGAAAGGTGAATTAGTCGGGAGTGTTCTTAGCTACGTTTGATAAAAATCGTTCCAAGATGGCCGCCGCCACAAAATGGCAGATTACATATTTTTTGCACAACTCCCTCAATATGGGTATCAAATGAAAGGTCTTGACTAGTAGAATACTATACACTATGATAAATTTTAAATCCAAGATGGCCGCCTCCACAAAATTACGTATTTTCACAAATTAAAATTTTTCAATATGGGTATCAAATGAATAATGTGTCGGGGGTTTTCTAAATTTTAAATTTAATGTTTTAATTTTTTTCATCTCCATTATATTCCTTTACATCCTATATTTAATTTACTTTTCTTAGTATCGGCAAGGCGTGTCTAATACTCTAGCATTACAAGCAATCATATGCAACATTAATTTCAGATTTGTCGATTGAATATATTATAGAAGTATGTGCATGTATTTTACCTAAACAAAATATTTTATTAGTTACAATTTATTGGAATAGAAGAGAGGAAGATACATTCTTTGTCCAACTTCAACTGATTTTAAAATTGATTAATAATAAATATTCAAAGTTTAATGTAATTATAGGAGGCGACTTTAACATAAATATCTTGCAAAGCAACTCAAAAAGTAACCAATTCATAGACTTCATGTTACAACATAAATTCACCCAACACATAAAATCTCCCTCACGAATTTCATCCACATCATCAACATGTATAGATTTAATATTCACAAACTTTAATGAAAAAAAAGCTATTACGACGGTAGAAGAATTAGGACTCTCTGATCACTGCGGTACGGTAATACATCTACCACTCCCTCACAAAACTAAACTAACTACATGGTACATGAAGAAAAGAATATTTAATCAAAAGAACATGGCAAACTTTCGGTCGGAATTAAATAACCATGATTGGAACAAAATTTTACCTCCAAACAAAAACATAAACCAAAATTATTCGCTATTTCATAACATACTCATCAGCGCCTTAGACAAGTCTATACCTAACCGGAAAATAAAATTAAGACCTCGAGATAAAAAACATTGGCTTACAGTAGGAATTAAAAAATCTTGCATAAATAAAAGATTATTAAAAATATTTACCCAAAAAGCAAACAACCCAATAATTTCAAAATACTATAAACATTACAAAAAAACATTAAAAAAAGTCGTAGCCACCGCAAAAAAACTGTACTATAAGAATAAAATACTAACATCTGAAAATAAAGTAAAAACAATGTGGACTATTATTAAAGAGCGAACCAATAAACTCATAACAAAAGAAAAACAAAATATTAAATTACTAATAAATAATGAACTTCATACCGAACCTGGGCGCATAGCTAACCTTTTCAACCATTTCTTTGCATCCGTGGGAGTAAATACTCTTAATTCCGCCAGTACAAAATCAAATAACAACCTTCTACCACAATCCACAGAGAATACTATGTTTCTGAGTCCAGTAGAACCGTACGAAGTCAACTCAATACTAAAAAATCTTAAAAATAAGAGAAGTCATGGAATAGACGAAATCCCTCCCATCCTAGTAAGATTCTGCGCCGATCAACTCACGTTACCTTTCTATAATTTAATAAACCAATCGTTTGAAGAAGGAGAAGTACCAGTCCAACTCAAAAAGGCATTAATTAAACCGATCCATAAAAAACACTCAAAATCAGACCCCAATAACTATCGCCCCATTGCTCTCCTACCCACAGCTTCTAAGATCTTCGAGAAAGCGATGTATAATCGTATATATTCTTTCTGTGAAAAATATAAATTATTTAACGATTGTCAGAACGGTTTTCGCAGAAACAGATCGACTTCCCTAGCTGTATTTAAATATATACAAGAAGCACTTAACATCATAAACGAAAAACAATATGCATTAGGAATCTTACTAGATATGACCAAGGCCTACGATAAAGTTCAATTTCCTATATTACTCAATAAAATCTACAAAATAGGTATAAGAGGTAAACCTTATGACTGGCTTACATCATACTTAACAAATAGGCGACAACTTGTAGAAATTGAATATTACGACCAAAAATCTAATAAAATAGTAAACATTCACTCTAACACAATAGACATCAAAACATCAATACCTCAAGGCAGTGTTTTAGGATGCCTACTATTCCTCATTTATATAAATGACTTACCTAACACCATCCAAGGCCCATGTGTTTTGTTTGCAGACGACATTTCATTACTCACCCCATGTAAAACAGAATTAAACCTCAATGAAAAGTTAAACTCCACATTCACCAAAACTATAGATTGGATGAATAACCATAATCTCCAAATAAATTTCACCAAGACTAAATTAATATGTTTCCACCCCCATCAAAAAACACCTCTTAATATAAATTATTCTTTCGAAGGGTCAACCATAGAAGTTGTCAAAGAATTTACACTGCTAGGTATTACCATAGACTCCCAAATAAATTGGAAACAACATATAAGCAAATTAAGAATCAAGCTATCAAAATTTACATATGCGCTCCGCGAAATAAAAATGACCACCGATTTGACCACCGCGCTCTCCACCTATTATGCCTACGCCTACTCTTGGTTATCTTATGGAGTAATCCTATGGGGAAATAGTACCGACGCAGCCACCATATTCATCCTACAAAAGAAATTACTACGAATATTAGTTAATATAGAAACAACAGACTCATGTAAACCATATTTTCATAAACTTAAAGTTTTAACCTTACCTTGCATCTATATTTTAGAAATAAGTAAATTTGTTCGAAAGCACCCAGACTTCTTCACAAGAAGAGAAGATATACAATCTAGGATAACTCTTAGACATAAAGATAGATTGGTATTACCATCTTCACACCTCACTATGCATTCCACAAGCCCTCAAGTGATGTCAATAAAAATCTACAATAAACTGCCAGAAAATATAAAAAAGGAAACTAATAACAATACTATAAATAAATTAAAACTATTTCTGCATAGTAAAACCTATTATAGTGTTAAAGATTTTATGAATGATACAACAAACAAATAATAATCCAATCCACTACCTGCTCAATATCTAATTAAGAAATATTGATTTCACTTACATATTTGACATATTGATTTAGTATTAACATTAAAAAGTAAAAACAAAATAATTTAATTATATTAAATAAAAACAATTAAATATTTAAATAGTTAGCTACCCTCCCAATCGAAATATTCATTGAACTAAAGAGAGAGCTTTTGAAATACATACAATATATTCCTCTCTCCTGTTTTTAGACCTATTTGTTAATTTTAAAGTGTAATCTATTGAATGTTATTTATGTACAAATGATTTTATTATAAACTGTGCTGTGCCCAACAGGGTCCATAATTGTATCCAGTTTAAGAAATCTACCACCTGTAACCACATTATGGAAAAGCAATAAAGTATTGAAGTATTGAAGTATTGAAGTAATCGCTCAATATGTAAAGGACCGAATGCTTGTATTTTTTTTTATACCAAAAAGCTGCTGCTATATGGCAGGTGGTGGGCTGTTAACGTGGCCAAAGGACGGATTACTCGCAAGCAGCTGATTCTACAGAAATCTTTATAACCATCTTGCTATCATTCCACAAAATAAGAAATAATAAAAAAAAAATTAAATCCGCTTGGCAACTTGACACTTTAGAATAAAAATAGTCACGTTATTTTTATTCTTAAGTGTGACGATGAACTACCAGTTTGCTAATTAATACTGATTATAAAAATAGATATAGTCTGCTTACCCCATCGACAAACAAACGTTTGTATATATTAACACCAGAAAACATGTAAAAAGAAAAATATACGAGAAAAAAAAGGCGTTATCTCATTTCTGTGCTTAATCCAAAAGCGGTGCAGAACAAAATAATTCCATTCTATTTAATACACGACCCGGCAGACCTTCGTCTTACCTCATAAAAACTGGAGTCTCATGACAAACGATCTTAAGGTGTAAGTTTTACCAGGCTTGTCTCCGAGAAATAATAAATTGTCGCCAACCGAAACTTGATTACAGAAACTAGGTTATCTTATTGGGCTGACTATAATAAATATCGCTGCGGTCTTGTGATCCTGCGGTTTAATTTCTAGGGTGATATTATACTGCCTAGCGTTTGATAGACGATAACTTAGTTCTACGTGTCTCCTGCTCTACTTTATCACGTATTTCACGGGATTTTACTGGTGGTTTTGGAAGTAGCTGGCGTGGGCTACATTCGTGATTTAATCATACGAGTTACTTGTGGGGACGAGCATCAGTCTTTACAAGATGCATGCAGCTCGCACAAGTACCGCAACTTGCATAAGCAAATTGCGACTTGTTGTGTACACATTTTAATAATTGCACAATTATTTTAATTTGTACGTGAGGTGTTGTCTGCAATACTTAGTCTCCGCCTATATAACGAATAGTTTTATATCAAATCGAGACGAGTCTAGTCAGTAGCCAGAGGTAGTAAATGCGACTGCCATGCCTACAAGCAAAGTGTTATGTTTTTTATAAGACTAAGGTGGCAAACAAGCATACGGCCTATCTGATACTAAGTGGACAACAACACTAGAGGCATCAATTGCGCGATGCCAACCCTTTAGGAGAAAAAGGAAGTGAGAAGGAGAAGGAGCAGGAAGGGGGTCTTACGGGTGATTGGACCTCCGGCACTCTCACTTACCGAACGAAACACAACAGTAGGAATACTGCTATTTCACATCGATATTCTGTGAGATAGTCCTTCCCCGTCGAGCTGGTCCATTCGTGCTGAAATCAGCCAGGCTATACAACTCATAAAATTGGGTGATTTTTAGGCTTTTTTGTCAAGAGCTTCTTAGTAGCAGTACTGAATCTAAAACTGTGCTTGGTAGGTAGATAGACTCGCCCCTTATTCCGATGGCCCGAAACCCATACTTCGCAAAGTGCGACTTTAAATAGCGAAACGGCCTTTGCTTACCCTTTTGGGTATATAAACGTGAGACTATGTGTGTATTTATGTTTGTCTATTTGTAAAACACTTTTAATTCGAAGATTGAAAAGTGTGCTTTGAAACAGAACTGTTAAACAGCTAACCACTGATCTGATTTTAATATAATAATAATATAATAATAATAATAATATTTATTTAAATAATAGGTACAATAATTTATAATACATGACTAATTAATTTATAAAATACATTTGATGTTGTTTGCCCGAACTAGATTGAACCTGTGGCTCGTGTGTACTGATATCGTTTCAAGCATGAGGGAGTGTAGGATACTTCACATACATTTAAACTGAGCTTAGAGTAAGAGCAAGTCTCTATATAACTCGTAGTCTCAATAAACATGCTAATAGCAGAACAAAGGAGTGTCAAAACTACTAAAACGAACTAAAACTACAAAGCAAAGGTGTATTACTCTCATATTTACACGAGATAACCGGGCTGGTTCTGAATGTTCAGTGTAGTTCGATATTGTCAACCTTTTTCGATTGCAATACTTAGAACAATCGGAATGACAAGGTGGTTCTACTTTATTATTTAAAAGGAGTATAATTATTTGGCAATGCAACAAGTTCACCTGTATACATAGTGAAGAGTTTGGTACCGTTAATATTTTTCGTTTGAATTGTTGGCACAATTCAGGTACACGACGAACCTGTTATTCCTAATGTTATTTAAAATTAAATATAGTTTGACAGAACGGATGGCTTAGTGATATAAGAAGTCACCTCGCCACTGCCCCTGCGCCGAGTGTTGGAGATTCGATCCTTACACCTGACAAAAATTTGTGTGGTCCATAAATATTTGTATCGTGTGACAAAAATATATATGTGTGGTCTACAAATATTTGTTTCAAGTCTGAGTGTTCTTTATGTCTGGTGT
Source organism: Catocala nupta (assembly GCA_963675205.1). Taxonomy (NCBI): domain Eukaryota; kingdom Metazoa; phylum Arthropoda; class Insecta; order Lepidoptera; family Erebidae; genus Catocala; species Catocala nupta. The sequence continues at coordinate 25,519,647 of OY776093.1, forward strand.
TTGAATGTTTTTAAAGTCCCTAGCAACACAGAAATGACACAAATTAAGGCTTTTCTTTACAAAAGAATAAAATATATACCAATGCAACGAGTTCACATGTACATAACGAGCTTTAAAATAGGCTTTCAGCAACAGCCTGCCCTAAAAGCAGCATATTTATTTACGTTTCCCGAATTAACGCGATCGGGCGGCTTATCGCCATCATCAGTAACATTTGGTACATACTTTGATACGTAACCATTCGTATAGCGAAGGCTTTAATTAAGCCTTTATTGCCTGAAATCGATTGCTATCATTTGCATATGAATGCCGTTTTTTGTTCACGTTGAAATACGAAGTGTGAATTATTTGTTTCCATCTGTTTATCCCTAGTTACTTCAATGTTTGTTTCGATTTATTATAGTAATATGCTTTTATAAATGATAAATGTTATATTCATATTTATAGGTTATAGTAAATTCGATAATGTCAGTATTTATTTGAGTAACACCAGCATGTCACCTGTAACACGATTTTGCCGCTGCTTTTGTAAGTTTAATTTCGGTTAAATGTGATATACTTTTATTTTGTTTTCTTGTTTTGATCATTTTAAATGTTCATAAATGGTGCATAATTTTAAGGATTTCATAGGAACACATAAATGTAATAATGATGCGTGTTGAAAATTCATGTCCATCCTACTTTTATATTATGTGAAAATGTATGATGTTGTTTCCATGATTGTTATTCAATTACGCGTAAACCGTTGAACGGATCTACATTATGTATGGTATATGGATAGTCAGTATCCTAAAATAATATAAGGCATAGCTATTTTGTTTTCGTACTCGTTCACGTAGGATGTACGCGGACGAAGGCACGGTTTTCTTCCTAGTTAATAATATTTTTTGTATATTAGGAACTTCAGAATAAACAGGTACTTAACCAAAAGTAAATAAGCCTATCTAGATATTTTACTTGACTATTTGTTCTTTCTTGATACTCAAAATATATTATAGAGGTGCAATCATTTAATTGTCAACATTAGTATTTATTAGCATACCATTCCGATAATTATTTCCTGAATTCTAACCTCACGACAATATGCATTTTTTTTTAATATTAATAAATTATTGTTTTTTTTATTTATTACTAACATTACAATTCATTTATGAACCTACTGATCCTTAATAAGCTGTATAGAATGAGGCGCTTATAGCCAGTTGCACTCACTGAACGGTAAACGATTAGCGAGGTTAAGCAAGGTTGGTTGTGGTCAGTCTATAGATGAGTGACCGCTTAGTGGTATTTCATCTGAGCATCTCCGTGCTTCGGAGGGCACGTAAAAAGTCGGTCCTGGTTGTTGCCAAATTGACAGCAGTCGTTAAGCCATGTCAGAGGCCTACGGGCGGCTTGAACAACTCTTGACAACAGGTTGGCCACTAACCACACGAAAAGAAAGAAGAAGAAAGAATGATACAATATTAGATACACGTGTGAAGTGACTTTACTACCATAAAAAGTTTTAGAAGCTGCTTACAGTAAGCTAAAATTTCAACAAACAAAAACCTTAACCTAAACACCGCAACAGCATTTTGTTTTCAGCAGAAAACATTCTAAATTGTCGTCGTTGACATACCAGCTCGAACCGCAACAACTATTACAATTAACTTAACTCCCATCCGCCGTACCTAAAACACATCATGAAAAGTTCATTAAAACACCCCGAAACCCGTATTAACGGAAGAAAACTCCAACTACCCACATTTGAACACATATTCACAAATCGCAGGGGACGCAATTGAAACAGACATTCGCTTAAATAAACAAGAACAACATTAATACGGTTCCAAATGCGTCTCTGGTGCCACATTTGGGGTCTCTCAAGCGAAAACCAATAACGTAAATATGTCTCCTGGTAACTTGTACGGAACCGTAGGTGACGTAATTTCTGAGCCCTAACGGATTAGGGTGTTGTCAGTTTTAAGTTTTGAATTTACAGAATGTTTTGTGTACTTTGCGGTTCTGCAGTAAGTTGTTGCCCAAATATTTTGTTGGACTACTGATTTGTTTATTTTGAATTCGTTTCTATCTTATCTGGTCTCTCCTTTTTGGGTCTACTTACACCAATGCAAAACTAGTGTTACCAGGTTTAATGGTGAATTTAGACCGCACCAAGTTTTAATACTCGTAAAGTCTGGCACATAGTTGAACTGCCTAGAGACTAGAAATATATTTAATCTGAAGTATATTGGAGGATGACTAGTCTCTAAAATTATAAAAACATTATTGAAATAATTTATGTCATATAGCGGTGAGTAAACTTCCTTCTTTCCTTAATTTTATGGACTGCCGAACAATGGCATCATTATTCTTAAAATTGCTTACTAATAAATAAGCAATCTTAAGAATTATGATATTTTATTAATTAATTCCAGAATTGTAATCATATTGAACTGGGATTCAATGCTCCAAGAAGAAAGTTCACAGATTTCTTTTTCGTCAAATACAAGATCATTTTGACTCATAGGATTATGAGCTTGTGACAATTTCTCAAATATACAATAATGACTTTTATTATTCTAATGGTCACCCATCTAAAATGATGACCATGTCAACTTTGCTTAACCCCAACTATTGATTGAAGTACACAGTCACGATCGCGTCACGAGTGACAATCCCAAATATTTAATTTCATAAAATGTCTAGGTCATGGTTCAATTTGGCCAATTTAATGCTGTCAAAATGTAGAGCAACCTTCGGTATAAATGGCGTTTATTAATTAACACTGTCACTAATTGCACGAATTATTCTTGTATTCGTAATTACTGTTCAGCATTGAATTGGGTTGCTCATGTTGGATTTATAGGTGGCTATTTATTTTGTTACGAGCGTTTCTGTGGAGGTTACTGCAAAGAGAGCAATGGAAAATATTTAGTACGTTCTGTGTCTGACGATTCGTCCGTGTATGTGGTTTTATGAAGCTACTGTCCCAAGTATAAACAAACATAGTCTCACGCCTTCATCCTTGAAGAGGTAAGCAGAAATATATTACAGACACATTTTGCCAACTATATTTCTATAACCATACTTACGAACCTTGTTCCTTACATGGAGCATAGATTCGTAACTATGGTTAGAGACAATAAGTAGGCAAAGATAGTGCCATACTTCGTGCTGCTACTAAAAAAAAATTGACAGATAGCTCCTTTAATACTTTGCCTTAATCGAAAAATGAAGCCGGGACCTCATGTAGCAATCGCATTTACTACCGCAGTAACAACGTGGTACCGCCTTCGTTAAGTCGGCAAGTGTAGTTGTAGAAACCCGCATTTCACGATGGTGCTGCTAGGCTCACACCAGTCACCAGACCACAATCGATGCAAGTCGGTCGAAATGTGGGCAAATAAATGTCATTCAATTAATTAGCTATTAAACAACGTGGTAAGGATCCGTTGTCTAATATTATGTTAATTAGGTAGTAAGTAGCCCTCGGAAACATTATTTTTCTAGATAAAAGGTACCTAATGTCCAATTTTGTACTTCGGACAACGTTTGTGCGAAATTTCAAGATGATTGGTCAAATAGTTAAGGCGACACGAACAAACACACAAATTCACATTCGCATTTATAATATTAGTTAGGATAGTTAGTGGGGAAATCAACAGACTGCAATGCAGAGGATCTCGGATTTGAACCCACGTCGCGCACCTCTAACTTTCGGAAGTTATATATAAATTATTTGCGTGTTGATTGACAATTATCGCCTATTCCGTGCCTCGGAGAGTACGTTAAGCCATCGGTCCCGGCTGCCATGAACATCTATGGCATTCGTTGTTAGAAAGTCAGTGCCCTATAATATCCTGACACTAGTCTAGCCTTAGGGCATCGTTAGCCTTTGGGTTGCGGCGGTCAGCCACTCCGTGTCAAAACTGATATCCAGTCAAAGCCGGTTAGACTAAAAAAGCCGACCCTAAGCGACATGGGAATAATAAGGGCTGGCAGAAGAAGTAAGGATAGTTAGGAAGTTAAGATAATAAGTATGAGACAACAGAACGCATGTCCGATTTCTAGCCAGCCATTTATCACGAGAACGTTACTATCATATACGCCACATCCGATTTCCTCTATTAAATTTGCTAAATTTATACCAAGCACACCAAGTGCATGTACAGTCAACATCAAAAGTAACAAGCATTTCCATATTTATAACAATAATATATATTACTCCAGTATATATTTACACTATATAACCGACTAAATATAATATAACTAATTTACTAGGTATATATCGGGCTTGTCCTTATTCCAAAATTGTATCCCGCGGGCAACAGGCACGCGGCTATGCTCGACATGATATGGACTAAAAGCGACTGCTGTGTGTGAGGTCTCGTGATTATTTCCCAGGTCAGACTAAGTGTTATCGGATTTTTCTGTCAAGAAACTCTCAATAGCAGAACGGAGTCTGGAACTATGACCGGTATACGCCATTGAGACACCTCTGACAACTTTATAGACAAAGGCGTAAGACAATGTATTTGGGTTATTTTTATAATTTCGCGTTATATGATTAATACCACAAAAAACGGGTAATTACTCGATCATGTTGAATATTTTAATTGCGAAGTCTTCCATCACGCACTGGGCTCAGCGTGGTGGACTATGGCCCAATCCTTATCATATTGAGATTTACTGAGAAGTGGCCCATGTCCTGGGATAGTTTAATACATATATTATTATGTATTTGTATTTTAAAAACAACTTCAATAGTATGCCTACTTTACAAAACTAGTTACGCAGAGCGTGTGTCAATTCTGTTGTTGACCGTACTGCCAAGCTTGACCGATCTCTCAAACATCAACACACAACATTTCAAAGCACCCCACTAATGAACGCCGGTGGTCTTGTCGAAGTTTAAACAATAAATCTTCGTACATATGAACAAAGCTTTAAACACCTTATAAATCAACATCGAGTTAGTTGTTTACTAACTATTCCAACATTAGTGCCCGGAGGAACAAAAAGGGTTCAAGTGCGTACTGAAAGCGATTGGGTTTAAAGTGAGGTTTTGTTAAGTGGTGTGTTTATGAAAGCACATACATATACATTTATAGACTGCTTAACTCGGTAGCGCAGCAATAAAAGGACTACTACGCTGAGTCTAAAAAAAAAGTATGAAAAATTCGGTCGACTGAAATATTATTGAATTTATAATATTTTAACTGACCTGGAAACTAATTGATTTTTCTGACGAGGAGTTATCAATAGCAGCGTGGTGTCTGGGATACTGCACAGTAGAGAGCAATAATTTTGCTCTCAATTATGTAGGAATGTACAAACTTCTAACTACCCTTTTCAGGATATAGGCGTAACTATGTATATAGATTTAGTATTTACTAGCCTTTCAAGGACATTCTAGTAAAGCTATAAAATAAGTTTGGTAAAATGTGAATATAATACATCTGTATTACATTCCCATATTTTAAATTGGGATTATATATAATGACCACCAAAAATACTAATTGCACAGCAAAATATGCTTACGAAAATATATCATAATGGGCTATATATACATGCGGTTACAAAAGAAAGTAGTGGCTTAATTAAACGACATGGCGTTGTGCAAAAAGCGAGCCAATTTTAAACTTGTGAAAATAAGATTTTCTTTTTGGAAAATATACTGTTTTGTAAAAATTGGTAGAACAATAGTTAAGGGATTAAATATAATGACCATCAAAAATACTAATTGCAATACAAAATACTAAAATATATCATATAACCAGCCTCTAATCACTGCATTCCGTCTCGGAAGGGTTAGGTTATGTTAGGTTCCTTCTTAAATCCACCCAAAAATAGGAGCTCCGTCAGCTTAGTTTGATCTCTTTAAATATATTTTGCTGTGTAATTAGTATTTTCGATAGAACGAAAGCAAAAAATTGAGGTACAGTTAAATACTACCCTTTTAAATCATAGGGCCATAACAGGCGAAACTAAATTAACTGTTTGATACGCCTTTGTCCAAAATTTCGAGGCCACGTGGACAAGATGCTATGTGCCGAAATATATTCTTCTTTATATGGTATTACTATATTGATAACCTATTGGTTCGTCTCATAATAGGCCAAGGCTTGGTGACATGATTTCTTGCATTTTGCATTTTACGAAACACATCTCACTTCGTGCTGCTAGTGATTATTCCCTAACAGACCAAATCCTTTATCCGGGCATCGAATCCCCATGCTCATTATCGACCACAAAAATAAAACCGCATTGTTAAATCACGGGAGCAACATGGCAGGTGGAAAGGCATTGTTTTTACGTAAACAACTTGTGTGTTATTCCCAGATGGGTAAGCAGTGGTATACCTACGTTGGTGCGATATATCGTATCGGCATTTCACCAGTAGTTTAAGACTCGTGGGACCTTAACAAATGTTAAGCGTAATAGCAAGCAAACGCAGGAAATTGGGGTAAAAGAAGAAATACTATTACTGCGTTTAGCCTGATGAGTAAAAATACTATCACTAATATCAGGCTTTTGAAAGGCTAATCAATAATGTATCAAAATCTCATTCATGTCGAGTGATTTTATTCGGCGTTGATAATTCATGAAACTAATTATAGCAGTTGACGTACTATCTGATTGTCTATTAACAACGGTTTGTATTGATTACCCTTTGAGAAACCGGGGACTTTGAAACACAATTGATAGCTAGAGATAAGCGCTTTCAAACGAAAAAATCAAACAAATTCTTCAGCTTTATTATATCAATATATATATATTTATTATTTATATATATTTATATATATATATATATATATATATATATATATTTAATTATTGTAGTTAAGATTACTGCTGATGATTTTAATAGTGACTTTGATAATGACATTTTAATCCTCTTATTGACTCGCTGCTAAATCCATCGTAAAAGTTTGCATATTATTACAATAGTTACTGTGAAAATCACATTAGAATTCAAGAAAAATCTTTTTGCAGAAAAGCGCAGTAGAAAGTTTTTTGCTGTTTCTATTTGTACAAAAAAACACAAATATTATCTATCTACCCTTTCCTAGGCTTAAAAAATACTCCTAAACGAAAGTCAGAATTCAGACCATTTTGTTAAAACTAAATTACGTATCCAACACACATCATTAGATGATTTTTTCAAAACGCGCTGAATTAATTTCGTTAAAATTTATATGGGGCCACCTATAACCTAAAAAATATAATTACAATTAATTTATTATTGGCGGAGTAATCACATAACTATGTATAATATGTATGTATCTACAAAATATAAGTATATATGTATGTTTCCATTGTCTAGTACCCATAGTACAAGCTCTGCTTAGTTTGGGCTAGATGGTGTTGTGTATATGTGATAGAATATTATTATAGAATATTAAGTAAGTCGAAATAAGAACCTCCTTCTTTTTTGGAATCAGTTAAAAAAGGAGCTTGGTTTCCAAATAAAATGCCAATTCCATTTAACACAATTAGCACTACTACAAATTACAAATAAACGTTTACAAGGCAGCCATTCGGAATTAGTTCGGTATCTAAACTCAATAAATAAGTACCCAAATCCTTAGAGGACGATAAATCAACATGTGCCTTTATTTACGAACAAGAGAACTATTAGCGCCAAACTACACTAAATAAAGAGGGTAAAACGATAAAATTCTAGTGTTAGTGTTTAAGTTTATCAGTTTCTTCAAGTTGCTGTGCAGTTTCTGAACTGCAAAGTAAGGTGGTGTAAATTTTAAACTGGTATTGGAAGTTGGTTTGTAGTTTTATATCGGAAAGAAACAAGTAGGTATACAATTAGAAATTTTCTTGTCGTTGTAAAATGTAACTTATTATTTATCGTATTTATATAAGTTAAGACCTTTGCATATGAACATACTGTATGGCAGTAGCAACGCGTGATTGTCATCGATAAATATAGAATGTTTCGAAAGTTGCATAATCGGAATCATAAAACATTCGAATGAAGATTTAAGCGTTGTCATGAATTATTATTGAATATAATATATGAATTACCATAATAATATAATGCTTCACATTTTATTGTGTACGATTGTATCAATGACAATTTAATTGCTAATCATTTGAGTTTTCTATCGACATATGACTGTACATTAGATATCTCTAATACTTACTTCAGCAACGATGAATACTTTCGAATGACAATTACTAATTCGAACACTATCGAATATCTTAAACGTTTAAATGATTCGAATATCTAATTATCGATCCTATATCTTATAGAATAAAGTGATGTGATAAAATTGATGTTTAAGTATGTAATGTAATGTAAAATTAAGAAGGCATTTTGTGAGCAGGAGAGCAATCATCTTTATCCCTTTGTAGCAGCATTGCTTTCCTTTCTACGGACGCACGAATGATACCTATTTTGTATTTAAAGAGGCTATTATTGGTCACTATAATTACATATAATGAAAATGTCTATATATGTACTTACTTGCTTTCCACAATAATAATGTAAAAGCTTTCTTAATATATAAAAATAATAAAATTATTTTCTACTTAAAAGTCATATATATTTTATTAAAATCGGTTTCCAGACCCACGATTAGCTTTTAATATCTTGCTATAAAATTTTACTTATTCCAGTTGAATCTAGATTCTAGATAGATTAATGCGATTAAAGTGTCTTAAAGTGCTTTTTAATTTTCAGATCATAATTGGTATCCCATTCTGCACGTTCAGTTGGTAAGTAACTTGTTCTATTAAAAATTTGCATGATAATCTGTATTAATACATCATATTTAATCTATATTTTACTGTTTTAAACGTGTAACAGTTCATTGCGTATTGGATCGCTTTTAAACGTGAATGGGATTCAAAACTGAGACTCTACAATCGACAACTGCTGAAGCTCTAATCTACATATGCTAATATTATAAAGAGGAATGATTTTTTGTAAGGATTTAACTCAAAATCTACTCAACCGATTTAAAAATTATTTTACTATTAAAAGGCTATATTATCAGCGAGTACCATAGGCAATGTTATATTTTTTAAAAGTACTATTATTAACATAACCTAACCTTCTTTTATGCAAGCGAAGCCATCGGCAAAATCTAGTAATATATATAGATATTGGTAGTCTTTGCTGGACTAATGAATCAGGTATCTTTTAATTAATATCTTAAAAAATCGAATCCAAATAATTGGGCAATCCTAGTCTAAAAGTACCACTTCAATTAAAATGAGATGTTCGCTAATATTTTTGTCTTAATTTAAAATGGCCCTCGAAACTCAAAGTGACTTTGACATTTAATTAATACTTTTAAAATAAAATTCGAATGATCTAATTGTTTTATAACAATAGATTGTCAGTTACAGCAAAGGTAATAAATCAAATTGTTCTTTAATTGGATTGCACTCTACGTAATGAATCTTTAGACGCAAGCCACATTTAAAGGCATCTAGCTCTAGTATGGACATACTATACGCCATACGAGCGACCGCAAAAATGTTCGAAATAAGAAAGGGATTCCAAAATGTCCGCGCTACATAAGCACTAGACGCCATTTCTGCGTGGTTTGCACTTTAAAGTCAAGTAATTTTAGGTCGTCGCACATTTAAATCAATGAAATTTGAGCTTTATTTCGTATATAACACAATCCTGTTTAAAAAATGTATTATAGAGGTGTCCCACCGGATTAGTTCTTTTTTTTTTCAAAGACATTCATCAAACATTGAAACAACGGACACAAAGAACAGCCAGACATGGAATAAATTGTGGCTAACACAAAGTTTTGTACCGTGTGGGATTTGAACCCACAGCACTCGGTGGAATGGCAGTGGCGAGGTGACCATTTAAACCTCTACGCCATTAGTGAAATCGTTGTCTGCGCATCGTACACCACACACAATGTAAAACCCACATATCACTCACTGGATCTATGTTGTCTGCTCGTAAGCCCAGCGTTGACTATTAACAACTGCTGAGCGTTGCCAGCTAGTGAACAGTCAATAATGGCTCTAATACGTACACACGGCTACACATCAAGTTAGACATCTTATATGTAGTTATGCGTAACTACGTTACATACAAAATAGAGAATTGTCGGAAAGGGACAGTATCGATGTAATGTTAAGGATAGAGCGTAAAAAAAACATAACGCACTCTCTCGCACGATTCGCAGCGTTTAACTTCTAATAGTTCAAAGTCCAAACAATCTAGGTTGATGTGTCGCTGTGTGTACAAGAGCACACCATTATTTTATAGCTAGTTTATTTATTATAATGTTTGTTACATTTACATAATACTAGCGACCCGCCCCGGCTTCACACTGGTATAGAAAACTTAACAAATTATACACCTAAACCTTTCTAATAAATCATTCTGTATATTGGTGAAAACCGCATGAAAATCCGTTCATTAGTTTTTGAGTTTATCGCGTACAGACACGGCGGGGGAATATTTTTATAATATTTAGTGATAAGCGTTAGTTATTTCTGCCAGAGAGCTTGCTGATAGACTGGCTTGATAATATATTAATATGTATGTGTGTCCTAGACACACATGACATAGTCGTCATTGCTTATTTGCTATTATCCTTAAAAATGAGGCAGCAGAATTCCCGGGAAAACCAGATATTCTTGACATTGACGTATTTCCAATACATAAAATTTATATATTGCGATATTCAAACTTGGAATAGAATGAATAGGCATGTATCTTTATCATCATCTCAGCCGAAAGACGTCCGCTGCTGGACATAGGCCTCCCCGAGATTATCCAAACAGATTGGACCTTTATAGATGAACCGAATAACCATACATTGCTAAATACATACATCGATGTGTGTTTGTGTGTGTCAGTGTACGCGCATTATATTAACCCAATTCTGTAACATATGGGTTTTGTGATTCAATACAACAACACTACTCATGCCTGTTTGAATCAGTCTAGAGCGAGCGCTTAGTCACCCGCTGAGAGATCTACTACATCCATTCCTATATCCAGCTGAATTAAAAAACACGTTTACACAGCATTTTAAGAACATCGTTATATCTTTGCCAAAATGACGTCATAGGATTGCCATGAAATGTATTTCCTTTAGTTTTGAGAAATCTGTGTCAAATAATTCCATTTATAAAATCGTATGTAGTTAGTCACCGACGTTAGTTATAATATATGTATATAAAACTCTTCCGTTACTGAGTGACTGACTGACAACCCACAGCTGAAACTACTGAACGCAAGAAGATGAAATTTGGCATGTATGTTCCTTGGAGAATGTAGGGGAGCACTAAGAGAGGATTTTTGGAAATTCCACCTCGAAGAGGGTGAAAGGGGTAAAAAGGCGCGATGTAACCAAATTCCACGCTGGCAAAGCCGTGGGCGGAAAGCTAGTACATTATATAGACTCACGCTTACATCCCTGAACGGGTAGGCTGGGCTGTATGTAATACACCTATGTATGTATTATACACACCCAGATTTCGCCAGCTATTGTTCCTCGGTAGTAGAGGGTAAGCGGGCACAGTTTACTTAAAGCTGCTGATAATTTCTTGACAGAACAATCTAATAACATTTTGCCCGATCCAAGAATCAAACTCGAGAACTCATGCATTCATCGTCACTGCGCCACCGAAGCAATTAGTAAATATAAGTATATGGTTTATTTACGCTTTGCAGTGAGTAGGATTTTTAATTGTTATTGATTGTAGGCTTACGTTTGAAAAGAATTTCAACTGATATTAAGCTATGATGTGGTCAACTATGAAGCGTAATTGGGGACATCGTTTTGATCGTGGATACCATTGGACAGCCACGCTGAAGTCTCGACATCGCTCCCAAGGCTCAAGACATCTGACTTTTCGAATTTATTTGCATATTAATTAGTTAATTATCACTTGTTTTTACGGTAAAGGATAACGTCTTAAGGTAACATGAATATATAAGAGTTCTCCACAATTTTCTCGAAGATATTTAAAGTTTAACAACATGGCCCATGCCCAGTAGTTTCCATACAGGGCTGAAAGTATTATATTGTGCTTAGCGGGACACAAAAACAGGTGTGAATTTGATTTTATTACAGAAATTTAAAAGCATGAGCAATATTCTACTGTGATTCATATTCATATAAACATTTTTCCTTAGAGGCACTGTTGAATGAATTAATATCTGACGATAGAATACATCAGATGAATCATCGTGTAATTGTTTTAAAACCTGTTTAGATTTCTGCCATATGACATTTGACATATATCTACTAATGGATTTTGTACGTGCCACGGGTATCACTTATACGGGTTGTATACAACATGGAAACAATCGACAATAACTATCCCTACAAGTTACCTATATGATTAAACTCAATTGTTAAGGTATCTTAGGGATTAACAAGAATCTATACTAATATTTTTTTATTGCCTTTGGTGGCAGAGGAGCAAGTGGCCCACCTGATGGGAAGTGGTAACCGCTGCTCATGGACTTCAGCAATGTCAAGACACAGCAAAGCCGCTGCCTACCGTGAAAGAAGAACTCTCTTTAAACCTCGTTTGAAGAAGGACATATCATAGCGCTCGGGAAACACCGAAACAGGCAGTTCATTCCAGAACTTGCACGTACGTGGGAGAAATGATTGCTGAAAGCATACCGTCTTAAATATTATAAAGAAGAAATATTTAATTAATGTTTGTTTATTTGTAAGGACTTAACAAAAAACTACAAAACCGATTTTTTTTGCACCATTAGACAGCTATATTGTCATCGTGTATCATACGCTATTCTATTCTTAACACGCTTATACAGGGTGTCCGGTAATTAATGGATAACCTTGAAATGTCTTATAGAAGAACTGAAGGCCGTTCAGAAAAATAAAAAAATAATAATAAAAAAAATATATATATATATATTAAAAAGTGCGAGCTATATAGCATAGCATACTTTCGACTGTCTATCTATTAGCATGATTAGTGTTTAATAATAAAACAACAAAAAACTGATGGATTTCATTCATTTATGGTCGTATTATACAAGAAAGTTATACATGGTAATTAAAAAAAAACACATATCTCAGGTAGTAGTTAGGATAGATATTTTTTCATATTTTTTTCTGAACGGCCATCAGTTCCACTATAAAATATTTCCAGGTTATCCATTAATTACCGGACATTCTGTATAAGCTTGATTTGTACCTATGTATCTATAAGGGCATCTTTGAACGTGATTTTCACCTCTTTCAAACCGACGGATTGATTTGAAACTTTGCACACTTATCGAAGACTGATGATTATACAATAATTTAGATAATATAAATAGAAATATATAATAAAATGAAAAATAAATAATAATTAAAAAGAACTAAAGAAACACGCCTTATTAAAAGAAAACTAAAAAGTAGAAAATAATTTAATAATTTTAATGTAAAAAACCCGCACGCTTCTTTACATTAAAATTATTAAATTATTTTCTACTCTTTAGTTTGTTTTCTTTAATAACGCGTGTTTTTTAGTTTTTTTAACTAAGCGTGCTCAAAACAATTATAAAATAAAAACATCTATAAATAAATCCAAGGCTACGTGGCAAATAATAAAGAAGACCAAACAGAACTTGCCAAAGGAATCTATTACAAACATAAAATTAAATGAAAACACTAATATAACAGATCCTACACATATGGCCAATGCGTTCAATAGTTACTTCATCAACAAAGTAAAATCATTACCATGTGTTGGTAAAAATGTGACACAACTGATCAATCATCGTTTAAATTCAATGTTTCTAGCGCCGACCTTGCCTTATGACATAAATAAAATTATAAAAGGTCTAAGAAACACTAATAGTGTCGGCTATGATGGATTTTCAACAAGAGTGATTAAAGAGGTAAATGATCATATTTGCTAGCCTTTAAGCCATATAATAAATCTAAGCATAACTACTGGCATATATCCAAAAGATTTAAAGTTAACAGTAATAAAACCCTTACACAAAAAGGATAATAAAGAACTTATGGAGAATTATAGGCCCATTGCATTGACTTCCATATTCTCTAAGATCTTTGAGAAATACGTATATAAAGAAATTAATAATTATTTGGAAAAAAACAATATTTTACGTGACGAACAGAAAGGTTTCCGCAAAAATAGGACCATCAATATGGCAATTTATGATTTCATCTATAATGTCATGTCTTACATCGATAAATCATCGCCAGTCTGTTCAGTTTACTATGATATGTCACAAGCGTTCGATCACGTGGATCATGATATTCTAATAAAGAAACTGGAAGCCTATGGCATTAGGGGCAATGTTTCAAAATTAATTAGGTCATACTTAACAGAGAGAAAACAAATTACGGAGATATGTAGACTGAACATCAAAATAAAGACAGAAGAAACCTATGTCTCAAATGAGCGCTATGTAACCTATGGAGTGCCCCAAGGTAGCGTACTAGGGCCGCTTCTCTTTATTATATATATTAATGACTTACCAGGTGCTACTATTCAACCCATGACATTATTTGCTGACGATAGTACTGTGACCATAGCGTGTAAGGATTTTGACTATTATAAATCTAACATAACAAATTCTTTGACATCAATAATTTCATGGCTTAATAATAATAATTTGAAAATCAAATAATTAAAACAAACATAATGCATTTCAGACAAAAGTTACAAAATCAATCAAATTTCAATATTATACACGACAACATTGAAATAAATGAAGTAACCAGTACTCGATTTCTCGGCTTAATTATTGACCAAAAGTTAAACTGGAAAGAACATATTGATAAGTTGAGTAATAAAATCAGCTCACTATCCTACGCTATATACAAACTTGCACAAACTGTGAACACCGATGCAATACTTACTGCATATTATGGCCTAATTGAATTGTACTTAGATATGCATTAATATTTTGGGGGAATTCAACAAATAAAGATATAGCATTTAAAATTCAGAAACGCTGCATACGTTCTATGTTTATAATACAAAGTACAAAGAGTTGTAAACCATTGTTTATCAAGCACCGGATTCTAACACTACCGTCATTATACATTTTTGAAGTAGCTATGTTTGTGAGAAGTAATCCGCATTTATTTCCAAAGCTGTCTGACACAGTCAATCGAAACAGGCGTGATAATAACAAATTACGTATTCACAAGTCAAGGAGCGCACTTATGCATAAGAGCATAATTTGTATGGGTCCAATTATTTATAATAAAATTCCAAAAGAGTGGAAACAGAAAAACATAAATATATTTAAAAATCTGTTAAAGGCCTTTTTGGTTGACAAGGCCTATTATAATGTTATTGATTTTTTGAATGACCATTTGTAGTACTATCATAATCATAATTTCGTTACATATCTGACATATCACAATTATGTGACAACCGACTTTATTAACTGACATTTTATCGTTTTAATTTTTTACTTTATTTTTGACATGCATATTTTATAATTTTAATGATATTAGATCTTTATTTTTTTAATTTTACTTGCATGCATTATATTATGAATATTATTAATAATTCTATTTTCTTTTTTAAAATGACACCTTTGAAATTTTATGTGCGTCAAATCAATTATTTTATAACATAATTTTGAATATTTGTATACCCTAAGGGTAAAACATGATGAGCCCCTAATATACTATAACATCATGCATTTTATGTAAATGTACTCATGTTTTATACAAATAAACTGATCTTTATCTTTATCTTTATCTTAACTATTATTTATTTAAAGTGCTGTTACTAACGTAATCTAACCTACTTTTACGTGAACAAAGCCGCGGTAAAAGCTAGTCTATAGTATATATAAAAAGAGGCAAAAATGAAACAGTTCAGTATCTTTTTCTTCAGTGTCTTTCAAAGGATTTTCTTTTTTTTCGTTTGTTTAGTAGCTACTGACGAGCTTTATAGTTGGTAATAAAAAAATGCGACCTGTTTTTATTTACAATAGGTAACAATAGGTAACAATTAAAGCATATTGTATAGATAGATAAAGATAAAACAGATCAGTACCTGTTTTTCCTGTGCTTGGCATCTGATTTTCTCGTGTTTAGTTGACGATCAAATGTGAAATAGTAGAAATAAAATGGGGAATTACGTTGATTAATTAGTTTTTCGTCGAATGTAGGCTTGTTACATTATTTAAGTAATAAAACAGCGGTTTCCAGGAGACTTTCTTACTTTCTTGTTGTTTTTAATTTATACTTATGTATATTATAATGAGGATAGATTTCATTTTTTGGTTGTTTGCTTGTAAGAATTTAACTCCAAAATTACTATACTGATTAAAAAAAATCTTTTACCATTGGAAAGCTTTTTTTTTTTTTTTTTTACGTGGGGGAATGCTATGACGCATATCCCTCCGCGGGGGCGGGCGGAGGGATTATGTCGGACTCGCCGGGGTAAAATAAGATGTTAAAAAGATAATGTACCTCCCGGAATACCGACTAAACCTACCACGGTGTTCCTCGACAAAACCACTATCAACGGGGCCGCGCGAATCACTCGAATCACAATCATTCGCATACGGTCGTGACCCCGCCGAGGTTCCGGCCCGCCGTATGAAACGGCAGGCCCCTACACAGTAAGACCTACCCAATATAGAACTCATTTAAAAGCCCTACTGTCTCCTTCCTAAAGGGGAGACGGACACGAAACAGAGGCGCGCGTGGGAACACGCACACCGCCTCTCGGACCTGGTGCTGAACGGATGGCGGGCAGGCCCACAAAGCCCACCACCCCCAGGTCAAACCTCAGGGTGGCTGGAGGTCATCTCGCGCCCTCCGGCGCCCGGCTCTGCGGTTGGGGAGAGGGTTTAAACGCTCCCTCTCCCGCTCCGCCGCCTCCTTGATGGAAATCACTTCCTCGCAAAAGGAGGCGACGGCGTTCCACGACCTCTCACTCCGGACCATAGACTGAACTACGGCCGGGAGCGAGAGGGCAACCGATCCGACTGCCGCGATCAAATCACGGCGCTGCGATGCCCAGGCGGGGCAAACCGCCAAAGTGTGCAGCGCCGTGTCCTCAATAACGTCGCGGCAGTCGCCGCAGTGGTGACAACCGGGCGTCTCTTGCCAGCGTATACGACACAGGAACCGGTCAAAACATCCGTGGCCAGTCAGAACCTGTGTCAGCCGGAAGGTGAGGGCGCCATGCCGCCTCTCCAGCCACTCCTCAAACACGGGACTTACCGCCACGATCGTGGCGTGCCCGACCATTGCAAAGCTATATTATTACCGAGTAACACTATATTTTAATTAAAACCCTATTTTTACGCAAGCGAAGCCGCGGGCAAAAGCTAGATCTTAATTTACCCAAAATGGCGATTTATGAGAATAACTTTTTCATAATATTGTCTTCTGTTTACGCGAATGTTATTCATTGAAATTAAACTACTATATACGGATTTTATCGCGTTGTTTATTTAGCACTGTATTACAAAATTTTGCCTGACCATGGCTGCTGAAAAGCAACCGAAACGTCGGGGAAAGTGTAAACCAAAAATAAATAGATTTAATAGTTTAAATAATTTTATTAGCTTATAAATTAGTAAAATAAAATCAATAGTAGTAGAAGTGTAATATTTCCAAAATTTTGTAATACAATAACTTTTTCGATACGTCAATCTCTTATTTTCCGTGTCAATAAAAACGGTTACCTACATTGCCAAAATCACGTGACTTATTATTAACCAATAAGTGTCCAAGTGCAAATAATCAAGTTCACCATCAAAATTTGACTGAACCAAATAATTGGCAGACTACATTCTAAGCGCATCCTCAAACGCAATTAATATTCAGCTTCTAGTTTAACGACGTTCCCCTGGGATGCGCTGCCAATTCCATATTGACGATCATGTTTAGTTATGAAGTGGGAACTGGTGTAATATAAACCAGTTAATACCTTTTAATATCTTGTTAGATTGCTTTACAATATCTTCCTAGTTTCTATGCATGTACCTAGCCAAGAATGACTTTTACTTAATATTGTCTTCTGTTTACGCGAATGTTATTCATTGAAATTAAACTACTATATACGGATTTAATCGCGTTGTTTATTTAACACTCTATTACATAATTTAGAAACTGGTACACTACTATTGATTTTTGATTTTTGACCATGGCTGCTTAAAAGCAACCGAAACGTCGGGGAAAGTGTAAACTTAAATACAAATAGATTTGATAGTTTTAATAATTTAATTAGCTTAAAATTAGTAAAGTTTAATAGTATAGTATAGTAGTGTAACAGTTTCTAAATTATGTAATGGAGTGTTAAATAAACAACGCGATAAAATCCGTATATAGTAGTTTAATTTCAATGACTTTTACTTACTTATACCACACGCTTGTATTTAAGTATACTAGCGGTCGCCAAGTGGTCAAAATTCGACCACAATTGATTTAAATTGTAAGTTTAATCGTTATTAAGGTTTTATTGTCTATAACTATATCCTTATAATCACATTTCATTTAGTCACCCTACATATGTAACCATAATCACGAAGATTTCTACGACATCAGCCGAACAATGCCGAAATACTACGAACGCGACTCGACTGCTTGTGTCAAATGCATGGTTGTGTGCGTGTAGTATTTATTCATTAATTTAATGTATTTCTAATGCATATTTTATAAAAATATTAGGATTTGCCATTCCTCATCCATATAAACTTT
Source organism: Catocala nupta (assembly GCA_963675205.1). Lineage (NCBI taxonomy): Eukaryota > Metazoa > Arthropoda > Insecta > Lepidoptera > Erebidae > Catocala > Catocala nupta. The sequence goes on from OY776093.1 coordinate 25,538,306, forward strand.
AGGATTTGCCATTCCTCATCCATATAAACTTTAACTGTACCAAATTTCATACTCCTCCGTCCGCGCAATTTTCGTAAAAAGGGGTACAAAGGTTTTGCTTCACGTATTAATATATAACTAGCTTTTGCTCGCAACTTTGCTCGCGTAAAAGTAGCTGTTACTCGGTGATAATATAGCTTTCTAACGGTGAGAGAGTTTTCAAAATCGGTTCAGTAATTTTTACGTTGAATCGTTACATACAAACAAAAATCAAATTTTTCTCTTGTAATATTGGTATATCTATGACTTCAAGGATGGTTCAGTTGTTTAGGTGGTAAAGATATTCGGTAAATTGCAATGGCGAAGCCCATGTTGAAACATGATACGAAATAAAAGAATAATAACATTCTACCATATACACACAACACCATCTAGCCCAAACTAAGCAGACCTTGTACTATGGGTACTAGACAATGGATAAACACACATATATACTTTTTTTGTAAATACATACATATTATACATAGAAACACCCAGACCAAGACAAACATCCATGTCCATGTACACAAATGTTTGACTTGTGCGGGAATCAAACCCACGACCTCAGACATGGCAGTCGGTTACAATAACCACTACGCCGTCGAGACCGCCAAATATTAATAATATTAATATTGAATAAAATATTATGTAAATAAAAAAAAAAGAAATTGTAGCTAGTCAGGGTGTCGTTTTTTTGTTGTTTCAAGGTATTTCAAGTCTTCTGCTATACAGGAAAAATACCTAGTGTTCGGTAGATGCAAAAAAAGTAATAACCTGTTAAAAAAAATTAAAAGGGGAATTAACGCTTCATTCTTACCTTTAGGAGTTTAAAGTTTCGATCAGGTTGCACTGACCATAGCCACAGAGCTGAGTCAAAACTGACTTAACCTATTGGGTCGCAGCGGCACACCAGCGGCCTGATACTATAGATTTTTAATTATGTTTAGTATTTCGAAAATAAACTGATTAATTACGATAATTTTGGTTATGAATCTATATTAATAATTATTATAAAGCTGAAGAGTTTGTTTGGTTGAACGCGCTAATCTCAAGAACTACTGGTTCGAATTGAAAAAATATTTTTGTGCCTATTTATCGAGGAAGGCTTAAGCTATAAAACATCTTCTACGACCCACAGGGGCGGCATAGTAACCATAAACCGAGTGAAACCGCGAGCACAGCTAGTTGCATATAAGTATGTTGTGCAAGCGAAAAATCAAATAAAACATCATTAAGCGTGGTATTATAGGTACATTACATAAATCAAATTTGATTCAAAATCATTCTATTATCACTTAAAATAAGAGAAATACTAATCCCAAAATGATTGCGTTACCCACTTTCCTTCATCCTCCCACATTCAATAATATCGCAAACTTTACATCGCTTAGCCTCATTTACATAGTTAGAATATTCGACAAAAAAGGGGATCATGGCTAAAAACCGTGAGATATGTTCCCATTTGCATATTTATACGAAAAGATGTTTTCAATTTCCTTTTTGCCTTTTAATATTTATTTAGGCTCGTGATTTTTATAGAAGAATAAGATTGGAAGTGGTTTTTTGGTTGAACGATGGAAACTACCTTGATGATTAATTATAATAGAGCTGAATCAGTAAGTGTGTTACAATATCTAAAGGATATTTAAAGCCTCTTCTCACTGTGAGAAGGGTTTGGTCAAAGTCTGCCACGCTAGCCCAATGTGGGTTTACAGACTTCACACATCTTCGAAAAAATTATGGAAAGCTCTCAGACATACAGGTAACACAGGTACAGAATAACTACAATAGTTTTCAGTTTTCGGATGGTGTGGTTGTTGAAGTAGTCACCTCGTCTAGCAATGACGAGGTGACTACTTCAACAACCGCACCATTAAACTCCTGCATCAAGTCTGCAGGAGTTTAATCCTCACACGAGACAAATATTGTATGGTTCAGTTTGTTATATATTCCTTAAGCCGTAAATTTTGTACCTAAAAATGTTGTACCTTGTTTTGTACCTTGTACCTTGTACCTAGTTGTTCCAGTTCTGGGTGTTCTATGTGTAAATATTTGAAAAGTTCACCGAAGTACAGGCAATACACAAGGACCAAATAATGTTGGACAAATTGTTTAAATTTTATTAAAATTTACTTCAAATTTCTACTGAATCTTTTGTGATTGCGAAAGTATCACTGTCTGCTTGTTTTATTTAAAACAAAATTTTGATATTAATATTGATTTAATTTACCGTGGAGATACTATGATTGGAATTTGGATTAAATAAGTAGATTGTTTCTGAAATATGAGTCTTTTATAAGTAAGAGGCCCGGCCCATAATGAAACTCATATTTCAAAAACAGCACCATGTACAAATAAGTTCTAGTTTGCTATGAACATGAACAAAGTCCCATTAAATTGCCATATTGTTTTCCTCAGCAACATTGTATAAGGTAAAATAAATAAATAAATAAATCGTTTATTTCTTACAAAAACCGAGATACATATTATGGTCGTAGTTAAAGAGTACCAATATAAAACATTAACAATAGTATTTCGGTAGAGGATCGCTGGTGCCTGTGGTAGGTATAAAATTACCTGCATAATAGGTAACCAGGTCTCCGCACGGAGCCAGGTTATACAAACATAAACGAAACAAAACATAAGAATGGTAATTAAAAGATAAAACTAAAAAGAAAATATAATAAGGTCCTATCAAATTACCCTTATTTGTATTGTATTTCAATATACGCTAGGAGTAAGTAGGAAAACATCTCATCTACTAGTTGACTTTTCTAGTAAAAACGGTCATACATTTAAATAGTTTGAGCTGTAAGTAAGATCCTTCATATGACACATTCAAGCAATACCTACTATATTATACTATTCAAACATAATTGTGTGTAACTGATGGGTTATTTAAAGGAAATATTAATAATATACTATTCGTTTTAAAAATCAACTAATGGTTGAAATTTCACAAATACCCAGTAATTATTTCAAATATCTATCTTTAGGTAGCCTAAATGTAAAGACGGGAAAGAAGTTATTAATGTGATTCTTAAAACGCGTCTTCATTCAAATTGCAAGACTTAAAAATTCTAACTATTATTTTAAATGTTACTTTTTCACTCCTTAACTAATCGATGGATCATCATGAAATTTTACACGTTGTCAAGGGAACAGAAAAGGACATAGGGTAACTTCAATCCAAAAAGTGTTATTACTAACGAAACCTAACCTACATTTACAAGAGCGAAGCTGCGGGAAATATCTAGTAATTTATAATGGAGCCATGCCAGTGCTGAACCCGCCAGCTTAACACCATGGCCGCTGTTACATGATTGAAAATACAAACAATGTACAATATGGCATTAATTCCCGTTGTAAATAATAAACATTTCATGTTACATTACACTTCGATTCTATAGTAGGACTTTTGCCACTGAGCTGGGGGGACAGCCCAATAGACTGATGATCACAGCCCTATTTTGCATTCCACTTTCCTTTGCTTATTATTTATAGCTATGTTAAGAAATGTGTGATTCTCACAGATGGCCACATCGTTTAATATTGAACCATTTGGCTTGTGAATGCAAGTCCTACGTTGCGTTTTTCTATCCATAGTCACACTCAAAAATCTAAATTTTCCACCAGAGAAAAAATACTCTTAAGTTTACATTATCAAACCCACAGGAAAGAATACTTTTCTGAGTGATTAATTCTCCCCTTAGGCCTAAACCACACGAGTACAAACTCAATCACCGCAACAAACAAAACAAAAGCCGAAAGCCTTTTCAATCAAAAGGTATGAAGCCAAACAAATGATTAAACGTACGAGTTGAGTGATTTGCGAAAATTGTATAACTACGGAGTTTCCGGGGTGTTTCCTCGAGTGGAAAAATACCGCGAATGTTGGAGTCTTTAAAATACTTGTGAGCAACTCGCATGTTTGTGGTCTTGGTTGTTTTGATAATAAAACTCTCAGTAGCAATATGGAGTCTGAAAACATGAGATAGATGCCTACTACTCTACGTACTACTACTGTCCGTGTTTATAGTTTTAAGAAATATCGTAAAAGAAGCCTATTGCTACTGATTTTTTTAAAGATTACGCCAGTTACCCTTTGCCTGCTGCAGATATCAATGAGTATGAATATTTATGTAAATATGATATCTGTTACACACGCAATATTAGAACAATGGGCACACAATACGCTTAGATTTAAACTATCTTTTTTATTTTTTTAATAGCATTTATTTCCATAAAATTAAAATGTGGTACATTGTTTACAAACTCGCCAAACTGTAAACACAGTTTGTTGGTGAAAAGGCGCTCTTTCTTAATTCTAGTTACCTACATACTTATACTAAATTATAATTTACAGACATAATATTATTATGTTAGAGGAGTTTTGCATACATTACATAAACTCTACTCACTTTAATTATTATATATGCTTAAAACAAAATATATATATGTGTAGGTCTAGTGTATTGATATTACAATGGTTTGTATTGTGCCTAACTATTAATGATGTTTAACATCTCATTTTTCAGGCTTTTCTTTAAAGTTAGGATGTAACTATAAAAACTACAAATAATTTCTCCTTTACATAATATTGTCTTCTGTTTACGCGAATGTTATTCATTGAAATTAAACTACTATATACGGATTTTATCGCGTTGTTTATTTAACACTCTATTACATAAGTCTCCCCGTGACTATGGCTGCTGAAAAGCAACCGAAACGTCGGGGAAAGTGTAAATAATTTAATTAGCTTAAAATTTTTAGTTTAATAGTATAGTATAGTAGTGTAACAGTTTCTAAATTATGTAATAGAGTGTTAAATAAACAACGTGATAAAATCCGTATATAGTAGTTTAATTTCAATGAATTTCTCCTTTGTTTCTTATGTTATACTATAACCTCAAAACATCATGATCATTTACATAAGTATACTAACACTAGCTAAAACAAACTGAATCGACTCTTAAACGTTCCAACCACTAAGATATTTTAATATCTTAGCATAACTTTAAACCAAAATGCCTTCTAGAAAGACCAAATCCGCTGTGGAATGTAAATAGGACGATGGAACAGCTGAACTTTGTCCAGCCAGACGCGGACACACTGTCTTTCCGAAAGGCCAACTTATTTGATGAACGGGTTCATAATGGCTGCAATATGCGCTAATAGTTTTAGTTCTGAAACTTATGTGTGCATATGTTGAAGTCATTGGAGCTTCTTATAGATAGTTTTATACTTTGGAGTCGTAGTCATTTATAAGTATGACTTACTTTATATAACACAGCTTAGTATATTGTCGTTCCAATTACCTAAAACGGCTACGAGCCCGTTCGCTCTTCAAGTTTCGCTTTCTAGTAGGTATTTATTAGGTTTCTTCTTAAAAAGCCGCGGGGTAAGCTAAGCTAAGCGGGGCTCCGTCTTTCTATGAAAGGGGTGAAAGTCAAGGGGCGTACGGGCTCGTAGCCGTTTTAGGTAATTGTGAAACTATTAAGATATAACTGATAAACCTAAATACTATCTTTTATTTCCAATAAACAATAAGATTATTTATATAGTTTAATAATGTAAAAGTAAAAGTAATTCAATTTTAATGTCTTACATGCGTAAACTTAAGACAATAATTAAGACTACTGTTATATCTGGAAGGTATGGTCACTTATAAGCATGCGTTCATATCGTGGAGCTCTACCATTTTCTTATAGGCAACTAGCCTGAGAGTAATAACAGTGTCGGGGAATTCATTCAATGAGTCAGAGTTTCAGTGGCTTACATACCTACCTACCCTATTCCTTGCATATCATTTCACCTTTGATTAATTGCCTTAAGGTCCGTAGTGTGTGAGTGATATCACTGGTATTGGAAGTAATCAGGTTACAATAACTACGTTATATTAGGCGGGGCGTATTATTGTTTGTAATCACTTCATATTAAAAAACAAAGTCCTCCATCGCGTCAGTTGCTGATAAACTCAAAAACTACTGAACGGATTTTCATGCGGTTTTCACCAATAAACAGAGTGATTCATGAGAAAGATGAAGATGGATAATTTTTTAATGTTTTGTCCGATCGAAGTCGGGGCGGGTTACTAGTGAAAAACAAATATTGATTGCACTGATAGCACATTGCTAAGTAAATACCGTGTCACTACACCGCACACGAAAGGGTAGTATAATCTAGTAATAATTGTTTTCGGTCTGCACGTTCTTTGTGTCCGTTATTTCAATGTTTGTAAAGAGTCCTGGGTCACAGAAATGATTCCTAGTGCAGGAGCTACTTATAAACATAGATTCGGATAGAGAAATAATTATATTTTCATAGCAAGCTAGTGAGGCGCTCATAGCCAGTTGCACTCACTTATCGGTAAACGATTAGCGAGGTTAAGCAACGTTAGATGCGGTCAGTCTATAGATGGACGACCGCTTAGTGGTATTTCGTCTGAGCGTCTCCGTGCTTCGGAGAGCCAGTAAAAAGTCTTGAGGCCAAGTACCAAGCTTGAACAACTCTTGAGAACAGGTTGGCCACTAACCACACGAAAAGAAGAAGATAGCAAGCTAGTTGGCCCGTCTCTATCGCACCGTTATTAGATAATTATAAGCGTTAGTTACTATGCAACCGATTATATATGCACGTTTTGTAAATACTGCCTTTTCATATAATGTTGTCTTCGCAAAAAACAATCTACAGACTCCAAATACCGATTTATGCTGAAATGCCGTATCAAAAGAAGCTCATACGACACCTTCAAGTACGCCATATTTTACAATTGTATTCACAAACAACATATAAGATGTACATAACATGATATAGCAGCGAAAATAGTTCTAATAATCAAATATCCAGCAATTTTTGGGTACTATGTTTATGTTGATATGGCAATAAAACATTTTAATATAAACTAGCGGTCGCCTAGTGGTCAAAATTCGACCAAAACTCCTAAGCTTGCTATTTTGTTTTCTGTTTTTCTCTATTACATATAAATAAGGTGTAGGTAACCAGTTAAAAATAATTGTACGACTTCAGACGAACAATGTCGAAATACTACGAACGCGATTCGACTGCGTGTGTCAAATGCATGATTGTGTGCGTGTAGTGTTTTTCCATTAATGTAATGTATTTCTAATGCATATTTTATAAAAATATCAGGATTCGCCCCTCCTTCTCTATATAAACTTTAACTGTGCCAAATTTCATACTCCTCCGACCGTGCAATTTTCGTAAAAAGGGGTACAAAGTTTTTGCTTCACGTATTAATATATAGATAAGTATTATTCAGTTTAAGTTTGAACTCAGTCATTCAAGTGTAACACCTCATTTATAAGCTACTGGACGCTTTTAGAACTAAATACGCACATATACACTAAATTCATGGTTGTAGCTCATCTCACATGACCAGACATTTTGACGACGAATAATCCTTAACATACCCTCAGTTTACAAAGCTAATAATACACGAGCAGTAACGCAAGGAATCCTTTACACCCCATAAATCTCTCATAATTAATATTCCTTTGCCTCTATGAATAACTCAGAGCTGTGACGCAGGCTACTGCATCTCACTATGTTTTTATGCTCCGTTGCTTATGAAATGTAAAACACGTTGGTATTTAGTATACTCCAAATACTCATACAGAACAAAATGTTTTCTTCTGTTCAAAATTCGATGATACGTACTAAGACTGATATGTATTTGACGATTCTAAGATTTGAATAGTTATCTAAAACAAATTGTTGACAGAAATTATTTAAAAATAACTAAAACTGTTCAAAATAGGAATATAGTAAGTAACTATGTTATAAAAAGTAAGTAACTTCAAGGGCTTTTGATTTTCATGTTAGTTCACATTTGACGTTTATTAGACAAGAACAGAACTTTACTATTAACTAGATGTGCCCGTGGTTTCACCCACGTATATGATTACTGCGCCATCCTCGTGGGTCGTAGCGTGATTTTATGTAGCCTATAACCTTCCTCGATAAATAGCCTATCCAAGACCAAAATAATTTTTCAATTCGAACTTGTAGTTCCTGAGATTAGCGCATTCAACCAAATAAACAAACAAACTCTTCAGCTTTAAAATATTAGTATAGATAGGCTTTGTTATGCGTATTAGCTCTCATATTTTTGACAAAATGACGCCCACGAACATTTACATATAAGAAAATATAAAAGACACGTACATATATATTGGTAAATTAATATGTAATTAGTTAAAAAGTGATCGCGTGCTTGCAGCCTGTGTGGTTTGAATAAATGGATAAGATTTAAGATATAATTTACCAGACATAATTAAAAATCCACCGGTGTACCGCTACGACTCAATATGTTAAAAGCATAAGCTTGCTATCGTTATGTCTCAAGTTCAATTCCCGATGTTCCCTAGGCGGCAATAGACTTCGGTTCCAATAACGAATGACTAAAATACATAGATCTTAAGAATATATAAAACACACCTCTGTCGGATATTACAAAGGCGGCTTTGTATGTATATGTTTACCTTAAAACGTTAAGGAAAATGCATACCAAAAATTCAGTTTTCTGCAAATCGAAAAATATATTTTACCTTTTGTATCGCTATAGGGTAACATTGTGACGGGGATTTTCTAGCTGCCCGAAGGAAATTGGAATATATAAACGATTGCTATCTGATGACACCGATAGGTTTCCACATTATTACGTGCTCTTTCAAACATAGAGACTATCAGGTCAACTACCAAGCTTCTACTAGGTCAACTGTAAAGCGAAGTGTAATCTAAGTACTAATATATCTTCAAGAATAACTGATGCACTGCACGCGTACGCTCCTTATTATCAACGTAATAACCTTTCAATGATAAACCTTCTTTAAAAGAGCACTGAGAAGTAAAACTTACCTCCATAGTTAAGACTATGAACTGATTAGTTTTAGTTAAGTCTAAGCACCAAATATGACGGCGGTGCCCAACAATAATTTTGCCGTATCAAAAACGATGGGTGTTATAAGTTTGACGTGTCTGTGTGTGTGTGTGTGTGTGTGTGTGTGTGTGCATTAGTCGGGAGTGTTATTAGTTATGTTTCATGAAAATTGGTCCAAGATGGCCGCCGCCACAAAACGGCGGATTACATATTTTCCACAACTCCCTTAATATGGGTATCAAATGAAAGGGCTTGACTAGTAGAATACTTTACACTATGATAAATTTCAAATCCAAGATGGCCGCCACCACAAAATGGCGATTTAATTTTTTTTTTCACAACCACCTCATTTTTGGTTTTTTAAGGATTATTATTTTTTGTGATTTGTTTGCTTTTATATAGGTTTTGATACTAATTTCACTGTCGTTTGTTTATATATAGAATAGCAGCGATGGCCTAGTGGGATCGTTGGACTGCCACATAAAGGTCTCGGGCTGGTTCAGGAGTTTAGTTAAGACTATTAAGGTAAGTTATCTTAATAGTCTTAACTAAGCTCCAAGCCATAATTTCTCGTGGATTTAAACAGCTGTCAATCTTGTTCTCCCTAGCCTTTATTATTCCCAAGTCACTTGGGATCGGCTTTTCTCGTCTAAACGGTATCAGTCTTTACACGGAGCGGGTGCCATCTGACGTCCACAACCCGAAGGCTAACGATACTCTAAGGCTAGACTAGTGTCAGGATATTATAGGGCACTGACTTCCTGACTGCCATAGATGTTCATGGCAGCCAGGACCGATGGCTTGACGTGCTCTCCAAGGCATGGAGCAGGCGATAATTGTCAATCAATACGCACATAATTTCGAAACTAACTTAACTTCCGAAAGTCAGATGTGCGCGACGTGGGTTTGAACCCCACTGAGCTATCACTGCTCTTTTTAAAACAGCTGTCAATTTATTTGATAGAATATCAATTCTTATTAAGCGCAATCATAGCAAGTACCTTTGAAATATCGACTTACCAAATTATACTTGTTAAAATTAAAATTGAATTCATGACTGCAACGACCAATATTTGAAAAGCAGTCAGTGGTAATGGATCGAGAAATTCAAATTTCGACCCGTCAAGCTATTGAATATGAGAAATAGTTCCGCAAACAGTTTTTTGAACTGAATATAAATTGTGCACAGACTTTAAAAGTTGGCTGTGGCTTATATTGATCGTCTTCCGAAACTTAGGCACGGGAACTGTGCTGTGTCTGTATCAGTCATAAAACTGAGTAAATTTATAATCTATATAAATATAATTAAATAGTTATAGTCTTCTGATAGTAAATATAATTTAGACACATGTATACATCTGCAGGGTTTGGCAACAACACAAGGCTTTTTTACATTTATATTATGCCAGCTGTTTGTAGCTCTTAGGAAGAGAGAGTGAGTCTATTGACGTCAACACATAATATGATAACATTGTTGTGTATGAATCCATTCAGTTCGTTCATTATGTTAATTTAATTATATTAAGAGTACCCCCCCGCCAAACAGATCAGTCGCTCAATACACTTGCAACGACACATACGTCTTTTTATTTAAAAACACCTAAACACCAAAGTGAACCTTATTACAATCACCATATGGTCGAAATCGAGCCGGATAAACGGATCTCGGAACGGTCGGCTACCTGAGTAGTGAAAACAATAGAACCACATTCCATAGCGATAACGAGTTGTCGCCGGCGCATCATTTTTGCAATTTATAACTATATTATAATAATTAGTGACTACGGCAGTGAATTACGACTGTTTATACAAAGAGATTTGCTTAAAGAGTTTGAATATTATTGTTGTAAAACATGTCTGCTACGAAAGAACAACAACAATTACTCTCAGTATTGGAAGATGGTGCTAATATGTTGCAAAAAACTCAAGCTAATCTAAAGAAGTGTCCCAAGGCGCGATTAACGAAAGGGTACATTGAAGCACGCTTAAAAATCCTTGAAGAATATTGGATTTCTTTTAAGAATGCACACGACGGGCTAGTTAAGATCACACCGAAAGAACAAAAAGGAGTTTTATCGTACTTTTTAAACGAAGAATTCTTTGTTTACGAAGACCTGTACAATATACTGCAAGGGGATTTGAAAGATATGCTCATAGCTTTAAAAGAACAGTCATCTATAGATGCAAGATCGGCAAATTCAAGCATGAATGTCCCATTTATGTCAACCAATGTTGTACACTTACCGAAAATTCAAATACCTAAGTTCTGCGGTAATTATGAAAGATGGCCGACTTTTAAAGATTTGTTTACGTCGTTGGTGCATGAAAACAATAATCTCAGTGACGTGCAGAAGTTACATTACCTTAAAACAAGTGTCACTGGTGAAGCTGAGGTGCTATTAAAACATATTCAAGTGACATCTAGCAACTATATAAGTGCGTGGGACGTTTTGAATACAAGGTATGGCAATAAACGAATAATCCTAAATTATATATTGAAGAGATTATTTAATCAACGTAGAATGACTTCACAATCAGCTTTTCAATTAAAAGGATTACTGGACACAACAACAGAATGCCTTAATAACCTAGAAAACCTACAGATTAACATTGTCTCTTGGGATCTAATAATAATATATCTTCTGGTTCAGAAGTTAGACCCAGAGACACATAAAAGCTGGGAAGAACATGCATACCGTGATGAAGTTGACGCCTTACCTACTTGGAAAGACTTCAAGAAGTTTTTAGAATCTAAGTTTCGCACCCTGGAATTAGTATCAGCAAACAACAACACGAGAGAACCTAAACAAGTCAAGGAGCGTTCATACCACGTTACCACATCAACTAAAGAGAAGACGTGCATTATGTGCAAAGAAAACCATACACTGTGTCATTGCAAGATATTTATACAGATGGAACCTAAACAAAGAAGCGAGTACGTTAAAACCAAACATTTATGTTTTAACTGTCTGATACCAGGTCATTCAGTTACAAGATGCAAACTACCAGTATCCTGTCGAATATGCCATCGACGTCATCATTCACTACTACATGAAACCAAGCATACAGAACCAGCGGATTCACCGAGTACCTTAACACAACCGTTGGCTTCACAGCATGTAATAGAAAATGAGGAAACTGTTCACACGAACACAATGATCGCGTCTCATTACACTACTAGACAAGGAGTAGCATTGTTATCGACAGCTCTAGTAGAAGCAATAAACGATAATGGTCATATTATTACATTACGTGCACTGGTAGACCAAGGTTCCCAAGCAACATTTATCAGTGAAAAAGCAACCCAGCTATTGAGATTGAAACGACAACCAGTCAAGGGGAGTGTTGTTGGAGTGGGATCATCGAGAACGGAACTTAAGCACGCGGTGCAGTTCACTATACGATCACAATGGGACCAAAACTACAGCTTACAAATTCAGGCCTATGTGATGTCGAAACCACTGACAACAAACTTACCTACCAAAACAATCACTGTCACACAACCATGGCTTCATATTGATGGAATTGCCCTGGCTGATCCTAATTACCTCACGTCAGGTACGATAGATCTTCTTCTAGGTGTCAAAGAATACGCTCAGATTGTTCAGCCAGACATAATAAAAGGTCCACCCGGCACTCCGACTGCACAAAAAACAGCACTGGGATGGTTAATTTTTGGAGACATCTGTGACAACCAACACCAAGATAATCACCTCGTTATGCATCATCAGATTGATATAGATGAAATATTGAAGTCCATATGGGAAATAGAAGTTGACCACAACAGGCATTTAATCAAAAGAAGAAAAACTTTGTGAAGATATTTATAACAAAACAACTAAGAGAAATGACGAAGGCAGATATATTGTGAGATTACCTTTCAAAACCGACAGTCCACGTACACCTGAGGGAAACACAAAAGAATTAGCTATTAGACGATTTTTGCAGTTAGAGCGGAAGTTTAATAAGTTGCCAGATCTGAAAACAGAATATACTAAAGTTATAAATGATTACATTGAACAAGGCCATTTGGAGAAGATACCTGAAAAGGAAAAGAACACTAAGAGGTCGGTGTACTTACCACACCACGCCGTAATTCGCGACGACAAAGAGACATCTCGAACACTAGTTGTCTTTGATGCATCCTGCAAGGGTGCTAATGACATTTCATTAAACGAAGAGCTATTGGTAGGACCGCAGTTGCAAGACGATTTGAGAAATATCCTAATGAAGTGGCGAATGCACCGTGTTTGTTTCATGGCCGATATCAAACAAATGTACCGCCAGATACTAGTGACGAAAGATGACGCAGATTTTCAGCGCATAATATGGAGAACAAGCGATTCGGTATTGCAAGAATATCGCCTAACCAGAGTCACTTTCGGTACTGCTTCGGCGCCGTATTTGGCTGTCAAGACACTTCAACAAGTAGCCTATGACGAGGGACATAGCCAACCGCTCGCAGTACAATCTATAAAAAATAGCTTCTACATGGATGACTGGCTTGATGGTGCAGACGAGGTAGAAACAGCTGTATCCTTGGCCAACGCAGTAACGAATATATTACAAAGGGGTGGATTTTATCTTACGAAATGGGCATCAAACAAGTTGGAATTTCTGAAATCCATAAGCGAAGAAGAACGATCGAATTTTGCACATGTAAATATGAATCTCGACGGAACGGTGAAAGCATTGGGCATTGTGTGGAACTTGAGCACAGATACATTTCGATACAACCTTACTCTGCCAACCCCACAAGATACATCTGTAACAAAACGAAAGATTCTGTCAGATATCCAAAAGCTATTTGATCCACTTGGATGGATTGCGCCGAGCACAGTACTGGCAAAAATTCTGCTTCAAAAATTATGGCTGGAAAAGATAACATGGGACCAAAATATAAGTGACGAACTCAACTCCGAATGGAATAGTATAAAGAAAGACTTTTATACCGTAAACGAAATACATGTGGTTAGATGGCTTGGAACTACTAAGACTACTACAAACATACAGTTGCACGGATTTAGCGATGCGTCAATACGTGCTTTTGCAGCTGTTGTTTATATAAGAACTGAAACAAATCACAAGGTTGAAACGAAACTCATTGCTGCCAAAACAAGAGTCGCTCCGCTTAAAACAATTTCCTTACCGAGATTAGATTAGCTGTGCGGTGCGTTACTTCTCTCCAAGCTTATGAAACAAATCGGGACAGCAATGAATATTCCATCGACAAATATGTATACCTGGACGGATTCCTCAATTGTTATCTCTTGGCTGAATGGTGATCCTCACAGATGGAAATCTTTTGTTGCTAACCGCGTGGTTGAAATTATTGAAAACCTAAACAATAAGCAATGGTATCACGTCCAGTCAGGTGATAATCCCGCCGACGTAGCTTCGCGAGGAATGCTGTTATCGGAACTGAAGAAATACGACTTGTGGTGGAGAGGACCAAGCTGGCTTTCTGATAAAGAAATCAAATTTAATAAACCAAATATAAAGACAACAGATATGGAAATGAAAATAAGTACTTACCATAACACAGATGATCACAGCAAAAGCATTACCGCAAGGTTTGATAATTTTAACAACTTACCAGAATTACTAAAAACTATAACATATTGCAAACGATTTCTACACTGTAAGGACATAGACACTGCTAAAGAAATAACTACACAGGATTTAGAAAACGCATTAGAAGTTTGTATAAAAAGGGTTCAAGAAGAAGAATACAAAGAAGAAATAGGGAGATTGAAGATAAATAAACAAGTGAAACGAAACAGTCAACTAAAATCCCTCAACCCTTACTTAGATGAAAAACAAATCCTGAGGGTGGGCGGTCGCCTTAGACATACAAAACTATCTGATGATAGAAGATATCCTATCATTCTGGGCAATAAAAACACATTGGCACCTCTAATTATCGCTGATGCACACAAGAAGACACTTCACGGCTTACTTTTGAAGAAATGACAACAGTACTGTGCCAGATAGAAGCATGTCTAAATTCAAGACCATTATGTCCTCTTGATGACACATTGGATAATATGAACCCACTCACACCAGGGCACTTCTTGATTGGAGAAGCTCCAATAGTCGTCCCGTCACCTTATTCAAAAGACGTAAGAGTTTCGAGCTTATCACGCTGGCAGCACACTCAAAAGCTGGTTAGTGACTTTTGGCGGCGTTGGCAAGATGAATATTTGTCAAGGTTACAACAGCGCCCTAAATGGCTCAAGAGAGAGGAGTTCACAATTGGAGATATTGTACTGATTAAAACCGACAATTTGCCCCCTGGTAAATGGAGTTTAGGACGAATTGTGGACAAGCACCCAGGTCAAGACGGTTTTACGAGGGTCTATAGTGTAAAAAGTGGAAGTTCAGTAACTAAAAGAACTGTAACTAAATTATGCCCATTACTCAGTGATTCTAATATCTAAATAGTCGGATGTCAATTGTGTTAATTGCTAATTATTTACCTAAATTTATAGATCATGTATAGTGTTCATAGTTATATTGTTTCATGCATGATAATCCAACTATACTTTTGTAATTTTGCATAATTGTTTTGAAAAGGACCTGCTGTCCTTTTGGTGGGCGGTATGTTGTGTATGAATCCATGCAGTTCGTTCATTATGTTAATTTAATTATATTAAGAGTACCCCCCCGCCAAACAGATCAGTCGCTCAATACACTTGCAACGACACATACGTCTTTTTATTTAAAAACACCTAAACACCAAAGTGAACCTTATTACAATCACCAAACATTTTATCTGAATGAATATCAAACGTGATTTTTCCATGCAATAATGATTACACAATTTCTTATATAAAATTCAACCTTATGTATTAAATGTATTTATTTTAATCGACTTATCAATAAACATAGAATACGATAATAATATTATAGTAATAATATTCTATTCAACACGTAAACAATACTAACAGCTGACTCTGGTGACCTCTGTGAATCCGATAATTACCTGTCGTAATTCCGATAGAGACGCAATACATTTGATTTGATGTTTAAATAATAAATAAATAAAATGTTTGATATAGTCGTAGAATAATAGTAAAATAATTTCTTTTTATCCGTGGATAGGGTACATAGGTGACTAACAAAAGTGTGACCACACCTTTCTGTTACACGCTGTATATTATTTAATGTAGAGACGTCCTTTTCATATTTCAACCACACTTTTGTTAGACAGCTCAAACATTCACAATATGAACTACGTACAATAAAGTCTGGGGAAGAAAGACGAGCAATATCATTCAGAAGCTAGTCGAGCACTTTTGTTTATACAACCATTGATTTACGTCTACATGTAAGGAGAGTTCTCGTAAAATTCTCAAGGTATCTCGTAAAATACGAGCATGTATCTCATTTACAGGCACTTGAGTTTCATAACAAACGGTTCGTTTTACACCGTTCATGTTTTAGGGCTAGATGTTCTATGTTGCTGATGTGTTACACATTCCCGTATATCACCGAAGCCAGAGGTATATTAGGTACGCTTCGTCAGCTATATTTAGGTTCCACGTAATAGAGAGTGACTCTATAGCTTTTTAACCCCCGACGCAAAAACGACGGGGTGTTATAAGTTTGACGTGTCTATGTGTGTGTGTGTGTGTGTGTGTGTGTGTGTGTGTGTGTGTGTCTGTCTGTGGCATCGTAGCTCCCGAACGGATGAACCGATTTTAATATTGTTTTTTTTATTTGGAAGGTTAATTAGTCGGGAGTGTTCTTAGTTATGTTTGATGAAAATCGGTCCAAGATGGCCGCCGCCACAAAATGGCGGATTACATATTTTTTCACAATTCCCTCAATATGGGTATCAAATGAAAGGGCTTGACTAGTAGAATACTATACACTATGATAAATTTTAAATCCAAGATGGCCGCCACCATAAAATGGCGATTTACATTTTTTTTCACAACTCCCTCAATATATGTCGGGGGTTTTTAAATTTTTAATTTATAGTTATTACTGGAAACGTTGCCATTTACTCCGAAAGTCGAGCTCTTACTAACAATTGCATAGTAGAAAAGCAAATTACATTTTATGCAACACCTTTTATCTCCTGATAGGATGCCAAGAATGAGTGCAAACATATATTATAAGGCTAACGAAGCGTACTAATAATTAATTAAAATATTGATATCTCGTTGTTACGTTGAAATAAGCTTGCGGTTTGTAAAGTCATGGCTTTTCTATCGGGAAGTTTACAGCTTATAAAATTCTAAGCTTTACTCAATAGACTGTAATAAATTTACCATCTATTAACCTGTAATCTAAACATGTCTGGCACATAATAAAATATGATGTAACAGTCTCAGCCGTGATTGCGAGTAGAATGATCAGAATCTTAATATTTAATTTAATTGAGGACATTATTATTAATTATCTATTATGAGTTATTTTTTGTAATTAGTATGAAATAGACAAATTTCGAACTAGTGTCAAGTCCCGTATTGCCAGGGACTGAATAACAAACATAATATAATTAACGCAGACACTGTATACCTAGACGCAGAATAGCTATTTGTGGATAAAGCAAATAATTGTCTCGAATGAGATTAAAACTCAAAACACTCAACTCAGTAATATCGGCGTAGCGAGGCCACTGTATCCTCACTACGCCATCTAGATATGTTTAGCTTCATTGCTTTATTCACTTTCATCATAATTCTTATATAAGTGATATTCTTATACACCTGTAATTCTATGTAACAAGTATATTCTCGAAAAACAGTTTCATTTCGGTGTAACACACAGCGTCACGGTAACATCGTAAAATCAATGAAATTCGAACAGACTTCGCGCAGACCGTTACAGTCTCGTGTGAGAATAATAATGAGGTGCTTCATGGTGGATATTGTTATTTTGAACTTGATTCATAAAGGCCACATCACACGACATTATCATTTGGGAGGTGCTGGATAACCTAACTACTGGTATTTTGATCCTCAATCATAGACAGCGCTGTTTTCTTATGCAGGTGCAACTTATTAGTTGCCTTGCAGTCCTGTCATCGAAACATGGTACTAAATTTCCTGTGCATTGAAGAAGATATATTTTTCTGTATCGTTCAAACGGTTTTACACATTAGCTTCAAATTTGGAATGATAATAGTGTAAACTAAAATTAAATAACAAATAATAAAATTGGACCATTTCTGAGCTGGACTCATACTATTGTTAGGTACAGAAGCCATGGTGAGCTAGTTCAACGTGCTTTTGATCGGATTTTTTTATGATATTGACTCTGTATTCTCTATTACAAAATACTAATCAACTAATTAACTAAGTCTACATATGCCATTCAAAGTATATACCCTAAGTACTTCTTACAAAGCGCAAGCTATATCTAACTCATATATGATTAACATAGATTAAGTCATTTAGCCAGGAACACATTACAAACAAACAAAGCTATTTTCAAGTTTATAACATTAGCACGGACATACTTTTTACAAGACAAACTTTATTCAAACAATGAAAACATTTTAGCATAAACAGAATTACCCACCATACAACAAAAATGTTCACTGTGTACGAAAAAAAACGCCGGCTTGGCAACCAGACAATTTTTTATGCGAGGCAATTGACACGATTCGTAAAAGTGGAATAGGCCGAGCGTGGGAGAGCCACAACAAAGATATAAATAAAATTATCAATTACAACACTGCGAAATGCATGATCTATTGACGAATAACATTGTTTCGTGAAATATGTTGTTTTGTTTCAATATGTAGGTCAATGTTTTGTTAAATGGTTTCTGTAAACATATAATTTTCCTTTATTTATTAGTAAAATCTTTTCGGAAAGGCAGTTTTCTTATATTCTTAAATTTACTTTTCACTTACAACGTAAAGTGGGTAACGATGATGATCTAACTAAATTATAAAAATATAATCTCACGCCTACATTCCTGTATTTCGCCATTAACGATTGTGTCCTAGGTAACAGAGAACGAGCCTATTGGCATCTACATGCCACAGTACCAAATTAAATAAAAAAAAAAGCCAAGAATCTTTGTACGACACGGGATCAAACTTGAGACCTCTGACCTGAGACTCACGCACAGCAGATTCACTAGCGCTTCAAATTAAATAAATTATTGCATTTGCATTATACTACCCACTACTTAAAACAATTTTTGGTAGCTTGTGATCTACCTCAGCTTGTAGTCAAGCTCCATAGCAAATTTCATTATAATCTGTTCAGCTGTTCGGCCGCCAAAAGCATCGAACAGAACAGCCATATAATATTATTAATATAGAATTCACACGAATCCATTAATTAATTAATTAATTTAAGACTTATTTTTCATTTATATAAGTATACTCAGGTCAAACCTACCAAATATATCCTGTCAGTTGCAGCGCTAGTCCCAGTTAATGTCTCCGTAGTATGATTAGTAACCGGCGCCATTTTGTTTCTAGTACCCTCCGTTATGAACAAAAAAGTAATGTAGTGTAGTCTAAAAGTTCTAATAATTGGGTAGATTGGCAATTTTTGCTCAGCAATATGATAAAACAGTATGAAAAGGAAAACTAAAGTCTATTGAAAACTATGAGATGTCTATTTTCGTCTTGTTGTGTTTGTTGCCAATTACAAAATTCTTAGAATAAGTTTTACAGATACTAATTGGGTATGATGGTTTGGTACTAAATTTGTATATACCAATTCTGCTTACTGTAGTCTGTTTACCCCACATTCAACCATTTATAAACTCGCACCCATTTGTCGTTCAAGAGGTAGGCAGAAGCATATAAAATCCACATTTCATTGATGCAGTGATAGAGAGTATGACTATTGTGCGTAAGGTCTCGAGCTTGATTGCCAGATCGGTCAGAGTTATTTGTTATTGAATATTTTAGTCAAGTTATTCTCTGGGCATCACGCAGTTTAGGACTACGCCAATAGGCTTATACTAGTCTGGGCCAAAACATTGCTGTTGACGTATGGCTAAAATTCACCTCTGCCTAACATATTGGGCTATAGGTGTGACACTATCTTTGTATATTTCCTACTTACATAACATAACTTCTTTTCATATAACGTATACATTTCTTCACGCCACGTTGCTACTGAATTACCTTCCAAAATTACCTATGAAGCACTTTTACCCGACCTAGAAATCGAAAAGCCCCTCACAATCATACGCAACAAACGTGTAAGATAGAATCAGCAAGATAGATAGCAGTATAAAAGAGAGAGATAGTAATATTACGACTGTGTAAAAAATAACTCTCCTTTTCATAGTTCACGCACTTTTATCTAGGTCACAATATTTTAGTCTAAACAGTGTAGGTGTATCGCTACCGAATGTTTCGGCTATAATTAGATATACTAATTAGATATACCAATTACACACATCACGTGGGTGTAACTAAAGGTTACACGAACCAGGTCGGTGGCAACCAAAAGCTTTGTACAGACAATATTAAATTACGATAAACCATGCGATAATATTAGGTATTTAACTACGAAATTGTTGTTTGTCTTATATCTAATTTTGTGGTTTCTGTACAAAATGTAATGATAATTTGAAATATTTATTAACCTTAGTCTTCTTCGAAGAGGTTAATAAAAATACTATGTGGATCTGTGTGTCTGTCTGTTAGTGACAGGCATAGCTCCGGAACCACTAGACCGATTGACTTATAACTTGGTGTGCAGACACCTTGATGTCATCCCTCGATCTAATTTGAATATGGGCCCTGTGAGTCAAAATACTCCCGAGTTCTATGGGTCACAAGGTCATAAGTTCAGGGGATATCCACCAACAGAGTGATTTGGAAGACCAAGGAAGAAGCTTTTGCCCAGCAGTGGGACAATCCAAAAAGTTGATAAAATATATTTGAAAGTATACTATACTAGATTTTGCTCGCGGCTTCGCTTGCATAAATGTAGGTTAGGTTACTAACAGTAGTTTTTTCTGGATGAAACATACCCTTTGTCCTTTTCTGAGTCCCTGACAACGTGTATGCAAATTTACATGCTGATCGGTCGAGTAGTTATGACGTGAAAGCGTAACAAACAAACAAACTCACATTCTCATTTATAAAATAAATAGTTTTCCCCCGCGGTTTCATCCGCGTAAGACCCGTTCCCGTGGGAATAACGGGATAAAAAGTAGTTTCATCGCAATCGTTCCAGTAGTTTTTGTGTAAAAGAGTAACAAACAGTCATACATCCATACATCCTCAAAACATTCACATTTATAATATTAGTAAGGATGTTAGGATTAGGATATATCATTCATAACATGTAGGTATTATTAATAATAAATATCAAAAACCTTTAATACAATTTGTTTTCAATTATACCGCTTAGTGTCTATTTTTCAATCCGCTATAATTACATGAGGATTGGTGTTTTTGTTAATTTTACTCAAACCATAGTGGCCTTAATACAAGCAACTATGCATAAAAAAAACAGAATACAAATTCACCATTTAAAACGACTAGATTATGCCGACTAAATTTCTATCCCTCGGAAACAGTACTTTTTTGTGCATATAAAGTGCCTTAATATGTCTTTTTCTGTATCCCTGACATGTTCACACAGCGACACATCAACCTAGACTGTTTGGACTTTGAACTATTAGAAGTTGAACGCCGCGAATCATGCGAGAGAGTGCGTTATATTTTTGTTATTTTGCCTCATTCACGCTGAACGGGACGCGACGCTCTATCCTTACCATTACATCGACCCCACTGTGCACTGGCCCTTTTCAACAATTCTCTATTTTGTATGTAGCGTAGTTATGCGTATATAGGGTGTCTTACTTGATGTGTAGCCGTGTGTACGCAAAATTTAATGATGATCGGTCGAGTAGTTAAGTCGTAAAAGCGTAAAAAACACACATTCGCATTTATAATATTAACTAGGATAGTTAGTATGAAAACCACAACTTCTTCATACAAAGCAGCAACATCGTATTTAAACCCTATTATAAAATTAAATTGCAATTTAATGGAGTGTTGTTTCCCGGCTGGTTTGTTCGCATGGAATACGTTCTGTCACCGATATGGCTATCTCTAGGGAATCATATGTTAATATGTAATGAAAGGCAATTTATATTACGTGCCCGATGTTGATTTTTGGTGTACTCCTGGGCGTTATTATTAAGTCTGTACGGTGGTTACCATATTATAGTATTTTATGCTATATTATATATACTGCATGTATTGTGTAATGGTTTATGTTATCGCCTCGACACTCGCATTACGCAGAGTGTTCTAAGTAACAAACGGGAAAAAAAAAAACATGCGGGGCAGTCTTTGGGGACTGCCGATAGAAGTGAAAACTAAGTAACTAGCGTGCGGTGACGATGACGAGAGTTTCACGCTTTTTGTTCACACAAAAAGTACACATATATACACAGTATACATATAGCTCATGGAAAGCGTTCGGTGACGATGACGCGAGTTCCCTGATTTTTGTTCACCCAAAAAGTGCTTAACGCGCCTAAAGAAGTTTTCACTTTAAAAATGTGTAATTCACTTAAAGATGTTTTAAGTCTGGTGCGTTGATTGTGTCCGTTGTTTTAGTATTTGTAAATTCCCTCACGATGTAGGAATTATTCATAGCTGTTGTATATTTTTTAATTAAACAATTTACTCTTTATTTTTAACGTTCAATATGCAAAACAAAATGTTTTACAACATTTGTGCAGTGGCCAACTATTTAAAATATATATTATGTGCCCCCAATAGCTCTACTACTAGATGTTTCAGAATTATCGTATGTACGGTACAATCTTTATATAATATTTACGTTTCGTTATTATTATTAGCCGTTCTAATTACACAAAAAAATAAAGGTCATAATAAATTTATACAGTGGTTTGCGACCACTGAAGTTTCAATAAATAAATAAACGTTACATTTGAGACGACCACAGCTTTTTAACATCGAATACCTCTCAACCCACATGACGTATCCATTCTACAAGCCAAGCTAATCCGAGCAGCCGACATTATGCAACATCGAGAGGTACCTATCAGATAAAGAAATCGATTCCCTTTGAGAGTACATCTTGAGTACAAATAGGGTTCATCACTATCCCCACTGAATACAAACGGCGGGATTTGAACCGGGGAAAGTTCGGTAGGTAATGGTCTGGCAATGACTGTTACAGTTTTTTGCGTAGGTATACTAAGCATTTTTTCTTTGTATATATTTCGAAGGCGTTTGTTTGAAGTTGAGGGTAAGTATTTATGTATTTATTCTTGTTGTAAAATTATATGTTGTCATAGTTTATTTTTTAAGTTTCTTGCTAACTATTATAATTAAAAGGTAAAAACGGTAAAAAGTTATGTGTACTAAATGACGCTACAATTAATTCAATAAATATATTCACTCTCTATCTCACATCTGTTGTTCTTTTTCAGCAGGTGTAGGCACAGACAATTTTACTACGATGTTAATCCTAATTCATTTCGCTATAATATCGCTATATCTCATTTGCTGCATATACTTCAATTTCATTATTTATGCATGATCATCGATAATTGATACTCCTATCTTTATAATGTGACTGAATTTGTCAGAGAAATATTAGCAGACAGTCTAAAAATATTTTTATGGATGGCACGGCTCTCTGTGTTATGAACATTAAAAGATATAAAAAGAAATAAGAAAAAGGGCAATAACAAATGTAGGAATATCTCAATATGCAGATGACCTCGTTCTTTATACATGCCATAAATTTTTTGCTAGTGTTACTAATATGCAAAATTCGTTAGATAGAATATTTACAGTTCTACAGGACATTGGCCTTCAATTATCTGTTAACAAGTCAAAATATTTTGTTTTTAGCAGAGGACATAAAAAACACCAGGTTCAACTTCAAATTAACGATCTATCGCTTCAATCATCGGAAAATATTATATATTTGGGCATATGGCTTGATAGATCATTGCGCTGGTCAAAACATATTAATGAAATTAAACAATTAACTTTCAAGTATCTAAACTTATTAAAGTTCATATCAGGGTCTTCATGGGGTATACATCCAATTCATCTACGCATAATGTATATAGCATTGATTAGAAGTAGAATTGATTATGGCAGTTATATTAACGATAATAGCGCTAAGTTGCATATACAGAAATTGGATGTGGTTCAAAATCAGGCTTGAAGAATTGTTGGTGGATTTATTTAAAGCACGCCAATTCATGTCATGGAGAGCGAGTTAAGCATCCCACCCTTGTTTATACGTCGAGAGTATCTTTCTATCAAATATCTATTAAAAGCAAAATCTTGGTCAAATAATGAATCTACGGGCTGATATTGGCTAAACATAAAGAAACCTTTGTTAGTGATACCTTATAGCAAAATTAAATCTAGAGATTAGTTCTAGCTATCCTTTAGAAATGTTTAACCTAGATACTTGGATTACAAACATTAAAATCTATCAAGTTATTAAATTAACCTTGGATTTCGTTATATCTAATAAAAATAAATACAATCCTTTTAAGTTATATTTTAGAAGAAATTAGTACTAAATATAATGGTTGGCATAAAATTTATACAGATGGTTCGAAATACCCTAGTGGTGTAGGTGCAGCCTTTTTAGTTTTTAATTATGATATAAGTAGTAGTTATAAGAGTTGTAATACGAACTTGTGTATAATGACGGTGGAACTCACTGCAATTTCAGAGCATTACGTTATGCGAAAAATAATAAATATTTAAAATAGAGTAGTCATTTTATCTGACAGTAAAAGCGCCCTATATCATTTGGCTCGATGCGCCTCTGGACGCAGAGGTACTTCGATTGCCTATGATATTTAAAATCTAATGTGTTGGTTCAAGAATAACAATGTTCTTTTGAAGTTGCAATGGGTGCCATCGCACGCCGGTTTACAGGGGAACGAGCAGGTAGATATGTTGGCCAAAAATGCAATTATAAACGGTTCATTGATTTATATAAAACCTTCAATATTTTATATTTTATCTAAATTTAGTAAAAATTGCTATAAAATTGGCATAGATATTTTGAAATTAAGTCTCAAGACAAAGGTATATGGTATAAAAATATACAAAGTCGGCCATCTCGCATTCCCTGGTTTACCAATGTTAATATTAGTAGGGAATTTGTAGTTACAGCACATAGGTTAAGAGCTGGACACATGCCGATAAACAAATTTGGTTTCTTAATGAAAAATACTAGTAGCCCTGATTGTGATAGTTGTGGAATTGTAAGTAGAAGATGTTTACCATTTGTTGATGGAATGTGTTCGGTAGAGGGAAGAAAGAGAAACTTTAATTACGGAATTAAATATCCACTTTTCAGAATTAGGTATTTTTCAAACAATCCTGTCGAGACCTTACAGCAAAGAAGCTATAAAAATTTATAAATTTATTATTAATTTGAACAGAACTCAACTCTGAATTAATATTCCTCTTTCTTTGCCGCTTGGATTTTATTTAGATTATGATGGGGCTAGCATAATCTTTGTTTAGATTATAAGCCTCTAAATTTCAATAAAGATAAAAATGGTCCGATTCGTAGATGTAGAGAGATGTATGTATGTATGTACTACGAAAATGTTAGGCAGAGGACAGGCCAGGAGGTCTACATACCTATATTTATATTCTACAAGCTGTTAAAGTGCTGCATATTAGTATGCTATTTACGTACACTATTCACCGTTTAAGACGTAAAAGATACTAAAAACCTTGACCAAAGACAAAACCTACGCCATACCTACATCTTCAAGCGTTGACACTCACTATTAGAACAACGAAACAATTAAAACAAATAAACTAACAGCAACCAAAGTCATCTCATAAAACGAGTCCAGCATTGATACTTAAATCCATATCATCCACTACAGCCTCAAAGACGATAACCGACTTATCTCACTCATTTCATTTCCACACCATAATCATTTCCCGATCCACTGACTAAGCAACATCTCCCCTACATCACAAAAAGTTGCCGTCACCTATATATAGAAATCATATTGAAAATCGTCTTACCCTCCGTTTTTGACCGTTCAGTTGTAACTAATAGAAAATGAAAGATACAGCTCTCAAGGTTTTCGTGACGGCTCATAAATATTTCTTACAAAATTCGCCTTTTTTTTGCTCGTGAAACTTCCTTGAATCTAAATTGCTGTTTTGTAAGAAGCTGAATACTTTTTTTAAATAGCAGTCCACCTTTTGACGGTATGGTGACAGGAAGGTAGAAAAGGGAAGAAAGTATGTTTTGGAAATATAAAAGATTGTAAAGTTAGGACTGGTCTGGATTACTTCTTTATAGTATGTATGGTAAAATGCCTTTATACTAATGCTGAATTTATATTATAACAATGCGTTTAATTGCGTTCTACACATATTTTATTGGAACATTACCTAACTTAATGAAGGATACTAAGCGCTATTATTATAATATAGGTAGCATTGTGAATATATTCGAATATCATCTATATTATATCTTATATACGCACGGATGACGTATTGGTTTAATTGGTCTCCTTACCTCTGCTAATGTACCGAATGTTGTCTGTTCGATTCGATGGGAAATCATTTTTTGTGATTCACATTTAGGTGTTCAAACTCTGGAGTTTTGTTTATTTTGTTTTTGATACTCTAGCCCAACCGGATACCGGACATTGCAGGTCGGGCAACCTCTCAGCTCGATCTACTGCTGACGAGTAACCCGAACTGGTACAGTGTGTCGATTTTTTTTTGTCAATTCCCCACGACCCGAGGAGTCTATTTTGTCTCCATTCATACAACGGCGACAGGAATAATTACGATTACCCAGACTGCAATGCAAAGGGTCTCGAGTTCGAACCACGTCACGCACCACTGACTTTCGGAAATTATATGACTTTTCGAAATTATGTGCGTATTTATTGACAAATATCGCCTGCTCCGTGCCTCGGAGAGTACGTTAAGGCGTCGGGCCCGGCTGCCATGAACATCTATGGCAGTCGTTATTGGGAAGTTAGTGTCCTATAATATCCTCACACTGGTCTAACCTTAGGGTATCGTTAGCCTTCGGGTTGCCGAGGTCAGGTGGCAGCCGCTCCGTGTAAAAACTGATATCCAGTCAAATCTGATTAGACTAGAAAAGCCAACCCCATGTGACTTGGGAATAATAAAGGCTAGGGAGAAGACCTAGTGTAGACGTTATCTTTATAAACTAAAAAATATGAATATATGACTACTTCATATTATTAGCTCGTGACCCATAGGTACCTAGCATTTGAGTCAGCTGTAGCTAGCCAGCTTTATATTAGCTATACCAGTTAACAAGTAAGAATTTAATTTAATTTCACCTAAATACCATCAGTCATTAGGCCAACTCATCCTTATCCATCGTGGAAATGGTGTTCCAAAATCCTCTATCATTACATACCCAGTACTACGTGTAATATGTAAATGTACCAACCATATTATCAGTAAGGAAACCGGTGAATAGTTAGAAGCTAATGGAATCGTCCATTAACGATATTATCAATCTAATGAAAGGATATTACGTGTGTATTAGTTGTAAGTAGATTACGTGGTTTTAATAATATGTAGAAGGAATTAGCTGAGATGGTTTAAATATGGAAAAGCAATTGTCGTATGCGCGCCATTTTGAAAAAGATATAGAAACTACAACGCTATGCATAATCGTGCCGTTGCTAATAAACTACATGAGACTTTTTCTCCATATTAATAATCGATAGTGGAAATAGTTCTTTATAATTATTTTTATAAGATGGCGACTCGGTGGTGTAAAAATAATAAAATTCTATTACATACACAACACCATCTAGCCCAAACTAAGCAGAGCTTGTATAAAATAAATTGTAAATATATATATATTTTTTTTGTAAGACAAACAGCCATGTTCATGCACACAAATATTTGACTTGTCCGTGAATTGAACCCGCGACCTCAAGCGTGGCAATCGGAAATACCAACCACTACGCAATCGAGGCCGACAAGTAGTAGTGTAGTAAGCATATGCTGTTCATGAAGTTTTATTCTCGAATTTGTCAAAGTGTCCCTTGTTCTTTTTTTGAAGTGAAATCTTCTTTAGGCGCATTGAGCACTTTTTGGGTGAACAAAAATCATGGAGCTCGCGTCATCGTCATAGAACGCTTTTCATAAGCTATAATTATGTATAATGTGTATATATGTGTACTTTTTGGGTGAACAAAACGCGTGAAACTCGCCTCACCGCACGCCAGGTACTTAGTTTTCACTTCTATCGGCAGTCCCCAAAGACTGCACCGCATGTTTTTTTTTGAGACTACGCCCGTACCAGGTCTGATTCGTGTGTAGCCAGGGACTCTACAAACATTCAAACAACGGCCATAAAGAACACTCAGAATAGGAACAATCGTTTGTGGATAACACAAATGTTTGTCTTGTGTGGGATTAGAACCCACAGTACTCGGCGTAAGGTCAGTGGCGAGGCGACCACTATCCGTGCAGTAAAACTATTGGAATTTTCTTGCAAACAATTCTCTGCACAAAGTCTGTAGGTCTACTATGAAGATGTCTATCCGACACTTCGAGCGAAATGAAAATAACATGCAATCAAGTTTTTCCAGATTTCTTTTCATCAAAATGACATCATGCCTTTTTTCAGGTATTGATGAAAGGCCTTAAGACAATGAAGAGGTA
Organism: Catocala nupta; assembly: GCA_963675205.1. Lineage (NCBI taxonomy): Eukaryota > Metazoa > Arthropoda > Insecta > Lepidoptera > Erebidae > Catocala > Catocala nupta. The sequence continues at coordinate 25,566,880 of OY776093.1, forward strand.
CCGTAGCGAAAGAGTAATGCCCAATACCACGAGTGCCCATATTTAAAACCATATTTTTATGGTTATTGAGATACCCTTTTTTTACTGATGGCAATATTTTTATGTATTTGTTTTTCACACACACTCTCATCACATGTCATCATTATTATCATACACAATTAAAACATTGTCTTAAAACTGAGCATTATCAAGCTTGTTTGTTAATAAAATAATAAAATCACAACGAAAGAAACACAATCACGCAAACCGAGTAAGAAAGGAAGCCGATTTGTGTTATGATAATTGGTTTCGGTGTTGCAAGTTAAAAACAAAAAATCATAGATCAATATCTAATCGTTTTTACTTATTACAGGCATAATAACATAAAAAAATATATTTACTTTATTATTTGTGGATTATTAACATATAATAATGTGGTATTATGCTATTTCTTTATCACTTCTAATATTTTTATTCAATAATATTATAATCTCTTTTTTTAATTATAACATGGCAATTTGCAATAAATGTTTTTTATCATACGTGTAATCTTGGGCGGCTAAAAATCACACGCTAGCCAAAATAAGCATTCTCCTTTGAATACATGTTTCACGCTGCAAATAGTTGGACTGAAACTTCAGTATTTACGTTTCATAGAAGGCCTATTGAGAGTTTGCCTGATAGATGGCAATAGGTTCGCCCCTATTACGTGGGACCTCAAACCATATCTGATGAAATATGGATGTAATACTCCCCTGCCTACCCCTCATGGATATAGTTTGAATTATAATCTATACTAATATTATAAAGCTGAAGTGTTTGTTTGTTTGGTTGAACGCGCTAATCTTAAGAACTACTGGTACGAATTAAAAAAATATTTTAGTATTGGATACGCCATTTATCGAGGAAGGCTAAAGGCTATATAACATCACGCTACGACCACTAGGAGCGGAGCATGTATGAAAAATGTCGCAAAAGCGGGGAAAATTCTCTTATGTGAAGCAGACGAGGTTGTGGGTCAGCTAGTAAACTTATATTAGGTTAGGAATGTAATGAATGTGAATGAAGCCAGTGAAGAACTTTGGAACAGTCTTCCGGCTCATGTGTTCCCTCCCTTCTATGACATTGGATCCTTCAAACGTAGTGTGAAGAAGCATCTGGTCAGACCGGCTTGACACTGACGACGACTAGAAGACATCTATCTTCTCCTCTTCGTCACTGTCTCTGGACTGTAATTGGGCTTTCCATCAGGTCCGTTACAATCACTTTGCCGTGTCACGATAAAAAAAAAAAAGAAGTGTGGTAGGATCGTAGCAAATGGAAATCCGTAGTCTCTGCCTACCCCTCTGGGAAACAGGTGTGAATCTATGTATGTATGTACCTAAATATATCAACTTATATTATTAAAATAAACGCTGTCTAAACAATGAAAGTTAAAAGACTTTATTTTTCATTTGCTGAACCTTAGGACTAAATGAAATAAAATATTTAACAAAATCGCCCGTTACTTAAATACTTATATTAAATATTTATCTTTAGGGTCAATGAGGTCTAAGTTAGGTCTCATTAAAGCACACCTAGCAAGGTTACGCAATTAATTATAAACCAGAATGAAATCAGGCTTATTTAAATTTTGGTTTAAAGTATTTGTGTTAAATACTAGATGTTGCCGCGGTTTCACCCACGTTTATCGTTACTGCGCCGTCCCCGTGGGTCGTAGCGTGATTTTATATAGCCTATAGCCTTCCTGAATAAATAGGCTATCCAACACTAAAATAATTTTTCAATTCGAATCAGTAGTGCCTGAGATTAGCGCGTTCAAGCAAACAAACAAACAAACTCTTCAGCTTTATAATATTAGTATAGATGTAGTAATAAGGGTTGTTTGGCAAATAATATGACTTAATTTAAAACATATATATCTTACTTAATACAATGTTAGACATTGGTTCTTAATTATGCATATACTCAAAGATAAGCAAAAATATAATATACCTATATAGATCAGCAATAATATAATATAGCGACTGCTCGGTACCTCAACGACAGTGAAGGTCGATACTGTGCATAAGATCCCTCGTTTGATTCCTGGGTCAGGAAAAATTATATTAGTTATTCTTTCAAGTAATTCTTAGCAGCAGAATGGAGTATTGAACAATGCCCTGACAACGATATCTGCTTCTGTTACGTGGAACCTAAAGCCATTGACCTAAATATTAATAAATGTAATAGGATGTAAAAATAATTACACAGCTCTAAACCAATAATTAGAATCATATAATTCTGAGCGAAATTTCCACGTAACATAAATGCATTGACAAGTTCTTAATTGTATGTCGTATGTCGATTATACGGTAACGTAACGAACTGCTATATAATGCCTCATATAAGTGTTTGTTCGTCACCGCTTGCCAGTTTTGTCTTACGTTCTTTATTACGTTTCCTGCAGCAATTCCAACGCTGACTTTCCCAAACAAATTTTGTTACAAGTCCGCATGCACGCTTACGCAAATTTTCCCCAGAATTTGCCGCACGAATGGGGAGAAAATTGGAAAAATCACAAAACTTCCGACATAAACATTCATTTAGATATTTGTCAATCCCTCTCATTTCTGTTTTCCTCGCTTTATTAATTGAAAAACTTTACCATTTGACGAATATGGTAAAAAATTTAAATATACAATTAGTTATTTTGTCAACACGAAAAATAATGATGGATTCTAAATTTAGAATATCATACAATTTCACATTACGTAAAAGATAGAAGTGCCTCGGTGGTGCAGCAGCTGTGAATGCGAGTGCTTTGCATGAGGTCTTGGTTTCGATACCCGGCCCAGACATTACTATCAAAAAAATTTTTAGTAGTACGCAAACAGCAGTCAAGAACACTTAAGTTGTATCCAGTGGGCAGAATTTATTTACTAAAGATCTCCAACAAAGAATATACACAAAATTGGACAAACAAATGTACATACATTTTATATAGTGTACTTCTTTAGTTATAGGAAACTACAGCATGCACATACATACATATAACAACAAAGCATAAAACTATATATAACTTTTTATAAGTGTCATCTTCTTCTTATCGTGTCGATGGCAACAGTTTTTAAATGATTTTAGGCCAGTGCTCGGCAATGCGAATCGTATTAGGCATTGCTTGGTATATTTCATCAAGCGAGCACAATTATTCTGGGCTGGGGAACGTCGTACTTGTTTGCACTTGGGTCGATATAACCTCACCTTGACATATTACCTTTAGATCTGCCAACCTGGGTAAGTAACTTGTTTAGTACCTTCCAGGTTGGCCATGGAAGTTTATATACCGGAGGTAGCTTTTCAGCCGGTGGGATGAAGGTAGCGATGTAAGTGTCATGTATGCCATCTAACGGGCATAGCTCAAGACTGAAGCGACATTAAGTTAGCTTCCTTTTACGTGCGAACTAAATCGTATCAGACGAAATATGGGTGCAGTGTACAGGTGCTCATCTCTTCGAAGATATTATAATAATAATGTTTGTTTTAGTTATTAACCTGTAGTAAGGAATGTTCTCTGCCCTCCGGTATAGTATGTATTATAATTACAATTACAATAATTCTCTAAAGTATAAACATGATTGTGATTACAATTTAAACTACAATAAAAGGTTTAACATATTTTAAATAACTCCATGCAATGAAAAGTTAGCGTGTAGTGTGTATAGTGTGTATAAGTGTATAATATGTACATATGTGTAGTGTGTGCGCGTGGGCGTGTGCGTGTATGTTTCTTTTTGTGTGTGTATTTGTGTGTTTATGACGTAAGACTATATATTTATTATATACAAGATACCAACTCCTTATCGTAATACAGCGCAAAAAGCTACTTAACTGGTTTTCACGTTGCTGAAGTCTGATAGCAGCAGTTACCACTCACCGATTCTAACAACGGACACAAACAAGAAGCGGCTGTAGCCCAATGGATAAGGCATTGGACTTGCGATCGAGAGGTCGCGGGTTCGAATCCCACCCATTGCACTATTGACGTGAACCCACTCCTAATAAAAGCATTCTAGCTTAGCTGGAGGGGTTAACAAGAATACTGGTAATTTGAAACCCAAAATGCTAGAATTTTTTTTTTTTATATAGGACCTATGCATCCCTTAGACCTTGGAAAACGATTTCTTGATTCCACTTATTGTCACTTATGATGCTTTGAGTGGAACCCGTTACACTCGGCTCTATACCAGTACCCAGTCAACCATTTAACCCGAGGTGAAATCCAAGCACTCATATTTAAAGGACTAAAAAATTTACATATATTCATTTAATTTAATAGAAAATGTAAAGTCCATTCTTATTAAAAACATTACCAATGAGTCTATTCTGGTATAAACATACTAACTAATAAAAACTCAAAGGAGATGCTTCAATTTGCTGATTCAAATTATTCGCATTTACCCTCCGACCTAAAATAAATTTGTATATATCTTGTATCTACCCACGCATTCAATTGCTTTATTGATTTTTGTATAATATACTAACTTACGCCCACGGCTTCGACTATAAATAGTTTTGGTTAAAAGAACCTTCTGTATATATTATTTACCAATGCCTCTGTACCAAGTGTTGTGGGTTCGAACCTGACACGGTGCAAACATTTGTGTGATTCCCAAATAGTTATTCCGATTCTGAGTGTTGTATGTGTCTGTTGTTAAACGTTCCTAAAGTCATCGACACAGAAATTGTCGGGAGACATTTTTAAATAAACAATTAAAGATTATACCCTCCAGTTAATCGTAGAGCCGATTTCGATGATACTCAACACACTGATAGCGTTTCCATAAGACTTACGAGTGTGAACCTGCGAAGCTTATATAAGCATAAATCATAGAACTATGTGATCGGAAAGTTACACAATATACATCATGTCATACAATGTCATTTAAAATAAACACATCCATAATATTTCCAAGTGGTCGTTTTAGAAAATTTACTCACTCACTTCTCAAAAATAAGTAAAATTATATTTGATACATCCAATCTTTGAAAGCGGCAGAATAAAACGCAATCGTTAAAAATAAGCATCTAATTTTAGCTAAGTTATTAAAACCTGAAACAAACAAACGCCTACTAACAAAGGTAATCCTTATCAACCAAAAAGGTTGGCGTTTTTTCGGCACTCGGAAAATTTTAACAGCACCTTAGTCGGTTTCAACGGTTCAACCCAGACGCTTGCCAATTACAGCCAGTATAACTTGACCGAAAACTTTTAATCAATTTTTAAACCTGGAACGCGGTGTATGTAAGTGAAAATGGATCCATACATTCAGAGTCCAACTTCAAAATGGATTTGAAAGTTGAACGTTTTAACTTGTTAGCGGGCTGCCTGCACGACTTATTTTTGCCCGTAAATCTTTTAAGCTGAAATTGTATTAGGCGTGCCTCACACTGTGGGTATGCACTAAATCTTATCGTATTATTGCAGGTAGTTCTAAAATAATTATATTATGAATACAAATGCTTATACACACACATCACTCGACTGTGAGCTCAATAAATAGAAGATTCTTGGTAGAAACGGGTCATCTTGAAATATGCATTATTAATATTTAATTTAATTAAAAAAGGTTTAAAATATAATGCTGCTAGTTGTGAATACCTTGAGCTGTACTGAGCTAAATATAAACTCTAATAACAAAAATTAACATCCTTACTAATAATATTATAAATGCGAAAGTTTATATGGATGTATGGATGTTTGTTACTCTTTCAACAAAAACAACTGTACCGATTGCGATAAAACTTGGTGTGTAGATAGCTGGAGACCTGGATTCACACATAGGCTATTTTATTGCGATATTCAAATGGGAACGGGACTTACGCGTGTGAAACCGGAGGAAAAACTAGTATATAATATTACTACACACATCCATACAAACTTTAGTGTTTATAATATAAGTAAGGATACATAACAACAAAGTAAAGTGTGTATGTGTGCTTGCGCGCTAAATCTTACGTGGGAATTAAAATCAGGTTGGCGTAGGTGTAATATGACAGGCCCCCCCCATTGGGTGAGAGAGGGAACACCCCAGGTTTTTTTAGTGGGTATACCAGCACTCGGCTGGTGAGTCCCACACGCCCCGCCAGTGCCGTCCCCTAGCCGGCGGGTAGTGCATCAAGCATTTTTTCTTGGGAATCAAAAAAAAAAAAAGGTGTAATATGCTTCTACCTATCCGTTCACATATACAAATTTACACTATTATACGTAACAGGAGTGTGGCTGTGTTAGGTTGCATAAGGCACATTTTCAAATTCCGTGTTGCTATTAAGAATCTTGTTCGTATAGGGTTGACAGGAGAAGGTATGCGTCAATGAATGGTTGTTTGGTGGTATGTTTATATATGTAATAAATCTTCTGTGCGTGTGTTTGTAATTAAACTCCTCCTAAACGGCTGGACCGATATTGATGAAATTTTTTTTGAAATTTTCGGTCGAGAATTCTGAGATGCAGCACGGAGTCTAACACTGCGCCCAGTAAAGGAAATAGGCATTGCATTACACTTCTTACTCCTTCGGGCATATGGACAAGGTTTATGATTATATTAATGCGTGAATGGTCAGTGTGAGGTGAGCCTTAAAACCGAAGAAATGTATGTTTGTTTGTTACTTATATTTCGAAGCTTGGTCCCGGTTCGCGGAATTGCTAAGAAAAAGTAACAAACTTTGATTTTTACGCCCAAAAATGTGTTCGGTGTGAATTTATGGACTTACGCTTCAGTTCACGTCTTAACTTTGAAGTTTGTGAATAAAGTCCCTGTTTGATAAACATTTTAAGTGTGGCTTGATTCGGAGCTTACAACACGTTCTGTTATAAAATCCAGGGCTTTTCTTAATGTTAGTCCCCAATTTTGTATCGTTCACCTCAAATATATTTGTGAGTTGGAAACTTCACCGTTGACATTATAAAGGTACTAAGATTCAAGAAATGAATAGCACAAAATGTCTTGGTTTGAATATTGACAGTAATTTAAAATGGACCGACCATATTGATAAATTATGTAGTAAATTAAATCAACAATCTTATGCATTACATATGTTAAGTAAAACAGTTAACCAGTCAGTGTTACTCACAGCATATCACGGATTAGTTGCCTCTACCTTAAGATACGGTATCATATTCTGGGGTAACGCTACCGGTATAGAGAGAGTCTTCATAGCTCAAAAAAAGTGCATAAGGGCAATTTGCAAGCTACACAGATTGGATAGCTGTAAATCATATTTTCAGAAATTAAAGATCCTGACTGTGCCTTGTTTATACATCTACGAGACTGCAGTCTTTACAAAAGTAAATATTGACAAGTTTTCTAAAGTTAGTAGTCAGCGTAGAGCGGATAAACTACATTTAGTTCCAAGTAAAACTACACTTTATCATAACAGTGTTTTTGTAATGGCTCCAAAAATCTTTAACCATCTTCCCCTAAATGTTCGACAGGCAGATAGCATTACTAAATTTAAAAAACTCCTGTTTATTTTTTTAATTGAAAAAACGTACTATTCTGTTAAAAACTACCTCGATGACAAGACCTAGACGTTATGCTAGAGGTTATGACATTATTGTAACAACTCGAAAAACTATGTTATTTTGTGTGATATATTATTATAAATTATTATAATACTATTAATGACTGACATTTTGAAATTCTATTAATTAAAATGGACTAATTTGACTTATTTCTATGTATTAAGGTGTTTTTCTCCCTTTTCTTTATTTGTATAATTGTATATTACTAACTTGCATCGTTGACATTTCAAAACTATTAATTGTATTAATTTTCTCGGAAATGTTATATTGTGAACATAAGCTGCTTATAATGTGACATGCATGACATGTTTTTTTTTTTTTTGCATGCCGTTAACGTTGAATATGGTGATACTATGTACCTTAGTTTTAAGACCTGTAATACCCATATTTCGCAAATAAATGATTTGATTTGATTTGATTTGATTTGACAATTATGTTATGTACCTACCAATAAACCGCCTTGCTCGAGGAAATACCTTATAGGCAACAGTATTAACACTGCAATGAGATTTGTCTAGTGAGAACGAATTCTACAAATTTACATTCTCATTTTTTCCTTTAATATCAGATTATATTGTATTAAAATTAAACTATTTAGATTTGTAGTTTCTGTTACTTTTCAGAAACTTATATAATTTTTAAAGTCCCGAGGTGTCTTCATTAAATTGAAATTAAGCAGTCGTTTCATAGTTCCAAAATTATGTAATAATAGTGTTTCAATACCTAATAATTAACGCGATAAAATCCGTATTAATAAGTTTTATTTCAATATATAACATTCGCGTAAACATAAGATAATATTAAAACGCATTTTTTTTCTCTCGTCTATACATGCGTGATACTTTGGATGACTGAGAGTGAGAGAATGAAAGTGCATTTGTCAACACAAATGGACTTTCATTTTCTTACTCTCATAGTCCCATGAGATGGCAATCCAATAGTACCAGTAGAAGAATAAGCGTAAGATCAACGGCTTTAAGTATGTACTTTGATAGGCCTGAAGATAAAACACAAACATCGTCCTAACACCAACCGAGAAAATGTTTGTTAGATAAACACAATAACTCTTTGTTGTCCTGTACCGCGATTCGAACCCGAGACCTCATTATCCGTAGCTCTATACATTAGCCATAGAAACGACTCAATACTACCATTCTTGTTTAGGATGCCGTATGTTCCAACGGGACTCTATGACTAAGCCTTCGTTGTCCGTCCGCGGGCTGAATCTCATTTAACCGTAATAGTTAGAAAGATGGAATTTTCTCGGAGTGTATAATTCGATTGCCACTATAAGAACAAATAATAAAACGGATAAAAAAAATTGTGTACATCTTGTACAATGGTACGAAGCTCTTCATGTGCGAGTCCGACTCGCACTTAAGCAGTTTTTACTATTGCTGAGACAAGCACACAGTGCTCAGTCTTGAGCACTGTGTGCTTGCTTAGCGGCTGTGTCGCCGCTCATGGATATAGCTGTATTTATGTAGAAGGCACCTAAAGGGTCATATAACTCACAAACATTAAAACTAATCAAGTAAATCGCTAAATTAAAAGCGTCTCATTTGCAGCAGTACGTAATAAATATAGTCTATGCGCACTGTTTACCGACTAGTCTAACCAAAAGATAAACTAAACCGCACATTGCTGCCGTCTTTACTAAAGAATACAAAAGATAAATTTCTCACGCGACACAGCACCCGTACGTTTTGTGCAAGTTATACGGGACAGTTGCTTTACCACGCGTTCTGCAAAATTTCTAACGATAATATATATTGAATACCTAACTCTATGACAATAAACCTTTTTTTTATACAACTAAGGTGGCAAACAAGCATACGGCGTACCCGATGGCAAGTGGCCACCGCAGGCCATAGACGCCCGCAACACCAGGGTCATCACTTGCGCGTTGCCGACCATTTAGGAAAGGAAGATAAGAAAAAGAAAGTGGGAAGGAGAAAGAGCGGGAAGGAGGAAAGAGGGTGATTGGGCCTCCGACACTCTCACTCACCAAACGAAACGCAACAGTAGGATACTGCTATTTCACGTCAATATTCTGTGAGATGATAGTCTTTCCCCGGTCGAGTCCATTCATGCTGAATCAGCTATACTACTTTAAACTACACATTTGCCCTTTAGGATAGCCTATAAAGTGCTAAAACCAGGACGAAATAGCATGCTAAATACTTCTTCCCTTCTTCTTTAAGTGCCTCTTCGACTAACATTGTAGTAGACGACAACGCAATGAGATTTTCAGACTTCGACTACTGAATACATTCTTCATGCTATTAAAGGCTCTCCTGGCGACCTCTATTCTGGTTTTTAAATCTGTGTCACATTCCCAGTTTTCAGTCAACTAGGTATCCAGATATATGTACTTGGTGACTCTTTCTAGTATTTGTCCTGCTACTTTCATCACCGGATCCAAGTTAGTTCAATGTTAAATACTGCTACTGGAAATTACTTGACAGGAAACCCTAATAACACTTTGTCTGACTGCATGGATGATGTAGTGGTTTAAGTGGTCACCTCGACACAGCTACTATGCCAAGCGTTATTTGAATCCCACACGTGACAAAAAATGTGTGATCCACAAATGGTTGTTCCGAGTCTAGATTCTAGTTCTTTGTGTCCGTTGTTTGAATGTGTCTAAAGCCCCCTTTGACACAGGAGTTATTCCTATTGCGGGAGATGTAATTTTAAATTGAAAAATGAAAACAAGTTACAAAGTAATACTGATGAACGTCAAAACATTTAATACGTATATATGTATGCATGTATGTATATATGTAAATTTATTATATTAACTAAATAAAATATTTATTTATTATTATATTAACTAAATAAAATATTTATTTAGTTAATATAATAAATTTATATTGGTATGTAAATATTTTGTACAAGTTTATTCCATGCTACTGTATGCACCTATTTCATTTATCTCTGCATCACCCTACAGTTGACTGGTAGAGAATGCCCTTGGCATTAAGTCCGCCGATGTATTGTTAAACACATAAAGTTTCTAATAAAATTAAAATTTTGTATTGAGTGAGTGACTGAGATGGAAGAAATTAGTAGAGAAATAAGCATTTTAAACTCATTTTAAACATCTACTTTTAAACAGGTATTAAAATTCATCTATTAATATCGGTTAATGATTGAACACACTCGTATCAAATCTAAAAGAAGCTGCAGCTATTGTCTTATTTTGAAGTAGTAATTCATCTGCTGAATATCATCAGACGACAAAAAATATGACATTATACTTATATATAATTCGTGTATGTATAATCTCTAACTACTGCAGTTTATTATCGAAACTCGTAGTATGGCCGCTGCACAACATCATACAATAAATCATGCCAAAGCATTATTTACTCCTCGCACGACAGATGGCGCTATATGTGTTAATATTCGTGACTCGTTGAGGTGTCGCGAGACGTGATACAGGTGAAAATTAACGTTACATCGAGCCTTCTTAGCTCGTATACAGGGTGTAGGCAACCGTAAGTAAAGGTGTATGCAGCACAATATCTCTTCTCCTTAATAAATTAAGCCAGTTTCAGCAAGATATGTGGAAAGTGTTTCTTCTGTGACATGCTTTCTGCATTTCTGAACTATATTGCATTTACTGCTGGTAATAGCTTCTATGACTATGATCTTAAGAATTGAACTCAATTAAAAACGTTAGGGAAACAATTTTGTTAGTGACCTGTTTAAATAAAAATTGGTTTAACGGATGATAATTATTTAAATGATCAGAAGGAAAACCATGTGTAATTCAAATAATTCACCGTTTTTTATTACGTGGTTGAATGCTTTGATGCATACCCCTCCGCGGGGGCGGGCTGAGGGGTTACGTCGGACTCACCGGGGTAAAAGAGAAAGATGGTATAAGGATGATAATGGACCTCCCGGAATACCGACTAAACCTACCATGGTGTTCTTCAACAAAACAAAAAAAAAAGCAAAACAAAACAAACAAAACAAAACCGACAAAACCGCAATTGGCGGTTCGCGCGAATCACTTGCGCATGCGTTCGCGACCCCGCCGAGGTTTCGGTCCGCCGTATGAAACGGCAGGCCACTACTCAAAGAGACTTACCAAATAATTCGCCTACCTTAGTCTTGGTCATCTGTCGTTCAGAATAAAAAGCTGTAAACTCATTTATAGCTATTTATTATCTAATAGATTTTGCGAGCAGCATCACTCGCTTAAATGTAGGTAAGGTTAGGTTAGTAAAAGTACTTTTTGTGAATGAAAGGTACCCTATGTTCTTTTCTGTTCGCTTGACAAAGTGTATGAATATATTGATGCCGATCGATCGAGGAGTTAAGGCCTGAAAGCGTAACAAACAAACTTATATTCGTATTTTTAATATTAGTTAGGATGAGAAGCTATTTGTTACTAGTACTGCACACGTTTTGTAACGCTTCTTGGCTCATGAAGCAATATCATAGCTTTCTGCTTCATAAGATCTAAATGTTAACTAACTAAAATCGATTGTTATCTGCCTTCAAAAGATGTCCTGTATTTGTTTGTATAAATCTTCGAGAACACAATGGAGAAAATAATATAGCTTACCATTTTGTTAGTGATATTTATATTTGATATAATTATGAATATTTGCATGCCTAATATGTAGAATATAGCCTGAACTATTTACCATTGTTAAACCTGGTACCAACTGTATTCTGTGCAAATAAATGTTTCTTTCTTTCTGTCACCGTTAAAGTAAGCGATAATTAACCAAATAATAAGCATATATTCGAAAAGTCAGAAGAGCCTTAGACGCGAACCAAAAACCTCTGCGTAGCAGATCAACGACCTCCTACTAGGCTAACACTGTTTCTCTCTTATTCTCCAAATAATCTCTTCCTATCCATGCTCTTAGGGAAAACATACACATACACGATACAAGAACATTTAGTTTTAGCACACACATCACACACGTCACCCTAGAATCAAAGCGAGTGACTCCGAGTACTCTCTCCATCCGTCACTTCATTAGGACGTGCCTTTGCGTTCACGCATCACAGTTAAAGCTGGATTTAATGATCGCCATATACGTAGGGTATACTTTTGTCTAGGTAGTACTAAAAAGAAATAAGTATTTGGAAAGATATAGACATATTTGAACTTAATATTATAAATGTGAATGTGAGAATTATATGTTACGCTTTCACGCGTTAACTATTCGACAGATCATTATGTAATTTGTATAAACGTTGGCGAGGGTACAAAAAAGGACATAGGATAGCTGTCATCCAGAAAAAGTGCTGTTTCCGACCGGCGAAGCCGTGACAGTCAAAAGCTGGTTCGGTAATAATTGTATGATACATCTTCTGATCTACATATTAATAAAACAGCAGAGTCTTTCTGTCCACTTTTGCTTATGCCACTTATGCTTTGTTTCGTCTCAAACGCGCATGACAAAAACTCTTTAAAAAAAGAAATAGGACCAAATTTAAGTACATGCTTTTTTAGTAGAAGAGTTTCCGTGTCCCAGTGACCCACGCTCATTATTACTTCTCCGTTTACCGAAAGACTTGTAGAGAGAAGTTATATAGTTTATGTTACATCTGGATAAAAAAGCTTTTAAATGTAAGAATGATCAAAATCGGTTTAGTAGTTTAACTGTTTATCGATTACAGACAAATCTTTCCTTCTTATAATAGTAGTACAAACTTGAACTTTATTTTGACTTACAACACCTTACGTAGATAATAATTGTCGAGTCATATTATACAATCTAAGACACTTTTACATAGCATTTAACAACACGTAAAATTTTAATTAGGAGGAACGTTATGTTTTGAATGAGGAACAACTTTTAAACATATTAATTCTGTATAATTCATGTCTTGGAGGCTTCAAACACACGTCATCGTACGAGATGAAGTTACACGCACATGCTGCAATGAAAATATATTATAGCAGAATGTAAATTTTGAACAAAATACTGTTGCTGAGTTCAGTTGAATAAAATCTGCTTCTATATAGCGTGTAACAGAAATGTGGTCATATTTAAGAGTCACGTAATATGGCCCTTATACAATAGAAAACCGCAATGAATAATCTCTATAGGTATATCATTTTCATTAAGACCTACATAGCTTCTCACTATCGATTTTTAATGTTAAGGCCAATTTTAACAGGAAATGGTCATCTGCGTGGTTCGTATGGATCGTAAACAAATGTGTGCGTAAGCATAATTCTCAAAGCAATCTCTATTCCATCACTCTTATAGGTCGATTAGATAACAATCTGACCAACAACTTCACGTGATTAGGCACGGAGATATGCAAGAACGCCACATTTCTAAGACCCAGGCTCCGATTGGAGTGATGCCAACATGGTTAAGTTCAATAGCTCTAAGACCCAGGCATGTCTTCTCTCCGCAAAAAGAGCCCATTTCAACTGGCTCCAACTTTCCAAATGTACTCGTGCCGATAATCGATCGTCTTGAGCTTCTGGGTATGTCATTCACTCCAACCCTTAACTTTGGCTCCTATATTGAGACAAAAGCACAACTAGCTGCCAAAAAGCTGGACATCCGCAGTAAGGTGAGGCAGTATTTCAAGCCTGAACATTTGCTTAATGTGTACCAAGCGCAGGTTCCTGCATGGAGTACAGTTCTCACCTATGGGATGGATCCTCAAAATACAAGCTGGCTTTGGTGTGAATTGAGCAAAACGCCAGGCGACGTATCGGCGATGATCAACTAGTCAACACACGACTCCAAAGCTTGGAGCATCGTCGTTAGTTTGCCAGTCTTTCGGTTTTCTATCAGATACATTTCGGAGAGTATGCAGAGAAACTGTATAATTTGATTCCTCTTTACCCTTTTTATCATCGGACGACCAGACAAACAGACCAGCGGCACAGGTACATGGTGGATATACCACATTTGCGCACAAAGCGCTTTGCTTCCACTTTTACAATGCTTACTGCAAAAGATGAACTCACTACCTAAGTCTGTGTTACCCGATGAGTACAATCTGGGTGTCTTCAAGTTACGAGTGAATAGGTATCTTCTAGGCAAGTATGCTCCATCGTCGACTGCATCTTCACTTGATGATCAGGTGAGATCGCGATCAAACGCAAGCCTATTAAAGTATTAAAAAAACTCGATAGAAACCAAGTAACATTTCGACGGTGAAGTGCCAATACCTCCTGATATTTTTTGAGAAATTCACTTGTTTTGAATCTAAATAACGCCTTTTGATTCAAAACGATTACAAAGTGAATTTCTCAGAAAAATTCAGTTAGGAGATGTAGGCACTTCACCGTCAATTTTGTTTTTTTTTTTTTTTTTTTTTTTTTATTTTGCTCGTCAAAATGACCACACTCCGCCTGATGGTAAGCAGTCGTGTGGTCTAAGAGCAGTGGCCTCCACATCGTCCTCATAGCAGCCGAGGCAATGTTGAGGTCTCTACTTTGACGGCCTGAGAAGGTGCTTTTTCACGCCCCGCTTAAAGGACCCAGGATTGAAGGAAGAAGGAAACACGTGCCTTGGCAGAGAATTCCATGCCTTGATCGTTCGGCAGAGGTATGAGGACCCAAACTTATTGGTACGCACTCTAGTCGACTCCACCGTGTAAGGATGGCATCTGAGCCCAGCACGCGTTGTTCTGGATAGGAAAGGGGAGGGCGGGATAAGGTGGAATAACTCATCAGAGCACTCCCCGTGGTATATTCTATAGAAACATGCCAAAGAGGCAATATCCCTACGGAGTTGCAGAGGTTCCAGTGAACTCGTGACCTCTGGATCTCCGATGATACGGACAGCCCGCCGCTGTAACCTGTCAAGAGCGTCTAGCAAGTACTGCGCGGAGCCATCCCAAAGATGAGAACAGTACTCCACGCAAGGGCGCACTTGTGCCTTATACAATAGGCACAGCTGCCCAGGCGCGAAGAACCGCCTCACCCTGTTCAGAACTCCGAGTTTTCGCGAAGCTTGCCTAATGACGCTCTCGATGTAGGTTTTGGGATTAAGGGAGCGGCAAAGATCCATACCTAAGATGGAGAGGCTGTCACGTATCACCAGTGGAGTGTTCTTCAGAGAAGGGAGGGGAAGGAACGGAGACTTTTTTGTTGAGAACGCGCATGCCTGGGTCTTCTTGGCGTTGAACTGGACCAAGTTCTTGGCACCCCATTCAGAGATGCGGTTCAAGGTCTGGTCAAGTTCAACGACAAGATCCTGCCTTTTCCCCACAACCTCAGCCTGTTTAGCTCCAGGACGTCCGAGATATCGCCCATGCACGGTACTGTCGTCCGCATAACAATGTATGTTGCCGAGATTCAACATATCATTGATATGCAGAAGAAAGAGCGTAGGGGATAAGACGGAGCCCTGAGGCACTCCTGCATTGACCTGCATAAATTTGGAAGCGCGACCGTCGCAAAGGACCCGAATACGACGCTTCAAATGTCATGCCAATATCACAATTTATTAATAATACTACAAAATATAATACTACTGTTCTTCACCTTTACAATGCCGCAGCGTATAGAAGCAGGTGGCACGTTGAATTAAAACGTGAACAAAAGATAGTACACAATGAGGCAAGAATGAAAGGCTTACATAGAAGCCTTCAGGACGTGCGTAATGAAGCCCCACACGTGTTATATGCTAGATTTATCTTATCAAAAACTGTGAACAAAGTTAAAAAACATCTAGACAGCTTTTCGGCCACATATTTTTGTCTTATTTCTGAGTCGCAGTATTTCTGAATGACTTTAAAAACCTAAAACTAAGACCAGAGCCTACCAAGAAAATGCTTTTCCATACCTTCGAGGCAATTGGGAATAAAATTTAGGAACCTAATGCTATGACTGCATGGACCTAACATAAAAACGTTTATTTGAAATTTCAGGGTGATGGATGTATTAAGAATAAACCTACGGTAAAATGAATTTAGGAGTTTATTGCTAAAACTAAGTAAGCAAAGGTATATACGCCTATATAGGCGTGAGACTATGTGGCAGATAAAGATAATTATATATTTATTTACGAAACAGATGATGAATACATACCTAAGGACAGTCCAAATATATAAATAAATGCTTACACAACCTCCCACTGAAGCAGAGATAATTCTCCACCGCAGTCTTCACAAGACTAACACTGTCAATCTAATTACTCACCAAAATAATATTTGCAGAATAATCTTGACTCACCCAGTTGGTAATAAAATTACTCCTAGAAAAAACGATATTGTCGCCCATTAACTCCCAAGTGTCCGTAGCAGATTTCGCTCAAAATATAGCCTCACTTATTTGCCTTCCCTTCTAAATTCAGCACAACGAGCGAGATGCATAATTTTCAAGGTAACAAATAGTCAGTGCTACTAAATTCACGGCATAAACAAAGCTACAGGTGTACAAAATTAAATACGAAGTGTATAACACTGGCCTCAGTATAAATAATTTGGCATTTAATTTGGACGTATAATACTGCGGGTACATTGAATTAAACGGACTGGGTGAGGTTTAAAGGGGTTACCGTACGAAAACGGCTACGTTTTTTGTTTATTATACTCTGGTTTAGTTATATTTACCATAATAAATGTCAGAAGTGCTACAAAACCGTAGGAAAAATATCTCTGCTAATTAGTAGTTGTTAAGCATCCAAGTCGAAGCCAGCTCTTTAATTATTTTGCTTTTAAAGTATAATCCTGCGCTAGTATTTAAAGTCTATCATAATACAGGAATTATTCCTAAATAATTCCGATATCGCGGCAGACTAAAACAAAGTAGCATTTGGTTGTTTTACGAGTCCCAGACTCGTAACAACCAAAATGGTTATTCCGCATAAGTCAAAAATTTTTAGAATTCACTAATATGGGTTATACAAATTTAGATTTAAAATATGAGAGTGAGATAAAAACGAAACGTATCTTGCTCTATCTCGCTCTCATATTCTAACAGATAGATAAAAACATAAAAACGCGTAACTGTAATAGGTATGTATTTTACTAAATGTTTTACTTCCACTTTTAAATATTGTCTCTGTCTTTCCTGTTATTCCTGATGAGTACAAGCTGGGCGTCTTCAAGTCACGAGTGAATGAATCTTCTGGGCTAGCGTGCTCCATCGTCGACCACATCGTCGCTTAACGTCAGATTGTATGAGAAGTAGAGCCTCGCTGATTTCAGCTTGAATGGGCGCCCAGCTCGACCGGGGAAGTACTACCCTCTGACAGAATATCGATGTGAAATAGTAGTGTTCCTACTGTTGTGTTTCGTTTGATGAGTAAGAGTGCCGGAGGTCCAATCACCCCCTTTCCCTCTGCCCGCTCCTTCTCCTTCCTACTTCCTTTTTTCCTAAATGGTCAGCAATGCGCAAGTGATGCCTTTGGTATTGCAGGCATTCATAGGCTACGATTACTACTTACCATCAGGTGGGCCGTATACCTGTTTGCCACCTTAGCTGTATAAAAAAAAAAGATGAGATCTTGGTAAAACTTAGAACCATACCAAATTTAAAAAAAGAACACCCTTTCCAAACTGACTGACTTCACGAATGGCGTTGTGGTTTAAGTGGTCGCTTCGCCAATGCCGCTGCGCTGAGTGTTGTGGGTTCGATTCCCACACAGGGCAAAAATTTGTGTGATCCAGAAATAGTTGTTCCAAGTTTGGGTGCTTTTTGTGTTCGTTGTTTGAATGTTTGTAAAGTCCCTCGCGACACAGGAATGACGCCAAGAGAGGGAGTAATTTCTTTAAAAAAAAAACATGCTGGCAGTCTTTTTGGAGACTGCCAATTGAAGTGAAAACTAAGTAACTAGCGTGCGGTGACGATGACGCGAGTTTCACGATTTTTGTTCACCCAAAAAGTACACATATATACACAGTATACATATAGCTCATGGAAAGCGTTCGATGACGATGAAGCGAGTTCCATGATTTTTGTTCACCCAAACAGTGCTCAAGGCGCTTAAAGAAGATTTCACTACAAAAAAAATCATTTTAATTTAAAAGCAAATGGCCTCTATAAGCCTTAACAATAATTTTGTGAGTGCTCTTAAGTAATGTAAATAGCAAACAAAATAAACAGACTCCATGACACATTTGATATTTTCGTCCAATATCCAATTAAGTACTACTATCAACGCTAGCAATAATTAAACAACGTAATCGATAGCTTTGTTTAGTTGACATTGATATATGATTTAATTTTGATCCTGTGTGATGTGTCTTTATTAAGCAACGTTCCAAATATAGCCTGCTATGCTGCAGTAGCATGGTTATTAGACGTGTATATTGATTCATTGAATGTTAGTGTTGCATTGAAATATATCTGAGTTTGAAATATAGCTTTTATATTTATAAATAGTGACGTGCGATACGACAAAAAAGTAATAATTTTTTTCAACAATCTACCCCCGTAGCTCATTGGAAACAAAGTTTCAAATGTTGTGCCCCTTTTTACGAAAATTGCGCGGACGGAGGAGTATGCAATTTGGCAAAGTTAAAGTTCATATGGAGAAGAAGGGGCCAACACTAATATTTAAATAAAATATGCATTAGAAATACATTAAAATAATGAAAAAACACTACACACACAACTATGCATTTGACACACGCAGTCGTACTATTCTTCGTAACTATGGTGACATATTTCAATATAATAATTTGTTTGCCAATTATTGTCGAATTTCGACCACTATGCGACCGTTAGTTCAATTAAATCCTGCTATTATTTATCAAAATAAGGTATAACTATCTCAAAAATGGTATATTAAGTATTTTTATGTTCTATTATAGTTGAATAATGTATGCTGGTTATTTTATTTTGTAGAAATAGTTGGATTGGTAAATCTTATTGTTTAAAACATAATATTTAAAGCCCTTTCATTGGATATGTATGAAACTACAGGTCTTCAGGATTTATTATTGACATAGTTTAAATTTTGGATTTTTGTTTAATATTATATTTATATTTGTAATGAAACTACTATACACATTTAATCGCAGTTAATTTTATAAACATAATATATTTATTATACCTTATTATCTCCAGACTACGTGCCGTAGTCTCCTATTACTCGTAATAGAGAGCCAGCAAGCCTATAAGCGTTCCACCGGTCACATTTCAGACATTATGCTGCTATTGAAAATTTCGTAACAGAAAATCCCAATAACACTACCCAGCGCGGGAATAGAACCCAAGACCTCAGGTACAGCAGTCACATTCACCGTCGCTGCGCCAACGAGGCAATTAAGTAACAATCACGACTCGACATCCATCCATACTTCAGTGCCCTCAATAATGGACGTATAGTTCTGAGAACAACGTCTGAAGAACCAGTCTCGGTGCGTTAATAATTAATTAGTTTCGAGTATCAGTGACGTAGTATTAGTCCGACATGTTCTGGGAATATAGGTGAGGGCTGGACGTGTCTGTTACAGGGGTTCATGTGCACGAGATCTTGAAATTTGCGGATTGAGGGAATAGCACAACTGAATATATTCTTGTACTTATTTACATGAACAAAAGCAGCAATCATAATTTAAACTTAATTAATATTAAGAAACCTCTCTAACTCATAAGTAAAACAAAATGAAAGGAAACTAAATATAGGAAAGTAAAATTTAAAAAAATACATACATGGGTAGTAAAAATATGACTGGTTTATATTTATTCTTGATATTTTTTTAAGTGAATACTTCTTTCGGCGTGTTGAGCACTTGTTATTTTTAATGGAATTCGCGTCGTCCTCTCCGCACGCTTTCCATGAGCTATATGTATACTGTGTATATATGTGTATTTTTTGGGTGAACAAAAATGTGAAAGTCGCGTCATCGTCACCGCACGCTAGTTTAGTTTTCACATCTATCGGCAGTCCCCAAAGACAGCCGCGCATGTTTTTTTTTATAATAATAATAACACCATCTAGCCCAAAATAAGCAGAGCTTGTACTATGGGTACTAGACAATAGATAAACATACATACAGACCAAGACAAACATCCATGTCCATGCACACAAATGTTTGACTTTTGCGGGAATCGAACCCGCGACCTCATGTGTGGCAGTCGGTTACACTAACCACTACGCCATCGAGGCCGCCAATATTTAACTACTTTGTGTGGATTTTATCGTTCTAAATCTGAAAATGAACATAAAACCTAACTCCAACTTTACACCACGAGGCCAGCGAGTCAAACCTTGTTTCAAAAAACTGAACACAACAAACTTTATTAAACAAAATCCTTTCTCCATAATATACATATCCTTACGCCTCCTCCTAAAACTCTCCACAACATTAATTCCCCCGATTTAAATCTATTTTCTATAAAATCAATTTACCGCCTTTCTCTACAACACGGCTTATGCCGAAGATTATCATAATTTTAGGCTCTATGAACTTCAATATGATAACACGGCTTCTGTTAGAAGCAATTTACATCAAATCGTGCGGAAACTTCTGTCCGGTAGTTGGTACTCAATGAGTGAGAAATTCTGATAAGCTGATACCCGGGTCCTGTGCTAAGTGTTGGGTGAAGAGGGACAAGGCGGGATTATTTTTGGCATGTGTGATGTTGGGGCTAATGAAGAATGTTTTGAGAGGATTAGCTTATGAGTTTTATTGACTTTAACTTTGTTATGCAAATAAATGATTCATTATTTTCTTTCACTACATATTGTAAAATAAAGTCCCGCGCCGCGTCCGTCTGTCTGTCTACTCGCGATAAATTAAAAAATGTTCATGCGTAGTCAGCCGGGACGGATCGACTTATATTTTATCAATTTCTATGTCATAAATATCTCCTATCAAATAAAATGGGCAATTAGGAAAACAAACTGAATAATAAATAAACATGATCTACATATTGAACCATTAAAATATTAAAAATGAATGATACATATGGGTTGGGCATGTTTTTGGCTTGGTTGAACTGGGTTTCAACCCATGTTCTCCTCCGTGGCGCAGCGGTAGTGAATGTGACTGCTGTGCATGAGATTTCGGGTTCGAATCCCGGGTCGGGCGAACAAAAAGTTATTGGGTTTTTCTGTTAAATCTCAATACGAGCCCGGAGTTAGGCAGTTGGTGGTGTTAGACATCCCCGTGCCTCAGAAAGCACGTAAAGCCGTTGGTCCTGCGCCTGATCTCTCTCCGGTCGTGTCGGATTATTCGTCCCATCGGATCATGAGAGTTAGGGAACAGAGAGTGCACTTGTGTTTGCGCACACACTTGTGCACTATAATATCTCCTGCGCCGATGGCCAGTCTCCGTTAAGATTGGTCGCCGTGACCGAAATTCGGTCAGGAGAGGACAACCCATGTTGACTCTAATAATAGGACCTAAATATCCCAAAAACACTATGCATTTTTCTGAGCCAAGCCTATATGCATGTATCTTTGTATATGTATATCCATATATATTTTTTGCCAAATATTCTATTGACTTATTATTGCGTTGCTGCGTGAAGTGACTACAAACTAACAGTGTTTGTTAGTTTTTGGTTGAAAAATTCTATTACTACTTTCTCATACGTCTCGTAGCGTAATGGCACCGCACGCATAATAGTATATTTTCAATATATAATATGAGTATTAGTTTATGTTATCGCGAGCGCACTTCAAGAAAACACTGCTTTATTTGTAAAACTGTCAGTGACGATCTGTGACGACAACAAGTAAGATCGGACAAAATGTACGCTCGCATTAGGCGACTAAAGTACGACTGTTGGCATGACGAGTACGCGTCGCTACAATTTTGAAACGACCGACGCTGTGTCATGTGCGGACATGTTCAGACTTGTATGTGCTTGTAACTCTCTCTCAGAGAGCGAAATACGTGACGTATCATAACTAATATTGTAAATTCGAATGGTAGTTTGTTTGTTATGCTTATACGCCTTCACTACTAGACCGTACAGTAACAGGTTGCCAGAGCAGCGATAGCTTAGTGGGGAGACCAACAGACTGCAATGCAGAGGGTCTCGGGTTTGAAACCATGTCGCGCACCTCTGACTTTCGGAAGATATATGACTTTTCGAAATTATGTGCGTATTGATTGACAATTATCGCCTGCTCCGTGCCTCGGAGAGCACGTTAAGCCGTTGGTCCCGGCTGCCATGAACATCAATGGCAGTCGTTATTGTGCAGTCGACATAAAAGATCCCACTAGGTCGAAGTGTCACCGGTCTGTACTGACTGGCCCCCACACAAGATAAAATAAGATAACAGGTTGCCAGGGGAACAGAAAATGACATAATGTATTTTTCATCCAGCAAAAAATACTGTTACTAATCTAATCTATGTACATATACGCGAGCATAACGGCGGGCACAATCTAGAATGAAATGTTTCTAATATCTCTTATATGCGCAGTCCCTAAGTAGACACAAACACTACCGTAACCCAAACTCTACCTAACTCAGTATATTTTTATCAGACACAGACCACTCGAATAACAATTTATTAGATAGATCTAAATTTTTACAGAGATTAAGATTGTCTTTTACCTAGGTTTTCCACAGACTTAGGTGTCTTGTGACCTAGATAAGGCTACATAGATCTTTGTAAACGCCTAGCCTGTGCTCGGTATGGGTGTGATCTATTGACACCCCAGAACCATTTCTTACTGAATAGAAGAATTCAGGTTACACTGTAATATCACAGCTGTTTTAAGGGTTCCTCAGTTTTATTTTTAGTAATATCTTGAGCCTTATCTTTAGAATAAAAACCGGTTAGATTGACGAAAAATGTCTGTCTCTACCTGTTATGTAAGACTAAATAAGTATTTATCGTGAAAAAAGCAATTTTAAATAATATTGTCTTATGTTTACGCGAATGTACATACATTGAAATTAAACACTTTATACGGATTTTGTCGTGTTGTTTATTTTACTTTAAAACACTTTTATTACATAATTTTAAAAACTCTAATACTACTATTATTCAATTTTACTATATTTAATTTAATTAAAACTATTTATATTTAAGTTTACACTTTGCTCCGGCGTTTCGGTTGTTTTACAGCAGTCAAGTTCACGAGGAGACTAAGATAGTAGTTACCAGCTGTGAGAAACTTAGACTGTGTTTACAATGTTTAGCTTCTTATATATAGCATAAAAATAGTGGCAGTTTTCCCACTAAGCGACAGTTGGACTGCTACACCAAGGTCTTCAGTTCGAACGCAAGGCACGTACGCACCTTAGCCTCTTCAAAGTGCGTGTTTAATTAGTTATTGCTCGATATAACGGCAACGAAAATATTATAAACAGGAACCTACATATCTAAGTGTTCTCCATAAGGTTAAAAAACATGTGTAAGTTGTCAACTTGCACTTAGCCAGCGTGGAAACTATGACCTAAATCTTCGCATACTTCGATGTTCAGTCCGTACCCAGCAGCACCTTTTCTAGCTTTGCTGACACAAACATATGGAAGCTCAATTTTTGTAGATTATTAGAGTTATATAAAATTACCAATAAAATTCTCTTTAGTAATTCTGTCGCACAGGACATTCTCAAATAGACCAACAATAAAAATAATGATATTTAATATAATAATCTTAGTACCACAGGCTCTACATTAAACAAACGAAATGCCAATTGATACCCCGAGTCTAATGAAGTATGAAGATCAAAGGCATCAGAATGGACATCGCGGAGGAACTGAAGTAGTCACGTGGAAGAGATACAAGTGGATATTTATTATTATGAAGTCTATCGGCTGTGGTACTAATAAATAAATGTTTTCAAGTATTTATTAGGCAAATCTTATTAAATGTTCTAATGTAATGTTGTTTTAATGGTCGCCCCACGACGTTACGGGTGTTGTATGTTCGAATCTTAAACAAAACAAATTCATTTCCTCCGTTAGTCTATACTAATATTACAAAAAGGAAAGATTTTATTTTTGTTTGTTAGTTTGTTTTTTACTCAAAAACTAATGAACCGATTTTAAAAATTCTTTCTTCAGCGAGTAACAAAAAAACGTACTATTTCTAACATAACCTAACCTACTTTTACGGGAACGAAGCCGCAAGCAAAAGCTAGTCTTATATAAAAACACACATTAAATGCTAACTGTTTTGCAGTTTCATTTCTATTCGTTTAGTAATTGTTAGAATATATAAGCGTCAAACTAATGAGTACATTTTTGTTTCAGATTCCTTATGGTGTCAACTATATTGTAAGTACCAAATTAAACTATAATTAATTGAAAGATCTCTGTTGTGGCTACTTTGTAGTGTTACTAACTAAATAACTATTTTAGAAACTAACTATTCACTAATCTGTTATGACAATAATTAACATTATATTTTTTAATTAACCTTTTGAACAGCAACGGCTTACCGGCGGCGGTCAGGCGCCAGACAATAAGTTTTCAAAGACGTCTGTCATTCCAACAATTCACATGTTAATAGAACTTCATTCTTACAACTTATTAAGATGTAATTTACCTTAACACATGACGACTTGACTCACGTTTATACCCTGAAGGAGTAGACAGAGGTGTAGACACCCATATTTTTAACCCCCGACGCAAAAACGACGGGGTGTTATAAGTTCGACGTGTCTGTGTGTGTGTGTGTGTGTTTCTGTCTGTGGCATGGTAGCTCGCGAACGGATTTTAATTTTGTTTTTTTTTGCTTGAAAGGTGAATTAGTCGGGAGTGTTCTTAGTTATGTTTGATGAAAATAGGTCCAAGATGGCCGCCGCCACAAAATGGCGGATTACATTTTTTCCCAACTCCCTCAATATGAGTATTAAATAAAAGGACTTGACTAGTAGAATACTATACACTATAATAAATTTCAAATTCAAGATGGCCGCCACCATAAAATGGTGAATTACATATTTTTTTCACCACTCCCTCAATAAGGGTATCTAATTAATTATGTGTACTTTAAATTTTAAATTTATAGTTATAGCTATGGTGCCAGATTCACGTAATAGAGAGTGAGTCTGTTTTCATTTAGCAGACTGCTCCAGCTCCAGACTGTACTGCTACTAGAATTTTCTTGATTAGTACTAAAAATAGTCACACTACAACCGCAACTAAGGCAGTTATGTCTCGGTAATGCTCAGGTAGTACCGACTACATGAGCTGTCCACTTCGATACCCAGGTCGAGCAACGTGTTCTAAAGATTTTCTTTCAAAAAATCACATCAGCAGCATAAAGTCTGGAACTGTATGTACTGTACGCTTACGGTCTTACGTAAGCTAGAAGCTTCAAACCGTAGCTGGCGCCATGTGAGTATAACACGCTTATACATTGATATAAGCTCATATCTAAGAATCCCTGGGTAGGCAAAAGTCTTCTTGGAGATACAAGGGTGTAAGCGTGAGACTATATAGATCGTAATACCAATTTGCTACCAATTAATAAAATATCTTCGACTAAACAAGACTAAACAACAACAGGGGACCAACCACTACTTACAACTTGACAAACCACATATACTCGCAAAAGAACACCGATTCCTACCAAGGATGCTTCGCGAGGCTATTGAAATTAAAAAACATCCTAATTTCAATAGAGAGGATGGTTGGAATGTACCACCAGCTTGGGATCCAGTCATTCGAATAGTCAAACCCAAGAAGAAGCAAAACACAGCTAGACTTCATGATACTTTGAGCTCATTCTGCATAAATAGGAACACCAAAGATTAAATTATGTTCGGGTACTTTGAAATAACTAGCTACACTTCAGAACGTTGGGACAACTACCATCTTAGTCTCCCCGTGAACATGGCTGCTGTAAAGCAACCGAAACGTCGGGGCAAAGTGTAAACTCAAATATAAATTGTTTTAATTAGAAAATATATAGATTAAATAGTAGTAAAATTTCAATAATAGTAGTGTTAGAGTTTTCAAAATTATGTAATACCAGTGTTTAAAGTAAAATAAACAACGCGATAAAATCCGTATAAAGTGTTTAATTTCAAAGTACAACTTGCCTTTAAAGGTAATCGTCGAAAACCTCGGCCACAATTTGACTAAAATAACACAAACTTTTAAATAACAAACCCCTGTAATATTCTATAATAAACTGCGAAAACAAAGTCTAAAAGTATAAATTCGGAACGTTTATGTTAATCACGAAACTTCCTTCGGATAATATGTCCCGTACAATTTCTAATTATTACTTTGACAAATCACGCGAGGGCCCCTAAGGCTTTATGATAATGATCTCGGCTTAATATAGGTTTGCGTAATAAAATTCATAATTAATGTACGGTACTGCATACATTTGTGAATTTTAAGTGAACTGTTGTAAGATAAAATTCGGTAGGAGCTCGTTATTTGGAGGGCAATAGATTTTTAAGAAGACTTCAGTGTGATAACGTGAATTGAAAACTAATAATAGTTACGTAACTATACATACTAGCGGTCGCCAAGTGGTCGAAATTCGCTTATAATTTATACAAATTTTAAATTTGGTCATTATTTACGTTTTATTGTGTATAACTATACCCTTATAATCACAATTCATTTAGTCACCTACTTTACATACATATGAATGTAACCATAGTTACGAAGCATTCTACGAAGTCAGCCGAACAATGCCGAAATATTACGAACGCGA
This sequence comes from Catocala nupta, assembly GCA_963675205.1. Taxonomy (NCBI): domain Eukaryota; kingdom Metazoa; phylum Arthropoda; class Insecta; order Lepidoptera; family Erebidae; genus Catocala; species Catocala nupta. The sequence continues at coordinate 25,593,970 of OY776093.1, forward strand.
TTCGACTGCTTGTGTCAAATGCATGGTTGTGTGCGTGTAGTGTTTTTTCATTCATTTAATGTATTTCTAATGCATATTTTATAAAAATATTAGGATTCGCCTCTCCTTTTCCATTTAAACTATAACTGTGCCAAATTTCATACTCCTCCATCCGCGCAATTTTCGTAAAAAGGGGTACAAAGTTTTTGCTTCACGTATTATTCATATTCATATTCTTTATTTGCAATTCCACAATGTAGGTAAATTAGATGGTAAAAACTTAAAATTAGGTGACATTATGGACCCTGTTGGGGCATAGCAAAATAATTACAATCAATAAGTTATTATCCAATTATAAGTTTATATTCAATATTATGTTATCAATTCATATAAGGCTAGGCAACACATTTATTATCATATTATTATTATAAGAGAATTATAATTTTATTATACCCACGACAAAAGTGGTTCAAAGGAGCTTTAATATTTTATATTTATTTATTTGTTTTATTTGATAATATAATTTTAATAATAACATTTTAAAAATTATTTATTTAATTAGTACATTATTTGTTGTTTTATTTATAATTAGGAATAATTTTATTTGTCATTTAAATATTCATTTATGCTGTAGTAACATTTCTCGATTAGGTATATTTTAAGTTTACTTTTAAATTTATTTTCATATTCTATACTCCTTATTATATTTGGAATTTTGTTATAAATTACGCACATTGCTAGAGGTCCTGAGTGGAATTTTGATAAGGTAGAACTTGGTATTGCAAGTTTATTTGAAGGTCGAAGGTTACGTTGTTGTGATCGTTGATCGCTTACCAGAGGAAACAGTGATGGATGCTTTCGGACAAATTTACAAATTTCCAATATGTACATACTTGTCAAAGTGAGAACCTTGTATTTGATAAAGTGAGGTTTGGTACTTTCTGTGATACATATATTAGCTATTATTCTAATACACCTTTTCTGCAGTATAAAAAGTTTTTCTGCATCCACACTATTGCCCCATAGAATGATCCCGTAATTTAACCAGGAATGTGCATAGGCATAGTATGCTGTCAAGGCAGTTTTGGAATTTGTTACTTTTTTTAGTTCAAGTAGTGCATATGTGAATCTTGACATTTTATTTGAGATGCTTTGGATATGTGCCTTCCAATTTATAAAGGTGTCTATAGTTAAGCCTAGTAATGAGAATTGGTCTACACATTGTATCTTTACATTATTATATGAATAATTTATATCAAGTTCTTTCTTTTGATAAGGTCTGTATTGCATCAATTTGGTTTTATTGAAGTTCAGGCCTAAGTTGTGGTCAGTCATCCATTTATCTATTTTTGAAAGTGTTATATTTAAAATAGAATTTAAGTTTACATTTTTTTTACACGGTAGTATTATGGATATGTCGTCTGCAAACAGGACTGTATGAGCATCAATTACTTTTGGTAGATCGTTGATATAAATTAAAAATAAAACACATCCCAGTACGCTGCCCTGAGGTATAGACATGGTGATGTTTGCTTTTCGCGATCTGATATGAGTAGTTTGACCAGTCTGTGAGAGGTGCTCTATCTCAACATATTGAATACGATTTTTTAAATAGGAAGTAAACCAGTCATGTGCTATTCCTCTCACACCTATAGAATATAATTTATCTAATAATATTTTGTATGATACTCGGTCATATGCCTTACTCATATCTAATAGTACTCCAATAGCATATTCTTTTTTATTTAATATATTTAATGCCTCTTGAATGTACTTGTGGTCTACAAGTTAGCTAGCGTTGTAGATTTATTTTTTCTGAATCCGTTTTGGCATTCACTGAATATTTTAAATTTTTCACAGTAATTATATAAGCGTATCGATACTACAGTCTCAAAGATTTTTGAAAATGTGGACAAAAGTGCTATTGGTCGATAATTCCCAGCATCAGACTTATCACCTTTTTTAAAGATTGGTTTTATAATTGATATTTTTAGTAAATCGGGTACTGTTCCTTCTTCTAGAGACTGGTTGATTAGAGTGGTTAAAGGTATTATTAATTCATCTGAGCATGCCTTTACGAGAACTGGAGGAATTTCATCATGACCATAGCTATGTTTAATTTTTAGATTTTTAATTATATGTTTTATTTCGGTCGGATCAACTGGTCTAAAGTAGATACTATTTTCACTAGAAATTAATGTTGAACTACCTGAAAGGCTTCCGCCACCTTGTTGGATACACTGATTTTATATTATATTTATTACTAAATTTTAATACTGAAATTTGAATGGAGGTGTTTTCTCCATTTAAAATAATAATACTACTCATGGTAAATGTAGGTACGATACTGAGGCAAAATCAGCAATGTTTGAAAATCTCTTTGTATATCTGTCTGAACGAATATGACACACATATTACAACGCAGACTTTAATGAAACTTGATATATAATAACTTTTTTATACATCTGAAGTACATAATATTGTCTTCTGTTTACGCGAATGTTATTCATTGAAATTAATGTACCACGAGCTTGGGATCCAGTACTTCAAATAGTCAAACCCATGAAGAAACAAGTCACAGCTAGACTTCATGATACTTTGAGCTTATTCTGCGTAAATAGAAACACCAATGACTAAATTATGTCGGGTACTTTGAAATAACTACACTGGAACATTGAGACAACTACCATCTTAGTCTCCTCATGACCATGACTGCTGAAAAGCAACCGAAACGTCGAGGAAAGTGTAAACCTAAATATGAATAGTTTTAATAGTTTAAATAATTTTATTATCTTATAAATTAGTAAAATTCAATAGTACCAGTAGTGTAATAGTTTCAAAATTATTTAATAGAGTGATAAATAAACAACGCGATAAAAGCCGTATATTGTAGTTTAATTTCAACATCTGAAGTACGTTATAAGTATCCTTCACAATTAGTACTGATGGATCCCATGACGCGCTCGTACCTTATTAGAGGAGTTTCGTATTTTGTACCTTTTTCTATTGCAATAGTTACAGCGGGCAACACGAGGTTATGTGCCAAGTAATGCCTAATACGGTTCCTACAGATGTTGGCAACATTAGATAAAAGTGCGTTTTTACGCGCTTTTCCAGCGCATTTATTTTATATTTTATTGACTAGGAATATTCCAGTAAAACCTAATACATTATCAAGTTAAATAAAATCGTTAATCTTCAATAGTATTATGTATATACAGGCTAAGTATGTTTAATATATAATATATCTTCAACCTTTACATACAACAACCGCAAAAAGCAAGGGTGTTTCTCAATTTCTATTCCCAGCATCGCTTACACAAAGTTAATGTCACACAGAACAATGTTTACGTACGCTAATATGAGTGTTTGTAGAGGTTAGTTTCGTTAAAGACAACTTTACATCAAAGCATTGTATTTTAACATCGGTTTCAAAGAAATATAATGTATAATGAAGGTGTTAATTAACGCTTAGATGTTACATATCTTTATATATATAATTCTTCTGTACGTGTGTTGACATTGAACTTCTCGTAAACGCCTGGACCGATTTGAATGAATTTTCGCCTGTACAGGACAACGCCTGCTAGTATATATATATATATATATTCTATCACAAAGGTATCATCTAGCCCAAACTAAGCAGAACTTGTACTATGGGTACTAGACAATTGATAATCATACATATATATATATATATACATTCCTTTTTTTTGTAAATACATACATATTATACATAGAAACACCCAAACTAAGACAAAGATCTATGTTCATGCACACAAATGTTTGACTTGTGCGGGAATCGAACCCGCGTCCTCAGGCGTGGCAGTTGGTTACACTAACCACTACGCCATCGAGGTATAAATTTTAATATAAATATAAATAAAATGTATATATCGAGTATTTTTACTGTTGTATTTCGTTCGGTGAGTGAGAGTGCCAGAGGCCCAATCATCCTCTTTCGCCCTTCCCACTTCCTTTTTCTCTTCTTCCTTTTCTAAAGGGTCGACAAAGCGCAAGTGATACCTCTGGTGTTGCAGGCGTCCAAAGGGTACGGTGACCACCTACCGTGGCCGTATGTTTGTTTGCCACTTTAGCAGTATAAAAAAAAAAACACCGTTTATCGTTATAGGTCCTATATAATAAGGACCAAGGCAATTGCCGCCTACCGGGTACACTTGAAGATTCCTTGCTGGTACTAAGAATTTTTGACTAATATCACTCAATAACACTTTTCTCGATATGGAAATTGGATCTAAGACCTCATGCACAACAATCACATACACTGCCCTCGTAGACGCCCTCGAATTGCCTACCCCAGATATTGAAACTGCAACTGTCTTGATAATGCCTTGCGCTGAGGTGAAACACGTGTCGACGCATATTTTATGCTCAAAACGTATTATTGATGATTATATGTGGCTATTACAATGCCAAAAAGTTGAAGTTGAAGTTACACCTGTCAAAATGAAAAATATCAAAATTTGTCATACCTACTTCTAACAGTGAATGATAATACTCTCTTTATGAGTTAGCAATCGAGCATAAATTATGTGTAAAAACTGTAAAACTTAGAACAGAAGTCGATTTATTCCCTACTTACCCCTTATACTATAATATAATAATATTCTACCACATACACACAACACTATCTAGCCCAAACTAAGCAGAGCTTGTACTATGGGTACTAGACAATGGATAAACATACATATGTACTTTTTTTTTGTAAATACATACATATTATACATAGATACACCCAGACTAAGACAAAGATCCATGTTCATGCACACAAATGTTTGACTTGTGCGGGAATCGAACCCGCGTCCTCAGGCGTGGCAGTTGGTTACACTAACCACTACGCCATCGAGGTATAAATTCTAATATAAATATAAATAAAATGTACATATCGAGTCACATGTGCACCCATATGCACAGTCTTTAAATAATTCTAAATTTAAATAGCGTCACGATAAAATGTCTCTATATTTAGCTCAGGCTTTTAGTCACTCGATGATTTGTTTATCTTGGGGAAAGATAACACAACTTGGCGATGGGGTAAAATGGGGTTACCTATTTATATTCAAGTAATTAGGGTGTTTATGTTTTTGTTTCGAGTAAGGGAAGAACTTTGGGATGTATGTGTTAGTACGCATACTAGAAAAAGATTTAGATGCTAGCTAACATACTCTCTGTTATTGCTTTATGTAGAGCAGTGATAGCTTAATGGGGAGACCAACAGACTGCAATGCAGAGGGTCTCGGATTCGAACCCGCACCTCGCGCACCTCTGACTTTCGGCAGCTATATGACTTTTCGAAATTATGTGCGTATTGATTGACAATTATCGCCTGCTTCGTGCCTCGGAGAGCACGTTAAGCCGTCGGTCCCGGCTGCCATGAACATCTATGGCAGTCGTTATTGGGGAAGTTGACACAAAAGATCCAATTGGGTCGAAGTGTCATCGGTCTGTACTGACTGGCCCCCACACAAGATAATATAAGATATTGCTATATGTATTATATTATAAGTAACTAACTTACCCGTTAGACGTTGTCCTGACTTAGACGAACTGTCAAACTCGCAAGGTTAAAAAAGTCGTTAAGTTTTCTGAAATTATCAAATTTTCTGCGCAATTTTCTTAACTTTTCTTTCCTTGAAAACGCTCTACAAAGTATTAGAAAGCTTCAAAAAAAGATGAATGAAGTAAAGTCGTTCTCAAGTTATAGCGTGACCAAAGGAAACAGGTATTCATTTTTATATACCTATATAGATGGCAGAGTACTAAAACCATTTACATTTTTATTTTAAATGAATAGCAATTTGCAATATTTTGCAATACACGAATGCACGGATGGCGTAGGGGTTTATCTGGTCGTTCTCGCCACTTACTGCCCGGAGTGTTGTTGGTTCGATGCTCACATAAGACAAAAATTTGTTTGATCCACCAATAGCTGTTTCAAGTCTGATTGTTTTAATGTCCGCTGTTTGAATGTTTGTAAAGTTTCCCGCGACACAATATAATCCTAGGTTGGCGTTGTCTTTTAGAAATATTGAAATACTGACTAATGATTTAAAAAGACAGAGTACTAAAACCGTTTTCTTTACTGCCAGCTGGATAGTAAACTATTAGAAATAAAAAATAATAATAATATTCTACCACATAGTCCCTAGTGTAAGCCTCCCAAAGGGCCGGGTATTTTCCTAACGTATTAGGGAAATACCCGTAAAAGAGAAACAATATTCTACCCCATACACACAACACCATCTAGCCCAAACTAAGCAGAGCTTGTACTATGGGTACTAGACTATGGATAAACATACATATATATTTTATTTTAAATACATACATACATATTATACATAGAAACACCCAGACCAAGACAAACATCCATGTTCATGCACACAAAACGTTTGACTTGTGCGGGAATCGAACCTGCGACGTCATGCGTGGCAATCGGTTACACTAGCCACTACGCCATCGAGGCCGACAATATTTTGCAATCTATAATAGTAGGAAAGCTACTGCAATAACATTGTTAATACATTCATTCAGTCTATTAAAACTGTAAGGCTGAGTTTGTTCATTGGAGAAATTCAAATTCAAATATATTATTTCTAAACAATGTTTAACGTATTATTTGGACAAGTAAAATTTCAAACATATTAGTTTTGTACAGGGAATAATTGAACATTAAAAACAAAAGGCCCGATAGTTTGGTTAGCAAATTGGAATCTACCATTTAGAATAGTCTTAATGTCCGTCCGTATATACAACATTACTAAAAATCGAACAAATTTTGACTTTGTTTTAAAATGTATTAGATAAAACCTTAAAATGTAGCCGCTTTATATCCGATTTTGTTTCGTAGAACTAAATATGATGAATTTCGTTCACGGAGGCGATCATAACGGAGACTGGCCAACTGCGCAGGAAATATTATAGTGCACAAGTATATGCGCTCACACAAGCGCACTCTGTTCCCTAACTCACCGTCAAGATCCTAAGTCCGGCCTGTTATTAGGATTTCTTAGCAGAAAAACCTAATAACTTTATTGCTCCGACTCGGGATTCGAACCCGAGACCTCATCCACAGCAGTCGTATTAATTACCACTGCGCCACGGAGGCAGTAGCAAAACTAAATATATGATGTGATCAACGTAAACCACATCATGAGCAATCTGTAATTTATTGTTGATATTATTTTATTATTATGAAAACGCACCTCGAAAACATTGGGGAATATTAATAAACTAACGTTGGTAGCCATTTATCATATACAGCGTTATTAGCAGTCAAATTATTTGCATACCGCTGCTAATACCAGTAAACAGAATAAATTCACCTTCATTTTATTATTATTTATTAATAAATTGTAGTAAACCGTGCACAGAACTAACAGTACCGCAAATATTTTAAGCCACCTTCCAATTGATTTAATTAAAATTGAATAGAGTTTGACCCAGTTATGAAATATTGCCGGTCGAGCGGTCCCTCAATTTAGTATTTATGTAACGAAATGTTTTACATTTTATAAATGTATTGAGGTCTTCGATTAGTATCGGAAAATATTGGCTCTTAACCAAAACTCAATACTTTATTGCATTTCACAATGTATACTTAGGTGGTAGTGCTTAACTTAAATGAATCATTATGAACCCTGGGCACAGTAAAGTAGAAGATAGGATATGACATTATAATTATATTATAATTTGGTTTGTTCCGCATTTGCCCCTACATTAAGTCCCACATTCCAAAATATTCCTCAATCGCCCCTATTTTTCAATTATTCCTTTTCGTCCTACATTTTTGTGCGTATGATTAGCAAAACAAAATATGGTTAAAAATTATTTTTAATCTTTTTGTAGTCGGGCTCGTGGTATCATGCAATCATAAGCCCAAAGTGTTGCCCGGAGATTCATGAGATATTTTAAAATATTTTTCAGCTGATGATATAACAAAAATTCCATACAACAAAAAAACAAGGGCAGAAATGGAACATAATTTGGGACGAAAAAGGAATTACATTAAGAAATTAATATTTATTTAAATTTAGGGGCATATAAGGAACAACTTTTGGGACGAATGCGTATTTCTACGTTTAGGACGAAATATGAGGAACGAATGTGGAACAAACCTATCATTTTTATGTTACATAATAAGTGTACCTATATCTGTTTTATTCTAGAACTTTAGTATAACCATTTCAATTGTTATGAATTTATGTATACCAGTGTAGTTAAGTATTTAGTTGTTTATCATTCAGGTATTCATTTATAGTGTATTAGCACTTTTCTATCAAGAGACTTTTAAATTTAATTTAAAACGACGTAGTCTCACATTTTTTATTGTATCTGGAACCTTATTAATTTTTACCGACATCACATAAGGACTGTTTGAGTGCATGTGCAAGTTAGATACGGGCAGGTTGAGTAAAGTCGAGGGCGTAACGCGTATCTATGTTGATTTTCATCTCTTTTTGTATAGAACTTGATATTTACGTACAAATTTGCGTGTTTCTAATATGTATATACTGAGAAGAGTCAACAATTTGTATTCTTTAAAGTGGTTTGCAGCTTTCCGTTACTTCAATATTTGTTAAGATCCGTACAAGTTTATTTTGTAATATAAATAATGTGGGTGGGAGGATTATGTCGTAATTAAGCCATGCACGTGCAGTGCAATGACGAGGGCGGTTTCAACGTTAGTACTTTTCTTAACTTCGCGAAGGGTATATGAAAATTTCGATAGTTGCGAACAAATTTTTTAATGTGATTTTCCAGTTTAAGTTTTTGTCTATATTTATTCCTAGCAAGGTAAAGGTTTTTATTTTTATTTTTATATATGTATTCAATTTTAAACGTTTGTTTTTTATATGGGTGAAAAGTCATTAATTTAGTCTTTAAAATATTAATCTCTAGATTATGTTCGTCTAACCAGTTAGTTGTTATGTTTAGAATGTTGTTTAATTGAAGGTAATTATTAGGGTCTGTCTTCGCGTTCTTTTTATGAATAGGCATTATTATTATTTATTAACCAATTAAGATTCGGTCCCTACATTTCTATAAAATTTAATGCTATAGTCTCCAGTTCGATACTAAGGCCGTAACGCTCAGTTTTTAACTTATGTGCGTGATAAATAGTTAGCTATCGCTCGGTTTTACGGTGAAGCAAAACATCGCGAGGAAAGCTGCATGTCTAAGAGCTTTCTATAATGTCTTTAAAGATTATGTGAACTCTACCAGCCAGCCAGCGTTTGGGCCAGAGTGGTGGACTATGGCCTAACCCTTCTCAAAGTGAGAAGAGGCCTGTCAGAGTTCCCGACGGTCAGATATGTTACAAAACTTACATTTACGCGAGAAAATTCGCGGTAAAAATTTAGCTTCCAATAGAGTCAAAAACACAAACAAATCCGCGGTATACACTCAGTATATAACGTTACCATTAAACACATATCATAACAATGGTATCGCCCACAGATCCTTTACGTCTTCACTGTTCATTATTATCTAATATATCAAAGCTAATGTGAGTGATCGTTAGATGGATAAGGCTTTGCTATCGATACGAATCCAATCTTTGATGTGGTATTAAGGCGATTTACTCCCTAGACGGTGGAAGATTTGAGCGGCTTATGGCATACATTAATGACGTTATTAAGTAAACCTTATTTTAATAGTAAGGTTATATTTAGTGTATTATGGCCGACGTATGAAGCTTTGACTTATACACTATTGCGCTATAATATTATTGGTTACAGAGGTTTTACCCTCGATTTAATATACGTGGCATTTGGAAGTAGGTACCTAAATATAAATTATTTCTTTATATTTTTAGAAGGAATAACGTAAATATGGGTTATGTCGTTCTCTCCGTCTCTCCAACTATTTCTTGTTGTTGTAGTGGGAGACCGTTGGACTGCCACGAGTCCCGAGTTCGATCCCAAGGCACGCATCTCTGACTTTTCGAAGTTATATGCCTATTAAATAGTTAATTATTGCTTGATTTAACAGTGAAGAAAAACATCGTGAGGAAACCTGCATATCTGAGAGTTCTCCATAATGTTCTCAAAGATAATTGTGAAGTCTGCCAACCCGCACTAGGCCAGCGTGGTGGACTATTGCCTAACCCTTCTTACGCTGAGAGGAGGCCCGTGCCCAGCAGTGGGATAGTTTAATACAGGGCTGATATTATTATTTTATTATTAATATTATATTATTTTTATAGCTTCTAGGCTACGTATCAACATAAAACATGCACACTAGATTTTAAGTTAGACCTCCAGCAATACAAGTGTAAAATCCGCATTCAATTTTTTTGCAATAGTGTTTGTGTGACTCGTGTAGAAACTTACACACACAAAGTCCATCCACAGGTCGCATCACAGCACACACATGTGACTAACACCGAAATATTCAGTCACGAATACTTTAAGGGTGCATTTTCACTGACGCGGAGCTGGACGGAGTGGAGCGGAGAAGAGTAGTGAAAACTAGCAAGTGTTTCTATTGCAATGGAGCGGAGCAAAGCGAAGCGGGGCGGAGTGGAGCTGAGCAGACCAGAGTTGCAATGATCTTGTAATCCGGTGTCTTTCACTGTGATTTCCCACGCCATCTTTGGTTTCATTACATTTGTATGTTGTCAGTCGTGTATCCCATAAACAAGGAAATTTTTTGGTTCGTTTTCATTCTATTTTGATTCACATACAATGTCGATAATGTGTGAAGTGACGTAATATCGCTAACTAAACTAAAATGCTGAGCACGAGTCCTTTCCTAAAAAGTACAATACAATACACTAGCCGCCGCGCCGCACTGTCCCGCTACCCTCCGCTTCGTGCGCTCCGCTTGGCACCACAGCCTGTTCGAATCCGTTCTGTCCGGCTCTGGGTATCTGAATATTTTATTTGAAAGTCCGCTCAGCTTCGCTTGCACTGTTTTCACTGATGTGGAGTGGAGATATCGAGCACTGTGATATTGGTCAGTTCACAGTCCGCTCCTCTCCACTCCACCCAGCTCCACGTCAATGGAAACGCACCCTAACGGTCCGTTTTCAACATTACCGGCATTAGGCGTGAAGGGTTGTTATTAAAATTTGTTTGAAATTTAGTCTTAAAAGGTAACATAATATTTTTGAAATGTGAACTGAAGGAAACAGATCGATCGGCAATCCGTATCGAAAATGTATCGACAAGTGTTATTGGGATACAGATAGGAAATCGATAGGTGAATTGACTTCCATCTTGGATTGACTCGATCAGTAGATCGAGGATTCGATATTGGGATCAGGCGTAAAACATCCTAATTCTAATCGTAACATTGTTTGTTTGTTATGCTTTCACGCCCTAAATGCTCAACGGTTCATCATGTAATGTCGTACACACGTCGCCAGAGGTACAGAGGGACATAGGATTCCTTTCGTCCAGAAAAATTACTGTTACTAATCTAACCACCCTAAATTTACGCGAGTGAAGCCGAGGGCAAAAACAAGTTTGATAATAAAAATAATAACCACCTAACTAATTCACTAAAAGAAAACGCTATTATTCAGAAAAGACTGCGTTTATTGATAATAAAGCGAAACAAAGAAAATGCGGGCCACAACAAAGCAATACAAACAAAAGATAATTAAAGTGCAGTTAAAAACCTCACGTACTTACTTGATGCGTGCACCCCCGTTGTCACTTTCAGCCGCATATATCTATCTAGAAGCTCCTGCAGCGGGAGCTGTGACCTGTTTTAAGATTCGTGGTTGTTCTTTTAAGACGTCTCCACAGCATTTTCATTTACGGTACGTTCACGTTATTAGGAATTCTAGTATGTTTATTTACAATTAACTCGTGATATATTCCGATTGCAAAGCAGAATGTAGTGATAACCTAGTGGGAGACCGTTGGAGTGCCAGGCAGAGGTCTCGAGTTCGATCCCAAGGCGCGTATCTCTGACTTTTCGAAGTTATCTTCGTTTTAAATAGTTAATTATCTCTCGCTTTTACTGTGAAGGAAAACATTAAGAGGAAACCTGTGAGGTAATGGGATGTACCAAAGTCTGTAGTTCAGGGTGAGTAAAATAAAACTGTCTCAAGTTACGGTTTTGGTTTATTGTCCGCCACACACACATAATATACACGTATAGCAAGATTAGAAGGTGAATGAGTTTTTGCGCAGGCACACTAGCATGAGCATTAATTAAGCATGAAGATACGCAAGACTGAAGAAAGAAAGAAGCTCAAAGCTCACAGTTCATGTCGTAAAACGGATGCGAGAATATGATAGCCATATAACAACGATAAATAATATATATTTATACCGATCTATCCAAATAAGTGTCCATTACTCAAAAATATCTCCAAAACTGACGGCCCGTACCTCTGACATATTAAGCCTAGAACATTCTACTTTTTGTATTTTGAATGCGCGTTCTCACTGTACTTGCAATCAGCCAGCTCGATAATTATGTTTGTTTAGACTTGCGTGTTTAGTAATATTGTGTAAATAATATATAATCATGTGTATTGTAAATGATAAAAATATACTTTACACCGTAGGTAGCCTACACGTCCTGCCTGTCTGTGAGGTCTCCATAATATTCTATAAGATATACCTCAAAAATTCCGACAAAATTGTCGTTCATGCTTGCAACCAAGAGAGCGATGGATAATGGAGCGTTTTGTTGATTAGACTCGTAAAGGAAAAATATTGACATAGATACACATAAATATATATAGATACGAATACATTATATTTTAAATACTTAAAAGAAATTATTTTAATTGCTACAATGCCCTCTTTCTCTCCCCTAATTTGCCGTGACAGACAAGGTCCATAATAATCGAATTTGTTTATAAATCCATATTTGTATAACATGCAATAAAATATTGAGTATTCAAATGTTATTAAAACTTCAAATTTGTTAACATAAGAAACTTTCGCCTGAACGTAGTACAATACGAGCCATGTCAATGCCTAGTATTCATAATTTATGATCAAATTGTTTGATTTGTTATGCAACCAGTATACGCTTGGGACTATAGTGAATATAGTGCGGCCTAAATATATTATGATTATTATTTAGTGCGTATCGATTAGATTTAGATTAATAAGGTTGATGTTACCGTCATAAGCGGGGCGAATATCGGCAAGCGGTTTGAAATAATTGAACCGCGTGACAACTCTACTTGAAGGTGATACAAGTTCCATGATTGAATTGAAAAGCTAAGCATATTGTCTGCGTATCTTGGATGGGTGATGTGACATTACCAACTCTTGGCAAGTACATATGTAAAGTATCGACCATTAACATTTATATTTACGTATAGGTAAGACATTCTAATGTTTTGGTCTAATTTATAAATACCATGATTGCTTTGTCATGCAAAAGACAAATGCAACGTTGTTCTTATAAAGAACTAAAGAGAAAATCGAAATTAAAAGCCATAGTTCTGGACCTGTGTCTTATGGCAATTGACACTTAAACCACCTTAAGGTGCTTTTGGAGTCAAATACCATGCCACTCTATAGTGACATGGTATTTGAGTCCAAAAGCACCACCTACGTTTGGCTCTTTATTTACCCATATAAATAAGGAGCCAAAAAATATTGTCCAAGCTGAAGCCTATAACAAATAAGTTCTTACGTACGACTTGGAACAATCAATTCCATTTCTCTTCCAAACAACTGCCACACTTATTCCATGGCATATACATCGCACTTACAGTGGTTTCCCATATAATTTTCAGTAGCAGCTCTGAGTCTAACAATACTCCTGATCGACAGCAGAATGCTCACTTACCTTAACGTTAAACTCGAAAACAGCCTGCAGAATGTGTGGGTGATATTTTATGGAGATATGATTGATCCCTTTTCTCTATTAAACAAAGAAAATCTATCCATCTAGATCTCATCTTCATCCATTCAAAATTTTCATATCACAAATAGATCAAAGATGCCTTCGCCGCACATGTCACAGAGCCTTGAACAAATGACCTACAAATGTCATCCCTTCGAACCTTAACACCCTCATTTGGTGGGTCAAAATGTTCTTCGTAGTATTATTTATGCAAACGCTTCAGATCCCTTCGAGACAGTTGAGTGTAGATGTCTTATAGTTGAATATGTGGTGAAGAATTTATAACTTCATCTTTGGATTTGTTGGAAACCAAATCAATTAATTAAAAACCCTGAGTCAAATCATTATAAACTGAAGAAAAATGAAATCTACCTTTAAGTCGTCAGGCTATAGGAAACGATAATAATAACAATCTATATTTTTAAGTGAAAGATACCGCAGATGCCTGTTATTTGGTGACGCTACAAATGAGCTTGCTCACCCAAGAAATTATCATTCTCTTACATGAAACTGGAGTAAGCATAAAATCACTGTTCTTGCTTTTCGCCTGCTTTTTTTGACTAAGAATGCCAGAGGTTCACATACATACATACCTACAGGTAACATTAATTTACTTCATGCCATTATTAATTCTTGTTCCCCTCACATGCGATGGTTACATTGGGAGTGGATAAAATAAAATTCATAAATATCATCCAATTATTGTTCTTCTGGGTCCTAAATTATAAAATCTAGACGCTTTTGTTTTTTTCTATTAGTTATCTAAGAGTACTATATTAGTCTGCTGGTTAGGCTAAAAAATAAACCCTTTGGAAATACCAAATCTAAGAATGAAAAACATGCTGACTAATGTTCTTCTTCACTTCTTCACTCTATCTCTCTTTCTGGTGCTATCTGCAAAAAATTATCATTATGGTCTAGGCAACACACGAACCCTTAATAAAACTTCCCTTTATTAATCCTTAAATACATATTCATGGCCGTCAGCGGATTGCAGTACGCATCATAAAAATAAGATTTGAGCAAATGAAGCAAGATAGTAATGCCAGAAAAGGGAAGATGGGAAAGGAAATTCACTTGCATTAACGTATGGAACTCCGTATCCCTGTCTGACTAACTGGTAAATACTAAGTTATGCATACTAGCGTATGCATAACTAGGTTGAAACCTCTTGTAGTTTTCTTTTATACACGCATCTCTGTTCATAATTCCTCAATCAATACTTTATGTAATTATCGCGGTGTGACGGGTGTGAAGATATGGGTCGGGGCTCGAAGGGTCAAACTTCACGCGCTATTATTTATGCAAACCTTCACAGCTCTAAGTTTTGGGTATTAAAGCATCAATATTAAATCTACATGCCTACATGTGCAATCACGTCATTTTCTTAGTACGTTACACTAGTGACCCGTACTGATGTTTTAAGGATGTTAAATTCTTGATAGTTGAAATTAAGAAAAATACAAGTTTCCATATTCGCCGAACCTGCATTATTAAGGGAATCATGTTTTTTTTACAATAAATGACAACAGCAATATGCAGGTAAACAACGAATTCATAGTCGCCAGCTTAAAAGACGATAGGCCTCTCGGATTAATCTATCCGCTTATAAATGAGCTTAAAATCGTCTAATAATAGTTTACAGGGTTGTTAAGAAGGCGCAACAGTAGACCAGTGCAATCTATAGCCGTTGCATTGCAGCTTAGCTACTCCTTTTTCATTGGTTTTTAAGTACTAGTTAGAAGTTTATTACTAGGCAAGCCATAGACTTAATGGGGATGTCAAACAAGCATATATACAAAAGTATAAAAACTTATATGGATTTTCTGTCAAAACATTCTCGGAAACAGTTACAAAATTGACGGCGTTTAATCTTTAAGCCTTGAAAAGCACGTAATTCGACGATTCTGACGATATCAATTACCGTCACATCAGACTATGAGTGAGATTATAGAGTGTGCATTTGTATTTGCATACTCACTTTTGCACTAATATAATATCTTCTGCACAAATACCCAGCCTTCATTCAGATTGGCTGCAGTGATCGCAATTCATTCTAGTGGATATTGTTATTGTTATCAGGATTGTAAAACAATTCAGTTTCTAAAGGATTTTCAGATGAAGACTGAAAACAGCGCAAAAAATAACGCCATTTCTTATCCAATCTTTTCCAACCTTTATCTTCATTCATCAGTAGGCCTTTCAATATAGATCAATTTTTACACCTCGTGCTAGTCCTTATAATTCCATTTGTTTACTTAATCTGTTTTACATTAGGGGAATAACAAATCATTTTCGTTGGAACCGGCTGGTGTAGGCAGATTACGAGAAAATTTTCTTCCATTTTGTGATGATGAGAAAACTGAATATTTAACGAAAATATTTTTTTATAGCATCTACATTAGGTTTGATGTGGTGAGAGGGAATCTTATTATTATGAAACAGAATTATATTATAATTATGTTAATGATGTCTCGGTGACTGTTAACGTGAATTTCATGTAGCAATTCATTTGTTTGTTTTTGTTGCCAGATATTTTAGCTTTTCTGGAAATTTCCAACTTGATATACGGCCTCTTATCGCACAGAACATGCTAGCTTCCTACTGTTCTATAAGATCCAACCTTGATAGTTATAACTTGTTGGAAAACTAACGCTGCTGCTTACGATCGGCACTGAACTGCACGTGGCGCAAATATTATTATTACTTCTACTTGGAGTAAAAGTGCGGCATATAGTATTTCGTGCTCTGTATCTCTCTGCATCGCGTGATGTTTCATACACAGACACCTCTGCTCTTACTATACACAAGTTGTATTTCAATAAATGCTTTAAATACCCAAAAAATTTAGTTTGTTTTCCTACTTAATCGTCACCGCACTAATGAAAATAAATGTTTAATGATTTCAATAATATCATATTATAGAATTTAGTCTTTTTAGCGACTAATTCTAAAAAAGTGCGTAACGTCGTGAATTTTATGTCCCTGCTACATTCTCAATTGAACCACTTCACCTTACAAACAAATAGCAATACAAATGCAAGCCATCACCTAAGGTCTTTGTCCTTATATTGCCAATAGAAATAGATAACACTCACTTAAAATTCACCTTTCATCCGATGAGACGTAAACCATTTGTATTAAAAACAGGTATGCAAGGAAAACTCCTTAGAAAAGTATCGTGGAGCCCTCACGTACCGAATTTACGCTCATTCACTTGATTCCAATCGCGATAAGTGAGACGACGATCATTGTAACACGCGCGCGATGTATTTGCTGGAGAAAGTCAATGTGTTTGTGACCCACGGGTGGATGAAATAGCCAACAATTTAGTTAATGGAAGATGTATTGAGGACAATCTTCTTGACGACAAGTTTCTATCCACGTTAAAAGGTTCCCTCTGGTGCCATTTTTATTTAATCGCTGCATCTATAGTGCATATGAACTGTGTGTATTTCTCACATGCATATTTATGTATCCTTATACCAATCTTAGTATAGTCGTAATATAATACATTTAATAATGATCGCGTAAGATTTAACTTTCATGCACAGTTTCATACATATAATAACAGAGCTTTACAGACGCGTGAAAAATAAAACTTTAATGTACATAGGTAGAAAATATCGGGCTTCTCGGTTGAGCAGTACTTGTGCTTAAGTAGTACCTCCAACTTACAGAAGATCACAGTCAAACATCTCTTTGTTGTGAATGAGCGGGATCTAGGGTTTTTACATATTATCTTTGGTTTCCTCCTTGTCGCCATTTTTAAATAACCATTCTTACATCTAGAAGAGTGCTTCCTATCATGCCGTTTATTCGTGATCACCATTTAATAATATTTCTTGCCTAGTCGATATTAAATTGCTGTACTAAATGACCAGCCATATTTAATAGCCATAATATATTTATTCGATCTACGGTGCTTATATTCCGAATCTTATCATATAAAATTAATACGCTTTACAAATGGCCAAGATTATAACGACACCTGCAAAGAATAACATCGTAACTCACTTTTTGACAGTATTGAGTTACAAACATATTCCTGCTGTACAAAAAATGCAGACTTTTTTGCATTTACCCCTGTGTCTAAATTCCTTTGCGTACACATTTTAAAAAGAGTAAAAACATTGTAAGTCACTTTTCAACTGCAGTTTATAAAATGGTATATTTAGTTAGACACATAACATTATTATAGTTTATGCGTGCCATTATAAATATAACAATGTAATTTAAATAACAATTTTGTTTTCAGATATAATTATTTCATATTAAAAACGCTTTCATCGTAACCTTATATACAATTATTTCATTCATTAACATAAGTTACAATTATTGTCTCGGCAATAATTTGAAAGTTAGCAGTTATTATATTTACGTACATCTTAGAACCTAGTTTATTGAATAGGAATAACGGGTTCCTTGAAAACATAATAAACTCGATAGATATATACACTACCATATAAAAACATAAAAGATAAATAGACGATCAAAACATTGTTACTTCATTGCTGTTATTTTAAAAAAGGACGATGTATATTTTGTTTAGTGTTTTTAACTAATTTGTTTGTATGAAACATGTTATAATAAATTAAAAATAAAAGCTGATTAAAATGACTACTACTACTAAACAATTTTTTTTTATTTGTGAGTTAACTTCCAAATGTGGAAACACATTTTATCAATTGTATCTCAGACATACAATTTTTCATTTTATGGAATACCCACTGTCTGAATTATAATACAATGTTATAATGTTGTGGTATGTCATTGTAATTCATAAAAATCTATTTAATATACATGTATATAATAATGTAACCATATACTATATATCTATTCCCCCGTTGACTCAAATTTTCAAGGCATTAATACCTAATCGAAACCCAAAAGAATGTTTTTTTTTATTAATATTCTAGCACATACACACAACACCATCTAGCCTAAACTAAGCAAAGCTTGTACTATGTGTACTAGACAATGGATAAACATACATATATACTTTTCTTTTTTTGTAAATACTTTGATAGAAACATCCAGACAAAGACAAACGTCCATGTTCATGCACACAAATGTTTGACTTGTACGGGAATCGAACCCGCGACCTCAAGCGTGGCAGTCGGTTACACTAACCACTACGCCATCGAGGACGACAAATCTTTGACGCGCTCTCCTAAAAAAGTTACTAAAATTATTTACGATGTTATTCCTTGCAGGTGTCGATAATTACATTTTTATTTATAAATATAAACTTAATCTTTAGTATTCGGATGTTAATCATTCTTACCATCTATATACCACAATAAGATACGTTTCGAAATACAACAAAATCAACTTAAAGCAACAAACTACACCGATACGTGTAATCTAATTACTTTCACCATGTATTCATTGTTCTGTAACGTAAACATTCGCGTTAAGACGATTGAAACCATCGTTGTTCCATGCTGTATATACCTTTGCAGGGTAAACCCAAGCTGAATAAGTAATGTCGGAAACATTTATTTGTAGAGGAATTCCTGTAACATAGTTGAAACGTTTTGTATGTCAAAGGAATGGCTTAAATGTTTCGGTATACAGTTTTTAGCTTTAATTAAATTAGCGAAATGCAAATTTCAATTTCATTCATCGCTTGGAAATAAATGTGGAAATGATTTTACTAATTCGTATTCGTGTTTACTTGCGATTGCACTTCTAAAAGTCTTTATATAGCAAGTTAATCTTTTACTAAAAGTACATACTACAGAGAATTTTTATTATTTTTTAGAGGCTTGTGTTTTGGATGATGTTACATACGACTTGAAAATTACCACTGTCTGTAAAATTTACCTTTTTCTGCAAGCTCAAGAGTTTTATCGTTTTGTGAAATCGTAATAAGTATGTACGGTTGTGGTGGAATTGATATAATCTAGCATTCGAACTCAAGCTATAGTGACATATAAAACCCTTATAGCTTAAAATTAATATTAAAAATATCTCTATTGACAACATTTTTATAATTATTTGAATCCCAGGGCTCTGAGTCAAAAACTATTTCGTTGACTAGCTTAGCTAGAGAATAATAAATTTCAGCTCCCTTCCAGGCTAAAATATTTCGTGTACTAATAAAAGCACTCCTGTTGCTATGGGTAACCAGATTCCTCGAAACCTCGTAGGGGCTTTGGAAGTTTGCTCCCATTTTTTAATTTAACGTTTCTTTCTTGGTATAAATTGTTTGTACCTTCAGGAGAACTCATCTTATGAACATAATAAGAACACAAATCTTTTACTCGTTTAGAGGATCTAGAATATTTAGATCTTTTTCATTAGCAATGTATAATTCCAGTACCACGAGAGATTTTCCAAAAAGAAAATCTTTTTTTTTTTACTTATTTCAAAATGACATTAGATACTCTTTACAGGAATTAAAGAAAGGAAAGCAATGCTAATATTAGCCACAAAAATGTTGTTTACTAATTACATTTTTATTTGCTTACAGATACTGCATCCCAATGTCAACAAATGTAAGTAAATCCTTCTATTTTCTAAAAATAATTACATCATATGCCGACAATAATAATAATAATAATATTCCACATACACACAACACCATCTAGCCCAAACTAAGCAGAGCTTGTACTATGGGTACTAGACAATGGATAAACATACATTATATATTTTTTTTTTGTCAATACATACTTACATATTATACATAGAAACACCCAGACCAAGACAAACATCCATGTTCATGCACACAAATATTTGTCTTGTGCGGGAATCGAACCCGCGACCTCAGGCGTGGCAGTCGGTTACACTAACCACTACGCCATCGAGGCCGAATGTTTTATAATGAACAATGTTTTATAGTTATACCTACGTGACTGTGTTATTTTACCCCAAAATTATAAGACGATTTCATATATACGATATAGATTACAATACATAGTAGACCGCTTATATGTTTATAAAGATGGCGTTTTTACCAGTTTTATATAGTTAATATAAAATGCATAGTCTATTGATACAATATTGCAATTATTTAGGTTCTTACAAATCTTATTTGACTACATCTAAGCGTAGGACTCATAAGCTAACTTTCCAATTTTAAATATAAAATGCAAAAATATAAAATGCATAGTCTATTGATACAATATTGCAATTATTTAGGTTCTTACAAATCTTATTTGTCTACATCTAAGCGTAGGACTCATAAGCTAACTTTCCAAATTTAAATATAAAATGCAAAAATATAAAATGCATAGTCTATTGATACAATATTGCAATTATTTAGGTTCTCACAAATCTTATTTGTCTACATCTAAGCGTAGGACTCATAAGCTAACTTTTCAATTTTCTAAATATTTTTCTACTATTTACAAATAATACAATAAATAGTAAAACATTCCAGTATCCGACCAGTCCCAGTGGAGTCTTCCATCGTTTACTTTTCTGCACTTTGTATTATTAGTTCTGTAACTTATAGCGGAGGAAATAATAATATATATTGTTTGGGTAGTTCTCAAGTGTAGGTACTGAATTTTGTTCGATTGTATTTCGCAAAGAGATTGTATTGGTCCACAATACAATCTCTCTGTGAAATACAACCGTTGCTGGTTAATGCGCTGTTCGATCATAAGTCATTTTAAGTGTCTATATAAACATATCAGTATTACAAAGATGGCGTAGTGTAAATAAGTGGTCGCTTTATCACTGCCGCCACGCTGCCGAATGTTGTGGCTCTGTGTGGTTTGGTTCCCCACGAGGAACAAAAAATTGTGTGATCCACAAATTGTAGTTCCAAGTTTGGGTCTTCGATCTGTCTGTTGTTTGAATGTTTAGTTGTGACACAGGTTTTATTCCTAGTAAGGCAGCTTTTTGTTAAAAAAGAAATATAAATATAATACATAATAAAAAATTGTCTTACGCCTGTAATAGATATGCAAATGAAACCCAATGTTTAAAGATGTAATTTATTAGTTCCATACTGAATATACTTAATATTCCATTATTATTTTAAAACAAAAGTAAAGGAAATATTTGATTGGGAAACATTAATTGAATAACAACGATATTATGTATATTAACTGTATTTAATAATCTATAATAAAATACATAATTCTAACATGTAACAGACCAATATAATGTTCATAATATATAGCATAATTTTATATCAAAATCATTATACATGGAAATCATTTAAGTAAGTATGTAAGTAAGTAAGTAAGTAATTCTTTATTGTGGATCATAGGTAGTTAGTATTTCATAACCTTCTACATAGTAATTATAATTTTACCTATCTTTTAATTTATGTGTGTCCGTCGCCGTTTAAACCTCAGAGAGCTCCGTACCAACGTATCGATACAAAGTGAGTCAATCCGGTCGGAACATTCGTTTTTATAGGCGACGACAAACAAGTATGATTCACGTCTTTTTATTTAACTACCGACGATATTGTTTACTGTATTTAATTATCAATGGATTATTATTTTATAAATGTTTACATATCAATATGAAATACATAGCTATATATACTAATTATATCGATTTGAAACTAACACCATGCAGGTGTTAGTTTCCTCGTAGTGACAAGTACTATGTTTTAGGTCACAGATTATAGGGTCAAGCTTATTTCCGCCTTAATACTTCTCTATACGTGCTCCTACTAAGAATTTCTAGTCAGAAACACTTTGCCTTGGAATTGAACCCGAAAACAGCAGTATACACTACTGCCACGCCATAAGACAATCAAAATGAATAACTTCCCCAAATATATTTGAACTTTTCATTCAATAAGGTGACAATAAAATAAAAAAGTAATATCGTTTAATCTGATTCCCGCTGAGCCCACGGTTATGCGGAATCTTCTGAACATAAAACTCAAACCAAAACCTATTGTAATGTGAATTCTTTGTGGTGTAAATGGGATGAGTTCACGAATTACGTTTCAAATTTAAATTAGAGCTGTATCCTGGTCAGTTCAGACGCGTATAGTGAGAGAGTTGAGTGTGGATTTGATAGTTTTAATGGTGATTGCTTTTTGTAGAAGTGTGTAGTGTGCATAGAAAGTAGTCGTAGTTTAGTATTATGAAAAATACTGGCAATACTGACGTCGCCTTAATTTTAACCTAGTGTTAGTTAGATTCAAAACATCACAGTTTTTATCACGGAGGCTTAGGTGAAAGAAACATTCTAATAGGCGTTGATGGTATATGATAAAAATAAATATACCCAAGCATATTTATTTTACGTTATAAACAGCGATTATATTGTCATTTATTAATGAATTTTTGGCAGAACAGGCATCTATACTAAATCAATTTATTAGAAAGCGGAAAAATATTGTATTCTTTATAAAATTACTCTCTTGTCAGTGACATTTAATGATGAATTTAACTGGAGTAGCCTAAATGCTTAAATAGAAAACTAATTAACCTTGGGGTAAGGAAGTTAGTCTGCTACGCACTCTAACACAAACGAATGGAATGCCATAAGATGAGAGAGAAGAAGAGGACACCTTTCGAAATCTCTGAATATTGAGATTTTCTCAGTTATATACCTAACGAAATCATTTTAATAGAAACAGGCTTTCAATGTTTATGATAATTGTTTAAAATTTGAACAAATAAAATTTATTTATAACCCAGCGGCTAACGACGCGATTCATCTGAACCCGGTAATACCGACTAAACCTACCACGATGTTCCTCAAAATAACGAGAGTCGTCTGAACCCGCTATAACGCTATTATTATGAAATACGCAAAGCGGTTTAATTCTCACCTCAGTTGAGACGGATTAAAATATTTGCCCTCATATTTGTAGGGACCCAGTTTTGTTCAAAAACGCGATGTCATTTGTTAAACGACAATGAACTTTAGTGACATAGAAACTAGTTTTGAATTTGAATGTATTTTGTTTAATTGAATTTATAAAATATATTTATGCTGAATTGAAGCTGTGTGATTACATTTTTATTTGAGATGTGAATGCGAATGCTGTGCATAAGGTGTCTGATTTCAGAGTCCAGCATAATGCCATTCGGTTTATCTGTTGACAAAACTGAAAATTCTGACTGCACAAATAGTGTAGTGATTTAAATGGTCCCCTCAACACTGCCACTGCGCCGAGTGTTGCGGGTTCGAATCCCACCCGGGACAAAAATTTGTGTGATCCACAAACGGTTGTTCAGAGTCTGGATGTTCTTTGTGTCCGCTGTTTGAATGTTTGTATAGCTCCCCGTGACACAGGATTTACTCCTAGAGCAGGAGAAGTATTAAAAAAAAAAGAGAGTAAAGAAGAATTTGCTGTCAGACAAACCCAGCAGCACGCTGTTCTTAACAAGCTCCCTGTCCCAGAACAAAAGTTAAAATGTATTCGTAAGTCCACCTACAATTTCGTCCTAACTTGACAATAAAATATAAAATGCTAATACGGGCTGAAAAAAGAACAAAATTTTCGGTTGCCTTGTTATTAACCATACGTCAATGAGAATCTTTTTGCTCTTATTCATACGTCCAGTGAAATAAAAAGCATCAAATTTTCTTTTTGATTATGACTCCAACCAGAGTCATGGATATATGAGTCTGGTACAAACGTGACTCCTTTGGCGTCATTGGATAGGGAACGTGTTAACTATGCTCGGTGGACTGCACTAAGGTCGCTCCCTATTATGTGGGACTTTAAACAATAGCTGGCAAAATGTGAGTGAATGAACATCAAGTATTTTATTCGTTGAGTTTGTGGCGACTCCGCACAGACGAAGAAGTTCAGCCTACATTCAACAGATGGTGATACAATCGCACTTCACATGACGTCATACTATTCTGCATCGCACAAGTGAAGTTTACACAGAGACTGAGTATATATACAAGCTCACGACATCAACCCGTGGCCCGCCAGGCACGATCAACCAGCCTGGTCGGAGGATCCTCCCTTTGTGTTGGAGGGACTTCACATCCTGTTCCTCCACAAGTGGATTAATCGAGAATCAATTTTCATTGCTTAATTTAACCGAGAATCACTTACTTTTTCTGGTTAGAAGCTACCTATTATCCTCTGCTATACGCCTAACAACGTGTATGCGAAATTTCATGATGATCGGGCAAGAAGTAAGGCGTTAAATCATAACAAACAATTTGGCATTCGCATATATTATTAGGAAGTATGTATGGCTTCTAAATTAGAGCCAAACTTCTAAGCAATCTAATATCCTAAAAATACGCAACAATTTAAGACATTTTTCTCATTCCCGACATTAAACGATCAAATGTAACCTAATGTACCAAACCAGGTAATTTAAATTTACAGTCGCCATCAATCAGTACAAAGATACTCATGTTCGTAACAAACAGCTAATGTGTGTAATGCCTCGAAAACTCCGATAGGCGGCGCCACTTGTCACGACGATTTCAAGTGGAAATAAAAAGTACAATTTAGATATTCTTGCCAAACACTCATTGTCTAATGATAGCTATAAAGCTGTAATATTCTCAAGTAAGAACATATAAAGTTTTTTATGTTGTGCATGAGGTTTTGAGTTCAATTACCATTTCGAACAAGGTGTTACTGGGCTTTTCTGTAAAGAATTTCGGGAAACGGCAATAGGCCCTATTACGTGGGTTTTAAACCATAGTTGGCGAAATCTAGATAAGTAATATACCTTTGATCAATAAAGACGTGAGCCTATGTACATATGTATGTATCAAATTCATTGCTATTTTTAAACTATTTAGCTGTGCTATTATAAAATAATGCCAATTTTATAGATGCGAACAGCTATCATAAATCACATGATGGATTTATTTATTAAATTGATTGATTACCGGAAATGTAGAGAATAGTTAGTATAATGTTTCACTGATAGCAAATATTTATTAGCAGTAATTACATACATCCGATATTGATTCCAAACCAGTAACACGATTCCGCCATGCGCGATAAACATGAAATATACTTCGACCCTTCGAGGATGAAATGTTGTAAAAGCCACTTTGGCAATAGTGAGTTTGATATATTGACTGATTTATTAATAACTAGCTGTTCCGACAGACATTGTCCAATACACACGAAAAAAGAAATAAAAAAAAAACAATTCTAAACCATTCTCGACTCCACTTGAACACACACAAAAATTTCATTAAAATCGATCCAGCCGTTTAGGAGGAGTTTAATAACAAACACACGCACAAAAGATTTATATATATAAAGATTGACTTATTCAGATTTTCAAACTGTCTAAGAAAGACTGACTAAGAAAATTTATAAGGCTAGTGTTAATAGAACAATCGCAAGGGGAAACCTAGACGAATGTTTCTCGATCATGTGCATTATGTGCATTTCTTTATTTGTATTTGATTATTTGTATGTCGTTATTTGTATATCGCTATTTGTATTTCATTATTTGTAATTCATTATTTAAATTAATTATTAGTAATTTACTATTTGTAACTTTGTCCAATTTCGCCAACTGTATGTACGTTTCTACTTTGCGTGCTGAGGCCTTCTGTAAGTGAGGGTGCACATTTGTTATATTACTTAACACTTTTGTATTTAGCTTTAAGTTGTGTGTATCTTTGTAGATGGTCCAATAAATAAATAAATCAGATTGGAGACGTTCTGGACAAAGGCCAGTTTAAGAACATCTTAAGCCGGCGAGCTTGTATGAAGAATGTGATGGAAATGAATGAATCCAGAGAAATGCGTCAGGATCGTTGCAAATGTAAATCCGTAGTCTTTGCCTACCCACCTGGGCAACAGGCGTAAATCTATGTATGTCAAACTGCATCGATCTGTGTATATAAAATGACAATATTCGCAAAAAAAGTGGTTCTACTATCCAGAAAATACCGCAGTTAAAATCTTTTATTTTAAAGTAAATGGAACAAAATAATACTTTAACTCGCCACAAATGTTGTAAAATATATAATTCCATAATTATGGAACATAAAGAGCAAAAAATACTAAGATCGCCATAAAAAAAAAACAAGAAATAATTAAGAAAACGTAGAACTGAGTTTTTTGTTTTTTGGTTACAGGTAGTGTTTTGGCTTTTACTTAATTTCATCCTCGAAGGGTTGATATACTACACAATGCCTGGGAATACTTCCGCATGAATTACAAACCACACACATCATTTTTGTGGATCACACAATATCTCTAATTCTACAGAACACATTTAGATGCAACGTTTCTTAGATTTTAAGTTGACTTTTAAACTATCAAATTATTAAAACTGCAGCAAAATCCGTTCAGTGGTTTTTGTATCGTGGAACAAACAAAAAGATATATAGACATTTCGCTGATGACATAGTGGTTGAAATGGTCGTCTCACCGCTTTCAAGTGTTGTTAGGTTTAATCCTCGGCAACACAATCGAATCACGAGGATCAAAAAAATTTTTATTGTGGTCCACTAATATTTGTTCCAAATCCTGGTGTTCTTTTTGCCCGATGTTTAACTGATTGTCCTCTGCATTGCAGTCTGTTGGTCTCACCACTGAGCTACCGCTGCTGTTAGCCAGCGTTAAAGTAGTAACAACATCGCAGCATGTCGCCAGAGAAGTAAAAATGCCATAAGTTCATAAATTATGTACCTGCATCACCCATTTCTCATCTTTAATACTTTTTCTTAAAGTCACCAATGTGACTAATATCCCTAGTACTGTAGGCAATAGGTCTCGGGTTCGAACCCACGTCACGTACCTCTGAATTTCGGAAGTTATATGACTTTTCGAAATGATATGCGTATTGATTGACAATTATCGCCTGCTCCGTGCCTCGGAGAGCACGTTAAGCCGTCGGTCCCAACTGCCATGAACATCTATGGCAATCGTTATTGGGGAAGTCGACACAAAAGATCCCACTGGGTCGAAGTGTCGCCGGTCTGTACTGACTGGCCCCCACACAAGATAAGATAAGATTGTAGGCAATCATAAGCTATGTTAAACATCAGACGGGCCATAGGTGTTTTGACCACCGAGTTAGTATAGAAAAGTTAGCACAGAAAAGCCCTCAAAAATTATTTAAGTCAGCTAGCGTTTACTTCACGGCCTTGCTTTCATTTTTATCATGCAAAGAAGGGCTTAGTGTTCTTAAGTAATTTATCTTGCAAGCCACAAATTATGAAAAACCACAGCTCACTGGGGTGAGATCCTGGTTATCTGTGATACCCACTTCAGACACTTACATACTAAAATTTTCTTGTCATAGTTTTAAGCATAATTAAATGTTCTTATGAATTATGTAAGAAAAATAGTAAACAATATAACATTGTCTTATGTTTACGCGTTTATTATGTTATACATTGAAAACTGCCTCCGTGGCGCAGCGGTAGTGAATGCGACTGCTGTGCATGAGATCTCGGGTTCGAATCCCGGGTAGGGCCAAAAAAAAGGTATTGGGTTTTTCTGTTAAGAAATCTCAATACGAGCCCGGAGTTAGGAAGTTGGCGGTGTTAGACACCACCGTGACTCGGAAAGCACATAAAGCCGTTGGTCCTGCGCCTGATCTCTCTCCGGTCGTGTCAGATTATCCGTCTCATCGGATGATGAGGATTAGGGACCAGAGAGTGCACTTGTGTTTGCACACATACTTGTGCACTATAATATCTCCTGTGCAGATGGCTAGTCTCCGTTAAGATTGGCCGCCGTGACCGAAAATCGGTCTAGAGGACATTATATATTGAAATTAAACTTTATACATATTTTATCGCGTTGTTTATTTTTTATAAAACATTATTATTATATAATTTTGAAACATTATACTACTATTATTAAACACTTTTACTAGTTACTGTTTACTTCTAAATAAGCTATAAAAACTATTTAGACAAAATTTTAAACATTCCCCATCGTTTCGGTTGCTTTTCAGCAGCCATGTTCACGGGGAGTCCCGTGAAAATTATTTATTACAGATGATTTAACTTAATAACATAACATTTACCCTCTATTCATTGTAAAATCATGATTTAATTTAAGAGATTACACTTTTAGTTTGGTCACTGAGTCCTCATTGATGGAACCTAATAATATAACAACACCTTACGTTACACGCTGTATATTTCAGCAACTAATTCATCAATAAATTTGCCGAATCCATATAATTATTATGAATATCGTTGTCCATTTTCAGTTTATACTCCAATACGGTACAATAGTAATTTTTCCCTGAAATTCAAAGCCACTGCGCGACGCGGATTTATGTTTGGCACAAATCAAAATTTACGCCTGTAAATACAAATTTATAAATCACCTTGTGAAACTTTAGAAAAGTAGCTGGTAGCCTCTATGTTGTTATAATAAGACTCAAATTGGCGTGA
The DNA here is from genome assembly GCA_963675205.1 of Catocala nupta. Lineage (NCBI taxonomy): Eukaryota > Metazoa > Arthropoda > Insecta > Lepidoptera > Erebidae > Catocala > Catocala nupta. Next base: position 25,623,085 of record OY776093.1, read on the forward strand.
ATTTAAATTTTAGACATCAGCAAGCTAAACTGTTTGCTTACCGGCGGGATATGGAATGGGCGTGCTATTACACCGTTGTGTAGCATTATGATTTGTTTTAAATGTTTTGGTAAAATTTTGTCGACGCTTAGTCGTATGCATTTTAAGTTTGGTAATATTTGACGTAGACTTTAAATATAACTTATTAAATATAGAATAGAAACAAAACATTATCTTTTAAACAACTTATGGTAGATATAATTCGTATCAATATTGAGTCAATTTAGTGGTTTTTGAATGTCGTAGTCTGCCATAAAATTACGTTATTACAAAATATAGCCATAGCCAGTTGCACTCACTGATTAGTAAACGATTAGCGAGATTAAGCAACGTTGGGTGCGGTCAGTCTATAGATGGGTGACCGCTTAGTGGTATTTCATCCGAGCGTCTCCGTGTTTCAGAGGGCACATAAGAAGTCGGACCCGGTTGTTGCCAAATTGACAGCAGTCGCTAAGCCATGTCAGAGGACTACGGGTGGCTTGAACAACTCATGACAAAAGGTTGGCCACAAAGCAAATGAAAAAAAAAATAGGATCTTTGTAAATTCACAGATAATTATTATTGGTTTTGCTGTAAATGACTGCCTACAGAACATGAATGCAAGTTTTTAAGTTTTATATTTTATCTGCTTTGGCCATGGAACAAGTCAGTATACTTTATTTATCTCACATTTAGCGCTAATCGATATTGATTGATATAATCGTCAGCAGCTAAACGGTATCTGGAATTGCGCCTGGTAGACGGCAATAAGTAATTAAGTGGATCCTAATACTTACATATATATATAACTGTAGAAATATAAATATAGAGTCATTATGTATCGTTTATTACTTTAGATACTTCTAAAAGACGGTTGTAGAAACATCAATCCAATCAAATCGGAGCGAGTATTAATAAACAAAAAATAATAGATCTTTGTTTTCAAAAGTGAATCTATAATCTTTGCGCTGCACAGTCAATAATCATTACAATCATAATCGCTAGCTTCATTCAAACATATCTTTCACCCCCATTACACTCCGGTGTGATATACAAACCGAAACAAATCAGACAGACGGGGTGACGTCACCGGAAGCGGCGCGGCGGAAGCGCGCGCGCCGCGTTTCCGCTAGAACCGCCCCGGTGCCCGCGCAAACTACATCAACGAATACGGCGATGCGATAAACCTGGAAGATTGCTGTTAAGTTATTTGTACTTGCCTGTACATCTTACTAGGCTGCATGCTTGTCTTGCAGTCCCAGTATTCTTTACATATAATAAGCTTGTTTATTTGTTGGATTACAACGAATTCGGCTCCGTGAAGTCGACCCCTCTAGGGTGTTAGATTATATATATGTATATAAATAGCCTAAAGCATATATCCCCGGAGGAGTATGCTGAAGTAAATTACATCTGCTTATTGCAAATTATGGTTTTGGTTCTAACATAGGGGATCTGGCCTATTGTCTTGCATCAGGTCCAATTTTACTCCAAGGCGCTACTGGAAATTACTTGACAGGAAATCCTAATAACACTTTGCCTGACTGCATGGATGGTGTAGTGGTTTAAGTGGTCACCTCGACACTGCCACTGTGCTAAGTGTCGTGGGTTCGAATTCTACCCGGAAATCTCACACGTTACAAAAAGTTGTGTGATCCAAAAATAGTTGATCCGAGCTTCGATTGTTAAGTTCCCGCGACAAACAAATGACACCTAATGCGAGAATTGTATAATGATGAAAAAATTATGAAAAATAAATAAAAGATTAAAAAAACTAAAAAGCACGCTTTTGAAACTAGAAAATAATTTAATAATTTTAATGTTAAAAAGTGTGAGGTGCTTTCTAAGATATTTTGATAACCCACCCCACGCTATTTTACATTAAAATGATTAAATTATTTTCTACTTTTTAAAGCGTTTATTTTAATTTCTTTCTAAACTATTATAATTTTTTTTCCTAAATTATTGTATTGTCGTCGGTCCTCGATAAGTGTGCAAAGTTTCAAATCAATCTGTCGGTTTCAAGGGGGTGAAAATTACGTTAAAAAAATCCGTTACTTAAGTAGATACAAACCAAGTTAATAAAAGCGTGTTAATTATCCGTATTCCAGACTTCATGCAGCATACCCATTCACTACCACTGCACCACTGATCCTCATTCCTTACTTGATTAAAATGTATTCCCACGGAAACACGTCGTATAAAGCCGGTACACTTCATCGCAGCATCCATAGTTGTATGCAATAAAACATGAAAGTTCATTAGCGGTCTGTTGGCTGAGTATTTCTGTAGCGGACGAGAACATCCGTTCGTTGGGGGTCCACGCTGATGCTACTTACAGCTGAGTTATAATAAGGATGTATTTAATGAGAGGAAGATAATTGTTCGCGTTAATGAGTGGATTCTTTCGTCCAGCTCGATTTTAATTTTTATGTCAATTCGGTCTCTGTTGCTGAACATAATAGAAATTAGCATCATTGCACCTGGGTCAATATCATGAAGTCAGGTAGTGTTCTGAATTTGAATGCTACTATTTAAACATGGAATCTGACCTAACTGCATGATCCGCAACCATATTAGTATATAATATGTATTAGTACATAATATGTTTAAGTTGACAGGTATTTGAGTGACCAGCGTCCTTATATACTTTGCGCTACCAGGACAGTGATTCCTTTATTAGATACGCTAACATTTTTATTTTATTTTTTGTACAATAATGCCCTCCAGGCCAAATTTTAATGGTGAAACTTTTATCTGCGCAAAAGATATTACAATGCGGAATTCTGGCTTAATGAGGCAATCGCAGTGACAGTGTTAGCACCCTTACGGACCGGTCGATTCGTACCGTGACCAAATAATGTCAACCACATTCTTTGCCACTCTAAAAATTGTATAGTTAAATGAATAATATCTAATGTACTTTACAAGCTATTTATAATAGAACACCAGCTACTTGATAACTGACACGTGTCACTGATAAACAAAAATAATTATCAATTTAAAATAAGAACCAAATCGAATCGATTCAAGATTATATCGAACTCGATTTTCAAACTCGGAACGCTTAACTGAAGGCGTTTGAAATGTTGTTGAGGTGCCTAAAAAGGAAATAAAAAAACCGTTACTTTTCAAAAAGAGAATTGAAAAGTTCGGAAAATTGTCGGTGAAGGATTTTGTGTCGCTGCCAGTTGACAGTTTTGCAGTAAGCTGAGTGCCAACGGGAAGTCATTGGTATTGCGTGTCGTGATTGACGATAGTTATCTGTAATAAATAATGTTAAAATAAATTTAAAGCTATCAGTTAGACGACGTCTAATGTCTTCAGTATATGTTTTTGCCCAACGTAAGCACCGTAAAATCTGAAACACAAGTGGTAAATAGAAAAAAAACTGTCAAGCTCACTGCGATACGTGTGACAAGTGACAGTTATTTTGGCTCTAAGGAAATTACATTTTAGTTTTCAGGTCATACGTTATCGTCATTCATATTTTTGTTGACATTTTAATTAAAATCAACTGTGCTCAATATATCATTTGGCAAATTACTATGTATCTAACAATTTCACAATATTCAATTATTTAGGACTGAAGGAGCGAAAACATTCATTTCATTTTGACATCCATATTTTCGACGTATGCTAGATAGAGATATCACGTACGCATACGCCAGTTGTAAAACATATGCCACTTCACATACTCTATGTATAAATCCAATGAAAATTCTGAAGTTTCAAATTGCCATCACACGTAATACGAGCTGAAAACTTTTCGCCCGCGCTCACCAATAATCCTTTTGTAACAAACCAGTTTGACAGATGAGAATTCTATTGTTGGGCATTTTTCTCTTTTATCACGTCTGCATTGAATAATCGAGCGTGTCATAAATTTCCGTGCTAATCCTTCCCAGTGAGAATATTTAAATGTATCATCGAGTATGAAAAATAAAATTTAAAACATCAAGTAATACCTATATGACAGTCGATGCCTTTGATGGTTCAATGATGCATTTTTGTCACTGAAAGAGATGCTGGAGCTGTTTATTGAATGAACTGTCTGATATATGGTTTCGGATTCAATTTTCCGTTCAGATAAGGAGAGAATTGGATGTTCCGTTTGTTATTTCAGAATTAATTTTGGTACTGTGCCTGATTGATGACAATAGGCACCATACATCTCTGATGAAATGTGGGTAATGAAAATGAATAATGTCTCTCATGATCTCATATAAAATACAATGGCTTATGGTACTTGTAGCTAAATAGCTAGCGCGAGCTACATAATAATAATAATATATAATATTCTACCACATACACACAACACCATCTAGCCCAAACTAAGCAGAGCTTGTACTATGGGTACTAGACAATGAATAAACATACTTATATACGTTTTTTTTGTAAATACATACATATTATACATAGAAACACCCAGACCAAGACAAACATCCATGTTCATGCACACAAATGTTTGACTTGTGCGGGAATCGAACCCGCGACCTCAGGCGTGGCAGTCGGTTACACTAACCACTACGCCATAGAGGCCGACATGCTCTTCTCACAAGGGTTTCTTGTGCGAGTTTCTTTTGTTCTTTTTTATGTTCTTGTCTATTTATTACTTGGTATTTTCCAATGAAGTGTCAAACTAATAATACAATGGCTTCGGCTTCGGCTTGGTCAGGACTTAAATGAAGATTTCTAATAAACCTTTACTGCAAAAAAGTCCACGCAAAATTTTAAGTTTCTAGATCCTGCCATTTAAAGGATCTGACCTTTAAATGGCAGGATCTAAAAACTTAAAACTTAAAATCCAGAAACTTCACGTGAGCCATTTCTTTGTATCTGTTGTATGTGTAGATTAATAAAAAAATTACCACAAACTAGTTATTGAAAATTATATTCGTCGAAAATACCCGCTATTACAGAACGTGTTAATTTTTACAACGCCAACGATTCGCCTAAACGAAAGTTGATTTAATGTTATTTATTCGTGAAACATCCGAGGAAATTATGCGAAGATGGCTACGGCCGTGATGGAGAGTCTGTCGAGGGTATTACAATGTCGAATCAATTTAAGAGCCCCTACTAATGTATTTACGGTAAGAATGCACTCGAAAGAGTTAAATAATTTCAGCCCTGTTTTAAAAGCTGTACCACTGCAGGCGTCTTCTCAATATGAGAATGGTTAGGCTACAGTTCACCATACCGCTAGCTCAGCGTAGTTTGGTAGCTACACATGCATGCCAGAACATTACGGATAACTCAGATTGCAATTGTCTTTACCACACTTTATTTGTCAATCGGCTATTTAGCGATATTTTCCGTCATCGGTAAAGTTAGCGAACATTATCTTTGTTACATATATAAATTCATATAAATTCTTTCGTATGTTTGTGTCCGCAAAATTCAAAAAGAAGTTAATGACTTGACTGGACATTTGTACACAATGTTGCATTTTTATATAAGAGTGTTTTTATGTTATTTTTTTCCATCTCTGAGTTTAAGATACCTGCCTAATAACTAACATCAGACAGCCAAATGTGACTGGGTGCAGTTTTAACTATACGAATGTAATTTCAAAATGTGTGTGGTGCATAAATAAATAAATAATTCAATCATTGAGACAAATCAGTGTTCATTCTGCTACTGCATTCTTACCTCTGTTCTCGCTGGAGAACTTTTTCTCAAAATATTTTCTCTTAACAAAAATGTAACAAAATCAAGACAAATAGTAGCAACCACATCAGCACCCGCGACTTATCAACACAAATAATTTCCTATTACAAGCATACACTAAGCCGCTTTTCCAATTTTCTAAAATAAACATTCGCTTGCTCGAGTTTTCACATTTAAAGCTCAGATGGATCTCAGAATGGGGCGCGGCTGTAATTTGGTGTATAATGTGAACGAATTTTGAAGAAATCAAACGTTATTTGCTAAAGAGGTGTTGATATTTCGTCGACAGCAAGCTTAGACGAGAAGATTAACATTGCGTTGCAATTCAAAACATTTTGGTCTAGTATTTGCTACAGTTACAATGTTACCTATAAATTATTTTGATAATGATTTAAAAAGTTGATGTTAGCATTCCCGCAGGTATCCTTTCGTAGGCTCAACCATAATTTAAGGTAATTGCTAGGTTTAGGTAATATTTCCTCAGTATCTTCAGTAAACTAACCAACCAACTTTGTCATCCATAACTTTTCCTTTGTGTATATACTGAATCTTTACATATGGCGCAGTGGATTCAATACTGCCACTTCGTCAAGTGCTATAGATAAAATTTGTGTCTGAGTCACATTATAGTTTTATCCAATATTGGATCCATCGTTTATGTTATCAAAATACACCGCATCACAGATATTACTTTTATGTAAAACAATAAAAGAAATACACATGTAAGAGAGGCACAATAAGAATATGTAGCACCAGTCCTGTTTATATACGGCCGTTCATACATAGCCACGTTGATTAACTTTACACACTTTAGAAAATATAATGTACATATAAAAAAACATTACCTTTTATTGGTTTCATTAATATTACATTATTGTAATAATAATGAAACGAATGAAAGGTGACGTGTGTGTGTATATATATGTCTGAAAGCGTGTGTGTTTATACACACACACTGTCAGACATACACACTCACGTCACACATACATACTCATACGTGGAACTATGAAATGCCATAGTCATGAAATTAGTAAGTCTGACCGACCATGTTATCTTAGAGCAATATTAACAGAGACTAATAATACCTAGGCAAACTTACGAAGGAATGAGATAATTCCGGAAATAGCTGACGGAATATCTAAATCATGGCGTGCCTCACAAACTTAGGAATAGGGCTGTCCAACTGTTTAGTCGACTTGTCAATTCTGGAACCTCTTTCTGAACTACCCTAACAAGTCAAGGTTCTGAATAATATGATTATGCAGCGATTCTTGGGTTTAATTCCTGGGTCGAATGGGTAGGCTAACATATATTTTTATTTATATTATAAAGTCAACTATGAGTTTGTTTGCTTGTGACGCTCTCACGCCTTAACTACTCGATCAATTAACATGAAATTTCGCATACACCTTGTTAGGGACACTGAAAAGGACATAGGATAACTTTTATCCACAAAAAATGTACTGTTCCCGAGGAAAGTTGTTAGATTTTAAATTTTTCCGCACTAGGAATAAATCTTCTGTCGCGGGGGACTATAGCAGCAGGACACCCAGAGAACGCCCAGGCTCTGAACAACCATTTGTGGATTACACAAAGTCTTGTCCCGTATAGGATTCGAACACACAATGACAATGACTAGGTGACTTGACGCAATGGCGAGGCGACGACTTAAAATCGTTTGTAGGTATGTATTCAATTGACTTGTAACAAACATGGTTCCTTTAAGTCAAAGTTTATTTATTTATTTATCAAGGTTAATCGACAACTGCTTACACTAATACATATCCAAATAAGTAGTACAATAAAATAAAAACTAAGTGTAACAGTTAATTATTATAGATTAAAACCACAAGCTCATAAAAAATTGACAATGAAAATATTAGTAATAATGTAGACTACTTAACCAAACTTAGCATACATATTTGACTGCATTGATACAAAAAACAAAAAATATGAAGAAAATCAAACAAACAAAAAAGCAAAACAACTGATAAAAATCAAATCGAAACAATTAACAAATAATTGAAATTAAACTACTATATACGGATTTTGTCGCGTTGTTTATTTAGCACTGTATTACAAAATTTTGAAAATATTACGCTACTACTACTATTGATTTTATTTTACTAATTTATAAGCTAATAAAATTATTTAAACTATTAAATCTATTTATTTTTGGTTTACACTTTCCCCGACGTTTCGGTTGCTTTCCAGCAGCCATGGTCACGGGGAGACTAAGATGGTAGTTGTCTCAATGTTCCAGTGTAGTTATTTCAAAGTACCCGAACATAATTTAATTATTGGTGTTTCTATTTACGCAGAATGAGCTCAAAGTATCATGAAGTCTAGCTGTGGTTTGTTTCTTCTTGGGTTTGACTATTTGAAGTACTGGATCCCAAGCTGGTGGTACATTCCAACCATCTTCTCTATTGAAATTGGGATGTTTTTTGATTTCAATAGCCTCGCGAAGCATCCTTGGTAGGAATTGGTGTTCTTTAGCGAGAATCTGTGGTTTGTCAAATCTCAGGTAGTGGTTGGTCCCCTGTTGTACATGTTCACACACAGCAGACTTCAACGAGCGTTTGTGTTTTACGTCAGCTATGTGTTCTTTTATGCGGGTGCCTATGCTTCTCTTGGTTTGACCAATGTATGAGAGTCCGCAGTCACAATCTATTTTATAGACCCCTACATCTTGTAAAGGTAATTGGCACTTGACGGATGGTAAAAATTGACTTATCTTCGTTGGCGGCTTGAAGTATGTGTTGATTGAAGCTCGCTTCAAGATGTAGCCAATCTTGTCAGTGACACCCCTTACATAAGGCAGTATAGCAGGCTGGCGCTTGACTGTGGCTGGCTTTTCTCGGGATCTGTGACAGCGGCGCGGCTGTTGGAGCTTGTTGTCTTGCAGTACTTGCTTGACATGTTGAAGCTCGGCGTCCAGGTGTTTCTTGTCACAGATCCCGTGGGCTCTCTGAAACAAAGACATTCCCACGGTAGCTAACTGTTTAGGATGGTGGTGAGATTTACCGTTTAAGTACCTATTTGTATGGGTCTTTTTCCTATACACAGTGTGGCTCAAAGTATGATCAGGATTCCTGATGACAAGTACATCTAAGAATGCTAATGAATTATTTGCCTCTAATTCCATAGTAAATTGGATGTTGTTATTAATGGAATTAAGATGTTCTAGGAATACACTAACACTATCTGTTGGTAATATTGTAAAAGTATCATCTACAAACCTCTTATAAATCCTGGGTGTGATGGGGGCAGTCTGTAAAGCTCGAGCCTCGAAGTCCTCCATATATATGTCGGCAACAACAGGCGATACTGGGGAGCCCATTGCCACACCATCGACTTGTATGTAGAATTTATTGTCCCACAACAGATAGCCAGTTGTTAAGCAATGCTTAAGTAGTTCTGCATATTCCCCAGGCATATTGTACTCTATTAGCTTCCTTTTAGTTATTTCAATACAGTCATGTACAGGTATGCAGGTAAATAATGACTGTACATCAAAACTAACCATTGTTTCATTGTTAGTGAGACATAGGTGTTTAATCTCACTCACAAAATGGTATGAATCCTTTACATGTGTTCTCGAGTTGCCTCTGAGTGGTGAGAGTATCTTCGCTACGAGCCAGTCTGTAAGTTGGTGTGTCGATCTGACTCACAATAGGACGTAGGGGAGCGTTTTCCTTGTCTTTTGTATTTTTGGTAATGGTTAATTTCAATGAATAACATTCGCGTAAATAGAAGACAATATTAATTAACAAATAAGTTTTAGTTAATGAAGCAATAATAATTAATTAAACAATAACAATACTAAATAATTGACAGAATTATTCACTCAGACTTAGATGATTTGAATCTTTTGACAATACCAGATAATATCATGCCTCTGCTGTCTGACTGAATTTCAATTATGTCACTACATTCATTGACAGTTTTGCACATTTTGGTCATTGGCGAATTTGCCCCTAGTACTGTCCTTCTTAGTGGCGGGCACAGAGGTGGAGAAAAGTTGGTTATTACACAAAGAATGTACCTCCAAAGTTGCATCTATCTTTACGAGGTGGAAAACTTTAAAACTTTTCTGTACGTCAATTTATTGGAAAATCGAATGAAGTATTGAGGAACTTTAGAGAAAGTTTTACAAAATGTAGGTAAATAAAATATTTTATTTTATTATGAAATATGTCACTTTCCTACGGAATAGTAAGACCAACTCGATGGTATCTCAGAGAAAAGGTCATAGAAGTTTCAGCGTCGAAACAATGTTACTGCGATTTAATCGCTGAATTCCAGACACTCTTCTTAATTTCGTTTCTTCGATTTGAACATGCCACAAACAAAGCGACGTCAATGTTTGTCAAAATAGACGTTACAAATCCTACTGCATAGATTATTTTCCCTTTGTAATTTACATTAGTTTAGTACATTCTAGGTAATCCACTAAACTAAATTACAACCGATTTAGTAATCTTTGCCCATCCCTAGTTAGAACCTCGTTTCGTGTAACAGGCTCGTTTGCCCTGAATGGACAATTTCCTTACACTTACCGTTAGTTAGCTGTCAGTTAAAGCGATAAATCATTTTTTATATATAATAATAATATAATAAATAATTGCTATGGTTAACTGTGTATTGACTGCGACAGGAGTCTGATGCCAGCAAGACTTTGGTGACCAAAGCCTTGCATTCTAGTGTTATTTATGTTTTCACTGACGTTTATGATTACTTCTCGGTCTATTAGTGCTTAGGGTGATGTTATAACCTCTGTACTTCTGGGTACTAATACATATCCAAATAAGTAGTACAATAAAATAAAAACTAAGTGTAACAGTTAATTATAGATTAATACCACAAGCTCATAAAAAAATTACAATGAAAATTTTAGTAATAATGTAGACAACTTAACCAAACTTAGTATACATATTTGATTGCATTGATACAAAAAACAAAAAATAAAGAAAGTCAAACAAACAAAAATACTAAGTACCTTTCCAATGGTGAAAGAATTTTTAAAATCGGTCCATTTACAATCGGTAAAATACAAACATGCAAAAATGTATCTTTATTGGTATAGATTTAGATATTTATTGAGATACACGGATTCTTTGTACTGCAAAGTTTATCTCTTCAATTAAAATATGAAAGGTTTCATATCGGAACATTATCGCCTAAATCTAGATTAACTTACTACTAGACGAGACTGTTAGTTTGTAGGCTAATAATCATGTGTTGGGTGCCTGCAGTGAATAGTCTCTTAAAAGCGACTTGTGGGGGCGGTGAATTATTAATAACTTAATTAGGGAGTATAGGTTCTGTAATAACTTTTTATACTTCTTATGGTCATTCGATACATGATCAAATAATCAATAAATAACATCGATGAATGCATTCGATTAATTAACTATCTTCAGAACATTTCGATTTGTTCGAATTTTTTTTTAAACAATACTGGCACCTCATTCGATTTATAATAAGTGACAACGAATCGATTGACACTCGTATGCAAAATAATTTCGGAGATTCGGATTTCTATTTTGTACTAATTGCACATGGCTAAGGAAAACTTTTCAATGTCTTTGCTTTTGTACTAATAACGTTTGTAGTGACTGTAATACATCTAGTAAACCAAGTTACCACTACAGTCAGAGATTAGTGTTCCCATACAAATAATAATACAGCAAATAAATTACCTTGAAACAGAAATAACCAATTTGACCTGACAACATCCCCGGAATAACACCCATACCGCTTTCTCGATTCAATTCGTTTATCGATAAACCAATTCTTCTAATATAATAAATGGTTTGTAATAAATTCAATAAGTACGCCACCAATGAGATCCACAAATTAAAATTATAAGAATTTGGAAATATAATTTATTGATGGCGGAATACAATTTGCGATGTAAATTCGTAGATTTTTACTTGGGCAATTAAAATATTTTGAATTCAATTTATTTCTCTGTTATTATAGGTTTACAAACTGTTCTTAGGTATATTTGGACTATCTCATTATATGTATTTTTTTGTGTCTAGTTTATTCGAACCTGCGCTTAATAGGTATTGTGAGTTCAATATTTTGTTAGCTGACCTAAGACTGGATCTATCCAATATTTCATAACCCGCAGCCGTATATAATAGCCGTATACAAACTAACTAGGATGATAATCAGCCATCAGTATATTGTTTTAAGTGGAATTGTTTATGTAATCCAGGCTTGGGCACACTCCGATTTGGATCTGACCATGGCACAAATCTTTGTGATGTTTTTGCATTTATAGTATTAACGTGATCATTGTCAATGCCAATCAGTGTTCTTAATCCAAAATGTACTTGTCGTCGATCTTATAATTACCACACATTTTTAAACTATCAATAATTGTAATAAGTCAATCCAATACTATAATAGGCGAATAACATGATTTTACTCCAGCCGGAATCACATTTTTTGAGTCGAAAAATTCAATGCGTTTTAGTTTTATACCATATATTTTATTTTTGTTTTTTCCTAGTGGGAAACCGTTGGACTGCCACGCAGAGGTCTCGAGTTCGAACCCAAGGCTCTAGATCGCCTCTATCTGGATGTGGATCTGTGACTTTTCGAAGTTATATGCGTAATAAATAGTTAATTATCGCTTGCTTTAACGGTGAAGGAAAACATCGTGAGGAAACCTATATGTCTGAGAGTTCTCCATAATGTTCTCGAAGATATGCGAAGTCTGCCAACCCACACTAGGCCAGCGTGGTGGACTATGGCCTAACACTTCTCACAGTGAGAAGAGGCCCGTGCCCAGCAGTGGGACAGTTTAATACAGGGCTGATATAATTATTATTCCATTTATTTCAATATTTTCTCGTGATTATATTTTACATTATATATACAAAAATATAAAATAGGACCACGGAAACCCACGGATATTGGGTGCAGGGACCAAGCTATCGGTGGTTAGGGCTCCAGAGAAAGAAACTTCCGCACTATGCGCGCCGTGTCGAGCAATACTGCCTTTTGAATCGAGGACTTGACCCAACCATTCAACGCGAGCCTCTTAAGATGATGGTCTTGGCAATTAACCCGTTTACTGAAACGACTATCGGTACAATGATCGCCGAGCCCACATCCCACATATCCACAACATCGCGAGCTATTTAGTTTGTCTATCTTTTTCAGCTTTCACGAGATTCTCGTCATGAGGGATGGTGACATCGATGATCATTGCAAAGCGCTCTAATCATTATTATTATTATGTTTCTCTTATCACAGGTACTTTCTAAGATACTATATTAGAAAATACCTGGCCTTTTGGAGGCTTACACGGAGACATGGGTCCAACGTGAAGAGGCCCTTCAAGGGTTTTAATCAAAGGTAGGATGGAACACCTACAGCGGCACTAGCCGCAGCAGACGTAAGACTATTGCTACGTATGGATTCTAATATACATATAGGCTATGGGTATGGGTGTTTGGTGGACCGGTATATTACTAACATATTACTAACTATGGATGAAAAACGGCGTCTGCCCTGAATACTCTAATAGCATCAATGCGATGGGCAGACGGTGACTCGCCAACTCACTAGATGGGCCCCCTGAATAGTCACTATAGGCATACAAGCCAGCAGCAGAGGGCAACACCGGTGCGAGTGGCTAGAGAAGTCAAGCGGTGCAGCGCCAGTTTCACCATCACGGGTCTCGTGACAACGGAGACCCGAAGCGGGTTTCTCCGTAGTTATGCCCTTGAAAATGACACTTCCACCCCCAAGTATATAGCTCTAGCGGCCTCCCTCTGACCGGCCGACCAAGGCAAGCCAGAGTTGAGAGTCCTACGTGCGCTCTTCAAGTTCCACCCCAGCCAACCAGTAACGGCAAACTGGGGACGAGGCCCTGACCGACTCTCTGAGGCATTCAGGACCGCAGTGTCGCCACTCACATTCAGCTCGCCACAAGCTGCCCTGCGGTTTGTGCGCTGATACATTTTTTGTTTATATCACAAGGCTAAGGTGATAGTTTAAAAGCTAGTGTACTGTGCCCGCCGATATCGTGTTAGTCTCATGATGAGATAACGACTGTCCCAGAGGAATTATTATTATTATAAGAAGGCAATGGTGTTTAAAATTTATTCAACAGCTATGGCTCACGGAAAAGCTAACGTTGTATTAGTCTCAATCTTGAAGGTTTACAAATTTTGATTTAAGCCATTGTTGACCTCGATGGTACATTTAAACTACCTTCTTAGAAGTTATTTCAATAGTCTTGCATAATTTGGTTCTTTTGCGAGTATTTGTTGTTTTTCTAAGGTTATGTAATAATTCTATTCTTGGAGATATATGGACATATGTATGTCTAAAGAAGTATAAATAAACAAAAATAGCAAATATATTACCTATATGGAATATTTTTCGGTAATCAAATAAAACTATACCATCAGCCAATCTAAACTGTATTGAATAGGTGCTTAAATTTTAAAATCGCAAATTAAATGATACAAGATTTTCAATATACATATTCGTAAGACATTCAATTCAAATCCATGTTAATTTATTAAATGTAGATTACTATAATTTTTTCTCATGATTTTATCCTTGACATCCGCATGTATCATGGTTACTTTCATGTTTCTTATGCATGTTCTCTTTTTTATGATCGGCATTTTCTTTTTTTACGCCTTTTGAACATGAACCACTTTTATTGGATTTGTGTTTTTTTCTACTAGACTCATCTTCATCCGAGTCATCTTCATTTGAATAATTTTCATCGGATTCATCTTCATCAGACTCATCTTCATCTTTCTTATGTTTCTTGTTTTCTTTTTTATTATTTTTCATCTTCATACACGTTCCATGTTTCATTTTGTCTTTTGATTCATGGTTCTTCTGCATAGACATTCCATGTTTCATGTTTTGATTTTCTTCTTTGGATTCATTTTTCTTCTCCATACACTTTTCATGTTCCATTTTTTCTATTTCTTCTTTTGAGTCATCTTTTTTTACCATATGCATTCCTTTTTTCATTTCGCTTTTTTCATCTTCTGGGTCATGTTTCTTCTCTTCACCCATTTCATTTTTCATTTTATCCTTCTCATCTTTTGATTCATGTTTCTTTTCCTCAGCTGATTCATTTTTCATTTTATAATTTTCGTCTTTTGGTTCATTTTTCGTCTTGTCCCACATTTCATTTTTAGCTTTGTTTTTATCTTCTTTTGGTTCCGTTTTCATCTCTTCTCCTGTTCCGTTTTTCCCTTTATCGTTTGGTTCCTTTTCCTTGTGTTCGCCCATTTCTTTTTTCGTATTATCTTTATTTTCTTTGTCATCTGTTTTGTCCTTTGAACCACCGTAATTATAGTATATTGTTTTTGATGCAGCTTGTGCTTGTGATACAAGTATAGATCCTGGTTTCGCTTCCACGATGAATGTCAATGCCATTACACATAATGCGACCTGCAGGGTGTTTAATTTGGTTAACTAATATTTATTTACTATTATATATATAAATAATTAAGTATATTATTAACTATATTATATTGTATATTAACTATATTAAATATATAAATAATTAAGTATTATTTAACAATAAAAAATATACGTCTGATTTACTTCTTAAGTGAAATAAGTACTCACACACGTGCAATTATGCTTCGGTTCAGAATATTCTCAGTAGCAGTACGGCGCGGCGACTTAAGCTATTCCGAGTAGATGGCAATTTTATGGTACCTTAGTTTAGCTGGTGAAATAGGGTTACGATACACTTTCAACCTCTAGATATACATATAAGCGTGATATTTAGAAATATCATTTAAAAATGGTAAATACTAATTATTATAGTATAAAGTAGTTATCTAACTATAATAATAATAATAACCTAACTACCGGCAGCTTGGATCCTGTTCCCGATGTCAGTGGGTCATTTCAGGTTTTATATATTTAAGAATGTATAGTTATTATATTTATATTAAAAAATGTAATCATTAGAAAAAAGAGTAATAAAGAGAATAATAATAATATCAGCTCTGTTATAAACTGTCCCACTGCTGGGCACGGGCCTCTTCTCACTGTGAGAAGGGTTAGGCCGTAGTCCACCACGCTGGCCTAGTGCGGGTTGGCAGACTTCACATATCTTCGAGAACATTATGGAGAACTCTCAGACATGCAGGTTTTCTCACTATGTTTTCCTTGACTGTTAAAGCAAGCGATAATTTCATTAACTATTTAATACGCACATAACTTCAAAAAGTAAGAGATGCGCGCCTTGGGTTCGTGACTCGAGACCTCTGCGTGGCAGTCCAACGTTAACCCGCTAGGCTTTCACTGCTATTAATCATCATTCAATTATAAAAATAATGTCATTCATCTAACTATGTCACATTAATATTACATAATATTGTCTTCTGTTTACGCGAATGTTATTCATTGAAATTAAACTACTATATACGGATTTTATCGCGTTGTTTATTTATCACTGTACAAAATTTTGAAAATATTACACTACTACTACTATTGATTTTATTTTACTAATTTATAAGCTAATAAAATTATTTAAACTATTAAAAATAAATAGATTTAATAGTTTAAATAATTTTATTAGCTTATAAATTAGTAAAATAAAATCAATAGTAGTAGTAGTGTAATATTTTCAAAATTTTGTAATACAGTGATAAATAAACAACGCGATAAAATCCGTATATAGTAGTTTAATTTCAACATTAATATTAATATAATAGATACAAATTGTTTGAATACATGGATTGCGTAGTGATTTAAGTCGTCTCATTATCATTGCCACTAAGCCGAGTATCGTGGATTCTGTTCCCACACAGGACAAAAATTTGTATGATCCATTAATATTGTTCCGAGTCTGGTTATTTTTCGTATCCGTTGGTTGAATTTTAGTAAAGTCGCGACACAAAGATTATGGTTAATGCGGGAGATGCGATTTAAAAAAAGGCTTGAGAAGTAAGTGTGATATCTTACTTACCAAAACTAGAGGCTTTAAGCTGATCATGTTGACTGTAGCCACAGCTAAACTTTCTCTGATGGTAACAACTAAAACAATGACTTTATATATACAAGCAAAAACTATTATTAATTAATTGATATCAGAGAATTACTTAAAACATTACTAGTAATTGGAGATAATAATGTTAATTTTGTTTATGCTACATATTTTAATTGGATAGCGGTCGTTGGCATAGAAAATAAATACAGTTATATTTTTTAAAGGAGCAATTGAGCTGCTTCGGTTAGTAAGTGATAGTGAATGCGATTATTGTTGAGATTTTGAGTTTCATTCACGGGTTGGGAAAAGTGTTATTGACTTTTTGTGCCCAGAACTTCTCAGTAGCAGCATTGAATCTGGATCTATGTCCAGTGGATGGCAATAAGTCTCCCTATTTCGTGTTACGAAAAACCTCGACTGGCATAGTAAGCTTGTCATATATACCTATACGATAGTATACTTCTGCCAACTGTTCCGGATATTTTGAAGTGAGACTGTGCTTTTTAAGGAGTAAATTTAATAAAGCATTTTTTTAGGGGGTTGAATGCATTGACGCATATCCCTCTGCGGGGGCGGGCGGAAAGATTATGTTGGACTCACCGAGGTAAAAAAAAGATTGTAATGATGATAAAAATGGATATCCCGGTAATACCGACTGAACCTACCACGGAGTTCCTCGACAAAAGCGCAATCGGTGGGGCCGCGCGAATCACTTGCACATGGCGTCGCGACTTTGCCGAGGATTCAGCCCACCGTATGAAACGGTAGCCTCTACGCAAAGAGACCTACCCTTAAGACTCTTCTCACTTTTATTAACGCTAACGTAACGCAAATGGGTAGAAATTATGAAAAAAGGATAAGGTATCCCCGGAGGAACGCATGTTCCTCAAAACTTGCTCAGAACAAAGTCCTTCATACTTTTAAAGGCGTTGTTCTGAGCTCCCATGAACATATCTATGACAAACGATACGGGAAATTAGAACCTTGTTACGGATACAATCATATTAGTGTAGCTGAAAGGGATAAAAAGAATACTAAGAAATTTGCAATCCATACTACAAATAATCTTTATAAAAAAAGGAAATTATGCCGCTTTCATGTCATTCGACAGACAAAGTCACTGGGAAATACTAGTGTATGTTTCATATTCTACATTGTATTATCTAGACATTCATTAAGCATGAGTTATCCTCGAGTTTTTAATCGTCTCGCAATTCAGACGTCATTGCGATGTAGCAAGTACTTGGTAATTAAAAACTTAAATAGATAACTCCTATTTGTAAAGTTAATGTCTATTAGTCTATTTGTAAATTTTATATAAATAGTGTTTTTTTCTTGGTGTCGTGGTAATTTCGTATAATATTGCAACAGAAGACAGATCTTTTTAAAAACATAGCTTATACAAGACTATAGGACTTTAGAGAGGTAATCTCTTGAGGATGTCGCGCACTGAAGCGAAACACGTGTCGACGCATATTTTGTGTCCGAAGCGAATTATTGCTTGTTGGAGTACACCTGGATTCCACAACGCGGTGGTCCATTATGAGAGGAGTTTGGTACTATTAACCTTTTTTATGGTATATGTTGACTTGGGCAGTCTGAAGTTGCATAATGGGTTGTAGATAGCTGCCAAGTAACGCCCAAATCTAAGAGTTCTTTGATAGATAAACCCAATCAATCAGTATTTGCCTGACCCAGGAGTTAAACTCGAAATCTTATGTACGACACTTACATTCACAATTGTGACAGTTAATCATACCGTAGAATTAATTTCTAGAGTTTTAATCTCCCGTTATTTGTGGCTTATTAATTCCAACAAATGTTACTTGTTTGCTATCTGTTTTTACATGAAGTACACGTAGGTAGCATCGTACATTTACATAACGTGTAATAGGAAAATAGTAATGACTAATGTAAATGGATAACTATTTTTGTAATGAACAACGTGTATTTTGATTACAATATCTGTTTGAATAGTAGTACAGTCATTTGATATAAAATAAAGGTGTTACCTGGTAAGTTTACTGGGATTTTGAAAATTGGTAGTCTTATAGATTTCGATGTGCAAAAACAGTAGGAAATTTTCTCTAGTTTAATTTTGTATAAGATGTTTTTTTGGTAAAATGTGTTGGAAAGGAGATTTTGTCAAAAAACTGATATCAGGCGCCATTTTTCAATATAGCGGCGCGAACGGCATAGGTACAAGTTGGCAAAATTGTAATTCGGAAAGAGCTCATCGAAATCTATAAGACTACCAATTTTCGAAACACCCGGCAAACTTTCCAGTTAAAACTACCAGATGACTGTACTATAACTTAAACGAGTGGAACAGACAGCTATGGACGGTAAAAAATAAGTGAAATCAAGGAAAAAGCCCGCGACACAGGTATTACACGTAGTGCGGCAGATGTCTAATTAAATCTTTATAAATATTCAGCAACAAAAATTAGGAACTCTTGGTTGATCACACATAATTAATTTTGTACCATTTCGAGATTGAACCCTCAAACAATACACGGCATAGTTCTAAAGGCGATGCGCCCACTCGAACCACAACGCCATCCATACAGCTAAATTGAACGAAAACCCAGGATTCAACCTCTTCGTCTTCATGTGACCTTTTTTTTTTCGTCAGTTTTTTGTAATATCCTACTGCTAGGCAAAAGTCTCTCCCTTGGACTTTCAAATCACTCTGTTGGTGGATATCCCCTGGCCTTATGACCTTGTGACCCCTATATCTCGGGGGTCTTTTGACTCACAGAGCCCATACTTGACCGAGGGATGACCCCAAGGTGTCACAAGGTTGCACACCAAGTTACAAGTCAATCGGTCCAGTGGTTCCGGCGCTATGCCTGTCACTAACAAACTGTCACTAACAGACAGACACACAGACCCACATAGTATTTTCATTAACCTCTTCGAAGAAGACTCAAAGGTTAATAATCTGGCGACTGTGTGAATAAGTCAGCTCGTTCTGGCAGTAATACTCTCTTATTAGGCATCCTAAGATTAGTAACACTGACACGGTATTTTACCTTGTAAGTAAAAAAGCCCACATTCTCCCATTTTTACATACATTCATACTACTTACTAATGCTCGAAGAAGTAGGCAGAAATAAAATAACCCCACTAGACTATGGAATCATGTGCCACTTCCTCTTAATAGTTGACTAAAAAGCCTAATAACATACCAACATAAACAACACAAAAATAACTTCTAAATTCGGTAGTCAGATTCAATAATACTCGGCCACTGATGCGATACTTTAATCGTAAAAACTGTGGAATAAGCTGTCCTGCGGTATTTCCAGACCAATACGATCTTCAACACTTCAAGAAAAGAACGTACTTCTTTTTAAAAGGCCGGCAACGCACTTGTGACTCTTCTGGTGTTGCGGGTGTCCATGGGTAATCTCTTACCATCAGGCGATCCATCAGCTCGTTTACTCACAAATACATTTAAAAAAATTACACATGGTTGGTCGCTTGTGGGGCCTCTAATATTGCAAGCAATCAGAGTCGAACCTTGCACTGCAAGGCAGGCTCTATTATAGCTCACCTTCATAATATAAAAGAAATGAGCCAAACAATTCCCTGTTTACCACTAGCACATGAAAATAATATAATTTAAGCAAATCTATAACAGTGCGAGGTACGCCAAGAGAAAAATATCCATAAAATTTATATATTAAGAGATATGAGTACATTTTCACCACTTTTGAGAGAGAACATTAGAAACAACAACAAGCTAAAAGCTCGCGGAGACCTATAAATTATAGAATAACTGGAAAATGCTTACATACAGACTCATACTAGATATTCCAGAAAGGGTAGGTAGTGGATTACGTGGAATCTAAAAATATAGGTAGTGAAATGGAGCTGCAAACCAACATATTACATAATCATATATTGCCAACTGTTTTTACGTGCCACCTAATAGGTGGTAAGCCTGTGGACGTCTGTTAACCTCATTCCTAGACCCCATGCTGCTACTAAAAATTTCCAGACAAATTTAATAACATATTGCCTTAATTTCCTTTGTTATTTTGTTCGAAAATGCTATTCCGGATCAAAACCAATTATGTTATATTTTACGACAATTTCAAACGTTTTATTTATTTATTATTCAAACATCGAAACAAACGCACGACATCACTATAAAAACTCATCAATTTGTGTTTTAGTGCTGTTTAGGTATCAACTAGAATGTGCTGATATTAATAAGTCGATAAAAGAAAACTGCTACTCGTATATCTTAGTGAAAATAAAGTACACACATTAATTTGTTGTGGCCTTTAAAAGGGCTATATTACGTGAGGCTTAAATATGACCACACCTTTCTTTTACACGCTATAAGACAGAAAACAATCTTTATAGATGACGTAGGTATCGACTAATCAAGAGCATAGCCTTCACTTTACTCGCTCGTCTTATCCTCCTTCTCTGCGTGGCGGCCAGTTTTGTCCCAGCAAAGCTATCATTACATAGCCCTGAGATATTTAAACGGTAAAGCAGACTAGATTTTAGATCACCATCAATCAGAATATCCATCTGATTTATAACGTCTGTTGGAACTGGGAAACGAACAAGCCATCAGCGCGGTCCAAATAAGCTGTCATCGTATGATTTATGCTTAGAGTCGGTCTGCATAGTCGGATTTAGTATGGCTAAGTGCTTGGTTCGATTCGTGCCATTTCGTCGCCCCCACCGCTCGTATTTCACCTTTGTTTGACTGTGGGTTTTAAAAGAAGCGATGTCTAGAGGTCAACAAAAATGTAATACACATATGAAAGACATATTACCTGTGTGTGTAATGTCATTCAATACACCTACATTTTTCCATTTCGGCAAAACCTCAAAGTAGTCTGGTATTTAGTCGACTTCATTTGAATAGTTTAATGCTATATACTAATTGCATTTATTATGTCTACGCCTAAAACCTACGCCCAATTTCTATGAAATTGAATAGATATTAAGTACTTAAAAACATATCCTCCATTTCTGTAGTAGTTAGTACCTATATTAATATTATGCTTAAACAAATAGATTTATTGAATGTTTGTTTGAACACGATAATTTTTGGAACTACCAGGCAGACCATTTTGAACACTTACTGCTATATTCTGTAGTGTAGTTGTGAGAGTTCAATGGTACGAATGGTTAAAGCAAAACCGATATAGGTGACAGAGGACATCCGTCAAGGCTCAGTTTTAAATCCATTCCTGTTTTTGTTTGATTTTAAACTCGCTCACTGAAAAATCGCACAATCTTGCAGAATGAAGGTTCATAGTTTGCCAAGCCAAGGTACAATAAATACTTTTGTCATGGAAGCACCAGTTACAAACCGTACTTAAGTTCAATGTTGCAAAGACACAGTTACTACTACAGTACTTCGAACAAACGAAATATTAAGATTATATCAAGTTATAAATGTCCATTATTTGTGTTCAGTGCTGTCAGTGTGCAGTTGGCCTGCAGTTCGAACACCTGCAGCCGCACAAATGCAGACCGCCTGCAATCGAGCTGCATGATTGATTTGCAGTTTTATGGCAGTCGTACTAACTGCATTCATCTGAAAATTTGCAGTTGGAGTCCAGTTGAAATGCAGTCCGTCTGTCTAGAGCCTAAGGGATTTAGCGGGGCAAATACATTGCATCACTTTTGCTTCATCCCATTTTTTATTCCTGTTTCCTTGAAAAGGCAAAGCACAAACAACTATCAACCAAAGTAGATATTGTATAAAAAAAATTGGCTGCAATCAATATAAATTACGAGTCGAACTACTTCAGCTTTAAATCAAAATGTTCCATCTAGTTGACACTACGCCATTAGTCAAAAGGTAATTGAGCGGAACCGTGTTTTAACAAGTATGAATATACACGAATAATTGAATGAAACAGTTGAGAAATCATCTATTAACATGCAGCGTATGTAAATTAATAGATAATAATACAAAATACACGTTTATCTGACGAATAAAAACTTACTTATTTAATTCTCATTATACCTCTTGCTTGTAAATTAGTATATTTTTATTAATTTGAATATAATTTAAAGTTATCTATTGTATATATAGACTAACAAACTACATACCATATTATTCCGCTACTGACGACGAATAGATTCACTTGACAATGAAGGCAGTAACACTAGTAAATATTTTCATTAATTCAGATCTATAGTGTGTGCTTTATTTTATACTTGTAAATTACCTGTCGAAGAATTAAGTCTGATTTAATTTAGTAAGACATTTACTAAAAAATAACGAATGTATGAAAATTTTGCTACCAATAATGTTTTCAGCTAAGTTGTTACTAATTTATTTTTACCAGAGTACGCTAAGTGGTTAAAATTCAACCACAATCATATTTGAAAATTTGAGAAATACGTATAATGTGTTTATTCAATCAAAAAAAAAAACTAACTGCTTCAATTTTTTTTGGTAAATACCAAGGTATTTGATAACTAGAAAAATAAAGAAAATACGTTGATAAACAGATGAAAAAAGGCACTAACCTACTTTGTCTTTGCTCATTTATATATACAATGTGTCACAAAAAGGTTGAGTCATACATACATATATTGTGGTCGTAAAGTTTAGGTGTTAAGTATACAAGTAAACACAGGAACCTTAAAATATGACTACTTTTTATGCTATATAATATTTTTAAAATTTATATATTGCCTCCCAAAACTAACCTTACTTGGGACGAAGTATATCATCTCCCAAAAATACATACAAAAATATTATATTTGCATTTTAAAATAAACTAGTATCTAGTGCTAAATTTCATTCTTTTTTTTTTCGAAGTACGTGTTACAATCTTAATGTAATTGTATAAAATTAATTAAACATCAACGTGGCAATGTCTTCTGGGCACACTACCTGTGAATTGTGATGCGGAGAAATTCTATGACGCCTATTAGATGGTTTTAGTTTTTATTTTAGTATTATTTCTTCCTTTTTTTTTATTTCTATTGTAATATTCTAAGTAGGTATAAGGTAGTTTTAAAGAATTATGTAAATTGATAATATTCATATATAATAATCTTGGCACGTCTTAATAAACATAATATATAACAGGTACTATGCAGCTTATTAATCTTCGCCACATTGGTAGACCATGGAGTAGAAGCACAGAGAAGTATGACGGGAATTTTTAACAATGGTTTCTTCGGTCGTCGCACATCACCATCACCCTCTACAGCGTATGCATCACAATCGACATATTTAGAAAATTCATCGGCTAATCCCACGTAACTCAAATGAGAACAACTTCACACGAATCATTAAATGGGAGCGGTTTAATTGAATCAGGACAAAATATATAAGGTTAAATAAATATAAATAAACTTTTACCAGTGTTTTCTTTACATCATATTTAACAAATTATGTTCTACCACTTTTTACAACACTCAATATTTTGAAAAACATATTCTAAGAAAATTAAAATTGTAATCGCTCTGCCGCACAACGCCTCTCCCCGCGTTGCATTGCTTCGCTGCTTTCTTAGCAAAAAAAAATCCTTTTTATTCATCTTGAATTTTAAAAAGACATCGCCCGCACTCATTCCTGTGTCGCAGAGAACTTTACAAATATTCAAATAATATTAAAAAATGGGCACAAAAAACACCCAGACTCGGAACACCCGTTTGTGGAACACACAAATTTTTGTCTCGTTTGGAAGTCGTACCCACAACACTCGATGCAGTGGCAGTGGTAAGGCGACCACTTGAACCACTTCGCCATCCGTACAGTTAATGCGATACTCATAGAGCAACCAATTTTCAATATCTGTTTCTGCTAAAACACGGTACGTTTGGGTATGCAGACGACAGCACGCTGTTAGAGAGTTAAGTCTCCAACGCTAGAGCCAGTGGAGCACAGATACAGTTCCTCAGGGAAGCTATGATCGAGCGTATGAACTTATCTTTGAAGGCAGTCTCCGATTTGGGTGATGCCAACATGGTTAAGTTCAATGCCTCTAAGACCCAGGCGTGCTTGTTCTCCACAAAAAACAGCCCATCCCAACTGGCTCCAACTTTTCGAGATGTATCCGTGCCGATAACTAATCGCCTTGAGCTTCTGGATATGTCATTGACTCCAACCTTTATCTTTGGCTCCTATATTGAGGCAACTAGCCAACCAACCCAACTAGCCGCCAAAAAGCTGTGCATCCTCCGTAAGGTGAGGCAGATTTTATGCGATCCTGCATGGAGTACTGTTCTCACCTCTGGGATGGCTCTGCAAAATATCAGCTGGAGGCTTTGGAGTCAATTGAGCAGAAGGCCAGGAGACTTATCGGCGATGACCAACACACGACTCCAAAGCTTGGAGCATCGTCGTAAGGTAGCCAGTTTCTATGTTTTCTATTTGATACATTTCGGAGAGTGTGCAGAGGAACTGCATAATTTGATACCTTTAATAAAATATTGTACCATGTACTGTGATATCACTATGAAATCGAATTTGTATAAATATTTAACGACAATTTTTCATATCGTTTTACCAATTAATTCCCATAAACCTTTGTTACATACCGATATTTTCATTTTTATTAATAATAATATTATTGCATAGAGAAACCCGCAACGCACCCTCAGATTGCTCAATTATTGCAATAGAAAAAGTTGATAATACTGAACAGACTGAAGGCATCGTTTCATCTCCGTTACTATTTCCTTTATTTATTAACTTCATAACTCAGAATTTTCAGTGCCCGTATCATCTTTATGACGATGACTTACAGCTATATGCTCAAGACACTGCGGTTAATCTTCCTCAACCCATTGCTATAGTAAATGCAAACAATTAGAAGCTGATCTGGCAGATTTGGATTATCTGTTAGTTCGACTAAGTATCAGTCAATCATAGTTGGAAGTCAACGATTGATAAGCAGGCTGAACTCCAGTACTTTACCGCCTGTTGTATATGATAGGACACCTATTCCATTCAGTCCTACTGTAAAGGATCTGGAGTTGCTCCTTGACTCCAATTTAAATTGGCAAGCTGAGGTTACTAGTGTCAGTCAAAGACTGAACGGGACGCTACGCGCCTTGTATCGCTTAAAGAATTTACTCCCATCTACGACAAAAATATTTCTTGTGCAGTCCTTGATATTTTTCCCTTAATTGACTTTGGTGATGTGTAACTATGACCTGAATGCAGATCTACTCAACAAATATGACCAACTTCTAAATAACTGCATTCGATTTTTTTATAATCTTCGTAAATATGACCATATTTCATCTTATAGATCCACTTTAAAATGGTTACCCATTCATCAACGCTATAGTTTGCGTGCACTTACAGTATTATCTTCTATTCTAACCTTACCAAACGTACCGACTTATTTAACCTGCCGTTTCCAATATCTGTGTGCAAATCATGATAGAAATCTTCGTTCTTCCAATAACCTCCTTTTAGTCTGTCACCTATTACTTTTTATCTCTGCATCACCTAATGGTTGACTGGGAGATAATGCCTGTGGTATTAAGTCCACCGATGTACTATTTTGTGCATAAAGTTTTAAATAAATAAAACAGCCACGATGTGGGACCTGGGCGTACTCCAACTTGCAATATTTCGAATCGAGCACAAAATATGCTTCAAAATGTGTCGCGCTGTCCTCGTACTGAGCTTCGGCTCAGGCATCTTCAGGATCGTTGGGCAACGAGGACTTAGGTTCGACCTACGGAGATCTAACCAAATGCGCTACTAATGCGACAGAGTACATCGACATTTTTGAAACTGGTTTTTAAATTAATGTTCACGCTTGCTTCGTATCCCAAAGAGCACGTAAAGCCTTAATTAATACTGACAATTAAGGCATCATGACGTTTTGATTGCTAGGAAGCTAATTAATCGAAAGCGGAGCCTAATAATTGCCAAACTCTCGAACCAGGTTGGCTACTCATAACACAACACCGTTGCTTGACCTGAGTAGTGAAGTTCAAATGGAAAATAACTTGCTCCTATCCCATTTGATAAGAACTATGTAATAGTGATATCACTAAAATTTTTAAACATTCGTGAATGCAAATGCGGGTTCTAATATCCGACGCTAACTTTATAACATCCCCTATGTTATAAAGTTTACGTGATATAGAAATAATTCCCAGTGCGGGAGCTATCTTTTTTTTAAAGGTTTCAACGTCCGACCCACGATTAAAAGCAGGAGTAGGAACACCTTAAAAATGGTTTTACGTTGGTAATGCAATGGGTGGGATTCTAACCCTCAACCTCTTGACACAGGAATTATCCCAAGCTCGGAGGATGACTATTAATAAAAAATAAACTTGGGCAGTTGCTTACTGCATCATTATATATTTTACCGAATGCTTAAATTTGAAACAGATATTTAAATTAAAAGCAGCATCCGCATTCATAGCTTCTAATCAGAACGTAAAGGCCCTCTGGCGGTGAGCGTTATAATAATTCGAAACTACCTCCAATGTTTATAAAGCCACTAAACTGGCGAAATTTACTAAAGGTCTTTACTTAATTGCGGTCAACTCCATGCCGGGTCGGATAAGGGTTGGCACTGATGTGACAATGTTCGCTTTGAAAGTTTATTTTCTATCTATCGCTGTCCTGCGTTAGATAGACAAAAATATATTGTGATACATCATTTGTGTGATTCATAAGACAGAGAAACTATTAAAAAAATATTTAGTTAATGATAGATCAGGGCCCTTACTATAACTACATTACCATTTTCATTGCATGCGCGATAATGAGATAGCGCATTATAGATTTTATAGCTTTGTCTCAGTGTTTGTACTTATTTGTGATATTATTATATTATTTGTGATTTGTGATAAAGACCCAGCACATTTAAAAGCAAACAGTAGCAGAAAAACTATTGATAATTCTTTACTTCAGTTTTTTATTGTCAAAATCATTAATTTCAGGAGGTCACGATTTATAATTTATGAATAATTAACAAGATGATATCTAAAAAGTAACTTTAATAACTTAAGCGACCTAGTTCAATAGCA
Source organism: Catocala nupta (assembly GCA_963675205.1). Lineage (NCBI taxonomy): Eukaryota > Metazoa > Arthropoda > Insecta > Lepidoptera > Erebidae > Catocala > Catocala nupta. The sequence continues at coordinate 25,650,779 of OY776093.1, forward strand.
ATTGTAGTTCTATAGGGTGCAGGTTTATTAAACTATTTTTTATTTGTTATATACCTTAGTTACTCGCACGAAGAAAATCCCTTAACTGCTCGCATGGGGGTTCTCCACTGACCCCAACATTATATGTTTAGTGAAAATAAAGTATACAGATTAATTTGTTGTGGCTTTTAAAAGGGCTATATTACGTGACGCTTAAATATGACCACACCTTTTTGTTACACGCTGTAAGACAGAAAACAATCTTTATAGATGACGTAGGTATCGACTAATCAAGAGCATAGCCTTCACTTTACTCGCTCGTCTTATCTTCCTTCTCTGCATGGCGGCCAGTTTTGTCCCAGTAAAACTATCATTACATAGCCCTGAGATATTTAAACGGTAAAGCAGACTAGATTTTAGATCACCATCAATCAGAATATCCATCTGATTTATAACGTCTGTTGGAACTGGGAAGCGAACAAGCCATCAGCGCGGTCCAAATAAGCTGTCATCGTATGATTTATGCTTAGAGTCGGTCTGTATAGTCGGATTTAGTATGGCTAAGTGCTTGGTTCGATTCGTGCCATTTCGTCGCCCACACCGCTCGTATTTCACCTTTGTTTGACTGTGGGTTTTAAAAGAAGCGATGTCTAGAGGTCAACAAAAATGTAATACACATATGAAAGACATATTACCTGTATGTGTAATGTCATTCAATACACCTTAATTTTTTTTATTTCGGCAACACCTCAAAGTATTCTGTTATTTAGTCGTCTTCTTTCGAATAGTTTAATGCTATATACTAATTGCATTAATTATGTCTACGCCTGAAACCTACGCCCAATTCCTATGAAATTGAATAGATATTAAGTACTTAAAAACATATCGTTCATTTCTGTAGTAGTTAGTACCTATATTAATGTTATGCTTAAACAAATAGATTTATTGAATGTTTGTTTGAACACGATCATTTTTGGAACTACCAGGCAGACCATTTTGTACACTTACTGCTTTATTCTGTAGTGTAGTGGTGAGAGTTCAATGGTACAAATGGTAGCGGTTAAAGCAAAACCGATATAGGTGACAGAGGACATCCGTCAAGGCTCAGTTTTAAATCCATTCCTATTTTTGTTTGATTTTAAACTTGCTCACTGAAAAATCGCACAATCTTGCAGAATGAAGGTTCATAGTTTGCCAAGCCAAGGTACAACAAATACTTTTGTCATGGAAGCACCAGTTACAAACCGTACTTTAGTTCAGTGTTGCAAAGACACAGTTACTACTACAGTACTTCGAAGGAATGAAATATTACGATTATATCAAGTTATAAATGTCCATTATTTGTGTTCAGTGCAGTCAGTGTGCAGTTGGCCTGCAGTTCGAACACCTGCATCCGCACAACTGCAGACCGCCTGCAATCGGGCTGCATGATTGATTTGCAGTTTTATTGCAGTCGTACTAACTGCATTCAACTGAAAATTTGCAGTCCAGTTGAAATGCAGTCCGTCTGTCTAGAACCTAAGAGATTTAGCGGGGCAGATACATTGCATCACTTTTGCTTCATCCCATTTTTAATACCTGTTTCCTTGAAAAGGCAAAGCTCAAACAACTATCAACCAAAGTAGATATTGTATAAAAAAAATTGGCTGCAATCAATATAAATTACGAGTCGAACTACTTCAGCTTTAAATGAAAATGTTCCATCTAGTTGACACTACGCCATTAGTCAAAAGGTAATTGAGCGGAACCGTGTTTTAACAAGTATGAATATACACGAATAATTGAATGAAACAGTTGAGAAATCATCTATTAACATGCAGCGTATGTAAATTAATAGATAATAATACAAAATACACGTTTATCTGACGAATAAAAACTTACTTATTTAATTCTCATTATACCTCTTGCTTGTAAATTAGTTTATTTTTATTAATTTGAATATAATTTAAAGTTATCTATTGTATATATAGACTAACAAACTACATACCATATTATTCCGCTACTGACGACGAATAGATTCACTTGACAATGAAGGCAGTAACACTAGTAAGTATTTTCATTAATTCAGATCTATTGTGTGCTTTATTTTATACTTGTAAATTACCTCTCGAAGAATTAAGTCTGATTTAATTTAGTAAGACATTTACTAAAAAATAACGAATATATGAAAATTTTGCTACCAATAATGTTTTCAGCTAAGTTGTTACTAATTTATTTTTACCAGAGTACGCTAAGTGGTTAAGATTCAACCACAATCATATTTGAAAATTTGAGAAATACGTATAATGTGTTTATTCATTCAAAAAAAGAAACTAACTGCTTCAATTTTTTTTTTGGTAAATATCAAGGTATTTGATAACTAGAAAAATAAAGAAAATACGTTGATAAACAGATGAAAAAAGGCACTAACCTATTTTGTCTTTGCTCATTTATATATACAATGTGTCACAAAAAGGTTGAGTCATACATACATATATTGTGGTCGTAAAGTTTAGGTGTTAAGTATACAAGTAAACACAGGAACCTTAAAATATGACTACTTTTTATGCTATATAATATTTTAAAAATTTATATATTGCCTCTCAAAACTAACCTTACTTGGGACGAAGTATATCATCTCCCAAAAATACATACAAAAATATTATATATGCATTTTAAAATAAACTAGTATCTAGTGCTATATTTCATTCTTTTTTTTTTCGATGTACGTGTTACAATCTTAATGTAATTGTATAAAATTAATTAAACATCAAAGTGGCAATGTCTTCTGGGCACACTACCTGTGAATTGTGATGCGGAGAAATTCTATGACGCCTATTAGATGGTTTTAGTTTTTATTTTAGTATTATTTCTTCCTTTTTTTTATTTCTTTTGTAATATTTTAGGTAGGTATAAGTTAATTTTAAAGAATTATGTAAATTGATAATATTCATATATAATAATCTTGGCACGTTTTAATAAACATAATATATAACAGGTACTATGCAGCTTATTAATCTTCGCCACATTGGTAGACCATGGAGTAGAAGCACAGAGAAGTATGACGGGAATTTTTAACAATGGTTTCTTCGGTCGTCGCACATCACCATCACCCTCTACAGCGTATGCATCACAATCGACATATTTAGAAAATTCATCGGCTAATCCCACGTAACTCAAATGAGAACAACTTCACACGAATCATTAAATGGGAGCGGTTCAATTGAATCGGGACAAAATATATAAGGTTAAATAAATACAAATAAACTTTTACCCGTGTTTTCTTTACATCATATTTAACAAATTATGTTCTACCACTTTTTACAACACTCAATATTTTGAAAAACATATTCTAAGAAAATTAAAATTGTAATCGCTCTGCCGCACAACGCGTCTCCCCGCGTTGCATTGCTTCGCTGCTTTCTTAGCAAAAAAAAATCCTTTTTATTCATCTTGAATTTTAAAAAGACATCGCCCGCACTCATTCCTGTGTCGCAGAGAACTTTACAAATATTCAAATAATATTAAAAAATGGGCACAAAAAACACCCAGACTCGGAACACCCGTTTGTGGAACACACAAATTTTTGTCTCGTTTGGAAGTCGTACCCACAACACTCGATGCAGTGGCAGTTGTAAGGCGACCACTTGAACCACTTCGCCATCCGTACAGTTAATGCGATACTCATAGAGCAACCAATTTTCAATATTTGTTCTGCTAAAACACGGTACGTTTGGGTATGCAGACGACAGCACGCTTTTAGAGAGTTAAGTCTCCAACGCTAGAGCCAGTGGAGCACAGATACAGTTCCTCAGGGAAGCTATGATCGAGCGTATGAACTTATCTTTGAAGGCAGTCTCCGATTGGGGTGATGCCAACATGGTTAAATTCAATGCCTGTAAGACCCAGGCGTGCCTGTTCTCCACAAAAAACAGCCCATCCCAACTGGCTCCAACTTTTCGAGATGTATCCGTGCCGATAACTAATCGCCTTGAGCTTCTGGATATGTCATTGACTCCAACCTTTATCTTTGGCTCCTATATTGAGGCAACTAGCCAACCAACCCAACTAGCCGCCAAAAAGCTGTGCATCCTCCGTAAGGTGAGGCAGATTTTATGCGATCCTGCATGGAGTACTGTTCTCACCTCTGGGATGGCTTTGCAAAATATCAGCTGGAGGCTTTGGAGTCAATTGAGCAGAAGGCCAGGAGACTTATCGGCGATGACCAACACACGACTCCAAAGCTTGGAGCATCGTAAGGTTGCCAGTTTCTATGTTTTCTATTTGATACATTTCGGAGAGTGTGCAGAGGAACTGCATAATTTGATACCTTTAATAAAATATTGTACCATATACTGTGATATCACTATGAAATCGAATATTTATAAATATTTAACGACAATTTTTCATATCGTTTTACCAATTAATTCCCATAAACCTTTGTTAAATACCGATATTTTCATTTTTATTAATAATAATATTATTGCATAGAGAAACCCGCAACGCACCCTCAGATTGCTCAATTATTGCAATAGAAAAAGTTGATAATACTGAACAGACTGAAGGCATCGTTTCATCTCCGTTACTATCTCCTTTATTTATTAACTTCATAACTCAGAATTTTCAGTGCCCGTATCATCTTTATGACGATGACTTACAGCTATATGCTCAAGACACTGCGGTTAATCTTCCTCAACCCATTGCTATAGTAAATGCAAACAATTAGAAGCTGATCTGGCAGATTTGGATTATCTGTTAGTTCGACTAAGTATCAGTCAATCATAGTTGGAAGTCAACGATTGATAAGCAGGCTGAACTCCAGTACTTTACCGCCTGTTGTATATGATAGGACACCTATTCCATTCAGTCCTACTGTAAAGGATCTGGAGTTGCTCCTTGACTCCAATTTAAATTGGCAAGCTGAGGTTACTAGTGTCAGTCAAAGACTAAACGGGACGCTACGCGCCTTGTATCGCTTAAAGAATTTACTCCCATCTACGACAAAAATATTTCTTGTGCAGTCCTTGATATTTTTCCCTTAATTGACTTTGGTGATGTGTTACTATGACCTGAATGCAGATCTACTCAACAAATATGACCAACTTTTAAATAACTGCATTCGATTTATTTATAATCTTCGTAAATATGACCATATATCATCTTATAGATCCACTTTAAAATGGTTACCCATTCATCAACGCTATAGTTTGCGTGCCCTTACAGTATTATTTTCTATTCTAATCTTACCAAACGCGCCGACTTATTTAACCTGCGCTTTCCAATATCTGTGTGCAAATCATGATAGAAATCTTCGTTCTTCCAATAACCTCCTTTTAATCTGTCACCTACTACTTTTTATCTCTGCATCACCTAATGGTTGACTAGTAGATAATGCCTGTGGTATTAAGTCCGCCGATGTACTATTTTGTGCATAAAGTTTTAAATAAATAAAACAGCCACGATGTGGGACCTGGGCGTACTCCAACTTGCAATATTTCGAATCGAGCACAAAATATGCTTCAAAATGTGTCGCGCTGTCCTCGTACTGAGCTTCGGCTCAGGCATCTTCAGGATCGTTGGGCAACGAGGACTTAGGTTCGACCTACGGAGATCTAACCAAATGCGCTACTAATGCGACAGAGTACATCGACATTTTTGAAACTGGTTTTTTAAATTAATGATCACGCTTGCTTCGTATCCCGAAGAGCAGGTAAAGGCTTAATTAATACTGACAATTAAGGCATCATGACGTTTTGATTGCTAGGAAGCTAATTAATCGAAAGCGGAGCCTAATAATTGCCAAACTCTCGAACCAGGTTGGCTACTCATAACACAACACCGTTGCTTGACCTGAGTAGTGAAGTTCAAATGGAAAATAACTTGCTCCTATCCCATTTGATAAGAACTATGTAATAGTGATATCACTAAAATTTTTAAACATTCGCGAATGCAAATGCGGGTTCTAATATCTGCCGCTAACTTTATAACATCCCCTATGTTATAAAGTTTACGTGATATAGAAATAATTCCCAGTGCGGGAGCTATCTTTTTTTTTAAAGGTTTCAACGTCCGACCCACGATTAAAAGCAGGAGTAGGAACACCTTAAAAATGGTTTTACGTTGGTAATGCAATGGGTGGGATTCTAACCCTCAACCTCTTGACACAGGAATTATCCCAAGCTCGGATGATGACTATTAATAAAAAATAAACTTGGGCAGTTGCTTACTGCATCATTATATATTTTACCGAATGCTTAAATTTGAAACAGATATTTAAATTAAAAGCAGCATTTCATTCATAGCTTCTAATCAGAATGTAAAGGCCCTCTGGCGGTGAGCGTTATAATAATTCGAAACTACCTCCACTGTTTATAAAGCCACTAAACTGGCGAAATTTACTAAAGGTCTTTACTTAATTGCGGTCAACTCCACGCCGGGTCGGATAAGGGTTGGCACTGATGTGACAATGTTCGCTTTGAAAGTTTATTTACTATCTCTCGCTGTCCTGCGTTAGATAGACAAAAATATATTGTGATACATCATTTGTGTGATTCATAAGACAGAGAAACTGTTTAAAAAATATTTAGTTAATGATAGATCAGGGCCCTTACTATAACTACATTACCATTTTCATTGCATGCGCGATAATGAGATAGCGCATTATAGATTTTATAGCTTTGTCTCAGTGTTTGTACTTATTTGTGATATTATTATATTATTTGTGATTTGTGATAAAGACCCAGCACATTTAAAAGCAAACAGTAGCAGAAAAACTATTGATAATTCTTTACTTCAGTTTTTTATTGTCAAAATCATTAATTTCAGGAGGTCACGATTTATAATTTATGAATAATTAACAAGATGATATCTAAAAAGTAACTTTAATAACTTAAGCGACCTAGTTCAATAGCAATTGTAGTTCTATAGGGTGCAGGTTTATTAAACTATTTTTTATTTGTTATATACCTTAGTTACTCGCACGAAGAAAATCCCTCAACTGCTCGCATGGGGTCTCCACTGACCATACCATGACCACATTATATGATGAATTCTAATGAAATTATTAGCAAACGAAATAATAAAAGTACATGTCATTATAATATAATAATATTAGCCAGGACAGTTTAATACATAAACTTTGCCACTGCTGGGCACGGGCCTCTTCTCAATGTAAGAAGGGTTAGGCCGTAGTCCACCACGCTGGCCTAGTGCGGGTTGGCAGACTTCACATATTTTGAGGACATTATGGAGAACTCTCAGACATACAGGATTCCTCACGATGTTTTCCTTCACCGTTAAAGCAAGCGATAATTAACTATTTAATACGCATATAACTTCTAAAAGTCAGAGATACGCGCCTTGGGTTCGAACTCGAAACCTCTGCGTGGCAGTCCAACGGTTTCCCACTAGGCTATCGCAGCTATTACATGTTATTAAAATACTATATTCATTTAGAAAATCAAAGGTCTAATAGTCTTAGAAACTAAAAGGAACCCTTTCAAAAACAAAAAAATATTATATTTCTCAAAAAAACAAAAATATAAACATTTTGAGATCAACAGAACTTATGTATTATTTTTTACAGACTCATCAGAATCATTGTCATCAGAGTTTGGCAATAAATCGATGGGGTGGACTAAGTTTGCAGGTCAAGTAAGACGTGTTTTTATTATTTTTGGAGTCGGATTTCCGTTGACACATTTCGTTTTGTATTCTTGGACTAGTTGTACAGCCAACTGTCGTAAGAAATGTCGTCTCACGTGAATATGAATATTGCTCGTATTTGCGCGATGCACAACCAGTGTGTTTCTGCATGTGACGTTCAATAAATAAAAGAATACGTTTAGAGGGTTGGTTCTCCTGCCTACGTTGTAGGTTCCATATAATTGGTCATTAGCATCAACTCCTCCTTTATTAGCATTATAATAGGTTATAATCTCTGGTTTTAGTTTGTCGCCAGACGTTGAATCGATGTCAACGCCATGATGCATGGTAGACAGTAGAACTACGGTTTTATTTAGGATGGACACACAGTAGACCATGGTCATGTTATTCTGGAACCCAAACATAGAGCTGAAGACCTCCAACAAGCTGTTCTTCATCGGAAACCTCACCCAGCCATCGTAAAATTGTTTCCTCTCTTCTATCAATGGCGAAAATGTAAAATAATAAAAAAACATGTATACAAGGTCTCCAATATTTATATCACGTTAAAAATTATGCAATTATTATAATAATAGATACATTATACTAGACATACAATAAACTATACGAAAACTCAATAAATATCAAAAATATATAAACTTACCACGAACAAAAAAAGTTACGTAATTACTCGCACGGGGTCACGCACTAATACTGCAGCGACGAGTGCCTACTCTCTAACGTCCTGTTTGACACTGAAATGACAACTTTAGCGGGAATAAGGAAGCTACTGTTGGTGGGAGCACGTTGCGGCCGGTCGAAAATAGAATCTTCGGCGCGCAAAAGTATGTTAACTCAATGCGAGTATTTATGGGATATGGTGACATTCTTCATGCCCGCCTGATGGTAAATGACTACGAATGGACGGCAACACCGATGAAAAAATTTTTTGGTGTTGCCGTGAATTATCACATTTCTGACCCTATTAGGTTACACGTGCACCATCACTATTGTAATTCGCCACACATCTGTAGCAACCCTTACACCACGATTAATATTAAACAAGGTGCTTTAGTGCGGGTACCCTGAATTATTTCGCTGTTATTTGTGAAGCGCTTGATAGCCTAGTGTAGAAACCGTTGGATTGCCAACTCAAAGCTCTCGGCTTCATCCGAAGGCTTTGAAGAAGATATACATTTTACAAACATAAATTTGTACCTACTCGCTTTCTTGCTGTGTTCACACCTTTTCCATTATACTAATCGGTTTGCTTATACAGTTTTCAATGGCGTATCTTATCTTACTGAACTTACAAATACAACAAATGTCAAATTAAATTTTGTCAACACGTTCGTTCTTCAATCAAGTGTAAAACGATCAAAGAATGTGGTGTTGGAATAGCGTTTTGCCTCAATATTTCTTACTAGCTTTTGCCCTCGGCTTCGCTCGTGTTCATTACTTATTCTGATTGAAAACTGGCAATATGTATGTAAAATTTCATGATGATTGATCAAGTAGTTGAGGCGTGAAAACTTTACAAAGAAATTCATATTCGCATTTATAATAATAGTTAGAATGTGAATCTCCTTTAGCGCTGGCCCAGTGCACGTTAACAGACGTCGTACATCTTTGAGAACTTTATGAAGAACTCTCAGACATGCAGATTTCCTCACGATGTTTTCCTTCACCGTCAAAGTGAGCGATAATTAACCATATCTTCGAAAAATCAGAAATGTGTGGCGTGGCAATCCCACGGCCTCCCACTAGGATATCGCTGGTTATATAATCTACAGTCCAGTAGCTATAAAACTAGTAGAATAATAATATTCAGATACATTTGGATGTTGTAATTAGGCAGTTAACGACTGTTGTTATTATCTTATTCATTGTTAGTTGTAATAATAATGGTATCAGTAAACATTAAAATTTGATATCCTTTATCTGCTTCAGGGAATTCTGGAGTGTGTTGTAAAATACAATACTCGGATAGACTAGAAAACGACGAAGGGTTTACACGGCGTGTAACAGAAAAGAGTGGTCATAGTTTTATTGTAGCTTACATAGAAGCTTGTATAACCCTAAGGGGGTAGGCAGAGAAGTATTACATCCACATTTCGTCACCTATGTTTTAGGTCATACGTGGTAGGGCGAGCCTATTGCCATCTGACGGGCACATTTACGAACACCGTGATACTTTTGAGAAATTACCAGATTTATCGCGGTTTGTTTAAGACTAGCTTTTGCTCGCGGCTTTGTTCGCATAAATGTAGGTTAGGCTAAGTTATTACCAGTACTTTTAAAAAATAAAATATAGTCTATGTTACTCACTGATAATATAGCTTTCTAATAGTGAAAACATTTCTAAAACTGTTTGTGTAGTTTTTGAGTTAAACCCTTACAAACAAACACACATACAACAAATCTAATCTTTCCTCTTTATAATATTAGTATAGATTAGGATAGATAATAAAATACTCATAGACAATTTTGAACATAATAAAGTACTGTGGGAGTAGTTTATTAAACTATTTAAATTATTAAACTATTGAGATTTACTCTTTCCCCGACATTTCGGTTGCTTTTCAGCAGCCATGGCGACGCGGCTGCTTGTTTACGACTAGCTTATTTTTCTAAGGGGCTTGTTTCATAATCTTCAAGTGGTATTTATCTATAAGATAAATATCACAGCATTGCTTTTATTCAACCTGTTAAGAAGAATGCTTATCATTACAAATAATGTTTAATTGTTTATTTTGCAACAGGCCTTAAATAATTTTGTGCAACGACCTAGATATATTTATACTTATCTTTAAAAACACGTATGCTTACTTTCAAAGCGCACTCGTGAAACCTTCAGAGAGTATTTCAACGTTCGCAGAACTACATCGTTTCTCATTACCCAACGTGTGAGCTCAAAGAAATTCAGGAAACTGTTTTCTATTCGTAAAAATACAAATCTATTCGAGGTTTGTGTTTAAAAAAAACAGCTGGCACGATTTTATGTACTTTAAAGGTTCTGTACTTAAAATTAAATATGTTTTTGAGTGCATTTCAATCTAGTGTTTTATGAAATAAATAATAAGTTATTTCCTTGCTATTGTTACTATATACTGATTCGAACCCGCAAAACATTAAAATTTGTGCCTTCTCCAAATATTGATTTCAAGTCTGAGTGTTCTTTGTTTCCTTTGCCTGTATGTTTTCAATATCTCTAAAAAAGGTGCTGGTCTTTCATGAAATTGTTTGAAATGTTAGCCCTCAAACTGGTTTGTTGATATTTGGTTCTGGATATGAATCCTGGAGAAAATAATATAAATTACTAAAATAATTAGAATTTATGAATCAAGTCAGTAAACGATTATAATATTACTAATATAATAATGTCCTCCTGACCGAATTTCGGTCACGGCGGCCAATCTTAACAGAGACTGGCCATCAGCGCAGGAGATATTATAGTGCACAAGCGTGTGTGCAAACACAAGTGCACAAGGGACGGATAATCCGACACGACCGGGGAGAGATCAGGCGCAGGACCTACAGCTTTACGTGCTTTCCAAGGCACAGGGGTGTCTAACACCGCCAACTTCCTAATTCCAGGCTCGTATTGAGATTTCTTTACAGAAAAATTCAATAACTTTTTGTTGGCCCAACCCGGGATTCGAACCCGAGACCTCATGCACAGCAGTCGCATTCACTACCGCTGCGCCACGTACACCACGCAACTATATTACTTAACTGCTATATATTAACTATTCAATTTACTATTTACTTATACTACACAGGTAATTAGATCACATCTCAGATCGCATTAATTATTTGGTAACAATGTAACCGAAGTTTTTCACCCCTTGTGTTTATAACACAATAACAGGAATAATAATAATAATAAATAATAATAATAATCAGACAAGTTACATGTCATTTCGTGTACAAAAATTAATTTATTTATTTTCCTATTATGTTACAATTATACATAATCTATAATATCTAATAAATAAAGCTCCAAATTTACATTATCTTCCTATATAATAGTATCAATAAAAAACATACCCATATCCATAAAGAAATAAAATAAGAAAACACATCAAGATGACATGATGATGAAAGAAAAATACATAATAAAACAAATAATACAGCAATCAAATCAAATCGAAATAAAATGACATGATTACAAGAGCCAGGAGAGCCGCAGCACTAAAACCATCACCGGACCCGTCGCTCAGCTCCACCTCGCAGCCGTCGGCACCTGCACCTGCGACCCCGACGTGCAATGAGGTGTCGAGCCCTTCGAGCGACGAGTATTTTTCCCCGCCGACGTCGCCACCACCTGTAAGTCGGCGGGGGAGACGCCGGCCACCGTCCTGCTTGGGACCCCGAGACCTACCGGCCTCGAACAGGGTCTCCGCTGTCGGTGGTAATGTGCGCCGCATGAAGTGGACTAAATCTATGAATGAAAATGTCATGCGGGCATATTTTGTGGCAACAGAGGGGGGAATCAACCTCAGTGCGTACCGTGATCGAATGCTGCCTCTGTTTCAGGACTTGGAACCGGCCGTCAACGTCTCGGCTCAAAGACTGTCGGACCAAGTGCGTGCCATCCAGCGTTGTAGGTTGCTGGACGATGCCGCACTTGAGAGGCTACGCTCCGACGTACGAAGTAGCCCTCCTGTCACTTCTTCTATCCAGATAATGCCTCAAAGACTTCATGAGGCATCGAGGCCAAATGATAATAATATTAGTGAAGAGGTGGATAGCAGGGCTACACACGTAAGTACCCAGTACAATGAACAATTAAGGAGTACTTTGGAATGCACATTGCCGGAATATCGGGCCGTCTATTCAGAAAATAGACCACGTCTACCAAGGTTGCCTATGCACAAAAAGAATTTAGCGCTGGTGTGTGCCTTGGACTCATTACTTCCTGCTTATTTAGTAGACAGTGAAAGTCTTAGCGATTTACACTCAATCTTGTACTGTGCGGCTGCTGCGGTATGTCGAGTGGCTGGTATTAAAAATCCAGACATAAAGCCAGCTGCTCGACCCAGAAATACTATGCCAGCGTGGCAGTGCAGGATTGAGCGTCGTATCGCTGAGTCCAGGGCACTCATCGGCAAGCTTATCTGTTTCAGGGAGGGTAATACACGACCGAGAGTGATGCGTTATGTGACTCGGGCGTTCGCAGGGACTGACGTATGTCCCCAAGATTATGCCACCCAGGTTACAGAACGCAGCGACTTCCTGAAACAGAGAATTTGTGCGTGGGCAAGCCGAGTGAGACGCTACAAAAAAAGAGCTGACCGATATTTCCAAAATCGTGAATTCCAGAGAGATGAAAGGTGGGTGTACAGAAGGTGGGAGCAACCTGATTCTAGTGGGGATGGTTGTCTACCAGATACAGAAGCCACGACTGCTTTTTGGCGTAGTATCTGGTCGACACCCGTCGATCACGAAGAGGGGGATTGGTTTGGGGATGTTTGGCGGACATGTGACACTATACCACAAATGGGAGCCAATTAACATACAACCAGAAGATGTTTCTTGTGCGGTTCGTTCGTTACCAAATTGGAAAGCAGCGGGACCGGACGGACTGCACAACTTCTGGTTGAAATGGTTCCGCAGTGCACATGCTTCACATGGTCGCAGTGCATGCTTGGCGTCCCTATTCCAGTCATCTTTGGAATCAGGATCGCTGCCTGACTTTTTGACCACTGGCACCACCCATCTGCCCTACAAATCAGGTAGTGTCACGGACCCAAAAAATTATAGACCGATAACATGCCTACCGACGGTCTATAAACTTCTTACATCCATTTTGAGATCTAAACTTTCATTACATATTACAGCAAACAACATCATGTCTGTATCTCAAAATGGATGTAGAAGTGGGGCCCGTGGTACTAAAGAGCTACTCCTGATTGACATGACCATCAGTCAACAAGTACACCGCCTTAGGAAAGATCTTGCGACATGCTGGATAGATTATAAGAAGGCCTATGACTCTGTACCACATACATGGCTCTTGAGGGTGCTGGAGTTGTATAAAGTTGATGCAACTCTTTGCACTTTCTTGAAGTCATGTATGAGGCAGTGGAGAACGGTTTTACGCTATCCAGGATGTCGCCAGATCGAGGAAAGCGGTGTATCTCTCAAGATCAAGCGAGGTATATTCCAGGGCGACAGTTTGAGTCCCTTATGGTTCTGTCTAGCACTGAACCCTCTTAGTACTTTACTTGAGAGTTCAGGGCTAGGCTATCGATTGCGGAGAGATGGTCAAGTTATATCTCACCTTCTTTACATGGATGACTTAAAACTATTTGCCTCCACCAGACCGCAACTGACAGCGTTACTTAAGGTAACTGAAAACTTCAGTAACTCCATCAGGATGGAGTTTGGTGTTGACAAATGTGCAGTTATGTATGTAAAGCGAGGCAGGGTTTTGGAATCTGATGGCATTGAACTTTCAGATTTCACTAGACTTAGATCTCTCTCTGCAAATGAAACCTATAAATATCTGGGTATGTCACAGGCATTAAGTATTACTGAGGACGGTATGAAACGGGCGTTGCAGGAGCGCTTCTTTAGCCGCTTGAAAAAAATACTGAAAAGTCTTTTGTCAGGCGGCAACAAGGTGCGCGCCTGTAACGGTTGGGCCATGCCGATCCTTATGTACTCCTTTGGCATACTCAAATGGACACAAACGGAATTAGATGCCCTGGATAGAAAGGTCCGTACACTGTTGACTGCATACCGAATGCACCACCCGCGCTCCTCGGTGATGAGATTGTACATCCCGCGGAAGTGTGGGGGTCGCGGTTTTTTAAATGCCAAGACCCTCCACAACCGTGAGGTGTGCTATCTCAAAGAATATTTTTTTCGAACCGATGTAGGCGTGCATCGCGATGTAGTAGCAGTGGATACGGGCTTTACTCCGCTTGCTCTGGCTAAAGAGAACTGGCGCAAACCTGTTATACTTGGAACTGACGAGCGCAGGGATGTATGGAAAGGAAAAGAACTGCATGGACGATTTTTCCGGGCCCTGAATGGGCCCGACATAGATTTTCAGTCATCGGTGTCCTGGCTACGATTTGGCGATCTCTTCGCTGAGACCGAAGGTTTTGTCTGTGCAATTATGGACGAAGTTGTTATGACGAACAACTACCGGAGATATATCTTGAAGGATGGGACGGTTGACATATGTCGTGCATGTCACCAGCCCGGAGAATCTCTCAGACATATTATCTCCGGTTGTTCTCATCTTGCCAATGGAGAGTATTTGCATAGACACAACCAAGTAGCCAGGATTGTCCATCAGCAACTTGCCTCGAAGTATGACCTTGTGTAATCTGAAGTGCCGTATTACAGGTATGTGCCCGATCCAGTTCTCGAAAATGGTCGTGCTACTTTGTACTGGGATCGGTCTATCATCACTGATAGGACAATTGTGGCGAACAAGCCAGATATTGTGCTGATAGACCGATTGGAACGCAGAGCAATGATCATCGATGTCACCATTCCACATGACGGGAATCTTGTGAAAGCTGAAAAAGAAAAAAGAGTTGAAATACTTGAACCTAGCTCACGAGATTGTCAACATGTGGCATGTGGACTCGGCGATCATTGTGCCGATAGTTATTACAGTCAATGGTTTAATACCTAAGAGCCTCGACCACCACCTGCAGAGGCTCGCGTTAGATGGCTGGATCAAGTCCTTGATCCAAAAGGCAGTACTACTCGACACGGCGCGTATTGTGAGGAGATTCCTCTCTTTGGGGCCCTAACCACCGGCAGCTTGGACCTTGTTCCCGATGTCGGTGGGTCATTTCAGTTCTTATATTTTTAAATATGTATAGTTTTTATATTTATATTTAAAAATGTAATAATTAGAAAAAAATAGAAATAAAGAGAATAATAATAATATTCTACCACATACACACAACACCATCTAGCCCAAACTAAGCAGAGCTTGTACTATGGGTACTAGACAATGGATAAACATACATATATACTATTTTTTTGTAAATACATACATATTATACATAGAAACACCCAGACCAAGACACACATCCATGTTCATGCACACAAATATTTGTCTTGTGCTTACTAAATTTTTTGCAGTTGAAATGCAATAAGTGCTCAAAACTTCAAAACGGCACACTAAAGTCTAACTACTACTTGCCGCTCCCTTAATCCCAAACCTACATCGAGAGCGTCATTAGGCAAACTTCGCGAAAACTCGGAGTTCTGAACAGGGTGAGGCGGTTCTTCGCGCCTGGGCAGCTGTGCCTATTGTATAAGGTACAAGTGCGCCCTTGCGTGGAGTACTGTTCTCATCTTTGGGATGGTTCCGCGTAGTATTTGCTAGACGCTCTTGACAGGTTACAGCGGCGGGCTGTCCGTATCATCGGAGATCCAGAGGTCACGAGTTCACTGGAACCTCTGCAAGTCCGTAGGGATATTGCCTGTTTGGCATGTTTCTACAGAATATACCACGGGGAGTGCTCTGAAGAATTATTCCACCTTATCCCGCCCTCCCTTTTCCTATCCAGAACAACGCGTGCTGGGCTCAGATGCCATCCTTACACGGTGGAGTCGACTAGAGTGCGTACCAACAAGTTTGGGTCCTCATACCTCTGCCGAACGATCAAGGCATGGAATTCTCTGCCAAGGCACGTGTTTCCTTCTTCCTTCAATCCTGGGTCCTTTAAGCGGGGCGTGAAAAAGCACCTTCTTAGGCCGTCAAAGTAGAGACCTCAACATCGCCTCGGCTGCTATGAGGACAATGTGGAGGCTACTGCTCTAAGACCACACGACTGCTTACCATCAGGCGGAGTGTGAACATTTTGACGAGCAAAATAATTAAAAAAAAAAATCATGCTCTCACTCTAAAAAAATGATACATCTTGATCCTCACCCCACTCCAAGTGCAGCATCGGAATTCTCTTTTTAAAACAAAATATAACGAGCAAGATTTAAACAAAGAATGTGTATTAAAACTTTTATAGCTAAGGAACTCTAAATGAAAACCACTTCATCTGCACTTTTCGCAAACCTTTCTTCGCTTGCACGGAGATCCGTGTTCCTCATTGCCTAAACGCCTGTTCGCTTCCTGTTTGTGCGGCTTTAGCTTAAAGTAAGCTTAAAGTTTCTTCGATTTATTGAATTTTTGTCGGCGTACGAAACGAATGGTACTGAGGCAAAGGCATAAAATGTACTGACATATAGTACTTGCAAATAGAATATGTACTTACAGTTGAATTCTGCTTAGTTAAGCTCAAAGGAAACCCATATTTGACTATGTATGCCGCATTTACCAATGCAGAATGCTATTTTTACAATAAAGTTGTAGATGCGACTCGGTGGTAAATGCGAAGCTGTACATGTCTCAGGTAAGATCGGTCAGGCAGTGTCATAGGTTTTCTGCGAAGAAATTCGCAGTAGTAACACGCAGTCTGGAGATGTGCCCAGTAGACGGCAATAGATTCACCTCCCAATAATTAGATCCTCATAGTATAGCTGGTGGAATGTGGGTAAGAGTGTCTGCTAATTCTTGAAGGATATATGCATGAGATACGAGATATAATGAGATATGTTATGTACGAACCTTAGTATTACTTGCGTGTTATCGAACCTGCAAAATTCTATAACCTAAAAGGCCGTAGGCAGATGTTGAACGTTGGTCGAGGATAACCGTCCAACTGCCCCTTTTAAATATTTCAGGCAGAACAGCAACGCTAGGTTTAACTAGTATTGATAAGTTTTTTTGTTATCCTTTCTCGGTTTAACAACTAGACCGATCATTAAATAATTTTGCATAAAAGTTGTCTAGGGTACAGAAAAGCACATAGGGTACCATTCATTCAGGAAATAGTACTGGTCCC
Source organism: Catocala nupta (assembly GCA_963675205.1). Classification (NCBI taxonomy): domain Eukaryota; kingdom Metazoa; phylum Arthropoda; class Insecta; order Lepidoptera; family Erebidae; genus Catocala; species Catocala nupta. The sequence continues at coordinate 25,668,259 of OY776093.1, forward strand.
GAGTGATAGCAATTTACTAACAAAGTTAACATTAACGCTAAATCTAGTAGTAAAATAATTACGTACCTACTATATAATAATAATAATAATAATAATCATTTATTGACACAAAAAAAGAAAAGAACACAATATATAACAAAACTCTGGCTCCCACGCTAGTCGAAACTGTGTTGCAGGAGTCAGTGTCTTCCCCGCTTATATGTAACAATTATTTCAAGATACAATCGGTAATTTCATTATAATACAATCAATTCATAATTTATAATTTAACTAAAATAAACGTAAAAAAAAAAAAATATATAATAATATATATAGCAAACATCAGTACAAAAAAGAAGAAGCTCCACAATAGGCCCTTTAAAATCATTTACGTTGCTTTCCTTCCTAATTCGGTCTCCGAATTGTCCTTAAACTTCATTACGTATATTATCCTTCCGAAAATCCTACTTGTCTCATAAGAACCACTATTGGAAAAGCTATTTGGCATCAAAGAGAATTTTATGAACACTAATGGCAATTTCTTATGGTGTAGTTACCTTAATGCTTTGCTTGCAGTGTTCAGTTTGCCTGTTGTTAATGTAATTGAGGTAGAATGTATAGAAAAGTAACTTAGTAATGAGAGTTCTTTATGGACTTAAGTACTCATGCGTACAACGATACCTTGTGTACATAACAGATACCTTCATACTGAACTTAAAAGATCTTTTTTTATTACTTTTCAGCATTCTGCACAAAACATTATGCATGTTTCGTCAAAGAAACTTACAAATTTTTTATACTTCCTAAAATTTGGGTTACTCATTACTGATATTTTTAATTTTCTTAAGTTTTCTTAGTCTCCCCGTGAACATGGCTGCGGTAAAGCAACCGAAACGTCAGGGAATATTTTAATTAATTTAAAAAATATATATAATTTAAATTGATAATTTTAATTAATTCAAATAGTTTAAATTGTAGTAAAGTTTAATAACAGTAGAGTTATAGCTTAAAATTAAGTACTAAAAGTGTTTTAAAATGTACAACGCAACATAATCCGTATAAAGTTGTTTACTTTCAATATATTATATAACATTCGCTTAAACATAAGACAATATTTGTAATATAATATTTGTGTTTGGCCAAAATGTCAATACTTGATGCAAATTTTGCAAATATGCAACGTAAAAAGAAATAATTACTTACAAAAACAACACGGTTAAATGATAATGTGAAAATACTTTGTTAACACAGCAATGTTACTCAAATATTTAACGTGATTGCAGTCAGCTGTACGATTTTAATCACCTTCAAAGCGAATAAATTTTACTACAAAATCACCTTTAATATTGCAATAAAAACTCGGCTTCGACTGTATTACACAAAACTGCAAATCATACTCGGATTTTTAGAAACAGCAATATTACTAGATCTAATTTGCTTTCACCTACTAATATTATAATTATGAAAGCTTATGAAGATGTTTTAATGTTTTGCAATTGAACAAGAATGAAAGAAATAAGGTTAACAAATAATCCATGTCATGGAACAGCACATAGGACAGATATTGTTATTCTGGTATAATCCCTTGGGTTTTAAATAGGCGAAGCTGTAAGCAAAAGCTTGTAATAATTTTTTTATTGCTTGTTTTGGCGGACAAGCCCGTGGCTTATCTTATGGTAAGCTGTAACCACCGTACATGTATTTTCTTAGCACCACAAAAGCGATTCTTAGAAAGTACAAACTAACCGCTGTCTACCACATACATATGTAAATGGCAAACAAGCTCCCATGACCAATAGTAAGCAGTTACCGTCACGTATGGGAGAGAGATAGTGAAAATGGGGTAGAAGAAGGAAGGGAAGGACTCTGAGGAACTGAGAGGTAATTGGGGCATCCGTGCTGTCACTAACCAAACGAAATTCGACAGAACGCATACTGCTTCTTTACGTAAACTAATAAAAACACATTTGACTTGACTTGAACAAGACTTGTATTGAGGTCAAAGTTAAAGCCTCTAGTCTAAATCCAAGAAACTTTTTTTAATTTACAAACCTTACTTTTCAAACCTTGAGGAATTTTAAAAACATACTTAATTAATTTTAATGTAACAATTTAATTCTAAATGAGCAATAACAATTTAGCCAGCCAGCCTCTCATTACTTAAGTATCATCTGACAAGAAGTTTAATTCACATTCGACGTCAATATCTCTTAGATCAACCCTACAGGATTTATCGTCAAAACTTACTGTAATTTATGTCCGACAATAAGTTAAGGGGTTGCCAACTTTTAGGGTTGCCACTTCATTATTTGGTTTGCTTTTAATTTATAGAAGTTTCCAATTTAAAGGCAACGGATACCTGAATAGGTTGATTTATTTCGTTTTACTGTTTGTGCATTTTATATTATTATAGTTTTGTGTTGTTGGATTTAGGAGATATACATTTTTAAGCAGGTTTTAAACAGCTTTGTGAATTTTAATAAAAAAATACGCGTACATTTATTTTATGAGCCTGATTTACAAAATATTACGTTTTGTATTGGTTTAAAATCAGTGTTCTAATTTTGAATGTTTTGTTTTAGATAGTTACAATTTAAAATTGTAAATTGCTTTAGTATGCTTTTTGGGTGAATATATTTTACTAAGAACTTATCAGGTTACTTGTAGAGAGGTTGTTATAACTATCAATATCAAAATCGAAAAATATAAACATTATACACAATCTGTCAATTTCTGGAATGCATACATAATTGAAAAACATTTGTGTCTAATCGCCGGTAAGTCGACAAAACGTTAATGACTTACCTAAATGAAAAATATTCATAAATTATGTACCCAGAAATACAAATTAATGTGCGATTAATATTGAACATTAATTGAGTAAGGTAAATACTAAATATTCTTAGTACTTACCTATTTACCTTACTCATGTTTACAAAGATAAATTGTATCTAATTAATTTTGCAGTTGTTTATTTACACTCAAAATAATTTAATAGTTGTTTTAAGTCAAGACTTCATTTATTGATCTAGGATAAAAAGTAATGGATGGAACGACTTGTGCACCTCAGTGCCGAGCACGCCATGATCGTGGCGGTATGTCCCGTTTTTGAAGAGTGGCTGGAGAGGCGGCATAGCGCCTTCACCTTTCAGCTGACACAGGTAATGACTGGCCACGGTTGTTTTGGCCAGTTCCTGTGTCGCATAGGCTGGCAGGAGACGCCCGGATGTCATCACTGCGGCGACTGCCGCGATGTTGTTGTGGACACGGCGCTGCACACTTTGGCAGATTGCCCCGCCTAGGCATCGCAGCGCCGGCGCCGCGAGTTGATCACGGCAGTCGGTATGGTTGCCGTCTGGCGCCCGGCCGTAGTTCAATCTATAGTCCGGAGCGAGAGGACGTGGAACGCCGTCGCCTCATTCTGTGAGGAAGTCATGTCCATCAAGGAGGCGGTGAAGCGGGAGAAGAGCGCTTAAATCCTCTCCCCAACCGCAGAACCGGGCGCCGGAGGGCGTGAGATGACCTTCAACCACCCTGAGGTTTGACCTGGGGGTGGTGGACTGCGTGGGCCTGCTCGCCACCCAGGCGGCGTGCGTGTTCCCACGTGCGCCTCTGAGTCGTGTTTTTTGTCCCCCCGCAAGGGAACAGTAGAGGAAGTGTTATGTAATGGTCGCGATTGCATGTGAAAGCAATTCGCGCGGCCCCGCCGTCTATGGTTATGTCGAGGAAAACCGTGGTAGGTTTAGTCGGTATTACCGGGGTATCTTTACCCCGTTGAGCCCAACATAACCTCTCCGTCGCTCCGCGGAGAGATATGCGTGAAAGCATACCGCCAAGAGAAAAAAAAAGGAAGTTAAAAGTTACATACTTATGAACGGTAAATTTTACGAGTAAGTAAAGTTTATAGGACTTCATTTAATTTACCCTGAGTATAATATTATATTAATCAATATAACAAGTTAACATTTATGAATGTTACTTTAAGAACATGAATATTACACAAATTCACAACATTTTTACGTCTTAAATGAAAAATGTTATCCATTGCTTTTCAGCCTACATCACAAACATTTTCCTCACTAAAATACCGCTTTCAATTCAAAGGCACCCCTTACTCTATTCAGCAACCACATTCAAAACCCCATTAAAGCAAAACATTATAATTTTAAATTACCATCATAACAGTAGGGTAGAAATTGTAATGAATACTAATTTCCATGGCGGCGTGCGCCATTGTCTGAGATTTCGAAAGGCTTTGATAAGCCCGCATGGCTGACGGCATTAACGGCTGACCTGGGCTGTGACGTCACTAGGCTCTATATAGACTACCATTACATGAAGATAGACTAGTTTTGTCATTAAAGAACATGCCTATCTTAATTCTATGTTAAATGTTCCTCACTGATTTTAATGTGCCGAAAATGTGCCTTTTCGATTCACGTCTGTGAATATATTTTTATCGCCAGATTAAAATGATTTTAATTCATATTTATGTGTATTGCGCATTTAACGCGCACCTTTATTAAATGCGGCTATTATGCATAAGGTATCTCTCGGTTTCGATTTACGAGACGGGTAAACTGTTACTGAATTTTTCTGGTAAGAAACTCTAATTAGCAGCACTGAGTCTAGATATGGGCTCTGTAGATTTATTAGGCGCACCTTCTAATTATATAGGGACTAAAAACGTAGCTAGCATCATGGGCTTATAATTCTTCTCCTTAGCCTTTATTATTCCCAAGTCACTTGGGGTCGGCTTTCTAGTTTAACCGGATTTGACTGGCAGTTTTTACACGGAGCGACTGCCATCTAAACTCCGCAACCCGAAGGCTAACGATACCCTAAGGCTAGACCAGTGTCAGGATATTGTAGGGCACTGACTTCCCATTAACGACTGCTATAGATGTTCATGGCAGCCGGGACCGACGACTTAACGTGCTCTCCGAGGCACGGAATAGGCGATAATTGTCAACCAATACGCACATAATTTCGAAAAGTCATATAACTTCCTAAAGTCAGATGTGCGCGACGTGGGTTAGAACCCGGGACCCTTTGCATTGCAGTCTGTTGGTCTCCCCACTGAGCTATCGCTGCTCTGTGCTGCTATGTGCTTATATTTATAGACACAATATTATGTATGTAGATAGGTAAATATATAAATAGCCTTGTACACATCTGGTCTTTACAGTAGCTTACGAATGTAGGTGGCGTAATTCAACAGCGTCTGCAATTGGATCTTATTATAACGATCTTTAGAAGTAGTTTAGTCCTGACGCTGCCTAACCAAACAAGGCCCTGGCAGTATTTAATTTGATATTATCCTAAAATCCTCAATTAGAAGTAAACACACAATATATCGTTTAGTATTGAAATTAAACTACTATATACGGATTTTATCGCGTAGTTTATTTAGCACTGTATTACAAAATTTTGAAAATATTACGCTACTACTACTATTGATTTTATTTTACTAATTTATAAGCTAATAAAATTATTTAAACTGTTAAATCTATTTATTTTTGGTTTACACTTTCCCCGACGTTTCGGTTGCTTTTCAGCAGCCATGGTCACGGGGAGACTAAGATGGTAGTTGTCTCAATGTTCCAGTGTAGTTATTTCAAAGTACCCGAACATAATTTAATCATGGGTGTTTCTATTTACGCAGAATGAGCTCAAAGTATCATGAAGTCTAGCTGTGGTTTGTTTCTTCTTGGGTTTGACTATTTGAAGTACTGGATCCCAAGCTGGTGGTACATTCCAACCATCTTCTCTATTGAAATTGGGATGTTTTTTGATTTCAATAGCCTCGCGACAGTGATAAATAAACAACGCGATAAAATCCGTATATAGTAGTTTAATTTCAATGAATAACATTCGCGTAAACAGAAGACAATATTATATCGTTTAGTAACTAAACATTTAATAAGAATTATTTTTTAAACGAACCACTTGAGATCTATCATTCTGTAACAGGAGTCTTGCTGTTTGACTGACTCTGACTACTGACTCTGGCACTTTTATAAACTTCTACATAAAAGACAAGCTTCAAACTACACAAAAGCACAAAACCAGAAGATTGGAGATGTTTTCTTGCTTACAACAAAAGAGCAACAGTTTCCTAATAAATTATTTCACCACGGCAATAAATAAACGCAATTGACCCTACTTAGCAATCCCGGGTCGAGACCCATCAATGTTTTCGTTCCGAACCGTGAACCGGATCAGCATGAAAATATTCATTAAGTTAATTGTTTAATCAAGTGTAAAGCGATCTTTCATCGGGAGAATAACTTTCTAATAAATGAACTCTTGCTGACCTAAGATTAAGGGTTGTGCCTCAGTTATAAGAAGAAGCGTGTCTTTATGATGATGTAAAACATATCAAATAAGATACCTTTAAGAAGAAGAAACGGCTCAACAAATAGCTCATTCACCAGATTTTGGTGAGCTGTTTTTCTTTTTAAAAGTATCTTATTTGATATGTTTTTTGTGTCAGAGTTGTCTGAAGACAGACTATAAGCGTAAGAGTGACTTCTTAAGCTATTGTACAAATCGCAATAAGTATAGGACCCATAATCCTCGCAACTGGTAGTGTGCATAGTGTTGTGGGTTTGTGAAGGAACAGGGTGTGAAGTCCCTCCAACACAAAGGGAGGATCCTCCGACCAGGCTGGTTGATCGTGCCTGGTGGGCCGCGGCCCGACGGTTGATGTCGGGAGCTTGTATATATACTCAGTCGCTGTGTAAACTTTACTTGTGCGATGCAGAATAGTATGATGTCATGTGAAGTGCGATTGTATCGCCATCTGTTGAATGTAGGCTGAACTTCTTCGTCTGTGCGGAGTCGCCACAGGTTCAATCCCCAAGAAATTGTGTAGTCCACAAATTGTCATACCGTGTTTGGGTATTACTGTGTATCTGGAGCGGGAGTAATCTGTTTCACAAACAATGGCAAAAAGTCTAATGTCAGAATTATAAATTTCAAAACATTAACGTTTGCAATCGGATTTATGCAGAACTTTCAAAGAGTCTAAGTAAATCAAAATATCGCCTCACGTAAAGTTCTCATCATTTTACTAAATAGTAGAAAGTAGAAAATAATAAGAGCATAATAAGTGTAAATATACATACGTATAATAAATATAGACATTTCTTCTCGAAAACAGCTATGCTTATGCATTACCTCCAGTTCTTGGTTATAAGCACCTCATCCAAGTACCACAGAGGTAATAACGAACTAGCCTGTGGTCTGTTACAATCAGAAACTATTCAGCCGTACATCACGCATAAAATCAAACACACCGTTTTCAAAAAGTTTGTGTTTATATTCGCATCTCTCGCTAATTCGCTAGCACTAAGACCCATCCCAATATAATCCTCACGTCACTACAAAGTTACGACACGGCTGATTGGCCACCGCTGACTGTCAAACGAGATAATACACGCATTTATTTGCACTTAACCCTCGCGTATACCTCTGACCTCGACGTGGGTAAGGCTTAATTTGGGTAGGGTTAGTAAAGGGTTAGTTGTCTTATTTCATGTATTTCTTTGTTACCGAACACACACGTAATATGTAAGAGATAAGATTCTGGGTCAATTTTGACCAATATGTTGACTAATGCGATGATACATATTTATGCAAATGTATTCCAATTATTTTATTATATTTTGGTGAATGACTGCTTGGATAGCGTAGCGGGGAGAAGGTCGTCTCGCTGCTGCTGCCGTGTCAATATCATAGATCCAAATGACAATGAAGGTGATAAAACAAATACTTGTTCTGGGTCTGGATGTACTTTTTATGAGTAGACCTCGCTAACTTCGGCCTCAAATCACGGGGAAGGACTACTCTCTCACAGAATATCGACGTGAAATAGCAGTATTCCTATTATTGTGTTTCGTTCGGTGAGTGAGAGTGCCGGAGGCCCAATCACCCTATTTCCCCTTTCCAGCTCCTTCTTCTTCCCGCTTCCTTTCCTAAAGAGTCGGCAACGTGCAAATGATGCCTTACAACTTACCATCAGGGCCGTATGCTTGTTTGAATAAAAAGAAAAGAAAACTTTGTATCGGTTAATTGCACTGTCCTCTGCGACACAGGGCTTTTAAAAGAATACGGAAGTGGATCATTAAAAAACAGATCCAGCAGCAAATTATAACGGTACTAACCTTTAAACCCTGCCAACTATTTCTGTATCTGTATAGTTATTAATACATTTGTTGCGAGTGCAGCTTAGTCTAGCGACCTTAGCCAAGAAAAGGACAGACAATCTAAAGTATGGCAAACTTCATATAAGCTACACTGTATAGTGAATAGTTACAACAAAATTGAATATCAACTTACAAAACTTATTAATTTACTAAAAGGCTGGTACATAACAATGTTTGGGACAATAATAGGGTGAGCTTATAAAGGTGACACATTGTAGCTCATCTACAATGTGTCTTATATTAAACATAATAACCAAAATAACATGTATGACATGTCATGCTCGGTATATTTAACGTATTAAATTTTAAAAAAGGAACTTGTGTCATAAAAAGTCTTTATCTTTTATTTACTTACATACTCAAAACTTAAAAAGATGCCCATCAAGTTTTTGCTGTATTTTTCTATACAACTTCTACTCGCCAAGTTACGAGCATGACTATCGAGGCGTCCTATAAAAGTAGTTTTATAAGGCACTATTTTAAATTGCGACGTAAACTTCTAGAGAGCAGTTAAAAATTTTATTTCTTTTAATTTTATTTCAGCACTGGTTCGATACAGACTCGGCGGAAGCGCCAATTTTTTGACTCTTACAGTTTGCGTGGCAATCAGCTGTGTATTCTGCTGATATTTAACGATTAAAATTTTTAATTAATGCGAGTCAAATATATTTCTATTTGTCACTGAAATTTTATCGTTAAAGCACTGATGGTGTATAATTGGATGCGCTTATTACGATTTATAAATTGCTGGTTACTTTTTATCATATAATCTAGTTGGTAAATTCGCTTGCAACAATTGGGTCCTCTACGTAATTGTTAAATAAGGAATCAGTGTGCCGTCTGATTAAGGGACAAAAATTCTTGGTTCTCTGTTTTACAGCACAAACAGGACAGTGGATCCTAAGGTATCTGGAAATTTTACGCAGTACAAAAACTGACGAGGTTTTATAGCCTTGAACCTTCTATAGGATTGAGATGCTAACCTACCTAGCCCCTCCAGTTTGAATAATCGAATGACAGGGTTAAGCAATAATTCTAAGCTAATGGTAAATTAGGCATTTCATCATCATCATCTCAGCCGAAAGACGTCCACTGTTGAACATGGCCCATGTTCCTCCAAGGTTTTCCACACAGACCGATCTTGGGCCACCCACATCCAACCGCTTTCCTCGAGGAATTAGGTATTTACTTCCTTCTAAACAGGAAGAATCATGGACTACAATGTATCGTATGATTAGTATAGAGTTCCATGCTTATTTCCCTTGAAAGCTCATTGCAAACCTCTTTAATTAATTTGGTGACATTTCCACAAATGTAACTTCTAAAATACATAAACGTTTCTTTTCTGACAAGTTTCATTACATGCCAAAAAACTTGAGCAGTCATCTAAGTAATGGTAAATTCAATAACTGTCATAGATTCATTTTCATTTATTTTACAAATTCAAAGTGTCAAAACACGTCTCGCCAAAGAACTTTAACGTTTCATCTCCGTTGGTAAATAATTTGGCAAAACCAAGCTATTATTTTGACCCCCCTCTTTCTTAATATAATTTGTATGACGCTGATTGTTTGCGCTTAGTTAAACATTAATCGATAAATTGGTTTTTGGTGAACATTGAGTTTGAGAAAGATTTTTGCCGTATGGTTATGTATGGTATGGTATTTCACCAAGTATTAGAAATTCTCAAGCTTTTAACTTAGTTCAACATCTCTACGTATAGTCAAGACATTTCCTAGGGATGTCACCCGAATTCTTGCGAAGTTATCTATCAAATATATTCATAATCGATGAGTTAACTTGCAAACAACGCAACTTTGAAATGAGAGCTTCGTCAAATCTGTATTTATTGCTTGTCGTCAATGGAGTCATATAGGCATAATGTCAGCTTTTTAGGTTTAATAGTTTAGATTGACCGTTGATGAGTCAGCCAGTGAATAAGTCAGGACTTCTCTTGTTATATAATTATATTAGTAAATAAAGGATCTCCCATATTTAGCCACTTAAAAAAAATGGGGAGGTTCTCAATGCGACTGTATTTTTTTTTGTGTTTTACCTAGAACTTTTTTCTAAGTAAACCGATTTTCATTATTGTTTTTGAAGTGAAAACTTCTTTAGGCGCGTTGAGCACTTTTTGGTTGAACAAAAATCATGGAACTCGCGTCATCGTCACCGAACGCTTTCCATGAGTTATATGTACACTGTGTATATATGTGTGCTTTTTGGGTGAACAAAAAGCGTGAAACTTGCGTCATCGTCACCGCACACTAGTTACTTAGTTTTCACTTTTATCGGCAGTCCCCTAAGGCTGCCCCACATGTTTTTTATTTGCTTCCTTTGTAGTCCCATTTAAAGATCTTTGAGATTTGAGATTTAATCAATATCTGAGTAATAGCTTTAAGTTATCCTAAATAATACGTATTTGGTTGACTTCGACTACATTGATGATATTCTCATTTTATTATTTGCCGCCTAGTTGAAGTCGGTTCTCTTTTTTGTTGAAATGTTTATTCATAATTAATTCTTAATATCCTAATCCACTTTTCTAACGAAATATGCCTGGCATTACAAAACACAAATACATTTTACAACCCGGCTGCAGTTTCAAGCTGCACTAACTTCGGTTTAATTACAGCTGCAAAACGAACGAATGACAGACACTTTGAAGGTTTAGCTCTGCATAATAGTTCGTTATAACGTTTTCGTTGCAACTGTGTTAAAATTCAAGAGGTCCAGAATAAGTTTGAAGCTAACGACCCTGGGTAATTGAGAGTTTATTTTGTTGCAATCCACGAATAAATTTTCGTGTGGTAAATGTTTGTTAGTGTTCAGTTACGGGATAGTTTTAAGTTATGGGTTTGAGATATTCTGTGGTTAGTCAGTAGTCGTGTTTTATCGTGTTGTATTGTATATATGTATCTACTGTATGTACTTCAACTGAGTAGTATAGACGTGGAGTTGGTGCGATACTAAAGCTAAAACATTGATCACTCTGAGAAACTACAAGGAATATAAGATAGCAATGTTGGAATATAGGTACGTTTCCTCAAACGACTATTAGATTCCAAGAAAATTTTTAGATGTTTTGACTACTCATCCATCGTTCTCATAAGTTGCGATAATATTAATTAGCGATGAGCACAGGTACGTGTGTATTCGAATATGTTGACAATAGTATACTTAATAACAAATACCGCGTTAATGACAATACAAAGTCGCATTGCGCGCAACATTATTAAGTCCTAAACGAATAATAAAAAATGAAAACATAATATATTTCTAAAAAGTCATATAAATAGTTTAACCACTGAGAACAGATAATTCTCCGACATATAGATATCCTCAAGATGACTTGAGGATATCTAAAGGGTTACTGGTAACTCGACATATTCGTATATTACGTATTGACGGTTAATTTGCCACCCACAATTTAACCCCCCATATGTATATATGGGGGGTTAAATTTATTTCATTTTATCTCCTCTATCTATTATTGCCAGGAATACGTCGAGTTACCAGTAACCCTGTATAAGTCGGAGAATTATCTGTTAGGTTTTTGAAGGTTATTGATGATCTAGCTTATATGTATACTTTCTGTTGCAACCAATCAAATGTTTTCTTTAAATAGTAGAAGCTGGCTGGCGCCGTGACCTAAGATTGCGCTTATTTTAATGTAAATGTGATCTCAATTCATCATTTAAAAGTTACACGATCACAAACGACACCAGCGATTATAAAAGTTACGTATTATACTGAGTATTGAGAGTATTTAAACAATTTTAAAAGAAATGTGACGCCAACTATTTAAGTGTTGTTCATTACTAGCTATCCGTCTGGATCAGTATTGATAATATGAAAAAAATCAAAGATATATGCGAAATTTCGTGACGATAAGTCGAGTAGTTAAGACATGAAAACGTAACAATGAAACAAACAAACTCATATTTGCATTTATCATATTAGTTAGGACAGATAAGACTCTATTAAAATTTTAACAAAGAGACTAACATGGAATCGTGTACACATTAGTATCGCTACCTATTACATATAAGCTCGCAAAATATATAAGCATTAGTCATATATTATATCAAAATAGCATTATTATTCTTCTTAAACCTAAACCTTGACTAAGTCACTATTTCATTCCTAATGTCTATTTTAAGCCACAACCACTAAAACCTCAAACTCTGTGCAATAAATAATTTAACGACATAACCAGTATCAATTAAATTGAAATTTCACCAGCTCTTGAATAATAAAGTTCTAGACCTCCCAACACAAGATAAACCTGAATTAATTACGACTAAATTTGAATCTCTTTAATGCCTGCCTCAGTGGCGCATTGATAGTGCTTCTGTGTTTTCCTCGGGTTCAATTCCGAGAACTGCAGGAATATTCGAGCTAAATGTAATAATGTTTTCCTGACGATAAATTCTTAGCAGTAGCTAGAATTGTGGTCTCTGTAGATGGCAAAGGTTTTCCCTTCTAACGTGGGACCTAACATCATATCTGGCGAAATATGAGTGTAATTCCCTACTATCTTCTCTCTAGGTGATATACAATTGTAAGTTCAGTCTTAATTCAGTTCAGAAAATTTGCGAATAAGTTTTTATTCTTTGTATTCCAAGCTGTTGGTAACATTATTTCTGAAAACATTAAAATTAAAATAAAAGGAATAAAAGATCTTACTTAAAAAAAAAGTCTGGATTGAAATGAAAGCTACTTGATCCAGTAGTAAGTAGCATCACGAGAGCGGAACAGCAGTCATAAACGTGGGTGATACCGCGGCACGGCGCGGGAGACAGCTAGTTGTAAATCTTAACTAATTATATAAATGCGAATGTAAAAAAAAAAAAAAAAAAAAAAAAAATTAACTACTTTATATGTATTTTATCGCGTTATTTATTTTAATTCACTATTATTACATAATTTTGTAACTATAATAATATCAGCGATGCCCGCCTTAGGATCGAATTCGAGACCTTTGTGGCAGTCCAACGGTTTCCCACTAAGCTATTGCTGCTGTTTTGAAACAAATAGCGATAAATTGCTTATAAAGTAGTATAATATCAATCCTGTCTTAATTTTCTTAAGATAACTTTCTTTTAGCAAAATATTATTTTTAGAAAATGTGTAATTTCTCTCGCAAGAATATACACCTAGATCTATGTATACATGTAAATTTGAATTTCGAATTAGTTTCTAATTTTATATACCAGATAACGAAATTCCAAACACCGGAAATTAAAAAGCAATAGTCTGAAAACGCGTATCACGGACAATCGCATCGCGGCTTTGACAAAAAAAATCTCTCTGATGTTAGGACAGACCTCACAGGAAATGAAATGCTGTGGTCCAAAACACATGTGTTTGAGTAAATACAGCCTTAGGGAATGGAATATTCCAGAGCAAGCTTTCAACTATGGCATGTGACCTTTTTCTGATGTAATTTATGACTTCTTATAAACCTACTATTATAAGATAGCTCAGTGGGGAGACCAACAGACTGCAATGCAGATGGTCTCGGGTTCGGACCCACGTCGCGCACCTCTGACTTTCGGAAGTTATATGATTTTCGAAATTATGTGCGTATTGATTGACAATTATCGCCTGCTCCGTGCCTCGGAGAGCACGTTAAGCCGGCGGTCCTGGTTGCTATGAACAGATGCCATAGATATGGCAGTCGTTATTGGGAAGTCAGCGCCCTATAACATCCTGACACTGGTCTAGCCTTAGGGTATCGTTCGCCTTGGGGTTGCGGAGGTCAGGTGGCAGCTGCTCCGTGTAAAAACTGATATCCAGTCAAATCCGGTTAGACTCGGGAATTGACTTGGGAATAATAAAGGCTAGGGAGATGATAATAAACAAACTATTAAACCGTTTATTTTGTTTCCAATTTTGGCCGTATAACAGATTTTTCTTAAAAGCTGATACTAAACTATCGCGTTACGTGATTTACGTAATGTGAACAATAAATAATATATACTATACAAACATTCTGAAATAATGCGTTTTAAAAAGATAGTTAATTGTCGCTCACTTAAATGAAAAGGAAAATTTTAGAAGGGAAACTACATATCTGATAATTCCTCATATATATGCCGAAGATGTGTGAAATAAGATTATGAACCTACACTAGGTGCAATGGGCAAATGTGATAAAGTATAGTCTGAAACTCACTAAGAAGTGTCAGATCATACTTCATCACGTTTGCGCATGCCCAGCAGTGGGACAATTTATAAACAGGGCTTATCTGACGAGCAAGACGCGCCAAACGAAGCGCAAGGGCACTAACTACCTTTTCTCGAAGCACTTCGTCGTTTTTTTGAACCCTTATAACTTGGGTTTGGACTATACCGGATAAACAAAATTATCGACATATGTTGTCAATAGCAGACTTATTAAACATATAAAGTTTTAATTGCATAGCTCTAATACTTTAGATTTTATTGATATCTAAAAAACCCTGATTTCGTCACTCACTGATGCTCATCAAAATTCTTAGGGTATTTCATAAAGTCTTAGAAAGTGTATTTTCTGTTATACAATAGTTCTTGTAGTAACGAAACGCCACATATTTTGACTAAGGTGTTAAGTTTGTGAAGTAAGGCCTTGTAGAGTTAAGGTGTGTAGAGTTAGAAGCTTAGCTCTACGTAAGATCTGATAACTTTTTGACAGTGCGAGTCATATGGTCTCGTCTTGGCAACATTTTACATGAAAATTTTTTTGGTGGGATACATATTATTCTCAAAGAAGTATATTATTTATCTAATGATAAAGTTAGTTATACTTAGCCTGTATTAAAATCCACTGAAACTTAAACTAATAAGCATTTTAAGAGTTTGTTTTGACGCCGCTCAAGGGGTGCTTGCTTAGGATGCTCAACACATTAATTACTTTGAGCTCATTAAAGCAAAATTGTTAGTATTACACTAGAAGTTTTACGCGTACTTTATACATATTCATTGCTTCTATCTTAGAAGGAGCTTTACCGTAACTACTTTCGTGTATACTTTATGTTCAGTTTTATATGTTTTAGGGTTTCGGATAAAAATGATAAAATGGAACCTTTTGGTGCATGTGTATGTCCATCTGCTTGTCTGATTAGTAATAATTTCTGTGTCAAAATGCAGAAATTATTTCTTGGCCAAATGTTCTCTTAAAAACAGGTTTTCTTGTCTGCTTCTTCCCATGAGTGCTCTACTCTTCGAAAAGCCTTTTGCATTGCTAAATTGTATTTATTTTAATTGGTCTATTTTATGTTGTTTTATGTTTATTATAATAATTTACAATTAATATATTAGTTAACTGACGTGTCTAAGAAGTACTTACACAATTTCATGGAAAAAGTGACTTTGACATTGAACACCAGTCATGTTCGGGTTAGATAGAGGTACAGTGAGATAAGATAAACAACAGTGTCTCTGCAGCCGTGTCCGAAATCTGCATCAGGCACAAAGAACACCGAGACTCAAAAACTTTTGTTCCATGTATTGATCGAACAACATTTGGCTCAGCTTAACGCCAACATTACTACCTTTAGGATGACCTCCATGCAATCAGATTGGTTAACATATTTTGAAATAAAAGACTCAGATAAAGTACCTATCTTCTTTCTTGGCCGATTTCGACCACGGTGACTTCTTTAATTCCTTAAACGTTTGTGTGATTGCTTGTGACTTAAATAACCGATCTTAATTATATTCACGTACATTGCCAGCATTGTAACATACCATCGACATAGTTGTATAGTATTGCACTAAGTAGACGTGCCTTCAGTCTGTCATTGATCTCAGTGCAGGAATTATTCTCAACAGACCATTGACCCTTGTTTTAAGCAATCTCCTATGCGGTTGTAATAGAAAAGCCCAATATCCCATCGTAACCGTATCCAGGAACTCACAACGTACTCATACATAAGCGAGACGAATGCCACGTGATCAATTAAACACTCATAGAGATGAACTCTCTAATCCTTCAAAACCCATTTAATTCCTAATACGTTGTCACTTCCCTAAAATTAGGTCACAGTAGTGTTGGTATTAGAAATCGCATCGTAATCGATTCGTCAGGGTCGTGTGTGGTTATTGTACGGGACCGATCGACAGAAGTTTCATTACAAACCGACGTCTAGCTCCTTGTATAATTAATCAGAAATCAGAACTAGTGCTGTAGTAATCGATTTATCGATATCGGTAATAAAATCAATAGATTTTGTAATATACAGGTTGTCCCAGAAGTCGACGTCGAGCCGGAAAAAATCTAAAAATCTACAACCTATGACGGTCTTTTCACTTCTGCTACTACAGATATTTACTTTGTGAATAATATTTTTTTGTTATGTAATCTCGAATAATTGAGAAAAATCGCGAGCTTAAAGAAGCATTACCTGATTCCGGCTTGACGTCGACTTCTGAGACACCCTTTATACATAAAATCAAATTGTAACTTACCAACTTGTTAATGATGATCCGCTTCTTATATGCAAAAAAAGGAAAATATTTATGGGTACAACTTCCAAATTCCACGCATTTGACATCGCTGGCAAAAGCTAGTAACCGAAGAAAATATGTCACTGACCTTTGGTCAGCAGTGACAGATATAACAATTATTTATAACTAAGGTAGTAAACGCGACTACTGTACTGGGGACGGATCGGCTATCGTCATGTTACAGAGAAATACATGACAGGGAAAGCCCTGTATTTCTCAGTAACAGCAGGGAGTTTTGTACTGTGCCCAGCATGACAATAGGTTCACTACTATTATGAGATAATCATATTTGGTGAAAGGTGGGTCAACTACACCTCTGCTTACCCTTTTGGGTATATCCTATATTTATGTATGTACAGTTGGGTAATAGATGGATATTCGAGTGATACATTGGAATTGTATTACCAAATACTATCAGACGCGACATACATCGGATTGCAGTCGATATAGGCAGATTATCTGTCATCAATTTGTCACGAACACTACTCTAACTAATGAGACAGAGGTTCACGTAATTGCCAAAACATCGTGGCTTTAATTTTAAAATAATCACATTTCGCGATCTATATTAAGAGGTCACATAATAAAGAATGCATTTTTCGGTGACCACCAATCTTTATTATAGACTACGTGTTGTTGTTAAAATGTTATATTTATAAAATTATGAATACCAAAAGTACCAATCAAAATTACAATCAGTTACATATTACACTTATAACACATTACATTAATATGCTTTTACCTGATAGTTATAGTCATCATATAACAAGATATAATTAACAGAAATACCTACCACATTAGGAATAATGATTGTGTCACAGAAATTTTATAAGTATTGAAATATCAGCCACAAAACGAACCTAAAATTATCCAGAAAACACACAGCTTTTATCACATAGTTAGTCATAAATCTGAGCAGAGATAGCTCAGTGGGGAGACCAACAGACTGCAATGCAGAGGGTCTCGGGTTCGAACCCACGTCGCGCACCTCTGACTTTCGGAAGTTATATGACTTTTCGAAATTATGTGCGTATTGATTGACAATTATCGCCTGCTCCGTGCCTCGGAGAGCACGTTAAGCCGTCGGTCCCAGCTGCCATGAACATCCATGGCAGTCGGTATTGGGGAAGTCGACACAAAAGATCCTAGTGCACAGTGGGTCGAAGTGTCGCCGGTCTGTACTAACTGGCCCCCACACAAGCTTAGATTAGATTAGTCATAAATCTGCAGTCTTTTGTGAGCCTCATTAGATAGATAATTACATAATCTTACAACATCTTCACATATTGTACCACCAGTGCAATAAAGGCATAAGTACAATAGCGTTGATTTTTTAACACGTTTTTATTAGCTTGGTGTGTATGTATCTATGCAACGGAATCTTTGAACGTGATTTTCACCCCTTTCAAACCGACGGATTAATCTGAAACTTTGCACTATTATCGAGGACCGATGACAGTAAAAAACATTAAAAAAGAAAATAGATTAAAAGAACTAAAAAACACGCTTTTAAAAGTAGAAAATAATTTAATGTAAAAATGCGTGGGTTGGGGGTTATCAATAAATCTTAGAAAGCTTTTTTTACATTAAAATTATTAAATTATTTTCTAGCGTGTTTGTTAGTTTTCTTTAATACTATTATACTTATTTGTTTTTATTGCGTATTCGAATAGTGCAATTATTTTCGTTGTGATTTGAGCAAAAATAAAGGCTACTTTAAAAACACATTTGTCGTAATAAGTAATATTTTTCAATTATAAAAGACAATAAACCTACGAAAACACGAAAAATTTGATAAAAGTACACTAAATGTTACTTATGTCTTTGTTTCACTAAATTAAACAAAAGTTTATAAAAATACTTCCTAAAGTAAATATTTTAGATAAAACAGTTTTTCTGCTCATCTCTAAAGTTAGCATATTCTTCTTACGCCTTAATTCCACTGGGGGTGCGATATCATCGATATATTGTAATTAATCCCATCACTATCCCAGCCGTGTTAGTGTCTCGGGCACGTGTGAGCCATGAACAAAAGATTGGGATAACCCCATTTGTCTGCAAGCGAGATTGTGCCTCGTGTTCTCGATTTAAGCACACATTCACACATCAAACTCAACAAGTTATGTCTTATATGGAATTAGGTGACGCCTTTGTATCAACGAATAGGATTCATGTAATAAATGGCTTATATGTAATTAGATGTTGGGTATTTATTATCGATATGAAGGCCGTTTGGGGTTATTGGTTGTTTTGTTGATGACGTATCATCGTGATTAATCTTCAAAAGGTAATGCTGAGGTATAAAGGCAAGTTTGAGGCAACATGAATCACCTATTTTTCAATTGTTTGAATATATGAGATATCTCTACTTATCTATTTAATTCCGTAATATGCTAGAGATAGGAATTTAATAGAAGTTCTATGTCAAATTAGTGATGTGACAATTGCATTAGAATTATTTTGTCAATGCTATACGTATCTATATGTGCCTAACGGTCTGATGGGATTGGCATATCCAAACCCTGAGGACTTCAGGCTTCTCCCTCTGAAGTGTACGCTACGACTGATGCAGTACATTCATAGGGAGATAGCTAAGGGATAAATCTCGGGGCCGACACAAAAGATCCCAATGGGTCGAAGTGTCGCCGGTCTGTACTGACTGGCCCCCACACATAAGATAAGATAAGAAACGGTACCTACATTTTTTCTGGATGACAGGTTGATACTTTATTGAAAATCTACATTAACGCAAGCGAGGCCGCGGGGAAAATCTAGTAATTAATATACATAGGCAGACCGTTCCTAGCCAACAAACGTTTTTGAGGTGAGAATCTAATAATAAACTCTCTAAAATAGACAGTTCAATCACCTTAACAAAACACAAATTTAATACATTTCTAAACGTTAGAAAATATTTTTGTTGTGTTTTTTTCTTCTCTACAAATACAAGGATCTTATAAGGGTGTGTAAGCTATTCTTATCCCACAAAGATGATGACACCTGGCCCTTA
Source organism: Catocala nupta (assembly GCA_963675205.1). NCBI lineage: Eukaryota > Metazoa > Arthropoda > Insecta > Lepidoptera > Erebidae > Catocala > Catocala nupta. Next base: position 25,687,950 of record OY776093.1, read on the forward strand.
TGTTAAAGTCATTGATCTCGTTAATTTCAAATATTTTCTTCGCTTGTGAAAATATGGGACTCAGCTGTTGGGTTAATTTTGTCACGTGAGGTTGGTATAAATATACCGACTCATTACTTCCTACCAACCTTAGTAGTAGATGGCGGCATTGCATGGCTATTCATTGAATGAAGTGCAATGTTTGACATAATTCGCTTCCTGAGGTATTTTAATAATTCATAAGTAGGTAAGTTAACGTTCACTGAGTCATTTTATGTTAGGGATATAATGTTTTAGTGTAATTTTGTACTGTTTACGTATGATAGTTTTTGGTAAAATGTCTTATTATGGAGATAAATCGCGTTCACTTTGCACTTTGTACATATTAGTTTACATTTGTTTATAGTTCACTGAGATGCTGACTAACAATATCCATGAAGATTTCACCAATTAGGAACGCGCTGAAGTTATTTTTATTAAGATTTACACGCTATATAAATAGACAAACAAAATTAATTAAGTACGCAGCTATTGTTTTTCATGTTAACTGACAGGCGACAGAAACTAATTCAATAAGGTACCTAAGTACCTACATATTATATGTTAAATATTTGCACACTAAATAGTGTGTGGTTGATCATCTAGAACGTCATTTGCTTTCTATAGTTAATTTTACAAATACATTATTTTCAGATATAGCTGCGTATATGGGACATCAGTTTAGTTCTAAAATATTTTTACAATTAGTTACACTCATTTTTTTTCATAGTTAACCTTCCAGCTTAACTGTATTGCGACAATTATAAAAGCCTTGTGTATAGACGCCGACGTCCGATGATGATTAACCAGCTAAAATTAGTCTTTTACATGATTATATTTAAGATAGTATTATTAAAAATAGATATTTTACGAAATGCCAGAAGTCAATGAACAAAAATTTAAATTTAGTAAAACGCCATCTATACTTTTATTCTGTAACTTATTGTAAGCGTCGTACGAAGTAAGGTGTAGAAGCGACCGCGGCGCTTATACAGTGCATATACGGCTACGATACATTCAAAGAAGAGGTACCGATCGTATTAGTTCTCGTAATAGCTACGAGATGGCGCTTCTACGGTAAAGAATTTAATTGCAATATAATTAATAATTTAATTTTTTCATACAATCAGGACTACTATATTAAAACCTTCTTTTTTTTTCTAATGTTTAATATGGCAGCATCTTAACAAATTAGATGTGGTGCAATTGAGCGCTTTTAATTAAGTATCTCCTAATTTTATTTTGCTGGTCTTTACCTGTTGACAATTTCGAGTCAATATTGTTAAATAATTTTAATGTATTACTAATTTATTTAAATAAATTCTTAAAAATGTATACCTGTTAATTAAAATATTTGATAATATGTATGCATATAGTGTATGCCACCTTATATCTGTAATTTTAAAATTGAATGAATGATGAAAAAATAAGCACCTACAAACAAATGCATTAGGTATTATGTCAAACATTGTGTGATACAATATCAAAATGCCAGTGTGAAATATTTTCATCAATACAGGTTTAAAGTGTAAGCCGTAAGGAGGTTCTGTCTGTAATAATTATGATCATGTTCACACAAGTATGTTTCTAGATCTATTTGTTTCATTTATACGTACAAACCACTTAATACATTTTGATGTGTTAATGTAATGTAATTGGACTCCCTTTTCCGCATTTGAACTCCAGGTTGGTCCATTATGCGCCCAACTCCGCCCAGAAGCACAGAAGTTTCCTGGGGTCTTCGCAGGCTTCGCGGAGTCACCTCGGGTTGTTGACGATTTCCTTACGTTGTGCTGTTACTCCCACACATTTTGATGTGTTGTGTGTTATCACAATTTGGTAGCTTGAAACGCAACTTAAAAACCAAGTCCAATTTTTTTGTCATTATTTTGTGTTCCATATTATTCAAATCATGGTTAAGCTATACATAGTTGAAGTTAAAGAAGTCGCGTGCAAAATATAGCCTTTGCCCAAAATGAGGATAAATGTACCTAAATTTCTAACGCATGTCAATTTTAACAGAAACCTTTTCTTTTGTTACAGATTGCCCTCGACCATCGAACGAATAATTCCTCCAAAATTAGTCAGAACAAGTTCCTAGTAGTTTAATTTAGTATAAAATGTATAATTCTAATGAATTTTTGCATAGTGCTGGCGTCAGCCGGCATATGCAGGCCACAGGAGAGACACCTTCCCAAAAAACCAGTATGAAGCGTCGATCCTGTGAGGTTCCTTTAGGAGATATTTCTGCTAACAACTTCAAAGTATCCCTCAGTGATCTGACTAATGAAGGGACAAGTTATGATTGCCGATCACTTCGCTCAGTAAAGTCTGAGGACACCCGATCGATCCGAAGCTACCGACCGATAGATAGTCGAAGCTACAAGAATTTTCGATCGTCCTTAGCTGATATTTCTGGGTACTCGCTCTCGAGGCCTCCGAGTTATGATCAGCTGTCACGAAGGTCGTTAGTCGAGGGTCCTGATGGGCAGGGAATTACATCGAGCATCGAAGGCGTGTTGTGGTCGGATGAAGAGGAAACGGAGTACTTTTATCAGGAGAATATTACGGCTGCGTGGAATGAAGGTAAGATTTCCTTTTTATTTATAACAGCTATTATAAATCAAATCAAATCAAATCAAATCAATTTATTATTGCAAATATGGGTACATTTAAGATGATACATGTGTATTATATAGTTGCTTATGCCATATTTTACCATTGTGGTGTGCAAAGTGGTTTAATATTGACATAAAAGTTAACTAAATGTCACAGAAATTTATAAATGTCATGAAATTAAATATTGGTATCATAAAAATAATAAATGTCAGATAAGAAATATAAATACAAATTAAAATTATCATTCTGGATACTTATAAGCTGTAGGAACTTATAAATTCTAAATTATTGTAATAATTAATCAATTTTGCTATCTAAATATTCTGTTACATTGTAATATGCATTGGTATACAAGAATTGCTTTAATTTGTATTTAAATGAATTAATATTATTACAGTCTGTTATATTTCTTGGTAAGTGGTTGTATACTCGTGGTACCATACATAGAATACTTCTATTAATTGGTGTTGTTTTATTATGTGGAAAACATATTTTGTTTTTACACCTCTTGCTCCTATATTGTTCAAATAGAGTTTTATGTGAATGAACAAATACGGCAACTTCAAATATATATATACATGGGAGTGTCATTAGCTTTAGATCGATAAAGTGAGGCTTACAGGACTCTGTTGATTTAATTTTACAAATTGCTCTGATACATCGTTTTTGAGCTTTGAAGACAATATCATTTTCTACAGAGTTGCCCCAAAAGATGACACCATACCTTAGAGTTGACTCAACATATGCATGATAAGCCATAATGACAACATCCTGACTTACAACTCTACCTAACATATAGAGTGCATAACAGAACTGGTTTAGTTTGGTACAAATATTTTCCACTTGGGTTTTCCAATTGAGATTACAATCAACGTAAATACCTAAAAATTTTGTATTTTCTACTCTAGAAATTTTTTGTTTATTAAATTCAATTTCAAGATTATGCAAATAATTTTTCCTATTTCTAAATGTCATCATAGTAGTTTTCTCTAAATTCATAATTAAATCGTTACAATTAAGCCATTCAAATATTTTATTTAATGTCAAATTCATTTCAGTTTCTAAATTGTATCTATCTTTACTGGCAAACATAACAGTACTATCGTCGGCAAATAGGACCATTTGTGATTCTGTAGCTTTAGGTAGATCATTAATATATATGATAAATAATAAAGGTCCCAGTACACTTCCCTGTGGGACGCCTTGTCGCACAACGCGATATTGGGATGAGTACACAGTTTCCCTCTTTGTTTTAGGGCATATTCGAACAATTTGGGTACATTGTTTTCTGTTTTCAAGATAAGATTCCAGAAGATCTAGAACATTGCCTCTGATGCCATATGCCTCTAACTTAAGGAATAGAGTCTTTTAAACAAGTGTGGTACGTATTTCTAGTGTGAGGTTTGGTAGGTCTTAAATTCTATGTAAGTCGGCAATTTCACATGTGACTTTATTTGAAAACTAGCTGACCCACGCATCTTTGTCTGCTTCATATAAGATAAGAGAATTTACCCCGATTTTGCAACATTTTTCATTGCTGCTCCGCTCGAATTGGTCGTAGCGTAATGGTATATAGCCTATAGCCTTCCTCGATAAATGGGCTATCCAACAATAAAATAATTTTCAATTCGAACCAGTAGTTACTGAGATTAGCGCGTTCAAGCAAACAAACAAACAAACTCTTCAGCTTTATAATATTAATATAGATGTATAGGAAGACGTCGATTAAAATTGTATCATTCATATTTTACCATATCTATTGAGCTCGGTTTTGATTCGCGTGTCGCTCAAAGTGATATAGGGTGCCTAATGGTCTACAAAATTCAATTCAGCAGCAGTACTTTGTCTGGAAACATTGACAGCAAATAGGTTCATTCCGTTTCAAGAGTGACCTAAAACCATAGATGGTGAAATGTGTATCTAATATATTTAACGCTTCGGAATATGAATGTGAACTATGTATTCTAAACTATGTATGTGTAAAAATATATATTTTACAGATTGACTGCTAACTTTTAGTCGACTACAGCTTTTTGGTATAAAAGTGATTACCGCTATGTCAGTTACCCGTAAAATTAAGGTTAATTACAAAAACCGATTGTCATGGCGGTATTTTTTTGGCTTACAACAATGCTTACAAAATTGATGCATGTTAACAATTACATGCTTCAATTTACAAACCGCATAGTTCTGTTGTTTACACCAGATAGTGATGTAGGTACCAGAATCAGTTTGATAGGTACCCCGGTATTGCAAGCGTCAAAGAATGTGCCTTATACTTGTTGCCAGTCAAAAGAATAAAAAAACAGGTGTTTTCGAAATTATTGGTCTTGAAAAGAAATCAAAGGATTTTAAGGTTTTATTATTTCCGAAACGAAATTACCAATAAGCATATGTAATCATCTCATTTCCGCCCATTGGGAATAAGAAAGAGAGAGTGAAATATATGACCATACATAGCATCAGTACGCGCTTGTTGTCAATATAATCTATGTATAAAAATGTATATATGTTTGTCCTCTATGCGTTCCTAAACTATTAATCAGATTATAATGAAATCTTCTAGGGTGCTCTGAAGACGCTTGAGAAGGTTTCTGGTCCAAGAAATCATTGCAACGCATGCCGGGTATAGCTGGTTTTGTATAAAAATACATATATTACGCCTAATATTTCATAGGTAGTAGTGATGTAATCTAGTGTGTTTTAGAACCCAAGTAACAGAGGTTGATACTATTGCGAATCTCCTAAGTCACTGCCCGACCATATTATATCTAACCCAATATTATTCATAAGTTTCTAAAAAAGTTAGTATAATTCATGATCAGAGTATGATGGGGCTGATATCAAAATGTAACTCATATATGTATGTATGTGCTTCTACCGTAATAAGATTGCGTTAAAAGGGTCCTATGGTCATGCATTAGAAAGAGAGGGTAGTTTACAATTTTCAATAGGTATGAGCGAGCATGATAATATATTATTGTACTTATAATTCAGGCGTCATGTTAGCATTGTGTGTCAGATGACAACTTAACGTCCACAAAGGTAACCATAGTAATGAATAAATGTGGCCACAGAAATATAATAGGCCTATTAATTTAAGCTAATGTATATATACATTAGAGCAGTGATAGCTCAATGGGGAGACCAACAGACTGCACTGCAGAGGGTCTGGGGTTCGAACCCACGTCGCGCACCTCTGACATTCGGAAGCATTCGGAAGTTATATGACTTTTCGAAATTATGTGCGTATTGATTGATAATTATCACCTGCTCTGTGCCTCGGAGAGCACGTTAAGCCGTCGGTCCCGACTGTCATGAACATCTATGGCAGTCGTTATTGGGGAAGTCGACACAAAAGATCCCACTGGGTCGAAGTGTCGCCGGTCTGTACTGACTGGCCCCCACACAAGATAAGATAAGATATATAAATTATAGTTGAATTTTAACAACTGGTCAAAACCAGTGGTTAAAATTCGGCTATAATCATTATTAAACATTCTAGAAAACATATTTTTAGTTAAGTTACTATTCACCAATAGCAACTTAACTAAAAGGCGAAAATCGGTTGTCGAACAAGGTAGAAAAAGGTACTGAACGGTTTTGACTTTCTCTATATAGGTATATAGATCTTTGGCTGACATAGTCCCTCTAGTACTAAAAGTGTAAAAAAATAAAACAACAGCGTATTAGTTTATTTTTGCTTGGTATCACGACCGAAAGTTTACTTGAGCGCCGAGCCTTATGCTCGAGACGAGCCTAAAATACCCATACAGAACTCCGTACCAAGTTCATTGCCCTTTCCCTTCATCTGATCAATGATCAATGGCCCACATAACCATAATTACGAACAGTAATGTAAAATGTAATTTGGTATCATTGATGTTGGTAAACATTTGAGTAATGATTGATGCAGTATGGCGTTTAAAATACTTCCGTATAATTTTGGGTGTGTTGACTGCTGATCATAATAGTCTTGTAATATATGGATTATATTGACTAATGTTTACGCGAATGTTATACATTAAAATTAATCTTCTACATATAAATTTTATTGCAGTGTATAAAAATACACTACTTTTATTAAAATGAACTCTTTCCTTGACGTTTTAGTTGCTTTTTAGCGTTATCTATACTAATATTATGAAGCTGAAGAGTTTGTTTGTTTGGTCGAACACGCTAATCTCAGGAACTACTGGTTCGAATTGAATAATTATTTTAGTATTGGATAGCCCATTTATCGAGGAAGGCTATATAACATCACGCTATGACCAATAAGAGCGGAGCAGTAATGAAAAATCTTGCAGAAACGCAGAATATTCTTTTATGTGAAGTAGACGATGTTGCGCAGGTCAGCTAGTAAAGATATATATTATGTTTATTAACGTCTGAGTCTTCTTTGAAAAGGTTAATGAAAACACTATGTGGGTCTGTGTGTCTGTCTGTTAGTGACAGTTTGTTAGTGATAGGCATAGCTCCGGAACCACTAGACCGATTAAGTTGTAACTTGGTGTGAAGATACTTTGGGTCGTACCTCGCTCGAGTTTGAATATGGATCCTGTGGATCAAGAGATCCCTTAGATATAGGGGTCACATATTTTAAATGGAAAATATTGACTTGTAACTTGGTGTGCAGACACCTTGGGGTCATGTCTCAGTCGAGTTTGAATATGGGCCCTGTGTGTCGAAAGACCCCTGAGATATAGGGGTCATTTCTTTTCATTACTTTTACATTCAAGACGAAGAGGTTGAATCCTGGGTTTTTACACCAATCTCGTTAGAATTTGTCCATGGCTTCGCTCGTGTTAATCTAGATTTCGTCAATAAATTTACATCCCTCGAGAACTGCATTTTTTCCTGGATAGAACATAACAATACTCTATATCCTTGACAACGTATGCGAAATTTCATGATGATTGGTCGGGTAGTTAAGGCGTGAAAGCGTAACAAACGAACAAACTCATGTTTTAATTTATTATATTAGTGACGTTTACGCGAATGTTATACATTACAATTAATCTGCAGCGTACAGTTTTTATAGCGGTAGGTATATTAAAAAAGACTTTATACTTAACTGTTTTTAAGAAACTATTAAATTATTTAAAGGACGGTGCGTGAAAACGTCCCTTAAACTCTTACATCGACCAACAGATTTTAAATGTATCTCATTCAAAAAATCTTAGAAAGGTGATCATTTTTTACTATGACGACATCTTTCAAAAATGCGGGATATAACGAGAAAATCATGTTTTAATATTATTTTGGCACAAAATAACAATTTGAAAAAAGAGCTCAGATTTTCATGCCTGATCATGTAGGAATTCCAAATTAATCTCATCGCTGCATTTATAGGCAATGCGGTAATCAAAATCTGGGACGAATTCTAGTTCTATAAAATTGTATCCCGTATGTACTTATATCTTATATGTTCCACCGAGTGCCTGAATGTGCTAAGAACATTTGATACATTTGGAATGGGAGGAGTTACTTGATGGCGTCAACTTGACTCATTATTTCAACACAGTTGCTTACAGATTACTGATTTTTTAATTTTATTTTATTTCTATACCCCATGGATTTTAAGTTAAAACTGATTGCTAGTCTTTTTATAGATCTTTAAGAACCTACTAACACATACAAAAGATCTATTGGAGGGGGGATAGGATGGGTCTCATACAATTTACATGACGTTACTGTTGCTTTTCAGCAGCCAAAGTTATAGAAAAATTAACATAGTGTTATAAAAATATATATGTATACGTGAATAGACTAAATTTTGACCCCGATTTCGTCTACATTGTATTAGTTGCTAAGAGCCTTTTATCCCATCCCAAAGGAATCCAATATCCAAAAATCTAGATTTTTTTTATTCTCGGCTATAATTACCTGCTTATATGCCAAGTTTGAAGTCACTATTAATTTTATATAACTTATTAGGTAACAGTGCAGGGTTAAAGGGAAAAATATATTTATTTTCTATTTCGTTTCAATTTCGAAAGGTCGGTCTTTCTTTCAGCTTTCCATTGAATTCGCATCTGTACATCATATGTATCTTTATGTTTTACGCCTATATTGCGCTAACTGCGATTTAAGGTCCTACGTTAGGGGCACCATTGATGTTCGGACTCAAGTGAGACTTCTACTAAGAATTTATTAACGGACAAACTTTACATAAATTTGGCTGACCTGATACTATTATTACATAATTTTGGATATATTAAACTTGGAGGACCTGGTGATTATATAATAATATAATATTCTACCACATACACACAACATTATCTAGCCCAAACTAAGCAGAGCTTGTACTATGGGTACTTGACAATGGATAAACATACATATATACTTTTATTTTTGTAAATACCTACATATTATACATAGAAACACCCAGACCAAGACAAACATCCATGTTCATGCACACAAATATTTGTCTTGTGCGGGAATCGAACCCGCGACCTCAGGCGTGGCAGTCGGATACACTAACCACTACGCCATCGATCTTGAATTGATGCTACAATAACGAGTCAGTCACATTATTGTACAATATAGATAATTATTTGAAATATCTGCCTAACCTTCTAGGTCATCGACTTGATGCATTAACGGTCTGAGACGCCATATTGGAAAATATTTTTATAAACGTAGGCTGTAAAATAACAATGTATTAAAACACTGGTTTTTACGTTCAATACAGGAAGATGAGTTTTAAATGTCAGTCTTATTATGATGGAGCTTTGCCATATTGATGCGAAGGAGAAATTTTGTTAATACTGTCATTTTAGCTGACCCGCGCCACTCCGTCTGGGTCACATAAGAGAATTTTACCCATTTGTGCAACAATTTTGATTAATGCTTCGCTCCTATTGGTCGTAGCGTGATGTTATATAGCTTAGAGCCTTCCTCGAATAATGCGCTATGCAACACTAAAATAATTTTTCAATTCGAACTAGTTGTTCATGAGATTAGTGCGTTCAACCAAAAAAACAAACTTCAGCTTTATAATATTAACTAGTATTTCGCGTGGTTGCGAGGAAGGGGTGTATAGCGAGGGGGGAAGGAAACAAAAAACTAATTTTAGATTCAGGGACCTTGAAAACCCCCGAAGCCAAAAAGTCACCGATGACCCCCCGGTGACCTTGAACATTACCTTTTCTGGCAATATCTCGTCTACCTCTATGATATTTGTTTGAACAACCATCTCTAACCGTTTCGGCGATATTAGAGGTCAAAGTTTGTATAGCGGCCAAGTTTTGTATGAAAGCCATGTTTTCTTGGCCTCCTAAAAGTTGCCAGGGTTTTAGGAAGATTTTGTTAGAGAAAGACTCCCGTAGATATAACCGTTTCCGAGGTCCGATGGGGTACCACCACCAAGAGCTGACCTTGCGAAAGTCAGGCATTTTTTCAGGGCCTTCTGAACGATTCTCTATACGATGCTATATTTACTTTTTCTACGACTACCCCTTGTATGACTTCTATTTCTCTAAGTTAGTCAGTGGTAATTTAAGTTTATATAGTATGAAAATAGATTTTAGCGAACTTCACACCAAAATAGTCTAAATGGCACAATCTAAGACAAAATAATAAACAAACAATATAAGCTAGAATGCTTACATTGTTTACTAACCTAGTGTAAATTCTCCACACTTTTGAATGCACGGATAGTGTCGAGTACTCGACATGCACCTTCCGCGCCTAACAGCTGATCGAAGCTAACGGGCCGTTCTACGTCATCAGCCCACCAATATATTGTAATTCTGTACCAAATATTGTAATTCTTTATCTTAATCATTATACATTTTAAACTACAGTCCACTAGTCTCATTTATACACTCCACTGAGGTATCGTCGGCAACAGATAGCATATGGATTTAAGCGATCGTTTCGCCACTGCCACTGTGTATGAGTTTGGATACTACACGAAAACAAATATTAGTGATCCACAGATAGTTGTACCGGGTCTGGATGTATTTTGTGTCCGCTGTTTCAATATATGTAAAGTCTCCCATGACACAATATGTATTACGAGTAGGTCCAACCTTTTAAAAAATATATGCTGATATTATGGTGTTTGGCAAAACACTATTAATATCCTTAGCGTTGCAAGCGTGCATAGGCGCCCCACGAAAAAGGTATTATTTCAATTTATCATTTAAAATTAAAGAAAACAAAACAATTCTAGGTTGCCAGTAATGGTTTTTATGTCGTCTTAAATTACTAGTACTTTTACTAGTGTCTTGTAACCTAAATAAAAAAACAAAAGAAAATATGGACTGTAGCTAAAATTTAAAACGTCTCAAGAATACGCATTGCCGTATATCATCATAAGCAGTCCCGGTTTATTGGGGTATCATTTAACGATTCAGCGTGGTGCTTGTACCAAATTATACCGCTATTCAATACCCAGTTTTTGTATCTTCCGAATAAAGTATTGCATATCGGTACCTTTAAGTGGCCGTCATTAGGGACAGGTTAACTTTCAACGTATTGAAAGAGAATGTGACAGGTGGATATCTTTTGTATTTAAGGTCTTCCAGAACGAATTTTGGTTACGGTGGCCAATATTAACGGAGATTGGCCATCTGTGCAGAAAATATTATCATGTTCAAGTGTATGCACAAACACAAGTGCGTTCTCTGTTTCCTAACTATCATAGTCCGGTAGGACGGCAATCCATCGCGACAGCAAACTAATACACCGCTTATTTTATAACTTCGGGCTGTTGTCAAGACTTTCATGGCAGAAAACTTAAGATTTTGTGGGTTCGACCCAGGATTTGAATCCAAGACTTCAGCCGACTGTACAGCAGTCGCATACTACCTCTACGCTACCGAGACAGTTAGGTTTTTCCAGTATCTTCTTCTTCCTAGCCTTTATTATTCGCAAGACACTTGGGGTCGGCTTTTCTAGTCTAACCGGATTTGACTGGATATCAGTTTTTACACGGAGCGGCTGCCACCTGACCTCTGCATCCCGAAAGATAACGATACCCTAAGGCTAGACCAGTGTCAGGATGTTATAGGGCACTGACTTCCCAATAACGACTGCCATAGATGTTCATGGCAGCCGGGACCGACGGCTTAACGTGCTCTCCGAGGCACGGAGCAGGCGATAATTGTCAATCAATACGCACATAATTTCGAAAAGTCATATAACTTCCGAAAGTCAGAGATGCGCGACGTGGGTTCGAAATCGAGACCCTCTGCATTGCAGTCTGTTGGTCTCCCCACTGAGTTATCGCTGCTCATTATATATAGGTTTTTTCAGTATATACCTATGTATGATATAGGTTAAGTATGTTTGTTTATGTATAAATCTAATAATTTATCATAATTGACGTCTTATATGTACAAAGATCATCTCTCGCCTCTATCACGTTACATTTTGCCAAATATATTGTTTAAAATTTCATGTAAAAGAGACGAACTTTTTACCGTATACAAGGCACATTTCCAGACACAGTGCTACTGACAATTTCATAACAAAAAAATCCATACTCTTTCCCTTAACAATGCAAAGCTTTTAAAACAAATGTATTATTATTCAACTATTAGATCTTTGATTACTTGAATACTTTCGCGTTGTATATAACATGAGTATATAATATAATAATGAATTATTATTTAACGGCAAAATGGTATCAACCCTGTCATGCCCAGTATTTCCATGGGTACCTTTTTTGAAAGGCTTGACCTTTCGGCTTGGTTACACTGGCCATTATAATCAGACTAGGTATTATTTCATTTTTTGTGGTTGCATTGTGGGTTAAGAATTACTAGTAATTTTGTTATTCCCATCAGTGCTAGAATGCTTGTACTAATGCAATTGATAGGATTGTAATTCTCGACCTCTTCATTTCAAGTCCAAAGCCTCATCCCATCCAATCCTTTGGTCCAACTATTAAACTGCATAAAACCTGTACTGCCTAACCTGCAATACAGGCCTTCCAGCTTCTTATAAAGGTCTATAAACAAGAGCTTCCTGCCGATGGTATCTTGATCGACGAGCGACTAGAGACGGCCACTAATTGAGCTCGTAATGAGACTACTGTGCTGATTCAACTTTCTTGTTTGTAGCTTGTGGATGTTGGCCTTCATGTTTTTGTTCAGTGAAAAAGTGAATTTTGGTCATAAAGGGATATGTTTTTCAAGTTTTTCGTCTCGTTGAGAGCGTGTAATATTCTACAGATAAATTAGTGTAGTAATCATTACTAACCTAACTAATATTATACATAAACGAATGTGAGTTTGTTTGTAGTTTCTTACTAAATTACTCAACCGATCATCATAAAATTTAGAATACACATTGTCAGCGGTATGGAAAAAGATATACATAGGATACGTGAGGGAAAGCAATTTATTGACAAAATTAAATTAACGCGAGCGAAGCTGCAGTCAAAACCTAGTTATAAATAATGTATAAAATATTTTGAGAAGAATAAATATGAATGAATTTTGGTTACGGCATTTAATTTTTAAGAATTCTAGCCGGGCGGGATATATTATAGTATAAAAGTATATGTGTAAGCACAATGGCAAGTTATTGTCTAATAAAACGGTATACTTAATTGTGTAGGGAAGGATCCTAAGGAACCTGAGGACTGAAGATCAGGCGCAGGATCACCGAATTTACGAGCCGTAAAATTTATCTGACGATTGACAAATCGGCTATTAATAAATAACAAATAAAACAAAAATATCTCGTTTAACATGAAACGTAAAAACGATAGCTGGTGAAATACGTATGCTTAACCCCTCAGGGATGATATATGACAAAAAAAGAAAGAAAGAAATAAAGTATCTCTTTCTAACTAAGAGTTATGAAAGAACCAGTGCTATTATAGTAACTAATTTGTGGTAATAATATCGGAATGGCCATATATTTTCTATCCTGATATATTTAAAGAAATATGAGGCTTAATAATATATTTTTATTATCATCTAATCCATATATTTATTCAGCCAATTAATGATAAAATATAAACTGTTATCAGTGTAATTTACGAAATACATTATTTAGCAACAGATTTCTTTTAATTTAAATAAATTAAATATATATGAGGCTAAATAACGTATTTTTTAATACTGATACCATTACATTCATTATAAAGCTTCATATTACCTTATATTTCAATAAAAAGAAAATAATTTAAGCTGTAAAGTATATTTAGATCATATATTTCATAATAATGATAAAGAATTAGTCCCATACTTTTTCCTACTTAATTAAAAATATGGGGCTAATTAATATATGTTGTATGTATTCAATATTTAATATATCAATTAACGATTTAATATAATATACTAATGATAGAAGAAACAGCATTTAGCCCCAAAAATATGAGGTTCATTTTCAATAAATTGGAATAAAGATTGTGTAATGGATTCCATATATCATCTACTTATTTAGTCATATAACGATTACATGTATTATACTGCATATTTATTTCTCAGATAATTATTATTAATAAATAATTTTATTATTACGCTTCATATTTTTCTATTTTATGAAAGTAAATAAATTTTGAGGCTAGAAATATATATAAATATTATATATTATTATCACATATGAAGGTCAATTAACGATTGTATATATTATGTTAGCTGTTACGCGACTTAGACTACGCATTTTAAAACGTACGATACTTTTAACAAGCAGCGTTTTTTGTCAAGCAACATAAAATATGGTAATAGAAATCTCAGAGGGGAGACCACAAGACTGCAATGCAGAGGTTCTCGGGTTCAAACCCACGGCGCGCACCTCTGACTTTCAGAAGTTATATGACTTTTCGAAATTATGTGCGTATTGATTGACAATTATCGCCTGCTCCGTGCCTCGGAGAGCACGTTAAGCCGTCGGTTCCGGCTGCCATGAACATCTATGGCAGTCGTTATTGGGAAGTCAGTGCCCTATAATATCCTGACACTAGTCTAGCCTTAGGGTATCGTTAGCCTTCGGGTTGCGGAGGTCAGGTGGCAGCCGCTCCGTGTAAAAACTGATATCCAGTCAAATCCGGTTAGACCAGAAAAGCCGATCCCAAGTGACTTGGGAATAATAAAGGCTAGGGAGAAGACTTCCATTTCTATTACATAAAACCTAAAGACAGCTGATAAAATATACGTATAATACATCTATGACTAATCTCTCGGCGATATATGCGTGCAACTATATATATATATATATAACATTCGCGTACTCGTCAAACAACCCAGAGTTAAAATGAAAACTGACCTAAAATGAACCTAACTCAGCACAATCTGACACTAAGTTCTAAGTCGATGCCGAATAGAACCATATAAAGACATGATAACATAAAAACGACAGTAATATAACGCATAATAACATAAAGTGCACTAACTAAGGGTGGTCCTAATAAATACACCGACAAAAACCGGGTTTGTAAGTAATTGTGTACTAAAAACTAGAATATGAATTAACTACGGACTTATAACAAGTTAAATGTCCAGTAATCTTGAATGGCTGGATGAAGAAAAAGTAATGGTTACGACCACTACTATTGGTGACTGAACTTTTTTGAAGTGATAATGTGGTGAAAACTTTCTCATCGGTAATAAATTAGTGAAAAATTCTGATGACTCATATTTTAAAAAATGCGGTATTTATAGGCTAGGCACCTGCCTCTGTAATGGAAAGAGGCAGGCTGAGAAATTCCATACCAACATTTTGCCGAAAATGTATTAGTCTCTTCAAGTTATTCTGTTATACTCACTACTAAACTCATTTACGAGTGAGCAGTTAAGTTTATCAACAGTAACCATGGCTATAATAAAATGATTACTTTGCCTACTGCTTAATAGACAAATCCGATATACGTTTTATTACAGTAGTTTGCCAAACTGAGTACGGCTGCTTAAAAATTTCATAACAGAAAACACAATAAAAATGTTGGCGCATACTTTTGGAGTAAATTAAAAAATGCAGTCATAGCATTCAATCAGAAAATATAGCTATTATGAAAGGAATCTTTCAACGCTAGAACTGCCCGATTTGTATGCAAGACTACGTCTTTCTGTGCATGTTATTAATTTGAAAAGCGAAATAATATCCTGAATTGCAAGGCGCTTTAAGCTAAGGCGTGGAAAGTTGAATCACAGACATAATACACCCAGAATCAGTACAACTGTCTGTGAATCAGACAATGTTTGTTTCCTTTACGAATGCAAAGCGCATCGCTACTTTATGAAGAGATGACTATCCTAAATATAACGTGCAGTCACACTATCTGGTCTTTGTAAACGGTTTGTATATATACAATCGAATTAAGCGATTCTTAGCGGAAATCCATAGCAATAAAATGACTGGAAGAGAAACCCACCCTTGGATCGTCCACCCTAACTATTGCAATTAATGATAAAAGGCTGAACTCCTCCGATAAGGGACAATCGAATCATGGAGTCCAGGCTTCTCCAACTTGCAATATATAGAAAATATTCTATTTTCAGCTTCGGTTTTTGAGAGCAAGAATCAAGTAATCAGGAAATGTAATGAACACGATTTAGTGTGTCTAAATCCCTCCTGCATTATGTATATGCCAGAAGATAATTTTAAGTTTATGATGATCAGATGATTCGAATTCATATTTAGAACAGGAACGAACTAAAATGTAATATAGCGTTATTACATTTTAATATCGTTTTTATCTCGACTTCAAATCGAGTTCTGTTCATCAAATGACAACACTTAGTAAAGCCTCATAGAAACCTAATTGGCACAAGAGAGTGCCACGTCCTGACAGATAAATCGGAATTAATACGATCATTCCAAGTTAATTGAAGGTTGTACGTTTGCCTACTTTGTGGGGAAATTGAAGTGCTGCCTTTTCAATTGTTGGATAAAAATGCGGTTTGTGGCTTAGAAAATGTATGAGCTAACTTTTATTAAGATTTCTATAGTAATTGAACGCTGTAGCCAATTATTTGGAGACTGTACTAATGAGCGGACCATCAAAGCATAACCTTGGTGATATTCAGACATCATAGTATTTTGCATAGATATGTCTTTACAGCAGCGATAGCCTAGTGGGAAACCGTTGGACTGCCACGCAGAGATCTCGAGTTCGAACCCAAGGCGCGCATCTCTGACTTTTCGAAGTTATATGCGTATTAAATAGTTAATTATCGCTTGCTTTAACGGTGAAGGAAAACATCGTGAGGAAACCTGCATATCTAAGAGTTCTCCATAATCTTTTCGAAGATATGTGAAGTCCGCCAACCCACACTAGGCCAGCGTGGTGGACTATGGCCTAACCCTTCTCACAGTGAGAAGAGGCCCGTGCCCAGCAGTGGGACAGTTTAATACAGGGCTGATATTATTATTATTATTTTATGTCTTTATTCTTTTATGCCAGATATTAGTGCTGCTGTGTGCTGTTACAAATGTGCATGACGTCACAGATTCCATTCCTGGCTCAGTCAAACTGTTTTTGGGTATTTTATCAAGAAATTATCTATAGTATCACGGAGCCTGGAACTTAAGACGTTAAACGACAAAAGGCTCGCTCTTAGTATATAGGAGATATAACGCCAGCTGACTATTCGACCTTTTAGGAATATAAGCGAGAGGCGTGTATGTAGCTTACTTATCATCTATTAGCTATTAAAAAAATATTTGGTTTTACAAAGAAAATGGTCTGCCCGTCTTTGAGTTAAATCAATTTGCAATACGCAACCTCTTACCTTAATCTTCGGCACATTCGATACCTTTCAAGGTATCCACTTTTAACGTTTTAAATATATGTATAAACATTACTGCTGCTCCTAACGGTATCCATCCCGTTTATACTCACCCTCCTGAGCTGCAGGCGTCACAGGCAGTCTGATATATGTTATTTGAAGTGACAAGTGACAAACACAGTAGTGCTAGAAAGCCTGTGCTTAAACGATTACAGGTATCCTGGATGAAATGACGTCATTAAAATGCCTAGACAGCTGACTGATGTTCCAAGTTAGTAGCGGTATAGGACAGGTCAAGTTGCTTAGCTTACAAGGAGATAAGTTATAGAATAACCGTAGTAGTATGATTTCTAAATACATGAACTGTGATCATATGATTGCTTAGGTTCAGCGGTGTAAGTTTGCATTTGTGTTTGCGTCAGATGTCTCAGATTCGATTCCCGGGTTGTTCATTGTTGTTGGATTTTTCTGTTAGTCTCACTATATTATCCATGAAGGGATAGGCAGATATATTAAACACTTATTTCACCAATTATGATTTTAGGTCCCTACGTAATAGAGAGCGTATTTATTGCCGTCTATCGCATTCAGGTCTACACTCTGTGCAGCTACTGACATTGCCCGATCCGGGAATTGGACCCGAGACCTCATACACAGTCGTATAACCGCTGTCCCGATATAAAATTTTTTTTACAACTAAGGTGGCAAACATCCGTCCCGTCTACATGATGGAAAGTGTTCACCGTAGCCTATGGACGCCTGCAACACTAGAGGCATCATTTGCGCGTTGCCAACCCTTTACGAAAGGAAGTGGGAAGGAGAAGGAGTTGGAAGGGGGAGAAAGGGTGATGGAGTGCAGGAGGCCCAATCACCCTCTTTCTTACTCACCGAACGAAACACAACAGTACGAATATTGCTATTTCACGTCGATATTCTGTGAGATGGTAGGCCTTCCCCGGTTGAGCCGGCCCTTCATGCTGAAATCAGCCAGGCTCTATTACTAAAAAAAACACACAAGGACACGTGTTAGTGTACCCACACTAATAAATTATATTATTTTATTTCATGTTTCTTTTTACGTTCCCAAACTTGAGTGGCTAATAGCTGAAGAGTTTTTGTTTCTTGCTTGAACGCACTAAACTATAGAACTACCAGTCGCATTAAAAAATTACATTTGATATCCCAGTTCTTGAGAGATTATAGGCTATAAACCACCGCGCTATAAGCCACAGGAGCGAAGCACTAACCATAAACATGGTTAATACCTCAGAGGACATCTAGTAATGTGTACCTATAATTACAATATAAAAAATAAACTTTAATTCTTGCCTCAGACATTTTAATTTACCGTTGAGATTTAAGCCGACAGCTATTACAACATGTACCTACATAATTTCGGATGCCATTTTAAGTGTTAATTAAAAGCGAAGAAATGTTTAAATCGATGCAATAAACAATGTTTTGCAATAGACTTCGTAACAAGATAAGAAATTGTAAACATTATTCTGTTATTTTATTGCAGAAATGAGAAAACATGATTGGAGGTCAAAGTGCGGAGACATGTTTGGAAAGAGCTGGAAAATATATTTTACCGGTGTTCTATAAACTGTCGAATTAATCCCGTAGCATAAGTTTGCGTTCGTTAATAGCCAAGTTCGATGATCGGGTTAGACATAGTGTTAATGGGGTTTTCTGTCAAGAAATTCTTGGTGGCAGCACGAAGTATAGAAATGTGTCTGACAAACTGTAATTATCTGATTCGCTTTTATCTCATATCGTTGAAATGTGGCTGTAATAGATCTCTGCCTATCCCCCAAGGTACAGGCAAGAGACTATGTGATGTATATGATATTAAACATTCTCATTTAATCTCAAAATCATTTATCGATTTAAATAGCAAATTAATACTTACGGATGAAGGATCATACTTGAGAATCAAACCGAGAACTCATGCTCAGCATTCGTATTCACGATCGCTTTGCCAACATTTAATTTTTTAAGACTTAAGCGTAAAATGACGTCTACAATTATCTTAAAATAAGTTATATTTATACCTACATATTCTTACGTCTTTATCGCCGAAGGCCCAGTTATTTCACACTCACACTTTGCCAGTTTAGGCCTATTGCCTTAGTATAAGACCAAACACCGTGATTCGTTCTTATAAACAAATCCAATAACTCTTGGCCAGACCCGGTGATCAAACGTCATGCACAGTGTCATTGACCTTTACTATTTCTGCACTATCAAGGCAGCCTGTAACTTATAATACAACCTAATTTCTCCAAGAGACTCAAGCATAAAATTACACCTGCAATTATTTTAAAAATAACCCATATATAATTAAATGCTGACACAAGATCAACTTTCCACACCCTAATCAAATGAACTTCAAATATAAATTCTTGCCACCACCCATTATCATAAGCACATGCGAACGCATGCTCACTATATATGCTAATAAGGAGAAAATGATGCAGCTAATATTGCAGTTTACCCTTTGATTAAATGCGTAGGCAACCTACATTTTCCCGGCTTAATACTTAGCTTGAAGCACCTATTTTATTTACATGAAGGGAAAATTTAAATGGGTGAGTCATAATCTGAGATTACTGAGGTAGGGCTGTTTAAGTGGTCGCCTCTATACTGACGCCGCGCGGAGTATTCTAGGTTCGATCCCCAAACAGGACAAAAAGTGTGTGATTCAGAAATTATTGATCCGAGCCTGGGAGTTAAATAGAGAGAAAATGGTAAATAAAATGGATTAATAATGCGCAAATTGCTAAAAAAGAAATTCGAATATTCAAAACATTTAAGACCTCGCATTCGAATTTAGTCTATTCTTCTTTAATCATTAAGTTTCGAATCATAATCGAATATTCTAAACTCTGATAGATAGGTTGTTGTCGATCAGGTTAATCGGTCGTATTCCGAACAGAATGATAGTGATAATTGTTATGCAGAATTCAGGGCACCCTCATTCTGCCAATCCTCTTACTTCGAGCTCAAAGACAATTATTTATTTTTCGATCATCTTCTAGACTACTGCTCTCGTAAGATATTTGCATAAGGCTAATAGGTACGTATTCAAATATCAATCAATATCAAAATTGAATCCATTCAAATTTTATCAAAGTTTCAATTATTTCAATTTGCTTTAAAATTCGATTGATTCAAACTATGAATAAATCATCACCAATATCATCACCAATTGCTAGACAGAATACTACATAAGTAGTAAAAAATTAAGCCCACTTAATGGTAAGCTGTTCCCGTGACTTACAGTCGCTTGCAATACCAAGGGCGTTGTATGCCCTACAATTAATAGATGTGCCTCGTCTAAGATCATGTATGAAGTGACACGCGTTTAAAAATCTTCCATTGCACGGGTTTGGACCTATATATGCTATCTTAAAAAGTAACTCACATCTGTATACTTTCCCTTGAAAGCGTGAGCACAATACTATTAGACTCATAATAAATTGTCATCGGTATTTTTAGATTTCTCGTATTGCCTGATGGGAATCCATATGGTATACATTTTCACACTCCATGTTGCTATTGGAAACTTACTAATATAATACTATAATTAGTATTATCTAATGCTCTTTATATTAAGGCCAAACAACTCAAGTACATAAAATAAATACCTTAAAGTATTTTCCAAAATACAAACACGCGATCCACCTCAGAATTTACACGAAAGTTTTCAAAATTAGGAATTCTTTTGTTACTAAGCTTTCTACCAACATTATAGCATCTATACACAACACAAGCCTATCCTAGCAACTTATTTACCATATGAAAGCGAGTTTGCATGAAGCAAAATTAGCAGTATTATTATTAGCATATGTGTGTCACATGATGAAACCAATCATGACTGGGAAATGGCTTTAGTACTGTTAATATGAATGGATGTATTTATTTAACGCTATCTTAGAGATGAATGATGCGTGATTTCCTGGTGTTTTGATTGTAAAAAAGTTTCAACACTTCGTTGGTTGTGGTACATAAAGTGACTTACTTGTTTGTATTGCGAATAGTCTTATTTGAACTTCCGTAAAAGTAGCAATCGGCGGGTTACCAGAGTCACCTGGTCTGCATCTTTGTAACAAAGCTACGACTTCTACATAAAATTAAAATATTCCTTATGTTAAACTATGTTTAATAACATGATGCAGTTGCAGAATAACTACAAGTCGTAAAACGTCCATTTCTCAAAATGTCTAATTCGAAATTTTGTGAAATTGTCCCTTTATCAATTTCTTGGTGTCGGTTTAAAACTGGTGACGTGCATATTAGATTCGCGCACAGGGGATACCAAACCAAGTGTTGTTGATTCGTTAACCATACGGGATAAAAATTTGTTCAATCCACAAATTGTTGTTCTGAGGGGCAAGACAAACAGAAAAGACGTAAGACGAGGACGCGTCGCAGACGCGGCGCCCCTTCAATCAATTTTCATACAAAATGTACAGAGGCGTCGTGTCCGCGTCTCGTCCGCGCCCTGTCTTTTCTGTTTGTTTTCTGTCGCGACGCGTCCTCATCTTACGTCTTTTCTGTTTGTCCTGCCCCTGAGTCTGTGCGTTTTTTGTGTCCGTTGTTTGAATATTTGTAAAGTCATCCGAGACGCAGGCATTACATATGCCTAGTGCGGGTCAAAAAACAAGATTAAAATTATAAAAACTATATATGTATATTCATATTCTTGTAAATACTCGAACCGAATTACCTCTTTAACATATATATACAGCCTCGTTACACTTTTATAACCTTATAAATAGATAAATAACTGTTGAGCGAACTGGTCTCATTAAAATAATCACCCGCTTTCGTTACTTGTCATACATATAAATCTATGACAGAATTTATTAACATTATTATGATAAAACTGTCTTTAATATCAGTTTTCTCTAAGTAATAACTCTTTTTTATAATTAAGGTGATCTATACTATACGACAGAACGTTTACTATGCAAATAGTAACAAAAATTAAAAGTGAACATACTCACAACACTTTATTCAAAATTCCTGATTGTTGATGGACTTTAGAAACATTTAAACAATTGACACAGAGAACAAATTAATACGGAAACACTGTTATATTTTTTAATTCCGTGTGAGGATCGAACCCGCTACGCGGCTTACTGGCGATTAGAAGGCGATCACTTCAACCACTGCGCTACTTGTGCATTCAAAGTTAGAGCATGAATGGGCCGGCTTGACCGGGGAAGGGACTCACAGAATATCGACGTGAAATAGCAATATTCCTACTCTTGTGTTTCGTTCGATGAGTGAGAGTGCAGGAGGCCAGATCACCCTCTGTGCCCCTCCCCGCCCCTTCTCCTTCCCATTTCCTTTTTCTCTTCTTCCTTTCCTAAAGAGTCGGTAACGCACAAGTGATGCCTCTGGTGTTGCAGGAGTCCATAGGCTACGGTGACTGCTTACCATCCTGGGCCGTATGCTTGTTTGCCACCGTAGTAGTGTAAAAAAACAAATGTAATATCGTAAGGGCTAATTACAATAAGCTGTTAAAAATCGATCAATGACTGTCTGCTTGTTTGGACTCGTGTCATAAGATTATGCTGGTTTTGATTTTGGGATCAGACAAAGTATTGATGGGATAAAAATATACAACAGCACGAAGTAGAATATTACTTACTCTAGCGAGGCATAGATGGTATCTAAAACCAAAGCTGGTGAAATTTGGATGTTATATAGTCCTTTCTGCCTTTTCGTGGCAGAAGACTATATATACATATATATTTTAGGGTATTTAACATTTTAACCAATACAGTTACCAAAATACGAAAATACAAATAAGTTATTCAAACAAAAGTTGACTATCAGAACAACATTTACGTTTCAAAAGTAGTCTAGTTAAGCTCGGATGCCGGCGTAAAAGCGTTGGTTGCGGGATCAAATTTCTGGAAAAACTGCGTCGTGCAATAATTCTATTATTAGATTTCCGGGAACCTTTTCTCAATATCCCACCGAATCTTATAGTAATACATATTTGCCTATCCCTTCGATGATACACGCGAAGCACTGAATCATAAAAAAAATCTGTTACGATTAGTTCAGAATTCTTACTACTGCAGAAGACGTTCCTTCATCCAATATTTATCTCTTTCAACCATAATAATCATAAATTAGCAAGTTTTTATCCAACCTCCTAACCTCAACAGCTCATAACTGGCGTCCCGTCGATCTTGCTAGCACTTTCTTGTCCACTTTCCAGCCGTACTATAAATAATAACATTCACACGGTGCGCCTATTTAAATATATACATATCAGCTTTCCCGACTATGGCAACTAGGGGTGGGCTATTTAAGGTGTAGTATCGATTTGAGTTTAAGGTATCGATTTATTTTGGATCAAATTCAGTTTTGATAATATTGTGTTGTATTTTTAAAGGCGTAAGCGTGAAGAGTTGCACAACCGTCAATAGTAAACTCTTGAGTTCATTTCCTCAATAAGTCATTTTTTTCTGTCTAGAAAGTTAGTGAGTAGTCTGTAACCGCGCCCAGTGGACGATAACAAGTTTTGCCTTCTTCCTATGAAATTTGGCATAAAACTTGAGGGATACGTCCTGTTAAAGCACCAAATATCTCAAATTTATAATCTAGGTACAAAAATAAGAAGATACCATAATTATATGAATACAGCTTATTTGACTAATAAATGCAATACGACCTAATAAATATTAATTAATTCATCGTTTTATATTTATTATTATATTATAGTAACATGAGATCTACCAAAACGTAATCTCCTGCAACTTATCATCATCCTGATCAGTCTATGGCAGTTCTCTGCTGTATAAAAGACGATCCCAAATAACGACACTAAGCCAGGCGCTCCTAGAGGTACTCCTCCAACAATTGCAAACCACTCTTCATATATCGTAACACTATAGCCAAATTGCATCCAATACTGCATTTGTCTCCATTCCAGAATTTGTATAGCGCAATAGTTGTTCTGGGGCCTAAATAACCATCACACTAATACTTCAGCTAACTAATCCTTTGACGTATATGATAACTCTTATAAATATCGGCAATCGACTTACCAATACTTTTACCAACACTAAAGTCATTACCGTTAGTTCTAATATTAGGTACATCAACAAGTTCCACATAATTTACCAAGAAATGTTACTTTACTTTTAATTAAACCTTGGCTTTAATCAGTTTTAATTTTCTCTCGAGGTTCAACAATTTTACAGCAATTCCATTTCCGTCACTATAATCATTCCCACTTTATCTAGCTTACTATGTGTGGAAAACTGCAAAACAAAGTAAATAATATAAGGATACTTTTAGATTATGACAGGTTTTAGCGCAATAGTGTGAACAAAGTTAAAGTAAAAAATAATCGTTATTTCCATAAAAATGATTTGTCATTTCTTGGACACGTCATTTTTAAATATATTATTAATAATAAATATATGTTTTATAACAGTAAATTAAAGTCAAAATTAAAATATCCTTATTCATTTAGGTCCCAAATAAGACTTGTGAACGTCAAGGTAACTAAACTATGCTATGAATTTACATTAACCTGTTGCCACGTTCAGCAAAGAACCAATGAGAAGATCGGGCAAGAAATCTAACCTAATCCTTCTTTATTCTCCAATCTCATTTGCATACCGTGAATAATTTTACCAAAGCACACTGAAAGCACGCTCGAAGAGCTAGATTGAATATAATAAAATATGAATGAGGTCAAATGGGATTTCGTCTTAAATAAGGATACCTTCTCCGCTTCACGTGAGTTTCTATTTACAATCCTCTGTGATTCAGAAAGCAATTAATCGAAAGCCAGGACAGCTTTCATGAACACATAGCATTGAATTACGCAAGTGTCAGTTAATTGGCGGATATACATAGCGGTTTCAGAGGAATTTTCTCTAATGGATACTTTTGTCGTGAAGATATCTTCCTGCATTATTTATTCCAGGAGACAACGGCTTGGTGTTCTTTTAGGCAAGTGCACAAAGACCTTTGCAGGATGGAAATGTATGAGTGATCTCCCTCATATTAAAAGTATTCCTATGCTAGGGTACCTGCTTTTAATCACGCAGACCATTTACCATCTCGTTAGAAGATAATTTCATTGTTTAATAATAATTAGAAGTAGGAAACCGCAATATTCTAACTTCAATTATGCTTTCCACTCGTATAATATAGTTGACCGACTGAGAGGCTGATCACTCTTCTGCTCAATCATTATCACATTTTCTATCAAATATCCACTGTTTCGTAACTTTTTTCCTTATTTTTAAATAAAAGTATTTAACTATAAGTACTTAGACTGTGGCTAGATCGATTGCCATTAAATAGGTCGTAAACACGTCACGAAGTCTTAATACCGACATAATATATTAAAAATGTAAAATTTGTAAATTTCTTTGGATGTTTGTTACTCAACGCGTAGTCCATTGAATGTTCTTGGACGAGACTTGGTACATAAAAGGTCATGTGCTGGATTAATACATAGGATATTTTTCTTTTTATCACGGTATGCGTTCCTGATAGAGAATATTGTATAAATTCTAAGTTATACTAAATAACAAAGTCATATAGCTAGTGTTAATTTTATACAAAAAAACTGCAGCCTATCTATCTGATGGGTATCAAATTAAAAATAGATGATTAATAAATAAGCAAAATAAACGTTTTAACAAAACAAATGATCATGTAGATGCAGCCTATAATCCAGGATCTGAATACAAAAACTTTGAAGTAGAAATACCACCACAAAAGGCACAACAACTTTCCATAAACAGTCAACATTTGCATACGATGCATTGCCGATTAAAACGATTCTCATTACCGATCGCGCAGAAATCGATACACCTATATGGCACATCTCTAGTTAGCAGAAACTTCAGAAGAATGTCGATGTTCCTACTCTCTCACACGTGAACAAGTTTGATCACATTAGTTAGTTATCTAAGTATGTAGTATTTATTACTACGAGTTATTCCTAATTACTACTAGACCTTAATAGGAATGAAGTAAGTGAAAATAAATTTTCTTAGAGTAGTACACGGTTGAAAGGTATGTAAATATGAATGAGACTTGTTTTGTCTCTGCTAAAGATGATGGTGGATTTAATTACTTGATAGTGATACTGACTAATTATTGGTAATATAATATACTGACAGACAGCCACTTCGGTACCGGGCTATAAGTATGCGTTTTTATTAGGCAGTCATGGTCCCGGGTTTGTTAAAATCTGGGTCAAGAAAATTGTTACGGGGTTTTCGTTTCAAAAATGATTGAGCACAAAAAATTGTCGCGTATTATACATACGAGACCTAAAAATATGTAGCAAAATGTTTTCCAGCTCTTTCGGAGATAATATGTAGGCGACAGCTTATGTTTATATTAAATACAGTCTGCCCCGTCGGTTCTTTGACGTGAGGGTGAATAATATCGATTTTCGGGTTAGTCATAATATTCATGAGTTCTTTATCTAGATTAACTAAGTTCATTAAAATTCAGAATTTGAGTCAATGATTTAATTTATTTTAGGAAAGCTTGAGTTTAAATATTGATAATTACACGCTTTTAACAGTTTTATTGCAGCGTTTATTGTTTACTTAATGTTGAGCTTAAACTGCTTTTAGGAATTTTACCATTTATATTTATTATATTTATATTTATTATTATATATATTTTTTATAATTTAACATTAGACAACTATTATTATCCCAATTGATTATGGTGATAGAAAGACGACAAAATACCTATAACTAATATAAAATTAATTATCATAAAAATTATATCAATGGTTTGATTTAAGTACTCAAATGTATTAAACAGGTATTATAACATCAGCCCTATTCATAAATAAGCACTGCTTACCACAAGCTACTTCTCTGTATGCAAAAGTAAGGCCATAATCGACTACGCTGGCCTATAATACGCATACGCACATAACTACCAAAAACCAACGTTTATTACCACAATAATGATGAAGCAACTCCAAAAGTCGCTTATCATTAAGCATTAACTCATTAACTTGAGGTAGGCAGACAAATTAACAGATACATTATTGTATCGGAAGGAGACAAGTAATGGCGCACAAAAATCATTACCGTTACACGAGACAAATACGTTGATTCAATCGGAACAACTGCATTTAAGGTGAAGCGAACTATAACAGGCCGTGCAAAAAATTGCTTTCATTTTAAGTTGTAAAAAATCAAACTAAAGATATTTTTTATTCACTGTAATAATTTGTGACGTCTTTTTTGTCATCTAGTTTGATTTACAAATTACCATATTTTTGCTAACGTCACAAGCTACGCTAAAATACTTGTATAACTTGGATTGGGTTCACGTCTGTCGGTAGTACAATATGTGAATTTGAAACCTCGACCCCTTAATCACAACTCCATTGGGTAAAATAGTTGCTGCACGGTATATTTTAAAAATCTTAAAGTACACCCAGATTCGCTAAAATGATTTTTTGATAACACAAATTGTGGTCACTGGTAGAGAACAAACCTACAACTAGTACGCCATCAGTGCAATCATTAACAATGCGTCGCATACAGCGGCTTTTAGCTCCGCACGGAACAAATATTGGTGTCATTCACAAACCGATATTAGAAACAGCTAATGCACTGCGCAATCTCCTCTTAATCTTGCAACAATCTAACTAAAAACGTACCACTGACGATTAAACATACAACCAGCTTTTAGAGATTAAAAAAACTTGCTAACCACAATAGAGCTGGAAAAATAGTAGAGAGGCGACATAATGTTTCTTTCCACTTTTAAATGGAATTCTGTTGTCTCACATAATTATAACAAAACATAATTATTATATTATACAAGGATAAACAAGTAGAATGACATAAGCTTGCCACCGTTTGTGAGGTTGTTGGATGGAGCCTGGGCTGGACAACTCCCAAATATAAATAATCTATCAAATTTAGAAAGTATGATACAGCATTCTCTCGCTACCAACCTTACCTTACGGTTATGAGGAAGTAGGCCGCTATGAATTACATTGCCTAAAAGCTTATTAATGACTGGTGATAGACAATTCTTATCCCTAAATCCACGGATTCAGTTCTCGGTACAGCGACCTGCTTCGTAGCCAATGACACTACCTATTTTCCAGATAGCTACCAGAGCAATAAAGCCGCACACCGCTCGTAACTCTGAAAATTGCTTACGATAACCTTGCTAAGGCGTACGGAGAAGCCGCCTTCCATGTTATCTACTGTTAAGATTTTCTCGTCTCGAAACACTGAACCCCATAACACTGGACCATGTATTAATGCGACCACTTACACTACTGCGTTATCCGTGAGGCCCAAACAATCCAACATATTCACATAATCCCATAACCTCAGTAATACATCAATGTCAACATATTTTCTGTTTCTTACCACCGACCGACAACTTGTACATTGACCTCACATAAAGCGTCGAAAAAAGTTACAAAGCAAACACAATTATCACGGCAGAAGTTTAATCAAGTGACTTTCGCGATACTTTCACTTGCGAATCAATTACAGTTTAATCTTAGAGCGAATTAAACTTACTTTGTAATATCTTTACGTTGATTAAGCGATGTTTTCAAGCGAAGAGTTGCTTTTGAAGTACTTTAAGTAATATATTGCGTGTGATTAGTTCGTGTAATAAGTCAGATGTGTGTATTTTTACTTGGTAGGTGGTAGTCGTTAAGGGTAGATCGATCAACTGCTACTCCGGCAACAACATGCTTTCACTCGTGGCTTGCATAATGAGACAAAAAATCCAGGACATGATCTATCTATGTGCCATTTTATACAAATCCGTGCAACGGTTTATGTTTTATTGAGTTACAAACTTCCAATCACCTTCATTACCTTCCATCTATACTAATTTTATAAGGGAGATCGGTTTTTTATTTGGTTAAATGCACTATAACCTGAAACTACTACACCTAATTAACCAAATATTTTCAAAAAAATAAGGTTAAACTAGCTTATGTCTCTCTCTTCGACCCTCCAACAACTTTTTGTTATCTAACAATGTTTTGGCCTCAAGGCGGCGCGCGGCGTATCAAAAATGACTTATTTTTATCCCACATCTAAAATATCAAGATCGGCGTATAAAGACGTATCAACATGCAGACAAGCGGACAAAAATTCAAATAAATATTATTTTAGTTTCCATAACTCTTATAAAGACTCACACACACATTCATTCGCATCACATTATTGTTTTAAATATCTCTTAGACACAGATATCAACCTTATTACAATTACCATTATTATACGAATACATATATATCTATTTAATACAAAAGATAAAATACAGAAGACAAACGAGTACTCATACACAAAGACAAGCAGAACAACTGTTCACCAAAGTCAATAAGGTATCGTGGGATCCTTTAAAAAACAAATGCCTCCTAGGGTTATATTTGCAAATGCAATTTAGTTATTTCCACTCACATGCACGTATACGTGTTGATATTCAAAAGTCCATGTTCATCCGAATTATGGGTTATTTTGCTTAAATTAAGTTAACATGTTACCAAAGCAATTTAACATACTAAGTAAACTGGGAATGTATTATTCTTACCTTAGTTTTTGTTTCCAGGTTTACACAATACTTTCTTATTATTTTTTTTAACTCTGTATATCCTGGATTACTTGGTTCGTTGAATGGGCTTAGATACTAGAATGTTCCAATTTTGTGAAAGCACATGATGTCTAGAACATCGGTAGCGCAGCGGTAGTTAATGCCACTGCCGATCTCGAAATCTCGTATTTTATCACTGAGTTGCAAAGGATTATTGGATACTTTATCAAGAAATGCTTGTAGACGGCAATTAGCTCACCCTCTATTATGTGGTATATGTAAATTCTTATCTCGTGCAATGGGAATGTAATACATCTTAACTCAATGGCGACTCGATGGCGTAGTGGTTATTGTAACCGACTGCCACGTCTGAGGCCGCGGGTTTGATTCCCGCACAAGTCAAACATTTGTGTTCATGAACATGGATGTTTGTCTTGGCTTTTTTATGGTATGGGTTGGCAAACGAGCAGACGGATCGCCTGATGGTAAGCGATTACCGCCGCCCATGGACACCCGCAACCCCAAAGGAGATACAAGTGCATTGCCAGCCCTTTAAGAAGGAATGAAAGAGGGAAAGGACAAAGGACTGTAACTGGGCCTCCGGCTCTCTCACTCACCAATACGAAATGCAACAGTACGGGTACCATTACTTCACGCCGATATTCTGTGAGAGGGTAGTACTACCCCGGTCGATCCGGCCCATTCATGCTGAGCCATTGTCGAGTAACCATAGTACAAGCTCTGCTTAGTTTGGGCTAGATGTTGTATGTATATATGTTGTGATAAAATATTATTATTATTATTATCTCCACCTAACCCTCCATGGACGATGGCGCCAGCATAGTCTCATGACTATATCCGCATACTTATATAAAAATATATAACTACAACACATTTAGAAATACTGTATTTCCTAGTTACGTTCAATTCAATAATTTTAATCTAATATAATGACTTAAAAATACCACTCCCGCTCTAGGAACCATTTCTATATCTCAAAAGACTTTACCAATATTCAAACAACTGACACGAAGATCACCTATCCCATGCGGGGATCGAATCACGCAACCGGCTCAGTAGCGGTAGCGACCACCTATACCACTTCACTATTCGTTCAATTTGTAGTCGTGCTTTCTGTCTTTATTGCCCTATAAACTGAATTTGATATACAACAGAAGCTCAAGTAGCTCAAGTAGTAGATCATCGCTGGTTTCAGCATGAATGGGCTGGATCGACCGGGGTAGTACTACCCTCCCTCAGAATACCGGCGTGAAGTAACGGTACCCGTATAGTTGTGTTTCATATCGGTGAGTGAGAGAGCCGGAGGCTCAGTTACCCCGATCCTTTTCCTATCCTTTCCTTTGTCCTTTCCCTCCGTCATTCTTTTTTAAAGGGCTGGCAACGCACTTGTGATGTCTTCGGGGTTGCGGGTGTCCATGTGTGGTGGTGATCGCTTACCATCAGGCGATCCGTCTGCTCGTTTGCCAACTTATGCCATAAAAAAAAACCCACGCCCAAACAATTTGTGTCTGACACAGCGAGACACGGGAGACGGTTGGACTGCTGCACAGAGATCTCGAGTTCGAGCCTAAGGCGCACATCTCTGACTTTTCGAAGTTATATGCGTATTAATTGTTAATTATCGCTTGCTTTAACGGTAAAGGAAAACGTAATGAGATAAACTACACATCTAAGCGTTCTCCGTAATGTTCTCAAAGATATGAGAAGTCTGCCAACCCGCATTGAGCCAGCGTGGTGAATAGTCCACAAGGCTTTTCACTTCTCACATTGAGAAGAGGCCCATTCCTAGCAGTGGAACGGGTATTATTTTTATTATATTATCCCATGCGGACCACAAAACCAGCACAACCTTGCAGCACTAACAGTAGCGACCACCCATACCACTGCAGCATTCATCAATTTGTGGTTATGCTGTCAGTCTTTATTGTCCTATAAACTGAATTTCATATACAGAAGCTCAACCTTTCCACACCCAAACAATTTGCGTCTGACACAATAATTGACGAACTTTCATTGTCTGCGCGTCTGTTTATTAGCACAAATAGTCAATCATTGCAACACAATTGTTTAGAAACACGTGCAAACATTGGGGAACAAATTGTTTAGAGGCGCGGCTTTAATACGTTTTATTGTATTGGATATAGAAAATTGAGTTGTTTTGTTTGCATAAATAACTTATTTGGCAAATGGCTATATACAGGGTGTCCAGTAATTAATGGATAACCTGAAAATGTCTTATAGTGGAACTGATGGCCGTTCAGAAAAAAATATGAAAGAAAACTATCCTAACTACTACCTGAGATATGTGTTTTTTTTTAATTAATATGTATAACTTTCTTGTATACTACGACCATAAATTAATGAAATCCATCGTTTTTTTGTCGTTTTATTATTAAACACTAATTATGCATTAGCATAAAAGATAGACAGTCAAAATTATGCTATGCTATAAAGCTTGCACTTTTTAATTTTTTTTTTTAATTTTTTTTTCTGGACGGCCTTCCGTTCTACTATAAGACATTTCAAAGTTATCCATTAATTACCGGACAATCTGTATAATATCAGCCATGTATTTAATTGTCCCTCTGCTGGGCACGGGCTTCTTCTTAGTATGAGAAGGGTTAGGCTGTAGTCCACCACGCAGGCCTAGTGTGGGTTGGCAGACTTCACATATCTTCGAGAAGATAATGGAGAACTTGCAGACATGCAGGTTTCCTCACGATGTTCCATCACCGTTAAAGCGAAAGATTATTAACTATTTAATACGTAAAGTCAGAGATGCGTGCATCGAGCTCGACCTCGAGACCTCTATGGAGCAGACTAACCGGATTTTACTGGATATCAGTTTTTACACGGAGCGGCTGCCACCTGACCTCAGCAACCCGAAGGCTAACGATACCCTAAGGCTAGACTAGTGTCAGGATATTATAGGGCACTGACTTCCTAATAACGACTGCCATAGATGTTCATGGCAGCCGGGACCGACG
This sequence comes from Catocala nupta, assembly GCA_963675205.1. Taxonomy (NCBI): domain Eukaryota; kingdom Metazoa; phylum Arthropoda; class Insecta; order Lepidoptera; family Erebidae; genus Catocala; species Catocala nupta. The sequence goes on from OY776093.1 coordinate 25,720,882, forward strand.
ACGGCTTAACGTGCTCTCCGAGTCACGGAGCAGGCGATAATTGTCAATCAATACGCACATAATTTCGAAAAGTCATATAACTGGGGTTCGAACCCGAGATCCTCTGCATTGCAGTCTGTTGGTCTCGTAACGTACCTACGTTTTCTATGATTTGTAAATACCAATCATGTCGCGCCAGCTGTGTTTTAGATAATATAAACAAACTAACCACCATATTCTTAAACTCCTTGCTGTTAATGAGGATTTCTTAACTAAGTCCAGAAACATATTTTATCTAATCCGAGAATTAAATCCAGGAACTTACAAACGGCCGGTAGCATAATCGCGTACTTACATTAGACTAACGATTCAAATCAAATTCGTTTTCTGAACTGATTCAACTTTACATATTTACACATTTTATAATTTCACATCAACACAGCATAATCCCAAACGATTGAACTACAAACACAAGCTCAAATTTATACGTAGAACTAGACAAACACGATCCTAAGTTGTGAAATAAGTGTTGCCACTATGGATACATGAAATTGGTACAATGAAGCAACTATCTACCTGTATTTGAGCAAATTTTACACGTGTATCAACATGAAATCAAACGGGAGTTCCATATATAGTTGGTACCTGAGGCCCTTGTTGTAGGATAACCAAGCTGTTCGTATTTGAAAACAGATCTTTAGAATATATACTTAATGTAGACAAATAAAGTAATTACTGCTTGCTTTAACTGTGAAGGGAAACGTTCTGGGGAAACCTGTATGTCTGAGAGTTCTCAATAATATTCTCGAAGATATGTGAAGTCTGCCAACCCGCACTGAGCCATCGTGGAGGATAGCATAACCCTTCTCACACTGAGGCGATATCTGTGACCAGCAGTGGGACAGTTTATATATAGAGCTGGTATTATTATCATATATTATAGTCAATAAAAGTGGATTATACTGGATGAGCATGTTAGCAAAAACAATAGTCAACTCTTAGAATAAATACTGTATTGAAATTGAGTACAAAGTTATAGGTTGATATGATATGAATTTAATTTTTATATTAAGTATAAACATAGCGAAACCTTTTTTTGTTAAAGTAAATCAAATCTCTTACGAGCTACACTTAAGCATTGATATATCCGCAAGCTCTTGTAGTCCTACGATAATTACATGTTTCAAAGATTATTCTTATAAAAAATATCCTGCTCATACATGGTCTCCTTACAAGGCATCACAGTTATTGGAAAGGCAATGTTTGAAGCCAGATGCGCTTTATAACGGACGTAAATATTTACACTTTTTCTGTAGCTTCCGTAATGAAATTATAGTAAAAATAGTTTTCTTTTTACGTCAGTTTGTTTTATAATCTACCTTTATGAAGTTCCATGGTGAAATATTGGAAATTGAGGACTTGCTGCTGTTTCTGTTTGGTTAAGAGTATTTTTGACGTTGGATTATTACCGAGTGGCCCGTGTCTAGAATGAAGCTTTAGTTGTACAGAAAATATTTGGCTCTACTTTGGTTTTGAAGTCATTAGCATTACTTGAGGATAGTGAGCTAATTAATGGAGGTAATACAGGTGACAGACAAGGTTCCTTGCTTAAATCTGGATAATAAATCTAAAAAATAAAATGTCTCTAAAGGCAATCATAGCCAAAAGCCTAGCAATCTTGCGGTGAGTATGGTTGTCAGCCTTCCTATTGAGATGTTGTCGATCTTTGTTCTTTACGCTGGCAGCATAGTAACTGCTTTTATGTAAGATTGGCAACACACGAGTGATATTACCTGTTGTTACAAGCACGTTTAGTTTACAATAACCGCCTATCATCAGCCGCGATGTATTATTTGTTGCCATCTTTGTATTATTCCAACCATAATAAAATAATAATAAATTTATTTATTTGTTCTCTCACACAGAAATTGCAGAGTATCAAATTATCTATGTGAGAGACTGGTATCTATACTAGGAGACCCTGTGTGACATGATTGAAAATCCATGACTGTAACGTTTTGTAAAGTCTCTACGACAGAGCTGTCAATTAAAATGAATCTCTTCCCAAGCCTGGCATAGTACTACATTCTCCTGAGAAGGGTAGGTTTATCGGAGCTTTTTAACATGGCGCTATGCTATCGGAGATTAGTCTCTCTTTTTGCTAGTAAGTTTTTATCTGCCACGTACGAATCAAACGCCTAATGTTGCGTTCATAATTTAACACAACCGCTTTCTATCATACAGGCTGTATGCTTGGTTGCCATCAATAGTAGATGTATAAAAAACGAATAGTAATAGGCTTACATCAATATCGTTTATATTAGATTAGTTTAAGCAAATGACTAGTATGCGTCATGGTGGAATTACTAATCAAATAATTGACAGTTTATAATAATATTTATCTGTCCGTAACATGAAAAAGTGCGGATATTTTACGCGTTCTCACAGTTCTGCGGTGTGCTTATAGGCGTGTGTTCAATACAAGCGATTTTATCAAACGCTTTTTATGTTTATCAAATAAAATTATAGCAACCATTATTTTCTTGAAATTCACCTTAGAGCAAATGTTATTTTTACAACTCTCGTAGTTGTTATTTGATTTTTGGTATTTGAACAACTCGGAAATAGTGTCACAGAAGATTTTACGAACATGCAAACGAGACGTCTTAGACTACAAATACAACGGGTTGTACTGTGGTAATAAATGCGACAGCTGTACTTATAGCTTCAGGCTCAAATCCCGGTTCAGGCAAAATATCATTGGATTTTTCTGCCAAGCCATTCTAAGTAGCAACACGAAATCTCGAAATTTGCCCAATAGCTCGCTTCCCGCATTTACATGGAAGCTAACATTAGGGCTAGAAAAATGTGAAGCCTTTGTCTAGCCCTTCGGGAATATCGGCGTGAGATTAAGAATGTAAATTATTTAAAATAGGAGCTGCTGTGTCTGGTATTATTAATACAGCTTATCATTAATATTTTTGCCTTTGTTAAAGTAAGTGTATTTGATAAGTGCACATAGTTTGTATTATAATTAAAATCAATCGGCGTCTGAAAAAGTGATCTTGAGTTTTTGCCTTATTCTTTAATTATAAGTCTTAGTACCTACTGGTTTTAGTAGTATTTTCTATTCTATTTATTTTGTGTATGTGTGTGTGTTGTCGCCTCAAATAAGAGTTGATTTTGTTATATATAAAAACTAACTGTATAATAAAACCTTAATTTATTCATAATTTGATCTTTATATTAATCTTTGTTTTTTTTTCAGGTAAGCAATCATTTTATTAATTATATAGGTAAGTAGTTTGAAACCTTATAATAACAACGTCGCCTTCACGGTTATTTAAAGACTTGTATACTACACGGGTAACTGCGTTGGTTATGCAGAGATAGTTTTTGTGACTGCTGTGCATGAGGTCTTGGGTTCGAACAAAAAATTGTAATTTTGTTTGTATATTTTCTCTGTTGGAAAAATTGTCAATAGTAGCTCGGAGTTAAAAAATGGCGATGTTGCATATCTCCGTTCCACAGAAACGCGTGAAGCCGTTAGTCCTAATTCTGACCTCTCTCCAGTCGCGTCGAATTGCCTTCCATCGAATTATATGCGTTAGGGCTAAGAGAGTGCTTGTGGTTGAGCACACAATAGTGCGGTATATTATCTCCTACGCAAACCTTCGTTAAGATTAGCTGATATGACTGAAATTTGGTCTAGAGGAGTTACACGATACGGATATTAGGTAAAACATGCGCAAGAGCCACTTGCGCGGGTTGCATGCTTCATATAAACGACCGACCGCGACGTGAGTAACACGTGCCACTAATCTGTATAATTAGGTCACGCATGTAGCCAACGGGAATATCTAGCACATGAAACGATCAACGCGAGCCACATATGCTGCTAACCAGTATAATTAAGCCGCGCATGTATTCCACAGGAGTCACTTGCGCATGAAGCCCGCGCTACCTACTCACGTCATGTACGAGCGGCGTATTTGAAAGGCAAGATGCCAATTAGATCATACATAATTTAATACACGATTTAAAAATAGTATACAACTTAATCCATTAATAATCCTAATTTATATTGACAGTTGCTTTCACAGAACATAATCGTTCATGTTCCATGACAAATTCGTGTTGCAAAAAATTTATTTAATTAAGCTAAATTGCTTTGATTTGAAATGGATTTGGTGAGCCAATAAATGTGCAATGTGATTAGATATGTTTTTATGTAACACTAGCTAAACCCAGCTATGCTTCATTGGGACTCGGTATGATATAAGTCTTATATTATTAGATAAGAAATCCCCAAAAAATCTTATATGAAAATGCAACGTTAAATAAAAAAATCTAGTCAATCGATCGACTAGCTTTCTATAAACAGAAAAAAAGGCTCCTTCCGTGTAAGAACCGTGGTACACCCGGGATAAAAAATTCCTACGTGTTTACCGAGGACATGATCTGTATCTGTGTATCGATATTTAAGAAAATATGTCATATGTGTTTACTAGTAATTACGTAACAAAAAACTTAATGTCTTTAGAAAATTTTACATTTATAATATTTCTTATGTCTTTAAAAAATGGAATGGAATTTGGTTTTGAAATTCCCATGACAATTGTACACTTAGTTAATAAATTTTATTTGGTATATTAGGGACTTTCTCCTACTGAGAAGAGGCCTGTATGGGTACAGGCCATATACAGGGCTGATATTATTATTATGATTTTTTTTAACGTGTGGGAATGCGTTGACTAATAGCTCACCGCGGGGGCGTGCGAAAGGATTATGTCGAACTTACCCGGGAAAAGATGGAGATATCCCGGTAATACCGACTGTACCTACCACGGAATTCCTTCTCACAATCCATGGCCGGAGCGCAGGGTTCATTCGCGCATTCATCTTCGGTCAATATAATAGGATACAACAACATTTAAGAATTGCGAATGAACTTTATGTTGTGTTCCTACCATACTGTTTGCAGAGGGAGTGATCTCTTGAGCGGTACCCCTGGTGTTCAAGCCATATTCATAGGGGACAATTTTACCATCAAGTAGCCTACCTGGCTACTTATTTGCCACCAAGCTAATAAAACTTACCCAATTGGAACTCGTCAACTCCTCTAAATATAAGCTAGCCATTCTTGTTCGTTTATGGCGAATGATTCATTCACACACATATCGCTACCGAGTGGCCATGTTTTGAGGTGCAACTGAACAATGGAACAGGTTGCTCTCCCTTTATAGCAAACAATTTACTTATTAGAAGGGAGAAAAATAGGAGCGGTAAAATGACGCTGCGTGTTTGAAATAGTTTTGAAATGAAAGTGAAAACGTTGAGGTGTTAAGATTGCAATAATATTAAACTATACGATATCTAAATTATAACTTTAGTGTATAGTTTTAAAATGTTTTTTTTTTAATAAGGAGAATTTGTGTGAAAAGGTAAAATGAAACAAGCAGTTGACTTGCGATCTTTATTTTTTCTATCAGACATTATTATAGATAATAGAATAGAAAGAGAAAAAAGGAGAATAAAGTGGAAAAGTAAAAAACAACAAAGAGGAAGTGGAATATGATAAGAAATAAAGAGGGTCAGCCAACCTATAAGTTGGAGTTAATTCATGCCTTTCTCTAATTTTCATTCATCTTTGTTTTAATAGATGTTTTTAATAACGTAATTTCATAACGCCTAAACGATAAGTTATTTTATTTTATTATATCCAAGAACAACATAAACGATTATTATAAAGAAAAAAAACATTATCAAGAAACTTTATTAACACGATCTCATAAAGGCAAAAATATAAAATGCAACAGCTATGTTAAAAGTCAATTTTAAGTAATTTACAGTAGGTAGGCACATAGGTACAAAAATTTCATCGGAGAAGAATATTTTCAGATAACAACAAAGCTGTGTCCAAAACATTTTTGGCACGCAAAGCAGCATTTTAGAGTCCCTAAAGCAAGTTTTTGCGTTCAAACGATGAGTCACAGAGTCAACGCACGGAACCCAACCGCGCGCCTTTGATGGTACTTTTTTACATTATAGCCTTTTTGCAAACCTCATCGAGCCTGGGATGGATTCAATATTATTTACATTAATACATTCTTCGCGGTCCATTTTTATCTCGGAATAGTAAGAAGTTATCGCGTTTTTGCTCCGAGCGAAATGTCGTACGTTTACTATGAGTGGGTCAGTTTCGATAACGTTGCCTGTGAACTTGTTGATACATGCTTTGTTTTTTTTATAAGGCAATTAATTATATGTGCAAGTGCGTTGATAATGTTTTATTTTTATTAATTTTATGTCACGTATGTTGTGTTACTGCAAGAAACAAAAGATATAGGAATAGCGATGCGCGGTTGTTATTTAATTCGAATGACTTCAAATTTCGAAATATGGACGTTGATCTATTCATTGACTCTATTTTTGTTTAAATTATTATAAAATATTCGATTCGCTATGCGTATGCGCCCAGCAGATAATCTGTTAAAATATTTTGTATTAGCTTTCGCCCGCGGCTTCGCTTGTAACAGTATTTTTTTCGGGATGAAAGCTACCCTATGTCCTTTTCTGTATAATACGGGAATGAATGAACACGTGTACAAGAAATTTCATGATGATCACTCGTGTAGGTGAGATGTGAAAACGTAAACAAACTCACATCTACATTTATAATAGTACTTAGGATTCAGCTCATGCAAAGCGATTCATAAAATTAATGATAACTTTTTTTTTACTTATTACTTTCTAACACACTTTTCGAGATTGCGATTCAAGAGTCATGCAGGTAAACCTTCGGTAAGACGTAGTATTTGTTGCTTTATTATTATTGTCGCCAGTGATGTCCTCAGTGCTTTAAAGAAACTGGTTGTGGTATTTCGAGGTCGAGCAAAATAAATTTGATTACGCTTTTAGTTCGGGATCGAAATTTCGAGCGCAATCGCGCTTGTGTACAGTTAGCAGTAATGGTTTCCAAAAAGAAATAAAAAAATACATTAGCATATAAGATTTAAGTAAGGCTTTTATGTAAACGAAGACAGAAGCAGAAACGACGGAGTTCCAGTTTCCACGATCCTCATATCTCTTTTGTTTCACTTAGAAAAGCTAGGCGGTAGCCCAGTGGATAATGTGTTGGACTTGCGAGAATGAGGTGGTGGTATCGAATTCTTTCTAGTACACTACCGACGTAAACCCACTCCTTACACAAGCATTCTAGCTTAGCTTTTTGGGTAATAAGAATATTAATAATTTAAGACCGAATTTATTAGTTTAATAGCTGACCTACGCATCTTCGTCTGCTTCATATAAGAGAATATTCCCCGTGTTTGCAACTTTTTGTTTTAATTGCTGCTCCGCTCCTAGTGGTCTTTGCGTGATGTTATATAGCCTATAGCTTTCCTCGATAAATGGGCTACCCAACACTGAAAGAATTTTTCAATTCAAACCAGTAGTTCCTGAGATTAGCGCGTTCAAGCAAACAAACAAACAAACTCTTCAGCTTTATAATATTAGTATAAATTAGTATAGATTTGTGAGTTTGTGTGTATGTTAAAGTAATCTTCGAAACTAATGTATACCTATTTGACATTTTTTCCGAGGTTTGATCATGATTTCATGTGATAGGAAAAGTAAAAAGAAATCGTCGATTTGGGATACTTTTAACCTAGCCTTTCTCCAGAATATTTCTAATTAAGTCAGAGTACGTTCACCTATCGCCGTCTGCTCTCCGTTTGCTCATCCATAAGTGAAGACATAAGAAGTAAAATTGCCTTCGCAATCGAAATGTTGTGGTTACGGCTACACAATACGTTATAAAGAGCAACCGATCATATTTATTTTGCAAGGAAATATCTGCATATGTGGAGACCACAACCATTTAGAATAGCTTTTACTATGCTACGAAATGGTAAGCGGTTTTCACCGCCTGTACACGTTTGCAACACTAGGAAAATTAGTAGCGTGTTTCCAAACGCCACGCATATTATTTTCTTCTTTCTATTAGATTTAGATTCTCTAGTTTAAGGTCCTGTTTAAGTCTAGGATTTCGCAACCTGGTGTGATATCGCAGGCTTCAGCGGGAATCCAGTTGTGATCTACCTGTATTAAATATAAATAGTTACTAGAGGTGGCGTATAAAAAAATCCGTGTGTGCCTATCGACGCCGGTAAAAGTCCCAAAGTTCCAGACAGTAAAGCCCAATGATACTTAGTCCGATCCGGGTGTCAAACCCGAGAGATCATGTAATCAATTTGCGATGCGCCACTGAGGCCTTATTTACTCCAAGAATATTATATTGATAAAAATCCTAACCAGACTTTGGCTAAGCCAGGCATTAAGCCCAAAAGCAGCACAGCATTGGGGCGCAGTTGTAATATGCGACATATTACAACTGCGCCCCAATGACCTAATTTACTCCAAAAAATCCATGAAATAAAGGCCTAATAATGCTTTACTTTTTTGCTCGACCCAGCGATCGATACCGAGACAACACAGTAGTCGGATACACCACTGTGCCAACGAGGCTTTATTTACAGCTTATAAGAGTAGTTAATACCTTACCTCAGCAGTTAGGAACACAAACTGCTTACTTACTTACGGAGTTAAGTGTAAACATAAATAAACATAATAGCTATTGCAAACTGCGGCGCACTTGTAGAACCAGCCATATCCTTATATCAATCGCGACAACGTTTTAATTACTGTTAATTAAATTTATTATTAGAAAGTTTTTAGATAGCGTGTTGGACCTACCTCTGTCTTAGTGGTGGCGTGGATGAAAACGGCACACTAAATTATTTTATGAACGTTAAGATCTCACGATATTTTCCTTAACATATTATAGACTTATTTAGCATATATATTTAGCAGCTGTTTATAATATTTTTGAAGATATGTTAAGCTCCGCGCTTTGAACTACCTTGGTAGACATAGAGGTCCAGCACAAATTAAGTGAAACTCTATAAGCAGTGAAAAAAATAAATAATTTATTTGCTCAAGAACAACATTAACAGATAAAATATAATATAAAATAAAAACATCTTGCCAATAGCTGTGCTACAAAAGCAAGTGTTATAAAATACTTACTCTTTGCTGACGACAAAATTTCTCCATCAGAAACTGGATCTAACTCTAGAAACTTATTAGTTTTGTCATGTGGCATTCCACATCAGGCATACAGCACCGGAACTTTGAAGGACGTAGAGAAAAAATATGCTTCGATGAATTAGAAAGGTTTATCTTAGCTAGCTTAAAAACCATCTCTAAAGTCTTGTAGGTATTTACAAACAGACAGAACCTTTCTCCTTGTCTAATATTGTTGTGATCTAGGGTTTAATTATTAAGTTTATCTAAACCTTTTACAACTTTCACATCGGTATCGGCATTTACTAAGTACTTTTCACTTAACATCACTTAGCTGTAATCAGCTCAGCATAATTTCTAATCATTTATACTTACGGTATCTTTTATAGGGACCTATTAAAATAAATAATTATAATAATATTAACTATGTGGGACTGTAACTACTGTTCGCTATGGGACTTATTTTAGAATGTGTGAGGTTAATCTTCATATACCTTTGGGTGGGGTAGTGTTATTACAAGTAGATTTTTCTGTGAGGCGATTCCTTAGTAGAATTATGAAGTCTGCGTAGTCAAACTAAGTCCCTGTCTAAGCACAACATATCTGTTACTTATTATTAAAGCGTATGAGCAGTGCAGGCGTATAGTACAAACACATTCTGATTTAGATGACTATTATAGATAGGTACATAAAGCATTCATCATTTTAAAGACAAGACTTTTGTTCACTCAAAATACAATATTTAATAAATATGTTAAAATAAAAAATAAAACTCAACAAGGGCCTTAACGCGAATTTAAATTGGACTAAACAATGTGTTTTTGAATTCCCATTAAATTCTTAATAACATCGTACTTTTATTGGCATTTCTGTAATATTGCTGTTATTTTTCAACAGTAGGTTACCTATTACCGTAACCAATAAAAAGGAATGTATTTTCTAGGACATAAAATAAAATGCATGTTAACGAGTCATTGCTGCAGTCTTATAGAACCGTTCATAATTTTGTAAAGAGATCGTGTAAGTATGCCATGGCGTACGAGTGGCATTTGCATCTTAAAGTATTAAAGAATATGACTAGACTATGACCAACTAGAAGTCCAATAATATTTAGATGCTCAGTCACACTAAAAACTCAGTCAAAAGTAATGATGAAAGAATTCCGACGCTAACCATGCGGGTGAAGAAGAACTTCGTAACGGCCAAGATTATTTATCAGCCAGTAAACCCAAAAGACAAAATACCAAGCAACTATCTTTTTTGGACATATCAAATGTAAGAAGACACCATATAAAACTCGAGTTTTCACTCAAAAACCAAATTTCGATTCAACGCACGAGCCTGCCTCACATTTGGTTTAATCACATACATTTTTCAAACCCCTTTTGGGTTCAAACGTCAACCGTGAAACTTTAACTTAGTGGCGTAGAGTCATAATCTACTAATATATCTTTTGGAGCTTAAATGTATGTCAAAAAATATACGGCGAGCATAAAAATCAAACGTCAGGTTTCTTAAGATTATAATGTCAACTAAACCTTAAACTTTGCTCTTGATAATGTAAATTTTGGAAATGAACTTCTATTCCTCGGGCACAGTAATTATTCCTGGATGAAATGTACGCTATGTCCTTTTCTGTACTTATGAAAACGTGTATGTGACATTTCATGATGATTGGTCAAGTAGTTAAGCCGTGAAAACGTAACAAACAAACAAAGTCACAATCGCATTTATAATATTAATAAAGTATAGCAGCGATAGCTCTGTGGATAGACCAATAGACTGCAATGCAGAGGGTTCGAACCCACGTCGCGCACCTCTGACTTTCGAAAAGTATATGACATTTCGAAATTATGTGCGTATTGATTGACAATTATCGCCTGCTCCGTGCCTCGGAGAGCACATTAAGCCGTTAGTCCCGTCTGCCATGAACAGCTATGGCAGTCGTTATTGGGAAGTCAGTGCCCTATAATATACTGACACTGGTCTAGCCTTAGGGTATCGTTAGCCTTCGGGTTGTGGAGGTCAGGTGGCAGCCGCTCCGTGTAAAAACTGATATCCAGTCAAATCCAGTTAGACCAGAAAAGCCGACCCAAGTGACTTGGGAATAATAAAGGCAAGGGAGAAGAAGTCACTAAAGGAAGTCTCAATTTACTAGAGATTTTACCATACATTCAGTTTAAGATATCAATAATAACGTATAAATAGAAAAAATAATTTCACATTACATTTGAAATTGGATTATAAAAAATACAGATCATTAAAATGATAAATATAATAGACTTCCCATTTACCGAATATACATATTTGTATTAGCATAAGTTAATGAAGATATTCAAGAAATGAGAATTTAGCTTGTAGACGTACAAGGCGTTGGACCTATCATTAATCGTCTCAATTTTTTAGACAACTTCTTAATTAAGATATACATAAAGATATATCTATAGTTCTATAAAAGGCATATTATAGATCCATCATCGTGATTAAGATATTAGGAAGATCATAAATAGGTTTATGACCCATAAAAATATTGCCATGTCTCAACATAAGCCTATAAAACTGCGGGACAAATACTCTAAACAAACTATATATTATAATAACATGAAATGCAGTCGATAAAATTCCAATAAATAATACAATAGTTCTAAAAACCTCAGAATAGCAACAATGTTAATAATGAACTCGAAAGAAATCGTTACTTACAAGTTCGTCGCATAAATTCCATAACAAAAACAACAAAAGGAACTTTTTGTTTACGAAAAAAAGTCTATGGGAAAGAAGCAAGAGCCCGGACGCCTAAATATGTTAGGAGCGCGTCTCAACCAGTACGGGAGCGGAATTTTAAACAAGACTCCTTAAAGGGAACGTCGGGGATGCCTTAGGGTTTGATGAAAAACATCCAGACGGTGAATCAGAACATAGTCTGGCCCTTGAAATTGCTGAGATTATTGTTTTAGTTATAAATAAAGATGTGTGATGGTATGAAAGAATAGATATACCTGGAAAGGTAATGATCAGAAGAAAATGTTTTGGGATGCTTGACCAATTATTTAATTATAATGTACCCAGTAATTTATTATGATCCATAAAAATATTCGAGGTGGTTTATGGTCTGTCAGGTATATTTTTTGTCCCATAATATGGATGAACTTTCTACGCATCAGGAATAAATTGTAGCACTAAACGTTGGACACGAATTGTGTCATTTATATTAATATTTTGTTCTTTATAATGATGGCACTGGGTCTGCTATAGCTCACTTTCTCTTGCAGGCTTAGCAATAATTCTGGTAAAAGAGATTTTTTAGGACCTCGATTCAAGATATTTTGAAATTTTCGAATTCCGAATATGAATCGTCACCAGCATTCATGAGAAGTGCGACTCTTTCGAATATCCGGCTCTAGAGATTAAACATATTCTTAACAAACAAATCAATATTTATTTTCCGACCCAGGCATTGAACCCTCACGATCGGTAGTTGTGCAAACTCTCACGCTTATTCGACTGGGCTAACAAGACAGCCGTTTGATAAAGTGAAAGGATTAAAACGAAACAACAATTAAGCTCGGCTAGACTAGACCAGATAAATGGCTACAGATAGACTTATATTATTTTCTGTCCAAATTAATTTGAGTGTTCAAAAGTAGCGGTCGAAGCACCTGCTAACAAGCCAATTAAAAACGTATAAGTGTAACTTAATATTAATTGTGATCTTGTTAACAAATATCGTTCTTAATCCTACAGAGATCCAAATCTGTAATTTGCGGTCTACTTACCGCTACTTTTGGAACTGGATCAATTTCTGTTGCATATATATACTATAAAATTAACAGTTTCCCTTGCAATTTTCATAAATGTGTTACCATTTATCTGATCTTGCACAATTTTCTTTTGAATGAGGACTTAATTATGTTTAAAAACGCCGAGCTGAGATTCCCTTGAAAGACAACGTTTTAAAACCAGCATAATACTGGTAATTCGCTCCTACTTACATTTTAAATCATGGCCACTTTTATAAATTGTTCAGGTTTACCACCATACATTTTATTACGTAGAATACGCCCAACATCTGTATAAGAATGGGTCATTATGTAAATGATGTTTAATGACAAGTGTTTGTGACCATTAAACTTAAATTCGAGTTTTACGATCGATTTGCATCGATATAGTTCCGAAGTGTTCAACGCAGTCATTAATGGATCGACCATAAATATCAGCAAATTTTTTGCCAAAATTTAAATATTGCCGCTGATAATTTATAAATTCTGTAAGTCAACATTGCGAACAATGATACAGCTGTCAAAAAAGTAGGTTGATATTAATAAATGATCGCAGTTTTGCTGATCGTGAACCTTTTTTAACGCTACACCCACCATTAACACATAAAGCCCGATTACGTCCAATCTATTTTAATATAATTTTTAAATGCCATTTCTTAGTTTCATAAACTGCCGATACGAGTTCATACTCAGTTGTTAAGCAATAAAATGGTCTATGAAAGTCAATTACTTACATCGGTTCTAAATTGATTATAAAACGTATTGAAATGCGTCTTGACTTTAAAGTATCAACTTGTTTTGTTCCTTTGTATGTTTAACCATGTAACCCAACTGCATGCATAGTGGTTTAAATGGTCGCCTCGCCACTATCACTGCGGCAAATGTTGTGGGTTCGAACCCCACAAGGTACAAAACTTTGTGTGATCCACAAATGGTTGATCCGAGTCTAACTGTTCTTTATGTCCGTTGTTTGAATGTTTGTAAAGTCCCCGAGACGCAGGAATCATTCCTACTGCGGAAAAAAAATTTAACTGAGGGAAGCCGCCTTACAATCTCTGATTCAACTCACACAACCTGAGTTTGAATCTTAAAATCTAATGAAGACATTTTCTGCGCCCCAGGTTCCGATAATTTAATAGTAGATTACTTAATTATAAGTCATACGCGTGCTTAAGTCACATGACAAAACTCGAATTAAATAGAAACCTGTAAAAAATCAAAAGCACAAAATTCTCTCATTAGTGACACAATACAAAAATACTGAATGAGGTCACCAAAAAAAGAACAATATTGCAATATTTACATACGTACCTGTTATTATGATTTCTTTCGGCTAAAATTACGTCTACTCTTTAATATGTTTGAGCTTTACACAAATGGTTTTCAGCACTACTAGCTTTTATATTAAGATCTGAAATCCAAAAGCATAATTCTTAAAAACTTGTGTTTACCTGTATCGGACTTTCACTGTCGGGAGATCAGTTTGTCATTCTCGAATCACTCACGATGATTAATGGTGTACAAAATTATATGGTGGTCGCGTCTGACGAAATTGGCCGGAGAATCATAGGGCCTTGGACGTAAAAGTAAAAAAGAAGATTCGGTGTGGGAACATCCTTTTATACATTAAGGGAGTTTTGCCCTTTTTTCATTCGATCGTGAGGAAGCACGCTCGATCTGATCAAAGTTTTATAACCCACTCACCGATTTTATGGTTTTAATTTCAATCAGGAAAGCTGATAACTTTTCGACTTTTGTTACACTTTATGTGATAGAAATTTGAAACGGATGCTTTGAACAATCCAACATTGTTACAATGTTAATTTAAAAATAGAGGGTGGTATTATTACTCTACACTCGCACCAGTGCACAGAACAATGAGTGATCTCTCGAGGGAGGGTCTGTCGACCCCTTTCGCAAGTTATAATTCCTGTTCACCATTATCACACAGATTATTTCAATGTTGAATTTATAAAAAAACAAATTGGAATAAATAATTAATAGGGCTTTTAACTTCACGACAGATTTAAAGTAAGAATTATAGCATACTCAATGTCAATAAAAGATAAGGCTATATAAGGAACAAAACTGTATACAAAACAATATAGAGTATGTATAATCAGATTATCATGCAGGTCAGTCCGTACAACATGAATCTAGGCGCATATGTCTGCGGTGTGCGCAGCGTCATTCGCGTCAGTGAGACGTCGCGCGCCGGACGTCAGCGCGCGCGCCGAGTCCGTTACAATTCAAATTTTAAAATCTAAGAGAACAAAATTGTGACATTTGTTAGCAAAAGAAAAAATAATGTGTGTGTTCCAATATCTACTCAGGATTTTGTGTGTGATAACAGTGGTGTAATAATATTTGGTTGATTGATTCTGTACTATGGTGTGCATGTAGAGACAAGTGGTTGTGACCTTCTGTGTTATAAAAAAGGAGTTTGTTCCCAAACTTGTATGCAAAAGTGATAGAAATATGAATTCGAAAAAATTGGAATGTTTTGACGACGACGATTCTGTGGATGATAAGCCGAGTCTCAGCTTTTTAGGTAAGTTAGAACGAGATAAAGAAAATAGTACAATAGAGTAAATATACAGAAATAGTTTCATTGATAACTTCACGTTTGTGTGGTTGGTTGTTTATTGATATGGATATCGTGAAAATTCTGTGTCACTGATAAAGTGTGGGGTTAGAAATGTTATTAGTAAACGTCGTGAACTTTGCTGCAGAAATCATGACTTCGTAATGTACATTATTATCTTTAGATTAGATTTCCACATCAGTAATTTGAAAACCCATTTATGAATGCCATAACTGGATATCTGTTTTAAATTCAAATGAGAAATATGAAAGGGGATTATTTGTCAGTTAAGGCACGATTAGGTTGTAATGAAGATATTTGAAATCATAATCGTCCATTTAAGTCCTTATATATGGGTGAATTAAATTATTGTATACTTTAGAGCAATTTGTTTGAGTCGTTGTTTAGTTAATCTTATTACTCACGGCTACATATTCTCTTTACAGTTGTAATAAATGTATGTACCTACGAGTGATATACTAAAAAGATCGTGTCTCGCAATTAACCTTCGCAGTTTCCAGCGACTGCAGTAATTATTCCACTCCATTGAGCGTCGTACAGATTTTAACATAAAAAAAGATAAGGTTTTTCTCAAGTCTACATTCACGTAAAGAAATACTTACATTTTGTTTAAAGCATAAACCAGTCTGTGTTGAAAGTGTATCTCTATATAATTAAATAAATAGACCACAAAAAATAAAAAAAATATCTTTCACAAACAATTTTTGGTAAGTTCCATAAAATTGCAAACCAATTTCTCAATATTTTGTAATGGCATCTAAATCTGGATGTTGTGGGGGTGTATTGACTCATAGACAAATGAAGCCACGTATCCTGGTATGAGTCAGGTCCACTGAAGGTTCATAACCCACGCCAATAACTTAGTCTACCGTCAAGCTGAAGAGTTTATGTAGGCAGTACAAGTGAAATTCAATATTACTTAACAAGTCGTTGTAGCACAGTCAGAATTTAAAGAATATAAAGAAATTCAATATACGATCTGAAATATGCTGCATGTAGAACGTAAAATGAGGCTTACAATTTCAAAGTGAAATTATCAGTGTATGTATTCTGATTACATTTTAAGTGGTTTTGTTGTGTCTGCAGCTTAATGCCATGCTTCATTAGGTTTGCTCATTGCTGTTAGCATATATATTTGAAATCTTATTTAGATTAGTTGACACAGATTCCTATTAGCCAGTCATCACTTGCATATTTATCTCTACACAAAAGTAAATCTCGTATTTAATAACTAATGAGATCATTCTTCAAGCGATCCTGGTTCCATTTTCTATGAATCAGATCAGCATAACTCTTGCTTGTAAGAACGATTTATAACGGAAAAGTCTTCCGCGTCTGTAACTTACTATCAAAATTTACTAAAACGTGGGTTTATACTGATGGGTATGTTTAACTAATTGGCCATGACCTAAAAATTTGAATGCGTATGCAAATATCCATTAATAATAGTGTCTAATGTGTATTTTACGACTATATTGATGACAAGTTACTTACTTAGATAAATGTTGGCACGCTTCTAATCTTAGTCCGTTAGACTTGATTGTATTTATCAATACGTAGAATTTGGGATCTTTATCGTCAATTAAGAGTTATTCGGTACTAAATTCAAATTGTTTTATTGCGTTAAATTGAAAATGTTTTTCAATTTTAAACAAAATGAAAGTTAACTTTCATTTCCAAGTTGTAAATAACTTTTTAAGATGTGGCTAAAACAAAAAGTTTGTTCACTTGGTTTCGATTCCTAAAGTAATTATTATGACCTGTGATGTGGTCAATCTTTGCAACAAAAACTACGTGAAAATAAATTAAAAGTAATTGACAAATTATTCATGATTTTAAACGCTCATCGATACCGCGTCAGTATGTAGCTTACTTATTAAATTAAAAACTTACGCTCAGCTTTCTTTACTATATGTAACACGGCGTAGGAGTTCACTAGTTTATATAATTACGTGTCTAATTAAAGTTGTACTAAGCTTGGACGAGCAATTAAGATATTTTCAAAGTAATTAAAACACGTTTCACTTCTGTCTTGTTTTTACTAGATATTTTAATTACTGCATTAATCCCTCGA
The DNA here is from genome assembly GCA_963675205.1 of Catocala nupta. Classification (NCBI taxonomy): domain Eukaryota; kingdom Metazoa; phylum Arthropoda; class Insecta; order Lepidoptera; family Erebidae; genus Catocala; species Catocala nupta. Next base: position 25,738,406 of record OY776093.1, read on the forward strand.
CGTTTCCTTTTTTGGGTATGTAGTAGTAGTACCAGGAAGCTCATAAACGTGGCGGTTGCTTTATGCTGGCAAATAAAGAATTGCAAATGCTCTAATCAAACATAATGCAGCTCCTTACTATTATATATGAGCTTGTCCATAGATACTTATTTATTTATTTATTTTAGGATATAAAAATAATAAAGTTCTTACACAATACTTATACCTATTACGTACCTGGTTTGAAATTCTTTGTTGGTTGTATAATATTTTAAGGAAATAGGGTTGCTTGAATTTTAATTAAATATATAATTTTGACATTTAAAAGATGGTGCAACCAATTATAATAAAACAACAACAAAACTAAGAAGTAAATTAGAACTCAAATTATGGAATATTATTATGAATATTATGATTTTGTGTTAATAGGCTTTATCCTAATTCTAAATAATATTATAAATGTAAATATAAGCTTGTACGTTTGTCACGTTTTGACGCCTCAGCTACTCGACCGATCGTCATGAAATTTCACATAAACTTTATCAGTGGTACAAGGTTTCTTTCTGGATGAAAGGTACCCTTTGTCCTATACGAAGGGTACCTTTCATCCAGAATGAAGTACTGTTACTAATCTAACTTCACCTAAATTTACGTGAACGAAGCCGCGGGCAAAACCTAATACTCCACAAAAGATAAAATCAAAGTCTATAAATTTCAACACACATAGCGCCAAAGTTTGACCCGCTTGCGACTGTCTATAAATTAGAGGCTAGTTTTGAAGGTAATACTCAGGCTTAAACGAACCAAGGGTTGGTCTAATTTTAGCTTTGCGACTATCGAATCTGAAAACTTTAAATTATGTTTCAAAATTAGCTGATAGTCGGCACAAACTACCTAATAAATGCGTAAAATGTTCCAATCTAGCATTCAAAATCTCGATTGCACACCAAAATATTCACGATAAAATTAAATCGAGTAATTTTAAAACCGCTTATTGCTTTTATATCTTTTTGCCCTTTTAAGGTAAGTTACATTTGTAGAATTTACTTAAACATTTCTGTCGAAACGCATGTCAAGTGCGGTCAGACGCTCCAATTTGTACTAACACACAGGGACCAATTAAAAAACGAGATCTTCTTGTTTAAGAAGAACCAGTTTAATTATTGGCGATTAATTCAATAAACTTCATGGGTTCAAACCAATTAAGCTTTGACTATAATTATCAATAAGAAGGTAGTAAATACTTTATTTATGTAACGGTATTGTGTCTTCAGGCAGTTGTATAATGTTTTTGTGTGATTGTACAAATAGATTGGAGATTTTATTGTTCGTATTAATTTGTTAAAGTGGGCTGTAAATTCTTGTTAGTCTTGAAGGTTTCCTTTGATTTGAATTAAAACTGAGGGTATATAAAGCGAATATATGAGACAAGAAAATTAATGTACTTAGACATATTATGACAATTATTATTAATGTTGTAGTTTGTAGTCACGTATTCAATGAAGCAGCTGTCTGAAGCATAGCATCAGTTTTAAAAGAACTCTGATATAATTGTGTAAATACCTGTATCCATGGGTCCAGAGATCATTAATTCTACAAGCAAGTGGGAGGCTAATTGATTTTACGTATTGAGAATAGTATAATGTGCATTCTGTTGGCGTTCTGATTTAAATATATAAATAATAATAACATTAGTTCCATTATAATTATTCACAACATTACCACAATGTAAACGACTCACATCTGTGGATTCTACGACCATTATACAGAAAGCTTTATTAGTTAACTGATATAGTTAAATAATGCTTGAATAGTTAACCGTGGGGTCTGTGATATCTAAATTTTGTTTAAAAATAACTCAAAGCCATAAATAAATTCAAGATTAAGCGTAATGTCACTTAAGAGTATAAATAGCTTAACCGATTTAGATAAAATTAGTATCGCTGTCTTGTCTTGTCGCTTGGGGTAGACTAGATAAATTAAATTAAAAATGTATTTTATTATGTTTATGTAAAGTTCATGTCACTGTGGCTAGTGGATCGATCGATCATTGTATTTAGATTCGATATCCTGTGCTCAAGTTTCGGTTTTGTAAACTTTTGTACAGTGAAGACAAAAAATAGCCACACCATACCAGACTTAAAATAGCTGTCTCAAGACTACACAAACTGTTATAAGTATTTCATCCTACTAAAATTATAAAGGTGAAAGTTTGTAAAGTTCTTTGGATGCTTAACCAGCTGTACGGATTTGGGTGAAACTGAAAACACTGATAAACCACTCTGGATTATACAGGGTTAATGGTAACTCGACGTATTCCCAGCAATAATAGACAGAGCAGCAAAAATTCAATAAATTTAACCCACCATATGTATGGCGGAAAGTTAACCGTTTTCGAGATAAGCTGATTTTAACGATTTATTTTATTTTAAAAATATCAAATCTTTTTGCCATTACATCATACTTACTAAAAACATTTGGCTCATTGGATGTCTTTTTAAATTATTTTAATTTATAAAGAACCTAGTAATAAAGTTGAATAAGTTAAAAAATATCCATAAATGCGTAATAAACAATAACCATGACTAAAAATGTTTTAATCTAATTGATAATTAAACCTTGCTCGAGTTAAAGTGCTTCGTACATATCTCGAAAACGGTTAACTTTCCGCCATACATATGAGGGGTAAAATTTATTGCATTTTAGCTCCTCTATCTATTATTGCCGGGAATACGTCGAATTACCAGTAACCCTGTTTAATAACATTACTTTATATACTGGTACTTATTACATACCTGCAAGGTTCAAGCGGACGAAGCCGTGAAGGTAGAAACCAGTATTACATATGAATTTGAAGACTAAGAAAGATTTCTACCAAATATTAATGGATAAATAGTTGGTTGATATCCGACACCCTCCAATTAGACCATGTATGTTCCAAGAAATTAAAAACGACTCAGCTGTTTTTGATCAGATCAGCTTGCAAGAGTCATGCAAACAGGTTTCAGAGGTGATCCTAAAAATAGATTACCAAAATGTTGAGCTTAGGTATCCCGCTTACAACGTCCTTTACCTTAATTCTATTTACCATGCAAAATTCAACCTTAGCTTCGTCAACATAAGTTTCAAAATACGTTACTTGAGCTGTAAAATCTCGTTTCACTTTTTGTTTAGCAAATAAGGTTTCGCGAAACACCTGTAGTCTATACCTTTTTTTTCTTTACAGTTAGTATTGAATGGATTTCGATGATCGACACATCTAAAAGTAATTTGTCATGATCAAGTTGAGGCGATGACGTCACTTATTGTAGTCACTTTGCAATGACCTTGGGTTAACAACACAATGGTAATGCGGAAGTGTTGATAGCTTTAAAATCTAATGTTATTTGAGATGTTTGATAATAAAGCTGGAATTTATTTCCAGTGGGCCTCTCCACCTGAGAACGTTTGTATATAATTGGTCTAAGCAAATGTGTGTTTTCATCCACATTTCACCACCTATATAAAATCTATAGCATTAAAAACATCCTGATTTCAACAGAAAAGATGGTTGGAATGTACCACCAGCTTGGGATCCAGTAATTCAAATAGTCAAACCCAAGAAGAAGCAAAACACAGCTAGACTTCATGATACTTTGAGCTCATTTTGCGTGAATAGAAACACCAAAGATTAAATTATGTTCGGGTACTTTGAAATAACTAGGTACACTTCAGAACATTGAAACAACGACCATCTTAAAGCATCAGTAAAGCAACCGTAAGGTCGGGGCAAAGTGTAAACTTAAATATAAATAGTTTTAAATAAATTAAATAGAAGTAAAGTCCATCAATAGTAGTGTTAGAGTTTTCAAAATTATGTAATAACAGTGTTTTAAAGTAAAATAAACAACGCGACAAAATCCATATAAAGTGTTTAATTTCAACCTATGAAAGTTTACTTGACTAAAGAATCAAATTCAAGAGAACAGAATATTAAATGACATAATGCTAACTTCCTAATCCTAACTAAAATATTATAAATGCGAATGTGAGTTTGTGTATTTCGCTGTCACGCTTTAACTACTCAACCGATCATCATGAAATTTTGAATAATTATACGTTTTAGTAGAAGACAGAAAAGGATATAGGTATTTTTCATCCAGAAAAAATGTAATGTTACAGAATCAGTAATTTACTACTACTTAGTATTACTCAATTAAAAATAAGCAATAGAACGGATATGGATAAATTAGCATACAGATAGTCGTAATACACATAGAATACTTCTATCCTGGAATATTATATGTGTTCCTGTAAAATTCATCCGGGTGAAACCGCGATTAGATGCCAGTTACTCATAAATCAAACACAGATACAAACAGTGCGGCGATTCAAAGCTGGTAGTAATTGCAAAGCTAAAGATATTTCTAGTTATTGCTGAGATCGCATAGCAGTTCCTTTCTCCCTGTCTATCTGTTTGACGTGGCGAGATATGCATATAGAGAGGGTGAAAGTGACGTTTACTTTGTAGGGGTGAATGCACCGGTAGATAGAAATATATTCCATAATCTATACCTATATTTATATGTGAAGAGAAAACTTTGTACATTTTTAGGCATATTGCGATCACAGAGGAATCTGAGATTTGGTATAGTAAAATTTATAAAAAGAAAAAGAGCACAAAACAGAATTAAAATCCTATCCAATTTGAAACTGGGCGATCATTTATTTTATTTTCTATATATTGGTTTATTAACATTATATTATATACTCTTTTCTCGAAATATAAATGATTTTTAGGTAACTATTGCATTTAGCACAGAAACCACGAAATTAGACGAAGGACATAAATGGCAACTTTATATTTAAAGAAATTGTTAATTGGACTTTGTGAATTCGTTAAACAATTATATATATACATATATATGACGTGGGTCTTAAAACCATGACCATGTCAAAATGTGGATGTAATACAGCACTTTAATTTTAGTTAACACATCAAATCTAAGTACAATTTCTAAAATACAGTTGTTTACAAGAATTTAGTGTGGTTCCCATAGTCGATAATAAATTTCCTACAACAGAGGTTGTTATAATAGGCTTTCCGATCTAACCGTGAAATTCCCAGTATGATTAAATTTTCCCCAATTCGATTACAAAAATCGAATCCCATAATCGATTAAACATAATCGATTCATATATTTGGAACTCGTATCGATTTATAATAAGGCCTTTTATTCTCATATTTGACAGATTCTTTATAAGATTATCTAATGTAATGCTTGTAGCGTTATCGTTTGAAACGGTTTACCCACGGTTATAAAAACCGTGGTTATTTTACTTAAACTTAGAATATTGTATTGTTGCCTTTGCATTAGGATAACTTTCTTTTTTATCCTGGTCTTGGATATAATTTACTGAATGTTGTTTCCTCGGTGGTGCTATGGCATTTATTTGTAGTAGATTGTGTGGTGTCGGATTTAATTCCTGTGTGGGGCAAAGTGTTTTTAGATATTCGTTAGGCAATTTTTAGTCATAGTATTTTTATTCATTTTTATTTGATTAAGGTGGCAAACTAGCATGCAGTCCATCTGATGGTTTGTGGTCACCGTAGCCTATGGACGCCTGCAACACCAGAGATATCACTTGCGCGTTGCTCAATCGTTAAGAAAGGTAGTGGGAAGGAGGAGCGGGAAGGGCGAAAGAGGATGATTGGGCCACCGGCACTCTCACTCACCGAACGAAACACAACAGTAGGAATACTGCTATTTCACGACGATATTCTGTCCTTCCCCGGTCGAGCCGGCCCATTCATGCTGAAATCGGCGAGGCTCTACTACTCAAAACAGTACTGTGCCTAGGCCGGTGTCCGATAGACCGTAGTAATATTGTTCTCTTTTTGTGAGATTTGGGATCATAGTTGGTAAAATGTGGGTACAATACTAATATACATTTGCCTACCCCTTCAAAGGAACATATATGTGCAGACGTCAATCTATGTATATAATATATATCGATAGAATTTATTTGTGTTCCTTTTGAAAGATCTTTAGTCTCTGTTAAAATCGTGGTTTTCATTAATATCTTGTATTATAATTATTATCAAGCGTTGTATAATTTTTACTTCTAATGAAGATATATAGTTAAGTGTCTGCTACGAATTACCTGACAAAATATTAATGCTTTATTTGACCAGATTACCGAACCTAGAACCTCACATCAGTTACACAAGTGCTAAACTTTTACCACTGAGCCCTAGCGTAGCAATTATGATCCAATCGAAAAATGTTTATTGTCTAAGCTTTATTATAAGAAATATTACGTTGATTATGATGAGATTAAAACTCAAATCAACGCTTAAACCGTAAAAGATTAGCACAGTTTCAAATATTAAGTGGCTTATAAAAATTCATGAAAATGAAAAGCTTATAATCCCACATTTATGGTCATGAATTGAATTGTGAAACTGCTATTAATAATCTCGGTTCTAGAAAGCTCTGAGAAGTGGTTTTAAATGAGTTTAAGCGCTGAAACCGTTTGGAATTTCATATAATGTTGATTCGTAGAACAAGGTTCATTGCCGTACCATTAATTATAAATGTGCTTTAAATATAATAATACGTACTCACTTCACTTACTAAAAGCTGTTACTAAAATGAAAGTATCCTGTTTTTCTGACTAGCGCTTAGCTGGGCATCATTTACAGGCTTCATGCAACTGGGATTTTATTTACAAACTAAAACGTAATAACACTTTTCCAAATTCGATTATCACAGCCGTCAAAACAATAATTAAACATCTATATAGATGAACTACATTCCAAATCTTAAAAACAACTTAATCATACAGAAACCAATATATTTTATTTAAGCAGCAGTCTTCCAATGGGTCAGGCTTGCAAGGAAGTGATTTTGGTTTCGAATGTCACATATCGCGCCAAAAACGTAAACCTTCTAGTTACATAAGCATTCTAGATTAGCTGGACAAGTTTACAAAAATACTAGTAATTTGTAAGCCAAATTGCTAGCAATCTACAATAATACAACCACCCTTGAATTAGTAAAAAGTTCTGTGACGCAGGGCACTTTACAAACAATCAAACGACGGGCACAAAGAACATCTATACTCGGACCAAAAATTTTAAGATCAAACACACAGCACTCAGCACCATCCGTGTCCTTTAAAACATATTAAATTAAAAAATGTCCGATAATGTCCACAATTCCGTCCTGTTTTTACTCCTTCATCCCGTTAAGTATCGCTAATCTTCTTTAAGCCGTGAACACACGAGGCGACAAACAACGTGTAAGCTTCCAGTGTAGTCCAATGAACAACAAAGGGACGGTCGGGACCGAACGATTATATCGTGCCTTTGCTATCCTTACAAACTATTTCACGCCTTTGAGTAATGAAATGGCAATAATATGGCTTTTAAATGATGTTGGAAGGATTGTATTAAAGTGTGGTAGTTTAATAGAAATGATAAAAGTAGGTCAAAGATGCATAATATTGTCTTAAGAATACGCGAATGTTATACATTGAAATTAAACACTTTATACGGATTTTGTCGCGTTGTTTATTTTACTTTAAACACTTTTATTACATAATTTTGAAAACTCTAACACTACTATTATTGAACTTTACTATGCTATTTAATTTAAATAAAACTGTTTATATTTAAGTTTACACTTTACCCCGACGTTTCGATTGCTTTACAGCAGCCATGTTCACGGGGAGACTAGAAAGATGCATGTTTGTATTTTTCCGATGAAAGCCAAAAAATACCATTTTTACCTGCAGAGGTTTTCCCACAAGACAGTATAGGGTTCTTCAAAAAGGATGTTAGAAGGTTTTCCAGGGTCAGCAACGCGCAGGTGATGCCTCGGGTGTGACAGGCCATAGGCTACGGTGACCACATACCATCAGGTGGGCCGTATGCTTGTTTGCCACTTTAGTTGTATAAAAAAATAATAAAATTTGTACATAATTTTATTTTACGTAGAGGCTATGCACATAATTATATTGAATTATCAGTGACGACATATAACTTCTAAGATATTTTATAGGTCAAAACAAACACCTCATTTTCTGTAAGCGGTTAATTTTTAAGCTAATCAACTGTTTGGTTATTACATCTCTATATACATACACACATAAAGATTCCATAACCAATCCTCACGGAACCGAGTATTCGAAATTCAAATCAAATTCAAATCAGAACCGTTATTTCTTTTTTATGCTGCCGGCTATTTAATGGTTTGAGGTTGGTTAACGTCGTTGTTGGATGTTCGTGCGTTTTTTAAACAGGACCTTCTAATAGAGTCCAATTATAGACCAAGTACTTTGCTTTGTTTTAATATGATGGACAACACTCAGTGTGATATATATGCGGATGAATGGAAAAAAGATATTATAAGGTAAGGAATAATGTGAAAAGTTTGTATGATAGTTGCGTCCTTAATTAGTATAAATGGCCTGCGGACGTTTTAATTAAGTAAATAAATAAATGATTTTTATAGTAGTAACTTCATAATTAGTTTTGATGTCAGCGGCTCTTTTATGATGTACTAGAATAATTGTTGCTTTTCCTGCAATATTAACTTATAATTGTAGAAAAAGAAAATGAAGGAAATATAAACCTTTTATTGGTTTGTTAAAAATAAATTACGCTAAAACTTAATTGAGGAAACCATCGTTAGGGGTAACCTAGTTTTTGATGACAAGATACTTAAGATCAAGACACGATTAATAATTACAAGCCTTCTTTCACTCTAATTGATATAAATTAAAACATCACTGATTTATGGTATCATTTACGGCAATTAAATGCAAATATTTAGGAGGCGTAATCAAATATTTAAATTGATTTACGAACTAGATTGATGTTTGTTTATATTAAACTTTCAATATTAATTGCTTCACTGCATTCCAATATTCTATTTCCTTTTATATCTCACCTTAATTACAGAAAGGAAAAACATAACCATAAATAAGGCATTCAATTGGGGCCGTAGATCTTCCATTTGTTAGAACTAGTACCATTTTAACCAGAGAGCAAAGGAAACTATAAAGACGTCACACGTGTTATATTCCAAAACCAAAATTACTTACTGAAATAAATAAATAAATTAAATATTAAAAATAACTATATAAATAAAGTATGGTTAAAATATAGAAATTCAGCGTGTTAGTGATAGATAGATACACAGGCGATATAAATCTGTTATATAAACTGAATAAATATGTCTCTACATAATAATGTCTTCTGTTTACGCGAATGTTATTAATTGAAATTAAACTGCTATATACGGATTTTATCGCATTGTTTATTTATCACTGTATTACAAAATTTTGAACTATTACACTACTACCACTATTGATTTTATTTTACTAATTTATAAGCTAATAAAATTATTTAAACTATTTATTTTTGGTTTACACTTTCCCCGACGTTTCGGTTGCTTTTCAGCAGCCATGGTCACGTCCCCGTGTTTTGTATTTTGTAATACAGTGATAAATAAACAACGCGATAAAATAGTAGTTTAATTTCAATAAATATGTCTCTGCCTACCCCTCTGGGAAACAGGCCTGAATCTATGTATGTATGTATGTATATAAACTGATGGTATTGTCTACGCTCACCACCATCCGTCATCATAAAAACATCTAAATCAAATCAAATTTCTGAATCTAAATCATTCCAAAATCCTTGCTGGCTGGTTCCCGACAGTATTTCTGTTCAAGTTTTAAGCCAAAGTTTTTATGGGTTGAACATTCAGACCTTAATAAACATTTTAAATTCGGTGTCGACTAAAATGTTTACCAAACCTTTTTTTCAAAAGTCACACAGCGCCTTCCGAAGCGCATTATCTATTTTTGGAAGCGTACAAGTTGGGCCAATATTAATCGAACAAATTAGTGGGTCACCGTTTGTTTAGGTACAATCCTTTGTCTTACCCCATCTGTTGGCATAACTATTAGAATCGGTGGGATATTGGGAAAAGGTTCCAGAAACGCTATAATTGAAATTTCTGACGCTGCTAGTTGAGAAATTTACTAACATAATCACGCTAAATGTACAGATAGACCTATGTTTTAGTTCCCACAAATAGAATATTAAGGACAAGCCTATTGTTATTTACCGGGCTCAGTTCCAAACTGCGGACTACTACTACAAATTTTTTGCTGGGCATTCCAATTGCTCGCTTTGTGTAATAACGATAAAATTTATATGATTATAATATATTATTATGCTTTATATCTGAATTGTCTGTGTGTGCGTTGCTTAGAATTTTCTTTGTAGTGTTATCAACGCTAATAATGTTCTTGATTATCCAATTCAATATGCAGCGATAGCCTAGTGGGAAACCGTTGGACTGCCACGCAGAGGTCTCAAGTTCGAACCCAAGGCGCGCATCTCTGACTTTTTGAAGTTATATGCGTATTAAATAGTTAATTATCGCTTGCTTTAACGGTGAAGGAAAACATCGTGAGGAAACCTGCATGTCTGAGAGTTCTCCATAATGTTCTCGAATATATGTGAAGTCTACCAACCTGCACTAGGCAGCGTGGTGGACTACGGCCTAAACCTTCTCACTCTGAGAAGAGGCCCGTGCGTGAGTTTAATACAGGGCTGATATTATAATCCATGATATTATTATTATTATAATACATGGGCACGATAACTATTTACCATAAGGTGGTTAAGACAAAAAATAACATTATTTCGGATTCACATGTGACAAAATTGGCGTGTTCCATAAAAGCAGTTCCGCATATAAAATTTCGTCGCATCTGTCTTTTTATATTTAAATTGCAAGATAAAGCTGAAATAATATTAGATCGGATACGTATGGCATATGCCGTTAAAGCTTTACGCTAAAATCAGTACAAATTGGACTCCAGAAGGTGCTAAAAGGCAACGGGTAAGACCAGGATGGTGGGTCAATTTAGACATATTATATAGATTCGTGCATAACATGAAGGGGCCAAACAGGGAATACGGTTAGTGCGGCAGCTATCTATAATCTATATATCGATGGCTTAGAGTAAAAACCTCGGGTATGCAATTTTAGGTTAATTTATTTTATTATATTTCTGGGAAAAACCTCTTAACGCACAATCTTGTATCACGCAAAATTTGATTCGATGCTTGTAGCGTCATCTATGATCTTGAATGCATTACCTGTAACTACTCGCTCGAGTCAGTTTGGTGTGATAACCTCGCGACGGCGCATCAAAACATGTCCAAAAAATTCAAAAACAATATTTTATATTAATAATTTTTTAATATTTGAATAAAACATGTAGAACCACATTTAAATTAGGTACATGATAATAAAGGTCTCATTAGGTTTTTGGTTTTTGGAACAAAATTTTACAGAGCGCAGTTTTTTGTGCTTCCTGAAAAGTTACGTATTTCGCAGTTACGAGGTTTTCGCTATAAGCCATCGATATGTAATACTTCCTACGGTTGATATTAATTTAAAATCATCGTAAATAGCTTTAAGTGCTTTCAACATCAGCAATGAACGTTCTTGTGTAACAAGAGCTTTTAAAACCTAAAAATAGATTTCTAATAAGGATATAATATAATTGTAATTTATTAATTTTATTGATCGTAAAACAAATTATTATACAACTAAAGTTGATGTGAATGAACCGTCTCGTGTTTTAATGATCGAATGAAATGGCAAGTATATGCGAAAAACGTTAAGTCCTCTATTACTCACGCTGCTTATATGCAACGTGTCATTGCAATAATAAAATCTGGAAGTAGTATCTTGAATGTCGTAATGTATTGTATGTGTGTAACTAGATTTTGCCTGCGGCTTTGCTCGCATAAATGTAGATTAGATTAGGTTTCAGCTTAAATATATTTAAGAAAAAGTTAAAAGAAATATTGTTACAAATATTTAATGATCAAATTGAAGATTAAACAGCCTTACTATTGTTCAATGTATCTCAAAGTCAACTTAATTTCTAAAAAGTTTAATTGCATTAACAATAACTATATTGTACCAAACTAATGTGTCTTAAATGGGTGTATACATCATTGTAATTTGTTAAATGAGTGCAGTGTTCGCCAACAAATTGTTACACAGTTTAGCGAAATTGTGTAAAAAGGTAAATGTAGCACTGTTTTTTAATTTAAGTAAATAACTAAATATCCTTTTTTTCTGGATGTAAGTTACCCTATGTCCTATTCTATACGCCTAACAACGTCTATATGAAATTTCATGATGATCGGTTGAATAGGCGCGAAAGCGTAACAAAAAAAATAATAATTAAACAATAAAAAATTACTCTTGCATTTATAATATTAGTTAAGATTTATTGTCTGCTTAGCTCATGCAGACTTCTCTCCCACTTTTGGAGATAAAAAATAGTCTATGTCACTCGCTGGCACATGAACTAAGTCTTTATTATTAATTGTTGTTATTTTTTGGCAATATTATTGTTTTATTAATTTTTACATTTAATTTTTGACATTTTAATTATTGAGACTATTTTAGTTTTTGACATTTTATTTACATACTTTTTATTTTATTATTGACATTTAATCTTTTATTTTTACAAATTCCCTTGTTTATTGCATGACATATTGAAATAATTATTTGTCAATTTTATTAATTACTATTATTTGCTTCTTTTATTGTATAACATTTAATAATTTAATCAATTTTATGTTGTTTGTAATTTTAAATAGAGGCTAGCCATAAATCGAAAATGTTTGTACGCCGAACACGGTAAAATATGTTGACACTTATGTATACTAATACCCATGTAACACCACTACACACATGTTTTTACAAATAAATTATCTTATTATTTACAAAATCAAGAAAATTCATTGCAGCGTGATAGATAGGTAAACCAACAAAAACGTTTTTGCCTCTATAATATACTAATATATTAGTTTCTTTATATTATATTAGACTACTATAGATTATAATTAATAAATAATTTTAATACTAGGACTAATTTAATTTTAATTATTCCTAGTGCAGGTGCGTTATCTTTCTTTATAAATAAAATTCTTTTAGTATCTATCGCCCCTCGCTCCTTTTATAAGACCTTAAGCCGAAGTTATCTGAATGTGTATATAAAATTACTTTTAGCTACCTATCTATATCTTTAGTTATATCTTAGGCATGCGTAATATATGTATATGTACGCTAGGGGATTATATACGTCAGACATTTTGATTCTAAAATTATATTGGTATTAAAACCAGTAACCATACTTGGACCACAAGGTTTTCACCATCTACCGACAATCAAAATGAATGTGAATTGATATCTGTTTTTTTTTATTGTTAACCATATCGTGGCTTATTTTGCTTATAACTTTATAATAATTATCATTTTCAAATTTAACTTTTCCCATTCTGTTGTAATATTTTCATTGCAATGTGTGAGTGTATTTTATTTGCGTAAATTAGTGAAACTGTGAACTTAAAAGAAGTAATGGTCATGTATTTTTATACAACTAAAGGTGGCAAACAAGCATACGGCCCACCTGATGGTAAGTGGTCACCTTAGCCCATGGACGCCTGCCACACCATAGGCATCACTTGCGCGTTGCCGACCATTTAGGAAAGGAGGAAGTGGGAAGGAGAATGGGCGAGAAGGGAGAAAGAGGGTAATTGGGCATCCGGCACTCTCACTCACCGAACGAAACACAACAGTAGGAATACTGCTATATCACGTTGATATTCTGTGAGAGGGTAGTCCTTTTCCAGTCGAGCCGGCCCAATCATGCTGAAATCAGCGAGGCTCTACTACTCAAAATTATTTGTTAACCTTCAACATTATTATGATTTCTAATGTAAGTGATACTTTGTGTTTTAAATAAGAAATAAAGATATTATTAAACCGATACTTGGCAAAATATGGGTGTAATACTCGTCTGCCTACCCGTATGTCATTTAGAAATATCACAAATAATATATGTAAGTAGGTGTGTTTAAAGTTTAGCATTATGCTAATCTTTCTTAGTATCTACGCGAATGATATGTAAGAAGAGCAGTGTGTGCATTCTCAGTATTGTAGGTTACGCTGCTCCGCGATTGTGCAATGTTAACATTATACAGTTAATGTCAACAATACTGAACGCCAGTGTTTGCATTCGAAATATCACTTACACAATTAAGAGCAAACTTCACAGCTCTGAATATTGTGGCAATTAAAAGGAATCATTGATTTAAAACTTAAATTTAAGTTTACGTTTTTGATCAATGATTCCTTTTTATAATGCATACTAAATGTTAAGGTATGTATTGTCACTTTTAAGGCTAAACTAGTAAACCAATGTTGAAGGAATTTGGATTATAGATACCTTGGAAGCTAAAAAGTTGGGTTGTTTTAAATTTAATGTCAAGAAATTGGTGGATAAGTAATATGATACATGAGAAATCTTTACCTATGTATTTATTTGCCTGAAACATTTTCGTGGTTAAAACACTGAACATGATACAAGTTTATATGAAAGTAGGACTTAAAATACAGGCCATACAAACGTTATATATGTTCATATTTAACTAGTTCAAAAATATACGTGCGATATAGTAAGACTATTAGTTTAATTCATATCAATAAGCACATGCACCTGCCTTATATAAAATCTTTTAGTTTGAATAATGTTAATTTAATGTACAGTTTTAACGCTAGAATCTTTGATCGTTAAATTGGTATCAATTCTATATGTAGATCTTTGATTGCAAGATTATTTCTAGGAGCTGTGAACTGATTATTATGGTCGAACACGAAACTCGCTAGCTTCCTATTAGAAGCGCTCCGTTTATTATAATCTATGTAATACGAATGTGTCAATGAAAATTACATAATTGATACAAACATAACACTTATAATGTCAAACTGACGTTGCTACGTGCGTTGTCCGTCCCTCGACATGAACATTATTATTACTATGCGTCTCTAGTAAAAGCTTGGCGCGTGATACTGACGTGCTTTGTGCCGTACTTTACTAGGTAACCTGCTCATGTATAGAAATACTGGAAGACTATAGGAATAGTGCAGTGGTTCGTGTTTTAAAAAAGACGACGCTCTTTACAAATATTCAAACAACGGACACAAGGAACACACTAACGCGGAATATATATAATAATACGTGAAGCAAAAACTTTGTAAGTACCCCAGGAACTGCGCCGTGATTTAAGTTACTTTAGCTTTAGTTTTATGATGAAATATGCCGATTGGATGTTTTTTGATAACAAAAATATTGGATGTTGCATTTTGATTGCCACCATTCAAACCACATGGTTCTATTTCGCATTTGTTTCTAAACGCAATTCAGGTTTTACATTTCAACACATATTATAATCATTACAAGAGTATAATTGCATTGCAAACAGTCTCTAATCTATACATGAATACGTGAAGCAAAAACTTTGTAAGTACCCCTTTTTACGAAAATTGCGCGGGCGGAGGAGAATGAAATTTGGCACAGTTAAAGTTTATATGGAGAAGGTGGGACGAATCCTAATATTTTTATAAAATATGCATTATAAATACATTAAATTAATGAAAATACACTACACGCACACAACCGTGCATTTGACACACGCAGTCGAATCGCGATCGTAGTATTTCGGCATTGTTCGTCTGACGTCGTACAATTCTTTGTAACTATGGTTACCTATACCTTTTTATATGTAATAAAGAAAACAAAGTAGCAAGCTTAGGAATTTTGGACGAATTTTGACCATTAGGCGACCGCTAGTAATTATTAATGGATCACACAAATTTTTGTTCTCGAAACTCGGCGTAATGGCAACCACTGAACTACCTTGACCTTGCAGTCACATCAGTCATGTTCAAATCGTTATACTACTTACTAATATGTCAGTAAAATTCAATGAATACGTATCATCGGTATAAAATAAGTGTCATGCTGCTCAAGCTTGGTTAACCTCCAAGGCTTAGGATCCGAAAGAAGATAAAAACGTACATACATACTTCTATTATTATCTTTATACTTATCTACTTTCTTCATGTATATTAAAAAGAAAGTCTTCTTTACTCACCTGCAAAGTCACAACCGCGATTGTTCATACCTCAATATCGATCGTAATTTGCGTGAAAACACGTGACGCGATTCGGTAAATAGAAGCAAATAAATTTGTCGTCATGCCTTTTAAGACTGACGCTTTTCTCCCCAACTTTCTGGTAAAGTGACCTCAATACATTGACCTTACTACAGACACTTATACAAACAACAGAACGTGACGATGTAAGGGTCCAAAAAGAAATAAACACCCACCGTTGAGGCAGGTTTGAGTTTATTTTTTATATTAGCATTTGTATTAAGTGCAACGTCGTTTCATAAAAGCTTCCACCGCACCTTTAATTTGTTTCCTATCCAATGAACGCTTAACTGCAAACGGGTCTCCATATTCAAACACGAATGAAGCAATGAAAACGTCCTATTCGAAATTTACGACTTCAATTAAGGTGTGAATATTTTTCCACAAAGCTTTTGCTATACTTTCAATTTATTTCTTATCCATAGAATACTCATTTGCAAACTAGTATCAATATTCAAAGTCAAATGAGGCGATGGAAACGTCTCGATGGAAAGTTACGGTTTCAATCAACGTTTGAATATTTTTCTCTGTAATAAAGGATGTGCGGTTGATAGAACTTGTTTAGTATTAGTACTGGACGGTTAGTTGAAGATCAAGTCTATTTCTAAGCAGAGAGGAGACAGTGTAGCCAGCCAGTTATCATGTTGGGAAAGTTATGAGTCATGATACTTGAAATTGCGATGCTAATTGCGCCGATACAGAAACTAGGTGTGCAGAAGAAATAGAAAATTGCTTTAAAGCACACTATAGACTGTCGTAAAATGTGTCTGCATTTTCTATGGTGCGATGTGGTGATGGGTCCATTGACGCGTCGATGAAATTTATTTAATTTGCATTCTATATTAACATTCGCAATATGGAGGCTGTGGTTCATTTTTATATTCAAATGAGCTTGCAAACTAGTGTAAATGAGCCTGTTGGTAAACGATTCTCATAGTTTGTTCGCTTATAACACAAGGGTTATCACTCGGCCTTTCGATGCATCTTAACCTATTTCGTGGCAGTAGCACGATAGTTAAAGCATTGTATGCCTATTATATCTCATGCGGATCAAACTAGAAAGGTCGTGGGTTCGCATCCTACCCATTGCAATACACCTGAAACGCACTCTTACCACACGCATATAAGAATAGCTGGAGACGTTAATAAGAACAATAGTATAACAGACTGCAATGCAGAGGGTCTCGGGTTCGAACCCACGTCGCGCACCACTGACTTTCGGCAGTAAAATGACTTTTCGAAATTATGTGCGTATTGATTGACAATTATCGCCTGCTCCGTGCCTCGGAGAGCACGTTAAGCCGTGCGTCGGTCCCGGCTACCATGAACATCTATGGCAGTCGTTATTGGGAAAGTCAGTACCCTCTAATATCCTGACCCTGGTCTAGCCTTAGGGTATCGTTAGCGTTCGGATAGTGGAGGTCAGGTGGCAGCCGCTCCGTGTAAAAACTGAAATCCAGTCAAATCCGGTTAGACTAGAAAAACCGACCCAAACCAGACTAGAAAAAAAACCCAAGTGAATTGGGAATAATAAAGACTAGGGAGAAGAGAACCAGTAACAAAAAAATTGCCTATTTTGACATACGAGCCCACGGCATATCTGATATTAAAAGGTTAAAAGCTGCTCCCAGTTATGGCTATGTTTCAGCCCTAGTAACATATATTACTAGGCATAGGCAGCTAATATCAGCTGCCTATCGGAACAGGAGGGAGTGCGGGATAAGCGAGAAACGACAATTCTGGCTTTATTATGGAAGCGCTCTATTATTGCTAGCAAGCATTTGCTACGATAACTACTTACATTCAAGCAGACTAGTATACATACATACGTAGGTTTTCCTACCTGGCAGAGTAAAAAAAGTTTAATGATAGTTTGCTTCGCGACTAAAATAAACAGAACGGTGATACCAACCCGTTCGGGATCAACATTATGAACAAAATCCATTAAGTATAATCCCAGAGATTTATTCAAAAATAATATGCCTACTAATGGGTGCAATAATCCAAAGATAGCGTTGCGATAATCCGGTATTAACATCAAAAGATAGATTGACTACAAACTTATACACAACCGTTGCAATCCACAGCTGTGTTATAAACATCAAGATTGACAATATACTGTTATATAAAGTTTATATCATTACGCGTTATCGCAAGAGGGGCTAAGCAAAGGTGTCTTAAACCCGCATATAGCCAGCTGCGTTCAAATCTCAGGTAGAAGGGTCGAGTAGGCCGGTAAACCGTGCAGTTACACTTTGACTAAAAATCCCTGTGTAATTTTATTCGAACAAGAAAGCGCACATCGGATGTAGTGATTGGCAGTTGAAAATAATAACATGAGATGTGGGATGTAAATGAAAACAAACCTTATTTGCCTAATGTGAGACAATTGGATTGCCACGGTCTTAAATTAGATCCCAAGGTACACCAAACACCTCTGACTTTTAGAAGCTTTATACAAATTCAGTTAGTTATTTCTCTCTTTAGAACCTTCGTATTTAAAAACTCTATAATAATAATAATCATCAATACATTTATACTCTCTTACAAACGTTTCTTATGTTATTACAGAAATGTCAGATTAAAAGTCACATTAAATCAGGTAACTTTGAGACAGACTAGCGCCAGAAGTAGGTTTAAAAAAATACAATGTTATCGAAAATATGTGGAGCCGACCAGCGTGGTAGACTATGGCCTAACTCTTTTCACACCGAGCTGTGCTCCCTCTTGAACTCTTTTCATCGCGATATTGGCTTAGAAGTGCGACAGTTCATAAATAGGGTTGATATTATTATATAATCATTAATGTTATATTCGATTACCACACGGTAGAGAAATTTGTTCATCTTTATAAAGCCATACCGAGCAGA
The DNA here is from genome assembly GCA_963675205.1 of Catocala nupta. Taxonomy (NCBI): domain Eukaryota; kingdom Metazoa; phylum Arthropoda; class Insecta; order Lepidoptera; family Erebidae; genus Catocala; species Catocala nupta. The sequence goes on from OY776093.1 coordinate 25,757,342, forward strand.
AGTGTTCCGAGACGTTGCGTTAATGTTTATAAACTACTCCGTGACAAAGGAATTACAAGAAGTGCGGGAGCAACCTTTTTCAAAAATAAACACTTAGGTGCACATTTACATACATAGGCCTGTACGGCTGTGTAACGAAGGCCAAGATGTATTTTATCCAGATTTTGCCAGCTATGTTTCCTCAGCTATTATCTGCCAGTGACATTGCTAGACACCGCGTTGCTTTTGAGAAATCCCAACCCGAAATACCTAAAAACACATTCTCCGATCTGAAAATGTCCCAGCGACCTCAAGATACGTCAGAAACTGATGCTAATCGACCCAAAAGGCAGTCAAGGACCGTATATATAAAATAAACACTATTCATTGCACGTACTTGAAAATCTGAAAAACCTGTCAAAGGCCTAATTAAACTCTGCATTACTTTTTAAATTATTCTTCAACTATCCTCAGTGCCAATCAATTGGAAACATTAAAAATAAATAAAATAAACAGTTAACAGTCGCATTAACAGCATAGCTAATTGAATCGAGAACAGCAGAAGTCCTGTGGGCGTACGATATTTTATATCTCTGTCTTTCTTGCTGCGTGCGAGCGAGAATACGCTAAGGTCTATTATTGTTAGCAGTGGGACAGGAGCAGGTTTGAAAGATGAGGGTTGCCATGACTTTTGTGTAGACATTGAATCGATATTTTATTGTTGCTTTAAATTTAGCATATAATTTAAAACTGAGTTTGTTGTTGATACGTTTTGAGTGATAGAGATAAGTGTAAATAAATCGTGCTTTTAAATATTCATAAAAGTAAGTATATGAGGAAAATATAGTGAAATGATTGCATAAAACTTAAAGCTAACTTAATGAACGTAGTACTAAGATATCGAGGTTGGTTTAGAAAACAGTCTGTGTTAAACGAGATTTCAAATCCTTTGAAATTTAAATTGTTGATGAATAATAATAAATGAATAAAAATAAATAAATAAAAGTTTGGGTTTCTGTTTGTAAGACCTCTGAAAAATGCAAATTGCAGTTATATATTGTATCTTTAACTTTGTCTGATATCCACTCTCGTCAGTATAAAGAATTTACTTTGTGTGAGTGATAACTACAAATAATATACTCGGAATATATAAAACGAAGGTAAGGAAACATGTTTTAATATATAAGTACATAGATTTCTGTAGGTGTAAAAGAGAATACCGATTTTTACTCGCACACATCTCTGCTACTAGATTCACTTTCATCAAATTCTTCAGGCACATTCAAACCCTTAACCTGGCCAAACCTTACTGATTTGCTTAGAGAACATTTACCTAGTCTTGCCTCATTCACATGTTTGGTCTATTCAAATCATGGTCACACTAAAAGATGCAGCTTTTATTAGTAACAGTGCCATCCAGACAGGCTCTTTTGTCGCAGTGATGGTTATTACTGCAATTTAATATAAATATATGTTCCAAGAAAAATTCCAGCCATCCAAGTCTCTGCTGCATCAATACTACTGATACAATCTTTGAATACTACGATGATACTTTAGACTAAGTTTATTTTTGTTGAGCCATGTTCATTCTAATGGTGCCTGTACAATGATACTTACATTGATGGCGTAGTGGATTAAGTAATTGTCTCATTTCTGCCACTGCGCCGAGTGTTGTGGGTTCGAATCCCACACGGTACAAAACTTTGTGTGATGTTAAAATTGTTGTTCCGAATCTGGGAGTTCTTTGTTTAAATGTTTGTAAAGTCTCCCGTGATAGGGGAATTATTCCTAGTGCAGAAGTTGTTGTCTTTGTTTAAATGTTTGTAAGACCCCCTGCTACATAGGAATTATAACTCGTTCGGGAGATGCCAGATGTCTATAATACCTATAGCAAGCAACCTTAGGCTTCAATCAGGCGGAATGTATGACTGTTTGCTATATATGTTTTTAATCAATACATTTACATATACAGTTACAATTTGTGAAAATCACATCTCTTATAATCAAGATAAATCACCAAATCAATTTAGATATCATATGCAAATATTTTATAGTAATTTTACAATTTACATTGCTAATGATATTCTTATAATAATATGTCAAAAGAGCTACATAACGCTTCATTATCCTGATAGCAACGTCAAACATTATATTCGAGAAGTTAAAACTGGAATAGTATTTCATTACCTGTCGATACCTTAAAAGTCGAAATAAAAAAGGGATCACACAACATCTGCCTTAGTTTTGTGTTTCAAACACCGCTAATTGAAAAGGGACCGATGGTTTTGTGAAAATACAATTATCACTTTGAAGATTTTTATTGTAGTTTTATTAAATTTTGATTTGTTGATCCGGTGATATAAGTGTGAGCTTGTGTAAAAAGGTGAATCGTGGTATCGAATCTCAGAATTCTTAAACAAATAAAATTAAACTTTTTACTAACGATTCAATACATAGGCATTACTCTAAAACCTTAAGGTGTGTGCTATAGATCTGATCTTAAGACCTATAGACTATAGGTCTTAAGATCATAGGTCTTAATACCCAGTTTAAAAAGGCAAATCAACGATGTGTCAAGATCAAACTTATGTCAAGTGATGTGATTGGCTATTGCTGACTCAATTAGCCAATCACAGCAGTTGACATTTGTATAGACGATTTTTGTTTTTCTCCTTTCAAAAAGGGTTAGTACAATCGTTTTGACTAGTCCATTAGTACTCCGCATAGTATCTGTAGGTAATAATATAATAATATACCTTAGCTTAAGAATTATTGTGATCCTTAAGCTTGAGTCTAATCCAGGCCATAGGTACATATAAGATGATATTAGGTTTTATCTAAGGATATTTTCTAAAAGTCTTGTGTCTGGAAATTTGTCACATAAAATATGTCATATAAATGGTCAAATATTGTCCCTTTGCTTTCACCATGGCAGTATACAGGCATGAGTCTATATATTATACAAATAATTACAAAGATATTACTGACCAAAACTAATCCGAAGAGAATGCGCAATGTTTGTTTCGAGTATTTCAACACATAACATTAAATACCTTCCGACAAACCGCAGCTCAACACCACAGAATCTGTTGACCCAAATTAAACCATCGGATACGTGTACCTTTCATTACTATGGGAGATTATAACTTAGAAAGCATTAAAATCGACAGATTAAGCCTTGTAATCTATTCATTCGAATACAATCGAAAATAAACTCTATAGTTGATGAATAAAGTTTATTTTAAATTTTGTATTTTTAGTAATTTGTCTCATGAGAGTCCTGTAGTTACAAAATTTATTGCCAACACAGTTACCTATTGATTATCAGGAATGGTTTGCGTTGGAATCGACAATTTATAACTAACAATTTAAGTTCTATGACTACTCAATTAATAAGTTAGATATATTTTTAATTATGTGCTACGCAATGATTTATTTTGGAAAGCCTTTAACGAATAATTAGAAATTAATTATGATTTATTTCGTAGTTTAATTTGTTGTTTTTATCGCTACTGGGTCTTTATTTACCAATATTGACTTCTTCATTTTAATGATGTTGGTCGAGGTTGTTGAGTAATGTAAATTATGATTGTTTATTTAAATATTTTGATTTGTAATTAATCAGTAGATACAAATAAAGGAACTAAAATGCCATTAGAATATTGAGTTTTCAATGTACTATATTACCTGGTTCCAAGGTTTGAAGGTAAATGCGTCCCATAAAAACTGTGTATTTCCTTTTTAATAAAAATATACTTAGTCGTGTTATATGTCGGCCCATGAAATATCTCTATGCTAAAAATTACTTCTTTTCTTCTTTTACTACATTTAAAAAGTATAAACCAACTAATTCACTCTTACTTATTAAGTAGAAGCTTACACTAAATGCTTACGATGACTTTTATCGCTTTGTATTAGCGATTTGGTTAAGATTATGTATATAAGAATTAAGCTATATCCTTACTGCTGGTTCAAGCTATCTCCAAAACAAATTACATTATTAACAGACTGTCAGACTTACCTACTTTCGTATTTACAACATTGACATATATTATCCTTTTTCTGATTTCAAATGTCGATATAACAAATAAATTATGCCTGAGTCACATTGACACAAATCACCTCCTACGTAAAAGATTAATCTTAATATCATTAATATCACCAAAACTTCAAATAACTCTTGAAAGTAACTCAACAGTTTGTTATTTATAGTAACTTTCATAAGATATCTCTAACAATAATTCTTGTGTCGCAGGGTCTTTACAAATATTAAAACAACAGACACAAGGAACATCTCAGAACAACCATTTATGTCGTGTGAGGATCGAAGTCAAAACCATCAACGTGGCATTGTAGAGAACACGTAAAATATAGCACCATAACTGCAGTCCTAATATTCTAAGACAATTACATCATCTACGTCTTATTTAGTTCTCAACAAAATTGTTTAATTACCACCTAACCGTTGCAACACTTTTTTACCATGATATCTTAATTACTTTTTTGCTGGCATCAAGTTTTTTATACTATGTCATTGTTGAGTTTAAAAAACTAATTGCCTCCAGTAACGCCCATAGCAAATTAACTCTCGTTTTCTTAAATTAAAAGCGATGAATACACTGTATTGCGTAATATTGGTGGTATTCCTTATAAGGGAAACAAGCACACAATCTGTCTGTTGGTAAGCAGTTACCGCAGCTAGTAAACATTTACCACATCAGGAGTATAGGTTGCATGACCCTGCAAAGATGAAGTCACTGCTCGCAGCATAGAAGACAAAGGACCATGTGGTCTTATCACCATTTATTAAAACATTTTCATAGCATTCTCGATAACGGGCCGAATCTTTTCAATCTTCGGACGAAATACTTTGTAACGCGCTGTCTCATTCTAGCACATGCAATGACAATGCTTTAAGACAGTGTGGTGAAGCTCCTGATCTTCAAGCTGGTAGTACCTTATTGAGTAACGATTCCTATGAGTACACTCAAAATGCTGACTATTAGTCAGACCGTTAAGTCCGGTCAATAATTTAAAGGCGGCTTAAAACGGCACACACAATGCAGGCTTTTAACCATGTGAAACCTATGTACCTTTTACTCGAAAAGAAAGCAAGATAATAGAAATGTATACCTATGTTACTTCGTATTAAAAGCCTTAGTAAATATTTAAAACAAGCTCAGCACTGGACAGTTATTAGTGTCAGTAGCGATTACGAGATCAGCATTAACCTGAAATCTTCGTCAGCCAATTAACATACCAACATCGACACTTGTAAACGATTAAGTTATAATTAACATTAAAATTAATATAGCTTTAATCTTCTGACCAACGTTCGGACCTTAGGGTCCAGGTACAATGCCAGGAAAATTTGCTTTTTTCATTGTATCTGGATTTTGTCTGAACTTATTAATCAATATTTTAACATCCTCTTTGGATATAAATGTATCAATAAATTGGTATAATTCAGCCAGTACCGTTTCTGAGGGATAAATTTTTTATGACAAAATCTAGTCATAAGTAAAGCTTTATAAAGTTCACTCATGTTGAAAATTGAATACTATGTATTGTACTGTTCTTTTCTACGATCTAAGTACAGTAAGAACACGCCTAAGATTTATATTAAATCATTGGTCTACTGAAGTATGTTATACTCACGCTCATTTATCGACCGTTTTAAATTCAATTACCAGGTTGAGATTTGAGAAGTAGTAATTCAATTGCGGAAATTAACGGTGTCTGACATGTGAACATCAGCAAACGTCAATAGATTCACGCCCTATAATATTATGTTTACGTGGACCTGCAACTTGTACAGATTCTTAGGGTGTAGCTATTACCTGGCATTAGCCAATAAACTCGCGTTACCAGGCGTCCGGGTACAGGCGGACACGGTCAGGTTTCTAATTGCGTGTACTTCCAAATTATACGGTGTCCGGCTTGTCCGGCTTTGGTTAGGCTTTTGACATTTGTCAATTTTTCTTTACATTTATCATGTGTTGGTGTCCGCTCCGCCCGCATCTTGATTTAGCAAGCTAGCGCCAGAAAGAAATTACGTGTTGATACTAAGACTAAAAAATTAATGCTGTCTGGCCTTTTTACCAAAATATCCGGCTGAACTGGTTGGTCTGTCCGGCGTTTTGGTTGTTTAAGACCTGGCAACCCTACAACACACTGGTTTTATAATGGCCCAAGTGCCAAAATTTATACAACACATACAAAAAACTTTTCACGTTACGTACCCTAACCTAATTACAAAAACAAGTCGTAAACAGTACGGCATAAACAACCTTCTTAACTACCTTCAATTTTAATCCTTATGCAAATTAAATAAGTTGTAAATTTATTTGGCTTAAATTTGGAATTGATTGCGCGTGCGCAAAAGCAGCTGCACATGACACTTTTGTGGTGTGATTGTATGACGTGGCTACTTGTACCTGACCAAATACTTGCAAGGCAATAAGCTTGTTAGTGTTGGGTGCAAAAATGTTGTTGTCATCGACTACTTTACTACCAAAAAGCGGTTATTGTAGTCTATAGATAATGCTAAAGTGTGAGTCGTGCAGTGTTAAGTCTGCAAAAAAAGCACAGCTAACTCTAAGAAGCTCTGTAAGTTACGATCGTGATCTATTCCGAAGGAAAATTTTAAACAAAGCAGGGTTCAATTTAGAACATTAATGATCCACTTAATCGCGTTAGTCCAAAACGAACCTAAATTTTCTTTTACTCTTCATATTGTTATCATACGATTACTGTTCTTTAAATAGCTAATTAGTATATATCAAATGTGTGTCAATATTTAAAATACTTTACCGTTCAATACACCGTTAATCCCTCTTTATACAAAATCTTTATTCACATTAATTTTAGCATGACTAAGACTTGTAAAAATGCTAAATCATAATTGCATGTATCGTTTCAAAATTGCCATACTGGCCTTGAACATTGAATCTCATTTGGCTCTTTATATTTAGCATAAATTGAATCAACTAATGCTACCTTTTGCAATATGCTGAGCTGCATTTAATAACATCTAAATAATTGGCTTCTAAAGAAATTGGTGTTATCTATAGATTAGCGCTAAGACTTGCTGTTATTTGTGTCCGTTTTTTTAATGCTTGGAAACAACGCAACGCAAGGCTACGCAACGCAAGGCTCGCTTATCTTTCTCATAAAATGATGCTCATTTCATTATGAGATAATATACATATATCATTTTAAAAATTCAATGTGTAATATCTATCCTTTCTTGATCTATCTATTCTGTTCTGTATCTATTCTTGATATCTATCTATTCTATATTCTTCAATTTAAATTGCTTTCAACTCATCAAAGCGCATTGAAAGTAGACTAGTGCTATTCTGAATATACAAATTTACTTTAGTAAGGCAACTCGGCTCATGGGTATATAAACATACCGCGACAGCTGACTACGACTCTATATCTTTTTAATTTCTAAAGCTTTTGTATTACCCGATTTACAAAAATTAATCCGTCATCTAGAAAAATATTGATGCCCTTTAATATACCTTGTTTATTTTTAATAGAATAAACAAGGAGAATATGTTATCATTAATCTTCAGAATGCAAGGCTTAAACCACTACCACCCATAGCAATGTTTAAAATACTAAGAAAATGTGGGTGCACAATATAGTAAAATAAACCTTTTAAATTAGCCTCAGGGGTTCCCACCATCGAAACGGATAACATTTATTTCATACTTCAATACGGTCGTAAAAAAACCGAAAGTAAATTTTCCGCAACTCAAAAAGCTCCACATACACTATATCATATCTTGTGCCTCAGGCTTCTTGAGGAGGTCGAACGTGCTCCAATAAACGCTACGTGTAAAAAGATTTATTTTTCAACGTACATACTATTAATATCAGTTCAATAGCCCTCGTTGTGTAAGAGTGACGTAAGCAGTCCACCTGCTTGCTAAGGTATTCACGCAACAAGGTATGTAAGGGACCTTGTAGGCTAGACACAGACAGTATAAATAGCAACCATCGCTGTATTAGGTATGGCTTCCGCGACCTTTTGTTTGCTAATCTGTACGGAGAAAGGCGACATTGTATTAAATCTTAGTAAGTACAGACAAACAATAGGCTTTAAAAACAAAAGGGTCAAAGAAAAAGCTTGTTGCAACAATAACCATGACAAAAATAAGATCAGTTACAATGTTGTTGTAACAGCAAACATATCTGAATATCAAAATATGCAAAAAGGAATTTCGACACCAAGTGAGATGCCAAAAACACACAATCATTTTAAACAAATTAAGTGACGAGTAATTTTAGCTATAGGTCAAGGGGAACTTAAACAACTAAATAATATCTCCTGAGGTCAGTTTACCTTATGTAGGAAGATGCGTGTCAATAAATACATCTTTCTTGTTTCAACCAATCCATCATTAAATCTGTCACTTTTAAGTGGACTCCAACACGTTTGGAAATTGGTTGCAATGATGGTAATTTCGCTGTTGAACTTAATATTCAGTGACACCGATTGTGCTTCTTAAGGTTATTATGGATAATTTTGTTCAGTGATATAAGATAGCATCACGCCTGTCGTTCCAAAAGGTTAAGCAGCCATTCTACTGCACACTTTGGCAGCTTAGATTAGGTTGAGTCTTTTCAATCTAAAACACTTTGTATTGATACAGGTAATTCCCACACAGTAAAATATTTTAAGATTTTTTCTAATCTAAACTGAGACCTTATGATTTACAGTTAATGATTTTCCTATTTGCTGATTTGCCTTCTTTTGTTGAGATATCATTATTTAGTGAGAACGTGGGCATGTGACTAAATTTTAGTTGAAGTGGGCAGTCGATATTTAAATGCCAAATGAGGCGTGTTAAATTTATTGATTTCTGTTGTTCCATATTGTTTGGTTGATTGATTGATTGTGTTGTTTATGTTTATGTCCGTGATTGATGTTTCCTCTGATGTCTTTATGACTATATTTTGGTAGTGTTTGAAGTTATTCATCATCATTTCAGTTTATTACCAATCGTATTTAGGTTTGGTTGAATTTGATTGTGATAAATTTGTTAATGGCAGTGGATGCTTGCGCTTAAATTTGTCGTGTTGAGTTTTGATATGATTACTAGATCAAGATAAGTATCATTAGAGTTTCCTTCTAGTGTCTCTTTATGAACAACGAGGGCTCTGCAATTGGTCTTAACTGTATCTCTTGTTACGCGGGAACTAAAATGGCGAAATATGGATGTGATAACCTCTGTCTAACCCCTCGGGTATATACAAACCATGTTACAATTTAATTTAACGACTATCTTTCTCAAGACATAATTGCTGTTTGGTCAATTACCTATCTAAAGTTAAATATTTAATTTGTAGTAGAATTGTATAGGTACAGATTTAATGCGCATTTTTTATGCTAAACATTATATGACGACCGTGGCCATGACTGGTGGTTTAACTTGTTCTTCGAGGTACAGAAAATTACTGTAACATGCACTTCGTACAACTTGTTAGCTCAGGAGTAACTGCGCAAGATTGGCTAACCATCTTTCAAAACTTAGCTGCTTGAATGTCGCTGTGTTCTAAGTGATCGCTTCCTTACTATATGTGCCAATGTGGCGCGCGTGTTATGTGGATAAGTATTGGTGATAAGTTAGATGCTTTCAATGTCAGATGTTTCGTTGCTTATAAACGTTCCAAAAATATTAGGTTTTTAGAAATCCTTAAAGAACCATATATGTAATTTGTTAGAGGTTTTAACGCGATTATGCATTTCTTATAGAACCACTGTGATATTGGCGACACCATTGCAGAAACAAACTCTTTATTTGTTTCGCAAGCATGGCTGTAACCTTTTTTTAAACTCAGTAATATATACGCATCATTTGGTTTTGTCTACCCTTTTGTCGCAAAAATCCGTAGATGGTGATTGTCAGCGACTACCGTAGGGTAAACCATCAGGCGTACCATACAACTCTTTGTTATTTTGGTCTTACAAAAAGAAATCAAAGATTATCCACGATTGTCGTTATTAACTTTATCTTCAATCGCATGATCAGAAGCAGTTAAAGGTTCTTTAAAACATTAAATAACCTAAACATTACAAAATTGGTCTCATGGTACTTATTGTCAAGCTTTACGGCCATCGACGATCGTGCCAACCGCTTATATTTCATTTCAACAGCTTTGGGTATTAATGTTACATTGTTGTTAATAAATTTCTTAGCAACAAGACTCCACGAAGTTTATTAATGTGTATTCTCGATTTATTATCGCCGACAATTGCTTTTACTTCTAGCATGTACTGTTGATGCGAAATTACTAAGTAAGATCTCATTGAAACATAAACGTGCTCCTTTCACGATATCTATGAGAGTTACGATTGTGTAACTCCATAGTATTTTTATTTATTATCTAATTCATGAATAAGATTTTACTAAGTTCAATTTTAATTGTATATTGTATGTTTAACTGCATCTCTGAAGTATTAGGCAGAAGTGTATTAGGTATAATCAAGATCAAAATCAAAAATATGAACGATTATGAACGTCAAATTAGATTTAGTCTGCTATATTTTACGATTTATTGGACATAGTAAGAAAATTCGTCCTATTGAAGAAAAGCTCAAATGAAATACACACTAGTATTAAATTATTTTTACGCTGAATAAAATAGCAAGCTCTCAACTTATTACACAAAACCAAACCAAACAACAATTGATAAAAAGTGAAAAATCAATTTCTAAATTCTTATCTGATCAATCAAGTGTCATTATGTATAAAGTAAAAGATATTTAATTTTAAATATGTTATCTCAGCTATCCTTATAAGAAACAGCTATGAGACTATATTATATGTATCACATTAAGTTTTAATACTGATCATATGTGCCTGATATTCTTTGATAGCCATTCTCGATAGAATAGCCCTGAGGTTACTAATTGGCAGTTTTATTTGACATCTTGTGTGGAGGCTGCGGGTATTGTACGTATGGATACGCATGATGGCCATGTGTAGGTATAACGTGTAGGTGTTTTAGACCATAGAACAGTTAGGGCGGACGTTAAACTTCACTCTTGCTTTAACCATATTGTATTTTCTCATTGCGAGCAACTAAACAGGTGGCCATAAAGTCATTGAAAGGTGGAACCGTTTTAAAGTGTATAAATATTTAAATAATGTTATTTAAAGAAACGTACTAAGTAGCTAGGTTTTCTTTAGTGATCTCACAAAGGCATTTATATATAATTATCATGTAAGATGAAGTGAGTCTCTCGTCTATCAAACACAGCAGCGATGCTACAGCATTTTATAAGATCAAGGTGGCAATGAAGCATAATGTCTGATGGCAAGCGGTCACCGTATGCTATGGACGCTTGTAACACCAGAATTACTACGAGCTCCAAGAGTCAAGTGTAAATAAAATAAATATAACTAAGACTTGCTAAACCAAAACGCCAATAATAGTTATGTCTGAATTTATCTCACGTCGGTAGTATTAGCCATGTACACACGGCTACACATCTAGTTAGACACCCTATATACGCATAACTACGCTACATACAAAATAGAGAATTGTCGGCAAGGGACAGTGCATGGCATGGTGTCGATGTAATGGTAAGTATAGAGCGTCGCGTCCCGTTCAGCGTGAATGAGACAAAATAACAAAAATATAACGCACTCTCTCGCACGATTCGCAGCGTTCAACTTCTAATGGTTCAAAGTCCAAACAGTCTAGGTTAATGTGTCGCTGTGTGTACATCTAAATATATTACAATATATTGACAATACTATCCATAAAAACGTCTACCGCGTCTTTCGTGTTTTTAGAAATAAAAATATGTTTCGTTCTTTCTTTCTTCTTCTTGACCATGTAAAGTATGTACCATATACTCGTAATTCACTGTATTTGAATATCATTCGAAATCAGTTGAACACATTACTAGATAGTACATTAATTCAGCCTTATACAACTAGGTCGATAGGAGACTACACAAAGCAATAGATACAGTAAGAAAAATATCATCATGCACTTAGCTGTATATTCACAAATAACCATTTCTCCAGCCTCAATCTTTATGAGAACAATTACGTTCTATTGGAGTCGAGTCCATATCGTCAAGTAAAGCCTAACAATTCCCTGTCCGTTACGTTTAAATAGTCGATCGCCACAAAGTCGTGTCTTCCGTAGCTATCGATACATCCAGATGGACTCGATACCGCTGCGTAATAAATTGGCTGCCGACTGTATCGTCTGAATGCATGCACCGTTAACGAGTAATAGATTAAGTTGCTTTCACACTAGCCAATGGCCGCTGCGATTTGGTTTAATTAATTTTGTTCAGCTCGCTGTTTATGAGCAGATTAATTTTCGGTTTACTGTGAGAAATGTGCTAATTAGATTCAATTTTGTTTATATTTGCGTTCGTTTTTGATTTGTTGTCTATATTCACTTCCAATTTTAATTTAATTAACTTAAGTGTTAAATTGATTCTCAATTTTCATATTTTAAGTGTAAAGTGATTCTATTCTAAGTTTATATTCTCTTAGTGGGAATTATATTGTTTTATAGCTTGCAAATAAGCAAGTTCAGTTACTATTATCTTTTGTAAATTTGCTGATAGTATAATTAAGTGTGTTAGCACTCTAAGGCAATATCGAAATATAAATTATTTTCCGAGACCTTCAGTAGAGAAATCCAGCAATAAGTATAAAATATTAAACCGTCGAACCCTTCAATTTCGCTTAGCTTTCACTATCTTATTGCATAAAGTTGTGTTTAAATACGTATCTCTGTTTTACTTGTAATGGTGTTCAGTATTACTTCTCTAAGTTACCTAGGAAACAAACTGAAATAATACAAGGTAATAAAAATTAGAAAGTGAATGAATACGTTTCAAAGCCTTTTCATCTTCGTGGAAATTTCTTGGCTTAACATGGATTAACGACTTTATAATCCTACACATAGAGGAAGACAGAATAATATTGGTTTTGCCTCAACAATATGAACATAGTTATTTATATACAAATCTAAAACTTAATCTATGCAGTAAAATAGAAGCCTGGCTATAAAATCGAGACGAATGCCTATTATTGGACTCAGACATTTATTTGCAAGCTACAAAGGCATAAACAACCATATTAAGTGCATCTATTTTTCGTATTACCTTGCCTAGTAAAAGCGTCTTAACTTTCTGTTATCGCCTGTTTGGCCACCAATGTATAAAGTACCGCAAATCTTGCTTATGAAGTAACGTATATTTTAAACCCACATGAATTCACTTAATCTTTCAAATATTGTGTGACCCACTTTGTGATACTCAATTGGACAGAAATTTGCATACATGTGTAAATCTGACAAGATCATAGCAATCTTTAGCTGATATAAGGAACTTGAAGACAAACAAACTGTTCAACCGATTATAAATGACATGTTATGTTGTGTTTGGCTGTCTATTGATTTGAATATTTGGAGCCACATGAAGGTATGAAACATAATGTATAAATTGTTGTTTGGTATATTTACGCAAATGTGAAATTAATCTACTTTTAACAGCTTTTGTCACGAGCGTTGAAACTGATAATAACTTTCTGCTTCTAGATGTTTGAATGTTTGAAAACATAGATAAACTATTTTCAAGTGTAATCCAAGTAAAGAATGATGATAATTAATTATTCTTAACTGTATGCTATATTATTCCTTATTTTATTTCTTCAAATGAACATTTCCGCACTAAATACAATCGACTTAAACTTACTAACGAACTGTACTCAAATGGAAATAACGCTCAAAGAACACTCATATTTGTACAGTTTGTTTGTGGTATCTTAAAAATATATAAGGTCAATATGGCGTGAGAGATACACTTAGTATTGCAAGAATTAACAGTTACCTGCCATCTCTTGAGCTTTATGCCTGATTACCACTGCCTCATATCACAAAACTCCGCCATTAAAAATTACAAGTTCGATGTGACAAATTTTTTATTGCCGTCGTATTTTAATTCTGTTTTATAATTATTATGTATGATTAATATTGAAATACTTGAAGAAAAATCTTTAAACCCCTCTTATGCATATTGTGCGCACGGAAGAGAGGTATATTTGGTATTCTTACATACATACATACATACATATGTATATTATCAATGCGAATATGTGTTCGTTTGTTTATTACACTTTCACGCCATAACTACTCGACTAATATTCATGAAATTTCGCATACAATTTGTCAGAAGAACAAGAAAGGACAAGCGGTATCTTTCATCCAGAAAAAAGTACCGTAAGCAACATAACCTAACCGCGAAACCGCGGGAAAAACCTAGCAATGAATAAATTAATACTTGAAGAAAGACCCCACCCCTTTTTAAGCAAGTGTGATATTTTGTATAGTTAGTTGCAGCAAGTTTATAAGAAGAAGGAACGCAAGAAGCTAGAATTTTAGAAATTACTGTTGAATGTTGACTTCTGGACGACCAAGTACATATCACTTTCCGTATCAAATCTTATATAAAGGTATACTGCAGTTGAATTGATTTAATCTCGATCTATCAATGTACCAACAGCTACAAGTTGATTTCGTAACGCTTCTACAAACAGAACCATTACGTACTAGCTTCCTTATCTGCACTTTGATGTTTTATTTCCTGTGCTTATCTACAGAATGTATTTAGGTCTTCTATGGGCAGTTATTATTCGTTCGGTTATCTTTATTTGCTTCTAAGGATATTCGGTTTCGAGTCAACGGTGTAAAAGTTGTTTATAATTTTGTAATGTTAGCGTAAACAAACATAATTTATTATTATAATATTCATTGTAACTACTTTTGCCTAACACATTTTCTTTGTCTTTTTCAGAAAGACAATTTACTCACTAAATTCTATGTCTATGCAAACACTCAAATAACGGACACGAAATCTCATATATTATATGCTTATTTACTCTTGAAATGTTAGACGGGTATGGCTCTTTTAAGTATGAGAGAGGTTAGACCTTAGTGCAGTGCGGTTTATTCGCTACGGGGATCTGTGAGATCATTATAATGAACTCTCAGATTTCCTCACAATAGTTTCGTTTACCATTAATGCGAGCGATAACTAACCATTTCATATGCACATAGCTTGAAATTTCGTGCAGTGGAGACCCAGAGACCTCTCCATGGCTGCTTTGCAGGTTTCTATTGCCATTTGTTATAATTCCTTTTTTTATTATTCTAACATATTATTTTAATTTGTTACAGGTAAGCGACCAACACATTTTCAACAATGCTCCACATTTTGAGGACTTGAGTGACGTATATTTTATTATAACTACCATTTATTTAACAATAATTTACAGGATCGTAATATGTGATTTATTAGTTACAGCTTGCGAAAATGACAATTATCTCTGTCATATCATAAAGTCTTTGCATACATAATAGCTTATTACTATCTTAGAACTTATTGCCTCATACACTTATTTAAAGTAATATTTAATGAGTATTTAAATAAGAAATATTATAATGAAACAATTATTATGTGACTAATAATATCAGCCCTGTCCCAATGCTGGGCATAGGCCTCTTTTCAGTGTGAGATTAGTTAGGCCATAGTGCACCACGCAGGTTCTTACGAGTTGATAGTCTTTACATATCTTCTACAACATTATGGAGAAATCTCAGACATGCAGGTTTCCTCAAGATGTTTTGCTTCACCGTTAAAGCATTATGTGATGGAATGACATGCATAGGCTATATATATATCTCTAAAGGGCTGGACATATATTATATATTGCGTCCATCTTCATCACATCATACATACATAATCTTACGCCTATATGCCTAAGTACCTAGTGCAAATTTCATTATTTAAAACATATCATCATATGTATTACGCTACTCCTTAAACAATATGCAACAGTGTTGTTTCAGTAACCGCTTAGCTCAGATTGATTGAGTTAGGGAGCATACACTTATACACAAGATACAAAAAACTTGAGATGTCTTCCTTAATACGCAGTACTTAATATATCAATGATTTCGTCAATATTTTAGTAAGTTTACTGACTTAAGGTAATACCGGCTTTGATTACAGTGCGTATATTAATATCAAAGTCACGTAGAACAAGTTAATGTCCAAACATTAGTCACAGTGATCGATAAATCGAGTTTGTTGCTTCATTCATTATTATTAATATCTACAAAATAAATGTCCGTGAAATTGCCGTGTAGTTTTCGACTGAGAACGAAACCACTTTGCTTCTTCCCGTGGGCGTTGGATAAGGCTTCGTTGACTGCGGTATTCTATTATAGTTTTTAATAGAACTGAGGCTAGCAAAAGGTTTTCCATAATTTGTAAAAAGAAGTTAGTTTGTTACAAAAAAATCTTTACTTAATATTATAAATACTAATGTGAGTGTTTGTTTGTTACGCTTTTACGCCTTAACTAGTTGACTGTAAACAAGCAATCTTAAATACGATACGAAACCTAAGATGCACGCACTAAATAATTTACAGAAAGATTATTCACAGATCTATTGCGGTCGCGCTAGGTCCAAAGTGAGTCATAGAGATAACTATGGTTCAGACTTTTCACGTCTTATGAGAGAGTCAACAAATTTCGCATACACGTTGTCAGGGTTACAGAAAAAGACATAGGATACCTTTCACCAAGAAAAATTTGTTTCTGAGCGAGCAGAGACGCAATCAAAAGCTATATATAAGTTGCCTCGGTTTTCTGTTCCTCAGTCCATGTCGTTTTTACTTAAACAAATATGTGCCTCAGACAAGTCCTAGATAAACATAATTGTTCACGACAAAAACATATAAACACATAATAATAGCAACAATTTCTCTCAACAAAAACTGTCATTATAATCAATTATAGTGAAAACTTTGACGGTCACGGTAGTTTTGCTCGTCGCAGGCTTTCTACAGACCAATTAAATGCTGCCTACTTGCGTCTAGACGATGCTAAGATAAGCTGTGATGAGCTATCGTGAAATTGATTTGTCAGTCGTATCTTATAGACTTATATATAACCTAGTACATAAAGATATATATTAATTATAGCAATATGAAGATAGATAAGGATCGTAATTTACACAATACTTTAATTAATTTTTCTTTTTAAATCTACCGCACTAGTTTTGAATTCTGTGTCGCGAGGGACTTTACAAACGTTCAAACGACGGACACAAAGCACAGCCAGACTAACAACCATTTGTGAATCACACAAAGTTTTGTCCCGTGTGGGATTCGAACCTTCGAAAAATTTTTGTTGTTTTTGAATTTCAATTATTTCAGTTAAGTATTTTTGTATTATTTCATCGTATGTATATTTTATTTTTTTAAACCTGTTTTGTATTTTTTTTCTTGTTTTGTTTTCATTGATTTATAGCTAATTAATAAAAACTCAACCAACATACAATTATTATAGAGTGCTATGTACGCCGTTATTGTCATGTACATTAGGCATTAAACCATTAAACTGCTGTATTATAACAATTTATAATGTATATGATGTGGCTGTATTTTAATAAATAAATAAATAAAAAAATAAACCCACAACACGCCTCAGTGGCAGTAACGAGGCGACCACTTATATATATAAAACATTTTTTATTATATATATACATAGTCTTATATATATGAAGAGGAAGCAGTGGTATATTACACCATATTTTGCCAGTTTGTAGATCCAACGTCCTCATTTACGACCCTTATATAGATTTTATTTCCGATTGCAGGGCATGATTTCTGACAAAGTGCTGCTACCGACTATATTTTGACAGAGAAACTTAGTACCATATACATAATTTATACAATTAAGAATTACAGATAGTGTAGCGTATTGCCAAAATCGTATTTATATGTCTACATGCGGGCAAAGCCGAAAATTATAGATAGTGTCGTGTAAGAATAAGATAAATTCTGATGTGGTAAAACCTACGTAAGTTATTAGCATCGAATGGTTCTCCGTTAATTTTCAAAATGCAAAGTGCTGTAGGTACTGGCCGTTTCTTCAACAATCACAGTCAAACAAAAATATTTCTATACTTACCTCTTTGTCATAAAAAACCAACCAACACTCTTTTACGTTTATAATATCTGATACATTAATCAACGTCTCATTTCTTTCAATACAGCTCATTTGTATCCGAAAACGATACAGCCCATAATAAGAAAGGGGTCATAACAATACATTAGGATTACTTACCCAAACATAAATCTCGACCCAAATCCAAAAGTTTAAAATGAGAAAGAAATATAACGCGATTTGGTTGATTGAATATCAATTTGTTTATTTTTAAGGCAAACAAATTAGCGTCACGATTTAGCAACTTAAGGTCGACCATTGTTTTATAAATAAGAATCTTGAGTCATTATTTTATGTAAATTAGTTGTTTCATTGTTTATATATAAAAAATCCTTGATAAATGATGTATTTAGGATTGTTTCTTATGTAAATGATGCAATCTAAAAACGATTAAACTTATATGATGCGTAGTTCGGGGTTGTCTGACTTATTAAAATTTGGCTCATTTGCCCCGTGCCACAAGTTCGCGCTTATATTTATGGTCGATCGCACCGAGTCCAATTTTTAAACTTGAAAGAAGAAGTATGTGTAACTACAAACATGTAAAAAAATATAAAACTCCGTGCATGGACTCGGAGGCGTACAAACTACTAAACTTCATTAGAATATAAAATTTTATACCACTTCAATTATAGGCCACTTTTCGTTCACAAACAAGTCTTAAACATTGGTATCCACATTTCATAAAGTATAGGCTGCATAGACCGAGGAGACATCGGTTCATGTTATCTTTCCCTGCAGAAACCATGCTTCTGAATAATTGAGAAACGATAAAGGCCTTACTGAACAATATCATTGACTTACCATCCTTGCTGAGGTGGTATCAATTTGAATCATCCTTCTATCGGTGATTTTAATTTTCATTACCAACTATCACTAAGATTTCGTAACATGCAAAAACAACCAGAACGCAAAGATTTTGCTCTTCATACTAACGATACTCGGTTTCAAACATCCTTTTTTTCGATATATCTTAATGAAAATCATAAATCCATTAATTATACTCCGAGTAAACTGAATTGCCAGTAAATATTAGGTGCAGCTTGATTGATTGAATTGGCCCGCGATTATAGACCTTTGTAAGATATACCTGAATTAAAAGGCCAATCTAGCTACTGGAATACAAATTGTTGGTAGACATTATAATGTACGAGTAGAAGTAATAAAAACTATATTATGTGCGGTCGCTTTGATGGTACTACTAAAGTATTCGTATGTTGATAGTATTGGTTTATAATATACGATTAATCTAAATACACTCTTCTTTTTTGTAATAAAACGCTTTATATGTTATGCCTGTATCTCGTGGGAATTATAAACATTCATATAATGATCTCTTAGAATACTTACGTACTACTTAAGTGCATTCCCAGTCTGGAATCGGCCAAATACTTATACTCAATTTTTTGCCTAGATGTGGATCGAGCTCACAATATTGTAGTAGTACAGGTAGTATAGGCAATAGCTAGGCGCCAACCATGTGAAGAAAATTTGACTATTATAAATATTCAATACAATTTCAATGTTTTATATTTGGTTTCTTAGTATGATTGCTTAAAACTTAAGAGAAATTTAAATAATTGAGCAACTAAATTGTATTGCTTTATAAGTGTCCATTAATATGCAATAAAATATATTATATTATTAATAATGTTTATATTAATACGTAAAACATCATTAAATACTATCGCCTAATATCAAGTTAATTAATTTTTATTATAATGAGTGTCGTAAAAAATTACCGTTGCTATTTGTACTATTTAGAAATATCCGACTGATAATAAAAAACTAAAATTGAATAAAAACTATAATGCAAGGTAAAATTTGTTTATATCCCTAAAAAAGTTGGATTAAACCCTGTCACAAAGATAACAAAAATATTAAAGTAATCACAACAAAAAATACCCAGACCCAAAACAATTATCCGTGGATCATTTTTTTGTTACATTCAACATTTATTTTGTCCCGTTATCGCTAAAACTATTACGCCATCAGTGCATTCAAAACGATAAAATCTCCAAGTACCTGTAAAATGTATCTCAAATCACGTTGATCGTAAATTCTGCATAGAAAACAGAAAGGTTAAATCGGCCCTAATCGTAAAGAAGACAGCGGTCCATTGAATCTCGAGAATCTAGATTTAATTGAGCAAACTAATTATATTGAATGTTGCGGAGCTGATAAAATCTCTCGTGGGAATGAAGTCGTCTTACATAGATCGTTGAGATTAGCTCAGATGAATTTAATGGTTTACGAAAATGAAAACGGCCAAGTCGAGCATAAATGACAAGATAATTATGTATTTATTGAATAATCTAATACAATATGGCTATTTTAGAGTATTGCTTGAAATCTCCTAAGAATTAATAAACTTATCTTGCACCAATATTTTGCTAATCATGCCTAATTCCACTTTTTAGGATAAGTCACAGTTGGGTTGCATTCAAATTTTACTTTTTTTGATTAGGTCTCATGTTTAAACATATTAATGTGATGGTTGATAAAATATGGTGTTAGTTGTTGTGTTAGAAGTGTCGACACACTTCTTTCTTTTCCATATACACCATATTTTACAGATCTGTCGACAACTGACTATTGAGACCTGTACATATTATTACTAATCAATTTCTAGAATTCATTGCCAAACCAAATCCTTCAAAATGTGATGGCAATCAATCAATTAGCGTGTTGCAGTCCACTATTCAATGTGGCTAATGTCCAACAGAGAAATCTTAACTGTTATCAAACAGTTGCTGTGGCTGATGACGTTAAAATTGATTTGTTTGCAATCATGCAAACTACTCAATTTCGGCGTCATCAGCCAGTCATCCCCTTCTGCATCTAGTCTATTCATGATGTCATAAGGCATTGCCTAATCTTTAGGAGAAATTAAGAAGTAACATCAGCGATAAGGATAAGCTGTAAAAATTTCTACATGACAAAATAAATTCCTTATACAATAATGATGAATAGAATTCTTAGAAAGACAATGAAGACATCAGTATTACACTTGATAAAAGCAAGATAGTACTCGATACTGTGGAAAAAGATAACGAGCTACGTTTACAAGAGTTTAGCTTCTAAGAAGTTTCTTTATAGGGTTCCGTACGAGAGGGGTCCGAATAGAAGCCTATTGTTGTGGCAACATCTGCCTGTAGGTCTATCAGAAGCTTCTTATGTATGAACCTGGTACCACGATTTTCTTTCTTATTAATTTATTTTACATGTAGATTGTGCTAGAGGATATTTTATCTGTAATCTGTAATAAATAAATAAATCTATAAGTAGTTGCAGGTTAAATATTTGTACACCAGACATGGTAGAATATAAAAGACGTATTAATATATTATTAAGATGATCGATGGCGTGGTGGTTAGTGTAACCGACTGCTACGCCTGAGGTCGCGGGTTCGATTCTCGCACAAGTCAAACATTTGTGTGCATGAACATGGATGTTTGACTTGATCTGGGTGTTTATATGTATAATATGTATGTATTTACAAAAAAAACGTATATATGTATGTTTATCGATTGTCTAGTACCCATAGTACAAGCTCTGCTTAGTTTGGGCTAGATGGTGTTGTGTGTATGTGGTAGAATATTTATTATTATTTATTTATTATGGATTCTATTAACACCTTTATTGTAACTATATTCTTACAAGTAAGTGTTTCTTTCTTTCTACACATTTAAGGAAACACAAGTATATTTTAAATTTAAATTCTACTAAATTTAAAGCTTTGTGGGGCCGTCAGTTATAGTTTTTAAAAATATTGCATTTTGTTGCTAAGTAATAGTAATAGGAAACGGTTTTACAAAATAAGGTATCAATTATACACTATCTAAACACGGAAATTTTAAACTTAGTTTTGTATTTTAATTAATAATAGAACTAGTTTCAAAAAATTTGCATCTAATTAATTCAAAGCTACATGGATATTTCTAAGTACGGAATCCTCACGCGACAGGACCGGCTCGTTCATGACCAACTTTTTAATTCTCTGTTACAAGTTTCACATACTGCTGATGGCAATGTAGATTACATTATGTATGATGTATATCTCAGTCTTCCCACGATCGTCTAGTCCTCATGTAAGACGAAATACTCCCGGTTCATCAAACACGTCACACGTGACCTCTCTGTGTGCCTTCGGTGCAGGATTATTTTATTTACTGCTTACTTTTTCGGTAAATTGCATAGTTTTGAGATCTTTTAGTAGATTTCTTAGAAAAATGTAACTGTACCATTGTGTGGGCAGGCTTAGATATACAGGTTTCGTTTTGTCTAAGTCTACCCTTGTAAAAAATATAAGAAGGGAATGCTTAGACGATTGTTCTCTGACTAGTTCAAAGACATATAGAGTAAGAGGTAATCAAATAGTATGCATTCAGAATGTGATGAGAATGAATAATTCAAGATAGGTATATTACGATTTTAGCAGGTGGACATCTGCAGCGATTTTAAGAACCTAGCATTTGCTTTGTAGGTCTTTTAACAACCAGGCAGTGCACTGTTGTCTTCTGTTTATTTATGGTTCCTTCCACACTGCTGAATCTTCTCCCATTAGTAGAAGGCGCTTTAAAAGCAACTGATTGCAATTGGCCAATTGAGACTGCTAGTGTCCGGGCAATGATATTTTTGAGAGGAATTTCTCTGCAGCACCACTAAATCTGTAGCCTTATTACATAGCAGGTAACATTTTAAGTGGGTGTTATTTAACACTTTAAAGAGATACGTGCTAAGTAATAACGATGACCTTAATAATTTTCATGAATGGAATAAAATAACACCAAACATAATCAAAATAAAAGTGCTTATTCAGTACAATAGCATCGAAACACTGCCTTGAATAGCATTCCAACTGGTTTTCTTCAATGCACTACTACAAGATTTGCGGTTAAAAAATTCAAAAGCAAATTACCATCTGGGATAATTCATGAGCCATTCATTGCCATAAATGGTTTTCAGAAAGTGATACCGAACGGTTTGCACCGAATATGGTGTTACGATCCAGTTTCTAAAGCAGAATGCGAATTAATGTGAATAGATGGTCGGACAAAGTTGAAGATGATTGTTGCGTAAGATATTGCTTCAGTTTTTTGTTTTTTGGTTTGGTATTTTATGTCACCAAGGTAGCATGCAGGGCGCCTGAGAAATAGTTGATCTCTCTTAAAGGCTCTGTTACTGGCAGGAAACCGCCAGTTACAGACCCTCTGCCGGATTTTTTAATGTTTTACTACAAACAGCACATTGACTCCATCAGTAACTTAGAAAACCTGATTCTGAACCTGAGCAGAGATCTCGAACTATTGGTTCCATCATCTTTCCTATTAGCATCGCCAAGCGAATAAATATTCGGATTGGATATCAAAATAACCGTTCCTGTTCTATATTTTTTAGTAGCTTGCGGCTTAGTTATATTTCGTTGCAAGAAAATATAGTCATGTCCATAATCGATAACCGCCAGGACAGCCGCTAGCTCATCTTCTATATAAAAATCTTAATATATAAACTTGCATCATCAACATGCGTCACTCACGGTCAACCTGAAACTACATTCCATCTATATGCATTCATTATCAATAAATTTACTCTCATTCATAAGCACCACTTAAACTCTTTCACAATACTCCAACCCTGCTAGTCTAATCTCCCCAGAATCTCCTTTGTACTGCTTATCTGGCTCAACGCACTCAATATGATTTACAATAAGCACGGAGCTTCGTATCTACCGCATTTCTCACTACCATCCATCACTTTTTTATTGCACTGTTATCAGTTATCTGGACCGGATCAAACTGTGTCAATGTGTATGTTGTTGGCAAACAACGGAATCTGTTAATTTGAGATACAACTAGATGCGTTTATTGATTCTCTAAAAATAGACTCACTAGCGTTTCAGCGAAATTTACAAATTAAATTTTAACTTCTTTTGTTACCTTTTATAGTTTACACGTATAACGACGTAGCCATGGTCATGGAGGAACTCCAAAAACACATCAGTTAAAAAGGACGACTCGGTGACAACTTGAACCTGATAAAGTTAAGTAAACATATTTAATCGATTATGAGATCTCAAATTTAAAGGCAAGTTCCGGGTTTCCGGTTAAGACACTTTAAGTAACAACCAGTAATATTGGTTATAACATTCATTGATGCAAATATTGATAATTTTGATGACCGTTATTGAGAATAAACTAAACATTATTCGCAAAATATATTTTTATACTGACCTGAAAATTGTCTTTTCGCAAAGAAAAAAATGGAGTAAGAACAAAATTACTATTTATTGGAAACCAACCACTTATTTGAAAAGTTAAATCCATTCGTATCATGTATGCTGTTGTATTTTAAAATATCAAGAAATAAAAAAGTCTATAAAATATAATGAACTATGTAAAGTAAGGACTAATAAGCCAAGTATCTGTTTATAAAATTGCATTGCAAGAGATCAAAATATTCGATATTACACGAGATGGTTGCACTGCGAGTATATCGACGTATCATGTTCCTCTGTTGACCGGTCAAGGGCGCTCAACCGTTACAAATCACTAGCGTTTAAACAGCGTATAGAATATAGATGCTGCTTTTGTTACCATCTTTTGTTAGCGTTAATACTGGTACTCACTTTACTTATACGTTTCATTATTTTCCCCATAGTAGGCATAATATTACGGTATAAAACATTATAACATCAACCCTGTTCCAGAGTTCGGGTATTTTCGGCATAAAAAGAGTTAGGTTTATGCCACCAAGCCTTAGTGCGGGTTGGCAATCGACACATTTTAGGTAGGTTTCCTTCGATGTACAAACAAGTTACTAACAATAATTAATTTAAAATTAGGCCGTGTATTAGGAATGTTATCTCCTGTGGTTATCTCTATAAGATAAAAAATCAAGTTATACTTATGGAGACGTAATATCTGTTTATACTTGATATACAGGGTGTCCGGTAATTAATGGATAACCTTGAAATGTCTTATAGTAGAACTGAAGATCGTTCAGAAAAAATAAAAATAAAAATTATATATATATATTAAAAGTGCAAGCTATATAAGCATAGCATACATTTGACTGTCTATCCATTAGCATAATTAGTGTTTAATAATAAAACAACAAAAAACCGATGGATTTCATGCATTTATGGTCGTAGTATACAAGAAAGTTATACATGCTAATTAAAAAAAACACATATCTCAGGTAGTAGTTAGGATAGTTTTTTTTTCATATTTTTTTCTGAACGGATATCAATTCCACTATAAGACATTTCCAGGTTATCCATTAATTACCGGACATCCTGTATACTATATCTTGAAAGCTTCAAGTCTTATGTATTAAAGGGCGACGACATTACCGTCGATATTATGCATAGACACACGCCTGTCACTAGAGCTAGTAAGAGATGTATTACACCTTTTTTTACCAACTATGAATTACATGCTACCTGCTGGCTAACGAATAATCTAATAACACTACTCTATCCGTAAATCGATTCCAATACTTTATTGTCTTCTGCAAAGTTAAGTTAGACATCCTATATACGCATAACTACGCTACATACGAAATAGAAAAATATCGGAAAGGGACAGTGCATAGTGGTGTCGATGTAATGGTAAGGATAGAGCGTAACAAAAATGTAACGCACTCTCTCGCACGATTCGAAGCGTTCAACTTCTAATAGTTCAAAGTCCAAACAGTCTAGATTGATGCGTCGCTGTGTACATATCTAAACAATGCTAACTATAAACTAATGTTATAAATGCCAATGTGAGTTTGTTTCTTTGTTACGATTTTACGCATTAACTGCTTCACCGATCATCATAAAATTTCACAGGCACAGAAAAGGAGATACTTTAATACCTTTCATCTAAAAATAAAATACTGTGCCTAAACAATGATCACTAAACTTAATTCTAACTTTAACCGTAACATCTCCATCGAACTTGTCTTGTATATTAATATTAATGTAACAATTGGTATTACGTAAAACTGACCACCTGGCGTTTGCATCAGTATAATTGTTCAGTTGATTGATACAGCCATTACTGGTTCCTAAGTTTTATGGGCTACATGTAGTGCCTACTTCGGTTTTAGTTTCATTACGGCTTTAGTAGGTAATGTTTATAGCTCTGGTATGGCTTGATGCAGTGTACGTTAAACGAGTAAATATATGTTGTTGCCATTGTATGTAGTATTTAATTGGTACTTGGTATCAATATCAGTAAACTTGTTTATTGTTATGTACTGTTGGTATCAGTAATATAAATATACCGAGCTTCAGGTAGCTACTAAGCTCTTTTCTTGTGTGTAAGGTTGTGAGAAAACCAGCTACTTGTATGTGGTAGGCCGATCAAAATCTTCATCTAATATTAAAAGAATAAATATTATTTCGCCCCGTCCGAGATGATACATTTGACAATCGTAAAATATCTCATATTTACATTATCAAACCAATTATTATATCCAATATAAGATTTTAAGTATATAGTTTATAGTGTTACAATTAAAACTAGAAACTATAAACTTTAAATCGTTTATTGCTTCAACGACTACAAGACCGAAATTACAATATCGAGATCTAAAACAATTCAAATCCATGCGTTTATAAATGGAGCCATTATGTCTGCCACATAAAACAACTCGCAGACTGTCTGCCAACGATATTACTTAACACAATTTAGTTTTAGATATAGCTATGAATTATTTAAGGCAAGCAACTGAGAGGTAATACGGTGGACAGGTAATGTGCCAATTCTGTATTGCACAGTATTCTCGGCTAAACAAACGATCATAACGTGATATGAAAGCTGATAACAAACGCAAAAATAAAGTTGAATTGGTATTAACGTCCCTACATCGGGTTGAAAAAGTCAATATAGATGAAAGGCCTACAGTTATAGATTTTGGTCTATACTCTAGAAAATTGTTTAAACGTCTTGGCTTAGATCCTAAGGTATATAAAACTAAAAATTAAATTGGCTATCGGTCTGTTAACATGGATTAATAAAGATTCGGTCGAAGAAGCGGTCGCCTAATGGTCAAAATTCGACCAAAATTCCTAAGCTTGCTACTTTGTTTTCTGTTTTTCTCTATTACAAATAAATAAGGTATAGTAACTATAGTTACAAAGAATTGTACGACGTCAGACGAACAATGTCGAAATACTACGAACGCGATTCGACTGCGTGTGTCAAATGCATGGTTGTGTGCGTGTAACGTTTTTCATTAATTTAATGTATTTCTAATGCATATTTTATAAAAATATTAGGATTCATCCCTCCTTCTCCATATAAACTTTAATTGTGCCAAATTTCATACTCCTCTGTCTGCACAATTTTCGTAAAAAGGGGTACAAAGTTTTTTCTTCACGTACCTATCAATATATAGATTAGAGACCGTTTGCAATACAATTATACTCCTATAATGATTATAATATTTGTTGGTATGTAAAACCTGAATTGCGTTTAGAAACAAATGCGAAATAGAACCATGTGGTATGAATGGTGGCAATCAAAACGCAACATCCAATATTTTTGTTATCAAAAAACATACAATCGGCATATTTCATCATAAAACTAAAGCTAAAGTAACTTAAATCAAGGCGCAATTCCTGTCACCCATCTGGCTGACCATATGACCTGCAAATAACTACATTATCTATTCTTACACGTGCATGTATAATAATCACCAAAGGGAAAGATAAATGTAAACTGCGCTTAGATTCCACCAGCTGTAGCTAAGTCTCTCGTAATAAAGGCTGATTCTCTGGATACATTTCTACATTCTGCTGCTGCTATTGATAATTGCCGTCTTAGCCTGAAGTCACGAGGAAGGAGAAGCTCTAAATCTTTAATACCTAGTAGTCAGCATTTAATCATATTGATATAAAAACTGTACTAACAAACCTAACAAAGACGTACAAGAAGGCTTACGTCAGTGTCTAAACGTGTTATAAGATAAACTTTATCTCTGCATAAAATAGCTACACTTGCATAATTATGCATCGTTTAAATTATTCCACTGCGCATATAAATATTGTAAAGGAATATTAATTTACATTATAATACTTGTAGGCTCTGTTCTTTTATATTTTCAAGGTTTCCCTTGCTTATTATTATTCTCGACGTCTTTATGTCTGATTGGACATAATTCTATGTTAACTATGTGGATAGACTCTCGGTTGTTCTCCACAGAGGCAAATAAAGACTTCTTACTTGAACCACTTTTGATTATGATTGGCCTCTTTAGCATTAGCAGTCTCATGGTATTC
Source organism: Catocala nupta (assembly GCA_963675205.1). Taxonomy (NCBI): domain Eukaryota; kingdom Metazoa; phylum Arthropoda; class Insecta; order Lepidoptera; family Erebidae; genus Catocala; species Catocala nupta. The sequence goes on from OY776093.1 coordinate 25,785,655, forward strand.
TCCACACCGACTTCTCAGTTTGGCATCTTTATAATTTTCTCTAAAATATCTAGTTTAGAGAATCTATTATACCTATAATCAACTAACATAACTTTGATTTTTAATAGACTTGTTTATTCTAAAAAGTCTGCTGTATAATAGAGATTAGTGCCAAACTATAGATAAATTCTAATTAATACAATACTGCACTTTACATATATTATAACAAGCTATTTTGGTTGACATTTTTATTAACTGTTATCCCCGCAACGACCTTCTATTCAAATATAAACATAAACGCATATTTAAACGTGTATACTAACAAGATGCTCAAAAAGCCAATGTATTAGAAAAATTCCAGTTTATATAAATTTTGCACAAAGTAGCGAAGAACAAAAACAGTTTAATCATAAATCACACAAATATGTTAACAGTTACATTTTTAAATTAAATATGATCACAACAGAGTCAAAACAACAAGTCAATAGCCTATACATTTCGATCCAAAATTCATTGGTACCACACCCAAATTTTTCAAGTATATTGGCACCAAAATCACTAATGGTGACCAGTGTCAACTTCTCTATAAAAAACTACTTAATAAAAAAATCGACAGTTCATTCATTTACTTTACGCCCACTACAAGATTAATTTAAAACTGATGTCAGTGAATAAATATTTAGTGCATTACGTAAGACACTAAAATCGTCGTCGCCTTCAAAAGCCTTCTAAAGTAGAGCTATCGGGTTCAAATCTGGACAAGTGCCTTTATCGTCTACAGGCTTAAAAGCTATGACGTTAGATTAGATAGACACTGGCTTAATGGCCTAATTAGTGGTAAAGAAATAGTTCGAGTTTATTGAATGCTCATATCTGCTGTCTCCGGAATGATTGATATGGGAAACTGAAAGTTTAATATGCTCTCTAGTACGACAATATCTATTCTGCCAGTTTGAAAATGAAAAAGATTGTTGAAGAAAGCTTTAATAAAACACTGCCCGACTAGCGATTCAAACTTGAAAATTTGCAGCTGATAGTTTTGCAAGCACTCTCATAAATGCCACTAGTTCAACGAGGCGGTCTTCAAAATAATATGTGTATTTAAGAAAGACTACTATTACCACTAATAATGATTATCTTACAAAATAGCATGTCGCAAATTTCGCTTAATTAACCACTGCTAGGCTTTGTTACCCGCTTATAACGATTTATGATATTTATCTCTATTTTAATTTAAAGACAATACAATATTATTTATATTACAGACCAGGTAGCGTTGTTGTTCAGAAAAATCTCAACATTAGCAGAGACACTCTGTGACTATGTGGATCCAAAAATAACTGCTAAAATGTCATAAAAAAGTACCCAATTGTGATGCGAAATGTTTTATTCCTAATAAGAAAGAAAGGAGCAGCCTTTCCCCAGAAATGAGGCAGTGCGTCGATTAGTATTAACGTCAGCAAGTCTGGTCGATTATGTAATAGAAAGCCTATTTAACATAACGGTTAGCCTCCAGTGATATAGTGAAGGGCCTTTGTTGCATCTCAAATGCGAGTAGTATATCTTTCTATTTCAATCGCTTTGTATAAGCTAAGGTCAGTGGAAGCTGTGCTAGGTTTCAAATCAAAGTTCATAAGCATGCTCTATAAAGCACTAATCCGTAAACGATTAGCGAGGTTAAGCAACGTTGGGTGCAGTCAGTCTAAAAAGTCTCAAAATTCCACTAAGCAGTCACCCATCTGGGTGACTGCTTAGTGGTATTTCATCTGAACGTCTCCGTGCTTCGGAGGGCAAGTAAAAAGTCGGTCCCGGTTGTTGCTAAATTGACAGCAGTCGTTAAGCTATGTTAGAGGCCTACGGGCGGCTTGAACAACTCTTGACAACATGTTGGCTATTAAACATAAGAAAAAAAAAAGAATCTGGAAATTATTTTCCTTTTTGTTTATTTGTCATAATTGCAATAATTAATTTATAGTACTGTTATTTATTGATTATTTGGTAACCTATATTCTGTTATTAAAAATAATACGATAAATACTAAACATTATTTTTGTTGTTAATGCCTTATTTAGTATCAATGTATTTTCAATGATAAATATTATGGATGTGGTGACAGTTTTATTATTTGCTTATTATCTTCATCATTATTTACGATATTTTTCTAACAATTATATTTTTGTTACAGGTACTGATTTTATTATAACAGCAACAATTGCTCAACATCACGACTTGTAAGTGACAAACTATAAATATAATAGTGGAATCTGAACGTACTATTTAAATATAATTAATTATTGCTACCAATTTAGATAGGCGACGAGACACGTTGCACATGGATTTGTTATAAAGGGGAAAAATAAATGGTCAGTAAAAGTAAATTTATTAACCCACTTATATTTTTCTTTGTTAAAATAAAATATTGCATCACCATACAAAACGTTCTTTGTTATATTAATATCTACAAACAGCATTTTTGCTTGTCCAAGCATTAATACTTGTCAACATGTTCAGTGAAACTATACAAGTTTCACTGAACATGTTGACAAGTATTTATTTTTAATTCCTTAAAGTATTTTTAATGGCATCTTTAAGATCATTTCATTCATTATATGTGTTCGAAGGTACAAAATGCTTTGTACATTCTAACTGTAATTATGTAGCTAGTGTAATATTTTGTTTTTACATAGGCTAACTTCTGTTTAAGCTAAATATGATACGAATGAGACAAAAAATTGCGAGGTTGCCAGAGCTTATAGACAGGACATTGTATATATTTAATTAACTTATTAATGCTGTCTTGTTGCTAAATAAAATAAAAAAGCTTTTAAACTAAATATATGCCTACTTCGCTGGCAATAAGCTTCTGACTTCTATAGGCTTTTTTCTATCAGACAATAAGTTGACGTTGAAGAAGACGTTGTAGCGCGTTAGTTGTTTTTCAAGTTCCTAACCAGTAGCACCAACAGTAAGCAGAAACCACGTTTTCTTTTTACATTATCTAAAAGCTTATGTAATATTTACACACACAGCAATTGCGTAAAGCATTTGTTAATTTTACGACAATATTATGACTGGAATTATAACTACATGCTACTATCTCGTATAATAATTATATTTGTATATTTTATAACTATATTTTATTAAGCATCCATAACCAGTCACGTATAGGCGCTAAAATCACTAAAGATTATATTGCCTTGTGCAATTTATGAATGAAGTATTTTATCTAACAACGGGTCATTGACAAATTTGCGTTTGATAACCTACCATGTTTGGTCTGTCCCAGATTCTATATCTGGGCGAGGTATAATTTCCTCGATAGCGATGACGTCACAATTATTAAAGTGATTGTAGATATGATTAGTAAAATTCCACAATTTTAACTTACTACCGGTTTAAAGCGTAGTCGTTAATTTCTTGTAAAACATTTTTTAAAGTGTCTCTGCCTTTACATGAGCTTGATACAAAAATAGCTCAATATTAGATTCAATAGAGAGCAACAATATTTGATTTCACTTAATAATCATCTGAACTAAACAAACTATTTTATCTATCCCATTTTACTAGGTCTTCAAAGTTTACTACTTTCTTTTATAGCTGATCCACTCTTTATTAATTTCCCTTTACATGTGAATATAATTAAATTTAACTCTCACTGCCCATATAAGTAAGATGGCTTCATACCTATTATAATTTTCGCCTCTGATATGCCTTGAAGCTTCACACAATGCAGCATAAGATTTTAGCGTCAATCTTACTGACAAGCAATCTATCGCATTCTTTGTAAGAAAAAGTTATCATGATCCAAACGAACGTCAGTTTCAAAGATACACAAAGCTGTTTCTATTGTTACCATCTCAAGTACTTTGGAAGTAACGAAGCGAGACTAATCTTGGACGTTTGGAAAAGATAGTAGGATTGCGAAATAAGAACCGTTTAGTTTAATGAATTATTAATAAAAATAATGTTTACTCATAGCTTTTAGTATTTGAAATTACGGATACACCATAAAATTAATACTTGCAGACACCGAGCATAATTGGATAAAACAGTATATCAATTCTTATTTACACTAAGGAGTCTTGAATAGGACTCGATAACTATAGGCACGTACCTAAATGTGAAATATTGAAATGCTGAATATACTGAATAAAAGCAAAGATAATATGCTATGCCGTATAAACACTTTGATATTAATACGTATTTACGAATGTGATCAAAGAACATGCGAAGCATACTTCGTTTAAATATGTCACAAAGAACAGACGACACAAGTTGATAATATGTACATTAAAAATCTATGTTGTTCTTTTAAACTACATTATACGAATTTTTGTCGCGTTGTTTATTCTTAAAAACTACTAATGACACTTACTATATTATCTATGTTGTTATTTTGACATTTCATTATCTCAATAAACTCGTATAATCTTGTGGTTAGGTTTGAAACCACAGTAAACAAAAGCCTGCCATTGTACCTGTCAAACCACAACAAACTACTTATATTAATTCTAACCAGATGAAAGTCGAAACTTAGCTTTTACCCGCGAAGTGATTAACACTCAAAGTGGTTCATTTGATCAGTGCCAATGATTAGGGAACGAGTAGCGTTCGGTCTGTTGTCGGTTGAACGTTTCAAGCGAAGCGGACGATTGAAATGTGGCAAGTGAATCAAGTTCTTTCGCTTTAGTTGAGAACGTTTTCTAACATTTATAGCACCCGCTTTCTGCCACATTAAACCTCGGTACGCAAATAGAAAATGCCTATACAGAAACATACTTACATAAATAATAGAAATTAGATAAAAACGTCTCAAAACATAGTCGAAGCTAAAAGTAAGTTATTCTTAATCATAAGGTCACAAAGTAACTCATATGAAAGTCAAAGGTTATGTGTTAGTAAGTTTGGTAAAAATATTGAATTTTCATGTATAGTATTTGCTAGGTTCAGACAAAGAGTTGTGTTAGAGAAGAAACGCATAAACTACTCTCGTTTTTATAATACATGTTAAAGATACATATAATTCTATAAGGAAAACCGCTTTAATATTAACTTTATCAAATTGTCTATTTGTATGTTTTTGGAAAGTATGCCAGGTAAAGCCGTTGTCCACACCTGTTCCACAAAGTCAGTGTGAAGCGTGTAAAATTCTGAATAATTGGTGTAACCTTAGGTTAGTAGTACCTCATTTATAAAGTTGCACAACTTAATATATACGACGACAGCCCGTGAGACTTGCAGCGTAATTGTCAATGTTGAGTATTGAGCAGAATAGGCCATGTTAATAAATATACACAGGGAACCGGCCATAATAGATTTGGCTGTAAACAGATCTTGGAAGATCGTAAAATAATTGTCAAAATGAAAAAATAAAGCTAACCAGTAGCAAATAGTACTTATTTGGTTGACTCGGATTATTTGTAGAATTTTTTATTTTTAATCTAGTTCAACAAATCTTGTTGGTATGATTTCTGTAGTAAAATCTTTTCACCAAATTTTTTTAAGAAGTCTCGGTACATATTTTAACATACGACAATAATGTAATGACATCTGTTCCTTTAAATAACATATGTAAGCCGGAGTATGTTCAACTATAGAGTATAACCATCATCTTCTCTAGACTAGATTTTATTTTAAGATTACTTATGTTCTTCATTAGTATTATTTGGTTTGTCAATTGAGTTAGTAGTTTCAGCTGCACTAAACCCACACTTCGCTGTACATTCTAAACTTGCACCAGCCATCCAAGGTTATAGGGTTCGCGTGAATTTGACAGAGATTTTAGAATTTAATTGAAATTTTAATTGGACGGCGCGAAAGTTGCGGCCGTGGGTTAAACAGGCTATGTTTATTTACTGTAAATTATCTGGTATACATGTTGCTCTGTCTCACAAGAAACTCAACGTTTGAGAACTGTGTGGCGTACTTTGCCGTTACTTTCTCTGTGTTTCCAATATATTTTTTATTAAACTCCCTCACAAAATCAATGTGTCTTCATTTTGTAAGAGAGTATATAAGCTATCACTCACGAATATTTATTTTAAAGTATATAAAGTAACTATAGTAGTAGTAGGTAGTGTAACAGTTTTCAAAATTATGTAATAGGTACAGTGTTAAATAAACAACGCGATAAAATCCGTATATAGTAGTTTAATTTCAAATCTATAGGAATGCTAATTATACAAATTTAATTTCAATAAAACGTACTTCTGTGACGACTTAAACAATGACAATATTCATTCGTTATTACTTACATCGCTAAGTACGTCGTAAAAAATGTCAACACAGCTGTCCTTGACTGTTGAAATACAAACAATATTACTTTCAACTTTAAAATCAAACAACATCATATATAAAACTACAACAAAATTATACTTAATCCCAATAATACTCTATAAATATTTACACACCTACTCGTTCAATAAAACTAAATATACACTTAAACTTAATATCAATAAAACACGACTGACAGTAAATATAGTAAACAACGACGAAACAAAAACATAACTGCAGAATATAGTGCACAGTGGCCGGAAACCGCCCACCCGCTCGCAAAAACATTTATTTTGGCGACAAAATAATTTATACAATCTGGTCAGCAAGTAGAGCGGCTAGAACAAGTAGTGTACACGTTTCAATGGCAACATTTCGCAACACTGTGTTTGCAGACAAGCCGGCGTATTTCTACACAATTCATTGATAACGTGCGTAGGCGAACTCGGCGGGTCCACTCCATTCATGAATTGGGCAACGCTTGCCCACACGAATAACGGTAAAACATCGGTGCATACAAGTAAATTATGAACTTTAATTAATACGAATTTGTGTTTTACAGTAATTTATAAAGACGGGAAGCTGTTAATCAATTTTAAAGGGAAATTCAATCTTTAGTTTAACGAAAGCGTACATTCTGTTGTATAGAATTTTACTAGAGGTAAGTTATGATGTAGTTTACAAGTAGCGAGTTAATAACTACTTGAATACAAATTGGTTTGCTGCGCAACAACCAGAAAACTACCGTGCATTAATATTATGTTCTAAAACTCGTAAACTTTTTAAATATAACACTTTTTATTTATATAATAGTTTAATCAGACACGCAATTTTAGGAATAAATTGCATGAAATAGATTTATTTAACGCATTTCACATAAATTTATAGTGATCTTGACCATAGAGTGAGGTTTGTATTTCTATAAGTTGGGAAATAGAAAGGAGGGCATAAAATAGTATTTACCCACAGTTTTATTTCTGTTTAACGCCCTCGTAAACGTTAAACATCTCTAGAAAATATTCAACTCGTGTTAGACCATGTTTTCGTCTGATGATTAAAACATGACCAGGCATTCAAAGTTTTTATTTGTTTTTCTTTTTGTCACAAATACGTGCATATCAATTACATCATATAAAAAAAACACTGATGACTGTTTCGAATATCGCCTAATTAATTTTTAATTACATTCAAATATTATAACAAGTTGTACCTTTAATCAATGAGAGCTTGAATCGATTTTTTTCCTTATGAAACTAGACACGTTTGGCACCTACACATTTTGTTAGTTGACACTATTAAATCTATGATCGCTTGTCTTTTTATGATGTTTTATGATGGGTTCAAAGTTATTACAAATTATAATGAAAGATTTTAGATGTTAATTAGATATTTTTGAAATATGGTCTTGATCAGAATGATTCACTTGGAAGATATCTGTGTTTATTATATGAAAGTTACAGTTACTATCATTATGTGTCTGCTATGGCTTCAGCCGGGTTCGCAGCCATATTTATATGATGCTACATTTTTGGTCTACCGATTGCAATGAGGATGGCATAGCTCATGGTCTGTAGATGAATGACTTAACGTATTAAGCACACCGGCGGCCAGACACAAAGGGTTATCAATTTTATCTGGCTTTCTAACAATTGACAGGTTAGAAGTGGTTTTCTCCAATTACTTCACAACTAGAAGAATTCTTTTGACATGCAAAAACAATTCAATAAGAACGTTATACTCGCTAAACCCACAACGTTATTTGTAATTTAAACTCTAAGTCTATACTGAATTTCATCAGTATCATTTAGATCTTAGGCTGTAAAATGTTATAAGCCGTAAAATACAGTTACTTACGTATTTATCATATTAGTAACATATTTATCACATTAATATGAACAAAATTAATTATAATTGTAATTAATAACGTCTTCTGAACAGATTAACTAAATAAATTGCTATTTTGCACCAAGTGTTTTAAATTAAAGCATTTGAACTAAATTCTTACTTCCTTACATATTAATATTATAAATTCGAAAATAACTCTGCCTGTCCGTCTGTTACCTATTCACGGCTAAACCACCCAACCGATATGGATGAAATTTCACACAGAGGTAGTTTAAAACCTAGGAAAGGACATACTAGACTACTATTTATTGATGAAGGTACCATGCGGACGGAGCTGCGCGTAAAAGCTAGTTTTTTATAAATATGGGTATTTTCGATTTATACGAGTATAATTGGCATGACATGGATTTTACTTTTAAAATGTTCGAATATGTTTTCTATGCTAATTATCTAATAAAGCAATATAACATAAACCAACTGTAAAATGAATTTTATTAATTATAATCAAGTTTCACAGCATAAAAAGTCTTTAGAGGCTTATATTTCTTTCCATCTTGTTTTGATTTGTCATACTGTCTCACAGACATCTATAATTTATTTGATAAGTTCATTAATATTTATTGTTCAATATGTTACTATAAATACTTCTATTTTATCATGCGTTCCACAATTTACAACTTTGTCTTTTTATTTATTACTATCTACGAGTGAAATATTCAAGAAGCGAAAATTTCATCCAACACAAAAACATAAACAGTTTTGGTATGTCCGTCTAACCAAGTTTTATTATTTCTTTGGATTTCTTCAGCATGTATATTAGAAACTCTGCTTAGACATTTTCTGATGGAAATTGTTGTCTTCATTGAATTAATGGTATTGCTTTTAAGCCATGTCAAATCAGTTTTACGATGCAACCGAGTTTCAACGTCACTATAATTCTTCATTGATTACTGCAAATATAAGAAACAGTTATCATAAAGTTTTCTTCACGGACTATACGGTACCGTTGTCCGATCAGTTCCAATCGAACCGCTTCGGTGCCCCATTGTCTGTCGCCTCCTGAGACAAGAACCAGTTCCACAAATAGGCCATTGTTCTACGACATCTTAATCCTGACCGTTGCGAATTTTTAATGGTGCGGCATTTTTTTATTGTAGTGTCGTATTTCCAATATTCATTCAAGGTTCTTTAGACAACAAAGACGTATTTTCTACAAATATTTTTAGTACAACATTTATCTTTCTATTTATTTTTTTTTTTTAAATTATTACCCTAACTAATATTATAAATACGAATGTGAGTTTATTTGTTACGCCATCATGCCATGACTACTCGACCGATTATTATGAAATTTTTGCATACACGTTGTCAGAAGAACAGAAAAGGACATAGGGTACCTTACATCCAGAAAAAAACATGTGGGGCAGTCTTTGGGTAGGTACTGCCGATAGAAGTGAAAACTAAGTAAATAGCGTGCGGTGACGATGACGCGAGTTTCACGCTTTTTGTTCACCCAAAAAGTACACATATATACACAGTATACATATAGCTCATGGAAAGCGTTCGGTGACGACGAGACGAGTTCCATGATTTTTGTTCACCTAAAAAGTGCTCAACGCGCCTAAAGAAGTTTTTACTTCAAAAAATTACTATTTCTAACATAACCTACATTTACACAAGCGAAGCTGCGGGCATAACCTAGTGATAAATATTTTCATCCTGTTTAGTCGGGCAAATAGTACAATTGAAGTGATACTATCCCAGTAGGTGGCCCGGTAATAGCTGTCAGTGACATCATTAGGTTATCTTCAGAGCAATTGTATGTCCTAACGTAATATCTACATACCACATCAATATGTCATTACTGAGTAATTAACGCAAATTTCACAGAAATATGATATAATTCTTACTTTATTTATACTCCTCTAACGCATTATTCTGCGGGTTTAATAATAGTATTTATTGTTTTTTACTTTTTTTTTATTTTGCTCCTCAAAATGACCATACTCCGCCTGATGGTAAGCAGTCGTGTGGTCTAAGAGCAGTGGCCTCCACATCGTCCTCAGCAGCCGAGGCGATGTTGAGGTCTCTACTTTGACGGCCTGAGAAGGTGCTTTTTCATGCCCCGCTTAAAGGACCTAGGATTGAAGGAAGAAGGAAACACGTGCCTTGGCAGAGAATCCCATGCCTTGATCGTTCGGCAGAGGTATGAGGACCCAAACTTGTTGGTACGTACTCTAGTCGACTCCACCGTGTAAGGATGGCATCTGAGCCCAACACTCGTTGTTCTGGATAGAAAAGGGGAGGGCGGGATAAGGTGGAATAACTCTTCAGAGTACTCCCCGTGGTATATTTTGTAGAAACATGCCAATATACTTACGGAGTTGCAGAGGTTCCAGTGAACTCGTGAAGTCTGGATTCAACTGATATTTTGAGGTGAAGGGTCTGGATATTTCTTGTTTCCTATCTGGCAATGTTTGTCAAACAATCTAGGATATTAGGATCATCTTTAACATTAATATGTTACGCTAAACATTCAAAAGATTCTCATTAGATTTCTCTTTTAGTAACTACCCTAAAATTGAGTTTATTACTCTCTCAAATTTTAACACAACCATTAACCAAAACGCTTACAAGTACTACAAATTAAACCACTTTCACTCTCGACACACTTCTGCAATCAGTTAACTCGATAACTTATCTGTTATGTATCGTAATCGTAAACGTTTTACCATTCTGAGGTAAACATGAAACTCAATACGTAGGGTCAAAGATAACATTGTATTAGTGCGGTCTCAAATTCAAATATACTTCTTTATACAAGCTGTGGGTGTTGATGTGAAAGATCGATGTCATTGGTTTACATATGTAATGATTTTCCCCTCATTTGTTAAAAGAGTTTATCGTATCTATGACCTGACATATATCATCTTTTTCATATTTGGGTTTCACTTTAATAATAACTAACGATCCGCCTCAGCTTCCCACAGATGGTACAAACCTTAATAATTTATACACCGAAACCTTCCTCATGAAGTGAAAACCGCATGGAAATCAGATCAGTAGTTTTTGACATACATAGTGTCTGTACATAATATGTCCAAATATGTCTAAAATTAATCTGTTTTGATGACTAAGTATGACTCTATATCATATACTACATATTATATACATATCACTATATATGATATCATCGTATTGTCTAATGAATAAATATGACACCGTTACCGTAACGTCTCTTCAATCATTAATGTGGACGATACAAAGATGTCTGACTCACATTATTTCAAATGTGCAATAAACATTAATTACAGACCAATTTACTATAAACGATACCATGTTGCTTGATTTCAATAGATCCTAACCATTTTGCCGAAGTAACTCTTTAGTAATACTGTTCCGTATTTTGACGTCTATGAGCATCCTTCATCGGGAACAATTATATTATTCTTATGAAATAAAGATGCTTGAATGAGACCACATCCTTTCTTAGAAAAGTACTTCGCTCGCATTAAGACTGCGTTGAGCGAAATGTGCTAAAACAGGCTGTCACAGTTAAGTTGGTAAAATCAACACTTTTTGTTTAATACAAATATAAAATATATATTTACTATAACAATGAATGTGTTTACAATTACTCCGTGTAAAATATTAAAATAATTAATATTTTCGCCTACAAAATTACGTAAATTTGCACGAAAAATGCAAAATCGTAAGCTCGTGTCACGTGATTTTTAGATTTTAACAATAGAAATCTATCCTATTTTACTGCTTAAACGAAACATAAATAGTTATATTACAATTTGACCTTCCCAAATATTTAAGTTATTGGTTGACAATAAAGATACATATTTCTCAAAAAAGCACTTTAAATCCTCCATACAATTTTACTATGGCGGCCGTGCGCCGATTTGAATATCGAACTCTGTCATTCAGTACAACCACGTCTTACGCTCAGCGAAGTCTTAAAGATTAGGCTTGTTTTGCGGAGAACTTTACAAGCATTCAAACATAGAACACCCAGACTCATGACAACTACATGTATTTATGTCATGTGTAGAAATCGAAAACAAAGAGCTCGATGCGGTAGCAGTCACGAGGTGACCACTTAAATCGCTAAGCCATCCGTGCAGTCTATACGACCATTTCATAATTAATGGCTGAATACGACGACGATTGCTTTACCTTGCCACTTACCGGTCAATGAGTTCAACTATAAACCTAATACTTATCGAGAGTCTCAGTTCCCATATCTTCTTTATATACAGGTTGTCCGGTAATTAATGGATAACCTGGAAATGTCTTATAGTGGAACTGATGGTCGTTCAGAAAAAAAAAGTATATATATTAACTCTCCTGAACTCCTCCTAAACGGCTGGACCGATTTGAATGAATTTTTTTGTGTGTGTACAAATGGATTCGAGGATGGTTTAGACTTGTTTTTTTTGTTTTTTCGCCTATACAACGTCTGTTGGGACAGCTAGTATTTATGTATAATCTATTATAGGTAATTATCAGAAATAACAATCATAGAAAGACATAGATAGCAGATGATGTGCATCCTAACTATATTATAAATGCAAATGTGACTATGTTTGTTTATTACGCTTTCAGGCCTTAACTACTCTATCGATCATCATGAAATTTTGTAACCATGTTGTCGGGGGAACATAAAAGAACATACATAGCTTACACCAAGAGAAAGTGCTGTTACTAAACTAAGCTATCTAATTTACTGATGATATAATTTCGTCATCATTATTAGGCGTTCATATTTGTCGCCAAGATCATTCAACAATTAAGTTAATTTAAAGAATAAGTAAATTATGTCATAACAGTGTTTGTTTCATCAGATTAACACAGAAAATACTACAACATAAAAGTTTATGCAATAACAATTTTAATAAAACCAGTGCTTTTAAAATTTAATTCATTCTTCGTATAAATGTCGGTTTTTTTGTATGTGCAGGTAACGATTGACATTTCGAAGGAGAAACGTGTCGTAACGGTAATATTACCGGTCAATGGGACTTCGATTCTGATTGGTGTAATGCGTATGTTTGGTTCATTCAGAAATACGTCGGAGTGAATGTAGTCATAAATTATTGCTTGGGGCTAAATATAAATAAATAAAAAAGGAGTATACAGAAATCATTTGTAATAATAATATGCTTGTATTTGTTGAGGGCTTTCTATTGCTGTCTGGAGGAGAATGTTTCATCCAAACTATATTTACTTTGTGTATCATAAAAGTCTACTTATATTTGACTTGTAGTATATTAACAAAAGTACAGCGTTTTCCACACAGATAATGATAAAAGTAGTAGATTTTTCATAATAATAATAATAATATTTATTTAAATAATAGGTACAATAATTTATAATAAATGACTAATTAATTTATAAAATACATTTGTTGTTGTTTGCCCGAACTAGATTGAACCTGTGGCTCGGGCCCATTCATATATCAATGTAGGTTGTTTCATTGGATAACATGATTATTATTGAGACACATAATTGACGATCCTCAAAGAATGACGACACCTTTCTTTAACATGCTGTATATGCAGCGATGGTCTAGTGAGACACTGCTGGACTGCCACGCAGAGATCTCGAGTTCGATCCCAAGAACCTCATCTCTGACTTTTCGAAGTTATTTGCATATTCAATTATTAATGAGCGATAATTATTTCGCACTTTAACGGTGAAGGAAAACATCGTGAGGAAACCTGCATGTCGGATAGTTCTCTATAATGTTCTCGAAGATGTGTGCAGTCGGCTAACTCGCACTGGGCCAGCGTGGTGGACTTTGGTCTAACCCTTCTTACACTGAGAAGAGGCCCGTGCCCAGCAGTGGGAAAGTTTAATACAGGACTGATATTATGATACATTAGAAAAAGAAAACGTGACTTTAAGTAATAAATTACAGAAATCCATAATAAACGTGCCATTAGCTTAAAATTATTCAATTATCTCACAACTTTTAATGATCCCGGTCAAGAGGTCCACTTTATCTTAGTTTCGACCAATAAATTCCATTTTAAAACACTTAATTAAATAATATATGCCTACTTTAATGCGTGTGGTCTCGTTATCAGTTTGTTTAATAAAGATTATAATGCTATTAAACATAAATTTTCGTCACCTTCCTAATTGCTTAACGTAAATAGAAGTAGTATGGTACTATAAATATTATGTGTAGGTGTATATGCCAACGATTGTCAAATTTATCGTTTACAATTGCTCGTGGACAATAGATGACAATCACAAAGATTGTCTCTTATGATAATAAACTGTCTGCCAACCCACACTCTGACAAGCAGCGTAGTGGATTATACCCTTGACCCTTTCATTCTGAGAAGAAACTCAAGACGGACGATAAAACAACAGTAACGATGAATAAGCCAACTAAGGGATCTCAGATGTATTATTAGTTAACTTGCAGTTAATCCTACTAATATTATAAATGCGAAAGTTTGTGTATGTATGTATGTTTGTTACTCTTTCACGCAAAAACTACTAAACCGATTGCGATGCAACTTGGTATGTAGATAGCTCTCCAGCTATCTCATCAGCAGGTCTCCACCTGGATTCACACATAGGCTTTTTATCCCGATATTCCCACGGAAACGGGACTTACGTGGGTGAAACCACGGGGAAAAAGTAGTATTATATATGCGAATGTAAATTTGTTTGTTTGTTACTCTTTCACACTTTAACTACTCGACTGATCATCATGAAATTTCGCATACACTTTCTTAGGGGTACAGAATAAGACATAGGGTAGGGTTGATCCAGGAAAGAATATTTCTCCCGAGAGATGGAAATTTACTGAGAAAAGCTATATTAAAGCGAGTGAAGCTGCAGGTAAATCTTGTGTAGTATAAAATCAATGGTCGCAACTGATCTCTCATAACTTATCAAATCAACAATTTTCTTTTTCTTTGAGTGTATTCCTAGCTGATCATCTAGTTGCAATTCAATATTTGAACAGGAATGTAATGAAACTATTATTCACACATGTTACATGAAACCCACGTAACTGTGACTCAGTTTATGAAACAATATGTGAATCATTAAAGCCTTGATATTATGCTGATTTAACATTAACTGGAACAAAGAAAGTGAAGGCGGGCAATAAAGGTGACAACCGTGTTCACCAAAGTGCTGCGTTTAAAATCAATTATATTACGTAAGAGTTCTGTGCTGATACAGGTAATCGTCTACATAAGATTCTTTGTAAAGACCAAATAATGTTTGAACGAAAACAAAAATCAATATGCATTGCAACAGATTTTTCGTTACTTTATGTTAGCGAGCAAATTGTGCACGAAAATCAGTCTGACTGAAATGATTGAGTCGATTCTTTGAGAAATACAAAGATGCCTTGCATTATAATTTAATTTATACCTACCTTACATTAGTTTATCAACTTCTACCGTAATTAAACAAACACTTTAATAATGATTAAATTTGACGATTTTAGATTTACTTTAATTAAATCTAACACGATTTCGCCCATAGCTATAAACAAATATAAAGTCTTTTCCATCAACTTACTTATCAGTAAGTTGATTGTTTTCCAATTCCCAAGTGATTGAAAAATGTATAATCATATTATTCTTACAATAAGGCACAGGAAAATGCAAATAAATGATTAAACTCACAAACATAATATCTTCATCCACTAAAGCTATAAAGAATAAAGCAACCGTTACATATCATCTCCACACGATACCAAACTTGAACAATAATGTAACAAGTATAAAAAAAGATCTCCTTTTCAGTGAATTACGTCATATTCACCAAACTCAAAACGGTTGGTGATATAAAAAAGCAGTAGCCATCTGTGCAAACAGGCCACTTCAGTCTAAACTGACACGTACGGACCTGTGCAAGCAATTTCTGGGCCAACGAACTTCTGTGTGTGAGAAAAATATGTACTTTAACTATATGCAGAAACTATTTGAATAGCACAAATTAAAGTAACATATCTCGTTAAACGGTACTTATGTCTTGAAGTTCATTAAAATCATTGTTATTCGAAACAGTTTCATTATATAAATCTGTTGTATTCATTATTATTCATTTATTTACTCTGCCGGGTTGCGATTTTAGGGTTCGAAAAAGCGTTATTTCTGTCTCATTGTTTGAAGATCCTATTCGCAAGCAGACCTAGATAAGTGTCCGGTAAGACGGTAATAAGTTTGACCCTTATTACGTAGAACCTAGAAATAAAGCAGTTGAAATGTGGGATGTACCGCTACCTTTCTCAAACTACTATTTAGAGATACATGGGCGTAAGATAGTTATGCTAACGTATATACTATTAGCTGCAATTTAACATGGTATTATAAAATTCTTAGAATATTTAATGTTATCAAAGTTTAACAGTCACTACAGACATCAAAAGCATCGAATTTAATACTTCACTTATAGCAATAAAAGTCATAACTCATAACCTAGAATGTATACCCGTAACGTAAGTTGGCAAACAAGCATACGGTCCACCTGATGGTAAGTGGTCACCGTAGCCTATAGACGCCTGCAACGCCAAAGGCATCACTTGCGCGTTACCAACCTTTTAGGAAAGGAAGTGGGAAGGAGAAGGAGCGGGGGAAAGAGGGTGATTGGGCTTCCGGCACTCTCACTCACCGAACGAAATACAACAGTAGGAGTACTGCTATTTTACGTCAATATTCTGTGAGAGGGTAGTCCTCCCCCGGTCGAGCACATTCATGCTGAAATCAGTGAGGCTCTACTAGCGGTTATAGCTAAGCTAATTTATTATATATTTGCTTAAAATTTAACATATTAGTAACGACTCTGAGTAAATTACACTGAAACGATTTGCTATGTATTTAATGGCTTATAATTACAGCAATAATTAAGAACAGTCTCACAATTACGTCAGTCCCTCAACTACAACCGCCACTATGGATTGTTAAAGATTCCCATCTTTATAGTCTATAGTAGTCATCTCAAAACCGCTGGAATCAAAAAAGTAGATACTTATGAACATCGCAATCACTTCACACTGCAGTTTATGAGCAACCGACAACACTGGCTGGTTTCATTATAGTACCCGAAAAGATTACAATTTTTCTGCGTGTGTTTATGCGCCTGATGCATACCCCCTCGCCACAAGGACAGGCGAGAGGGCTATTTCCGGCTCTCCCGGGCCTACGGACCAAAACCCCACGTGTGCCTACTCACTGTCTTGTATCAAAAGAGACTACTTCAGCGACCCACCCAGCAGACTAAGACTCCTGGGTGACGCCTCGGCACTACAGAGGGCGTCGGACTCAATGGCTGGTGGGTGGGAGATCCCCGTTCTTCCACCCGTGGACTTCATTATGGTGGCATGTGCGCGCCTGCACCGCTCGGTTCGCCGGCGGCGGCTCGGATTCGCAAGGATACTTTCCTCACGGATCCGCTCCGCCGCCCACTTCCTCTCGCTGTCAACGATGGTTTTGATCAGGGCCGGCAGCGAGAGGTCTTCACCCATAACTTCAATGAGTTCACGGCGCTACACCGCCCAAGCAGACCTCAACTGTTTAAAGTCATAGGCGCCAAGACAATTATGATTCAAAACAAATCGTCCCCTAGTTAAATTAAGATAAAAGGCATACATCTGTTGAACAATATTAAGTTATGGCCGTCAATAAACAAAGTGATAATAAAACATAAACAGTATTTCATAGAAATTCAAATAAAAAACCATACGTTAGTAACAGACATCCCTCTTGTGAACACGTGGTAGAACAGGAAGGAAGCGTTAATTTAGATTTCAATGAATGACGCTCGGTATTTTTTTAGTAGGACATAATGAAGCTCTTGTTATAAATGATCTATTGGAAAGACGGCTAAGTTTAAAAACAGAATTGGAATAATTTGAATTTGGTGACTATGTAGCTAAAGATAGAATTCAATTTTAGAATTCCATAAATAGAATTTCACTATATATACCGATTTATCCAAAAGAGTATAATTTTAAGGAAGTAAAACCTTCACTGCCGCATAGCTGCTTTAAAATACAATGGGGTTAGCAATAAATATACATTTCAATGGTTATCGATCCTTGACTCTTCATTCTTACGCAACACTTTAAGAATACTCATATTTACCGTTAACAAAATAATATATCAACTATTATAGGCTCTAAATTCTCCACATTAATTTCTCTAGGCATGTAGTTGGTTACCACTACACTTGCAATACGAACATTGGCCACAAATCATAGTTATACTAGTACTCGTTTCGTAATGGCCGGTATGAGCTAGAAACAAAGGAACTTCTATTTAAGCCGACATCTGTTACACCGTTGTTGGAATTGATTAAAATTTGTATTATACTGTTCAAACTGCCAACATTTGATTATAATGACTTTTATGGAATAGATGTATTTGGGTACTAGTAGAAAGTTTGTGTTTTACCCCTCAAATGTTAATAATAGTAAAATAGTTAATCATCTTCATAATAATTAAGATGACATCCATAGCAATATTTTAAGCTCACAGAATAACAAATAAGAGAAAATTAACGTCATACACAGCAAAAGAATTAAAAAAAATTATATAAAGTATTACTACAACCCTTAACGCAGAGGATATTTTATATTTCAGTATGCGTTCTCATAAGATTTATGCGGGCAAAGCCGCAGATAGAAGCTAGCATGAAATAAAATAATATCATCGCTTCAAAATTACCAGTAATATATAATTTGCAATGCGACTAAAAACGCAAAAGTATAAAATGTTTCTACAAAATTACATGACTGTGTAACGGGTGGTCATGGACCGTTTTATCACACTTCCTATGCAAGTTTGCGGGCGCAAAGTTGCCCTCTGAATTGCCTGATCCCTTCAATGGTTATAGAATACCATCGCTCCATTGTTTTATTGTACATCTGATATTATACGGGACTTAAACGTGCACGTGCGTTTAAGGAAATTTTCGGATGTCGATTCCAGATTTACTTTGACAAGGAGTCCCACTAGGAGCTATTTTTGTCCCCATTATGACTTGAATTTGAAATACAGCATTATTTGTTATTTTTGCTACACCATAGTTCCATAAAAAGATAATATTCTCAAATTATTGACCATGTTATTTCAAACTGTAGTTATAATATAGAAATCGTGCTTGAAATATCGACACACATTTCTAAAGCAGATTAGCTTAGAAGATTTGATTGCAAGGGAAAGAGTTAAATCTAAAAGTAGACAGAGATTTCCTTAAACGAAATATGTTAGTGAAATCAACCATAAATCCAAAGTACGGTTGCATGGTGCACTGTGCTGACCTCATGATATTATCTTATCAGGAGCGATAAAGAAACACACTTTACCTGTTGTAAGTCACGGCAGTCCTGAATTGCTCCGTATTGACAGAATAGTTGTTTGGTTTAAATAGTTTTGATCTGTTTTAAAGTTGTAAGTCAGGAATTGTGTCTGGCTAACTAGTGAAAGGCAACTAGCAATATGTTAGTAAGACAAACTATTTAAAGAGTCATTACTTACTTAAATCATTAGAGAAGTTAACTTCGAATGAAACGTTGATATTATTGGTTTTATTTTATTACATCTGTGTACATTTATTTCATTTAGACAAATTCATCAATACTTTCCACCTATGTATGTATGTATACCATAAAAGATATTTATAATGTATATTTCATTAATGACAGGTCCAATGATGAAATTAATGAAATATCGTTTATGGTAAAAAGTAACAGCGTTATAAATGTACATCATTAAATTTAATAAATATAATTTTTGAAGTCATTTTTATTCAGAAGCATTTTATGAGCTTCCTTCTGTGTTTATAACACATGTTCCCCATAAAAACCATATAAAATAAAGCAACAAGTAAAATACCCCCCATTGTCACAACAATCAATTTTCAGGTGTCCTCAAAAGTACTCGTTTATTTGCTTGGTCATTATGCAAAATTTTACTTTATGTACAAGCATTGAAAAATGAAGCCTATTCCAATATGATTAATCTTAATTTTGCTTGCATGCCCTCAGTTACGTGTAGACTAAACAATGAAACTCTGCGACATATCTAAAGGCCAATTTCTTCATAATGTTGTCCTTGCTTTTTGCAAAATATTAGCTTTACATGGATGTACAGAATAATAGTAGTTTCTGACATTTGACATATGAAAGGAAACCTCACGCAACATAATTCATTCATATTCGAGACAAAAGTATCAGTTTCATAAGTGTGTTTACATACTGTCTCATTTTCGAGGTCAATAGACTTGGAAAAGATTACATTTGTGGGATAAACAATAGTGGCCGGCGTGTCCATAATAAAGTCATACCTACAGTGTAACTTTATTATGAAACGTGAGGTTGATGGCATGTTTCCAAGTAGATATTTTGGTCAGTAATTAAGTTATTTTGTCTAAGATGATTTAGAACAAATTTAATTTATAGGTTACCTTTACTTATAATAATATAATATTACTGTATTAATCTGTCCCACTGTTGGGCACGGGTCTCTTCTTAGTGTGAGATGGGTTAGGCCATAGTCTACCATGCTGGCCCAGTGTGGGTTGGCAGACTTCACATATCTTCGAGATCATTATGGAGAACTTTATATACTTTATCGCTGCTGTTACAAGAGAAAAGTCAGTCAGATACATAATACGAATGCAGCTAAAACAATAAAATAGTGCATACAAGCAATGGAGCTCTTTCACTACAAAATAAATTATAGTCTCATAACATTCATTGTGAGTATGATATCTCCATACAAATTACAGTATCTTTCTCGCAGATGCTACTATAACATCGTGTGATGTTTAAAGATAAGTTTTATTCTGAAAGCCGTACTTTTGTTGTCACTTATTGTCAATTCAACAAAGTTGTTGTGGTACTAATGCATAAGTCCAAGCACATAGCCATACTTTTTCATTGTCAAGACCGTAACATTGTTCGGTAAGGTGTCTACAGAATCAACAATAAGATCTTACACATCTTGATATAAATAAGTAGATATTCAAGAAATGGCAAGCAACATATTTATAATGTAAGCAAACTTTTACCGTAATTTGTCAGTTGCAGCACGTATTAGTCTTTAGACAAATATTAGAAATTAGTTGCGAAGCGAGATGCCGCGCCTCGAAACTAAAAAGCCAAACGACAAACGTCATAGCTTAACAACGCCCAGCCACATCAGTAACCTTGTTGTCAGTATCTAATATTACTTCAACCTGCGTTGAAACAATTAAATTTTAAGACTTTGTAATTACTGGATTAAGGTAATTTATAACGTTCGTCCTAAAATACAAATCTGTCTTCCCTGTTAATATTGAATCCATAAATTTTGCCATTATAATAAAGGGTTATCATTACCTAGTTATAATATAACGCGTGTATTAAAATCTAAACTGCTATATAAATCCCAAAGCTTATGTAAGCTTTAAGATTGATGTAGGAGTGATTCTACATACTCTTTACGTTTGAACTACGTATTAATATCCCACATAATACTCTAGGTCTGTGTGTAAATTAAATATAGATCAAATGTACAATCTGTTGGTACTCAATTCAAAATAAAATAATCATTGAACCTTTGAAGCATAAATTCATATCTAGACAGCACTTAAGCATACATTTATCAAGTAAATTATAAGACACGAAGGTATTTTTATTTAAAATTTATTCAAAGCTAATCTGAACCCAGACCCAATCAAGGTCTCAAATGCAAAATTATTGTTATCGGACACAAAATGGATGATCCAATATTGAAAATCATCGGCGCATATCGATGGGTGGTCGAATTTAACAAATCCAAATTGTTGTCAATAAAAGTGAAGTTATTGTTCAAAGTGATAATAAAAAGGACATATGTACCATTGTTCGTGGGATTAAATGTATGTAACAAAAAAGGCGGAAGGTTTGATCAGATTAAGCAAATCATTGGCAAAGTTGTAGGCGTATTACCGCGAAGATATTACAAAAATCTTGTAAAATATGATAAATATATATTTACTTAAACTTACATCGCAATTATTATATATATAATGTATATTAGTATTGGTTTAGCTTTTTTTAATATTTTCTGTTTAATACCATTATATATTTAGTATCCGGTATATTTTAAATTATCCTTTTAATTTTGTTGTTATTTATCTCGTAATTATTTCTGAAAAAGACTTTACCTTTTTGTTTGTTTCATACTTTAATAATTAATTTGTTTTCATAATCATTAATCACAGATATCATTATTACCTCCACTACATAACTTCACCATGACATGTTCAAATAAACCATTGTCTATTAAAAACCGCAAATTGATGTCTATCTAGACATGAATTTAAAAATTATTGGACTACTGCAAATTGACAATGTTAGCCTTGTGTGTTTTACCGGATGCGTTATTGTTGACAATAGACTCGGATATTCGCTTGTCTGAACCGGTGACGTATTTGGTAATGAGTCATGAAAAAAAACAGTGCAATTTTCCGCTCGTTAAAATTACTGAGTGATGAAAATGGAATTCATAATGAACAAAATATGACAACGCATGCAAAATTTTATTTGTTCTGGTATTGTTCACATTAAGCTATTGTTGGTAGATTCTGGGTAATGTAAAAGTAGCTGTGTGATTGTTACTTTTTCACGATAAACTGATGTACCGATTTTCATGAAATGTACTATGGTAACAGCAGAAAGCCGAAGAAAAATAGCATCCTTAAAAAACGTAAACCAAATCACCAAAAACAAATATAGTAAGTGCGAAATCGTACCTAAATCTTTGTCTTTTTGTTACGTTTTCTCTGCTACTTCGCTAAACCGATTCTAAATAAATTTGGTACGTTTAAAGCTTCAAAACCAAGTAAGACACTAATTTAAACTCTCTATAAAATGCAAATCAAATCGCGGTTTACAGCTGGTATATAAATATACAGATATCACAGCTCCTAATCTTTTTTATACTATTTGATTGTTCTCGTAAAATATGTTAAATATTAGTATAAGTGGTTAATGCCAACATTTGGGATACTTTATAGCTTTGACTGTCTTTTTATCTGCACTTTATACGGGCACTAAACACCTAAAACTTGAAGGTAAAATACTTGCAACAGTTTTAAATAAAATAAAATCCATAAAAATAGCTTTCATTCACATTTGTCACGAAACTGTCATTAATGAAAGAGCTATCAAGTAGATGAATAGAAATAATGTACATGAAATGGCTATAACAATAAACGAAGCCAGTACAAGAGCTGGCATTATAAGGAATTCGCTATGATATCACCACTCCATTCATGATAACAATTGCAGTAAAGATACTCAAGAATATTAGTGTCAACAAACTGCAATTCATTGATACACCAGTACTACCAGTTGATAAATCATGCTAAAGTTGAAGATAGGAAATTTTCTTCACCTATTGTTAGAAAGCACTTTAATTCTAAATATCAGATTATGTGATTACATCATAATGTTTACTTCTAGTAAGTTGGTAACTAAGTGTACTTTACTGCAGTTGCTTACAATGCAAAAATCACCAACCGTGTTAAAAAGAAAACGCCATGAGATCGACGTAGAGGTAATGACCATTGTATCCCTGCAGACATGGCGCCTACGTAAGTAGTTCTCACTATCCTAATCATTGTGTAGAACAAATCTCAAGATTACTACTGTGATCTTCTGTAGACTAGATAATTACTAGGACTTAGGTAGTTCCTAAGTCAGATTACTCGAGGTTTTTGTGTTGATTTGTTTAAACTTTTGATTCTGCTTCCAAAACTGCTTAACTACATCAATATATGACATTTATAGGTACACAACAAAGTTGACACGATTTGGATTCATAATTTGACATGAAGAAGTATTAGAATATTTACTAACAATAGGCTATAGTCTTCCATGGGGTTACTAATAACCTATGAGACAAGAACCTACAATAAATTACTATTATTATCATTAACTAAATAAAAGTTGAAACAAACTTCTTACTATTTTCAAATAAACTTAGCATATTTTATCTCGAGTCTTGCAATTGTGTTAGTCTTATTTCCTTTGAAGACTCTAAAGCTTCTATCTTTAATATTTTTCATTACAAAAAGCTAGCAAAACAACCACTTGTGTAATCACATAATCAGTATCGCTGTCGGCCTTTTGCGATCTAGCGTTAAGATACTGCTATCCAGCCTCGGAAACAGCTCACGTAAACTTGAGCAATTTTTTCTGTTACAATGTAGAAAGCTCATTTTAAGTATATTCACTACGTTTATTTTTATGTTGTTTTTCTAGGAAACAGTTAACCTTTTGAGTGCAAGTGTCAATAAAGAATTCAACGAAATTTTTCAACATTTACCCATATTTGGGTGTAGTTTTCTAAGATGGCGAAATCGCTGTGATTATCTTACCTAGCACACGCCTATATGTCTCAAAAGGCTTAGTGTAAAGATTATCACAACTATATTTCACAATGTTTAATTAACATGTTAGATATTGGGCTTTCTGCTGCTTTTAATTATAGAGACTTCGTGTAAAGTCTAATAAAGCTTTCCAGAACTTTCAACTGACTAATCATACGCTGTCGTTTACGCCAATAGTATAACGAAAAAAACCACGTAATTTAGAGACATAAAAATAATCAAATTAATTAACTTAAGTTTTGTAATGAATTGAAAAGTAAACAACAGATAATGTTATTATTGTAGTAGGTGTCAAATATTAAAACTAACCTAAATTAATTAAACAATGATTAGCTCCTATCAAACCGCTATCTTGACGCCGTTTCCGTAAACATTTGTTATTTACAAATCCTCAATCAAGTACTAAATAAACTTTATAATTAGAACATGAACTATCAACAGTATTATCTGAAACCTATACACCGACACTTCAAGTCCTCATCTTCTACGTTCGATACAATCGCAAAACTAGTTGTACATTATCTGTAATCTTCAGCCGAACACGCAGATGTTAAGTCAAGCACAGAAATGGACATTAAGTAACGCTTTATGATAAGATTAGCGGAAGTACGCCGGAGCCGAGGCTATCGCTTGACACCTTCGTCACGACACGTTATGATCGCGATCGTAATAAAAATATTTTATGTTAAAACCTTTTACTGAGGATTTGTTTATACTTCCTAATATTTATTACTAATCCTTTTATTCCTCTTAAAGTTTTGTGGTGTACTTATAAAGCTACACTACAAAATATTAAGATTATATTCTCGGACCGCCACCCAAATTTGTTCGTAACTTAACGTTTTACGCCCCATAGGCATGAGCACTTAGTACAGTGTCAAACAAATACTAAGACCTTTTTTTATTTATTACGTTTCAACTTTGCCCGATTCGAAACACTACTACCAGATCCCACTGACTGCTAACTAATCAATAAAACAAACACACCCGATAAAATTCTTTGTTTAATACAAAAAAGAAATGTATTAAACGTTAAGACATCGATATCGGTTTAAAGTAAAATTGTAATATTCAACGTAGAAACCAATAATTTAATAGACAAACAATAACCACAGCAACCAGAATCAGATTTCTTCACAAAACATTTCAAACAAGATGTTGTTGAACCAATATTTAAAGAACAAGCTCCAAGCAAAAGATCTTAAACAAAACCTATAAACAGAAACGTTAAACAACAGACCGACTAAGATAATAAAGCGAAGAAAAGACGAAATACCGATAATGTTCGAGCAAAGGAAATTAAACCTTATGACGTTGTAACATGATCCTTTTACCTGAAACCAAGTCTTGGTGTACAATCGATTTTCCTCGTATATCATCCATTTTGATAGCTTTCAGCATTACTGATTAATTAAATGATAAGAATAACAACATTGATTCATTAAGCCAAATGTTTTTTTATGTCAACCTTATTAAAGTCAAAAGAATTTGGCCGACGAAATTTCGTGTTACTTGAAAATTAATGTACTCGTACTTAAAATATTCGAGTTGACTTGGTGTTGCTGATTGTATTTTTGTACTCTGAAACTGCTGTAATTACTGACACTGACTTCTGAAACAGTAACTAATTTCACTTTCCTAAAAAAAACTTCACTGACTAAAATTATTATAATATAATGTTACGATGAAATGTTGTTGATGACAGAAATATTACATAGTAAGAATGGAACAAAACTTAATATAAGTATAAAGTATTATAAGTGTGTCAGGATAGTAGCAAATGGAAATCCGTAGTCTCTGCCTACCCTTATGGGAAACAAGTGTGAATCTATGTATGTATGTAATGAACGACACTAATAAATATGATAATAATAAAACAGAAATTGTAAACAATGTTAGGCAGAGTTTATAATATATATGTCTATTCAACTGTATCATTCATTTATCTTTCAGTAGACTTTAACTAATCAATTGGTTGGTAGTCATATTATATGTTGAGTTTAGAGAAAACAATTAACTGCAATTCCAAGCAAAATTAATGAAAACATAAACTAAAAAATAAAATCGGCCATAAATAAATTCTAGAAAGCCAGTAAGTATAGTTAAATAACCCACAATATTCGTCCATGTTTTCTCTTAAACTGATGTTAACTAGCTTTGAAATCACATTGATCAAGTATGCATGTAACTCCAATCTTAATAGTGCTATGAACCAAGACAATGCACGCGTGAGAAAGTGAAGACATACACATACATAGCTAATGGACTGATAATAATGATGAATTGTGATAACTTGATGATGCTATTTTTAATCCAATTAAACTCGTGTCCGAATGAATAATGGATGATATTGAAACAAAGGTAATGTCGGATAGTAAAATGGATGTTTATTATCTTATTGAATTATAAGACGTGAAATTAATCAAGTTTAATGTGAAAACAATAACGGGAAGGCTGAGGCTTCAATATCATGGATTAGATAGTGTGTGTATTGTATGGTGGGTATAGAATAAAACTGTAACAATGTACATATGTAAGAGATTTCTCTTTAATTGTTTCATTCATTAGACATTTTATACATGTGGTATATAAAATGTGTAATTTCCATATCCCTTAAAATAATCTTTTAACTAAATGCAATCAAATGCCACAGATACGACGTAATCTTATAAGATTGTTAAAAATACCTTAAAGTACTCACTGTTAACCGTAAAGTTTTGTAATTTTAGTTATTTTCTATATAATAATTCAAATATTATTAATTATTTAATACAAATTCTCTGGGAATATGCTTCATTATTACTGCTTCTCTTTTCTTAGTAACATTATTCAGTTAAAACATACAGATACTCATATTTTAGTATGCTTGTGAAAGCTTTATACAAGTTAGTACTGTCATGACATGAATGTTCTATAATTATTCTATCACATACACACAACACCATCTAGCCCAAACTAAGCATAACTTGTACTATGAGTACTAGACAATGGATAAACATACATATACACTTTTTTTTGTAAATACATACATATTATACATAACACCCAGACCAAGACAAACATCCATATTTTTATGCACACAAATGTATGACTTGTGCGGGAGTCGAACCCGCGACCTCGGGCGTGGCAGTCAGTTACACTAACCACTAAGCCATCGAGGTCGTCACGGTCCTTGTTTAAGGAGAAGTATTATAATACAATAAATCACATTCGACCACGATATTATTATACAAGTTTTTATGATCCAGTGTCATAAAGCAATATTTTCTAACATGTTGTATTAATTGACCCTTTTATAACATCATATCTCTATATACCTTGGGTAAGCCAAATATGGATTCCAAGACTTCACTTTCTATTTTAGCTTATAGGTAGCAATATTACCTTTCATTTAACAAATGTTACATAACTCAGAAGTTTTCTATGAAAATAATTTCAGTAGCTATAGGAAGTCAGAAACTGTGTCCAGTAAACATCAAATACATTTTAAAAATAGCTGTTATAACATTGCTGCATAAACCTTCATGATGCATGTATATTACAGTGTACACATTCAATAACAACACAATAAATGTAACTGAAGATATCTAAAAAGCTATAAGTCGATATCTATCGAGGCCACCGCTATCTGTTCTATGGAGCAATAATATCAACATTATCGATACACACGCGATACCATGCAGTTCTACATGAAAACTTACGTAACTTATATTTTGATTGTATCTTTATAATCTCGTTATCCTTTTATATTTAAAAGGCGAATTGTATTGAATATTGAATAGTTTAGTCAATAATATTTGTCGAGCTTTGCATTATATTGTATTTTGAACTTCTACCAAATCGAATGGACTTTCTGATTACACCAAGTTTATTATAGTTTTACTTACGCGTTACCGATTTCTTAATATTGGCATTTCTATACTCTCAGCGACATCACAGCGCTACTTTAAAGAACGATACCAGCCATACTCACCGCAGCAACAAGACAATGAACAGTGAATTTACGTATCGGACTGTGATTTGTTTCAACTTACCTTAAACTTTGCAACCATGTAAAATGGGGATAGAATAGGAGCTGTTAAAAGCTATAAGTACAAGGTGCTAGATGGTTTAGATATTTGTAACGATTCACAAGAGATGATTTATTTAGAAAGTATATAGGGCAAGTGTATAAAACACAATCTGAGACGACCTTTCCCTTGTGAAATTAAATCTTTTCTAAATGTACGGAGACCGACTACATGAAGAATAATTAATAGCCAATGATACAAAAAAGTATGTCAGGATCTTAATAAGTCAAAAGCCTAGCCTTCTTCGAGTGAAACTAAGAGGTGACCACGTATGTATGTCATAATTCTACTCCGGATAAATCCGTACAAATATTTTATCCACACACATCAAAACGAAAATGCGTGATTGTTTAGTTACATACGCACGCAAACACAATGATCGAGTTAGTTTAACGGCGTCCAATTGTGCGAGCTTCCTGTGTAACTTAACAATTACCAACTGCGCTATTGTAACTTTGTTAGAATTGCGATAAAGTGGTAAGATTTCTGACCTATGTATGAGTGAGTGAACACCATTGAGAGACCAAGTGTTAAGAAAGAGAGGTAAAGAAACTTTGAAATGAATGAGCTCGTTGTCTCAATGTCATCAAACAAGAATTACGATATTCTGCAATAAAACTCTAATGGGTTACTTTTAAATCTAAAACTTAACATTTAAAATTGCTAGGTATAAACCCAGAAAAGTATTAATATCTTTTATAACTAAGAAAGAAAGAAAAATGTTTTATTTGAATCTCTATACATATATAATTTAAAAAAAAACAATAATAAATACAATTTAACAGAAGGCGGTACATGGAGATCAAATTAGACACTGCGTCAGCTATTGTTGCAGTATAGACTACAACGCTGGTATTCTCGCAGACCTACTAAAAATTAATTTATTATAAACCAATACATAATTAAACAAGTCTCCCCGTGACCATGGCTGCTGAAAAGCAACCGAAACGTAGGGGTGTAAACAAAAAAGAATTGATTTAATAGTTTAAATAATTTTATTAGCTTATAAATTAGTAAAATAAAATCAATAGTAGTAGTAGCGTAATATTTTCAAAATTTTGTAATACAGTGATAAATAAACAACGCGATAAAATCCGTATATAGTAGTTTAATTTCAATGAATAACATTCGCGTAAACAGAAGACAATATTAAGTTTACATTTTCAATTTTATACATAATCTCAGTTAAGTTTATAATATTCTAGCAAGGAAACGGCCACTTATTATAAAATCTTTTTCAAATACTTATAACTAACAAAGTTATGTTTGTCTATAAGACGATGACACAGAAATCCTTTGTATTATTGTCACAGAACTGTAGATAGCAATTATTATCACTATGCAAACAGTGAATGCTATTGGTTTTGCACGTCAGGAAAACCAATAAGTATGTGTGATCTAAAAATACCTTACCAAATGTATGATTTGCAGAATTATGGTTCGGTAAGATGGCAAATAATAGACATACATAGTCTCATTCTTACATCCTTGAAATGGTAGGCAGGGGCATATTACACCCACACTTCACCATCATAGGATTTAAGTCTCAGGTAATCCGATTGAGGTTTTTCGGGCACAGTTCCAGACTCCGCACTGCTGCTGACAATTTATTTACGGTAAAACCCAACAACACTTAGCCTGATCCAGTCTTCGATATACGTTCGTTGCGCCAACTGCTTCCAATTATCGAATGTCATAAATGACATTCGATAACTGGAAGCAAAAAATCAAATCTTTCCTCTATAATATTAGTATAGACATTAATATTATAAAGCGGAAAGATTTGTTTTTTTGTTTGTTTGTTTGTAAGGATTTAACTCAAAAACTACTCAACCCGTTTTAAAAACGATTTCACCATAAGAAAGCTATATTATCAACTTATCACCGAGTAACTTAGGCTATTTTCTTTTAAAGTTAAAAGATCTTTATGTATACACTTAGTACGCAATAAACGCTTTGACTTTGACTTTGACTTACTTTTACTAACATCACCTAACCTATATGTTACATTAAATACACCAACCTTTTTACCAGATACGGGGATCATTCTTTCATCATCGGGGATATTGAGATCGATTTCCAAAATGTTTGGTCGAGATCTAGTTTCCCTGCTTAACTTTTCACGGCATTTCAACCATGACTCTTTATTACGTTATGCAAGAAATAACATGATTAAAATCAGAATTTATAGCGATAAGATAATTATATTGTACAACTAATAGAATTCTGAATAATCATCAAATGTCACATACATTTCGAAAATATTGCATATACAACATGTCATTATCGTTGCTATTGATAAGAATAAAGATAAGACAAAATTATCGCCGGTATCTTTTCAATTGGCGGTCAAACTTTGGCGCCAGTCTGTAAGTAAAAGATTATTGGTATTGTATAGATTGCTTATTATTGTAATGGCGAGACAGTGCACCCCTGATAGACGGTTCTAGATCTGATAAAGGCAACAATGACATATAAACAGCGGGAGGTTTGATATGATGACCTTTTATAAATAATATCATAATTAGAACTGATAAGCTACTAAAGATAGTAAATATTATAGTCTGCTATGGTCAAATGGTCGCTATAGATCTATCACAACTCGTTTTCGCCACCTATATTTCAATTTGCACGTAATAGGAAGCGACCCTATTGCCGTTTACTGGGCACAAAGCCAGACCCTTAAAGCTACTAAGAGTTGCTTAACAGAAATATCTTAATAACATAAAGATGAAAGAAAAATCCTGAGAAAATCAGCTAATCTGCGAGGTCTTTATAATATCCTCGAAGCTGTAAGAAATTCGCCTGTACTGTTCCAGATGACGGACTATGATCTAATCCTTCTCTTACTGAGAAAAGAGGCCTAGTTACCCCGAATCTTTTCCTATCCTTTCCTTTGTCCTTTCCCTCCTTCATTTCTTTTTAAAAGGCTGGCAACGCACTTGTTTCTCCGTTGGGGTTGCGGGTGTCCATGGGCGGCGGTAATCGCTTACCATCAGGCGATCCGTCTGCTCGTTTGCACAAACAAGCAATAAAAAAATAAAAAAATAAATGACCCTTGCCCCGAACTAAGAAACTGGGCTGTTATGTTTATTAATAAATAGCTAACACTCCAGTAGTAAGTTCTATGTTGCAATATCCTTTCTGAAATTAAATTTATTTCAAAAAATATTGTTATATCATCCACACATACCATTACGACAGTACCTACACTGCATTAACGTTATAGTTTCTATCATTGAATTAAAATTTTCTTCCTACACTTACTAACCCGTACATAGTCTGCTCATAATTATCACTGCTCGTAAAATGATATCCTGTAGCGCCCAATTAATTACATCAAAACCAACTTACAAAACATTTTTTATCCAGAATTAGACTTTTATTTTTACTCTCATAAGGTTCAATTTTAATCCGCATCGCTTTTGTCATCTGCATACCAAACATTGCAAGGCGGCCTTAACTGTACATCTTATGCAGTGTGATAAAAGCAATTGTTCCTTATTACGTAAGCAACAGAGTCTAAATTTGAATGTATTGATGTTTTAAAAACGTAAATGTTTTATTGTCGTCGTAATGAATGTTTTCTTAAGACATTCCTGTCCATAAATAGTATGAGAATAATGTATCGGGCGCCTGGCGCATGTATACGTACATATGCTAAAGGTAATGTTTTCGATAAATAAATGCGACTGCGAAGAATTAATTTATTAACGTCTTGAAGCTTCAAGTAATTATAAAGAGCTATAATGGCCACTGTAGTGAACTTATGACTGGACTGGCATTATGGGTCACTTTCTGAGATCTGTACTCGAAGAATGCCAACGTAAGCGTTACTTTTACCAAGTCTACGCTGTCAACCAGGCCTAAAATTAATGGTATTTATTTTTTGTAGCATAATATACTTATTATGCTATAAAAAATAAATACCATTAATTTTAGGACTACTGTCCGTTGGAGTTTTCACAGAACTTGTGTTATTAGGTCAAATATCCCAAAAAAGGTCAGGTCCTATGCAGACAACATTTTTTTACTTTTCATTTAGCGGTGGCGCATCGTTATTGGATGACTACTCTCCATGAGGTCTCGATGTATTTCGATACCCGAGTTGGTCGAAGTGTTACTGGGTTTTTTTATTTCTCAGTAGCAGCAACAATGTTCGTAACTGAGTCCGATAGACAATAGGCTCGTACTCTAGTACGTGGAACCTAAAATCATCGTTGACAAAATATGGATTCTTCTTACCGTTTCGGAGATAAAAACATGAAATTATACATATATGTATATACATATGTATGTATGTAAGATTGTTGGTATTGCTCTATCATTAATAAATGCTAGCTTCAAATTTAGAGCAATTTTAGTGTAAACTCCAAAGTAAAGAGTCTTAATCGCGCCATTGGGTACGGAACCCTCGGTGTACAAATCCAAATCGAAAAATAACCCAAGCCTTACTCACCTCGGTTCTTAAGGCTTTTTATTGTAAAGATGGCGCTTAGGTTTAAGTGGTCAACTCGCCAATACTTATGTGTTGAGTGTTTTTAGCTATAGATATTATAATTCTGTGTGTGTTTTTCAAGTAGCTATTTGATGTCTCGGTATTCTTTATGTCTGTTATTTCAAGTATTGTTAGAGTCCTTACAATATTTTATTTTTAGAAATGTATGAGGCATATACTTGTCTTCAAGTTTTAGTTAAAGTGATTGAGCTAAAAATAAATGGATTTTCTTCGGCTAGTCTAGACTTTTTACTAGCCTATCTATCCGTTCAGTGGGTACTAGTTCTGTGATTTTGTTTGTGAATGTACTGCAAGTGAGAGATTTATTAGAGTCTATTCATTTATGTATACTTATATCATGTCGGTTTCTTAAAAAGCTAGAAAGCGGCTACAGATTTCCATTTAAAGAAAACGTAAATGTATAGTTACTGCCTAGACTCTGGCAAACCCCGTTTGAGGCCATCACTCCCATTCAGTTATTTTTCACAAACCCTTGTCAGCTTAGAGTGGGCACCCATAAATCTGGCAATTTTCATAATGTCTTCGATCTGTTCAGTAAACATTTCCCTTACCAACCGTCCCATTCACATTTACCTTTTAACTTTCTTGGTCAATTTCACTGTCCATCATTTTTCTTTATTTTACCTGTGTATATTCATAATGCAAAATTATACTTATCTTTGTAACAGGAAAGCCATTAGTCCATAGAAAGTAAAATTGAACATATGAAACTCTAACCCACATTTATCAGCTACATATTTAGTAGTTACATTAAATGGGGAAAATTGTACCTGAAATGACATAATGATACTATCGACGCGTAACGTTATCAAGACTTTACCAGTGTCTTATATATACTAAATATTATATACATTTGGTAATTCAGCTATCGTATCAAGTCACACTAACAAATATACAGGGTGTGGCGTAAATAATGGATAACCCTGAAACTGTCGACCGGCCAGAATTTTATCTATCATTTACCTCACTTATATCACCATAAATTTTTTTTCGATACAGGGTCTCAAAAATGCTTTATTCCTTACAAAACATGTTAAAATTGGAGAATAAGTATTTTTTGCGAAGTTGTCTTAGATTGTAACAAAAACCCTTGATACTGGTCTGATGTTACAAGTATTCAGGAGTGACATGAAAAAAACAGAACGAGAAAATGTCGCCAATTGTAGTAATGGCAGCTGATTTTGTATGAGTAAGAGATTATTATTTAAAATATCAAAAATATCAATAATCTGGTCATCGATGGGCATATGATAGACATAATAATAGATGATAATCTGGCCAGTCGACAATTTCAGGGTTATCCATTATTTACGCCACATTCTGTATATTATGTGTGCGTAATGCCGATTAATGGTAAACTAACTATTGTTTTAAATCAAATCATTTAATTCCTAGAATACATTACAATTACATTGAGTTCTTTGATATCAAGTTTATGACAATTGTATTTAGCAAAGTAGACGTACAAAAGTGTTTTACATATCAAAGCGTGAAAAGCATTAATAATTCAATTTATTTGTATAGTTTTCAATATACATAATATAAACAGAATTATTTAAAACTAACTTATACCTAAAATATATATTATAAATATATATTATAAAACAGAAATAAAAAAGGATTTTAAGAAAAATTAATTTTAATTATTTTTGTACAATTATTTTTCTTTTTAATTTATTAAATTTTTCAATTCCTTGATAAAGACAAAGCCGTAAGAACCACTCTGTAATTTTTTGACAGAATACATTGCCTTGTTGGATTTTCATATCTTTGTTTCTGTCTTTCGCATAAGTATTTGTCTGTGTGTACAGCATGTTACCCTAACTCAATTACGAACAGTATAATATAGTAATATTGCTTTATCAGTAATTGACTATGACACATCAGATAATGGCATTCTTGTCTACGTCTAAGTTGAATATAAGATAATATTTACGCTTGAAATACCTGTGATAACTAATTACCACGCCAGACATGATAATAATATAATATACATAAATATAGGTCCGACTCAATTAATTCTATCAGTTAGTTTTCCCTTGGATCCAAAACGTATTGAGAAACATTAAATTATTATAACGTTATGGTAGAAGGGTCATTTCTACTATACCTATAGCACCATTCCACTGGTCGTCTACTACCAACCTTTACCTGAACACTGGGCATCCGAGTTCATTTCTTTAGCTAAGCTTTTAAATTGGCTGGATAATTTGTCCAATAATAAACAGATACACTTTATATGATACGCTCCGTGTGACTCCCAATAAAATGTAATACGTGAGAAATGCCTTACAAACATGCAAATGAAGATAATCCCCCTTATAATATCAATATGTTAATTTAAGTACTTAATTTTCATAACAACACCATTCTCACGTGCACCGAAAAGAGAGCAAATAAGCTTATATCCTATATTAGTATCATAAAAGATTTCTTTTTCACCATAAACATAAAACTTTCATTTCATATTTCGCAAATATTAGATATCTTTTTTGTTG
Organism: Catocala nupta; assembly: GCA_963675205.1. NCBI lineage: Eukaryota > Metazoa > Arthropoda > Insecta > Lepidoptera > Erebidae > Catocala > Catocala nupta. The sequence goes on from OY776093.1 coordinate 25,821,243, forward strand.
CTACCACATTTGTGGAGAATTCTGTGTTTATATTATGCTGTTTGGTTTTCTCTTTAGCGTTTGCCCGTGAATCTTCGTCGCCATTCATTTTTGAATCCGCTTTGAGTTTAGCACTGAAACTTGTTGTTTTTGTACAAATATGCTTATTATCAACAAGTTATCACTTACGAATGGTGATCATTTGCATTTAATGTTGAAATATAGTGTTGTTTAGTTTATAAAGCTTGTCTTTATTTGACATGACTATATTGTCCAAAATTTTTGTTGCTCTCATATAATTCTTAATCAAGATGCTGAAATCCATCGCATTCTCACTGCTTTCTAAAACTTGCATAAAATATTTCTTTGAAATGAGGGTATGACGAACATGTTTGCTGGGCGTACGTTTTAGTATAAAATTGATTCCAACGATGCCAAAAGGGAAAACCTGAGCACAGATAACTGAATAACTAAGGGGCCATTGGCAATTCATGATTGTTTAAGATATAAGTAACTACTAACTAATCGTAGTCTTACTAAGCACACAAATATCCAAAGAAAAGTAAAACGATATTTTTAATTTAATAGACTGCATTCTTCAAAAGCAGTGACACATCTATAATATTCTAAATGGTAAAGATTTGGTTTTATGTTTGTTTGTTTGTAACAATTTAACTCAAAAACTTCTCAACCGATTTTAAAAATCATTTCACCATTATAAAGCTATATTATCACCGAGTAACAAAGGCTATACTCAAGAAGAAATACTGTTATTAACATAACGTAAACTACTTTTACGAAAGCGAAGCCGCGATCAAAAGCTAATGAAACTATAAAGCAACGTTGTGCATATTACTATGCGCAGCATATTATGTAATAGGAATGTAAAGCCTCGTATCCACCAGGCAACATTTGGCGCACGACATGTTGCACAACATGTTGCTCAACGTGTTGAGAGTCAGCGCGGAGCTTTTGTTTACCAACGTTGTCTGTCTACACATGATTTCGCTCGCATCAGTCGTCGACAACATGTCCCCAGAGGAACTAGTGTTGATTTCAGCAGCTTTTACACGTGCACAGAAACAAACAACAAGCCGCGCGTCATGTTGCGCGTCAGCTAGCAACGTCGCGCGTTGTTGTTCAACGTTGATGATCTTGTTGAGCGTCACGTGTTGTGCGTCAATTGTTGCCTAATGGATACGAGGCTTTAAGTTTATAATCACAATAGCATTTTATTTACCAAACAAGAAACCTTTGTTCTTCACAGTTTCTGCCTACTATGCAATCGTGAGCGTAATTTTTAATCAAACACTTCTTTGTGTAGCTTACTCGCCTTTGCGGTTTTGACTGTTGGTTTCTTGTATTTCATCTTGCTTATTATTAGACTTTGATGTCCTTTGTAATACCGTATAACTAGACGTAAAGACGGGATCTTTTAAAGAGTTTACGTTTAGTTGACTGCTCTGTTGTATTACTGTATAAAATATCGTAGAATTAAGTGGCGGTAAAAGAAAAATTAATATCAATATCAGACACCTACGATTACATAGTTCTGGATTTACAAAGAATGCCGAAACTGTTTCGTAATCAATACACATATTTTTCCTAGTGTGATTGTCTTTATCACATACCACTACAGAACGAACAGTAATCTACTATTAACTTTATCTTCAAATCTCTAGGTTAGTCCGCTAAAAGGAGACGAAAGAAATTTTTGACCAAGGACACATTCTTTCAAATGATTTTGTTGAATTGAACTAACAAAATATAATTCTAGGATATTGTGAAGAATTTAAAAAAATATCAACTATTATTGCGTCATACTATTGATCTTTTTTCTCTAGTACTAACCTATTTGTCAATACTGTCACGAATTTACTCATTGTTTCTGTGTACAAATTCTTAGAGCCGTAATATTAATCACTATTGTTTTTATTTCCAGGTAAGATGTTACTCCAAGTTCCTAGCAATCTTCTGTAAGTAATAATAATATATAGATACGTCATCGTACAGCCATCTAATTTATATGCAGATTAAGTATATGTATATTTTATTGATAAAGATTACAGATGTGTCAGGTCCAGAAGGTTATCCATCTAGTTAGATGAGTTGCCGTAAATAGAAAGGCCTAGCCCAAGACGGTAGTTGATAGGGAAAAGTGGAAAGATTATGGCAAGACCTTTACCTTTTGGTGGGATAACGAGGTAGGCTTATAATTAAAATAATATACAACGATAAAATGAATTACTAGAATTACTAAAGGTGGTTTAGGCCTGTGACAATGCTTGTGCATTTTGACTAGATTTTTCTCGCGACTTTGTTCGCGTAAATGTAGAGTTTGCTAATTTTCTGTCACTCGGAAACAGTAGTTTTTTTCTGGATAAAAGGCACTCTATATTCTTTTTTCAACGTGTATGTGCAATTTTATGAAGATCGTTCGAGTAGTCAAGGCGGGCAAACGTAACAAACAAACTCACATTAGCCAGTTACACTCACTGATCGGTAAACGGTTAGCGAGATTAAGCAACGTTGAGTGCGGTCAGCCTATGGATGGGTGACCGCTTAGTGGTATTTTGTCTAAACTTCTCCGTGCTTCGGAGGGCACGTAACATGTCGGTCCCGGCTGTTGTCAAATTTACAGCAGTCCTAAAGCCATGTCAGAGGCCTACAGGCGGCTTGAACAAATCTTGACAAGAGATTGGCCACAAAACAAAAAGAAAAAAGGTAAGCCGATTAACATAAATGCGAATGTGAATTTGTATATGTATTTGTGTATATATTCCAATACATATATAGATTCATGTCTGTTTCTTAAGCAGAAACGATTTATTGCCCATGCTATGATCCGGGCTTATTGCGGATACTTTAATGGCTGACCTCATGCATGCTTGTTCACTTGTACTCACAGATACCTAGCCTTTCTCTAGAATGTCACCGATGCCGTCAGAATATATTCGTCTGGTTCAATCCCTTCTGACTGTCACGTGCACAATATTATAGACTTACATACTTTCCTGATCAATCTTTTGTCGTTTATCGTATGCTTCTAACTTTAAGTTTCCGAAGTTAGAAACAAAAATTGTTGTCGTAAACTATTCCAGAAGCAATTTGAAACCTACAACCATGAAATTTAAAAATATACTGCGGTTCTAAACTGTAAAACGCCCTTAGTATTTACCTTCGAATTAGTCGCGATGTAATCTTGAGTTTATTTCCACTATCACCAACTTTTACTACTGCAAAGTTAACTTCACATTCAAATTCATTCTAGTAGCTCTTATGGTGCTAGCAACAGGTGTCAATATTGAATGTTTTCTATTCGTTTGAAAGGAAATAGGTTTTGTGGCGAACTTAGTTCATGTTATTTGCTGTTGATAAGTTAATTTGGTTTACGGTGTTTTGCCCCCTTGAGTAAAGTATACGTGTCAACCGTCTTGTAGTTTACCGCTTACATGCAATATGTTATGTAAGGGGAAATTAAATGTCGGTATCGCTTTAACTGCGTACTGTGATGGACAATTGAATGTCAGTAATATGTGACTGCTTTTTTCGGCCATTGAAATATTAATTAAATATTTTTGAATGCACTTACTGGATGGTGCAATAGTTAAGTGGCCATCTTGCTGCTGAGCTACGTCGAGTGTTGCCGTCCGACCAAAGGCAAACAATTTTTTTTCCATACATAATTTTCCTGAGATTTGGTATTAGGAATTACTACTAAAAATCCTCCTGTCGTCATCGTCTGAGACTCTCAAGCCGTTTGCAGACTTCTGATTGGTCTTATTGCCAGCATATTTTGCAGCTACTAAATCCTCATATCGGCTTTCATAGTTTATGATGATCAAGATCGATGGTTTCTAACGTACAAAGAGATCATTCACTACTAATTAACTATAAATATTGCTATAACTGACGCAAAGAAATCACAGATTTGGCACATTTATTTACGTGTTGTTTTATTATTTGTAACGATTAAGGCACAGAAATTATTTAAAGTGTGTGGGATGTCATTTAAAAAACTCATTAATATCACCAACTTGTTCACCATCATCGCCTTCGTCAAAAACTAATGTTTAAAACATTTAAATCAAACTCAAAGCCAGCGGCAGTTTTCATTACACCAAAACCATATTAACATTTAATAATGAGTGTGCAAAGAGATCAGATCATAAATCTTTTACGTTGGGGAGTCAACGCAGTTCGTGACTATAATGGTGTCTGCGGCTGTGTACCAAGTTATTTATTACTGAACAGTTTTGACCTGTAATTGTACAAGTAAATGATTCTTAAAGCGCTTTGTTCGGCGTGCGGAAATAAATCGATTATTGTTACAAAGTTGACTTTGCTCCGTGGTGGCGCAAGTAGTTGCTTCAAGACTGCTAGCGCGGTTAATGAGGATTCTATTCTCAATAATACTCGCAGTCTGTGTGATAAAAAATAGACTGTATGGTAGATTAACGTCTTGTTCCTATTCGTCAAGTATTGATTCGGTTCCCCACACGCGGCAATGAGATTAACAAATAGTATTTCCAAGACCAGGTACTCTTAAAAAAGTCTGGGTTTTCAAAAAATATTATAAAATACTATTGGTAATATTGATGGTCTCTGTATCCATTGTTTGAATGTTAACAAAATGCCTGTTTCAACATCCAAAAATTTAATTTATAAAATGCGCAGCACAGTGATTATCGAGATAATTCTAATAAAAATACCTTCTAGAACAGCAAATGTATTTATTTATTTAATACAAAATTTTTGCCAATTAATGGTGTGTGTGTAAAGTGTTAAAACACGTTTTAATACGAGGCAAATTATTTTCATGAGTCTGTAAAAAAATTGTGGTCATATTTATTTTATGGTATTCGTTCTGTTGATTGAAAGGTCGGGAGTTCAAATCCTGTCCTAAATTGCTGCCATATGGTAGTTTAAGTTTATGGGAAGCGTTAACAAATTAAATGTTATAATAGGGCTTATGGCTATTAATTATGAAGCCTATTGTACATGATGTATCACTACGATCAATGAGAATTCTCATTGAATTTGAATACTGTCTATGTGGCAGAGCGGTTGTAAATGCGACTGTATGTGTGAGGTATCATTTTTTACAAAAGCTTGCTAAACTTCTTCAGATCTCAGTAACTAAAGTGTGATATGGTAAAAAGCTTCGTAAGTATATTTTGTTCACACATGCATAGCCTCAAAAATAGGGGAAAGCCCAGTCCCAGACTGTGAGCTGCTTCTAAGAATGTCTTAACAGAAAAATCCAACAGCCTTTTGTTCAACCTGGGAATCGAACCGATGATCTTATGCACAGCAGTCATTCACTACCACTGCTCCACCAAGATCGTTATTCTCAATTGCTATGTTATTACAATATATTAAAAAATCATATCACTTTACGATCAAATTGTCCAATAAAATTTTACAACGGCCCGTCTAGAAAGCTAATTATAACGTTGGTGAAGTGATGACATTATCAAGAAACTTATTCAACTAAACATCTGTTCACGGTTCTTGAACCAAAACAATCGTATCTAAAATCAGTACCAATAAATTCATACTGAGTTTAACGGCCTAGCTGTAATAAATTACGTGCGCTCTTTATAATAGCCATATTAATGTTTTTTTTAATATCGTTCACTTTATGCTTTAGCGGTTCCGGATTTTTATCAGTAAGTCTACGTATTGATTCGTTTCTAATCGGTCATCATTTCAAATTGATAGTATCAAAGTGAAATTCGAAAATATTTATTTTCATCAAAACGATTTCTTGGACACGTCAACATAAAACCTTTTGCATTGAGAAAAAAAGCTATTTCGACGAGTAGAATATCTCATGAGAAGCTGGAAAGAAACTCAAGGTCATATTTTTATAAATTTATGTGAATGAATGTTATGTTTGCTTTTAAAAACTTGTATGAAGACTTAATCTGTTTATTTTCTGTTAGAAATTTGTCAATAAAAAAGGCAACAAGTAGAACTACAAACTATTCAAACATATTGTTCAGTATGGTTTTGCATCAGCCATCTTGTCGTTGTTGTGTTAAGTTTTAAATCTTCTTATATGTAGTTTCTAATTTACAATTCTCCAAATTTTATCAGCTCGAGATACTTATAAGCATAGGCTTACTAGCAATTTTTTTGAGAAGCGATAGCTCAGTAGGGAGACCGACAGACTGCAATGCAGAGGGTCTTGGGTTCGAACCCACGTCGCGCATATCTGACTTTCGGAAGTTATATGACTTTTCGAGATGATGTGCGTATTGATTGACAATTATCGCCTGGTCCGTGCCTCGGAGATCACGTTAAGCCGTCGATCCCGGCTGCCATGAACATCTATGGCAGTTGTTATTAGGGAAGTCGACACAAAAGATCCCACTGGGTCGAAGTGTCGCCGGTCTGTACTGCCTGGCCCCCACACAAGATAAGATAAGATACTAGCACTTTTGCCACTGTAACACATTGCAATCATACCGTGCACGGCGAAAATTAGCACTAATATTCTAGAAATGACTATGCTAGCGATGCGCGTATTGCATTCGAATACAGTAATGCATAACGCGATTCCTACTTCACTTGGTCAAAAACAGCTTATGCACTTGTGTGTAGTAAGCTAAGTTTAGCAATGGTGACTATAGAAAACACCGACTTTTGAAAGCTTGAGGGCCGTCGATAGATTATCGTTTATCGAGCGCTTAATAGAGAGCGTGACCATTATCGGCTGTGCTCTTATAGTACCTAACTTAGTTTGAGTAACACTTCTCGACATGTCACTCAGCAATGTCCTTTATAAGATTACAAAGAAAAGACAAATAATCTGTAATGCATAAATGTGAAAGTTTATTGCCTGTTCTTTTTTGACTATCTTTTTCTACAACTGGCATTAAATTACTTTTAAAAGTAGGTACCCTATAATATATTACTAGAAAAGAACATGAACCATGACACGTTGAAATCTATGGAGAAATCAAGTAGTCTGCAAAATACTTTCATCAGGAATCCTAAATCTGATGAACAGCCTTCATTATCTCTCCTCAACAGCAATTGTTACGTTATCATTAGCGGGATCTAAAAACGTTATTCAAAACTAAAAATACACAACTCGTGCAAAGATCATCTCATATCATTTCTAGTCTACGTATTTAAATCGGCCATCTTAATAGGCCATACCATTTGTTGCTTTCACCCGCACACTCGAAACGCAAACGATAAACAAAATCACAACACGCCGACATGAATCCGCATAAATTCACTTGCATTCAATACGAAATGTACGTTATATCTGATCGGCGGTTGTCAATGTGCAAAATGGCGGGGCAAACAATATCAGGTACCGGTAAATGTCATCGGACGCACTGAGGGCGTGGTACGGGGAGAAATCGAAAAACGTACAACCATTTCGTTACAATGTATAATTTAGATATTGGCTTAACGGTCAATACTGGATTAGTCACGATTTCAAATCGAGATGCTTCAGTGACCCCTACCAATGTATGTGAAAATGCGATGCAAATGAGACTGGTTTTTGTAACACGGTACTGTGGTCATTGTCAATGGGACATCGTTTGTCGTAGATTTACAGCGTAATAAAACTCCTAAACTAGTATTTAGGCTTAAAATATGGTTAAGGTGTCCGCAACTAGCCATAAAGTTTGCCATATATTTGTTACAATGGGTTGCTAAATGATATGGTCAGGTATACATATGGTTTAACATGTAATTTTTCTTTTATGGAGCGTCATATATCTAATCATTTGAAAGTTGATTGAGGGTTTCTTAAGCCATATGCAGAACTTACTATTGTTAGCAATGACACATCAAATTTGGCGATTGATAATTGGCAATTTTTAGAGACAATTTATTACTTTAACTCGTAAAGTTTTGTTAATTTCGATATTTTAACAATACCGTCCTTTTATTAAGAATTGAGGGGGCAGATACATAAATTCAAATTATTGCTTTTCGCCTGCGTGAATTTTCTTTTTATGTATATTGAGGCAATAATCCGATAGTTTGACTAGAATCTTATAAGCTTAGTAAGTCAGTATTTTTAGACCGCAGATTGGTCCATGTCATTAATTTGAGGACTGAGGGTAAAATTGCCAAACCTTAGATACATACATATAGCTATCGTACGTTTTTTTATCCCTGAGACGGTAAATACAGATGTATTTAGACCGACATTTTACCACTTTCATTTGAAGTCTGACGTAATAAAGGTCGAGGCTATTGCCGTCCACTTTAAGGGTTCCAGGTACGTCTCCTTTCTTCTAGAATTTCATGACCAGAAAATGCAAATAAATAAAGATGCTTTCAGGCACCAAAAGGTACAGTGACCCTCTGTTTTATAACGGCTGGTGAGGAGCGAACGATATATCTCTAAGTAGGATGGTTCCAGCGAAAAATATGTCCTCTGATATTAGTAAAAATCAGCCCTGTACATAAACTGTCCCATTGCTAAGCACTGGCCTCTTCTCGGCATAAAAAGTATTAGGCCATGGTCGATCATTGACGTCACACATTTTCGAGAACATCACGAGGAACTCACAGACATTTAGGTTTCCCCTAGATGTTTGCTTTGAACGTTAAAACAATCGATAATTAAGCTTTATTTATGTAATAACTTCAAATCGCCAGAGGTACACACAGCGACACATCAAGCTAGACTGTTTGGACTTTGAACTATTTGCAGTTGAACGTTGCGAATCGTGCGAGTGCGTTATGTTTTTGTTATTTTGTCTCATTCACGCTGAACGGGCAGGACGCTCTATCCTTACAATTACATCGACACCACTATCCCTTTCCGATAATTCTCTTTTTTGTATGTAGCGTAGTTATGCGTATATCGGGTGTCTAACTTGATGTGTAGCCGTGTGTACAGACCTTGGGACCCCAGTGTAGTAGTCCAATGGTCTCCAACTAAGCTATTGCTGCTAATTTATAATGTTATAATTATTTAAAAGTATATACAAAACATGTCTACAAATTATGGCGAAGATAATTCATCGAAGATACACATCGGGCAACTCGTGAATACTTAATGAGACCTTTCGTACGTCACTTTCGATTTTAGTTAATTGATTCATGTCTAGATAAGACCGACGTGTTGGACAGAAAGAAAGTGATCCATATCTCCTCAACATCGTATTAAAACAGTAGACCGCATACGTTTTTTTTGGATTCCATTTTGTTACACGTTGTAAACAGAGTTATATTTAAGTGAGAGATTTGACAGTTTATAATTTAGTTTTCAATTGGTATCGCTTGTTCAATTATTTTTTTGTGTAGTTCATTTTCTTTGTGGATTAATTGAATGCAGTTGAATCAATCTAGTGATGTTATTATTATAGAAAGTTACTTAACTTTTCATATAATGGCTACTATGTTCTTAAGCATTTATATTATTTGGGATTAACTGACTACTCATAATTGCTGTTGTATCGAATTTTAAATTGTGTTCTTTCAAATTATATATTACACTGCATTTTTTATATGTTGATTAAACCATTGCAATGCAATTATTAATATTAAACCAAAGATATATACGTTGACGTTATTCACTAAAGATAAGTATATTGCACTCAAATTTCACCGACTTGTTCGCCATTTAATAGACGATAAATATATTCTCATTTACCAGATATGGTGCTAAATATAATATAACATTTTCTGACAGAAACGACAAAAAATTACCCGAACTGAAAGCTAAATTTTAAGACTGGACTTTCAAAAGCACTGACCGTGAACACACCACTGAATCACTAAGCCTATAAACAAGCTAGGCAACAGAACACAGGAACAACTGTAAGCTTTCTCAAAACTTATCTGTCCATCAGAATAACTGCAGTAATAAAACATAACCGGAATATATTAAAATGATGTACTGCCCCGAGTGCAAGCCTCACGGAGTCACGAAAGTGAGAGCACGATTTATGGTGTGGTCGCACCGTGTTGTGACAAACGTGTCTGTGTAAGAATTGGGACGTTGTTGAGACGAAGATTGACACTGTGTCGCGGAACGTGGATAGGTGGAAAACGAGAAATGGCTCTGATCAGACAGAGATGTATGTTTCACAATATCTTCTACATACGTATGATAAATGTTAAATGTGTATATATATGTTATATCTTGTTTCTAAGAGCATTTACTAGAATAATTTTACTGCACCGATAGCGTAGCAGGCAAGCGTTCGCCTTGACGCTGCCGCGACTAATGTCGTGAATACCACACGATATACATACATAGATTTTTTAGTGATCCAAAAATAATTGTTTCAATTTATTTAGCATGTGCTTTTTGTTCGATATTTCTATGTTTAAAAAGTCCCTTTCGACACAGAGCCTGTTACTTAATGCGGTAAATTCGAAGTCTGGGACTCGGGACAACTATTTGTTGAGCACACAATTTTTCGCGGTCTTCAAAAGACTCGTACCCAGTTACGTGGACTTAAAACTAAGTATGTTGAACTGTGGGTATTATACACGTCTGCTTACTCGTTCAGGGACATATGCGTGCGACTATGAATCAAAGATATGGCTGAATGGGATCATCTTGTCTTGCGCTTTCCATATCCAAACGTTTAAAACACAAGGCAATATGTTGTGGCGTAAAATAGGAGTACGTACTCCAGCAACAGATTGCAATAGGTTGAGTCAAAATGTTTTTGGAATTTCATAAACCACCTATGTAAGTTATACAAATAAATATTTTTGACTATATTTTGCACGCGACTAAACTGGGGAACAATACTCTTACCTGGATAAAATGTATATGCCTATTTCCTTTTCTATAACCCTGACAATGTGTGTGCGAAATTTATTGATGATTGGTCAAGTATTGAAGGAGTGGAAGCGTAACAAACAAACGTTTGCGTTTATAATATTATACTAAGGATTACATTTTTTTTTATACTACTAAGGTGGCAGACGAGCATACGGCCCACCTGATGGTAAGGGGTCACCGCAGCCTATAGACGCCTACAACACCAGAGGTATCACTAGCGGGTTGCCGACCCTTTAGGAAAGGAAGTGGGAAGGAGAAGGAGCGGGAAGAGGGAAAGATTGTTGATTGAGGGTGATTAGGCCTCCGGCACTCAATTTTACATTTTGATCTGATTGATTGATTGAGACATATATATGATGTTGTAAGTTAACCGCTGACTGTCAATCGGTATGTTCGTTTCCCACCTTCATACTACAAAAAGAAGGTTTCATTCAGCATGGAAATTTCAATCTAAACTGTTCGTTGAAACGGTTTAATTTTTTCTTCTTGTTTACGTCTCCAGTTTCCTTGTGTAGAGTCGTCTCTACCAAACGTAGCCGCTCTACATTGACGTATTAGTTTGTAACGTTACTTAATGAGTACTTGACTAGTTACAGTTCCCGGTTACGCTTATACGGCATTGGATTTAGTGTTATTGACATTTATCTGTCTGTGTCTATGTATGTGTTGTGGTGTATCTTAATTGCATTTTTAATAGAGTTGAGCAAATTTAGCTATATTGATACAACAGAGCAGCGGTAGACCAATGGATAAGGTATTGGACTTGTCATTTAGAGGTTCTGTATTCGAATCTCATCTATTGCACTACCAATGTGAACCCATTCCTACTTCACAAGAAAACTAGTAGTTTAAAACCCAAAATCGCTAGAAAGCTACCTTAACAAAATACCGAGGCTAGAATTGTCGGCTTCGATGGCGTAGTAGTTAGTGTAACCGACTGCCACGCCTGAGGTCGCGGGTTCGATTCCCGCACAAGTCAAACATTTGTGTGCATGAACATGGATGTTTGTCTTGGTCTGGGTGCGTCTATGTATAATATGTAAGAATTTACAAAAAATAATATATATATGTATGTTTATCCATTGTCTAATACCCATAGTACAAGCTCTGCTTAGTTTGGGCTAGATGGTGTTGTGTGTATGTGTAGAATATTAGAATATTATTATTAAGTTTTTATTTTTCTATTACTGATATAGAGAACCCACAACAGTTGGTGTATTGACAATTGCATAGTAACTTCTTAGACCATAACGCTACGAACCACACATGATTTGAAAATTTGTTGGTACGCCAGACATAATTCAAAACCTATTGTGTCTGGCTGCCAGTGTGCTGCTATTATTCAGTGATTGTGACAAGGGAAAATAAATAATAGAAGATTTTTGTAAAGTCTGCTTACCCCTCTACGTGTGACGCAATACGTGTCAAAATTCAAAGAATCTAACCACTATCGTTCTGTAATTCATTTACCTTCGTAAGGGCAATCGGAATAGAAATTAGCTCCATTGTAAAAGCACCGATCGAATTAACTAAAATAGAACAAACCTTTCTCAATTACTCTCACAATAAACTTTATTACAACAGCGCAAACTCTATGACGTATACGTAATTAACACGTTGCTAATTACCATTTCCCGTACACGAACTATCGGGACTCATTAGAGGTACTATTAAGTATTTACCGTTATAAGATAGTGGCTATCAGATGCTATGACATTGATTCACATTGAATTATGTCTGAGTAAGGAGGAAGTTATGTTTTTATCTTAATCTTTATTGAGTCCTCATTAAACGGATAGAGATTAAGTAAATATATATAAAGTTAAATATATTTTAATTGACGTTTCTATTTAAGTGTTCTACTTTATAGAACCACCTGTTTATCCTTAAAGGGTAAGCAGAGATGTATGACATCAATATTTTCAGCAATTTTTATGCCTACTTCGAACTTCTGCCGCCTACTGACCACAAATATCACTATCATTACATGTTATAAAACAAAGTTCTCCACCGCGTCTGTCTGTTCGCGATAAATTCAAAAACTACTAAACGGATTTTCATGTAGTTTTCACTAATAGACAGAGTGATTCATGATGAAGGTTTAGGTGTATAATTTGTTAAGGTTTTGTACTACCCGTTGGAAGCCGGGGCGGGTCTCTAGTCTATTAATAAACGTTGTAAATATACATTATTTTCATACTTGATGTTGTTCTGCAAACTTTACATCTCTAAAAACACCAATATGTTTTATAGGCTCTTTGTTTTGAAGACTACTCTCGTGCTATTTGTAATTCCTTTGTCGTAATAGATTACAAACATCAAAACAAACGACACAAAGTACACTCATACTATAAACAAATATTTATTTGTGCACTACACAATTTTTTGTTAACCCACAACACTCTGTGCAACGTGATAGCAAACTGACCACGTAAACCTTTACGCATCTATGCAATCAAGATCTAGTATCTTATATAGTTACTTAATACATGAAGCTAAAATTTTGTATCCCTTTTTATGAAAATTGCGCGGACGAAGGAGTATACAATTTGCCACAATTAAAGTTTATATGGAGAAGAAGGGGCTAATATTTTTATAAAATATGCATTAGAAATACATTAAAGTAATAAAAAAATACTACACGTACACAACCATGCATTTGACACACGCAGTCGAATCGCGTTCATAGTATTTCGACATTGTTCGTCTGACGTCGTACAATTATGGTTACCTATACATTATTTATATGTAATAAAGAAAAAATTAAAAAAAGTAGCAAACTTAGGAATTTTGGTCGAATTTTGACCACCAGGCGACCGTTAGTTCAGTATTATTACTTGAAGCTATAATACGAACCTTTAACTTTAAACCTTAAACGAAAATATCCTAAGTATTTTCTCTTCGACGAGAACAATCAACGCTAAATACAGACATCCTCAGTTCCAGAGACAACCATCTAAAACATGTTTTGCTTCCAAAAATAGCTCTCAGACAGACAGACATAGAAAAAATAAAAAAGTTTGGACAAACATTGCTTGGATGTTGGCCCAAGGATGTGTTTGCACTGACCGCAAGTTGTGGTTCCTTTACCTGACAGGCTTTTCATATAATGATTTATTCTTTATGTATAAGCTCGAATAGTGTGTTGGAATTACGTAAAATAATCTTAGTCAAATATTCATAAGAATAAGTAATATTTGTATAAAATTGTCTTACGTTTACACGAATACTATACAATGAAATTAAACTACTTTATACGAATTTAACTGCGGTTTATTTAAAAACATATATCTATACTAATATTATAAAGCTGAAGAGTTTATTTGTTTGTTTGCTTGATCGCGCTAATCTCAGGAACTAGTAGTTCGAATTGAAAATTCTTTTAGTGTTGGATAGCCTGTTTATCGAGGAAGGCTATAGGCTATATAACATCACACTACGACCCACGGCGGCGGTGCAGTAACGATAAACGTGGGTGAAACCGCGGAAACATCTAGTTTTAAATAAATTTGAAACTATTTAGTTTAATAGATGATAAATGATTAAACTATTTAAATTTACACTTTCCCCGACGTTTCAGTTGCATTTCAGCAACCATGGTTATGGAGAGACTTATAATTTGTAGTTTATAAATGTTACAGAAAAGTTACATATATGTAATGTTTGTTGCGGTATAAATTGCTCCACTGCTCATCTCAGGACTGATTGTTGTCGCAATGGTTTAAGCGGTCCTTATCACTCGAGTGTGGAGGGTTATATGGATTCGCTGTTATTATCTACCAGCGCTTAAAAAACTATCAACTCATCGCATCAGCGCTTTTCTTCCTAATTAGTAATATTGTAGATATTTTTGAAACACGTCAATCATAAGTTTACGCTGATATTTAATGAAAAAACGGCGTAGTGGTTAGTGTAACCGACTGCCACGCCTAAGGTCGCGGGTTCGATTCCCGCACAAGTCAAACATTTGTGTGCATGGACATGATTGTTTGTCTTGGGCTGGGTGTTTCTATGTATAATATGTATGTATTTACAAAAAAAAGTATGAATATGTATGTTTATCCATTGTCTAGTAGCCATAGTACAAGCTCTGCTTAGTTTAGGCTAGATGGTGTTGTGTGTATGTGATAGAACATTATTATTATTATATTTTAAGATTTTTAATATTGTCGGTATATTCTCAGTAGCAGCCGAAAATTCGCCCGATATTTCGTGCTCCCCTGTCCCACTTATCTGCTATTTCATGGGACTTTAAAACATAACGTGCCAAATATGGATATATATTTAATTGGCTTGTATTCTGATCTAGCCTTTAGTAGGCATTCTTATGTTATCTGAATACCCTTGAGCTTTACTTGTAAATGTTAATTGTTGAATTATACGTCGTTTTCAAAGATAACTTATAATAAATCTTTGAATAACAAATTTGTATTAATAAAACAATGTTATTGTTGCTATTGTGGGTTATTATCTATGGTTGATCAATTTGCACGTAATTCTAGAATTGATTATGGTAATATTAATGTTTATGATTAAGCTATATCTTTGGTGGTTTGTTAAATTGTCACTGATGATTAAATACTAGTGTAATTATGTATTTATGTGTTGTTTTCTAACTGTTAACTGTTTACATAAAGACGCCCGCCGTGTCCAACCTTATATTGAAGTCTGCCTTTATCCACTGCACAAAACAATTAGATACGTATACTCGACGTAATGCAATTGAAGCAGCGATAGCTCAGTGCCATGAACATCTATGGCAGTCGTTATTGAGAAGTCAGTGCCCTATAATATCCTGACACTGGTCTAGCCTTAGGGTATTGTTAGCCTTCGGGTTGCGGAGGTCAGGTGGCAGCCGCTCCGTGTAAAAACTGATATCCAGTCAAATTCGGTTAGACCAGAAAAGCTGACCCCAAGTGACTTGAGAATAATAAAGGCTAGGGAGAAGAAAACTCGACGTAATGCAATTCGCCGAAAAAGACTTACACGCGTAAAGACATATGCATACAACGGTTTTTGATTAGTTGGTTGTTATTATTACACAATCGTTGCCCATCCCATAAAAAAGCAATAAACTTAAGACAAAAGAACGTGAGAGGTATGTATGTGAAGCTCCGAAATTCTACTCACCGAGCCAAACACAATATTAGCACTTTTACGCCGGTTTGGAAGAAAACAGTCAGCGAGCCAGCTCTTTCACACCGTGACTAAATAATAGGTCAAGGCAGGGGCTCATAATTTTTCATTGCATTGGTCAATAGATAGCACAAACCAGAGTCTATCGTTTGTATAAGCCTAAAGAGTTAGCCAGGTGTGTCTTACGTGCACAATTCGGCAGCAACGTTTCTAATTTTCACGTTAAAGAGTTATTGGCGTCTACCGGGTACATAGCTGCTACAAAAAAATTATTGGCAGAAAAAGCCAATAACAATTTGCCTAATCTGTCAATCGCAACCAGGATTGACGATTACATGCAATCTTGATATTAATTGCCACTAAAGACCGTACCCAACCACCGTACATAATATAAATACATAAAACTTGTCCCCAAGCGATTACACGTCTTAAACATTCGCCCTATCATCGAATAAGAGTTCTAATGGACAGAACGTTAAGAAAACATTATTAGCTGATAAACTAACTCGTAAATCTGTCCGTCTGTGCGCACTTATCTCCGCAACTAGAGTTTATCAGGAAGTATGTGAAAGCTTAGCTAAGTGGAATTACCTATTGACCAACTGAGAAATATGTTTAAGTTATGTTTAGCGAATGTGTTTTCTGTTTTGGATAAAACTATTTTAAGTGTTCTTAGTATGCTATTATTGCCTATAAGGATTTTATTAGCTGGTAGTATTTGCCCGCGATTTGTCGGTGTTAAGTATCGACGATCGACCGCGATTTCATTTGCTTAGATTGTAGTATGCATCTAATGTTTTTATATAAACGAAATATTATTAACGTGGCCTAAAATTCTATGAGATCGACTTAAACATGGTAGTAATCCACATGAATATTGATAAAGTGATGTTTGCGTGATGCTGGATCAAATATCAGACATGCAAGAATTTAAAAACACATTTCGCTGGCCATTAAATTTACCTGGCATGATCTAGACTCCATCCTGCCATCAAACATGTCTTGATAGAAAACTCAGTAGCACTTTTCCCAAAATGGAATTCAAACACGACACCCTGTGCATAGTAGTTGCTTTTTCTTCAGCTGCGCCTTTGAGACAAAGGGCTGAAAATAAAAAGTAATACAAACAGCTTGGTTTGCAAATTATTCTTGTTAAACCCTCCAGCTTAGCTAAAATGCATGTGTTAGAAGAGAGATCACGTCTGTAGTGCAATGGGTTGAAACTCGAGCTCATGACCTCTCTAACGCAAGTCCAATTTCCTCATCTATTGGACTGCTGCTTATATTTATAAACATTTAAAAAAATAAAGAAGAAAATCGTTGTCAATTTGCCCATGCTTTAGTAACATTTAAAATGTTATTCAGTTCTAAAACTTCGTTTCCGATTGCGGTACGTTAGGTGCAGACAAGAACTCATTTACCTTCTAATGGCTTCATACCAATAATTATTAGAAAGTAAGTAAAACTTAAGGCTGTTCATTAACCGTTATATCTTATCCGTTTTGTCGGTTAACCACGGGAAGTGATTACACTGTTATATGCGGCAGCCTTCGCTGTAAGTCTCAGTTAAAGACCTTGAACTTAATAAGCTTGGACACCTGTAAAGACGTCCACCATGAAAATGTATATCCGAAATTTTGAGCAAACGAAATATTAATAACTAGCTTTGCCCGTGGCTTCGCATACTACAGTACTTTTTCCTGGATGAAAGGTACCCTATGTTCTTTTCTGTGCCTTTAACAATGTGTATGTCAAATTTCATGATGATCAGTCGAATAATTAAGGAGTGGAAACGATACAATCAAACCAACTCACTTTCGAATTTATAAGATTAGTTAGGATATACCTATCAACAAGTTTCTTTGGATTTCTTTCCAAGTGACGTAGCTTTGTTATTCGGACCACTTCATTATAGAGTTTAGGATGATCAACGCGTTACTTCATGTATTTCATTGTACTAATCGCACAAATAATAAAAGGTCCAAAACTTCGGCATTTGCGAGTACGTTACATAGTCGTCCTACAGATTTGAACTCTGGTCGAAGTTTTATTGGTGTTTGAGTAATTCTTAGTAGCATTTACAAACATAATCTCACGGGTATATCCCCGAAGAGAAAGTCAAAGGTACATTACATCCACATTTCGCCATTGATGATTTTAGATCCTACTTAAGAGCCGACCGTTATCAGTCAAGCAATGTTCCAGATACCGCCTGCTACTATCAATTTCTCGACAGAAAACCCTCTAACTCAAGCAGCATTGTCCGATCCCTATTGCATCTATACAGGTCACAATGCTGTTTTTGGAACTCCATGACAGGCAAATCCAACAACAATTCACCTGACCCTGATACCCATTATCTCATGCACAGCAGTTACAAGCACTACTGATACAATACAAGCATTTTTAGTCAAACTTTCCAAGTGCCTGCAGCTATTTTTATATTTTAACAGATAGCCCAATGGCAATTACCCTACTCGATAATCGAAACTGAAACCTCATGATTCGCATGCGTATACAAGGAAAAAACTTATGCCACCGAGTCACTTGTTCTAAACAACAAAAAAAATAAAAGTACATATATAAACTACAATAGATTCGCACATATGCATACATATTGGCCATTAGCATCGCGAACTCTTTGTCTAGGAATGATAGAAAACCAAATGAGTTTATCTTTACATGAAAGTCGTGAGTTTCTCGAAGAAAACAGGCCGATACAATGCCTTGCTAATTTCGTAGACGTATGGTGTGGTCTCTCACTGTGAATGCGATAGCACATCACCTTGCATAGAGCTCATAAAAGGCTTCGAGGTGTGTTTTACTGAGTACCGATAACCTACTGGTGTAAGCGTTATTCACGGTGAGATTGTGGTTGTAGTGCGAGGGACAGTGTTTTGTTTTTGTCACAGGTATTTATTTTGTTTTAGTCGCGAATATTGCATTTGAGTCACGAGTCTCCATTTGGTTTAATCCTCAAGTATTTATTTTAAGTTTAGACTCAATCTTAAATGCATTTTTCTTTTAGGTCTATCTTATTTTATTTGAAACCAAAATTTCACAAATATTTGATTAAAATCACAAATATTTTTATTTAATCTTAATAATTTTATTTGATTCTCAAATAGGTATTTGATGTGAGTTCTTTACTCAGATAAACTATATCAGATTCACTATCATATATCTTATTTAAGTCCCATGTTTTTTATGTGTCACTATGAAGGTTTTTATTTATGCCTAAAACGTAATTGTGCTGATGTTGTTTATGTATATTTTTGTTTAACTTAATGAACTTTGCTACTACTGACAAACTGTAAATCATTATTTAAAATTACTATTCCTAGATTAGAGAAATATTAAATACCATACTTGCAATTAACAATGAAACTTAGCACAATGTACGTTTACAATAATTATGTAGATGGTAGCTCTCATAAACTGTCTCGTGCAATGATCGAACCCTCTATACTCGGCCGGTTAATAGTACCAATACGGCTACGTGAACTACTGCGCCATCGATCCAATTAAAATTAATTATACAGTCACATGTGCAGCAGTTTGTGTGTGTTCCCAACCGGAACCAATAATAATACCGCATGGTCTCCCTCACCCTCAAAATAAATGACCATGACACCTGTTACGTAAGGTCAAGGACAATTTAAGTAGCCTGTGAATACAGGTAATTATACGTTTGATTACTTCAGGTTTTCTAGTGGTTTATTCCGCAGTCGACCCTCATGATTCGTCCCGAATGTAAAAATACGCATTCGCCCCAAAAATTGTTCCTCATATGCCCCGAAATTTAGATAAATATTAATTTCTTAACATAATTCCTATTTCGTCCCAAATTATGTTCCTTTTTTGACCCAGTTATTTTTTTGGATTGTAGATTTTGATGTACCTTCAGTCGAATAATATTTTAAAATACCTCCTTGATATCTCGACGAAACTTTGGGCTCATGATTGCATGAAATCACGAGCCCGACATTGAAAAAATTAAAATAATTTTTAACCATATGCTCAAAAATGTAGTACGAAAAAGGAATAATTAAGAAAAAGGGGCGAATGCGGAACAAACCTTTCTAGTTAGTGCGGTTATGGTTGATTGTGAGATCTTGAGTCCATTACCTGTGTCATGCAATTTGTATTTTTGGGTATCCCTGTTAGGTAATTCTCAGAAGCAAGGCGTTTGGAAATATACTGGTGTACGGCAGTAGGCCCGCCCCAATTACGAGTGGTTTAAAAAAAAAACCTAGTGTGATTTGAGAACAATACACTTTTCTCTACGTCTTTGGGACTGAGTGAGTGAATTTACTATGTAAAAATAAACTCTAATTTTCTATTCTTTTTGTTTACAGGTAAATACTGATGAAACTCAATAATTTCAAGTAATAAACAATTTCAAGGTGGTTCTTAGGAGTCTAGTAAGTAATTGCTATAAATACCCTTATTTAATAAATGAAACTACCAAATTTTGTTGTTGTTACTAATGTAACATTTAATAAAATGTATTATTTACCTTGAAAATTAAACATTACTGATGAAATACCTACCAATAAACTGAACATGAATTAATGTATTATTGAAATCATAGTTTTGATCAATAGTGTCCTACTATTAATAATGCAATAATTTAATTACTATTGTAAAGTCCTCCATCCCAAACTTCGTTCTCGAGCTTATCTAAACGGTGACTAGCCATCTGCGCAGGAGATACTACAGTGCACTAATGTTTACGTAAACACAAAAGAACTGTCTATTTATGTCCCGTTTTTGAAATTTTGATAGGGTGGCAATCCGACACGACCAAAATGTTTTTTTAAATACGAACGTTGCATCTCCAGCCTGCTAGTAAAAGAGATGTTTGACGAAATAAGGGTCAACAAATTTATTTATTATCTTTACTACCTATAACATCGATAGTTTCGTAAAGAAACGTTTGCAATTGCAAATAAGAAGTATCAAGTTCCATACCACCTCACGCACCTCTGACTTTTCAAAGTTATGTGCGTAATAAAAAGTTAATTATAGCTTGATTAACGGTGAAGTACAACGTCGTGAGAAAACATGCGCGAGAGTTGTCTATAATGTTTTCGAAGGAGCGTGAAATTAGCTTGGCCTATGCCTACCTAGAGCAGCGATAGCCTATTGGTAAACCGTTGGACTGCCACGCAGAGGTCTCGGGTTCGAACCCAAGGCGCGCATCTCTGACTTTTCGAAGTTATATGCGTATTAAATAATGATTATCGCTTGCTTTAACGGTGAAGGAAAACATCGTGAGGAAACCTGCATGTCTGAGGGTTCTCCATAATGTTCTTGAAGATATGTAAAGTCTGCCAACCCTCACTAGGCCAGCGTGGTGGACTATGGCCTAACCCTTCTCACACTGTGAAGAGGCCCGTGCCCAGCAGTGGGACAGTTTAATACAGGGCTGATATTATTTATATTTATATGCCTACCTACTCATTTTTCGTTGATACTACTAATGTTTACAGGATTTGCTTGGAGACATTTGAAGTAGCGATTGTATTAAGATCAAAGCTGATCCAACACTGAAGTGTTGCCATGCTATCAGAACTGGTGCACTGGTTCGTCTGTTGGCATAAACAGACTGTAAGGAGCAGTCAGTCTGCTAGATAGTCTACTCGATGTATTCAAATATACAAACAAAGACTCCTGCCTGTTATTCGGAGGTGTAGTCAAAGACTGCAAAGTGCCACTTGCTACGATCCTGGCGTATTTCTCCTCCTTTGTTCATTAGCAATTCTACATGTACGCTTGACCGTTTAAACTACGGATTTCCACTTCCTACTATCCTATCATATCGTTGTTGTTTCATTTATAAGCATACATGTTCGTCAGTTTAACGTGCCTTTAACCTGACCTTTGTTTAGAATATTCACAATGTAATCAATCAACGCAAGAAAACTCAGTAGAAAACTATTTGGCTGCGACAATCTGTTATGGATATCTTCTTTAGCAGAAACTTCTTTAGGAGATTGAAGCCAAACAACCTTATGGTTTCTTCCTTTGGTTAGTATGCTTTTCAAGCTCCTTGAGGTAGCATTATGCTTTCTGTTAGGTACCCATAACACGGTGTGGGCCAGATGGGTGAAGCCCTGCTTAGAATTGCCTTAAGATGATAACATCTTAGTAGTTGGAACCTTAGTTCCAACTCAATATTCTAGGTTTGTACATACAACTGTAGAATCACCAGACCATCACTGTTAAGGGACCGATACCTCTAGAAAATAACCCTCGATACTCCAATGAGGGTACCAATATAATCTAATCCTCTTGCGCTGGCTGCAGCATCACTACTTTTACGATGGGCTAGCAAGACGCGAATGATAACTCCTGATATTGCAAGCGACTTTAACCGGCATCAATTGATTACCATCAGGTATGCCGTCTACTTCTTTATCACCTTAGTTGTACAATGAAATATAGTCAAGCCTATTTGGCGTCTATCGGACAGTTTCAAATTCTGCTACTAAGAATTGCGAATCACGAAGCATCTCCCCAATTGACCAAATTAATTGCTGTATTAGCTACCGTAAATCATATTGCCGTTACACGGTACGAATGGTTATTAGAATTTCTAAGTGTTACGGTATAAATCAAGTGTCTGTTTCCGATGGAACTGGTCATTCTAGAGCCAATTTGACTTTGAATATGTGGTAATATATATATATAATAATAATAAATACAGCTACAGCTAGTATATTGATAAAATTATCCTGGTTCTCACACACGGAATTCTTTTGGATGTATCTTTAAGCTTGTCTCGTTGGGCCCATAGAATACGGTTGCTGTTGCTTGTGAGGTCTTAGGCGCAATTGCAGGATCGGCTGTAGCAGCACAGAGAGATGGATTTCGGCAATGTGTCCAGAAAATGACAATATGCTCGTTGAAACTTAAAACATAGCTGGCTAAATGTTCTGTAATATTGTTGGTCCTTTGGAGATATATGTATGTGTTAGGATATTTCAAACCGTATTATGGTTAACTTAACTATGAGGCTGCTGTCTTATTATAATACGCAATTGCTTATCCATAGATAAATTGTCCGTAAGATTACTTTTCTATGAACATTTTCCTGCTCGTGTAATGAAAAAGTAAGTAATATTATACCTTTTTCTAACTAAATGAAACAGCAGGTATTTATTAAAAAAATCTAAGTTAGAACTAGCCTAACCTTTAACATAATATTCAGCAAGTCTATTGCCGTCCATGGGTCACTTCAAAGTTCCAACTCTGATTCTGAAAATGATATGCATACCTAATATTCTTATGAACACTTTCTTCAATCCGATAAGCTCTTTTTGATCGGTATTCATTTCATGCTTACATTGCTCAGGCAATCGTTTTGCATTATCGAAACAAAATAATCCAATCAATAAAGATTTATTAAACTGTAAAAACAAGACTCTTTTACTCACAAATGAATGTCTAAAATTAACCTCCATACCAAAGAGAGTACATTCGTCATCACCGAACGCATTCGATCATATCGATATAATATATCGGTTTAATATCGATATTCTTCTGATCGATTGCGCCCTATACGTGGCCCCTGGCAACATGCCATTCAATTAAATACTCTTTATAAGTCTTACGAAGCTCATGTGGGGAGAAAAATGAAATCGAATGCAGTTGTATTCTAATTATGAACGAGATGACGTCATCATACTTTGTTGGTCTTATGGTATAAGTTTTCATTTGCTTGCTTCCGGTACTGACATTATAAAGGTTCGATCTCCAAGTCACGCAAAATTATTATGAGGTTTTCTGTCAATAAATTTTCGTAGAAAACGCATTAACATAATATTTGACTCTCTTGCACGATGACGGAGGATTCTAAGTACATTGTAAGAACCATGTGATTCTACCAATATACAATAGAGTCGATTTTTGTTAATTAGAATCTAATACTACCTGGCAAATACGGGTACATATGACTATAATATATACCTAACCTTTTGAAGATATACTTGGGTGGAATATATATTTTCGAAATGTAAGTAGAAAAGAATATAAAAAGCGTGCCAGTGCCAATTAATTAGGGACGCTAGAACGAGCCAACTTCTGCGAAAAACTAACACAGTTACTGCGTTTCGCTCGATACAAAAACCAGCAGACACTATTCATAATATTCAACATATCAAAATCAATTATCTATCTCAACAATGCATCGGCTATTTCAACGGTGTACCAACGATTCCGAGAAGTGATCCGCGATTGCAAAACATAATTGGCTTTAAGTGATCGTTGCTACAATATGATTGTAATTGAGACTATTGCTCGTATGGAATGAAATGTGGCGCTGTCGCCGCTTGATTTATTGATTGGTTGTGTTTGTATAGACTTACAGATTTTGTAACAGAAAGGTATGGTCATGTTAAATTTTCACGTGTATAGTACCACTTTTGTACCATTACGCATGCGTAAGTCTCAATACGTAAAAAAACAAGCGCACATACGCATAAATTTTCGCTTAACTGCCCTTGATTTCCTACGCCGTATTAAGAGTACCCACATATATCTCAATAACAATTGCTTATAAGAGCACTTTTTATAAACAACTCGATTGCATTCAATACTTGTAATGTATAATCGATAGTTAGACACATTAGAAAACACTAAAAATCTCAGTAATAAGGTACTGAGTAAAAAAGAGAAAGACAATAGAACTGCCACATACTTGGCCTATCTTATTATAACTCCTTTGGTAACTGGTTTCCACCAGGCTAGCTCTACTAATGACTATTTGTCTCATTTGTTGTATAAAAAAAGTTTAAATAAAACATAAGCTACCCTGCGGTTTGAACGCATTTGAGTTCCCCTTGAAATACGTTTTGTTTTGTTTAAAAGACAAGGTGCAGTGTTTTAAAAGCTGACCTGCTAAGCCCTTTGACGATGCGTTAGTTTCACGTTGAGATAATGACTTTCCCAAAGGCATTATTAAATAATATAATAATAATATCGAACCTGTATTGTCCTACTGCTGAACACGGGCCTCTTCTCAGTCTGAGAAGTATTTGGCCATAGTCCACCACGCTGGCCTCGTGCGGGTTGGCAGACTTCACATATCTACGAAAAGATTATGGAGTACTATCATACATGTAAGTTTCCTTGCTTGTTTCATCATGTTTTCCTTCGCCGTTAAAGCGAGCGATAATTAACTATTTTAATACGCACATAACTTTGAAAAGTCACCTTGAAATCGAACCTGAGACCTCTGCCTAGCAGTCCAACAGCCTCCCACTAGGTTATAGCTGCTATCTAAGAAAGAAAGAAAGAAAGGGTATAATACTATTAATTATTATTAGTAATGAAAGACCGAGATAAAGAAAGAAGCGAGAGAAGATGACAACGCTCTTAGACTAACCTCTTATAATACCTACATAATAAAGCTATTCAAAACCAAGTGACAGGATCACACAACAAACTATTATATTCCTGTATATAAAACTGTGCACACGTCTGAGTCAAACCATTCTCTAACACAAACACCATCAAAGTGAAGACTTCAACACAAAAGCGTCTGCCCTGAGTCAAACAGACCCTCTGTTTGGAAGGTAGACGTGAAACAACATTGTGATAAAAAGGTGGACTACGGCACAATACAAACATTAAGCTTGCTCATGTTTAACGCCAAGGAACGTAAGATATTTGAGTAAAAAGTGTCTTTGAAAGCAAAATGCTCAAGGATTTTAGGAATTATATTTAAGATACTCAAAATTATTAACACTAATTGTACCACGTGGTTTCCTACATTATGATTACTGAATTTACATTCGGGTTAGTTACTAGGTTCGGCAAAGAGTTGAGACCACATGAGAGAACTAAAAATAAAAGTAGCGTTTCTAATGTCTAGATATTTCTCCGTGAATAAAATAAAACGACAGAAATATAACCTGACAACAACAGTCCACAATGCTAAGAAATAACCTTCTTTAATTGACATAAGAAATATTTGTTCACACTTAAAATGCTATTTGATTCAACAGCTACTTATATAACAAGCAGCCTATTTAACAATCATCTAAATATAAGACTCGGGCAGTCACAGTTCAAGATCATATTCATATGAAGATGCAACATTATATCTTGGTAATAAATATCAATGGACCGCAAGGCGACATTAATAAATATGCCAATGCAATAGAAAATAATATAAATAGACAGTAATATTAAGATAAAATATGTAAGGCATAGTCCAAAGGTTGGTCTATTAGCATCAAACTTAATATAATTATGATATATATTATTGCTTGAACTTGAAACCTGTGTATATAAGTTGATGATATTAACTATAATAATGAACTATATTTGTAATAAAAACTAATAACTAAATTGAACCAATATTGTCTTATGTTTACGCGAATGTTATACATTGAAATTAAACACTTTATACGGATTTTGTCGCGTTGTTTATTTTACTCTAAAACACTTTTATTACATAATTTTGTAACTGTAACACTACTATTATTGAACTTTAATACTATTTTAGCTAATTAATTTAATTAAAACTATTTATATTTAAGTTTACACTTTGGAACTACCATGTTAGTCTCCACATGAACATGGCTGCTGTTAAGCAATCGAAATGTCGGGGCAAAGTGTAAACTTAAATATAAATAGTTTTAACTCAATTAAATAGCTTAATAGTTGTAAAGTTCAATAATAGTAGTGTTACAGTTTTCAAAATTATTTAATAAAGTGTTTTAAAGTAAAATAAACAACGCGACAAAATCCGTATGAAGTGTTTAATTTCAATAAATTGAACCAACCATGAAATAAAATCGAAACAGTATTTCATTCCGGGCTACAAATTATATGAGTTCCATTATTCTCAATTTAAATCAAATCAAGATCTTTATTTTGATTTGATTTGAAAATATTGAGCTTTTTATGCTTCATAAACACAACAGATAATACTGCAATCAATAAGGGCTCTCGTATACGGTACGGCTAATATGCGCAAGTTGAGGCCCTTGTACATATAGTGTCGTAAGACAACCAAAGCTATGCATCAACAAAAGTCCATGAAGTGGGAGCGACGCCCTCCGTTGTGCCGGGACGTCGCGTCGCCTAGGCGTTGACACTTGCAGAAATTCCGTCTCTATGTTGGGTGGGCCGCTGACGTAGTTTCAGTTCCAGCGACCCACCCACCATACAAAACAGCGAGTTGGCACACCGTGGTGGTTTTACTCAGGCCCGAAATCGGGAGAGCCCAACATAGCCGTCTCTCCCCTTGTGGCGAGGGGGTATGGATCAGAAGCATTTCCCCACGTTAAAAAAGCAATCAACACAAGTAACTCGCGCATAGTGTCACTGCAAATAGCTTGCGTATATACTTATTTAGTGAACAAGCCCTATCAGGCAAACCTGATTGGACTTGTTCCTCATAAGTGCGCTAAAGATAACACACTTTTAAACAACATAAGTAACTTAAACTTCATAAGATTTAATATATCTATTGCTGGAATGCCAGACATAATTAAAAAGCAATTGCGTTTGTCCGCCGGCCGCTCTAATTGTATCAAAACCTTTCAAATCGTTTCATACATTTGTTTAGATGCCACTAGGTATGTAGTAACTTGCGTAGTTATTCTTACTAGCGGTCGCCAAGTAGCCGAAATTCACCCATCATTTATTTAAATTTTAAATTTGATCGTTATTAAAGTTTTATTGTATATAACTTAATACCCTTATAATCACATTTAGTCACCCTACTCCACATACATATGTATGTAACCATAGTTACGAAGCATTCTACGAAGTCAACCGAACAATGCCAAAATACTACGAACGCGATTCGACTGCTTGTGTAAAATGCATGGTTGCGTGCGTGTAGTGTTATTAATGTGTTTCTAATGCATATTTTATAAAATTATGAGGAATTCGCCCCTCGTTCTCCATATTAACTTTAACTGTGTCAATTTTCATACTCCTCCATCCGCGCAATTTTCGTAAAAAGGGGTACAAAGTTTTTGCTTCACGTATTAATATACATATAGATAATATAATAATACTAACCCTTACTAAGCTGTCGCTCTGCTAGTTTCGGGCCTTTTCTTAGCGTGAGAAGGGTTAAGCCATAGTCCACCAAGCTGGCCCAGAGCGGGTTAACAGACTTCGCATAGCTTCAAGAACTATATAGATGACTCTAGGACAAGCTGGTTAACTAACGATATTTTCTTTCACCGTTAAAGCAAGCGACAATTAACTATTTAATACGCACATAACTTGAAAAGTCAGAGATGTGGACTTGCGATGTAACTCGAAATCCTTGCGTAGATTTCCAATGGTTTTCCATTAGGGCATCGCTGTTATTATTATTATTCATCTTTCAAAAAGAGAAGCCGTTATCTTAGGCTTAAACAATTAACTTAATTAGACTGTAGTACAAATGTGCCCCAGTACATTTATACTATTAAACATCATTAAAACCAAAGGGTTCAAATTAGAGCCAACGCTACCGACTTCGCTCCAAAAATCGACCAAAACATAATCGTAGAATCATTATGAATGATGAATCAATGGGATCATTACATTGAACAAGACGTACTATCAAAGGAATGTATGTATAAAAACAATTTCTCTTATTGTTAAGGCAAGGCTTTACAAATTATATGAATGAGCTGATAGTAATTTTCTCTTGTTGCAATTGCATCTCGAGATAAATATATAGGTAATTTACAGGTAAACGGTTGTGTAGCTCAATGGATAAGGCTTCGGAATTGTGGTCGAATGGTTTCAAGTTCAAACGCTTCCCATTGCCTTACCGACGTGAACGCTCTTCTAACACAAAAATATAACCTTAGCTTAAGAGTTAATAAGAATACCAGTAATATATAACATATATTACTAGTGTTATTTCTGGCAAAGAAAATGCTTTAGTTCTGTTACCCACATATATCATATCTGAAGATCCCCGTAAAATATAGATTCTTACTTATACTACTGTTACTATCTTTAAACATAATATTAATTCATGTGATCTTTGATACAATAATTACTTTGATATCCATCATAACAAAATCTAATTTGTTCTAAATATTAGTAAATTACCTAAAGAAATTTACTTAACTTAACATTGACCTTGATCTTACTCCATAAACTTAGCCTTAATATATTTTATTAAAAGAAGCTCACAAACCAAAAATATTTTACACAATTACAAACATATCTTGATCCATCACTACTATAGACATTCATAATATTTATGTACCAAACTATTTTGGCGAATCTGCTTTCTTTACGGTTAGCAATTAAGGCAGTTATTACAGCTATAAACCAGTCTCGTTTCGAATGGATCATTGTTATAAAGAAATTAATGATGGAACTTTATAACTTCTATTGTGAATGTATGAACAGAATAACGTAATTGGTTCTAAGTTACTGCTACTGAGGTGGTCCGAGTTTTCACTGCGCATTTGAGGTCTGTAGTAACAAGATCATCTATTACAATCATTAGGTGCGTGTGGATCTATATTTGTAAGGGCGACTTTAGATTGTAAGGTCTTGAATCCTGGGCTCAATTATTAATTCCTTCCCATTAGATGCCTTTTTTAAGTAACTAAGTATATAATTTATAGTTGGGTTTGTACATTAAGAGCTCGCAAAGCAGCGATAGCTCAGTGGGGAGACCAACAGACTGCAATGCAGAGGGTCTCGGGTTTGAACCTACGTCGCGCACCTCTGACTTTCGGAAGTTATATGACTTTTCGAAATTATGTGCGTATTGATTTACAATTATCGTCTGCTCCGTGCCTCGGAGAGCACGTTAAGCCGTCGGTCCCGTCTGCCATGAACATCTATGGCAGTCGTTATTGGGAAAGTCGACACAAAAGATCCCACTGGGTCAAAGTGTCGCCGGTCTGTACTGACTGGCCTCCACACAAGATAATATAAGAACTCGCACCATTATGTTGCATGGATCCCTCATTCTGCGAGTTTAACTTACACCTACCGGATTTATTATCATAATAATCGAGACTAAGAATATAACTATGCCCTGACTCACGTATTCAAATGACAGAACGCATGCAGACTTAGATATTTGTTTCAACGTGGAAATCTATCCCATACCACTTAGTACATTGACCATGCACCTACTACACATGTAGGTATGGTGTCAAAATGCATATTTTCTGCAGCATCTTCTCTAATATTTGACTAATGAACCACTGGTTGAGATCGGCAGAAGAGCGTGAAGATTAGCTTAAACAAAGAGAAAATAAGGAAAACATTATCTATAGGTGTTTTCTTATATTCTCTGATGATACATCACTATAATAGTATGCTATATTTCTTAAGAATATTGCATTATTTCTAAGAGTTGTCTAACTGTTCATTAGTGACTAACGTAGTTGACGCATAATAATCACACTGGCGTCTAGCTTGAGTCACAAATCTGTCTCAGTGATTAGGTATATCAAATCAGGCACGTTTTTATACTAGCCGTCAAGGTGAAGACTAATTATTTGGTAGATGACTTTGACAATTGGACTGGAATGTATTCATTAGATATACTTAAACATGTGTTTAAGTATATCTAATGAATACATCCATGTGGACACCAGGTCTGGTACATACGAAATACTGTCCACGGTTCTATACATTATTATTACGTATACAGACCTCGACGTAGACAGTCTGCCAAATCGCACTGGGCCAACGTGATGGACTATGGCCTAACACTTCTCACACTTAGAAGAGGCCTGTGCTCAGTAGTGGGACACTTTATTACATGGCTGATATTATTATATTACTAAAGACATCCTCATAATTTAGGGTCTAAAAATAAGGTAATAATGCTCAATATTGCTTGCGCGATAATAACCTCACCCGTGGCGAGAGCCTCACGCGGTGAGTGGATATATTTCCCTAGAGGAGCATCTAATCCCGGGCACGCCACGATCGTGGCGGTAAGTCCCGTTTTTGAGGAGTGGCTGGAGAGGCGGCATGGCGCCCTCACCTTCCGGCTGACACAGGTTCTAACTGGCCACGGTTGTTTTGGCCAGTTCCTGTGTCGTATACGCCGGCAAGAGACGCCCGGTTGTCACCACTGCGGCGACTGCCGCGACGTTGTTGAGGACACGGCGCTGCACACTTTGGCGGTTTGCCCTGCCTGGGCATCGCAGCGCCGTGATTTGATCGCGGCAGTCGGATCGGTTGCCCTCTCGCTCCCGGCTGTAGTTCAGTCTATGGTCCGGAGTGAGAGGTCGTGGAACGCCGTCGCCTCCTTCTGTGAGGAAGTAATTTCCATCAAGGAGGCGGCGGAGCGGGAGAGGGAGCGTTTAAACCCTCTCCCCAACCGCAGAGCCGGGCGCCGGAGGGCGCGAGACGACCTCCAGCCACCCTGAGGTTTGACCTGGGGATGGCGGGCTTTGTGGGCCTGCCCGCCATCCGTTCAGCACCAGGTCCGAGAGGCGGCGTGCGTGTTCCCACGCGCGCCTCTGTGTCGAGTCCGTTTCCCCTCTAGGGGAGACAGTAGGATTTTATGCGACGTAGTGCCTATTTTGGGTAGGTCTTTCGTGTAGTGGCCTGCCGTTTCATACGGCGGGCCGTAACCGCGGCGGGGTCGCGACCGCATGCGAAAGCGATTCGCGCGGCCCCGTCGATAGTGGTTTTGTCGAGGAACACCGTGGTAGGTTTAGTCGGTATTCCGGGAGGTACTTTACTATTATTTCCATCTTTCTTTTACCCCGGCGAGTCCGACATAATCCCTCCGCCCGCCCCCGCGGAGGGATACGCGTCATAGCATTCCCCCACGTAAAAAAAAAAAAAAAAAAAAAAAAAAGCATCTAATCCGAGACCTTATGCACAGCATTCACATTCATCTCCAATCCGCGTTCACAGTCGGCCTCGATGGCGTAGTGATTAGTGTAACCGACTGCCACGCCTGAGGTCGCGGGTTCGATTCCCGCACAAGACAAATATTTGTGTGCATGAACATGGATGTTTGTCTTGGTCTGGGTGTTTCTATGTATAATATGTATGTAATTACAAAAAAAAAAAGGATATATATATGTTTATCCATTGTCTAGTATCCATAGTACAAGCTCTGCTTACTTTGGGCTAGATAGTGTTGTGTGTATGTGGTAGAATATTATTATTATTATTATTATTCACTACTGTTGCGCCACGGAGACATTTTCTGTTTTAGCTGTCACGTTATTCCTACAGGCATTCTACTATAGCTTCTATTTACTTCAACAACTAACTAAGATCAACAAGACCATGGCATTCCATAAATTATATACTAGCATTAAGAACTTGTTGGCCAAATATTTAGACAACGACTTCTTTAGTTGAGCAGTAGTGAATGCCACTGGTGTGCATGAGGTCTCGGGTTCAGAGCAGCGATAGCTCAGTGGGGAGACCAACAGACTGCAATGCAGAGGGTCTCGGGTTTGAACCCACGTCGCGCACCTCTGACTTTCAGAAGTTATATGACTTTTCGAAATTATGTGCGTATTAATTGAAAATTATCGCCTGCTCCCTGCCTCGGAGAGTACGTAAAGCCGTCAGTCCCAGCTGCCATGAACATCTATGGCAGTTGTTATTGGGGAAGTCGACACAAAAGATCCCACTGGGTCGAAATGTCGCCGGTCTGTACTGACTGGCCTTCACACACAAGATAAGATAAGATAAGTGTGGGTGCATATCTGCCTACCCTTTCTAGTATTGAGGCGTAAGTCTATACACATATATTGTAAGTTATACACACAAGTATCAAGAAATGGTAAAAACCAAAATTATTTCAATATAGTCTCATAAAATAATCAATGTAATCTTGATAAAAGCAAGTCTATTAAATATAAACGCCACTATTATTGAGGCAATTACTATGCAACATATAATTATGGCAGCAATTCAGAACAGTCTTCTGCCTTCACGACTTTTATTAAAACCGCTATGAAAACATAAAAATGTTATCAAACTGGGCATTTTTATCTGTTGTTTATTTTATTTTGTTTAGGAAGATGAGAGGCATTTGGTATTGAAATCCTTATGCTTAAGAAGTTAATTTATTATAAATATGTACCACCTACTTGTAACCTGTTACCTCACAATACCACACTTGCTGACAATACACTATCTCTTCTTGGAGTCTAGCAACAGTATTGAACTCAAGAGGTGTGGTTTTATGTCGTGATGATGTCACAATTACCTACCTGTATGGAGCCCGCCATGTTACAAATTTTATCACATAGGTCTTCGTACTAAATCTTATCAACTGCTGTATATTGGCAATAAATTTAAAAAAATTAACGATTACGATTTTTGGGACCGCAGTCATGATCATAGAAACCGCCAAGTTTAGACTTGCCTGAAGTTCTAGGCAAAGATAAACAGTCTTAGAAACCCAATTAATTTAATTATAATTATAATATAGGAGAAGTTGGAAGAAGGATTACCGCTGAGAACGACTTAATATAATTTTAAGATTAAAATTCTATTGTTATTTACTACTTTAATAACATACGTACATACATAGATTCACACCTGTTTCCCAGAGGGGTAGGCAGAGACTACAGATTTCCATTTGCTACGATCCTGACACACTTCTCTGGCTTCTTCACTTCCATAACATTCCCCATACACGCTCGCCGGTTTAAGGTGCTCTTAACCTGACCTTTATCCAGAAAGTCTCCGATCTGATCAAGAAACGTTCGCCTAGGTCTTCCGCTTGCGACTATTCTATTCACACTAGCCTTATAAACTCAGTCAGTCTTTTTTTGCCCAAACCAGCTTAACATACCCTTTTCTATTCTCGTCACTATATCCGCTTTCATGCCGCATCTCTCTCTAATCACACTATTCCTTATTCTATTTTTCAGTCACACCCATAGATATAATATGGTCACACCACATATGTATATTTCTCAGCGCTTTCATTTCTACAGCATTTAATATATAATAATAACATCAACTCAAATAATGTCGAATGGTCAAAAAACTGTTCATAATGAATGTTGTGTGTGTGCCACGGAGAACTTTACAAACATTCAAACACAAAAAGTCACTACACTGCGCAATGGCAGCGGTAAGGTGAACAATTCTACTATTGCAGATACTTGTATAATCTTAGTATTTTCTGATTCCAAAGATATTTCGAACCATAAACTATTGGTGCTTCCATTTTATTAACCTCTGAGTCTTCTTCGAAGAGGTTGATGAAAACACTTGTGGGTCTGTGTGTCTGTCTATTAGTGACAGTTTGTTAGTGACAGACATAGCTCCGGAATCACTGGACCGATTGACTTGTAACTTGGTGTACAGACACCTTGAGGTCATCCCTCGGTCGAGTTTGAATATGGGCCCTGTGGGTCTAAAGACCCCTGAGATATAGGGGTCATAAGGTCAGGAGATATCCACCAATAGAGTGATTTGGAAGTCCAAGGGATAAGCTTTTACTCAGCAGTGGGAAATTATAAAAAGCCGATGGAAAAAAAAAGGTCACATGAAGACGAAGTGGTTGAATCCTGGGTTTATACACCAAGCTCGTGAAAATAAGTAGGTCTACAATTTCCAACTATTTCAGCTATATATCTAGCTCAAAGAAGCATGTATACAACACTATAAGTCACGAAATATGAGTAAATCAATCGTGTCTATTCAACTTTGATAAACGAATACCATCAAAGCGAAAAATATTACAATATTTTCCATCTTTACATAAATCAATCATTTTATATTTGGCTGTGTTATAACTAACAAAAACAATCAACTTCAAAAATATTGCCTTAACCATGAAAACAAAGTATATCTTATTATAAAGCAGCATACCATCTTGGCGTCGAGAAAACTATTCTGATATTCTAAACGTAGACTCACGCCTATTTCTTCGAAAAGCGTAGGCAGTAGTAGCGTAATACACTCGCATTTCATCAACTATGTTTTATATCCTCACGTGGCGCAGCGGTGCTGAATATGACTGCTCTGCATGAGGTCTCAGTTCGAATGCCGGGTCGGGCCAAGAAAAAGTTATTGTGATTTTGTGTTAAGAAATCTAATAAAATAGCAGGCCGGAGTTAGTTGGCGGTGTTAGACAACCCCGTGCCTCGGAAAGCACGTTAAGCCACTGGTCCTGCGCCTGATCTCTCTCCGGTCGTGTCGGCTTACCGTCCCATCGGATCATTAGAGTTAAGGAACAGAAAGTGCACTTGTGTTTGTGCACTATAATATTTCGCGCAATAGTCTCGTTGAAATTCGCCGTGGCCGGAATTCGATATGGAGAACATTATTATCAATAGGAGCCTCTTGCCTTTCTAAAATCCTTTCAGCAACCATTGATTTAATATACTTACATACTAAAAGACATAAACTAACTAGATTGTTACTTATTCTAAACCATGCGCTTACTGCAATGACACATTTAAGTAAAAAAATTATAAAGCAGTACCGCAAATACACATGAAAGATATTTAAAAAACTTTAAGACTTGTATAAAACGTATATAACTCAATGGCAGTTGATAACAATTGCGCGCCAGAAGAACCTACTAACATTTTTGTCTAATTCAAATATCGAAACCGTGGCCGCGTACGTCTACACGCCAAGGAACCAAATCAGTCTTGATAATAAAAATAGAATAAAAAATGTCTAATTAAGTGTTAGAATTGGTTGGAGAAAGTAAATTCGCATA
Source organism: Catocala nupta (assembly GCA_963675205.1). NCBI lineage: Eukaryota > Metazoa > Arthropoda > Insecta > Lepidoptera > Erebidae > Catocala > Catocala nupta. The sequence goes on from OY776093.1 coordinate 25,856,807, forward strand.
ATAAAAAGTTAATGAAACGTCCATTAGTATGAAATAGGACAGTGACCAGAATGACTAGATAATTTCTTACAAAAAACTTTTGGTGTCATTTATTAGCGAACCTCGATATTGTTAAAACGGTGGGCAGATATACGAATGGTATTGTATAATTTGAAGATGAAACTTTTTCTATAAGAGCCTAGGTGGCTAATGAAATAATGGCCCTGCTAACAGTAATTGATTACCATGATGCTTGCCACACCAGGTCTTTTGTAGGTGTGTACTCTCAGCTCCAGCCCAGTGTTCGAATTTTGTGGGACAGATCAGAACTACTTTCCAAACCGCGAATAACGTCACAGTTAATCTAGTAAACCGGGAAAATGTTGACTTATATAGTAATTACTGTGTAAAATATCCTATCCTCGTCCAGACCGAATTTCAGCCACGGCGGCCAGTCTTAACGGAGACTAGCCAACTACGCAGGAGATATTATAGTGCACAAGTCTGTGCGCAAGCACAAGTGTCCTCTCTGTTCCCTAACTCTCATGATCCGACGGGACGGTAATCCGACACGACCGGAGAGAGATGAGGCGCAGAACCAACGGCTTTACGTGCTTTCCGAGGCACGGAGGTTTCTTACACCGCCAACTTCCTAACTCTGCTGCTATTGAGATTTCTTAACAGAAAACCCAATAACTGTTTGTTGGCCCGACCCGGGATTCGAAACCGAGACCTCATGCACAGCTGCATTCACTACCGCTGCGCCACGGAGGCATTATGTAAAATAATTAAGATAGCACATTATATAAACGGTGTCTCTGCTGGACACGGGCCTATTCCTAGTGTGAGAACGGTTAGGTCATAGTCCACTACGCTGGACCAGTGCGGGTTGGCAGACACATATCTTCGAGAACTTTATGTAGAACTCTCAGACATACAGGTATCATCACGATATTTTCTTTCACCGTTAAAATGAGTGATAATTAACAATTTAATACACACATCACTTCGGAAAGTCAGAGGTGCCTTGTAATCGATCTTGATCTTGATTGCATAGCAGACCAACGGTTTCCAACTAGAACGTCAGAATTCTGAGTGCGAATTATTACTAGCAAAATTTATTTTTGGCTCACTAGAGGCATGAATATTTCTAGAGCTTAAGGCTGCGCCAAGCGTAAGACGCGGTTGGACTGAATGACAGAGCTCGATATTTAAATCGGCGCGCGGCCGCCATAGTGTAATTGTATGGAGAATTTGAAGTGCCTTTTGATAAATATGTATCTATTATCAACCAATAACTTAAATATTTGGGACGGCCAAATTGTAATATAACTATATTTGTTTCGTTTAAGCTGTAAAATAGGATACATTTCTACTGTTATAATTTAAAAATCACGAAACACGAGCTTACGTTTTTGCATTTGTCGTGCAAATTTACGTAATTTTGTAGGCGAAAATATTAATTATTTTAAGTTTTTAACACGGAGCAATTGTAAACAGATTCATTGTTATGATATATGGTAAATATTTATATTTGTATTATCTAAACAAAAAGTTTTGATTTTATCAACTTAACTGTGACTGCCTGTTTTGGCACATTTCGTTCGGCGCAGTAACTTAACTTTACTATGAACACTTATTTTTGTAACCCATTGTGTAAACACATAAAATTAATATAAATATATTGATTTATTTATTTAAATAGGTACCTACAATAAGTTGTTTACCAAAACCTATTCTGGTATGCAGCGGCAATTAACTATCTGCATGGAACTTTATACGTTTTCACATGAACGTTTAAGCGTGCGATTTTATCGCACGACATAAAGTCTGAGAGACGTCGACAGTATCGTTGAGTACACTTTCTAATGTTGGACATTCTCGTTTTTATATGGGAATTTACTATGTCAGGTATTCGCAGGAGATATTTATTTAGCATACATGTATCGTGCGTACTACTTTAATATAATTATTATATTAATGTAGTACAGATAGGTTCTCTCTTTTGTACAGTTTGACATATTGTAATTTATACAGGGTGTTTCTTAGTACCTATAGTGAAAACCTTTCAGGGGGTGATTATACTTGTTATTATGAACAACTTTTGTTCTGGGACATAGCCGAAATCGCAAAATGTATGGAACAGCTGATTTTTCACGATGTCGGCAATGTCCCAGAACAAAAGTTGTTCATAATAACAAATATAATCACCCCCTAAGAGTTTTCAATATACTAAGAAACACCTTGTATAGTTCATATACGCTCACGGTTAAATGTCGTAAAAGAGGAAAGTATATGCGTTTTACACAATCACATTTCGCCAAATATTTGCATAATGGGCAAGGTGAGGCTGATATCCAGAATATCTCAAAAAATTGTGTCAGGCAGTGTAGAGGTATGGCACCTCTATTGATATTAAAATCATCCCGATGGTTTCTAGTTATAGTATATGTATTTATTTTATTTCAAGTCCATTTTATTTTGTTTTACTTGTAAATTAGTTAGGTTTGTTAATATTAGTTAACTTGTAAATTATAATTGTTGCTTTTATACATGTAAATATTTTTGAATTACCGAATATTGATATTTGTATGTTTGGACATTAGTTCTTCGAAAGCATTTCAGAATAAGCTCACGAGGTAGTATTCATCACTAGTCCCATTAAAAACTTACTACAGGTCCAAAAGCCAACCAACTATCAAAAAGTATATTTAACAAAACTCAATGTACAGTTTCACATGCTATCTAAATAAAGATAACACGAACACATAAGGAAAAAGTCGTGACTCGCGAGGAAATCCGCAATCCTTATAATGAATTCTAAACGCATGTCGGTATTAATGCGGCAGATGACGCCACATACGATCAAATACCGATACACCGTGGCAAGCATTCGTAATTGCTATTATGATAGAGGATTGACATCGTATTGGGTAATGGAAAAGGTTGTATTGCTCACGAAAAGCATATTATAACTGTTATTACATTTTTTTGAATAACTAATGTGGTAAGCTAATGTTTTGAGGCGCTGATAAACTACTCAATATTCTACTAACTACTTATATATAATAGTATTAAAAATTCAATTCAAGGTTATACAAAACATATATTTATGATAAACTGAATATTATTTAGAAGTGCTTCAAAAACCTTTAATTTGCTAAATCGATAAAAATTAATGCAAAGAGATTACTTTGCAACAAATTTTGACAAAAGATGAGTTCAAATATTTTATTGCAAGGTTATACAAGTAGACTATAAGAGATCATCAGATTTATATAAAAATGTTGGAAGCCATCATATATCACCATTTTTAAGACCCAAGTTAATTATTATTTATACGTATTTGAGAAATTAATGGATGTGAAATTTTATTTGAAAATAACGAATGATCTCTAGTTTCTATACCTACCTTAAGGAATAAATGCATTACATCACTATAATATATTAAAAAAGCCATAGACAAAGTGAAAAATAATTTGTGCTTCGAACCTTTCACTGTTAAATAGATAATAATTGTACGCCATAATTAAAATAGAAAACAAAGTAAGAAATTTTCATCAATGAACTTTCATTTTTGTCTCCATAACATTCTCAAATATGTGTGAAGTTAACTGGCAATTAACCACCATTCTGAAATACAACTTCGTTTCAACCTAAAACGTAGCTCGTGCCCAATTTCTTAAACAAGTCCGATATTATTATAAAGCTAAGCGATATGCGACTATATAAACGCAATTACGCTCGCAAGTCGCACCGTTTAAACCCAGCCTTATAATTACCCAACAAATAGACTATACAGAAAGCTATTAAAATTTCTTTTTTTACTTTAATTTGAGCTTAACGAAGGGTCTGTAAAATCGGTCTAAAGTCAATAAAGAGAAGATTTACGACAGGTTATCTCGAATAAGTTTAGTTAAGAACAAATTGCCTTCGATACAGATTGTATGCCGACGTTATTTATAAGAAAATACGGCTATATTTATTTAAACTTTTAATTGCTTCTTACGATAACGTTTTATTTTAGTCAATGTAGCTGAGATTTAAATGGCTCGTCTAGATATTTTTATCGAGTGAGCCTTGTACTAGATATTTTTTTATTGAGAGAATCCTGCACTAGGGTCGCGAGGGACTTTATTAATATTGAATGAAAGCACAAAGAATATGACAAGCACTGTAATTTTGTAACGTGTTAAAACTCATAACATTTTATTGGCGATGCATCACTTTTAATGACGAATTTAAAATTATTATTCTATTCTTGCATATACTAATCTAGAAGCTTATACACAATAAAATGTGTATTAAGTATAATAAACGAGAAAGGAATTGTTCCGATCATAATCAAATATGGAATTTGGCAGACTGAATATCATAGGGCAAATTGATATATAGCTACCTTCTTATATTTTTGTAGCCTATATAAATAGCATCACACCTGTCTGTGCGGATAGTATAAGGCGAAGGAAACCCACAAATATATACTTGGTACTACACAAGACCGTAGGCTATAGTCACCGCTTGTATTTTGGTGAGTCGGAAGCAAGTAAGGCTTAAATAGTCGTTAAATAGTCTAAAAAACTAATATCAGACTAAAACTCAACTCCTCTTTTTATATTCTTTGTCTTCCTATATTAAATTCCTCTTATAAATTTCTAATTAAATTCATTGCGAGTCCCAAGACAGACTTTCTCCGAGAATTTTCAAATGTCAAAACTTGGTGTTTTATATGATCACTACTGCTGATCCTGGCTACACAGGTGTAGAATGGTGGGAGTACGAGTAAGACTAGTCCCTTTAGTTATTATTAATTATCGCTTTTGCGTAGGTAGTTTGAAAAGTGAAAACTGCGTTCAAAATGGTTCATTTATGAACAAAAGTTTAATTTGCGTTAACCTACAAAGCGAATGTTGTAAGTAAATGAACCAAAAATCTATATGAAACGCTCGTCAAGGCGCTATTACCATAAACGGTGAAACTTGTCGCAGGCGGCGCGAACGCAGGCGCCATCCGGTGACTCACTCTGTCACCGTTCATGCGCCCGCGCCGAACACGCTTGTACCTTGTAAAGAGTAACGTTAGTTCGATATAGAGTAGAAGTCTTTAAAAACCATTACTTTAAGTGTTCTAAATTTGACTGGCTTATTAATTCAATGGCATAAGCTTGCGGTTATGTTTGATTGGTCTGCGTTCGATTCTAATTGGAAAAATTGTTTTTGGAATCTTTACTTAAGTTATATTCGGTAGAAGCACGGGGTAGAAATGGGCCCAGTAGGTGGTAATAAACTCCTATTATGTGAGACGTATAATTATGGCTAGATTAGGCCTAGCCATAATTTTAGCACACCTGCATGCATGCAGTAATATATCTGCTTTAATAGATGTAGGTATGTACTATATTTTCTAGAATTGGATAGTATGTAAAGGAAACTGGACACTATCATTCAACTACAAAAGTTTGTATGATTGATCCATATTGCACGCAGAATAACTTGAAAATTGTGTCTTTCATACCCTCTTGATTGCAATAAGGTTTTTAAAAATACCACCGAATTTTAAGAGATTCATGCTATTGTTAATCGTTTGTTATTACCCTAAACCGAATTTAACACGTTCAACTTTATAGCTCAAAGGTAGCGAGGTAGCGCTGTCAATTTTCAATCGGAAACCATAAAACGATTAAACAAAAAAATATACACAAATCTATTTTCTGTTTAATAATAAAGCTAAGCTGTAGTGATTGACGCATCCTGTTACACATTCACTTGGTAGCCGGATCGAACACCGTTATGCACTGTGTCGCTAGCTGGAAAGCGTACCCCTCACAAAACACAGTGCATTTTGCTACTTTTTGTCGCCAGAGTGCGTCGTTGGTCCTGCAGTATACATTTCCGGCTATGTTTGTGGCCGAGTAGACCCAGTATTGATGCTCGGGTTAGCGAAGTGTTATTGCATTTTTCTGCTATGAAATTCTTTGTAACGTCACGGAGAAAGCCAATGTAAACCTAATGCTGTCTTTATCCTTCTTTAGCACTCTGTATCTAGGTACTAAATGCTAAAAAAGGATCGTAACTAAAAGGCCAGCCTTATATTGTAAATTTTTAAAATTAAATTTATTTACGTACTTCTAAAGTGTCCAAATTGAAATACGCTAAAACATCAGACAGAAACGCCAGATTTGGTTAGATTTAGTATAGACAATTATGTCGCTACTCCTCAGATTACTCTAACTCTGTTGCAAAATCAATCTTCATTACCTTATTATGGTCCTTAATATAACCACACCCTATTTCTCCCACGGTGTACATTAGATAATCTGCAGTCATTTCAAAACTGTGTCAACTCACGCGCAGACTTTGACACTATACTTGCACCCACACAACGAACTCGAACAATCAACGCATGCGCGGAAATGCTAATTTTTGAGATATGCGTGTGCGCTCACGCATGTCGGGCGCGGCTTAGTGACAGCGTTTTGAAGAATAGTTTTTTTATTATGATGTTTATTATAATATTACCCTCCATTTTTGTAGGCAAATGGAATGGAAACATTATTTTAGGGGCTCGTTATCTATATCTGTATCTATCATAATATATCTTCCACACTTATGGCAATTAAAGTTATATATATATACTAGTTATGCCCGCTGCTTCACTTACGTGAATTCTATGGGAATCCAAAAATGTGTTAATACAGGACTTGATCTATCGGTGTACTAAGTTGCACCTCAATCTATTCAATAGTTTACCTGTGATTAAGAAACAAACATTCAATGATTTTCAAAATCTTTTACATTTATAATATGAGTAGATAGTATATAATATAATAATAATAATAATATAAGCCCTGTATTAAACTGCCCCACTGCTGGGCACGGGCCTCTTCTCAGTGTGAGAAGGGTTAGGCCATAGTCCATATAGGCCATAGGTAGTATATTCTTGTTAAATTCTCATGTGATAACTAACTTGGGAAGGGTAGGTTTTGCACATACCTGGAGCACAATTCTGCCTACCCCTTTAATCATATATAGGCTTAAATCTATGTAGGTCTTTAACAGATACCCTTTTTGTGAGGTCAATAGTCATATAGTTATATCAATACCTGATACATTAGTTGTACTATTTGTATATTGATCCTTAGTGTATACTACTACTGTGCGAAGTCGTATCCTAAATTTAGAAAAGTAGCAATACTCAGCTGAGTATTCTCAACTTTTTTTTATGCATCTACTTAAGTATATAATGTTCAAATAACTACTCAAATTTTATTACAGTTTAAGGGATCTTGATATAGAAGCAAAAATTGTTTTTAAAGTTATACTTGATTAGAGTTTTGGTAGTTCCTAACAAGTAATTTTCTACTCAGAAACTGGGCTTTAGATTTTCAAATCCATTCCTTACCAGTGATCTTTAGATAAACGCTGGTCCAAAGATGCCCGAAGCAAACATTTTTTTTTGTATGAAAAGAGAGGACGAAGCTTAAGAAGCCATTTATAATATATTATGTTACGATCATTTTAGTCTCAAAGATGAGAGCTTACCTGTTTAAGGTCAAGGATTCAATATCCATTTCCTGCAAAATTACAAACATTTATATGAAGTTATTTTTCTGAATGAAACGGTGTAATGACAATCCACATCCTAATAAGGCCGTGTATAAACGGTTAATGTATTTATTATACAAACGTATAATATTTTGCTACGGTCCATATAAAAATAAATGGAGTGAGAATTGTTTCCTCGTGGTTTTGTTGAAGTTGTTTATTTACCTTTAAAACGTTATACCTTTATGCAGTTAAATATGCCGATTTGTTATACAATATTGGACAACGTGATTTAAAAACCTTTAAATATTACCCAACCCTATTAAGATCTTAACTATATGATATTGTATTCTTTTTATTTTATACAACTAATGTGGCAAACGAGCATACGGCCCACCTGATGGTAAGTGGTCACCGTAGCCTATGGACGCCTGCAACATCAGAGGCATCACTTGTGCGTTGCTGACACTTTAGGAAAGAAAAAGAGAAAAAGGAAGTGAGGTGGAGAAAGAGCGGGAAGGGGTAAAGAGGGTGATTGGGCCTCTGGCACTCTCACACACCGAACGAAACACAACAGTACGAATACTGCTATTTCACTTCGATATTCTGTGAGAGGGTAGTCCTTCCCCGGTCGAGCCGGCCCATTCATGCTGAAATCAGCGAGGCTCTACTATTCTTAAATTAAACGTATTTAGTATCTTCCTTACTTTTGTTATTTATCTTAATCCTGACTCTTCAGGAGACATGACGGAAAGGGCAGAGCAGAGGGTTCTCGCATTCTTATTCTTATTTAAATAGGCAACTCTCATAATAGGAATAATTCTTATATCGCGAGGGAATTTACAAATATTCACAGAACAACAACAAAGAACACCAATTTTTGTTCTGTGTAGGATTTCTGTGGAGTGGCGAGATGAACACTTAAACTATTACGCCATCCCTTTATTACAAACGACAGTATTGCATACGCAAGTTTAGAAAAAGCATCAGCAGAAAATGACACAGTCACTCTTAAAATGTATTCAAACGATCGAAATAGGAAAGAAAATTGCTATTAGAAAATATCATCACTTACTTTATACACTCTCTTGGCAACAGATAAAAAATAAACATAAATAGTAGTTAACTTTCATTCATGGCAGCGACTTTCGCCCGTCCAAAGTGCACCACGCTAGAACAAAGACCACACGCTCAATGATGCCAATAGAAGACAATTGAATAAGTACCTACTTAGTGGGCGGGCACCGAAATACCTACCGCTCTTGCTTTCATTATACTATATAGTAGAGCATTGCTCTACTTACGGACGGACGGACGTAGTACAGGATTACTAAATATATCTTATTTGATTTCATAGATAGCGTAGTTGTTAAATGGTCACCTCCCACTGCCACTGAGGTCAATGTTCCACAACATCCGATCCCCACAACAGGCAAACATTTGTGTGATGCACTATTAATTATTGATGTTTAAAATAATTTTTAATTATATAAATAAAATAATGATACGAATAATATGGATGTAATGTGAGTAAAAGAACGAAGAGAGACTTATCAGGATCGTAGCAAATGGCAATCAAAAATCAGTTACCCAAGCAAACAGACAGACGTCTGTTCCCTTCGGTAACTGGCTTAAATAAAAAAAAAGAAGAATAAAGTATGAAAAAGAAATATTTAAATGTTAACACTTCAGGTAAGCTAATGTATTATGACTCAAAATTTGATCCATATATATATTGATTTCTTATTACCTACTTTTATCTACCTTTAAATTCGATTCTAAAGAAATATCGAAACTTTAATATGTATCGGATATACAAAAAATAGCTGAAGCCAATACCTGAGTCCAAATCCCTTTCTCATCAGTAGGGACCTAAGTTTAGCAGGTCATTTAACGTCTAAGAATGCAGTTCACATCCTAAACGCCAGGTAGGTAGCCTGCATTTTTGTGAATCATCTAATGCTGTGTTCACACGTGACACGGTTAAAACTGCAAACACATGCAATTCAATCAAAATAACGTACTGTACTATTATTAAACTTATGCAGCAAATAAAATTGCTGTCCACCCCTTGGAAAACGACGGTACAATATCAAAAACTGTTGCTTGATATTTTCCCTAGCGTTTACTAGGGAAAATATCATGCAATTGATTTTTTGATATAAGTAAAAAAACCCATGGTTTATGTTTATGAAATTAAAAAAAGCAATATAAATTCAAATTAATTTAAGTGAAGCGTGAAGTTAGGTAGGCGGCACATGTTATAAATAATGTCAAAAGCAAGCATTACTATCTCTCACTGCAAAGGTTAATTTGATATATTTATTTTTTATATTCTATACATATATCTTCCTACCTACTTATATCTTTCAAGCTGACGTTAGCAAGCAAGTCTGCCAGCGTAAAACGGTTTTTGTAGGCTATGATCGCTATAGCCTATGTTGAGCAGTCGACGTCTTTCGGCTGAGATGATCGCTTTCCATATCTAGACAAGATAGACAGGTACTACTTAAGTGTTCCATATTGATTTTATATGAAACACTAACAATATCTATTATATGAGTTCACGTCATTCCAAGGCTGTATTCTAAATTGTCTTTGTCTACTCAAAAATTTACGAGGTTAAAAGTATGTAGATATAAATGCACCAGCTATATATATGTATAATACCTAGGCACAGTATGTTACCAGTTTTATAGGTTTTATGTAATAATGCCAGTTCGAAATGCTTACTTTCAGCTTACCCTATTTAACACGGCGGAGTTTACATAATAGTGAAATGTGGGATTATTACATTTCTACTTAACCCAGATTAATATTAAGCTGTTTATGTTATTATTACTAACCTTAATATGCGATTATTATACCTGCTTTTTATTAATTTCGATTTAGTCGATTATACCTGTACCTATTTTGAACATTTTGTAATTTACACTAGTCATACAATAATAATAATGCAGAAGGCAGTGCTTTCAGACATTGTATGGAGGTTTCTGTCTCTGGAGCCTTAACTACCGACAGACGGTCGAATAGTTAAGGCCTGAAAGCATAACAAAAAAACAAACAAACAAATTCAGATTCGCATATAATTATAATTTTAGTTAGGATGTAAGATTTATTGAAAAGACTTCATAAAAATATAATAATAATATATCTTTATTAACTAAAATAATATCGTACGTAATTGTTGATTCCCTGCCATCTACTGGTATATCTGTATTGCAGATGCCAATCTCTTTCCCTAAATGATAGGTATAGCTGTAAGGGACGTTTTTTTTATGTGGTATTTCTTGGCTAAGTACATGATTGTTGCATGTTTACTGTCAGCAAAGGAACTGCAGTTCGCTACCATGCACCCAGCTTTACAATGTAGCAGTGCTTATAAAATGATTCATGTGAGAAAACTCTCGAGTTGTAAACTTGATGGCAGTCGTTAGTAGCAGTAAAGTTTATAGTTTTAAACCTTAATATCAATCATTGAAAGGTGTGAGTTTTATAGGTGAAAGATGTATTAGTGGTCGTAATGTACCTACTACTAAACCGAATGTTTTATAATGTTTTTGATAAAACATAGGATCTTATTATGAAAGTCATTCTTATATATTCTTCTCGTATATTCTTTAAAAATACCTTATCTTGGAACAGCGTAACATTTAACAAAAAAACGTCTATACATAATTTTGCAGTACGTCTTCTATAAGCTTATTATTTCAAAGTTGTAAATGCCCGCGTAATACAGTCTGTGTCAAAACATGACTGTATTTATTCTACATTTAGATTATGCTATTATCGTTATAATTATATAAAAAATCAGCGTTTGAATGTTTGTGTCAAAACTCAAAAGTAGATAATTAATTGCCTGTTTTGAGAGAGAAAAAACCATTAAAGATAAAGTATATTTTGTCATGGATAATTAGTTACCATGAGAAAGTCGAGCACTTAAAATAGTAATAAAAATATTGCACTTAACTAAATTTATAATATACATACATATACTGGAACATTGTAATTGTTATTAGTGTACTTGTAAATAAAAGCCAAAAAAGGAAATTATCGACATTTATTATTAATTTTTATTTCCATATTATTACATGCAATTAAGTAGTGTCAATGGAAGTACCTTTCAATCTCCGATCAACTATTTTTATGACGCACTTTATTTTCTTAATAAAAAACCTTTCAGTTTAATCGACAACACGTAAAAATATCGATATATTATCAATTAAGTGGCCTTTTAAAAATTACACAACCTTAATTGTTAGTCGATTTTTATTAATTCTCTGACACTTTGGCTTATAGGTGTAAAGTTATAAACAAGAGGGTTTACGTTGTATTTTTGTTGTTAATAAAAAGTATACTTCGCCTTTCACGAGAAATGAGTGCGGTTTTAAATTTACAGTTTTACGATGTCGACATTATCGATAATTTCTCAGCACTAAAATGTGTAAAAGCTTACAGTGTGGTTTCTGATATATTTCTAAGGGCACGCCGACACGTCTTATGTGTGACATTTTTGTGCCATCCTGGTCAGTGAACCATACCATCTTTTTAATGCATGACTAGAATTTTATGTGCTATCTGCGTAGGCAAAATGCCTGAAGTTGCTTTAGACTAAGCTTAACTGCCTACTGTTCAGACTAGTTACAAGAACATATTATGGCTAACTCGTAACTTTGATAGACTTCTAATTGCATGTTCCACATGCGAAATTAATTACCTTAAGCCTAGAACAGAAAGAGACATACAAAGAGAATTAGAATTAAGCAGTAAAATTAGGAAAACGATTGAAGTTCCAAAATAGTGTCTTCTAATTACCGTCCACGATAATCATTACTGAGTTCTCAAAGCAAATGCATCATTTAAAAGTATTTCTGTCTACATAGATGGCCCAATAGTGTATTGGTCAGCTCCCCTATACACTATGGCAAACGTTGCAGATTCAATGCCAGTAAGAGACCAATTGTGTGTACCACAAATAGATATTATTTGTGGCCATAGTTTCTATTTATGTAAAGTTCCTCGAGACCAAGGAGATATGCCCATAACAATTATAAAATAATAACGTAAGAAAAATATTGCTCACTTTTATAGCAAAGGAAAATTTCTCAAATATGTATGTTTTTTACCATCCATCCGAAAGTGATAGGTTATGTAAACTTACGTAAGTGTATCGAGTTTCTTTGTGACAAAAAAAAAGATAAAATACCTTGATAGACATATTAATTAATATTATAATATGCTTTGAAATGTAATATTAAAATAAATACTTATTTTTTAATACTCATAAGTTCAGTTTTCTATTTCCCTAATTGACTTTTACAAGTGTAATGAGCCATCAAACTGACCATAAGCAAGTTAAATATTCTATAAAAAGCAAATTAAAGGTAATAATATATTAATTTCTGTACAAACCATTTATTTTATTACAAATAATTAAAATATTAATAATGCAAGTAATTATTTTTACGGGAAAATAAGTAAAACCTAAACTATTAATTTTGTGTTTCATATTAGGGTTCGTTTACACTGAGCAATTAGTTTGCCCACCGATTGCCCACAAACTCAAGCTAATGTACAGTATGATCTCATCCTTAGTTGCATAAAGGTATGATGATATTAACGCATTTTAAGTTCGAATTAGTAGCTTCTGTAAGGCAATATTTTTACTACAATGTTTTCACCGACCTATAACCCGGCCAGGTTAAAATCACTTGAATGCATCGTCTAAATCTTTGGATAACCATATGCAAAATATTGACGAGTATTCTGTTTAGAATGCTTTTTAGTTTTGCCGTTTGACTGAAAAAGTTTAGTAACAGAGATGGCAATGAATTTGACATGAAACTGGTATTTAAAACGTTGCCAATTGCACCACCATTGTATTTTTATTTACTTTTACAATATATAATACATAATCGAGTTTAATTACCATAATTTTCGGACATTGGCCTAGCGAAGTTTTACCTTACTGAAGTATCAATTCTTACTTTTAACTGAAACTAACCACTTCATAATCACACGTACACAATAGTTGCCTCTACGCTCTATTGTCAGTCTGCTACAAACTGTTTGCCTAGTAAGAAATGAACCTGATCTTGTATCTGTATTAAACACAGTTAATTACACGGCCATTATGTAGTGCTTTTAACTAAATCGACTTGTTTATAACATTGATTATTGACTATCAATATTCATAGACCACGGTTTACTCCGAATCTTATCTTGAAGCATGCTTAATAACTTGTAATTTGAATTTTTAGACATGATATTACAAGCGTACTGTTGTTTTAGAATTGAAAGTAAATTTAGGCAATGCTAGATGTATTGGTGCAAATAGTGTATATGAAGCAAGCAACTTTGAAGTATGAGGCCAAAATATAACAGGTTGCTTAGTTTCTAGTACTACTCACTAACATGAACTAATTACACAGACATAGATTCACGCCTGTTTCCTAGAGGGATAGGCAGAGACTACGTATTTCATATGTGATGATGAATGTGTTTCTTAAACACAATCTTCTAACCATATCATCACAATACTACGTCTATTTTTTAATATTGTTGTCTTGTGTTTCTTCTTAAACTGGTCTAGAGACCGTTCTTCATATGTATTTATAAAACTCTCTATGTAACTTTCTTCTATGTCACTGACCAATATCACATCTACGGAATATATCAAATAATTTTACCTTTTGAAGATTGTCACTTACACTTGTAACAATGCTTTATGGTGTAGTGACCAAAAGATCGCCTCCCCGCCTGCCGTTACGTATAGTGTTGTGGCTTTGAATACCACACAATTATTTATGTGAGTCGCAATTCGTTTTACTGCGTATGAGTGTTTATAAAGTCCTACAACACACAGAGCCAGAAAGCCTTTTAGGAAAGGGTCATTGAAAAAATCTACCTCCTAAAAATCGACCTTCGATCATCACATGCCTCATTACATCAAACAATTTAATTCTATAAACACCAAATATATCTACCAAATAAATATTTAATATCACTCAATATTTCATTGCTTTTTTTCCCTTTGGCACGTGGTTCACATTCAAAATCCAAACATTCCAGTTCGAAGCCAAGGTGTTATACCCGTATAAGTGAACAGGATAAAATACCAGTCGTCGTGTGTCAGTATTTACCCAGGTGAGCCATTACTGTTCGTTATTTGGACAACAGTTTAACGGGAAGGAGCGTGATCTCTCATTCGACGTTTGTTTTCCTCACTTGTTTGCCTTAGAGTAGGTTTGGGGTAATGCTACCATGTAACACTTGAAGGATGTAATAATTTATTGATGTTTCATACGTAGTATAAAGTCATCACTAGATCGAAAAACGACCTGGTCTAATTGGTGGTGGTCTTTTGAATGCAAACAGCTGAACATCGACCGATCCAATCGATATTTCGAACACGCACCTCGATTTATTTATGTTTAGTTTTTGATATAGATTAAATTATTTATAAAATACCTTTATATCAATCACATCTTGGCTATTGGGCTAATAGCTCGGGTTTTGATTTAACTAATTGATATTTTACAGAATAGATTATAATTTTGTAGTAAAAATCATATGAAAGATACGTAGGTAAAGAGCGACGGTTTCCTTGGCCAGCATAATTATGTTATGTATTCTTTTGATAATAAAATCAATTTTTATACAATCTACTTAGCAATTTTAGTACTTGCGAAGTAGATTGTACGAAAGCGGATTAATTGATAGTTATTATCCAATTAACAAAATAAAAAACAAAAATACAACTGAAGCCAAGCAAAGTTAATTAATTTTTATCTATTTTATGTACTTCAATATTAGTATTTAATTTGATCAGTTACAATAAAAGTTTTACCCAACAGTTTATGAAGGAACTTCAACAAACGTATCGACCTACCCGCTTATACTAAAATATAATAATATCAACTATTCAAAGTACGCGAGAATTAATTTTCGTCCATTCCGTAACTATGTACATCTATACTAGTGCCCTAAATTCCCACAACTGTTCTGAATATGACCTCGTAAAAGCCACTGAGTGCCCAATTGTCGTGGCCACCCACTGGGCTAGTGTCATTTAAACAGTACCATCGTTTTAAAAAGCAACAAAGTGTACTTCAGGTTTTGTTCATGTGTGTTATACAAAGTAATTGTTTAATTACAGTGAATTTATTATGTTCGATACTATCTCAACTTCCCGTATAAAGTACATATTTTTGTTTTGAAATTCTGACTACCTCGTAGGTTCGAGATTAAATAACAAAAAAAGCACTCTTAAACACTTAGCCTGTTACCTGATTCCGACTTGTGACCTGACCTGTAGATATATATAATCTGAATCATATCCTCAGCCCCATGAACTACATTTTCTTCATAATGTCTGGTTGATAAGTTACAAGGAAATATTATAAACAAGGATGTTATTATAATAAACATTGATAGAGCAATGTGGGTGTTGCGCACCTCTGTCTACCTTATTGAAGATACACAAACATGACGCAATGCAATGATTTATTAAGCTACAAACGCAACTTCCTTTCAAAAGCCTTCTATAGCAGCGCCTTTTATAGTTCCAGAAATAACCTAAAATTCATTTTAAACATCTGTTTGTTATTACAAATGATGAATGTGTTTCTCGCAGACCAGATTTGGTCCTTTGGACTTCTTTGAAACGTTAGCATACGCTGTATGTCATTTTAAATCAAAATTACGATGCGCCCGCGTCGCACCGGCAACGTACCGGGATTAATTTTATGGTTTATATTAAACTTATTATGGGTAAGAAGAATTATGGCGGCAAAAGCAATTTTTTGGTGTATTACCTCCTTGTTGATATTAAACGGAATTATAGGATATTTATGTTCTGTTTTTAAATTATGTTTGTTTCGTTTGGCTGCTGTTTAACGTGATATGTTATCTGTGTATATTTTTGTTAAAAGAGTTTTTAATAATTATTAATTATTTTCTTTTTTGTTGCAGGTAAATGTTTTATTTAATTTGATTAAAGAGAAACTGCAGTTTTCCGAAGTATGATG
This sequence comes from Catocala nupta, assembly GCA_963675205.1. NCBI lineage: Eukaryota > Metazoa > Arthropoda > Insecta > Lepidoptera > Erebidae > Catocala > Catocala nupta. The sequence continues at coordinate 25,873,359 of OY776093.1, forward strand.
GTAAAGTAACTTTTTTTTCGCAATATGTCTTTGGAAATATTCAATAAGTAATACTTTTGTATAACTGTCCCACTGATGGGCACTGGCTTCTTCTTATTTTGGAGGATCATTTTCCACCACAATGTCCCAGTGCGGGTTGGCAGACAACACATATTGTCGATAACATTATGAGGAACTCAGACATGCAAGATTTCTTGCGATGTTTTTACTTAATCGCTAAAGCGAGCGATAATTAACAATTTAATACGCACGTATCTTTGTAAAGTCAGAGGATGCCTTGGGATCTAAACCGAAATGTTTGAATTCTTAGCAGTCCAGCGGCAAAAATAACCTTTTCAGATATAAATTAAGACTAATATCTATAATCCAAATACGTTTTTATAACCAACTAGCTTTTGCTTCGCTCGCGTAAAAATAGGATAAGTCAGTACATTTTTAAAATAAAATATACTCTATGTTACTCGGTGATAATATAGCTACTAATGGTTAAAGAATTTTTAAAATCGGTTAAGTAGTTTCTGATTTAAATCCTTACAAACAAACAAACCAACCATCAAATCTTTCCTCTTTATAATATAAATATATTTATGAATAAAACATTGAGTAGAACTTTGTGTTAATTTGATACAAATTGCAACTATGAAGTACTTAAACACGAGGCTGGCGGCCATATTGTAACTTAAATAGCCCTTACTTAATAGGTGTGAATAAGCACCAGTAATAGTCCCTTTTAACATTATAAAATATAGGCAGGCTTTAAGCCCTTTTTGCTTGTTGGTAAGCGAAGTAATAAGATTTTTCTTTTCTTTTTTGTATGCTCAGCTTATTGTAGTAGCCTTTTCATATACTTTAAAGTCTCAATGGCATAGGAGTAGTAAATACGACTACTATGCATAAGGTCTCGGGTTCGAAGCCCGGGCCAGGAAAAGTGTATTAGGTATTTTCTAACAAAAAAATCTCAGTAACCGTACAGAGCCTTTTAATATAATTCAATATCTCGGTGGGCTCGGTGGCATAGGAGTAGTAAACACGACTGCTGTGCATGAGGTCTCAGATTCGATGCTCGAGTCAGGCAAAGCGTATTAGACATTTTTAACAAAAAAATCTCAGTAGCATTACGGAGTTTGCAACTGCGCCTGGATAGCTTTTACATAAAACCGTAGTTAGCGAAATGTGAGTGTGATGCACCTATGTAATGTACCAGGCACATTACTAAACTACATACTACTAAAAATATTAAAAAAATATTTTTCCGACCAGGTTATCGAACCTAATATGCCACATGCCACTGGTACAACGAGGCAGTCAGTTGCAAATCTAAAAAAAGTCTTTGCTCGACCAGGCCATCGAACTTAATACATCACTATCGACCACGCGATCAACAAGACCAGTTATCAGAAAGCCTTTCCTTTATTAAATTACGCCTTATTTAAGTCTCATAAATAAAGTTTGTTATACAGAAGTCAGAAGCCATTGCTATTGTAATGCAAATCAATGGAAACCCAACCCATTCAGGCAACAGGTCTCACCTAGATTCATAGTAATCCCTGCCAGTATATATCTAGCATCTAGTATATATCTAGCCAAGCATGTCATGGTCAGCTTCTCGCTACATAGTGTGGTTTGCACACATTTATATTACCTTTTTCGTCTAGTGGCATATGTTTGTGGTCACTTTGTGGTGAACTGTGAAGACCTGGGAATTGATGGATAGAGCAAATGCTAAAGGATTTTTATGTATGAATCAGTGAATGAAAATAAAACGTACACCGCAAAAAATGGCACTTCCAAATCTACATCAAATAGGCAGGGTTTGTCTCGAACGTACCGAATAAAACCAATGGATTTCAGTTCTTGAAATTGTCAGCAAGTAAAAAAACTTCAAAACAGAACAGCCATCTTGCCCTATTAACAGTAGTAACATCCATTTTTAATTAGTAATGTACGCTGTGGTATTATAAATATATTGTGTTTAGTATGAAAATATTCCTACCATGTTTTATATTTCTTACTACATTGATGGCAAACATATTCTGCCTTCATGATGGCTACCGATTACTGTAATCACTAAAAATATCACTTGAGTAAAAGGAATTCAAGATGTCGTATAAAAGCAAGAAATAGTAGCACTAAGTTTGGTAATTTAAACGAATGATGCTTAAGAATTGCTCGCCTCCTTTTATGTGGTACCTACACACGGCTACACATAAGGTTAGATACCCTATATACGCATAACTACGCTACATACAAAATAGAGAATTGTCGTAAAGGGACAGTGCATAGTGGTGTCGATGTGATGGTAAGGATAGAGCTTAACAAAAATATAACGCACTCTCTCTAGCACGATTCGTAGCGTTCAACTTCTAATAGTTCAAAGTCCAAACAGTCTAGCTTGATGTGTCGCCGTGTGTGCTAACTAACCCGCGCAACTTCGTCTTCTTCACATAAGAGAATTTCCCCCGTTTTTGCAACATTTTCCATTGACGCTCCGCTTCTATTGGTCGTAGCGTGAAGTTAAATAGCCTTCCTCGATAAATGGGCTATCCAACACTAAAATAATTTTTGCATTCGAACCAGTAGTTCCTGAGAAAAGCGTGTTCAACCAAACAAACATACAAACTAACAAACAATCTCTTCAGCTTTATAATATTAGTATATATTTAACATATTGATTCGCAGCGACACACCGGCGATCAGACACAATTAGCTTTTAATTATGTCTGACATTCCAACAATTGATGGGATAAAACGCATCCAGTGTAATATGCGTTTAATACTCCCCTGCCTACACCTTTGCGGATATGCAGATATGAGCCTATGTAACTAAACCCGAAACTAGATGACATATAAATAAAATAAAAATATAATATTGTCTTCTGTTTACGCGAATGTTATTCATTGAAATTAAACTACTATATACGGATTTTATCGCGTTGTTTATTTATCACTGTATTACAAAATTTTGAAAATATTACACTACTACTACTATTGATTTTATTTGACTAATTTATAAGCTAATAAAATTATTTAAACTATTAAATCTATTTATTTTTGGTTTACACTTTCCCCGACGTTTCGGTTGCTTTTCAGCAGCCATGGTCACGGGGAGACGTCGGGGAAAGTGTAAACCAAAAATAAATAGATTTAATAGTTTAAATAATTTTATTAGCTTATAAATTAGTCAAATAAAATCAATAGTAGTAGTAGTGTAATATTTTCAAAATTTTGTAATACAGTGATAAATAAACAACGCGATAAAATCCGTATATAGTAGTTTAAAATAAAAATATCTATAATTCTCGAATATTCCAGCTAATAACAAATACACGTATGGAATCCTAGAAGCAAGTAAAATAAAAACACGAACCTACAACACAAAAAATTACAAACGTAGCTCACTTTCTCATATTTGAACTCATGTGTAAAACTAGTGCCTACACACACAGACATAGTTTTGCGACTTTCGTAATAAAATTCGTACAAAATGGCTGTTTTGTACTTGTTTATTCTTATGTAAATTCAGAACAAATATGTATGAACTAATTTTATTACAGATTTGCGTTTAAAGCTTGTAAATACAACGTTTTAGTATACCATTAAACGATAGTAGCTATTAGCAACTATGTTGTAAATATATTTATGAGTAAAACTATGTACCGGTAATAATGTAACACCTTTTATTACGGTATAGACGATACCGGTACTAATAACGATCACCCGTATGCATTTTATTTGTGCGCTTTATTAGCTGTTGTGACGCCAAGATATCGAGAGCAAAAAAATCAACTAACTCTATACTTTCACACTAAAACGGCTCTAGCACTAAAATTAAAAAGGTTAAACAAAAAAAAATTAGGTCAATTTATTTAGCTTGTACTCGTAGCCGTAAAAAAATTGATGATAAGCTTTTAGCGTGCTATAACTTAAAAATTATCGAAGTCGAACATAACAAACAACTTTATAATAATTTTTATTATTGTTTCTTGTAAAATGATTTCAATATTTAAGGTACCGCCCCTAACTCTGATAACAGCCTGCCACCGAGGCTGTTCCTGCCGTACTATATAATAACTAATCGCTGACCCACGTAGCTTCGTCTGCGTCACATAAGAGAATTTTCCCAGTTTTCACAACATTTTTCATTGATGCTCCGCTCCTATTGGTCGTAGGTCGAAGTTATATAACCTATAGCGTTCCTCGATAAATGGCTTATTCAACACTAAAAGAATTTTTCAATTCGAACCAGTAGTTCCTGAGATTAGCGCGTTCAACCAAACAAACTCTTCAGCTTTATAATATTGGTATAGACTAGCTGATCCGCACAACTTGATCTGCGTTACATAAGAGAATTTTCCCCGTTTTTGCAACATTTTTCATTGATGCTCCGCTACTATTGGTCGTAGGTCGATTTTATATAACCTATAGCGTTCCGTTACCGGGCTATTAAAAATTAAAAGAATTTTTCAATTCGAACCAGTAGTTCCTGAAATTAGCGCGTTCTACAAAACAAACTCTTCAGCTCCATAATATTAGTAAAGATTAGTATGTTTGTCCATATATCCTAAAGATATGAAAGTTCACTATTAAACTTCTATCAAAGGATTTGATACTGGTCTATTCCCAGTAGCGTTGTTCTAGATAAATGTGAATTATTCAATTACTACGCACTATCGCTCAGACAATTGATAAACATCACATTGGAATCTCTACCTTATTAAGTAAGATGTAGGTTCCAAATTAGATTGGCAGAAAGCTAGTAAAATGATTGAAAGTATAATATTACATTCGGACTGTTTTATGTGGGGTATTAGATTAAGGAAATGGAATAAATAGGTGGTTCGCTGTCAAAGTGATTGTGAATGAAGTTCTGAATATAGAAATGATTTCAACTTAAATTGGAATCGGACATGATTTCTTGAAAGTACTGTTAACTTTTGAAATATCCATGATACCGTGGAGTCAATAAAACACTACCGTTCCGCGTCCGTGACCCCTGCGGGGAAGTCAAGAAAAGTTGTTATGATTGGTCGCAAAAAAAATATCAAAGATTTTCTAGACTCCCCGTAGGGGTCACGGACGCGCAACGACGTCATCGTCCATGACTCCACCATAGGATTCATGGACGTAAGGGAGTCAAAGATAGAAGAATTGACTTCGTAACTTTCCTAACTAATATTATAAATGTGAATATGAATTTCTTTGTTTGTTACGTTTTCACGCCTAAACTACTTCACCTATCGTTACGAAATTTCGTATACACGTTATCAAGGGTGCAGAAAAGGACATAGCACACAGGTACCTTTTAACCAGAAGAAAGAACTGTTACTAACCCAACCTAACATATATATTACGCGAGAAATCTAGTAATATTATAAATACTTTTGTGTGTTTGTTGGTTTGTTACGCTATAATGCCTTTACCATTTGACCGATCATCATGAAATTTCGCATACATGATGTCAGAGGTACATAAAAGGTAATACAATACCTTTCACCCAGAAAAAAGTATAAAGGATAACAAATAATGGTCAAAAACTATATTATCGCGATTAACCCATCTCACATTGCAAAAATACTCGTACCGGGGGATAGTTTAAAACAGGACGGATATTATATAGACTGCAGCGAGCGAAACTGCACTGCAACTGCAAACTGAAAAAAAATGTGTACATGCTCCGACAAAACACACACACAAAAACTAGCCTTAAGCGTCTATTAGACATTCCTAGTAACACTAATAACTTATTGTTAGTAGTACATTTCTAAGAGAAAATTTTATATAATCATCAGTTGTCCAGCCTCGGGGACAAATGGCGTTAATAGTCCTGCAATACTCATATACGTGACGTTTTAAATATAGTGATTTAAGTCACTCAGGAGACATTATAGTAAAAGATATGGTGACTGACATGAATATGTCATTAACGTGTATGTTTAAAGATGTTAGTGTTACTGCCGTTTAAAACAGGTAAAAGCTGAAAATTAAAACAATTTTATATATTATAAGGTACCTAACATGTAAATATTTGTTCATATTTACGTACTGGGTTATACGAATATACTACCCGATAATATTTTACCCGTATCTTCTTGACATTAGACTTAACAACTATTGTTCTACCATATTTTACAAAATACAATACATTTTACAAAAATACAATACATTTTACAAAAATACAATAAAAAATACGGCGCTGCTTTCTATCTATACTAATATTATAATAGGGGAAAATTTTGAATTTTTTTGCTTGTTTATTTGTAAGGGATTAACTCAAAAACTAGCCAACCGATTTTAAAAATTCTTTCACCATTAGAAAGCTATATTTTCAGCGAGTAACATAGGTTGTATTTTATTCAAAATAATACTGTTATTAACATAACCTAAGCTACTTTTAGGCGGGCGGAGCCGCGAGAAAGAGCTAATAAGTAATATTTTAGTATCATTTCAGCCTACTTACATGTTACAAACGATTACTTTAGATAGGTATACTTTTTAATCTATACTAATATTATAAAGCTGAAGAGTTTGTTTGTTTGGTTAAACGCGCTAATCTAAGGAACTACTGGTCCAAATTGAAAATTATTTTAGTGTCGGATAGCTCATTTATCGAGGCAGACTATAGGCTATATAACATCACGCTACGACCCACGGGGACGGCGCAGTAATCATAACCGGGAGTATCTATTAATTAATAAGTAGTACCTAGTAATTATGTTAATACTGACGTTATTTCTGTTACAAAAAGAAACAAGGCATTGTATTCGCTCTTTGTAAGATTAGATTTGTTTCGCGGATGCTTCGCGTGAAAATGAAACTCGTGTCGTAGCATTTTTTGAGTTCGAAGCGGATTCCAAACACCCTAATCCTATTACACTGCCATCCACCATCACTATTTTTCTATCGCAATAGTAAAATAGAATAGAATAGACATAACAGGTGTGTGGTTTCTCTTCGTAATCATATGATAATAAGCTTTTAATAATAATACAATTACGAAACATCACATGCAAGCGTTGGTCGCTCAGATCTGTATATGTAAAGTTAAAGCAGTTTTCGAGTTATTAACTCACAAACGCACAGTCGTTTCTCAAAATATGTAAATATAATGGGATTTATACACTAAAACTAGTTATTATAATCTTGTTTGTAATTGGAGCTGTGTTGTTTGTCAATTATTATGATAAGTTGCTCCAAATATACTGATTTTAGTTAATAAATTAAGTTTAATAGAGAAATTCAAGTTACTTAGGGTGCATAAATTAAGATATTAATCTAAATATTGTTAGTGCATACTAATCAAGTGTATTATGCATTAGTTATTACAAATGAAAATAACCTTACACGCTCCTGCCTGTCGTGATAAGCGGTTTCAGAAAGGTACTGAAGCTTAGAATACCAAGAAAATGGTTACCGCGGTATTTTATTAATCAACGCAGAAAAATCATTTGTATATCATACAAATATTTTAGCCCGTGTCTGTTTCAAACCCAAATTAGTGAGTAAAATATTATTTTATATTTACGAGAATGTTACACATTGAAATACAGCAACTTTATACGAATTTAATCGCAATTAATTTAAAAACATTACTTCAATTCTGTTTACAAAGTAATCAAATTATTTTAATTCACATCAACACATTCTCCGACGTTTAGATTGCTTCTCAGCTATGGTCAACTCGACAACGATTTGTGGACCACACAATTTTTTATCAGCTGTAGGTTTTGACTCATAAATACTTGACGTAATCATAGTGGCAAGACGATCACATAAACACAGTGCAGTCAAATCACATAATAACCTTAAAACTCGGGAAAACGAAAAGTCGGGGAAAGTATATCAAAGCTATATTTTAATTGAAACCATTTCGCTGCTATGCCCTTTAAACATTTATCACGACCTTAAAATATAACCACACCTCTCTGTCCATAGTTATAGAAAGGTCTAATCGTGACTGCACCCTATGTTGATGATAAATGATCACAAATAAATGATACATTTATCAATAAAATGTATTATTATAACACCTACATTTGATATAATTGTAGAGCAATAAGATACAACATCGATCTTATAGATAACTGAGCTTAATGGCTGTTTTACACAACGCCAGTAGGTACATACATGAGATACAAGCCAAGCCGCAAGTAATCGCAATGCTCAATCACCCTCTTCCCCTTTCCCGCTCCTTCTCCTTCCCACTTCCTTTTTCTCTTCTTCCTTTCCTAAAGGGTCAGCAACGCGCAAGCGATGCCTCTGGTGTTGCAAGTGTCCATAGGCTACGGTGACCACTTACCATCAGGTGGGCCATATGTATATTTGCCATCTTAGTTGTATAAAAAAAGACCGTATGATTCACTTGCACATGTATCCTGCGCGATTAACTTGCGCATGTAACTTGGATGACCAGCTTGAACACCTAGTCCGCGCGAAAAGCTTACGCATGTACACCGCATGATTGATTAACGCATGTATCTTGTGTGACAAGCGTGTGCATGTATCGCGTGCGTGTTGCTTGCACAAGTTGTCCGCGTGACTACCTTGCGCATGAAGTCCGCGCGAGTGGCTTGCGCATGTAGCGCGCCAGCAAAGGCATCGTGTGCCATCATCCATTGTACACCCGACACGTGCATGGCGCAATGACTTCACTAGACACCATTTTCTATCAATGTAGCAAATCCTACTAATATAACGTAACGTAATTGTAAAAACTAGTATTTGCCAAGTGGTCAAACTTCGACCATTAGAATGAATAAAAATTTAAGGAAACATATATATTTCATAATATAATTATTAATGGCTAGTTATTTGGCAACAGTTACTTTCGTTTTTATATATAATTTACATTTTCAAAACATCTGTTACCTGTAACTTTATAATTTATTACACTAACCCTCTTCAATAGCTACTAAATAAAACTAAAAAGAAAGAAATCCGGTTTAGAAACTGAGGAGAATAAGTGTGAACTGTCTTGTACACCAGTACACGTTTATATATTTGTGAAGATGTTTGGACATTAGTTTCTCAATCACACATAAACTAGTCAATAAAATAGTAAGAAATTTAGTTTCTTATTACTATATAGATAGACCATGCCTCCGCATTAACACTTAAAATACTTTCTATCCCGTGCATTCTTGTGGTATTCTAGCGGGCAAACCCACAAGCAGAGACTAGTAAAACACAAATACATTCAATATTTTCCACACATGTAGACATATCATTGACATCGCCTATCTAACCTATATCTAACATCGTATCAAGTGAGTCTTAGTCAGGCTTCTTGGTCCAACTGGGTCATGGGCCAAACATAATCCATTCTGCATAGGCTTCAGTTTATCTGATCATCCGCACGCAACCGAATGCGTGCAATGCGTGCATACAAACATGAACGCATCTAATTGAGAAATTGTTCAAATGGTCAGAGAATACTAATCGATGTTTTTGTTTGTTGTGTGTGTGCATGACTTAGAGGCTTTTCATATATGTTTGTAGTTATTATGGTTGGTATAGAGTACAAGATAAATGTGATGAGGTTAGTAATCTCGTGGCTTAAGCTGTCGAGTCGCGGTGGCACGCCGGTGGTCAGATACAATGGGTTTTTAATTAGGGCTGGCATTTCAAGACTGAACAGGTTAAGCTTACAGCGGATCGTGAGATTTGAACTCTAGAGGTTCGATTCCTTGGTCGCACGAATTGAATTATTCGGCAATTTCCAATAATAGCGAAATGTTTGGTTATACATATGCCTTGTATACGGCAATAGATGGTGGATGATAAAAAAATACACTCACTGTCATCTATTCTTAGGTCACGAAATGTAGATCTAATAGTGTATCTCGCACCTTTTCATAGTTAGGTTCGACCTCTTTGATAATACATGTAGGCGTGAGACAGCCGATTTTATTACCTTCTACATATTAAGAAATTTCTAATAGAAAATCCTAAAACTGTACTCGTTTCGATGATCGAACCTCAGACCTCACGATCATACACCACAGTGCAAACTATGCCTACAAAACCAGCGATTCAAAAAAAACAAATTTAACTAAAACCCGTTTCACACGTCTAGTCCTCTTATATGAAAAGCCTCTATCGCAAGTGTGTATGACATGCCACGCACACACGCACAAACATACACGCACACACGCACAGCGCTGTAAGTGCACTGAACTTTTGCATTGTGGGTATAAAGTTACATGTAACTCGTATACTTCCTTGTGCGCGGATTACTTACCGTTTTCTATTTTAATATAGGCAGGAAAGAAAATATTTGCTATTCTAGCCTTCTAGCTGGTACTTAGCGTTGATTTTAAGATAGAGAAACAAGTATTTTAAAGTAAACAGCGCTAGCTAATGGTACTAGTTGTTTTACTTGAAGCCAGAATAAGCCAGAAGATGCCAGAAGAAGCCAGATTCTTTTTTTTTATACTGCTAATAGGGCAATCAAGCTTTCAATTCACCCGATGGCAAGCGGTTACCGTATGCCTATGATATCTTGCTGCGCATCACATGCGCGGTCTCGTTTTTTTTTTAAGCTTTACGATTCAGTTTCCACCAAAGCGGAGAGGAGATTAGATATAAACAGCCAATACCTTCACGTTCATTTAACGTCATCCTAACCAATATTATAAATGCGAGTGTTGGTAAGTTTGTTTGTTAAGATTCCACGCCTTAACTACTCGACCGATCACCATGAAATTTCGCTTACAAATAGTCAAGGGAACAGAAAAGGACATGGGGTACCTTTCATCCAGGAAAAAGTACTGCCAAAATCTAGTTGAAAAAATATATTGTACCTTAGTAATACTGACAGAGGTACGGTTGTTAAACATTTCCATGGCAAAGTAACACAGAAACAAACCGACATTAAGCATTTAAAAATGTGCATTAAGTATTGACTTTTTGCATATAACAGTAAAACTTTGTGACTCATCAAACTTTTTCAAGAACACAGGTGTTCTTTGGAAAATGCAAACGGAATACTAATTAACGTATTCGTTGCTTTTTTTGTATGGTACAGTGAACTTTTGGTTTTAAACAGGATACAAATCATGTGAACTATATTTACTACATTCTGTTAGAAAGATTTTTTCGATTTCAGACGTACATATAAATCATATACATCTCACGCCTAGATTCTCGAAGGAGTAGACAAGAGATGTAGGTATTACATCCAGATTATGCCAATTACGTTCTCACGTAATATGAAGCGAGCATATGGCTATCGGGTACAGTATGCAACTCCATGCCGTCAGTGAGAACTTTGAAACATAAAGCCAAATAACATTTTAGCCAATCGTGACAAATGAACCCACGATCTCATGCATATCAGTCGCATACGCTACTCGGGTTTTTTAAGTCCTAGCTGAGAGGTTTCCCTGCAATGGACCCTAATACAAGCAGATAAATCAAACAGTTCTATCTAATACAATCTAGGTGTTTTAGTGGATAAGATAAGTTTAAATAAACCGAAAAGCCAAGCAATATCACAGTTTGAGCCGCATGTTCTCTTCTTTTCTTATTCACTTTTTCCCAGGGAGCATTTTCTGTCGATCAGTGTACTTGCATTTAATCCCGTAAGCCTGGTTGGCCTTGTCTAATATAACATTTTATTTTATCTAAGTATTGCTACAACTTCACACCTTGAATGGACTTTAATGAACTCATCAACGATATGCCAGATGAAATAAAGAAATAAGGCGAATTAACGCAGATGGTAGGATCAGAATCTCAATCGCTTATCCAAAGTTATGTTTTTCCTTTAAGTTGCCTGCAGTAGCTTTTGCAACTGTTTACATCAGACTAAACAGAAATAACAATTAATTTTCTATAGTCAACATTTGAATAGTGCATGTCATGATCACATGCTTTATTACAATATTATCATAATTACAATTGTGTAAATACTATTAACATACTGCGGTATTTACTAAATGTAACAGTCATGTCATAGTCTGTAACTAACACCATTATGTATTTTCGTTTAGATTTACAACTTCTATGTGCTGTATTTCAATCACCAACTTCAAATGTCAAATATCAAAATTGTCGAATATTTTTGATCAAAAGTGTGCTCAGCAAAAGCTTTTAAAATATTTCACAAAAATTTAACCAATAAAGTATATAAAGTAAATGTTAATGACAGTTGGCAATGAAGAGTTAATATCGTTCTCTGAGTTCGCTCTCGTTCTTTCTTATAATCTCACGTCTATTTCTAAAAAGGGAAGGCAGAGACTGCGATACTGCACTTGCCAAGATCTTGAATATGAAAGACGTTTAAAAGAAAACCAGGTTAAAACTACCGTAAACTAACGAGCATGCCTTAAAATGTGGTGAGAGTGCAGAAAGCAATAGAAATATATCAGAATTCATTCATAGCAAGTGGAAACCTGTAGTCCTTGCCTGCATTGCCAAGAAAGAGAAACGAGTCTATTTGTGTATATTTATTTGAACGAAAGATACTGCAATTTTTGGTCCATACGACAATACAATATAAATATAATATAATAATACAATCTCCAACACGCATAGCATACTTAACGAAGCAAGTTTCAAACCAACCAAACAAAAAGCTTGCCATATTAAAATAATAATTGAGCTCAATAATAACGTCAGTAGGCGCAGTGTTACCGTTAATGCCTGCTATCCACTTGTCAACTTGTAGTGTTGTACCCGATCCACTTAATAAGTGTAATCGATAGTCGATACTACTCGAGTCTACTCGATACTTGACAAGTAGGTCGCCTCGACTAGTAAATAAGGTGGTGCAGATTTTACCTCGAGATTCGATTTCATGCTATTAACGAGTATTCAATGAGAGATTTTATCGATACAGCTTTGTATATATATTTTGCTTTGCCAATGGTGTTGGGTGTCTTTTGACATTTTGTTTTTAATATTTTTTTAAATATCATTTACCTACTTTTGTTGTTTAAAGTTCATTATATTGTTTAATAAAATTATAATTGACGATAAAATTGTTTACGAAATAACTATTAAAGAGGAAAACGTTTTAAGTGTTAACCGAGTCTTGGCGCCTTCGGTTTAATGATCTTGCATTCTTAAATGTGAATCACGATATTTAGCATTAAGCCTGTATATTTTCGAAGGGTTGGATAGATTTCTAGAACCTACAAATTATTAGGAACGCTAATAAACCACTCTAAATAGGAATGAGATTTTTACCAAGAGACCCATTTGCAGGCACAAGATAACAACTACATACAGTGGCTTCCATGATTGTCTTGAATCAGTCGTACTGCGAATTATCAGCCCATTTTTTGGACTAGAAATCCCATCTCAATCCATACATAATCTTAAGCTTATATCTCAAAAGTGGTAGGTATATAACACTTAAATTTGGCCAGCTATGGTTTTAAATCCCACGTAACCGAAAACGAGTTTATTGCTAACTATTCTCAGTAGTGGTACGGAGTTTGGATGTATAGGACACAACCAAACTCCGTACCACTACTGAGAAGTTTCTTACCGAAATGCCTATAAACACTTAAGACGTGAGATCCCAGGTACGTGTGATGATAAGCTTGCACATAAACATAGAGAAAATCTCAGAAACTGGTTGTTAGGGCAACCTGGGCACTGAACTTGCGGCCTCATGAGTCGCATTCACTACTGTTGCCCCACAGAAACAGTAAATAAGACAAGACTGATGACACGGAGTAAGCAGAAGCAACTAAGTCATCATATAATACACACTGTTATATACTACTGTAAACACAACAAAACATAAGTTGCGGTTCATGGAAAACGAGACCAGTAAAGTGAGTCGGTAAGTTTTTGCTCTAAACTGATCTCCGGCGAGAGGCAAGTTATGTGGATTAATATACGGAAAAAGTAGGAACCACGGTTTATGGAAACGTGAGCTGTTAGCTGAAAGTGTTTTTTGTTGAAATATTAATACATAAATGCACGATTGACACAATCGCTGAAGCATATACCAAAATTTTTGTCGTGATTTACAGTTATTTGGTGACAGAAGTAATGGACGGGATCGCCCGAACATTTTACAGTAAACCTGGCTGAAATAAATGTAGTAAGATTGTTACATAGAGTAATAAATGTAGTAAATTTGCCCAACAGTGGGACAGTATAGATAAGGATAACATTAAAAGCACTTTTATTACGTTTCTCCCGGTAAGCAAGAGTTACGAAGGCCTAAATGTCTACCATCCTATGGTCTTGGACGATACGTCTTATTGGCTTTTCTTGGCAAGAAATTCTCAATAATAGAATAGAGACTGGAACTGTGCCCTGAAGGCAGCAATAAGCTCGTCCTATTACGTAGGACCTAAAACCATTGTTAGCGAAAAGTGGCAAATGATACACTTCTGCCTACCTCTCTAAGGATATACTCATGAGACTGTGCATGCACGTATCATTAAGAAATATAAACATGTCGTCCAAATGTTGTCACTATGCACCAATTCTGAGAATGATTGATGAACGTAGATGACAGCTTAATGTGCAATATGCTATAATAACCGTTCTACAAATATGAGTATAAAGCTTGTGAAAGTAGCGTCATAATCGATGCAGTAGTTACTGAGACTAATGCGAGCATACACACATACGGATAACAAACAAAACACCTTCTTTTTATAGACGTCATGAACCGATATATCAAATAAAATTGTAACTGGTTGATCTCTGCATATAGAAGATATTTGAACAAAAATAATTTTAGGGATCTTTAAAAGAGATGTAGAAACCAAAACAATTATAACATAAATATTTATTATAAATTTTAAAGATCAATGTCTATTGAAGATAAAAAAGCATCCAAAAAGCACAGCACAATTTATTGAGGTTATATGTATAGAAAGCTATGCTAGGACCCAATAATTATTCATTACTTATTATTTCTATGCGCTGTTATTTTTAATCCTTAACTTGGTTAAAAAATGGTAAATAAAAAGCAACCTAGAATGTCTAAGACAAAATAATCTGTCTCATATAATAAACATAACATTAAAGAAAAATCTACTTCAATAAAACTGTGTTCAAACATTCCAAATGACCATTTCAATAAATAATGTCAGTTGCGTAATTAGTTCAACTAAAACAAAATATATTCTAAGAAAATGTCGAATATGGATCAGATTATACAGCAACCGTCTTTATCCAACATTCTGAATGGACAAGTTGGACTGTTCCAACTGTCCTTCTGCAGATAAGTCCAGCGCATTTTGAATTTGACTTGCTTATGCAAAGCTTTATCGATCTTACTAATTTTATATTAAGACTGGCTAACCTAAAACCATTTAACTTGTTAAAGGATGACGCTGTGTTTAAGTGGTATATAGCTAGGACTAAGTTCCTAGTATCGGGATATCTAGACAATCCAATCAAATCAAAACTCAGGCAATGAAACGTACTTGTTACGTATCTAGGTGTACATTGGATCGGTTATACCAATTCTTATAGCCTAGAAATAATAACAAGGACGACGATCCTTTGATAAAGCATGCATATCAATAAAAAAACAAAATCGTTAATTATTAGTTTTATTTTAATGTAAATTCTCCGACGAAAATAATAACAACCGAAAGTCAGACCCTTTTCTTACTAAAGGTGGTTAACAACAAAGTGCGTTTTTATCATTCCATCCAGGACAAAAACAAATGTTGGGCAGAAACTACTGTCCATTCTTTACGACTGTGTGTAGCACATAAAAATGGATACCGGTATGTGCTGGGCTCCTAACGATGCGTTTTTGTTTCTAGTCCAGTTTATTACTCCTGTCTTTGATTTCAATGAATGAGCGTAAAAAGCGAGTACCTTATGGCTTCCTCCCAAGAACAAATGGCTCGCATAACGTCAATTATAATTGGGGTAAGGTAGTACTGAACTGAAGCGTTTATTGTGTAGGCGATATTATGCCCTGTACCTTCAAACTTTTATGAAGGTTCCGTACTCAAGGAACTCTATTACTAAGCTGAAGCCGTCTGACTATTTTTTAATGACAACTCCATTGGGATAGTGGCTATGTCGCAGGGTTTTAGCAAACATTCAAACTACAAATACAAAGAATACACACACTCAGCAATTACATGTGGATTTTAAAAAATTCCCATTTTCGTTCTACCCAAAACTCTTGATGCTATTTCAATAGCAATCATTCATTCCTGGTAACAGCATGATATCAGCAGCAAAACGCAATTGCTCTGTAAAATTTAAAGAATATAATAATAATAATTTATTTATCAAAATCAGTTTACAAAATAAGAACGACAGTGCATTACATTTATACGTACATTCGGAACAGTAATCTGTATACAATAATAAAAACTGCTTCTTAAACTAGGAATATCCTGTATCTTAGAGATAGCGTTTGGCCAATTTAATTTTAAAATGTTACACATAAGTGAACTTGGTTAACTGTCATCGTTTGGTGTCTCTTTTTATTTAAAAACTAGCCTAAAAACAATTTAAAACAAAATTAAGAAGGGGTGGAGTTGTGTTGTATTAATGTAGTGTGTTGCTGTATTGATAAATGTTGGTATGTATAGATAATCTATACAAGCCAATATATCTAATTTCTGTAAAATAAGGTGAAATAGAAACCAAAACGTAATAAATAAATGCCAAAAATAGCTTTCTGATTAAGCCCAGAAAGCTATTTTAGGCTTAAACAGCCGTGACCTTTAATCCTTATTTATAACTTTTTACTTGATAAATATTAATGTATTTATCTTGCTAAGCTTAAATCAAAAGATTAACATTCAGCTAATCTGATAATTAAAATCAAAGAGTTATCAAATAACCCGTATTCTTGAAGACATTTGCATGTAATATGCAGATATTAAGTCGCACCTGGATATATAGATGTTTTAAATTACTACAATTCGTGTTTCCATCTGCATATACTAAAACATAAAAAATACTATACTATTCTGATGTCATCTCTATTTTCTCCTAAAAAGATTACTAACACACAAATTACTGGCATTTGTGTCAACCCCTACACCTAAGCTGAAAAGCTCTACCGCCACGAATTCCCTCTTAACACATAAGAAGGAATTCATGGCGGTAGAGCGCTTGCTCTACATACGGTAGAATTCCCTTTAATCTTAATGCCCTCTAACCCTACTAAGTTTAACGTCGTATCCATTGTGCTACTACTGTTTCAAACATGCATAGCATATATGTATCTATAGAAGTAATTTTACATTGAAACAAACTTCTAAAGAATGATATTTAAACTGATTTGTTCTCTAACATAAACTTGCTGATAGCCACATTCGATAGTGATCTCCTGATTTTGATTTATGTATAAGGATATATATTATTAGGTTTTCTCTAAGAATGCAACACAAAGTCTGAAAATATATTTGTTAGACAGCAACCCCTCACAATTATACTACAAAACTTTTATAATTAAAGTTTAAAAGTATTTAAGCATCGTGTAAAAATCTAGACCATTCTTATTTTGACACCCACACGAAGACAAAGCCTCCAATAAATGTCAAAATGCGTAGCTTATACATCATACAGACATGCTAAATCAAATAAAGAAAATATTCAAAATAAAAAGGTTGCGTATGAAGGTAGATTAAAACATCAACAAGTATAGTAAACAGTTATTTTTATCGTGTCTAATTTTGGTCGAGTTTCCGCGAAGCGATGCACACAACACAACGCCGAGATTGTCAAGAGAAGCCTTTACAAGCGCTGATTCTACACAACCGGTCGTAATTCCACACCTCTAGGGATGTAGTTGCTTACATGTCGATATAATAGTAACAGAGGTATTATTTATCGATATATAATTCAAAATATCAAGACAAACGTTAATGCACGTAAATAAAAAACTTAAGGGGCCGTTTTGTCACTCCTAATTTGTATTAAGAGTGATCGCAAGTACAAAACCATTCCTTAAATTTGAGACAAAGTTAATACAAATATACAATGTTTATCCGTTTTAAATTAAGGCTTTTGTAATATTTACATTGAATATGACGTTAATATTGAATGTATTTAGAATAATACTAATATACTGTAAACCAAATTACTAGTAGGTAATCTTTTTTAATAAAATGCAATATTTTCCTCAAATTCAATTTAATTACTACAAAATCTTTTGTACAAAACGGTGAAACAAAATAGATTAATTTCAACATTTTCTTAAACAACCAAACATAATGAACACTTTCTTTAAATCAAATTGTACCAATTTAACAACATTACAATTCATATCACCCTACCAGTTTACGACGGCAAAAGATTGATTACTTCTCCAATAAGCTGTTCAAGATTTATTACCCCAATAAACCTTGACAAATTCCAATTGTGTCCCTACTAAACTATAACTTATTAAACAAGACAATTCTATATCAAATGTAATGCAATAAAATGAGGTGTTTGATTTTATCGATACTTTTCAAAATAGTAGTGAGTAGTTTAGTATCGATATCGATATTATATACAGTGCATCACTAGTAGCCAGACAGGTATTATTAGGTCTTCCTGCTCTCCATTCGCAGGCTAACACGACAATTGTGAATGCTGTATTCGCTTCCATAGTCGATAGAATGATTTGTTACCATTACAGTTATGCGGTTTTATGAGGAATTGTAAAGAATGGGCAGCACTTTTTACGTTACAACTTTACGATAGACATTAGAAAATTGTAAAATAATTAAATTTACAATTGCAGTTGTAAATAAGACTATTTCCGGGTTATAAACTTGTAAAATGGTGGCTATAAAGTGTGAAGAAAATTAGAGACATCGGTAAGAAACAGATCTATACAACTAGCGACTCAGTGGACGATAGCAGAACTAAAATGGCGTCATAATGGTCTCTGAATAATAATACAAAGGCAGAAAGCGTTTATGTTTAAAGGCAATCGTGAGCGATTCCTGGTTTAAATAATGTGTTATTGAACTTTCCTAATAAATACTTTTCAGTAAGACTACGGAATCTGGTAAATGCCCGGTAGATGTCAAGAGCCTGGCAAAATATTAGTATAATATTTCTCTACCTACCTATATATACATATTTTTTTTTTTTTATACAATTCTTTTTTTTTTGGGAGGGTCTTTTATCCTTATTCGGATATGACAACCCCATTGAGTCCGTCATTAGGGTTTCAAAGTCATAAGAAAGGCATCAAGAAGACAGCTATTGTGGAAGCACCATAAATAAACTACATAGCATCCTCGCTTTATCAGATGTTGGGGATGATAAAATAATATATACATATATAATAACCAGATTAGCTCTATATATAAATTGTTCTTCTGCTGGGCACGAACCTCTTTTCAGTGTGAGAAGGCTTAGGCCATAGTCTATTACGCTGACCCTGTATGGTTAGGCAGATTTTACATATCTTCGAAATTATGAAAAACTCTCAGACATGCAGTTTTCACCATATTTGCTTTTAACGTTAAAACAAGCGATAAATAACTTATTAATATGGACATAACTGCCAAAAGTCAAAGATGCGTGCCTTGGGATCAAACCCGAGACTCTGAGAGTGAGATCTCTTGTGTCGACTTCCCCAATAACGACTGCCATAGATGTTCATGGCAGCCGAGACCGACGGCTTAACGTGCTCTCCGAGGCACGAAGCAGGCGATAATTGTCAATCAATACGCACATAATTTCGAAAAGTCATATAACTTCCTAAAGTAGTTATACATTACACATATATAGATATACAAATAAACAATTTGCAACGCCACATCACGACAAATAATAGTAATCGTAACAAATCCAAAAACAATATCGATTACCAAATCGATTACGGACCTCAATTATATCGATACTAATTGTCCAATACCCGAGGCATACGATAGCATCTAAATAAAAACCACCTATAATCACCAAATCGATTAAACACCGTAAAAAAATTGTGCCCCAAGTCAAAAACGAAAGTCGATTCTTTAAAGCAATAATCGTTATCGTATCGAGACCGTATCTCGATTCGCGTCTCGGATCGTAAAAGCCTTATCGAGCATTCAACTGCCTTCGCTGGTCATATTGATTAGTTCCGTATGTACTTAAAAGGTTAATATATTAACTATTATCATTAATATCATTGAAGTTTTAGTACACCAGGTTTATAGTCTTCATTGAATAGAGGATCAGATTAGTTCCATCTACTTCGCAATAAACAAGAAGCAAGGTGTCTTTAACGAGGTTAGTTTATAGATGGATGGGCAATTTTATGGGAGATAGGATGCAACGGCATTTGAACCAAAACTGGAGCAATCCGGTAGTTAATACTTCTGCCATACAGAATAAGGCTCAGGACCTTGTGTTGTGTTTCTACGGTACGTAGTTCTCATGCCCATATCTACGAAGGTTAGGCAAAAGTACACCTTCGAGCATGTGTATTACACCCACACTTCACCAACCATGTCTCCAGGCATTCGACTGGCGATCGAGAGGGGTTATTCCACATATCCCCATTGAGTATCCTAATCAATGGAGATCTGTGAAGTTTTTGTCCACTAATCTCCATTGACCAATCATGAGGTCACTGTTTCGAATCACACCCGTTGTACTACTGACGTGAACCCACTTCTAACATAAGCATTCTAGCTTAGCTGGAGGGTTTAACAATACTATTAGGCAATCTTCTTCTCCTTCTTCTCCCGGGCCTTTATAATTCCCAAGTCACCTGGGGTCGGCTTTTCTAGTCTAACCGGATTTGACTGTATATCAGTTTTTACACGGAGCGGCTGCCACCTGACCTCCGCAACCCGAAGGCTAACGATACCCTAAGGCTAGACCAGTGTCAGGATATTATAGGACACTGACTTCCCAATAACGACTGCCATAGATGTTCATGGCAGCCGGGACCGACGGCTTAACGTGCTCTCCGAGGTACGGAGCAGGCGATAATTCTCAATCAATACGCACGTATTAGATGGCGAGTATATTCACGTCTATGAGACACAGTTCCAGACTCTCAGCTGCTGCTAAGAATTTCATAGATAAAACCAGCCAATAACATTGTCTGACTCGGAATCGAATCTTAGGCCACGTAGTCACATTTACTAGCCTACACTACCGAGTCAGACACTTATAGGCTGGATAGGCATACAAATATAAAAACGTCATTTATCATAGACAATTTTTTCCTAGGTTCACCGGGCTTACGAACTCATTACGACGGAAAACAATAAAAATAAATTACACACTTAACACCTAAGTGATTATAATAATAAAAAAACATTAAAGTATGTATTTTCTTTCACATAAGTAAAAACTTGTATAAATATCCTTAAGTTGTTTCCTTTAGACACTCAGGCACTTAAGCAAGTGTTCGACGGAAGTTGTCGTCGATTAATGAAATTTACAGTTAGCTGACTATTGACGTTAAAGATTCAGCTAGAAGGAATAGCAACATTGTAACACTTTACTAAACATTTTTTAGCCGCCCGGCGGAATAATAATACCTGGCTGGCTGCGACCTGACAGTTGATGTTCGGGATTAGTTTGATTTGTTGCATAATTATACTTATAAAAGTATATGGGATTATGTAATTTCACCCCTCAATCCTTAAGGGGTAGGCAGTGTCTTATTACACCCATATTTCGTCGACTATGAGTTTAGGTTAGTAATTTACTACTAACCCAAAATCATAATGAAATAAAAGTAGACGACAATAGAGTCACCTATTGCCGTCTTCTGGGTTCATTGCTAGACTTTCTTTTCTCGAGATTTTCCTAACAGGTCACGCAAACCCAAAGCATTTTCACCCAAACGAGAATTGAACATGAGGCCTCACGCAGCAAAATTCACAGATTTTAAAACCTAATGCTTTTTGAAAGCCACAATCATACTGACGACTATAAGTATCATCAATATGAAGGTTACAAATAAAACTATTAAAGCATCCACTTCAACGCTAACTACAGTAGTTACGTCAGCCGCCTAAGTTCAAGAGCTTGGGGTCAATGCCCCTGGCGCTGCGCGGGAGTCATTACTTGGTCATTGTTATCGCGAAATTACTTTCTGCGTTTGAAGTTAAACGCTAAAACTGTTGGTACTACTGTTTTTTTCTCTATTGTTAAAGAGTTGTCTCTGCCTTTAGTTTAAAATAAGAATTATTTTTTGTATTGCGTCACTTCTACACTTGTATCTCTCTGTTTTGAAATCTTATCCTTACTAATATTATAAATGCGAATGTAAGTTTGTTTGATACATCTTCACGCCTTAACTACTCGACTCGACGGATCATCATGAAATTTCGCGTACACGTTGTCAGGGGTTCGGACAAGGATAAAAGATATATTTCATCCAGAAAAGAAATACTGTTCACAAGCCAATCTGCGGGCAAAAACTAGTAATATTGTAAATGTGAAAGTTTGTGAAGTTGTTTGCACGTTTGTTACTCAATCACGCAGAAACCGCTGAACGGATTTGGATTAAACTTGAAGCACAGATACACCATATACTGGATAACACATAGGATACTTTTTTCACGATACATAAGCAAATCCGTATTCAAAAACTAGTGCATTTATATATTTTTAATTCCTTCACCGGCATACGAACGCTGATCAGACACAATGTTTTTATAATTATAACCCCTCCAGCTAAGCTAGAATGGGTTCACGTCAGTAGTGCAATGAGTATGATTCGAACCCGCCACCTCTCGATCGCAAGTCCAATACCTTATCCATTGGGCTATCTCTGCTTTATATGGTTAAGCTGATAATACCTATCATACATTTTATTTGTATATCCGACTAAGTAATTAAAAGCATCCAATTTATGCTAACAGCGGGTTCGATCCTTAAACTTACTATTTTGTTCGAGCAGGGATAGCTCAGTGGGAAGACCAACAGACTGCAATGCAAAGGGTCTCGGGTTTGAGCCCACGTCGCGCACCTCTGACTTTCGGAAGTTATACATATGACTTTTCGAAATTATGTGCGTATTGATTGACAATTATCGTTTGCTCCGTGCCTCGGAGAGCACGTTAAGCCATCGGTACCGACTACCATAAACATCAATGGCAGTCCTTATTGGGGAAGTCGACACAAAAGATCCCACTGAGTGGATGTGTCGCCAGTCTGTACTGACTGGCCCCCACACAAGATAAGATAAGATACTATTTTGTTCGCACTCTATCAGCCTGCCCATAGTGTATATTATATGTATATTGTCGAAATGTGATGGTACCTACTGCCTGCGCTAGGCATTACTTTCGTCTTAAGTAAGACCCTAGACAGCAGAATATAATTCTAGTGCTATGTATGTGTCCACAGTGCAACAAACAATATTTCTTGAGTAAAAATTGTCTCATAACCGCATCAATTAAATCAATTGGCCATTGCGCGTCAGGTCCAAATTCCAAATAGATGTATGTATGTCATACCAATTGACGTTATTTGCGTTCAATGTTTTCGTTTCTCTTTTATGAAGTTCATAAATCTTTGTGAAGTACTACGAGATGGTCAGTGTTGATGCAAAATTTATGATTTGAGAGTTTTTTATGGAGCTTTTATTATAGTTTTCTTTCTTTACATAATGTTAGTATACCTATGATTAAAGATCTTTTCCGTCTAGCATTATTTTTTTCGAGATGGGCTGGTAACATTGTTGTGATTGTGGGGTGAATATGGATGGGAATGGTAAAGGAGTGTGGAGTGCGGTACAGTCAAAGTCTGATGATACAGTGGCCTATGTCCAGTCGTGGTCAAAGTCAGGCTATGGGTATTGATAGTATATAATAGTATATAATCAGAAAGAAGGTGCGTTCATAAATGTAGCTTTGATATAAAAAGAAAAAATATATCTTTGGATATTCGGTTACTGTAATGTCTGTGTGTGAATGTTCAATGTTATAATGGTATAAGTATTGCTCTCAGGGTCTTGACGTCCGTGTCTATTAAGGAGCCAGTTGAAAACCAGCGTCGGGCACATATGCCCGGCAATATTGCTGAACTGGCCTCCTATTTTTGTACGGACGACGGGCGTCTACATTTATTATTAAGTAGTATAGTTTAATTTTTTTTTTTTTGCCTACATTGTTTATATCATGTCCTTCGTCTGTTATGAAATAAACGTCTTTATTATTATTATTATTATTATTATTTAAAGATTTACAATATATCCATTTTTGACTATAATTACCCAAAAAATAAAGTATGTAAACAAAGTCTAAGCTACCGGCGAACCCCTGACCGAAGCACGAAACGTAAACATTATAAAATGGTGCTCGAGGCTCTTATCAATTTCGCTATTGACCGTTATGTCTATCGGCACAATTATTATTACATTCTTAACGTATTAAAGTTGGATTCTAAACTGTCACTGTGAATAAGTTATATTTTTTGGCGTATATTGCTGGGTGAATAATAATTCTTCACGCAGCATAATCTTTTCCTCAAAACATATTTCATTTTATCATCTTTTACAATACATGACTGTTAATTAAATTTAATCAACGCAACGTACCGTACCGTAAAAATAATTCGGCTAGAAGACAAAAGTTTAAAGTTGTACTATTTATCAAAATATACAAAAATAACTCTCAACGTCGAACATCATAGATATTCATAACAGCTACTCCAAAGCTTTACATAATCTTAAAAACTCGGAAGCATCTGTAATAGTCACCCATCCACCCCATAACCGCTGGCCCCTTTACTTGACCTACGAATCGATCGTTCAGCCAAGTTAATATATAAGATTATATAATGAAGCTACGTCTCCCATATCTCCTTGCCCTAGAAAGCTCACAGGCTGTTCATTGCCTTAGGCTTGGAAAGTGGCGACGACACGAAAAGCAATTGAACTACGGCTCACACTCGTGCGTATGCCATTTAACGTAATACACAGTTTTAACTTTTTTTATCTTTTACAAAATTATCTCCCGCTCTAGGAATAATACCAGTGTCGCGGGGGACTTTACAAACTTTCAAACAACGGACGCAAAGAACGTCTAGACTCGGAGGAACCATTTGTGGATCACACAAAGTTTTGTCCCGTGTGGGATTCGAACCCACAACTCTCGACGCACGTGACCACTTAAACCATTACGCCATCACGTCTGTATCCTCAAATAGGTAGGCAAAGCCGCTATGTAGTCAAGAACGGGTAGATTGAGTTGCATTGTATCGAATTTGCGCCAAGCATAGGTTAGGTTTCAAGTTATAGCAGGCAGGCATATCGCCGACTACTGCGCATGCTGCTACTAACAGAAAAACCAAAAGGAACCAGCGACTTCATGCACAGATAGTTATTCCACCTTATCCCGCCCTCCCCTTTCCTATCTAGAACAACGCGTGCTGGGCTCAGATTTCATCCTTACACGGTGGAGTCGACTAGAGTGCGTACCAAAAATTTTGGGTCCTCATACCTCTGCCGAACGATCAAGGCATGGAATTCTCTGCCAAGGCACGTGTTTCCTTCTTCCTTCAATCCTGGGTCCTTTAAGCAGGGCGTGAAAAAGCACCTTCTCAGGCCGTCAAAGTAGAGATCTCAACATCGCCTCGGCTGCTATGAGGACGATATGGAGGCCACTGCTTTTAGACCACACGACTGCTTACCATCAGGCGGAGTGTGATCATAAAGACGTGAAAAAAAAACAATAGACGCATTGACTACCGCTGGTATATCACCCGTATAACGCCAAGAATTTGGTAGAAATGTATCGAGAACAGCACTACTTAGAATGAATACATTTTCCTACCCCCTATTCAGACTCAGGATATATCGCCACATGCGCAAGCGCTTACATTCATGTTAACTTAATAAATAATCCAGTGCCTCATGTAAAGCGACACGTGTGAATATAATAATATTATTTGTTTTTAAACAGCTTAACACGCGGCAGTCCACAATGCGTACGACTAACAACAGAGAAGGTTAATATCGATAGGGACTATTGGGCTGCCGAGAAAATCTTTAACGTTTATAAGTTATCTGCTGTATCTTATACTAGATTTAGCGCACTGCTTTACTCGCCTTAATATAGATATTTAAATAAATTTATTTTCTTCGGGAGCAGTACTTTTTCTGGATCAAAGAAACCATTATCCTTTTCTGTTCCCCTGACAACATGTTTGCGAAATTTCATGATGATCGGTCGAGTAGTTAAGGCTTAAAAGCGTAACAAACACAAAACTTACATTTGCATTAATAAAATTAGTTGGGATGTACTACATGAGGTAGTCAGATAAGTCCACAAAACGACTAATAGTAGTCGATCCAGCAGACCACGTGATACTTAGCATATAGTTTTGATATATACTTTTGTTTTGATACATACTGTATAATATAGATATAATTTTAGAATTTATATCTATATTATACAGTATGTGCCCTTAATGCCTGTGGTACAGGTTTACCCTAGTACAGGCACCACTTATATATTACCTTTACGATGCAAACTAAGCCACCATTTTGTACCAATTTAAGTTGAATAAATGATTGTTATTATTATTATAAAGCTGAGTAATTATTATCTTATCTTATCTTGTGTGGGAGCCAGTCAGTACAGACCGGCGACACTTCGACTCAGTGGAATCTTTTGTGTCGACTTCCCTAATAACGACTGCCATAGATGTTCATGGCAGCCGGGATCGACGGCTTAACGTGCTCTCCGAGGCACGGAGCAGGCGATAATTGTCAATCAATACGCATATAATTTCGAAAAGTCATATAACTTTCGAAAGTCAGAGGTGCGCGACGTGGGTTCAAACCCAAGACTCTCTGCATTGCAGTCTGTTGGTCTCCCCACTAAGCTATCGCTGCTCTGAGTAATTATTAAATAAATAATAATTATTTAATAATTAATAAAAGCGCTCTTTATACTTGCTCATTGAAATATAAGTTAAAATATTTCCTGTTGGAATTATTAAAACATTACTAACCTACCACCGTTTGCTTACGATGCAAGCTCTCCGTTTGCCATTTAGCATGAAAGTTGACACAATTTCCCGGCATTTTCTCATAGTGTTGTGACCACATGGCCACGAAAGCCTCAAACCACTAATAAACTCATAAATCACTCTGTAAACACCACTACATATAACTTCTGATTGAATAATTCCGTCGAACATGTTACCGATTTCATTTTTATGTGTTTTCATCAATTAATTCGATCGCACTATAAATTATACGCAATGATTACAGGTTGCCAACCTAATAAATAAAATAATAAATGATCATTATATACCGTATTGATTATTCCGGTTTCTGGCTACCGGTATGATCGCTTTTTTTAATTATGGTTACTGATGTATATTATAATTAAGTTATTGATAGATGATGGGATTATTGTGTAATATACATTTGCATTTTTTTTGAGTCAGTATAAAGGTATTAACGGAAATTATCAATGCGACGGCAGTTTAAGAACTGCCATTAGCAACATGGCGATAGTAAGTACCTCTTTTTTTTTTAGAGCAGCGGTAGCTCATTGTGGAGACCTACAGACTGCAAAGCAGAGGGACTCGGGTTCGAACCCACGTCGCGCACCTCTGACTTTCGGAAGTTATATTACTTTTTGAAATTAAGTGCGTATTGATTGACAATTATCGCCTGCTCTGTGCCTCGGAGAGCACGTTAAGCCGTCGGTCCCGGCTGCTATGAACATCTATGGCAGTCGTTATTGGGGAAGTCGACACAAAAGATCCCACTGGGTCGAAGTGTCGCCGGTCTGTACTGACTTGCCCCCACACAAGATAAGATAAGATAAGTACCTCTTCTAAAAAAAAAGTCGCTATATCTATCTAGCAATACTAGATTTTACCTGCGGCTTCACTTGCGTTAATGTAGATTTATGTTAAGAATTTTTGTAGTAGCCTATATGTTATTCTGATGTTTAAATTATAATACTGTAAAGTTTCATCAAAAGCCGTTCAGTAGTTTTTGCACCAAAGAATTACAAACATCCATCCATCCTCACAAACTTTCACATTTATAACAATAGTAGGATATTTATAAATAATGTATCACTCTACAATAACTCTTTTCGTTGATCTTATGCCATAAATTTCGCTTATGCTGAAGGTTTAGGTTCGATGCCTAGGTTGGGCATAGTTTTATGGGTGTTTTTTAGTAGCAGTGTGCTTGGTAGATAGCAATAGGCTCTGCCCTAATAATAATAATGTCCTCCAGACCGAATTTCGATCACGGCGGCGGCCAATCTTATCGGAGACTGGCCATCTGCGCAGGAGATATTATAGTGCCCAAGTGTGTGCGCAAACACAAGTGCACTCTCTGTTCCCTAACTCTCGTGATCCGATAGGACAGATAATCCGTCATGACCGGAGAGAGATCAGGTGCAGGACCAACCGCTTTACGTTCTTTCCGGGGCACGGGGGTGTCTTACACCGCCAACTTCCTAACGCCGGGCTCGTATTGAGATTTCTTAACAGGAAAACCCAATAACTTTTTGTTAGTCCGACCCGGGATTCGAACCCGAGACCGCATGCACAGCAGTTGCATTCAATACCGCTGAGCCACGGAGGCTTCCCTAATACGTAGGATCTAATATATAGTTAAAATACACTTCTGCCCATATCTTCGTTGATAATTATAAATCTAAGTATTTAGGTTTAAAATATACACAATCATACGGTATTTCTTTATGACGTAAAAGTAATTCGGCAATCAGTCGCATTAAAACTCTAAATAGCTTAAAGATCTGAAGAAGTGTGAAATTTTCCATTTAGTATAATATAATTCTTATCATTTAAACAATTACATTTTAAGTATAAGATTCCTTTTGTAAAATTAACACAAAGTATTTTGATCTCTACACTACGTTACATAAAATAGAATTTCGAAAAGCAAGAGATGCAGTACTAAGTTTAAATAGGTTATTAACATTTTGATGTAAAACCAAACGAATTTCAAACTTAATACATAAGAAATAAAGTTGCAATTACAAAAACGGTAAGGCTAAAGTATTTCTGTGGCAGACAGTAACCATCCTGGGACTAAACAATTCCGGACACATTCCCTGACACAAAACACAAAATGCATTGTTGCCCTAATGAGTGTTTAACGTCTAAAGAATGCCACTTGGGACTGGTCGAAACGACCTTTGAAATTTTAAATCTGGAATTCAGTACTTATAAAGAAAATACGTTTTATTTTTGAGGAGTTCTTAATTTAAAGTTTATATTTGCAGTTTGATTTTTACGATTTTGATATTGTAATTTAGTTCCCAACATTTCTTTATTGTCAGTTTTAAGTACTATATAAGATTGTTTTAATATACAGTAGGTACTTCATTCATATGTTAATATTGCGCTGTACGGTCTTAAAGATTTGTTAGACGTGAAAAATAGAAATTGACTACACAACAGGCGCCATGATTCAGTGGTCACGAGGGTATAGTAGTTTCGAGTCTGAATGTTTCTTGTGCTCATTGTTTGTAAGTTCCCTGCGCCATATATCATTCAGTAGCCATTCTTATAAAATAAATAAAAGTAATTTGAAAGATGGACTCCTGGATATCTGAAGCATATTTCGGTAAAATTGTACGCAATAGTGATGAGCCCTACAACTGTACTATATATGCTACTAAATGCTAATTAGAATTGTTTAATGGTAAATACAACAGCCCAATCTGAAATACGAACTTTGGACCGCACACTGCGTGTTGTGCATAAGCTCAAGATTATAGTAATACACCATGTCCAATTTAAACGTAAATTGAACACAAACCTTCCTAAGTCACCAAATCCACATACATATAAACTTAATATAAAAAGCTTTTGACCGAAAGCTCACAACAGACCTGAAGATAAGAAGATTTAACGTCTAAAAATCGATCCAAAATTTATTACGGAACATGATATTAACACGTCGAATGCTCAAATCTGAGTTATGTTTGAACATATAAGAAATAAATTTCCAAATATTACATTAACTAAACCAGTTTGCATCTAACCTAAATATTGGGCAGGAAACGTTATAAATTCATAATTTATTTTATTTATATTTTCTCAGTCAATTCATTTATTTAACATAATCTGTGTATTTCGTTTGCATAATTAATGCGTTATGCCTTAAAATAAATAGTTCACATCGTAAACAACTCGAAAATATAAATAAACATTAAAACTTTGTTTAAATATTCTACTTTTACAGTCATAAAAATCTTTAAGTCATAAAAGTAATAAAATGTACATATTATATTAATACCTACGTTATTATTTGCGGAAAACGTCATATTTTGACAGTTAGTTTTTAAATTTTAATATGGCAACATTATTTATTGGGTGTGAAATTTTGTTCCTTTACCATTCATATTTTAATTGCTATTCTATTCTTCATATTAACCACCTGATAGTTCCTCATCTAAAGTCGGAATTCACAAGATGCCCGATGAGTATTGTCTCTTTTTAATAGCCTATTGTTTAGATTGGTCACAACTGACGACTTAACACATTCATGGAAAGAAGATAATACTTAAAGCCCAGCTGTTCTGATCGACAACGATATAAGCAACTACGATTATCAGAAGCTAGCTTTTGCTCTCAGCATCGCTCGCGTAAAAATAGGTTAGGTTAGGGTATGTTAGAATTCTTTTTAAATTTAAAATAATACTGTTAGTATAATTTTTTTTATTTTTTGTTTCGTGTTGTCATGCTTTGTCGCCTTCCTCTCCGCGGGGAGACGGAGAGATTATGTCGGGCTCACCGGGAGAAAGGTATGCCGGTAATACCGACTAATCCTACCACGGTGTTCCTTGACATAACCAGAGTCGGCGGGGTCGCGCGAATCACTTTCACATGCAATCGCGACCTCGCCAAGCTTTCGGTCCGCCGCCCGTATAATCGGCAAGCCACTACACGAAAAGACATATCCTTTGGTCACTCCTAATTTTAACCCTACTGTCCCCTTGAGGGAGGACGGACACACGACCTCTCGGACCTGGTGCTAACCAGGTGGCGGGCAGGCCCGCAAAGCCATCACCTACAGGCAAAACCTCAGGGTGGCTGGAGATCGTCTCGTGCCCTCCAGCTCTCGGTTCTGCGATTGGGGAGAGGGTTCAAGCGCTCCCTCTCCTACACCGCCGCCTCCTTGATGGAAATAACTTCCTCAGGAAGCGACGGCGTTCCACGACCTCAAATTAAATATAGCCTATGTTACTCGGTGATAATATTCGATTAGCTTTCTAATGATGAAAGAATGTTTAAAATCGGTTGAGTAGTTTTTGAGTTAAATCCTTACAAACAAACAAAAAATCTAATCTTTCCTCTTTATAATATTAGTTTATATATAGATATCCTAACAAGTGTTATAAGTGTTTTCCATGATTTATATCTTAAATACTAGGTTAATAAATCAAGGGCCTTCATTGCCTTAGAAGAAACAGACGTAAATGCTAATTAAACCAAATTAAGATAGCTTAATAAACTTATATTGTTACTCTGATAAAATTGAGACAATATTTAGCGCATTAGTGAGATACATATATAAATATTGCGGTGCAACCAAATATGCAACTTACAAATATGATCTATAAAGGTGATTATCCATTCTGTTACACTTTTGAACATTATCGGGGATTGTCGGTACATGTAAACGAAGATTTACGACGCGCCATATTTTTGCGGTTGATCTGTAAAATGCGAGCAGTATTATCTCATCTCCCTCTAACCTACTACCTAACAATAAGGCAGGATGAGATGCAATATCGGTGAGAATACGTGCTGAAGTTGCAGCCTAATCCTTAGAAAATGTTTCTGCTTACCTAACAACGAGGCTTAACGTTGGCTTTTCTTACAAAACAAACGCTACTTAAGCAGCTTTACATAGTATTTAAATTTGTATAAATACTGCTTAGTTATTTACTAGACTTATACGGTCAAAATGCATTAGGAAATAGGAACTCCTTACTTATGATACTACCTGTATCTCTAATTCTACTTTAAAATATGTAATGAATAGTGTAATTTCTGTTAAAATAGAGTTGGTTGATTTAAATTTTATTTACTAAGATATTTTATCTTCGCCATTTTTTTTCGCGTAAATATAGGTTTTTGCTTTTTCTGGGTGAAAGGTACCCTATATCCTGTTCTGTACGCCTGGCAACGGGTATGCGGAATATCATGATAATCGGTCGAGTAGTTAAGGCGTGAAAGCGTAACAAACAAACTCATATTCGCATTCATAATTGTTAGTTAGGATGACCTCGTCTCCTGCTCATGCATATCAGACAAAATATTACTAGATTTTCTTTCAAAAATTCTCAGCGGCACTGTGGGGAATGGAACTGTATTCGGTATACGGCATGAAGCTCGCTCTCTATTATTAAGGACTTAAAACCATAGTTATAAGTGGGTGTGATACACTGCCTACCTATTCAGGAATATAGGCGTGAGTCTAGGTATTTTTCCAAATATTTTGCAAATTTACTAATGGAGCTTGTAACATAATATAACAGATAACGGCTCCATAGCTAATTAGTAGTGACAAACTAACATACGATATTACCATTTCAATGCAAATCTTTACAATGACCCGTTCTAAAGAATTTTTACGACTGGCAATCAGACTTCTTCCTTTAGAATTCACGACAATGATTGACAACTTTGACATGCATTAATGTGTTGCCATTATAAATAATTGCCAGTTTTTATAACTTGCTTTTGTGAAGTGTTAAGTATTCCAGGTTCCTTTTAAAGTAAGATTGCATACAATTATCTATTATAATTTCCGTTATTTTATCACATATAAGGGCAATAGATTTACTGGTATGTTAATTTTAGCGAGTTAGGTACTAAACACACACGTTATAATGTTAAGGTAGGTTACATATAGCCGACACTGGACTAAAATATTCAACATACAATATTTAAAATAATACCTTGTTGTACAGCAAAGCGTCATAACTTGCAACAACAGAAGCAGCGTAAAAGCTTATAGTAATAGTAAATTAGTAATAACTAATTTACTAAGAACGTAAGTCAAACGTTACACTTAAGGAGACTGCCCACTACCCGTGCTAGGAACGTGTCAAGCAAAAAAATATTCTTTGTAAGAAAATGTATAAGACTATGCCCACTAGACCGTTCCGTCACCGACCAGCAGTTCCTATAGCAGGGCGTATCGTGTTGCTTTTCGTGTCTGATAGGTTCCTAGCACGGTCATGGTATGAGACGGTGTAGTGGGCAGACTGCTTTAAACAAAATTTCATCGAAAATACATAGTTAACTAACATGTCCATTCATATTCAACCCCCTGCAATACCTTTTCTAAAATACTATAAGATCAAATGACTTCATGACCAACAATAATGTTTGGTTTTGTTACAAAATCTTTAAGCATACTGATAAAAAAATGTCTTTATTTTTCAGGTAAGATCTCATACTAAGTCCTGCACAACCCGTAATCGTCATCAATCATCAAATCTGTAAGTATAATACCATTTAAACATATCCATATCTTCATATCCAATGGCAGTATCCAGGTATAAGCGTATGACTGACTTAATTGGCTACGGTTTAGGTAAGGACCTAAAACCAAGAAGGGCAGGCCTATAGCCGTCTACCAGAAACAGTGCTCAACTCCGTGCATCTGGAAGATTCTGGACAGTAAGCCTAATTACATTTTCCTCGACCTGGAAAGTAAAACCGAGACCTCGTGCACTGTAGTTGCATTCACTGCCATTTTACTACTGATACCTTTTTTATCGTTGAGAAATCATCATATGATCGCTCAGTCTAGACCGAGGGGGTATGTCAGACTTCAACTACTGACTAAAATTACAGCCATGTTACTTCTTTTGCCCGTTGTATCCAGGGACCACGAGATTGTTTTTGGAATGCTCTGTGACCCTAAGACATATTTGATAAATCACAGAACCTTTTGTTGCAGTAAAATATTGATTTCATACTGCCCTCAGTATGTTTAAGACCTTATTCAATAATAACACAGTATCTGTAATACAATTTGTTTAGTAATATTTGCTTTAGTTCAATTTTCTTTGTCACTCTATAAAAGGTAATATTCAATAATAAAATTCAAATAAGAGACTTGATAATATATTCTTGGCATGCGTTTGCAAGTATTAGGTATTCCATTCAGGTATGATAACAATATCTTCTTGTACAGTACTCCTTTATTCTCACCTCTAGTCCCCGCAGTGATACAATGGGACTAAAGTGTGAATGGTACTACACATGAGGACTTGGGTTCGATTTCCAGATCAGCATAAGTTTTATCGGGTATTTCTCTCAAAATAATCTTAATGACAGCACGAAGTCTCAAATGATGTACAGTACCGTAGTCATTTAGAGAGTAAAGTAAAGCTGGCTTCCAAAAAGCTTGGTGTGCTCAATAGAGCTAAGCGGTACTTCATTGCGGGGCAAAGACTGCTTCTATATCAGTTGCAAGTCCGGCCTCACATGGAGTACTGCAGTCATCTCTGGGCAGAAGCACTAAAATACCAGCTTGTTTCTTTTGACACAGTACAGAGAGAGCCTTGAAAATGGTTGATGAGGCAAAACTTACAGGCGATATTGAGCCAGTAGATCTCAAAAGACTTTGCTTCCCTTTGTGTGTTCTAACGCTTGTATATGTTCTGAGGAGTTGTTTGAGATGATGCCCTCAGCTACTTTTTGTCATCGCACCGCTCGCCATCGACAGGGATTTCATTCTCACACCTTACAACTGATTGGTGCCGCACCAAGCGGTTCCAAAGGAATACTTTCCTGTGGACGTTCAGGTTGTGGAATGAACTGCCTGCTAAGGGTTTTCGCACAACACTACAGTATGGGGTTCTTAAGAAATGGAGTTAAAAGGTTTTTATAGACTACGGTGACCACTTACCATCAGGTATCAGGACCGTATGCTTGTTTGCCATTGTAGTAGTAAAAACAACTATGCTCGTTAGACTAGGCGGCTCTTCACTCACTATGTAGGACTTAAACCTAGCTGAAGAAATATGGTGCAAACACCGCTACCTTCTCCTTTGGGTAAATAGGCGTGAGGTTTATTTAAGGTTTATTTTATTTTTCCACTAGCTGTGCCCGCGGTATTACCCGCGTCTATGATTACTGCGCCACCGGGTCTTAGCATGATGTTATATAGCCTATAACCTTCCTCATCTATCTATCCAACTATAAAATAATTTTTCAATTCTAACCAGTAGTTCCTGAGATTAGCGCGTTCAACCAAACAAACAGACAAACTCTTTAGCTTAATAATATAAGTATAGATTAATGCATATTACTCATACAGATTTCCTCAAGACATTGACATGACATTCCTTTCCCGTTAAAAGGAGACATAACTACCTAATTAATACGCACATAACTTCGAAAAGTCAGAGGTGCATTAGGATAGAACTTGAGAGTCATATTGTATCATATACCATTAAACCGAAGCTTAAACCAAAAACCCTCATCGCAGATACCGATCCCCCATTCCCACATAATGTTGTCATTATAACAATGTAATCTCGATCATAAAATTGCCTCTTTGGTAAATTGGAACGATAATAATTTATTCGCTAAGGTATTAATCGTAAATTATACAATACCTCGTATTTCAGATTTTTTGATAAACGAGGTCCTTCACCTCTAATAAGTTCGTGGCACCGTGAATATTTATACAGGGTGTCCGGTAATTAATGGATAACCTGGAAATGTCTTATAGTGGAACCGACGGCCGTTCAGAAAAATATGAAAAATGTCTATCCTAACTACTACCTGAGATATGTGTTTTTTTTTTAATTACCATGTATAACTTTCTTGTATACTACGACCATAAATGAATAAAATCCATAGGTTTTTTGTTGTTTTATTATTAAACACTAATTATGCTGATAGATAGACAGTCAAAAGTATGCTATGCTATTATAGCTTGCACTTTTAACATATTTTCTTTTAATTTTTCTGAACAGTTTTCAGTTGTACTGTAATTACATTTCAAGGTTATCCATTAATTACCGGACAGCCTGTATAATACTTTGAAAGCACGGATAACGTAGTTGTTTTAGTGGTCGCCTCGCCACAGACATTGTTGCGGGTTCGACCCCCATACTAGACAAATTGTGTGATTCACGTGTGGTTGTTCTTAGTCTGTTATATCCATTGTTGTTCCAAATGTTTGTAAAGTTCCCTGCAACACAGGAATTACAACTAGAAAAAATATGACTGAAATAAATCAACCCTTGTTTTATGTTTACGCGAATGTTATTCATTGAAATTAAACTACTATATACGCATTTTATAACGTTGTTTATTTAACACTGTACCTATTACATAATTTTGAAAACTGTTACTTCGTATTTAATAAAAACCGCTTTTTAAAATCTCTAAATTATTACTTTGTAACTAAAGCTACTCTATAATTTGGATAAAAAAGTGTATTATTTGCAACGTCATTAAAAATAACATTATAATATCAGATATTGCCATATTATATAAAAGCTAGGCGAGCTTATAGCTCCAGGGCATTCGAAGAAGTAAAACTAAAAGCGAAATTACTACTTTTTTGAGACTAGCAACATCGTGATTTAAATAAAGATGGCCATCAAATAAGCGTAGCGCGAAAAAACAGATGAAATTTGATCTTTGGCTTTATAAGTTGATAACATGTCATAAAATTAAATTAGTCAAGTGTGAGCCGGCTTTACAATGAGAGTTCCGTATTATCACACAATGGCTTAAGTCAGACACGAACTTATCCAGATTTTATTATTTATAATAGTTTAGACTCCATCAGAGATTAGATTTTATATTAAAATCATAAGTTGAGACCTTTATGTACGAGTATAACCGCTGGCACGTCAGTTTGATACGACCATGAAAAATAGGTGTCGTGGTTATGGACAACTGCTTTCTAAAAGGTATCATTCAAATAATATTATATGCAATACTACCATAAATGCATGCATGCTACTTTAAGCATCGACATACATTAGAAAGGAAACTATCT
The DNA here is from genome assembly GCA_963675205.1 of Catocala nupta. NCBI lineage: Eukaryota > Metazoa > Arthropoda > Insecta > Lepidoptera > Erebidae > Catocala > Catocala nupta. The sequence goes on from OY776093.1 coordinate 25,910,254, forward strand.
GGATAAAGAATCTTAAAGAACAATTAAAAGTGAGAGCGTTAAAAGATAATTATAAAAGAAACAATGCAGAAGAATATGTTGCCTTTTGATACTATAAATTTAAGAACTAATTATAGATAAATATTGTATACCAATTTATACATCCATTTCAGTTTAATAGCTTAACAAATAAGCTCCACAAACAAACCTTTGTATAAAACAGTGATTTTCCAAACTTATACACAAACAAACTATACATATATATTTAGTATAGATTTTACGACTCTATAATACCGAACTGTTTAATATTGAACACATAAATCTTTAAGTAATAACTTAACTTATAGCTTATTTAGTACTTTGGATATATGTGAACCATAATTCCTGTAGAATTTCTTCCAGTGTTTCAAAAGGAAAACTAAAAAAAGACGGTGCTTTGTTTCGGATTTGTTAAATGGTACTGGAATCATTTCGATTGTCTTTTTAATACACAAGAGATAGGTTGGGTCGGATTCCTGATTAAATATGATGCAGTCTGGGGAAATACTACTTTCTTATAGAATATCGGTCTAATTATGTTATGTTGTGATCTTGCAATAGGTAATTCTCGTGGATCTGATAGCTTGCTCAGATAGCGTAGTTTAGGTTGTCACCTTGCCACTGCGACTACAGAAAGGTTTGTTCCGCATTCGTCCCTGATGGTTCGTTCCAAGCGCAGAAATACGCATTCGTCCCAAAAATGTTCCATAAATGCCCCTAAATTTAAAAAAATATTAATTTTTTAATGTAATTCCTCTTTACTCCCAGATTATATTCCTTTTTTTGTACCTCTTTTTTGTATGAAGTTTTTGTTGTACCGTCAGCCGAAAAGTTTTAGAATACCTCGTTGATTTCTCAGTAAAACTTTGGGCTTAGGACTGCTTACATCACGAACCTGACAACAGAAGATTTAAAATAATTTTTAAGCATGTTTTGTTTTGCTAACCATATGTACAAAAATGTAAGGCGAAAATGGAATAATTTAAAAAGGGCGAATGAGGAACATTTTGGAATGTGGGACGTAATTTAGGGGCAAATGCGGAACAAACCTACAGATAGTGTTGTGCCCACACAGGACAAAACGTTCGTGTGATTCACCAATAATTGTTCCGAGTCTGGATGTTCTTTTGTCCGTTGTTCGAATATTTTTAAAGTCCCCCGCGATTCAGGAATGATTCTCAGTGCGGTAGATGTCATTATAAGAATGAGAATTGCCACACAAAAGCGCTATTCTATCATCAGTAGTCCTATGTGTTACCTTAACTCTAGCTAAGCAGCCAGAACATCTAATATTTTGTCTATTAATCGGGTTAAAAAGCCTCCTATAAACTATACTAAAAATACAAATAACTACAAATAATGTCGTAGAAAAAGCTTGTAGTAACTAATTATAATAAAATAAAAAATTAAATTCGTTTATTGCCAAGTAATCTTTACAATGATATGCGGTATTCAGTGGTCCCATACTAGGCAAAGCCTGTCCTGAGGGTACCTGATTTGATTACAATTTAAGTGTCACTGTTTGTTCGGTTGACATCATATAAATAACATTGGCTATAATTTAACCACAACCCATATCACCGTATAACAGATTAAACAGTATATATTTTTTTATGCTTTTAACGCAATTCTAGAGCAATGTTGGCGTGAATGACACGATTGAATGATTTACGAGTATTTGAACGTGTTATGAAGGCGTATAGTATTATATTAGCTATTATACATATTTAATGTCAAGGAGCTTGGTTGTTTGGAGAGGCGTTGGCCGATACTTATTCAGTCAATGTCGTATATTTGGAGTAATACTTGAATAAATCGCCTGTTTATAAAGAGGTATGACGGAATATTATGCTATTTAGAGATTCAAATGCTGTACTAATCATTAGTATTTACTGTTCTAGTAATGCAATTAAATTCCCGGGCCTGAATATTCTTATTAAGTTTGTTTGACCAGATTATTCAGATTATTAAAGCCCCTAATTCCTTTAACGTATATTTATAATTAGTTGTTATTTATTGGTTTGGGCATGTAGAAATAATGGACGAGAAAAGACTGACTAAGAAAGTTTATAAGGCTGATGTGAATGGAACAGTCGAAAGAGGCAAACCTAGGCGAACGTTTCATGATCAGATTGGAAACGTTCTGGACATAGGCCAGGTTCAGAGCACCTTAAACCGGCGAGAGGGTATGAGGAATGTGATGAAAGTGAAGGAAGCCAGAGAAGTGTGTCAGGATCGTAGCAAATGGAAATATAGTAGTAGTAGTCTCTGCCTACCCCTGTGGGAAACAGGCGTGAGTCTATGTATGTATGTATTTTTTATTGATTATGAAGACAACTGTCGCTATAAGTAATCTAGGGACACAAATAACTTCCAGAGTAGGTATAACTATATATGCATATATTTATAATTTATTATTTATAGTTTTTAATTTTTTTCTGTTACGTGTGAGTTTCAAACATACTATACTACTTTTTTGGTGAAGTTGCAGTGAATGTGACTATTATCCTTAAGGTGTCGACTTTGATTCCCGAGCGAAGTGTTATTGGAATTTTATTCAGAAAATTTTGGTGGACGCAATACTCACTCCCTATTTTGTAGGACCTAACACTATAGCTAACAAAAGTGTCGGCCTCGATGGCGTAGTGGTTAGTGTAACCGATTACCACGCCTGAGGGGGTTCGATTCCGTATAAGTCAAATATTTGCATGCTGATGATAGATGTTTGTCTTGGTCTGTGTGTTTCTATGTATAATATCAAAAAGTATATATGTATGTTTATCCATTAGTACCCATAGTACAAGCTCTGCTTAGTATATATATAACCTATAACCTTAACTTCACCTCTTGAGGTAGCCAACAGAACTATTCGCATTTACGTTATCCTTCTATAATTTTCCACCTCTGTATCTTTTTGCAGTAACAAACCATATTTTACTTCTTCATTTTAACAAGTTTGTCAACATTCTCCTTTCTTCCGTATATAACTCTTCATCTAAACAAGACAGCCAGCTGCCCCATGTGTGGTCCACACAACCATTCACTCGTAAATAAAACCAAGTTATGACAGCCAGTGAATTTTACACTCCATAAATACAATTGAATGGATGCTGTAATGAGGCACGCCCTCGCATTAACACTTGTCAACTGATTGACGTTGAGTTAATAGATTTGGGCTTATTATTGTAGTTTTTTCTTAAGAAGAAAGGTGCTTAGTATTGCGTTTCTTTTTATTAATACTTTTTCACTGCGAAGATGCGGACTTATACAGTCGGACGATATCCGAATAATTGTGCATATCAATCCAATCTATATTTTAGCGAGCGCCGGAGGGCGCGAAATGACCTGGGGGTGGTGGGCTGCGTGGGCCTGCTCGCCACCCGATCAGCGCCAGGTCCAAGAGGCGGCGTGCGTGTTCCCACGTGCGCCTCTAAGTCGTGTTTTTTGTTTCCCCACAAGGAGACAGTAGAGGAAGTGTTATGTAGTGGCCTGCTGTTGTACACGACGGGCCGAAACCTCGGCGGGGTCGCGATTGCATGTGAAAGCGATTCGCGCGGCCCCGCCGTCTATGGTTATGTCGAGGAATACCGTGGTAGGTTTAGTCGGTATTACCGGGGTATCTTTCCCCCGGTGGGTCTGACATAACCTCTCCGTCGCCCCGCGGAGAGGTATAAGTAAAAGCATTCCCGCAAGTAAAAAAAATAAAAAATTGGTTTCTTAAATAATAAATTGCCGTAATACTTTTTTGAAAGAGTTATTACTTAGTTTTATCTCTTGTACCTTAGGATCCCCTTCACACCCAACCTTGTATAAAGTATTTAATCCATAATTGAAACGTGACAATGTTACAAAAAGTCCCCCACGATACCCGTTAGTCTATAACCATAAATAAGAGTTGAAAGGTCGTGGGGATGACTTAAACTATGGGATAAATGCCATACAATACCATAAAAAGTTGGAGGGTGTCTCGGTGAAAGATCACCAATTAACTTGTTATTAGTTTGAGGGAAAAACGGTCCTTTTATAGGTCTCCTAGGAATTGATGAAGTTTCATGATGAATTATTGATATTGATGTTGGTAAATGTCAGAGTTGTTAGTGTTTTTCTGTTTGTTTCTAGAAAATATTAATTAAATGCATTGTTGGAGAGAGTTTGTGCGCTTTCGTTTGCGTGCGAGTGTCCCGGTTCGGGAAACTTCGGAAATTGGCCACTTCTTCTTAGGATCTTAGTACATCAGATAAAAGTTTAAAATCATATTTGAGAATATTCAGATGTCAATTTATGTATGTAAATGTAGGATTTGCTAATATTTTTGAGATTTACTTTATATTTTTTTTTTATTCATGACATGTCACTCAAGCTGTCTACAAAGCTGCCTTATATTTATTATCTATCTAGTAAGTTAATATTCATATTATATAAAGATAGTACATAGTATTTATATTATAGTGAATAGCTAGTTATTGCTAGAGATTTTCAATCTGCCTGAAGAATAGATTCTGCTAAAATTTTTGTAAAGATTATCTTATCTTCACAAGAATTGTAGCAGAATTCAGAACACTGACTTTTTCTTGTTGATCAATCCAACCCCAATGTATACAGGGTGATTGAAATCTCTAGCAATAGCAAAAAGGTCACTATGTATAGTAATAGATATATGTTTTATAAAATCTACTTTTTATCGGAACAATATCCCTCTCAAACATATACCATGGTTATTACACAACAATTAATTTCCCATGGACACGTATTAACAACAAGCCCACGCATACTCATGAGGGATTATAGGATTAACTTATTTTAGAACCGAGCGGCTATGTTATTTGAATATCAATTTTATTTGCATTATGATAGATGATTTGCAGAAATCTACAACTGTGTATCAGTATGGGTTTTTAAGAGTTCGAAAAAACTCTTATACAACAGCTTTGTCCGTCCGTCTGTCTGTTATACAACTTTCAACTCAAGAACTGTAAGAGCTAGAGACTCGCGGTCAACGCCATTCGACTTAGCATAGTCGATATACCCCCGAAATGACTATGACCTCTGACCTCAATGTCACGTGGTATCACGTGACATTTGCATATTACTTGAACCATTTTTTCGAACTCTAAGATTTACGGCAATTTATTGCCGTTTCTCACTTGTTATTTATTACATACAATTTTTAATACACAGATGGCGTAATGATTTAAGTGATCATCTCGCCACTGCCGCCGTGTCGGGTGTTGTGGGTGCGATCTCAAAACGGGACAAAAAAATATGTGATACACAAATACATAGAAATACATAGATGTTTCGAATCTGAATGTTCTTTGTATCCCTATTTGTGTTGTAAACTTTTTCGTGACACAGACAAGTACGTGACGTCCTAGTACGGGAGTTGTCTTTTTAACCCCCGACGCAAAAACAACGGGTGTTATAAGTTTGACGTGTCTGTGTGTGAGTGTGTGTGTGTGTGTGTCTGTCTGTGGCATCGTAGCTCCCGAACGTATGAACCGATTTTAATTTTGTTTTTTTTAATTGAAAGGTGAATTAGTCGGGAGTGTTCTTAGCTACGTTTGATAAAAATCGGTCCAAGATGGCCGCCACTACAAAATGGCGGATTACATATTTTTTCACAACTGCCTCAATATGGGTATCAAATGAAAGGGCTTGACTAGTAGAATACTATACACTATGATAAATTTCAAATCCAAGATGGCTGCCACCAGAATATTACATATTTCCACAAATTAAAATTGTTCAATATGGGTATCAGATGAATATTGTGTCGGGGGTTTTTTAAATTTTAAATTTAGTTATTATAAAGTAAAGTCAGTAGCAGCATCGAGTTTGGATGTGGCCATTTTCGTTATTATTTGAAAGTTATGACTCCTGTTCACAATGGTGTCAACATGCAAGGTCAGGTAATTGCGCGAGTAACACTCAGACCCGAAACAACTATTTGGGGATTGTACAAATTTGTTGTCCTGTATGGGGATCGTAAACTCAACCAGTACGCCATCCGCGCTGTCGCTATATTTTACCCAGTCAGGTCGATAGAACACAGCATTTTATTATTTTATTGTACATCAGTTTAAAAATATAAAATAACATGTTTTATTAAGATAGCAAACTTTCTTCGCTAATAGCAAAAACATAATAAATACAAATGACGCAAAAACCACACGAACAAGCTATAAATTATCACCGTTCTCATCAACAATTTATTTCTTAAATAAATGGCAACCATTTTGCTAATTTATTCAACACGTCGTAATTAACGCGAACAAAAAGATTATATATATTACACACGCTTTTGCCCGAAGGCGTAAAACTTCTTCTAAGTTAGAAATTATTACTTTATTTATATTATATATTTATGCCTAGCTTTTTAATGAGTAGTGAATCTTTACACGATGTTTATTACCCTATTATGATCGCCTTGATGTCGCCAGGCGGAATTTATGCGATTCCTGCGCATGAGGTTTCAATTCCTGGCGTGGGCAAAGTGTCATTAGGTTTATGTCAAAAAATTATCTGTAGCGGAGTTAGGAACTGTGCTTGGTAAATGGCAATAACCTCACTCCCTATTCACTGACTGAAATTGAAAAATCTAGCTAGGGATATTTTCTACTGGCCCCAAAACAGCAATGTCCTTCATACCGGCTTATAAGCCTGGGTTTAACAGATACAGACTTTTAAAGTTCGCAAAGCCTATCTGGACTTATTTTCCTTTATATACGGCAATTCTCCTATTACTTGGGACATTTGCTAATAAATACTATGTGTAAATACCTCTGCTTATCCCTTCAATCTACTCTATATAAGTGTAAGACTTTGTGTGTATTTATCTGATACATAACCTGTTAACAGGTTCTATGTTCGATTAATCACATATCATACATAACTCGTCCATAACGGGACAGCGTTAAGATTAGAACACATAGGTGTTAAATACACCAGACTGGGTTAGGTCCGAATACATCTCCAGCATGTGACCAGAAAAATTAGCACAAATCGTTTTCATGAACACAACGGTGATATAAAGGACTAAACGAAGATGAAGGGATGTTTTGGACGCCTTCGAAAGGTTAGAATAGAGATTACTAGCGCATTATAAAGAAATATAGGTTAACTTTTCTTTAAACAATAGGGACTTAGAAAACCAATGAGTCATCGCGCATCGCGCTACAAAAGATGGATAAACATAAAAAAATACTCTTGAGAGTCGTTGCGAGCGATATCATCATAATATATTATCACTTATCCTAATCCCTTACTTTTTTAATTCCTCTTCGCACTTTCCTTTCCCCATAAATAGTTAAAAGTTTATTTATATTTTTATTTCTTTAGTCTTTTTTTTTGTGTCCATTGTTTGTATTATCTTAAAATCAGCGTTTGTGCCTTATTTCATTTATATACTGTATCAAATATTATTAAGCCTATGTTTCAAAAATATACTCAAGTTTCTACTTGGTCATTTTTGTTTCACTTTCTTCTGCAATTTTATATTCTTTTTAAATTGAATTATTTCTAACTAGTACAAAGCAATCTTGTGTGTGTAGTGATTTTTACCAGGTTTAATATCAACAAGAGCCAATTATCGTAAAAATGTTCAAAATAGAGTGACGTTTTTAAAGAAGTCAAAAGTAAACTAAAATGCTATTTAAGTTTATTTTCATGTATGATGTTTATTTTAATTAAGGAGAATTTCGTGTAATATATTTTATGATAATGAGGCAACATAGAACTAGATCTATTTTGAAGAGCTATTATTACAAGAATTGGCTCTCGCATAAAATCTTTTATGCTTTACCTGTTGATATCCAATTAACGAATTGCTTCGTACACAGTTAACTGTATTGTGTAGTTGTGTACAAGAAGCACTTAAGTCACTGTGACTTAAATTAGCACGCATGTCGAATGACCACAATAAATGTAATGTAAGCTGTTTGGCCGGTTTACATAACCAGGTCTCCTTGATAGCGATTAGCGTTTTATAAGAGACTAGATATTGCCCACGGCTTCGCTCGCGTCAGACTAGATTTATTAAATAAATTTCTATCCTTCGGAAACAGTATTTTTTATTTTGGTGACATATATGTCCTCTCTGGATAACGTAGCTTTCTAATAGTGAAAGAATCTATATATTAATACGTGAAACAAAAACTTTGTATCCCTTTTTACGAAAATTGCGCGGACGATGGAGTATGTAATTCGGCACAGTTAAAGCTTTTATGGAGAAGGAGTGGCGAATCCTAATATTTTTACAAAATATGCATTAATAAAATTAAATTAATGAAAAAACACGACATGCACACAACCATGCATATAAATTAATCAGTACAGCCTTTGCAAAATCTAAATGAAATGTATTTATAAGGGTAAAGTTATAGACAATAAAACCTTATTAACGATCAAACTAAAATTTTTAATCAATTATGGTCGAATTTTGACCACTAGGCGATCGCTTGTCATTATAATTGGTTCGGTAGTTTTGAGTTTATTGATTACAAAAAAGAAACCAAATTCTTAAGTATATTATTAGCTGTCTTTCAGAAACAGTACTTTTTTCTAGATTAAAGATACACTTTGTCCTTTTCTGTACCCCTGACATCGAGTATGCGATATTTTATGATGATCGGTCGACAAGCTAAGCCTTAAAAGCGTAACAAACACACTCACATTCGTATGTATATTATTAGTTAGGATTCCCGTTCTATCATTTTCCATCGCCAGCTTAACGGTAATTATCTGTCAATGGATATTATAATAATTATACCATGTATGGAAGCAGGTCGATAGGGGGTATGAAGTTTCTATATTTATATTTAAAAGCTCAGATTATCTTGGTATATTAATACGTAGCGGTATTAGAAGCACCTTGACGCAAAACGCTGAATTAACTCTGTCCACAAATAATATACTAATACTAGCGAAATCGACAGAAGTCCTGTATACAATAAAAAAAGAATATAACTTAATCTAAACCATCCTCGAATCCACTTGAACACACACAAAAAAATTCATTCAAATCGGTCCAGCCGTTTAGGAGGAGTTCACTGTCAACACACGTACAGATGAATTATATATATAAAGATGTCAGTTGTGTAATAATAGACGTAGAAAATCTGGTCCAGACTGTTTTACAGTCTATAGTAAAAAAATAGCATAACAGAATGATATGGAAAGAGCTTACGTGAAAGAGATTGCTATCATTCATATAATTGCGCTTTAAATATTTAAATGTTTTGAGAGGGATTTTGTTGAACCTAGTGGGAAACCGTTAGAGTGCCACGCAGAGGTCTCAAGTTCAAAACCACGGCGCGCATTTCTGACTTTTCGAAGTTATATACGTATTAAATAGTTAATTATCGCTTGCTTTAACGGTGAAGGAAAACATCGTGAGGAAACCTGCATGGTTGTAGTTCTAGGAAACACGATGGGAGAACCTACATGTCTGAAAGATCAGCATAATATTCTCGAAGATATGTGAAGTCTGCCAATCCGCACTAGGCCAGCGTGGTGGTCTATGGCCTAATCCTTCTCACAGTGAGAAGAGGCCCGTGCCCAGCAGTGGGACAGTTTAATACAGGGCTAATATTGTTATATTATTTATTATGATTTTCCTTATAAGCAACGTCTACACTAGGAAAAATTCCTGTGTTGCGAGGACTTAACATACATTGAACAACGGACACAAGGAACAGCCAGAGTTGGCACACGTGTGGCTATCGAATCCACAACACTCGCGCGCAACGGCAGTGGCGAGGCATCGAGTTAAACACACCCGTGAAGTCAAGTCAACCGAGCAAGATTTTGTTTTAAGGCCAATAGAAAAATGTTCCAATTGGAACGTTATTGAGACTTCTTTTTGTGCGCTGGTAGCATATTGGCTTCTTTTCTTTATAATATAGTGTTATGGCTTCTGACTTAAATGCTCCGTTTGCAGTGGCACCAAACCTCAAAATGTAGAACAACATTTTATCACACGATATTCATTTTAAAACCTTATCATTTAGCTCCCGTTTTACTTGTGAATAATAAAACAAATTATTATTGATATTTAAATACACAATTTATTGTTTGAGATAAGAAAAATAACAGTTTGTTATTTTTATATCTTAACGTTATTAATATCAACAGTGTACGATTATTATTTTATTGATGGCTGCTTAAAATTGTGTTACGTTTTTTTACTTATTAAGTTGTAAAATTAAAAAATCATGTTATAAAACAAAGTAGGTTATTAAGTGCGAGATGTGGGTACCCATTAAGTTAACACCTACACAATTTTAAAGCCCGTTTTAAGGGAAAATTTGCATTTACAATGTCGGTCACAATAATATAGGAGCCAAAAATACTTTTTCAACGCCAATATGTTAATGATACACATTTCCTTGAATTTTAATTGATAACATTTTTGTTAATATTTAAAGCTCTGTTAAGCTCCCAGTCTATAATTTGTATGATTAAACCTGTATTCTGCGACATTTCGCTTAACATGGTAGCTTAATAGTATTTAAAATTAATAATATATTTTAGACATAAAATTTTATAATTTCAATTGTGTTATTCTGTTTTCAGACAAATATCGCAAAAATAATTATAATTAATAATACAAATTAAATCTAATATGACGAACAGAAATATTACATTTAAGTTAGTAAAAGTCTAAGAGCTATTTAGTATTTAGAACTTATTTCCATTTGGCCGCGGTATCGCTCCCTTTTTAACACGCTTTTATTAGCTTGGTATGTATATATATTAATTTATGTATATTTATTTATGTAACGGAATCTTTGAACGTGATTTTCACCCCTTTCAAACCGACGCGGCGACGGATTGATTTGAAACAATTGCACACTTATCGAGGACCGATGACAATACAATAATTTAGAAAACATAATAATATTAAATAATAGTTTAAAACCCAAAAATCACGCTTTATTAAAAAAAGTAGAAATTAATTTAATAGTTTTAATGTAAAAAAGCGTGGGGTGGGGTTATCAAAATATCCTAGTTTTATTAAACAATTTTTTTTAAAGTTACACCACCTCCTGGTTTGACCAATTAACTCACATTTATAATATAGTTAGGATTATTAATACATTGAAATTAAACTACTATATACGGATTTTATATAATAACAAAATTTTGAAAATATTACACTGCTACCGATTTTATTTTACTAATTTATAAACTAATAAAATTATTTAAACTATTAAATCTATTTATTTTTGGTTTACACTTTCCCCGACGTTTCGGTTGCTTTTCAGCAGCCATGGTCACGGGGAGACTAAGATGGTAGTTGTCTCAACATTGTCTGGAACATTCGCGTAAACAGAAGACAATATTATTCATACAGCTATATAAATACAATTGCTATAGCTACTTAGTCTGTTCTCATGTCTCCTAAATTCACTACATGAGGAGACAGCCGTCGACTCTCATACAAAAACATATTAAATGTCATTAAATACCGTTTACTGTCCAATACATTTACAATTTGCATCAGTATCGTTTTAATTTGATGTTATTCAATACTCTTTTACGCTAAAGGACACAAGTAATTTATTTACATGACTTTTAAACACTAATTTGTAACTTGATGACGTCTCATTACCTTTAAGAACATTCGGGATACATTTTAAAGATTGCTTTGTTGACCTGGGTCAATGTTTGCTTGCTTACATTTTTACTTCTAGCGTAATGGGTTAAATGGTCGCGTCGTCACTGCAACTATGCCGAGTGTTGTGGGTTCGAATCCCACACGGGACAAAAATTTGTGTGATCCACAAATGGTTCTTCCGAGTCTGGATGTTCTTTGTGTCCGTTGTTTGAATGTTTATAAAGTCTCCCGCGACACAGTATTTATTCCTATACGGGAGACGTCTTTAAAAAAAAAAAAATCTAGTAAATATATCAACAATTTCATAACGACATGACGAACTAGAGGAATGGGTAATAAATACACAATAATGATGTCTGTTTTTGCCGAAAAGTTCTTCAGAAAGAATTACTGTATATTATAGTCTTTTAAATTGAAATTCCTAATTAAGAAAGCTGCATTTTCTTCCGCCCCGGGTGGCTGAAACCTACGCTTCGCCACTGCTGCTTACTCAACCAAGCTCCGTTCAACAACTGCAAATTCCTTGACAGAAAAACTCAACACTTATCCGACCCGTGATGACATTTATTTTTCTATTTTTACATCAATAATAATTATTTTTTATTCTTTAAAGAAATAGCTTCCACATTAGGTATAATTCATGTATCGAAGGGGACTCTACAAATGTTTAAATAACGGATACAAATAAAACCCCGACTCCGAAAATCTATTTGTTGATCTGACACAATTTTGTATCTTCTGGGGTTCGAACCCACAGCATATGGCGTAGTGGTTGAATGAAGACGACCTCTTAAAACATTATACACGTGCAGTCACAAAAATCTTAAGTTTCATTTAGTTTACTAAATACACTTTGATGTGCATATCTGTTACTCTGTGACCTAAATTGACTAATGAGGTATATGTTTTAAGTGTGAACATGTGTCTTTTTAATCTTAGAGGTATTTACGAAGATCCCATTTCGATATTTACGAGGATTCTCATTACTGTATCTTAAGTATTTTGACTAGTATTATATCAGTTACTTATACTAATTGTCGAATTCGGTTAGTAGCCAAATGTGTGTAGTCACCGTTCAATGCCTAAAATTAGCAGCCAAGCTAAAAACAAAGTCAGAAATATTTTATCCAATTAGGATAGTGAGTTTCCTAAGTGACTGAAGCTTTAATAAGGTTAGTTGCTAGGTTCAGGCAAAGGGTTGAGCCTATGAGAAAACCTGCAAAAAACTCACAGCCTAAATGTAATTCCAGTAAACTTACTTAGAATTTTGACTTTCATAATTATTACATAGTCTTCTTCTTCTCCCTAGCCTTTATTATTCCCAAGTCACTTGGGGTCGGCTTTTGTAGTCTAACCGGGTTTGACTGGATATCAATTTTTACACGGTGCGGCTGCCACCTGACCTCCGCAACCCGAAGGCTAACGATACCCTAAGGCTAGACCAGTGTCAGGATATTATAGGGCACTGACTTCCCAATAGTGACTGCCATAGATGTTCATGGCAGCCGGGACCGACGGCTTAACGTGCTCTCCGAGGCACGGAGCAGGCGATAATTGTCAATCAATACACACATAATTTAAAGTCATATAACTTCCGAAAGTCTAAGGTGCGCAACGTGGATTCGAACCCGAAACCGTCTGCATTGCAGTCTGTTGGTCTCCCCACTGAGATATCTCTGCTTACATAGTTAACATAAACGATTGAATGTATTTGACTGAGTTTTTTTATTAAAAATACAGTTTTATTAAAAGGAACTACCAAAATATTCCCCATCAACCTCTGGTATGGCGTTAGTCAAAAGAAAGATTCGAATATGTCATGTATGATCAGTAGTTTGATTGCAAAAAATATTAATGTAATTGTATTTTTCATTTTAGTATAATATCAAGTTGACTAAGTTTTAAGCTGGGCCATTTAATAATTTTCGTTATTAAATAAAATTTGTTATTAAATATTAAATTAGCGTTTAAAATAAAAACCTTTTTATACCATAACTGTCTTTTATCTTAACTTGTGCAAGTGCCAATAAAGTACTTATATTAACATATAATATTTATATTATATTTCTCATAAACTACGACAGCTGACCCAGTGTCACGAATATCTGGCCAAACTTTAAAAACACGTTTTTTTAATTACCATTATTAATAATAATATACAAGAAACTAACTTATTATAATACATATGGCAATTTTCCCAAAACATGGTCAAAAATAACAGCTAGTAGAAAAAAACCACAACATAAAAAATTATGTAAATTTTCAATGAGTAACCCTGTATACACACCATTTGCGTAAAACCGTTTTCGGTTTGCGTAAAAAATGTTTTCGTTTTTGCGTAAAAAACATGAATGCGCATAAAATTTGTGTCGACTACTGTTAAGTGCTTTCTTCGATGAATTTTAATGAGATGTACTTAGTGACGAAACTACATTACTCGGTTGGTTTTTATACAAAAAGTTCTTTAATAAGATACTGCAATTTACTTACTGTTTTAACCAAAAAAATAAACAGTCATTATAATATATTATTCGTACACATTCATACATATAAATGACTCGGTGGCGAAACGAGTGAATGTGAATGTAGTGCTTGAGGGTTTGATTCGTCAGTCAGACAAAGAATCATAGGGTTGTTCTCTTAACAAATTTTCAATGCCTGATTTTCGCCATCTTTGATTTTAGATTCCATATTACAGAAATCAGGCCTATTGCCATCAAACGTTCACTTGAGTCCAGGTTGCTACTATACATTTCTCGACAGAAAAGCCCTATAAAATTCTGCCCAACACATGAATCAAAATGAAGACCACATGCTCAGTAGTCGCTTTCATTATCACTGTACCACAGAGGAAGTCTAAGTATTACGTACATTACATAATTTAAAACAGGCTTTCTCGTAGACTCTTTCAAATGGTCCCGGATTGAATGCCTGTATTGTGCAAAATTTTACCTCCTCCAATTAGAAAATTGCCAGCAACAGCACTAAGAGAAAAATACCGACCAAGTGCGAGTCGGACTCGCGCACCTAGGGTTCCGTACAAACCTGTAGGTATATAAGTAAAAGTTATGGTATTTTTATTACTAAATAACTAAAATTTATGCTTTTCGCAATTTTTGTGTTTAACCTGTAGGTTTTAATTCCCTTGCGAGTGTCAAAAATTTGCAGCATAAACGGCTGTATCTTTTGATTACGTTGGCTTAGAAGTTTGATTTTTCACAGCTCCAAGGGACAGTAGACCTGAATATTTGATATGAATTTCAGCTTAATACCTCCACGCGGTCCTGAGAAATAGGGTCTTGACAGACAGACGGACAACAAAGTGATCCTATAAGGGATCCGTTTTTTCCTTTTGAGTTACGGAACCCTAAAAATTTGTTCAGTATACGGCATTAGATTCACAGCCTAAGATTCGAACTTAATTTAATACATACCTAGTGAACTATGGTTATAATATACCTGTACATAAACCTTTTAGGATATAATGTATACGTATACACATAATAAAGAACCTGTATACCCCGGTCATTCAAGTCGAACGCGTACTAAACCACTGTATTATACGGACATCGACAAGTGTACCCAAGCCAAGCCATTAACCTGCTCTAGACTTCCCGAGTATTACTGCCAGCTCGGTGGGTTATGTGAGGAAGCGACTGTCCGCTGTAAGGTCTTGGGTTCGATTTAAATGTTGGATGAAGTGTTGGTTTTTTTATGTAAGACTAGATTTTCGCTTCTTCTTCGCTCAAGTTTATGTAGATTGTATCAATAAATTTCGATTTTTCGGGAACAGGACTTCTTTGTCTCTTTCTGTACCCCTGACAACGTGTAAGCAAAATTTCATGATAATAGGTAGAGTAGTTCTAGCGTGAAAGTGTAACAAACAAACAAACTCACATACACATTTATAATACTAGTTTTCCCGCGGTTTCACCCGCGTAATTGCCGTACCCGTGGGAATATCGGGATAAAAAGCCTATATGTGAATCCAGGTCTCCAGCTATCTACATACCAAGTTTTATCGCAATCGGTCTAGTAGTTTTTGTGTGAAAGAGTAACAAACATCCATACATCCATACAAACTTTCGCGTTTATAATATCAGTAAGGATGTATATATAATCTGGATTTTTACTGCATACTCTAGTTCTCTATTATTATAACTCGTAACAGAAAAAATATTTAAAAATGTGTTGTCAATACATTCGAATGCATGTCACATTGCTAAAGCTTCTTATATAATAATATCAGCCCTTTCCCACTGCTGGGCGCCTCTCAATGTGAGAAGGATTATGCCACAGTGCACCACTCCAGTCCAGTGCGGGCTGACCGACTTCACATATAATGGGAAATATTATGGAGAACTCACAGACATGCAAGTGTCCTCACGAATATTTCTTACAAGAATTTATTATCATTATAAAATATTTTTACTGCCTTTTTATAGAGTGTATAAATAAAATTAAGTACTTCTAAACGGTATTGACCAATCAATATGAACGTATGTCTATTACGTAACACACAACTGCAACTGTTTGGCAACAGTTGTGCAACAGTTGTTTAATTATATAACTATTTAAAAGCTCGTATATTATATAATTTCTTTACAATAAGTATTATTGTTATAACGCTTTCAGCGGTACTTCGTAATTGGAAACGAAATTAAGTTGATTTTTTCTGACAAGAAATTCGCTGTAGCCGACTCTGGAAATAGTTCCAGACTCTGCGAAGAATAAGTCCGGTAGATGGCAATACTGCCGTTTTTCTTGCATATGCTAAGGTACACTATAAATTATTAACAAGAAAAATAATATATGAAGCAAGAATTGTAGTTTTTTATAACTGTTCACATACTTAATACATTTTATTTCTAAAGTAGCTGACCTGCGCAGCTTCGTCTGCTTCATATAAGATAAGAGAATTTACCCCGCTTTTGCAACATTTTTCATTGCTGCTACGCTCCAATTGGTTGTAGCGTGATATTATATAGCCTACAGCCTTCCTCGAAAAATGAGCTATCCAACACTAAAAGAATGTTTCAATTCGAACCAGTAGTTCCTGAGATTAGCGCGTTTAAGCAAACAAACAAAAAAACTCTTCAGCTTTATAATATTAAGTATAGATATTTCCCTTAACTGTGCATAACCCATTGAGTATTACATGGAGTCTATAACGCTGTACTAAGTTTAGAAGTAGCATGGTTCCGATGATACAGGTTATTCGTTGAAATTTCGATACGAAACGTTTCGGTTGCTTTACAGTAGCCATGTTCACGGGGAGACTAAACGTGACGTGAACATGGCTGCTGTAAAGCAACCGAAACGTCGAGGCAAAGTGTAAACTTAAATATAAATAGTTTTAATTAGAAAATATATAGCTTAAACAGTAGTAAAGTTCAATAATAGTAGTGTTAGAGTTTTCAAAATTATGTAATAACAGTGTTTAAAGTAAAATAAACAACGCGACAAAATCCGTATAAAGTGTTTAATTTCAATGTATAACATTCGCGTAAACATAAGACAATAACAGGTTATTCGCCTAGTCTAGGAGTCCGTTATGACTGACCGGTATTTGTGACCATATTAAAACTTACTCTTAATAAAAAATAAAACATAAAATTTAACCTACGATCTCGATAATTGTGTCGTTGCTTTTCATGGATTGATTTGATTTGTTTTAATTTTCTGGGTCGGGCAAAGTGACAACAGCACGAAATCTGGCACTGTACCAGTTAAACTGGGCTCGTCCCCTATTGACTGCGACCTAAAACCATGCCAAAACCCGAGTGCGATATGTCTACCCTTGTCTACCTTTTTGCGAATACAGCCATGATAATCGCATATAATGTATATCCCTTATTGTCAAAAACCCCACCACACCAAAACTTAAAAACGAAAATACAAATTACATACTTAACTGACAAAGATAAGGTCCCTTCAATCACTTACGAAGACCTTAATTCGACTCAATATCATATCTCGATAATTTCAGTTTTAAACTTAAAATATACGCGATAAATCTTTTGGTAGATAATCGCATTGGCATATGGTAAAACTGATTATAAATCAAAAGTCGTCGACCCAATGCCAAAAGAAGCAAAAACTAACAAACGTACCGAATAAATGTATGCGACTTATCGAACGATAATTGGGGAAAAAGTATATCAATACCGTAAGGTTGGTTTGCGAAGTTGTTACTGGATTTACGACACATATACAAGGCTATACAACTCTAATTGAGAAGACTTAAGTAACTCACGCTCATATTTTGCCAGTAGTGTTTTTTAATCTCATATAGTAAGCTATCGCCATTTCCAGACTCTGTACTGCTACAGAGAATCTCTTGACACACAAAACCCAATAACGCTTTGCCCTAATCTAACAATCGAATTGAAACCAAGACCCTCAGAGTGTTATTCAGCTTTTCTGTCATAACTTTTACTTCCTCAAGCCTATAAGGCATTCTTTAACTATATATGCGTATTCATAGATATAAGAAGTTATCGAGCACATAACAATCTGGGATACATAAAAAGCTACAGTAATCAGACTGGGAAAGCCTAACCTGAACCCTGTAATAGGTCCCAGGGGAACGTTCTTGTAATACGCTCTTGCGTTGACCAGGGATTTCAGGCTCCCTAGGAAAGTTTTACTATCGGCAGGAGAGCAGTGTGATCATTTTTCTCTTTTAATCTGCCTAATCCTTTAAAAACAAACGAGTTTAATGCAATGTTATGTCAATCTTAGCGTTTACTTTGAAGCATCAATACTGTTGCGAAAAGATTACACTCGCTCCGCCAGTTACTATTATGGATACAGGATCGAACCCGGACCGTTGCGCAAGCGCCTCTACTAACGACCGAACCATAAATGGATATAATGCGGTATGGTTGTCACTAACATCTGTTTTAATTACAGTAATAATAGAACCTTCTGACTAAACAGCTAATCGACTAAGGCTAGACTGGTTATTGGTCTCGGCCTAAAGAATGGCAATGTTGACGCATGCAAACAAAGAAAATTTTTGTTTATGCATATTTGTCTCGCATGTGATTCGAACCCATAGCACTTCGTCCGTATAGTCAGTCAGGTTTGCTTCGTAGTAGATGTGAATTTGAGGTCTTGAGTTTTTTATAATCCGATTCTAAATTATACATCAATCACATTGCCATCAGCTTTATATAGTTTTGTCCCTCCAAGCATCTTAGGCTTTAGTCAGCAATTTATCTTATATTGATCCAAGATATAGCCTACATGTGTGTTAAATATCACCAAAATCCGTTCAGCTGTTCGTGCGTAATTAAGTAACAAACATATAATGATCCACATTTATAATATTAGTAGTATTCTTGGCATCCCTAACTATCTCCATATATGGCCGATGACATTTTAGTTCGAGCACCTCTTAATATTATAATGCCTAATAATAAAGCACATTAGTTGACATACTAATAATTTAACTGCGTCTAACACGTAGTAGTTTAGATGGTAATCTCATCACTACCAATGCGCTGAGGGCTACGGGTTTGATTCCTGCACGGTACAAAAGAGGATATGATTTACAGATTCATGTCTTGAATGTGAATATCCTTTGTATTTCCTCTTTCTTTGCGATACAGGGATTAATCGATAGTACATGTAAATAGTTCAATATATGTATTAAGCATAAGCAGAGTTGGGAATAATATGATTCGCCTTGTATTATCTAGATCTACTAATATTATAAAGCTGAAGAATTTGTTTGTTTGTTTGGTTGAACGCGCTAACCTCAGGAACTACAGGCCCGAATTAAAAAAATATTTTATTGTTGGATAGCCCATTTATCGGGGAAGGTTATAGGTTATATAACATCACGTTACGACCAATTCGAGCGGAGCAGCAATGAAAAATGTTGCAAAAACGGGGCAGATTATCTTATGTGAAACAGATGAAGTTTCGGGGGTCAGCTAGTATGGGATATAAATATCATAGACAAAATGTGCGTAAATTTTTCAAGCTATGTTTAATAACAGCTCACGATTATATCTTAGTACCAGTATGGATTCAGATACAGAGCCAATCAAAAGGTCGTAAGCTCGCTCTCTATTACGTGGTGGTAAAATAACATAAACAAAACTTGATTACACGGATAGCTCTGTGGCTTAAGTGATCACCTCGCCACTATGCCGAATGTTGTAGGTTCGAATCCCATACGATACAAAAAATTGTGTGATCCACAAATGCTTGTTCAGAGCCTGGTAATGTCGAGTTGTTTAAATGTAGTGCGGACGTTGTCTTATTTAAAAAAAAACATAAAATAGAATAGGTGATAGACACCTCTGCTAAAACCATTCGAAGAAATATTGAGGTGATATTAAGGTTATGTAACAATTATAATATAATTTTAGCCTAAGTAGTCATTAAAGATAATTTTATGGGTATACGACTTTTCACTACCGTCTTGCAATCAAAATCATTGCTCTATCATTTCACTATTACCCAGAGGCAGTAATATAGACAACGCTATATCATTAAACTGCCAACAACAACACCTAACAACACTTTTGTTGTTGGTGGTCTACCCATAAACATAATTAAAGTTACAACTTACAAATCTTTCGCCATAAATTTATAAAATGACTCAATAAAATAAATATGGCAATATTAACGAAGTAGAAACGCGAGACAATTTATTTGCAATCAAAACGATGTTTGAAAGCGACATCTATCGGTGATAATCGTGCAACTTTCCATTTAAGTTTTATATTGCTAAGCCGCACGTCGTGATGAAAATATCTTTATATCTTCTATATCCGTTCGACGTTTTACGTATAGGTAAGCATCCAAAGATGTGCACATTTTTATGAAATCCTTGCTAATCCAGGCTACGCTTCACTGTGGCTCAGTCTAATATTTTAATATCCCGTTCCCGTAAGAATTTGGAAATAAATAGTATATAAAAACGCTCTTATATAAAATGACATATAATGTTGCGTTAAAAAATAAGTCAACCTGTCGACGATTTATGAGGATTTGGATGTTAGGAATAGTTAGGCTTTAGTCTGCCAGCAATTTCCTTAGAAATTTCAACCTTCCGTCAGAAATGTTCAATATTTGTTCCGTCAAAAATGTTTTAATAGGTGTCGACCCGCTAAAAAATACGCACTGACCATAGCCTGTGATCGGGCACGATGCCAAATTTATTTACTGCAAGCAGAAAGCATACATTAAGATAAACATACTAAGGGATACAGCGATTCCTAAACTGAGACTTGCTCGTATTTTAGAAATCGATGGCACTCCATTTTGCATCATAATTTACCATCGCAGTTCATTCACTTCTATATTGGATAAAAACAACATACAATTTACAATTTCTTTTTCCTTTCTTTTTTAAGTAAGTAAAAGCCTTCACAATTTTTTCTATAGTATATAACTAAAACTAAAACAAGGACTTCAACGCACTTCATCATTTCATGGATGTGACAGGTTCCTAGCAAGTGGAAATCCATAATTTCCACCTCCAGTAAACAATCTTGACTTGAGCCTACATAACAGTGAACTATTTAGCCATTTCCCAACCTCAAACAATACTTATTAATTCCAATAACAGAAGCTAAGACTATTACCATTGATTATGCGCAATTGTATTCAGAACGCACTACATACATCATTCGATTCCGTCCGCACTGTCGTACGAGAAAGCGAATGATTTATGACGGCGGTGTACTAAGCAAAACGCGTTGATTTTCTATAGAAATCATTGCCTAATGATGCTGTTTAGGGTTGGAGTAACTGTATTGGATGTTAAATGAGTAAGTGGGACGTAGACCCGTATAATTGTAGATGTTTCTGGTTCAAAAAGCTTTTTAAAAAGGACTAATGCCCTTTGAAATTCGTGAACAATCTGGACAATCAACTAGCTCGAAACTGGACAGTGAAAAAAGCATTGTGTCTGAGTCCCGAAGCTCGCGTTAGCCGAAATAAAACTCTTAAGAAGATTATTATTTTATTGATGTGTGTGAAGCCCAAGCTGGTTTCATGATAGGTACTTTGTGGTCATTTTACATTAATAGAAATACTAATAATTATTTAAACAAAGTGTTAGTACTTTAAAATACTTAACTATTATACTTCAAAATTGTACGAATACCACATAAGCCTCCCCGTGGTCATGGCTGCTTAAAAAGAGTAGAAACGTCGGGAAACTGTAAATTATATATAGATAGTTTTTAAATATTATAAAATCAGTTTAAATGTTAAAAGGCCTGATGGTAAGCCGTCAGGCCAGGACTAATGCACAATTAATTAAATGTTAACCTTGACAATGCCAGAACGTCAAGTGCTGTTAATTCAAAGAAAAATGCCATAATTAGATTGTCTGTTACTTCAATAAACTATAAATTTCACCGCTTCATCAGTAAGTTATCTTATGATACTTGGCAATATGTGAATGTTAAAAGTGAATCTAGTCGGCTGTAAAAGTACAATCCTAAAAGGGAAACCGTCACGTTGCAGGAGTACAAATAGTCATATTGTTTCTGCATTTTGCCCGGTACCTAATTAAATTACCGAAGATCACATATCTACCTCTTCCATTCCTTATCTTACTTCCTTGTACTAAAGGCCAGCATCAAGAAAGTGATTCCTTTGACATTTACCATCAAGCGAACACTATGCCTGTTTGCCAATTTACTAAAAAAAACCTAATATGTAAAACTAAGCTTTTTCGCTGGAAGT
Organism: Catocala nupta; assembly: GCA_963675205.1. Lineage (NCBI taxonomy): Eukaryota > Metazoa > Arthropoda > Insecta > Lepidoptera > Erebidae > Catocala > Catocala nupta. Next base: position 25,932,605 of record OY776093.1, read on the forward strand.
GTATCAGCCCTCACTATAATGCTCAATCGATCGTTTAGTTCTTGCTCAACGTGACAGGTGGCGCCATCTGTCAACGTACTCATGCATTACACATATTTAGAATGTATTTATTGCAGTGTGGGTTCCTTAAGTTTGTTATATTCGCTTCAACCCACGGCGGCATGATTTCAGGTGACATTCTGTATATTACTCGATTTGTAACTATGTCAACATCTTCGTTTCCTTTCCTCGTATAAAGTGGATACAGGTTTTTTATTACTTCTAGTAGCAATTAGCTAGCGGTCTAATTGATTTGGTTTATTCTAGTCTGCCTACGTGACCTATGGTGGACAATCAGAACAAAGGTTGATCCGTCTCTCTGCTATTTAGCCCCATGTTTATCCCGCTGGTCCTTTAGGGGTACATATGCGACATATAATATTAATGGTTGCATAATAATATATAGTAATAATGCCACTAACTTATAATTCATTGACTTTTGCCCAAAAGAATGCATACCGAGATAAACAATATATATATAGAATGGAAAGCTAGGCCATGTACTAACATAGCCTAGCTACGCCCAATTTTCATCAAAATACGTTTAACAGTTAACTCCTAATTGATTAACAAACATCTAAACATCTTTACTTACATTAAATAGTAGATAGTATTCTAATATTGTTTCATTTTTGTTCACAGGTAAACATCGTTCACACACTGCATTAGTTCAAGTAGTTAACTATTCCAAGGTAGTCTTCCAAGTCTAGCGAGTAATTGCCATAAATACCTACCTACTGCAGCTATAAAATAAACGTCTAGAATTAGATTATTATTTACAACGATGGTCCCGCAAATTGTACAACAAACATCGTAAATACTAATGCAGCAACGTAACAAATAATTTAAGAGCAATCTAATAAAACAATATCTAATAAATAATGGGTTTATGCGTACACTAGCTGATCCGCACAACTTCGTCTGCTCCATATAAGACAATTTTTCCCGTCTTTGCAACATGTTTCATTGCTGCTGCGCTTCTATTGGTCGTAGCGTGATGTTATATAGCCTATAGCCTTCAGCCTTCCTCGATAAATGGGCTATCCAACACTAAAAGAACTTTTCAATATATATATATATTGAAAAGACACACACACACACTTTTAAACACCATCTGCATGCCGCCTTTTTTGTTTCTATATTTTGGTACTTAAATATCTGATTTTCTTAACTATAGTTATCAGTACATTGTTCATACAACCTTAGCCACATTAAATATTGTTAGTAATGTCTATATAATAGGGAGAGGGCCTGGAGATTTGTCATACAGGTCTTGAATCTAGTACAGACTCCAGCTCTCTCAAAGGATAAATTCATCTTGTAACGAATGTATTCATATGTATGTACCTTTGAGAGAAAATAAAACATATATTATTATATTATTATTATTATATATATATTGAAAAAAAAATATATATATATATACTAGCTGTCCCGACAGACGTTGTCTTGTACAGGCGCAAAAAAAAAACAATTCAAAACATTCTCGAATCCACTTGAACACACACAAAAAAATTCATTCAAATCGGTCCAGCCGTTTAGGAGGAGTTCACTGTCAACACACGTACAGAAGAATTGTATATATAAAGAAGATATATCATGAAATTTTGTATACATGATGTCAGGGGTACAAAATAGAACACAGGTTACCTTCCATCCAGGAAAAAGTATTGTTACTAACCTAAAAGATTTTTTTTAATTTTAAATTTATGGAATGGCTTGACGCATACATTGGTATGTATGCGTCAAGGCATTCCAGATAAGGAAGGAGGTATGGTTACCTCTCCGGAAAAGGGAAGTGGAGACGTAATGTCGGGCTCACCCGGGAAAAGATGGAAAGTACTACGGGTACTACCGAATAAACCTACCACGGTGTGCCAACACGCTGCCTTGGATTGTGCGTGAATCGCTGGAACTGAAACTGCATCAGCGACTCACCCAGCAGTACCTGATGAAGGCTAACCTAACCTACATTTATGCAAGCAAAGCCGCAGCAAAAAATCTAGTAAAATATGCATTAGAATAATGCCGCTCTTAAATATATATTTATTTCTACATATCACATAATAGTCCATTCAACTATAAAGTAGTTTATAAACCTTTTCCTCCAATAGTTCAGGTTCGTGTCTGTCAATCTAACGCTATGTTCCGGCAACCTGGTCACACCTAGTTATATGTCAATATAGGTAATAGCTGTTTATAAATCATTGAATGATTAAAGTACAGATAATATGGAGGTGTGGTGGCAAGCAGCTTTTTTTATTTTTTTTTGTCTCTTTATTATAAGGGATTTTTGTACAAAATAATGACAATGTCAATCCCATCGTACCTTATTCTAAAAAAGAAATAACTACTATAACAATAACATAGGCTAATCTTTATAGCTACTAATCACAATTACTGTAATTAAATGTATAATATAAAGCATGCAGCTTTAAAAACTATATTGCATTCTCATCACACATACGGATTGGCAAATGCATTAACAAATAAAATGACATTGATTTACTTATTTATTTATAGTATGTTAACAAATGTATAATGATGCTATCACATAATACATAACGAACTTTGTAGGAATAGTTACATTTATTTATAAGCAATCATTAATGCTACTAATATTATAAATGTTTGGATAATAGCGTCACTCAATCACGCGTAAACCGCTTAACAAATTTGACTGAAACATAACATGTAGACGATTTCCTGGAATATGCATATGATTTGTATCCTAGTAATACGATCTCGTGGGATCTATGCTGGCAATATCGCAAACAGAATCTAGTGTTAGTATTTAAGGCTCTATATTTTTTATATAACTAAGGGAGAGGCAAACATGTCTAGTCTTCCTGATGGTAAATAGTTACTTATACCAAAAGCAGCATTCGCACGTTGCCAACCCTAGGAAAAAGGAATATGCATGTGATAATAGGATAGGATGGAAAGGTAGGTATTTGAGCCTCCGGAATTCTTAATTACCAAGCGTAACATGGTTACCACACTTATCATGGCTTCCTGTAGGAGCTTGGTGAAGGTATGAGGGAACCGGCTCATTCGTTCCATCACCATATAATTGGCAACAACGGCTTCTTCGACTACTTGAGTAATTATAGAAACACGGAACACTCAAAATCGGAATCAATCTACAGATCACACAATCTTTGCAACCCAAAGAAACCCAGAACTGCATTAATATTGGCATGCTACTTAAACTAAAACCGTCCTTGCGAAAACAAAAGTATATCATCCTTAATGTCAATACTATAAAACAGTATACAATCTCTTAAGTCCTGTTTAGTGAGAATGTGACATTTGGAAGCGTTAAGCTTTCATAGACAATAAGCGTGTGAACTAATCCATTCCCTTACTATAGTAATGCTCTAGTTTGTGAAAAAAGGAACTTAAGTCGTTCCAATAAGACATATACTATCGAGCTTAAATACCAGATCAAGCGTAGAGTCATAAAAACTTTCCACAAAAATTGTATGTATGTAGCTTTGCAGTTCTGATATCTTTGGCTTAGCAGCTATACTAAATTTAAGCCTTATCATCCTCTATAGCAACTGATGACAGTTGGTATAAAATTAAATGGTCGTAAAAGCCTGGATTGCCGATTTGACGTGATCCCTAAGTTAATATTGTCTGTAAATATTTTCCGCGAACTAAATCTTTCAGCTTTTGCAAATTGTCGTAAAGAAAACATATTTTCTTTTTTACTGAACTCAAAAATGTAAGCCTTCGTAATCAATATTGGATAGTTCGCAGTTATTGCAGAGCTTCGGGAACTGTGTTCCATAGACGGAATTAACCGTCTAAAACTTACGACGTTAAAAACGCTGTCAAAATCTTTGACTTTCTTTAGGTTATTTTTCCTGAAGACTAAATTCTATATTTCTACTCACTTCACTAACTAAAGCTTTGCAATCGAGTTTTAACAGTAATGGCTATAATCGTGCTTACTTAATGCCGTCCTAACTCGGTCGGAGTCAGCTCTACCGTCTAATTGGTTCCACGAGGACGGACGATTTCTCTCGCCCTTATAATGGACGTTATTACGTATCTACATAGAGATTTCACAACACAGTATTGTTTTGTTTGTCTATTAACGCTATTGGAATCAATTTCAAAGTATCTCTATTGGAATTACCGAATAATCGTAACTATTAAAGGTGAAAGGTTTTCTTTGCAACGCATTATGAATTTGATCTCTCCTTTTCCAACTATTTCCGGCCACTTCGCGTATATCACACTTTCCATTTGGCAGTTTAATCTTGTCTAATCTCTCTTGTCTTTTATACTTTCATGGCATTCTTTATGCAAGCTTATCGATATTTGGTTCGCTTGAATTGACTCTTCTCCAGAATGTATCTCATTTTGTTAAAGAACATCCACCTAAATTTCCCCAATCCGTCAGTCGTATTCACATTTGTTTTATATAATTTCTTGGTAAATCTTTAGAGGTAATTCTTTCCACATATTCAAACCATCTTAGTTAACCTTTCACAATTCTAGTCGTGTTTAGCATAACGCTTTGCTAATGTGTAAAATTACAAACATAGAATACCCGTATTCTCAAGTAAGTAGGTACCTACCATAAGGCAGTGTACACTTCCGTACAGTACCTTTTAATCGTACCCAATCATAATAAATATCAAAATCATTGAATGGAACTATTATGTCAATCAAAGTATCAAACCATAGCCAAGTAATGTCGGAACAAATCGACCGTCACATTCTAATCATTGTGACGTCATAACTTCCTATTCTTATATTGTCACATCACGCGCTTAAGCCGGCACCTGACATTTAACGAAACTTAAATATTAAGATTGTCGAGACAAGAATTAGTGACGCGCGTTTTGCATTCGAGCGATATTCGAATATAGTTGTGCACAACGCGATACCTATTTAACATACGAAGAGCGCGAAGTCTCCTTAACACAATCGGATGCAATTTTGCACTTTGCTAACATACACTGCCGGCCAAAAGTTTAAAACCAGCTTAATTAAAGTAGGCAAATTAAATAAATATAAAAAATTAAGTGCTTTAAGTAGGTAACCTGTTTAGTCATCTTATAAAACAGTGATTAAAAGACAATATACTTTAAATCTGTGAAGAAATATCAATAATTCATGCTAAAAGGGCTATAATTGGCTAAACTGATTTTTCATCAAAAGAACCTCCTTTACTTTGTATGACTTTTTCCAGAAGTCTCGGCATACGAGCAGTCAATTTGTTGACGGTGTCTTCTGATATATTGCTCCAACTTAAATAAAAATAAGGTAAATCTAGTTTTTGGATCCCAGTAGCCGCATTTACAGCGTTCGATTTATTAACCAAAGTTACAATGCCGCTCAACATTCGATCAGTATGGCTAGGAAAATGTCTTCACACTACAGATGACGAAAACCAAACAATCACTTATGTTGAGTTCTCTCATTTGCTTGTCTTCTTTTAATAATATATAAAAGATAAAATCATTTGCCCGCGACTTAACTCACTCCGGAACAGTACTTTTCTGGATGAACGGTAGCCAACCCATACCATTTTCTGTATCACTGACAATATATATGCAAAGTTTCATTGTGATCGGTCGAGTATTTAAGGCATGAAAGCGTAACAACAAACACACATTCGCATTCATAATATTAGTTACTATAAGTTAATATAGCTACTTTTTGTTTAGACGACCATTCTTATCTTATCTTGTGTGAGGGCCAATCAGTACAGACCGGCGACACTTCGACCCAGTGAGATCTTTTGTGTCTACTTCCCCAATAACGACTGCCATAGATGTTCATGGCAGTAGGGACCGACGACTTAACGTGCTCTCCGAGGCACGGAGCAGGCGATAATTGTCAATCAATACGCACATAATTTCGAAAAGTCATATAACTTCCGAAAGTTAGAGGTGCGCGATGTGGGTTCGAACCCGAGACCTTCTGCAATGCAGTCTGTTGGTCTCCCCACTAAGCTATCGCTGCTTACATAGTAACATAAACGACTGAATGCATTTGACAAAGATTTTATTTAAAAAAAACATTTTATTTATTTTTATTAGACGACCATTTATATTCCTGTAAACTTTTTAACGTATATATTAGTCACTTCAATCCTAAGCTTGATGTTCCAGTTAGAAAGAGAGAACATTACTACTCACGATGTTAAATTTATAACCTTCAATCGTAGAACTGTCATAAATAGTCAATTCAATTTCGTACGACGATTGTACGTCTAATTATATAGATCAAAAGTACGACGTATGTTACAAATCAAATGTAACTTCTCTTTCAAAGGAAAGTGACATTTGATTTGTAGTATCATAATATACTTTGTATTGATGTGATAGCATTGAAATACTTATTTATCATTTTATATAGCTTTAAGCTTAAATCTTGTTGTGTTATGTCTAATGCTGGTCTTATAGCTGCTAATTAAAGATATTATATAAAACAGTGTAACCTGTGTTTTTATTAAGCAGTACAGTTCAGTTGTTTTCTCAAATTTATTTTATTATAACATACATATTTTCACATATCTAGCACTGGTTTTTGCTCGCGGCTTAGGTCGCATAAATGTAGATTTCGACAATAAACTTCTATCTCTAAGAGTAACAGTACGTTTTAAGTTCGAAAAAATCTCTTATACAACAGCTTTGTCCGTCTGTCTGTTATACAACTTTCAACTCAAGAACCGTAAGACCTAGAGACTCGTAGTCAACGCCATTCGACTCAGCATAGTCGATATACCCCTGAAATGACTATGATGATAGCACGTGAACTTTGCATATTACTTGAAACATTTTTTCGAACTCTAAGTTACGGGAATTCATTGCCGTTTCTCACTTGTTTCTGAATGAAATGTACCCCATGTTCTTTTCTGTACCTCTGGTACTGAGTTTGCGAAATTACAAAATGATCGGCCGTGTAGTCAAACAAACTAACATTCGCATTCATAAATTAGTTAGGATTCTGTAAATTTTATCATGCAGTTGCCTATAACGTTTCAAAATTGGACAATGTGCCTATTACTCGTCACGACTTAAAATATAGCTGTATTCCAGTAAAACACCTAAACCTTTGCATATAAAAGCTCTTGAGTATATGTATGTACTTTAAATATCATGATAATTTTAATAATTACTTAAGTACTACATTTATTAACTTACTGTCGTCTTTTATTTTATATATAATTGTGTGATTATTTAAGTGTGTACATCATTCTAAATTATATATATCTATGTATATATCTTTATACTTATTGGCTTCCGTACGTCTCAATAACAGGCTCCAGTGGAAGACCAGTGCCTGGTACTTGAGATCAGGCAAATGCTGAACTGGAGTCCTGATTGCTGCAGCTGTGGGGCGCATGTCAGGATGTTTATTGAATATTTTATGTTACTGCGTTTTTATTTCGCCCGTTTTTATTATTTCTTTTTATCTTTATACACATTGTGCCCAGCTGTATAGCAATAAAGATTTCTTTCTTTCTTCTTTAAAAGGCTTAAGACGCCAAATCTTTTTGAGACCACCACAGTTAGTTCAGGTGTTACTTGTGTCCATTGTTTCGGTATTTGAATGGTCCTCCGCGACACAGGAATATATATTTCTAGCGCGGCAGTTGTCTTTTTAAAACGAAACAGAAAATATAATACTTTTGCTTCTTACTTATAACCTTCATTAGAGCAACGCTGGTCATAGGAATTCACATGCGTCATTCTTCAATTTAGTTGGTTCGTTTCCTCTCCATTAACTTGTGGGTCAATCGACCCGTCATCATCATCAATGGCTACTTCCATCATGATAACATCTTCTCGTTAAAAGGATATGTTATATAATATGATATTATTAAAGAGTATATTAGTATTCCTGGGAAGCTAACAATTAGGCACTTGAAATATAATAGTAAAACTATATGGTTTGTTTGAAGTCCGCAGTAAAAAGGTATCTTTACGTCCAATTATGGATTAGCTACTAACTAAAACATCGTTGGCGGTTTGCGTCCACTGGATATTTTTCAAGCGCCGTGCCATTATTGAGCCTTATGAGAAATTATGCATCTAGGAAATAATAATTATAATAATAATAAGAGCCTCGACCACCACCTGCAGAGGCTCGCGTTAGATGGCTGGATCAAGGCCTTGATCCAAAAGGCAGTACTACTCGACACGGCGCGTATTGTGAGGCGATTCCTCTCTTTGGGGCCCTAACCACCGGCAGCTTGGACCTTGTTCCTGATGTCGGTGGGTCATTTCAGTTTTTATATTTTTAAATATGTATAGTTTTTATATTTATATTTAAAAATGTAATAATTAGAAAAAAATGGAAATAAAGAGAATAATAATAATATTCTACCACATACACACAACACCATCTAGCCCAAACTAAGCAGAGCTTGTACTATGGGTACTAGACAATGGATAAACATACATATATACTTTTTTTTTTGTAAATACATACATATTATACATAGAAACACCCAAAGACAAACATCCATGTTCATGCTCACAAATATTTGTCTTGTGCGGGAATCGAACCCGCGACCTCAGGCGTGGCAGTCGGTTACACTAACCACTACGCCATCACACAATGTTCTACACAACTGCACGAATGGCGAAATCGCTTAATTTATTGGTTGTGGATCGAAAGTAAACAAAAATAAAAATTGTGTTATCCACCAATAGTTATACCGAGTCTAAATTTTCGTAGCTTGAATGATTGTAAAATTACAAATATTACAACAACATTTAATGAGAGACTAGGAAGAATTCTTGAAATACTTCAAATGTGAACGTTGTCGTTTTTAAAGGTAACCGATACGAACGTAACCGCGGTATTATGCAACAGCCTGTAAAATATTAGATTAATAAAGCAATAAAATATTATCCCGATAATAAAAAGTGGATATCAACTCTTACTTAATCATAAAGTCAATCAAAATCGTATCACTCCTTATAAAAATGTCGATGATCCTTTTTGCAGAGACTTTAATATCATACAACTTTCTCAATCGGCGCCATGCTTCATCCATACACAAGGAGTTATCTCGACATCTCTGACACAATCATACAATCTGTGAACAGGGTTGTTAAACATATCTCATTACTAAGTAATAAACTTTACCGATAACTAAAAGCTTATTAGCCGGTATTAATTAATCAAAACATTTTTTTAACATCTCCTGTACTAGGAATAATTCCTGTAGCGTGGGAGAACTATACAAACATTCAAACAAGAGTATCCAGACTCGTAACAATCATTTGTGGAACACACACATTTTTGTCCCGTGTGGGATTCGAACCCACAACACTCGGCGCATTAGCAGTGACGACGCGATCACTTAAAACTTTACGCCATCCGTGGAGTCAAAAACTTAAAAGACAAACAATCATTCAATGTTATGACCAAAAAGGCATATTAGGCAGTATTTATAACTTGCCTCGTCTCTGCCTCTACACCAGGTTTTATAGGTTCGAATTTGGAACAGTGTGATCTTCAAATGATTGTGCCGAGTCTGGGTATTTAAGTGTCAATTGTTAATATGTTTGTAAAGTTCCCCGCGGTACAGATGTCCTACCTAGTTGATAGAGATGCTACCTATGTTTTGTGTTGTCAATAATTTGTATGGCGTTTAACTATATGTCGCATAAAAGTAGGTTAGGTGTAACATTACCTTTTTTAAAATAAAATATAGACTATGTTAATCAGTGATAATATAGCTTTCTAAAGGTAATTGAATTTTAAAAATCGGTTGATTAGTTTTTGTGTTAAATCCTTACAAACGAACAAAAAATGAAATCTTTCCTCTCTATAATATTTGTATTGATTACTAAGACTGATTATATTGTAATGGGTGTGAAGAAAAAAATATTATCATTAATTAAAAGTTCGTTATTCAAACAAAGAAATACAAACCGCTGTATTCTAAATAACTGGTAGAAACTCCGTACAAAGTAGTTGAGTTTCAACTTGTAACATTGAAACGTAATATACCTTATATTTTTACTTGGTAATCAATGAAACATGTATATATAGGACAGATTTATAGATCCGATTCAAGAAGTTAATACGTGACATGTCTACCCTAACTTAATTACTAATATTATAAATGCGAATGTGAGTTTGTTAATTTATTACACTTTCACGCCTTAAATACTCGACCAAACATCATGAAATTTCACATACACGTTGTCAGGGGAACAGAAAAGGACATAGAGTATCTTTCATCCAGAAAAACCTCCTGTTCTCGAGATTGGAATTTGTTGACGAAATCTTCATTTACGCAAGCTAGCCGTGGACAATGTCTAATAGTATATAATATAATTATTTAGTATATAGTTAAACTGAACAGCTAGGACTTACGAGAAAGCATAGTCAATGTGAAGTTTATTAACAAGTGAGATTTAAAGCGCGGTTATGCGGTTTTAACACTGATTTCTAAAGACATATATTGGCTGTTAAAGTTTCACAATGATCATGCAAGTACGCCAGAGATAAACTAAGTCGATCAAATAATATTACTTTTCATACATGTCAATGAAGAGTATACTGGTTTTTGCCCGCGGCTTTATTCGCGTAAATGTAGGTTACGTTTGATTGGATTAGTAACAGTATTTTTTTCGGGATGGTGGTGGTAGGTCTTTTTCTGTTCCTCTGGCAATGTGTATGCGAAATTTCATGATGATCAGTTGAGAAGTTATGAAAGCGTAACAAACAAACGAACTCACATTCGCATTTTATTATCACGATCTTAAAAGAGCACTGTTCAATCTCTGCCTCGATAACCCAGTATATAGGGAGAGACTAATAGTCGCGGCAGGTTCCATTCTCATTTCGTGCAAAGCGTTATTGGATTTTTCTATTAGGATTCTTTTTACTTTGTTGAGTCAGTCGGCAGAAGATGGCTTGAACGAACATTTTTAACGAGATCGTAGATTCTGAAATTATGAATTCTTTAAAACTGGCCTTGCTTCTAGCAAGGCCAGTTTTAAAGTATGCTTAAACTACTGCATGTAAAGAGTGTGGTATGAAACGAGATATCTCATTATTGCAAATGGAAACTCTTAGATTCTGCCCGCCCCTACAGGCATGAGTGTAGGATATAACCTACTTCTATTTTTCTTATTTTCTCCCTAGCCTTTATTATTCCCAAGTCATTTGGGGTCGGCTTTTCTAGTCTAACCGGATTTGACTGGTTATCAGTTTTTACACGGAGCGACTGCCACCTGACCTGCGCAACCCGAAGGCTAACGATACCCTAAGGCTAGACTAGTGTCAGGATATTATAGGGCACTGACTTCCCAACAACGACTGCCTTAGATGTTCATGGCAGCCGGGACCGACGGCTTAACGTGCTCTCCGAGGCACGGAGCAGGCGATAATTGTCAATCAATTCGCATATAATTTCGAAAATTCATATAACTTCCGAAAGTCAGAGATGCGCGACGTGGGTTCGAACCCGAGACCCTCTGCATTGCAATCTGTTGGTCTCCCCAGTGAGCTATCGCTGCTATCGCTGCGTCTATTTTTTCTAATTTACTAAACAAAAAATTTACTGTGTATTATCATAGGAACTGAAGTATTTTTCACAATACTTCTGCTTAACTCTTTATCAACAAGCATCCTGACTAATATTTTAATGCGAATGTGAGTTTGTTTGTTACACTTTAACGCCTTAACTACTCGACCTTTTATCATGAAATTTCGCATACACGTCATCAGGGATACAAAAAAGGACATACCTTACGTATCTTTCATTCAGAAAAATTACTATGCCGAGTGATAGAAAATTGACATAACATATACAAGCTTATTCATAATATAGTGAAAACCTCTAAGGTAGTGATTATACTTGTTATAATGAGCAACTTTTGTTCTGGAACATTGCGGACATCGTGGGAAAACAGCTGTTCAATTAATTTTGTCGAGATCAAAGTCCAATTTTGTATGGAACAGCTATTTTTCCGCGATTTCAGTAATGTCCCTGAACAAAAGTTGTTCGTAATAACAAGTATAATCACCCTCTGATAGGTTTTCACTATACTAAGAATAACCTTGTATTTACGCAAGCGGAGCCACAGGTAAAATCTAGTGAGCCTATATATTTAACCTTTACATACAAATGCAGGGTATACACATTAATCATGTAAACGAGTGAAACGCGAACAGCTGTATAGAAATTGTTTACCGACTGTTGTATTGACCTGAAGTGAAGGCACACAAATGCGAATTTCACGATAACCCTACTGGGTACGTCTGATACATATCGTTGGTATCTCTTGATCGTTGACGCAGCACTATCTGGAATTAGGGCTACCAACCGTAAGAATATAAACTGAATATATGTGGTTTAACTATAAGAAAATTGTTATAATTTACCGTACGTAGGATCTATGTTTTTATATTAAACGTCTTAAATGTAAAAGTAATGAAAAGAAATGAACCCTATATCTCGAGGGTCTTTTGACCCACAGGGCCCATATTCAAACTCGACCGAGGTATGACCCCAAAGTGTCTGCAAACCAAGTTACAAGGTCTTAAATGTAAAAGCATTTAAAATACATATGGCTTTGTGACCCCTATATCTCAAGGGTATTTTGACCCACAGGGCACATATTGTTATTTGCCCATATACAAATTTGATCGAGGTATTACTCCAAGGTGTCTGCACACCAAGTTACAAGGCAATCGGCCCAGTGGTTCTGGAGTTATGCCTGTCACTATCAAACTGTCACTAACAGACAGACACACAGACCCACATAGTGTTTTCATTAACCTCTTCGAAGGAGACTCAGAGGTTAAAAATAGGCCGGCACAAGAATTATTTCTAATTTCTGTGTCAGGTGTCTTTACAAACATTAAAACAACGGACACAATGAATAGACAAACTTGGAAAATCTATTTTTGGATCACAAAATTGTTTGTCCTGTGTGGTAATTGAACCCACGTCCCTCGACCCAGTGGCAGTGGCGACGCGACTCCTTAAACTCTTTTAACTAGTACACCATCCATGCAATCTGCATCTGAATTATATCCGTTCATGATTACGCAAAATTTAAAAAAACATATATTGATTTACATAAAAAAATAACACTTAAGGATGTCAAAATTATTGGTTTGTGTGTTCACTGAAGTTGGAAAGAAAATAATTAACTTACTACAATCGAAATCTTGCGCAATCTTGAATTACTACACATCTGCCTATCCTTTTAGGGTAAAAGGTGTCTATGTATCAAATGTCTATTGAGAAAGATGATTGTAAAGAAATCATTCGATTGCGCTCCTTAGAAATGCTGTCGCGCCCAGTGTTATGAGTTCGAATGCCACACGAAATAATTTTAGTATATTTGTTAATTGTGTGTTTGTAAAATCCTCTGCAACACAGCTTCAACACCAATGTCTTTTAGAAAAGCTCGATAACGCATTGTCTAGCCCAGGAATCGATCGCGAGCTATTATTACACCATTCGCGGGAAAGAGAAAGCGCGTTACAGGCTGTATAACTTTACTCTTTGCGCATGCATAAAGGAATAAAGCCGTTGGTACGGCCCCAGAATATTCTTCTGCATGTACAGGGTGTTCGAAGTTAGTTGTCAAACATAAACTCTTTGGAGTTGTTACACGGCGGGGCGCCACATGACAGTCGATACGGATCTCTCGTTAGCTCTTGATTATTGACACTATAAAACTGACAGGGGGTAGGGCTGTCAAAAGTTCGGCATATCTTTTGAAATTGAATAAGTAATTTTTTGGCTTGAAAAGTTATAGCGCCAAAAATATAATTACATGTTTTATTATAAAATATGTATACATATATAGTGTCTTATAGGAAGGGTAAAATTTCGTAAAGGTAGAAGAGGTATAAAATTTTGTAAACGATAATTTGAGGTCCTCGTAGTAAAGGCAAGCCTATTACCATACCAGGCATAGCTGTGTGCTGCTCTGTGCTACTATTGAGAATATCTTGAAAGAAAAAACGCAATAAAGTATTATTGCGTATTTCTTTCTTTTTGCATAGCGCAAGAACCGTATCTGATACGTCATGCACAGCGTTGCATTAAATATAGCTGCACCATCGAGGCAGTTTTAATTATGATATTTTATAATATTATTATATACAGAAAGCAGTTCAATCATTAGTTTAACGTCACTCGAGAAATTGAATTAAAAGTATAGGGTCAATTTGAAGTTGCCAATCAGCTATCTTATCTTATGTGGGGGCAAGTCAGTACAGACCGGCGACACTTCAACCCAGTGAGATCTTTTGTATCGACTTCCCCAATAATGACTGCCATAGATGTTCATGGCAGTCGGGACTGACGGCTTAACATGCTCTCCGAGGCACGGGGCAGGAGATAATTGTCAATCAATACGCACATCATTTCGAAAAGTCATATAATTTCCGAAAATCAGAGGTGGGTGACGTGTATTCGAACCCGAGACCCTCTGCATTGCAGTCTGTTGGTCTCCCCACTGAGCTATCACCGCTCTTGCCAATCAGCTAACGTTTTGATTTATTTTGACTCTATCCTACCTCACTTTGCCCTTATAATTTTACTAATCGTGTACTCGACCCATATAGCTGACGTAGATATTTTTCAAGTACCACAATAAGAATAAGTCCTGGGTCAAACAACCGACACAAAGAACAACCAGACTCGGAACACCTGTTTGTGGATCTCAGAATATTTTGTCGCGTGTAAAGATCGAACCCACAATGCTTCGCGTTATAGCAAGGTGTCTACTTAAACCACAATACCTTCCATGCATATTACTACTTGCGTATGCAAGTTAATTATACGGATGACTCGTATTGTTTACGCGATGCATACAACCCGCGCAAGTTGATAATGGGCATCGTACCCACATCGTGTACATGAGCCACAAAAGGAAAAGCATTATTAAATGTCAATTACAGTAATTGATTCTATCTTTTCATGTGATTCATAGCACAGCCTCAGATTTTAAAGCTACCTAATGCCGTTAACTGAGCCTACCAGCTTGGTATAGGGATTTTTATCCCTACTCTAATTAATAATACTAAAATAAGCATATTTAGTGATTTTATTTAAAGATGCTTAGCTTAAAAAAAATACAAACATGCATATAGCTTTTTTTAAATTTAATTGGATTAATTCCTGTGTCGCGAGAGAATTGACAAAATTTTAAACGTCATACAATAAACACTCATACTTGTAACGACAATTTGTGGATGACAATTTTTGTGCACCGTGTAGGGATCCAACGCTTATCTGACCTGGGAATGGAACCCAAGACCTCAAGCTTAGCAGTAACATATTCTACCGCTACGCCACCGAGGCAAATCTATAAGAACTAATAACTGACTTATAAAATAATTTCTTATGAAACTAGATAGGGGCTTAAACTACAAATTACGAAGACTATTTACAAATAAAGTCGTGTGGCAACCCTAACATAAGTTAGTGTTGCAACAGTAACAGTTCGTGCGAATCGTACGAATTTGTCGTCACGATCATCCGTTAGATTCGAATCTTCTGAGAACCGACTCACAGCTTTAAATGTGAGCTTCTTCGAATGTTTTACGAACGAAAATGTCTGAAACGAGGGTTCTGTACAGCGTAAAGAAAAAAAATCGTTTAAAATATAATCATGCTGTATATTAAGTCATAAGTCATAAGTCATAAGTTATTTATTTCATAACAATACAGATTGTGTTGAAAATATTTGTTACAATTAAATGTTTTAAAAATTAATAATAACTATAAACTACACGAAATTCAAATTACATAAAATTCAAGATATACTACAATATTATAACCATAATTTCAATAATAAATAAAAAAGATGTCAACAGGTTATTAATAATACGATAAGACTACTGTTTGTCATTGATAAACTCGTCAACACTATAATAGCCTTTCCCCAATAAATATGTTTTCAGTTTATTTTTAAATAAGTTTGCACTATAAATACTTTTAAACTCTGTGGGCAGCTTATTATATAGAGAAATTGACTGTACTCTTAAACTATGTTGCACTACATTAAGTTTTGGTTGTATTGTTGAGGGTAGATCTTTTCTACGAGTGTTATCTCTGACCTTTCTTTCTTCGTCAGTTTCAATTTTATTGAGATTTTTAACTAAGTTAGACAATAGAACCAAAATATAAAGACACGGAACTGTTAAAATTTTCAATTGTATGAAATGTTCTCTGCATGAATCCGTTTGCTTAAGACGTAGCATTGTTCTAACAGCCCTTTTTTGCATGATAAATGTCGTGCTTATATTATATTTATAACTATTCCCCCAAAATATAATGCTATATCTAAGCTTACACTCAACCAAAGCAAAGTATACCATCCTAAGTTGAGCCACCGTAAGTTCTTCCCTCAGACTTCTGATTGCATAGCACGCAGAACTAATAGACTTAGTTATGGCCAGTGTCTCTTGCTTCCAGTTTAACAGAGCATCTATGTTGACACCCAGAAATTTTACATTATCTACGACCTCAACTTTTTTACCGGAAGATACTACTTCAAGACTGGCATCATTTCTTATTGTAGACTTAAATAATAAACATTTTGTTTTATTTATGTTTAGTTTTAAATTGTTTATACCAAACCATTCTTCGAAAACTTTTAATGCTGTATTAACCTTGGCTTCTAAATCAACCATATTACCTGCAGATATTATTGCGTTTGTATCATCGGCGAAAATAATAAGTTTAGTGTCTGATATACGGCTTTTTACATACCCAACCAAGTCATTAAGAAACAAGATGAAGAAAATTGGGCCTAAAACAGATCCCTGAGGAACACCACCGGATACTGTGGTTAAGTTGGATTTACAAATCTTTTCTTCTCCGTTTACCACTGATCTGACTTCTATATACTGTCGCCTGTTATGCAAATATGACCTAAATAACTCTAAGACATTGTTTCTAACACCATAGTATTCTAATTTGTCCAAAAGTATGTGGTGATCAACAGTGTCAAACGCGGAGCTAAGATCCAGGAAAATACCTGCTACTTTACGCTTATCATTTAAATTACAGATGACTTCATCAATTAAAGCTTCTATGGCATCGTTAGTACCTACCGATTTTTGATATCCGTATTGCTCGGTATATAACACACTTTGAGATCTTAAGTGCCTCATGAGTCTATCCTTCATAATTTTTTCCAATAACTTCGACAAAACTGGTAACAAGGAAATCGGTCTATAATTCGAGGGGTCTGTCTTTTTACCCTTTTTATGAATTGGGAGAACTCTTGCAATTTTAAACTGATCTGGAAAAAGACCTACTTCTATGCACTCGTTAAAGAGTGATGCTAACGGGGCTGCTAACAAATCAATATTATTTTTAATGACAGTCAAAGGTATCTCGTCAAAGCCAACGGATGATTTACTGACCATTCTGTTCACCATTTTATATATCTCGGAGGCCGTTACTCGATCGAAACTCATATTTATATCAACTCTGTCAATACTTTCATTTAAATATGTCAAAGCTAATTTTTTGTTACATGAATTTAAGCATACAGAGTTGTCAAAGTGTTTTGAAAAGATGTTAGCCACATCTAAAGCATTGTTAATGATTGTGTTATTGACTTTAAGTAAAATTTGTTCATCATCAAATGTCTTAGTGCATTTACGCCGCAAATTGACTATCTTCCATATTTCCTTACTAGAATCGGATGCTTTTTCTATTTGATTCCTAATATAATTACGTTTTGCAATGCTAACAACCTTTTTGTATAGTCTGACATACCTGTTTCGATATTCCAGAACCGACTTATCACATTGTGTCTTATCTATAGTGTTAAGAAAACGTTTCACTTTGCTGGCTACCTTTACTCCGCTCGTTATCCATTTAGATGTCCCATTCCTTCTAATATTAAATTTTATTGTACGTTTCTTAAATATTTTTGAATGTATGTCTTTAAATTTGCAAAGAAACGTGTTTATGCCAGTGCTCCAGTTTGTCTCTAATAGTGTTTTCCTAAAAATCTTCTTGTTCTTGTTATTATAACTTCTTCTACATAAAAGCACATAATTAGGTTGGTTTTGAAGCTCAACAATTTCCAAACGTGTTTCACAGAATAGCCCTGCGTGTCCGTCAGAAAGCCCATTATGTTCCACATTTATACTTTCAATACTCTGGTCAGATAAGTTAGTCAGGATATTATCTATGCACGATTCCGATTTGTTTCGTCTAAAAGTAGGTGAGTCTATTAAATACCTAAAGTTGTAACACGTAAGTAACGATATGAATGTGTTACACCGCATGTCATCTTTTAATATATTAATATTAAAGTCACCACAGATCATACATTTTTTATTGAGGAAATGCTGTAATAGCTTTTCAAGCCTATCCATGAAATTATCAAAATTACTATTTGCGGGTGTTCTATAACAACAAATAATACACAAATTTGTTTCAATATCTTTGACTCCACAGACTTCAAAACAATCGGTTTTATACAATTGTTTACATATTTGGAGTTCTTCTGTTTTTCTATCATGAGTTGTCAATATCAAAGAACCCCCTCTATTTTTTTTAAGTCTCGTGTTATAAGCTCCCATTTTATAATCACTTAAATTAAATTGTTTTACTAAAGTTTCGTTGAGAAAGTGCTCAGTAATACATATATAATTGAGTTTATATGACAAATCACTTAAATATATCTCAAGTTCATCTTTTTTACTAATAATTCCACATACATTTTGATGATAAATATTTAGTGTAGAACAAAGTTTTTGTTTATTAACGAAAACATATTTCTGTATTATTTTGCTCTATATCACTTTTGTTTCCACTACTAATTGTTTTATTGCGATTCATCAGAAAGAAATAATATGGGATGGTGCCCTTACGAGGTATCAATAACTGTGTACTACTCTTAGAGCCATGCCCTATTATAGAATTATGCTCTGTATCAATTTTATTTCTACTATTAATCGTTTTATTGCGATTCATCAAAAAGAAATAATATGGGATGGTGCCCTTACGAGGTATCAATAATTGTGTATTACTCTTAGAGCCATGCCCTATTATAGAATTATTAATACTTTTTGTATTTCTTGTACTGTTCAAAATTTTTAAAAATCGTTCCTCATAATAACTTATATCTAGAGCCTTGTTTATACAATGATATATATCAATTGACTTAGAAACCCTCGCATCTTCAAGTGAAATAAATTTTACATATCTAAAATTACTGCAAATTTGTCTTAGTGTATCATTAAGTTTGGTATCATTTAAATGTTTACTACTACATACTCCTAATACAAACACGCAACAATTTGCTAGTTTTTTTAGGCAGGCGCTTAACTCAATTATAACATGCATTGGATTGGTGTCATGTTCACCGACAGACAATATAATGGTGTCATTTTTGCTAAACTCTAGTGACGATAATGATTTGACAATTTCTTCCGTTGTCGCTCCAGGTTTAGTATTAGCGCTGAACTTGTAATTTCCATATTGTGTGCGAGTTCTGGACCATATCAACTTTGATGCTAGGCCTACACATTGCTGTCCTCCAACAATATGCACGGTGTTATCTGTTGTTGATGGTAATTGTACAAGTTTTTATTTAATTAAGATTAAATTGTATACAGTATATTTTCAATATACATACTGCATTCTATGAATTGTACTAAATCGTATACAGCGTGTTATCACTATACTTTAAACACTAAAACATACAGTATGTTCACACTATATCTAAAATATATTGTAACCTATTATATCTATGAAAATGTATACAAACATTATCTTCCAATTTATTTAATTAAAATCGAACTATTGACGGGTAAAATTGCAAGTTATTTGTAAGTAATTCCCTTTTTTTAACATATAAACCGAAATGCTTATACTTAACAAGTGTCTATCTTCAATCTATACATATAGGGGTAATATATAATACTTGTTACTGCCCGCGGCTTCTCCTAGGTTTATACAAAATTTTACGCGTGATTTAGTAATAAATATCAAAATTGTATTAAAATAAAATATATTTAAAAATAACATGAAACGAGCCCTCTTTGTGTGTCCTAATATTATTAGTATACTGTGCCCGACAGGGTTCAAAATGGATTCGCAACGCTTTAAAAATCACAATCAACTATTGTGGAAAGCAATAAAAAAAATTCCAATAACCAGACATCTTAACAAATCTACACATTTATAATATTTTACACAGATGAACACTGAAATATTCTCCGAAACTCTTGAAAAGCGACAACAGAATTTCTTCCATCTAATATTTAACCGACTTTCAAGTAAAATAGTACGGCGCTTTGTGGTATCGGTTACGCACACAAAACGTAGTCACGATCAATAGAAAATACGGTTATAGTTTCAGCTGTAGAATTATCACACGACGTTAAACGTTGCCGGTATACTTTCACCGCTCTTTCACCCAGTCTCTGTGAAATGTTAGGGTAATTGTGTCTTTGAGGAAGGAATAGACTGGGCTATCGAATTACATTCCAACTGTATTTAGATTTCGTGATCGGATGGTTTGATGTACATTGTAACATTGTCACGTTTATGCATATAGATGCATAGACGTGACAATGTAGCGACACAGTTCTAAGGCTTACATATTTTCAGCACTTACATGTAATGCAGTAAAAAATGTACTTTTCTGTCTGCTATGCAAATATCTAAACCCGTGCTAAGCTACTGATATTTTTCTTTCAAACTCAATAAAATTTTGCCATACCAGGGCTTCTAGTCTTTCGCTTGGCTGCAGACATAAACACATTTTTTTGCATCTCGAAACGAAATAAATATAGAATTACTAGATTTGTAACACAATTAATATCAGTACGGTCGTCAACGGCAACCTCTTATTATAAGTTCAACTAATGTCTGGTTTTAATCATAATACAATAATAGAACATTTGTAACACAAATTGAAAATAAAAAAGATATTATATTACTAGTTTTTCCCCGCGGTTTCACCCGCGTAAGTCCCGTTTCCGTGGGAATAAATCGGATTAAAAATTGCTTATGTGTGAATCCAGGTCTCCAGCAATCTACATATCAAGTTTCATCACAATCGGTCCAGTAGTTTTTGCGTGAAAGAGTAACAAACATCTATACATCCATAAACCTCACAAACTTTCACATTTATAATATTAGTAAGGATTTAGCTTTAGGTTAGGTTAGTAAAAGTACTTTTCTCTAGACGAAAAGTTCTATTTCCTTTTCTGTTCCCCTGACAAGGTGTATGCGAAATTTCATGATGATCGGTCGAGTAGTTTAGGTATGAAAGCGTAACAAACAAATTCACGTTCGTATTTATAACATTAGTTACTATGTTAGTAAAGAGCAGCGATGCTCAGTGGGGAGACCAGCAGACTGCAATGCAGAGGGTCTCGGGTTCGAACCCACATCGCGGACCTTTGACTTTCGGTAGTTATATGACTTTTCGAAATTATGTGCGTATTGATTGATAATTATCGCCTGCTCCGTGCCTCGAAGAGCACGTTATGCCTTCGGTCCCGGCTGCCATGAACATCTATGGCAGTTGTATTGGGGAAGTCGACACAAAAGATCCCACTGGGTCGAAATGTCGCCGGTCTGTACTGACTGGCCCCCACACAAGTTAAGATAAGATACGATGTTAGTATATATAGCAGTATAGTATATATAAAGCCTTCTGAAAGATACTTTAAGCAAAGAACTTACCACTATATTTTAGAGCGATATCATTGCATACATTAAAATGAAACAAACCTATACATTCTGTGACGTGATGTCTCATGCCCGCGAATGTAACGAAAATCCTTTAAAAGATGGTCGTAAAGCCTCACATTCTAGAAGACTCTTTTAGTTAATGACTACACAACCTCCGTTGACTTGGTTTCCAAAAACACAATAATATTTAAACAAGGAAAAATCTTGTTAATGCTTCTCAAGACGGTCTCCCGACCAAACATTACGTAATTAACGGAAGCCATACTTAAGAAAAACATATCACTTTCTCTGCCTTTCTAATGAACAAACACTTTATATGTTCCATAATTGGAACACAGGAACATGCTCTTACATGCTCCAAATTGAATTGTACCAAAAATGGAACACGTTTTTTAAGTGTATTACTTTGGGATAAGAGGAAGTCTTAATTAGAACGTATAATTTGATTGAAATAAAGCGATACTTTAATTAAAGTTGTGTACCAATTTTCTCACGTTTCGGTATACGATAAGTTAGTGCACAGTGCTGCGTTTACTCAGGGAGTTAGAGGCTAGTTGGTATTCCAGTAAGACTACTGTCTTGACATTCTGTAGCTGTCACGACTTAGCTTACTAAAATCCATGATGGCTGACAGTGGCAGTATATTACATCTGCCATTGTTTATTATTGTTTTACATAATATTTCCTTATTAAAATTGCCGCAATACTAGTAGTACCTACAAGCCATTTATTTTGTGAAAGTGTACTATAAAGTTCATGATAATTTACGATTGAATTTTACGCCTTTAATATTTCTTGTTTTACTGAGTATAAAATAACATCACGCCGTCTGCCTATAAACTGTGGTTAAGGTGCATTGTACCAAATTTCGTAATGATATTTAGTATAACTATAATAATGAGTAGGTATTATTAACCCCATAAATACATCATTACTGTCTTGATGTTGCTGTTGACTATCTGAAAATATGTTAATAGGTAAAAGTTTTTAGACTATCGCGATTTGTACACATACTTAATATAATGCTAGACAACGGCTTTTACTCGCGATAAAGTATTTAAAAGGTAATAAATACCTATTGATTGCCCGACGTTTCGACCGACTTGCATCGATCGTGGTCACGGGTTGACTGATGTGAGCTCAGTGAAGAAGTGTGAAGTGCGGGTTTCGGCAACTACCCTCACTGGGTCACTATTATTTTTATTCGAACTGTCGGTATTTCGACACACAACACTAACGACGTCTACATCAGTCAACCCGTGACCACGATCGATGCAAGTTGGTCGAAACGTCGGGCAATCAATAGGTATTTATTACCTTTTAAATACTTTATCGCGAGTAAGACCCGTTGTCTAACATTATGTTAATAGGTAGCTGCCTACGCGTTAACTTGAAGAACTGCAAGAATGACGTATTTGTTTGACTGGTCGCTCGCCGCTGTCGCCGCGTCGAATGTTGTGGATTCGAATCCCACACGGGAAAATATACAAATAGTATGGACCAAATGTATTTGTTTTTAACCTGAGTGTATCTGTGTCCATAATTGTATTTTCATATAGCTCTTGCGGCACAGTATCCCTGATAAGCTGTCTTTAAAAAACTGTAATCCTAAACTTGATATTATTACTGACTACGTTTAACAACGAAATTCAAAAACTTACACGGCTGGGATATCAAACCTCATAATTAACCATTGCACATATTTGTACCACTAGACTATACGTACTATTTTAAAGAGAACACATTAAGTAAAAATATAATTATACTCATGTCTGCCTATCTGAAAACTAAACATATTAAAGAAACAGCTGAAGTCAAATCAATTATTATTTTAATAGTGTTCTGTAATTGCACTAACTATATTAATTAACGACAACAATAATGTTTTTACTAGGCGACAATCCATAAAACAATGTAATGTCTACTTTACATTTTAAAATATCCTTGTTCCAGTTATTTCGCCATTATCTTACTAAAGGACATTAATTTACATTAACACATAGTTAATATAATAAGATTGTTATCAATTAAACCTAAATGCCTGATTTTGAACTTTTGATCTGTTGACAATTCTACGTCCTTGCGTTCTTGCTTTAGAAGCATTCAAATACTAACTAATAAGTAATTATATATAATATATTTTAAACTAACACCATCCTAAATTAAATATAATTAATACACTTTTAAATTGCTTTCAGATAAAATATAAATTAATTACTGCACAAATACGGCTAACAAATTTTACTACATTTTCAAATTCATCGTTCAAAATTCTAACATTGTATAATAGTGTACCAATAATTTAAACTCTATTTAAATTCGAATAAAAGAACTTAATCTTTCTTTCTACTAATTCTTTCTTTCTAGCAGTTTGTATAAAATACTTACTTCGTTCACAATATAAATCCTTTCTCACTATCCCACTAGCAGAATATAAACGCAGCATCAAAAAAATTAAGGAGCACTCGTATAGAAATGTATTCAAAGTTGATAAGTGCGACCCACGCACTGTCAACTTAATATTTTGACAGCAAAGTTACTACAGACTCAATGTAGGCATATTTACAAAAGTAAATAAACACCATCGATGTTTGTGAGTTTTCGAGAAAGTTGGGAATAAAAAGACATTCTGTTATTTTCTTTCTGTATGGTTTATGAAAATATTTATTTTCTGTAGTTAGGAATGTCATGTGCCTCATATGTTTCGTATTTTATTAAATTTGCTTTCTTTAGGTGAAGTTGGCGTACCAGATTTGATACACCAAAATTTTACTCATGATATTATCATAATCATAATCATAATCATAATCCTTTATTTGTGAAACATAGGTTAGATACAGGTGTTAGTGTTATTATTTTTAAGTACCACTACGTCTTACCACATTATGTGGTGTACAAATAATATTCAATAGAAATAAAGTTACAAAATATAATAATTACAAGTCAGATAGTAATTAAATAATAGTTTAAATAATAATACTTGCAGTCAAAATAGTAAAAAGAAAATAATTATAATGTCACAATTTGAAATCTTTGAAGCAGTGTACATGTCACACTGAAATTAAATTAATTTTATAGTAATAGGAATAATTATGTCAATATGATAATTACAGCATTATTATTATTACATATTTTTATCATCGAGATATTCATCAACAGAATAATAAGCTTTGTTAATAAGAAATTCTTTTAGAGTATTTTTAAACATTTGTAAATTTTCAGCAGTTTGGATACATCTAGGCAGCTTATTGTATATCTTGGGTGCCATTACGAATATGCTGTTGTGATATAAGGCAGTTTTAGCTCGAACCATATGTATTTTACCAAATCTACGGTTACTAGTTACTTCTGAAAATTTTGACCAGTTTTTTTTTACAAATAAAGCTGTTTCAAATATATGAATTGATGGCATTGTCAGTATTTTTAAATTAATAAAATGTGGTTTACATGAATCAGTAAAGTGAATGTTACATATTGCTCTTATACAGCGTTTTTGAGACTTAAAAACTAATTCTTTACCAGTTGCATTGCCCCAAAATATAATGCCATATCTTAAAGTGGCTGCAACTAATCCGTGATAAGCAGTAACAACCGCGTCTCGATTTACAGTTTTATTTAACATGTGCAGGGCATAAGCATATTGGTTTATTTTACCACACACCATTTCTATTTGGCAATTCCACTTCAAATTACTTTGAATTTGCAAGCCTAAGAATTTTGTTATTTTAATGTCACTTATGCGTTGATTATTGTATTTAATATCTATGTCCCTTGTTTTGTTCTCATTTTGTCCAAAACTCATAATAGATGTCTTACTTAAATTAATTTTTAGGTTTTGTGAGTCCAGCCAACTCACTAAAGACACAATATTTTCTTCGATTACTGATTTAGTGGTATGTATATTATCATGGTTAAATACGACGGTGCTATCGTCAGCAAACATTACCATAGGAAACTTAGTAGCAGATGGGAAGTCATTAATATAAATAATGAACAGCAGAGGGCCGAGTGTACTACCCTGTGGTACTCCATATCTTATAATTCTTGATTTTGACTTATAACGAGTTTCAGTTTTAGACTTAAGGCATATTTTATCAATAACTGTAATTTGTTGTCGATTGCTTAGGTAAGATTCTATCAATTTGGATACATTGCCTCGAATACCATAGGCGTTTAATTTATTGACGAGTATTTTGTGATTCACATAATCGAACGCCTTCGTCATGTCCATATAAAGTGCTTGGACTGGCATTCTCTTGTCCATTCTAGATATAATTATTTCCAAGAACTCATAAATTGCCACATCAATGCATTTGTTTTTTCTGAATCCTTTCTGATTATCTCTAAATAGGTTGTTTTTTTCAAAATAGTTATTCAAGTTGCTATAAATTACTTTTTCAAAAATCTTAGAGAATATAGGTACTAAGGCAATCGGCCTATAGGATTGCATATTTTCTTTGTCATCTTTTTTATAGAGTGGCTTAACTAGAGATATCTTTAGCTTTTCAGGATATACACCCTGTACGATGCAGTTATTTATTAATTGACTTAATACGGGTGATATTGGTACCGATACCATTTTTACTATTTTAGTATTAATGTCATCATAGCCGGTGCTTATGTAGATATATTTTGATTTTATACTGATCGGATTGCGAAGGCGGCGGTGTGCTACCTGATGCTATGCAAGAGTCATTGGCTTCGACTCCTGGTTTGGATAAAGATCCGACCTGGGTATTAAACATGAGTGAGAGTTATTGCGTTCCTGTCAAAAAAGTCTTTGTAGTAGAACCGAATTTGGAACTGTGCCTTGAACGCGGCAAGTCTCGCCTCCTATAATCTTCTTCTTCTCCCTAGCCTTTATTATTCCCAAGTCACTTGGAGTTGGCTTTTCTAGTCTAACCGGATTTGACTGGATATCAGTTTTTACACGGAGCGGCTGTCACCTAACCTCCGCAACCCAAAGGCTAACGATACCCTAAGGTTAGACCAGTGTCAGTATATTATAGGCCACTGATTTCCCAATAACGAGTGCCATAGATGTTCATGGCAGACGGGACCGACGGCTTAACGTGCTCTCTGAGGCACGGAGCAGGCGATAATTGTCAATCAATACGCAAATAATTTCGAATAGTCATATAACTTCCGAAAGTTAGAGGTGCGCTACGGGGGTTCGAACCCGGGACCCTCTGCATTGCATATCGCTGCTACTGAGCTAGCACTGCTATAATATGGGATCCTCCTATAATATGGGACATAAAACCATAGTTAGACAAATATGGCTCTAATACTTCTGACTACCCTCATTCACAGTAGTCGCATTCACTACCATTGCGCCATCAAGGCATTATAGTGTGATAATATGCACATAAATACAACATATTTATCTTAAAATCACTTGCTAAGACCATCACATTAAGCAGCCCGCCATATTACTAAGATTTTCAGATAATAAAGGACTTTGTTCGCGTAAAATTATAACCTGCTATTAATAGTTATCATCAGATCTAGCGATTAGACATAAGCATAGAAATGGTGACATTAACTGATGTTTATTAACTTGACACGAAAAGCTATGATTGCTCCATCGTTTACTGACGAAAGCGTCAGCGTATGTTCTCGCAATTATACTTATGTCCTCCAGACCAAATTTCGGTCACGGCAGACATTTTTAATGGTGGCAAATATTATAACGCACAAGTGTGTGCGCAAACAGAAGTACTCTTTATTCCATAACTCTCATAATCCTATGGGATGGTAATCCGACACAGTCAGAGAGAGAGATCCAAGACCATCGGTTTGACGTGCTTGGCAAGGCAGAAGGTGTCTAACACCGCCTATTAAATCCGGATTGCTATTGCAATAACTTCTTGTTCGCCAGAGCCTGAATTCGAATCTGAGACGTCGTACACAGCAGTCGCATTTACTACTGCTGCAGTACGGAGACAGTTGCAAAGTGGCTGAAGTTAGTAGGTATATGTAGATTTACAGATGGCTCGTAGATTTTTGACCAAAAATAGAATAGAAAATAACAAACGAATACACGGGTAAAACCTATTACAACAAATATACTTACGGCAATCCCCGGGACTCGTAGAAGATTCAATCCCTTTAAACCCCAACCATATAATGAATACACAAACACAAAATCAGATAGCACAAACCGAATGATTTCCATATGCAATTGTTGTCGGCCCCGCGTGCGTCTGCGCAGCCGTAAATCTCTCAAGCGCTGTATAGATCTATAGATCATTCAGACGGGAAGATCTATTGCTGGTGAGGATTTCCATCTGTCAAAATGTATATGTAGTTGTTTAAGAAGGTGGTGTTACGTTGGAGTTTTAATTTTTTATAAGCGGCGATAGTTCAGTAGATATATTTTTGGTCTGACAAGTCAAAGGTTCGAATACAGAGTTCGAAATTATTGCCACGGATTAAAAGTTTTGTAGTTTAGTGCCTATTAAAGAGGTTACGGAAATATTGTGATGCAGTCAGTATGCCTAAGTGTTGAACAAAATATCATAGAATTATTTAGAAATTAATTTAGTAATAGTAGTGCATTAACTAGATAGGACAATGCGTAACATTTTGTTTTCTGGATTTCGAAACATTTAGCAACTTTCGCCTTCTTTTTGTAAACATAATAATACGTACATACCTGTATATCTTATAGCCATGTGTAAAATTCTAAGGGAAAATTGATGCACCAGACCTTCATGACGAGCTCTGTCGATTTTTTGTTCCTAATAACTACCGTTGCAACCGAAGGCACATGTTGTTTCCCGTGCCATCATATCGCACCGTAGCACGCGCTAAGTCACCCATACCGCGCTCGCTTTCTGCTCTTAACGCTCTCCTGTACACCAATCCTGACTGTGACTTGTTTGTACACACTAACAATATATTCGGCCATCCATCCGATAGCCGAATATATTGTTAGTGTGTCAGCGGTTATGTGCGAAGGAAATATTGTGTCTGTCTTGGTATCCATAAAACTATTCATTTGTTTTATATCTTTGTTTTTTTTTATGTTTTCTTATCTTTAATTATTGTATTTTGTGTATAACCGATGTAATTAAATAAACAAATGAATCCCTGAAAGCAAGATCAGATATACACCTACATTACGCCTGTTAAATTTTTGGGTTCGACAAACAACATCGGTAACATTTCCAGGCTCCTTACCGTCAAGCAACATTCTGGTAGAAAAAGCGAATAACACTTAACAATCTGATAATCAAACGCACTGATCGCAGGAACACAACACACAGGTTTTAGCTGCGATCTTCTGAATAGTGAAGGTTAACTTGAGCGGGCATTCAGCGATGTCCTGCCTTTCCTATTAATTCTGTGGTTTTCAATGAAAACTCATATAATGTTTCTTTGTTGTTTAGGTACCAGTACCGTAGAGGAATCTCATCTGCGTTCGTGAGTTAAAGAATGATATTAAACTAATAAAAGAATAATACCCAATAACATAAGGGATGTGGACTAATTTCACAGCTTTACTTACTGTTTGAACCCCCTTTATTAAATACAAGCTTTTGAGCGTGGCTCCGCCTGCGTGGTACCTACATCAACAAAAAGTAGACTATGACTTTCCCCAGATTTTAACTATCTCTGTACCAAATTTTACCTAAATCGGTTAAGTGATTTAGCCGCGAAGAGATAGCAGACAGACAAAGTTACATTATATATTTAGGTATATTATATTAGTTTATACTAGTAAGGACTAGCTGTTTGATATGGTTATATCCACGTTTATGATTACTGCTCCGCTCCCGAGGTTCGTAGCGTGATGTTATATAGCCTGGATAATATAGCTTTCTAATGGTGAAAGAATTATTAAAATCGGTCTAGTAATTTTTAAATATATTCATCACAAACAAAAAATCGTGTCCAATATTTTTTACTAATCTAAAATCTAGACGGACTAATAACTTTTTTTAGTCATCATGCCTAGCAACTAACTCATTAGGAATAAATCCTGTGTTGCGGGCATCTTTACAAACATTCAAACAACAGACATAAAGAACACCTACACTTGTTAATCACACATTTTTTTGTTCCATTTGGGGATAAAACTCTCAACATTCGGCGCAGAAGCAGTCGCAAAGCAACCACCTACAACACTACGTCATCAATGCAGTCTATCCATCCAGTCATCGATATATTAAAAGCAATTGCAATCACACCCACAGCATCTCCAAGACACACTTCATATAAAGGCTGTCCCGTAATTAATGGATAACCTTAAAATATCTTATAGTAGAACTGAGTTCAGAAAAAAAAATTAAAAAAAAAAAAAATTAAAAAAGTGCAATAGCTAGCTCATGCTTTTGACTGTCTATCTATTAACATGATTAGTGTTTAACAATAAAACAATAAAATACCGATGGAATTCATTCATTTATGGTCGTAGTGTACAAGAAAGTTAAATATGGTACCTACTAAAAAAAACATATCGCAGGTAGTAGTTAGGATAGATATTTACTTATATTTTTTTCTGAACGGCAATCAGTTCTACTATAAGACATTTTAAGGTTATCCATTAATTACAGGACAACCTGTATATAATATATAATAATAATATCAGCTCTGTATTAAACTGTCCCACTGCTGGGCACGGGCCTCTTCTCACTGTGAGCTGGCCACGCTGCCCAGTGCGGGTTGCAGACTTCATATATCTTCGAGAACATTATGGAGAACTCTCAGACATGCAGGTTTCCTCACGATGTTTTCCTTCACCGTTAAAGCAAGCGATAATTAACTATTTAATACGCATATATCTTCGAAAAGTCAGAGATGCTCGCCTTGGGTTCGAACTCGAGACCCAGTCCAACGGTTACCTACTAGGCTAACAAAACGAGCTTCATATAACATAACGATTAAACTATTCTACATAATATTGTCTTATGTTTACGCGAATGTTATACATTGAAATTAAACACTTTATACGGATTTTGTCGCGTTGTTTATTTTACTTTAAACACTTTTATTACATAATTTTGAAACTCTAACACTACTATTATTAAACGTTACTACTTCTTCTTCCTAGCCTTTATTATTCCCAAGTCACTTGGGGTCGGCTTTTCTAGTCTAACAGGATTTGACTGGATATCAGTTTTTGCACGGAGTGGCTGCCACCTGACATCCGCAACCCGAAGGCTAACGATACTCTAAGGCTAGACTAGTGTCAGGATATTATAGGGCACTGACTTCCTAATAACAACTGCTATAGATGTTCACGGCAGCCGAGACCGACGGCTTAACGTGCTCTCCGAGGCACGGAGCAGGCGATAATTGTCAATCAATACGCACATAATTTCGAAAAGTCATATAACTTCCGAAAGTCAGAGGTGCGCGACGTGGGTTCGAACTCGAGAACCTCTGCATTGCAGTCTGTTGGTCTCCCCACTGAGCTATCGCTGAACTTTACTATTATTTAATTTAATTGAAACTATTTATTTAAGTTTACACTTTGCCCCGACTTTTCGGTTACTTTACAGCAGCCATGTTCACGGGGAGGCTAAGATGGTAGTTGTCTCAATGTTCTGAAGTGTACCTAGTTATTTCAAAGTACCCAAACATAATTTTATCTTCGGTGTTTCTATTTACGCAGAATGAGCTCAAAGTATCATAAAGTCTAGCTGTGTTTTGCTTGTTCTTGGCTTTGACTATTTGAATTACTGGATCCCAAGCTGGTGGTACAAAATCCGTATAAAGTGTTCAATTTCAATGATTAAGCTGTTCATTAAACCTCATATTTCCCATAGTTATTCCTTTACATAAAAAACTGACTGGCACCAGACATAATAAGTCCGTCTAGTCAGTTACCAACATGAAAACCACAATTGTAATCCATTTATTAATTGTCTCAATTAATTCTACGTGAACACTCATTATGTCCGACCCGGGATCAACTTGATGGGAGCTAGTTATTTTTCTTGTGTTTTGTATGGGAATATATGAAGTAGTGTTGTTGTAGATTATTGCGGCAGTTATTCGTTTTTACGTAGTTGTAATTGTGGTTTCTGGATTACCTTTTTGTACTTATTTGTATTGGCTTGGCGCCGGAGTATAATTCTGAGCAAAATCGTCATGACAGTACTCTTGCAAAAAGTCATATATATCCAAAAAATATTGTAATTATTTTTATTTAGATTTATGCATTTATGTCACCGATGCACTAGACAGTGCTGTATTACAAACTAATTTTGCCAACTATGTTTTAGGTCGATGTTTTGAAACTCGCACTTATTACGTGAGTAATAGATGCGAGTTTATTGCAATCTACTGACCACATTATTAAAATCCGTGCTGTTATTGAGAATTACCTAACAAGAAACTCAATAACACTTTATCAGACGAAATCGAACTCGAGACCTTATGATCGGTTGCAAACATAAGCGCAAACTGAAGTCCCATATTATATAAATACTTAAAATAACTTAAATTATTAAGCACGTTCCGAGCAAGAACAGTTAGTAACATTAAGGAAAAATTCGAATTAAATAGATTATCAATTATCTAATATTCCCATATTCCTAACAGTTACTAAGCTATTCTCAGAATTGTGATAATCTGTTCTACTATCATATAATAAGGGTGAAAGATTTGTTTGTAATCAATAAACTCTGGAACTACTGAATCGATTTCAATCATCCTTTCATCATTAAAAGGCCACCTTATAGGCTATACAGGTTGATTGAAATTGTGTAATTCCTTTTAACCACGCATTCTACTAGTGATAAAGAATAACCCTGGCCATAAATTTCTTTAATTAGAATTATGAAAATTATTATTTTTATGACGAGTAGTGAAAATGTTGTTAAATATATATGTCGTGGTATATATATATATATGTTTTTGGAAAAATTAATGTTTCGATTTTTTTCATGAAATGGTTTCAGATAGTCATATGTTAACCACCCGACACAATCTTAATATTTTACTAATTTAAAAATAATAACAACAATAACTGATGTCGTAAATAATAAGGGGCAATAAAAGGGACCGCCCTTTATTATTTACGACATTAATTATTGATATGTTATTTTATTTTAATTGGTAAAAAATTAAAATTGCTTGGGGTGGTTAACATATGACTATCTGACACCATATCACGAAAACAATGAACCAATATTTTTCCAAAAAAGTAATACCTATAAAAAAAATGGTTAGGATTATTCTATACCACTAGTAGCATGCGTGGTTAAAAGGAATTACACGATTTCAAAATCATCCTGTATAACAGCACGCTACGCGCCGCTGGACTGTCGCAGCAATCAAAACATAGGTAAAACCGCGGGGTATACCTAGCATTCACTATTTTATTTACGAATTCGTAGAAACAAAGTATTATGGTACTATTAGGCAACTGTATACCTACCGATTCGAATTACCCATTAAACCATGGCTAAAGTAAATTTTCCATGCTTGTATGGGAATTAAAAAATACGTAGTATTATGTGTAGATTTCACTTCCTACTAAATAAGTAAAAAGATATAGGTATTATGTAAAAAGACAATTATTTTTCTGTCTATATACGGCATGAAACAAAAAGGCTTATATTGTCTTAAGACTGCGCCGAGCGTAAGACGCGGTTGGGCTTAATGACAGAGCTCGATATTCAAATCGGCGCGCGGTCGCCATAATAGAATTGTATGGAGGATTTGAAGTGCTTTTTTGATAAATATGTATCTTTATTGCCAACCAATAACTTAAATATTAGGGACGGACAAATTGTAATATAACTATTTATGTTTCGTTTAAGCTGTAAAATAGGATAGATTTCTACTGTTATAATCTAAAATCACGTAACACGAGCTTACGTTTTTGCATTTTTCGTGCATATTTACGTAATTTTGTAGGCACAAATATTAATTATTTTAAGTTTTTTACACAGAGTAATTGTAAACACATTCATTGTTATTGTAAACGTATATTTTATATTTTTATTAAACAAAAAGTTTTGATTTTATCAACTTAACTATGACCGCCTGTTTTGGCACATTTCGCTCGGCGCGTAGTATAGGCAACTGTTACACCGGTATGAATTTCCAAAGCAATTAGAAGAGAATCTAATGTCTTTATAAATTCAAAAGTTGACATATCAACCAGACTATACTTTTTCATTGGGTTCAAGACTTAAGACAGGCTATAGTGACTCATTAAACAACCATTTACAAATAGTATAACGATTTATTAAAAGAACGCAATCTTTTTAACTATTTTCAAACGATTTAAATTTACACTTTTCCTGAAGACGATTTATATTGAATTATCCTAGAGATAGAACGAATATGATTGCACTTCGAAAGTGCGCAATAATCATGGCAAAATGAATGACTGTTCATATAGATTGCCATGTAAAAATTAAAAAAAAACGTCATTTTAACACCTGTAAGGATGAACTGACTTATTTGAAAAGCCCATTCTTACCAGTGGGTACATCTCACTTAAGAGTAGGCTTCTCTAATTAGTAGCAATACCTGTTTCACTCTACGTATAATATAAGATTGTGGCTGTCTTATAATATGGCGTTGCAGTGGTGAATACTGTTATGTATACGAGGTCTCAGGATCGCTTCCCGTTCTTTTGTTAATTTTCATTACCCGACAAAGTTCCAATTCTTAGTAGCAGTATGAATGCCGGATCTGTGACCGGTGATAAGCCCGTGAAGAAAAGTAACTGTCAAATGTTGTTCGAAAAACCTCTGCTTACCCCTTTCGAACTATAGGCGTGAAACTATATTTATTACCTATGAGTAACACTAGGAGAAACAATTACATATGCCTATACTCAAACAGGGGCGACGTGAGAGAATGCATGTTTATGTACGAGATAATATTTATAGCCGCGTGAAAGTTGCGCTAACAGTTAACATATAGGTTTATTAAAACGGCCTCTGTTTAGTAGCACGGGATTTGAGGCTTAAACTGTAAAGCAAGGCATCAGCTGAACTCTTTGGACTAGTGGCTTAAAAGCACGAGTTGTTCATCGTCGTAGGTTCAATTTGCGGTTGTATAAAATATTTTCTACTTAGTAATTCTCAATAGTTAAAGCCTAGAAGAAGAAGAGCATGTATAGCCGGTAGTGGCCAAGTCTTCTCAATAACCTATATGTCCTACATGCCACATAATACAGAACATAGATGTACTTTACCTAATAAGCCCATATAACCTATCAAATAAACTAGAAGACTAATGGCCAGTCCCAAAACTAACATGTAAAGGTTATCTGAAAGATAAATCGCATGCTGTCTCACACTTGTTAGGCTAAAGAAAAGAGATGGCGAGACTTTTATCTGATAGATAAGTGCTATTTGGAGGTGATAGGACGAGCCCTTAATGCGGTATTTGCACGGATACTTTGGTTTAAGCGACATGCTTTTAATAACTAAATAAAACAGTGACAGTCACAAATAGTATATATGTTTAGAGTCTGGATGTTCTTTGTGTATGTTATTTCCATAGTTATAAATTCTACCGCGACACAGGCATTGTACAAGGCGTTTTTATAATCCCTATATTTTGCATTACCTTTAAAAATAAGTACCTAATCCCCGTTGTTTTCTTGCTTTCAAATAGACAACAAGGTATAATGCCTGAGTTACCGGTTATTTTACAAATATTCAAGCAACAGACACCCAGAATCGAAACAACTATTTGCAGAGCACACAATTTTTTGCCTGTTGTGGGGATTGAACCTACTATATTCACCGAAATGGCAATGGTAACGCAACTACTTCGCCATCCTTTCGGCAATATACACAGACATAAGTCTATATATAAGTTTATTTATTTATCTCGGCGTCCTAGCGTTCTAGTGCAGCTCATTAAACTTAGTAGTAAAACTACCATCTATTTAAGTTTAAACCTATGATTTAGTACACACTCATTGGCTTTAGAACTCCTTTCTATCGTAATCTATACACAAAACAATATATCGATTACACTAACATCGATTCTCGTAACGAACTGTAAAGACTATTATCTTTATCGATAATCAATATTCTAAGAACTTTGGTTGTCTATAAAAACTAATTGCGTCTAAAAGATAGCCAAAATTGAAAGTCAAGGATAAGGGAAATAGTGTTCCGTACAGAATTTCGTATAGCTTTTCTCTCTGCATGTCTGATGCATGATTTATGTAACAGAAAACGGGAATTACCACGATTATCCTTGCTTAATTTGCCATTCCAAATAAAATTCTTTGGATAGCCAAAATTACGTATAACATACATATATATATATATATATATATTTGCCAGCTAGTATATTGCAGCATGCAGCAACACAGTTACCCTCTTAAGTTGAAAAAGTACTTTAACTTAAGAGGGTAGTTCTTATCGATGGATCAATCACCATTCTTCTTTCATTTTAACTTTTTGGTACGACTCGACTCCCACTGTTTCATCCATTTGTTCAACAGAGATACGTCCATATCACCCCTTCCTCTGCCAATGTAAATTCTTCCTTCTAAGATTGTTTGTGTGCAGTAAAAATAACGCCCGTAAAAGACTCATTTAATGTGTCTCAGATAATAATGTGTCGTTTCCTAACGCACCTCATAAATCAGTAGGCAGTCATAAGCTTAGTTATTATCATTAGTGACTTGTATCGCGCCGGTACTAGCGTGTATCATCATAATGATCTGGTACTTAAAGGTGGCATAATCGACGAACTCTCCTTACGGTGAATGATATCGCTGGACCTCATTATGATTTGTAACGGAACAATTAGATAGTTCACTGCATAGTGCAGATGTTTAAGCAGTTAACGCAGTGGCATACAAAAGGCCTATATCCGAATTTCGGTCACGGCAGTCTTAACGGATACTAACCAGCGCAGCAGATATTATAGTACACAAATGTGTGCCAACACAAGTGAATTCTCTATTTCCTTATTTTCAATGCCCGATGGGACGGCAATCCTATATGATCGGAAAGAAATCAGACGCAAGACATACAGCTTTACGTGCTTTCCGAGGCACAGAGATGAATATCACTACCAACTTCCAAATTCCAGACTATATACATATTATTTATTATAAATTTTGATTGATCCGACTCATAATTCAAATCCAAAACAGCTTGAACAGCAATCGTATAAACTGCCGCTGTGCAGATTCATACTACAAAGGTGCTCCGTTGAGGTGTTCACCCCTTAGCTATCTCAACTGATAAAGCACCATAATACCTAGACAGAGAAGTATTTAAAGACACCTCCATGTGATGAGTTTTATTTTTCTATGTCTTTTCCATGGTTTCCTAAAAACAATACTGTATTCTGAACAATACAAAAACATATTTCGCTATCTTATTATACTACATTTAGACATTCTAAGAAAGAAACACTTCACACGATTGCGACGCGCCAAAACGTCTCACTAACCTAAATAACCGAAAATATTTAAAAATGGCTCCCATACATGTAATAATGCCGTCTAACAAAAAAATAGTTAACGATTCAGAAATTGATGACTTCTCAAAGAAAATTACTTTAATATCCCCGCTGAGGCGTGACCCGAAACCCGTTTACAAATCCACAAAGACATTAATAAACCCTGAAAAGTAAACATTAACGACCTAATAACAATGGGAATAAAGAATATATTTGTTTGCAAGGTTAATGAAGATGATAGCAGATGTAACTTGGCGTCAACGTTCGCAAATGATTTTTTACCTACAGCCGATTTGCGTGAGTCAGCGTCCGTTCCACCAGACAGACCTCGTACCATGACGCTGCTAACTATAGCAGACCGTGTGACCTACACGTGTAATTCCATGGGAGGTAATTGACATGGTATGGAATGTGGTGTTTCATAGTACAAGGTGAGTAAACAATTGAGCTGTCCGACAATTGCCATAGCTGACTATACTCGACATATTGCACACTACTGTGGGTCTATAGAGTTGGATCATGGACCAAAATAGATGGTTTTTATAATGCCTAATTAAAATCTAGACGAGTGAACTTTTGGATGGTTGAAAAGACATCTGTTTGTAACGACTTTTTTAAACATGTGTTTAAAGATAAGTCATAAATATATTTTTATTTAACAAAAACGGAAATTTAGTGGCGGAACGTTGAATTGTCAGGGAAACATCTCGACTAAGGTCCCACAGTGCGCACCTCTGATATTTTCGAAGTGTCGAATAAGCAATAATTAATGCACATAGTAATAAATAGTTCATTATCGCTCGCTTTAAAGGTGAACGAAAGCATCGTAACGAAACCTGCTTGCTCATAATATTTTCAAAAATATGTTTACCAATACAGATTGAACCAGCGGTGAACTATGGCATAACTTTTCTTATACTAAGTAAATGTCCTGCCAAACAGTGGCACAAGTATGCAGGCGATCGTGGTTGGAAAAATTTGTTCCTGTTAGGCAATTCTCTTTAGTAACATAAACCTTCCTCGTTAATGGCAGTTGGCTCCGTATTACGAAATGCGGATCTAATGTACTTAATGTAATGTATCCTCTTTGGAGATACAAATGATATAAATAATACAGATGATGATATTGGATTTTACGATCTAAGGCAAGATAGATACACTGAATAATTTCATAATATAACGTCTTCTTAAAAATTCATATACACAAGTGAATAAGTCATAGTCAAATGTGTATACCTATTCCAAAATCATCATTTATATTATTTTTTTTTATATTTTGTATCTGGTTATACGTTGTCTAATAAATGTCTTTTCGCCTGATCTATGGCATATTAGATTATTTTTGTTTCTCATAATCTAATTTTGTGACTAATATCTGAATGTACAAAATCTCATCAATCACGGCTTGTAGTTCAGTGTTGACCAATATATGGTCATTTCTAACGTCACATAATTAAGTTTAGTCGTATATTTTATTTCTTCGTCGACTTTACTATGGGAATGTTTGTGTAGCGTAATATATTACTTCATTTTATATGTATAATTAGTATTTTGTATCTCTGCTATAATAATATTGAGATGAGTCATGTTTTTAATTCTGTCTGTTTTGAATATAGAACTTCTTTGATAATAAGGGATATCTTTTCGTCTTCTATTACGATAGTCAAGTATAAGTTTAAAACAGATCTTACTTGCCTTCGAAAAGATTATTGAGAAAAATTAATTATTAATGTTTTTTTGGATTCATATAAACTATGATTCATTCAAAGTGTTTAAGCGAAACATAGTGCAGAAAATGCTGTGCTAGATCTGTTGTTTTCCACTCCTATTTTTTTTAAATAATAATATGTCTTGCTTTATTTGCTTAAAGTATATTTTATGTTCAAATTTTATTATTTTTAATTCTGTACAGAAAATACATCTATAATGGATATATAAATAAGTTTTTATTTTCAGCTTCTAATAAATAAACCGATTCTGTATATTATGTATATTGTTAATGCACCTTAAAATAAATACATAAATAAATTATATGATTATAATAATTATTAATAGTACCTTCAATATTTGGTTTAAAATCTTGCATTGTTACGTTTTACGTATGTGCCTTCAACAAATTGTAGCATAACTTTATCCAATACGATATAGCTTGTCACTTTTATACGTTCAAAGCTTTACTAGAGTCGTTTCACAACTGCATTTTGCCGGCTATATAATAAATGCAATAAATGTTGAATCTATGAACTTATTTAAGTCCCATAAAATATTAACGAGAAGTAAATTATTTTAGATATTTCCGTAATTAAAGCTATAAGGTTGTTGGAGTTAACATGGTTATTAGTCAAGTAAAACCCGACTATTTTTGGAGCCAAAGTTAACCGACCACGTCCGTAAATCTCCTTGGTGATTAATCTCAACATTCACCGACTTTATATCAATGTCCACTGACTGTAATTTTGTCCATATTAAAAAGTTTTGTAATTTAAATAGTAAGGAGACATTTATTAACTTATCAAATTACTTTAGATGACATTTCTTCGGTTATGTAACTTGATTTTATAAGAGCCAGCGGTTTTAATGTTTTGCAAGAAAATATATTGAGATTGGCTAAGTTGAATACAAATTAATAAGAAAGGTACAAATTATTAATCTCCGTTTTTGCTGGTAGGTAACGAGATAAAGAGATATCTTTAAAAGATACATGTGGTGTAAAATACTTTATAATCGTGTTTCTCTTACATATTTAGCATCTGATAAAGATGATATAAATATACAGAGATCACAAAAGGACAAATAGAAACGTATTACGCCCATATTTCGCCAGCAATGATTTAAGTCTAAATTTTTAGAGGTCGAGTTAATCTCTCTGTTGCACAATTTACCAAGCGTTCCATTCAATATTTTACGAACCTAGAAATCAACTAGACCTTCACGATTAGCTGCAAGTGTAACTACACACTTATGCCGCAAAACGAACGAAGAAAAAGATTTTGTTGACTCCTCTCCAATTCCTCAATCAGACAATTCGCGTTTACTCCTCTGGACTCATACAGGCATCATTTTTATGCTGTATCTATATTATAACTAACAATATCGTTTCACTAAATTACTATAACTGATTACTTACACCCATAAACTAAAGTTGCAAAAATTATAATTAAGCCATTAATATACTGTTAACTAATAAAATAAATGTAATACTAATTAAGTGCCTATAATATACACCTTAAATTAATTAATATAAATCGTTTAAAGCAGTCGTTATAATAATTAATATAATTTTGCTCAATATAAATGTCTGTATACGACGTATGGCGGATCGGATATTATTTTAAAAAGGAAATGACAAATTTTAGATCCAGTCACAAACGAGTTCATCTTTTTTTGTTGTTATTGTAATAAAACTGTTTTTATGGACTGTTTTATGGTGTATTGTGATCTTTAACATGGATATACACGTGTCCTTGTGATACCGACACGTAATGTTATAGAGTTTACGGTTTTCCGAGTTTTATTGTAGAGTTTGTTGTTTAGAACTTAGATATAAATGTCAATTGTAACTAGAAATTATTGTATATTGGTAAACATCGAACTAATAGATCTGGTCTATCAGATTACATATTTAGATATTAGTCACAAAATTATATTTTGATAAAGAAAAATAATCCAATATGCCACAGATCAGGCGAAAAGACATTTATATTAATGACATTTTAAAAAAGCTATATGTGATCAACCAGATATAAGATTTTGAATGCGAAACTATATATTTCTTCTTCATTTCAGTTTGTGTCTATACGATTAACACAGACTACTGTATGGATTTTGACGCAATTTATCATAGTTTGTTAGCTTAAAGTTGAACTTAAAATTTAAGCCACTTTTCATATAAATCGGCCTTAATATAAAAATAAGTGTTGTTTCTTGCAAACTTAACACCACACGGACAAAGTCGAGAGCATAATGCAGTGATATAAAGAGACACTAAAGCAAAGAAGTTACTTATAAGTTACCAACATGTTTGTGTTTTATAAAACAACCTGCACTTGAGTAACACGAAGCACATCCACAATTTACGACCAGTTTTATACTTTAATACCCGCACATATTCTTGCCGAGCAAGAAAAATGGGTCATTATGATGTTGTAGGCGATGCCACTAGCCTTCGACCGTTGGCTTATCTTTATAGTCCCTTTAAACTGCGCCTCTAACACATTTACAAAAGTCGTACTTAAAAACTTTCGCATTTTAGAAAAAGTAACCATTATGTCACGTATTCTTGCATCAACAGAATCATAAATTATTTTTAACAGGCTTCATTAACCTGTATAACGTCATAAACACGTTATTCGACTGTCACAACACGAAGGAAGTATTTTTAAAGCTCCACTTAAAGGTCAAGAAAGGAAAGCGACCACGAACCCGTATAGTTACTCTCGACGAAAATTGTTTACACGCAGACAGCTATTTAAAACGTCCATATCAATTAATTGACGCCGGATTTAATCCTTTTAATTTAAGAGGTAGAAAAAAACTAATTTCGCCCACAATACTGATGGTGCTGTAAAGAAAAATAAAGTAAAGATCTCTCGGTATGCGCATGCGCCGGTCAATCTTCTCGTAATGTCATTTGTCGATGGAATCAGGACGCTGTGCACTGAGCAAGCTTTAGTGTACGACTAAAAGAGAGATAAGATGTTGCTATCTCACCACGCCGCCTCGTGAGGCAACATTTGTATTTAATTACTTCGTTTACAGACTCTTGATTTACGAATCGCTTAATTTGAAAGTGTTGATTTAAGTTTTGATGAGAGAACCTGGTTTCCAGAAGTTATAACGACATCCACGCATAAATCAGATTGTTTTTAACTTAACAGACTGAAAAATAAGTATGAAGACACAATTATATATACGACGCAACTAATTAACTATATTACTTTTTTACAAATGAGAATTAAACAAGTAATACTACACCGGCACCACAATCCCATTTAAATTCCAACTACATCCTCATTCAATATAATTGGTTATAACAGTCCGGTGCACATACAGTACAAATTATATTATTATCCTTAGCTAGAATAACTTCAAGGGTCGTTAATGTGTAAATCGATTGCCATGCATGGAGCGACAACTCCGCAGCGCATACTAAACGATAAACATTCAAACCAGTGTTATGATCAGAACATTATTAACATTCCTCATTTCTTTTGCAGACTTGGCGGCGATACGACAGTTGTTGGAGAGCGAGACTGGAGGCACGACCTGCCCCAGCTGTAACATGCCCTTTGACAAAGGCAAGAAGAGAAAACTGATCGACACATGTGGTCATGAGCGCTGCTACTCTTGCATGTTCAGGAACGAAGCTTGTCCGTCGTGCGCGAGGAACAGCCAGGGGCAGAGACGGCCAGTGATGGAGCGGTACACACCGTCGCCACAGCGGCAGGAGCCGGACTGGCAGTCACCTTTACGGCTTCCCAAACCACCGAAGCAGCCGTCGAACTTAGCGCAAAGCTGCCCCACGCCACCACACACGAGAAGAAGATTCTTCTTGAGTCCCAAGTCGCTGAGGAGTCCTTTCGGTCACCGCGCGCGCCACTCACACGACAACCACGTGCCCCTCTCCGGTAAGTACATCGCACGTACATTTGCATACCCGTGGGCCCGCGCGTGGTACTCGCAGATTTGCATCGTTGCGCAAGCTGTCTGTTGACGCGCACGCAACGCTACAGTCCATTGATGCCTTCTTGGGTAAAGTTGAAATCTCATTCACAAGCAGGCCGCGTAACACCTCTCACTCAATGGCTCGTTTTATGATCTTTACGAAAACTGCGAGGATCCGCCGCGCCGTAAATAATCTCGGGCGACAGTTGCGACACGATCGCCCACGCTTGCTCCGCCGGATGTACGTAGGGGTTCCTTAAAGGACCGGTTGTCTGTCTACTGTATTTATTAGTTAAAGTATAATTCCGTACTTTTGCAACGCTGCCTGCGCAGACAGCGGGCCGGCTGTGAACATTATCTTTGTATCTGTTACATTTTCCATTTCCATTAATTATATCATTCCGGTCTACCAGATTTCTTGGGTAATTGAAATATATACTTCGTTCACAGCTGTGGGTTTCTTAATAAACTATTAGTATCAATTCGCTACGGCCCTTGCCCCTTCACGTTTGTACTTAATCTGTCGATTGGAAACGTTTCTATCTGTTGATATGAATAATAGTGTCTTTTACAATTTGTGACGGTTTGTTAATGCGGCCGAGGTGCAATTAATGGCTTAGAGAGTCATTCAGGAAAAGTGTAATTGAAATTTTACTCATAATTTGCGATGATTTATGAGGAGAAATGTAATACATAGAGAGTTCGCTCCAACAGGGCTACCAGAGGAAGGGCCGCGGAATGCGGCGTGGCATAGCCTGGTCTTCAATAAGATCAGATCGCTCTGGTCCACGCACTCCTCTGTGCCGCAAGGACTCAACCAACTGACAGGCACGAAGTCTTAATTTTGCATTGGAATGTGGATTATACCGATGTTGCTCGTTTAATTGCAAATGTTGCTCAAGAATCGATTATAATTCGATAAATATTTACGTATCGTTGCGTTTTATTCTGCAAAACGATTTTGAATTATGCTTTTTAAATAGTATTATGTATTTCTTTGTATTGAGTATCGATTGACGAATCGATTAATTTAGAAGCGATTATCGCGGTAAATGAACACATCGGTATTCGATTTGCATTCCCTGCACTCGATCTAGCACGGTCGTCGCTCGATTTTTGCACACCTTATTGCCTGTTCGCATCGCCCCGTCCGTTTGACACATAGCTTACAATACCAGTTTTGTTTCCCATTGTTTTTTTGCATTTTGTGTGGTGTTCTGAGTTTGATTTTAATTTATTTAACGCTTTAGAAAGTGTTAATCTTATGTTTATTATGCAAGACT
This sequence comes from Catocala nupta, assembly GCA_963675205.1. NCBI lineage: Eukaryota > Metazoa > Arthropoda > Insecta > Lepidoptera > Erebidae > Catocala > Catocala nupta. Next base: position 25,976,690 of record OY776093.1, read on the forward strand.
TGTAATTAGAGAGATACATTTTTATGCTTTTACATTTTTGTATATGTGATTAACTGTATTATCGATTTAATTAATTCATCGATTCGATATCATAACAGCACAATATTAATCGTTTTAATAAACATGTAACCACGCATGATTCATGTTCGAGCACTCGAAGAGATGAACAATCGATTTTTGAATCGAGATAAAGAATCGGTGACAAAAGTTACATCGATTTGTGGGCGAGATCATCTGGAACGATTACATTAGATGGTGAATAGGATAAAAGATAAGCGTAGGGTGAGTTATTACTTGGAGATTGTATATGTAAATTGAAAAGGCATGGATAAGATGGGTGGGTTGGTGAAAGGAAACCACAGACATTAGAAATATCTGTAAAGATATTACTTGAATATCTCCCGTTTCACTGTGTATATTATAAACGTCTATTAAACGTTCTTCAAGTATTTAAATAAATAAACGATAATGTTATTTAAAAGCTATAATATGCTTTGAACTTAAATTAATACACGATTTTATGACTCCCGAACTGAATGCTTTAAATGACATTAATATACCGCAGATAATGATAAAATTGTACCTTTAATAAGTAATAATGAAATCAATACTTTGAATACAGTAGTATTTAAAGTATTATAATAAAAAATTGCATAACCGATTTATGTTATGTCCCATCGTTTATCTTCGTACTTACGAATCGAGAATGTCCGATCATATTTGAAAATAGAACAAAAGTCTCAAGTAAGTCTTAGTTCATTCTGTTTACGTCGTAAGATTGATTGCAGTTCGATAGTTGTCTGTCTCGCTCACGTCACCCGAGTATTTGACGCCAATTTATTAGTGTATTTTCGACAGATTATTTATATATATATATATTTTATACAACTAAGCTGTCAAGCAAGCATACATGATGGTGAGTGGTCACCATAGCCTATGGACGCCTGCAACAACAAAGGCATCACTTGCGCGTTGCCGACCTTTTAGGAAAGGAAGTGGGAAAGAGAAGGGTCGGGAAGGGGGAAAGAGGATGTTTGGACCTTCGGCACTCTCACTCATGAAACGAAACACAACAGTAGGATACTGTTATTTCACGTCGATATTCTGTGAGAGGGTAGTCCTTCCTCTACTACTATACATGTAACAATAAGCCATGGATATATTTTAAGGCCGTATTAGACTCCGTGACTAAATTAAACCTTCAACATTTTATGCATAATTTTAGGCATTATGTTACATTAAAAATATTCTATAATTAGAGGGTAATAGGTAGCAAACCCGAAAATATAATGTTTTTGTGAATTTCTTATCAGAATTGAATAAACTGTAGGTTATCTTGGGGAAATTATCATGATGTCCAAATACGGTCGAAAATAAAAAATAAGAAGCTGAATTACGGATAAAGTCATGAAAACATAATTAACTATAGATAACAACAAAAGAGCAAATGAAACAAATAAAAGGAAGAAAATACTTTTTGTTCTTCTTCTCCCTAGCCTCTTTTATTTCCAAGTCACTTGGTCGGCTTTTCTGGTTTAACCGGATTATACTGGATATCAGTTTTTACACGAAGCGGCTGCCACCTGACCTCCGCAACCCGAAGGCTAGCGATACCCTAAGGCTAGATCAGTGTCAGGATATTATAGGGCACTGTTTTCCCAATAACGACTGCCATAGATGTTCATGGCAACCGGGACCGAAGGCTTAACGTGCTCTCCGAGGCACGGAACAGGCGATAATTGTCAATCAACTTATTGGTAAACTATCTAAAAATAATTTTGTTTACCTCATGTTATTTATTACCAACACTTACCATTACCGTTCCTAAAATATCACCACATCTTACTACACAACATTGTATAGACACAACGGAATCTTAATTATTAACTAAAATCTCTATTATTATGAATCTCAAGTGTATCCTACGCAGATCAGCTGGCTCCTACATGACATTACGTTTCACCTACACTTAAATAAGTTTATCAAAGTTGACTAAGGCGGCAGCACCTAGCAGGAGATTAGCATGACTTGCTCTGATTTGTACAAGGACCCGCCTTCGCGTATTTCTTTCGTTCGACAAGCCAACTTTTGGACTGCCTACGTTCAATACTAGGGAGAGTATTAATATTGCGATACTAGATTTGCCCGCGGCTTCACTCGCCTAAATACAGGGTGTACGGTAATTAATGGATTACCTTGCAATATCTTATAGTAGAACTGATGGCCGTCCAGAAAATAATATGAAAAAAATCTATCCTAACTATGTACTCTACCTGAGATATGATTTTATTTTGAATTACCATATTTTACTTTTTTGTACACTACGACCATAAATGAATGAATTCCATCGGTTTTTTGTTGATTAATTATTAAACACTAATTATGCTAATAGATAGATAGTCAAAAGTATGACTAGATATTGCAATAATTTTTATTTTTTTCTGAACTGCCATAATTTCTACTATAAGACATTTCAAGGTTATCCATTAATTACCGGACATCCTGTATAGGTTAATAGTTAACAGTAGTTAACAGTTCTTTTTTTTAATAAAAGAAAGAAAGAAAAACGTTCTTGTTAATATCTCCATACCTACATATAAAAGATATAATGAGAAGGAAAGGTACTTTATGTCCGGTTCAGTTTCCCTGACAACGTGTATGCGAAATTTCATGATGATCGGTCGAGTAGTTAAGGCGTGAAAACGTAACAAACAAACAAACGCACATTCGCATGTATAATATTAGTTAGAAAGTAGGTATAATATTGTCTTATGTTTACGCGAATAATAATAATAACAAATAACTTCTATTGTCCCAAAAAATATTTGGTACATATGAGTATATGAGTTTGAGTATAGAATCCCTTTTAAGCATTACATGCCTCTAGTAGGAGGCTCCTCTCTTCAGTATCTTTACATTATATTATTCATTGAAACATAAGTTTTGTGCATTTCAAGTCGATTAAATTGGATTTAACGTTATTCATTGAAATTAAACTACTTTATACCGATTTTATCGCATTGTTTATTTAACACTTTATTACATAATTTTGAAACTGTTACGCTACTGCTATTAAGCTTTACTAGTTTTTCAGCTAATTAAATTATAAAAACTATTTATATTTAAGTTTACACTTTCCAAAATGTGGAACGCTTTACGATTTTGCGTGTCATCCTTGCGCATAGGAAATAAAATCCTTATAATGTAGTAGTGTAGTTCTATAAACAAGAGATACTCGTGAGTTTGCAAGAAACTGTACAATAATGTTGACGTGAATTTGAGCTTACTATGTTAACGGTCTTACTTGGAACCGTGTCACTTGACCTCTTAGCTCGCAGTGCTAGAAACGAACAAAACAAATCATTAAAAACTGGACTAATGACTCGGTTCAAATAACATTATTGTTTATTAGAACAATGGGAGAAAACTTGCTAGAAACATTTTGCAGTTCGTTGTTAGTTTATATGTGTAGTGTTAATATTTGCCTTCGCCTGTTTAACTCCAACGGGATTAAGATTATAATGATCATGGTATACAACATGGTCTATTTTTGTAAAAAGTTTTATTTAAAATTGTTCAACAGTTTTCGCGTGATAAACCAACAAATATCTATACATCTTCACAAAGTAATAAGTTTCAAATTTATTCTATGAATATTCGTTCTTCTTGGTCTGTTGCTTGATGCGGCAATGGGGTCATCTTCTATTACATCTATACATAATAATATTATAAAGCTAAAGAGTTTGTTTGGATGGACGCGCCAATCTTAGGAACTACAGTAAAATGGTCCTACTTTGCTCCCCTATGGGTATTTATGCTCCAATATGTTTTATCGCCTAATATGTTATTGGGGAATATATAATTAGGAAAGCGTAAATTTGCTCCAAATACTTTCACAGTTGAGATTGGTTGACAATTGTATCTAGGAGCAAAGATACCCATGTCAATGAGTAACTTTGCCCCATAATCATTGTTTTATATATATAATAAAATACTTCATAATGTTGATTTACCAAGAAAAATGTGGTAGATAAAATGTTCTTCTTTATATAAATACTTCTGAGTATATTTTATAATTAATAGTTTAAAAAATATTCATAATTGCCTGAATTTGGAGCAAATTTTGGAGCAAAGTATGACCATTTTACGGTACTGGTTCGAATTGAAAAATTGTTTTAGTGTTGGATAGCTCATTTATCGAGGAAGCTTCATATCACGCTACGACCAAAAGGAGTGGAGAATCAATGAAAAATGTTGCAAAAACGGGGAAAATTCTCTTATGTGACGCAGACGAAGCTGCGCGAGTCAGCTAGAATACTCTAAAACTGGCGAAATATGAGTGTAACGCACAACTGCGTACCTGTGAGAGATATAGATGTGCAACTATACATATATATGAATATTATAAATACAGTACACAAAACAAATAACATACGTACCCGATAGAAAACAACCACCCCAAAACTCAATTTACCTTTTTTTAAATTCAGTGTCCATTGCGATGTGACGCCTCCTACCGGGTCCAATAATAAATAGAAACCATCCAGGGACTTTATCAATCGATCAAGCCGTTTAGGAGTTCAGTGACATACACACATACAGGCGAATTATAAATATAAAAATGTCGACCAGTCAACCAACAGAGAGGAAACTAACTTTCAAAATCGACATGTATTTATGACAGCTTAAAATGGCGGCCATATGTGCTCGCAGATATACAGGGGTGATGGGTTAGAAAAGGCATTCCTAGAAACCCTGACCTCTACGTTAAAGATCGTAGTGTATCTATAATCTTTTGAGGTATCCAATAACGAGTCTTATAATCATGGCTGGTGTTATTGAATTTAATAATATTATTTTATTACACTTTTCATCAGTTCCTCATCAGGAAGCAAGCTCTCTCCATGCCAAATTGCACGAAAATCGATTTAGCACTTTTATGGATAGTGTTTATGTAAAACGACTATTTATACTGACCTCAAAAAGCGCCTAGCGACAATCTTTATACATAAAAATCGGCTTCTCTAGTGTTACAAGCGTCCCGCCTCTTTTTTTTCGTTTCATTTCATGCTCTAGGATTGATATATATATCGCGGTAGACTCTACAAACATTCAAACAACTACACGGCACAACCATTTGTGGTTCACATACATTTTATCCCGTATGGATTCGAAACCACAACAGCTGGTGTCGTGGCAATGGCCATCCATGCAGTAAATGCACACATAGTCAAATAAATCTTAGTCAATAAAAAAAAGATTAGCCGATACACTAAAATATCCTGAGTGATCTGACCTTACAAGATAGTTATCTCACCCAGATAGCAATCTCTTGTAATATAAAATCATACCTACTACAAAATCCTTTCACTCTTCAACATTAAGCGCCGAACTTTCCGCCTGTCGTATTTTTGACAGGTCTTGTATGATGTTTAAACAATACACATGTACCTGTACGTCGAGAAGTGACAGGGAGTAAATCGAGTATGGAAGTGGCCACGATTAAACGCTTCCGTCCACCGTGTGAAACAAGTCACAGGATCAGGTTACGTGTTATTGATGGTCATGGGTGAGAGGATAAAAGGTATTAGGTGGTTTATGAGGTTGAAATCATTCGTTTTGTTGGGCCTTAGTTAATGTTTTTTTTTATATTGGCTAATAGCTGTCCGAAGTTTTATCAACGTTTATGATTACTGTTTTGCTTGCGTGGCTTGTAACGTGATGTAATATAGCCTATATTACAGCTGAATAAAGTAGCTTTTTCAGGCATAAATATTTTTTAAATGGTCCGTTTTTTGTTCAGATTATTTATTGCAAACAAGAATACAAATCTTATATCTTTAATATACTAACATAAATATATACTCCAAGAAGTTGACAATACGCTAAATGATGGGTTTTCCAATTAGCCAGAAATCAGACACAATTTAAAAAGTACTGTGTTTGTTGACCCGAGCTAACGCTAAAAGATTAAAGACAACCACTGCATTCTTGTATCGAAGGGCTTTACTTGCAAACATTCGAATAACACAAAAAAGAACACCAGGAGTCGTAACAAGGATTTGTAGTTCACACAAATGTTTGTTTCGTGTGAATTAAACCACTGCGATATCAAACATTGTCGTACGCGTCAATTTGTGATTGAAAGATAATTGTTTCAAATTTCGAACACACTTATATCTGTTCTTTCGATGTCTGTATCGGTGAGCCTACGCAGAATTATTCACTAATAAGTACATAAGTTGCGTGCTTAATAGCTGATAATAGAGTCGCTTGACGCATATAAGATCTCACCTTAGCTCTGCCCTCTGCCAAAATTGAAGTGTGATTCGTTGAGTCTTTTGCCTGCACGAATGACGTCATGGTTACCACGCCATTACCATCACACATTGATCCCCAAGTGGGACAAAAAGATATTGTAAACAACAGATAGTTTAGTAATATTGTCTTGTGTTTACGCGAATTTGTTATTCATTGAAATTAAACTCATTTATTCGGATTTTATCGCGTTGTTTATGTTTATGTTTACTACCATCTTAGTCTCACTATGGCTGCTGAAAAGCAACTGAAACTTTGGGGAAAGTGTAAACCTAAATATAAATAGCTTTAATAATTTTATTAGCTTCAAAATTAGTAAAGTTCAATAGTAGTAGTAGTGTAACAGTTTCTAAATTATGTAATACAGTATTAAATAAACAACGCGATAAAATCCGTAGAAATGATTTTAATTTCTATAGATAGTTTAGTGCCAAATCTAGGCACAGCATTTAAACGATGGGTACAAAGTATTCGACCCCACGAGTGACTCCATTCTTAGTGCAGACGCTGTCTATATAAAGTTATAAATGATTTAAAATTAGAATATCATACCATTTTTTAGATGATATATATTATTTGTCATCGTCAAAATTTTGTTTAACCCTGAGAGAGCTCTATTGATCAACAACAACAGGTTTGAACAATAATCATGTCACGCACTAACTGTTATATTGTGTATAAAGTGTCACGGTCGATTTTTTAATGCACGATACATTAGATAATACATTCGTCATAGACCTCAAAACGTGAGACCATTCATAATACATTGATACATTGACTTTCATTCAAATTAAAAAGATCGGACTGATAGCGCAACGGTAGTAAATACGACTACTGTACATAAGGTCTCCTGTTCGGTTCGATTAAAAACCATAGCTGACAAAACGTGTGATACGTCATACATCACTACCTACCAGTTCGAGATACATTTCAGAATTGGCGTGCGATAAATAAAGGTATTCCAGGATAATGTGTTAATTTCGGACCTTGCTCAAAATCCCTACGCCCGATCCACTTGTGCGTTTAATTAGGAGACTATGGCAACCCGCATAGGGTAGGTACCCTTCATCTGGGAAAAAGTATTGTTCCCGAGGGATAGAAATGTATTGACAAAACCCACGCTAAGGCTGCCTGTCCATTGAAGCGGAGCGAGGCTGCGGAGCGAAGAAAGAAGAGAAAGAATAAGAAACGAAGAAATATTAACCAATAGGATTGCATAAAATCTCTGCTGCGCTCCAGTATGCAATCCTAATGGGTAATATTTCTTTGTTTCTTCTTCTTCTTTGCTCTGCAGCCTCGCTCCGCTTCAATGGACAGGCAGCCTAAGTGCGAGGCCGCAGGCAAAATCTAGTCAAATCTTCAATATTTTAGTTAATCAAACGTATGATTAAGTGTAGCTAATTTGAAACTTACAAATTTTCTCACGTTGCCATAACATAAAAGGAACCATTTAAATTTTGATTTATTATTTTATGCCTTTTGCGTGTTCGGTAGTAAATGGTGCAGTAGTTGCAACACTTACTTAAGGCCAAAGCAAGCTAATTTAGTGACGGCTATATTGTCACTAAATCACATTTTTACGACTTTGTTTACTCACGATATCAAAATCGCATGCTATAGCGACTGCACCGAAGTTAAATCGCAATTTTGCGGTACATCGCGCGTTATATAAACCATTTATTTTCGTTACACATATATACAAAACTTACATATTTATAGAATTAAGACAGTATTTACAAGGTTACACGTACAAAATAAATATAAACTTGCATAGGTACATGCATAACAAAGGGCTCAAGCTAAGTATTTGCTCCGCACCTGACAATTGAATACCCATTTTTGCTGCTCTGCTTACGATTGCGATATGAATATCGCACATTATAGCGCGTATGTGAAAATATCCTGTTGCAATTGAACTTACTCTATTTTATGCATTTAGTTTAATTCCTGTGTCGCTGGAACTTTTACAAATATTCAAACAACAGACAGAGAAAACCCAGACTCAGGACAACTATAATCACACATATTTTTTTGGCAAATCAGTATTTGGATTTTAATATTTGAATTACTACATTGAACTTCTAAAAGGAATCGCGTTTGTACATGAATAATTAAATTTATTTAGTAACTATTATATATATGAATATTTAGTAACTAGCTGTCCCGACAAACGTTGTCCTGTAATAACGAAAAAAAAAGCAAATCTATACCATTCTCGAATCCACTTGAACACACACAAAAAGTTTCATCAGGATTAGTCCAGCCGTTTAGAAAGAGTTTAATTACAAACACACGCACGGAAGATTTATATATACATATAAAGATAAAGAGGAGGAGTTCAACTCAAACTGGTGGTTCTTACAAAGTCACAAGCTTATACGTTATTACGACATACCCCATAAAAAGCCCCTGTTCCCTGTACCAGGAGTATAGTTTATTCGTATAATAATACAGCACAAGTCAAGCTTGACTGGGAACCAGCTTCTTGAGCGTGAGACACGGGTTTTTCTGTCTACATCCCGACTGCTAATCAATGAATGAGAAGGGAATTGTTTTTTTTATGAAAGCTAGACATTGACATTGCTATTGAGAAGGTACTTGAATGAGTGCCTTTAATTCTGAGAGTGTGTATGGGAACTTATGATTTGATCTTCGATACGTTTGTATAGCTTTTTGTTACAAATAGTGCGCTGGTTTAGACGCCATATGATTGTCGTTCTAGTGTCTGTTAATAATAATCATTTGTTTATGGTAAAAACATGATAATATACAAATCTTGCTGCAATATAATATAGAATGCAAATATTTTGGTCAAATTCACCAATTATTTTGTCAATAAATTCCATAGCTTTTAACGAGATGATGTCTTCATGTGACCTTTTTGTCCTTTTTTTCATCAACTTTTTGTAATGTCCCACTGCTGGGCAAAAGCCTCTCCCTTGGTCTTCCAAATCACTCTGTTGGTGGATATCCCCTTACCTTATGACCTTGTGACCCCTATATCTCGGGGGTCTTTTGACCTTTGGACTCCTTGGTCGAGTGAATATGGGGCCATATTTACTCGACCGAGGGATGACCCCAAGGTGTCTGTACACCAAGTTACAAGTCAATCGGTCCAGTGGTTCCGGAGCTATACCCATCACTAACAAACTGTCACTAACAGACAGACACACAGACCCACATAGCATTTTCATTAACCTCTTCGAAGAAGACTCGGAGGTTAATAATCAATAAATGTGTTAATATAATTTTAATTTTCCAGGATTTTGTTTTGTTTTGCAGGTACTAGTTTTGTTCGCAGATTCTTTTGGGAATAGTACTGTTTTATGGATGCAAGTTACTCTGTGTCATTTTTTGTGTCCCCGACAACGTGTATGCGGTATTTCTTGATAATCGGTCAAGCTAACTGCTTACGAGACGTAACCAACAAATTCATTTCATCCAGGAAAAATACTGTTCCCAGGGGATATCTAGTATTAAGTAAGATGCAAACCAACAAAAAGTCTGCCCCGTACACTACGACTTAGTTTTAACTCTAACTATAGAAGGTGGATTCTGGATGTAGTACACCAATCGACATGCTTAAGTCCAGTTTCAAGCTCAGCTGTATATTTTACTCAGGAGCAGCAATATTCCAAGCAATGACAAGTTGGTAGCAGATTAAACCAAGCTTCTTTTAATAGTAAATGAGTTCAAAGATAATCTAAAAGTAACATAATCGATGACTACCGATTCATCAACTGAGGAAGTACAAGTCATCAATTCAAATAATTAGCTGATCACGATCAAATGGAATCAATTAGCTCACTCATTCAGTCTGAATGGATTGAATGATTGCATTGGTCATTGTGATTAAGGAGCATATCTATCTATGTCGGTTAGTTACGATGAATTTATTGAAAAGGTTTTAGGATTCTTGAGACTGTGAATTTGCAAAGACTATAATTGTGCCCGATAAACGGTACTATGGCTTGTCTGCTATGTCTGGCATGGCTGCCAAATCGTGGGTCAGACAGCATTTTGATTGGTTTATTTGTCAGACAATCCTATGTAGTAGATTCTAGCACCACCTAATAAATCTAAATGACTGGCAAGTTTAGACTGCAATCTCACACTAAAAAAAATATTGATTGACAATTATCGCCTGCTCCGTGCCTCGGAGAACACGTTAAGCCGTCGGTCCCGGCTGCCATGAACATCTATGGCAGTCGTTATTGGAAAGTCAGTGCCCTAAAATATCCTGACACTGAGACCAGTGTCAGGATATTTTAGGGCTATTTTAGGCTAGACAGCCTTAGGGTATAGTTAGCCTTCGGGTTACGGAGGTCAGGTGGCAGCCGCTCCGTGTAAAAACTGATATCCAGTCAAATCCGGTTAGACCAGAAACGCCGGCCCCAAGTGACTTGGGAATAATATAGGCTAAGGAGAAGAGAAGATGGCTTAGCAGAATCTCCATTGAAACTTAGAATATCACTTCGACTCTCTGACTGAGGACGCCCCCACCCTAAATTAATCGCTGCCTAGCAACATGTAGTATTTGGATTTGCAGAGTCCTTAAAGAGACGCTGTACTGACTGAAACCAGATCAACAACCTATGTCCTACTCACTGGCAGTAACTAAAATCAGCCCTGTATTAAACATTCCCACTGCTGGTCATAGACCTCTTCTCAGTGTGAGAAAGGCTAGGCCATAGTCCACCACGCTGGCCCAATGCGAGTTAGCAGACTTCATATATCTTCAAGAATATTATGGAGAACTCTCAGACATGCAGGTTTCCTTCACCGTGAAAGCGAGCTATAAGTAACAATTTAATACGCATATATAACTTTGAAAAGTCAGAGATGCGCATGGCAGATCGCTGGCAGTAAAGCAACTCAATTTCTAGGAAGTTACCAATCACGATCGATATCCATGGGGCTACAAATATTCATATGTTTACGGTACCAGCGGCGTATTTATTTTTACCATGATAGTATAAAAAATTGTCTATTGTCAACCACGGAAATAGTTATTATTAACACTTTCTCAATTTCAATTACAACATATGCTACACATAACTGCCACCATGACGCAGCAGTAGTGAATGCGACTGCTGTGCATGAGGTCTCGGGTTCGAATCCCGGGTCGGGCCAACAAAAAGTTATTGGGCTTTTCATTTAAGAAACTTCAATAGCAGCCCGGAGTTAGGAAGTTGGCGGTGTAAGACACTTCCCGTGCCTCGGAAAGCACGTAAAGCCGTTGGTACTGCGCCTGATCTCTCTCCGGTCGTGTCGGATTACCGTCCCATCGGATCATGAGAGTTAGGGAACAGAGAGTGCACTTGTGTTTGCGCACACACTTGTGCACTATAATATATCCTGCGTAGTTGACCAGTGGTCTCCGTTAAGACTGGCCGCTGTGACCGAAATTCGGTCCGGAGGACATTATTATTATTATATGCCACACATGTAGCTACATATATAATATATAAAACAGAAAGTAATTTCTTAATTCAAGAGTCTAACAATGACTTTGTACACTCTCTGATCTGGGCCACGAAACGAGCGATCGTATCGCCACCTAATTATCATGGTCATTAAATAAATGATCATGCTTGATTTCAATTTAATATTAATCGATTTGACTTATCTTGTTGCCTAAATGTGTGATTATTTAGTTCCTTTAAACGATGATTAGTTATTTATTTAAAAGTTTTGATGTTAGAAGACCAGAACTTTATTTATTGGATCAACTGGATTAATAGTTTATATAATAAATTAAATTATTTAATCTATTTCTATGGCAATGTCTGGTCTATCTCTGGTTACAAAACTTTTGGATTATTATTATTATTATAATCTTATCTTAGTTGAGATATTGGGAATACCTCGGGAACGCATATTATTATAAAAACCCATACTAATATTATAAATGCGAATTAACTTTGTCTGTCTGTAACACTTTTATGGCTAAACCACTGAATCCATTTTGATTTCATTTGGCAAGGAGATATATTATATCCTACGGAAGAACGTAGTTTACCTTTTATCCCGGTAGGTGGGATTTAGGCGGACAAAACCGTAGGCAAAAACTAGTATAGTACATATATGTGTGTCAGGTTATGTTCTATTATTGTTGTAAGTTTCATCAAAATCCGTTCAACGATTTACGCGTGACTAAGCAAACATCCACATTCACATACTTTCACATTAATATATAATATAATATAATATAATATAATATATAATAATATTAGTAGAATTATTGACTATTTATCGCACACATTTCCAGATAGACTACCGCGCTAATAAATCCAATATCACTTAGCTTGAACAGGAAAACAAACCAACGACCTCACGACCAGCAGTCACGGTTACGCCACCACCACGAAGCTGTCGCTGTTAATGAGTAAATGTATTACCACATAAGACCCCCGGACCTTTCGCACTAGCTTCGAAATAGGTTAGAATGATCTCATGACGTGGCTCCACGATAGCTGACATTTGATTAAAATGTCTTCATCTGAGCTAATAGATACATTGAGTGGTAATACTAATTTACAGCCGCACGATCCTTTTACTGTCCTTACATGGTAACGTGTAAATGTTCTGCTGATTTATGAGTTCGTAGGCGTTTATATGCTAAAGAAGATGCTTTGGAAGTAACGGATGATAAGCTGGTATATGCAAATCTTAAAATTATTGTGTTCTTTCAAGTTACATTGACCAGGGTATGGTATAAACCGATGCTTAAGATGAATTTTATGTTGTGGTCACTACGATTTTATAAACTACGATATGAATTACATCAAATTTACTTTAAACAGAATTTAATAATTATCAATATAGAGTAACAATAAAGTTCCTCCTGACGATTACTACCCATAGAGGATTAATAGACTTTTCTCTCAGCAAACTGATAATATAAAAGAAGAAAGCAGTGGGTTATCAAGAAGAATTTTATTTTTTGATAATCATCCTTCGCATACAACAGGCAAAATCTACATGATATATTTTTCTATCAATTAAAATATATACCCGGGTAAAGCAATTTTTTTATGTTTTTATAATAGAAATCTTTATATTACAACTACACAATAATTAATAAAAGATTTCAGTACCATACCAAAATAAAACACTATTTTTCCTGTGCAATAGTAGTACCAATCATGACTATAGAACACTAATTCAAATTAACAAAATACCCCCCCAATGTCTATGCCAACAATCCTCGCTTACAGTTCTCTTCTAAAACAAAACATTTTATCTACACTTGGTCGCTAGCTTCACAGCCCTACAGTACCAGTAACAATATCTCGTCAAGATCTCGGAACTCAGTCGTTCCCACGCGGCGGTTTCCGCAGGTGTGGAGGATCTCGCCTTACACCGGACACCGCGGAGAACCTTCCACATCTATCCATGTTATATAAACATACATAGTACCATGCCTATACAGGCATATTACGTCATACCGAAAGAGATACACTCTTAAAGGATACTCTTGAAGAGTGTATCTCTTTGGGTATGACGTGAGACTATATAAAAATTATTTACACACACACTACGCCAGTTTGTCCTATTTGTCCGGGAACCAACTCATGCATAATAGTCGCATTAAATACCGCTGCGCCGAAGCAGTCATTATTTATAAACAATAACAACAACAATTTTCTATCAATGTTGTGAACGACAAATTGACAGAAACAAGTGACAAATTCGCTTCTGTGGAGTTTTTCTAAGCCATCGATTCTCATGAATGTATAAGAGAATGAATAATGTAATTAAATAAATAATGTTATTATTAAACCTTTTTTACGTTATCGCAAAATTACGTAAAAATTATATAATGGGTTTTTAATACGCTTTTCTACCAAGAAATACGTATTTAAAACTGTAATTAAAAATGTTTGCTGCTCGCTTCTCCCTTGCTGTGTCAAGGGAACATTAGTTAATGGTTTTATATGCAAAATCTAATCACATACAAATGCCATTCCTATTAAAAAAGGGAATTTCTAAAAAAAATTAGACTTCTTTAACGTTTGCTTTAAAATTTAGGCTAACGGACAAGTTTCAGTAAGTCTATTAGGATTACTACGGTACAAAAACGAATAAATCACAGTTTAAAGCTTGCCCCTAATAGCATAGAATATACATATTCTGTGAATACCTAACGGTACTAGACCCTATTGTTGAAGGCATTTGCTTAGAAGATTAGGCACGTAACAGATGCCTTGCATTTGATAGTACATTGCGGTCATATACATTTCACATACAATAGAATATCTCGCATTTGACTTGAGACCTCTCTTGTACTACATTAATACGTCTTATGTATCTTATAATAAATATTTGAGATTAAAATGAGACGAATGATTTTATACCACATATATTGGGGTTAGGGGTTACTAAAGTCAGTATATTCCCGAAAGGAAAGCCAGAGGTGTATCACACCTAGATTTCACTAGCTGTTTGTTGGTCCCACGTACGTAACACGCCAACCTAATGCGAGTTATCGAGCTAAGTTCTAGATCCCGTGCTACTGAGAATTTCCCGGCAGAATAACCCAATAACACTTCGGCCCAAGTATCAAATCAAATCGAAGACCTAATGCACTGCAGTCGCATTTGAATACATACATGTATCTACATCACAGTGGGTACTAAAGCCACAGAGCTTGGAATCAAAGCACATTACCTTCCTACGGTGGCGTGCAGTAAATGTTCTATACTCATGATTTTATCCTGAAGGCGTACTCTCCAGGAATATACAACGTTATTCTTACTTGGTACAAAAGCCGAAACACCCCAAACATATTATTATAAGAACAATCAATAAAACTAAAAAAGAATCAGAAATAATAAAACCTCACTAAGCTATCAGCTGATATAATTGCACCGTTGTCCTCGCGGAAATATTGTCACCCAATGCGCCAATGACCGCTCACTGCCCAGGGCGGGGGCTGAGGGCGCGGGCGGGACGTCCCGCAGGATGAGACGGGGGTGCGGGTAGCGGTGCAGGGTGCACACCGAAAGGGGAATTCCCAAACTATGAATGATCTAAGCATTTAACTATGTATTGTAGCTTGCTCGATAAATGCCTACCGGCCGCCGCCGGCCGACCGTTTCTTACCTATTAAATAGTGTGTACTATTTAAACAAATTTTGATAGACATTTGGGATAAAATATAACATGGTTTAAAAACTATTGTAATTGATTCTATTGCTGATTCTGAACAAACTATTTTCAGGTTTCGTACTAAGTAAGAATAACGTTGTATAAATAAGACTATGTACGAATAACAAAACTACTACAATCTTGGCAATAACACAAACGTTCTCAACCAACTAACGTGCTAAATCGTACCTTTCCCTGTGATAATAGCTTCTCTGTTTACATACAATAGGAAAACATTTTTTACCCCTCGTCTAATTTTTCAAAGAAAGCTATTGCTTACCAAATATGGGATCGCTTCTCTACGCAGATTATAATTTTCACCATAAATGTCATGGGAATTTCAAACAAAGGATAATACGTAAGAAAACACCTCGTTAACTTCAATGGTTATGGAGTAATGAAATGTGCATACACGTTTAGGTCTGAAGAGAAATTGTAGAATTCGCATATTATGAATAATTATTTCTACTTTTGCTATTTTAAGTTATTCTGTGCTTTTCTTAGAACGTTTTTAGATAATATTTGATTAGTTGACTTGTTGAAGTGTGACATAGGTTTACACTTATGTTTGCATTCGATCGAGGATTCGATTTGAGGATTGGGGGAAGGTTATGCAGGCGTGAGTTTATGTATGTAGCGCCAAAGAGCCACTACTATGTTCTAGAAGTTCACTTGTTGGTACCCTATTCTGTCGTACCTACTTCTTTTCTCTCTTAGTTTTCAGAATATTTCTTACTTAGAGAACCACTGTAAGTGAGTGTCCCAGTCCCACACACATGTTCGTAATTTTTTCCGACTTCTGTGTTTGTTATACTTCATCACTCTCTTATCACAGTATTCATCTCTTTTGACTTTTCTCACTGTTATGCATGCATTTATCAATAATAGACTAAATAATTCGTTTTAACCGCATTTCTCATTCATGGACGCAGATATAGGGAATGCAATCTCGATCTCGCGATATCTCGGTCTTTTTTAGAGAGATTGATCCCGTCGAAAAATGGGCGAAATCTCGTGAGTTTAACGAGATTGCACTCGAGCATAACTATTATAACATTCCAATCCAAGTATCCTACTGATTATAACATATAATTAAGAGTGAAACCATAATGCCTACGTTACAATTGTTAACTCACATTTACTTATAAATTTTGTAATAAATATGTATACATAGTAAAATAATCTCTTATTATTTACTATTACTGACTGTGGTATTCCCGAAATAAGCTCTCAACTTCTACATTGTGTATATAATATATTTATTTCAGGATACTTATATCGAGGATATTAATAAATATTTTTTAGATATTAATCCTAACACACGAAACTGCCAATATCGCGAGATCTCGCGGTATTATTATTCATAAACTCGCGAGATCTCGCCTGAGCCCCAATCTCGCGAGATTGCATTCCCCACGCAGATAGAGTGTACCTGATTTTTTCCAGTTAGTACTCATTTAGACATTACAAGTAGATTATATTTAATGTATCTACTAGCTTGCGTGTAATTCATTTGTATTTATACGATTTTACACTAATTATTTGTGAAGTAAAAATACACCACGTAAATGCAATAAATTCACATTGATATCTACTATTACTCGTATACTCAATTGGATTTTGAGACAGGTCAGACGACTTCTGGAGTCATTAAAGAATTGTCATTGCATGAGTAAGAATAGACAAAGCTGTCTCGTTCTCGCGTATGCAGTGACAATACCTTACAAAACGGTGGTAAGGCCTCTGAATCCTTTAGCTAAGGACCCAGACCGACGTTTATAAATAGTTTAGGTTGAATATATATTTTTTGGTCTGTGTGTGTGTGTGTTTTTCAGCACTAGATACATACATAAATATAGCACGGTTCTGTATGCATGGAGTTTAAAATGACAATATTTAATTGTGTTTAACATTTGTGAAACTATCCACTGATATTTTTGATTCGTATAACTGTTGTTAATTTGCACTGATATATATAATGTTGTCACCCAATTGTTAACCAATTACTACCTTTTTGTGTTCGTTGTATATAAATATACCGAAATTAATTTACAAGTTTACAGCAAATTAATGTTTTTCATTTTATCTTCAGACGATGAAGGCGGTCACATCAAGCAGGGCTACGAGTCTCGTCGGCAAAACGACCTGTATATGCGTCTTGGACTGCTGCTGGGTGAGCGACGAGGCTCCAGGAATAAGGCTCGAGATAGCTGCACATCTCTCGCGTCTCTTGATGCTCATACCCTGGCTTCACATAATACGAGCCCTGTAAGTACTTATTTTGTAATTATGGACTCTAGCTTTAATAAATGGATCATCATATTTAGGTTATTCTTCTACTTTATCTTTCTGTTTTAATGAAACTTCATCCCTGATGCCAATGTGATAAACAGAACATGGAATCGCACTCACACACCTTTACATTAGGGTTATTTGGAATGGTGAAAAAACGCCATTGCTAAAAACTTAAGATTTGACAGCAATAATTGATCAGAAATTGGAGCTTTTATGATGAGGTATTCCAAAAATTTCCTTTTTCTTTCAGGTATCAACTCTAACAGGATCCTCAGAAGTGGAAGTAGCGACTCCTCTCGGTCGTGACTCTCTCGGCTCTCTAGCTTCTATGTCACTATCTGCAGCCAGTAACTGTTCCTCATCCAGTCCTGGTAGCAGACGGCATTCTGTTAACAGTAAGTATTCTTAACTTTGAGCTAGGAAATGAAGCTGTTCATCAGATCAATTACAGTTTCTTTATACGATACTGCAGTACAGCCGTATCGAACCGTATATATATTTTTTGCTAACACTGGAATAGTAGAACTAAGTAAGAACTTCCACCATTGCAAGCGATTTGCGTGCGATGTTATTAAGAGTCAATGTTGAGATCTTGTCTTTTATTCTTGCGATGAGTAGGATTCGAGCTTTTTCAAGAACGCTATACTATCAACTGAGGACCCTTAAACAAGAGACAGAGAGACACGACGGAGACAGCCATAAGCGGACATCTTTTGTCAGAATCCAGATATTGATCCTACCTCGTACAATAAAAAACAGTATTAAAACATAAATACATAAAAAAACAGTAGCTTTTTATAAGACAATCAATTAAGACTTCTATTACCCATCCTCATTGAAAAGCTTTCGATCCTTCAACTAATACCTCACGACAACATTTTTATAATCATTTCCAGCACTTCAAAGTGGTAGATCAGATGAATTGACCCGTATGTCAAGCGGTTTCTTCAAAACCAGGAAAACTGCCGCCAGAAGATCAGCCAGGGTCAATAGCAAGCAATCATCCACTTCATCAGAAATCAAAAAAGGTAACTCCAACTAAACAATTTCTTTAAGTAGGATTCCCTACAAGACCTACCAAACATTGTCGCTACAATTCAAAACGGCTACGATATCTTAAAGCCAGCTTATTCGATGGCAATCATAAAAGCCTGACAGACAGGTTCTCAAATAGCAAACAAAAAACATGCTTTGTTAGATATATCAAAGTAATCTTTTTTCATAGAAGCAAAAACCACGGCCGATTTTGATAACCTCATGAAATCAAATGATGTTGACATAATTAGATACTAAATTGATTTTGGTCAAATTATTTCTTGAATATTTTTCTATTATTATTAATTATATCAAATAAATATAATCGATATTTAATTATGATAACGAAATACAAAAAAATACAGATATTTGTGTAGATTAAAGTTTGATGTTTTTTATATGGCTGTCAAGTCAGAGCGGAAATCGAACCAAGCTTAAATGAATGCCTGAGTCAGTATTTACATCTTATTTTCACATCACACAAACTACTTAATACTCAGTATTTATATTAAGCCTTTTTAGCTGGATTAGACACAAGATACACTAGTTCAGGTTTTAATTGGTGTGTGTTTAGAAATATAGTATAATGTATCAAGTATTGTAATGTTACTAGAATTATACAATATTTAATTGTTATGGTATCAAATATTTGTACATCTTACATACGAAAATGTGTCATAAACATATACATTTTCGTTCTAAATAAAAACACAAGTCAGAAACGGCAATGAATTGCCGTAAATCTCAGAGTTCGAACAAGTAATATGCAAAGGTCACGTGACCTTGAGGTCAGAGTCATTTCAGAGGTTTATCGACTATGCTGTGTCGAATAGCGTCGGCCGCGAGTCCCTAGCTCTTACGGTTCTTGAGTTGAATGTTGTATAAGAGACAGACAGACGGACAAAGCTGTTGTATAAAAGTTTTTTCGAACTCTAATATACTAAGTAGGCTATAGTATGATCTTAGTCTTCTATAGATCTCTATTTATCGTTTGGTTTCTTTTCACAGTTCATCCATCCCCACAGCTGACGTTACGACCTCTGTTCTTCGAAGTACCATCAACTGATAACCAGACATACTTCTCAGGACGACAATGGCTCATGAGGGATATGGAGAAAGCTCTGGACTCTAGTTCTGCTGGTAAGTATTCACTATAATCTCTACATAACTTTAACCAATTTGAAATCAGACGCGTCTAATATAGACAATAAATTCTAGCAGTCATCCATTTTATGTTTGATTATACATACAGTCTATGGCGTGTATATAACAACATCTTAGCATAACTACAAAAAGGCTTCTTGACTCAATTCATCTTGCTTGGTGATAATGTTGCGTACCGTATTGACACTAGATCGAAATTGAAATCCTGATATAACCACTAAACTACAAAAAATATCATTCTCATCTACAGGTATCCTAATATCAGGCTGTCCAGGGACAGGCAAGACAGCTCTCATCTTACAACTGGTAGAGTACTCATGTTTCGGAAGAAAGAGGAACTGCGAGTATGAAGAGTTAAGAGAACAGTCAGACATCAGAGAACTGCTGCCCGAAGAGCTCACGATAGGAATGTTCACCCATTTGGCCTCGCATGTCGTCGCTTATCATTTTTGTCAGGTAAATAATGATTCAACCATTGCAGCAATGAATAGATGATCTATGATTATACAATTTTCATCTCTGTAACACATTGTATACCATATAGCAGACACGACAGAAACTGTATTGTTCGCGGTCAGTAGTTACGGGCACGGCATTCAATGTATTAAATAATAATAGAAGTAGCGAAAATATTAAAATCTGAAGGATTTACAAGATTTCGGAGTACCAGTGTTTCATTCTGCCAAAGAATAGCACAGAACATTAAAAAATAAAAAGCTAGCTAAAACTACATGTAATACTAATCTTCATGCCGCAGAGAATAAATTACTTATTTGTACACCATTATAGTTTAATTCTTATAGACTTATTTTTATATTCCAGGCCGATAACAACAGCACTTGCCTAGTGGGTGAATTCGTCCACTCTCTCGCTGCACAGCTCTGCCAGGCGCCAAGACTACAAGCTTACAGAGAATACCTTCTCAGCGAGGCTCATTTATTAGCCTGTTTATCTCTAAAGGAATGTATCGCAGACCCAGACTTGGCTTTCATGCGAGGCATCATAGAACCACTCATTATCCTAAGAAGGAATGGAAGCATAGATTCGTCAAACAGCATCATATTAGTTGATGGTCTTTGTGAAGCTGAATATCATAGACCAGATCATGGATACACGATTGCTTCGTTCCTTGCGAGACATGTAGCTGAAATGCCTACATGGCTTAAAGTTGTGGCTACAGTAAGAACGCAGTTCTTAGAGCTGACAAAGCAACTACCTTACAACAGACTAAGTCTGGATGAATCTGATAATGTGCACAAAGATCTCTTGGAGTATTTTAACGTGAGACTGCAAGCAGCTCCTATAATTGAAACTAACATCAAATGTTCAACGGGAAAATCTGAAGGAGTACACAATTCGGTCATGAAATTCGCTCAATACGTTCTTCATTTGAGCCAAGGCTCGTTTTTGTTCCTAAAACTGATTCTAGATTTACTAGAAAAGAGCCATATAGTGGTGAAGTCGACAAACTACAAAGTAGTGCCAATATCTCTGGCTCAAATATTTTTGCTGCAATTCAATTTGAGATTCCCAACAGTGCAATCGTTTGAAAAAGTTACTCATATATTAAGCGTCTGCTTAGCAGCTCTGTATCCTCTAACCTTGGTAGAGATTTATTACTCAGTCAATTCGTTGTTGGTCAACACGTTCCTTCCATGGGATGAATTCTGCCACAGATTTGAGTCATTGACAGACTTTCTCGTTAAGAGAATTGACAACACCTACATGTTCTTCCACCCTTCGTTCAGGGAATGGTTGATTAGGAGAGACGATAACGAAAGTCCCAAATTCCTCTGCGATTTGAGAGCAGGACATTGTGGTATTGCATTTAGACTATCCAGGGTACAAGCACCTTTGGATTCTGAAAAGTCGATGGAATTAGGTCATCACATTTTGAAAGCGCATATGTACAGAAACATGGGTCCAGCCCAACTTGGACTATGTCCGAGGGATCTGCAAGCAATGTTAGTT
The DNA here is from genome assembly GCA_963675205.1 of Catocala nupta. Classification (NCBI taxonomy): domain Eukaryota; kingdom Metazoa; phylum Arthropoda; class Insecta; order Lepidoptera; family Erebidae; genus Catocala; species Catocala nupta. The sequence continues at coordinate 25,998,626 of OY776093.1, forward strand.
GCAACAAGTTCAGCGAGTGTTGGCGAAGCAATTGCTAATTTACGGAACATTTACACACCAAATGTTAAAGTTTCAAGACTTATGCTGTTAGCTGGAGGATCTCCCAACCAAATCACTGAATGTCTTGGCAGTGCACCATTGCTGTGTATGTATTCTTACCAAGGGATACTGGCAATGGTGGGACTGCTGATAGAATTTGGAGCTGATTTGGAAATGACGAATTCTCAAGGATGTACAGCATTGTCTTTGGCGTGTCAGAGAGGACACACAGATGTTGCGAGGAGACTTATTGCTGCAGGTAACTATTTATTATCATACCTAATAACTTCTTCACCGCCACTGCTGACGAGGTGGGTTTGCCGACGCCATTTGGCTGATGGGTATAATGGCATAAGTCTCAGCGTTCTCAATTGATCATTTAATCTAGGTATAATCGTACAATCTAATATTAGGATTTGTGTTAATAAAGTTTCAGTCCTCTATTACGCGAATCTTAACCATAGCGAAATGTGTGTTAATTATAATTTTTAAAATTCCACTGAGATGAAACGTTATATAGAAACCATGTCTAACATTAATTTCTTTAAAGGTGCATCGTTAAGTCATACGGATACTGCAGAACAGACTCCTCTAGTACACGCAGCTAAGAACGGCCACCGTGATACCGTCATATACCTACTTGGATGTCAAACTGGACGAGACGACAGGAACTCCTTGGATATCGACGATGATAACATTGAACAATTAGTGCCAGGATCTAGACATGCTTTGATAGCCGCTGCGCAGAATGGCCATTTGGATATTGTGGAGTATTTACTGGATACTGCTGAGTTAATTGTAAGTAAATTCTGTTACGTTTAATATTTATGTGTAAATACCGCGATATCATCTCAACATTCCATCCGCGGCAATAATATTATTAGTAGGTACAGTTTTGTGATGTCAGATCAAAAAACGGATTGAAACTACATTAATTAAAAGTTACTGATAGTTTTTTTTACAGTGTAGATATTAATAAACGTTTAGTATCTTTCTAAAGCAGATTTCCAATTTTTCTCTGTTTACATCTTTTATTAAAACGATGAAAACTTCAGGTTTACGACGTAAATAACTTTAACGCAAACCAATCATTATTTATTTCTAGCCGGATGGTATTTGCCCAGTAACAGGGGAGACAGCTCTAACAGCCGCTTGCTCACAAGGCAACGCTGCCATAGCCGATGCTCTTCTAATCCGAGGAGCAACCCCATATTCTTTAAACGCCAGGCAACTGTCACCTCTAGCCCTAGCATCAAAGAATGGACGAACAGCTTTAGTATTGAGACTGCTGGATTCTGGTGCGGATGTCATGGGATCGGGTGGAAAAATCCCATTGATTCTAGCAGCAGCTGAGGGTCACGCTGATGTAGTTGAAATGCTATTGGATCAAGGTGAGCACTGATATAATATTAATGAAACCTAAGGCTAAGGATGTAAGCATCGATTTACTGATACTCTGTTTAAAACTGTGTTAAATTTTTTGTTTCTTAATCAAATATAAAACAGCCAGCCAGAAAATCTAAAATATCATGTCAAGTCCAATTTGATCTTAAATCACTAATCATAAACACACATCTGTATAACACATGAACGTTCTAGACGAAAAGCAAAGACAAGACGAGATTTGTTTAAATATTTGTAGCGTCAGGAAAATATGACGTGTCATATATCTTTTCATAGAACTGCATATTTCTAAAAATGTTATATCATGGGGTTGAAGATGAGGGTGACAGCTAGATATACTTTTTTTCTTTAGGTGCCGATCCGGACGCTGTTGATGCAGATGGTATATCAGCGTTAGGCTGGGCCTGCCTCAGGTCTAGGTTACCTACCATGATCATGCTGCTGGATAAAGGTGCCACCATCGGTAAGTGCAGAAATTAGGAATATATCTTTATTAATTGAATAAAAACCCTTGAATACCTACACTAAATTAAATCATACTGGATAGATATGGATACCAATTTTTTCGAGTTGCCGAAATTGAAACATTATTCAAAGTTTCGTTAAAGGACTAACTTTAATTAAGACTCCTTTTTTTAAATATATTTTTCCAACCGTATTTAGGTCTTAACTCGACACTAATTCCCAAAAAGCTGTATATATACTAACAAACTCCACTCAACGTAATTTCTCCCAATTGTCTAACGCCACTCTAACGTATTCAATTACTTTGTCAGATCAACCAGACGGTAGCGGTCGAACGCCTCTGGGCCTTGCGTGTGGAGGGCCAGCTGACCTAGTGGAAATATTACTAGAAAGAGGTGCTTCCCTGGAGAGAGTGGATCACAGCGGCCTTAGACCTTTGGACAGGGCTATAGGACAACGTAATGTTCCCGTAAGTTATTTGATTTTCGTGAACATGTTATCATGTTTAAATATTAAATATATTTTTTTATGATTTAATGTGTTCTTTCCTCACAGGTCGTTAATTGCTTCCTAAGAAAAGGAGCTAAGCTTGGTCCGACTACATGGGTTATGGCTTCAGGCAAACCAGAATTCATGTAAGTTAACAATATGACTATTAAAAATTTAAAAGAGGTATTTGAATTTATAATTACTATGCAACTTTATACAATACAATTAAATTGTGAATTATGAAAATAATAATAAGCCAGTAACGAAATTATTGTAAGTAACAGTAAGGTGCTTGTTCAGATGTGCTGGTGTACTCACGATGTTATCCAGTGCCGTGAAACAAAGTGACAATTAACAAACATCCAAAGCGCCGTTATTTTTTTTAATTTGTCTTCCGTGCTATCCATAATGATTGTATCCTTCCCGGGAGCCTTACAAACATTCAAATAACAGACATAAAGTACGTCGAGACTCGGCACAACAGTTTAGGGAGCACACAATTTTTGTCCTGTGGGCATCGAATCGAAACGCCTATTTAAACCATTGCGCCATCCGTGAAGTGTCATAATGTAAATATTTAATTGCTTTTAGGCTAATACTGCTAAACAAGTTGCTAGAAGATGGGAACATGTTGTACCGAAAGAACCGACCATCGGAGGCCGCTCACCGCTACCAGTATGCTCTAAAGAAAATCAACCCGCTGATCAGCGACGAAGGGTTAACCACCCCTACTACTCAGCCGGTGCCGCATGAGCACGTGTCAGCGTTTGTGCAGCTGAAGACAAACCTATTACTGAATCTGTCCAGGTGTAAGAGGAAACTGAACGTGAGTATTGTTTTTTAATTATAATCCTTCATATATGAATTTTAGAATATTCATCTTCACTACATAGAGGACTTTGCCTTGAAGTATATCCGTCTAATAAGTAACAATAATTCAGTTTAATATGTATCAAATTTATTTTAATTTGTTTTAAGTTTTTTATTGCACCAATTGTAATTCTTATTAATCATATATTTTAAAACAGATGGGCAAACAAACTATTGACAAAAATAGCATTTTATTTCTTTGTTGATGGTCTAAATCCAAGCCAATTACCAGGATCTTAATTTTATTTCTTAAAAATAAACTATATTTTTTGGTTACAGGAACCATCAGAGGCTTTAGACTTAGCAGCGCGTGCTTCCGTACTCCGACCTAACGCGTTCGAATGCGCCTATGCTATGTCTCGCGCCATACTTGCGCTCAACAAGCCTTCTGAAGCTCTGCCTCACGCTCGAAGAGCTTTACTCCTGGCACCATCCACAGATATGTCCGCCATACGAACACTAAAAGCCCTTCAGCAGGAGATTTTGACAAGGATCAACACTGGGTCCCATAGTCTAAACGGTGATACGCGATCCATGAGAAACTTTGACACCATTAGTCTCAACATGCCATAAGTTTCACTATACAGAATAATGTACAAATCGAATTATATTGACGTTAGGAATTCAAACTCACAGCCCATCGATTTTGTCTAAGAGTACATTGTACAAAACGATCCACACTTCATGTATTTTAATATTTTCACTATAATACACCATCAATAGATATTTAATACTATAACAAAATATCTACAATGAAAATATACAGAGATCCGAGATCTTATACTTCTAAATGTTCATATTATTCATATATATTTCGCTTAATAATTCTCCATAAGAATTATTAAGACTGTAAATATAATCTATGGAGTCGAACGAACGAATATTATTATGATAGTAACAATATATTTTATCTGTATAAACGAATGAAGTTTTGTACTTTAATATTGTTTTAGCATTAACAGGTCATTATTTTCCTAGGTCTGTATTTTATTAGTAATGTCTATAATACAAGTAACGTTTAGTAACAATGCAATAATGTAAGCATCTTACACTATCAAACATTTCAAATATATATTTTTCGATACATTGAATGAAATTTTTATCATAGTATCATTTATTCATAAAATTGCTTATAAGCGTGCAGTTTTTATATATTTTTACTGTATATGAAACAATTGTGTTGTCTACGGACAGTTTATATCTCACTTTATTCTGCTCTATGGTTTATAAGATTAAGTTATGTTAATTACTTATTGACAAATGTTGAAGTTAAAGATATTGTGTACTAAAATGTTTACTATGTGATCACGTGTACATATTATGTAATCCTTCCTATTACGACATTAAGTATTTTGACAATGTACAGTGTCTTAAAGGTAATTAGCTTTTTAGCCTCGAATATAATCGTGTTTATTATTTTATTAATCGCTTGCCATTTTTATTAGAGTGCTTTAAATTTTCTCGTCGTTGAAAATTATAAAAGAATTATTTGGTGCCTTGATTTCGGATGACATGCAATTTACTTTTTCTTTTTGTTATTTTTATTATTATCATTTGAGTTAAACTCATGTGCCCATTTTCTTGCTTTATTATAATTTATTAAAAATACTAGAGTGAGTTCAAAATATGTAAAATAATTAAAAATGCTGATTTTTAATTGAATAAACTGAGTTTTTTGTTTGGTGTGTTGAATGTATCTATATAAAAAGAGTGATGTATGTTATATTTACTAGTTTATAAAGTAATTTTATTTATTTTGTGACCCATGAAATGCGTATGCGTATTGTCATGTTTTGAATTGTAAATTCTTAAAATATCAAACGTTAAGTTATAATAGTGACCAAGTTGTGTATTGTAATTTTAAATCACTTTGTCGTATACTTAATGTAATAAAAATACAAAATAATCACAAGAAATCTGTAGAAAATCAAACGTAAATATTCACTTTATTTAAATGTAAGCTGTTTTAAATGAATTTTGCTAAACAAATAAATACAGAAAATATAAATACTCTGGCCAAATTATTAAAATTTTTATTAAGACTGACGCTAAATATTGGTGGAAATTAATGAAACATTTACTTATAGCTATGATAGTTTAAGAAATATTTTAAGTACAATAGTAACTCAGGCAGTACATATTATGATTGTATTAAATTTTTCATATTGCTTTAATGGTTGTTTTCTTTATATTGAGTACCTTCTTCTCCATTCTAAAGCACTTGGTTTTTGTGACGCGAATGACGTTAGCGTATCGATTGCAGAAGAGCAACCTATGATAAACCATTCTTACTAGCGACCTCTGGTCACATTTTTGTCACTTCACCTCGCTATACATGTATCATACATGCAGTACTCAAAATATAACGTGATATAGAAGCAATTATACTACCATTATGTGCAAAACTTTTTCTCAACTACTGCAAATCACTTTTTAAATAGTAATATTGCTTCACCTACAATAGGAAATCTATTTAATGAAAGAGATTAATAATCCAAACTAAGATAATAAATGCGAATGTGACTTTGTTTGTTTTTTACACTTTCATGCCTTAACTTTTATTAACTACTCGACCGATCATAATGCTATTTCGCACACGTGTTGTCAGGAGAACAGAAAAGAACATAGGGCACCTTTCAACCAGAAAAAAATACTGTTACTTACCTAACCTAACCTGCATTTACGCAAGTGAAGTCGCGGACAGAATCTAGTTACAAATAAAACTTCAACCAAGTATCACGGAATCTGTGTTTTATTGAAGTTTTCTGCTGCAGCGGCCAGACACAATTATTTCCTATTACGCCAATAAATAATTTTGAGGCGCTCATAGCCAGTTGCACTCACTGATCGGTAAACGATTAACGAGGTTAAGCAACGTTAGATGCGGTCAGTCTATAGATGGGTGACCGCTTAGTGGTATTTCATCTGAGCGTCTCCGTGCTTCGGAGAGCACGTAAAAAGTCGGTCCCGGTTGTTGCCAAATTGACAGCAGTCGTTAAGCCATGTCAGAGGCCTAGTAGGCTTGAACAACTCTTGACAACAAGTTGGCCACTAACCACACGAAAAGAAGAAGAAGATTACGCGAAGCATTACAGTAATTGGCAGATAAAACTTATACAACTTATATGCAAATATTTTTGCATTCAATGGAAAAAATACTTAAAGAGTAAATTACTTATAAAACAAAATACAATGATAATATTTGTACTTGTACGTTTTTACTCCAACTTCATCTCAAAGAAGAGTCTCTCTTTCATAATCTATCGGTACTGAAGGTAGAATCTTAGCAGCAGTAGTAGTAGATGGTCCATAAGTAGGAGTAGGCATGACAGAAGACGGAGTTGTCAAATGTGCTTTAGCTATTTGATCATGAAGCCAATATGGATTATTGCTCCTGAACACATTATCATTGTGGAACGGTCTGGCCAGCTTCTTCACCTTTTGAAGATATACTGGCGCAAGAACTAGAGGCTTACTTAGTGTTGTAAGTACTACAGGTTTAATATTAATAACCGAAACTTTCGGAGTATCTTTGGAATTAAGTAAACCATATTTAAAAAGTGGTTTATAGATCTTCTTCGCTGGATTTAATCTTATAACTGGGTCACGAGTGGCGATCAATGGGTGGCTGGGCAGAAACAAGCTGTGGTAGTGCTTCATAATTTCATCGAGTTTTTCTTTAGTTACATTCTGCTTATCCAGAGGTGTGGTGTCGACCATATCTTTAAAGATTTTAGCGCATTGTGGCGAGTTTACCCGTTTCGAAACTGGGCACGTCTGCGAAAAATAAAAATATAAAAGTTAGAAGTTTTGTGCTAATACATACTTGGGTAGCGCGAGCGGTTACTCTCCTATGCAATGACTTTACAAATCAGATACAAAGAAAAGAAGTCGTTTGCCGAACTGGGGCAAAAGCATTAAAGAGAGAGAAATTCTGACCAGTCCAGGTTGGTGTGAATATGAATTAAATTTGACAAATGAATAAGACTGGTCGTCTATCACAATAGGTACGCCTGTATAGACAAAAATATACTACATATATTCGTCGCGAGTTCGTCGAGAAATTGTATTAATCTATTGAGTTGCAGCGATACACCAGCGTCCAGACACAATTGTTGGTTTTCAATTATGTCTGGCATTTCAAATTATAAATTGCATTGCTGGAGTACGACTTTTGGTCTCTCTGTTTTCAGCATAGGATCCTCAAGAAATGTTCAATCGCTATAATATGTGTTTGTGTTGCGGTCTTTGGGTGCATAATTTAGATAAGATAAAGTTGGTTTCACTATGAGAAAGGTTTTCATTTCATCTCTTATTTATGTTTAAATTATTTACTAATGAAACTAAATGAAACTCATGACACATACATATAATTTACGTTTATTAAACTGAAATATTTCTAAATCTAATAAAATATCTTAAATATATATATTTATACGACTAAAAATTGAAATATAAAGCATTTTCATTTCGGAACGTGATTTTCAGTGCAGCATGTTTCGCTGCTCTGAAAATCACGTTCCGTGTCAGAGGAGACTTTACACGAATTAGCTACATAAAATAAAACCAGACTCAGAACAAATTCAGTGCATTAGTCCACATCAAGGAAGGAAGTATGGATTGCTTTTATACATTTCATCAGCGCGGAAAGGTTTTGATCTATTTAACTTAGAATCTCTGAGATACACTGGCAGAAGGACTATAGGTTTCTTTTCTGTAGCACGCGCTGCAGGCTTAATATCAATAACAGAAACTTTCGGTGAATCTTTAGAACCTAACACACCGTAATTGAAAATCGGTTTTATATCGGTTTTTGGCACTTTCTTCCGTATAACAGAGTCTTTTCTGGCAATTATGGGCTGTTTCTGCAGAAATATATCATGATAGTGCTTCATTATTTCGTCGAATCTTTCCTTGCTTATATTCTGGATGTTAAAAGGAGTGATAACCGTCATAGCTTTGTAAATTGTTGTGCATTGTGGTGAGTCCACCCGTTTTGATACTGGACAAGTCTGCAAAAACATAAAATTAGACGTGAAAGCGTTGTACTTAGTTAATTAAAAGTTACATTATATTAAATTATTTAATAGTAATGATGAAAAATTTACAGTAACTCACTTCGAAAGTCATTATTCTTCATACTCATTCAAAAAATATGCCCATTATATTTTAAAGATATATTAAAATTAATAGCAATTATTAAATTATGAATAATTTACTCCCGCCGCCGTGCTGTCATCCTTATGAACAGTGCACATAGGTAACCTTTACCTTTATCTTTATGCCACAATATTTTGTCACACAATCCGTATCACGATGCAGTTTTCATTCACTTAATACGACGCAAAAACCGGTATATTGTCCTTAAAAACGCGTGGTAATTCCTAAATTAGTCTGAGAGCAACTTATGGCATTTTCTGACAACATTTAAATTAACCAACATATGGATTATAACATTGATCAACAATGAAGTCACCATATAATGGCATGCCTCGGATTTGAGTCATGTCACCACTAATCATAGTAGTAGAATGAACCAAGTCGAAAAAAAGATGATTGACCCTTAATGTGCTTGAGGCCAATCATCAATTTAATGAGGGACTATCGCCCGGCCGTATTACTCTAATCAACCGTATCTGCGCGTGGTCAAAAACTAAGATCTATGCACTTACCATAAGCATAGCATCCACAACATTCAAGAACTTCTTCTGTGAGCTGCAGTGTTCATTATACATCGGTATATTAATGAACGCGCTCATATAAATGTCGAGAAGTGCCGACCACTCGGGCTGATCTGATGTAAACTGACGGATCTTGTCCTTCATTTGGAAGTAGCCCATGAAGTTGTACTTATTTAAGACTTTCATTTTTTGCATCACACACGCTGTTGATGGCGTTAGATCTTGGCACTGGAACAATGAAAATATAACTAAGGTATAAGCTTAAAGACTCAATCTCTTAAAGGCTGTAGTGGTCGTGTGATCTTAACGAGTTCACCGACTCTGCTAGCGGAATATAGCGAGTGAATTTGTCCGGTATCAATGTGTACTGCTGTAAATACTGCATTTCAGAAGTACAGAACAACAGTAGTGCTTCTGTAAAATATCGATCTGGCAATAAATCCATTTTTGAATAGAGGAACATCATTGGCGGTACCTTCACACATACAAAAATGTTTAATCCAAAATATTATTATATTATAAAGCTGAAGAGTTTGATTGTTTGGTTGAAGGCGCTAATCTCAGGAACTACCGGTCCGAATTGAAAAATATTTTTTTGTTTGATAGATTATCGAGGAAGATTATATGCTATACATCATACAACATCACGCTACGACCAATAGAAACGGAGCATCAATGTAGCAAAAACGGGGAAAATTCTCTTATGTGAAGCAGACGAAGTTGCGCGGATCAGCTAGTCCAAAATATAATTATTACAATAATTTATTACCTCGTCCGCGAGATACAAGTGAAATTAAACTTAAATAATTCTAAAAAGGTACACTTCAATCACTGTTAAAATATATAGTATATCAGGCTGGAGCATAGAATTTTATAGGATCAGTCGTTTCCAAGATTAGCCCAATACAAACAGACTTAAAAAAACATATATTTACAAATAACTGAATAAAAAGCTTTTATGTAGATTTTGTCAATATTTTTTTATCCCTCGGCAACAGTACGTTTTCCAGAATGAATGTTACCCTATGTCCTTTTCTGTACCTCTGACAACGTGTATGCAAAATTTTTTGATGATCGGTTGTTACGGAAAGCCGTGCAAACAAATCAACTCACATTCGCATTTATAATATTACTAGTTAGGAGAATCCCTGTTCGATGTATCACATATGAACATAACAATGGCTTTTCTATTGTGTCTATCCTGGGACAGAAATATAGTAAAGTTCGGATATAGGTACCTACATATATAGATTTGTATACTCACGATGTATGGGTATGCAGACCATCTATTTGTATTAGGTTTGGGATCAGGCACGATGACATGTTCAGCTTTATACAGAGACTCCAGGCCGCATTGAGAAAAGTAATCTTGGTGAACCAGCTGCGGCAGTAGACATATCTCACGACGGTTTTTCTGTAAAGATATTAATAAAAGAAGAGCTTTATTTATTTTTTCGGTTGAATTAGAACGGCTGATGTCCTCCAGACTGAGTTTCGGTCACGTAGGCCAATCTTAACGAAAATTGGTCATCTATGCAGGAGATATTATAGTGCACAAGTGTGTGCACAAACACAAGTGCACTCTCTGTTCCCTAAATCTCTTGATCCGATGGGACAGGAATCCGACACGACCAGAGAGGGATCGGGCGCATGACCAGCAGCTTTACGTGCTTTCTGAGGCACGGGGTGTGTACCTACACCACCAACTTTGTAACCACAGGTTGCTATTTAAATTTCTTGACAGATTTTATTTTTATTGGCCTGACCCGGGATTTGAACCCGAGACCTCATACACAGCAGTCGCGTTTATGCTGCGCTGCCGCTGCGCCATGAAGGCAGTTAGAACGGTTACAGGTAACCAACTAGACATAAGGATACAATAAGATTTGAACAATCTAAAGAAACTAATCATACGTCTTTCTTACAAACATTTAAACATTCAATTTTTAATGTAATAGGTACCCAACAATTGTAGCCTACATAGGAAACCTATTTTTTGTATTTCATTTTCGACTAGTAGCACTCACATTCGCGAATAGGAGCGGGAACCTCATGGTAGACCGTAAATATTGCCATTATTTAACGAGACATTCAGCCACATCATAACCTTATCTTATGATGAAACTATGAAAACAACGTTTAATTCGGACACAGAGTAAGACACCCAGACTTGGCAAAACCATCTGCGCAGCACACAACATTTTGTTTCGTGTCTCAATAACTCCATTCCTTGAAGAATTAGTAGTGGTGAATTGACCACTATGTATACCATCTTATTATATGACGATAATAAGTGTTTACTTACCGGTCTAAGTCTTGAAGAACTGATCTGACATCCAGTCTTATGTTTATTGCGTCTGTAATAGTTAAGAACAATATATTATTTATCTGTAACTTCTAACGCAGTAGCAACCATGCAGATTAATTGATTGGCGAGATTAACCGACGTTGCCACTGTTATGCTCATATGAGCATAAAGCTCCGTACTCATACAGGGTGTCCAAGAACCTGGCGTCCAACTGGATTCCCACGATGCCCCAAGTTCTAACAGTACTCAGAAAAATATTTTAAAAAATCCACCCCATGTACTTACAGAATTATACTGATTTCAAAAAAAAAGGGGAAATGAGCACCCTGTGACATACTTTTGAATGCTGTGACTGCTAATGCTGATAATTTCGATATTTCTTGGAGGTTTTGTAATCTAGGGTATTGCTGTGTCTAAATAGAATGTAAAAATAAAGTACTTATTGTACCATTTTAAAATAAAATATTATTTTAACTAAAGGTGATATGGAAAACTATTGAATTTCGCAACTTTGACCGACTGTAGTGTAAAAAAAATGTACCAAAATAGTATGGCAAGTGACGTCAAATTTTGACGCGTTTATTCCTCTTTTTAAAAAGGTATAATACTTACACATTAATTTGAAAAAAAAAATTTTGATAATATTTTTACTCAACAACCCAATTTTTACGAAGTGCCTACCTACTAACGGTAACTGTCGGACCCTTTCTTATCTTAGAAACTGTTATGTTACTACTATTATTTACTTCGGTTCCAAGAGTGAGCAAGAAGGAAATACACACAGGTAGATGGGTTCCCAGTAGAATAAAAGCAAAGAATGTTAGTTTAAAGATATTTTATTACAATAAATGTTCAAAATGTTGACCACCCGCGGCAATACAAGCTCTCACTCTCCTTAAAAAGGACCGCTTTATGTTTCGCGAGTAACTTTTTTGACGTATCACCTGCACTGCTTGTGTTATCTTCTCACGAAGGTCAGCGATGTCATTAATGGGCTTCGCATAAACGAGCTCCTTCATAGTTCCCCAGAAAAAAAAATCCAGCGGATTTAAGTCAGGTGAGCGGGCTGGCCACGGGATTGTTCCTGATCGCCCAATCCACCTGTTCGGGTATTGCTCGTCCAAAAACTCTCTAACGGATACGCGAAAATGTGCTGGACAGCCGTCGTGTTGGAACCACATATCTGGTGGGGTCTCTTCTAGTAAGTTTGGCAAATCATTTTGAAGAAAATTTAAATATGATTCGCCAGTCAAATTCTCGGGCATCTCAAATGGACCAATAATATTCCCACAGAGAATACCGGTCCACATGTTCACTTTGAACCGGTACTGGGATCTATCTTCTCGCATCAAGTGCGGATTTTCCACATGCCACTCGTGCAAGTTGTGTAGGTTCATGTAGCCATCCTTCTTAAATGTAGATTCATCTGACCACAAAATTTTGTCGATAAAGTTTTCGTCTTCTCGATGTTTTTGCAGGATTGTTTCACAAAACGCGACTCGGCTCGGATAGTCTCGAGGTAAAAGACTTTGCACTCGCTGTACGTGGTACGGATGATATTCTTCTTTTTGGAGAATACTGTGTGCTGTGCTCTTCGGTATCCCCGTATCAGCTTCTATTCCTCGCACAGAGATGCTTGGATTTGCCGACACCGCCTCTAAAACTTCATCGCGTATGAAGTCATTTACGGGTCGTCCTTCACCAGCTACTTGATTGGGGAACCGCCCGTCACATAGTGATCTGTGCACATTAATGAAAACTCGATAGTCGGGATATCGCGTAGCCCTCGGATACCTTTCTCTGTAAAGTCTCGCTGCAGCTCGTCCATTACCTCTACATTCTCCATAAATGTAGTGCATATTTGCGTATTCTTGCGGAGTGTAGGTCGCCATGGTAGCACACACAAAACACAAACTGTCCAAACACAGGCAAAGGTCGTCGTAAAGAGTTCGTTTCAAAGTCCAGAGCACAAAGAGTAATCGAGTCCAATAAACAAAGCTTTAAATCGTAGTACGTGATCAATGGTAACAATAAGAGAGAGGTGCGTAGTAACGGCAGGAGGCAGTGACGCGTACTGACCGTACTGTTATCCTAAATAGCACGATCCCAGATAGCGTCACTATCTATCTCACTCGCACCTCTAACCTTTTTCTCCCTCACTCTTACCTGAATAATGGGGTACCATAAAGAAGAACCAGCAAATCGCAAAGATAGTTTCTGTCTTGCTCCCTCCTGTTGTAATAACGAATCACTATGGTGAGATGCATGCACATACCGTCCCTTACGGTCTAACCTGTTTTTTGAGAGGCCTGTTGTTATTTTTATGAGCATACAACAGTAATTCTTTAGAGGTTAGATTCAATTCGTCGTAAATTTTTCTTTCTAAGAATTCTGTAAGACATCGTAAAAATTGGGTTGTTGAGTAAAAATATTATCAAAATTTTTTTTTTTCAAATTAATGTGTAAGTATTATACCTTTTTAAAAAGAGGAATAAACGCGTCAAAATTTGACGTCACTTGCCATACTATTTTGGTACATTTTTTTTACACTACAGTCGGTCAAAGTTGCGAAATTCAATAGTTTTCCATATCACCTTTAGTTAAAATAATATTTTATTTTAAAATGGTACAATAAGTACTTTATTTTTACATTCTATTTAGACACAGCAATACCCTAGATTACAAAACCTCCAAGAAATATCGAAATTATCAGCATTAGCAGTCACAGCATTCAAAAGTATGTCACAGGGTGCTCATTTCCCCTTTTTTTTTGAAATCAGTATAATTCTGTAAGTACATGGGGTGGATTTTTAAAATATTTTTCTGAGTACTGTTAGAACTTGGGGCATCGTGGGAATCCAGTTGGACGCCAGGTTCTTGGACACCCTGTATATGGGTTTACTCGATCGAGCAAACACGTTAAGTAAAAATCACGACCTGATCTTTTGCCCACACATTCAACATTTATCTATCGAGCGATGCGCGAGGTTAGGTATTCACCGAACCGTTCGAGCCAAAAGATGTCTGTTCAACGAAGGAGACAGTGGCTACATTTAGTAAGTCTCGCCATTCTTAATTATAAAAGAATTAAAGAAAATAAAAAACAGACAGACAAAGTATTAAAAAAAATTCAAAGATTGGTTAGAACGCCATTCTGACTACAGCCATGATTAAATAACTGTGTCCCGTAGATTATAATAATTATTTAAGGATGCCTAAAGAGTTCATGTCGAGTAGATCCGAAGGAAATTATATTTATTTGATTCCATCGAACCGGCTAGATGCGAGCGTTCGAGTTGTGGGGTTTGCGGTAGTCCACACGTTATTTTTTATTCGTTTTGGAGTAAAACTATCGAGTAATACCGAATGTGAGTACGGAGCTTAACGTTGGCAACGTCATTAACAAAAAGTCACTCCCTACTACTACTACTTTAAACTTTAATTTTCGTTTTGGACACTACGACGCAAGCAATTTTCAAGCTCGTCGTAATCGCTAAAACTGGCGAAGGCGCCTAGTATGGAAACCAGTCTGCACTTTAAATTAATGATGCCGATTTATAAGTACAAATACTTACTTGCAAGGATCCTCTGATTTGCGCCTGTATGGACAGTTCTGAAATAAAATATAATATGGTATTCGATCACGTACACTAAACTTTTTTTGAATTCTATTAAGAATTTCAGCACTTAAAACTTGATATTATACGGAGCTACACAGTTAATTAAAATGTTTTTCGTCTCGTATGGAACGAAAATGTATGTTAACAATTACACGAATATATAAAGTACAGCCAGTGACAAGCCTAGGTTTAATGCAGCAATGGGAGGACAGATAGTAATTATTGTGGCAATAAAGACAGAAAACAGTCTATGTTCACAAAAACGCTTACAAATCCTACCTCTGTAAGTAAATCCAAAGTGCAAGCCAGAATTCTATTGATCTCGCATTCCTCATCGTAGTCCCGAACTTTTCTACTCAGACATTTCGTGACCACCCTAGCTGAGGCTTTCTTCCAAGAAGGATGGGCATCCGTGAAATTATTCAGCAGCTTCATAAACGCCATCGTATTGACAGAACCGGTCTCCGTTATGATATCCAGCTTTCTGAATACACAGGTCTCTTCTGCACACTGAAATAGTGATAGATGTTACTTGTATTTAGCATAACATTACGTTTGTATTTTCGGTAACATTAAGCAAATGTCAACCAAATCTTAAGTAATTTAGGGCACAGTGGGATTCTGGGTTAGACCCAGAATTGTGCTTAAACTTGCCAGCTATGTGTAACTCTTAAGGTACTACAAAAACATAACCATGTAGTCTTTCAAAACTAGGATTTTCGCGGTTTGCTGATACCATAGATACAGCTTAATATCAGTTCTTGTTTCTTTCCATCTAGTACGTTTCTCATGTTATCGTTGAAACCAGTATTTTTAACCATATGACAAAGCTTTAATTAAATTTTGTTACTCACAGAATGAGGCTTCAACATCAAATCCTTAGGAGCATCAGCAGCAACTGTAGTAGTTGTGATAGGTGCCTCAGTAGTCGTCAGCACAGTATTGTTGACGATGACCAGTCTTTCCTTACCCTTCCAAGTCAGCTGGAAACCACATTCAGATCTCCAAGCCGGTTGGATAAACTCCTTCATATCACAACACTCCAAAGGATCTGTGGTCGAAATGTCCTGAAACATATAAAGTGATTAGTAGCAAGCTTGTTACACTGTGCAGTCTAAGATCGATGGTTCAAAATCGATGCAGGCAAGCTGTCGTGAATAAAATACACCGGATAAGCATCGCTGCGGATAAAGAGGTGCTGTGTTTAGGGAGAGATAGACAGAAGAGTGCGGCTCTTTTTCTTCTTAAGCTCTACTCCATAACTCCTTAAGAATTACTCCAGTAACGGAGTTGATGTTGAAGTAAAAAATTAAGAATTTGGCATGTCAGTCAAAGCCTAAATCAATCTATCTACAATTAAAGGAAAAGGTTTTTAAAGACTACTCCCGCACTAGCAATAATTCCCGTATTGCGGGGGAGTTCTGTAGACGATATTTCTAACATGCACGCCAATTCTTCGATGTTTGACAATACAATGATGAGCCTACCAGACAACACACAAAGCAACAGTCAAATTATCAGTGAGCTTAACGATAAAATTAAATTACTTACAAACGACCACTCAGCTCACCAGGAAATCGAAAATTTTAACTCTGAAAACTATCGTCTAAAAAATGACCTCCATAAGTCCATGCAAATCGTGGAGACTTATAAAAAACTCAACTCGCCTATGAACACTAAATGTAAGACACCTAAAACACTGGTCTATACGAAAGAGAAAAAAATTACCGTATATACGCAGCAATACGCTTAACCCATTACACACAACCCAGGACGAAACCTCCGATAAGGCAATTTTACAGGGAAATGAGGAAATATCTGAGATAATTCAATGTGAACGAAACTCAAACCGTAGCAAGTCTGAGGATTACATTCCTATAACCATTGAAACAAAATATGATGACTGCCATATGGCTAATCAAACCTGTCAGGCGCTTAATGAACTTATACCTGCCAACCAAGATCCCACAGTTTCAAACTCCTAAGTTGCTAGTAAAATCAATCAGGTGCTTTCCCCAATTTCATCAGATGACAAGAGGAAGATTTTCATTTTAGCTGATGACCAGGGTCGACGGGTTCTGGAAACGTGGAGCTCCTCTTCGAGAACTGATGCTATCATTGTCGAACTCGGAATTAAAGTCACTAACGGAAAAAGACATTGTTGTCATTCTTGGTGGCACAAATGATAGCCGCCCGGATGAAGCTTTATTTTCTCTTCGTAGTTATTTGACAAATATGTATAACTGTAATGTAATTGTCTCTGAGGTGCCATATAACAGGTTTCCAAATGAACACAAGTTAAATTATGAATTAAAATTTATCAGTTCCAAATTTGAATACGCAAGTTTTGTCGATATGAGTTATAGTTCATATTTGCCTAGATATAAATACTTTGCTCTACACAAATGTCGATCACTGCTCAAAGAGATCCTACATATTGAGTATAAGCAAAACTTTGAACTTTATTGTAAACAAAACTATGACAATCCAGAACATAACACACCGACCTATCTTAACAAATGTACACAGACTGAAAATCTAGAGGAAGACATTAATCTGCCTACACCTCAGGAATCAAATGGGTTTTTTCGTTTACCGGAATTAAAGTTCTGCATCAAAATATCAACGGCTTGATCTCTAAATCTGATCTACTAACAGTAAACCTTGAATCGCTTAAAGTTGAACAAATAATTGTTGGTGTTTTATGCATTACGGAACATAATATGGTGGTGGGTGATAAAGATACATTGAACATTCCAAACTACAATATTGCATATATTTACTGTAGGAAGGGTCGACATGCCGGTTCCTGTATCTTGGTGCATAATACCCTTGAGTTTAATCCACTTAATGATATTAATAAATATTCAATTGAAAACGTTATAGAGTGTTCAGGAATAGAATTAGTCAAACATAAGTTGTGCATAATATGTGTATATAGGCCACCAAAGACAAAATTTGATGATATTAAACAGTTTTTCTAGAATCTAAATTTAATGCTTAGCAAATGTTGCTGCAATTAAAAGAAAGTTATACTTTGCGGGGATTTTAACATTAATGTTCTCAGTAAAACAAAGGAAACGATTGAATTTATTCGAATTCTACAGAGCTGCAATCTTAAATTAGGCTTCAAGGAACCAACGCGATTATCCAGTAAAACGTGCATAGACAATATCGCGTTTAATATAAGAGGATGTAAAACCAAATTATATGAATTCGCACTTTCTGACCATACAGCTCAATTATTGGCTTGCCCCGTTAAAACAAGCTATTCTTTAAAGTATTGGTATGTTGAAAAACGAGAGTATAGTAAAGAAAACATTGACAAATTCAGAGTCTGTATAAATTCCCTTAGCTTTAATGACGCTCTAAAATGCGAAAAACCAAATAGAGCGTTCAATGAGGTTTTCGAACTTTTTGCTCTATTCTATAATCTATGTTTTCCAAAAATACAAATTAGAGTGTCCGCTAACGTTCGACCAAAGTGGATTACGAAGGGAATTAAAATATGCTGTAAGCGTTAGCAACGACTGTTATGGGAATATAGGAAAAATCGCAATCCCAGCAGCAAACAGCGGTACAAGGCACTGTCATCAAGACTTAATAAAATTACTAAATTAACACAAAAGTCTCTTAACACTAATTACATAAGCAGTGCTCCAAACAAGTGTAAAGCGACTTGAGACGTTATAAATAATAATAAATTAAACAGTATGAGGGAACAAATCATGCAAATATGTGTAAATGGTAATATTATCTATGACCCAAGACAAATAGCGAATGAATTTAATAATTATTTTACAAATCAGATAACTAGACTAACATCTGAACGCATTGCGCCAATTGAAAAATATCACAAGACTCTATTTTTGCTTCCAACGATTCCTAGTGACATAAATAGAATGATATTAAATTTAAAAGACACAAGAAAGTACTGGTTATGATGAAATATCAACAAAAATATTGAAATCAGTATTGGGAAAACTATCAGTAGTTCTGAGTCATCTCATAAATTTATCAATTTCAAATGGCATATTTCCAGATAAATTAAAGTACACTGTGGTCAAACCGCTATTTAAGAAAAACGACAAGCAGGGCTTGTCCAGCTATCGTCCGATTGCACTCGTACCAGTATTTTCTAAAATTTTCGAAAAGGTAATTTATGACGGCATATATAAATTCTTCGAATCAAATAACTTGTTTTCTACCGAACAATATTTAGGAAAAAACAAAAGCATAATTATGGCTGTTTACAATTTTCTCAGCATAGTCACGGAAAATATTGACAAGGGCACTCTTTCATGCGCACTCTTCATGGACCTAACAAAGACGTTTGATCATGTCGATTTTACCATCTTGTTAGACAAGTTGGATGCGTACGGAGTCCGAGGGAATACGCTTGACCTAATAAAATCTTACCTCAATGACAGGTTTCAATTAACACAAATAACGAAAATATGTCCATACGAGAAAAAGGTAAGCAATTACACCTCAGAATATAATAAAGTAACTTTTGGAGTTCCACAAGGAAGTGTTTTAGGACCACTAATATTCATTATTTATATCAATGACATGCCAAAAATAATAAATCACAAAACTGTACTGTTCGCTGATGACAGCACAGTCATATTTGTTGGAACGAATCCTTCACAAATAGAACAAGATGTAAATAACACTTTATGCAAGATCATTCAATGGCTGACATTAAATAATTTAAACATTAATCTTAGGAAAACAAATTTTATGACATTTCGAAATCGTGTAAATAAATTGACAAACATTGACATTAGTTATTTGGGCCATAAAATTGAAGAAGTTGACGAAACAACATTTTTAGGTATTAATATTGACTGTAACTTGACCTGGACTTCGCACATAAACTCGTTAGTTTCCAAACTAAACCAATTTTCATATGCTCTTTATAATTTAAATAAAACAGTCGATACACCAACAACCATTACAGCTTATCACGGTCATGTTACACCTCTTTTAAGGTATGGTATTATGTTCTGGGGCAACTCTAGTGATAAGGAAACAGTATTTAAAGCCCAAAAGCGATGCATCAGAGCAATTTTCAAACCGAAACAGACAGATAGTTGTAAGCTCTTATTTAAACAATTTAAACTGCTTACACTTCCATGTATTTATATACTTGAAGTAATCCTGTTTACACGTAGTAATTTAACTATGTTTGAAAAATTAAAAAGTCGAAGGCATAGTAAAAAAAAATTATTGCCAGCAAACAAAACTGCATTGCTTAATAAAAGTGTATTTTGCATGGCTCCTCGCCTATATAACCACTTGCCAAACAGGATACTCGAAATAACTAGTTTTAATATATTTAAGAATAATGTGAAAGAATTACTTGCTGCATATGGTTTCTATTCTGTTAGAGAGTATTTGACACATAAATTAATCTAATATTGTGTATTATGACTTTGTAATTATTTAATTTATTTTCATTATGACACTAATTATACCTTACAACATAATTATTTAATTTGACATGTAAAACAATTTTGCTAATATCTGCTTATATGTAATAATATACCTAGTATTATATGCAATGCTACATGTATTTATAATATATTTGCATGCTGAAAGGCTGAATATGGTGAGACTTATTATAACGATGTAATTGTAATTGTAACCCATAATCGCAAATAAAGAATTTAAATTTGAATTTGAATTTGAAATAATGGACACAGAATATCCAGACTCGGCACAACCATTTGTTGATCACACAATTTTTTATCCCATGTGGGATTCGAGGCTACAACACTCGGCGCAGTCGCAATCGCGAGGCACAGTCAATTGAAATTAAAATTCAAATGATTAAGTTGTTTTAGATAGGTTAAGTATGACCATACTTTAATGTCATACGCTGAATACGAGAAACCCAGCAAAAAGGCAATAGCATTCTGATGATAACAATCAACTTACAACGTCTTTCGTCGGCACAGGTATCGGATTGAGATGTGCAAATTTCACCGCATCTCCATTTTTCTGAGCTGGCGTGAAAGTAGTTGTTGGTATGGGTTCCTAAAACAGAAAAAGTCGTCACCTTGCTTGCCTCTACTTAACATGCATCCGCAGTAAATTAGGAGTCACTATATTCTTATTCTTAATTTCTTCTGACGTAGGTATTAAATCTGCCAGGCTGCCGCACGCACCCAGAGTAGTGGAAACAAATTGTGACCAATTGGGTGTCAAAAGACAGTCGACAGCGATGGGACAGACCTAAACTAAGATGGCGAGATGACTTGGACGTCTTCGAAAGGGACTGGCAGGGAATATCTTCGAATAGAGTGATTTGGAAGTCCAAGGAAGAGTCTTTTGTCCAGCAATGGGATATAACAAAAGACTAAGGAGGAAAAGCTGTTTCAATTTAAGGTACAATACGCTGTCTATCACCTTAAGCATCTACTTTTCGCCATACATCTTTATAATCTGCGTTAACCGATTCGGCACTCTGAAGTTCATTTTGTGTATTCGGTGATCGGGTAAGAGTATATCAGAGTTATTATTAGTCAGCAAGACACAGTGGCGTAGCGGGGTGTCAGCCGCCCGAGGCGGAAGAAAATTTTGCCGTCCTGTTATTTCCTATCCTAAAAGTGCCGCCCGGAGCGGGCCGTCCCTGCCGCCCCCACTACGCTACGGCACTGTCAAACACATAAATGAGAGAAGTCATCTGTATTGCATACGTAAGTATCTTTTATTACATAAGTATGACAATAAACGACTAAAGTTCAGTTATAAATTAAGAAATCAAGTACCTCAAGTTTTTATCGAATACATTAGCGATGCGCGATTATCGATTACATAGTCAAAATATATAGATAGAATGCTTAAATTAACGTCGATTGAGGATTCGTCTGTTCGAGAATTTCGAAGCATACAAGAATATTTACGTTAACAATCGAGCTCGCTTTAAAGCTGTAATTACATACATTTATTATGTTTGACACGGATACTAAATCTATTAATTTGCACTAGTCCTAGTATCAATAGAGGATGAGATCCTCTGTCTGTTATAGAAAGCCCGTGCCCAGCAGCAAGTTTTATAACGCTGATATTAAGTCTTTAATTATGAAATTGTCATTTATTTTCTACATATAACTTCGTGATTTCTGTACAAAATGCAAAATTTTATGGTTAATTGTAAAATTCTTCTATAATTCGATAATAAATTCTATAAATTATTAGAAATAAATATCATTAACCTTAATACAATTTGTATTTAAAGTAATATCACTTAGTATCTGCCCGTATAAGTTGTTTTAATTGGCCATTATTACAGGATGGTTGATGTTTTTGTTAATTTAAGACCAATCATAGTAGCCTTAATACAAACAACTACACATAAAAACATAGAATTCGAATTAGCCATAAAAATAATATTGATGAAATAGTTCTATGAAAACCACAATGTTATCGATTTTTTTTATGAAAAGCGGCAACTTCATATATAACCCTAGTAAGCTAACGTTCGTCAAAATGACGAGCATGCAATAAATATCACCCTATATATAAATATTTATTAAAACTATTAGGTTTTACCTATACAATCGCAGTTCCGCGCTAACTAATTATCCGCTAGACTGCCTCGTGTAATACCAAAAGAAAAATATTATTTTCTGAATAATAGTTCCTGATTTAGTTATTTTAAGTGTAAGTGCCTTATACATCTCAAGAAAACATGTGCCATAATAATTGTGATTTAGTACTTGAAAAATAAATAAATACTATTTTTTGTAATAATTATCTTTAATTTATATCCCAAATTTCCTATAAGCACAATAAACTTGGTTAAATAAATACTATCTTTAATACAATACACGTTTTAAAAGTGATCGTCAGAATGTCGAATGATTAGCTTATCATGGCAGTTCAGGCAGGTTAGCTACCTAGGGTGGGAGAGGGAGCGTTTAAACCCTCTCCCCAACCGCAGAGCCGGGCGCCGGAGGGCGCGAGATGACCTCCAGCCACCCTGAGGTTTGACCTGGGGGTGGCGGGCGTTGTGGGCCTGCCCGCCATCCGTTCAGCACCAGGTCCGAGAGGCGGCGTGCGTGTTCCCACGCGCGCCTCTGTTTCGTGTCCGTCTCCCCTTTAGGAAGGAGACAGTAGGGCTTTTAAATGAGTTCTATATTGGGTAGGTCTTACTGTGTAGGGGCCTGCCGTTGCATACGGCGGGCCGGAACCTCGGCGGGGTCGCGACCGTATGCGAAAGTGATTCGCGCGGCCCCGTCGATAGTGGTTTTGTCGAGGAACACCGTGGTAGGTTTAGTCGGTATTCCGGGAGGTACATTATCTTTTTAACATCTTATTTTACCCCGGCGAGTCCGACATAATCCCTCCGCCCACCCCCGCGGAGGGATATGCGTCAAAGCATTCCCCCACGTAAAAAAAAAAAAAAAAAAAAAAAAAAGGTTAGCTACCTAGGGTAAATAGGTGTTCCTTTTCTTTCTTTCTTTCGTATAATAATAGTAATATAAGAAATATTCTAGATTCTTCCACACTCATAAAAAAAGGAAAATCTCACCAATAATCCAACGCCATCACCACCTGTGTATCTCGGCTCGTGGGTGTAGTACGTCATGAGGGAAGAGAAGCCACACTCTTGCAGCACCGTCATGTTGAACATCACCGGTAAATCACAGCATTTCTGGTCGAAATACTGTGAAATAATAAAAGTGAATACGTTTGCCTGACTTTAAAATAACGCTATTCTTTTAGGTTGTGGAGGTCAAACAACAGAGCGAGGCCGTGAAAGAAAACTAACACTAAAGAGGTTATTTCTTTTAATTTAAAAAGATAAATAATATAATTCCTGTGTCGCCGGTGACTTTACAAACATTAAAACAACGGACACAAAGAACATTCAGACTCGGAACAACCATTTGAAGATCTCACAAATTTTTGCCCCGTGTGGGATTCGAACCTACAACAGTTGGCGCAGTAGCAGTGTCGAGGCAACCACTTAATCCACTAAGCCATTCGTGCAGTATTATACTGAATATCAGTATACATAGGTGTAGCTGGTTTACATATCAACCAGCCCCAGTTATCAAGTCTTAAGAATGAAAAGTATCGAGATGTTTACTTTCTGAGACATTCAACAAAAAAATTATAAGATAGGAACAAAACCTAAGAGAATAGTCTAGTTGTATGGGGAAGTAGCAGATTGACTACTACATCGACGATATGACTGCTAAGTATACGAATGATAATTATTTAGATGTCAGGCTTTAAAAAAATTACTTACATGTTTCAGAAACCAAACTGGTCGACGTTCCTTCGGCAAGTGCTTCTCCATATTATCGTATCGACTGAAATAAATAAATAAATAAAATAGGACGTGTATAAGATATTTATTCTTACATCAGGAGTCATAATTATCTGGCTCTTCTATCTCATTGTCCCATTCTTCCATTCTCCCACTTACTCATTGCTCCATGTCTCAATAGTCCTACTTTCCTGTTTTACTCTCCCACTGTCCCTCTCTCCGAATCCCTCACTACTGTCCCAATCTAATCAACGCTCCATTTGCCCGCTTGCTCAGTCACCGATTTTCTTATTTAGCCACTTCTTCTCTCTCCAATTCAATCTCTTATGCTCCCGCCATACCATACTCTACCTGTCATATGGCATTAATGTGCGGTGGATGGAACTAGTTACCAAAATTAATAACATTCAGCAAAGCAATTTATCACATTATGTGCATATAATACGTTACCTCTGTGAAAACATGAACTTGAACCCAGCAAGAGATGACACCAGAGAGCAAGCATCATTCGCTCTTAAGTTTTCTTCTGGACAATTCTGTAAATAAGTAAATTGGACAAATTACATTAGACTTTTCAAGAAAATACAAACCTACCAGCTGTTTAATTGTAAAGTCTTATAAATTAATTTGACAATAGCCGTAGACATGTAACACAAAGTACCGGCTAACCAAATAGTTACACGGTACATGCCTGCCTTGCCTGTAGGCATGAAATTATATGAATTAATGGTACAAATGTTTTAGTGGGACTGTAAACTAATTAAATTAATAATGGCAATTTATTTTCATGTACGAATGTTTTATGCAACTATTCATCTTAGAATATTAAGCAATATTTAGAGAATCCACAGTTCATATAAAAAAGTAAGCATTAGGTTCATATAATAGAAACCGGCATATGGCATAATCGATTAAATATATTATTATTATACATTATCTGCAGTTATACATTATTATGTATAAGGTGACCATCTC
Source organism: Catocala nupta (assembly GCA_963675205.1). Classification (NCBI taxonomy): domain Eukaryota; kingdom Metazoa; phylum Arthropoda; class Insecta; order Lepidoptera; family Erebidae; genus Catocala; species Catocala nupta. The sequence continues at coordinate 26,023,763 of OY776093.1, forward strand.
ACGGCATGACATGGTCACCTTAATGTCACGGCACTTAATGTCATGTGGAATATGTGCCGTGACATTTAAGGTGAGTATGTCACGAGACTTACTTTGTATAACTATACTACGAGTATATAGGTACTCGAATGCGTTAATAAGAAAAATAGATTTTCAAACAGAAATTCAATTCTTGTGGAATTTGCCAATTTATTTTAATTACATTAAAATAGGTATATACTTATAACAAAACTCACATCGATCATTTGATCCACAATGCAATGCAGAAGCGCTTGTCCGGGGCAAGTGTTAGTGTATCGTCTGGTTCTATCTCCATAGCAAACGTCCAGAACATTGCCCAGAACATCTTGCCAAGGCCCTTGAGGTAGAGCATGTCTAATTGCCCCTTCTGTCACATTCCTAGGAGGCAAGGAGTCTGGCAGACCCAGTTTTGTGTTGATACAGTTCCATTGGTGACACTGAAAAACAGGATAGTTAAGTCACATTCACTCTTCCTATAGCTCGAATGATTACTCTCCGAAAAAGTGTACTTGATATTTAATATTTTACTATTTAAGTTTGAAATTAAATCCAAAAATGTCGATGCATTTTATAAATCATGTTAAGAATAAACAAGATACAAGCGTTTCAAATCTGGTAATAGGGGTAAATGTCTAATGACAGGAAAAAGGTGCATCACACAGGATGCACTATACAAATTGCCACGTCATCGCTATTTAAATACTGCTGTCCGAGGGAGATAGCCCTACTACATCCCCACTATTTCTTTCTCCTGTCGTCCTCGATGGCCTAGTGGTCAGTGTAACCAACTGCCACGCCTGACGTCGCGGGTTCGATTCCCGCACAAGTCAAACATTTGTGTGCATGAATACGGATGTTTGTCTTGGTCTGGGTGTTTCTATGTATAATATGTATGTATTTAAAAAATAAAGTACGTATGTATGTTTATCCATTGTCTAGTACCCATAGTACAAGCTCTGCTTAGTTTGGGTTAGATGGTGTTGTGTGTATGTGATAGAATATTATATTATTCTTTTTATTATATCCAAATTTAAGATACTCATTACTCCCTTGTTTTAAAACCAATGTTGATACTATTTGCACAAAAAGATTTGTTTAGTTTATTATTTTATCTTGTGTGGCAACTACTATATTATAAGATAGTTTCATATTTTCAGAGATATTTTATATTTGGTTTGTTGGCATAAGTTTACGCTTGTTTGGCTCGTGAGTTGTTTAGCTTATACCTAGGTTAGGTTAACTGCTTGGCGAACAGCACGGAATGGACGGGACTAAGAACTATATAGGAAACTACATTAGGAAAAACATTGTAAGATGTCAAAGTCTACCTAGCTAAAAAAATAATACTCTTTTTTTGGAGTCTGTGTTGACAGCACGGGATCAAAAATCATTGTCACTTGAGCAGAGGGTACCCTTTTTAAAGGAACAGCAAGGCACAAGTGTGTCTTCTGGTGTAGTACTGAACTACAGCCGCGACCCTTTACCATCAAGCTGGTCATATTATGTCAAAATGTCACCTTGGTCGTGTAAGAAAATTAAAATGTAAAGCGACAGGGACATCAACTCCATCAAACATACAAACTTAGACAAAATAATACAGTGTATATCGTAGTTGGAACGCCGAGATAGAACACAGCTCTCAAATCATGACTAAGTTATATTGACTAATATCTTTTCTTTCAACTATTATTTGCTTGTTGAACTATTATCTTAACTAATATAATAAATTCAAATGGCCTACTCGACCGATCATCATGAAATTTCGCATACGCGTTGTTAGGGATATATAAAAGGTACTTTTCATCCAGAAAAAAAGTATTGTTCCCGAGGGATAGAAGTTTTTTGACATACTGAATCTACATTGACGCAATTGAAGTCGCGGGCAACGTTCAGTCGAATATAGTTTGATGTAGCTTTATTTTCATCCGTACGAGTTATCTTTATGTTTAAATTGCAGCTTAAAGCTAAGTTGTAATATGATATACAAAACTACAACGTTTCGATATCAGTAAGCACGCCATACCGTAAACGGTGCTCGGTGTGCCGAATATCTTATCTCATAATTTGTTATTCAGCGTTTTTATAAGTGTGGAATATAACTTACCAATCTCGAGTTTTTTAAGTAAGATCTACCAAACCCAGCTTGTCCTAAAACCTGCAAATAATAAATATAATTGATGTTATATGCAAAAACCGCAATATTTTGTTTGTTTTTTTCTCTTTTCTTAAAAAAGATAACGCATTAGTAAGAATTCCTGTGTCGCGGAGTACTTTACGAACATTCAAACAACGGGCTCATAGAACACCCAGAAAGGTACAGCCCGATGCAAACTGAATGGTGGCTCTGAACATCGTACGAGTCATTGCGCAGAACACAATAATAGGTGTCAGCGGGCCGTAGCGACACGGGGCGGCAGGGCACCTGCCCGCGCGCCCTTTCTTTCACCCGCACTCGCACTTCGCGTCTTGTATTTAGTGTTAGTGTGTGAGTTACTGTACTTGCGCACACCTGCACTCGCAGCTAACTTCCGACCCGTCATTAAGTTTGCATCGGGCTGTACAACCATTTGCGGATAACACAAAGTTTTGTACTGTGTGGGATTCGAACGCACAGTAGGTACTTTGGTAGCGGCGAGACAGCCACTTAAAGCACTACGCCATCCGGGCATTTGTCGGTAGTTATAATCAACCCTTATTAACCGAGTCCTCAATTAAAGATCAGTTACTAATAGATATATGGCTAAAAGTATGTTGTTAATTACCAAAATTATAATTTAAGTCGATCTCATAAGTGAATTTCTTATCATAGTCGGCCTCGATGGCGTAGTGGTTAGTGTAACCGACTGCCATGCCTGAGGTCGCGGGTTCGATTCCCTCACAAGTCAAAAATTTGTGTGCGTGAACATGGATGTTTGTCTTGGTCCGGGTGTTTCTATGTATAACATGTATGCATTTACAAAAAAAAAGTATATATGTATGTATGTTTATCCATTGTCTAGCACCCATAGTACAAGCTCTGCTTAGTTTGGGCTAGATGGTGTTGTGTGTATATGGTAGAATATTATTATTATTATTATATTAAACCTAGCTATAAGCTCGTAAAATTTACATACATACATAGATTCACGCCTGTTTCCCAGAGGGGTAGGCAGAGACTACGGATTTCCATTTGCTACGATCCTGACACACTTCTCTAGCTTCATTCACTTTCATTACATTCCTCATACACGTTCGCCGGTTTAAGATGCTCTTAACCTGGCCTTTGTCCAGAATATCTTTGATCTGATCGAGAAACATTCGCCTAGATCTTCCTCTTGCGACGGTTCAATTCACACCAGCCTTAAAACTTTTTTAGTCAGTCTCATAAAATTTATAAAAATGTAAAGTTGCCTGAAGAGTTAGGTTCTTGGTGACCTAAATTAATGAATGGTAATATGTAGATTAAGTATCTAAATACAGGTAATAATTATAGCTTTTATTTAGATACTTTTAAGATAGACTTAATGTATATATATTTCGTGCACCTTAATGTTCTCGATTGTATGTGAAGCCTGGCAAGTCAACAACGTCGAAAATTATGACACTTTGTTGAGTATGTATGGTTACTTAAACGACAAAATGAAACGACGAAGAAATACAAATAACGAAGAGACTTAGTCTCCCCGTATTTGTATATTGTTACATGGTACCCATGAATCTCTCGCTTTAAATATTTAAAATTATAAACATAACGAACGTACCAAAACAACGCGACATTAATACGAATTTTAGTTCGGTTCTAAGCTTAGGCAACGAACAATGTTAATAATTTAAATAACCATTAATTAATTTAGATCACAGAGTATCTAATATCTATCACTTCAACCAGCTTTTAATACTCAAATGGTATAAATTAAATGAGCGATTTGGAGCCATTACCAGGGCAAAACAATGAGAACGAAGAGATTACATACAAACTCAGTTTTAGGTCGACATTAAGATACAATTTCGGTAATTTAGAACTCATATTTGAATGTTACTGCAAACATACATCACCGAATACTCTCAATCAAAAGAAAAGATATAACTCAAATACAAGCACTTAAAAACAAGAGGAAAACGTTTCAGTAAATACATACCGCTGGCAAAACAAAAAACAACCACAGCGCCTTCATGATTTAACGAAGATTCAAGAACGACTGACCATAACAAGATAAAATTGGCCTCACGTATCTAAGGTCGTGACTCCAGATAACTCATATTATTTTGCGTTGTGTAAACGGGACAGGGTACTGTGAGCTTTAATCCTTGCGTGATAGCTTGTTAATTAATAACGGATATCAAATTAAAACGGCTCTGAATTGTCTATTGTTGAGCGCGTCTTCAATCAGACATGTGCAATCTATAGATTGTGCCCGCGACACCCGCGTGAGCTAAATGCAATCGCATAGGTACTAGAATAAAAAGTATCTTGTATGTTAATCCAGTATATTTTCAATCTGTGTGGCAAGTTTAATCTAAATCCGTTTAGTGGTTTGCACACGATTAGGTAAAAATACACCAACATCTTCAGAAACTGACACATTTGTAATATTAGGGTGAAGTGGGATTGTGAATCCGCAATGCAAGAAGCTTATCAATGTAGGCTAACAGTCATAAAACCGCGGCGTCAATCGAATGCCCTAATTATTGGGTTAACCCTTTCATTTGTGATTAAGATGTCGTGGGTTTGACCTAGTCATTAAAGTTGTCAGAACTCTTGAACATTTTTCGTCGTTAGGAAACGCACCTGATGCATACCCCCTCGCCACAAGAGGAGGCGAGAGGGTTATGTCCGGCTCTCCCATACTTAAGGCCTACGGACTAAAACCCCACGGTGTGCCAACTCGTTGCTTTGTATAGTGAATGGGTCACTGGTATCGAGACTGCATCAGCGACCCACCCAGCAGTGTCCAAGAACAAATTAGGACTACGACGCCTGAGCGACGCCCCGGCACAACAGAGGGCGTCGCTCTGACTCAATGGCTGGCGGGCGGGAGATCTCCGTTCACCATGGCTTTGATCATGGGCGGCAGCGAGAGGTCTTCACCCATAACAAAGACCAGTTCACGGCGCTGCACCGCCCAAGCAGGACATTGCTCGAGCGTGTGCTACGGGTATCCTCTGCAAACTCACAGTGGTTGCAGACGGGACTCGGTTCCCTCCTAGCGACCGTATGCAGGTTTTTGCCAAAGCAACCAAAAAGGAAAGGGTCTCATGCTGGCTACCTGCCCACCGTTCTAACACCGGCTGGAGGGCCCCAACGGTTCTGAAACCGGTCATAAGTGCCTCCAGCCGCGCCTTCCATTTTAAAATCATGCCCTGGTAGGCTCGATTTCTCACGTGTGCTATGGTTGCCGGGAAGGGACGACAACCCGTCTCCTTGCGCACTTCCGCAGTCACTGTATATACTTCGGCGAGCAGCCTCCAAATCCCACGGGGGTGTCCCGGCCAATGCGCAAGCTGCGTCGGCGGAAATCGTGCGGTATCCTCGTATTACCCTGACCACTATGACCCTGCGGTCTCCGCAAGAGAGATCAGAACTCTGAACCTAACACAAGTTCAAAAATTCAAGTAATATGTAGGTTCATATGTAGCCTAGATTGCTCGAATATTAGCATTAGATAGGTACCTACCACTCTTTGTGCTATTATAAACCATAACAAAAACAATTGGTTAAATAATATAATTTACAATTTTAGTTTGAATTCACGCATTTATTTTTATTTTCAGACCTTAAAATTAAATTTAGTCATCTTTTATCATAATGTTATATGTATTTAACAAAACAGTTTGTTACAAATTGTAACAAACTGTAATAAGATTCTGTTTTAATAATCAGTTAGAATTTTTTTATTCTTAAAATAAAACCCAAATTATTAATATACTCTGATAAGAAAACAAAACCTTATTAAAATATTAAACCTAACAAAATTGTATTAAATTTTTTAACAAAAGTACTGAGACCATTTTAGTATTTAGTCTTACAATTTTTGCAATTTTACAATCACGCGTCCACCCGTTCAGCCGATCGCTAGCAAAGTAAAGAATTGCGGCCGCGGAGATACATGTGCTTTGTGTTCGCAGAATCGGAAAAATCACTGTTTGACAAACTCTTACGGAAATGATGAAAACTTTCTAACTTTTTTTAACACTTTATTTTGATCTTATTATGACAGTTCACGTTATAAAAATTGAGCACATATGCATTTGCATTATAATTACTAAAAATATATTTTTAAATGCTTTATTATTATTTTGGTTATTTTGGTATTTAACATCAAATGTATAATTTCTTGACAGGTTAGAAATGACGTCATGTGCCTTTTTTGTAAACTTTCTCGAAATACATAATGTTCCAGGATAAAAAATTCATGGCGCTTTTGGCAATGATATATATAAAATAATTTGCATCCAATTAAAATGACTAACAATAATAAATAAAAGCACAGTCACAGAAACACCTTTATTTTACACATTTAGTTTATTTACCCAGGTACACTCGCTTAACTATAAGACGTCTACACTCATAACCATCCTGCGACTCTCTACCAGTGTCACCGCGGCGTGCGGGCAAAGTGCGGGTGTCGCGGGCGGCCCAAGACTAAATTTTTAAACCCGGACTACAAATGAAGCCCCGCGCGGACGCTCCCCGGATGCCCCCTAAACTAGGACAAATCCGGAGAAACCCGGACGGATGGCAACCCTAACTCTAGCTCAAGAGGAATTAATCTAAGACTGTCAGATGTAGGTACTGAATACTTACTTATATCACGAAATGCTAATTAATAAAAACGTAGTCAAAAGTAAAAGTGACGTGAAAATCAGTTTTATTTCTCTCTTTCTTTCTTTTGACCAGGGTGCTACCGAATCTAAGTAATTATAAGTTGATGCGAAACTCTCTCTTCAAAGAAAGTCCTTGAGAAGCCTTTCCTCTATTTTCCTTTATAGTAGGCAGCCCAATGACAACTTATACAGATCATTTTAATACCTAGTAATATATAGAATAATAAGTATAATAAGTAGCTGCAATATCTTGTATAGGTCTAAGATACTTTGTCGGTTACTCAAACCGTACCCAAATATGAAATGAAATAACATTTATTAAGATTTTTTAAATAATTGCTCATTAGTACAGCGAAATCACGTTGTTTGCGAGCGATTACGATCTCATTCACACGAGATAGATTCGATGCGACGCGACGGTAGGGTAAATGTGAAGCAGCAAGCGGCAGCGTGAAGTCTGGAAACATGCCGGGTGAATGCCATGAACCTTACCAATATTACATGGGAACTAAAACAGTTGGCAAAAAGTGTCTTACAGAATTCTAATTTATGCGTTAGCATTGGCTTATTTAGGAGCTCGTTTCTCTCATAGGGGTTATGGGCCCGGCTCCTGAAATGAGAGGATCTACAAAGAACCCAATTTTTTAAATTGTTACATTGTCTTACGCCAATATGAATGACTGTGTGTGTGCGCATTTTCCTGGGATATATGTACAGACATGATACAAAGTATAAAAAATGGTAAACAAGCTTATGCTAAAATGGTAAGCCTGTCTGATGATAAGTGGTAATTGCAATCTGTTTGTATGACTAAAGTCAAAGTCATAAAACATTTATTTCCAAAGTAGCACTTAGTGAGTTTACTAAAATTACTAAATTTACATTTATAATTATTTCTAGGATCAGACAAATGGTTATTAAGCCCATGAGAATACCTGCAAGAAACTCATGGCCACTGTTTTAAATCACCATAAAATTATAATTTGAGTATTTTAAAACTCATATCTCTACAGAACATCGCATTAAAATTATATTTTACACGATAATGTATAATAATTATTATTAAATCTATGGTTCCCGCCACGAGTAGGATTTTCAGGCGTAAGAAAGCTGTATTAGCATGTGATAGTGAGCACATACATTTATCCGAAACATCGCGACTCGCGACGGCCGAAATATGAAACCACCATGTGAAATTTCTTCTTATTCTTTCGTTCGAAGTGACTATTTCTTTTTCCGGGTCAAATCATTGTAGGATGTAATTCGATCTTATAATTTCGAAAATATGTTTTAGGATACATGTAACAAGAACAAACCGGTAGGATTTTTCGACCTTTAGGCGCCAGCCACACTGGCGGTCAGCGGTCAGAGTTACGAGTTCTGCTATCCGCGTTCACTGTGATGTATGTCTTTGAACCGTACACACATAAAAGCAGTCAGACCGCGGTGGTCAAAGAGAAACTGTATATTATAAAAGAGGAACTCGACCGCAGAACGCAGACCGCCGGGGCAATGTGTTCGGCGCCTTACATTTCATGGTAGGCCTCCAGAAATCTTGACAGATGTTTGTCAACTTAGATGACTGACTTTTTATTTTGTTTGATCTATAATGTCGAGCAACATCTCAGTGGGAGACCGTTAGACTGCCACGGTGAGGTCTCGAACTCGATCCCAAGGCACGCACATCAATTGAATACGGACGTGTGTAACAGTTATTAAAATAAACAAATAATAATTTATTAAATCGTGACCTCGTTTAGTCAATAACGCAAACGGTATCACATGTTCGGTATAATAGCTACGACAGCGAACTTGTGGAAATGTTTAGTAGATATCAAGTAAGACAGTTTAGAAAATGGAGAATAGCCCTTTCAACCGTAGTGGCAGGACAGCACGCACCCCATCGCCGACGCCGGCGCCTGCACTTGCATCCACACCGCGCCCTAAAGCCCCGACCCAACGAGACGATGTTCTTGAAGTCATCTCAACATCGGAGATTCAGTCCAGGATGTCTTCTATTGAGATTTGAAGTGTGCTCTGTTGCAGCCGAAGGAAAACTAAATTCTGAGCAGGAATTGCGCATAAATAGTTTATGTCGAAAGATAGGCAGTGGTACATCGCATATGGCAGTGCAATACCAGTCCCTTAAATATAAAGCCGTACAAGCCTACTCCTCTATCCAGACTTTGCAAGACCAACTTGATCTGTCACAGCGACTGCAGGACCTTAAGCGGAGTGTTGAAGAGTCTTCGAAACCTGCCACGGGAACTTCCTTTGCTGATGTAGTAAAACAAGGTACAAATAATTTTATTCAGCCGCTTAATTTGAGTTCAGTGGCTATTTATCCTACTGATAAATTAAAATCAAGCGATCAAACAAAATCACTTGTCCAGCAAATAATTTGTCCAACAGCAATGAAACTGCAAGTGAGAGGAGTACCTACGTAAAACTAGGAATGGAGGTGTTATAATCCGCACAGATACGAAGGACGACATCGACAAAATAAAACAATCCGTAAAGTCGACCAACTAACACCTTAAGTTCGAAAATCCCTACAAACGGAAACCTAGAGTAGTTGCTATCGGGGTGCCTGCATGTATGAAAGATGTTATCCACTGCTTGTTCCACCAGAATCTAGCCGATAAACTTGAAAATACCAATCTATAGACGTTTATGACTACAATAAGATTAAGCCATAAGTCGGCAAGAAAGAAACTGATACCTGTTATTATGTAATAGAAGTATCTGCAGACATTCGTAAAGCTCTAATAACAAAACAAAGAGTATTTGTGAATTGGTCATCTTGTCCTGTGAGAGACTTACTTTAGTCACTAGGTGTTATAAGAGTCAACAGTATGGGCATGCGGCCAAGACGTGTCGGGAGTCAACCTATACCTGTGGACACTGTGGCGACCAAGGTCACTGAATAAAGGACTGCACGAAAAAGGCTGATGATCCAAAATGCGCTAACTGCCTGCACTTCAAAAAGCCAAGCATGCATACCACAGGCGCTACTGACTGCCCAGCAAGAATAGTGTCTGAAAAAAGATATATTAATTCAATCGATTATGGACGCACCTAATAACTAGATAAATTGAGCAACTGCCAAAGCAAGTGCTCAGCATTAAGTCGACATATTTATATTCTCACGCAACCTCATCCTACACCGTACTTATTCTTGTTTAGATTGCTTTTTTTTTGTTATCATAATTACACCTAATATTTAAATAAAATTGGACATAGTTTTGCAAACAAGAACTAACCCACAAAATGTCACTTTCGAGATAATTAGATTTTTGTTTCAAAAGTGTGCAGAAACGAAATGGTTATCAATTTAACATAAACAACTTAACATTGTTATGGGTAGTATTATTGGCCATATAGGGAATCATTTTTTTTTGGAATGTTCTTTTATTTAATATTTGTTTTAGGTCAAAAACCTAATGGTTCCTTATTGCAAAATTACTGTTTTGTGGGTTGGTTCTTTATAGAAATATGTTTAGGTTGTTCAGGTAGTCAAATTATTTTAAACTAGCCGCGCCCCGCAGTGTTACCCGCGGTAAGAAGTAGCCTATATGGTAATCCAGTGTCAGCTATCTCCATACCGAATTTCATCAAAATCCGTTCAGTAGTTGGTTACTTTAAATTATATTTTATTTGATTTGCAAAATAGAACCAAACATCATGGTTCCTGTTCTAACAAATATAATTTGTCTTTTTATTTTTCAACGAGATCTATGTGGCTTGGTTCTAGTTTGCGTAATGAGAGTGCTGAAGATCTACAGGGACCATGTGGCATAGATTCGTTTAGCTTTTATGAATCACTTTATCTGTGGTTGGTTCTCTCAGCAGCTGTCATTTTCTTGTTTGTATGTTGGTATTTTGGCTAGGATCTTTTCTGACGAGGTAAATAATATTGTCAGGTGTCAATTTAAGTATGTAACTCAATTTCACCCGAGATGTGGGTTGGTTCTTGTTTGCAAAACTATGTCCAATTAAGAATTAGTACGCAACATCGAGTTTGACACACATTGCAATTTGCTACCAACCAGTTTTATATTTAATTTATTAGACAATGTACGACTTGTAATTAAAATATGACGAGTCAATATTTTGTTTACATTACATAATTAGTTAACTTTAGTTATATTCTATTTAATAATTATTATATTGTTTAGGCCAGCGGTCGGCAACCTTTTCAAGCAGGTATGGGCCACATAGTGACAAAATGAAATAGAGGCGGGCCGGACATTTTCATAACTATGTATCTTATGCCTTTATCGATTATGTTAAAATGCAAAAAGCAACCACAGATGTTGAGAAGTATTTTGTGGGCCAGTGCCGTCTTTCGCGGCTGGAATTAATTTCAGTTTTGGCGCGATATTAAAATAATTCCAAATGATGACCTTATTTACAAAACAGTTGCTAGCCGCAAAGAGGAGACACGCCGACCGCTGGTTTAGGCAAACAAAAGATTTTCTTGCGTTTAGATTTACATTTTATACCTTTTTTGATTATAATACAATTATAATCAAAAAAGGTAAACCAATACAGGAGGGTAGGGTACAGGAGACAGGTGATCTATACACAAATTTTTAGAATCTTAATTTTTATTTGTGCAACTATATATAAGGTTGAAATATTTGTAACTATGTTTGTTCGTTGTTAACGATGAAGGAAAACATCGTGAGGAATCCTGACATGTCTGAGAGTTCTGCATAATGTTCTTGAAGATATAGGAAGTCTGCCAAACCGAGCTGGAAAAGCGTAGTGGGCTATAGCCAAACCCTTCTCATACTGAGGAGAGGCCTGGCCCAGCAGTGGGACATGTCATAATGCCGATGTTCCTCCCACAGGATAATAAATAAAAGACAAAATTAATATCTAACATTATTTATTGGAGGAGCCCATAAATAAAAATGTTTACACGTAAATTAGCTAATTACAGAAATAAGCAGAAACAATTTAACGACAACACAGGTATTTATACTTATACAGTTCACATATTTTGTCAACAGATGGCGGGCGGTAATGGCAAATACAACATTTTACACTTGAGATCAATAGATGGAGCCACTAGTGTTAGTCCGTTTCTAACCGTATAGTACGCGCATTTTATCTTGGCCGGATTGAAGTTCGTCACAAGTGGCTGCGCAGTGCAGTTTTTTGGAACTAATTGGTGACAGGGTGCGGGGTGCGGGGACGGTAACACTAGCTAGTGACTGACCAATACATACTCGATGCGTAACAATAATACCATAAATACTGGAAAATCGATTTAATCCATTACGATATAATATATTAAATAATGTTGTATATTATAAATATCAGATTTAGATTATGATTTATTTTGTTATAGTCTATTTTTAAGTTGAACAGTTAAATAAATACTATGATATTCATTGTTTTAATATAGTACAAAATGAAATACTTTAAATATTAACATATATTATTATGTTTTAAGAGATCTATTAAATGTTACAACTTATTAACAATTTACTTTGCTCGCCTTACTTCATCTATTATTATTACGTAACATCGATATCTTTGTATTCATTGAAATTTTAATCACACATAGTTTTACATTATTTTGTATTACATAAAAAAGTTATTTAAAAACTAAAAACCTTTTAAATAACTTTTTATTTCCAGCTCCGGATGAGTGGCATAGTCAATCGGATTAGTGCCATAGACAATCTTAAGAAATTAGAAGTTGCGAAAAATAAGTGGTACATCCCTATAATTGCACGGCCATAATGCTTAAGGATTCGCTATTTCAGTCACTCGTCAGCACTTTGTGGTTTTTCGTGTAACTATCTCGCTCTTCCGTACGGTCGTGTACTCAAGTTGATATTGTTTTCGTTTGTTGTTATTTTTGTTATTTAGTTTCGTTGTTAAGTTTGGTTGTTAAGTTTTGTTGTTAAATTTTGTTGTTGACTTTTGTTATTGACTTTTTTTGGTATTAATAATAAGCAAATAGTTCCATTGTCATTGCCTACCTCCGCAAGATAATAAGCTTAAATATAATCATTTAACTATTTTCTTAGTGACTGTACATGCGCGAACGTACCTTGTAGCTAACTTCAATCCGGCCAAGATAAAATGCGCGACCTATACTTATAATTACTATTTCAATATAGGTCGCCAATTACGTAGGTATTTGATAAATTGTTTATTCTAGTCTATTATCACACTAAGAATATAGTTCATCAAGGCGTCTAACTGTCGAACGTATATCTTAGAAGACATAACCTATATTTATTTTTCTATAACCTATCTATTAATCTAGTTTAGAATTCAAGTTATGGTGCTATTTGTAAAATATTGGTATAAAATGTATAAAATACAACATATTATGTAATTTATTGAACTGTCAAATGATCATTCAACAATGGCAAAACAATTTCGGCTCACTAGATGTCGCTATATTGGACTAGCGTTATCTGTCATTTCACTTATTCATGTAATAACCATAGCGCCAGTTTTCCGTAGTTCTCTTTTTAAAACAACGTCTTTTAAGGCCATGTTGCACCAAATGATAAAATATTAAATGCTATGAAATTGATGATTATTTTAGTATGTTTTATTAGATGTTATTTAAATCATGTTCCTTACATTTTCTATCTTATTATTATCAATCAGTGCAACTTAGCCTTCATAAGCCGTATTTAAAATTTCAAAGAGATCAATCAGAACTGTAAATTGTTATTTTGGCCCATTCCAAAAAATTTTATTGATGTCAGTATGGACATATTGACATCAATAAAATTCTTGGATACCATAATTGTTATACAATTAATTGATCAATCAATCTACCTACCTGTGTTGTCGTTAAATCAATAGTTCTATACGCAAACTGAACATTCGTAACAGCTAATAAGATTCTTAATTTTTCCATACTAAGTAGGCAACGGACGTGAATTCAGAATGCATCAAACTAATAAGAGTTATTAAATTCATATATTATTTGTATAAATAGGAATATAAAACCGATGGGTTAATATTTTTTATTAATGCAAACTATTCTTTGACCGATTTGTTGGCCGACACGCGAGTGATACAACTTCATTAGATACTAACAAGAGAGTTTTTATTCAATATATCAAGACAATTTTTTTTTAATTGCTAGCTAATAAAGCTCTCCGGCTGGCAACAATATTGGTCTATTAATATATTTTTTAACTGGCAGTATTGAATTCTCGCCCGCAGACCAGCGCTTTCGTAAGTCGGCATTAAGTTATTAGACATCACAGATGCATTAGGTATATAATTTACAAAAAGAAATATTCTGCATTTTACAAAACTTGTCCCATACGTGTGCATTCATCAACTGAACCACTTTATTGATAAAATTGAACCTGAAAAGAGAAAATATTCGATTAGTACATATAAAGAATGCATTAAATTAATAACGACAATTTACACAGGAATCGTCTCAAATTATACTTCGATAAATCTAAGAAGACCTCGATGAATCACTGGAGAAATTTACCACCACCGTGTTCTGAATCAGTACCATGAAACCCAAATACCGAAGTTTCGGGCCCATTGTCAGAAATCCGAACTATCACTGTCAGCAATTCATTGAAAGTTATTTTCGTTCGCCCCCAAGTTTCAATTATACATTTTCACGGTAGGGTCAGGTATTGTTTTCATCAAATCGTGTTTCGTTTGTGAGTAGGAATTAACGCAGTGTCGCATGTATATTCACGACCGATGACTCTACGAGTGAGTGAGTTAATATACATGCACTGTCAGTCAACTAGTTCTGACGCATGTATTATGGCGTTACACGCATCCGTCGTATCGTCATATATGTAAGAATCAAAGGTCTCACGGAACAAGGGCTTATTGTCGTCAACTGGCTATACTTTCAGATACAAACATTCAGATATGCTATGGCATTTATCAAAGCAGAAACAAATTTTTGTATGAAGCATAATTTTCAAGAATAGTGAAACATGTAGCTACGTAATGAGATTCTTCAACATCGTGCAACAGTACTCGCAAAGTCAGGTAAATACATTTTTTACACACGGACACGGTAGAAGTTTAAGTTCATCACCTTGTCAGTGCCAGTATAAATGTTTGTAAAGTCCCCGACACAAGAATTATTCCTAGCTTCGATCCCACGTCGCGCACCTCTGACTTTCGGAAGTTACATGACTTTTCGAAATGATGTGCGTATTGATTGACAATTATCGCCTGCTCCGTGCCTCGGAGACCACGTTAAGCCGTCGGTCACGGCTGCCAGGAACATCTATGGCAGTCATTGGCAGTCGTTATTGGGAAGTCAGTGCCCTATGATATCCTGACACTGGTCTAGCCTTAGGTTATCGTTAGCCTTCGGGTTGCGGAGGTCAGGTGGCAGCCGCTCCGTGTAAAAACTAATATCCAGTCAAATCCGGTTAGACTAGAAAAGCCGACCCTAAGTGACCTGGGAAAAATAAAGGCTAGAGAGAAAAGAAACAACTCTTACCTAATTTGTGAACCATCTCGCCACGATCACAGGAAAGCGCCGAATCCGAACGCACGCTTAATACTATCGAAGTAGTATCGCCGCCAGTTGTCACGGGTCTGCTCCACCTCGGCTGTTGGTATCAGCTCCTGCTTCACTGTCACCAGGGTGTGGTCTTCCTATGAACAATGTAAATCATGTATCAGTATTACTCAGGTATTAGAAACCGGTACAAATATGGATACCGGTTTTTCAATTCGGTTTTTGAACGGTTTTGCCTTTTCCGTACGATCACGATTCTGGTACCGGTTCAGTTGTGGTTCCGATGAATCGGTTACTAATAAAGATTCCAATGTACCTTTCCATCAGATACGATTCATAAGAAAGACGTGATAGTTGATAATTCAAGGAATAATGGGGATGATCTACCAAAACATTCGCCTCCTAAATCCAGAAATACTTCGCTCACTAGCAGCCTTCATCGCACTTTGCCGTTATCGAACTAGGGTAAACTGCTTCGTATCGTATTTTAAATCGATTCAAAGAATCGATAAAAAAGGTTCCAGTTTAGTTACAGATTAATAATTTAAAAAGGCATTCTTGTAACAAAACCGCTAAATAGCAGTTTGGTATTGATTTTTTTAAAAAACCTTTGCATGACCTGTTCCACAAAACAGTATGGCATATGGCCTGATTAAAGGATAGGATAATATTTTGAAAGCACTGATTCGCACAAAGTCATTAGTCAACCAAACTGTGACCAATGACTTTGTGAACAAAGACTCAGATATCATTTGTAGTATTGCATTCTTCATGAATGCTAGTCAATTTAGGATATAATTAATATAACCTTACTCCAGAATGTCACCAATTTGATTGGAGAATATTAAAATTCTTTACATGTTATTTAATAAGTAAGTACATTATTAATTTTAATTACTAACGTAAGCACTAATTACTATATGATATGAGAATATTTTGAAAAGACACCAATATGTGCTGAAAAATGCCAACCCTACACTGCCAAGCTCCTAATGTAACCTAAGTTTAAGTACTTCATTAGAATTCTAACTATATCAATACATCCTAAATATTATAAATGCAAATGTGAGTTTGTTACGCTTTGGGGCCTTAACTACTTGACCGATCATGATAAAATTTAGCATACACATAGTCGGGGGAACAGAAAAGGACATACTTTTCATCAAGAAAAAAGTATTGTTACTAACTTAACGTTCATTCACGCGAGCGAGGCGGACAAAATCTAGTATTGTCATAAATATCTGTTAAAAAATAGTCAAGTAGTGAAAAAGTAACTAATAACACTAGTTTACACAGTTTTCATATCCCAGCTGAAAGTTGTTATTTTATTAGTCATTTAGGTATAATTATCCAGGAAAATAATAAAAAATTCTGTCACGTCTGGTTTAAGAAATATTTATAGCAAATAAATATTTCTTATTAACTGGAATACATAATTTTGGTATTAATATTAAACAAAAATTAAAAATGACTAATTTTTGTCTTCTTTTTATAGTTATTTGAATCAGTTTCTCTTATAATGGACCAACAGTAATCCCCTAACATGTTCTCATCCCAAAATCCTTGATGTTATTCTTCAAAAACCTTTAAATCTTAATGGAAATGTTTCCCTTGTTTGTCACTCATACTTCCTAAGTTTTCTCCTGATGACCACTGGAGTAAGACGAATCTACAGCTTTCGCAAAACACATGAGGCACCCACTTTTTATCTTGATTTGCAACAGGAAATCCAAAATAATGAAGATATGCACTTTTTAAAGAATCTACAATGGGTCTTCTATTTTTCTGTCCACAAACATATCAAAAACGATCTGAACTTTATTTACATTTTCTACTCGACATTTTAAATCAATCCGAAACAAGTTAATTGTCGTTAGTGAACGAATAAACAATAAACTGTCGTCACCACATTGGGTAGTTGAAAAAAACTTTTGACTGCAGGAAGAAATTGTGATGTGATAAAATATTTCTGCGAACACTTTTAGGTTTAAGGAAGGTAGATTAACATATTTATATACATTTATTTCGGGGTATAAAAAAAAGTTTAATTTTGTTAACGAGTGTAATCAAAATGGATGGCGCATTTGTAACATTAATACTACCCATATTAATGTTACAAATATATAACAATACTAGAAAAAAAAATTTCTTACTTTCTCCTCAATATTGAAGGTGACTTCAGAGAAATGCTGATCAGGCCACTGCTTATATCTCCAGTATTGAACTATCTTCTTAGGGGGCACTAACTCCCTGAACTCTCCCGTGATGTTGCCACCGAACAACGCAAACTTGCCGCCTTTCTCCACCTCCATTTTAACATGGCCCTGGAATTTTTAGAAACCAGTAAGTGCAAGAGCTCTGAGAATATTGGTCAGCTAGCCTTTGGATTTGTTACAGTTTTATATAGAAGACAATCATGCCAGCTAAAGTTACAAGGCTAAACAATAGGCTTGTCATTCAATACTTTGTTCTAGTATAATGTTTCTTTTATACCTGTGTATTCTTTTAGTTTTTGTTTTGCTTGTTGATTTATGTGTAGTTGTGTGCGTTTCAACTAACAGCATTGAGTGCATTTCCTGTTAAAATCTATATGTTATGTCTAGGAATCTTATTCTGAAGGCCATGTGCTTATTTTATCTCCCTTCATCTTGGAGCTATGAAATTATGCATTTACAAGGGGCTTGTAGTAATAGAGAATAAAGCAGGCTACTTTTTCCCTTTTACTCATTACATATATGTGCTAAATAAATACACAAAAAATAATTTATAATATTTATTAATCTCTTTTGAATGTAACAATAATTATATTCTACTCTAAATATACCTCTAATATAGGAATCATCAATGTTAGAATCGAGTTTACAATAAAATTATCATAAATACAATATTAAATTAAATACAAATATACATAATTATACCGATTAATAAATCGCAACAAAAAATGACCAGATATATAGAATTGAATAAAGTTAATTGTATAAATAAATCTAAAAGAAAAAGTAGCCTATCAATAGGTTAACAAACAGCAATTTGTATTTTCAACAGTAAACAACAATAAACAATTGCATCATTTCTAAAATCAAGCCCCAGTAACAACCTATCCAAATGCAATAACATGTCATTTTGGGATCAAAGTAGGAATGGTAAAATAAATTCCTCAATTTTCTTTCTAAGACGTATCTATTAAAGTAGCACTCTCACAATTGGTTGAAACGCTGGTAATCATTTCTACATAGTGCGTTTTGACCGTAAGCACATTACAACTCCTAAAACTACTAAAATTTTACTCTCAGAGTTTATCTTGAGGCCCCAATCTCCATTTTTGGTTTGCATCTATTAGTTAGTAGTTGAAAACCAATTCAAATATTTCATTCAAACATACCTGTGTGAATGCAGTAACCATTTCTATTCTAGTCATTGCATCATAAAACTCCTGTGCACGGCACTGGAACTTCTCAGAAATCTCAATAGATTTTGTATCTAATTTGCAGCCAACTTGTTGAGTCTTTGGAGATACCACAGGCTCCATATTGACTTTCTTGTTGAAACCGCTAGTGATCATCGACACATTGTCTGGTTTGACAGAAGATTCACCCTTTTTGGGGAGGATGAGGCCTTTAGAGAATTCTTCTTTAAGACTACGGATGTATTCACTGAGTTGTTTCCGGATCTGATCGCGCCCAAAGTTGTGCATAAATGCCTTCACTCTTTGGGCTTCATCACCACTGCCTTTGATTGTGACTGCAATCTGGAAATTTGTAAATGGTTATGTTATTTATCGAATATACACTACGAGAAGTATAAAAGACGATAATGACTGAATGGAAGTTGAGTTGAATTACAGTTAACAATTGGACAATTTTATTTTCTTTTAATGATGATTGCAAATTTTACTATACAGGTGGCGGCAGCATGGCCTTGAAGGCGCTTGTAGGTAAGCACATGCATAAGTTACTACTAAAACTAGACAACACACAGGTTACTTATACTACTGTACCATGCATTAGTCATTTACATGACGCGAAAAGACTACACAACTGCCTCAACTTATGCATATGACACATGTTGTGTAGAAAAGTAATTAATCACCTAGTCACCTAGTGTAACTTTAGGTAATTAAGCAAGAATTTGCTAAAATTTTTTTTAAGCTTGAATTTTTCCAGTGATAGCCCAATAGATAAGACATTGGACTTATGATCCAAAGTGTGGTCAAGACCCACCCATTGTACTACCAATGTGAACCCACACCTAACACAAGCTTTCTAGCTTAGCTGGAGGAATTAACAAGAATACTAGCAATGTGCACAAAAAATAGACTGATATAAACTATTAATTAATTTAATTATTAATATAAACTATTAAAAAAATATTAATTTTGGTTTCTAATGTGTTCTCTCTTAGCTAGCATGCACACTAAATACATCTGGGGCAGTCTCATGAAATCCTTACAATCAACCTAAATAGATGTCAGAGACTTGGTGGACTACAATCCTTACCATCAACCTAAATATCAAACAACTCTTTTATGTTTTAGCTCTGCTTAGTTTGGGCTAGATAGTGTTGTGTGTATGTGGTAGAATATTATATTATTATTATTATTATGTAAAAAATTTTAATGTAATGTGAATGGTCAGGAGAATATGAGAACTGTAATTAACACAACCAAAGAAGCACATATTTAGTAGTCATAAATGTTCTGCTAATGTTTGCTACAGGAAAAAGCAGATATTCTCTTCAATAATTTATTGGCTTAATCACTCGGCCTCCAGAAGCCAATCAGAACATTTGTTTGTGTATCCATTATGGATCTTAAACAAATAAACATAAGACACAGCACTATTATAACAGCTAGAATAAACTTGTTAATTAACCTATCGTATATATATATATTTATATTTTCGTAATGTCCTTTGCCATAAACAAATCCATTCGTAGTCAATAAACAATCAGTTTTAAGTATTAAGGTTAGTAAACTAAGGTTTAACGTGGTGTGCACTTGGTGGCCCGCATCTGAGCCAATAACAAATACACGGTACAAATATAGTGACTTGTATGAGCCGCTTTCAAAGAGCAGGTTAAACAATTAAAGACACAGCACTATTATAACTGCTAGAATAAGCTTGTTGATTAATGACAAGCAGATTTTCATATTGAAATTGCTTTTCATTCTTTCAAATATGCATATTAATTTATACCAACAACTCAAATGTATAATCAGCTCACCACATAAATGAAGCATTTAAAATGTGGTTAATATTATCATTGTGTGAATTTCATCGATAACTTCAAATGCATATCACGCTGAAAATTTTTTTGGTATCATGTAATGATGATGTAGACAACAGTTTAACCTATAGAGTGCCAAAGGCACAACAGTAGGCACCTTATTAGATGTATACCACATTTACAGAATTAAATTATATATATTATCTCATTCTCTCTTTAGTTTTCATGTATAATCCTATCATTCAAATGTGACAAACTTTAAAAGAGACATCTTTATAATTACAATATGATTCATTCATGGTATAAAATTGACGAAAGTTTTTAAAGACAATTGCTTTATGCTACTGTGATTATATTAAATTTTCCTGATTTACTTTAATATTTGTTACATTATCTGACGGCCTCTATGGCGTAGTGGTTAGTGTAACCGACTGCCACGCCTGAGGTCGCGGGTTTGATTCCCGCACAAGTCAAACATTTGTGTGCATGAACATGAATTTTTGTCTTGGTCTGGGTGTTTCTATATATAATATGTATGTATTTACGAAAAAAAAAGTATATAAGTATCTTTATCCATTGTCTAGTCAAAGTCAAGTCAAAGTCAAAAATAATTTATTCACTTAGGTCACAAAGTAACACTTATGAACGTCAAAGGGGTTAGTGAGTTTATTATATTTACTGAATTTACATTTATGTTAGTTGCAAGTACCCATAGTACCCATAGTACAAGCTCTGCTTAGTTTGGGTTAGATGGTGTTGTGTGTATGTGATAGAATATTATTATTATATTATTATGTAAACAGCTGTTTATACTTTTATATTTATAAATAAGTTTAAATTAAAATATTTAGCAACAAGCATAAAATAAAATGCTGAATCATCATCTTATAGGCTTTTCTGTCAGAAAGTCACAATAGCAATGTGGATATAAGTAGTTTAAACACTAATCATAGTAACATGCAAATATAATATAATATATATAATATAATATATATAATATAATATTCTACCACATACACACAACACCATCTAGCCCAATCTAAGCAGAGCTTGTACTATGGGTACTAGACAATGGATAAACATACATATATACTTTTTTTTTTGTAAATACATACATATTATACATAGAAACACCCAGACCAAGACAAACATCCATGTTCATGCACACAAATACTTTGTATTCATTTGCCTCAGATCACTGATCCAATACAAGTAACAGTAGAGGGCTAAACAATAACTGAAATAAGAGATACAAAGAAAAACTAGACTCAGAAGACATACTTTTGGATCACTATTTAATAGTGTAACAGGATAGCCTGTGCAACAGGATAGCCTGTGCACAGCATATTGGTTAGGTGATTATTTAAGTCATATATTTGCAGTAGTTTTGCTCTTGAGTCACAGTGGCACACTAGCAGCTAGACAATAGGTTTTTAATTAGGCATTCCAAGACTTGGCAGGTAAAAATACTAGGTACAATGTAATTAATAGATACCATAAAAGCTTCTTTACTAAAATGATCAAACCTTCTTGTTATATATTATTAATGGACGGCAAAGTGAGTGATAATTCATTCACAAACCTCATAACTGGCATTGATCAGACACAAAAGAAAAAACATGCCCCACTTAAACATATGTTCTATTTATGAAAGGTTGTTGACAAGAATATGTGAATAGATGCAAGTGACTTATGAGTACCTCAAATGGTATAATATTCCATTTGCATATTTAATGAGCTTCATCAGACAGTGTCAATGGCTAAGGCAATAAAATAAAATAGACAAATTTATTTCATTTGCTAGCAGGCATGACAGTACTAAAATGTTAGCATGAGATCTGGAATATGGAAAATCAAAACAAATTGTAATAGACTTATATAGGTTATGTCAAAGTAAATGTTATATGAAAGTCACAAGCTGAATGTATAATGGGGAATTAACATAACTGATACTTACATCTACTTCGTCGACGTCATTCTCCTCCGACAAATTCGGAATATGAACTTCACCCTTCACAGGATCCTTGCCACCAGCCAAGTTTCCTTCCCACTTCAGTTTGATATCCCATTCATAAAAAAATATTAGTTTCCCTTTCCTATTATTAGCTGAAGCTTCACCGTCCATCTTTTCCACCTCCGTAACCTTGCAGTTAACACCATTTTGCGCTATTTTAAAGTTAGTAAGCAGTTCTTTTAGCCGCTCCTTCGACCATGGCCCAGCGTTTTTCTCAGTCCAATGCCAGTTGTTCACATTTGTAGCATCCGGTCGTTCTTCCACGATCCATCTAGGGTCACCCTCGCCCCATTTAGCCATATTTTCAGTGTGTTATAGAAGCACAAGGTCTTTAAATTATATTTATTAAGAACAGCACACGCAAATGTTGAGATCAAACCGTGACAGCAGTGATTTTTGACTTGGCACGCTCAGTGAAAGCAATTATAACACTTTAGTTTGGTGCAATACACAGTCTGCTTACAAATTAAAAGCGTGCGACCGATCAGATGGTAACGAAAATTCACAGTTTTCGAGAAAAGTCGCGTAAGAACCGAACCATGCCATTACTGAATGACAGCTACAATGTTTCTTACCATATTAATAGTTTAAATTACCCGGATTCCAGCTGATATGTTACAAAAGTAGTATATATTTTTAATATTTTTAATAAAATTCGTTGTGCATTATTAAAACTATATTGTTATTATTCATCATCTTGTCATAAATCGACTCGAAGTAATGTTATCCATTTTGATACTTTAAGTATTAGTTACCTCTATTAGAAAAGAGTTTTTTACTAATGGCAATATTTCTGACAATTTCTGCATGTTTCTAGAAAACGGTTGCCAACTAAATAACTATAACCGGATGTCAAAATGAATGCATTCCTATATACGCAGCTTGTATTTATTTAAAAGTTTGTAATGTATTCATGATGTTCTCCACTGACAACATATTTTTATCGATGGAAAATAATAATTATAGGAACAATAAAACATGCAATAAATAAAATCACACACAATATAATAAACAGTGAAAATAATATGCTGCATATTAAAATACTCGTAACACAATGATCGCTTACAGAATTGACAATTACTTTTTACCCAAAAATTATTATTGTTATTATATAATAAAATTGGATGTAGTTAAAATGCCACGGACTATTTTCCGGAACAATTGCAAAAATATTTTTGATGTTCTTTTGGCGGTGTAATGCAAGCTATCTAAAAGTGCTCGACATTAATTTAAAAAGAAATTTCATTGAGTCATGCGCATCCTTGAAACGCTAGTTTAATTTTTGCCAAATTTTATAAAACCTTTCTCGATTTGCTCGTTAAAAACAATGGGAGTTAAGTACCTTCGCATTTATAATATTATTATGGATTATACCAACCGCACCTCTCGACACATATATTTACATAGTAATTTCAGTTACAGCGGTTAATATTATCACTAGGGTTGCCAACTAAGTTTTATGAATTTAATTTTATTAGATTTCAATTAATTCTATTCGATTTCATTATTTTAATTGGATGTCATTATTTTCTGATTTGGTGTTGTATGTGTACTGGAATAGTGAATTTAATATTTTTCTTATCTTATATCTTTCGTATTCATTGTTTTAGTAGTTTGTGTGATTGTGAAAATATTTTTATGTTGCTCGCTGTCGACTTGGGTATTGCCTGTAATGGTGGCGGTATGCATTTATTAAATAAATAAATAAATAAATAAACTATGGATTGCATATATGAAAAAATGTTGAGCCATAAATCCACTCAGGCACCATTAGGATTTCGTACACTGAACGAACGTATAACATACTGAGATTCGCAGATTTTGTTTCGATTCTGGGTGCCTTTTTATATTCTTCTTGTTAATAAAAAGCACTACACAGTACATTCTGAAACTGGCCCTTACGCTAAAGTGATTTTTATAAAGCAATATTAAGCGATAAAGAGCCACGTCACATCACGTTCGCGAGTTTAGTAAATTTTTGTGTGCAAAGTTTTTGAAATCTCACTAAAGACCGTTTTAACGTGTTGGATAGTGCTTGCTGGTGATGTGTTAATGTTATTTTCGCTTAAAACAATATAAATCAATCGAAAATAGTGCAAGAATTACGTATTTGACATTTAAAAGTATAGAAATTTACAACATACCCTCAAAAGTGATAATTTATTTTGACAATTTTAACATATCTGTAACAACTTGTCAGTGACAAAATAGCGATTGAGTTTTGCCAGTACTACAAAAGTTAAAAAGTAGCAAAATGAGTACAAAGAAAAATACGAATAATAATTTATTTCAAGAAAATTGTACCAAATGCAGGAAGATACCAAATGAGAAAAATCATCTATAGCTTGTGACGCCAGCAAAGTTCTATTGTGTGGAGACTGTCATGGATTATCTCCTACGGAAGTTAGAGTACTGGAACTCAAAATTGTTGCTCGTGTCATGAGTTTTCTTTATGGCGACTGTCGATCGTCTATGTTGCAATTACCATTAATAATGAAAAAACTGAAAGATCTCACTGAAGAGGTTAAGCAATTGAGAATGCGTCAGAGTATGCTGGCAACTGAATCAGCTATTCAAGAGATGAGTGAAAGGGCTTATAGGTCTAACAATGTCATTATGAATAATATGCCGGAATCGACCAGTGGTGTTGCTGACCAAAGGAAAGAACATGATAAACTGGAATGTGTTACTGTGATAAAATCTGTCACTAACAGAGTGAACTACGATGGAATTAAAGTGTTTCGCCTTGTCGTTCCTAGGTCAGACGCAGGTGGCAGGCCGCGTCTGACCTAGGAGCGACAAGGCGAAACACTTTAATTCCATCGTAGTTAACGCCCACACGCCCCGCCGGTGCCGTCCCCTAGCCGGCGGGTAGTGCATCAAGCATTTTTTCCTGGGTATCAAAAAAAAAAGAAAAGATGGCAGGCCGCGGCTTCTGAAAGTCTTTTGCAGAATAAGAGAGATGCACTGGAAGTTCTTCGCAACAGAAACAAACATAACGAGCCTTCATCTATTACATCAGACATAACTCTTTTACAAAGAGAATACTTGATGTATTTGCTAGAAGAGCTGAACAATCGTATAACTGAAGGAGAGAAGGACATCACTATAAAGTATATCCGAGGACAACCTACAATCGTCAAAACTAAGAACGCCTAAAAAAACTAAATAACAGAAACAACAACTACACAACGCACGCACTTACAGCAACTAATACAAACAAAAGTAACAATAAAAAGATACATAACAAACCCCAACCATCAGTTATTGTAATTACTATTCTCTACACAAATATCCAATCAATAACTTCTGAACTTGATATATTACTCGCTAGAGTACAGTCTGTAAAGCCCACTCTGATCATTACTGCTGAAACATGGTTTAAACCCAACATACCTGACTCAATATATCGAGATGACAGAATTGCCAAACGTCGTGGAGGAGTGACAATATATATCTTAGATAATACTAATTTTATCACAACGAATTTAAATACCATATGTAATAAGAAAGCAGAAAGTTCTGAAAGTTTGTGGCTCGACATTAAAATTGAAAGCCCCTTATAATAGCCCCTTTAAGACAGCAGATATTTTACACCAAGGGAAGATAACTTTATACAATGGTACCCACACACACACAGTACACTTGTTTATTGGTAACTATAGAATTACAAGTACAACACAAAACAAGTAAATTAACTTCAAGACTTAACTACAGCAAAGCCGTCTACGACAATATAGGCAAAACAGTATGCACACTATCCGAAAGCATAAAAGGTATAAGCAGTGTAAAAATGCAATTTGACATTTTTCTTAATTCACTGAAAGATGCAATCCATTTATATGTTCAAAAAGTTAAGGTGACATTTAGTAGGCAAACCACTAACAAACCATGGATGTCAACTGACACGATAATGCTTATAATCATCTGTAAATTGGCACTGTGGAATAGATATAATTATGTTAACTGGACTGGACGAAGACTATAACCAATACAGAAAAGTTAATAATAAACTGATAAATATAGCTAAAGCAGCTCGCATAACTTATGAAAAGGATGTACTACAAGCAGAGCCTAAAATGTTTTATTCCTACTTAAAACAACAAGTAACATCCAAGATCAGCATTCCATCTATTCTACATAATAAACAATGCCAAGCCGTGACCGAACCTAGTGGTATAGCGAAGCGTTTGCAGACCAATTCGCCAGTGTCTTCCAAATGGAACCCAAAACAGCATTACCTATCTTAGATACGAAACTCAGAGTCGAAGATGCCATTGAAGATATAGTGTTTTCCCAAGACAAAATTCAACAAGCAATAAAGGAAATGAAAAACAATTCGTCACCAGGACTAGACGACATTCCTACTTTCTTACTGACTTTAAATTATTATGGGAAGGACAGATTCAAAATCTCAGAGACTTTTTCTATATCAATTCTACAACTAGCAATATTCATTCAACCGTACTTAAAATAGACAAAACCTCAGCAGAACACGTGTTCGAACATAACTCAAGAACAGCTGAACCGATTTTGATGGTCTTTGATTTGTTGGTTTTGTCTTGACACTGAATAGCAGCATAACTATTAAAAATCGAAAAAGTGTAGTGGGGTTATGGTCGCAAGAAATTGCCAGGAGAGTAGGAATTGACAGGAGCTAGCGAAAAAGGGTAGGTGTAATGGTATGGGTAGACGTACTTATTTATATTTAGTTCTTAAAACTTTAAAGAAATTATGAATTAATAACATTATAATTTTTTTGCAGACGTACCGAGTGGCTTCGTTTAATATCCCATAATAAACCATAAACGTAACACAAATAAGCAAATCTGTTCAATCGGAGGATACATTATCAGTTATAACCCATAACACTACTTAGACTCCTGCATATCTTTCAGCGAATACTCCACGCAAGAGAAAGCTGCAATCAAATCTTTCGGAAACCAGAAAAGAACTTAAATTATATGATGTTGACTCTCAAACTCATAACGTTCAAATAGTCACGATCCACATGTTATGTGATAAATTATTAACAAAAGAACTAGCTACGTTAGTAAAGGCACAAACTCATTTGAAATTTCATAACAAAGGAAATAGATACAACCAAGATTACCTTATAGCCTTATATTTTGCTTGAATTTACAGTACACAAGCCCAAAAGATTACCGTTTGCTACAAAGTGCATTATGTATGTGCAAGTACATTAAGCAAACATTATATTCCAATCACAACCAAAATTAAGGAAAAAGTAATGTCAGCACTTAAAATTAAAATTGCAAACATGTCAGAACAGGAAAAACACTGCTCAGTAATAGTTGACGCAATGAGTTTAAAAGCAAATTTGTTTTACGACATAAAAAAACAAAATAATGGGATTTCATGAAATAGAAGGGGTGCAAACAGCAGAGCCGGCAAAAAATGCTTTGTTTGTGATAATCCGTGGCATATTTATTAATTGGAAACAACCTATAGCATTCGCACTGCTCTCTGAATGTTGAAATTATGACGAGATTGCTAAATGGATAGACGGACTTCTGCAAAAATTTATAGAGACTGGACTTAACATCAGAACATTTGTATCTGACATGGGATCTGATTTATTAAAAGCAGCAAAAGAAAGATCAGCTACTGTTCATAAGCCATATTTTTTAATTAATCATAAAAATATATACAATGTATTTGATGCCCCACATCTTCCTAAAACAGTCTGCAAGAACTTAATGAATTACGATTTTTACTTCAACGGCAAGGTAGCCAAATATGAGCATATTCTTAAATTTTATAATAATCGAATAATCGTAATAATGAAAGTCTGTTATGCCACGCAGCTATTGAGCAACTCAGTCGCCTCTGGAATAGCTACTTATATAGATTTTAAATTAAATGTTGAAAATGGGCAAGATGCTGTTGAATTGGTCAAATTAATAAATAATTTATTTGATGCCTTAAACTCTTCCACTCTGAAAGCTGACTATGAATACAGAAGGACATTTTGGGGCGAGGAATCACAAATATAATTTTTTCAGGTAATGCTGTTGTTTTTTTAAAATCTGAAAATAATAAACCCTAAGAAAGGACATGATGCTACGTCAGACATGAAATTTATACAAGGAGTTCAGTTAACTATAAAATCGATATTATTGCTGTTTGAAGACCTTAAGTTGGAAGATTATAATTTCTTATTTACCAGACGATTGAACCAAGACGTGATCGAGAATCTTTTTGGACAGATAAGGACAAAAAATTGAATGTCTACAGAACCAACGAGCAGGCAATACATATCAGCTTTACGAAAATGTTCTTTTCTAATATAATAAAACCTCCAAAAGGAAGTAACTGTGCAGATGATTTGGTAAAGTTCTCATTCAAAGTGATTGTTTAAGAACACAAATCACTGAAAATCATCTAACGAACAGAATCAGATTAGGTACTCTAGTTTCAGTACAAAATGATGAGGAAATCAACAACATTACACATTTTGAGTTCTGATTATAATGACATGAGCCTGCCTGAGAAAAATTATTTTGTTTATGTTTGCGGTTATCTTCTGAAAAAATGTCGTGAAATTCACAAGGACAAACATATACCAAGCCGTCGCCAGACCAGATAATCCATCAATCCAGCGCCGATACTCGATACTTACGTTACAAGGATTACAGCAAAGATACGAGCTCAAATCTCCTGATCATACCTCCCGATGATTTTGTGAATTATGTGGAAAATATGAAGGAAAAGCTGCAGTCGACATTCAAAGAAAATATATTAATAGCAAAATATTAATGTCAATTTTTGAACAATTAAAAGACATAAACATGTCCCCATGTTTCCCTTGCCCATGTTTCCCTAAAATTTATTTGATGAAACTATTTATAAGAATGTAAAAATAATATTAGAAATAATAATAAATGTTTCAAATCAAGTCGCAATAGGCGCAAATATTATTCTCTAACAAATTCATAGGGTTTTATAATATGTTTATCAAATGTTTAATAAATACATAATAATTAAATTTACGTATGTTTTTATTCTAGAATAATAAAATCCTATACTTAAAATATGTAATAATTTCACTTTTGGTGGGTACCAACCCTAGCGCCCTGCCCCGTAGGTATGAATTTCAAGAATACGCCTGAGTCGGGCTACTGTTCGGTTGTATATACTGTGCCGTGATCGTTAACATCGATACATCACAGTAAATCCGTCTGCCGTAGTAGTAACAAGTAGTAAAAGGAAACAATAATAATTAAGAAATATGCATGTATTATTTAAAGTATCTAGCTTTCCGTAAAATATAATATTAAACATAAAATATGCATACTTAGGATTAAAATAATAGTTTTAAATTGTGAGACAATTCAGGCAATTTGATCGCTGCTATTCTGCCGCGCTTTTTGTGACGTAAGCGGTTATAGTAGCAATTCAAATTTTATTGACGTAGAGCATTTTGTAAAGTGTATAGTATTGTTACTAAGTGCAAAAATATCTCAAGAAAGGCCTGCAAGAAGATAATGTTGTAAGCCGGGATGAAATATCTCTAAAGAGTTAAGACCTATAAAATCAATTGAACGTAAGTACCTACATAAATATTTATATTGTTAACCATGATGCAAAAAAATAAACATTTAAAAATGCAACTGCTGTCATAGTCTAGACCTTAGTTTACGGGAGTTTATCTGATTTATCCAAAAAGTTTCATAATAGTATGACATGAAATAAGTATACCTACTCACTTACTCCGTGCCTATAGAGAATGAAAAACACTGCTCGTACGCGGGAATCGTTCCTGGTACCGCATGATCGATGATGCGACCGTTTATTATTCAAGATCATTTTATTTAAATATTTTCAATTTTTCTTACATTTTTAAGTACCTATATTAATTAATTTAAAATTTTCGATATATGAAGGCCGCTTCCGGCTTATGTACTCTAACGGTTAGCATTTGATGCCGTTTCTAAAAGCACTTAGTACCTTTCTTATTTTGACAAAGCTATGTTTCTTTTCGTGACGTCACAATTAGATCTGACCAATGGCATTGCGTTTTATTTTTTTAATATTTTCATTAATCAAAATTCTTTATTTAAAATTATGTAATAACCGGATACTCTTAGTAAATAAAATTCTTTGAGACTCAAGATAATAAAAACTACTTGACCTGTATTCTATATGCATATTCCCTATTGTATTTATTTAAAAATTTTATTCATTTGTCACGACGCCGATGTACCTATTGTTGTTTGTACTGAATCTAGATCGATTACAACCAAATAATAAATACATTATGTAATTATGCTTATTGCTAGTAATTGATTATTTATTGTCTGATATATGTCACTGGTTAGATTGCAAAACTTAATGCGGATTTCTGTAAATATCAGACACAGATCAAATTTCCAAACTTCCATGTACCTACATGTAAGCAGAGACTGAAGTAAATACTTTTTACTCATAATAATCTTAATGAGTCACCACTTCACCAGTACCTAATGCTATTCTGTAAGATCATTGTCGAAGTCACTTTCGAATTTCGAATTCGCATTGACAACTAAATGGTACTCAGTAAATTGAGGATAACATTATTACCTCAACTTGTCGTTTGATAGAATTCCTAATTAGAATACCTATTGAATTATAACTGTTTAATTAAAATGTTAGGTATCAAGCCAAATCAAAAGTTACTGAACTGTAATCAGGTACTATCACAAGTAGGCCGGTACCTATTGTCGAAGTGACATTTGACTTCGAGTTTAAGATTTAATACCATGTACCAATACCATTTTGGCTTTAAGTCATTTCAACTACAAGCTTAGCAGGTGTTCGTCGACTACCTTGAAAGAGTATTATAGTTACTAATTATTTATAATTGCCAAGTGCTTTTATGCTTTAGAGTCTAGTAGAAACCACAGACATAATATACTTTTTATACATCTATGGTTGGAAACTTTAAGCGCATACAAATCAGTCACGTCAGTCAGCCGCAAGCTCTCGGTTTCGTAGCAGTGCTTTTCTGTCAGGAAATTCTAGGTAGCAGCGCAGCATCTGTTTGGTAGATACCTCGTCTCGTATTTGACAATACAACAAGAACAAGCTACTAGTTTTAGCTATTATTAACATTTATATTAGTCTACAGGGTGTCTGGTAATTAATGGATAACCTTGAAATGTCTTATAGTACAACTGATAGCCGTAGTTTAATTAAATAAATAATAAAACAACAAAAAACCAATAGAATTCATTCATTTATGGTTGTAGTGTACAAGAAAGTTAAATATGGTAATTAAAAAAATCATATCTCAGGTAGTAGTTGGGATAGAATTTTTCATTTTTTTCTGAACGGCCATCAGTTCTACTACATTTCAAGGTTATCCATTAATTACCGGACATTCTGTATATGGAGCGTTAGCAGTCTCAAAATTGCTACATGTAAAAAGATTAAGAATAGAACTATAAAATATTTATTTATTTTATATCAAGGCCAATGTCATGAAGTCAATAAACTGAAAAGCGACGCGACATAGCATACCTGCTATAAAAAATTAAGAGTAAATCTATTCTTTATTATTATTTATTAAACACCTACAAAAGAATGGTGTTCTTTTTTTAAATACCAAACCCACACGGTAATCCAGCTGATTATCTAAAATAGAACGAACCTAAAGCGTCTCGAACTTGTTGTTGACTGGGCAAATTAGGTATTTTAATTAAGAAAATATACCTAGGTACTTAATTAAAATGAATTAAAATCACGGAGAGTAGCACAAACAAGACCTATAACAATAGATAAAGTCAGGGTTTGGATGATGATACATAATTAAGGCTGTCCATATTCAAGGACAAGAACTTTTCAGGTTGGCAGTACTTTAATTAGCTAAGTTTTAACAGGCGTAAAATGCTAAATAACATTTATCACAAATTCAATTTTAATAGATTACTGTCTGTAGTGTCTGCTAGGTCCTCGCTATTGACAGTTGATACCATAAGACACGTGCTTCGCCGGCTAGCATCGCAGAACACATGGTGGGCAAATAAACTTTTATTTTGTAACGTTCAAGGTCACCAACATATGTTGTGTATGAACAAGTATACGAGCGAACACCATTCATCACCAATTGGTCGAGAAACACGTTATCTTAGTGCGAGAGAGATAACACACTGGCTTCGAAAAATAAACCCAGTTCGACTCGGAGACCGCTGAGCATAGCCGCGGCCGCATCCAACGCGTATTGCAAATA
This sequence comes from Catocala nupta, assembly GCA_963675205.1. NCBI lineage: Eukaryota > Metazoa > Arthropoda > Insecta > Lepidoptera > Erebidae > Catocala > Catocala nupta. The sequence continues at coordinate 26,056,559 of OY776093.1, forward strand.
AGTTTAAAAAAGAAAAAGTAACTATGTTCCCATTACGTCGCGTTGGCAGTAAGGTGAGTGATCAGTGCTTCAATTAAAAGTATAAACTATGTTCCATGTTAAAATTAGAAAAGTTATACCAACATTCAAATTCGAATTATTTCAAAATCTAATCGTGTTTGTTGTTGCGAGTTTAAAATAAGCCGGTTCTTCAGGTCTTGGAGCAATGGCGTGCGCCGGTTGTGTCGGCCAAAGTGCAAAAAAGTTACAGCACGGATGCGGTCCCTCCACGCGCCCTTACCATGTTGACTGAGGATGAGGTGGTGATGAAAGAAACAAGTAAGTCATAAGGATACTAAACTAATTTAACGTGCCAGTTCTCTTTAAAACTTGTTATTTGATACAAATATTTGTTCGTGTTGTTGTGTCGCGTATCTACAATATTCCAGTTCTGCTTAGATCTACGCAAAATTAAATATGTTATTTATGTAAAAGTATCTAATAAAATACGAGGAAATTAAAACTGATCCGCTAGTAGGTATAGTAAACAAAAGAAGCGGTTTTTATTCATGAAGCAGTAGGTATAACAATTCATTTTAAAAGTAAATAGTTACAGTCTGATATACCTACTACTTTGAGTTAAATGAAGGTGAAATTTGTTGGCAAAATTAATCATTATAAAATCGTCTGCGAGTTGATTTTCTATAATATGAACAATGAAATATTTGTAATAAGAACACTAGCTATGTACGCGAGCGTGCGCTAACCACAGAACAATAATAATACTTAATACTCTTACGAGGCGCTAACTCAGTAGAATATTTAAAATTGGAACAGAAACGTTTGCATATTTTTTTATGCACCCGGTAATATTAATATCTACAAGAATCTCGCTACCAAATTTCTAACGCAATATGGTGCGTTAATGCGTTTTCATTCATATATTTATATTAATTTAACAATAATTATTGTGAAATCCAATGTCATTGTATAAAAAAACAGAATTTAATACACTATGAATAATAAATTGCGGGCGTAGTTATTCAAATATTATCGCGTAGTTACTAAGAATTAATGTTGTATTATATTAGTAGAACAGTTTTTTATTATATTAGCTCTGACTCCAAATGGATTAACTAATCTATTCCTAGCAAAGAATACGTGATAAGAGCAGTTTCTTGCCATATAAAATAACTAGTTAGCAATTCAATCCAGTCTTTATTTTATTGGTAGGAGGCCTTTTAACGCTAGTGATGTGTGTTCTGAATACAAATTAGCTAATGACTTAACCATAGAGTACAGAATCCAACCATGCATGAGTTTATAATGTAAGGAGTACTTATTAATAACAGAACTGGCTATCAACGGTTACGCAACCACAGCTGATACAGATATATAATTAGGTACTTGCCTTTATTATCATAATTATAAAGCAATGTCAAATTAAAAGATATTTGCGATACCGGCCATATTTGTTTTACAGAAAAAGAAACGTACAATATTACATCATTCGATATAATCTTTTACGTTTCTTTTTGGTTACTATGCGGACCGACTTGTTGGTGCATTGTTAGTGACACGAACGCTCCGCATGACCTGAAAGGTTCGATTCCCGGGTGTAATTGTTATTAGCAGCACCGAGTATCGATACCGAAGCGTGCCGTTTAGATGATTATGAAAAGAGACTAACTAGCGAAATGTGGGTGTGCTATCGTCTATATAGCAGTGAGACTATTTCTGTACATTTATCATATTGCCTCGTTCATCCTGTGGCATATGTTTACGCTTATCTTTGTGGTCATTGTAAATTACCAGATTGGAAAAGATATTATTGCGTTTTTGGGTCAAATAAATCTCAGTAGACTCCGTACGACTTGATATGTGCTCCATATATGGTAATGGGCTCTTTCTCAATTGCTATAAGTGAGTTACATTCACATATACTAGTAGATATTTATCATTATCATCATCATCTATACTAATATTATAAAGCTGAAGAGATTGTTTGTTTGTTTGCTTGAACGCGTTAATCCCAGGAACTACTGATTCAAATTAAAAATATTTTAGTGTTAGATAGCCCATTTAACGAGGAAGGTTCTAGGCTATATAACATCACGCTACGACCAATAGGACCCCTCCTATTGATCGTAAAAAAATCTCGGAAACTCTAAGAACGGAAAAAAATATCTTTTGTGAAGCAGACGACGTTGCGCGAGTCAGGTAGTCAGGCTATAATAGGCTAGTAGATATTAGAAGTGAATTAATATAAAGTGGCTAAAAGACAAGCTCTTCAATATATTGACTAATATCGATAAGTGTCTTCAATACATCGATTTAAGTATATCGAAATATGAGAGGACACAGCGATCCCGCGTCAAAATTGGGTTGCTGCTAGGGATGCCAACCCTAGTTATGCCTTATTTCACTTTATGTTGTTTACTGTTTAATAAGAATAAAGTATACAATATATTGTTTGCATAAACAGAGCTGTTATGCTATAAAATTCATTATACATATTTGTGAGCGATAACGAACGCAAACTTAAGTCCGATTGCCGGAGAAAATTGATTTTAGGGTATCTATTATAAACAAATTAAGCCAGTGATAGCCTTTTGGGAGGCAGTTGGGCTGGTTCTCAGAGGTGTTAAGTTCGAGTCTAAGGCACCTCTAACTTTACGAAGTTATGTGCCCATTAAATAATTTATTATTGCTCGCTTTAACGGTGAAGGAAAACATCGTGAGGAAACCTAACCTATCTTCGATAATATTATGGAGATCTCCCAGATATGCATCTAGGAGTTCCCCATAATATTAATCAATCCACACAGCGGGGTTGACTGTGGCTTAACCCTTCTCACACAGAGGTAAAGCCCTTGCCCAGCAGTGAGACAGTCTATATACAGAGCTAATATTATAAGTAAAAAATGTGTTTCAACGACATGTACCTACATTTTTAAATATACATGTCATTTAAACACACTTTATCTTGCACAAAAGCTTGGTAACCCCAGACGCCGGTTAAATTAGAGCAGCCATATTGGAGAAATTATATCCACGGTACAGAAGATTGCAGTCAAACAACCTTGCGTTGTGTTCCTTCAATGAGTGGGGTCGCCAGGCTCCTTACTGCAGCCGCTGTGCCCTCACAAACTAACCAGTACTTAATATGTATCCTCAAACTGGTTGCTAAGCGGTTCTTCTTTTTATATTGTTTACGCGTGAGTGATACCATAGAGTATTGTATCTCATCTTATCTTGTGTGTGTGGGCCAGTCAGTACAGACCGGCGACACTTTGACCCAGTGGGATCTTTTGTGTCGACTTCCCCAATAACGACTGCCATAGATGTTCATGGCAGCCGGGACCGATGCGACGGCTTAACGTGCTCTCCGAGGCACGGAGCAGGCGATAATTGTCAATCAATACGCACATAATTTCGAAAAGTCATATAACTTCCGAATGTCAGAGGTGCGCGACGTGGGTTCGAACCCGAGACCCTCTGCATTGCAGTCTGTTGGTCTCTCCACTGATACTAATATTATAAAACTGAAGAGTTTGTTTGTTTGGTTGAACGGGCTAATCTCAGGAACTATTGGTATGAATTGAAAAATTCGTTTAGTGTTGGATAGCCTATTTATCGAGGAAGGCTATAGGCTATATAATAACATTATATGTGGCGCAGTTACGATAAACGCGGGTGAAACCGCGGGAACATCTAGTATTATATAAGATACTAGCTAGCTGAACCGCGCAACTTCGTCTGCTTCACATAAGATATTTTCCCCGTTTTTGCAATATTTTCCATTTATGCTCTGCTCCTATTGGTCGTAGTGTGATGTTATATATAGCCTTCCTCGATAAATGGGCTATCCAACATTGAAAGAATTTTCAATTCGATCCAGTAGTTTCTGAGATTAGCGCGTTCAACCAAAAAAACAAACAAACTCTTCAGCTTTTAGATTATTATTATTGTATTTTATCTAACTAATATTAATAAGTATTATATAATGGGAAGATTTGAATTTTCTATGTTTCTCTTTTCCCTAGTAATAGATATGGTTTAAATAGTCACTTCTCCATTGCCACTGCGCCGAGGGTTGCGGGTTCGATCCCCACACGGCACAAAACATTTTGTGATCCATAGTTAATCCGAGTCTGGCTGTTCTTTGTGTCCGTTGTTTGAATGTTGTGAATTACGGAGTTACTCGTTTTTTTTCTTATCTTTATTTGTTATAGGACGAATATGATCTGAAACAAATAACTGAATGATTGTATTTAAAACTAGCTTTTGCCCACAACTTCGCTCACGGCAATGTAGTTATAACCTAAGTTACTCGGTGACAATACAGCTTTCTAACAGTGAGAGAATTTATAAAATCGGTTGAGTAGTTTATGATTTAAATACTTACAAATCAAATCTTTCCTCTTTTTAATATTAGTATAGATAAATTGTTTGTTTACCAAATAAAACAAGTAAATAAGAATTTCTACTATTCTGCAGCGTATACGAGAAAGGTGTGGTCATATGGAAAAACCGCCTTATATAAATCCGTGGACATTATTTTCACTAAGATGTAGCATTTTCTTTTTTATCGACTTATAAATAAATATTCTACCACATACACATAACACCATCTAGCCCAAACTAAGCAGAGCTACATACATATTTATATACATTTTTTTTGTAAATACATACATATTATACATAGAAACACCCAGACCAAGACAAACATCCATGTTCATGCACACTAATGTTTGACTTGTGCGGGAATCGAACCCGCGATCTCAGGCGTAGCAGTCGGTTACACTAACCACTACGCCATCGAGGCCGACTAATCATACATTCTAGTCGATACTTTACAACACTAACTAACTGACTTGACCAAAAATGACCAGGCACAATTTGATAGTGATGTAATGCGTTAGTTTTGATGTTTAAATAATAAATAAAATAATTTAATCCGTTATTTGGTCTGGTTATTAAATTTATCAGATAAATATTACGGTCCTAAAATATGACCGCACCTTTCTGTTAAAAGCTGTATAAGGAAAAACGTTATCTATTTATCTATACTAATATTATAAAGAGATATATATTATTTGAATCTTTTGTTTGTTTGTAAGGATTTAAATCAAAAACTAATCAACCGATTTAAAAAATTCACCAATAGAACGCTATATTTTCAGAGTAACATAGGCTATATTTTATCTCAAAAGAGTACCTAATATTATTTCAGACTAATATCCATTGTGTTAGTAAGTATTACATAAAAACTTACATGCTAGTGTTAGTAATTATTAATAAGACACAATTAACATAATAAAAACATATATAAAATTACACAACAGGCTTATGAAGCCGCAACCAATAACAAACAATGGGGCTATTCCACCTGTCCACTATCGTGCTGAGAATATTATTGGTGCTGCCGCGCACCCCTATGATGGAGGCGCATCGTTTTCGCATAATTGCATAGAAATTGTCTACTGCCGCCTCGGTAAACATGCCTGACGCACTACAATAGCGCGGTAGCCCCATCAACATCCTAAACGCGTTGTTGTACTGCACGCGCAGGACGCTGTATGTCCTCTGCGTGTAATTAACCCATAGACTGCTCGTGTAGAAGGATTGGCAGAACGCTGTAAAAAGTTACTAACATACTTTACGCGAACGAAGCCGCTGGAAACAGCTAGTTAGTTTACTATAAAACAGTTTTAAACAAGTCAACAATATATTATGTAGTTCAGTACGTAATAATATGTTTTCTTACATATACTGATTATTTACGCAAGCGTTTTACATTTATGTACAACTGATAATAATGTACTAGTAATTATAACATACGTAATACATAGACTTCTCGGATGACGTAGTGGTTCCGGTGGTCACCTTGCCACTGCGATTGCGTCAAGTGTTGTGGGTCCGGTCCCCTTGTGATCTAAATTAAAAAAATAAAAACACGCCTTATTAAAAAAAGTAAAAGTTAATAATTTTAATGTAAAAAAGCGTGTGTTATCAAAATAACCTAGAAAGCGCCCGCGCTTTTTAAAATTAATATTGGTTTCCCTCCTTTTTTTAATAAAGCGTGTTTTTAGTTTTTAAGCTATTATTTACTATTGTTTTTTATATAAATTATTTTATTGTCACGGTCGTCTATAAGTGTGCAAAGTTTCAAATCAATTCGTCGGTTTGAAAGGTGTGAAATTCACGTTCAAAGATTCCGTTACATAGATTCATAGATACATAGCAAGCTAATAAAAGCGTGTTAAAATAGTAATTCCGTGTCTGACCATTTGCATTTTTGACAAATCAGCAACTGCACTATACTCACTAACTCATAACGTCGCGGGTTCGCATCCCATCCATTGCACAACAGACGTAAATTGAACTGAAATCCCCCAGGGGATCAATGTGGACAAAAATTCCAAGTAAATCCCCCAGGGGATCGAAGCAGAGGATCCTACTGGACGGAGTCTTCTAAATAAATTCTCTAGGGGATCCATGTGGATAGAAATTTCAAATAGATCTCCCAGGGGATCTATGTGGACAAAAATTCCAAATAAATCCCCCAGGGGATCGAAGCAGGGGATCCTACTGGACGGAGCCATGAATTCAGTTCAGGTTTTAGATTAAATCTGGTATGAAATAGTTGAAATCCTGACAAAAACATTGGCTACTTGGTCACGGGCCACTTCTCAATATGAGATGGGTAAGGTAATAATAATACATAATTCATTCTAACTAATATCATAAATGCAAATGTGCTTGTTTATTCGTTACACTTTAACTCCTTAACTACTCAATCGATCATCATTAAATTTTGCATACGCGTTATCAGTACAGAATAGGACATAGGATAAATTTATCCAGAGGAAGTACTGTTTTTCTGAGAGATAGAAGTTTATTAACAAAATCTAGCATATCATACATTAAAGTAAGAATATTGTTCTGAACCAATCTATAAAATGGACTTATCAATTAAACAAGTGCGTCATTCTACCAGTGATAAAGCGATGTTGTCGTTTGCCGAATCAAAATACATATCGTTTTGTTATTCCAAGGTTACGGAATATAATGATATGGGTTTGAATCTGTTACGATCGATTTATTAGCACGACTCATTTTAGTACTAGATTTTTGTTATTGGTGGCTCGGTGGCGTAGAACTAATGAATGTGATTGCTGTGTATTTTTATGCACAGCAATCACATTCAGTAGCACTTGGGTTTGATGTCCGGGGCGGGTAGAGTTGTTTTGGTTTAATTCTCATTAGCAGCTCGGAGTTTGAACTGTACCTGGTAGACTGGCTGACTGATTTGTAGGATCACTCGTCTTCTATTACGCGTAATGTGGGTATAATATACAAAACACTGTTATCGTTATACGTCAGCTTCTCCCTTCGATTAGCTACTTTAAATAATAATAATTGATAAAAGGTTATACTTACTTAAACCGCAGATGCAATAACAATGTCGCTGTGAGTATGAACTGATAATTAATTTATAATACAGCTTCATCCTTAAGTTGTTAATGGTCTTGTAGCGACACATGCATGTACGTACATTGCGTTTTTGACATTAGGGAATGCAATAAATAATGTATGCGAGCTACACCATTCGTCACCCGCCGGGCAGGATAAATAGACCGATAGTTAGGCAGTCTGTATGTTAGGCATTTCTAAATTGTAATGTTGGTGTGAAATTAATAAACCAAACTATTTCGGTGATTAACCAGAACTCTTTCATTCGACTATCCCAAAGACATCAGAGACATTTGTACTGTATCACATAAAACGAAACATTGGTAAAATATAATGGAAGTCTGTCAATGACCTTTTCAATTCATCATATTTTAATGATTAGTAATTATAAGGGTTCTGTAAATTTTGAATACAATAAAACTTATCTTAATAATGAATTCTTTACTGTATATATTTATAAAATTAATGATTTTTAATATCATGAAAATATGTTAATGAATGAATGAATTATTAATTATTATTCATTGGCATTACTATCTTACAAAAAACATATAGATTATGAAAGTGATTTTATATGTTATTAGTTTTACCCCGCAGTTTCACCCGCGTAAGTCCCGTTCCCGTGGGAATATCGGGATTAAAAAGCCTATGTGTGAATCCAGGTCTCCAGCTATCTACATACCAAATTTTATCGCAATCAGGCCAGTAGTTTACAGAGTAACAAACATCTATACATCTATACAACCATACATCCTCACAAACTTTCACATTTATAATATTATTAAGGATACATTAAAATCAACTCATATATGAGGCGCTCATAGCCAGTTGCACTCACTGATCGGTAAACGATTAGCGAGGTTAAGCAACGTTGGGTGCGGCCAGTCTATAGATGGGTGACCGCTAAGTGGTATTTCATCTGAGCGTCTCCGTGCTTTGGAGGGCTCGTAAAAAGTCGGTCCCGGTTGTTGCATGTCCATTGACAGCAGTCGTTAAGCCATGTCAGAGGCCTATGGGCGGCATGAACAACTCTTGACAACAGGTTGGCCACTAACCACACGAAAAGAAAGAAGAACACTCAGACATTAAGAAAAATAGTCAAGTTTTTACGTACCTATACTACTTAATACCTGTATATTTACCGTCGGCCCAAACTAGAAGATACATATGCTTACGTTCAAAGTAGTACTAGGTACTAACACCACTCTGTCCCACAAATTTTGTTGCTCTGCAAATAAGCAACGTCTCGAGGCCCTGGACAAAAACAATAAAAGATATAATCTACTTTTGGTAAATGCCGCGTGCGACTGTACTATCCCCGTCGAAATCATTCGAAATATAAAGCACATAGGACATATCTCTTTCTTGTTAGGTTAAATAAAAGACACAGCGTGACATTTATCATAAAGATAAACGCTACTTGTGGATTGTGAAATATATACTTAATATTACGGTTAAACAATAAACTATCCATCATCAGCTAACAACGAGCATTTCATAATTAACACAATATATTTATCTCACAATTATATGATAATTAACCTCCCCTGTAGTGTATGACGGTATCGGAGTCAACATTATCTTTTAATGACCTTCAATATCGAATAGTTGGCAACAACACGACGACGATAACATTTATATTTTACGTTTGATAAGATGGTACAATCGTGTAGAGATACACGTTACAAAGGTGAATTTTATTTACTGGAGAGTTCGAGACTGTCTTGTGAAATAAAAAAGTTTATTCGCCTAGATTACGGTGCATAACTGATGTCTACTTTGAAAAATAAAGACCGACAAATTTGCGTTGAGGCTAATATATCGGCCATTATTTTTCATAAGCTATGCGTATCTTAATAAATTTATTATTATTTGTTAGGCTTAGTTATCTTTTTCTTTAAAAATTCAAATAAGCGCCTTCACGTGACGAATCTGAGATGACGCCCTGGCATATCACTCTCTTTAAGCCATGTCTAGATAAGGTCTAGTCGCGCTCGGGATACACTGCAGTAGGTAGTTTATTCCAGTGAGTTAGCCCTCCGTGATAGGTTTAGTCGGTAGTACTCGGGACACTCCATCTTATCCCGGGTAAGCCCGACATAACCTCTCTTTTCTCCTTTTTCGCGGAGAGACATGCGTGAATGCTTGCCCCCACGTAAAAAAAAGTAGTTTATTGCAAACCCTGTACTTTACGACGGTAAATGTAAATTCTGAAAGCGTACCATGTTGGTCGAGAACCTTTCCTAGAGGATAGGTTGGACCCTGCTGCGGTATCGACGGGTATGATTGTACTGATCGCCCTTTTTTCATAGCAACAAACATGTTTTATAAGCGGCTTTCGTCACAAACTATTTATAATAACAAGAAAAGTAGGTGTGGCATTTCGTAAAGGTCAGTAGCCTAATAACAATATATATGTCTCAGTGTGTTAATATTCATCAGTAGCTATGAAAGAGGTATGTTCTGTAGTAGCATAAGAACTGACCTAAGATCATATACAATAACTTCGTGATATGATTATAATTATGAGGGCAATCATGGGTATGATTGCCGGACATTGTTATAAACGTTTTATAAATAATATTTTACTAGTAGCCGACACTAATTTCGCCCGAGTTCAACATAATATATAGCCTATAACTAGAATAATATACCTTGATAGGCATATTATCCAGATAATATAGTAAGAGACATGTTTGAAAACGAGGCCCTATTTGATAATAAGCAGTGTACAGTGGTTTCGGAGATTATACAATCTCACAAAATTCGCACTTTCTCTATACTATTGATATAGATATATTATTAGTGTACATTTCTACGACAATAATTAATTTGTGATCGCTGAGCTCTTAGCTTAGGTATGTAGAGTTGGTCATTGAATTAGGGTAACAGCGACACTTACCAACACCGCTTAATAAAGAGTTTCATCTTTTTTTAATATTAATCGCTGTTACATTCTAGTATATAAAGGTTGTCCGGTAATTAATGGATAACCTTGAAATGTCTTATAGTAAAACTGAAGGCCGTTCAGAAAAAATGAAAAAAATATAATAAAATAATTAAAAAATAAAATATAATATAATAATAATAATATTCTACCACATACACACAACACTAACTTGCCCCAAACTAAGCAGAGCTTGTACTATGGGTACTAGACAATTTTCCATCAAGGAGGCGGCGCGGCGGAGCGGGAGAGGGAGCGTTTAAACCCTCTCCCCAACCGCAGAGCCGGGCGCCGGAGGGCGCGCGATGACCTCCAGCCACCCTGAGGTTTGACCTGGGGGTGGCAGGCTTTGTGGGCCTGCCCGCCATCCGTTCAGCACCAGGTCCGAGAGGCGGCGTGCGTGGTCCCACGCGCGCCTCTGTGTCGAGTCCGTCTCCCCTCTAGGGGGGAGACAATAGGGTTTTTATAATGTCGGAAGTGCCTATTTTGGGTAGGTCTTTTGTGTAGTGGCCTGCCGTTTCATACGGCGGGCCGTAACCTTTGGCGGGGTCGCGACCGCATGCGAAAGCGATTCGCGCGGCCCCGTCGATAGTGGTTTTGTCGAGGAACACCGTGGTAGGTTTAGTCGGTATTCCGGGAGGTACATTATTTCTTTTCCATCTTTCTTTTACCCCGGCGAGTCCGACATAATCCCTCCGTCCGCCCCCGCGGAGGGATATGCGTCATTGCATTCCCCAACGTAAAAAAAAAAAAAAAAATGGGTACTAGACAATGGATAAACATTATTATTAGTATTATACATAGAAACACCCAGACCAAGACAAACATCCATGTTCATGCACACTAATATTTCTCTTGTGCGGGAATCGAACCCGCGACCTCAGGCGTGGCAGTCGGTTACACTAACCACTACGCCATCAAGGCCGACCAAATATATACCGACGAAATATATATTAAAAAGTGCAAGCTATATTAGCATAGCATACTTTTGACTATCTATCTATTAGCATAATTAGTGTTTAGTAATAAAACAACAAAAAACCGATGGATTTCATTCATTTATGGTCGTAGTATACAAGAAAGAAATACACGGTAATTAAAAAAAACACGTATCTCAGGTAGTAGTTAGGATAGATTTTTAATCATATTTTTTTTCTTAACGGCCATCAGTTCCACTATAAGACATTCCTAGGTTATCCATTAATTACCGGACACCCTGTATAAAAGCTAGGATTGCCTAGTAGAGCCCAGAGGTCCCGCGTTCTTCCCAAGGCTAACTCTGACTTTTTTTATTTATGTGCATATTAAATAGTTAATTATCGCTAAGTAAACACCTTGAGGAAATCTGAACGTCTGAGTGTTTTTGTAAATGTTCTAGATATATGAAGTTTGCCAATTCGCACCGGTCGGTCAATAGCCTATTTTTTTTCACATTGAGAAGAGGCCCGAGCCCAGTAGCGGTGTAGTTTATGTACAGAGCTTATATGTATTATAATAGGTATATGTATTTTCCTTGGTATTATCTTTAAAGTCAAAGTCATGGCCTATCACTTTAGTGGTTTTAGAATTTAGATATGCGCACGTTTTAGATACAATATCAGTATACAATATCTTATTATTTTATCTGGATACTTAGTAAGTACCTACCTACGTAATTTTTTTATCAACTTGATAACTGTCAGGTACGTACGCCTTAGCATAAACGACAAATGAAGTATGTTTTGTTATACTATCAAGGTCAGGATTAGATTTGAACAGGCAACAGTGGCTTTAGTCCCTGGCTCTCACAAAAAAGGATACATTGAGTTTATATGTATAAGTACTAGAGGAGATCACTCATCTATCTACAATTCTAGATTATTTGTAAAGCGTTAAGAGTCCATGCTCTTTAACTAACTTAGTCTCTAGTAGCAGTTAACCGTGGCACAGACTAAGTGAGTAGAAAAACATAACATTTTACTCGAGTCAGGAATTAAAACATTACCTCTTCGACACCAATGCAATTACAGTAATTATTATTTTTATAATTATCATGATATTTCGACCCGCAATTCTGCAAACATTTTGTAACAAAATAAACACTGTTTTACATGATATTACGTCATCCCTATTAGTGGCAGAAACTTCTTATGTCAACAAATATACAGCTAGACAATGATATTACTATACTTACATAAATTATCGAAGACAAAGAGAATTAGTATTAGAATATTATAACTACTTAAGTATTTTATATAATAATTGCGATAACAGGACGACACCACTGTATTGTCCACTACAACTATAGCAATAGAAAAAGGTTGACAATTAGACCTCCTCTCATGATGGACAGCCTCGTTATGGCATCCGAGCGTACAGCAACTATTAGCATTTCGCTTTAAACACATAATATGTACTTCGACATGAGTTTCTCTTTGCGACAGTTTGACAATAAATGACTAGAAACATTTAGGCAATCTGTTGAAGTTGCGTACCCGTGTGATTTTCTTAGCTACCTACCCCTCTTTCACAATGACGATAGCATTTCTGTATTGCTTTTATCTTACTCAAGCTATTTAAGGAATTGCCTGATTTCACCCATCTTCTGAAGAACCCTCAGAGAAAATTTATTCCCAGATATTGCAAATTTTCTGCGACGGTTCTGCTTACTTTTGACGATCGACTAACTTGGAACTTTTGTCAATTAGTATTATAATTTTTTTTTTTCTATTACAGTCAGGAAACTGGCAACAGAAGAGATTGGTCCACTAGTCAAAAAGATGGAAGATGAGCACCGCATTGATGACGGTGTCAGAAAACTGCTCTTTGACAATGGTGTAAGTAACTTCAATGGTTTTAAGTTGTTGAGCAAACAGTTCCATATGCAGCTGTTCTGATATTAACACCTTTGGAGCTGTATATGAAATAGGCATTTACGTAAATCATGGTGTTTTGCTATTACATACTTATTTTGGAAACGGTTTCCAATTTTGGTTGTAACTTTGGATAGAGGCTAATAGGAATGATGTCCGGTACCTATTCGCTAGAAAAGTAGAATTTTGACTTGGAATATAGTATTTTGTGTTTATTTCTTAAATATTTAGTAAAGAATTACTTAAACCTACTAGTGATGTGCACATTTACATTATAGTTATATACAAATGTATTGTTAACTACTATATAACGTGTTGATCAGCGGTCTCGCCAATTTTAGGAGGTTTTGGTTTGATAACAGGCATACAGTTAATACTCATATTGTTAACCTATTGAGTCGCGGCGGCAATCTGGCGGCCAGACACAATAGGTTTTCAATTATATTTAGCTTTCCAAGAATTAACAGGTTAATGTTTTTAGATAGTAAAGGGTAGTATTTAACTGTTCCTCAATTTTTTGCCTTTGTTCCACCAAAAATACTAATTGCACAGTAAAATATGCTTATCGAAAACACTAATTGCACACCAAAATAAATTTAAAGAGATTAAAATAAGTCGACGGAGCCCCGCTTCGCGGGACTCCTATTTTTGGGTAGGTTTAAGAAAGAACCTAACATAACCCAACCCTTCCAAGAAGGAATGCAGTAATTTGAGGCGTATAGGTGCTCGTTATGATACATTTTAGTAAGCATATTTTGCTGTGCAATTAGTATTTTTGTTGGTCATTATATTTAATAGTAAATAAGTTAAACGCTATCCCTGCAAAGTACGACTGTCTTTGCTATTGTAGCTCGGCGAGGAATGCCGACTTGCCTCAAAGGATCGTTTCATACAAGTTGATTTTTTGTAAGGTGTGCGACTCATGGGTCGGTATTTATATTTTAACAATATAAAAAGAAAAATGTGTTTTAGTGTAGCAGTATAGCCAGCCAGGTATAGCCACCTCTTTAAATATAGCAAGAAAAGTTCAACAGCTTGTATATAATTGCGTGCGCATCCTTGAACAAGCAAAGAAACTATTCTGTAGGAGCCAGTTAATATTTCTACACTCGAAGATAATATGTAAGTTATTGGAGTACCTAACACAGAAATAACCACAAGTTACGTTTAAAAGTTATATTGTTAAAAGTTAAAGTAAAATGTTTACAAGTTAATTAATAAGTGTGATCATTCTCTCAGCAAGTGCATTGGTTTATAGTTATAAATGTACTCGAATCTTATTATGAATTACAGCAATATTAGGTAAATTGCAACGCTCTTGTGTGACCGACAGAATAAGTATGTACGGTAACGAAACCGTACATATTCTGTTGTGTAAAACAAGCACGATTGAATTCGTATGCAGTTATGCATCTCTTTATTAGCTATCTACCTACCTATTTTTAAAGCAATTGATACCAAAGTCATTTCAATATCAACATTTACATAAACATTACAAAATATGTTGTTATTATCTCGCAAGTGCACTAAAGATAATGTTAAAGCTAATACGTTAAGCCATACCTGTTTTGGTGTCTCAAGTACTTGAACAATTTAAAGGTCATTTGGTGACGAACCACATGCGTACGTCTTACCTTAGAGTATCTGTGCCTGACTGCAGAACACGGTCTTTTTCCTGCTATATCGAAACCAACTAGAGGAGAGGCATGTCTCGACCATATCTTTATAAATAAAATTAAAAATGTTATTGGTGTAGTCTGCCTATCTGATATAACGGATCATGACTTGGTTATGCTTGGTGTAACTGTTGACAGAACTGACAGGCATTGCCTAGATCGAACTGTGATTAGACGGAATATAGAGGCTATCAAAAACGAACTGCTTAATGCTGACGGGCTGCAACAGTTCGATAGTATAGATGTAAACCAACGAAAGTCTAATTTTTGTGACCATTTAACCAATGTTGTAAACAAACATACACAGAAAACACGAATTAGCCACTCTAGATATAGCATAAAACCCTGGATCACGCCTGGACTCATCCGGTGCATACAACATAGAGACTGTTTGCATCTTAAAACCAGAAAGTCACCAAATGACCATGTCTTGCGTTTAATTTACAGTCGATACAGGAACTTTTGTAACGATTTGTTGCATAAGTTAAAGGCTGAACATGATAACCAGGAACTCACGACTAATACAAAAAGCCCTAAAAGAATGTGGAAAGCCATAAAAAGCATATGTAACTTATCCGGAAATAAAAAAGAACCAAAAGAACTTTTAATGATCGATAGCAGCCCAGATCCAGTGCTTTCGCTAAACATATGCTGTAAATACTTTTCAACTGTGGGACAAAATTTGACTAACGATATTCTTTATAAATTACAATTAAGTCAGGAAGCACTATCATCTAAAATTAGTAGTAACCTAATAACTAACTCATTTTTTCTGCATCCCACTGACGAAAATGAAGTTGAGAGCCTAATATTATCATTGCAGAACGATAAAGCACCAGGTATTGACGGACTGACTAACACCTTGCTAAAAGAAATTAAAGACGTAATTATATCACCGTTAACTGAAATTTTCAACTTGAGTTTGCAATCGGGTGTCTTCCCTGATGCCTGGAAAACTGCTTCAATCACCCCAATCTATAAAAATGGCCCTAGAGATTCTCCAGAAAGCTACCGTCCTATTTCGTTACTTAATGCTTTTTCTAAAATACTGGAGAAACTAGTTAATAATAGGTTGATGAAATATATTGAAACCCATAATTTCATTTCTCCTAGGCAGTTCGGGTTTAGGAGATGTAAATCAACAGAGGAAGCCGTAACATTACTTACCTCAACGGTGTCATCTCATCTTGACAGAAGCAGGTTTAGCATAGGTGTATTTTTAGACTTGTCTAAAGCCTTTGATACCGTCTCAATCCCGATACTACTGAAGAAGTTAGAATGCCAATTTGGAATACGTGGTATTGCATTGGAATGGTTCAAAAGTTATTTGACTGATAGAAAGCAGTGTCTCAAAGTAGGCAATGACAAAAGTGAACTACACACAATAAACTTTGGCGTCCCACAAGGGAGTGTGCTCGGACCTACACCTTTATAATGTATACGAACGACATACATGACTCCATCCAGTCAGACATAATATGCTATGCTGATGATACGGTTATATTCTTTGACGGTTCTACTTGGTCTGAAGCGTTTTCTAGGGCGGAACTGGGTATGAGACGAATACTAACGTGGCTAAGCTATAATCTGTTAACACTAAACGCTGGCAAAACTAGATATATATGTTTTCATAAAACAGCAGCATCAGCTCCCAGCACGTCACTTCACATCAAATTACATGACTATAAAGATCAAAAAGATTGTAAATGCGAATCAATGCAAAAAGCAGATAATATTAAGTACCTTGGCGTGATAATCGACACTAACTTAAGCTTTAAAGCGCATATAAATACTCTATCGAATCGTGTTAGGAAGACGGCAAATATTATGCAACTGCTCCGTTCCACGGCATCCAAAGATGTCTTAAAGACTGTATACTATGCCTTGAGTCAGTCACTCATAACATATTGCATAGGTAGTTGGGGCGGTGCTGCGAAAACGTTTATGATACAATTGGAGAGAGCCCAACGTTCAGTACTAAAAACTATGCTCAAAAAACCCTTTAGGTATCCCACTACACAATTATATAACGATTGCAAGTTACTTAATGTGCGTCAATTGTTTATATTAACAACATTCGTAAGAGTACACCAAAATGTTATTCACTCTAAAGAGTATAAACATCTCCTTAATCGCCGAGTATATAGAATAGTGGTACCTAGAGTTTTTACATAATTTGCGAGACGTTACGGCCCACACAAAGATAAATACATCTACAATAAAGTAGCAAAATATTGTGACATAAAAGAGTGCTCAGTAAAAGAGGCAAAAATAAAAGTATCCAAATGGCTCAATACAATGACATATGACAGCACTGAAAATCTTCTTTCGCACTTTAGTTAAACACTATATAATATATAAATAATATATAGATATATAAGTATTAAATATATAATATACATTCATATATACATACAAAAATTCATAATTACACATACATCACCCGCGGTTATCGTAAATTATATTACTTACACTTTCTATTTTCCCCGTAAATATGTATAATGAATAAGTGTTAAATTTTAGTTTAATAGTATAAAATTTTCTCATAAACGTTAACTTCAAAAGATGTCGACCGAGCAATGTGCCTCAACGTAAATTGTAATCGTCACGGTACCCACAGGACAGGCTTGCCTAGTGTGGGACCAATGGATAAGACCTTACATTGTAACATTTTTGGTAATAATTATTTTTTAATTTTAATTTTAATTTAATTTTATCACTTTCGATTTTTATAAGCAGGCAAGGGCATGAGTAAAAATTTATTCATGTAAATATCAGGTATACCCATTAATGTCTAGTAGTCTACAAAATGGTTAATACTAGGCACACGCAAATGATGTAGACAAGATACAAACTGTTTCTCACACTTTCATGGTTCCGTAATTTTATTTACTCGTTTATACTTAGTCGTTTATTTAAATGTGTTTTGGGCAATAGTTCTTCCCAGTGCCATTTATTTACGCATTTCTTTGTTCTTACTTCACATTACACATCACTTACATTTTTGAACGTTGTCTGAACTTAGTAAGTGTTTGCAGTTATATTTAGATTAATTGTTAGGTTTTAAGCAATAAGCCCTATGCATGTAAGTTCCTTAACCTGTGCTTCTTCACTTAGTCGATTGGCCTCTATAGTCTTGTCCACTCGACTCAATATATGTATCTCAATTAATTATTAACAGTCGGGGCACGATTTGTAAAAAAGCTATCGATCGAGTGCGAATTACTATATTTATTTATTACTACAAATTGTCATTGTCTTGCCCGATCGAGTTGGTGGAGAAGCGCAATTATTGAAGCTATAATTTCTTTTAGTCATACTACCAGGTGGCATTTTTAATGATCACAAGCAGACTGTATGGTAGCAGGTTATGCAGTCTACTTGTTAGGATGACCAGTGTAACTTGACCGAAATGTCGATTCGAGTGGTAGGTAATAGAAAACGACTGTTATATAAAGCTGGCAAAGCAAAAGTATAACAATGGTATTTTATAACTTTTCCAGTTGATGGGTATCGAAACTCCCACCGAATACTCCGGCTCGGGCTGCGGTTTCCTCACAATGATGCTGGTCGTCGAGGAACTGTCGAGGGTAGACCCGGCCGTCGCGGCATACGTGGACATCCACAACACGCTTGTCAACTCACTGTTCATGAAGCTCGGTACTGAGGAACAGAAGAAGAAATATTTGACGAAGCTCTGCACAGAATACGTGAGTATTTATTAGCCATACAGTAATTTTAAGAATTTAGGTTTTATTTATTTTCTTCACAAATGATATTATAGGTTATACACTTTACACAAGCATATGTCCATGTGACATAAAAGAATAGCCTCTGTATCACACATGAAAAACTAATCGTAATAATTACAACATAAATATTTAGTTATCCGTTCCTAAAACTTGTCCTCATTATTAAACTAATAATGTCAATCTGAACATCCTTAAAAGGTAGTCTTTGAAACTGTAAAATAAACAGTAACAGCTAGTCGAATAAAACTCATATCACAGAATATCCAAACAACAATTTTAGTAACTAGTTGACTATTTAAGAATGATTTCCTTACGAGAAACATAATATTTTAAAAGATGATGTTATCGTAAACATGTATTCAAAACAAGCTTCAATTGAAATTAAACTACTATATACGGATTTTACCATGACCATAGCTGCTGAAAAGCAACCGAAACGTCGCGCGTCGGTGAAAGTGTAAACCTAAATATAAATTGTTTTAATAATTTTATTAGCTTATAAATTAGTAAAATTCGATAGTAGGAGTAGTGTAACAATTTCAAGATTATGTAATACAGTGTTAAATATATCCGTACATAGTAGTTTAATTTCAATGAATAACATTCGCGTAAACAGAAGACAATATTAAACAAGCTTCAACCTTAAAAACCAACATGTTATGAAATCGAGCAAGCGTGACTGCTTGAGGCTCGCACCATTGCATTATGTGGTACCTTCGGTACGCGAATTTTACTTGCATTTCACTGGTTATTCTACTTGACTTAAAATTTTAAATAAAATTTTCTCGTCCGTTAATATCTGCAAACTCCCCATTTTCTCAAGAAAACAAAAAGACCTGTGGCATACATCTGATTCCTTTTTAGCAGAGCGTGGTTTCAGCATCATAATATCTTTAAAAAGTAGTAAGTAATTACTAATGTTAAAAAAATAATTATCGTTTTCTAGGCCGGCAGCTTCTGCCTCACAGAGCCCACGTCGGGCTCCGACGCCTTCGCCCTCAAGACTGTAGCCAAGAAAGATGGCGACCACTACGTCATCAACGGTTCCAAAATGTGGATCTCTAACTCTGACGTCGCTGGAGTATTCCTCGTCATGGCTAACGCTGATCCTTCAAAGGTAAGCAAAAGAGAAAGATGGAGTCATTTGTCCTTTTGTTAAATTATTTTCCTTTTAGTGGTACACACAGCGACACATCAACCTAGACTGTTTGGACTTTGAACTATTAGAAGTTGAACGCTGCGAATCGTGCGAGAGAGTGCGTTATATTTTTATTACGCTCTATCCTCACCATTACATCGACACCACTATGCACTGTCCCTTTCCGACAATTCTCTATTTTGTATGTAGCGTAGTTATGCGTATATAGGGTGTCTTACTTGATGTGTAGCCGTGTGTACATGTTTTTATTTGATCGTGAGATATCTGGTCTCTCTGGTCAGGATTACTTCCCGGTTGTACAAATAGTTTTTTGGGTAAGTCTGTAAGGAAATTTTCAAAAGCAATAAGGTATTAAACTTGAGATTGAGATGTCGTGGATATTAATCCCAGCTATTGTACTACCGACGTGAACCCACTTCTAACACAAGCATATTAACTTAGCCGGTGGATTAACAAGATGCTAGCGAGATGTTGCAAGGAAGATTCTGAAGAAAATTTTTCCTCCGTTAAAGGCAATACGCTCGTCTTCCATTACTAGATCCATAAAACGAAGTTAGCAAAAAGTGAATTTGACCTCTGCTTACCTCTTAGGGAAAATACAGGTGTGAATCTATATGTATATAATTAAAAAAGTTAGGACTGTCTGAAATGATCTGGTCGGAGTCTTATATCGCATTGTCTGTTCCAGGGCTACAAAGGCATCACCTGCTTCATCGTAGAGCGCGACACTCCTGGACTGACCGTCGCCAAGCCTGAGAACAAACTTGGAATCCGTGCCTCCGGTACCTGCATGGTACACTTTGATAACGTCAGGATCCCTGAGGGCAACATTCTTGGAGAATATGGCAAGGGGTAGGTACATATTTTGATTACTTAGGTTATTTATCTCTTCATAATTCTTCCTCTTTATTTTATATACAAAGGGTGATAGTAATATCTACGGTCCACCTGATGGTAAACTCTTACCATAGCTCGTAATAGCTTGCAATACCAGCCATACCATGTTCCAGAAAGAGAACTAAATATGAATTGAAAGAAAGGAATGAGAGAGTTAGACATCATTTAACTGCAGTAAAACCATTATTGTGTATGGTACAGCACTTCAACATGTCATGAATGTTCATTAATATATCGATTATATTGCTATATTTCATAGGGCGAACACATTTATAATAATAATAATAATTAACCGTTTGGGACAGTCGTTATTTCATCATGAGATAAACGCGATATCGGAGGCCACAGTACACTAGCTTTTAAACTACCACCTTCGCCTTGTGATAGGTATAAACAAAAAATGTATCACCAGGTTAAATAAAAGCGCACAAACCGCAGGGCAGCTTGTGGTGAATGTGGGTGGTAACTCTGCGGTCCTGAATGTCTCAGAGAGTCGGTTAGGGCCTCGTCCCCGGCTTGCCGTTACTGGTTGGCTGGGGTGGAACTTCAAGAGCGCCCGTAGGACTCTCAACTCGGCTTGCCTTGGTCGGCCGGTCAGAGGCAGGCCGCTAGAGCTACATGCTTGGGGGTGGAATTGTCATTTTCAAGGACATAACTACGGAAAAACCCGCTCCGGATCTCCGTTGTCACGTGACCCGTGATGGTAAAACCGGCGCCGCAACGCTCGACACCCCTAGCCGCTCGCACCGGTGTTGCCCTCTGCTGCTGGCTTGTATGCCTCTGGTGGCTATTCAGGGGGCCCATCTAGTGAGTTGGCGAGTCATCGTCTGCCCATTCGATTGATGCTATTAGAGTATTCAGGGTAGACGCCGTTTTATCATCCATAATTACCAATATACCAGTCCATCAAACACCCATAGCCCATATATTAGAATACATACGTAGCAATAGTCCTACGCCCGCTGCGGTTATCGCCGCGGTAGGTGTTCCCCCCCCACGTTTGATTAAAACTCTCGAAGGGCCTCTTCACGTTGGACCCATGTCTCCGTGTAAGCCTCTCAAAGGGCCGGGAATTTCCTAACGTTTTAGGGAAATACCCGGGAAAGAGAAACAAAATAATAATAATTTTATTTATGCATAATTTGCATAATACCAGAAAAATCTCTTAGTGGGCCATTGCATGTTGGACCCATGTCACCGTGTAAGCCTCTCAAAGGACCAGATTTTCCCTAAAGCATTACGAAAATACCTCTGGAAGGGAATCAAACTATAATAATAAACTCATTTATTTCAGAATAAAATAGGGTTCATACATATAAATTTAGATTAAACTACATAATTTTGTTTACGCCATATGAAGTCGCGTCCAGGCCACGAATAATGATCGTCATTAAATCTAAATTAACAAACGATTTTAGACTACCTGGTCTACTATTGCTGCCATTTTTACTAAGCTTTTTCTTATACTGTATCACACTGAGGAGAGGCCCGTGCCCAGCAGTGGGACAGTTTAATACAGGTCTAATATTATTCTTTTAATTTTATCTAATATTATTTTCTCTTATCCTTCCAGTTACAAATACGCAGCCGGTTTCCTGAACGAGGGTCGTATCGGTATCGCGTCGCAGATGATCGGTCTGTGCCAGGGATGCATGGATGCCACCATTCCTTACACACTGGAGAGGAAACAGTTCGGCAAGAGCATATACTCCTTCCAGGTAAACATTTTATTTATAAGGCGATTATGTCTACGCCTGTACCTGCAAGTGGTCATCTAAGTCCTAAAAACGGTCTCGAGCCAAGATAATGTTTTTGGATTTTCCTATGAAGAAATTATCAATATGCAATATCCAGCTAGGAAAATGCCGGTGTAGCACACCACGGTGCCTCGGAAAGCATATTAAGCCGTTGGTCCTGCGCTTGATCTCTTTCTAGTGTCGGATTGCCGTGCTATCGGACTATGAAACTTAGGTAATTGAGCGCATTATGTTTGCGTACATACTTGTGTACTATAATATCTCATATGAAGATGAATAGTCTTCATTAAGATTGGCCGCCGTACCGGAAGTTGATCTGGAAGAATTTATAAGACCAAAAGCTCAGCTTATCATATTATTGCCTAGCATCGTCAACTGGGCACAGTTTCTGCTGAACTTGACAAAAACTCAGTACCATTTGGCCAGACTCCATTTCTGAGCCAAATGAAATATCCACTGTGTGTCAATTACCAACAAGGGGTACACCCTTGTTAATTGACATTACCGTATAAACAGTGGCGAAAGAAAATATTTTGTTTATTTCATCGAAAATTATTGTTAGCTAAATTATATTTTATATAAAATTAGCTAAGTCAACGCTCCTATGAACACCTATAAGGCCTTTTAAAAACCCAGCGAGGCTGAGCTGAGACTGTTTTCACTGGAATATAAGAGAGTGATAGTTAACGTTGCTGTTTCCAGGGTATCAGCTACCAGATCGCCCACCTTCAGACTGAGTTGGAGGCGGCTCGTCTCCTGACCTACAACGCTGCCAGACTCAAGGAGAACGGTCTTGAATTCGTCAAGGAAGCTGCTATGGCTAAATACTTTGCTTCAGGTATATTTTATTGTCTGCCTTAGGTATCAGTATAATGATGTAAACGAGTGTGAACTATCGACTGTTAGGTGTCAGCTTTTGTAATCGCTAGTAGTTCATCACTGTTTATGACCAAGGGCCCTCTTAGAAAATTATTTGCTGATGGGTGTCAGGTTTAATTACTGTGTGAAGTCTTTCTATTAGAACAGTATTGTGGACAGCAGAATTCTTTGTCCACTGAAAAAGGTTTAGTTCCCAACAATTCATGCTCTAAAGTGTCTCGGTGTGAAGAAAATTGTAAAAAGATTTCAAAAATCCTAATCGACAGAAAATGTGATTGGCTGAGATCTCTTTTCATAATTTTTCCTATGAGCCACACTGAAACTATATAACCTGACTCATTGGGAACAAAGCCAGCCTTTAGGCCTTCAGCCAAATCGGCTAAATTCCTTACTAATATTATAAACCCGAAAGTTTGTATGGATGTATGGATGTTTGGTACTCTTTCACGCAAAAACTACTGGACCGATTGCGATGAAACTTGGTATGTAGATAGCTGGAGACCTGGTTTCACACATAGGCATTTTTATCCCGATATGCCCACGGGAACGGGACTTACGCGGGTGAAACCGCGGGGAAATACTAGTTATTATATAATTATGTACGTAAACTTGCAGGTATAATTATACATTGAAATTAAACTACATTATACGGCTTTTGTCGCGTTGTTTATTTAAAAAAACTTTTATTACATAATTTTCAAACTATTAGTCTCCTTGTGAACATTGCTGCTGTAAAACAACCGAAACGTCGTCAAAGTGTAAACTTAAATATAAATAGTTTTAATTAATTTAAATAGCTTAAATTGTAGTAAAGGTCAATAATAGTAGTGTTAGAGCATCGATTGTAGATTTTCAAAATTAAGTAAATAATAAAAGTGTTTTAAATTAAACAACGCGACAAAATCCGTATAAAATAGTTTAATTACAATGTATAACATTCGCGTAAACATAAGACAATATTAGGTATATATACATATCTGCTTATACCTTAGGGAGCGTGACAAAATATATTATACCGCACAATACGTAACAACTATAATCTAAACAAGATAAATTAAACTCGCAAGATAAATAGCAATACGCAAGTCTTTCTAGTTGCGCAACACAAGAAAAACAAAGTTTATCAGCCATTTAAGATATCACAAACACAACTAGATAAAATATCTACGCCATTTTCTCGTTTAAAATAACATAAATGTAATCAATCTAATATCTACTTTAATATATTGTTATAAGGTCTATTTTGTATTAATCGCGTTAGATACAATCAAAGACAGCTGATATATTTGACCAACCTACGTGATTTTAGCAAAGGTATGATTTTACAGTAAACTAGCGGACTCGACAGACGTCTTGTAAACACGAAAAAGGAAATTAAAAAAAAGAAATCTAAACCATTCTCGAATCGAACACATACAAAAAATTTCATCAAAATCGGTTCAGCCGTTTAGGAGTTTAATTACAAACACGTACAGAAGATTTATATATATATAAAGATATGCATTCATTACATTATATTTACTAGCTTTTGCCCGCAGCTTCACTCACTCAGGAACAGTATTTTTTTCTGAGTGAAAGGTTCCTTACCAGTTTTCTGTAGCCCTAACAACGTGTAACTATGCAATATTGCGTGATGATGGGTCGAGTAGTTAATGCGTGAATGCGTAACAATCAAACTTACATTCGCGTTTATAATTCTAATAAGGAGGATAGTAAAACAAAGTAGATATTATATTGTTTGTTTTTTAGATTCTGATATGACCCTTTGTCGGCCTCGATGGCGTAGTGGTTAGTGTAACCGACTGCCACGCCTAAGGTCGCGGGTTCGATTCCCGCACAAGTCAAACATTTGTGTGCATGAACATGGATGTTTGTCTTGGTCTGGGTGTTTCTATGTATAATATGTACGTATTTACAAAAAAAAAAAAAAGTGTCTATGTATGTTTATCCATTATCTAGTAGCCATAGTACAAGCTCTGCTTAGTTTGGGCTAGACGGTGCTGTGTGTATGTGGTAGAATATTATTATTATATTATTATTATCCTATTGGATCGGTATGTGAGCTTATACCTAGATAGGCAAAATTTACTTAAACTTATTAACCTCCGAGTCTTTTTCGAAGAGGTTAATGAAAACACTATGTGGGATCTGTATGTCTGTTTGTTAGTGACAGGCATAGCTCCGAGACCACTGGACCGATTGACTTGTAACTTGGTGTACAGACACCTTGGGGTCATCCCTCGGTCGAATTTGAATATGGGTGATGAAAATATATATGGGTGGTGGTCAAAAGATGAAAAGGGAAAGTCGACACTTGGACCCAGTGGGATCTTTTGTGTCGACTTTCCCAATAACGACTGACATAGATGTTCATGGCAGCCGGGACCGACGGCTTAACGTGCTCTCCGAGGCACGGAGCAGGCGATAATTGGCAATCAATACGCACATCATTTCAAAAAGTCATATAACTTCCGAAAGTCAGAGGTGCGCGACGTGGGTTCGAACCCGAGACCCTATGCATTGCAGTCTGTTGGTCTTCCCACTGAGCTATCGCTGCTATTAACTAACAAGTTTACTTACTATACAAAAAAATACTAAATTAAATTTATATTGGTTTACAGAAATTGCCCAGACTTTGACCTCCAAATGCATAGACTTCATGGGTGGAGTCGGTTTCACCAAGGACTTCCCTCAAGAAAAATTCTTCCGTGATGCCAAGATCGGTACCATTTACGAAGGTACCAGCAACATGCAACTGCAGACAATTGCCAAGCTGATAGAAAGAGAATATACACAATAGAGATTAATATAAAGAAATTATTATTATAATATATAGGGATCGATGAATTTAAATATATTATTTTCATCAATCATTTTTTATTTTTCTCCCTCTTTACCTTTTTGATTGTTTTATTTGCTTTTTAGCGTTCGAATACAACAGTTTTGTCCGTCTGTCTGTTATACAACTTTCAACTCAAGAACCGTAAAAGCTAGAGACTCGCGGTCAATGCCATTCGACTCAGCATAGTCGATATACCCCCTAAATTACTATGACCTTTGACCTCTGACCAGGTCACGTGGTATTACGTGACCTTTGCATATTACTTGAACCATTTTTTCGAACTCTAAGATTTACGACAATTTATTGCCGATTCGCACTTGTTTTGTTGACGAACTGAACACTAAAAAACTGATGGATAATGTGAAGCAACGTTGTCACAGTCACCTCAAGGACTGGTGACCAATATCGAGTCTTAACGAATTTCTCTAACGTAAGAGACGTTAGAGATTGGAATATAATTCAAATGTATAATTATATTCGATTAAGTTGGCAACACTCTTAACTGTGCAAATTAGCATGGTGTCCACAATTATTTGATTTTCATTCGAATGCAACTATACGCATTACTAATCCAGATAGTCCAGAGACCGTCCGCGCCGTGACCTAATCTCCCACCCGCTAACTAAAAATACGTTAAGTGGTACGGAACGCATATGGATTATTAGAGGACAGCAGTACTGCTTGCTGAATCTGTACTTATACTAGGTATGTCCCATATTCAGCAAGTCATTAAGGATGGGTTTCCATGTTTTTATGAGATCATGAACTTGGTATTCGGAGTCAGTATCTTTGCATTATTCTATACACTCTGGTAAAAATTGTATCAAATTAATGCTTGGTGTGCATTAAAATGGCTGGTCACCAGCCTCATTTAGCACAGGCAACCAGCCATTGTGAAGTACACGAATGCCAGTCGTAGCGTGTATACTGACTCCAAGAAGCTACAGGTCTTAAGCTGTTTCGCTGGTATTGCAGTCACTCCTTTAGTAAGGCGGGCAACACCCAAGTATTGTTACTGATGTAATGCTACCAAGGCAGTGTATATAAATTTATTGCCAGCCTCAAAAAGTATCACTGACATAATGAACTGAAAACTAAGTTTTATTATATTTATAGGTAAGACTACTAAAAATAAGAAGCTCATGAAATAATATGGCTTATAGAAATAAGCACTGCTTGTTGTTTTGAATCCTTACCTGTTTTTCCATAATTTCCTACTAATTAGGCATTTATTTTTATGACAGCTCTTGTTGACCACCAAATTGATCTAATAAGCTATAAAACATTATATTGATATCTTTTTTTTGACTTAGTAATACTTGTGGATGTAAAATCTTCACATAATTATATAGTCTAATAGAAATATATTGTAAGACCTTAGGTACAATTTAGTTAATAATTGACAAGATATTCTTTTCAGTCACAGCACATAGCTGTCCAGGACCATGTTTTGTAAGCAGTAGGCCTATCATCTAATGCTTACAGAAGATGGTCCTAGGATTGGCTAGATATGGTATAGTATGAAACGTCTATATATTTTCCTGCGGGCATTATGCTGTTAAAAAATGTCTTCCAATAGTTATAAAAGCAAATCAATTTAAAATGTAGAAATCATATTTCATACAGCCTATATTCAAAATAAAAGACTTATTAAAACTAAGAGGATTTTATTTACAGAAATCTCTACAGCTACTAAAATTAATTTATTTTAAGTTTATGGCTTAGGTTCATGCGGTAACTTAAAACCAACCATTCTTGCGGTCTCCTCAACGGTTCTTTCCCCCTTTCCCTTAAACTCGGTATTAATTTCCTTGTAATGTCTTGAATTTTGTAGATAATCGCAATATGTCTTAGCTTTAAAATGCATTTCATCTATAGCTTTACAGAGCTGTTGATCTGTAGTCTGGTATTTTCTGTATTGATCCAAAACATACCGCACCATTTGGTTTTCAGCAATTTTCTTTGTAGAACTCTGTTTACGTAACTCAGACAATAATTGCCTTAGAGTGACAAGGGCCGGTTTTGTGGTAATCGACGCCATTTAGACCTTCAAACAAATCAAATATTCAACTTCTGTATCATTAGGGACGTAATAAACTCTTCGCTGTTTTCATATGTTGGTTTATCGCCTTTCTTCCAAAAATCTATATCAATCTGGTCTAAATTTGCTTTAGAAAACTGGTGGATTGCAGTGTCATTAAAAATATCAGTGAATTTAAAGTTATTGTCTATACTATGTTCAGAAGTATGTCTTGATAGTTTATAAAGGTAAGGGACTGTTTCTGAAAGTATTCTACTTGGTTGATTTTCAATTAAAGAGCTGAAACTGTTGCAAATAAGCACACAGTTTTCTAAATTAGGACACCAGTTACTCCAAATAAAATTATTTGTGAGTTGTTTGGGGCAATGAGGTAAATAAACAATAGTGGGACCCTTGTCAGATATTACATAACTGCCTTCGCTATTCTCTGTTATAACATTGCAACCTAGCTTATTCAAGACTTCGCATTCACCTTTATAAAATATAGGATCATGTGCTAACACTTTTTGAGGGTTATAGTGATCCTTTAGGCAGAGCAAGAGAGCCAATTGGTATTTAGAAATGTTGCATTCAGCTACATGTCCAAGACCAAAACAAACTATTTCTACGATACACCTGCCATCTAAAACACTACTCACAGATTTTAAGAAGTCTTCTAGGTAAGCAGACAGTCGCAAATCTTCAACAGCAGAATGAATACGCCTGAAAATCAACAAAATACCAATGACACATAACCTCAAATACAATCTTTTGATTCGATCTTCATCGTGGTTACTCACTGAACAACTTTATCAACGTCTAATAATACGTGCTCGTTACCAAAATCTATTTCTTTTGTTGGTATTTTTGTTGGCTTATTTCTGCCAGAACGCTTTGATTTTACTTTCTGAAATCCGTCACCGTCGACGTCTGCGTTTGACATTTTATAATTTAATGTTGCCACATTGCCATTGCCAATTTAACTAACTTAGATATATGTAAAAGTTACATACATAGGTGATCGTATGGTATTTAAAACAAATAAATAGTATAAATATATTTGATAATATTAGTATATGTTTTCAAATGTTTCCGTATATAAATAAATAGTAATAAAGCAAGCCTTAATTTAGATTAATAATAATAATAAAACAGTTAGTACCAACGAGCCCGGCAAATAAAGACCGATAACATGTTTGCCATCGATCTATAATCTTCTTACATCTATTTTGAGAGCCAAGGTATCTAAACATATTGATACAAATTCAATAATGTCAGCTTCTCAGAATGGATGTAAGAAGGGGGCCCGTGGCACTAAGGAGCTCCTCCTCATTGATATGGCCATTAGCCAACAGGTTCACCGTAAACGAAAGGATCTGGCGGCATGTTGGATAGATTATAAGAAAGCGTATGATTCGGTGCCACATGCATGGCTTTTGAGGGTGTTAGAGTTGTATAAAGTAAATGCAACTCTCCGCACCTTTTTGAAGTCATGCATGGGGCAATGGAAAACGGTTCTTAGCTATCCAGGATGTCGACAAATCCCTGGGAATGGCGAACCGATAAAAATTGAGCGGGGTATATTTCAAGGCGTCAGCCTGATTCCTTTTTGGTTCTGCTTAGCATTGAATCCTCTTAGTACATTACTAGAGGGTTCAGGGCTAGGTTACAGGTTACATAGAGGTGGTGGAGAAATATCCCACTTGCTCTATATGGATGACTTAAAGTTGTTTGCCCACACTGATTTACAGCTGATGGATTTACTTAAAGTAACTGAAACTTTTAGTAAGTCTATCAGCATGGATTTTGGTGTGGACAAATGTGCTGTCATCCATGTAAAGCAAGGAAGGATAGTGGAATCCGAAGGAACACATCTTACGGATTCCATTAACTTACGATCAATTCTTGTAACCGATACTTACAAGTACTTGGGTATGTCACAGGCGTTAAGAATCAATGAGGCTGACATGAAGCAATCGTTGCAGAAGCGTTTCTTAGGTCGCCTGAAAAATGTTTTAAATAGTCTTTTATCAGGTGGCAACAAGGTGCGTGCTTGTAACGGTTGAGTCATGCCGGCTGTCATGTACTCCTTTGGCATACTTAAGTGGACTCAGACTGAACTGGATGCCCTGGACCGGCGGATCCGTAAACTCTTGACGGCATACCGTATCATACGTTCGTCTGTGATGAGATTGTATATCCCGCGGAAATGTGGAGGCCGAGGCTTTCTGAATGCCAAGGCCCTTCATAACCCTGTGTGTGTGCAACCTCAGAGAATACTTTCTCCAGGCAGACGTGGGTATGCATCGGGATGTAGTTGCTGTGGACACCGGAGTCACTCCGCTCAGTTTGGCTAAAGAGAATTGGCGCAAGCCTGTAGTACTTAGCACTAACGATCGCAGGGATGTATGGCAGAGCAAGGAGCTTCACGGTAGGTTCTACAAGGCTCTATATGGAGCCGATGTAGACCTGTTAGCCTCCGTGAACTGGCTACGTTTCGGTGACCTCTTTGGGGAAACCGAAGGTTTTGTCTGTGCTATTGCGGACGAAGTTATCAAGATGAATAACTACCGGAGATATATCTTGAGGGATGGTACGGTTGACATTTGTCGGGCGTGCCACCTACCTGGTGAGTCCCTCATGCATATAGTTTCCGGTTGTTCTCGTCTTGCTAACGGCGAGTACTTGCACAGACATAACCAAGTAGCAAGGATTATTCACCAGCAACTTGCTCTGAAATACAAACTTGTAAATGTTGAAGTGCCGTACTACCAGTATGTAGCTGAATCAGTTCTCGAAAATGGTCATATCACGTTGTACTGTTGTGGCCAACAAACCTGACATTGAGGTGATAGATCGATCAGAGCGCCGCATAATGATTATCGACGTCACCATTCCGCATGACGGCAATCTCGCGAAAGCTGAAAAAGATAAACAAATTAAATATCTCGATTTAGCTCGCGAGGTCGTCGGCATGTGGGATGTAGATTCGGCAATCATTGTGCCGATAGGCATATCTATCAATGGTCTAATAATCTTGATTGACCCAACGCGAGCCTCTTTAGATGGTGGATCACCATCTAAAGAGGCTCGCGTTGGGTGCTTGGATCAAGGGTATGATGCAGAAGGCAGTGCTAATAGATACGGCACGCATTGTGAGGAGGTTCCTATCTCTGGAATCCTAACCATCGGCAGCTTGGACCCTGTTCCCGATGCCGCACTGTGGGCTGAAAATCGACCTCCATAGACATAGAAATGAAAGTTGCTAGATGTTCGTTTTGTTGACGGATATGGCTTCTATTAGCTATTATACACATAACAATGTCATCTGAGCTAACTCCGCACAAAAATGAATTTATTATAAGGTTTTTTCGAAAAAAATGTATGGAGCTAGCATGAAAAATCTGAATATCTCTGAACTTGCAAGGAAAACCGTAATATCCTCAGAGATGGTTATAGGACTAATTATTTGTGATTTTTTGACATACTTCATATAACGGTACCTGCTGCAGAATTTTTTTTAAAAATCATCTTATTTTAATTAATTTTTTTTAACATTAAACGATTTGTTTTGGTGTATAAGTAAAGAAACAACACGTTATATGCATATAATACTAAATCTTCGCCAGTTATTTGTTAAAATATCAAGAAAATTATTTTTGCCTAACATAGTATATATGTTTTAAAACAGTTAATTGGATACCATTACTGAACTTTGCATACAGGTAAACTACTGAATAATAAATTAGCCTTCTAATGAGTTCTGAATAAGAGATTAAGTGATTTGCAATGTCGCACAATGGTAACTACGGATTACACTAATTAAAATCTTACAGGTAAGTACATAAGTAACTTAAATAGTTAATTAGATATGTTACGAGTTCTAAGAAATATTTTCGACAACTGTCTAATGAGGTCGTTAACTAATGTTGGACTGAAATATAAAATGGTTAACATTTTGCATCATAATTTAGTTTATTCTAAGCTTTGTTACCCCTAACATATCACTGTGAAATTTTATAATGGAAAGTTTAAATACCAATTTAGACCTATTCGTTCTTCTAAAATGTAAGAGTACTTCATTTGATCATGAGGTATTGTTTAGTGAAGTTATATCCCGCCTAGACGTTTGTCTTTCCGTTGAAGATCAAGTGACTCTAAAAGAATTTTGTCGGAGATTTGTACGAGCTGCATCACAAAGGTGGCAAAAATCTCACCGAATTCTTGATACTTTTAGAAAACAATACGAAATTTGGCTGCAAGCAACTATCGATTGGCCAAGTTGTATAAATTTAGTCGCTCAAGAACCAACTGTTGCTGAGGGATCAAGATCAATCTCTCCAGAACCCTCAACATCATACTCTGTTGGTACAATGACAAAGAGGTCACGAAAACCATTCGAAGATCTGGAAAGCAAACAGAAGAAGAGAAGATCTGATGAGCATAAAACTGACAATCCCAGTGAATTGGCATATACAGCAGCAGCGCGTTTTAAGGAAGAAGGTTGTGAGGATATCGCATCTGTAATCGAATATATGCTGAAACATCCTGAAGCAGCCTCTAAAATTAAGGAAACGCTTAAGCAACCGGTGAAAACTATCTTATTTACACCAGAAAAAGCACTTGGATTACTTTTTTCATTAAAATTATCAAAGTGGCAATACATCACTTTACGAGAGTCAGCTATTCGGGAAGGTAGAAAGGATATTTATCCATCCTACTATAAAGTGCAACAAACCAAGCTGGCATGCTATCCTCCGAAGCAATCAGTGTTAGTGACCGATTCATCGGCAAGAATAACCCTTCAAGTTTTACTCGACATTACGGTCAAAAGAATCCTCCAAAGTTTTCCTAACGATGATGTGCAAAATAAGGATTTAAAATTGATATCTAAATGGGGTTTCGATGGTGCGTCAAACCAAAGCCGATACAAGCAGAAAATGGATAGCGATCAAGACGATTCAAGTATTTTCATGACTTCCTTGGTGCCACTAAAACTGACTGATGGAGACAATACTTTGTGGATGAACCCAAAACCATGCTCAGCAATGTATTGTCGTCCAGTTCAATTTACTTTTGTGAAGGAAAGCGAAGCAGTAGTCATCGAACACAAACGACGAATGGATGAAGAAATTAAGGCTCTCATTCCTACAGAGTGCAATAATAGAAACAGGGTGAATCATCACCTAATGATGACAATGATCGATGGTAAAGTCTGCACGTATTTGTCTCAAGCCAGATCAAGTTCATCATGCTATTTGTGTCTGGCAAAACCGACAGAAATGAACCGTTTGAGTGTAGTAACAGCAAAGACCGTATCTTCTGATATATACGAGTTTGGATTGTCATCTCTACACGCCCGTATAAATTATATGGAATGTTTACTACATATTTCGTATAGACTAGATTTTAAACAGTGGGCTGCGAGAGGTAACGAGCACAAAGAAATGCTAAGTAAGAGAAAAAAGATTATTCAAGACAAATTTAAAGACGAATTAAATCTATTGATTGACATTGTTAAACAAGGTTCCGGAACTACTAATGACGGCAACACTGCAAGAAAGTTTTTCAAATTTCCCCATAAAACTGCAGCCATTACTGGGTTGGACGAAGAACTAATAAGAAGATTTGCTGTGATTTTACAGGCAATAACTTCCGGGGAAAAAGTAGATATAATTAAATTTAAAGATTATGCCTTCAAAACAGCAGAGAGGTACGTGGAATTATATGACTGGTACTATATGTCATCAACCGTCCACAAATTACTTATACACGGGGCAGACATAATCGAGAAGAATGATGTTGTACCCATAGGAAGTCTCTCGGAAGAAGCAGCCGAGTCTCGCAATAAAGATTTTAGGAGGTTTCGGGAACATCATTCGCAGAAAAAGAGCAGGCAAGATTCGAATCATGATATCCTTAATATGTTAGTTGTTTCTTCGGATCCTTTTATAAATGTACAAAGGCCCAAGTTAGATGCCAAGAAAAAGGAGGATTTATTTCCTGAAACCCTCAATTTAATTCAGTTTCAAGAAACTGACTTTGAGTTTCTAGGCAATCTAGATTCTGATTCAGAAATCGACGAGAGTGATAAGGAAAACTAGAAACTTTTTGTGCTTTTAATTATAATTCTATTCAATGTAATTTTTTCATGATCTTTCGTTATTTAGCTTTGGTACGTAACTATGTTTTGCAATTGATTTATTTTTAAATATTTTATATTACTATTCTTGTACCTATTTATATTTTTGCATACTTTTGTACCTATGTTTTGTTTTATATAAATTTTATCAACTATTAAAAAATACCTTTTTAATTTATTTTTCTTTTTATTTAATGCCTATTATTAGCGTTAATAAAATAACTAACTTATCGATTGATCTTTACTTTGACATTAGTAGAATTTAATGATTTACAAAAATACCTTCATTTAGACATAATAATAAAATAATTAGACAGTTGTCGAAAATATTTCTTAGAACTCGTAACATGTCTAATTAACTAATTAGTTTACTTATGTACTTACCTGTAAGAATTTAATTAGTGTACTCCGTAGTTACCATTGTGCGATATTGCAAATCACTTAATCTCTTATTCAGAACTCATTAGAAGGCTAATTTAATATTCAGTGGTTTACCTGTATGCAAAGTTTAGTAATGGTATCCAATTACCTGTTTTAAAACATATATACTATGTAAGGCAAAAATAATTTTCTTGATATTTTAACAAATAACTGGCGAAGATTTAGTATTATATGCATATAACGTGTTGTTTCTTTACTTTTACAATAAAACAAATCGTTTAATGTTAAAAAAATTAATTAAAAATTAGATGATTTTTAAAAAAAATTCTGCAGCAGGTACCGTTATATGAAGTATGTCAAAAAATCACAAATAATTAGTCCTATAACCATCTCTGAGGATATTACGGTTTTCCTTGCAAGTTCAGAGATATTCAGATTTTTCATGCTAGCTCCATACATTTTTTTCGAAAAAACCTTATAATAAATTCATTTCTGTGCGGAGTTAGCTCAGACGACATTGTTATGTGTATAATAGCTAATAGAAGCCATATCTGTCAACAAAACGAACATCTAGCAACTTTCATTTCTATGTCTATGGAGGTCGATTTTCAGCCCACAGTGTGCCGGTAGGGTAAAGAGTATAATAATAATATTCTACCACACACACAACACCATCTAGCCCAAACTAAGCAGAGCTTATACTATGGGCACTAGACAATGGATAAACATACATATATATATATTTTTGTAAATACATACATATTATACATAGAAACACCCAAACCAAGACAAACATCCATATTCATGCACACAAATGTTTGACTTGTGCGGGAATCAAACCCGCAACCTCAGGCGTGGCAGTGGCAGGTTACACTAACCACTACGCAATCGAGGCCGACAAAAAAACGGTTATCAATATACAACTATTGCAGGGAAATAATAAAATATCTATAAAATGAAATAAATCAAAGGATTCTTTAAATTTCCGTAATTTCTAGATTATGCATCAAATATTTACAAAATGTTTGTACCTTGCCTTTATAATATTATATTATACGATTGTTAAAGCATTTTGGGACCACATTGGTCAATTTTGTACTTACCCGGACAAACTACGGTGTTAAAAATATATTTCTGTACTTTCAACACTATTTATAGGATTTGTCAGCTGATAGATCATAAGAAAATGGTAGATATGCTACAAAGCCACGAGCAAATTTTATAAATGTTATTTGCTATATATTTTTTGTCAGGCGTCAGTAAAACTAGTACTTACAGTGTTTAAGTTTACTATCTATATAGCTGATCCGCCAAACGTTGTTCTGCCATATAAATTATTTCTAGTGACTATTATATATTATATATTATTATATATTAAATATTATATTACTATATTGTCACCTAACGCTATAAAATATACTTTACGACCTATTCGCATACCTACCAAATATACATAAATAAAAATCGGTCGAGTCGTTTCGAAGGAGTGCGGCCACAAACACTCACGGTGTTTCACGAGATTTATATATACAACATGTCACAGATATAACGCACAACCTCAAACTATTAAATCGTAATAATAATATAATCACTAAAATTTTACTTTTATGTATTTAAATATTTTAATTTAACGAATTAGTTCTCCTTATTGTGCGCGGATAGTGTGGGTATATTAGAATAAATCTAACATTATAGCCTTTATTGCATCAAAAGCCTATTGCCTTGAATTATGATACGTTTTCGTTTATTTCAGCTGTTTAATAAATGGGTAACTATAATTTAATTCGTTTTAATTAAGTATTTTAGGGCTAAAAATTACCTATATTAAAACTTGGTCGAATTGATTCAGTAGCCGATTTCGAACAAACTACTTTCAGGATGTGCATTTATTATGTTACATGTTATATATACTATTAATGGAATTGAATTTACATTGCTTAATTATTTATAAGTAAACTATAAAGCGCGCATATTAAAGGAACAACTGTGCGCGCTTAAAACTGGAATCAGCGTTCTAAACACTTAATATAGATAAAGATAAAGTACCTAATTATAGCCACATAATCATTTTATTTCCACTGGATGTAAAATATCTTAAAATTTAATTAAACGAGCAATATAGTGAGATATTAAAACGAATATGCATTTCTTAATAATAGGGGTTAAAGTAAGAAATTGCCGTTGTATAGTAATAGATACTTTGAATTGACATAAAACCTTCATGGTGTAAGATTTTCGATTGAAACTTTTTTACATGATACGGATAAGATTCTTCTTTTAAAAAATGTGCAACTTTCGAATTTCGACTTTTAATTGTTTTTTTATTCAGCTTAGACCGGAACGAAGCATACTTCGAAAATCCGAGTCATTTTTGAATACGAGTTCCGACGCGGAACTAACGCGGCAGTAACGGCTCGCAATATGAACGCTGCGTTTGGAGAGGAGACGGCTAATGAAAGCATCGTGCGTTTTTAGTTTAAACGCTTTCGTAATGGAAACTTCGACTTGAAGAACATACCACGTGGAAGACCGCCCACACAGGTTAATAACGCTGAATTGAAGGAGATGGTGGAAGCCGATCCGAGTCAAACAATCCAGGAATTAGCGGCATGGTTTAACGTTACCCTACCTTTAATATGAGCCATCATTTGCATCACATCAATAAGATAAAAAAATATAAAAATGGGTGCCTCATAATTTGACTGATCTGCAGAAAGAAGCGCGTGTTGAAACTTGTGTTGCCTTGTTAATTCGGTACAGAAATGAAGGAATATTGGATCGAATTGTGACCAATAAAAAGGTAATAAGGTAATGGTAACTGTTTGGTAGTCTCTTCATGGTGTTATTTACTACAGCTTTCTCAGGTCTGGTCAAGCAATAACAGCAGATGTTTACTGTGCCAAACTTCGAACAATGATGGCGAAACTGGCAGTGAAACATCCCCTACTTGTGAATCGATCTTCACCATTAATGCTCCATGATAACGCAAGTCCTCACACTGCACGAGAAACCGTTGTCTCTCTACAGGAGCTGCAGTTAGAAACCGTACCTACGTTATCCTCCGTACTCGCCAGACTTTGCTCCAACGGACTACAATTTTTTTCGGGATATGGACAATTTTCTACGTGATAAAAAAATTTCTTCCCAGGAGGCAGTACAAAATGCTTTCACACAGTTTGACGAATCTAAATCCCGGAGTTCTACCGTGAAGGCATAAATGAACTTTCGTTTAGATGGCAGCAATGTATAGATAAAGAGGGTAAATATTTCGATTAAATAAATATGGTACATCTTAGGAAAAACGAGTTTCAATTTTTCAGTACAAATCAGCAATTTCATACTTTAACCCCTATATTTTACTTAAAATCTGCTTATTAGGCCGCTATTAATGTGCTCTATTTACACATATTGACTTTAAAGCCACCGGTACAGTAAGTATATACCCACATGAAGCCGGAATTATGTAGGAAATCTTAATTTATACATGATAGACGTTAATAGGAGAGAGCCGAAGAAATGAGAACCAATGTTTCGGATTATAGATTTAAAAACATAACACCGCACTAGAGAGCAAGCTGTTTTGCGGTGTAATTACAAATGTTCAATAAATCTGTTCAATGAGTCTTAGAATACCAGACATCATTTAAAATATATTGTGTTTGGCCACCGCACACCGATGTGCCGTTGCAACTCGACTGTATTACACAAATTAATGACTATCGTGATCAGAACTTGGACTCAGAACAATAAGTGGTGGTGGCACTGGTGAATGCGACTGTAGTGCATAAGGTTTCGGGTTCGATTCCGGGGTCTGGCAACGGTAGTTCTTTTAGTCAGAAGAAGCCTGACATACCCCTTCGCTCCGCCCAGAGCAAAGGGCATAAATTGACGACCGAAACTTAAAAACGAAGGGCAAAGTAATTGCGTTTTTCTTAAAAAATTCTTAGTAGCATTGAGTCTGTAATAATAGGCACGCCGAATGTGGTTGTGTAATACATCTCTGCCTATCCCTTTCAGTTTATGAAGGCGTGAGTCTTTGTATGTATGTAAATAATTGTCACGCATGAGCTTCGAACCCACAGAACTACGCGCGGCGACATCAGAAGCTGAACTGGCATACCAGACCCATATGTATTATCACTGGACAGAGTAACAACTAGAATAACACTCAAACTAGTTATTGTCACCATCAATTACTAGTAGCACTACATACTCCTTTTTTTAGGGCAGTAAGTAGGTTAATTGTAAGACGCCATGAAAGAAAATGGCTTTTCCACCATTGTTACGTACGCGCTCTAGCAATCTCATTAAAGAAAAGAGGTTAAATGTAAATACATGTCTACCTATGTAGTGAGTAACTATCAATTTCCCTAAAGTAGTTCAGTCCACATTTAAAATCCAAGAATTTACCCAACCTGAATTATAATAGAATCGATTGAGGGCGCGGCTCAATTTTGTTCTTTATTCAACCACGTACCGTTCCCACACAGAACTACGACGTCCTTGATCAGGTATTTGGGTCAGAAAAATTGCCCACTGACAAAATAACATGGAGGACAAACGATCGCGGCGCATATCGAGTGCCTATTGTCCGATTTGTATGGGAGGTACAATAAAATCTATGAGCGCAACATTCAAATCACGAACGTATTCGTTCCAACATACCGTAATACGAATAAGGCGACAATTGTATGTATGTACAACGAACGATATTATTAACCGCGTAAGTTCAGTCAAAGGACGACGTTTCCGAACAAGCGACCGGACGCGAAGCGCGCGAAAATTTTATTTTTAATTTTCCGCGTTCCTAATTCTTATGTTGGTATTTTAATAACTTTCTAATGTATATACAAGAGGCGAGCGTGACGGCCTTTTAATTCAAAAGAGGTTTTAATTATATTCTATTCGCTTCGTTACTTTTATATAACATTTGTAGGTAGTTGGAATTTGTTTTTGTATGTTTACGTTTTAGTTTTAGCACGCCCGTGGACCGGACATATCGTGTTATGATAATTGTGAACGTAATACATTGACTGTTTTGTGTGTACTGATAATGGAACGTTACGTTGTGAACCGGCGTTCTAAACGCAAAAGTGAAGGACTATTATCAAAATGGAGGAGAAAATACAATATTTTGAGCAGGCGCTCGTGGATTACAAATGGTTACGATTTGAATGTGAGTAATTTCATATGCATGAGTTATTAGCATAATTATCATGTCGTGACTGGTAACTATTGATGTTTAATAGGTTTGTTAGGCAAATAAGTAGGCAAGAAACTGTGAAATGTTAATT
The DNA here is from genome assembly GCA_963675205.1 of Catocala nupta. Classification (NCBI taxonomy): domain Eukaryota; kingdom Metazoa; phylum Arthropoda; class Insecta; order Lepidoptera; family Erebidae; genus Catocala; species Catocala nupta. The sequence continues at coordinate 26,096,615 of OY776093.1, forward strand.
GTTATACAAACAGGAGTCGGGGGCAGGGTAGCTAACTTTCATAACACTATTGAATCGGCGGTTGCTTGGCGTATTGTAATATAAATACTTACTAAAACAAATAGAGCCGTAGAATTAGCTAATTAGCCAAAATACGCATTTGTTTGGCATTTCATTTTGTAAATACCAGTAGATATCTACTTATATTGTGTTATTGTTAATATAAATAACTGGAATAAGCCGGCGGCGTCTTCCTCATGGTAGATAGTTCATCCGCAGTCTTTACGCAGATCATAATATGCATCATAACTCTCGTTTAAGAAAACGGAATTTGCTGAAACTGGATTTACATTTTAAATTAATCTTCAAGCTATCAAATTAGCAAAACTATTAAAATTTGTTTAGTGCTTTTTGATGTTAAATTTAATCATAGTTTCGTATTCAGAAACCGCTATTCCTTACATTCTTATAATATTATTTTACTTAATAAATATTGAAATTTTCAAAAAAATTCCATATTTTTTACTACATAATATTATGTGCTGATTTCAATAAACTTATTGATATCGCTGCATTTAATGAAAACATCGTTATATCGAATGTATATACTAATATTAGTATAAATGAACCTAGCTGTCTTTTTTAGTTTTTACGGATAAACAGCTGTATTTTTTAATTTTATTTTTTTAGAAAACAATATGTTGATGCAGCTTGCAGCTTGGGCAGGAAATAGGCTACCTACTTAAGAAAAACCGACTATGACTAATGGGTTCGAAACCTGTGATCCATAAAAGGCTATCTGGCTCTGGGTACATACTTAATATAATGCTAGGTTACAGGTCTTACTCGCGATAAACTATTTAAAAGGTATTAAATACCTATTGATTGCCCGACGTTTAAGATCCGTTACCTAACATTATATTAAGTATATGTACAAATCGCGAAAGTCTAAAAACGTTGACTCTGGGTACTTTGTACTTTGTGCATGTACTATCGACAGCAACGACGGATGACCATTTAAGAAAAATTTCGCTTAGGCATGTTGACTTTAAGTGACTCCGCCCTTAATTTTGTTAACCAATCAAAAAGGAATCTTCGAACAAAAAGTGTACCAACCGTTTGTTTTTATAACTTTTCTTACTTTTGCCAGATGGTATCATATTTGGACAGTTGTTGCGTTGATACAATACCGAACTTCTAACCATGAGCTCCCACAGGAACTTTAATACTCTACTCTTCTAATAGTAAATTTAATTGTAGCTTTTTGTATTAACTTTTGTTTTTGCTTTATACAAAATAAATAAAAAGTATTGTCTCTTAGGATTAAAAATAACGGTATGGAATGTAAATATAAATTTAAGCATTGTTATACTTAATCATTGAAATAGGTTTTATTTGTTACTTTCTTTTTTTTTTGTTTAGTTTGATGGAACGTAGCTACCTAGTTGTTAAATTAGTATTAGTAGGTAACTTTTAAATTACAATTTTACTGAGATAGTAAGTATATTGTTGTTTTATTTATTTATTTCAAGGTAGCTTTATTCATTTAACATTTATAATTATTATATTAATGAAGTCTGAAATATTTAAAAACGTATCTGCATCAAAGAAGTCCATTATACGAGCACATCAATAAAACTAAATAAACTATTATGTAGCCGACCTACGGCCTATTCAAATATTAACATTGTTGTATAAATAAATAGGTAATAAAATATATTTGATACCTTCCAGTCGTTTTGATTCGTTTGATCATAGCGGCTTCAGAACATAACCAATGTTAAATTGCTGATTTCTATTTGAGAATGTTTATACTAAGTACCTATAAATAATCAATCCTGGCGGTACACAAATATATACATAATACATATAATACAAATGTAAAGTGTAAAAAAACTCAAACAAAAAGGTCGTAGCTGACCAGTTGAGTTTGTATCGCCTTAGAATCAGTAAACAAAAGTAGTGTAAAAAAACTCAAACAAAAAAAAGGGGCGTGTCACGTGCCATGTTGGCCTGCTATGCGATTTTAACCTTAGGAGGGGTCATCCGTGGCTGCTGTCGATAGTACATAATAAATATACCTATTGGGGGCGAGTAGGGTTGAACGGAGACGAAAATATCGATATAATTACCGATATTTATATCGAAGGCCTGAAAATATCGCTGATCTATAATATCGACAGTTTCAATGCGATATTATCGATAATTCAGAACTTTCAAGTTAGTAGTAGAAGTAAAGGTAAATAATATATGGTTAGATATCGATAAAAGTATCGACATTTTAGGGTCGATATTATCGAACATTCGATATACCGTTCGATATCGATATTTAATTTCTTGTCGATATGATAATATCGTATCGATGATGGTTAGATACCGATATTTTTAGGGTCCATATTATCGAATATTCGATATATCGTTGCATCGCTAGAGGCGAGCCTATTGCCGTTTTGCGCAATAGGCTCGCTTCCTATTAGGAAATCTAAAACATACCAGGCCAAATGTATGTGTGTTATATGCTATACACTCCTGCCTACCCCATCGGGGATATAGGGGTGAGACTATGTTTGTGTATGTATAATATAATATGATTATATATGCTTGTGCACTTTGCCATCAATCCGCTGTTACTTATGTACATAAGGAGGTGCCATGTATGTAAGTACGGGTATTACACATTAGTATACAGAACTATTGAGGCTTCTTCACGCTTATACATAGACACTGATACTAATACAAATGTCGTTCACATAATGTCCTTATTTATATGGGTTTAAGTACTATGACGTCAGAAAGACTTATTAAAAATAAATTGACGATTTTATTTTGCCGTTGTTCCCGAAGCAAAAGTTTGCGCTTAGACCAAGCTTAAACCGAGTACCTATCTTCTTCCACACATACAGGTAGTATGAGTCAAAGTAGATAGGTACTTCGTTTAAGCTGTTCTTAGATTTTTCTGTTGGGTAATTCTCTGTAGTATATCGAAAACGTCTGGCACACGACTCGTCGGCGGCCAGCCAGACACAATTATGTTCAAATTATGTTTGTCATTCCATGAATTGACTGATTGCTTAGTGGTTTTGTCATATTATCTTGAAATGTTTATAATCCGAAAACACTTTTTAATTTATTTTATGACTGTCACATATATGTGCGTGGGACTGTGTGGTCTCGTGACAACAACCTTATAAATAAACTATAAATAATTAACTAATACACGAGACAAGTGCCTCAAGAGTGTTGACGGCGTCGTGAAAGACCTAAACGAACGAAGATGACTTTGACAGGGACTGGCAAGGGATAGCAAGGAATAAAATAATTTGGAAATCCAAGCGTGAGTCCTTTGCCCAGTAATGGAATATACCAAAAGCCTTACAAAAAACAAACATTATTATACTCTCTACCTTATTATTGTCACAATCATCTCCCTAGCCTTTATTATTCCCAAGTCACTTGGGGTCGGCTTTTCTAGTCTAACCGGATTTGATTGGATATCAGTTTTTACACGGAGCGGCTGCCACCTGACCTCCGCAATCCGAAGGCTAACGATACCCTAAGGCTAGACCAGTGTCAGGATATTATAGGGCACTGTCTTCCCAATAACAACTGCCATAGATGTTCATGGCAGCCGGGACCCACAGCTTAACGTGCTCTCCGAGGCACGGAGCAGGCGATAATTGTCAATCAATACGCACATAATTTCGAAAAGTCATATAATTTCCGAAATTCAGAGGTGCGCGACGTGGGTTCGAACCCGAGATCCTCTGCATTGCAGTCTGTTGGTCTCCCACTGAGCTATCGCTGCTGTTATTATTGTCACAATGTTCCGCACAAATTGATGTTTGGCTTACTATCAAATAAAAATAGTAGGTACATCTCTGCCTAACTCGTTGCGGTAAAAGCCTTATGTTATGATTATGTATGTTTTTTAACCCCCGACGCAAAAACGACGGGGTGTTATAAGTTTGACGTGTCTGTGTGTGTGTGTGTGTGTGTGTGTGTGTGTGTGTGTGTGTGTGTGTGTGTGTGTGTGTGTGTGTGTGTGTGTCTGTGGCATCGTAGCTCCCGAATGGATGAACCAATTTTAATTTTGTTTTTTTTGTTTGAAAGGTGAATTAGTCGGGAGTGTTCTTAGCTACGTTTGATAAAAAACGGTCCAAGATGGCCGCCACCAGAAAATGGCGGATTATATATTTTTTCACAACTCCCTCAATATGGGTATCAAATGAAAGAGCTTGACGAGTAGAATACTATACACTATGATAAATTTCAAATCCAAGATGGCCGCCACCAGAAAATTACAAATTTCCACAAATTAAAATTGTTCAATATGGGTATCAAATGAATATTGTGTCGGGGGTTTTATAAATTTTAAATTTATATTTATGTAAAAGGCACGTCTGAGAGGTATACGACGTAACAGACGGATGAGCGAACGATGTTAGTCATCAATTTGTTTTGCTTAATGATCCATGATTAAGCATAACTAATCGTTTGTTCTGCATACATTTTAACATTTCCACTGAAGCATTAAACCAACTCTTTTTGAAGTATAAAAACGGTTTTACCGAAATCTGTGGAATATTCGTGGCTTAATTTAAATCAGCCGTGCTATTTGCTAGAAGCTTTTATTTCGAACTCAAAATTTACTATGAACGTAATTATAATGAAACTTAGTTTAAGATATTTGACAGAAAAATTTCTAAATGAACGTTAGAGAGTTTCGAATAGAGTGTCGCAATTCTAAATTCCAATGATTTATATAATTATTTGAGCTGTAGACTCTTGCTGGTTTCTTGTATGTGCCGGCGTGACCGAAAAAGTGCCTACTACTCTCTCAGAAGTATCGACGTTAAGAAGCAGAATGCGTATTGTTGCGTTTCGTTTGGTTAGTGAGAGCGCCGGAGAATTACTTCTCGCTTCTCTTTGTTCTCCTTTCCTATACTTCTCTCTATCCTACGTAATAGTGGGCAAGCTTACTGCCGTATACCGGGCACTGGACTGTCTACCTTAATTGTTAGATAATTACTAAATTGCCAAGTCGTTTAAAGTTTACGACCTGTGGTCATTGAGATAACTTAAATATATCAATGCCTATGAATTCACAATTGAAAGGCCATTAAGGTTACCAGCCATTACTTTGACCACTAATGTAAATAAGATTTGCACAACATAAGGCTCGCGAAATCCCGCCATTGCTATGTGTAAGAAGCTACATAGCGCTGAGGTATTCTGCTTTTTACGCACTGCGTTTAAAAACCGCTATTTAGAGCGACGCGACAGCTACCGGCTGAAATTAACTAACCGTCATTTACAAAAGAAAAAATTGTTTGGCCGAATAAGCATTCGTTTGTAGTCCGGACAGATATTAATTTGTTTTGTAGATACTGTGTTTAAAACTTAGAGTAGGTAAACATTAGCTTAGCGCACTCATCACTCGCGCGTTTAAATACCTTACTGTTCGCGAGAAGAAAACTTATCTGCTATGCTTTCAAAATCGTTTTTGATACTTACGTTATAACTACTGCATGTTTGTATCTTAGAAACAACTAGAAATGAGTAGATTTTATAGCTATTAATATATATATTAAAGTGTTTAAATACATTGTTCGTACCTGCGCTGAGCTGTTGACAGTTCATACTTAAACACGAGCACTCTATAGTTTGCTTATGTATACATTAGGGTACCTATATAACTATTTACGTATTTGCTATTTTAGTAGTTTTACTAGTAAGTGTTATACCAGTAAGTGTTTTATCTTACCAAGCATGTTAATAATTTAAACCCGATATTGTGTGCACTAAAAACTAATCATAACTAACAATCTAAATGCAATTATACAGGGTGATTTTGAAATCGTGTAATTCCTTTTAACCACGCATTCTACTGGTGATATAGAATAACCCTGACCATATTTTTATTTAATTAGAATTATTTTTTTTGAAAAATTTTTGTTCCATTTTTTTCGTGAAATGGTGTCAGATAGTCATATGTTAACCAACCGAGGCAATTTAAATTTTTTACTAATTAAAATAAAAAAACATATTAATAATTAATGTCGTAAATAATAACGGGCGGTCCTTTTTATTGCCCCTTATTATTTACGACATCAGTTATTGTTATGTTATTATTTTTAAATTAGTAAAATATTAAGATTGTGTCAGGTGGTTAAAATATGACTATTTGAAATCATTTCATGAAAAAAATCTGTACTCTAATTTTGCCGAAACCATTATTCTAATTAAGAAAAAATATAGTCAGGGTTATTCTATATCACCAGTAGAATGCGTGGTTAATAGGAATTACACGATTTCAAAATCACCCTGTATATTTGTTTATACTTTGCATTGATAAGCAACGAAACAACATGATTGTAGTTGAATAATATTATATACATTATATGTATAATAATATTAGCCCTGTACTATATTGCACTGCTGGGCACGGGCCTTTTCTCAGAGTGCGAATGGTTAGGCCATAGTCCATCACCCTGGCCCAGTGCGGCTTGCTAGACTTTATATATCTTCGAAAACATTATGGAGAACTCTCAGAAATGTAGATTTCCTCACGATGTTTTTCTTTACCGTTAAAGCGAACGATAGTTAACTATTTATTACACACATAACTTCGAAAAGTCTGATGCGTGCGTTGGGTTCGAACTCGAGACCCCTGGCAGTCCAACGGTCTCTCACTAGGCTATCGATACTTATTTATAGGATTTTATATAGTCCGCTGTAAACTGAGCAAAATGATTCAATGCTGATCTAACTGACCTCGAAAACTGAACTACAAGTATTACGATAACATTACTTAACATACCTTACCTGTATATAGCCGTAGGATTACGTAACTCTGTAGAAATTATCTAAAAAAGCTACACTCAATATTGACGTCGCCGCGTCGACGGTATCAAAACTGCGGGCGGTAATACTTTAGGCGTTAAAAACCCGCGTGCGACCGCAATGCGTAAGAGTCATTTTATAAACAAATTCTTATTCAAAACATGTCATCTACGAACACTTTCTCTTACATTGTGTCGTTTCGGCTGCCATTAGCATTGCAGTGCCGATCCGTGACGTGCCTAACAATCTTTGGCACGGTAGCATAGACTATAGACCACCTTGGCTAATATGGCGGCTTGTGAGTCCAGTGACATTTATTCTATGTTAATGTGTCGCTTTTGTTTTGTTTGAATTCTTTAGTTATTAGTCGTGTTTGTTCTTTTTAGTCCTTGAAAAGTTAGGAGTATACCAACTTTTATTGCAGTCGTTGCCACGGTTTTGTAGAATAAATTAAATATTAATTACCTACATTTTGTGCCTCGGTGATTCCGTGGCTTATGTTTGCGTGTAATTGTTGATGTCCCTGGTCCGATTGTCTGGTTTAACACAGTGTTATTGGATTTTTCTCTTAGAAAGTTCTTATTAGCAATACGGAATCTGAAAACGTGTCAATAGCCTTATCATCTATTTCGTGGGAACCAAAAAACAGCTCTCGAAAAGAGAGTGTGAGGCACTTCTATCTACGTCTTTTTAAGTATACTTGTATATTATGACGTGGTGACATGAATAAAACAAAAAGAGTTCTCTGATAAATAAACTATCACTAATGTATGACGCTTCTACGAAGTGATGTCACACGCCATAATACCAAAAATCTGTCAAATTTCAACATCAATCATCCATTCAATCTAACTGATACTTTACTGAACATTAGCAGGCTTGGCTCACATACTATACGTACCCACATGAATGAGTCTAGGCAATCATTCCCGAATACCTTATAATATTTTTAATGGTACGTAACAAGAAATCAGCTTCCATGTGTGTGTACGTTAATCTCGATAAGTAGTCGATGCATTCTAACTAATAGGTATTATAAATGCGAATGTGAGTTTGTATACTTGTATGTTTGTTTGTTATGCTTTCACGCCTTAATAACTCAACTTATCTTCATAAAATTTCGTATTTACGTTGTCAGGGATACAGAAAAGGTTTCCTATGAATCTTTTATCCAGTAAAAAGTACTGTTTCCGAGCGACACAAGCTAGTGTTTATTAGAGCGTTTTAATAACAGATTTAAATCATAGATGCGCTTTACTAACGTCTATATATGGCAACCTTTCTGTACGTTAAGTTATCATCTGACCATTGGCGTGGCGTGGCTGTAAGCTGCCCGGGACGGAAGAAAATTTTGCCGCCCTTTATTTAGGTATTTCAATTTTTCAAAAGACTAACGTAGTCTATCTAAAGAACTTTTCGGCAAGAGCAGTCATCATTATTGTGTATTGTACATCTGCCCATTCCTTTCATTCGTTGTGAAATGGTTCAAATATATCCAAGATATTATTATTATTTATTATATAATTCTGCCGCCCCCTAAAAGTGCCGCTCGGGGCGGGCCCCCCCTGCCACCCCCACTACGCTTCGTCACTACATCTGACACAGAACGCTAACATGTGAGTTATAAATAAAGTATTATCTCGCTTACTTATTGAAAATTGTATATCGTTCACTAACATGTAAAATAAATGTGTGAGCTCACTCGTCTTAGCGTGGATACTTTTGTGGTCTAAGTACCTACGGGCAGGGCACATCTATGATTTTTATATACTTTTTATCCCGAAGTTTCCGTGGGACATTTAAAATTATAGTCTTTGCCCGAGAATCTGCTAAACGTGGCCAAGTTTAGCTATGTCAAACTACAGAGTCTAAAGTTCGAGAATGTACTAGAACTTATAACTGAACTACCAGTAGCATAATGATTCATCGATGTCGAAATATCCTCGCTAAGGTAACCGCGTCCAAAGTTAGCTTCGTTCTAACTCGAGAGCTCCGTATTAGGAACGCTATGCGATTGCATGCAGATGCACACACTTAGGAATGTAGGTATGTTTTAAATGCACTGATAATGCAGTGGTTTACGTGGGTTCTACTATTGCGGTGAGTCCTGGATGTTCGTTACCGAATGAGGTAAAACATTGAGTTATATGTTATGGTTGATTCGATTTGTGTTTTAACCTTGCAAGGCAGGGTTTATTGGGGATAAGTGATTGCATGCAGATGTACAAAGGTAGGATGGAAGGTACACCTTCTATCCAACGTGTGTGTTTTAAATGTACTGATAGTGCAGCGGTTTACGTGGGCACAGCTAATGCTCTAAGTACTGGGTGTTTGGAAATTCGGGAAAAGAAGCGAAACATTATGTGAACTATATATTGTTTTGAGTCGTGTATTGTAATGTTTAATTAGCGGCCAAGGTAAGGATTCTAAGGCTTTGATCTACTACTTCAATTGTGTAACATGCCATTAAGCAGCTTCTGTCACTTAATTATAGTGAAGAGAAATACTTATTTTTAGAATCAGTTTCATAGTTTCAGAGATCCTCCTCATGTGTCAATCAATTAATATAAATAACCAATAAAAATATACTATTTATAATATTAGTTTCGTTAATCTCTGTTTCGCAGAGGACTTAGAACTGCCTGTACTTTTTTTTTTTACTTTTCATAGAAAATGCCTGAATATTGCTGAAGGATTTGGTAGAGTTCTGTCCACATCTAAAGTTCATTCAACATTTTAGATCCTATATCATAAAACGAGATATCGTGAATTTCCAAACAGACAAACCCAATAACACTATCATAACCAAAATGACACCAGAGACCAGCAGTAAACATAACCGCAAATTTACTAAACCGACCAGGCCGCCTTGGCCAAATCCAAGTACCTACACATAAGCCAAGCACTCTGATCAAATACCTTCCTATATATACACTTGCTGTACCAAGTTTATATTCTCATCACGTACTTTAAAACATAATTAATAACACTAGTACATAATCCACTCATACTTATACTCGTACCAATAACGCACATGTACTACACTCCGAAATAGGAAGACAATGTGGATTGTATTCAATAATTCGATATCGGGACAATACGAACTAAGTAGATATCGATAAGTCATATGCGTTACAGTTAGATGAACTTTCGTGAATTTGACAAAAGTGCAGATTACTCGAGAGTGGATTTGACAATGAAGAAACCGAGTTTAACTCGGTTTTCTTCAAATTAATAAATCCAATCCAAAAGAAACTTAATAAATCCAAGTAAATTTGATAGTGCTTAAATCTACTTGGATTTATTAAGTTTCTTTGATATAACTTCTGCAATGTCAAGATATCAGTCCCACCATTGACGGGGCCGCTGGTTCTCTGCAACTTCAGAAAAAAAAACAAAGTGTATGTCTAATGGTACACATGTGTGATATTTGTAAGCAAATGATAAATTGATTTTGAAATGAAAAAAAGTTTCACTTTTCAAATATAGCATATCATACCGAGATGCACTTTTAGGCATGTTGATTATATTTATTAGTGATTTATTTTAACATTATCTTCGACTAGCTTTTGGCCTCGCTTCCTCAGGAACAGTTTTTTTCTGGATGAAAGGCATCCTATGTCTTTTTCTATACCCTTGAAAACGTGTATTTTCATGGTGATCGGTTGAGTAGTTAAGGCGTGAACGGGTTACAAAGAAAAAACAAACTCATCAGCATTCGTATTTATAATACTAGTTAAGGTTATTTATTGACCCAAAAGTACACAAATCTTTACGGGTTTATCCCTAATGCAATAGTGGATCCAATACTAATCATAATTTGTAACTTTTTTTCTCAACCGAAATCCCTTTCAAGATAAAAGTACTAGATTGTGGTCATAATGCTGATTTTGTGGTTTCTCCGCGACATGCGACAGATACGCCGATAGAATTGTGTGGTGTTGCGCATTTTCTCACGATTGGCCCGAACTGTGCCGTAACCCGTAACCCAAGTACATACACACATGTTAAGTTAACTTGCTACTTATTTAATGTATTGTTATGTACTTACAGTGTACTAATGTTTCTTGTCATTAGATGTAATGTCATTATTTAGACTGCCGCTGTGGCGCAATGGTAGCGAATGCGACTGATGTGCTCAAGGTATAATGCTTCGGTTAGGTAGGGGGGCCTGCTATGGATGAATCTTTTAAGAGCTCCCAACTGGTCCCCCATTGGGTGAGAGAGGGAACACCCCAGGTTTTTAGTGGGTATACTAGCACTTCATGCTGGGAGTCCCACACACCCCGCCGGTGCTGTCCCCTACCCGGCGGACAGAGCATTTTTTGCTGGGAAACAAAAAAAAAGTAGTATTATTTGAGTTTTTTGTTATTATTTCAAGTTTTGTAAACACGAGGAATCTAGTGTATTTTATGTGACGAAAACAAACAAGTGGGGTTCTTATTCGAAGGTGGAGTCTACCACAGAACCTTATCATTCAATAATAATATTAGCCCTGTATTAAACTGTCCCACTGCTTGGCACGGGCCTCTTCTTAGTGTGAGTAGGGTTAGGCCATAACCCACCATTGCTGGTCCAGTGCGAGTTGGCAGACTTCACATATCTTGTGGAGAACTCAGATATGCAAGTATCCCCGATATTTTTCCTTTAAAGCCAATGATAATTAAATTAAACTATTTAATACGCACATAACTTCAAAAAGTTAGAGATGCGTGCCTTGGGATTAAACTTAAGACCTCTATCTACATGGCAGTCCAACAGTCTCCCGTTAAGCTACCTATTTGTGTGTGTTGATCCTGAAAGTAGCAACACTATTGTTGCCGTTTTTGGGGTAAGTACCTAAAAGCGTGCCAGAACCTCACATAACCTCACATAACTTAACTACTGTTTTCTTATTTATACCTATTTTAATAGATCATACGCTCATAGGCAGTTGCACTTACTGATCGGTAAACGATTAGCGAGGTTAAGCAACGTTGGGTGCGGTCAGTCTATAGATGGGTGACCGTTTAGTGGTAAGTATTTCATATGAGCGTCTCCGTGCTTCGGAGTCGGTCTCGGTTGTTGCCAAATTGACAGCAGCCATGTCAGAGGCCTACGGGCGGCTTGAACAACTCTTGACAACAGGTTGGCCACTAACCACACGAAAAGAAGAAGAAGATTATATCATAGAGCGAAATAGGCATTATACTGTTTGAAAAAGAAGTTTTTTACATGTTTGCACGGATAGTGGTTAAGGTGGTCGCCTCGTCACTGCAACTGCGCCGAGTGTTGTGGGTTCGACTCCCACACGAGACTAAAATTTGTGTGGCAAATAGTTGTTCCGAGTCTAGGTGACGGACACAAAGAACCGTTGTTTGAATATGTATTTGTAAAGCCACGTTACCGAAATTCTTAGTTGGCTAGCGGGAGTTGTCTTTTTTAAAATAAAAATGAAATGAAGTTCGCATGTCATACTAATCAGATTATCTGTATTTGAGTAATTTGTGCCTTCTTCCTCTTTACCATAACTAAAAAAGGTATGCAACCATTTCCTTAATACCTTATATGCTCTATGCGGATGCTGCAAGATACTCCCATCCAGGATATCAAACCTAAAGCTGGTGTATCCTCGAGGGTCCATTCAACTCGCAAAGCAAGATTATCCACCGATGTATTGATTAAAATCGTGTAAGAACGGAAATGAAACTAGTTTGAAAAGATTTCTCGGTTTTATATTTACCGATACGACTGTTGGTCGTAGTGTTATCTTAGTAGTTATGTGTAGGTACAGAGGCTCACGGTATATTGCTTTAAGGCATAGGCAGAAGTGTATTAAAACCATATTCTGGTAGCTATGTTGTTCCACATAATAGAAGTATGCTTTTTATTATTACTGCGCACTGTTTCCAAGCTACTATTAAAGACACTATGAATATAGTATTCAATAATATTTTCTACACTCGGCATTCAAAGACGTGACTGAATACCAATGTTGCTTAAACCATCAACTGGGCAAATAAAACTGAAGGATTCCCTGACGGTGTTCCATGCGGTTTCCACAGCCTATGGACGCTTGTAATTTTAGAAGTACGATTTACTGAAGCTACCCTATAAATCCTTCTTATGTCTGCTTTTAAAACACGATTATGTGTAGTATTGTAACTACTACATCTGAAAAAGAATCGTGTTGCCTTAAACAAATAAGAAGGTGGGTGGACCCATATCACCTATCGAATTAATGTGTTAGTGTGAGAAGAACGCATTAGTCATCACATGGCAATAACTACTACTTTTTAATATTTCTTCTATGGTCTACCCAGCTTATAGCCAAAACACAAAAAAAAACTAATCAAAAGTGAAGGAACCCTTACATGTTAGCTATGTTATTCGTTAGTCTACAATTTATAACACACCAATAAACAGTCGAAAACAAATACATTAAAAACAAAATTTTATTCATATATCGAACAGCAACGCCGCTAACGGCCAGTTTCATAACTAAATACAAAACTTTTTCTTTTTCACGCTTTTCTGACTTTGCGTTCATCATTAATTATACAGGTCGAATGGTATTAATGTATCCACTTCTATCGTACGTCCAATCTGCACGTATTGAACGTGTATTGCACCTACAAACTTGGCACTTGTAATGCCAATAAGAAATCCAATCTATTCTGAGCCTTAAACCTATATCAATAAGGACTTTTTGTCGAGGAATTTGTGATCAAGCAGCCAATATTGCGACAGTCCTAGCCAAGTCAACGTTTCTTACTTATAAACATTATGCTTGTTGCGTGGTTTAGTTGTCTATAAAGTGCTAGAAGGGAAAGGTTTACGTAACATTTCCATTTTTATTCCAAATTTAACCAAAAATCTTAAAGATCTAATAAAACACAATATGTGATTAAAAAACGTGCAACTTGCGTTCTTTTTATTCGAAATTTAAAAAACAGTGACCATGACATTGAATTGTGTAAACAAACAAAAACCGGAGTGATTTTTTTGGGCAGAAGCAAAAGTTTTGAAATAAGAATTATAATCTGCAGTCGTTTGACATTAGTGTTGTGCTGTGACAGTCGGGTCCACAGATTACGTACATTTTTTATCAAGTGAGGTCGAAGGTGACATTATGCCCCAGATTTTCTTCAAAAAAGTAATGGTTGTGCGGGAGCGAGCCGACTTCGAGGTAAGCCACTTTCACTTTCCGCGCCGCTCCGTGGCGTATGCCCCTTTATATTACCGCGTAACAAACAAAAATATTTAAAATTTAATTGCATATTAGATTGCACTTATTATTTACATTTCTTACTCTACTTATTTCAGCCTTAAAGTTTCATTAAACTAGATAACTAGTCACTGGCCAAATCTGGTATTACTTTTAATTTTATGGTTTTGGATTTACATACGTAGGTATGAACACATACATGAACTAGGGGAGATCATAGAAAGGATGCACGGATTATGCATAAGATAACACATCTAGTAGTAGAATATTTAGCTATAGAGAGATACAAACGGCAACAAAACACATAGCATTTATGAATTCTAATAGCAAATAGTTACTTATAAATCATAGTAACCCATATTCAATGCAACACACTTGAAAAGTGGGCAAATATGTGAAAATGCTGGACCGAATTTGAAATATAAACAATTGCTTTAATATTATGGTCTGTATCAAGGAAAAAAAAACAAATTTAAATCAAAAAGCTAAAGAGTAATAATAATAACATTATCAGTCATAACTAGTCTTATAATATAAACAGTAACTATTAAACTTTAAAATAAAATAAAATATAAAAGTACAAGAAATGTAAACTAATATTGTCTTCTGTTTAAGTGACCATGGCTGCTGAAAAGCAACCGAAACGTCGGGGAAAGTGTAAACCTAAATATAAATAGTTTTAATAATTTAAATAATTTTATTGGCTTATAAATTAGTAAAATTCAATAGTAGTAGTAGTGTAACAGTTTCAAAATTATGAAATACAGTTATAAATAAACAACGCGATAAAATCCGTATATAGTAGTTTAATTTCAATAAATATAAACAAAAGAGAAAAATAAAACTTCAAAATTAAAAAGCGTCATAATATTCTTCCACATCGTCGTTAATTCTCAACGTGCCCAGAAGACTGGCAGCATTGCCACGTTGAATGGCAATACTTATTCTTTGTGCAAAGAAAATACCAGCCCACTGGTCACGCGAAGCGTCGATGAGCCGCTTAGCAAGACATACAAAGTACATATTATTACATACATACATATATGTATTACTCACGGTTAATATGCCCAAAAAGGCAGGCATAGGAATGCTAAAAAAATGTGGATCTGACACATTAAATACATTTTTCTAGCTAAGTTTTGAGCTCCCCGCACCAGAAAGCATACTTTATTTTGTAGACGTTGAAAAACATACTATGCTTGACCAAGCAATTACATCGGACCTTATCACACACTAATAAAAGCGGAAACTTATCCTACTATTACAAATCAATAAACATAATTACAATGCTGTAACAAACCAACTTTAAAGAAATGAATATTGCTGAACTATTTTTATCGACGACACTTATTCACGTGTAAGAAATTAAGATGTTAATGTTACTAAGCATAAGATTAACTGACTAGATCCAGTATCCTGGATTCAGGGCATTTTATAGAGATTCCATACCTTTAAAAAAGGAAACTGATAATCGTTCTGCCGTGCAGCACTGTGTCCTTTTTATATTCCTGTGGAAGTCGGTAATAGAATTAGGGTAACAAGTAACGCAAATATATCGATAATGATATAAACAGAACGTAATATTTAAATTTTGTACATGTATATTCTACTAGCACTTGTTAATTAATAAACTAAACTAAAAGTAACATATTACACTTGTCGGCCTTAAATATACGTATGTTTTCATGGCGTACCTTAACTCTATTATCGATTGTACATTCAAAAGACCTATGTCATAGCGAGACATAAGTACGTAAATGTGATTTATTTAATCAATTATCTTTATTTATATAGTTCGGTTTGCGTATTACCAATAAGCCTTTTTTATTACCTAATCTTAGCAACGCCATTGCGGTTAATATTTATTTTAGTTATGCTTAGCTTGTAAACAGTCATGCCTATACCGGCCTGTCCACTTTATATAAATATATTTCGGCAATATACATTGATCAATGTACATTATATTATTAATATTATTATACACAATTGTTTGTATTTATTCCTTCCCTATCATTAGTATACATCATGGAATAGTACCACTACATACAAAGAAAGATTTTATCGATACCGAAAATGAAACTACGAAACGTAAAGAAAATATCCGCCTGCCTAAACCTTCTAGAAAACGTGACGCTATGTCGAAGCTCATCCCGTCAACCATCAAAACAATGAAAAACATATAAACCAACAAGGCTTTGTTTACATCGTCATTGCTTAGAACAGTCAACAAACTTCTGTCGCAAAAACAGGACAAAACATAAATACCGGTAAATGGAAAATATTAAAACAAGCGATGAGAACAAAGTTGGTAAACATTAGAGGCGTTTTAACCCACATCGTGTGTCGCAACTCGCAACAGCTAATAGGATCCTTGTCAGTGAGCGGTGGATCGGTGACGGTGTACCATCCATAATCAAATATACATACTTATTACAAGGCCTTGGTGTGGCTCTCAACATTTCTTCTTTTCTTGACCCCCTTTCTTTTAAGCATAATATTATTTTTTATTGATTACGTAGGTACTATATCCCCTTATCTGTCAAGACGCGATTATCTAGGCAAAATGAGCTTACCCTATAGATTTAAGAATGTATTTCAAGGCAAACCTTTGCTATTCTAGTTGAGTAAGAGTTGCTTATTTCATGTCGATTCTAACGATATAAAGTTTATATACGGTTCCTATACAAAAGTTTCGAGATATCCTCGCTTTAATCACCCTATGATGCTATCATGCTGGACCACCCAGGTGTAGCGTGACAGATGTGCCAATTATTGCAAAATGGTCTCTGACATTACATGGGATATGGTAACTTTGTTTTTTAAAAAAATATTTACTTTTAATAGCTATTGTACATAATATACATAATAGAATTTAATTTGAAAACAGCCATTCTACTAACAATTTTATCAACTTAGTAGTATGGTGAAAACTACATGACACATAATAAAAATAAAAAGCTAAAGATTCCTGATATAATCCCTTTCTTGTTAAACATTAAAATAATGACCAGAAAGAAGATCCACATTCCTCTTTGATAATACTATTGCGATAAGCCAAACCATGAATGAGGCCGGCGAAGCTAGATAGAAGCGAAATTTATCCCTTAAGGGCAAAAATAAAAATGGAATACACATAGATTTCCAGAGTATTTAGTACATTGCATCCATAAAAACAATAACGATGACACATCAATAAAAAACGTAAGTATTTATAGAAAGAATACAATTTAATAAGTTACCCAAGTAGGCAATGCATTGAATAAGTTGTAGGTTGCAAAAATAAATTGCTATCGAAGCCTACTTAGATCCTTGTCATTATGCAATAACCTCACCATCCAAAAACGGCGAATGCATGCTAAACAGCCGAAGGCCACTTATGGCTGTGGATTTCAACATTTTATTCATCTCACACAACGTTAAACAAATCTAACGGAATTGCAAAATTATTAAGGCGATTTTGGGTTTTAAGAGATATTTCTGACTTAAAGTAAGCTATATTCTTCTGTATAGTTCTAGATATTTCCATAATAAAATGCGGTAATGGCATGATTCAGTTATAAACACATTCCTATTTTTTGACGCTTGAGTGTATATTGTAATATACATGACCTAGAACAAGCATGAATTATATTTAATATTGACTTGGTTATATACCTATATTTGCAGATAAATCACCGAATTAATCTTTATAAAATTTTTTGGACGTAGGATGATATCTGAAAACTGACATAAATATTTGACACAAAATATTTAAGCAGTAAGAAGTCTCTGCTCATATATTTAAACGAGTATGAATCCACGGGCAATTGCTAGTAAATATATAATAAGATTATTATAAATATCCGTTTAGCAACGGCAATTTTATGGGTTATTATGCGATTACTTATTGAAATTATAATTAAAATATTTTGTGCCATTGCATTTAGCCGGTTACAGCATTAGCATTCAAAGCCATGAATGCATAAACTCTTGCGAAAATACTTGTTGTGGAATTTAATGAACTCACACCTACCGAGAAAAATGGAATATTTATTTTTATTTTGAGACTGCTTCAATATATGTATAGTCCATCGATATAAGTATGAAGAGTCACGTAATATAATTATCGATAATGGAGTCATCGTTTTGATTAATAGGTCGGGCTGTTTCATTCTCTTATGTAGTCATGAAATTCTCAGTAATCATTCGAATTTTGTTCGGGCAGAGGGTATGCACCTAGCTTCTTAATATGTCTTAAAGCATCAATTACCAGGGTACCAAGCACAACGAAAAAGCATTGTGTCACGGTCCTCAAGTCGAGGCGTTGGCCAAAGGATTAAGCTGACTATCACGACTGTAATAAAAGTATTTAGGGCGATAGTTAAGTTTAATAATCTTAAATAAAATATAGTGTATGTGGAGTGCATTTTTCGAGTTGTTGGAAAAACTAAATATTTAGTCCAACGAGGTAAGTAACCTAAGTTAAACACCCGAGTTTGCAAATTTACAGACCAATTGTGCAATTCAAATGGGAAGAAATTCATAATGTGTATTTACATACAATTAAACTAAAATGCTATTTAAAAAAAAGAGAAACAATGACACGTTAATATTATGAATTGCACTCATTTTAATATTATATAATGTTACATAACATTATTGTCATATAATATTATGATATTTTTAATCAAAATACGTTAACTCTCACGTCTGTGAATTGAAGACGCCGAGTTTTGTTTTAAATATTGATTGAGTAACGCTGACTTTTGCCCCTACTATGGGTATGTCGCAATCGCAACTCGCAGCTAAATGGTAAATTTTGCCGTTTTATAGGTATAATACAATTTGGTTGCACCTTAACTATTATAGACCGGGTATGACATCAGACTTTGATCTCGCAGAGTCGAATACATTTTACCGATAATGGGTAAAATATTAAAAAATATAATTGTATACTTATTCGTGATGTAAAATAACAAAATACAAACAAATAAGGTTGAAATGGGGGGTGAGACAGGGAGGGCTGACATCACCAAGACTTTCAACCTTTATGTGGTGGATGGTCTCATTCGTGAGCTCAGTGGTATCGGAGTTGGCTATTCTATAGATGGTACAATGATTAACAATATAAGCAACGCCGATGATATGGTGCTGCTAAGCCCATCGATCAGTGCCCTCAAACGTTTAGTTACTATATGTGAGTGCTATGCGGAGCCTCATGTGCTCAGGTACAATACCAGTAAAAGTAAGCTGATGATCCTTAAAGCCGTTACCAAAACTTATGACTTTGGGCCAACGATGACATTAAATAACCACCCGCTCAAAAAGGTTGTTCGAGTCTAGTACTTGGGCCACTGGGTCACTGATACACTCAAAGATGATATAGATATAGAAAGGGAACGCAAGGCATTGTCAGCCAGGGCGAACATACTGGCTCATAGGTTTGCGCGCTGTACTGAGCATGTAAAAATAACTCTATTCAAGGTCTATTATCAGTATTTTTATACGTGGAGCCTATGGGTAAGCATACACAAATGGCTAACAATGTCCTGCAGATGCAATATAATAATGGGTTCAGGGCCATAATGAGGCTGCCACGGTACTGTAGTGCGTCAGGGATGTTTGCAGACGCTGGCGTAGACAGTTTGCCCGCAATATTAAGAAAAAGAGCGGCGTCTTTGATGCGGCGGGTGGGTGGCAGTTCCAACAGTTACCTGCAACTCATTGCAGGAAGAATGAAAACGGATTGTCCATTCTTCGTGGGCTAGATGTGACTGCATGTGGCTTTATCCGGATTAAGTAATTTAATCTGTATGTAATAACTCTATCTGTATGGACTGTATTTTTGTTTGGCCTGAAATAAATGATATATTATTATAGCTTTTTTGTATAAAGGTATGTTTTTGGACTTATAATTTACGCTCTGCGTAGTAACAGGACTGCTAGAAAACGTATGCTAATAATATTTTAGAAGAAAATCTCGACTTGAAGGCTTCTTATGCATTGCGTAAGATGTAGATCTTTGCAGTACCTTTAGGCACAATTGGTGTCATCAAAAATAAATAAAATAAATTTTACCTATAGTAACATTACAGCATTAAACAAAGCGCATTAAGATATTCCAGGAAAATCCGAACTCTATGTAGCAAAGTCAAAAATAATTTATTTATTTAGGTTAATAACGAACACTTACGAACGGTACAGGATATTGTTTAGTAAGATAATTAATTTACATTTAAGATTAGGTCTATGAGAAGATACAAGAAACTCACAGACATGCCTTTAAACCAAAATTAAAGTAAAATTGCAACGTATGTATATTATTGCATATCCGATAAGGAAAGACTGTTGAGCTTAAAATTGTAAAGCAATTTTTTCTAAATTAACATCCTTCTGTTATGCAAATAAATACTTCTCTACCTTTTAAGATCAGCATGTTGTATCACAGTAGATACCATAACCAAACCATCCGCGGTATCCTTCTTCCCAATAACTCACTTGCATCTGACCTAAGTGACAACCAATCGAGTTATAAATGTTATAATCCGATAGTAGTAGCTTTTAGCAGTGGACGAGTGTCACGTGCCATTAGATTGTGAATCAGAGCGCGGCGGGCCCGTTGCGTAACTGCCTTGAGTGATGAATGACCGAGTCCATGCCAATGGGTGCTCGTGGTTACTACTCCTTGTATACAAGGTCCTAGATGCTATTATCTGCAGCAAAATTGTATAGATATAGTGCGAATTTCGTGAGTTTGGATGGTAGTCTTCGATACCAATGTACCTATTTAAAAATGAGTTTACTATTTGGTCATAGGTTGAACATATCATGTTCAACCCGGTTGATGTTGGAGGGGCGCTAGTGGTTAATGATGTAATCTATCTATCTATCGTCCATAGATTATGATAACCGTTTACCATGAGGTGAGTCCTTTCCTGTATTAAAAACATATTTACTCATGATTTCATCTTTATTGCAACAATGGAACTAATTAATGTTCGTTATCTTACTCGCTAAAATACAACCTATAAGTGTTCAAAGCTCACAAACGTTCCATCTCAATTATCCCTTAGTAACAAGCGAGAAAGCTATAATTAGTAACATTCTTTCATCCCTTCGAGTGTCGGAGACATATTTAAACAAAGGACAAGTATATTTCAGTTGCTAAGAGAGTTGCGTTTAAAATAAGTGTGATTTATTATGGCTACACCTACCATATGCCAACATAAAGTTGATGGGAAGAAATATAACTTGATGCTCCGTACTTTATCCATAGTCTATCGTATCTATAGCCAATTTTTTTCTTGTCTTCAGAGTCAATACACAGAGAATTATATAGATGTATAATTGTCTTTTTTCTTTTTGTCATCTCAATTTATTAGAGACAAATATAGTTTGATAGCAGGAACTGAATAATGAGTTTGTTTGTTTAATAATAATATCCTCCAGACCGATTTCGGCCACGGCGACCAGTCTTAACGGAGATTGGCCAACTACGTAGGAGATATTATAGTGCACAAGTGTGTGCGCAAACACAAATGCACTCTCTGTTCCCTAACTCTCATAATCTGATGGGACCGGAGAGAGATCAGGCGCAGGACCAACGGCTTTACGTGCTTGCCGAGGCACGGAGGTATCTTACACCGCCAACTTCCTAACTCCGGGCTGCTATTGAGATTTCTTAACTGAAAAACCCAATAACTGTTTGTTGGCCCGACCCAGGATTCGAACCCGAGACCTCATGCACAGCAGTCGTATTCACTACCGCTGCGCCACAGAGGCAATTAGTCCTTTACCAACATACTAAGACAAGACTACCCGGGATCGACAAGATGGTAATAAACTGAAATTTAAACCCAAAACCATTCATAAGTACAATATCTTTACTGCCACAAATTTTGTACGAAATTACAGTCCTTACTAATTTATAAAAATGCGAATGTGAGATTGTTTATTTCTAAGGCTTTTACTGATTAATTACTCTACTGATCACCATGAAATGTCGCATACACGTTCTCAGGGGTATAAAAAGGACATATCTTCCATCCAGAAAAAAGTAGGTACTATTCCCGAGGGATAAAAAAATTACAAAACTACATTAACAAGCCGTGGCTAAAAACTAGTTTGAAACAAATTGAGCTATATTTCAAACATATTGTTTTTAGTTTAATCCCTGGATTAAATAATAAATCAACGGCTGTTTTAAAGCCGCCATCTTACAACAATAAAAACATAATGATTGCAATCAGTCAATTAAAATGACAGTCGCTAATCAATCAATATAATTTAATGCTTCCATATAATCAGTGGACTAAAACTGTACTACTGCGTTTTACATGCTTTAGCAGCTAAGCTAAGTAACTTAATAACAGACATATTTTAACTCACCTTTACACACAAATCTCAACCTTATGTCGCAAATAATACAGCCTACAATCTTTTACTTATGACCTATAATGCAATAGTTTCCTTGTGATGAATGCTCAAGCAATTTCATCCTTATTCATTTGAAAATACGCCTTTAAATTTCTTGCACATTATATGCAATAGGATGAGTGTTAGTGACGTTAACTGGCGCCAAAAGATGGCGTTAGGGCGCTGCGCGTGTGTCACAGTCGGCGGCTGATTGATTGCTCGATGCAGTTCATCTTTTTGGATGCCATTAGTATTAGTTGTTCAATTTGAAGTTATTTAGGCCGAACATATTTTGTTTAAAGCTAATCAATGTAAGCCTATCTGTGTAGTGATCAAATTATCCCCAAAGTTAAGTAAGTATAACAAGTTTGCCACCAGAAACAGATATAAACTTTACAATTAATTATTTCAGAAATGATCATATTCTGATTATTAGCTACTTCCTAGTTGATAATATATGAACCTGCATTCTTTCGCTTGCGATAATTAAGATTTTGTCAATAAAGGGCATTGTCGACTTTTGGCCATCCGTGAACACGATGTTATGAAAAAAAGAAATTCATGAATATTTATTTTAAAAATATTATGTTATTTTAAAAATCTTTGTGTAAGTTAACAGTTAGTTTACTGAATGGAGGGAAGCAATAAAACATTATTATTGCAATTGCATATGGGCCGTAGAACAGAGGTTGCTGCGCTCACATAATGACCATAATATGGTTTTTAGGCTGGGCAAGGTATCAAGAGCACATTGATCCACCCGTCCAGTTTCTTGATCATATACTACTTACATATGAGTCTGATTGAGAACATATTCATGAAAAATATGTTGTTTTATTTGATTAATTAACCTTTTCAATAACATATAGAAACCTATCTAAATACAAAATCTGATACAAAACTAGGTTTATATCTTCCTTTTTACTGAGGTGAAGTATTTAATCGATATCATATTATTAGCTAAATTACCTGCCCACGATTGGCCAAAGTGTCTATAGAAAGTGGGCAATCCCCTTTATAGTTTTCACTCGGCAACAGTATTTTTCCGGGATGAAAAGTACTCTATGTCCTATTCTGTACCCATGACGTGTATGCGAAATTTCATGATAGTCAGTGGAGTAGTTAAGGTGTGAAAGCACAAAACAAACAAAAAATTAACAAACTCACATTCACATTTATAATATTAGTTAGGAATCATAGTATGGTAATCAAACCTACATTTAGGTTATTTTGTACCAATCAATACAATAGATAATAATAAATACCAAGGAAGTACCGTACAGAAGGTGCACAGTATCAAAGGCGACGCGGCGGTTAGAATAATTTGATCCGCTTAGGACTTAATTGGACATATTTTACCCTCTTAATCCCACTCACACTCCCGCCTCTGCCACACCTGCCAGCCTAAACAACGATGACTTAGGAAGAAACAACACTCAATAAGAAAAAAGCTGACGTAGGTAGGTACGTAAATTTTATCAGAAGAATATTGTACAAGATGAAGAAAATGAATAGAAATTATATAATTTAGCTAGTACGGAGACAAACTCTAATACATTTATTCAATATCGATCGTCAAAGTTTACTAATAGTTGGTGAATTCACTTTAAATAATATTTTCGGTAGATAGGTTTAGAAATAGGGGAGTGCCTATCAAAACTTTATGGTACTTAACTTAAATCAAAATAGAGAAAAATTGCTTGCACTAACCTTGGAATAGATACACATCAGGTTAAATATTACGGAGTCTTGCCTAAATATCTATTTAACCGTTACTTTGAACTGATAAAACTGGTTTTCTTTTATTATTCCTGACCAAATGTTCTAAACTATAGCTTAAGTTCTGTGAAACACTACCATAAAATTGTTTATTATGTTTATGCATTTATCCATAAATTATTTAAATGGCCGCCGTCAGTGCACTTTAAGCCTTTTCATACATTTTAATGTTTTAACTTTGCTAAGCATAACTGACTACTTTTTGTTAATTTGTTACAAGCGGTTTTAATACAATAGTCCCGTAATCCCCTAGTAGGACTGGCAGGGTTTGAACTTTTGACCTTTTGACCGCCATTTTGAAGCGGCCATTTTAGCCGGATGGCGTCGCCATTTAACTGTTGCATATTATAAATTATGTATACCTAATTATCATTTACTTTATTAATTGTAGATCGAAATTATGTTTCTACACAATATATTCATATCAAATATGGCGACATGGTTTTGATATTAGGCAATGCCTGTCATAGAATATGGCATCGCACTAATTACGATTTTGTCTATAAAGCCAGCATCGCAATGAATTCTTTAATAAATTTAGTTAAGTACTTAATATTAGTTAACTAATTTATAGAATCAGCCTTGCCGCTTGCCGTGTTTGCTTTGAAAGCAAAGTCTATAGTTGTCTTAAAAGGCTTGGTTTGAATATGAAAGGTATTCGCGGCATATTACAATAACTAGAAACAACTCCACTAGGCTATTACTAACATCAACAAAATGTCAATAATGTCTAATGTTTTGGTATACCTATATTTCTTCCGTCCAAGTTAACACGAAGACAACAATCAACTTCCATAATAAACCACGATTATTTTATAATATCTTAATAATTACCACACTAATTCGCCATTTTACAACAATTATTTTGGCGTGAAAGTCTTTATCTGTCACTTGTCACCTGTCATAATTACCGCCATTTCTTTACGCTCTCAAAATCTAAATTTACTCCAAATTAAACTTTATTACGATGACATAAGCGCGTTATTATAGAATTGCAAAAGTAAGTGTAGGTTGCAAGTAGTTACTTCGGTCGAGAGGTTGTGAGAAAGGTGGCGATTGCGCAATAGCAGGTGGTGGGCTATTTTATGAGCGACGGGCAAGTGTGAAGGTCAGTGATCAAGTGATAGTAGGTTTGATATGACTAACAATCGAGTACTTATGTATTTATATTTAGAGCAAGGGTATTCCATGACAGGTTTAAAACGCTTATAGAGATTAAGGAGAAACAGCCATGGAGCGGTCAATGAACTTAAATGAAGCTGTGGCTATTGACTATTTGGAAAAATAAAGATTTAGTTGTCAGAATATTTTAAAGCACTGACTTTACAACGACAGGTAAGACTGTTAAGTATTTTTCGAAGACGTATTTTTCTTGTTTCGGTTATCCTCAACGGATACTGTAGACTGTTGACACAAATATTTTTCAGAAATATGAAAAAATGCCAAATCTTTTTTTCCGCATCTTTCCAATTAGGCTGAGTATGATTAAGTAGTGTACACTTCTGAACAGATAAGAGCTCCTGAGAACTTCTTTGAGCTATAGATCAAAGCCATAAGTAGAGAACTTATGGTATGTACTAAGAGTTTAATAACATTTTCTCGCGGCACAAATAGATGTTCCATATCTGGGTGTTCTTTTTCTCTGTTGTTTGAATTTTTGTAAAGTCCCACGTGACACAGAATGTTTTCCTAGACTGGGAGTTGTCTTTTTTAAGAAACAAAATCTCTAAAGATACATACGTAGTTAGGTTTATATGTAACTTCATAACATCCCACAACCTCATAATCCGCTTCGCTTGTAACTTGTACCACATTTGAATACTATCACGTCAGTTATGAGCGGTTATGATAACTTATAAAATAATAGTGTTTTCTCTTCAGACATACCTACGTGATTGGCCATATTGTTCGTTATGACCTCAGCTATTGCATATATAATTATTTTAAATGGCTTTCTTTTTACCTTAGTCTTGGACAAGCAATTTTTTTAATAGCTACTGCTCCAGAGTGTTCTAAAATATTTAATTTCAAGGGAGTTTACAAACAGTGAAGTAACGCATACAAAAAACACAAATATGAAAATAATTCTCGAAGATAGCAACTTATTGGATAAGGCTTGGAGTTGCCATTTCTTATTCTCTTCCAATATACTGCGACGGGTTTGCGAACATCCTATGTTGCAGATTCA
The DNA here is from genome assembly GCA_963675205.1 of Catocala nupta. Classification (NCBI taxonomy): domain Eukaryota; kingdom Metazoa; phylum Arthropoda; class Insecta; order Lepidoptera; family Erebidae; genus Catocala; species Catocala nupta. The sequence goes on from OY776093.1 coordinate 26,123,005, forward strand.
TCATTTTATACTACAGTCTATAGCAGACTTTTTTGTCATAGACCACTTTCAAAATTTAGCTGGTTCCGGTGGAACCCTGTAGCTATAAATTTAATCCGCCAAGTAAAATATATATATATTCCTAGGTATATTAGGAGCAAAAAGTAAAAAAAAATTTTTTTTATGGAATCTCTACGGTTAGAATTTTTTTTAGAAATTCTCGTGTCTTCTACGATTTGTATTTCTCAAAATGTCCATCGACCGACGTTTAAAAAAGTAACAGTCGCTGAGCTTCTTAAATTATTATCTACCTACATTGATAGGTGAAGTCAAGCCGACATTTTAGTTCTTCACTATCGAAAGCAAATAAATTTTCGTGGGCCTCCGCTTACGCTGCTTTTTTTGTCACGCCAACGTAGAACCCCGTCGAGTCTTCCGTAGATCCCTGGGGGTCCACCTGGACCACTTTGAGATCTACTGTTCTATAGGGACAATACTATAAAAGTCTCGCCCTCGGAACTGAGTTCCATTCAGTACTAATTCCAAACTCGGTTTGGGTTTGCTACTTCTATATCATAAAATTAATGACCTCGCTATTGAGAATCTACTAGTTTCTAATTCTATAATAATTCAAAGTAAGTTTAGTTTATAAGTGATTATTGAACATTTCCAATATAACTTCTCTTTTTACACAGATTTTCCTGTTTAACAGATCGAAAGGTCTCGGGTTCAAATCCCACCTACTGCACTATTGACGTAAACACATTCCTAACACAGGCATTCTGGCTAAGTTGGACTAATTAACAAGAATACTAACAGTAATGTATTACACAAAACGCCAGTAATCTTTAAACATGTAGACAACTCGAGTATTTTACTGCCGTGTAAACTTGGATCCTCTTCACCTGATGCATTGCCATCAGTGCAGTTAAAATTGCAGTAAACTTTAAATTCAAACAACTGTAGTTTCTGCTGATACAAATAACTGTATGAGCCAAAAATTAAAGATACGTTAAAACTAAAATTTTTGTAAATGGCCTACTATTAGGATGTCAAAACAGAGAATGGCACTTGCATTTACGCACACATTTGTAAACAATAATATCTCCTGCGCAGATGGCCAGTCGCCGTGACCGAAATTCTGTCTGGAGGACATTACTATCATACGTCATCGTATCATATTAATCCATATCTATGCTAATAATATAAAGAGGAAGATTTGATTTTGTGTTTGTTTGTTTGTAATGATTTAAATCAAAAACTAATCAACCGATTTAAAAAATTATTTCGCCATTATCTGATATATAAAATTCTCGTGTCACAATGTTAGTTACCATACCCCTCCGAAACGGCTTAACGGATTTTATGAAATTTTATATGCATATTTAGTAGGTCTGAGAATTGGCTACTATCTATTTTTCATACCCCTTAGTGATAAGGGTCGTCCACCCCTAATATTTTTTCAAATCTTTTGGTCAAAACATTTTTTTTATCGCAAAACAATGTTTGCCGGGTCAGCTAGTAAAGCTATATTATCAATTATCACCGAGTAACATAATTTTATTTTAAAAAGTTTTGCTTCTATGATAACCTAATCTAATTTTACGCGTCGAAGCCGCGGGCAAAAGCTAGTTATACATACAAGTAAAGCCTGTAATTTATTCTGTAACCTCGATTCTTTCTAATTTCTTTCCTAATTACCATAATAAACATACCAGACACGAGAGGTCGGCAAGTTCAGTCCGGCTCGTGACCAAAACGGGTATATTGCTAAACTTTTAATTTTAATTATGTAAATGCAATTAACTAATATAACATGTTGAAGTGGATTGAAAAGTATATTATTTTATGTAATGTATTAGTAATATAATTTGTCTGTTTGTGCCCTATACTCGTATATTGCCATTGATAGAGAGAATTCAAAATCATACATGCCTTTTAGAGTTCGAAAAAACTCTTATACAACAACAGCTTTGTCCGTCCATCTGTTATACAGCTTTCAACTCAACCGTAAGAGCTAGAGACTCGCGGTCAACGCCATTCGACTCAGCATAGTCGATATATCCCTGAAATGACTATGACCTTTGACCTTAAGGTCATGTGGTATCACGTGACCATTGCATATATTGTTTTTCGAACTCTAAGATTTACGGCAATTCATTGCCGTTTCTCACTTGTTTATATTGCAGTAGTTAGGACAGGCAATACGAGGGTGCGTAGCGGTTTCCTCTCTTCCCAATAATATAATTATACATTGTCTCATCTCGCTTATATCTGTAAGGGGATGAGCAGAGGCAAATTACATCCACTTTTCGCCAGCGATATTTGGATCCCATGCAACAGGGAAAACTACAGCTGGAATACAACCATTTCGTTGTCTTATAAAGTAAGGAATTTTGAGAGCTAGAGAGAGACAAAGCAATGCACTCTGTATCTCATTGTCTCTAAATAGCCCATGTAATGACATGCTTTAAAGATATTCAAATCAGAGCCTTAGGATATACTTATATCCCACTGATGGTAATAACCATCAGTAGGATGTAAGGCTCTAGTTTGAATATAACCAAAATAGGACAAAAGGCTTCAGCCAATCTGCGCTGTAGTCCAGCAATTTTAAATAGAGTGTTATGTTGTAACCTAACCTATCAAATATTGGCATTTCAGACAGTTAAAAGGCCTTTCTGTACAGCTGTTGCTGCTCAATAGGTGAACATGTCGGCCTCGATGGCGTAGTGGTCAGTGTAACCGACTGCCACGCCTGAGGTCGCGGGTTCGATTCCCGCAGAAGTCAAACATTTGTGTGCATGATGGATGTTTGTCTTGGTCTGGGTGTTTCTATGTATAATATGTATGTATTTACAAAAAGAAAAGTATATATGTATGTTTATCCATTGTCTAGTACACATAGTACAAGCTCTGCTTAGTTTGGGCTAGACGGTGTTGTGATTATGTGATAGAATATTATTATATTATTATTACTATTTTTACAGAGGAAAGCGTAAACAGTATTTAACTCAAGAATCTTATACAGGAAAACACACAATTATAAATATAGATAATGTTACGATGGGTGACGTTGCGTGACTTTCAAACGCGTCACGAGATGCGAGAGAAACCATAGTATGAAATATAAGTATTATATATTATGATTTCATCACTTCAGCCTTGGCGATCGCATATCAGCAACATGCTAATATTGTCTGAAACCTTTGCATAGATCTGAAATTTAATTTATTTATAAGTCTGTAATAATACATATAATCAATGCAAATTAGTATTGACCAATACATAATTTATATTGCCAGTATAAATTTATATTGCCTGCTTCTAAAACAATAAATCCTTATAGAATTGTTTTATGATTAGAACGTGTTTATTATTTACATAATTATGGTATAGTTTAGTTATGTGTAGGTTCCATGTAATATGGTATGATAAACTTCCTACCATAAAAAGCCACGGTGTGGAAAAGGTCTGGTATGAGCACAATGAATAAGAATTGCCTGCCGAAAAATCCAATAGAACTTTGTTTGACCCGTAAATCAGTTCTACTTTCTCAAGGTTGACAGTAATGCAAGCGGCTACACTTTTATATAGACACATAGGTATATGTTTTTAGGACAGCTCCCTTTATACACTTCTAAAGCAGCTTGACAGGAAGGGACAGGAAAGGACTTCCTTGTATGGTAAATTCATGTGACTTTATAGTATTAATAATTTTCAAATAAAGGACATAAAAAGCACCTAGACTTTGCACTTTGTGAATGAGTTACTAAATTGACTTTTTGTGAATCATTCAAATGTATATCTCATGTGAGATCCGAACCCACGACACTGGTGTAATGGCAGATAACCACTTCAAGGTCAGTATCACCTTAGACTATTGATCCCAACTATTTACATGCATCAAATATTTAATAGATACTATTTTAGAAATTCACTAAGCATAAAGTTTCGATCTCTAAACAAAAAAACGGATAAATAGAAACTTCATACCAAGCTTCATTTCCCACAGTCCTCAAATCCGTATTATTTTGAAGACACTTGCACTGTTGCTCGTCTAACCAGATAGGCATAGCAAACAGAACGGATCCGTCACCACAGAATGACCGTTAAATTTAAAACAATGGCGGTGAGAGCGCGTCAATTTCACCCGCCATCTTAATATTTTCCTTTGAAATTAGAAACTTGTTATATTTGTGATTACTTTATTGACGAAAGGGCACGAATGGCTGCCCTTTAAGCAAACAGTAGGTATCTCAAAGTGACTCTATAATAATTAATTAATTACCTACATTTTACGGCGCGCTTTACAATTTACATTATATTAATAGTGAAACTTTACGTCTGAGAGTTACTCCATAATGCTCTTGAAAGTATGTGAAGTCTACCAACCCGCACTGGGCCAGCGAGGTGGACTATGGCCTAATCCTTCTCACCTGGCTCGTGCCCAGCATTAGAACAGTTTAATACGGGGCTGAAATTATTTATGTATGTATTTTATAATAGTGAACCGTGGTATAAAAGTGAATCTTATTTTACTACGACAATAACATCATAATTGGTTCAACTTAACTGGAGATTATCGTGCTCAAAAGGACAGATAAATACACAAAGTCTATTTACGTCTTCAATGCATATATAAAAATAAAAACTATCGCCAAAATCAATTGCAAAATCTATGACACTCTGATCGATGCCTGCACCAATCTATAATTACTCATATTAAATCAAATACATTTATTTACCCCTTAAGGCAACACATGTAATGACTACATATAAGAGGCACATTCTCTTTAATTTCTATACCCACAGTACATACTCAGTTGTAGTACTATGACTCATACGTACAAATTTACAAAAGAGAAAGTATTACTAACAAGGCAAAAATATTTGACCAGTCGCATACGAATCCTTTCGTAATCGGTAAAAGTGAGTACATCCAAAACCGATTCAACAAACCAAACTTTTTTACTATTAAACAAATATATATCTACCGTTTAGCAAAAATAAACTGCTCAATTTTAAACCTTATTTATAAGAAGATATGATTCTCTTTTCTATGTTGTGTGGTTTATCGTTGATATGTAAAAGTTTGTCTGCGCATACGCCTCTTGACATATTTTGTATTTGTATTCACGTAATAATATTACGTAGTTTATCGTCAAGTAAAGAGGAAATAAAACTTTCTTTAATCGATAAATTTTGTCTTAACCAACTAAACACCTGTAGCATTAAAGTGTCTACTAATAAAATATAGTTTTTTATGTACAATTCATGGTTATTGATATTAAACTTGAAAGAAAGGCCTTAAATGAATATAATGTCTTCTCCCTAGCCTTTATTATTCCCAAGTCACTTGGGGTCGGCTTTCTAGTCTAACCGGATTTGACTGGATATCAGTTTTTACACGAAGCGACTGCCATCTGACCTCCGCAACCCGAAGGCAAATTATACCCTAAGGTTAGACCAGTGTCAGGATTTTAGAGGGCACTGATTTCCAAATAACGACTGCCATAGATGTTCATGGCAGCTGGGACCGACGCCTTGACGTGCTCTCCGAGGCACGGAGAAGGCGATAGTTGTCAATCAATACGCACATAATTTCGAAAAGTCATACAACTTCCGAAAGTCAGAGGTGCGCGACGTGGGTTCGAACCCGAGACCCTCGGCATTGCAGTCTGTTGGTCTCTCCACTGATCTATCGCTGTATGAATGTGAAGTATAGGGTAATTAATTTTTATGATAAGTCTTGATTACATTACTTTTAGTATATAATGCATGTGTGATAGTTCTCCATAATGTCCTCGAAGATATGCGAAGTTTGCGAACCCCATTGGACCAGTATGGTGGACTATGACCTAAACCTTCTCACAAGAAAAGAGGCCCGTGCACAGCAGTGGGACGGTTTAATATTGGGCTGATATTAAACACCCGTAAGACTATCCCGGTGACGTAACGGCGCTGTGCATGAGGTCTTGGGTTCAATAGTCAGGTCGGACATGTCATTAGATTTTTCGAACAAGAAACTCTCAGTAGTAGCACGAAGTTTCCGACTAAGCCAAAAGACAATAGGCTTACTTCCTATTAAGAAAGATTTAAAACTATATACGGCGATATGTCGGTGTAATGCTCATCTGCCTCTTTCAAAATATATACGTGAGACTATATAGGTATAAACCCGTGTAATAAAAGAGACTCATGACATCTACATTTCACTATAGTTAGATTGTATGTAAAAGAGGGTGAACGCGAAAGCGAAAACTATGTTGGACCCAGATTCCAAACTCATGTTGCGGCTGGAAATTATTTCAAAGTGAAAGTTAAAGTCAAAAGTTTTTATTTCCATAAAAATGTATAAACAATTCTTGGACACGTCAATTGACTGATGTATTATTTAAAATATAATACATAATAAAATAAATAAAAGGAAATAAACATTTAGCATTGAACAAGGCTGTTCAGGGAGTAGAGCTTTAATTAGAAGAAGCAGGTAAGAAACTCATGGCCACTCTTTTCAGTCGCCAAATGTTTATTAACAATACAATTCAACTTTATATTTTAGCAGAAAGATCTCGATAGCACTGTGCTTAATCAGACCCATTAACACCTAACTGGTAATGACAGACCCTAATTGCCACCCCACACTTATGTTCCAAGGGCTCCACAATATTTACAACAAACTGTTTTTTTTTAATTTTAACGTTTAGATTGCAGCGAACCTCTAGCGGCCAGACAAAAGTTCACAGTTTCAGACTCCATACTCTTGCCGATAATTTCCCGACAAAAACCGATTAACACGTTGCCTGACCCGAGGATCAAACCCAAGACCTCATGCACAGCAGACACGTATACTTCTGCTACACTATAGTCCATAAATATAGGTAATAAATCTATAAATATAAATGCATTTTCTACTAAAGCTATAATAACGTATTTAAAACAAGCAGACATACAAAACCGATGGCGATAGCGTTAACACCTACAGAACAATGGGACATTATTGCCAGTACGAAAAACTTGACGACATGTAGGGTAGATTGACAAAAAAACTGATTCAACTGTCAATTACTGTCATCTATGATTTGATATGTCATGTGGAAACTTTAATGGGAATGGGTGCATGGTGACACTTGCCTAAGTCACTATTTTGTTACTGGGAAACTATTCCCAGTAATGAAATACCCAGTAACCTTAATTGATAGTATTGGCTCGGAATAAAATTATCGTTGTAACTTCTTGTGAATGGTGGTGGATCCTCATTAATCTTCTTGTTAGTAACTTTTTTGTATATGGCCTGCCTTAATGGTCCCGTGGTATAAGATTGCGTGCGTTCATGCGGTTCCGGTTTCGATTCTCAGATCGTGCGAAATGTTATTAGGTTTTTCTGCTAAGTTCTTCGTATAGTCTCAGTGCCGCAGCGGTAGTAAATGCGACTCCTGTACATAAGTATCGGGTTCTGTTTCTGGGTCAGTCAAAGTGTGATTTTATTTATTTATTTATTACTATATTGACACACCAACAGCTTTTAGGCGATGCAATCACAATAAAATTAAATCCAGCACCACAGACTGGCCTACGAGCTAATAATAGGTGTGAGACAGCATTTTTAGATGACAAGTAATTAGTGAGAATTACAAAATAAGGTTAAAACACAAAAAAAAAAAATAAGAAATTGAAATGAAAAAACTCTTCAGAATTGCAAGTATAAGCTAATACAACATTGGTTTACTTAAACTGTGCTATGGTTGCAGTATTTGACGCTTCCATTGGGATAACGTGTCCTTAAAAATATCTAAATTAAATGTCTTGTGAGAAATATTGTATCTGTATTGGACTCTTCGAATAGGAGAAAATTTACCGACATTGGTTCTGCTTCGAAGAGACCGGAATGTATCATTGCAGGATAAAAGACTATTAATTTTTGGAACGTTTAAATTTAGATGGGCCAATAAATGCGGCTCAGCTACGACCCCATTAATCAATTTATGCAAGAATGATAGTTCAAGATACGAACGTCTTTTATGTAATGAGTTCATTTTAAAATATTTGAGTCTCTCATTGTAACCAGCCCGCCAGTTAATACGATCTGTGCCATTACCACTTTGCTTATGCACTAGGTATCTTGTGAAAGATCTTTGTACTCTCTCCAATCGATCTATGTGGACTTGATAGGTTGGATTCCAAACTTGACTGCAGTATTCAAGACGACTACGAACGAGCGCGCAATAAAGAATCTGTAAAGTCTTAATATTTTTAAACCGTTTTCCCACACGTTTTATTAGACCGAGCATTTTGTGACTGTCCTTTACAACATTATCAATATGAGTGTTAAAATTCAGTTTGCTATCCATAGTGACCCCGAGGTCTCTTATGGTACTAACTTCTTCTAGTATAGTCTCGCCTAGACTATATTCTTCTCCCTAGCCTTTATTATTCCCAAGTCACTTGGGGTCGGCCTTTCTGGTCTAACCGGATTTGACTGGATATATATCGAACTATATGGAAGTCTTTTTTTTGTAAACTTAATATGATAACATTTGCTGGGGTTTATTGTCATCTTATTCACGACGCACCAGTTGTGAATGATTGTCAGATCTGCCTGCAACAATTTAGAATCCAACTCTGAGCTTACAGTCCTATATAACTTTAAGTCGTCAGCAAAAAGTAAGCACTTTGAATGCTTTATCTGTGTCACTATGTCGTCTATAAATAGAACGAATAATAAAGGCCCAAGGTGTGAGCCTTGCGGCACCCCAGACGTAGCTTTGTAAGGATCGGAAAAATATCCATCTTTAACAACAGTTTGATACCTATTTGATAAATAACTCTTAAGCCATGACTTGACATTACCAGTAAATCCAAAATTGTGTTCTAATTTGTGTAATAGTATATTATGGTCCACTTTGTCAAAAGCGCTGGAAAAATCAGTATAAATTGCATCTGTCTGAAGTCCAGAATCTAATGCCGAAGATATGTCACTGACGTAACACATCAAATTTGTGTTGGTAGATTTTTGCGCTATAAATCCGTGTTGGAAAGGTGATATCATCTCCTTAAAGTGCCAGTACAATAAAGGGTGGACGAGAGACTCGAAAACCTTTGAGAACACACACAAGAGAGATACCGGTGTATAATTTTTTACTACACTGTTATCTCCTTTTTTATAAATAGATACAACATTCGACTTTTTCCAATACTCAGGAAATGTGCCAGTTTTTAGAGATTTGTTATATATTATTGTGAGAGGAGTAGAAAGACTTTGCGCGCATGATTTAATAAAAAGAGGAGGAATGCCATCGGGACCGGAACTTTTGTTCACGTTTATAGCTTTTAATGCCTTTAAGACGGACTTTTTCTCAAAATGCATGTTTGTAATTACTTGGGGACATTTGGAATCAGAAGATATGATCGGTGTATCTTGTGAGTTCAATAAGAATGTTGATGAAAAGTGTGCGGCAAACATGTTACACATTTCTGCGTGGGTTTGAACAGATTTATTTTCTAAGTACATAATAGGCGGGTAAACCGATTTTCTATTTTTTAAATCTTTCATAAAAGACCATAATAGTTTAGAATTAGACAAAATTCTACTTTCAATGGTATCTAAATAACTATTATAATCCTGCCTTATCCTTCTATTTACTCTCTCTCGTAATATTTGGAATTCGAAGTGATCACGAGGGTTCCGTGTCACTTTATATTTTAAACGTTTCTTATTTTTTTCACTAATCATCCTAATCAAAGCTGAAGAAAACCATATGGGATATTTCCACTGTCTTTGTTTTGACTTTGGAACATTACATTTAATACACTCGCGCAAGTGAACGTAAAACACTGCAACCATTTCATCTACAGTAACGCATGCTGCCAGTTCATCATGCCAGTCTATCTTATCTATATAAGCGTTGATAGCATCATAGTCTGATTTCTTATAGTTTAACGTACTAAATTGATTTGGCACTAAAGGCCGTTCACGAGGGTGACTGGCATGATCAACCGTCACTTCCAGTGGAGGGTGATGATTGTCGATAGTACACAGGGGGCTTAACGCTTGGGTTAGAGTTAATCCTACAAAACTACTTAATACTAAGACTAATATTCTGCTATTTTCGTTTTTAATATAATTTAATTGATTAAGATTATTTTGAGAAATAAATTCAAACAATAACAATGCTGCTTGCGATCTGCATTCTGAATAATTGCTAAACAAACCTATTTCATCCTTCCTCCACTGTATAGATGGTATGTTAAAATCCCCAAATAATATAAAATCACACTCACGTGAGCTTAATTTTTCATTGACATTTTCAAAAAAGTTATCATATACTGTAGAAGCTACGCTCGGTGGTATGTACACTGCACCCAGAACAACGTTTCGGCCAGGTGAGACTGTCACTGATATCCAAATGTCCTCAATTTCACTCTGCCAATGTAGGAGTCTGAACGGTGATAGATGCTTGGAGACTGCGATAAAACATCCACCTCCCTCCTTCTTTGAGCTGTTGCTGGAGGCTCTGTCGCGCCGGTATACCGTATATCTCGCATCCAATATCTCATTATCGTAGATGTTGTCATTCAGCCATGATTCAGTTACAACAATGACGTCATAGTTGTTTGTCAGAGTATTTAGGCGAAACTTATCTAGTTTCGTTCTAATTCCTCGCATATTCTGGTAATAAATATTGAATTTTGTTGCTTATATATACGGTCTTATTACAAACGGAGGGCATGCATACTTATATTTTAGAGATGTCAGATTTGTTTCTGATCAGTACTGATGGGAATTCTTCATTCTTACGGACAAAGACACGTCCGTTTCGAACCCATACGTATTTGTATGATTTCTTACGCGCCGCTATTCTTACCGCTGCATGCAGACTTTTAATAGTGGGCGAGAGGTGTTCGGAGATGTAAATAGCGTTTTTGTGTCCAGCCAAACCCAGATGACTAGAGTTAAGCTTGTCTTTAACGTTTGCTCTATTAAATTTCGCCACAGCTGCCAGAAATGTGTCCCTTTGAAGTGATGTGCGTAGTTTCACTATTACAGATCTCGGCCGAGCGCTGGATGTGTCTAGCTTTGCAACTCTTTTACACGTGACAATGTCCTCCTCCTTAATGGGGCAAGAAATTACTTTACTGATTTGTGTTATAGTGTTGGTTAAGTTTTCAGTCTTATGTTCGGGTAATCCAGAAATCTCTACATTACTTTCACGTGTGTGATTCTCCAGGAGTGGTAAGCGAGAGGATAAGTCAGTAATAGTATTTTTGAGCTCTGTATTTTCTTTTTTAAGGTTGATAATATCTTCACTGTAGCTAGAAATTTTACATTGGAAGTCATCATATTTCTCATTCAGGTAACTTATACTCTTTAATATTTCCACATTATCGGTTTTTATGGTAGACAATTCGGCAGATAAAGAGTTCTTTAACATTGCTAAAAGTTTATTTGTTAGTTTTTCCTCGAGTGTATTGTACCAAGCAGGAAGCGCATCAGTGCTGTCGAGATCGTACTCGGTCATGTCAGCGGCTACCGCAGTTGGCTGACTTTGAGACTGTTTGTAGCGCATTGTGATATTGGTGTCCAGCGGCGAGGTGCTTGGGGACGTAACGCCACGAACCTGCGACGACCTTGCTGGCGTATTATCGCTCTTTGGCGTCTTGTTGCTGCAGCAGAGACCCTTCCAAGTCTTTTTGTCACCAACGTTCATAGTTTTAAAACATTTCTCTCTTATATTTGCACATTCCAAATCATACCATTTGCGGCACGACGCGCATTGCAAACATTCAGCTTGCTTAATAGCATTCAAACAACCATTACATTTCTTGGGTGGCATTGTTAGCGCGTAAAATAAAGATTTTCTGTCAAGGAATTCTCAGTTGCAACATGGAGTCTAGAATTGTACCTGGTAGACGGCAATAGGCTCGTATCTTATTACGTAGGACTTAACACAGTTGGCGAAATTTGGATTAAATATACTCCTCTACCAACCCCTTCGGGTATAGAGGCGTGAGTTTGTATGTGTAGTTCTCAGCAGCAGCACGGCGTCTGCAACTCTGATAAGCTATAAAGTTGGAGCGACATACTGGTGGCCACATACTCTAGATTTTTAATTATGTCTGGTATTCTAAGACTCGACTGGCCAAGTATACGGCATTAAGTTCACCCGCTATTTAATCATCGCTGGCGATATGTACCTACCTACACAAGAGCGTACCTTCCTTTAGGATTAAACAGGCGCGAGAGTATATGAGAGTGTATTCATATAGATAAACTAGCTGACCCGCGCAACTTCGTCTGCTTCATATAAGATAAGAGAATTTTGCCCGATTTTGCAACATTTTCATTGCTGCTCTGCGCCTATTGGTCGTAGCATAATGTTATAAAGCCTATAGCCTTCCTCGTGAATGGGCTATCCAACACTAAAATAAATTTTCAATTCGAACCAGTGGTTCCTGAGATTAGCGCGTTCAACCAAACAAACAAACTCTCCAGCTTTATAATATTAGTATAGACTATAGACTATAATCGCTTTTAAGACTGCGTCGAGTGTAAGACTCGGTTGGACTAAATGACAGAGCTCGATATTCAAATCGGCGCGCGGCCGCCATGCGCCATAGTAAAATTGTATGGAGGATTTGAAGTGCTTTTTTGATATATATACATATATCTTTATTGTCAACCAATAACTTAATTAACTTAATATTTGGGACGGACAAATTGTAATATAACTATTTATGTATCGTTTAAGTTTAAAATATTAATTATTTTAAGTTTTTTACACGGAGTAATTGTAAACACGTTCATTGTTATGGAAAATGTATATTTTATATTTGTATTAAACAAAAAGTGCTGATTTTATCAACTTAACTTTGACCGCCTGTTTTCGCACATTTCGCTCGGCGCAGGAAGCCTTTCAACGGAGAAAAAGGTTGCACGAAAAGGGTTCTGGTGATTTTGGTAGATACGGAACCCTAATAGGAGAATGCTCTTTATCGACGCGGATATATTTTATGAGACCATCTTAAGTGTTCATAACTAAAACTATATTGTCAATCATAATTCGTAACTGGCAGTTACTGTTTCATGATCAATTTGCGTTCTACATATAACATACCAGTACATTTTAATTACATTATAGGCTAGAGGTCTTGTTTGTCGTGTGAAAGTATGTGTAAAAGTTGTTTTATACGCTTCCTAAACCGCTATTTTCTCTCTTTCACACGAGAATCATTTCTCGTATTAGCTATCTCTATCGCACAGTGCAATGTCGCAGATACCGTTGCGAGTAGTGTTGCGAATCAAGTATGTATCGAGTAATTTAATCGCTTCGTGCTATCGAGTTTGGTTTTATATTTACTTATAAGTTTTATTAAGGCAAGTCACGCAAATACATAAACGTACTTAAATTATTGAAAGTATTATCGAAATTTGATAGAGGGTATATTTTATTTCCCTTAAGTTATTAGTTAGAGGATCAGTACATCAAAAAACAAGAAGGAAAAGGTACACACAGCGACAGCGACACATTAACCTAGACTGTTTGGACTTTGAACTATTAGAAGCTGAACGCTGCGAATCGTGCGAATGAGTGCGTTATATTTTTATTACGCTCTATCCTTACCATTACATCAACACCACTATGCACTGTCCCTTTCCGACAATTCTTTATTTTGTATGTAGCGTAGTTATGCGTATATAGGGTGTCTAACTTGATGTGCAGCCGTGTGTACGACATTCTCTACAAAAAACCGCTGGTAAACAATCTTGTGTGGCTTTTCAGCAGTATGGTAGCCGGGCTTCTTAAGAAGGCTCTGCGTGAGGCTTCTGTATCTTAAGGCAGCATTAAAGCAACCTTTGTTAAAGGGATGACAATGCGCAAGTATTTAAGTGTGGGCTTTTAGAAGCTACGATAAGTAATTAATAAAGCAGATGGGGTATAAAAAATCAAGACAGATTCACTTAAATATGTCAATACAAGTAGGTACAATATCAATGATCATAAATATATATGAATCCCGTTATTCGTAGTTCTACTTTAACTCTGAAACACAGAAGTGGAAATCATTTCTCCTCTGTTCTCCTATCTCATCTTAATCTTAGACAAAATTATCATGTAATGATAATTTTTAACAATAAAACCACAAGTTGAAAGTACAATGTCAGGTAAGAGACCGAATCGACATGATATCATAGGTACTGAGATTCAATTCTATTATCGATTAATTTTATATCGATTACGTCAACTCCACTACAGAATTGACTTTTATAAATCCTTACAAATATTATAATAAAAATTCAGTGCAACAAAACAAACGAAATTGCGAACCGCAAGCAAAAGCTATTCAAATACATATCAATAAACCGTTTGTACTATCCCGACCATCCACGATGTCGTGACATCAAACCGAGTTGTTCTACAATTAAATTATCGTAAGGTATTTGTGTTGCAATTGTATTCGAATCATAGTATGATATTTGAACATACTTGTGCGCTACGCTATACTGCGGTAGGTACACACGGCTACACATCAAGTTAGACACCCCATATACGCATAACTACGCTACATACAAAATAGAGAATTGTCGGAAAGGAACAGTGCATAGTGGTGTCGATGTAATGATAAGGGTAGTCTGTCTGTGTACTAATCCTTGCCGACAATTTTCTATTTTGTATGTAGCGTTAATTATATTAGTAGCGACAATTCTCTATATTGATGTGTAGCCGTGTGTACATACACACGTCGGTCAAGTAGTTAATGTGTTAAAAAGTAACAAACAAACTCAGATTCGCATTTATAATATTAGTTAGCATGTTGTCAATACATTCGAATACATTTGTACACATTGCTAATCGTGACCTTCTGTTGATACATACCGTAATGTAAGGAATAGTAACCGAATACCGATTTATCGACTAACGTATAAATTCCCCATCACTAGTAAATAACATGAAACATGTTTTTGCGGTATTATCACGATTACTGTAACACTTCGGTGTGTTAGCATATATTTCTAATAAGTTTGCGGTTTTTTTGAGGTCACACAGACTGACTGTTATGAAATGTCTGATTCTATTTAGTACAATCGAGGCTATTATAGTTTGTTTGCTTTGAATACTTTATACTGAAGTTAATTTGACCGTCTGGATTTTGGAATAGGTAATTTAAACAGGGCTTATTAAAAGAAAGTACCTAATCTCTTTACTATCTGGAGGCTAGATACTAATTAAGCTCACATGACTAGAAAATTAAATATTTTTATCTTATAGAAGATCGGAGCGATTTAATTTCCTGATACGTACCAATCTACGATAAATTGTTCTTTCTGAGCTTATGAAGGCACTTTCCTGTAAGCGTTCATACAAAGACCCTCGTTTGCAAAATCGGGTATACCTTACGGCTACCACTTCTCGATTTTGTTTGCACGATTGTTTATCATCCAATTGTTTAAAAAGGCTCCTACCATTTTACGCCTCAATATCTGGAATCCTGAACATAAGGAAACGCATCCTAAACTTGTGAAGAGTTTCTGCAGAGATCTGAGTTTCTAGAACATCTAAATAAAGCGTTTAGACCGCACGTAATAGAGTGCGAACCTATTGCCATCAACAGGGCAATAACCGGACCCCTTCCTGTTTCTAAAAATTTCCAAACAATATAAATCGAATAACACTGCTTGACCCAGGAAAAGAACTAGAAACATCACGATTGGACGCAAACGTTACTTATCTATTTGCTGGTTAGCCATAAATGGATTTAATTATACGATTACATAGGTATACTCCGCAAAGGGCCTTACCACGGACGGCGAACAACCTTGATAGTTTGTCACTATGGTTGCCGGCAACCGGACATGGATGTAATTATGCAAGTGAACGTATTTAATAAGAAATAGAAGCCGACCTTAGACTTATTTACTAAACGTTAGACTCGCTATTAATATATTATTATTATTGCGTTTTAAACTCAGTTATTGGCTCATAATTTAAGTCTCACGATTCGATCGGCTTAATTATGGCAATGTATTGCAATCGGTCCAATTATTGCCTACTAATTTGTGCTTGCTGTTTCGCCTGTGTTAATCCCACGGTATAGCATACTATAATAAAATTATCCCGTGTTTGACTAAGACACGGTCTGGTTATTTGTCAAGTTTCATCCAATCCTGTTCAACGGTTTACACATGATTGGGTAACAAACATCCAAACTTCTTCTAGGTACTTTCTCATTAAGACTATCAAGAACAGATGTGCTCAATTGCGAAAATTCGAATTCTCAGATAGTCGATATACACTACAAGACCATTACCAATTTAGAGAATTGGTTTGCCGGCTTTTATGGAAAAGGAATTAAAGATGGGATGATAGAAAGTTAATGGGAGATATGTGTATGACTCTGGCACATTTTATATGTCCTTGTATGTATATATTTGTTATTGTAAACCAGTGTGTTATATATAATAAATAATAAGCCGGTTCCCCAGGCAAGGACCACCTTCCTATAGAAAATTACGGTAAGCGTAGTAAGTGAGACTTCCAGACGCATAGCTATCTCTTACATACATCACCTTTAATCCAATCTTTAATCAAATCCCCATAGGTATACTAAGTTCGGCTACACACATTTATTGTAGACTATGATAACTGCAGACAGAACAACTCACTAACTACTTACTACCTCTCTAAAGTATAAGAAATTTATAAAGAGAATTACTTTCGCATTTTATCATTTTAGTATAAAAAAATATTATTGTCGAATCTGCAATGTTTTTTCACCTCACACGCTGCGCCCGTGCCGGTCGGCGCCGGACCTTGACGCACGTTTCCTATACAGCCTATCTGCTTGGCGCCGATCACGCACTCGCTAACAAGTGCTAAAAGCGATAACATAACTGTTAATTGAGACAGGTCATGTTATTATTGAGAGTGATCTGGACTCTAATGGACAGATTACCTCGTTCGATCTAGAGGCGTGGCAGCCTATTACAAGACTACCAGGGGACTGGTTCCTGGTGAGAGCATTTTTTTAAATTTATGATCTAGGAATTATCAGTGGCAGCAGCAGTTACCCTAAGAAGCTTATGAATTTTTTGGAACGACCAGTCTTCTCTGATTAATTCCCTAAAATTATGATTTGAGATATTAAGGTCATACATATCGTTAATTTTTTTATTTGGCGTGGAATGGTGTCAATTGTGTCCACAACAGTAACAATGACATGTATCCCAAAAGCGCGAGCAATTGCATTACACTTACATTTCGCCACCAAGAATTTAAGTTCTACATTTGCCGATTATCGAGCGCATTTTCAGACACTACACTGCTAATGAGAATTGCCTATCAGAGACACTTTTTGACCTATCAATCAAACTAACTAACAAACTTTGACAACGGAACCGGAACGGTGGTCAAACAGTTAGTCTAAAACGTTATCAGCTTATTATTAAGAACATCCTCCATCAGGTTGCTCACTCAATGACCGCAGTTATAAAACCTGTGACGCTACATCTAATTATACAGAAAAAAGATTCACACAGGCAGTTAATATAAAACAAAGATGGTAAAATAAATTATGCAGCCACAGCCATAAAAAGAAATGATATAACCTTATATTGATGCACTGTATTTCCTGAATGCCGGTGCAAGCGCCCCTCAGTTTCCCTCCACGCCTTGCAAGCGCGCGACGTCAACAGAACGGCCATTTTGAAAAATAACAAAAGAAAAAACCGCGCCATCCGTGAACCGTTCGAAAATTGAACAGCAAAGAAGTTTTCGACAATAAGTTCGTTGTTGTGTTTGGTGGATAATTAAAATGTGTTGTTACATTTGTTTTTAAGGATTGCACTTATTGTTTTAAGGGTAAGTTTGTCCAAATAATTGTTGTTGAACTTTGTTTTATGCAAACAACTTTGTATTATTAATGATTCATGGCAATGTAAGTTAATTACGTAGGTAGACAGGTGTTTATCTTTATAAATACCATCTTTAGTAAATATTATGTCATACCTGCAAAATGTAATTAAAAGGAAAACACTTGGGAGAATCTAATGTAGAGTCCATTGCACTGTCACGCAGAGGTCTCGAGTTCAATTCCATGGCATTCACTTCTGGCTAATCAAATTTATATGCGTATTAAGTATGTCATTATCACTCGCTTTGAAAAACATTTAGACGAAAATAGCATGACAAAGAATTACCCATCACCTATACGCCTGAAGATGCTGCCTTCTACTAACTAAAAAGACGTTAAATATATGGATTGCATATGGCTTAACGTCCTCCTAGTCATCGAACGGCAGTGCAGACATACTATCAACCGGGATTATGCCACTTTGATCACCCAGGTGATTTAAGGAAACATAATAAATAAATTAAAATCATGTGGAATTTGATCACCCAGGTGATTTGTTGGTAGGTGATTTTAGGACACAAAAATGTGGAAGGTGATCAAAGTGGAATAATCCATCAACCGGCACTGGGCCCTCCAGCTATTACCTATGGCTTAACTCTTATTACAGTAAGAAGAAGCGCGTGCCCAGAAGCCACACAGCTTTTAAACAATAAGCCAGAAGTAAATGCCGAAGTTTTAGGCCGACTTTTTATAACGTGAAACATATTTATTCCAAAATTCATACAGATTTGCGTTCCGTAAGGTCAAAAAAAATTCGTTTGCCGTTCTGGATACACATTTTAATGCTAGTCCTACAGGGCTAATATTGTAATGAAAAGTATCCATGCGCAATCTTTGTGAACATTTTTCTCAATGCCGTCGTGCAATTTCAACATGATAGTGTTGTGATACTAACACAAAGTCACGTTCGGCTGGCTGGCGATGTGCATTTCATTAGCCCGTTTACCCTCTTCGCATTTCTAAGACAACATGATAAATGTATTCTTAATTTACACTGACGGTTTAAGTGGTTATCTTTGATATTGTCATTCACCAAGTGTTATGATGACTAGAGTTCAAACCCCACAGGATTTAAAGTTTGTGTGCTGCAGAAATATTTGTTCTGTGTGTGTGTTTTGTGTATGTTGTTACAATGTTTGTAAACAACCTCGAGGCACAACGATAAGACCTAGTGCAGAGGTTGTATAATTTATATAAATATAATGCATAAAATTTGAAATGTTTTAATGCTTTCAAAATTTAATGCTGCTTATCATGAATAGGTACACTGGTTTCTGCTAATGACGTTTTTAAAAACCCAGTGGTAGTTTTTCGCCGCGTTTTCATCCGCGTAAGTCCCGTTCCCGTGGGAATATCGGGATAAAAAGTCTAGCTATCGACATACCAAGTTTAATCGCAATCGGTCCAGTAGTTGTTGCGTGAAAGAGTCATACATCACAACATCCATACATCCATACAAACTTTCGCGTTTATAATATAAGTAAGGAAGTATAAGTAGAAGTAAGGATTAATAATAGATAAAAACAAAAAGAGTGTTAAAAAGAAAGAAAGTTCTATGTATGTTTTTGTGGTTTTGATGTAGGTAAGTTTTACGCAAACAATTTTGCTGTAGGAGTTACCTACCTACTAATATCAAACAATGATTCAGCGAATATTTTAAGATGAATACGATGATGATACCATGGTATGTACAGTTTTAGTAGAATTACATATTTAAAAAAATAGCAGGAACGATTTTCACCTTTAATGTTTAAATTAAATTATGCTCAATAAAATAAAACGATAACGATAAATAGCTTGCTACTATTTTTTTATGATACAAGTAGGTAGGTAGATCAACAGGCTACGTACCCGTTGGACCTCCAAGTCTGGACCTCATCGACTAATATGCTCCTTTGGACCTCTTTGTACCGTTTGGATTAAGGATCATATTAGTCGATGAGGTCCAAACTTGGAGGTCCAACGGGTACGTAGCCGATCAACAGGGGTAACTGTGTTCATAGACTTTACGGCTATTGAAATTGTTCTAATTACCTTCCTATTAATTTAAAAAGTATTCAACATATTTGCGCACTAGAAGAAATAAAATGTGTATTTAGGAGTATAGAACTTTTAGTTACAAAAAATGTTCCTTATAACTGCAATAAGCCTTACGACAATTGTTTGATCGATGATTGCTGCGACGCGATTGGATCACATAGGCAGACTAAAAAAGAACTTATAAAATTTACATTTATTTAAATAGGGATCCTAGCCAGTCGAAGCTAATGCTATCTAAAAAGCCTCGTATTTATAATATGTTTTGATCTGTATGTAAATCGAAACTATAACATGGCCATTAGTAACCACTCAGACTTAGACACCATCCATTACATTCAATCTTTATAACAGAATTACTATATCAGCTATGTATACTTCGTAAATAGATTTCAAATGTGATTCGCTCACGCATTTTAAATACTTCATTGGAATTTATAATGTATTTATGACTCCATGTTATGATGAAACGCTATTAAAACTTTATTGCAAGGACCTGCCACTATTTGACCTTAATTTAATAGGTTTACACCAATGGATATCTATGTATAGGCCAGCTGTTACTTGCTATATCATTGGCATGGTAGCAATAATTGATATAGAAAATAATATAACAATGTCAAAACTTTATTAGGGATACATCGCAGGAAAAGTAACAAGATACATTTATTGCTCAGCGGATAAGATAAAACATATATAACCTTATAAAAAGAAAAGTCATGAGTTCAAGACTGACTCATAAATGCTCAATTCCTGGGATCTAGAAAGTCGAAATTTTGCATACGGATACGATCATAAGCACCTAACACCTAAAGAAAGCAATGCTATTGACGAAAACAATGAACCCATGAGTCCCCTTTCATTATAGATTTTTTCCTAGAGCGAGAATCATCATGTTAAATAAAACAATATGCATATAAACAAATACTTAATCTACTTTCTCATCTAATCTACTAGACCAATACTCGATTCCCGGGATCCAGTGTCTAAATTCAAGCTAATTGACTCATTAAATTATATAATAATAATAATAATAATTAGTGCTTTTAGATACAGCACGCATTGTGAGGAGGTTCCTATCTCTGGAATCCTAACCACCGGCAGCTTGGACCCTGTTCCCGATGCCGGTGGGGTACCATATATTTTATATTTTTAAATGATATGTATTTTTATAGATATATGTATATTTAAAAATGAAAAATGTATTGAAAATATTTAAATAAATAGAATAATAATAATAATAATATTCTACCACATACACACAACACTATCTAGCCCAAACTAAGCAGAGCTTGTACTATGGATACTAGACAATGCATAAACATACATATATACTTTTTTTTTGTAAATACATACATATTATACATAGAAACACCCAGACCAAAATATATTGTTTATGCATCAGTCCAAATTTATACGAACGACTAGGTATCTATCACCAAATACTAAAACCAGACTACATAATATTATGTAGCCTGGTTTTAAAAATCACAAGAGTAAATAAGGTATAATACAAATAAAAAAAACTTTACGTATACAATATTATTGGTAAGAGGTCACGATCTAGGTCTAGGTCACGATCACTCGACTGACTCACCTTTTACAGTAAAGACTGCTTATTTAAAATATTAATCATGCTACTATTTGTATATGTAGGTACCTATAAAATTCTATTACATACCTAAATTCCGATTTATTTATTCACTTATAGTGCAATAAAACGACATGAATTTATAACATTGATTAACTTAGAATACTCTATAAATAAATACGCGAAGAGAAATATATGTATAACTTCTTTCATTTACCTATTACGCGAACGAGTTTGAGATATGGCATATCTACTTAGTTAATATAAAGTTAATATGGATAAGAAGAGCAGAAATATATGACTAAATGCATTACGATCAAATTTCGACAACTGGGCGTTTAGTAGTAAACGTAATTAAAATTACGTTTACTAAGTTTTGAATAATCTTGTAGACTTTTCTTGCTAAAGACCAGACATATTTATAATTTCGTTCATCTGCAAACATATCAAATTTAGGATTGGCTGTCAGGAGAGTGTCGCGCGCGTCCAAAGTAGGTACGACACACTAGGATCAATGTTTTTCAAGCTTACAGACACCTTTAATGTAACTTGTGTTCGTTTAGTGGTCGAAATTAGACCGTATCACTATTGAAAATTTTAGGAAAACATAATTATATAAATTTTAACTGACTGTTTCCATATTTTTATTTATTGTTATCTATTAATTACATTTTTGAAATCCAGAGTTATTTTGAAATGTATGAGCTTTAATATTTTTCTTAAACCTACTTAAAATAAATAAATCGGTCGATAAACAGAGGACAAAATGGTACTGAACTTTTTTGTCTTTGCCTTTATATATACAGATATTTCGAGTGGCAGTCTTTCTTATTATTTGGTGACGTTAGTAGAGTACAAATAAGGCAGATCGTACATGGTACAGGAGCAAAGCAATAGGTACTATTACTGCGTTTCACTTACAGCCTTTATTCCCATTCTACAGGCACTTGCCTAGTCAAAGTCAAAGTCAAAGATAATTTATTCACTTAGGTCACAAAGTAACACTTATGAACGTCAAAGGGGTTAGTGAGTTTATTATATTTACTGAATTTACATTTATGTTAATTGCAAGGTTCAGGCAAAAGGTTGAGCCTATGAGAAGATACCTGCAAGAAACTCAAGGCCACTCTTTTAAATCGCCATCAACTTATAATTTCAGCATTTTACAACTCATTTATGTACCAGGTGTTGCAGTCATTATGCCATATGTCACTGTCCATATAAAACTAAAATCTAAAATAAAGAAAAGTTGGTAATATTATGTAAGAAGCATTTGAGATTTGAAATAATATTTATCAGTAGGTAGCCATTTGTAATAGACAGTAGTATGGCATGAGGACGCATATACTTACACTTTGTAACATGAAAAGGTAGTTCGTGACTAAATGTAGTTAAAACAAAATTTACGTTAATACTTATAAAGTTTGTTTAAAAGAAAAGAAAGATACTTTAACACCACAAAATAAACACGAAGTACCTTCACATAACTAAATTGACTTATATAATACATACATTGTTTGAATCCTGTATGAAACAAGCAACTAGTTCCATGAGTTTTTATCAGTCTAGTTTACCTAACCCAACCAGTTCCGCAAGTAGACATACAGTAAGCTACTTAAAAGTCAAAAACTTCCACCTGACAACTGAAGGTCCAACCACAAACAATCGTAGTAACTTCATGTTGCAACATGTTGCGAATGCCGCACATGTCGAAAACATAGCGGCTTCCATGTGTGCTGATGTAACCCTGTTCTATTGTCTGATGTAGTTGTGTATGGGGAAATGGCATCACAATAGACATTATAGACAGCTTCTTCAGTACGTCTAGGTCCTTTCAAATGTGAAGTACCGGTGCGATTATTCGATATTCGAATGTGTTGGTTAACCGAATGCTCTCGAATATCTTTCGAATGGGATTCCGTTAAACTTATCGATGCGTGACGCGATAATCAATACTAATATTATAAATGCGAAAGAAAAAGGTACAAAGCTAAATTGATTTTAATACCATTTAGTAGAACAAGTAAACTTTGGAAGGAATTCAATTCATATCAGTCCTTTTAAAGAAACGCAAATAAAGCTTGTCCAGATTGTTATTTGGTAACGTGGAATTACATTTAATTATTCGAATGTAGCTTGGCGAAAAATCAGCATATACTTCGAAAATGAATATTTGAATCATTCAATTTTTATCTTTTTTTTTTTTTTTTTTTTTTCTCTTCAATATGACTACATTCCACCTGATGGTAAGCAGTCGTGTGGTCTAAGAGCAGTGGCCTCCACATCGTCCTCATAGCAGCCGAGGCGATGTTGAGGTCTCTACTTTGATGGCCTGAGAAGGTGCTTTTTCACGCCCCGCTTTAAGGACCCAGGATTGAAGGAAGAAGGAAACACGTGCCTTGGCAGAGAATTCCATGCCTTGATCGTTCGGCAGAGATATGAGGACCCAAACTTGTTGGTACGCACTCTAGATCTGGATAATAATTACACATTGCGAGTGGTCAGAGAAAGAAATGGGTTCTCAGTGACTCTAAATATAGCATTTCGCCTACATATATAACTAAGCTGAGGCAGAAAATATGTACATCTACATATCACCAGCTGTTTTAAATTCCTTGTGGATAACACCATAGTGCCGTGTACAGAAAGAATACAGTACAGTCGTACAGTCGATAAATAATTCTCATCTTAGTACCGAGATCGTAAATCGAAACTATTCATGAACAAGGTTCGTGAAAACATCACAACATACTGTAAATGTATGATTCCATACAATTTCTAGCAGAAAACATACTCGCACCACATGCAATGTTACGCTTCTTACTTATTTGGGGTGTACTTAATTGCAAGTCGCAATTGATCATCAAGAAATAAATCGTGAGTATTTATTAGTGTCGGTCACGATATAAGATGTGATTAGTAGTTGTTAAGGTTTTTGTAGGGGTATCTTATTTACCAACCCCCTCAGGGATATTCGACCGCAAATACAGAACCATATCTGATTGAATTATGGCATGGGCCTAGCGGGCAGTTATTCTCTTTCAAATCAACTTTATTTATTTCGTGAATGAAGTTTGTAACTCGTAGAACCTACAATCCTATTTCCCATTAATATTATAAATGTAAAAGTTTTTATGGGTGTGTGGATTTTATTACTCAATCATGCGTCATCCATAAAACAGATAGGCTATATCCTGGATAAACATATGGGATACTTTATCTCGGTATGATGTGCCGTCGGATTTTCGCGAGCAACGCCGCGGACTGAATCTAGTTAAAATCAAAACATGTACATTTTATTGTAATAACATATGCGTAAGAACAACAACAGGTTGCGTAGTCTCGTCGATTATACCGACATTACAATCACAAGGAAATCGATTTATCGATTACATATTATGTATTCGATACATCGATTTCCTTAGAACAACACAAAGAATTGATTTTTAGGTCCAAATTAAAGCGCCGGCAAGATTACATAACAATTCAATTCGTTTTTAAATCGATTTACTATAATCAATTTATCCCTTCGACTCGAATAGTTTTACTTTAGTATATTAGATAGGTAGGATAGCTTGAAATACGTTTAAGCTTAAAGTCCACTTAAGCTTAGCTTCATTTAATTATCAATCGATTAAATCGAATAATCGATTGTTCTTGTATTGACATGACTAGTGTTGTACGATTAACATGTGTACATACCGTGTCTGACATGAACGTCGGTTGCGTGTTGCTCATTAAAGCGCAATACCTCATACTTATTTACGTACTTCTCAGAACATAGAGCGCATTGAGTCAGTTATAACAACTACTTATTGTGCTAATCATGATTGATGATTTTGTCGGTTAACTAGCTAGCTTTTAACCGTGACTTCATTTGTGTGCACTTGAGTTGCTAAACTTTTTATCTTATCTCGAGCAAATTGCCAAGAATCCTAAAATTATTTATTTATACCTATAATGCAAACATTTAAAATTTCAAGACTTATAATAAGCAGCAAGGCGACTACAGCAAAATCATCCGGAAGGAATTTCAAAAATCTGTTTTCATTGTTTACTTCGCAAAGCTAACCTCCTTGCAAGTGTAGCTTTCTAGATCCAAGGGTTTGAACTGGGGGTTGAGGAGTCAGTCTAGGACTGAGTCAGACATTCTTATTTTACGCACTAGCCAATTATTCCGGTATGGCGGGGGAACCTTACAACATCCAACAACCGACACACAACTCGCAGACTCGAAACAATCATTTGTGGATTACATATAATTTAATGCCAAGTGGGGATCGAACCCACAACACACGTCGCAGTGGTACTAGCAAAAGAAAGAGAGAAATATTTACAGGCGATCACTCAAACCACTACGCTATGCGGGCTGTCATACCTATAAGTATAGGTATAGGTATAGATATAGGTATAGATATAGGTATAGGGATAGATATAGGTATAGCTATAGGTATAAGTATAGGGATAGGTATAGAGATAGATATAGGTATAAGGATAGGTATAGGGATAGGTATAGGTATAGGGATAGGTATTGGTAGAGGGATAGGTATAGATATAGGTATAGGGATAGGTATAGGGATAGGTATAGGGATAGGTATAGGGATAGGTATAGGGATAGGTATAGGGATAGGTATAGGGATAGGGATAGGGATAGGTATAGGGATAGGTATAGGGATAGGTATAGGGATAGGTATAGGGATAGGTATAGGTATAATTATATAGTATATTGATTATGTGTACAAATCGTGAAAGTCTACGATGTTTATTTTTAACTTATGATGAATGGTAGTCAGTTGCCTCATCGGCAATTAATTCTCTACTATTAGATAATACTCCGCTTATCCGGTTTCGTTTAGCAACCGTTTAAAGGGTGTGTATTCCCACAAAGAAATGAAAGGCTGTAAATATATTGATTACGTAAAATGTTTCTATATGACCATATATTATCTAAAAAGTAATTTAAAGACAGCGTCAAAGGCGCAATGGTTGTGAATGCGAATCTTCAAACTGTCGGTTTCGATAACCTGGTCGCGCTAAATTTTATTGGGTTACTCTGTTACGAAATTCTTAGTAGACGCTAATTCTCAAACTGTGCCCGGCTGGCGGCATGGCTGCTGTAAAGCAACCGGATCGTCGTCGGGGCAAAGTGTAAACTTAAATGTAAATAGTTATTAAATTAAATAGTAGTAAAATTCAATAATAGTAGTGTTAGAATTTTCAAAATTATGTAATACTAATAAAAGTATTTCAAAGTAAAATTAACAACGCGACAAAATCCGTATAAAGTGTTTAATTTCAATGTATAACATTCGCGTAAACATAAGACAATATTATGTGCCC
Source organism: Catocala nupta (assembly GCA_963675205.1). Classification (NCBI taxonomy): domain Eukaryota; kingdom Metazoa; phylum Arthropoda; class Insecta; order Lepidoptera; family Erebidae; genus Catocala; species Catocala nupta. Next base: position 26,149,865 of record OY776093.1, read on the forward strand.
GGTAGATGACAATAATCTAGTTATTACGTCAAACTCAAAAACATATCGTTCAAAAATGGGTATAATACATCCCTGCCCACCTTGTTGGGGCGTGATACTGTACAGGGTGTCCGGTAATTAATGGATAACCTGGAAATGTCTTATAGTGGAACTGATGGCCGTTTAGAAAACAATATGAAAAATCTATCCTAACTACTACCTGAGATATGTGTTTTTTTTAATTACCATGTATAACTTTCTTGTATATTACGACCATAAATGAATGAAATCCATCGGTTTTTGTTGTTTTATTATTAAACACTAATTATGCTAATAGATAGACAGTCAAAAGTATGCTATGCTAATATAGCTTGTACTTTTTAATGCATTTTTTTTTATTTATTTTTTTCTGATCTGCTTTCAGTTCTACTATAAGACATTTCAAGGTTATCCATTAATTACCGGACATCCTGTTTATAATATAGGCATGAGACTTTATACCAATGTGTATTAAGAGCCCGTATTAGGCATAAACTATTTATCGCTAACATTAGTCACTAAACGATCAGCTATGTAGATCACACACTTTTTGTATCGTATGAGAATCGAATCCACATTCACATTGACAGTAGTGATTAATCACCACGTCCTCAGTCTTATTATTGTAGAGTGCATTCAATATTTCATTTAAGTCTAAAAATGCCTCAGCCCTACGCCACATTCAGGGGTTTCTCTGTACGTTATAACAATTTGATTGATCCGGGAATTGAATCCACACATCTATTGACCACGAGACTACCAAATCGTGAATCAGCATCGGTATGTAGTACAAATGTATACGAAAGATACATTACAGTGCTTTGAACGCATGTGGGTCGCGTACGATCAACGGTACCCCAGTAACCAGTTTTAAAGCCATCCTAATGTATGGACATAGAGTTACACGTGTGGTTACTGCGGTGGGTTGTCCAACTTCTGTTCAACTTAGACCTCTCCTTTTGACTACGGATGACGTAATGAAGAGTCATCTCGATTGCGCTAAATGTTGCGGGTTCGATGTTTGCGCGGGACAGCGGGACAATAAATGTGTGATTTAAGTAGTGCAGTATTTTGGTGTTATTTATCTGCTTATGGACTAAAGCTAGTGTAGCATATGAAGGAATAATACCAATGTTGGAGGGCTTTAGAAACATTAAACATTTGACACACGCAGTCGAATCGCGTTCGTAGTATTTCGACATTGTTCGTCTGACGTCGTACAATTCTTTGTAACTATGGTTACCTATACCTTATTTATATGTAATAGAGAAATACAGAAAACAAAGTAGCAAGCTTAGGAATTTTGGTCGAATTTGGACCACTAGATAATAACTACGTCTTGTAAGCAGGGTCTCGGGTTCGAACCCTCGAAAACCTCTGACTTTCGGAAGTTTTATAAGTTTTCGAAATTATGTGCGTATTGATTGACAATTATCGCCTGACGATACCCGCGGCAAACGCGTGGATTACACGGGATATTATCTAAATTCTAACATAATAATAATAACAATACACCAGAACTATTACTGCTTATACCCTAGATCACCTATCAATGTTACATTAAGACCTGGCAGATAACCTATATCCACACAAAAATATTATCACCCAAATCGGACCAGTATTTCCCTAGTTATTAGCGCACAAGGCAAGCAGACGTTGTTTTATTATACATAAAGATGAGTATATATACTTACAGATATGTGTGCCATACTCACCGGTACTTGTAACTAATTGCTGATTATCCTAATACTCGTTCGAGTACTGCACGATCAGCAGTTATAATGGCCTAAGATTTTTTCTATAATGAGAAGATGACTGTGGTTGCACAAATGTAATGACATTTAGGTTAACTTATATTAAACTATAAAACGATATCGTCATCAATATAAATGTGGAACATCTCGATTTTCAGGGCCGTAACAATTTTTTTCATATGTGTAAAAACGGTACCTAGCATTTTTATGTTGCTAAACTGGGCAAATACTTAGCATGTAATCCTAGTATCATTAAAGGCCGTTGTTGTTTTTAAGGATTGGTTAGACGCTGGCATATATCACAACCCTGCTAAACACCTGACGAAGCCTAGAGTCACCGCAGGACACGCATAAAGTCATAAGTCATTTATTTCAGATCAAATTATGTTACATATAATAAGATGATACTTATTATATGCCTACTAAATAAAAGATTAAGAAAGGCAGCTAAAATCATTTAATGGCGATTTCGCATTAGCTTATTTACTGGCAGGGTAAGCAGAGAGTACAGCGTTTTACACGCTACTCATACGACTGAATGAATCTTAAACAGTCACCATAATTACTGCGCAGTACGGTACACGATATGTTCAGGTTGGTGCTCGCTATGATCACACGTCGTGGTGAACATAATTGTGGTAGAAAGCCGACGACACACTTGCCTCCTTCCGTGAACCGCTTAGATATACTAAACATTACCTTGTATCATTAACATGGTATTAGTATAAACTAAATTAATATAAACTAAACTAATCTAACTGCTATCGTAGGGCAGCGATGCATGAGGTCCTGTGTTTTATTCCTGGGTCGAGCCCACAAATAGATATTAGGCTCTATTGTCTTTAAGAACAGACCCCGCAATAAGTGCAAAGCCTGGAACACAGGGGACTTCACAAACATTCAAACAACGGACACACTAATATTTTCTTCCGTGTGTGGATCGAACTTGCAACTGCTGCAGTGGCAATAGCGAAGTGACAGCTTAAATCAATACGACATTTAGCGTCAGTATGTATAATATAATAAAATCAGCCATTTATCTATATATTATAATATACGTGAAGCAAAAACCTTGTACTCCTTTTTACGCAAATTGCGCGGGCGGAGGAGTATGAAATTTGGCACAGTTAAAGTTTATATGGAGGAGGAGGGGCGAATCCTTATATTTTTATAAAATATGCATTACAAATACATTAAATTAATGAAAAAACACTACACGCACACAACCATGCATTTGGCACAAGCAGTCGAATCGCGTTCGTAGTATTTCGGCATTGTTCGGTTGACTTCGTAGAACGCTTCGTAACTATGGTTACATACATATGTATGTGGAGTAGGTGACTAAATACTAAATGAAATATAATTATAAGGGTATAGTTATAGACAATAAAACCTTAATCGATCAAATTTAAAATTCAAATTAATTATGGGCAAATTACGACCACTTGGCGATCGTTAGTTTAAATAAATTGTCCCACTGTCGGGCACAGGCCTCAGTGTGAGAAGGGTTAAGCCATATTCTACCACGCTGGCCTAGTGCGGGTTGGCAGACCTCACATATCTTTGAAATCATTATGTGGAGCTCTCAGACATGCAGAGATCGCTCGATGTTTCCTTTCACCGTTAAAGCAAACGATATTTAAATATTTAATACGCACATAATTTCGAAATGTCACAGGCCTTGGGATCAAACTCGAGACCTCTGCCTGACAGCCCAACGGTCTGCCACTGGTCTATCATTTCTTATTTACATTCTCTTTACTACGTTCATATTCCTATGACAAATCCTTTTCAAGTTCACATTGGTAAATACCGCAATAACACATAACACGTTATATAACATTACATATTACTAAAGTAATTCAAAGTCAGCCACCATGTGAGGAACAATAGCTCGGCACTACAATAGATCTGATATACCTGTTACTAACTGTGCCTGCAATACGTAGAAACTATTTATTTAATTAACATCGTTTGTTCTGGTTGGTCCACGTGGGTTTTAAGACGGCTTACACATAGCCCGCCTGATATGGACCTTATCCTATGGACCCTTGCAATATTTATACAAATAAAGAAAATTGAAGTATGTGAATGCGTATGAAACTATATACGGTACTCAAAAATCAATTTTAAAATAATCGTCTGTCTGTCTGTCTGTTTGTTCCAGCTAATCCCTGAAACTGCTGGACCGATTTTGACGGGACTTTCACTGGCATCTGCCAGCCTGGTAGCTTTAGTTACTCCTTATAACATCAGCTAAGTATCTAACTGATGTTATAAAGAGTAACTAAGGTTACCTTTATTTTAGAAAAATAGGGGTCAGCCAAAAAATCATTCCACGCTGGCGAAGTTGCGAGTAACATCTAGTAATAAAATATAATCTTTATTTTCTGACCACAGATCCATAAAACAATAGCAGTATTTTTTTTAAGTCACCTACCCTAATGTACTAGCTCTGTGTCGCGGGGTATTTTACTCAATTTGTTGACACAAAGTTCAGCCAGACTCGTCAATTATTTGTGTACCTCACAAATAATTAACCTATCTGGAACTCGAACGCACAACAATCAGCGCGGTAGAGGCGAAGAGCCTATTACCCGCTGCGCCACCTGTACAGTCAAGACATATCACGACCCTGCACAAAAAGTAATCACTTGTAGTTTAAACTTAACATCACCAACGCATGCTCAATGAAGGTCTGATTTTATTTAGGCATCAGATGAAATACCTTATTTGATATTTGGTACATATATAGACTGTATTGGTGTCGCTGCAATAGTAATGTGACTGCTGTGCCTGCGGTATTTTGTTCGATTCCCGGGTCAGGCAAAGTGTTATCAGGTTTTCCAGTCAGAAAATTTCCAGCACGAATGACCTATGACCGGTACACGGTAACGAGCAGATTGTTGGAATGAAGGTATTCTTTATGTTCATTGTTTAAATGTTTGTAAAGCTCCACGCGACGTAGGAATTATACATAGAGTGAAAATGGTCTTTAAAGCAAATACGTATTAAATTAGAATAGTCGGGTGAATGATTCTCATAAGTCATAAGCATAACACAGGAATTTCCTAGCATGGAGGTCATAAATCAAGACCTGTAAACATTGTTTTAAGTTCAGCAATGTTGTATCATATTTTTATAGTTACGAACTCGTTCGCTAATCAAGGTTCGCCCCCGAGTAGGTATTTGTTAGGTTTCTTCTTAAAATCCACCCAAATATAGGAGCCGTCTTTCTATGAAAGGGGCGAAAGTCAAGGGGCGTGCGGACTCGTAGCCATTTTTATGTTATCCTTAAAATGACAATTAAAGATTATTAATATTATTTAAAATGAATGAATTACAAAGAAAAATATTTAATAAAGTGATGGAATGGAAAATGGAACAGGATTTATTCCTAGTATGGCATAATACCGGTCCGGTGCCGGCTAAACCGTCGCCTGAATGTGTGAAAACCCATTAAGAATACGTCTTACTCACCGTTCTAGTATAAATAATAACATTCAATTAATCAAAATATTTTACTCATTTAGGTCACAAAACTTTCATAATATAACATTGTTACACATTATGTTACGAAAGGCAAATGTTATTTATATCTATTATGTAACATTTATGTTTGCAAATCTTCTCGTCAAGGTCATTTATAAAAGAAATTTATGTAATAACTATGGTAAAAGGGTAGGCAATAAATCTATTACGACTATCATGTTTTACGTAATAGAGGGTGCTAAGTGTCGTCTTTTAGCCACATCAACAGACTCTATGCTCTCCCCCATGCCTTATAAAACGAGCCTCATGGCCAAGCGGCACAGCGTCCATCTGCATAGTTAAAAATGGTTTCATCTTCCTAGAAAGAGATTAGACCATTTTTAAGACCAAGTGTTAGAAATCGACAAGTTCTATTGCAAAGTTCCTTTCTAACAATTTTCACTAGTTTTGTCTTTTCTGCTAGACTCTTTGTTAGTGGAAGTACTTCGATGAAGACTAAAGTTGCGAATGGAATGGAGTTTGTACGGAGACCACCCTTTGTACAGGAGAAGCCCAGCTTAAGACTAGTAAACCTGTTACTGCGTTTCGCCCAATGAATTACATTTCCGAGTGCAGACATAGCTACTTAATTACATACCTTTTTGTTTTCCCTACGCCCTACGGCCTGTAACGCACGAGTGATACCTACTAACATTACAAGTTAAGCTACGTTTACTAACTGTTTATAACCAGACGTGCCGCAAATTTCTTTATCTCTTTTGCTATACAAAATATACCTACTGTCGCAAAGTATATACCTTTGCTAATAAAAGTAATTCTATTACAGAGTATAACATCTTTGCTGTTAAAAAAATTCTATCAAATACACCTTTGCCAAAAAAGTACAGCAAAAGAATATAGATACTATGCTAATAAAAACCACTGACCCAGTATACACCCCAGTTGATAAAAACGTTATATCACAGATTATATTATGCTGATAAAAAAAGCTGTCGCATACCACAACTACCTAGGCTGATAAAAAAATTGTTACAAAGTAGCAAATCTCCATGCTCTGAATCTCACATAATAATAAAGTGTACGCGAACTGAGGGCATACACAACACAAGGCTAAGGTTACAAGTAAAGGATGTTCTCATAACCATCCGTTAGCCTCTGCCCACGATAATAGCACTTATAATGCGTATTAGCACAACAGTTTTGTTAAAGGGCTGACGGCTTTAATATCGCGTGCAGTTATTGCGTTGTGTTATGCATTTTACACAGGCATACACATTCATTATATAAGCTACATGTACGTGTGTGTGATACTCATCTATTTGAGGCGTACTATGTATTCATATTTCGCCAACTATGTTTAAATAAATACATAGTCTCACACAAGACGTAGTTATTCTTTTCCCTAGCCTTTATTATTCCCAAGTCAGTTTTCTAACTACATCTGTGTAAAGGCAATATGTGCAGAAATAGTAGGAATATGGTATTGTGGCAACGCAACCGGAGCTAAGAGACGAATGCGCATTATTTTGACTTTGAGCATATATCGCTTATGGTACTGACGTAAGATTGAAGCGGACTAAACGATAACATAATATTGTCTTACCTTTACGCGAATGTTATTCTTCTTCTCCCTAGTTATTCCCAAGTCACTTGGGGTCGGCTTTTCTAGTCTAACCAGATTTGACTGGATATCAGTTTTTACACGAAGCGACTGCCATCTCACCTCCGCAACCCGAAGGCTAACGATGCCTTAAGGTTAGACCAGTGTCAGGATATTAGAGGGCACTGACTTCCCAATAACAACTGCCATAGATGTTCATGGCAGCAGGGACCAACGGCTTAACGTGCTCTCCGAGACACGGAGCAGGCGATAATTGTCAATCAATACGCACGTAATTTCGAAAAGTCATATAACTTCCGAAAGTCAGAGGTGCGCGACGTGGGTTTGAACCCGAGACCATCTGCATTGCAGTCTGTTGGTCTCCCCACTTAGCTATCGCTCCTTACAAGAAGTAGATGTTATGTTTTTAAAAAAAATAGGCAGCTCTCGCACTTGGAGTAATTTCTGTGCCGTGAGAGACTTTACAAACATTCAAACGACGAACACAACGAATACCCAGATTCGGAATAACCATTTATGGAGCACAGAAATTGGAACGAAGTTCCTTATCGCGCGTTGTGAAAGGGGGCTACACGAAAAAATTCTTACGAAAAGTTGTCACGACACTTTTTGCTATAGTAAGCTATTGTAAGCTGTGCGGCGTGCGTAAGTAGTTACGCTATCTCGCTCGCACTGTTCATTCATGCGCCAGCAGATTACTTCATTATGGAAAAAACGCGTGACCTTGTGGCCAGCTGCGAGATAACAGACTTCTTATTATTATGCACGCGCCATGTAGGGTGTGTATCTTTTATGGATTTATTTAGATTTTCGGCAATTTATAAATTAATTAATTAAAAAAATTTATTACAATTCCTTCACTAATTAATCGAAAGGAACTTCGTTCCATCCGGGTGTCCCTTGACACCTCTCAAGTTTTTTTTTTGTTCCGTGTGGAAATCAAACCCACAACACTCGTCGCACTGGCAGTGGCGATGCGACCACTTAAATATCTACGCCATACGTGCAGTCACGTACGTCAGACGGATGTGTTACATAGGTAGATTTCGCTAGTCTAAGACGTCCCAAGTAATAGAGAGCGAGGCTGTTATCTTTTACCAGAAATAGCTTAGGGACAACGTGCTGCTTTTGAAATTTTCTTGAGAGAAAACCTAACACCATTGACCGTTCCAAGAAGCGAATCTAAAACCTCTTGTATACATACATAAGTCGCATTTACCACCCTGCGGGGACCGAGGAAATATGTTTAAGAGAGGACTCTGAATGAGCATTTTGTCATCAGAAAGACTTACTTCTACTGCTGTCACGCTTCGTAAAACTCAAAAAAATTTGGCCTCCCTTAGAATTTAAGCTCAAAATTATGTACAGTCAGCGACATAAACAGTTGAACATTTAACAAATTTAATGAATAACAGTATTTTATGAATGGAAATTTACTTATTAATTTTCTATGGTAATTAATTTTGATTAAAATAACTATATGTTAACCGTTACTGCAGTAAAAGAAGAGAAATTCTTATTACTGTTTATGGTAAATCAATTCACAGTCTAGCGAATGTTTATTGACTTATGCCGTTGACTTTACCAACGCCCCTAAGGTGTTGACAAAAGAGAAATTACTGGCAATAATAAAAATATTCGAAGACACGATGAAGCTGCATCCCAAACAATGGTCTAACATAAACAATACTGATTTTATTAACTGCTAAAGAATGTTAATTCAATCGTAGCTTGAGAAAACATAGCTTCACTTAATTAGTAACGGAATGTATGTATTGAAACATTATTTTATAGAAAATAGATGTCATTCTTACTAATTGGTTGTCACGAGAGAGAGTTAATATATGTTGTTACTAACCTATCATATGGTTTTTAACCCGTCAGCTTAAATTAAGCATAATTATAGAAGCTTTGTGTCTGGATGCTGGCGTCTGATCGTCGATGGATGAATTTAAAAGCAGTGATAGCTTGGAGAGAGATCTTCAAGATTAGACTGCCACGCAGTGGTGTCGAGTTTGAGGCATGCACCTCTGAATTTACGAAGTTATGTGCGCATTAAATATGTTATTATTTGGCTCTTTAGTTAACTGATCCCGCTCTAAGCTGGACCCGCGGGATGAATTGACTAGTTCATTTATTTTATTATTTTTCTTTTGACAACTGGATCCGCTTTTAAATTAGGCTAAAATCTAATGTGTATTTTCAAATTTGTGGACAGGCGTGCGGAAAGCGTTTAACAAGGACTATAAAACACAGTGCATAGTGGCTATATAAAGCTTTCTCGCTCACATGCATGCACCTGGCATAACAAAGAACTAAGACTGGCTGGCCAGCGGAAAACTTGCGTCTTTGTCAAACACCAAGGGTAATGAATGACTAATGAAACATTAAGCCCCACGTGCGCTCATCCCTTCTTGCAGATACTGATAAGGTTCTTAAACTGTGATTGGCTGAATCCAAGTATTCAAACACTCACTATGGGTCTATTTGATTTTCAAATGTACTTGACTTGAATTCAATGTGTCTGCGGCTTTGTAGTAATGTCTTGGTGATATTAATGTCTAATACTTTTCTCGATAACTATACAAATTATAAAATTATGAAACGGGATCAGTAGACCAATTCAAAAATACATTAGCTCAACTGATCCCGCGGGTCCAGTTCGACCGGGATCAGTTGACTAAAGAGCCATTATTTGTGGTTGAAGGTAAAATATCGTGAGGAAATCTATATGGCGGACTTCATAAATTAATTGGGCCATAGTCCACCGACGTCCTATTTATTTCATTTTAAGAACTCTAATTAGATTCAGCTAATTATTAGTGTTTCCATGGAGTGACTGTTGCTATCAAACCTCCACAAACTAATTGGATAAAGCCAGTCTGGGTTTACATTTCAGGGTCGCAATTGTGATTTTCTATCAATAAAGTCTCAATACCATATAGGAGTGCCCAGAAGACGCCAATAGGCTTATTCCTCCACGCCTTACGCCTTCTATGACGTAGGACTAAATTATTACATCCGAAATGTCTGTGCTATAAACCTCTGCCTAAACCTTCGAGGATATGGACGTAACATTATGTATGTGCAAATGACAAGACCGCAAAAGACAAGTAAGCCGTAATATTCACTTCAGGTTTAATAAGAGAATTCTACGTTTTATACAAATGCGAAAAGTTTGAACTAAAACACACAATATCTTGTATAAAAGATAAATAGATACGGCACTCAGTATCACTCACGTCAAATCTTATCAACAGATATGACGATGATAGTGTCATTTCTTCACAGGTTCTTGTAGATGTTGTCTGATAAGTAATGTCGTAATGTTATGGGAAAGTTTCTTTATCTTTATATTTTTGCAAACGATAACATTTATTGAAAATGTTTATTTGTACCGACAATAGTTGTAATATGAGTTATAATAGTAATCCTATAGTTGTTACTCGTCATAAATAAATAACTTCTCTAGCGCGTCAAATGGTAGATAAGCTAATTCTAAGTGCAAAAAGTATGAAAATATTCCTGGTATTTTTTTTTTCAAAAGACGCCTTCCACACTGCATACAATTCCTGTATCGCGAGTGACTTTACAAACATTCAAACAACAGACACAAAGAAAACCCAGACTCGGAACAACCATTTGTGAATCGCACAAATTTTTTTCACTTGCATTTCTAGGCTGCTTACTTGACAGCAAAATGTAACTAAGAATTCCCAAAACTAAAACACGGGATTTACTAGTGTACCTAAATGGCTTGCCACAAACTTAGCGTAGGTACGTAAACGTGAATTACCTTGACGATGTCACCGGCAGTATTGTATTGATCACAACAATTGTGTTGTGTACATCAAGTACGAGTCGTGGGAATCTGTGTGCGTCAGTGGCGCTAGACGACGACATAACCACTATTGGAGGTAGCGTGGGAGATGCGGATCTAAGCTATAAGAGACTGACGTGGAAGGACGTTTGTAATACTAAACGGTTAATGTTGTTTTTGGAGACTTGCAACACTGGCGTGTAGGTAATCATTTAAAAAAAAGAATCGCTGTGTTGCTAGAGCAAGGGGCAGAAACCACACTGGCACTAAATACTTAAATGCCGCGCTGGAGGTAAAATAGCATACTAGGTTTTGTCTGCGGCTGCGCTCGCGTAAATGTAGGTTATGACATTTTCTATAAATCATCTGGAATAGTACTTTTTTTCTGAATAAAAGGTACTTCATATCCTTTTCTGTACAACGAGAACGTGTATGCGAAATTTCATGATGATCGATCGAGTAGTTAAGGCGTGAATGCGTAACAAACAAACAAATTTACATTGGCATTTATAATATTAGTAAGGATTGGTCTACTGTTGATATCTGTGTCTGTTTCAGTTTTGGTCCAGCTACAGAATAAATATGTGTATCACATATTTATATCACTTGTGCTGAGTGGAGATATCACTCATAATATAAAAATATCAAATCAAAGCCGTGGTAAGGTGAATTAAACCAATGCACTACCAGAGCAGTCATATTAGGGATCGATTTTAAAGTTACTCTACCTGAATATGACTCTTGAAATATGCTTTATGTAAAACATATCTGATGGGAATAAAGGTATTTTTTAAAGTACTCGTGATAAATTGCTTACCGACAATGTCTAATATTATCTGTGAGGTACTGATAATATTAGACATTGTGGTATATTCGCGCCACCAGCGCTGTCAACAAGACCGCTTGTCACTTGGTTTTTGTTTTTATATGCTATGGAGATGACAGATCTCTTTGTTTATTTATTTTTTTATTATAATAGAGTCAGGAATCAGTTTCTTGATGTTGCGTCACCGTTAAGTGCAATGAACTAGGAAATCATTATGTTAATTTATGAATATTTGAATCAATCGTGTCCGAGTTTATATTTTTAGATAAACGAGAAAAGTAAGCATGTGTTTCATATGGTTTACACAGGCCATGGATTATTAACAAAGCCGTGGATTTCTAACAAAGCAGTGGTGAATGTGACTGCTGTTCAGCTTATGATTCAAAGCCCAGGTCGCGTGACTTCTGTCGAAAAGTTTATAGTATAGCTTTCTTAGATATTCTCGATTGATAGTAATAATTTGATACTGTATTACATGAGATCTACAAACATAGCTAAAAAAATTTAGATATCATACACCTCTGCCCACCCCTTCGGCTTCGGGGATAAGGATTTGTATGCAATTAGGTAATGAATGTATAAAGATGAACTATGTGCTTTTAGGGTTAGTTGGTATCTCTTTCATTAAGTTAAGCGTACCAAATTATGTCTGCTGCTATTACTACGTAAAGAGGTGACTATTACTATCGCAGCAGTACAACTGGCAGTACTGTAATGCCGGCGTCATTCGGTTATCACCACTCGTGCGCGAACGAGAAATACTTACACGTTGTTTATAATTATATATATAGCGTTGTCCTTGTCCCACTCAATAAGCTCAGCCTTAAGATAATAAGCCTGCTTCCATATTATTTAAAGTGTTTGTTATTGCCTCTCTTTCAACTCCCACGGGATCGACAGTCAATTCATCACCATTTATTTAACCTTCGTTTAATAGCTCATCAGCTTACCGCTCGCATACTTCTTTAACAATTACTTGAACAAATAATACACTTGATGAATCAACTCCCGCGCATGCCATATTAAGCTTAAAGTTCAAAACGTAGGTGATCAAATGAAGCTTGTAGGTTGTGCAATATTTAATTAATAGCTTCAAAAGTTAATGAAGTATTGTTAATTTATGTTACATTCGTTTTTAATTTATTAAATTACCAAGATTATGATTTATTCGTGTTTGACACTAGTTGGCCCGCGCTCATTTTTGTGGTGACACGTCACTTGCGACTAAACCATGATGGCATTGATGGCATAGTGGTTTGAATTTGTCGCCTCTCCATTACTACTGCATCGAATGTTTTGTGGGTTCGACCCCCACACGGAACAAAAATTTGCGTGGTCTATAAATATGCTCTGAGTCTGGGTATACTTGGTGTTTTTGTTTCAATGTTTACAAAGTCCTCAGTGACACAAAAGTACATAAAAAAATAAAACTATAAAACACGCTTTAAAACATAAAACATAATATAATTTAATAATTTTAATGTAAAAAAGTGTGGGGTGCTTTCTAAGATATTTTGATAACCCCCACGCTTTTTTACATTAAAACTATTAAAGCGTGTTTTTTAGTTAAACTATTATTTATTTTAATTTTATTTTATATATATATATATATATACATATATATATGTTTTCTAAATTGTAGTATTGTCATCGGTCTTCGATAAGTGTGCAAAGTTTCAAATCAATCCGTCGGTTTGAAAGGGGTGAAAATCACGTTCAAAGATTCCGTTACATAGATTCATAGATACATATCAAGTTAATAAAAGCGTGTTAAAAATACGCTAAATGTGAGCGGCTCAGTTCAACAAAATAAAGGTTATGAATAGAGCCGTTTTATGATGTACCCAGTTCAAATGTGAAGTAGTTCAACTAAGACAGAAGATGGAATTTGTGTGATCTAAATCATTTTTCAGGGTTTATAATATATTCTTAGTAGGTATCCGTTATTTGTAAAGTCCCTCGCGACAAGACATGTTCCTAGCGCGGGTGCAGCCTATAAAAAATAAAAGAACTTTCCATAGCAACAGTAGAGACATTCAAAACATTTTTTACTACTTAATACTGCGTCTCAATCGTGACTGTATACTTAAATTAGTTGTTGGGAACTGATAAAAAACAAAACGGCTGTTAGGAATGAATCGTTACAAGCGACCGAGCGTAATTGTGTTCGTAAAAAGTTGGAGACAGATTCGATACGGTAGTAAAGCTGACTAAGCTATTTTTATTTGTATTGCTATGAAATTGTACATACATAGGCAAATGTTGGGTCGGTGACCGTATGACATAAGTGAGTATTTTTAATTATTGGTGTTCTGTAAACGGGGTCAGCCGCATGGCATCAGACATGCATAGTCTTTCGCTATCCCGAAAGGGCCTGCATACACCATGTTGCATCACACCCACTTCGTATTTTAACTCCACCAATAATGCGGGTTTGTTTTCGTCTACTGGTACTACTTATTTATTTATTTAGTTATTTATTTATTTATTCTTAGGAACTCCAACAAAGGATACACAGTACATGCAATCATTACAAAAATTTGTTCGATAATTTGTGCTCCTTCAATTACAGGAGAACACGTCGTGAGTACATCTTTTCAAAAAATTTACAAGAAATGTTTTTTATAAGAATCTAAACAGTTTTGTAAATTGATACGAATACAGATACAAATTCAACAAAATACAGTTAAATTAAAAGTGAACCCTAATAAAAAAAAATTTTAGAAGTTTAACAAAAATACATTCTAAATAAAAACAGAAAATAAGGCAAAATATAGAAAATAGGAACTATAAACATTTGTCTAAGAACTAATCCTTAACTGATCATACAGACTTCTATACATATGTATGTAGACTTCGTGCAGCTGCTATGTATTTCCTAAAATAAAAATCCAATAAAACTTTGTCTAACCTTGATATCTTATCTGAGACTGCAAACAATAGCGCCAACTTACGGATCGCAAAATCAATGAGTCAGTCAATACTATAAAACACTTTTTTTTATCGTGGGGAAATGCTCCTTATTCATACCCCCTCGCCACAAGGGGAAGCGAGAGGGTTATGTTGGACTCTTCGGGCCTACCGACTAAAACCCCACGGTATGCCAACTCGTTGCTTTGTATGACAGGTGGGTCGCTGGAACTGAAACTGCATCAGCGATCCAGCAGTGCCCAGTACAGACAGGAAGGTCTGCGGACGACGACTTCTGGGCGACGCGACGTCCCGACACGACAGAGCGCTTTGCTCCAACTCAATGCCTTACGGGCGGGAGATCCCCGTTCTCCCCGTGGCCTTCATTACGGCGGCGGCCAACCGGTTCGCCGGCGTTGGCACGGATCCACCAGGATACTTTCCACGCGGATCCGCTCCGCCGCCTCCTTCTGCGAGATAACGTCCTCGCAAAAGGATGCGACCGCTACCCACTTCCTCTCACTGTCGACCATGGCTAAAAGCTACTGTAGCCTGCCTTAATTTTTCTTCTTTCTTTATTTAATCTCGATAGTGAACGAGTGCGCCCGACTATACTGTATATGTGTGTCTCGGTTTTGATTCCCGCGTCGGACAAAGTGTGATGAGGTGTGTATATATTCTTCTTTTAATCTGCCTTGATCACAACTGTTTGTTCTTTCCTTCTTACATCACATTTGACTGGCCACCGGAACTGATTTGCAACTATAATTAATTCGCAACTAATAAATATGTATATGGATGAAAGTTTGCTATCTAGCTCACCAAACAATCCGGAAGCAAGGATCATAATTATTTGTATGACATAATACAGCCACAGGTGGTCGTTCTGTAATATACTTTTCTTTATATCTGATGGACTGGTTTGTTACGCCATGTTGTGTTTTGATAATATTGAATACTCATCATGTATTTGATATCTAATATTGGTGACCCCAAACAAAACTTTTTAACTTTTGTGTTGCATTATATCATGCAAATTGAAACCTTTTTGAAGCATGAAAATGATTAAGAATATGCAAGAATATGCACATATATGTAAAGCTGCATCTCACGAACTAGGTTTTTATGTATCTCGAGAGCTTGTTTTTCAGCTACATCATAAGTTACGAAATCATGAAATGCTACGTGTGCAGTATACAAAAAGAAATAATATTTATACATATACATTTTTCATATCGGTATATACATACATATACAACAACAATATATATTATATATATATATAAGCCAAAATCATTTTTTCATATCGGTGATAAAGTAACATCAATGAACGTCAGTTTATGAATTAGTGAATTTAAGAAGCTACCTACGGTAAACAGTTTTAATTCAAAATTAATTTTTTAAATACTGCCTTTCACATTCTTAATAATATTAATGGGTCTAAGTAATTTGGGTTCATATGAAAATTATACCATAATATATCTTTTAAAACAAAAACGACAAGGACTGGCAGTTTTCAATTGAGACATCGAGCAGTGTAAGTTATTGTAAATGGTGACCCATGTGAAATTGTCGGCAGTAATTTAATTTAACTTTAAATAAATTTTTAGACAACCCTAAATAAATATATATATAATTCGAACTGGTTTTATTTATGATTATACGTAACAGTCATGTCTTCTGTTCTTACTTACAGAGTAATTAAGATAAACAGAGACCATCATTTGCTTCTAATCTATTAACAGAAGCATTTAGTTAAGTGTGCTTCGGTTTCTAATTAAAGTAAAGTTGTGTTTGTTAAGATTAAGGATATTTAAAGGGTGGTTCACATGTATATTTTAACATAAAAGCCAGTAGCCACGTGTTTTTTCTTTAATAAAGATTACCAGAAAATTACTAGTAATTTCGTTTACCTTTCTAGCTAAGCTAGAATGCTTGTGTTGTACAGTAGGTGTTGTAGTTGATTTACGTCGGAAGTGCAATGGATGGAATCTGAACCAGCGATCTCTCGAGCTCGCATCTTCGAGTGGAGATATAATCACTCAAGACAAGCTCAATTAAAAATATATATTTATTACAAAAATCTGTATACCTTTAAAATACATAATTAAATGTATGTATTTATTATTAATTTTAAAATATATGTGATTTATTTACATATTTGTATGTATCTAAGAATCTAATCTAGCTAACAAGACGATTCTATATTTATTTATTCTTTATACCAAGACCAAGATATTATATTAACTTTTCTATATATTTTCACAATTTTCAGCTGCTGGACATAAACCTGTAAATCCGTAGTTTATTTATTTCCTCATGATTTAAAATTAATTGCTTACAATAGAACCTAATGATGCGCACACGCAATTTGCCCGTAGTACCTATACTAGAAAAAGTTATATAGTATTATATATATAGTAATATACTAATGTTTATACGTGATTTATTTATTTCCTTACGGATAAAAAATGAATTGCTTGCCGTAAAACCTAATGATGTGCGCACGCATTTCGCCACTTGTTAGTAGCTGGTTGCCATTAATGATATGATTAATGCTTCGTCCCCGTGATCTTGGCTATATAACAATATAGCCTAGATATAACCTTTGACAAGAATTGACCTGACAAATACAAAAATATTTGTTTATACAGGATGTCCGGTAATTAATGGATAACCTTGAAATGTCTTATAGTAGAACTGAAGGCCGACCAGAAAAAAAAAATTAAAGAAAATAATATATATTGAAAAGTGCAAGCTATAGAAGCATAGCGTACTTTTGACTGTCTATCTATTAGCATAATTAGTGTTTAATAATAAAACAACAAAAATCCGATGGATTTCATTCATTTATGGTCGTACTATATACAAGAAAGTTATACATGGTAATAAAAAAAAAACACATTATATTGTCTTGTGTTTACGCGAATGTTATTCATTGAAATTAAACTACTATATACGGATTTTATCGCGTTGTTTATTTAACACTCTATTACATAATTTAGAAACTGTTACACTACTATACTATACTATTAAACTTTACTAATTTTAAGCTAATTAAATTATTAAAATTATCAAATCAAAGCAGCCATGGTCACGGGGATGGCTGCTGAAAAGCAACCGAAACGTCGGGGAAAGTGTAAACTTAATAACAAATAGATTTAATAGTTTTAATAATTTAATTAGCTTAAAATTAGTAAAGTTTAATAGTATAGTATAGTAGTGTAACAGTTTCTAAATTATGTAATAGAGTGTTAAATAAACAACGCGATAAAATCCGTATATAGTAGTTTAATTTCAATAAAAAAACACATATCTCAGGTAGTAGTTAGGATAGATTTTTTTCATTATTTTTTCTGAACGGCCGTCAGTTCCACTATAAGACATTTCCAGGTTATCCATTAATTACCGGACAACCTGTATACGATTTGTAGTTCCAGACATTAGCGCGTCTAAACAAAAAATAAAACAAATAAATTTTTAGCTTTATATTATTAGTATGGAAATAAAAATTTATTAACTTTATTAATTTCGTCACGAAATAGATATTGCTTGTAATAGCATTCAACTACGTACACTCATTTTGCCAATTATTCATTAAAGCAACTCATGTGCACTAATATTATAAAGAGGTTAAGTTTGTTAGTTTGAATATAGGAGGTAATCTCATGAACTATCAGGCTCAATTCAAAACTCTTTTTGTAGGTAGTCCATTTATTTAAGAAATATATAGGTTATATAACATCACACTGGCGGCCTCGATGGCGTAGTGGTTAGTGTAACGTACTGCCACGCCTGAGGTCGCGGGTTCGATTCCCGTACAAGTCAAACATTTGTGTGCATGAACATGGATGTTTGTCTTGGTCTGAGTGTTTCTATGTATAATAAGTATAGATTTACAAAAAAAATATATATATGTAGGTATGTTTATCCATTATCTAGTACCTATAGTACAAGCTTTGCTTAGTTTGGGCTAGATGGTGTTGTGTGTATGTGTAGAATATTAGTATTATTATTATTCACTATGAGCCAGGGAAGCGTTTCGCTTAGTAATCAAAAACGCGGCCGAAACCGCCGGATACAGGTAGTCAGAAATAAATATACCTACTGATGTTATTTATACAAAACACTTGCGTGTTACTTATACCACCCTAATATACGATCAAGATAACGTACCAAAAATATCGTGCACTCCATAGCTTCTAATTGAATACATCCTTCACTAAGTTTGTTGATACTAACTACCTATTGCATGGAGTGCTGTGAAACAGAACAGATGGCGTAATAATAACAAAGGGAGATGGCCACTAATTAAGTGAACTTAATGATCAATGGACACCGCAGGATGAGGGACATACGGCTTTGTAGTTGGGGCGTTCGTGCTGTGGTTCTTTTAATACATATTTATATACAACGGCATTGAAAGAGATTCTGATGTCTCTCGCACGCACGTCTGTCGTGTCTGGTCACCAGTCTCAGGTGCTAAATGCGACTGCTGCACGAGGTATCATGCACGATTGCCAGGTCGGTTAGATTTCTAATCAAAAAACTGCCAATGGAATCTGCATTGCCCCTGTGTGAAGTATTGTTATTTTCATTTCCACACGGAATAAAACTTTGTGTGGTCGACATGGTGGTCGACTAACAAAATTTCTAGAGGCTTCTTTATTGCAGTTATATTAACATTGTTTGTTGTTTAAGGTTCTCCTAAGTTAAGCCCTAATGTGAGAGACGTTATTTAATACATCTTTGATAACTTATATCTAAACCACGAAAAATAATAATAATAGCGATTGCTCAGTGGGGAGACCAACAGACTGCAATGCAGAGGGTCTCGGGTTCGAACCTACGTCGCGCAATTCTGACTTTCGGAAGATATATGACTTTTCGAAATTACGTGCGTATTGATTGACAATTATCGCCTGATCCGTGCCTCGGAGAGCACGTTAAGCCGTCGGTCCCAGCTGCCATGAACATCTATGGCAGTCGTTATTGGGAAGTCAGTGCCCTATAATATCCTAACGCTGGTCTAGCTTTAGGGTATCGTTATCCTTCGGGTTGCGGTGGCCATGTGGCAGCCGCTCTGTGTAAAAACTGATATCCAGTCAAATCCGGTTAGACCAGAAAAGCCGACCACAAGTGACTTGGGAATAATAAAGGCTAGGGAGAAGAATCTAAACCACGAAAAAATAAACGATCCACTATCTGTATAATTAACAAGCCCGTACCAAATCTAAAGCCCTATGTTTACCTACGTGTCTTTTATTTGGTTGCTTGCATGATCCAAATTAAAATAAATGGTACACGAAGAACATGGACGGCTCGAAATCCTATAAAATTAATGTTTATTGCCCGTTACAAACGCCCTCCAGAAATCTAACACTTAATAGTTTACTTTTACATATTTTATGGCGGCCATTTTTATAATCTGTATACGAAAGCTAATCTGTTAACTTAGATAAACTATCATGTTATTAGAAGACGTTAGTGATGCTAATTTAGTAACAGACTAATTATAAACTCAATAGGATATATCTTTCTAACTACGATTATAGAAAAAAGAGAGACGATCTTTAGAACTGACAGACTAATCATCAAACTATACTTTAACTCAAAGTCTTTGAGTTAAAGTATAATTCGACGATTGCCAAAATCATTTATTCATTTAGGTCTCAAGGTAACACTCATGAACGGTATATTTGCGTATGAACATACATGAGAAGGGTACCTGCAAGAAACACATGGCCAGTCATTTCGGTATTAACAATAAGACATCACTTATACTTGCAGTCTGAGAAGGCGGCAGGGTTTAAAATTGTGGGCAACGTGTGTGTTGCGACGGATATTGCGTGGTACCGGGATCAATGCCTAGGTTGAGAAACGCTATTAGGCGTTAGTTACAATTGTTTTTCGGAAAAACTTAGAGGCTTGGTTATACCTGTATTGTAGGGAACTTTAAAAAACTACAATCACCCAGACTCCGCACGATTACTAGTGGATCACACACATTTTATCGTGTGTAGGATTTTGTCAACCTATTCAGGGAAGCAAAAAGCCTTTGTATATGTAAGTATGTTAGTAAAAATCATGCCCTACCTTTAAAACTAAACCAAGCACCATAAAATATACAAAAACTAAACTCATCCAAGCGACTAGAAAAAGCATCACACACGCCCCGAAATTCTGATTCAGTCAACTGTGACGTAAGGTGCGGTTGCTCTACTGTGGTTGACCAGACCGTGTGTGACCTCCCTCCCCCTCTCCACTCCTTAACATACCACTTTGTCGCCTGATAATACTTATATTATTTTTAAAATAGAGGGAACAGACAGAGTTACTTACTATGTCTGTTACCTCTTCACGGCTAAACCACTTATCCGATTTAGATGAAATTTGATATAGAAGTAGTTTAAAACCTAGGGAAGATATAGGCTACTTTTTATTGATGTAGATACCACACGGACGGAGCTGCGCGTAAAAGCTAGTGTACTATAAAAAATCCTTGTGTGTACGGTAGCGGGATGTCCCGTAGGTCTACTTAGACCGGTTTCTTTCTACATTCTTGAGTGGGCAGCGATGCGTGAACGAACGGCTCTCCCACGGGAGTCGGTTCACATCCCGGATATTCCGAATTAATTAAAGTTTTACTCTAAAGTGTTGTGTGGTCTTCATTTTTATACCGTTGACATACTTACGAGAGGGTAGACAGAGAAGTACTGTTACATATTTCGGCAACTATTTTTATTGGTTTTATATATTTTTGTAATTATTGTAAATAATATTAATCCTACTATTAATTATTATAAAAGCAAATGTGAGTTTGTTCGTTTGTTATGCTTTCGCGCCATAAGTACTCGATCGATCATAAAATTTCGCATACACGTTGTCATGGTAACAGAAAAGGACATACCTACACAAAAAAAACCTTACATTAAAATAACCTTACATTCAAAAAAAATACAGTGCCCGAGGAATAAAAATTAAAATAACCTACATTTACGAGCGAAGCCGTGGGCAAAATCTGGTATTAATCTACCCTATCCGAGAATCGAACAAAATACCTCATACACAGCTCTCATTTATTACTACAGCGGGTTTGTTCCGCATTCGTCGCAAGAGAAGAAATACGCATTCGTCCCAAAAAAAATTCCTTACATGACCCTAAATTTAAAAAAATATTAATTTCTTAATGTAATTCCTCTTTCGTCCCAGATTATGTTCCTTTTATTTTGTATGGAGTTTTTGTTGTGCCGTCAGCCGAAAAATATTTTAAAATACCTCATTGACCTCACAGTAAAACTTTGGGCTTATGATTGCATTATATCGAACGAACATAACAACAAATGATTTAAAATAATTTTAAACCATGTTTTGTTTTGTTAACCATATGTACAAAAATGTAGGGCGAAAAAGGAATAATTTAAAAAGAGGGGCGAATGAGTAACATTTTGGAATTTGGGACGTAATATAGAGGCACATGCGGAACAAACCCTACTGCGCCACCGAGGCAGTTTAAGTATAAGGTTTAAAACGGTTGTTGTAAGTGATCTGTAGGCCAATTCACGTATTTAAATGAGTTTACTTGCAGTGCAGTTGCAGTTAAGTTTCGATCAAAACAGCTCTTTTCGTATTCACGTAATTTTGACAGCTGATGTTTCAGATACAAAATCCGACGTAAAACTTAACTGCGACTGCATACGGACTGCATCGAAACTCGATCGGTGCGTCGAGATATTACGTGAATTGGCCTACTGATTGCCGCACAAAAAATCGTAAAAGTACTTTATTTATCTCGGGAATCGAACTTTGAACCTCACAATTGACCGTAATCGCAAACTTTTAACCACGGGTCCAACGCCGCAGTTCTCATAGCACTTTCTACAATTACTCGCATCCGGGATAACATAAACATATTATTAAAACTGTTAGACTGAACCAACTGTTTGCTTGCATCTCTTTCTTATTTGTGTTGTTAGAGAGAGACGGAGCGAGGGTTCGTCGCACTAGACCTGTTCTATGGCATTGCACTCAATAGGCTATAAACTTAAGCCGGTGTTTCGTAAGATCTTAGTGTACAATTTCTGTGATATTTGTTGTACAAGAGGAAGCGAATTAATCCTTATCTACATATATCTATATGAATAGCCGACCCGCGAACTTCGCCTGCTTCACATAAGAGAATTTTCCCCATTTTTGCAACATTTGACATTGATGCTCTGCTCCTATTGGTCTCCTTTGGCTCCCTTCCTTAATAAATAGGCTACCCAGCCCAAAAGAATTTTGTCAATTCGGACCAGTAGTACCTGAGATTAGCGCGTTCAACCAAACAAACAATCTCTTCAGCTTTATAATATTAGTATAGATAATACAGAGGACAGATTTGATTTTTTGTATGTTTGTTATGATTTAACTCAAAAACCACCGATTAAAAAAATATTTCATCATTAGAAAGCTATATTACTAACGAGTAATATAGGCTTTAATTAACTTAAAAAAAACGCATTCTAACATAACGTAACCTACTTTTACACGCAAGTGAAGCCGCGGGCAAAAGTTAGTTATAAATAAACAAAGCCAACTATTACAATTAATAGACATTATAGCTATAGACAACAAAATAAGTGTGTTAGTCATTAGACCAAAGATAATAAATCGATGAAGTAATCTTACAAATACGTTTGAATAATTATTGTAAAATAGTCATTTTATCGGAAACTTAATGCATATCTTAGTTCTAATTCTATAGAAGTGACTTATAATATCTTTTAAAATGGACTAACGGTCGCCTAGTGGTCAAAATTCGACCAAAATTCCTAAGCTTGCTACTTTGTTTTCCATTTTTCTCTATTACATATAAATAAGGTGTAGGTAGGTAACCATAGTTATAAAGAATTGTACGACGTCAGACGAACAATGTCGAAATACTACTAACGCGATTCGACTGCTTGTGTCAAATGCATGATTGTGCGCGTGTAGTGTTTTTTCATTAATTGAATGTATTTCTAACACATATTTTATAAAAATATTAGGATTCGCCTCTCCTTCTCCATATAAGCTTTAACTATGCCAAATTTCATTCTAGCTTTCTCCTGCGGCCGCGCAATTTTTGTAAAAAGGGATACAAAGTTTATGCTTCACGTATTAATATATAGATATAGATTGCGTAATGGTTTTATGAGCGCTCCTATCTCTAGTAAGTAGTAACCTATCCGTCCTCCGGACGATAGATAGACAATTTCGCGAGGAAATACTATCCAACAGTAGGTTATTGAAAAGCAAGTAAAAGCAAAAGGATAGATTTGTTTATCTTTAGTTGAACTACAGATAGATAGGTTATTAGAAACGGCCGTAAGTTATCGCCTTGCCATTGTACCAACTGTTATATATATATATATAGTTTGATCCCCTCACGAAAGGAGTATGATCCACATTAAAATCTTGGTGTTGTTCGTGACTTCGTTTCAATGTTTGCAAGATTCACCGTCACAAAGCAATTTTACATCATGCGCACGATATTTAAAAATACCTTATGCTACTCGTGACTACACTTCAGTTCAGGTCCCGCACTAGGAATAATTACTATGTCGTGGGTGACTTTACAAATATTCAAATAACGGACACAAAGAACATCCAGACTTGGAACCAAAACCACTACGCCATCCGTTCAGTCAAATGTCATACGTGTCAAAATTTACTGTCCTTAAGAAAAAGGGCTCGTTTCTGATAAATAGGAATTGCAAACATCACTGCGGTTGTCTTGTCTTTGACTGTACGTTTGACTAATTCTTATGTAGATCCCTTTCAGAAACCGATTGTTACTCATACAATCGTGAGAATAAACTGTTTTCGTTTCTAAATTAAACTATACGGATTTTGTCACGTTGTTTATTTTAAATAAAACACTTTTATTACTTACATAATTTTAAACTATTAGAGTCTCCCTGTGAACATGGCTGCTAAAAGGCAACCGAAACATCGGAAAAAAGTGTAAACTTAAATAAATATAGTTTTAATTTATTTGAAAAGCTTAAATTGTAGTAAAGTTCAGTAGTTTTCTAAGCAGTAAAGCCTCGCTGATTGCGGCATGAATGGGCCGGCTCAACCGGGAAAGAACTACCCTCGACGTGAAATAGCAGTATTCCTACTGTTGTGTTTCGTTCGGTGAGTGAGAGTGCCGGAGGCCTAATCACCCTCTTTCCCTCTTCCCGCTCCTTCTCCTTCCCACTTCTTCTCCTAAAGGGTCGGCAACGCGCAAGTGATGCCTCTGGTGTTGCAGGCGTTCATAGGCTACGGTGACCACTTACCACTAGGTGGGCTGTATGCTTGTTTGCCAGATTAGATGTATAAAAAAAAATTGTAGTGTTATAGTTCAAAATGATGTAATAAAAGTGTTTTAAAATAAACAACGCAATAAAATTCATATAAAGTAATTTAAGAACATTCGCGTAAAAGTAAGACAATATTATGTTATCGTTTAGTCCGCTTCAACCTTACGTCAGTACCATACGCGATATATTCTCAAAGTCAAAAGAATGCGCATTCGTCTCTTAGCTCCGGGTGCGTTGCTACAATACCATATTCCTATTATTTCTGCACGTATTACCTTTATACATTTTCAGTTAGGAAAATATGAAATTACTAGCTAAATTAGCTAAATAAATTAGATTTTGTTAATGTAGTAATGCCAATTTGTCAGAATAAGTACCTACTGTTCTAGACCTCGAGAGCAGTAGGTACTTTTTCCGAATAAAAGGTATCCCATGTCCTTCTGTACCCCAGACAACGTGTATGCGAAATTTCATGATGATCGGTCAAGTAGTTAAAGTCTGAAAGCGTAACAAACAAACTTATATTCACATTTATAATATTAGTTAATATATCAGACTAACTTAGGTATAGCTAAGCGTTGCCGTGTACGCTTCGCTTTGACTCAGTCTGATATTAATATTAAGGAAGTAATACCGTAGTTATTACAGCCTTAATATAGTTTCGCATAGACAGCTTCATGGTAGATTTACCGGTATCAGCAGGTCTTCCATGAAAATGTCTCTCCGAATCTACGGGCCAACCGAAAAAAACACGTACAATGAAGTTTCTTAGGACCTCTTTCTTTCAATATTATATTTGTCATTACTCCGTTGTTCGTACTATCTCATGAAAGGATTTAGTACAATCAAGAGATTACGTATTGAAATAAAGGACGAATTTCGGAATAAATCAGTCTCACGGTGAGAACGATTCGGTGGAAACTTCGACATTTATGTTTCATGGTAGGCCTGCTGTCAAATCAATATTTGTACATATATACCTACCAAGCGTAGGTATATATGTACTACAAACACACTTATGTTAATAATATAGAAATGCAATACTGTGTAAAAAAAATGAATTTCATTTTCCGACTACTTTCTAAGTCTTGGTGACACAAATATGCGGCAGCTGAATTTATGTATATTATGATAAATGCCTCGCTGACCCCGTGCTATTATGTTAGCACTTATGTTTGCCACCGATCGCAAGGTTTAGGATTCTATTCCTCGATCGGTCAAATTGTTATAGGTCTTTTCTGTGAGGCAATTCAGAGTAGCAGCATGAAATCTGTAACGGTGTCCAAACAAAAAAAACAAACATTACTAAAATTAAATTAAACATTATAAAAAACTTTCCTTTTATAATCTTAATATTAAAACATTGTGTCTACCATAACAATGATTTGTTTTATGAATGACAGAATTAGAACAATAGGCTGAATACATACAGCATATCAAAATAAGGTTTCTGTGATTGATGGCTATAGTAATCTAAGATAAACACAGTAATACTCATCGGTAATCTGATCAATTAATTCAAAAAGCCATTGTTTCAAACTCTCACCTTTTCCTTTCATCATTAATTTGATTATAGCGATCAATCATTTCATGGAAGTAATATACAAATAGAGACTGCTAGATTTTGGCCGCGGCGTCACTTGCCTAAATGTAGCTTACGCTAGTAACTGTACTTTTTCTGGACGAAATGTACCCTATGTTCTTTTCTGTTCCTCTGACAATGTGTACGCGAAATTGCATGATGATCGGTCGCGTAGTTCAGCATGAAAGCGTAACAAATGGACATATACATTTATAATATTAGTTAGAATTTTGTTTATAGTACAACATCTATTATTTTAATATCACGCCTACTACTCAGAAAGGGTAAACAGAGTTAATGTTTTCCTCACATTTAGCCAGCTATGTTCAAACTCATTACCATTTACCTTGAATCTTGTTACTGACAATTTGTAGCATAGAAGATATAATATGTTTTAAATAGAAACACCAATGATTAGATGATGTTCGGGTATTTTGAAATAACTACACTGGAACATTGAGACAACTACCATCTTAGTCTCCCCGTGACCATGTCTGCTGAAAAGCAACCGAAACGTCGGGGAAAGTATAAACTTAAATATGAATAGTTTTAATAATTTAATTAGCTTAAAATTAGTAAAGTTTAATAGTAGTATAGTAGTGTAACAGTTACTAAATTATGTAATAAAGTGTTAAATAAACAACGCGATAAAATCCGTATATAGGTAGTAGTTTAATTTCCATATGTTTTACAGCTCGAAAAATCAACCTGACACCTTTTATTCGACAGTATATGAATGATAGTGCACCTTACTACGTGTACTTACCTTTCTGGACCTTACTGACGCTCAATGCCAACATGGCATCTGAAAATATAGTAGAATTGAAAACTAACTGGAATTTGGAAGTGCGTACTTCTTTTGTTTTTTTTGCATGTAAGAAAAACATTCACACACACAGTCGTAATACTTGACCTCTTGGTGGCGTATCAAGGATGAGACATGCACCAGATTTTAAGTTGTCCAGCGATGCAACGGCGAAAACCGCACTCAATTTCATGCAGTAGTTTTTTCATAAAGCGCGTACAAACATACAGACAGACATTCTAAAAATAAATGTCTTGGCTTCTATAGCTCTAAACCCATCACATTATTTATCTTAAATATGTCCTATGTACAGGTCCACCAATTACAATTCTATTTTATGTATAGCTTGTATACTATGGATCTGTATCTTATATGTGAGTTCGGTCTACTTAAGATGATCACTTTTTCGTGCGATTTTAGTACGGTGAGGGCACAACTATGTTTTTGGTACTAATGAGCTGGTCGGTATTCTTTTAGAAACTAAAGTACTCAGTACTGTTATGAGAAAAAGTACAATTACAATAAACATGGGTAAGTCCCAAAACGTCCATGGGAAAGATCAGAACAAACAAAATTAAACTCTACCACATTATCATAAGATCTATTATTATTTATTATGTATGCTCGTGGGAGTTTTATAAGCCTACAGAGGCACAAAGAAAGCGAATTGTTTTAATGTTTAATTACTTTCAGTTCCGTTTTTCTCAAAGAAATATGTCTTAATAAATGTTCTCACACTGATATGAGACAAATTAACTCGACTACTGATTATGAGCTTTTGATAAACAAGCGGAACTAAGTACTTAGTTTTCTTTTTATACGGCTAAGTGCCGGACTGAGATACATTTAATTATTATTTTATGATAAGTGTAACCGACTGCCACGCCTGAGGTCGCGGGTTCGATTCCCGCACAAGTCAAACATTTGTGTGCATGAACATGGATGTTTGTCTTGGTCTGGGTGTTTCTATGTATAATATGTAAGTATTTACAAAAAAAAGTATTTATGTATGTTTATCCATTGTCTAGTACCCATAGTACAAGCTCGCCAACGAAGATAAGTCAATTTTTACCATCCGTCAAGTGCCAATTACCTTTACAAGATGCAGGGGTCTATAAAATAGATTGTGACTGCGGACTCTCATACATTGGTCAAACCAAGAGAAGCATAGGCATCCGCATAAAAGAACACATAGCTGACGTAAAACACAAACGCTCGTTGAAGTCTGCTGTGTGTGAACACGTACAACAGGGGACCAACCACTACCTGAGATTTGACAAACCACAGATTCTCGCTAAAGAACACCGATTCCTACCAAGGATGCTTCGCGAGGCTATTGAAATTAAAAAACATCCCAATTTCAATAGAGAAGATGGTTGGAATGTACCACCAGCTTGGGATCCAGTACTTCAAATAGTCAAACCCAAGAAGAAACAAACCACAGCTAGACTTCATGATACTTTGAGCTCATTCTGCGTAAATAGAAACACCAATAATTAAATTATGTTCAGGTACTTTGAAATAACTACACTGGAACATTGAGACAACTACCATCTTAGTCTCCCCGTGACCATGGCTGCTGAAAAGCACCCGAAACGTCGGGGAAAGTGTAAACCAAAAATAAATAGATTTAATAGTTTAAATAATTTTATTAGCTTATAAATTAGTCAAATAAAATCAATAGTAGTAGTAGAGTAATATTTTCAAAATTTTGTAATACAGTGATAAATAAACAACGCGATAAAATCCGTATATACTAGTTTAATTTCAATGAATAACATTCGCGTAAACAGAAGACAATACTTTGGGCTTATGATTGCATTATATCACGAACATAACAACAAATGATTTAAAATAATTTTAAACCATGTTTTGTTTTGTTAACCATATGTACAAAAATGTAGGGCGAAAAAGGAATAATTTAAATAGAGTGGCGAATGAGAAACATTTTGGAATTTGGGACGTAATATAGAGGCAAATGTGGAACAAACCCTACTGCACCACCGAGGCAGTTTAAGTATAAGGTTTAAAACGGTTGTTGTAAGTGATCTGTAGGCCAATTCACGTATTTAAATGAGTTTACGATGAGAGACCTGTTCTATGGCATTGCACTCAATAGGCTATAAACTTAAGCCGGTGTTTCGTAAGATCTTAGTGTACAATTTCTGTGATATTTGTTGTACAAGAGGAAGCGAATTAATCCTTATCTACATATATCTATATGACTAGCCGACCCGCGAACTTCGCCTGCTTCACATAAGAGAATATTCCCCGTTTTTGCAACATTTGTCATTGATGCTCTGCTCCTATTGGTCTCCTTTGGCTCCCTTCCTTAATAAATTGGCTACCCAACCCAAAAGAATTTTATCAAGTCGGACCAGTAGTTCCTGAGATTAGGGCGTTCAACCAAACAAACAAACTCTTCAGCTTTATAATATTAGTTTAGATTATACAGAGGAAAGATTTGATTTTTTGTTTGTTTGTTTATATGTTTGTTATGATTTAACTCAAAAACCACCGATTTAAAAAAATATTTCGTCGTTAGAAAGCTATATTATTAACGAGTAACTTAGGTTTTAATTAACTTAAAAAAAAACGCCTTCTAACATAACGTAACCTACTTTTACACGCAAGTGAAGCCGCGGGCAAAAGTTAGTTATAAATAAACAAAGCCAACTATTACAATTAATAGACATTATAGCTATAGACAACAAAATAAGTGTGTTAGTCATTAGACCAAAGATAATAAATCGATGAAGTAATCTTACAAATACGTTTGAATAATTATTGTAAAATAGTCATTTTATCGGAAACTTAATGCATATCTTAGTCCTAATTCTATAGAAGTGACTTATAATATCTTTTAAAATGGACTAACGGTCGCCTAGTGGTCAAAATTCGACCAAAATACCTAAGCTTGCTACTTTGTTTTCCATTTTTCTCTATTACATATAAATAAGGTGTAGGTAGGTAACCATAGTTATAAAGAATTGTACGACGTCAGACGAACTATGTCGAAATACTACGAACGCGATTCGACTGCACGCTCGGCGCGAAGTCACGTGACATAACAATAACAATATTATCTAAATATTATTCAGTTGGTAAATGGTTCGTTCGAAAAGCTCAGTTCATTCCGAGTACAATGATATACAATACAAGACTTTAAATACAGGCCTTTCAATACAGAAACGGCAAAAAATCGAGCGCGACCCTCTTTTCTTTTGCTTGACGCCTTAAGGTGTCAACGGGGTTTAACGGGTACAAACGTGAGGTTGCCTTAAGGCGTCAACGGGGTTTGAGCGGTTTTTAATGTATTTCTAACGCATATTTTATAAAAATATTAGGATTCGCCTCTCCTTCTCCATATAAGCTGTGACAAATTTCATTCTCCTCCGTGCGCACAATTTTCGTAGAAAGGTTAGGTACAAAGTTTATGCTTCACGTAATAATATATAGATATAGATTGCGTAATGGTTTTATGAGCGCTCCTATCTCTTATAAGTAGTAACCTATCCGTCCTCCGGACGATAGATAGACAACTTCGGTAGGAAATGCTATCCAACAGTAGGTTATTGAAAAGCAAGTAAAAGCAAAAGGATAGATTTGTTTATCTTTAGTTGAACTACAGATAGATAGGTTATTAGAAACGGCCGTAAGTTATCGCCTTGCCATTGTACCAACTGTTATATATATATATATAGTTTGATCCCCTCACGAAAGGAGTATGATCCACATTAAAATCTTGGTGTTGTTCGTGACTTCGTTTCAATGTTTGCAAGATTCACCGTCACAAAGGAATTTTACATCATGCGCACGATATTTAAAAATACCTTATGCTACTCGTGACTACACTTCAGTTCAGGTCCCGCACTAGGAATAATTACTATGTCGTGGGTGACTTCACAAATATTCAAATAACGGACACAGAGAACATCCAGACTTGGAACCAAAACCACTATGCCATCCGTTCAGTCAAATGTCATACGTGTCAAAATTTACTGTCCTTAGGAAAAAAGGCTCGTTTGTAATATATAGGAATCGCAGACATCAATTGACTAATTCTTATGTAGATCCCTTTCAGAAACCGATTGTTACTCATACAATCGTGAGAATAAACTGTTTTCGTTTATTGAAATTAAACTATACGGATTTTGTCACGTTGTTTATTTTAAATAAAACACTTTTATTACTTACATAATTTTAAACTATTAGAGTCTCCCTGTAAACATGGCTGCTAAAAAGCAACCGAAACATCGGAAAAAAGTGTAAACTTAAATAAATATAGTTTTAATTTATTTGAAAAGCTTAAATTGTAGTAAAGTTCAGTAGTTTTCTAAGCAGTAAAGCCTCGCTGATTGCGGCATGAATGGGCCGGCTCGACTGGGAAAGAACTACCATCTTACATAATATCGACGTGAAATAGCAGTATTCCTACTGTTGTGTTTCGTTCGGTGAGTGAGAGTGCCGGAGGCCTAATCACCCTCTTTCCCTCTTCCCGCTCCTTCTCCTTCCCACTTCTTCTCCTAAAGGGTCGGCAACGCGCAAGTGATGCCTCTGGTGTTGCAGGCGTTCATAGGCTACGGTGACCACTTACCATCAGCTGGGCCATATGCTTGTTTGCCAAATTAGTTGTATAAAAAATAATGTAGTGTTATATTTCAAAATGATGTAATAAAAGTGTTTTAAAATAAACAACGCAATAAAATTCATATAAAGTAATTTAAGAACATTCGCGTAAAAGTAAGACAATATTATGTTATCGTTTAGTCCGCTTCAACCTTACGTCAGTACCATACGCGATATATTCTCAAAGTCAAAAGAATGCGCATTCGTCTCTTAGCTACGGGTGCGTTGCCACAATACCATATTCCTATTATTTCTGCAAGTATTACCTTTATACAGTTGCAGTTAGAAAATATGAAATTAATAGCTATATTAGCTAAATAAACTAGATTTTGACCGCGGCTTACCTCGTGTAAATGTATGTTAATGTACGTACTATATAGGTAATGTCAATATGTCAGAAAAAGTACCTACTGTTCTCGAGGGGTAGACCTCGAGAGCAGTAGGTATTTAATATTGTCTTCTGTTTACGAGAATGTTATTCATTGAAATTAAACTACTATATACGGATTTTATCGCGTTGTTTATTTAACACTGTATTACATAATTTTGAAACTGTTACACTACTACTACTATTGAATTTTACTAATTTATAAGCTAATAAAATTATTTAAACTATTAAAACTATTTATATTTAGGTTTACACTTTCCCCGACGTTTGATTGGTTGCTGCTCAGCAGCCATGGTCACGGGGAGATCTCCTCGTATATAGTAGTTTAATTTCAAAGCAGTAGGTATTTTTTCTGAATAAAAGGTATCCCATGTCTTTCTGTACCCCAGACAACGTATATGCGAAATTTCATGATGATCGGTCAAGTAGTTAAAGCCTGAAATCGTAACAAACAAACGTATATTTGTCTTTATAATATTAGTTACGATATCAGACTAACTTAAATAGCCAAACGTAGTCGTGTACGCTTCTCTATGGCTCAGTCTGATATTAATATTAAGGAAGTATTACCGTAGTACTTACTGCCTTAATAATACAGTTTCACATAAAAATTTCTATCATTATCATGAAAGATTTACCGGTATCAGCAGGTCTTCCATGACAATGTCTCTCCGAAACTACGGGCCAACCGAAAAAACACGTACAATGAAGTTTTTTAGGACCTCTTTCTTTCAACATTATATTTGTTATTACTCCGTTGTTCGTACTATCTCATAAAGGATTTAGTACAATCAAGAGGTTACGAATTAAAATTAAGGACGAATTTTGGAATGAATCAGTTTCACGGTGAGAACGATTCGGTGGAAACTTCGACATTTATGTTTCATGGTAGGCCTGCTGTCAAATCAATAGCCTGGTAGGTATATATGTGAAAACACACTTATGTTAATAATATAGAAAGGCAAGACTATGTAAAAGAATTAAGTTCATTCTTTGACTACTTTTCAAGTCTTGATGACACAAACATGCGGCAGCTGAATTTATGTAATTATATTAAGATAACTGCCTCGCTGACACCGTGGCATTATGTTAGCGTTTATATGTACATATGCCACTGATCGCGAGGTTTAGGATTCTATTTCCGGTTCGGGCAAATTGTTATAGGGCTTTTATGTAAGGTAATTCATAGTAGCAGCATGAAATCTGCTTCCAAACAAAAAAAGCAAGCATTAAAAAAATACAAAACTTTCCTTTTATAATCTTAATATTGAAACATTGTGTCTACCATAACAATGATTTGTTTTATGAATGACAGAATTAGAACAATAGGCTGAATACATACAGCATATAAAAATAAGGTTTCTGTGATTGATGGCTATAGTAATCTAAGATAAACACAGTAATACTCATCGGTAATCTGATCAATTAATTCAAAAAGCCATTGTTTCAAACTCTCTCCTTTCATCATTAATTTGATTATAGCGATCAATCATTTCATGGAAGTAACATACAAATAGAGACTACTAGATTTTGGCCGCGGCGTCACTTGCCTAAATGTAGCTTACGCTAGTAACTGTACTTTTCCTGGATGAAATGTACCCTATGTTCTTTTCTGTTCCTCTGACAATGTGTACGCGAAATTGCATGATGATCGGTCGCGTAGTTCAGCATGAAAGCGTAACAAATGGACATATACATTTATAATATTAGTTAGAATTTTGTTTATAGTACAACATCTATTATTTTAATATCACGCCTACTACTCAGAAAGGGTAAACAGAGTTAATGTTTTCCTCACATTTAGCCAGCTATGTTCAAACTCATTACCATTTACCTTGAATCTTGTTACTGACAATTTGTAGCATAGAAGATATAATATGTTTTAAATAGAAACACCAATGATTAGATGATGTTCGGGTATTTTGAAATAACTACACTGGAACATTGAGACAACTACCATCTTAGTCTCCCCGTGACCATGTCTGCTGAAAAGCAACCGAAACGTCGGGGAAAGTATAAA
Source organism: Catocala nupta (assembly GCA_963675205.1). Taxonomy (NCBI): domain Eukaryota; kingdom Metazoa; phylum Arthropoda; class Insecta; order Lepidoptera; family Erebidae; genus Catocala; species Catocala nupta. Next base: position 26,184,058 of record OY776093.1, read on the forward strand.
CTTAAATATGAATAGTTTTAATAATTTAATTAGCTTAAAATTAGTAAAGTTTAATAGTAGTATAGTAGTGTAACAGTTACAAAATTATGTAATAAAGTGTTAAATAAACAACGCGATAAAATCCGTATATAGGTAGTAGTTTAATTTCCATATGTTTTACAGCTCGAAAAATCAACCTGACACCTTTTATTCGACAGTACCTATATGAATGATAGTGCGTCTTACTACGTGTATTTACCTTTCTGGACCTTACTGAAACTCAATGCCAACATGGCATCTGAATATATAATAGAATTGAAAACTAACTGGAATTTGGAAGTGCGTATTTCTTTTGTTTTTTTTTGCATGTAAGAAAAACATTCACACACACAGTCGTAATACTTGACCTCTTGGTGGCGTATCAAGGATGAGACATGCACCAGATTTTAAGTTAAGCCTCCAGCGATGCAACGGTGAAAACCGCACTCAATTTCATGCAGTAGTTTTTTCATAAAGCGCGTACAAACATACAGACAGACATTCTAAAAATAAATGTCTTGGCTTCTATAGCTCTAAACCCACCACATTATTTATCTTAAATATGTCCTATGTACAGGTCCACCAATTACAATTCTATTTTATGTATAGATTGATTGACTATGGATCTGTATCTTATGTGTGAGTTCGGTCTACTTAAGATGATCACTTTTTCGTGCGATTTTAGTACGGTGAGGGCACAACTATGTTTTTGGTACTAATGAGCTGATCGGTATTCTTTTAGAAACTAAAGTACTCAGTACTGTTATGAGAAAAAGTACAATTACAATAAACATGGGTAAGTCCCAAAACGTCCATGGGAAAGATCAGAACAAACAAAATTAAACTCTACCACGTTATCATAAGATCTATTATTATTTATTTTGTATGCTCGTGGGAGTTTTATAAGCCTACAGAGGCACAAAGAAAGCGAATTGTTTTAATGTTTAATTACTTTCAGTTCCGTTTTTCTCAAAGAAATATGTCTTAATAAATGTTCTCACACTGATATGAGACAAATTAACTCGACTACTGATTATGAGCTTTTGATAAACAAGCGGAACCAAGTAGTTATACACACAACACCATCTAGCCCAAACTAAGCAGAGCTTGTACTATGGGTACTAGACAATGGATAAACATACATATATACTTTTTTTTTGTAAAAACATCCATGTTCATGCACACAAATGTTTGACTTGTGCGGGAATCGAACATGTATGTATGTATACATATTTTGTCAAGTAACCCTAAATGAAGAAACAGTAATCATCTTAAATGTGAGCGTGGTTTATTATAAGTTGAAAAATCTCAATAGATTTTGGAACTGAGCCTGGTAGGTTGCCATGTGGAACTCAAAATATCGTTAGTGAAATGTGGCTCAAGTACATCTCTGGCTATCCCTTTGAAAACATTCAGACGTGAATCGATATAATTGTTCATAATACATAACACCTCTATCCAAGATTACATTCGACAATCACACTCATTTGTTTTATTATTTAAACAAGAGTACTGGAAAAATCTACACTTGCAAGCCCACATACTATTAAATATAAGTGGAAATGTGTTATCGTGATGTATTATAATGACTGATGATCTAACACGTACCTACGGTCTATTTATATACATGGATATAACCGTTTAAGTATATTTAATAACTTTAAAATAATGATAATAATGTTATTGCCAGTAATTTCCTTAAATTAACTTTTAAGATATATTCTACTAGTTTTTAATTAAAGGTATGTCTATGTCCTTTTCTGAACCTCTGAAAACGTGTATACAAAATTTCATGATGATCGGTCGAGTAGTTAAGGCTCTTAAAAGCATAAGAAATGAACAAACTCAAATTCGCATTTATAATATTAAAAGGATGACGACTTCTAGACGATTTTTTTTTTTGGCTTTGTAGTCGTTTCGCACGAATTTGTTCGCACAAATCGTGCGAAACTACACTTTTTTTAAATAATTTTTTTTTGTTGTCTTTTCGCACACATTGAATGTATTTTCGTGCGAATCGTTCCCGTCTGAAAACGGAGGTGTCGTTTCGCACGATATTACGTCTATTCGTACGATATTTGCGAACAAATTCGTGTGAGAAAACTATTAAGCCGTTTTTTTATATTACTTAATAATTGGTTAGGTACTATACAGGGTGATTTTGAAATCGTGTAATTCCTTTTAACCACGCATTCTACTGGTGATATAGAATAACCCTGACCATATTTTTATTTAATTAGATTTATTTTACTTGAAAAATTTTTATTCCGTTTTTTTCGTGAAATGGTGTCAGATAGTCATATGTTAACCAACCGAGGCAATTTTAATTTTTTACTAATTAAAATAAAAAAACATATTAATAATTAATGTCGTAAATAATAACGGGCGGTCCTTTTTATTGCCCCTTATTATTTACGACATCAGTTATTGTTATGTTATTATTTTTAAATTAGTAAAATATTAAGATTGTGTCAGGTGGTTAAAATATGACTATTTGAAATCATTTCATGAAAAAAATCTGTACTCTAATTTTGCCGAAACCATTATTCTAATTAAGAAAAAATATGGTCAGGGTTATTCTATATCACCAGTAGAATGCGTGGTTAAAAGGAATTACACGATTTCAAAATCACCCTGTATATCTATTTTTTGAATATTTGAAAAGACCCTCGCGACACAGGAATTATACAAAACGTGGGTGATGTATTTTTTTTAAATAAAAAAGGGAATGAATCCTGTTTGCGTTTTGTTGCAAAAAACAAACGAATAACTTAAGTAGGTACAGAACATTTTTCATTAACATCTAAGATTATTTGCTTCAAAGAAACCGTTTAATCCATACTAATATTATAATTGTGAATGTGTGTTTGTCTATTTGTTTGTTACGCTTTCACGCCTTAACTTCTCGAACGATCATCTAAATTAAAATTTCGCATACATATTGTCAGAGGAACAGAAAAGGAGATAGGGTACTTTTCATGCAGACAAAAACATTGTTACGGTGATGCCCCATTAGTGCGTTACTGATCTAACTTAACTTAACCTACATCTACGCCAGTGAAGCGGGTAAAATCTAGATCTGAATAAATCACTTAACACGTAACGTATTAAGTACCCTCATTTTTTATGCTCAATGCGGTATACACACCAATAAAAAGATGGTTTCAAGCGAAATTTATCTCTTGCGTGATCTTTATGAGCTGAATAAATGTTTGAACGCCTAAATTATTACTAATAGGTGGTAGTTGCATCCGTTTCCTACTGTTTATACGATCTGCTGCTATTCGACTTGATACGAGACATCTCTAGCATACGTTATGCTATTAGATTTTGCGTATGAGAGTGAAGATAGCTACAGTCTAAGTTCTAATTTAAAATTTGAATTTAGAAAGTACGTTTTGGATTTTAACTGACTTCAAAAAAGGTTCTGAATTTGAATCGTATTTTTTTATTTTATATTCGGCTTTTTAACCGATCTTTAAATTTTTATATTTAAGTATTCATTTAATGTGTGGTTACGTAATTGTGGCTTGCTGCTAAACCTAGTGCTTTACAGTTACCTAACCGTTTAAAAGTTCTAATGCAAATTAGTTTCCGTGTACAGACTCTTCCCTTTTGATTGTTATAGATGACATAAAGCTGATAAATATGAAGTTTAGCAACATAGGTTATGTAAAAGCAGATCCTTCTTCATACCGTCTCGCTTTTGAAAATATATTTATTTCAAAATTCAATTGTATACGAGCCATGTTTCGCTTGGACTCCACTGACTCTTGTAAACCGTTCTTTATATCACATAAAATTTTAACACTTCCTTCACTATACATATTAGAGATAGCACTGTTTGTCCATAAAAACCCTCATCTATTTAAACAATTATCTGATGTGGTAAAACGGAACAGGCGCAAACTTAATAGTAATAGACTGTGTCTACATAGGGCAAACACAACTCTGGCAGGAAAAAGCGTGTTATGTATGGCGCCAAAAATATATAATAAAATCCCTAATGATATTAAAAATTGTAATGTAAAGGTTTTTAAAAATAAATTGAAAATAATTCTGGCCAATAAATGTTATTATAGTATTCATGAATTCCTCAATGAAAATAATTTTAATATTTAATTGTTTGTAATCTATAATTATAATGTTTAGTTGTATTTTTTTTTTCTTTTTTATAATTTGATTTTTATAATTTGATTTTAATGTCTAATTGATTTGAGATTTACTTTACTTTTATTTATATAATACTAATTTGATTATAAGCTGTAATGTTTAATTCATTTTAAATTATCTAATTTATCTCATTTAATATTACTTTGCGCGCCGTGTGCCACGGCAAAACATGCTGTACACATATTTTTCTGAACATCTTGTTACCTACCATGTTTTATGCAAATAAATGATTTGATTTGATTTGATTTGATTTGATTTAACATCAATGTTTGTATGCATACTCTTTGTTATAGATAAATACTACATATACCTACTATGTTTCTTCATTTAGAGTTATTTTATTGTAAGTAAATTACTTCGTAAGCTGTATTACATTTATAAACACAATTACAGTTATTCCGACTAAACGCATGTCAATAACGTTGTCCTAGATTTCAAACAAACAACAGCTAACGTAAGCTAAATATGTGCTGATTTGATCTATATCACTCAGTCACGATTTAACCCATTTACATCAAAAACTTAAAGGAAAACCGACCATATATCTATAGAGTTAAATTCTAAAATCACTTTTGTTGTGATAATTGGCAAATAAACCGACATAGTAGTAATATTAATGTACTTTTCTTTTGTTTCAGGTAAGTTATGGCTGTATATGGTATCTACAACAGGAATACTATTTACGGTAAATAAAAAAAACATGAACAGAGATTTTTGCTAAATTATTAATTACAACAAAAGCGCATACACACACATGCACACACACACATACACACAAACACACACACTGCACATTCTCTCTAACAACATATTGTCACTAGGAATTACGAATTAGTCATATTTTGTGGCTGCATGTATCTTTTTATTCTAATCTATACTAATTATAAAGATGAAGAGTTTGTTTGTTTGTTTGCTTAAACGCGCTAATCTCAGGAACTACTGGTTCGAATTGAAAAATTCTTTTAGTGTTGATAGCCCATTTATCGAGGAAGGCTATAAGCTATATGACATCACGCTACGACCAATAGGAGCGGAGCAGCAATGAACAATGTTGCAAGAATGGAAAAATTCTCTTATGTGAAGCAGACGAAGTTGCGCGAGTCAGCTAGTATTGAATATTCTAGTTGAGGGCCTGGAGATCTGTCATACAGAGTTATCCCTAGTATAGACTCCAGTCTCTCACAAAGAAAATAGCTTTACATACACTGCTATAACCACTTTATTGTACTAATATTCTTTGTGCAGAGAGAAATAAATAAACTTATTATTATATTATTAATTAATCCATCCAGCATAATATGAGACATACGCTTTTAAAAAAATATTTTGTGCATAGTATCATGGAATTATGTTAAAGTATATTCTGATCTAAATTAATATAACACAAAAAATCCATTTAAAAGAGATCAAAAATCAAAACTATTTATTTTCGCTGAATAAAGGTTCCATTTAGTGTCAACTTTATTCTGCCTCATAGGCATGCAAAATTAAACATTGGGAATTAATTAACGTCAATAAATAGTAGATAAAATCAAAAATCAAAAAGGAATTAAATTAAAAGGAACGAGTCATGTTTTGTAATGCAAGTATCATGTGTCTTTGTCTGACTTAAATAAAAGACAGGGATAACAAAACACTTTTTTCAAGAAGCTTAATAATAAGTAGTAATTTACGTGTCATGACGGTAGTTCGAATAAAAATGTCACAAACATACTTCACAGTAGTTCTTTGTTTCTTCTGCATATTTTGCCATCGTCATAAAACAGCGAAGCGATCGTCGGCGTATTGAACTCGAATTGAATTTTAGCCTTGGATTAGGTACTAGTATTCTGTATGGCACTTGTAAACTAGTAATTAAAAACTTCGAGCTATCTTATCTTGTGTGGGGGCCAGTCAGTACTGACCGGCGACACTTCGACCCAGAGGGATCTTTTGTGTACACTTCCCCAATAACGACTGTCATAGATGTTCATAGCAGTCGGGACCGATGGTTTAACGTGCTCTCCGAGGCACGGAGCAGGCGATAATTGTCAATCAATACGCACATAATTTCAAAAAGTCATATATCTTCCGAAAGTCAGAGGTGCGCGACGTAGGTTCGAATCCGAGACACTCTGCATTGCAGTCTGTTGGTCTTCCCACTGAGCTATCGCTGCTCAACTTCGAACTAACTACCTTGACTATATCTGTACCAAATTTCAGTCTTTCTGATTTTAATCAAATTACATATCATACAGTACCTATACCTATTCATATTCTAATTAAGGTCCTCCAAACCGATTTTCGGTCACGGCGGCCAATCTTAATGGAGACTGGCCATCTGCGCAGGAGATATTATAGTGCACAAGTATGTGCGCAAACACAAGTGCAATCTCTGTTCCCTTACCCTCATGATCCGATGGGACGGATAATCCGACACGACCGGAGAGAGATCAGGCGCAGGATCAACGGCTTTACGTGCTTTCCGAGGCACGGGGGTGTCTAACACCGCCAACTCCGGGCTCGTATTGAGATTTCTTAACAGAAAAACCCAATACCTTTTATGTTGGCCCGACCCGGGATTCGAACCCGAGACCTCATGCACAGCAGTCGCATTCACTACCGCTGCGCCACAGAGGCAGTCAAAGTATTCTAATAGACAGTTGATATAAAAATTGTCTCCTTCTGTATCTTTCTGCGAACTTCCTAAAACAGTCTTACGCTGACGCAATGTTGTTTAATTCATTTTCAATGTATAAACATTGAAACTGCAGTAAATTAAATACCGCGATAAAATCCGTATAAAGTATGTTGTAGTTAAAATTCAATGTGAAACATTCGCGTAAACGTAAGACGATATTATGTAAACACGGATATTATTGCGGTATATTTACAAGTATTAGGATTTATAAGTAACTAGCTTTTGCACGCGGTTCCGCCCGCGTGGTACTTACATCAATAAAATGTCTATGTCCTTCCCCAGGTTTTAATATATATATGTACCAAATTTCATCAAAATCGGTTGAGTGGTATAGCCGTGAAAAGGTAACAGACAGACAGAGTTACTTTCGAATTTATAATATTAGGAAGGATTGATATTTACATTTGTCACGTTTTCAGTTACTTTACCTGCTGGAGGTATGAATAAATCCGTGAAAAGCAATTTAATTTCAGACAACGTGTTTCCAGATTCCTGCTCCACTTTATAGTCTCTTAAAGTAAATTGAAAAATTATATCACGTAGCTTATCTTATGTTGCACTTTTATTGATCAAATGACCATTGAAGATATTAATTTATGTCTTACATTACACTTTTTATATTCTTTCAATTTAATTAAATTTTTTGCTATGCGGTAAGAAACGGTACTGTATTTTGCATCGTCATTAAGTTTTATAGATAATATGATTCCGAGCGCGTTAACAAAAAAATTGTAAAATTAAATCTAAATAATTTTAAAATTTAAATAGCTTAAATAAAAGTAAACAGTAACTAGTAAAAGTGTTTAACAATAGTTAATTTAAAGTTTTAAATAACAGTTTAAATAACAGTTTTAAACTACATTGTAATAATAGTGTAATATAAAAAAATAAACAAACGGATAAAATCCGTATTAATTTGTTTAATTTCAGTGCTCCATAGTTTTAATATATAAGAAGGTAGTAAAGGTGAACGAACCCTTCTGGTGCAAACTATTTTCATACCTAATCATAAACCTTCCACCGTAAAAACTTATCAACTGTGAGAGTAATACTTCTACTTGTAAAGTTATTTTCTCGTTTATAATATTACTACCGACCCAGCTTCACACTGATAGTACAAAACCTTAACAAATTATAAATCTAAACCTTCTTCATGAATCACTCTGTCTATTGGTGAAAACCGCATGAAAATCCGTTTAGTAGTTTTTGAGTTTATCGCGAACATACAGACTGACGCGGTGGAGGACATTGTTTCATAATATGTAGTCATGACGTATTTGTATAGAAGTATATACTTAACTGTGTGTATATGAATAGGGTTTATTCTGTATTTACATAAAGAACATATTAAACAGGTGTGCCCAGAGACCTTGACATAAATGTTACCGTGCCAATTTCCTTTATACCTACATTTATATTTCCTTTTTACATGTATAATCATAATAACACGATAAAAGGAGACGGGCGGAATCCCTTAGGTCGTCAGGCCCATCGCGGACAAGAGTGAAAATGTAATCAAATTACTGCTAAAAACATACAAATGATATATGTAAAAAAAAAGTATATTAATGGTGGTATTAAAGAAATATTTGAGTTTATATGTATAATTCTAGGTTATAATAATGACACCATTTTGTAGGTACGAAAATTGTAGGTACATATTTGTTTATGGTTTACATAATTATAATAAGTAAATCATATATATTTTATAGATAAAAATGCGTGGAGAAAATGAGGCTCAGCCCGTAGTGACTGTTATTAATATCTTGAGATAACTTACACAAATATCCAATAACAACAAAGCCAGGTCAATCGAAGATGCAGTTTCAGAATCCAAATAAATAGCCAGGTCACAAATTAATCACAGTCGCAAAAATAAGTACTAGTTTATTAACATTCACTGCGCACGAGTGCAAAGTCAATAACGAATGTAACTTGTTGCTATTTTTGACAGCTTTATTGTTCGTTATTGCCATTCCGTTTCTGTTATTGAATATAAGCCTTTTGATCCAACATAAAAATAAAATAATAATAGAAGAAGCGCACGTATAAACATAAAGTCAAACGCCAGTAATTATAGTTAAACATACCTTACCGTGATTAATATTTATTTAAACTATTATAACTGTTCAAACTGACAACCGAGACCATGTGTTGTATATTAAAAACATTAATTTAAAAATAATAAATAGTGCTCTTATCTATTTTTAAGGCTGGCAACATTAGAAGCTCGAAAAAGCAACCGTTTCCAGTTTTACAGTACGTTTATTACCTTTTTTCGTGATATTTATATATAAACCATAGATATTTCTGTTTACTGTAATTAAAAATCAATAAAAATAAGTACTTTTTCCTGTATACATTTAACTTCTGTCCGTTGTTTTTGTGAGGGCCGAAATTCGCCGATGTCCTTTAAGTGAGCCGCGCAAGAATAACTTTATAAAAGCTAATGTGGTAGTTTAGACTAAAATGATTTATTACAATATGATTTAAAACCTTTTAATATGACCATACATATTTTACACAATTGGAAGTAATTAATAATACAATAGTAAGGTTATAATAATTATTATTATTCTCAGGCTATCCATCACACGAAAACTAATAAATAATCATTACAGGAACGTAATTGAGTAAGCCTCACAAAAACATAATTACGAACCTTCGAAACTGGTTTTAATATTTAAATTATAACCTCATTTGACCGGAATAGTTAGAATTACGTCACGACTCAGACGCTGGGAGTGGTTGACCGGAAGTGATCAAGAGAACAACTTTTATTCGTCTTTTTATTTATTAATAATTAAAGTTTAGTTACGTTCACACTTTTGGTCAATGATGAATGTTCACCTGTCTGCCAGTAGCTTTCAACGGTGCTTGATTAACCAATAATTAAATATTGAGTATGATTACATGAAGTGAAATTAATAATAACCTACCGCAATAAGATATAAATATATTTAATTATCGCTTGCTTTAACGGTGAAGGAAAACATCGTGAAACCTACAAGTCTGCGAGTTCTCCATAATGTTCTCAAAGATATGTGAAGTCTGACAACCCGCACTGGGCCAGCGTGGTGGACTATGGCCTAACCCTTCTCACACTGAGAACTACTAAGAAGAGGCCCGTGCCCAGCAGTGGGACAATTTAATACAGGGCTGATATTATTATTATCGTAATAAAATTGAAGGATGTAAGACGTTTCTTAGCAATAAGATAAGTTATAACCGTGCATAGCTGATCTACAAAAAAATGTCATCACTTTGCCAACATTAAGAAGAGTTAAAACGATTGTTTCTTTTATAGGCAATACAGCACATCCAAAATGGCTTTAAGATTGAAATTAAACACTTTATACGGATTTTGTCGCGTTGTTTATTTTACTTTAAAACACTTTTATTACATAATTTTGAAAACTCTAACACTACTATTATTGAACTTTACTATGCTATTTAATTTAATTAAAACTATTTATATTTAAGTTTACACTTTGCCCTGACGTTTCGGTTGCTTTACAGCAGCCATGTTCACGGGGAGAAGACAATGGTGCCAATTCTGTTGTCACAAAATTCTCTAACCTTAGCTAAAAATCAAAAATCTCTAAAATTTTGATTAGTCCTGTCAAACGTCATTTTGTATTCTGAAATCGCTAAAAGTGTCAGGACTAAACAAAATTTTAGAGATTTTTAGCTAAGATAAGAGAATTTTGTGCCAACAGAATTGGCACCAATATTATGGCTCTAAGACCTAAATTTCTTAACGCACAACACTGGGTTGTTTTTGTTGCCTCTGCAGCGGACGTACTTGCCTAATGTAGGTGTTGTGAGTTCGATCCCCTCATGGGACAAAAAATTGTGTGATCTACAAATGGTTATTCCAAGAGTTTAAATGTTTGAAAAATCCTCCGCGACACAGGTATAGAGTCTCTCATATTATGCGCCAGGAGTCGTTTTAAAAAATAAAAATTAACAGGCTACTCCAGATCTTACCTGTAATCCACTTTTCTCAATATAGGAGTTAGTAAACAAAGGAAGTCTATAAATATAATCTTATTTTTTATATATATAAATAAAATGGCAAAAGGCTATTCCGCTCATCTTCGTTTTGCACTCAAATATAATATAATTATAATATAATATATGGATGAGTGCGACTCGAAACTTAAGAAAATATTATTTTTAGCAAGTGTCCTTTCGCTCAATTCGTGCGAACAAAGTCGAGCGAAACGACTGGCATGGGATGATGGTATTAACTCAGCCAGGCTTCAACAGTATGACTGAAACTTGGTTTAAACAAGGTTGAAATATTCACTGTTATATCTCTTAAAATATTCTTTCAAACTATTATGTATTATTTTATTTAACAAAATTAACAGTTTAAGTTAATGTAAACTTACACGTATGTACTGTATATTATAAATGTTATGTACAAATGTAGCTGGGTGGCAGATTTACTCATTGTGAACTATTAAAACCATTATTTGTATTATGGTAATCTGTTTCCTATATTTGTGCCTACTGAATAAAATAAAATATACATAAGGTTTACATTTACAATACCAAATTACTCGTACATTACAAATAGGACAATCCAATCTACTACCATAACTAAACTAAAGATAAACTCAAAAACGGTAGTTACATAATATAAAATAAATAAATGTTACGCGTAGTCAGTTTGGGCCGGAACGAATGGCTGAGATCATATTAATTTTGACTGAGAGAAAGCAAATATTGTTCTGAAATTGATAGCCGGAATAATATGACTATTACGATTGAGAACTTGATATAAATAGTTGACATGATAGACCTCGAAGGCGCGGTGGCGCAGCGGTAATGATAAGTCTGCTGTGCATGAGTCTTAGGTTCGATGGTCAAGTCAGGCATAATGTTATTAGGTCTTTGACTTGCTGATGACTCGGACACAATATGTTCGGACACAGTGTCCGAATTTACACATATTAATTTTAATATATGTTTTTAACTGACAATTCGGACACCATCAAATTATTGAAGCTATTTAGTACAGTCAGATTTTTTATTATTTTAAATATTATCTGGAAATAAAGAGATACCAAAACTAACCATGGCATTTTAACCATGTTTTCTTCTAACCTTTTTAAAAACAAATTAACCTAGCCATATGCACAAAAATGTAGGACGAAAAGGGAATAATTTAAAAAGAGGGACAAATTAGGAAAGCTTTTGAATGTGGGACGCGGATGTAACGTAAGGGCAAATGCGGAACAAACCCAGATTTATCGTTGGAACTTTTTTATCTGACTGTACAAAACAGTTTTTTCACGGTTGTCCGAATAATAAGTCAAAAAATTTTGAAATTAAAATGTGTCAATTCGGACACTGTGTCCGAATATATCGTGTCCGAGTCGTTAGAAACTCAGTTCTTTTAGTCAATCCGGTACGGATTGTGTTATTACGTTATTCTGTTAAGACATTCTTAGTAGCACTCCGGCGTCTGAAAGTATGTCCAGTACAGCAATAAACGCCCACTATTACGTTGGACCTAAAGTCATCACTCTGACGATAAACGAAATGTACACCTGTGCTTACCCCTTCAAGGAAGATAATATACATATCGCCGATGAAGAGTCAGTATATAATAACTGACATTTTGGCCATTTTTGTTTTATTGAATTATTCATTATAAAATAAAGTTTTTTTCGTTTCTTATTAATTTTGCAAGATAAATAGTTATTGTAATATATACTATAAGTGTTGTTACGTCATTTATGATGGCAACAGATACAAGATACGAAAAGAATAAAAATAAAATAAATAAATAATAAATAATAATAGATAAATATAATACATATAAATAAAATATACTATAAAAAAAAAATTATGACCTTATAACGTTGTTTTCGCCTCCTGAAAAGTTGCATTTTGCAGTTATTATTTATTGACTCTTCATCGGCGATATGTATGTTTTCCAACCATTCCAATAAGACCTCAAAATATTCAACCATTTCCTTAACCGCCGCTGCCACTCATTAGAGTGGCAGCGGCACACCGGCGGCCTGACACAATAGGATTTCCCTTATTTCTAGCATTCCAATAATTGATAGGTTAATACAGCTTTATTTCAAACAAATCTACCAGATGACGTGTGTTTATACTGAATCATAATATTTTGAAATCGTGCCAATCTTGAACTTATTTATTCATGCTCATTTGAAGGTAGCCGTTGTTCCGAGAACTTTATCTGAATGAATAATACACTTTTGTTTCTTATCGTAAAATCATCAGTTAATGTTACGTAATGAAAGCTTTGTTTGTGATTCAAATGAATGCTACATAATGTTCTTATTCAATTGATAATAAAATCTTGATTAATTCCAAAGCATATAATCATAATACGTAATGTCAGTGTTTTTCTAATCTTGCACGGCAAATAAGCATAAAGCCATTTTTACGTGGAGAATTGCGCCGTATGCTTCCCACGTTACCCCCTCGTCGTAAGGGGAGATGAGGAGGATATCCTCCTCATAACACGTCATAAGTCGGGGTCGCCCAAGTTTCGGGCCCACTGACCAAAACTACCACGGTGTTCTAGCTACTCACCGTTTTGCTGATGGTTGAATCGCTGGAACTGCATCAGCGTTCAGCCCCGCTGTATGGTTATACAGCCGTGTCTAATTCAGGACTTTCGTCTGCGAGCGCCTCGGCGTAATTTGAGGCATCGCTACACCACACTACCGTCCGGGTAGGAGATCACCGTTCTCCCGCTCGCGACCTGAATAAGCATACTGTCTGCCTGTTAGTAAGCGGTTACTGTATATACAGGATGCCCCAGAAGTCGATGTCAAGCCGGAATCAGGTAAAAGGCTAAGTTATAAAAGCTATCAGAAAAATATAAAAAATCTAAGTTACGTATTTTAAAATAATAGTCATTAAAGAAAAACATAATTTCGAGACACGAAACAAAAAATAATAGGTATTCAAGAAGTAAATAACTGTAGTAACAGGAGTGAAAAGAACGTCACAGGTAGTAGATTTACATGATTTTTTTTTAATGCCTATAATTTTTTTAATACTTTACTTAGTTTTATTTTAATTTTTCTAATAGCTATTATAACTTAGCCTGTTACCTGATTCCGGCTTGACAGCGACTTCTGGGACACACTGTATATAAAAATACGAAGCTGGCACTCACACTTTTCTAGTCGTGATAATAAGGTACTTTCCTACTTTCCTACAAAGACAAGTTTGATTGAGGCTGAAAGAGCACAACGGGCTGTACTTAAAGTACTCCTTTACTTACCGTTTCGCCACCCTACACACTTATTGTACGAAAAAGCTGATGTCCTAAGTGTCCGAAAATTATTTGTCTATCAGTGTATTCGTAAATATCATAAGCATACTGTACCCTTTTTACAAACTTCGGTTAAAAGAATAGACAAATGTCCAGTTCCAAGGGTTAAAAGTAATTTTGCACAACAACAATATAGTAATATTGCACCTAGATTATACAATAAACTTAATTTAGTGTACAAAACAAAACACTTATCAAACTATCAAATTAAAAAGTTTATTAAAATATGGCTTAAGAGTTTTAACTACGATGATGTTGAAAATTTATTGCTTGTGAAGAAATAATATTTCACACACACACACACACACACACACACACACACACACACACACACACACACACACACACACACACACACACACACACACACACACACACACACGCCCACGCACACACACACACACACACGCCCACGCACACACACACATATACACTCATACGCATACATACAATTAACAAAATCTATTGTTTAAGTATGTTCTAAAATATGTTTGTTCCAAATGCTTTTTGTAACAATTTTGTATCATTTGTTTTGGGGATGAACTGATTGCCATTATACAGCTCACGCTAGTTTGGGAATCAGGGCTTACACTTTAATTGTATATACCTTTTTGTTACAATAAAGAATTTATTATTACTAGCACAACAGATACATATTTACTTGAAGATACGTCCTACTAATAGCAAAAGGCTTTCATATAGAGTCGATCCTCGCAAAAAATTCCCGTAAATATGATTTATCATTTCTAGGACACATCAGTTTATCATTTACTTATACACATTGCAGTAACAAAATAAAAAGAAACTTAAAAATAATACAGTTCCTTCAGCTTTTTTTGATGGTAGCTCTACTATTTATACTCATAAGAAAAAGCTGGCAATATGCTCAGAGCTACTCTTTTTAATTGCCAATTATTTACAATATTCACTTACTACATTGTTTTCTATATTACGTAATATAGAAGATGGAGTGCAAACTCACTACTCCACCGCAAGCTTCTCAACTATTTAGTTGAAGCAATATGAGCATTGATTAAATACTTAATTAAAACTGGTGAGTATCCGCATCAATTGAACTCATTAGATCCTTCAATGACTTGCATCTGCCATGACAACAAGAATCCTCACTTACATTCTCTAATCCAAACATATCTATACTAATATACCTACATATCTTTCTTTTTTAAAAAGCACTAGGAATAATTCCTGACGTAACAAACATTCAAATTCTTTATGTCCCATGTGGGTATCAAACCCACAACACTTGGCGCATAGGTGCTAACGAAACGACCACTAACACTACACGATCCGTGCTGTCGAATGAGAGAATGCTGATTTTGTTTTACATATGGAGGATAATAAGGAGAATTCGAGCTTAAAGTCAAAGTCTAAAACCTAGGTCCCACGTAATTGGGCTATTATCGTTTACTGAGCCCGGGTCTAGAGTCCGTGCTGCTAGCATGGAGTCTAGAGCTGAGAATTGCTTGACAAAACTCAATAAGATTTTGCTCGACAAGACCTGAGATGCACAGCAGTCACATACACTATCACTGCACTAAACAGACCAGTCGATACTAATTTTATTTGAGCAACCCATGTACGTTACAAAGGCCCTAAGCCAAGGAACATTTTAACATTCGTGTGTTCTCAAAAATCAATCTTGCGACGTTATGTATCCGGCTTTCCCGTTACTCACACGCGGTCGACGCTTAACACTAAAAATATCGACGACTGCGGCTGATGAACTCCGGACGATAAACGACGACTAATAACGCTCTTTATATCCGTTCTAGTTACGCTAATGACGGCGAGAAATTCAGGAAATTGTCAAAAATATATTGTCGCGACTCCTGTTCTTTGGCTGGCTTGAAGATCACTCTACACTTCTTTTAATAGACTTCTAAGGAAACAAACAGATAAACAAGCATGGGGTAAACTGTTCTTGTTTGATACCATAGATGAGGACGTGATAGTAACTTTATGAACGCTTGCAGTTCCAGAGGTATCATTAGCGCCTTCAGAATCGTCTCCAAAAGAGATTGTCACCATGTTGATAGGATACGAAGCAATGTATAGGCACCATCCTTGTAGCATTTCACGCTAACTACATGGGAATATACACACTCTCATTCTCTTGGGAGTTGCTAGAAAATAAAAAAGGTTGAATGGGTTGCAGCTGTTAAAGGTGCGGCTTGAATATCCGTAAAGACGAGGTACCAGAAAATGTTCTAAGGGACTAATATAATGATGGAATCGATGGCGCAGCAGTCGTGTATGTAACGGCTAGCATGAAGTCTCGGATTCAAACACTGTTATTAAGTTTTCTATCAAGAAATTCTCAGTATTAACACGGAGACTAGAACTGTGTCCCGATACGACAGTTGGCTTGCCCTCTATTACGTGGCGTGTAAATTGAAGCTAATGAAACGAAGGTGTGGTCCACCAATATACAAAGTCTTTATCTCCGAAAGAGGTAGGCAACCTCTTTCGGAGATAAAGACTTTGTATGTAATATATATGTAGAACCGATATTTTACTCAACAAATACCCGAGATACCATGCTTTTACACTACATCTGTAGAAGATGTAACTGACCGAAACCAGACTATCATGCCAAACTTTTTCTGAATCCCAAATACCACATCTTTTAAAGACACCGTTTCACATTTCCTAACACTGTTCTTCGTCTATCTACTTCAAAATTCTTAGTAAATCAGGAATAGCAGATCTCATTTCGACACTTATAAACGTCAGAATCACACGTCCACTCGAGTTGACTCATACTATTTCCTAGTACAGAGAAACTATTGGATTTTTTATCATTGCGAAGTAGCAAAGAGGTCATCTATTACATGACTAATGTTTTTAAACTATGAAGTAGCTAGAGGCCACCCCGATCATTAAATATGCAATTATAACTAACTCTTGCCCGTGACTTTGCCCGCGTTACTTTACAGTTCATTTGTAATTAGCATTAGTCACGTTGTGCGCTATATCTCAGAACCTTGTGAACGCATATAGCATAGTTTTTAAATATTTAATAGAACTAGGCAAGCAGTAAAGATCGCATCAAAATCTGTTCAGTAGTTTTTACATTATGCCAGAACAAATATACAGCAAAAAATCTAAAAACGATTGTATTTTTCTCAAATAGTCGATCCTAATTTTTTGTTTAACAATACATTTAATGTAGACACAGTTTCGTTAATATTTTTTAATATTACAGACTAAGCTATGGTACTGTGTAGGTTAATATGACCAATATTTAATATCTGAAGTGAATTTTTTATGTTATTAATACGTGACATTACATTTAACTCGACGGTTTTTGTTTAATTATCACATTTATCAACACGTTACTACAATGAATGATTTGATTTTTTTGTAAAATACATATCTTATCTTGAATTTAGGGGCCAGTCAATACAGACCGGCGACACTTCGACCCATTGGGATGTTTTGTGTCGGCCCCAAGATTTATCCCTTAGCTATCTCCCTATGAATGTGCTCATATTCTTCTTTTATAAAGTCAATCCCGTTCTAGACAAAATTTCTGTATCGCTGGAGGCTTCACAAACATTCAAATAACGGGCACAAATAGCATCAAAATTCGCAACAACCATTTGTCAAAACAAATGTTTGTCCTGGGTGGGATTCGAACCCACAACACTTGAGTCTGTGGCACTGGCGAGGCAATTACTTAAACCACTACACCATCCGAGTAGATATCTTATCTTGTGTGGGGGCCAGTCAGTACAGACCGGCGACACTTCGACCCAGTGGGATCTTTTGTGTCGACTTCCCCAATAACGACTGCCATAGATGTTCATGGCAGCCGAGACCGACGGCTTAACGTGCTCTCCGAGGCACGGAGCAGGCGATAATTGTCAATCAATACGCACATAATTTCGAAAAGTCATATAACTTCCGAAATTCAGATGTGCGCGACGTGGGTTCGAACCCAAGACCCTCTGCATTGCAATCTGTTGGTCTCTCCACCGAGCTATCGCTGCTCTTATCCGAGTAGATAACTATTTGTGAATCACACACAGTTTTGTTCCGAATCTAACATATCATGGAAACAATTATATTGTTAGCCTGAATAATATGCGTACTGTGCTAACATATAGATCGTAGATAGAGGAATTATTATCTACGGTTTCGTAAAAAAGTAGCCCTTACATACATATTGTAACCTTTAGAGTGGTTTACCACTCTAAAGGTTACAATGGCGCCCCACGTTGGGCGCCATTGTAACCTTTAGAGTGGTTTCTACAGGAGATCTGTTGATCTAGAAGGAACAGGCTACGCCGTAGGGGCGTGGTGTCCCAAGGTGAATTTAATGAGAGAGAATAATAATAGATGGTATGACAATTACACTTTTAATATATTTAGAATACAGTATAGGAAATAATAATCTTTACTATATAACAATAGTCAGGGCGTGGTTCGTTAAAGACTTGCTTCGTGGTCCTTGTAGAATCAGGACACTTAGCTGAAGATGTGGAGGCGGGCCGCAAGCTGCACGTCCAGGACGCGATCGGGGCTTATATACCGCTACCGCCGGGCAGGAGGGGAAGGGGGGGGCGACAGCCACCACTCCGACTCGCGCGCAGCCGTCAAGGTCGCGCGGTCCGCGTTACAATATATCCTGATTAGAGTTTTGTCTCTTTCTTGCAACTTTATTTTTTCGTTGCGGGAAAGAGACAATATAATTATCAATCGATCATTGCTTGAATAACGTTTATATGTAAACTTCAATTACTTTTTATATAATCTTACAAAATGTGGTCTTATATAGAAAAGAAATTAATCATGCCTTTTATTTGTCCTTAAATTTTAATATTGTGTTAATAACAAAGTATTAATAGCAAATATTTTATTGCTTTATTTATTCTTAAAATATTATCTGCCTACATTGATAGGTGAAGTCAAGCCAACATTTTAGTTCTTCACTATCGAAAACAAATAAATTTTCGTGGAATGAAAAAAAATGGGGGTTCACAATTCGTAAGCCAAGGGCTTACGAATTGTGAACCCCCATTTTTTTGTTACGCCAGCGTAGACCCCTGTCGAATCTCCCGTGGAACCCTGGGGGTCCACCTGGACCACTTTGGGAACTAAGGCTTTAGATTATCTATCTGTATCTGTCTAATATTTTTTGTATGCGTTTATATGTGACTGCTTAAACTATTGCGCCATTCGTGTAGTCTATATTCTCGCGTGAGACAATTTGTAAGACCAACTGATTTAAAATAACCTTCCTCACTGCCTAACCATAACTATGAAAAGATAAAAGTTTTAAGACTGTAAAATTAATATAGCACTAAAATTATAAACTATAAACACATCTCAAAGTAGTGTATTAGGAGACAACTAAATTAATTTAACATTCCAAATATTGTCTATCACTTTCTTATATTTCTATTTAGACAGAAGTGCAATAAGAAAATATTTAGCTTATAAGTTCAACAACGATCTCTTTAGTTTTGTGACACAAGTATACGCTTGCGCTCACAACCCATTATAATGTTCCTATTTCGATTACCGGAACATCCAGTTATATTGTGTGTTTTGCTCAATAGAACCATAGCATTAAGATTTATGTACAGTCGGCCAAAAATGTGATCCACCACCCTACGTTTGAGGTTCATTTAAACGTCATGAAACAACAAGGTCGATTTCTCCTTGTAATAATAATATGACAGTGACTATTGCTCTCTTTAACATGCCATCTATTATATTTACGTCATGCCATGTGTCAAGTTAGAAAAGTCAATCTTAGCGATAATTAGATCTCACAGAAAGTTTTGGCAAAACTGGTAGACCACTTTCTTGGCCGACCATACGATTGCCGCTCTAGTACGTGGTATATAAAACATGGATATCCAAATATGAGAGCAATACACCTCTGCCCACCTTAAAATATACAAACCGCACTCTTAAGAAAACAGCGACTTCAATCGAAACTTGATAGTTTTAACTTAAATTGACGCGTTATTAGATTTCAAACTGCCTAACTTCCAAGTTTCGAGATAAGTCTCTGTTTTATTAAGACTGAGAAATGTACACACGGCTACACATCAAATTAGACACCCTATATACGCATAACTACGCTACATACAAAATTGAGAATTGTCGGAAAGGGACAGTGCACAGTGGTATCGATGTAATAATGGTAAGGATAGAGCGTAACAAAAATATAACGCACTCTCTCGCACGATTCGCAGCGTTCTACTTCTAATAGTTCAAAGTCCAAACAGTATAAGTTGATGCGTCGCTGTGTGTACATTCACACTTATATCTTCTCGTGTGGATCAAATTTGGATGTATTAATATCATAATTTCATCGTATAATATAAATATTATTACCCACTTTATAATATGCCCATAAAATGTTAAAACAAAGCTAACAAGCGAACACCAATCCTAAAAGCACCAGACCTAACACTTCATATACCTGTTTCTATTGAAGTTATTTCTGCTTATAACATCCGGCGTTTTCGCCATAATAACGTAGAACCACATCAGAACATCGAATACCAGATCTCGCTTGAAAAGCTTCATAAAGTCTAATTTTAACTAGCGGTTGCTTTGATTGCCTCGGTGGCTCGACGGTAGTGAATGCGTCCTTTGTACGTGTGATATCGGTTTCGAATCCCAAATCAGTATTGTGGAAAGCGCATGAAATAAAATTATATATATGAATTATGATACTTAAACGTATTACAGGCTGAATGATAAAAGACTAGACATATTGAAGGAAAATAGGTACCTATTTAAAATTTGACCTAGTTATCCAATAAAAACTTAATGCGCATATACCACAGCTAAACAAAACCTCCGCCCCCAACCCCGCTACCGCACCCCGCACTCTCCCGAATATGCAACCCCACCCGTCCTTTTCTTATCAAAGGTCATTAGCCTCGGTAGCATCTGTGTGCGACGCGCGCAGTGTCCACATTTTATGAATATTTCATACAAATTTTCACAAAGGTTTTCTTTGCAGGTTACACAGATTTTATTTATTTTTATATTTTATACGTCACGTCTGACCATAAATTATTATGTCCTTAAGTATGTACAATGTTTAAACAGTCACACTGTATATCTACACTTCGTCAGCCATAGTTTTAGGCACGCCCTCTATTACGCACTACACGTCATAGAGGACGAGCCTATTTCCTTCTTTTAGGTACAGTACCAGACTCCATGAAACTAAGATTTTTTCACAGAAAAGCATAACAACACTGCCAGACCCAGCAATCAAACCCAAGTCACAACAATTCTTTCATTACTGCAAATTAAGTCTGCTAATTAATATTTCTAACCAGGTATTCTTTTTTGACCAATTTCTTTAGTACTGCAGCGATGGGTTGATGGTTTAAAAGACACTCTCGCCTCTACCAGTGCGTTGAGTGTTGTGTGTTCGATTGCCACACATGGCTAAAATTGTATGGTCCACATATAATACTTCCTACCTAGGTGTTCTATGTGTCCGTTATTCTACTAGAGCGAGACTAGTCTTCTCTAGAAATCAGAAAAATGATGCCAACTGCTCTACTGCCGTCATAAGGAAAAATATGTATTTAGATTTTTATCGAAATTGAGATTTTTACGTATTTGGAATCAGTAAAAAAGGCGTACCAGCCAGTATATTAATAAAAAAAACATGCGGGGCAGTCTTTGGGGACTGCCGATAGAAGTGAAAACTAAGTACCTAACTAGCGTGCGTTGACGACGACGCGAGTTTCACGCTTTTTGTTCACCCAAAAAGTACACATATATACACAGTATACATATAGCTCATGGAAAGCGTTTGGTGACGATGACGCGAGTTCCATGATTTTTGTTCACCCCATAAGTGCTCAACGCGCCTAAAGAAGATTTCATTTCAAACTGTTTTTTTTTGGCAGATTCATCTTTTTACTTATGACTTTATGACGGCAGTCTAGTAATACAATTTAGATAAATCGACGCTAAAATCATACGAGTCATCGGCTAGTACATCTTTATCGATCACATACAATCAAGAAACACAATACAAATACTAAAACAGATTGTATTGTCGATTGTTCGTTTTATTTATACTTATTGCAAACAAAACTCTGATTGTTGAGGAGTTATTGTAGTCCAATAAAACTGCAAGGTTAATTTGATGTGTCATTCTGTGTGACATTTAAAAATCTCAGTTTTGTTTCTTAGAATTACGCGGTATGAACGTTTATTGCGTAATTGTATAAAGCACGAAGGTGCAGAAAGGCCACTGCAGACCTTACTAATATTATAAGTGCGAATGTGGGTCTGTTGGTTTATTTATTACACTTATACGCCTGAACTACTCGAACGATCATCATGAAACACATACACGTTATCAGGGTTATCTTATCTTATCTTGTGTGGGGGCCAGTCAGTACAGACCGGCGACAGCGACACTTCGACCCAGTGGGATCTTTTGTGTTGACTTCCCCAATAACGACTGCCATAGATGTTCATGGCAGTCGGGACCGACGACTTAACGTGCTCTCCGAGGCACGGAGCAGGCGATAATTGTCAATCAATACGCACATAATTTTGAAAAGTCATACAACTTCAAAAAGTCAGAGGTACGCGACTTGGGTTTGAACCCGAGACCCTCTGCATTGCAGTCTGTTGGTCTCCCCACTGAGTTGGATTATATACACTAAACAAACAAATTACTTGCCTTCGTCCCAGACTCCGACGGCCATCTAAACCCTAAGTTATTTTTGTCTTTACGGAACTATTTTTTTGTCGTATACAATACAGTCATAAAAGATCTAAAACCATATATGTTTGTATGTAGTTTTATCTATACTAATATTATAAAGCTGAAGGGTTTGTTTGTTTGGTTGGTTGATCACGCTAATCTCAGGAACTACTGGTTCGAATTAAAAAATTCTTTAAGTGTTGGACAGCCTATTTATCGAGAAAGGCTATAGGCTATATAACATCACGCTACGACCCTCGGGAGCGGTGCAGTAACTATAAACGCGGGTGAAACCGCGGGCACATCTAGTTCTAAAATAAAGCTACACAATTCAAAGACATATAATATAATAATATCAGCCCTGTCTTTAAACTTTACCACTGCTGGGCATGGGCCTCTTCGCGCTGCCCTAGCACGGGGTGGCAGACTTCACATATCGTCGAGAACATTATGGAGCACTCGCAGACATGCGGGTTTCCTCTTGTGGTAGTGTGGTGTCTTCCTTCACCGTTAAAGCAAGCCATAATGAAATAATGAATACGCACTTAACATTGAAGAGATAGAGGTTCTTTAGGTTCGAACTCGCGACCTCTGCTCTGGCAATCCGACAGTTGCTCCTTGATCTCTCATCGGTCGTCGCTCATTATTCAAGGACAGACAACGCAATAAATAAAATATATTTATATAGGTACGCTTTAGATACCACTCACGCGAATATTATTATTTCAATTAATTACCCTTTTGCAGACCACTGCTGCAATTTACAGAACTAAAATAAATCTACAAGTTTACCGCCGTGGCATTTTTAAACAATAACTTTTTATTATTGACCTTTTTGAAAGGGTTCCAGTCGGTTCAAACGTAAAGAATCGTTGTTCCGCTGACAAAAATTCCAATCGGCTATAACTGTATTCATAAAATTTTATAACCGGCCATTTACGATTTACATCCTATGCAGTTCGTAAATAGCCAGTGTTTTGTTTAGAAATAAATTATATATTTATAGACTTACGTTCCTGGGTAGTAGGTAAATACTTCGGATTTTCATTTGCTACGGAAGTAAAGTATTTCCTTTTTGCTTTATGAATGCCTTTTATTAAGAAAAAGCAAAAGACACTTACTACTTTAAAGTCCTAATAATAATGATGAATAATTAAGAATTGTAAACCCACCAAACTACATAACAGTTTGTCAGCAAGATTAGCGCTCGATTATAACCTAATATACATATTTAACAGATACACAACATACAAAGTTACAGATACATAACATGTTCCTAAAGACCAAATTTTTTTTATATAATGGTCGGTAGGTAACTCAGTCACCGGCCGTTGCCATCAATTCAATCTAATAATAATATCTTTATTCAATATCTTGACTTAGACCACACAGAAAAGCACACCGCGTCGACTGAACCATAAAAACACACGTGAACGCAATAATTCACATTCGAACAACTTGATCCAAACCTACGTGTCTAAATGTACGTTTGTTGTTTCGCACCCTCTACCTTCATATATGTATTGTGACTGAAGTCTTAAAAACAAGCAAGAAGTCACCAAAAGTTCAAAGCATCGCTACTATTGCACAGTTTTGCTATCGCAATATATGTATATGCAATCGCAAAAATGCGATTCAAATGCACTTGCAAAATAGCATAACGTCAGTGCAAAAATTGCATAATTCATAAATTTAAATTTCTGTAGAATAATCCAACAAACACTGCTAAGCTGGGTCTCGAAATTAAAATAGTTATCTACTAGCGTTTCGATAAAGTTTATTGTAATATTAAACATTAACTAGAAGTTAACTTTAGGATGATATAAAATTACTGTATGATTTTGTTCTACGCATTTAGTCATCTGTGACAAGAGTTTCGATGTTAAAGATACGAATTCCTATTTATCTTCATTTATTGCAACGGAAAAACAAAAACTACTGATGGTATATATTTTGATCGCTACATTATTATTATATATTTACTAGCTTTTACGCGCAGCTCTGGCCGCGTGGTATCTACATCAATAAAATGTAGCCTATGTCCTTCCCCAGGTTTTAAACTATATCTGAAACAAATTTCATCTAAATCGAGTGGATTAGCCGTCAAAAGTTAACAGACAGACAGACAAAGTTACTTTCGAGTTTATAATATTAGTATGGATTAATGTGACTGCTGTGTCGATTCCCTTTATTAGGTTCTACTACCAAAAATTATCAACAGAAGCACGGCGTCTAGAATTGAGCCCGTTAGACAACTCTGACTGCCTTTTTGGGGTGATATGCCGTCGTAAGACTATGTACACGTATGTGTTTAATATGTAGTTCAAGATAGATCAATTATTAAGATCGGCCGTTAGTCTCTCATTACTGAAGATCGCGATAATAATGGATGAATGACCGGATAATCTACCTCCATCAACTCTTTATCGTGACACGGCCTTAGCACATCTTTCACTTAGCTTTAGTAGGTCACTCACTAACTAGTTGGCGCTCAGCCATCTGCTCTCTTGCCATCAGTATTGGCAACAATGCTTCTAATAGATTTTCGCACCATCTATGCATTACGTTGTAGAAATAGATAAGTACCTGTTCCAAGTAGTTTATTGATAGGGGTCTAAATTCTTATCTGGGCAAAAATGTATGCATTAGCTTCTAATTTTACAGTATTTACATTTTACTATCATTTTGGGTCAATGGCGTGTAATTTATGTAGGAATTAGTTCAATAGTGTAAAATTGTAAATAGGTATCTCATCATCAATTCCTACAAATGATGTGGTTAAGATTACAAGGCACTTTAAAAAGTCTACCTCTGAACTTGAATTTGGCTTCTCTACACTAGTTGTTCCAACAAGTGCCGTACCACCATCTCATAAAGTATTATTATTGCAGTTTAAAAACGAGACATCGCTATATGCACTATAGCGCTGTCTTGTTCTCGGTCTTGTAATAACAATGCTAGTAGTAAAGCCTCATAATGAACCTATTAATTATCCAAATCTCTATTTAGTAAAATCTGAACATAATTGACTGCCAGACCTTCCTTAGTGATCTTTTTTATGTAATAAAAAAAGGGTATTAAATAATTATAGATCAGTAATATTTTCAAATATTAAATAAATAAATATTCTATCACATACACACAACACCATCTAGCCCAAACTAAGCAGAGCTTGTACTATGGGTACTAGACAATGGATAAACATACATACATACTTGTTTTTTTTAAATACCTACATATTATACATAGAAACACCCAGACCAAGACAAACATCCATATTCATGCACACAAATGTTTGACTTGTGCGGGAATCGAAGCCGCGACCTTAGGCGTAGTACTCGGTTACACTAACCACTACGCCATCGAGGCCGACATAATATTGTTTTACGGTATAATATCCCTGCGCAAGCTCAGCACTATGTTACTACTGTCACTCGGCGTCACTTGGGTTTTTATTTTAGGTTTACGAGCAATTAGTGTTTCAAATTATTAGTATATTCTTAATAACGCCATCAAGGTTTGTGTTAAGAGTTGGTTTACGTAGGTAGTGAAATGATTCGGATTCGAACCCTCGATCTCTGGTTCGCAAGTCCAATGCATTATCCATTGGGTTTCGACTCGTCATCATGTTACAAAGAATCATTGCATACAAGTTTAATTTAAGGTTGTAAATTCACGTGTGTTGATATTCGTTGTTTATCAATTTGCAAAATAAAATACGTTTTAGTGTATGTATTTTTTCATTGATTCGTGTTTGGCATTAGCAGTGAAGCCTTCTGTAAATAAGGTATGACTGCATGTTTATATCAACACTTTGTATATAAATTTTATATTTAAAAAATAAGCAGCGAAAGCTCAGTAGGAAGACCAACAGACTGCAATGCAGAGGGTCTCGGGTTAGAACCCACGTCGCGCACCTCTGACTTTCAGAAGTTATATGACTTTTCGAAATTATGTGCGTATTGATTGACAATTATCGCTTGCTCCGTGCCTCGGTGAGTACGTTAAACCGTCGGTCCCGGCTGCCATGAACATCTATGGCAGTCGTTAAGTCAGTGCCCTATAATATCCTGTCCTTAGTCTAGCCTTAGGGTATCGTTAGGCTTCGGGTTGCGGAGGTCAGGTGTAAGCCGCTTCGTGTAAAAAAACCTGATATCCAGTCAAATCCGGTTAGACCAGAAAAGCCGACCCCAAGTGACTTGAGAATAATAAAGGCTAGGGAGAAGAAGACTTTGTATATAACATGTAAATAATGGCACACATTTCGTTGCGTTCAAATGATAACAACTTACAATATTTCCTTACTCGTGCACTTTTATTTGTCAACCTTGCGTTCACGGTCTGTCTATGATTTACTTTGTTTTATTGGCCATATAGAACTGCTGCCTGAATGGTCTTTTTGTCATTATTATTATGTGTAATGGCCATATGACTTGCCATCTCATTCACGTACTGTCGAGTTAGTTATATAAGAAGTAATGTTGGTTATATTGATGATGACGTTCTGGTCGGTCCCACGGGAACGCGAATAGGGGTAAAAAGTATAATAATATGTTAATCTAAGACTTGGTCCATCTTTGAGCTATGTTTTTTCTAAATTTGTTTAACAGTTTACGTGTTATTAAGTAGTAAACATCCGAATATCTTACTATACTTTTACACTCACACTTAGATGCGTGCATCAATTTCTAACTTCGATTACTGTATTTGGCCATCTTAATCCGAAACTCTGTAGTACGTCCATATTGTCAAGTCCTTAAATCACTGTATACTGCTATTCTGTTAAATTTTATCATCGAACTAATTCCTCAATTCGCAATGCAAGTTTTAATAAGTCTACGTGTTTCGTATGGTGCTTGCGCACAACGCAAGTAGCTTGCGCAGGTATAAAACAATACCAGCCCTATATTAAACTGACCTACTGCTGGTCTCGGGCCTCTTCTCAGTGTAATAAGTATTAAGCCATAGTCCACTATGCTGCTCAATTGCTGGTTGGCTGACTTTACATATCTATTAGAACTCAGACATGTGGGTTTCACTCAGGATGTTTTTCTATACCATTGAAGAGAGCGATAATAAACTATTTAATACGCACATCGTTTCTTAAAGTTAGAGATGCGTGCCTTGGGATCGAACTTGAGACATCTGCCAGGCAGTCCAACGGTCTCCCACTAGTCTATCGCTTGTACGGCGCTGGTTACTTGCGCGGTTGGCGTCGTATCTACGATACTTGCAACCCGAGCAAGAACATCAACTTGCGCATGCAAACGTCATGCCTTACCATTACAGAAAAGCACGACTATCCACTCGTTGCGACGATTTCAAGCTAATAATTTTAATGACTTAATCATACCAACACAGTCTTCTAACAAAATAAAAAGTAACGTTACTTTAACAGCGACAAAATATGCTTCGGAATGAGACGACAGTAAATATTTAAGTAAACCAGGTTTATTGCACAAAGAAATATTTTCTTGTCTATTCTTTTGTCTGATATTGTACATTTTAGAATTACAATTCTTTGTCATTTGATATGCTCATAAAATTACAATGAACAGACACTCGACTAAAAAAAACAACAAAAAAATACAGAAATCTGGCTAGTCTATACTTCTATACTAATATTATAAAGAGGACAGATCAGATTCAACAATTTTGATCCTCTTGAGAGTGTCGAAATATACGTTTTTGCGGCGTAAACTGCAGTATCTTTTTTTTACGTTAACTTAGAAGATTGATTTTTTCACAGCTTCAAGAAACTGTAGACCTCACTCAGTATATTGTTTTAATTTCAACTCGATACCTCCACGCGTTTTCGAGATAAAGGGTATTGACAGACAGACGGACGGACAACAAAGTGATCCTATAAGGAACCTAATCAATTCATTTTAAAAATTCGTTCGCAATTAGAAAGCTATCACCGAATAACATAGGCCATATTATTATATTTTTTTAATGTACTATTACATAACCTAACCTAATCTCCTTTTATGCGAGCGAAGCCGCAGGCAACAGCTAATGTTATAAATCATGGCTAACTTAACCAGAGTTGTTTAGCAAGGTGAGTTTACTCATTTTTGTTTTATTTATCCGCCTTCTTATTTATTTCTCTGACTACCTGATTGTTTGTCTCTCAATCCCTTTGTCGTTCCCTCGTTTATTAAGATAATATAAACTAGATATATTTATTTTAAAACACTTATCACACATCACTTATAGCAATAATAATGTCTTCAAAAATAAATTATTCCAATTTCTTATAGAAAATTGTTATTATAGTGTAGATGAATTTTTATCAGATGTAATGTTTTAAATGTTTTATAGTGCACTTGACTATAATTTATTATTGTTGATTATCTTGTGTTTATCCTGACTAATAGTAATAATGTAATTTATGTTTAATCTCCAAAACAATTTATAATATCAAATCGTTTCATCATCAATCAGAATTTATTTGATCATATCTTTTTGTAATTAATTTTTAATAATTTATATGCCCATGTGGCTGATCATGGAATGGACGTTATTAACTATTTATATAATTATATAATGTATATAACCCATGTATCACAAATAGACTATTTGATTTGCATAAACATTCGTGTTCAGTACAATAACATCTACCGACACCTCATAGGTTTATCACTTATATTGTAGCGCCTTGGGGATGTTTACAGAGGCAAGA
The DNA here is from genome assembly GCA_963675205.1 of Catocala nupta. NCBI lineage: Eukaryota > Metazoa > Arthropoda > Insecta > Lepidoptera > Erebidae > Catocala > Catocala nupta. The sequence goes on from OY776093.1 coordinate 26,213,675, forward strand.
CTGAACACGTTTAATGAAGCCTAATCGCTGAGTTCAAGGTCCGGGTCGGTACGTGTAGTAATAAGATAATTAACGATATATACGGTTTTTTTTGGCAGATTGTGTAATATTTCCATGTATAAAAACTAGTTAGAACTAGGTGCTTAAGTTTGTTAAATGTAGAATAATTTAAATAACATTTTAAGTTTATGTAATTAATATTTGTGTTTTTCTCTTTAATAAACATGGAAACCAAAATTGCTGAAATAAAGATTTATATATTATAAATGTGAAATGTCTCCCCGTGACCATGGCTGCTGAAAAGCAACCGAAACGTCGGGGAAAGTGTAAACCAAAAATAAATAGATTTAATAGTTTAAATAATTTTATTAGCTTATAAATTAGTCAAATAAAATCAATAGTAGTAGTAGTGTAATATTTTCAAAATTTTGTAATACAGTGATAAATAAACAACGCGATAAAATCCGTATATTAGTAGTTTAATTTCAATGAATAACATTCGCGTAAACAGAAGACAATATTATGTAAATGTGAAGTTTATAAGACAAATATTCAGTTTAATTTCTTTTTACTTTACTTCATTAACAGTCGTAATTATTTGACGTTTCGATAGATTTTGTACAGTCAAGTGTACGCCTCAAATCTGTCAATTAAAACCGGTCTTTAAAGGATTAGTTGTAAAGGCTAAAACGCGAAGCAATACATCCTTTTATTTGGCATTAAAATATGTGCTATAAGCAAAATAAACAGTATACTAATTGTGTAACAACAGACTTCACTTAGCCAGTGTATTCTTGTTCAAGACGTTCATGGTGAAACAGTCCCTTCCACTCAATACGAACAATCTGTAATCCGTGACCAGTACAATATAGAAATGACGAAAGCGAAAACACATTAGCGTAAGATGCAACCGTATCTTAACGGTTCGTGAATTGCTCTCGACCCACTTAGCGAGCGTGAACATTGTCCAAAAACTTCATTACAATATTAACTAGCGACATGTTGTGGTTTCACCTGCGTTGTACCTACACGATATTTTTGTACCAAAAAAGTTTATTTTAAACATTAGCTGTGCCCGCGATGGCATCGTCGTTAACGCTTTGAGCTGCAGCGGCCAGTGGCCAAACGCAATTGTTTATCAAATATATCTGACATTCTAGTAATTTATTGATTTCGTAATGTATTTAGTGACTGTTTCAAAGATTCGTAGTGTGATAGGATCCTTATCATTATCTTAGCGGGAAGACGTCTACTACTGGACATAGGCGCCTCCAAGATGTTCCACACAGACTGGTCCACCTTGGGCCTACTCATGCTGCATCTTCCGGTGCATGGTTGCCACTCCAGAATCTTTCTGCCCTAACAGCCAGCGTTACTGCCAGCTATGTGCCCTGCCCACTGCCACTTTAGTGATATGATACAGCTTAATATTTTATGCTCACGGAGTAGTCTGTATTATAAACATGCATGCATATATGTACATATCGCATGCTTAATAATACAGCGACTTAACTCGAAATTTGGGAGTATGGCAATTCGAACTCTAATCTTGTGACTATAAATTCTAATAATATATTCGTGTTAAATTATTGCAACAAAGTTCAAATTAGTTTGATCAAAAATACTCACATAGGTCTCTGTTTTATTAAGAATGCGATATGTAAGTATTTACCGCTTTTATATTTTTCCACCCGCGTTTATGGTTACTGCGCTGCCCCAGTGAGTCGTAGCGTGATGTTATATAGCCTATAGTTATATAGCCTTTCTCGATAAATAGGCTATCCAACACTAAAATAATTTTCAATTCGAACCAGTAGTTCCTGAGATTAGCGCGCGTTCAACCAAACAAACAAACTCGTCAGCTTTATAATATTTGTATAGATAAAGTAACATAAATTTTACTCTGGAATATGGTCTATTAGTGTGCTAAGTTTTAACCAAATCTATTTCAACGGTTTACGCGTTATTAGGTAACTCACGGCCAAAACAACTTTACATACTTTTACATGTACCTATGTATACATATAATGTATATATTAATACGTGAAGCAAAAACTTTGTACCCCTTTTTAAGAAAATTCCGCGGGCGGAGGAGTATGAAATTTGGCACAGTTAAAAGTTATATGGAGAAGGAGCGAATCCTAATATTTTTATAAAATATGCATTGGAAATATATTAAATTAACGAAAAATCACTACACGCACACAACCATGCATTTGACACACGCAGTCGAATCGCGTTCGTAGTATATTGACATTGTTCGTCTGACGTCGTACAATTCTTTGTAACTATGGTTACCTATACCTTATTTATATGTAATAGACAAAAACAGAAAACAAAGTAGCAAACTTAGGAATTTTGGTCGAATTTTGACCACTAGGCGACCGCTAGTAACATTGTAATAGGTCGATGCCTGTGTATAGGATATATTTAAGAAACGTTAATGTGGGTACTTATGAGAACTGTACCTACTGTAGATGCCAAAACAATTATTTTTAGTATTTCTGTCTGTACGTTTGTATGCGCATCTCGTCGAAATTACTGAATGCGGTTTTCACAGTTATATTACCAGAGGTCAAACCTAAAACCTGGTGCATGTTTCATCTTGATACGCTTAGCAGTAGAGTATTTTAATAAGATTTTTAAATACGCCGCCTAGCAACAGTAACGACAATAAATAGTTGGAGGGTCGAAGACAGAGACTTAAGCCATTTTTACCATATTGCTTCCGAAACGAAAAGGAAGAAAAATATAGATGGGTACTTACTTCTAAATTCCACGCATACGAAGACCCCTGCAAAAACTAGTTTTTAATATTATTGTACGATGAGTTGGATACATCCTGATCCTCCATCAATAAACGGATTGTGTAACGTAAAGAGATTCTAACAAATAGAATTGACATTTCTTTAGATAAGCGCAATCAAACATACTGGAACTCTTCAGCTTTATTAGTATAGAAGCATCGATCAAATATACTATTGATCGATGTATAGAAGGATCTCATATAAGTTTGTCTCGTTACAAGCTTCTGTCAGAATTATTCTAGTCAATGAAACCTGCTTTTAGAAATCTTACCAGAGTAAGATGCTACCTGTCTTCTTAATCTTGGAGGCGTTGCTTTGTTTTCTTATCTGTGGTAGATAAACATAATTAGATTTGCGTAGCGTTTTGAATATTTTACATTATTGATCTAACAACAACAAAATATGCCAGCAGCGATAGCCCAGTTGAGAGGACAGGAGACCGATGGACTGTTATGCAGAGGTTTTTTTAGTTCTATGCCAAGACCTGCGTGTCCATAGTTCTCCATAATGTTCTGGGAGATATGTATGTGAAGTCTGCCAACCCGCAATAGGCTAACTTGGTGAACTATGGCCTAAACCCTCTCAAACCAAGAAGAGAGACCCTCTTCTGGTACCCAGTAGTGAGACGATTTAAAAAAGGACTGATATTATATATACTTTATTGACTCAACCAAAGATACCTATCGATACGATAATTGGATCACACGAAATTCTTAGAGTCTACCTAGCTCTCTGAATATAGATTTATGGCCAGTCCTACAACTAAGTAGTAAAAGTTATACGAAAGATAAATGGCATGCTGTCTCACTCTTGTTAGGTTAAAGAAGAGAGATGGTGAGTCTTTTATCTCATAGATAAATGCTATTTGGATGTGGTGAAACAAGCCCTTACTTTATTTAGCTAGCTATGTTATAAGTACCATATATTAGGAACCTATTGGACCTTAAGATTAACATCAAACTTAAATTAGAACTTAGGTATAGAAAACTACACGAAAAATATGGCAGGTCTTTACAAACAACCAGACCAGTTCTCTGTTAGTTTGTTTGGTTGCTGGCAACCTACACGAAACTCGATCTTCGTTACAAATGGTTGCTACTCGAAATAAATGCGTGATTTCGATTAGCTTGCTCTCGATGTGTGTTTTGTGATCAAGTTGTTTTTGCTCTGAATGTTTATTTAATGTCTTTTAGCTCGTGGGGATCGATGGTTCAAACTGCACGACTTCTATGGACTGTTTATTTTGTCTTATCGAGATGTATCTATTCATACATATTTACTAATATTATAAAGCTGAAGAGTTTGTTTGTTTGTTTAGTTGAACGCGCTAATCTCAGGAACTACCAGTCCGAATTGAAAAATTATTTTAGTGTTGGATAGCTCATTTATTGAGGAAGGCTATAGGTTATATCACATCGACCCACGGGGGCGGAGCAGTAATCATAAACGCGGGTGAAACCGCGGGCACATCTAGTTAAGATATATAGCTACATATATGTATGTACATATATGAAGACTCTCACCTGTCTGACTGCCTACCCATAGGCAAATAATACGGATTTCCGTTTGCATATGAGAAGTTGGAAACTTATCTCGATCGAAATGTATACCCAATATTAGTAATTCGAATCAGTAGTGTATGCGAATGCTGTAATGAGGTCTCAGTTTCGATTCCCGAATCTGTTTTATTGAGTTTTTCTGTCGGGAAATTCTCAATAGCAGAAAGAGGCCTTAAACTGTGCCCGGTAAACTGCCATAGGCTAGTTCCTCTTACCTGCGTGGGACTTACACCATAGTCTATGAAATGAAGGTATAATGGTTAATTACATCTTAATTATAATATGCCTACCACTTCGAAGATATACATATGCGTGAAACTATGTATGTCTGTTAGAAGTTCCAAAACAATCTCTTACCGTAATTTATACAAAAATAGTAAAAATTGTTTATTGTCAATAATGTTTTTTTATTTCAACTTTATTTTTCTTATTCGTAATGCATTATAATATAATATTCTACCACATACACACAACACCATCTAGCCCAAACTAAGCAGAGCTTGTACTATGGGTACTAGACAATGGATAAACATACATAAATACGTTTTTTTTAAACGAAACATCCAGACCAAGAAAAGCATCCATGTTCATGCACACAAATGTTTGACTTGTGCGGGAATCGAACCTGCGACCTCAGGCATGACAGTCGCTCACACTAACCACTACGCCATCGAGGCCGCTAAATTATGTCGCTAGTATTCATTATTTATGTCTATAATAATATCAACACTCTATCTTAACTATCCCACTGCTGGGCAAGGCCTCTTCTCAGTGTGTTCTCACATTTTTGTTCACTCTTCTATTCCTCCACTTTCAAATCATTTACGATCATTTTCCAATTGATTCTAAGTTCATTCCCATCTTAGTACGAGATGATCTTACGATCACAACAAAAGGGCGTTCACATCAATTGAACGTGATGTCGTGCACGAAGGGACCGCGACAAATTGCCGGTTGACCCTTTAGTTATTAATTGAGAGTTAATACTTGGTTAACTGGGCAAATCGTTACTCGTCCCTTTATTGTTACTGGCATGCAATCGTTGGGTTAAGTCTATTGATGACTCGTAACAATTGTGCATGTGGTAATAGTTTTATATGGCGTTGTTTTTTTTCTGAAGTTAATGTTTTGACGACCTATTTACTGTTTTCCTTTTTGTTGATTAACTTAGCAAATACTAATAATAATAGAAGAAACATAAACCTAACATATTATATATCAGTAATAAAAACGAATGTTAAAAGAAAGTGAAAACGTTAAAGAACAGCCAAGGTATTTGATGACGCCGTGTAATAGGAATCATCAAATATCTTCGCATCGCAGTCGACTGGTAAAGTGCTCAGAAGACTGATAGCATTGCCAGCCCGAAATCGATCCCAAGACTAGCAAAAACACTCGCACTTATTATCGCTGCGCCACCGATGCAGTATAGAAATGTAAATAACATACTTAAATAGACACATACGATTCGTTAACATCATCATCCCTTCTGTTATATTGTTTGCAATACTTTACGACAAAACCGTTGGCAGTTCAAACAAAAATCTTGTCTAGACATTCCAAATTTAGAGGGGTTTACTTCAATGTCGTAGCTGGGTGTCGAATGTTCGGTTGCCTGGACAAATATCCGTTGGAACATGACACTTTTGTTTGGTGTCGCGTGACGATTTTGTGCGTGTTTATTGGCCAAATATTCAATGTTTTTATCGAGTCATTTAATAACTTTTGTTTCGAATATTGGTGGTAATAGTTCCTGGTTTGGAAGGAAATGATGGAGCAAAGTTTGTTTCAATGTTGGTCATGCTATAACGTGTTCTATTACAATTTTATACAATAACTAGCTGACCCGTTTCGTCTGCTTCACATAAGAGAATTTTGACTGTTTTCGCAACATTTTTCTTTGATGCGCCGCTCCCATTGGTCGTAGCGTGATGTTATATATCCTATAGCCTTCCTCGATAAATGGGCTATGCAACACTAAAATTATTTTTCAATTCGAATCAGTAGTTCCTGAGATTAGCGCGTTAAACCAAACAAACAAATTTTTAATATTAGTAATGATATATTTGTATTAAATTATCCTCCTCTTAATTTACCAATTTTATTATAAAATATCGCCTATATATAGACATAATTAATTATATAGTTTTTAAATGGTCTAGTTAATAGCTACCCTGACTTTTAATGTTAGGAAGATAACAACCATTAATCGGTTTTCTAACAATCTTGTAGCAATGCTTGTAATTAAAATCTATAGTATATTATTTTTATTAGGTAAATATCAAAGAAGCTGAATCAATAACATTTTTATGGCCAAAACGAATTATCTTATCATCAACAGATCTTTTAGTTATAGATCAGAAATGTCGACATTCATTTACATTATTGTAAGTTAGTTCAGTCTGATCCTCGTTCAAAACTGAAACAGTTCGATCAAGTGAATACTTACCTACTGTAGAATTTCACTACCCAATAACTTTGATTATAACATATAAGTTAATATTTACTACAACCTGTGAAAATAGTAAAATAATGTAATTAGGTATGTGTGTAAAAATAAATGAATAAAACTTTTCATACATGTTTACCGTAGCATTCCAAGTTAAGTTTATTACCATCACACAATCACTAGGGCTATGAATGGTCATGAGTAGGTACTCCATAGTGAAATCGGTAAACCGTGAACAATATTCCTAACTAACCACTTACTATGCTATGTCTGTTTGTCGTATAAAAAAAGAAGGTTTACAAATAATATTTCTCACATTAGATCGTATCTACGGCCTTCACGCGTCAAGAATGATTTTAATTGCCTGTCAAATGAACTGTTGCCTACTTACCTACATGCTTTCATAAGTAATAATTTTAAAAACACGTCGGTTATGAGGTCGATTGCTGTTTGATTAAGTGTAACATTGGCCCATCATGACAGTCGAAACGACGCTTGAAGCTCTTTGAATATAAGAGCTATTAATTTTGGTAGCACTTTATGCTATAAAATAAGTAGCATACACATGTTACGTTCTCATTCTGCCAGCTATATTTTCATACACATAGAAAGAGGTGAGTCTATGACTGCAAAGTTCCTAATAGAAAACTAAATAACACTTTCTGGAAAGTGGGTTGTCGGTACTGCCACGTGAATGTGAAAACATTTAAAGATATAGATTTTGTCAATAAAATACCCCTCAGCAATAATATTTTATTCTAAGTAAGTAGAGTAAAAAGTAAAAAATAAGTATGGTAGAAAAGTAGGGTATATACCATATTTCCTGCCCTGTACCCCTGACAACGTGTTTGCGAATTTCATGATGATCGGTCAAGTAGTTGAGGTGTCAAAAAGTAACAAGCAAACAAACTTACATTCGCATTATAATATTAGTTAGGACAACACTGAAAACCATAACAGCAAACCGATTTGTGAAACCGTACATCTAAATGCAGCGTTATAGGTCCATCCAACATTTCGTGGTTTGTTGGACCAAACAATTTCTCATGTCAAACAGATCATAATTTATATCCTTGTCATGTTCCTTTTCAATCTTTGTCATCTTTTTCAACTGTCACAACATAATCTGGCCAGATTGACGTATATTCTTTTTAAACGAGGTCTTCAAAACTTCAAACCAAGTACAATATGCATTGTTTAAGGATTACCAGACTCATTTACATAACGCCGACAACGAAACTTCGGTGTTGGTATAACACTTTTAACAAGAACATTTAAACTAGATACTAAATATTTTAATTCTGTATTATCCTCGTGAATGGTAAAATTGCGACATCTATCACTTAAATTAATAATAAACCATTAAAATTAAATTAAAATTTCAACCACTAACTGTCCCCGGCAATTATGATTACTGCTCCGCTCCCATGGCTGGTGGCGTTACTTCTGGATAAAGTAGCTTTCTAATTGTGAATGCATCGATACTTTAGTTTTTGATTTAATTTATTACAAATAAAAATGCAGCCCTTTACTATTCATAATATTAGTATAGATATAGATATTTGATCGATGGATATAGAAGATCTGAAAGCAAAATAATGTTAAAGAAAATAAATACATCTTTCTGTAAAAAAAAATTCTAAAGACTTTTTTGTTGTTGGCTACGGATTTTATAAACTCCATAAGGCTGACTCAATTTGCAATATTGTCCTTGTGTAAAGCACATCAACATATGATACTCCTTCACACAAGACATCCTAAGAACATCTTGTACCAAATAACAAAACTGGTATCGCTAAAAAATCAGATTCAATAGAAGATAAATAAGTAGACGACGAAGACGACAATTGTCTTTTATAATCCAAAAAATCTTTTCTATTTTCAATCTCAAACACATACCAATTTAAGACATATAACACCAATAAGATACGCAACATGTAAGGCAGGCAAAATATATCAAATTGAACCAGTTATTTTCTATCTGGCATAGGACAAGTCTAAGTCTGTTTGCTAAATATAATGACAAACATCAACCCGAGAATCATCCTTATATTCAACAGTTGCTTGACTGAAAAAGTAAAATCTAAGTTAGCCAAATGAGGCCGCTTGCTTCTGAAAAGATCATCCGTTTGATCTCATTACTAGGTTATTCTCGAAAATTCCAAAATCTGCATCGAAACAATTCGTATCAAGACAAAAGACTTGCTTCAAAGTAAAGACTTTTCCGGCCATAGGATTCTAACCAGTATGTGCAATTTCCTTCGTCTAAATGTACCAGAACTTAGATTACGATCGATCGTTACTGTTTCTTAGTATACGCTTTGTGTTCGTCACGATTTATGCTTACTTCTAACTTCAATATTATGTTTTATGTTTCCAGATATAAATTCTGAGTTTAGTGCATTACAAAGAATTTTGCAATCTGCAAGTTTTTCGCCGCTAGGGATTATAAATTATGTGAAGTAAGTAAAAATAACGTTGCATAATAAATATTTGTCCTTCAATATCTTTAGAATTAATTTACAACCAAAAGAATTTTGCATTATTCGATTCAATCCATAAAAATATTAGAAGAAGTCTGTCTCAATGACACCTTCAGGTCTATGACCGCTGCCAATATGTTCGTAACTTTTGAAATAGGCAGGCAATAGATGTAAATATTTCACACCGAATTAATATCTTAATGACTATTCTGCCCGCTCCTTTGAATCGGAATGCTTTTCATCTGTGAGTATCATAACGGTATCAAAATCGTGCCTCGCCGTTAAACTTGCTCTAACATCTCGTTTAGCCAGAATTTCGCTTTAACATGCCTCATTGTAACTGATAATTAAGAAAAAAAACAATCTCTACAAAGCAAACTAACAGAGCATTAAAAGGAAACATAAACTGGTGAACGACAAAAGGTCAAAACAGTAAACAATGAACCGTCCAAGGGACTAGGAACGGCAAAAAAAGGCAAAAAGCCCAGCGGCACGGAGTTATTGGGCACAACTGCATAGCATAACAACCATTCATAACGGCGAGGAAACGAGACGAAGTGGCGTATAGGAGAAAACGCGCGCATGCCTGAGAGAGCGAGGGAGATTGCATTCCAAATACGAGCGCAAAGTCCGCGCGCACGCCGCGCGCCTGCCCGCCGAATCCCGCGCGCCTCACTCGCCCGCCGCGCCGCGCTCGCGACCCGCCGCTCACTAACTCAGGCGCAGCGCTGCGACGAGGCTGCGCGTTTACTCACGCCGACATCGTCCGCTCTCGTGACATCTCGCTATAATTTCGACAATTTCGTAATCGAATCGAAGATCGGTTCCGGTGATGTCATTATAAATACAAGTATGGTGTTATGGTTAAAATATTAATGGTGTTCCCACAGTGAAGTGTTTTGATTTGTGTATTGAGTGCACCAGACTGTAAAGGAGAAGACGCCGAGGATACTTTCACTGGACTGAAAGTTTTAAAACATTCTTACGGAGAACTTCTTAATAAGGGACTTGACCTCAACTCGAAGAAAAGGTAAATATTAATGAGAATCACTGAGATACAGACGTGCAACCAGTCACAGACCAACCTGTAGGTAAACATAACGGTGTTTTAGAACCAGAATTATATCTTATATGTTTCAAATACACTCTAAAAGTTTATAATTTCATAACTATACAAAAATATTAATTTCTTGTTATCATTAATAGATTTAATATTAATTGCTTGCACTCTTTTTCTCATCAAACTTAACCAAGACTCTTTAAAATGTTTTTATACTTTGACACCAATGCACAAGCAGAACTAAAGAAAAACGAGCAATTACTATCGTTAACGATCACATGAGAATATTTTCTTTGTCAGTTTGTATAAGCCCACGCACATTATTATCATTATCTTGAAATATATGCGATCTCCAACTTACAGCCACAGAAGATAACACATTATATCAGTGACATGTTTTGGGAACGTCATGGAATTTCTGTTTCATCTGAAACGTGTTTTTATCTTGAAAATGTTGGTTGACCCCAAAACCGACATGCTCAGAAATAAATAAGTGTTTATATATGGCTATACAAATAAAAACATTATCGCTAAACATATTATTATAAATAAAATTCTATTAACATAAAATATATATTTAATAATTAAACATTAGTAATTTTCTACTCCAGTTTCTAAACTAAACCGATTTCTAAACAAATTAAAACTTCAATTACAAAATACTACCTTTTGGTTTTTAATTTTCATACATTTGTAATTATTTTCTTCTACCATAAACACTTTGTTTCGTATAACATAGTTTACTAAAGACTTATCGATAGCTTCTGGAAAAGCTCTGCATTTCTTGCCTTCTTACTTGAACTTGGGTATTCTCAGAGGTCAGTCCAAAAACAGGTTTTCTAAATCCACTACAACGAAGTCAAAATCTTTTAGCCGTTTCTTTGTTAGGAATTTTAATAGGTACTAGTTTTTATATGGTCTCCTGTTTATACACAGTTTAATAGAATGATCTAACATATTGCATTTACATAGTACATTGCGTGATCATACATTAAACGCATGCTTAAATACACTGTTATTTTCCATTATTATCGTTGGTTCAGCACTACTCACTTTTATTATTTCATGATTTTAGAAGTCAATATACCTTATGTCATCGATCATGCAATAATAGTCATGTCACAAATGATTTTATACACATAAAGAAGTCAATCAAAACCTGATTCCTCAAGCGAATTGTAACTGAATGAGAGTTTATATTTAAGTTGTTTCGAGACTTCATTGTAAATTATGAATAATTTCACCTCTCTATTCAGTTTCTGTTTTTCATTTACATGCATAATTAAATAACTACCTAATTAGTGTCGTAAAAGTGTAATAACCATAACAAACTGTTGGTGATATTCCAAATCAGTTTATTGCTGAAGATCGTAACCGCTGTCTTGGTCTTATTTACCTAATAAAGTGATCATAATCTTGGACCAAATTTAAAGTAGGATTTTAAACGATATACAGTGACTTATTCTACGGTGTGCTTATAAACAAGTAAATAAGTGATCAGTTTACTTCCCGCGTACTAATGCTAACGATAACAATATTTTTTTAAACGTTGCGCCTTCTTTTTTTGGCCACCTTTCCTTTTGGTACACCAGAAATAGCTTTGACTTATAGGTGTCGCCTATTGAACTATGTAAGTGTGATAATGAATTACTTGTTCAATGTCAGGGAAAACCAGAATGCCGTGTGAACCGCTACTCAGCAGAATTTAATTCAATACTGTTTATATTTTGGCTTGATAATTATCAACCATGTACAATATACTAGAAATAGCACAAGAATTCTATATACATATATATATTTGAAGAAGCAACTACATTTATATTAATATGCCGGATATAAAAAGTTTTGAGCTTCGTTTTCTTTTGACGTCATACAAAATAAATGTCGGCGACTTCAGAAGGTCAAACAATTGTCGCCAACAAAAACTAGTCGGTTCTAACAATTCTGACACAGTTTCCTGGTGCGGTTCACCTCAAACTTTCGTTTAATTTCACGCAATAGCCATAGCACTCTACCATAATGCCATAAGCGTCACTTTACGAGGCATTAGGCGATTTAGGTTTGTGTCCCGTTTAACGACAGTTTAATATTTGTGTAAGTATGCCTTACATGAGTTAACGTGTAGTTAAAATTAGCTGGTGTACTTATATGAGTAAAGCTTTTATTTATTTTCTTACTGGAGTATAACGGCTAAGCTAGTGGTGAACTACGTCATGTCTTAAGAATTACAGTATATAATATTAACATACATAGCAACCTAAACTAATTTTAAATGTTGGCCCTTGGATGACTCCTTATGCAACTCTCAAAACTGTCAAAGGCATTTGACTTTCCCATTACAAGCTTACTATATAAGAAAAACGTATCATAAACACAGACTTGATGTAATTATGCTTCTTATACATTACGACTACATAATAAACTAATCTTGAATGGTGGCCCTTGAATGACTCCTTGCATAACACTCAATAAATTTTTAAAGGCGTTTGACTTATTCCACCCCCAACTTTCTTACAACACTTGAGATATTATTTCCGATCGATTAACTAGTGTAACCGATGTGTAAACATAGATTACGACTGTGAAGTCATAGAGGAAGTTGCGCTCATATCCGCTCCTACTTTGATAAGTGCACTTGACGGTGCTCGGAAAGGTCTTGAGATTTTGATAGATAAAACATTATATTGAGTTTGTGGTACTTGTTGATTCCGTATGAGATGTGTAAAATACTTATAAAAAGAAAATACTGCCTTGTTTGTATATAAGCCAGTGCTGATCAAGTTGTTCCGGGTCGTGCATAGGTATTATTGGGAATTTTTAATAGCAATTTCTGAGTCACTAAGTTTTGCTATGTAGTAAATGGTACTAGTTTCAAAACTTACTAGGTAAGAACTGAACAGCTGACAAAAACAGCAATTCCTTGCTCTCTTCTCTTCTTTTTAAAAATCCGAGCGTGATGCTAAATAATTCTTATTTATATCTAATAAGTAATACACATTTACTTAATCATCAATGTTAAAACAAATATTCTTCTAACGTAGGTATTAAACTACAACATTGTTAATCACGTACAAAATAATAAAACAATATTATTATTAAACAATAATTATATTGTTAACAGCTTTAGTGCATATTTATCAGTATAGACATATGTATATTCTTCAATTGCCATATTTGTCAGGCAACCATGGATAATAAGTAAAAGTCTTATAACAAGATAAGATGACCGAGTGGCGCAATAATTTAAGTAGCCGTTTCGCCAGTACTAGTGCACCGAATGTCGTAGAGACCGATTCTCAGACGTCACAAAAATTACACCAAGCCTGGCTGTTTTTTATAACTTTGTTGTTTAGATGAATGTAAAGTTGACCACGACAAAGCAATTTTTCCTTAGTGCTATTTTTTGTATTATTCATAACGCGTTTCATTTCTATGCGATTGAAATTATCATTATATACTTACTGCAGTATTTATTACATCAAAAACGTTGCAATTGTTTATCATGCAAGTATTCTTCTTCAATTTAAGAGCCAAGCTCTTGTCGGTGGAGTCTCTTCCATAATGTCCTATGTTCAGCCAGCGCTTTGACTTCTTGATACAACCTAGTATAGTATTATATTATCTGTGATACAACTTAACTCTTACCTTTTCTTTCACTTGATATATGAACGTCCGTCCGTGGAAAACAGAAGGCAGAAGGGAAGAGGAAGGCCAAGGAGGCCTTCCTCTTCCCCTTCTGCCTTCTATTTTTCCTTCCAAGATGTTTCTTATAAAAGTGTCGTGTCGTATCAAGTGGCCCAACATTTTCCCTCTTCTGTAATCTATTGTTTTTAGAATATGTCTCATTTCCTTTACCATATTTAGAACTACCTCATTTGTTTTTTTACCAGTCCTACTTATTCTTTCCATCCTACACCAACACCATATTTCAAACGCTTCCAATCTCTCTCAGTCCCTTTGTGTCAATGTCCATGTCTCTGAGCCATACAGTGCATGCAAGTATTAACAACCAATAATAATTACAATTTATTATCTGAAAGATTTTAACATTTGTTTACTAATTACAAAATCTTATTATAATAACTTTTGATATGGTATACATGGCTGTATCTTCTCACGATTGTCCATTGAAGTCTTATTGAAAACATGCAATGTATACTGTGCAAAATTTATTGCTTTATTTTGATTGTTTGAACAATAACAAATGACTTTGTGCCGGTGATCTTTAACTCATAACATTAAACAAGTCTTAGGCTTAATTTGCAACAATACAATTTTACTACCGGTTATATGTAGCAGTTTCTCAAGAAATGGATTAGAAATATACGACTGAAGTTTTTGTGATTAAAAGTGTTAACCTGCCTGCCAGCCATTCAAAGACGGTGAGCGATATTATAGTCTGTGGTCGTTTATTCGAGTTTAACAGAGTATAGTCATATTAAAATTTAACTGTTGTAATGTAGTTATGATGTCAGCACATATTATGTTAAACAGGGTTTGCCATAAATTCGAAAATTGATCTCTAGATATGAAGATAAACATTTGGTGACAATGATGTTCATGATCTTTTGTTTATTTTTATGTTTTCTAAGAAATATGTACATATAGGTACCTATTTTAACGAAATCCTTGAGCATTATTAGCTATGGTTAATACTTATGTGTCGGTTGGTTTTCCCTGTACAATTTTTGAAGCTTTCAAGTCTTCATTACCAAATTGTAAAGCTTTTCTGTGTTTAAATTCCAACAATTCTTTACAATTTTTTTTTGGATTTATCATGGATTACTGCTGTAGACAATATTACCGTGGACTGTATACAACCACACCTTAAATTACACTCAGCACAGAGATTGATTGCCAAATGACTTAACAGTTTAAGTCCTTTTTATACTACACCCGGTACAATCGCTAGACCATGTATTATACCACCAAATCTGACTAACAAATACATTAGTCTGTTTTGTAACAAGACATTTTGAGTTCACGTAATAAGCCCGTTAGCATTCACTACTCAACAGAACCTTCTAGTTTCTAAGCCCGGTCATTCATTACCACCTACACGGCATTACGTGAGTACTCACTCTGCTTTATTTATGTATAAATATTTAATTAATGTCAGGTGTCCGTCATGGATACTCCTGTTGTACGACACTGGCTTTCACTTGATCTTCCGTTCGTTATGCAACTTGTAATGTCGCGATAATTTTGTGCTGCACATTGTTTATGTATAGTTATATATATTCAAGCTTGTTTTTTGTATTGCAGCTAGTTTATGTACGCTTGTGGATATAAATTGGGTTCTCTTGACCTGAATTTTTCCAGAACGGCTATAACTTAGTCAAACATTGTTTGTCTTTTTCTATTGTTTTTGACGTATTTGGATGATACATATGAAAAGGACAGGCATTATTATAAAATCATTTCAGAATTAGCTAATAATAAGTTAACTGAATCTAGAGTAGATTGACTTGAAAAATATCAACACCAGCTGTGTTAATCTCAGCAAAGTATCGATGTTGTATTGTTTTCTTGCTATGGCGTAGACGACGACCTCCTTAGGGTTGCTAGCAAGGGCGTCAGCGCTCTTTAAACACTGCGAGTTCTTATTTTTAACCCCCGACGCAAAAACGACGGGGTGTTATAAGTTTGACGTGTCTGTGTGTGTGTGTGTGTGTGTGTGTGTGTGTGTGTGTGTGTGTGTGTGTGTGTGTGTGTGTGTGTGTGTGTGTGTGTGTGTGTGTGTGTGTGTGTGTGTGTGTGTGTGTGTGTGTGTGTGTGTGTGTGTGTGTGTGTGTGTGTGTGTATATGTCTGTCTGTCTGTGGCATCGTAGCTCCCGAACGGATGAACCGATTTTAATTTTGTTTTTTTTTGTTTGAAAGGTGAATTAATCGGGAGTGTTCTTAGCTACGTTTGATAAAAATCGTTCTAAGATGGCCGCCACCATAAAATGGCGGCTCACATATTTTTTCACAACTCCCTCAATATGGGTATCAAATGAAAAGGCTTGACTAGTAGAATACTATACACTATAATAAATTTCAAATCCAAGATGGCCGCCACCAGAAAATTACATATTTCCACAAATTAAAATTGTTCAATATGGGTATCAAATGAATATTGTGTCGGGGGTTTCTTAAATTTTATGTAAAGTGGATAACGTGCGAGTAAAACCGCTAGCACCACGTGCTGATGTAAGCTTTTCTATTAAGGTTATGGTATGTTAGACATGCACCATCAAATTCAAATTTCATCCGACGAACTATAATTTAATTTGCTAATCAAGATATAATTATAAAGAAATATATGGCATAGATGGTTTAAGTGGTCAGTCGCCACTGCTACTCCGGCGTATGATATGAGTTCGAACCCCACACGGAGCAAAAAATATTGTGGTCTACAAACAGTTATGCCAAGTCTGGGTGTATTTTGTATCTTGTTTGAATGTTTGTTAAAGTCCCCCGCGACGCAGGAATTATTCGAAATGCTTAAAGTCCTTTTAAAGAAAAATACCGTATAAGTTAATTTTATTGTAATGAGTGACATTCGCGTAAACGTAAGACAATATTATTGGAATTGTATATTTTAATTGGTTTATTTATCTGTTGACGATACGACTTGGTATGTAGTTCAACTTGATATGGCTTGAATGACCTGGCTTTTAACCTTCGAGTTACGTGCTCGGCCAAGCACGAAGAGGTGTGTTTTTGTATGATAAGCACATATTTTTACAAACTATGAGCACTTTGTTTAATACTTTTGTGTATTAACTTTATGTTGATATTATTACAATAATATAACCTTTGTTTACAATCTGTCCTCTATGACCATCGTATCTATACTTATATTATAAAGCTGAAAAGTTTGTTTGTTTGTTTGGGTGAATGCGCTAATCTCAGGAACTACTGGTTGGAATGCAAAATCTTTTTTTGTTGGATAGCCCATTTATCGAAGAAGGCTATAGGCTATATAACATCACGCTACAACCAATAAAGGCAGTGCATTAATGACAAAATATGTTGCAAAAACGGGGAAGAAGGTTGCAGACGAAGTTGCGCGCGTCAGTTAGTCATTTATACGACTGCTGTGCACGAGGTCTCGGATTCTCTTCTCGAGTCGAGCAAACTGTTAATAGATTTTCTGTCAAGATATTGTCAGTTACAACATGGAGTCCAGAGCTGTACCCGGTAAACGATGATAGGCTGGTCACCTATTACGTCGACCTTTAGATAGCTGGCAAAATGTGGGTGTAATACAGTTCTTTAAGTATCTAGTCTATCATGTATCCACAAAAGGCTTTTTTTTATACGACTAATGTGGCAGACAAACGTACGGCCCACCTGATGATAAGTGGTCACCGTAGCCTATGGACACTTGCAACACCAGAGGCATCACTTGCGCGTCGCCGACCCTGTACGAAAGTAAGTGGGAAGGAGAAGGAGCGGGAAGGGGGAAGGAACCTGATGGGGCCTCCGGCACTCTCACTCACCGAACGAAACACAACAGTAGGAATACTGCTATTTCACGTCGATATTCTGTGAGAGGGTAGTCCTTCCCCGGTCGAGTCGGCCCATTCATGCTGAAATCAGCGAGGCTCTTCTACTTAGAGCACAAACTTTCTTGAGGCTTTCGGAAGTTATGTCCATTCCCAAATAAAACACTTTATTGCCGACTGTCGTGCACATTGTGTAACTATCGTAACACCTTATTACCGACTAACGCGCACATTGTTTTACTATCACTGTTAATAGAATTAACTTACAACTTACCCAATAATTAAAGCAGAAAACAGTAATAACATTATACCCAAATCGAACCCGGCATCGCACAATCAGTCAGAAACTACACAACAGAACCACCAAGTCTGTGATACATTTCAAAACTCTTTCACCGAAAAACAAACCCGCATACTATTAACGTTATTTGATTTATGTTATCGATAAAAACGGATACGCATTGTGAATCGATTCACGACTATCGACTAGTTAAACTTGTATCGATATCCTATCGCAACACTTGATCGGTTTGCTAAGTGGTGTAAGTAGTCGATAAATGTACCGTTAGCTTAACTGTTCGGATTAAATCTATTACGAGAGTTTTGGATGAATAGGATATAGAGAAACTCTCTTTTGGCTTTTTATACAGGGATGTCCGGTAATTAATGGCTAACCTTGAAATGTCTTATAGTAGAACTGAAGACCGTTCAGAAAAATGAAAAAAAAAAATTAATATAAAAAATTATTAAATAGTGCAAGCTATAATAGCATAGCATACTTTTGACTGTTTATTTATTAGCATAATTAGTGTTTAATAATAAAACAACAAAAAACCGATGGATTTCATTCATTTATGGTCGCAGTATACAAGAAAGTTATACATGGTAATTAAAAAAAAAACGTATCTCAGGTAGTAGTTAGGATAGATTTTTTTTCATAGTTTTTCTGAACGGCCATCAGTTTCACTATAAGACATTTCCAGGTTATCCATTAATTACCGGACACCCTGTATACAAATATTTAGATTTTGCCCGTGGCTTCGGTCTGTTACATCCCTATGATGTTAAGGTAAATGCTGACCAGAGTCCTTAGTCAGCAACCCCACACCTAGCGTCAGTACGCTCAGTCTTAGTTAGTTTAGTTCGGGTCGGAAAGTGAATAAAATAAGACGCTTACCGAATTTCAATAATTTTCTATATTCGAAAATATTCTTATTTTAAAAAGACACTCGTATTTTCGATTCTAACAGCTCGCTTAAATGTAGATTAGGTTAGGTTAGTAGCAGTAGTTTCGGATGTAAGGTACGCTATGTCGTTTTCTGTTCCCTTGACAAAGTGTATGCGAAATTTCATGATGATCGGTTAAGTATTACCTACAATTAAATGAAATTTAACCAATAACGCTTATAAACTTCCTAATTAATATTATAAATGTGAACGTGGATTTTTTGTTCACGCCTTAAGTACTCGACCGATCATCATGAAATACACGTTGTCAGGGGAACAGAAAAGAAAATTTCATCCAGTAAAAGCACTGTTACAAATCTAACCTAAGCTATATTTATTCAAGCGAAGCCGATGGCAAAACTTAGTTAATAAATAATTTCTGACGTTGACGTTGACTTTAACTTTAGTTTTAATACGCGCTAGCGACCCGCCCCGGTTGCGCACAGGTAGAACAAAACCTTAAAAAATTATACACCTAAACCTTCCTCATGAATCACTTGGTCTATTGGTGAAAACCACATGAAAATCCGTTCATCCGTCAATCTGCGGTCATCCGTAGCAAATACTGAGCTGGAACCTTTTGGACACACTGCACAACATATTCTTTATTTTTTTTTTGTTTTTCTTCTTGTTTAGTTTTTTTTGTTTTTATTATAATAATTATTAGAAATAGTAAACACTTGTACTGTTACTATTTTAATATGTTGTGTTTTTATTAATGTGTCTAATAAAATACTTTTCTTTCTTTCTTCTTTCTTTCAGTAGTTTTTGAGTTTATTGCGAACAGATAAGGCGGGGTCTTTGTTTTATAATATTTTGTGAGTTGACGGTCTTAATAATAATAAGAAGTTTAATCTCTAACACAAAACACCTCTAAGCCACAAGGAAGTGTAAATCAGGAAACGTCACTCCGTTATTTCTGTAGATCATTTGTCTCTCGTCAAGTTAACGCGTTCAGAGTTATTTCTCTCACATGCTGCGCCCGCGCATGTGTCGTTCCCACCATGTGCTCGAACATGTGGCTTTATTCTCGTTTGTGTGGCTAATAATGGTGTTATTGTTTTATAATGAGATGAAAGGCAGTTTTGCTGTAATGGATAGTAGATTGCCTGATGGGAGAGGGTGATACAAAGTGCTATTCAGCTATTGTGAAAGAAATTCACTATAGACAAAAAAAAGCTAATCGATAATCCCTATACTCCATTTGGTTAGGTACTTAACTAAAGGTAAACAATCTTGGTGTGTCTTTTTATCTAAAAACTCAGTTTGAAAATAAAATGCTGCTAAAGATCAATGTAAATATAACAATAACGATTACTAAATCAATTGAACGGTTAGTTTAAGCAGTAGTTTATTTATTGAAATTGAACTAATATATACGGATTTTATCGCGTTGTTTATTTAACAGTTTATTACATAATTTAGAAACAATCCGTAAATATAAATAATATTTAAAAACCGTAATATAGTAGTTTAATTTCAATGAATAAACTACTGCTTAAACTAACCTTTCGTAAACGTCATCGTCGCGAAAACAGAAGACAATATTAAGTAATTTATTTGTTTAATATGTGTTAGTGTAAAAAGTCACTTCAAGATTGTTTACCTTTAGTTAGGTACCTAACCAAATGGAGTATAGTTAAGACATGCCCGGTCTCGCTTACGAACATTTAAATAACGGATATAGAGAAAACCTAGACGCAAAAAACTATTAGCAGGTCATACATTTTTGTCCCTGTTTAGGAATCAAACCCAGCAGCATTCCGCACACTGGTAGCATTAATGCAACCTGCTAAGCCACTGTGCTGTGCGTGCAGACAAACTAGCTTGTTATATAATACTTGCATCGCATATTATGTATTACTTAAATATACTTGACAACATTTGGGAAGCGATAGCTCAGTGGAGAGACCAACAGACTGCAATGCAGAGGGTCTCGGGTTCGAACCCATGTCGCGCACCTCTGACTTTCGGAAGGTATATGACTTTTCGAAATTATGTGCGTATTGATTGACAATTATCCATTTGCTCCGTGCCTCGGAGAGCACGTTAAGCCATTGGTCCCGGCTGCCATTTATGAACATCTATGGCAGTCGTTATTGGGAAGTCAGTGCCCTATAATATCCTGACACTGGTCTAGCCTTAGGGTATCGTTAGCCTTCGGGTTGCGGAGGTCAGGTGGCAGCCGCTCCGTGTAAAAACTGATATCCAGTCAAATCCGGTTAGACCGGAAAATCCGACCTCAAGTGACTTGGGAATAATAAAGGCTAAGAAGAAGAACATTTGGGAATTTCAATGAGAGATAACATATTAAAAAAAGTAATTTTATCAGTTAATCATGTGAAGGTTCAAAGAATCAAAACAGATCCTAATTACTAAATTAGATATTTACTAATATTGTATGTAAATAAAATAATGATAACCTATAAGCGTTTGTAGGTCATGGTTAAGCAAACAGTAACCAGTGGTCGGCAACCCGCGGTTCGCAAGCCGCATGCGGCTCTTTGACTCCTCGGTTGCGGCTCTTTCACGAAATGTTTAGTGAAGGCACGGGATATTACTTATTATTTTGCCTTATAACTATGATACCAAATTAAACTCATTTATACAGATTTTATCGCGTTGATTATTTAACACTGTATTACATAATTTAGAAACTGTTACACTACTACTACTATTGAACTTTACTAATTTTTAAGCTTATAAAATTATTGAAACTATTTAGATTTAGGTTTACACCCGACGTTTTAGTAGCTAAAACGCAACAAAAAAAAATACAGTGTTAAATAAACAACGCGATAAAATCTATATAAATGAGTTTAATTTCAATGAATAACATTCGCGTAAAAAAAGAAAATATCATGGTACCAAACTTTATTTTATTTACTGTTAGGTAAACTAAGAATTATTTGACAAAGGCTAGCTCGAGTGTGCTTTCAACCCAAATTTTTCTGCAATAATGTCCCCTGCTACAGCGAAGTTTAATAAAATGGCTCTTTGACTAGATTTCACTTGTGGATTGTCTATATTTGGGTCTTTTAGACGACAAGGTTGCCGACCACTGACCTATGCCAATTTTACATACATATATTATAATATGTACATAGTCTCACGTCTTTGTCTTCAAAGTGGTAGGCAGAGGTGTAAAACATCCACATTTTAGGTCACCAGACACTGTTCCAAACTCCATGCTGCAGCTGAGAATTTCTGACAGGTAACCGGAATATTACCTTGCCCGGGCATCGAACCCGAAACCTCATGCACAGCATTCACTACTGCTGCGCCGCCAATGCAGTCTATAGTCTAGTCTTATCTATACTAATATTATAAAGCTGAAGAGTTTGTTTGTTTGGTTGAACGCGCTAATCTCAGGAACTACTAGTTCAAATTAAAAAAGATATTTTCTTGTTGGATAGCCCATTTATCGAGGAAGGCTATAGGCTATATAACATTACGCTACGACCAAGAGAAAGAAAGAAAGAAAAATGTTTTATTAGAATCTCCATACATAAATAATTAAAAAAAAACAATAATAAATACCTACAATTTAACAGAACAAGTTAACAGTACATGGAGATCAAATAAGGCACTGCGTCAATTATTGTTTTAGTATAGACTACAACGCTGGTATTCTCGTAGGCCTACAAAACAATATTTTATTATTAAACCAATACATAAGAAAATAGGAGCGGCGCATCAATGAAAAATGTTACAAAAACGGGGAAAATTATTTTATGTGACGCAGACGAAGTTGTGTGGGTCAGCTAGTATAATACTATTATTATATATACTCCATGATGTCAGGTTTCAACTCAAAACTAGGGTTTCATCTCTAGGATTCGAATTCAAAGTCGAAGTCATCACCACATCCCGTTTGGGGTGCGTGGAACTAGGTCAGGGCGAGAGCCCCTCACCAGTGATACCTACTGCCGAAAAAAGAGGCAGGTCCCGGGATCCCGATTGTAGTGTTAGGCCAGGCTTGGCAAATAATCCTAAGTACACCAATGTTTTACATTCAAATTATGCCTCCTTCCTCTGATAAACCATGACTAATCATCATATAGTATCATTAATCGTTTAAAAATCGATTTGTTATTAATAACTGCTCCTGCAGTTTCACCCGCGTTTATGACAACTGCTTCGCTCTTGTGCATACTCCTGTGTACATAGCCTATATTACTTCTGGTTAAAGTAGCTTTCAAATGATGAAAAAATATTGAAATTGGTTCAGTATTATCAGAATTTATTGATTGCAAACAAACAAATCTATTATCTTTATAATATTAGTATAGATATTAAATTTATATAACAAATATGTATTTCCGCAAAGGGTTTATATAGGTACTCGTAACAACCTCATTTCGCCAACAATATTTTTAATAGGTACTTATCTTTCCTAGCAGTACAACACAATGTTATATTATGCTAATGTTATGTTAATGCTTATGTTACACAGTCCAACGATGCGTATAAACGATTAACGATGCCTGCTAATATTATAAACGTTAAAATTTTAAGATGTTTAGATGTTTCTTACTCGATCACGCGTAAACTGCTGAACGGATTTGGATCGATCTTAGTAAACAGATAGACCACGTTCTGCATTAGAACATTTAATAACTTTTCTTGAGAAGAGAAGAGAAATACAATACGACAGGCTTATAATTATAAATAAGAATCAAATATGGGTATCCACTTGGATAGTTAACAAGTTCACTTGTAATTCGAGGTCTCGAAGTTCACGTTACGTTGGTACTCTGTTGCAATACGAACATTACTCGTTAAGGGTTGACCCTGACTCCTCAAGGCTTAACAATTCTAATCTTCCAAAGTTCGGTCATTTACTTTGAATATGACTTATAGTTTTTAGTAGTTTTCTATGTGCTTTATTGCATGGCGACGTTTAACAATAACAAATAATAATAATTTTATTTCCAAAATCAATAGTATAGATATAAGTACAAAATTATTAAACAAATAAAAAGGCCACCCATCCCTCTACTAGTTCTGTATCACAGGTGACGGGGCCTTCCAATACAACAAATTCAATAAACTAACGCAAGGAACAGTCTTAAGATATCAACGCGTCTGTTCTTAATGAAGACAACAAGAACAATCCCATAACAACTGCTCAATAATAAAAGTACCGCATCTTATAATATGCGTCTAACCTCAGTTAAAAGCGATTGGTATATGCTTTTACTTGACATCTATTCAACTGTGTTAAGTACCTATTATTATAATAGATGGTAAAACGTTTGAGTCAAGATTTTCAGAAGTATTGTGGACGAAAGTTTAAAAAAAGTACTTAGCTTTTCCTTTTTCCGATTATTAATGTTCTTATTTTAAACAATAAATACTGCTTTAGAATTATAAAAATATACATTTCAACTTGGCGTTAAACTTTGAGCATTGAAAAAATGGAAAATCCTTAGAAATATTTAAATCATAAACATTAAAAAGAAAGCTTTAGATGTGATATCGTTTAAAAAAGTCAAGTTAATTAATTATTAAGTGAGCGATTAAACGCGACACCACGTTTAAACGCTTTTTTTAGTTTGTTTTTATTCATGGCCATGGGATACACATCGTTCATATCATCGCAAGTTATCTATTTATTATAAAGCTGTACAGTTTGTTTGTTTATTTGTTTGTTTGGTGGAACGCGCTAATCTCAGAAACTACTAGTTCGAATTGAAAAATTATTTTTCTGTTGAATAGTCTATTTATCGAGGAAGGCTATAGGCTATAATATATAACATCACGCTACGACCCACAGCAGCAGCGCAGTAACTATAAACGCGGAGGAAACCGCGGGCACATTTAATACATCATAAAATAATGCATTACGTTGCTTTTCGTCGCCCATTTAGGACAAAACTACACGCTTCCTGTACTCGTAAAATGGGGGACTATTTCGTAAATAAACTAATACTCCACCCATTACTCCATTTACGTATGACACAATTACCAAAATGAATAGCACAGAAAGCAACATTCCATTCAACATCCGTAGCATTGTCCGAACAAATATTTAAAGTCCGAAGCGACCTAATTGGCACGTGCTTTTTCCCGCGCAAAGGCGGCCATTGTATTGTCTCTGCCCCAAACGTGATCGGATACACTGCACACGAATGCACGACTTGATTTATTATACAATTGTTTATGGTACTAAAGTTCAAGAACGAAGAACATCAAGTTTAGAAATAGGTAAGTACCACGTTCGTATTTTGAATGGTTAGTGATATACTTTGATCAGTCTATTTTTAAACTGTCGAGTCTTGGAACGCTAGACATAATTAAACATCTATAGTGGCCGGCGGCGTGCCACTGCGACTTAATAGGTGATTGTAGTTTTAAATAATACGTCCCGAAACGCTAATTTCGAATTCTATATTTAATAAATAGTTTTTTTCATTTTTATATATAAGTTTAAGACATTTACAATTGAAATCTACACATCAGACCAATTACTAATGACTTGCTGGTAACGGATGGAATGGTAACCAGTAAACATACGCAGGCAGTTTGTTTATAAATCAATCAATCCAGCTGTTAGATGCCACTGCTGGGTATGGCCTCTTCCAATTTGCGCTTTTTGACACCCGGTCTGCCGCCTTCCGCATCGATTACATTCCAGCCAGCTTCTTCTAGTCATCCATACGTAGGAACATCCTACTAAAAATTGACGGTCACTATTCTCAATGATTCTTGCAGCTTTTTAATTATGTTTGTCAAAATGATTACACTCCACCTCATGGTAAGCAGTCGTGTAGTCCACGAGAAAAGCCATGCACACCACATCTTCACGTGAAGTGGTGCCGAGGTCTCTAGTTTGACAGCCTAAGGTGGAGCTTTTTCACGCCCCGCTTTATAATTTTTCTATTTCATCTTTCATACAATTAATTTATCCTTAGGTGACGATCTATTCTTCTAGGCTTACCGAATACTCACCTAAACACATTCAACTCATTCACCCACATCACCAGTCTGTACTTCGCCCATAATAATAATCAACCATTTATTATAATGTCTTACTTTACACGATTGATGCTGCTTTATTCTCAGCCAACTACAATAGATTTGACCTTCCATTTACCATCCGATCAGATGAAAGGATGTAAAACAACATCTCGAATTTCAAAGCGCGACTAATGCGTCCCTATCTTGCATCTACCTATCTAAATATAGATGCATCTCCGCCTATTATTAGCCGAGTTAACTGACCCTCTATCACAACGACCGTCTGACTTGCACCGTCGAGAAATTAGTTCCCTGACTGATTTATACTTCCGTCGCGTCAAGTTATTGTTTTGTGACGCCATTCTATTGAATCTGACTTGCGTGTGACGTTTGTAAACGTCAGTTGTGACGTTAGTAACGCGATAGGTAATTGTCCTCAGTTTTATGCATAGATTGAATTTATTTTAGCGTGTATTAAATCTCGGGGGTAGCGGTAGGGTAGAGGCAGTGTTATTGGGGTTTTATTTCCCGAAACTCAAATAATAGCACGGATTTCGGGAAGCGTTGTTGCAATAGCGATAGTTTCACTATCGATAGTAGACCTTGAAAAACAGTCGATAGCGCGAATAGTCTTATCGAAAATATCGAAATGCTGCAATACTATCGATACTATGGATAGTATCGGTTGTGAAAATTAGGTAATACTATTGTACTTTATCGATACTATCGAAATCCAATACTATCGATAGTATCGTGTCAAAGTAGTCTATACTATCGATACTATCTATGATCTATCGACGCGTATCAATAGTATCGATAGTTTTGTTTTAGTAACTATCGAAGTATTTTCGAAATTGTGAGCTGGGAATAAAATGAGCAATAATATGAGCAAGCAATACTATCATAAATTACGACTCGACTATCGATAGGGCAAAACTCTCGATACTATCGATAGTACCGATACTATCGATACTATCGAAATGCAATCTATCGATAGTGTTTGTACTGATACTATCGATAGTATCGATACTATTGATCTTTAGCAATAGTATTTCTTATTTTTATCAATCGATACTATCGATAGTATTGAAAGTATCGTCAAGGTTGGATAGTTTCGATAGGACTATCAATAGTATGACTGATTTTCAAGGCCACGATAGTATCACGATACTATCGATAGACTATCACTGTCGCAACAACACTGATTTCGGGACTGTGCCTGTTCGGACCTGTAATAGGCTTGCCCCTATTACGTAGGACCTATTATCATAATTGGCAAAATGTGAGAGTGATACATTAATTATAACATGCCTACCTTTTCCGGGGATATACCAGGCGAGACTATATGTGTGTGTTATTTTAATAGTTTGTTTAAAATTCTATGTTGGTAAATAAATACGTTAGGCTTACATTGAAAACCAAACTACTATATACGAATTTCATCGAATTTTTATTACAGCTCTTTTTAAGATGTTAGTAATCAAAATGAAATGCGATAAAATGCATATTATTATGTATAGTAGTTTCTATTCTTTGTTCAACATTCACGTAAACGTAAAATAATACTACGTTGGTTCATATTTCTGCACGAATAGCATTTTTAAGTTGCCGTCTTAGTACCACATGTAGTTACAATTTCCGAACGTATTCAGTATTTATTACATTGGTAAAAATTTCAAATGTTTAGTGACATCTAACGACATTTATATTTGCCAGACTTTACAAACTGCATATGGCATAGATTGTTTCTTACTATTAACTATATTCATTCATTACAATCATGCTGTGTTTCGATTCCGATTTATTCGGATAATCGAGATATTTTCAGTTAGAAAATTATCTAGTAACATGGAGTCTGGGAATGTGCTAAACGGCAATAGACTTCACCATGTTTCATGGCACTCAAAACATTTTTCGCGAAGTCTGGCTGCCATGGATGTATCTAATAAATAAAGTTTTTCTCTCTCTCGTCTTGACACGTTATATTAGCTTATAATATCTAATCTCATCTAAAATACGACAAGCAACAGTCAAAACCATTTCCTGCAGCCAATTTTAACAATAGATAAATTCAGTTATATCATTTACAATGACGTCATGGTACTTTGCAATTATTTATACTTTATCGTGTGTAAACATTAAAACTACTAATACTACGTGTCGATTTAACAGAAACACAATCAGTATGTGTGACTCAGTGTACTGTTATATCAGCTTCATATCGAACAGGTGTTGAAACTCAATAGTGTGAAATTTAATAGAAAAATACATATATGTACAGTGACAAAATGGTTAAGGATATAATTAATAAGCTGTTTGGGCAGGTAAATGGTTGTTTAGTCTTATTTATCTACTAATGTTAAAAGTGAAAGTTTGAAAAGATGTTTGGTTGGTTGTTGCTCAATTACGCGTGAACCGTTGAACTGATTTGGATGAAACTTTGTGCTCAGATAGACAGTGCTCTGGATCAAAACATGGGATAACTTTTATCTCAGTACGTTAGCTAGTGAGATAAACACGTTATAAAAATATATAAATTGATTTCTACGATCCCAACGTGATATATATTTACAGCTATACCAGCGTGTAAGTTTGGGCTCATTAAGAAGTACCCGATGTTCTTTGTCGTAGTTCATCTAAGGTAGTATCAATGGTTACCAAATTTAATCAATATTCGTTCAGTGGTACAGGCTATTGAAGAACTAATGTGTATCCGCATTATAGTAACTAGCTGTAGTGTGCTGTATGCCTGGCATGAATGCTTTCCAATGTCACATTCTGCTTCAAAACATCTTTTTCTTCAAAAACCTTCGTGAACGTTTATACCAAGCTAAGTTTTGAAATAGGAACACGTGTCACAAACAAAAAATATATTTTTAAAGATACAAGGTAGGATAGTCAGTCAGCCTTATACCACGGTCAGTGCAACCTCAACCAATCTAAAGTAAATAAATGCACGGTCGCATTAATACCATTTCATTTACATTTAACTCAAATGACTTAAATGTAAATGAAACTACGTCAATACATAGTCACCTCCCCTTCACTCGCAGTTGTTCTTGAGAATATTGCTTTAAACTATTTGTTGTGACTTGAGTATTACTCGAGTTCTAAGTAAGAATACTTCGAGTAAAGCTGTATGATCATTTGATGACAATACTTCAATAAAACACAATGTGTTTCATAGAAAGTGTCCGTGAAACACTACTTATGTGAAATTAAGCTGAGTATTTGAATTCCATTCACCATTGTCTTACATTATTTATTCTAATACAGTATACGCGGCTTTTTGTTGTTAATTTAATTAATATAATCATGTTTTCTTAATGGTAACACCGTTCAATCATGCGATCAAAAAGTTAAAATTGCAAAAAGTATCTGCGTTAAATAATTTGTTTGTTTAATTAGCTGCGTTTCATCGTAAACAAGTAACATTACTTACACGGCGCATGCAAGTTACATGTGCAAGATACTTTTACAGGCTACATGCTACCCGCGCCAGCGCAAGTTAAGACTGCGCCGAGCGAAATGTGCCAAAACAGGCGGTCACAGTTATGTTGATAAAATCAACACTTTTTGTTTAATACAAATATAAAATATACATTTACCATAACAATTAATGTGTTTACAATAACTCCGTGTAAAATCTTTAAAACAATATTTATCACTACAAAATTACCTAAATTTAGACGAAAAATGCAAAAACGTAAGCTCGTGTTACGTGATTTTTAGATTAAATATAGCAGTAGAAATATATCTTATTTTAAAACTTAAACGAAACATAAATAGTTATATTACAATTTGTCCGTCCCAAATATTTAAGTTATTGGTTGACAATAAAGATACATATTTATCAAAAAAGCACTTCAAATCCTCCATACAATTTTACTGTGGCGGCCGCGCGCCGATTTAAATATCGAGCTCTGTCTTTCAGTCCAACCGCGTCTTATGCTCGGCGAAGTCTTAAACGCGAAGCATACAACCCGCGCAAATGCCTCAACTTACGCATGATTGTGCCGCGTCGTGCACAAGAACGGTAATCATAAAAACTATTTAAAAGAATTTTATTGCAACTTATCTCAAATAGTTAGGTAAATATTGTCTATTATCATTAATCTCTGTTTTGATTTTAAGCAGTTTTATCACTACCTATGTATTATTTATATACCTATCTTCAAAAGAGACTAGATGAAATCCAGATATCGACAACTATGTTTAAGTAATAGGGATAATATTATAAAATAATTCTTCAATCTTTAGATAACTTACCAAAGTAATGACAGATTTCTGGATGAACAAAATTTACCAATATGAAAAGTCTGAACCATAATTTGAACAACAAAAAATATTTTACAGTTTATGAGTAAAAGAATTTCAATGTCTATCGTTACATCCAGACGATGTAACCTCTTGCATATTTTAAACTATGATTAATATACGTATATTTTATCACAAGCCTTCTACAATGTACTAACATGACAGTTTTTCTTCAACAGCGATTAACAAACGCACATACATATTGGTTACACAAGCACCGTAGCCAGTTCCGTTAGAGCATCCTCTCCCACGATATCTGAGATTATGAAACTGTTACTTCATGTTCGATGTTCATTAATAGTTATGCCGATGTCGGCATCAACGTGGATTCTTTTGCCTAAGAAAAAATGAACGGGTTCAATTACTCGTTGAGGAGTTCACTGCGAGTTAACGGCTTGTAGTCTGTATAGAAGTAATTCATGGTTTTAGTTTGAATAGTACACATTTTTGGCTTGAAATTTAGAGCTATGCCTTTGAATAGTCAACAAACGAATAAACATAATTTCGAATTTAGAGTTTAATAAAATGATCCAATTTAAGTTTTTACTTCTTTAATTAAGTCTAAAAGCTAAAAAGGTTTTAATTTGTAAAGTACGTTTTTACGACTTTGGAATTATACCTCTAGTAGGTACATAATACTATTTATTAATATAGCTCTTATATTTACTCGACAAATATAAAAATATTGAAATCAGAATGTTTGTGACTCCATTTAGCTCCATTGGTAAAAATTGGAAAAAAGATAGATTGTACCATGATAACAATCATGACACATAACTTATATTTAAAGGAAAATCAGACGATAATGTAGTTACTAGCTATTGATATGTCATACAAAACATATTATTTGCTGTTTTTTGGAATTTAGTCCTAAATCCTCTAGTGGCGGATCCAATCAAAAGCTGTCACTAATACATAAATTATAATGTCTGGCGGAAAACAGAATTCCATACATCATTCCCTCAGCTAGTTCTCAAAGACACATGAAGATCCCGCATCCAATCCATATCAATGTCAATTACACTATTCACACAATCAAAACATAATCTAGCATGCGGGCAGCGAACATTTCAACTGTGTTCCACTCTTCCTGTCGAAAACTAGCCACGGCCGCACATGACCAAATAAACTATAGTCATCCTGCCATGACTAGACAAAATTTCGCCTAATTTCCACACTTTAATGAACAACATCCGTAACTATTTACTCCATCATCACGGTTGATCAGTTCAAAAGCAGCCAATAAAAACTGCATCACCTTGATATGTCTGTTTTTGTCTGCTCGTACTTGAAATGTCATCTTAGAAACTGCTGAACGAGATTCGATACGATTGAGTTCTTTTAAGACTGTATATAATTCACTGAATGAGTAGAGCTTCAAAATTTTTGTGTTTATTGAATGATCTAAATTAGATTCAGCTCAATGGACATCGATAGAAAAAATAATTAGAAGAAATACAAACCTTTTATATGTCAACCGACTTAAATAAAACATTCGATGTTGCCCTAAATTATCTATATACATCACTGAAATATGATCCAAATTAATCCAACCATTCCCGAGATACCCGTACACAAACAGACAAAAATTCTATTTACGGTTTTATTATACCTATGTATATTAGGATTTAAAAATGCATTGCTATTATACTTAACAAATGTGTTTCAATTTCTACAGCATTAAAAGCAACCTTAACCTTGAAGTCCTCCGATGATATCACGCTCCTAAATAGCTGTGCCGAATTAGATGCGGCTTATTATAGCTGTCAATGTAGACTATTCAAGATAAGTGATTGTCAATTATCAAAGAAAACAACATAATATCTCTTTTGTTTAAGCATGTGTCATGACTCATGTGTGTTGGAGATAAGATCAGCGGGCGTAGAATAATATACTTATATGCTACGATACTTTTAGACACCTATTATGAGTGTTAAGGGTGTAAATGAAAATATTTACAGGATTGTTCACAAAAGGGATGTTTTAAAAACATCATTGACCATCGAATGTTTATTGAAAATCCAATATATAAATGTCAAATGTTCAAATGTCAACTCAACAATACAAAAGGAAATAATAAACATAAATTAATAATATAAGAAATGATGATAGTTAATTCTAAACACAGTTTATCATGGTTATATGTCAGTTTATTATCTAGTCTAATCTTAATTTTCCACTTTGACACATCGGAGAAAATTTCGGATATAATGCCATCAGCACAGAAGAATCTTGAGCAGACAGTTAATTCAGATCATCTATCTGATAATAAATTTGCCGTATCAGGCGTTTTAATGCACAATATTATTTTAATTAATTTTCTGTATTAAAATTACAGAACAGAGTGAATTGGGAATCTAAGAGCCTTAGCCTAGCACTTTAACATACTAATAGAATTATTTATTTATTTATTTAGGCATATTTACAGGGTAAACACAGACATTCACATATAATTGACAATTATCAATAATTAAAATAAATAAAGAATGCCTATATGACCTCACCTTACTTTACACGTTATACACGACGGCGGACGATAAACAACTACTCTTATAAGTAATAGATTATGCGAACACGTCAGTTTTAGTAAAGACAGAGAATAAAACAACATTGTAGACTTATTAACTGACGGCTTCACCTCTTACATCAATCATAGCTACCACACGATCCCGCGCAGTAGACACTTAGCCCATAACTAAAACAGCAACTTAAAGCAATTCACTACACTTCGACAATAAATAAAGTAAATAGAAGCAGCTGCATTTTATGCAAACAGTCGGCCTTTTGTATGCAATTGACTATAAATAAGTCAAATGTCACAAAAACCATTCACATTCCATTAGAAACAGGTGACTAATCTCCCGTTTAGAATTGATAATGAATTTCGTTGAAGTAATACACCATTTTTATTTCTTTTGTGTGATCTGTTTTTGTAATTTTGTTAGTGAGCTTTTAGTCTCCATAAAGGCTGCATTTTGGCTTTAAAAGAACCAAAAGTGCTGTTAGAATCTGATCTGAATTCAGACCACAAAAGTTCTTGCTATTCAGTACAGCTTGCAATTAAAATTGAAGTGATTGTATCGATTAGTAGGTTAAAATCTCAGTTCCGGAGATTCCCCTTCCAATCCTTTCACGCTATCTTTTATTCATTCTTGTTAGCGAGTGTCGGTAATGAGCGAATGATACCAGGAGTATCATTTACTCATTACCGACCCGTATTGCAAGTGATCATAAACTACGATAACTGCTTATCATGTGGCAGGCTGTGTGTTTTTGGCCACCTTTGTTGCACCACCCACATATGTAACTCTTTATCCTGATACATGTTTAAACTATTATCTAAAGTCGTCGTGGCAAATAGAATAAGATGTTGTCGAGTTCACTATTGATGGTCAGCTCAAAAGTAACCAGCCAACCTACCTAAAAATATATTGCAGCTGGTTAGTATTTTAATCCTTTTATTTTAGTGTGTTGTAAAAAAGATAATTTACGACAGTCGAAAGACAAAACCGGTATGTCTACCAACTTTGACATTTAAGTGTAGACATTAATAATTTTTCATAAGCTCTATGCTAGGCATCCTAATACGTTATTATTGAATTAAAAAACATATTAATATTACTATCTGCTCAAACGAACAGCATTATAAATATATTCAGATTTTGAAAATAAAGGGCATGTATTTAGTATGTACATAGATGTAAATGATATGATACTTCTACAGCCACAGAAGCGAAATTGTGTAGTTCGGTCAAATATCGGTAGCGAAACTAATCATAGTTAAGAAGCAATCAATACCTTACAATGCACTGTAATAAAACCCTGAATCAAACATTAACAAATAAATATGAATAACTTTTCTACGACCCAATGCGTCAGATTTTAATTGATTAATACAATTAATCTATAAAGAACTAGTATAACAAAACCACTTAATTGTTATAGCAACCAGGATACAATTTTATGCTATTTAACATTCAACAATCACATAAATGGTAATCGAACTGACATTGTGTATAAAACTTTAGTGCAATAATCATAAGGTTCTAAATGTTTTGCTTATTTCGATAAAGAGCATACCCACGCTTTTCTGCTATTTTCGATGAAGTTGACCAATAAAATTCTTTTTTATAGGCTTCTACATGTTTTAATCGTGACTGGTATTCTAATAGATATAACTATTCTGCATTTTAATTAACAAGCAAGAAATAAAATTTAAGATATCATAGCTTCTGCTATCTTTATAAATATCAGGTGTAAATAAGGACCCTAGGGTGTACCTTGTGGTATCCTGCGGTATTAATTTTTAAAAACCTAAATAACCGAAGTTCCTTGATTTATCACAGCACAATTTTATTTATAATCGCATCTACCAGTGGTCGAGATGATAGTTCATCTGCTTACGTCAAATAAAAGGCTTTAAATATTTGAATAATCCATCGGATGTTCAACTTAAATCCAGGCTTTATTATGGACTTAAGTATAATTATGTTATAAAACCTGTTTATTAAGCCAAGCTTATTTCTTTATAACTTAATGTATGTTTCCATTTAAATCTTGACTTGTTATACATGAGCGTCTACCTAATTCTGAGATGATATCTTGAAATCTCAGCTTAATGTACACATTCATAGTGTACAATAACAGCATTGAAATCATAAGGAAATCTCATAAAACATTTATTTACAAATTACTTTAGCATCAATGTTATCATTTATCTTAATAACTTGATCTAGTCATTATAAAGCTTGACTTAAAGACTAAAATTTTGCAGAAAACAAATAATTTCATGTAACCTTGTAATGCAACAATATTAAATTGGTGTAATTCTGTGTCTTTCAACTTGAGCACGTTTATTTCTCGTTAACATGTGCGAAACACGAGTAACATTGCTTTGTCAAGGTTAAGTTAGCGCTGATACACACGTCATGACATAAATATTACCTGCACTTTATAGTATTATATCTTGTAATATGTTACGTTAAACTTTTCTGTTATTTCACTGTGTTATTTTTTGTAAGGTCAGGCGAAAAAATCGGAAATATTACTTAAAAAGTTGCGCTTCTTATTTTGTACACATCAATTTGTTATGTATTTAAATACTATATTATCCTAAAATAATTCTCACATGTAACTGAATAAGCAGTTATTTGGTTGTCAATTATTCAAGTCAAACTAGAAATAACTATAAAAACACGAATGAATACTACGTGTTTACTAACCTGAATCTATTTTCTTAAAATTATTTGACAAAATTTAATACTTGATAATAAATTGCTGTATAGAACAGAGTTTTATTTCAAAAGCCATCAGTTTATATGCGAATAATGGGTTAGAACCGTTAACCATTAACGCATACAAATACACAACTCCTGAGGGGGAGAAACATTACCATAAACAAAACCCATAATCATCACTTTCGACAATGGTTTCAAACATGATTTTGACACTAATTGTAACCCTCCCTGTACCCGTAGGATCCTAAATATTATATTTATAAACATAATAATGTATTCCACGACTTAATAACGACAGCCTGGAAGACCATTGGATTGCGAAGCCACGCACGCAACGCTAATGTTTTGCTTTAATGTTTTGTATCGCTCGCTTATCCGAGCCTGTCTGTGGCTACATAATTTTCTAAAATCTATGTTAATCTTGCAAACGCCCGCTGACCCGGCGTGGTAATATCACCACATGCAAAACACAGGAAGGTTTGCTTACGTTCGGAGAAAATGACGATGACGACAGCACATAGGATCGCCTTATAAACACAGAAGTTTATTATAATAATTGATTTATACAGTAGTATAAAACCATTGTTAAACTATAAAACTCCGTAATGAACGCACTATTGTAGTTCAAAGAGCGTGAACTGGTGGCTATGCCGTTGTGCGTAAACATCTTTTCCGTTCGGCTATTGTCGCAGCATCCTCTGACACGAACGCGTTTCTAGGTGAGCGACGGGATATGTAGCTATACGTTTACATGTGACGATGCAAAGTTCAATATTAACCATATCTATTATGTCCATAAACCAGTACTTCATGATTGTATTCAGTTTCAAGAATTTCTAGAAGCTGCTTTCCAATTCCTTTTTTATGATATTAAATACAATTAGCTTGAAGTCATCCATATTCATCTGTATTGCTAGCAATCGAAGCAACTGCTCACAACCAAAGAAACTGTATAGTTGTTTGCCTTTGTTGTAGAAAAAGATTACGCACGTTCGTCACTTCCAAAGACTCCAAAAATATAATTTATTTTTAACATCCGTATCGGCTATTTTACATTAACCTAAATGATTTTCGTTGCAATTACACGAGATGGATGTAAGTACCGATTCTTTACATATTATGGAGATAACCTTTTTACATGTCCTTAACGTCTATCCATCATACTTAGGTGCAACCCATTTGACCTTGTCAGCAAACTTTCACCCGTATCTTCCTTCTCCGAGTATCTTAAACTTCCATCAATCTTCTTCGTCCATTCTTTCCACTTGCGTCAACCATATAAGTATAACCAGTTGCCATCCCAAGAAACATTACAGTGTTCTCCGAATACAATGCAAGCTCATCTATCGCAATAACGATTTTATTGTTTGAACAATTTATCTTAATAACATAGCCAAAATGTCTTACATCATTCAATGTTCATATTCGACAGGTGTACGTAGGACTTAATACGAATAACAGACGGTGTATTGTATAACATGGATTAGTCATTAGCTGATTCATGTATATTATCATAAGGAAATAAGTAATTATTAAAATCGCGTAACTGTTGCCCTTATGGGTTTGTAGTTAATATAGGTCAGTAGGCAGTAGTAAAATAGTTATTATACGTCAAGTATAGATTTGAATAATATCATGAGAAATCCACAGGTCGGTCTGCCGAATTGAGGTATTGTTTGTGTATGTATTCTGTGATCAGGCCACGAATCTATTATTTTCTACCTTTCTTTTAGAAGAGACAACGCCCGTAATAGGTATAATTCCTGTGTCGCAAGGGAATTTACAAAAATTGCAGCAATACAAAGAGCACCCGTCACAACTATTTGTGAATCACATAAAATTCTGTCCCGGGATGGAAACAACAACACTAGACGCAGTGGCAATAGCAAAGCGACCACTTATTATCTATATATTAATACGTGAAGCAAAAACTTTGTACTTACCCCTTTTTACGAAAATTGCGCGGATAGAGGAGTATAAAATTTGGCACAGTTAAAGTTTATATGGAGAAGGAGGGGCAAATCCTAATATTTTTATAAAATATGCATTAGAAATACATTAAATTAATGAAAAAGCACTACACGCACACAACCATGCATTTAACACAAGCAGTCGAATCGCGTTCGTAGTATTTCGGCATTGTTCGGCTTAGGTAGTAGAATTCTTCGTAACTATGGTTACATATTATGTATGTGGAGTAGGTTACTAAATGAAATGTGATTATAAGGATATACTTATAGACAATAAAATCTTAATAACGATCAAACTTTAAATTTACATTAATTATGGTCGAATACCGACCACTTGGCGACCGCTAGTGTGGCGACTCCGCACAGACGAAGAAGTTCAACCTACATTCAACAGATGGCGATACAATCGCACTTCACATGACGTCATACTATTCTGCATCGCACAAGTGAAGTTTACACAGCGACTGAGTATATATACAAGCTCCCGACATCAACCGTCGGGCCGCGGCCCGCCAGGCACGATCAACCAGCCTGGTCGGAGGATCCTCCCTTTGTGTTGGAGGGACTTCACACCCTGTTCCTCCACAGCTAGTTCATTTAAATATTCGAGCTTACGCAAAGCAATAGAACGATTATTCTCCAACTGATGTTTTTAATTTTTCTAAAACCACAAACATTACATGTTAATGGAAAAAAGCAAAAACGTCACCAATCACATATGCTAACACTAATCTATTCTATTAGTGTATTTAAGTCGTAAACCGAGAAAGTGACGAGGCTGAGTGAAAATATCCCGACTAAGTTTCTAACATACCAGTTAAACGTGTACATGTACCTTAGTTTTTCTCTCCAACAGTAACATGACAAGTTTTCAATATGGCGACCAAGCTTTTCTGTTACCTTTAATAGCACTGAATTATGAAGGTGTAGGAGGTGGCATATAAATGGTATAAACGTGTCTCAGTGCTGGCCAGTTGAATCGAGTAGAAGACCCAGACATAGCTATTATTTGATAAAGGTAGGAATAGGGTAAATGTCTCTCGAGTCACGCCCACAGAAAACTCGTTAAAGTATTAACGTTGTTGCTACATATTATGGTTTAATGAGTAAGGGTGTAGAGGGCAAACCTACCTCTCCCATGGCTTTTCTTGAATCCCATCGTTAATTCCTTTTTACTTGGGATCCAATGTACAAGTGATCATCATCAGATGCTCCACTTACCATTAGATAGACCATATGTTTGTTTACCTCATTAATCATAAAAAAGAAGTAATAGCAATGATTGGATAAGGCCATTTCGATTTTATATTTCTATGTGTATCTGGCGATATTATCTCCTATCTATAAATAACAGTTTATATGTATATAGAGCTTTAGCGCAAACATTAAAAAAGATTGAAAATACTTAGTTTCTTTTAAAAATGTATTAAAAATTTCAATCCTGATTATGGTCAAATTTCGACTACTGGGCCAACACTAGTACTTATGAACTCTCATATCGCTTCTGTCGGTTTGTTTCTTCACTGGTTCGTGTTTAATACGTTACAATTTTTTGTTGACGTCAAACTGGTTCTGACTTTTACTCTTCGAGAAAATGTTAAAGCATGGTCTTGAATGCACATCGAGATTTTTTTACGTAAAGGAATTTATCCATCCATTGCTTCACGCATTAAGTTCATGACGCCTGTTGAGGTTTCTTTTTATAATGTCATTGCTGAATCGATTAATTCGACTGTGTGGTTTTAGGGATAATTGGTCGCCCCAAATAAGATATAGGCCAAATGTTACGGGTTTAATTTTGACACATATCTATATTATCAGTCTAAACGTACTTTTTGTGCGTTTTATCGATTGAAATGGTTTGTCAAAAGTAGACGCGTATAAAACCTCATAATGTATTAAAAAAGAATTCATTTAAAAGCTGTTTTTGTAAATTATTTGTCACTGTGTACAGGTATCAGATCTGATTACCACACAAACCAAATTCACTTGGATTCTCACTAGCATCGATCTTAATATAATTATCTTTCTTCATTAATTTACATTACATTCTTAAAGCACGCTCACCGACTAACTTAAGCTGGCATTTCCACAGAACCTTTACCCAGTCAGACAAACAAATTATACCCTAAAAGTACAATCCAAAAAAAGTTGACTTAAACTAATCACCTAAAGACAGCCGTAAGTAGATTAAAATTCCTTTAAAATAGTTTTAATAGCATCTGACTTACATAGTCTGTGGGAACCGTAGCTCGCGGCTTGTAAGCAATTATGGTTCGTGGAAAAGGGCCTTTCACGTTACGAAAAAAAGCTTAACGACTTAGATGCGTGTTATTTAGGAGGTTACAGAATAAAGAACTAAAAATAACACTCTCTTATAATGTAGGGTGAAAATTGGGGACAAATGGGAATAGAATTTGTATAATATTATTTTAAAAATGCCGAGGGAGTACCATGGTGTCAGGCAAACGGCTTAATGCTTATGATTAGCCAGGAAGGGCAGTGATATTGGCATTTTCTTAAAGGCAATTTTCCAGCCCTTGAGTCTGAAAATGTATCTGTAAAACTAGCCTAGCTTCCTGAAGATATAATAGTCTTATGTAAAATTAGTTTTTAAAGAATCTAACATTGGGACAAAATGTTGTTGTAGATAGACTGGTTTGTTGATGCAGAGGTGGCAATTTCCATAATCCCATAATCACTTGCTCTCCATAAGGTCCCACCTTATGGAGAGCAAGCGATTATGGAAATTATATAATTAGTTTGACATCTGAACAAAATTTCGATTTCTTTTCTGACTTCAAAATGTTACTTCAATA
Organism: Catocala nupta; assembly: GCA_963675205.1. Taxonomy (NCBI): domain Eukaryota; kingdom Metazoa; phylum Arthropoda; class Insecta; order Lepidoptera; family Erebidae; genus Catocala; species Catocala nupta. The sequence continues at coordinate 26,254,059 of OY776093.1, forward strand.
TTTTGCATTTAAAAGCCTGTTATGCTTTAGTTCTAATTAGAAAATTGATTTAATCTACCAAGTCTAGAATGCAAGACATAACTAAAACCTATTGTGTCTAGCCGCCGGTGGTCCTCTGAGATTCGGTTTACAGATTATTATTAGTTTTTAAAAGAATTTTACAATTCGGTTATTTAAGCATATTACATAAATATATTAAAGTATACAATCAAAGCTTGCTAAAGCTAAACAGATTTTGGATAAATAAATAAATTTTATTCTTCACACTAGGTAGGTACCGTCATAAAACGACAAGAGTGTAAACTCAATTGTGAATACAGATACACGGATCTAAAGTTACTTAATCGTTTAAAGGTTTATAAACAAAGGCTTTTCTATCTAACATTTATAAACTATCTAAATATATTCTAGTATCAACAGAAGATGTATAAATTGTCCGAAACCGTATAATTACGCGCCATATTGTCAGTGCGTTGAGAATACCTATATAATAATAATGGCCACCGCCTTAATCGTTCAAGTGAAAGTAACTTGAAATATAAATACAGTTGTGTGACATAAATACTAATTCCGGACTCAGTGTAATTTGGATTTATGTGAAACTAGATTTTAGCCGTGGCTCTGATTATGTGGTTCTAAGAAAATTAACTATCCCGGGAGAAACTATTCAGGTTTCTTCTCTGGATAAAAATTGCTTATGTGACTTTTCAATACACACAAAATCACAGTGAACTTCTTGCTGCTAGAAGGCAAGGCAAAAATATACTTATTTATAATTAAATAGAGATACTTATAGGCAGGTGTTGCCTACGGTTCCAAGCTCTCTCGGCGCCAAAGTTTATCATGATTGGTTAAGTGGTTCTGCTGTGAAAACGTTATAAGTATTCAAATAGAGTTACTTTCGCATTTATGATAATAATATGTATAATTTTGTGCCATATAGTGGGCACATAGGCACATATAGGTATAGCTGTGTATATAAGACATTATATACAGTCTTGTGCTATGGTATTAAGTGTATGCTTTTAATTGTAAGCGATCACGTTCTCCCAAATTAAGTTTCCGTGTCTAGTAGTGTTATCGATCATTTATAACACAGAAAACTGGTCTTCTATTGTCTTCTATAAGTGGATTTAAAATATAGCTAGCAACAATACTTTTAATAAACTTCTGCCTATCCCTTCGGGATCATTAAAAAGTAGAACAATGAACTATTTATCTACGATATTTTTACCCTCTCATTCCATTCATATTCACTACTATAAACAGCTAACTTTACTATACTTAACCACTTATCAGCTTAACAACTAAGTACTTCAGCTGAACAACTAAGTACTTCGCTTTATAATCCGTTCTTCATAGTAGATTGCTTTAATAACCGCAAACAGCAAAAATGCATAATTCAAAACCGTTTTAAGTGTTCCATTGCGGTTATATTTACTTTTACCTTGATGACTCAGCGATGACTTGGTTCAAATAGCGCAATGAACTGTGTGAAACGTCACTCTTAATTTGCATCTATTTAAAGCGCGCAATGACTGCCAGCCAAGTTCGTCTGTGAAACTATTTTTTATACAACAAGGGACAAACAATTGATTATTAATAAATTATATATTAAGAGAAAAGAAAAAAAAATATTATTATTATTATATATTAACAAATGACAGGATACTACTTAGTACGAGATATCTATATCTATCCAAAGAGTATGCTCCCTATATCACGATGTATCCCAAAACATTTTATGACTCTATAATTGTAACAATAGGCACTAAAACACACCCTGATTCGAAAGATTTATGTTTGAGCCAAGTTCATCTAAGTATCGCAATTTGTGAATATCAGAAACAATGTCGTGAATTTTGAACACATTATCTGCAACTGCATGAAAAGTGAAATAATTTTATTCTTAACAAACCATATTATACGTTTCTGTGGAGACTAAAGGTATCCAAAACTATCCAAAAACTGAATTCGACCGCTTAAAAGATCACTGTGCGCTGTCAACAGGCTGGTAATCTTTGTAATTTTCCCATCAGAGCAACTTTATTTCAGAAGAGCTGACAACACTCTAATTAAACCCTAGCCTTTAGAAGTATGTAATAACCGAAGTGTCACATAGGCTATGGTAACTGTTTACTACCAAGCGTGCCATACATATATTTACCAAATTGCCACCTAGGCTGCAAAAACAAGAAGTTTAAAAAAACAGTGCAGTTTGAATAAAACTGGTGTATCCATGACATAATCGGATGAGATCACCGGCACTTCAATAGTCTCTATTTAAGGTATCTTGCTCAGCCCGATCGGTATTCAGGTTTTTACTACAAGGTGACATTCAGTTTGCAAGAGAAATGGTTGACGTTTACATACCAAGCGTGGAATGAGCAAACAACCCGTTGGATACGGTATTAAACTTTGCCGATTACGTATGATCTCACCTGTAGAAATATAGAATAGGCGGAAGTGCATTACGATCACGTTTTGCAGCCTCGATGGCAAAGGTTGTGTATGCGTCTACCCCTATTGACCGCCATAGTCATGTATACATGATAAAGCAAAATGTGTCTAGCACGCCACGGTCACGACTACATGACAAATTAAAGGATGAAATCGTAGCTTGGCGTCGAGAACACGCTTTTGCTTTTTGACGTGGCGGTCAAAGGGTTTACGGACTCGGGTCAGATAAAATATTATTGTGTTGTCTGTCAAGATATTCTTAGTAATAGCATGGAGTTTGGAAGTCACCAATAGACCCCCATTATGTGGGACTTATAACCAAAGCTGACGATTCGTGGGAGTAATACACATCTGCTTGCCTCTTCAGCAATATAGTCGTTAAACTACGTATGTACGTGTATATTTGCTAGCTAAGAAACGTCTACTTCATTATACTATGTCGATGAATCACCCAGATTTCTCTTGCAGCTTGTTAAATTGACAATGACATTGATTTGCACGCGATAACCAACTATTATTATGCTAATTAGACGCACCGCGTCACTGTTTAAAGATAGTTTCTTAGTCGCTATGTTTTAGAAATTGTTGCGAATGTACAAGTAACTCAAACGTGGATATGTATATATATATACATATATTACCGCCGCTCATGGACACCAATACGAAACGCAACAGTACGGGTACCATTACTTCACGCCGGTATTCTGTGAGAGGGTAGTACTACCCCGGTCGATCCGGCCCATTCATGCTGAAACCAGCGAGGATCTTCTACCAATAAAATTCTAATTCTAGAAAGGCAGCGTTAAATGGTTTACTCGAAATTTTCAACAACGTTATAAGTATAACAACCTATATAAGTATGATATCCTTACATACTTTTACATAAAAGGAGTGTTGCAAGGTTTACTCGCATTTTAGCAAACGTTAAAACATGTTCACTTACTTGCACATGTAAGTACATACAGCGCAATACACATCAATCTAGACTGTTTGGACTTTGAACTATTAGAAGTAGAACGCTGCGAATCGTGCGAGAGAGTGCGTTAAATTTTCGTTACTCTCTATCCTTACAATTACATCGACACTACTGTGCACTGTCCCTTTCCGACAATTCTCTATTTTGTATGTAGCGTAGTTATGCCTATATAGGGTGTCTAACTTGATGTGTAGCCGTGTGTACAATAATTTATATAAATAAGAACAATATGAATATAAATAAAAGAAATATAACTATAATTCTTTGTTTATAAAATTTTATGGCAAAGCTACTATTGTACTTGTTTATAAAATTTAGCACAAATTTACAATCGATGTCTGAAAGGCAGATCAGCGTGAAGTAAACGTACAATTAAACATATCAGCTGCAGTTAAGAAACAATTCTTTTAATTTTTTATTTGCACGCTCATACCAAGTTCTTGAACATAAAAAATTGTAAACAGGCGATCAAAACATATCAGCTGCTGCGGTCAGCTGCCTGAATTAGCAAAAGCCACTCAAATCACTTGACATGAGTTTGATGTTGATACGTCCTTGATTAGCGGGTACGAAACAGACACCGGATGATGTTTGGTTAAGGATAGACTACTTTCAAAATGCAAGCGGGCGAAGGCATTATTAGTATTCACTATAAAACAAACCAAATTACTCTAGTACTTCTCTCACGCCATTATATAATTTCGCAATTACATTATATAATAACTTTATTCCTTCGACCATTACGAATAATAAACTCGACACTAGTCTAAAAACCCTGAAACGCTCACACAAGCTGAAAACACAACACATTAATGCATGTAGGCCGCGCATATTCTCATAATCAAACAATGATAAGTATATTTGTAAAGATGGCAGAGTATACGTGCGATTTTCACCTCGACCCGAACGTACAGCCAGCAACATAAGTCGATACACACTTGCGAGTTTTCGATTGCCTCTATCTTCTTCAATCTATCTTCTTCGATCTTGAAAAATAAACAAATGTTTGTTTTATATAACACTATAAGTTATTCTAGTGGGAGACCAGTAGACTGTCATGCAGAAGTCTGGAGTTCGACCCTAATGGTTGGCCCTTTGACTTCTGGAAGCTATATGCGTATTAAATAGTTAATTTAAAGTATAAAAAAAGAGAAAAGAAAGAAAGAAAGTTATCACTCGCTTTAACGTCGCAGAAATAGAAATTGAGTTGCCTGCATGAGTTCTTAATAAAATTCTCGAAGATATAATTATTAGGTCTGCCGACCCGCACTAGGCCAGCGTAGTGTACTATGGCCTTGCACTTCCTACACTGAAAAGTTTCACGGCAGCTGTGGAAGAGTTTATATACACGACAAATAATATATACCTACAGTTCAAAGATTAGAGTTTTATTTATAGTTCGATAGTTCACATTTTAAATTTATAAAATATTTTTACTGTTAAAAGTTCAGCTACATACGTTGCTGACTGTACCACGACCTGGTTATTATACCCGCGATGGATAGGTACTATGTGTGAAGTTCCGATCATCATATTGATGGTACAGACAATGATTTGAACTTGGCCTTCTTTTTACAACTAGCTAATTAATCGATAGTTAAACTGTAACTCCTTAGTTAAGATTTACTATAAACCCATTCTTTAAAGTAAAACTTGCACTGGTAATCATTCCTAAGAGAATATTAATAAGTAGGTACCTATATACCATTTTTTATGTACAAACATTAACAACAAAATCGACTATAATAAGTAATTAAGTAATTATATATAAATACCTGAACAGAAAATTTTGTACCCCATGAGGCATGTGTTGTTTGACATAATTGAAGTTTATAATTATAGAAAAGAAGAGCAAAAATCTAAATATCTTCAACAAAAAAGAGAATTACGATAGAATTTCAACCACTGGGTAATCACTAAAGATCTTTCATAATTATAATGCGACTGTACAAATCGACAATTCGGTGAAATTACGAAACATAATATTTCACCGCATATTAATCGGAATTAACATACGAAATTTAATTATAATACTGTGGTCACACGTATGGAATAGCAAGGACAATTTAAACTAATTCACCGCCAAATAAAAAAAATTGGAAAATAATACATACAGCTTATAAATAAATTGTGAAATCTAACAGATTTAGGAATAATATGATACGATGAAATAGTTAACAGTAATCCAATTACAAGTTGTATTAAACTGTGTCTGATTAACGGCAGTGAGACCCAATAACATATCTAGCAAAATGTAGCTAACTTTTTCGGAGATATAGGCGTGTATCTATCTATATATATCTAACTGTTATACTCGTATCTATTCCGTATTTTAATAGCAGTTGCTCCGTGGAAAAATACATATTTTAATAATGTAGTTCGACTGGCCAGTGTATTAGAATCATAACGCTGGGAAGAAGGTTGCTTCACAAATCCACACGTTTACGACGCATGACACTAGATGGCGCTGTACTTAATTACATACTTTGCCATACATTCCTGACTCTCGCAAGCGCAGTTTACACTGCGATCTACTATTATATTCGTATACAAGTTCTTGACGTCGACTATCCCTGCTCGTTAGGCATACCTAGGCGGATTGGTCATAACCAACCCGTCTGGTCCAAGGATCCTCCCTTTGTGTTGGAAGAACATTACACTATGTTTCTTTACAATGATTTGTTTTGTCATCACATAAGCTACTCTTAGTTAAAAATAGAGCGTGTGTCGCCGACGCCATGAGAGAGATCAGTTGTACACAGCCTGCATGCTAAACACGGAATACTTAGGTACATCGTTTAAACATTATCATCAAGGTAATTCGGCCTAGCAACGATAGCCTAGTGATCTCATACTTGCATAGCAGTCAGAGTTGTTGATTTATATTACGCCGTGCACCTCTGACTTTTTAAAGTTGTGAATTATGAATATAAATAGGTAATTTTTGCATGCTTTAACGGCGACAGACTACAGACTCCAACTTATCTTATCTTGTGTCGAGGCCAGTCAGTACAGGCTGGCGACACTTCGACCCAGTGGGATCTTTTGTGTCGACTTCCCCAATAACGGCTGCCATAGATGTTCATGGCAGCCGGGACTGACGGCTTAACGTGCTCTCCGAGGCACGGAGCAGGCGATAATTGTCAATCAATACGTACATAATTTCGAAAAGTCATATAACTTCTGAAAGTCAGAGGTACGCGACGTAGGTCCAACTTAATAATGGGTGAACCTATTGCCGGCTACTACAGGGCACAGTTTTAAACTCTGCAGTTAATCACTCCCAGTAGTCGTATATAATAACATCTCAGTGATAGTCTGGGGTACTACTGAGAATTATACGACAAAAAATTCAATAACACTCTGCCTGGTTTAATCGAAGTCGAGACCTCATGCACAACAATTGCATTTATTAGCGCTGCGCCACAGAAGTACTTAATCATTATTCATTGTAAACAAATTATACACATTTATAACATCAAAACGTTTTCAGTACAACGCTTATAACCAACATCTGTTATAATTAAGAGCAAATCACAACAAATATATACTTTAGAAATACCAGGCCATGGGTAGAAATTATCTTTTCACCCTCGCAAAATATTCATAGATAAAGTAGACCGTGTTGATGATAATAATATTTATAATAAACACTACCTACATTAGCTCGGCATACTTTTATAAATGTAATGTAGTGATATTTTTCACACGAACTTGTTGAATTAGATACTAACAATTCACTGCGACTTCTTTCGCGTTTTTTACCCAGATATCTAGCTCTCGGTCTCTGTGATACTTTTTATGAAGTCATGTTTAGAGTTTTAGATGTAAAATCGCAAACATGGATTCGTAACTTCCGATCGTAAAGAACCGTACTAAGTAGGTTTGAGTGCTAAGTATCCAAGGCTTAAAGATAGCTTAACATTCCAGGGTCTATAATAACATCGAAACGTGCTACGTATAGTCACTCTACTAAATAGCTACGAATATTTTCCTAGTTCTAATAAATTACAATGATTGTGGGACAGTTTATACACAGTAATGTTATATTACTGGGTCTGAAACTGTAGTCGATAGACGTTAACACAGCTGACAAACGATAGATATTTTACATCGCTACTTTACTTTTTATAGACTAACACTGCGCAACTGATACACTCGCTGCATCTTATCCGAAAAATATGAAGTAGAGTATTATATCCGTCTTTTATTTAAGACTGCTTGCATAGCAGCCGCATTCGCAGTCTTGGGTTCGATTCTTAAAGTCGAATTCGAACCCCAATAGCACTTTAGCTGATTGGAAGTCTGTCAAGAAATCCTCAATATCAACACGTAGTCTGGCCTTGATTCATACACATGACAATAGGCCCTATTAAGTTAAATCTAAAATCATAGCTACCGAAATGTTAGTTTGACATCTCTGCTTACCTCTTCCGGGTTATTAGCGTATAGACTATTATATATGTATATGTAATATAATATAAATACAGACAAGAAACAAACACTGATGGCACAGTTTTCAGTTCCCAAGGACGTAGATGCGTCGGCAGCGGCCTCACGAGAGAATGTGCGATCAATGGGAAGCCCACTTACATACATAATAACGTATTGTTCGATGATCTCTATTGATAAAGCCTCTGATCTTCTTTAGGCTTCTTATTGACTTACTTCCTTTTGTTATCTTAATTGACTTTAGTTGTGGTTTTATAATTATTACGTATATATTCATGCTTGTAGGTATATTGCCTAGGAAAGGAAAATTCCGGCAGGTATTGCGGTCCCTTATAATGGTGCCACTTTTGTTTGAGCATGTGATCGCTAAGTCTTGAGTTTAATTTTCTGGTCAGGCAAAATGTTGTTGTCAGGATATTTTCAATAGCAGCACAAAATCTGCAAGTAAGATAAGACTAGGTCAGGGATATAATCTTATCTTACTTGAAGATGAGAGGCAATAGATGGATTATTATACCCACATTCCGCCAGCTATGTTTTAAGTTATCACGTCATAAGTAGACAGCTTATTGATTTCTACCGGCCACAATCTCAGACCATTTTCTGCTGATTATTTCTTAGAACATAACCCAATACCACATGGAAAATCTTCTTCTCCCTAGCCTTTATTATAAGTCACTTGGGGTCGGCTTTTCTAGTCTAACCGGATTTGACTGAATATCAGTTTTTACACGGAGCGGCTGCCATCTAACCTCCGCAACCCTGAAGGCTAACGATACCCTAAGGCTTGACCAGTGTCAGGATATTATAGGGCACTGACTTCCTAATAAAGACTGCCATAAATGTTCATGGCAGCCGGGATCGACCACCTGGAAAATAAATTTATTTATTTAGTTTACCAAGTAACAAATAATATGAAATTTAAAGTTTGACTTACTGTTTGTAAATTTACATTTACCTAAACCTAAGATCTCATGCACAACATTCTTAAACACCGCTACACCACCGAGGTTAAAAATAAATTAAAAAGGAATATAGTTTTGGAATGAAGGCGGAATTAAATGTCCCCATTCCTTTAATTCTTGATAAGCGGCCGCATTTCTGCATGAGAACGCGGAAACAGATAAACAAAAAATGCTGCTGTGCTGCGCATACTTTATGACCAGTTTTTATATATAGATATCTATAATTAAAATACATGTGAAAATAACCAGCCATATTGTAGAGGCATGTTTTTTTAGTAGCTTTTAAAATAGATACTATGCGACTAGAACGTCAAACGCTTTAACAGCTTCTAGTTTCTATCACACAAGCTGAACCGCGTAACTTCGTTTGCATCACATAAAATAATTTTCCCCGTTTTAAGAACCTTACAGTGCAGCACCTTACAGTTATGATATGTAAACGAAATATTATTGTACCTACACTTGGCGATTAAAAAGACTGGCCATGAGTATCTTGCCTGTTCTTCCCATGAACCCTACACCCTTGCTTTGCTGAACGTGGCAGTAAATGTAAATTCACAGGAAGAATTACGTGTAACTTTGACATTCATAAGTGTTACCTTGTAACATAACTTGAATAAATTTATTTTGATTTTGATTTTGTAACATTTCTCACTGATGCTCCGCTCCTATTGGTCGTAGCGTGATATATAGCGTATAGCCTTCATCGATAAATGGACTATCCAACACTTAAATAAATTTTCGATTCGAACCAGTAGTTCCTGAGATTAGCGCGTTAGACCAAACAAACAGACTCTTCAGCTTTATAATATTAGTATAGATGTGATTGAGAAATTAACACACACATGATTGTGAGATTTTCTTAACTACGGTCTTCGGTAAAGCGAAGATACTGCTGTATCAGTATGCCTCTTCTATTAAGTTTAAGAATTCTATTTTTTGTTTTTATTATTATTTAAGCTGGCTAACGAGCAGACGGATCGCCTGATGGTAAGCGATTACCGCCGCCCATGGACACCCGCTACCCCAAAGGATTTACAAGTGCGGTACCAGCCCTTTAAAAAGGAATGAAAGAGGGAAAGGACAAAGGAAAGGATAGGAAAAGGATCGGGGTAACTGGGCCTCCGGCTCTCTCACTCACCAGACGAAATGCAACAGTACGGGTACCGTTACTTCACGCCGGTATTCTGTGAGAGGGTAATACTACCCCGGTCGATCCGGCCCATTCATGCTGAAACCAATGAGGATCTACTACCAAATAAATTTATTTGGGAACTGTGAATATACAAAAGAAAACAAGAAAAAGAACTACTGGTTCGATATAAAAAAATATTTTAGTATCGGATAGCCTATTTAACGAGGAAGGTTAAAGGCTACATAAGACACGCTACGACCCACGAGGAAGCCACAGTAATCATAAACGCGAGTGAAACCGCGGGTACATCTAGTCGTAAATAAATTGCCGGTGGAATTTGCTCGACCGGGCAATCGAACAATAGAATTTGGAAAAGTGCTTGGTAATGGGAAACCGCGGCTACGCTCGCGTTATGTAAAGTCAATCAGTTTATTTCCCTTGGTACCGGTACTTTAATTCTGGATAAAAGGTCTATGTCCTTTTCTGTTCCCCTGACAATGTGTATGCAAAATTTCATGACGATCGGTCGAGTAGTTTCAGTGTGAAATCGTAACAAAGGCACTTATAAACTCACATTCGCATTTACAATATTAAGTCAGGATTACAGTAAATTTAAGTATGTACGCGAATTACTTGATCTATGGTGATTGAACTGGCAGCAATATGTGTAAGATCAACGAATATATTTATTTCTGTATTCACGATTGATATGACCGCCAAATATTAATAAATGCACTTTAAGTAGGTTCCTTTGAAATTTCAAGCACGTTATATTTCGAGTTTCTTATAACAATCGAATGCGTCCAATTGAAATATTTTGCAGTATGTTGAACCCAAATAAATTTATAACTTACTTACTTTATTTATATTGAGACAACGTCGGTGGCGCAGCGGTTGTATATACGACTGCTGTGCATGTGGTGTTGAGTTCGATACCCGGCTCGAGTAAATTATTGTTAGGTTTTGTCTGGAAATTCTTAGTAGTAGCACGGAGTCTGAAACTGTAGCCAATAGACATATTATAGACTCGCTGTCTTACATAAGACCTCAAACTATCGCCCGCGAAGTATGGTTGTAATTTCTCTGTGATATTAAGTAGTTATAGTAAACTAGATTATGCCCGCGGTTTCACTTGCGTATATATAGGTTAGGTTAGTAACAGTAGATACTTTTATCTGGACGAAAGGTACCCTATGTCACCACACTGCTGTGACAAAATGTTTACAAACATTAGTAAACATTTGATAACAATGTTAAAAAATGGTTTTATTTTAGATAATGTTTACTAAACATTTTTAAACAAAATTGTTTGTTAACGAATTTTAACAAATTAAAACATCTGTTATCATTTGTTTGTAAACATTTATTCAGACGAAATGATATACTATACTCTTCTCTAGCTCTTAGCGTTTGGCGCTTCCAGTTAGAGCGCTTTTTCATTTTTTTAAACAAAATATAAAAGCTAATCCAATGAGAAAATTTTTCATTTTCGTGTAGACGCTTCGGGGCATAAATTCAAACTACGAACCGATATCATGTTTAAAAATGTTAAAATATGTTTGTAAACATTTTCCATCAGTGGAGTAGCACTCAAAATATGTAACAATTCTTAACAGAATGTAACAACTCCTAACATTTGTTAATAAATGTTTATTGTTAAAAAATGTTTGTAAAAATTTTATAACAGCCAGTGTGGGAGCACCATAACAATCATATAAAGAAACACACAAACTCACATTCGTATATTAGTTAGTATCTATTGGTTGTAAACATTTTCACATAATTTAAATTTTTGTCTGAATATTTATAATTATTCGAAATTTCATGATGATCGGTTTGGTACTTAAGGCGTGCAAGCATAACCAAAAAACTCCCATTCTCATTTATTACATTAGTTAAGATTTATTGGTTGTAAACATGAATAAATAAATGAAATGAAAAACATTTTAAAGTAATATGTGTCTTTTACTATGTTTTTACATCTTTCCTTTATTTTTTTTTACTATGTTATTACATTTTTGCTTACCGCCTTAGTAATATAAGCGTGATACTATCTATGGAATAAGCTCCAAACACATTGGAGTCTTAACTAACCTACCTATATCTAACTCTAGTTTCCAACCTTATTCACACCATTTGATCGTCTAATCACGCAATATTGTAACACATATACACAAATAGTATACGCAACAGCAACGTATAGACATTTTCCATAGTTTCCCTCGAGTCAACGTATGAATATTTGATCAGTACAGAAGTATGGCAACACCATGCGCGGCTGTTTGCGGAGAAAGCACATACTTGTCACTGTTATGCATATTAAAGGTACACTCAAGGCAAGAGCGAAAGCGACCAGTCATCGAATAGGATATTTAAATTAGCTTGTCATGAAATAACATGTCCTAACTGTTACATTATCGTCGATTTGAAAGTGCTACCGCTATTAATATGACATTTTGGTCGTACTGCGTTATGCTTGGAATTTAAAAGTGCCGGCGACTCACATAACTACCGATATATACCTACCCGACCAGTATCTACCTCCCCCCTAACGTACCACTTCCATTGCTTCCTCCCTCATATCTACCTCTGCTATAAAGATCTCTCATCATACCTACCTTTGCCATCGCTACCTGTTCCATAACTATCTATCCCATCACTACCTGTCCCATACCTACCTCACCCACAGCTACCTCTCTCATACCTTACTCTCCTAAACCTAAGTCTCTCTTTCCTTTCATTTCATCCTAGCCTCCCTACAACAGTTTTCTATTCGCACATTGCTCACCCTTAAGCACTCGTATTACAAGCGATTATAGGTTACGCTAACAGCTTCTCATCACACAGACCGAATACTTCTTTACCAGGGTTTATGTATAAAATACACTTCTGAATATCCCTTCAGTGATTTACCATTGTAATTTTATGGTATGCTATATTTGACGCTTGTTGTAAGCATCGCATCCCAATTTAAAGTAAACTAATAGTTGCATCGGGCGCATTATGTTCTGAAATAAAATTCTCATAAACCAGATATCCATATAATAATAATGCCGTAATTATAACTTTTATAACCATAAACACACATAATTTTGTTTGAAAGATCGTAACATAATAAATTCTCTAAATATATAACAAACCTTATCTTAAAAGATTTATGGAAAATTTACCTGACACCAATTTGATAATTGTCCTTAATCGCTTTGTCTAATATTTAAATGAACGTTGTATAACCACGTCACTTCCCTATAAGAAACCTCGATCGATAACCATGTATTATCTAATATCATAATCTGTTATATAAACTATGTGACCTATGGCAGCCATTTTGACTTGCTAATCTTATGTAAAAAGGATTATAAATCAGTCATTCTGTCTCATATTTTCTCTATTTTATTGCTATTAAAGCGTCTGTTTGTTTTCAAAGCTTCCATAATATAAATAATATATTCTAACTTTCTTTAAGTGACCAATAATATTGTGCTGGAGTACTAATATTTTCGAAGCTTCTGGTAAAAGAAATTCACAATTAGCCGGCATTAGAGTCATTGTAAAAGCTTTGTGTCTGGATTGCAGGGACCAAGCGTTGGCCAAGAAATTAATCTCCATTTTCTCTCACGTGTCATGGTTGAACTCATCAAAACACTTAAAGAGCAAACCTCTTCTAGATTGAACAAAATGGTATTTTAGTAAAGCTAGCTGGGACCCGACGGGCGTGTATGAGAATGTGATGAAAGTGAATGAAGCCAGAGAAGTGTGTCAGGATCGTAGCAAATGGAAATCCGTAGTCTCTGCCTACCCCTCTGGGAAACAGGCGTGAATCTATGTATGTATGTAGCTGGGTGTTTGGGCTTTTCAAGGTATGAGATCACACTGATTGATCTGCTGCTATAAATTAGCAGAGATATTATAATCTTGCTCACAAGTCTCGAATTCATACATACTTAAAGCATGAACACTATTACCTTTCAAAGTATTTTCTAATATACAACTTTGGTTAAATAGAGTTACATGCCCAGCAATGAGACAACTGAGGACTAATATATTGATATTGGTGCCAATTCTGTTGTCACAAAATTCTCTTATCTTAGCTAAAAATCTTTAAAATTTAGTTTAGTCCTGTCACTTTTAGCGATTTCAGAATACAAAATGTCGTTTGACAGGACTAATCTAAATTTTAGAGATTTTTAGCTAAGATAAGAGAATTTTGTGACAACAGAATTGGCACCATTGTCATATTACCTTTATACGTTAAAATTCACTCCAAATCACACCTAACTTGTACCACACAACAAAATGCACAACTGGGATTTATTCTAGTTTTCGAATTCCTATTCGATAACAATACGTGACCAGTAAGTCAATAATCGAGTAGTCTACTATCGAGTAATGGAAACAGGTATCGAGTCCTTATAATTCGCGTTTACGTAAGATGACAATCAAAAGTACAGACACGCACCTTTACCTATAGAGTTACGCAAAAACTCGATTTAAGTGTTCAGTAATAATTAGTTTACTTATAAAATTGGTTGATTATTTAATGTTTAATAGGTTGACGTAAGTTTGCGGTTACGTTTGAGCCGATAATGAGGTTATTTTTCTAGTTCTGTCGCTGTTATTGGGTTTACTTGTTAGGAATTTTCAGTAGCAACATGGAGTCAGCAGATATATCGGTAAATGGTAATAAAACTTGGAACCAAAGTTGTCGAAATGTATAGTAACCTCTGCCTACCCATTTACAGGGTATCCGGGTGTGAGACTATGTCTTCTGTATCTTACAAAGGCAATTTTTTAGTTTTAGATACTGTATTTCTAAAATATAAATTAAAGAGGTAATGGTGATGGATTTACCATCGAAAGTTAGATTAGTAAGACAGGCATTTAGCTCAGCTCGTGAGGGCTACAAAAATACTCGTAAGGTACAAAACTGACTGGGAGCAATCTTTAACAAAATATATGATGAGTTGGTGTGGTTTTCCATTTACTTGATAAGGGTACCACACAACCTTCGAATAACAACCCTATTTGTTTGTTTTCGTCACACAAAATACACTAGGTTCCTCGTGTTAACAACTCCTAAGACGTGCATTATATTCAGCCCAGTTTATTATGAATTGAGAATATAACAATAAATATTTGTACGCTATTGTCTTCGCATTAGATTTGTTTATAACAATGTGTCACTCATCTATAATGAATGTATTTTGCTTTCAACCATGTGGTTGACCGCTGGTATTAAACAAAGAATGAATTGACCTTTATTTTGTCAAACTATTAGTTCATTTTCTCGGACCAATGGTAAAAGAATGAGGTGCTATAAGACTTACTGAATGTTGGTGTAATGGTGCAATACTCCAATCCTCTTGGTTTAAAAAATGATGATTGTGAATACTAGCTTTCCTCACGGCTTCTCTCGGAAACAGTACTTTTCTAGATAAAAGGTAACCTATCTTCTCTTCTGTATAGAAGAGAATATAAGTTACCTTTTATATCTATTTTGCGATATATGTTGTCAGAGATACCTCTACAACATATATGGAAAACTTCATGATGATTAGTCGAGTAGTTAAGTTGTGAAAATGTACCAAACAAACGCACATTCACATTTATTATATTAGTTAGGATGAGAAAATGAATCTGAAAACAATTTTATGTTCATGGTGGATATATCACATTTACGCATTAAGCGCTTTGCTTCCACTTTTATAATGCCTACCGCAAAGGATGAACTCATTACCTAAGTCTGTGTTCTCGATGAGTACAATCTGGGTGTCTTCAAGTCACGAGTGAATTGGTATCTTATAGGCAAGCGTGCTCTATCGTCTACTGCATCTTCACTTAACATCAGGTGCGTTCGCGGTCAAACGCAAGCCAATTACAATATACAGGGTGTCCGGTAATTAATGGATAACCTGGAAATGTCTTATAATGGAACTGATGGCCGTTCAGAAAAAATATGAAAAAAAATCTATCCTAACTACTACCTGAGATATGAGTTTTTTTTTTAATTACAGTATATAACTTTCTTGTATACTACGACCATAAATGACTGAAATAACCCTGTATAAAAAAATATAAGCAGCGAATTTCACATAAGTGAATTTAACTCTACGTATTGTTGTACACGGCAGCAAAGCTTATCATTTAAATTACTAATAATTATTATCATCATCTCAGCCGAAAGACATCCGATTTACTAATATTGACATGCAAATAAACTGTGTTTAGAACTGTGCATCTTCTATAGAATAATATTTCTTAACAAATATCATTGTTTGAAGATGCACATAATCATCAGTTTATTTTAGCTTCTATCTTTATAGGCATTAGGGTATATTAACATTAGACGGTTATTATGACATAATAATATAATGAATTAGCTTTTGCTTGCGGCTTCTCTCGCGTAAAAATAAGTTAGGTTATAGGTATTACTTATTAGTATCAGAACTTTTTTTAAATAAAATGTTACTCGCTGATAATTAAGCTTTCTAATGGTGAAATAATTTTAAAATCAGTTGAGTAGTTTTTGACTTAAACGGATATTTCCTCATTTTTTATCTTTGCAATTATTGATCAATTTTTTTCTCTCTTTATAATTTTAGTATCGATATCGACTTACACTGCTTCGATATTCTCGCGATTATAATTTGCACACAATTTAGATCACATATACCCCGTGACCATGGTAAAAAGAGCCTCGAACCATCAACGAAAGAATTCTAAAAAGTTGTAAAGCATTTAAACGCTCCAAAATCCGTTTAAATTAGTTTAACCGACGTGTCTTAAGATACTTACATAATTAAAGAACGATTGTATCTAGCCGCCAGTGTGCCGCTCCAATTCAATAGATTAATTCAAATATGTAATAGTAAAGTAATCATAAAACAATACTATAAACGAACTTATTAAATAGGTACTCTACAATTTTCACCTGTTTCGACTAATAACATCAACTGTTGATAAATACTTCTTCCTATATGTAACATGTAACAATAACCACGCCATTTCTGTAAAACACAATATTCAATTAAAACCTTTTTTGCCTTGTTACATGACAGTTGTATAGAGAGCTTCCGTCACACTAGTTCCCATGGTATTCCCATTTCTTTCCCATACCTTACGCTTACTACTTACTGTGATCTTCTTGTTGAAACAATTAAGTTTCATATATATCTTCTCAATCAATGTTCTTTATAAGTGATTTTGTGTCTATCGAATCAAAAATAAATGTTTATTTACGTTATACAGGTTAAAAAAGATTTTACAAAGTGTAGTTGTTAAAGTCACTGTCAATCATTTGAAACACAGAAATAACACTAACTGTGATAAACATCAGTATTACTATCAAATCCTTACTTAACTTATAAATTCAAAAGTAACTCTGTCTGTCTGTTACGGCTCAACCACTCAACCAATTTAGATGAAATTTGGTTCAGATACAGTTTAAAACCTGGGAAAGGACATAGACTACTTTTATTGATGTAGGTACCACGCGGGCGGAGCCGCGCGCAAAAGCTAGTAATTACATCACGCCTATAACTACGAAGGTAGGCAGAAGTGTATTGTGTGTACATTTCGCCAATGTTTTAGTTTCACTTAATATGGAGACAGCCTATTGCTGATTACTGGGCTCAGTTTCAGACTCAGTACTACGAATTTCTTGTTAAAAAAGCAGATGTCAATTTGCCTGACTCGGTAATCGAACCCGAGACTTTGTACACAGCACTCGCATACATTCCCATTGCGCTTGCGAGGCTTACGTATTGTAATCATTACACAATCTAATTTATTTCTTTTATTACGCGTAATACAATATCTTATTATATTCAGTATATACACAAATGACACACTTATTTCACTCCAATAGGCATTAAATAACAATGAAATGTAATGTTTTCATTTTCTCTCTTTACAGAATGCCAGTTACGTGATCAATAGACGATACTCGAAAGACAAGATGTCACCGGTGTGCCACAACTTCGTGCAAAACGCGTGGAAAAAGGACTTCTGCTCCAATTGCTTCAAGTCACGCGAGGAACACGTCAAGCAGGAGCGGGCGACGGAGGGAAGCAAGTACCTCGCAACACCTTTCCAAAATAGAAACACATTCTTCAAGAAAACTCCTCCAAGCATACTCAAAATACACACTAAGAAGAAAAATAAAAGAAATGTAACTTTCCCCGAAGAAGTATGCAGTGTTATAGGTTTTGGAGGAGACGATTGGTCAGATGGAGAGGAATTTGAAATGTCAGAGGACAATGAGGAGGATGACACGTTCCCTGATACGGAGGAGGAAAGAGAACTCCTCAAAATCACAAAATCCAACACAGATTTTAACACAGTTAAAGCTAATCTGTTGGGAGACTCGGCAGCCAAGTCTTACACGTCCTTGTTGCTAGGCAAGATGCAAACAGACTCTGACGGCAAAAAGAAGACTTTGTTAGTATCTGTGACGCCTTTTGGACAGGAGAATAAGTCTAATCATAAGTCACATGTTCGCAAACCCGCCGTTATACACGTATCTGAGACCACAAACGAAGATACATCTAGTAATTATAAAACTAATATAATTTTATCATCGTACGTTAAAGAATCAGAAACAATTATAAGTGCAGATAATATAAACTCATCTGCTACTATTTGTACAGAGAAATCGTTGCTGGAAGAAATATCAGAGACGTTAGAACAAAATCGAATGTCTAACGACAGTGATATGCACTTGACACAGAAGGAATGCAATAAACCAACTGTAGTTGACGAGAAGATGAAGGAAAGCATGCAAGATGAACCCGACAGAAAAGAGATGACGGAAATTAAAAAGAACGGTATTGTTAGGCAATCACCGTTACACAAAACACAGGAAAGACCAAAAGTAAACTTAAGTCGGTCAGAATTTAAATTTTGTAAGATCAATATTGAGAGCAGTAGTGTTGATTCGGCAGTTAGCACTTTGAACTCAACCGCTAATAACTCGTTAGCGTCCGACGACGAAAGTTTTAGCGCCCGGACGGACTCAGACAATGACGATAGCGGACACTTCTCAGAAACGCATAAATGTGAGGAAACGGTCAAAATAAAAATATTCAACGAAAGCGATAAAAATATAAAAATGTCGCCGATTGGTCAAATTAGAAAAGTTGACGGGCAAGCTAGCACTGGCTATTCTACATTCCAAAGTCCGATCATTGACATGCCGTCGATATTACCTAAACAAACAGATAATATATTCTCCGCAGAAGCCAGTCGCGAATTGGCGGGCGAGCCGGACGGCAGGGCTGACCCGGACGAGGCTACCGAAGCGCCCGCCTTACCGAAAAGTCCAATCCCCACTCTAGACCCGCGACCGTCGTTTCTTCATGGCATGATAACTGATATACTGCCTGCGCACAAACCGGCTCTGCCAGAAAAACCTAAGCTACCGGTCAAGCCAGTTATCAAACAGACAACAAAAAAAAGTGTTATCACAACAAACCAGCAGCAATTAAATATGTATATGCATACAAAAAGTGAGGATGAGAAAGTAATCGGAGCGTTAAGTGAAGAAAAAAATAATGAGATAACCGAGGTGCACGAAGACAAGCCTGAACCGATTTATTACGCGCAACCGGTCTTGACTAAAGAGGACAGTGACACTTCGTTAAACAGTATCGGCAAACGAAAAGCACCCACGCCTCCTTCCTCGCCCACAGTGGAAGAATACCCCAATATCTACCAAAGAAACACAAACGGTTTCATGAAATCTGACGCACCAATTGTAAGAGAACTGGAGAAAAGAGAGAGAGCAACTACAATAACTTCAATCTCTAAACCAAAACCTACCGAGGAGATACCCGAGGTAAAGAAGATTGACGTGACACCAGAACCAGCGCCACGAAGAAACATTTCATTGTCTCACGATAATTTACTGTTGGATGACAAACGTAAAGGCAAGTTAAAGTTTTCCATTAAAAAGTTGCTACGGATAGGTTCATCTAAAGACCTTGATAAAAAGGAGCTAACTGTTGCAACAGTGACTAAGATGACGAGCAAAACTGAGGAGATCTACGACATGACACCGAAACCGAAGCCGCGCCTTGTTATTATACATCCTTTAGACATGAACGGATCTAATGGAGTCGAAGTTGTGAAATCGAACTGTGAAATTACGGATCTGCGTCGTTTAAGTCACGACGATGTGTCATCTATTTACAGTGGATCTAGTTCGGCAACAGAGCCTGAGACTCCTAAAGTTGTGAACAAACCGCCGCCACCTCCGAGGCAAATAAATGAAGATCAGAAAGCTGTAGCCAGTGTGCCGAAGCCTGCAAGGCCACCTCCACCAAAATCAGCTGCGTTGCAGAAGAAACAGAAACAGCAAACATGGTCTGCAGCACCAAACAAATCTGATAACATTTATGCCAATTTGGGTAAGTAATACGCACTCACTTCATAAAACTTCCTTTTAATAATTGTTACGATCTTTCCTGTTTACTTCATTATACATAATTCCAAATTAATGCGATTATCGACCGCGAGTACGATGATATTTAGTGTATATGTAAAATTGTCTTTACTATTATTTTAAGAGACAAGATTAAATCCGCTCGCGGTTGAAAACCGTAGCCCACGCACGACTTAACGTCAAATAACTCATCTGTGACCGAGTAACACGAATTAGAAATTATTTCAAACGTAACATTTTGCACAAAATATATATCTGATTTAAACTCATATTACCTAAATATTCAAATTTTTACATCACCACCTTCATTTTACTAACAAATCACTATTTATTTAGGTGAAATCAGATCAGCGCTCGCACCGCGGAAACCGGAACGGACGGCGAGCATGCGTGAGAGAGAAGCACGTTTGGAGCTACCCAAACGTAGAACTCAAATAGACGACGACAAAGACGAATTGGACGACGGACCCCAGGAGCTAGTCCAAGCTACCAATGACACAGTTATACATAACTATGATGACGTTTACAATACCGCGAAGTACGACGAAGAAAACTGCGATTCGGCCAAGAATAGTGACAGCGATTACGAGTACGTCCACAACGCTAGATCCAGCTCACCAGAATGCGACTCATCTATAAAGCCAAGAGAGCCGAATCCAGAAAGAAATGACACTAGAAAGAACGATGAAAGTAATAACGATTATCCTAAATACAACAACGGGATATTCAACAGAACATCGCTTCCTTACTGCGGTAGTGAAACAGAGTCTGAGATATATTCTCCCTACAGCTTTTACAGCTCAAATGACAATATGGACAACCAGGGGAACGAGGATTACACAAACGAAATGACGTCTAAAACTACAACAAATAAGCTTAGAGTAAGGAAAGGGCGCAGCGTAGTACACAAGAACTTAGAGGACAATTATGGCGCGGTCGTTATTGCGAATCACGAAGCGCTTGCGCAGGTTTTAGAACAGGTAATTTATATAGTTATCTTGTCCATTCAGTACTGTGATTATGCAGTATTAAATCGTTTTGCATTCGCTGCACATTTACTAAAGCTAATATATGTTGAGTAATTTATAAGTACCCTTGATGTAACCTACATATATCTAATTATCTACACGAGATTGTAAAGTAGATCAATTAGTGTTCTTAGGTTTTATCGCTTTATAAATGATATTATCTTGTCTGTATAATCCCTCTCATGCATAATATCATCAAGCCTGATTGTCTTAGGTGTATTACATTAGGGATAATACCCTTAAATGTTTAAGTGCCATACAATAGCGACGAAACGAACTTCTTGCCTTCTATCGGGCGTAGTGAACCAGCTGTACTGTTACTAAGAATTTTCTGATAAAAGCTGATAACACTTCGCCTGACCTGAATCGATTCTGCGAGCTTACTATCTTCAGTAATTAGATCTATGTATAACAGACTTCACGGGTGGCGTTACGAGCAAGCGCTCGCCTCGCTGCTGCCTGCTGTTGTGGGTTCGAATCCCACGCGAATATTGATAGATAAATTATTATTTGTGAAATCTACATATTATTGCTCTGTTTCTGGGTATACTTTGTGTCAGTTAATTGTATTTTTTTAAAGTCTGCCTGTGACATAAGGGTCATAACCGGGGTCACTTTATTTCAAAGAATCTTGACGATCAATCAAACTTTTAAGCCAATCAATAGAGTGGATCGTTTAAAAGCTCGCACGTGAAATTACATACGGTTATCCACCCGCTAAAAAATTTAAGAACTTCTTCATTACAAATAATAAATACATACTTTTACTTACAGGTCCAACAAACTGCTACAATGCAACCCTCCCTTCGCGGTCTGAAAGCATGCACCAACTTACGATGGAGTGACTTCACCATCCAACCCTGCAAAACTAACTTCGTCAAAGCGGGCAAGCGATTCTTCTACCCAGCCATCTGGACGTCCAGCCAGGGCCCCGTCAACATCACCTTGATGCTATATAAGGAGCAGATGGCCTCACAAATGGTCTGCCAGCAGTCGGTTCAGCCGCAGACTCTGAGCTTGAATGCTATTACGGAGTTCTGTGATTTGGTGCCGCTGCAGCAATTCGGGGAGGAAGGCGATGATTTAGTGCAAGGTGAGATGTCAATATAGTTTAGGTCATCATAGATCGTGTATATGTTCCCGTTTCATTGTATGTTGGTGTCGACTTAATATTAATTCCTTGTCTTTACGGCAGGCAATCAATCCGCTTGTACGTTGTATAAAAAAAGTCGTGTAGTTATTTATTCGTGACGTAGCCAAGTTTACGCTAGATCTGTATGGTCAGAAAACTTAGCATTAAATGGATAACAACAAACATATTAAATTGAGTAAACATCTACTTAGACACAACTTTAGACACACTAAAGATGGGTCTGATGGGATTGGCATATCCAAACCCTGAAGACTTCAGGCTTCTCCCTCTGAAGTGTACGCTGCGACTGATGCAGTACATTCATAAGGAGATAGCTCAGGGATAGACCTCGGAGCCGACACAACAGATCCCCCTGGGTCGAAGTGTCACCGATCTACACTGACTGGCCCCCGAATTAAGATAAGATAAGATAAGATATACACAACTTTGCTTGATCGTTTTTAACACGCGTTAGTGTGCATGCAATATAAATCATTGACTGAACCATGTGCTAACCACTAGGACACGTTCCAAAGCAGAAATTTAATTTATAAATCATGATTTCATATGTATGCTGCATACGTAATTTTGCACACAAACTAAGCAAGTTGAAAAGTTCGTGGCTCAAATTAAGTGAGTTAAAGAGTATTGTATAATGCGTTTTAGAAACAATTTAGTTGAATTGTCTCCTCAACATATCACTAAATATGGCCATTAGACCTTGCATAAGATGGCCAACAACAAACGCATTCTATGTATATATCCCACATTGAACGCCTCGCAAAGTTATTCAGACCAATATATATGTATGTAGTTCACCTAACAAATGTATACTAAAACTTGTTTATTATCAGAATTGTACGGGCGAACTGACTTGACACGGATTCCTTTCATAACCTCAATATCAATGGCTATTGGCTATCAATTATATAGCTTTTATGGACGTTACGACCGCTTATGGCGAAATCTTCAATCCTACGTCTTAGGTGATGCGGTATCTATTTTGAATAAATGTGTGTTAAAGTTATGCAAATAAATATAGTCTAGTATTTCAAAATGGCTTCGTTTTTTCGTTTCCGTGCTTTTGATTACAATCATCTACTTTGGTTTTAGAAAGGTTACCTTTCTAAAAAGCAGATTTATGGAGGTAGTCTAATATATTTATTACATAATAGCAGATTTTTAAGTGATCACCAGATTCTCTAGTATATGTTTCTTTAACCTATTGAGTCACAGCGGTACACCGGCAGCCAGTTTGAATAGGATATCCATTATATCTTGCATTCCATTAATTAACAGGTTAAGAAGGCATGAAAAGGTCGGCGCTCAGTTGTCGTTACCAAAAGCATCTGGGTACACTTGTGCTGATAGGATTTCTAGACCAAAATACCAATAAAACTTTTCATGTTCCGCCTTCGAGAGATTCATTCAGATCACAAATTAACATATATGAACGTCAAAGTTTATCTGTTATTGCGTTTAATAAAGTAACATTTACATTTATGTTAGTAGTTAGCTTCAGGCAATATGGAACCTGGAACCTTATGATACAAACATTCTATTTAACGCCACAGAACTAACGAGGCACCTGATCAAGCAAACTTCAAAACATATACAAGCCTCAAGCTTAGTGCGGCAACAGCTGCTAGTTATAAAAATGTATAATAATCTATACTACTACTAGCTGACCCGACAAATGTAGTTTTGCCACAAAAAAATGTTTAAAAAAAAGATTTAAAAAAAATGTTTACACTTATCACTAAGGGGTATGAAAAATAGATAGTAGCCGATTCTCAGACCTACAAAATATGCATATAAAATTTCATAAAAATCGATCAAGTTGTTTCGGAGGAGTATGGTAACTAACATTGTGACACGAGTTATTTATAAGAAAGATTATAAAGCTGAAGAGTTTGTTTGTTTGTTTGCTTGAACGCGCTAATCTCAGGAACTACTGGTTCGAATTGAAAAATTATTTTTGTGTTGGATAGCCTATTTATCGAGGAAGGCTATAGGCTATATAACATCACGCTGCGACCCACGGGGGCGGCGCAGTAACGATAAACGCGAGTGAAACCGCGGGAACATCTAGTAATAAATAATAATAAATACTTTATTTCGTTATCATCAGCACAAACGTTGTAGAGGCCTTCTTTTAAGTACATGAATACTTCTGTCTTCCATATCTTTGAAAATTTTAGACAGCCTGTCACTAAAGTAAAAGTAACAATCTTATAATGTAGTAAATATGTAGATAAAAAAATAACTAAATACATAAATAAATATACTAATACGTTTCTCTCTCCATTCCAGCCACCATAGTCGTGTTAGCCCACGCGCAAGTCGACACGATCCAGTCGTATGGCGAGAGCTTGCACGCCGCCGAGGGTCTCTCCACCAAGGAATACCAGCTCGTGCAGACGGAACAGATCCACGAAGCGATCTTCATGTTGCTGCAGATGATCAACGGACTCAAGTGTCTCCAAGCGCGAGGGGTGGAAGAAATCTCCGACTCTCTGACCTCATTCATTGCCCTGAAGGAAGTCCAGCCTCTGACGTCTCATGGAAGCACTCTTAACTTGCCATCGTCTCCTGATGATAGGCTGAGTTCCTTGTGGGCGCCGAAAACTAACTCCTACGGGCGGTTATGCATATTACAGGGGTAAGATTCAAAATACTGCGTATACATATATGTATCTAAGCTCACTCCTGTATACCTTACATTTTATAAATTGACGTAGCAAGGAGACAGTCTGTCGGCGTTTTTTTTATTTTGTCTTTATTATATTACGCAACTTTATAATATTGATAATTTGTATTTAGAACTAATAGAAACTTATTTTGATTACATAATACTTACTTCCTGGCAACCATAATTTTTTGTTTAATTTTTACAACTTGATTATATGACAGCTTAAGCAAATTTAGCTATAAAAGAAAAGAAAAACAGAATATTGTATTTATCAAATGGATTTTCAAGATAGAGCCAGTAGCAGTATCCAATATTTATAAATTGATAAATTATCAACAAAAACCTTGGTTAAACAGGATCTGGCAGAATATTTACTAGTAGTAAAGAGATCAAAACGATTGTCAACATTTAATAAGTTAAATTCAATGGATACTCTAGTCAAAAAGCTATTCACTATAAAATACATAGGACTGTATATGCCCGAAACAGTAAAAAAAGGGGTATTAGTAATACCTACATTTTGTCGTCTATAGGGCACAGGACCAAACTTAGTGCAAATAACACTTTACTTCGAACGCTAATTCTAGACCTCACAGTCAATCGCATTCATTACATCTGCACCACCAAAGCCAGCTCTGCTTATGTATAAGCTATATACTAATAATGTAATTTATTCTCCATTTCAGATTGAGCGATGAAATCAACAACAAATCAACAGACGAAGGTTGCCTCAATTCTCTTTGTAAATGTGCAACCAAAGCCACCGAGATCCTTCTCCCCGGCGAGAAATTAACCCCCCTCCTCAAGGACATACTTCACGAAGAACGCGCTGTGTCACTCAACCAGGCCAAATCAGTCTTGGAGTTCATGTTATGGGGCCCTCTAGATGTCGTACAAGGCGTTCCAGTCGAAGAACGGGAGCTATCTCTACAAAGGTGGCTGGACCTCGAAAGAGCAACAGTTCTCCACGGCCTGGTCAGGACCAGAGTCCAGTTGAATGTCTTTGAACAGCTACACCTCATGTTCTTAGTCAGGTCAACAGCAAAAGCCATGTGTGACGCGTCAGTGTTACTTGAAAAAGCCAATGTTTATTGATTTGTAAATTTTCTTAAGCTTTATTTAGTGTTCTTTGCGTTCGTTTGATCAATCTGATCAATGCGATCAACTTGATCATTTTTCGACTCTAAAGTTTTGTAAGTAATCAAATTATTATCAAAAATATATCGATCGTAAGGGGCACTTATTTTTATGTAAACTTAGTTTAGATAGGCACCTGAAGACTTGATATTATTAGAATGTAATTATTAAACCACTATTGCATTTGGGGGATGATTGATATATTATTTACATGATTTTATTATTAATTAGTGAACGAATGGTATTAAATGAAAACATGTACTGTGTGTTAAATAAATCATAAGGGACCAAAATAAATTATAGCTCTAAATCTTATTCCATGATCAGGACTCAACATCTGATCAATGTTATCAAAGATCCAACTTCAAATCAAAGTGAGCAAACTTTTGATTAAAATGATTCAACTTTGCGCAAGTGATCTATCAACTGATCAGAATCATTTTTTGATCAATCAACGTCGCTAGGTGCCAATAAGTAGAACTGATGGTATATACTCATTGTACTAACGATCCGGTGCCTTAAATTGTATTATACGTAAGTAATGTATTATATTGAATGTAATTTATATTTTATACGAGCTCCGTTAAGTTATCGAGTTCAAATTATTAATTTACCCTTGTAAGAATTCATCGAATATAAAAATAAAAATACATATTTCTTAATATATTATCTTGTTTTAATAAACCAACGTTAAAAAAGTTACCTGTATTTAGTTTGGTCGTGAATTAAAACTGCCTAGAAACGGCTTGTCGTAATTTATAGACGCATGCTTTAACAGAGCTAGGTACTTATTAATAAGACACGCTGATTGGCCAACAGTGACTGAATGTTACTTTAAAATGTACAGACTAAATAATAATAATAATAATTTATTTGCCAGAATATGGTATTTTACAGGTTGTCAGATTTATATCAAGGTCAACATATTCTGCTATGTATGGCGTGCAAATATTAAATTCTTAGAGTGTGCTAAAATCATATTAAGCATCTTCAGGTATTGCCTTTAGTCGTGGTTCCATCATAAATATTTGCAGATGTGATTGGTGGCATAACTTTTGCAAAATGAGGCAAGTCGTAAAGTTATCAATTAAAACTCACGACCACTCTGGTCGTGAGTTTCTTGCCCTATCTTCTAATTGGTTCTACGCTAGAGATCCCAACTTTTTGTACGAGAAATAAAGTAAATTAAGGTCGGTGAAATAATATGAACAGTAGCTTAGAAAAGTAAATATTATTTTAGTTCTTTATGTGAACTTATAGCTCATACCATCGGTCATGAAAGCAGTATTTTGGAAAAAAAACGGTAAAAAATATTAACGAGCTAAAAACAGTATGATACTGTTTTCAGCAGTATGTTTGGGAACCCTATTCTACGCCCTTGCTTTGCTAGACGTGGCTACAGGCAAATGTCTATTATGTAACTTTATCGTATAGTCTAGTTAAAGTAACTTTTACGTTCATAAGTGTTCTTTTGCGACCTAAATGAATAAAGACATTTTGATTGTTTGAACATTTAGCAGAAATCCGTAGAAGCTTTCGTGGAGCATGTAGAAAGATAGATATAATCAAAACATCGTCAAATTACGGATGACGTGTAAAAAAACTGTTCTAGTTGCGTATAGATTTGCCTGGTTTTGTACTATATCAAAAATCAGCCCTATGGCTGCGGTTGAAAAATACATTTTATTAGGAAAATTGTTAATAAACCTGATAGGGAAGGTCCGTCCGTTTCATTTATACCAGGAAAATAAAACAAACCGATTTGTTTATCTCGAATATAATCAAAATTAGAATAAGTGGTATACGCGCCGATACCGGCGATATTTTATGGTCTTCTCAATACTGAGAAGACAATAAAATATCATATAAATTCTCTTATTTACGCACACGCACGCCACACACCATAATGCGGCCGGACGTGTAAACTACTTACACTATTGAAATGTATAAAGAGCGAGTGCTAATTTTGTAAATAATTAATATTTTATGTGATGAACAGAAAGGCTTTCGACAACATAGGACAACTAATATGGCTATATATGACTTTTTATACAATATTATTTACAATATTGATAAACGAAATCCAGTCTGTGGCATATTCTGTGACATGACCCAGGCATTTGACTACGTACACTATACTACATTATTAAAAAAGTTGGAAGTTTATGGCATAAGAGGCAATGTCCTTAATTTAATTGAATCATATTTAAGACATAGGTATCAAATCACTGAAATTAGACATATAAATAACGTAAAGAAGAAAGAAGAGATTTATCGATCATCAGGTCGTGAAGTAGAATATGGGGTACCGCAGGGAAGCGTTTTAGGACCATTTCTTTTTATATTATACATTAATGACTTGCCTAAATACATTGAAGAACCAGTGACACTATTTGCGGACGACAGTACTTTGTCAATACCTTGTAAAAGTAGAGACGTATGAGACTGATATTGATAATGCTTTAAAATCAGATATCCAATGGATGCAGGAAAATAATTTAAAATAAACCTACATAAAACGAAGGCTGTAGGTACATTTTACGCAAAGGTTAGCTATAATGAACCTCAACATACATTACCGCAATGAAAACATAGAAGAAGTTAACTCAACAAAATTTCTTGGCCTCCAGATTAATAAAAACCTTAACTGGGAAACACATTGAAATGTTATGTAGTAGTATATCTTAGTATATCTGCATACGCTTTACACACACTTTCATTCACAATATATACGGATGCTCTACTTACAGCATACTACGGTTTGGTAGAAACTCATCTACGCTATGGGCTAATATTTTTGGGTAACTCGACGGAAAAAGAATCAACATTCAAATCTCAAAAAAGATGTTTACGGACGATGTTTAGACTTGAGAACACAGAAATGTTAACTTTACCATGCTTGTACATATTAGAAGTAGCTGTGTTTGTTAAGTCGAACCCGCATTACTATAAGCGTCGAGCCGGCGAATTTCCACGC
Organism: Catocala nupta; assembly: GCA_963675205.1. NCBI lineage: Eukaryota > Metazoa > Arthropoda > Insecta > Lepidoptera > Erebidae > Catocala > Catocala nupta. The sequence continues at coordinate 26,283,454 of OY776093.1, forward strand.
AATAGACGCGACAATAGTCAACTTTGTCTCCAATCCGCTAAGACTACCCTGATGCGCAAGTGTGTACTGCATGGCACCAATTATTTATAACAAAGTACCAAAATGTAAGAAGGAACTGCCTCAATCTATGTTTAAAAATAGGCTTCGTACTTTTTTGACCGCCAGAGCATATTATAGCGTGACTGAGTTCCTTAATGAAAAAGAATTTGTATTGACATAATTAAATTTATTTAGACTTGTATAATAATGCTGATTAATCTTACAATTTAAATATAAATTAATTTAGACAAGATAATAATATATTGTTACATGTATCTTTTTTATTTTATTTAATAATCTAATTATTTTACACGTCATACTGTGGTCACAACATGTCTGCACTTAATTTATTTGGTCATCTTGTATGTATGCATTTTCTTTGTATGTACACACACATGTTTATGCAAATAAAGCTTATCTTATCTTATCTTTGTATTTATGTTGAGAGTATTCTCTGGACCACTGCACCTATTACAAACATCTTTCATTATATGAATAGGTATACCAGGTAATCCCATTGGCTATATATTGTTACGGCTAGTGCCATCTGACGGCACTGTGGGGAAGACGCGGCAGTCCCTTCTAATAATTTATTACATCACCATCTATTGACATCTTGCGGAACTACGTAGTGTCGGTGCGAGCACAGTAGAGAGAGCGCTAGCACATTCTCGAATCATCGTGCTGTTGCGTGCCGGGTATGGCTAGAGGACACCAGAAGCGCTTTACCCGCGTATAAATAGAGCGCACGCGCACCGCCGAGTCAGTTTACAAAAACGTAAGCGGTCAAGTGTTCATCGAAGCGAACGGAAGCGAAAATACTACAAAGTTTGAAGCAGTTACAGTGGAAAAGTGTAGTATAGTGTTTGTTGTGTTTTTAAATTAATTGTGTGACAGAATAAAACTTTTTAGTCGGTAATATTGTTTTATATTCTTATCCGTCGAACCCAGCACGTAACAATATTATGTTCTCTTTAACGTAGAGGTTAAGCCGTCACGTCACCATTGGCGTCGCGCCAGGTCTTTTGGGTTCGATTACCACAAGGGAAAAATGTGTGTAATCCACAAATACTTGTTCCGAGCCTGAGTTATTTTGTGTCACTTGTTTGCATGTTTTTTTAAATTAATTGTTGGACAGAATAAAACTTTTTAGTCGGTAATATTGTTTTATATTCTTATCCGTCGAACCCAGCACGTAACAATATTATGTTCTCTTTAACGTAGAGGTTAAGCCGTCACGTCACCATTGGCGTCGCGCCAAGTCTTTTGGGTTCGATTACCACAAGGGAAAAATGTGTGTAATCCACAAATACTTGTTCCGAGCCTGAGTTATTTTGTGTCACTTGTTTGCATGTTTATAATTCTCCTGGAACACAGGAATTATACCCAGTGTATCTTCCATCTGTACATATTATAAAGCTGAAGAGTTTCTTTGTTTTTGCTTTGAAAGTAAAAGTAAAAGAAGTCTCTCCCTCTAATCTTTGGCACTAGCAGTCGGATGTCAAACAATATATATTTGCTATAGATAGCCCATTTCTTTGCTTTTATAACATCACGCTACAAGCTGCGGGAGCGAAGCAGTAATCATAAGAGAGGGTGAAGGCAAGGGAGAGCTGGTAAAGAATAAAACAACTCATTAATTACTAATACTTTATTGTCTCAGCATTGCAACAAATATAATTCTAAGTACTAAATCCTCTATAATGATCAATACATTACACTTCTATACAATTTTTTTCACACCAACGTTATCGATTCGTTTCTAAACAATAACTTAATTTGTGAAAGAGTGACATAATTCAATAAGCTAATTGCCGCAAGGAATAAAACGTGCTTGCTTATGTGTTGACACCGCCTTGGAAGACTTACTCGCCGCAAAAGCACTATACAAGGTTTTTCGGCTAAGATTTCTGAAGACCGTGATAATTTTATCCGAAACTTCGGGCTAAAAGATATAAAACTTATAATGACGTTTCTTTGAATTTCGTTCTTTTGAATAGAAATTACTTTGTTGATCGGACCACCATTTTATGAAAAAGAGTTTAGGACAATTACGAGATTACGTAGAGATGTTCGTGACGAATTTCGCAATTAATACGTTACACAATACGAACAGTTGACCCGAAACTCCGGGATTTACGATTCATGGTAGATATAATGCTTCTGTAAAGTTCGATACCATGCCTCCCTTTTTTTTTTCAATATTACAAAATAAAAAAGACCATTTTATTATACGTGTCTTACGTTTTCTTTCTGAATTTTTAACTACTAGGGAGTCTTGATTGAATAATTAAGTACTAGTTTATCAATAATAGATACATGTAACAAAGCTTTCGGTAAATATTAGAAATATATTTAAGAATAAAATGGAACTTCGCTGGTTAGTAGATATATAAATACATTTTAACCGGATTCTAATAAAATAAAAAACCTCGCTTCATTCATTTCATTATATCACTCGATCAACAAATCTGATTGTAAGATTTCCTTGCTAGACTAGTGGCCAGTGAAGGAAATGTTAGACGCGCCTTTGCTTAAAAGTAACAGTGATACAAACGGTCGATATTCATTGCATCGATCCATTCAACTTTCTGAAAGAGATGAAGCTACATTGGCAGAATCATGTGGCATCCTCATTGCCAACATAGTAAAGCAAATGTAACAAAGGCAACATAAATGGCACAAAATTAAACTGATTCTTTTTCACAAAAATTGCCATTCTAATTAAATCCAATAATACTAATTACTACTGTCTTCACTTATTAATAACAATAACATGAAAGATAACATTTATTTGATAACTAATAATAATTTCAACTTATTCGAAACAACAAAATTTGAGCGTTAACACATCGCCTTAAGTCATTATTACTGAAGCAACATTATGCTGCAAAACATTGCTAATTTAATTAATACGTATTACAACATAGATATTAGATACGCGTTATTTTTGTTGACACAGTTTTGCCATGCCGCATGACATGACGTCAACGTGATTTTGTGATTTGCAACAAAGTTTTGTTATATGCTGCAAAGTTTTGCCAGAAAGTAGCTTTACGCCATGTGACTTATAAAACTGCGGCATGATGTTGCCTCAATGTATTTTATCGCAATTATCCTCTTGACGTGACACATTTGAATAGACCAAATATGCCTGAACTAAAGGCGATCAAGTGGCCGATATCAAAATTATGTGACATGCAGAACTTACAACGTACGATAAAAATAAAGAATCACACATAGTTACGTTAGTAATTTTTTGAGCTTATAAACTAGACGCCACGGCTTTTAGATTTCCTAAGCCTTCTAAAATAATATCATAATAATGAATAACTGCGATTAAATAGCCGACTAAGTCGAAGTAAGACATACACGATTTTATAAAAAAGAAAAGAATGTTGTTATGCTTAAAAAAGTTAATAAACGAACTTAAAAAAAGCAATAAAAATAACAATTAATAATAATAATATAATTATTTTAGACATTTTATTTTTGGTTTATAATGAAATTTTTGATATTAATTCATTTATTTCACAAGCCTCAATTTAAATTCAAATATTTATTGCATTTATGTGTACACAGTTGTTATAAGATTAAAGATATTATCAACAGAAAACCCTGTTAGGGCGCAGCAAACAATTTTATTTTATTACCTAGTTTTAATCCAATATATTGAGGCGCTCATAGCCAGTTGCACTCACTGATCGGTAAACGATTAGCGAGGTTAAGCAACATTGGGTGCGGTCAGTCTTTAGATGGGTGATTGCTTAGTGCTTCAGAGGCACGTGAAAAGTCCGTCCCGGTTGTTGCCACATTGCCAGCAGTCGTTAAGTCATGTCAGAGGCCTACTAGGCTTGAACAACTTTTAACAACAGGTTGGCCACTAACCACACGAAGAGAAATAAGAAAATCCAATATATTTATTATATTGTAAGGCATTCCCAAATTAACACAAATTAAAATATCTTATCTTAATAATAATATGCAATATTTCAAATAATTATTTCTGATTGAAAGTGAGGTGATGGTTATAACATAAATAAAATATAAAAATATTTTTTATATAATGTTGTTGTTAATGTTACTGATCACTGATATAGCACGAAACAGCTCACAGTTCACAGAAATAATAACGAAATGGGTGTAAAAACCAAGGACCAACCTCTTCATCTTTATGTGCCTTTTTTGTTTTCATCAGCCTTTTGTAATGTCCCACTGCTGGGCAAAAGCCTCTACCTTGGACTTCCAAATCACTCTGTTGGTAGATATCACCTGACCTTATAACCTTGTAACCCTATATCTCGGTGGTCTTTTGACCAACAAGGCCCATATTCAAACTCGACCGAGGGATGACCCCAAGGTGTCTGCACACCAAGGTACAAGTCAATCGGTCCAGTGATTCCGGAGCTAATCCTGTCACTAACAGACAGACACACAGATCCACATAGTGTTTTCATTAACCTCTTCGAAGAAGACTCAGAGGTTAATAATCACTCGTTTTCAAACATAAGAAGAACGTAAATGTTTACAATTGAGACACATAAATCAAGAATTACATATTTTTAATTGTTATTTTGTATTCAAGAATATGATCTTCAAAAACGTCTTTTCAACTGATTATTTGAATAAAACAAACACATATTAGACTAGAAATTAAATACAAAAATACATTTCTTACAACAAAACGCAAAAAGCATATCGTAAAAGCAAGCGAATACGGAATGTAAAAATATGTATGAATATTTAAAAAGCATAACATTCCAAAAAAAGCAGATCATGATATGTGTCACGGCGAATTAAGCTTAAAAATATAATTTAAGTATTAAAAATAATAGGAATAATATTACCATTCGATTTTAATGAAATACACGTTTTTAATCTTTCGTGTAAGGCAGTGTAACGAAAGCAATAATGTAAATATAATATATAAAATATCTAAGTTCACTTACGTTCAACTATGTATAAGAAATAAACTTAAATAAACATCATGACATGGGCAAGAATAACGTCAAAATTAAGCGTTAATTACAAAAAATCGGTCGAACCTTTTCGTAAATACGACCATTATAGTTTGTAACTATCAAAACGGTATAGTTTTGATAGTTAAAGTTAACGAGAGCTCAAGATTCCATTTCATTGGGTCTGATTGTTGGCTAATTGACTTATTAAAATGGGCAAAACATTTCTTTCTTATTTCAATGTTCTTTTCTATGTTCTGTTTCTTATGTTTCTTATATCAATAATATAAGTTATCTAGCTGCCCCAACAAATAGTGAAGTTCGCAGGATACCTAAACACCTTATATTAGCCGACACGACAACATTTTTTGTTTGACCACACTTTTTCTGGAACTACCAGTCAGAATTCAGATTTTTTGATTTTTTTATTGAAATCTATTTTTTTGCATCTTGACCCGTACTTGATTATGGTACTATCGGGAAATAAAATGTAGCGTTCGTCGACAGTTTTGACGGTTCCCGACAGGGCGTTTCCGACCGGGTGTTCCCGACCGGGTGTTCCCGACCGGGTGTTCCCGACCGGGTGTTCCCGACCGGATGTTCCCGACCGGGTGTTCCCGACCGGGTGTTCCCGGCCGGGAACAACCCACATTTAATATCCCATTTCGGTATTTTTATAATGGTAGTACCAGAACGAGCTCTTTTTTAACATATAATTGTTACTCTTGCCCATCTTACCATCTCAGTCATAGTACCTCCACGCGATGCATCTACGAAGATACGTAATATAGCAAGTTTACAATCCTTTGTTGAAATAAACATATTCCGGTGGGTTGCCGCCTGTGTTCTTCAATATTTCTTCGTAATTCTCCTTTTCGAAGCGTTTTATTGTGTCGATTGATAGTTTACTGCAACAAATTATTAGCATTAAGCTTAAATATTACAAGAAGAGAAGGCAGAGCTTACACACTAGCTTTTGCCCGCGACTTCACTCGCGTAAAAGTAGGTTAGTTTAGTAACAGTATTTTTTTTTTTAAATATTTAGTTCGTTTAGTGTTCTTTCGATCTTTTTTTGGAAATCTGATATGAGTTTCATTTACTATTAAGAAAATGCGATATGAATTAGATTGGCATGGGGCTCGGTGGATATCGTGACAGTTGGAGTAGACAAGTATTTTGTTTACAAAAGTACCTATTTAAAGTTTAAAAAAAATATATATTTCCTATTACATGGGACGTAAACAAAGCTGTTGAAATATATCTATACTAATATTATAAAGAGGAAAGATTAGACTTTTTGTTTCTAAGGATTAACTCGAGAACTATTATACCTATTTTAAAAATTATTTCTTCATTACAAAGCTTTGTTGTCACCGAGTTACATAGACTTTTTTTTTAAAGTACTCTTACTAACATAACCTATCTCACTTTTACGCGGGCGAAGCCGCGGGCAAAATCTCTAGTTATTAATATGAATAATAATATATTCAAGAAAATAATAAACTTACCATTTTTGTGGGAAGAGCGCACATGCCGTTGGCACCATTAACGTTAAACTGGAATAAAAAAGAAAATATTAATTTGTATTAATATAAGCCCTGTATTAAACTGCCCACTGCTGGGCACAGGCTTCTTCTCAGTGTGAAAAGGGTAAGGGTATAGTCCACCACGTTGGCCCACTGCGAGTTGGCAGACTTCACATGATCCCAAAGCGCGATTTCGATCCCACTATCGTCTCCAGACTGTCCTCCAACAATCTCTCACTATATATCTAGTCTAGGTATGCGCTTATTACAAAAACGGGTCAAATAATTTTACAGGTATAACATGTAGGTACACACAGCGACGCATCAAGCTAGACTGTTTGGACTTTGGACTATTAGAAGTTGAACGCTGCGAATCGTGCAAGAGAGTGCGTTATATTTTTGTTACGCTCTATCTTTACCATTACATCGATACCACTATGCACTGTCCCTTACCGACAATTCTCTATTTTGTATGTATTATGCGTATATAGGGTGTCTAACTTGATGTGTAGCCGTGTGTACAAATTTGCAACGTTCCGATATGGGAAATACCTACACCCTACAGTTTATAAACAACCCACAGTGGTACTAGAATATGTTGCGTTGTTACTGTTTAATCCTATTCGTCTTAAATATATGTGTACAGACCTCGAACAGTTTGAAATTTTAATATATGTACAGATTATAAGCAATCAGGGGCTAAATTAATTGCTTACAATCAGGCGATGCTCGTTGTTCCTATAATTTTTATTTAAAGATAACTCTCGCACAAACTATAATTTCTGCGTCGCACTGTACCTTTTTATTTTTTTATATATATTCTACAACATACACACAACACCATCTAGCTAAAACTAAGCAGAGCTTGTACTATGGATACTAGACAATGGATAAACATACATATATACTTTTTTTTTGTAAATACATACATATTATACATAGAAACACCCAGACCAAGACAAACATCCATGTTCATGCACACAAATGTTTGACCTGTCTAACCCGCGACCTCAGGCGTGGCAGTCGGTTACACTAACCACTACGCCATCGAAAACTAACTTAACTAGAGCAGCGATAGCTCAGTGGGAAGACCAACAGACTGCAATGCAGAGGGTCTCGGGTTCGAACCCACGTCGCGCACCTCTGACATTCGGAAGTTATATGACTTTTCGAAATGATGTGCGTATTGATTGACAATTATCGCCTGCTCCGTGCCTCGGAGAGCACGTTAAGCCGTCGGTCCCGGCTGCCATGAACATCTATGGCAGTCGTTATTTGGAAGTCAGTGCCCTATAATATCCTGACACTGGTTTAGCCTTAGGGTATCGTTAGCCTTCGGGTTGCGGAGGTCAGGCGGCAGCCGCTCCGTGTAAAAACTGATATGCAGTCAAATCCGGTTAGACTAGAAAAGCCGACCCCAAGTGACTTGGGAATAATAAAGGCTAGGGAGAAGAAGTGTACTTAACGAACATTCAAACAGCGGATACAAAGTAAAATTACACCCGGAACAACTATTTCTAGCCCCGTAAATTTTTGCCCCGCGGGTAATTGAACCCACAACACTCGGTACTGTGCAGTGCTCACTTAAACCACTTCGCCATCCTTACAGTCATCTGTCACGCCATCTATTCGATTCCCGTACAAGTCAAACATTTGTGTGCATGAACACGGATGTTTGTCTTGGTCTGGTTATTTCTATGTACCTAAAACATGTATGTATTTACACAATTAAATACAAGTGAGAAACGGCAATGAATTGCCGTAAATCTTAGAGTTCGAAAAAATGGTTCAAATTATATGCAAAGGTCACGTGATACCACGTGACCTTGAGGTCAGAGGTAAAGATCATAGTCATTTTGGGGGTATATCGACTATGCTGAGTCGAATGGCGCTGACCGCGAGTCTCTAGCTCTTACGGTTCTTAAGTTGAAAGTTGTATAACAGACAGACGGACAAAGCTGTCGTATAAGAATTTTTTCGAACTCTAAAAAATATATATGAATGTTTATCTATTGTCTAGTACCCATAGTACAAGCTCTGCTTAGTTTGGGCTGGATGATGTTGTGTGTATGTGATAGAATATTATATTATATTAAGTATTATATCTTGGCAGTACTAAAAGTCCAGCGTTTCTTGGCGCTCGCAATAAGTCAGTTATTTAGGTCACAAAGTAACATTTATGAACGTTATAGTTTATGAGATTCCTAAAGTTACATTTATGCTAGTTAGTACCTAGGTTCAAGCAAAGGGTCTGAGAAGATTCTTGCACACAGACGGCCATTCTTTTAATATACTCTTAACTGCCTCCGTGGCGCAGCGGTAGTGAATGCGACTGCTGTGCACGAGGTCTCGGGTTCGAATCCCCGGTTGGGCCAACAAAAAATTATTGAGTTTTTCTGTTAAGAAATCTCAATACGAGCTCGGAGTTAGGAAGTCGGCGATGTTAGACACCCCCGTGCCTCGGAAAGCACGTAAAGCCGTTGGTCCTGCGCCTGATCTCTCTCGGGTCGTGTCAGATTATCTGTCCCATCGGATCATAAGAGTTAGGGAACAGAGAGTGCACTTGTGTTTGCGCACACATTTGTGCACTATAATATCTCCTACGCAGATGGCCAGACTCCGTTAAGACAGGCCACCGTGATCGAAATTCGGTCCGGAGGACATTATTATTAATTTATTTAAAAGAGTTAGTTGCGGTAATCGTTGACCACAAAGCGTAGTTTACAAAGATGGTAAAGAATACCAGTATAAAGGGTATACGTACAAGACTCCAACAATGCCGGTCTGTATGCCGATGTGCGCCCACTTGATCTTCTGCATCCAGCGCTCCCGCTCCAGGCGCTCCATGATGAACGGTAGCAGCAACATGCCCGGAGAGCACATCACGATCCTGGAACACACACATTATCTTATCAAATACGCTGCCTTACTTCGTTGGCTCAGCGACCCAAAGTTTATCTTGGCCTCCGACATTAAAGTGCGCCATTTCTTCCTATTTTGTGCCAAGTCAGACCAATAGAGCACATTCATCTCTTTCAGGGTGTCTAGTGCAATTTGTTTTTACGTTAACGCAATCGAAACGTTTACCGTGTTTGGCTCTCAGATTAGTTAAGAGGTTACTAGACATTTTTGTCATAGACCACTTTCTAAATTAAGCTGGTTCCGGTGGACCCCCTGCAGCTAGAAATTTAATTGGCCAAGCAAAATCGGTATATTCGAACCAAAAAGTTCAGGCTGACATTTCTTTTTTTCGAAATTCTCGGGTCTTCAACGTGTGGTATTCCTTTTAAACAAGTAACAGTAGCTGAGCTTCTAAAAATATTATCTGCCTACATTGATAGGTGAAGTCAAGCCAACATTTTAGCTTCACTATCGAAAGCAAATAAATTTTCGTGGACCTCTGCTTACGAATTGAGTACCCCCATTTTTTGACACGCCAACGTATACCCCTGTCGAGTCTCCCATGGACCCCTGGGGGACCACGTGGATCACTTTGGGAACTAAGGAGTTAAGAGCTTGGAGCCAATCGGAGCGCGTCATAAACGTGTCGATAGCGATAACGAAAAACAAACTTGCACTAAGCACCCAGGTCTTTAGCTATTTCATCTTTTCAGCCATCTTTAGATGACCTACCGGACGACGCTTGGTGGATCGCCCGAACGTCTTAAAAACGTCTTGGAACAAAAAATAATTTTGATATGTCTGCTTTCTTGATCAAGGCCTGTTTTCTATATTCAAAGAAAGAGTCATTGTCCGTACGGACAGTTAATTTTTGACTTAATATATTCTATAAAATATGTCAAAGTCCCTGAAATATTTGTTATATAAATTATTAACTATTACTTATGTCAAAAAATTCTTAGCAACCGCTCGGTGTTATGAAGTTTATTTATTTGTTACTAGCTTTTGCTCGCGGCGTCGCTTGCGTAAAAATAGGTAAGGTAATGTTAATAACAGAACGGTTTTTAAAAATAAAATATAGTTTACGTTACTCGGTGATAATATAGCTTTCAAATGGGGAAAACATTTTTAAAATCATTTGTGTAGTTTTTGACTTAAATCCTTACAAAGAAACAAAAACCAAATCTTTACTCTTAATAATATATGCATAGGCAGACACGCCAACAATATACATATACAACAGTTGTTGTTGGCATGGTTTTTATTTTTATAATAATAGTAGTTTATAGTTTGTTTATTATGGTCACACTAACATAGTTTGTAAGTTAAACTAACAATTTTATTATTATTTTATTATGAGTCCTACTTACTTGAATAAATGAAATTTATTATATTATTATTATTTTTGTTTGGAAAGCAAGTAAAGTCGTTGGTCCAGCGCCTGATTTTTCTCCGGTCGTGGAAGATTTCTGACCCATCGGACAAACAAACAAAACAAACGTATTAAAAAAGATAACATAATTACAAAAACACAAATAATTATAATACTAAATATTTACAAAAATGGTTTAGGCATCGTAGAATTCTTCAGCATCGCTGTCAACTGGTAACGTGCCCAGAAGACTGGCAGCATTGCCACGTTGAATGGCAATGCTGATTCTTTGGGCCAAGAAAAGACCAGCCTTCTAATCACACGAAACGTCGATCAGGCGTTTTGCGATCTCCCTGTACAAAGTACGAGCGCTCGGACCCCATGAACCTAGGGATTCCACCCCAAACGCAACTAATTACGTTCAGTTTTAGTCTATGGTATGCGTTTGACGATACAATTTAAACACTAGTAAAAAAAGTTTTCACGCTTTTTTAAATATCGAATGTTGTATAATGAGATATTTTTATTCTTGTTGTATAACATGATAATATATTTTTCAATACCACGTTAAAATAATCTGAATTTCTCAGTTCAGAAAGTAATTAAAAAGGATTGAATACACGCACGTGATACGTAAAACGAAACGTATTACTTTGGAATCATAGATAAGACACTATATACTGTTTGGAATCATTATCATAAATGACAGCATTCACTTTGATTTTGTATATGTATCAAGATTTTGTAATATTTTATAATGTATTAAATAAACGTACCTATTTATTATCCATATTGAAAGTGATTATGTGTTAATATTATTTGAATAATATATCATTAGCGCCATGTAATATAAACGTATTATGTGGCGAAATAGTTTTCACATGAGTGTTTATATGTATATTGCATTGCAGTTGTCTAGTCACATAACGAAATTGAATTAAAAAGCTACAAGAACTGAGTATCATTCTTATTTTTGCCGTTTTAATGACTTTTATGTACCTAGTAGTACTTATACTCCATTTGGTTAGGTACTTAAATAAAGGTAAACAATCTTGATATGTCTTTATATCTAAAAACTCAGTTTAAAAATAAAATGCTGCTAAAAATCAATGTAAATATAACAATAAAGATTACTAAACCAATTGAACCGTTGGTTTAAGCAATAGTTTATTTGTTTAAGTAAAGTAAAGTAAAGTAAATCATTTATTTGCGTAAAAACATGGTATACATTGATGTTAATATTATTACAGTAGCTCAACATGTTTCGCTAAGATATAACATAGCATGCAAAAATTTATATTTTGACAAAAGGAATCAACATCTCACATCCATAAAATCTTTTAAATTGTAAAAATTACATTCAATAAGCCACTTGTGTAATTCTATCTTAAATTTTCTCGAGTTCAATATTTTAAAGCGACTTGGTATTTTGTTATAAATACGTACGCACATTGCAAGGCAGTTTTTGTTGTATTTCGCAAGTCTTGGCAAATCACTTAATACCAGTTTATGAGGATCTCGTCTGTTTCTGGGATTTACATCATTTGCTGATTTAAATAAATGTTTGTTGTTAACTACAAATATACATACCTCATATATATACAGACATGGTAGAGGTAGCAGACCAAACCTCTTGAACATTGGTCTACATGAGTCATCAGGTTTAATACCACTTATTGCTCTGATGCACTTTTTTTGTGCGATAAATGCTCTATCCATATTAGTACCATTACCCCACATTACGAGACCATATCGCAGTAGCGACTTAACATAAGCGTAGTATGACATAATTGCAGTTTTTATGTTAGTTACGTTTTTAACTTGCTTCAGTGCGTATACAAATTTATTGATTCGAGTGCTGCTTACATTATCTATATGTTCTTTCCAGTTAAAATCTTTGTCTATTATTACCCCTAAAAACCTTGTATGGGTTGCCTCTTCGATTTTATTAATATTAAGTTTTATATTGTTTTTATTATTATTTGATTGATTAAATTGAATGTAAACGGATTTATCTAAATTTATTTTTAAATTATTCATGTCAAGCCAAAGCAGTAATTTGTCTATTGTATTATTTATGTCAAACTCATGGTCAGTCTTGTTTTTCTTTTTATCTGATGTCACTATGATTGATATATCGTCGGCAAATAATATGCATTTATGATTGGTTATTTTTATGATGTCATTAATATATAAAAGAAACAATATTGGACCAAGCACGCTTCCTTGCGGAACGCCATATTTATTTTGCTTATATTCTGATGAGTATGGTATCATATCTCTATTACTGATAGTTTTACTAATATTGACACGTTGCTGTCTATTGCCTAAATAGGATGATATCCATTCAAGTGCAGGTCCTCTAATCCCAATAGTCTCTAGTTTATCCAACAATATGCTGTGCGACACAAAATCGAAGGCTTTTGATAAATCAAAAAAAAGTCCCGTAGTCAGATGATTATTATTAATATTTGAAAGTACTGCCTTCATAAGAGAGTAAATAGGTAATGATGTGGATTTCTTTTTTTGAAATCCATACTGGTTAGTACTTATTATTTGGAATTTATTGCAAAATTCTATTAGCCTTTTATACATACATATCTCATACATTTTTGAAAAAATAGGTATCAATGTAATTGGACGGTAATTACTAATATCACTTTTATCTCCTTTTTTAAATAACGGCTTAATAATTGATAATTTTAACCTATCGGGAAATATTCCTGCTGCAAAAGACATGTTTATTAAATGGGTTAAAATACTAGTCAATTCATTACAGCAAGGTTTTATGATTTTAGTACTAATTTCGTCATAGCCCTCTGATCTAGTGTTGGACAGGGACATTATTACAAGGCGCACTTCGTTTTCTGACATTGGTTTAAGAAACATTGAGTTGACATATCTATTTTGCCTGTAATTTTGAACAGCTGGATCTTGCGGTGACGATTGCGTCAAATTCACGTAATAATTATTGAATGTGGAAGCTATTTCTACAGGGTCTGTAACTACAATACCATTTAATGTTATTGCATCTATATTATCTTTAGGGGTGGTATTTTTATTTATTTCATTTTTGATGACAGTCCAAGTGGCTTTACATTTGTTATCTTGTGTTTCAATATATTTTATGTTCGCATTCTTTTTTGAGCTGTAAATACATTTTTTAAGCATATAGGAATATTTTTTATATATTAATTTATTAGAATTATTTTTGTTTTTATAAAATTCATAGCGTAATTTTCGCTTTGTTTTGCAACTTTGTCTAAGACCTTTACTTATCCACTTTTGCGTATTTTTAGCGGTACTGTTGACCCTGACTCTTACCTTAGGAAAACAGAGATTGTAAAAGAGGCACCACAGATCATGAAAATCATTAAAGGCAGAATTTGAATCTGTGTTTATATATATATCAGACCAGCAAAGACTTTGTAAGCATTCCCGGAATTTTTGGATATTATCTAGGTTGTAATCTTTTTTATAAACGTAGTGTATTGTTGCTTTTTGTGGTACATTTTGAGATGGAAAGCTAAGCATTTATGCTGTATCATGATCTGAGAGATGTAAAGGTAGTACGGTTGCAGTAGCATTGGAAATATTGCTCAAAATATGATCAATACAAGCCAATTTACGTGTGGGAACATTTATCAGCATTTTCAAATTATAATTATTGCATAAGTCTTGTAGCTGATTTGTAATGTTACCTGTTTTTAGTGTATTTATATTCAAATCACCAGCTATAACTATATTAAATTTAGACTTGTATTTTTTTATTAAATCGTGTAAAAGTTTGTGTAATTTTAATAAAAACTGTGTTGGATCAGATTTAGGAGTGCGATAAACACATATAATAACTAATTTACCACACATTAATTCTATTCCACAGGCTTCAAACGTATTTTGAGTGGCGTAGTTTTTAACTATTGACAATTCTTTATAATTCAGCTCTTTTTTTACTAATATACAAGTTAATATGTGTTAGTGTAAAAAAGTCACATCCAGATTGTTTACTTTTAGTTAAGTGCCTAACCCAATGGAGTATAGCTTATACTAACACATGTCAAATCGTAACGTCAAAAATCTAAAATAAGAAAAATAAATCCAAATGTTCTGTTTTTCCGCCTTCAACAAATATATTTTCATTTCATGTGAGATGGTTATAAGTACAGGAACCAATTAAAGTTACATATGTACGCGATATTTTATTCTCAGGTCAGAGGATGTAAGGACTGTGGCCGATGTTTTTTTGTCCCGTGTAGGGATCGAACCTACAACACTCGTCGCGGGGACAGTGACGAGCCACCACTTAAACCACAACGCCATTTGTGCAGTCAGTCAGAATAGAGATGTTTCAAGGGTTTCTATTTTTGTTATGAGCAAGCATTGCTAGATCAATTTGGATTTAGGTACGTTAACAGAAATCTAAAATCGTAAACATGCCTCATTTAGTTTAAAATAGAATAAACTAGGGATGTCGGCAATGATTGATCACATATATTATCAAAGTAAAACTGCTTAAAACAACAAAATTAGCCTTGAAACACCTCTATTTTCGTTAGTATAACCTAAAAATCTATAAATAACTCTTACCTAGACGTGACAACTTGTGATATGCCTTTGACTGGAGCTATTTGAGACTTGCCTATCACTTTACCATTTTCATCCATAACATCCAAACCTGGAAAACATAATAAAAATTATTTATATTACGTACATCCATAAATTCGTAGATAAGATACATACTGACCCCTATAGACCCCTAAGGAGTACGCAAAGGTCTAATAAACGTACATCAGGTATTTTTGTAATCCCACATGATAAGCCTACTGAGTTTAGACACTCTACCAAATTCCAAACTTTAGAATGTCATGACGGATATGCCAATAATAATAGACGATTTGAGCATCGAACTGGGGTCTTTGGCTCTTCGGTTGATAACATAGAAATTATCTTTATAGAAGCTTATCTATACCGCTGGTAACTAACAATGACAGTTAAATAAGGGTGCACTTTTATTACATACATACATACATAAATTCACGCCTGTTTCCCAGAGGGGTAGGCAGAGACTACGGATTTCCATTTGCTACGATCCTGACACACTTCTCTGGCTTCATTCACTTTCATAACATTCCTCATACACGCTCGCCGGTTTAAGGTGCTCTTAACCTGGCCTTTATCCAGAACGTCTCCGATCTCATCAAGAAACGTTCGCCTAGGTCTTCCCCTTGCGACTGTTCCATTCACACTAGCTTTATAAACTTTCTTAGTCAGTCTGTTCTCGTCCATTCTTTCTACATGCCCAAACCAACTAAACATACCCTTTTCTATTCTCGTCACTATATTACATAGAGTAATAGGGTATTACACCCATTTTTGAAAAGTGTCTCAATTAGATTCTATAGTGCTAATAGAACACAAATAAATAGACAAAATTTTTACTCAATCGATAAGTGCTATAAAAATGCATTTAAATTTTGCAATTTCCGCGCGATTTTTGACGAAAACGCTGGACGCAGTGGACGCAAAACGCAAGTTTATGCTAATTTATATTTAAGGTTTACATTTTATGAACATTGTTTGTAAACACTTAACTTAATTTTGTTGTTTCAACTATGAATGTATTAGTTCGTAAGTGGCATGTATATTAGAACTCTATCATCTAATTTTCACTGAAATATTACATATATGCTGTGAGTTAACCAAATAAATAAATAACTCTTCATAGAGGCCCTGGAAATACAGGCATTATTACAAATGCGTTAATTGCCTAAAACTCTCCAATTTTCAACCCGTTTCTCCTTCTCCGACCCCATGGGGGATATAGTTGGCATTACGTTGGGAAATATGGTTGGCGGTACTCCTCTCTCATACGATGATACGAGAAACGTAACGAAGCCAGACCTTCCTCAAATTACGTTATCTTAAATTAAATTTGTTACGCTAATTGGTATGTAAAGTAATTAGAATCTTGTATACACACCTAACATTATCTCATTCTGTCTCATCAGTGGAATGTTTACCCAGTTGGCGGCCGCCACAGCGACGAATGGCACAAACCTCTGTAAAAAACAAAAATTCATTTATAATACCTAATAATATTATCAGCCCTGTATTAAACTGTCCATGTATTACTGGGCACAGGCCTCTACTCAATGTGAGTGTGGTTACGCCACAATCCACCACGCTGGCTCAGTGCGGGTTGAGCGACTCACATATCTTCGAGAACATTATGGAAGAACTCTCAGACATGCAGGTTTCCTCACAATGTTTTTCTTCACCGTTAAAGCAAGCGATAATTAAGTATTTAATACGCACACAACTTCAAAAAGTCAGAGAGGCACGCCTTGAAATCGAACTCGAGACATCTGCGCGGCAGTCCAACGGTTTCTCACTAGGTTATCGCTGCTTCAACAATTATTACATAAATAATTAATATGACTCGATAACGCAGCGGTATTAAATGCAACTGCTGTGCATAACGTCACGGGTTCGGGCAAAATAATATAGAGTCTTCTGTCAAAAAATTCTGAGTAGCAACACGATAGCAAAGAGATCTGCTAGGTTAAGGAGTCTGCCCACTACACCGTCTCATGCCATGACCGTGCTAGGAACGTATCCGACACGAAAAACAACACGATACGCCCTGCTATAGGAACTGCTGTTCGGTGACGGAACGGTCTAGTGGGCACAGTCTTATATATTTCCTTACAAAGAATATTGTTTTGCCTGACACGTTCCTAGCACGGTCATGGTATGAGACGGGGTTGTGGGCAGACTCCTTTAAACCAAATAAAAATCATTAAAATTAAACTACTTTGTACGGATTTTATCACGTTGTTTATTTTTTTATACAACTCTATCATTACGTAATTTTAAAACTTTAAACTATACTATTGTTAAATAATTTTACTAGTTACGGTTAGGTACACACGGCTAGACATCAAGTTAGACACCCTATATACGCATAACTACGCTACATACAAAATAGAGAATTGTCGGAAAGGGACAGTGCAAAGTGGTGACGCTGTAATGGTAAAAATAGAGCGTAACAAAAATATAACGCACTCTCTCCCACTATTCGCAACATTCAACTTCTAATAGTTCAAAGTCCAAACAGTCTAGGTTGATGCGTCGCTGTATGTACCTTCTGTATTTAAGCTATTTAGAAATTTTATTATCTTTGAATTTCAATAGTCACAAGTCAAAATCAAAATCATTTATTCATTTTGGTCACAAAATAACACTTATGAACGTCAAAATATATAGGTTAGTGAGTTTACTAAGTTACTGAAGCTACATTTAGGTTAGTTGCTAGGTTCAGGCAAAGGATTGCAAGCCTATGAGAAGAAACCTGCAAGAAACTTATAGCTACTCTTTTAAATCGCTAATTAAATATAATTTCATTATTTTACAACTTGTAGCGACTACATCATTACATATATTCCGATAGAGCACATCTTAAGATAAGTTAAAATTCACACGCATGCAAATGTATACACGCGCCACACCAGTATATAAGCTTTACTTTTACTGAAATTAAACAGACTATAACACCATTTGAGTCTCGTTATACCTATTGCCAAAACGTAGGCAAACAACTCCAATCAAGAAGGTGTTGCAGCCATTATGCCATATATTACTGACTATATAAATCTAAAGCTTATAATGCTTATAAACAATAATTTTAAATAAATAATAAAATTACTGAATAATGTAAAGGATATGTATGTAATGTATAACATTCAGGTAAACGTAAAACTAATCCTAACAAATATTATAAAAGTGAATGTGAGTTTGTTTATATGTTTGTTGCTTTTTCCTGTCTTAACTATTAAACCGATCATCACAAAATGAGAATGGGCAATCGTAGTACCACCCTACAGAGTTTTCTAAAATCTC
Organism: Catocala nupta; assembly: GCA_963675205.1. Taxonomy (NCBI): domain Eukaryota; kingdom Metazoa; phylum Arthropoda; class Insecta; order Lepidoptera; family Erebidae; genus Catocala; species Catocala nupta. The sequence goes on from OY776093.1 coordinate 26,302,149, forward strand.
AGAGCTTTTCGTAAATCATATTTATTTTTCTTTAAAGTATTTATTACACCCTATACAATGAGGTAACTTTCATCTTGGCACAAAAAATATTTATAGCAATATAAACCGATACTAGAATTCATACAAGCTAGCGCGTTCTCCTTTCTGTCTCGAGTGGCAATAGGCGCACTGGGGTTTTCTAAAAATCTCGGCGCTTTTCGTAAATCATATTCATTTTTCTTTAAAGTATTTATTACACCCTATACAATGAGGTAACTTTCATCTTGGCACAAAAAATATTTATAGCAATATAAAGTGATACAAGAATCCATACAAGCCAGCGCGTTCTCCTTTCGCATACACGTTGTCAGGAATACAGAAAAGGACATAAGGTACCTTTTATCCAGTAAAAAGTACCTACTGTAAGCTACATTTAAACGAGTGGACCCACGGGCGATATCTAGCATCAAATTGAATTTAAACTCATACGGGTTTTATTGTATTATCTTATAAATATTCGTTGAGTATGTAACTAGATAGGTACCTACTATTGTCTTATGTTTTGTAAAACTGTGTGAGAGAAACAAAATAAAGTTATTTGTATTGTATTATTGTATTGTATTGCGTTGTTTATTTAACACTGTATTACAAAATTTTGAAACTGTTACACCACTACTACTATTAAACTTTACTAATTTTTAAGCTAATTAAATTATTAAAACTATTTATATTTAAGTTTACACTTTCCCAGACATTTCGGTTGCTTTTCAGCAGCCATGATCACGGGGATACTAAGATGGTAGTTGTCTCAATGTTCCAGTGTAGTTATTTCAAAGTACCCGAACATAATTTAATCATTGGTGTTTCTATTTACGCGGATTGAGCGATAGCTGTGATTTGCTTCTTCTTGGGTTTGAATATTTGAATTACTGGATCCCAAGCTGGTGGTACATTCCAACCATCTTATCTATTGAAATTAGGATGTTTTTTGATTTCAATAGCCTCGCGAAGCATCCTTGGTAGGAATCAGTGTTCTTTAGCGAGAATCTGTTGTTTGTCAAATATCAGGTAGTGGTTGGTCTGTTGGACATGTTCACACACAGCAGACTTCAACGAGCGTTGGTGTTTCACATCAGCTATATGTTCTTTTATCCGTCCTCTCTACTTACCTTTCGCAAAACAATCTTAACTTTATCTATGTATGAAACAATAGGTAATCTGCAATACCTTGTCTTATCGAACAATAATATTTATGGTCACTGATATTCATGAATTTATTACTTAGTATTGTTATGTGTAATAGTTCCAAATATCATGATATATTCAAGCATTCTGTGGAATAATTTTATCACATTTGATTCATAGATTACTAGTAATAATATACTCAGTTGTTTATTTATTTGGCTCACAAAACAATTTACGTATATTATCCTTACGAATACTATAATTGCAGATGTGAGTTTTCTTGTTTGTTACGCTTTCCCGCCTTAATTACTCGACCGATCATCATGAAATTTCGCATACACGTTGTCAGTGGAACAGAAAAGGACATAGGGTAGGTACATCCAGGAAAAAATACTGGTTATAGCCTAACCCATGTTACTAATCCAACCTACATATTTTAAGCACGGGCCAAATCTAGTAAATTATATAAATATATTATGATAATTAATCTATACTAATATTATAAAGCTGAAGAGTTTGTTTGTTTGTTTGGTGGAACGCGCTAATCTCAGGAACCACTGGTTCGAATTGAAAAATTCTTTGTGTTCGATAGTCCAGTTATCAAGGAAGGCTATAGGCTATATAACATCACGCTACAACCAATAGGAGCGGAGCAGCAATGTAAAATGTTGCAAAAACGGGGCAGATAATCTTATATGAAGCAGATTAAGTTGCGCGGATCAGCTGGTATTAAATATAATTAAAACTTACAGCCAGTATAGGATGTTTGGCGCGCTTTTGGACGCCATATTTGAAACCGAGCGCCGCGCCCATTGCGGCGGTCGTGGCCGATACGTAAGCGACACCCATTTGCGTTGTCGTCAACGGAGAGTTTGCATTCCTGTTCGTATAGTTCACCAGCGCGTTGAACGACTGGTTCACCCATTGCCAGAAGACCACTGCTACTGGGGTTCTGAAAGAACAAGAAAATATAGAAAGGAATAAAAAGAAACTATTTTCATTATCAATTCTATGGTTTAAACCAGCCATAGCCAAGTGGGAGACCGTTGGACTAGGCAGAGGTCTCGAGTTCGATCCCAAAGCGTGCATCTCTGACTTTTCGAAGTTATGTGCGTATTCAATAGTTAACGAGATGGGTGTAAAATCCAAGATTCAACCTCTTCGTCTTAAATGTAAAAGTAATGAAAAGAAATGACCCCTATATCTCGGGGGTCTTTTGACTCACAGGGCCCATATTCAAACTCAAGCGAGGTATGACCCCAAGGTGTCTACACACCAAGTTACAAGTAAATATTTGTCCATTTAAAATACATGTGACCTTGACCTATATCTCAGGGGTCTTTTGACCCACAGGGCCCATATTCAAACTCGACCGAGGTATGAACCCAAGGTGTCTGCACACCAAGTTACAAGTAAATATTTTTCCATTTAAAATACATGTGACCTTGACTTGACCCGAAGGAGGCTGCACACCAAGTTACAAGTCAATCGGTCCAGTGGTTTCGGAGCTATGCCTGTCACTAACAGACAGACAGAGAGGTTAACGAAAACACTATGTGGGTATGTGTATACCCACATAGTGTTTTCGTTAACCTCTTCGAAGAAGACTCAAAGGTTAATAAGTAACGCTGAAATATATGCTGAATTCTATTGTTTTAAAACAGCAATATCCTGGTGGACAACCGTTTGACTGTTACGCAGAGGTCACGAGTTCTTCCAGGGTGCGCATCTCTGACTTCTCGAAGTTATGTGCGTCATTCAATAGTTTATCGTTCGCTTTAACGGTGAAGGAAAACATGAGGAAACCTGCATGTCTGAGAGTTCTCCATAAGGTTCTCGAAGATATGTGAAGTCAGCCAATAAGAAAAAGATATGTGAAGTCACTGGCCAGCCTGGTGAACTATAGTCTATCCCTTCTCACACTGAGATGAGGCCATTGCCAACAGTGGGATAGTTTGATACAGGGTTAATATTATTATTTCTGTTGCATTTTGTTTAGGACAGATTTTGCCGGATTTTTTCAACGCTTTTAACAAATTCACCGCCGTGCCGGTTGCAAATAACCGCATACAATACATTTTCTATTGTGTCTGCTATATGACATTCAATGTGTTACACTGATATCAGAGGCTCCAGTTTCAATTTTTACGTAGAAAAGACCGTCGTGGTCATCCAAACTAAAAGTATAAATGCGAATGTGAGTTTAAATAAGTATAAATGAACCGATTTGTCTGGAAAACTGCTACTCATTTTTCTGGATGGAATTGTTTCATCCAGAAAAAATAGTACCTAGTAGTAGGCAAGTCAGGTCATTTGTACCCTAATCCTAACTTAATAGAAATAATATTATAAATGCAGATGTGTTTGTTTGTTGTTACACAAACGTTACCTTGTTAGGGATATAGAAAAGGACTTCGTGTATCTTTCATCCAGAAACAAGTGAGAAATGGCAATGAAATGGCTCTTAGAATTCGAAAAAATGTTTCAAGTAATATGCAAAGGTCACGAGATACCACGTGACCTTGAGTTCAGAGGTCAAAGGTCATAGTCATTTCGAGGGTAAGTATATCGACAATGCTGAGTCGAATGACGTTGACCGCGAGTCTCTAGCTCTTACGGTTCTTGAGTTGAAAGTTGTATATCAGTTGTATTACAAAGCAGATGGATAAGAGTTTTTCGAAATTTAAAAAGTACTTTGCCTTAGCGGGCGAATCCGTGGTCAAAATCTAGTTAGCAATAATTATAAAGCAAAGAGCAAATACACTTTGTGTTCAAGAACAACAACTATGCCTTTAACTTGTAGACAAGTAATTATGTAGTAACATGCTCGACCATGTAACAAAGGACTATGTATCCATCTCATTATGTAATATCTTCAGCATGACTTACCTTTGCAAACGTGACAACAATATGGCTTTTATGACGCAGAAACACGTTCTTTAGGAGATAAAATTTAATGGAATTATTATGTTGGTTGACTGCTTTGTAAGTTTGTATATTTAAGTTTATAGTGTGGAACATGTATACTCATTATTTACGGTAAATAATAATAATAAATTATATTATTATTGTTATTTACTGTATGTCCTCCAGATCGAATTTCGGTCACGGCGGCCAGTCTTACCGGAGGCTGGCCATCTGCGCAGGCACTATTATAGTACACATGTGTGTGCGCAAACACAAGTACACTCTCTGTTCCTTAACTCTCTAGACCCAATGGGACGGTAATCCGACACGACCGGAGAGAGATCAGGCGCAGGACCAACGGCTTTACGTGCTTTTCGAGGCACGGGGTTGTCTAACACCCCAAACTTCCTAACTCCGGGCTGCTATTGAGATTTCTTAACAGAAAAACCCAATAACTTTTTGTTGGCCCGACCCGGGATTCGAACCTGAGACCTCATGCACAGCAGTCGCATTCACTACCGCTGCGCCACGGAAGTGGTGTTACGATGTATTATTTGTAACCAACGACCCGCCCCAGCTTCGCACAGGTAGTACAAAACGTTAACAAATTGTACACCTAAACTCTCTTCATGAAGCTCTCTGTCTATTGTTGAAAACCGCATGAAAACCCGTTCAGTAGTTTTTGAGTTTATCGTGAACAGACAGACAGACGCGGCGGGGGATTTTAGGGGTAAGTAGAAGTGTAGGATTGCATCAATATTTCTCCAGTTATGGGTATTGCCTTCTACCGGCCACAGTCCTAGACTCTGTGATACTACTAAATATTTCATGACAGAAAAACCCAATAACACTTTGGTCGACCCGGGAATTGTATACCCCAGTTACAACAGTAACATTCTTAGTGTATAAAAAAAGAATAAAGCTCCTGTATACGAGGACTCAGCCAAAATAATAAAACTGTTTTCAGCATTTGTCCCGTAAAAGCTCACAAACAGCTTAAATAAAAAGCTCGTTAACAGAATTCCTTGGCAACACCACTATTCTGTGATGTCAGAGTCACACCCATCACGTGAGTGATTCATTATTGATTGACATTTTTACACGAATTTTGACCCGCATTGGACACTTGCCATTGCAGAAAAAAACCTCGAATGAAAATATAAATAACATTACTACGGCACCGGCGTATGTTATCCTTGTTGCAAATAGGTCGCAATGCGTTGTATTTTGGGAAACACGCGAGTGTAAATACTGTTATAATACTCCGACAGCGAAAACTTTCATGAACTATTATAAGATTTTACCTCTGAAATTAGGGTATTTTCCTACATTAAATTTTGTTAAACATACTTCGAAGTTATATTGAATTTGATTGCCTAGAAGGCGCAGTAGTGACTGCGATTGCTGTGTATAAAATATCGTGTTTTATCAAGTCGGCCACGAATATCTTATTCGTCTTTCTGATAAGAAATACGAAATAGCAACCTGGAGCTAGGGAGTTGCGGGCTTCGCAGAACACCTTGCCTCGGCAAGCCCGAAAAACTCTGTTACCTACTGCATCTGATCTCCGATCACGTCAGGTTGCCAACCCATCGGATTATAAGAGTAAAAGAATATATAGCAATATAATTTCACCTAGTCTCCGTAAAGATTATGCGTCGTGACCAAAATTATTGTTTTAGAAAGCCAATTCAAGAATAGATTGTTTTATCTTTATTATAATAAAAATGTACCGCGGATGTCTGAACATTGTAAAAATTTTAGTGAAACTAAATTTGGAATTACTTATTCGAGGTCTGGATACAAAACATTATAAAGAAGTTTTTAGACAGACAAAACAACAGTTTGAAAACTGTCGGTCTGATCGGTCCAGAATCGCGCAAAAAACAATTTTTACAGCTAGGTAACATAAGCATTCGGACTGTGTCCACGACCAGAAAAGGGGGTTACACATACCGCACAATTACGTGAATATCTTTCCAATACGATATATAAATCTAACATCATTCAAACGCAAAGGAATGGACTATCTATCCAATACAAAGTATTCGAATGCATTCTAGAAGAATTTTTGTGGTAAATAACTTCTTTGGTAGTTTACGGTTCAACTTATAACATAAGCAATGTACTAGCTATTTAAAACAATCATAATCAAGTTGTTTATATATTAAAAAGGCTTTTCATTTACCTGTACCATTGCAGCATAGCTCCAGTGATAAGACAACCACCAGGCATCTGGAAAGACATTCTTCCGAACACATTCTGAAGCTCTCCACTGTCAGGGTGGAAAGCTGATTCGTATAGTTGCTTGGCGCGTACTAATTGATCATATGTCGTTCCTGAAGGTTCCTTGCCATCTCTAAAATCAATTTATATCATGTTAGTCTTATAAATGTGTATGTTTGTAAAGATTTAATACTCTATTGTGTACAATGCTGAATGGACTTGGATAAAACTGGGCACAAGGAAAAAAGTGTGCAATGTATGGTGTGCAATAAACGTATTGAGTATTGAGTATTCTGATAATGGCCCTCGCGAGGAAGAAACCTCGGGCATAAACTAGTCTATACTAATATTATATAGAGGAAAGATTTTAATTTTTATTTGTTTCTTTGTAACGATTTAACTCAGAAACTACTCAACCGATTTTAAAATTCTTTTAATGGTGAAAGCTATATTCTCACCGAATAACAAAGGCAATTATTTATTTTTAAAAAGTACCTACTGTATCTAACATAACATAATGTAACCTACTTTTACGTGAGCAACGCCGCGGGCATAAGCTAGTATCTCATAAGTTTCGTTGCTCCCGTAACGTAAGTTTGGGTTAATGCTTAAAGCCGATCGTCTGGTTGAATTGGTCACGTATCACAGACATTTAGTGAATTCTCAACAGTAACACGTAAACAGTCATCTAATTTGTGAGCCAAAAGCGAAGTTTTATTAATATTCCAGTATTTCTATCTTTGACTAGCATTACTTAGTCTGGCTCTGAATTCGATGTATTTCAATATACACTAAAATGTCTCCCTAAAACTGGCGCAGTCTTTAAATAGAAGGAATAGGAAAAGTTATGATCTTAACTAAAGATTAAAGGGCAAGTTTGGTCTGCCTCCAATAATGTAAAGTTCAAATTTCATTCAATTATAATTACGGTGTCTAAATAAACCAAAAAAAAGAACAGAATATTTTTTCTAGCTGCATGTTTTTAACATTTACTTACTTGTATTGAAAATAGAGAGTCTTAGCTTCCAACAACTCCTTTTCAGGAACAATAGAGAGTAGAGGATTGCAAATTAAAGCAAAATGCTTGAATCTGCCTACAAAGGTGCTCTGGTCCCACAGTGGCTGAGTTATGTCTATTCTCTTGTCAGACATGATCTGCAACAATAAAATTAAAATGTATAGCTGGTAGAAACTGCCTCAGTGGTGCAACATTAGCAACTGCAGCTTAGTTGCAGAATGTCCACTTCCCAAAATGTCCCTTTCATAGAAAGTCTGACTTGACGTTTACCATTTTTTTACTGATACCAACGAATTAGAAACATATTATTGCGAATGCCACATTTTATGAAGGAGAAATTATGAAAAAGGCACATTTAGCAATGTGCAGACATTTAGAGAAGTGGACATTCTGCAACTGAGCAGCAACTGCTGTGCATGAAGTGCTGGGTTCAAGGAATTCATAGTAGCAGCACATAATCTGGAACCATGTATGCAAGCCACAATAGGTTTGCCCTTTATTCTATAGGACCTAAAATCATCACTGCCTATCAGCAGGTATAGGCATAAGACTATGTATATATAGTAAAAACACATGAAAGCAAAGAATTAGAGACCTACTTGGCACAAAACATTTGCAGTAGAAAACTAAAATATTGAATAGCATAAAATAAATATTAAACAAAGAAGCCGTAACCTACAATTATACTGGTTTAATTCTCACGCCTTGCATCACAAATATAAATCCAAGGTGCTTTTATGTTTTTAGTGCAACTAAACATGCATTTATAAAGAATCCTAGTAATTGCAATCCATATAGCAAAATATTTAAGGCTGAGAATTATGCAGAGAAAAATTATTGTAGAAATTTGAACCACATAATGACCCACCATAGTCTCCACCTACCACTCTTAGAAATAGGCTTGAAATATAATACACATGATTTTTTAGTAAGTTTTATACTTGTATATAGGCATGAGTCTGTTTGTTTGTATTATACTAAATCAATTGGTAATTTTTAATGCAAATATAACAACATTGCCTGTTTATTCAATGTGTATATGACAGTATCAAATTGAAGATAATGTCAGACAATAAACATAATGAATATCCATGTCATATAATAACCAGGCTTAAACAATCAATTAAACAGGTATCTAAATAACATGTCACAAGTTTAAAGTATAGAAAAAAAAAATTAATGTATTTCTAAAAGAGTATCAGGTAACTGTTTTATATTTTCACTCTTATTTCATCCCATTTTCTTTAAACAAAAATGTAAATGAAATTGCTTTACAGTGAATCTTTACACTATATCCTAGTCACAATTGACTTGACGTTTAATAATAAATACATTGTAAATTAGAAAACCTTTACTAGAAGCTTTGACTAATCATAATAAAAGTGAAACAAATATTAGTGCGAAAATTATACCTACCTGTCGGACAATAACTAATTACCATCCCGAGACCTTGGGCATGCGGCAGAGAAGTAAAAAGCATGGCAAAAGTATATTTTAACAAAAATAAGCGGTATAATTACGGAAGATTATGTAAGTGCGAGGCTTAAAATTAAATTTCTCATGACTATTATCCATTATTAACATAAACAATGCAAATTAATACTCACGCTAAGTTGCTTTGCCCTCTTGAACAAGTAAATTAAATTATATTCAGTAAAACTGGTTAAAAATGTAATTGCGGCAGGTGAAAATAAATTCACTACTGTACACGAATCGAACGAAACAACTGCATCTGTCAACTTTGTCGAGGCTTGACAAGCAAAGCCAATAAAGCTAATGTCAGAACCAATACTTGTCTTGTAGGTACAAGAATTGGTATTGAAAAACAGCTTTAATAACTAGAGCTTTACAATTTAAATTTGCTTGTCAGTTTTACTCAAAAAGTAAATCTACGTATCAACACAACAACATATTATTAAAAGATGCGTTTTTGTCTGATTTGCTAGCTTTGAACGTATGCCTAGTACTTAATATTATATAGGTATTAATTAATATTTTTCAAATATATAATTTGTCCATTGCCAAAATTCTGAACTGGGTAAATCTGTCTATGAGGCAATAAAATATGGCGGCTGTCGCAGAAACAGCCGATATGACGATTCGAAAGAATTCTCAGATTTTAGTGAATGTTGAAGAAGCTCTGGCTGATTTAATTGTTGTTTCTTATTGCACTGACGATAAGAAGTTCCAAGGTGTGCTTCTGGACTCCAACAAAGGGTAGGTGACCGAGATATAACCGATTGTGTCTTTATCGATTATTGAAAAACTTACCAAATTTAATTTATTTCAACTATATTTTTGCAGTAATTTGCCTTTCGGAGTTTATAGCCTCCACCCAGCATTCTCAAAAGAGCATGTGCCTGCAGATGAGAAAGATAAATTACATTCCGTTAGTCAAAGATTCACCTATCAGGAGCCCCAATATGCGACTGAAAATGTACAAAAATCCAAGAAACCTGGACCTAAGGGTAAGCCACAGCAAAAGATGACCGTCCGACTGCGACCTCGAAAGGTCCTATGCTCAAATTGTAAAGGTATTTGTAATGAGAACAATGAGAATGTAGACGTGTCTAAAAAACGTAAGTTAGAATCTGATGACGATACACCACAGTACTCTGAGTCATCAAATGCAGAGAAAAAGTATTTGGTAGGCGGTATGCTTATTCCCAAGCTTTCGAGGCTACAACCGAATGAAATCACAAGCGCTATAAAGGGCGCACCAAAAAATTCTAATAAGGCTAGTGAAAAACAAATTAAAAGTGATAAATCTACTAATGAGACCGAAACTCAGGAAATGGCATTTGTTAGTGTCTCGGAAGACATTGAAGGAGACAAAGATGACTTGAAGGATGAAAATGATGTGTCATTTAGTTCTATGTTTTCAAGTGCAAGAACTCTTAAAATATGTTTTGGGGAAGGTGAGGGAACTGTAGTCAAAATACCACCACTTTCAGGTGACTTCAATGAAGATTCAGGGGTCTCATGTGACATGGGAAAGCCAACTAAACCTGACTCTAGAGCAGCCAAAAGAGCACTTAAGAAAGCTAAAAAGCAAGCAAAGAAATCAAATTATGTAGAACAAGGTCAATCACCTAAACATATTGGTGCATTGTCACCGCACAACAATGCTTCAAGTCCAACATTAGACCCTTTAGAGAAGAAACACAAACACAAAGTAAAGCATAAAAAGAAATATAAAAATCAGAAGAAAAGGGATGAAAACACAAGTAAATCTGTTGATGGTGAATCTGTTGATTATTTTAGTGATATTAAAGAGCACTGTATGAAACAGAAGCTTTCAATAAGCTTACGAAGACTAAGTAGCAATTCATATGAAAAACGAAGCGAAAATGATAATATTGAAAGTGGTTCAGAGGATTGGGACAATGAGTTAGTACCAGATTTTCCTGCAAATGGCACGGAGGGTGGCGGTGGTGGCAGAATTTTACGTGTTTCTCCAGGAGATGTAGTTTGGGGCAAGGTGGTGGGATTCCCGTGGTGGCCTGGCAGGGTCCTAAGTGTAACACCAACATCTAGGGCTCATGTGTCATGGTATGCTTCAACTACATCATCATTAATGCCATGTGATAGCTTGAGTCCATTCTTAGAGGATTACAAGGTGTGTATATTTATTAAATCTTACTAATAACATTAATATTAATGGTTTTAAAGATATTTGGATGTTTGTTATTGAATCATGCATCAACAATTAATGGAATCTGATGAAATTTGGCACATGGGTAAACCATGTCCTAACGTAAAGGTTACATTTTGTCCACATATTTGTTGGATCAAAGCTAATTTTGCACACACTGATAGACAGCTGTGGACTGATCAGTATATTCATAAAATTTTGGAATCATATGTATATATAACATAGTTTATGCCTATTTAGGTTTGGGTTATGATTCCTCTATTTGTTGATATCGCAGAAGAGGTAGGCAGAGGTATGGTACACCCATATTGCACCAAGAGGCGAGCCTATTGCCAGTATACCAGGAACATTTCCATATTACTACTGAAAATTTCTTGACAGAAATACCTAATACATAACGCTGCCAGACCTGAACTCAGAGCCATTGAACCTGAGACCTCATGCACAGCAGTTGACTACTGCTAATCTACAGAGGCAATCTTTAAAAAGTCAAATTGCTTGTAGAAATAATTTTAAATTTGAATTTGATTACAATTTAAACAATCCATTTTCCTCAATATAATTTGATATCATTTCATAGAATTTTATCCAATACATATCACATAAATAAACTGTTCTAAGAATAACATTAAAAGCTATTAATTTATTTTGAAGTTGATAACTGCATTTTGTCTTACATAATATAAATGACATGTTTTACCATCAAGCAATATAAGACTTGATGGTGAGCAGTGAACATAGTCAAAGAATACCTATGAGACTAGTGTACATGATAGGCATATTTGTTATTAGTGCAATTGTGGAGGAGAATTTTAGAATTCCATAACTTCAAAGCTATAGACTTTTGTTCTAAAAACATATGTTGCACAAAAAAATAGGCACAGTATTTGACGGTAATCTTACATCTCCACTATGCCAAGTGACATGGGTTTGAATCCACGCAGGACAAAAATGCAAAACAAAATTATCCAAAGATACATGCAGTTCTAAGTCTGGATGTCTTTGTTGTATGTTGTTTGAAAATTTATAAAGAACCCACGATAAGGGAATTGATCCAAGTGCGGCGATTTTATTTTGAAAGAAACAAAGACTGCACGGTTGGCTTAGTGGCTTCAGTGGTCGCCTCGCCACTGCCTCCGCGCCGAGTGTTGTGGGTTCGATTCACAAAGGAAAAAGTGAGATCCGTAAACAGTTGTTTCGAGTCTGTGTTTTTGTGTCCATTGTTTAAATGTTTCTAAAGTCGCCCGCAGACGCAAAAATTATTCCTACTACAGAAATTGCTATAAAAAGCACCCAAACTCTCCTAAACCCAAACACTCATGACAAAAAATTGTGTGATCCACAAATAGTTGTTCTAAATCTGAATGTTCTTGGTGTTTGTTGTTTGAATATTTGTAAAGTCTACTGTGACACAGGGATTACTCCTAGTGCGGGAGTTGTAATTTTAAAAGTAATACATAGTGTAGTGCATAAGACAACACTCTATATAGAGTCAAAGGATCCACTTAGTCTATAATCATTGAAGTTATTTATATGATATTACAATTTATCTTTCAGATACGCTTTAACAAGAAAAAACGAGGACCATACAAAGAGGCTGTAAAACAAGCTTCCATTGAAGCTAAGAGGAACGAATCTCATGTCAGCGATCCACTGGCCAGTCCAACTCACAACCTGGCCACTGTGTCCCCTCGACCCATAGATGTGTTCTCGTAAATGTAAGGTGCATCCGAATTTATTCAAATTCATGTGATATTTATAATTACTCAATTTGTCTGCACAAATTATAGTCTGTACGTAAAATGTTGTTACACTGAAAATGTTTTGTTATCTAATTAGTTAATCATTTTGCTATGAGATAATATATAGACCTCTCTCTGTGACCTCTTTTTTTATCTATTTACTAGCACCAGAATATATGGCCTTTTTAAATTAATATTGATATATTCTATATCGCTGAGAGGGTCGTCAAATGTGTTACCCAATCACCAGATATGGTTTTAGGACTTTTAAGTCCTAAAACCATATACAGGGGTAAACGAGGAGACAACAGGAATAAAAAATCTTTTATTCAACCAATGTGTCAACCTGTCAATATGATTATTTTTAGTTTAAAACATTACATACAACTTTGGATAAAATGAATTGTTTATTTTACATTTAATATAATTTTGTTTTCAGTGTAGCAACTAAAAAAATTACAATAAACCAATTACATATAAAATTATCTATAGTCATTGGTGATGACCAACATTGTATAACATGTAAAATACATACATAACATGTGTATTGAATGGACTGCAGAAACATTCACTAGTTAGGTGTTATGAGATAATTATCACATAGATTTTGTGCTGCGTGTTACGAATTGTTACGGTGACTACCCATCAACTGTTGACTTGTCAATAAAAGCGGAAATATTCACTGCCTAATTACATATATGAATTAGTAATAATATAACAGTACACTGCCAGCAGATTGCTAGCATAATAATCGTTTGATATTATAGCAATACCAGCACACTAATAATCGAAATAAAGGTTGTAGACACTTTATAAACCATAGATTATGTGTCTGCATATATTTCCAAAACCAGAACAATAAGACTACGAAACAAATTTACAATATTTGCATATTAAATTATCGTTGATTACTATTGTCTTTCAAGGTTATTAAAAAATATTGCAAGATACAACAACATACTTTTAGCCTAGCAAATCCAGTTTACACAGATAAATGTTTTTAAATAGTCCAATGGTTTCTTGTGGTGCCGGCATAAATTTCAATTGAATAATAAGAGATAAATAAATATTCTATTACCTGTATCAATAAATATTTGCTTTATAGAAAGTATTTATTGATTTATTTTATAATCAGAAGTTCAGCTCTAGTGGTGTTCAAATTCTATACAAAATTACACAATATGTAGCTTTTTGAGGATCTTATTAAGTACTACATTTTACAGATTATAAGCACTAACACTAGTTGGTGGGTAGTCCTAAACAATAATTAATATTATCATCATTGTATTTTGTGTGTGCAATAAAATAAAAAGTTATATAAATACACGCTTGCAATATTTACGGTAGGTAACACTGAAGCATTGTCTATGTTTGCAATATTGCCATACAGCAGCAATATTGTTTATCGTATTCGCTATTGTCACCGCTCTGGCATAAACTACAGAGGCTTTAATATCCAATTGAACTATGGTAGCTCTTGACTTTGTAAAATTAAATTGTTTGACACAAATGTTTTTGGATAACAGTTCGGTATATTCAGGATATATTTAACCTATTGAGTCGAGCAGCGATAGCTCAGTGGGGAGACCAACAGACTGTAATGCAAGGGTCTCGGGTTTGAACCCACGTCGCGCACCTCCGACTTTCGGAAGTTATATGACTTTTCGAAATTATGTGCGTATTGATTAACAATTATCGCCTACTCCGTGCTTCGGTGCGGAGAGCACATTAAGCCGTAGGTCCCGGCTGCCATAAACATCTATGGCAGTCGTTATTGGGGAAGTCGACACAAAAGATCTCACTGGGTTGAAGTCTCGCCGGTCTGTACTGACTGGCCCTCACACAAGATAAGATAAGATAACCTATTGAGTCGCAGCGGGATACCGGCGGCCAGACACTACTAGAACTACACAGGTTAAACTGAAATAATATTATAATAAAAAAACACTTCTAGTTTTTAATACCAGAGTGACGTCAGAGCCTATTGCGATAAACAATAAAGCTACTATACTGAGAATAATAAAATTACACTGGTCGGCAAATTAAAAAAAAGTCGGGAGCAAGAACTTTGATAAGTGATTTTAATTGACTTTAGTGTGATGAATCCAAAACTGTTTACAGATTGATTCTATCACGTCTAGTTTTTGAGCTTTTCTTATTAAAATAAAATACTAATGATGATGACATGATGTAAATTAAAATCTTAAATGAATTAAAATACCAGTTCTTTGTAATTTGCAGCTCTTATATTTCCAAGAAAATCGTGACATATATTTTCAAAAGCTATCCATGCTCTTTTTTACTTTGTGGTAAACAGTAGATTGCAATCTCTTTCTTACACCGAGATAAATACAGAGCATAGCGAAATTCGTGTCATCAAGTTTCACAAATACCGCTGTCAGTATCGAAATGTAAACAATTCTGATGAAATCAAAGTTGCTTATAGCAGCAAAACTAGACATGCTAGATAAATAAATTGTGCTTACATATATAGATTTAGCGCGTCGATATGTACCAATTCCACTGATGCCATTTTACTTAATGTTCACTGAAAGTTCCATACTTTTATTATGTTACTAGTATATTAAACAAATACCCATGTAAGCTATTAAATGATTTATTTAAATAATAATTTCTACAAAACTAATAGATATTATGGAAAAGACTAAGGGCCAGTGCTCACTTAGCTGCAAATAACTCAAAGGAAATATAACCTAGTGTAATTTAAATGAAGTGTTGCAAAAATGTACTTCATTGATGTATACAGGCCCTTAATAGTCTTGTTTTATAAAAATAACTAAATGCAATAGTTTATATTAAGGGCATCAAATGGTGTACAGTTTATATTAATATTATGTTATATATTTTTATTTTTACGTTTCCTGTTTACATTGGTGACCGTTAACTTGTGTTACAATTGCAAAATGTTATGTTATGATAATGGTGAGTACACACCACTTTTATTTTTATGTTATGTTTCATTTCCAAACATTATCATACATTTAGACATTGTCTACAGTTTCATTCCAATTTTCACTTTAATAATAATTATCATACTTCAATGTTTAACATTGTGTTATTATTGTAAATACTTAATGTAAGATATTGTTTCTAAATGTTATCAATGTTTTGAAATGTTGCGCAAAAATAATAGTGATGTGTAAGCCTCATTAATGTTAAAAACTTATGGCCATTCCTTTTATTGTCTAACTCTTGGTATTACATAATGTAACATAAACTTCTATATTTTTTACTAAACTTGTCTATATTCTTACTTTATACCTGTGTAAATATAATTTTTTATAACTTCAAATGTAAAACCAAGGGGAAGCCATTGTTATTTACTTTTAAGAAGTATTTTTATTGAAGCACAAATATTATGTACCAATAATTTGGTTGCTATTTTATATTTTAATCTTGTAACACCTTAGTCTATACAAATTATAAACTAAAATTACTATTAAAGGTAATTATAAAAATTGTAATTTAAATGGACATGGCTGTCACAGAAATATACATTAATTAATAAACTATTTGTGGTGATAAAAATACAGAAAATAACAAAAACAATGTATAGTAATATTAGTTGACTAAACTGTTCTTGGCGCGTAATTGTTTCGTGAAATTAATTTTCTTCTGCGAAATTAGCTTGGCTGTAAATAACACATTTCTGTATACCAAACAATACTTACTGTTCCAGTAAAATGACAATTATTCTTACATGTTTCATCGATAACGTAACGAAAATAACCATAGTGTTCTAAATTCAAATTAGTTTTACTGGGATAGATCAAGGATTATCAGATTCCAAGTGCTATTGGTTTTTGTTGACATTGAATTAATTACAAATACTCTTGTTTCCAAAGCTAATTGCCAGATACTTATGGTCTGTTTCACCATACTTTTATTGTACTACAGATTAGCCACTATTTCCAATGTACTAATAAAAGTAATACTTATCCATTTTTATTTTTCATTACAGACTTGGTGATACAGACAATTTTAGTTATATTGAATTGTACAAAGTGTTATGTATTTTTATATCTTCAAGCTTTTACAACGTAATTTAGTCAGAGGCACTTGCTACGAAAGGAATTCTGCCAAAGATTGATGATCTTTGCCCAACTAGTGGTGATTTAAAAATATTTGTTCATAATCATTGTATTAAATATGTATACAGAATATTGCTGTAATTTTATTAGTGTAGTCTGCTATAGTGTATCGACTTATCATTACAGGAAGTGTATTTTTAAAATATAAATTCTTCACAAATGTGTTATTCTGTTTCCCATTCCAAGGTTGTATGCTATCTATAGACCATAATTTTTCTTAGTTGTTTGATTCAAAACATTCGGTTGCTGTTTTTAGACTAGAATAGTTCTCTAATAATTAGAGATGATAAAAAAAGCACTTAGGGTCTCAGTACAGTATTTTGTTTAATATACTGTACTGTAAATTTTAATAAGTCAAGTAAGAAAAATGCTTATACATAACAAGGTAAATGCGCATATGTGTCCATTTGCAACATAGATAATATTAAATCAAAGTTCCTATCTCCCGAAGATACTATACAGATGGTGCACGGCGCACGATTGATTTCCACACTGGACAAT
Organism: Catocala nupta; assembly: GCA_963675205.1. NCBI lineage: Eukaryota > Metazoa > Arthropoda > Insecta > Lepidoptera > Erebidae > Catocala > Catocala nupta. The sequence continues at coordinate 26,319,474 of OY776093.1, forward strand.
TATGTTGAGAAGAAGAATTAATATGAGAGGCTTCGCTCACGTAAATGTAGGTTAGAGTAACAGTAAAAAAATAATGCAAGAAACATCAATGAACGTATTTGGCGAATACATGCATTTTTAAAGTCGTTTTCTAGGAAAGCATGATTCTGTATAATTATATGCTTGCGGTAAACATTTATAAACTAAAGCCTGTTTGCCACTGCAAGCGAAGCGGACTCCGGTATCAAAAGACTTGAGAAAAAGAGCACAGCATGATTTCTGCTGAAACTAAACAGGAACATCTCTAGGTACTGCAGATCGCACCTAATCAATCTTGTGCTGTGTTTCTGCGAACAGTTGAATTACCAGGCTTCGTGAGGAAGCAAGTAAATTATAACAAACGAAAAAGACAATCAATCCATGACGTAGGACTTGAACCTGTGACTTCACCAAACCATATCGTCGCTTTGCCGACTAAGCTGTTCATGGTCCTACGTCAATGAAATTTACCTATGCTGAGTAGGATCTAACAAGGAAGGAGCGTATAATTATGACTAGAGAGAATGTGAGCTTCTGCACAGGCAAATTAAAAATAATAGCACCAACCACCACAGAGAACCGGCGTGAAATAGCGCTTGCGTTGTGATTCGTCGAGGAGTGTGGGTCATAGATAAGACGATAAGACACTATATACTGAGGTGTGGGTACCGAAGGCCCAACCTCCCACAAAGGGAGAGCAATGCACTTATGACTGGTTTTGCGGGTGTCCATGGCCGGCGGTAATCGCTTACCATTAGGAGATCCGTCAGCTTTTTTACCTCCTATACCATAAAAAAGAAAAAACATTAACACAAAAATTCGCACAGTATTACCTACTATAAAAGAAATCGTATAAAAAGTTATCATGTGCCCTACACAAGTTTTCTCTACGAAACAAATGAGTATTACAGTAGCAGCAGCGGCCGCAATAACATTTCCTCGCTCTGAAATTATAACGGAAATTAATCTAATCTCACTTAATAGGGCATCGACACAATATGCTTACAATGCTAGTCAAGTTTTAATAAAACATTTGCTTGCACCACATAATAATACTTCAGATATTTGATTTTGATCTATTCTGTGCATTGAATCACAAATCGATTAACGGGTAAGAACACAGATTACAGAGAGTCTATACAGAGGTAAGAATGACAGTGAACATTCTAATGTTGGGAACCGTGGAACGTGACATTTTGTTTTATCTGTTCCAACCCGATTTGTTTTTTTTCCGTTTGAGATTGACTTTTCAGAAGTTGTTCGCAAGTTTGAATTTTGAAAATAATGTGTTATCTAAACTAAAATACTTTTTCTTTTTCATTTTACTATAATTAAATAACAGAACGGCACCATGAGACGAACATATAGGTCTAAAAAAGAGACTGCGGGTGGTATAGATCGTAGAGATCTATTTCAAAACTTGGATGAAAAAAGTTCCGCATATGAAGCGTTTTCTTTACAAAATATTAAGCAAACTAAGCGCGAATTATCTTGTTTCGGCTCGTCTAATCCTCTCGGAGTTGCTTCCAATAGAGTGCGCAAGAAGAAATATGTGAAAAGAATAGTTAAAGATGCAGGGACTCCTTGCCGAGATGATACATCTCCGACAGCATACCTAACGCCAGACAAGTCTATACGTGTGAACAAACCGCTGGATCCGTTCGATTTACTGTTAATGTCATCACCTTCGTATCCAGCAGAGTCTGTAGAGAAAAAAACTGTGCCTGTGACCAGTAAAGTGGATCTCTTTGATCAATCAGTACCTAAAAAGTTAGTTGCTTTGTTATTGTTTATGAAGTATGCTTTGCATGTTGTCGATTTTGGCAGTTATTGTACTATTATGATGGTTTCAGAGAAGGCCGGACCTATACTAGGAAGAGGTCTAAAATGGCCAAGAAATGTAACTACTCTACCAATACTGAAAGCTCTGGTAAGGAAATAAGTTTAATTTTTAATTACTTCAATCTAGATTCGAGATATTAATAACATTATAAATATCACATTTAACCTTGTCTTGGAATGCCAGAAATACCTAAAAACTTACTGTGTCTGGCTGCCTGTGTGCCGCTGCAAATCAATAGGTTAAAACGCAAGTATATAAGAGTAGTAAGTATATACCAGATTGAGATTTCAAAGGTATTATAAAATATCATCAGTAATCATCGTGTCTATGGCATGTATACAATTCAGTCACACACCTATATCTATGAGGCTGTACTAGCTGTGTTTTTAGATCTTATGTAATAGGGGGAAAGTATTGTGATCTACTGGCCACAGTCCCAGACTACACACTGCCATTGATATCTTATTGATGAAAAACACTATACCGTAATATTGTCTTCTGTTTACACTAATGTTATTCATTGAAATTAAACTACTATACACAGATTTTATATCTCCCTGTGACCATGGCTGCTGAAAAGCAAATGAAACATCACGGAAAGTGTAAACTTAAATATAAATAGTTTAAATGATTAATAAAGTGTTAAATAAACAAAGCGATAAAATTCGTATATAGAAGTTTAATTTCGATTAACACTATACCGTCTTTATCACAACCACATCCACAACCAGAATATGAACTTTCTCTCTAGTGCTTGATTTAAATCGGGCTTAAAAAATAACATGAAACTTTGTGAAAAGTTAGTCCACTGCATATCAACTATTGGGATTGGCTGACTGAATTAGCAACAGCCAATCAAATCACCTAACATGGTTGCCAATTTGATAAATCATTACCCTATCAGAAACCTGGTTTTGTTGATAATAATACTATGTGTTATATATTTCATTACAGATTCAGACAAAGAAAATTCTAATGACAGGCTTAATTCAAGCCACAACACATCAGACATACGAACACACAAATTACTTGTTGAACAAAAAGTTAAATCTCCCCCTAGGAAAATTGATGAATCTATAAACAATATAGTAAATAATTTATCTCTATTTAATAAACTAAAGAATAAATGTAATACAGATGATTCTTTTAACAATTATTTAAGAATGAATAGACATAGACTGACTAGAAATATACAATCGCCGATATTACAAAAATTTCCATTATGCAGTACTCCATTTAAAGTTAAGTATAGAGGAGAATCTATTTTTAAGTTTTCGCCTATAGCTGCCATAAATGTTGATAAAAGTCCAACATACATGACTTTAGCAGAACTTAATGATAGTAAGTCTAATATAATAGCTTTGAATAAAGAAAAAGTAAATAGTCCTAAAGTTATAGAAGAACCATGTCATAAGTCCTCTCAAGAGTTAGTTCCTGTAGATAATATTCCAGATGTAGTTTGTGATGAGATTCTACCACCTGAAAATAAAGCAGAAAAAGCAGCTCAAAACGATAATCAAGCAGTTAATAAGTATCAGGATGACTCAATAGATAGAAATGATGTTACTGAAAAAGAAATAAATGTAAATCATTCAGACCCTAAAGAGGCAAGTCTGAATGATACAAAGGCAGAGAATGATGTTACTCAACTAGAAGTTGTGGACAATAGTAACTGCTCTTACAAAAATGACTCTGACATAAAACAAGAAAGTTTTGTTAATGAATCAGAACCGGAATATAATAAAAGCCAATTTGATGATGACAAAAATAGTAATTGTTCTGAAGAAAATCACAATAATAGTGCTGATACAAGTGATGAACGAAATCGTAACAGTTTGTCACTACAGTCTGAAGATGATGATAAAGATTCTCTATATGATACATGTGCAAGTGATCAGAGCTCTGTTCAAGAGGAAGATGTAATAAAAGAACCTGTAGTATGTCTTCAAAGAATGAATGACTCACTATTTGCCAAATATTACGACAAAATAAATGCAGAAATTACAGAAAGTGATGAAAAAGAAAGTAGTTTACATTCTGAATTTGCTAGCTTCAATGATAGTAATGATTCTAAGCAATCAGATAAAGATATCTCAGAAATAGAGAATGAGACAGATAATGTATCAGAAAATGAAACGAATGATTGTGATTATGAAGTTGAGTCTAATGAAGAAGAAAATTCTAGTAGTAATAATGAAGAAGAGCAATGCTTTGTTACAACAAGGAGAAGAAATGATGCTACAAATAACTCAATTATGTTAATGTTTAATGATACTTGCATTTCTTCCGGTACAGACTGTGATCGAACTGTACTTAGCATTAACAAATCTGAAAAAGCTGATATTAAAGATAATATAAATATAGATGATACTTTAACATATTATGAAGCAAAAGAAAGAAATACTAGAAATGCGGATGAGATTATAGACTTAAATAAGGATTCTGAACATTCAGATGATCCAGTTGAAGAACATGTTACTAGAATCTCATTTGTTACTGAGTTACAGAGTAGTGATGTGACTGATAGAAATAGTTTTATAAAGGCCAAGAAAAGTTCTCTTAACCCTAGAAATAGTATAATTTTATCTCAAAGCACCATATGGCCTAGAAAGACTGTTACACAAGACCCAGAAAGTTCTATAATGTCATGTGTCGATACAAAACCAGGTATAGTTTTACAGCCTGGTAAGAAGTGGGAGAGATCTCTAAGCATTTACAGAAGGATGACTATCATGACTGATCATTTTGACAAGTCAATTTTGGATGATATCTGTACTGAGAAAAAAGGACGGATGTATAGGCAAAGCATTATTAGTACAATGGAGATGCAGGATTTAAATAGTAAGTAAACATTAATTTAAATTATGATAGTCCAAACTTCACTATGTTGAATTCCCTTGTTCCAAAGACAGGCGAGAATCGTACCAATTCTCAAGATTTATGCCTAATTTCTGGCAAAAAGTATCAAACAATAGCACAGTACATATATACAGTAACCTATCTTCATACAAACGGTCGGAACTCGAGTCATACCTACGCGCCTCGGCGTCGGCATGCGCTCGGCACGTAACCAGTCGCGAATGCGCCGCAGTGACGAACGGACCGTGTGTTGTTTTTTAAACAGTAACCGCTTGAACTTCTTTTAAAACTAAACATATAAATTGTAAAGTAGCTGCAGGTATCTACAACCAAGTAAAAGATTACTTTTCTCCTCCTTGTCCATGTCTCCCAAAACATTTTTAATTAAGCTTTATATTCGAATGCGGATTTTTTAAACTTTAAAATATAATAATATATCATTCCGTACGTCTTAGTCGAGGCGCAAATATTTTTCAGTCGCAAATTTATAAGACCGATTTCTTATTAAGTCTTAAATCTAACATAAACATGTTTTTTTAAATTAAATCTACCAATCAAAAAACAACATGCATTTTATTGAACACTTCCTATTCCATTCACAAAGTATTTTATTTGTTTAAATAAAATAAAAAATATTTACAATCACAAAAATAGATAGAAACTCAAAGTAGGCAGATTTAATTAAAATGCTGTAGGTGGGCAGCCCTATCGCATGTTTACGTACCGCGCGGCTGTAGGCATTTATTTCAAAGATACGGCCGAGTTACAATACTGTATATTTATGTACTGTGACAATAGTAAGCTCCTGATATGCCCGAGGACAACTATTTGGTTAGTAGTTTTGGATCATAAGTTTTATATGCTCTGTCTTTACTGATTAATTATATTGTTTTATGATGGTGCCATAATCAAGTACAGCTGGTATATATCTTAAATATAATATTCATTAATTATGTCAGCCCAAAGACGTCTACTGTTAGACATAGGCCTCCCTCAAGGTTTTCGACACAGACCGGTTTTGGGCCACCCGCATGCAACCGCTTCCAGCGACTAATTAAAAGAAGAAAAAAACGTTTTAAAAAAAATGAAGAAATTCATATTATTTGTTACTATTGAACCAGTCTACACTAACAAGGTTCATCTAATCCATCTGGCAATGTTTTCGTTTAGCTCACTACGGTTTTAGCGAACTCATCTCTTAGGTATTTGCAGGGTATGTAACTATGTACTATTTACCGCGATGTTTGCCAGCTCGACATTTCCGTAATACAAAAAATATTTTCGTTCGCACCAATACACAGTGTAGATTTTTACCCAAAAAGCGGTCATGTATATTTTATGTTTTCAGTCGATAGGCCGGCCTAGCTAAGTAGTAAAACTTCGGGTAAGCAACCACGTCTCTTTTTTGATTAGTTTTGGAGAAATTTAAACTTTGGCTGATGTCAGCAAAATACTGATTTTATTTGTACATCTGTTAATAATGACGTTTTGTTGCTAGTAATTTATTTTATTATTGTAATATAGCGATATCTAACTATATACAAAATTATTAGGTAAACTGTTCTCAGCAGTTCGATCAGCTCAGCGTCACTGTTCAGCGCACCTCGCGTCGCGCTTTGTTTCAAGAATTTTACATAATTAGTTTCAAGTGAATTTGCTTTTTTATATCTCCCTGTTATTATCATAGTAGAGTTTTATTTTGCATTCTAAATATGCACAATACAGTTATTTATGAATAACAAAAAAGTCTGATATATTATATCGTAGGACGCCGAAAATATTCCAGTTCTAAACATTTCTTATATTTTCTATGGAAATAGGGTTGTCAACTATTTTAATTTCTTTGAAGGTAGATTGTCACCGTATTTTTTTTTATACTGACAATGTGATTACTTACGTTAAGTACGTAAAAAACTAATGGATAATGAAATAATAATTGACATTGCTTTATTGTTTTTAATTAAAACGGTAAACGCTTTACTCGGACTGAAATATGTATTTTAGTTATTAATATTATGAATTAGGTAAGGATATAAGAGTATGTAATATCTACAAATAGACATAGGTAGATAATTATTAAATTTACTAAAGGGGTCTACGCGACTGCTAGTTTTAAACATTTTATTCGTCATCTGAATGTAATACAATTTCTTCAGATGTAAGAACGATAGAACAGTTTCTTCAGATGTAAGACGATAGTCCTTTCCGTATCACAATATACCTTTCACTGGAAAAAAAAAAAAGGAAAAGAGTCCGGAATATGGAAATATCCATGTTGCCTCATTTCTTGTGGTTATTGTTTAAAGAAGTTGTTTTCTAATTGTTAATAGTACGTTCAAGTTATAGTTTCATTTACACGAGCTGCTAAAAACATAGCCAAAAAACATCAGGAAAAGATCAACACCAAAATCACATGTTTGCAGTTTATCCCAATTTCGTAAATCGTCCAATAAACGCTTAAAATGGTCATTAGGCCGTTCAACCTAAAAAAAAACATATCATTGCGTATAAATATTCGTTTAATTATTAAGTATTGTACCAGTTAATGTTCTTCATCGAATATAATGGATAAAACGAAAATAAAAAATAAATATGTAGATGTGTTTTATTTTTTAAAATTCTAAGTGAAGTAAATTAAATTCAATACTTTATTTTTCATACAAAAACTGTTACACTAAAGTGTCCAAAATAAACTTGTGAACAAACTTCTCGAGAAAAAGTAAGTAACAGCCCTAGCCAGAAAATTGCGAACTCAATAAATCCGAAGTCCTTCATTATTATTATTCAATTTTTTTTTTGTACTGTGGATGACTATAATATCTGTCTTCTACCTTAAAAATAAATTTCTACTATGATGAGACTTATCAGATAAATATATTTTCTTTATTTGAGATTAATGCTAGTTTCTCGTTATGAAATAGTTATTTTTTGTTGTTCTTCAACTATACTGGTAATTAACATCGCCTTATATAATACCCCATAATGAAGTTTACAAAAACACATACTTAAAACCAAATAATGCATTTCTATGTTTTCAATGGATTTTTCAAGTTTTAAATTTCTCCTAAACTAATAAAAATAGAGTCGTGGTTGCTTCTACGAAGTTTTACTTCTTAGGCCTGTCGATTGATAACATAAAATATGCATGATCGCCATTTGGGTCAAATTTCACACTGTGCAATATAGCTATACTTTTTTATATATTTACACACTGGCACTTAACAATAAAGATGCTATTAAAACTTGAACCAATCTGACACTTCCATCCAAAGTTTCAGTGTAATGTCAGGTATATATTTTTTCCTAAAGATAAATATCGTGTAAATTTTTCGTTTTCATTTATGTTTTGTATTGTTTTAGGTTCCCTACATAATGATTCAATCAATAGTCGTAGAACCACACTTGTATCTAAGCCGAGTCGATCAACAATTAGAATTGTAAAAGTAAGTGAACATTATCGTTATTTGAGAGTAGAGATAAAAAAAAATATTTTTCTCATCTGTACATTTTTTTGTTCAGGATCCTAATAGATCAAGACTTAGTTTATGCAACACAACAGTATTCGATGACTTGACAGGTATGTATTTTTGTGTTCTGTTTTTTAAATAATAAAATGTAAGTATTATACTGTATCAGTGCCGGTCCTATCAGAATTTTAGGAGGTGCGAGCCGCGGCCGCTGTTTATTAAACCGAATTACTGCTATCAAAAATGTCAAATCGTAGAAAAGTTCGTTCGACCAGTACCTATATGTGATGTGGTTGACAAATGAAAAATATTAACAAATTAAATATAATAATAAATTATTTATTTTCTCTCCACAATAGTAACTTAATGGTAATGGTAAAAACTTATTTACGGTAAAGCCGTGTGTGGACGTGCTTTTTCGTGCATTAGTCGAAACGAATCACCCAACCGGCTTCGCCAAAGGATGATCACGTCTGAAACAATCCACTCCGCATAAATCACAATGAACGTAAAAAATACTGTCACTCCAGAGAAAAGCGTCACTTTTGTATGGAGAGACAGACACTTTCACGTTCATCATGATCGTTGTTTACCTATGTAGGTCTACATCATCACATAATTTTTTTCTAATAATTGCACCAAACCCAAGAAGTTGCCATTATTATAGGTGTATAACGTTTCAGAGCTTCCTGTAAACGCCAAATTATTGCCTGCCAAGAAGAACACTATTGACATCATTCGTTCCAGGATAGCAAGCCATCTAGATTTCTTATCTTCAATCTGTTTTTGTAGTTGTTTATCTATTCCACTGAAGTTCTTTAACCTAATCGACCCTTTCTATCCAACTGTTCTTAGCACGTCGGTGATCTGAGGATGTTTCGTGTGTTTTGAGACGCGTTGATAAGTGCCTCCAGTCGACAAATTGTTATTTTCCCAAATTAGAGTTGGAGCTTGTGTTAAGTAAACGACAGCAAAAACAATATACTTTATCCGCAGATTTAGCGTACACGAGCCACCTTCTTTTAAAATCTCCCAAAAAGACGGTCGTCACAATTCTTTGAGTAATTTTCATTGTTATTTAATTACAGGGCCTTGAATAAGTATTTCATCTTTTGTACCGGTCAATAATTAGCGGCCTTTCTGAAATACTATCAATTTTTTCTCTAAAAAATTAAAGTAATGATTTTTCTGATACAACTTCTTCTGTAATGTTTTGAGATGCAGACGACGTTCCAGGAACAGCTAAACCTTCTTGAATATGCTGCTCTACATCTTCAAGCTCAGAATTTTTTTCACGCGGGTCTTCTTCTTTTGCTTGTTAATATTGAAGTTCTTGTGATGAAGGAGCAGATAAATTATCGGATTTCAAAAATTTTTGGTAGCAAATTTCCAGTTTTTCCAGTTTCCGCTTGCTTGATCCGCTTTCTTTTTAAGTTTTGTCCACCAGTAAATTTTTTGAAGGCAGTGGCATCTTTTTTATCTGTAAAAAATACATTTAACCATCACTCGTTACATACATGATATCAGGGATATATTATAGAATAGGACGTACTTGAGTTAGAGGCATAAATTCTGACACGCGATAAATCGATTCGAACGAAATCGCCGGCAGAAGACAGTTACAGTTATAAAAAATCCTTTATTTAAGTTATAAAACCGTTTTTGTGCACTTTTCATTAATTAGCACTTTATTTAATTAGCAGTTACCATAACTGATTTTTATTAATTTTCCATTTCAAATGTCAAAAAACTGTCAGTTACGCCAATTGCCACTTAATAAAAGCGTTTTTAATAGTTATTCGACATAAAATAAGTGAAATAACTTTAACAAGAAGTGTACACAATCAGTAAAAACAAACTAGTACCTAATCCTTTACCGCCTTATTCAAAACGCAGTTTAGGCTCAGATTAAATATTAGTTACTACGTAACAGGTAGATCATTTTCATACAAAAACTACAATACCTACAAGGAGAAACGTACTATACGAACGTGCATAATAATTAAATGCGCGGTAAAAAGTGCAGTGCGCGCACTATTTCGCGTGTGGCGGCCCGCTGAATGTCAGCTAGGTGACTAGGTACTTAGCAGCAGCCCAAATCGCTCTGTTGCGAGAGTGACGTAGGCCTGGTTTAGGTTTAACCCTGGGTTATCGGGGTGGTTTTGAAGAATTTCTTACTACAAAACGTGATTAGTCTTATAATCTAGATCCGTGTACAGAACTTGAGAACATGTTTTGAAGCAATAAAATGCTTAAAACCATCCTTTTCACTCGGGGTTAAAACTAAACAGCATTGTGTAATAGTCTATAACTCGAAAGGTTTACTCATAACCATTAAAAACTTCCACTATCCACCTCCAGGATGTGTCGCTCTTATTAAAACAAACCAAATGAGTCATGAAATGAGGAATACATTTTCTTTTAAACAGAGTATACCTATCTTAAGATGTGTGTAATCTCGCCGTACGCTTTCGTGGGTAAGTGAATAATTTCTTATTGTAGTGCTACAGAATACATTAGAAAGGATTGAAAGGAACTTATAATATACTTACTTCTGTTTACTATTTCGAATTCTTCTATAGTAATCTAAATACGAAACTTTTAGCTGTTAACCACACTGTACATAGATATACAGTCGCGCGCGTTTTGAACGATTTGACAATTCAATAGACAATACTTGCCTAGCGAAACAAGTGACGGACGAAATTTCACCCCGCGGCCCGCTTCCCTGTTCCGTGATCAGCCCCGCGAGCGCGCGAGTCGTTTGTCTCATGTTTCGGTTGATTTCAGCGGCCACACTCTTGATGGCGCCCGGTGCCGTCGCACAGTGGGCTGAAATTCGTGTTTCATAGACATTCAAATCCTTTTTTGAAATCGACGCTTTTTTTTGCTTGGATACGATCGGGAATACCTTCTATATACCTGTTATGATAAACTTTTGGGTTTATAATCGAAAACAGCGCACTTAGAATTTTTTTCGAAAAAATTTGTATGGAGTCGACGCAATAAATGATGATATCTCCGTTATCGCACAATTGCGCCTAATATCCTCTTATGTTATTAATATATGAATTATTTTTGATTTTTTGACATACTCCATGACAAGGCCAGACGTGCGCTTTTTTTTTTTTAAATCTTTAGGAGTATTTCATTTTTTGTTTTGTTTATTTTTTTATTTTAACTAATATCAAGCTTAACTTGGATGTATATAGACTAGATATTAACGCAAATTTGTTGTGTGCAATATTAGAAAGTGAAACTCATTAAAAACCATACAAAATTATTGATTGCTTGATTTCTTTAAGCTTATATTTCTAACATAGAAACATTTACACATAATGACTTAAATACAAATCGTGATCTGACATTGGCGCTAAGTCCTGCAGACACCTTCACCCAAAATTAGCAGATGTCTGCAGGAATCAGCACCACTATCTACTACTACTACTTTAATATCTATTGGATAATTAGGCTACAAAATTAGTTGTAATTAAATATTTTTAAACATCATAAGACACATTCTGTGGTTAGTTTAGTAGCACTAGAAATACACTTAAAACTAAATTTTAGTAGTTGTGCAATACATATAATCATACAAATAACATCTCATTAAAATTAAAATATGGTAAAAAAATTACAGTAAATATATATATGACAAAATTAAATAAAACAATTTATATATTATTTAAAAATATTGCCTATTCTGAATCACTATCTTCAGAATCGAACTCGGAGTCAGAATTTATTTGATCAATATCCATAAACTCAAATTCAGGTGTTTGAAAATTCGGCAGATCCAATGTTTCATCAAACAAAGGTTTCTTTTTCTTGGTATTCAACGTTGGTCTTACTGCTGAAATAAACGGATCGGACGAAAGTAGAAGAAAATTAAAGATATCTTCATTGGAACTCACTCTGCTCTTCTTCCGTGAGTGATGTTCTCTAAATCTTCTGAAGTCCTTGTTTCTCGCTTCTGAAGCTTCTTCAGATAAACACCCAATCGGAACAATTGCGTTAGCAGCAATAATTTCGGCTTCGTGAAGCAGTATCGTGTGCACTGTTGATGACATGTAGTACCAACTGTACAATTCCACATATTTCTCAGCAGTAATGGACGCATATTCTTTAAATTTTGAAACATTGATGGGTTCACCTGAAGTTATGGCTTGCAACAATATAGCAAATCTTCGGACCAGATCTTCATCTAGACCAGTGATAGCCGCAGTCTTATCAGGAAATTCTAAGAATCGTCGTGCAGTGTTGCCGTCATTAGTTGTGCCATAACCTTGTTTTACGACATCGATTAATAGGTTGAGCTCCGTTTTGAACCTGGCTTGGATAGTTTTCTTTCTTGCATCCACTGCGGCTTTCTCCATTCTCCTCTCCGGCCCCTCTAGCAGACCACTTCTTAATATCTAATTTATAAACGATATGTAAAAGACATTCCATTGTGTTAATACGTGCATGTAGTGAAGAAAGTCCGAGCTCCATCAAATCATCTTCAGTTGATTTATTTTTAAATACTTCTAAGTTGTTCATCTCTGATGGTTTTGCCAAACAAAGGTAGCACGCTGCATTCGATCTCACGTTAGGTGAAAGATAAGTTTTTATTTTAGCCTCAATCATGGTAAGCATACGCTTATGACTCACCATATTGCTATCACATTGAGATGGTTGGAGAGCCGATATCTCAGCTTTCACTCTTTCATTTTCATCCTTCACCACTGTTTCACTTTCTTTAATAAAGGTGAACTGTACTGGACGACAATACGCTGCTGAGCAAGGTTTCGGGTTCTCCCAAACTGTGATGTCTTCACATGTCATCTTCAGTGGCGATAACGAAGTCATGAAGATGCAAGAGTCATCTTGTGCAGAATCCATCTTCTGTTTGTATTTGCTTTGGCTGGATGCTCCGTCGAAACCGTATTTACATATTAAGATCAGTTCTTTATTTTGTATAACTTCTGGCAAAGATTTTATTTTTCTCTTTGCTGTCAGATCTAGCAAAGCTTGGAGTGAAATTTTTGCTGAAGAATCTGTCACCGTAATTGAATTTTTCGGCTCAGGTGGAAAGCACACGTTCTTTTCTTTTTGCACGCAGTAATACGAAGGGTGCAATTGCTTAAGGCCTTCTCGAATTGCTGATTCTCGAAGAGTTATGTATTGCCACTTTGATAATTTTAGAGATATCAGTAAACCGAGTGCTTTTTGGGGTGAAAAGTTTCTTTACTACTTGGTTTTTTAATTAAATCTTGAAATTTTTCGATTGATTCTGGGTGCTTCACCATATATTCGATCACTGCAGCAATGTTGTTTTGGCCTTCGTCTTTCAACTTAGAAATAGTAGCAAATACGAGCTCACTGGAATCTTTGTCTGTCAGGTCTCCACTCCGCCTCTTTTTCTGTTTTATTCCCAAGTCTTCAAAAGGTTTACGGCTTGATATTTTTCGTTTTGTCATAGTTCCCGTTGATGATGTAGATGGCTCCAAATGCGGACTAGTAGCGCTTGAAGATGATTCCAAAACAGTTACATGAGAACGTGGTGATGGCTCCGAAAGTGGAACTACATATAAAGTTTCCCTCCTGCTGAGTAATTGACTTTATATTTTCTTTTAAGCAACTTGGCCAATCAACATCAGCCTCGAGCCAACTTTCGTAGTCAGTTCGGAACCTCTCATATTTCCGTTGTGTTGATTCATACCGTTTAGCGCAGCCCTAGTGAATCTTCGCCAAAATTCTTTTAAAGTCACACAAAATTATAGTCACTGAGTTTAGGAGCGCTTTTCAAAATAACGAACAAATCCAAGTTTGTTACGATACTTGCCATGGTGTTTGTACTTTCAATGATTGAAGAATACTAAATTATTTTCTTTTAGTATACTCCTATTTATTGCGATCGACTTTAATCTGTTTTCCCGAACAACTAATTTGCTAAATAACCTCTTAATTATTTATTAACGAGAACTTATTATTCAATAGATATAGATATTCAAAGTCAGTAGATAGTTAACATGTCATTAACAAATAATAATTTCCTTAATTTTATTGGGGATTTTGAGAATCATTAGATAATTACTATTTCTGGCAATGAGTTTTTAAGCGAATTTGACTTTCTAATATGGCGCATAGTTGATTTGCGTTAATGTCCAATCTATATACATCCAAGTTAAGCTTGATATTTGTTAAAACAAAAAAATAAACAAAACAAAAAATGAAATATTTTTAGATTAAAAAAAAAAAGCGCACGTCTGACCTTGTCATGGAGTATGTCAAAAATCAAAAATAATTCATATATTAATAATCTAAGAGGATATTAGGCGCAATTGTGCGATAACGGAGATATCATCATTTATTGTGTCGACTCCATACAATTTTTTTCGAAAAAAATTCTAAGAGCGCTGTTTTCGGTTATAAACCGAAAAGTTTATCATAACAGGTATATAGAAGGTATTCTTGATCGTATCCAAGCAAAAAATAGCGTCGATTTCAAAAAAAGATTTGAATGTCTATGAAACACGAATTTCAGCCCACTGTGCGTCGCACTGCTCGCACCACCCTAGGACCGGCCCTGTACTGTATTTAAAACACGCTCTGCGAAACAATATTTTGACGTTCGGCATTGATATCATTATTTTAGCGTTCAGCATTCATAACAGCGTATAAGAAATAAGAGCAAATAAATAATTACAACAAAGCATACAGCCAAAAATAGTGAAATTAATTGATACATTAACAGCAATTGCAAATTAAAGGCGAAATTTAAATGGTCTTAAAATACCTTTAGGTATCTTTCAAAAAGCAAGGTGTGTTTGAACCAAATAATGTATCCTTTTGATTTGTATATCACGATGCATGATAATACGCCTATTGTTATAAAAATATATGTGATATGCTTAATAATAAATGATCGCGTTAGTTTTGTTACATATTAGCGCTGGTACAATTGCGTTCGACTCATACGACAGCACTATACAATAACGGCTATATCGACTTTCGGATCCCCGAACCCAGACACAGCGCTTTTTTCATTGTATCTAGATATGGTTACATTAACTCAATAACCCTGATCCATATGTACATAAACCTAGAATATTCTGAAAGAATTAGGAACGTCTTCATCTCACAGACGTCTACAACTAACAGAAGATTGCTGTCAAACGATATCTCTAGTGAAATCCAGAGCATCTAAGGAGCTAACAGAAGATTGCTGTCAAACGATATCTCTAGTGAAATCCAGAGTATCTAAGGAGGCTCTTTACTGTCCATACACCTTTGATTTTTGCGAAACCAAATCTTCAAAGTGACAACGCCCGAGTTGTAGCTTCGGGAACGCTAGAGGCCGTTGTGTATATATCCATAGCCTACGAAAATCACCATTTACTATTATGTGGGCTGTATGCTTGACTGTTTAGCTAGTATTTATCTATTGTACATTTTTTCTCTTAACGTTCAACATAGTGTATGCCGAGCTACTATTTGTAATAGATTCCAGTTACCAATGAGCCACGCATTCTATCAATGTCGTCAACACAGTCCGACACACGGGTCGGACAATAGATCTGATATGTTCTGTATTTAAAAACTCTCCTAAATATCATGAAGTTTTAACTGACGGTATAATAAACTGCCTTATTTTACTTTTTTAGTTCAGTACCTACTAAAACTTATGGAAATGATGTATATAAAAAATAATTATAGGTATCTACTTTTTATTTACCTGACAACATCTTTCGTGATGATAATATGATTCTTGGCTAGCGTTTGTTATTCAAGGAAAAATATAACCAGCTCACAAGTTATTCTTTTACCATCTGGCAATTATATTGCCATCATTTAAATATTTTTACCAATTTTTATAACGATTCTAAATTTTTGTATATTGTAACATTACTAGTTTATCTGTTGTATTTTTCTTACCGGGCAACACCGAAGCCATCAAATTACATTCAACATTATCTGTGGCTGTTCTGTGCATTTCGTGGAAGAAGACGCTTCATGGTCTTTGTCCATAATCATTTTTATTTTATTTTTATTTAGTAACGGCGTGCTAAAAATTTCTTAAGTGAAATTATTATTTAGTACTATTACAAGATAATAGTAGAAAAACATTTATATAGTGTAAATTAGTGATTGAACTGTTAAAAAATTTAAGTGTCTGTCTGCCATTACTTATCCGTAACGGGATAACAGCTTGGTTCTACGCCCTTTGTTCTAATAAAGTGTTTAATCAGCCAAGTGCATGCATCTTTCCCTGCAATACACAGGTTAGTTTTTAATATGTGGCCTTTTTCTTTTTATAATTCACCATAGCGTGATTAGCGTGATTTCGTTGCGTCAACGAGACTATTACGCACGGGGGAAAGTACGTTCAAGTACTTCCTACTATGTGTAATGTCATATGTGGTGAACGACGCTTTGTATTTTTCAGGATTTTTGAACGAGGAGTGTGATGATACTATTATCGAATTGTCCAAACTCTCGATCGCTGATCAGACGCACGAGGTCACTGTATTAGACAACTTCCATGATACCCCGAATCGTATAGCTACACCGAGGGATTACGTGTTGCGTCGATGCAATCAAACGGATCCGATACTATTTGATGAATGCTATCCGGATACGTGAGTATCAAATTGTCATATTTACCTTTGCTTCAAAAAAAAACAACAAATAATTGGCGGTTATTTAGGTCACGCTAAAACAGATACAAGATGGTGGTGTTGTTAAACATCTGCATCATCTGTATTCTGTAGGTAGGCGTCACTATTATAGATAAGTTGTATTCATGAATGACTACATCCTTATTTTCCGATATTTAATTACGTACTTATAATTATCTTCTGAATACCTCTTGTTTCTGTTTGAAAACAAAATTGTATTATATTTAGGAGTCAACATAAAAAATTGAGTTTGTTGCAAAAAGATTTTACATAACCACTTCAGCAACAGTTAGATAATTTTTAAAATTTAAACTAGGGCAATATTTTATAAAGTGAGTTTCAGAGTGAACATTTTTGCTGCATGCATTTTGAAACTTTAGTTTAGTGGCATTGAGACCAAGGAAATCAAAGTTATCAAAATAAATATACATTATTGTCAGCAACTGACCTTACCAAGGTAAAACAAGGAACATTGTCCTTTTGTTTCTTTACACTTACCTTTTATCTTTATCTACATAACACTAATTAGTATGTTATTGTTATGATTCATACCTCACATAAACTGCAGTTATATCAAGGGTATTTTTTGTTTTCCCCTTGAAAGATGAGACAAAGCAACTCCATAAATCGATTTATTTATATATCTGAATGTGACATTATGTAGTTTTGCTGTTGTGCAATAATTTACATTTTATACATAATTAACACATCATTTACTATTTTTTACAAGTAGTGATGTTCTGTTCTAATCAAACAAGTTCATGACTGGTTTGCAATAATATCCTGACTAACAATGAGTCATAGCATTATGCTAAACTAAAACTGTTTAATATGTCCTATTTTCATATGTTAAACAGTTTGACTTGTTTTTTTGGTGTGTGTACTATAATACTAAATTCAAATTTGTTGTCATCATTTTGGGCAGAAATATTCTTTTCACTCTACTATAGTATACAGAGGATTTAATTCATCTCACTACTATGCTCAAAACCTGTTTTGACAATAACAACTAAACATTTAGAATATTACAAGATGAAAGATTGTAAAATTAAGAATAATAAGTATTTGGGTATTCCAATGATTCTTAAAAATGGTGTGTTGCCAAAAGTAACCTTGAATGCATTTTCCTTGACAACTCAATAGTCAACAATGTTCTATTTGAGGTTGACAATGTCATGAGGCATAACCTTGTCAATAATATTTAATATTGAGCATCACATGATACATTTAAACAATTAAAAAAAATAAGTATTTTGTTTTAAATCTAATCTATTAACTGCATATCCA
Organism: Catocala nupta; assembly: GCA_963675205.1. Taxonomy (NCBI): domain Eukaryota; kingdom Metazoa; phylum Arthropoda; class Insecta; order Lepidoptera; family Erebidae; genus Catocala; species Catocala nupta. The sequence goes on from OY776093.1 coordinate 26,337,608, forward strand.
GTATTGTTGATAGCACAAGTGAAAGTTAAAAAAATATGGCTTGTATAATCAAGTGGTCAGTTTTTATATTAGAAAGCATCTATTACTATTAATATGAAATTAGAGAGTATGCTTGAATGTATTTTTTTTTAATATACTATCATGAATTCATGTTTAGAGAAAAAAATGCATGTATCAACATAATACTTCATATTATATAAAAAAAAGCATAAGATTGTTTGATTGAGCAATCATTAACAACTTTCTTCTAAAAACTATACATTTCTATTACAAACTAGCTATAGCTTTGCTTGTGTAGTGAGCCACTAAGACATAGCCTATGTTACTGAAGGATTTGTGAATTATTCTATTAGAAAAACAATTTTTTAACTGATTCAGTAGTTTTTGCGATTAACACTAAATACATACAAACAAAAATTTTATATTAGTATCAAATGATAAGTACCCACCGTTTGTAGCTGTCTCACAATTATAGGTATATAAGTAAAATTATATATATCTATCAAATAAAGGAACCAGCCATTAATATTTAAACATCTTGTTTTATGTGGGTCAGGGAAGCAAAATGGCTATTTGTAATGATGTAATCATTAATCAAAGAAATTGATATGTGGTTATTAATTGCGTAATACATATTTATATATGCAGCTAAATGCCAGAAATGAAAGTCATTAGTCTATGTAATACTTCTGCTAAGATTGTTCTAATGAATATGATAGTATTGTATTGATATCCTCTGGTAGTATGTCAGTGTGACGACTGTGACGACTTACACTTGCATAAATATTTGTACTGCTTATAAAGATATTTATTCTGCATCTAGTTGTGTATTTGATCTTCATATATGTGGAGTGACAATAATAAGCATACATTTCTAATGCAACAATAGATATTGTGAAGTAATACTCCAAGAGGTTGGTTGGTCCTAGCAACCTTTAGTAGGTATTGATTGGATCTTGAGATATTAGCTAATGCTTAGTACTAGCAAAATTTTTAGTGATCTATGAATAAATCTACTAATCCTACTACAAACAGTATAGAAATCATTTCCAGTGTACTCTAAATCTTCATAGCATCTTTTTTTTAAATATTTGTATAGTACCCTACATAAAAAAGATAACAAAATGACATGCTATAGTTAAACTATAGTTTAACTTAGATAAAGTCCTGAATAAAGTAAGGGTTGTATCAGTATGATAAACATTACCTTTTTCTTTAAAGCATTAACAAAGAAAATGTTTACTTGATTGAAAAGAGCTCTTGATGATGACCTCAATAGAATATTATAGGACATGTTTCTAATTAATATTACATCAATATAAAATAAATATAGGTATTATTTTATTATTATAATATGAAACAGTAAGTTTTTATACACATGTTGAGACTAACATAAACTGTCAGGCAATTTTAGTTATTAGTGCTTCTATCTTAACTGCTGCCTTTACACCGCCAATTATTATAATAATAGAATTATGTTGCATGATATTTATAATAATTACTTTATGCATATATTCACTATAGACAGCGCTGTGGTTTATGAGGTCACAGTTTCACTGCCAATATGTCGAATCTTGCGGGCTTAATACTGGCTTTAAAAGTCTATTATTCCAATGTTTAGTTGCATAGCACGGCGAAACATTGAAACAAAGGACACAAAGAGCACTTGGATTACGAACTATTTATGGGTCAGGTTTTGTCTTGTTTTGCGATAGAACCCATAATATTCGGTATGGGAGTATTGGCAACAGCGCGGCGACCGCTTAAATCTCTAGGACTTGGTCCCTATAATTATCAAGAAATGAGGCGATTTCGCTTCGGGCAGTTAATTTTGACACATATTCTATGAAAAATGCGTCAAAATATAACTGTCCGTATCTAAAAAGGTTCGTTTATTAATATAGGAATAGGGCTTAGCCTACAGTTAATAAAAATATGTGGATATTTTTAGGGTGTTGAAAAACTGCCACAAAATCGGCGAAGGCGTGTATGGCGAAGTATTTCTGTGGCGAGACAGAGATGGCCGCGCGCGCGTCCTGAAGATAGTTCCCATCGCCGGCAATATCAAGGTCAATGGGGAGAGTCAGAAGGACTTCCACGAGATCATATCTGAGATTGTGATTGCTATGTGAGTATTCATATTTAATATATAACGTTATATGTGTAAATGTAGTGTGTATGTAGTGTAATGATTGTTTGGGTCTCTTCTTTGACATTGTAAAGAGCTTCAAACTAAAGGAATTTAATAGGTAATTGTTGAAGAAATGGCGCATACATAGACAAACTTAATTTAAGATCTAAAGTAAAAACATAAATTGATTTGTCTTGTTTTTCGGTTCAGCTAAGTGTTATTTTGTTAAGACATTTTTTGATCAGTCATGATTATAAACCATTCCACTGCTGAATATAATATGGCTCATCTGAAATACTGCTGGGCACAAAGAACGGCGCGGGCGAAGGGACCAGGGTTCGGACTGTTTCTACTGTATCATACTGTGAGCTAGTGTGGCTTTGGCAACCTTCACATACCTTGTAAAACATTAAAATGAGCGAACATATGTATATACATAACATAGGTACGTGCCGCTCTAGTCACTAGTCTATCGCGGTTAAAATACAAATTAGACTGAAACCGCCAGAGATCGAAATCGATGCATTTTGCATGAAATCCGATATTTTGCATGGCCTTTACGTAACTGTAACGTTTCATAACAGAAGTTACAAGTTAATGAGCCGGCCGACGTGGTATTGTTAATCCACTTTCACTTTCGGACATGACATTACAATATTCGTTCAAAATTACAAGCTGCTGTGTAATATTATTATAGTTATAGATGTAACTTGTTATATTTGGTCTAATTTTCACGTTAGATATTTTACCCGGTTTTTGAAGCAAAGCAATACAAAAATTTATTACCAGTAGGTAAGTAAGTCATGCTCACTGCTGTTATTGGCTGAGTGAGTTAGCGACAGCCAATCAATCGTTTGACATGAGTTTAATTTTAACACGAATTAGCCTATTAAAACTGGGTGACAAAGTAGTTGGTCAATCGTTAGTCAGTGGAACTATAAATAGCTTACATAGAAACACTACAAGATAGTCTAAGGGGGAATCTCGAATTCTATCTTACAGCACAAATCTGACTTGGCAAAGCTATATGCGTGGTCAATAATAGTAATTACGGCTTTGACCTTAAAATAATACTTTCATGTCTGAAAGTTCTTCATACCTAATGTTGTAGAAGATATGCGAAATCTATTATTATCCTGTTGTAGGCAAATGTGGTATGGCCTAACCCTTCTCATACTAAGAAGAGGCATGTGCCTAGAAGCAGGACAGTTTATAAACAGCGCTGATATTATATTTATATTATAGACAGTTTAGGTACTTGTTATGTAAATAAAAGGTCCACCAATCATAAACAATAAATATTTGTGGTAGGTAGGTTTCTCTGATGAATATCCTATGTCGTAAGAAAAAAGATATAAGAACTATGAGAGTAACAGTGATAGCCATCTATAAACCAGAACGCTTTAATAATATAAACTATGTCAATAGGACACGTGGATTCGATGTCCTCGTCGCTCAAGCTCAAAAAATCAAATTGTTAAAACCGCATCAATATCCGTTCAGTGGTTTTGCGTAATACTGCAACGAACAAAAATTCCAAACATTCGTTTGATTTGTTGATTCGTTGCTTTGGTAAAAAATGTCCATAATGTAGCCTCGATACAGTTTTACAATAGCAACGTTTACTAGCCATTACGTGCAAATTAAATATTACGTGTTGTATTTTTCTTACTTATTTGGCAAACCAACAGTTAGTCCAATGGATAAGGCATTGGACTATCGATCGGCATTGGACTATCGATCGCAAGTCGCAGGTTCAAATCCGACCCGTTGCACAACCGACATGAACCATTGTTACGCTTTCACGCTTTAACTACCAAATCGGTCATAATGAAATTTAGCATACACGTTGTCAAGTATACAGAAAAGAACTTAGAGTACCTTTTATTCAGAAAAAGGTTCTGTTATTAATCCAACCTACATTTATACGAGCTAAGCCGCTGGCAAATTCTTGTTGATGATAAATAATAGAAACATAATGCTTAATAAAGGCTTTAGCTACCAGTACGCCATATTTGATTAATAAATAAAACAAGGAAGAGAAAATGGGCTATAAATACATATGTATGGCTATCGTAAATTAAATGTGTCCTTGTACGAATTACTGCAAACGTGTTTCCTCATTTAGATTGATATCAGCTGCTTTTGATAATATTATAATCGTTAACCATACAACACGTTTATTTGTTGCCAAGGAATGACGAATGTGTATTTATTTTATAGAAACCTAATACAATATTGTCATCATGTTTGGAATGTCCCACCGTTGGGCATGCTTAATATTCGCGCTATGTGTCACATGTTTGTGACTATAGGTTTAATCCCACGTTTATTATGATGGCTGATGGCGTAGTAGATTAAGTGGACGCCTCGTCACTACTACTGCAAGTGTTATGAGTTCGATACCTACACTTGTCAAAAATTTGTGTGATTCACAACTAAATGTACCAAGATTGCGTGTTCTTTATGTCCGTTTTTCAATGTTTGTAAAGTCCCCAGTGACACAGGAATTATTCCTAGTGTGAAAGTTGTCTTATACCTAGACAAATTGGAATGCCCGATATTTATTTCATACTGTGTCTGGCCGCCGGTGTGCCGCTGCGACTCTATAGGTTAATAAATAAAAGAAATAACAGATCTTTTTAATACATCTACTACTAAAGTACACGTACAAACATTCTTTCCCGGCCGCTTTAAGTACTGTAGCGACCTGTTTACACAAAAATAAAAGTGTATTTTTTGCTAATCGGCTCGTAATCTCGGCAAAACAGTCTGCTTCCGCTTTCCGCGGCCGATCAATTAGCTACGAAACGTTTCTACCATTGCCAATGCCGACTGTAGATAAGAATATTTTTGCTTACCTAAAATGTTGTTGCTTGGCAACTATGTAACATACTTACGATAAAAATTGGAATGCCGAGTACATCTACATCAGATTTCAGACAAATAACACCAATGTGCTCATTTAGCCCGTGGCATAAGGTTGCGTTTGTCTTTGTTTGTGGGTCTTGCGTTGAGATTTTCTGGTGGAAAATTCTTAGTATTTTCGCGGACTCGTGGAAAAGGCTTTTAAGTGGCTGGAGTCCAAAACTTACATAGTGGAATGAAAGTAGGGTAGTTCTCTGCTTATCCCTTTGAGGATATATTATATAGACGTTTATTTGTATGTTTTCGTCCAGTTTGTAAAGTTCTCTGAACTTCTTGAGGCGGCGCTATGCTGTCACTAAGTGTGATTTTATCTAAAACGTACGACAAAACATGAAAACCTATTACAATTCACATACTTTTACGCGTTATGCACTGGGCGTGCATAATCGACCGGATTTATGTTATTTAGAATATTTGTTTATAACGAAAAAAAACAAGATGATATTTTAAAATACTTATTTGCGACTCGATTTTACTCTGCATTAGCGTGAAATTACAAAACTCCCACAATTGGTGGGCTCTAAGCAAGGCTAGGGTCACATGTTACGAACAATACTATTAATATTTGTTGTACATGATCAAAGGTTATACGATGAACACTGTAGTAGAAACGCGTGGTCGCCACGGCCACAATTGGATTCGCTATGCGGAATACAAACGTATGTGGGAACAAAGAATTTACACACAAAAGATAGGAAATAGACGCGTAAACGCTTAAAATATCTAACATGCGCATACCGATGTTTTCCCGGAGGGGGTGGATTAACGGCCACTTTCCTCGTGTTTCGACCTTGACACACATTTTTACGTCATCGATTTCTAAGATTTCTTCTCGGTACGTATACTGAGAAGAAATCTTACGTACGTTTACAAAACGTACCTAGCACGTATGCTTGATAAGTTTCTATACATTCACAGTCTCATGCCTAAACATTTGCAAAGAGCAAAAAAATTTTAGGCAGGGAAGTATACTCTCCAAATTACGTCAGCTGTGTTTCAGGTATCACGTTATTGGGAGCGTGTCTGTCATTTACTGGAAACATTTCTTGGCTCAGCACTACTACTTACAATTTGTTGACAAAAAGGCTTGATAACACTGCCAAACATGGCAATCAAATACGGGAACTTACGATCGGCCGCATACGTAAGGACGAACTTATATCACGGTACTCTGCAGATAATCTCTTTGTAATATAATATCTTCACGATTAACTTTCCATAGAAATGTTATTGAGGAAATTAGCTGTGCCAGCAGCTTCGCTCGCATTGACCCTCCTATTTTCTTCCAAGATGTCGCACTAACTCTTTCTCTGTTTCTGCTTAACAACAATTTTAGGCTGTTACCTAGGTTACTTAACGCAACCATATGTATGGTAGACTAAACCTGAGTCAGACAATGTGTGGCCTTATAAAAAAAGTATCGTGTAAATCGGAGCAGTGTTTTACGATATATTCTCATAGAATAAAGAGATATTGTGGTCATATAAAATATATATCTCGAACGTTATATATTTAAATATGTTCATGTTTATATGCATAGTATCACATAAGTGTCATTCAGTTACCTACAATGAACGATAAAGGGTCATATGAATACCTGGTAGATTTAGTAATTATTCATACGTCGACACCTTGTTGTCACGTAATTAGTCATATGTTTAGATATTAAACAGGATGCCACTCATTCACGCGAGATAATTCATTAGTCATCTCTCAGACCGCCCACGTTTGGTGTAATCAGATTTCATTTTTTATTTCGCACCTTGGCTTTTTATATTAGCCTCCAGTCAGCTTTTATCATCGGATTTGCCTGCATCCAATCCCATACCAGGTTAAAAGGAATACATATTATTATATACCTTATGTAGGATATGGTTTAACTGATTGCCAAGTTCAATCTAATCAGTGTAACGTCTGATTGAGTAACAAACATGGAACCGAACACAAACATTTACATTTATAATATCGATAGACTTTTAGATGTATACCTACTTATGCAAGGCGACTGTTAATGGAAGCAGTAAGGGAGAACGTTCTTTGACAAGATCAAAACATTCTAGAGAAAAGCCAGATTTTGACATAAAACGTAGACGTTATACCATATGTAAAATTCGAATTTTATACTTAAATAACTTAGCCTACGTTGTTTTAATACGACTGAATTTATATATCTATCGTTTTTTGGATGACTCAAACTTATTTGTAAGTAAAAAGATAGATCCGGCAAATCTACACTGAAAAATAATTTGACCATCTTTCAAACTAACGAGTTACTCATGTACTAAGTTGGCCCTGGGATCTCAATCTTATAAGTTTTGTCCACTGGTTGAATCAATCCCGGTCGTATAGAGCGACTAGTAAAGATAACAACCGATTTTTGATTCCCACAGACAGTTACAACTGGTGTTTTTGTTCGCAGGGAATTGAGTGCGTTGCGCGCTCCCATAGCAGATATCGAAAGACACTTAGATGAGGGGAAAGACATAGAGGCGCTGGATTTGCACGCTATAGAGAATGCCACAGATGTCTTTAATGAGGTAAGTGACCTTACGTATAGGTTGAATGCCGAATCAATCAATCGAATTGGCCCAATAACAGCAAATTGCTGGGCCCCTCCCGATCATGTATGATGTATGATTGAGGGAGAACATTTGTAGGAATAACTGATTTTATTACCAGCACGGTTGCCGCTACTATTTATATGGTCACCTCGTAGTGTGGAATCTTGGGGTATTCGATACCCAAGTTGGCAAAAAACTGTGTGATCTGCAGAAGTTTTTGGTTATTTTTTGTGTCCATTGACTAAACGTTGTAAATGTCTGCAAAGAGTTCTCTCTTTTAATTAATAGTTAAATAGTGCCATGTCCTAAAATTTGCTACCAGTATCTTTGCCCGCGTCAATCCCACGAGACATATACGGAATATAATTTTCCTTCGTTTTATTCAGGTCATGGTCTATATGCGAGCCAAGTTTCATCCAAATTGTCTTTTAGTCACACGTAATTGAGTTACAAACATTCATCTTTATAAACTTTCACCTTCAAAACATTAGTGCGATGGGAGTTTGCAACACTGGGGTGTTAAAACATCACTCGCCCGTCGCTGTAGGACTCGCTGTGCCACCAGCGAAAGGGACGAGAGCCTCTAGTCCCTCAGCTACCTGAACGAGTGCCGGGGGGGACTATGGCGCTCAGGCTTAGGAAAACAAGTAGGTGGTAGGGTTTGTATAGAAAAATAAGTCTCCTGTAGGTAGGTGGCGCAGCGTGATATGCGACTACTGTGAATGATGTGTCCGGGTCCGATTCCCAGGTCGCGGTAAGTGTAATTGGGTCTTTTCTGAAATTCTCAGCAACAATATGTCGGGTTTGTTTCTTGGGCCCGACAGCGTTATGTATGGTGTATTTCTATGAAAAATTCACAGCGCGTTGCAGGGAACTGCGCCCGGTTAATGTCTGAAAATAGTCCCCTTTAACGTGTAGTAACAAACACCTTAGCTATCAAAATGCTGAATACACGTATGCCTAACGCTTTGAGTATAAGTTGCGTCAGGCTTAACTAATAGAAGAAATATTTTTACATTAACGAGTAGATTTATTTTTGCATCTATATTATACTAAGTATTTATACTACACTTAAAGGTTGTCCAGGTCAACTTTACAATAAACAATGTTAACTACATTGTAACAGTTGGCAGGTGAGAATCAATGATGTAACTTGTGAACAACGGTTCGCTAAACAATAGCTCTTTACGTAATGTTTCGATTGTGACGTATGAGATGGTAATAATTGGAAACTGACAGGTGACTCCGAGCTTGGGACACAAACGTAGTCAGCATTCCCCGTATTGTATCATTCATTTCTTACCTTCTGTGAGAATGTGAGATAAAACGCTGAGTCGAGAAATAAGAGACACATGTTTGATATTGGATTGCTCAGAGTAAGGGGTCCTGCGCGAAATAAGGCTACTGACGGCAGCACTAGGGTCAAAAGTTACTGGTTCCCTGCTGACGAACACTTTCTTTAGAGGTCTGAAAACGACCTTGAAATTACCGCCAGGCGCCCAATATAAAGTTGAATAATGTTCAACGTGTAAATAAAACCTTAAACAATGAATACGTTATAATTTCGGACTGCCAGTGAATAAAAGACCGACAAAATTTAATAAATGCGAGGACATATCTAATTTGTTATGTTTTTCTTTAATATAACTCGTAAAAGCCCGGTATAATGGCAAAAGATATAATAAGATCACTACAAACTTTTGTTTGTTGTCATCATAGCTTTTTTATACGTCTACAAAAAACATGCCTTTTTTCAGTGTTAGTAGGTTTAGGCAATAGTCCAGCACGCTGGCCCAGAGTAGACATCTTCGAGAACATTATGTATATCTCAGATTTTATATAGAATTATAATTTATATTAAACTTAGATTATACAGAAATTCCTCATTCTCACACATTCGCAGAAGAAATAATACGGTTATTTTCCTTCCTGGATACCGAAATGCAATAAAACATTATGATTCATAGAATAATAAAAATATAGAGAGCAAAATATTATTTGGAACGCGGCCACGTTTCCCCATAGATTGACATAGAATATTACAAAGACGTTTCTAACAAGATAGGCAAATATTTGTAGAAGACTGGTCTTATTATCTCTGTATTATGTTCTAGGGTTCAAATGGCTATACAACGATAGCAATTGTATGCTCTATAATTGCCTTGTACTTATCATAGACCTACTGAACGCTCGGTATGGACAATTGTAAGGAATTTAGTTATGTAACCACAAAGGTTGTCGAGAAAATTGATGACAGTAATATGTCAGATCTTTTGATACAAACGCGCTTTGAGACGCGTGATGTAAAACGTTTGCTGACAGGGAACAGCTTTGATGTAACAAGGCTTCTCCACAAAAAGTTGTCTCGAGTCTGAGATGGATTTTGTCGATGTTTAAGACAACTGTGATCACAGTTTTCTTTGTAGTCATTTTACCATAGCGTTTTGCTGTTAGTAATGGGATTTACCGAGTCGTCTTAAAAAGGAATGAATTCAACGGCACTTCTTTCTTTTCGTTATATGAATAGATTTCTGCGCTTTATATAATGAATTGTATAATCCGGCTTCTGTGGATTGATTGAATGAGGTATGTTACATTTTAATTTATGGTTAGATGACGTCAGTTTGAAACTTAGTTCAATTACATAGAAGGTAATTTTGGTAGGAACATACACAGCTTTCTTGTAGACCCGACACTCAATATTTCCATGGCAAGGAAATTATAGATGAATAGTAGTATAATTATTTAATACCTACTATGATATAGCAGACAATTCAAAGAAAGCTACAAAAATAATTTGATGACTCGGCACTCGTAAAATTAAGTAGTGTTGTTTGATTTTAATATACTCAATAATAATAAGTTATTTATAACTCTAAAAACCCTTGCCGTGCGGTCCCGTCTATAGGTGTCGAGCCAAATTAGCATTGAAAACTATATGTTGGAACAAAGTACTTCTGCAGTCAGAGGAAAATGCCATTAATGTTATATGTATCTCTCGACACAACTCAACTCGTTTAATCATGTGCAAGTCTTTTCATAAATGTTCTAATCATGTTAAAATCATGACCTACCTACGGTCATCATCAACGATCAGGACAATTATTTAATCGCTTAGCTGGTAAAGCGTCGACGCAGTTGTCTTTATACTCATTTATTATTTACGATCATTATGATCGTAAGAGTATATTAAAGCAGACAAGTCATCGCGATACCTGCTCTTGACGTAGCAACAAAGACATATACAGTCTGCATACTATCTTCTACTGAAGGTTAAACGTAACACATATCAGCTACAAAGTACATAGACACGTGTTAGCAAATGATGAGTATGTGCGTCGCACAGTACGTGTGCGATTGTGACAGCCGACGTAGATTCGTTACGAGAATAATACGACAAAAACATGGACCAGTTAACTCTGCTTACGTAAAGTCTCCATTGACGATACGCATATCGATTAGGGTCAAAGTAGTTTTGAAGGAGAGGTTATGACGATTCCGATGTTACTACATAACTAATCGATTTGAGTTTGTGTTCCGGAAGTGTTCTAAAATCAATTAACCTGTTATAATTCTGGATAAATCTTTGTCCGCCTAAAGATTTCAATAATAGGTTATAATCACAACTTACTACGTTCAAATGTGGTCACATTTCTGGACGATCTGACATAATGCCAACATGACACCTTAAGACTGCGCCGAGCGAAATGTGCCAAAACAGGCGATCACAGTTAAGTTGATAAAATCAACGCTTTTTATTTAATACAAATATAAAATACACATTTACCATGCCAATGAATGTGTTTATAATTACTCCATGTCAAATATTTTCACCTACAAAATTACGTAAATTTGCACAAAAATTCATAAACGGAAGCTCGTGTTGCGTGATTTTTAGATTATAACAGTACAAATCTATCTTATTTTACAGCTTGACCGAAACATAAATAGTTATATTACAATTTGTCCGTCCCAAATATTTAAGTTATTGGTTGACAATACAGATACATATTTATCAAAAAAGCACTTCAAATCCTCCATACAATTTTATTATGGCGGCCGCACGCCGATTTGAACATCGAGCTGTGTCATTCAGTCCAACCGCGTCTTACGCTCGGCGCAGTCTTAATGTGGACGCTTTTTCATGCGATCAAGGTACTGTAGGATAAATCTTTGTTCAGCAGTGTACTGTTGCGATGTAGTAAACAAATGCAATGATTTACTGCAAACTATAGGCGTTATATTCTTTAGAATAAGACCTATAGCCAACTGATGTGGAGAGACATATTATAACCACATTTGTCAGTAGTTAGTTTACGTTCGCCAGACTCTGTGGTGCTACTTATAGCATATCAGGAAAAGCCAATAATACCAACGTAAGACTTCTAGATCGGCTATAGAAGCAGTCTTAACTAAATTGAGCTACAGCTACTGAATCTTTATTTACTATGAAGACTTCTCTTGGCAATGATAAGCATTCCTGTTTATGTATTTAGGGTATTCGCATCTCGTGCTTAACGTTTTACCAAGTCTAATTCACGTGTCCCAATGGTACTTCGTTGCGGTATTCGATTTATCGCAAATGTATTTACGACCGATGTTTAACGACACAAGCGTGTGCGATGTTCTTAATTACGCACATTCTCTACAAGGTACTTAGTGCTCAAATAAATCCTAAAGAGGATTTAGGAGATACAAATAAATAAACAGATAAACGCACGTTACATGCCTTTTTAAATTGGGCATGTCCGTCTACCAGAATTCAAGATGTGTGAAAAAACTAATGGCAATGCTTTGTTTATTCAATGTACCTCATGAATCAATATGAATCAATATATTTATTTTTTTTTCAAAAGTTTAGCTTGCCATCTATAAATAGCGATAATAGATCACGAAAATAGATATGAATATATAATGAATACATATTTAAGTGACACATATGCAGGCAAAAAAGTCACCGCTTTCGAGATTACTGATCGGCGGTCTATGAAAGTCGAAATCCAGTCCACAGTACGGCGCGGCGGTCACACGCGTGCTAATCGTCGCAGACGGCTATTATGATAGAAATTACAATAAATCGCCTCATCCATCCAACGGGGCCCGCGGTTCAAGCAAACAAACAAACAAACTCTTCAGCTTTATAATATTAGTATAGATTATAGTTAGGATAAGCTAAAGTTTATATAGTTCTCTACAGGGTGATTTTGAAATCGTGTAATTCCTTTTAACCACGCATTCTACTGGTGATATAGAATAACCCTGACCATATTTTTATTTAATTAGAATTATTTTTTTTGAAAAATTATCATTCCGTTTTTTTCGTGAAATGGTGTCAGATAGTCATATTATGTTAACCAACCGAGGAAATTTTAATTTTTTACTAATTAAAATAAAAAAACATATTAATAATTAATGTCGTAAATAATAACGGGTGGTCCTTTTTATTGCCCCTTATTATTTACGACATCAGTTATTGTTATGTTATTATTTTTAAATTAGTAAAATATTAAGATTGTGTCAGGTGGTTAAAATATGACTATTTGAAATCATTTCATGAAAAAAATCTGTACTCTAATTTTGCCGAAACCATTATTCTAATTAAGAAAAAATATGGTCAGGGTTATTCTATATCACCAGTAGAATGCGTGGTTAAAAGGAATTACACGAGTTCAAAATCACCCTGTATATAAACTTTAGCTTATCCTAACTGACGTGTTGAATTTTAGTTGAACTTCGATCACTAGTTATCTATACTAATATTATAAAGCTAAAGAGTTTGTTTGTTTATTATTTGTTTGATTGAATGCACTAATCTCAGGAACTACTAGTTCGAATTGAAAAAATATTTTAGTGTTGGATAGCCTATTTACCGAGTAAGGCTATAAGGCTATATAACATCACGCTACGACTTACGGGCATATCTAGTTATACCTCTGGGAAGATGGGGTGTGCTAACACTTCTAACCCTCTCGGCTTATACAGCCAACACGGTAGAATAATAAGCCTTGTCATAACAGTGATGAAAGGCAGCCTTTTCATCTGTCGTACACGGAATCGAAAGTGTCTACTAGCACTCCATAACCCTGACACTTGCATTATAAATGCCTGTCATAGATTAATATGCGACAACGCCCACTAAACCGTTACGTCAGGGATTTGCTTCACAGAATACTTAACTACAGATGTCAGCCTTTATACAACGCGTGAAAGTAATTGGAGGTACTTTGGTAAAGGAATACAAACTTGGCATGAAATTAAATCGCTTTACGTAAGCCGTATATTATTATTAGTATTCGTGTTAAATGGCGTACTTTTAGGCCTAGCTTCTGGTCACACTTGGACGTATGCATACAACAAGTTGAAGGAGCTTTGTATTAATGCACCTTGCTTTCAACCGGCCATCTGCATTTATGTAGTTTGTGTTTGTACTGTACCGTGCCATGACCAAGACAATAATAAATTCGCTGGAATATTTTGATCAGTTGCTATAGCCGTTAGGTGCCTCCTTCGTGCCTGATACTATCATCGTATGATTCGCTGTAGTCACGTAGTAGATACACGATGAAGACAAAGGAAATGTCATACGAAACCTATGCGCAGTCCACAAGTCTGGCAGATACGCATGATTTGACGTAACCAGTGTAATCAGTCTGCAAATTGAACCTATAAGGAAATGAATGTAATTTAAATAATTTAAACTTCAAGATAAAAAGGTCATATGATAAAGATAAGTTAAGGAAATATCTATTCAATGTTTTTTTTTAAGCTGCTTATTTCTTAATTTACAATGTTTTTCGCGACGCCCATTCGGTTTATTTGTCGAGAGCTTGCATGGGTTTGAATTTCATCCATTGTATTACCGATGAGAATCCACTTCTAGTACAAGCATACTAGCTGGAGGTTAGCAAGAATATTACTAGTATTAAAAAATAATCATAAAAGCTATTCTACATCATTTCTATTCACCGTTCCTTTCCTAATTTACCTCGCTATATGTGGTCCCATTTCTAAGTTTACCTGTAAGAGAGATCCATAATAGGGTCGTCCTTTATCACAAAGCCATGAGTTCTACCTGCGTCGAAATCTACTTTCATGTTGGCCCCTTTATGTATCTAATGATGCTTTTGAATTATTGAATTGGCTAAAGTATCTACCCTTTTTTTGGCTAACAACTTCTAATAGTGTTGTCTGCAAAATGTGATTTATTTCGATCTATACGTTGAGTCGACTTTCGAGCGTCTTCTAAGAATAATAATTTCACAATTGTATTAGCGAGTCTTTACAATTCTCTATGCTAAACATGAGGAAAACGATGTTTTTTATTATTTTCCTTAAAGGATTTGTTTGCGTAGGAACAAATAATTAAACAACCATTATTTTGCGTTTCTGAAACGTATTGACAACATGTCTTGTTAAAAGAAAATCCAGTTCAAGCTTTGCATCTTTTTAACATATTTTTACGACGACAGTTTAGAAATGTGACTGAGGTTTTGTAACTTTTACAATCCCGGTTATGTGTTCTCGTTAGAAATCTCGGATGAAGCCGCAGAAACTAATGTAATGTAATTAGGGTGGAGCGATACCGCGTCTATAAAATTGGAATGTACAACTTCAATATCTTTCAATAGAAGCAAATAACTTACATAACTTCACATTAGTCATGAATGCATTTAGCATTAACGACACTGCCTCAGCATTCGACAAAGAATGAAGTCATTACCGTTCATGAAATGATTCTAGGAAAGTGATTCACTATACGGCAAAAGAAACATAGAATACTTTCGAAGTCGAATGAATCACTCTATTCACCACGAACAGTGTGTTTATTATTTGTTTGATAACGTAACTAGGGCGCGCTCTTATCGAAACAAGACACCCGCTATCTGCAGCCCAGCTGGCGCATAATTTGCGTAAACCAATTATAAATTATGATTATGAGCGTAATATATTTTTTCTTATTACAATAAGTCATTGTTGCCGGCTTCATTCATTGAGTGCTGTGGGTGTAACGTGTTCTGTTTATCACGGAACACACGCGTGTGTTTGGCTAATCTCCAGACCGATATCTGGATAGTGGCACGCGAATATCGATATTTTCGGAATGATACATTGAAAACAACAAATAAACACAGCGCTCTTAAGTGCTTTTTTAATTACGCTTTTTGAACTATTCAAGATATGTATTTGTTTAATTTTCAAAGCCACACGTACATAGATATCGTTGACCTTTGTCTCTCGTATCGCGATTGTCTCGCTGCGGGGATGTAAATAGATTTTTTATCTGGGTTTTGACGATTTTCCTTCGTTTTAGCATTGCAATTTCACTGTCTGTTTCATTCAGGGTTATTATTTTAGAAGCATATTTCTACGAAAAGTCGTTTGTAACTTTTCAAATTATTAGTATCCTGAAAGTAACTTTTGAGACCGTCAGTGTTGGTTCTCCGTCAGTATCCTGTAAGTAACTTTTGAGACCGTCAGGGTCTACTATGCCAGTTTTGGCATATCAGCTGTATAGTTTCTTTCAGTAGATAATAGCTAATCAACCTTGTGTTCTGGTCCTGCAATTGCCAGCCTCTCCTTATGTTTACAAGTCCCTTTTGCAAAGTTCGACAACGCGAGAGTCATGATAACCTGGTGTTGCGAGCATCCATGGTAATCGTCGTACCGGATGGGGCGACTGTCTGCCAACTCGGATACATAAAAAAATTGTAAGCATATTCTTACAGTTTATTTTATAGAACCGAGGTCATTTCATTTTATACATCTAGATGTAAAATAAGTTACATAATGAATTTGATTGACTTAACCAGTTGAAGGAATGGCCTTATCTTAAGATCAAATAGACACCAGATCGCATTCCTTTATACAACTAGGTCATGTCTTATCTAAAGATCATAAAAATGTGCCATCACCTGGCGACATATTGCATGCCGACAATCACGTGTTACTTCCTGTCATTCACCGAACATAATGTGTCATCCGCTTGTCACAACATAAGCTGATTTTATAAATGACCGCGTGTAAGATGCTTGAAGTTTAATGGAGATATTTGAGATATAATACTTGTATGTGATGAAACATTTCATACATTTTCTTCGGCTAAATAGTCGTTTGTGTTTTTCTTGGCTCTGATTTGAACGACATATGCATCACGTATTTTATTTACGGAATTAAGTCTGTTGGCAATGATTTCAATGAATAGACGCGACATAATATAGGTAGTGTATAGACGACCATTAGGGCCATAGGTATAAGAAAAATTAAAGAAAGCAAGTTTGGTTTTTTGTTTAACAAATCAGTTATTTATGTCTGCGCGTAGCAATGAATGGACTCTAACAATTCGATTTAGAAGTCAGTTATTAATGCCAAATTTTATCATATTTATAACTAAATGCTAGTAAGTCGGTACTCGGATTTTCTAAAACCGATTAGTAACGTTAAAATATTAAACTTAATATATTAATTAGAGTTTTATCAAAATAATAAGTCCCAAGTGTAGTCGCTGGACTTGATAACTGACGATATATATTCTTTACATAAATATACTTATACCGCTCTATACTACAAGCTTGGACCCTAGGGCGGAGCGGGAAACCCCTACTACCCGGGTGTGTTAGCGGGGGACTATACAAACATTGAAACTACGGACACGGAACGGGGTGACCATATATATAAGCAGTACCCTCTCCGTGCAATCTTTCTTACGATTTTTATGACTACATTTAGTATCCTGAGACTATACATTATTGATATCTGATAGTGAAATTCAATCCAATGATTATATTATATAGAGAGACGTGTAGACTAAAATCATCATTCTATTCCAGGTACTGGCAGTAAGGTGCGTATACGGCAGCTATCCCTCTCGCCTGCTTGATCTGTGGGATCTGTACGACGAGTGCAAAGGCTCGGAGAACGACAATCCAGCCATCTTGCCATTAGATCAGCAGTACATTGTACTGGAACTAGCCAACGCGGGCCAGGACTTAGAAGGCTATCAGTTCAACAACGCTGAACAGGCGCACGCTTTGTTCCTGCAGGTGAGAAAAAAAACTGTCAGCTGTGAAAGTGACGTTTTACTTTTTTTTGTTACTGTGGAGTATTGGCATGTTGCTCTTTGATTTAAAGTTTGTTTTTGATTCATTCGTTTGCGAGTGTCTTCCCCTTGACCCTTACCATTACAAATTTGTTATTCAATGTGCTGTTTTATAACTTCTTTATGAAAGTTGTAGAGATTAAAATTTATATATTTTAGATCATGATGAGTGGTAGAAATTCTCATGTGATTAAAAGTTTCTGAATAGAAAGCTGAAGGTAATCTTGTTTTTTATTTAATAGCAAAAACACTTTATTTACTTTCTTGTATATGTAATGCTGCCGGATGTACAAAATATTACTGAATATAATCTTTAGACCATGACAGTTAATATAATTAATTTCAACCAAATGTAGTTCATGTGGAAATAATTTTGGTCATAATTATTATGAACACCTTGGTTTATGTTTTTAAAAGTATATACGAGGCTCATGATTGTTTTTAAAAGAGATGGACTTTGAATAACAAATCTATAAAGAGTAATAAAATCACAAATACGTACCAATACTCCCAACATTTTTACATGTTGTTTGATATGTTTTTTTTTGTGTATTTTTTTCAGTGGCTCTCACCTGCATGCACAACAGACCCCCGCGGAAGATAAGCGATTGTCTAGTTCAAGTTGTCCACGTATCTTGACTAGATTATCACTTATCCTTCGAGGACGGTTCCGCGCGCTTTTCATGTGCCAAGTGTGGAATTTTTAATTTGATTTTTATTTTTGTGTAGCATGTTACTAATTTGTTGTATTTTTTGTTGTGTGAGGCTAAGCAGATTAGCATTTTTCTATTGCAATTTGAATGTTCAATTAGTTATCATTTCTTATTAATAATAAGTTCTTTTTGTTATCGACCTAGTATATTACTGATACTATCGCGGTATCTTTAGAGATAATTAGCAGGCTGGGCAGCCCCAATCATATATTTTAATGTTCTAGATTCTTGATATTATTCTATGCTAGCTTTTTACAATCATTTTTAATTATGCTTTAGTTGGTCTTAATTCGGACTACTAATTACATTCTGCGTCTGGTACAGTCGTACCAAGTTTATATGGCTCGAATCAGTACTTGCACTTGAGGAGTATGGTTAAATTTTCCATGTGAACGTAAATTACGACCATATATTTGTGGTACCAAGTTTAAGAAAAAATGCTATTCTGCTTTCGCCTCATCTTAATAATATTTATTTTGCATATTTGTGTTTGTAGCTAACTCGTAAAAGATCCATAATGTCAATATGTACACATAATTTGGTCGTGTTAAAAATGACTAAAAGCCTATCTTATCATGGTTGATTGTCTACCATTATCCAAATATTTTGTTTACATTATCAAATATAGAAGGTGTAAATCAGTATATTTATCATCCATGTCCGTGTTTGACTTGATAATGAATTTTAATATCTTTACAAAAAGACTCGAAAATTCGATTATTCACACTTATCAATGATGCAATGTTTACATTCTTTTTCTACAGTTTTGTTGTCATGTGTATTTTATTATTGTATTGCTAAATGAGAGACACGAAACAGATACGCGCAGAAGTCCAGTACTACATAAAACATAGAAACAGGTTTGCTTGTGTTAAGTTATAATAGACGCGGTTTCTGTTCAAATAGTCAACGAATACCCCACGACTGAAGTTTTATGCTAATAAAAGTAAATTAGCTGAGTTTAACGTTAATGAAAATCAATATACGAAGAATCATGTATTCCTATCAGGGGATACAGGGTTTTAACAGATTCACACATCTTTTAGAAGCTCTGGAATTTCCTGAGATTTATAAACAGTAACTGATATGATATTATTAATTAAGTAAAGCACATGTATGTATATCCACCCATTACACCCTACTTTTTCAATTTATTCCTTATAAAGTTAATAAATTAGATACAACATAGGATTAATAAGAAAATAAATAACATGACGCATATGGCCATTTCTGATGAGTTTGGGAGATCTGTACCTATCTGTTCTGTGTCTTAGCGTGTCTAAAATAAATTATTACTGCTAGAATGTGAATCACAATATTATTTGTAACAATATTTTTGTGTGTAGGTCGCGTACGGATTGGCAGTTGCCGAGGAGGCGTTCCAGTTTGAACATCGTGATCTTCATTGGGGCAACGTCCTGATAGCTCCTACCGAACAGAAGGTGAGTTATCGTATTATGTGACTAGCTTTTGCGTGCGGCTGCGCCCGCGTTGTACGTACATCAATAAACAATAGCATATGTCCTTACTTAGGTTTTAAACTATATCTCTTCGAAATTTCATCCAAATCGGTTGTGAGGTTTAGCCATGAAGATGTAACAGACAGACGTTGAGTTACGAATTTATAATATAAGTTAGGATTATAGAAGCGGCGGTACGGTACCCCAGCGGGCTTGGGATCGAGAGTTCGTATATTTCAAACCCACCTATTGCAATTCCGACGTGATTCTTAACATAATCGTTCTAGTTTAATAGCGGGAGAGTTTAACAAGGTGGCATGTGTCATGTTCGTCAAAATGGCTGAACCGATCATGTTGAAACGCATATATATTATGTAGACAAGCATGTCCTAACATTTGATTGTTTAGACATTTCAAACGACTAATTACTATAAATGCGAATAATAAATACTTGCTTTATTATACTGGTTAGGATAATTTATTTTGCTTGTGGCTGTGTATAGAGAATTACTGATGTACTGTCGAATTGAGCGACGGTTGACTATTTCAGAAAAAATTTCGCTTACACATGTTGACTTTAAGTGACTCCGCCCTTAAAAAAAAACCCTTGTAAAAAAACTCAAACAAAAGGGTCGTAGTTAGCCTGCTATGCGATTTTAACCTTAGGAGTGGTCAACCGTCGTTCAAGTCGATAGTACCTACGTTAAAGAGTCTCAATAAGGAAAATTTCTTGATGCGGCTAATTATGGCATTACGAAGTTGTTAGCTGTACTAAATAGCATCATTTCTGACTAATTATAATGGCCATCTTATTTATTAAACTTGAAAAGGTAATTATATAATAATATAATATATGATCTGCCTTAGCACATTTATATTAGAGGTCAATTTTGACGCGTGTTTTGACCTTAGAACATGACGTAATATTTACGTAGACAATACAATAAAGATATATGTATATTATTTATACTAAATTCAATTTTGATGCATTTTTGACCTTATTTATGCGTCAGTTTTGATGCATGTTGTGACCTTAGAATACAGACATTCCTATATTGCTTACGTAGATTTAAATAACATTTTAATATAGCCATACGTCATATTTGACGCATTTTTGACCTTATTCATACGTCAGTTTTGATGCAAGTTTTAACCTTAGACGTGCCTGTTTTACGTACATAATACATTAAATAACGTCTATTAATTATATTTATACGTTCGTTTTGACGCGTCTTCAGACCTTAGTACCTATATTGACATATATAACTGCGTTTATAATATATTAAATAGATCTATTTTTTAAATAAGACTGTTTCGACGCATATTTTATACATAAGTTAATTTTGATGCATTTTAACTTTATCTATACGTCAGCTTTCATCTTAAACATGTATGTATATATTCGCATACATAGAAAATTTATTGGAATAATTTCATGTATTTATACGTCAATTTTGGCGCAGTTTTAATCGTATTTATACGTCAAATTTGACGCATGTTTTGACCTTACAACAGAGACATATATGTATACTATGTACATTATACCATATAGAAGAACCAGTTAATATATCGTATAGGTAAATTATGACGCATGTTTTTTCAAGGCTTTGGGAAGTAGACGTCGTTATTATCAAAGCGTAGTGTTTCAAGTTTGGTTCCCGGAAGGAAATAAATGTGTCTGTGTAGATGAAGTCAAACTAATTGTTATTGGAATATTCTATTACAAATTCTTAGTAGCAACCCCATAGATGACAATAGACAAAACGTGAAAAATTTATTGGCCAAATGTGAGTGTAACTTTCAGGGATAAATCTTCGTGATGACATTTATATAATCACGGTTGCGGGGATACCTGTTCCTATATTTTCTAATCACTTTTTCCTGTAGAGAGAACTACGTAATAATGTCAAAATAATAATTTCCCTAATGGTTACGCTGGGTTGTTACACATCCAGGCTTCATTGGCTATATTTATATTAAGATCCTACGTAATAGGGGCGAGCACAAGTACGGTTACGTATTCAGCTTTGTTATTTAGTAAGTAATGATAAATGAAAGCTAATTTAATCAATTTCATATATTATAAAAGCTAATACCTCGAGCTTATTTTATTTTCCATACATACATAGTCCCTCACATATATTCGCGATGAAGTAGGCAGAGGTTTATTATGCTTTGGTCTTAGGTCCAACAACTACATAATATAGGGCCTATTGCTGTGTGAGCGTTGTTACTGAGTATTTCTTGCGCAAAAAATCCAATAACATTTCTCGACTCGGGAATTGAACCAGACGCCGCATTAAAACTTAGGACATTCGTAAATCTAACTTAAAAAATAATACTACTCCTACCACAAGAATAATAATTGGTGTCAAGACATAGCTATTATTGGGGGACATTATAAACATACAAACAATGTACGCAAAGATCATTCAGTTTCAACAATTGTTTTTGGATCTCACTAATTTTCGTCCCGACTCATCAATCAGCGCACAAACAATGTCGTCGTCACTACTAAACCTCTACGTCATCCGTACCGTCAAGACTTCGATTTAATTATTACGAAAAGTCTACCATTTACGCAGCTAAAACACTTACGTATATTTATAACCTTGCCAAAAGTGCCAATCACCTAACCAAAGGTGGACGACTTGGGCCAAAGACACGCGCAGTTGAACGTCTCGCTAGTCGGGGTGATGGTTGAATGAACTTAGCAGATAGGACGTGCCGGGTGAAATGTATCGATAACAATATTTGAATACCTCGTGATTAGGGAGATATAGGCACGTGCTCAAATAATGCACATTGGATCTTGCTTGTGTCCTAATTTGAATGCTGATTAGTTTCAATGGTCGACATCGCAATTTATTCATTTCTAACTATGAATCTATCATTACTGGTTCTTTACTTAATGCGATAGTATAGTAACAAAACTAAAATCTAATACTTAAATTCCGTAATATAATAGGATACAGTAGTGAATATCCCGAGTAAACTTAGTGGCCATGAGTTTCTTGCAGGTATCTTCTCATAGGTTCCACTTGACGAACCTAGCAATGAACTTTATGTAAATTCAGTTACTTCACTGAACTTACTATCTCATAAACTTTGACGTTCATAAGTGTTACTTTGTGACCTAAATGAATAAATTATTTTTGATTTTGACTTTACCATGGCTGAAGGGGATAGACAAAAAAAAGTGGTTAAAAATAGTTGTAGAGTTTGGGTTTTCTTTGTTATCGTTGTTTAAAACGCTTTCATGACTTTGCAATGTCAAAGCTTTCGTCAAGTCTTTGAAAATATATATTATTATGAGTCTAGACAATGGAAAAGTATTTAGTCTGGGCGCCAGCATTAGTACATAGACTGTATATACAGTCAGTATACGATTGATGTTAACTGCATTTTGTGTAAATAATGTATTATAATTGCTAAAGTTATTAGCTACTTAGGTAATATTAGTCTATACTATTTAAACGGAGATTAATAATAAGTATGTTATTTTCGTCTATTCTTCTGTACGCTCATTTATTGTAAGTATGGATTCTCAGTAAGTGAATTCTTGTAATTCTTTAAGAATAAAGTTCTTAAACGAGATTTTCATGTTGCAATGGGGTTTTATAGACAGGATTAAAAACTATTTACCTGTCAAATGTTGGAATGCCAGACATAATTGAAAGTTTATTGTATCTGAGTGCTAGTGTGCCGCTGCGACTTAAACTGCTAGCTGCCTCGAAAAATAAGAATATCACAGAACTATTAAATGATAAAGTAATGAACATATATTTGAGCTCATAATCTAAACTACTTAGCTTTATACATTGTATTTGATGCCCTCTAAAGATTACAATATTATAATGATTGCGATCAGCAAAGGTTCCCGACTCCGCTTATCATATTTTAGTAACGAGTGTTATCAGACAACTAACATACATTTACTATACAGATAAAGATAATATAGGTTAATGTTTGAGATGTGTAAAATATAATCACCCGATCTTGTCTAACGACTGCTAAATAAACAAAATTATCTAGAATTATCTGTGCTTTAATTTAAGTATATCAAATAAGGATATCGTTTTGTATCATGTTAAAATTACTTTAATTTTAATTAAGTTTAAGTATATAACATTACACAATATAACATTTTAATGCATAAAACTATTTTTATAGGAATTTTAAAGCAGTTTTCTTGGAGGTATCTTCTCTACTTATGTTTGTATTAAAATAGGTACTAAGCCGAATTTACTTTGGTAAAGTACTGGCTAAACTTAGACGCGTATAAGTTAACACTTAAATTATTTATTTATTGATTACGATAAAAGGTGACGCTTGTTACCTTTAAGATTTTAACTTTGACTTAGTCTGTTAAATATTTAATACGCTATTTGTATATTTACATTTGCAGCTGTATAGCTGAGGTGTTAAGTAGTGATATGTATTGACTATATACACACGCTTCATTGTCAGATTCTGATAATTTTTATTTAAAACAAGCCTAATTGCCTGTCTACATTCAAAATTAACTCTTCGAATCGTCTCCTGTTATTCACATAAATGTGAGCTCATATGTGTAGAAATACTATGTTCGTTGTATGTAATGTCTGCAGCTAGCCAAGGCACAATAACTATTCCTAATATAGATGTGAAGAATTATACTTTAACCGAAATATTGCATAAATATGATTGAAAAATGTCCAGCTTAGATATAGAGTAATTCAAAACACATTTATTCTTTGGTTGCAAAACACACGACCGGGCGTCGACCTCGGCCTTAGGATGAAATGTCTCGGTCGAAAGGTCGGTCCGAAGTTCAAAATGTTATTCATTCGCTGAACAAGGGTATCGCGTAATTGAAGTTCACTGGAATCTTAACGACGAGCCTGGGGCACTATATGCTTAAGAATTTAATATAACTTAGAAATATGATATACGCATAATATTCCTGTTTAAATGGATGACATTCTTTGTGCGCTTTGCTCGTGATAATTTAGATTTTGATAATACAATTTCTATCAATCAAACACAGGACTTATCCTGATTGAAAGGGTACGTCCTTTACTGTACCCCTGACAACGTGTATGCTGTATAATGATCGGTCGAGTAGTTAAGACGTGAAAGCGTAACAAATAAACAATCTGACGTATTTATTATATTAGTTAGGCAATTAGGCTTTATTCTCTCACAGTCATGACAAGGAATGAATTACCTAGCTTTGCCCCGCGATTACATATGCGCAAATATTAACCACCTGTGTATCCTAACTTAGTTATTTTTTTATTTGTTAATTAATTTTGTTAGCTTAAGTTTTCACAATCTTGACTGAAGATGACATTTAAATTGGTTCAGCTATTGTATAGACTTATTAAGTATATTAAAGAGAAATAGAATACTTTGTTCCTTAAGTTTACTATTTAAAAACACATTTCATGTTACGGTGCTGGTTGGTAACGAAACGGTCCGAGGTTAGCATAAAGACTAAGAAAATCACGGATACAGCCACTGCACGAATGGTGTAGTGGTTTATATGGTCGCCTCGTCGGGATCCAACCAGTGAGGATTTATATCATCCGCAAACTGTTGTTTGAATCTTTGTAAAGATCTCCGCAACACAGGATTTACTCTTTGTGCGGGAGTTGTCTATACGAAAATTACAAAGAGGACAGATTTGACTTTTTGTGTTTGTAACCGTTGGACTGCCACGCAGAGGTCCCGAGTTCGAACCCAAGGCACGCATCTCTGACTTTTTGAAGTTATATGCGTATTAACTAGTTAATTATCGCTTGCTTTAACGGTGAAGGAAAACATCGTGAAGAAACCTGCATGTTTGAGAGATCTCCATAATGTTCTCGAAGATATGTGAAGTCTGTCAACCCGCACTAGGTCAGCGTGGTGGACTATGGTTTAACTATTCTCACAGTGAGAAGAGGCCCGTGCCCAGCAGTGGGACAGTTTAATACAGGGCTTATATTATTATTATTATTGTAAGGATTTAACTCAAAAACTACACAACCGATTATGAAAATTCTTTCACCATTAGAAAGCTATATTATCGTCGAGTAACAAAGGCTTTATATATTATTTAAACAAAAGGTACTAAGATTACCTAACCTAGTCTACTTTTACGCGAGCGAAGCCGCGAGCAAAAGCAAGTCTTTTATAAAAAAAAACAAATTTTATGACAAAATTTGTGCTATCATAATAAAATGTTGTGTTGTGTTTATCATAGTAAAATTGTATGTGTTGTGTTTATGATAGTAAAACGTGTCGTGTCGTGTGTTGCATGCAGTTCGCGACGTTCGTGATCCGCGGGCGCGGGTACCGCGTGGCGCGCATGGGCGTGCGCGCGACCGTCATCGACTACTCGCTGTCGCGCGTGTCGCTGCGCCTGGCGGCCGGCGACGCCGCCGCGCTCTACAACGACCTCGCGCACGACGACTCGCTCTTCGACGCCGTGGGGGACTACCAGTTCCAGGTCTACCGGCTCATGAGAGACAAGCTGGGGTATGCGCTTACTATTTAAATATCTTGAATACTTTTTTTATTCTTTTAATATTTATAGAGACTTTTACCTTACATAGGAATGTCAGCCTCATCGTGGCCTAAGCTCAATGTATAGTTACACTAACTGTGCCCGCGGTTTCATCCGCGTTTCTGGTTACTGCGCCGCCCCCGTGGGTCGTAGCGTGATGTTATATAGCCTATAGCCTTCCTTGATAAATAGGCTATGCAACACTTAAATATTTTTTCAATTGAAACCAGTAGTTCCCGAGATTAGCGCGTTCAACCAAACAAACGAAACTCTTCAGCTTTATAATATTAGTATAGATTATTTGTACTAGTTAGTACTATTTTAAACTGAAGAAGAAGATAAGGTACTTTTTGCAGCAGCAACCATTCTATATAATAATTTAGCTTTTTGCGAACCAGGCTCTGCTAATTTATAGCTATGAACGCTCACTCATATTGATGTCACTAATTGATTCTACTTTGAATACTTGAACCCACAGTTCTCCGTAAAGTAATCTCTTTCAAAATAACGACTGCGCTCTGCTGCATAACTAAAGAGTTATGCAGCGCAATGGAGGCTATCGTTTTGTATTTAACAGTAAGCACAACTAGCGAGTAAGGTCCTGTCAATCATATCACAGCTGTTGTCAAAAGCCGTAATATTCTCGGTTTCTATGGTTACTGTTGAAGTGACGAGTATGATGGCTAGGAGACCTTACTATCGACTAGCACCTCTAGCGGTGAAATCAAGCGCGAAAGCCGCCCTCATTAAAGACGTCATGGCTCGATTTTTTTTAATCGAATGTATTCAATTCAACAAATTGTTGTGAAGTCATCAATTGCGCTCTGTGCCATGGCTAGCGACAGTTGCTATTTTGAAACAGTTTCATAATATTTTTTCTAAGGTTTATATTAAGTAGTTTAAGGGTTTTCTTAACCTGCGTCAGTGATTTAAACCAAAAGCAAAGGATTACAACTTTCACATCACAAATTAACAATTATTCTAGACAGATTACACACGCATCTATAATTTTAACTATGGGCTGAAAAAATTAAGTGCTACCACACTTATCAGTAGAAGCCATTATATCCTGGGTTCGATTCCAAGGCCCGTAAATGTTATTAGATTTTTATCAGGAATTATTCAATAGCAGAACGATGTCTGGCTATTGCGGGTGGGCTGTAATAGACCCGCGTCGTATTACGTGAGATAGCCAGCTAAATATAAGTGTAATACGAATGTGCCTACCTCTTTGTGAATCAACAGACATAAGTCTGTGTACGTGTGTTAACAACATTTACTAATGTATGAATTGTTTGTCATTACAGAAATGACTGGAAGAACTTCGAGCCGTACACAAACATCCTGTGGCTGCATTACACTGTTGATAAAATGATAACGGCCCTCCGCTACAAGAGGACTAACACTAAGATACACAAGCATTACATTGACAAGCTGAAGGGAATCAAGAGCAGGATACTTGACTACGGTAGTGCCGCACAGTTTGTGCTAACAGACAACGAATTATAAACGAACAAATTATGATATTGTATTAAAAACAATTTTTTCATATGTAAATTTAATTCAAACTAGTCTTAAACAATGGATTTAATAAACTGTTATTGCTATAAATCTGACATGACAATGAATTGCATAAATTATAATAATGTAAATAATGTTTGCTTTGATAAATTCGTTGAAATGATAGACGCTAAAAGAGTTATTTACGATGTTGTCGCATTATTAGAACAGTATCACAATGAAGGTGCCTTCTTAGGTAAGGTTGTGCCTTTACTCACATTAATAAATTCATATATTGTGTTCACAAACTGTTGTTGTTATTTACCTATTGATACACGTAAAATTTAAGCCTACCACACACAGACAGAGAAGGCGGAGCAGGGCCGGTGGCGGCATTTTGTATTGTTTGAATTAGTATGAAGCATTACACACCCAATCTGGAGAGATATATAAATATGGCTTAGCGACCCATGTCTATGTATTGTCTGCCGCTACCAGTGTGATTAATTAGGCTGCAGGAGTACACTGCAAAATAGATCTTCTACAAGACCAGAGAGAGGTCTTGACTCGTCCCGCTCATCATTGTAGGGACTAATCTATATGATACTAACCTCCAGACCAAATATCGGTCACGATGGACGATCTTTACAGACTAGCCATCTGCAAAAGAGATAGTTGTGCAAAAAGGATT
Organism: Catocala nupta; assembly: GCA_963675205.1. Lineage (NCBI taxonomy): Eukaryota > Metazoa > Arthropoda > Insecta > Lepidoptera > Erebidae > Catocala > Catocala nupta. The sequence continues at coordinate 26,366,220 of OY776093.1, forward strand.
ATTCCACTTTGGTCACCCAGGTGATATCACCTGGATGATCAAATACCACACTTTTGTGTCCTAAAATCACCTACCAACAAATCACCTGGGTGATCAAATTCCACATGATTTCAATTTATTTATTACGTTTCTTTAAATCACCCTGGGTAATCAAATTCCATATGAATAAAATTTGTTTATTATGTTAACTTATATCACCTAATTTATAGTATATTATTTCAATTAGACATTTTTAGATAAAATGCGTAAAATTTTTGTTTTCGGCATTCGTTTAAGATATATTTTATACTAATCAGGTGATTTAAGGAAACATAATAAACAAACTTTATTTATGTGGAATTTGATCACCCAGGTGATATCACCTGGGTGACCAAAATGGAAGAATCCTGCAAAAACATGTATTCTCTATTTCTTAAATCTCGCCAAATGTAATAGGACAGCAATTCAAACAAGATAAGGCACAGGTACAATTGAAATATTCATAACAAAATACATTAAAGTTAGTTGGCCTGACCCGGGCATTGAACCCAAGACTCGTCCACAGTGGTCGTATCACTACCGGTGCGCCACAGGAGCAATCGAATGATAAGAAGTTTACCCGCATTTATAACACTAGTGTCCATAACTAAAGAACTACAACTTGACAAGCACACTTGATTGATAGCTTGATTGATAGTATTGATACGTAGCATTTGGTGCAGGCCAGGGAGCGAGCCTTGGAAATAAGCGTGGTTTTAGAGAGCACAAAAAAATCGGCTACGATCAATTTTGTATATGAATTCGAATCCTATTTAGTCATACAGTGTACTTATGTACTGATTCAAATCTAATGCACTTTTAGAATAACTAATTTATGACAGTGCTAGTCAAAGGATAGTGTTAGTAAATAAAGTTTTTTAGATGCTGGTTATGTGGTTACGTAATAACGATGTGTATATCTAGTATTCAAATATATAATACTTGATAAATACTTTGTTCGAGTAATATACATTGTATATCGAATGCGGTACTTAATTTTTGATTGACAATACGAACATAAAAATGTACAGTTGAATATCACCTCAATCTTGAATTACACGATCGTCACAACAAAACGAAACAAAGTATCAAGTATCCAATATACTCAAGTGATAACAATAACGCATAAATCGACATTTGAAACAAATCACATTGTCCACTTTTGGCCATCCGTGGACACAATGATATGAAAAAATTCGAATTCTGCCAGCAACCTACTGAACGGTTTCCCTCTCCCTTTGGTAAACTGCAGATTATAGCAGATTATAGCGTGGTAGATCAATTCGTCGCATACAGGGTGTCCCAGAAGTCGACGTCAAGCCGGAACAGGATGTTAGACAAAGTCATATTAGTCGTCAGGAAAAAAATAAAAAAATCTCATGTATTTTCAAAATTATAGGCATTTAAAAAAAAACAAGAAAATCAACATCCTGTGATGGTCTTTTAATTCTCGTTGCTACAAACCTGCATATATTTTTAATTTTAGTTTTATTATGTAATCCTTAATGATGCTTCAGTAAATTGTTTCCTAAAAATTAAAGCCAACTGCTCCAGCTTGGTAGAAAATGTCACGTATTGCCCAACTAAGTATTCAAAATAAATACTTTGTCCAATTTAAACTGGCTGTACTGAAAAAAAAAAGTACTACGCTAGTTTGGCAAGTAGCTTTAAAAGTTGGCGCATTTCATAAGGATTCCAAAATGGTATGACACTTGCTAGACAATTGGCCATTTAGACGTAGACAATTTTTTTTTGTAAAGAATCCAAGGTTTCAGTTTAATTTTATTAAGGGTCGATTTTTCAATCGTCAGATAACTTTTATCTGAGGAATATATTTGAAGTTTTGACAGCTTTTGTATAGAAAATATGTCATAGCGCCATATTTATTCATCAGATAAAAGTTATCTGACGATTGAAAAACCGGCCCTAAGTACATTAAAATGACTCATAGCTTTGCTTAAGACCGTTACTTTAAGATTCTAGTTAGAGTGAGATGGAAAAGTGTAAGCAAGACAGAAACCGTATTTCCAGGTAGTCCAAGGGTCCTACGATCCTTGGTTTACCTGGTAAAACTCAATGACTTATTAGTTTTTTGCTAAGTTAAGGTTTGTTTTTCTAGAGACGTTTTAAATGAAACATTTTGTTTGATTCTAAAAATTATTACATTTACTACAACAAATGTTCAAACTGCCTTTCTTCAGCCGCAACACAAGCTCAACATCTTCTTAAAAAAGATCGCGTTATCAGACGGGCGAACCTTCCGTTATTTACAAATTCAACTGCTTCTGTTATTCTTTGTCGTAGTTCAGTTACGTTTTCAAATGTTTTAGAGTAAACTTTTTCTTTCACCGCGCCCCAGTAAAAAAAATCCAGTGGATTTAAATCAGGTGAACGGGCTGGCCACGAGATAGTACCAGACCGCCCTATCCATCTGCCTGGATATTCCTTATTGAGGTATTCTCTAACTGAGCGGGTATAGTGCGCCGGGCATCCATCTTGCTGGAACCACATGTCCCTGTAAGTGCTTAGTGGCACGTCTTCCAACAAATTTGGTAAATGATTATGTAAAAATCCAAATAAATTTCGCTAGTCAAGATTTCTGGTAGATCGAAAGGGCCAATGATTCTCCCATTTAAAATTCAGATCCACATGTTTATTTTGAAACGATACTGTGATCTGTCTTGTCTACATGCCACTCGTGTAGGTTGTGTAAATTCATGTAACCATCTTTTTTAAATGTCGACTCATCAGAGCACAAAAATTTTTCGCGGTGTTTTTGTATCGTTGTTTGACAAAACCCAACTCTTGGAAGATAATCTCAGTCTAGAAGAGTTTGTACTCGCTGTACGTGATACGGGTGAAACGCGTTTCTTTGCAAGACTCGGTGGGGTGTAATTTTGGACACTCCTGTGCTTGCTTCGATTGCACGTACTGTAGTACTCGGGTCTTCCTCGACTACTTGTAATACGACGTCCTCGTAAGGGAAGGAAATTCTTCCTTCACCGTGTGCTTGGTTCGGAAATTGGCCCTCGGAGAGTAGTCGGTGCACATTTGTAAAAACTCGATGATCTGGATGACGAGCAGCATTTGGATACCTCTCACGATAAAGTCTAGCTGCAGCGCTAGCATTGCATCTGCATTCACCATAAATTAGGTGCATGTTAGCGTATTCCTGTGTGGTGTGCAGAGACATGCTGGCACTACACACACACACACACACACACACACACACACACACACACACACACGATCAAAAATAGTCCAGGGGAAAGCCAAAGTCGTAAAAACTAAACAGTCCAAATCAAAATCATAAGCAATCAAGTCCAATAAACAAAGCAAAAGTGTGTACGAAATCAACAACAAATACGGAAAGATGCGCAGTAAACGAAGGAGCGTAACGTACTGACTGATGACCATCTATTAATTACTCTACTCTTTGCTGATGACTGACCTGTATTGTGTACGTCAATGAAGATGTACAATAGCAGCTATTGTCTCGTTCGCACTCGTCAAATTGCGTATCCATCCATCTCACGCGTTAGTAAAAGTAACGTCACTATCTGTTTTGCTCACATTTCGGAAATGAATATCTCCGTCTCTTAGTCATTCATTCTAACACATTAGTAAAGATGACGTTACTATCCATCTCTCTCACACTGCTTAAAATTACTTTCTCCGTCTCCCCTGAACTGAAATCTTGAAGTAACAGCTTTGAAAAAAACCTTGGGTACACTAGAATGATTTTAATTTACGATAAAAAACAATACTGAAATCCAGGTTTCTTTACAAAAAAAATTATTATAGTCTAAATAGCCAATTCTCAAGCAAGTGTCATACCATTTTGGAATCCTTATGATACGCGCCAACTTTTAAAGCTACTTGCCAAACTAGCGTAGTACTTTTTTTTTCAGTACAGCCACTTTAAATAAGGCGAAGTATTAATTTTGAATACTTAGTTGGGCAATACGTGGAATTTTTTCTAAGCTGGAGCAGTTGGCTTTAATTTTTAGGCAACAATTTACGGAAGCATCATCAAGGATTACAAAAATAAAAATAATATATTTGATGGAAAGCTGCCAATTCTCATTAGTAAGCCCACAGAGTAAACCCAAGATTGCACTGGTGAGATTTCAGCGCTCGGATCAGACACTAATATCTATTTAGAGCTCAGTTGCAGACCATTGCTTCCAAGAAATTATCTGAATGAGTGTTTTAACTACCCTTACCCACTTACAGCATATCGACGTAGTAACATACAGTGTGACCCGCGTTAAAGTGCAACCCCGAAAATGGGTGAAATTAGATCGAAAACTATCGACGAAAATGGGTCTAAAAAACTTCTAAAAAAAAAACTAATTTTTTTATACGCCACTGAACATTTGTTTCCCGAATTTTGACCTCTATGTACAAATAAATTTATTCCTCCCAAACTAGCTGGCCGATTTTGATGAAATAAACGACAAATCAATGCCAAGTATTTAGCGATGAAAATAAAACAAAAAAAACAACAAAAAATGGCTTTAAATACTTCATTTTTTTAAATACTTGTGAGAAAAGTCACTATTTTTCACTGTTTTTTTCAATCAACTCAAATTTCTATGAAATAAACCCCTACATCTTGATTTGTTTTATAATTTATTATTATTTTTGACTGTATTAGCTTTCAAAAAAAAAATAATCAAACATTGTATCTCTAAAAATACAGGAGTTACGAATTTTTAAAGTTCACTACTCAGAATGGGCAAATCCAGGTAGAGACCCTTTTTTTATTCCTTTGTTATACCGGTGGCCAGCTGCTATTGTATTTAATGCTTGGGGTGTATAATAAAACGAAATAAGCTTCCAATGAGCTTATTCCGTTTTAGTTGACAGTTGAAATAAAACAAAAATTAATCAAAAACAATGATTTATTATTAATTATTGTTGACTTAGTATTAGGTTTTCGAAATGTGCTCCGCGTTGTTGCAAACACATTGCCACGCGTAATGATATGTGTTGTGTGGCCCTCCGTATAAGTTGCGGTTCATTTTTCAATTCTTCAGCGCACCTCATGATGCGGTCATGAAGCTCAGCCTCTGAATTCACAGGTGCACTGTACACCTTTTGCTTCATGTGGCCCCATAGAAAGTAGTCGAGCGGCGTCAGATCAGGAGAGCGGGCTGGCCAGCCCACTGGGCCTTCGCGCCCAATCCAGCGATTGGCATAATTATTATTTAAAAATTCACGGACATTGCGCCCGTAGTGAGCAGGGCAGCCGTCCATTTGCAAGTACATGCCCTGTCTCGATGCCAGCGGCACATCCTCTAACAGACGGGGAAGCTCATCCCTTAATAAAGTTAGGAATCGTTCCGAATTTAATGTCGCTGGTAAAATTACTGGTCCTATCAACATGTCGTCGAGTAGACCTGCCCAAACATTTATTGAAAATTACACCTGGAATGACGAGGCCCTCTTCAGATGTGGATTATCATGTGTCCACTCGTGCAAATTCCTAGCGTTCGTGATGCCATTCCTGGTGAACTTCGACTCATCCATCCATAAAATCTTTTTTAAAAATTGTGGATTGCGACGAATTTGTCGTTGTAGCCAGATCGACATAACGCACCTTGATTGGAAATCCATATCCCCGTGCAAATCGTGGACTCTTTGATAATGATATGGATGTAGACCTTCTTTCTTCAAGATTCTCCACGCTGAGGCTTGTGATATGCCGTGAAGTAAAGCTAAACGCCTCGTACTAATAGTAGGAGTGGCAAAAACGGTACTTAAAACCGCTTCTTCTATCGCTGTGTCGATTACAATGGATTCTTGTTCACGTCTTGTGTGTTGTAATCCAAGTCCGATGTCGGAGAGCTTCCGATGAACTTCCTGGAAGTTCCTTGCCGACGGTGCAAGTCTGTTCGGAAATGCATTTACGTATGCCGATCGAGCGACTGTTGTGCGTCCACCATACATTCCATAATAATAATGGATGTCAACGATTTCTCGCGGGGAGAATGCATTTAATCGCGGCATCTCAACCCAGCACAACCACGAAAACAGTCGAGTAACGTAACAAACAGTCAATAACAAAAACGTAACAAGTAGTCAATAACGAAAACTCAACGAAAAACTGTAACTTTAATGCGAGAACAACAGCTGACGTACAGCAGCAGCGATGTGATCGGAGCGGACTAGCGCGGGCGACTGCCGGACTGTACCAATACCCCTTCCCTTTTCCCCAAGCATTGAACACAATAGCAGCCGACCACCGGTATAACAAAGGAATAAAAAAAGGGTCTCTACCTGGATTTGCCCATTCTGAGTAGTGAACTTTAAAAATTTGTAACTCCTGTATTTTTAGAGATACAATGTTTGATTATTTTTTTTTTGAAAGCTAATACAGTCAAGAATAATAATAAATTATAAAACAAATCAAGATGTAGGGGTTTATTTCATAGAAATTTGAGTTGATTGAAAAAAACAGTGAAAAATAGTGACTTTTTTCACAAGTATTTAAAAAAATGAAGTATTTAAAGCCATTTTTTGTTGTTTTTTTTTTGTTTTATTCTCATCGCTAAATACTTGGCATTGATTTGTCGTTTATTTCATCAAAATCGGCCAGCTAGTTTGGGAGGAATAAATTTATTTGTACATAGAGGTCAAAATTCGGGAAACAAATGTTCAGTGGCGTATAAAAAATTAGTTTTTTTTTTAGAAGTTTTTTAGACCCATTTTCGTCGATAGTTTTCGATCTAATTTCACCCATTTTCGGGGTTGCACTTTAACGCGGGTCACACTGTATATTAGGCACTATGTTGCTCATTGTACGTATTAATTTCAGATGCTGATGCTTGCCTATTCCTTTAATTTTTCCCCGACTTTTGTCAGGGTTGGCAACTATAATGATAGGTACCTACCTCCAGAGGTACCTACTGATTCCGATACCAGTATCGGAATCAGTTGTCGAATTCATTGGGGCACAGATAATAAGTATTATATTATAACTAGTAACTAGGGAACCGCAACTGCGTGTCATCACGTGTAAGCGCAAATATTAACCTTTTTGTTTTGCTATTTATGTAATAAGATTATATTTGCAAATTATGTCTTGTGTTTATAAAATGAGTACTAATAAAATGTATCTAGACATTGATCTGCCATTTCCCTATAAATTTACTAAAATGCCACCTATAGAATGCTATGTGCTGTGCTTGATTTCTTGGTTTCGATTCTCGAGTCTGGCATGATTTTATTGCAGTTAAGCAAGATCAAAGTGGATATAGCAAGGCATCCGTCTCGTTAAAAGTTAGAGTAACAATAGGTGCAGACACTGAGAAATTACATTCATACTTTAGTTTCATGATATTAGAATTGGTAGAATTTATCTGTTTAATTATTTATTAGTTTACTCAAGTACCTACAACCCTTTTTCTCTCTTCTGTGATTACAACTAACATTTATAACATCGATCAAATATGTAATTATTATGATATATAAGTTATATTATATTTTTCGTGTTATTGAAAATCTGCGTAGAAAACAAACCGTTTTGAAACAAATATATAATTTCAGAACTGTAGCAAAGCAAATATAAAAAGTAAGTAAACGTTTCTAAACGGAGTCCATGTGTCAAGTTGTCAATCGTTATCAGTTTTCCATGGCCCTACCATAAATCGTCAAAAATGTTTAAAAAATAAGAATAGGAAATAAACAACTAAATAAAATATACACAATATATCATAGAGTTTCCATTTACAATATTTATGTCTTCGATAAGTTGATCCGATATTATTCAAATCTACTTATAGTCTTCATTTGAAGAGTCTCTTTCATGGAGTTAGTGATAAACAGTCTAAATGAAAAGCAGGCTAAGTGCGAAAATGGAGGCAAGCAATGAATCGTTGTCCGGTAAGTGGAATATTTGTGTTAAAACTGTTATGTAAAAGTGATGTACTAAACTTGCGTGTTTTAATGTAAAATAGTGTTGTCTCCGCCTTTGACTGGATCACCAGCCGTTCTACTGACTCCAGGTCGGACGAGAAACATCGCACAGGACATGGAGGCGCTCAGGCTGTCCCGTCAAGACAATCCTTACCTGCAGGTACGTCTTACATAATTAAATAAATAATAAATGCGTCTTCAGGCGGAAGTTTTCGTAATTTATTCGTTTTCCGCGATAATGTCGTAAGGAAGTTTGAACATGTGTGTGTTTTATAACATTTCTTGTATTGTTTGTTATTTATTGTGATTTCTTTATATGTACTTCATTGTGTAGACAATTAATGATGCCAGTAGAGAATTCATATGTGGTATTGGTGCCATATGTTGTTGTGTAATGAATAATATATGCAAGAATTTGATGTTGCAGTTGTTTGTTAACATGCATCATAATTATACAAACTGGATGTTGCACACATAATAAAATTCTACTTGCCTGTCTATACCTTTCTATTCTATTACTAAAGAATAATATGGTTCAGTGTGTATAAAAGAAATATTGTTGATTATCTAATTGGAAACTAAGAAGCTTCCACTTACCAGATTTAATTTTGACATGAGGGTTTTTTACTCCGAAAATATTGCTTTTGGTATTTTTATCTTTGTCTGATTTAGCATAGCATCATTTAAAAACCACTGAATGAATATTAATATAGTTTTCACATTGTGGTATCTTGGGGTCCTATATAAAATATGAGCCATAGTTTATGTATGTCTGTTCAGTTCGTCTGTTCTTTGTACGACACGCTGATTTTTCTTAACTGATACTATTAACAAAAATGTATTAAGTTTTTTCTTACTTTTTAAATATTATCAATGACTTTTAAATGTAGATGCATACATAGAGTGGTAGAAGAATTGTATCCCATCCACATTTTGCTATCTTTATTCAATAGGAGGCAAGCATATTGTCAACTATACTAGTTCTACCAATTTTAAAGATTTTAATTCATTTCTAAACTCCATGCGGCTGCTGCAAATTTCCTAACAGGAAACCCAAATATTGCAAACTTTTCCTACACAACCATTAACCTAGTTCTATTAGCCTGATGCAACACAATCCTATTAAAATAATTACTGTGATGCATTCAAATCTAATGCAGTATAATGTTTTATAATAAGTACATATTTCAAAACTGTATCCCCAATCTGTTTACAGCAAGTAATGGCAAGCAGAGAGAGTCTGATTGAAAGTCACCACCATGAGGAATGTGAGTCAGATGACACCATACTAATGTCTCAGGTAAGAATAAGTCTCACACTATTGTTATAATTCTTTATGTAGGCAGATTTCACATATTATAATGATATATTTGTCAGTCACATTATAAATACACATTCTGAGATATAAATGAATGATATTACTAAAGAATAGTGTCTGGTTTGGCCAAAAACTTCCTCCACTAGCCTACGCCTGTCCTGTAGGTAGTCTTTATACTAATTTTTACCATTTATTATTATTGACTTGACATATATACCTTTAAAATATTATGGAAAACTCTCACACATGCAGGTTTCACGATGTTTTCCTTCCCTCTTAATGCAAGCAATATAATTGGTATAGGTCTAGGTGCATAACTTGGAAATGCCATAGGCGTTTGGCTCGAAATCGAGACCTCTGTGTGGTATACGTATTGTTTCTCACTGCGCCACTGTGGGGGACTATAATGTGTATAAGAGGAATACTAATAAAGAGAAATAATAATGTGGTTTAACCCTATCACACACCAGTGTGAGAGGCGTTGAGTGGTAGGGTTAAACCACATTATTATTCCTCTTTATTAGTATTCTTCTTCCCAGGAAGAGGTCCATACCCCGCTGAGTCAGGGGAATTTTGCAAAAATTCAAACAACAAACACAACAAACACTTAGACTCGAAACAATTAATTGTGAATAACAAATTTGTCTGTTTTGTGTGGAGATCAAATCCACAACACTCGGAGCAGTGGTACTGCAGCATGTTAGTAACCGTCTGATCTCTAGATCTGTTGAATAAATATTTAGATTTATGAAAATAGTAGGATTACATTAATTTCAAAAAGTAGGTATGCATGGAGATAATTTGAATCGGCAATAGTAGAGTAAGACCAAGGATACTTATCACTTCATTCAATCCTTATTATTGCATGTTCGATAAAAAGATAGAGATAGATTTCGTTTCGATCCCACGCTTGTGATAAGAATGCTTGAGATGGTGGTATAACACCAAGTTATACAAGTGTCGTAACACAAGCACGCATATTATATAAAACTAGATGTGCTCGCGGTTGCACCCGTGTTTATGATTACTGCGCCGCCCCCGTGGATCGTAGCGTGATGTTATATAGCCTATAGCCTTCCTCGATAAGTGGGCTATCCAACACCTTCAGCTTTATAATATTTGTATAGATTACATAGAAAGGCCGCCCCTTTCCATGTATTTTTATATAAAACTAGATGTTCCCGCGGTTTCACCCGCGTTTATCGTTACTGCGCCGACCCCGTGGGTCGTAGCGTGATGTTATATAGCCTATAGCCTTCCTCGATAAATAGGCTATCCAACACTAAAATAATCTTTCAATTCGAACCATTAGTTCCTGAGATTAGCGCGATCAACCAAACAAACAAACTCTTCAGCTAACGTACTACACTCCGAAAAGTCTGGGTGCAATTATTGCGCAGGATACATACATTTCTCCATCTCTGATTTTTTAAGTGGCTCTTATTCGTTAGCGAGCCTATAATTGCCGTCTTTGAACCACAGCCCAGGCTCCGTGCTATTACTGAGAAGTTCTTGGCAAAATACTCCTTCATACAATTTTACTATGGCGGCCGCGCGTCGATTTGAATATCGAGCTCTGTCGTTCAGTCCAACCGCGTCTTACGCTTAGCGCAGTCTTAATATTTTATATGCAACTTATATTTGCAGCAATTTGGCAGCACAGCCCTGGACTTCATAGAAGACGACCCTATGACCCTAAAGGAGGTACATGAACATATGATCAGGTCACCGCCGCCGACCAGCTGCTGGCCACACGGTAAACAAAATCCACAGATTAAGAAACATTTCAAAGACTATAAGAAAAAAGTCACAAATTTTTTTACGAAATTAAGATGTTTTGAGCTAACTGTCTCTAAATTTAATATGTAACCTGTAATTTAACAGTTACTAATATAATTTTATAATAATATTTATCTCTATTTTTCTTTAGGTTTTGGAGATAGGTGACATAATAGGTGTCGCAAAGTTTGGGTCTAATTAAATAATGTACTATATGTTGCAATGAGTTAAACGGTACTACCTACCCTAGGATCTTTCTGATATAGACGATATAATCGTATATATCAGAAACATACGTAATAATCAGATGATTGCAACTGTATTATATAAATCGATTAAAAGCCAAGTTCTAGTAGTAAACGCATTGAATACATTATAATAAAGTAATTCAGTGTAATTAATTGTCACGAGTAAGGTATTCGTGACAATTACCTTAAGTTTCCTATTTCATTGTTTGCCAAAAATGGTCCAAGTAGCCTGTTTTAAGGTAGAGATAATCACATTCTAAGGTTGGTTACCTTACCTAATAGAAAGCAAAGAATCATTGGATGCCTGTGTATCTAAACAGACTTCCTCTAGCATTTGCCCTATATTTCCTGGGCAAACTTAACTATCTCACATGGAATGGCAGCAAAATGAACAAGCAGACTGACAGCTTGCCAGGATTACGCAAATGCAACTCTTGTCTTTCCAACTCCAAAAATGCTTTCATAACTGATATAGTTTACCCTTGATTTATTCTGAAGGTCAGGGACCTTACCAGCATTTCTTAAAGCATTATAATTGCGAGACAGGTATACACTCTGTAACGTGTCGTCTCGCTCTCGCCCATTTGCAAAGATGGAAATATGAGTGGTAAGGTTCCACAGATCTAATAGTCGATTTTACTAAAATGACTTCGAGAACTGGTTTGCATATCGGATTGGTTAAAAAACGGTGACATCAATTTATATTTGCCCATGATTACAAACCCTTAAAAACCCGGCTAAGGATAGTTCAATATTGAAAGATAATTTGATATCTCTAAAAGCAGTATGTAATGCTAATTTGTAAATGCATAGAGTTTAAATGGAATAATAGCTGTAACTTCTAATCATAGCTGTCTCATTACTTTTTTACTTCAATGACGTTATAGGTTTTTTAATTGAAAGTCATTACAGTTTTTAATAAGCACTTACTGTCCTACGGTTACATACTAGGCATAAATCTATACAATTATTATAAAGCTGAAGTTTTGCTGAAATTATTATAAAGTTTATTTGTTTGTTTGCTTGAACGCTGCAATCCCAGGAACTACTGGTTCGAATTGAAAAATTCTTTTAGTGTTGGATAGCCTATTTATCGAGGAAGGCTATAGGCTATATAACATCACGCTACGACCCACGGGGGCGGCGCAGTAACAATAAACGCGGGTGAAACCGCGGGCACATCTAGTTTACTATATACACAGTGTACCACTTATGTACAACGAAGTTAAGTATATAGTGAAGTTATACTTAGTTTAGTTGCTATGTTTAACTAAATTGTTGGGCTTAGAAAAACACATTTCTTTCTAAATTTTCTTTTTTCTGGATGGAAGGTACGTTATGTCCTTTTCCCTACATCGGAAGACGTATATGCGTTTCATGATGATCTGTCAAATAGTTTAGGTATGAAAGCATAACAATCAATCTCACATTCGCATTTATAATTAGGATTAAATTATGCTATTGAATTACATCGATGGGCATTTATTTATTTGTGATATTATACAGGGTGTCCGGTAATTAATGGATAACCTTGAAATGTCTTATAGTGGAACTGAAGGCCGTTAAGAAAAAAGAAAAGAAAATAATTAAAAAAAAATATATGTATATATTAAACAGTGCAAGCTATATAGCATAGCATACTTTTGACTGTCTATCCATTAGCAAAATTAATGTTTAATAATAAAACAACAAAAAACCGATGGATTTCATTCATTTATGGTCGTAGTACACAAGAAAGTTATACATGGTAATTAAAAAAAAACATATCTCAGGTAGTAGTTAGGATAGATTTTATTTCATATTTTTTTCTGAACGGCCATCAGTTCCACTATAAGACATTTCCAGGTTATCCATTAATTACCGGACATCCTGTATATGCATACATAGACTCACGCCTGTATTCTCGAAAAGTTAACCCTCGAGTTTAGTTCAAATATTTTTGTGCAATACTGCTTGCATTTCTGAAAGTAATAATATTTATTTTTGTTATTTCCATACCAGAGTTAATTCAAAGCAGTTTAGCATTTTAGCAGTGATAACATAGCATATATAAATACTTTTCGCATTTGTAATATTGGTATGTATGTAAGGACGAAGCCGTATGCATTATAATCTGCTAAGCCCTTTTAAAATCTGACTGATATTATTTGGAATACAGAAGACTGATAAGTGTAATCTGTCCATTTGTTTTGAAGGGGATTTGTTTTATTTAAAGTCATGTTATACTATTTCAGTATTAACAAGTTTAATGAATGCTTATTGCTTTTTAAAAGTGAACATGTTTCTGAATTTGAAATAATTATTTAAGCCTAAATAAATTTAAATTTATTTATTGTTTATTCAGTCGTTTTTACAAAATAGCTACAACCAGCTATTGTTCTTTTTTATTTATTAAAGGTAAACAAACTGGATAATAGCTCGCATCGCATGCAGTCCTACTGATAGGTTCTCACTCATAGCTGACTCTAGAGAAAGGTACTAAGGACGTTTGAAAGGAATTGGAAAGGTGATTATGTAAGCCTCTGGAACTCCAAGATAAATCGATTTCTTTTTCATAACTAGGAACATTATGGACACCAATATTAAAGAAAATTAATATAATCTATCAGAGTGCCTACCATCAGTCTTTACCCCTTAATCCTCTTCGTTTAATCGTTACTATGTTTATTTTACTATTTTATTTAGTTCATCAAAGTTACCACTAGGGGCGCTTTTAGAAAACACATAGCAAGATATGGCGCTACGTCTGTATGTTTTTATTTCGTTTAAATATTTAATTAATTTTCGGACGAAACACAAAGCGGTGAAACGGCAATAAAGGTAGTATATTTAAAGTAATTTAGCATTAAAAAAATTCAGTCTGGATATAGGTAAGCTATCGCTTTTAATAAACTAATAATTCTAACCTCAAATATGTTTTCCCGCCTCAAGACACACTGTCGTACCGTGCGGCGAGCGCATTCGACTTCGCTTGCGACAGTCCCGTTTCATACAGCGCTTACTCGGTCAATTCACAGGAAAAGGTTACTAACATTCATACTTACTTATGCTTTACGTTCTATGTGTATGTGTGTCACTCGCTTTTTATGCCTAATTACACGAATACAGTTTCTTGATGCAAATGTAACGGTATACCTTTCATTTTACTGAGTATGGCAAACAAATGTCATGCTAAAAAGTGTCGCTGAGTAAGGCAGGCAAAGATAGAAATTTGCTTCAAGAAAATGTTATGTGAATGGGCAATTACGCACTGTTTAACATAGTCTGAGATTTTTGATTGATTAATTTACTACAGAGCAAAGACATTAGATTTTATCTACGATATATGTATCTATCTCGATATGTATGATTCAGCTAATGTCTATTCAAACTTTATAGACTGTATTAGCAGCAATGGCAGTATCTTCATAAACAACCCAATAGGCTTGCCGTACTGAAATGCATGAACCAGAATATATAATAGTTTTTTTTTTAATTTTTATATTCAATCTACCTCTAGCATGCTTAGCGTGATTTAGCGAGCGCAGCCTAGACATGCAAATGAAAATGAAGAATTAACACTTAAGGCAAATAAATGATTATTATTATTAATAATAAAACTTTCCCATTTACTGTTATAAAATCATCGGTTTTGACTTATTGTAAAACCTAAAGGTATGCTTCTGATTACATACAAAGACATCGCTTAAAGAAATGATTGACTTCAGATTGCAGTAGACTGGCAAAGTAGAAATGCAGTGGAACAAGAAATTAAATAAGTTTAAGTTAAAATTCAATAATATTAATAATATTTTCTATCACATACACACAACACCACGTAGTCCAAACTAAGCAGAGCTTGTACTATGGGTGCTAGACAATGGATAAACATACATATATACTTTTTTTTTTGTAAATACCTACATATTATACATAGAAACACCCAGACCAAGACAAACATTCATGTTCATGCACACAAATGTTTGCCTTGTGCGGGAATCGAACCCGCGACCTCAGGCGTGGCAGTCGGTTACACTAACCACTACGCCATCGAGGCATCGCATGACCTCTCTTGTGTATTTGACGTCCATTACGGACGTCAGATACACATTACTATAATTAGTAAAAGCTTACGTCTAAACCAATAGGTCAGTAGGTCTAGCACGAAAATGTCTATCCGAAAGTTCGGGCCCAACGTAAAAACTTACACTGGAGTTATAAAATAACATTAGTCCGTTGATCGAATTGCTTCATGAAAAGGTTTATCAAGAGGTTACGTAAGGAAATTAGAATCGAATTTCGGAATAAATGTGTTTTGTTACGAACAGTCGACCGGAAACTTACCGAACCAGTCTCCTACTGATAATAAAGCGCTTTCTTAAGAAGCCTGGGAGCCCTACTCACTACAAGAATGCGACTCTAGTTTGTGCAGCTGCGATCTTTTGCCTGGCGGAGGTATAACTTTCACTAAGATATCGCTAGGTTGAACATAAATCCAGATTTAAGACGAGATGCCGTAGTTGTCAATATGATAGCAATATATTACATAGATGAAAATAATCAGAAATCTCAGACAACTAACCGTAATTAAACTTATTACTTTTATAGTCAGTCCCACAACTGACAAGTAAAAGTCGGAATGATAAATCGCATGCTGTCTCACTCTTGTTAGGTTAAAGAAGAGAGATGACGAGACTTTTTTTTAGATGGTGGTGGAACAAGTCCTCGATATTATATACCTAATATTTTATTTATTTATTAGATTTAAGTAGAATATATGGCATTTTAAGTGTACTTCTAAAGAAAGTGTGATCGGCTGTCTGTGGTTTTATATACATAAAAATCCTAAAATAATTATAGTCTTCAATTAACAAAGCCTTATCATGTACCTTTATTAGGAATCTGTGCTGCAGGAAACTTTAAGAAACATTGTTAAACTTATGTTAACTAACCATATCTTTAAATATGGCTACCGGCAGCTGAATATTTTTTATTGCATGTTGTTCTTAATATTCGTTGCAATAATAATTGCTTCTATAATGTACAATCAGTGCCAGCATTATCTGTATCAAAACCTATTTAGTATTGTTTTTGGTTTCTTCGAAATATCATAAAGCTCCATGAATATGATCTCATTTAAGGAGTTGCTAAGCGGCCGGTCTCCTCGTCGTGGAACACGTTGCGATGAGTCCCGCAATAATAACAGTACGGGAAGGCCCAGGTCTTCACGGTCTGCATCGCCAAGGTCACATGACCTCACGCTGTGTGGACGGCCTTTGTCTTTACCAGGTATGGTATTTATTTTGTCTTGATGACCACTATGTCCCTGAAGAGGTAGGCAGATGTGTTTAATTACATTACACACATGAAATTAGGTAAGTACAATGCCTGACTTGTGATGAGCCTGAGAAGTTTCTAAGAAATAACCAATTAACCAGAAATCGAATCGATTGGCAATTGTGCAAACACGTCTTGAAAATACTGGTGTTTAGACAGGCCACTTTGAGACTACCTAGTTTTTCTTCGAGCTTGATTAGCCAAGTTTACTTCAAGTCTAACTAAGTTTACTCAAAAATATGATTATACCGAAGTTTATACCAAAAATTGCTTCGAGAAGCAACCGCAGCAAACCAGGATAGTCGAAGTATACCCAACTAACCAGTAGATCAACCATAAAAATGTTTAGAATTAGAAATTTTGGGGCGAACGAAATAAACTTACAATGAAGTTGTCTCGGTTTCTTTCTTACAAAGTGACATTAATCCGTTGTTCGGACTATTTCATGAAAGGCTTAGGATAATCAAGAGGTTGCGTACCGGAATTAGGGACGAATTCGGAATAAATGAGTTTCACCGTACAAACAGTCGCCCTGAAACTTGGATATTTACGTTTCATAGTACACCAGCAGAGTAATCAGGCCAGTTAATAATATCTCTTATTTTCACTCCACATCACGATAGTTCCCTTGAAGTTGCATATGGTAAATATCGTCAGTCGTGTGTGCAATCCGCACTGAAAATCAGCACTCTATTTTGGGCCCCTATTGACCACACTACAGCAAATGCTGAGTGTGTACCAATTTGTCACAGACTTCATGTATTAGTTTGTTTTTATATTTACTTGCCTATTTTTATTTTAAACTATTTTCTTTGTACTGATCTGTGGCAAATAAACGTATTTTTTTCTTTCTTTATTTTCGATCGTTAAAACGTGTTTTTGTAATCATCAACAATTTGACAATTATAGGTGAGAGCCACCTCCGCAACGCCCTCAGCAAAAAGCAGAACAGTCAGCCGAACGAAAAGAGTGAGAGATCCGAGCGGTTCTCTCTTTTACAGCATCCGCGTCCCTTACGAAGACCGCACAGTCACAGGCGCGACGAGGACAGCGTTCAACTTGTGCAAGATTGCGATAAGTAATAATTACTTAACATTGCCAATGAATATGGAATAGGAATAATCGATTGTCAAAATGGGATGTGTTCGTTAGTAATGATAGGAGAAAGTGCGAGTTTCACGGAGTTTGTCAGGTGACCGTGCCCTTCAAAGGTTCAAGGTTATAATAATTAATAACCTTCAGTGGAACTTGTGACGAAATAAAGGTTTATTAAACTCAGTATTATTACTTACACATCTGGCGATTGACCTTGACCTTCAAGGTGAAGTCTATGGTAATTATTAATATTCTCTTAAAATGAGGCAAAATTTAAAAGGTTAATTGATTTCAGTATTATTACTTACCTGTTTGGTAATTGACTATGAATTTCACGGCAGATGTTTAAGATTATAATAATTAATAATATACTTCGATTCTGAGACAAAATTTATAATTTACGTGATCATCCATAATTTAAATTCACAAAGTTGACAGTTTTAGTCCATATTTGGCAAAAAACATGTTCGATAAAGGTTTAAGGTCAGTAGAGTTTCTAAGGTCAAGGTTAACAATAAAATATGTCTGCAGTTCGATTATTATAGTAACTTTTGTGAGTTGTATTTATAAAATAACCTAGAAAACCGTTAGTCTCCTTGAATGGAATCTTCAGATAGTTGAAGGTTCCGAACAAATTCCAATTGAGTTCTAACTGATTTCTAGGTTACTCTAAATGACATTCCGAAGTTCGATATTAATTATGGAATTGATATTAAAAATATAAGCAGCAGATTGAATTGTCTGAGGTAGCGCGTCTTGTCTCTCGCCAGTTGAAGAATGATTCCGAAAAGTTTCCGAAGTGCCGCCGGCAGTTTGCCTCCGAAGGAAATTTTAACAAATAGCAAATTGTTTGAAATACTTCAATTGTAAAAATAAAGTGAAGAAATGTTGATTAATAATTAAATATAAAAACAAAATGTTAAAATATATCGGCACAGAATATTAAACATAGTAAATAATAGTAAAAAAAATGCACGATATTTGGAAGCAATTTTAGAGATGAACATTTAGAAAAATCAGTTTTGCAAGAATTAGGTATATATTTTTGTGCTTATCAAAGTTTGGAAATTTTGTATTATTTAGTGTAATAATGTAGTTTTTGGGACTACCTCAAATAACATTAAAATGTACACCTAAAATGTGTCCTTATTCTAGGATATATAAAATTGTCTTTCGTTTCAATAGCATGACTGGGTCATGTTAATAACGATTTAAGAATTGTTAAATTTCGACGCGTGATACGGAGTTCTACGTCTAATATATTGAATATTTCTTTGAGAACGTCGAAGTTTCCCGTCGATATTGTTCAGATCAGAGAATAGCATGGGCTTATCTCGAAATTAATTCAATTAGCATTAGGCATACCGAGAATTGAGTCGAGAATACTTAGGTTTGTCTTAATAATATTGACGCGAGAAACCGGCTACGTTTGCCTCAAGAATATCTAGGTTCATTTCGAAGATACGTGGATTGCCGTCGAGAATACCAAAATGATTTCTTTCGAGAAAACTCAGGCATGTCGCCAGAAAATCGAAGTATCGTCAAGGAAATCATGTATTGTCTCGAGAAAATCATGTGTTGTCTCGAGATAATCATGTATTGCCTCATAAACATAGTCTTGCCTCTAGAATTCCATAAAAAGTGGTATTTAGCCGCGTCATTGCCGATGTTTGCCGCCTAAAGTACACGAACACCACACAAATTCCTATAAAATGCTCACCGTAGCTATAGTACGCTGTCCTACCAAAGTAGTTGAATTAGTCGTTTAGTTTAGTATATAGTATTATTGTTATAACTAATAAATAAGCTTTATTAGGTAAAATTATAGACAAGCGCGAATCGCTGAACTAGCTCTAAAACTTAAGGGACTTTATTTTTTGAAGACTTGAAACATTTTTTAGTAATCGAAAATTGAGTACTTATTTTTGTCGTGTAAGTTCTTTCAATAAATATATAGCGTAGATTATAGATTTATTAAGTTACCGAATTATTATTAATAGTTCAAAATATATCCCACCATTATTTTATAGTCCAATTATAGTACTGTACAGTCAGCAACATAAGATTATATAACCGCCGTGATATTTTTTGAAATATTAAATAAAATTGATTGTATCGAAATTTGATTGTTTTTACTGATGCTGTCTGTACTTTTATATGTATATTATTCTTATATGTTTATTTAGACCACGCGTCATAGTGGTGTAAGGTAAATATTATTTCGATGTTTTAATGTTAAATGTTTATTGAAAATAAATTTAAATGAAAAATCGAACCCCTAACTTTTGCAGTCGTTACAGGGATTTTTATCGAAGTCTATAATGTGATTATATGGCAGTTCCTTATTAGTTAATTATGGATTTATTATTAGATTTTCCATATAGAAAAAAATACACATATGTATACTTATACACTAGAAATTATTTAGACGACTTTTACTTATTAATTTTTCCTTAATAAATATAACTCTAGTCTTAATTCAAGTCCAAAGCACAGGTTCCTTATATGATAAATTTGTAACTTTAAAATGAAAACAAAATATAAAATATATATTAAAAAAAGAAACTTAAACACTAAGCTTCACGTCACTTTGTTAGGCTTCGATAAAAACACTTGCACACGAAAAAATATTAATAATTAATTTATTTAAATTTATTATTTGTTCTAAAAATATGATTAAAAACGACCATTATAAGTTTTATTTGTAGTTTACAAATATGTACGTAATTATTAAGTATTATCGGGAATTGGAAATTTCTTTGTTATGGCTAAAATTCAATTTTGGCGTACCTTGAGAATGTGTCTTCGAATTTTATTGAATTGCCGTGTTTATTGAATATTTGTATATTTTTGTCGTCGACGTGCCCGGAGTTTGACCTTCATATGTTTACGCCTTGGAGACTAATTAAAGGGTAATCTTTTTTATTTTGTGGAGCCATTCTTCTCTAGTTTAACTGTTTTATATAGATGTGTTTTTCCATAGGTAAGAAAGAAATAAATATTTTTCCCGGTTAAAGTTGTGTAATCAAAAGATTACAGGAAGTCTAACATAATGTAATTTTAAAAGGTTAAAGAGATGATTCGGGATAGTTTTTAAGCTGACTTCAGGTCGTATGTGACTTCATTTTGTGTTTGACACTATTTTGTTATTGACTATTATATGTGTCCTAACATTGTAGATGATCTTATGGACACTGTACTGAGGCTAACTTCACATTTTGAGTGACCACACTGTATTAATATTAAAAAGAGGAATAGTGTGGTTTTTTTTTGTTGATGAGTGTTAAACTCGAAAACTTAACAATCGATTACGACCATATGTTTTATTTTATTTAAAATGAGCGAAACGGCAGGCAAAAGCTAGTGTTTTATAAAATGGGGTAAAATTTTACATGACATAATTTTCATTATTATAAGCAGTTAAACTAGAGGAATGGTTGTAAATGTAATATTTTGATGTTAAATGTTGTATTAGTAGTGTGACGTTGTATTGGTGCTCAGGCGCGCGGCGGTCGAGCTTACACGTGTTGAACTGTCAATAATTTCTATATTCCGTTGTTTGTGTACATTTATATTCTATGTTTTATTTTTGTATAAATCTTTAGCGAGGTAAACAGATCCTTTTAAATGGGTAATATTTTTGTCCACGTCGCCATAGCTGATTATTTTGACGTGATATTGGGGGTTACACTGAGAAAAGGCCTGTGCCCAGCAGTGTACAAAATACAACAGTTTTATATCTGTATATAAACTGCCCCATTGCTAGGCACAGGCTGATATTATTATACTATATATAATTGTTTATATTAGATTTCAACTTATGTGTTGTAAGAATAGTAAAATCTTGGTACGAATCGAAAATTGTACGAAGACGCATTAGTATGTTCATTATTACTGTCAATTATTCGAATAACTTGATCATTCGCGAGATTCGAATATTAGATATCTTTAAATAAAAAGGATTATAAGAAGTACTGAGGCGATTCGATTTCAAATGAGCTATTAGATTGCTTGGTCTACGAGATTTAATCACAAGGAAACTGACGTATCTATTCTTCAATCACTGTAACTTTCTTGTTGTCTACAAGCAAAACGACAGTCAAAGGTATAAATATTAATTCATGTTGGTCACAAAGTAACACTTATGAACGTCAAAGTTTCTGTTCAAAACCTCTATAGTAATCGCTACATAGATTATAGCGATTACTATAGAGGTTTCCTGTTTTCATACTAACCAGTAAATTTTGACGTTCATAGGTGTTACTTTGTGATGTTCTTATTTGAATTATTTAAGTTCTCGTCTATCTTTACGTCGCATAAGAATCTATTTACCTCGCCACTTATTTCTTTTTGTTGTTAATAATATTTTAAGATACTAGTCTAGTGAATAAGTTTGAGGTGAAATATTTTCTAGACAATGCGGTTTGTAATGAACACCATAGAATGAGAATTGATTAGCGTATTTGTATGTATGTAGAGCCACCACATAAATATCTTCAGCTGCTTTTGAGTTTTGCTATTTTATAGTGAAGTTTTCAGAGTAATTTAATTCAAACAAATTCAATTCTTGGCTAGCTTAAAGTTGGTTTGTCAAGTCGTAGAATGCCAGGAATAATTAAAACCCTATTGTCACCGGTGTGTCGCTGCGACTCAATAGGTTAAAACAAAGGATGGCAAAAGAAATAACCTGCAATTAAAATATCTTTTTGTTTTAAATGCTATCAGCAGATGTTTAGTATATTTTTATTTGCGTTTGCGACACTGTTTTTAATAAGACGTCTGTAGAAGAAAAGAATTTTAATTATAATGGTCGAGGTAAATGGGCCACCGTTAGTCATACTAACCGCGGCGAAACACAGTAACAATATTGACTAACTATGTATAACTGTAATTGCGTTTCGCCCGTTGCTTTACGTCGGATTTCTGTTAATGGGTGGTAGTTACCTACACTCGGCCAAATATATGTGGTCTATCACTCTACGGTTGAGGTTCATTTGAACGTCATGAAACAATAAGGTCGATTTCCCCTTGCAATAATATTATGACAGTGACCTTTGCTCTCTTTATCATATATTAATTCATTTATATTTACATCATGCCGTGTTTCAAGATAGAAAAGTTAGCGATAATTAGATCTCACAGAAAGTTTTGTCATAACTGGTAAACCACTTTCTTGGCTGCTTGCCTGTAAATAATGTAATCACTCATGGTACACTACTCAATTCTCATTCGTATGCCTCGTGCCATTTATGCGATGTACAGTTAATAAATAGATGGTTTTCTAGACTTTCCTGTTATACATATTGTAAATAATGCGGTTGGTGATTGTGAATGATCTTAGGTGCCGATTCATGTAATGAGTGTATAACACCTGCGTTTGGTCATCTACTTTAAGTCCCTTGTAATAAAGGGTCAAGATTATTCCCATTACGACTAATAGTAAAATCCAATAACATTGTTTGACCAAAGGTATCGAACTTTAGACCTCGATCAGCCGTAATTATATGCGAGAGAGAGAAAAATAACCCTATTTAGATTATCTCGTTGGTGCCGTAGGTACCTAATAAAACATGTAGTAAAAGTAACGGTATTAGATATTTTAGTATTTGATATTTGAATATTCGATATTTTAATATTCGATATTTCAATATTCGATATCTCATTATTCGATACTTCACTATACATATTTCAGTATTCGTTATTTTAGTCTAAGATAAAGGCTTGCATGTTTTAAGTTAAGCTAGCTTCTTTCCTCCAAATACTTTCCTCTAAGCAAAGTCTAGTAGAAAGATAATTCATAATCACCAGCCGCTCTCTATGATTAATCGTATCAATTTATCCACAACCAAAGAGTAGGCCAATGTTTATATTCGTGTGTTTATGTTTTTGTATAATATTGTAATTCTGGTCATTCGCTGGTCGATATATCCAGATTGTCGATAAAATTAATAAAGAAATATTTAATTCTGGTTTTCTGGTTTTATTTATATACAATATTACTATTATATACTTACGAAATATACATTATCTAATATCTATATCCCTAAAGGATCTAGATCTTATAATTGGAAGTCTGCCGTATTTTGTGGGTAGTTACAAAATAGAATAATACAACAAAATTTTATTTATAATTTTATTAAATTAATTATTTCTATAACTTTTTACATATAGTAAATTATATGTGCCATGTTTTGTCAATTACATTGAATAATGCTGCCATGTCACATCAGCAGTAGTCACAATTGTACCTAATGTTTTGCCTCTACGATCAGACACGAATGGCCGCTCGCTTCGACAAAGAGCGTCGAATACCCAGATACACACTCGACAATCTACTGATGAGTTCGCCTTCTTGCTCGGCGCCATTTTGAACGCCGCCATCTTGTGAAGACGAACGCGTCAGTGTACGTGAACGAATGAACGAACTATTTTCGCCAGTGACGTCACGCGCCGAGGTGCGAGCGGGCCCCACGCCCGCGACTAGCAACACGCCTCCGCGCACAACTTGGTCCAAGAATATATTTATGAAATAATTTGTATAAAAATTTTGGCTCCAATATTTACAAATGCACTGATATTTTTTTACAACGCCGGACTAATTTTTACAGCGACTAAGTTGGGTAAAGGGTCGCGGAGGCGAGTCGCCGGCCGCCGACGGACGAGGATTATTATTGCAATTTCATTTCTAATAACACATTTCTTATCTAATAAGAGGTGCGCGCGTACAGTGCGCGTACATGTCTAATACCCTATCGTTACAGTGATACACCGTCTTACATTAGGGCGGACGACGCGCCCGAGTAATGCTACTAGTGAATAAACTCGGAAGATATAGCAACACAAACTCACTGTAGCAATAGGATACAGATAAAACGTAGTAATGAAAAGACAACACCGAAGGCAGAGCTGACCGGTTCCGCTACTTACGGCACCCGCGCGCTACTAACTATATTCGTATTCTGAAATTAGCTTCTCCCTGTTTCGTGTTTTAAAATTAACGTTTAGAATTAACACACAAGTTGAGGGGCTTATACAGAATTTGTACTCTTAAAGCGTCCCGTCGCCGGCACCCATGATACACTCGATTGCAAAATAACGGTTCATCACTACGGTAGTGTCCACACTATCGAACGTACGGCAGGCGAGTGAGTTGATCGAAGCGAAACACTGGTACGATATAAAACGACAAAGCACTGTTCTAACAATAAATTAAATATTTTTTTTGTGATACATAAATAATAACCGAATGATAAATAAATTTCTGTTCATATAAATATTCTGACAGAGGCATAGGTCTGAGCGTCGAAGTCAGCTGACTTCACGCCAGGACGGAACGCACGACCCCGCTCGCTTGTACAGCCTAGACTAACTTAACAACGTTCTTAGATGGTACTCAGTCAACTCGCGACAATTGCGTCAAAGTAATATGAAAACAGCTGGATGGACTCGTTTATCGATGTAGCTTAACAAGTTATAAAACTTAAGTGACTTAGAACACATTAAAACAAGATACTGTACATTTTTACATTGTGATGTGAGCAGCGTATAACATGTAACTCTATGGCGGCAGTACACGATTGAGCAAATTTCAAACGTGTCAAAGAACGAATGATATACACTAAATTATTAAATGAATGGAATAGTACATGTCAATGAGTTGTTTGACACATACGGTGTAGTTCATTCGTTCGTTTGACGTGTGTGACGTTCGATCGTGTAATGTCGGCGCATCGTATGTGTGTTGCTGTGTAAGCGAGCGTGGGCGCGAGCGCGAGCCCGGCGCGTCACAGTCGTGAGTGAGTGTTGCGCCCGACATCTCGACAGGACAAGTTCCCGCCAACGCGCATACAACACAATTACCTTAAGAGATCAAACTGTCATTAAAAACATTATACTTACAAATGATAATACGTTTACAACTATCCTTATTATAAACATCCATACCTAAAACAATTTACAATAATATTTTATGCAAATTATATTTAGATAAACGTAACACATTCCGGGCCGGGGCGGGGCTGTGAGATCGACCCGACCGCCAGCCCGCAGAATGTCGATATATATTTATTGAAAATAATATAATACAATGAAAATTCAGTCGTTCATCTCAAAAATGAATCAACAATTTATTACAAGATACAATAGTTTATAACAAAAATATATGTGTACTCATCTAGATGTTTCCTCGTGAATTTTGTTTGTAACACAATGTATTGTCCAGCTTTACATTTCGTGTATAATATATTATTTTTTTGGTACATGAATGTCCACATAAATTAAAATCGCAACTAAATAACTGTGTCATTACAGTTACAATAACATAGATTAAAAAGCGGAGGAGATAGATAAAAATAAAACAGAGTTAGCAGTGTAAGTGACCCCAATATGGGCTAAGATCACATATGGGGTCAAACACACTGCACTATAAATATGTTAAAATAAGAATAATATGAAAGTGCAACATTAAATAATATGAAAAATAATTGTTTTTATATAACTCAAGTTCAGAAAGTGGCCGGACGTATAGATATCTGCAGCAGCCGGTAGTGACACATTTACTCAGTCGATCACGTGTGACAATGAAGTGAGATCATTAATTATAATTCAATATTAATACTTAACAATACGATGGTTAGTGGGTGATGTGTGTTACGAGCAGTTGGACGTTATGCGATTTTAGACTGTACGACTTATGCAATAAAGTCAAAAATAACATAAAACATTTCATTACAACATGTATTGTCTACAACTACCGCGTATTAAAAAATAAAAAGTACATATGAATAAGTGAATGATTGTGATCAACACGAACGTAGCCAAGTCCTCGGATATTAGCGTAAGTTCGCACAAGACAGCGATCGTGCTTCGATCAAGTATAGGCAGGCAATATGGCGTATTTAATATCTACCGATTCCTGTGACTCCACTTACGCTTCATCTAGGATAGGCAACAAGGTGTATATGTACCCAGAGCAAAGTTTAGAATTGATTGTATACTTTCGCCAAAAAAAAAACAAATAAATAAAAAAAATATAATTTAGTTTAAAAATAAAAGTTTGTGCCACGGCCAGGTCACGCTAATGTCGATCAATGTTATAAAACTAATTCTCATAGCCAAATAACTGTTAGTACCTGAATTTAGTTGATAATCCTCGTTAGAAAAATTACTTAGCAATTAAAAAAACAATACACTTTTTGGTGGGTTTCTTTTTTGTTTTGTGTTTAAACCCAATTATAAATCACTTTACTCCAAATCGGTTCATCATTCACAGATCTAATTCTATTTGATTAATTTTTACAAGAAAAATAATTATATACAAAATATAAAATTGTTATATTATCTATACAACATACGCTATAATAGCAACTTGTTTTTTTTTGTGGAAATCAATAACAATAAGTACCTAGAGAGTTCTTCAAAAACGATTTTTACTAAGACCGTTAAAATTTATATTCGAATATATCCGATAGAAAAATTGATCAATAAATACAAAAATAACATGGTCATTTGCAAATGGGCGAGCAAGGGGCCCTGTGTTCATTTGTACGAGTTGTTTCAGTAAGTGTCCGGCCCCCCAAGGCGTACAATAAAATGTATGATATAAAATATAAAGTATTAAAATTATTAGTGACATCATGTAGATATAGATTTGCACACATTGCGTGTTCTCAACACAGTGGAATATGTGACGTCAGTGTGTCGTCACGACTCTACACAATATTGCAACTCATCCAAACGAGCCAGGCTCGGTACAATTAAATAGAAAGAGAAAAAAGAAATAAAACAAAACAAATACAAATTCGTCTGAAATGTGAAAAATAAAACTGAATATAAATTTTTGGCAATTTTGTACTTAGTGATGGTTCGCAGAGGTGTGTAGTGTGTTCACGTGTACAGTGTACTGTGTATGTGTGTGTTTCTGAGGTGTGTGTGTGTGTTTCTGAGTTGTGTGTGTGTGTGTGTGTGTTTCTGAGTGGTGTGTGTGTGTGTGTGTGTGTAGTATGTATGTGTGTGTATGTGTGTGTGTGTGTGTGTGTGCGGCGCGGGCGCAGGTGTGTTCGTCGCCGAGTCACTCTGTCCGTGCAGCCGTCGGCGTCACGTACGGTCACAGAAACAACATTCGCCTTAGTACATGTATCAACAAAATGTTCTACGTTTGTTTACGTTATGGAGTTATAACGTGTAGCGGCGAGCCGATGCCGGCTACCCCCGTCTCGCCCCGCGCCGCCATCCGCTCACCTGGAACGTAACAAATATACTTTTATTATAACTAATATTCTGATCTTATACCTAGATATTCCAGAGCAGTCTACTAGAAGGCACTTTTCGTTTTATTCTATAAAAGCTTTCTATTCTGTAAAAGCTTCCATGACGAACTCAAGTGACATAGTTTAATAGTAACCATAGTAATAATAGTTTTCACTGCGTATATAAAAGTGAGTTCGTAAGTGAGATCTTACTGAATAGTACTTCTGTTCTTAAGATTTGATGGGTTCTGTTCTTAGAGGACGCGGCGCGCTGGCGGCGAGCGCGTGTGACGTCACGAGCAGCGAAGTAAAGGATATGTAGTGTGACGTACCTAGACCCTCGTGGAGCGCGCTGCACAGTGTGGAATTTGACCCAAATGGTGGTCATGTATATTTTATGTTATCAATCGACAGGCCTAACAAGTAAAACTTCGTAGAAGCAACCACGACTCTATTTTTATTAGTTTTGGAGAAATTTAAAAAATGAGCAAAGTCCATAGGAAACATAGAAATGCATTATTTGGTTCTAAATATGTGTTTTTGTAAACTTCATTATAGGTCGTATATATAAGGCGAAGAACAACAAAAAATAATGTTGTAACGAGAAACTAGCTTTTATTGCAAATAAAGAAAAATATTTTTATCTGATAAGTCTCATCGTAGTAGAAATTTATTTTTAGGGTAAAAGACAAGATATCGTAGTCAACTATACCACAAAATAAATTGAATAATAATAATGAAGGACTTCAGAGTTTCGGAATGAACGAGTTCGGAAATTTTCTGGCTAGGGCTGTTACTTACTTTTTCTCGAGGAGTTTGTTCACGAGTTTATTTTACACACTTTAGTGTAACAGTTTTTGTATGAAAAATAAAGTATTGAATTTGATTTAACTTCACTTAGAATTTAAAAAAATAAAACAAATAGGTATCAACATAATTTTTCTATTTCCGTTTTTACCATTATATTCTATTAAGAACATTAACTGGTACAATACTTAATAATTAAACGAATATTTACACTCAATGATATGTTTTATTTTCGGTTAAACGGCCTAAGGACCATTTTAAGCGTTTATTGGACGATTTACCAAACTGGGATAAACTGCAAACATGTGATTTTGGTGTTAATCTTTTCCTGATGTTTTTTGGCTATGGTTTTAGCAGCTCGTATAAATGAAACTATTACTTGAACGTACTATTAACAATTAGAAAACTTCTTTAAACAATAACCACAAGAAATGAGACAACCATTCATCCATTTTTCAGACTCCTAGACTTCTTTCTTTTTCCAGTGAAAGGTATATTGTGATACGGAAAGGACTATCGTCTTACATCTGAAGAAACTGTTCTATCGTTCTGAAGAATTTGTATTACATTCAGATGATGAATAAAATGTTTAAAACTAGCAGTCGCGTAGACCTCTTTTGTAAATTTAATAATTACCTACCTATGACTATTTGTAGATATTACATACTCTTATACCCTTACCTAATTCATAATATTAATAACTAAAATACATATTTCAGTCCGAGTAAAGCGTTTACCGTTTTAATTAAAAACAATATAGCAATGTCAATTATTATTTCATTATCCCTTAGTTTTTTACGTGCTTAAAGTAAGTAATCACCTAAATATAAGACATTTTTAGAACTGGAATATCTTCGGAGTCTATTTTTGTTATTCATAAATAACTATATTATTCATATTTAGAACGCAAAATAAAACTCTACTAAGATAATACCAGGGAGATATAAAAAATAATGTGAAAATCAAATAAACCTCAATAACTCTTTCTATATCGCAAATAAAGCACTTTAATGTTGTATATAGTAAGATATCGCTGTATTATAGAATACTTACATAATAAAATAAATTATTGGCAACAATATATCATTATTAACAGATGTACAAAAAAAAACAGTTTTTTGCTGACGTCAGCCAAAGCTTAAATATCTCCAAAACTAATAAAAAAAGAGACGTGGTTGCTTAGTTTTACTACTTAGCTAGGCCTATCGACTAAAAACATAAAATATAAATATATGTAGTGTGACGTACCTAGACCCTCGTGGAGCGCGCGGCGCGCCGGGGCCGCGGCGCACTGGCGGCGAGCGCGTTGTGCGCGAGCGCGTGTGACGTCACGAGCGGCGAAGTAAGGGATATGTAGTGTGACGTACCTAGACCCTCGTGGAGCGCGCGGCGCGCCGGGGCCGCGGCGCACTGGCGGCGAGCGCGTTGTGCGCGAGCGCGTGTGACGTCACGAGCGGCGAAGTAAGGGATATGTAGTGTGACGTACCTAGACCCTCGTGGAGCGCGCGGCGCGCCGGGGCCGCGGCGCACTGGCGGCGAGCGCGTTGTGCGCGAGCGCGTGTGACGTCACGAGCGGCGAAGTAAGGGATATGTAGTGTGACGTACCTAGACCCTCGTGGAGCGCGCGGCGCGCCGGGGCCGCGGCGCACTGGCGGCGAGCGCGTTGTGCGCGAGCGCGTGTGACGTCACGAGCGGCGAAGTAAGGGATATGTAGTGTGACGTACCTAGACCCTCGTGGAGCGCGCGGCGCGCCGGGGCCGCGGCGCACTGGCGGCGAGCGCGTTGTGCGCGAGCGCGTGTGACGTCACGAGCGGCGAAGTAAGGGATATGTAGTGTGACGTACCTAGACCCTCGTGGAGCGCGCGGCGCGCCGGGGCCGCGGCGCACTGGCGGCGAGCGCGTTGTGCGCGAGCGCGTGTGACGTCACGAGCGGCGAAGTAAGGGATATGTAGTGTGACGTACCTAGACCCTCGTGGAGCGCGCGGCGCGCCGGGGCCGCGGCGCACTGGCGGCGAGCGCGTTGTGCGCGAGCGCGTGTGACGTCACGAGCGGCGAAGTAAGGGATATGTAGTGTGACGTACCTAGACCCTCGTGGAGCGCGCGGCGCGCCGGGGCCGCGGCGCACTGGCGGCGAGCGCGTTGTGCGCGAGCGCGTGTGACGTCACGAGCGGCGAAGTAAGGGATATGTAGTGTGACGTACCTAGACCCTCGTGGAGCGCGCGGCGCGCCGGGGCCGCGGCGCACTGGCGGCGAGCGCGTTGTGCGCGAGCGCGTGTGACGTCACGAGCGGCGAAGTAAGGGATATGTAGTGTGACGTACCTAGACCCTCGTGGAGCGCGCGGCGCGCCGGGGCCGCGGCGCACTGGCGGCGAGCGCGTTGTGCGCGAGCGCGTGTGACGTCACGAGCGGCGAAGTAAGGGATATGTAGTGTGACGTACCTAGACCCTCGTGGAGCGCGCGGCGCGCCGGGGCCGCGGCGCACTGGCGGCGAGCGCGTTGTGCGCGAGCGCGTGTGACGTCACGAGCGGCGAAGTAAGGGATATGTAGTGTGACGTACCTAGACCCTCGTGGAGCGCGCGGCGCGCCGGGGCCGCGGCGCACTGGCGGCGAGCGCGTTGTGCGCGAGCGCGTGTGACGTCACGAGCGGCGAAGTAAGGGATATGTAGTGTGACGTACCTAGACCCTCGTGGAGCGCGCGGCGCGCCGGGACCGCGGCGCACTGGCGGCGAGCGCGTTGTGCGCGAGCGCGTGTGACGTCACGAGCGGCGAAGTAAGGGATATGTAGTGTGACGTACCTAGACCCTCGTGGAGCGCGCGGCGCGCCGGGGCCGCGGCGCACTGGCGGCGAGCGCGTTGTGCGCGAGCGCGTTGTGCGCGAGCGCGTGTGACGTCACGAGCGGCGAAGTAAGGGATATGTAGTGTGACGTACCTAGACCCTCGAGGAGCGCGCGGCGCGCCGGGGCCGCGGCGCACTGGCGGCGAGCGCGTTGTGCGCGAGCGCGTGTGACGTCACGAGCGGCGAAGTAAGGGATATGTAGTGTGACGTACCTAGACCCTCGTGGAGCGCGCGGCGCGCCGGGGCCGCGGCGCACTGGCGGCGAGCGCGTTGTGCGCGAGCGCGTGTGACGTCACGAGCGGCGAAGTAAGGGATATGTAGTGTGACGTACCTAGACCCTCGTGGAGCGCGCGGCGCGCCGGGGCCGCGGCGCACTGGCGGCGAGCGCGTTGTGCGCGAGCGCGTGTGACGTCACGAGCGGCGAAGTAAGGGATATGTAGTGTGACGTACCTAGACCCTCGTGGAGCGCGCGGCGCGCCGGGGCCGCGGCGCACTGGCGGCGAGCGCGTTGTGCGCGAGCGCGTGTGACGTCACGAGCGGCGAAGTAAGGGATATGTAGTGTGACGTACCTAGACCCTCGTGGAGCGCGCGGCGCGCCGGGGCCGCGGCGCACTGGCGGCGAGCGCGTTGTGCGCGAGCGCGTGTGACGTCACGAGCGGCGAAGTAAGGGATATGTAGTGTGACGTACCTAGACCCTCGTGGAGCGCGCGGCGCGCCGGGGCCGCGGCGCACTGGCGGCGAGCGCGTTGTGCGCGAGCGCGTTGTGCGCGAGCGCGTGTGACGTCACGAGCGGCGAAGTAAGGGATATGTAGTGTGACGTACCTAGACCCTCGTGGAGCGCGCGGCGCGCCGGGGCCGCGGCGCACTGGCGGCGAGCGCGTTGTGCGCGAGCGCGTGTGACGTCACGAGCGGCGAAGTAAGGGATATGTAGTGTGACGTACCTAGACCCTCGAGGAGCGCGCGGCGCGCCGGGGCCGCGGCGCACTGGCGGCGAGCGCGTTGTGCGCGAGCGCGTGTGACGTCACGAGCGGCGAAGTAAGGGATATGTAGTGTGACGTACCTAGACCCTCGTGGAGCGCGCGGCGCGCCGGGGCCGCGGCGCACTGGCGGCGAGCGCGTTGTGCGCGAGCGCGTGTGACGTCACGAGCGGCGAGCGCGCGCGCCGCCGCCGCGGCACGCCCACGCCGCTGTCGCCGCTGTGCCCCGACACCAGCGACTCGCTGTCGCTCTGGTTCGACGTGTAGCCGATTACGTCCACCTCATCTGGAAATAACAAGATTTTTGATAAATTATTGAGGATATAATCAGCTAAATTACCCTTCGATGTAGGAAACAAGGGACGACAAAAGAGAGCAGACTGTGAACCATCTCCAACACTGACTGCTTTTCTTTCACCCTAGATTGTAAAGAATAATAGTAATGCATAGAACCTATCATCGTTTCGATATACATACATATCAAGTTATCAAGTCTGGAGGAAGAAAGAAGGAAAAAGGGTTCTTTTACTGTGTACTTTCCCTACATTCTAGGTACCTAGTAATAATATCTAGTAATACGCCAGTTATGTGTTGCAAGAAAAAATATGCTACAATTTCCCATCTGACAGGACATATGTTTTATTCACTAAAAGAGATTGTCTTTGAACGCATGTGTGTCTAGTTACTTTGCTATCACAAATGTGCGTGAGTTTGCATCAGTGCAAGTATTATAAGTTTGATATCACCACACGTGTCGAAATTGTGATCCACTTACATAGATATTTTATCGACCATTCTTTATGTTCGTTGTTCCGATAAATGTGTAAAGACATTTAATCAGAAGTACCACATAAAGAAATTTACATTTCACTTAAATGGAAACACTTTTACATTTTGAAACTAGTAATTAAATTTCGACATTCAGACATTTATTTCTAAGCTTAGTGATATAACAATAAGAGGGTATCATCTTGTTTAAATTATTTTTGTATGTGGGTACCTACTACAAGAAATCACAACAAGCCAGACTACGAAAGTAAGAAATATTAGCATACCCCACATGAAGATAAAAAATGCGATCCGTGTCCCAATACAAAATGATGTGATTTGATCACTTGAGTCAAGATCAGAAAGTAACACTTATGACGAATGCTGTAAGTTATATTGAGAATAGAATAAAAGTTTTGTTAAAACATTGAATATGCTATTCTATTTGGGTTTAACACTCAATCATTTTAAAACTTTCCTTCTGTAAATTGCTAAAACATTTTCCTAATTAGAATCCAGAAAAATTTCAGCATCTCATTAATTTCAAAGTATCTTCACGAAAACTATGTTAAACACTCCAATTAACATGGTGTCGTTGTAAACAACAGTGCTCATTCAGACGCAGGTATAACTCGCGTTTCTCATATCACTTTCAATGGCGGTACTTGGCAGGTGTCCCAATTCCACGGGGCTCTTGTTTTTCAGTGCGCACAGGTCGCCAAAAATCCTACGAGCGATGCTTTAGAGCACTTTTAAATTTCGCGTTTAATTAAAAGCGTGCACGAAATTCGTGAGAGCAAAAAATGTGCGGCCTAAAACGCCTATGCATTTCACCATAAAAAATTCATTCGGTTGTACCACCGTAGTCAAATGCAAAGGTGGGCTTTAATAGATTTAAGTATTATTGTTTTCGCCCTTTCAGTCTTAAGCCACGACTCATTTGCACGATGAACGCTTGGCAACATCATAATCTTTCTAAATGTGCATAAATTAATTTTCCCTTTCTAAATGAACATCAGACAATTTTGCCTTTGTAATGAGAATTAAATCATTCTCCTTTCTGAATGAGAATAATTAATATTAAAGAACCATTCCTATTTCCCTACTTTATCCATGTTAATATTAGAAATGGGAAATTATCTTGATAATATTTTTACTTCCAAATAAGAGCGTGTTTCTACTTCCTTCGGTTTTAGAAGCCGTGGAAAGTAATTTGTAATCACATTCAAATATTTCTTTATCGATTCACTGAAAAAGCCAACGTTCTTTTCTCTTGATAAATGTTTTCTTAGTATTAAAGCCCACTGACTATCTCAGTATTACTTAAGTCTCTGTACCCTTGAGAAAGTCTTGTCTATTCTCTTTCAACACTATCTTTTCAGCTCGTATACGGTAATATGCTTTCCCCTTATGCATCTCAAAGAAACTACAAGCAATATGCTAGCAATTTTCCTTTGATCATTTTTTCCAACCTTCACATGTATTTGCTACTGGAGACTGCATACGATAAGAGTATATTTTCTGCTTTACCTTTCACATTTAAAATTATTGGAAACTGGCTCAGTTCTACACGTAATACCCTATTACTTTCGACGTTAGGTATTCAACCATGTTCAATAATATCTAAACATTCTGCTAACAGACGATATGTTGATTTTAAAGCTACCAATACTAAAAACAAGTTTCAAAAACATTTACACAACGATGCTTCGCCGAATCCATGTAGCAAAGAGAAAAAACACTTATATAAGGACTATGCATGATAAAAATTCTCTGTAGCCGGCAGACGTACTTTATTTTTTGCGCTTTCAGAGTTCGCCTTCGCAGTAAAGCTGCCTTATATTCGTCGCTAGAGGAATATTCGTTGATGAACCGCGTGAATTTCATTCGAGCGAAACAACGTTGTGTGTATTAGATATTGCGTTTACTTGTATACCGAGTGTACACAAGTAAAATCCAATATACCTACTTGTCGAAGGTAATAGAAAAGAGAAAATATTATTGAAAAGATAATCGGAGAGGGATGTGATGGCAAAGATAGAATATTCTGTGAATTTATTTTATAAAATATTGAGAGAGTTATGTCAATTATTTTAACTTGGGAGTTGTATGAAGCTGTTATTTGCAATGTCGTCAACATATTTATTGGTTATAGTAATAAGTTATTAAAATATATTAGATAGGACATACTTTATAAGATATGTATTTTCGAAAAATGTGCTAAGAGTATTTCAAATTCTTGTCACATTTTGTTACGACTAGAGTAAGAGCAAATATTTTCTTGGATCTTAAAGCTATGTAATGTTGTCTATACGTGAAAGGAAGCTTGGTTTCTTCTAGGAATACATATAAAAGTTGTATAATTATGGTAACCTATACTTTAAGTTGTAAAGCGCTCTAAATCATAATAAATATAATAAGGTGAAGCATGAAAATGCTAAAAGAAATTACAGTACCAACTGGCAGTAGCGTTCGACTACATTAATATTTATTCGTAAGCATTCAAACAATCATAATTCTCTTCATAAATACTTTTCCAACAAATCGATTGAAAATTAAGAGAAAACATTTTGTTGGACGAAATTTCTAAAGACTATACCTATCAAACTTGTATAAAAAGATATTGAAAGAGGAAAGTTAAAAGCGGCGTTACTAAGAAAGATAAAATACAGATATAAGTCGTATCTTATTTTCCTTATCTAAAGCTTTGACCTCTCAAAGGGGATATAATTTGTATTTCAAAGAGCGCAAATTTTATTCGACAGCCTCCAAAGATAGAAAATATGATATTAAAAATTATAACATTTCTCTATTACTTGGAAGTGAAAAATTCGAAACGAGACTCTTTAAATGTTACTCTTTCATAGAATTTCTTTATTTACAAGTCCCAAGTACATTTGTAGCTACATGTGTTTCTACCGCTTGGGATAAAACTTTCAAGTGAATGTAACGTAGAATTTGCTAAGAATTTAAACCCTACTTTTAGGCAGCGTATTTTAAGATATTAATAATTTAGATACTTAAGAGATATTTTCAACTTTTTTCTTGGCTACTTCGAAATGAGTATCTTAAATTTTTAAGGTACTTGGATTTATTTTATGTTGAAGTAAATAAAATTGTGCCAAATAGCAAAATGGAAGTGCTAAATCAAATAGCTTTGAACTTATTGTTCAACTAATATGCTTTGAGTCGCAAATTGTTATACAAACAAGTTTGCTTGTGCCGTGTAGCTAATACAACATCGACATTCATATGAACTTGTATGAGGGTAGCCAAACATTTGCTTAACGTGATAGACAACGCAGGTGACATAATGAATTTGGAGACATGCAAGAAAATCATTAGCAGTAGTACTAGGGTATTGGGTTTATTATTGACTGAATTTTTTGGTGTGACTTGTTTCGGCGAACTAAATTGGTTTTGTGTTGACTGAAGGTACCGTTAATTATTTATTAGTTTGAAGTTTTGCTGTTTATAACCTATTCTACAGTTGCACGATGTAATTATTCTTCCAATTACCTAAAACACAACTAGTTTCTTCTTCATATGTTTTTTATATTATAAATTTCAAGAATTATACAGAAAACGTGCTCTCATGTCCTATGTTACTAGTAGCACACAATAAAGAAATTATTAAAAAAAAGTGTCTGGACACCGGTGTGCCTCTTCGATTCTATAAGCTAATTTTCAATCTATCCAAGGAAACACATGACACATGGCGTCTCTACGACCCCAGGCATAAGTTTGTTGAGACTAATTATAACACAAACTGCACCAAGCGAGCGGATTGTAATGGCGGGCGTAATGGCGGCCTGCAATGGCGTTCGCGCCAATTTCCTGCAATACATGTTAAACGGCGGCAATCGCGCGCCGCCCGCCGAGTGCACTACACGCTCTTCCGGCAGCGCGTGCATTTGCAACTGTAATTATAATTTACTGGTAATTTGTTGCATATGATGAGGGTCTGACGCAGACTTTTTATGTAATTAAGGTTTAATCTCTTTGATCGTATTTTTGTATTTTCTTAACTCTTTTGTTAGTAAGTGCGTGACTTAGGTAGTTCAAGAATTAGGTATATTACTTATGTATTTATAATTAGTATACAACAACGAAATAATAATCACTTTATTTCTTAGATACCCTCAGAAACAGTGCAAATAATGGAAGTATTGTCATTGAAAAAAGTAGCAAATTTGCATCGTCGGTGACACTTGTCTTTAATAATTGTTTTTTATGATAGATGAGTGTTCACTCTTAAGATAAGAAGAAGATATACAATATACACAATAATTGTTAAATATCAAATACCCAATCATATTTTGGATATACACACAACAATTATTACTTAACAAATAAAATCGAGAAATCTTTGCTATTTTCATTCGTTAAATTCGCGAAAACCACACGCTCGTAACAATTCAATCAACTCATTATCACAAACTAACTGCTCACCGAATTCTGTTATAGCTTTAATTAAACACCACTAGCAAAACAACAAAATCTTTATTGGCGCCCAACGTGGGTCACAACACAACATTATACACAGTCATATAGACATTGCACCTAATCAATACGAATGCCAAACATTCGCGGTAGTTAGTGCAATAAACAAAGTTCAAATACGCCAGGTATGCCTGTGTGCTGCCTTTGATCGCGTTCAACGGAAAACAGAAAGTACATAGATGGATACTATGCAGGAATTTCGGACTGAAAACGGCCACCGATTGTATTGCATGAGATATGCAGGCTTCAATTAGGTACAATTCACGTGAGCAACGTCATCAAAACGCCAACATTTCTAACGAATTTTGAAATGGAATGACCGCATTCTTAACCTTCGTGTCATTGCCACCATTTTGAATTTAATTCGAAATTTAAATATGGTGGGCGACTACGATAGTGCGAAATTAATAAAAGAGCAAGAATTGCCGTTGATTTGA
The DNA here is from genome assembly GCA_963675205.1 of Catocala nupta. Classification (NCBI taxonomy): domain Eukaryota; kingdom Metazoa; phylum Arthropoda; class Insecta; order Lepidoptera; family Erebidae; genus Catocala; species Catocala nupta. The sequence continues at coordinate 26,404,492 of OY776093.1, forward strand.
ACATCTAACATATCCTTCGGAGAAATTTACGTATATAGACAAACAAAATTAAAAAAAAAAAACAGTATGAACATGGTTCTATGTTTGTCATTTTGATGAAACGCGCATGTATGTATTTATATAAAGTAATGGTATCCCTATGTTTAAACATCGATATTGTGATTGAAAGGCTGACTATTCACGTTTTGTAACCGGAATAGATAACAAAACACATGTCGTATAAAAATAAAGGCTTCGGCATTACTTATGTATATAATTATGCTTAGAGATAAAATAATCCTATACTATTGCATGTGATTAACTTTGTATTCATTGTGCATCTACGACTCTTAAGGCCATAGACGCGTTTGCCATTTGGCCCTAAGTCTAACCAACCGAAACGTAAAAAGCATGCGGCAAAATCATATGCAGATACGTATCAAACTACAGACTTGAAAATAAAAACCAAGTTATTATTAAACACACAGGACGCATGAATCTCCCTCGAATTCAGCCGCACACACAAAAGCATGGAGCCTGCCGCAATATATCGACACGAGAATTTATTTCCGTCAGAAATTGAATGGGGCGGCGCAGCCAAACTGTGTTAGCGTTACTACGACTGTTTGTGATGGGCTGCCTTGAGGGAGGAAAGGGAGGTAGGTTCACTCCATGCGTGTTGAAAAAGAGTTGACTGTGTATAATCAGTTTATAAAGTCGGTATGAGGCTGCGCGTAAATCGATAACGAAGGCGAGACCTCGTGTTAAAATCCATGGCACGCAGCTTTGGCTTTCTGAAGTTATATGCGAACAGCATTGTTGTTCGTTTAAACGGTGAAGGAAGACGTGTGTGGTGAGGAAACTGGCATGCTTGTGATTTCACCATACTTTTATTGGAGATGAATGAGAGCTGCGTATTTGTGCTAGGTTACGCTTTGGTGGACTATGACTATCTACTAGCTTTCATGTCCGAGCAATTAAGTAATTGCGTAGCGTGCAATTTATAAACAAGTCTAATATTTTAATGTACTATGTCAATGACTGCCTTTTAGAGGAATGGTAGACACAGCAATTGCTATGTATAACGTCTTGGGTTCGGTTACCGGATCAAGCAAAATGTTATTGGATTTTCTGTACAGAAATCCTCAGCACGGTGTTTAAAAATGTGTCCAATAAACAGTAATAATTGTGGCTCCTACGTTACGTTGAGTCTAAAAACATGGCTGGTGAACGTGGGTATAAAATACCCCTGCTTCTATACGTACGTATGTACGTAACTTTAGTTGCAGTGGTCTGCATTAGCATATAGACTATAGAGACTGGAGTGTAGCTCAGATAGGACGTCAAGCTGTCAATATCCAATCCACGGTAATGTTTCTGACGGCCGTTGTGAGTCTATGAAATACTGACAAAGGAATTCCATTCAATTTCTATTGGATCAACTACAAAATTGTACTAAGAATTTTATTCTAAAAGATTAATGGGAATAAAACACACTGATTTTATTGCACAAAATGATACTTTAAATACACGTATTGAAGGTTAGGTCGTTTTACGAAACAAGAGGCAGATTATTATCATATTATACGTAAAATTAAAAGTCTGTTTGTTACGTTTTCACGGTCAATCCATTTAATCGATCTTAATAAACTTTTGTAAAGACATAGTTTGTAAATATACTATAAATTAATGTTTCCATTTATAAAGTCGGCAGAAGAAATGGTGGGTAGAAGCTTACCTATACTATCCATACTAATAATATATGCCAAAGTAACTTTGACAGTAACCGTTGAATTAAATTGGAGCTCGACAAGAACATAGAATCCTGACTAATATTATAAATGGGAATGTGAATTGGTTTGTTTGCTATACTTTCACGCCTAACTAAGTCGGGTGACTGACCATCATGTAATTTCGCATATACGTTGTCAGGGCTGCAGAATTTGTACGTTTTACTCGGCAAAGATTTATTGTTCCCGAGCGAGCGAAGCCGCGAGCAAAGCTAATACTTAAAGCCATTAAAGTCGCCAGTAACAGCAAGTATTAGTATTAAATATACTTACTGATTAGTTCAATCAATCATCCAAATTTAACTAACTTACTTTGTCAATCTACCCTACAATAGTGATACGTCTACCCTCAAACTGAGATAACAAATAGCGCGGTTTGAAGCTGGCATCGTCGCACCTGAGCCCTCGATAGCGCTATCATTACTAATACTGTTGCATACCGACATCACTTGACGAATACCCCATGGCGTAGTGCCAAAATATCACTATCTTTATTTATTTAGGTCTAGCGTTGTTGAACCCGTGGCGTAGATTTGGGTCTAGGTTTAAGGTCGATCGAGAGACCTTGACTTTGATTTTCAGGCAGGTATATTGTGGAATGGAATTAAGGGTTATTTGGTGGAATACATTCTAAAATTATAATTGGGAAGAGAAGAATCCAACAAGCGCTCTTGGATTGCTTACCCCAACTTTTGTAAAAGATATATATTGACATGATATATTATTTGGTTTTTCTGTTATTGTTTTAATAGTAGTAGTATGAAGTATAGTAAGATTTGGCCTCTCATATCTTAGAACGTGGATATAACAGGCGAAACATGGGTACTCTTCACCTTTACATAAAGGTTTGAAGACAAACACGTAACATGTTAAATAATGTTAACCTTTATTGGATTGCCGCAATTCCATAACCACCGAAACAAAATGACAATCAAGCTAATTCGTTAAAAAATCTTAATGGCGTCCAACGTGGGACTGAGGTGTCAACGCGTAATTAGTTAAAACAACATTAATTGTGATATACAAAACGTAATGTAGCACAACTAAATGAGTTGTTATACGTTATAATGTGTATCTGTTAGTTATATACTTATGTAAAAATTACTTCCACTTAGTATTATAACCTTACATACTAATTGGCATAGACAAGCCCTATTTTTTCAGTCAGCACTCTCATATCAAGACAAAGACAGTACTCAAGATTGATCTCCATTTATTATTACATGCCAACATTCATGGGCCAATATTCGCCAAGCCTAATTTCATTTAGTTAAGTTACCACTCAAGAACGTCGGCAGACTTCTAACTTCCAATCTTTGGGGACCAAGTAACTCTTGGTCGAAAAGCGAGTGTACACCTTTACCCCTTAGAGATTAAGAGCGTGACGTCAGTGTTACGCTCTGAAGGGTTCTATGACGTTATGAGGCAAAATCCCTACGTAACACACACTTTGATATATTAATATAACCATTAAATTGACTCTCTCAATCTATTAATGTCTTGAATACATAATGCTGTTTGATATTTAGGAAATGTTGGGGCTAAGACGCTGTATGATAAGTTATATGAATGCTCAAGGGATAATTTTGTTGGGTTCGTTTAATGTGGGTACATCGAATTATTTGCATTTCATAGTCAATAGACGTTATGTAGATCAATTGATATAGAATGTTTTCTGTGTGGCATTTGAAATGTTATCTAAGAAATGTCTCCTACTATAGCACCTAACTACAATATTTAGGACATCGTGCTTATGACCAAGTTCTTCAGTTAGGTTTTAAATATATATTTTATATATTTACAACCGATGCTTTAGTCAACTGTTGGTAAGTTTACGTGCGATCCTTAGGTCCCTAATTAAATTTATAGATCGAGCAAAGATTTCTAGAAATTTTCTTGAAAAATTTCTTGGAATCTATCTCAGTACACAATCTGGTATAATGCAATACATCCGAAAAAGAAACCTGCTGTAAGACTGTTTCAAAAACGAATAGGCCAACATAAAATACCCGATGTATAATTAATGAAATATTTATGGCTATATTATACCGCGGAGACACCTGTCCCCTCCGAGTGCGCCGATAAATCTCTCCGATAATTTACTGATTGTTTGTCGTCGCACATAAATTTTTTCGTGACTTCAGAGGCCCTAGACTCTGGTGTTTGCACCTTCGCAACTTGAAGTTATTTATTTGTCTTGCTTTAGGGAATTCATCCGATGATTGACCGTCAGGAGGAAATTGGACACAGCTTTGATTCCGTGATGGATATAGGAGGAAAATAGCAAGAGGTAAACGCGAGTATTCAAATATAACAATGATTTTTTATTCGCTGTCCCATGTTGAGCGCCATTAGGATATGACTCATTTATCATTACATAGAAATACTTCAATATCGTTCGTTAGGCGTAGGTCATAATATATTTTATAATAACATTTTTAATAATATGTAAATCAAATTAATGTTTTTGCAAGATAAATGTGATTATTATGTATTTTCGGTATACCCGACATTTCTTATTTGTATATTGTAACTCCTGCATATCCGTTATATGCCAGGTCCCTGTGCTATGAAAGCACCAGCTTTTCAATTATTTAAATAAGGAACCCCGAGAATCAGAACTATCCTATCTTTGAATCAGACGTGTTTATGTCTTTTGTTACAGGTATTTTGACCGTTACTTCCTGAAATCATTCTGTCACCTGAGTGTCCCTCCCATTCCCCAAAGACTCCAATTTCCAAGAAAATATCGAGTTATTCTGAAAAAAATACAGTAACCTATTTGCGTAAAATTAGGATCTCATAAGACGTTTGACGCGTAAGGAAATTGAATTCCATTCAAATTGAAGGGCGAATTAGATCTTACAGGTTAGAGGGCGAGCCAACGAAATAGGAGACGGTACTGAAACATTCACAAATTCGTACTATCCAATTTAGTTAATTTGCACTCTGAATTGTATTCTGATTTCTCGAAACGTTGATATTAAAGTTCGCCCTTTCTATTAAATTAGTTTTCGAGAATTCGAACTTACATCATTAATTGTCGTATTTCGAATAGTCGATAAAGTTATTTTCACTTTTTCGTGTTCAATGAATAGAAATACAATCGACATTAGATAACTTAGTTGTAACTTAGTTGTTGTATTGTGTAGTTCGAAGTTAGCGTTGAGTTCCATTTTGTTCAAGTTTCCATTATTCAACTTTTTGGTAGGTCATTCTTTGCACAGCCTCTTTGTTTTCAAATCTATCTTGTGTTTTGTCGATAACGGCTGTTTCTATATTTTATTTATCCTTTTCATATTGATGGTAATAGGTTTTGTTTTTTATAGTACGAAGAACTTGCTAGAATAGTTAAAGATTTCTAGCAATTTGGCTTTCAAATTACTAGTATTCTTATTAACCCCTCCAGCCAAGCTAGAATGCTTGTGTTAGGAATGGCTTCACGTCAGTAGTGCAATGGGTGGGATTCGAACCCGCGACCTCTCGATCGTAAGTCCAATGCATCCATTGGGCAACCGCCGCTTCAAATTTCTTTTAATTTTTTATTTGTATTAATTCATATGGTATTTTGACAATATTACTGTGAGCAATATGTTTGTGTAAGGGGTGGCTTACTTTTGATCACTAGACCAAGGTTTTACCTACTTATTGGGTTACCATCGGTCCACATGTGAAAAGCGGATTTAGATACGGTTGATATTCCAAGATTCAAGTCATGTCTAGAATCATTTATTCGTTTGGCTGTCCATTCAGACTTTTCTGTCCACTGACGTTATTAAGATGTTGAAGTACTATTAAGACGGAAAATGATTTGAGAAACTTTAAGTAAAGTTAACCTATGGCAAGATTAACTTTAAATTTTCTCAAATTATTTTCTCCTACTAATGCGTCATTACTTGAAAGCACTCATCCAAACAAGTCTCCCTACCACGTTATCACCCAACAAAACGATACACAGTACAAACACTACAAATACAAGAATACCGTGGTACGTTGGAACTTAAAATAGATTTGAGCGAGACTGAACGCGCCGCTCGCTACCATGATTACATTACATTAAGAGTCCCTAAGTCTTGTCTCTTGTTATACTACGAAGATTTTGCCCGCCATTATCTTAACTAGATTTGAACTATATTGCTGATAGTGCGGCGCTTGGGTTATGTGATTGTTTGTACAACACTATGTTTAGACTCGATTAAAAATATATACTACCGTTTTACAATAATCGTTTGAGTGTGCACAAGTGGACCAACACTATATTTAAATAAGATTAAAGATAAAGAATAGTGTGTAAAAATAATCGACTGAACTGCACACATATTAGTGGCTTAAGGGTTATAAATAATAATGTCCTCCAGACCAAATTTCGGTCACGGCGGCCAATCTTAACTGGCCATCTGCGCAGGAGATATTATAGTGCACAAGTGTGTGCGCAAAGACAAGTGCACTCTCTGTTCCCTAACTCTCATGATCCGATGGGACGGATAATCCGACACGACCGGAGAGAGATCAGGCGCAGGACCAACGGCTTTACATGCTTTCCGAGGCATGGGGGTGTCTAACACCGCCAACTTCCTAACTGCAGACACGTATTGAGATTCAAAGAGAGAGAGAAATACCCAATAACTGTTTTTTGGCCTGATCCGGGATTCGAACCCGAGACCTCATGCACAGCAGTCGCATTCACTACCGCTGCGCCACGGAGGCAGTAGCAGTATATAACGTATTGAGTCGCAGCGGCACTCCGGTGGCCAGACACAATAGGTTTTTAATTATGTCTGGTATTCTAAGACTTAACAGATTAAGTTATAAATAATGGTCGCAACTCTGGTACGATTGTTTAAGTTATTCGAACGATTGTAAATTGTGAGACAGTATTATAAAGACTCGATTCCATTAGGAAACTCTTGCATGCAAGTATGACGTCACATTTGCGTGCAAGTTGCTTGCATTGGAAATATGTTTTCGAGAGTGTGCAAATTGCATGCAGGTTTCACTTGCATACAAGTAGAGATGTTCGACAATTGAGTAGGCCAAAATGGGCGGAAGACGTGCTCCTTTAAAAATGATTATTTTCTTGTGCGCTCATCTAACAGACATTATGTTTGGATAATTTGTACAGCGATAGATATCTTGTGCGTGACGTCACTCGTTCGAAATTCGAAACGTGCAACTAACGTTTGCACGTTCAATTTGTGTGACCTGCACTTGAATAAAAATATGTACAAGTTCGAACTACCCCAAATAAGTTGTTACTTGTATGCAGGTTTGTGCAAGTTGTATGCAATTTGCAACTTGCATGCAAATAAGTTGCCTAATGGAATCGCGCCTTAAGGGCGGAAGAGACATACGTACAAAGGCCCACTATATTCCCAAAGGGGTAAACAAAAATGTATTACACATATATTTCCTTAGTTTTAAGACTCCACCTAAAAGAGAGGAAAATTACAGTCGCGAGAAGTCTTTAAAAAAAGCAAACATGCCAGTTTTCAAAAGGCTTACTCATAAACCAGACGTTATGACGTCATATCAGCTTATTGTACATCGAAAACAAGAGAGAGTATGACCTATTTTCTCTTGAACTTAAACTTAAATCCTATTTATAACTACGTTAAGTCCACTTTATGCTCGAGTATTTACATATTCAAAGTTCAAAATGCAAAACTAATGCTTTATAAAACTCTCGAAACTGTCTCGACTTATTATTTTCTGTCTCGTTGGCATATATTATGTGAGGTACGGAGTTCAATTTTTTATTTTTATTTTGGCCGTCAATATGACCAAACTCCGCCTGATAGTAAGCAGTCGTGTGGTCTAAGAGCAGTGGCCTCCACATCGTCCTCATAGCAGCCGAGGCGATGTTGAGGTCTCTACTTTAACGGCCTGAGAAGGTGCTTTTTCGATGATTGAGATGGGCGAAAAGTTTGTGAGTCTTCTGACAAAAAAATATTAGTAACGGTATACCTTTACTCTATAGAGTTTGAGAGTGTGCTTGGTAAACGCCAGTAGGCTTCCTTGGACCTTAACCAAATGTGGTGAAAAGTGGGTACAATACACCTATGCATACCTCTTCAAGGATGTAATTGAGAGACTATGTATCGCATGCTTAATAAAACAGCGACTTAACTCGAAATTTGGGAATATGGCAATTCGAACTCTAATCTTGTGCCTATCAATTCTAATAATATATTCGTGTTATATTATTACAACAGAGTTCAAATTAGTTTGCTCCAAAATACTCAGATAGGTCTCTGTTTTATTAAGAGTGTGGTATGTCTGTAACATAGTACAAATATCACAAATTTTAGAACATTTTATTTCATGTAATCTCTTTTCGCATAGACGAAGACGCGGGCGGAAGTTAGTAAGTTTATATTTATAAGAGCGCCGTTTTACTCCGAGAGCGGTGTTATGCCTGATCCGATCTTGCTCTCATCCTTTAACGATGTTAATACCCATTTTTCTTGGAAACCTAATGAAAGATCCGACTTTGTTATCCCTCAGGATACCTCTCTTAAAAATTCTGTTATAGAAATATTTCCTACGCTTTTGTGCTAAAGTTTATCAACTGAGTCGTTCAGTTTTAAAGCTCTTGTTTAAAAATAGATCGTGTTGAATGACGTCATTATCATTCAAAGTTAATCTCAAATACGTATATTATTTAAATACCGAACTTAACGTTAAAATACTATATTAAAGTTCTGTACACTAATTCAAACGACTATATTTAAATTGCGAACGTAATTAAAAAGATTGTACGTGTTTAAATTTAGAAACGAAATATCAAAGTAATATATTTGCATAGTTTCGAAAGTTATGTCACACGACTACACTAATTTAAATTCCGAACACATTTTTGAATGTTTACATGGTCAAAGTTTTTAACGGTTTATTTTCACAAACTAAAAATAGAACTACCCTCATTGGCAGTGCATATTATATGAAATGTTCCTGAACGTACAACATAAACAAGTGTGTTGCGACCTAATTAAAGTTGGATAGTTGCGGTAATTAGCGGCCGCATGCCCCGACGCCTCGGCCCTCCTTCCCGGCCCTCCCCCGGCCCTCCCGAGGCACTGATAACACCGGAACACGGAAGGCTTATCAGAGCTAAGGGTGCTTCCACACGGCATGGCTACATGATATTTGGACACGCGAAGTGTGAAACTTTACCTGTTTTCGGGAAGTTGGGTTTTATTGCTGGCTCTTCGAGATTTATATCGCGTTTGTGAGTCTATCAATCACGGTTTCATCTCAAACAATTAATCATAAAAACTTTATTTTTTACTATCACGGTTATATATTCCTCGTTGGCGCATAGGCAGACTATACAACTGCTGTCTATTTTGATTAAATTCCCGGATCGGTCAAAGTGATATTGCTTTTCTCTGACATGAAATTCTCAGTAATAGCACGGCACCTGGAACTGTGTACATTAAACGAAAACAGATTTGCATACTATGACGTAGGATCTAAAACTATAACTGTTGATATGTGGATGAATGCACCTCTATATGCTCTTTTGGGATTAAGTCGTGAGACTTCGTATGCTCCATGTATTTCTGGGGATTAGATGAAAGTGTATTAACCCTTCATTCTTATAAAAAAGATTATCTAGAACTTTATCATCATGCTTGTAGCCCTTTTGGTTTAAGAAGAGCTGGTACATTGCTGATACATATATGAATTGCCAGTCACAGGCATAAATTATACATTTATTCAAGCAGTACAGAAAATAATTTTATATACCCAATGTTTTTAATATAATGAATAACGTTCATAAATCAAAGAAATATTCTAAATTTGATTCGTCGTAAAGGAGACGGAAGCCTGGCAATAGGATAAAACTCTCATCCCTTAACAAAAGCCCACGGCAATTAAACTGGACTTTGATAAGGGCCGATGTTATGAAATATTTTATTTAGAACCTCATTTTATATTCAATGATCTTAAATTAAGAAGTGAGGACTGGCTGAAAAATATTTAGGCCTGTTAATATGAATTAAAAAAATATTTATTTTATATAAATATACCAAGTACCTCTTTGGTACTATGGAATAAATTTGCGCTTACGGCTACGTGCGATCGTGAGGCGTCGGATTTGGTTCCCGAATCAGGCAAGTCATAACGGTTCTCTTTAGGAGAAGACGTATAATAGGCGTGGACGTAAAACTATGTATGGCGAAATATGAGAGAAAATTAACTCCCTTTCAAAATGGCGACTGTAAATTGAATAATCTTGATGTACACTCACAAACAATATTTACAATCATAAACAAGATGAAATTTTCATTAGAAACAAAGAAAATACCCATAGTTTTATTATATATAATATATTATGTTCATAAAACGGGAATAAACCAATTTTCCGTTTTCTGCCTTCCCTTTTTATCTCCTTCTATCTTGTAGAAACGTGTATCTAGCTGTCCCTTTCTTACGTCAATAGTCGTATAGTTATTATCTACGTAACGCTGTCTGAGAAATTGCTGTAATTTTTTTCTCGGCCCTCTATCGCGATTAAGAAGGTCTGATAATTTGGCTTTAGGTATAAATTTTAGAACAATCGTGTCTTAGTCCGCGTTTAAAAAAAGGAAATATATGTTGAAGTCTTATATCGTCCTGTAGGATAAGCTTGCGTGCGGGTTTGAGTTAGATTTGGTGTTGAAAACCCACATTTATCCAGCTATGTTATTAGGCCACTCGTATTAACTAACTAAGCCACGATGGCGTAGTAGTTAGTGTAACCGACAGCCACGCCTGAGGTTGCGGGTTCGATTCCTGCACAAGTCAAACATTTATGTGCATGGACATGGATGTTTGTCTTGGTCTGGGTGTTTCTATGTATAATATGTATGTATTTATAAAAAAACAGTATATATGTATGTTTATCCATTGTCTAGTACCCATAGTACAAGCTCTGCTTAGTTTGGGATAGTTGGTGTTGTGTGTATGTGATAGAATATTATTATCTATCGAGCACGTTGCCCGACTCTATTCCAACACTAAATTCCAAACAAAAAATCAAAAGATCTTTAATCCAAGCCATTAATCGAACCCAGACCCTCATATACAGCATGTCGTATTCACTACCTCTGCAATCTGCACCTGTCATATCTCCATTGCCTCATTTACACAAATCAATTTCTTAATGCACGCTTATGACTTCAATCAATTCAGATCCAATATCGTCACCATTCTGGACGTTAAGTTGTCATCTGCCACACAATGGCAAGATAACATCTGAATTATAAATATAGTATCATCACGCTAACTTTTGTAACTTTTGTTAACTTAAATATAATGTGTGCGCTCACTCTTTTTAAGGTGGACACCTTTTCGTGCGATCTATAATTTTAACCTTTTCCATGAGTTATTCTACATTAAACCATTCACGTTTCTAGTCAGAGTAATTTCTCCTAGGCTTTTCCTTTATCATAATAACGTCGTCATAATTACGTTAAGAAAGTCATCTGTATGTGTTAGCTGATAATATTCATGTATGGCTCGTACAACAATGGGCGTAGTTGGTGTAATTAATAAAGTGGGAGCGAGAGAGGCGATACTACGAGAGAGAGCGATAAGCCGAGCGGTTCTCGTAAATCACCCGCGCTAATGACGCTCCGTCGGCGTAGATGCGGGCTACTGGATGTGACTCGGTTTGTACCAGACTAATTTTTTGGTACAATGTAGGACACATTTTTTTTTTTGATTTCTTGGTCTACCTCACTACCTAAATTGAATCTAGAAGCTTTTCGACATAACAATAGATAAAAAAATGTAACTAAGGCAAAATTGTGAAGAAAATTTAGACTGCTTATTTTTTTCATAACTCTTAAATATATTTGCTAAGTTTTTATAGAACAATATTGAAAAAAGTTGTCGAAAATTCTGTTCAACTTTCTCAGTACAGCCTAAGGTAAAGTTGCTAAGAATATTTCAAAGAATTCAAATAGTAATGTTTAAAATTTGTTTTTGATTTACTAGACAATACTAGATAGAAATTTAAATAAATAAAGTTATTAAAAACCTACAATATAGAATATTGTATAGTGTAAACATACCAGTTTTTTCAACATGAATGAAGTCCGATTCATTCTAATATTTCATTACGAAGGATTCTAAAGAGAGTATGTTATAAATAATGAATAAAAAACTCAAAAAAAAATTCTAATGACACATCTTGAAAAACGGACGTCCAGTAAAGGGCCATTCACGACAACTTGTCTGATTTATTTATCAAAATGAATAATTCCGTAACATAATTGACTCTTATTAATACGCGGCATAAAAAAGGTATTTCAGCGACTCTCATATTCTCTCTAATTAATTTACAACAAAAATTTTCGCTTTCACAACAGGAACGTAGTCTTTTCAACGAAACCAACCATTTAAAACGATAACATTCGCGATTTTCGGTACTGAAATTCACGTAATTCACCACCATTATAGAGGTAGCACATAATTCATGATGTTTACCGGTTTTACGGTTTTAATTCGTAAAGTTTAGTTATGAATAGACGGCTCGTTCATTACCTGTTTCGTTGAATCGTACTTTTATATATTGCGTTAAATTTATTGCGGTTTAGTTGTGTTATGTGATAATAGCTTTGTTTGTTTTTGAGGTTAATTATATTTGATTTGTGTGTTCGAAGATTGTATTATTGTTTGTGTGTGAGAATATTTTATGTGTGCTCGTTGATTGTTTGTTAGGAAAGATATTAACCGTAACTTTACGGTTTAATATGATATTTATGATTAGCAATTTAGCGATTTGCAAAAAGCACAGCATACATATTTTATATAAAGATTTTATATTGTATTTATTGATAATAGCAACAATGCTTCCACGAAGTATATTTGCTAGCGTAGTTAGTAGATTAATAGTCACCTGCTTCTACAGCTAATCCAATGAGCTTAAAGGTGCCGGTACGGAGCCAGCATGGTATAAATATTTATGAAACCTACAACCCTTTTTGATTTAATCTCAGTTTTATCATATACAAAAATTTAGGTTAGGTTAGTATCACTACATTTTCTGGATGAAAGGTACCCTATGTTCTATTATCTATCTGTATCCCTGACAACTTGTATGGGAAATTTAATGATGATCAGTCGAGTAGTTAAGGCGTGAAAGCGTAATATACGGACAAACAAACTCACTTTCGCATATTTTAATATTAGTTACGATAATATTCGTGATACAGCTTATTCTTTATTTGAAGGATATCATAAAAAATCTGTGAACAAATTATAGTATGAGATTTCTGACCATGTTTCATACAGTACCTGAAAACCAACTAAAGTATTTCCTTTTCAGGTCAATATCTGAAAATTTTAACGTATTTTAATGAAGTTTTCCGTAATAATAATAGTTTTAATGTAAGACCTTTCCGTTCGACGTTATATTCACGTAAATGAGGCCTCAACACAGCTCTTGGAGCGCAAACATCCAACACTTGACGCACATCTACTCACATACACACATAAGTGAACGAGTAGACAACTACATTTACATATATAAGTACTTATGAATCGGTCCGCGTTCGATTTCTGACGTAAGTAGGTTTTAATTTTTAATTAATTTGATTGAAATGGGCTATTGGGGCGCACGTTTATAAATGACGTTGGCAATTTGGATGGAAATCATTTCTGATGTGAACTTATTTCTTTGTTTGAATGTTGAGTTTTTGATTAAATGTTAAGTTTTTGTTTATTTATATGAACAATCTCGGTGCCGCAGCGGTAGTGAATGCGAGGTAGTAGGTAAGTTTCTCGTGTCAGACTATTTTATTTGCTTTTCCTGTCAAGAAATATCAGTAGCAGAAAGGTTCTGGGTTCGTTCCCGGTGGACGACAATAGGCTAAAACCATAAGTGGTGAAATATGGATGTAGTGAGCCTCTACCAACCTTGTCAAGGATATTCGCATGAGACTGTCTCATTGGTACAGTGGTGGTTTGCGATTAGCTTTTATGCCAATCCGTATGAAATAGTTTAATTTCAATAATTAAAAAAGTTTATTAGACTTTCTCACAGAGGTTTCTGAGTATACTCCAACATTTGACACTATTAACACTAAAAAGTTCGCGTTATTCACAGTGTAGGACCCATAGACACGCTAAGGCGAGGCCTAAGGGTTCTACACTGTGATAGGAGCGATAAGAGTTCGATTTAAAAAAGTATTGCACAATAAAGTATATTTCGTCTGTATAACCATAAATACACGTCTTTTCGGTGCCAATATTTATCAAATAACGGGAGGCCTATTTATACTGGTTTACTCGCACGATATTTAATACAGACAAATATACTGAGCAAACCTACAGTAGCTTTCATCTGTAAAAAAAGGTATAAATTGAAAACTGTGTTGTTATAAAATCGGTCTCAAAGCTGCAAAAACAAACACAGTCTGTAAAACCGTTTCACGTGAAAATAGTAAATAAAAAAATTGTTTGCACCAACCATAGAGTAACAGCAATAGCTTCAAATATTGCTGGACAGCCTACGGGAAGGTATATATTAAGAAGGATGATGATTCTCCTACTATTGTCATAAATTCTGAGTCACAGGTACATAACCTTTTACAGCTTAAATGACTAGTTTCTAGCTTTCAAGCGGCCTACTGTTGTTACTTTATCTTCTTATTATATTTCGCCGATATGTTAAACTTTCATCGGTTTTTTAAACTCTTAAAATTAATTAGAATTAAGTTAAACACTAAGTTATGTTATAAGTTATGTTTTGTTTACCAATCGCGCATTTACACTCATTCTTCATCACTCAAACCTACATTCAAACCGGATACCAAATTCACAAACTTACAAACCACACATACCTCTACACACTCACAAACACACACATCCAATATCACCCACACACGAAATAATAATATGAATATAATTATGCTATCCTGCATTTATAAAACTCATATTAATGGATAATACTCTACTCACTTTGAATGACATCGACAATTCTGAAATAGCTCAAGTGTTTGATTGTGATATTGCTGACTTTACTAAGCATATAGAGCCTAACTCTCCCGGCTTTGCCATTGTTTCGCAGAATATTAGATCTGTCTACTCTAATTTTGACGATCTTCAATTAAATTTATTCAATCTTGGAACGGATATTGATCTGGTAATCCTTACCGAATGTAGGTTAAACTCAAACAAACCAATACCTCAAATAATTGACTATAACTCCTACCAAACTACAAACCATCTGAATAAGGCTGACGGTGTAGTTGCCTATATCAAAAGCACACACAAAAATAAAACTAAAGAACTAAAGTTAGCTCATGCGTCTTGCTTAGAGATTCATGTTACGCCTGACTTTATTGTTATAGCAATTTATCGATCCCCTTCAACTGCGAACGCAGACCAATTTATTCAATCCTTAAACAATCACCTAGCTACCCTCGCATCAAATAAAACCATAATAATCACTGGAGACATTAATATTAATCTAATATACAATGAAAATGAGCAGTCACAAGAGCGTACAAACAGACTTAATTATCTCAATATGTTAGCAATGCATGGTCTACTCCCTGGTCACTCCTTTCCCACGAGAGACAAAACCTGTCTTGACCACTTCATAATAAAACTCAAACCTGGCAACCAAACTGCAACTATTGCAGTTATTCACACGACCATTACTGACCATTTTATGACTTTCTTAAAAATCTCAAACCATACTAACAAAATAAGATGTTCAAAAACACAAATAGTTTTTAATTTGGAGAAGGCGCTTGAGCTGCTTAAAGAGAGTAACCTATCGTACTTATTAAAACTAGATAACCCTAACACCATTACTAATAGCCTAATCAAAATACTACAACACTGTGTCACACTCAGTACAATTACTATGAATATACCTTTGAAAAATAGAATCATAAAACCATGGATGACAGTTGGCTTGTTGCGCTGTATTTTAAATAGAAATAGAATGCAAAAGAGACTTAGGCTTGACCCATACAACGAGGTGCTAAAAATCACATACAAGCGATATCGAAATTACTGTTGTACCATTATTAGAAAAATAAAGCGTAAACATGACAGAGATCAACTTTCTAAAGCGCACAGAAATCCTAAAAAAACATGGGCTATCATTAACAACATCACACAACGCAAACCTAAAAAAACTAATAATTCGGAACTGCTAGATAAACCCACTACCCCGCAAAACTCTGTGGACAAGGTAAATGACTACTTCTGTAACGTAGGCAAACTTCTTGCTGAAAACATCACAACTTCTCAGTCCTCAGCAGGAAATAATATCAACCCTGACTCATTCTCGGCAGACAGTCCTTTGGCCACATCTTTTGTTCTTCTCGACACAGACCCCGACGAAGTTCGTGCCACTCTAATGAGCTTGAAATCGGATAGCGCCCCCGGTTGGGACAAAATACAAGTCAGCTTTCTAAAATCAGCACACGAACAAATTGTACCAATTATAACCCACTTAATTAACATATGCTTCAAGCAGGGACTTTTCCCGGACGCTTTGAAAGTAGCCCTTATAACACCTGTTTTCAAGTCTGGGGATAAGTCTGACCCGTCTAACTATAGACCAATTTCGGTCCTACCGTCCATTTCAAAAATCCTTGAGAAACTCATCAACTCACGCCTAATTAAATTCCTATCCAAATATAAAATACTATCGCCTTCTCAGTTTGGGTTTAGACAGGGAAAGTCTACTGAGGATGCAGTTTTGTCACTAACTTCTGCTCTGGTAGACGGTGTAGATTCTGGAGCTAAGTGTCTAGCTGTTTTTCTTGACCTTAAAAAGGCCTTTGACACAGTGTCTGTCCCCTTACTTTTACAGAGGCTTGAACGTATCGGCATAAGGGGACCCGCTCTTGATCTTTTGAAGTCCTACCTCAACAATCGCAAACAAATGGTTAAAATTGTGACATACACCAGTTCCGAGTTAACCATCAATTTCGGAGTCCCCCAGGGCAGTGTTCTTGGGCCGACCTTATTCCTCATCTATATTAATAATCTCTGCAACATGAAGATTGATGGTGGGCTCATTTTCTCGTACGCCGACGATACTGCCATTGTCTTCACTGCTAAGACTTGGGATAATGTTTGTAGGTTGGCCGAGCGTGGCCTTGTGAAGATGGCAACCTGGCTAAACAATAGTCTCCTCACACTGAATGCCTCAAAATCCAACTTCATCTGCTTTACTAAGTATAATAACTCGCAACCGTCTCAAAACTTCCAAATAAAAATTCATAACTGTATCAACCCGCCAACCCCTGGCTGCTCTTGCTTAAAAATTGACAGGTTAAAGCATACCAAATATCTAGGTGTTATGATTGACCAGCGCCTGTCCTGGCACATGCACACCGAAATAATTATGAAAAGAGTTAGGAAGCTGATTTGGACATTTAAAACACTGCGACATGTGGCTTCAAAGCAACTTCTGAGGCAAGTATACATTTCATTGGCCCAATCTATTCTCATGTACTGTATAACTTGCTGGGGAGGCACTACAAAACTAAAATTTTTGGAACTAGAGAGGGCGCAGAGAACCTTACTTAAGGTCATGTACTTTAAACCCTATAGGTACCCCACCCACAGCCTCTACCTATTATCTGACCTTCTGTCTGTAAGAAAGCTTTATTTGCTTCAACTAATACTAAAAAAACACACATGTCTTCCGTATGACCCCTCTAAGCCAAAAAGTAGAAGGAGCTACTTAGTCGCTCCAACGGTAAAGGTTAGATCTGCTTTCGCTAAAAGACAGCATTCAAGGCAATCATCTTACATATACAACTTGCTGAATAAAGAATTAAGAATATATTCCATGAAGCTCCGGGACTGTAAAAAAGTTGTAATCGACTGGCTTAAAACTAAAACCTACGATGATGTTGAGTCTATTGTCTCTACTTTTCAATAACCAAATTAGTTACTTTTGGGTTGTTGTGCCCAAGGTTAGTGAATGAAAACTTAATTAGCTTCTTTTGATCCCAAGACAATGTCGCAGGGCTAACCGGTAAACGACAACCTACATTTCGACCTACACTTTCAATTTTGCTTATTATTGCTCTTTCAATTTATTAGAATTTTTCTTATTCTATTCTATTATCTCACACACCATACAACCTCACTTTCACACTCACACTCACACTCACTCTCACACTCACTCATGATACACATACCACGAGTACACGCGTGATTTAGCCTTTTTATACATTTTTTTTTTTTTTTTTTTTTTTTGTTGTCATGTCTACATTTCAATTTCAATTGCTTAACAATAACAAGTGGAAGTGCGGAGTCTCCTAATACAAGCAATTCCTTGCTTAAAAGGTGATCTCCAGTAATATGTATCCAAATGAAAATTGTAATTGAAATAAACGTTTTTATTTTTATTTTTTTTTTTTTTCAAACCATTATTAAAACTGTCCAATGTTCCATAAACAAGCGCCACAGATAAAAAAACACGGCATAGCGGTGTCGCTACACGAAAAAATGTAGGTTTTTAATTTTTTTATGTTCTGTCTTCCGGCAAAGGCATATTGCCGTGTGACGCAATATATATGCATGGTTGGCGATCGTACATCGCATCACTTCACACATACGATTATAGTAATGCGATTTCTGTGCCCGTCGGCAGTGTGCGCACGCCCTTAATTAGCGAACTGACCTGGTCCATGCTAACAGATTTTGAACTTCATTCATATGTCGATTGGGTTGATATTCGTGTAGTAGTTGATATATAACAGTTATGCCCAGAGCAGTGTTAATTATGTGATCGAGAAATCACGTTTGACGGTATTGGAGATTATGGATGCGCTTGTTGGAGGTTAATTGGTTTTTGTTAAAGTATTTTTTACACAATAATGGTGGCTTTGGGCGTTCCTGTATGGATACTTGATAATCTAGGTCTGTATGGCGATAACCTTTTTTACTTCTGACGTATGTGTTAGGTTCTTGTCTTCTTTTGGTAAACAAATACGTTGTACTGGTAGAAACAATACATTAAGACTCTCTATGTATAATCTTTCTTTTTTAGTAATCTCTATTTATAATCTTTCTTTTCTAGTAATCTCTATTTATTATATACATACCTACTAAATAACTTTAAATGAGTTTATTTGTTTAATAAATAAAGAAAAGGAAGCGGTCACATCGCCTCGGGATCGAACGCAGGTGCTGTGGGTTCGATCCCCAAACTGGACAAAAATTTGTTTGATACACAAATAGTTGTTCCAAGTTTGGATGTTCCTTGAGTCCGTTGTTTGGATGTATGTAAAGTCACCCAAGATACATGAATTTTTCTACAGCCTAGTAGTCTTTTAAAAAACAAAAAGTGGTCACTATTGTTCAGAAGTCTTCTCTTCTGCCGAGCCTTTATTACTCCCAAGTCACTTGGGTTCGCGGCTTTTCTAGTCTAACCAGATTTGACTGTATATCAGTTTTTATACGGAGCGGCTGCCATCTGACCTTCGCAACCCGAAGGCTAACGGTACCCTAAGGCTAGACCAGTGTCAGGATATTATAGGGCACTGACTTCCCAGCAACGACTGCCATAGATGTTCATGGCAGCCGGGACCGACGGCTTAACGTGCTCTCCGAGGCACTATTGTTTAGAAGTAACATAGGATATATAATATCACGCTACAAGAAAATCATAAACGTGTATAAAACCGCGAGACACAGCTAGTGCAATACTATCAACAAAATATACAGTATGTTCATAAAGAGATAAATTCAAAACGTACTATTTACCCTAAACATTCAATTGAAATGCAACAATTTATTTTTAGTACCACATCAACATACAAATGTCGACAACGGCACTAAGAGTGAGGGAGACAGAGGATGTCTTTAGATCACCATAAATATTCCCTTATTGGGTATTATACACCGAATGAGGTATAAACTGAGTTTGTGAGGGAGGTTCTGGTCAAGACTTAGGGCGCCTTCGAATTAGAAGGAGCAGGGGATGCTATAAGATTGTGGTGTCATATATAGACTATCAGCTCTCCCCGAGGGGGTAGGCAGGGGTAGATAGTACAAAAATTTCGTTAGTTTTGTTTTAAGTCCTACATTTTAGGAGGCATTCCTATTGATGTGCGACAGACATGTTGGTAGACTCCGAGACTGATATTTTTTTAACAGAAAACTTCTGTAGTAGGTACTATATCAGATTCGGTCGTCAAGGCCTAAGGATTGTTTGTAAACTTATGGCATGCAAACATCGAGGCAGACTTCAACAAGGCAGACTTGATTTTAACAAATAAAAACGAATGACGGAGTTTTATATTTGATGACTATCTTAATTATTGTTACCTATAAACAATGTATGTTTACCTATTTCTGGTCAAGGATAGCGATTTGGATTATTAATATATATTACATTATTATGCGTTTTATTTAATATAAATGTAAAAATAAGAATAAAATTAAAGTAAAATAACACATTTCATCCGATTAAAAAGATTACTCGTAAACATTTTTACGTACCGCATTTAGCGTCTTTCAAAAGTGATAATAACAAAAAAGGTGTAACTTTTAAAATCAATATGTGGTGTTTTATGCCCTGAGTGATTCGAACTACCCATAGATAGTTTATTAGTAGACTATCAAACTATTTATATAACAAATAATCTCAGTTTATTTACCGTTCGATACGAATACATAAACATCAACTCACGTCCATGTATTCCCAAAGGGGTAAGAAGAGGTGTATTGCACCTATATTGCACCAGCTATTCTTATAGGTCCTACATAATAGAGGACGCGGATATAACCGTTTTTTTTTAAATAGCTAAAGTGGCTAACAAGCATACGGCCCACCTGATTGTAAGTGGTCACCGCAGCCTATGGACGCCTGCAACACCAGAGGCATCACTTGCGCATTGCCGATCCTTTAGGAAAGGAAGTGGGCAGGAGAAGGAGCGGGAAGGGGGAAAGAGGGTGATTGGGCCTCCGGCATGCTCACGCACCGTATGAAACACAATAGTAAGAATACTGCTATTTCACATCGATATTCTCTTTTTGGGGGAGGGTTATTTCCAGCAGTGGACTAATATAGCCTGATGATGATGATGATTTTGTGAGAAGGTAATCTTTCCCCGGTCGAGCCAGCCCATTCATGCTGAAATCAGCGAGGCTCTACTACGGTTTACTGCGCACAGTTCTAGACTCCGTGCTGCAACTAAGAATTTCTTGAATCTGAAACCCAGTAACACTGTATTGTAGTTGATAGCACGGATGCCATAGTGAGCAAGCGAACGCCTCGCCACTTTCGCCGCGCCTAGTACTGTGGGTTCAAATCCCACACGGGACAATTTATTGTGTGATTCACAAATAAATTGTATGTTTGTAAAGTCTCCCTCAACATAGAGCTTGATCCCTAATACGGGAGTAAATTTGTTTTTTTAAGATGAAATACTGCTCCACCCGTTTATTTACCCCGAGACCACATGCACAGCAGTCGCATTCACTAACGCTGCGTCATCGACAGCAATAAAATTCTACTAAAATCATATGTTACCTTTATGATATTATACAAAGACCGGGAGCAGGCCGTATAATGGGTACTCAGGCCTGGCAAATACATACATACAGCTAAGACGAATAAATTACTAAAGTTAATTCATAAATAAAAGGTAACAATGTACGCCGGCCAACGCGCTCTTGAATATAGGCCATGGAAACAGAACAAAACAACATTGTATCGAGCATTGGTCCTACAGTTGACGGTATAGCGTTTCTTTATAAAGATCTGATTCTGATTCGGTATTAAATTACGTCTTAAAAGTATTATGTGGAATTCTAGCTTATATTATAAATGAAAATATGAGTAAATTTTTTATTTGTTACGTTTTCACGTCTTAAATAATCGACAGTCATAAGACCGATCGTGAGCAGCGATAGCTCAGTGGGGAGACCAACAGACTGCAATGCAGAGGGTCTCGGGTTCGAACCCACGTCACGCACCTCTGACTTTCGGAAATTATGTGACTTTTCGAAAATATGTGCGTATTGATTGACAATTATCGCCTGTTCCGTGCCTCGGAGAGCACGTTAAGCCGGCTGCCATGAACATCTATGGCAGTCGTTATTGGGGAAGTCGACACAAAAGATCCCACTGGGTCGAAGTGTCGCCAGTCTGTACTGCCTGGCCCCCGACACAAGATAAGATAAGATAAGAAGACGGATCATCATGAAATTCGACATACATTTTGTCAGAAAAAAGGATATAGGGTACATTTCATCCCGAAAAAGTACTGTCGGACACAGTACTTTTAATAATGTAGGTATAGAACATTTTAAAACCTACATTTACAAAATCTAGTCTAACATAAAACAATCAACAAGTGAACGCACATTTCGTGGCCACATCTCCTCTAAGCCTCTTACAATGGCCCGTTCCTTTCAGCTGATACACAACGGCTTACAGCGCTGAATTCACCGGCTTTCGCCGAATTCAGCGGCTGTCATGTTAGTTAGCAGTAGACAGCGAAGGCTTACTTGTTTTTTCATTAGAACCTCCACGGTTTAATCAGCTTTGTATCCGCCGTTGTTTTTAATTTTCCAAAAATCCCCTTTTGTACTGGAAATAATTATGTTTGGGAAGTGTTTATTGTTAGTCCTCCGTTGATTAGTGCGGATTACTCTTGGACAATCATTACTTGTTTTATTCGTTTAAGTTATTTTTGTCGGTAGAAAAGTGATGAGTGTCGCAAAAATGTGCTGGCGGAATAATGTGTTTGTGGATTAGTTGTCGTCAGTTTAGCATGTGTTATTATGTAATATAGTAGTTTTTAATTATGGAAACTTTTCCTAATACTATTTAAAAATTATGATACTTTTTGTGATTTTTTTATGTTATCTTTGAGGTAACGCAGCCTATTTTACTCTTCATATACCAAAGGAGTAAAAATGCCACGTTACCTCAGTAGCTAGTTCTCTATGTTATATAGCTCTCACGAGGGATAAAAGGTCAAAAACCAAACTAACATTTACTAAATACCTGGTGCATCTATCTATATATTACTTTACTAGGAAACCAGACATAATGATAAAAGCGTTTTATTTGGGCCCCGGGGTTCGGACGTTGTCCGAGCCAAACCTATACCGATAGAATAGTTTCGTATCTTATCAATATTGCAGCGGGTATTAAATTGTCTGATCATAAATTAATAATGATATTGGTCCTTAAAGAATGTCCGACTGAATCTCTCCCTTCAGCCGGACATTCTTTTAAGCGAATTATAGAATACAATTCAGCGATTGCAGAGTCTTAGGACTAAGAGTATATTGTCTTTCTAAATTTATAAACTAGTACCCGGTTGTATATATGGTTTCAAAACCCTTTTGGAATTCTAGAATTTAAGTCTGTACCTATTTGTCTGTTTTTCCAGAACCACGCAATAACCCTTAAACGGATTCGATTGTAACTTGAAATTAAAATCCAAGCCACATTTAGAGTAATTGCATTCATATGATGCATAATTAACATCGTAAAATGTAGCCTATGCAGCCCGCAATATCCACTCAACGGCTGTTACGATGCGATTTGATACTGTTACACTCAGTGCCATCACTCGGCATTATGGGGTAGACTCGGCAGTTCTGTCTAATAATTTATTACAGCGCCATCTATTTTCGTCTTACGGAACTACTTCGTCGGTACGAGAAGAGTAGAGAGAACGCTGGCACATTCTCGAATCCTCGTACTGTTACGCACCATGTATGACGTTTCTAGAAAACTCCGGAAACGCTTTAACCGCGTATAAAAGGGGAACCCAGCGCTCGCCGAGTTAGTTTACAATCGTAAGCGGTCAAGTATTCATGGAAGCGAACGCAAGCGAAAATACTACGGAGTTTGAAGCAGTTACAGTGGAAAAGTATAGTATAGTGCTTGTTGTGTTTTAAATTGAATTGTGTGCTAGAATAAAACGTTTTAGTCTGTAATATTGTTTCCCATTTTTTTAATGGCGTCCGTGATATGACCAATAGTGATTCACAGATACAGTTTTAAATAATGAAGTAAAATGTAGTCACTGGTAAAAGTCAGTACAGAAGAAAACTCACCACTTTCAGAGACTGATGAGGGCGACCGTTCCGCAGTGGACACTCCGGACGAAGACTCTAGCGATGAGAGCGAGTCGGCGCGCGTCGCGTGCGCATGCGTCATCGAGCTCTCGGAGAGCGTACGTGTGACGTCACGGGGCGTGCAGCACAGCTGCGTCAGCCGCCGCTTCAGGTAGCGCTGCTCCCGCGCCAGCTGTTCTTTGTGACCTACGTGCCTTTTCTCCCGTTCTTCCAAACTCTGTAACATCACAATTGGTAGATTTGAAAAGAGAATACGTGATGTCGATCCGCTGTTTCATTCTTCCTATTCCACAAAACTGCTTTTTAGACTTGGTTTATTTTAATTATTTTTATAATTTTGAAATTTAGAATTAATTTTATGTAATTTTATTCTTCCATAGATTTACTGCACTGTTGGCATAAACCGGTTAAAATATTCAGAAACGAATTGTTTTACCTATGGACAGTTCAATTTTGACACATGAAAACTAAGTCAAATTTTAACTGTCTGTAGCATAAGCGACTCGTTTCTGAACAAAGCATCCGGGCCATAGTGAATTAAGGCTCGCTTCACGAGGAACGAGTCGTTTTACCTACGGACAGTTCAATTTTGATATATTTTTCATAGAATATCGAACCAGACGGAAATGGCCGCTGGGTGTTCTTTAAGTCCGTTGTTTGAATGTTGGTATAGTCCCCGTACAGGAATAAATCCTAATATAGGAGTTGCCTTTAATAAAAAAAAAGGAAGATTCGTTATCAGGCATTTTCCTTTTTATACACTTTTTTGTTCTTCTACACTGCAATACTAAAATGTATGTCTTTCGTATATACTCGTTTCGTATTGTAATTGGCACACACATTGTACACATGTTGTGACATATTGCTTGCGTTTCTATCAATGACGATGATGAAACTTGTAATTGCATATGTGTGTAGTTGTCTTTGACGCATTTGAATTGTATAGGATATGTCAAGCGCGTCTGTATTAGGAAGCTGGAGTGATTTAGGTCAGTGCACAGATTGAATGCACCGAGAGAATGACTATAAGTCGGTACACTGATTGAACTGTGCATTAAGATAATGACTGGCTTAAATTTTGGAAGGATATAATGATTTCAGTACTTGTTTTCGTTTTTCAACATTGCAACGCAAGCATTTAGGCAATAGTTTCCATATTACGTACCTAAATATAAATAAATATTATAACTATTTTTTTAGTATTATTTTTTGTTTTACAAACTTTGCAATATATGACCTGTATTGAGGTCAATTTTGAGCTTAACAATGTTTAGTTAACACGAGCTATGACCCGCAGTCTCTTAGGGAAATAATCATCCCACAATAACAGAAAATGTTTTAAGATGAAGGCTATATCGCTTTTTAGTCAATAAACTAAGTCCACGCAGCAAAAATCGTGTCGATTCGATGCTGCGTCAAAATACAAACTAACAAACACAGCTTAGTTGTATCATAATACAACCAACTTATAAGAACTAATATTATAAATGCGAATGTGAGTTTGTTTCTTTGTTTCTAAGCTTTTCCTTAACATCAAAATTAAAATTCTTATACACGTTGTCAGGAGTACTAAAAAGGAAGAGGACTGTTACCGAGGCATAGCTAGTCAGAGATAAAAAAGAAATTGATTTGGAAGAACTCTGCTTACCTTTCGGAGATATTGTAATGATTATAATGTCCTCCAGACCGAATTTCGGTCACGACGGCCAATCTTAATGGAGACTGGCCATCTACGCAGGAGATATTATAGTGCACAAGCCTGTGCGCAAACACAAGTGCACTCTCTGTTCCCTCTCATGAGCCGATGGGACAGTAAACACGACCAGAGAGAGATCAGGCACAGGATTAACGACTTTACGTACTTTTCGAAGCATGGAGGTGTCTAACACCACCAACTTTCTAACTCTGGGCTGCTATTGAGAATTCTTAACAGAAAACCCAATAATTTTTTTTGTTGGCCCGACCCGGGGTTTGATCCCGAGACCTCATGCACAGCAGCCGCATTCACTACCGCTGCGCCACGGAGGCAGTTAAACGTAATACGTAGACTATATAATATGAATGTATCAATGTAATGGGTCTTACCATTACTAATACATATTTTTTATATTAACCAGGTGCAGATATGCGCAGTTAACACATAAACAATTATACATACTCAGTGGGGAGACCAACAGACTGCAATGCAGAGGGTCTCGGTTTTGAACCCACGTCGCGCACCTCTGACTTTCGCAAGTTATATGACTTTTTGAAATTATGTGCGTATTGATTGACAATTATCGCCTGCTCAGTGTCTCAAAGAGCACGTTAAGCCGTCGGTCTCGGCTGCCATGAACATCTATGGCAGTCGTTATTAGGAAGTCGGTGCCCTATAATATCCTGACCCTGGTCTAGCCTTAGGGTATCGTTAGCCTTCGGGTTGCGGAGGTCAGGTGGCAGCCGCTTCGTGTAAAAACTGATATCCAGTCAAATTTTTTAGATTTTTGGTTAGACTAGAAAAGCCGACCCCAAGTGACTTGGGAATAATAAAGGCTAGGGAGAAGATATACTTGCAATCTACTCACAAACATTTTGAGTAGTTCCGTTCTAATACTACATGATTATTTGTTTGTATTTGATTGTAGTGATTTTTTTTCAATTCCATTCAGAATCACTTCATATTATAAAACTATATAAGATGAGATTACTATTATTACTACTCTTTAAGATGAAACCGAAAATAGCACCTGAATAATTCAACGTTAGAGCTATTAATTCTAAACTGAACAAACTCTAACTCCCATTTATGTTACGGGAAAAGTGTATAAATCTGACATTATTTAGTATACCTAGAATACCTGTTTTACTCGTCTATATTTAGCGAGAGATGGGGTCAACCTTACAAGTATTATATAAATGTGAAATGTGGTGAAGGTTTTTGGATATTTGTTACTCGACCACGCGTTTGAAACTTTGCATATAGATAGAGTATGTCCTGGATTACCACATAGGATGTTTTACTTTTTATCCCGCTATGTGTGCTAGTCAAGAATAAACAAAATACGAGTAGACATATTAGGTAAAACCGAGAGCCACATTACGTAATAGTGAATGAAGCCAGCATTATTGCTGTGGCGTTGAGTGCCAGAATCAATTATATATAGTCCAGCTAAAGGTAGCAAGAGTATGGAGGGTGCTTGTTTATCATCTTAGCGGTTAAAAGACACCCATAGCGCAATGAGTAGATATCAAATCTACAACGATTCAACGAACTTAACAGTCGCGAATAAACTGTATAAATTACCATCAACTAGACTTAGCCCTAGCCCATAGTATAAGTGTTTGGGTTTTGGTTACTTAATCACATCAAATTGGTATGGTATTAATTTAATTCTTTTAAAGATCTGTTTAAAAAGGCCAACCTGAGAGACAGTATATATGAAAAATAATATGTCTTTGTTAAAAAGGTTTACTTAAACGAATGTATATACAATATATATTAGTGTTTAAGTTACATTCTGTTTTGTTGTTATTATTTTAAATGTGTGTTATGTTAGCGTTTAAGTTAATTTGTGTATATTTTTATTTTTTTATTATTAAACATATTTTACTTGTGATAAATTTTAATTGGCCGTGTCTATGTGATAAATGTGTATATTGTACGATTTTAACTATAAGTTTTCAAAAATAATAAAATAAAATAAAACAACTTTCCTCAGAACGATAGTTTGAATCATTTGCAAGTTATAATGTTATAGTTCTCTTTAACAAAATTCTTTTACAATTTTCATTTTTATTTCTACATTTAACCAATTTAGATATACCATAAAATGTCAAATAATTCACTTAACCGGTAACATACACAGTATAAAGCTGCGAACACAATGGGAGAACAGAAAAACAAAAAGCAGAAAGAATTCATCGAGTATACAAGTTCTCGAAAGTTACATTATCGTACTTTTTTTTCTCGGCGGGTCGGTCCCCAGTGTATAAGGCTCTAGAAAAAGCCATTTTCCTAAGAGCCTCACAAAAAATGCCTGTGTGTGCCTGAGTGACGGCCCGCTTCAATATGTAGGGGCGGATAAGGCGATAGCTCGATGTTTAACTTTTATAAATGGATGCTTCGAGTATTATAAACACGCGAATGGTGACAATATAGGCAAATTTGATTATATTATTGATATGCACGGACAGTGTAGTGGTTTAAATGGCGAACGATCACTGTTTGTTTTAGATTCGGTGACTGTACGTGACAAAAATATGCGTGATCGACATACTAGCGCAGAGTTTTGATGTTCAATACCTGTGATGAAGTCAGTCCGCCCAGACAGAATAATGATTAAAAGTGATTTATTTGTGTTTGACTATAGCATAAGGGAACATTCTTAGAGTAGACTAAAACTTTTTTTAACTTAACTGGATAAAATTAATAATCCATAATTATACATACCTATACCCTTACTCCCTAAATGGGTAGGCAAAGATGTTTTATACATATATCTGTTTAAATTTTAGGTCACACGTAATAGTAAATACCTCATATTCTTGTCTACCGAGCACATTTCCAAACTATATGCGTCTACTGCGAATTTTTTAACAGAAACCCCTTAGCCCGACCTGGGAATCAAACCCGCAAATCTCGCGATCGTACGCAAACATAAGCGCAAACCACAGGATCAACGAGGCAGACCAACAACCAGTAAGAAAACCAATAATCTATACTAATGATATAAAGAAAAAGATTCGATTTTTCGTTTGTTTGTAAGAATTTAACTCGAAAAGTACTCAACTGATTTTAAAAATTCTTTCACTATCAGAAAGCTATATTATCACCGAGTAACATAGGCTATATTTTATTTTAAACAGGCGAGCGGAACCGCGGGCAAAAGCTAGTTAATTTTAAAGCGAATAATTAATTATAACTCGTTGACAGATTAACTAGCTATCAACAATTATTAACCAATTACATTTAGATTTGATTGTGTCTTATGTCCATTATACACGAATCTGACCAACATAACGTAGTTGGCTGACTATGATTTATCATTACTTATTGTTTCATGACGAATGTAATGTCACGCTTGGGACTCCCTTGTCACGTCTATTTTAATCTGTTATGTTGAGGTACCATATAACGCAATATTCCCATTCAATTATTTAAATGTTGAGCTAAAGTTTAAGATATCTCTTTAAGCCTATTTTTTATTAAATGCGAATGTGAGTTTTTGTTATGCGTTTACCAATAGAACGATCGTCATTGAATTTTGCATGCAGGTACAACGACATAGGGTACTTTTCATCTAGAAAATAGTACTGTTCCCAAGGGATAGTAATTTATTGATAAAAACAAAAAGCAAAACGAAACCGCGGGAAATTTCTAGAAAACAGTATTTTGGTTGAAAGTCCTAAGTCTAGTCTTGGTTGAAAGAACTAGTCTTAGTCGGATATCGAACCTAAGATTTTACAATTGGTAGTTATACAGGAACTCGTACACACGTATACATATATTATTATACAGTCAAAGTCACATGAATTGTGACTAAGTGCCGAAACAGCATAAACCGCATAAATAACGCATTTTGCAGCAAAACCGTTATTCTTTATCATACTATCAAAGAGAATTACTTTCTATCCGAATATAAAACAGGATACTATAAAAAATCTCATATTTTGCCTTTAATTTCGGCCGAGATCAGCAGTGGGAGGCTGCAGGCGGCCTTAGATGATATATCTGGTAATAAATCTGCCACAACTCAGCCAACGTACGGGACGTCCACCGCCCTTATTTTGCACTCCAGTGTTAAATGCTTCTGGCGGTTTTTCGTAAATTGTAGGTAGATGGATAATTGGAATTTTAAAATAACGTCAGCGCCAATATTCGGTTTTCAAAATATCGTATCATACTCTGAACAATTCGATATTCAAATAAATATATAAATATTGACGTAATAATACTATCTATAGTGTTATTACGTCAATATTTATATATTTAAATGAAATGTGTTCCATAGCTCGATATTTAAAATTATATAAGTATCTAATTATTTACATACTCGTTATTAACTGTTCCGAATGCGAATTTAATTTTGGTGCAGTGTTGCTACAATGCAATTTAGCGAAGCTACTTTGACACACTTCCAGTTAATTAAAATTTAATTTTGCACACTGGCAATAATAGTAAAATATTATTATGCAGCGTGTGATAATAAAATGTATCATATATTTGATATTTTTGTCCTATTAATAGATCACAGAAACGTGTAATAAAACGATTGTGTAAGGGCAATTAAAATCCATCAACACAATTTATGAGTCATTAGTTTAAATTTAAAATGATACAGCTATTTATGGGTACAATTATTATTTAACTGACGTTTTTGTGTATGTATACAAGTCAATGTCAAAAAGGCGTACATCAGAGATCGTTTTAAAACATTAATTGTTTATAGCACAATTGTTGGAAGGCAATCATTGTTTAATTATTGAAATCATACATGTACTGTACTTAGATCGCACAAAAAATTGTCCACTCTAAGAAAAGCGAGTTCATACATTAGATAGCGATAGCATACTATCAATTTGCAATATGAGTGAGCGTATAATAAATTATTTAGAAAAAAAGAAAGGTGACCATTTCGTAACCATATGGCATATGATTTAAATTTTGAATACCAGATATAATTGAAAATAAAACATGTCTTGTTGTCTGCCGGTGGACTGCAGCTTAAAACCTTAAAATATTCTCATCATTTATATATGTAGGTATAATTATTACAGGAGTTATGAATCTCTAAGTTACTAAATACTTACTGTTTCTTCTCGGAATATGGAACAGATAGAAATGCTAGGTCGTAGATATGTAAGAAAAACATTTATCCAGCAACTACAAAACCAACAACTGTCTAATATTAAATATACATACGAAAAGTAAAACATCATAAGAAAATAGAAGATTGAACAAGTATATTTTAATAGCTGGTATAATATGGCTTTTGTATTTAGACGATATACTCATCTACATGAACGGATTACAGGCACATACGGCCGAGCCGCAACCTTTGCTTTATCGATTTTCTGTCAGAGCATTTGAGCGGCGAACGATTCCGAATTATGTCATATTGCTATATATTACGGATTACTGGTGCTATCCTACCCTCGTGTTATTGCTCGCTATTTACTTTTTACGACCGTCGCTTCGTTTAATATCAGTAGATTTGGTCTCTCCAAATAATCCACTCGTTTTAAGCGCCCACTTTTCAAACAATATTTATATTTCGAATTTTAACCTATTCCTTGTTTAAATTACTGATATACATATATGTACGAAATTGGTGGTAAGAATTTGGTATGTGCCACTACACACATACATAGACTATCATCTGCCTAAGCTTAGCTTAGGATTTTTGAGGTAAGCCAATTGGCTGGGTTTCCTTGTAATGAAATATTAAGTTATTTTTACACAAATTACATTTATCAAACGAGGACGTCCAGAAAATAAACAGTCATTAAACTTTGAACCCTATCACGCACTTAAAAGAGCTTTAAATTGAATTAAATCAAGTTGAACAAAGATATAACAATTGCGAAGAGGTGCAAGCCACGTTCCAACATAAACACGCAAATTTTGCGGCTGATGAATTTTAAACACAATACTTTGGAATATCAGATATAAGTTAATTGGTTATTAGAAAAGTTTTCCAATCTGCATGAGGAATGGCTCGGTGGCGGGAATTTTTCGCGGCTATAAAATATAGACGGTACATTGTTTATTTAGGCAGACTTGATGGAAAACGCCCGCGGAGTTCGTTCAGTAATTTCGTTTGCGATTGACCTTCCTAGAATTGGAGGAGAAACTTATTTTATATTATCTATCTTGGAACTTTTTTGCTGGTGAATAAATTCAGTGGTTGGTCAGCAAGCAAACTGGTTGAACATCCAAATACATATAATGTAGTCTAAACGTTGTTGTCGCGTATATGTAACGCGAGAGTTATTAGAGATACATTGAAAATTACTATACACGGATGTTAACGCTGTTAATGTTAAAGAGTACTATTAATAACTGTAATTAAACTATTCAAAATAAGTAAGATTTTATAATAAAATGTGTTAAAACCCGTATAAAGTAGTTTCTATCCAATATCTAAATATAAATTAAGCGATTGAATTGCTATGAGTAATTTGAATAGCTTTTAGTATGTTGAAAACGGACACGCTCTTCACCGAAAATTTAACGATTAATAGCTGAGAAATCACTCTTAGCTGCCATATAGTTATTTTCTGTATATATCAAAGATTAAGTAGCCTAATGCTGTACAGGAAAGATCAGCTGGCACGTATTACTACTATGCTATATTATACGTCCATCAAGATAATCTAATTAAGAATTTTCGTGATAATTAGTTATATTTTTCCTTGATGACGTCTACCTCTCAAAATAATGACAGTAGTACTATATGATAAATAAACATTCTTAACTGTTGCAAAACATATTTCTCAAAGGACAAAAAGATTATATTCTATTAGCAAGAATTATTAAGCAAATCGTCTTTGCTTATTGGAATGATATTAATATAAAATTATACAAGTAAAACATATTTTTATTTTGCTAATCTATTTCGTAGACTTTTAGATCGAGTATCAAATAGCAAAACTAGATCGTTCTATTTTATTCCTTCAAAGATAGGACAAGTTTTAAAGGACAGGCCAATAAGGTTACCTAATTTATACGGTACATCAAAAAATTGTGCGTTTAGTTTTATTTTCACGGCCATTTTTATTTTAACGTAATTGCTTCTAGGTGTTCGCTTTCAAAATCAGAATCTATGTGGTGTGGTTCATTAAACGTTTCTCTGAGAGCACGTAGGAGTATTTACGAGTCGTGATACGGCACCACGTAGTCTAATGTAACTCTCTCAAGTACATTGCGATTATTTGCCCTTAATTTGATTTAACGGCCAGTTATTTGCTTGTATGGACAGTTTGGCTAAATAATGATCTGTTTTATATTACATTTGGGACAAATTTCAATTCCACTAAGACCGCGTTTGATGGCCACATTAAATGTGTTTCAATGAATATTAATGACAAAGTAATATAATTAACTGTAAGTCAGTGAAGGAGCAAACATGTACTGTCTCTTTTTTATACAGTTATAAATACAGGATCAAATCTCAGTAGACGGAGGTGCGTTACAATTACATATTACCACATTTTTTTAAGTCCCACGTCAGCGTGTGCCTTTTGCTATCTGCCCGGCACATTGCCAGAATCTGTGATGGTACTGAAGAATTTAGAGAAAACTCTATAACGCTTAGTCTAACCCAGGCATTGCTGGTAACCTTATAATAACACGTAAAATTAGCGAAATCTTAAGCCACGCGACCAGTGAGCTATATACAAATTTAAATGAAGATAAAGAGGATCTATGGTACAAGATTTACACCTTGAGGCACACCCGCATTAAGTAGTACTGTCATGCATACCAAACACCTTGGATAGTTGAAATGTAGGCAGTCCCAAATCTTCCATTTGGGTATGCACCTCAATAAATTACAAGACCGGCTATTAAGCACCTTAGTACCCTCAAATTAAAGTAAGGGCGAACTTCATTGTAACGACATTCGAAATTCTGCGCCATCAACAATTTGCCTAAACCTTGAATGTTTTCGACGGTACGCAAATGAAAAGTACCGTTTCCCACGAGTTGCGATGTGCCTGCGTTAACGACGATGCCTTTTAATTAGTCCTGCATATTAATCAGACTAACGGTCTAAGTTTGTAAACGTACTGAAGAGCGATTGGAGCGGACACTTTTTAAATTATAGACCTAAATAAAAGTCTAATTGACCAGAACTATTGATTTATTCAGAATATTGCTTTTACTTTACACAATACACTCACAGGCATATATCCACGACGGTGTAGATAGATATGTATTATGCTATCTACAATCCGCCATCTTTATTTGCGATTCTGTGTAATAGATGGTGAACCTACAACCCTCCATTGAAAACATCATATCATCGCAAA
The DNA here is from genome assembly GCA_963675205.1 of Catocala nupta. Classification (NCBI taxonomy): domain Eukaryota; kingdom Metazoa; phylum Arthropoda; class Insecta; order Lepidoptera; family Erebidae; genus Catocala; species Catocala nupta. The sequence goes on from OY776093.1 coordinate 26,438,346, forward strand.
CCCTGTGCTGTTACTGAGATTTCCTAATGTAAATATAAAATTAACTCTGTCCGATCAGGGAATCGGACCTTACAATTATCACACGCCCAAACTTATTACCAACGTGCCACCGTAGCAGTCAGTAAGTCATTTATAATTTTTCACTAATAGGATTATATAAAATATGTTTTCTAAAAGCTCTACTATTAATTTCCTTCTTTCCCTTTAAATCTATTATTTTTCCTCTAATAGGATAATATAAAATGTTTTTCTGTGTTTTGTAAATGTCTTTTATTCCCGTATTATTTTCCTTTGTATTATCGTATATGTAGAGACTGAACAGTGATGTCAGAAATCAATCCATTTAATCAAAACGAAGTCATGTAAATCTAGAGCCCAATAATGGACCTATACGACCCTTATCAATGGCCGTATGTTTTCTCCGAAACAATAAATTGAGTGAACTAAACAAACTGTAGCACCATTAACATATTAGATTCGTTTACTCGAAGCCTATTTATAGTGGTCGTTTTCATTACTTATGCGCTGTGAAAATTCCAACCGAATTCGCAATGTAATTAATTAATTACATCTTAATTATAATTTATAATTTTACGTAACGTCGTTGGTTACGTATAAATAGGTATGTCTCTGTAATATATATCTGTGTAAGTAAGCTTCATACACTCTGAAAATTCGTATATAATATTAAAACATTTTCGATAATCCCCTTCGAACTTAATTAAAACACGACCGTATTACGTTATCGTAAAGCTCAAATTCTCAAACAGATTTCACAAATAATATTTGGTGAAGCGAGTTTGGAATAATAACGCATTGCTTCATTGACAGCGGTTTACTTTACGCTCAATTAGTGGAACGACACACGTGACGCTCTTCGTCGAGTCCTCCACCCTCTCCCTCCCACTTAAGTGTCGGATCCCACTTCAGGCGCGAGAAAATTTTGTACCATTGTTTTATACACACCTCTGTAATATGCAAAACAGGCGAATGAGCTATGAATGCGGAGGAAGTAAGGGATCGCAGTTAACGTTTAGTTTATTGTCTGTCCCACAGGAGATTTGACGCGCTTAAACTATGCCAGAAATAAGATCCCTTAACGATAAAGTGTTAGAGTATGAAATTGTACATATTCTTGGAATGTAGCTGCTATTTTATGTTGATTTATATGAGCAATGGTGGGGTACATAAGTTACAAATACATTCGCTTTAATCAGAATACATATTGTACAGCCATATACACAACGGTACAGAAATCAACAGTCCAAGATTCACACCCTGTGGCACGCCCACATTGAGCGGTACTAACATCGTCTGATAACGCAATAAAGCGAAGTTACAACTGAGACAACGGTCTAAACACCTTGACAAACCATTCTGCTAGCATCCCGCACCTCTCAGCGCCCGATCTCGCATTGTTTCACCCGAGCGATATTGTCAAATGCCACCTGCCGGTCCTTTTCACCAATGTTCCCCAGTTATCTCAATTTAACGATAGGTAGGTGTGTAATGTCAGGAAGTTATAACGTAAAGCGCTGATTTATTGTATGAGTTGTTAGGGATATATTTTCTGAAAATGATATTATGACATTATTACGTGTGTGTCGGACACATTTTCAAAAGTAGCACTAAGGAAAAGCGGCATAAGTAATTGCCTTTACAATGATTGCTTGCATTACCGTTCACGCGACGTCGGTTAACGTAACAGGCTTCAGTGTAAACTTGTAAAATAGGTGTAAGCTTAAACGTTAAATATTAAAAAGTTACTGTTATATAAAGAAAAGCGTATAATGGTTATATAAATATATTTACCCATAGTCTTCCGGTGGGCAGGCAGAGATTAAGAGGATTTCTATTTGCCACCTAGCATGTATCTCATGCTTTATTCATTTTCATGATAGTCTTTATGCGTCGATTTATCAGACGTCAATAAAAAGGTCAGTTAAAGAGCACTCTGAACCCACGAACTTGCATCTCTAAATAAGTTAATATAAAGCTCTTTAACATTTATCCGTGAACTAACCCGCAGAATGTAAAACATTCCAACTGCGGTAACAGAAACGTGACCAATAACAATGTACTCAGTGCTTTTGCTTGAATTATAAATAACAAGAGATTACGACGCCTGTAATTGGGCAGATTCGGAGTTCTGATAATACATCTGACACTTGGTCACGTTTGGGAAAAACGACAAACGGTAGCTCTGAAGGTGCCTCCATTTGCTATCGTTACATACGAATACATAACAAGGGATTTTATTTCAATTATCTTCCATATAGAACACATAAGTACACGTAAGTACGGTAAATTCCTTCTTTTATGTATCTAGCAACGGTACGATGATTCTATTTTTATTTTTCTTATAACTTGATAAAATTGTGAGTTGCTAAGGTCGCAGCGAATAGATTCCTTAAGCCCAACATTTCTGCTTGCTAAATAAATAACATTTCTCTCGCAACTTTTATGTTCGCGAGGAAAAAAGTTTAAATTATTCTAGTACTGAAGGTTTCTCTGACTCTGTTATGAAGATATAATCTGTTTAACGTTATGAATACTAACTTTTACTTGGCTAATGAACCTTTTTTCTAGACAAACTATGGTTCTTTACATTAAAAGAATTCAACATTCATTAGTGTACTTTTAATGATGCTTTATATTTTCGTACCTTATTTAAACACTGTAATTGTTACTTGCTTAGCATTTTCAATCTACACTTGATGGAGCAATTTTATATGTATTTACACCTACACAAAAACAATATTTTTTCCACCGAAAGCAGCAGGTAATTTTTAAATAAATACTACCTACTGCGCGGCACGGGCGAGTCATTATAGGTTTTATGGGCCATAACGCGGTCCCAACCTTATAATTCCGACTTATTCAACTACGTGAAAACAAAAATAAATCACAACATCGATATCGTGAAGGGAATGATCGCAGAGGAAGCCGGAAAAAGTAACGTGAACGTACTACGCCGCGGACATGTGGAGGCATATACGATAAAATAAGAAATAGGAAGAATGGTGTTGCAACCTTCGAAGAAAACTCTATTGTTGAAGAAGCATTTCAAAATATAGACAAGAATACACTTAATAGTAACAATAGAAACAAATTCACAACAAACGTTTAAGATTTGAATATTTCTATTTATTTAAATGTTTCCTTTGTAGGTATTGTACTAATTTTCTTTGTAATGATTAAGCTCGTAATTTCATTGAGCCATCCGTGTTAATTAGAGCAATTTTCTCTCAATCTCGTTTCAAACGGTAGAGGGCCCACGATTGCTTTGTCTATTCTACGAAGATATCCGTTGGTAATATAGTATATAATTTGTACGTTCCGAGGGGTCGTATTTCGAGGACTGTGCACAACATTTAAATACGTATCAGCGATGATATATACAAAGGTATCGCAACAAAACAATAAACACTCGTTATATGTGATTATTGAAGCGTAATATATGTTTTTTGTTCTTCGTTAGGAGTTTCTTTTTTGCGTACTGTTGGCTAACGACCAATAATACAATTTTCGGATATAGCAACAAAGGAAAGATGTCAATGTCTTTGTGAATCAAGCGAGGCGTGTAAATCGAGGAATCAATTTTAATAACAATAAGACTGGCGATTGATTTGGATATAAATGTACGTGTTCAATATTGATATTTATGACTGTGGAATATAAAACGTTATATTTTATAAAAATGGAAACTGCACCTAAATTTGTGTTATAAGATGAAGCCAAGGTAGCAACCACTTAATGGTAAGCTGTTAGCCTATAGAGATTAATTACCCTATAAGAAATGAAGTCAGCGCTATAAGGCGTGTCTTTCAGAAGTCAACTATATTTTGTTATGTTGTGTGTTAACAACACGTAACATAATATCAAACCGGTGATGTCCTAAGGTTAAGCAGAAGTACATCACGCCCATACTTAGCAAATTGTGTTCAAGAACCTACATGACAAGTGGTCTAATCATACATTACTATACACTAGAATAATTTATTCAACTTGGTCAACATAACTGTATCTAAGTAAAGAAAAAAACGGATTTCGAATGTGGTCTTAGAAATCGATTATACAACAATTAAATAAGTCTTGACTCAAAAACTGAATATGTGATCTTATGATTGAGAATTTCGCAACTGTAGCAGTTTTCGCCACTAAAATAATGAGACTAACATTCTTTCTAGCATGTTTAACGTTATAAACGTCTTGATAAGATTATACCTCTGCAGAAAAAATACCCACCATTATTCTTGCAGAGATAAAAGTATATTAACTCAAAATATAATAAAAAAATATATACAAGATATGGGAGTCCTTTGTCCAAGTTTAATTTCGTCATCGTTCATTTTTCAAGGCAACACAGTTTTTGACTAATGCGTCCGAAAGAAGAGCCGGGGTCTTATGACGGCCCCTCCCCATTGATACCGGTGCGTTTATTAAATTTCCCATGAAAAAGTGTGCGACGAGAAAAATCCCTTTGCAGTAGTTTAAATTACGTTATTCTTTTTAACAAATTTCTCAGGATATTTAACGTTTACTGTTATGAGAAGGAATGGTTTAAAATCAATCAAAAATATTTTTATTTGTATAGGTTACAAAGTAACACTTATGAATGTCCGACAGTCACTTAAGTACAGTCAATACATAGTCTCATCTCTATGGGTATATATATTATAGGCATTAGCCCTATTTATGTTTGTACGAAACAGTCACTTAAATAACCATTCAAGAAAGAAAGAAATGGAAACTAAAATTAATCCAAGATAACCGTCAACGCGTTCTAAAATCGAACGCCGCATTCGAATATCACTGAGTGACATAATGCCACGTCAGCGAAACGGGGCGCGCTGATTGGCGCAGGAATTTGATCCGACGTTGAAACCGAACTGCACTGTGTGACGTCACCAGATGCGTCGCTGACGGAAGCACTGACGTTTATTGGTTTATCGATTCAGCCATTTTGTTTTATTAGTTCGAGGGTAGATTGGCGTTTTAAATGACTGGATGAGAATGTAACAGCTAGCAGTGAATGGATTACTATGAGTAAAAGGTTTTTAATAGACTGAATACTGCGATTTGTGTTACGTATCTTTTTTATTAGGTAGAAGAGCAAAGCTATGGCTAGTAGTGAGTATTATTAGATAGGAATCTTTTTCTTTTAACTAAGCTTTTGTCTATACTTCATTAAAAAGAGAGCCATTCGGAATGTGTTACCTATTTGTATTACTAAGCTGACTGAGCACTGACTCGGTTGCCCAGCGGTAGTGAATGCGACTGCTGTGCCTGAGGTTTCAGGTTCGATTCCCAGATTGGGAAAAGTGAGATTTTCTATTAAGGAATTCATAGTAGCAGCACGGAGTTTAAAACAAGGCTCGGGTAAAAGGATTTTAAAATATAATTGAAAAATGTAAGTGTCTTACATCTCAGCCGACTTTTAGGGAATAGAGGCGTGTGTAATATATTCCAACTAATGTTATAAATACGAATGTAAGTTTGTTTCTTACACTTTCACGCCTTAACTACGCGACCGATCATTATAAAAGGAGCTTGCCGGTTAAGCTTGTGAAAACTGCACTCGCGTCTGATGAAGGGTCATACCTTGAATTTGTTGTCCTTTATCTAAAACTAGCTGACTCGCGCAACCTCGTCTGCTTCATATAAGATAAGAGAATTTACCCCGTTTTTGCAACATTTTTCATTATTGCTCCGCTCCAATTAGTCGTAGCGTGATGTTATATAGCCCATAGCCTTCCTCGATAAATGGGCTATACAACTCTAAAAGAATTTTTCAATTAGAACCAGTAGTTCCTGAGATTAGCGCGTTCAAGCAAACAAACAAACAAACTCTTCAGCTTTATAATATTAGTATCGATAGCAATAGAAATAATGTCATATCCCTATGGTAAGTGAATAATGGCGATGACGATACTTAAGAAAAATAAAAAAAATCGTAATTACTGAAGATATCTTTAGGATAAATTTAAACTGTACATGACTATCTATAAATTAACCTTTACTAATATTATAAAGCTGAAGAGTTTGTTTGTTTGGTTGAACGCGCTAATCTCAGGAACTACTGGTTCGAATTGAAAAAATATTTTGTGGTGGAGAGCCTATTTATCAAAGAAGGCAGGCTATACAACACGACCAATAGGAGTGGAGCATCAATGAAAACTGTTGCAAAAACGGGGAATATTCTCTTATGTGAAGCAGACAAAGTTGCTCGGGTCAGCGAGTTATAATATATTCTTAACCGAGCAGATCCTTTCAAACACATTGTCAGGACAGAAAAGGACATAGGGTAAACTTAATCCAGAAAATGTAAGTACTGTTCATGAGCGAGCGCGGGCATAAACCAGTAATTATATAAATGAGTCATATTGACATCTTTTGTGTTGACTAGACCGGATTGGAAGACATATATAACTGTCTTTAAGATATAATAGATCGTCTAGACTTAAGGCAGACATTACATCATTACGCCTATTCGTCTGTGTCAGAGACTAATGAGATGTTCGGTGTTTAATAATACCCATATTGAGAGGAAATTATGTCTTAGAAGTAGCGTGGACTATATATGAAATTTTTTCATAAACAAGCCGACCCACGCAATTTCGTCTGTTTCACATAAGACAATTTTGCCCGTTTTTGCAACATTTGTCATTGCTGCTCCGCTCCTATTGATCGTAGCGTGATGTTATATAGCCTAAAGCCTTCTATGATAAATGGGCATTCCAACACTAAAATAATTTTTCAATTCGTACCAGTAGTTCCTGAGATTAGCGCGTTCCACCAAACAAACTCTTCAGCTTTATAATATTGGTATAGATTACCGAAGTGAATTAATAACACACTATTAACCTATTGAGTGGCAGTGGAACACTGGCGACCGGATACATTAGATTAACAATATGTATAAAGAAAATAAATGTTTTGAAAATGGCAACACCCGCTCTAGGATTTTTTTTTTATTATCTCGGGAGACATAACAAACATTTAAACAACGGCCACAGAGAACATCCAGACAATAATTTGTGGGTCACACAAAGTTTTGTCCCGTGTGGGATTCGAACCCACAACACGCGGCCCAGTGGCAGAGACGAAACGACCACTTAAACTATTACACCATATCTGGCATTCCCATAATAGACTGGGAAATAACTTTAAGTAAACTAACCTATATAATTCGTAACGGGTATTAATGCGATAATGCATATTGTTTATCTTTTTGACGGCTTAACGTTTCGACTACATAGGTTACATCGGCTGTGGTCAAATCTGGCTTTAAAGTCACGGGTTCGATTCCCGCACAAGTCAAACATTTGTGTGCATGAACATGGATGTTTGTCTTGGTCTGGGTGTTTCTATGTATAATATGTACGTATTTACAAAAAAAAAGTATATATGTATGTTTATCCATTGTCTAGTACCCATAGTACAAGCTCTGCTTAGTTTGGGCTAGATGGTGTTGTGTGTATGTGTAGAATATTATTATTATTATTATAAAAATGTATAACAAGCATATTAGCTTAGATGTACTATGAATTTATAATATTCTAGTAATTATTAACTTAAATTAAATACAAAATACATACTTCAAACCTACCACGTTTATTATAGTGGCCTGGCTCTCGAAGCGCCAAGGGTATTATTTCATTGTTGTCAACCCTATAAAATGACTTTGGTATGGTTGCCAAGATTTTTTTCCGTACTAACCAGCGCTAATTCTTTCGATAAAAAATCAGACTAGCGATCAAGAGGTCTTGGGTTCGAATGCCATCCATTTCACTATCACTTTTAATAGTCTTATTAGCTTAACTAAATGCTTAACCTGAATACTAGTAATTTGAAACCGAAATTACGAATAACCACTATGAAAGGACTAAATTGCAGCATAAAAATAAACATAACCGAAAATATATTTCTCACGAAAAACAAGGCTTCCCCACAAAATGATCGAAGTAACCACACGGGAAACATCCTAAAGATTTAATTACCCCAATTTTTATCGCAAGGAGGAGAGTGTTCTTGCGCTATCATTCATAAGTTGGGTAATAAAGAAAATTTGGGCAATAAAGGCAAGATACGGACGGCGGGGGACTATGGCGTCGTTAACCAACATTTTGGCATTGTGGCCAAATTAATATGTGCCGAGCACAATATAGATAAGGCCACGTATATCAGGTAAGCGGGAAAATAATAGTTTTCTTAATTTAACGGTAACCATTGATAGCCGGTCTGGTCGGTTTTACACGCTCCTGTTTGTGATAGTAAATTAATTAAGTATGGTGTTATGTGCATGTGTAGCTTCGCTCGTCTCGTGAACAGTACTTTTTCTGCATCTCTAACAACATGTATGCAAAAACGTAGCAAACATATAAAGTCACATTCGCATCTATACAAATAAAAATCAGTTGCCACTTATATGACGGAGCATCACTTTAGAACTGTTTGACAGATGTGGCAGTTTATTGTGTTTGTAATTGTCAGGATAAGCTTTTACCATATGAACGAAATTTAACGGAAAAGCCGCGAGCAATGTTGAAAATTAAAATGGTACTTTTATATGGGAAAAATGAGTGACATTTTGATATTGAATTTAATTAAGTGACATGTATTTTAGTATATATTGACGGGATAATAACTATCGGGTTAGCTAGGTTAGTTGTTAGTTAGGATAGTTATGATTAACTTTATAGACAAAAAACTTTTAATCCGTTCAAAGCTGAATATTGCCAGATGGCATTTATTATATCTGTCAAAGCATTTTAAAGCGCACTTCAGAGCTCAGAATCAAAACCATACTTATCCAAAACTTAAATCCCGAATCTCTTTGGACATTCTATTAAAAATCCTAGAGCGAGAATTCCATCAAATCCACCGCTAGACCACAAGTTTATTTCCTCCAGTTGACTTAAAACTAAATCTAGATATTCGTAGTAGCGTCTTGGCCCGTTCTCGACAAAGCTCTAACTGGAACTGAATGCGGTTGTTGGCTCCGACTTACTCTCACAGTTTAAATATTGGCTCACCAGATTAACCTTAGCTCTAGCACGGTTCTAGGGTTCAACATTTACATATTTAGGAGATGTGTCGATACGTAGCTACTCTATTTAAGAAGCGTTTTATTTTAACTGGGTGTTTTTGTGTCCGTTGTTTTAATGTTTCTTTAGTCCCTTTTGACACAGGAATTATTTCTAATGCGAGAGTTGCCATTTATTGTCAAAAATTAACAAAACAAAAGCTAGTTTCATAAATGACAATAAGCTGTGTACAGTCTCAATAAACCTTTGGAGATAAACTGGTTATAGATTGACTTGAATCTATGAGAGAAAATCTCTAGGCTTAGGGGCTTATTATATCACTGGGGCTATTAAAACACGGCTAACTGACTACACGGATAACGTACGGTTTAAGTATTCGCCTTGCCTTTCTGCGCCTACTGTTGAGGGTTTGATCGTTTGTGTCCGTTGTTTGAATGTTTATAAGTCCATGGCTAAGCCAAAAAATAACCTTTGAAGCTATCGATACTGTGGTTGTTGTAGAGTTTTCTGTAGCAATTTTAGTTTAGATAGGACTTGATGTTGATACTTTTGCATGCTGACATGTGAAGCAAATATTTGTATCTAGCGTACTAAAATCTTTCGACCGTCGACGCAAATATATTAAATAATTAATGTTGCTGCACATTCACCTCAACAATGTAACGAAATTGTAACGAAACTGACACACATACGTAACGATATGTTACAAAAGTGTGACTGACTCATAAAATGTCACTTGTGTGACGTTTATAAGTCGTAAATATTTTGCAACGGTCTGTATCGAGCTGTAAATTTTATATGAAGATAGACGATATCTTTACATTGTAAATGCACTTTGTGGCTTAATTTGATACTGTTTTCTAGGCCGATAAATATAACACACGAAAAGCTTAGGACTTGTGATCTAAATTAACATGCCAGGCATGCCTAACATTAAACGACAGACATAAAGCACATCCAGACTCGAAACAACATTTGGGTCACAAAAATTCTTGTCACATGTGGTGGTTGAACCCACACACAACAATCGGCGCAATGGCATTAGCGAAGTGACCACTATGGCACACGTATTCATACTTCGCCATCCGTGCAGTTGACGCAGCTGAAGTTCTTTAAGTGCCAAATTCTTCTTTATCTCCTTATACCCATCAACTGTCTCGAAGGCTCAATAAAAGATTAATGGGCCTTTCTGTTATGAAATTCCTCATTGGTAGTCCGAAATTCGGTCTGAAGGACATTTTACATCGACCAAATAAACAAAAACCTTAAGTGTTTGCAAGCTATGGTTGCAGCTTACTATGCGCTATGGCGTATGCACATTCAAAACGCAATAAAAAGGACAACATCGGCATAATTACCAACATAATACTGCGCACGGAAACTAACAACTAAGAACACATAAATATTATCTATCTATAATTCTATATCCGTCATAAACATCGAACGACCAATTCATTCAACTTTTTAAGTCACAATTCTATTCTATCCTGTTCTCTCACATCAATTCATAACAAAAGATAATCTTTACGATCCACCATCGGAAATGAAACTACGATGGAAAGGAATCGCTCCATTTAAACCGTTGTAAAAGCGAGTTTACATTGCCGGACCGGCAATTTTGACGTGCCGTCTGTCAATATATTAAAGCGCTCGTTTGTTTATGCGTCAAACGGTGCGTCTAACGCATTGGGATTTAATATGGATTTTGTTAGTAACAGTACATTAAAAAAAAAAATTAGCCTATGTTACTCGTTGATACTATAGCTTTTTAAATCGGTCTAGTACTTTTTGAGATAAACCCTTGAAAAAACAAAACTCAAAATCAAAACTTTACTCTTTATAATATGAATATACTTGCTACGCTTTGGTTTTTGCGCCAAACGCAGCGTCAATCGCAGTATGACAAATTGAGACGCAGACAGCAACAACGGAGTGCGTATGCCGTATACGATGTGCTCCAAATGCGAAAACGAAAATAGCCCTTAATACATGGAGAGAAAACTGTGAGTAAGCATATTGCACGGGCGGAGGAGTATGAGATATGGCATAGTTAAAATTAATATGGGATTAACCATAGAACGATAAAGCTTGTAAAAAACAGTTTCATGAATTATCGTCGAATTTAAACCACGAAGCAACACTAGTACCTACAGAAGTATAATTTGGATGAATTTTCGCAAAAGCCCATAAAATTTACGAAATTTTAATAGAGTAAAGTGCTGTTTTAAAACTGTCAAACGATGCTGTTAAAACCTTTATACAAATCGTCACACATTTATTCAACGATATAAAGTTTTTAACAGAAATGAGAAAGACGCATACGGGAAATTAAAAGCTTTGGAAATGAACGACAATTTATATGACAAAACACGGATCTGGGTAACATGTTGTTTTAGGAAATGAAACGGCATCGTCGTTCAATCTAAATAAAGTTTGTAAACTGGTCCGAGAAAAATACGGGACTTTATAACCCCTGTTCCGAGAATACCTACAATAGAAAATCTATTGTTTTGTATCATATGTGATTTATTCAATAGGAAACCTGCTACTGACTTAACTACAATCTAGAATATAGCCATAGAAATTCAAAAGTCAAAAGGACTGTCTCGGTTATACAGCGGTTAATGTACCAGACTGTTGTATATGAGCTTTCAGATTCGATTCATGGATCGAGTAAAGTATTATTGGGTTGAAATTAAACACTTTATACGGATTTTGTCGCGTTGTTTATTTTACTTTAAAACACTTTTATTACATAATTTTGAAAACTCTAACACTACTATTATAAAATAATTTTAATTAAATTAAATAGCATAGTAAAGTTCAATAATAGTAGTGTTAGAGTTTTTAAAATTATGTAATAAAAGTGTTTTAAAGTAAAATAAACAACGCGACAAAATCCGACATTCGCGTAAACATAAGACAATGGGTTTTTCTGTCAATTAATTTACAGTAAACCTAAGTCTAGAACTGTACCGTGTGAAGGTGTGTGGTAGGCGACAATAGGCTCGCTAATATTACGGGGTTCTTTACACTTTTGTCTACCCTTTATTAAAGCGTTAGACATTGTATAGCAATTTTTCTACTCATTAAGTAAGCAAATATGGCGAATTGGTAGCCAAATACCATAGATCATATCTCTATTTATTAAAAAATCGAAATAAATTTAAAGTCGTAACCGAATGACTTTATAATAACTTTATTTGTATTCCAAATGCATATAATAAATAATAACATCAACCCTGTACATAAATTCGGCCACTGCTGGCCTCTTCTCACTATGGCCTTCTTATTACATGCATTAGACTATGCATTACTGCATTACTCTTCTCGCATAGCAGCCATTGTCCAAATGCATGTAAAGAGAAGGCCATAGTGAGGAGAAGCCTCTGTATTTCCTGTTTTTTTATTGCATGCATTTTGACTATGACCTAACTCTTCTCGCATAGCATGTAATAAAAAAACAGAAATACACATTCGTCAGTAGAACACTACCATAAGAAAGATGACTGTTTTTTTCAAACGGATCAATCGTTTACGGTACATAACCGTCAAAATTGCCGGGCCGGCATTAGCCTGATGTAAATTCCCCATAAACCTTAGTACAGTAAGTTTACTGCCATCGTAAATCAACATTGTATTGCCCGAATGGGTCTGTTTGCACTTAAATAATTCATGGCTTTTTAGGGTACTAGTGACGCGGTGTTTTATGATTTTCACACTCGCTTCTTGAGGTCTCGGATTCATTAATAAAGCCATTGGTGCTTAATATTAAATGTCGGTTGCATAAATCAATGATTTTGACTAGTCGGATGGCGTAGTGGATGATGTGGTATCCTACTGCGTCGTAAAGTTGTACACTATCGTTTTCTACCTAATGTATGAGCTTATTCATCACATTTTTAATGTGAAGTGTGTGTTGTGCTATCTAAGACTAGTTGACCCGCGCAACTTCGTCTGCTTCACGTAAAAGAAATGCTCCGATTTTGCAACAATTTTCATTGATGCTCCGCTTCTATTGATCGTAGCTTGATGTTATATAGCCTATAGTCTTCCTCGGTAAATGGACTATCCAAAACTTTGGCATGAATGCAAACTTTTTTAAGGAGTCAGGCATAGGGGGGCAAACGAGCAGACGGATCGCTTGATGGTAAGCGATTACCGCCACCAATGGACACCGGCAACCCCAAAGGTGTTACAAGTGCGTTGCCAGCCCTTTAAAAAGGAATAAAGGAGGGAAAGGACAAAGAAAAGGATGGGAAAAGGATCGGGGTAACTGGGTCTCCGGCTCTCTCACTCACCGATACGAAACGCAACAGTACAAATACCGTTACTTCACGCCGGTATTCTGTGAGAGGGTAGTACTACCCCAGTCGATCCGGCCCATTCATGCTGAAACCAGCGAAGATCAGCTGTTTTCTTATGTCTTTTGAAATTTTGGATTTAAGCAGATGTTTTTTGTTATTAAATGCTCTTTTAGCTATTGATATTGGAGTTTAATATTTTGAGAACCACATTTTTCCACAACACTACAATATGGGGTTCGTCAAAAAGAGTGTTAAAAGGTTATTACAAGGTCGGCAACGCGCAAGTGATGCCTCTGGTATTGCAGGCGTCCATATGCTACGGTGACCACTTACCATCAGGTGGGCCGTATGCTTGTTTGCTACCTTAGTTGTATAAAAAAAAACATTCGCTACGCTACCAAGGCTTTCTGAATTATTAAAAGTTGTAATGAAATATTCGAATATAATAAAATCAATATTTGTGTGGTTTTCATACACGGGGTATCCTCAACGTTTTTAATTACGAAATCGAGCCCGCGGTGTATTGGCCTCAGTGTATTGCATTTCATATGTACTGCAATTAATTTGTTTATATTTACTGAGCACGAACGTTTTAATATTTTATATACTATAATTAAAATAAATACAGCAATAATATGGGTTTACATAAACGCACTGTGTGTAAATGTATTCATGCTTGTATATATTTGAAGTAGTATGCAAAGTCAAAGTCAAAGTCAAAAATAATTTATTCACTTAGGTCACAAAGTAACACTTATGAACGTCAAATGGGTTAGTGAGTTTATTATATTTACTGAATTTACATTTATGTTAGTTGCTATGTATTTTTTTTTTATAAATGCACCCGTCATCACAGGGTGTTGCGCACATTCCTCTGACATGGCGGTCAGAGATCTTTTTTACCGTTTTATTTATTACAAAAATTTATTATTATTACAATTTTCTTAAAGCTAATTACATTATTATATCTAGTCTTCATTAATGCTATATTCTATATATTATACAAATATATATGTATAACACTTTTCTTACTCTATTATTTATATCTAACTTGTATAGTTCTAATAATATCTACTTATAAATATGCACATTTATTTGTTCCTTAATATTACTTTATTTATAATTGTTTTACAGTATTTAATAGTATAAAAATAGTTAAATAAATAGTTGCTATGTATGTATGTAGGTAGTTTTAACACAACAGGGGGCAAGTTTGCTACTTATAATAGAATAATCTTTTAATAATAACATACTGCTGGATCAGGGAGTCTAACCCGCGAAAACCTTTCTTTGTCGTAGTTTCCATCTTTTGTTGCTTGATTGAGCTGTTAGTTCTGTGGCATAAGTTTACGGATATGTTTGCCGGTGGTTTTGGGTTTGATACAGGGCAATAAATTGTAATTAAGTATTTTTGATAAAGTCACATAAACTAAGTAACGTTTACTAGTAATGCTAAGCTAAGCTCAATTCTCAAGTCAGGAAATGTGATTTCGCCGATGAAGAGTCAATAAATAATAACTGCAAAGATGCAACTTTTCAGGAGGCGAAAAAATTATTATATATATTATATATATAATATTATATACCATTTAATTTTTTTATAGTATATTCGATTTATATATATTATATTTATTTATTATTAGTATTTTCATAATAACTAATTCTTTTTAAAAAAAAATTATTGGATCCCATCATAAATGACGTAACAACACTTAGAATAATTCAATAAAACAAAAATGGCTAAAATGTCAGTTATTATATATTGACTCTTCATCGGCGATTTGATTTTTTGTTACATGTCATCGAAAAAAGTACTGCTACCGAGCGAACCCGCGGGTAAAACTTAGTATGTAATAATTGTGATCATAATTGCGAAAAATCTACCTATATTGTTTCCTATACCATACCTACTGGTCAAATCAAAATAGCTATTAAAAAGTAAAAAGAAATCTTAACTAATACACATTACGTTCGCTTTTCAAAATAAGTCTAAATAACATCTACCCTTAAACAAGACTTTACAAAAACAGTTCATTATGAAACTTTTAAAAAGCATTTTTATGAAAAGATTATTCAAAAGGACACTCGGAAATCGTAAATCTTCTGCTACAGCAATAAAAACGGACTCGAATGATGTATTACAACAAGTTTTGAATACACAGCAACAATATTATTTATTGTAAACATACAACATATTCTTACTAATATTATAAATGCGAATGTGAGTTTGGTCGTTACGCTTTTCCGCCTTAACTACTCGATTGATCATCATGAAATTTCGCATACACGGTGTCAGAAGAACAGAAAATGATATGTACTTTTCATCTAAAAATAACGTTAATAACCTAACCTTTATTTATAGCATACGAGGTGATACAAGGGGTAATTAAAAGGTCATAGGGTACTTTGCATCTAAAAAAAGTACTGTTCCCGAGGGATAGGCAATTGATATAACCTACATTTATGCAAGTGAATCTTAGAAAATCTAGTAGATATGACTATAAATTTTTACATAAGTTTGTATTTATAAAATACATCTGTCGAGCTTTTATCCATGTGGCGTGTTATGAATGGAAGCGTCACAATTAATTACTCAATTGACGGCGTTTTAATATTTTTTCAGCTACTGTTTACGCATTTTACCGCGGTTTCTTTAAATAATACTAATTTTAGATAATATTAACTTTAATCTATTACTATTTAAATTATTAAATAATTTAAATTTATACTTTCTCAGACGTTTTGGTTACTCTTCAGCAGCTATAGTCTACCCCTGACTATTTTATTTAAATAATTCCTGCATTTGGAATAATTCCTGCGTCGGATCTTTACAAACATTCAAACAATGGATACAAAGAACATTTAGACTCGCAACAACTATTTGTGAATACATAAATGTTTGTCCCGTGTGGGTATCGAACCCACAACCCTCTGCGCAGTGGCAATGGCGAAGCGACCACTTAAATCACTAAGGCAGTTGTATTACATCTACATTTCGCACAGCAAAGTTGTCGTCCATATTATGTTATAGGAGTAAAATGTGTGTCCTGGGTTCATTCTTGAATTCGTGACACCTTATCATATCTTGCGAATAAGGGTGCGATGCTCCTCTAATGGTGAGTTACAATGTTATACTGTTTAGGTAAACACATTAATAGTCTTGATAAATAGACATAGAAAACATAAATTCAAATTTAAAAATAAACTGTTCGTGGTCACCTGTGACCGCGGCGGCATCTAAAGAGTTAAAACGAAGCTTAATCTTAGGTTATATCACAGTCATAGTTCTAGCAATACTATCTTCTACATAGCTCTGTTTACTTCTATCTTCTCCTTTATGCTTCCATACATTTCTATCAAACATCCAAACATCCTTTCATTTTTCTTCCACGCACTCATTATCATATACTAACATAATATCAGAACCGAGGTATCGAACCTGGTACTTACTATAAGATCAGCAATCATATGTAGGGTTATAAAGTCCACGCTGTGTTTCTGAAATTTATCTAGTAGAAAAACCTAATAACACTTTTAAGTTAAGCGGGAATCGAACCCCAAACCACACCACCGTTATACTCGCTTACGAGAAATCAAACGTCAAGATCAACAGTCGTATTAAAAATGAAAACTTTAGGCTGTCACTGAAATAATAACATAAAAACCTTTACTCACCCGTGTATCGAACCCGAGACCTCACTATCACTACAAATCGAGGAATCGAAACTTCAAAACCAATAGTCGTTTTAAGAGTTCAAACTCAAACGCTGCAGCTAAAATTCTTAAAAGAAAAACATAATAATGCTCTTAACCTACCCAGGAGTCAAACATGATATCTCACGACCATCACACACTTTCTACTTATGCTATCAACAAACAACCATACTACATACTAATTAAAACTAAATATCACAGTCAGAGTTGCCAGCTTAAAAAATACAAACCTACATATCTCAACAGCCGCTGATATTCTCTCAACACTGAAGCACACCCATTTCCCTTACATCGTCAACTAATTAGCCAATGTCAGTAGTTATTTATGTGCGTGCAAAGTTCCTGACCTCTATGTAACAGAAACGGGTAGCTTACCCGGGGTAGGTAGTGGGTAGGTAGGTTAATTATACTAGTGATTAATACCCCTACCTATACCTACCTCTACCTAACTCTACCCCAGGATTAGGATGCGGCGAAGAGCTTTTATTAATGCCAGTTGTAAGGCGATTTGTAAAAGTGTTGGTAGAAATTGTGTTGGTAAAATTAATGTTGTACGAATAATATTTTATACTGGCAATTCGGGTGTGGAGATTTTGTTTGTGTTTGCGCGTATGTGTACTTGTGTATGTGTATGTGAGTTAGAGGTATGAATTTTTAAATTTAGAACGGAGTGACATTTTAATTCTTGCAACACACAACATTGTTTTTTAACACATTAATAAATTATTAAAATGCATGTGTTTGTGTATATACAGGTGAATGCTCTTTAATTAACATTTAAAATTAGAATGGGTTAATAAATCAGTTATTAAAACCCACAAATAAGGCGATGCATATTCGTATGTACGGTCAGGTGCAGAAGTGAAGTATCAATTTCACAAAGCAATAGAATAAAAAAAAACAAGTTTGTACTTACGACCTTTTACAATAAAATCATTGCACACATATACATAAACCCGACTCACTTATTCTGTCGCTTGTTCTAATTTTGATTGTGACTATTAATTTCAAATAAGTATGCAAGTGCTGTTATAGCTACGTTGGTAATAGTGCGATCGAAAAGGTAACGCTTGTTAGTGTGATCCCCCCAGACAGTGATAATCTTTTTGTATTTTTTCCAGTAATTAGAAATATTGATGACTTGTTACTTTACTTTAAGACTTATTAAAACCGTAGTTATTCAAAAGATGAGGGTAGCTTTAAAAATATTAATTTCTCACTTGAATAAAATTATGTAATGTTGTTGGTTGGTGATTTTTGTTATTCGTCTGTGTCATTATTAAGGCAATAATTTTGTTAAATATTTTCTTTGAAAGTTTACATTTAAAATGCAAAATAATATAAATATTGAATCCAGGGCAAATATTATCGCCTTGCATAATTATAGCCTTAATATATTTCAAATTGTCGACGAAACTGGACTAAACTGTTAAGTGTAGGTAAGTTATTTTTAAATATTATGTGGTATTGTGATTTATGATTTGGTTGATAAGGAATCGCTATCTACGATTATGTCATAAGTTTTTAGATTTTATTTCAGCGAAATAATGTGAGTCGTTGGGTGAAAAGATTTGAAGAAGAAGGCAGCTTAAAAAGTGAAGGCGAAGGAAAAGGCGAGAAGTGAAAGACCGCTGAAATTAAACACCGGATACGGATTTTATCGCGTTACCGTGTACCGTGACCATGGCTGCTGAAAAGCAACCGAAACATCGGAGAAAGTGTAAACCTAAATATAAATAGTTTTAATAGTTTCAATAATTTTATTAGCTTATAAATTAGTAAAGTTCAATAGTAGTAGTAGTGTAACAGTTTCAAAATTATGTACTACAGTGATAAATAAACAACGCTATAAAATCCGTATATAGTAGTTTAATTTAAATGAATAACATTCGCGTAAACAGAAGACAATATTATGAAAGACCGCTTCTTATTAACCAAACTCAGCGAAGAGTAATGGTGAATACTTATGAATCAAATGGTTTCATACCGACGAGATAGTTTGCGAACTATATGTGCAAATATTGTGACCTCCATCCGTAGACGTCTCTTGAGCTGTTTTGAGAACAATGAAGGTCATACTAAATATATTATTAAAAAAAGGGTTGTTTCAAAAGTGCTGGTTGACGATGTTAAAATTACTTTATGGTATAGTATTGAAATATTTATAAAATAGAAAAATTTAATAAAATTAATCATATTTTGACATTGTTTTTTAATGAAATTTTATTGTTATAAATTGAATAATATGTTTTCTTAATTACCTATAAGTTGCATTATTTATTAATTAATTAAAAATAAATCAATACGTGATTTTTAGTAAATAAACTAATTTTGATAAATAATAATCATTTAATTTTTAGTTTAATTCCTAAAAAAACACATTATTTAATTTTTATCATTCTAGATTTGGGTAATAAGTAGACAAAAATAACGTTTTTCTTTATTATTTGAAAATTAGAGTAATAAAAAAACAAAAAGTGGAAGTTAAGGACGCGTGAAACCACTCGTTATGTTGAAATTAAACACGTTATTTTACTTTAAAACACTTAAATTAATTTAATTATAATAATACATTTAATTTTTAAAACTAACACTATTATTATTGAATTTTACTACTATTTAATTTTAATGTATAACATTCGCGTAAACATAAGACAATATTACAATCATTATGTTTTATAATTTAGTGATATAGTGAGAAGACTCGTTATACGCTCTGCTATCGGAACCTGTGTTGCATTAGGCAAATTTAAGCATTAATTGTAAATGCGGACTAACAGAGACACTGTTGTTGAATATAAGGGTTAATTGTAGGTATAGTTATATATACAAGAACTCGTTTTAGTCTCGCCTTGCACACATGTGCATGTCGAACTCACCTACTACCATAACATTGAATAATGTTTCACTGTTTGCGTTGAAACATCACACACACAAAGATATTCGCTCGGAACTGTATGCGATTGTTTACCTTATGATGCTACTCCATTTTTGTCTTTGTGTGAATCCGTTCGTTCAAAAATATTTAAATGTGAATCTGTTCGTTCAAAAATACACATACATATGTATGTGTACAGTACATATGTATGTGTATTTTTGAACGAACAGATTCACATTTAAATTTTTAAAATTTTGACTTTATGATGTTTGTATTGTATTAAATAAGTTAACACTAAAGTTGCCAACTTATATTTAAACTACTTTTTGCACTAAAAAGTACTAAAATATTAAAATATATCAGTCTAATTACGAAATACATTATGTTTTTGTTTGCCAATGTTAAGGAAAAATATTTAGCATTGGCTTAGATCTAAAGATATCTGATTAAATCATGAAAAGAAAAAGTATATTAGAAAGAAGTAATCTCTGATCCAAGATTAGTTTTATCTCTTTAGCTTTTTAGAGCCATATAGCCGAGTCATAGGTTTATCAATACTTAATATTGTACTAAAAAAATGCTAGCTACATTTAAAAATAAATATCCAATAGGTACTCTTGATTTAAAAAAAATATTCCAATTTTAAAACGATAGTACCAACATAACAATCTTTCAGGCTAAACAACATTTTACTTGTCTTTTCTATTTCGAAATTCAAAAAACACAGATAAGTAATATTCTAGATAATCAAACATTGGTCGAATACCTATACGTTGGAGGGGACACTCTAGAAAATTGCCAGTGACTTCACACCCCGGGCTGGTACAAATTGACACCGACAGTCTCATTTTACGCGGCTAAATTGAGTTGTCGGCAAAAATAAGGGGAAGTTACTTACTGATTTTGGCTGAATATTTATGAGAAACTGTGTGTAGCTGTGTCAGCTTTTTTGAAATTCGTTATTCGTACATTACAGTTGGGTCAGTGAATTGACCAATAGTTGACGGATGTTTTTTTTTATATTTCAAAATTCGAATGATTTATCCATTTAAGTCGCAACGTTAAATGTGTGACTTAATTGAATAAATTATTAGAATGTTCTTCATTCAAAATAAGAATAATAAAAACGAAATCTTTATCGTTAGTCTTATACTATTTTTTTTTTAATTTACCGGATTAATCGAAAAACACAACCAAAGCTGTTAAGAGAAAGCCTAGCACCGAACAAAATATATCCAAATACCAGCTATATCGAATTCCTGTCCCCAAATATAAGTAGGCCAACATTTCTTCCATTGAAAGCAATTCTAACAAAAACCTGTACAAGTTTGACATCCAGTAAATCTTATGTACAATGTGATACAAGCCGATACAACGTTCTGTATCGGTACCTTTACGGTTGGATGCCGACGATCAGTCAATGTCTTCGCAAATCGACAACGAATAAATAACTTATTCTTCGACTAAGAAAATCAATGGTGACAGATTATAGAGTATTTGGTGCGTATTGATGTATCTGTGATGCTCGTTTAAGTGCGAGCGCCATTTTGAGTGCATGCGGTATTTGGATTGTATTTGGGTCAGTTGGAAAATATGGATGTTGTTTTGGTTATTTAAGTTTGATGTATTTGGCAGGCTGATGAACTAGACAGATATATGAATAAAAATATCAATCCTGTATGTAAACTACTAGCTTTTGCCCGCGGCTTCGCTCGCTTTAAAGTAGATTAGGTTAGATTATGTTAGTAACAGTAACTTTTTTTCAAATAAAACATAGCCTTTGTTACTCGGTGATAATATAGCTTTCTAATGGTGAAAGAATTTTTAAAATTGGTTAAGTAGTTTTTGAGTTAAATCCGTACAAACAAACAAAAATCAAACCTTTTCTCTATTTAATATTAGTATCGAAGTGTAGAATACCTATGTATGGTGTTCTGATCAATCATATGCTACAATAAACATACTATTGTATGTAATTTTACTGGTATAAAAACTTGTAAACTAGAATTGTAACATACTCTTATGCTTTCGGGATTGCAAGCTTTATGAAACAGAAAACGGGTATTACACGATCATCCTCGGTATTTTAATACCTTATTGAGTCGCTTGACCTTTCGGCTGGCTTACACTGTCTATTGCCATAAGCAGACTGACGTATTTCAAAACGCACGATCACGTTAATTCTCGTTAACGTAACATTTAAAACAAACTTTCGAATTTGTGATTTAAATGAATAAATTATTCAAACGTTGATATTCCTACGGCAAGTGTGTTATAGTAACAAATAAAATAAAACTCTTCACATATTTCACACACAATGAAACTATCACAAGCAAAAATGAACAACTCAAAAAACATGACATATTACGTAGCCCGGTGCGAAGCGGCCATACGTCAAATATACTATTTTTACAGACGCCGTAATTTTGTCGTGGTAACGTCGCATGATACGAATATCGTATAGAGCCGACATTTATCAAAGCCAGGCTATTAATTTAGCAGACAACGAATACAGAGCGTGTATGTCACACGCTAATGCTAGGGTTGTCGCGTCAAGTTAGTCACGCTCCGTACGGTATATAGCATAATTACGCGGGAAACCCGAATAAACACGTTCAACGAGGATAACTGAACTTTGTTGTAGTCTCTGTCTACCCTCTTGTGAGAGTAAGCGTGATAGTTTATGTGAAAGGCTATTTGAGATATTTGACTGTTTGCATATTGGTTTAAGTGCCTCGTCACTGCCGATGCGTCAAGTGTCCACCCCACTTGATTTTCGTTCGATCTCTATACGGGGTGAAAATTTGTTTGATCCTTAACTAGTTATTCTAAATTTGGGTATTCTTGTGTTCGTTGTTTGAATGTTGTAAAGTATTTAGCGGCATAGGAATTATTTCCAGTGCTGGAGACGTCTTTTATAAAATAAATAAAAGTATATTAAATTAGTATTCTTGAAAAATATTGTGTTTGCATTGGGATAGCTTGGTAATTATTTGTTGATGTTAGTAAAGAACAGGCTCGCCGGCAAAATACAGGAAACCTGTCTTGAAGTATTAATGCTATTAGTGCGTTTCGTCAGTTTAGAGACTCACAAATGTACCTCTCCCATTCCTTTCATCTTATCTTTGGCTAGTTGTTCCTAGGGTTGGCAAAGAGCAATTAATGTCAAAGTCAAAGTCAAAAATCTTTATTTTTCATAAAAATGTGCAAACCTTTCTTGGACACGTCAGTTCACTATTATATTAATAAAAATAAATAGGCAATAAAAATTTAGCATTGAAAAAAGCTTATTCGAGGAGTTGAGCTTTCATGAGAAGAAGCAGGCAAGAAACTCATGGCCACTCTTTTTAATTGCCAAATGTTTACATCAATACAATTCAATGTTATATTATTTTCCTTATATGAGCTGTTGTGTTTAGTTGTTACAGTTATTTATTTCACTAAGATTTAAAAAGTAAAAAATTGTTAATATTATGCCTTTGATATTGCGTGAGAATAGGCGACGGTTGCCACTTGCCATCAGGTAAATCGTACGATCGTTTGCTGCTATTGTTGTTAAAAGAAAACAAATATAAAACCGGGTGTCAACCCTATTTGAGACATAATTCATAATGCGATCGTTGGAATGTTAATAACATTGTTTAATTAAAATAAAACGCAAAGCACCTATTATTTACAAACATATATTAGTATTGTGGGCGTGCAGACGCCATAATTAATTTATTCGTAGACGCAAAATTGTATCAATTTGTACGAGCTATACAGACTTGTGACTTTTCAAGTCAAATATTACGATGTTTTTAAGATCTTAGCATATCTGGCGATATATTGGTGGAATACAACTTATGTCCGAACATAATATTGTCTTCTGTTTACGCGAATGTTATTCATTGAAATTAAACTATTATATACGGATTTTATCGCGTTGTTTAT
Organism: Catocala nupta; assembly: GCA_963675205.1. Taxonomy (NCBI): domain Eukaryota; kingdom Metazoa; phylum Arthropoda; class Insecta; order Lepidoptera; family Erebidae; genus Catocala; species Catocala nupta. The sequence goes on from OY776093.1 coordinate 26,462,228, forward strand.
TTATTTATCACTGTATTACATAATTTTGACAATGTTACACTACTACTACTATTGAATTTTACTAATTTATAAGGAAATAAAATTATTTAAACTATTAAACCTATTTATATTTAGGTTTACACTATCCCCGACGTTTCGGTTGCTTTTCAGCAGCCATGGTCACGGGGAAAGTGTTATGTCCAAACCTTATTGGTTAATACAGCATCACGCTTCTCCTTGGGCTTGATCACACCTAGCATTGCTAACTTCCTATCATTAGAGATTTGGTGTTAGGTTTTCCTGCTTAAAATAAAACAATTAAGTGCTTTCAATTTGTTTTATGACAGTTGGAAGACCGTTGGACTGCCATGCCATGTCTTTAGTTCGACCAGAAGGAGCAACTCTGACTTTTCAAAGTGATGTGCTTATCATAGCTAATTAGCGTTTGCTTGAAGGTAAAAGAACACGTCGTAAGGAAACCTGCATATTTGAAAGTTCTCCATAATGTTCTCTAAGATGTATGCCCACCCATGCATTAGACTAGGATGGTGAACTATGGCCTAAGTTTTTTTACATTGAGAAGAGGCAGTGCCCAGCAGTGGGACAGTTTATATATAGGTCTGATATTTCTAGGATTTTGTATAGTCGAACATCGTAGATTTGTCTCATGTCAATAGGCAATTCGAATGCAATTGTGAAAAATTACTACTACATAGAGGTATTCTTAGACTGATAATCCTAAAACATAATCTATTATCTATACTAGTATTATCAAAAGGAAAGATCTGTTTGCTTGTAATCCATAAATTATGAAACGATTTAAATCAGAAATAGACGTAGTTTTCAAAAACACAAATAATTATAATACTAAATATTTACAAAAATGGTTTAGCCATCGGAGAATTCTTCAGCATCGCTGTCAACTGGTAACGTGCCCAGAAGACTGGCAGCATTGCCACGTTGAATGGCAATGATGATTTTTTGGGCCAAGAAAAGACCAGCCTTCTGATCACGCGAAACATCGATCAGGCGTTTTGCGATCTCCCTGTACAAAATAAGAGCGCTCGCACCCCATGAACCTAGGATTTCCACCCCAAACGGCGCAAAAATGTAATGTACGACTAAATTACTATATTTGCGCCGTTTGAGGGTTTCCGCGGTTGTAGCAGCAGCGGCGGCACATCCCGCAGTGCTTGGAAGATGTGATGGCGCAAGGGTGTCAACGCACGTTGCGTCCCACACCAAAGGCCTGCCCATCTTCCAAGGCAACAATGACATTCCGTCCGGTCTCTTCCCATCGTCGCGTACCAAGCCATTGGGTTCAAGTACAGCTGGAACGTCAATTAAAAATACAACGTAGTTTATATAACATTACGCTACGAGCTACGGGTGTAGATAGCAAAATATAAATGATATGATGTAAACTAACATTAATGTGTGAAATATAAATGATTACTTAATTTCATGAACAGCTTGAATTATTTCGAGTTTTATGATGGCTACTCACACGAGAAATTAAATTAATTTTCACAGTACTGCGAATACACTTAGTTTGTGTTCAATTAAAATACTATCTATGAATAAGTAAATGGTAACATTTACAAGATAAAAAAAAAAACTTTATTATTATATTCGATAAAGGTATCCTGCTGTTTTTTCTACGTTTATGATGACTACTACGCTCCTGTGGCTCATTGTATTTTTCTTTTTTTCTCTTAATAAGACAACTCACTAGGTATCATTCCTCTGTCGCAGAGGACATTACAAACATTCAAATAAACGACAAAAAGATCACTCAGGCTCGGAACAACCATTTGTGGATGACACAATTTTTTTGTCCTATGTGGGATTCGAACCCACAACACTTGGTGTAGTGGCGGTGGCGAAACGACCACTTAAATTACTACACCATCTGTGCAGTTGATGCTATATAGCCTGTAATCTCCCTCAAGAATTGGGCTATCAAATGCAAAAATATGTTTTCAAATCGGACTGGTAGTTGAGGAGATTAAAGCGTTCAAACAAACAGACTCTTCAGCATTTTTATATAAGTATAGATTACTATAAAATTTGCCTGATTTAGGGTAAAATAATACTTATTTGGCCGGAGGCGTTACAGATATAAAAACAGTAGTCAAAAATATCACGAATAGCCGGTTTCTGAAAGGCTAATCAAGGGCGTGTTAAAATCAAAGTCATTTCAACTGATTGGCTATTCAAATTAAGTTCAAATTATTCGCCTACGTAGAAATGCTAAATACGACCCATAAATTCCCTACTCTATATCGTCTTCACTCATCATAGACAATAAGACCAAGACTTACAACCTCTACAAAGTTTCCTAACAATCCAGATACATAATACGTCATCTATAGACACATCGGCTCTGCAGAGCTCAGCGCATTTGGAATTTCAATTCGTATTTCAGCTATCTGATTGTGTAATTATCTGTCTAATTCTTGAATGAAGAGAGTTGACACAGGGAGTTGTGTCGCGACACGGTGTCGATTTCGGCTCGGGTACGAAGTTCGGAACTATTGGTTAATGGCTGTAATGGCTTATTCACATGTTGGCATGTGTACTTGATGTTTGTTTAATTGAGAGAGTTTCTGTGACATGTCAGTGTTATCTTTCGTACTTGATTTAGATGTTTCATTCTGTTGTGGTGATTAAATGTTTGTTTCTTATGTTTTGGCTATTCAAGCAAGATGAATTATGCAATAATTAATAAGTTTAACCTGTCAATTGTTGGAGTGCCAGATATAATTGAAAACCTATTGTGTCTGGCCGCCGGTGTTCTGTTGCGACTCATTCTGTTAATAATCTATACTAATATTATAAAGCTGAAGAGATTGTATCTTTTTTGTTAAGCGCGCTAATGTCTGAAACTACACGCCGGATTTGAAAATCTTTTGGTTTTGTATAGTATAGTTCCTTTCAGCTTGATATCAAAATTATTTTTGTGTGGTGTAATCGGTTCACTAGGGAAGGATATGGGAAATATAACATCACGCTATGAGCTATACGAGTGGAGCAGTAATCATTAACGTGAGTGAAACCGTCGGGACGATAGATACTTATATAATAGGAGAGGAAAGTTAATTAGCCATATGATAAGTAAAGACGAGATCTTTATAAAAAAAAATTTGAATACAAAATTGAAGGAAGGGGAGGAAGGGGAAGATCCAGACGTACTTTTATGCAATAAGAGAAGGAAAAGTGGAAGTCGAGTTGTATCAAGAGGTTAAAAGGAAAGCAGAAGACAGAGATATGTAACGATTGCTCTACCGACAAGAGATGCAATCTTAGTTTAAAGAAGAAAGAAGTAAAATCATTTTAAAGATTCATTTTCTTTTCTTTCTTAAAAAAAAAAGACTACCGTGAGCCCTTTTTTTCTTAGCTTAAAACTGCAATAATTTATTCATTTAAATGACGCAGTAATTAACTGGATAAATTATTAAAACTTTATTCATTTAAGACACAAAGTAGTTTTAATTGTTTAGCATGTTTATCCATTTCGTATGGCTTACTTGGTTAGATAGTTCGAGTTGGTTTACAACCCAAAGGTCAGGGAGCAGATCAAAGTAATGCTCAGCACATATAAATCATAAGTGGGGCGATAGTATAATCTAACTATAATCTATTATGAACCGGCGGGGCGGTGCGAATCTGTAAGTTTTCCGATTAGCGGCCCACCCCTCACGTCCGGCGTACCTCCCCCCGCCAGCGCCCTTCCCCCCTTACCCCTCTACCCCCCTGCAACACCGCGGGGTTCCCCTTCCCGCGCCACGACTCCATATCCCCGCGGAAATTGTAAATCTTGCTGTTGCTCCTCACAGAAATTTATTAACCATAATGGTTAAAGGGGAAAATTGATAATAATTTCGGTAGCTCTTCCAAATATACGTTCGGTAAATAAATAATATTGGCTTTGTTCACAATTTTGAGAATTCCGCTGATTAAAACGTAGCGGAAAGGCGGCGTGTATAAATCAATGCGGACAATGACGTCACGTAAACAATTGAATGCGCCATTTTAAAATTATTGGTTTATTTTTCGTCGGATAAATTGAAGCTATTCGTTGCGATAGTGCATTTCACATTGACAGTCGTTGCACTGCCTGTTTAAAGTGAACGCGTAACAATGAAATGTACCAATAAACTTCAATGTATTGTATCCAAATTCAAACGGTATTGAATGAGACAATCCGTTACGTCATCGGGGTAATGAAAGACCATTCCGGTCGTATTCAGGTCCACCAAATAATCATTACGGATGGAATCTCCGGGCACAGAGGGGCATGCCTATATCCATGGCTTCAATTTTCAGCTAAAATCCAATATGTCAGCGTGCGTTCTGTCTAGGGATGTGCCGTGAATGTGGGGCATGGGACTTATGTTCGAATTAATCCTACTAATAAACGAAATGTAAAAAAATTGTGAAGATATTTAGATCTGCGTTCGAGCGTGGGTCAAGAATATAATGAAAGTGATGAATCAACAGAAGTTTCCTAAGATCGTATCAAGTTTAGGTGTACATATAAGGATAATAATTGTATAGCGAGCTAAATGTTTAAATGTTATATATGTATCGGTACTGTTGGCGTGTCTATTAATAATAAATAAATAAATAAATAAAGTGGAAATCCGTAGTTCTTTGCAGGCAGAACTGTATTTCACACCCACATTCGTTAGTTATAGTGTTAAGTTCTAAGTAACAGAAGGCGAGCCTATTCCCATTTCCCAGGCTCAGTTAAGGACTTTAAGAATTCTTGATAAAATTACCTATAAAATTAATTTATACCATTCACTACCGCTCTGCCACAGAGACAGACATTAATACGTTGTATACAATCTACCTGTATATATAAAAATCTCGTGTCACGGTGTCTGTGATCGCACTCCTCCGAAACTACTCGACCGATTTTTATTAAATGTTTTATGTATACTTGGTATGTATGAGATTAGGTTCCAAAGAGAATTTCATACCGCTAAGTGGACAAATAATTTATATGGCAGAACATCGTTTGCCGGGTCTGCTAATATAATATAATAGTCACAGTATGGGAAGTTATTCACTGTTAAAGCGAGCGATTATTAGCCATTCAAAATGGATGTAAATAATGTCTGAGTTTCATTCCAAAGGTCTCCCACTAAGCTCCCTCTACTTTTAGTTAAAATACGAAAAGTTGTCAAATGTAGATAGCATTAACTTTATGTAAAAAACAATTGGTAATTCTAGAATAAACTTTATTCCTAACTAGATGTCCCTCATGGTTTTAATCACGTTTATAATCACTGCTGCAATCACTAGAAAAGCCGACCCCAAGTGACTTGGGAATAATAAAGACTAGGGAGAAGATAATCACTGCTCCGATCCGTGTGATTTGATGTGAATGTTACTTCTAAATACAGTAGGTTTCTAATGGCGAAATAATTATTAAAATCGGTCAGTAGTTTCAAAGTTAATTGATAACAAACAAAACTACAAATCTTTACTCTTTATGCGTGGAATACAATTATTCATGTAAGAATTATCTTTATTCCTAACTAGCTGTCCTCCTTCACATTTATGACCACTGCTTCGCTCCCGTAGTTCGTAGCGTGCTGTTATAAGTATATATTGCTTCTAAGTAAAGTAGCTTTCAAATGGCGAAAGACTTATTAAATTCGGTTAAATCGTTTAATAATTATATTCTATATTCTACCACATACACACAACACCATCTAGTCCAAACTTAGCAGAGCTTGTACTATGGGTACTAGACAATGGATAAACAGTATACTTTTTATTTGTAAATATATGCATTATATACATAGAAACACCCAGACCAAAACAAAAATCCATGTTCATGCACACAAATGTTTGACTAGTGCGGGAATCGAACCCGCGACCAGTCGTGGCAGTCGGTTACACTAACCACTACGCCATCAAGGCCGACAAATTAATTAATCACAAAAAAACCTTTCCTTTTTATAAATGATATTTATTTCACTGAAAATGGAGTACATTTAAGGATGTTGTGGTATAATTAATACATTTAGCTCTTCCATTTAATCACAATGTGGCATGCGAAATATTTTACATTTCGCAGATATATTTCGCATCGCGTTCATATTTTTATAAAACACAACAAATACGGATACCTATTTTCCTGTTTGATTTACGAGTACATTTGATATGTATTATATAGCACAGATATTTATATAGGCATTGTATAAAGCTAGTAAAAGGTTTTGTTTGAATCCATTTTCAATGCATTAGCATTGACCGATGGGATTTACTTTCGGTCCATTACATTCACTGAAATACAAAGAAATCCTCTTACCATCGGCACTTTTTAGCTTAGTTAACAATTAACGGTAATCCACATAGAGTGACGCTTATATTCCCGAAGGGGTGGGCAGAATTGTATATTACTTTCATTTCGCTCGCGATAGTTTTAGGTACTATGTATTAAGATGTATTGTCGTCTGCTGGACATAGTTCCAGACAAAGTGGTGCTACTGAGAATGTATTGATAGAAAATCATAATAAAACTTTGCACGAACCAGGAGTTGAACCTAAAACCACTTGCACAGTAGTCGCATTCACTAGTTGCATCCATCATTGCGTCAATGAGGCAAGAAGAACCAATTACAATAGTATGTAAGTAGCTTTGGTATTGAATTATGCCAGGATTAAGATTTGTTAAGGGCGAATAAAAAACCTTTATTTTTAAGAATGTATTCTCTTTAGTGTTAAGCCCTGTCGCGTGGGACTTTATAAATATACAATTAACGGACACAAATCCTACCCAGACTTGAAACAATCATTTGTGGATCACACAAATAATTGCCTCGTGTAGGAGCCGAACCCACAACTCTCCAGTCGGCGGCAGCTGCAAGGTGACTATTAGCCCACTGTCCCAACCATGTATTGAAAAATCTAATTATAAATCCAGAATTTGCGACAACAACGCGTTTTAATCTGTAAACTCCCGGACACAAAATTGAAAATTCCCGGACATCCCGGGATCAGAGTAACAACACTAGTTGTAACTATCGTATCTAATTGAAAACGACGTTTCACGATGGGATAAACTGCGTTAAGGTTCGATTGCACTGACATTAATTAGACTATGCTTGCCCAATGGATTTGCTTTGTATCGAATCATCACAGTTTTGGAACCGCTAAGGGTGAGCAGAGCATCACATTCATATTTTGCTAGGTAAGTGTGGAGCCGCGTAAATTCTCTTAAAAAGAAAACAACTACCATGTTGGGGCAGCGGTGGTCAATACATTTCTGTACATGAGGTCTCTGGTTCGATTTTAGGGACAAGCAAGCGCGTTTTTCTTTAAAAATCCTAAATACCAGCCTGAACTGAGGAAGTTGGCGGTATTGCAAACCTCCGTACCTGGGAAAGCACGTAAAGCCTTTGGTCTTGCGTCGGATCTCTCTCTGGTCGTGTCGGATTGCCGTCCTATCGAACTGAGACTGACCGAATAAAGACTGCAGTTGCGTTTGCGTACACACTTGTGCACTATAAAATCCTCTCGGCAAATGGCTAGTCTCCGTAAAGATTCGCCACCGTGAACAAAATTCGGTCTTGAAGATATAATATTAGCCTTAATTATAAACTGGATCTCTTTTCAGTATGAAAAGGGTTAAGCTATTGTCCATCACGCTGGCTTAATGCAGGTTAGTAGACTTCTCACATTTTCAAGATTCTTATTTTTGTTTCTTTTTTAATTTTATTTTTTATTGTTCCTCTTTATCATTTTATCATCGTAAGATTATTCATAATATTGTATGTCACACGACAGTGTCTTATTTTATTATTTTTTATTATTAGTAAATTTCTTAGCATTATTTTTGAAGCTTATATTGTTATGCATATTCCTTTTTAATTTCTAATTCTTGTTTATGTTATTTTTTCATAATATTACTTACTTTCATCTAATTGTTTGTCTTTTAGCATGTTGTGATCTCTTGTAATTGAGAAAACATGAGACCTTATTTTAATTATCAAGATATATTGATTGAGATATTGTATTTCTTGTAAGAGATACTTAATAAATAAATTTATGAATAAAAACATTATGGAGATTTCTCAGATATACAGGTTTCTTCACGATATTTTCCTTCATAATTAATGCGAGCAATCATTAAATATGTATGTAGTCTCTGCCTACCCCTCTAGGAAACAGGCGTGAATCTATGTATGTATGTATTGGAGCAGTTATAAGTCGTAATACGTTGTAAAGTGTTTACAAACGAACGAACTCACAAAACACACGCTTACAGGAGTCTGCCCACTACAACGTCTCATACTATGACCGTGCTAGGAACGTATCAGACACGAAAAGCAACACGATACGCCCTGCTATAGGAACTGCTGGTCGGTGACGGAACGGTCTAGCGGGCATAGTCTTATACATTTCCTTACAAAGAATATTTATTTGCCTGACACATTCCTAGCATGGTCATGGTATGAGACGGGGTAGTGGGCAGACTCCTTTAAGGATTAGACACGAAATATTTTGTCTCATGTGGGAATCGAATCCACAACACCCGGTGCACTAGCAGTGGCAAGGTAACCACTTCGATCACTTCGCTGCCCGTATAGCCTATTGCTGATTAGTAGTGAACAAGTGATATCAGTCAGGAAACTGTAATTAACAGCACAGAGTCATTGTGTTGGGTATAGGACTCCTACCATATAGGTAAATATATATCCCACAAAATGTGTGTGGCATAATTATATCTATACCTACAGATACATACATAGACTCAAACATAATGTCCTTCAAAACGAATTTCGATCACGGCGGCCAGTCTTAACGGAGATTGGCCATCTGCGCAGGAGATATTATAGTGCACAAGTGTGTGCGCAAACAAGTGCACTCTCTGTTCCCTAACCCTCATGATCCGATGGAACGGTAATCCGACACAACCGGTGAGAGATCAGGCGCAGGACCAACAGCTTTCCGTGCTTTCCGAGACATGATGGTGTCTTACACCGCCAACTTCCTAACTCCGGGCTGCTATTTAGATTTCTTAACAGCAAAACTCAATAACTTTTTGTTGGCCCGACCCGGGATTCGAACCCGAGACCTCATGCATAGCAGTCGCATTCACTACCGATGCGCCACGGAGGCAGACTCAAACATATATAGTAGGTAGAGGTGTATTGCACTCACATTCCGACAAGTATGTTTTAGGTCCCACGTCATAGGAGGCAAGCATATTGCCGTCTATCGACCACAAAAATAGACACCATGCGCTGCTATTGAGAATTCTTTACTAGAAATATCAAATAACATTTTGTCTGACCCGGGCACCAAACCCGACTCCTTAAGCAGATACATATGTCGCATTCATTACCGCTACGACATCGAGACAACCTTTGCTTATACTTATTTCAAATATAATATATTATGTCATATGTCAAATAGTTTTTTCATCAGTCTAACTCCGAAACACCATTACCAAGAAAAATACGCCCAATATTAACATTGTACGGCCAGCAAAAACAGTGGTACAATACAACAGCCGTCATATCTGTAGGTACGGTCAGCAGCGCCGTCATGTTAAATGTGACGTGTAAAACGAATAGTGTCGCGCGGGGGGGAAGATGTACGGCCTGCGGGGGGAGGTAGAACGCTACTAATGTTCTCGAATATTCTCGAAATTCAGTGATGTGAGTTGGGAGTGAGATTGTGAGCAGATTGTGGTATAAACGATGTTATTTACTATAACGTTTATAAACTAGTATTATTTTTAAACCTCAGTCTACGTTAAAATAAAAGGAAAGGTGCGGGCGATTTATATCTGTACTCCAATAGTATTACATTTAAATTTCGAGAACTATTTTTAAGGTTTCACTTATTGGAGAACGACCCTTTTTTACCAATAAGGCACATTGCTATGTGCTATTGACAATCTTCTAACAGACAATCCCAATAACACTGCACAATCCAGAAATCGAAGCTAAAACCTGACGAACGGCCGCTAAGATAATCTCCAACGCATTTGTAAGTTCAATATCTCAACTACAAGCACAAATTTAGATCAACATTATGCTAATCTATGGTCGTATTGTAAAGAGATACAAATTTGTTTATACAGGGTGAATTATCTCAGGACTTAAAGAATCGATTCCAAATATTCTACCATCAATATCAAGCTACATTATTTCATAGTATAAGTGTCAATGTCAAACAAGCAAAACTGTGAGCGAAAGCTAGACTAAGCCCAAATTAATCTATACGAAATATTGTATAGTGGCAAGCTCGTAGTAGCGGTATTTCCACAATGGCTCGGTGACGAATGCGCGTAGTGTCCGGTGTCCGGCGATCGCTCACGGCCGTCCGGCCCCCGTCCGGCTCCCGTCCGGCCCCCGTCCGGGCCCCGTCAGGCTGGACGGTAGAACGCGCCGTATAACACACCAAAGCGCCATTTCAGACAATGTACTGCGCTGTATTTGCCGCGAAGCCATCGGTCATATTTGACACCTTTTGTATTACGTCATGACGATTTTCGGTCAAAGATTCGAATAGCGTTTCGGGGTGGCTGTTGTGAGATGCGTAGACTTACGGAGGTTCTCGAAGAGTTAGGTAAATTTCCACTAACCATTTTTCTCTCGCTTCATTCAAGGTTCATATATCCTATTATTATGTATGTAGATATGTTCAGCAAATATGCCCAATAAAGACATGACTGCACGACTGATGTAGTTGTTTAAGTAGTCGCAATGACAGTGGCGGATGGACCACCTATCTATATGGGAATGGAACCTACAACACTGATGTTGTGGATTTGATTCCCATACGAGACAAAAAGTTGTTCTATAAATGATTGCTCTAAGTCTGGATGTTCTCTGTCTCTGTTGTTTGAATGTTTGTAAAGTACCCATAGGATGCGACACAGGATCCATTAATGTGCGGGAGTTGTGCTTAAAAAATATATAAAATATCAAATCAGTAAGGCATTTTTATAAGACTTGCAAACAAGAGGTCGTGAGTTCGAATCCCATCGAATGCACTACTGACGTGAATAAGCATATAAGTTTACCTAAAGAGGTTAGCAAGAGTACTAGTAATTTATAACTCCGATTGCACTCCAAGTAAATACATCGAAACAATTGTAGATACCTAACGCCTCAGTCTATCCCCTCATTAATAAAAGGCGTAATGCTATTTATAATAACCCTTTTCTTACTTTCCAAACTGTTTTAAAAGTCGTAACGGGACATCTCTGGACACCTCCCAAACCGACGCTGTCATGAATTAAATATATTTAATGAAAGTAACTTTAATTCAAATTGAATGTAAAAGTGAACTGGAAAGTTTTAAATTCAATTAACCAACAATTAGATTAAGTTAATTTTAACTTTATGAGTTTATATAAACTTTTACTTCGGCCTTTGTCCTGTTGAGTTTTTGATAAACCATAATGGTTTAGCGAAACTGTGCTGGACCGCTTTCGCAATTTTTTTTTACCATCCTGCTAATTACCTATGGTTTACAAAATAAATGATTATTATGATGATGATGATTATAATGATCCTACTAATATTATAAATTTGAAAGTTTGTGCGGATGGATGTTTGTTACTCCTTCACGCAAAAACTGCTGGACGTATTTTGATTAAACTTTACAGTATTATTGTTTATACATCAAAATAACGTATAGACTACTAAAAATCTATCTTTACATAAATCTAAATTAACGCGAGCGAAGCCGCAGGCGAAACATATTAACTTCATACAGTCATACATATCTTCGCACCTCAATTCCAAAAAGGGTAGGCAGATGGATGTACTATACCTACCTACATTTAGCCAACTAAAATTTTAGGCCTCATTATGGACAAGCCTACAGGCACCTACCGGGTATAGTTCCAAGCTCCGTACGACTACTGAAATTTTTCGACAGAAAATCCTTTGTCGATCTGGGAATCGCACGCAAAATCTTAGACACAGCGGTCGCATTGAGCATCATTCGCAGTCTGCCACGTCGAAAGGGGTCAACGAGAGTCATCGTACAACAGCTGTAACTAATTCACACACACACACATTCTCTCTCACACACACATACAAAGCGCAAAAAAATACAACATAAAATATTTTCTCGCTACGACAAGTTTCTATGACAGAGCACTTACCATTACCACAGAAAGCATACGTAGTTGGGAAAAAACACGCCCCGACAAGGGCAAGCCTCGGAGATCCTTCCGAAAGAGAGGAAGGGGGACAGGCGAGGGGGGAAACGGAAGTGGCGGGCCGGAAACGACGTCGGGCGGAAGCGCGCGAACCCTTTGCCTCGCCCTTTGTTTATCGAGGCCACAATGCAACGAAGTAAGTGAAATCCGCGATGTGCTTCAGATTTCGAGTGGATTAGCTAATGTATTAATTGTTGTTTAATCTGATCATTGTTATTGTAATTTTCTGTAGAATAGGAGACAATACGAGTTTACAGAGTAAGTGTGAGCAGAAAACAAATAAACATTAAAATAAAATAATTATGAAATACAATAAACCAGGTGTCCTGCATTAACGTTGGTCTTGTCTGACGCACTGCAGCGCCACCTAATAGGTCCAATTGTAAATTTAAACCATCCAAGGACCAATAAACACACACAAAAATATTTAAAGAATACTTAAAGAAACAAACTGAGGACCTAGCAGATAGTTTTATACAAGTTTACATAGACAGATGGCAGACATTTAACCCTGATGGTGAACATAGTGTCAAACCTTAGCTACAACACCACTTCAAAGATTTTAACAGACTTATAATAATGTCAGCCTTGTATACAGAGTGTCCGGTAATTAATGGATAACCTGGAAATGTCTTGTAGTGGAACTGATGGCCGTTCAGAAAAAATATAAAATAAAATCTATCCTAACTACTACCTGAGATATGTGTTTTTTTTAATTACCATGTATAACTTTCTTGTATACTACGACCATTAATGAATGAAAACCATCGGTTTTTTGTTGTTTTATTATTAAACACTAATTATGCTAATAGATAGACAGTCAAAAGTATGCTATGCTAATATAGCTTGCACTTTTTAATATATTATATATATATTTTTCATTTTTTCTGAACGGCCTTCAGTTCTACTATAAAACATTTCAAGGTTATCCATTAATTAACGGACAACCTGTATACACTGTCCTATTGCTACGCACGCGTCTATTCTCAGTGTGAGAAGGGTATGTACTTCACTATGCTTGTCCAGTGTGGTTAGGCAGACTTCACATCGGCGGTCTCGATGGCGTAGTGGTTAGTGTAACGGACTGACACGCCTGAGGTCGCGGGTTCGATTGCCGCACAAGTAAAACATTTGTGTGCATGAACATGGATGTTTGTCTTGATCTGGGTGTTTCTATGTATAATAAGTAAGTATTTACCAAATAAAAAAGTAAATATGTATGTTTATCCATTGTCTAGTACCCATAGTACAAGCTCTGCTTAGTTTGGGCTAGATGGTGTTGTGTGTATGTGATAGAATATTATTATTATTATACATAGAGTTCCCAGACATGCAGGTTTCCTCACGATGTTTCCTTCACCGTTAAAGTGAATGCTTCTTAATACCTACATAATTTCGGATACGGATTTCAAGACAAGGGTGCCTTTCTCGGGACGGAAATTGAGATATCTGCGTGTTCTCCCTATTTTATTATTAATTGTCACCAAAGTACAAATATTAAGCTACAAAATTATTAACAGTAAGAATCTTTTTCTGCGTTTATTTATCACACATATGGCGGTTTCCTGAAGAGCACGTTCAGTTGATATACTGCCCACATATATCCAACGACAAAAGGTTTTCTCACAACTATTACACGAAACAGGAAACGGATGTCGTTGGTGACGGCGACACCGACTCTGACGTTTAAAGGGCACCGAATAATCCGCATTTTCTACTAGAAAACGAATATTTAATGGGAAAAGTTCAAAAGACGCCTGTCATTTTATTCTGGCTATCTAATATTTGTTTTAATAAGATAAGTAGCTGGCACCGTGACTTTGTTTGTGTTCGTGAGTACTCTTTAGCATTACCGGAGTTCAAGCTATATATAAAGGAAATTTGATTAAAATTAATTCAGTGGTTTTGCTGTTAAACGTTAACAAACAAAGAGAATCATTTAAATTAGAATGGATTGAGAAAACGTCATAAAGAACGAATTTTGTTGTTTAAAAATGCACTAGGAGTAATTCCTGTGTCGCTGGGGCTTACATACAGGGTGTCCGGTAATTAATGGATAACCTTGAAATGTCTTATAAAAGAAATAAAGGCCGTTCAGAAAAATTAAAAAAAAAAAATTTTTTTTCGATTTTTTTTATATAAAAAAGTGCAAGCTATAATAGCATAGCATACTTTTGACTGTTTATCTATTAGCATAATTAGTGTTTAATAATAAAATAACAAAAAATCGATGGATTTCATTCATTTATGGTTGTAGTATACAAGAAAGTTATACATGGTAATTAAAAAAAAACACATAGCTCAGGTAGTAGTTAGAATAGATTATTTTTCATAGTTCCACTATAAGACATTATCAGGTTATCCATTAATTACCGGACACCCTGTATATTCAAATAACAAACATAAAGAATTAGCTTTAGTAGTTTGCACGTTAATTTATTTCATTTCTACTGTTTCATGTACAGTGAAATTTTTGGTGTGTATCCACGGGCTTACCACCAATAGATATATAGATTCACGCCTGTTACCCAGAGGGGTAGGCAGAGACTACGGATTTCCATTTGGTACGATCCTGACACACTTATCTGGCTTCATTCGCTTTCATAACATTCCTCATACACGCTCGCCGGTTTAAGGTGCATTTAACCTGGCCTTTATTCAGAACGTCTCCGATCTGATCAAGAAACGTTCGCCTAGGTCTTCCCCTTGAGACTGTTCCATTCACACTAGCCTTATTAACTTTCTTAGGCAGTCTTTTCTCGTCCATTCTATCTACATGCCCAAACGAGCTTAACATACCCATTTCTATTCTCGTCACTATATCCCCAATGATTTAATGTTAATACACATTCAAACTGTCTTAACTGTTTTTTGAGATTGAACTATCATAATAACTATATCAAAAACAAATGATTGAACCTTAACATGTTCAAAGTTGAGCCAAATTCATTTTTATAACAGATGCATATTTACATCGAACTTGGCTGGCACACTACCGAGTACATTTTCACCATCTTCTGAGTTTTCCTTCGCTTAATAAAGATACTTTGTAAATGTTGTATGTCAAGTTAAATGGTTTCTCAAGTTACAATGACAGAAATTTTCTTCTGCTATTGAAATGGTAAGAGGCTTTAAGGACTACCTAATTAACAGATAACAGAATTTAAAAAAGAACCATAGCAGTACTAATAACTGTCTCAGTGGCGCAGCGGTGTCGGGTTCAATTCCTGGGAGGGGTGATGTGTTATTGAGATATTTTGTCCATCACAAGAAAAGACAAATTTATTGAAGACATTTTTATGCAAACACGTCATAAATTTCTTTAATTAGATTAGTTACTAATTATACTAATTAAACTAGTATGACCATATTTTTCTGTTACTCGCGGTAAATAATTACCATTATCTTAAGAGATCATAAATTTGGTTGATTTAAAAGAAGTATTTTACCTTTATGGTAGTTTCTTCGAAAACAAAACTATTAATTATATTATTTATGACAATACTATGTATCGGTAAATCAGTTAGTTATCTAATAAAGTAAATAAACAATAGAGAATACCTTTTATCTTTATCCTAATAAAAATAAGTGGTCTTAAATATATGGTTGTATTTTGGACACGGGACAGACCTAAACGGAGATGGCGAGATGACTTGGACGTCTTCAAAAGGGAATGGCAGGGAATGTCTTCGAACAGAGTGGTTTAGAAATTCTTTTGCCCAGCTGAGGGACATAAGTACTAAGGGGAAAATATAATTTGGGCAGGGTACTTCACCGTAGGCTCCACATTTATTCGAACCTAAAACATACCTGGTTAAATATGGGTATAATGTAGCTCTGGCTACATGGGATATAAGCATGAGACAGTACATATGTGTGTATGTATATAATTACCTGATATTGTCTTAGGTTTTTTTTTTTTTTTTTTTTTTTTTTTACGTGGGGGAATGCAATGACGCATATCCCTCCACGGGGGCGGGCGGAGGGATTATGTCGGACTCGCCGGGGTAAAAGAAGATGGCAAAGAAATAATAATGTACCTCCCGGAATACCGACTAAACCTACCACGGTGTTCCTCAACAAAACCACTATCGGCGGGGCCGCGCGAATCGCTTTCGCATGCGGTCGCGACCCCGCCGAGGTTTCGGCCCGCCGTATGAAACGGCAAGCCACTACACAAAATACCTATCCAAACTAGGCACTTCCGACATTATAAAAACCCTACTGTCTCCCCCCTAGAGGGGAGACGGACTCGACACAGAGGCGCGCGAGGGAACACGCACGCCGCCTCTCGGACCTGGTGCTGAACGGATAGCGGGCAGGCCCACAAAGCCCGCCACCCCCAGGTCAAACCTCAGGGTGGCTGCAGGTCATCGCGCGCCCTCCGGCGCCCGGCTCTGCGGTTGGGGAGAGGGTTTAAACGCTCCCTCTCCCGCTCCGCCGCCTCCTTGATGGAAATTACTTCCTCACAGAAGGAGGCGACGGCGTTCCACGACCTCTCACTCCGGACCATAGACTGAACTACGGCCGGGAGCGAGAGGGCAACCGATCCGACTGCCGTGATCAACTCACGGCGCTGCGATGCCCAGGCGGGGCAAACCGCCAAAGTGTGCAGCGCCGTGTCCTCTATAACGTCGCGGCAGTCGCCGCAGTGGTGACAACCGGGCGTCTCTTGCCGGCGTATACGACACAGGAACTGGCCAAAACAACCGTGGCCAGTCAGTACCTGTGTCAGCCGGAAGGTGAGGGCGCCATGCCGCCTCTCCAGCCACTCCTCAAAAACGGGACTTACCGCCACGATCGTGGCGTGCTCGATTGTCTTAGGTTTACGCGAATGTTTCTCATTTAAATTAAACTACCGTATACGGATTTTATCGCGTTGTTTATTTAACACCATTATTACATAATTTTGAAACTGTTACACTGAGATTATTAAACTTTACTGTGGAGACATATTCTCTTCGATTACTATGACACCGCAAAGTAAATCATAACCTGTGCGGTTATGTCGGAAAACAAACAAAACGACGCATAGAGGAAAGAGCAGAGATATGAGGAAATTCTTCATTAGTGATCTGAAGAGAACTATGTTGAATGAAAGAGGTCTGCCAGGGTATAACAGTACGGTTTCTCGTGGTCGACCCTCGACGGGGATAACTGCTGACGTAGTTACAACGTGAAGACCGAGGAACGCGCGAGCGATTCTGTTTCCTGTCAATTTAAATTATTAAAACTATTTATATTTAAGTTTACACCTTCCCCGACGTTTCGGTTGCTTTTCAGCAGCCATGTTCATGAGGAGACTAAGATGTTGGTTGTCTCAAAGTCTTGTTTGTTTAATTGATTTATACGAAATTAAACTGTTACTTAAAATTGCGGGGTCCTTAAAATTGGTCCTTATTAATTATAAGAATGTCGCTGTGACACTTGTTATATTTTTCTCATATTATAATACTGAAAGTTTGTGAAAATGTTTTATGTTTGTTACTCAATCACTCGTAAACCGTAGAACGGACTTCAATGAAATTTAGCACAAAAATAAACCATATCCTGGATTAACAAATAGAACACTTTTATAATGTATTCCCGTGGGATGCATGCGGTCGAAGCCAAGACAAGAAAAAAGCCTCTATATCTTTTGAATCCGCGATGACAGAATTTATATATATAAAAAACATACCCATGATATGACACAACACATATAGTTTCCCATCAAATCAATAAAACACGAAAGTAAATCAAGTTCCCTTCGCAACACACAATGGCTCCACAATAACAGAAACGACTTATAAACGTTGCCTCGCAAAGTAAACCTTGGATAGTTGTGTTTAACTTGGGGGAAGGATAGGCAAAGTCAATACTGACTTAGGTCAACTTATATTAAGGATGTACCAATTTGGTCTGTATCGGTGCAGAACGGGACTGACTAAGCAAATATTAGATTCCATTTGATCCAACTTTGTTCCCACTTGGAATCTCGTCTTTGCAATTTCTTATACGAAGTGCTTACATATGTTTTATTTTTTAGAAAGTACAGGTGAACCTCTGCTTCTAAGATTTAGAAGATCGCATCAGGATGCACATACGTTATAGGTACCTCGCACACGTCTGATTTGGAACCTGATGAGAATCAGGCGTGTGTGAGGTGTCTATGCCGTGTGCTGCGCGAGAGTAACGCTGCGAAACTATAGCTAAGCTAAATTCGTATAGGGTTATCAAATAAGTACAATATTTGATAATCATATACGAATTGTTTTATATAAATCTAGCTGAACCACAGGTATCCGGGTAAAACGCAATACCTAACAGTATTCCATACCCCATACCCCATACCAATATAACCAGTTTCCTTTAAAAATATAACCTTGTTACTTGCCTCCAAAATTCTTATTCTCCGGTTGAACCGCAGTACCTAATGTGTATCGTAGCATTTAACGCCGGTTACCTACAGTAACGACATCACTTATTCTCTTGCGCTGGTTGCTTATACTTCCTCAGGCGAGATGGTTTGTAAATCATTATTATCATCTTAGTCGAAAGACGTCCACTGCTGGACCTGTGTCTAGCAGAATGCGGTTAGCCCAAGACCGGTCTGAGGCCTATGCCTCCCCCTAGATTTTCCACACAGACCGGTCTTAGGCCACACACATCCATCCGCTTCCCGCGACCCTTATCAGGTTTTCAGTTCACCTTGAATAATACCGCAATCCTCCTTTCAAGAAACATGATTACAAGTACTGACCTTTATAAATCTTTTGGCTTTTGTTAGTAATCCTAATGTTGTGTGTCGTGAAGCTTCGGGTCCTAGGGGTACCATGTCCTTTAATTTTTCCAAGCAGCTTCTTAGGTGTGCTCTCCTGGAACAAAGAAACATTACCATTAAATTCAAGTATGTTATAGAAATATGCTATGGAAAACCATTATTTGATATTTATTTTTTTTAAGAGGACCTCTCCCGCACTACCAATCATTCCTGTGTCGCGGGGGACTTTACAGACATTCAAACAATGGACACAAAGAACATCCAGACTCGGAAAAATAATTTGTGGGCCAGACAAATTTTTATCCCGTGTGGGATTCGAACCCACAAAACTCGGCACAGTGGCAGAGGCGAGGCGACCACTTAAACCATTACTTCATCCGTGCAGTTAATGATGATGGATTGACAAGACTGGTTTGGTAGCGTAGCAGAACTTAGTAAATGTAGTTCATGTGGTGCGTGTTTGATGCCTCAAGGCGGGAAAAGTGTTTGGTTAGGTTAGGTTAGGTTTTATGAAAGGAAATTTTCAGTAGTAAGTAGTACGAAGTCTATAATTGTGCTTAGTAACACGCTCACTCTCTTTTAAGTGGGAAGAATACTTATGACTGAATAGTTTTTCCCCGCGGTTTCACCCGCTTAAGTCCCGTTCCCGTGAGAATATCGGTATAAAAAGTAGCCTATATGTGAATCCAGATCTCCAGCTATCTACATACCAAGTTTCATCGCAATCGGTGCAGTAATTTTTGCGTGAAAGAGTAACAAACATCCATACAAACTTTCGCGTTTATAATATTAGTAAGGATAAGGATATAGGATTATGTCTATATTATGCTTTAATATATTAATTATGCGTTGTAATAAGGCATTAAACCGATTTCGATTACATTTGGTAAGAGGTTTGAGAGAACTTAAAACCTAAGGAAGGATATAGAAATAGAAATATTAATATTACTCGCGTTACTTAGCTATTCTTAAAAGCTGCACGGAGTTTTCAACATCACTAACGGTTATAGACTAACCAATTAGTTACTAGATATCTGACAAATGTGGTTGCATATATAGAGATATGTATACGCCTAACCTTTCAAGAACAAACAGTCATGATATTAAGTAAGAAATAAAAATCAATTTAAAACAATTAACAAAAGAATTGACCCAGGTAACAAACAAATGAACGGAGATTTTTCATTTTCGGCTAATGTCGGCGAAAAATAATTATCGATAAATTTTCCTGAATTTAAGTCGAATTAAGTTTGCGATTAAAAATAATAGTTTTTATATTATTGCCATTATATTCAATATGGCGGTGGATCCCGGTCAAATAATTTTGTATGCGTTCATAAATCATATCTAAAACTGTACGAAAGTACTTTATAATAATGTAAATAATATATAAATATATATGTCAACAATAAATAAGTTTTAGAGTATCATTTATTCATTTCAACTATCATACACATCTTGTCAACAAACAATCAACATAAAAAATATATTCATATAATATAATACTGATTTTGCAGGGTGCACTCCGAAACGAAACATTTTGTATATGTTTGACATTAACTGTTAATGTCATATTGACTGATAATAAATATTCCAATGCTGAATTGGTGTTTCTTACTAGACTTTCCTGAATTCATACGTTTTCCTTTAATTTTTACAAGAATTATCAATTCTTTGGTGAATATTATTCCAGAAAGAGTTCTTTTACTTCTGGCAATTCTAGCATTCTAGGTTGTGTATAAATGTCATCTACCAACTTATTAATTGTCATAGATGACATTCTATATTTTATTTTGCGCAACGAAAATACTAGAAATTAATAAGGAATTGCTTAACAAGTTATAGCCGGAGTCCTATACAAAAGTGAAACATCTCCTTTTATGAAAAATATAAAATATAATTTACCTACTCCCTAATTACGTTTGAGGATATTGTTGAGTGGGTAGTGGCAACACTAGCTCGTAAATAACGAGCACTCACTGTAATAAGGCAATAATTTTACTTTATACCAGTTTTGATGAACGACAGTTTGTCTACTAAATATGAGTGTTATTATATAGAAAAAAGCTATGGAAGTGCGTTTTGTATTCGCGTATTCAGGGTTCCGTATGAGCAATCATGGATAAATGCCATAATAACTTGGATACCGTGAAAATTTCAAACGTTTCAGCCTTTATGGTTTAAAAGATAAGATGATACCTTGATGATATAACCTAGAGTTATGCTTAATAAAAGCGATTGGCATTTAGTTACGGATTTCTAACAATTATAGTTGGCGATAGGAAGAATCTTAGGCAGTTTTTTATTTTATTTGTTTTTGTTCAAGAATAAATTGTAGTGCCGGAATGTTGGCTATCATAAAGTGAGTATATTTTTCAATAGGTCTATTCTTATATATTTTTGAAGTGCTTGTGTTCTGGGCGGCGGTTACTCAATATAATGAAAAAGACGATTAAACGTTGTTTTGTGTACTGTTATTTTATTTTCCAATTTAAGAATTACAAGTAAATTCCAAACCTACTCGTATAAGAATGTATTCCATTCAGATTTTAATCGAACCACACATCAAATTCACGTCACTTACATTACACAACAAAAAATAACACATTCCTTTTTACACACGTAACTTTTAAGGAGGACGGGGTTATTCATTCGCTAATATAATTTCTGCAAAGTACTTAAAGATATTCATACACAATAACGTGGGGAACACGGTTATATTTTAGCCACTAAAAGCGTATTACGTTACCGTTACGGGCGTTTTCACGTTTCAGCATAACGTAATGCCGTCGGTCTGTGCGAAATTTGCGACTGTGAGCCCCTACTAAGGAACTCTCGGTTGTGGTTCGTGGCTTCAATTGTTGTCGAGTATTTGTGAGATGATTATGTTTTGTTATGAAAATATGGAGGTAAGAAAAATGTAACGAAATTTGTAGTCTACCTGTTCGGGAAACTGTTGCGAGTAAAGCAAAGTTAAAAGTAATTTATTTATTTAGGTCACAAAGTAATACTTATGATCGCCAAAGCTTATGAGTTTGTCAACTGAAGTTTGTTATTACAAAGATAATTGATTAATTCTGCAGCGTAGCATTTTTCTGAATAAATCTGGTGAAACTGAAGCACATTGGACACGAAAAGTAGGACAATTAATCTACTTTAGTTAAGAAATGAAACAATGTAATCTAAAATAATTCAAAATTTTATTAATAGTTGATATCACTCATTTTTAATTATTAGTCTTAGATCTAGTTATTTCAACACAAATATAAGTTTAATACAACAATAACATTTTATGTCATCTAAAAATTTATAATTCGACATCTCATACCCCGAATTGTTTCCTCAAAATTCCTGTAATATCGCCGCATGCTTGCCACATCACAGATTTCCATCTGATTTCTCTTTCGACTTCCAATCTAAATGTCATAGTAGGGATCCAAATAAGCTTTGTTAGCTAGATCGTCCTACGTTCCCGTGAACCGAGTCTACTTGGCTTCGAACAGAGCGCGCACTAATTTCATTCCTCCCTACATATACACAAAGAATTGGGTATTGTTTAATAATGAGTACTTTTTAAGGTATTTTGAGAGATGGAAAAATGTGTGCGAGTATATTTGACGAGTTGCCGGTAGCTACGGTAAAATGCGAGACTTCATTTAGAGGAAAATTCAAATGATGCCTTCTTAGTCTTGTTATTTTATAAGCGGAATGAGGCTTTGAGAGTTGCTAAATATTATTATGCTGCGGAGCGGCTGTCTTTTGAACTGGGAATCGAAAGTTAATGATATTTTAATCTGTCAATTGTTGGTATGCCGGACATAATTGGAAAGTTGTGATGCCGCCGGCGGTCACTGGCGCTCAATAGGTTAAGGATATAGGTTTTTATTACAGACGAATAGCTTGCTTGGCATTGAGATGTTCCTTAGAGATGCCCAATATTGGCTTGTTTGACTAGAGAATATAATCTGAGACCTCATGCACAGCAGTCACATTCACTACTAACGCTACGCTACACACACACACACACACACACACATACTATTGATGTACTGTATCTCGGAGAACGGTTGTAACCTAGCCACTATATCACTGTAATAACTAAAATACATGACGAAATCACCTATAATTAGTTATATACAATTGGTTAAGACTCAAAATATTTACCTTATATATATATTGCAGTAACTGTTAGTCTACTATTTTATGGAAATAAATATCTTGAATCTTACAAAAATATTAAGTCCATTTTAGTGCTGTCATTAATTTGGTCATCCCGTTCCAGATAAGGCCCCTATCCAGCTAAGTCCAGATAATCACAGGCACCCTTACGCTCTATCTTAGCTCGTAAAAACGTATATTTTCTAAGAAAATTGCAAATTTATTGTCGTGTTATTCGTTTAGGGGGACCGAGGGACAAAATTGGGGCGAAGAAGTACAAAAAATAATATTAATGTAAGTTTCAGTCAAGGAAGTATAGATCTATTTTTTGGCAGGTGATGGAGGCTTGCTTTTACTAAAATAAACAAACAGTCCACCTTCAGAAACGTGGTAGATATATTAAAAATACATTAGACTTAGTAAAAAAATCACGAACATCGTTACTGTGTACATTTCCTTCTTTGGCTTCGTTTTTTTTATTTGCTGATTTATTCGGTTATCTTTTCGCTGCTGGTTTTGTGACCGCAGTTTTACGATTGGCTTTCCTCGTGATAATCGGCTGGGTTAGGTTTATAAGTGCTACCGTAACGTCTCGGATTTGATTCTAAGGCTTCGTAAAGAGTTATTAGACTACCTTTTTCTAAATACAACAGAACTATGGAGTTTCAAAATGAGTCCGGCAGACAGCAATAGGCTACTCCTTTCTTCGATTTATAAACAAAGTTGCTGAATTGGTCAAAATTGGCACTGGTGTGTTCCAGTCATGTAGTACACCCGCCTATCCTTTCAAAGACAAACCGGCGCAAGTCTGTACAATAATTATATAAATAAAAACACTGTAGAAAGTGGAACTATTTGCCCTAAATATGTTAATCTTAGGAGCTACTAGCCTCATAAAATGTATTTTTCGAAATAGCTTGTTTATCAAGGAAGGTTGTAGGATATATAACATCACCCTATAACCCAAAAGGAGTGGAGCAGTTACCATAACCGCCATCGAACACAAAGGTAATCTAGTCACAGGGCATACCACTAGCTATAACCATTAGGTTAAATATGATGTATGGCTATTATCAATGCTCCGTTTGAGATTCAATATCCGAGTAACACAAATAGCCGTGTAATCTAGTTAAAGATCTTTATGTGGTCTTTTGGATGTAGGAATCACCTACTATTTATAATATCAGGACAAAAAACCTGAGTGGTAACCTCATTTTTCATTATACAGGGTGATTTTGAAATCGTGTAATTCCTTTTAACCACGCATTCTACTGGTGATATAGAATAACCCTGACCATATTTTTTCTTAATTAGAATAATGGTTTCGGCAAAATTAGAGTACAGATTTTTTTCATGAAATGATTTCAAATAGTCATATTTTAACCACCTGACACAATCTTAATATTTTACTAATTTAAAAATAATAACATAACAATAAATGATGTCGTAAAAAATAAGGGGCAATAAAAAGGACCGCCCGTTATTATTTACGACATTAATTATTAATATGTTTTTTATTTTAATTAGTAAAAAATTAAAATTGCCTCGGTTGGTTAACATATGACTATCTGACACCATTTCACGAAAAAAACGGAATAATAATTTTTCAAAAAAAATAAATCTAATTAAATAAAAATATGGTCAGGGTTATTCTATATCACCAGTAGAATGCGTGGTTAAAAGGAATTACACGATTTCAAAATCACCCTGTATATGTACTTTCTGCCTATGTCCAGCAGTGGACTGCGGTGGGCTGATTGATTGATTGATTGATTGATGTACTTTTTTATTTTTCTGTGTTATAATATTTGTTATAATAACGTGTACCTATGTTTTGAAAAATAAAAATACTTACTTGCTTACTACATAGGGATAACCTATAACACGACAGTAGTATGTATGTATTTGTCGTATTACAGTTTCGTTGGTCGTGATGTTTGGTACCAAGTTTCATTTCTGGGTCGTGTAAAGTGTTATTATGATAGAGTCTTAGATAATTCTTAGATACAGGTCGAAGACAGAAAAGGTAATAGTTAGAGGGCACGTACTTGTTAAAATTGAAAGCAATGTAGCAGATACAATAGAAAATGTATTGTTTCCGGTAATTTGTGACCGGTGCAGCGTTGAATGCGTTAACTCATAATATGTAAAACCTAAAACCATAACTAATCAAGTACGGACGAAAGGAGATAAGAGCAGCGATAGCTCAGTGGGGAGACCAACAGACTGCAATGCAGAGGGTCTCGGGTTCAAACTCACGTCGCGCACCTCTGACCTTCGGAAGTTATATGACTTTTCGAAATTATGTGCGTATTGATTGACAATTATCGCCTGCTCCGTGCCTCGGAGAGCACGTTAAGCCGTCGGTCCCTGCTGCCATGAACATCTATGGCAGTTATTATTGGGGAAGTCGACACAAAAGATACCACTGGATCGAAATGTCACCGGTCTGTACTGACTGGCCCCCACACAAGATAAGATGGACGAAAGGACAAAGGTACATTTTAACTACTTAATACGCACATAACTTCGAAAAGTCAGAGATGAGCGCCTTGGAATCGAACTCGAGACTTCTGCGTGGGAGTCCAACCACTAGGCTATCGTTGCTATATAACATATAGTAAGTAAGTAAGAGAAAATCTTATCGAATCATCTGGGCCAGTGTTAGTAGAACACTGGTCCAAATGATTCGATAAGATTTTCTCTCGAATGGTTTGTCAAAGAAACTTGTAATCCTATAATTACGTTGTTCATACAAGGGGATTAAGAGATCAGCCCTGAGTGCATTCTTGAAGAAGCCTTACTTTCTTTATCTTTAAAGTGGGTTCATAAATATAAAAGACATGGTCATTAAAAGCATAGTACATTATTAAGAGAGGTGGTAGACCTTGATCAAGGCATAAGTGCGCGCATATGCGGTCGACCGTGAGTTCACGCATTAGATGATCAGGTCAAGCAAAAAAATACAACTGACGCATTACAGATAGTTGCCTCGGTGGCGAAGCGGCGAAGAATGCATCTGTTGTTAATTGAGTCTTGGATTTCATTCCCAGCTCGGGCAAAAATTTTCATTAGCAATACAGAGTTTAAAACTGTGTCCGGCAGACAACAATGGCTCTCTGGCTCGCCTTCTATTATGCGGGGTCTTAAACTATACTTAGCGAGATGACCCACATTTTACTAACTATTGTTTAAGGTAACTCTGCCTTTCTTTATATATAATAGGAGGCGGAGACAGAGAAGTAAAGCAATGTTTGTAATTTTCGATTTGATTTTTCTGTTTTTGTTTGTTTGTAAGGATTTAACTCAAAAACTACACAACCGATTTGGAAAATTATTTTACTATTAGAAAGCTATATTATCACCGAGTAACATGTGCTATATTTTATTTACAAACACTACTGTAACACGCATAACCTAACCTATTTTTACGCGAGCGAAGCCGTAGGCAAAAGCTAGTCAAACTAATGTCTCGAGACCTCTGAAGCAGTAATTCTTCAATCAATGCACAACCAATTACTTAACACTTCTCTTCACTCAAAACCAAGCGCTATTGTTCTAAGCTCACACATGAATCTGTACAGCAACTTTATAAACTGTTACACAATGTACAGACACGAGTTAACACTAGCTTGATGTTCGTAAACATACATGGCCAGCTTTATCTCTCATTGTATAATGAACTTGGATTCTTAATCGTGATGTTTAGTGTGGAACTTAGTGGCATAAGGATTGTTATGAATTGTGCGATTTTTGTACGCATAGAGCAGGCTTAAGCCCGATTTCTATATGACGACATTTATGCTATTATTCGCAAAAAAGCTGCGTCTCTGGTGAATAGGGTACGAATGAGTCCTAACAGTATTTTAAAAGCTGCAGAATATGATAGTCCCTTTCAGGCACATTGGGCACATATGCATGTGTGTACCCGCCGGAGATGAATAAGTATGATAAAATATCAATAATTATTATTTCAATTGTAATTTGATTTATTTTATTGTCATTTTATAAATAAATTCTATATATTTTGATTAGTTATTTGTTATGATGAGTTTGTAAATTATGCAAAGTTGCAATAAAGTTTATTAATTATTATTATATAAAAAGAAACTACTCGTTTTACCTACGGACAGCAAATTTTTGACACATATTATATGACAGATATATCAAAATTTAATTGTCTGTAGCTATAAATGACACGTTACTTTATGAGCCGAATCTCATGTCTCATTCTTAAGTATAACGTGGTACAGGCTTTAATCTATACTAATAATATTATAAAGCTGTAAGACTTGTATTGAAGTGAAAACTTCTTTAGGCGCGTTGAGCACTTTTTGGGTGAACAAAAATCATGGAACTGGCGTCATCGTCACCGAACGCTTTCCATGAGCTATATGTATACTGTTTATATATGTGTACTTTTTGGGTGAACAAAAAGCGTGAAACTCGCGTCATCGTCACCGCACGCTAGTTACTTAGTTTTTACTTCTAACGGCAGTCTCCAAAGACTGGCCCGCAGGTTTTTATTTAATAATTAGTGGCCTCTAAAACTACCTATAGTTTATAGTTTTACCATTTGAATTGATTCCGATCAGGTATGTCGCATACTGCGATGGTCATCAGATATTGTTCATACTTTAGTATGCAGGCATGCGTACCGAGATGACCAGTAGCTTAATGGGTGGTCTAATGCCAAAATGTTATTGTTGATGAGTGCCATCACTGTACGCATCGTAATAGTTGTCAACTGATGCTGTGAGGTCTCATGTTCGATTGCCAAATAGGGCATAGTATTATTGTTTTTTCTGTCAAATAGTTCTCATAAGCAGTACAGAGTCTAGAATTGTGCTTGGCGATGAGGATGGAAGCCCGCCCCGAAATGAAATGCGTAGCACTGAAAACCATAGTTAGTGTTCAACGGTTGCAGTATCCCTCTGCCAACCCCTTTGGAATATAGACATGAGATTATGTATGTAATATATGTTTAATATATATATAACTATATGTAATATATAAACATATTAACAAACCCAACTATACCATATAATTACAAAAACTAGTTCAAAATAAATATCCTATCAAAACGTCCAACTAGAAAACTACGCTAGTGAATTCACATTTATAATATTAGTTTAGGGTGCCTAGGCAAATAGGCCAGCTTTTTCTAATATAGGTCGGGGTCGGTCCGTTCAGACTGGACCTCGTGATTAATGGCATCTGCGAGGAGCGCCTGTGGTCTGCCAATCCTTGACAGGCTGTTAGGCAAACAAAACTCGTTTTTCTAGGTATTCAATGTATTTACTAGTTAATGAATACATAATATAGAAGGACGTCTATATGCCCAAAATAATAATTATTTTGTGCTGCGGGTTTTCACAGTTTGGTAGCTTTAGTATCAACTTAACGGAGTTACAGTGCGAAGTAGGATCTGCATCTATGATGTTGTGAGCGAACTGTTATCCACGGACGAAGTCGAGGGCTTGACTATATTTATACATTAAACTGACTCCTTGGTTTTCTGGCATAAGATTGTGTTCAGTGCTCCGTGATGTTCCAGGTTCATATTGCCGGGCTGGACGATATCATTTGGTTGGACAGTTCTGTTTAGATATGTCTGTTCTCATTCGATGGGTATCGGCTCGACCCCATAACGTATTTTTTTTAGTATATAGCAAAATGTGGATTTTCCCGTACC
Organism: Catocala nupta; assembly: GCA_963675205.1. NCBI lineage: Eukaryota > Metazoa > Arthropoda > Insecta > Lepidoptera > Erebidae > Catocala > Catocala nupta. The sequence goes on from OY776093.1 coordinate 26,491,028, forward strand.
TTCCGGAATACAGTGTATGTATGTATAAATATCAAATCAACTTAAAATCAAAAATATGTTCATTCATATAGTTCACAAAGTGACCCTTATGAACGTCAAATCACAAAGTGACACATATGAATATCAAATAACAAAGTGACACTTATGAACGTCAGTTACACTTATTAATATAAAACTAAATAGGCACAGGAACACATTTTAATTCCAACGAAAAAATATCAACTGATCCCGCAGGTGCGGCCATGTTGCGGCCTCAAAAAAGTCGCAGGGTCCGCACGCACCCTTACCATTTACAGTGGCTGTCTGTCGTAATTATACCGTTTGTTGGACATTATCATAGTGGAGTGCGTCCAATTTCGGTTTGACGACTTTTTTACGACTTAAGACTCGTAAGTAATTTACGAGCTCGTAAAGCGATGCCGTGCTCCGCATATCGTGTTGATAACAATGTACAGACAGATATTTTAGTGAATTGCCCCGCAATGACTTGTTAGTTTATGAGTTCGGTACCACGGGGGCTGTAACGGGTTCAGTTTTTGTTATTGTTGGGATGTTGGTAGAGATGTGGCTATCTTGAGGCCTGCTACCTTAACTCAATTATGTGTACATATCTACAGTTGGAAAATGTGTGTAATAGGCACATGTGTGCGTAATGCTGACGTATGTAATACGTTAGGTTTGTATGTATCTAAGCATTTATTAATTAATCAAAACCAAAAGTATGGCATTACGCTTGATAAATATACGTAAAAGTGATTTTTGTTAATGTTATTCCTACTCAAATATTGGCTGTTCGTTATTCATACTTGTTGCTAAAATAGCAGAAATTGCAATAAAAAATGGATCGTTCAGTAGTTCTGTAAACACTGAAGAACAAATCTTAACAACACCTGAAGCTACTAATCAATCTTTAATTTGAAATATAAAGAAAAATAAGTTACCTTGTTTTAAAATACACAGTACTTTAATAATTTACCAAATAAACATTATCTTATAATATTTAAAATGGAAACTACCCGACACTGAGACTTACTCCAATCCGAGACAAAATCCAATCGAGACTTACGCAAACTCGAGAAATACACCAATAACAAAACTCACACGAGACGCAGAAAGGAAAATCCAGCAGTATTTTCTCTGCATACCCAGTTAGCAAAATAGCAACAATAATGAATAACATACAATGAGCTGGGTACGCTTCGCACGGCGCGGCCTAATATCCGACAGGAAGGGGCCGCAGAGCGTCAAACTAATTTGCATTTACCTCGCAAACTGCATTCTGCGGCTATATTAGTTTCCGTATTAAATACTCAATACTATTTCTGGTTCAACTATTCATTACGCAAATCCCTTTGAGGCTGAATCGCCGTCATTTTGAATCGTGTATAATTGATAGAATAAATCTGTTCATCATTCATGTTATTTTCGTTTATGGAAAATGTTTGACATGTTTTACCAAATTGTACTAATTATATATTAGATGTATTTGTTAGCTTTGCAGCATAATTTTGTCATTAAAAAGTTTTTAGTAGCAGCAAGGAATCTTGAAAAATGATTGTTGTAAGGTTCTAGGCTGGCCGACCAGTAATTGAGAACTAAATCATACCTGTAAAAATGAGTGCAAATAACACGTCTGCATACGCGTTATGAAAATACAGACTTTAGAATATAGATATTTAAACAATTACTACGAAGGCATTCATATTTATTTAACAGCCGTAATACTACAAAAAATATTATTTATTTAACATTACTAACTACGTTTTATGATGTCAAAAACATAAGTAAATAATTAACAAGAAAATAAATATTGACTGTATATAGGTATACACATTTTTCCTTATATTATTTGTTATGTAAACAAATTTTCTTTATATAGTAGCAACGACCAATGCAACATTATTCACCTAATATAACATACTTCGTAGCTACAGTCTACGGCTCGTAGCATCAGCTACGCAGCTACGGTCTACACGGCTACGAGCGTAGACTGAATTAAATGTTCTGCTACGGCAGTACCTATTATTTAACCAAGTTTACTGTTATTTTCTTCCTGTTATTCTTGTATACAGATTAACAGTAAGTTACTTGCTATTTATTTTGTTATTTTTGTTGCTTAGCTATTTTCGTTGTAACGTTGCGTCCTATATAAACATAACATGTGTCTTTGTTATACATACGTATATCCCAGAAGAAAATTTCTCGTATTCAAGAAACTTTGTCCTCACAAGTTTTTTTTAAAAGAGTCTAAATAGTATTCGGTTTATATACGGTAGTTTAAGGTTACACAAAAAGGCATCAAGCCTGTTCGCCAGTTCTAGTATTTGAGTTGCTACTGAAAATCCAACTCAACACTTCATGCACAGCAGTCTCATACACACCGCTGTGCCACCAAGACAGTAAATTTATAGAAATTAAGATTTTGTATTTGACTGCCTACCCCTTAGAGGCCCCAGGCATAATACCAGGGTATATTAGCGAGTAATACATGACCTAAAAATAAGGCTGCAGGCTTCACACCCTCACGTATCAACGTCCTATCAATCACTGAGGCGATAACGTCACTGCTTGAATAATCGCGCGTCACTTACTTCCTCGATCAAACTTAAGTGATTTTTAAAAGCGCCCACGTACTATATTGTGTAGTAAAACTGTCGGTAGTGCAGCGATAGTGTATGCCAGTGCTGGGAATAAAGTCCCAGGTCGAGTATAGTGTCAATGGAGGCTTTCTGACAAGAAATTTTGAGTAACAGGTATGAACTGTGCTCGGTAAATTCAATAGGCTCGCTGCTTATTACGTAGGATCTTAAGACTGCGCCGACCGTAAGACGCGGTTAGTCTGAATGACAGAGCTCGATCTTCAAATCGGTGCGCGGCCGCCATAGTAAAATTGTATGGAGGATTTGAAGTGCTTTTTTGATAAATATATATCTTTATTATCAACCAATAACTTAAATATTTGGGACGGACAAATTGTAATAATTATAACTATTTATGTTTCGTTTAAGCTGTTAAATAGGATAGATTTCTACTGTTATAATCTAAAAATCACTTAACACGAGCTTACATTTTTGCATTTTTCGTGCAAATTTACGTAATTTTGTAGGCGAAAATAATATTTTAAGTTTTTTACACGGAGTAATTGTAAACACATTCATTGTTATGGTAAATGTATATTTTATATTTGTATTAGATATTTGTATTAAACAAAAAAAATTGATTTTATCAACTTATCTGTGGCCAAAACAGGAGTTTTGGCATATTTCGCTCGGCGCAGTCTTAAACAATAGCTAGCATGATGCGGGTATTATACACCTAGACAGGTATCATTGTGTGGGAATATGGATGTATGTATGTTTTGTAAAAGAAGCAGCAATAGCTTAGTGAAGACTATTGCACTGCGACGCAGAGCTCTTGAGTTCGATTCACAGTATGCATCTCTGACATTGAAGTTAATATAGTTATTTTTGACTCGCCCCAATTTAGAATTAAAACCTCGATAGGATATCTGACTGACTATATGGATGACGTAATGGTTTAAATGGTAAAAAATCAAATAGCCGTTCAACCTACCCGCAAATCAAGCCACTAGACCACAAAACAATATTATATAAACACTAACATTCACAAAGCGAACATTCATGTTATGAACAGCGAGACGGAAAAAGTAAAGTCTAAACAAAATGTTTTTGTTAAAAGACAATGTTACATGGAACAATACTAGCAAGTCCTGTCTAAATTATTTAGATAGGACAATAGTCCATTTGTACAACAAAGCCTGGGAGGGTCAAACAGTTATACCTCTTAAATGACCACAGACCTCTTTTAAAGTGACCTCTGACTCGCGAACTATGTTCGCTCCGGTAGAAGTGTGTACAGTACACAAATTGTGTTTTTTTTTGTTGGATTAAATTTAAATAATAAATGTACAATGCTTGTCTAGCAATAGTGAGTACGACTGCGTGTTTTAGGTTCGATATTCGGGGAAATATGTTATGTATGTCATTTTTTGGCAACAATTCTATTTATTTTTTCTTTTGATTTGTAAATCTCGTAAAAAGATATAATAATAAATTTAAGTTTAACATAATATATACACAAATTATTTACAAGTAATATAAACTAAAAAGAAAAATAAAACTGCAAAATCAAAAAGCGTCATAATAATCCTCCGCATCGTCGTCAATTGGCAACGTGCCCAGAAGACTGGCAGCATTGCCACGTTGAATGGCAATACTTATCCTTTGTGCAAAGAAAATACCAGCCCTTTGGTCACGTGAAGCGTCGATGAGCCGCTTAGCTAGGTCTCTATAAACAGACCTAGCACTTGGACCCCATGGCCCCAGAATTTCGACACCAAACGGCTCAAATACTCACCAATTACAATTCTTTTTTAAATTTCTATGTCTTGATAATAAACCTTTAAACTTACGCGTTACCTGATATAGATATAATTCGTAACAGCCGGTAAAAGTCAGCTTCAGCAGATAAGTCAAAGTCTTATTAGCTTTATCTCTTTCGAAATTTTTAATAGAGCTTAGTGATAAAAACTGAGTGCTGCAAATGATAACATGCTCCCTATTATGTAGGCGTTTCAACATACATAGCTTGCAAAATGTGTTTTGTATACATTTTTATCTATCTCTTTGGGAAAATAAGGCGTGGATAATGACATAATCTTATACAAACGCTTAGGTACACAATAATGAATTATGAACCCACTTTATATCACAAAAATAATAGCATAACAAGTAAAAACCGGCGGCACAGCGCCAAAAAGGTTCGGTACCCTGTCTCCTACATCGGTGGCCGAAAACACGTATGTTCCCGTATCAGCCGGCCCAACCCAATCTGTATGCAAAACGTCCTGAGGGTGGGGATCTCATTTCCTATTTCCCTCCCACTACCCTTCGAATACCCCGGCACTACCCCGGCACGTCCGTCGTCCGGACTGACCCACCCCGGTCTGTCAAAAGATGGATGAATTTGAAAGAATCTCATAGCCCTACGGCGATTTTAGGGTTACCACTGTTTCGATTCGTATAGAAATAATGAATTAAATATATGTTTTGTATGTAATATTGGTTGCTGTAGAGCTGCGATAGCATTGTGGGGAGATTTTTGGACTTCCATGTTCCACAAGATCATTTTCCACCAGCTTAATGCGATGAAATTTTTGAAGCTATGGTTGTGTTAAATACTAAATAATCACTCGCTGCAATTGTTTAGGAAAGCATCAACAGGCAACTGAAGGTTCGCGAATATGTGTGAAGTTTTCTGTGTAGGTCACCAAGCTTACGCTATGGTCTAATTATTATCAGTTTCTTATTGTTTGCGTCCAAAGGTAAGTTTTGGGTATTATTTTTAAGTTGGGAAGTATATTGCATATTTTTTTAAGTTACATACGTATGATGACCTGGTACTATTGTGTTTTTAGGGCCTTCGATGTGCAAATGCAACTCTCACTCACCGTTTTTTTTATAAGAATATTCTGCTATTGCCGTTACATGTTACCCAAAATGTCAATGTGATGTACCACATAACAATGACTCTATGTTTTATTATGTACCTTTAAATTATTAAATAATGTAAATTTTAATTATAAGTTAGATATTGTGGTAGCCCTATATCATCAGCAGGGCCGTCACGTCAGGGTTAAGCGTATCTTAACATTTTTGCACGCCTGACTTGGCTTTGATTTATTTTTTTATATCTTCATTGTGACCCTTGCATACTACATTATGGAGGCCCATTTCTTTCGTTTTTGACCTCCTATGATTTATAATCTTTCATTTAACTCAGTGCTAAGAAATATTACGTTGATTTAGGTGAAATATTCGTGCGTTATCGTGAAAAATATCGTCGTGTTATAAATTTAAGTCTGCATCTCGTGCAGATTATACTGATTCACACAATGACAATTTACGACGACCACGATATATTATTTAAAGAAATCTTGGATTTCGCCGATATTTCCGTTCTTTTGCGAAACATTGTCCATACATTTTAATATCTTGCCGGCGTCCAGGCACATGGCTTTTATCATTATTTCAAGATATGGCTTAGCACAAATCACGATCTAATTTTATTGTAAAGTTTATTATTACGATTCGCAACATTACCAGATTTCAGACTGCTAAATCTGACAAAAAGACCCAACTGCACTGTGTTCTAATCAGAAGTCGATCCTAAGAACTCATTATTGGTAGTTGCGGCTCCTGACCCTTTCATTAGACACACAAGGCAGACAATATCATATACCAAGCTGACATTAAAGACTTTAACATGCATTACCAGAGTTTATGCTATTACTTATAGCTATAAGCTAAGCTATAAGCTATAAGCTGTCAGCTGATAGAACAACTTATCTGCATTTCGCTCTAGTCGGAAGTCGATCCTAGGAAGTCTCTGTCGGCAGTTGCGTGACCTGACCCTCTAGACTAGACAGACAATCACTGCACAGCAATGACTGCACGGATAGGGTAGGTTTAAGTCATCGCCTCGTATGCCGAGTGTTGTAGGTTTGAATCCCGCACGGGACAAATATTTGTGTGATCCACAAATGGTTGTACCAAGTCTGGATGTTCTTTGCGTCTATTGTTTGAATGTTTGTAAAAGTCGTCTGCAATACAGGAAATTCCTAGTGCGTGAGTTGTCTTTTAATAAAAGTAAGAATAGTAATCTTGAATACCAGGCTAACATAAAAAGCGGTCTATATATAAGTACATGACACTTGTCAATACAGCCGCACTTCACGGACGCGTTGTATGAAGATATATGATAGTTTTGAGTCGCCGGTGTATGGCTGGATGTAATACATTCCGTGATCAGATAACTGATGGTTTTCATACATCATTTATGAACGGTACGTTTTGGGTGGGGCTAGGAAAGGAGAGAGCGGCGTGAACTATCAAGTTGCAGCAAATTTAAGGAGCCATGGTTATTTTATATAAAATGTAAGTATTTACATTGATGTCTAATTAAGGTAAATCAGGATTGTAGAGGTCGTTTTTGTAATGCGCCTGCAAATAGGATATGGTTTAGCTAAGTAATATAATATAACACTTTTTCAAGCGGCACGTATATGTAACTGAAGATTAATGTAAGCCATTGCAACGTAAATTGATTACCGGAAACAGTTATCCGAAAAATAAAAACAATAATAAAAAACTTGAGAGGTGTCAAGGGACACCCGGATGGAACGAAGTTCCTTTCGATTAATTAGTGAAGGAATTGTAATAAAAATTTTTGAATTTATTAATTTATAAATTTCCGAAAATCTAAAAAAATCCATAAAAGATACACACCCTACACGGCGCGTGCATAATAATAAGAAGTCTGTTAGCTCGCAGCTGGCCACAAGGTCACGCGTTTTTTCCATAATGAAGTAATCTGCTGGCGCATGAATGAACAGTGCGAGCGAGATAGCGTAACTACTTACGCACGCCGCACAGCTTACAATAGCTTACTATAGCAAAAAGTGTCGTGACAACTTTTCGTAAGAATTTTTTCCGTCTAGCCCCCTTTCACAACGCGCGATAAGGAACTTCGTTCCAAAAATAAGTAATATTTTCTTAATATAATGTTAGACAACTGGTCTTACTCGCGATAAAGTATTTAAAAGGCAATAAATACCTATTGATTGCCCGACGTTTCGACCGACTTGCATCGATCGTGGTCACGGGTTGACCGTGACCACGATCGACTTTAAATACTTTATCGCGAGTAAGACCCGTTGTCTAACATTATATTAAGTATGTGTACAAATCGCGAAAGTAATATTTTCTTTTAAAATTATTTTAATGCTGTAACTTAATTTTAAAAGAAAATATTATTAGATCAAATCGTCAATCATCAATATAAATCCAGTGTCGCGGAGACTGCGTAAACATTTCAACAAAGAACATCGAAACAACTCTTTGTAGATCACATTTTTTTTTTGTCCAGAATGAATGTATAACTACTGGCGAAATTCTGCCTCTTTACATATTCGTAATAAAATAGAAAAGAAATCCTTTTTTTAGCTATAATGGTTCTGTCCAGTTTGTAGTAATTATACTTATAGACATTTATACAGCCTATAAGCCCTCGATCATTGAAAAGTTATTTTCGAAATTCAAATATTTATAGAAATTCTTTATCTATGAATGTTATAGCTACGTATAACTTATAACATATGTACGTTATTTTTATTCTTATGCGCATTCGCTATTTTCCTGGTTGTACACGCGTCACGTTGAACAAACGCCACCATTCTGATGCAAACGACGGCTTACGGCGTCAAAAATACCCATCCTTTATGATACGCACCTTAATACCGCGCGTGTGTAACGCGCTTATATGCGTACCCGGAGGGACACACTCGTAAAATACAACGATAACATGAAGATTCTTTCTTCAAGAATTCAGGACGACTACTGCTATGCTGGCTTTTCTAGAGAATCGTTTTATTTAAAAAACAATGGTCTGCTTTGCCGGTCCCTTGGTATGATGTGTGTTCTAATGCTTGTGGTCGAACGTGAAGTCCCGAGTTAAATATTATAATACATATATTCTTGAACTATTTTAAACAGGACACGATGAATTTAACAAGAAAATTTGGATCTCGAAATAAATGCAATGAATAGTTCTCATGTTGTTCATGTTCCATATGCGTTGAAAAAAAAATGTAACCGCCAGTTTTTTTTCTTCTTTTTTTGGTTATTTAAATAATAAGATTTTCTGTTCAGCACGTGAAAATATACTTCTAAGCTCACACTACAACATGAGGTCTGAAACAAAAATGGCGATCACCATCACTACGTTATCCGTGCAACCATATTACACAGAATGTGCCGTAGAGAATGGTAATCCTGAAACACCCAAAAAAAGTCCAAACTAAAATATAAATAAAAAAAAAAAATAAAGAAAATTTAATGCTTTGGCTACTATTATATTGAATACATCTGCTTTTATTTATATAAAATTCGTCAAAGCCGAAATATATGCAGTAAATGACGTAATTAAAAAAAAAACATAATTTAATTTAAACAGACAAGCGTGTATGAGGAATCTGATGAAAGTGAATGAAGCCAGAAGTGTTTCACGATTGTAGCAAGTGGAAGTCCGTAGTCTCTGCGTACCCCTCTGGGTAACAGGCGTGAAACTATGTATGTATGTATAATTTATTTTATTTTTTGTATAATTTCATGCAGTGGCCTCCAGTTTTTAATTTGGGGCGCCCAATATTTATACTATAAGGTGTTTCAGACTTATCCATTCTTTACGGTACCCATTAATGTACATCCTATAATATTCAGGCTGTACCTGAAAACACAGCCTCAATAAAACCGCCCTAGCTTAAAGAGATAACATACCGCTGTAGCCAACTTTGCTGAAATAATTTCAATTGCAATTTAGCACTCATAGTACCGTACAAAGTTCGTATGTGTGTATGGTTGTGTAAATCATAAACTTTGTAGTACGGCGTACATGTTGTCCAACTAGCAGTTTACTTTGTGCGGTAACCGCTGACCGGTTGATAAAGCTAAACACTGAACATCCAACTGAACTAACATTTAATGTTCTGATGTTTATGTTGTAAGGATGAAGGTAATACGGAGATGTTGTTAGATTAAATTTGCAGACGGTTCGGTGGTGCAGCCGTAGTGAGTACTATGCTTGAGGTCTCGGGTTTGGTTTTAAGGACAGTGTTGTTCATTTATTGAACATGGAAAACAAACAGTGGTATATCAGTGGTATATATGGAGTACTTAACACTAAACTATACAAATATACTATCTACTACATTTTTCACAGAATACTTGAAAACTTTAATTCAAATCTGTTTTTGGGTTTTTCTGTCATGAAATTCTAAGTAGAAACACGGAGTCTGAAACTTTGCTTAGTAGACGTAGCGATAGCTCAGTGGGGAGACCAACAGACTGCAATGCAGAGGGTCTCGGGTTCGAACCCACGTCGCGCACCTCTGACTTTCGGAAGTTATATGACTTTTCGAAATTATATGCGTATTGATTGACAATTATCGCCTGCTCCGTGCCTCGGAGAGCACGTTAAGCCGTCGGTCTCGACTGCCATAGATGTTCATGGCAGTCGGGACCGACGGCTTAACGTTACGTTATTGGGGAAGTCGACACAAAAGATCCCACTGGGTCGAAGTGTCGCCGGTCTGTACTGACTGGCCCCCACACAAGATAAGATAAGATAGTAGACGTACGCTTGCCTCCGTATTACGTGGAATGTAAAATCATAGCTGGCGGAGTGTGGGAGTAATACATATATTCGAAGATTATGTAATGTTACGTAAAACAATTCAAATGAAATAGATTTATTGTTTCATTACGAGTGTCTCGTTAGTTCCGTAGCATAAAATTGCATGCTATCGTGTTTTTCTTCGATTCACGGATGGAGTGAAATATTATTGGGATTTTCTCTCAAGATAATCCCAGTAACAGCATCTAGTCTGTAGTTGTATAGACGGTAGCAGGTTTGACGCGAATTACGTAGAGTCTAAAATAGCTAGCAAGGTGTCAATGTAATGCTTCTCTGCCTACCTATTGAACTATTAGACACATGATAAGAGATACGGATGTATGTTATACATTTAAAATACTTTACTGAACGACATATTACACAAGCAAGAAAATAAATTCTAGCCCAAGTTTCTGTAGCAAATATTTTATTACAATTTTTTTTCAGCAATACATTATAGATGTACATAAAAATAGATCACCAGGCGACATAAAACTAAATCAACAAACAAACTGTTCATATATTTTATTATTCAAACAATAAAATAAACACGTGTGGTAATATTTGCATGTATATTCAATATCATATTCGGATTCATTCAAATTCAAATGGAATGTGTATTGAATTCAATATACTCATGTGTGGATTGAACCCAACAAAAATAATAGACTGCCTTGGTGCAGTGGTAAAAATAAATGCCCTAACGTAAGGTCTAAGAGTTTGAGTCCGAAGTCGAGTAAAATGTTGTCATGTTATCTTCGTAGTCGAAGCACGGAGTCCGAAAATGAATCTCGTAGAAGGCACCGTATTGTTTATACGGTCGGACGTAAAACATTTATGCCTAAATGAAGGTGTTATATACTTCTTGTAACTGTTTGAGGATATACAAGCGGGCATTTATAAAAATTCACGCATATATCCTGTCTCAAGGGGTCTTTACAAACATTCAAACAACAATACTTACATATAAAATAAAATATGCTCGAATTTGAATTTGACATTTGACTAAATTTACGATATATCTTTATATATGTAATTCTTCTGTACGTGTGTTGGCAGTGAACTCCTCCTAAACGGCTGGACCGATTTGAATGAATTTTTTTGTGTGTGTTCAAGTGGATTCGAGGATGGTTTAGATTTGTTTTTTTTTTTGCCTGTACTGGACAACCGTCTGCTGTCCGGCTGTCCCGGCAGACGGTTTTGTATAAAAAACAGACAGTTTTGTATAAAAAACACAACGCTATTTGCTTTTCATAAAATACTCAGTACAAACCGAAGACTAAAATGACAGATGCGCCCTACTACTTTTAAATATGGTCACCTTTTTCGACGTTAAGTTGTCATCTGACACAATGCCAACGTGACATCTGAATTATAAATGCAGTATTATCACGCTCAACCAATTTTGATAACTAGCTTTGCATGTGGCAACAGTACTTTTTTTGGGTGAAAGGTCAGGTATCGTTCATCCAGAAAAAGTATTACATATGTGTCCCTTTCGATACCCTTGACAACGTGTATGCAAAATTGTATGATGATCGGTCGAGTAGTTAAAGCGTAACAACCAAATTTACATTCGTATTTATAAACTTTGTGTGAGCTCACTCTTTATAGTGTGTACACTTTCGTGCGACTTAAGTCCGTTAAAAGCACATCTGTGATCTAAATCTTCGACACAAACAGATTTTCGCAACGTGATCATGATTACCTATTTATCAGACTCGTAACTCCATACTTCTAACCTTTATCTATTTTCGGACGCTCTAGAAAAACAATTGTATTTATTTTTTATACATATTATCTTGTATTCTCATTAATGTGATATAAATAATAATTGATACACAGTAAAACTAGTGATCGAATAGACTTATTATTTTTTCCTGTGGAATGTTATTTATGAAGCTTTTGTTATTTATACATACGATTGTGTTATTAGTTATGGTAAATTGGTGTGTTTTTCCCGTAGTTTTCGTGTGTGTATCGTAGGTATATTGTTGCTTAATGGTTTGCGTAAGTAAAATAAGTAAATCAGTAAACAAATGTTACATTAGTCGGTAGGTCCAAAGAGCGCTGGGTAGACTTCACGAGAGATAATAAAAAGCAGAGGAAATATATGTAACTAGTTTTCACCGTGGCTTCACGTGATAAGTGACTTTTGAAACAGTGGTTTTAATGGTAAATAGCATAGTGGCGCATCAGTGCAGAGTCAGACTCATGCGCAGAAGTTTCAATTGTCACTTGGTCACAGGCGGTGGGCCGAGGGTACGGGGCTTTATCATCAGAAGAAACAAATATGTGTGTGATCCACATATAGTTGTTGTTGTCTAGATGTTTTTGTAGCCATTGTTTAAATGTTTGTGAACTTCTTGATATAATGGCAAGCCCTTTTAAAACTAATATTTTAGATGTAGCATATATGTTTTTGTTTACGCATTCAATTTAAAGAGATTGCAATTTGTGCACCCCTCAAACTAACGAAGCAAATAAAATGCTTTATAATTATACAACGTGTAACGTATTAAACACACTTCCTGAAAGTACTTTGTTCAGAATCGGCTACTGAATACATTTCTGACATTTTAATACGGGTATTTTTTGTCCTAAAGTAATTAAAACAACGTAAATTATAGTCATTCTTTTGTTTCAACAGTCGAAATATACGAAAATCTATCATAATTCAAGGCATAATATTGTCTTCTGTTTACGCGAATGTTATTCATTGAAATTAAACTACTATATACGGATTTTATCGCGTTGTTTATTTATCACTGTATTACAAAATTTTGAAAATATTACTCTACTACTACTATTGATTTTATTTGACTAACGGGGAGACTCTCCCCGTGACCATGGCTGCTGAAAAGCACCCGAAACGTCGGGGAAAGTGTAAACCAAAAATAAATAGATTTAATAGTTTAAATAATTTTATTAGCTTATAAATTAGTCAAATAAAATCAATAGTAGTAGTAGAGTAATATTTTCAAAATTTTGTAATACAGTGATAAATAAACAACGCGATAAAATCCGTATATAGTAGTTTAATTTCAATAATTCAAGGCAGTAAGGTTTTTGATGCAATAAAAGCAATAATGTTAGATTTATTGTAATATACCCATACTATCCGCGCACAATAAGGAGAATTAATTCGTTAAATTAAAATATTTAAGTACATAAAAGTAACATTATATAATTATTATATTATTATTACGATTTAATAATCTAATTGGGGTGTTTGAGGTTATATCTGTGACACGCAGAGGTCTCGAGTTCGAACCCAAGGCGCGCATCTCTGACTTTTAGAAGTTATATGCGTATTAAATAGTTAATTATCGCTTGCTTTAACGGTGAAGGAAAACATCGTGAGGAAACCTGCATGTCTGAGAGTTCTCCATAATGTTCTCGAAGATATGTGAAGTCTGCCAACCCGCACTAGGCCAGCGTGGTGGGCTACGGCCTAACCCTTCTTACAGTGAGAAGAGGCCCGTGCCAGCAGTGGGACAGTTTAATACAGGGCTGATATTATATATTATATATAAACATATTTTAAAGAAATATATTTCATTTGCTTTGGTAGTGGGGCCGAACTGCCACGTTTGATATCCAATGTGATTGCATACCATCATCCCTGAATATCTATGACCGGTAGGCAGAGGTATGTATATCACATTTTATAGTTACATAGTTGTTTGCAAGCACGGCACAATGTAAACACTTACACGTGGTGTATGTATATATGCTTACATAAGTACAACTTCGAACAAATATTGCCTCGGTAGCAGTTAATGCAACAGCAGTGCATGAGATCTTGGTTTGAATTATCTTATCTTATCTTATCTTGTGTGAGGGCCAGTCAGTACAGACCGGCGACACTTCGACCCAGTGGGATCTTTTGTGTCGACTTCCCCAATAACGACTGCCATAGATGTTCATGGCAGCCGGGACCGACGGCTTAACGTGCTCTCCGAGACACAGCAGGCGATAATTGTCAATCAATACGCACATAATTTCGAAAAGTCATATAACTTCCGAAAATCAGAGGTGCGCGTCGTGGGTTCGAACCAGAGACCCTCTGCATTGCAGTCTGTTGGTCTCCCCACTGAGCTATCGCTGCTCTTTTGGTTTGAATTAACTCATTATTTAAAAAAAATGAGTATTTAAATGTGTCCAGAACTATAACCGGTAGATAGCAATAGGTTACGTGGGACCAAAGAAAAACATGGCCGACGTTGGGTGTAATACACCTTTCAGAAGTACCTGTTCGGGGATATAACCTTCAAACTATGTATGTATGCTTACTTAATATAATGCTAGACAATGAGTCTTACTCGCGATAAAGTATTTAAAAGGTAATATATAGCTATATAATATATAATAATATAAATAACAGTGACTAAGTGAGGGTAGTTGCCGAAACCCGCACTTCATGAAGGCGCCGCTGAGCTTACATCAGTCAACCCGTGACCACGATCGATGCAAGTCGGTCGAAACGTCGGGCAATCAATAGGTATTTATTACCTTTTAAATACTTTATCGCGAGTAAGACCCGTTGTCTAACATTATATTAAGTATGTGTACAAATCGCGATAGTCTAAATACTTTTATGTATGTATGTACAAACAAAAACCAACTCTACCCATCAGACATAAGAACAATTTTGAAACAAACATCGCTCATAAAACCGCAACAAAAAAAAAAAGCAACTTGCAATCGGATTGGGGACAGAGACAAAGGCACTCACAAACGGACACAAAAAAAAGCAATAATTAAATTTATACGGACACGCTCAAATATTTGCGCGATGCATTTTTTCGGTAGCGCGCAATGTAAAGAGAAATTGATTTGGACAAAGTGGGGCGGGGCTAGCGGATATCGAAAGCTCATTTCCGGCGAGCGGGGCACTTCCGCCACCCTCTCTGCCTACCCCAACCGGATTCGCTTTCTACTAATATAGTGTAAATAATACGAGCAGATTCGTTTTAAGTAAATTTGCCCTTGTAAGCCGTTCTGTAATAACTTGGGGTTGTTAATGCCTCTAATTCATTAAGTTTGAGTTATCTTCAAAGTTGTTTCAGAGAACTATTTTTAAGGCTAAATAAGTTTTTGATGATTACAGATGTATTTTAATTTGTTTTATTACTGATTCGGTAGCGCAGGGGTAGTGAATGCGACTGCTATGCATGAAGTCTCGGGTTCAATTTCCAAAATCAAAAATTTGGATGACGAAAGGAAATTTATCTTTATAATATAAATTTGAAAAGGTGTGATAATGTGGTATCACACTCTTTAGACCATTTAACAAACTATGGTTTTAGCTACCACATAATAAATATACAGACGTCGAACTGCTACAATTTTTTTTTCCAGTAAGATCCAATGATCATTACCTGATCTGGGACGCCAAGCTGGTACCTCGTAGCAAACATAAACGCAAAATTATGCCACGAGCCCAAAGGGGCAATCTATACAGTAATTTCATGTAATATTATAGATTATTCTTACTACATAGCACGCAGCGTTATTGAATACGACTGCTAAGCATGACGTGTCGGATTCACGGATCCAGTAAATTTCTAGATTTTTCTATCAGAGCATCTTCAACAGCACGAAGTCACGATTTACCGCAATAATTAATAAAGTGGTATCTAAAATCATACCTACTGAAAAGTAGATATAATGAACCCCCACCTACCCCTTCGCGGGAATAAACGAGAGTCTGTACGTATCATTATCAGTTCACCATATAGTTCCTGTTGCCTTCATGCATGTTTTTCGACATCAAAATAAAAGCCTTTGAGTGCATTTTCATTGTAATAAATTTAATTCCGGCGGCTTCACGTCCAAAAGGAATGCATGATTAAAAAGAACATACCGGATTTATTTTATGTTTTTCAATACATACTGTTGTTAAAAAGCCTTTTAAAGTAATACATGGACGACATGGAACTTGTATTTATTTTAAATAAATGTAAAAAAATGCACGGGTATTTGTAACTTCACGGCTTTGTAGAGGTATAAATAGAAATGTATAAAGGTTGCATCGGTAACGTAGCGATAGTACAGCCGACTGCACCATGAGGTCTCGCTTGACAAGTGTAACGACACCATCAAGTGGCTGGACTCCAACCAGCTCGCTGCCAAGCAGAAGTATGAGCACAGGCAAAAGGAGTTGGAAGATATCTGCGATCATCACGAAGATGTACCAGAGCGCTGGTGGCATGCCTGGCTTTCCCGGCGGCGCTCCCGGAGCCGGAGGCCCGTCACCCGGTGGCGTCGCTGGACCTATCATCGAGGAGGTCGATTAAACACATTTCGGTATTAAGCTATCGCTATCAATGAAAATAGAAAATAAATTGTTTAATGTATCGAGCGAGTGGTCAGTGTAAGTGAGTTTTCTGTCAAGGAATTAGCAACAAGATCTAAAGGGCAAAAGGTTCGCCTCCTATCACGTCAAACCTAAAACATACTCGGCGAAATATGGGTGTAAAACCCCTCTGCCTTCCTCTTCGTGGATAGGAATGTGAGACTATGTGTGCATCTAAAGTCAACCCTATGGTTTGGAAGCGTCTATAGATTTTAATAACTGATTTCCATCAGATGAGCCATATACCAATTTACCTCTTAGTTACCAAGGTATTAAAAAAATCCGAGAAGAGCTTATTTAAAACAGTTATCAACATAAGTCGATATACACTAGCGAAAATTTGATTGCGCTCTTGTTCAAAATTATGACAAATACATATTTAGTTTGTATAACAGTAATAGTTAAAAGAGAGTACTTCTAATTACAGTGTTGTATGAAGTATAATTTAGATTATTTATTCATAAAATATTAAATACTATTTTATTTTAATTATCATTCTCACATGCAGTGTTTTGTTATATCATTAGGATATATTACACAATTTTTTTATAGACTACTATATATATGTATATATATATACATACTTTTATATTATTTTATCCCATTTTTTGTATGTTTTATTTTCTTATGCATTGGTGTGTATTAATAAATTAGGTATTGTTATTAGGCTTGCGAGAATACCAGAGATGCACTCTATACTGCAACAATAGCTGACGCAGTTGATCTCCATGTACCGTTTTCTGCTTAATTGTATTTATTATTGTTTTTTAAAATTATGTATGTATGGAGATTCAAATAAAACAATTTTCTTTCTTTCTATTACAAAGTTGTTTAATGTTTAACTACTATTATTGTTGGCTTTACCACCTAGTTTCTATCTGTGCTGCTATCGAGAGCTATCTGTATTTATCACCTAATAAAACATAAATACAGTCACCGACGCGAAGTGTTTAGTAAACCCTTACACACTTACGCTAGTAAACCGACAAAACAGTAATTTCAGTTAACAGATTACCACACACAGATCAACCTTAGCATAATCATAACGCTCTTTCAAAAAATACACTACCGAAAATACGATGTAACAACTACGAAAAAGTAAAAAAAACAGCCAAGTCTCGAGTGTTCACTAAAGTTGAGCAGAAGTCGAAGTTACAACGCCACTACTACGGGCTTCTCAAACTTTATAAATTCAATTCGCCGGTTAGAAAATTCTCGACCAACAAACACTATTACCGGATTTTTTAAGTTTCCTCTTTCGAGTTTTCGTAGTTGGAGTTTATTTTTTATTCGCAGTTTAGTAGGTAATCTAGCGTAAGAGTTTTCGAGCGATTGGATGGTCTCTGACTTAGGTTAATTCGTTGCTGCTTAGATCTATCTTCGGGATATTATAAAAAGTTGTGATTGACACAAAAACGAGCTTTCTTAACTCAAGATATTGCTACATTATCGTTACCTTCGTATTTTTTACCTCTTTTAGTTTTAAACCTATATTTGAAAACTGAGACGGATTTAAAAAATATTGAGTTTCTTGTATGTTTTTATACTATACTTAATTATTACTTACTAATATTGGTTTTATCCTATTGAATCGCAGCACACCAACGACTAGAAACACTAGCTTTTTAATTATGTCTGGCATGCCAAGGGTTTAAAGGTTATAAGTGAAGCGCGAGTTATCAGTTTGAGGAGAAGATAAAAATAATATTTATTACTTAAAGTCTTTATGAAACCAGCCTGAACTGCCTGACTAACCGCTGGGGCTGAGGTTTTATAGAATTGGTTGCGGTAAGGGAAGTATCGCGCAGTATCCCGTGGCTAATTCGAACGCACAATACTTATCACATTGAAAATGGCGAAGTAACCATTTAAACCAATGTGCTGAGCAGTTAGACATGTCGTTTTAACTCACGAATGCTCACAAGTTTAATTGGTTAAAAACGAGATACATAATTACGACACAACAAAATGTCAAGATCATTACATTAAAAAAGTATTCTTCTGTGTAATTGGCGGATATTTTTACTTTTTTTCACAATCCGCAGTGCAGTGCCTCGCATCTCCGCTCCTGTTTTCCCTGCCTGTATTTATTCGAAATGCTGAATACTTTGAATGCCAGAAAGTGTTTTCAATTAAGTTTCTTGGACAGTTTTTTAAATAGAATATTTCTAGCTTACATTTTTATGGTACTTGGAGCGACCTTCCACCGTAATTTGTGTATTCAAATGTTCAACTATTTAAATGAATATAAAAAATTCATTGAACATAATTTCAATGGAAAATTCTTTGGTGAATAATCATGATCTTTATACCTGAAGTACGAGACAGCTGAGATAGACAGCTGGGTGAGTAAAACCTGGGCAAACGATCTATGATTAGACTGGAGAAATTTAAGAGAAAGGCTAGACTTTAAACAACTTTCATGCATGAAGAATATAATGACAATAGTGAAGGAAGAGAGATAAGGCAGTATTGTAGCAAGTGTAACTCTTTAAATTTTACGCCTACGACATGAGAATATGTATTTACCTTATACATTTTAGATAGATAGAGAACAAGACGGACTGTAGACAAGTTTGTCTGATTTTAATCTGTTTAGTTACAATACAAGTGTCTTTGATGTGACTCCCAGCTTCTTGAGCTATCGGCAATCGAAAGCACTTACTATTATTACTCAACCACCAGTCTAATTATTGTAGGCAAAGACCATCAAGAGAGACAAGGAAACGCTATTCATTAGTACCGTACTTCTTGATTACGCACGAGCGGTGTCAACCAACTGATCACGGCACTACAATACTGCCAGACGTACTGCTGCGTAAGTAACCGCTCCTTAACGTAGTAATAGTTCTTTGATATCAGTGTACAGCTTCCCTCTCTTTCATATAACTCGTGGCAGACTAAGCTATACACTAATAAATAAAGATGAAAACATTAAAATCTTGGACGTAACACCCCACACTCATTACACAAATATAAAAGTCCGCTGCCATTTCTCTCCCGGTTTTTTACCATCAAAATATCTGGTATATTTCTAGTATGGCGCGATATTACCGCGTCTTGATACCGACAGATATTATAACGTGAACTGACACTTGACAGTGGCTATCATTCGTGATATTCGGAAGAAATTGAGTGGAACTCAAATCTCTAATGTGGTTGGATATGGTGTGAAATAAAAGTTTGCGATTTCGTGTGGACGAAAGTTTGTAATGTCGTCGTATATTAGGTACTGTTATGAGTAGTCGTTGAGTTAATGCGGTTTTCTTTTAAGGTCTCTACATGATTTTAATACATAGAACTATACGTACTTCATTCATGTGGTTCAAATATTGGGTACACTTTTATTCTTGTACTAGGAGACAACCATACTAAATTTTTTGGTCGATTATTAATTACTAGCGGTCGCCAAGTGGTCGAAATTCGTCCATAACTTATTTAAACTTCAAATTTAATCGTTATTAAGGTTTTATTGTCTATAACTATATACCCTTATAATCATATTTAATTTAGTCACCTACTCCACATACATATGTATGCAACCATAATTACGAAGCATTCTACGAAGTCAACCGAACAATGCCGAAATACTACGAACACCATTCGACTCCTTGCGTCAAATGCATGGGTGTGTGCGTGTAGAGTTTTTAATTAATTAAATGTATTTCTAATGCATATTTTATAAAAATATTAGGATTCGCTCCTCCTTCTCTCCTCCATCCGCGCAATTTTCGTAAAAAGGGGTAAAAAGATTTGCTTCACGTATTAATATAGCAACAC
This sequence comes from Catocala nupta, assembly GCA_963675205.1. NCBI lineage: Eukaryota > Metazoa > Arthropoda > Insecta > Lepidoptera > Erebidae > Catocala > Catocala nupta. Next base: position 26,511,420 of record OY776093.1, read on the forward strand.
TTAATCCACATAGTAGGCTATGGTCAGTGGGGCAGTTAGCTCAGCGTTAGGACATATCGCTGAGCACAAACTTCAAAGCTAGAATATCATATGTTCTATTCCAGGCAATAGTCTATATGCATGTCAAGTTTCATCGAAATCCGTTCCGAATGGTTCTCGAATAATATTATGTTAAACGTTTAATTTTTATCCGTTTATAATTACTTTAAGAGCAGAAACTCACATTTTTAATATAAGCAGGTTGTACGTTTAGCACTATTTTATCAACCATTAAGGTAAATAAAACTATTCGGTTCAAAAAAAGTATTGCAAGCTAAATAACTTTCTCTCTCATTGAAAACGCTTTTTTACGTACAAGGCTACTAGCCAGCTGTCCAATTTTTTACGAAACATTTTCTTATCGGCAATGTCTTAGCCATGACTAGGCACGATACTCGCAAACATGTCTATCGGCCAAGTAAATAACATGTAATACCCAAAAAAAGGTATAGCATCTGATGATCTGTAAGAAAGTTGCTAAATTGTAACCTTAAATCTCAGAAGTTGGACGGGACACTAGGTACGGGCAAGCTATACATCGCATTTAATAAATTGGCGCGAATTTAACGAGCTACGAACGAATGTTTCTCTTGAGAGCTATCTCGGGGAACGCTAACGCTGCGAAAAACATGGCTCACTGTGTAAACATAGCCTTATATACACGGTGTTGAATTAGAAAGAACTCCTCGGTTTTTATGCGCGCTTAGAACTTGTTTTGGGTACGGAATTATTTAGTTTTATTTAGGTTAGTTATGTTATTGAATTAATATTAATATATTTTTAGCGTTTATGTATATGGAATATATGAAAGAGTGTGCAATTTTGTAAAATTTAGAAAACTAAATATTGTACAAAAATAAAAGGTATGGTAGAAAATATACGGTAGTAAATAATATATGGCAAATGTGGCTGGGTAAGGCATAGTATCGTAAAATGGGAGTTTATGTCCAGCAGTGGACTGCAGTAAGGTGAATAATTGATTGATATGTAATATTGTCTTAAGTATAGACAAATAATATACGATGAATTTAAATTAGTTTTCTTGTAAGCCTCATTTGATGTATAGCTCCACTTTTAGATAGTCATGTTAACACCTCAGTCCCTTTGTGATATTATTCATTGATATTAAAAAAAATACATGATAGATTAGGATGTAATAGGCGTATTTAAAAAATAATTACGCTATCTGAAAGAGAAGGTAATCTTTTTTGTTATAAGTAATATAATATAATCCATCAACCATTTTCTTTTAGGTTAAAATAGTATAATTTTTCTTATTACCAAAAATACCTATGCAGTGATTATGTTTTGTCATTATCAAATTGGTCTTTACTGATAAACACGTGAAGAGAAAACTACAACTTCGCATTCGCAATATGCTTAAATATTGCTTGTACGGAATGTGTGAAATTTGGCATACTTAAAGTTATATAGAGAAGGAAAGCTGAAAGCAAAAATTAACAAAATAAGAGCAACTGAACAACTAGTGTTTTTAATATCACAGTTGGTTGCATTTTTGCCGCTAAAACGATATTCAACCATTTTTTATGAATATAGCTTAAAAGCTGGAAAAAGCTTCAAAGCTACCGCTATTAAAAGTAGCTTATATTTTTAACGGTTGGATACTGTTATTTTATTACACGTAACTACAGTTAGGATTTTATTGAATCTTTGAAAACCTAGCTTTTTCCCGCAGCTTCACATATCGGGATAAGAAGTACCTATCTTTTTTTTTTATACTACTAAGTTGGCAAACAAGCATACGGCCCACCTGATGGTAAGTGGTCACCGTAGCCTATGGACGCCTCCAATACCAGAGGCATCACTTGCGCGTTGCCAACCCTTTAGGAAAAAAAGGATGTGGGAAGGAGAAGGAGCGGTAAGGGGGAAAGAGGGCGATTGGGCCTCCGGCACTCTCACTCATCAAACGAAACACAACAGTAGGAACACTGCTATTTCACACCAATATATCTTATATGTTAAATCTACATGCCCATCATGTCAATTTGCATAACGTTAGGACATGTCCTAACGTGTCACACATATCACACATATCTTTGTATCAAGTATAATCCAAATTCGTTCATCAGTTTTCGCTTGATTGAGTAACAAACAAACATCCTCACATATTTCACATTTATATTATATTAGCTTTTGCCCGTAGCTTCGCTCGCTCAGAAACATAATTTTTTTTGGTTGAATGGTCTCCTTTGTTCTTTTCTTTACCCCTGACAATGTGTATGCGAAATTTAATGATGATCTGTTCGTTTTGATTCGCATTTATAATATTAGTAACGATTATGTATTGTCCAACTGATAAGGCATTGGACGCGCGATTGACAAGTCGTCGGTTTAAACTGCAGTCTAACATTATCGTAACACAAGCATGCTACCTAACAAGCATACTACTGATATGCTACATATTTATAACCCAGATTGCTAGTAATCTTTCCAAAGACAACAAATTCTTAATTTACCATCCAAGGCATTAAAAATTCAGCCGTTTAAGCTACAAGCACTGGTAATATCCACCGTGAGCGTAAACAGGGATCTAGCCGAGTTGGATTACTGGTGTAATTAATCGAGAGTGTGCCTTCGTGACAAGAACCACCCCGTCTTCCCCTACCCCCCAACCACCTCCTCTGTCGCCTACGTCGCTTTATTTTTATAAGACAAGGAGCCCTCCGTTTCATTAGGAAGCTACAAAGGACTTTACCGAGAATAGTTACTTATATTAAATGCTCAATTGCGCCGGATTTTTTATAGTTTTCCTTTTTTATACTTGGCTGTTGTATTAAAACGTTTATTTTGCGTTTGTTTGTTTGCTTTGCATATTATAAGAGTTTAGCTTTGTTTAATCAGTCTGCTTAGCCATATCAGGACGATATTAAAAGCATTGTGTCTGGGTGTCGGCGTCTGTTCGTCTAATATTTTTTCGGTTAATTAATATCTTGTCTCGCTTAGGTTGGTGGCCGATCGTCAGATCTCAGTTTTGATACCCGGATCGGTCGGGAAAATAGGTTTTTAGTAATTCATTCTCTGTAGAAGCAAGGAGTTTGTTTAAAATGCTTTCATCCGTGGGTATCCTATTAATTGATCGGATATGAACTAGCAAGCAAGCGTTCTTGTCGGTTGATTATTTATTTATTTTATTTCTTAAACGATTACCTTTGCATTTTTCTATAGAATTACCTCGTACAAACATTAAAACAGTACATACATGGAACTATCCAGACTCTGAGAAATTATCTCTAGTACACACAACTTGTGTTCCATTAAGTCATTTTGAGGACTTGAACCTGCTAGCCATAACAACGCGATCACTTAGTCCACACCGCCATCCAAACAATCAAAATAAACAACCATCTTTATCACAAGCGTATTTCAAACATATACCCGAAATAAAAATCAGAAACTCCATTTTAGACTCTACATCAACAGCTCACTGTAAGTGGTAAGCAGAAGTGCAGGTCATAAGCAATGAAATGTAACGACATGCTCGGGTGCTCGACGAAAAACTAATTTTGGAAAATGTTCGTTAAAATAATCTAATTGGTGAAATGGCGTAGAAGATAGGGGATAGCTCAGACATAGTTAGTTTTTACATTCGAGCATAACGCTATAAAGAAGTAAAAAAGAATATGACTTGCAGCCGAAATGGTAAACGGGTGGTCTAATGTCATTCAACCATTGGTGGACCAGACAAACAGACCAACGCCAGAAATACGTGGTAGATATTCCAAGCTTTTGTTCACGGCTCCGCTCGCCTAAAAGTAGGTTAGAGTGCTTTAGAAACAGTACTTTAAAAAAAAAGTAGCTTATGTTAGTCGGTGATAATATAGCTTTGTAAAGGTAAAAGATTTTTTTAAATCGGTCGAATAGTTTTCGAGTTAAATCCTTACAAACGAAAATCAAATCTTTTCTTTTTATAATATTAATAAAAAAGTATAGGTAGATATATATACAAACCGCTTTGCTTCCTACTTTTATAATGCAGGGGATCCTACTGGACGGAGGCGCGTACCGCAATGGAGTCGAACTCATTTTCCATGTCTGTTCCACCCGTTGAGTATAATCTGGGCGTCTTCAACTCATGATTGAATAGGTAGCTTCTGGGCAATCGTGGTTCACTGTCGACCACATCGTCGCTTAACATCAGGTAAGATTGTGGTCAAAAGTAAGCTTACTTAGAGCAAAAAACTAAATATTGAGTAAAGCATCGCATCGTAAGGTCGTGGGTTTATCATCCATTACACTTGTGACGTGAACTCTTAACACAAGCACTTAAATAAGCCGGAGGTGCAACAAATACACTAGTAATTTGTGAACCAAATTGCTGGTAAGTTATTTATATTTTAGTATTGGGAGACGATTGCACCACGCAGAGGTCTCGAGTTCAAGCTCAGGCACGCATCTTTGACTTTTCGAAGTAATGTATGTATAAAATAGTTGATTATAGTGAAAAACCTATAGTTACCCATAGAAAAAAGCTGCATGTCTGAGAGTTCTCCACAATGTTCTCGTAGATCTGTTAAGTCTGCCAACCCGCACTGGGTTAGGGTAGTGGACTATGGCCTAACCCTTCTCACACTAAGAATCCGTATCCAGCAATGGGACAGTTTAATACGAGGGTGACATTATCATTAAATATTATGACCTTTCCCAGACGTATCGGTTGGAGAGGGTCTATTTCACTGGGTGATCATAGGTGATACTTTAGTCTTCAATGAACACCGTTGAAAGTAGACACCTAGACAATCATATTCGACTTCAGAGACGACCTGTAAATTTTCGGCAACCGGTTTTCCGTAGACGTGCCGACGCGTAACTCGTTTATTATAGGACTACCTACAGGCTTAATTTATGTACAGTGTGGTACTTAATAAACTTCACAAAAACTCCCAGACTTAAATAAACTATTTTTGGATCAACACGAACTTGTATTCGGGACGGCGTAATGGTGAGATGCCCACTAAATATTCGCGATAAAATCAAAAACCACTGAGCGGATTTTCATGCAGTTTTCATCAATAGACAAAGTGATTCACGAGGAAGGTTTAGGTGTATAATTTGTTAAGGTTTGTGTTACCTGTGGGAAGCCGGGGCGGGTCGCTAGTACATATTAAAAAACAAAGCGTGTCTGTTCGCAATAAACTAAAAAGTGGATTTTCATGCGTTTTCTAATAGACAGATTGATTTCTAAGGAAGATTTAGGTGTATAATTTGTTAAGGTTTTCTCGCTAGTTAACTTTAAGATGTATTTGTTAGATCTCATTTAGAAACTATTGGAGTAAAAACAAATCTAAAGAACCACCTCTTCGTTGTCACAACACATTTGGGCTACGGGTAGCGTCGTGGCTCACCACGTTAATTCAGCCGCAACACGCCGAACGAATGAGCAGCGACGATGCACATTTGTACCCGTTCCGTAAACTACACTAGCGCTTGTAGTTTCCAACGGCAATTTATTAACATTGCATTGTTTAGTGCCTTGGTTATTCAACAAAGAGTGAGCTCACACATTACATGATAGAGAATGATAATGAACAATTTTAAATTCAAGCGTGATCCTAACTAATATTATAAGTGTGAATGTGACTTTGTTTGTCTGTTACGTTTTCACGCCTTAACTACTAAACCGATCATCATAAAATTTCGCATACACGTTGTCAGGGGTACAGATTAGGATAAAGTTTACCTTTCATCAAGAAAAAGTACTTTTCCCGATTGATAAAATCACGATTACTGCGAGCGAGGCTGGACAAAATCAAGTCACTGACATTATAAAGTGGTTTATGCTTATAATACTATATTTAGAATTCCGATGTCATGTTGGCGTTGTGTCATATGACAACGCTCAGAAAAGTGACCGTATTAAAACGTAGTAGAGCGCATCTGTGATTCAAATAGTTCAATGTTATGTGATGCCTGATGTTTTCTAAAATACATTTATACAAAACGAGATGGGTGCAATGTCTCACTGCTGGGCAAAAAAATCCTTGGGCTTCCAAATCACTCTGTTGGTGGATATCCCTTATCCTTATGACCTTGTGACCCCTATATCTCGGGAATCTTTTGACCTACAGGGCCCATATTCAAACTCGACCGAGAGATGACCTCAAGGTGTCTGTACACCAAATTACAAGTCAATCGGTCCAGTGGTTCCGGAGCTATGCCTGTCACTAACAGACAGACACACAGACCTACATAGTGTTTTTATTAACCTCTTTGAAGAAGACTCAGAGGTTAATAATATAAGATAATTTCCCACGTCATAGAAAGATTGTTGACTACTTGATATGGTACCTGACTCCATCCAGAAAACGTGAGCGAAACCACAGCCATAAACTAATGTCCTCCAGACCGAATTTCGATCACAGCGGCCAATCTTAACGGTCACTGGCCAGGCAGGCTTGCGCAGGAGATATTATAGTGCACAAGTAAGTGCGCAAACACAAGTGCACTCTCTGTTCCCTACCCTCATGATCCGATAGGACGGATAATCCAACACGACCGGAGAGAGATCAGGTACAGGACCAACAACTTTACGTGCTTTCCGAGGCACAGGGGTGTCTTACACCGCCACCTTCCTGACTCCGGTCTCGTATTGAGATTTCTTAACAGAAAAACCTAATAACTTTTTGTTGGCCCGATCCGGAATTCGAACCCGAGACCTCATGCACAGCAGTCGCATTCACTACCGCTGCGCCACGGAGGCACCATAATAAAATGAAATCAATATCAACAAGTCCTCTCCAAACGTGTCTTCGCTTAGAATGTAAAAATAAAAATGCTTCAACTACGCGAGAACCCGTACTTAAACACAAATAGCACGTGTGAAGTCACGTCGAGTGTCTCGCTCAGGCATCGAACCTGTGGCCGTCGAGCACGTTCTACCACCAAACTTAGTAACGACCACTCCGCACGGAAATGCCTTTCGGAAAATTGTCGATTGGAGATATTTCTCGTTGCGAATGGTTGGACGCATGACTGCCCGCGACTGTTCTTGAATTATAAGTACCTACTCCTCTGCCGGTGACAGTATACGTAATTTCTTGAAATAATTCGTTTATTGTTTAATACTTATTAATATTAAAGGTAAATATTGTTTTGTTAGTTTGTCCATTCTTTAGCCGGCGAAGTAACAACAAATTGAAAAGATTTTTACCCGACTATGGCGAAGCCAAAAGGAAGGGTAATGATTTTGGCAGTCTGGTTATGTATGTTTGTATGTTCCACCGTAGCGCCTAAACTCCTGAACCGATTTTAATGAATGTGGTGTCAATAGATTCGTAATGATGGTCCGGATGATATAGGCTACATAAATTTTTAATTCGTTCTTTTTTGACCCCTTTTTTACGTAGTCGGGTTACAGTTTTGTAAAATTTTTAACACACTAAATAATTATTATTTACATAGGATTGGTTTATATGGTAATAGCATGTAATTATGGCATATTTTTCTTTTGTTTATTGTAAGACTTGTACGCTAGGTACCGTCAAACGTAGTGGACTAAAACTATTTCAAACTCTGTATTTACCTATGTTTACAAATAAATATATGATTGTTTTACTTGAGCAAAATGTATGGTAGCTGTAGATCCTTTGAAAAATGGAAGTGAAGCCTTGGGTAAAAGCTAGTATACCAATATTTATATTTATGACGACTGCCTGAAATTGATATGTAATGATCATAGTTTTACGCAGATTTGGTGTTAGTAAATACCTAGAAGGAATATACCCGAATAGCAAAGGCTATATGAGCGAATCCGTGGGTGCTAAATATAGCTAATAAAAAGTGGGTGAAATGCACCCTGCCTACACATTTAGGCAGAGCACAAACAAACCAATTTGTTGTCAATCCAAAAGCCTCATATCCGAAATGTTGTATAAAATCACACTATTGGGGCATTCATTGTCCGTTTGATCCAGTTGTATTACCGTAATGCGAAGCGCTACGAACATTAAATGAATACATAATGGATAATTAATGGCACGCTTTATGAGTCGGTAATGTATAAAGTTGACTGTAAATGCGAATTTATTTGTATTTCGATGTCAATGTTTTTGTTGATATTGAACGGTTAAGTAGTTATCCAAATTAAAATAATGAATGAGAAAATAACTATTCACATAGGCTTATTTATAGCTAGCTGTCTCCCGCGGTTTCATCTGCGTTTACTTACTACTCTAATTCCGTGGCTTGTAACGTGATGTCATATAACCTATAAAGTTCCTTAAGAATTGGGCTAACAAAATAATTTGAAAATAATTTTAGATCCGACTGGAAGTGCCAGAGATTACCGCGCTTAAACAAAAACAAGCAATGTTTAACTTTATTTATATTATTGCTTAGATTACATGCAAGCGCAGTTACAAGTAACAATAAAGCGTTAATTTCGTTTATGCGTCATACGGCGCGGTAAAATAATTGCGATTGCCGCGTTCTATTTTATTACATACTAGATTTTGCCTACGGTTTCACCCGCGTAAATCCCGTTGCCGTGGTAATATCGGGATAAAAAGTAGTCTATGTGTGAATCCAGGTGTCCAGCTATCTACATACCATAGTTTCATCGCAATCGGTTCAGTAGATTTTACGTGAAAGAGTAACAAACATCCATACATCCTCACAAACTCACATTTGTAATATTAGTATAGATAAAGCAATTACTACGTTTTGAGTTTTGTGTTGAACGCAGGTTGCATGCATAAATTAACGCTTAAATATTGATAAAGGCTTGCAATTCTTTAAATAGTTCTTTTGTCACTAGATGAGCTTTTGCTGAGAATTACATCAAACGTTTTAACAGTCAAATAAAAATATTTAAAAGTGTTCCTTAACTCAATATCAAATGAAATTGTTGCTGAAAAACTACTTTACTACCTACCCTGAAAAATATAAGTTACGTTTTAATACACCACACGGGCAAACGCGTAGGCGATACCTAATTTTGTATAACACCAAAATAGAATGTAAAATTAATAACATAAATTTCTAAACATTAGGACAACGATCGGCTGCGTATCACACCGTATAGTAACAAAACTGACACGAGGGTAACTCAAATGACAGAAGGGTAACTCAGTTGACCGATAAAGGTCACAGTTAAAATAGACATCCCTAAATGATCAAAGACAATGTACAAAATAAGACTCGTCAACGGGTCAGCGGGTAATTAATGGATTTATTGATTGCACGCCTCTGTGGGTATTTTGACATTTCAGATCGATTTTTGCTGCATCGCTGATTTTGTGTGAGTGTCACTGGCGATTGTGGGGACCTCGGTAGGGCTAAGTGTTATTTCTGGTAATATTCTCTAGTATTACGAAGGAACAGTAATTTTTTTATTTCGGTCCACCTGGAGTAAGCCAGCAAGGAAAGCATCTCCAACCTACGGAAGATTGCAGCTAAATTACCTTGTGTTGCATTTCGGCGTTAAGTTCCAAACTTCAGAGATTTCAGATATTCTAGACTCCTTAAAGCACTGTGCTGTCAGTACTAGTAATCTCTGTTTCATGCGCTGGTAGTACAATAATTCTAATTTGAAGGGTCGCTAACACGTCTATTGTTTTAAATCTAGTGTTGCAAGCGTCTGTAAACAAAGGGTGCAATGTGACCACTTACATCTAGGCATGCCGCATACTTGTTTACCAATTTGTTTGTAATAATATCACAATTTATAGACGAGTAAACAGAAGTATCTCAAACATAAATTTGTAATTCTATTTATATCACAAATAAAAGGTGACTAGGTCGAGACAGTCAAATAACAACTTCACTATTCATAAATTTGGTCTCTGTAGGCCAACGAAGCAGTGAAAAGTATACATAATTCTATTTATTGAAATACAGCCTTATAAGTTATAACCTTCTAATATACGCTTTCAATTTAATATAAACTACTCAGAAAATTGATCTGTGCTTCGTTCAGAACGCTTTGAATAACGGTAAGGAATTTTATACTCCTCTATTTTGTGACAAAGAATTTATAAGCTCTAAAGGGTATGCCTCTTATACTAAACTTAATGAAAGACCCAATTAATTTCAGAAGAGCATTATTCATACTAATAATATTATCTTATTTGTAGCAAAAGTTTATGAATGATGATGAAATTTTGTTTCAAAATATATGCGATAAATAAACTTGACAACGTTTTTGAGTTCATCGAAAGTAATTTATCAAGTGAATGCGATAAGCTTTGATGTTAAAACTAGCAGACTTTTTGGCGTCGACGTAGTAAGTGAATAGTTTTAAGACGACAAAGATATATCGAAATTTTAATAAAATATACTGTACTGGAGTTTTTGTTACACGACAATGACGACAACATGGAGTTAATATTTACTACGTACTAGAGGAGACATGTTAAGTATTTTTTTGTAACACGAGTTAAAGCGCATGCTTCTGTGACACTAACTACCGTGTACATTTTTTTATATTAAAATATTTATCATTTGTATTACGCTACTGTTTAATTGATATTGCAACCAAACGTGCCTAGCTAATAATAACCTGGCGCCGATTAAGTGAGCTAAAGAGCATGCACTCTAACTCATGTTACGTATAATTTACTTGAGATATCTCCTCTAATAACTGGGATGGTAGTAGACCGTCTGATAGTAATCAGTTAAGGCAGCTATCATGCAATAATAGGGTTGGAATTAAAGAGGATAGGATTGGCAGCTCGTGAACCTATGGAATTTTTACTTATTGGTTTAAACGGAGTAACTGTGTTACTATTCTTACACCAGTTCCTGTATGAGGATGATACTATCCCGGTGTACTGGTGACAGTACGAATAAGTCGTTATTCTTACTGTCACCAAATAATTGGCACCGACAGTTTATTTGACTTTATCTTATTCATTAGAAAGTGGATCGCTTTAATTTCTTGGCCAACGTTCTGGTCCCAGAGGCACAATAAAACGCTTTTTTCATTTTCATTGTGTCTGGTCTTCGGCTAATTGATGACTTAAGTAAATTTAGAGCTTCAACCTATAAAAAGTTGAATACCATTAAGCATTTTTTGGGATAGTTCAAACGTACTAATTAAAATAAAACAATATCTGTTGCACAGTAGCTTTTGTAAGAATACGTCATCGAACTACGTTGTAGTTGATATAAAAACATTCAGAGGGGTATTATGTCAATATATTAAGTGCGATACAATAAAAGAGGTTGGTTTCCAATCGTTCATTTGCCCGCGAATCTTAAACTTTGCAAGGCGATAGTGTTAAGAATAAGGCATCGGACTTGCGATCCTTTATTTATAACAAGTTTGAATCTCACCACTCTATTAATTATGTTTGTTTGGAAGATAAAAATTATAAATTATTATATAATTACAATATCCTTACTTTAAAACCAGTGTTATAATATTCGTAGCTCTTCCTACTTAAGCTGTTATGGAGTGACATTCAGATGGTCTATTAAAAGTTGTAAATCTTCAAAGCATTTATGCCTACAAGCCTTCTAAAATCCAGAGCCAAAATAGAAATTATCCCACCGTCCTTTTCGATATACTTTACATAATACCGTGACAAAATCCCATTAATTAGAAAAGGTAAGCCAATGTTACCGTACGGTGTGATAGTGACCGAGCCATACTTTAGATAACTGTACATTAATTAAGATAAATCGGACAGCCAACTAAATTTATTCAAACAAATTACTCCGAACAAATAAAATGTAAGGGATTATTCAAATTCGAGAGTTTAAGGAATTTTGATTTATCGTATTATGTTTTAGAAGCTGCGGAAGAGATTAGTCGGCAAACATTTTCTCTTAAGGTGATTCATCGTTGCTTAGTTACGTAATATATTGTAAAGGTAGAGATAAAGTTTTACTGTACAAGTAGCGGAGACGTTCAAAGACCAGTTCCTATATCAAGGAGCTAGTCGTTTTACCTACGAACAGTTAATATTTGACTCATATTTCATTTAACTATCCGTAGTTAAAGCGACGGTTCTTGATGGGCATTATTAATTTGTAGGTATACATGGTGCGAAAAATATTTTAATAGTGCCATTTTTATATAAGCGTTATTTGGCGGCAATCCATTGTAATAAAATAATTGGGAAAATAGGAACCCACCACTCACCCTCGAATTGTCCACCACAATCGAAGGCATATTCAAGACAGTTTTGCAACGCATGAGCCAAACTGCCCTGAGGATGCCTTGCCCTGAGGCAAAAGTCGTGTCGAAGCATATTTTGTGTTCAGAAAACGCAAAACGTAAAACGCAACTCGAGACCTTATGCACAGCAGTCGCATTCAAAACCGCTGCGTCACCAAGGTTTGTTACAATTTAAGTAAATTACCACATTTAAGCGAAGGTTTCCAATCTATCATGGTAACCCTAGCCATAACTTTCTACCATCATAAACCGATACGCAGATAACTTACATACAGTGTTACTAATGTACCTTACACCTTACTTTACGGACGTTATTACAGACATCGTCCCACGACTCTATACCCGAAAGGGTAGGCAGAAGTCCTACACACACATTTCGGTAACTATGATTTTAGGTCTCACGTCAGTCTAGTCTAGGCTCAGTCATAGTTCCAGACTCCTTACTACTATTAAAATGGTTTCAGTAAAACCAAAACTCACCGTCTGATCCGAAAATCGAATCCGAAATCTCATAAAGTCGCATTCAAAACTGATGTACCATCTAGGCTTTTTACAATTTAAGCAAATGACCACATTTAAGCGGAAGGTTTCCAATCTCTCATGGTTAGTAAGGAGTAGGTAAAAGTGTATTAAACACACATATCGCGAACTATGATTTTAATTTTCACGTATAGTTTATGTAATATCACGTAATGGATCGAGTCTACTACTACTACTGAAAATTTCACAGCAAAATCTAAATAGGACTTTGCTTGACCGAAAATTGAAGCCGAGATCTCATGCAGTTGCATTCACGACCGTTGTTCCATAGAAGGTTGTTAGTCTGAACAAAATACTTCATTTAAGCGACACCTTCCAATCTCTCATGTCTACCCATAGCCATAACTTTCTACTATCATAAAATGATGGCAAGATAACTTACATACAATGTTATTAAAGTACCTTAACAGCTAATATCACCAATTATAGTCAATACTTGGTGATTACTGATACTTTCCCTCGAGCCGGTCGGCCGGGTCTAGTGCCAACTTCTAAGAAGTGCGCAAAAGCGGCGCACACGCAAATTGTTTCGCGTGCGCAGTTTCACTTGAGAAGGGATGCGTGTAGCTTTCCTACCTTTTTTACTAGTGTTTGAAATGTATAGATATTCCTACTTTACTTTTTAAAATGCGTGAATAGGTATGAAGAGATATTTGTTAAAAATAACGTTCCACGTAAAATGGAACGATCATTTTTCATCAGCTGTTAAGATATTCCTAACATCAGAATCCGATAACATTTTGTCCGACCTGGGAATCGAATTTTCTTGCAAAACAGTCGTATACATTACCACTACGCCACCGAGGCAATCAATATTTAGGTTTGATATGTCCAAAGCTAATATTATAAAACGAATGTGTGTATGTATGTCTATTGGTTTGGTTGTTACGCTTTTGCGCCCTAATTACTCGATCGATAATCATGAATTTCGCATACACGTTGTCAGGGGTACAGAAAAGAACATAACATGCAACATTTATAAGCCCATGGCAAAACATAGTATAACTTTTTTTTACAATTTACAACACTAATCATGCACTTTTGTTAAACAAATAAATTTTCATTTCATATAGAAAAAAGTATAGTTCCCGCAGCGAAACCGCGGGCTAAAGCTAGCAATATAATAAATCTTACGATGACCTCCGGACGGAGAATAGACTTATTATATAGCTAGCTTTATCGATAAACTCATTGTTTTGATAATATACATATATTCACGTGGAACCAAATCCTAGAGAATCCAATTTCGGTTTCAATTTAGGATTAGATAATTTAATTACTTAGCATACCTAGTTGATAGACTAAATGTAACAAGAAGGATTATATAATTTCTACATACTGTAGTACTAACTTTTGCACGCGCCTGCGCTCGCATAAATGTAGGTTAGAATAGTAACAGTACTTTTTGTGGATGAAAGGTACCCTACATCCTTTTCTCGAAACGGTTGAGTCGTTAAGGCGTGAAAGCGTTATAAGCAAACTAACATTCTCATTTATAATATTAGGATATTTATATACATAATGTACATAAGTAATGTAATTATGGCTGCCTTAGTGTCGCAGTGGCATTGAATGTAACTGCTGTGGGTCTAAGATCTTGGGTTCGAATCCTAAGCCAACAAAGGTGTTATTGGGTCCTCTGGCAAGAATTTCTCAGTAGAAGCACTGTGTCTAGAACCTATTGACGTATAGGTTCGCATTCTAGCACGTGGTTAGGTCCCACGAAAACCACAGCTAGGAAAATGTGCATGTAATACCTTTGTCTCTCTAACCCTTTCGAAGATTTAAGAATGCATAAACACTAGTGCACTAAACAGTAGTCTACTTCTACATTCTCATAGTTCGATGAGACATAAGCGTGCGCAAAGTGCACTCTGTACTCTGTCACTCTCATAGTCTGATGGGACGGTAATCCAACACGACTAGAGAGAGATCAGGCATAGGACAAACGGCTTTGCGTGCTTACATCGATAACTTCCTAACCCCGGGCAGCTATTGAGAATTTCTGTCAGATAAATCCAATAACTTTTAGCTGGCCCGACACGAGCATCGAACTCAATACCGCACAGCAGTTGCATTGACTACTGCTGCAACACCAAGGCAGACAATATCCATCAACAATAATAAACGATGAAAGCATTTAAAAATCCGACCATAACGTTTTACAGCCCTGCTAATTTAATATAAATGAAACGGCGAAACTATAAGTGCATTAGACGCTCGCAACCGAATGTATCAATGTGTGTGTGTATAAAAGAGTGCATGTGTGCGTTAGGGTTGGCACGTAGTTGGAGTGTGATTTAATTTGATTGATGACTTTTTGTTCGCGTGATACTTTTAATTGTAGTATATGTGTGTGAAATGTATGGTGTAATTAAATGTGGGTCTAACAGTGTTTAATAAAGAGGTATGGTGTAGCTATTTGTTTAGACATTGCTTGTATTGGAGACTTGTTTTAAATACATCAATAACTGCTTTAACAGCTTCGATCATCCTCCCCGTGGCATTACTTTGTGCTTACGTTGACTTTAAGACCTTAATATAGCAAGGCAAATACAGGTTTAAAATACACTTCTGCCTGCCCGATTGAGAATAGACAAGCGTGGATGTACCAAAACAACCAGATTTGAAACTGTATTTAACAAGTTTTTTGTGTAATCAGAGCAGATTTCTCATATTTTTGAGAACATTGTAGACATGCAGATTTTCTCACGATGATTTTCTTCACTGTTAAATCGAGCGCTAATTAACAATTTAATTTGAATATAAATTTCAAAAGTCAGCGGTGAGTGCCTTGGGATGGACCTCGAGACCTCTGTTTGGACCTAGAATTTACCTTCTGGTAATCTAATGAATTCTAGGCTATCGCATTGGATAACAACACAAAAACACAATAAAATACAGTTCTATTTTTATTATTAGTGCCAACCCTGAATTTATAGGGAATTATTAAACCTCTATAGGGTTGTCTCGATGTAATTTCTTATGGACGGGTATTAGGGCTGATGTAAGTGATTCTTGGAATCTTTAAATTTATGTTACAAGTTACCTTTATGACTGATCATGTATGAGTGGCTATGGACATGATGTAATCATACAGACAGACTTCTTAACTGATATATCTATAATAATATCGGTGATATAAATCGTATGATGTATCTTTGGAACTATGACCTTTTGACGTTCATAAGTATTGCTTTTTGATTTTTAACTACCAAACTGATACTAAAATTTATTTTGTTAATAAATAGTTACATTATATGTTGAGTTAAATTGACTTCCCACGTAAGCCAAACTTGAGGCGGAGGCGAGTTATTTCCAAAAAATCTAGTGTCTAGATTTAAAGATTCTGGAAATGAATAACGAATAGCTCAGTTTATGAGATGGACTTGCGATCGGAAGATCAAGGGTTAGAGTTGTACAACCAATATTGTAGCTTATGCCAACCATCTTTTGCAGAGCAATATGCAAATAATTATTAAATTATTTTTATAATTTAAAATACCAACGTTATATTATCTATTACTAATTCTGGACAATTAATGGATGGTGTATCCAGTGATCGAACAACACTAACAGCGCGACAAGGTGACTTAAATCTTTGTGCCAGCCGTGTAAAATCAAATTAAACAATATGACAATTCAAACCCTTACATAATATACGAAAGACTGCTAACGCCATCTATTTCGAGGCGTACTAAAATTGACAATAGTTAATATGACACGGAATACGATTTCTTTGAAAGAGAAAGTTTCAAAAGGTTTCACGCTTCGCATCGCGAAAGGACTGTCCTTTGGCACAAAGAATTATTGCCATTCAAATTGGCATTGTTGCCAGTTAACTGAACACGTTGCCAGTTGACAACAGTGTAAAGGATTTTTAGGAGTAAGGATACTTTGTTGTATATTTGTGGCCGATCGTGACGACTTAGGTTTGATTTCCGAGACAGGCATAATGTTAACTTTTCTGCTAAGAAATTCATTTAGAGAGTTTAGTAGGTAATTAAAAGGAAATTATTTCTGCTACTACCTCGGTGGCGTAATTTGTACTGATGAATGCGACTGCTATGCATGAGGTCTCGGATTCGTTATTCGGGTCGGGCAAAATTTGGGTTTTCTTGTCTAGATTTTTTTAGTAGCAGTACAGACTCAATGTACCCTAGTGGATAGAAAGCTCGCCAATTTTTACGTGGCATCTTTTGACGAATTATGGTTCTAATACATCATCACTACATATTATAAAACAAAGGCCCCCACCGCGTCTGTTCGCGATAAACTCATAAATTACTGAACAGATCTTTATGCGGTTTTCACCAAAAGACAGAGTGATTCAGAAGAAAGGTTTAGGTGTATAATTTGTTAAAGTATTATACTTACTACCCGTTCGAAGCCGGGGCGGGTCCCTAGTGTATATCTATATAAAAATCTCGTGTCATGTGTTTGTGGTCGCACTCCTCCGAAGCGGCTCGACCGATCTTTATTGAATTTTGTGTGTGTGAGGTATGAGAATATATTTCATCCCGTTAGGTAATTGGGGTGCCCCTATGCGTTTGCCGGGTCATCTAGTATATATATGTATATATCTCTCTCTTATAAGACTATGTATGTATCAACCAAAACATCCATAACATCCAACACGTACGGTTTTTTTTTTATGGCATAGTTTTGCAAACGAGCAGACGGATCGCCTGATGGTAAGCGATTACCGCCGCCCATGGACACCCGCAACCCCAAAGGAGTTACAAGTGCGTTGCCAGTCCTTTAAAAAGGAATTAAGGAGGGAAAGGACAAAGGAAAGGATAGGAAAAGGATCCGGGTAACTGGGCCTCCGGCTCTCTCACCGATACGAAACGCAACAGTACAGGTACCGTTACTTCACGCCGGTATTCTGTGAGAGGGTAGTACTACCCCGGTCGATCCGGCCCATTCATGCTGAAACCAACGAGGATCTACTACCTTAAACATAATTAAACCATTGCATTGTTTAACAGATGTTATGTATTTTGATACATTGATACCTTATGAAAGCATGTAACTTGATAACCATTATACATATATAACAGGCGAGCAAATAATTAGGATACATTACAATATCTAAACAATACACTATTGTTCCATTAATATATTGTTACGAGACGTAACTGTGGTATATTGGGTAGTTTACTTCCTATATCAGTTTATTTGTAGGCTAAATATAGCTTATGAAGCTAATTATAGCCTTTGAGGATCAACGTGAGAAATTGTTTTGAATTTGGAATATGCCTTGTCACTTTGCTTACTGGCAGCAAAAAGTAGGAATATTGTCGTTTGAATTTGGAATATCCAAGAACTGTTTGCTAGTCAAAACATGAACACCAGTTCATGATTTTTAAATTTGGAATAACGTTTTAGTGGACTGGATATTATGTTGTCTTATTGCACTTGATGGCCACAAAATATTTGTAATTTCCAAGGGCGTCGTTACAAGGTCAGAAAAAAAATTTAGGAGATTTAAAAATAAGAACGTAGTTTGAGTTTTTTTTTTGCTGGACACCTAAATAACAATATTGTGGCGACTCCGCACAGACGAAGAAGTGCCGCCTACATTTAACAGATGGCGATACAATCGCGCTTAACATGACGTCATACTATTCTGCATCGCACAAGTGGAGTTTACACAGCGACTAAGTATATATACAAGCTCCCTACATCAACCGTCAGGCCCCACACAGAAGGCGAACCGCCGCCCTCTCGCAGGCGGCTAGCTGGGCCTCTCCCAACGGAGACTCACCCGGCTAGCTAGCCTCGAGGGCGGATTAATCCAATGACCGGCCCATAGCAATGGGCCGCGACGAAGACCGCCTCAAGGAAACCATTCCAAGAGGCTCCCCACCCCCCACACCAGGGAGGTGAGAAGAATACACACGAGTGAACCGTCAGGCCACAGCCCACCAGGCACAATCAACCAGCCTGGTCGGAGGATTCTCCTTTTGTGTTGGAGGGACGTCACACCCTGTTCCTCCACAATGTTGTTTTTAAAACACAAATAATCAATACAATGCCATTCATAAGATTTGTTAAATCTGAAATATATCAACGTCACTTAGCTTACTGGACACAAAACAGCAACAAGCTTTTTGAATTTGGGATACATCTTCGCCACTTTGCTTACTGGCCACAAAAACAGCAATAGGATTTTTAAATTTGGAATACATCTTAACCACTTTACTTACCGGCCACAAATGCAACAAGATTTTTGATTTTGAATACATCATCACTTTACGCACTGGCCATAACAAACGACAAGATTTTTGAATTTGGAATTCATCATCACCACTTTACATACTGACCACAAAAATAAAAACAATAAGATATTTAAATTTGGAATTAAGTGTCTAACATAAAATTGCACATACCAACCCTGGCGCGTAATAGGGCGAGCGCACGTGACGGTTCACACACGGCGTACAATTTGCGACGGCCGACCGATTAGCGTGAATTAACTATGGAAATACAAATAGCATTTAATTGAGCCCGTACCGTCGGGGACGGCGACTATCTACTTTATACGTGCAATACGGACTTTAATCATAGTTTCTATCGATTCGGGACAGCTTATAATGTAATAACTTCACTTTCTTGATAAGGTTATATATTGCTAAGTATGTTTTAGCTCTCACGTAATATACCTATATATTCTATTCTATCACATACACACAACACTATCTAGCCCAAACTAAGCAGAGCTTGTACTATGCGTACTAGACAATGGATAAACATACATATATACTTTTTCTTGTAAATACATACATATTATACATAGAAACATCCATGGACATATATACTTTTTATTGGAAATACATAGGTACATATTATACATAGAAACACAAATGGAGGAGACTTAGCGGTAAAGCCTGTCTGTTTCTCTATAATTGTGTCTAATACCACAATAAAGAAGGTTATATGATCATCCTAACTAATATTATAAATTCGAATGTAAGCTTGTATGTTTTTCACACCTTAAGTACTCGACCGATCATCACGTAATTTCGCAAATACGTTGTCACGGGAAGAAAAAGGAAATAGGGTAACTTTTATTCAAAAAAAAAAACTGTTACTAACCTAACCTTCTTGCCGAGGAAAAATTCTAAAATGGCATACTTCTTAAAAAAATTGACTACGCTCACTGAATCTAATATGGAACTTTAGGATGAGCAGTGACGCTTATACTTAAATAACTGGGTCAATACGTCAGTCTAGATTTATTTTTCTATATCACTAGTCATTCGTGTTACCTTCATAATTCCGAACTTTAAAAGACAATGCTGCGCTCCGAATTACATACCTGAAAATAAAAGAAAATAAAATTAAAATACAAATTTACCTCTTTTCTTCAGTCGTATAATCAAAATGGAATACAACATAATATCTATAAAATCACAAACGGACTTTTTGTTTGTTTGCCTGTGTTTTGTAATATCTTCTACAATTATAAAATATATTTCAATATCTCGCTATTTATTTATAAACATTCTATACTTCAACAGAAACTCAAAGCATATAATATTTCTATTCAATACCGCGCGCATTTATGAAAAGCCAATGGAAAACATATACTAATGAGCAATAAGCCCGTACTTATAAATAATTGTATCATTATTAACAATAAATACTTAAAATTTCTCTCGCATTGCCACTAATGATGGGAATAATATTATAATAATTTCAGCCCTATATGTAAACTTTTCCACTGCTGAACACGGGCCTCTTCTCAGTATGAGAAGGGTTAGGCCACAGTCCACCACGCTGGCCCAGTGCGGGATGGCAGACTTCACATACATATATTTGAAAACATTATGGAGAACTCTCAGATATGTAGCCTTTTTCACGATGTTTTCGTTTACCGTTAAATTAAGCGATAATTTGCTTTTTAATATGCCACAGATGACTTCACGGAGGACGTAGAGGTTTAAGTGGACGCCTCGACACTGCCATTGCGCCGAGGGTTGTGGGTTCGAATCCCACACGGGACAAAAAATCGTGTGATCCACAAATGGTTGTTCCGAGTCTGAATGTTCTTTGTGTACATTGTTTGAATGTTTGTAAAGTCCCCCGCGATACAGGAATTATTCCTAGTACGAGAGATGTCATAAAAAAACAACAAAAAATCCAAATTTTAAAGATAGATAACATGGCTTAGGATCGAACTCGTAACCTCTGCTTGGTAGTACAATGATCTCCCAAAAGGCTATTTTCTAATACGTATAGGAATAAAATAATATATCAATCCGCAACAAGCTGAATTCAAGAACCCTAGTTGCAAATATAAAAAAAGGTGGACCGTCATAAATCAAAATGGCGATTAAATTATGCAACGCGAGGCATGTACACGATACAAAAATTACTATTCGAAATTCGAACTACACCCGCGAAATATGCGCGCCTTTGTGTTAGGGCGCGCCCATGTTCGCGGGAAATGAGCGGGTCATTGAAACTTTTTAATCTATGATAATTATGTATAAATCTTTTGTTAAAATTTTGGTAAAAGGTAGTTTTGTAGAATGTAATTAAACACGTATTTGGAATAATTAAAGTAAATAGTAAATGGTAAGATATTATATACAAATAATCAATATTCAAACGTTTTTCAGTTAATACTTTAAAAGAAATTGCACGCATGCCTATGCCTAATTACAGTAATGATTAAAAACATGTATTTTAAACAATGTAATCTGAAGGAGTACACTATAGGTATAATAACATATCTTATATTATCTTTGTGTTTATCAATTTATTTATGTACACACGGCTACACATCAAGTTAGACACCATATATACGCATAACACTACATACAAAATAGACAATTGTCGGAAAGGGACATTGCATAGTGGTGTCGATGTAATGGTAAGGATCGAGCGTAACAAAAATACAGCGCACTCTCTCGCACGATTCGCAGCGTTCAATTTCTAATAGTTCAAAGTCCAAACAGTCTAGGTTGATGTGTCGCTGTGTGTACTTATAATCTAATGTAAATAAAATGTTAATATATTAACCGCATACGTAACATTATTATTTACCATTTTCTTCTTCAAATATAATTTACACGTCTTGTATATTTGCCTAAACTTAAAAATCAAAGATATGTTTTATACATAACATTAAAGATTTAAATCATCAGAGATGTGGACACACCACACTTAGATCTCACGGAAACGTGTCCACACTAAAAAGAGTGAGCTCACACATGATGACATGGCAGAGAAATATATTCTTAAATTTTTAATATGAGAATATGATTACAGTGTATTTATAGCTAGCTGTCCCGCGCGGTTTCATCTACATTTATATTAACTGCTCCGCTCCCGTGATTCGTAGCGTGATATGACATAGCCAATATTACTGCTAGATAAACCAGCTTCCTAATGGTGAAACAATTTTAAAATCTGTACAGTTGTTTTTAAGTTTATTCATTACAAACAAACACATTAAAATATTAGGAAACTCAAGAGAGATATTTCGTTACGATGCACGGCTATTAGTTAAATAATGTCTAAACTGTAGTTCTAGAGAGCTTGCCAAGATCTTGAATATATTAAGACCGTATATGTGATATATTTTGTAGAATAACTTGAAACTAAGCACTGTAAGCGTCTTATAAATCATAACTATTCAGCCAAAAGTCGTGTGATAATATTATAATAATATCTTCGACTAAATCATTCTACATTAAATTTCTACATACATACATATCCCTGAAGGCAGGCGCGAATTACATCCACATTTCACTAAATATATTTTAGGAATTAAGGCTTTTCAGATACTGCCGTGCTGCTATCGGGAATTTGCCCAACTCGGGATTTAACAACGCAATCGCAATGTTCAGGAAGGTACTGATGCAATAATGCTGTAAATGGCCTCTGGTAAAGCACCAGAGATTAAAGCTGTGCTGTGCTGACAACTTAAAATGGCATTCAAGAGCTGGCAAAAGAAATGTGGCAGTAGACCAATGGCTAAGGCATTGGTCTTGCGATCGAGAAGGTCATGTGTTCAAATCCAATATAGTGCACTAACTGACGTTAACGCACACACGCCTACATTTTAGGTTATCTGAAGAGGTTATTTTTTTTTATATATACCTACTAATAAGGTGACAAACAAGCATACGGCCCACCTGATGGTCACCGTAGCCTATGGACCCCTGCTACACCAGAGGCATCATTTGCACGTTGCCGATCCTTTAGGAAAGGAAGTGGGAAGGAGAAGGAGCGGGAAGGGAGAAAGGCACTCTCACTCACCGAACGAGACACAACAATAAGAATACTGCTATTTCACGTCGATATTCTGTGAGAGGGTAGTCCTTTCCCGGTCGAGTCGGCCCATTTATGCTGAAATCAGCGAAGCTCTATTACTCATTGCTATTACTAATTTCAAAAATTAGTAAGTTCGCTAAGGATCGCCAGCGAGCCTATTGTTGTATTTTGGGTACAGTTTCAAACACCGTGCTGCTACTCAGATCTTCAGGACTAAAAGACCTTACAACACTACTCAATTCAAACCCAAGATCTATTACTAAAAGAAGCCGCATTCACTACCGCTGCGATTCCGACGCAGTCATTCATTATTCAAATGCCTAGTATCCTCATTTAAAAACAAAATATCACTCATTGCAGAACGCATAAATTCATTCATCTGGTTTAGAGTGCAAAAGAACTTCAACGCTACCCAACACTAGCAAACATTTTTAGTAAGACTGGCATAAAAAACATGGATCAATCAGTGCCCTGAAGATTGAACCTACAATACTGCAGTGGCAAGGCGACTACTTAGACCAAAATTTCGGTAGCAGTGATTGACATTAAATCAGTTTGATGCTATATCAATGTACAGATGCGTGCGTTGTATTAAGTTAGCTTTTTATAGTGGTCTATTTTTATACTACGCTACCTCAATCAAATAACAAAGGTACCTAGTAGAGCTGTCATAACAATCATGAATGACAGACCAGGATAATACAATCAGTGCCTTTTAAAAATAACAATTATAATTGAATAAAACCCAAATGTGGCTCCAATGTCGACCGACCCTTAAAAAGTGGTTCGCGTGATATTACTTAATAAATACATTAATGTGAATAACGCTACATACATTTCTTTTTTTTTGTTTAATCAAATCGCTTGCGCCGTGCTCATGCATAATCCGAGAACGCGATGCCGACATCAATTTACGAGTGCACTTGTTTCTGAACGTACGGTGAACATGGTTTTGGTGCTTAATACGATAGTGTGTGGAAATATTTGTGTCTGGTTGGGGATTTGTGAACGAATTGTTTGTAGTGCCGGGGCTTTGCTGTGTCTGCTTCTTAAAGAATGTTTTGTGTTCTAAATTTAAATATAGTTGGGACGTTTTTGTTTATGGATTCTTCTTTTGAATAATATATTTTATTGTATCTATTCTATACAACATTTGAAATAGGAACATAAATAGCTTTTGTTTTTATAATACAACACAAACGTCATTTCTAAATGACGTTTGTGTTGTATTAATCGCTGTCTAAACTGGATGACCATGTAATATTTTTCTATTATGTTTTTATGTAGTGTAAACATGATATATAACCGCATATCAAAATAATTATTTTTGTTAAATAAATCCAAACAAACAAATAACGATTAAAATTACAAAAATTACACTATGGTTTAATTTTAAATATTTGTATGCGCTGGCATGGTCACACACACATAAACATGTCTGTGTACAGATAATTTAATAGGTACTTATATTTGTTATGTGTGAGTGTTAAGGCCAGTACACATACAAATACATAGTTTTTAATAGGACTATCCAAGCTTTTGAGGTTATGCACCGCCATTGCTGTCCATAGTAGTTCTCAGTACACGCGTTATATAATATTTGACGTTTCCGACATTATAAACAATATAAAGAAATGGGGCGCGTCACAAGCCACACGAAAACAAATAAAAAGAGCCGTTTTTCCGTTTAATTTGCGCGTCACTTTAATGGTTAGGACAACAGTCCGCAATCAAGCATAATTCTAAGCTTGACGTTCAAATAATAAGCTTGGGTTTTGAGCGTGATACCGTTAAAACTCGGTTTTATTACGAGTATTGTGAGTTTTACGAACTTTTACGTAGTTTTACGATTTTATTTGAGTGAGGGAATACTCCCTAGGTGGCGCGGGCGCTGCGTTTAAGTGATTAAAATGGCGACTGGTGCACGGGTACAAAGGGTCTGGATGAATTTAAATGGAGGGCAAAAACAAAGAGTGTAATGTCAGAGTTGTTCTGTCACGAAAACGACGAAGCTTTAAGGTGAGAAATTCATCTCGTGTAAGTACTGACCGGGAATGTTGCTAGACATTAAGGTATTGTAGCAGTTATAATCCCAACTAATATTGTAAATGAAAGAAAGAAAGAAAGAAATCTTTATAGCTATACAGCTATAAGGTGGGCACAATGTGTATAAGAATAAAAAGAAATGATAATATTAAAATTCTTACTAATATTATAAATTTGAAAGTTTGTGAGGATGTATGGATGTTTGTTACTCTTTCACGCAAAAACTACTGGACTGATTGCGATAAAACTTGGTATGTAGATAGCTGGAGACCTGGATTCACACATAGGCTACTTTTTATCCCGATGTTCTTACGGGAACGAGACTTACGCGGGTGAAACCGCGGGGAAAACTAGTATATAATAATATAAACATACAAAAATGCGAATGTGAGTTTGTTTGTTACGCTTTCACGAACTTAACTTAACTACTCGACCGATCATCATGAAATTTGGCATACACGTTGTCAGGGATATATGTAGAAAAGGACATAAGGTACCTTTCACTAAGAAAAAAAAGTACTGTTTCCAAGCGAAGCCGCGGGCAAAAGCTAGCATAATCGTGTATTTAAATATATTTTTATTTTATTTCAACCACGTCTGTATAGCATAATAAAGGGGTAAGCAGAGATGTATTACACTCACCTTTCGTAAACTTTTTACTGTAATAAACTATTTTATTATTATTATTATTGTATAGACGAGGTCCTTGAAAGCAAATAAATATTTTAGTGAAAGAGAAAAAAAAAAGAAAAAAACATTTTTAAACTACCCACGTAATAGGGTGCGAGACTATTGCTGTCTACCGGGATCCGAACCAAGCATCTGTCTCCATAACATAGTTACTCAGTATCTTAGATATAATAAAAGCCTTTAAATAAATAAAGAAGAGATGAGGAAAAAAAAAAAGGATTCCACAACTACACAAGTACAAATATATGCCACGGGACCACCACGGTACTTACTCTTCTGCCTACCCCACTAACAATATACAACCGTGACGTCACATCACGTATATTGAGCCACACTTCTGATAATAATCCTTTTCCTTTCCAAACAACACAACCTTTGTTCGTCGTACACAAGCATAACGCAAAGAATTGCACACACATACCACGGAATACGAATGACGGTAGAGGTGGGATTTAACCGATATAAGCGTGCCACTATCCTGGGCAGACGATCAAGACGGCAAATAGAGTAGCTGATCTGGAATAATGTAAATAAGTAACTATTTCTCGGTTAAAGGCAGACCAATATAAAAAAAAATGTTAACAGTCGGTCAAACGTATGTGAACTAGGGTGATTATATGACTGAATTAATAACAGCCAATTAAATCACTGGAATTGCATTTGATTTTTATACGTTGTTAAATAGTCTTTCAGAAACCAGGTGTACTTAAATAGAGTGCATTTGTGAATAACGGTAAATAAAATTTCGTTGTATATTTAGTAGTTATAGTTTAATATAAGAGCCTACTGGCTCTGGCAAGGCGACCAAGTAAACTTTATATTAAACTATTTATATATATTTATATATATTTATTACAGTAAAATGTACTCATTGTATTTAGAATTATAAAAAAAAAACCTGATTCAAAAATAGTTGTTCTGAGTTTAGATGTCCTTTATGACTGGTTTCAATATTTAACACAGTAGAGGGATTATTGATTTTGAGTTGATATTAGATTAGGCTACAAATTATATTATATATGATTATCTCTCTGTCTTCCTAGCTATGTATCCCACATGGTAGTGGGGTCAGCTTTCCTTATTTTCTCCTCCACTTCGCTCTGTCTTCGACATATATTCTTATATATTCTTTTTATGATTATATATAATATAAATTATAGCCTAATCTAATATCAACTCAAAATCATTGATTCATATTCATGATTCATTAATACGCATAATATTTATGTATTATGCGTATAATTGCAACATTTTATCAATTTGTCAACAAATTCCCTATGAGATAAAACCTTTATTTTATAAGATTTGTTTCCCTTTTTTGAGCCTCATGTTACTAGACGTCCTTTGTGCCTGAAACTACATACGTAGGTAACTACTTATTTTAAATAGCAATAATGGTAGGTAAAATAAATCCACACAATTGAAGTTATACGTAATCTTCATCGCTTTGTTTCTTCTTTATTCCGTGGCATGACCTTTGAAATGCTCGTATCTGCCCCTATGCACTTTACGGGTGCCATTTTGTTGGTATACGTGTTCTAAAATGTTTGTCAGTGCTACACAAACACTGTGCGGATCTTTTGATATTTTCTGCACAGTTGTGCACACATGCGCACTTTTTATTTGTAACAACACTTATTTGTACATAATGTGTCTATGTGTGCGTGAAAGAATAAGCTTATAAGATTATTTAAATTTGGAACAAAATAACGTTTTGTTCTTGCAACTCACACACGCACACTGTTATTAGTAGTGCAACTTATTTGCATAGATTTTTATGTGTGTGTGTGTGTGTGTGTGTGTGAACTAGCTTAAAGAAATATTTCAACTTGGAACGACGTTACAACTATTTTTGCAACTTATACACGCGTCTAGTTTAGACATTTCTTTTTTAGACATATATTAGACTGATTACCAAAATGTTTAAGTAGCATTATTTGTAACCCATAGATAGTTGTCTTGACTGGATATTTTTAATTTATTTAAACCGTAGATAATTGTGTTAAGACTAGGTGTGAGGCGCGCGATAAATATCATGCTATCTGCTTATCACACAGGACGTACTAATAAAAAAAACCACAAGCTAAATTCTACATCTGTGGACCATGTACTATACATAATATACTATATGCACAAATTCAATATGGCGCGCGATGACGTCACAAGCCGGGAGCCCGAGGCGTGTGTTCCTACCACCGTGCGTCTGAGAGCCATACGGCTAATGATTTGTACACCACTACACATCGTACTGTGAGCGCCCTCTGTGTACCGAACATGGTTTTATATTTTAACTAGGTTCTACCCTCTTTAAATCCCATGGTTAGGGATAGAAAGTATGCTGTGTGTCATGAATTACATGACATGGTTTGAAGTGTGAGGTGTGATTGAGTAACGAACTTCGAAACGGTCTAGCATTCAAACACTCTTTAATACTTTAACATTTATGCTATTGGTGAGATGAAATTATAAGACATATCTTTAGTGGCAAGAACGAGCTTGTTGAATATACATATGTAGGTATCGAATTTTTATGACACAGAGACTGTTTAAATAGTGCAGCGGTAATGAATGCGACTGCTGTGTATAGGTTTTCGGGTTCGATTCCTGTTTCGACAGAGTTATTGAGGTTTTCTTCCAAGAAATTCTCAGGAGTCATAAACAGTGTCCAGTGATAAAACTTTGGGTTAGCCACCGATTATTTATAATATACTCTACTGACAGTATTGGCTTTTATTCTTCTACTAGATGTTCCTCGGAAATGATAAAAGGATCCCTATGTCCTTTTCTATTCCCTCGACCACGTGTATGAAAAATTTCATGATGATTGGTCGAGTAGTTAAGGCGTGCAAGCATAACAAACAAACAAACTGACATTGGCATTTATAACATTAGTTAGAATAGTAACATCCTACAATTTCCTGTCCACTTCCTTTTTTAAAAGAAAACGTGTCCAAAAAAAAAGCCTACTCCAGATATAAAGAGTGGTTTGATTTCGGTAGTGCAATGGGTAGGATTGAACCCGCGACCTCTCGATCACAAGTTCAATGCCTTATCCATTGGGCTACTGCCGCTTCAAATGATTATATATGGAGAACTGATAATACGACCACCCAATTCCAGCACAAACCTTCACACAACTAAATCAATACCATACACAATTCAGTATGAGAAGTCCTCAGAGCTAAATCGGGAACACCTATATCAGGGGTGTCCTTTAATTAACGAATACCCACGGCCAAAGGGCGCTGTCCCCTTTGTTCCAAGTCAGCACGATCGCAGAATAGACATATAGATTAATTTGCTATAACGTTTTTGGAATTTGTATCCAAATAAGCTGTATCACAAAGAGGATTGATAGCTTAGTGGTTTGGTATTATTAATTTTCTCTGTGAATTTGAGGAAGGCAGTAGGCTTCCTAATGGTAGGCGGTAAAGTGAAATCTAATTGTGAAGGTTACCATCCCATTTGCTGATGTCCCGAAACTGGCATAGCAGTTTGTATTTAAGCGGGAGAAAGCATTGTCTGGCAATAAGTTCCATTTTTTTAAGATAATACGGCGTGTTTTTTGTTCTCGCGTATAAAGTAGGCTCCCATACTATGGCAGAGTTGTAGACAAACACTATCTCATTCTAACTGCCCAGCAGTCCGACTGTTCATAGACAAGACTGAGGTTAATATTTTTGATTAGCTATGCCATATTTTATAAATAGACGATAGCTATAACTATACATAAAACCTTCATATGTGTGAATAGCAAGAACAAAACTAATGTTATTCTAATTTTAAATATTTATATCAACTGCGCACACATATACATATACATCCATAAGATCCACTATTAATAAGACTTAAGCATGTGTGAGTTTTGCGAGAGCAAAATGTTATTTTATTCCATAAAATTAAAGAAAATTTTATTTTGTTCTATATTTAAATAATCTAAGCTAGTTCTATCACGCACACATAGTCATGTCATAATGTCTGCGTATGTGTGCAACTTTACAGCGAATATCAAAATGTGTGCACATAGCGTATGGACTTTATACAAGACTGATATTGATATCATTGCACACGTTTGTGTTCTAGGAACGTTTGGTACAACAGTATTACAATATCAATGAACTTGTTCTCAGTACGGAGTGCTGAGGTAGTAAGTTCATATTCTGTTTCATATTTGAGAATTGCTGAAAATAACTTTGTGCTATCCTCTATGTAGATGTGAATATATAAGTATGATAAAGAAAAATGATTCATGTGTGTTTCTGGCTAGCTCGGTGTAGATGTGAAAATATGTATAAGTATGAAAAGGAAAAAGAATGAAAAATTGATTCACGCAGGCTTCTGGCATGGTTAGGTTAGATTTTATATAGTAAATATTCGAACAACGGATCCAAAGAAAAATCAGATTCGAAACAACTATTTGTGGATACTTTTTGTCCCGTGCGGAATTCGAATCCACAACATCCGACGTCGATGCTGTAGCGAAGCAGCTACTACGCCATCCGTACGGTTAAAGATTGATCTTATTGAATTATGGAACAAGGATCACAACCTTGTTCCATAAACAAAAACTATAGTTACAGATTTAAGTACACACACATATGTATATAGTAAACGGTGTGACGTAATTAATTCATGGCGGTCTGTAGAGCCCCGGGGTGTGTGAAGACGGGGGTGGGAGGGGAAGGTGTGATGGGGTGTCCGCAGGCGTCTCGAGGTGTCGGGACTGCATGCCCAAGTACTATTAGTCGCGGTTGTTACGTCATGCGAATAGGTTTTGTGTGGGATAAGATAGAAGAGGGTACTGTCGGTACCTTAGTAACCTAGCGCAGACGTAATGGATGCGACTGCTACGCATGAAGTCTCAGGATCGAAACTTAAGCTCTTCTTCTTTAACCTGACAAGTTTTGATAAACCAGACATAATAAAATAAAAAAGCTGTCAACCGCAAAACACGTTGATACACAACCTACCTATTTAACTGTTATAGCATTTCCTGTAAACTACACATGTTTGAAGCAAATAATTATATTTTTATCTTTATTAAAAGCTTATAGTGTCTGGCCGCCAGTGGGCTGATGCAATTCCATAGGTTAATTTAAGAGCGTAGCTAAATAAAGAAGTCGTCATGAAGTATCAAGTGTTCAATTAATCCCAATGAACTCCAAAAAGAGATTTAATGATTTTATGTCAAGCAATTCCATACTGCAGTACGGATTTACGATTGACAGTGTTGCACACCATCATGACTTGGAAAGCACGTAAAACCATTGGTATTCCACCTGACCTCTCTTCAGTCGTGTCGGATTACCATCTCATCGGACTATGAGAGTCAGGGAATGGACTGCACTAGTGTTTGCACACACTTGTGCACTATAACATCTACTGCGCAGATGTCCAGTCTCCGTTAAGATTAGCTGCCATGGCTGATTATTGGTCTGAAGAACCGTATATGAGCCCAAAAGTCTGGCTTAGCCATAATACAAAACAATATTCCCTAATGAATCAGCTACACCGTCGTCTATCATGTATTTAATAAGTAATACACCCGTAAAGATTAGAATGCTCGATGAAAACGCTATCTCTTACATTTTAAGCCTCACTTTCACAAGATCGCGTCTTACCCACTAACATCACTCTTAACATTCCAAACAAATGTCAGTCATAGTTTTTGTCTATCAAGGAGTAATTTCTACTCAAGGAGTCTGGAATCCCTGCCCATGTTAGAAACACTACAGAAGGTAGTTTGTGTGTGATCTTCCGTTAGATGGAAGTACTTCTGTAACTGGGATGACGAGGTTTGATCGAAATCTCAGTCTTATGTAGATATTCGCCTTTTATTATGTGGGACCTAAATAATAATAATATAATAATAAGTAGTATGTCGCGTGGTTGCGCGGGCTACAAGTGGCCCACGAGGGAGGAGGGAAGAAATAAAAAAAATCGGATTCAGGGATCTTGAAAACCCCCGAAGCCAAAAATTAAACCCCCTGGGACCATTGGGGTCACCTATGACCTCCGGTGACCTTGAAAAAGACCTTTTCTGGATAGATCTTGTTTACCTCTATGACATTTGTTCGAACACACCCCGCCTATCTCTAACCGTTTCGGAGATATTAGAGGTCAAAGTTTGTATGGCAGCCATGTTTTTTCGCCCTCCCCTAAAAGTTGCTAGGATTTTAGGAAGATTTTGTTCGAGAACGACTCCCGTAGATATCACCGTTTCCGAGAGCCGATGGGGTACCACCACCAAGAGCTGACCTTCCGAAGGTCAGGCATTGTTCTCGGGCCTTCTAAACTATTTTCGCTATATTTATTTTTTTCCTAAGACTCCCCCTTGTATGACTTCTATTTTTCTAAGTGAGTCAGTCAGTGAGTGGTAATTTAAGTTTATATAATATGGATGTGGAGAACTTTCAGACATGCACGTTTCCTCGTCATGTTTTCCTTCGCCGTTAAAGCGAGGAATAATTAACTATTTGAATGCACACATAACTTCTAAATGTTAGATGTGCGTGCCTTAGGATCGACCTCGAGACCTTTGCGTTTCCGCTAGGTTCATCATCATCGCCGTCATCTCAGCCGCAAAACGTCCACTGCTGGACGTAGACCTCCCCCAAGGTGTTCTACACAGACCAGTTGTGGGTCACCCGCATCCAACCGCTTCCCGTGACCCTTACTATGTCGTCAGTCCACCTTATGGGAGCTTCCTACTCGGTTATCACTTCCTATACTATAAAAAAATAACTAGATACAAAATTCTCTTTGTTCCAAACAATCGTATCACCAAAAACCTTTATAAACCTTAACGATATAAACAAAAAACCGAAAACTCAATCGAACAAGACAGAGCCGATACAATTTATTAAATTATAGCTCACCTTTTTCACTGGGCCCTCGTACAAAGGCGCAAGTATGGTTCCGCACACACACATTTTGATAAATTTCACGCCGACCGCAATCCCATTTGGTAAGGAACCCTAATTCTTGTTCGACAATGGGCAAGAGATGTTTACCTTTAGGCCTTGGTGAGTAGTGTGAGCGATAGATATTGAAATATGGTGAGCTATATTTATTTATGTAGCGTAGTGGTTAAAATGGTAGCCTCGCACTGCACAGAATATTGTGGGTTCGATACCCACACGGGAAATTTTTTGTGTGATCCATAGTTGTTCCGAGTCAGGATGATAACATAATTACTTGCAGTTTAAGTTATAAATTGCTAAAATTCTTGATAAACTATTTTTCTAAGCTTAATTAAGTTTGTGTTAGGAGTCGTTAGTTGGCATAATCTTCTCGCCTCCACGAGGAAATATATGTGAATTAGGTGCATTACTACATGTCCTAAAAATATAGAAGTATGGAATCACCTTGGTAGCGCAATGGGTGGATATCAAACGCACTTCGATCGCAAGTTCAATGCCTTAAAGATTTTGTAACAACGCGTTTATAATTATGATATTGGTAGCTTATCACAAAAGTACTACTAAACTATGAGATCTGGCAACTAGACCGGCTGAAATAATAAGGGACGCAGAGTTCTTTTTAAAAGGTATTATGTAAATATAAACATACGATAGGTTAAAACGGGGTCCCTTCAGATTGACTAAACCAGAAAATTCTAACCCACAAAAAATAAATTAAAACTTTATTATGATCAGCGAGCTTTCGTAATTAAAGACAAATACAAAGGTCAAGGTCAAATGTCGTAATCCGTAGCTTTTATGCGCAATATAGCATAGCTTTCTCTGTATCGCTATATAAAACGTAGTAATTTCTGTGTGAGTGACGGACGGGCACAAATAACATTTTGTCGCTTGTCCCGTTTAATGAAACGGTCTATTGTTGTACATCCTGTGTATGAGATACAGGGTGCACGCGGTTTTGTCTGTTTCGAATGAAGTAAGTTTCTTGTTAGATATTTTGGGAGTTCAATTTATTATATGTTGTGTGTCAGTGATTATGTATCAAACGAGCGTGATCTAATTGTTTTAATCGTGATTTATTTGGAAAACACGTCTTTTAATGGTTACTAAACTATTTGTGTTACTTATATTTATACTTTTCCCGACGTTTAGACTGCTTTTCAGTAGCAACATTTTGCCCATGCTTTTTTCAATATATCACTGCAATACACATCAATCTTAGTTCAGCCATTGTAAAGACTATATAATAATGTATATGTATCTTAGTATGAAAGCATATATAGCAATAGGCAAATTATCTGTAAATTTTTGGTGTTTTGTATGAACTTTTTGATGGAGTGATAAGTTACTCTGGTGGCTTAAATTTCCACTCAAACTTACGAATAATCATGAAGCTCACTTTTCACTAGCTAACTGTAACGTCCCAAGTTCCATATTCGTTTGAGGTTTTATGCCGTGAAAAATTTTTTAGTTCATTATCAGGCAGCCTTAAAGTATGTTTGCTAGACTTGCTAGTTTTGTCCCTATAACGTGGTACCTTAAACATAGTTGCCGAAATATGGGTGTCATCATCATCATCTCAGCCGAAAGACGTTTACTGCTGGACATAGGCCACCCCCAAGGTTTTCCACACACACGGGTCTTGGACCACCCGCATCCAACCGCTTACTCGGTACAATCATTTGTGGATCACACAGATTTTTGTCCCCTGTGGAATTCGAACCCACGACACTTGGCGCAATAGCAGTGGCGAGGCGACCACCGAAACTATTACGCTATCTATGCTTATTCGAGGATACATATGAGTAAATCTATGTAAATATACATACATACATATATAGATTCACGCCTGTTTCCCAGAAGGGTTGGCAGAGACTACGGATTTCCATTTGCTACGATCCTGACACATTTCTCTGGCTTCATTCACTTTCATAACATTTCTCATACACGCTTGCCGGCTTAAGGTGCTCATAACCTGGCCTTTATCCAGAACGTCTCCGAACTGATCAGTACTTACTATATCAAAATAATACGTCAAGTAAAAAAAATATTTATTTACGACAACTTGATTCCATTCTGTAATTCTCTTTGATATAGAAATAGACAAGTGCTTTGTTTTTCTACAAACAGCCCGCTACAGAATGTCAATAACAAAAAGTGAAAGAAAACTGCTTTCTGTAAGAGAAAAATAAATTGAAATAGGATCCATTTTAAAATATAAACGTTTTATATAAATAATAGATCTTGATTCTTTGAAAATTAAACCACTTTATATGGATTTTATCGCACATTTGAAACAACACACTTCAGACAATGATTCGACTACTAATCTCCCCGTGACGAAACGTTGGGAAAGAGTAAATATAAATATATAATAATATCAGCCCTTTATTAAACTGTCCCACTGCTGGGCATGAGCCTCTTCTCACTGTGAGAAGGGTTAGGCCATAGTCCACCACGCTGGCCTAGTGCGGGTTGGCAGACTTCACATATCTTAGAGAACATTACATAAAACTTTCAGACATGCAGATTTCCTTACGATGTTTTCCTTCACCGTTAAAGCGAGCGATAAGTAACTATTTAATACGCACATAACTTCCAAATGTCAGAGATGTGCGCCCTGGGATCGAACTCGAGATCTCAACTGCGTAGCAGTCCAATGGTCTCCCACTAGGCTATATAATTTAATTGAATGTTTACAATAGTCTCTCAGCCTCCTTGAAGGAGGTTTTTGAGTAGAAGAGCCTCGCTGATTTCAACATGAATGGGCCGGCTCGACTGGAGAAGGACAGCCCTCTCACAGAATATCGACGTGAAATAACAATATTTTTACTGTTGTGTTTCGTACGGTGAGTGAGAGTGCCGGAGGCCCAATCACCCTCTTTCCCCCTTCCCGCCTCTTCTCTTTCCCACTTCCTTTTCCCCTTATTCCTTTCCTAAAGGGTCGGCAACGCGCAAGTGATGTCTCTGGTGTTGCAGGCGTTCTTAGGCTACAGTGACCACTTACCATCAGGTGGGCCGTATGCTTGCTTGCCAGATTAGTTGAATAAAAACTCCTCCAGCTAAGCTAGAATGCTTGTGTTAGGAGTGGGTACACGTCAGTAGCGCAATAAGAGGGATTCGAACCCGGGACCTTTCGATCGCAAGTCCAAAGCCTTATCTATTGGGCTACCGCCGCTTAAGTTATTCTATTACAAGAAGAAAGCTTTATATGATAATGTTATTATATGTGATATTATTCTAAGTAATCGCCCATGAATAACATTTATTGTTATTCTGCCATTAACATTATTTTATATTTCGCCATTATGCGTGTCCGGTATCTGTGACGCCCGCTTAGTATGGCCTATTCTGGTATTATGGCTTAATTTGAATTTTATTCCAGTATCATTAGTTTGCCTCGTTTGTTCAGTGGTATATGTGTGATTGTGCGTAAATACGATCATGAGGTCTCGAATTCGATTCTCGGATTATGTTAGATATGAAAATATTTTTATTAATTTCCTATATTATTTTGATGATTCAGCGGCAGTTATGGCACCGTTATGTTACCACTGTCCATAGAACTCGGGTTCGGTTCCCGAGTTACGCAAAATGTTACTGGGTATTTCTGGAATTCTTAGTGACATTCAGTAGGTGGTAAAAGGCTGGCCTTCATTATAAGGGACCGTAGATTGCGAAATGTGAAACACAGGCCTGCAAGCATTTAGGAAAATCCCGGTAGGGTCAGACAAAGGTGTATTAAACATTTAGTCAGGTACTCTTAGTTTAGGTATATAGTCATCGAATACTTTAAGTACTTTGTTATAGTCTTTTATTCAACTGCTCTACCAAAAAAGACAATTGCTGTACTGTGTGTAATTACTGTGTCGTGGAGGACTTTACAAACATTTAAACAACAGTCACAAAGTGTAGACAAAGAACACTTTGTGACTGTTGTTTAAATGAGAGTGAGTCTGTGACTCTAGTTGTTCCTAGACTCGGAACAACCATTTGTAGATTACACATTTTTTTATTCGATTCGAAGCTATAACTGGCACTCGGTGCAGTTGCATTGGCGAGGCAACCATTTATTTATTTATTATCAGGTACACTTACAGCAATACATACAAATGTTACAATTATAAGCACTGTAGATAAAATCGTGGGTATATATGTTTGCCTATTAAAAGTATACACAGCATTCACGTTATATAGGCAACATTAAGATTAAACTTAAACTAGATAAAATTATGAAAAATAAATTTTATTAAAAGTAAGAGTAATAAAAGTTTTAATAAATTTTAAAAATTATGACATATTTGCAGTTCTAGTTACACGCTAAATACTAACTAACATATACCTAGTCTCTCTGAAATCTATACCTTACCGTTCAAAACACAGCAGGCAACATCAATGCCTACATTCTAGACAACATTCGAGTATCGTTGCTTGGAACGTTTCTTGTCGGCTAAACAAACTATTTGCGTTCTACAGTCACGTACGCAAACACGCTGGGCTTCCACCGTTTGTTTTGGAACGGAGGCTTACTGCTGGATGTACTGCCACAAATTATATTCATACAGAAAACCGGTTAAACAAAGCGCGTAAAAACATATGTTGTAGATGAGTTGTAAATATTGAAATTAAGACGAAGATGGCAAGATGATCTAGACTCCTTTTAAATATTGGTTCTTGGGCTTTGGATAGAGAGAGGCCTTTGCCCAACTGGGGCAGGTATCGAGTGGATAAAAATAAAAGTTAATTTTAAAATGGCCTGGAGACTCTTGGTGGTATCTTCTCTAGTAGCTAACATTAATTTAGATTATGATATAAGATTTTAGTGTTAGGCCTACATCATTGTAGCACAGCTGGTTTCTTTACAGATGATGTGTAGGTAAGCAACGTATGAATACTCGATAATTTAAGGGTGGGCCATATTTTATTGTCTTTTTGGGGCTTAGTGGCCTTTCGTTCGTTTCTATACAGATCTGTCCATCTATAAACAAGCCTAAAATACTCACCCTGCTCTAAAATATAAATAGCGAAATTCGGGTGTAATATACCTTCAGAATTCGATATCCGGCCATCCGTATGTATCTGATCTGTGTATCAGTTTTAGGGACACTCGTGCCTGCTATGGATTCGGACAAGATCGGCTCCATTCGGCCGTCTTCGGATCGTGATTTGTTTGGTGAACGAGTGGACAAACAGTTGCAAAGCTACTAGAATGACAATAGGTTTTTAGAATCTGTTTAGTGTTTGTTACTTTTAACTAAAGAGATTCTTTCTTTTACTGTTCGTTTATACACAATCAAGCAAGTGAGAGCGTAGGCAGTAATACACCTACAAATGTATATTATATCTTTCAAGTGAAAGAATGTGGTTGTGAAAGTTTACCGAGCTAATAATAATTTCCGAACGAAAAACCCAATTACACTCCATTTGACTTTGGAATCGAACCGACAAAAATTCCGACATGATTTTTTAGACTACGAAATTAAAGTATCTCTATTTTTTATTTTAAGTTCAACACTTTAGGGTCTATACATATTCGGACACGCTTTAAATCTACTTTAACACCTCCGTAATAGATTTTCATTTTCATTTATTTTTATAACTGACGTATCATTGCTTCGTGAATGTACATAACGAACATAAATACATAAATATATTTTTCTTGCCATCAGATTTTCAGAACATGTACAGGTTTTTTTATCAATCAATATATAGGTATATATTTCTACAAATAATATTATACTAGTACTTTTCTTATAATACAAAAAGCACATATCTAAAAAGATATTTTTCGATACAAAAGCTGCAAATATGTATTTTTTTATAAGCTCTTGATAACATATACGATAAAAATATAATTCGATACAAATGATGTTAACTTTTAAAATGATGAAATCATATTGAATGCTTTTAAACTTACAATCAGTACATTATTAGACAACGGGTTATAATGGCGTTGGCAAGAACTTAATAGTTTAAATAGCCTACTACGATATTCTATAAGTGGTATAAACAATGAAGTCCCACAAACAGCAGGTGAGCTAATTTCAAACATTCTCTGAAAATATGATCGGTTGAAAGCTTTCGTGATTCTGCAGAGAATTTCCTAACGAAAAGATCCTAATGCATTTCATCCAAAAAGGGGAATCGATTTTTACGATCTACCGCCAAGTTATGACTACAGAATCAAGGACAGTTTTAAGTAAACGAATCATGCTTGCCAATTATTTTGTGACGTCTCGAATAAACCGGCACACGGGAAAGTCCTAATCTCTTACAAAAAAATTGCGTATGACTAACACTGTTATTGCGTTTTTCTTACAGAATACTAGGAGTTAAGTTTTATCCCGCGTGTATGAGGGCTGTGGGATTATATACCTATTTCTCATTTCTCCCCTTTCATCCTTAGAGATGTCAACGCGAGCGATACCTTTGATATAGCAAGCAATCATAGTCTACAAGAACCTTTTACCATCAAGCAGTCAGACGACAGTTTACTAAATATCTATATTAATATTATAAACCTAAACAGATTGAATCTCTAACGCGCCAATCTCTGGCACTGCAAATCAGATTTAAGAAATTCCTTTTGCATTTTATAGCCTACTAGCTAAACCAGGTCACGCTTCACCGTGACTTAATCTGATATTTTTGATCTGTCCACTCCTGTTCCACTTCGAGATAAAAAGTATATAAAATCAACCTCACTCGCTTATATAAAAATGGAACGTTGTGGCATTTCAAGTCTATCTATGGACTACTTTCTGAGTTTGCAGACACAAATATACGAAAGCAAAATTGTTATATATTAATCCTATCCTACTTGGTTTTAGTTATATTTACGATTACTGCGCCATTCTCGTGGCTCGTAGCGAGATGTAACATATCCCATAAGCTTCTTCAATACTATCAAATGCAAGAACATTCTCAATACTTTTACAGATTAACGCGTTTAAACAAAAAACAAACACAGCGTTATTATTATTTATATAAAATAATATCAGTATATACACAGTCCCACCGTTGGCCACGGACCTCCTTTCGGTACCAAGATGGATAGGCCATAGTCTACCGCACTTGCCGAGTGCAGTTAGTGGGCGAAGGGTTCGGCCATATTCCACCATACAGGCAAACACATTATGGTGACCCTCAGACACGCCGGTTTCCGCACGATATTTTTCTTCACCGTTAAAACGAGCGTATTATTTTAATACGCATAATCGTTCTTAAAAGTCCTTAGGTTAATGTAGAAGTATCGAAGAAGGTTATACGCTATTTAACATAAAGCTAAGACCCATAGAATCGCAGCGAGTAACACCGAGGGCATAACTAGTATAGTATAAAACACAAGCTATAGAAAGACGATAATTTAAGCCTTTGGAACAGTAAGCTCGTTACGTATCAAAGTTGTTAGAGCAGAATATTTATAATCAATAGGTACAACATGTTTGACGTCGTTCAAAGCTGACTGACATTTGCAACTGGTCATGTCAATGGCTATCAATTAATGGATTGTATTGAAAGCTGGCAGTACAAAGCTACTGACTATGTTATACCGACTTACCGACAGTAGATCGTATTATATATATGTACCTGCAACATAAGAGATGTTGGTTAATTTATGATTAAGTGCGATTGAAGTGTGTGGAGTTGCCATGTTTGTATATAATGAGGGGGTAAGCAGAGACGTATTATATTCAATATCCTTTTTTAATATGCACTAGAATTTGCTCGTGGCTTCGCTTCAAATTAGGTTAGGTTAGTAATAGTACTTTTTCTGGACGAATGGTACCCTATGTCCTTTTCTGCTCCTCTGACAACGTGTATGCGCAATTTTATGATGATCGGTCAAGTAGTTAAGGCGTGAAAGCGTAACAAACAAATAAACAAACTCATAATCGCATTTATAATATTAGTTAGGATGTTCCTGTAACATAAGAATTGTTTGTTAACTTATGATTAAGTGCGATTGAAGTGTGTAGAATTATTTTTGTATACAGGGTGTCAGGTAATTAATGGATAACCTTGAAATGTCTTATAGTGGAACTGAAGGCCGTTCAGAAAAAACGAAAAAATAAAAATATATATATTAAAAAGTGCAAGCTATATTAGCATAGCATACTTTTGACTGTCTATCTATTAGCATAATTAGTGTTTCATAATAAAACAACAAAAACCGATGGATTTCATTAATTTATGGTCGTAGTATACAAGAAAGTTATAATTTAAAAAAAAAACCATATCTCAGGTAGTAGTTAGGATAGATTTTTATTCATATTTTTTCTGAACGGCCATCAGTTCTACTATAAGACATTTCCAGATTATCCATTAATTACTGGACACCCTGTATAACAAAGGGTTAAGCAGATATGTATTGTATCTGGACTAGCTTTTTTATTTCACAGAGCACATTTTTTAAATTTGATGTGCTCTTTTTTATTTTACCAAGCACATTATTTTTATTTAATATGCTCTTTTTATGTTACCAAGCACATTTTTAGATTCAGTGCTGAAACTAATCATTTCTTGACTGTTTTCGACACGTGTGGTGATTGAATCTATAATCGCACTATCGGAGACCCATCCACACCCTTTTTTTTTTTTTTTTGTTTTTAAAAAGTGTTAGTGCGATTATAGATTCAATCACCACACGTGTCGAAATTGTGTGATTCACAGATAGTTGTCTATAGTTTGCGTGTGGGCGTTGTGGGCGTTATTTCAATGTTGCCCACGGTGGTAAAAGGGTTGTGATATTTGCTAGTAAAACGGTTGTGTAATAAAAGTACCTCTACTACTTAAATTATCAGTTTTGATAGCTGA
This sequence comes from Catocala nupta, assembly GCA_963675205.1. Taxonomy (NCBI): domain Eukaryota; kingdom Metazoa; phylum Arthropoda; class Insecta; order Lepidoptera; family Erebidae; genus Catocala; species Catocala nupta. The sequence goes on from OY776093.1 coordinate 26,552,904, forward strand.
TTTTATTATTTTATGATAGCAGCAATACATGTCTTTAGCTGTTATTATATTGCATTCAACGGTCTTGTCACTACATAATGGAGATACCAATGAATTATAACACTGAACTCTCGAATCGATCCTTCTATCAATGCGTCTTTAAGTTTTCGAAATGAGCGTATTACAAATTAGTAATAAAGCAATGAAAGAAAACATTGTGGCGCAATTTGCATATTTAACTGCCTCCGTGGCGCAGCGGTAGTGAATGTGACTGCTGTGCATGAGGTCTCGGGTTCGAATCCTGGGTCGGGCCCACAAAAAAGTTATTGGGTTGTCCTGTTAAGAAATTTCAATAGCTCGGAGTTAGGAAGTTGGTGGTGTTAGACACCCCCGTGCCTCGGAAATCACGTAAAGCCGTTGGTCCTGCGCCTAATCTCTCTCCGGTCGTGTCGAGTACCGTCCCATCGGATCATGAGTGTGAGAGTACAGAGAGTGCACTTGTGTTTGGGCACAGGCATGTGCACTATAATATCTCCTGCGCAGATGGCCAATTTTCGAATACAAGTGATGCCATGCCATACTTAACCGACATGGCAGGATATCGCCTTAATGTTCTCATACTGAGAGAAAGACTGTGTCCGGCAATAATAATGATCAAGCTAAAATTAATTTAAAAGTTTTTGAAGATATTTAGTTGTTTTTAAATCAAAACCACGAAAACGGTTGAATAAATTTGGATAAAACGTGGCATATAAAATTAAAAATAAATTTATTCAAGTTAGGTTACAAGGTGACACTTATGAATGTCAAAGTTACACTAAATTTTTCCTGTGTATTTACATTTACTGCCACGTTCAACAAAGCAAGGGTGTAGGGCTTATGAGAAGAACGGGCAAGAAACTCATGGCCACTCTTATTAATCGCCTTTTATAGATTAAACATTTCTTGAATTTAATATATTTTCTTCACACAGGTGAAGCCGCAGGCATCAACTAGCATTTCATATTTTATTATTTTTACGTTTCAGGTATGAAGGTCACTCAGCTATCCTCTGTGTATATTTTACCCGCAGTAATCAACGCTTCTATTTAGTTTAAAACCCAACATGGCACTTGGGAAATGCTTGAACCTTTTAATTTAAAGCGGTAAATATAGTTTTGTTTCATTATAACACAATGTGTTACTCAAGCCACAATTTATTTAGAAAAATACAAACAGTTGGTATAATTTGAATACCTATATGTACGTTTTATTTAAAGGCAACATTGAAAACTTTAAGGTATACAACCTTCGTAGAAGGACAATTTTTCATTGACGAGGAGTGCGACCAAAAACACCGTGACACGAGATTTTTATATGTGTATATATAGATATGATAATGAAACCTTTATGCTATTGTCTATGATTCGAGAATTGAATCGCATTCGAATTTCGATTTAAGCGTTGTCACTGACTGATAATCTGATCGATTATTCGAATGATGATTTGATGACATGGTAGCGGTTTGGTTTTATTTTGACTAATGATTAATTCATCTGTTTAGTGAATTGCACCACTTAATTTGATATTCAATTGTACATTAGTATAAATAATGCTAATATATAATATCTACTCTACATAATTATAGGAAATCAAGACATTTATCAAATAGCAAGCAAATTGACAAAAAAGTACCTCTTTGAAAAAGAAAATCACACCCAGATAACTTTCGTTATAACCTTGTATGGTGATGTTATAGAAATTCTGGTAATTCTACGGCGAGTGATACGCTGTGATTAGCATTCTGGTGGCGTATTGGTCGCCTTTTTGATGATGTCCTCAGTCGATCATTACAACGAGTCCTTCTTTTTTAAGAGGCAACTCCCGGACTACGGTAGGTACACCTGTGTTACGAGGGACTTTACCAACATTAAATCAACGGACACAAGCCTGGACTTGTGTTCGTTGATTGAATGTTGGTAAAGTTAAGTTAAGTAAAGTAAAGTTAAGTTAATTACACCCGGCACTCCGGAGTGAGAGGTCGTGGAACGCCGTCGCCTCCTTCTGCGAGGAAGTGATTTCCGTCAAGGAGGCGGCGGAGCGGGAGAGGGAGCGTTTAAACCCTCTCCCCAACCGAAGAGCCGGGCGCCGGAGGGCGCGAGACGACCTCCAGCCACTCTGAGGTTTGACCTGGGGGTGGCGGGCTTTGTGGGCCTGCCCGCCATCCGTTCAGCACCAGGTTCGAGAGGCGGCGTGCGTGTTCCCACGTGCGTCCGTCTCCCCTCTAGGGGAGACAGTAGGGTTTTATGTGAAGTAGTGACTATTTTGGGTAGGTCTTTCGTGTAGTGGCCTACCGTTTCATACGGCGGGCCGTAACCTCGGCGGGGTCGAGACCGCATGCGAAAGCGATTCGCGCGGCCCCGTCGATAGTGGTTTTGTCGAGGAACACCGTGGTAGGTTTAGTCGGTATTCCGGAAGGTACATTATCTTTTAACATCTTTCTTTTACCCCGGCGAGTCCGACATAATCCCTCCGCCCGCCCCCGCGGAGGGATATGCGTCATAGCATTCCCCCAAGTAAAAAAAAAAAAAAAAAAAATTACACCCGTCACAAAGATTTGTGTGATACACAAATAGTTGTTCCAAATCTGGACTTGGAACAACTATTTGTGTATCACACAAATCTTTGTGCCGGGTGTAATTCGAACTCATAACACTGGGCGTCGTCGTGGCAGTGTCCAGATAGCTGCTTAAACCATTCCTACTCCGTGTATTCAAAATTTCAATGGCAGTGATTGCCATTTAATCAGTTTGATACTATATCAATTTACAGACGAATTTAGCTTTCTATATTAGCCTATTGAGTCGCAGCGGCACACAGGCGGCTTTAGAAAATAGGTTTTCAATTATGTCTAGCGTTCGAACTATTGACAGGTTAGTATTTTTTACGATGCTTATTCAACAACTTAGCGGAAAAGAGAGAAATAGAGTCAGATTAAATTACAAAGCGTTAATCGATCGCACTTGGCGCGACCGCGGATTTGCTAAAGCTATCAATGACCAACCACAGAAGCCTTAGATCTTGGCATCCTGCAAAACCTATCGAGCGGTTGTAAAGTTATTAATGCTTCAACGTTCATATTACCTATTACTCTTTCGAGTTCAAGTAGGTACATCTGATTGATGGTCAAGTTAGACCAGCTTAACGAAACTGGCTTACCTCGAGGTTTTGATGCTTTGGAAGAAAATAATAACCATGTAAATATCATTTTGTTTTAAAATGTTGAATTTTAGCTTAGAAATAATATCTATATCGCGGGAGACACTGCATACATTAAAATAACAGACACAAATAAATAATAGTTTAAAAAAACTAAAAACCACGCTTTATTAAAAAAAACAATATATAAGGTAGAAAATAATTTAATAATTTTAATGTAAAAAGCGTGGGGTGCTTCCTAAGATATTTTAATAACGCCCACCCCACGCTTTTTTTATTTATTTTTATTATTTTAAACTATTATTTTTTTTATATTTTCTAAATTATTGTATTGTCATCGGTCCTCGATAAGTATGCACAGTTTAAAATCAAACCGTCGGTTTGAAAGGGGTGAAAATCACGTTCAAAGATTCCGTTACATAGATTCATAGATACATAGACACATACACACATACCATGCTAATAAAAGCGTGTTAAAAACACTCGGATTCAAAACAACTATTTGTGAATCACAGGAATTTGTGTTCCCAGAATCCGCAACATTCGGCGTAGAGACAAGGTGACCACCTCAACCATTAGGCTATTCGTGCAACGAAAGATACACCAGGATAGTGATCACAGGAATTCCTGACCCGTGTTGAATTTAAACCTCAGTTTTTTATACAAAACTTGGTGACAATGACGACGCTTTTACTCAAACATTTTGAAACGCCATTTGTCTTAGACTTGTCAGTAAAAGTTTTATAGACTCTCTAGGAAGTCTATGAACCTTTTTTTAGTTGCTAAAGCAAATGGGAACACTTACTACTTACTCTTCCGGGGAAGAAGCGGATATATGCATGAATAACAAGCCAATAACAGCCCGTCACCTAAAATAACTTCAACCAATACCAAACAACAACACAAGTTTTCGGTCAACTGATCATAATTAACTAAAATATTACTCTCACAGACGGTTAAACAACGTCTTAGTTATGTGCACTTCTAATCGAATAGACAGTGAGTTTGAAGCTCTTGTTGGTCTGTTAGAGCTAAAAGTAATTGGTATGTATTGCTCTACTGGACCGATAGTCGTGGATCGTCTTTTGGTTTAATTTCGGTCCGTGAAACCGCAAGAACGCGAATGGATTCTGTTCTGGAGTAGCAGTGTAAGCAGAGCGAGTTCAAGAGCGGAGCGATTCAAAATATTCGTTTTATAACCAGTGAATAGAGTCTGGAATATGCTTTTGTAAAAGTCCATCTATTTAAAAATACAGCAGGATTTGTTATTATTGTTGACAAATCAATATCAACCCTACTAACGATGGTTCCTAATAAGCTATATATCTGATATTTTTCTTACAAGGGATAGAAAAATAAGCAGTATCCAAATTATGTCCAATTCTTATCACCTCGTATTCACAAGATTTAAAGATGCGCCCTATTATATTAAAATATTTACCTTTCTGGATCGTTAAGTTATCATCCAAGACTCAATACCAAATGGCATCTGAATTATAAATATAGTATTATCACGCTCACTAATATTTAATTTTTACAATATCATTATCTGTCTAATGTGTGCGTTTACTTTTCATAATGAAGACACCATTCTGTGTGATCTAAGTACGGCGAGGTCACATCAATGATTAAATTTTTTTATAAAAATACAAAAATAATTAAACAATTCAGCATTAATTTACATATTAACACACATTAAACCATTGAACCAATTAGACATGTCCTTGCTTTCCCCGCGATAATCAATCGGATACCAGGACAAAGAGTTTAATATGTGTTTCCCAGGACATGGTCTACTTAAAAGTCAAGTTTCATTCAGAACCTTTAACGGTTCACACACTGAGCAACCAAACATCTTTACACATTTTTACATTTATACCTAATATTAGTAGGATTTAATAATTCTTCTAATATTAAGCCAAGAGCATCACGAATACTGTGCATTAATATTTACAGTATCCGCTACGCTCTCCGCTAACACTGGGACCACAAACAGCTTCAGAAATTGAAATAGCGAATTGTAGCAATCCTTGGCTCGCGTTGCGTTAACTTGTCGAATCGGACGGACATAGTGCGGTCTCGCTTTCGATATAGACACACCGTATAATGAAAATACTCCAGGATTAGCTTGTCGCATAGTTCACTTCAATGTGGGCAATGGTTAAAATAGCTTACCATTACATAGGCAAGGTTATGTGACTGACTTTAGTGGTATTAAAAGGTATATAGAATCATGTCTTTCCTGGAAGGGTAGGTAGAAACTTCAAACACATCGTAAATTTTAATAACATTTATGAAATTAAACTACTATATACGGATTTTATCGCGTTTTTTATTTAACACTTTATTGAGATAATTACCATCTTAGTCTCCCCGTGACCATGGCTGCTGAAAAGCAACCGAAACGTCGGGGAAAGTGAAAACTTAAATATAAATAGTTTTAATAATTTAATTAGCTTAAAATTAGTAAAGTTTAATAGTAGTATAGTAGTGTAACAGTTTTCTAAATTATGTAATAGAGTGTTAAATAAACAACGCGATAAAATCCGTATATAGAAGTTTAATTTCAATTAATAACATACGCGTAAACAGAAGACAGTATTACTTTATACGTATACTACATTTTTCCCGCGACTACGCTCGCGGTAATGCAGGTTATGTAAATAAATTTCAATTCTTCAGGAAAAGTTATTTTTCTTGGATAAAAGGTATCATGTCCTTTCTGTACCACTGTCAACGTTTTGCAAGTACAAATGCAGTTAATTAATTAACAATAAGATCACCGTAGGACATGCTTTAGATAAACTTAGGTTTTAAAATGTCAAAAGTGAATGAGGCTCGGGCGACTTTTATTTAATTAAATAAATATCTTTATTTATATGGAATGATATCCTTGACACTACCGGTGGTGTCATTGGGTGGTGTTACGGCTCCGTAACAAGAAATTTCATGATACCTATATAATATTATATTACTAGATTTTGCCTGCAGCTTAGCTCGAGTAAATGTAGGTTAGATAAAAAACAGTACTTTTTCCGAGATGAAAGGTACCATATTGTTCTTTTCTGTACACCTAAAAACATGTTTGCGAAATGCTAGGATGATCTATCGAGAAGTTAAGGCGTAATAGCGTAATAAACTAACAAACGAACAAACTCACATTTATAATATTAGTTAGGAAGACAGGATTTTTGAGGATTATTGCAGTTCTAAAATTTTCGATTTATATAATAGCCGTATACAGTAGTTAAATTCCTTACTAATATTATAAATTCGAAAGTAACTCTGTCTGTCTATCTCTCTGTCTGTCTGTTACCTTTTCACGGCTAAACCTCTCAACCGATTTAGATTAAATTTGGTACAGATATAGTTTAAAACCTCAGGAAGGACATAGGCTACTTTTTATTTATGTAGGTACCACGCAAGTGGATACGCGCGCAAAAGCTAGTTCAGAATTAAGTAGTTTCATTTCAGTACAATCTTTATAAAAAGATTTTTATTGTAAGTTGTAGATATTTTGTATTCAAACTGTCGATGTCGTTGGAATTGCATTGGTAAGGTTAAGCTTTTCTTAGATATACAGGTTGTCCGGTAATTAATGGATAACCTGGAAATGTCTTATAGTGGAACTGATGGCCGTTCAGAAAAAAATATGAAAAAATCTATCCTAACTACTACCTGAGATATGTGGTTTTATTTTAATTATCATGTATAACTTTCTTGATTACTACGACCATAAATGAATGAAATCCATCGGTTTTTTTATTTTATTATTAAACACTAATTATGCTAATAGATAGACAGTCAAAAGTATGCTATGTTAATATAGCTTGCACTTTTTAATATGTATATTTCTTTTATTTTTTTATTATTTTTATTTCATTTTTCTGAACGGCCTTCAGTTCTACTATAAGACATTTCAAGGTTATCCATTAATTACCGGACCCCCTGTATATATCGGTTTTAAAATTATCCTATAATTAATAAGTTACAATATTTATAAAAACTAGTATGGCATTTTACTTCGAATAAGTAAAATGTTAAACTAATCACCAGTTGCCTACAAATTAAACCGATCCAATTACGATCCCCGCTAATAAAAGGGGATAAGCAGGAAACTATTAATAACAGACCGATATAGACACATTATAATGACAGAGGCAAACATTTTTCCGTTTTATAATTATCTAAAATGGTCTTCACACTAATTATAGAGCTCGATAATAATCCATAAAGTGTTAATTATACACAATAACTTTATTAACTACTTTGATATGCAAAGTGACTTAGCCATAGACAATTTTAGTCTTTGGTTAATTATCCGTTTGGTAGAAGTGTGATATTTTTTGTTTTTCGGTATACGTTGTTGAGTGTACCTTGCCGCGGTTGAATTTTGGATGGGTGACCGTTGTTGAGATGTGTTAGGTGTAGTTTATTTTTGTTTTTATACGGTAAATATGTCGTCGTTTTGGTTAAGTAATCTTACCGCGTTTAACATTTGGATAGGTGACCGTTGTTAAGACGAGATAGGTTACTATTTATAGTATCTATAGGTACTCGTATTTACGTCATAGATGATTTTTCCGTTTTGTAAGTTGTAAAATAATAAAGTTGTATATAATATATTTAGCAAGCGGTCATCTAAACTGGATCAAGGGTTATTAACCTTGTCGCGTTTAATTTTTGGATGGGTGTCTATTATTTGTAAGATATGAATTCAATGACACTTGAATTCCACAGCAATTCATACCAGGATCAAATAAGATAATACTATGTATGTATAACGAACATCAAAATATCACAAACATTCACATATAACATAGGTACCTAATATTCCTAAGATATTAGGCATTATTTTATCGATTCCATTTTTTTTATCGACACAGTTCGATGTCAATTTAGTATGGCGGCCATGCGTAACGTGTTACAAGCATAGGTGAATGACCTACAAACACTCTTATCGTGTCAAACGTCCTCTGAGTGACGATGTTGATAACGCATTCGATACGGTGATAAGAAATATTGCGTTTCATATTGCTTACCTGCATACGTTCAAATGCACTATTTTAATATTGAAATAATAAAATGCGTATACATATGGCTTTATACCCTATACATGTATACCTAGTCTCAAACCTGTATCTTACGCTCATAGCCACTTGTACTCACTGATCGGTAAACGATTAGCGAGGTTAAGTAACGTTGGGTGCGGTCAGTCTATAAATGGGTGACCGCTTAGTGGTATTTCATCTGAGCGTCTCCATGCTTCGGAGGGCACGTAAAAAGTCGGTCCCGGTTGTTGCCAAATAGACAGCAGTCGTTAAACCATATCAGAGGCCTACGGGCGGCTTGAACAACTCTTGACAACAGGTTGGCCACTAAACACACGAAAAGAAAGAAAGACCTGTATCTTCGATACATCCTATATCTCGTATATAGCAGCGACAACCTAGTAGGAGATCGTTGGACTGCCACGTAGAGGTCTCGAGTTCTATCCTAAGACGCGCATCTCTAACTTTTCGAAGTTATATGCGTATTAAATGTCTATTGCCCGCTTTAACCGTGAAGGAAAACGTCTTGAAGAAACACAAAAGTCCTTCAAGGTATGTGAAGACTGTCAACCCGCACTGGACTAGTGATGTGGACTCATGGCCTAATCCTTGTCACGCTGAGAAGAGGCCCGTGCCCAGCAGCGGGACAGTATAAAATAGGGCTGATATATTATTATACAAGGTTACTATGATCCATGGACATTAAAATAGACAGAGTATTATATATACTCAGTGTTAATTCGAAACGGTTAGCTCGATAAAGATAAAAATAGAAAATCACTTTTTCAAACAAATTAAATCAATTTAATACGCAAGCACCATATTTTATAAACATCTGTTGTCTTTCATTGTTTCATTGTTGTCACGGGTTTATTTATTGCTTCCTTGTTTGTGTTACAAACTAATGGTGTAATGTTATGCTTTTTCGTTTTTATTGCGCTAAGATTAAGACTCACTTTGGCGTGACTGTAGAGGGGCAACGTCTCCTACATTTTTGTAGCTTTAAGGTGCATGATCTTAGACTTTCGATCAGCTGTTAGGGCAGATACAATACGTTGCAGTTTAGAAACTAAAAATCTATCCTGTGGCTAAACCACTGCTCCTATTGAACTGAAATTTGGTGTAGAGCTTGTATGTGGTACATACATACTATATGTAGATAGAAATAAACCTTCACTGTTTAATCAACATTGTATATTATATCTATATATGTAGTATTTATATACCCACATTTCGCTAACTACGGTTTTAGGTCTCGTAATAGTTGCGAGCCTACTGCCGTTTACCGGGTACATTTAGTCATTAATTCTCATTAAATAAAAATAAGGTCAGGGTTATTCTATATCACCAGTAGAATGCGTGGTTAAAAGGAATTACACGATTTCAAAATCACCCTGTATATATTTTTTTGTAAATACTACATATTATACATAGAAACACCCAGACCAAGACAAACATCCATGTTCATGCACACAAATATTTGTCTTGTGCGGGAATCGAACCCGCGACCTCAGGCGTGGCAGTCGGTTACACTAACCACTACGCCATCGAGGCCGACGTTCAAAACTCACTGGAGCGTAAAAATTCACGCACCATGTTTTTTAACCATATATCACGTCTCTGCTTACCCTCGTAGAACAGGTATAAACAAAATATTTACACCGAACGGAGCGGAGAAAAGCGGAGCGGGGCGGAGTGGAGCTAAGCAGACCAGATATGCAATGATCTTGTTACCCGGTGTCTTTCACGATGATTTCCCACGCCATATCTTTGGTTTCATTGCATTTGTATGTTGTCAGTCGTGTATCCCAACACCTTAAACATGGCAATTTTTTAACATTTTCAATTAGTTTCTCATCCATTTTGATTGAAATACAATGTCGATGACGTGTGAAGTGTATGACGTAATATAGCTAACTAAACTAAAATGCAGCGCACGACTTCTTTCCTGACAAGTCTACACTAGCCGCCACGCCGCACCGTCCCTCTACCCTCTGCTTGGTGCGCTCCGCTCGGCACCACAGCCTGCTCGACTCCGTTCTGTCTGGCTCGGGGCTGCATGTTCATATATTTTATTTGAAAGTCCGCTCAGCTCTGATCCGCTCCACTTGTACTATTTCCAATGATGTGGAGTGGAGATATCGAGCACTATGATTGGCCAGTTCACGGTCTGCTGCTCTCCACTCTGCCCAGCTCCGCGTCAATGGCAACGCAGTCTCATACAGTTCCGCTGCGCCACCAAGTCAGTCTAATAATAATATACTTATAAAGCCTCCAATTTCACTTGAAAACTTAGATTAGTTGACAAAAACGATTACCAAACACAGACTACACCCTAGTACAATTTAACACGAACAGATAATTCAATTGTGACAGTTTCTGGCTATATATCATGAGACCGCGGCTTAATGGATCTGCGCAGAGGACCAGCCTCCGTATACACAGTTTCAAATTTAATGTTAACTTAACCGCCACAGTGTAGGGTGACAGCAGAGATTGTAGACCTACTAAATAAATTTGAAAGTTTGTATAGTATTGAAATTAAACTACTTTTTATATAGCGGCCATATTTGCTGAAAAATAACCGAAACGTCGAGAATACTATTAACACAAATATAAATTTAAATAGTTTTCCGACCACCATCTTAGTCTCCTTGTGATCATGGCTGCTGTAAAGCAACCGAAACGTCGGGTAAAGTGTAAATATAAAAGATCCTAATGGTTTAAAAAAGGTGTGTGGGCTGTTTAAAATGGCTAGTATTTAACTGCACAGCAAAAATATACTAATTGCACAGCAAAATACACACCAAAATATATTTAAAGAGATCAAACTAAGTCGACGGACGGTTATTTTTGGGTGGGTTTAAGAAGGAACCTAACATTACCTAACCCTTCCGCGACGGAATGCAGTGATTTGAAGCGCATAGGTGCTCGTTACGATATATTTTAGTAAGCATATTTTGGTGTGCAATTAGTATTTTTGATGGTCATTATATTTAATCCCGTTTAAAATAAACTTCAAATACTTATAAAGTAGTTTAATTGTAATGTATTTACGCGTTAACGTAAGACAATTTGTTAATAGCATTGGGAATTTGAATGATTGTTACTCAATTACGCGTAAAACGTATAACGATTTATTAATTAATAATTTGAATGAAACTTGGTGCATAAACATACCATGTCCCGCTAAACACCGGTCATATGTGGCAGGGATGTAAACGACTGTTATGTTTGAGGTCTCGGGTTGAATTTCTAGGTCGGTCAACGTGGGCAATTGGGTATGGCAATTCCATTTATGTGTAAAGAAGATCTCAGTACGGTAAGGACTCTACAATATCGATAGACTTATTACGCAATTCCTTAAAAATATAGCTAGCGAAATGGGTGTTACACCTCTGCCCACCCCATCGGTTAATATTGTTTCAAAAATTCATCCCTATAATTAAAAAATAAATATAAATGTTCGCAACAAAAATCCCGCCATTACGTAACTAATTTTAAATACATCAATACTTTTAAAATTCATCCTACAATAACCTCTCTGCTCACCCACTAAAGGGCCATACCGTGATGATTTATACCAACACAAAGTTTACGACTTAAGATGTAAGAGGTCAGCTGTGTCCGTTTCAATGTAGGACCGGAAGTTCGCCTTTTTATGTCGTCGTTTGATTGGTAGCACTGATCCTTGTTGCATCCGGGGTATTAGTGAGGGATTGTATACCATTCATAGGCAAGGCATTGAGTATACATCTGTTTTATAGTGTGATATTTATTGAATAGTCTTACTTTGTTTGAAATATAATGCACGGATGACGTAGTTTTTGTGTTGGCCTTGCAAATGCCACTGCGCCATAGTGAGTTCGAACCCATACGGGACAAAAATTTAGGTGATCTACTAGTAGTCGTTTTGAGTCTGCGTGTTCTTTGTGTCTGTGGTATAAATGTTTATAAAGTCCCCCACGACATAGGAATTACTAATATGGGAGGAGTGGCGTTTATAGAATAAGAATGCAAGTATTTTATCCTAGTATGCAGGCAGTCGTTACTGACAATATGCAATGTTACAAGTATTTACATAATATTACGCGAAAGTTATTCATTGAAATTAAACTACTACTAGTCTACTACTATCTCCTATGTTTAAATTTTATTCTTTTCATTTTATTTCTTTTTCTGGTATTTTCTTTGCACAAAGAATAAGTATTGCCATTCAACGTGGCAATGGTGCCAGTCTTCTGGGCACGCTGCCATTTGACGATGACGCGGAGGAATATTATGACGCTTTTTAATTTTGAAGTGTTATTTTTCTCTTTAGTTTATATTTATTGTAAATAATCTATGTATATATTATGTTAATTATTTAATTATGTCATTAAAATAAAAATGCTTTATTAAACTTTTTAATTCTGTACAGAAAATGTTGTGTACATCTACGAGTATAATGGATATACATATAAATTTTTATTTTCAACTTCTTATGTAAACCGATTTTGTATATGTATTTTGTTGATGTACCTTAAAATAAATAAATAAATAAACATGGCTGCTGAAAAGCAACCGGAACCGTAAAATATATATATATATATATATATATTTATATATATATATAGATATATATATATATAAAGTAGTTTTCAATGTCTTCTCTCTAGCCTTTATTATTCCCAAGTCATTTGGAGTCGGTGTTTTTCTAGTCTAACCGGATTTGACTGGCTGGATATCAGTTTTTACAGGGAGCCGCTGCCACCTCACCTTCGCAAACCGAAGGCTAACGATACCCAAGGCTAGACCAGTGTCAGGATATTATAGGTCGCTGACTTTCCAATAACGACTGCCATAGATGTTGATGGCAGCCGGGACCGACGGCTTAACGTGCTCTCCGAGGCACGGAGCAGGCGATAATTGTCAATCAATACGCACATAATTTCGAAAAGTCATGTAACTTCCGAAAGTTAAAGTCAGTGTATCAGTGCGCGACGTGGTTTCGAACCCGAGACCCTCTGCATTGCAGTCTGTTGGTCTCCCCACTGAATTTTTCAATGAAATAAGTAATTATTATTTGATGGTTTTTAACCAACATTGATTGCCTTGGAGACGCAGCCGTATTGAACGGTACTGTTGTGCATCAGATCTCGGGTTCGATTCTCGGTTCCAGCACTGTGTATCTCAATCAAGAAAATCTAACAGGACTTGAAACTATGCCTCTTAGACGGCAAGAGACTCGAACCTTATAACGCTTAACCTAAAGACACAGTTGGCGAATGTGAGTTTAATGCACCTCTGCCTGCCGTAGCCGTGAGTCTATGTAAACAACATTATTTAGAGCCTATTATAAAACGTATACCTATAACCAAAGCTTACAAAACGGTTTCGTGTTTAAGCCCTATCACGGAGGTGTCCACAGTAATTTAGTGTTTATAGCCTCAATCGAAAGCCTCCGTTTATGACCAAACAATAGCACGTAAATTAAGTTGACAAGTGAACTCGACTAAATATATTTCTCTTGATAAAACAGACTTAACTTGAAATGTAGAAGTTAGGTAATTTGAACTCTAACAGTGTTGGTGAGAGTTCAAATTGCTGGGCTTTCAAATTTCGAGTTAAGTCTTCGTTTTATTAAGGGGTCTATATGTTAATTTTGTTTATTTTTTGTAGGTTTAATATATGGGTTTTGTATTACGAGTAAAATATAGTGGAAGTTGAATAGACTAACGCTTGTATATACGCCCTTTGGGAATATAGGCTTTACACTTTGTATGTATATTAACACATATACACATACATACACAAACGCTATGCCGGTCATAATCATAAATGACCACGAATAATATAATATACAATTTCTATTCTGCCTGCTATATTCAAAGTTTTAAGATTTGTTTTATTGCAAGACCATTACACTGCATTTTTTTTGATGACGCCGTCCGCTCTTTTTACAATTCCTGAGTTAAGACTTAATTCAAAAAAGGCCACTAAAGTGTTATCCGCTTTGGTTTTCGAGTCTGTGTGTGCAGACTCGAAAAAGTTTCTGGTTCATACGTTTTAAACCCTGTGGATCGACATCATAATTTCAAATCAATTGATGACTGATTAGTGATTACAGCTAAACCACAAGTGTGTTTCTCTTTTAAGTAGAATTTCAAGAGTATCTACCTAAAGTGATGATGTGCTGTCAGCTGTAGAAGTAATACTCTTTGTTTCGTAGACTCGTCACCAACTCTTTTTCAGGATCGGCAACACACGAGTTAAAACACAATGTTGTAAGGCAACAAAAACCATTCGCCATTAAGTCGAACCTTAGCTTGCTTGTCAACTTAAACTTTTCTTTAAGGCAAAATCCAATAACAATGACCCACCCGGGTATTACACACGAGACCTCGCACTATCCATATCAGTGACATAACATATTCTTATATGAACACTGACAAGACTCCCATTACCCCAAAGGACATATTTTTTTACAAAATTCTCGTTGCCAGTTATCTACTTTTCTGGAGTGATGCTTGAAGATTCAGGCAGGAGTGTGCCGTCAGAGTGTTTCATTAGAGTCCTTCCCCTGGCACCTATTACGTAGCAGCGGAGGTGAAAAGTTGAGCGGCTGGTTCAGAGTTCGACAATGGACTAACTTTCTTACGGCATTATTTGGTTCAGTATTAGGGTTACCACTCAGTTGGGATCAAGGTTTTTTAAGTTTGAAGTAAGTAGTTGTGTTTGATATTTTTTGTAGTGATTATTGAGTAACGTTTTGGCATTTTAAAAGTATAGTTTATTTTGTGTAATTTTGGTGTTTGTATGGGTTTCTTTGGGACCTTAATAAATGAAATTATTTCGGTTGTACAGTCAACTACTCGTGAAATTAAATAATTACTATAATTATTACTCGTAAATTATTTTATTATCAATATACAATATGATATCTACAGTTTTACATATTAGTGTTAGTACTATTTGTATTATAAATGAATGTCAATAAAATTTAATATTAGATATTAAATAAAATAAAAAACATTTTAAGCTTGTGGTATTGGTATTTGTCAAACATAACATTCACATTTAATATATCAGTAGGACATTCGAATTATAATATCTATAAAATTCAACGTCACTCAATTATTTATTTAATCACAAACATTGACTTTCCATACCATTTCACTTTATCGTTTCGGCAACCCTACAGCCAAATATGGAAATTGTGTCTGCGTTAGCCAAACGGTACAATGCGAGCAAAATGCTCCCAGATGTATAGGTAACAGTTGATGCCATACAGGCTTGGCACGCGGTGCTGCCTGGGCTTGAGATTAGATCAATATTATATAAATATTGATTTTTATAGATGACTAGATTTTGCCTGCAGTTTCACTCACGAAAGTGTAGGTTAAGTTTGGTTAGGTTACTTACAGTTGACCTGGGGGTGGCGGGCTTTGTGGGCCTGCCCGCCATCCGTTCAGCACCAGGTCCGAGAGGCGGCGTGCGTGTTCCCACGCGCGCCTCTGTTTCGAGTCCGTCTCCCACTAGGGGGGGAGACAGTAGGGAATCTTATGAAGTGAGTCCTTTGGGTAGGTCTCTTGTGTAGTGGCCTGCCGTTTCATACGGCGGGCCGTAACCTCGGCGGGGTCGCGACCGCATGCGAAAGCGATTCGCGCGGCCCCGTCGATAGTGGTTTTGTCGAGGAACACCGTGGTAGGTTTAGTCGGTATTCCTTTTTTCTGGATGAAAGCTACCATATATACTTTTCTGTTCCACTGACAACGTGTGTGTTCCTCTAAAATTGGCATTTAAAATATTAGTTACGATGTGAATTAATTAATTTAATCTTCTAAAATTCTGGCTACACAGACAAACAAGCACATTTTTCAACGAGTAACGAAAACGAAATGAACTTCAAGTTGCCAGTCATAAATTTTGGTGAATAAAAACTTTTTTTATATTGACGCCCTTTAGATCCATTGAAAGTTTTGCTGACGCCTCTTAAGAGCCAAACATCTCTGGCTTCTACTATTGTAAAATAATTTTTTATTCAGCCGTTCTAATATTAGATCCTGGCAACATTTTGTGGAATGGAATTGGCACGAAGAGGCTTTCTTTAAGTGCTTTAGAACTATACGAAATTGGAGATAAAGAGTACATGGTAATATTTTTAAGTGCAGGCTTTTACACATAGCTAGAAAGTATTACATAGTATTACACCTACCTCCCCGAAGAGATAGACATAGGTGTGTTTCAGGTCCCATGCAATAGGGACCCGTTTATTTGGCTCAGTTTCAGACTACGTGTTGCTACTAAAAATTTCCGTATAGAAAACTATATTTCACTTTTTCAACCCGGTGATCGAACCTGAGACCTTAAGAATAGCAGTTGCAGTTACTGCCCTTAACGCAGTCACAATAATCATTGCAAGAAAGAGTGGCTGTGAGTGTATGTTCAGTAACTTAACTAAACTTACTAAGAATAGCCTTTGATGTTCATAAGTGTAACTTTGGGACTTAAATGCATAAATGATAATTATCTTATATTGTGTGGGGGCCAGTCAGTACAGTCCGGCGACACATCGACCCAATGGGATCTTTTGTATCGACTTCTCTAATAACGACTGCCATAGATGTTCATGGCAGCCGGGACCGACGGCTTAACGTACTCTCCGAGGCACAGGGCAGGCGATAATTGTCAATCAATACGCACATAATTTCGAAAAGTCATATAACTTCCGTAAGTCAGAAGTGCGCAACGTGGATTCAAACCCGAGACCCTCTGCATTGCAGTCTGTTGGTCTCCCCACTGAGCTATCGCTGCTCTTTAAATGATAATTAACTTTGACTTTAAAATATAGAAGTCACAAAATTAAAACACAACAATTTTAAACGTCTAGATTTAATATAAGTACCACAGCGGGTCGCCGTTGTCCACTCCAGAGGTCACGACCCGTTCCCACACTCCACCCGTGGCCATAAACGTGGGTCTTCAATCGGCGGAGTCGTAAAACGGAAGACCGGTTGGAGATTAAACGATCGTAAAAACTGTATCGGTTGTCACTGAAGATTGGTTGCCAGCAACCAACGATAATTTGAGGGGTAACCCTAGTATTTGATAAGTGAGTTTTGAGTTTAGTGCACTTTTGAGGTTACTTGATTAAGTAGACCATTCTTTTTGTCTTATTTATTATTATCCATAATCTTAACTAATATTACGATATTATTATGTAAGTTCGTTTGTTACGCATTCACGCCTCAACTCACCGATCATCATTAAGTTTTGCATACACATTGCCAGGGATACATAAAAGGACATAAATATACAGAAAAAAAATTGGTAGTAGTTAGGATAGATATCTTCTCATTTTTTTTTCTGAACCGCCCTCAGTTCTTCTATAAAACATTTCTAGGTTATCCATTAATTACAGGACACCCTGTAAAGGTACCTTTCATCCAGAAGAAAGTGCTGTAACCGAGGTTTCAGGAATAGGACTTTTTGTGTTTTGTCTAATACTGCATTTACTAGTATTACATTGTAACTAATATTATAAATGTGAATGTGAATTCGTTGCTTTGTTTGTAACGCTTTTCACGCCTAAATTACTTAACCGATCATCATGCAATTTTGCATACACGTTGTCAGAGGTACAGAAAATGACATAAGGTACCTTTCATCCAGAGAAAGTACTGTTCCCGAGGCATAGAAATGAATTGCCAAAATCTACTTAAATCTAGTTACTAGTTATCTTTGAAACATAAACCTCTACCCCATCCGTGCAGTCAAAAATAACCGTCCAACATTTAACTGTAAGTTTTAGTAACAATAACACTAACTGCGTACTAAAGCGGACGTCCATGTTGTTACTAGTTAACCCTAAAGTGAATAGTTTACTAAATCCTTAGCGATTTGCATGTGAATGAGACTTGGACGGTTATAGCTACATTATGGCGTTGTTTTGATAGGATGCTTTAGTATGTTTCACGACTCGAGGAACGACCCTAGGGGGGTAAGCAGAGGTGTATTGCACTCATATATATGACTAGAATTTATCCGCGGCTTCGCTCGCGTTTATGTAGATTTATGTTAAGATAGATTTTTAGTAGCCAATATATTATTGTAATGTATAAACAATAATACCGTAAAGATTCATCAAAATTCGTTTAGTAGTTTTGCGTGAAAAAGTAACAAACATCCATCGATCCTCTCAAACATTCACATTTATAATATTAGTAGGATTGCACGATCGGCGAGTGCGAATCCCGCATGAGACAAAAATTCGTTTGGAACAAGAATGTTTTTTCGAATCTGAGTGAATGAATCCGTTGTTTGTATTTTTGTAACTTTGTCTACACAGAATTTAATTCAAGTGCGAGATTTGTCTCTTTTTAAAGAAAGATAAAGGTAATAATAGACTCTATAGGTATAGTTTAAGTTTGTAACTATCTGGGAGGCGCAACGGTAGTGAATGTAACTGTTGTGCTTTAGGTCGTGGGCCCGATTCCCGATTCTAGAGCTTTCCTTAGCTAGGTCATTGAACTAAGGACAAATCAATTTACTTAGAACAGTATTGCCATTACTAACAAACGATATTACGTAACCAGATGCGTACAGATTACGCAAAAAATTTTCATTGGTCTTAGAAGTTTACGTGCAAGCGTGAAGTCTCGGGTTTGTTTCCCTGGTCGAACAAAGTCACGTCCTTTATTACAAAGACCTAAAGGACAAAGGACTAACCAAAGGTGTGACCTAAAATTGTTGACAGCGAAATGTGAGTACAATACACCTCTTGCCACATGATTATTTTTCTTAATAATTATACTTTGTTATAGTTTTGAAGTGAAAACTTCTTTAAGCGCGTTGAGCACTTTTTGGGTGAACAAAAATCATGGAACTCGCGTTATCGTCACCGAACACTTTCCATGAGCTATATGTATACTGTGTATATATTTGTACTTTTTGGGTGAACAAAAAGCGTGAAACTCGCGTCATCGTCACCGCACGCTGGTTACTTAGTTTTCACTTCTATCCGCAGTCCCCAAAGACTGCCCCGCATGTTTTTTTTGGTATAATAATACTTTGCCATAACTATCTGTTTTACTTTGCGGAGTAGGGAGGTGTTTCCCGCAAGCTCTGCCGGTACACTGACGTCGACCACAAGTTCAAGTAAAGTTGATGCAAGGAGAACGTGGTTACAAACAGAACTAGAACAATTGATGTTCTGTTATTACCGAGCTAGAGTCGGAGGATCAGGTTGCAGCAATACACACATCGACAATAGTTAGCAAAGTTTTAGAAGATACAGTTTTTGTAAGCGGGGCACTGAGCCACCTTTTCCCTGAGGGTCTCAGGGCGGGTACTCAGTATGCCGAGCCAAAGCTCGAGAAGAGCACTCTAAACAAAATAATTTTTTTTAGCCATTATATTTATTGTCATATATTTTATTAGATTAGGTTATGTTTATTTTCCTAAAAAACTCTGCCATAACTATAAAACAAATATGTTATCTATTACCAGCTTTAGGAGATAATATGTTTGTAAGCCTAAGAAAAACATGCATAAGATGTTATGTGTAAATATAATTAGAATAAAGGAGTCTGCCCACTACACCGTCTCATACCATGACCGTGTTAGGAACGTATCAGACACGAAAAGCAACACGATACGCCCTGCTATAGGAACTGCTGGTCGGTGACGGAACGGTCTAGTAGGCATAGTCTTATACATTTCCTTACAACGAATATTTTTTTGCCTGACACGTTCCTAGCACGGTCTTGGTATGAGACGGGGTAGTGGGCAGACTCCTTAAACTTAATGCTATGTTATATTGTCTTCAAATTTTATGCAAATGGATATAACTATATATGTGTAACTTTATACCATACTAAATGTATCACGCAACTTCTTCTGCGTCACATAAGAGAATTTTCTCCGTTTTTGCAACTTTTATCATTGATGCTCCGCTCCTATTCGTCCTAGCGTGATGTTATATATATTATAGCCTTCCTCGATAAATGGGCTATCTAAGATCAAAAGAATTTTACTATTTGACCCAGTAGTTCCTAAGCGCGTTGAACGAAACAAACAAACTCTTCAGCTGTATAATTATTGATATAGAAGAGCAACAAGGCAGAAAGAAAATCACAGATATATACATTTTAATATGAAACAATTATAAAGATGCACTGTAGGTAATGGCGCGGAAACGTGATATCGCTTGTTATGTACACTACAATGTTGCCGTCCCTCTCCAACACCAGAATGGTAGACCGAAAGGTCCGAGTAATTAGCAAAGTTGCAAGTTCTCAGGGGAAAGTTGTGAATCGATATCATTAAAGTTTGATGTGTCTGTGGCGGGTGGTGGGTTGTCGATGAAAAGTTGGTACAAGTTTTGATAAATGTACCTATTTTCTTCATAAGTGTTTTCGGTTTCAGTAATTGTACCGATTATGTTGGTGGTGGAAATTGTGAAAATTATCGTTGTAAGTTTTGTTAAGGTAATACTTTAAGTAGGTAAATCAAATTAATAAGTAAAGAGAAAATGTTGTAATTTTTTTTAGTATTTATTATAGAGAAGGTGTGTAGAAAGGTAAAATTTTATGGATAACGATCTTGTTAATTTCAATGTACGTGTTTTAAAGTCTTGTTAATCTGCCTCACTGTTCCTGTGGCATTTGATTATGCTTGTTTACGACCAACCGTGAGGTCCCGGTTTCGATTTTCGGATTGAGCATTAGGTATTTTGTTCAGATAGTCTGGAAATGGAGCTGATGGACTAGCCTTGCCTCCTATTACTAGTGAGTTTATTACATTATTTTAATTTTTTTAACTTCCACCGTACTAGAAACAGCTTATATACCAATGAAGATTTTATACGTATTGAAGAAACAGGCACAAAGAAAACCAACGCTCAACAATTTTTGGATCACAGGGATTATTCCATGGCGATTAAATCATTAAGCAATTGAGGCTCGCGTGCTTTAAACATATATGGGAGTATCAGTGTAATATAGTTCTGCCTAACCATTCAGGAATAAACAAGCATGATTCTCAAACTTCTTTACAAATCAACGCAAAAACGAATACATATCTATATTTAGAGGGGACCGAAAGAACAAAGTCTCTTTTACATATGCCACGTTTTCATCATCCCCTTTTACACTGGCACACTTAACTTATACGTACATACGACAGTTTATAACGGAACACAAATAGTGCTATATCACTTAACCCGTCATCGTCGGTACATCAGTACATCGCAGTGTTTGCGAGCCGGGGGCCTCAAGTACCCCGTGTCTGAACGCCTAGACATTCGCTCCACAAACAACGCTCCACTCGAAGCTGAACGGAGCGGAGGGGGATTGTTTGCCCCCACGAACAAAACGTGACTTTTAATCGCGATAATAGCGCCGTAATAAGCTTGTTTTGGATTAAAATGTTACTACCGAATTGTTTAAATGATAACGTCTGAATTGTGCATTTGTGGACGTTAGATTCTTTTTGCGACGGCTAACAATGTTACTTTGTTGAATGGAATGTGTAATAAAAAGTATATTAGTCATACTGATGTCAGAAATAGAAATTAGAAATGATTTAATGTGTTTGGAATGTGTGTTGTGTTATAATTTGGCTTGGCACGTGGCAAACTAAGTGCAGAGAGTAACTATTAAAATAAACTACAAAATAACTAACTAACTCTTTGTTTGTTACAGTTTCACTTTTAAACAATGAAAACCATTTGAAGAAGTGTTTCATAGATTGTTTGAATTCTGACCAATATTGTCCGAAATTAGCAAGGTTTAAAGATATTGCGCTAAGATGTAAAAGAGGTTTTGATTGTAATATTCACTCGTAATATTGGAGATTTGAATTACTTTGGATCATGTTTTAATATATCAATGGAAAATTAAAGATACTAGAGTAGTTAAAACAAAATATTAGCCCTATTTACAAGTATATTATTGCTAAGCCCTGCCTGTCGAATCGCCTAATGCGAAGTAGTTTTACACATTTGCAAGAAATATTTTTCTTATTCTTGTTACATCAAGCCATTCTAAATAACTTCTCTTTTTTTTTAAGAAATTTACAAGTAACGGTCTCTACTTTCAGTCTTTGTGCCACTGTGCAGATTGCACAATTATTGTCTCATGTTAAGATTTGACTACAACACTTTATACACTTACATATCGAAGCAATTAAACTCAGATTTGTTTTAATCACTGATCTCTATTACAAAGCTACCGTCCCTAGCAGGACGAAGTCACGGCTAGCACCCCAGCACTTTATAAATCACAGCAAACACCATTATCGAAAAACGCTTCAACGCTCGTGGAAAATAAAAAAATCCTGATCTAGAACATCTCGCCGCAAAGCTGCGTAGTTCAACATCGGTAGGTATTTACATACATATGTGTAGCGCCGAGTGGGGGTCGATGTGAACAGCGCTTGATATTGACAAGCGGAGGGTTATAAGTGCAGCATCGGCCCCAACACGCAACTCGCTGCGCCTTTAATGCGCTAGGCAGACGATAGTTCGCGGCGGAGTTTTTTGTCCGAAAATACATTGCGTGAATTTCTATTAAGTTTGTATAGAGATTGAAAAGTCTGCGCGTTTAAAGTTGGTTGGGTATCAGCGGGCTAGCCCGGAATCTAGTGCGCTTTATTTGCGGTTTCAAATTAATTGTTTGGTTTGAAAAATGAATGGCTTTAAGTTAAATATGAATTCTCTTGCATTTCGAATTTATCATGATTATTTATCCGCATAAAACTGTAGATCAGTGCTTCACTGTTCATAGAACCCGCTTAATTAATACAGTTACAAACCAAGAAACCTTGCAATGAATCCGAGGTTTTAGGAAGTTTTTGGTAAGCGGACAAGAGTCGGCCGCGCACCCAGCCCTTAATGACACAGTATCATGTTTATTCTACGTCTAAAACTTATCGTTTCTACATCGTTAACGCCGCCGACGAATGAAGCTCTAAACGATCCCCCTAAAAGCTGTTTAAGGTCCATTATGAGCGAAAATACCGAGGCACTTAAGGAGTGCGAGATTCACCGGGTGAGGGCGTAGCTTGAATTTTCCGGAGTACTTTTTCAGATTAAAATTTTGGCATCGGGCAAGCGGTCGGTAATGAAAGTCGTACGGGCCATTAAGCAGAGGCTCGGCCGCCCATTACTTGTTCACGTTCACAATTACACCAGTTTGTGAGCTATGACTGTTACGCGGGAACGCTCCGACCGACCGGGTCCTATCGACAGCGGCCGGCCGCCGATCGATCGGCGGCTGACGGTTGGACGGTAATGACCTTCAAAATAAAGGGACACTTTTTTTGCAATTTTGGTATTGCATCTCGTTTTATTGTTAATTTTTTAATTTCAAAAGTTCTTATAAAACATATAGATTTATAAACAACACGAACAGGAGTCGCGAGTACTGAAATGCCCAAATAAAAATTACAATTTATTTATATGTTGATCGAAGCTTAAACCGAAAAAAATATATAGGTACATATGCATTTTTAAATAGAATAGGGACCATTAAAATAATTAACGTATAATATTTGTGTTTCGCATCAAGTACGTTATAGTGTTGAGGTTAATATTTAGTTAGACATCAGATTAAAGAGTCA
Organism: Catocala nupta; assembly: GCA_963675205.1. NCBI lineage: Eukaryota > Metazoa > Arthropoda > Insecta > Lepidoptera > Erebidae > Catocala > Catocala nupta. The sequence continues at coordinate 26,576,735 of OY776093.1, forward strand.
ACAAGAGATCAAATGCATTATATTGCATTTGATCTCTTGTTGACTCTTTAATATCTATACAAAGCGCAGTTACTCGTTACCTTAACCATTTTCTATGATGCATGCAAGACTGCGTATCACATACCTGAAAATAAGGAAAAGATAATTAATATGAGTTGAATAAATTAAAGAAAGTCAGTGCAAAACTCAAGAAGTGTAAAGAGTAAATCGTAAAAGGCATGGGAGAGGAGCAGTTATCAAAATTGTGGGTGAAACCATGGGGCAGTTAGTCTAGTATCACATGCGTATCGCGATTTAAGTTGTTTAACATTTATAATAACATATAATACCAAGAAAGTCATTTGGCCGCTTTATACAACACGACGAATTATAAAAACATCTTCGAAGGAAAAATTTAAGGAATGCATGGAATGGAAACACCTTCGCATACCTTTGTCCAACAAGTGAAGGAAAAAGTAGGAGTCAAGTCATATCAAAAAGTTTAAAGGAAAGCAGAAGAAAAATATATGTGGCGAGTACCTACTCCTCCGACAAGACCTACGCTCTTAAATCACTGAAGAAGACATCTATAATATTAGTAGGTAGAATATAGAAAGAAAGGAAGAAAACCAGTGGAAGATCAGTATCTGGTCTTGGGATCAGGCAAATGCTGAACTGGAGTCCTGATTGCTGCAGCTGTGGGACGCATGTGTCTCAAGAGGTTTAATTATTTTATGTCACTATTTTTTTATTTCTTCCTTTTTATTATTGTAATTGTTATTTCTTTTTATCTTGATACACATTGTGCCCACCTGAAAGCTGTATAATAGCAATAAAGATTTCTTTCTTTCTTTCTTTATAGTTATCAGGTGGGCACAATGTGTAAAAATAAATAATAACAAAAAGTAATAATAATAAAAAAGAATAGAAAGGTTTTAATTTATAAATTCTTAAAATATATTGCAAAATGTTCTTCCATGACCGATTCGGTATAATTCAATATCGTTAAATTCTTACGCCAGCGAACGAGCGGGCACACGTAACTTCATTCTAGCTCTGTGAGCTGGAAAACTGGCTAGCAAACGTGTCATATTGGGATCGAATCTGAAAAGCGCCTGCTACATAAATGTATATACATGTACGTAGATCGTTAGACGGGTTTTAACATGGCGTCTTTTCTTTTTAGTGACGAATCCTGACTTTCCAGAGACAATTTTATTACATGTATAAATAACTACACCTCTATTGACAGCACGGATGTAAGTAGTCCTTAGTGGTAAGTGATCACCTGCGCCGGCCACAATACGGCTCGACTCCCACATGGGTCAAAAATTTGGGCGATGAATTTCTTTTTTATCCATTAATTGTCCTTCCGGGATTGATTGCTTTTTGTAAACACACACCATACAAAAATAAAAATAGAAAACAAAGAAATTCAAAAATATAATTTCCTGTCAGAAAAGCTCGTAGCACCTTCTCAAAATCAAAATCAAAATCAAAATAAATGTATTCAAGTTAGGTTACAAGGTAACACTTATGAATGTCAAAGTTACACGTAATTTTTTCTGTGAATTTACATTTACTTACTGCTACGTTCAGCAAAGCAAGGGTGTAGGGCTCATGAGAAGAACGGGCAAGAAACTCATAGCCACTCTTTTTAATCGCCAAGTGTACAATAATATTTCGTTAACAAATCATAACTGTAAGGTGCTGCAACCATTTCTCCATGAACTACTACTGAACATACTCAAGCATTTGATAAAATTTGATGGTAGCCTCTAAAGCAGCAGTATGGTAAATAGGGGCATCCACTTACATGTACATAAATAATCAAGATCAATAAATAATCAATCTCCGTATCGAGACCTCATGCACAGCAGTCACAATCATTTCCACTAAGCCATAGAGACAATTCATAAAGGATATGCCAAAATCTTTTCATTCTTCATATCCTGTTTACATTTGGCAACATTAGAACAACCTAATATAGCCAAATGAAAAAATTTGGCACTGTATGCCTTTTTGGTGTATAAACGATTTTGTAGAGCGTTTTACTTGGTCACCCACCGCAACACAGCCAACTCAGTATGTTTTAAATTATGTATGAGCCTGCTTACCTCCTACTGCGTGCTTTATAATGATAAATTGGTAGCGGGTTTTATTACCCAAAATGTAATTAAAAGACACGGGACTTATTAAGTTATTAACTTATTATGTCAGGTATCTTTTGTATAGAGAAAAAGGTGGTGTTAAGACCAGGCAGGTTGGAATATAACATAGTCAATATAGAGAGCGAGATTTGAAACCTTAAAGTAGGTAATCAAAAATAGCGCGCCCTTTCAAGTAAGTATCTACTGTAAGTACCTACCACCTGGTAACATTGTAAGCACGTATACCTTCTAATTTTAGTCATAGGAACCAATTTATTTCTATTTGTATCTATGAGACTGCTTCGACGCAGCTGTGCGTGCGGTCTTAAGCTCGAGTCGTGGGTCAAATAAAGTTTTACCTGCTGAAGTTTTCTCAATTAGTTTTGTGAAGTTAAGCAAGGATATGGGCTTTGTATGTGTCTGTATGTATGTGTCACTGCGCTTCTAACGCAAAACCATGGGTGTAATATGGCTCCAGCCACCCATTAGGGCAGAGGTTCTCAGACATTTTTATCATAGAGCATTTTCAAAATGTTGCTGGTTCTGGTAGACCCCTGCAGCTAGAAATTTAATCCGCCATGTAAAATCGGTATATTCGGACCAAAAAGTGAAATTGGGTTAAATTTAAAAAAAAACGTCGTATCTCTACGGGCTGATCTTTGATTTTCTTTAGAGATTTTCGGGTCTTCAGCGAGTGGTATTACTCAAACTGAGCTTCTTAAAATATTATCTGCCTAGATTGATAGGTGAAGTCAAGGCAACATTTTAGTTCTTCACTATCGAAAGCAAATAAATTTTCATGGACCCCCGCTTACGAATTGTGAACCCCCATCTTTTTGTCAAGCCAACGTAGACCCCTGTCGAGTCGCCCGTGGACCCCTGGGGGTATTAGTTAGACCACTTTGGCAACTAAAGCATTAGGGGATATAAGCGTATCACTATCTATACTAATATTATAAAGCTGAAGAGTTTGTTTGTATGCTTAGTTGAACGCGCTAATCTCAGGAACTACAAGTTCGAATTGAAAAATTATTTTAGTGTTTGATAGCCTTTATCGAGGCAACCTATAGGCTATTTGACATCACGCTACGATTAATAGGAGCGGATAATCAATGAAAAATGTTGCACAAGCAAGGAAAATTCTCTTATGTGAAGCAGACGAAGCCGGGTCAGTTACTGTATTTATATAAAACAAAGCTAGCATAATAAGGATGTTATACATATTTGCCTACCCTATTATAAGCTATCAAACAGGCGTGAATATATGTATATATGTTTATCAAACTAAACTGGCCAATTTCATCCGTATTTCTGTTTATGTTACGGCGATATGTCACACCATCCGCCTATCAGATTATTGTTATGATACTAGTGATTTATTGCGACTTTCCTTGTATTATCTGACAAATTAAGACTTTGAATTGTGACTGTATTTGTTCAAGATATATGATCATACTTTTATACTGTACTAGCTAAGCTCGGCTACGTTTCGCTATGGCTCAGTCTATCATTTCCAGTACCCATGTAAACTTCCAGATAAAAGGTATATAAAACATTTTAATATAGAAGTGCAACATTGTGTAAAAAATTCAGGCCAATCCATCAACTACTTTTCGAGTATTTCAGACAGAAACATACGGAAAGTGAAATTTGATGTATAAAATAACTTTTGCCTGCGGCTTCGCTCGTGTTTTTCTGGGTGAAATGTACCCTATACCCTTTTCTGTACCCCTGACAACGTGTATGCGAAATTTCATAATGATCGGTCGAGTAGTTATGGCATAAAAGCATAACAAACGAGATGGCTGTAAAAACCCAGGATTCAACTTCTTTGTCTTCATGTGACCTTTTATTTTATCAGTTATCTGCATAAGCATCTCCCTTGGACTTCTAAATCACTCTGTTGGTGGATATCCCCTGGCCTTATGACCTTGTGACCCTCTATATCTCGGAGGTCTTTTGACCCACAGGGCCCATATTCAAACTCGACCGAGGGATGACTCCAAGGTATCTGCACACCAAGTAACAAGTCAATCGGTCCTGTGGGTCCGGAGCTATGCATGTCACTAACAGACAGACACACAGACCCACATAGTGTTTTCATTAATCTATTCGAAGAAGACTCAGAGGTTAACAAACTCACATTCGCATTTCAACACATATTTTATGATCTAATAATTTCTTTTGGTATTTATTATATACTTTAAGGCTTTTGTGTGATGGTATAGAGAAAATATAAAAGAGCACTCTATAGCGATAAACAAGAATAAAGTCTGAATGTTCTTTCTGTTCTGTTTGAATGCTTAAGCATAGAATTATGCACATGCATAAATCCCAGTGCCGGCATACTCCTTTTAATAAAACCGAGCAACTGAATACTTAATATAATGTTAGACAACGGGTCTTACTCGCGATTAAGTATTTAAAAGGTAATAAATACCTATTAATTGCCTGACATTTCGACTGACTTGCATCGATCGTGGTCACGGGTTAACTGATGTGAGCTCAGCGGCGCCTTCGTGAAGTGCGGGTTTCGGCAACCACCCTCACTTATATTAAGTATGTGTACAAATCGCGATAGTCTAAAAACTTTTCGAGCAACTGAAGCTTATGAAGAACTAGATGTGCCCGCGGTTTCACCCGCGTTTATAATTACTGCGCCGGCCATGTGGGTTGTAGCGTGATGTTATATAGCCTATAGCCTTCTTAGATAAATGAGCTATCCAACACTAAAAGAATTTTTCAATTCGGACCAGTAGTTCCTGAGATTAGCGCATTCAACCAAACAAACTCTTCAGCTTTATAATATTAGTATAAAAGTATAGATAAACAGAGATGTCATATTCCTTTGATGATAATAGGGTTATGACTCAACATTTTTTTATTACGTAAGTCAAATGGTTACACTACCCAATTACGAAAAGTAAAATATTTTTTGCAATCGACTCAAAAATAAATAAGACACAAACATTTTAAATCAGGTAGTAGGGGTGATTGTCAAATAACAGAAAAAAGATGCACGACACAAACTATGACGTAACCTTTATTTAAACGTAGCTGTCCGAGGGAGATAGCTATCTCCACTACATCCAACCTTTTCTTATAACCAAAGGGAATAGCTACTTTCTGCTTTGCGTGGACAAATTGCTCAGTAAAAATCTATTTACAAATAATTATAATTCATTAATTAAAAAATATTAAACAATACCTCGTTGCATGAAATATTTCGGTAAAAAGGACGCATAAATAAATATTTAAACTGATAACAATCATAGGCACCGCCATTTTTCTTATTTTGCGCTCCATTCTGGGTTACCATATAAACAAACGTGCATTTTTAATAAAATACTTGTTTTCTTAACATGTTCTTCTTTATTACATAAATAATATATTGTTTTATAATAAATATGGATATTATTCAATCAATGAAATGCTTATTTTCAGTCAATTGTAAGTGACAATACTGCAATATTATGTATATCAAGAAAAGGCATGTTTTAACAACTTGCTGCAGCTTTATTATCGTATTTAGTTTGTTTTGGGTATAAGATATTAAAAAAGCAATGCATTTATTACTATAATGAATGTCCACGCCAAGCCGAAGCATCCTAACAAACTGAGCATTCCCTTTAATATATTAATTATGTACTTATTGTACAACTAATTTCATTATTTTCTTTTAAAACTCCTAAGCTAGCAAAACAAGCATACGGCCCACCTGATGGTAAGTGGTCACCGTAGCCTATGGACGCATGCAGCACTAGAGGCATCACTTGCGCGTTGCCGACCCTTTAGGAAAGGAAGCGGGAAGGAGAAGGAGCGGGAAGGGAGAACGAGGGTGATTGGGCCTCAGCACTCTCACTCACCGAACGAAACACAACAGTAGGAATACTGCTATTTCACGTCGATATTCTGTGAGGGGGTAGTCGTTCCCCGGTCGAGCCGGCCCCATTCATGCTGAAATTAGCGAGGCTCTACTACCAAAATAATATATAATTTGATATTGTTTGCACAAAAATATTTCTATTGATCGTTATATACTCTTGCATGTAAATAATGTATAACATTAACTGCATGTATTGTGTAGTGATTAAGGTAGTTGCCTCCCCTCTGCTACTGCGCCGAATGTTGTGGATTCGAATACCATACGTGACAAAAATTTGTGTGATCCACAAATGGTTGTTCCTAATCTGCATGTTTTTTGTGTCAGTTATTTAAATAATAATAATAATAATTTAATTTATTTATCTCTGACACAGAAATGGTTTACAAAAGATCAGTCCTTAATCTATGAGTAGTTATAAAAGTAAAGTCATGTTTAAATGTTTGTAAAGTTCCCCGCGATACTGGAATTGTTCCTAATGCGAAAATTGTCTTCAAAATATATACAAGCATAAAAAACTACACTAATTATGAAAGTTTTAACCTGCTCTTTGACAGAGTTTCGCATACGAGCCGCTACATTTGTACCCTCTATTTGTTACCGCCTCAGATAGGAGCCACCAAGTGCGCGCCACTTTAAACCTTATTTTACTAACCTTAACGCCTAAAACTGATTGTTTATCTGCTACGAATGGTTTTTTTAGGTAAAGGACATATAATAGGGTGTTACGAAAAGGGTAATATTTAACTGCACAGCAAAATTACTAATTGTGCAGCAAAATATATTTAAAGAGATCAAACTAAGTCGACGTCAAACTTTTTTTGGGTGGGTTTAAGAAGGAACCTAACATAACCTAACCGTTTCGAGACGGAATGCAGCGATTTGAGGCGTGTATACTCGTTATGCCGTGCAATATATGCTGTGCAATTAGTATTTTTGGTTGTCATTATATTAAATCCCTTAAGAAAATATAAACACACGATAGGTAAGTCGTTCACATTAAAACTGTTTGTTTAGCTATAGTTTTAAATCCTGTAATCTTAAGTCTCCATAAGTTTATTCGTGTGTTATAGCAATAAATTACGTGTATCAGGAGGATAATACCGTCTTATCCGATTGATATGTTGACTTGTTGTCAAACTACGAACAAACAGACGCTGGGCCACACAAGGCGCCGCTCTAGTTGAGCTTAGCTTAGAGATGAACGGAACTAAATAAGTTTATTGATAACTAGATATTGCCCGCGGCATCGCTCGCGTAAAAATAAGTTAGGTTATGTGAGTAATAGTACTTTTAAAAAAATATAGCCTATGTTACTCAGTGATAATATAGCTTTTTAACGGTGAAAGAATTTTTAAAATCGGTTGATTAGTTTTTGAGTTAAGTTTTAACAAACAAAGAGTCAAATCTTTCCTCTTTATAATCTATATAATTAATACGTGAAACAAAAACTTTGCACCTCTTTTTACGAAAATTGTGCGGGCGGAGGTATATGAAATTTGGCACAGTTAAAGTTTATGTGGAGAAGGAGGGGCGAATCCTAATATTTATATAAAATATGCATTAGAAATACATTAAATTAATGAAAAATCACTACAAGTATGCATTTGACACACGTAGTCGAATCGCGTTCGTAGTATTTCGGCATTGTTCGGCTGATGTCGTAGACTTCTTCGTAACATTGGTTAAATACCTTAAGTACCTATTGCAATTTCGCAGTATATATAATAACGATCAAACTTAAAATTTAAATCAATTATGGTCGAATTTCGACCACTTGGCGACCGCTAGTACCTACATATTATTAAGCTTAAGAGTTTGTTTGTTTGTTTGGTTGAATGCGCTAATCTCAGGAACTACTGGTTCGAATTGAAATTTTTTTTAGTGTTAGATAGCCTACTCATATGGTGTATAACATCACGCTACGACCCACGGGGACGGTGCAGTAATCATAAACGCAGGTAAAACCGCGGGCACAGCTAGTATTAGTAGAGACGAGTTAAATTTAAATAATAAACTCTCGTAATACCAAACAATGATTTAAATCATAGATGGCGCCTTACTACCTAAGAACTTTTCACGCGTACCTTAAAATCTGGCGCGAATAAATAAATTTGCGTCCAGTAACAAAGAAGCCGAGCGTAACGTGCAATAAGAGGGAGCTCGTAAATAAAAGCGATTGTCACATACATCGTGTTACATAATAACAGCTAAGGGACGAGATAAACTAGGGCCGTAACAGAGAAACATTGAATGGTAACAGATAGGAAGTAATTTGTACTGTCCAAATTTTATGTTTATTTTATTTTTATTACTTGAAAGAATAATGGGCAGTAAATATTATTTGAAAAGGAATAGTCTGGTAATGTTAGATTTAGGTCAATATTTGTCTATTTTATTGCCGCCTATTAAATTATTCTCCTTTATTGAACTCTGATTTCAAAGAGATTATATAAAGTATAGGTATGTAGATAGAGAAATAAAGCATGATATCCTTTTTACCTCAGGGGTCATTTATTTCTACGGATAAAGTAATAACGGCAGTCCTTATTTTTATTATACCCGAGCGCTACTATTGGTAAACAAGCATTTCTTGACTGATGGCAAACGCTTACCGTAGCTGGTGATATTTACTACAGTAGAATTATTTTAAAAAATGTGTCACTGCATCTAACGAATGCATAAAGACTACAAATAGAAAACGATAGGGATTCTTAAAGAGGTCTGCAATCTGTATTTTACAGAGAAACACAACGCAAGGTAATTTAGCTGCAAATTTGATCAGTCTTTTGGCAAAACTCATGTGCTACCCAAAATGCCAATGATGTATACAGGAACTCCAGGTTTAAAACTTAATTCTGACAATACTATGTTAAGTAATATGCTATCTATTACCTGTACCTATATATACATATAAGCAATACATAGGTTCAAAAGAAGCAGCGATAGCTCAGTAGGGAGACCAACAGACTGCAATGCAGAGAGTCTCGGGTTCGAACCCACGTCGTGCACCACTAAATTTCGGAAGTTGTATGACTTTTCGAAATTATGTGCATATTGATTGACAATTATCGCCTGGTCCGTGCCTCGGCGAGCACGTTAAGCCGTTGGTCCCGGCTGCCATGAACATCTATGGCAGTCATTATTGGGAAGTCAGTGCCCTTTAATATCCTGACACTGGTCTAGCCTAAGGGTATCGTTAGCCTTCGGGTTGCGGAGGTTAGATGGCAGCCGCTCCGTGTAGAAACTGATATCCAGTCAAATCCGGTTAGACCAGAAAAGCCGACCCAAGTGACTTGAGAATAATAAAGGCTCGGGAGAAAACACAAAAGAAATATTATGTCACACATCATCACACGTTCTACAATTAATTTTAGTAGCCAAGCGAAAAAATAGGTTAATTCTATAAGGAGGATGGTTTATTAACTTTTTTGGCTTGGCACCGACTTTAATCAGATTAGTTGGTACCACACATAATAAATAGTATTTTATTTAAATTAATAAAAAATAGTTTTCAAGAAGCATTGTCATATTGGAATTGTATAAATAAAAACATAATATGTAGATGGTTTGATTAATTGGTAATTAGTTATTTTTCTCTTTTTAGTGCCTTTTGTGGTTTTTAATTGTTTTTTTAAATCATCTTGTTCCCTGTTCAAATTGTAGAAGCAAAAGTGAGTATTAATTAGTCTTTTTTTAATGTAAAAAAGCGAGAACAAATCGAAATAGCAATAAACTTATTATTATTTCGAATAAATTATACGGTTCCTGAGGATAAATCCGTTGAATGATAGGAGTATAGGCGCGAGTAAAAGTTAGTTAATAATTCAGTCAAAAAGTTTATAAAAACAATCCAGGTGAATAAACAAATCCAATAAATTTAACGGCTTTTTAAAGACAAGAGAGTTACAAACTTTAAAGAAACGGCCTCAAAGAATACCCAGGCACGTGTAGTAGCTATCTGTGGGTTGTGATTTTGCGATGACCAAACCGATACCCTGCCTGTACAATAAATTACTCGTTAAAAGACATCCGAATAAAACATTATATGTAATAGTAGCTACATTAACAAAATGGCGCACATTTTAACACAATATGGCGTCCGAATTTGAAATTCGAACACAGACCAATTCGTACCGTTCCCGGTGGCATTAATGGCGTATTTTATTAAATTGGTACAAAATATTTGCGTTGGGATGTTACGCTTGCGCGTCGATCGTTTTACGTCCAAATCGAATAAATCCACTCGCTTCCCTAGTGATGTGATATTAAATTTGTTTGATTACATATTACGGGGGAACTGTTTTCCTATAAAAAAATATTAGAATTTTATTGGATGACAAACGCTTTATTTGAGGTTTGGTGGCGGGAAATGTGTTGGGTTACCGTTGGTTGATATTAGTAGGATATACTCATGGAATTATTGTAGATTTTATATATCAATGATTGATCTAGAGATATTCTCGTGGTGGTTATTGAATACCGTTTGATGCTTCCGATTTAAGGTGGAGAGGCCGTGAGTTAGTACATATGTTGCGATAATGGTTTACAAACACTTAACATTTCAATTGCGCCGTGTGTTGCCGAGTGTTGGTACAACTAACTTCGTACGAGGTAAATAACTGTGTAATCCACCGATAGTTCTTCCGAGTCTGGCGTTTATTTAACATCCGTTATTTGTGGTTTTCATAAATATAGGATTGCCAGTCACTTTATTTTTTTTAACACTACGCGCCCATTATATTTTGGCGCCAAATTTTGTTTGTACTTAACGCTTTCACGCCTAAACTTCTTGACCGATAATCAAATAATAATACAGAAAAGGACAAAGTTTTTTTATACAAAAAACAAGAACTGAAGTATAGCTTAGTTATGTATTAATGTCTTATATTAACAGCCAAAATTCCATAGAAACTACTTAATCCTCTGCGAAACAAACGTGAATGTATGTATATCAAATAAACAATTATTTATGTAATCAATACTTATTAAAACAAAACCCAAATTATTAATCACAACTGAACAAAACGCTACACGTGTAGGAAACCCATTTCAACTCGATTTATTTACACAAAATAGTGTTTCGAATCGACTTCTCGATTAACTAAGTCTAATTCGAAACTTGAATCGTTCCGAGTCACGAGATACGGCTGAAGAGTATTTATTCGATAAATTCGCTATCGTCAATAATATCGAATAAGTAATTATTTACTGTTGTTATTATTTTTGTGTTCGTTTTCCTCGTTCGGGTTCCGTATTTCTATGGTAACGGGTTGGAGGAATTTACGATATTGGTTTTGGGAATTATTAGTATGAGGTTACCACTTTTACGCATATTATTTGATTCACGAACTTTAAGTTGTTTTGATAGACCTATTTGATGGTTGTGTACGGTCATATTAAAAATCGCATAAAAAGTGGCAATGTCGGTGAAATTCTGCGAGATTAGATTTAGCGTATAGCTTTAAATATAATTTTAGAACAAACAAATGACTAGAACAGGTGAGTAATAAAACCTAGGCGATGTCGCTCTAATATTTATGAAAATAATAGAGATGTCTCATTAAAATTGACATGCTAACTTGTACTATAATTTAAATTGTAACTTTTTTACATAATTTTATCTTACGTGAAGTAAACAGTAACTAGTAAAATTGTTTAACAGTAGTAGTTTAAAGTTGAAATCCTTTTATAGTTTTCTTTTTTTTTTTACGGGGCGAAATGCGCCTGATGCGCCCTCTCGCCACAAGGGGAGGCGATAGGGTTATGTCCGGCTCTCCCGTACTTCGGGCCTACGGACCAAAACCCCACGGAGTGCACGCTCGCTAAATCGACTTCGTACTCAAGTCGGCCGCTGCGGTTGCAACCTGGTAAAATGAGGAATCAGAGAGCCTCACAAAGCACAGTGTGAATGTGGTGATCCCAATCAAACCATGTCACATCTGTTGGAATGTCCAAATTTCCCTGTAGGTGTATCATGGAGGACTTGATAGACGCAACTGCTGATGCGAATGCTGTGGCTACACATTAGGCAGGACATATATAAAATAATTGTACCATCGACTCGAGAAGAAGTTTAAAGTTCCAAAATTAAGTAATATTTGTGTTTTATAAAAAATTTACAATGCGATAAACTCCGTATAAAGTTGTTTAATATCAATTGTACATTTCTGTTATGATTTGTTTAGCTTCTTATGAGAGCCCCAAGTGTTAACAAAAGGACCTATCAAATAAATTAAACGTAAAATTGTGAGGCCAACAAATAATTGGTCCGAGGCTAGCTGTTCGTTGTATCCATAGCTTTAATATTTGTAAAGTTACCTGGTATAAATGCTTATTCACTTTAATCGTGAAAGTCGTGAGGAAACCTACACGTCTACATAATATTCCAACACGCACAGCCAGCGTCAGGAACAGCGTGGTGGACGATGGCCGTACCCTTCTCACTATGCGAAGAGGTCCGTGTTGGTGGACGATGGCCTAATCGTTCTCACACTGAGAAGAGGCCCGTGCCCAGAGGGACAGTTTATTATTATATATGCTTGATATTATTATATACCTACTTACGAGGACATAACAAAAAAGTTAAAAGTTTTTATTAGCTTTTGCCCATACTGTTCAGCACACACCCAAACACTACACCTTATAGCTACACGCCTTACAAAACAAAAGCAAATAAATTCATTACATTCTTAATCCAACGGTTAGTTTATAGGGTCGTAGCGGCAAGTTATTTGCGATCACTCCGATGCTCTCAAGCAGCCCTAAGTACCAGTGTAACGTCTGCTACTCTTTGTACTTAGAAACAACGTATTTGTTTTAATCTGAGCTATAAAACGTAACCAGTAAAAGGTTCAGCCCACCGTCCATTTACGAGGGGCCGGCCTCTGTTGTTGATTTGTACTATTTACGGGCTTAGAACACATATATACAGTGAATGCACGCATGGCGCCGCGGTTTGAGGTGTCACTAAGATGTCTATTGTGAGTTTGATACGGGACATAAATGTATGTAGTCTTTAATTAGTTGTGCCGCGACTAGGTGCTTTTGAAGCCTCCTGCGATACTGGGAACATTATTTCACGGCAGTTGACACATTACAATAAATATAAATTTATTCACACACGTCTTTAAAATTCACTTTGTTTACGTAGGTAGGTGAATTTTATTAGTTTCCGTAGATGGCTAAAGTTCACTTTGTATTCTTATTCAGAGTGAAGGAAGTAGTACAATACACCTACATTTAGTCAGCTTTATTTCAAGACCTACTTATCTTATCTTATCTTATGGGGCCAGTCAGTACAGACCGGCGACACTTTGACCCAGTGGGATCTTTTGTTTCGACTTCCCCAATAACGACTGCCATAGATGTTCATGGCAGCCGGAACCGACGGCTTAACGTGCTCTCTGAGGCACGGAGCAGGCAATAATTGCCAATTTATACGCACATAATTTCGAAAAGTCATATAACTTCCGAAAGTCTGAGGTGCACGACGCGGATTCGAACCCGAGACCCTCTGCATTGCAGTTTGTTGGTCTCCCCACTGAGCTATCGCTGCTCCAAAAGACCTACTTAATAATATAAGACTATATGAGGCTATTTCCAGCCTGTGCTACTGAAAACTTATTTAATGTAAATCGCAATAATAATTTACCCGTAAATTAGGAACTTATGGTCAAACATAAGCGCAATCTCGAACTAGACTCTAATCGAAAAAAAATTTTATTAACTTATGTCACAAAGTAACATTTATAAACGTCAGATTTTAGAAGTTAGCAATTTATATTTATGTCAGTTGTCTGATCTTAACCCGTTGCTTAGAACCAGAGATGAGATGAATCTCGCAAATTTAATTCCTGATAAAACGTAGTTAACGTGGGCAAATCCTAGTACAACTAATGAAGTTTATTAGTTATATTACTATAAGATACATTGACATTCAAATCTGTGCCCCAGGGCATTAGCTCGGGGCATTGCGCTTAATCTTACGGCACAATTACATCGTCTATTTGCTCCGATACCCGTTTGTCAGTATCCTAAATTGCGTACGGGCGTTCGACTGATATTTACGGCTGGGGCCGTGGCGAGGCCGAGACGTCTACATCAATGGCCAAGCCAGAACCGTAAATTAGCGAGCTCGCACAATACACCGCCGAACCTCCGCCGCAGAATTAACATAATAAAAAGGGAGCATTCATATACCGCTCGTAAATATACTTTTATGGCCATCGCTCTAATGCGTCCAAAAATGTCGTCGGCATGAGCCGACCGCCGGCGAAAATCGTCCAAACTTTATAACACAAGAATTCACACTCACACCCTAGGGTAACCATAATAAAATATACGCATCAAGAAAATCCGGACGATCCTATAGAACGCGTATGCATAGATAAAGCGATATAAAAACGCCATTAAATTTACGAGCATCGATGTGCGCACAGCGTCAAGTCATCAAACATTTTATGAATATAAATATGTACATATTTTTTTCCGTGCACGCATTAATTCCTTTATTATGCTATCCATATTTTTATATAAACATGTAATCTCTTGGAGAAATTCATGAATACATTTCCTTCGACCATAAAAATACATGTTTGCTGAATGTAAATGTAAACAAATGTCTTCATGTATCTGACGTCTGTTAACATACACTCACACTAACTTAGCGGAATATATTTATTTTATGTTATCTTAATGTTATAATATATTCACTTGTACAACAATATCAATAACATAACGTACAATAAGAATGTAATTTGATAAACAGAGAGGCTAAATCCCAACCGTTAGCTTTTAACCTTCATAAATCAGTTTATTCGCACGTTCTCGGTTCGCGTGGCTTGAACCGGTGTCCGGCGAGATATGAACTTATGGTTAGCATCGTGTATGAGCGATTCTAACGTGGTTTAATGACGGCTTCACTATACACTGCGGTAAATAGCTTGGAAAAGATTTTTTACCCGAAAACCCGCCGTCCGTTTCATTGATAAAATCGACATTGTCATGCGGCGAGATGTGGAAATTTCTATGTGAATTACCGAAGGGTAACTATGATGTATTTTATATCAAATGTCTCATATGCCTATACATGCATATATGCTTCTAGTGAAGGCTGGGCAATAGAAAATATGTGGCCTCTAACGAATTCTGTCAAGGAGGTAATCCAGCTATAATGAGATGTTGATAGAGGTTGATTGTTTATTATTGATTATCAATTAGTTCTTAGTGAAGAATAGCCAACAAAAGTACATACTCGGACCAGAAAACACAAATAGTAAAATGACATCTATTATAGTTCCTATAAAAAATGCGTTTCTACAGATTTTTATACCCATATACAGGGTGTCCGGTAATGAATGGATAACCTTGAAATGTCTTATAGTAGAACTGAAGGCCGTTAAGTAATTTTGCACCATGCCATTACGACGGATACAAATAGGACAAAACATCACAAAATGTGTCATAGCTCATAAGTCATAACACAAAAATGGAAGTGTTTGATCAACTTATTTTCATGACAGCCGCCTGACAAACGCCGTGAAAGGTCCGAAACGGAAAAATAAATAAGTCCCTTCTCCGAAATTTTAATTACAGGTACACCGAAATGATTTGTTCAAGAAAGTCAGTTTATTTGGACAAGACAACTGATGAATTGTCGTACAAATGTTTCCTTTGTTCAAAACATTGTCATCTCATTTCTAAGGTTCTTAATTAAAGCCGTGCAAGTAAAACACCGTCTTTGTTTTAATCGAGTAAACTTATTCCATTACCAAGACTTTCAAGCAGACACTATGCTGCAATAAAATTAAATGTACGAATGTTTCTTACAGAGAGAGCTTAGAAAAATCGCGTGAATTTCAATTTCACAATTTCATCTGCACGATACAGTGACATAACAGCCTTAAAAGCTTACAACAAAAAACGTAGCAATGACATCGTTAAAGCAAAACCAAAAACATTTGACACTTTCATTTCTTTGCAAATGAAAAATAAAGAGGCCGCGGTAGGCAGTAGAGAAGTCATTTCTGAACGAATTATGCTCTTAAGTAGATAATAAACGCGGCAATACGGACGCGCGGCAAGACGCGACTACTCCGCCGCTCGCGACTTAAGGTATGGCTCAGACCGACGCAACTACTAAAACTGACATGATCGCGGTATAGAGAAAAGCATTTTTTTTGTAAATTATGACAGCACTACGAGGTATACAGAGTTTGAAAATTCATTAAATCGCTAGTAGCTCATGTCGGTTCTTCGATCGTAGTGTCTAGTATCCATTTCGCCAATAACTCATGTGTTTGGAATACATTCACCAGGTGCTGACGTATAAAATAGGTCAAACAAAGCGACGGGTCTAGAATATAAGGCAAAAACGCAATTCTCAAAAGCTAATAGTAATAAACAATTTTTATTTACAAGTGAATTATTAAGTTAGTGGCAGGTCAGGCAGATCCATATAGTTTTACTAATATAGTCTACGAAGCACAGCTATAACCTAGCGCGACTACCTAACCCTTGAACATCTAACAGAAGAGGTAACTATTGCCAAGTATTTAGTGAGAGTACGAATAAGTTTTATGCTTTTAGAATTCTATTCCTACGCCGATTTTCTAATTTTCCAGCGTAGCAGTAGTAGCACTATTACTGAACTGCACCTAGTGAGTAAGAGTTATGTAGGCATATACATACCTCTTCCATTTCTTTCCTTTTATTCTATCATAATCATTTATTAATTTTTTTGGTTCAAATGAACCACAAAAATTAATTGCCTCATTTATTGTTGAAAATATTTATCTAGTTTTAAGCTAATGTAATAGGGATGAAGTTGCCGCTTTGCATAAAGAAAATTGATAACTTTGTAATTTTCATACTAATTATTTCATCAATATTTTTTGAATGGCCAATTCGATAATAATATAGTCTATTCTCAAAATGTATATGAATAAAAGTACAGAAACTACGAAATTAGATGTAGGACATGAACGGCAATTTTATTGTTAAAGATCGAATACAAAAAATCGCAGGATCGTCACGTGAGTATGAACCGAACTTTAAGCCGAAATACCGTCGTGCGTAATTACGACTCGTTGTGTAGTGGGGTATGGCAGTGAGACAATACGCAGGAGACCTCTTACAGGCGCTCGCCAGACTGTGCAGTCTGGCACAGTCGTGTGACGTGCAGCCTAAGTTATGTAGCGGAACTACGCTACTCCCAATACGTACGTATATCATGGTTTTATCCTGCTGTGTATGCGTTATGTGAAGTGATTATTTAGTGATGTTAAATTGTTCTTATTGGAGTTATGATTTTGTGGTTCCTTTTTTTGTTAAACCTATCTAATATTATACATGCGAATGTGACTTTGTTTGTTTGTCACGCTTTCACGCCTAAACTACTTGACTGATCATGAACCTTCGCATACATGTTGGCAAGGGTAGCGAAAAGGACATAGAATATCTATCATCCAGAAAAAAGCACTTTTCCCGAGTGATAGTATTTAATTGACAAAATCTAAATTAATGCGAGCCAAGTCGCATGCAAAATCTAGTTATTAAATAATTATGCATTTATGATATATGAACATAAACTCACGTCTGTTTAACTTTCCAGAGATGGGTATTGCCAATTTTCGCCAATTGTGTTTTCAGGTTCCATTTAAAACCAGCATGCGCTAGGTATGGTTTGGAACTCGCTTTTTTTACAAATTTCGTAATTGAAAATCTCATAAGATTTTGCAGGGTTCGGGACCTCAGTTACGCACCTTAACCACGGATTCCAAAGAAGCAATGGATCACGTCTTTAATTGTTACATAAGTTCTAAATTTCTGAGTTTTAAAACTAAATTAATTTAAGATCTAATTTCTGTACAAATTAATTTGTGATTTTTATATCTAAGTGTCTTACTTTGATCTTTTAATTAAACATTGCAATATAACTTTCGTAGGAATTTTGATTTTTTGATATATCAATTTAAAGACTGACTGGCTTAACTATCAATCATGAAATCCCCGTTCAACAAAGATTTTTTTGTTATGAGATTCTTGGTTCTATCGTAAGTGTCTTTTCGATAATATTATTGACCTACATTAATTGTAACCACATCATAGCCGAGATAAAATGAGTGTAATAGATACAACTTGGATATTATATATATTACTATAATATATAGTACAGTATAGAGTATCGACAGTCCTATTCAAACTCCCATTTTTATTTGTCAAGTTTGCCCCACCATTCGGATGTCGTAACTGTCAGATTTAATCTCCAAAAAGTTTTCACCCCTCTTTTATATATTCTATAGCTTTCATCGAATAATCCGAACTTTACAAAAGGCGTAATATGTTTCATCTGTGAATCCTTTCTACATAACAATGGGGGTAAACAGAGATTCTAGTATGCGGAATACAAATCACATATTGCCGGAACTGCATACCAGCGACCAATTATTTGACGAACAATACCAAGTTGATTTACTGACTGTTGTCGCTTTGTGGTGTCAATGGTATGTAGGGCTGGCGCACTGGTCAATAAGCTCTATTATTTTCTATTGAAGTTGCATTATACTACCGGAAAATACAGTTTTAAAGAACTAAGAGAAATCCCTTCGTTTGTATTCCAAACTCCAATCTCGTTGAGACTAATGTCGACATTTATTTCAAAAACAATAAGTGAAAAATTGCAGAATTTTGCGTATCGTTACAGCATAAATTTTCCTTTATTTTATTAATAAATTATATTAATTTAAACGGGAATCTAATGAAAATAGATATTCTATTAAACCCACATACTTAAACCTTTATAAGATATACTAAGACTAGGTATATATAAGATCTAAGATATGCCTTTAATGGACCTCCTCCTTCTATGATTAAATGAAAAAGCTATGATAATGAAGCTACGCAGTTGATTTTCTTATAATATTATTATTTTTATTAACACAACAACTTCAATAGTGAATAATCAGTAAAACAACATTAAAACAAACATTGTTGATCAATCAACCTAAAATAAAACCATACAAATATCACACCTTCAAAATTAATAGCTACATTTTAAACATAACACAAGACACAAGCCCCGTATGTAAACGCGTTCTTGTTTTTCCCACCTTTGTCACAAGCCAACGTGCCACACATTAGTTCCATAGCCCCGTTCTTTTAATTCCCGACGTACCAGCCCTATGCGTATGTGGGTTTCGAGATAAGGGGTCGCTTTGTTCCGAGCGTAAATATAAATTGCACCATAAATGTCAAATGGACACAATTGCTCAGGCGGATCGTGATTTCGAGCGATTTAAGTACCTTCACAGTTCGCATGACATTACTAGGATGAGAATTATAATTATATACGTGGAGAAAAGACAGTATTTAACAATGTAGGATTTATTTTGTGCGATATACATACATATATTGTACTTAGTTTCTCAGTGATGCGGCGGCGGTAGTAAATGCGACTGCGATGCAGGTCTCAAGATGGACGCCCAGGTAAAGTTTAATTGATTTATTTCGTCAAGATTTTTTTAAGACTAGCGCGGAATCTTGGACTTTGCACGGTAGATGCGTCGGACTAAAACTATAACTGACGAAATGCGGGGTGTAATATACCTCTGTTCATCCTTTTGGGGAGATACATATGCAGACGTGAGACTGTGTATTATCTATGGACCTATATTATATTCGTAAATTCCTAATAATATCTTTAAGTAAAGCGATATTTTTCTTTTTAAGTCAAAAATGGCAAACCAGGATACGGCCAGACAGATGGCAAAATTAATCTCGTAGCATAAAGTTGTCTTTAGATTTGTCTATGAATGCTCTTGTGGTCTTGATTTTGATATCCGGATCAAACTATGACCCTACGTTTATCTGTTTGAAAATGTCCTATAGCGGCACGGCGGCGTCTAAAAATGTACTGAATGATGGGCGGCAATAAACTTGACCACTTCTTGTATGAACTTTTAAACATAGATACCTAAATTTGGATATAATATCCTCTGCCTACCCTTTTGGCGACATATAAGTGCGAATATATGTTATGAGCTTTTACTATAAAATTCATGATTCTGCCTTCATCCACCACAAACCGTTTACATTTGCCCGTAACTCATCCAATACACTTTTACAAGTTTAAAACACATTTCGACGAATTATTTGCGTAAACAAAGAATTTAAGCGTTAACCCGTTGCCAAACGATATATCAAAAAAGTTTTTAACTGCTTGCAAAAATAACGACTGGCTCAAACTATATATTCACTTAAGTTATCCATAGATAAACGATTCGAATGAAATATTGGGGGTGGTTGGAAATCTTGTGTTTGGTAGAGTTAACGAGAATGCTACGACTTTGTGCTGAACCTACTTGGGTGGTGTATGGTCTGATGTGTGAAGTTGTAGCGGATGCATGGTTGATAGATATTTTGGTACCGTAGCAGTACGAGCTTATGTTTGCCGCCATTGTATCGAGTAGAGCAGACTGACTATTAGAAATTGGAGTTTTGGGATTGAAAATACTCTGCGTGGAATTACCCGACGTAGTTAAGAGCTTATAGTCAATACACATGCCCATTTTTTCAGTTATCACTAGCACTACAATTATATCGTAAGTCACCGAGGACATCACAAACTTTCAAACAACGGACACAATTTACATCCAGTTTCGGAGCAACTATATGTGACTCACACACAAAATACTTAAACCACCTGATCACCTTATAGTCTAATGTAAAAATATTACTGATTCCCTGCTGAAAGCACAGCGCATCCTCAACGACCCTAGGTTGCTGGCCAGTTAAGAGCGATTTATTTTCTACGTCTTCGCACTCTAGCTTAATAACGAAGCTACTAATCTAATCCAAGCCCTCCACTAATGCCGGTGGAGACGGCAGAGGTAGCCAGTCATCAGTTGCAGCGTTCGTCGAGTGGAGTCGGGAACTTTCCCTCTACGATTATAATCAATTATTTACACGCGCCTGTCCGTTACTTACTTCTGCTACTTACAAAGGGATAGTTGCTTCTTAGTGTTGACATTGTTTAGTAGAAAAGTAGTTGCCTTCTGACTTGGTTTTTGTAGAATTATCCTGCTATTATTATTCATGGGAAGGTCTGTGAAGATTTTTAGCAGTATCGTACTCAATCGTGTAAAGTGTAAACCGTTAAGCGGGTGTATACGAAATCTAGCATATCGAACATTCGGTAACAAAAAGTAACTGCACTTTTTTGTAATGTTATAGGAAAGTCATTTGAATGTCAATTCTTTCACATTCCGTGTCGTATTATTTTGCTTATACTGTATAGTAATTGTTTTAAGCATGAGCTGAGCCTTATACTTTTGTGATTTAAGTATTTTTTATTTAATTTTTAAGTATGTTCGCTAAGAAAGGCGTACATTTATGTCCTTGTCTTACCGAAGATGCGATATAGATAATCTTATTATGAGTGCCAATATGACAGCGGGATCTCAAAAGGGCAACCAGGGGATTTCGCTGAAACCAGAACAGCTTACTCAAGTTTTTTCTGTTTAACAACCTTGTGCTGTGTTGCCTGAGGTTTCGGGCACATTTCATGGTTTGAACCAAACTGTTATTTATTTATTTTGTTTAGACACGCCAACAGTATACATATTCAATATAGACAAAATATTTTACATATTAAATGTGGTTCTTATATGTACACCTGTGACAGGCATGCACAGCATACAATAATATTTGTGGTTTCCTGTCAAAAAATTCTAAATACCAGCTTGGAGCCTAAAACTGTGCTAGGTCCGGCAATAGATAGGTCACTTATTACGTGGGAACTAAATTCATAGTAGACAAAATGTGGGTATAATACACCACTGCTTACCCCTTCAGAGACAGGGGCGTCAAGCTATGTATATGCATTAGACTTAAAGATTTTGTCACGTCTTATACAAAATTATTCCCGTCATCTACATTCAAAAGAGCAGTACCTACTATTTGTCTTAAACGACACTTGCGTCACGACAAAGCAATGTCATAACGTGTCATTAATCAGGATTGACAGACCTATTTCAAACTATACATGTGTACAGAAGATATACCTATAGATGGCCAGGTCCTTTAATAATATATATAATTGCATTTTTTTGATAACACTTTTCTGTAAGTGCGCTGTGTTCTTACGAGGTAGCAGATTGTACTACTGTATTCGAATTTCATTCGAATGAAATTATGGCTATTACCGATATTGAGCGTGTCGAAACCGATATTCGGCTTATTGACGAACGAGGCTTTTATACAGTTATGTGAGATCAGAAACATCAATCGCGCACTGTCAATTCTTCAAATGACAAATCAATGTGATGCCAGCGCAAGACAGGCAGGTGAGCTGTCATATACAGCTGACATAGACTTGGATTCGATTTCCGAGTCCAGTAAAGCGCTATTAAATTTATCTGTTCGGAAGTTCTCAGTAGCAGTCGCCCTTTATTACGTGGGATCTAAAAATATAACAATTTTGCGAAGCGAATTGTAATTTGTAAGAAAACTGTTACTAACCTATTGCATAATATATGAACTTAAGAAATTATTAATAAATTTACTTCTTCGAGATATACAGACCTATATGTATACATATATGTATCGAACCGGTCATCTGTACTCATCTCTTCTGTGTCCAAATTAAACACGTGTTGAACTGGACACGAATCTATAGATACATTGGTTTGACAAACGACAACACTCTGTCAAGCATTGTGCAAAGTATTAAGCGACATCACGAACGGGTCCACACCGGATTAAACCTCGAGTCTTTCATTTGTTGAAATAAAAGAGACTCTTTGTCTTAAGTTGAAAGAGCATTGTAAGGTAACACTCATTAAGTTTAGTTAAAGAATTCCGAAGTACATTTTTTATATACTTATAGATGTTTGGTTTTGTTGAGGAAATTTTAAACGGGTATTATTTTTATTGCAGTATATGGCTGCAATATACTGGCCGGTAATAACAGCCATTTATGGTATACACAAAAATCAAATCAAAATATTTGTTTGTGTAACATAGATGATGTTAATAATAAGCTCATAATTTTATTAGCTTATAAATTAGTAAAATTCAATAGTAGTAGTGTAACAGTTTCAAAATTATGTAATACAGTGTTAAATAAACAACGCGATAAAATCCGTATATAGTAGCTTAATTTCAATTTTAGGAGTAAGTTACTTATTTAATTATTGTAAACTATTTTACAACTTATCTTCAATATAATTTACAAACGCTAAAATAATATAATATTGTAACTTAACGGTACATAAATTAAA
The DNA here is from genome assembly GCA_963675205.1 of Catocala nupta. Taxonomy (NCBI): domain Eukaryota; kingdom Metazoa; phylum Arthropoda; class Insecta; order Lepidoptera; family Erebidae; genus Catocala; species Catocala nupta. The sequence goes on from OY776093.1 coordinate 26,600,029, forward strand.
GATAAATATTACACTTCAGTATTTTGTATATGGCTATGTCAAATTGTATGTTTGAAATAGATCTCGATGGACTCAAATGTTTTTGAGATGGCCGGGCTTTAGGTGACAACATAACTCAGCAAATATTGCAGTAAAAATAGTGGACATTTAGAAGCACATAAAGTTATGTATCCTATGGTACTATTCCGATTAGGTTTTAGCTAAAATATAACATATGTAAATATACATACAGCCTGCTGCACAAATATATAAGCACTTTACGTAAACGATTATAAACTTGCTTCCAAATATATAAGATTAACATTGCTGGCAAATTATATGAGTGTAATCCCTCTGTCTACCTCTTCGGGATACATGCGTGGGTATATATATACTTAAACATGCGTTATTGTTATCTTACCATCTTTTACGATGATTTGATGACATTACATACCTGCAAAGAAATAAAATAAAATTAGTAAAGATTATTTCACATACATATTGCAGCATAGTCCGTCAAATTGGAGTCAGTAAGGCCTACAAAAGATTACAGTCTAACAACCTTCTGTTGTAGTTCTTCGTTACGGAAGATTGCTATCCTTCTTAAGAAGGCACTGTAAAGACTAAAGTCTTAATTACTTGCGATGATAGAACTGCTAATTGTTTTTAAACAATCAGCAATGCGTGGGAAATGTCCTTGGTACCCTCACGTAGCCAGTGGACTCTAGTTGCAAAGGTCTATAAGCTACGTAACCGCTTACCAATAGTCGGAACGTATGACACAGTTATGAAATTAATAAATTTAAAAAATTATTCAATTATGTCAGAAATATTAGTCATAACTTAGTCTTCTTCCTAGCGATTATTAATCCCAGCTTATGCCAGGATCCGCTTATTTTTGGTCTAACGAGATTTAGCTGAATATCAGTTTTTACACGGAGCGACTGCCATCTGACCTCCGTAACCAAGAATGATAACATAATTCTATGGTTAGACCAGTCGTCAGGATATTCGAGGGCGTTGACTTCCCAGTAACGACTGCCATAGATGTTCATGACAGTCGGGACCCACTGTTTAACGTGCTTTCCGACACACGGGGTAAAACACCGCCAACTTCCTAACTCCGGGCTAATTATTAAGAACTTCTTGACAGAAATTCTTAATAAATTGCTACTAAGAAATTCTTGACGGCAAATCTTAGTAACGTTTTCCAAGCCCGACCCGGGAATCAAACCCGATACCTCATAATCCGCAGTCGTATATACTACCACTGGACCAACGTGGCAGTCATAACTTAGTCTCTCAGATTTTTTTTAATACTAGATGGTATTAAAGTAACTTAATAATGAATAGCAATTTTTATTTTATTGTAATAACATCCAGGGCCATGGACAAAACCTTCATTCGAAGCCTCTTTACAAAAAATAACGGTCAAAGACTCGTTAGGGCAAAAGCAATTAGGTCTGGTTCACAATGTAATGACGGTTACGCCCTTTGGCACTTAAGATCGATTAAAGAACTGGCTATCAAGCTCACTGAATAGATGATGGTATTAGACATTCTTACTTATATTATTAATGCGAATATGAGTTTGTTAAGCTTTTACATGAGCGGCTTAACATGATCATCATGAATTTTACATACACGTTGTATGGGGTACAGAAAAGGACATGAGTTACCTTTCATTCAGAAAAAAGCTTTCTTGCTTTTTTGCTTTTCGCGAGGCATAGGAGAAGGGAACGGGCGAAATTCTTTGACAAAATCTAGATTAACGCAAGCGAACCCGCGGACAAAGTATAATTTCAAAATAAAATATATCCAGTTTCGAAATAACGATTTGTATATCTATGATGTGATGACCGCCTTGTGGCGTAATCCCTTCCATAAAAGACCGATATAAGCCTATATGATAGGCACAGATAGTATAAATAGTCCAGCCGTTTCTTATCGCTGGAATAGTGTAATTCGTCCAGCCGTTTCTTATCGCTGGATATTTGCCTAAGTAAGTCACTATCATCAGTCGTTCAGTGTGAATCTGGACTTAATTGTCAATTTGAGTCACTTCAAAGGCTCGAGACACCCCTCACTCCTAAAGGGTTTATTATAGATAATTATTCGACCGCTCTTAATGTGGTTATGAAACTGAAGGATGTTTTAGGGATGGCATTTTTCACACAATTTGGCTGATCCAGATGTCAGTAGTAAAATAAAATTAGCTAGCGGAAAATAGATTTCTGAGAATTTTTATATTGTCCAGAATAATCCAGACACAAATATTTTGATAAATTATATATTCATTGTGTATAATATATGTAGTTTCTTTTATGGTATAGGAGGCAAACGAGCAGATGGATCGCCTGATGGTAAGCGATTACCGTCGCCCATGGACAACACCAGAGGAGTCACAAGTACGTTGCCGGCTTTTGGAAAAGGAGTACGCTCTTTTCTTAAAGGTTTGAAGATCGTATTGGTCTAGAAATAACGCAGGCGATAGTACATTCCACAGTTTTGTTGTGCGAGGCAGATAATTTCTGGAGAAACGCACAGTTGTGGACTTCCCAACCATCTAAATGATGGGGATGGAAATGCTATCGCGTAGGACGATGACGAAAAGAGGCGGCAGGGATCAGTCAGAACAATTCCTCGGAGCACTCCCCATAGTAAAAGCGATAGAAGATGCATAGCAAGGCCACATCTATACGCAGCGCCAAGGGGTCTATCCGATTTGAAACATCCTGGCAGTCGACGATTCGAGTCGCTCTCCATTGAATGCGGCCCAGAGGTAGAAGCTGTTGCTGGGGTGCTCCTGTCCAAAGATGAGAACAGTATTCCATGTGAGGCCGAACCTGCGCCTTATAAAGTAGAAGTCGGTGGGCCGGCGTGAAATACTGTCTCGATCTGTTGAGCACGCCAAGCTTTTTCGAAGCTAATTTAGCCTTACCCTCTAAATGGCCGCGGAACTGGACTTTCCAATACTGGCTGAGGCAGTTATGGGGATGTACATATTTCTACAGCAGATATGTATTAAAATAACAAATCCGATAAAAATAATAACACACATTTGTTATTATAGGTATAAGAACAAGTTCTGCTTGATAAGTAGACAGAAAAATAAGACGATTCGTAGTTGTGTTTTCTTTACATATTTGAGATTCTAAAATAATAGAGCCAAAATTTTGTCCATTCGAGTATGCATACAAACTTATCGCAACTACCATTATTGGCTATGGACTCATTGTAGAACCACTCCACCACCTTCCAACACAAATAATCTAGTTCCATTGCATATTTGATTTTGCACAAAATTCCATATAAAACCGAACGCCCACCTATACAGTAAGTCAAGAGACGTAACCGCATGAAATCCTCGGCGCTAAGTACAAAGTGTACTAATAATGGTGGCAGTTAAAACAATCGCCACTCATCGCGATGCAGCCTGCTAATAGCCTATTACGCTAATCTTATCTCGTGAAGCCTCGTTTGCAATAACGATTCCAATCAATTTCGCTGTTAGAGGTGCGAGAGAAAAAGTTTTCTTTTTGTAATTTTGATTTTGCCGCAAATATTGTTTCCTGTAAATGTACACGATATTTATTATGGATGTTTAGTTAGTGATTTTGGTATCTTTTAGATGCAAGTTTTATTATGTTTTTTTATTAAATTAGTATTACTACATTTTCCCTCTATGCATATAAAAAGGCGACATTGATTTGACAGAAATTAAGAATCCTTTTTAGGAGTTATATCATCGCCATGCCTCATTATAAATATCTACATATTTGTAAATAATGATTATGTACGCTAATTCCAGGTAATTATAGTTTATTTTATCGACAGCATAGAAAAATTTCAAAACGTTACTCACGAATGTAACAATTAGTAAAAAAATACTGTTATCTAATAATTTACCGATACATTTAAACACATTTTCAGCGACCAAAACAAGCACTCAAATAAATGACTGTTTGCATTCCACACTAAATGCACCAGTATGCGTACTAAATAAACAAATAACTCACATCAATGCAAAGAGGACATCGTAAATATTGAACGGGATTAACGAAGAAATAATGGCGTTTAAGAATTTTTATCTTTTCTTTATTTATTGGAGCGTCAGAGATTATTTTTACTCTGACAAATTATTGAGTGAATCTTTTCAGGTCGCTAGAAAATGTCAAGTTTTTTTTAGCGTAGGGTCAATGCAATATGGGACAATACATACACAAACATAATTGCTTTTTTGTTGCTCTGTAGATTTAACGCTTTAAGATGGTTTAAATAATTATGCTTATCTCTAAAATTGAAGTACCATGAAGAACTTGACATTACTAAAAATCAGACACATATAATAAAATATATTTAGAATCTTTAGTTGACATCTCAATCTACAAATATGCTCACATATCCAACTGTGATATAATAAAACTTTTGGCTTTCGTTATGATATTTATCCAGCATGTTAACAGCCTGTTTTCTTTTGACTTAAGAATGAAATGAAAGAATAAAAATATAATCACAAAGCAGGAAACAAGGAAAACGATGTCGATATATTACCGTTACTTATTCCACAAGTAACGGTAAAATACCGGCACTAATCTCCGTATGATTACGGAATATTAAAAGCCTGGCCAAAAACACGAAAAGCGAATTTAAAATTTGAATGCCGACACCCCTGTCGGTAATTTTTTCGCGAATGACTTGCGAGTAAGGATCATTTGTTCGCGAAACGGGCGTATTAACCCGAAAACGCTTACTAATAAACAACGGGCTAGGAGTACCGCAAGTCATTGAGTAGCGAGTGTGTTTAAATATTGATGTTAAATATGCAGAGTTAGGTTGAGACAGGTTTATATATGTGGATGCATCAGGGATTTATGCTTACTCTTCGTTTGTAGATAGCTCCATTATGGAAGAGAGACTAAAGCAAATCACATGACGTGCTTGAAAATGTCGTCAATGTTTTATGGGTCGTGCATTTCTTTGAGTAGAAGGATACATTTATTTGTAACGCTAAAAGCCTCAATTCTAGGCAGTAACACATAAAACGATTTTAAATATTTAAGGGGAAGCTAATGATTATATTGCTGAATATTTTCTAGTTAAACTAGTGTAGTTAATATTAATTAACTACACTAAATTAATTAGAAAATATTCACCTGAAAACATTAATCAACCTTGAGTGTTAGTTAAGTAACAGAGGCCCGTTGATCACAAGTTAATCATCGATCAAGGATTTAAGAGCTATTCAGTTAAGAGGTAAAGTATTAGTTAGCACAACTTTTTATAAAGCTGTATATTATTAGGCGTTTAGATCTCTAAATACGCTGATGATTAAATGCTAGCTAATGTTATGAAGAAATAAGCCTATTTCTTCTCGTCATTTCTAAAGATACTTTTGAGAACGACTTTCAAATTAAAAACACCAGTTCCTCATGAATTCATTTTCTAAGAAAACAGTAGCTACCGATTATATGCGGACATAAAAAAACAAAAATGGCTGCGCAAGTTTTACTAAACGAAAGAGACAGCTAGTAACAATAAGAAATAAAAATCAATAAGCTTGTTAGTTTTGTCGCATTAAAGTCTACACAAAATTCTTTTTTGTTAATTTTCACACAATATGTCGCAAGGCTGTCTGTGTGCTGTCTACAAACACTGCCTTTCATAACGTCAAGGTTAACAAGGGTAACTTCAGCTTTAATATCCAAATACATTTGTATGATTAATAGTTTCCACTGTTTGTAGAATAGTTCGTTATTTTTCAAAGATTTGTGTAGCTAATGTAATTAATTTTTGTGTTGAAAACGCTATAGGCCAGCCGGTACACGCGCCAAGGTGTAATTAAATTAAAATCTTGAGTTTTATTCTTAGTTTTAGCTAGACAATTGTTAATTATATTTAATGAACTAGCTGTGGTTTTTACTTCAAGGTAATATTAACTAAAATGTGTAATAATTAATATGAATGCGCAAGTGTTTGTTGGTTTTTTCTTATTGCACACGCAGCATCTGATCAACATGATTTTTGTAGATATTTTAATGACGAGAGAAATTCTTTCTGTTGCAAAGAACGAAATGCAATATTTTGTGTCCAAATACACATATTTTTTTTTTAAATACTTTATTTCCTTTGCAATGGTAACTTAGATGTATTACAGATTTTGAACCACCAAATATATGGATTTTCTGTGTATCTGTTATAAAATTAATTAAGCTGTACCGCAATACACATAAAGGCATAATTTTAATACATGCTTTCATGTGTATTACGCTACTGCTGATTAATATTGGATTTAAACGTGTTGTTGCGGTAAGCGCATGACTCAGACTAAGTAAGTTAGAGTGCATGCACTTTACTTTGTATTACAAACAATCTAGTTGGATTGAATCCTCTACGATGTAGTCTTCTTTTATCAGGACAAGTCTCGCTTTTGGAATAATCGTGTGATGGTGTTGTGGCGATCTTACTAAGCTTTCAAATAACGAACACAAAGAACATCCATATACCATGTATTTCTTTAAAATAAAAGTACACTATGTTACTCTCTGGCCCATACTACTCACTCTATGAAAAACATATATTATTTACTGGATAATCAATACAACATGTCCACATAATAAAAGCCAGCAAGCCACATAATTTCTAAAGACAGCAAATCGCACAATTTTATTGCAGACGACAACAACGTGCAAGTTTTATCAAAGGCTCGTCTATCAGTAATTCACCGCATAATGGCGTTTAATTCAATCGTTCGGCCCGAAACAACAGTTAACAATACATAATACTAGATAATGATACGTAATGGTCGGACATGCGACATCTACTTATATAAAACTGATGTAAGCATCATTTTCATTCGCATAGAACCGTGGGTGGTTCTGTGCGAATGGAAATAAAGGTTTTTGATTTAGCTGAAGTAGTGTCAGAGCTTTTCAAACCGAATTATGTAAATTATAATTACATACAAAATAGAAACAGATATGTACGCTCTTTCTGTATCCATTCCTCTTCTAATTAGTTCAAATAGTAAAGTTTAATGTAATTATTAATAACAAAACATCTAGTTTTAAATATAATTTATGACAGACTTTTTGAAGTGAAATCTTCTTTAGGCGCGTTGAACACTTTTTGGGTGAATAATAATCATGGAACTCGCGTCAGCGTTACCGAACGCTTTCCATGAGCTATATGTATACTGTGTATATACGTGTACTTTTTGAGTGAACAAAAAGCGTGAAACTCGCTTCATCGTCACCACACGCCAGTTACTTAGTTTTCACTTCTATCAGCAGTCCCCAAAGACTGCCCCGCATTTTATTTTTACTGCTGTTGAGTCAGCGACTAATATTTCGAGGCGGTATTTGCCACTCCTGTATATGGCTGGTTCCTTAGCATTGCTTCTGCAATATTGATTTCACGGATAGCGTTGTTTAAGTGGTAACCTCAGCACTACCATCACGGTGCATTCAAATCTCTCATGGAAAACATTTGTGTGATCCTCAATGGTTGTTCTAAGTCTTGGTATTCTTTGTGTCCTTCATTTGAACGTTTGTAAAGTTGCCCACGACACATGCATTATTTCAAGTTGCCTTTAAGGTTGAGTTGCTTTTAAACATAACCAAGCTGCCTATTGTAACGTAAGGTAGAACAGAAATGGCTACTCCTACTTTCGGTCCAAGCGCAAATACATCAGATAATATAGCCGAACATGCAATGTCCAGTTATATAAACTGTTTTGCATCGATCTCAGTGACCCATATCGATACGAAGACGTGTTGGAACTAGATGTGGTTTGGACGTAATTGTTTATGAAAGGGACCACATCGAATATACATATGTAGATTGTTCGTCGGTTTTCTTGTTCAAAGTAAATTGCCGAAACCAATATGCCGACCAGAATATCAGTCCTTAGAGAATGCTATGTTCTGTATATTAGATATTCATGTAATTAATATACATTTCGTATGGATAGGTAACAATATTTGTAGCAAAGTAAAAGCTGAATTAATAAACATTAACGTATTCCTCTGAAACTTCATATCGCTCGCACCGACTAAAAACGTTACTTATGTTTAAAGATCCATTTAGACAAAGCAAGTGTCATACTATGTTTGTTTTTGTGGTCAAATAACACAAGAACAGTAGTTGACACACAAAAAACTGTCATCGTGTGAATAGGACTATAATCCTATTGATACGGTACAGTATGTCTACGGTACTCAACACCACTTGCAAATGGCCTATGCTTTAAAAAAGATCTAGTTTGCTAGCGATAGAGAAAGATCACAGTGGTCCCTTTTCAGATAGATCTACACATCTCCTTGACCAGCCTAGTTAAACCTGGCAACGCTACTTACTAGATAAACACAACGCATAGTTGAGTGGCTACCTTCTTCTGTAGCATGGAAGTCTAGTCATTTGGTTCGAAATCCCAGGATATCAATATGCTTTAATGCTCTAAATATTTTACATTTTATTTCTTTCAGACAGCAAACAAAAAATCGTTGTCAATGCTTGACAGCTCGCTGACAAAGACCCACTTTAAAAATGAGGTAAGCACTACCTTTTATACATAATTCTTCCAGCGAAGCGACTGCCGGCAAAGTTTCGAGCAAAGTATAAGTCACTTACACCATTTAATACCGGCGAAATTGCATGCAGGTGCAAGTAATTTCAATTTTAACCGCACGACGCTTCTCATTTAGGGCTTTACATAACTGCCTATATAATAAACACCTCTATATGGTCCAATGGTAGTAACATGCTAGTAAAAAAATCGACTGTGAGGTGCCTAGTTCAATGGCTTCACGGAGTCAGGCATTATCTGTAGATAGTAATACTCGTAGATCACTTCTGAACGTCAAATAACTATTACTCCTTTGTTTTGGAAAGCTGGTAAAATAAACTAAATTATGTTTACATCTAGACTCATAAGAAAAATTTCTAGATCATTTCGTCATCTTTATCAGTCAGGAATTGAATCGGCAACACTTGAACGCACTACCAGAGACAACCTAGCCACCTATCCCCCCCACCACTCCCATACATGCAGTAACATATATTTCTTTACAGCCCATCTCTGCTTAACCCTTCAGTAATATATAGCTGCAGCCAACAAGCTATGTACGACAAAATTACGTACAAAAGCAAGCAATTCCAATTTGGAACACAACGGTCCACATCCAGCGCCGTAGATCACTGGCTATCACCAATGCCCGCATGATAAACACTGGCCACTGAATAATTAAAGCGTGTAGTGCGCAGCTATCAATTGTCTCATAAATATTAAGCAATCGCGCCTCTACTCGTGCCGGCCAGACGGTAAAACAGTAGCGGTAACTTCGCCAGCTATGACGTCATAGTCCAGTATCTTGTATCTGTAAAACAACTTGATTGAATTGACAGGTCTGATAAATTGCGACGACGCACACTGGATTGAAAATCGAAGAAATAGAGGTATTAAGATTTTAATGTCGTTTTTTGGCTTGAAATGGCTTCCGACACAATTATAGACAACACTTGCTTACTCTAAAGCCAATTATACTGGTCTAATACTACCTAATTCGGTTTAGTCATTAAAAAATACTGCTTAACCGATTTTATACAGTCAAAACAGAAACATTATAGTTAGAGGGCCCAATATTCAGTGTATACTTAGTTATTATTATTACTTTCTCCACGCTACCAACTACTTAATGCTCAATAAAAACACAAATGGTTTACTTAAAGCCGCCGTGTTAAATTACATAGCGCTTCAACATACATACTATAGATAAAAAATGTCTTTGTATTGACATAATCATATAGAAGTATTTTTACAAAAGCCAGTTCAAATTTTATAATAATGACCGTACATAAAACTTGATACTTTAATTTGAGCTTCACGCCCTTTATGCCAGATGTGTATTACGAACACATTTTACCACCTACGTATACTACAGTTTAGTATATCGAGCAGGTTTACAGACGCCGTGCTGTTCCTGAAAATGGTTTTTTATTTATTTATTTTACACTAGCTTTTTTACCTTTACCTACATAAATAAAAAGTAACCTATGGCCTTCCCCAGGCTTTAAACTTTATCTGTACCAAATTTCATTTAAATTGGTTTAGTGGTTTAGCCGTGAAAAGGTAACAGACAGATGGAGTACTTTCGAATTTATAATATTATAATAAGTAAGGATTAGTAAGAATTAAATAGAACAGATTGCACCAATTACACTAATGGATCAAAAAAATAAATAAAATGAATATGACATAAACCTAATATAAAGCATTCACGCGTTCTCTTCACTTGACCTTATACATTCTAATACTAGAAAGAAAGAAAGAAAGAAAGAAAGAAAGAAAAATGATTTATTTTGGTACCCAAAAAGGACACATTAAACAAAAAATAAAAATAAAAATGAAGAAATACAAAATAAAAGCAGAACAATAAACAAGGAAAAACAAAAATAAATAAAACTAGAAAAATAAAACTAATACTAAATACTATAATTTCATTTCATTTCTGCTCACTGGCAACACCACACCTTACCCAATGGCTCCCACCAAGTCAAGGCTAGTTATTGTGTTGTCAGTAATGTCAGTAAGCAGAAATAAACTATTGTTTAAATATAAGTTTGACTTAAATTTTAAAAGTAATATGAAGGTGTGTGTCCTATATATACCTTCCATTCATCTGCAAAAATATTAACTTCGGGGTTTGAGTCCAAGAGAGCGTTAAGCTGCTTTAGAGACCGAGGTGGTTGCGTTAAAGCGTTCTAAATGAAATACATCATAACAGTTTGACTAATTTGGAACCGAAAACTAAAAATCACGATCTCATGCAAATATATGTACGTACAAACGCCACGGAGCTCATTATGCTTCATTAAGCAGTATTCATCTTGTAAATTAAAAAGCTTTATAATAATAGTTTTTCTTAGCATAATAATAAACTATTGATTTACATTTCAAACTAAAATCACCACGGCCTAAATACAGAGTGAAAATCAACTGCTATTAAAATAACGATAAATTCACAGGATTGATACAAATTATAATTTTAGATTTGAAATTATGATTGAAAGGCATGGATTATAATCTAATCGACTTTGAATGTCGTTTAATTTGCAATAAATAATGTTCGTAACGAAGTTCGGTATAATTGACCTATTAGAAATATTAATTGCTGTATGGTTTGATTACAGTAGAAAAAGAGAATTTTGCTATTTGTTGGGGAAAACTTTTGCTAGTATGTTAAAAACTCATAAAAATATTAGGCAATATTAATATGTTGGCTAATATTATAACAAGGAACGTTTTAAGTCAATCGGTATATGTATTTGAATAGAGCCCAAAAGTATTCTATCAGCTTATCAGGTAGACCAAAACGGATATTTACGATTTGAATACTCTGTTTACAGGTTTTGAATTACCATAATTCGTCATCAATACATCCTAATCACTACAAACTAAACAAAGGAAATCATGAAAAAAATACCGCAAATGCCTATAACCTCAAATTTCACAACTTTCATGTACCCACATTGTCCGAAGGCTGTGAAAAAGGAGCAACGAACACGAAGCAATTACCGTTACAACTTTTATTGCAAGTGAGACGTGAAAGTTACAGATGGCGGCCCCAGTTTACTATGAATAAATCTATTCGTAGGAAACACTGCGAACACAATAAAGAGATATGTTATTTATGGGCCGAAGTAAAAATGTTTTTCATGTTGACGCTACTCGGCGTAAATCAAATTCGTAACTGTTGATGTAACGTCTGCAGCAGTAATATCGCCACATTTAGGGTAAGTTACCGGTACGATAACGGTAAGTGGTTGACAGTTTGCTTGCTGATAGTCAGCTACTTATTGAGCGCTTAGTTCTTTTATGATCAAAATAGAGCATGTGGGAGAATTTTTTCAGATGTGATTACCTCTTTATATTTTGTACTATAAATAGGATGATGACAGACACAGAAGGGCTAGGCATTAAGCAAAGGTACTTAATGGAAACATAGTCTAATATGTAAGGTATAGGATTTTCGATCACAAAACCGTGAGATTGATTCTTGTCCATTACACTACGCATGTGAACCGCCTCCGATATTTAGCTGGTATATTTATATTATGGGTTTTAGCTAGTACAAATCTGTGGTCTATGGTCACACTACAAATAACACAAAGCTAGTTTTATTTTCCTGAGTAAAAATTGTGAGTAAACAATACGCCGCAAACAGTTAGCTTCGTGCGTAAGTGATCATTTGACGTAACGTATGGAGCAGTTACATCGCGACGTTTACGTACAAGTTTTGACGATCCCAGTCCGTCATGTTATTAGTGACGTACGTTTCGTTATCGCTCACTCACATGTTTTATGTGAAAAGTAAAATTTGCAAGTTGCGATGTGTACGATATAGCGATTTCCGGCTGAGCAAACATTACTGTGACTTACATTTACAATTGTGACGTATGACTTGCGATATCTTTATATATAAAAAATCTGCTTCCGTATATTTGTGTCCGTAGAACTCGAAAAGTAGTCGATATATTCGCTTGAAATTTTACGCAACTTTGTATTCTATATAAGAGTATTTATATAACTGATGTTACCACAGGTACAATTAAAATATCAGACTGAACCTTAGCTAAAGATTAGCTGGGTATAATTAGTTTGAATACAACATTTTTGCTGGTTTTTTATTTATCTCCTGAAAACGCAAAGCATTTTCCCTTTTTAAATGATTATAAAATGCGTTTGTTAGAAGCTGGTTCAAGTCGATAGCGTTATAGAAAAATCGAAATCAAGATCAATGCAAGCACAGTGCTTTATGCGTATCAAGGCAGAACCTGTCATTAGGTGTTATATGAAGATATCTGTACACGCAGTTATTACGAAAAGCAACGCTTACTCAGCAATACTTACAATCTCAAACAGTAGCACATATCCGTAGGTAATATAACGGTACAAATTGAACAATAACGTTACTTTATATCGGTAAAGGGTTACTTGCGTGTTACAGCGAAGTCTCGGTGATCATTAGAACGGTAATGTTATAAAATTATACACCGCAGACGAATTACTAAGCTATGGGAACCATAAGGCACCTTATTTTGTATAATTATTATTAATCATGCTATGTTCATTGATTGAAATGATTCATTGTACCGTTAATTGTTATTGTGATAATGTTTTTAAGGAAGCGGTTGGAGGGTTTCGTTTTAATGTGACCTGTTTGAAGGGGAACTGTTTCTACTACTGGCGTGTAATCATTTGATCATTTGGTTTTACAGTTGGTACGGGGAATAGAGTATTGCTTGGTAGAAATAGTAAGGCTTCGTTTCTTCTTTATTACTTATGTAGACAATCAATATAATTCCAAGCCACTAAACTTTATAAACCGCATCATGTATACAATACCTATAGTGATCTTTGCGTGATGCCTAAGAAAAAAGGTACACAACAATTTTAAAATCTAATATTTTGATTAGAGATATAAAGTTTATGTAAAATACTTTATACATAATGTTGTCTTCTGTTTACGCGAATGTTATTCATTGAAATTAAACTCATTTATACGGATTTTATCGCGTTGTTTATTTAACACTGTATTACATAATTAAGAAACTGTTACACTACTACTACTATTGAACTTTATTAATTTTTAAGCTAATAAAATTATGAAAACTATTATAGGTACGGGGAGAACCATGACCATGGCTGCAAAGCTGAAAAGCAACCGAAACGTCGGGGAAAGCGTAAAATAAATAAAAATAAAAATAGTACTAAAATTTAATAAGCTTAAAAATTTGTAAAATTCAATAGTAGTAGTAGTGTAACAGTTTCAAAATTATGTAATACGGTGTTAAATAAACAACGGGAAAAAATTCGTATATAGAAGTTTAATTTCAATAGTTTATACATATTGAACAGATTACTGTTTAGTATGTATTGAAAAAAAATTGATGTGCAGTTTAAAACTAATGAAATTAAATAGAGTAGGCACTTTAAAAATCAACTAAATAATCAATGGATCACGAAGTAACAATAAATTTTATGCACGTCAAGATTTTATGAATTAGTAAGTTTAATTAACTTATATACATACATTATCTCACACCATTGAATATCCCTGAAGAGGTATGCCTGAGTTAAGTATATTATACCCACAATTTGCTTGCAATGCTTTAAAGTCACACGTAAAACTATACCCGTCTAGAACCACAGTCGCAATCACCGTGCTACCATTGCCAATTCCTCGACATGAAAACCCAGTCACGACTTTTGCCTGACCCGGAAACCGAATCCGAGATCTCATGCAAATCAGTCCTACTCATTCGCCATGCCACCGAAGCAGAAAAGCTGACTCAATTTACATTCACATTAAATGCTAAGTTCAGGCAAGATACCAGATAGAAACACGTCTTCTTCTTCTCCCTTCGCCTTTATTATTCCCAAGTCATTTGGGGTCGGCTTTTCTAGTCTAACCGGATTTGACTGGATATCAGTTTTTACACGGAGCGGCTGCCACCTGACTTCCGCAACCCGAAGGCTAATGATACTCTAAGGCTAGACCAGTGTCAGGATATTATAGGGCACTGACTTCCCAATAACGACTGCCATAGATGTTCATGGCAGCCGGGACCGACGGCTTGACGTCCTCTTCGGGGCACGGAACAGGCGATAATTGTCAATCAATACGCACATAATTTTGAAAAGTCATATAACTTCCGAAAGTCAGAGGTGCGCGACGTGGTTTCGAACCTGAGACCCTCTGCATTGTTGTCTGTTGGTCTCCCCATTGAGCTATCGCTGCAGATAGAAACACGTTTACTGTTTTAAATCACCATTTAATTACAAACTTACTAATTAAAGACACGGACATTCTTAACATATCAGCCTCCGAACTAGGAGTATCTACCCAACAAAACATTACAAAATACTATTCTGAAGCCATCGCCAATAAAACGGCATCGCATACTAGTACACGGGCCATCGATGCCAAATATCTGCCTACCCTCACACGTGCAGTCGCAATAATATCGGTAATATCGAACCGACGGTTAACGACGTGCAATGAAACACCGAGAGAGACGGTTAAATGCGTCGTGTATGGTTTTAACCTTTAACTGAACTATTATTGGGTATGGCGATGTCATTTTATTAGTTAAAGAGTTGTTAGACGATTTTGGAATTGTTCGGGTTGGATTTGATGTGGTTTGTTGAAGCCGTGTCTGTAATGTTTGTGCTCGTGGCGCAGCGGTGGTGAATGCGATTGCTGTGCATGTCTTAGGTTCGATATCCTGATCGGGTAATCTTAAACTACGGATCATAAAATTCTTAATAGTACGGAGTTTGTATCTGTACCTCGTAAACGTGGGAACTGAATCATAGTTGGTGAAATGTGGGTAGAATATACTTCTGCTCTGTTTGAGGATATAGGCGTGAAACTGAGTAAGTATAATTTTATAAAACATGGTGGAATGCTCTCTGAAGTAAAAAGGGAGCGTAGAGAAGATGAAAGAAGATGATGCAAGATGGAAAATCCCGGATCCTACAGACTAAAACTATCATGGTGTGCTAACATTATTACGCTAATCACTCCCAGCGTGTGGAAAGCGTACAGCGCGCATTCACTAGGCACCTTGCCTTTACATCACGCAGTATTTCTTCACGCTGCCCATATACAGCAAGACTCGAGCATTATAATATGTACTCGTTGCGTGATAGAAGGACGATGCATGGCTTGTTGTTTATAAGAAAAATCTTAAGAAATGAAATGGATTGTATCAATTTGCTATCTAAAATATCTTTTAACGTCCCTAGCAGGTTACCGCGATATGCTCTCACAAATATCCTTTCATCTTCTAGGTCTAGAACTAATATTGGACTTAATTCACCAATAAATAGAATGTGTAGTGATTTAAATGCTCACACAAAAAGTGTTTTCGATGCTGACATATTTCATGACACCGAAAATAAATTTAGAAATAGGTACCTGGAGTCACTAGGGATTACCGCTACATCATAGTTTTTTTAAGTAATTTTAAGCAATATTTATTGTTTTGATAATGTGCTTCTTATTTTTATTGTGTTATTTTTGTTTTTGTTTTTTGTATTTTATTTGAATTGTCAATTTAGCTTATGTTAAACTCTTCAATGTCGTTGTATTCTTTTTGTGTAAGCTGTGTTAGCCCGTAATTGGCATATGCATAGGACTGTGTATTGATATAATTACCTAATATATGTATATATGTATATGCTGTGGGATAACCTTTAATAAATAAATAAATAAACATGGTAGCTGCCTTGAATAATAGGTGGGTAATAAGGTAATAGGTCGCTAGAACTGGCACTTCTTCAGCGAATCACCCGAACACCTTTGCTATCTTATCTTATTCTTATTCGGGGGCCAGTCAGCGTAGACCGGCGATACTTCGACCATCTTTTGTGTCGAACACCTTTGCTAACTTTGTAATACGTATTTTAAATATTTGTTCAGTTAAAGGAATGAATCCACAGAACACTGCACATTGCATAAAGCAAGATAATAAATCACGGTGACCATTTTTCCAACGTGACCAAAAGTACAGATTAAATCAATGTCCTCTAAAACTTTAAACAGTTACTTTAAGATATATTTTCTCTTAAAATTAAGTCTAAGTTCATTAAAGTGACCTTTATAAAACGAATTTTCAGTTGAAGTAAACTAAAGTAAAAATAAATGTGGACTCCATTAACTCTAAATTACCTTTCATGGATTTCGTTTAAACATTAACGGAGAGAACGCCGAATGAGCTTTTTTTAAAGTAAGCTTGAAGATTTTGAACATAGACATACGGCTTTATATTCTCTAAAGGATAAACAGAAATGTATTTCTCCCAGTTTTTCGTCTTTACTGGGTACATTTGCACGAGGCTATTATTAAAAAAATCCAACAGGAAAACCCAATATATGAGGCCGCGATATATGCTATAGGACTAACAAGGCAGAACAATAACACTTTAACTTCAAACTTGGCATCGAAAATTCCTACTATAATAATATTATATAATTCCAACAAAACCTACGAGATATTAAAACAAATTTAACCCTAAGTAATCACAAGATCGACAAACTTCCATCTAAAACCTATCAAACATTCAAGCTAACCCCAAACGACGCGGTTAAAGTCGCCCGCAAAATAAAAAAGGCGCACAGTCAAAGCTTTTAAAAGAAAACACCAGTTGTTAGGTGACCGCTTGCCGATCGCGATAGCCGCCGACGACAATGTGGCGGATTTATCGCTGGCCACAGTGCGCACTTAAGTCCCTACCCGGGAGCTAAAAAGGAAAGTTTAAAGTCGACTACCATCCGCGACGGGTTAAAATGCCAGCCATGTTGTACTCGTGTGTTTTTATGTAGCTCTATTTAAGAATTATTGGGAAAAATGTTTTTCGCTTTGATTTTGATGGATCTTGAGTTACGTATATGTTTGGGAATGGATGTCGTGGGTAAGTGGTTGTTATGTCTTTATGCTATACTTAGCTCTGTCCTATGTATGGCTAAGTTCTGAAGGGCTAGTGTACAGGTATTGTGCATTTTGCTGACAATAATAGGTGCAGAAGCTATTACTATTAAAAAAACTGTCGCCATTACACCGCCACGCAGAGCCTTTAACGTTAAGACTGCGCCGAGCGTAAGACGCGGTTGAACTGAATGTCAGAGTTCGATTTTCAAATCGGCGCGCGGCCGCCATAGTTAAATTGTATGGAGGATTTGAAGTGCTTTTTTGATAAATATCTATCTTTATCGTCAACCAATAACTTAAATATTTGGGACGGACAAATTGCAATATAACTATTTATGTTTCGTTTAAGCTGTAAAATAGGATAGATTTCTACTGTTATAATCTAAAATCACGTAACACAAGCTTACGTTTTTGCACTTTTCGTGCATATTTACGTAATTTTGTAGGCGAAAATATTAATTATTTTAAGTATTTTACGGAGTAATTGTAAACACATTAATTGTTATGGTAAATGTATATTTTATATTTGTATTAAACAAAAAGTATTGATTTTATCAACTTAACTGTGACCTCCTGTTTTGGCATATTTCGCTCGGCGCAGTCTTAAGTTAATCGCTGACGGAAATATTATTGTCTCTCCATAATGTTCCAGAAGATATGTGAAATCTGCCTACTAACATTGGGCCAGCGTGATGCACTATGACCTAATCTTTATCATACTGAGAAGATGCCGTGCCTAGCAGTGGGCCGGTTTATATACAAGATCGATATTATTTATTTTTATACGAGCAGCTCGGTGATCGTGGCTGTTAAAATATAGTTGAAAATTCGCTGCTAGTATAGATATAGAGAGGACTAAAAAATATGTGGCAAAAAAATTATCAGTATAGGTATATTCATCGAAGTAACCTTTGCTATTTAAATGACGTCATGAACAGCATAACCTATAGCACAGCTTATATGTATAACCTTGTTTATTTTGATGACAACTAAAAAGTTTGAAATAAAGGCTCATTAGAATGGGACCTTCAGCTATTGTTGGACAAGTCTCTTCGCTACATCGTTAGTGGTCCCCGGCGCCATTAGTGGCATGAAAGTAACCGTCTGACCTCCTGCTCGACCTCAGACTTAGTTTTAATGTATATAATTATGTAATTATTATTAGATTTTTTATACTTTTTCACAAATTTAAGACAAACTATTGTAAGCCTTTTTAAAGTTAAGTGCTGTTCTAAAATTTTCATTCTTAAACTATTATTTACCAGCGACCCGTCCTCGGCTTCGCACAGGTAGTTTAAATAAAACCTTAACAAATTTTACACCTAAACTTTCCTTATGAATCACTCGCTTTATTGGTGAAAACCGCACGAAAATCCGTTCAGTAGCTTCGGAGTTTATCGCGAACAGACAGGCAGACACGGCGGGGCACTTTGTTTTATAATATTTAGTGATGCAGAGACATTATTATATATTTACTTACGTCTGATTTTTTAATGGGTAAGCAGAAAGACGCTGGTATAGTTATAAGTAAGTCAAAAGAAACTATATTAATACCTAATAAATGAATAGCCCCTTACACAAACACAGCGTTAATAAAACGTTAAACCAACAGCAATTTCATCACCGTATAACTAAAAATAACGCTAAGATAAGTAAGAATGGGCGCATCAATAACGGTACGACTCATTACCAAGATAATTGCAGCGATAACGCAAATGTTCCGTATCTACGTCAAACAACTGCCAAATATCAGAGATGCGAGAGATTATGCGACGTACCCCCGAGTTGGCAGGCTCGTGGTACGGGGACACTTTTGTAGGGATGTCCGTTTTATTCTATATGTTTGCTAGATTTTGCCGGCGGCTTCACTCTTGTAAATGTTAGCTTAGATTAGTGACAGTATTTTCTTCTGGACGGAAGGTACCCTATGTTCTGTTCTGTACTTCTGACAACGTGTAACCCAAAAATTCATATAGATCAGTCGAGTAGTTAAGGCGTGAATGCTTAACAAAGAAACAATCTCATATTCGCATTAATAATATATATATTTTTTTATGGCATATGGAGGCAAACGAGCTGACGGATCGCCTGATGGTAAGCGATTACCGCCGCTCATGGACACCTGCAATCCCAAAGGAGTTACAAGTCCGTTGCTAGCCCTTTAAAAAGGAATGAAGGAGGGAAAGGACAAAGAAAAGGATAGGAAAAGGATCGGGGTAACTGGGCCTCCGGCTCTCTCACTCACCGATACGAAACGCAACAGTACGGGTACCGTTACTTCAAGCCGGTATTCTGTGAGAGGGTAGTACTACCCCGTTCGATCCGGCCCATGCATGCTGAAATCAGCGAGGCTCTATTAAATCTACTAATCTTTATAAACATTATAACAATGGACTTAAAGAACACCCAGACTAGGATCAACGATTTGTGAACCACACAATTTTTGTCCCGTGTAGGAAACGAACGAACAACACTCGGAGCAACCGTGCAATAAAAAATAAAATACAAATACCTACATATATTCAAAAATAATTTAATCTATTGTTCTTACTAGGCTTGATCCAGTAGTATAAATTAGTATGAGCGTGAAATTCTGAGTTTAAAGCATTGGTATTGTTGTTAGGACATTCCTAGTAGCAGTACGGAGTCCCTCCATTACTATTTGTTGCCTTCCCTTTCGGACACGTCTAATCTATATATGTATGTACATATGTTGTATCAGTGATTTAAACTACAACAACATTCAATAAAGAACTAATCATCATATACAACCAACCAGGCTTTCAAAAAAAGATTACGGTAAATATAGTCAGTAAAAATCAGTCAGTTAGTCAACACATCCATAAAAATCCAACAGCAAACATTAAAAACCAAAGCTAACAAAAGCAAGTTTTAAAAGCATTTTTTAATTAAACAAAAAGGCCAACTAAAACGAAATTTTAATGAAATCACCGCAAAATAATCCGTCTAGTGGATTATTCGAATGCACAGTTCGCGTGAACAGGTGCAGATTAACACGCTATGTGGGTTGCACGCGAACACGTGGCACGCACGCGATCTGCACGTGGAATGCTGACTCCGCAGATACGCAGATCGACACTTAGTGGGATTGTGACGTCACTGGTTACTGAACATGTTTGAAGAAGCCTCATAATAAATAGAAAACCATATATAAGAAAACAGTTACGGCTAGTTCAAGAAGTGAGTTAGTTAGCAAGGCCATAAAAACGAAAGAATATTGCATTTACTCTATTTGATTTGAGAAGATATCTTTTATGCGACAATCCTAAAACTATTTTAAAGGTACAATAATAGAATATCGAGATAATTGTAATCTTACTTTAATAAAATAAAAGATCTTGTCAGATTTTATCACGCCTTATATATCCAATACATATTACGTGGCTTTTACGCATAAATCGCCTGCCTCGCTAGAGCAGCGGTAGTCAATGCGATGTCAGATGCATGCGGTGTCAGGTTTGATTTCGGGGCCGACAAAGTGTTAGTGGATTTTTTATCAAGAAATTCGTCGTAGAAGCATGGAACCTGGAACTGTGTCTATTAAACGACAACAGACTCGCCTTTTCCGTGGAATCTTTTAGATCACACTCTATCTACACCTTTGGGGTTACAAGCGTAATACTATATAACATGTATATCCCTTCAAGACACAGACAGTTAAAATTTCAAATTGATTTAGTGTACTTCATAAATCGTTTACCTACCGTTAATACCGATAATCGTTACTGCAAATTAACCCAGGCATTTAGGTCAACAATTTAATAGACACGTAAAACGACTACAAAAGGGGCAGCTCCTACCTCAATCGATAACAATCTATGCTTACTGAACAAAATATATAATATATAGCATATTCTTTCCCCATTTAATTCCCTCCAGTATGGCAGCCCTGGCTCTCTCAGATAAATTTACGCGATTTAGACATGATTAATGCCTCGCCGGCCGCCTCCAACTTGATAAGGAGAGAGATACTGGCTCTATAAAGTCTCCTTCGAACCAACAATTTTGTGTAACATGCTTTAGTTGCGCTGGACTGATTATATCGGATATTAGGC
Organism: Catocala nupta; assembly: GCA_963675205.1. NCBI lineage: Eukaryota > Metazoa > Arthropoda > Insecta > Lepidoptera > Erebidae > Catocala > Catocala nupta. Next base: position 26,621,579 of record OY776093.1, read on the forward strand.
CGAAGATTCGACCGGTTAGTGAGAAAGTAGCATGTAGGAGAATATGCTAAGATTGTAATATAGTATCGTGATAAGTATAGCTGCCTGTGTATGCGACTGTTGTCTGTGCATGAGATGCCGGGTTCAATTTTCGGGTTGGGCTCGAACCGAACCTGAAAATTAAATCGAGAATTTACCAGCAAACTGCAATAATACATCGTTAAAGCAGTTTGCTGTTAAAAAAAAACAATCGCCCAATTCAAATTCCCATAAGCCACCCAAGCAGCTAAAATCTCAATGCATAGAAAAAAAAATTATCAACCGTACACCATAAATCAAAGGATAAATTAGTTACATACTTTTTTTGCACGACTGAAAGACTAGTTAATATATACTTATTTTACAAAATGTTTGTAATATATTGTAAAGTCTAAGGCAAAAGTGTATCATAGATAATAGATTAATATGTTTATTGTTTCTTTTACGTATCTAAAATCTCCAATCCATTATTCATACAGTAAAAGTACTAAAGATATAATATACTAGATGTGCCCGCGGTTTCGCCCGCGTTTATGATTACTGCGCCGTCCCCGTGGACTGTTGCGTGATGTTATATAGCCTATAGTTTTCCTCGATAAATGGGCTATCTAACATTAAAAGAATTTTTCAATTCGGATCAGTAGTTCCTGAGATTAGCGCGGTCAACCAAACAAACAAACTCTTCAGCTTTATAATATAAAGCTGAAGAGTTTGTTTGTTTGTATACTCGTATAACATCACGCTACGACCCACGGGGGCGGCGCAGTAATCATAAATGCGGGTGAAACCGCGGCCACATCTAATATATTATAAACACAATACACACTAGGAGTAAGTCTTGTAACACAGAGAACACACTAGACGAGGTACAATTATTTATGAATCACATAAATTTTTGTTCCGTGTGGGATTCGAGCCACATTCAGCGTAGTAGCGAGGCGACCGATAAAACCACGCAATCAGTGCCTTAGAAAAATTAATGAATTACATTTAAAAAGCATGGCTGCGATACCATAGATTGTATTGTTAATTATCACTTGCTTTAAGAATGAAGAAACAACATTATACAAACCAGCATGTCCGAGAGTTCTCCATAACATTTTCGAAGATACATATGTGAAGTCAGCCAACCCGCACTGGGCCAGCGTGGCGGACTATGGCTTAATCCTTCTCACAATGAGAAGAGGCCCGTGCGTCCTGCATGTCCAGGGAAAGTTGAATACAGGGCTGATATAATTATTATTACATTTGAAAACATCAAAATCTGACAGTTATTTGCAACGTTGCCACTCAAGACAGACAAGATGTAAGCACTCTTGAAGGCAAGGTGAAGGAACTGAGAGGGGGAAAGAGGGGGAGTGGAATCTATAAATTTTTACCGTAGGCCGAGAAATCAGTAGAACATAAATTGTAAAAAGGCGTCGCCGGAACGAGCAGAATCGTCAAATGGTGTGGACGAGATACATTTTAGATATCGATAGGGTTGCCCGTCTCGATAAACTAGCACTGAGATTTGCCAACAATGAAATCTTCGTTCTCACTTAACGTCTTTTGAGTTATTCGAGAAAAAAAGAACATTGTAGTTTGTACTTATATACTTGTTGGATACTCAGAAACTGTTATATATGTATTATTATAAGTTTTTACCCCTTTCAAATGTAGCTACATTTTAGGCTAGCAAATGAATAACAACATTGAATTTATGCAATATAACTCTGAGCCTGTTACACTTTAGCACTTATTCGTAATGATTGTAGTATTCACTTTTTATTTTGTGTCAGTGTTAATAAAATTAATTGTTGGCCAACACTTATTTATATTATATTGAATAGAGAACAAACGTTCTCTATGCAATATAATTTCCGATGTATATATACGCTAAGTATAAATGCATATAACTTAAATGTCATATGCATTTATATTATTTGCTAAAGATAAACTGCAAGTTTCTAAACCTTATGAGATGAAATTGCGAAAAAAATGTGTAAGGAATTGATTATTCCGTGAGATATTTTATATTAAGCCTTTTTATTCCAGCACAAGGAAATATGCTAAATAATTCTAAATAAAATACAAATTGGTGTCATAACATTACATTTACATAATAATCTACGTTTAGTAATAATAATACATTAAACAATTGTATTTCACAGACGCTTTATTTCACAGTTATTCCTACAACTCGCCGACTAATACTCATTTTATGAATCGCTTACAACGTTACAAGATATTTATAAATATTTTAAATACGAGATCAAAATCGCAAATCACTTTTTACCCTTCGGCAAATTCAATTTTAGATGTTCGCAGCCCTAAGCGGGGCGAAGCTCCCGCCGTTACTGAAACTCGGCGGTGTAGCACTGGCCGAAATTTATGTTACAATCTGGTTACCGGCAATAGAGCCTTGTTACACACTACATGTTTAACAAAAATATATTTTTATTTAGTAAATAACATGTATGCTTATTACAGAGATGTAACATTGATTTATACAGAAAATCGTGATATAGTTCGACATTTGATGTTATTATTGGGATGGTAACAAGTTAGTAGTGAAGTTGTATACTATTAGTGAATGACAGTCAAACTAATTAGCTGACTATTTTGGAAATAGTAAGAGGTCTATCGTTAGCAGGATTTCATAGAGCTTATATGTTACTAAGTTAGTAGACTATTACTAAATTATGACCATTATGTGCAACGAAGTGTTAACGAATAAGCTATTAGTGAAATAAAGTTACATTAATGGTGGTCGGGTCGTCACTGTCATTGCGCCGAGTACTGTAGGTTCGATCTCCACACGGGACAACATTTATCTGTGATTCATAAATAGTTGTTTCGAGTAGTGTTTTTTCTGTCCGCTGTTTGTAATTTCCCACGGAACAGAGAAATTATACCAAGTGAGTACATTCTTTTTTAAACCATTAAAACAACATAAGACTTAATTAAAATTAGAATTGTGAAAATGTTAACATTGTATTTTATATTAATATCAGAATATCGATAGCTCAGTGGGGAGACCAACAGACTGCAATGCAGAGGGTCTCGAGTTCGAACCCACGTCGCGCACCTCTGAAGTTATATGAGTTTTCGAAATTATATGCGTATTGATTGACAATTATCGCCTGCTCCGTGCCTCGGAGAGCACGTTAAGCCGTCGGTCCCGGCTGCCATGAGCATCTATAGCAGTCATTATTGGGAAGTCAGTGCCCTATAATATCTTGACACTGGTCTAGCCTTAGGGTATCGTTAGCCTTCGGGTTGCGGAGGTCAGGTGGCAGCCGCTCTGTATAAAAACTGATATCCAGTCAAATCCGGTTAGACCAGAAAAGCCGACTCCAAGTGACTTGGGAATAATAAAGGCTAGGAAGAAGTATCAGAATAAATAAACGAAGCTAAACAGTCCGCCTGCTATGATGTGGGTACGATAACCGTCTAAAGAATAATATGATTCGGCCCAACATATACAGAAGTGTCAATATTTACCACCAAATGAATATAAGAATAGGGATAAGCATGATATATAGTAATAACATGGCCGACGATCACCCATCTAATAGACACTGTCGGATGATTATGGCGTTACTCATGACAGTTTAAGAGTCATTCGGAGAAGAAGCCATTTTCTGGAATAGCTATTATCATTATTCTTTTAATAAAAAATACACCAAAAGTTGTTGTAAGCTGTGAACAGAGCCTTTACCATCATCTGTTCAAGCATGAGCAAGATTGAGACAGCGTGTTAGCTTTGTCTCGCGTTAGCACATGTGATTATAATGCTTTAAGAGATGGTGGTCAGTCCTCACATGCCATTATTAATAGGCGAAGCTGGTTGCAATTTCGTTGACAATTTCGGAAGAAGATTGACTAGGGTAATAATAATGTTCTCTAAACCGAATTTCGGTCACGGCAAGCAATCTTAATACTGGATACTGGCCATCAGCTCAGGACATATTCTAGTAGACAGGTGTGTGCGCAAACACAAGAGCCCTCTATTCTCTCACTTTCATAGTCCGATAGGACGGCAATCCGACACAATCAGTGACAGATAAGGCGTACGTTCAATGGCTTTATGTGTATGTCGGGTCATAGTGGTGGACACTTAGTTATAAAAGTAATAGCGTTGAGGAAACATTCTAAACTACAATTATAAAAAATTGAGGAAGGTAGAAGGCTATAAAATATCAAACTACGAGCTATGATAGCGGATCAGTTATCATAAACGTGAGTGAAACCTTGGTGTCAGCTAGTGAAATAATCATTTTAAAACCTATATTCAACACGTATAACTACTTGGGCGCAGAAAAATGCCACAATGGCGTCTCCAATCATTCTTTCTTGGGATTGACAACCCATTGCATCATTAACGAAACGCTTTTAAAGACATGTGTTTAGCATTGCGTCGCGTCGCGTTACGTTGCGTCGCAGTCGACTCGTTTCCCATTTCCTTCGCAAATACAATTACTTAGAAAATAATGTAAGTATTTTATAATACCATGTCGGTATCAAAGGTTTTATACAATATACTATAATTTACTTAGCCGTTTAACGGTATTAACAATTTCTGCGGTATCTTTGTATATTTTAATCTTAATACTGTAATGTCTGTGTTATTTTATAAAATTTTCTGAAGTGCTTCGGTATTGTAAGCTCCAGGCAAGACTTAATAGAAAACCTAATTATCAAAGAAAATCTCGTATGCTTTGTAAATACTAAAATATGGTTCCTTTATTTGTTACTGATATTGTAATATAAAATACATATAAACCTATGTATGTATGTAGTTTTTTGAGATAAGGCGAAAGCCTATACTTACTCCAGTGGAGTAGGCAGAGACTGCAGACTTCCTCTTGCTGCGATCTCGGTACATCTGTCTTGCCGCATATACTATTACCAGGCACAATTCCAGATTCCGTGCTGCTACTAAATATATATATATATATATATATTATATATATATATATATATATATATATATATATATATATATATATATATACATACTAGCTGACCTGCGCAACTTCGTCTACTTCACATAAGAGAATCTTCCCCGTTTTTGCAACAGTTTTCATTGATGCGTCGCTCCTATTGGTCGTAGCGTGATGTTATATAGCCTATAGCCTTCCTCGATAAATGGGTTATCCAACACTAAAAGATTTTAAAATTCGGATCGGTAGTTCCTGAGATTAGCGCGTTGAAATAAACAAACTCTTCAGCTCTATAATATTAGTATAAATATCCCCGAAAGGGAGATTCATAACATGAATATTTTGCCAGGTAAGGTTTAAGATCCCACATGATAGAGAGCGAACCTCCTGCTTTTTATCAGGCAGGCTTTTTTACAGTTCCAAACTCAGTGCTGCTACTGTCAATCCCTACCAGAAACACTCAAATAACATTTGTAAAGCCGAGACCGACCCGAGAATGGAATCTGACACCTCACACTAAGCAATCGCGCACACTACCACAGATAATGCTGTAACCGAAAATCTCAATAACACTTTGCTTAATCTGAGCATGGAACCCAAGACTGAAGAATCGTATACACTGCCTCTGAGAATTACTTAATTGAAAATCCGAATACCACTTTACTTTACTCGAGAATCGAATCCGAGACCTCACGCAAAACAGTCGCAATCATTACCGCTGCGCCACAGAGGCAGTACATATGTACCCTGCACGATTAATTTCATGTTCCGCACAACGTTTATCTCGCAGCCCAGCATCTCAAAGAGCGGACTAATCCACACATTTATACGCAAGGATACTAATCTCACATCTAATGCCACGGTTTAGATGTATGTTAAGCTGATAACTCTCCTATTATCGTGTGTGGGTTCGTGTCTTGTTTACGAAAGGCTTGTTTATGCCTACTATCAGAAGACAATGACAGTCGAATCTTAAGTCAATACTGGTATTTTAAATCACACAGAAGATGTATTGCCATTTTACAGAAGATTGTACAGACGAAGCTTTGTGTTAGGTTCTACAATAATTATTTTTGTAGCAGTATCCTTGTCGCTGCCGTCACGCTCATTGTTGTAAGTTCGAATCCAACACGGGACAATTCTGTATTGTTAAGGTAAAAGTGGATGAGTCCCAAATATAGAAAAATAAGTTAATAATAATATTCTATCACATACACACAACACTATCTAGCCCAAACTAAGCAGAGCTTGTACTATGGGTACTAGACAATGGATAAACATACATATGTATATACCTACTTCTTTTTGCTAATACTTTCATATTATATATAGAAACACCTAGACCAAGACAAACATCCATGTCCATGCACACAAATGTTTGACTTGTGCGGGAATCGAACCCGCGACCTCAGGCGTGGCATTCGGTTACATTACCCACAACGCCATGGAGGCCACCGCCTTGACAGTTATTTACATAAAGAAGATGTCTGATGACTCATTTCCTTTTTACCCTATTATACATTATTGTTTCTTCTCCCTAGCCTTTATTATTCCCAAGTCACTTGGGGTCGGCTTTTTCTAGTCTAATCAGATTTGACTGGATATCAGTTTTTACACGGAGCGGCTGCCACCTGACCTCCGCAACCCGAAGGCTAACGATACCCTAAGGCTATTGGCAGGGTATAATAGGGCACTGACTTCCCAATAACGACGGTCATAGATGTTCGAGGCACGGAGCAAGCTATAAATTGTCAATCAATACGCACATAATTTCGAAAAGTCATATAACTTCCGAAAGTCAGAAGTGAGCGACGTGGGTTCGAACCTGAGACCCTATGCATTGCAGTCTGTTGGTCTCCCACTGTTATTTATTATCTAATTATACAAATAACATTTTTTTTAATATATGGGACTTACCCGGTTTTACCTTAACACCACAGAACTATTCGTATGATCCTAAATGATTGTTCTGAGTCCAAGTGTATTTTATGTGTGTCTGAGTGTATGTTATATTTTCTATATCTTAAAGTTTACGATGTGGTAACATTTAAGATGTATGTACGTAGGTACGTTTTACGGTACAATAGTTACCACTCGGGAACTAGATTTTAAAATATTTTGAACTTACAAGTAATTTTTTTAGGTCTTGTTCATTTCCAGTCGGGATATAAAGATCTTTACCTGAAACAAATAAACAAATTTGTCAATAATGATAATTTAATACGTAATACATGCAAAAATCTTTTCCCTCCTTTATATTACGAATTGTATAGTTTAATTAGGTAACACGACGCAGCGTAATATACAAGAAAGTAATATCGTTCCAAAGAACATGAGAGAGGTGGCATTATGTCGATATTTCGCAAAATTAAGACAGAAAAACCTATCTAAAAGTTAAGTTCTAAAACCAGTCTAATGACTTGTTTTTGTATTTTTTTTTGTTTTTAAAAAAAGACAACTCCCTCATTAGGACTAAATCCTGTGTCGCGGGGGACTTTACAAACATACAACTAACGGATACAATGAACACCCAGACTCGAAACAATAATTTATGAATCACACAAAATGACTGGTTTTAGAACTTAACTTTTAGATATTATATATGATATATTTTAATCGTTCTTTTAATGCAGTCTAATACCTGCATTTTTATTTAATACTAAATCTATTTTACTGAATTCGGGATTTGATTTGCATTATATCCGAAGCCCAAAGTTAAATAAATAATAACATCCTCCTTTTTAATATAAGTACGGTAATATTCCGCATATTCACAACTTTTAAAGTAGAAACAATTCCTGAAGAACGGATAAATAAATAATGTCCCTAAAAAGACGTTCGTGAACTTTCAACAGCCATCGGTTAAAAAAAGTTTAAAAATAAAAGTACCCACGCAACCTCTTTAGTGATTCCCGCCATATTTATTATTCATGTATCTCAAAAGCCCTCTGTTTAATATATAAACGGAATTAATCAAAATGTTCAACAAATTTTATTTCAATAAAATATATTTTAGAGGAAAGGCGTAAATTTAATATAATTAGAGCATGGACTTCAAGAGAAATAGGGTTCAAGCTAAAGATCCCTGAGTATGTGAACTCCTTTCTAAAGATCACAAGTAAATACATAGCTGGTATTCTAAATTTAAAAGGGAGCATTATGGTCAGAAGAGGTCTCAAATGTCTTTATACCTTTTTGAACACCCTCCTATTTTGAAGTCTAGGCATTCGGTTAGTCATCATACACATTGTGAGGAAACCGACATGACTAAAATATGCATAGTATATTATTATACATATTATATTCTCGAAGAAGTAAGTGTATCACAGCTGCATTTCGCTAACTATATTATTAGGTTCCACGTAACCGCACAGATCCAGATTCCAAAAAATCTTAGTAGCATCACACTACTGAATTTTTTTGACACAGAACGACAATACTTTGCTTGAATCCGACAACTTATGCACGACAATCTTATACACTACTGTTAGAAATCGGCGGCAGAAATCCGTCAAAACGAATTTGACCAATACATTAAACTAAACTCTAAGTCTGTTCTAAATGATCTGAATCTGTTGCATTGCTGGATATAGGCTTCTCAAAAGGTTTTTAAAAGTCCATATTTAGCAGTGTAACAGTTTCTATGTACGACTGATATCCTAACTAATATTATAATCGCGAATGTGAGTTTGTTTATTAAGCTTCCACGCCTTAACTACTCGACCGATCATCGTGAAATTTCGCATATAAATATATAAGAACATAGGGTACCATTATCCAAAAAAGAACTGTTACTAACATAACTTAATCTACATTTAAGTGATATTATATAAGTACGCTTAATATGAAAAAGCTCTTGAATTCCGCGTGGATCGATTCCGTGCTGATTTGTGAGTAAAAGCAGGCATCAGCTGCCTATTGTAATATAATAAAGTAAAGAGGGAGAGGGTTACTGGAGTACCCGAAATATATGCATTATGCAATTTCAATCTGTCACTATAAAATATTAAATGTAATGCTTCATATTTTACACAACTATGATTTCAAGTAACCGCGTTAAGGAAATTTATTTAGATCCTTAGCAATATTATAAATACGAGTGTTTGTTGGTTATGCTTTCATGCCTTAATTACTCGAACGATCATCATAAAATTTGGCATTTCAACAATTGACAAGATAATAAAGCACACTTGCCTGGGGCTATGCCGGGTTGAATACCAAAGGCAGCTATACTTTAAGCGCATTCTGGAGTAAAAGCATAGTATGTGTTCATCTGGAGATTGTTTATCTCTGTATAAAGTTATATCTGAATCCGTTCAGTAATCTACTAGTGAGTGAATAATAAACATCTTTTATAATATTAATAGGACGTCAACACGCTTTTTAAACTGTCTCACTGCTGGACATAGGCCCTTTTCAAAATGAGACTGAGCTAGCGTGATGGACTTTGGCCTTACCTTTCTCACAGTGAAAAGAGGCGATATATAAAGGGCTGATATTTATATGCATATTATTAGAATTAAAACTATACTAAACATCCAACGCAATAGCATATCGTAAAAAAAATGTTCGCTAATCTAACAACCCGTTGGTAATATCGACCGGCCAATGAGATAATATTTCCCTACATTGTGACAACATGTGCCAAGGAGTGAACTGTGCAATAAAAATAACACGGTAAGGTGCGCCCGTGACACGTAGAAACCGAGACTGGGTGTGTGTCACACCGAAGTGTAACACGTATTTTTTTAATGCTATTTTAACTGCACCTATGGTGAAGTTAAGTGGTCGCGTCGCCAGGTCTTGTGGGCTCGATCCCCTCAAGGGACAAACATTTGTGTAATCCACAAATAGTTGTTCTGGGTGTGGGTATTCTTCGTATAAATTGTATGAATGTTTGTAAAGCCCACGCGATACACGAATTATAACAAGTAAAAAAAATTCTCTGGTAGTAAAAAGAAAAGGGTTAGATTGATGGTAACCAGTTGGTTAATAATAATAATAATATTCTATCACATACACACAACACCATCTAGCTCAAACTAAGCAGAGCTTGTACTATGAGTACTAGACAATGGATAAGCATACATATATACTTTTTTTTGTAAATATTTACATATTATACATAGAAACACCCAGACCAAGCCAAACATCTATGTTCATGCACACAAATGTTTGACTTGTGCGGGAATCGAACCCACGACCTCAGGCGTGGCAGTCGGTTACACTAACCACCCCGCCATCGAGGCCAATTATGATTATGTAGTTTATTAACAAATTAGCTACTAGACGCTTGTACAAAAGAAAGGCAAAGACACTTGCACTAGTGATCTCTCTGCTGATAATAAAATAACCACTATTCTTTTTTGCAAAACAAAGGCCCATGCGCTATAGGTTTCTCTGTTAATTACTCAGCATTTTCCTTAAGGGCTCTGCAGAACCTAACCACCGTCAGAAACACAATACAAGTTTATTTAGCTGTGATATTTGTAGAGTATAGGTAAAGGGTTAATTTGCTGCAGTTTAGTGCTTATTGCAGCGACTGCCAATGGATCTTTTGCAAATTTACAGGGCGTACAAAGATATGTAAGGAATGTATCTTGGATACTCTTACTTGATATATATATGATACTTGTATACCATCTCTTAAAAGTATCGTAGATTATTCCATATACATGACGGCAAAAGTAAATGTTTTCTTTTAACAACTAAATATAGACATTTAAACTCGTCTCTCGGACTGCTCAAACCATCAGCGCAATCAAAATTTATAAATATTCATTTTCTAATCTAATCTATAAACAACGCACACCAATGACATGCAAGAGATTGCATCAATTTTAATAGCATCAAACAAACAATAAACTTTACAGAGCAATTCCGCCACGCCAGAACTTGGACGCAAACACATTGGATTTAATCAAATCCAAAACAATAAATTTAAATCACATCCAAGACGTATATCGCGCTGTTCGGTGTGACACACGGTCTGAGATAACATCACACGTACTGGCATAGCGCGCGGCGTTGCCTGCCAAATTATTAACATAAACACCAGGCGATGCCCACCAGTTCCACCGTTAACGTTATTGACTATTGCAATTTTGTTCTTGGCGTCTGTCGCACTCCAATTTAGAATACTGTACGTAAATCAAGATTAGTACGCGGTATATACGTTATTCCTAGCTGCATATATGTATATTGCGATTAGTGTATATTCTGCGTGTGACGTAAAATGTTAGTATGACCGTTATTCGAGTGTAAATCGCAATATTTGTGGCAATTAGAAAAGTGACTTTCAAACTAAATGATTTTAATTCGGTTTAGTTTGCTTTATAGGTGTATGTTTTATACTTATAAGGTCGCCGTGTTAGTGATTATTAGACGGTTAACAGAATAGTATATTTGCTGAAATAAATTGTTACTCGTATCTACTAAAACATATCGCATTATTAGTTATAATTAATCTCGTAGCTTTGTTTTTAACCAGAGCACATAAGATATACAATAGTAAACTATACGCCATAACTACACTTTAATTTTGAAATACTTTAGAAACATAACTAGTAACTGAAGAGTCCAGCGATTCCTAAAGTGGGTTCCGTTGGAAAGTCACCAGGGTTCCACGAAATCATTATTTTATGATAAATAATTAAATTTTTTTGTTAAATAATACCAAATATTATTTTGAAATAGCGCAAAATATGTGAGGCGTAGTTAGGTTTTGTTTTTATTTAAATTACAGTGTCTTTGACTTGTAATCATTTGATATGGGGTTCCATAAAATAAAAGATGTTTGGTGGGGTTCCTTTATCTTAAAAGTTTAGGAACCTCTGTGATAGACTGTTACGGCCTGTTTCAAAATGATCGAATAAAACTTATTAAAATAATAATATCATGCTGTATTTGTATTGTTTAGAAGAGTGATGGAATAATATTTATTTCATAAGCAACTATTCATAGAAATTGTAAAACAGGCCTTTAACATAAACACTGCTAGTTTTTTTTAGAAAATTAAACGTTTAAATTAAAAATAATAAGGTATATAACATATTATCCACCACATATACAACAGTAGAATTGTGTATCAATCCCAATAATAATTGTCAGTGGAATATTGTGCGTTTTATTACCATATCAACAAAGATACCAACATAGAAAACTAGAAACAATACCTATTTCTTCTACATATCTAATACATATTATTAACGTTAAAATGCTGGTATTCCATACATACATATATCGTCAGAATATACATACGAGTATATCAAGATTAGTACATCTATCTGTATGTAGGAGCTCCGAAGATTCATGCGAAAATGTAGTCAGATTTCTGCAGAAACGTTCAATCCCGATTCCCGGCATGATAAAATTCTATTCATTCCAAATGAAAATGTAGATAGGTAGCACAATTTGATTTATATCAACCATGTTTATTCCCGACGTCTCTAGAATATTCTAGAAATATTAAATGGAAGCTCTATGATAAGCCTCATGTCGTGTATCCAATATTTACCTTAACTTTAACTATTCGCAAGACGGAATACACAACAAGAAAATCAATACACGCCGTATCGAAGAATACTCGTAGATTTCAGGAATAAATAATGATAATGGCGACTGGAAAGTGTTCGTAAATAATAAAATGCAAAATGTGTAATGATCGATCGAGCGACGGCTGAAGGGGTGGCCTCCCTATCATTCGGTTTACTTATATGTTTAAGGGTGCCTCCACACTGCGTAGGTACGACAATGAAAAGTGACCGTGTTACTAAGTGAAAAATAAAGCTTTGTACTAACTGTTGGGACTGCCGCAGCGTCTTATTTATATTGTTATGCGATGTCATTAGTTTGTGAATATATATAATACCCAGTGTAGTTCTAAATCGGCATTATGTTTAGGACCTTAACCAGAATCATGGTTACAAAGCGTAATAAAAAAATAATATACATAGGTACGTAAATAGCGATAATTGTGTATATTTCTTAAGGGTTAGGCAGAGAAGCATCATATTCATATTTCGCCAGCAATGTTATAGGCCCTACATACGAGTAGATACTATTGGTACTGAAATTTTCTTACAGAAAATAAAATATGTCTTTATCAGGTATAGAACCCGACACCTACGATTCGCAAACATAGCCGTAAATGCAGCAGTCAACAATTTAAACATAAACAAAACATTTCAAGTTATTTTTTATAGATTTGTATAATAAATAAAAAACGCTATAATTGTAAGCTGTTGGCAATTTTAAAGATCAGCTGTGATTTTATTGTTAGAACAGAAAAACCCTTATGAATCTATATAAATATACCTTTTAATATATATAGATATAACCATCAAAATAAAATTTCTTAACAGAGAATGTAACTAATAACGGTATCAGTATTGGAACTTACTGAGAACTAGAGTTGTATATAAGTTGATGCGACAATTAATGGCAATGTAGCCACAGTGTATAGGGACCTTTACATTGGATTTTCCACTCAAGTAATATGGCAGGCGGAATTAAAATTCATTTTGCCTTTTGTGCTTCAATGGCTACTGTCGAAGGAAAATTATAGACAGCCAATACTATGGTTTCGAGCAGCTACTTGTAATTGTAACGTATGATTTTACAATTGAGTGGCGTAAAACCTTATTGCTGCTTTATATAATGGTTTATGTTTTATAATTTTACTAGCGGTCGACTAGTGGTCAAAATTCGACCAAAATTCCTAAGTTCACTACTTTGTTTTCTGTTTTTCTCTATTACATATAAATAAGTTATAGGTAACCATAGTTACAAAGAATTGTACGACGTCAGACGAACAATGTCGAAATACTACGAACGCGATTCGACTGCGTGTGTCAAATGCATGGTTGTGTGCGTGTAGTGTTTTCCATTAATTTAATGTATTTCTAATGCATATTTTATAAAAATACTAGGTTTCGCCCCTCCTTCTCCATATAAACTTTAACTGTGCCAAATTTCATACTTTTCCGTCCGCGCAATTTTCGTAAAAAGGGGTACAAAGTTTTTGCTTCACGTATTAATAATTATAGATATATTGCTGACATGGATTACATGATTGCATGCCTCGTTTTTGTTTATATGGGTTTTTATGGGATAAAAATGGTTGCTACCCACAAATAGTTCTTTTGAATCTGAATGTTCTTCGTGTCTGTTGTTTTAATGTTTGTAAAAGCGACATAAGAAACTTAAGGCTGGCAGTTCTGAACTCTTCACGAGTCATGTAAGGAAATAACATTCTTGACATATATTTTGGCGGATTAGTACTTAGGAAGCAATGAAAAGTTTAATTAAGAGTAGTTTTAAGTGTTCATATGACTAGTCGATTCGGAAATGTGTTGAACATTTGCATTTTGCATTAGGCTTGTTACAAAAAACGATATATTACCTTAATTTTTTGTTGTATAAAGCATAAGCGTAATGTATATAGGTATGTATATTTTACATCGGTCAATAAGTTAAATACAATAGTTCTTGAATTTATTAATTGGAAACAAAAATGAAATCATACAAATTTTTCCTCTTTATATGTACTATTAATACATACTTTGTTATCTAAACCGATTTGTAATAAAAATCATGAATAACAGTTTTTCATGGTGTTTAAAGTTAACCTAATATTGTTTTGCAGATGTCTTAAGTCTAAGTCTAGTAGGCAAGTAGGCAAACAAGTCATATAAGGGCTTCTAACGTGATCATTTTAGCCTCAAGGCTGTTTACCATACAAATGAGGTAGGTAACTTGTTTTGATTCCAATCACCTCCAAAACGTTAACGTACACAAAAACAAATTGTCATTCACAAAAGAGTGAATAAACTAAAAACTTTCCACGTCCAACTAAAACTTAGTTGATAACTTGTAACAAAATGTTAACCCTTCCACCGCCGATACAAACAACGGTCTTCTACGTAACATTTTGTTACGTATTACTTTCCTTTGTGTTACGTTGTGTTTTTACCAGGTTAATTTATTACTAGGATTAGGGTTGTCCGAGGAAAGATAATGGATTATTTCGAAATTTTGGTAATTAATGTGATTAAATATTATGTAAGAGATATTAATTACACGGATAATAAATGATGGCAGGATTTTCTTTTTTGTTATTTGTAATACTGTTATAAAAGACACACCGAAGATTTTATTATTTTTTTATAATTAGCGGGGTGATAAATTAACTTTTTAATATTAAAGTATTTTAAGAGTTGACCAAATATAAAAATGAGGTCCAAGTAAATTTTCGTTTATACTTAATATTATAGATTACTCGTAATTGGCAATCAATAATACCTTGCCTGATCTGCGAATCAAAACTACTCAAAATAAAATGTGTTATCTTGAACCATATGGTTTGCGCTAACAGGTACAGCCGACACTGAAGTTGTTTGACCATGACTTTTCCTGGGTGTGATTCCCGGATCAGCAAATTACTTTTCGATTACCCAATACAACGTGATATCTAAAAATAGTTACCGAATTGTGGATGTATTACACCTTTACCAACTTGATTTATATAAGCGTAAGTCTATGTATTTTAGGTCTATATACATAGGTATGTATCTCCAATAAAGATAAATAAGCACAGAGAATACATCTTAATGACTGGCAAGTTGTTTAAACTGGCTGTCTTCTATACTTGTCTTAAAAAGAGACGTAGCGAAATTGAAATAAGTGTTGCTTGTAACAATAATAGGTACCATTAGCAAGAATAACATTTATCAAAAATTCTTAGAGGTAATGTACCAAAGAAATATTTATCTAGAAAGCTTAGTAGAGTGCCTTTTAGAATACATCTCATTCAGTCATTAGAAGTTTTATAAAAGCTTTATTATGACACTAGTTTCTGTCTGCGGCTTTGCCGGCATTATTCCCAAAGGACCGCACGCCAGGGTAAATATATTGGATACCACATTATGCCCGCGGCTTCGTTCGCACTCGTAAATCTAAGTTAGGTTAGTAACAGTACATTTTCCCTACGTCCTTTTCTGTTCCCGTGACAACCTGTATACGAAATTTCATGATGATCGGTCGAGCAATTGAGGCGAGAATGCGTAACAAATAAACTCACATTCGCATTACAGTATTAGTTAGGACGTTATTCTTGGATATGGTCTATCTGTGTGTCAAGTTTTATCCATATTTGTTTAACGGTTTTCGCGTGATTGACGTACAAACATGCAATTTTGTACAGAGATAGTTTGAATTCGAAAGAGTGGCATATGCTATCCTATGGCACTCTTTCTTCTTCTTTAAGCATAAATAATGCAAGGTAGGAGCAAAGCCGTAGGTAAAACCAGGTTAAAATAATACAAGGTTATATAATATTGTCTTATTAGAATGTTTCACATTGAAATTAAACTAATATATATATTTTTAATATAGCTGATATTACGTCGGTGTCACCGATGTAGCGTTAATGTCAAGTGTTGTTTTTGTAAATGTACAAATGAAATGCTTTATGATATATGGATACATGATATATTGATATACCGAGAGCGAGAGAAAGATTACATAATATATGGATATATCGACATATGGATATATAATTACTGGTACCAGTTCTAAATAAATTAATACATAATGAACTACATCCTAACTGAATGGTTACGCAAAACTAATCCATCAGCAGTGTACAACAGCTTATTGTAAAAAAAAATTACTTTAACTAAACTTTTTAACTATTAATATTTACACTTTCCGAAACGTTTAAGTTGCTTTTCATTTAATTGTTTTCGATCGAGTACTTTAGTTCGTCAAATCCAAGAAAAAGCATATCACAGCAACGCTTTGATACTTTGAGTTCATTCTGTATAAATAGTAAAACTAATGTTCAAGTACTTTGAAATAACTACACTTGACGATAATGAGATGCCCACCATCTTAGCCTCCTCGTGACCATGGTTGCCAAAAGGCAACGGAAACGTCGGGACAACAGTAACTATAAATAATTTAAATATAGATCAAGATTGTGTTCTCAGAATAAACTGAATACAATATATTTTCGCGATGTTTAATTTCAATGTATAACATTCGCGTAAACAATATTACCCATACGATAGCTTTAATTTAAAGTTAATGTGTTTGACAACCCTAATGCCATACTAAGTTTAAAAATAAACTATGTAGCCGCATTCACGTTATTAACCCTCGGCCTTTAGTTAGCCAGAATACAAGTAAGGTTGATTGCAGCGTTTTTACAAACAGCTAATTGCATTTATTAGTAAAATTATTCTGAATTGTTAAAAGTATTCTGTGGTCGTGGTTACTAAAACTGAATATTTTTACGGAATTCTGTACATCATACCTATACATGAAGTATTGTTTTACGTTTACACGAATTGAAATTTAAATACATTTTATAAATTTAATAGGGACAACATTTTTGTCATCTATAATAAGTTGTTTCGATTCTGGTTGCTCATTGAGTCCTTTGTTTATATATTTGTAAATAATTTCTGTCTCGCCAGATAGGAATTATTATTAGTGCGAGAGCTAACTGTATTAAAACGAAAAAAATAAATATTTTATATTTATACGTTACGACTTTTCAACTACTTTGCTGACTTACGTCTGATTAATTCTGTACATGTATAGTCACGCCTGCATATTCCAGAAGTAGTAGTCAGTGGCGGTAGCTCCTACAGGTTCAAAAACGACCGATTTGCCTTATAGATATGCTCGATTCCGGAACATAGCTTTGGTAAGATCGTCCACGACATACAAGTGAAATTTCTTTCAACAAGACAATTTCCGCTCTTGTAGTAAAGTCCCCTGTGACAAAGGAGTTTACAAGCATATTTTTTTATTATTTTTTATTACCTTTATTTAAAATTTTCAACATTAATTACTATGATTGCATGCACATAAAATTTTATTCACAAAATACATTTGTATGCCAGTAATGGCAAAACATGTTAAGACTGCTATCGTTTAAGACCTATTTATTGGAACACATGTTTTATGCAAATAAAGATTATTATTATTATTATTATTATCATATAATTGATAATTGACTGACATGAGTTACGCCTTGACCCAGAACAATTATTGTCGATCACATAAGGGTTATTGTTGTTCTGAGTTTAGATGCGCTTTGTGTATGACCGTTGTAGTAAGCAAAAACATTCACTGCAAATCCAACAAGGTACTCAATAATAAAACGTACAGTTGGAACGTTTTAAATACTGTTGACCCATGGACAAAATCAGGTCGAGGTCGATCATTCTAACGCCTTTGCAGTCACGTTTAGCAGTGTTGACCTTGGAAAACCGAGTTAGGACTCTCCTGAAATTTCAGGAAAAATGAAATTGACTTGAAACTCGCATTGAATTTCATTAGAAATATATTGCAGAGGTTGGCAAATTAAATTGACTGGCTTGCTGGTTTTGTGGCATAAGGTCGATCAGAAAGACTTGACATTGATTCTGGGTTAGAAAAATTATATACGATTACATGTGTTTGATAGACGGCTAAGGACTCGCTCTTACTAGGTTGTAAAACAAAGTTGGGCTAAAATATCGGTGGGTATTTCTCTGGCTTTCGAAGATACACAAGCCTGAATCTAGGTATGTATAAATGAATATAGATGATAATATAATAATAGTACATAACTACATACATAGGTTGACGCTAATATCCCCGAAGGCATAGCAAATGTATTTACGCTGACATTTCGCGATCTATAGCTTTCGTTAATTTTTGGCAACAGGTATATATAATTTCATAGTATAGTTTAGAGTAACCTTAACATTCATAAGTGTTACTTTGTGACTTAAATAAATAAAAGATATTATGTTTTTTTGATTTCAGGTCACACGCGTAATAAGTCTACGGGGCAGTTCCAAATTTCGTGCAGCTTCTAAAAACTTCATAACAGCCAAAAATCAAATCCAATAACACTGATGACCAGGCAACAATTAAAAACAAGTATGACTCCAACAAACACTTATAATATATATAAACATCATAAACAAACTAACACCACGCAATATTTCCCCAAAACTAGCGAATTAAGTTACGTAAAAACTCAATACGCGGCCACACTAACAGTGTCGGCGTACTGGGTTTTGGGTTGCCAACCTCAATAAAAAATGTCCCCGACACGTTTGTACAAGTAATGCTTGTGTCAACAAAGCCTAGGACACTGAGGGAAAATCTTTTTATCGAGGATAAAGTTTCTTTTTTTTAAAGGGCGAGAATTTTCTGATTCTTTGTTAAGCGAAACTGTTGGGTGAGGTATTGGGGTAATCGATAAGAGGGTAGTTTTTGAAACTTACTTAATTCTATATATTGAGTAGTATGTTTACTTCTTGGTACTTAGTATAAATTTGAGGTTGTTTCTCAATCGTGAGGTTTTGTGTTCAATACCCATTAACCTGTCAGACATAATGATAAAAGCATTGTGTCTGAACGCCAAGTTCGTTAGGTGATGCATGATATAAAACGAAAAGATGCGGTTGTTAGGTTGTTACGGTATTGTAGTTAGATTGTGGGGAAGTGATTACCTGAGGTCCTGGTTTCTACCACCAGACATGGCAAAGCGTTATTAGATTCTGCCATTAGAAAATTCTCAGGAGCATGTGCATTTTAAATATCAGGTGGCCAGCAGATGGTTCCAATGCGTGTTCCTTCTGTTACAGAAGACCTAAAACGTAACTGGCGGAATGTAGGTGTAGCACCCTTCTTGTCATACCTCCCTTTTGGTGACGTAAATGTTAATTTTGTACTAGAAACAAAATCACAATCTTAAATCTTTTCTTTATCGTAGTCAAATTCAAAAATCATTTATTCATTCAGGTCACAAAGTAACACTTATGAACGTCAAAAGAGGTTAGTGTGTTAACACTTATAGCTTCCATCTGACGTCATAGTTTCCTATCTTGGTAAAAAAGCCTATCAAACTGTACCCAACAAAAACCATTTCCTAACGCGATTACCGTAAATGTCATCGAATTTCGGAGACAATGACATATCGGCAGATGAAGTTCTATATATACATTGTTTTTTCTCCATTTGTGGTTGTATGTCCTGTCATATATCTTTTTACCTTACAAATCTTTGTGGAAGTAATTTGGTGAACCTGTAGAGGGAACGAAGAAAGATATTAATAACAACTGTGCGCCACGGGTTTTTGTTAGATCGCCTGTTTGTGGAGTTGCGTTAGGTCTTAGGTTTGTTACCCGGGTCGGGTAAAATATTAATGCACTGCTAATGAAAGTTGTAGGAGATGGAGTGTTAATAAAAATAATATTTAGTGTACGTTTTAGTTTAGATTCTGAAGTGTTGAGTTCAATTTCCGAGTCGTGCAAACGACTAGCCGTCTAGTAAACGACAACAGATTCGCCCACTATAACGTGAAATTCAAAAACATGCGAGTAGCTAGCTATAACATATGCATTTTAATACACCTCTGCCTACCCTTCTAGGATTAAGATACCCTTGTGAATATGTAACGTACAATATTACTGAATAATCCATTGAGAGATACATATAAGTAATCTAGTATCCTCTTTGAGGTAGACATACAATGTACTAAACAACAAATAAATCTTACGTGAATTTCATAACGACAACACCTCAGCACTACGTTTTCCAACTAGACAACACACGATTTAACATAGCACAGTTTGTTTAACAAGGCACGACACTGTGCCGCTTGTGTGTACTGTGTGTCAGTATTTGCAAAGTGCATTTATAAACCCATGTTCTAAACTTGAATCAAATTAATTCGACGAAACATGTGCATGTAATATCCCTTTGATGCTGTGAATGATTTTGAAATCACGTTGAGTTCTCATTCACGTTAAAACACATTTGTGTAACATAATAGCTGCTATAATATTATACATTGGAATATTCCATTAGAATTCGAAAATCGAATGTTTGTTGTTCTATGGCGGCAGCAAATATTAATTTTGGCTATACGTGGAATTAATTTCCGTAATTAAAGCGAAATTAGATATTTGACGGATACTAATTTTAAACATTAGATTCAGCGGTATTATAACTAATGAGTTATTTCTAACGTTGCTGTTTAGTAGGTTTTAATGTTTGTATTTCATGGAATTACTGCCGCGCTGGTTCTGTGGTATATAAAGTTTGCATTTATGCTTGGAGACAATGATGGAGTCGCGGGTTTGATTTTGAATTTAGGCTTATGTTAGGAAATCTAGAATACCAGCACGACGTCTAAAAATGTGCTCGGCAGACGACAACAGATCTTTGATTACGCGTGATAACGCGCTACATAAACACATACTTATATAGCAAAACACCTGCACCTCTGCTTACGCCTTCAGGGACATACACTTATCGACCAATTATATGTTTAAATCACTGATTTTTATAAGAACTTAGAGAACTTATGTATATACTCACATATGTCAAATATGTATTACCAAATAGGTACAGCCCGACTAATCAATCTAAAAATCTACTTTCAAAACAAACATGTGAACAAAAACAAAATAAATTTTACAACTAAAATAGAGAACATAAAAAATGTTCTATCTTTAAAAAAAATAGGCAACCGCACGAGCAATGTATCCTGTGATGCGAGGAACATTACAAAAAATTAACCTTACACCCAGGTTTAAAATAACGATTTGTGGATCAAAAAATGTTTTGTCTCGTCTGGGAATCGAATCTAAAACACTCGACGCAGTGTCAATGGCGAGGCGACCAGGTAAAACAATACGCCATTCGTGCAATCAATAACATATCAAATATTTATTACCAAATATAGCCCAATATTTGTAACCGCAAATTTTTATAAAGCCGCTACTCTTTATACAAAAAATTCTTACCATCTCAAGCCATACAACCTCAAATCTATTCAACATATAAACCAGAACTGTCATTAGAACTAGTCGTTCCCAGACGAATCACTAGAGCCAATCACTCCGCAGCTCATACATTTAAACCTGCGCCATAAAACTGGCAACATCCAGCGCAACGTGCATCGTTAACCGTTTATTCATTCGTGACCAGCTGGTTAATATTGTTCGAACTACATTATATAGCAATGAGGGGTAAGCAGAGGTGCTCCGCTCGTAATCCGAAATTTTGTTGTCATATAAAATAATAATATCAGCCCTGTATTAAACTGTCCTACTGCCGCGCTCGACCCATTTTCAGTATGAGAATAGTTAGGCCATAGTCCTAATGTAGCCCAGTGTGGGTAGACAGACAAATCTTCGAGAACATTCGAGATCATTGATGTTTCCCTTCACCGTTAAAGCAAGCGATAATCAACTATCTGATACACACATATCTTCAAAAACTCAGAGACGCGGCCCTTGGAATCGACAGTTCATATAAAATTTACACTAGCTTTTGCCCGTGGCTTTGACTCGGAACGGTACTTTTATCTGGATTAAAGCTACCCTATGTCCTTTTCTATGCACCTGACTACGCGTATGCAAAATTTCATGATGATCCATCGAGTAGTTAAGGCGTGAAATAGTCACAACAGTCAAACAAACGATCTCAGTTTCGCATTTATAATATTAGTTAGGACATATCTCTGCTTACTCCTTTTAGGGCTACACATACGTCAGTGTATGTACCTATTTGCATGAAAAGCCAACTTAATTGTATACATTAGAGTCGTGAATGTTTTTAATATCGATATTATGAAGTACGGAGCACAGATGTGGTCGGATTACGAAGCGAGCGCTAAATTAATTCGGCCCTAATAAATTCTGGCTCTACACAAATTATGAATGTTATATAAACTGCTGTATAAAACGATATTGTTCTTGTTTTGTTGCCTTTTTAGATGATAACCGGCCATCTTAGGCCTATATTTAATTAAAATATTGGAAGAGACTGTTATTGCCAATTATTATATGGTAATAAAACCAAACCTACTTATAAACTGTCCCAGGCAGGGATCTTTTCTCAGAATTGCCAATTATTTTATAATAATAATGGAAATGTTTACGCATAAACTGGCTTTAGAATAATAGCACTGTTACTGCTTTTCTCCGTTCGTTACATTTCATCACATCTTTATTTTCTTTTATGTAGTGTTGGAAACGCGCGAGTGATGGTACAGCAAGCGATCATGAGATAATTTTGAAATATTTATTACAGATCTAAGATATATAATAAATATTACAAAATTAATTACATATGACGAAAACATAGTGCAAAACCGCTGACTTCCTATAAAGTTTTTGTTGGTCCGGTGGGAGGTGTCTAGGATCAAACTCGGCCCTGAACACGTCCTAGATTACTAAATAGTTATGATATTTTATGCCTATATATATATTGCCGTGGGATTCACGCGTGCAGAAGTTAAAGTCACAATAAACATATACTTACATTTCTGCCAGTCCCTTTAAATAAACGCATATCAACATGCAATCACGTGCAATATTTTGCTATAATGAAACACGCAGGGAACACCATTGATTGACATTTATTGACTTCTCCCTTTGTACCGATAGGCTGGACGTTTTTCACTTAACAAGTTCGATATAACAGACAGTTTTCATCGACAAAATGGTTTCTCTATTTTTTAATAAAGTACGACAAAGGACATTTTTTGCTGGCAGAAATAATATTTTTGAACGAGTGCCTTTGAAGCGATGTCAGCGATATTTTTTAAGTTTAGTGAACAATATTTTCTCTGTTCTTTCGAACATACAATTGTTTTTTATTTAATATTTAATAATTATTATTTGTAATTTAATTATTTGTATTTAATTATGTGCATTTTGTTATTTGTATTTCGTTATTTGTATTTCATTATTTTTAATTTATTATTTTTAATTAATTATTAGTAATATACTATTTCTAACTTTGTCCAATTCCGCCAACTGTATGCACGTTTTTACTTTGCATGCTGTGACCTACTGTAAGTGAGGGTGCACACTTAATCTATTGACTTAACACTTTTGTATTTAGCTTTAAGTTGTATGTATCTTTTTAGATGGTCCAATAAATAAATAAATTATGTCATGTATATTTTTTCTTTAAATTAAAGTGTTTATTCCCGCGCGAGGAATAATACATGTGTCGCGGGAAACTTTACAAACATTCAAACAATGGACACACAGACTTGGACAACGATGTGGATCTCACAAATTGTTGTCTCTTATTTCCCGATTCGAACCCACAATACAAAGAACAGTGGCAGTGGCGAGGCCACACACAAATTACTACGTCAACCGTGCAGTGGTTATTGCTACCAGGGATGTTGCGGATGCAGGTTTTTGACATCCGCGGATGCGGATGCGGATACGGATATTTGAAGACTCACATCCGCAGATGCGGATACGGATGCGGATTTCCAAATCGATGCGGAAGCTCCGCAATTGCGGATGCGGATGTCGATAAAAATTGTTCATCTTATTTAATAAAAAGTATCTAATATCCTTCGCAGGTTGAAGCCTGTTTTGCAAAGGTTCATAAATTAAACACGTACCTACTACTGAACAACTGATTTCTTTTTTATCGTAACCTACGCTATATCAGGATCCGCATTAACATCCACGTTGATTATTGCGGATGCGGATGCAGATGTCCAAATCGATGCGGAAGCTCCGCAATTGCGGATACGGATGCGAATATTCGCAACATCCCTGATTGCTACATATTAACTGCCTACCAATATTCAACATTCTAAGACAAGAACATACATACAAACAAACATATCAACGGTTATATTCGGCACTAAATTAATGTAACTATATAGTGCCGCGATAATTGTGCCATTATGGCACTAATAGTTGGGGATGTTCCGGATATTGGATACCAAACGAATATGCCGAATACCGACACATATGTATAATACATGTTGCATGTATATGGATTGTTAATTGTACTTTATCAATGTAGTTATGTAATGGTTAATTATATATGAATACTAGCTGACCCGGCAAACGTTGTTTTGCCATAAAAAAAATGTTATGACCAAAAGATTAAAAAAATATTTAGGGGTGGACAACCCTTATCACTAAGGGGTATGAAAAATAGATGTTGGCCGATTCTCAGACCTACTCAATATGCTCACAAAATTTCATGAGAATCGGTCAAGCCGTTTCGGAGGAGTTCGGGAACGAACATTGTGACACGAGAATTTTATATATAAGATTATTAAAAGGAACTATTCTTTAGACCTTACTTTTACATAAAATATTATATAACAGCAACATATTATATTATATAACCTCTAATAGGCGTGATGACTAACAGCATTGCCAAGTTGAATGAGAAAGTTTATTCTTGCCGCGAAATATAGATCAGCCCTCTGGTTACGGAAAGCGTCGATCAACCATTTTACTATTTCTCTGGAGAAGAATGGTTTGGGCATGTAGAAAGAATGGACGAGAACAGACTGACTAAGAAAGTTTATAAGGCTAGTGTGAATGGAACAGTCGCAAGGGGAAGACCTAGGCGAACGTTTCTTGATCAGATCGGAGACGTTCTGGATAAAGGCCAGGTTAAGAGCACCTTAAACCGGCGAGCGTGTATGAGGAATGTTATGAAAGTGAATGAAGCCAGAGAAGTGTGTCAGGATCGTAGCAAATGGAAATCCGTAGTCTCTGCCTACCCCTCTGGGAAACAGGCGTGAATTTATTTATGTATGTATGTCTAGAGAAGAACATTAGGACTCCATGACCCGTTTTGATCTCAAAACGGGTCAAAAACCTAATCTTCTTCTGATTATACTTGTATGAAGTATACCAATGATTGTAATACATGGTTGCATAGACTAGCAGTACCCGTGGCTCCGTTTGTGTAGTCTAACCAACTTTGTTCATATTCATCACGGATTCAGGAAGTGTCCGGTAGACGGCTGTAAGCTCGCCCCTATTACGTGAAACTTTAAATAATGGCAAAATGTGTTTGTAACACACATTCTTAATGTTTCAGGGATATAGGCGAAGAATATGTATCTACGAAATAAAAATTAAAAGAAATATATTTTTTGGAATTAAGTCCTCTTAATCGAAATATTACGCGCAAAACTATTTTTAATAAATACTTAATTACTAAACTAGTGTTACATATTATCTACTATTTTCCAAAAAAAGAAAATTGTTATTTATAGAGCTGATTTTCTATAAAATCTAAATTATAATTGATTACTTTCTTCCTATAGGTACACACAGCTACACATTAACCAAGACTGTTTGGACTTTGAACTATTAGAAGTTGAACGCTGCGAGAGAGTGCGTTATATTTTTGTTACGTTCTATCCTTACCATTACATCGACAGCACTATGCACTGTCCCTTTCTAACAATTCTCTATTTTGTATGTAGCGTAGTTATGCGTATATAGGGTGTCTAACTTGATTTGTAGCCGTGTGTACACCTGCGTGCATCCCACGAAACGCATAACAGTATAAATTTTTTCTATATGTTCATCCAGAACGTGTTTGAGCTATGTTCCAAATGTTATCGAAAACCTAACTACTAACTCGAGTTTGTTTATTAAGCTTTTACGCCTTAACTACTCAACCAATCGTCATGAAATTTTGCATACACGTTGTCAGGGGTACAATAATATAAAAAAATATAAAAAAGCTATAACCCGACTACGTAAAAAAAGGGGTCTAAAAGGAACGAATTTAAAATGTATATAGCATATGTCACCCGGGCCAGTAAAAATTAAAATCGTAGTTCTCGTAGTTCAGTAGTTTAGGCGCTACGGTAAAACATACAAACATACATACCCAGACTGCCAAAATCATTACCCTTCCTTTTGCCTTCGCCGTAGTCGGGTAAAAAAGGACATACGGTACCTTTAATCGCGAAAATAACTGTTTCTGACGGATGAAATATACTATCAAAATCTACATTATCGCAAGGGACGCTGCGGGCAAAATCTAGTTATATGTATCAGATATTAACATTTTCAATTTATTTTTGTTTTGTAAACTCGAATTATCAAAAAAAAATCGAGAGCAGTTATTGAAGAAGGATTATTCGAGATCACATAAAAAAAAAAATTCAAATAGTTAATATCTGTAGTAACAGGAGTAAAAAAAAAGACTGGGCACGCCACGATTGTGGCGGTAAGGCCCGTATTTGAGGAGTGGCTGGAGAGGCGGCATGGCGCCCTCACCTTCCGGCTGACACAGGTTCTGACTGGCCATGGTTGTTTTGGCCAGTTCCTGTGTCGTATACGCCGGCAAGAGACGCCCGGTTGTCACCACTGCGGCGACTGCCGCGACGTTGTTGAGGACACGGCGCTGCACACTTTGGCGGTTTGCCCCGCCTGGGCATCGCAGCGCCGTGATTTGATCGCGGCAGTCGGATCGGTTGCCCTCTCGCTCCCGGCCGTAGTTCAGTCTATGGTCCGGAGTGAGAGGTCGTGGAACGCCGTCGCCTCCTTTTGTGAGGAAGTAATTTCCATCAAGGAGGCGGCGGAGCGGGAGAGGGAGCGTTTAAACCCTCTCCCCAACCGCAGAGCCGGGCGCCGGAGGGCGCGCGATGACCTCCAGCCACCCTGAGGTTTGACCTGGGGGTCGCGGGCTTTGTGGGCCTGCCCGCCATCCGTTCAGCACCAGGTCCGAGAGGCGGCATGCGTGTTCCCACGCGCGCCTCTGTGTCGAGTCCGTCTCCCCTCTAGGGGAGACAGTAGGGTTTTATATGACGTAGTGCCTATTTTGGGTAGGTCTTTCGTGTAGTGGCCTGCCGTTTCATACGGCGGGCCGTAACCTTGGCGGGGTCGCGACCGCATGCGAAAGCGATTCGCGCGGCCCCGTCGATAGTGGTTGTGTCGAGGAACACCGTGGTAGGTTTAGTCGGTATCCCGGGAGGTACATTATATTTTCAACATCTTTCTTTACCCCGGCGAGTCCGACATAATCCCTCGCCCGCCCCCGCGGAGGGATATGCGTCGTAACATTCCACCACGTAAAAAAAAAAAAAAAAAAAAGGAGTAAAAAGACTGTTACAGGGTGTAGATATTTTGATTTTAATTGAAATGCCTATAATTTTTTAAATACGTAGTTATTATTCTTTTTTATATTTTTCTGATGGCTTTTTTAAGATTTATAACTTAGCCTGTTACCTGATTCCGGCTTGACGTCGACTTCTGTGACACCCTGTATATACGTGTGTACCTAAATAATAAGGAGTGAGACCTTAAAACTCGTTTTATTTCCCATAAAACACAGTCATCGCGCTATTTAATTAAGGAGTGAAACGGAGTCAACCCTCGAACGGTTGTATTTCCTTGCATCCAGACTTCATGGTGGCAAATTGATTTTTTTATGATCAGCAGTAATCACGCGATAAAACTGTGATATTTATAGATACTTGTAGTTATGGCCGCTTGTCTGTTTATGTACTATTAATTAAGTATACAGCGAAACTTTCAGAAGCTAATTTTGTCGGTTTATGGCTGCAGTTCCCGAGTTTGATGTAGCAGTCAAGCTAAAATTGCGGACGGTGTGATTCTATAGACGCCAGTGTATAGCCGGCGAGGTAGGTAGAGTACCTATTATACCTTAATTTCGTTATGTATAGTTGAAAGAAAGAAAGATACATTTATTACTAAGATGCAATAGGACAAATACCTAACAGAAAGAAAGAAAAGAAAGAAGAAAGAAAAATATTTATTTTGGCACACAAGGGCACACGCAAAATAGAAAGAAAAAAAAATACCAACACTATAATTAAAATTTTTGCTCACTGGCAACACCACACCTTCCGCTTAACTTATTGGAAACTGCCTCCATTCAGGTCAAGGCTAGTATTGTCAGTGAGCAGCGATACAAACAATAATAAAGTATTAAATTATTTAAGTTTAACATAAGTTTGTAAAGTAATGTAAAAGTGTGTGTCCCATCAGTGCCAAAATTTGGACACCGCTCAGCGTACGTTGCGATTGTTAAATCGCAACACTGGTATTCTGCGAAATCCAATTTGGTAACGCCGGCGCGGTGCCTAGTGTCTAAAAACATAAATAAAAAAATAAGTGGCTCATTACCTAACTACCTGAAAATTTACTAGTTAAATAACCGTTTTTTTGTTATATAACTAATAATACAATTCAAATAAAAATTAAAACAAAAAAATATACGGGCTTATGTGTTCCACGGTCGCTGCAAAAAGTGTCCAGTTCAGCATTTATCAGACTGCTAGGGCTCCTCTCGCCATCATTTAAATATCACTATTTAAAGACGCATGTTAAGAATAATATGCTATGTGTGTCTATTTAAAACTACTCCATCTACCAAACTCTGTATTGGTTTAGGTAGACGTGTACTACATAAACATTTTTCCAGACTTTTCTTTTATATTAAGGCCCTTATAACTAGTTGCATTAGTATGCTACTTCTGAAGGCTCCGTGCGGCTACTGACACTGTCCTATCTATGAAACCCAATAACGGTTGGACCCACCCAAAATAAAACTTGGTATTTTAGATTCGGTCGCAAATACATATAAGCATAAATTTGTCATAGGACAATTTTGTTAAATAGGATCAAATTAAACCTTACCAGACCTTGCCTCCTCCTTACAGTATTCTGAAACCCTAGAAATACTACTGCTCTTAAGAGATACGCAGAGGTTTAATACACTCATATTTCACCACATATGCTGATCCTAAAATAAAAACGTTGATTACATGATCATACTGAACCAATTTGGCAAACAGAATTCTCGGACCTTTCCATACATTAAAACTAAAGAGCTTTACACAAAAATGAAATGAACTTGATTTTATAATATGACAGTAGTTTTCTCGGAAGGGGTTATCTTAAACAGGCTGCTCTTGGTCAGCTGCCAACGTTAACTGCTGGGCCAATTTAGGTAAGAGCCTCTATGAGTGGCCTCCCATAAGATTATATAGTAATATGTACTTAAGTACCGTCCGTATAAACCTTTAGCATTTGGCAAGAATACCCTGTTTTAATATGAGCTTACTGATGATGGCTGAAGGGTGTCTGCACGAATGGTGGTGAAATCATTTAGACGTTTGCTATTTCCTATGTTTTTTTTCATATACCTATCGTTTCTCGACTATATACTCAAAGTCTAGCTTCAAGGGTGCAAGATGTCGCAGCAGCAAAGCAGTCGCTTCTCCATTGTCGCCGCATTAATTGCTATGGGTTCTAACAATTATTTCTGAAATCTATTGAATGATATTAAAGTCTGGGCGTACTTTATGTCCAAAAAATGAGTGTTCAGAGGTATATTCTCACATTTCGTCATCAATGGTCTTAGATCCAATATGGTCTATCATAAACAGTTCTAAACTCCGCGAATGAGAATTATTTTGACAGAAATCCCATACATTTTGCTGTCGCATTTCTATATTTCGGGCCTAGGTTATATTTAAGTTTGTTGTTATTGATACAGCGTCACGATCTAATGTCTTAGATAATGAAACCAATTCTAAGAATAAACAATGACATTTAATAAATAAAAACACGATAAGCCCTCCAAGACATCACAGAATATTCTGTTCCAAAGAAATATATATTTTCTGCACGATACACTAAACCGTCCGTCTGGTACACTTTGTATCATAAACATTATAAAACTTGCGTCTAGGCACGTAACATCGGTATATACATATATATATAAACCCTTACTACAATTCTACATTAAAATTTCAACTTAACTATACGCTAGCGACTATAGAATAACTTTTCGACAGCGCAGTCTATACACGCAAATTTCTAGAAGCATGTAAGGCAAAGATATCCGATCTTTGTCATACTTTGTGGAAAAAGAAAGCAATGATTTGCTTCAAGAAACTTGTTTTTGTACATATTGGACTTTAGTGAAAACTACAAATATACATCGCGTACCGGTTGT
This sequence comes from Catocala nupta, assembly GCA_963675205.1. Lineage (NCBI taxonomy): Eukaryota > Metazoa > Arthropoda > Insecta > Lepidoptera > Erebidae > Catocala > Catocala nupta. The sequence goes on from OY776093.1 coordinate 26,652,325, forward strand.
CAACATAGGACAAAATTAGTATTATTTGTAGAGTATTGTTTTTCAATTTCTATCGAACGTAAATGCACTTGCTATACAGGAATGAACAACAGACAAAAGTAGACAATAAAAGAGAAATAGTTTAAGCATATAAATGTCAAATATAACATGACCGATTGCTATACACGGAATATTTATGAGAAGAACGACGTCAACAAACATGTGGTTTAATTACTTGTGGCTTGCTTATTTGAATTGCTGAATACTACAGTAGCTACAGATGAATCACATCAAAATTTCACTAACGCTCATTTGACAACTCACCAGTATTTTGAAGGATTAGGCAGACATGTATGACATTCGCATTTCATCTGGTGTATGTATAAACATCGCAAATACAATATCTAATGGAGATATGGCTGAACTGCATTGAAATTAAGCTTGTTTTCATAATAAACCTTCAGACATTATAAAACCGGCCGATTGGTAGTCAAACATGCTGATATCTATAATATAACGCAAAAATCTATATATTAATACGAGAAGAGATAACTTTTTACAACTTTTCAAGCTTACTGCGTACTCAAAGGAGTGTGAGATTTGGCATAGTTAAAGTATATATGCGGAAGGAGTGCAGACAATAAAAATAAAAGGATTACGCTCGATTTACGACAACTAGTTGAATTTAATAGGTAAAATATGCATCCGATACAGATCCAGGTTTACACCTTTAAAATAACATGGCGTTACGTTACAAATTTTCTTACAAACAAAACTCGTATAAATAGCACAATTCTCCAGTTTAGTATCAAAACCGTCAAACATAGTCACTCCGTACTAAACAATCTAACTACGACAGTTATCGCTTAGTATAAAACACTCATAGTACGGAGTCGGTACACACCGGGCGATATTTCATCTTTCTAACGAGCCCCGATAGTGCGTATCATATCTTTTTTTACGCAAAAATATAGCTCACGTATTGCCCTTTAGGATGTAGGTAATACAACTCAGGGAGCGAGGAATATGTATCGGTAGAAGTCACGTATACCTTAAGTATCGACGTCGGATCTTTGAAATGAATCCTAGCTTACAGTCGGAGGGCATCTTTGACTGATGATGGTCTATATCAGAGGTTTCCAGAATATTTTTCTCATAGACCACTTTCAAAATTTTGTTGCTTCCGGTGGACCCCTGCAGCCAGAATCGGTATACTCCGACCAAAAAGTTTAAAAAAATGTGATCAGGTCTCTTAGGGCTGACAATTTTTATCTCGGTTTTGCAGCGAGTGGTATTACTCAAATATTATCTGCCTACATTGATAGGTGAAGTCGAGTCAACATTTTAGTTCTTCACTATCGAAAGCAGATAAATTTTTGTGCTTACGAATTGTGAACCCATTTTTTGTCACGCTATCGTAGACCTCCGTCGAGCCTCCCGTGGACCCCTGGGGGTCCACCTGGACCACTTTGCGAACTAAGGGTCTAGATGGTGAAATATCACGCTTCTCCAAAAGGTTATACTGCGTTGAGTGGGTTCCATGCACATACGAAGCTTAAATTAGTGTGATCTAGAAATTATTGTATTAAATTCAGGTGTTCTTTGAGTCTATTGTTGGAATGTTTCTAAAGTCCTCCGCACTATATGAAGTATTATTAGCTCAAGAGATGTTTTTCATAAAGAAACCTTAGAGAAAGGTTGACTGCTTTAAATATGTACTTCGAAATCCTAACTAACATAATAAATGTGATTTTGTTTGTTTGTTAAGCTTTCAAGCCTAAACTACTCAACGCAACCGATCATCATGAAAATTTGTATACACGTTGTCAGGGGTGTAGAAATGGACACAAGGTACCTTTCATCTAAAAAAAACACTGTTGTAATCCTAATCTAACCTACATTTACGCAAGTGAAGCCGCAGGCAAAATGAAATAGTATATATATCTAAATAACGATATATCAAATCGTTATATATGTTTAGGTATCTGAAAGATACCTGTAAAACCTAAATGGCACTAAAGATCAGAGACATTATGATGAAAAGGCAAACGACATATGCCAGGACCAATTGTAAAGTTAGTCATCCGTTTATCACGTCGTCAAAAAGGCTTGTCTATGAATATATAATAAGTTGTAACATTTATTTATCATGGGCGTAATATCAAGTTGTTCGTTTATACAATTATTGTAACATAATGTTTTGGAAAACTGAATTCTAGCATCATCTTGCGTGTTAATTACTAACGAGAAATCCGAATGAACAAATTATTCGAATACTCTTAAAATAACTTTCGTAGATACATTAGTATCGGTAAGATGTGCAGTCGGCCCAAAACCGGTATGTGTGGAAAACCTTAGGGAAGGTCTATGTCCAGCAATGAAGTCTTCCAGTTAAGATAATGAAGATCATAACTAATAAAGTCTACTAACTTCAACCCGCGTAAAGGACACATTATACTGAAATAAAAAAGTAACCTATATGCTAATCCAATACATAACCTATCACTAAGCAAAGTTTCATCCAAACCCCCTCAATGTTTCACGCGGTTTTAAATAACAAACATCTTAAAAAGTTACATTTATAACACGAGCAGGATTCACGGATATCGCGGTGTCAGCTAAGCTAGTAATGAGCCGATCTACCCGTGACATGTTGACAAGGGTGCCGATTGTCGCACTCGAAGCAATGCCGATACGACTTTGGATGCGAACGGAATAAAGACGCCACTTGGTTCTTTGTAAATGTTGAAAGCTAGTAACTTATATGATTACCTTGCAGTGGTGGTGAATGTCACTGTTGTGTGTGAGGTCCTAGGTCGGTTCTTGGCAGTGTTATATTTAGACTTTTTGGTCGAGAAATTCTTGGATACTATCATGTTACCTGGAAATAACTAATTCAACTAATCGCAATAATCTCGGCACCTATAACAAGGGGTCTAAGCATATCGCTGGCGAAATGTTGGTAACCTTGATATGCCTACCCCGAAAATAATAATTATTTTAATATTATGAATACGACTGTCTTGGTGACGCAATGGTAGTGAATTGTTGCTGTGCTGCAGGTCTTTGGTTCGATTTCAGTGTCGAGTAACCTGTTATTCGGTATCTCTATAAAGTAATTCTCAGCAAGAGCACAGAGTTTTGCAGTCTGGTAGATGATTGAACTATTATGAGGTTTTTCTGGCAAAAAAATCTTGGTGGTACCACGGAGTCTTGATTTTCGATAGAGGACAATAGACTCGGCCTTTGTTACGTTGAGAAAATGAAAAGTAGGTGTAAAAGACCTCTGCCCACCCCTTCGAGGATATAGGTGTGAGACTATGTATGTAAATATCATATCAGCGGAAATTGCGTCTATCTTGATTCAAATTATACTATAGAGGATATCCCATGCTCTTTAATTCGACCTCAAAAACGTTTATCTGTCATGTAGCTTATCTTACGTTTCCAGTTTCCATTGAATACATCCGATATGCATTTAGCCTTGTAACCATAATTTATTATGTTACACCATTAAATTATATTATATCTAATATAATATTACATATCGACGACAGATGACATCGTGAGAAAACCTGGATGTCTCAAAGTTCTCTTGTTCTCAAAGGCATACATTTTTCACACCGAGACGAGGCCCATGCCCAGCAGTAAGACAGTTTTTTTTTTATACAAGCAATGTGGCAAACAGAAATAGGCATAAGCCCACCTGATGGTAAGTGGTCACCGTAGCCTACGGATGCCTGCAACACCAGAGGCATCACTTGCGCGTTACCGGTACTTTAGGAAAGACAATGGCAAGGAGAAGGAGCGGGAAGGAGGAAAGTGGGTGATTGGGCCTTCGGCATGCCCACTCACCGATGAAAAACAACAGTAGGAACTATTTCACGTCAAGTCTCACGTGTACAGGGTGTCCGGTAATTAACGGATAACCTTGAAATGTCTTATAGTAGAACTGATGGCCGTTCAGAAAAATATGAAAAATATCTGTCCTAACTACTACCTGAGATATGATTTTTTTTAATTACCATATTTTACTTTCTTGTATACTACGACCATAAATTAATGAATTCTATCGGCTTTTTGTTGTTTTATTAAAAAGTATGAATAGCTATTGCACTTTTTTAATATATATTTTTATTTTCATTTTTTTGCTGAACTACCAACACTAAGAGATTTCAAGGTTATCCATTAATTACAGGACAACCTGTATATCCCCGAAGGTGTGTGACGAAGGTGTATGACACCCATATTTTGCCGGCTATGGTTTTAAGTCTCACGATATAGGGGGCCTATTGCCGTTTACCGGGCACGATTTCAGACTCCGTGTTCGTACTAAGATTGTATTGATGCTGCTTGGCTTACCATAAGATTTACTAAAGTCCATTAGCAGCAGTCACCGTTAACAGGCAAAATAAAGAAGAGCCGTACATTTTACAAGAAATGTTGTCTTTCATGTGATTGGACACAACAATTCCTCAAAGGTCATTTTAAAAATTCACAGTAAAAGACAAAAGAGTTGATGTCATAATAGTCCGTACAAATTATCGGTCGGCGATTTGTACATGCGGTCGTCAGTTCGTCTGCGCGTCGATTGTGCGAGCGAGACGGGGAGGGTCACGTGAGGGCGCGCGCAAGGTCGATTGCGCGCGCGCATCGCAGACTGCATCCCACGAACGCATCGCACGTGGCCAGGCGCACGTAGCAATCCTCTTATTATCGATCTTTTATTTAAATTGACTTATTTAATATATGCAAAACATGTAGTTGCTAAGTTGGTTTTAAATAGTTTGTTTAACTCATGCATCATGAATATTATGAGATATATTAGATGTGTTTTAGAATTTAGATCTATATTTTCTCTTTCTGTGATAAGATTTTTTTTGCACTGATGTAATTATTTAAGTAGTACTGGAGGGTATCGTGATTTGGTAGGATAGCATAGCGGATTAAGTGGTAATCCCTGCGCCATACACACATCCAAAGGGATTATTTCTACTGAACCAACTGGGTTTTAAAATATACCTATTTTAAAGAATATAGGAATACAAAAAAGCAAGCAACAAACATTCATATTTACCTTCTTCTCCCTAGCCTTTATTATTCCCAAGTCACTTGGGATCGGCTTTTCTGGTCTAACCGGATTTTACTGGATATTAGTTTTTACACGGATCGGCTGCCACCTGACCTCCGCAACCCGAAGGCTAACGATACCCTAAGGCTAGACCAGTGTCAGGATATTATAGAGCACTGATTTCCCAATACCGAGTGCTATAGATGTTCATGGCAGCCGAGACCCACGGCTTAACGTGCTCTCCGAGGCACGGAGCAGACGATAATTGTCAATCAATACGCACATCATTTCGAAAAGTCATATAACTTCCGAAAGTCAGAGGTGCGCAACGTGGGTTCGAACCCGAGACCCTCTACATTGCAGTCTGTTGATCTCCCCACTGAGCTATCGCTGTTTCATATTTACCAAAAAGACATATTTATGCGACATATTATTTATTTCATTCCCATTGCAATCAATCCTTTGCAAACAAATAAACAGCACAACACACAAAATTTACTCCCTTTGCGAAAACATTTTTTATCCAATATACAAATCTAACATCAATCAACTTCCCTATAGACCTTGCTATCACGCAAACTTCAAAACCGGTTCCAAAGATAACCACACTTGAACAAACATTTGTTCAAATATTAAAAAGAAAACAATCTGTATGCATGACGTGTCGCTATGTCGAGGTCGGCGCCTGCGCAACAGGACGAGGACGCCGGCGCATGCACGACTTGCATCCGAACGCAAATAAGGATAGCGCAGGCATACCATTAAATCCTGACTAATATTATAAATGCAAATGTGAGTTTGTTTATTTGATACGCTTTCACGCCTTAACTACTCGACCGATCATCATGAAATTTCGCATACGCGTTGTCATGGGTACAGAAAAGGACACGAGGACACACGACATTTTTAATAATCGCAATCTCAGACACAGTTCGTTAAGAGGTATTCAACGGTCACCTATCCAATTACCGGACGACTCTAACACGACTTAACCGCAATGACCGACTGCCAACTATTAGGACAAAACAAATGTAATGAGGTAATTAAACTAATTAAAAACTTTGTTCTTTAATTTGGGTATTATCTATCTCTCATTACATATGGCGATTGGACGACCTCGAGTTTAATTCTCGGGTCGGGTAATCGTTATACGACGAGTTTATAAAATAACTAGCTGTCCCCTGCGGTTTTACCCACGTTAATGATTACTGCTGCGCTCTCGTGGGTCAAAGCGTGATTTTATATAGCTTATGTTACTTTTGGATAAAGCAGCTTTTTAATGGTGAAAGAATGATTAAAATCGATCCTGTCATTTTGGCTTTCGTTAGCACAAACAAAAATACAAATATTTTCATTTTATAATATGAGTGTAAGTACATAGATATTATAGAATATATATATGGCAATAGAAATTATAGACTGGTCAAAGTCTCGTTATAGATATGAATTATTATTCGCACCTTGCGTATAATAACCTGCTTATATGACCCTCGTAATCAGAAAGTTCTTGACTTAAATAGTTATTGTATTTATTATAATTATCTTGATAATATAAATAATATAACTTACGATAGCAGTTGACTCATTCCGTTGTGACGACGGCACAAGGCCGCGAAGATTGTATACCGGCCGAGCCAATCACATCAAATGTGATGCTTTTAACTTTTAAATTAAAAAAAAGACAATAATAAAACAAATGTCGGATCAAAACAGACATAAATTAGGTACCAATGGAACTCGTACGAAAATCGCGTGAAAAATAACGTAACAAATGAATAAATAGTAACAGAAAATAAAAGACGCAAATTTTAAATATCGAACTTCACCAAAAAAGTAAATGTCCTTTTAAATTTAGAAGCCAAGTAAAAATTTCAAAAGTAGATAGTATTTTGAATTAGTCTGTATTTTTAAGACAGTTCATCCATTACTTATCTACCTTGTGATAGTATAAGGTTATTATGAAAGGTTAGATAACGTTTTAAATATCTTTAAAACCAATTACGTCAGATGACGTAAGCTATTTATCGGAGATCGCGATTAGGATAATTCTGTAAACAAAAACAAAACTTATCTATACATATATCTTTTTGGACGCGGCAAGGTTACAATGTGAAAAACAATTACCCAAATATTCGTTAATAAGACAAAACTTGATACCATCCTAAGAACCACTAAGTATTTTCGAATGAAAGCAATGTATATTTGTGGGTTCTACCCCCAAGAGTAAAATGGTGAATCATCTACAAATATTTAAACCGAGTTGAGTGTTATTTGTCGCCGTTGTTTTCCTTGTAAGTCCACCGAGATATAAGAGTCACGTCTAACGCGGGACTTCGTCGTTTAAGAAAGACAATACAATTAGTTAACAATCCAAAATATGTTTTCTTTTTGAAAGAGTGGCAACGACGCAGCGTTTTGTCAAGCGATTCCGAAGGCAGGACTTCTCTACCTCGGACGAACGAACCGATCAAACACGATTATAAGTCGACGCTGAAGTAATCAGAGTGAGAAAACAGTGAGTTTCTACATCGTAGTAGTTCTCAAGGTCAATGTCAAGAACATTTCGTATGTTTGTGTGTGTATATTGTGTACACAGATGACTTCACACTGCCGAATTATCGCATTATTTTTATCGCCTTGATAACGAAGTTAGTACATAAATATAGAGTTTATATACATGTTTAATATTTACGTTTATTTTTTTTATTTTAGTCACGTTTTCGGAGGCATGACTCAATAATGTATGGATATTGATGTATGTGGTGGTATTTAAGATCGATTCCGGGTCAAAACACTTTTTTATGCAAGTTAGGTGATAAACAAGCTGCCACCTGATGGTATGTGGTTAAACGCAACCTTTGATTGCTTGCCATTAAAGTAATTAGATAAGGATGGAATGAAGATAATGGTATGGTGGAGGTAAATATGTGAGCCATTGGCACTCAGACGCACCAGGTTAAACGCAGTAACACTGTGTTAACACTCTTACTCTGATTTCAGTATTTCACGGGCGAACGGCTTCATTTGTACCATCACTAATAAATAGCAACTGTAGAAGTACGCTCATTTATAAATATTTTATAAGTCGAGGAGATCTCTTCCTTAATTAAACTACTTCTACACCAAAAGTTTTTAAACTTTCGCGATTTGTACACATACTTAATATAATGTTAGACAACGGGCAATCAATAGGTATTTATTACCTTTTAAATACTTTATCGCGAGTAAGACCCGTTGTCTAACATTATATTAAGTATACTTCTACATCTTTCTGTACTCAAGAATTCTCACTTGTAAGGTCACAAGTCAAGACAAAAGACGAACAAGAAATCTTTTAACAAAAACCAACTAAACGATGTTAACGCCATCTAGTTTCCAAATCTAAAAATTATAATGGCACTGATGTACTTTTATACCGAATCGATAAAATGAGGTTTCGTATTGTAAGTTTGATTTCGTTCAGAAACATGTTACAATAATGAATACAGAATAACTAACAGTTGTCGAGTTAATTGAACATGAAAAAGAATAAAGTTAACACGACTTTTAATTAAAAAACAGTTACCCAACAGTTTTTCTTTAGCAAACATTAGAGATGTGACGAATAGTATGCCAAGTTTTATAGAATAAAAGAAAATATACGAGCCTGGGTGTTTTTGGATTTCTGAGAAATTCTCTGATGCAGCACGGAATTTGAAAATGTACCTGGTAGAAAGAAGAGAGAGCAATAGACCTACATCATCATCAAAATGTGGGGGTTACTATACCTCTGCTAAGCCATTTAAAGTGTAGTTGGTGTGAATATGTAACAAAGAGGATGGAACGTAATACTTTTATAAATATGTGATCGAGTTCTGAAAATTAGGATTCTACGAAAAAGTTGAATATCGAATAATTATTCAACTAAAACTCATCTCTAGTAAACATATTGCATAACAACACAAAATAATCTTAAAAAACAAACATTATAAAGAAAACTATGTTATCTGCAACAGATTAAAAACACAATTGCTATATAAATCAATTTTACGACCGCACTTTTAAAAACATATTTTTGACGTTAACGTGACATTTCACTCATCCGATTTTGACGTGACGCGTGACGTAATGTTTAATGTCGGGTATAATGAGAACTAATGGTGTTAAAAACAGCTGTTATCTATCCGTCAGTGTGTCGTGAAGGTGACGTGACGTGGGGTAATTGTTTAGCTGCAGCGGCTTATGTAACTAAAGGAAAAATTGTTACATTGTATGTTGTAGTGTGTTAGTTACGAGAAAAAAGTTAAACACTGTGTAAAGTGGCTTTTCTGGGACATGCCGTGGTAGAATTAAGCCTGTGAAAAAGTCGGAAAAGGAAACTTGCTTCTTCAATTTTTCGGAATAATATGCTAAAAGTTTTCTTTCATGGGCCTAAAAAGGCAGGCAGGTGGTCAAAGAATTTAAAAAAAAGCGATGTCCTTACTTCTTCATAAGATTTTACGTAGCGCAATTCACTCACAAAATAAGTACTAAAGCTAATGTATGATGAATAGTAGGTACGGGACTTCTATTAACCCTCCCATGAAGCGATTTTACGACTGCGGGGTCTAAAGCACATGACAGGATTTTTGTAATTAGTCTCACTGAAAACTGTTAACAAAATCTCTATGCCAATAAAAATCATAAACGTATGTCCTTAAAAGTAAAACTTTAGCAACATACTACCACATAAAAAGTTCATTTTTGTTTTTAAAACTGCATGAGTGTTATAGGTCAGTGTGTGAGTGCGCGCGTGGGACTTGACACATATACAATTAACAACGTTATTGGGTTTTCCTGATAGGAATAGCACTGTATATATAAACTATTATATGTTCAGGGCACTAGCCTTGTAGACGGCTATAAGGCGAGACTTAACGGACGGCTAGAACGCATCTGTCAAATGTGGTGATGTAATACTTATATGCCTACGTCTTCAGGAATTTTTAGGCGAGATTAATAGGTAGTTTGCCTGACTCTTGGACATCACGTTTGACTGCAATCATAAGCATAAAGCAACGAGCCAGATAAAAACAAAAAATATACATATAGAACATTATTTCTTATCCTGAGATCTGCCAATGTCTAAAGGACAGCTTATAAACAGGTCTGACATAATACCTAGAAATACGAAAACCAAAAGACATTACATAAATCGATATAGATGCTATTGTGAACATAGCAACGATCGCTCTCGCTGACGCATTGCATCACGCGACTGAACATCGACCTGCTCAAGATTGCACACACTAACCAATAAACAAATAACAATATCTGATCGGTGAAAGTTGATAACGCTAGCAGATAGCGTTAAGCGTTACTGATAATTTAAGATACGATACAAGTTGTGTTTTGTAATAAAAAACATGAACGCAATGTTGAGTTGACAACTGCAACGATTGCGATAGACAACGATTGGCAATACTAATCGGCTTGTTAAGAGACGCTATGCTGCTGGAAGCAATATTCGTTGTGTCTTGGTTGATAGCACAACGATTCATCTTTTGATAAAGCTCGTATGTGTAAGTGACCATCTAGAAGTTGCAAGCATTCACAGGCTACGGTGATCACTTATCGTGAAGCTTATGCTTCTGCTATCGTATGATGGTTAGACATAAACACAATAAAAATACTTTCTGTTGGTCTTATCTTTGAATGCAAAGCAGAATATTAAAAAAAGGATTTAACCGGATTGCATACCTCCTTATATTTAAGTTGGTATTAAAAGAATATTTTCAAATTTGGAAGTTGACGCTGACTACAACAGAAAGAAATCATTTTTTATTGCAATCGTTCGAATTTACAACAAGACAGGGATGACAAGTATTTCTTTTTATTTATTATAAGAATAAGGAATGCAATATCTAATACATTCAAACAAGCATCAATTTTTAAAAATTCAATATAAATTAAATTATTACAAAAAGATTAATATAGGTATAGGTCCATTTTCCTTTTACATGACTGGGTCAGTCTTAATATAGATTACGTTTCCTTCAACTCAAAGTAGCAAATTATAATTAGTGTTTTTTAAAGTAATAGTAGAAACATAGTGAATAATAGTTGGTCCATAGTATAGTATCTCCCCTATATATCCCTAAAAAAGGTAGGTAGAACTGTATCAGATATTTCACTTGGTACATTTTAGTGTCCTTTGAATATTTCGTGGATTCTATGGAGTAAGGTCACCATTTAGAACCGATTGTTCACAATCGGTTCAGGAGTTGGATCGGTCTGGAGTGGTCATAAGTTTGATTTTCAGGTGAGGCAGAAGGAAATAAAATATTTTTTTGGAATGTTCCATCTGCAGTACGGATCCTGCCAATGTACCTAGTAGATTACATTCGACTGGACCTAGCGTATGTAAGACTTGAAATATATCTGGTGAAATGTTGGCGTGATACACTCCTGCCTACCTCTTTGGTGATACAAACGTGAGTATGTATGTAATGTATTTACATTCTAGTGTCACACTATAGAGGGCAAGTTTTTTACCGTCTACAAGAATCCGTAAATTAGCTTACAGGAAAACCCAAGACACTAACCATTTACCCGTGCCAGGCAATGAACACGTGACTCCACGCTCAGCATCCGCCTATCCAATGAATTTATCATGTTTTAGCTGGTTCATTGCAAGGTTTAATTAATTAAATCGTACAAGAGGAAATTTTTAGCCATTATCCTTAATCAAATATACCGTATTGTAGTTTCGATTTCAAGTTTCAGGAATAGATTTAGTAGACATGTACATAAATAAAATGGTTACCGATTTGTTATAAACGGCCAAATACAAGGCAAAGAGTAATAGAGTGTTTTTTATTTTTAAGATGTAGACTCAAGCCCGTAGAAAAGAGGTGGTCGAAGGTGTATTTATTGTGGGATTAATGAACCTCTGCTCTGCTCCTTAGTCTGGCATATGCTAAACTAAGTCCCATTTGCCATTATTAACCTCTGAGTCTTCTTCGAAGAGGTTAATGAAAACACTATGTGGGTCTGTTTATGTCTGTGTGACAGGCATAGCTCCGGAACCACTGGACCGATTGATTTGTAACTTGGTGTGCAGACACCTTGGGGTCATCCCTCGATCGAATTTGAATATGGGCTTTGTGGGTCAAAAGACCCGCCAGATATAGGGGTCTTAAAGTCATAAGGTCAGGGGATATCCTCCAACAGAGTAATTTGGAAGTCCAAGGGAGAGGCTTTTGTCCACCAGAGGGAAATTAAAAAAGGTGATGAAAAAAATATGTCACATGAAGACGAAGAGGTTGTATTCTGGGTTTTTACACACATCTCGTTTATTTTATGCTAGATTTTATCTGCGGCATCGCTTACGTAAATGTAGGTTAGACTATGTCCTTTTCCGTTCTTCTGACAACGTGTATGCGAAATTTCGTGATGATCTGTCAAGTAGATAAGGCGCTAAAGCGTAACAAACGAAGAAACTCACATTCTTCACGTTAGCCTTTATTATTTCCAAGTCACTTGGGTCGCTTTTTCTAGTCTAACCGGATTTGACTGAATATCAGTTTTTACACGGAGCGGCTGCCACCTGACCTCCGCAACACGAAGGCTAACGATACCGTAAGGCTAGACCAGCATCTAGATATTATAGGGCACTGACTTCCCAATAACCACTGCCATAGATGTTCATGGCAGCCGAGACCGACGGCTTAACGTGCTCTCCGAGGCACGGCACGGAGCAGACGATAATTGTCAATAAATACGCATATAATTTCGAAAAGTCATATAACTTCCGAAAGTCAGAGGTGCGCGACGTGGGTTCGAACCCGAGACCCTCTGCATTGCATTCTGTTGGTCTCCCCACTGAGCTATCGCTGCTATTTATTATGTTTTAACTTACATTCTCATTTATAGTATTAGTTAGGATAAAAATTTAACCCGAGACCTCTTATGACATAGCTAAACATATAGTATAAGTTTTCATGTCACAAGATCAACGAGGCATTTCACATAATTTGTTACCGTCCAATAAATCACATGGAGGTAACAAAATGACGGGGATACATTACAATTGGTTGCAATAGCATAGCAATTGTGAACGTATTAGGCGCAATTGCAGTTACTAGGCGGGGAAACCTTAGTGTGTTTAGCGAAGCGACGCGACATAGGCTTGCATTGTGACGTCAACGTCACCTCGAGGCCTCGAGGCCGCACGTTTTTGTCTAAGTCAAAACCTACAGCATGTTACAAAAATATGTAGTCATTCAAGACTGTCTCGGGTTCGGGTCCCGAGTCAGGTAAAATGTTATTAAGTTATTCTAACTAATATTATAAATGCGAATGAAAGTTTTTTTGTTATGCGTTCGCGCTTTAAATACTCGACCGATCATCATGAAATTTCGGATACACGATGTCAGTGGTACATCTCATCTCATCGAGAAAAACTACTGTTACCGAGGGATAGTTATTAAACTTATAAGCGGCGATATACTAATGGATAAGACGTTGGACTTCGCGATTCAGATGTCGCGGGTTCGAATCTCACCCATTGCGCTACGAACGTAAACCCATTCTCAATATAAGCATTCTAGCTTAGCTGAAGAAGTTAATAACCCGTAACCCAAAATAGATAGTAATTAAAAAAAAAACATTAGGCGGTTTTAGTGTGTTATTACAATTTTTTCTGGTTTTGTCTGTTAACGCATTTTCAGTGGCACCAAAAAGTTTATAAATGTGTACAATGAACGGTTATAGATTCGCTATCTATTACGTGGGACTTAAAAAGAATAGGTGGCGAAAGGTAGTACTACAGTTCTGCCTACCCCTTTGGTATATATGCGTGAGACTATATATGATTTAGATAACAACATAGGATTATTCTACAGCGTTAGTGAATTACCATTAGCATTGCAGTATCTATCGATGGTTGCGGAACGATCCGAAACGAATCCCGGGGATCCGGAATGTAAACGGCAAGAGATATGGTTTAACCAGCAGAAGTTGTACCCTTCGTTTTGCCTCAGGGCAAAACGAAGGGTACAACGACGACTTCTGCTTCGAAGGGTCGAATCATTCAATAATAATAATAATAGATTAATGAACTACTAAATAAATTTAAAAAAGCGAGCTCTGCCTCCAGGACTAGGTTGTAGCCTGTAACCGTGGAAACGGTGCGTTCCCCACAACGAAGTAAATTTTTTTTATATAAGAAGTCGTGTCCCGCACTAGAAATAATTCCTGTGTCGCGGGGGACTTTACTAACATTCAAACAACAGAGACAAAGAACACCCAGACTCAGAACAACCATTTGTGGATCACACAAAGTTTTGTTACGTGTGGGATTCGAACCCACAAAACTCGGTGCGGCGGCATTGGCGAGGCGACCACATAAGCCACAGCGTCATCTGTGCAATGATGTCTTAACCTAAAAAAAGTTTCTATCGATCGTAAAACTAATTCTAGCTATATTACAAATACACTTATCAGAATCGTTATAAGCAGCTCGTACGAAAACGTTCCCTCATCGTCAAGACTCCGAAACAGTCCCCAGCACTTGATTGATAACAACAATTTGAGATCGTATCATTGTTATATCGATTACGCATCTCGATTCTCAAAGCTTTGTAGATCGATTACATTATTCGATTCATCGAACTATAGGTTATATTTGTGGTAGAGCTTATTTATGTGGCTCTTATACGCAATGCGTGAATCACATTTTTTTACAGGTCCTTAATGTTACTTACGTAAACTGAAGATATTAGAAGCATATTAATATATGTACCTGTAACAAAAACCATTTTTGTTAGTAAATATTTATATTTACTTGCTTATTTATATATATTATTTGTATACCAAATATTAACTTGCAATAGACTAAAAAATAAGCTATTGGAGCTTACTGCAAGAGTCTTGAGATTCGATTTCTGGTTCGATTAGGATTTTATTAGAGTTTTCGTAAGGATATTATCAGATTGAATTTAATCCTTCGAGGGTCTACAGACGATATAGTGTATGTATGTATATACTAAAAATAAAAATCACAATATCTATATAAAATTTTATATAGATATTGTGATACTTGTATTGCTCTTTTCAGTTCATTACTTTTAAGCAGTCGGGTTTTTTGTTTTTATAATAACAATTTCATTTCAGACTTTTTAGTTTTATTATTGACCATTTGTGTTAACACAATAATATAAGCATGATATGATACATATATTTTTGAAATGGTCTTTACACGATCTTTCATTTGATGGTTTGTTTTTTTCTTACCTTAGCAATTTGGGTATATTGCTAAGGTAAGAAAAAAACAAAACCTCCCTTTTTTCATTTGCGGGCATCATTTCGAAAATTTATATAGCCTATGACACTACCACAATTCTGATGAATTCAACGACACCTCATAATTATGTCAAAAACCGTTCAGCCGTTTGGGCTGTAGGGCGTGCCAAAGAAATGGACATACATACACACTTGAATACATACGCTCGAAAAACATTATCCTCCTTCTGACGCAGTCAAACATGTAAACGACATTATACTATAATAATTACTAATGCAACCTTATGCTATGGAACCAACTAGATATTAAATAATAACTTTTAAACTTTTGCGCTGCAAACATTAAAAGGTAAACTTGCATGATCGCATTAATACTCGTTACATCTATAATTCTATACTAACACAAGCTGACCCGGCAAACGTTATTTTGCCATAAAAAAATGTTTCGACCAAAAGATTAAAAAAAGATTTTAGTAGTGGACAACCCTTATCACTAAG
Source organism: Catocala nupta (assembly GCA_963675205.1). Classification (NCBI taxonomy): domain Eukaryota; kingdom Metazoa; phylum Arthropoda; class Insecta; order Lepidoptera; family Erebidae; genus Catocala; species Catocala nupta. The sequence goes on from OY776093.1 coordinate 26,668,136, forward strand.
GGGTATGAAACATAGATAGTAGCCGATTCTCAGACCTACTAAATATGCATATAAAATTTCATAAAAATCGGTTAAGACGTTTCGGAGGAGTATGGTAACTAACATTGTGACACGAGAATTTTATGCATAAGATTATACAGAGGAAAGATTTTTTGTTTGTTTGTAAGGATTTAACTCAAAAACTATTTAACCGATTTTAAAAATTCGTGCACCATTTGGTAGCTATATTATCACCGAATAACATAGGCTATATTTTATTTTAAACGAAGTACTGTTACTAACGTAACCTGACCTAGTTTTATGTCAGCGAAACCGCAAACAAAAACTGATATTATATATACGTATTCAATAACTACAGGATACTGTTGAAAGCGTATTTTAAGAAGCGTGCGACCCAAAATCTAGGTATATTATTAGTACACTTAAATTTTAATGCTATCTTCTTCACAGTAACACAATACTCCAAGAGACAAGTCTTCGTTGACACACAAAAGTTTCACGAAAACACTCGGCCGTCTAGCTTTCCACGAAAACGTTATTTGATTCCACTCACTCCTCTTAATGGCTACTCCAACTGAAACCTAATTAACAAGGTGCCTGAACTCGTTGGGTACTTTTATCGTTGAAATTTAAACATCGTCTTGCGGCGTCATAATTTTAGAAGCAACGAGACCCTAGCCGACAATTTTATGATTAGTACACTTTTAATTTTAATTACCTTGTTATGATGCCTAGCTGCTATATACCATGATGTTATAGAATAAAATGGCTGCCGCTTTGAACATACCAAGCTAGGGTTAGCTTCTCCATAATTTTCTCGAAAATATCTGAAGTCTGCCAACGCGAACATGGCTAGCGTGGTGGACTATGGCCTAACTCTTCTCACACAGAATGGGTTCGTGCCAAACAGTGGAACAGTTTAACACAGGGCTGATATTATTATTTATTATAACGCTATTTGACTAGTTTCTGGCAAGTTGCAGTTTGCTTAGTAAGCTGCTTTTATGATTAGTACACTTTTAATATTAAGTTATGACCACACCTTTCTTTTACACGTTGTATAAGGATGGGTTTATTAAGCCTTACAAATAAAAGTTAGTGGAATTCGCTATATAGTGAATTCGACTATTTTTTGTGAAGCAACTTAGCAATATTGTTTCATTACAGTTGAAGCGCTCAATTTCATGAAAATCCTTCCAACAAATCGGACGTAATTCATTCTTTTTCAGATGATTGACAGGCAAACTTCAAACTTTCATATTTTTAGTGGGATTCCATGGAAGCGATGAAAAATTGTATTTAGTTGTAAAATAAAATAAAAAATCCTTTTGGGAATTACCTATAGTTTTATATTGCTATGTATTTTTTACGCGATTGTTACGCAATTAAATTAAAATACTTTAAATGAATCGTTGAGTTCTCGTATCATTACCATTGCTACTGTTAAAGCCAACAGTTTCAGAGTTTATTTATAACTAGATTTGACCCGGCTTTATTCGGATAAAAATAAAAAAATCGATTATGTAAATTTTCTATCACTCGGTAACAGTACCTTTTCTGGATGAAAGGCACTTTATATCCTTTTCTGTACCCCTGAGAACGTGTATGCGAAATTTCATGATAATCGATCAAGTAGTTTAGGCGTGAAAGCGTAACAAACAAAGAAACTAACATTCGCAAATACAACAAAAAAACATTGTTTATTGCCAAAAAGATTACAACAATGTAAATATATACAGTAGTGACTAGGCAAGCCTGTCCTGTGGGTACCGTGTCGATTACCATTTACGAATACATTGCTCTGTCGACATTATGTTATTTTAATTGACTTGTACTATTTCATTTTATTAACTTTACAAAACTATCTTAAAAACAAAAGGACAATAAATTAGAACAAAAATTAAAAAAACATAATATGAACGAAAAATATTGTTGCTAAATTTGTTAAATTAAATTCTAATGTTAATAAAATATTATACACATTATTATTAAAAATTATATTTATAAATAGATATATAGATATATAAATTATTATATTTATTTAAATAAAATTAGTAGTTTTATTAAATGAATTAGTAGTTTGCCGGTGTCGTCTTATGTTAAAGAACTAAGCTACTTAAAAACCTTTATATTAATAATATTACTTAGGATACAAGTTCTGCAAACAAAACAACTCACAACAAAACTCCTATAAACCACTTCAAATTCAATAGCCATCTTGAACACAGCTGATCGAACATTGCATATTATAGATCACATTCCTTGTATTATTTCAAAGGCATACCACAGTTCCAGACATTTGTATACATACATATAACTGTCTGTATGTAGGCTTGTTGTTACCGCGTCTGGTCGAACCAGACGGAGCGGCGGCATACGCCTTGTAACATGAGAGCTATCCCAGCTAAAGGAAAGGCTTCTAATATGTACTTACAAGCCGTTTTATGTTGCATATAATATTAGGTAACCAGTTTGAATCGATTGAAATTAAACTGCTATATACGGATTTTAACGCGTTGTTTATTTGACACTCTATTACATAATTTAGAAACTGTTATACTACATACTACTATTAATTAAACTTTACTATTTTTTAAGCTAATTAAATTATTAAAACTATTTAGATTTAATTTTACACTTTTGCCGTCGTTTCGGTTGCTTTTCAGCAGTCATGGTCACGGGGAGACTAAGATGTTAGTTGTCTCAATGTTCCAGTGTAGTTATTTCAAAGTACCCGAACATAATTTAATAATTGGTGTTTCTATTTACGGAGAATGAGCTCAAAGTATCATGAAGTCTAGCTGTGGTTTGCTTCTTCTTGGGTTTGACTATTTGAATTACTAAATCCCAAGCTGCTGGTACATCTTAATTTAATTTCAATTAATAACATTCGCGTAAACAGAAGACAATATCAGTTTGAATTGATCTCTTAATTGTTTAGAATTGGTTGGGATTAAAGGTCAGGTTAGTTGATATATCGTGATATGATGGAATTTTGTCTGGTTTGGAAGGCGACTTTTAGTATTTTTATTGTTGGAGGTTTTTACGTTATAAAGATGTTGAACAAGTTTACCACGTGATGGTTAGCATTTATCGTCTACTTTGGATGCTTGTATGTTTGAGAATATGTAAGTATATTCACATGTTGTGGATTCTTCAGTCATTTATAGAAGTTACCAGTGAAACAAGAAGTTACGAAATACCGATTTCTAAATAAAAAGACAGTGGTAAATATAAATAGATTTAATAGTTTGAATAATTTTATTAGCTTATAAATTAGTAAAATTCAATAGTAGTAGTAGTAGTGTAATAGTTTCAAAAATTTTTAATACAGTGATAAATAAACAACGAGATAAAATCCGTATATAGTAGTTTAATTTCAATGAATAACATTCGCGTAAACAGAAGACAATATTAAGTGGTTGGTATTTCTACGATAATATTTAAACATATATCCTCTATCTACATTTTACATTCCAAATATGCAGTAGTGAATTACACTCCAATTTCAGCAGCTGTATTTCTAGGTCTTGTATACAAGCGAGGCCTTTGGCAGTCTACCGGTAAACTTATCAGGCACCGTGTTGCTACCAAATATTACCCAGCAACACATTGCGCAACCCGGGACCTCACGATCAACCGTAAACATAACCACAAACACACAACCGTACTAATATTACAAATACTAATTAACTACTTTACTAGATTTAACTCAAAAACGACTCAACTGATTTTACGATCTGAAAGCTATTTTATCAGGGAGTAACATAGACTATATTTTATTTAAAATTACTGCCTCCGTGGCGCAGCGGTAGTGAATGCGACTGCTGTGCATGAGGTCTCGGGTTCGAATCCCGGGTCGGGCCAATAAAAAGTTATTAGGTTTTTCTGTTGGGAAATCTCGATAGCAGCCCGGAGTTAGGAAGTTGGCAGTGTTAGACACCCCCGTGCCTCGGAAAGCACGTAAAGCTGTTGGTTCTACGCTTGATCTCTCTCCGGTCGTGTCGAATTACCATCCCATCGGATCATGAGAGTTAGGGAACAGAGAGTGCATTTGTATTTGCGCCCACGCTTGTGCACTATAATATCTCCTGCGCAGATGGTCAGTCTCCGTTAAGATTGTCCGCCGTGACCGAAATTCGGTCTGGAGTTTTATTTAAAAAAACTGGAGGACATTATTGTTTTATTTAAAAAAACTGTTACTAACATAACATAACCTAACCTACTTTTACACGACCGATGCCGCGTGCAAAAGCTAGTGATCAATATAATAGCTATTTGCGTACAAAACATCCAAAAATAAATACAGTATATTTAGAATTCGTTAATTAATTTACATATGCAAAATGCATTGCCACCCAAAATCCTAAATCAGCTATACTGGCTGTAATTTGGGCATAGCTACTAACTAATTAGCAAAATCAGCACATAAATTGTACAAAGTCAGCATGCAAGCCAGCATTGGTACAATTTACCTTATACAACTCGTACAATCGATCTGTACCGAGTAGGCACAAGTGTATACATGACGCGTACGGGTATGTGAGGGGTCGTCGCAGACTGAGTGGCGACAACACGCATTAGGTTAACTTCTTGAAGGTGGATATCGTTATGTTAATGATTTTTAAAAGACTGCTACTTGTTCTTATTCTGTCTTTTTTCTAATAGAAAGAAAGGAAAAGAAGTATATAGGTGTAATTAAAGATTTGGTAATGTTACATCACTAATAACCAGCTAATGCACTCGCGCAATGAACGTCCTGTATTATTCTTGTTTTGTTGAATAAGACTCGCAACAGTATTAAATCTCTCTATTCTTAAATCTTGGGTCGTTGGAGATAACAATATTTGAACAACAGACACAAAAGTTACCCAGATACCGCACATTAATTTTAAGGATCACACACGATTTTAGTGTGATCTACAAAATTGTATAAAATATACCCTAATTAGTTATTTTGTTAGTTGGATGTGTGTTATCCGCACTTAGCCACACAATTGGGCCATTGTGCTTAAGTAACCGACGCGAAATATTATTCGGTTACTCTTACCACCTCAGCTTCGTCCAGAAAGATAATAGGGGACCGATGTTGCGCAGTACCTCCTTCATCGTTTCTGGACTGTTAAGAAGTTTCGCCCGTTGGTTGTTGACGCTTTTACAATGTAGGAGCATGTGAGCCGGTGTCTTTTCGGTCTCCATGCAGCCTCTACATAAGGGACTGTCAGTGATGCCGATGTTGAATAGGTGTTTGTTGAGTAAGCAGTGGTCTGTTATTATACCTACTAGGTGGCGTAGGTTTTCCCTTGTGGAACTTAGCAGTTTGCGTAACAGATGTTTGTCTAAGGATGGAAAATATACCCTAACATTAAAAGATCACATAATTTATTGCCACGTGTATAGAACTCAACACTTTCAGTTAGGGACACGGCCACTATAGCCAACACACCATCCATCAATTCATAAAATTTAAACAACATCATTATTAAATCAATTAAAACATTTTTGTCAAAGTTTAGCCCGCGGTTTTAAATTTAATTCATTATAACTTAACAAACTGTTACTCACAATAAAGAATTGAAAATATTTCTAATTAGTTATCTCAGATGAACGGGCAGAAATAATTGAGACGATAGGGGAATGGGGGATGAACAAAGTGGGGAGATACCCTCCCTCTCATGATGCGTGGGTAAACCGTTTTAAGACGCGCTGTATCCGACACCGTAAAGAGCCCCTGATTCTCTGCAAGGATGTGATATGTGCATGATACCTGCATTTTTGTTATTTGATGGTTTATTAGAGATTGCAAATGATGTGATATGGTTGCCAGAAACTAGTCAAATAGCGTTATAATATATAATAATATCAGCCCTATGTTAAACTGTTCCACTGCTTGGCACGAACCCATTTTGTGTGAGAAGGGCCACAGTCCATGGTAGTAGTAGGCCATAGTCTACCTTGCTAGCCCAGTGCGAGTTAGCAGTCTTTACAAATATTCGAGAACATTATGGAAAACTCTACATTGCAGGTTGCCTCACGAAGTTTTCCTTTACCGTAAAAGCGAGCAATGATTAACTATTTAATACGGGATTGAACTCGAGACCTCTGCGTGGCAGTCCAACGATATCCCACTAGGCTATCGCTGGCAATCCTATTGTGGAGAAATCCGAGTTTTCGCAGACAAAAATACAAAAATTAGTTGTACCAATAAAGACATTAAATTAGGTACAGGTACAACGTAAATGGGATTTCAGTCGTAAGTTTCAGTTACGTCATAGATACGTTTGCTAACTCCTAGTAATCCATTGGCTATATATTTGGATGGTCTTACGCTGTCCCAAACGTTTTATTCGCTTTTCTTTTGATGATACAATTGGGAAAGTGTTCGTAAATGGTATTTACTTATTTATATATTACAGTAGGAGTAATTTTGCAAAGGCTTTGGCATAGTCTCTTTGTATTTTTTTATATAGCAAAGGTGGCATATTTATACAAAGATCGGATAGAAGAGATACATCGGGAAAAGCTTAAAAATAGTTCATAAGTAAGTAGTGGATTCAATATCATGCTATGCAATAAAGGTAGTATATTTATACGAACTCAGAGAATAAATGCTGTAGAAATGAGGGCGCTGAGAGACATTAGTGGTGTGACGCTAAAAGATAGATTAAGAAATAGTGTGATTAGAGAGAGATGCGGCATGAAAGTGGATATAGTGACAAGAATAGAAAAGGGTATGTTAAGCTGGTTTGGGTATGTAGAAAGAATAGACGAGAAAAGGCTGAATAAGAAAGTTTATAAGGGTAGTCTGAATGGAACAGTCGCAAGAGGCAGGCCTAGGCAAACGGTTTTTGATCAGATCGGAGACGTTCTGGACAAAGGCCAGGTTAAGAGCACCTTAAACAGACGAGCCTGTATGAGGAACGTGATGAAGGTGAAGGAAGCCAGAGAAGTATGTCAGGATCGGAGCAAATGAAAATCCATAGTCTCTGCCTAACCCTCTGAGAAACAGGCGTGAATCTATGTATGTATGTATGTATTTATACAAACATTACATCAGTCTTCGTATGACCATGGCTGTTAAAAAAGTAGTCAAAACGTCAAGAAAAGTTTAAAAATAGTTCAAAAGTAAGTAGGAGTTTCGATACCTACTTATAAAGTGTATGAACATGTTTGATCGTTTATTGCTCAATCACGCGCAAATTTTCAACAGCTAGTTAAACTTAGCACAAAGATAGACCATGTTTCGGTTTCTCATAGACTCTCCCGTGGCATTAACCGAGGCGAAAGCACGGGGAGAAACTAATCCAGTAATAATCTATTCTAAGTCTCAAACTTTGGGACTGGGCCGGATCCGTCTGCACCCATAAAAGTGGTCTCAAATAGGTGTCACAATACAGTCAATGGCAACGTTGAATACCTAAACGGAGATAGCGGGACGAGTTGCAAGCTTGTGAGATGGAATGGCAGGAGATAGCAAAGAAGAGAGGAATTTGAAAGTTTTAGAACCTTTTCTTTAGATTTCTAATTGCCTCTCTTCCTTTGCCCAGCAGTGGGCCATGGCAACAGATTAAATAAAAAGAAGTCTTGGGCTAAGCAACACAAGCAACTAAATTAATAATCATAACCATACCATAGATACGTGTCAACATTTCTCAAGACAATATTTTTCACCGACATCCAGTTTCACAATTCACACAATTTACCATATTAATACATTCAGATATGCATTATGTATTGTGATACGTATAACTGTACAAATATATGTATGTATGTACGTGTATGGGTGGCTCACAATCGAGCAATTTAAATAAACAATAGATGGCCTGGGCGTCGACAAAAACTGTTGTCAATGCACACGCGGTGCAGTAACAACTTATTGTGTACAGTAGGACAACTGTTACTCTGGGGAATATTACGTATGTAACATTAAACTTGGTATACCTTCACGCTTGTTAGCTGTAAAGGGGTGGACAGATGTGTAATAACGCTGATTAAGTTTCTTGTTCGCCTAGTGACTTAAGTTTGTGAGATGCTAAGCTCGATGCGCGATATTCGATGTGAATGCGATTCCTCTCTTCTTAATAATCTATACATATAATAAAATTATTACTAGTCGTTTGATGATTTAAGAAAAGTATTTTTAAAAAGTAGGTATATAAGCTAAAACGATTATTTTTTGTCTGTCTGTTTGTCCGTGCATCACGCAAAAACTACTGCATCAAATTGAAGTCGAGTATCACAGTTGTATTGCTGTAAGTCTAACTTAAAATCTCGCGGTGTTTCATCTTGGTACGTCGCCTATAAGTAGAGTATTATGTGCTTATTATCAGCTTACATGTAAAGAAATAAAATTATAGATAGGCATATTAAAATTCCAGGCATACGAAGTCGCAAGCAAACGCTAGTTATTATATAATATAACCTCATATATTTAGGTGTTACTTGGCCGAAATCCATTTTAATAAAACTATTGTGATGTGAGGTTGTTCCTATCCAGAAGAGTTTGGTATTGTCAACGTTTTCCTACTGCAATAGTTGATGTGGGCAATAAGAAGATGCTTGGCGGGCTTCTTTCTATAATTTTATTATAATATAACTTTAGTAAATAAGTGCCTAAAACGTTGTAATACTTCCGAATAAAAATCTGTTTCAAAGTGAAACTACTGTAAGTCCAAATCTATGGCGGCCCTCCACAGACAAACACGGAAAACAGCGCGGCAATTATGCAAATGCATTAAAATCCGTGCATTGTGCTGTGCCCGTGAGCTAGAACGGCATGGTGTGCCAATTGTGCTCGCTCGTGTCGTTGTCAAGTGCCCACTGTGCACGCATCAAGGTTCCTGTGCAGGTATTGTGCACTTACATTATTATCCGTGTAATTAATTAGTGGTGAAATTAGAGTTATATAATTATACGGCTTTGTTGGTCCCTTTATGTAAGTTTCTGCTTACGTGTTATCTAAGAAGGTGATTATTATATTTTGGATTTGTCTGAGCGTAGAAACACAGCGTCAGACAAATCCAGAGTATATTTTCTCGACCCGAGAAATCAAACTTCTAGACCGCGGTAATAGGTGTCATTAATAATTATTATTTAAAATGTGCCCGCGGTTTCACCCGAGATCATGATTACTGCGCCGCTCCCGTGGTGATGTTATATAGCCGATAAATGAGCTATCCAACACTAAAATAATTTTTCATTTCGGACCAGTAGTTCCTGAGATAAGCGCGTTCAAACAAACAAACAAACAAACTCTTCAGCTTTATAATATTAGTATAGATTAAGTAAACAATCCTTCGTGTTACAATTACATCTTAACTGTATAAAACTATATAGTACAATAACTAGGTATAGAACTTGGTAATACTCGTGTATCGTGTACAGTAGACGTCAGTAGGCTCGTTCGTATACGATAAAATTCACATTTCCGTCATCTTCTGTGTCCTAAAAGACTGCTGGCCACCACATCACCACATCTCTGGCATATACAGGCGATAATCGATGTCATATCGATTTAATTAGCAGAACCGATTTAAATAGATCCGATTAACTCTCTCTCCCATTCAATCTAATCCACGTGTCAACAGATATCATCAAAACCCTTACGCACACTTGATCCAAATAATTTAAATTTCGAATAAGTGTTCTCAATTCAACTTGACCTATCCGATAGTTTGAAAATCGAATCAATGTTAATGCGAAATTTAAATTTTGGCGCGATTGGGTTTTATACTTTTTAATGACATATTATGTAAAATGTGCAACGATACTTTTTGATCATGTACTTGACGTAAAAGTCAACCTACTTGATTTGAAGCTGATGGTTTAATTAGTCCTGTTTATGGTAAGATTATATGATGACAGGACTTGTCTTATTAACAGGACTAGACTAAACTAGTCATGCTGGGCATTGGCCTCTTCTCAGTATGATAAGAGTCAGACAATAGACCACCATGCTGAGCCAGTGTGGGTTGGCAGATTTCACATATCATCGAGAACATTATGGAGAAGTCTCAGATATACAGGTTTCTTCACGACATTTTCCTTCGCCGCTAAAGCGAGCGATAAATAACATTTACTAAGGGCATAACTTCAAAAAGTCAGAGATATAAGCCGATCGAACTGGAGACCTCTACGTAGTTATCCATCGATACCCACTGTCGCCCCGCTCATGAGATGCGAGATGGCGTAATATTAAATTTAATTAAAACATTTCCATGTCCCATAATTCGAAATACTATTTAAAAGCGACTCCACACAAACTCCATGGGGTTCTAAACAACAGTAGACTGACCTCAAATTAAAAGGACAAAAAGAACCAGGGGATTTGAGGGGGTCCATAAATTGCGTTAGAACTTTGTCCTATCGAATTAAAATTTGGACCATTAATCCATAACAGATAAGGACGTTATTTCAAGTAAACTTAGATAATTAGTGAGTTCTAAACTTCCTGGGCCCCATATTAATGTTAATTATCGTTTAATTGGCTGAAATGTCTCCTGATTTACTTATGGAAGAAAAAGCGGGCTTTGATGATGGCGGATATTAATATTCGATTATAATGCGAATGAAGTGTTTTTAGAGTGGTCAGCCTGTCAACTGTTTTTCGTAATCCTTGAAAAAACATGAACATCTTTGGGTAATTTTATATACAACTAAGGTTTAAAATAAGCACAGCCGGATGGTAAGCAATTGCCGGTTATAAATCGTGAGTTGCTATCTCCCTAGAATAGAAATTAAAAATGGATGAAAGGAAAGTAATAAGACACGGACATAGATCTCGTCATCTGAACATTCGGCGCCTTTACAGCAAAACTCAAGCACAGAACCACTAGACCAAGTGATCAATTTCAGGGCTTAAAGAATGCAAAAAAAGCTGCCGCGAACAACCAGAAGCATTTAAAAAAGAAGTTCTAATCTATCACCAAAATTATATTTATATACTATACTTACTAATACATATATAACTCGAGCTGCGTTTATTTGTTAAAAATCTAATCGCGATACACTAAGAATAAACCAAAAATAATGAAAAATTACCAAAACTGTTTTAATTTTTTCCGATTGGTGTTCAGGTATAATATATGTATAAATACATACCAACTATTACAAAAAAATCTTAAACAATTTTGGTGCAATTTAATATATGGGTTTAGCTTAAACTCCAAGCCATATTTCACATAATTCCATTCATTAGAACTAGTCCATGCGAACACAATCTATTATCAGTCTAGTATCTAATAAGATAACACGTTCTCGTTCTGGCCAGTGTTATTGATTTAGCGCAGTCGAAGAGTCTGATGGACGGCCGGCTTGCATGAACATTGCCACCTAAATAACGCACTTACCAATGTATCGCAAATATATTGTACAAGCGCATCGCGTGTCGGCCATTTTTTAACAACGCTGCGTTAGTAGGGTTGTCTCGGCAAGATTGGAGATTGACGAAAGTTTAGTAAGTAATTTAGTGTTGGTTGATTTTGACGGAGTTTTGTTAATTTCGATGGGGTTTTTATAGATTTTGATGAAGTTTTATTGATTGTGACGGAGTTTTATAGATTTAGATAAGATTTTTATGTAGTTTTGCATAATTTAAAATTTCCGAAATTGATTTAAATGTATTAAATGGGAATTATCTGCTATTTGATTGGGTTGATATCACAAATGGTATAAATACTTTGGGTCTAAGTGGTAACCATCATACTATACTTGTGAAAAGCCTATATTAAATGGAGCAATATACGAATACTTGTTTTGGGCTTGAATGTTCTCCATATTCGTTATCTTCATATTTATAATTTCGACAGTGCGATCAAGAATAACGTCAGATATCAGTTTCGATTTCCGATCCAGCCATACAATCCGATTTTTCTGTAATAAAGTTCTCACTACAAAAGGTATAGGATATAAGCAGCATTTAATTCAACCCCCAATATGTGACTCCTAAAACAAACCTACCAAAATATCGATATGATACACCCTGTATACCCTTTTAAAGATAAGCAAGTGTGATAGTATACTTTGAATTGGTAAAACATCTGTAAACCCTACTCGCAGCGATATTTTCGAAGTGCTTTACAGTTTTTGCAACGATATTGAAGTGTGTATGGAATGTTAAAAAACTGCGGTATTTTAACTGGTGATCAGCACCGTTAATGATAAATGTGTTGTGGAAAAAGTGATGAAATTACATTCCTAAATCATCTGTCCGCAATAAAACTACTCGTAAATAACGTTAATAACGTTGGCGTTATTGGAAACCAAGTTATAATTATGTTAATGTTGGTAGTATCACGTGCGGAAATGCTACAACACTAATTAGTTATACTAAGTACAGCTGTTGTTACTAGACTCCTTAAACTAATTACTATTTAGAGGCAACAAAGGTAAGCACATGGCTCGCCTGATGCTAAATATGATTATCCTAACTAATATTATAAATGCGAATGTGAGTTTATCTGTTTGTCTGTTGCTTTCACGCCTTAGCTACTCGACCGATCATCATGAAATTTCGCATACATATTGTCAGGGGTACAGAAAAGGCCATAGATCATCCAGAAAAAAAATATGGCCGGAAGGATATCAATATATTGACAAAACCTAGATAACCGCCTGCGAAGCCATTCATTATATTTTGCTCTAATATACAAAAATTGTATTACGTTGAATATGGGCAATTCTTTTACTAAGCTATTAGTAATGACGCAATGACGCTGCTGTAGTAATAAATGCTGAGCGGTCTCAAGTCTAATAAAACTAATAAATATTGATTGTCACATTTGAGAAGCACTGTTTCTCATTTTTATAAAATTTCCCTTGAATATAACGCACCAAAGACATTTTATAACACACAGATCTATATATTATATTAGATAGTAATAATCAGTACCTACTATAGCGATAGCTCAGTGGGGAGACCAACAGACTGCAATGCAGAGGGTCTCGGTTTCGAACCCACATCGCGCACCTTTGACTTTCGGAAGTTATATGACTTTTCGAAATGATATGCGTATTGATTGACAATTATCGCCTGCTCCGTGCCTCGGAGAGCACGTTAAGTCGTCGGTTCCGGCTGCCATGAACATCTATGGCAGTCGTTATTGGGAAGTCAGTGCCCTATAATATTCTTACACTGGTCTAGCCTTAGGGTATCGTTAGCCTTCGGGTTGCGGAGGTCAGGTGGCAGCTGCTCCGTGTAAAAACTCATATCCAGTCAAATCCAGTTAGACCAGAAAAGCCGACCACAAGTGACTTGGGAATAATAAAGGCTAGGGAGATAATAATCAGTATCTACTATTTGATAAGCGACACATTAGCCAATAAGAAGCTTTAAAATTAAAACTTAGAACAGACAGTTACTTATCTTCATACGTAGTCTTTTCCCGAAAGGGTAGGCAGAGTTTATTGTGCCCACATTTAGCCAGCTAAAGTTTTAGAAATTAAGTAATTGGGTCAATACCATTGCCATCTTCCAGGCATAGTACTAGACCCTGGCTGACATTAAGAATTTTTTGACAGACACAATGATAAAATAATAATAATGTCCTCCAGGCCGAATTTCGGCCACGGCGGCCAGTCTTAACGGAGACTGGCCAACTACGCAGAAGATATTATAGTACACAAGTCTGTGCGCAAACACAAGTGCACTCTCTGTTCCCTAACTCTCATGATCCGATGGGACGGTAATCCGATACGACCGGAGAGACATCAGGCGCAGGACCAACGGCTTTACGTGCTTTCCGAGGCACGGGGGTGTCTAACACCGCCAACTTCCTAACTCCGGGCTGCTATTGAGATTCCTTAACTGAAAAATCCAGTAACTTTTTGTTGGCCGGACCCGGGATTCGAACTTGAGACCTCATGCACAGCAGTCGCATTCACTACCGCTGCGCCCAACAACAGGCACACCAAATACTTAAACCGAATCGAACCTAAGATCGTATGCATCACCACTGCGCCACTACAGCAACCTAGTATTGTAAACAAACTTAATTTCCTCTAATTATCACGATGGTATATTCAAAATAACCTCAACTTAAGCAACATGACCACAATTCAGTCGAAAATAATCTGAAAACGGCGCATTCAACAAATTAAGCTGAAGATTGTACATCAAGACGAGAGGCCGGGAACCGAGGGTGATTCAAATTAAAATAAGTTGAAATTATTTCAGTACTCCGTAACAAACAGATTCATTAATTAACAAATCATTTGCATCTGCTCTTTTCAACGCGATGGTACATATCAAGATCTAGTATATTGTCTGAAAACTATGAGACTTAAGAATAAAAGTTTTGAAAATGACACTATACGCATGCCTCTGCTTATCCTATCTTATCTTATCTTGTGTGTGGGGGCCGGTCAGTACAGACCGGCAACACTTCGACCCAGTGGGATCTTTTGTGTCGATTTCCCCAATAACGACTACCATAGATGGTCATGGCAGTCGGGACCGACGGCTCAACGTGCTCCCCGAGGCAAGTAGCAGGCGATAATTGTCAATCAATACACACATAATTTCGAAAAGTTATATATCTTCCGAAAGTCAGAGGTGCGTGACGTGGGTTCGAACTCGAGATCCTCTGCATTGCAGGCTGTTGGTCTCCCCACTGAGCTATCGCTGCTCTACTCTGCGTATCCTAAAGGGTATTTGTCCAAACATTAGGCGATATTGTCTTTTAAACGAATCTGCTATGAAATGTATGTTTCGTAATAAGCAGATATCTCAAAAAAAACTACGTAAATATCGAAGTTTCGGCCCGATTGTTTATCCTATTCGTACTATGAAGTATCGTTTCGAAACCTATCTTTAAGTAGCCCAAAACTATGGAGTAAAGTTACCGTAAAGGCAAGAAAATCGAATAAACCTCACAGTATGTACATTATTAATATTACGTTAGATATTTCGAGCTTTTCGTTTCGTACAAACATGTGGTGGGCCTACAGTTTTCATCAAACCTACGACATAATTAAATTGCATTGAGATAAAATACCAACATTTAAAAATTAATCAGTTTCAATGTGATATTTGGTATGTACACACGGCCACACACATCAAGTTAGACACCATATATACGCATAACTACATTACATACAAAATAGAGAATTGTCGGAAAGGGACACTGCATAGTGGTGTCGATGTAATGGTAAGGATAGAGCGTATAAAAATATTACGCACTCTCTCGCACGATTCGCAGCGTTCAACTTCTAATAGTTCAAACAGTCTAGGTTGATGTGTCGCTGTGTGTACTTCATGCTTTACAAACAGCAATATGTTTTATTTACAATACGTATTTGGCGAAGTATTCACGTAAATTGTTTCAAGCAAAACTTTGAATTTGTATATATTATTGTATCTCACGATAAGTTTATAACTAACTAGTTAAAAGTTTATTGGTTTCCACAATAGCTAGCTAACATACTCCTGTAAGTATTGATACAATTTCCAACTAAAATATTATCGCCATGTTTCTATTAATTAAATAGAAGTTACAATATTTATTAATTTGAGTAGCGATAGCCTAGTGGAAAACTGGACTGCCACGCAGAGGTCTCAAATTCGATCCCAGGGCCCATTTGTGACTTTTCGAATATATGTGCGTATTTATAGTTATTTATCGCTTGCTTTAACGGTGAAGGAAAACATTGTGAGGAAGCCTGCATGTCTGAGAGTTCTCCATAATGTTCTCGACCATATGTGAAGTCTGCCAACCCGCACTAGGCCAGCGTGGTGGATTATGGCCTATCCCTACTCACACTGAGAAGAGGCCCGTGCCCAGCAGTGGGACAGTTTAATAGAGGGCTGATATTATTATAACAATATTTTTTTGTTTAAGCATGTTATTTACTTACAGCATATTGAAGTAGCAACATCAATATAATAACGCTTAATGTTTACTCATTGTACGACCTAGATGGACTAAAAGTATTAAAGTAATATGTATATTGCTTGTTTACTTAAGCTTTTAACTGTTAGTACGCTACTACTTTTAGTAGAATAAAATAAAATATAGGTAAAAGTTCTGTTTGTGTGTTACAAATACTGAATCAGATTAATATCATAAACTGTTTGAAAACTTAAAATAAATATATAATAAATAATGTCCTCCAGACCGAATTTCGGTCACGGCGGCCAGTCTTAACGGAGACTGACCATCTGCGCAGGAGATATTATAGTGCATAAGTGTGTGCGCAAACACAATTGCACTCTCTGTTCCTTAACTCTCATGATCCGATGGGACGGATAATCCGACACGACCGAAGAGAGATCAGGCGTAGGACCAACGGCTTTACGTGCTTTCCGAGGCACATTATCTAACACCGCCAACTTCCTAACTCCGGGCTGCTATTGAGATTTCTTAACAGAAAAACCCAATAACTTTTTCTTGGCACGACCCGGGATTCGAACCCAACTCCTTCGAACCTACCACTAGACAAATCGTTTGTCACCAAATGTAAAAAAGCCTCTTATACACCATAGCCCATTTACACAACACTAGCTTCGTGATGCTATAACATGCTATCTATGATTGTTCACATTACTTGCGTCGCAACCTGTCTTGTGCAAACGGATCTTAAGACTAGAAATATAATGCAAGAAAAATCTAACGTTAATAAGAAGCTGTGAGCACTGCGAAATACAATCAAGCCTCACAAAGTTTCTATAATAGAGCGATTCAAACGATTACATAAACCAACTCGGTGTTAATCGAGCAAAAGATTCAGTTTAAAAGCCACTCGAGTCACTTAAACACTACATTCTGTAACTATAATCCCGTTTAGCACCTCTATAGCACTTATTCCTGTAATGGTCGCACTAGTTTCTTGAAAGCACTTGTAAGAGCAATGCCACGCTATAGTGCTCGCGGTGCAGTTTAAGAAGTTCCTCCTATTGTTAAAATTTTAAGTGAGGTAAAATGTAAAAGCTAATGACAGAGGTTTTGGGAATCTACAGCAACTTTCACCAAACCGTAGAACACACCAGAAATTAAATATTTTAAGACCTGTGTTAGATAAGCAACAGATTATTATATTAAAAATCAGAGAGCACATCTATATACAGCCGGAAAAGCCGAAAATTTTATCAAAACTATAAAGGATATAAAATATTATTATCATAGTTTGTTGGAAAATACGATTTTTCGATGAGCAAGCAGCGATAGCAGCTAATTATTTGGTGATGGCACGAAAACGTGAACTTGCGTAAGCAAATTACCCTTTTATTCGCGAATGCTTGCTTACGGCACTGATACATCTCCCATTGCCTCTTTTAATCCATTCTTCAGATCTTTAATTTATTTACTCTCAAGTCACGCGAATGCATCACAGTCGAAAGTTAGCTAATGAATCAATCAAATAAAAACATCTTTATACATTTAGGTCACAAAGTGACACTTATAAACGTCAACACTAACTAAATTATAATATAAATTTAAATTCACCTGTTGCCACGTTCAGCAATATAAGGACTACTTACAATAAGCATTGACCATTAGACAGACTGACTGATAGACAGTTGCTTGTTTACTCTGGCAATATAAACAAAACATATACCGCAATAATCGTGAGTTACTTGATACTAGCTTATGAGAGATTATTAAAATTGAATAAAAAGAGCACTGCAGTGTGGATCAAGCCTCATTCTCACTTCGAGAAAACAGTTACAAGACTTATATAAATATTCGAAACTGAGACCCATACTACGAGCTTTGAAATTGCTAAGCGACCAAATTTACGCGCGAATAAAATATGATAATAATACGCTGCGCAATATCGCTTCGCTTAATAACCCGAAATATAGCCGCCAACCATTCATAATAAAAGCCTACTTACTGACGTAATAAAACAAACTTATAAAAAAGGTATTTAAGTAGGTAATTATTTTATTAAGGCAGTAAATTAATGACGAGGTTGAAAGCGGAAAATTGGGCCGTTAGCATTAACCATAATATTACTTTGTTGAGAGAATTATGAGGGAACTAGTTGACCGGCGCTGGTTTGCTCACGATGTTTAGTAAAAATGCTACATATAGCCGATATAATAGTTGCCACATAATAGTTAGGTACTCCAAGCTAATGCAGAAATTAAAATTATGTTGATCCCATCAGAGATCCAGCTTGCGCCTTTATATGAGTGTGTCTGTTTTCACGCTTTTTATTAAACCATCCATCTGTATTTGTTTAATTTGTGGCTAAGCTATGCACCAAATTTATAAAGCGATACCCAAACTTTTACTTTGTATTGCCAGTTTAGATATTAATAAGCATTGGCATTACTATATGCAAACCTTACCAAACCCATAAAATTAAAAAAAAACACTAGTAGGCGCTGTTATACATTTCGTAAAAACCTTCATCCATCCAAACGAAGCCCGAGTGCAAGCCCAGTGCAATGAATAAATAATTTCAATTCTCACTTAAAACAAGTAAAGAAGTAAGAAATTGCATCGCGTCTCTTTTAATAAAGTAAAAATTTTATGTAAGAAGCTGACAAGAACATGGCCGACATTTATGCTGTACGAACCGTCCGATGGGAGTACTTGTAGTCTTGGCTCGGCTTTTAAAACTACCGTAGGAAAATGCCCACTGTGCTCACGTTTTATTTCTATCCATTTGCCTTGACCGCACATTGTAGACACGAGACGGGTAGTTCAAGGAAACAAATGTTAATTTTGCCCAGTTTAACAAGTCAGCGGATAGTTTTAAAACCGTGCGGGCACCATGACGCGGTCCCGGTTGCGATCAGATGAGTTCTATATATTTCTTGCGAAAGACTTTTACTTTGCACCCCTCTTTCGCTGTTTATATGTATTCTTGCCTATGGCGGCTGTTAAGTACATAAGTTAGTAAGTGTAAGTATATGTATTTTAAAAACTATCTCACTGACTGGCACAGGCGTATATTTAATATGAAAAAGGATTTTACGTATGTTATAACGCTAACCTAATGCGTGTAATTAATCGGGTAATTAAAAGGTAACCGACTTCACGAATATATGAGCACATTATTGAATATTTTTGTCTAAGCAAGCTTTTTTGTAAGTATTTTCATTCACCATTAAAACGGGCAATGAAACTTACCATTTCATAAGCATTTAACTTCATACGTCATATGGATGCTGTAGAATAGAATTTGAGACTTCTGCGTAGCAGTCGAAAAGTCAAACCAGTTAGTACTTCACTGGTTTCATCAGACTAGAAACCGATTCCAAAATGCATTTGAATAGTAGAAATACAGCCAAGCATATGTCAATACTAAAATGTTCCATCCCCCTTCTAAAATCATGATTAGATCGAGTCGTCATATTAAAATTAGTATGTAACAAGACCACAATCTATCTGCATTGTGCATGTATACTGTCGCAGGTAGCAGGAACCGATCGGAACTCCATTGGAGCCGTGTAATATTGACGCGAGCTTTGTTACTCCGCATTTATTATGCTGTACCTCACAATAATCGTTATTGCGAGTATCGGTTTGGTTCTAGGGTTGCCACTTATTGAACGTTACTATGATTTGGAGTGGGGAAGAAACTGTTATTTTGCTAGTTATGACTTGGACGGTGTAGTAATTTAAAATGGTAACGTTGTCTAGTGCCATGCTTAGAGTTTCTTAGAGCTCACAAAAGAACACCGCAGGCATGCTAGTGCTAGATCGAATATAATAAACTATTACATCTGGATAGAAAATCTTTATAAGGTAGATTGTTTTTAAGCTTAGACATATGTATGTAGATACTACGATTGACATCGGTACTGTACTGTACAATACGCCAGGTGTTACGTAAATTCCTACACGCAAAATTTGTATCATCCATAGTCCCGCGTCTGGAAGCTATTTCTCATAAATAACATCACAATCGGACATTGGTTAAATGTAATCAAGATTTCGTTACATTGTAGCTTTAATCCTACATTACAACAAAAGAAGACGTGATACCCAAAAAAATTAGGTGTCGTAAGCTTCATCTGTTAAAAGTACAGCAGCAGATAGGATAGTTCGAATGGTGTGTGTCTTCTTTTGACAAGTATAACAAAGTGCAAGCAGTAGTTCTTCAGTTGATTTAACCCTGATTTCTTAGAGGCTAACTAACAACATCTTAATTGGCTGTTGCTAATTCAGTCAGCCAATCACAACAGGTGACATGAGTTTAATCGTCTGTGATACATTTTTGTGTTGCTCTACTATTCAGAAACCAGGTGTTAATCTCATATTTGCTGCATAAATCCAGTCTAATATAAACTTACAGATTAGTAGTAATGGTGTATTTTCAAACACAATTCTTTAACATACCTGAAACCAATAAAAATATTCGTTAATACACGCGCACAACTTAATTCTTAGTTGAAATGTTAGGCATATAAAATTTTACACAAGTACCCTTTGACGTTGATAAAAAAAAACGATAGTTACCATAATAATTTCAAACGTCAAAATTTATAATCCATCTATGACCATAAATTAATAGCCAAACTCAGGATTATTTATTTATAAACTTTGTGTTTGTCAAAGTTTATAAATAAATAATCCTGAAAGTTCAATAACTAGTTTACTAAAGTTACATTTTCCGTTGCTAGGCACAGGCAAGAGGCTGTGCCTTCGAGAAGATAGTTTGTAAGTAACTAATGGCCACTCTGCAATATTGTCATGGAATTATAAGTTTAGTAGTTTACAACTAAACCATATCCTATGTTTAATTTATAAATCAAGACACAGGTATTTTCATAATTACTGAATAATGTCATTTCTAGACTTAAATACTACTTAACCGAAGACCAAAATTATGGGTTGTCCTCTAAACATTACTAGAAACTAAAGGGCTTAGAAAATTTGTTTGAATTTTCAACCTGTAGGACAAAGTGCACTTTTTAATGAACGTAAACATTATTAGCCAGTATAAAAATCCACAATACCTATATACAAAAGATAAATCACAATTACTGTCACTATAAGAACACGTTAACCTTCTTATTCCAATGATAGCTCGTCTTTGAAAGTACATCAGATTCAAGCAAGTTAAACCACAGAATATTGTCACCCCTAAGCAAACCGAACACAGTAATATTATTTATCATTTTTCTCGTAGTCCCCGCCAGACTCCCATTGTTGGCATTCACAGTTATCGGAAATAATATTAATGAACGCTTATAGTTTGCGATGGTGCCCGTATAATGGTCGTAGCTGTTCGATTGTACCGATACAATTTATTGAATACAACTGCGCTTAGCCTCCGCAATTCCATACCATCGTTTCTCAACATGCAGGTCATGCACCCCTTATTTATCGCGAATACGTGTACAAAGGATACAGAATGCTACAATTTCTATGTCCGTACATACACAAATTTATAGACCAAGTATATACATAGGTACATCTTCTAGTTGCCAATGTAAAGTTACAACTATATATGAGCTTTCTAATTACCATAAAATAATATTATGTGATTAGGAATCTTCATGCCTTTATAAAAATAAACTAAATTACTTTTTATTTCAGTATTTAGCCTTGTTAGGCAGACGTTAAAATTTAATGTGTTTGTTTATAGTGCCTATAACTTTCCAAAGTTCAGTAACAAACTTTACTACGGGCAAAATTGCTCAAAGAAAACCTACCCCTGAAGCTAAATAGAACAGTTACTATTTACGTATATTTTAATTGGAATATCTAACCTTAATTCAGGGGTTACAAACAACACGTCTTTTCTTTTACACCACACAAATACACGTAAAATGTAAAATAAATACATTAATTAGAATACCATTTTATTCTTTTTAGGGGTCGACAGAACACAAAGTTTGAGAATCATTATTCTAAACTAATACATGTATGCAATTGAATAAGATTTTGAATAAAATGGGAGTGTATTTCATTTTCATGTGTGTATGGAAATGTGGCTCGCTATGTTTGTTTCTTGTTGCCTCGTTATGTTTAGTCATAAACATAAAGTTAGCTAACGTTTCGCTGCAATCTCGATCAGAACGAAACATAACCGTAGCTAAATATATTTTTACTTTTATTGAAATATAATTAAATGCGTTATATTTTTGCAGCTACGGCAGGTAACTGGAATAAATATGTATTTATTCTGGACTCTATGCATATACGTATATACATAGATTCATTTCTGCTGCCTCGAGAGTCGAGGGTTAGGCAGAGACTAAAGACTTGCTACGATCCTAGTATATCTTCTTCTTGTTTCATTCATTCATTAACTCAAACTTTTCAAGCACGCTTGTCGGATAAGGATAATTAATTTTGTTGAAAATAAATAATTATATCTAAAGTTTGAAATTATACTACATTTTGCAGAGTTTACGCTATAGTTAGTTATTATAGATCAAGGGCTTGAGTCCTACATATATATGACAATACCAACGCGATCCAACTGAGACAAGCGTTTTATCTAACTACATATAAGGAAAGATTGGTAAATAACCTCTTAATTTTTCAATTTCCTATCCAAATATAGATTGATAATATAAAAAAGAAATTTCATTTACTTTAAATTTGTATATTAAACCAGCTTCTATCCTTTATATTAGACTAGGACATGGTCTATGCCCCAATTCTATCTAAATCCGTATAACAGTTCAAACGTAAACATTTAAAAATATTTACAAACTTTTCCATTTATAATATCAGTAAAATCTCATTAAAAATTTGCCGAAAACACAAAACAAGAAGTACCTTACTTTAAAGCATAATGCCATCCAACGTATCCCGAAGTTATTAAACGAACTGTAGGTAAGGCCTACATAGACTTCATTTTATACTCTGTGTGTATAGCGTCTAGACAGTCGTCATAAACATTTCTGCCGAGCCCTAAAGGTCACGCCGAAACGGGTGCCAAAGTTAGTATCGGAAAATGGTGCTATTACTTTTTGTGACATCGAATTCGCAGTATAATAGATATGATTTCGTTAATTTAGTATCACACCTGATACTTTATATTCTGAAGCGATTTTTATGACAGCACGGCTACTCGTGTATCCATGTATAAGTGTATAAGAGTATTCTACCGATATTTCGCCTGCTTCGATTTTAGGTTTCGCGTAATATTGACGCCTTTTGCCGTCTACCTGGCTAAGTATCTGAATCCTTGATGCTACTAAGAATATCTTTACAGAAAATGTGACTACAATGTTGGTTGATACAAAATAAAAGATTTTACTTTGGCAGTGAACTACTAAATAATCACTAACTTATTAGTAATCATCACTATCATTACATATTATAAAAGAACGTCCCCCGCCGCGACTATCCGACTGTTCGCGATAAACTCAAAAACTACTGAACGGATTTTTATGTAGTTTTCATGAATAGACAGAGTGATTCATAAGAAAGATTTAAGTGTATATTTTGTTAAAGTTTAGTACTAAACCTGCAAAGGCAGGGCGGGTCACTAGTCCAATTATATGTAGGGAAAGCTCTTTACACATCACACGGCTGTCGAACCCGAGATCAAACACCGTGCCTCCAAGTTATTTTCAAATTTAAGAGTTTCGTTTACGAAATAGTAAGTCTCTGTTCTTGTTTCGCAACGAACAATAGTCACATGATACGTGGTGAAACTTAGATAAAGAGGGAACTTGGAGTAACTTGAACAACTCCGAGTTGGTCTATCTAATGAGAGAACTCAATGCGGCACATACCGCACCGGTCCATCTAAAACTTACGATAGCATTCTGTCTGTTAACGAAATTTATCATAGACCAGACACCAGACTTATATAATATTAAACATCAATAATTTGAGACAGATGTGGTCTAACTTTACTTAAATTGCTCGAAAAAGAGTCCACACTAAAAAAGTGACGTTACATATTAGATAGAGATCGGTAGGGTACAATTTTCAATACACCTGCATCAATTCATTTTTGCACTCACTGATCAGTAAACGATTTACGGGGTTAAACTTGGGTGCGGTTAGTCTACAGATGGGTGAGTGGTATTTTATCTGAGCGTCTCCGTGCTTCGGAGGGCACGTAAGAAGTCGGTCCCGGCTGTTGCCAAATTGACAGCAGTAGGTACGCCATGTCAGAGGCCTACGGGCTTGAACAACTCTTGACAACAGGTTGGCCACTAAAAAAAGAAAATAAAAGTTGGCTTTGTATATCAGATTCAGAAAAGTGACCATATTTAAACATAGTAGGCTGCATCTATGATTGATATTATTGATTCAAATAATATAATGTAGTGTACTAGCAGTACTAAATACAACTGCTCTGCATAAATAAGGTCTTGAGCTGGATTCTAGAGTCAGCCAAAGCGTTATTCGATTTTTCTGACAAGACCATCCTCAGTACGAAGTTCGCAGCTGTACCCAACTGACTGCAACATGCTAGCCCCCTCTATAACGTGGCACCTAAACATAACTGGTAGATATGCCATCTTCTCCCTAGGCTTTATTATTCCCAAATCACTTGAGATCGGCTTTTCTAGTCTAACCGGCTTTGACTGGATATCAGTTTTTACAAGGAGCGGCTGCCAACTAACCACCGCAACACGAAGGCTAACGATACTCTAAGGCTAGACCAGTGTCAGATATTAAAGGGCACTGACTTCCCAATAACGACTGCCATAGATGTTCATGGCAGCTGGAACCGACAGCTTAACGTGCTCTCAGAGGCACGGAGCAGGCGATAATTGTCAATGAATATGCACATAATTTCGAAAAGTCATATCATTTCCGAAAGTCAAAGATGCACGACGTGGGTTCGAACCCGAGACCCTCTGAATTGCAGTCTGTTGGTCTCCCCACTGAGCTATCGTTGGCGGCATATATGTATAATATATATAGCCTTACGGCGATATACCCGAAGCAAAAGAAGGCCTTCAATAATATAAGCTTAAGGGTTATGTACATATGTACTCATTTAGTCTCTCTAAAGAAATAGTTATGTTCTATGAATGTGATAAACAACAATAAAAAAATCATGTTAAATTGGAATCTTACAATTATCTTTTATACTGTACACATAATTAATTTAATAATGAGATTTATTTTAAGTCTGTTTATCTCAGTAACGTGTGCATGTGGTGTTAACCTGTAATTAATTGTTACACTAACTAATGTTTCTATTGATTTTAATTATTTATTTGGTTAACCAAATAAATAATTAAATTTAGGAGGTTCTCTGACCACACGGCCAACATTTTCTTACTAAGGTAGGATACAAAAATATAATTCTCGCATTGTAGTTATTTTTCTAGCTATTTATAACAATCAAGTGAAGAATTCGATTAAATTTTTAATTGATTACATGCTGAATATATCAACTTGACAGCCAATGCAATTTACTGAAGTAAATATGTTTTCCATTATGTGAAATTATATCGAATCCATCAGTAATCGAAACCTCGTGATACTAAACCTTACTACTGACTGAAAATAAAAGAAGTTGAAGAATTAGCTAGGTAACGAATATTCTAACAAGCGTACTTATTTGGGGAATGTCATGAGTCACGATGAAGAGTTGAAGTACAAGCCAAGTTCAGAGTATAATAAACCAACGTGTTTACTTGGAGAATGTGTTAGGAGATGTTTTAGTAGCAACTTGAAATGCATAATACATACATTTTATACATAGAAACACCCAGACCAAGTACTATGGGTACTAGACAATGGATATACATACATATACACTTTTTTTTGTAAATACATACATATTATACATAGAAACACCCAGACCAAGACAAACATCCATGTTCATGCAAACAAATATTTGTCTTGTGCGACAATCGAACCCGCGACCTCAGGCGTGGCAGTCGGTTACACTAACCACTACGCCATCGAGGCCGACGTTCAAAACTCACTGGAGCGTATAAATTCACGCACCATGTTTTTTGACCATATATCACGTCTCTGCTTACCCTCGTAGAACAGGTATAAACAAAATATTTACACCGACTGCTCTATCAAGTGTCAAGCGTTACACAGAACAAAATAGCGCTGATTTATTGATCTTGATAACGGTGTAAGGGTGTGACCAGACTGTGAACTAGTGTGTTATTAAAGTAAACGTAGTTGTATTACTAGAAGTTAGTTTAGTTAACCTCAACTAAACTCACCCATTTATATAAACACATGCACTCACACACACACATACACACACACACTTAAATACATATAAACACATACGCTTACACTCACACCTATTAATTAAGGAATTTTTCATACTTTGTTAATACTTACCTTATTGTAAACATACGTATAGATGTGAAAGAGCGGGGTGTCCTAGTACAAGTATTGTTAGATACTTAAATGGATACTCCAAACACTAGGTTAAGGAAACACCAAATGTTTACGAAAATAAATATTTTTATTTTTATTTATTTATTTGATACTTAATTGATATTGTTTTTATACGGTACTAGCAATTTAAGTTCTATAGACTCTTACTTTCTGAGCAGGCAAGCTCCCGAGATGCGTTGCGGCAGTGAAACCACACTGCCACTTCGCTAAAGGCAACTCCGTGCCTCATGCGACCGACTGGTTCGCACTGGCCGCGTCTGAGTCCGACGCTCGAACGCAACGTGCTTGCCGAGCAAACGAACATGTCGTTCCAGGGGGAAGACAGTAGAGTATATTAGTAAGTGAGTGCCTTTGGGTAGGTCTATTCGTGTAGTGGCCTGCTGTTTTATACGGCGGGCCAAAACCTCGGCGGGGTCGCGACCGCATGCGAAGTGATTCGCGCGGCCCCGTCGATAACGGTTTTGTCGAGGAACACCGTGGTAGGTTTAGTCGGTATTCCGGGAGGTCGATTTTCATCGTTTCAACATCTTTCTTTTGCCCTGGTGAGTCCGACATAACCCTTTTGCCTACCCCCGCGGAGAGGTATGCGATAATGAATTCGGTCAGGACAAAAATAAATAAGTGCGTTCATAACGATAGTGCAAATGCAGAGATATAGATACGAACCTATCCCCTCTCGATTGCAAATACGATGCCTTATCAATTTGGCTACTGCTTCACTTATTTATATACTATTAGCTTTTGCCCGTGGCTTAGCTTGAAAACAGTATCTTTTTTCTGGATGAAATGTTCCCGATGTCCTTTTATATACGTGACTACGTGTATGCGAAATTTCATTTTGATCGGTCAAGTAGTTAATGCTTGAAAGCTTACTTAACAAATAAAATATTAATTACGATTACACGAGTATTCACCATTAATTGTAGTTCATTACGTACATCTTATAAAATAAAATAGACCAATGTGAACAAACTCTTATTTGGTCATTTTAGGGACTACCGTTGCCCCTAACATATTTAAAAAAGGTTGCATTAATTACCAAAACATCTGGTTACGTCACCACGGCGCCATTAAAAATGGTTATCAGGTTATTTTATCTATGGTATGGTAATAAAATATGTGGGTGACATATACATGACTGTGAAAATTGGACTATAAGGTGGCAACTATGAAGTGCAATCTATACAAATATTATAAAGCTGAAGAGTTTGTTTGTCTGGTTGAACGCGCTAATCTCAGGAAATACCTACTGGATCGAATTAAAAATTATTTTAGAGTTGGATAGCCCATTTATCGAGGAAGGCTATAGGCTATATAATGCTATATAATGATGATAATATTTTTAACGATATTATTTATAAATTTTTGTATACTGAATTTAATTTTATTAATTCTTGTAATCATTTATTCAAATTGTATTTGTCCGTAGTATGTTTTTTATTGTTTGTGTTTTATTTTGTTTTACATTTATTTTAATTTTACTTCTTAATGTTTGCATGCCTAACGTAAGGCAGATTGTACAAGGAACAACAAAAATAATTTTATCGTCAATATTTAATGTACCTACTTTCTGTCCAAATAAATGATTATTATTTTTATTATTATAATGATATAACATCACGCTACGACCAATAGGAGAGGAGCAGCAATGAAAAATGTTGCCAAAAACGGGGCAAATTCTCTTATGTGAAGCAAACTAAGTTTCTTCACATTAGAGAATTTGCGCGGATTAGCTAGTATTATGGATAAGTAATTAGAGCGAGCTGTCTGCCGAACACAGTTCCAGATTTCGTGCTACTGAAAACATTCCTACCGACTTGGGAATTAAACAAGAAACCTCTTGCACAACCGCCACTATATTCATGTTGAGTAGTTAATATTAGGTATATTAGTTAAATAACAATAAATTATACAAAACACCCCATTTATTTCCAGAAACCGGGCTTCCGCTTAATCAACGGCATGTCAAACGATTTGATTGCTTGTTGTTAATTTAGTCAGCCAATCACAGCAACTGAATTGCGTTTGGACCTTTCGTTAACAATTGTTTGAACACATATTTTTGTTAGTAACACGTATAAGTTTGAGAATTCAATAATTTTAACATGTATTGAATATACATACATATATAAAAACAAAATACCGAAGTTAATATACAAGAATAGAATGATCTACCACACAAACGCGATCTAGACATTAGAACTAAATTATCGTACATAAGGTATATTATAAACGTATTTCGAACTTTCTTACTACATACTGAGACAAATCGATTCTACTGTGAAGGTACTATAATGTCACAGAACAATAGGTAACTAGATTTTATTGCTAACTAACTTTAGCCCGCGGCTCCGCTCCCGTAAATGTAGGTAATATAAATTTTAATCCCTCGGGAACCGTATTTCTTCTGGATAAAAGGTACCTATGTCTTTTTCTGTTCCCCTGACAACGTGTATGCGAAAATTCATGATGATCGACCGAGTAATTAAGGCATGAAAGCGTTACAAAAAAACAAACTCACATTCGGATTTATTATATTACTTAGGATATGATGCCAGACGATTTAATTATTTTAGTTTTAAGAGACAGCTCCCGCATAAGCGAAATTTCTTGTGTCGCAGGGGACTTTACAAACATTAACAACGGACACAAAAAACGCCCAGTCTCGAAACAACTGTTTAAGGATAAATACAAATTTATCCAGCCCACAAATTCGCACTCGTCAAAATGCCTTTACTTTATGAAGGAGCAATTATTTGATAATCTAATCACATCAATTAAAACAAAATGAAGCACAAACACGAGATGCCTCAGCGGCACAGGTGGAGCTGTAATATATGTGCTTCGTGATATTTCAAATTCGATTCTCGCCTAAAACAGTTTGCCTGATGCAAACTGTTTTAGGTTCTAAAGCAGTTTGCCTGTTCCTAGAGTTGAACTTCTGCTCAGAAAATCTCTCATGCTCACTCTCTATTACATGGGACCTACAAACATAACTAGAAATGGGTGTAATACACCTCTGATCACCCTTTCAAGAACATAGACATGACACTATATATGCCTGGACATATGCAAACATAAAAACCTCCATACATAAAGCAGAACGTCGTAAATTAACCACGAAAAATGTATCTGTATCAATTTTAATTTCAAAAATCTAATTTAGAGTGCAACGCGTGCACTCTCACTCCTCAAGGTGAATCAAAATGGCTGCTATGGTTATTTTTAAAGTCCTCTGTTACAACATGCATCATCCGTTATAAAACTGATAAAAAAATCTATTTACAAATTGCATTGAACAAACACTGCTTTAGAGATTTGTGTTAAGTCAAGGAGAAATATTTCGGAGTTAATTTCGGTGACTAGCTTCGTTGTGAGTTGTTGCTAGCCGATATTATAAACTGTTTGATTAAAACACGTATGTTATATGCTTCGCCGGTGCCGAGGTGGTTGTTTGCGGATGATCTTGAGGTCAGAGATTCGGTCCGGGGTGGGGAGTTTTATTAGGGTTTTCCGTTAGGCAATATTTAGTAACATAACATAGTCTGTATATGTAATGTACCCGGAAAAAGGCAATGGATCACTTATTACTTTAAAAATGCAAAATGCGGATGTTATACATATATCTCTGCCTACCCCAGGCAGAGGCCAGAAGTAAACGGCCGTGAACCATGTCGCCTGGGTCTAGGCAAAGTAATCTCCTTGTGAAACAATCCAAAGGAGGAACCTACTCCTTATAAGATGGTAACCAGATCTACTGGTCATTAAATTTTTTTTGTCATAATTTTTTTATTTTAAGTTTAACATTTTACAGCAGCGATAGCCTTGTGGGCGACCATTGGATTGTCACGCAGAGGTCTCGAGTTCAATCCCAGGGCACGCATTTCTGACTTTTCGAAGTTATGTGCGTATAAAATAATTAATTATCTTGCTTTAACGGTGAAGGAAAACAACTTGAGGAAACCTGCATATCTGAGA
Organism: Catocala nupta; assembly: GCA_963675205.1. Lineage (NCBI taxonomy): Eukaryota > Metazoa > Arthropoda > Insecta > Lepidoptera > Erebidae > Catocala > Catocala nupta. The sequence goes on from OY776093.1 coordinate 26,698,366, forward strand.
GTTCTCCATTATGTTCTCGAAGACATGTGAAGTCTGCCAACCCGCACTGGGCCAGCGTGGTGGACTATGGCCTAACTCTTTTCACACTGAGAAGAGCCCTGTGCCCAACAGTGGAACAGTTTAATACAGGACTGATATTACATTATTAATTTTAACAATTAGTAAAAATGTAAGTCAAATTCATTGCTCCTCATCTCGTTAATAGCCGAACTCGCTCGCAGTTGTCGATAGGACGCCTAAACAAACCTTCTAAGCATACATGATATTAATTCGCACAAAACTGTGAAAAGTAACAAACATTTCACATTAATGTCACTTTGTCAAGTCGTTTTGTGCCCTGACGGTCCGATGGGAGCGCCGCTGTCTGGGCCTGGCTTAAACTAGGCACAATACTTGGCCTGTAAACTTGAGAATAATAAAATCAGGCCTGTATTAAACTGCACTGCACTCGACTGCTGGGCACGGGCCTCTTCTCAGTGTGAGAAGGGTTAGGCCATGGTCCACCACGCTGGCCCAGTAAGGGTTGGCAGACTTCACATATCTTTGAGAAAATTATTGAGAACTTTTAGACATGCAGGTTTCCTCACGATGTTTTCCTTCACCGTTAAAGCAAGCGATAATTAACTATTTAATACGCACATAACTTCCAAAAGTCAGAGATGCGTGCTTTGGGATCGAACTTGAGACCTCTGCGTTACTAGGCTTCAGAATAAGGCTGTATAATTGTTCGGTTTTAAAACGATGGAATACAGAGTTGGGTTATGTTTAAAGCCTATTCGGAACACCCAAACAATTGCTTTGGTAACACTACCGATACTTCACAGCAATTGCATGTGTATGCGACTAGCTACCACTGCTATAAGAAGTCTAAGATTTGATGCCCGGGTATAGCGAAGTGTTGAATACGAATGGTACAAAGTTTTGTCACTCAATAGACTTGGCCTGTGAGGTCCAGAATAAGGCAGCAAAATTGTTCGTTTTTAAATTGATGGAGTACAAAGTATGTAGGATTATGATTAAAGCCTATTCAGAGTACCCTAAGAATTGTTTTAGTGGCGTACCGGTAATGTATGCGACTGCTGTGCATGAGGTCTCGGGTGCGGTTCCTGGGCAGTGTTATCGTGTTTTTCAGTCATGGAATTTTCAGTAGCAGTACGGAGTCTGAAAGTAATAGGCGCGACTCTATTACGTGGGATCGAAAACCATGGCTTGCGAAATATAAGTATAATGAATTTATGCCTACCTCATCGGGAATACAGGCTGTGTATGTAAATAATGTTGATTTAAAATAGAAAACAGAAAAACTATTTTGAAATGTATTGTTACGTGCTGGGTTCGACGGATAAGAATATAAAACAATATTACCGACTAAAACACGATTTATTCTATCACACAATTAAATTTATAACACAACAAACACTATACTACACTTTTCCAATGTAACTGCTTCAAACTTCGTAGTGGTTTCGCTTCCGTTCGCTTCGATGAACACTTGACCGCTTACGATTGTAAACTGACGCGGCGGTGCGCGTGCGTTCTATTTACACGCGGGTAAAGCGCTTCTGGAGTTTTCCAGAAAACGTCACACACGGCACGCAACAGCGCGATGATTCGAGAATGTGCCAGCGCTCTCTCCACTCAACTCGTACCGACAAATACGTAGTGCCGTAAGATGTCAATAGATGGTGCTGTAATAAATTATTATTAGAAGGAACTGCCGACTCTTCCCCACAGTGCCGTCAGATGGCACTAGCCGTTACAGTATGTATGAATACAGACAAAAAAATTGGTATTATACAAAACAGAAAATAATTGGGCCAATTATATCGGATTCGTACGCGACTAAGGCCCACTGTATTCATAAAATGTAGCAAAAAAATAATTTGGTATGACTACTAATTTATTTAATACATTGATATATAGTCTCACGCCTCTGTCCCCGAGGGGTTAGATAGAAGTAAATTACAGCCATATTTTAACATCTACTTTATTTAAAATATACTTGAATAATACTCTACAAGCATCCTAAGGATATGGCGAACTTATTTGCCCATCCTGATTGCATATGAAAGTTAAAAACAATTATAAAATAATCAATATAATAATTATATTACGATTTTTTTTATATCGTTAGCCTTAGGTATAAATTTTTAATCGCACTAAAGTTTTACTACTGCTTTTCTTCGCATTATTATTACATGCGCAGCAACGAGACATTAACAAACTATAGAATTAGTAACGCGCTATTGTGTTCTCCCAGAGCAGCACAGTGCATGCAATAACACTATTTTAAGAGATATTGTGAAGATCCCAGAATAGTAACACTCATCAACACTATCGCCGTTGATTATAAATATTACTAGATGCTTATATTCACTCAGAAGTCAGTAGAGTTCCATGCTATAAGCTAAGATCAACAATTCACCTCAACAACAAACGTAGATAGCACACAAAATCTAACGCAAACCGTGCCAAATCCTGTAGTCACACAAACAACAAATACTGCATCTACAATTATTACAGCAAGTACACAGCTTGATAAATGTACGATTTAATAGCATTTGATGCACAAAATGCCTCGTACGCCCGCCGCCTAAACGCCACACGTAAAATGCACACCTGTGATACTTGAAGCTCTGCCAAAATCGTTACGTACACTCTATAATGTAAACAACGAAGATATTTCAATCAAAATTATGTAATACATTAAGGGCCGGACGTATCAATCCAACTAACATCCTACTGACATTATAAGTATGATAGTATTTGGATGTTTGTTGGTCAATCACGCGTCAATCGGTAAATAGATTTGGGTAAAACTTTGAACAAAGATAGATCATGTCAACTTACGTATTTTTATCCCGGTAATGTGGGATTCACGCAAGTAAAGCCAGGAGCAGTAACAAGTTATATAATAGATGTGAAAATTTGTGAAGATATTTAAATGTTTGGTACTAAATACCGTATAAACCGTTGAACGGATTGGGAGGGATGACCATGACCTGGATTAACAAATAGGTTAGTAGACTTTTAATCCCGGTGTGCTTAGTTGAGCTGTACTATCCAACGACACCTTCAATGACAAAAAAGGGGTAGATATGTTTAGCAGTTATTATTTGCATGAGATATGTTGTTGGAAACGCAGTACCACTGTTAGTGACGGTGTCACTGCGTTTCCACTGGTAAAGGTTTCATAGCCTTATCTAACTAATCTCCTCCATACCCTTCCTTCCATACATACATAGCATCACGTTTATATTCCCAGAAGGGTAGATAAATGTGTATTAATCTAACTTTCGTCAGTTCTGGTTTGAGGCTCCACGTAAGATGGTAATTCTATTGTCGTCTACTGGCCACAGGTTCAGTCTTTTCGGACTTGAACTGGCAACTTAATACCACATTGCTCAACCCTGGATTCAAACCCGAAATATCTATAGCAGTCGCAGTCACTACTGCAACGCCACTTCTCGATGTCAGTCAATCACTCAGAGATTTTGACAGAGATTTAATATCCCGCATTCCACAGAAACATCAGTCATTCTGAATCACCGCTCATTTCCGCGCATCTTGACGCTAAATGCATCACTATCATAAATATTTCCTCTAAGAATAAACCCGTGGCGTAGACTCTAAGGTATCCTACTACCGTGATAGAATTCCTCAAGACAGGATAATCCAATATTTTCTTGGTTCCAAGAAAATTTGTTATTTTGAAGGAATACCTACTTGGTAGATTTAATTACGTGTTTATTTATGAAGAGATATGCCAGGATCGCTGCTTCTAGAAATCCGTAAGCTTTGTTTAGCTCTCCGGGTAATATTAAACTGCCTTTAGTTAATAATGAAGGTTCAAGCATTGACTTAATTATGTCAAGAACAAACATCTATTATTATGATTATACATTTAATAAAATTGTCAACGGATTTCTTTTCTCTTTGTGTTTGTGTACACTTGTCGCCACATTGATTGGACCGATTTGCATATAGTTTTATTTAGTGTTTTCAGACACGCTTGGGCTAATGTTCAGTGTTTATTTCATTTAAATCGGTCCATAAATAAGATGATACAATTTTAAAGGTCGTTGGGATTCAGATTCTTCGTGAGTATGAAATCGCAGGCAAACCTTGTAAGATTGATACTATGCTAACACAAACTCACGGCTGTCTATTCTCAAAGTGCCAAATACTCATGATGAAAAGAATTAAAGATACTAAGTATAGAGAAGGAAAGTATGTGAGCCGCCGGCACTTTTTTATAAGATCCACGTAATAGATGGCTAATATAAAAGTGGATTTAATACATTTCTGCTTACCCCAATAGCGGTACACTGTATATACATACATTTATATATACTCCTATAATATACTCAAACGTTCAGCTAAAAATGCATAACAATGAATGCTTAGTACTATTCGTGACATAACACGTCCCAGCGTACAGATACGTGTTGGCCACATTGGGCGGCCTATGGACCCACAATAAAGCCACTAATGGCCATCACAAATTTTGGAAAAATTTGCCATACATTTTGTATGGTATCGAAGATCGCTGATCATTCGAATAGCCACTTCTAAACCTCAAGCTGCGAAAGGAGTCAGCACACACTTTACCACAGTTGTCGACTTCAAGCAGCCCCGCAAAAAACGTAGATACTTTTGGAAACTAATGATTACAACTGGTAACTAATACTAGTCTAGAAGTTTCTACTGGTGGATCGTGTTGACCACCGATCGCAGCCACAAGTGGCCTATTGTGTGGTAGCATTATGAAGTACTATCAGTCCGCTCGTGTAACCACTGAGGCCTGACATTGTACTACAACGACAGAGGTTCACTGGCCCGTGTCCGTGATCTTTCTAGAAGTTTTGAAGGTTAACCTATTCGTCCTTGTATGAACAATATAAGGCGTATCTCGGATACATAGATTAAATGAGATGGTTTTGCACAGGGCATGGTTTGTTTTGACTAAGGTCAAATGCAATTTTTATTATTTTATGTAACCCCATTTAGAGCAGCGGTTACCACTTTCAATCAAGTAGGCCACTGCCCGTCTGCCACAAATAGCAATAAAAAAATTACATAAGAACTTTATGACGCAGTGGCTTGTAAATATTGTAACAACAGACGGAATGGTGGTGGTCGTGGCTTCGATTCCCGAATCGGACAGACTGATTAGGCTTTTCTGGAAATTCTTAGGAGCAGACGGAGACTGAATATGTTCGCAATAGATAGCAATAAATTTTACTAAATTGGCGTCTAGCTTTTCTTCTAAAGAATGAACCAATAATGTTGCCTGACCCGGGCATCAAACAGAGGTCCACAATATAAACTCGACCTTATGTCATGAGTCGGATGAGGCAGCCTTTTCACTCAATTAAACAAAGAGATACATTTTCAAATAATATTTATACAAATATACACAGAAAGCCGCGAATATAAACATAACAAAAACACAAACTTTATCCAATTAAACATAATTCCCTACGAGAGTTAAACCTACATTGTACAATATTCTAAGTGGCCTGTTGCCAAGCGAAAAATAACTTACTGTCATTTACTAAGAAACACAGAAAGAAATGTTCAAGGAGGTTGAATCAAATACATTTTTAAGAAGTATTTCGTGGAATCTCTCCAGGAAACTTCTTTGAATATTATCAGACTAGCATACTTCCGTGAATTCGCTTTTGCACTACCTAGCATGCCAAAAATATTTTCAATCCTTACTGAAATTAAAAACGCGAAAGTTTGTATGGATGTATGGATGTTTGTTACTCTTTCACGCAAAAACTACTGGACCGATTGCGATAAAACTTGATATGTATATATTCCCACAGGAACGGGACTTACGCGGGTGAAAACTAGTAACAAATAAAAATTAAAATGCAGTTTCCTTTGATGGCCAGAAGGAAAAGCTGGTCACGCTTTATGCAATAGTCTGGGAATGACGTGCGTGCTACATATTTAAGTACTTTATAAGCCCTGTACAAACATAGCCTCGATACAGTTAAATGATAGTAAAGATATAGATGTAATATCATAATGATCAAGTGGCTAACATATTTCTCCGTTACCATGTGACGTTTCTAGGTGAGGGTCATACGGGCATGTTGAAGTGATTTGTTTTCAACATCTGTTGTAAAAAACATCATAACTCTTCATCAAAACTGTCCGAATAAATTATGTCATGTAACGAAGAAAATATTTTTGAAAGCAATCTTTATTAAGCGAACATTTGTTTCACAATTAAACTCATCATATTGCCATTTGGTTTTAATAGACTCAAAGCAGTATTTCCTGAAAAGGTTAGGCTGAAAAATACTATACACTACTAACCACCTTTCAATCTAAGAATACTAACCACCTTTCAATCTTGACGCATTACTTTCCATACCCACATTTCTTCAACTATGGTTTTTAAGTCCTATGTGAGCTATAACTCCGTCTACTACTGAGAACTGCTGCTGTTGTAAAAGACAACAGACTTGTCCAGATTACGACATATGACATATACTTTTTTATTATTCTATTACATGGGTCATGGCATCAAACTTTTTTGAGGAACTTGCTGGTTTCTCGGAAAACGCTCTTATAGAATATCGATGCATAGTAACAGTATCCATACTATTCCGTTTCATTCAGAGCTCCAATCATCTATTGGTCATCTTATTTTCTTACCTTTCTCTACCTTTTATTCTAATTGGCAACGTACATAGTACGTTCAACGCACGCAGTATGCATATGGGTATGAAAACGAAGAGTACCTAATACTGAATAGTTATTTATTATACTTCTGCTGCTAGTGTATGGTTTAAGATTGGTAGCGGCATGGTTGTGTTGCCTGCGTATAGAAATAATATAAACTAATTATAAAATTATAATTATTCCGATACAAAGGAGTACTGTACATGGTGGACTTAAATCAACTTTAAATTAAATCTTTATATTTAACAATAGCTTCTACTATATCAAAAACATAGCCATGTCCAAGGGTGAAGGCTACCGTTTACCATCAGATAGGCTGTTTCCTCGTGTGTCACCAACATCAAAATTAAAAATAGCCTCGTATTACAAAAGCGCACACCAATACGCGACTGAACTAAACCGATAAACATTAATATTTGTCACTAATTATAATAAAATATTTATCATCCATGCTACGTGCCTTCAAACATGTGTAACAATTTGTCGTGTCTATCTGCTGCCGTATCTATGGCGCGCGGGATGCGCGGGAGTGCGGGGGCACTGCGCATGCGTCAATGTCAAGGCCGCGCTATAGAAATAGCGGCTACTACAACAGTATTAACTATATCCGATACTCGCACACTACGATACAGATTATCCTCGTACTGTACGGAATAAACAGCGCGGTTAATATCGTTATTGGTCATGTTCTTATCTTAAAATGTTGTCGAGTATTGGTTTAATGGTTTTTTCACTATACGTTATTTTAGTCACATGCTTCTTTGGTTAGCTTAGGTGAACAGATATACCATCCGACAGGCCTGGCCTAGTTTAGAACTAACGAGTAAACAAACATTTCTGAATAAACATTATTTCGTCTCCATCCTGCATTACGCCGATATGTTAAGTAACATTTGACATACATCAATTAGATGACGCAATGTTATTTCATTATCATTGCTAATAATATAAATTGGAAAATTTGTTTGTTGGTTTGTTCTACTTTCAATAAACAACGAGGAAAGAGATGGACTTGTTTTTAATATAGAGATAGTACTAGTCGCGCTGACTGTTGATGATTAGTTGTTAAAGTGGTAGCCTCGCAAATGTCATCGCGCTGTGTGATATGGGTTCGATTCATATGGGTCCATTGTTTAAACTTTTGTAAAGTCCCCCGCGACAGAAGAATTATTCTTAGCACAAGTCTAAGTTGGCCGCCATAGTGAAGGCCGTGGGCGGGAGAACGGGGATCTCCCGTCCGTCAGCCATTAAGTTGAAGTGACGCCCTCTGTCGTGCCTGGGCGTCACCCAGGAGTCGTCGCCCACAGGCATTCCTTGTCTGCGTTGGGCACTGCTAGGTGAGTCACTGATGTAGTTTCAGTTTCAGCGAACCACCCACCACTCAAGCAGCGAGCTGGCACACCGTGGTGGGTTTAATCGGTAGTACCCGGGACATTCCATCTTCTCCCGGAGGAGCCCGACATAATATCTCCGCTTCCCTTTTCCGCGGAGGTACGCATCAATGCATTCCACCGCGTTAAAAAGGAATTAAAAAGAAAGAAAAGGGGTGTAAAGTTTCTTTATTACTCAAGAAGGCGCTGTGCTTGTAAGTCGCAATCTTTGTTATTTTCAATGCAATAATAGTGATTTTAGTTCTGATATGCAAACAATATTGTCATAGAATATGACAGACCAGATCACAAACATTCTGAAGAAAGACTTAAATGCCGCATGATATGCGAGAATATCTCTTTTTCTCAGCGAATAGAAATCCGGCTTTTTTCGGTGGATATTGTTTTAATAAATTTGCAATTAAGCTAAGATTGATTCTTTCTTTTTCGTGTGGTTAGTGGCCAACCTGTTGTCAAGAGTTGTTTAGGCCGCCCGTAGGCCCTTGACATGGCTTAACGACTGCTGTCTATATGGCAACAACCGGGACCGACTTTTTACGTGCCCTCTGAAGCACGGAGACGCTCAGATGAAATACCACTAAGCGGTTACCCATCTATAGACTGACCGCACCCAACGTTGCTTAACCTCGCTGATCGTTTACCGATGAGTCAGTGCAACTAGCTATGAGCGCCTCGCTAAGATTGATAAGGAAAACATTATTAGCATGAAAATATCCATTGTCTCTGCCTACCTCTTTTATAAACAGGAGTCTTTGTAAAGGAGTTTAAGTGGTAACCTCGACACTGCTACAACGCCGAGTGTCATGAGTTCGAATTCCACACGGGAAATTAAGGGATAACATTAATATTTTTGTGTTTCATATGATTGTTCCGAATCTGAATATAAAATCCGTATATAGTAGTTTAATTTCAATGAATAACATTCGCGTAAACAGAAGACAATATTATCTGAATATTCTTTGTTTACCTTATTTGAATGTTTGTAAAATCGCTGCATTACCGGAATTACCCGTAGTACACGAGTGATCTATAAAAAAATAGCGGTTGAAAAAAACACGTGTCATATCTACGACATGGATAGTCTATGCGGCGCGGGGTGCGCGGGAGTTGAGATCCACGCGTTTAGCCGCGTGCTCAATGTCAAGGTTACTAGTTCAGAAATAGCGGCCGCCACAAAAATACGCGGGAACAACTCAATTCAGAACGGACGACTCTACTTTCTAGGTTATCTGTGGTATGTGGCTTACGTCAGAGTATGTAATTAGTAGTTTTTTTTTGCAAGGAAGTAGGTGAGAAAGTTGTCGGCCATTGCAACAAGATTTTTCGTTATTGATATTTGTGGTGATTTAGATTTAAAGTAAAATGATGCGGTAATCCCTTGGATACTATTACGTTGACCTAAAGTTTAGCAGACGCAATGTTGGTGTGATACACCCCTGCCTACCCCAAGATCAAACAGGTGGGAGTGATGTATGTTATTGAATCACGCGTAAACTATTGAATGGGCTTTTAATTACAACAATATGTTATGAAGGAATTCACGCGAACAAAGTTGCGGTTAGAAACTACATACAATCATACATAATATCATGTCTATATAACTAACGGGGTAAGCAGAGGTGTATGTAAGCCATTTATGGCGCCATCTATGTTTAGGTCCCACATAATAATGCAAAATAAAAGAGGTTAGTAAGAGAAAAGTTAAATAAAAGTTAAGTTAATGGGTTACGTGGTAATATCGCTATCTCCCTTCGATAGCTGCATTTCAATAACGATTACGTCACAACTTGTATAGTGCATATTTTTCTGTCATTTGATAACTGCTTATTCTTATGAAAAGTGAATTTCAAAAATCCTTTATATTTTAGGGATTGGGTAATGTAATATATAATAATCAATACCTATATATATAAACAGTAACTTATGGATATTATACATAAATATACGTATAAGTTAAACGGATCCAGTGTCTCAGTTTTACCGGTTCAATGAACTCGTCGCTATAAATCAATCATCTATGTCTTCATTTCTAATTAGCTTGTTGAACGCAATCTTTATTAGAATTATATCATCTAGTTTTTATATACGACTGTGCTTGATTTCTTTTAAAAAGAACCTAATAAATAGCTTAAATAATTTATTAATATATTTAAAAATAATACGGAGCAAGCGCTTATCCTCTCTCTTAGTATAACTAGTATGATGTGCCCGACAGTGTCCACAATTGATACATAGCTTTAAGACTGCGCCGACCGTAAGACGCGGTTGGACTGATTGACAGAGCTCGAAATTCAAATCGGCGCGCGGCCGCCATTGTAAAATTGTATAGAGGATTTGAAGTGCTTTTTTGATAATTATGTATCTGTATTGTCAACCAATAACTTATATATTTGGGACGGACGTATTGTAATATAACTATTTATGTTACGTTTAAGCTGTAAAATAGGATAGACTTCTACTGTTATAATCTAAAAATCACGTAACACGAGCTTACGTTTTTGCATTTTTCGTCTAAATTTACGTAATTTTGTAGGCGAAATTACAATAGTATTAATTGTTTTAAGTTTTTTACACGGAGTAATTGTAAACACATTCATTGTTATGGTAAATGTATATTTTATATTTGTATTAAACAAAAATTGTTGATTTCATCAACTTAACTGTGACCGCCTGTTTTAACACATTTCGCTCGGCGCAGTCTTAAGTCTATTAACTATTATATACTACATTGTGGAAAGCAATAAAGATTTGAATTGCAAGAGACGTACGGTTATTGCTTACCAGGAAGGCCGTATATTTAATCGCCATCATGTTATAATAAAAAAACATGTCTTCTAAGTCAAAGTTCAAAAATCATTTAGATCACAAAGTAACACTTATGAGCGTCAAAGTTTATGAGTGAGTTTAGGCAAGTTACTAAATTTAATTTAGTTTAGTTGCTTGGTTCAGGCAAAGGGTTGAGCTTATGAGAAGATACCTACAAGAAACTAACGGCTTACTAAAGCAAGTATGCCATATTGATCAATTCACCGAATCAACAAACAAACATAAGTCGATAAAACGACGAAAGGTTGGCAGAACCATTAATTTTTATAATGAACACCCGCTGCACTTCAAAATGCGTCAACGGTCGCGTAAAATCAGTAATAAACCGTAATTACGCGCGCTCGTATTACGCGCTCAAAATAAATGTTGTTTTACGCGTATACCGATAAATTTCTCGAGTTATTTTCGACTATCTTGCCCCGCGGTTTCACTCGCATTTATAATTACAGCTAAGCTACAGTTGCTCGTAGCGCGAAGCTATACACTCTCTGTTTCTTAGGGGTAAAGTAGCTTTCTAATGGTGGAAGAATTATTAAAATCGGTTCAGTTGTTTAAGAGCTTTTCTATTACAAACAAATAAATCTTTCCCTTTTATAATTTACGATAAACCAACTGTCCCCGGTTTCAATTACGTTTATGATTATTGTTCCGCTCCTGTTGCTCGAATCGCGTTGTTATATAGTCTCTGTTTTTTCTGAGTAAAGTAGCTTTCCAATGGTCACAGAACTATCAAAATCGGTTTAGTAATCTAGAGTTGATCGATTTAAAACAAACGATCTTTACTTTTTATAATTTACTAGATTTTGCTAAAATTAGGTAAGGTTTTTCGATTTCAAACAAACATATTTCCTCTTAATAATTTAGTATAAACTAGTAGCTCGTAACGCCATGTTACAGTCTATATTATTTTTGGATGAAGTGGCTTTCTAATAGTGAACCAATGATCAAAATCGGTTCAGTAGTTTTAGAGATTATCGATTACAAACATACCAATCTTTCCTCTTTATAATATTAGAATAAACTAGCTGCATGTTTCTCCCACGTTTGTGATTGCTGTTCCGCTCCCATGGCTCGTAGCGCGAAGCTATATATTCTCTGTTTCTTCCAGATAAAATAGCTTTCTAATAGTAAAAGCATTACCAATATCGGTTCAATAATTTAGAGTTGATCGATTTAAAACAAACAATCATTCCTCTTTATAATTTACTACCTTTTGCTAAAGGTGAGGTTAGGTGAGGTTATGTTAGAAACAGTACTTTTTTAATAAAGTATAGCCTGTTACTCGGTAATAATATGGATTCCTAACAGTGAAAAATGTTTTAATTCGGTTCGGTAGTTTTTGAGTTACATCTTTACAAACAAACAAAACATCTAATCTTTCCTCTTTATAATATTCGTATAGAAGTATAAAGTAGCTGCCCTGCGGTTTCACCCACATTTATGATTACTGCTACGCTCTCGTTGCTCGTAGCGTGATATTATACAATCAATAGTAAATCTGGATAAAGAGGCTTTTTAATGGTGAAATAATTATCAAAATTGGTTTAGTATGTTAAGAGATTTTCGATTACAAACAAACAGACAGATCTTTTACAATATGAGTATAGATAAAGACTATTTGTAGAGGGGGACATTAGTCATGCATTAGTTGTGACTTGTGACAGAGTTTTTAGTGTCAGCTGTGCATTTCATGAGTTCTTAGTAATAGATGTATTTTCGTACGTTTTATGTGAACCGTTGTTGCTAATTTTGTTAAATCTGCGTGTAAATATGGATGTATATTTATATATTAACGTAAATAGAACATTATGACTAACGAGGTTACTTGGATGAAGAATGTTAAGTTTCTTTTGAAATTAAACTACTTTATGCGGCTTTTATCGCGTTGTTTAATTAAAGAACTATTGTTGCATAATTTTGAAATTATTAATCTATTGAGTCGCAGCGACACACCGGCGGTTAGGCACAATACGGTTTCAATTATGTCTAGTATTCTATTTACAGTTGAAACTATTTAAATTATTAAATCGAAGAGATAAAATACGTGTAATAATAATAATATTCTATCACATACACACAACACCATCTAGCTCAAACTAAGCAGAGCTTGTACTATGGATACTAGACAATGGATGAACATACATATATACCATACTTTTTTGTAAATACTTACATATTATACATAGAAACACCCACACCAAGTCAAACAACCATGTTAATGCACACAAATGTTTGACTTGTGTGGGAACCGAACCCGCGACCTCAGGCGTGGCATTCGGTTACACTAACCACTACGCCATCGAGGACGACAAAGAGGTTCAATTCCTGTCACGGTTTATTTTACAAACGGACACAAAGAACATCCAGACTCGGAACAACCATTTGTGGGTCACACAAATTTTGACTCGTGTGGGAATCGAACCCACAACACTCGATGCAGTGGTACCCGCGAGGCGACCGTCCATTACGCCATCTGTGCAGGTTACTGTTGGTTTCGGTTACAAATTACTAATACATACATACATAAATTCACGCCTATTTCCTAGAGGGGTAGGCAGAGACTACGGATTTCCATTTGCTACGATCCTGACACACTTCTCTGGCTTCATTCACTTTCATAACATTCCTCATACACGCTCGCCGCTTCCTCATAAATTACTAATGTTCCTCTTAAACCCTCCAGCTAAGTTAGTGTCCGGAGTGGGTTCACGTCGGTAATGCAATGAGTTGAATTCGATACGAGGACCTCTTGATAGCGAGTACAATACCTTATCCATTGCGGTACCGCTGCTTTTTAATACGCTTTTATTATCTTGGTATGTATCTTCATAGATAAATCTATGTAACGGAATCTATGAACGTGATTTTCACCCCTTTCAAACCGACGAATTGATTTGAAACTAACTAACCTCGATAAGTGTGCAAACACTTATCATGATGATCGGTCGAGTAGTTAAGGCGTGAAAGCGTAACAAACAAACAAACTCTAAAAATAAGTTAGGATGATGCGAAGCTATCAAATAATACCCGAATCATAACCCCATCTCACAAGAATGCAACTGATCATAAATCGTCTGAAACGTGCATACATCACAAGACAGTTGCTATGCAAGAGCTAATTAAAAAATCACGACGCTTTATACAACTCAATGTCGTTTTAAGATCATATGTGCACGTCATACATTTTGTTGCAGCTGGTTTTCATACATACCTGTATCCCCAAAGGGGTCGGCAGAGGCGTATTACACCTACATTTCGCGAGATATGGTAACATTTAAAAAAATCTTTTGTACAATGTGACGAGCATGTGTAAGTTATAATTCAATCGTTGGGAAATTAATCTTGTAATACTTTTGGATGTCACATCTGTTAGCTTGTAAGATTAAATGAATAAATAAATAAGACTTACATAGGGCGAGCCTATACCTAACTGTCTAACGGAACAGACTTCGAGATTCAGAATTGTTTTGATTGCTATACCTCTTATAAACACTTTCACATTAATCGTCTTATATATCTCGTAATAGTTATTCCCCGCGGTTTCACCCGCGTAAGTTCCGTTCCCCTGTGAATATCGGGATAAGAAGTATGCCTATGTGTGAATCCAGGTCTCCAGCTATTTACGTACCAAGTTTCATTGCAATCGGTCCAGTAGTTTTTGCGTGAAAGAGTAACAAACATCCATAAAAACTTTCACGTTTATAATATTAGCAAGGATGTAAACACATAGACCAGTTTCAATTTTATTTTCTAGTTTATACCCGCGGCTTCGCTCGCGTAAATGTAGGTTAGGTTAGATTAGAAACAGTACTTTTTTTCTGGATGGAAGGTGCTTTATATCCTTTTGTGTGCCCCTGACAACGGGTACGCAAAATTTCATCATGATCGGTCGAGTAGTTAAGGCGTGAAACCGTAATAAACAAACAAACTGACATTCGCATTTATACCATTAGTTAAGATTATATGTATAGATTATTCGTGTATTACAGAACCGAGGTTATGAACACAAAGCCACAGAAAAGTATCTTTCAATCAAATTCAATCAGGCGGATTGACGTGCAAATTCTCTTTTAAATAATATTATGTCATTTCCGTCAAATTCAATTGAATTTACATAATGGCAAATTGGAAATAACATTACATACGTATATGTATATGTACTTCAAAGAAACATATGTATCAACCTGTAGTCAAGAGCAGAGGGCCTTGACTACAGGGACAAATTATGTCTGGTGAAATGTGCGAGTTATACACATAGACAAATATAATTTAGTTGTGTATGTAAATTTTGCGATCCTACACAAAAGCTTCGTACAAAATCCTATCAAAATCCTTAATAACACTGACCAAACCAGGTATCGAACTGGTACCACATGATTGGCCTCAAACTTAAACCAGTACACAACAATGTAATGAAAAATAACAATAATTTAAAAACAAATAATTAGCACAGATTAACCCAGTTTTTTATTTCATTTTTACACGTGTAAAGCTTTATTTAAATAAGCCGCGTTAAAATACAAATGCTCTTAAAACTTATTAGGGTGCTGATAGACTGCAGCATTGTCAGCCTCGATGGCGTAGTGGTTAGTGTAACCGACTGCCACTCCTGAGGTCGCGGATTCGATTTCCGCACAAACCAAACATTTGTGAGCATGAACATGGAATCATTGTTCGTGAAGAACATTTTTTTAACGAGCGGTGATTAGAGCGTTCTCTAGAATGATCATGAAAATGTTCGTAGCGGTGTTTGGCTCTATGCTTGGCTCTGTTCGTTGTTCAGTTCGACAATTTACGAACAGCGAATGCTCGATGTTCTGTTACAAGTATTCACTTGTCGCTCAAGTCTATTAGCACCTTTAATCTTTATTTATATTAAAAAACAAACTCCTATAATAAATTATAATCCCTGTACCGAAAGGCTTTGTAAATACTTAATCGACGAATAAAAATACTTTTAAGTTATCCATCATATCAGAAACAAGGCATATTGGACTCGACAGCTTCAATTCCTATTTTAGTCATCGTGAAGACCTTATGAGACCTTATGAGAGGGGTTAAGTCTATACTCCCACACTACAGGCCACATTTACGTAAACTAGCGATCGGTAAGAGATGAAAATTCAACCGTAATTGAGTAATAAATGTTTTATTTTAGTTTTCTGTACTTCTCCATAAAAAACTTAAACTATGGCCGATTCTACTTAGCACATTACCGACATCTCATTCGCTATGGAACAAAATCGAACTGTCAATGTCAAATCATATGATTGGCGGTTGTTAATACAGTCAACTATTAGCAACCGCGTTTATATAAGCTTATAAATTTAATTTTGTCAACATTTAAATAACGCATGTGGTTTGTTAGTAATTGTTACACAAGATATGCTCTTTTCTGTAAATCTGTATTCAGTATTAGTATATACACAATTGTTGGTGAACCAGATAAATAAAATGAAAATAACTAATCACAGCACAAGACATACGTTTAACCATACGTCAAAATTTGTTCATAATTCGACTGTTACTTGTCCAGAGAATATCTAAACCAAGACTTAAAACTTTAGGTGATCCTGGAATCGTACTCAAACGGGCAGTAATATAAGCTAAACTTGAATCTTCAGTCCATTGAGGCACTATTATTAAATAATAATTAATCATTAATACTGCCACGTGTTTATATCACAAAGAATGATTATCAAATCTGAACGATCACCAGAACTATTAACAAACCAGTACATGTGTTTTTTACACTTATATTTGAACAAAAAGTCGAACAAAAAATGTGTGTTGGTACTAGCGCCGCACTTATGTCATCTTACGCGCACTTGGTTCGACTAATAGACTTGCGACTTTATGTCGCACGACTATTTGTCGCGCGACTATTTTACTGCTTAGGGATGGCTATAGAATAATATCGTTAGCATGTGATAGCTACCAAACGCAGCATGACTTCGAAGACGCTAAAGACTTCTTATAATCATCTCTGGCAACTATAAGCTAATAGAATGCTCTAGACAGCTATCGAACAACACTTTAATTCGAGAGTCGTTGAGAGTTCACAAGGATAGAAAGGTTGAGTCTACTTTAGTGGACATGCATTCAAGAAGGCAATTGTATATTTTAAACATAAGAATCTACGTAACAAAGCGTATTCAACACGATAATTTTTCAAAAGTACGTTGTGAACGAGAATGCTTCATATTTTCGGTATTCTGAGAGTTACTGTTTCTTTGCTCTTAGTATCCTGTTAGTATCGTTTTGCTCGTGTGTATGGACTGCGATCCTAACCTGTATCTGCGAAGTGCATTAGAACAGCGTGCTTTTAACTGTCAGTTGTTTAACTTGTCTCCCACGACGTACTTAGCTAACAGCTGTCTTGCAGATAGATATGACGATTAAAAGTGGCCCGTCCGTATAGCCCGAACAAATCGTAATTCGCACCAGTCAGACGGGTCTGCTGTTGCTAACTGAATCTCAGCGTATAGGGATTGTGGTTTGTGCGCAAAAAACAGCTACTGGTCTTGAGTGTAGCAACATGACTGTGCAACTCTCGGGAGGTCATGGTCGCCGGTTCAATCCGTATTGTTTCTTTCTACAAGAGACACAGGTTGTAAAATTATTTTATTTTTTTCTGTATAACACGGGTTTTATGTTTAAAGTTTTAATGGAGATATTGGTGTAGAAAAATAATTGAAAATAAAAGATGGCTCATGGCATCATGATACGTTATTATGAATATAATTCAAGTAGGTAGTCGTTTTGCTACTGTCTGTTTTTTATACTAATAATGTGGCAATCTAACATACAGCCCACCTGATGGTAAGTGGTCACCGTAGCCTATGAACGCCTGCAACACAAGAGGCATCACTTGCGCGTTGCCGACCCTTTAGGAAAGGAAGAAGAGAAAAAGGAAATGGGAAAGAGAAGAGGCGGGAAGGGGAGTAATTGGGCCTCCGGCACTCTCACTCACCGAACGAAACACAACAGTAGGAATACTGCTATTTCACGTCGATATTCTGTGAGAGGGTAGTCCTTCCCCGGTCAGCAATTCATACTGAAATCAGCGAGGTTCTAGAAGAGGATGATGACTTTGAATTCCACATGTAGCAAATATTATGTGCTCCACAAATCGTTGTTTAGAATGTAGACGTTTTTGTGCTTGTGTTTTTGTTAAAGTCCTGCGACACAGAAATGATTCCTAAGTCTAAAGTATCTTTAAAAAACAAGACTAATTATCTACATACATATATTTACGCCAGTATATCCCCGATATGGTAGACAGAGGTGTATTGCGCTCACATTTCGCTAGCTATTTATAAGTCCTCGCAATAGAGGCCGAAACTATCACTTCTTACCGTTCCATCGGGTAAACGAACCCGAGACCTCACGCAATACACCACCAACGACGCAGTTTAATTTTCAACAAAATCTGTGTTCATAAAAGTCTAAGTGACAATTTCAATGTTGTTCTTTAAGATATGACATGAAATATTTTACGAGTTTTATCTGGTATGATGTGACGTCGACCAGATTCGGATAGACCACCCAACTTGCACCGAAAAGACTGCGTGGGAGTGACAACTGTGTATATTCGGATATTTATACTTCATTTGACATGTCTCATAGATTTTACAAGTGTCTGTAACATTGTTACTGAGATTTGGATGGGATTTTAATATAGACTAGTTTTTTTCGCTTCTTTGCCTGTATAAAGCCTATAAAAATGTATACCGGGATAAAAATGTGTTTGTCCGAGACATGGTCTATATTTGTGTCAAGTTTCGTTTAAATCTGGTCAACGGTTTTGCGTGATTTAGTTATAAACATCTTCATAAACTTGCACATTTAAAAAATTTATAAGTATTTTGAAAGTGGTGTTTGCATAGATCAATTTTATTAAAGTCACAAGTCTGTATAAAATAATACAACATTTTGGAAATTGTGACGGTAGGTTAAGGTTTTTTCGGCCAATTGGAAAGAAACTCACTGACCTGATGACATTGTAAATATTATATTTGAGTTTGCGGCGATCATTATGAATTAATCCTAATACTGTTCTCGAAGCACAAACCTTATAACCATTTTCGCACATATCACAGAGCCAGCGAGTAATAAATTAATTAACTTAAAAAGCACATAACATGACAATTATATTTAATATCCGAATAGCATTTTGGATATCCGACAGCGATCGTTTCTAACACAATTTGAATAAAAAAATAACTAATGGTTTACAAAGTAAGTACAAAATTCTCGTTCGCCTGACTTACAAAATTACTTTAGAACAATCTTAAGTGTTTGCTAGCGTGACTATGCCGACATTATTTTACAGTGAGATAAGCAGAAACATCCTAACACCGACCGGTACCACCGTAGGTAACAAGCGACAAGAATAACTACTTATCAGAATCCTGAATGTTGCCAATGACCTTGGGTATAGCGGTCTCTGTCGTTTCGCGTAGGTGTGAAAGACGCGGCGATTAGAGATTATTACATAAAAACAACATACTGATTGATTATTCTAAGTAAATTATTTTAATTTGAAATTTGACTTTTGAAAGTTCTTTTAATTGGTGTCGCATACATGTCTTTTAAAATATATTTGAGACTTACCGTTGTTAACGTAATGTATTTTTTATAAAAGTTGATTTCATTTTATTCATTTTCATTGTGTTTCATCAAGTTAACCTTATTAAAACACCTTTCAGAGTTTTATAAGTTTCCATATATGATGACGTTTATTATAATTATAAATCATTGAAATATTTTAATTTTATAACGTACTGTAAGATTTTCATCACCTTTATTCTGTTAACGGATTAAATGAATCAAACAAAATTTTAAACTAAACTAAATCTAGAAAAACATTAAAATTGATTCAGCCAATGTATAATTTAGCGTACACAAACAGATATGAAACCAAGATGAATTGTGTCTTTATGATGTCGTAGATTTTATTTGGAGATAACTTTTTAAGTGAACGTTTGCAACTTAAAGCTTAAAGGTCACGTATTTACGTACTCTGTAAAACTCCCGGTATTAAGAGCGTTTTGTAAACATACATATACTTGAATAAATTGAACGGACGGTTGGCAGAAGGTTGGTAGAAGGGCGTAAAATGGAGATAATATTTGCTTTGGGAACAAATACACCTACAATGTTCCAAGTGCTGAGGACATGTTAAAGCCTCAAATACCTTGCAATTATATACGTAAAATAGCATTGCCAGCCCATTATCTAAAATGCCACTCTCCTTTGGTCCTTTGGCTAAAATGTTAACATATTTAGGACATTTTACATTAGTTGCAATTGAACTCTTACTTGAGTATAGTTTATAACTATACCAAATTTTCATTAAATAGCATTACTTGTAGCTGAGATAAACAGCTGGTTACACAGCTGTGACAGACTGATCATTCCGTTTTCACTATTTTCGTATGGTACCCTTAAAATAATTATTTTAAAGCCTAATAACACTGATCAAAAGAATCAAAAACATAAAACAGCCAAAAACATAAGACAATCAAAAAAATAAGACAATCACAAACATAAGACTGTCAACAACCTCTTCCCTAGCCTTTATTATTCCCAAGTCACTTGAGGTCGACTTTCTGATCTAACCGGCTTTGACTGGATATCAGTTTTTACACGGAGCGGCTGCCACCTGACCTCCGTAACCCGAAGGCTAACGATACCGTAAAGCTAGACCAGCATCAAGATATTATAGAGCACTGACTTCCCAATAATCACTGCCATAGATGTTCATGGCAGCCGAGACCGACGGCTTAACGTACTCTCCGAGGCACGTAGCATAATTGTCAATCAATACGCACATCATTTCTAAAAGTCATATAACTTCCGAAAGTCAGAGGTGCGCGACGTGGGTTCGAATCCGAGACCCTCTGCATTGCAGTCTGTTGGTCTCCCCATTGAGCTATCGCTGCTTTATTTATTAAGGCTGTCAACAACCTAAGAAACTAAAATTACCTATCTCACGTCTTATCATAATACCGTTTACTACACCAGTCACCATATAACCCTACAAGGATAGTGCTAAGCACTAAGACTGTACCTACAGAGGTCTATGTCTTCTGCGTCGTAAAACAGCCAAACAAATTCGGTAATAAAATATAGAAACGTCGTGTCCAAATATAAGTAGCGAAACAATACGCGATAGTCGCACTGCCCGGAAATTTGTCCTAAATTTTTATTACAAAGTGTGTGCAATGTTGCAAGTGTTGAACTTTACGAAATAGGTTAAAATATTCTAGATCTGTGATCTGTTTCAATTTTAGAATAAAAATATATAAAATAGCTTTGCCCCGTGATTTCGTCCACATGGATTTTACTTGTTAAGTTATTTTTATTTCAAATAATTTATATGTACCTAGTAAAACTAATGCATGGCAGGATACGGAGACATGATCACACTTTTATATACCACATTATTTAACCAGTGCTTCACAAATAAATAAATTAAATTTTGAGCCTATCCCAAAGGTAAAATGCTCTGAAAATAGTAATTATAATTACCTACTCACATGCCAAATTCGAAGTCTCTATTAATAATACATATATATAATTATAATATTGTCTTAAGTTTACGCGAATGTTATAAATTGAAATTAAACAACAACACTTCAGCCTCACTTATAAAAATTCCGCTAAAGCTTTCATACCCTTAATCAAAGAAAAACATTTCTTTACTTATAAACTAATTTTAACGGTCTCTCAGGTGATAAGAATACACTTATCACCTTTTGCTGATCGCAAAACACAAAACATAAGTATTCATGCAACATTTGACAGTCAGCATGGAACATGACCAAACTAATTTACTAAATAATGAAATTCAAGTGATACATCATTTATACACCATTTTTTAGGTTTTAGTATTTGTGGCGTGGCGTCTTTAACTTGTCTGTAACAGATAAAATAATATCAGCCCTGTATTAAAATGTTACACTGCTGGGCACGGGCCTCTTCTCACTGTGAGAAGGGTCAGGCCATAGTCCACCACGCTGGCCTAGTGTGGGTTGGCAGACTTCAAATATCTTCGAGAACATTGTGGAGAACTCTCAGACACGCAGGTTTCCTCACGATGTTTTCCTTCACCGTTAAAGCAAGCGATAATTGACTATTTAATACGCATATAACTTCGAAAAGTCAGAGATGTGTGCCTTGGGTTCGAACTCGAGACTTCTGCATGGCAGTCTAACGGTTTCCCACTAGGCTATCGCATCAGATGGCGATTTGAATTTTCTTTAGACAGTTTGATTATAGAAAGAGCATATTATCACTTTGTTTAAATGTAATAATCAGCTAACTAAAAGAAAATAAATTAGTCGTCTGGTTTGTATGATAGAGACGGCAATAAAAATATAAATTTTCACAATTTGAAATAAACAAGTACCGTGTATTTTTAAATACACATACTCATAACGAAGACAGCATATTCTAATGAATAACAACAACAACACTATGCTTTCCTAAAAACTGCATTTATTAACAACAATAAACAAAATAACAGTGTTCTTCAGTTTCTGTTTGTTTTTGTTCGATTATATTTTGCAATGTTTTTGTTATACCTTTTTCATGATATGTGAGTTTTAATATTATAATCTAGTTAGTTAGTATTAATTAATCATTGTAATTATTTGCAGTTTTACAAATCACGATACTCATGATGGAAGTACATATATTAGCTTATCACTACTTAAAATTTTAATCACATATGTATTTTCTTTTACGATATGATATGGATACGAAATTCTGCAACGCAAAAATCGTAAAGCGGATTCAACCACACTTTACAGATCTTCTTTCGTCTTCTCTAAACTGTAAAATTATTTGATACTAGATGTGCCCGCGGTTTCACCCGCATTTATCGTTACTGCGCCGCCTCCGTGGGTCGTAGCGTGATGTTATATAGCCTATAGCCTTCCTCGATAAATAGGCTATCCAACAATAAAATAATTTTTCAATTCGAACCAGTAGTTCCTGAGATTAGCGCGTTCAACCAAATAAACAAACTCTTCAGCTTTATTATATTAGTACAGATTACTGGGAAAATCACTCAGTACGAAGAAAACTGCGCTGAACCATTTTACCTTGAAGAAGTTTTAATATACGATATACCACATATTTCATTTTTATGAAATTAATATTTTCGTAAACGATTGACGTTAATGTCAAATCTGTTCCAGCTGATCAGAAAACTGCCATATTGTCTCTTATCTATGTTTAAACAAGGGACCGGCGCTGTTTAGATTTCTTTACTGTTTAGCTATTGATAAACTCACTCTTAACGCTAACTAATGTTTAAAAGTGAGATTTCTCATGAACAGTTATATATATATACAGTTATATATATATATATATCTGTCAAATATTTAAAATGGGTTTATAAGTAAGACGGTTTGATTACATAATTTTGAACTATAACACTACTATTATTGAACTTCACTACAATTTAAGCTATCTAAATTATTAATTAAACCGACGTTTCGGTTGCTTTACAGCAGCCATGTTCACGGGGAGCCTAAAATGGTAATTTATAATTTATTATAATATAACAACATGCTAACTTTAAGCGATAATAATTTTAAATTCTAATCTCGTGGTAATTCTTAAACCTTATTCTTTGGGCTATATCATCAATTAAACGGTGTGCAAATCTTCAGCTTCCTAGGTCTAAAGGTTTGGGCTGAACGCGGATCAGTCTGTCAGGGACTTGTTTTTATACATATACATATAGATACATATACATATATAAGATCTAGTTCTAAACCGACCTGTAGTTAAAACGTGACCTGTTTTCTTGATAACTACTTTGTATGTTTACATATTTGCATAAGTGTGGATTTAAACACGAACATTTGGTTTAATAACGAAATGTTTACGTAATAATCTGACACAGTAATTACAGGTGTTGAAGTTGTGACCTTGAGCTTCACTAACCTTGACCTTTGGTGTCATTTAACCATAGCTATGGGTGACTCACACCTACATTTCACGGTTTAGATTTTATGTATAGGATGTGAATCTCTTGTTGTTTATTAGGCACTCTGACATACTCCGTGGCAATATTGCGTTAAAATTAAATTGCATTATGCGGATTTTTACTTTTATTACATAATTTTGATAATATTACTCTAATAATTAATATATAATACTATTTTATCTATTAATTTTTTTTTAAACTATTTATATCTATACTTTTGAGGTTTTGGTTGCTTTCCAGCAGCGATGTTCATTATTTATATAAGAGAAATTGTATGACATAGCTCACCCTGGAATCAATTTTAATACGCTAATAGCCGATTTCAAAATTATTAATAAAAGTTATACGAAATATAAATCGCTTGCTGTCTTTCTCTTGTTAAATGAAATAAAAGAGACGGTGAGACTTTTATCTTACAGATAAATTGGAGACTTACTTACAAACCACTTAAGGATTACGAAAAAATTAATTAATTGTCACAAAAATCAGTTTTGAATGCAGTTTACTTTACATTGCTTTTCAATCTAAAAAAATGAAATTTTGTAAAATGGATCTGCCAAATATAATACTAAAATTTATATATTGTATCAATTTAAGCAATTTTAACTGCTCAAATGGCGAAGAGGTTTGGATGGTTGTTTCCATCCGTTGTTTAGATGTTTGCTAGGTCCTCTACAACACAGAAATGTGATCCCTGAATAGTTATTTCGCGTCTAAATGTTCTTCGCATGCAGTGTTTAAATATTTGTGAAGTCCATCGCGACACAGGAGTAATAGACATAGACATCATCTCATGTATTTAGTAAAAGATTTTGAATGGCAATTATTAGTATTATTCCTTGCCCAGGATTTTTGAAGTGAAAAATTCTTTAGGCGCGTTGAGCACTTTTTGGGTGAACAAAAATCATGGTACTCGCGTCATCGTCACCGAACGCTTTCCATGAGCTATATGTATACTGTGTATATATGTGTACTTTTTGGGTGAACAAAAAGCGTGAAACTTGCGTCATCGTCACCGCACGCTAGTTACTTAGTTTTCAGTTCTATCGGCAGTCCCCAAAGACTACCCCGCATGTTTTTATATTTACCATGATACCAAAAAAAACTTTCTCTACGAGTTTTACTAAATAGATTTTTTTATGTCTATCTGCTGTCATCAGTGTCTCAGACAAATCATTTAAAATGAAACGAATGAATATAAATCAGTGGTTGTAATTCGTCGGTGTAAAAACGTAGTACGAACGAGTTTACGAGTACGACAGTCGACACCTCGCAGAGTACGATACGATCTGTTATACCGTTTTAGTTTCTGTTTTAGTACGCGATTGAGCGAGAGCTGTGTCATTCTTAAATATAGATAATGCTAGAAGTGACTGATACTCACGACCGTATATCCACATGAAGGTATAATCCATCTTACATTCATACATACTTCTGTTACAAGTATTTTATATACCTACTAAAAAGGAGACCACTAGGTTAAGAAGGACCTAATGTTTACGTAAATAAAGATATTTTATTTTATTTTTTATTATATTTTGTCTCTCAATCTTATTTAGTAAACAAATTAGGTGTACTGGTAGCCAAAGACATGCATAGAGTCCCATTTTTATGCATTACTAGCTGTTACTCCCTACTTCGTCCGCGTGGAATTTAACGAAGTAGCCGAAGTTACGTCCTTTAAACATCCCATCGAAATCGGTCCAGCCGTTTCAGAGATTAGCCGGAACAGAGAGACAAAATAATTAAAATTGATTTTACCTATGGTATATTCTTTCATATGCATTTCGTAAAATGCTGTTATTTTGACTTTACAAACAGACACTTTAATTTTATTTATTTGTATAGATTATCTTACATGTTTTATAATATTATAAATGCGCAAGTAATTCTGTTCGTTTGTTACTTACTCACGCGTAAGCAGTGGAACAGATATAGCTGTACCTTGGCACATATATAGTTTTAGAGTTCGAAAAACTCTTATACAACAGCTTTGTCCGTCCGTCTGTCTGTAATACAACTTTCAACTCAAGAACCGTAGAGAGCCAGAGACTCGTAGTCAACGCCATTCGACTCAGTATAGTCGATATACCCAGAAAATGCCCGAAATGACTATGACCTTTGACCTCTGACCACGGATCACGTGATACCATTTTTCGAACTCTAAAATTTACGGTAATTTTTAACCGTTTGTCACTTGTTTACTTTATGTGTACCCATTGGATTTACGACCGAAGCCGCGGACAGCAACTAGTATTTAAAATAACTATAAAAACCTGACGTGTAGACAATTTAAACTGTTACCGTAGCTTTAAACTGTAAATAATATCACGTTTCTGACTTTTACTTATAAGAAACTGTTGGCACATCCAGCTAATCCAACTCCAGAACTACAATATCGAACCTGTTATTTACTGCTTACGCATAATGACTGTTTCATTGGCCATAAACAATTTTATACCAATACAGGATTGTTATGTGATCCTGATCTGTCGTCACGGAACCTAAGTATATCGCAGACAATAACAGCAGTAAAATGGTGTTACGTTTAAGTTAGCACGTTTCTTTTGGTTAATGGAGACGTAAAACGTTTGATTAGGAATTGGCGATTGTTTGAAATGATAGCATTTATGCCATTGTTGCTATTTTTAGTAGAATCTTGTTGGAAACCAGTGCCTCGGCCTTAACAGTCTGGCATATGGCAATATGAGACGTTTTGCTGAAAACTGTTTTGAATATAAGTTGAACTGTTATTTGTTTCAAATATGTATAAATGAAAACGTGGGTCTCGTTATTGAACATTTGTTATTTTAAATATTTATTTTGTTCTAGTCTAGTTCATGAGCTAGATTACCTAATTGATGTAGTTACTTTTTGTGTCTTACGGAGCAATCAATGTTACTTTTTCATTATATTCCCGAAGGGGAACAAAAAGGCCGTAATGTAACATATCACGGTATCATGTAGACAGAGTTACCGTCACAATTATATTTTAATATTATAAACAGAAGAGATTTGTATTTTTGTTTGTAATAAATGAACTCAAAAACTAGAAAACCATTTTGAAATTCTTTGCCTATTGGAAAGCTACTTAATCCAGAAGTAAAATAGGCTGTATAACATAACGCTACAAACCACAGGACCGGATCAGTGACCGTAAACGTAGGTAAAACGTTATGACACACAAAAATGATTACCACATCATTATAAATTCTTCTTCTTCGTCTTTTATTATGTCCTACTGCTGGGCAAAAGACTCTTCCTTGTACTTCCAAATTATTGTGTTCGAAGATTCATAAATTATAAAATAATAATGTCATGTCCGTTTACATAATCTTGGATGTTCCAAACATTTGTATATAAGATTGTCATCACCATCACGTCACATCTCCCGCCAAGTATTAAGCCTAGTCGTACGAAATAAACTGAACTTTTTGACATTACAGTGTTCGTTACCAAACTGTGTGTAATCCTATAATCTCTAACGATGTCATTTAAAATAACTGCGAGTTTGAGCGGGATTTCGATCTGTTGTCTCGGTATATTTATAAAAGACAATCCTGAAATTATTTTATTTTTCATCTATATATTAATACGTGAAGCAAAAGCTTTATATCCCGTTTTACGAAAATTGCGCGGACGGAAGAGTATGAAGTTTGACTCAGCTAATGTTTATATTGAGAAGGAATGGCGAATCCTAATATTTTTATAAAATATGCATTAGAAATACATAAAATTAATGAAAAAACACCACAGGCACACACAACAATGCATTTGACACATGGAGTCGAATCGCGTTCGTAGTATTTCGGCATTGTTCGGCTGACATCGTAGAATTCTTCGTAATTAGGGTTACATATGTATGTGGAGTAGGTGACTAAATAAAATGTGATTATAAGGGTATATTTATAGACAATATAACCTTAATAACTATCAAACTTAAAATTTAATTCAATTATGTTCGAATTTCGATCACCTGACTACTGCTAGTATAGATAAATAGCAGCGGTAGTGAATACGACTGCTGTGTGTGAGGTTTTGGATTCGATTCCTGGGTCAGCGAAATATGGCAATAATGCATATATATACAATACATTGATTAGTTTACACTTCTTTAGTTTAAGATTCGCAGTGATCTTTACGAACATTTGACTAATGGACACGAAGAAAACCCAGACTCGAGACAACTTCTTGTAGATCACACAATTGTTTGTACCGTGTGGGGATCTAACGCACAGCGCTTGACGCGACCCGGGCAGTCATATTATAGTCTATAAATTTCCTTAAGAATTAGTTATCAAATGCAAGAAGATTTTTTAATTATTCTTAATATTAGTTCCAGAGATTAAAGCGTTCAAACAGAAAAACAAAGAAACTCTTCAGGTTTATTAAGTTAAAATAAATTATAGATGTAACGAGGCAGCGAAACCCAAGATAGATTCCGCTAGTCATAAATATATTACTCCTTTTAATTGTAAAGCATATGTCAGACTGTCGCGAACACTTGTTAAAACTAAGAACTCTGCAAAGCCATAGTAATTATAGTCACAAAGGAGCATACACACGAGCGGCGGATAATCCAAGGTACTGTTGTTATCCGCCTCTAAGCTTCGCGACGCGGCGCGAGTTGGAAACACTCGCGGATACTCGGATATTAGTTTCTTTATCTGAGTTTTGGTAAGTGTGTAAGATTCTCTTGATGATAGGTAGGATTTAAATAGTAATATTAACTAGTTTCTGTCTGCGGATTTACCTGCGTATATCACGGCTTTTGTGTTATTATGTCTAATACTGGGCACGTATTCAGTCTTCGTTCTGCAGCTGAAACTTTATTAACGGAAAATTCCAATAACACTGCCTAAAGCACCAATTGAACCTGAGACTTCATGCACGGCAGTTGCATGCACCCTCGCACATACATAACTATACATACCTTTATTAGGGATAGAGGCTCAAGGCTGTTTCGCGCTGATAATAATAATAGGGCAGTATTTAACTGTTCCTCAGTTTTTGCCTTTGTTCCACCAAAAATACTAAATGCACACCAAAATATGCTTACCAAAAATACTAATTGCACACCAAAATATGCTTACCAAAAATACTAATTGCACACCAAAATATGCTTACCAAAAATACTAATTGCATAGCAAAATATATTTAAAGAGATCAAACTAAGTTGACCTTAGGTAGAGCTCCTATTTTTGGACATGTTTAAGAAGAAACCTAACATGACCTAAACCTTCCGAGACGGAATGCAGTTATTTGAGGCATATAGGTGCTCGTTATGATATATTTTAGTAAGCATATTTTGCTGTGCAATTAGTATTTTTGATGATTATTATATTTAATCCCTTTAATAACCACAAAATATTTACAATGATAATGTCTTACGCGAATGTTATACATTTAAATGAAACTACTTTATAAGGATTTTATCGCGTTGTTTATTTAAAATTCTCTATTATAACATAATTTTAAACTATAAAGCAACTACTGTTTATACTATAGGTACTGTTATTTCAAGCTATTAAACTATTCAGATATGAACGGTGCTAAAAAAAGGGCACATCCATTTCGTTTACAATTAAAATGTCGTAAAATTAAATTAAAATTATTTAAATTTTCACTTTTCCCGACGTTTCGGTTGCTTTTTAGTAGCCATGATCAAGAAGAGAGTCTCCGTACTGATATATTTTCAAATTACATCCTTACTAATATTATAAATGTGAGAGGATGTATGGATGTATAGATGTTTGTTACTCTTTACGATGAAATATGGTATGTAGATAGCTGGCAGCATATATATATATATATATATATATATATATATATATATATATATATATATATATATATGTATAACAATGTTTACATCTAATCCCTATACAGCCCAAATTCCTATACAACAATTCAATCACTAGTTTATCACAGTCAAGCAGCGATAGCCTAGTAGGAAACCGTTGGACTGCCTCGCAAAGGTCTCGAGTTCGATCCCAATCCGCGCATCTCTAACTTTTCGTAGTGATATGCGTATTAAATAGTTAATTATTGCTTGCTTTAAGGCAGGTG
Source organism: Catocala nupta (assembly GCA_963675205.1). Lineage (NCBI taxonomy): Eukaryota > Metazoa > Arthropoda > Insecta > Lepidoptera > Erebidae > Catocala > Catocala nupta. Next base: position 26,728,360 of record OY776093.1, read on the forward strand.
AAGGAAAGCATGGTGAGATTTATGAAGTGGCACTGGGCCAGCGTGGCGGACTATGGCCTAACCCTTCTCACACTGAGAAGAGGCTCATGCCCAGCAGTGGGACAGTTTAATACAGTGCTGATATTATTAGTTTATCACAAACAGGTTGGTACGCCGCCGGCGTCTATCACTTACGGTGTTATAACGGTCGCGGTGATACATCGGGCACTCACCCCGCTACCTCGGTACGCGACGAGACCACGTGCTAGTATTTACGACCACCGAACCACCGCGGAGTTTGTTTGTCTTGTCATAACATCCTCTGAACACCCCATCGTGGATGTTGACTTTAAATATTAGTTTTGTTATTAGTTGGTAACCGCGACTTTGCTTGCGTTAATCTTAAGGTGCAAACCGACTTAGATTTAAATCATATCATATATACCACCGCAGATAGATCGCACGAAAGTAAACAGAATAAAAAGAGTGAGCTCACACGTTAGAATAAGAATAAAATGAGTGATCGTGATAATACTATATTTATAATTAGGATGTTATGTTGGCATTGTGTGTCAAATGACAACTGAACGTTCAAAAAGGTGACCATATTTAAACTTGGGACAAATCTATTATTTAAATATTTGCATTTTGGGATAAAATGCATCATAAAGGAGTCTGCCTACTACACCGTCTCATACCATGACCGTGCTAGGAACGTATCAGGCACGAAAAGCAACACGATACGCCCTGCTATAGGAACTGCTGGTCGGTAACGGAACAGTCTAGTGGGCATAGTCTTATACATTTCCTTACAAAGATTATTTTTTTGCCTGACACGTTCCTAGCACGGTCATGGTATGAGACGGGGTGGTGGGCAGATTCCTTAAGTGTTAATCCAGGATGTGTTCTATCTGTGTTCAAAGTTTTATTGAAATCTGTTAATCAATTTATGCGTGATATTAATAGGATTGCGTTATAAAGATAAATTTGTTATATAGGCTGCCTCGGTGGCGCAACAGTATTGTATGATATAGCTATATTACGAAATCTCTGGTTCGATGCCCGAGCTAAGTAATATTCTATTTTTCTGTCAAGAGTATTCAGTCTGAACTTAGAGACAACTCGGAGTCTGAAATGGTAGATGGAAATAGGCTTATCCTATATGGTACAGCGTGGATTTAATACCTCTGCCTACCCCACCTTCTTTATTTTCACGAGCGTGAATATATGCATGAACAAATTTACCCTAAAATACTAGTTTCTATATTCTTACGATAATCAAACGCGCAACCCACACCACAAAACTAATGATAAATCGAAAAATGTATCCACTATACCATTCAAGAAATTGTTATGTGTCTATTAAGTATCGGGGTCAGAGACCTACTAAAGTTCGTCATAATGTATTCAGCCGTTTAGGTAAATTTGAATAACAAACAGCAAACAACTGTATGGTAACTTATGATGAATTTGATTTTCTATTTTTTATATCACTTGTGTGACAAACATGCTTACACGGTATGTCTGTCTGTCATTCTATTAATCTTACTATCTATACATGTGTATGTTTGTGATGTTGTTTGGATGTTTTCTACTTATTCATGGGTTAGTCAGTTAGTTAAACACGTGTTTTTCGTATTTATCCATACCGACCATGACCGACGACGCAAAGAATCAAAGTTTAACATTAAACTGATTTAGATGAAACTTGGTTCACATATAGACCCTGTTCTAGATTTACATAATTATGATACTTTTTACTACCGGTATTTGTTCCCGTGAGATAAACGCAGACAAAAATAATTTGCATGTAATTTAATATATTTATAACTTTTATATTGATAAGATAATTATTAATAATATACCGACACAGCGAATTTAAGGCATCGAAAGTTCTAATTATTCCCAATATCGTATCTATTCGTAAATTACTGTAATTTTCTCGTTTAAATAGTGAAGGGTATCTACCTATGTGATGATAACTTTCAGCTATAGGTCCAAGGGTTTGATCTAGACATTGATGAATCAGTCAGTGATTAAGTCAGGACATAAATACGTGAAGAGAAAACTTTGTACCCTTGTACCCCTTATTAAACTTAATTCGCGCACGGAGGAGTGTTTGATTTGACATAGTTAAAATGTATACGACGAAGAAATGCAAAATACAAAAATACCAAAAATAAAATAGTATTGTTCACTAGTAATGATTAAAATACGTTCACTTGTGATAAATTATTCTTCTCAGAAGCAATAAAGCCGTGTAACTTCTTACACATATTTTAGTTTACCATAACGAGTTATGAGAGAGATACAATTAACATTAATTAATACGTCAAAGATTGCGTGCTAACATTTTTTATAATTCTAGTGATATGATGTGAAAATGATTTGTGTAGATAGTTTTAAAATACTTCTCCTTTCAAGCTGTTGATTAAGTGTAGCAGTTACTGTTTTGTGAAAGCCATCAAATTGTAAGTGTTACTCAATAACATAGAGAATAACTACCTTATATAATTATCGCTAAACAATGCTTAGCTACTTCTTAACTGAATGGAATGATTAACTTTGATCAACGACCGCTGCTGTTATTTATGTATAGTCTACCTAATTTTTCCAGAAATGTTAAAAAGTGATGTTGTTCTGATTAATCGCTAGTTAATACTTAGCTTCCTCTCAAATATTTGAGATCGTTGAAATTAAACTATACGGTTTTTATCGCGTTGTTTATAAAATCCATATATATTAGTTTCATTACAATGAATAACATTCGCGTAAACAGAAGACAATATTATTTGAGATCGGTTTATAAATGAGGCTGATTAATGTTCCTAAATCAATGGCTTTATTATATAGTCGATAATAACATCGAAAATAATAAAAAAATAGTATTTTTTAAATTATAACTTTAATTGAGATTAGTACTAGCTTAAATTTATTTTATGATCTAGAACCACACATAGTCTTAGAGCTGTGTATGATAAGCACAACTAAGATCAGCTATAGTTATAGGTTCTACGTAAGCCAATTTCTTGCAGTTTACCGGGCACATGTTCAGAATGCTAGCTTGAAGAAGAAGAAGAGTATTTCCTTAGATCATGCCGACCAATAACACTTTGTAGCGACACTGCAGACGCTTTTATTTTGTACAAGTGGTCGTCTAGTGGTCGAAATTCGACCATAATTGATTTAAATTTAAAGTTTGATAGTTTCATATGAATACGTAAATATATTATAATATAAAATAGTATATATCATTCATTCATTGAAATTAAACTACTATATACGGATTTTATCGCGTTGTTTATTTGACACTTTATTACATAATTTTGAAACTGTTTTACTACTACTACTATTAAACTTTACTAATTTTTAAGCTAGGTAATTAAATTATTAAAACTACTTATATTTAAGTATACACTTTCCCCCATGTTTCGGTTGCCTTTCAGCAACCATGGTCACGGGGAGACTAAGATGATAGTTGTCTCAATGTTCCAGTGTAGTTATTTCAAAGTACCCGAACATCATTTAATCATTGATGTTTCTATTTACGCAGAGCGAGCTCAAAGTGTTACTTTGAGCTCACGCAGAATGAACTCAAAGTATTGCCCCTCCTTCTACATATAAACATTAACTGTGCCAAATTTCATACTTCTCCGTCCACGCAATTTTCGTAAAAAGGGGTACAAAGTTTTTGATTCACGTATTAATATATAGGTAGTCAGACGCGCGGCAGTTGTCTCCCCGCAACCCCCCATTTAGGTAGCACAATATGTATTTATATTAATAATTATAACTGGTACTAGTTAATATCTATTTAATTTGACTATCCACAACAACACATTATAATGACTCCTACAACTTTTCCGAACCCCGCAACACACGATCGAATTCGCACTTACGCCACGGGAGCATAAAGAGGAACCTACAACTCTATATCAGATTTATTTTTTAAATCTACACAGTAAGTAACCACCCTCTCCACCCCCTACCGGACAAAGCAATAAGAGTGGTAAAGTGACGTATTCCTCACATATTAGTCGAAGGGCGGGACAAAATAATTTGGCCCGAGTAAAAGTTTTTCCTACAAGGTCTGTACCCAATACCCACAATAATACAAAATATTTATCGGAAATAAATAACATTCAAATCAGTAGGAATAAAGACGTTTTTTAGACAAGGGTACACCCCTATTTGGTTTCTGTTTAGTTGTTTAGTGTCCGTTGAAATAATAGCAATAGCATAATATGTATTTATCGGATTGTATGTTTATTCACGCCTATGTCTCGCAGGCGTAGGCAGTGACTGCGGTATGCCAAATGCTCTCAGGACATACAGTCCGATAAATACATAAGCGTTTGCTTTTATTTTGAGGGTCACTAACAACAAAACAGAAACCAAATAGGGATGTATCCTTATCTAAAAAAACGTCTTTATTCCTACTGATTACGCCGCCGCCATTTCTCGCTTGCTAGAATAAATGAAATTCTAATTACTATTTCCCCAAAAGAGAAACTGGGTGTACACACACATACACTCACATTTCCATAGTTGTAGTTTTAGGTACCACGTAGTAGCGAGAGAACCTGTTGTTATCTATCAGTCTGAGCTCCAGACTCCGTCTGGATTTCTTGACAGAAACACCCAAAATTACTTTGACATTAACGGGAATTAAACGCAAAATCTGAATAAAGCATTGCAGTCGCCGTTGCGTCAATGAGTCAGTAACCGATTTAGAGTACTACTCGTAATAAGGCCTTACTTCAGAATCTCTCTCTGTCTTCGTCAGCGAATATTCGGCTAAGTTTTATCCTTCAAATTGTCCTCCTATTTCTTTATTGTAATTTTCTTATAAGTTAATCTTTTACCGTTCGTATTATGAAAAGTAAAAGATAGTGACAACTTAAGCCTGTCCGATGCACCTGACGTATAAAGCATAATTAAAATTATCCGCACAAATGATTAGCTACAAACAATTTGCGTAACGAGACCGCGCCCTAAGTGTAAGTTAAATCGTCCTCCTTTTTTGCGGCGGCGTATCTTTTTTTTGCGCACTTATTATCATAATTGCGCTCACGCCACGATTTTGTATATAATTGAATTAATTGAGCGTTGACAAATTACAATCAATTTCCTTTGGAGTTTTGGGATTACGAGTAATTTAGGAAATGGTTGTATAAAAAGCTTTTATTGCGTTGAGACTATTATTCTTTTTGATATTAAACAATTTCTCACTTGCGTTAGGTAATTTTCCGTAGCAGCACGGAGTCTGGGAAAAGTACGGTATACGGCTCGCTACCTATTAAGTGCAAGTTAAAACGCAGTAAGATAAATATGGATGATTAGATTTTGCCCGCGACTCCGCTCGCGTAAATGTAGTTTATTTACTTGGGAGCAGAATTTTTAAGAAAGGGAACCTTTGGCTTGGTCCTTTGACAATGTGTATGCGAAATTTCATGATAATCGGTCGAGTAGTTAAGGCGTAAAAGTGTAACAAAGAATCAAACTCACATTAACATTTATAATATTACCTATTCAGATAATATAATGTCCTCCAGATCGAATTTCGGTCACGGCGGCTAGTCTTAACGGGGACTAGCCAACTGTGCAGGATGTATATAGTGCACAAGTGTGTGCGCAAACACAAGTGCACTCTCTGTTCCCTAACTCTCATGCTCCGATGGGACGGTAATTCGACACGACCGGAGAGAAATCAGGCGCAGGACCAACGGCTTCAAGTGCTTTCCGAGGCACGGGGGTGTCTAACACCGCCAGCTTCCTAACTCCGGGCTGCTATTAAGATTTCTTAACAGAAAAACCCCAATAACTTTTTTTTGCCTGATCCGGGATTCGAACCCGATACCTCATGCACAGCAGTCGAATTCACTACCGCTGCGCCACGGAGGTAGTTATACAAGATATTACGTATATATGATATTATGGTCAAAGCAAGCTACATCTATTCATCCAATTTGTTTCACATTGCACGTTTTTATCCGAACGAAAGTAATACGAAACTTAACACAGAAGAAATACGAAAGGATTTGTTTTTGATTTACAACGTCTACACTCGTCGGCTAGGGAGACAAACACCGCGTCGTCTAACTAAACACTCGATGTACTCGTAACACCTCACCGTTTCTCGTTTATTTGCCAACTTATGCAGGAGCTCAGTGCAAGACGTTTGATTACCTGAAACCAAAGTAAATATATTGTTAGGACATATATTCTACAATATTATTATATATTACGCCTATATATTCTCGACGGGTTCGGCAGGAGTGTATTACAGCAATATTGGTCGACCTCGATGGCGTAGTGGTTAGTGTAACCGACTGCCACGCCTGAGCTCGCGGGTTCGATTACCGCACAAGTCAAACATTTGTGTACATGAACATGGATGTTTGTCTTGGTCTGGGTGTTTCTATATATAATATGTATGTATTTACAAAAAGAAAGTATATATGTATGTTTATCCATTGTCTAGAACCCATAGTACAAGCTCTGCTTAGTTTGGGCTAAACGGTGTTGTGTATATGTGACAGAAAAATAAATTGTTTTAGACCAGCCACTGTTAAAGACAACTGAGAATATTTTAACACAAAAACCCAAGAACAGTTCGCTCGACTCGGGGATTGAAATCGAGACTTGATTCACAACACAATGCCTGCAAATATTTCTAGTTAGATTTTGGATACAACATCGAATAGTTGAATGCCAGAATTAGTTGAAACTATTTGTAGTGCAACACACATGTGTCGCGGGGGAGTTTACAAACATTCAAACGACTACACAAAGAACTTTTTATGGATTACACAAATTTTCTCCCGGCGATCAAAACAAAAATACAGGATCAGATGGTATTGGGTGAAGGTGAGGGTATTGGGTTCTTCAAGAGAAATCTATTTTTCTAAAGGCAAGTCCCCTCTAGTTTTTATTATTCCTGTATCACGGAGGATTTTACAAACATTTAAATGGATACAAAGAATCCAGACACAAAGAATCAAGTTAACCAGCGTCGAGACAACCACCATTTATGGATCTCACAAATCATTACTCATACATCACTAGCTGACAACTCTCACACAGTATGCATACTAGTTCAGTTGTTAAGACTGCGCCGAGCGAAATGTGCCAAAACAGGCGGTCACAGTTAAGTTGATAAAATCAACACATTTTGTTTAATACAAATATAAAATATACATTTACCGTAACAATTAATGTGTTTACAATTACTCCGTGTAAAAATCTTAAAATAATTTGTATTTTCGCCATTTACGACAAATGCAAATACGTAAGCTCGTGTTACGTGATTTTTAGATTATAACAGTAGAAATCTATCCTATTTTACAGCTTAAACGAAACATATATATTTATGTTACAATTTGTCCGTTTCAAATATTTAAGTTATTAGTTGACAATAAAAATACATATTCATCAAAAAAAAAGCACTTCAAATCCTCCATACAATTTTAGTATGGCGGCCGCGCGCCGATTTTAATATCAAGCTCTGTCGTTCAGTCCAACCGCGTCTTACGCTCGGTGCAGTCTTAACGTGATCTAAATGGATTACTAAATATATTTTTTTGAATTTTTGTCTAGATCCATTGTAAAGACTGTTGTTTTGAACCAATAAGTATTATAATTATTATTGTTTGTCCCGTGTGGGATTCAAACCCACAACACTCGGCGCAGTGACAGTAGCGGGGCGACCACTTACACAACTACGCACTCTGTGCATGGTACCCTTAATAGGCGGTCATAAAACTATTATACCGATTATTATGAACCGTTTAAACAAAGGGCAGCTCGTGGAATTCGAGTGGCAGTGAAGTACGTTGTATACACGGAAATAGCGTCCCTTGGGATGGCCGGTATTTGTTAGGGCACGGCACGAATATGACTTATCTGATTAATGGGAACTGACCACTGCCTTGTTATTGCTAGTAGTTGCATGGTATGCGACTGCTCGGGTTCGTTGAAGAACCAAGAAGTTATTGGATTGTTGTCAAGCAGTTCTTTAATAGCAGATCGGAGTTAGGAAGTTAGCGGTATTGCACACCTCCGTATCTAGGAATGCTCCGGTCGGCTCGGATTGCCATGTCATGAGGGAATAGCGAGTGCACTTGTGTTTAAGTACTTATTAGAACATGGCCTGCGCATAAAGTCAGCCTCTATAAAGAATGTCATGGCTGAAATTCAGTTTGGAAGATCTTGCATGCATGAATTGCATGATGTTTTAATGGCGTAATAGTTTTAGTGATATTTACCTATCCGCCAAGGGGTTGTATGTTCGATCCACACATATAAACATTTGAATTAATTGGATAAAACAAATCAAACCGGTCATTACTTTGATTTGCCTTGCGGATAGGGCAAATCAGACTTTCGAGAAGTTGGGGTTTGAATCCTGCACATTGCCTTTACTCGTAATACAAGCATATTAGCTTAGCTGGCGAGGTTAAGAAGAATGCTAGTCATTTGTAACCTAAGTTGCTAGTATTCTGCATTCAACAAATTTAAAAAGAACTGCATCTTAGCCATATTTTATAGATATTTCATAACCATACATAGTCCCATATAGGAATGAGAATGATTGTGGCTACAAGCCAAAAACGTGTTGCTACTAAGAATTCAAATAAAACTCAAACACTCTACCTATGTTATCCCCGAAAATCAAACTGGAGGCCATTTAAACAGTACAATAAAAACTTACACCAAAAGACCAAGGAAACATTCGTAAACATAGTAACATTTAATAACACCAATTAGCAAAACGCCATAAAGATTAATACACGAACGAGAGATCCTTATAATTACGTGAATGCTATCGAACGTTAACATAACTGTCAGATCTTTTGTACAATAAACAAGACTATAAATAGAAATTCAAAAGGCTTTTGTGAATTAAGATAACAAAATATCGAAATATAAAGTTACACGACCGCCAAGTCCCTTGGGATAAAAACCGACGGACAGACTTTGCCGTTAGCGAACTACTACTAGGGTTCCCTCTTTCGCTTCAGTTATGATATTATGTACACAGCGTGTTAAAGAAATGTTTAGTCATATTCAAGGGTTACCGGTACACGGAATTTTTATTAAAGCACATAAAAATACAGAATGTATTTCGGTATCTAACTATTGTAGACAGATTTTGTCAAAAAAGGTTTTTTGACAAAATCTTAAATGAAGCGAAACATAAAATAAAATCTTCTTTCTCTAAACGGTTGCAGAAACAAGTTTTTATATTAAGTTTCTCTAATGTACCCATTGCTTCTTAGCAGCCATGGTCAACAAAAGAAAAATAATTGTGAAGGAGATGGTGTTCATTTAATAACATCACAAAACCGAATTTGGGGCACAAATACGAAATGATCTGATAAAAATTTAAAGTAGTGTTGTATCGATATTTACCAGGTAAAAAATGTGTGATCTTGAACATGTTGCACCGATTGTGGATATTTTTCGGGAAGGATAGGCACTACAGATTTCGTCATTCGTTCTCATAATTCTTTTAACCACGCTTATCGATTTAGAATTTCGCAACCTGACCTTTCAGAAAAGATTAGCTTAGGTTTTTGCCTTCCAATTATCCAATTCACTCTTATATATTTTCTTAGACAACCTTTCGTCAACCTTTTTACGGTTTTATTAACATTGTGCCTTCATCCTTAAATATCCCTTTTTACGCAGGAATTTCAAAACAAAATAAATAATCAACCTCTCTTTGTTTTCTATTTAAACAACTATGTATATTCTGGAAGCAGTAGCTGAATGACTTTATAATAAACTACCGCACAACCTCGTCTGCGTCACATAAGAGAATATTCTCCATTTTTGCAACATCTTCATTGATGCACCGCTCCTATTTTGGTCGTAGCGTCATGTTGTATAGCCTTCCTCGATAAGTAGGCTATCCAACACTAAAATATTTTTTCAATTCGGACAAGTAGTTTCTGAGATTAGCGCGTTCAACCAAACAAACTCTTCAGCTTTATAATATTAGTTCATTTACCAAATAACGCAAGTATGAAAATATGGACTACGGATAAATAATAAGGTGACGTTTGCCGGATCGAATCCGATTTCTAACGTGAATTTACAACTACTACTTATACTAACTAGAGCGAGTAAAATTTCTTTTGTATTACTTTTATCATAAAGTGCATTGTATTCTAGTATTACGGTATCGTACAATGCATTTTATGATAAATATAATACAAAAGAAACGAAAAGTCAATGACATGTGTAAAAAGGGCCAAATCTATATTAAAAAAGTAAGTCGTAAAATTGTGGGTTCGTTGGGTGAGCTGCACTAATGTAACAGCAGCACTATAACTTACACCCTCATTTGACATTTACGACGTGCATTGTAAAGTATGATAAGCAGACCACTTTTATTTAGCAGAATAAACGCCTTTTATAAACAATGTGCTGGGAACCTACTGTAAGCTTTCATTTGTGAAGCTTAAATAGAATTTGGCTCCATTTTTATTGTTATCCTAAATATTATATAAATTTAAATGACCACTGACTAACTGACTTAGAGAAATAGAAGTCATACAAGGGACGACACGACTCCCTCGTATGAAATAAGTAAATATAGCGTCGTATAGGGAATCGTTTAGAAGGCCCGGGCAAAATGCCTGACCTTCGGCAGGTCAGTTCTTGGTGGTGGTACCCCATCAGATCTCGGAAACGGTAATACCTACGGGAGTCGTTCTCGAACAAAATCTTTCTAACACCCTGGCAACTTTTAGGGAGGGGCGAAAAAAACATGGCTTCCGTACAAAAAAACATGGCCGCCATACAAACTTATATCTCCGAAACGGTTAGAGATAGGCGGGGTGTGTTCGAACAAGTTTCATAGAGGTAGATGAGATCTTTCCAGAAAAGGTCATTTTCAAGATCACCGGGGTTTTCAAGGTCCCTGAATCCGAAATCTAAAATTAGTTTTAATATTCCTTCCCCTCTCGCTGTGCACCCCTCTCCCAACCACGTGAAATACTAGTCCTAACTGTAAATGCGAATGTAAGTTTATTTGTTACTCTTCACACCTTAACTACTCGACCAATCATCATGAAATTTCACATACACGTTGTCAGGGGAACAGAAAAGGACATACCTTTCATCCAGAGAAAAGTACTGTTGCTAACCTAACCTTATTTAAACGAGCAAAGCCGCGGGCAAAATCTAGTAACCAATACGTAACGTTATTTAAGATTTAAAATACAAATAATTTTTACACTCCAAAACAAATAAGATAAATTCGTTCAAAAAAGCGTAAGTAATTATATTACTAAATGACAGAAAAAGGACATAAGTACTTAATTATGACGCAACTGCTATTTGAATGCAGGCGCGCGAGGAAGATAACGAGATATCCACACTTCCGCACTTTTATTAACATCCAAATTTAAAATACTAATTGCTCTTTCATTTTTCAACCAATTTCGATGCTGTTTTTACTAAAAGATTTATTTTGAATTGTGTTTGCGGCTGAGTATTAATTATCGTGTAAAGTCAAACATAGGCAACCACCGGGATAAAGATTATCCTATATCTATCCATTTGCCATGTTTCATCCAAATCCGTTTAACAGTTAACGCATCATTGAGTAACAAACGTCTATACAATTTTTAAATGATAATGTTAATAGGATTATAATTACAGCGTGAATTAAGTTAAGTATAGTTAGAATTATCGTCGGTTTCTGGAACACACTGTTAGATGGTCTAGCGTTTGTCAATTGCTGTGATTGGCTGTTTGAATAACCAGCAGGCAATCCAAATCACTTGCTATGAGTTTGACTGTCAACTGCTTAACTCCGAGCTGCCATGTAGAATTTCTTAACAGAAAATCCCAACAACTTTATATTGACCAGGATTCAAACCTAAGACCACCCTGGACAGCAGTCGCATTCCCCGCCGCTGCTCCACCGAGGCTAATAATACCATACAAAAAGGATAACTAGAAGTTAGCTCGTGGCAACCCTACCGAGGAACATTGTTCCCGCGTTGCGATTGCAGTAATATTACTTATGAAATAAAAGAGGTCGGGAGCTCCTTTCGAATTGCAAATTTCCGTAACTTATGCGCCTCCTTGAATCTCCATTAGCAAATTACTGTCTTCGTTCAGTCTTATATAACACTGACAATATGTCCTGAATAACACGCCGGCTACACATCATATTGAATCACTTTCCTAACTTATGATAATAGACGAATGGGCCTGCGATATGCGTAAATCTTGTTTTCTTCTATTCGTCTCGGCGGACGGCGTCAATCGTAATTTTACGATCTCCGCTGATTTTTATACGATGTCATAATGTGTAGAGTCTTTCACTTCGGCTGCGTAAATACGCAATACGCGAAATATTTTTTTTATCTTTTAAAAGCCTTGGTGGTTTTCTTTGCGCTAAAATTATGGCTTGTTAGTTTTGCTTGCGAGTTTGCACATGTAATTTTGGTCCTATTCCGGAGTAAAATGTGTCCTATGTGTTGATTTGAGATATAGTCTATCTGTGAGCTAAGCTTCATCAAAATCCTTTCTCTAGTTTACAGGTGATGGAGTTACAAACTTTAACATTTATAATATTAGTAGGATAAAATGATGATTTTTATTCGTAGAGTGATGTTATATAGCCTATGTTACTTCTAAATAAAGAAACTTTCTTATGGTAAAAGAATAACTAAAATCGGTTTAGTAGTTATTGACTTTATCGATTACAAACAAACAAAGATGGAGCGCGGTTGTTCCTGATATAATACTCCAAAAAATTAGTTTGTACAGGGACCCCCACCTAACTTACGGTAAATAAATTGCGTTACAAGACCTCTTGGGACGCTACAACAACCTTCTCAAATCGTTGTTGAAAATTCAATGACATTCGCCCGAGGCGAACACTTACGATATCTTTTTACGAGTCACAAAAAAAATGGTAGAAACTTTTTATCGGATCCAATTTTGTTCACTAACTATGCCGGGTGGATTTGTGATAAGCTTTTTATAACTGGGGTGAGTTAGCGGCGCCTGCCATCTTGCGTGATGGGACATCCAGCGCCCGAGGAGATGCTAGAGAGATCACATGTACAGATCACATCTCGGGCGCAAACACGATATAAAGGCTCCAATGTCTTGTTACTGAATAAAGTCCACGTTTGAATAGTATCATGATAATAAACGGAGTAGGCAGAAGATATGGTACTAAGATTTCTTAACAAAATTAATCCAATAATACTTTGTTTATTCACATTTCACATCCAGAAATCGAATCCTACACAATAGTTGCATTGACATCATTCTGGATAGTGAATGCGAATGTTGTGCATGAGGATTCGATTCTCAGGTCGGACAAAGTATAATTGGGTTTTGGGGATTAGGAATGCAATCTAATAAATATAAGATTGCATTCCTAATTCCTACCATATATTTGTATGTCAATAAATTTAACAAATGTTGTATAAATTATGAATGTTTATAAAGTAAAATTCTTTTGTACTAACTTTATTTAAAATAAATATTTAGTTTATAATTGGTCTGTTTTTGTGGTAACCGAGAACACCTTGACCGAACCGAGAATCAAACGCTCAAGACCGTGCACAAGATTCAACTCACTACCGTCGCGCCACGAAGGCATTTGCAAGAAATCTAATAAAATTTATTTGTTCTTGCGCCAATCGGCGTTAGAAATATCTTACCTAATACAACGACGACCGAAACATGACAAATGCCATCAAGTCAATATATGAAAATCTATAAATATGTCAATACAACGCTGTATCAGCAACTTGTATTTTCTCAAAGTATTTCGACACCTTATTTTCTTATCTTAACTAATATTTTAAATGCAAATGTGAGTTTGATCGTTTGTTACGCTTTCACGCCTTAATTACTCGATCTTTGATCATGAAATTTCGTATACACGTTATCAGGGAATCAGAAAAGGACATAGGGTAACTTTCATCCAGAAAAAAAATACTGTTACTAATCTAACCTAACCTAAATTTACGCAAGCGAAGCCGCGGGTATAATCTATTAATATATGTATAAAAAAGAAAGAATTAACCTATAATATGTTGGAAAATACAATATGTTAGGCCGTCCGCAGCGTAAAGCGGGTGTACAGAGCACGCCCGGCGCGGAGACCCGCGCCGTGCTCCGTCACGGACTCGTGGGCGCCCGCGACAGAGTCCCGCCTTTCGCAGCGCCGGCAGTAACGAAGCAGCGCTCACTGATTTCCTAGAAACAGCTCCGCTCGCGTGCTCTGTCGCGCGGACACGTTGTCTGCGGGGCGAGCCCCGTCGCACGCGGCGCGGGAGACCCATGATAATAGGAAACAGCACATCACGCGGGCGCCCGCTTCGTGCACCCGCTTAACGCAGCGGACGGCCTTAGACTGCCCGGATGGCGGTTAAGTGGTCACATCGTCGCTGCCATGCGCCGAGTGTTGTTGGTTTGATCACCACACGAGACAAAACATTGAGTGATTCACATAGCTGTTCCGAGTGTGGGTATTCTTTGTGTCTGTTATTTCAATATTTGTAAAGGGTCCTGCGACACAGGAATAGGGAACAGTACGTCAGTTGAGTTACGATAGGAAAACCCAAGAACGCTTTGCGCGACCCAGGAATCGAACTTAGAACTTTATGCAGAGCAGTCGCACGTATTACCGCTACCCATATTGTATGGGACCTACAACGATAGCAGGCGGAATGTGTGGTATACACCTCTTCTCTTGCTTACCTCTTTGGGATACAGGCATCAGACTATATACGTATACAAGTGTTATATAACTCAAATCAATATCGATATAATAAAGATATTCTCTAAAAGTCAAACAAAGGGCAAGATGGTCATATTATGTCGAATGTCTAACCAGTTTTAGCTCATATTAGACAACTCCCTAACAAATTAAGTAAAATAAAACACAAAGAAACACACAGAAAAAAGTTATAAATCTCACAATTGACAGTAGGGAACCATAAACAACTGTCCAAACCATAGACAAAACCTGTTTAAAACTTTTATGAATACGCAGGTATTTTAATTATGGGCTTGTACCATAGACAAACCGCCTATGGCCAAACAAGGTAAAGTTTGTCACAAGTAACTTTATTGATACATATATAAAATGGTTACTTTTATGAACTGTCACGTTTTCGGTTCAATGTTAACTTTAAGGTCAATGTCCTTTGAGTATATATCGGTTTAGGTATACGGATATAGAAGGTATATTAAAAACTATCGACGGTATACGATACTAACAATACGTGGCTTTATGTTACCCGACTAAAATAATTTTATACTAGGTTTTGCTCACGGTTTCGCTTGCGAAAATGTAGGTTAGGTTAGGTTAATAACAGTACATTTTTCTGGATGATAGTCCTTTCTGTTGCCCTGACAAGGTGTATGCGAAATTTCATGATAGTCGGTCGAGTAGTTATAGCGTGAAAGTATAACGAACAAACTCACATTCCCGTTTATAATCTTAGATAGAATATTGACATTTATAAAAAAATATATTTGTAGTGATACATTCCCTAAGAGTTACATTAAAGGGTTCTCTTACTCACTCCCATATTATTTCGCCAGCTATGTTTTAAGTTTCAAATAAAAGCGAAACTATAATCGCCTACAGAGCACTTCTCCAGACTGCGTCTCGGACTTGGATATAGAATCCAGACTTTGCGATCGACAAGCCACTGAACCAACGAACCGGTATTTCCAATGACAGTAATTTAACATTAATTTATTTCGCAATTAGAATGCTCTACATGGTTTAAAAGGGTGAATACGGTGACATCAGTTACACTACAGTACGATTGAAACTACCCTCCATGTAAAATTATTTGCGACATATTTCAAGCACGTTCAAATCGAATTGTGAAACCACGCCAACACCCTCGCTGCGGGCCCCGGTCTAATTAACCCACACGGGAAAAATCGCAACACAAATATACATTGTTTCAATTCATCGACACGAAATACTTTTCATATTTCGACATTTCGCACACCCCAAGTGTGAGAAGGGCGTCGCGCCCGCGGGGCGTCGAAAATTAAATGTGGCTATGGAGGTGAATGTCAAACGAGGATGTTGCTGGATAGGCAGTTTCTCGTGTACCGACCCAGCCCGCACAGCGGACACCTTTAAACTGGCGCAAAAATATATTATGCAAATTGAGATTTATACGCGCGCCGAAGGGAGGGACTTCCCAAACAGAAAGTATCTATGTTATCTTTACCTATATAAAGAGAGATTGCTTGTTTTCCTTCAACATAATCTTGGAAATTACTTTGTATTTTCTTTTGTTATTTCACCATCGCATCGAGTCAATTTAGAATATCAGCTCGGAGCCAGGAACTGTAAAGCACGTCACGTATTTAACATCCAGCCAATTTTGAGTCAGACTTGTTGGAACTTTCTGATTTCAATGATTCAAAACAAGAATTTCAAGTTTCGATGAAAATAAGTATTACAAGAAAACTTCAATTACTTTCGGAAATAGATATCAAGTCCAAAATAGCACCTCGTATGAAAAGAGCGCGTGATCCAGCTCGTATAAACTAAAGAAAAATAGTTAACCCCAAAATGCGAGCGAGGGACAAAATTACCCATCCCAAAAGTATTTGCAGACGGCTTAATAAGAACCGCGTAATTATCCGCAAATCCTCCGACGGCAGAAGAGCCCATATCCGTAAAGGACTTGAGCAAACTCAGTTTGGGTACCGCCAGTAATAACTTTTTGCGAAGTATGCTAACCTAACCCAACATTGAACGAGAGTTTCTCCATACATAATATTGACAGCGACGTATATCTGTCGATATGTTTGCATTTCCGCTTAGTTACTGTAAAATCATTCCGCCTTTGGGGCGACAACACCGTTTATACCAACCACCTAACTGTGTACTGATTACTTTTATAAAAGAGCTTTTGAATGGGCACCTAAAAGGAAATATAGAAATGGTTTTAATATACCTTTGAAACATTTATTCAAATAAACTGTTCCATCACGAATTAAAAGGTATTCTAAATATAGTAGATGATTCAGCTTTACAATTTCAGACTTGTCAAGGACGGACGGTTGAGTAGACTTTTACAGACTATAAAAAGTGAAACACTTTTTGAAGCACATACCTTGTGTGAAGCGAAGATCTAATAAAGTGTAAACGTCTGAAAGTTGGTGAGTTCACCACATAAGACACGATTGCCACTAAATTATGAATCATATAAACACGAGAGCTCGAAACTTGCGAGTTATTACGTAGTTCATATCAAAATTTTAAATTGAACTATAAACTTGCTTAATTCAACCGAGGTTGGAAAGGGGTGAGATATATTTTTGAACGTAAATGTGGCATTAAGCGGTGGTGCGAGGGAGAGGGATGATGTGAAAAGTCTAGCAGTGACGTAAATTGCTACAGCGGCGGAGATGATTCGTGGAGACATTTTTATTTTACATACCGCGACCTTCTTGCGTCCTGCTTTGTTCTTTATTGGGTTAATCTGTGCGTCGCGTAATCTCGTCATGGAGCGCGCCCCTTCAATGTTAAGTGCGTTGGTAACGTTCATTAATTTTTCATTGAATCATTTAATACGTCATTTGTTTGCGTGTCGTGCGGAAATTAATAAAAAAGCTCAATTGGATTTTCATTGAAATAAGCAGAGTATTTAGCGGAATATATAGCCTACTTCGCGGTTAATGGTGGCCATTACTCGTTAGCATTCGTTTAACCAACATCGGTATTTACGACACGGCGGTAGTCAGCACTATATTACGTGGAGCATACACACACTGAACCCTTTGAGTGCACACAGAGGCGTCGAGAAAGCATCACGGGCGTCGATCAGTGAGCAAACACGCTACCGCGTCCGCCGCACGCTCCGCTCGCCGCAAATTGAATCGTGACGTAATATTTAACGTAGACATTTTGCGCTACCCTCGCCCCGGCGAAATTACGCGACACAGCCTTGCCCGGGAATAACTTATCATATAGCTCGTTTAACTCAACCATCAATAAGTCATCGTCGAATAATTTTATTTTGATGTCGACTAGAACTCGGCTACCGTGTAATTCATTTCCGTAAAGTTAAGTCATGTAGATAAATTTATATCGAAATACAAGATGACGGCATCGCTCGGTAATATTAGGCGAATTTATTTTAAAATTACTTTAGCTATAGGTAAATGAGAAACTTTGCATTTTCGTGTTATCATGTCTTTCAGCGCCGACACGTCGACACTTCTCTAAGATGAAAAATGAATATAAATACAACACAACGCGTTATTTCGTAAAAAATATTCAAAGCGTTTATTCCACTCATGTGTACTCATTGACTAGATTTTGCCTGCGTCTGCGCTCGCGTTAAAATAGATTTTGTCTGTATATTTTTTTTTGAACCAATGGTATCTTATGTCCTCTTCAGTACCTCTGACAACTTGTACGCGAAATTTCAAGCTAATCAGTTGAGTACGTAACGCGTGAAAGCATAAGAAACAAACAAAAACACATTGCCATTTATAATATCTATTAGTTACGATTATATTCGGCTGATAATACTTTTATTCGAACGCCGCTCACAACATTCGCGTTGCATCTACATCGTTATAATGCATCAACACACAATACAGAGCTTAATACACGCGTCGTATGCATGTACGTGTAGAAAGGCTCTCGTAAAATGGGCCGAGCCTCTTGAAGCGACACACTTGTCGTGTTTGCCCGACTCACTCGCAGTGTTGGCGCGAACATATCGCTTCCCTGATATCGGTAAACAATTTACACGTTTCCTATACAATACAAGCGGTGTACACTCCGGGATGTATTTATGTGTGTCGGGTACAAATCTTTGGAGGTGGGGTAAAATGTTCCCGCTCGCCGCGCCGTAAGAGGGTTACGTGTTATTGATGTATTGCTTGTTACGTATTTTTGTCTGTTTAGTTCGTTATGTGCATTACATTACTGGCGCCGTACTACTTTGAGTGAATGAGTGAGTGGAGAGAGCCGTCGATGACACGCCCGATTATTTTCGCTCGTGTTTATCGGGTAGAGTAGTGGTGAGGGAATGCTCTTTATAGTCAGTTGTTATTTAATAGTGAAGGGTTGATAAGTAGCGAAGTAAAATAATGTGTCTAATGTTACATAATGTAACTTTGGTGACATTTGGTACAATTATAATATTTAATAGTAATACCTAGCTGCCTTGTTGATTTAGTGCCATATTAAGTTAATGTTTGTTGCGGGATGTAGCTATATATTACTTTCGGGTTTTATTTGTCAATGTAACATTCAAATAAGTACTCTATTAAAGTTACAAGCTCGCACGTTACAGATTCCAACAAAATAGAGTCGTATTTGCGTTGTCAGAGGCAGGAACAAAGAACAGAGGCCATATACAAAGTGACGCAAATGCTATCACATTAATTGATACTACATGGTATTCTTTGACGATATAGAAATTATGAACCAAATGTATTCAGTAGTTTAGCCATAGATTGTTTTTTTGTTTTCTTAATTTAGTACATTATGTGTAATGCAGAGATAAAAGTCAAAGACCTCAAGCAGCGATATTAAAACAAAACAAACAAACGAAAAAATCACAAAGAGAAACAAAAAAATTACAAAAGAGATAAGGTCCATAATCTTGTGACGAAAAGAAATAGGTTAGTTTGTGTATATTACAATGGTGTTCCAATTTGTGTCTAATTTTATTTTATTTATTTTGTTCAAAAATATAATTTCTTAATTTCTGCGGAAATAGGTTTTTTGTTTATATTAACAGTCTTATATCAACCAGCTTAAGGCAGTATATCATTTAATGTGATAAGTTTTGCGCCACTATACAAAGTGTCACCTCTAATAATACTATTTTAGATTACCCATTCTCCGTCTCGTTTATAAAATAAGATTACAATTGCACTAATCAATGCTATAAATGTGAATGTTTGTTTGTTGCTCCTTTCACACTTTAACTACTCGGATGATCATCATAAAATTTACCATACACGTTGTCAGGGGTAAAGAAAACGACATAGGTTGCCTTCCATACAGAAAAATTATATTTGTTCCCGAGCGAGCGTAGCAACAAGCAAATGTTATTACTGCTATAAAACAACACAAAAACACCATAAGCTCTTAAAATACACACAACACAGATATTTTTGTTTACCTGTATCCTAACCTAACAAGCGTAGCTATCGACATAGTTAATCCTATCTAGAAACGCCACTGTCACATCTACGATCAAGCCAATCACTCACCAACTACGCCTTTGACACAGTCTACAGTCGAAACAGCTACCGATTCTAGTTCTTCCACATCAGTGGACAAGACTAAGCTTGTCGAAAGCTATCGGCTTTGTACAGTAGGCTGTCTGGACGGTTCACTGGCCAGTTATCAGTTAGCAGTACTAAAACACAAGTATAGGCCGGCAAATTAAGTACTTAAAAAGCTATGTAGTGAAGGAATGACTTAATCAATGCTTATTGTCACAATGTAGAATATGCACTATAGTTTTAGAGAAAAAGACAAGCAAGAACCGAAGAAGCAACTGAGAATTGCGTTAAAGAAAAACACAACAAGACAACTTGAAAGTAAAATCAAACTATTTCTGTAGATCAGTATCATACCGATCAACAGATGTAAAGTTTAAACTAGAGCGATACATTAATGCAACTGAATTTGAGGGAGTGATTCAAAGATAAGGCAAACAATCAAATACAAAAACAATATCACAAGTACAAAATATATAGCTGTTATTTTCTGATCTCGACGAGCTGTCATACAGCGTGCTAGCCAATTATATATTTAGTACTTTCATCAACATAACAAAATATAACATGACTCTTATATACAGCTGCGACTTAAACATTACATCTCTTTTCTCGAGATTAACTGATCTAACCAAAACCAAACCCACACAAGTATATCACTAACCTAATAATGCAACAGTTAAAATATAATTAAACTACAAATACAACAATTAAATCACAAATACAACCACTCAAATACAAATACAAAAATAAAACAAAAAAATATTAGAATACTGCACAGAGTTTACTCAAACATAAATACAATCGTTCCAAATACAAAAACTCAAATACAAAATGGCGGCGTAGCGACCGAATCCAGCGTTCGTATATCGCTGGTGTTGTCTGAACCGATCTGGCGCAGCTCGACGGGCTGTCATATCGGCGCACTAACCAATTACTCAACACCTGCGGCCGGGGCTTATTACAACGGTTTTCGACACTTTCATCTACTTCTAACTTATTTATACAGACGGCTTGTTAACTGCATTTGAGATTTGCGATTATAAGATTTTAATATCAGATTAACGTCGTATCAATCGTAGTTTAAACTTCGAAGCGAGTTTAAGGTCTGTTGACGTATTTTAAATACGTCAATTTTGACAGTTTAAATTCTATTCGATGTTTGAATTTGATAGGTAGCTATGAGTTGAAGGAATTATGCTGTCTTTATAATAAGCGGTCGAAATTAATTATCAATCAAATACGAAATCTTTATGTTTTAGATAAAACAAATATTGTCGTCAGAGTTATCTTAAATTCTAAGCATTCCGGTTTATAGAGATCATTTTCGAGTTAGAGGGAGATCTCGCTTGACATTTCGGCTTTTTGTTAGTTTGTGATACATCTTGTTAATAATTGTCATCATTCATAATCAGTTTAGGTCCACTGCTGGATGTAAGCTATAGAAACAACCAATGACAGTACATATGTCCAAAATACAAACTCGGGCATTTCACCACAGCTACCGTTCCAATGAGATTACTAAAAATAAAGTAGATAACTATAAAATCTTTTAGTTTAAACAATCGTAAAAAGTTATGTACGGTTTTATTTAACATAACTTAGGAATAGCTTGAGACCGGGCTTACGAGGATTTTGTTAAAAATATACACTTCAGGCTTTAACTTGAAATATTCACTGAAATCAGATAAACCTTAAAATTCTGAATAGCAAAAGCATGTTTAAGTGGTCTAGGAAACTCTGAAGCTCTTTATCTGTTGCATTTTTAGGTAGGTAGGTCAATTAGGGTCCTATATACTGGCAGCGGTTTTGAAATATTTTTGTGGTTAGACGTGCTAGAGAAAGGAGAATGGGCAATGGTAGTATCACCCTTTAGAGTTTTCTAAAAATCTCGGAGTTTTTCGTAAATATATTTATTTTTCTTTAAAGTATTTATTATACCCTATACAATAAGGTAACTTTTATCTTAGCACAAACATTATTTATAGCAATATAAAGCGATACTGGAATCCATACAAGCCATCGCATTCTCCTTTGACATCATAATCACTTTTATATTTTCGGATTGCATAATTTATTAAACGGAAAACGCGTATTACCGCAATTATGCCCCGTAGTTTTTTAAAAAGCTATTTAAATACTCAACATTATAAAACTCGTTTTCGGTTATATAAAATTTACATTAACTCTATACTAATTAATATTGTCTTCTGTTTACGCGAATGTTATTCATTGAAATTAAACTACTATATACGGATTTTATCGCGTTGTTTATTTAGCACTGTATTATGTATTGTCTCCCCGTGACCATGGCTGCTGAAAATCAACCGAAACGTCGGGGAAAGTATAAACCAAAAATAAATAGATTTAATAGTTTAAATAATTTTATTAGCTTATAAATTAGTAAAAAAAAATCAATAGTAGTAGTAGTGTAATATTTTCAAAATGTTGTAATACAGTGCTAAATAAACAACGCGATAAAATCCGTATATAGTAGTTTAATTTCAATCTATACTAATTATTTCTGAATAATATCTTCATCCAAATCCATTCAACGAACATTCAAACATTTTCACAGGCTTTCACATACATTGTATAATACTTCATTTTACCGGTGGCTTCGTTTACGTTAATGTAGATTCTGTAGATACATTTCTATTACCCGGAAGCAGTACTTATTTCTGTATTAAATGTACCCTTTATACTTTTATATACTTCTGACAACCTTTGTGCGTAAATTCACGATGATCGGTCGAGTAGTTAAGCCGTGAAAGCGTATCAAATAAACTCACATTTGCATTTTTAATATTCTTCTTCTTTTTCTTGTTGTGTCAACAGTCAACTCAAAATACGAGGGTGCGTTTTTAAGTTCGCGGAATGGAATAGAAGGGGATGAAATAATATTACAAAATTATTTTTCCTTTTCAATATATTCACCTGAAACCCTAATACATTTCTCAGATCTATGAATTAACTTATGAATACCTTCATAAAAAAATGTTTTGTCTTTCTCTGAAAAATACGCCGAAACTGCATCCTTCACTTCTTCATCGGTTGAAAATTTCTTTCCTCGAAGCTCTTTTTTCAGATTTGGAAAGAGATAATAGTCGCTGGGAGCCAAGTCTGGGCTATAAGGTGGGTGATCAATGATATCGAAGCCCACCTTGTGCAAAGCAGCCAACGCAACTCGACTCTTGTGAACAGGAGCATTGTCGTGCAAGAGCAGGACACCTTTGGTCAATTTTCCTCTTCTTTTTTCTCTGATTGCCTCTTTTAACTGCTCTAAAATTGAAGCGTAGTGTTCTCCGGTTATGGAAACACCTTTTTCTTTGTAATCAACCAACAAAATTCCTTCTGTGTCCCAAAAAACTGTCGCCATGAGCTTTCCCGCCGATTGCGACACCTTGAATTTCTTAGGCGGTGGTGTACCCTTTTTATGCCACTGCATGGAATCTTGTTTAGACTCAGGTTCATAGTGATGAACCCAAGTTTCATCCCCAGTAACAATTCGCTCCAAAAAACCATCCTTGTCTTCATTACACTGGCTCAAAAACGCACGCGAACACTCGACGCGCTTCTGTTTTTGAGGCGGTGTGAGCATTCTAGGCACCCATCTTGCACTGACTTTTGTCATGCCGAGATGATCATGGAGAACCTTGAAAATGGTCGTTTCAGATACTCCAACCATCTCTGCGATTTGTTTTTTCTTCAAACGTGCATCCTCCAATATTAATTTTTCGATTTTTTCGATAAGATCTGGAGTGGTGACCTCAACAGACCGCCCAGGCCGGGAATCGTCTTCAATTGATTCCCTGCCTTGCTTAAAGAGGTTGTGCCACTTGTATACCATGGTTTTTCCTGGACAAGAGTCCCCGTATACAGATGACATCTCTTCCAAAATGGTTTGAACATTTTTTCCTTGCTTGGTAAGGAACTTTATAACGGCGCGGAACTCGATTTTCTCCATACTTCACAATTTCTTCCAGATTGAGTTGCTTGAGGGACGATAGTTCAAAGACTAATGACCTCATTATGATAATACTCGGTATATATACTAATTATTAGTTGCTAAACACGTTAGTGACTAAACAAGCACCCCCACCACCTTCCATACCCTCCATTCCGCGAACTTAAAAACGCACCCTCGTATCAAATCTGCTTTGAATAAAAGGTGGCTGTCTCGATAGTGGGTGGACTGGCCGCGTTAAGGTCTTCCTTGGTGCAGGAGATCGGGCACAAAGGGCACACTAGTAGGTGTGACATGAACTGGACTGGATCACCGCAGTCGCATGCAGTAAGGCTGCCAGCCTTGCTGTTTTAATATTAGTAAGATTGCTACCGTTATGAGCTGTAAGTGAAGCTAAAAGTTGCACGTATTACCTCGCTATCAAAGCGCATGGGGCGAGCAGGGACGCGTTTTACGCAATAAAACGTATTTGCCGTAGGTGGTCGCGTCCATACATTAATATCGTTCGTTCAGCCTCACCTGATTTACGAGCGCCACTACTGAAAACTCCACCTTAGGTGGAAACATAACGGTATAAGTTTCGGACGGCCACCAACCTTTCTTCTTGATTCTTCCTTAAGAACCGCCTGCCCAGGCTCGAAAAAAAAGGTATATTTGCTTTATCTATCTTTAATTCCTTTTCCGAACGTCGGCAACGCGTGTTAACTGCTTGCTATCAAACAAGCGTTAGGATTTCTATTGTATAAAATATGTACCTATTAACTCATAATAGACAGCCGCAGCAGTTTGTCATTATTGATCATATCTGTAGATATGATCAATAATGACAAACTTCATTAACCTCAACCAATCCAATTATCAAAAATACGAAAATACAAAAAGAAGACTATCATGACAAAATTTACGTTTTAAATAATCTGGTTAAGCTCGGATGTCGGCGTCCTAGCTTTGGTTGAGAGGTTATTATAATAGTATAATATAGCATTTTGTATAAAATTTGCTTTCGACCTAATACGCACATTCAAGCTTATTGCTCGGGCAGAGTCTCTAATTTGCCACTTGCGTTGATACTGGCTTATCTTTGATGCTCTTTCTATCTCATTACATTCCTTATTATACCCTATGTCTCCAAATTCATCAGAGAACGTTCGCCTAGATCGTTTCCTTCTCCTTGTCCATTCACATTTGCCTTATATACCTTCATCGTAACTAATGTAATAAATGCAAATAGGATTTTGTTTGTTTATTACTTCCGCTTTCACGCCTCAACTACTTAATTGACCATCTTGAAATAATCGTTCCCGAGATATAGTAAATTATTGATATACAATAACGCGAGCAAGTCCGCTGGTAATATCTAGAAGTCTATATTTTGTCGACTATTCTTTCCACATGTCATTGTCTAGCCTGTCTAATAAATACAAATCCCTATTCTATCATAAAGGTCGTTAACCTCACATTACATTCAAATAAAAGCTACGAAAAGCTAGAAAAACAAATTTTACATTTTCCGAACAATAAATTATATTGTGAAGACAAAATAAAATATATCTAACGTCTAATGATTTAGTGCTTACTAAGAAGGTCGTATATCTTCGTGCGACGTGTATAAATCAAAATATTTTGTAATCGACTGACGTAGTGCATTAGGCGTAACGTTTTACTTCTGAGAAACTTGGCAATTAAATTGACAATCTCTTGAATAAAATGGCCGAAGGGACGCGGTATTAATTTCTGTTTCTTTGTTTTTGATTTGTTATTAGATAATCACATCTTCTTTTTCTCTCTAGCCTTTATTATTCCCAAGTGACTTGGGTCGGCTTTTCTGGTCTAACCGGATTTGACTGGATATCAGTTTTTACACGGAGCGGCTGCCACCTGACCTCCGCAACCCGAAGGCTAACGATACTCTAAGACTAGACCAGTGTCAGGACATTATAGGGCACTGACTTCCCAATAACGAATGCCATAGATGTTCATGGCAGCCGGGACCGACGGCTTAACGTGCTCTCCGAGGCACGGAGCAGGCGATAATTGTCAATCAATACGCACATCATTTCGAAAGTCATACATCTTCCGAAAGTAAGAGGTGCGTGACGTGGGTTCGAACCCGAGACACAATGCATTGCAGTCTGTTGGTCTCCCCATTGAGCTATCACATATCAATTTATTTATAATAATATAATATCAGCACTGTATATAAACTGTCTTACTGCTGGGCATGGATCTTTTCTTAGTGTCATAAGGAATAGACCGTAATCCACAGCGCTGGCCAAGTGCGGGTTGGCATACATCACATATCTTTAAAAATATTATGGAGAACTTTCAGACATGCAGTTTTCTTACGATATTATCTTCCACCGTTAAAGCAAGCTACGATTAATTATTTAATACGCATATAACTGATGGCAACCGGACTATCCTACGTAGGTCTCGAGTTCAATCCTTAGCCACGCCTATGGAGGTGTGGCTAAGGATTGAACTCGAGACCTCTACGTATGATAGTCCGGTTTTAATGATTTCTTTTTATTTGATAGAGTATATAAATGGCGCGGGCGAGTATTGAGACAAAAACATTTATTAAAATTTTCGCATTTCAGTGTCCTTTATCTTTCAGTTAAAAGCTTTTAAGGTACAATGCTCTCATCGCCAATACTTTAATACTCCATAAAAATATATTTATATTACCCGTTGAAGAAACAATTCCATATTAAAGAACAACGCGCCATTCCAAGACGTAACCCCGTATGTTTTCTAAGTAGCACTTGAAACGCGTGAAGCGCCAAGGAAGCGAGAAGATAAATTACTTGCCCCGGACAACTGAACACTGTACTTTTGCATGAGCACTCCTTCCCGGCGTATAATCGCGTCGCTTCGATACAACATCACTTGTAAAACGGATTCCAAGTTAACATAGAGAATCTATTCGAATTTGTAAGTATGGAAATAGTATGTGAAATGTTGAAGGTACGAAATATTCTAACTAATATTACAAATGCGAATGTGAGTAACTACTAGACCGATCATTATGAAATTTCGAATAAATGTTGTCACAAGTACAGAAAAGGACATAGGATAAATTTTTTCGAGAAAAACAAGGAGTGTTTCCGAGCGAGCGAGGGCACGGGCAAAAGCTAGTATGGAGTATTCTAACTAATATTAAATGCAAATGTAAGTTTGTTTGTTTGTTATGCTTTAACTTACACCTTAACTACTTAACTATTTGTCAATTAATTTGGCATACACAGAAAAAAAGAAACTGTTCCCAAGCAAAGCCGCGGGCAAAAGCTAATTAGCGCATATTTTTGTTATAGTAAGTGTTTGGCTTTTCGGTGGCTTTCGGCTGTGCATGCGAATGCTGTGTGAGACGTCTCCGGTTCGATTCTCAGGTTGAACAGTCTTATTGAGTTTTTTATCAGACTCCGTGCAGCACAGAGTCTCCAATTGTGTTGCGTGGACGGATATATCTGTATTCACATAAAATCTCGGGTTCAGTTCCGGGCAAAGTATTATTGAGTGGTACTGTCCAGACATTCCTAGTAGTAGCACAGAGTCTGATATACGGCAATATGCTAGCCCGTATTACGTGGAAACTAAAATTATAGAAGGAAAAATACGGTTATAATACACTTCTGCCTTCCCCTTTGGGTATATCCGCGAAGAGGTAGTCAAAGAGGAATTTAACGCGAGTCTGAGACAACTGAGACTATCCTTACTAATATTATAAACGCGAAAGTTTGTATTAATGTATAGATGTTCTTGTTTCACGCAAAAACTGCTGGACCGATTGTGATGAAACTTGGTATGTATATAGCTGGAGACCTGGATTAACACAAAGGCTATATATCATCACGCTACGACCCACGGGGGCGGCGTAGTAACCATAAACGCAAATGAAACCGCGGGCACATCTAGTATTATATAATTGTGTAGTAGAGCCTCGCTGATTTCAGCATGAATAAGCAGGCTCGACCGTGGAAGGACTACCCTCACAACATATCGACGTGAAATAGCAGTATTCCTACTGTTGTGTTTCGTTCGGTGAGTGAGAGTGCCGGAGGCCCAATCACCCTCTTTCTCCCTTCCCGCTCCTTCTCCTTCCCACTTCCGTTCCTAAAGGGTCGGCAATGCGCAAATGATGCCTCTGGTGTTGCAGGCGTCCATAGGCTACGGTGACCACTTACCATCAGTTGGGCCGTATGCCTGTTTGCTAGATGTATAATAAATATATATATATGTATATATGTGTACCTCAGCTTACCCTTTCGGGTATATAGTAGTCATAAGCCCATGTTAGTATGTAATTTAAACTAATAGCTTCACCAACCAGTAATAGAGTGGTACAGTCGATTCCCAGTTTGTAAAGAAGACGAACTGGTTTGTGAACGATAAAGCCTTTTACGGATAGAGACGGGTAGACGATCCTCCAATGGTAAATTTATGTCTAAGATGTTGCGACAGTCGCGATTATTTTACAGAATAGAGTGCAAGTAACCTACGTGACTTTTTAAGGTACAAATAAATGCGAAAGTGAGTTTGTTAGTTTGTTACGTTTTCACGTCGTAACTACTCGACCGATCATCATGAAATTTCGCATACATGTTGTCAGGAGTACAGAATAGGATCCAGTAAAAGTTCTGTTAATTACATAACCTAACCTTTACTACATTTACGCGAGCGAAGAACGGGGGTAAAATCTAGTTATTACATTATATTGTCTTACGTTACGCGAATGTTATACATTGGAACTAAAATAATTTATGCCGATTTAGTCGCGTTGTTTATTAACCTCTGAGTCTTCTTCGAAGAGTTTAATGAAACACTATGTGGGTCTGTGTATCTGTTAGTGACAGTTTGTTAGTGACAGGCATAGCTCCGGAACCACTGGACCGATTGACTTGTAACTTAGTGCGCTTTGCGTTCATCCCTTGGTCGAGTTTGAATATGGGCCCTGTGGGTCAAAGGTCAGAATACCCCCGAGATATAGAGGTCACAAGGTCATAAGGTCAAGGGATATCCACCAACAGAGTGATTTGGAAGTCTACGGGAGAGGCTTTTGCCCAGCAGGGACATTACAAAAAGCAGATGGAAAAAAAAATACCAAAACGACGATTGGTATAGGCCTTCTACCACCGAATGTACCATTCATGTGGTCATGAATGGTACATTACATTAGTACAATGGTACGTTACATACAGCCTAGTGGTCTAGGCGGCATATTTTGTTGTTAGAATTTGCAGTTGTCTTTAAACATGTCTTCATTCTATTCTTTAACGACACCACATATTTTTCAATCTCTCATCTCGACTGAGTTCTTTCTATTTTTATTTCCTAACTATGGCTGTTTGAGTTAATGGATACCTCTGAGAATGTAATCCCCAAAGCAGGCGTACAACATGCATCGTTTGTCGATAGTCAGGTGGTCCTTAGACACAGGATTATGTTCAAAGCTTTGAGCTAACGATTTGTAGTGGCCCTGTGCGCTAACAACGAGAAACTGTTACTACAGACCTCGGATGTACCGTCGAATTTATATTATGATACGTCGCACATTTACCTCTTAACTTTAAGCAATCAGACGTATGTTTTGAGTGGTCGATCCTACTATCGCTACTGTACCGAGTGTTGTGGGTTCGAATCCCACACAGGACAAAATTTTATGTAATCCTTTGTGCGATCAGCGTATAGTTGTTCTGAGTCTGGGCATTATTTATTTCCGTTGTTTGAATGTTTATAAAGATCAGAATACAGGAATTATTCCGAATGCGGCAGTTGACAATAAAAATATTTAAGAAAAATATAATATTATACTTATTTACGAGTGGAACACTTTTCGCTGTGGCTCAGTTTTTTAAATTGCTCAAAATCATATGGAATGTAAAGTATATAAAACGCTTTTATATAGAAATGCAATTTTGTTTAAAGATTTCACACTAACCCATTTCTATAAGTACGGATAAGCACATTAAGGTATTTTCGATAACATACATGGATGGTTGACATTTTTCGTGACGTCATCGCGCTAGCTGTTATTGTGGCCGAGTATCCGAGTTATTTGCTCACAAGTTCTAACTCGTACATTCTGTTGTAGCGCGTTTACCACTGGCATTGCTCTTCATACAAACGTTTAAAACATGGAATACAGCGAACAAGCCGATGGAAATGGCATTCAATGGAAAATGAAATGTATTGAAACCTGCACTAAGATGGTTTTAGCATGTTGAAAGAATGGACGACAAAAGATTGACTAAAGAGAATGTAAAGCAAATCTCATTAGAAGCGTCAAAGGTGTACTAACGTAAATTAGGTATGTTAAAAGAATGGACGGCGAAGTTTAACATAAAAATATGTGAACCCACATTTTATTGAGGCAATAGCAAGGGTAGAACGGAGTTAAAGGTTCTCTGATAATATCGGAGATATTCTAGAGTAAGGACAGCTCCAAAGTACCCTAAACTGAAAAGCATGCTTAGAAATACATGCAGTGCATGATGCCTACCTCTTCGGCAAACAAGTGTGTCTCTGTATCTATGTATGGAAACTAGTCAGCAATGCAACCTTTCGTATACTAATAAATTTAAGGTTGTCACGTGAGAGTTGAATATTTTAATAAAGAAAGAAAGTCCATGAGGATACAAAGCTTAGTATATAACCAGCTTTGTTAGGCGCATCTAATAAATTTATACCACTTCCTACATCCTAACTTGCCCGTGGTTCAAGTTCAAATACACCCTGAATTGCGTAATGTAAAATGTACTAAAGAGTAATATCATCACCAGTGTATACATTTTTATAGTCATTTTGTATATAAACAAACTTATTCGGCTTCATATTGAGAGCTTTCGCGACAGTAAAAGTTGTCGAGCTGCATATGAAAACCAGAACTAGGTATGATGTTAGATTTAATATCACGTTTCTTCATCTAAATACCATAAACATAGACTCACACCTGATTCCTGGAGGGGTAGGTAGAGACTACGGATTAGTATTATTGTGGATCATTTTTATCGGATAAATGTCAAATAAATCGAAAATTTTATCGCCGACTTCACAATGTTGTGGATGCACACTTGTCTTGATATAATAGCTTTAATACATGTAGTAAGCTCAGTGGGGAGACCATTAGACCGCAATGCAGAGGATCTCGGGTTCGAACCCACGTCGCGCACCTCTGACTTTCGGATGTTATATGACTTTTCGAAATTATGTGCGTATTGACAATTATTGCCTGCTCTGTGTCTCGGAGAGCACGTTAAGCCGTCGGTCCCGGCTGCCATGAACATCTATGGCAGTCGTTATTGGGAAGTCAGTGCCCTCTAATATCCTGACACTGGTCTAGCCTTAGGGTATCGTTAGCCTTCGGGTTGCGGAGGTCAGGTGGCAGTCGCTCCGTGTAAAAACTGATATCCAGGCAAATCCGGTTAGACTAGGAATCCGACCCCAAGTGACTTGGGTAAATAATAAAGGCTAGGGAGAAGAAGATGTAGTAAACTATTATACAAATACTCTAGATCAAGCATTTAAGTAACCTAAAGTTTGGACCTGCACTTGGCACAAATCTGGCAAATATTTTGCTTATATAAAATTTGAGGCCTATACATGAATTGTCTAATAACTTGGCAGTAACGGGTATAGCCCACTTCGCAGTATGAGAAAGGTTAGACCATAGTCCATCACGTAGGCCCAGTACGATTTAGCAGACTGCTCACAGCAGATAACTTTAAGAACATTATGGAGAACTTGTCGGCCTCGATGGCGTAGTGGTTAGTGTAATTAACTGCCACGTCTGAGGTCGCGGATTCGATTCCCGAACAAGTCAAACATTTGTGTGCATGAACATGGATGTTTGACTTAGTCTGGGTGTTATTATTGGTTCTATGTATATTATGTATGTATTTACAAAAAAATAGTATATATGTATGTTTATCCATTGTATAGTACCCATAGTACAAGCTCTGATTAGTTTGGACTAGATAGTGTCGTGTGTATGCGTAGAATATTATTAAAAAAAAATCTCCGATGAATAGATTATTTTACGATGTTTTTTTCCTTTCACGTTAAAATGAGCAATAATTAACAATTTAATACGTTACTTCCAAAATTCAGACCGTGGAATCGAACTTGAGATCTCTGCATACAAGTCTAATCCGCTGCTCATATCGTGGTTATATTCTCTAAAATTGTCAGAAACATATTATAGCTGGGAGCGTTCCTCGGTAAATCCATTCGGAGAGATAGCATCCACAATTCTAAATAAAATATCACCGGGGAACAGCATCGTTGCGCCGGTACTTCTACGATATTTACCGGCACACCATGCGTCAATGTGACGTGCCTACCCCTTCCCCCCTCTCCGGATTACCTGTAGCAATAACTTACAACCTTACAACTAAAACATCAACAACTATTTTCAACAATATGAATTTTAAAAGCATTGTTGGAGTAAAGATTTTCCTATATGTTACTCAATTGAGTAAAATTTTAATCAAATCTTTTGAACGATATGTCAGCTGATTAGAAATCAGATTGGAAAAATATAGCGTCGGATACACACACAAGAAACTATAAAATGATTTTTCAACGTTAGTATCGTATTAAGTATAACTATAATTACGTATGCTTAAATAAACTAACGCCTATGTACCAGAATGGGTAAGCAGAGGTACATATCTTACGCACCCACTTTTCGCAATTCATGATTTAGATCTCACTGTAAGTAATGGGCAATTCTATTGCCGTTTAACGGGTACATTATCAACTCCGACAAAGCAAACCGAATAATATTGCCCTATCTGGACATCGAACACTATACTACGAGACGAATGAAACAGGCATCATTTACAAGTAACAAATTTTTTTTTACCTATATGCTTGTATGCATTACGAAGGGCGCATATACTCTTTCGTAATGGTAGTCGATCATTGTCATTATGCGAGTAGTTCTTTGTTAGTCGTAGGCGCGAAATGCAATAATGTAAACACGAATGCATGGCTTTGAGGGCCGTGGGGCCACGAAACAAGCGGCGCGCGGACGCGGATTACAAGTTGCTAAAGGGCTAAGTTCATTGATCCGATTTCAGCTAGCGTTAGAATTAACGCTAAGTTTTAAAGGTAAAATTTATTGTAAAGATGCAGTCTAGATTCTTATTTTTAATACTTGTATCAAGCTTGAAGCTGAGGAAATGCTTGTATAGATAATGATACCTATATGGTAGAAGCAGAATAATAAAATACGTAATTGTGGTTGTTCATAAGTGAGTGATAGGCCACTATAATATTAATGTACTTTAAGCTCTTTCGTAGTTATAAATACTAGTATATAAAGCGTTAAATACTTATATAAATAGATACATATGTACGTGTCAACTAAGTACTGTTTTAAGTTTTTTTATGGCAAAGCGTTGGTAATGTAGACAATGGGCAATGAAGTAGAATTTTGTGTTTCTATTGTGCCTTGAAACAGTAATCAGTTACTGATCGATTAAAGTACCTAATTCAGATATTTGTAAATAAACATTTATTCACTTATAAAGTTCGTTTTAATTAAGTGTCGTATTCAATTAATTTAAGCTTTTCCAGCAAACATGACAACAGACAATTAAGAGATGATTTGTCGATCTAGATAAACACAACAAAAAACTGTGATCTTTTATCTATATTTGAGGATTAACGGGTAATTAAAAATTAACCTTTGACAACTTACATATTCACAATTATCGATCATTAATATAATATTATAAATGCGAATGTGAGTTTAGTTTGTTACTCTTTCCCGCCGTAACTACTCGACCGATCATTATGAAATTTTGTACATACAAAACGACATAAGATACCTTTCATCCGGAAAAACTGTTCCCGAAGTTGTTAGAAATTTATTGAGGAAATCTTCATTAACGCCGACGCAGCCGTGGGCAAAATCTAGTTATAAATAAAAATCTGTCAGTAATAATTTCGTGTGCTTCGCAGTCAGCCAGTGCCAGCAGTCTCATCGCTGTCCTCATGGCCCCGGTGTAATGGTGCTTTGTGCGGAACGCGCAGGGCGCAGGGCCGGCGAGCGATCGATACCGCTCACGTGCGCCGCACGAGGCAAAGGCAATTCTTTGTTCTTCCAACTTATCGCCTAACGCGACCCTTTATTAACTTCAGTACTATACTTGGAGTTTTTCGCGTGACAATTTAATAGTCCACCGGTTTTCGGGGTGTAAATGTTTTCGCGTGTTTAATGTACTTTTAGTACTTCATACTTGTTACGTACAAGTTTTTATGTAATGCATCCATAATGGATTAGGTAACGAGTCTCGAGTTATGTGGTGGCATTCGATGGTTACTTAGTTGCGTTGTACTTAGCGGGAGTTTTTTAAGGCGTGTGGCTGGCTTGCACTGTTTTGATAGAGTCTGATGGACTGAAGAGAGGGAAAAATTTATAAAGGGAAAAATTTTAGATCAACTTTCTTTGTTAATTAATAACTTTTTGGTAGCTAGTTTGACTGCACAGATAATGTGGTAGATTAACTCTACATCTTGATGAAATTGAGTTACGAGTTAGTAAAGAACCCATTTGAGGGATAACATGTTATGCATTTGCCGGTCCAACGAGTGTTGCGAGTTTGATTCCCACGTAGAACAACGTCGACCAACACCTAAGACAATGTGTCAGTGTTCTTTGTGTCTGTTGTGTCGTCTTTACAGACCCGTGATGATAAACTATATTTGATAGACTTGCAACCCGTGGGTAACGATAGTGATGTCTCGGATTTGAGTCTCAAGTTAGGCAAAATGTTATAGATATATTTCGTTAGAAAACTTAGGGTAGCGGTCTGGCAATATGCCGACTACGCAACAACAAATCCGTGACATATACATGCGATATAAAACACAACAGTCGACATAAAAGCATTACTGCTTACCCCTTCGGGAAAACATAAAGCAGGCTGTATATATATATTTAATTCTGTGTTAGCTCCAGGATACACAAGTATCCGGCGACATTTGTATGCGCGAGTTGGTATTCTCAGAGGATTAAACATGGCTCCTTAACATTATTTCGAAGAACAATAACACCGTAGTTTAAAGAAATAAGTTTGTTTGTAGATTTGTTATGTAGGTTTGTTGTAGATAAAGCGGGGATATGACCGTTAAGTAACTGCACGGATGGCATCGATATCGCCACTGATGGCGCTCCGAGTGTTGCGGGTTTGATCCAGCCAGCTAAGAGAAAACACGCGTAGAAATGATTTTCAGTGTAGAAATATACCTAAATTGAACATATTAGTTGAGTTATTACAACGCTATTAAAATGTTTAATAAGTTACCCGTTGGTTTAAAGAGCTTGCTATATGAAAGTAGTTTTAAAATCAAGCTCAAGACGTTTCTGCTGGAAGGGTGTTTATATTCTCAGGATGACATGCAAAACTGTATTTACCGTTAAGTGGAACAACAATAAATTTAATTATATTTTTATTTTCAGAAAATAATTCATAATAATTATTTTCTTTATTTTACTATTTTTATATTTTTATTGACAGTTATTTTACAAAGTGCTTTTTTTTTGGATTATAATTAATTATATAGACCACTGACTATTCTCTTGACATATATGTTTAATGGTGTATCTGTAATGTTTAATGTCATGGAATTGGGATAATTATAATAATATGTTACTGTATAAATATAATAATAATAATAAAATAATAAAGTTTGAATTTAAATTTGATCCCCACATACACCTAGTGTTATTATTTTTTTTAACGCGGTGCCGTGGCTTATTTATGATTGTGACTTTACAAACATCAAACAACGGACACAAAGACACCCAGACCAGCAACAACAATATATGGGTCCCAAATTTTTGTTCCTTGCTGGAATCGAACCTATAGCCCAGGGCTACGCCAGTTGCTATAGATATGAACGTACCTGTGCAGTCAATGTGTGAGCTCACTCTTCTTCGTGTGGAAACTTTTTCGTGCGATCTAAGTACCTACAGTGAGGGCAAATCTATGATTTATATATTTGTTAACCTCCGAGTCTTCTTCGAAGAGGTTAATGAAAACACTATGTGGGTCTGTGTGCCTGTCTGTTAGAGACAGTTTGTTAGTGACAGGCATAGCTCCGGCACCACTGGACCGATTGACTTGTTACTTGATGTGCAGACACCTTGGGGTCATCCCTCGGTCGAGTTTGAATATGGGCCCAGTGGGTCAAAAGAGCATAAAGTCACAAGGTCATAAAGTCAAAGGATATCCACCAACAGAGTGATTTGGAAGTCCAAGTTTGGGGGTTTTGCCTAGCAGTGGGACATTACAAAAAACTGATGGAAAAAAGGTCACGTGAAGACGAAGAGGTTGAATCCTGGGTTTTTACACCCTTCTCGTTAATATTGTGCTAGGTTTTGCTCGCGGCTCCGCTCGCGTAATAGTAAGTTAGGTTATGTTAGGAACAGTACTTTTTTCTGTATGAAAGTTACATGTCCTTTTTTGTACTCATGACAAGGTGAATGCGAAATTTCATGATGATCAGTCGAGTAGTAATAGCATGAATGCGTAACAAACAAACTCACATTCGCATTCATAATATTATTAGTCGCGCACCGCGGTTCCACCCGCGCAAGTTCCGATGCCGGGTCTCCAGCTATCTACATACCATGTTTTATCGCAATCGGTTCAGTAGTTTTTGCGTGAAAGAGTGACAAACATCCATCCCTTCTCCCAAACTTTCGTATAATATATTAGTAGGATATTTGGGATATATTTGTTGTGTTATATGGAAAGGTACCTCAAACAACCTATTTTTTATTCATAAATTAGTTGGCGTGACTGCCTTGCTTCTCCACCGTGTCTGCGACTTTAGTCTTAAAAACAAGATTCTAAGAATTTCCAGCGTTTACCTTCTGTGGATTTGTCAGTCTCATTGGTGCCTAAGCTGTATTTGTTATTTTGGCTTCACAAAAAGTTAAGCTAAGTAACAAAGTTCGGAGCGAGTCGTTTGTACTGGTGAAATGCTGGATCGATGTGAACCCGGTTTATTGAACAAGAAATACGGAGAATGAAATTAACGTGATGGGCATGGCAGTTTGGGCTTACGAATACGGCTGAACGTGAGGTCCTCGGTTCGAATACCAAACGACATACACTACTCTTGTACTATTAGCTTAGCTTGGAGAGAAAATGCATGATTTCTGGAGATTGATGATGCAGCTAAAAGTCGTGTGTGCTGGGTTCGTATCCCACTCTTGGCAATTTTATTTTTATTCACATTTGTAATTGTTTCGAGTCTTGATATACTTTGTGTTCGCTACTTGTCCATTTGTAAAGTCGTCCACAACACAGGGCTTGAATCTTGGCAAGGGATATTTTATTACTAAATCGTAGAGGTCTAAAGTCTATCCCGTTCTCTCATTAAGTAAGATTACAGCAAGTTTAGATAGTAATATTGCCCTGGTCGGGTTAACCACTACACCTCTTTTTAGAGATTTTTAAAATCATAGACACATTTTTAATAAACAAACTTTTGACAATTTCATAATAAAAATCCCCAATACAGTTTTGGGCAAACCAGGTATCAAACCTGTGAATCCAATATCCGTCATCAAACAACCGACGAGATATTATATTTATACTTAAGCAACAAATAACGGTGACTTGCCTCCCCATTGTCTCCTACACCGATAACCACATACCTAGAGCATGGCGATAAAAAACGTATACACACCAGACTCCGGTCATTTTTTGCTCAACAAATGAAAGTTGTTTATAACAACTTACTTGTTGTCTGAATTGATTGGAACTGATCACAATCAACATTGGTCTAGGTCAGGGTCTTTAAGTATAAGGTAGAGATACAGATCTAATTGAACAGCTATATCAAAGTGGTCGTAAGTTTCTAGCAGAAATTTTCTCATAGGCTCAATCAATTTATTAGTTGGTTTAAAAGTAAATTCAGTAAAAACACTAAACTCCCTAACTCATAATTTTTTACGTTCATAAGCGTAACTTTGTGACATAAATGAATAAATGATTTTTGACTTTGATTTTAGCAATACAACCTGTGACAAGATATGCACATGCACAAACGTTCCTTTAGCAAAACTTAGATTCAAGGCGAATACGACTGCTGCTTTTTCTGTACCCCTGATAACCTGTATGCACAATTTCATGATAATCGGTCAAGTAGTTATGGCGTGAAAACATAACAAATAAACAAACAAACTGACTAAAGTTAAGATTACGATTTGGATACTCTATCTTCATATTCAGAAAGAAACGAGTTTCAATAAAACCTCTTACAAGTTCTAAAAGTTTAATACGTCAATAAAAAAGCTAATATGAACGTCTGAATGACAAAAAGGATTTATACTAGGCAGAGTTAGAATATTTGAATTGTGAAAAAAGTTATATATTACATATATAGGTACATACTAAGATTTCGTTTGCTTTTTTATATAACTTAGGTGGTTAGTTTTGATTACACGGATAGCTTAATAGTTTAAGACTGATGGCTTAATACAAATATAAAATATACATTTACCATAACAATTACTTAGAAACTTAAAATAATTAATATTTTCGCCCCCAAAATTACGTAAATTTGCACGAAAATGCAAAACGTATGTTGGTGTTTTTTTAGATTATAACAGTAGAAATCTATCCTATTTTACAGCTTAAACGAAACATAAATAGTTATATTACAATTTGTCCGTCCCAAATATTTAAGTTATTGGTTGACAAAGATACATATTTATCAAAAGAGCACTTCAAATCCTCCATACAATTTTACTATGGCGGCCGCGCACCGATTTGAATATCGAGCTCTGTCATTCAGTCCAACCGCGTCTAACGCTCGGCGCAGTCTTGTGGTCGCCTCGCTGCTGGCAGTGCGCTGGGTGTTGTGGGTTCGATCTCCACATAGAGTAATGTTTGTGTGAAATAGTTTGTGTCTCGCCGGTTTAAGTTGCTCTCAACCTGGCCTTTATCCAGAACGTCTCCGATCTGATCAAGAAACATTCGCCTAGGTCTTCCCCTTGCGACTGTTCCATCTACACTAGCTTTATAAACTTCCTTAGTCAGTCTTTTCTCGTCCATTCTTTCTACATGCCCAAACCAGCTTAACATACCCTTTTCTATTCTCGTCACTATATCCACTTTCATGCCGCATCTCTCTCTAATCACACTATTCCTTATTCTATCTTTCAAAGTCACACCACATATATTTCTCAGCACACTCACTTCTACAGCATTTATTTTGCTCTCATGCTTCTTTTGCCATACCCAACTTTCACTGCCATGCACAAGTGTAGGCATTAATAGTTCTCTATGAACAGCCAAACGTGCCTTTTCGGATACATATCGGCTGTTCATAAAAGCGCGTAGAGCGCCATTCACTTTATTGCCAGCAATCGTTCTCCTTTCAATATCTCCCTCATGTGTACCATCCCTTGTAAAAAAAATACCCAAATATACAAACTCTTTCACTTGCACCACTTGTTCTCCTCCAATCATAATATTACACAAAACTCCTTATCAAATACCATTACTTTCGTCTTGCTTACATTCATTTTCATTCCTTTACTCTCAAAAGCACCATGCATAATAGTTACCATCGCCTGCAACTTTTCCGCCGATGACGCAAGTATCACTTGGTCGTCTGCATAAAGAAGACATTTGACAAGTAACTCATTCATTCTTAATCCCCATTCACAATCTTTTAAATCTTTCAAACAATTGTCCATGTATAGGTTAAACAACCAGGGTGACGCTATACATCCTTGTCTAACACCTTTTTCGATACTGAACCATTCTGTGTCCCATTCATCCTAACACAAGCTCTGGGATCGTCATAAAGAGATTTCAGAGCTCGTGCTCATTGCTATTCACTCCATACATGGTCAATACCGACTAAAGTTCATTCCTCACCACCTTATCATAAGCCTTTTTCTAGATCCACGAATATATAGAAACATGTGTATTTAGAAGTTATATAAATAAATGTGTATTTAGAAAAAAAATTGATACACATAATACGTGTCAAAAATTGCTCAATGTTTGAGGTAGAATATTTTTAATATTCTATATTAAATCGGTTTCGCAATCATCTTTGTATCTCGCATCTGTTTCATCTCACGATCGAGTGTTCGTACTGTAAGCCCGTGACACATTTATAAGTTTATTTATTTATAGGTAACCGAATTACCAAGTATATACGGTTAACGCATTTCTCTGTGTGCTAAACGTAAGCACAGTTAAATAAAATATGCTCCAAGAACGCGCAGCATCTCAAAATCATCCCTGTTTACAAGTTTTCCCGTTGCTGGGTTCGTGCTTCGTCTTAGTGTAAGAAGAGTTAGGTCATAGTCCACCACGCTAGTCCAGTGCGAGTTGAAGACTTCACACATTGTCAGATTTCCTCACGATATTTTCCTTTACAGGTAAAAACAGCAGTAATTAACACTTCAGAAAATTGAGATGCGTCTGAGAATTTCTTTGCCTGATCCGTGAATCGAACCCGGGGACTTCATACACAGCAGTCGCTTACACAACCATTGCATCGCCGAGGCATTCACTACTTGAGTTGTAATGATAAACGTGATGTTATTATATGTTTAACTTACGTAATGTTTAAATATCTGTATATCTTATTGTTTAAAAGGTCACGAACAACTCAATTGACTAAGATAACCTTTTGGTTGTTGTTTTTAAAGATTATTGCACCCTGTAAACATGAAAATGATTTTAAAATTTCTTAATAAAACCTTGTGATTGTTATTGATAAAATAGCTCGGATTAGGAATAATTCTTCTGTCGCAGAGAACTTCACAAACATTCATACAACGGGCAAAAATATTACCTAGACTCTGAACAAATATTTGGTCCACACAAATTTTAACCCGTTTGGGAGACGAACCCAGAACATTTCAATCACTGGCAGTAGCGAGGTTTCCACTTGAATCGCTCATATTCTATTCTATTCTATTCTATTCTATCTATCACATGTACACACAACACCATCTAGCCTAAACTAAGCAGAGCTTGTACTATGGTTACTAGACAATGGATAAACATACATATATACTTTTGTTTTGTAAATACATACATATTATACATAGAAACACCCAGATCAAGACAAACATCCATATTCATGCACACAAATGTTTGACCTGTGCGGGAATCGAACCCGCTACCTCAGGCGTGGCAGTCGGTTACACTAACCACTACGCCATCGAGGTTATAAGATAAAGCGAGTGCTATGCATGCTTGTTTTATCGGTGAAGGAAAACATCGTGAGGAAACCGGCGTAACTGAAAGATCTCCATAAAGAGTTCTCGAAGGTAAATAAAGTTTTGCCAACTCGCACAAGGCCAGCCTGATGGACTATAGCCTAACGCTTCTCACACTAAAAGGCCCTTGCCCAGCAGTGGGACAGTTTAATACAGGGTTGATGTCAATACTGACTAGCTTTTGCTCGCGGCTTCGCTCACGTAAAAGTAGGTTATTTTATATAAGAAACAGTACTTTTTTAATAACATATAGCCTATGTTACTCGCTGATAATAAAGCTTTCCAAGGGTAAAAGGATTTTAAAAATCGGTCTAGTAGTTTTTGAGTTAAACCGTTACAAGCAAACAAACATAAAATCAAACTTTCCTCTTTGTAATATTAGTACTTATAGATAACCATTTCAAAAAGCGAGTGTTAGTATGTAAACTCGAGTATTTCAATCAATACGTTCCCACCCACACCCGTATATTCCTACACAGGAGACAGGTGCATTGCCTTTTATGTATTCTTTATCATACAACGTTGGAAATTGCCGAAGCACTTGTAGTAGAGAAGCAATAAATCGAAGCAATTGCACCAGAAGCCATTGAATAGTGCACTAGGCACTGATATTTTATCGTTCGAAGCGCTCACGCGACTACACGGCGAAAACATTATTTTTTAACTACGTGAGGGCAGATATGTGTGTGTCGGGTTTATTGTTGTTGATTTTTTATAGGTGATATACTTAGATGCTTTATATATATGCTTTCGCATTACTAACGGCTATACATACAGGTAAGGTAGCACGACAAGAATACATCAGGTACGGACTTCGAATCCCGAGTCAGGCTGCATTATTGGATTTTCTTTCGAGATTATTTTAATAAGAGTAGAGAGAGTCTGATAATATAGTTCGTAAAACATTTGGTGAAATTTTGCTGTGTATGATACCTCTGCTTATTCCTTCGGATATATAAGTATAAAAATAACTAAATTTTATAAAGATTACTTTTTACGTAACTAGAACTTTTTTTAACCCTTCCAGCTAAGTTAGAATGCTTATGTTTACGTCGGCAATGCGTGAGATTCGAACCCCACAGATTGCGCTACCGACACCCGCGACCTCTCGATTTCAAAACCAATGCATCCATTGGGCTACCACCTTTTTCTTATACGTATGTTTCAGTATGACTAAACACATCTAACATACATCCAGTATGGCTCCGGCTTAACTACTCGACCGATCGTCAGGAAATTTCGCATACACGTTGTCAGAGGAACAGAAAATGACATAATATACCTTTCATACAGAAAAAGGGGCTGTTACTAGCATAACCTAAGGAAACGCAAAGCAAAGTTATAGTACCTTTTTTTTTATACAACTAAGGTGGCAAAGAAGTATACGGCCAACCTGATGGTAAGCTGTCACCGTAGCCTATGGACGCCTGCAACACTAGAGGCATCACTTGCGCGTTGCCGACCCTTTAGGAAACGCAGTGGGAAGGAGAATAAGATTGGGCCTCCGGCACTCTCACTCACCGAACGAA
Source organism: Catocala nupta (assembly GCA_963675205.1). Classification (NCBI taxonomy): domain Eukaryota; kingdom Metazoa; phylum Arthropoda; class Insecta; order Lepidoptera; family Erebidae; genus Catocala; species Catocala nupta. The sequence goes on from OY776093.1 coordinate 26,771,378, forward strand.
ATACAACAGTAGGAATACTGCTATTTCACGTCGATATTCTGTGAGAGGGCAGTCCTTCCCCGTTCGAGCCGCCTATTCATGCTGAAATCAGCGACGCTCTACTACTCTGAAAGACATGTAGTTAAATAGTTTATATAATTTATAATGTGTTAGCCTTCGTGCTTAACTCCTATTTGTGTTTGTGTGTGTCGAGTTAATATGTTTGAATTCTAAACTATGTTTGTCGGCCATGAATTACTCATACGCAACTTAGTACTTAAGGATTTAATATACATACGAGTGTTGGAAAATAGACCTTGGAACTTCAGAAATAAGGTCAGTATTTGAATAGTTACATTTACTTTTTCGGTAGTCGTATGTTTTTAAATTATCTCAATAGTACTTTTAGGTAGAATTGACTCAGTGGCGTACCGGTGTACAAAGGGGTTGCTGTGCTTAAGGTCTTGTCTTCAACTCCCAAGTAGAAGGAAGTGTCATGGGGGTTATATGTCAATAAATCGGCTATGTATGAAGTTTTGGGATTCGATTCCCGAGTCAAGCAAAGGATTATTGGGTTTGTCTGTCAACATTTTTTAATTAGCATTAGGGGTCTGACATTGTATTTGGTAGACGTTATACAGTCCCTACCACATGCCCCCTATTACCTAAAACAACAATTAGCGAAAGAAGAGTTTAGAACACCTTTCCTATAGGTATTCCAGGAAGAAGTAAGGGAAGTATAGTACGCAACAAGTTCCATAATACTTCTCGTCTCGAGAATGGTATTTAAGACCATTAGATCGACCGTAACTAAAACTCGTGAAATTTAAAAGTCACACCTCACCTCTGCCTACCCTTTCAAAGATACACCTATGTCCTACCCCTTTAAAGATAAAATTACACTCCGTAGATATATAACAAAATCAACCCTACCAATACACATATATAATTATCGAACCACAAACCGCATTTAACCTATAGAAAACCACATGAAACCATTCTACAGTTTGATCAGCGAATAGAATTATAATTTAAATATATATCCCACTAAATCGTTTAATAGCCGGTGTTAAAGTTGCCCGGATGGTTGTTCCGTGGTTGGCGCAACCACGTAAGTACATGTGTGGTTGCTGGGTCTGTTCGACCGCGACCACATAATGCGTGCGTGCTGTTTAGCTGTGAGCGTGCACAGGGTTAATGCGTGGGTATTTATTGGAATTTTAGTTTATCGGTCGTAATTTTAAAATGTATAAACAGTGATTGTAAAGCATGCATGCACATTGACGTGACATAACCTGTTAATTGTTGGAAGCTTATTGTGTCTGGCTGCCGGTGTGCCGCTGTCGCTCGATATGTTAAGTATTTACATTTTGGTAATTGTATTCTTGTCTCACGTAATATTTATGAATTTATTCATTTAAGACACAGCAGTCTTTGCTTCTACTGAGACTTTCCTGGAAAAAAATCTCAGTTGAAGTGAAATGGAGCCTGGGATTGCACGAACCACATAAACATTAAGATAAATTAAATCAACAAGGTAAATAATTAGATTCAGTTCATTCCCTAAAGGGTAGGTATAGCTATATTAAATTACTAGATGTGCCCGCAGTTTCACCTGCGTTTATGATTACTGCGCCGCCACCGTAGGTCGTAGCGTGATGTTAGCCTATAGTCTTCCTCGAAAAATGGGCTATCCAACACTAAAATAATGTTTCAATACGAACCAGTAGTTCCTGAGATTAGCGCATTCAACCAAACAAACAAACAAACTCTTCAGCTTTATAATATTATAATATAGATATACATATTTTAAGTTACACGTAATATGAGGCGATAGCTCAGTTAGACCAACAGACTGCAATGCAGAGGGTCTCGGGTTCGAACCCATGTCGCGCACCTCTGACTTTCGGAAGTTATATGACTTTTCAAAATTATATGCGTATTGATTGACAATTATCGCCTGCTCCGTGCCTCGGAGAGCACGTTAAACCGTCGGTCCCGGCTGCCATGAACATCTATGGCAGTCGTTATTGGGAAGTCAGTGCCCTATAATATCCTGACGCTGATCTAGCCTTAGGGTATCATTAGCCTTCAGGTTGCGGAGATCAGGTGGCAGCCGCTCCGTGTAAAAACTGATATCCAGTCAAATCCGGTTACACCAGAAAAGCCGACCCCAAGTGACTTGGGAATAATAAAGGCTAGGGAGAAGAAGTAATATGAGGCGTACCTATTGCCTTACCGGGCATTTCGAAAAACCAAGATTTAAAAAAAAAGCTCTGATATCACTGTGCGACCCAAGAATCGAACTGCAGCCGACACGATCATCCACAAACCATACACCACGACACCAACGACGCAGATTTAAACAATTTAAAAATCGAAATTTAACACTTACAATGCTCACTGCTTTCGGAAAAACCGGTACCGCTACCAATTCCTTCGAAACCGGTATAAATAAATGAATAGCATAAAATCCTATGGGGCATGTGACTGCATCATTATTTAACAACACGGATCACGGGTGGTAAGAGGATCAATCACTTATTCAGAGGCCGGCAGTCGCCATGGCAACTAATCCGATGACAACTCATAATAGAATGACGTATACGAGCAAAGTATCGGACAAGATTTTAAGGCTGTTTAAAGATTTACTATTATAAAATTGGAACAGGACTGTATGTATATTGAACACTAGTTCTAAATCGCGACTTCATCTGCATTTAGTTTTATCCTAATGCCAAGAATTTTCTAAAATCAATAAATTCAGTTGTTTTTATAATTGCCTACCTACATGCCAAATTTGAAATCTTCATTAATAATAACAAAACATAATAACAACAAAACGCAACTTTTAAGATAAATCGAAATTATTCCCAACTAGCTTATTGCCGCGGCTACGCTTGTGTGAATATAGTATACTAGATGTGCCCGCGCTTTCACCCGCGTTTATTACTGCACGGCCCCGTGGGTTGTAGCGTGATGTTATGTAGCCTATAACCTTCCTCGGTAAATAGGTTATCCAACATTAAACGAATTTTACAAATCGAACTAGCAGTTCCTGTAATTAGCGCGTTCAACCAAACAAACAACCAAACTCTTCAGCTTTATAATATTAGTATAGACTAGCTGTCAAATGTGCAATTTTCCCCGTTTTTGCAACATTTTTCATTGCTGCTTCGCTCCTGTTGGTCGTAGCGTGATGTTATATAATCTATAGCCTTCCTCGATAAGTGGTCTATCTAACAGTAAAAGAAGTTTTCAATTCGAACCAGTAGTTCCTGAGATTAGCGCGTTCAACCAAACAAACAAACTTTTCAACTTTATAATATTAGTATAGAATAAAGCAGTTATGTAAATAAATTTATATCCCTCAGCAGCACTACTTTTTCCTGGGTAGGAATCTATGTCTTTTTTTATATCCCTGACGCATACACATTATGTGAAATTTTATGATTATCGGTCAACAAGTTAAGGCGTGAAAGCGTAACAAACATACAAACTCTCATTCGCATTTACAATATTAGTAAGGATTCCGTGAAAGTTTCAAAAAACATGTTTATTCCTCATTTAAGTTGAATTACAATCTGAATTAGCCAGCTATGGCTATAGGTCTTTCATAATAGGGAGTCAACAGGGAATAATTAAGCTCGTATTGTTACAGCGAATTCCCAAACAGAAAAACCCATCCAATGAAAAATATCATACCTCGCTGGGAATCTAACCAGAGACCTCGTGCAAAGCAGTAGCATTCACTGTCGCTGCATCATCGAATATTGTTATCTTATCCAAAAAAAAACATCACAATCTCAATCAGTAAGTGAATCTATTTGTGAATAGACTTTCAAATGACTGTATCAACAGTAGCCAAAAATACAAAAAAACGAAAAATCTCGATCTTGAAATAAAATATAAATACTCAAATATAAATAGGTTTAATTAAAAATATATAGCTTAAATAGTAGTAAAGTTCAATAATAGTAGTGTTAGAGTTTTTCAAAATTATGTAATAACAGTGTTATAAAGTAAAATAAACAACGCGACAAAATCCGTATAAAGTGTTTAATTTCAATGTATAACATTCGCGTAAACATAAGACAAAATCTCGATCTTTTTCCATCGCAGATAAGATAAAATCTTAAACTATTAATAGGAACAGCTTTATATTCAGACCATAGCCCCATTAAGGGGTAAGCACAGAAAGCGGATTCAATAGAATATGTCGATACAGCTATTTATAGATATCCGCGTTACAAACGTGCGTTGAATAAATCTACTGATTTAATTTTTACAGTAAGGACATTCAACTTAAGGACTTTTTCTATGTTTTTTGAAACGGTACTTTTCTATACTGTCGTCATAAGGAGATAAGATTTATCACACAAAACATTTTTTTTTAATTATTCTTGCTGATGCGTCTTCTTTTACTGATTCTAAATAGGCAAGAATCTAAATATAGTAAAGAAAATTTTTAGATACGTTTAACGTATAAGTATGTTGTAGTAGTTCACGTTTTTACCTCAAGGGGTGAGCAGAGGTGAATTACACTCAAATTTCATCAACCATAATTTTAGGTCCCATATAATAGGAGACAAGCCAATTGCCCGCTGCCGGCCATAATGCTGTTACTAGGAATTTATTGACAGAAAAAAAGTTAACACGTCCGAGAATCAAATCCGAGACGATGCTAGCACTATCCAGGTGTTATAAATTCGAAAGTATATTTGTTAGTCTGTCCTTCTTAATGTCCTTGCCCATCTTAATGCAACAATGAAACAAAGGATTGACATAATTTTGTACTGATTTAGTTTAAACCTTGGGTGAGATTTATGTCCCGCAGCGGGCATTTTCCAGGTGACATAATGATGGTCTGTTCACGCTTACGTCTAGAATCTATGGTTTATAAATGTATGGGATTATAGGATATATGATATTGGGCATTCTAAACCTCTGCACTTTATTTTTCTTAGAATCATGGCAAAACCGCGTGTAAAAATAGTCCACAAACAGTTCTAACATAATTAATCATAGTTACCAAAACAAGCAACACAAATAATTGCCTCGTAACAACGAGATAACAATCTCAACAAGCACAAGTACAATAACAAAAACGTCAATGAAACCGAATTCCCCAAAGTACTGGTAACCGGTACAAGTCAACCCTTCAAATGCACACGAACCGAAACAAAAGCCATCCGTCATCTATTACGTCACGTCAACAAACATTACCTCGTAGAAGTTTAGTCGTTAGCCTCTTGAGTCATTAGTTACTGGGATTACATCCGCCGTCCACACGTCGCGTATTGATTGCCAGTTGCCACACCGGTCATATTGACCCGGTACGCTTATGTACCGAATTATTTCGTAATAACGCGCTCGAAGGGTTAACGATAACGTATTGGAATGGGAATTTTAATATTGGTTAACCCTTCAAATTCTACGCAACGATTTGGTGGATGGGGTTTTTACTTTGCGTTATTGGAATGGTTATCGCGATTTAAAGGTGTTAATGTCGAAGTTAGGTAATGTGTAAATAAATATATGAAAAAGTTAGACTGTCGATAAACACAGATACAAACCTGTATATTGCAGAAAGAATAAATAGAGGAGTAATTCACTCTCATTTCATGTCCTAGGTTTTATGTGTGTGCCGGAATCTGGATGTGACTCTGGATGTGATAAAAGCGGCGTCTGGACTGGACCAATAGACGATAGTCGACGACGTTGACAACGCAGTCGACGATGCAACACGCTTGCCTAGAATATACCTATTCACTCTCGACTTGAAGACACCCAGATTGTATTTATCGAGAAACACAGACATATGTAGTATTTACATTAGCCCATCCTGGGAATATAGCTTGGGTCTTCACAGTTAGACCGTGCATAGTCGCAATTCACAGTACGTTTACATTACTTTTAATAAATCAATCTGAAAACTTTGAAACAAATACAAAGCGACGGTTTAAGATAGTTTCTTTAAATATTTAGAGATTGTAATCTAGTAACAGCTGAATTCGCTAAGTGACTCAATACGTCAATCGATCAACATGCGTGCGATAAGTACCGGAATCGATATCCGGCGTTCGAAGGCTGTGTCACGCATTATCACGACTAATATTTATATATCCGCTTGTTTTAAAAACTTATATAATATGTTATCTACACAGGTACAAGTTGAAGCGACGATAGTACAGTGGATGGAATAGTGATCGACAGGTTGCGGGTTCGATCACAATCAATTATATTAAAAATCGGCGGTAGGCCAATGGATAAGGCATTGGACTTGCGATCGAGAGGTCGCGGGTTCGAATCCCATCCATTACAGTACTGACGTGAACCCACTCCTAATACAAGCATTCTAGCTTATCTGGAGAGGTTAACTAGAATTCTAGTAATTTGGAATCCAAATTGCTAGAAATCGTTACAAAAAAATTGACAGTTTGAATGTTTTTTTTTTGTTTTAACGCGCTAGTTTCTCGAATTACAAGTCGGATTTGAAACATTCTAGTTGCATTATAATCCTCGAGTAAGGTCATGGTCTATAACATCACGCTTTAGAGAGGTGTGTGTAAAATATCTAGGCATGTTTAACAACACTCAATTTCTGAATAGCAAATGAACATTTAAATTTGTTAGTAGACAGTTTAACGCATGTCAACTGCTGTAATTATCTAACTAAATCAACAACAGCCAATTAAATTATTTGACGATGAATTTGATTATGACACGTAGTGGATTTGCTTTTGAGAAACAGAAAATGAAGGAGGTTTAAAGATTTTTTAAAGACACCTCGTGTACTAATCTCAATTCCTGTGCATCGGAAGTTTTTATTTTAATTTTAAATACACACACACACACAAACAATTTTTAATGTTCTTTGTGTGTGTGTGTGTTCGTGTACTCGGAACAACTCAATTTTTTGTCTAATGTGGGTATCGAAAAATCAATATCACCATGGATTTTTGTAATTTACACACATCTTTATTCAATATTTCGAGAGGGAGAACTAATTCTGGCTACCCCTTGAAGGATTTAGAAGCGTGATATTACGGTATGTTATTAGAAACACACTAAATTCTAGTGTTGCTTTATTGAGTCATCAGCTGTTTTAATATTAAAGAAAACATAATGAATGTGCCCTTTGATGCTTGTAAACATGCTTTTTACTATTTGCGTGTGTAGAACACATTTGTACGTAATTATATACAACGAGTACAAATAATAACGACACATTGGAGATATATAATAGGTAAATAGGACAGGCAGATGTGTATTTAGAGCAACACTTCGTCAGTTGGTCTATAAACTTTAACTGAACGGATAGTGTAGTGTTTAAATGGTCACCCCGCTACTGCGCCGAGTGTTGTGGGTTCGAATCCCATACGAGACAAAACTTTGTGTGATCTACAAATGGCTGCACACTCAAGTAAACAAGTGAGAAATGGCAATGAATTGCCGTAAATCTTAGAGTTTGAAAACTGGTTCAAGTAATATGCAAAGGACACGTGATACCATGTCACCTTGAGGTCAGACGTCAAAGGTCATCGTCATTTCGGGGTATATTGACTATGCTGAGTCGAATGGCGTTGACCGCAAGACTCTAGCTCTTACGATTCTTGTGTTGAAAGTTGTATAACAGACAGACGGACGGACAAAGCTGTTGTATGAGAGTTTTTTTTAACTCTATGATCTCTGATCTCTGAACAAAGCCGCTCAGATGAAATACCATTAAGTGGTCGGTCACCCATCTATAGACTGACCGCACCCAATGTTGCTTAACCTCGCTATTCGTTTACCAATCATTGAGTGCAACTGGCTATGAGCACCGTTAAATAGTTAATTATCGATCACGGGGGTGTGTAATACGGGCAATTTCCTATCTCCGGACTGCTTTTGATAATTTCTTGTCAGAAAAACTCAATACAATTTTCCTGGCTCGACTCGGGTCTCAAGAACTTCGAAAACTCGGAGGTGCGTGCCTGTGAATCGCAGTCGAGACCTCAGCGTGGCAAACGGCAGTCCAACCGTTCTTCTACCACGCTACAGCAAAATTTCTCACTACAAACCATAAAACTAATATATTTCTTCAAACATTCAAGACATTGTAACGGCATGCATTGAAAATAACCGATTTCATAATAACCCTTCGCTTTGAACACGAATCAGTGTCCGATACAGAATGCCAAATAAATTAACCCGTGAAGGTCGCAGTTATTTTAGTGAAAGCATACGAACGCGTTATGAACGCGCATTCTAGACGTTTCTTCAAAACAACATGCATGTATTACTTTCGTTCATTTTCAACAGCAAAAACCTTGTGGGAGACTGCTGGACTGCCACGGCGAGGTCTCAAGTTCAATCCCAAGCGACTCATCTCTGACTTTTCTAAGTTACGTGCGTATTAAATAGTTAATTATCGCTCGCGTTAACGGTGAAGGAAAACATTGTGGGGAAATCTGCATGCCTAGGCCTGAGAGTTCTCCAAGATATGTGATGTCTGCTAAACCGCACTCGCTCAACGTTGTGGACTGTCGCCTAACCCTTCTCAAACTGAGAGGCCGTGCCCAGCTGTAGGCCAGTTTGAAAGAAAAGAAAGAAAAATAGGTCTTGAGTTCGATTCCCGGGTGGGCCAGAGAGTTCGCCATAATGTTCTTGAAGACATGTGAAGTCTACCAACCCGCACTCGTCCAGAATTGTGGACTGTCACCTAACCCTTCTCACACTGAGAGGCCGTGCCCAGCTGTGGGCCAGTTTAAAAGAAAAGAAAGAAGAAAGAAAAAATAGGTCTTAAGTTCGATTCCCGGATGAAGCATAGCAGGTTTGAACCATTAAATACGCACATAACTTTGAAAAAAAACAGAGGTGTTTGCCTTGGGGTCGAACTCGAGACCTCTGCGAGTCAGTCCAACAGCCTCCCACTAGGGTATCGCTGCTTATACAGGGTGTCCGGTAATTAATGGATAACCTTGAAATGTCTTATAGTAAAACTGATGGCCGTTCAGAAAAAAATATGAAAAATATCTATCCTAACTACTACCTGAGATATGTGTTTTTTTTTAATTACCATGTATAACTTTCCTGTATACTACGACCATAAATGAATGAAATCCATCGGTTTTTTGTTGTTTTATTATTAAACACTAATTATGCTAATAGATAGACAGTCAAAAGTATGCTATGCTAATATAGCTTGCACTTTTTAATATATTTTTTTTTCATTTTATCTGAACGGCCTTCCGTTCTACTATAAGACATTTCAAGGTTATCCATTAATTAACGGACGCCCTGTATATATACCTTGTTTATTTAAACAAATATGTTTATCTAATATCCCAAACGTCACCATTTTAAATTAATCATTCTATAACACATCTGGCTGTCAATGAGATTTATATTTTTATAACGATATTGGTATTTGTGTAATAAATCAAAGTGATATTATCACGACAGTGTATGAGAGGATAGGCAGGTTTATATATCATGTTGATATTATACCAGCTGTGTTTAAGTCCTACATGATAGGGTCAATTGAAAAGTTAGACATGAGTATTTACTTTATAACATTAGCTTATGACCGCGGTTTTCTCTGCGGTAATCCCATGGAAGCTAAGGATTTATTTTATTTAAAATTCCCGTTATTTTTTAACTGTTTTTTATACTTAGAATAGTCAGTTTTAAAATCATCTTAAGTTTAAAATGTAAAATCTGTTGGCGAACCTTATAATTAAATAAATAAATATAGAACCTATTATAGGGTTCTAGTTTTTCTTTTTTATTTCTGTTTTATAATATTTAAGGTTATAAGTTAGTTTTAAATAATCGTGTAAATTGTGTCCTGATATCAAAAAAAATCATAATGTACATTCTCAAATGCGCTGATTGTCTTAGAGTATTAGATTTATTTGAATAGTCTTTAGTTTAACTAAACTAAGAACGAACACGTGTAAATTAAGCAAACATCTTTTATAATGCAGTAATACTTCAATTATCGAACTATATAAATAGGTAAGTGTGTTGATGACGTCATCGCACGACGTGACGTAATACCTACTCGCGTTGTAAGAACAAGAATAGGTATTGTATTATAGGTGATTAATAATTGTCATGAAACAGCGTATTATTTTTATTTATGAAATAAATCTTTATGAATGTTGCAAAAGCTTAAATAACAAGTAATATGTAGTTAGAAATATACATACATACAGGTACATAGTCTTCACCTTTATCTTGGTAAAGGTATGCAGTGTATTGCACCCAATTTCACCAAGTATGAACCGACCCGGGATTCGAACCCGGAACCTCATGCACAGAAGTTGCATTCACTACTGCTGCGCCACGGAGGCAGTTGTGCCAGCTCGTTCGCGAATATAATCGTGAGACCATATACCTATGCATGTATGTACGAGTATATTAATTATTTTGTATCAAAATTATTACTTTATATAAAATTTCAAAAAAAGCATTCAAACGTTATTATTTTTCAACGTAAACTGTTTTCGTCTACTTATTTTTATTATTAAACTTACATAACAGATTCGCAGAGTGAATGCATTACCTGTAAAAAATTAAAAAAATTTATTAATATTGTAAATGGGTTGTAGGACATCCAAACATCTTAACAAAAACTACTTATATTGTCTTACTTTTACGCGAATGTTAGTCATTGAAATTAAATCAAATTACAATTTTATCGCGTTGTTCATTTGACACTTAATTACATAATAAAAAAAATTAAATGAAGTATCAAATAAACAATGCAATAAAATCAGTATAAAGTAGTTTAATTGAAATTAAACTACTATGTACGGATTTTATCGCGTTGTTTATTTACCACTGTATTACATAATTTTGAAACTGTTACACTACTACTACTATTGAATTTTACTCATTTATAAGCTAATAAAATTATTAAAACTATTTATATTTAGGTTTACACTTTCCCCGATTTTTCGGTTGCTTTTCGGTAGCCATGGTCACGGGGGAAATTCGTATATAGTTGTTTAATTTCAATGAATAACATTCGCGTAAATAGAAGACAATATTAAGTTCAGTTCAAAAAGCTACTGTACCGATTGTTATAATTGTTTTCGCCATTAGAAAGCTATTTTATCCAGAAGTATACATAGGCTATATCACGGTACCAGCCACGGGGGCAGAACAGCATTCATAAACGTCAGTGAAACTGCGTAAACCTTGTGTTTAATAAATGCGTAAAAAAAATTGTATTACATAGTTTTGTTCAATGAGAGCTCTAAAAACGAACATGAAATTTATAAAATATAAATTGCTACTTAAAATATCAAAGCAATTTGGGGTAAGCAGACATCTATCTAATATGAATAGTGTCCATTCATGTAGGAACTAACAAGTAGCCGAAGATTCGGTATAGCGCGAGGTCGAGGGGTCGTTGACCTCGTATCACACGTCGAGACGCGCGCGCGGTTACGAGGCCATCGTAAACCTAACGGGGCCTATGTTAGGACCTATAAAGGTCCATATAGCCTCAACAAGGTATTACAAGCTAGCTTTTTTGGTTTTACCGTCAGAGAATTTCAAGCGGCTCGTTGAATACTGACTGGGCTGTACTTGTTAGATTAAAACTATAGAGGACTTTTTCTTTTTGTATATAACTGATTCTTCTATTAAAAATAGTATACGATGAACTCCTCCACTGTTCTAGCTATCTTAGTGCCAAATTGCATCAACATTGGTAGCAATTTAACCGCGGTTTATCAGACAGGCCTTATTACGCATTGATACTTTTTGTATGCATCTACTTACTTATATTGCGCTGGTCTTTATGGTTCCACCGCCAGAGAATTTCAAGCGGCTTGCTAAATACTGACTTGGTTTTACTTTTTGACGAAGTCATAGTTTTGCTTTGCTGTTTCACCAAATTTTATCAAAATTGGTGCAGCTGTTTACTACGTAAATTTAACAAATCGAAACATTTACTATGGATATATACTTACTACTTTTTAGTATGCATCTACTTGCCTGTCTCGCAGTGTTCTTTAACAACTACAGGCACATCAACACCGAGACTCGGAACGCCTATCAATTGATTATACATTTTTTTGTTCCGTACAGGAATAGAATACAACATTGTGCATAGCCTTTAAGCCACTGCGCCCTCAGTATATTCTACAGATTAATTTTCTATAACACATTAGTTGCAGACACGACAACACACACATTAATAATGCACACCGAAAACGCCAACAAAACACAATTGTGAAGTAGTTCCACTAATGACGTCATAAATAACCGACGCTCGTTTCGAACGCGACATTCCAAATCTAAATTCAAACGAAATATAATCGAGTATTCGAATATCGAATGCCAGTAGTATGTGGCGTATGGTACGCGCGTACAAGTAACGTAGTAGCGTAGTAGCATCGACAGTAGCGCGCAGGGGTGACTGAGCATTTACCGAATTGGCATTCGCCAGTCGGGAACGCTTTGTTCGACGTTATCTGAGCGCACAGCTATGTCTGTAAACGGTAGTGAAAGGGCGATACGCGCCGAGCGTCGTCGACAAAGGGCGATGGTTAATGCGATCCGACGTTCGGTACCCGGGCACCGTTTTACAGGCTGCGTTCCCACTCAGCTGGAACGTTTTCAATTTGCCGGGACTTAGCGAATTCTCATTTTACTCAAGGTCCACTTGCACAAAGACTCGCGTATATCACAACACCACCCGCCCCGACGTAATCCCACATTGTAGGTGACTAATACCCGTAGGCGTTTTGTAAGCCGAGATAGGTGTATTAATATTTTGTGACTATCCTATTGGTGCCGTAGTTTACGTTTACAACGATCGTGAGTTCGATCTGCGAGACGGGTAAAATGCTGTGCTTTTGAAATTGTGCCTGGTAGACGTCAATACTTCCGCTGTTTAATACGACGGACCAGCAGACGGAATATGGGCGATTTGTATTTTACCAAAGTTTTGGTAAAATAAAAGTCGCAAAAAGCTGTATTTTACAAAAGACTAGATATCTAGGTAAGCATCTTCATACAAACATAGTCTCACGCCTACATCCCTGAAGGGGGTAGGAGTGTATTATGCATCTACATTTCGCCATCTATGATTTTAGTTCGACGTAGTAACGGGCGAAACTATTAGCGAAAATTTCTTGCAAAAAATAAAACAGTTTCCCCGACGCGGGCATCGAACCTAAGACCCGATTTACAGTAGTCGCATTCATTACCGCTGCACCCTCGAAGCAGACATCTCAACATTGCAAGCAAAAGCTCATTTCCTAAATCTCCATAATACTTGAAAAGTATTATTCTGTGTCATCGTACTTCATTAAAGTATTCAACGTATTTCAATGTAATTTTCGCTGTAACAAATCTTTTGTGGCGGTAACTAGAGGACATTAATCATCAGGCATTATTTACACACGTAATGGAGCGTTACGCATTCTTGGCTAATTCTGAAGGTCACTTCCACGTGTAGCCGAACACATTGTGTAGTTTGTAAGTGTGAAAGAAAAAAGAGTGGGTTTATAAAAATGGGTAACGTGCTTTCATAAAAATATATAACAGAAACTAAAAGAACACGATTTAATTAACTAATAAGTATAACATAATACTACTATTATTGAAAAAGCGTGCCCTTCGACTTGGTTCGGGTTGACTATAAAAAATAGCATACTAACATTTGCTCGCGACCTTTCTCGCTCAGGAACTGTACTGTTTTTTCCCAAATGAAAGGTCCGGTATTAATAAACCGTTGAACAGTTTTAAATGAAACTTGGCACAGCGATAGACCATGTGCTGGATTACGTTACGCGCAGTATACTTTTATTCCGGTACGCTTTCCCGTGAGATTTACGTAGGCGAAGCCGCATAATAGTATGCAGTAGCTAATTATAACTGAAATTAACAAAAATAGCTTTAATTTTAAAACCATATTGAGCATTCAGTAGTTACACTAAGGAAACAAGCCAGGCCAAGTTACTGGCTATCGAATATACCGTAAAAAACGGTGAAAATAGAAGGCACAATAGAGTAATAGAGCAACAATTTTTTTTTATTATTTTAGTCAAATAACCATTATTACTTTGCCAAAATTCTAAAATACAAAGAATTTCTGAAATATACACAAATATAAATAAGATACATGAGTTTTAAATCTGGCAATAGTCAAATAAGAGAAAAAGGATGCGTGATACAAACTATGACGTAGCCGCTATTTAACTGCAGCTGTGCGAGGGAGATATCAAGACATCCACACTATGACCCCACTTTTTATTTTATCCAAATTTAAAATATTAATTGCTTCTTATTTTGCAACAAATTTCGATAATGTTATCAAAATAAATATTTTTATACAACAAAATGATTTATATAATATTGTCTTATGTTTACGCGAATGTTATACATTGAAATTAAACACTTTATACGGATTTTGTCGCGTTGTTTATTTTACTTTATAACACTTTTATTACATAATTTTGAAAAACTCTAACACAACTATTATTGAACTTTACTACTATTTAAATTATGTAATAACAGTGTTATAAAGTAAAATAAACAACGCGACAAAATCCGTATAAAGTGTTTAAAATGATTTATTTTATTTTCTATAAATTGCTCGTGTGTAAAGTATTGTACAAAATTCAACATAGGCTTACAACATAAAATTCATAAGTGTTCTCCGTGTAAAAATAAATGATTCTAACTATAAAAGTAACCACAGTTCTTAGTTTCACACTGAATTTTACCCCAAAACGTTATTTTTTTAGTATTATTTGTCTGGCTCGCAGCGCTTTCTCTAAAACGAGTCGATATTGCACGTTTGTTATTCAGAGTTGCTATCGCGACACATTTCCAACGTGTCTTTTCAATTTGACTTTCGGATTGTTTTCCTTCGATGTGGCATTTTAAATAAATGATGACTTTTGACATTTGCTGAACAAAATAGATTAGGTACCCTACCTAGCAAAATATTCTAAATAAATTTTAAAATGATTGTAAAAATATTTGTAAATGTGACTAACTACCTCGTTGGCGTTTAGTAGTGAATGCAATCATTGTGCATGAAGTCTCGGGTTCAATTTTCGGGTAGGGCAGTGTTATTGGATTTTTCTGTGACGAAATACTTAAAAGCAGCACGTAGTCTGGAATTGAGACCCGGTGCACCGCAGAGAAGCCTCCAATTACGTAGGACCTAAAAATGTAGGAGTGTACTGTCTGCCTCTTTGAAGGTTCAGCATTAGACTGTATATGTAAATGAGAATATCGTTGACCCAGAGGTAAAAGCTTGCGCTTGTTTTTACATACGATCGTGAAGTCTAACATTCGAGCCCAAGTCAAACTATTTTTAAAGGATTTCTGTTAGAATATTCTCAGTAGCCGTATGGAGTCTAACAATGAATCAATTAAGGAATCTCAATAGCAGCCCGGAGTTAGGAAGTTGGCGGTGTTAGACACCCCCGTGCCTCGGAAAGCACGTAAAGCCGTTGGTCCTGCGCCTGATCTCTCTCTGGCCGTGTCGGATTACCGTCCCATCGGATCATGAGAGTTAGGGAACAGAGGGTGCACTTGTGTTTGCGCACACACTTGTGCACTATAATATCACATGCGTCGGTTCGGTTCAGTTCGGTCTGGAAGACATTATTATTATTATAGACTAAGGTCGTTATACGTTGTAAGAACAACTCTGGAGTAAATCACGATGCGTTTCAGTTACGGTAACTTAATTAGATTCTGTAATCATAAAGGAAAGCCGCCATTGTTCACCAGCCCACGAACAGTGTAGACGGTTTGTAACCGTCCATGACTGACCACCGGCACGGATCGCCGAGGTCACCAGTTCGAAACCTGCGTCATGGATAACATTTTTTGTTTTATACTGTAATTTGTTTGTTAAAAACAACCTTTATAATTATATTAATAGTGATATTATTACTAGCTATTCGGTTAACTAATTAATTATTAGTATTCTTGTTAACCCTTTCAGCTTACCTACTAATATGATTGTATTAGAAGAGAGCTTATGTCGGTAATGTAATATTCGAAACCACGACCGTCCGATCGCAAGTCCGACGCCTTATCTAGTGATCTATCGCCGCTTGCACAAATATTCAACTTGACACAACCATTTACTTACTTACTTAGCTGACTCTGTGTCCTAAAGAGGATTTCGGACAATAGACATAAACATTAGTCAATCACACATTTTTTGTACCATTTCGGACTGAACCTGATAACATTCGACGCACTGCCAGTATCCAACCACTCCACACATAATCACAAAAACAGCATTTTTACTAGAAAACTAAACGTCGTAAAGCGTTTTGTACGCTAAGTTTCAGATCGGTTGAGATACACAGCGGGTCGTTGACCTGCGCGAGCGCATGTTCGCACGCACCTCTACACAAACATGTTTAAAAATAGCCGGTGACGTCACTTGTTTATCGTCGTACGCAAGGTTACGCGGCGAGTGAGTGGCGACCACGCGCCGGCCACGACACGCCACCGCGGCCCACTTGTGATATAACATAACACTCGCCTACTACTTCAAACGTGGGATTATCACCTGTTTTTATGGTTTTAGTTAGGGTACCCATGCATCTATAGTATCATGCCCCTGAAGGCAGAGGTTTATAAAACCTACATTTCGCCGTTTTCGGTCTCATGTAATATAAAGCAAGCTTATTGTCACTCTGTATTTGTCACTCCTTAGTACAGGTTATACTGTAACCTAGTTATGAGATGACTGCACCCATTATAATTTTAGCAAATAAGTAAATTTACCATGTATAAACTATATGCCAATGTATCGCAATTTTTAAATAATTAATAAAATTTATTATTTTTATTCTCTTTATTTCTAATGATTACATTTTTAAATATAAATATAAAACTATACATATTTAAAATATAAAAACTGAAATGACCCACCGACATTGGGAACAAGGTCCAAGCTGCCGGTGGTTAGGGCCCCAGAGAGAGGAATCTCCTCACAATACGCGCCGTGTCGAGTAGTATTGCCTTTTGGATCAAGGACTTGATCCAGCCATCTAACGCGAGCCTCTGCAGGTGGTGGTCGAGGCTCTTAGGTATTAAACCATTGACTGTAATGACTATCGGCACAATGATCGCCGAGTCCACACGCCACATGTCGACAATCTCGTGAGCTAAGTCCAGGTATTTCAACTCTTTTTCTTTTTCAGCTTTCCCAAGATTCCCGTCATGCGGAATGGTGACATCGATGATCATTATTATTATTATTGTTATCTAACAGGCATTAATGGTAAGAGGAGTGTATGTTTACATGGTATGACATATTTATTTTCTTAAAAAAGACATCCCTCACTAGACTAAGCCCTGTGTCGCGGTGGACTATACAAACAACGGACACAAGAACAGACACTTGAAGATAACCTTTAATTGTTATTTTTAAAGATTATTGCACATACATGAAAAATATTTAAAATTTTCACAATGAAACCTACAGATTTTATTTGTGAAATCACCGAAACTAGTAGTAATTCTTGTGGCGCTGAAAACCGCTGAAAACCTGCCGATCTTCATGAAACAGAAAAGGACATAGGGTACCTTTCATCTAGAAAAAGGTACTGTTACGAATCTAACCTAACCTACATTTACGCAAGCGAAGCCGCAGGTAAAAACTAGTATCTTATATTACGCGCGTGAAATTACTAAATTACTTAACAAGATCAATGATCTAGGTTATCATTATTTTCTTTAAATTATATCAATGTTGTTTTCCTCAACAAAAAATGTCTGATAACGTCACATATCGCTTCACTGTCAAGGACAACTATTATCTGTCATTATAAAGACCTTCAAAACACGAAATCTGCTGTATCAAATAGATTAGATTATTTTAATTCTATGTATACATAATGTTACGTATATAAACGTCGGATATATAAACGAATGGGTGGGCAGAGATGAATTTCAAGCACTATTTGTCTATAGATTTAGATCACACGTAAAAGTTGGTGTTGTCTACCGTGCTGAGTGTGAGAGAGTTCTTTACGTTGTCCAACCCGGGAAGGGCATCCGATACCTTAGACACAGCAGTCAAGTTCAGAGTGTTATTGGGCTTTCTGTAAAGACACTACAAAGTAGCAGCCAGGAGTCTGGAATTCTGTGAAATGTTTATCAGACAATAGGCTCGCCTCTATTACTTCCTGGTGTAATGTTTGAAGTCTTCTTTTATACAAGCAATAATTCCTGTGTCGAAGTGGATTTTACAAACATTCAAACAACGACACAAAGAACAACCAGACTCGGAACAACTACTTGTAGCTCACATAATTTTTTGTCCCGTGTGGGATTCGAACCCACACTACACTCGGCGAAGCTAAGCGACCAGTTAAACCGATCCGCCATACATCCATCACCATCAAAACTAAACAAATAGCACTATGAATTGGTTATTAACCTCTGAGACTTCTTCGAAGAGGTTAATGAAAACACTATGTATGTCTGTGTGTCTATCTGTTAGTGACAGTTTGTTATTGACAGGCGTAACTTCGGAACCACTGGACCGATGGATTTGTAACTTGGTGTGCAGACACCTTGGGGTCATACCTCGGTCAGGTTTGTAAAAATGGGCCCTGTGGGTCAAAAGACCCCCGAGATATAAGGGTCATTTCTTTTCATTACTTTTACATTTAAGACGAAGAGGTTGAATCCTGGGTTTTTACACCCATCTCGTTATAGCAACACTGTTATTATTGGTTGCATTAAAATCTATATTTTATAACATCTCTACACCAAATTTTACACAAATCAAAGTTTTAGCCATGAAAACGTAAACATGGTAACTCTCACATTTATTATGCTAGTATGCATAAATCTTCTATATTATCAGTTAGTTTGACGACTTTAAAACGTAGTGAACTAACTAAAGTTCAAAGGTTGTAAAATTTCATGTCAGTTACATCAACATTTTGACAAACAAGTATTCAAAGTTCATAACATTGGATCAACAGTTGAACTATAGTTGTTACATTTGGTTGTTTGTCAGACAACAGTTGAAATCAATAAAGACAGGAATATAAATTCCTCTCAAACTTTTATATAATACTAATTTATGCCCGCGGCTACTTTCGAAAACAGTACTTTTTCTGTGGATGAAAGATACCCTATGTCCTTTCTTGTACCTTTAAAAATATGTATGCGAAGTTTTACGATTATCGGTCAAGTAGTTTAGGAGTGAAAACTTAACAAAAAACCTTACATTCGCATTTACAATATGAAGTTAGGACAAATAAGACTACCTGAATCGTGGTTTTATTTACGTTTTGTTAATTGAAATTAAGCTACGGACTTAATATTGACTATACCACGTTGTTTTTCAAAATCCCTGCTTTTAAATAATTCTAAAACTATGAAACTACTACAATTTTAAACTATTTAAATGAGAAAAGCAACTGAAACATCGGAGAAAATGTAATTTCTGCAACGTTTTAGTTGATTTTCAGTAGCCATAGTCACGGGCAGACATTGAGTGTCCCCGTAACTATGGTTTAGTTTTATTAAGTTCATCAACATAATTTTAACTTAGATCCCTCTGCAGGTTTGGTCACCTACTCTGTGCGGCTTGAAACTGAATGTTATTGATTTTCCAGAACTTACCCTATAGAACACAACCTATGACCTCACAATCAGCCATAACCCGAAACTAAAACCAAAAACAGAGCCGATAAAACATTAACATTTATCATTACATTCATAATGACGTCATAGAACAAATGATCTCTCAGATAGATTAGTGAGATAGAACAAAATAGTGTTGTATTAAATGCACGGGTTCGATGTACTAAAGCGAATGTTATATATACATAGGTAAACGTGTTGGAATTATGATTGGTTGTTAGTTTTAGGTGTATAGCGCTGCTTTTAAACAGACGAGGGGTCAGCAGAGAGATGTTATCATGGCTATGTATCGTCAATGACTAATAATAATAATAACCCCATAAAATACCCATCCTCTTAGTTTTTTTTTTTTTTTTTTTATGGTATAGCTAGGCAAACGGGCAGTCGGATCGCCTGATGGTAAGCGATTACCGCCGCCCATGGACACCCGCAACCCTAAAGGAGTTACAAGTGCGTTGCCAGCCCTTTAAAAAGGAATGAAGGAGGGAAAGGACAAAGGAAAGGATTGGAAAAGGATCGGGTTAACTGGGCCTCCGGTTCTCTCACTTACCGATACGAAACGCAACAGTACGGGTACCATTACTTCACGCCGGTATTCTGTGAGAGGGTAGTACTATCCCGGATTATCCGGCCCATTCATACTGAAACCAGCGAGGATCTACTACCTTACATAGTCTAAATTTAATATGTTCCATATGTAACAATAGTTTACACCAACCGCGGTAGTGTCTGTAAGAGTCCCATCCCACTTTAGAATAAAACTCTCGAAGGGCCTCTGCATATTGGATTTGTCTTTGGTTAGCTTCCCAAAGGGCCGTGTATTTTTCTAATGTAATATGTTAGAAAAATACCTATGATAAGAGAAACATAATGATATCAGCTCTGTATTAAACTGTCTCACTGCTGGGCTTCTTCTTAGTATGAGAAGGTTTAGGCCATGGGCCACCAAGCTGGCCCAGTGCGGGGTGGCAGACTTCACATATCTTTGAGAACATTATGAAGAACTCTCAGACATGCAGATTTCCTCACAATGTTTACCTTCACCATTAAAGCACCCATAAACCAGATTAATGACACGGTTTACGGAAGTCACAGGTTCAAGGACTGCTTCATGAATTCTATTTTTCCTCTCTTATAAATTAACACGATAGTGACATCGTTTCAATGTAAGGCAAACGCGATATAAGTTTTTTTAAACATATTTTGAAACAGAAGTCATCTTCCTTACTAGAGAATCAAACTCTACATACATTTAACAGGCATAAAGTACACCAAGGCCTAGAAAAATAGAATGTCGATCACACAAAAAAAATCCCGTGTGGGATTCGAACTGCTTACTTTTCCGCACGGCAGAAGTGTATTACACCCACTTTTCTTTATCTATGATTTTAGGTCCCCCGTAATAGGTTGCGAGCCTATTGCCATACCGGGCTAAGTTCCAGACACCGAGCGACTACTACTAGAAAATTTCTTAAAAAAATCCAGTAACATTATCCCAACCCGGCAATCCAATCCTTCAAACAGCATTTACAATCGCCGCGTTACCGACACATCGGCACATAGCTAGCAAAACAAACATAAATATCTACTTATCTATTTATACGGTAAGTACCATCATTTAAGGCCAGCGGAACGAACGGTGACCAGTAATAACACGGGTACGTATAAACGTGAACGTGACATGGCGTTTTAAACACAACTCATAAGCACAATAATAAAACAACTTTAAACAGTGTGTTAAACAGTTTATTATGTTTAAATACTGACACGGTGGTCTTGTGGCGAAAGTTATTGTAGCTGTTGATTGTAGGTTCGATTTCTTTTTATACAATACATTTCAGCTTAGAACTCATACTATAGGCAAGCTATGCCAACTCTTCGTAGATATATAATGACTGCTCTGTTGGTGCCTAGACATAAAGTTGTGCATGTCTTTGCGTGCGTTAGGTCTCGGGTTTGATTGCCGAGTCTGGCTACGTGTTATTGGGTAGTTATGTTAGTAAACTTAGTAGCACCATGGCATCTAAAAATGGGGTATATTTTGAGATTCTATGGCGCTAATGGTCTACATAGATGGTAATAGATTATTCCTCTATTATGTAGAAAATTAAATCACTACTGCTGCAGCGAAATATGGGTATAATACATTATTCCCACATATTGTAATTTTAAGGTTATATGGTTTTAATATTCCCGAAGGGGTAGGTTACATACCCCAGAGACAGAATCGAGACTATCAGGCTGTATATACATATGTATGTTAATTTGCACATCTGCCTTAAGAAGAAACATAGGCGTAATTCTAACTAATATTATAATGCGAATTTAAGTTTTTTTTTGTTACGCTTTCACGCCTTAACTACTTGATCAATCATCATGAAATTTCATCCAGAAAATAGTGCTGTTTGCTAGAAATATCTACCTACATTAACGCAAGCGAAGCCGCAGTCTAATTCTAGTAAGTTAATAAAGAAAATTACCTTACAATCAGTGACTTTGTTAAGTAACACGCCCACTTCCTTTCACGTGTTTAAAAACACCTTCTAGACTATAAAAGTATTACAATGTCTTTTTAATAACATGTCAGTCATACCGGTTTTACGATGTGGTGTAGTCTTGGCTAGATAAGTAATGAAATGGGATTCAAACTCGCGATTTATCGGTTCTGTACATATTTAAATTACTTAAAAATACAATTATCGAATTCCTGTAGGTACGGCGGGAAATTGATAAACATTAAAACAACACGCACAAAGAAGACTTGAGACAGCCATTTGTTGATCAGAAAATATTTTGTGCGTGGGGTAATCGAACTCACAACATTTGGGGCACTAGAGCGAGAGCCACTTAAACCAAAGAGCCATACGTGCAGGCAATCATGCTATATTATACAATACTAGCTGTGCCCGCGGTTTCACCCGCGTTTATGATTACTGCGCCGCCCCTGTGGCTCGTAGCGTGATGTTATAAAGCCTATAATCTTCCTCAATAAATAGGCTATCCAACACTAAAAGAATTGTCAATTCGAACCAGTAGTTCTTGAGATTAGCGCGTTCAACCAAACACACACACAAACTCTTCAGCTTTATAATATTAGTATTGATAACCCTCTAACTAACGACACCCGTGACCATGGCTCCTGAAAAGCAGTTGAAATGTTAAAAACTTTTTAAGTGGACGCCTCGTCACTGCTGCAGATTGCTGTGGGTTTGATGACACGGGAGCGTATGTAGAAAAGCTACTTCAGTATGTCTCCGCTGAACTGAAGCATTTTCTAACGATAAACACGCGTAAATATTGCTCCAATACATCTCAGAGGATACTGTACTGCAGTAGGATTTCAAGGTTTATAACGCGCCGCAAAGCATCTATGGTTGGTTGGATATCTTCATTTTGTTCGTCAACGTGAAACTGATACTAAAGGAAGGTTAAGAATTAACTATAGTTAATTCTAAGTTTCTGGTCAAAAGATAAAATAGGTATGTAGCGTGACAAATAAAGCAAATACAGTACGAACTAGTTTAAATAAAAAAAAAACAAAATTAATTTGATACCCATATTGAGGGAGAGTGGAATAAAATGTAATTCGCCATTTTGTGGTGGCGGCAATCTTGGATTTGAAATTTATCATAGTGTATAATAGTATTCTATTAGTCATGCCCTTTCATTTGATACCCATATTGAGGAGTTATGAAAAAATGTTATCCGCCATTTTCATCAAACATAACTCTCATATAACAAAACACTCCCGACTAAATCACGTTTAAAATAAAAAATACTAATTTAAAATCTGTTCATCCGTTCGGGAGCTACGATGCCACAGACACACACACACACACAGACAGGTCAAACTTATAACACCCCGTCGTGTTTGCGTCGGGGTTTAAAAAAGGTACCAGAAAAGAAAATAGTGGATTAGGTTAGGTTAGAAATACAATTCTAGAACACAATTATTTACACAAGCAAACAGACAAAATTACCTCTTCCTTCCTCCTGATATTACAACAATTGAGGTTATCTTTTTGCACTCGCTAATTACGGACATAAACAAATCGTGCGTGTTTTGCATGCAGTGATGATCGGCGCGCGCAGAGCGAGATAGAAAATACGCAATAAAACACTGTGTGTGTGTGATAGCAATATCTGTATAGAAAAACGTATCGCGTTAGTTTTTCTAAGTCAATTTTGTAATTCAAGTACTAGAAATCCTTTGCCACGCGAGCTTTACGAATACGATGAGAGATTCTAGTACACCTAAATGTTTATTAACTTAGAAATCCTACTGCAGTGCATCACCTTCTGAAACGTATTGTAGCAGATTTACGCCTGTTTATTGTTTAGAAATGCTTATTCAGTTCAGCAGGGACGTATTGAAGTAGCTTTTCAATATACGCGACACGGGGACAAAAATTTGTGTGATCTACATAATATATGGTTGTTCCGATTCTGGATGTACTTTGTGTCCGATGTTTAAATGTTTGTAAAGTCCTCCGCGACATGGACACGGTTTCTAAAGCAGGTTTAAAAATAATAGTTTAAAAAAATTGAGTTGGTATCAATAAAAACTGCGATAAAATCTGTAAAATGTAGATTAGTTTAAATATACAGGGTGATTTTGAAATCGTGTAATTCCTTTTAACCACGTATTCTACTGGTGATATAGAATAACCCTGACCATATTTTTATTTAATTAGAATTATTTTTTGGAAAAATTATTGTTCCGTTTTTTTTCGTGAAATGGTGTCAGATAGTCATATGTTAACCAACCGAAGCAATTTTAATTTTTTACTAATTAAAATAAAAAAACATATTAATAATTAATGTCGTAAATAATAACGGGCGGTCCTTTTTATTGCCCCTTATTATTTACGACATCAGTTATTGTTATGTTATTATTTTTAAATTAGTAAAATATTAAGATTGTGTCAGGTGGTTAAAATATGACTATTTGAAATCATTTCATGAAAAAAATCTGTACTCTAAATCTGCCGAAACCATTATTCTAATTAAGAAAAAATATGGTCAGGGTTATTCTATATCACCAGTAGAATGCGTGGTTAAAAGAAAATACACGATTTCAAAATCACCCTGTATAACTTACGCGTAAACGTAAGACCATTATTAACTTGTTGAAATCTTGAAAGTCGTCTTAAAAAGCACGACACTTACTCGAGAACTAATAAATAATAATAATGTCCTCCAGACCGAATTTCGGTCACGGCGCGGCGGTGGCCGGTCTTAACGGAGACTGGCCATCTGCGCAGGATATATTATAGTGCACAAGGGTGTGCGAAAACACAAGTGCATTCTCTGTTCCCTAACTCACATGATCCGATGGGACGGTGATACGACACGACCGGAGAGAGATCAGGCGCAGGACCAACAGGTTTACTTGCTTTCCGAGGCACGGGTGCGTCTAACACCGCTAACTTCCTAGCTCCGGGCTGCTATTGAGATTTCTTAACAGAAAAACCCAATAAATTTTTGTTGGCTCGACCCGGGATTCGAACCCGAGACCTCATGCACAGCAGTCGCATTTACTACCGCTGCGCCACGGAGGCAGTTACTCGAGACCTACAAGTCACAAATGTCGATAGCTTACTGGACGGTAGGTCCTACCGTCCAGTAAGCTATCGACATTTTAAGTTACCAATTCATTGTCATTGAATAATATAATCAATAATTTAAACAAAACGAGCTCATGACGCGACATCGGACGATGTTCATAAACGTTTTATAATGTATGTGCAATGCAAAGTTGAAGGTAAGGTGACGCATTCTGCCCTTAATACACTAGGCAGACATAATTGTTATATTATTTATATAACGCGTATTCTTACTAATATTTTAAATGCCAATGTGAGTTTGTTACCTTTTCACGCCTAAACTATTTGACCGATCATCATGGAATTCCGCATAAACGTAGTCAGGGGAACAGAAAAGTACATAGCATATATACAAAGTCATTCACGCCAGAAAAGCCGCGGTCGAAATCTAGTACAGAATACATGCGCTGGCGGCGCAATGGTTATAGAGATCATTTTTTTTTATTGCGTTCATCCTTGTCACTTGAGCCAGCGGCCCACCTGATAGTAAACGAGAACCATGGCTCATACACATGGCTGCGTTTTCTTAGCATTACAGAAGCAATGTCAAAAAAACACAACCAAGTCGCTGCCTACCGGAAGGAAAAGGGAAATGGAGCAGGATTGGGTTTGGGAAGGGAAGGGTGATTGTGCCTCCGGCACTCACACTCACCGAACGAAACATAACAGATACTGTTATTTTACGTCGATCTTCTGTGATAAGGTTGGTACTTCCCCGGTCGAGCCGGCACATTCATGCTGTAACCAGCGTGGCTCTACCTATTTTGGCGTAATTTCTACTTTTTGGTTTATTGGCGTAGGATTGAAAGGATGTTGGTAACTCTAATAACGCTTATATTAGTAACGCTAATCTTGAGGTCGTAGGTTCAATTCTTGGGTCAGGTAAGTGGTGTTGGATTGTTCTACGATTAAAAGACCTAAATACCCTCTAGACAAATACGATTTTTATAGATAACGCATAAATTGAATGATTATAATACGGATGGCACAATAATTTCAGAAGTCACCTAATTGCCGACATGTTTCTAAAAAATTAAAGTTGCATTTCAAATAAACGCAACCCAGAAAAATTGTATAAAGTATTTTAATTCAAATGTTTGCCTATTAAAAACTTTAAAAGCCATTACTATTATAACGCCTCATTCTATTCTACTAGCGGTCGCCAAATGGTCAAAATTCGACCATAACAATAATTGATTTAAATTTTAAATTTGATCGTTATTAAGGTTTTATTGTCTATAACTATACCCGTATAATCACATTTCATTTAGTCACCATGTGGAGTACCACATACATATGTAACCATAGTTACGAAGAATTCTACACCATCCGAACTATGCCGAAATACTACGAACGCGATTCGACTGCGTGTGTCAAATGTATGATGTGTGCGTGTAGTGATTTTTCATTAATTGAATGTATTTCTAATGCATATTTTATAAAAATATTAGGATTCGCCCCTCCTTCTCCATATAAACTTTAACTGTGCCAAATATCATACTCTTCTGTCCGCGCAATTTTCTTAAAAAGAGGTACAAAGTTTTTGCTTCACGTATTAATATATAGATGAACGTGAATATGAATTTGTTTGCTTGTTTATTTCGCTTTCACGCCTTAATTACTCGACCGATCTTCATGAAATTAAATCAATAATTAATTGTAAATCAGGGGTACAAAAAGGGACAAAGGGTACCTTTTACCCAAAACAGGACTGTTGTCGAGGAATAGGTAATTATTGACAAAATCTTGATTAACCCGAGCGAGGCCGCGAGCAAAATCTATAGTGTATACCTATCAATCAAGAATATGAATTCCGTGAAAATATGTTACGTGGAACAGAGCGTTTATACACTTGCCTATCTAAATTAAGATGTCGTAAGCAGACAGACAGCTTAATAGACAATTGCTTTCTTAGAAACGTTTGGAAAGAGTATTACAACGTGCACGAATTAGGTAACACGTTATAGAGGTGAACCTACTGCCGGATACTTGATACAAATTAACCTAATGGTTAATTTGTAAGTATATTATAATAGAAAAGCTTTGCTTACGATATGTATTCCACGCATCGAATCCACAGTACTCGTTGCAATTACAGCCATTCGCATTATGACCACATAGGCCCGTATCCTATATTAAGAACATAATTCTTGACACATATTCTATTTTTAAAAAATAGGTCCAAAATTACCTGTCCACGAGTAAAACGTCTCGTTTCGCCAATATAAGAAGAACCTTTAACCACAGAGCCATACATTTTTTTTTATAGAACTGTATTGGCGAACGAAACACAACAGTAGGAATACTACTATTTCACGTCGATATTCTGTGAGAGGGTAGTCCTTCCCCGGTCGAGCCGGCCCCATTCATGCTGAAATTAGCGACGCTCTACTACTCTAAAAAGCGAGGCGTGCAATATTATCTCTACTAAATTGTCATTTTACAGGTTGTTGGTGAACCTCATCGCATGGCCTAGAAGCTGGCTCGCTTACGTCACCAAGTCACGCTGCAATTCTCATAAAAAATGGAGGTGACAGCACGCTCTCTTGGCCTGATAGTATCGACTGACATATCACGACACCCATAAGTGCTCGAATGTTGCTTAAATCGTGTCGCATTTAACATCGTAACTACTAAATAACTGTGAATAGTATATGTGATGTTTATAAAAGACACTAGTTTTCGTCTGTGGCTTCGCATGAATCCACGTAACCATCGCGGGATAAAAATGTCTGGGATACATTTTTATCCCGCATTGTTTAACCAGGACATGATCTATTTGTGTATCGTAAAATTCGTAGAATATTAAATTATTGAGTTACAAATTCAAATGAAATGGAATGAATTGGTTACGTGTACCCGGGACCACAAATATAATCACAAAATTTATATCACGGGAGTATATAACAATAATAATAACGTAAATCAACTTAATGCTTTAGAAAAATCGGTATACATACATCTAAAATGTTTTGATTTTCTTATTTGTCTTATTTAGTAAACAAACACAATACATAGAGACCCATAAGGTCTAAGCCTAGAGAACGAATATAGTCTGAAAACAGTAACTGAATGATTTTATAATGAGTTTGTTTGTATCAATAACACAGGTAATAAATGAAGTATAGATAAATATATGACCCGTTCTTATTTTAGAATATGTTACATATATTGAAATTAAGCACTTTATACGGATTTTGTCGCGTTGTTTATTTTACTTTTAAACACTTTTATTACATAATTTTGAAAACTCTAACATTACTATTATTGAACATTGCTACTATTTAAGCTATTTAATTTAATTAAAACTATTTATATTTAAGTTTACATTTTTCCTCGATGTTTCGGTTGCTTTACAGCAGCCATGTTCACGGGGAGACTAAGTTGGTATCATCTTAGTCTCCCCGTGAACATGGCTGCTGTTCAATAATAGGACCTAGTGTTAAAGTTTTCAAAATTATGTAATAAAAGTGTTTTAAAGTAAAATAAACAACGCGACAAAATCCGTATAAAGTGTTTAATTTCAATGTATAACATTCGCGTAAACATAAGACAATATTATGTATATGATAAATATTAAAAAATAAGTAATAACCTAATGGTTTTAGTGGTCACCTCGTCACTACTGCTATGCCGAGGGTTCGATCCCCATACGGGACAAAAATTGTGTGATCCGCACATACTTGTTCCGATTCTGGATATTCCTTACGTCGCGTCAGTTCTTAGAACGTTTGAAAGTCTCAGGTAACAGGCATTACCAAGGGCAGGTGTTGTCTTTTAATATCAATGTCGATAAAATACCTAAAGCTGATTATTACACAAAGTAAACGTGACAATGACGGCGGCTAATACTAATGATTGTAGTAATAATTGGTACGTAGCACTCACCAGACATGCTTATTGATTGATTACAAAGCCATTGTCTGACACCACAAAGGCACCATTCAAGTTTAAGTCAACGCATTGAGCGAAGGTACAACTGATTTCCATTTAATACCAGTCTTGTTTCAACTGGCCCATTGCTGGGCATGGGTGACATGTTAGAAATGCTTGAAACGGCAGTAGGTCGGTGGATGAGACCTTGGAATAGAGATAGAGAGATCGCGGGTTCGGTTCTAATGTGAATTTCTTGACAGAAAACACAATAACATTTTGCCTGACCAAACATGAGACCATTTAAACCACGCCACCATCAGTGCAAGCACGCAAGAGTTGACAGTCAGACTATGTGAAAAGAAAACAAAATTTGGTAACACCAATATGACCTAAATTCTAAACAAACGCACCACTATTATAAACATGTAATCCCTTTAAAATCTACAGGAGAACTAAAATGTGTGAGAACAAAGAGAATTTGTAATCCTGTACAATGATGAATGGCATCCTGCAAATAATTGTCCTTCAGCGCTAAGGGCGGGGTTCGGGCGGAGGCGAGCGACGCGCGGTGAGGGGGGCCGGTGGGCGCGGCAGGGCTCTGACGTCACAGCCCTGCGGTCGACGACCCGCGAACAGCTGACACCAAACGCACAAACCACACGTAACGGTACTACTAATTAAGGTTTTAGCGCCACTGACACACTTTTTGCGAACAAAACAGGTTGTGTGCAGCGTTGAAGGGTGGGTTCGATGTCCGTGAGTTGATATAAACCGGTTTTATACAGTAGCGCTGTGTATGGGACTTAGAAAAACGTAGAGACGGTTATATCATTATAACTGCACTTTTGTGCTCCTTAAATAGAAAATGTGTTGTTTTTATATAGTCTTTTGCTGATATAATAATTGTAATGTAACGGATAATCTTGAATTGATTTTGGTTCCTAGGAATTGCTTCTATTATAGTAAGAGAAGGCATTTTCAGAACAGCGGTACTCGCTTACCATTAGGTAGGTCGATGATCATCTTCCAATACAACAAACTTAAACAAATCATAGACTTGGGAACTTATTTTTGTTCAGTATGGGTACTGACATTTCATTTAACATTGGCACAGCATATACAAAATATCAGGACTCATAATTTGCCAGTTCCTGAAATCAGAGTGCTCGCAATGGCAAAATGGTTTTAGTACTCACATCGCTTTTACTAATGCTGCAAGTTGCGGATTCGATTAGATAGGACAACAATTTGTTAAAATCACTTATCATGGTCGCGAATGTAGCTGTTCTATGTCTACGTTATCGTAATATGTTTATTATTCCTTGCGACACAATAATTATCATATAAATAAGAACAAATAAAAATAACCACGATTTCTTTCGTATAACAAGCATGCATATTCGTATAATAAGCATGTTTGTGAGCAAAAAAAGTCAGACCACAGCTCCATTCATGTACCCTGCAACCACAGTCCCCTCCTTAAACCAAAAATATTATTGTAGCAATACTCGAGTAGAATCCCAACTCATCGCATACGTTACACGACGCATCCAACTTTCGAGAGGCCTTCAAGAGCCTTAACTTTCAGTGGGATATCAAGAGGCCCGACCGCACTCGTCACAACAAACGACTAATTTAAATTTGGAACGTTCCCCTCCGGTGTTGCCACGCTGAGACTTGGCAAACTCCCTAGTTCCCAGGTTTTGGTCTAAGATATGGTAATAAGGCTCAAGTTTCAGACATACACTTCAGTCTGAGTTCTCGTTCGACGCCTCTATTTGGAGGCTGTTTTATTATTAATATTAATGTTTATTAAAGTTGTGTTCGGAGATGCGTTTTACGTAATTTAACCATAAATTATAGAGGTTTGGGGTCTGTGTCTATCCGTGAACCCTAACTAATATTATAAATGCGAATGTGAGTTTGTTGGATACGCTTTTTAACTAGACGACCGATAATCATGAAATTTCGCATACAGGTTGTCACGGGGTACAGAAAAGGATTTTAGAGTATTTTATCCAAGAAAAAGTACAGTTCTCGAGCGAGCGTAGTCGCGGGCAATATCTAGTCGGATAATATGAGTATCTGTGTATTATAATAATGTATAATGATAATAAGCTGCTTGATTCATTAATTGTCGTAAACATTATAAAGAACTCATAAGACATGCAAGTTTCCTCAGGATGTCTTCCTCCACCATTAAGGCAATTTCAATAACTCTATGTTTCCCAATATAAATATAACAGCCTTATGTTACATTTATATTTTAAACCCGTAACCACTCCCGGGTGGGACAGTGTCATTGGATTTTTCTATCAAGTAATTATCCGTAGTGGTCTGGAACTGTCCCTAAAAACGGCTAGACATGGCGTTTATTGCGTGGACCTTACATGAACAGCTGTCAAAGTACGATATAATACATTGTCTACGCCTGTGAAGACATAGGCGTCGGATCAGACCGTTAGATGTACATATGTAGTAGAATATGCTAGAATCACTACCTATATTATTACTACCGAATATCTTCAAAATACTCTCACATAACTGTGGTATTTTCACCAACTCCACAATTATTTTTCCAATAACACCTTTATTGTTTTATCAGCTTTTATAACAAAGAAAATAAATGCGTAATATAATAATCAGTGAGAACAAAGGATTGGAATAAAAACACTCGAACAATTTTTATTCGAACCGTATAATCCCAGTGGGATATATGAACTAGGATAATATCTTTATTACTCTATCGATTTTATACGAGCTGAATCTACTAAAGTACCTAGTTTTCGAATTTAATATTTAAGTATACATCGGATAGTTTAGCCTCTTTCCAATGAAGGTCGTAGAACAGATATATAAGATTATGCTATAAATTCGCTTATATTTTCCGTACCAAATCCAGGAATCGTATTAAAAATCATACATTTTAATAACCAGATTTCTTCAACTTACCTATACTCACGCGTGTTTCTCCTGGAGAAGTAGGCAGAAGAGTGTTACATTCACGTTCAAAAGGGGGATCTCCACCAACAGAGTAATTTGGAAGTCTGAGGGAGAGGCAGCAGTGGGACATATCAAAAAGCTAAGGAAGATAAAAATTAAAAGGCTGTTTTTTGGCCCTAACCCTAGAATGGGCCTAATGCCGTCCACTGGACAAAACTACTCTCCGAAAAGTCTCAGAGCATTTTATAACGGACTAAGCTTGCAACACTCAGCCACTCTCGAACACATTTATGACTCGTTATCACCTAAACAGCCTGTGTCATCATCTATTCATAATTTATACATTAACCCCTGAAATAACCCAATCAATTATATACTGAACAAATCAAAAGAAACCAAAACCAGAACATTTTTGTATCTCAAACTAACTCTTTAATATTGTCGTGAAACCAATTCACATCAATGTTTGCTTTTTTATTAAGCTCTTCGAATAATTCCCTTAAACGTAGGGATCGGGTTTTTTCCTCTGCCCATCAAATTTTATCGTTTTGTTTATACCTCTCTAAGTGACCAGGAAATATTGTTTCGAAAAAAAAATGTTGTGAATATAAATGGATATATTTTCGTTGTTTTCTCGGGTGCATTTGAACGTAATGGTTTATCTTTTTTGCATTAACTGGCTGTTACGGTTTGTAGCCGACTATGGGGTTATATTTAGATGTAGCCGGGTGTGAGCGGTACTGCATACATACAAACACTGCATCATGGCTGTACAGATGGAGTGAGTAGAGACTACGGATATCCACGGATGTCGTCCTGCTGCATACATGCATTATATTACGTACTCGGAACAAAGGAAATCTTTTTCTTTTTCTTAGTCTTTTAGACTGGTGGCAGACGAGACAGCAGCCTACCAGACGGTAACAGCAATGGATATATGTAGTGTTTTCGTTGCATTGGAGTAACATCTCGAACCAACTAATCAACTATATAAGTGGGAAACATGCAGGCAAGGCCTGAAGGAGATCGGGATCAAGAGTGTAGGTGAAGGAAAGACTGAGAGGCTGATTTAATGCTTTAAACAGGCTTAACTTGGTATTTCTCCAAATAATCTATGTCCTTTCCCTCAGGCAAACTGACTGTTCCATTATATTATATATTCTTGGTCAAACTTTTACCGACCTTTCTTTCTATATGCCAAATCCATCTAACCATCTCAGTGCATCTTTTCCAATTCTTGTTAGAAAATCTTTCTCCTCTCTCACAGTAATTACTTATTCTTGCCTTTACACTCACACACAGTCCGGTTCATACAGTGATTTTGGCTCGACTAAATGCAAGTTATTGACATCAAACAGCTCATAGGTACATATATGTATGTTTTGTGCCACGGCAACACAAAACTAGAGCGTGTGTCGACAAACAGTTCGTTTTATAATCTGTATTCTATATTTGGATGTCACACAATGACGCCGTTGTTCTATAGAATAAAGAACAGCTTGTGTGGCACTAGGGCTGACAACGTGGCAACGAAACGCGGCTTTGAGGTCGAATGATGCATCTCTTTTCTTCGTGTTAACATTGTATATCTTTATATTCTTTTTAGGGCCGCGTGATGCAAGCAAAGAATGACTGAACGGGCTCTCTGAAACCATTTTGAGACGTTGAGGACTTGAATGTCAATATGATATTGGGCAGAAAGGTTCTGATGTGGTGGACATGCACCGGAAAACGCAGCTAGGGTAGGCGAGGCGGAACGAGAATCTGGTAAGGGTCACAAGCAGTTGGATGAAGACAGCCCAAGATCAGTCTGTGTGGAAAATGTTGGCAGAGGTCTATGTCTACTAGTGGACTCCTTTCGGCTGCGATGTTGATGATGTAAGGGTATGGTTATAAAAGTCACTGCTACTGCTTGTAACCCATACATGACATAATCTGTGTGGTTGATAAGTAGTTGTTTCAAGTCTGGTTGTTCGCAATTCATGTAAGTCGGAAACACTGGCTTGTCTTATTTAAATGCTTGACCCAGAATATAAGATAGTCTATTGTATGAAATCTAGCATATGCTAGACTGTGCTTTGGTAACTGTGATTTTGGTAAGTTTATTTCGACATGCAAATGCAAAAAGGGACCAAGAGGGAGAATAATTTTACTTTATTCTTTGTTTAAATAAAAACATATGCGATCCTCTGAAACGTGAGCAAGTTCCCACTTTCTTTTCTTTCTTTACAATACCACTTTTTTGGGGATCTTTACAATAACAAATATAACGATCACACTTTGGCGTGCTTATAGTTAAGCGTGTCTAAAAATAAATATTTTTAAGTAAAGGCAGTAGTATGCTTAAAGTAAAATTTACATAACACCTTTGTAATTCTTTTTTCGACAGCCCTACAAGACACAAAGAAGTATTTCGATCGCGATAGTTGCTTCAACTGAGCAACACTGTTGAACAATAACTTATTACAAAGTTTATTATATCATTAAAATAAAGGATTCCAGTTAAATAAAATGTCACTTATAATATAAATTATAGGTATACTTAAACGCTTATTACGAAAATATATGTGGCGAGATTATTATGGCGTGCCAATTATTTATAATAATCTCGATATTAAATTCGATAAGTAAAAGTAAGTAAATAAGGACGCATATTATGGGAGGTGTTCTCTTGGTATTGTCTTACGTAAACCAATTTTATTACATTAATATTTAAAATTAGAATAATTAATAAAAAA
Source organism: Catocala nupta (assembly GCA_963675205.1). Classification (NCBI taxonomy): domain Eukaryota; kingdom Metazoa; phylum Arthropoda; class Insecta; order Lepidoptera; family Erebidae; genus Catocala; species Catocala nupta. The sequence goes on from OY776093.1 coordinate 26,806,170, forward strand.
ATATATTTTGAATGCCGCGATAAATTTCGTAAGAAGTTTTTATTTTAAATATTGTTGTCTACGTGGACACATTAGATACAAAATTTTAATTCAAATGCATTTATTACACTAAACTGCTGATAGCAGCAAAAGTTGCTGAATTTCATCATCCTCATCTCAGCCGAAGTCCACTGCTGGACATAGACCTCCACCAAGATGAGGTCCCACACAGACCGATCTTGGGCCACCCAATCCAACCTCTTACTGCGACCCTTACCCTTATCAGGTCGTCGGGAGCCTAACTCAGCTGCGACTTTAACATTGTTTTATTATTTGTGTTTCTATTTACGCAGAGCTCATTAATTAATTTCAACTAACGATTGGCGAAATTCAATCACATTTCACAATATAAAGTAAATAAGTCCGTCAGAGCCTTAATACAAGGCGATTAAGTACTTGTAGTAATTGATAACACAATACAATTCTCGGTAAGAAGTTACCGGCCAGCTGCAGTAGACATAACGAGCCTCCTTAGCGAATTATAGGAAAATAGCACGCCATGCCGCGTGTAATGATAGTTCATAAGCTGTTCGCGGAATCTGTTTAAACTATTATTAGCTGCCTTAGCGGCGCAGTAGTTGTGAATGCGGTTGATGTGCGTGTGATCTCAGGTTCGATTCCCGGAAAGTGATGTTGGGTTTTTCTGACAAGAAGTTATTAATAGCAGCACGTGGTCTGGCAATGTGCTTTGTATCGCTTGGTCTGTACCTATTACGTGGAACCTAAATTACTGTAGGTAAAATGTGGATGCAACATGCCTCTATTTAACTCTTCGAAAATAGAGACGTAAGACTATGTGTGTATGATACAAGTTAAATGCTCTATGCCTCAGCGCTACTATGCCGAGTGTTGTGGATTCGAATCCCACACGGAACGAACATTTGTGTGATCTACGAATAGTTGTTCCTAAAGTTCCTAAAGTTCCCCGCGACTCAGGAATTAAGTGTAGGAGTTGCCTTCAAATTAAAAACTTCCTCCGTAATACATGAATTCTTATTAAAGCAGCATTGAATTTGAAAAATATCTCTGCAGTTTTAATTTCATTAATTTAAACCTAATAGTTTCAAAGAACTCCGTGACACAGAGATCATTTTAACTCAGAAATATACTTTTTAAAACGAGTTTTTAGTGGTAAGTAGATATGCTTATATTGCAATATAATAGCTAATGTAAAGAAATGCAGTTTCGTAGTTACCATGTGCAATGAGTAAGCGATAACACCTTATCACCAAACTCAATATACTAGCTGCGGAAACTTGATACTAATGTACTGCTTATGACGTCCCCGAAGGGGAAGGCATATGTATATAACACTACGATTTTGCCACCTATGTTTCAAGATAATGTTACAGGACATGCGCCTATTCTGCCGTCATAATGTAAAAGAAGGAAAATAAAAAAAATATTTTTATATAGATACAGGCAGATGCGTCTTTTTTTACTGATTCCAAATACTTCTTCTCCCTAGCCTTTATTATTCCCAAGTCACTTGGGGTCGGCTTTTCTAGTCTAACCGGATTTGACTGTATATCAGTTTTTACACAGAGCGGCTGCCACCTGACCTCCGCAACCCTAAGGCTAGACTAGTGTCAGGATATTATAGGCCACTGACTTCCCAATAACGACTGCCATAGATGTTCATGGCAGCCGGGACCGACGGCTTAACGTGCTCTTCGAGGCACGGAGCAGGCGATAATTGTCAATACGCATATATAACTTCCGAAAGTCAGAGGTGACGGCGCATGACGGCAGTATTGCTGTCTACTAAGCTTGCCAGACTAGGTTGCTACTAGGAATACTCTAACAGTCAAAGTGAAATGTAGCAATTGTGCCAGCTCAAGACTATAAGCTGAGCTCCATTTTTTAAGACTTACGGCAATTTACAATCTATCAAACGACGGATACAAAGAATTCCCGGACTCAGAACTACTATTTGTGAATCACAGAATATTTGTCCCGTGGTGGGATCAAACCCACAACGACGGGGCGGAAGTGGCGAGGCAAACACAAAAAAAAAATATATAGCAATATGTATATTTTATTGGTCCTACCCCTTGGGAGTACATAGACATACCTACATATGTATGTTCTTATACCTGAATAATATTCCAGCTAAGTTAAACGCTTGCATTAGCAGTGCGTCCACGACATTTAAGTAAAGTAATAAACCTATCGATCGCACATCACCACTTCAAAAAAGTTCTGACATAAAAGACAAAAAAGAAATACAGTCGAAAAGAGAAACTCCTCCTTTTTTATAGTCGGTTAAAAAATAATCATCAAAATCGGTTCACCTAGAAAATATGCATGCATTTCGATCAGGCCATCTAAGCAAAAACTGCATACATATGTGAAGTACCTACTAAAATAGTAATCAGGTCATTGACCTATCTGATATCGAGTATACTTGAAACGCAATGTTTATAATATATCTATTGTATTATCTTATCATACATTTAACCGGGTGTTATATTTAATTACATACATAGGTTCACGCTTGTTGCTTGGTAAGCAGAGACCAGCAAAATTTAACATTCATACGTGTGACTTTGTGACCTAAATTAATAAATGATTAAGACCTGACTGCACGGATGGCATCATGGTTAAAGTGGTCGCCTCGCCACTGCCATTGCGCCGAGTGTTGTGGGTTCGATCCCCATACAGGACAAAAAAATGTGTGATACAGAAAAAGACTTGCCGAGTCTAGGTGTATAATGTGTCCATTGTATGAATGTTTGCAAAGTCCCCTGCAACACAGGAATTATTCCTAGTGCGGTATAAATCTTTTAAAAACATTGATTATATTCTGACGTACTTCAAAGTTAAAATAACATTTATTCATTCTGTTCACAAAATTACACTTATGAACGTCACAGTCTTAATAATTTAGCAAACGGCGGTAACATTGGAGTTGCGTTTGAGAAATTGTATGTTGCCCAGCCATTGCACTACCGACGTGAACCCACACACAAGCATTTAACTTAGCTCGTAGAGTTAACAAGAATATTACTAATACTAATAAAATAATGCTTAGTAAGTTTACTAAAATAGCCTTACTAATCCATGAGCGGCTAAAAATGAGTGTTATACATCCCTACCTATCTCTTCGCGGACAAACAGACATGTTGATATAGTTATTATATATACACAAATAATACAATTTATCACAATATACATATTAGTAACGTGATGCAACAACACCGACGCGACGCCAAAATCAATTACATAAAATTTCAATTTGTAAATTCAATTTGACAATTGGGACACTCAATACAGAGGGTAAAGCCGACTCCAATTACAATTACAGTCGCAATGTTAAGCTGCAGGCTATTGTTTAGCTTGTATTGTGGTCTCACAGACCTCTGCCATAGGTCTATAGGACTAGTCTAGTGTATATATGGCGATCTTATCATCGGCAACACTTCAGTAGATTGTATTACATAGTGGTCGAAATTCAACCATATATATTGTTGTAAATTTGAGAGAAAACATAAGTAACTATATTAAAAGAAAATATCTTGTTCCCTATATTTTATTGATATAAATAGCTTAAATTCAGTAAAGTTCAATAATAGTAGTGTTAGAGTATCAAATGTATTATGTAATAAAAGTGTTTTAAAATAAACAACGCGACAAAATCCGTATAAAGTGGTTTAATATCAATATATAACATTCCCGTAAACATAAGATAATATTATGTAGCTCTAATGCTTGTCAATAGCTACTAAACTAAACAAATAAAAATTGTCTGATAAACAGAAGAGAAAACCGCTTATTAGAAAATAATACCAATTTATTTTAATTGGAAAGTAATCTTGCTTGTCTCAACGCGCGACTGCTGTGTATGAGGACTCCGGTTTGCTTACCGAGAACGGCAAAGTATTATTGGTTATTTCTGTCAAGAAATGCCTTTAAGTGTACTAAGTGGGGTCTAAATCCTTCGTTAAATGTAATTGCACATATCTGGCGTCAGATTAAGTATGTATTTTCAATATGTCCGTTACGCGTATATGGTCTGCGATATGACGTCACAATATTCCTCTCTGTTACGCCACAGTATAAATAGGATTTAAAAATGGAATACATATTTGAAACGTTCAAACCGCAGGCGCACTGCTGCCCTGGATGTCGTTTCAATGTTGCCTCTTGACCCACTTTTAAACGTAATAACCAATTTTCACCGAGAGGAAAATATATCTTGATATAAGATAGAACGATTACCTTTTTCAGTAACGCTGGAAATACAAACCAGTAATTTAAAGGTTTTAAGATAAGACCAATGGTCCTAGGTCGAAGGTTGACGCTTATATTAGTTGACAACGAAGTCCCGAGATCAAGATTCAGGGGAGTTTTAGAATTTCTCAGTAACAAGACGGATTCTGGAAATGTAATTCTTAAGGAGTCTGCGCACTACCCCGTCTCATATCATGACCGTGCTAGGAACGTGTCAGGCAAAAAAATATTCTTTGTAAGGAAATGTATAAGACTATGCCCACTAGACCGTTCCCTTACCGACCAGCAGTTCCTATAGCAGGGCGTATCGTGTTGCTTTTCGTGTCTGATACCTTCCTAGCACGGTCATGGTATGAGACGGTGTAGTGGGCAGACTCCTTCAGACGTAATACTAAAGATAGCAAAATGTATAAAAGGTGGAGAATATAATTGCTTAACCCCTGCTTACTCGGATGCTCCCGCAAACCTTTCACTGTTAAAGCGAATGATTATACGCACATGACTTCGAAAATACAAAGGTGCGTGATCAAACTGGAAATCTCTGCGTGACATTCCAACGATCTCACTAATCTCTAGGTTGAAAATTCTTTTCTGTTACAATTTAATAAAATGAAACATAATTCGTACATATCTAGAATACTCGAATAAGTGGACAGTGGAAAATGGGTCAGAGGATTTGAAATAATAATATAGGGTCACATAGCTTGGACGGGTGACCGCAGCTCCGCAACGGATGAAGGGGTCTCGAGAGCCGACCACGGATCACGAAGCATTGTGTGGGTGCCTAGCCAATATGAGGGTTTTTTCATGTGGTTAGTACAAGTGTCAGTTTTTCAAACCGTGCTTCTGACTTAATTCGAAATTTAATACGGTTGGATTTTGGTAACGGCTATCGTAGGTTCATGGCTGTTAGCGTTTCCAAATTCTAAAATGTTCTCTTTATTCAAAAGTAATATTATAATGGCGATTGTATTCTTGCTTGTCACTCAATCTACTGGACCGATTTTAATAATTCTCTTATCATTATAGAACTACTCTATTTAAAAATAACATGGCCTATATAACATCACACTTCAAGCCACAGGAGCGGAACAGTAATCTTAAATGTAGATGAAACCGGGACCAGCTAATTCTAAATATGAATGTGACGATGGCTTCTCAGGCACTATAAAAATGAATATAACTTACATTATCCACAAGTTATTTATTTCTTCTTATCCACCAACTTTACAAGATTTAAACCTTATAGAATAGACTGAACATCTACTAACTATATAATAATACTACTAATTATTATATAATTTAATTAAATATATATAACTTACTAATAATATATATACCTTACAACTAAACCCATCAATAAGGAAAGAAACTATTCTCAATTTATTTAACATGACTGACAGGCCCATATGGCTATACATATAACTCACAAGTATTCTTCGAGCAGAAGCTAGTATTCTATAAAATCAGCACCATTATTCACATACTCGACTTGTTAACTTAAACATATGTAACACAACATAGTTCCGTAAGAAGTTCTTATGATATACAAGCAGAACATTGTTCTTGACACATAATAGGTGTCGGGAACCCGATACTCCGCATTATACGTGAGTAACAAGTCCCTAACTATCGGAACTATAACTGGCGCGTCCGTAACACAACCTCCCTAATCAAATAGCCTGCCGGTTATAGTATATGTATACACGTATATTTTGTTTATATATTATATATTTATCACTGAAAATTACATTATAATTAATATTGTCTTCTGTTTACGCGAATGTTAATCATTGAAATGAAACTACTATATACGGATTTTATCGCGTTGTTTATTAATCACTGTATTACATAATTTTTAAACTGTTACACTACTATTACTATTGAATTTTACTAATATAAAAGCTAATAAAATTATTTAAACTATTAAAACTATTTATATTTAGGTTTACACTTTCCCCGACTTTTCGGTTGCTTTTCAGCAGCCATGGTCACGGGGAGACTAAGATGGTAGTTGTCTCAATGTTCCAGTGCAGTATTTTATAAAAAAAAAATTCATTACGGCAACTTTCCGACTATCATTATAATTATAGCCTGTGTCGCAGGAGACCTTACATACGATTAAACATACGACATAAAGATCACACAGATCAGAGACAGCAATTTATGAATTACACTTTTTTTATCATGTGGGTTTCGATTTGTTTGGTAAAGTCCCCGCGACACCAGAATTCATCATAGTGGAATAGACTTTAAAAAAATATGCATTTCTTATTCATAAGTAATATTGATCCAAACATTTTAAAATATGCATGATTTCTTACAATATACTAATAATTATTCATTTAATCATGAGTTTATCGTTACTTGTTCTCAAAAGCAGCTATATATTCTACGGGTAGCGTTTAGTGAGTAATGTTTTTATCATAGATATTAGAATCTGTTATTTGTATTTATAATATAAAGCAAAGAGCTCTAAGCTTTTATGACACGGAAGTTTTATTTTATCTACCTCGTAAAACAACACACGTAACACTATGCAAGACTAGCCATGAATCAATCCTTCCAATTCAATAGAGTGAAATCATTGATCAAAAAAACTTCCGAATACCAAATATTTGTTTACTTATTTATAAGAGAACAAAACTGATACAATATATATTATAAATACAACGTATATAATATATATACATCATCCAGAAACAGCTTCAACAAATAAAATAATACATTTAGGATATGAAACGAATATTCCATTCCCATCCCTAATATAGTTCTCGTATAACCAATACGACTGGTTCCCAGAATAACCGAATGTTGGAGAGACTAATCACCAATTAAAATTGATTCGCTGTGACGGTAATATGAGATATTATGTCACATTTGGTCAAAATATCAGATGACTTGTTGTTTACAAGCCTAAGGTGATGTTTGAACGTATCATGTGCTTAGTATAAATATGTAAATAATCGGAAGCATGTATCACCGAAGGGGTAAGCATACTAAACCTACATTCAAGCCGGTAAGTCTTTAGGTCTTACGTAATAAGGAGCAAGCCTATTGCCGTGTACTAAGTTTCAGAAACTTTGCTGACACTAAGAATTATGTGAAGAAAAACCAATAACACTGATGAACTGGGTATCGAACTCGTGACCACCGACAGTAGTCGCATAAACTACCGCTGAGCCACCGAGGCATTTAATATCAGTACAAGATCCCAGATTCGTAAACTTCGATCGCTAACTATTACGAATATGTCAAGCCAACTAGACATCGTTTTAACAGCAAAAAAAGGGTAATCCGGATTTATTTTTATTATTTAATTTACTCACTTAACATGCTAGGACTAGATTTAGCATAATAAACTATTACATATTCCGAATCGAGCACAATAGTAAAGGAAGTCACATTTTTAAGCTTATACAAAGATACCGTGGGCAACTATTTATTCGAAATACAAACATAAATAGTTAAAATCTAAAATCATCCATCCTTATGAACGTCAAAGTCATTAATTTTGATCACAAAGTAACACTTATGAACGTCAAAGTTATTAGTTTTGGTCACAAAGTAACACTTATGAACGTCAAAGTCTATTCTCTAGTAAGTTTATTGAAGTTGCACTCCGGCTACCCCTTACATCATCTTAACCAAGTTGATCTTCCCTAAACATAATTGAATTCATAACCAACAAGTTTTATACATGAATAGCATAAACATTTGGTCTCGCACTAAACCCATATATTCACTAGCGACAAATGGGCGGGACGTGATGCGCGCGTGTCCCCGCGGCACACGTGGTGCCGCAAACGTGACGGGACACAACGGGACAAACACTGCCGGAACATATACGTACCTATTGCGGAACATCATTGTGGAACAAAATGCATTATTGTCATTTCTGAATAGGATTGAATATCGGATATTGAAAGGTTGTACCTATTTATTTTAGTTATATTGTTTTGACTTACGAAACAAGGCTGAAGAAGTTCATTACCTGTAATCAAATAAATAAGATACATTAATATCGGCAAATCGGTAAGAAAAACATTTGCTGGTGATATAAAACATTGAAATCAAAATATTGCAAATTATATACGAATCCAGAATTATAATTTTAAAAGATTCTTATAAATTTAATTTCTAATTCACAAGACCACACATTTTTAATTTAAAAGATCTCTTTTAAATTACTAAATTGCAATTTCGATTATAAATTAGTTATTCGATTGCATATGCAATCGAATAACAATAATTTAATCGTAAGAGTATTACTTAAAAGAACCTGCAGGCTTTCAAAGGGCAGCATGATGGGTTTACATGATGTGCAATAATTATTCAGATATTAATTGAAAGAAGTTGAAGAATCATCAAATATTTCGCAAATCTATAAGAATCCCTTGGACTGCCACGCAGAAGTTCAAAGTTATGTGTGACGTATTAAATAGTTAATTATCGATTGCTTAAACAGCGAAGAAAAACATAAGGAGGAAATTTGCATGTCTAAGAGTTCTTCATAATGTTCTCGAAGATATATGAAGACTGCCAACTCGCACTAGCATGGTGGAATATGGCCCTTCTCACACATTGCAGAGGCCCGTGCCCAGCAGTGGGACAGTTTATTCAAAGGACCGTTATCATTATGTCATCGCAAATCGCTACTTCTAATAAAATAACCCATAGCACGATACTACTTTCAGGAGCCAATAATCCAAAATTTTGTTACTCATAAAGATTTACAGTTTACGATAAAACGTGTCACTTGTTACGCGAATTTACCGTTTCAAGACTGAAATCCGCCCATCCAGAGGACACACAAGACGTCGGCCGTCGGTACGACGATCACATACTCACTAATATTATTAAAAGCTTATAAATAGACCTACTTAAAGAGCCCGAAATGAATTTAGAACTGCGATAAGGTATGCAGCGAGCGTGCATACGAATCGCGAGTCGACGCGCGTCTTGTGAACGTTAGGGCTGTCTAATGTTAGGAATCCTAACTAATTTTATAAATGCGAATGTGAGTTTGTTTGTTACGGTTTTACGCCTTAACTGCATGACCTATCATCTTGAAATTTTGCATACACGTTGTCAGGGGCACAGAAAAAGACATAGGATTATTGACTCAAATCCCACGCAAGACCAACATTTGTGAGATTTATTGTTTCGAATCTAAAAGTTCTTTATGTCCATTGTTCGAATATTTGTAATATTCCCCACGACACAAGAGTATAAAAGTCTGTCTATTAAGTGTTAAGCACTGCACTGAATATGATATGTAAACAATTGCAGAAATTTGATACTGTTAAGAATAATTTGAGTTACAGTTTAATAAAAAAATTTCTTAGGACCAATTTTCGCGTTCCTTATACAAAAATGATGCGGTGTCGTCAGACTAGCATGATTCATTATCACGTTATTTCATACGCAATATAAAATTGTATTCAAAAGGTACCTCGTAGTTGGCAACAGCATCAAAATTGGTTGCAAGATGAATTCATACTCGGGATCGAGAAACGTGTGGGTTTTCTAGAATATATAGTGATCTCCCATGGAAAGCTACAATTATGTAACAGTTAAGTCACAGTGTTGTATAGTGCATCTTGCAAATGCGGATAGGACCGTCAGAAGAGGAAAATATATCTATCTAAAAGTTCAATAGGCAGCATTACGCCCTTATGATTTTATCAGTATTATTGTCAGTCCAGGTTTAGGCATGTTTGATAGTTGGCAACCCTAGTGAAGCCCCTTAGCGTCTAATTAGGGATGTAACCGTGCAAATTGTGGAGAATGGGGTTAGTTAAAACTATTATAATTGAAATCTTGTTAACGTCGATCCACACAATATTGCAATTAGACTTCAAGTTTAAATACCATTTGTGTTCCCAGTTGTTAAATGTGCGTCAAAATGTAGACAGGAGTCTACTGGGCATAGTTGTAGACTGAGCATTGGTGGACCGGTAAACCTAATAACACTTCCCGACCTGAGAATTAAAGCCTTGACCTCATGCACAGCCGTCGCCATTCACTACAAGACAGGCCTATTCCAAAAAGGGCCTGTGTCCAGGAGTGGGACAGTTTATAAAATAGCCCTTAAGTCTCGAATTCCGGGTCAGGCCAAAAATGTTATTGGGTTTTTCTGCCAAGAACTGTCAGTAGCAGCCCGGAGTTAAGAAAGGCAGTGTTACACACCTCCTCGGAAAGCACGTAAAGCCGTTAGTCCTGCGCCTGATCTCTCTCCGGTCGTGTCAGATTGCCGTCCTATCGGAACATGAGAGATAAGGGACAGAGTGCACTTGTATTTGTGCACATACTTGTGCACTATAATATCTCCTGCGCAGTTAGCCAGTCTCCGTTAAGATTGGCCGCCGTTCCCGAAATGCGGTAAGGACCACATTATTTAAGTCTCAAATTAAAATACATTTTTACTTATATCATAAAGAGGAAAGATTTGATTTTTGTTTGTTTGTAAGGATTTAACTGAAAAACTACACAACTCTTCTCCCTAGCCTTTATTATTCCCAAGTCACTTGGGGTCGGCTTTTCTGGTCTAACCGGATTTGACTGGATATCAGTTTTTACCCAGAGCGGCTGCCACCTGACCTCCGCAACCCGAAGGCTAACGATACCCGAAGGCTAGACTAGTGTCAGGATATTATAGGGCACTGACTTCCTAATAACGACTGCCATAGATGCCTCCTAACTAAAAAAACACAACTGCTTTTAAAAATTCTTTCACAACATATATTATATATTCTATAAATAACACTGTTGCTAACACAACCTAACCTACTTTTACGTGAGTGAAACCGCGGGCAAAAGCTATATTTTTATATTTACGTAAAAGATACAGACAACCCTACATAAGACGGTTTACAAACAAATTTTACGTGTGTGCGATCCATAAAATAGTGGCACAATCATATCCAAGTGTGCGTTGTGAAATCGCCACATTAATTAGCACATAGAAACACATTGCATAACGCGGGTCTGCTTACATTCACGCATAGTACTGCCATAAACCGAGCATTGACTCTGGGCCTATAAAAATTATACTAATCAACGTATACTTGGTCTGTCGACAGTTGCTTCAGTGATGATATATACTAAAGTGTTAACGACAGCAGTTTGATAATTAATGTGATGTTTTTGTGATGTATAATGTGCGACTACTAAGTGTCTAGGTTTTGATTCCCGGGTCGAGCAAAATGTTTTTGGATTTTTCTGTTTAGAAATTCTTAGGAGCAGCATGATATGGATAAATCTTTTAAGAGCTCCCCAACAACCTACAGGAACACCCCAGATTTTTTAGTGGGTATACCAGCACTTCATGCTGGGAGTCCCGTCCCACACACCCCGCCGGTGCCGTCCCCTAGCCGGCGGACAGTGCATAGAGCATTTTTGCTGGGAACCAAAAGAAAAGAAGCAGCATGTAGTTTGGAACTGTACTTGGCAAACAGTAACAGGCTTGCTCTTTCGTGGGACCAAAAACAATGGCTGGCGAAATATGGGTGTAAAATGACATGTGTGAGCTCGCTTTTCTTAGTGTGGAAATTTTTTCGTGCGTTTAGGTACGGTGATCTATGACTTAAATATGTGGTGATAGATCTCTGTTTCCCCTTTGGTATAAAAGCGTGAGACTATGTATCTACCCGTATGTATATTTTAATGTATACCTACAGCGTATAACATTTAAGTATGGATATATTTTAGAGTTATCGAAGCCTTAAAAAACTTCAGTCGTCAATTCATTTTATAAAACAATATTATTTTAAGACTGACTGGTTAGTCACTTGGCATAATTGCGCTTATGTTCACATGCGATCGTGACGTATTGGATAAAGTATTATTAGGTCTCCCTTTTAAGATATTCTCAGTAGTAGCAAGGAGTATAAATGTGCCCGATATTATTGGTTAGTCGCTTGGTATTACTTTGGCTAGTCGGCAAAATGTGAGTAGAGTAGATTTCTGCCTACCCCTTCGAGGATGTAGGTGCGCTAAGTTCAAACTCATACCATGTCATCATTTTTTATTTTGATCTATTGAATTCATAATCTATAGAGAATTGAATATGCAATATTTAGTAAAGACACGAGACGATAACTACATACGTGCATCCAATTATATGCATGTATGTAAATATAAACGTATCATGTGGGAACAAAATAAAAAAATATGTTGCCTACAAGCATACGCCAGCCTGTTTATACTAGGTATAATAAATGGTACTACAGCGTGAGAACACCGATTCGTTAAGCAACCGATGCGTTGAAGTGCACACTACATTTTTTATTATTTAGGTTGCAACGTTTTGTGCAAACGTGCGTGCATCGGATGCGAGTTGGCGAAGCGGGGAGTTATCGAAGCTGCGTGCGAAGAACAGCTAACGGGTCAGCCGGGCCAAAGTAAACAATTACGATAGCATTGTTAGCGCGGTCGTCGACCTGACACTCCCCTCCCTCCCCGCTACCTCACGTATTACCAAATAGCGCAGCCACTCGCGCGCACGAAACGACACGCGCCAAGCGCCAACGCTACACCATTTGCATGCGAATACGTGATTCACCTGACGTCCCGACTCCTATTATACGATATCTAAGATAAACTATATACAATAATCTAACACGTGTCCTCAACTTTCGTTTTTTATACTAAACTAGTGACCTGCCCCGGCTTCGTACGGGTAATACAAGATCTTAAAAAAACAATCACCTAAACCTTCCTCAGGAATCACTCAGTCTATTGGTGAAAACCGCATGAAAATCCGTTCAGTAGTTTTTGATTTTATCGCGAACCGACGACGGGACTTTGTTTTATAATATGTAGTGAAAAGTATCTAATCAGGCGAGTCCGAGACAGCAGTTGTTTAACATTTATCACGCGGTCCGTTTCATATTTCACGATGTCTCCCGTTCTAAAATCTTAACAGAAAAGAAAATAGCCCTCCATTTTCGCGGAGCTAAACAACGACAGTGATCCGAGGCCGGGGGGAGAGCCGCACTGTTTCCCGACGAACAAAATGCCATCGCAAACTCGTCAATATATCAGAATTGTCCAACGCAGAGAAAGAGGAAAACTGCGAGGGACGATACGCTGATAGTTTCTGAAGCGATAATACTACAACTCTAGACCAATTTACGCACCAAGGGTAAGTAAATGGCGGGCCCTTTGGAAAATTTGGGGTCTGAGCAGACGAGATACAGCTGCGATACAGATACGATACACGTATGCATAATGTAATGACGGGAATTACGTCACTCGTGATAACAGCAGCCGGTCGAAAATAACACTAACTAATGTTGATAGTGTTTCCGTGTCAAGTAAACAGTTGATGTGATTAGTTCGTTCAACATCAGCAACGCTGTAGTCTTTGTTCCAGTTAGCAATACATTTCCGTCTGCGTTTTCAATATTCTTTATAGTTACAAGCCTCATTTAGTCTTGCTGTCTCTGTTTTCTTCGGGAAGGAACTCGAACAATGCATTTCTGTCTTTTTCCTTTTTGATTGAGCTCGTTGCGAGTTCCGAGACATCTTAAAATTTGTGAAATACGTCGAGCATTACCGCACGATGTTCATCAAGCAAGCGAAGATTGTAAATGTACACAATTACTTTTACCAACCAATATAGTCGGATGATATCTAAACGGCATTTCAAAACGAACAGTTGAAGCTTACAGACGTACCTAATCCAATCAAATAGGGTTTAGTACGAGACCACAAAACCACATTTCTTCATAGTTCGTGCAGACCACAGATTCATTATTGGGCGGGTGGCGACGCCGCAGATATCAAAGGTCATATAATCGCGCGCTCGACCTGAGCCGATCCCCAGGGCATGACGAAACTAACCATCCTCACACAATTCCAAGTAACTTGTTTCTCTTTATTGTACAAAGCCACATTTATATAACGTGTATTATTTTTCTTGCAAATACATCATCTAAAGCGTCGACTTTAATATTCATACAGAATTTACTGCGAAACTACTTTGCGGAATATCTTCAAGATGTTTTCCATGTACTATTCAAATGTTGGAAGATATTTTATACATAATAACTGAGGATCGCACCGGTGGTTTCTATACAACGCTGCAAAATCTAAAGTCTTATTCTTCAAATGTATAAGAGGGCTCTCAATGAGAGAATGAACAAAAACGTTTTGGTAACGCGCCGTCGGAAACTTGTGAGAGATATAAACACAGATAAAATAATGAGCTGAGAATAAATCGCGTAGTCATAAATCGTGTGATTCGCACCAAGTGAAGTGAATCTGATTTGTGTCCCGTCTACGGAGGCAGTTAGAAAGTATACGTAAGTACGCAATATGTGGCGGTTGTGCGTTCGCGTCATGAATAGAAATCGCACTCCGTCGATAAGTTTGTACCAACTCTGAGGAGTGCGCCCCAGTAATGGCTCCCTGATAGACAAGGGACAAATCCACTCCTGTTTTATTACTTTACTATCTACATATTATATTGCGTTTGTTTTTGTATGAAACTCATTGGCACTTGAGCAATGAGAGATTGTGTACGCTACGTTTTCCTTTTATGAGTAAACTCTGTATGCGAGATAAAGTTTATTGCAGACGAATTAACCAAATTATATTAGCTATACATAACTACTCGTGTTCGGAATGAAAACATAATAGTTCATTGTTGGAACACAGAACATTGGAGAACATAATTTTTGTTGAATCCAGACCATTTGGCACGCGGTGAAAATCTATCTTTGCGTATCTACCTCGTACCATGCGGTAAGTAAATCGATTTGAACACTTCAGACATAAGAAGAGCGATGTTCCGATCTAAACCTCGCCTCTATCCTTTTCTATCCGCTTATTTGCAATCGGATCTCTCGTTCTGACCGTTCTCCGTTCTTCCAATGATTGTAGCGAATAGTAAATTTTGTGAAATATACCTTCGGCCAGCGTTGGGACAGTAAGAGTCCATATATTCTAGTTTTTAGAGAGAACCCCGCTGTTTTCCTCAGAGCAATGCGTCGTGCCCTCTCGAATGTGGCCACATATATCCGGTTGGATTAGTAAAATGTCCCATTTTTTATTCTGGTAATATGATTTGGAAGGACTGATAGGAATTGCACTTGTTCGGAGATATAAAGTTTCAGATTTATATAATAGGATATGGTTTCGGTTGGTAGTAAGTGTAGTTGGTGGCAATAGGCGGACGGTCAGAGGGGAACCGTTTATTTTGTCAGATATTTGTTCCTATAGGCTATAATAATCATAGTTTATTTATTTGATTTCTTGTTCATTGGTAATGCTGTAGTAGGGAAAACTGTAAATGTACGCGAGTGGTATAGATTAGAACTATATTGATAATTGAAAATTGTCATGATATATTTACAGACGATGGATGTATTTTACATCATCATTTTAATTGTATATCATACACTATCGCTTATATAGCACGTGAGAGAGGTGCAGTGCACCCACATTTCCAATTTTACTAGTAGGCGTGCTTAGGTTATGTCTTCTGGGCACATTTCTAGAGCCTGTCCGTCAAATAAGATTTATTTAACAGAAAATCACACTTTACTCAACACTGTCATCAAACCCCGGGGCTCATGATCGACCTTAAACTAATGCAACATCACTACATTATCGACAAAACCAAAAACAGCAGTCTCCCCACAAGGAAAGTCCTTAATGGTTAATTGCACGGATACAAAATAAAGAAGACTGTTTATAAAAGCAAGATTTTTCAAAAGACTAGCTCCGTAAAATCTTCTTGCAAGTAGATACCAATTAATTTCATAAGACAGTGATTGATCGGTTAATAAGTACTAGCGGTCGCCTAGTGGTCAAAATTC
Source organism: Catocala nupta (assembly GCA_963675205.1). NCBI lineage: Eukaryota > Metazoa > Arthropoda > Insecta > Lepidoptera > Erebidae > Catocala > Catocala nupta. The sequence continues at coordinate 26,822,270 of OY776093.1, forward strand.
GACCAATATTCCTAAGCTTGCTACTTTGATTTCTGTATTACATATAAATAAGGTATAGGTAACCATAGATACAAAGAATTGTACGACGTCAAACGAACAATGCCGAAATACTACGAACGCTATTCGACTGCTTGTGTCAAATACATGATTGTGTGCGTGTAGTATTTTTCTTTTATTTAATGTATTTCTAATGCATGTTTTATAAAAATATTAGGATTCGCCCCTCCTTCTCCATATACGCTTCAACTGTACCAAATGTCATTCTCCTCCGCCCGCGCAATTTTCGTAAAATGGGTACAAAGTTTTTGCTTCACGTATTAATATATTAATGTGTTTGTAACTAGCTTTTTACCATATACTTACGCCAAAACGCTTTAGAAAATGCTCTTTTGTTTATTACAAACTAGATGTTGACTTCACTCGCAGATTTTGTCAATCAATTTCTATCCTCGGGAACAGTACTTTTATTATTTCTGAATGAAAGGTATCCCATGTCCTTTTCTGTACCCTAACAACGTGTATGCGACTACAACATGCGTCGAGTAGTTAAAGTGTAATTTCTGCCTGCAGGTTTGCCCACGAGGACGCATGATAAGAAAAAGTATCCTATCTATTAACGAATTAATAGATAGACCATGTACCGGTGAATAATATATCCATGTCTTATTCACATCCGTGTAACGAACTTATAAATACCTCCACAATAACTGGTTCACAAATACCTAAATGATTCTGATGACAATATTTCGCATTATACTTAACTGCAGGGATTATATCGAGAGTGTAATAACCACAACTGCACGCAAACTCGGGATTCTAAACAAGGTGCAGCGTTACTTTACTCCTGAACAGCGGTATTTGCTGTACAAGGCCCAAGTCTGTAGCAGCATGGAGTACTGTTCGCACCTTTGGAATGTTTCCGCTAAGTACCTACTCAATGCTTTAGATAAACTGCAGCAATCTTCAGCAAATCTTTAAGATGGCTCTTTGCGCACGTTTTAATGGCAATAATATTGTTTTCGATGCTCCACCCCACGATGTTACACAATAGGTTATGATTGATTGGCATAATGCTAAATACACCTGTTTTAGTAATTTAAATTTTACATAATATTGTCTTCTGTTTACGCGAATGTTATTCATTGAAATTAAACTACTATATTCAGGTACTTTGAAATAACTACACTGGAACATTGAGACAACTACCATCTTAGTCTCCCCGTGACCATGGCTGCTGAAAAGCACCCGAAACGTCGGGGAAAGTGTAAACCAAAAATAAATAGATTTAATAGTTTAAATAATTTTATTAGCTTATAAATTAGTCAAATAAAATCAATAGTAGTAGTAGAGTAATATTTTCAAAATTTTGTAATACAGTGATAAATAAACAACGCGATAAAATCCGTATATAGTAGTTTAATTTAAATTTTGCAACGCCACGAAGATTCTTGAAAATATATATTAGTTTGCATACTCTATTACATAATAAATAAATATGTTTGCTAAAATTAAGGTTAATGTCAAGCGTGATGCCCAAGTATTTTATACAATCGGTTGCTTCTAAAGTGGGGCAAGTGCATGCGATGTCAGCAGATAGCAGACAATTATGTATGTGAGCAATAATGTTGTTTATGTAATATGGCGAATATATAGAAGAAGAGTATATACGTAGAATGACGCCTATTCACGTTTATCCATTGTCTAGTACTCATAATACAAGCATATGTGTAATAAATTACACATATGGTACAATCTTAGCAAGTGCTTAGTTTGGGCTAGATGGTGCTGTGTGTATGTGGTAGAATATTATTATTATTATTTTGCTGAATATTTGGTAAAGTTATTTTAGTTGGTAAAAATTGCACATGATGTTCGTTAGTATTTTTCTTTTTTCAATCATTGATTTTCAATAGTGATACTAAACGTTCTTAAGGTAAGACGTTAAGAACGTTTAGTATCACTGATGAAAATTTGTATAAAAAAATTAGTTTCGATTTGACTTTAACTTGAATGGCATGCTGATATTAAAAGCTCGTTCGGTTTTGTAAGTCGCTAATGCACTCGCACTTGGCCATTCTTGTATCCCATGATGTCTAATGTCTATTATCCTTTCAGAGACAGTTTTCCAACACACTCTTAGCGCCGAATGCGGTGTAAGATTACACTTGGGTATTGTACAGTTAGTGACATTACTAGCTGAGCGTTAAACAAATTTGTTACTTTATTTCATAAATATCAATTTGCTTATTATTCTTATTATAATTTTATTTAATAGAAATGGTATCGGCAGCGGTAGTGGGCGATTGTTGGACTGTCACTCAGAGGTCTCGAGTTCGATCCCAAGGCGCACATCTCTGATCTGATTTCTTTTCGAAGTTATGTGCGTATTAAATAGTTAACTGTCACTCGCTTTAACGGTGAAGGAACACATCGTGAAGAAACCTGCATGTCTAAAAATACTCCGTTCTCGAAGATGTGTGAAGTTTGCCAATCCGCAATGGGCCGGCATGGTGGACTGTGGCCTAACCCTTCTCACACTGAAAAGAGACCCATGCCTAGCAGTGAGACAGTTTATGAAAAGAACTGATATTATATATATCGCAATTTACATAAAAAAGTTTTTAGTATTAAGTACATATATATGTATATATCCTCTGAACCTTCTGGAAAAATCTTTGGTATTTATTTTCGCGACCAATCACAACGAGTTTTCCTGAATCCCCCGTAGTGGTCACTGACGCGCAACGGTAGCGTTTTATTGACTCCACGGTACAACAATTTGTGGATCAGACAATTTCTTCTTTCGTGTGGGATCGAACACTCAGCGCAGTGGATATGGCGAGGCGACGTCTTAATCCATTATGCCAACCATCCAGTTCTACAATACGAATTGTGATTAAAAGAATTATCCTAAAACTGTTACTGCAGTAAAATATGAGTAATTACTATTATTCTATTTAATACATTACTTCACAATCTCGGTAGTATTTATCGATTTATGTCGCTGACAGTACATAGCTTTGTCATAGTCTTTACGAACACTGCATTAGCTATATCATTGTTTAAAAGTGACTTTCGATAGGTATTACTTTCATATTAAAAACATATACATATGTTCTAATTTTCGTTGACTCTGATGACGTTTTAATTTGTATTTCGTTTTCTTTATATTTGTATTAGAAACATTTTATAATAGATAAGTATACTTTATTATATGTATACTGCAATTGTCTCTCGATTAAATTAAAAACAAATTTTCTGATTGAATGTTCTATACATTCAAATGGAAAATTTGTTTTGTTTTATAGGAATTTTTCGTAAAACATAATCAGCTGATTAAATAATTTGTATGGGTAGCAAATGTATTTTGATATTTTTTGGGTACAGATGCTTTATAATGCACGGGATAATTTTACCCAGTTTAATACCTCTGGGCTAAGATTTATTCTAAGACTAATCTTATAAATTTTCTAACTTTCAGCGGCAGATATTAATAACTAATCTAATCATGAATCTTAAGTCTAGAAATTAAAATTTGTTCGTCGTAAGAACAGATTTTGATTTCAAATCTTAATGTTATATTTGATTGATTATAAAAGTGAGTAGTCACTATGAATAGCTGAAATTTTAAACGTACTTATTAGATTTGATTAAATTGATTATAATTCAACAAGTTAGGCTGAACCAGCACTCTTTGTTTATTTTGTATAGGACGTGTATGATAACTGGAACAGACCGAAAGATAACTCACCAAAGTAAACACAAATCATTGTGTATGTATTATTACTAAAGATTGCCTATATGGCGCAGCGGTAATGAATACGGCTGCTATGCACGATATCTTTGGTTCAATTCCCGGCTCAGAAAAGTGTTACCGGGATTTTATATAGAGAATTTCACGGTAGCAGCATGGATTCTGAAACTCTGTGCGGTAGACGGTGATAGGCTTTTACGTGGCATGACGTTTATTGGTGAATATGATCAAAATTATTAAAGAAACAGTTAGTTTGAAAATCACAACGTTACTGGTTTCCTTCATACAAAGCTGAAACTTCATATTTAAACCCCTATTATGAATTACGAGACATTGGTGACAATTCTGTTGTCACAAAATTCTCTTATCTTAACTAAAAATATCTAAAATTTAGTTTAGCCCTGTCAAACGACATTTCGTATTCTGAAATCACTAAAAGTGACAGGACTAAAATAAATTTTAGAGATTTTTAGCTAAGATAAGAGAATTTTGTGACAACAGAATTGGCACCATTGTCTTCGACTTATGTCGCGTAAATGTAGGCTACGTTAGTAACAATACTTTTTCAGGATGAAAGGTACCCTATATTTTTATCTGTTCTCCTGACAACATGTATGCGAAATTTCATAATATGTGGGGGAATAGTTAAGGCGTGAAAGCGTAACTAACAAACTGACATCCGCATTTATAATATACTAGTTTTCCCCGCGGTTTCACCCGCGTAAGTCTCGTTCCCGTGGGAATATCGGGATAAAAAGTAGCCTATGTGTAAATCCAGGTCTCTAGCTATCTGCACACCAAGTGTCATCGCAATCGGTCAAGTAGTTTTTGCGTGAAAGAGTAACAAACATCTATACATCCATACATCCTCACAAACTTTCGCATTTATAATATTAGTAAGGACTAGCTAACCCGCCCGAGTTTCGCACCGGTAGTACAGAACTTAACAAATTATAAACCTAAACCTTTCTCATGAATCACTTTGTCTATTAGTGAAAAACGCTTGAAAATCCGTTCAGTAGTTTCTGAGTTTATCGCGAACAGACAGACAGACGCGACGGTGGACCTTATTTATAATATATAGTGATAATAAGGATTTATAGAAAGCAAATCCGTAGCAAGCTCATATGTTTATATACTTCGTTATGTATAAAGCTTAGATGTAAACCTGCGATAGATCCAGTCACGTCCTTATCTCTCACTAGACAAGGCTCTCCCGCGTCCAACCATCGCACGATCACGTAAACACTCCGGCAATTTGTGAGAAAAATGTGTGATAGTTTCGACGTGAGCCCTTATGCTCAGGTATGCGATGTATTCATTAAGTACACGGCATTGTTGGATTCGTAAAATTATTTTTAGTATATCGTAGATATTATATATAATAAAAATCTTTGTAATATTATAAATACGAAAAGATGTACGTTGGTTTCTTGGTTTACCATTACTTTACATAAACATGGACAGACAAAAATGTTTAGTAACTTAATACCGAGTGCTTTTATTTTAAAACGAACAGGTTCAGTTTTTAGCTTGGATAACTGTTTTTAAAATACTAAAGAAATCTTTTAGTTTTGTTCAAATTCGATATTGGGACCCTTTAGAGTATTTTTCGTTATTTCATGTACTTACCTAACATATGTAAGTACATATTTTTAGATAAATTCATTCGGAAACATTCGGAATGCACGTTCGGCATAGTAGTATGAATGCCTCGCCATTCGAGTGACCCAAGTGTATAAATTATTTTTTTAAATTAGAATAAATTAATTTGCTCACTATTAGTTGTTCCTCGAGCAGCGATAGCTCAGTGGGGAGACCAACAGACTGCAATGCAGAGGGTCTCGTGTTCGAACCCACGTCGCACACCTCTGACTTTCGGAAGTTATATGACTTTTCGAAATTATGTGCGTATTGATTGGTAATTATCGCCTGCTCCGTGCCTCGGAGAGCACGTTAAGCCGTCGATCCCGGCTGCCATGAACAACTATGGCAGTCGTTATTGGTGAAGTCGATACAAAAGTTCCCACTGGGTCGAAGTGTCGCCGGTCTGTACTGACTGGCCCCCACACAAGATAAGATAAGTTGTTCCTCGTTTGTTTAGTAAAGTGTAGCATAAGAATTAACTTTGCGAACCTTAACAGGAAACATAACTCAACAAAATTTTATTACACAAAAGATCAAGCAAATTAAAAAAATATGTATTTACACCTTAATAGCTAAAATGCTAGTCTTGCACAAACATTATTTAACGTTATGTTTATACCTACATGAATAAAATTAAAACATCATCACATCTCCTGTGCTATCCAGCGATACATATATTGAGAATGGGGTCAGTCAAGAGTGATGGTTCAAGGAGGCGTGGTGACACGCGTTTTTAATGTGCGCGTTAATCAAGCTCGAAATATACGCTGTGTATCGAGCCGATGACATGGGGAATGCAACTATGTAGTTCATGGACTATGGTAATATATATAATATATTAACACGCTTGTTATCTACACAGTGATAAGCAGAGACCATAATTATATGCTATAAAAGTTAAGGCTTAATTAAAAAATAAGAGAAAATACTTAATACTTATGTTTACTGAATATTGTACATGTCTACTGGTTCTCATTTTAACCCATGAATCTATTATATTTAATATGTGATAAATATCACTGGTGTCATAATTACGCTATATTTATTTGGTACATATTATTAAAAATCATAAAAAACAAGCAGCGATAGCTTAGTGGGGAGACCAATAGACTGCAATGCAGAAGGTCACGGGTTCGAACCGACGTCGCGCACCTGTGACTTTCGGAAGATATATGACTTTTGGAAATTATGTGCGTATTGATTGACTATAATCGCCTGCTCCCTGCCTCGGAGAGCACATTAAGCCGTCGGTCTCGGCTGCCATGAACATCTACGGCAGTCGTTATTGGGAAGTCAGTGCCCTCTAGTATCCTGACACTGGTCTAGCCTTAGAGTATCGTTAGCCTTCTGGTTGCGGAGGTCAGATGGCAGTCACTCCGTGTAAAAACTGACATCCAGTCAAGTCCGGTTAGACTAGAAAGCCGACCCCAAGTGACATAAAGGCTAAGGGAGAAGAAGATTATTGAAAACTATATATTGTGTTATTGTTTGTTTACCTTAATAAATAAAAAAACAGCTTTCACTTTAGTAATAGTCCAATAATTTATCTATACTTATGCATTATCACGCATGTACATTGAAGATTAAGCAGACGCGTATCACAGTTATTTAACCCGCTATATAAACGTCTCACGTTACAACGCGGGGTCTCCTAACACAGGTAATGTTTACTTAAAAGGAGTACGCCAACTACTGATTATAAAATAGAATATAAGAATATTGTCTTATATTTACGCGAATGTTATACATTGAAATTAAACACTTTATACGGATTTTGTCGCGTTGTTTATTTTACTTTAAACACTGTTATTACATAATTTTGAAAACTCTAACACTTCTATTATTGAACTTTACTACTATTTAAGCTATATATTTTCTAATTAAAACTATTTATATTTAAGTTTTTAATTAGAAAATATATAGCTTAAATAGTAGTAAAGTTCAATAATAGTAGTGTTAGAGTTTTCAAAATTATGTAATAACAGTGTTTAAAGTAAAATAAACAACGCGACAAAATCCGTATAAAGTGTTTAATTTCAAGAATATAAGAAAATGATAACAAACAATTTTTATTTTTATTTATTTTAGCACGAGACGAGCCTACCTGGACTCCGTCTTACTAACAGAAATCCTAAATAACATAGTCCGACTGTGAAACCGTACAGCACTGGACGATGAAATAATTAACACACAACAATAATAATATCCTCCAGACCGATTTCGGCCACGGCGGCCAGTCTTAACGGAGACTGGCCAACTACGAAGGAGATATTATAGTGCACAAGTGTGTGCGCAAACACAAGTGCACTCTCTGTTCCCTAACTCTCATGAGCCGATGGGACGGTAATCCGACACGACCGGAGAGAGATCAGGCGCAGGACCAACGGCTTTACGTGCTTTCCGAGGCACGGGGTGTCTTACACCGCCAACTTCCTAACTCCGGGCTGCTATTGAGATTTCTTAACTGAAAAACCCAATAACTATTTGTTGGCCCGACCAGGAATGCGAACCCGAGACCTCATGCACAGCAATCGCATTAACTATCGCTGCGGAGGCAACATGCAACGTCAATATGTAGCCTATTAAGTGTTATATATTTTTAATTTAGTATTTGCTTTGGTTTCAATGGGACTGGCATAGCAATAAAAGTCCGTAAATAAAAAAATAAAAAAAATGCAATACAGCTACTGGATTATTTTGTCCATCGGCATTTAATCACAATGCTTTTATCATTCTGTTCCGATATGGTTAAGCTGACGGGTTAAAGAGACAATGTTAACAGCAAAGAGCGCATTAATACATTCTTATCTAATGGTATTGCTATATACGATGACGTTGCGACGTTATCTCAAGAAAATTTTCGTCTACATAATAGACAGCCGATAGAGAGTGACATGTATGACGTACGGATAGGGCTGGCAAAACTTAACATTTAACACTGATGCTTAGGATTGAAAGATATCTTACTACTTAAGATATGCCCAGCAAAAATTGTCATTGGAACTGAATTAAACTGATGATTACTTTGAAATTAAACACTTTACAAGGATTTTTACTAGTTGGGTACAGCATGGGTGGTTCTTGAGCGTTGTGGGTTCGATCGCCACGATAAAAAAAATTGCATGATACATATAGTTGTTCTGAATCTGGATGTCCTAGTGTCCGTTCAACCATTGTTTAAATGTTAACAAAGTCACCCAAAATACAGCAATTACACCAATTATAATATTGTCTTCTGTTTACGCGAATGTTATTCATTGAAATTAAACTACTATACAGGGTGATTTTGAAATCGTGTAATTCCTTTTAACCACGCATTCTACTAGTGATATAGAATAACCCTGACCATATTTTTATTTAATTAGAATTTTTTTTTTTTGAAAAATTATTGTTCCATTTTTTTCGTGAAATGGTGTCAGATAGTCATATGTTAACCAACCGAGGCAATTTTATTTTTTTTCTAATTAAAATAAAAAAACATATTAATAATTAATGTCGTAAATAATAACGGGCGGTCCTTTTTATTGCCCCTTATTATTTACGACATCAGTTATTGTTATGTTATTATTTTTAAATTAGTAAAATATTAAGATTATATCAGATGGTTAAAATATGACTATTTGAAATCATTTCATGAAAAAAATCTGTACTCTAATTTTGCCAAAACCATTATTCTAATTAAAAAAAAATATTGTTAGGGTTATTCTATATCACCAGTAGAATGCGTGGTTAAAAGGAATTACACGATTTCAAAATCACCCTGTATACGGATTTTATCGCGTTGTTTATTTATCACTGTATTACAAAATTTTGAAAATATTACTCTACTACTACTATTGATTTTATTTGACTAATTTATAAGCTAATAAAATTATTTAAACTATTAAATCTATTTATTTTTGGTTTACACTTTCCCCGACGTTTCGGGTGCTTTTCAGCAGCCATGGTCACATAGTCTCCCCGCTCCGTATATAGTAGTTTAATTTCAATAATTACACCAATTGGTTGAATTGTGTGATGAAGTGATATACATATGAAATAAATCCAAATTATGAAGGAACAAAACCTTCCTCCGTTTAATTGCTTAGTAGATCATTTATTATGATTAGTATTTATTACCACCTATTGTATGTAATTCTTGCATAACAGTATGCTCACATAAAGTATAAAATGCTGTGCTAACCTTTAATTTAAAAGCATACATAAATATTATATAATAAGTGTTATTTAGTTAAATGTCTGGTATGTATTTTAGTTGGTAAGCCTTATTATTAAATAAATAAATAAATACATTTATTAGTCTCGTGTCAAATGTCCCTCACCGCGTCTGTCTATCTGTTCGCAATAAACTCAAAACTACTGAAAGGATTTTCATGCGTTCCTATAGACGGTGATTCATGAGAAAAGTTTAGGTGTATAATTTGTTAAGGTTTTGTACTACCCGTGTGAAACCGGGGCTAGTGTTCACATATCAAGCTAAATAATACCAATTTTATATTTTCGGGTTACTTGTAAGTGTTGCCAGCCCTACGAGTGCAAGTGACAAAGAGTCGTGTGCGAGTGTGCAACAATACGGGAGACGTCGACGGCCGCCTCACCGCTCCCCCGACGCACTGCCGACGCTAATGCCGACTACAATTGACGTGTATTAGCGAAAATACCGCAGCTCCAACATCGCACACGGCACGACTATTATAACGTCACATATCTAGACCGAATTTCGGTCACGGTGGCCAATCTTAACGAAGACTGGCCATCTGCGCAGAAGTATGTCCCGTACTGAGTTGGAACGAAAAAGTTTCAATACTAAGAAGAGTGAATTCACACATGAAATGGAGAACGATAGTGCACCATTTTCAATATGAATAAGCGAGATAATACTATGTTTGTAATTTAGATGCCATCTTAGCATTGTCTGCCAAATGAGAACATTCAGAAAGATGACCACATTTAGGTAGTAGGACGCTTTTATGTTTTCAATCTTTGGTACGAACACCAAATAAATAGCAACGATGGACTATTTCAATCCTAAAATATAAACAAGTTGGTATAAAGATACTTATTGAACACTTCCTTGATAACTTTACATTACACAGTGTCATCCGAAGATAAGAAACAATAAGACAAAAGGATCACAAGTTCTGATCGACCAAACACAAATCCAATCTTAGTTACACATCGTAAAGTTCTACTTACAAACAAAAACAAAACAGAATAATCAAAATGTTGCGCTCAATTTGAAATGGTTGGCTCAGTTTAAGATTTTAAGTAGTTCATTGTGTATCTTGCATTTTTTCGTATAGATGACGACGTGCCGCTCGATGTATGTATAGATAATATGCATTGCCTATACTCGTATATAATGTATAATAGCAGTGCTGAATTAAACCATAGATATGCCTTCATCACTACAAAACTCAGCTCACGACAAAAGTGTCCACACCAAGAAAAGTGGTCTTGCACAGGGCGAGAACGTTAGTGTACAATTTGGTGAACTAACATGCCATCAGTGTATGGAAGTGAAAAGCAAAGTGAAGAAAGAAAGAACACAAAATGGCTTCCTTTTACTGTTAAAATACGTATAGCGATTACTTATTTTTGATATCCTTGTAATAATTAAATTATTATATACGGCTTTTATCGCGTTGTTTTTTAACACTTTATTACATAATTTAGAAACTTACTACAGCTAGACTTCATGATACTTTGAGCTCATTCTGCCAACTAGAAACACCAATGATTAATTTATGTTCGAGTACTTTGAAATAACTACACTGGAACATTGAGACAACTACCATCTTAGTCTTCCCGTGACCATGGCTGCTGAAAAGCAACCGAAACGCCGGAGAAAGTGTAAACTTAAATATAAATAGTTTTAATAATTTAATTAGCTTAAAATTAGTAAAGTTTAATAGTAGTATAATAGTGTAACAGTTCCTAAATTATGTAATAAAGTGTTAAATAAACAACGCGATAAAATCCGTATATAGTAGTTTAATAATATTGTCTTCTGTTTACGCGAATGTTATTCATTGAAATTAAAGTACTATATACGGATTTTATCGCGTTGTTTATTTAACACTGTACCTATTACATTAGTAAAATTCAATAATAGTAGTAGTGTAACAGTTTTCAAAATTATGTAATAGGTACAGTGTTAAATAAACAACGCGATAAAATCCGTATATAGTAGTTTAATTTCAATTAATAACATTCGCGTAAATAGAAGACAATATTATCCTTGTAATATCTCTAAAGTACTAAACATAAACATAATTGCCAAGATATGAGTGTGCTGAACTTCATAACTATTGCATCTATATTTCAGCAACAAAATTAGAATTTATGCAATAGGGCAAGCTTATTACCACAACCAAAGTTATACACTAGAATTACGCATTGATTACTATTGAACATGTGCATTGGCTTCATGCTTATATAAAGATATATTTTTTATTATCTTTAGTGTCAGGCTAACGCCCCATCTGATGGTAACCGACTCATAGGTCCTGACAAAAATTCACACAGCCAAACCAATGCACACGATAACAGTAGTACTAGATCTTTAAACCGCATTTGAATAAGGATGCTTTTTCGCTAAATTCAAAAAATATTCACAATACTTTCGATTATACCACGAAACATTCCCTTCGAGAAACGCACCCACAAAAAAACAACCGCTCGACAAGATCACGAGGCCCATTATTCAGGGACTAATTAAATCAAACTCAGCAATAAGCGACGCTGCGCTACCCTTATTTTGATTGCTACCATGTAAATTCATTCTCTGGTATTCGTATTCGGTTCTAAATTAATTTCGTGTCCAACGGCATCCGACCGCAGCGGCCCAACATCGAAAACTTTATAAATTATTATTACAGCTACATAAAACAATCTACAAATATGAACTACATAACGGGAGAGCTCAAATTGAATTGTATAAATTCACTACGCCGCGCTGTGGACATAACATTAAATTTAGTGGCGAAGCGACCTTAAGTGCGACTTAAACGATTTGCGTTTAATCGCGCTCGGCCGGTTGGGACGGCCGCGTCCGCGTTCATTAAAAATAAATGATGAGAGAATGATGTAAGCCGATACAGCTGAAGTATTCGCCCGTTTCAGATAATACACACTTCACATTCCGGTGTAATTAACCGAGCAGGAGGCACGCGTCATAATGTTTTCATAGCGGGGCGCGTTGTGCTCAAAGGGCCGGGCGCGTATTAGTTTCGACCGCGCGTAGCCGCGCCGTTCGCGGCCGACCTCCGCCTGTCAGATGTCACCCTTTACCACATTCGAGGGAAGATATCTGTAGCGAGCGTCACAAGTAATTAAGAAGCCAGCCACGCTTTGTGCCGCCATCCCTGGGGACGACTCGGGGGGCGTTCCGCGCCTCTCCCCACTTACATAATTTCTCTTAACTGCATAATCGATACCAACGTGTCGCACTTATCCCGTCTAGACGTTGACGCCGTGGTTCATAAGTCTGCATCGTATTGCATTTCGAGTGGTTTGCGAGTAATGCAGCGCCGCCCTATGCCTCCGCTGATCCGTCGAGGGCCTGGAGTGTTTTCGGTGTCGCTTCTCCGTGTTTTCGAGCTAGATGAGCACTCTCCGCAGCGGGAACGTCAATAAACCTCGCACTGATATTTCAAATACTAAAGTTTAACCGCTCGTGTAAAATTTCATACTTAGGAGCGGAAAATATTTAATTGACAATGAATGTGACAGTGTAATGGCACGCGAGAGGGTTGCGAGCCAAACGGAGCGCGTCTCTGTTAATGGGGTCAACGAAATTGAGAAAAGTGAAACGGTGGAGTGGGCCGGACGGGCATTTATTACCGGCCGGATCCGACAACCCTTGTCCAGAAAAGGACGCGCGCATACACGCGAGAGAGACGCCACGCATTCCAAATAGCAGCGGACAAACAAAGAGAGAAGTAGCACTGGCCCGCGGCGCAGACGTCCTCGCCGAGGAGTCGACGCGCCACTTGCGAGGTAACTGCGACGTGCGTGAGCAGTGCCGAGCCACGGGCGCCCTGCCTCTCACGACAGCCTCCGTCAGCCGCACAACCACATGCCTCCTCATTTATAAGAACTATAAATAATTAATTAGCCGCACCGCCTCGAGGGACGCGTTCAGTTTACCCACATCAAGCCTGTGACATTTTAATGGCCTTTTAAACGCATCCACGTGAGCCTTCAACCCGCCATTGTACGCTGCATAAATAATTGAATATCGAGTTACAAAGATATACGGAGACGGCAACAGAAAAGATTGGATAATTATTTCCGCTTCCAATATTCGTATTCGCATGCTCGCCAACAAAGACGGGGTCTGTTACAAGCGGATCGCTGCAGGCTGTCTCCCTACGTACTCGTAACGCAACGTAAATCGGTGCATCCAATCACGGAGCGGCGGGGCTAGATACGGACTTGGAAATCAGTTTGCCACTATTGAATTATACGAGAGCTGCAGAGCCAGGACGTCATACGCCAAAGTTTAATCTCCCGGAGCGGCGGACGGGCTTATTATGCAAATAGTCGACGAGTCTCCTCGGTCATCTTACAGTCACGTACGTCGCGCGTCCCGGCGCAGCGCGTCGTGCACATGGCGCTGTTTACAAACCCGACGCGCATAACCGTTTAATAAACGTAATCGAGAGCGCACCGACCCGCCCGCGCTCCCGCGCGCATACGCCGTGCGCCTTACGCCCGACGGACGATGACAAAATAATTTCCCCGAACGAAATGTCTTCATTACACGACGATAACAAAATGGAACCTTGATGAAGATAAAATTATTTGACTATCAAAAGACGGGAGAAACTTCGACGACATCAATTTATTGCCTTCGAATAAAGTCCGACCTAAAATTTAAAATGAAGAAGGCATCGAGCGACGGAAACGAACGGGAGCGAGAGGAAAATCTAACTCTTTCTTTCGTCGAGAGCCAACCCCCGACGAGCGTTAATTAAGCGAAAATCGAAACGTCAAAGCTCGACTCGGGCTTTATGCAAATTCACCAGAATTGACTTTCGTGTCGACGGCGTTAGAATTTTTACCGCTTTCGAGACGATTGTTTCAACGAGGTAATTAGGTAAGCGATAAAGACACGTACGCAACACTCCTCAACTTTCTACAGACGTTTGACGATTCGCACGAGCCGGGCGCGAAGCGCGAGGCACGAGGCGCAAGGCGGCGAGGCGCGGGCTTGGTGACAGCCGTCGGCGGCGTCGCGAGTGGGTCGGTACCGGTACGTACCGTTAGAGTGAACTCTGCAGCGCCCGCGCTCGACCTCGCCGAGCCCTGGACGACCAGCGCCCCAGCGCCCTAACGCCTGCACTCTTATATAACCTCACAGTAAACACACGAGCACAGCACACGCGCACATCAAAAGTTTCGTAATTACGATACAAAATTAACACCGAATTATAAGAACAATATAATCGAGCAAGGGTGAGCGGAGCGCTAGTTTTTGTACTCGTATCGTGAGAATGGGCATTTAGCGGCCCGGTTATTCGAGCCGTATCGCGTGATATCATTAGAACATTATTGCTACCACAAATTTCTTTGTCACTTAACTGGTACTGGATTTGTTGGATTTATTGAGCGTGACAACGCAGACTGTGCCGAGAATTTTGTAGCTGTCCCACATAACTGGGCTCACCCGCTGTTTCTTGTAAAATATGCTCGGCGGCGCAGCACGTTACGCCCGTTCGTGATAGCACGCCGAGAAGTGCACCTAAACTTGTTTCGTGTACACGGACCATTGAATTAGATGCGAGAGTATTAAATAAGGATAAATATATGTATATTGGAGTGGCGAGATACGAAGACAGGCGTGCTGTGGGCGGGACTCTTGGCTTAGAAACGGAGCTTCGGTAACGAAGTGATAGCCAAGAGGAGTTGGCAACCGAGATAGCAAAAATCATACGTCAGACATGTTGGAAAATAATAGGGTAGCGTAGTTCCGATGTGTCGGGAATACAGGATGGAGAGGAAGTGCGGAGCGCAGGCCACTCAACCGTTTTATGCCAATATTCTGTTCTTTGGGCTCAGACATTATTATTTGTTGCTCTTTTGTAGAAACTGTGGCGGTTGCACCCAGAAGCTTACCTATTTAGGCATGAACAAGATAATGAATGTTACAGGATTGTCCTATACATACCTAGGTATATAAATAGATATCGATATTATGATTTGTAATTTATCTACCCGCTCCGCTTTTCCGAACTCTATTCTGTGATTTATGGTTTACGCTTTTTCGGACGCAGTGCCTAGCTATCTGTCCTATCTTTAAATGTACCTATGCTCTTTTCTTTACAGTGTTGAAAGAAAGAAAGAAAATTATTCATTTGAATCTCCATGCATACATAATTTTAAAAGATATAACAATACATACAATTAAACAGAAGGTGAAAGGATACAAAGAATATCCAGACTAAGAACACTTATAGGTAACATTAGGTACAACACACAGATTTTATTTCTCATTTTGGACTCGAATCAAAGACACTCAACGTAGTAACTACACAAACCATACATCATTCTTCACTTACAGACACCTTATTCAAAAAACAAAGCTTAATTTTACATGTTCAATACATTGGTTCCCCCACCTCCCACTTAGCAAGCTACACCACTATTATATATAGCTGTAATTAATTTGGCCGTTTCGATTTCCTGGCCAGAGTAAACTGATATCACAAACGAGGCAGAGGGGATGTAGCAAAAACATCCGAATCTAAATACAAACAATAACTGCCTCAAAATGGCGTCCAAATATATGACGCAGTGGGGATTTGTGATTAAATAGTTTTTACACGGAAATACACAGATGGTCTAGTGCTTTAAGAATTACTACTGCGCGGAGATTTGTGGGTTCGATTTGGGACAAAAATTTGTATGATCTACACATAGTTGTTTCCAGTCTGGGTGATCGAGGTATTCACTGTTTGAATGTTTGTAAAGTCTCTAGTGGTCAAAGATTTGTCGGCCTCGATGGCGTAGTGGTTAGTGTAACCGACTGCCACGCCTGAGGTCGCGGGTTCGAATCCCGCACAAGTCAAACGTTTCATGTTTGTCTTGGTCTGGGTGTTTCTATGTATAATATGTATGTATTAACAAAAAAAGTATACATGTATGTTTATCCATTGTCTAGTACCCATAGTACAAGCTCTGCTTAGTTTGGGCTAGATGGTGTTGTATGTATGTAGTAGAATATATTATTAAAGATTTAAATTATACATACACTCACCAAATCACAGTCACTAATTCATACTTACTTATATCGCACTTATCGTACACATTAGATAAAGAACAATAGTGTACAATTTTTAATAAAAGTGGGGTTGACAATACTATATTTATTGAAATTAAACTACTACATACGGATTTTATCGCGTTGTTTATTTAACACTGTATTACAAAATTTAGAAACTGTTACACTACTACTACTATTAAACTTGACTAATTTTAAGCTTATTAAATTATTAAAACTATTTATATTTAAGTTTACACTTTCTCCGAAGTTTCGGTTGCTTTTCAGCAGCCATGGTCACGGGGAGACTAAGATGGTAGTTGTCTCAATGTTCCAGTGTAGTTATTTCAAAGTACCCATACATAATTTAATCATTGGTGTTTCTATTTACAGAATTACTAGATTTATAATTCAGATGTCATATTGGCACTGTTTGTCACCTTTCTGGACGTTAATAAGTCATATTAACGTCAAGAAAAATGAACATGTTTAAACGTCGCATCTATGATATCATAGATGCGACCTATTACGTTTTAATATGGTGTCTTTATCCTAACTAATATTATAAATGCGAATGTGTTTGTTTATTTAATACGCTTTCACGCCTTAACTACTTGACCGATCATCATGAAATTTCAATTTCAATTACACGTTGTCTGGCGTACAGAATAGAACATAGGGACATACCTTTGATCAAGAAAATGTACTGTTACTAACCTTTACCTTCATTTACACAAGCAAAGCCGTGCCCAAAATCTAGTAGATTATATATGTACCTAGTATTATTTATGCCCGTAAACTGTCCCCGTGGCGCAGCGGTAGTGAATGTGACTGCTATGCATGAGGTCTCGAGTTCGAAGCCCGGGTCGAGCCAACAAAAGTTATTGAGTTTTTCAGTTAAGAAATATCAATAGCAGCCCGGAGTTAGGAAGTTGGCGGTGTTAGACACCCTGTGCCTCGGAAAGCACGTAAAGCCGTTGGTCCTACGCCTGATCTCTCTCCGGTCGTGTCGGAATACCGTCCCATCTGATCATGAGAGTTAGGGAACAGAGAGTGCCCCTGTGTTGGGGACACACTTGTGCACTATAATATCTCCTGTGTACTTGGCCAGTCTCCGTTAAGACTGGCCGCCGTGACCGAAATTCGGTCTAGAGGATATATTATTATTATTT
Source organism: Catocala nupta (assembly GCA_963675205.1). NCBI lineage: Eukaryota > Metazoa > Arthropoda > Insecta > Lepidoptera > Erebidae > Catocala > Catocala nupta. The sequence continues at coordinate 26,840,109 of OY776093.1, forward strand.
ATGCCCGTAACACAGGGCTTATGGCCAATGTTGTCTTTTTAAACGAGGTGGGTGTAAAAACCCAGGGTTCAGCCTCTTCGTCTCCATGTGACCTTTTTTTCCATCAGCTTTTTGTATATCCCACTGCTGGGCAAAATCCTCTCCCTTGGATTTCCAAATCACTCTGTTGGTGGATATCCTCTGACCACATGACCCCTATATCTCGGGGGTCTTTTGACCCATACGGGCCATATTCAAACTCGACCGAGGGATGACCCCAAGGTGTCTGTACACCAAGTTACAAGTCAATCAGTCCAGTGGTTCCGTAGCTATGCCTGTCACTAACAAACTGTCACTAACAGACAGACACACAGACCCACACAGTGTTTTCATTAATCTCTTCGAAGAAGACTCAGACGTTAATAAAGATTGTTGGTAAAATATTTGTTTAACTTTTACCGAAAAATTAAATATACCTACATGGCGAGTTTAAAATTGCGTTTTGATTAATCCTATAGTTACAAGTGTGAACATGAGGATTACGGCTTATCGGCACAAGTTACATGTTTCATAGTAACTAGCCAAGCTATTCGGAAATTATACACCGAATATTTCAACACGTGAATTATTAAAGAAATAGCTTGGTGTTATCGGTGACATTATTTAAGTGTTTTTTTTAAGGTAGGCTATGTCCTTACGTATATTTTATGTTTCTTCGTATCTTTTTTAGTAGGCAAACCAATATGGCGGACTGGTAGCTAAATACAATACATAACTATGTTTTGTCTTCCCTGTCATCTCTATTTATTAGAAGTCTGAGAAGTAACTAAATAACTTAAAATTACAAAATAAATTACGATTGTAAATTTGTGTTCTGAGCCTCCTTTTAAGCCTGAAAATCTTAAATTAGGAGGCTCTCTTATTTTTTTGTTAATAAGTTTCTTGTTTATCAAATAATACAACAGAAATAGTAAGTATAGCGATTAAGCTATGTCCAAGTCAGGTTATATCAAAATGTGGTGATAGTTCATTAGCCGCAACAACGTAACAAAATGTTAAAATTACTTTAAAACGAATAGATTTATTATGAGTTGAGTTGAAATGCTGATATTCTGAGACAAATAAGTGTACTCGCTCGGGGAAGGACCATATTCTTACACGAAGAGTAAAGAGCTGGCGTAATTCTATTGCTGCGTTTCGGCAGAATGGGTATAAAATGAGATATATGATTGATTATGAAGACGTGAATTTGATTCCCTGAGCGAACAAAGTATGATGGGGTATCTTTTGGAAAAAGCAGAATAAAGGCTTAGAAATTACTGCCAGCCAACATAATTATTACGTAACATATAAAGTAGCAACCGACAACGCAATCAAACCTATTATTCACAACACAACACAAAACTTCAATAAAAACAGTTAGTAATCAACCAACATTTGTACTCGAGTTACCGCTGCCGATGGCCATGTCGTAATGAACTTGCTAAACTGCTTTTAATTTCGCACCATCCATCAAGAGGACACGCCCAAGGATGCCAAAGTAAACACATGTATCGCGCGTAACGCACTGGGTCTATAATCATCCGCGATATAGGGCTGCCGGAGAATCACCGAGTATAAACAAAAAATGTACCATAGATTATCCTAGAGTTATAGAGGACTAGCTATCATATAATGCATAGATGGTGTGCTGTTTTGACGGTATTGAGAGGAATTCGAAATTTAAATGAATTGTTAATTTGAGTGATCTGAAGACAGCTGTTTTGATATAATATTGTCTTCTGTTTACGCGAATGTTATTCATTGAAATTAAACTACTATATACGGATTTTATCGCGTTGTTTATTTATCACTGTATTACAAAATTTTGAAAATATTACACTACTACTACTATTGATTTTATTTTACTAATTTATAAGCTAATAAAATTATTTAATCTATTAAATCTATTTATTTTTGGTTTACACTTTCCCCGACGTTTCGGTTGCTTTTCAGCAGCCATGGTCACGGGAAAAAAAAAATAGATTTAATAGTTTAAATAATTTTATTAGCTTATAAATTAGTAAAATAAAATCAATAGTAGTAGTAGTGTAATATTTTCAAAATTTTGTAATACTGTGATAAATAAACAACGCGATAAAATCCGTATATAGTAGTTTAATTTCAACAGCTGTTTTGAGTTTTGGAGATTTATTTGTACATATACTACAGCCATATGTGCTTTAAGCAAAGCTAGACGACAAGCCATCAAAAGAGGATCCTCTACGATGCTACCGTAGGACACAGACCTAGGGCATTACTACCAACTCTTAAAGCAGCGTCATTACATGTACGAGTATGAGGTAGTGCATTACACAGTGTATAGCTTCATCTGGTTCTAGCAGATGCAATAATAATGCTTTAAAGCCCAAGCCCTCTTTTATTAGCAACATTCATCATTAACTAGTAGGTACTTACCCAGAACATCACCACGTGTCATTAAAAAGTCATGGAGGTAATTAGTGACTACATGGAAAAACATTTTATGTAGATTTTTATGGCAACTCCCGCACTAGATAATACTCCTGCATGGCGTTATTTGAATTCATGTTATTCCCCTATTAACGTACATTTAAGCAACAAACACTAATAGAAAGAAACTTAGTCAAATATTTGTGATTTACATCGATCGAACCCATAACATCAGACATAGTACACACGGCTACAGATCAAATTAGACACCTATATACGCTACAACTACGCTATATACAAAATAGAGAATTGTCGGAAAGGTACGGTGCATAGTGATGTAGACCCATCATGGTGCACTAGCGCGTGCGGCGATGTCCGCGGCCCGTTCAGCGTGAATGAGACAAAATAACAAAAATATAACGTACTCTCTCGCACGATTCGCAGTATTCAACTTCAAATAGTTCAAAGTCTAAACAGTCTAGATTGATGTGTTTCTGTGTGTACGTACTGTCCACTGAACCCGATTCGCCATTCATACCAGTTCTTTTTTATTTAAGACTGCGCCGAGCGGAATGTGCCAAAACAGGCGGTCACAGTTAAGTTGATAAAATCAACACTTTTTATTTAATACAAATATAAAATATACATTTGCCATAACACTGAATGTGTTTACAATTACCTCGTGTAAAAACTTAAAATAATTAATACATTCGCCTACAAAATTACGTAAATTTGCACGAAAAATGCAAAAACGTAAGCTCGTGTTACGTGATTTTCAGATTATAACAGTAGAAATCTATCCTATTTAACAGCTTAAACGAAACATAAATAGTTATATTACAATTTGTCCGTCCCAAATATTCAAGTTATTGGTTGACAATAAAGATACATATTTATCAAAAAAGCACTTCAAATCCTCCATACAATTTTACAATGGCGGTCGCGCGCCGATTTGTATATCGAGCTCTGTCATTCAGTCCAACCGCGTCTTACGCTCGGCGCAATCTTAAGAACAACGCCCACAATAAGAGCAATTCCTGTGTCGCGGGGGACTTTACAAACATTCAAACAACGGACACAAAGAACATCCAGACTCGGAACAATTAATTGTGGATCACACAAATATTTGTCCAGTGTGGGAATCGAGCCCGCAACACTCGGCGCAGTGGCCGTGGCGAAGTGTCCACTTAAACAGCTACGCCATCTCAGCAGTCAAAATTATGTAACTGAATATCTATAAAACAATTAAGTAAATAAAGTTTAAGTTTATGAGACGCTAGATGTGCCCGCGGTTTCACCCGCGTTTATGATTACTGCGCCACTCCCGTGGGTCGTATCGTGATGTTATATAGCCTATAGCCTTTCTCGATGAATAGGTTATTCAACACCGAAATAATTTTTCAATTCGAACCAGTAGTTCCTGAGATTAGCGCGTTCAACCAACTAAACAAACAAACTCTTCAGCTTTATAATATTAGTATAGATAACGTATTTTCTCATCGTTCCTTCGATCCACAGTACTTAGCTATCAATGGTAGTTCACGCCTTCACGCTGTCTGCCCAAATATCTCAAGGCAATTTAGACGATTTTACAATTTCACGTTTTTTACTTGAGTGTGTAACAGAGAGATCACTTATTTAGGGTACCCATGATAAATTGCCATGTCTATGCCAGCCCTGTTTTAATGTATATTGTTTTATTGTCCTTTCAAAATAATGAGGCAAGTTCTGGTAGTGAAAAGATATAATTATAGTTAGTTATAATTATAATTTAAGCAAACAATAAATATAACGACGGGTATTGTCGGTCTTTACATAAATTTCGTCTAGTGTTATTAATCTCTACTTTAATGGTTCTATCGCCATTTTCTATAAAATTATCTGTTTATATACTTGTAAACTTACGATATGTACAATTTGTTTCATTAGTTATTTAAAGCTACCTTCGAAATAATCCGGAAAACTTCGCATTCTTCAAACCAATTCACATAAACATCACCTTTTCATCTCATCTACCGATCGAACATACAACACTCACCACGATGACGACTTCAACAACAATACCATCGCCAGCCACAATATTCTATACATGAAAATATCACCACACATTTCAGCGACACGCAATACAAGATTCGGAAGCATAGCAGCCCTGCCACGGTTCCGTCGTGTGCCGTAATGGACAAATAATGCGCTCGTCGTCAGCCAACTATTATAATGTTATTTGAGGGTAGATAATAATTGCTGAACCAGACCGTTTCTGGCCAACTTTTGTTGCTAACCGTCTACAGTTTTAGTTCCAAGCGTTTTTATATACGTATCTAGATTTAGACTAATCGATTCAGTAGTCGGTTTTAGATTACGACTACTGGCTATGCAGCAGTTATAGTTTAAACTTAGTTATTCAGATATTGGAGTGGCAGCTTGAAGGGTTGAAACATATCTTTAGTATTATAAGGGTTGATATAGTAGCACATCTTTTATGTCACGGGGTAGTACTACCCTCTCACAGAATACCGGCGTGAAGTAACGGTACCCGTACTGTTGCGTTTCGTATTGGTGAGTGAGAGAGCCGGAGGCCCAGTTACCCCGATCCTTTTCCTATCCTTTGCTTTGTCCTTTCCTTCCTTCATTCATTCCTTTTTAAAGGGCTGGCAACGCACTTGTAACTCCTTTGGGTTGCGGGTGTCCATGAGCGGCGGTAATCGCTTACCATTAGGCGATCCGTCTGCTCGATTGCCAGTCCATACCATAAAAAAAGGTCCATTTTTAATAGACTTATTTTTGTTTTTTCAACTTGTCAATGGTTGGAATGCCAAACATAATTGCCGCTGATAAGCCAATGCGACACAATTGGTTATGGACTTATTTTTGTTTACCTCTTTCTAGAGAGCATGAACAGGACACAAAATGAATTAAAATAACTAATTAAAAAATAGTAGTCTTATTATTCTTGACTTCTTAGCTGCAGATCTACATATTTACACTGATGCCTAAGTTAGCATTACGATAAAAAAACAAATCTTCAAACAGCCTTAATTTTAGCTACACGTGTTCAATGTTGGAATACTGTTCGTAAACGAATGTTGAGAGGGGTATTTTATTTTTGCATAAGATGTCTCAAGCCTGTACTTATGCTTAGTTCGGTATTTTCTCCTTCGTTATGTTAAGGATGTATGTGTCTCGTTCCTAATATCTTTATACATATATATAAATATTCTGTGCTTGTGTTTGTAATTAAACACCTCCTAAATGGCTGGACAGATTTTGATGAATTTTTTGTGTGTTCAAGTGGATTCGAGAATGGTTTAGGTTTTTTTTTTTCGTTTGTACAGGACAACGTCTGTCGGGTCCGCAAGTAATATATAATCAGACTGGGTTTAACTTGAGAGAACGTAACATTCTGTCTCGTTTATAAAATTGCGAATTTAGCTCAAATCCTATGGTAACACACACATGTATTATGTACACAATAACAAAAAATACGATGTTTCACTTGAATATAGAACATATGTCAAATAATAATTACTTATGAATTAACTAGATTTACTTAATATGTTAGACAACGGTTCTTACTCGCGATAAAGTATTTAAAAGGTAATAAATACCTATTGATTGCCCGACGTTTCAATCGACTTGCATCGATCGTGGTCACGGGTTGACTGATGTGAGCTCAGCGGCGCCTTCGTGAAGGGCGGGTTTCGGCAACTACCCTCACTTGGTCACTATTATTTATATTCGCAATGTCGGTATTGCGACACACAAGACTAACGACGTCTACACACTGGCTACCTAAATCACTACGGCGACGTTTACATTTGCTGATGACTGGATTCCAAGATGACAACGATAGACAGAACGAGAGACAAACGGTATCCATCCTCCCGGTTGAAGTTGCGATATTTCTTAATTTCAACCGCTTCACATACTATCCTGGAGTAATAGTGACGATCGGTGGATAAACCTGTCGTTTATGTAACTCAATCCAGTGGTTTGGTCCAGACTCCAGCAAATGCTAGATTTAACCAATAGCGCCGCTCGCGTAAATGTACATTTTATCAATAAATTTATATCTGTCGGGAACAGCAGATACATTATTTCTGGATGAAATGTGAGTGAATGAACGCATCAAAATTTCATGATGGTCGGTCGATTACTTAAGGCTTGCAAACGTAAGAGACAAACAAACTCACATTCAGATTTATAATATTAGTTACGATATAACCAACTAACATCTTTTGCAACTTCCGACCCTGAATTAAATAACATTATCTGTAATTAACCCATTTATGTCGGCCTCGATGGCGTAGTGGTTAGTGTAACCGGCTGCCACGCCTGAGGTCGCGGGTTGGATTCCCGCACAAGTCAAACATTTTGTGTGCATGAACATGGACGTTTGTCTTGATCTGGGTGTTTCTATGTATACCTAACATGTATGTATTTACAAGAAAAAATTATATACATATGTATGTTTATCCATTGTCTAGTACCTATAGTACAAGCTCTGCTTAGTTTGGGCTAGATCGTGTTGTGTGTATGTGATAGAATAGAATATTATATTATATTATATCTCTCATCAGTAATGCCTATTCATGCGTATTCAATCCATCAAAAGAATGTCACATAGAAGTCAATCGTTACAAACAATATTGCAGAGCTAGCAACAGTATGAAAAGTATTCTATAAAACTAAAATAATAACAAGATTCCAAAGCACAAGTTTCTTCAAGGTAAATCGATTCCAAACTTTTTTCACGTTGGAAACTTACCGATGTTACATAACTTGCTAGGAGACTTTCTAATAAAACTGGGTGACTATAGCTTATGGTGAAGTTAAAATTGCCAGTAAAATAGCCAGTTCAAAATTAGCTGGATAAAATAGTGAGTAGAAAACTATCCGGACAAAAACATTCACTACAAAATCAACCAGATAAAATTGTCAGTACAAAATCAACCAGATAAAATTGTCAGTACAAAATAAACCAGATAAAATTGGCAGTTGAAAATTAGCCAGATAAATATACTCAGTGAGGTAATAAGTGAAGGGAAGATATGCCTAATTACCGGGGGAACACAACGTGTAGAAGCTGTGCCCCACAGTCGGTAACAATTATAAATTCAAGGAACTTACGCGGCTCGCTCGTCTCGTCTCGCCTTTGAAAGGGAACCACTATTTTGATGCATCAGAGTTGCACTCGAGGGCGTCTGGCTTTCAGGCTCGCAGACGGTTTTTGTTGCTTTAGTACCGAGATGCGTTGAATCTTGGAACATTGAATTGTTCGCGCATTGAGATGCGCCGTGTTTCGCTTTATGTATTGATGTTGGGATTATTTTGTTCTCGTCAAAGGTATCATTCGACACACGTATACAACAACTTCGTAACACGAAAAGCAAGCATTTGTTCGAGGCAAGGAAAACGATTTTACACTCTTTACACATTGTATTTTGAGTTATTGTTTGTGAGAAATTTTCTGCGCTGAGGTGGATCTTTGTCGTAGAAGGCTTTACGAATATTACAATAATGAAGCAAATATTTTAGTACTGTACGTAATTTTGATTAAATTACAGTTAAACCAAGATTTTGTTCAGAGATACAGACGATACTATTTATCTCTTAACCAACGCTTGGACCTGGGGGCCCAGACGGAATTATTTTTATTGTATCTGGTTGTCGGCTAATTGATGAGTTAAAACTCTTGTAACACCTGAAATTATTAGGATATTGACGTATTTTTGCGCTTAGATGATATATTTCGAGCCAATTTTTCTCGCGTAGGGATACTACGCGAGAAAAATTGGCTCGAAATATATCATTTCCATTTTTTTGAAGACTGCTCCCTAGGAATAAATCCTTTGTCGTGGGGGATAAGTACTGTTACTAACATAACCTAACCTACTTTATACGCGAGCGAAGCCGCGGGCACAAGCTAGTTTATTATATAAACTAGCTGACCCGCGCAACTTCGTCTGCTTCACATAAGAGATTTACCCGTTTTTGCAACATTTTTCATTGATGATCCGCTCCTATTGGTCGTTGCGTGATGTTATATAGCCTATAAGCCTTCCTCGATAAATGGGCTATCGAACACTAAAATAATTTTTCAATTCGAACCAGTAGTTCCTGAGATTAGCGTGTGCAACCAAACAAACAAAGACTTCTTGCTTTATAATATTACTACTTAATATCATAATTATCTTATTATTATCCTCATTAATAGATATAAATATACCTAAAGGGATATCAAGTTTCATCAAATAATTGGCATCGCAGGCTGTTCCACTCAAAAACTCGTTCTCCTACACCCCCTAGTTATAATGGCTGCCAATTATACAAACTTATAATATCATGAAATCATTAAATAATCGCAGTTTTGCCTGTATGCTCACATGTAGGTATCATTAGCGATAATGACGGTAGGTACTGAATTTAGAAAACGTAATAATACTCATGTGATTTTATGACTTTGGACTTTATTTTTATATAGACGTTCTCTTTTGCTTGTTTTTTTTTGTATTTACCTTGTTTGTTTCCGTATAAATTGAATAACCATTGGATTAAGTGCCGCGTCACTGTGACGCTACTGTCGTGGGTTCGATTCCCACACGGGACAAAAAATTGTGTGATCCACAAATGAATATTCCGTGCGGAATGTACTTTGTTATTTGAATGTTTGTAAAGTCCACTACGACGCAGAAATAATTCCTAGTGTTTGTTTTTAAATAAAACTATTTTCTGAGCGTGTGTTTGTAATTAAACTCCTCCTAAACGGCTGGACCGATTTGATGAAATCTTTTGTGTGTGTCGGATTCGAGAATGGTTTAGATATGGTTTTTTTTTGTGTTTTCAGAACAACTTCTGTCGGGACAGCTAGTTTTAAAATAAAATTATATTGAGTGACTAAGTCTGAGAAGATACCTACAAGGAACTCACGGCCATTCTTTTAAATAGCCATTCAATTCATTTTAGTACATCACGAAAGCCTGTAAAACCGCACTTTACTTGAACAATATTTGCCTCATCTTTGACTGTAGCGTTATTACTAATTCAGTGTAGTTTTAGAACTGTTCACTACCTTTACAGAAATGCTTTTCAAGATGGCTACGGTTAAACGGAAAGCCTGTCAGGCACGACGTGTTTTTAGACATTAACGTTATGAGAATTGGAAGCGTATTTTAATATTTGATTGCTGAGTGCGAAGTAATTAATTTTAGTGAAATATGGTGAATAACCGGTATTGTAATTTTACGTATATGTATAATGGTATAGGACTGCTGTGCTTGAGGTCGCGGATTCGACTCCCAGGTTGGCCAAAATGTTATTGGGATTTCTTTATCAGCATGGAGTCCGTGTACGGTAGACGTCAATAAGCTCCCCTTTTATTATGTAGGATCTAAAGTCATACCTGATGCAATGTGGATGTACCTAATAGACATCTAATCCTGTTTGAGATGTACCCACAAAACTAATTAGTTCAATAATTTATTCCTATCCATTTCCTTTGTCCTTTCCCTCCTTCATTCCTTCTTAAAGGGCATGCAACGCACTTTTAACTCTTTTGGGGTTGCGGGTGTCCATGGGCGGCGGTAATCGCTTACCATCAGGCGATCCGTCAAAAAAAAACAACAGTACACACTAAATCGTTGTACAAGTTAAAACTTATATCTAACATTATATACATTAATATTACCAGACATAATATACAAGGTATATATAAATTATTATTACATCTACATACATGAGTACAATAAAAGATTCGTAACATATTAACTAACAAAACATTCATCATCTTACAAAATCTTAAACAACTACGACACCCATCCATCCCGAAACAAATATATCACACTCAGATTCTTGTCAGAACCATATTTAACAAGGTTAGTGTACGAACAAGGAGCGAGTTGGCATGCGCCTCTGTACGTGCATAAGGCACAGCTAGTAACTGGAATTTGCGTGATCTAAGTTGTATTTTAGGTACAATGGGGACAAATAACCTGACCATCTGTGTTACTAGTTCCAGACAGTCACATTTACCACGCAAAGCCTGGCAAACAAAGGTAAGTAAGTGGCAATTACGGCTTACTTCCAGAGAATTAAAGCATAACATCCCGAGTAAAAATTTTGTTGGATAGAGGAAAGGATAATAACGATAAAGATTTTTATAAAAGAAGCGTAAAAATGATTTTTGAATTTTTCTCGAGATGTAATACGTATATACTCTCATAGGGTCTGCAGATCATAGACGCTGACTCCAGTTTGCTTCTTACTAGTGCCATATAAACAAGTTTAATAGCAGTAGAATTGTCAAAATCTTGCATATTGCGTATTACGAATCCATGTTTCTTATTACAGTCAACAACTAATGCAAACTACTTCATATGCTCTTGAAAGGTAAGATGTGTATCAAACAGCACTCCCAAATCTTAAACTATGTTGACGCGAGCCATTGCCTCGACACCCAAGAAGTATTGCACATGCAAGGGGTTAGATTGCACGAAAAAGTGTCCACACTAAGAAGAGTGAGGGCACACATTACATTTACAAGATCGAGAACAATAGTATACCTACGGCTACATTTATAATTCATATTGTCATTGTGTGTTAGATGACAACTCAGCGTCCGAAGAGGTGACCATATTCACGCAGCATGTCTTACAATCTTTTTCTCTATGATTCAAATCTTTGATATTAACTATTAGGCGCCGTATGTTCATTGGTCACTTTATTATCACGAAATCATATATAAATATAGGTATATTTCGTACAGATTTAGTTGTTTATCCAAGTATCGGTGGATTGGTGCGCATTCCGATGAAACTCTCTGTACGCTGTATGTATCAGTATGTTTTGTTGGCGACGTACTCAACACACAACGTCCTACATTCGACCTTATTTCGTGAATTCTTACTGACACTCTTACTAATGATATCATACAATTATTATAACTGATCTTGTAAGTATCTATACTAATATTATAAAGCTAAAGAGTTTGGTTGGTTGGCTGAACGCGCTAATCTAAGACACTACTGGTTCGAATTGAAAATTCTTTTAGTGTTGGATAGGTTATTTGTCGAGGAAGGCTATAATATAAGCTATATGACATCACACGACGACCAATAGGAGCGAAGCATCAATGAAAAATGTTGCTGAAACGGGGCAAACTCTATTATGTGACGCAGACGAAGTTGCGTTGGTCAGCTAGTTATTTTGTAAACCATGACACCCGTATTAGACATATTGCTGTATAACGAGACTTTATAAACATACTAATAAAATTTATTATTCTGTCTCCGTGGCGGAGCGGTAGTGATTGTGACTCGACTACTGTGCGAGGTAAGGTCTTGGGTTCGAATCTCGGTTCGGGTCAACAAAAATTTATTAAGTTTTTATGTTAAACAATCTCAATATAAGCCTGAGGTGTTAGTTACCCATGCCTCGAAAAGCACATAAAGCCGTTGGTCCTGTGTCTGATCTCCCGCCGGTCATGTTGGATTACCGTCCCATTGGATGAAAGTGAGGGAACAGAGAATGCACTTGTGTTTGCTCACACACTTTATGCATTATAATATCTCCTGCGCAGATGGCTTGTCTCCGTTAAGATTGACCGCCGTGACCGAAATTCGGTCTGGAGGACATTATAATAACAAAATACAACAGTATTTCAAACAAATATCTGTGGAGTATAATCCATATCATATTTGTTTGAAATACTGCTGTAAACAAATGAATTATTCGGCAAACCTTGGTACATCAGACGCTTCAGTGATGGCAAGACAGCTATTTGAACCACTGCATCGTCCGTGCACTCGATTTAGTTGGGATTTGTAGGCGTCATGTTTAAAAGGACGGACGCACGGATGGCGTAGTCATTTAAGTGGTCACCTCGCCACTGATACTGCTCCGAGTGTTGCGGGTTCGAATCCCACACGGGACGAAAATGGTTGTTCCGAGCCTGGATGTTATTTGTGTCCGTTGTTTTAACGTTTGTAAAGACCCCGCGATACAGGAATTCCTAGTGCAAGAGTTGTCACCTTTGAAAAGAAAAAGAAAAATTGGTGAGATTCTAAACTACAACCTTTCGTCGATCGCAAATGCAATGTCTTTTCCATTGCGCTACTGACACTTAGTGACTACACTATTTCGCAATAGCATATCTACCGAACGGTTCAATGAAATAAAAACATGAAGAAATCAATAAAGCCAATTCTAAGAAATAAAACCGCGTTTATAAAAGGAAGGATATCCTGTCAAGTAAACGCCCACAGCATATCATAAAGTATTAAAAACTAAACAGTGTTCGTCTAAATACTAGTGATGGGATAAATATTCGATTCATATTCGGTATTCGGCATATTCAGCAAACGTTTTCATAGTATTGAACTGCGTATGATAAAGCATGATGAATAATGCAATATCTTAAATTGTTGTGTTTTGAGCTAAGTAATTGTAAAACTGTACAGATATGTTTTGTGGTATATATATAGCTTTATTTACAATTGGATATATTAAAAAGAAGATAATTTAAAATAAATGTGAAAAATTTGCTATTAACGACAGTGGTAAACTTAACTGTTCAGATTAGGGAATCTATGATGCCGAACATTTGATTTGCCGAATATTTTAGCGAAAACAGACTGATATGAAAATCCAATAGGCAGACCAGGAATGTAACATTCCAACAGGCAAACTACAATAAAAATTGGTTCGGTAAAAGTTTCACCGAGTATTCGGTGAAACCTACATTCGTCCCAACTCTACTAAATACCGTTGTGGTACAATACGAGCGATGAGTACCGCCTTAATCGTGTACCGATTATTGTTCCGTTAAATAATCGATGAACAACACCTTACGTAGTCGACTCACACTTTTGCCTTATATGCCATCATTATATGGTATATACACGACTATATAGACGAAGAAGAAAGCCACTTACTTCATTGCCTGTTAAAAATGTATTATTGAGTATCAGAAGTCCGTTGTCTGTTAGCGAACTCAAAAATTACAGCACGGATTTTCATGCGGTTTTCACCAATAGACAGAGTGATTCATGAGGAAGGTTTAGGTGTATAGTGTGTTAAGGTTTTGTACTACCAGTGCAAAGCAGGCGGGTCGCTAGTAATATTATCGCGAATATGAGTTTGTCTGTAACGCTTTCACGCCTTAACTACTTGGCCGATCCTCATGAAATTTCGCATACACATTGTCAGGGGTAAACAAAAGGATGTAGGATACCTTTTATCCAGAAAAACGCAAGCGAAGCCACGGACAGATGCTAGTAATATTAGCCTTCTATAAAGTGAAGGGACAGGTATACTACAGCCACATTTCGCCAGCTATCATTTTAAATACCACTTACATGTGCGACCTATAGCACCAAGGCATAGTTTTAGAATCCATTCTGCTACTGAAACTTTTTTGATAGAAAACTAAATAAAACTTAACCCGAATAATCGAACCCAGATCCTCATAGACAGCACTCGCATGCACTACCGCTACGTCACTGAGACCGCCAAGCATTAACATTAACAATATTACATCATATACACAACTTAAAACCTTCACAAGCCGCGCCGCTTCTCGCTGTTTATAATACCGCGGGTACCCATCCGGTTCGCGGCCGCGGCTAATTATAACAACAATTAAGATAGAGCGTACTTATCTCAGTGTTTGTCGCCGACTAAACTATAAAATACCTTTATCTTATCTAGTTTAGGGCCATGTACACGGTCTATTTTAAATAGACCGGTCTGTTATGTCATTAGAGTTTATGAGTTCTTTCTAGAAGAATAACATACATACATAAATATATATATGCATGGAAAGCTGCGATGGTTTAGTAGGAGATCGCTGGACTGCCACGCCGAGGTCTCCAGTTCGATACTAAGGCATGCACCTCTGACTTTTCGTAGTTATGTGCGTATTCAATAGCTAATTATCGCCGTCTTTAACGGTAGGAAACATTGTGAGGAAACCTGCATGTCTAAAAGTTCTCTGTATGTTCTCGAAGATGTGTGTGTTGTTTAAAACGGTTCACCCTTGTTTTGTATAACAACGTTTTGTCGAAAATCGCTCCGGTGAATTTTAGTTACAATAAAGTCATTTCGTATAATTATTCATTTGACCGAATAATTAATTGGTAGATTTTTATTTAGCATATTTATTTCTTTGAAATAATGTCATTTGACCGAATTTTCAAAAGTACTAGTTTTATTATTTAATATATATATAAAACGTCATTATGGTTAACATCCCGACTCAGAGTACCCCGACTCGGATAGGTTAGGTTAGAAGGCTAAGGCGGGAGCGCCGCTCCGCTTCGCTCCCGCCTTAGCCTTCGTGGTTATTTTTTTTAAACCACCCAGAAATAGGAGCCCCGCGAAGCGGGGCGCCGTCGACCTATCTTAGCGCAGGTGGTAATCAGTTACTAGTTATGTTTAATATCTACTTAGGTTACTATTACCTATAACTAACATTACATCAAATGAACATTATACCTTTTGATCAATAGCGGAAATGTTGTTATCGCAAATAAATATTCGATGAAATGAAAATTATGTTAATCGATATTATACAAATTGATTATTTTCTTAAACGTTGTTCGAATTAGTAACATTACATCAAAAGTTGATATATAAAACAAGGGTGAACCGTTTAAAACATTGTGCGAAAAGCTGCATGTCTGAGAGTTCGCCATACATGCATTTCCTTATTTTTTTTTTATTGTACATTTGGTGGCAGTCGAGCAAGTGACCCACCTGATGGAAAGTGGTAACCGCTGCTCATGGACTTCAGCAATGTCAGGACACAGCAAAGCCGCTGCTTACCGTGAAAAAAAAACTCTCTTTAAACCTCGTTTTAAAAAGGACATATCTTAGCGCTCGGGAAACACCGAAGCAGGCAGTTCATTCCAGAGCTTGCACGTACGTGGGAGAAATGATCGCTGAAAGCGTACCATCTTGGATTTGAACGCTTCAAGGTTATATGGATGAACCTTGCTTCGTGTTCGAGTGGTACGGTGATAGAAAGCGGCCGCTGGTACCAAATCAAACGGTTCTTCAGAGCACAGGGAGTCCTGTGTAAGAGTTGGTAGAACACGCAGAGAGACCCAAAGTCTCTCCGTTGCTCCAATGACCCCAATCTATCCGTGAGATTGGGATCATCAACGATGCGAACTGCCCGTCTTTGTAGGAAGTCGAGTGGGTCGAGATGGTATTTATTATATTATATTCTGTAAGATATGTGATTTAGATTCCCCATAATAGGCGACGATTTTATTACCGTTTATTGAGCACAATTCTGGTCACTATGATTCTAGGAATTTCTTAACAGACATATTCCCCAATCCAGACATCGCGGGCACAATTGCAGTCACCATGACCACTAGAATTTTTTTAATAATTACGTTTCCCGATCCGAGCATCGACCTTAGAGCAGACACAATCGCAATCGCTGTACCAAAACAAAATCCTCTACTTACAACAGCTTAGTATCAGACAACTATTTTTACTTCAATATAAGTTTACATAAAGACGCAGGTGGTTTACAAATTTTATAGGTCAATAAATATTACGCTTACGGACCCGCCCGCTAATAAAATAACCACCCGATAACGGTATTATATTACTTAATACTTATTGCCGCTGGTATTATGCCACACTATGTTTTAACACGCGGATTTGGCCGCTTTAACTTGGTTGGAAAGTGCATTGATTATCTAAAATAAATATTAAAAAAGAACTAAAATAAATTTTCACAGATCCTTTGCGTGAGAGCGAGCAAGTAGCGTCATTATCAAAATATCTTAGAAAGCACCCCACGGTTTTTTACATAAAATGTTTCTTTTATTAATCACACTATACAGGATGGTGTTTTATACTATTATTTATTTTCTATTTTTTAGTTCAGCTAATTGCAGACCACTTGCTCTATCGCTCTCGCTCTCACGCAAAGGATTTGTGAGAAAACATATAATTCTGACGATCCTAATCAGGATAATGAGATAATCTTGTCAAATTGTTGTATTGTCATCGGTCCTCGATAAGTCAACAACGTTTAAATGAAAATCGGTTACAAACAAAATAACAAACAAACAAACATACAGGTGAAGCTAATAAAAGCGTGTTAAAATGTCTAAAATCACAGTTGTGTGGCTTAGTCTGATATTTACTATAAGGGAAAGATTCCCGGTCCTGTGGCAAGCAAAAGATTAAAGTCTATAAAAACAGTGTTAATAGAGATGCAACGTTGTCTGAAAAGATTTACGGACACAAACATACTGTAGCAAAATTTTTATATATAAAGATAACACTGTCGTTACAACGCCGGGTATAATAATAATATCTGCCCTGTATTAAACTGTCCCACTGCTGGGCACGGGCCTCTTCTCAGTGTGAGAAGGGTTAAGCCGTATTCCACCACGCTGGTTCAGTGCGGGTTGGAAAACTTCACATATCTTCGAGAACATTATGTAGAACTCTCAGACATGTAGGTTTCCTCACAATGTTTTCCTTCATCGTTTTCAACGTCGTGTATACTGGCTTCGATCTTCATTACATATATCGTGTCATGCTCATTTCTCCAAAGGGATAGGCAGAGGAGTACCAAGCTCTTTTTCACCATTCACAATACGAATTGTGTTTCAGTGTACGTTGTGTCCGATCTCCAGTGACAATGAATAAAGCTAGCATATTTTTCTTAAGAAGAAAAATAGCTCTTGAATGCTTCTTACTTTTACCATCTTCTGAACTTATCTCATCATCTGGATTAGGTGGAAGCGATACCTCTAGCCGTTTACCGGGCACGTTGCCAGACTCCGTACTACTACTACAAATGTCCTTACAGATAAGCCCAATAACACTTTAACACACCCAACAAACTTGGCCTCTCACGATCCGCCTTACACATAAGAGCGACCTTACGCCGCGGTTTCGGACCGAATAAAATAATCGCATTGAAATCTTAAAATCATAATTCGTTTGCAATATGACAGTAATTGCTTTTTCTAGCATCATTCTTTAACCCTTTGAAGTGAGCTATTAAGCATTAAAATCTTTAAAATGTAATTAGTTGCCAATATGACAGTAATTGCTTTTTCTAGCATCATTCTTTAACCCTTTGAAGTGAGCTATTAAGCATTAAAATCTTTAAAATGTAATTAGTTTCCAATATGACAGTAATTGCTTTTTCTAGCATCATTCTTTAACCCTTTGAAGTGAGCTATTAAGCATTAAAATCTTTAAAATGTAATTAGTTTCCAATATGACAGTAATTGCTTTTTCTAGCGTCATTCTTTAACCCTTTGAAGTGAGCTATTAAGCATTAAAATCTTTAAAATGTAATTAGTTTCCAATATGACAGTAATTGCTTTTTCTAGCATCATTCTTTAACCCTTTGAAGTGAGCTATTAAGCATTAAAATCTTTAAAATGTAATTAGTTTCCAATATGACAGTAATTGCTTTTTCTAGCATCATTCTTTAACCCTTTGAAGTGAGCTATTAAGCATTAAAATCTTTAAAATGTAATTAGTTTCCAATATGACAGTAATTGCTTTTTCTAGCATCATTCTTTAACCCTTTGAAGTGAGCTATTAAGCATTAAAATCTTTAAAATGTAATTAGTTTCCAATATGACAGTAATTGCTTTTTCTAACTCTATTCTTCATTCTTTTGATGTTAGGTATTAGCCATAATTCAATGACAGACAAAACAGTTCAATAAAAACCAACAATTGTCAGTACTTCACAGAAACCAAGCGCCAAGCATAAAAGATATAAAATAAATTAACTAGATATCAGCAGCTATTGAGAAAACTAATATTAGTTCAATAATTGTACGTTCAACAGCACTTATAAACTAATTATTCAATTAAAAACTCTTTAACAAAAAATAGGCATCTTTCAAGATGGCATTAGATATAATAATAAGTCTCTCGCTATTATGTAATGCCAATTAAAAAGGCAAAAAGTACACATAGAAAATATATTTGGGAATAAATAAAATGGCAGTTATTAGTATTTTTTTAGCAAGTAGTGTATATTATTAATATCAATGTAATTATATATCAAATATACATTATTTTTAGAATACTGTTATCTGAGATAGATGCAATATGAGATTGTACTTTATTTGCATATAGAGTATTATGGACTGGAAATCTGTTTTGATATGACTTCATTTGCATGAGTCATTTGCTGGATTTAAAATCCTTTTTGATGTGACTATTTGCATGAATAACTTTCTGGATTTAAAATCCGTTTAGATATGACTACTTGAATTGATAACGAATGTTCTGGTTTAGCAATCTGATTCAATTTGACTAGACTTGCATGGATAACGAAAGTTCTGGATTGGAAATCTAATTCGATTTGATTTGACTTGCATGGACAACGAACACGGTGGATTGAAAATCTGTTGGATATGACTCGACTTGCATGGATAACAAACGCGCTGGATAGTTTTTTTTTTTGATTTGACTTTACTTAATGGAGAACAAACATTCTGAATTGTAAATATGATTCGATTTCGGTGAGTTGAGTGAGTTAGTAAGTTAAGAGGTGAGCCTATTGCTCGGATAGGCACGGAAGACTCCATGCTGCTGAAAGAGGAAATAACATTTAGCCTGATCCAGAAACAAAACCTGAGGCCTCATGCACATCGCATACATGCACATCGCACTGCGACACATATTGCACATGCATATTACATAAACAAATACATTTAATATGTATTATCTAAACATGGAGGCTTAATACAATAGACATTGTGTAAACTTTACCTAAATTAGTAATGGCGAACATACACACTAAACATATTGACTATTCGAGGGCTACTTAATATATTACTAAGTTTATTCGATGGTTGTTTCAGAAAATATAGTTTTCGAGAGCTAAAGGCCACCTCAATCATACGAATTCATACAATACGCGATAGGCGTGCAATTGTAATGGATACAGGAAATGAGGTATTTGATTTTTTTGTTCAGGATTCTTAGTGTTAGCGCAGAGTCTGGAATTGTGTCTGTCACTTACGCAAATAATTGACTTCGATGCTCTGTTCGAGCAGTGTTATAAGGTTTGTCTATGAATAATTTTCAGTAAAAGTACAATGTCTAGTTCTGAATAACTGCAAAAGGCTGTCTCATTTCACGTAAAATTAAATACATAGTTAGAAGAAAACATATCTGCCTACCTTTTCAGACTTCTATGTCCTCAAAGGGGTAAGCAAAAGTCTATATGTATGTCTTTCACCAATAGTATCAGAATAATAATTAATTAAGCCTGTGTTAGTCAATTGCAAATTTGTTTAAAATGTTCGTAATCGCGTGAGGAAAAACATTTTTACATATTATATTTATATGCTTTTATATTTTTAATAATTTGTAGTACAGTCTATTATTCTGCTTATTTTACACAAATGTACTCATGCCTGTATATGCCTGAAAGGGTAGGCAGAGGTGTATTAAACCTACATTTCACCCTATGTATGTCCCACATGCGAGTGTATTGTAGTCTACCAGACTCACTTTTGAAGCTCCACGTTGTTATCTGTAACTGTAATTTTTCTGTTAGGAAGTACTCTGGTATTTCCTAACAGAAAAACCAGCAACACTTGGCCTGACTAGAGATTCGAGTTAGAAATTCACAATGGCGCAAATATAATCTTATGCCACTAAACCAACCGTGCATTCTTGCTTGTTCTATACCTATAAACTTAAATATAGAAGTACAAAAGAACAGCATTTTTACTCTTTTCAAATTCAAAAGAACGACTGAGAGAATATTCTTGAATTGATCCATTGTTGAACGATTATAAAGGGTTTAATGTTTAATGCTATTATACTGTTTATATTTCCGAACCGACTTGAATATAAAGAATATAATTATTACTGTTGAATATCGCTAAAATACATTAAACTTGAGTTAATTTTATAACAGTTTTTAATAGAAACAACAAATATAAATTAACGGAACGGATTATAATGATTAGCTTGCGACTTAAGTATCTGATTAAAAGTATACTTAGCTAGCTTTTACATGCGACTTCATCGGCTATTAACTTCATTACTGTTCAAGCTATCTCCATGTCAAAAATCATTCAAATTCAATCCAGTAGTTTCGTTGTAAACACAACAACAACATGATGATAGATGAATTGTCATCTCACCTCTACCAAAACGCTGAATGATGCAAGTTCAATACCCGATTGAGGCTAAATATGTGTATACAGTACTTATATCAATGTTTGTAAAGTTTACCGCGATTGGCATTATGTCTGCGGACATGATTGATCTACGTGTATACTATTCTTAAAGACTATATAGTTGTTGTCTCTAGAAAGCTCAGCATATAGCGACGCAAAACACGATATTTTGTTTCAAGGAGAAAGTGTGAGCACCAAGAAACAGTACCTCCAATTTTCATTTCTGTTTTCTCTTGCGAAAGACTACTCCCGAACTAGAATCGATTCCTATGTCGTGGGCACTTAACAAACATTCTAACAACGGATACAAAGAACATACCGACTAGGAACAACTATGAATGCGACTCATGTTCAATTCTCGGCCGAGATTGTGATTTTTCTATCAAAAATACTCAACAGCAGCAGTAGTATGTCTTGTGGTAGACTATAGGTACACATTTGACTGCCTCCGTGGCGCAGCGGTAGTGAATGCGACTGCTGTGCATGAGGTGTCGGGTTCAAATCCTGGGTCGGGCTAACAAAATGGTATTGGGTTTTTCTGTGAAGAAATCTCAATACGAGCCCGGCGTTAGGAAGTTGGCGGTGTAAGGCACCCCCGTGCGTCGGAAAGCACGTAAAGCCGTTGGTCCTGCGCCTGATCTCTCTCTGGTCGTGTCGGATTACCGTCCCATCGGATCATGAGAGTTAGGGAACAGAGAGTGCACTTGTGTTTGCGCACACACTTGTGCTCTTTAATATATCCTGCGTAGTTGGCCAGTCTCCGTTAAGACTGGCCGCCGTGGCCGAAGTCGGTCTGGAGGATATTATTATACATTTGACTAATAAGATGTATGTATGGCGTACGTATGCTATGTATGGCGCCAAAAATTTATAATAAAATATTATGTAACATAAAGCTGTATAATATAGAAATATTTAAAAAGAACTTAAAAAAGATCTTGACGGAGAAGTGCTATTATAGTATTAATGATTTTTTGAATGACAATAATCTTAAATAAATGAAACTTTGATTTTTTTAATTTGTTTTAACATTTACATTTTGACATTTAATTTATTTTGACTCTTACCCAATGACATTTTTAATTTATTTTTATAATTTATTTTAACTGTTTCTTTTGACATACAAATGTATTTATCTGAATGTATTTTTAGCTAGTTAGGCATGAGATTTTAACTTAATTGCTTACATTTTATTGATTTATTATCTAAATATGTAATTTGATAATTTAATGTTTTTATAATTTTTTTTATACTCGACCCGTTCATACGCCTCCAGAGGCAGATTTTGGTGGTACTAATTTAATAACCTTTTGTAATCATGTAATACCCAAAATGGATTGAATGAATAAATGATTTGATTTGATAAGAAACCTACATAATTATACTAACTACGTTTTATCACCGCACCCCTCGCAATCGGCAGGGATTTCGTTCTCACACCTTACAACCTAATTGGCGCCGCACCAAGCGGTTCCAAAGGAATTTTCTCCCGCGGACACTCAGGTTGTGGAATGAACTCCCTGCCGAGGTTTCCCACAAGACAGTAAGAGGTTCTTCAAAAAGGGTGTTATAAGGTTTTTACAGAGTCGGCAACGCGCAAGTGATGCCTCTGGTGTTACAGGCGTCCGTAGGCTACGGTGACCACCTACCATCAGGTGAGCCGTAAACTTGGTTGTCACTTTGGTAGTACAAATATTGCAAGTATGAGTAAAACTCACGAATAAATCTCAGTAGTAAAGGTTGCGTAACAATAAAAATTTAAAGTGTAATACGGGCGTGACCTCGCTCAGAGCACGTTCGCGACCATGTGTAGCCTGCTTCACTGCGGTCGACGACACATAGCCGAATACACGGTTACATATGATCCGAAAAATATATAGCCTCACGCTCGTATAGCTAGGGTAAGCAGATATGTATTGCAGCTATATTTCGCTATTTGTTTTACGTTGTGAAACAATTCGTCGAATTCATCTACCGCGGTTAAGAACTTTTAATAATATTGACTGACCTGGAAATAAACTTATTTACCAAGAGTCAGTCTATCCGCGAAAAGGAGGACAGAATTGATATATGATATATATATACATTACGCCAATTTTTAAGTTTCTAAATAATATAATATTCTATTACATACGCACAACACCATCTAGCCTAAACTAAGCAGAGCTTGTACTATGGGTACTAGATAATGGATAAACATACATATATACTTTTTTTTGTAAATACGTACTTATTAGGTATACCTACATAGAAACACCCAGACCAAGACCAACATTCATGTTTATGCACACAAATGTTTGACTTGTACGGGAATCGAACCCGCGACCTCAGGCGTGGCAGTCGGTTAAACTAACCACTACGCCATCGAGGCTGTCAATGCCTTAGTGGTAAATATAAGTGCAATCTTATGCCAATGTACAATTTTGAATATGTTTACAATTCTATAAAATTAAATGCATAGAAAGAATAATGTTTTATTTAAATCTCCATGCAAACATAACCTTAAAATATTAAGAGCATTTAGTATTAATCTATAGGTTTCTATTGTATTAAACTTGTATCTGTTTGTATGACTGATACAATTGTGGTTAGCTGTATGTGTATATAACTATAATAACATAATTATCTATAACAGAAAAGATATCCACACACAAAAATGTTAGTTTGTGTCCCTCGCGTACATTTCACCGCACTTACTAACATTTCTAACAGAAAAATGCAAAATCCTATTTGGCAATGGAACCTACGATCGACCGTAAAAGCTTGACACGAATCAGTCTGCCAACCAACAAAACGTAAGTAGAAAACAAATTATTATCCAAATAAAACGCTTCTTTAAACATCACTCGCCTTTTGACAGTACACAATAAAAAAAACATACCATAGATTATAACAAATTGTATAAAGAATAATGTAAAAGTTACAAATTGTATAAAGAATATTTGAAAGTTCCCAGTATTATACCGTATGTACAGGTAAGATAAAGAAAGAAATATTACTTCCATCATGTCAAAGACAAAAAACAATTGAGATTGAGTGATAAGGAACTCTATGGAAATGATGTTGGCTCTACCCATAGAGCCAACGTCATAAACTAGTATTTTATTTTTTATATTCGATGACCATGGACCGGTATTATCCTTTCGTTTATTTTTTTAATCATAACTAGCTTTAGGCCATGACTCCAAGAGCATAATAAAAATCGCTAAGCATTTTGCGATAAAATGTATCTACGATTACCTACTTCTCGTATGGACTTTTACTTATTTGTAAAGTTTCGTTTATATAAGTTCAGCAATTACGAAGATTATTCTACACAGAAACAAAAGCACAAATAAAAATAAATGTTTATCTTTTTGTTCTATGCTGATATCCATCTCAACTTAATAAACGGCGATTATCTTGACAATACAAACTGACACGACAATATTTATATGTATAGAATATAGATAAAGATTTTTTTTGAACAATGTTATATAAATTATTTTGTAATATTTAAATAACAATACACGGGTTGTTATTCTACAAAACTGACATTCACGAATACCTAGTACAAAGTATATTTATATCCACGATATAGCATTTAATATAACGATAATACTTCACAGTTCTATTTACGCGGAAATGATTCGATAAATAATTGTATATAAAACAAATAACAAATGTAATTACGTAGCGAAACAAAGTATCATTCTTTATCTAAAGCCGTGTTTGTTAGTATGTACCTAATTAAAAGTTTCCCTTAGACAATAAAACAGAATACACAGCTATAAAGAGAGGAGAGGAAGATGCCGGCACAAACCCCGGCATCCGATAACTTACATCAAATTTAAGTAGCGAATGCGTTTGACTTTATCTGCTTGTTATTTAGTTAGTGACGGCCTCGCCCCGCCCGCTACACGTATTGATTGATGGCCCAACACGTGGCCCACGGACTCAGGGCTGATACTAACAAACAGTACACGAAAAAATACAACCTATCTCGGTGACTTTATCTCCCGTGCACTCTCTCCCTCGGCGCCACCGCTCCACCCCACACTTCAAACATGAAAAAAGCGCCGTACAGAGCCGGCGCGCCGCGGCAACCCTACCGTTAGTCGATGCTCAGTGAGCCCTACATAATCGGTACATCTCATCGAATACTCAATTAACATCCCTACACACGGATCGGAGATTACCGAACAGCGTACCGCGCATCAGATCATTGCGCTTAACCTTCGCGTGTCATGCGCTCCACTATACAGTACGACGCCCCCACCGAATTATAGGCACTCGGATTGCGATTCAATCAGACTCCGATGAATTCGCTACAACGGAAAGGGTTGCGACGTTCAATCAGCGGCAGTCGATTCACAACTATGAATAATGTAACATTTTAAAGAGAATGTTTTTTAGGCACCTTCAAATTAATAGAGGGACGCGGGAGGACAAAAGCGATGGTGAAGGAGCGAGGATTTCCTGAAGACAATGGTTGTAATCAAGCCGGCACGGGCGTGATTACCGCGGCAGGCGCCCGCCGCCCGCGCCTCCCCAGACCTGCTACACAATTTATAAGCTTACGACAAACAAGCTCGGCACCGACCGAATGTACGATGATTAAAACGCATTGAGAATCAATTCGAAGTCCCACCGCTTTACTCGAATCACGCTAAATAAACACACGAGAATTAAATCGAGATATATTCCAAACACGTACGTCGCCGGCGGAATTCAAGGTCCGGAATTAATTTGCGAAATGCAACCAAGAAAACGCGTTCACGTGTCGGCGCACTAACAAAATTGAGAGTGTCCTTCTTTTTCCGTCGGCAACATGAAACGCATCGCAAAAAGAATCCAATACACGGGCCAAATTCAATTTGCAAATCTTCCCCGGCGGCAAAGACAGAATCAATTTACACAATCGTCTAAGAAAATTACGTCATTCGGCTGCCGAATATTGTAACGAGAAAAAAGGCACCAAGGCCGAAGTCGATGCAGCCCGTTCACTTGCGATCTCGACCGGTCGGGATGGCGATACATAAACAGTACGGTGTACGGTGGATCGAGCCTGCGGGGCGCGCGGCGCGGGCACTCGACTTGCGCGCCAAAAGTCAAGGTGAACCGGTGCTGTTTACCGAGATCGCTCCCAGCGAGTAGCGCGTACCGCCATGCGCCAAAATGCACTTGTCGTCCTGCGCTCACCCCGCAATCGATACGTCAATTAGTCATCCACACGTGGCGGTTCGCATAGAAATAATGGGTATGACGATTCGTTCGGCTTACACGCACACAACGAGGTCGGTGAAACCGTCGTACAATTTTCTTCGCAGTGCGCAGACAGGTGTCTGCGGAGCTAAGTTTTCACAACAATAAGGTGCGAGTCAACAATGAGCCGACCGCAGTGAGCGAATACAATCAGTGTGGAGAACCGCACGCGTTCTCTACTCGTTTACCGAATAAGGGAAGCGTTTCTTGACGCCTGTGTGCGCGCATTACGCTCACGTCTGCCGACGACCCATAACGTTTAAGTACATGTACTTTTCTAGGTTAAGCATCATCTCGAAAGTCGACTGCGCATACTAAACGAGTAGAAGACAAATAAGGAAATAATAATGAAAACATACTGGCTCCGTGCATGGAGCGGATGAATTAAATGATAAAAATAAACATGGTGGAGTTGTTGGAGGTTTTAGAAAGCTTTGATGTGTTGATGTTGATGGTGTATTGTGTAGTCAAAATCCATATTCATGTAAATATCGTGTGCATTGTTTACGGCGGCTCGCGAGACAAACTGTCTGTTCGTGTAGTGTGCACGTCCCGAACGATCGTTCAGCGTCGGCCTACTTACTGTAACACGCTTTTAGCTGTTGGTAAAAACATTCGCGTAATCGTTATGGATAACATCGCACGATGTGCATTGGACGAATATCTTGATCAGTGTTGTTGCACAAAAGTAACTAAATGAGTTTTGTTTGACCGACAAAGAGGGTAGTCTAGTAATGGCATAAGGCACTTTATTGAGTATCTAGAGTAAAAAGGCGTAAAAAATAATAAAGTGACACTTATGAACATTAAAGTCACACTAAATAAAGTATAACTTCTATAAATTTACATTTACAAGAGCGTATATAACCAATGAGAAGATCGGGCAAGAAACTCTACATCTATGTTTCAAAGTTTCAATACAATCCTAAAACGTAGGTATACAATTTTTTTACTAGACTCTTTGAAGAATTAATCGAGGATAATTATTTAGAGGCTGTATCTGAATCCAAAACAATGGATTAAATAATGTTAGTCTATCTGTCTGGTTGTCTACATGTCACGCAAACAACATGAAATGTATTTTGATAACATAAATACACAACTTGAGTCACATGTCATGCATGTCGATATACTATGATTGCAAAAATGGCATAGCAACCAAACAATAATCGAGACAGTCGCGGCCACAAGCTAGTATATAAAATAAGGTCGTGTTCGTCCGTCCAATTACTCGGCGAGACGTTCTTGGCTCTATGTCTCGGCCCATGACATGCTTAGTGCCCCACTAGAGGTGCCCTTGCCCGTATGAGAGCCCTAAGCACTTGTTCTCGGCGCTTTCTCTCGCCTTAGATGCAAAGGCCAGCAGGCAAATATATTCGTCTATAATATTATAAAGCAAATAACGTACTATAGCATAGCGCAGTTGGTAAGTGGTGGACTCATCGCTGCATTGAGTATTGTAAGTTTGAATTCCACAAATTTTTCTTTTTTGTACGAGTATATTCCATAAATTATTGTTTTAAGTCAAAGTGTACTTTTTCTGTTATATGAGTGAACATGACGACGTCTTTGCGCAAGCATGATAAGCAGTCATATTAAAAAAATTGTTTTCACAAATTATCTCCATACCAAACTTTATCAAAACCTGTGCAGCGGTTAGCACGTAATTGAGTACAAACATTCCAACTTGTTTATTAATAATAATACTATCTTATTAGCTCTGTGCCATAAGCTTGCAGCAGAATACGTGTTTTCGGGTTCGATTCCCAAAACGAACAGTGTATAATTGTTTTTTTTTAGAAATTCTCATTAGCAGTAAGGGGACTGCAAATAAGATCGCTAGTAACGAGTCAAGTCATATCTTAAAAATCTTAACTGGCAGAATGTTGATAAAATACATCTCTGCCTAT
Organism: Catocala nupta; assembly: GCA_963675205.1. Lineage (NCBI taxonomy): Eukaryota > Metazoa > Arthropoda > Insecta > Lepidoptera > Erebidae > Catocala > Catocala nupta. Next base: position 26,867,886 of record OY776093.1, read on the forward strand.
CCCCTTAGCCAAATCACCATTCAAGCCAAAGTCAATATATCTACTTAGCTGGACAATACCGCTATGTAACTAAATATAAGATACAACATTGTTGTCCTAAGATACTAAGCCAACGTCGTTATCACACACGCCTACACGACACACATAACATTTATTATTGTTGTGCATTAGTCATTCTGCCTGTCCCTATATCTACACGATAAATGCACGAGCTTTGTGTATATGTTAATAGCTGAACAAAAGATTATTACATCGCCAGCGTTCGTAGGGTTAATTTACCTAGCAACAATCCGTGTTGATTTTGCTTAATTATAAGTTTACCCGAATGGTATGTGAACCCGGCGAGTAGCATTCGTAGGTTAAGGGCTGCGTAGTAACTGTAGATAGCATATAAAAAGTATAATATTATTTTGATTACATCTTTTCTCTAGCGGCTTAAGTTAGCATACCTAGATAGTCCCACGCCAATATACCCGAAGGTATACATACATACATATGTAGATATATAAATAATAATAATTTTCTATCACATACAGACAACAACATCTAGCCCAAACTAAGCAGAGCTTGTACTATGGGTATTAAACAATAGATAAACATACATATATACTTTCTTTTTTGAAAATTTATACCTATATATTATACATAGAAACACCCAGGCCAAGACAAACATCCATATCCATGCACACAAATGTTTGTCTTGTGCGGGAATCGAACCCGCGACCTTAGGCATGGCAGTCGGTTACACTAACCACTAGGCCATCGAGGCCGCGAGATGTATTACACCCACATTTTGCCAACTATGGTTTAAGATCTCAAGTCAGAGAAAGCCAATAGGCGTCTACCGCAATAAAAATGTTGCTCTGAAAATACCAGTAACGCATTAACTGGCTCGGGAATAAAAAACATCCCTGTGTCTTACAAATGTTAAATATTGTAAAAATATCCACTGACATAAATCTCTGGATAACACTTTTTTTTGCAGTGGTCGAACCCACAATGTTTGTAATGGCGACTTTAATGCCGGCGTAAACCATACAACATAAAATAAATATCAGATCTCTATATAAACTACTCTACTACCGTGGGAGAGCCACGTTTCGGCACGAATGCGCCGGCTCGACCGGAGTGATACCACGGCCTCACAGAAAACCGGCGTCAAATAGCGCTTGCGTTGTGTTTCGTCGAGTGAGTGAGGGTACCGGAGGCCCAACTCCTCTTCTTCTTGGGGAGTGGGGACAAATTTAAAAGGCTGGCAACGCGCTTGCGATTCCTCAGGTGTTGCGGGTGTCTATGGGCGGCGGTAATCGCTTACCATAGGCGATCGGTCAACTCGTTTGCCTCCAATACAATTTAAAAAAAAAGAAAGGAAGACTAAGCCACAGTCCACCACAATGTGGGTGGTAGAAATCACATATTTTCAAAACAATTTTAAAATCTATTCATAGTTTTTTAAATATTCGAAGATCATCTTAATATCACAAGCTGTTCTTACAAAGAAAAACGAATGTACGAAAACGATCAACTCTTAAAAGAGGCGTTTCAACATTTGGAAGTACAAAAACAACCCTAAATATGAAAAAAACATTTTAGAATAAATACGAAACACATCATAAAAAAGGTATTAAAATACATTGATTCCAATCTACTCCGTTTTAGCATCGATATTGAAAATATTTACTTTGTACGTATTTTATATTGAACGGAGCGAAGATAATAGGAATAGTTCCTTCAACACACAAAGAGAAGAAATGGTCTTTATTAAATTTCATATGTGCTCTATTTTTCGGACAATGTCTTAAGTAAAAATTGCGATAGCCTTGTGGGGAGACCGTTGGACGGTCAGCCATAAGTCTTGGGTACGATCTCACTGATATCTATAATAATATTACGAGTATAAAGCTGAAGAATTTGTTTGATTAGTTGGTTGAACACGCTAATCTCAGGAACTACTTATTCAAATTGAAAAACTCTTTTAGTGTTGGATAGCCTATTTATCGAGGAAGGCTATAGGCTATATAACATCACGCTACGACCCAAGGGGCGGCGTAGTAACTATAAACGCGAGTGAAACCGCGGGCACATCTAGTTTATAATAAAATTGTGTATACATTTTGATCTTTGTTACTAGGTTACGCGTATACCGCTGAACAGATTATGATAAGACTAGATTTCCATGTAGGTCTATATCCTGGATTAATACGTGTACACTTTTGACCCGGTATTGTATTCTCAAGGGAATTTACGCAAGCGACAATATTGGCAAAAGCTTATGCAATCTGCTTCGATATTTCTGTCGTTTATGGGAGTTTGTGTACGCTGATCTCCACAATGGCTAAACTAATTTGGATATGATTTGATTTGTTGAAACTGGTTGTCAAATTTCAAAGGCATCAATTTTAATATAGAGTATGATTAGGACACGTAGATTTGATAATCTGATCTGACATTTATATTAAAATTTTGAGCGATAAAAAGCAATAGTTTTACCAACTATTCGTGATATTATAACCATAAACAATCACCAACGACACGTCCATTCCCTGACCACTTGTGTCAACAATTACCCTTGACAAATATATGACAAATCTTCATTGGAAATAACAATAACATTCTTATGATTCTTAGTCGTAAAGAGGTCCTATTTACGACCAAGTGCGGTGATTTCTGTAATATAAAAAAAACTTTCCGGATACGATATAAAAAAATATTGTTAGTTGAGTAGGCATTTATTTTATAGGTCTATCGCAAGTTTATACGGTCAAATACGTAGGGCTGCCTACGTACCGGTTAGATTAGTCGATTTTGAATTCGGAATCGCTCGATGACTCAGCTATCGATTGAGTTTGGCGTCATACAGTTCGATATATTTTCAATACAGTAATATTGTATTAACTGTCATTTTGACATACAGTCATAGATGACGACCCTGAAGACGTTAGCTGATGTTTGTGAATCAAGATCTCATTTCACCAGCTATGAATTAAGGCACGTAGTGTTTAAATTGCCAAGCTCTACCCTGCTACTGAGATGTTCCCAGAAAATGCAATAATACTTTGCCACATACAGGATTCAAACTTAGGACTACACGGAACATATATATATGTCTCCGAACCACCTAGATAGAACATATGATATCCTTAAATATAATCCTACGATAAAGTTGCAAAATACGATAACGATATGTTTTCGTGTCGATACGGTAATTACATATGTGAAAGTTTTCAATCTACCTACGGGTTCAATGACCTGGTTTGTTATCACCACACTTAACTGCGACGTTGTCGATGCAGATGAATGCCCTAAACTTAAGAATAAAAATCAGTACAATTAAAAATATAAATCAAAACCAAATCGACTATTTTATTATGCTACTTGCTTAGCTGCCTGTGACTTCGCTCGGTTTTATTCTGGATGAAAGGTACCCTATGCCCTTTGCTGTACCCCTGACAACGTGTATGCAAAATTTCGTGATGCTCGGTCAAGTAATTAAGGTGTTAAAGCTAAACAAACAAACTCACATTCCCATTTATAATATTACTTAGTTAGAATTCTAAATTTAAACCGTTTTTGTTAAGTTGCCTCTACAGGTTTAACATTTTTTAAAGTTGGTAGCCCTACATACACACACACATATGTATAGCACACGCACACTCATAAGCAACGTCTCTAGGCTTTTTCCAAAGCTTCAATCATTTTCCTTCCGGACGGAATTCTTAGTACCGGAGGCGTTACGGTAAACGGTATTTGGTGAGGATTCGATAGCTCACCCTCACTAAACAAGGGTAGGTTTTATTTTTCGTCTACCTTCAAAGTACCCTCAATCATTGGTTAGCTTTGCTCGCTCACCGTTTTGACGAAAATTCGTGACGACACTTATGGACGTACCTACGTTAACGCGCGGCGGCGTTTCAGTACGATGGGTATTTGGATGTATGTAACTGTGATGTTTGCTTCGTTGAATAAACAGGCAATGGAATTATTTGGCAACATTAAATGTCATTTGCGTTACAGCGATGTCAAAAACTAGATCCGTAATTGCTGAGCTGCCGCATCGATTTGGACATCTGCATCCGCATCCACAATAATCAACGTGGATGATAATGCGGATCCAGATATAGCACAGTTTGCGACAAGAAAGACAATAGGTGGCCCGATGAATGGCGCGATGATTTTTCAAGTGAAGATGAGAATCAAAAAACACTAGAAAAAGGTACAGCTAAATTTATGAACCTTTGCAAATTAGACTTTAACCTGCAGAGGTGGTATTAGATACTTTTTATGAAATAAGATACACAAATTTCATTAACATCCGCATCCGCAATTGCAGACTCCGCATCGATTTAAACATTTGCGGCTGTGGTCGTTTAAATATCCGTATACGCATCCGCATCCGCGGATGTCAAAAATTCTGCATCCGCGTCATCCCTGAAGCAAACGGACATGAAGCAAATATAGTTTTGGATTAAAAACTCTTTTGATCTGATATACCTGGTGTTCTTAAATGTCTTTAATATATTTTCGAACTCACGACACTTGGCACTTTTAGCGGCGAGGCGATCACTTAAGCCACTTCATCATTCGTGCAGTGATTTCTTTGCAAATCCTTTTACACGTGTCTTTAAATACACAAGTACTTTTACATTCGGGACCCAGCCATCTGTATTAACGTATTCTAGGACAAAACTTAAAAGTTTAATATTAACATTTATCTGTCTAGATTATCAACGCGTAATGAACAAACTACGTGACGGGAATGTTAGGGAGCTGAATTAGTTCAAAATACCTCATTTTCATGATCGAATGTAATAATTACAGTTAAGCGAGAACATTAACCTTACTTCGTGAATATTTTTAAGCTGATTGAATAGCTTATTGTTTTTTGAATACTTGTTTTTGCCCGCGAGTTCGCTCCCGTTTATATAGAATTTGTCAATAAATTTTTATCTCTCGAGAACAGTAGGTACTCTGTTTAAAAAACTAAATAAACACGCTTTATTTAAAAAACCAAACTAAAAAGGAGAAAATCTTTTTTAAAATAAGGATAGATTGATTATTATGAATCAATTGGGGTGCTTTCTAAGTTATTTTGATAACCCCCACCACACGCTTTTTTTACATTAAAATGATTTCTTTTATTCTGAATTACTAAAAAAAATATTTCTACTTTTTTGTTTGGTTTTTAAATAAATCGTGTTTGTTTTTTAATTTTTTTAACTATTGTTTTTTTCTATATTATTGTATTATCATCGGTCCTCGATAAGCCTACAACGTTTAAATGAAATCTGACCGTTTGAAGTGGGTCTAAATCAAGTCCAAAGGAATCGGTTACAAACAAACTGACAAACAAACGAAGCTAATAAAACCGTGTTAAAAACAGTAATGGCTGCAGCACCTTATACATATAAGTTAAAAAATACTGAAATTATAATTGAATGGCTATTTAAATGAGAGGCTGTGATATTTCTCGGCCTTATCTCCTCATAAGCAACCCTTGGCCTGTACGTAGCAACCAAGCATAAGTTTAAATTCAGTAACATCACTAAACTCACAAACTCATAAACTTTAACGTTCATAAGTGTTAATTTGTGATCTAAATGAATAAATGATTTTTGACTTCGACTTTGCGATCAGTTACGCAGGCTTGCTAGTCATACTGCAGGTAAATATTGGCCGAAGATGTTTACGGGTTCCAAGTAATTATAACTAATTACAAAACAAACAACTTTCGTGACTTCTAGTCCATAAATTAATATTCTTGTATTCATAGCACTACTTTGTATTACAAGGTATCGTTTCAATGAAGTCATTGGCGATTCTAAGTACAACTCAGAACAAAAAATAGCCGTCATGTATTATCGTATATGTACATCACGACTATATAACCACAAAGAGATAGCCAGGGGTGTACAGTCCTCACAATTCACCAACTATGTTTAAGGTCTTTCAAGACAGAAACAGCTATTAAGAATTTTACTAACATAAAATCTAATAACACTACTTAACACCCGAGTTGAACTTAAGACCATACAATCATAAGTGCAACGTCACACTACGAGCAACAAGGCTGAAAAACGAGATGGGTGTAAACCCAGGATTCAACCTCTTCGTCTTAAATGTACAAGTAATGAAAATAAATTACCTCTATATCTCGGGGGTCTTTTGACCCACAGAGCCCATATACAAACTCGATCGAGGTATGACCAAGGTGTCTGCACACAAAGTTACAAGTCAATCGGTCCAGTGGTTCCGGAGTTATGCCTGTCACTAACAAACTGACAACAGACAGACACATAGAAACGTCACGTCTATATATCTAGAAAGCTACTTTAACCAGAAGTAACACACGCTATACCTACAACATCACGCTACAAGCCACAAGAGCGGAGCAGTGACCAGAAACTTGTCATCTGCGGGGCCATCTAGTATATTATAATAAAGTAGAGATCCGCCCTGGCTTCGCACGGGTAGTACCAAACCTTAACAAATTATACACCTAAGCCTTCCTAATAAAACACTCTGTCTATCAGTGAAAACCGCATAAAAATCCGTTCAGTAGTTTTTGAGTTTATCGCGAACAGACAGACGCGGCAGGTGACTCTGTTTTATAATATGTGTATTAGTATAATATGTAAATATTTGTTTATTTATTTACCTTGAAACTACTGAACCGATTTTAATAATTCTTCTATCATTAGAAAGCTACTTTATCCAGAAATAACGTAAGCTATATAACATCACGCTACCAGCTACAGGAGCAGAGCAACAATCATAAAAAGCGGAGAGCAGTTAGTAAAAAAAAATATACTTTCAATAATGGAACTTAAATAACTGCTTGTCTATTTAAGTCTACGTTTATAATATCTTAACGACCTTATATGGGGGGTCGGCAGGTTGAATAAACCGCGTAGGAGTACGTAGGCGAGTTTCCAATAGACAATATTTTGACCTGTAGCAGTCTCGAACAAGTTCGTCAGGTCAAACTCTATGATATTTTGTCTATGCTCATATTTTATCTATATTTCTTGGCTGATGTATTGAATTGCAAAGGTCACGATTTATACGTGAAAGTCTAGGAGTAATGATTTTATTGAGTTATGGAGATCAAAAACAGTTATTATTTTAGGTCAGCTATATAGAAATGAGACAATGGAAGTTGTTACTTTTTTTGTGTAATCAATCATAGAGCTTTCTAGAGAAAGTACAGACCATATATAATCTGTGATTATTGTACATCATTATGGTATCAGAAATATCTTAATGGTCATTTCATCACAACGAAGGGACGTTTTAATTGTGTTGAACTCGCTACTTGGAGTGCAACACAAGTAAAATGTTCATTTGATCTACAGATACGGTAATTGTTTACCATCAAGAAAACTGCACATTGTTTATCACCTAGGCCCAAAAAAAAAATACACATGTGCTTTATACTCACAATTTGTCAGGATTTAGGCCTCAGATAATAGAGGCAAGCATTTTGCCAGTGTCTGAGCGGCTACTATCAATTTCTTGACATAAAACCTAATTGTCACTTTACTCACCCCGACAATCGAACCCGGTCGCATGCACACCGGTCGCATACACTACCGCTGCGCCACTGAGGCAGTCTCAAATACAGTATCAGACATAAAACAATCCGTAGCCAAAGAAACGCTCTAAAATATAGTATAAGACATTAAACTTTAATCCATAGCCAATAAATCTATTAGTCTATGCATTCACCACATATTTATACTAGATAGCGTGTTCTATATTCTCTGTCGTTATCAGAGAGCCTATCACGCCTCGCCCTTAAGTTTTCACTTAACAAAAAGCAAAAAAACTAACGCAACAGCATATAAATAGCATCGTTAACATATTTTTTATCTCTTGTGTCATAATTTGCGTGTAAATTTTATTACTGTAGGTACGTTGTTAGCGCCAAATTCAATGTAAATTTAACTAAAAGGGCATTTAGATAACAATTTGTAATGTTCTGGTCTTATTTGTTCTGTTCGCGTGCTCGTTCTATGTTTGACAGATAAGTGTTAGTTTCTGCCTCACGCCGGTAAATGTATAGCGGGTTAGACAGACAGGTATGTAACCATATCTCGGTATTTGTCTTTAGTTATCATTCATCTTTCTTTCTGTTCGTGTGGTTAGTGGCCAACCTGTTGTCAAGAGCTGTTCAAGCCGCCCGTAGGCCTCTAACATGGCTTAACGACTGCTGTCAATTTAGCAACAACCGGGAATCGACTTTTTACGTGCCCTCCGAAGCACGGAGACGCTCAGACGAAATACCACTAAGCGGTCACCCATCTATAGACTGACCGCACCCAACGTTGCTTAACCTCGCTAATCGTTTACCGATCAGTGAGTGCAACTGGCTATGAGCGTCACAGTTATCATTAATAGACGGCGAATCTATTGGTACCTATCGAGTTTGGCATAAATACATAGTTACTCGCTTCTACCCTAAGATGGGGTTAGAGAGATCTATGGATTTAGCTTTTACACAATAGAGAACAAGCCTATTGCGATCCGCAAGACACAGTACTAAACTCAAAATAGATTAAAATTAAATTAAAAATTGATTAAGAAAAGTGTTTAAGCGTAAAACTTAAAAATACTTTGCCAGAGAATCAAACCTGGCAACTTGCGATACGTCCGCAAAAATACTTTACGACCCCGACACTATCCGAATCAACGACACAGCTTTTATTAAGTTTATTATTAAATGACTATACGGATGGTGCAGCAGGCAAGTGGTCGCCTTGCGAGGAGTGTTGTGGCTTCGAATCCCACACGAGACAATTATTTCTATAATCAACAAATTATTGTTCAAGTCTAAATGTACTTCTGTCTCTAAAAGTATGTTTGTGAATTCCACCGCGACAAACAAACGGCGGATCAAACCAAGGTCCTCGCGATAAGCAGTGACACATTCATCTACACTTACGTACTGCACATATAGCCGATATTGATAATAAAACACTGTTATGCCCAACAGTGGACGCTTAAAAACCAATTCATTATCACCACTGATGAGTTCATTAGCTTCTGTTGTATGACTCATACAAACTATTTATATAGCAGTTAAAACATGTCATAATTTATCCTAACTATAATATTATACATGCAAATGATTGTTGAGATGTTTGGATGTTTGCTTTTCAATCACGCGTAAATTGCTGAACCGGTTTCGATACAACTTCGTACGCAGATAGGCCATGTCTAAGATAAACATGAAAGAACAGAATACTTTTATGCTATACTGTTTATCCTAATGGTAGCTTAATGGTCAAAGTATCGGATTTTTGATCATAGGCAGTGGGTTTATTTTGCCACTCATTACACTTCAAACGTGGCTCTCCTCCTAACACAAGAACTTATCATAGTAAGAATACTAGTTATTACTAACTAAAATTCGTTGACAGAAGAAGAAAATAACGCTTTGCTCGATCTGCGAACCTGAGACTTCAAACACAGCAGTAGCATTTACAAACATAACGATCTTTAAAGAACAGGTTAAAAAGATCCAACGCGCGTAAATACTTCACATTCAAATATACATAATGCAGCTCAATATCACTACTAAAAGTCATCGCATATATCTGTAAATACTAGGTGAAAACGCTTGCACTACTTTCTCGAACATTTAAAATATGTTTATCAAATACAAATGACAGACGAAATGCAAATTGCCGCATGACAGATAAACAGTACACGTCTCGGAATATATAATGTGACGGAATTACGTTTTCTATGCAAAATTGCAATTCTCGAATAGCAACGAATTGTTCCCAACTTGTAGCAAGTTGTGGCAACATGCGATGGCGCATATTTCCGTGCTTGTAGCTGAATTAGGGGAATTAATTTGTCATGCTCCCTGCCAACTCCTGTAATGTATTACTGTCTGTTAGCTTATTTACTTATTCACTTAATGTTTCTAGTATTCCGTATTTTAAATAAAACTACTTAAAGAATAACAACGCTTTCTTTTTGTTTCAATGTACCAGGCAATTTTCTGAGTAATTGAAAAGTTAATATAGTTATTTTCATACAAGTTTTTATAAGCGACGTTGCTTTTTTGATTTTATAGATTTATTCCATAGGAACCGTAGGAAAATCGCCCATGTCTCTCTCTCCGCCCATCGGCCCTATATCCATGCAAAATCACGTTAATTTGTTGTTCCGACACTGTGCAAATAAAAGGATATATCAACAGACACACTATTACATTAGAAATAACCAAACAAACTTGAGGTTTACAAGGAAAAAGTAGACTGAAATATACGTATAATAAAACTAAAATTATGACGCATTTATACGCAATTTATTGTTACAATATTACCTGTATAATCTTTTAAGCACTATGGGGCCGAAATAGAAAATGTAGATGAACACACATATTTTACAATCCTATTAAATTAATAACTGTTATAGTTGGTGAAGACGTTAATGGTTTTGTATGAAACTTAAAACACAGATTAAACTATCATATCCCAGATTGGCACATAGCTTTTCATCATTCTGGCATGCCTTTTTGTTGGTTTCATTCAGGCAAAGCCACGATAGTAGTAAAAAGAGAAGCTAATAAAAAATAACCAATATTTTTTATTTATATGACCTAACTCTTAAAACTAAGGAAGAGATCCGTGCCCAGCAGTGAACAGCTTAATACAGGGCTGATATTATATTTTAATTATTTTTTATTTACTATTTCATTGAGAACGGTTACATTACCAATTATTTTTCTCCGACTACAAATTGCGCATTTCCAGTACACAAGACTACAAGCATCCACGACTACGACACGACACTGAAATATAGATCAGTCGCAACAAAAAGTCGACAAATGGCGAATCTAAAACGCAATACGCAGTCACCTTGAAGGCTCTATTTTAAAAAAAACTGAGTCTAGAGTAGCATTCGCACCATTATATCATTAGCGAACAATACGCCAAGCCAACAATGGATAATTCTAGATCTGAGAATACAAAAAAGAAAACACACTGCACTTGTCATCTAAAGTAAATTGAAAGACTTCGCTGTTAGTGTCAACGAGTGACACTTTCAGGAAAACTGCTGCGAGTGTAACTGTACTGATGTTGCAATGGTTTAAGTGTTTGCTACGTCGTATCGGGTGTTCAGTTCAATCCCTAGACTGGATGTATTTAATCTACAAATAAATGTACCGAGACCTAGTATTTCTTTTTATGTCTGTTTTATGAAGAACGTAAATTACCTAAGAATCATGCGGCATGACGCCTTTCTCCTACGTAGGTGTGTACCACACCTCCCACACTTTACCATCTATTTTTTTAAGTTCCTCGTAACAGAGGGCAAGCCTATTCTGTCATTGCACAGTTCCAGACACCGTGCTGCTACTGTATACCATGCCAAAAAACTTAACACTCTGTTTGACAGCTATGAAACTAGAGACCTCGTGCACAAAAGACACATTCACTACCGCTCAGTCGTCAAGGCAGTCCTCTAATCACATTCTCAACAAACTTAGCAAAGATTAACTAAATGTTCGGCAACATGATGTCAGTGTATATAATATACATTGTATGTATAGTTACGTAGGCGTGAGTCGGCAGACGGGTCGTCGCAGCAGATCGTTATCAACAGCGATAGCGTGGCAACAGCGTCATGTATTATTGTTATTGCTTACTTAAATTAAACATAATATTTAGTTCTAATGTTTTAAATATATGTATATAATTGTTAACAACCGTATATAAGCGAGATACTATGTATGTATGTAAGATTTCTATGTACTATTCTGCCGTCATAAGGAAAAAGACGTATCTAAATTTCTTTTCAATATTGTGATTTTACATATTTGGTATTAATAAAAAAAGACGCATCTGCCAGTATTTTTATATTGAATATAAAAATATTGGCAGATAAGTCCGTTTTTCTTATGACAGCAGTATTATTAACACTGACATACATTAATTAACTGGGCTTGCAGTCAGTTTAGTGTATTTTCTGCTAGAGATAAAGCTAACTGAAATCTAGCTCCCGTAGTTTTTGCCTAGACTTCCAGAAAACAGTCGAATGCATACATACATACAGTCTTACACCTAATACCTTCGGGGGTAGGCAGAGGTGTGTAAGACCCAAATTCTCCTTACTATGTTTTTAGATCGCACGTAATTGGGTCTGAGCCTACTGCCTTTTACAGACACAGTTCCAGATAATGTTGTTGTTTGTAATAGTTTATTAGTCATGCATGATAAAGCACATGACAGAACTATAACTAACTGTAAACGCGAATGCAATATTCCCTTGTAATAACACAATTATGACTATTGACAGTGGCTCTGATATCGACAGAAACTGATTAGGCAATATTTTCCATAAATTTCGTATAAAACTTAAAACCATAGCACACAAAATGTAGGTAAAGTTTGTATTTTATATTAAAATTACTGCGCCGAATTGGATAGAATTTTGCATGGAGTTAGCTTAAAACCTAGATAAAGGCAAAGGTTATTTAAAGAGGCAAACACTTTCACGAGCAGAAGTTATTATCGAAACGAACATTATACATGCGAATGTGGGTACGTTTGTTTATTAACGCTTTAACTGCTCGACGAATCATCATGAAATTTCGCATACACGTTGTCAGGGGTACAAGATAAGGACATAGGCAACCTTCCATCCAGAAAAAAAACTGTTTCTAACCAAATTTACGCGAGCGACGCCGCATACAAAAAACTTAAAGAAAATCGCTCCGAAATCATATTCGTCACGATAAAAAATGCGTTCTATAGACGCGTTGATGATTATCAGAAAAATGGCCGCCGATTACATCCCGGCTCTCGTCCGTCTGTCACGTCAAAATGTTAACGTTCAAACATATTTCCGAGACTCTCCAGAGATCTTGGAAGCTATAGAATTCGTCCACCATAATACCGTTCCGGTTAAATTTAAATAATGACGCTCTATTTATCTTTTGAGGTTAGGAGAGCCTAATGGAGAGGCATGGTAGGAGACTAGTTACTTATAAGAAAAATACTTAAGCATTTATTATGAACATACCTTGTACAATTACTATATTTTGTCTGCAGCTTCGCTTGCGTAAATGTAGGTTAGTAACAGTACTTTTTTCTAGATGAAAGATACCTTATATATTTTTCTGTACCCCTGACAACAGGTCTGCAAAATTTCATGGTGATCGGTCGAGTAATTAAGCAAGAAAGCGTGACAAACAAACTTACATTCGCATGTATAATATTATAAGTATAGTTAGAAATTCTGCAAAAATAACAAGAAAATAGCTTATATCAAAAAATATTCCCTAGATAACTTTTACGACATACATACATTAGATAGTGACCGGCCATAGGTGTTTACGTGTACGTTTATGTTTACAACCGATCGTCTTGTCTCTAGTTCAATCTCCGGGTCAGACAAGATGAATCTGATAGGCAATTTTCATTAGTTAAGTGTTATTAGGTTATCTTAAAGGTTAATTTCATATTTACGTTTCTGTGGGTAGATTATAATTATTATCAAACAACGTTCGTTACCTATCAACTGTCATTAAGTTCGAATTTTAAATATTCTATGTAACACACATACACACACACATGTAAATGTATATTTATATTTTTTTACACACACGAGGGTATTGTTTGCCAGTTTATTAAATAACTAGTTACTGCCCACGGCGTCGCTTGCGTGAAACCATGTCTATCGTTTAAAAAGTCACGTTTTTCACAACAAGACAAGCTATAGAACAAAAATCACGCGGCTAGTGATGGGCAATGATTCAACAGTTACGTTTAGTTAGTCAAGAAACGCAATCGGGCACGTTTTCATTCGAGTAAACATTCGACTCATATTCCGGTAATTTAGAGAGATGAGGTTGATGGAGCTATGTAAGTACAAGTTACAATAATACACATAGAATCACGCTATATCTCATGGTGTAGGTAGAGATGTATTGGAACGAAGTTCCTTATCGCGCGTTGTGAAAGGGGGTTAGACGGAAAAAAGTCTTACGAAAAGTTGTCACGACACTTTTTGCTATAGTAAGCTATTGTAAGCTGTGCGGCGTGCGTAAGTAGTTACGCTATCTCGCTCGCACTGTTCATTCATGCGCCAGCAGATTACTTCATTATGGAAAAAACGCGTGACCTTGTGGCCAGCTGCGAGCTAACAGACTTCTTATTATTATGCACGCGCCATGTAGGGTGTGTATCTTTTATGGATTTTTTTAGTTTCGGAAATTTATAAATTAATTAATTAAAAAAAAATTATTACAATTCCTTCACTAATTAATCGAATGGAACTTCGTTCCATCCGGGTGTCCCTTGACACCTCTCAAGTTTTTATATTCAAAGTTCGCCAGCTGTTTTGGGACCCACGTAATAGAAGTCAAGCCTTCTGCCGTCTTCTAGGCACAGTCCCATACTCAGTGCTGAGAAATTGTTGATAGAAAATCTCAATAAATAGCCCGACGCGGGATGCGAACCCAAATCTCATACACAGCTACGCATTTTCACTACCGCGACACCGATGCACTCAATCTGTTGTAGATTGTTCTGTCGGCTAGAGGTCTTTACTCATCCAAAATACTGCATTTTGATCAAAATCCAAAGCTTAAACTATCTCGACATACCATACCGCCCGTCAATTCACTCGCTAATCACGATTACCTCTAGTCGATTCCATCGACATCGATAACAATCTAGCCTAACATCTAGCTATCGCGTCTCAACACTAAGGCCGTTAAATTTACCCAACATTATGAACTGTATAGTGAGATCGGCAATTTCAAGCAAATCTTGCCGAGCCGAGTTGAAGGCAGAAGGAATTTAAGAGGCGAAGCCTTTAAGATAACATCGTGAGCTCTTACGATAGGACTTTCGGTTTTATTGCTACACGCTTCTGAGGATGAGAGGAAGCGTAAGCGATTTGACGAGCCGAGTGATATTAAGGACTGAAATCATCGACTTAATTTGGATTTAATGATGACTATGTTATTGGTTTAATGGTGTCGCTCTAGTGAATGAATAATCAAGGTTTATTACTCGATTCAAATATAAACAAAATAACTGCGATTTATGAAAAAAATTATGCTAACACTAAGCAATTAATTCAATAATATTTACAAACCTTGAACTACGATCAAACTGAAAATTTGATGACTGTTGTTCAATAAGTGTTACGCAATAAAATAGTTCTTTCGCTTAATCGCTTAGTTTATAATGTAATTCGTAAGTTTTTATATATAAATAATAATGGTTTATAAGTATTGTTTTACAATTTATATCTATATTATACAGTATATGCCCCTAATGCCTGTGGCACAGGTTTACCCTAGCACAGGCACCCCTTACATATTACCTTTACAACGTAACCTAAGCTCTGTATCAATTTGTACCAATTTAAGTTAAATAAATGATTATTATTATTAGTATTTACCGACTGCCACGCCTGAGGTCACGGGTTCGATTTTCGCACAAGTCAAACATTTGTGTGCATGGACATAGATGTTCGTCTTGCTCTGGATGTTTTTATGTATAATATGTATGTATTTACAAATAAACAAAAATATATGTATCTTTATCCATTGTCTAGTACCCATAGTACAAGCTCTCCTTAGTTTGGGCTAGATGGTGTTGTGTGTATGTGATAGAATATTATTATTATTTAATTGACCAAAGAATCAGCTGCTTGGGACCTAAAAATAATTATTAAATATAGGTGTGATAATCGTGAACTTAAATTAAATTGAATGATAAGAGGCCTGGGCGCAAGTAACCAATAGATTACGGGTTTTGTTGCCGAGCCAAGTAACGTGTTATTTTGTTTCTTAAAGAATTTTTATTGCAGATTATATTACATAGCATAATGTTATCGGTAATAGAATCTGATACTTGGAACCTAAAAATAAATGGCGAAATGTGGATATGATAATACACTACCTATCTTTGCGACGTGCATAGTCGTAACTCTATAATAAAAATCTCAATTTTAAAATAAGAAAAAATGTGTTAATATGTACCTTTATTACTCGTTTTCTTCGTTATTACTGCGCCAATCATAACGAAATTCAGCTATAATATAGCGAGCGCTGTAAAAACCGTTGTATAACCTAGCTAATACGACATAGATGCATTAGTAATAATATAAATTCGTTCACTCACGTTATTGGACATTATCTTTAATTCTTTTTACATTTTATCGTAACGTATGCGTCACATCACTACACGTGTAACGATAATACACGTATTATGACGTCATACGGTTAAATGATTCAGTGGTCTCGGGGTAACACTGCCACCGATCGTAAAGTCGCAGGTTCGAAGGCCGGGTCAACATGCTTTGCATGTAAATTTTAAGTAGATATTTTATATTAGATTCTGCCTACAACTTCACTCGCATAAATGTAGGTTAAATTAGTAACTGAACTTTTTTCGGGATGAAAGGGATGTCCTTTTGTGTCCCCCTGACAACGTGTAGGTATGCGAAATTTCATGATGGTCAGTCGAGTAGTTAAGGCGTGTAAGCGTAACAAACAAACCATTCGTATTCATTATATTAGATTTAGCCCAGAGGTCACAAATTGTGGACAATTAGGTGCCACAAGACAGTCGACAGCGACGGGGCAGATCGGAGATCGCGAGATGACTTGGTCGTCTTTGGAAGGGGTTGCCAGGGGATATCTTCGAACAGAGTGATTTTGAAGTCTAAGGGAGAGGCTTTTGTCCAGCACTGGGACTTAACAAGAGGCTAATAAAGTGGCTTTGAGCTGAATTGACACAGTTTGTGAATACAATCTGAATATGTTATTTTTCCGAAACAGTTTGCTCTTATGCATGTATATAGGTATTATTATTTATTTTCAGCCTGTATTGTCCCACTGAAGGGCAAAGGCCTCCCTCCCACTTTTCCACATATCCCTATTATGCGCTAGTTTGCGCCAGTCTCTCCTGTAGTAAGTTAATTCGTCTTGCCATCGACGTTTTGGTTTACCACGTTGCCGCTTAGCACCGTCTGGGATCCAATCTGTGATCTGGGATCCAATACAGGTATTGTATCAAATTTTATGCCCCGGTGGAACAGTATTAAAACTCAACATGAAGTTTGAATCATGTTCAGAAATCGATGTCTTCTACAAGTGACTTAAAAACTTAACTATAAAAGTTGATATAATTCGTCTCTACCTACCCCTTTGGGATATGTAGCCGTGATGTATAATCTAATAGTATTCAAGGTCTTGTTTACTACTCCAAGAATATTCCAGCAAATTTATATCCGTCCACACTTTATAAACTATTATCTATAAAAGCACATTAGCTATAAGTAAAACTATTACTCTACGAATAGATGAACAGAAATAGCAATGTTATATACCGTGTTTGCTGTATATAGTTCCGTTATATACATGGAGATAAGTCTTTATATACTAATATTATATATTCTAAAGTGATTCTGCCCGTTTGTTACTATTTAGCTATTAAACCGCAGAGTAGATTTTGATGGTGACTGTCTCGGTTGCAGTTGTGAATGTGACTGCTGTACATGATGTGTCGGGTTCGATTTCTAGTTTAGACAGTGTTTTTAGGATTTTCTGCCATAAAAATTTTTGTAGTAATACGGAGTCTGGAAACTGTTTTAGGTAGACGGTAATTATAATAATAATAACAATAATATAATATTCTACACATACACACAACACCATCTAGGCCAAACTAAGAAGAGCTTGTACTATGAGTACTAGATAATGGATAAACATACATATATACTTTTTTTTTTGTAAATACTTACATATTATACATAGAAACATCCAGACCAAGTCAAACATCCATGTGCATGCACATTTGGTACACGTGGCACCTAAATTGATACTTGGTGAAATGAGGGTGTTATACACATCTGCCTATCGTTTCGGGGATAAAGAATTCAGACTATGTATGTATGTATATAGACAGCCACGCCTTTATTCTTATTTTCGATATTAGAGGGGTAGGCAGAGACTACGGATTTCCATTTGCTACGATCCTAACACACTTCTCTGGCTTCACCTTTCATTAAAGCATGAAAAATTAATACACAGACATCAAAAAATTAGAGATGCGTCCTTGGGATCGAACTCGAGACCTCAATACTTCAATACTTTATTGCTTTTCCATAATGTGGTTACAGGTGGTAGATTTCTTAAACTGGATACAATTATGGACCCTGTTGGGCACAGCACAGTTTATAATAAAATCATTTGTACATAAATAACATTCAATAGATTACATTTTAAAATTAACAAAATTAACAAATAGGTCTAAAAACAGGAGAGAGGAATATATTGTATGTATTTCAAAAGCTCTCTCTTTAGTTCAATGAATATTTCGATTGGGAGGGTAGCTAACTATTTAAATATTTAATTGTTTTTATTTAATATAATTAAATTATTTTGTTTTTACTTTTTAATGTTAATACTAAATCAATATGTCAAATATGTAAGTGAAATCAATATTTCTTAATTAGATATTGAGCAGGTAGTGGATTGGATTATTATTTGTTTGTTGTATCATTCATAAAATCTTTAACACTATAATAGGTTTTACTATGCAGAAATAGTTTTAATTTATTTATAAATGTATTGTTATTAGTTTCCTTTTTATATTTTCTGGCAGTTTATTGTAGATTTTTATTGACATCACTTGAGGGCTTGTGGAATGCATAGTGAGGTGTGAAGATGGTAATACCAATCTATCTTTATGTCTAAGAGTTATCCTAGATTGTATATCTTCTCTTCTTGTGAAGAAGTCTGGGTGCCTTCGAACAAATTTACTTATTTCTAAAATATAGATGCAAGGTAAGGTTAAAACTTTAAGTTTATGAAAATATGGTTTACATGAGTCTGTTGTTTCTATATTAACTAATATTCGTAGTAATTTCTTTTGTAGGATGAATATGGTGGCTGCGTCGGTACTATTTCCCCATAGGATTACTCCATAAGATAACCAAGAGTAGGCGTAGGCATAATAAGTGGAGAGCGCGGTGGTAAAATCGGTGGTCATTTTTATTTCGCGGAGCGCATATGTAAATTTTGATAGCTTGATTCTTAATTTGCTTATATGTTGTTTCCAATTTATTTGGGAGTCTATGGTAATACCTAGCAGTGTAAATTCTTTGACAACTTCTATGGTTGACCCTTCGAAAGAATAATTTATATTAAGAGGTGTTTTTTGATGGGGGTGGAAACATATTAATTTAGTCTTGGTGAAATTTATTTGGAGATTATGGTTATTCATCCAATCTACCTCAAACATCAAACCTCTCATCAAATCAAACCTCTGCTTGGCAGTCCAACAATCAGGCTATCACTGCTCTTACTAATGAAAATAATCAACAAAAGCCCCAAGCTAGATACATAATATATGCGAGAAACAAACATAACCTAATAATTACGAGTTTACAGTAGCTTCAAAGATACGAGAAAATTGTTCCGCCATACGAACAAAAGCGTACAACCTACATACACCCCGCTTTAGTGTAGTCATAAACAACATTGTTCTAGATTAAGAACAACAACGCCGACAAGATATTGATTACGATCTAAATGATAACGCACTCACTTTAAAATTCACAACAATTTAGTACAGAATTGTTACACGACCGAATTATGTGAGGAATTCATCTATAGGATTTTTTTAGCTTCCTTGTATGTAAAAATGTCAGCTAATAAGAACTTCTAGTAGTCTTCATATTTCATGATCTTGTAGAGAATAAACCCAAAAGGATTCGATTACCACAAGAGACCAAAAATTCTGGGAGCCACAACGGCACTGCTTATCCGATTTAAATAATACTCTCACTGTTTGAAAATTGAAGGAATGGAAGGACATGGACTATCTATATAATATGTCTGACGTCTACTACGTCCTGCCTCTGTGGCGTAGCGGTAGTGAATGCGACTGCTGTGCATAAGGTTTCGGGTTCGAATCCCGGGTCGGGCCAACAAAAAGTTATTGGGTTTTCCAGTTAAGAAATCTCAATACGAGCCCGGAGTTAGGAAGTTGGCGGTGTTAGACACCCCCGTGCCTCGGAAAGCACGTAAAGCCGTTGGTCCTGCGCCTGATCTCTCTCCGGTCGTGTCGGATTATTCGTCCCATCGGATTATGAGAGTTAGGGAACAGAGAGTGCACTTGTGTTTGCGCACACACTTGTGCACTATAATATCTCCTGCGCCAATGGCCATTCTCCGTTAAGATTGGCCGCCGTGACCGAAATTCGGTCAGGAGGACATTATATATTATGTTCAACCTTAGTATACTCAGTAACAACAACATTTTCATTTTTATAAATATAACTTTGTGCATTAATGTGTAAATGATTGTTGACTTTGAGACACTAAGGCCTTATATTGTCTAAGGTTCCACAGTCGCCAAGTAGTCATTATCCACAAAATTAAGCTCTTGAATAACCTTTGGAATTCCTTGTTGGAAAAGACATTATGCGATTTTCATTTCGTATTTTATAAATAAAGCTATCAATTTGGTTAACAAATTACTATATTATTCTTGTTAACCCCTCCAACTAAGCTAGAATGCTTACATCAGTGATCAAGTGAATTCACATCGATAGTGCAATATATGAATCTTTTCCAGCTATCCAGTTTTTACTTGTTTAGAAAGAAAGAAAGAAAGAAAAGGAAGAAATCATTATTGCTATACAGCTGGGCACAATGTGTATAAAGATAAAAATAATAATAAAAAAGGAAGAAATAAAAACATAGTAATATAAAATACTCAATGAATATCCTGACATGCGTCCCACAGCTGCAACAATCAGGACTTCAGTTCAGCATTTGCCTGGTCTCAAGAACCAGGCACTGGTCTTCCACTGGAGCCTGTTATTTTGTTGACTTAGCCATATTAATTAATCCACAAAGAACACAAAGGAAAATAACAGATCCAGACAGCATAACAACACAAACAAACCGTGCCAGTAACGAACACGGTGCCTAATGGTGATGTCATGTTCCACCACTAATCACATTCGGCTGATTCGAAGGTTATATGCTACACGTATATAATAATAACAGGACTATTAAAATCGGATCGAATGTGGGTCGCAGTGCTCGCAATGAATACAGATTGATCGAGTGTTATGCGATAATTTGTATCGGCAAGAAATATGCATTGATTCGTGGGATTATGTCGTATAGCGACTGAATATTCTGTATAGACAGAAGAAAAGCTGATGTGGCAGTATAGCAGCATATTTCCCATACTCTTCCATTTATATCCTTTGGTATACAACTGATGGTAACGCACCCTTGACGAAAATTTTATAAGAGAACAATATAGTACCAATACCGACAATTTGAGTTGACCAGTTGGAGACATTGAAAAGGAATCGTAAAGCAACATTACTTAAGATTGTCTGACTGCTGCGTGACTCATCACTTATGACTTGGAACTATTGGTAGACTACACAAATATATGTCCCGTGTGAGGATCGAACTTACAATACTCAGCGCAGTAACAAGTCGAAAACTGCTTTGGTAAATACCAAGTTAAATGTCTGAATAATCCGTTAAGTTAATTCAAATAGCCAATACGATAATAAGTGTACTCAGTAATTACTTAATCGACCATCAAGGGTATACCGACAAAAAGCTTATAACCACAAATTAATTAAAGATGCTTTCAAATTAAACGACTTTATACGTATTTAATCTGGGTCTTATTTATTATAACAACTATTTATAGATCCACTTTTTTTTTCGACTTTTCAATTGCTTTTTAGCAGCCATGGTCACGGGAAGATTTGTTTATTTGGTAAAGTTAACTAACAATAAATATAACTGACACCTAAGTTTCTAGTAAAATAAAATAAAATAGTGGTATTTAAAATCCGTGAAAACCTACATATTAAATAGTGTAGATATAAATAGTTTCAAATAATATACAATAGTTAAAACTTGTCATAAAAACGGTTTTAAAAATCCGTATAAAGTATTTTAATTTAAATGTGTAACGTTCGCGTAAACGTTAGATAATATTATGTGAAGATGCTATAAAAATCTGTGTCTGTTACTAAAACTAAGTACTATCTAAAGATAACCGACACATTCAAAATTTAATTTATCTATACTAATATTTATGGATAACTATCTGTTTTGCACGTTTTTACTCCTAAACCGCTAAGCAGAGTTTCATGAAATCTGATTTTAGGATAGCTTGAACGCAAGAGAACAATATTCTATTTTTAAATCACTCCTCACGACATTTTCACATATAGCAATATTAAACAGGATTTTTGTCCGTTTGGTTGTGCGCTAATCTCCACAATGGCTAAACGTATGTGTATGTGGTTTCAAGATATGTATTGAGATAAGCATGGGTAGACATTAAATATCTGACTCGTAAAACTGACGAGCGTGCATTAAGAATATGAATGAGGCAAGCGAGATATGGCAAGATGGAAGCAAGTGGAAATGTTTCACTATCTACCTTTTTGGGAAACAGGCGTAAATCTATGAATAATATTATTAGTTTTGTATATAAACTGTTCCACTGCTGGGCACGGGCCTCTTCTCAGTGTGAGAAGGGTTAGGCCATACTCCACCACGCTTTCCCAGTGCGGGTTAGCAAACTTCACATATCTTCGAGAACATTATGGATAACTCTCAGGCAGGTGAGTTTCCTAACGATGTTTTCCTTTGCCGTTAAAGCGAGCGATAATTAACTATTCAATACGCACATGACTTCTAAAAGTCAGCGTGGCAACCCAACGTTCTCTCACTTAACTATCGCATGCTATTTTACGTCAAATCTACATAAGTATCTTATATAACATGACAAAGAGCTTGTTGAACAATAGATAAGTAGTGTATTGTCAATGAAATCCACGTGGCAAGGAACATAGGCACCGGCGCACGCGCTAGATTCTGACTCAGACATCGTACGATTCATTATTACGCATTCGAACTAAATAGGTATAGGATACGTGATCTCAGCAACGACAAGAAAATGATGAAATTATAGGATTCATTAAGAAATTGTATGTATCAATCCTTTAGTTATGATACGAATTAAAAGAGAAGCAGTGACAGTCTTGGGACACCATGGACATGCCATGCAAAGATCTCGACTTCGATCCCATGGCATGCACCTTTTGCTATTTATCTACGTATTGAATGAACTCATCGCTTGTTTTATCGTTAAAGGATAACATGAACTTACTTTAAGACATGTAGGTTTCCCAGTTAAGAACATTAAGAACCTACCTCATTGGTCTCATGGCATAATTAAACTCTCTTATATTTCTGAGGTCTAGAGCATGATCAACAGTTTGGCCAAAATGTTTTTAGGATTGGTTTGTGAGGAAATTCTCAGGTGCAGCGCGGCATCTGTAAATATGCCGGCAAATAGGTTCATTCTTGTAATCTGGACCTTGAAATATCTGACGAAATGCGTAAAATGAATTACATCCACATTTAATCAGCTCTATTTAGACAGGTTAACCTATCCCTATGGGTATAAGCACATCAATAAATAACAATTGACAACGGATGGATTAAAACATATTGTTTTTAATCACGACATTTTTATCCGAATATAAAACTTGGCGCGCAAAGATAAGTACTTTTGAAAACTGCTATCGTATACCTGTAGATAATTTAAAGGGCGTAAGGTCGCATCACAATGTCATACAAAATATATTTAGTAAATGATACTAGGTACTACATAAGTGTGATTCATAGAAATATAATCGGGATTTGGTCCATCGATACAGAGATCGATATATATATATACAGGGTGTCCGGTAATTAATGGATAACCTTGAAATGTCTTATAGTAGAACAGAAGGCCGTTCAGAAAAAAAGAAAAAATATATATATATTAAAAAGTGCAAGCTATATTAGCATAGCATACTTTTGACTGTCTATCTATTAGCATAATTAGTGTTTAATAATAAAACAACAAAAAACCGATGGATTTCATTCATTTATAGTCGTAGTATACAAGAAAGTTACACATGGTAATTTAAAAAAAAACATATCTCAGGTAGTAGATAGGATAGATATTTTTCATATTTTTTTCTGAACGGCCTTCTGTTCTACTGTAAGACATTTCAAGGTTATCCATTAATTACCGGACACCCTGTATAACAGATGATAATATTAAAATTCTAACTATATAAATGCGAATGTCAGTTTATTTGCTTTTTACGCTTTCATACATTAACTACTCAACCGATCATCATGCAATTTCGCATACACGTTGTCAGTGGAACAGAAAAGGGCATAGGGTACCTTTCATCCAGGAAAAAGTTCTGTTGCTAACCTAACCTAATCTGCATTTACGTGAGCGAACGCTTAGTAAACTTTTAAAATAGATAAGATCAAATTTGTCTATGCCGTCAACTGACACATTCGACATTTGATATTGATTGCATGAATAGTGCAATGGTTTTAGTACACGCTGTGCCACTGGCAGTGCGTCGTGTCGGTTAGGTCCTCACACGGTACTAATTTTTCAATAATAATAATAATAATAAAATATTTATTGAGTCTAAAACATATGAATTTAAACATTGAAAGCCCACCAAACTGCTTAACAGTTTGTCGGCAGGCACACTCATTTATAATAACTACATACAAGTAGCTTAATTATAAAATAAAATGATAAACCAAAAATAAAAAACATATTGCATTAGGTACCATTACACACATCACAACAACTTCAGGATCTACACGTTACAGTTATCTGTGATGTCAGCAAGCAGCAGTTTCTTTAGTTTGTGTTTTAGAGATAATTTACTTATTTCAATAATCAATAATAGTTATTAAATTGAGTTGTTAATGTCCGTTGTTTCAATGTCTGTTAGATCTCCTAGAGCAGGTGATGTCTTAAAACGACTTCGTAGTCAGTCAAAAGTTTAAAACAAAAGAGGTATTATAAAACCATGTAATAAGTTTTATCATCTATGTAGTCCCCTATGTAAGCTACAAGAACAGATGTCATTTATAACAAAAAACGCAACTCAAATTCCAGTAGATGTGCGACAAAAACAACGTTACCTAACATTGGCGGTAGTTAACACTGAAACACAAAATACATATATACATAGTTACTGAGTTATAATTGTTTATATCTATAAAGTGTTTCTATGATGTTCGAAAAGGTGTAAAATAAAAATAATGGTAGGTGAATGCCAGTCGCACGTCGTGTAGGTCATACTATACGATTAACTACCTCCGTGGCGCAGCGGTAGTGAATGCGACTGCTGTGCATGAGGTCTCGGGTTCGAATCCCGGGTCGGGCCAACAAAAAGTTAGTGGGTTGTCTGTTATAGGTAATATCAGCCCTGTATTAAACTGTTGTAGACCGATTTTCGGTCACGGCGACCAATCTTAACGGAGACTGACCATCTGCGCAGGAGATATTATTGTGCACAAGTATGTGCGCAAACACAAGTGCACTCTGTTCCCTAACCCTCATGATCCGATGGGACGGATAAACCGACACGACCGGAGAGAGATCAAGCGCAGGACTAACGGCTTTACGTGCTTTCCGAGGCACGGGGGTGTCTTACACCGCCAACTTCTTAACACAGGGTTCGTATTGAGATTTCTTAACAGAAAAATCCAATACCATTTTGTTAGCCCGACCCGGGATTCGAAACCGAGACCTCAAGCACAGCAGTCGCATTCACTACCGCTACGCCACGGAGGCAGTTAAAAAAGTTCAATAATATTAGTGTTAGAGTATCAAAATTATGTACAGTGGTTTAATTTCAATATATAACATTTGCGTAAACATAAATCAATATTATGGTATATAAGTAGCTCCTAATCTAGCTTTACGTAGTACTAAAACCAGTTATATTTATACACGGATGGCGTAATTGTTTAAGTGGCCGTCTCCCCACTGCGCCGTGTGTCGTGAGTTCGAATCCATATGGGACAAAAATTTGTATGGTCAATAAATAGTACCGAGAGTATTTTGCGCCCGTTTGTTGTTTCTGTGTTTGTGACATTATTTATTTGTGCTTAGTGACAAATGTTTATTTTACTATGTATTACGATTTAACAATTTACATTTTAATGATCCTAGATAATTCGATATTTACTATGAAAATTATGTCATCATTCGTATGGTTTTCTGGATTTAATTATTATAATGTTTTTTTTATGTTACGCCTTTGATAACTTAGATGATTGATATAACTATTCAGGTAGAACATGTCGGACTATAAAACTGTGTAACATCAATCCTTTCTCATTAGATTGTATGATCACATATGTTTGATTCAAATAAAATATTCAGTTAATTTCCGTTGTTTGAACGTTTGACTTTCAGGAATTATACATACATAATGCGGGAGTGGTCTCTTCAAAATGACATAGCAACAAGTGCAATATATGCGCGCAAAACTCTACCCATACAGTTAAGTCGGCTCTATTGGAAAATTACTAGCGTGGGGAGCGCGAGCACGATGCGTACGCGCACCGCACCGCTGTCTGTCATACGCGACACGTCACCGCCATTATGTAAACACGACGTGTTATGTGTTATTCATCACTTTTAGAATATGCGATACGATAATCATATCAGGGGTGTAAATTAGGCAGGTATGGATAGCTTGTTTTAAAGAGATACTTTTATAAGTTTGCAAATGTAGTAGTTTATTTGATATAATATAAATGTATATACGCCTGTAGCATCGAAGGGGTAAGCAGAGGTGTATAACATGCACTTAGCTATGGCTTTAAATCCCACGTAGTACGGGACGAATCTCTTATCGTCTACTGGTCACAGTTCCAAACTTCGTGCTCCTACTGATAATTTGGTTTTCAGACTCATGTAACAGTGGATGAGTATATAACAGTCAGTACATAGTTCCAAATGTCGAGAAGCTAATTTAAAAAGAAAGAATTTCTTCACAGAAAAATCTCAATAAATCTTTGTTCCTCTGATCGAACTCGAGACCTCATGCACAGCAATCGCCGCATTTACTAAGGATGCACTACTGAGACAGTCTACAGACTGAAAATTTGTAACGGACTATAGTTCGCTCGATCCAGGAATTGTATAAGAGATGCCTGATTTAAAAAGATCCCTTGTTACAGTAAGGTATTGTACAGCTCACATCAATATCTCTGATATCTATGAAAGTTGTATCATTTCAATATCGCGTCGAATTGTCGTATCGTTTCAATATCGAGTCGTATCGTATCAACATCGAATCGCATACCGTGCACACGTCCAGTATGAACCAGTGTGTCTATCCAAGCGATTCGGCAATGCAACGTGATGTACTATATCTAATCTGAAACGCGAGTTTTACGATCACTTTATGCGTGCGCGTGAGTCGATTCATCAGCGTATTAGCATAAGAGTAAACATGGAACTGTATACCAAGAAAATTTCGAAATCTTACCCATTGTAGGTATATATGTAAAGAATATATGTATGTTTATCCATTGTCTAGTACCCATAGTACAAACTCTGCTTAGGTTAGGCTAGATGGTGTTGTGTGTATGTGGTAGAATATTATTATTGTAAGGAGATTTCGAAATGTTCACCGTCGATTTGGTGGCTGGCTTAAATTTGCTCTTGTTTACGAATAATTGTGATTCGAGCTCGAGATTGGACAATGTTATTGAGTTTTATTGTAAGGTAACTTATATTCCAGATAAATAATAATATCAGCCCTGTATATGAACTGTCCGACTCCTCGGCACGGGCCTCTTGTCTCACTACACTTTGGCGTTTATAATTGTTACTTTGTGACCTAAATAAATAAATGATTTTTGACTTCCGTCTTGAATTTGACTTTTACGAGTCGGTTACGTGGAACTTAATCTTTGACTACTGACCTGTTAAGTCAAAGCACAATAGCGTTGTCACTGTCTAACCATAAGTTATAGTTATGTAAAAAGCTAAAAGTTCTTGATTATATATTTTTGCATCATTTCTAATCTATTTTATAACTTTACTAATTTCTTTAATTATCTTAATTATCTTTATAAAGCTGATAAATTTGTTTGTTTGTTTGGTAGAACGCGCTAATCTCAGGAACTACTGGTTCGAATTGAAAATTATTTTCGTGTTGGATAGCCCATTTATCGAAGAAGGCTATAGGCTATATAACATCACGCTACGACCGATAGGAGCAGAGCATTAATAAAAAATGTTGCAAAAACGGGGCAAATTCTCTTATGTGAAGCAGACGAAGTTGTGCGGGTTAGTTAGTTAAAGTAATAAAATAGTCAAGCTACCCATTGTAAGAATTATTACAAAATACATAATGAACTAATTGTAGTTATAATTTAAGTCGGATTGCTAACAAAAGTTGTAAAATACGCGTATAATTTCTAACTTACATCGTAAAAGTGAAAGTATGGTACGTTTATTCTTTCATTGCGTCAAAAAAGAACAATACAGGCAATGCAGACAGCTACATATAACTAAGAAATATATATTTAAATTATATAGTATGAATATAACTGTAATTAACTCAAATTGTAAGTAGTTTTAATTTTTATCGTTAGTTGTTCGTAAAGGTATGAAAATAAAAATAGAAGGCATCCCATGTACGTATTAATATTTACTTTATCGTTTACCTTTTTAATTCCTAAGTCGACGCTAGACAGCCGAAGTTCAAACATACTAAATTTCATTGAGTCTAAATATAATGACATACCTGTTCTTTTCTTTTTAAATAAATCAGAATTTTAACACGTATTGACGGTTGATGACAATACAATAAAAAAGAAGGCGCGATTTCTTTGTCGTGAAAAATTGTATTGTCTGGATGTAGGTGAATACTCGATTAAACGTTGCTATTACATACAGGACAACTAAATTCGGACCCACGTCGCGCACCTCTGACTTTCGGAAGTTATATGACTCTTCGAAATTATGTGCGTATTGATTGACAATTATCGCCTGCTCAGTGCCTCGCAGAGCACGTTAAGTCGGTCCCGGCTGCCATGAACATCTATGGCAGTCGTTATTGGGAAGTCAGTGCCTTTTAATATCCTGACACTGGTCTAGCCTTAGGGTATCGTTAGCCTTCGGGTTGCGGAGGTCAGGTGGCAGCCGCTCCGTGTAAAAACTGATATCCAGTCAAATCCGGTTAGACCAGAGAAGCCAACCCCAAGTGACTTGGGAAAAATAAAGGCTAGGGAGAAGATATAATCATTAGCAATAATATTATACTATATCCATTTAAGTATACCTACACCAAATTAGACAGATATAACAATAAAAATCTATTATATGAATAAAGCTATAATTCATTAGCAGACGTCATAAAACAGATATAATGACAATATTATACACTAATGTTTACGCTAATTGCCTGCCATGTTAGTGTCACGAAAATAAGGCCAGATTTTTATTCAACGGCAAAGGTGGAATAAATCATTTACAAAGGTGCAAATCGAAAGGAATTTCATCACAAAATACATCCATACAGAATGCCGGGTAAATGCAGCGCAAGGAACAAAGCGTTTACTATGATTTTGGCGAAAGGCGATATATGCTATACCCACAATAATAATATACTTATTATTGTGGTATTAAGTTTTCTAAAAACACTGCATCTAAGACAAAACAAGCACTTTCATAAACAAGGAAATCCTTTCGCGGGTTACGAAACGGAATGGCATAGACATTTCACTAACAAGCCTAAAACCACACAGACTGGTACAAACAACATTCATGAGTTTCGCAAAACCGTTAACTATCGTTTTATTTTACTTTCAACAATCAACAAATACGTGTACACATTTATTGTTCAGTGTTTCGTGTTTGATGTTTACGTGAAACAATAATTTGTTGACCTAAAGATAGTAGTTTGTGACAGAGACAGACTTCTAAAATCTGCAAATAGACGCTGTTTGTGTAGATGAGATTTAAAACATTAAATTTTGGTATAATCTATCTATATGCTAATATTATCAAGAGGAAGAATTTGTAGATTTTTGTGAAGAAATAAATCAAAAATTACTTGACCGATATTAAAAATTCTTTCAAGCCTAAAAGCTATGCTACGATCCACGAGAGCGAAGCAGCAATTATAAACGTGGATGAAGCTTCTGCGGCTTAGACAGCTAATATATACAATTTTAGTTACTCAGTTAGCCTGAGTTCCAGATACAATGCTTTTGACATTATGTCTAGATTAATTAACTCATCAACATTGTAATTTATCCTCTATATAGGTATTTATTTGTCCACACGGGCGATAATAACGGATAATGAAATATACTTACTATTTACTCACACCTACACATCTTCCATACATTGACGTCGATGTCCTTATATACAGGCAAGGTAAATAAGCGTACAAACCGCCTGATAGCAAGAGATTACTGTAGCAGACGTACTTTTGCAATATCAAGAAATACACTCGTTACCGGCTATTTGTAAAAGGAGTTCCTATTGCCAGTGCAAGGGTTGAAGTATACTGGTTCCCTGATGAGAGTACATCGAGCGCTTCTTTACTGGAAAACTTACTCACAAGGTTGTAATGATGCAATTTTCTGCAAATAAATAGGAATTCAGCAGGTTGAGTCAGAGCGAAAGGTTAAAAAAGTTCTCACTTTGCTGTACCCTAATATTAAACAAACTAGTAAACAGATCTTAATTTCCAATAATATTTAATATATAATAATCTCATGCAGATTTTATACTAATTGCCTAGCCAGACAGACACACACACACACACACACACACACACACACACAAACACACACACACACACACACACACACACAAACACACACACACACACCACTCGCAAACACACACACACACCACACTCGCAAACACACACACAC
The DNA here is from genome assembly GCA_963675205.1 of Catocala nupta. Classification (NCBI taxonomy): domain Eukaryota; kingdom Metazoa; phylum Arthropoda; class Insecta; order Lepidoptera; family Erebidae; genus Catocala; species Catocala nupta. Next base: position 26,898,700 of record OY776093.1, read on the forward strand.
ACCACACTCGCAAACACACACACACACACACACGCCACACTCGCAAACACACACACACACACACACGCCACACTCGCAAACACACACACACACACACCACACTCGCAAACACACACACACACACACGCCACACTCGCAAACACACACACACACACACCACACACACTCGCAAACACACGCAAACACACACACACACCACACACACTCGCAAACACACTATATACTATACTATAATTATATTTTTAGCTTAAATTTCGTAGGGTTAAATAATGTAAGTAGATTTACATTCTTATTGTCACCAGTAGATTTTTCTCTAGTTTAACTGTGAAGGTTGCTGGTACTTATACACAGCACAGGATATATCCTATTTTAAGTACCAGCAGAACATTATTTTTGTATCTAGGTTAAGTTTTCTACTACTATGTACTTACTTGTATTTTTGTGCTAATAAAGAATTTATCAATTAATTACTAATAATAGCATTTAACAGTTATTCTTATCTTAGTAATTAATTAGTTTCTACCCACGGCAACGCCCGCGTGAATCCCACAGGATCGTTTATCTGTATGCCACCATTCAATTCAATATATTAATATCTCTTTATTCATCGGCTTACTTGCAATTAAGTAAGAAACAATCTAACATCTTTACAAACCTCCACATTTATAATATCAGCAAGATAAATTTTTCCCTCGTAACTTAGAACACAACGCGTAAAATAAACAAATATTTTTTTAGAAACATTTCAACCTTTTGCATAGATGTTTTGTTGAATGACAACACTCCGTCGTGCCGTCAACACAAAGTGCCTAAAAGAGAAAGTAACCTAAAAATACGCTGCATAAAGCCTCGTTGGTAGAAGAAAATATTTTTATCATACAATGGCGCGCGTATGTAATGTAGCTAACTGTCCATCAATCACTTTGTGCGTAAGCGTTATAAGAAAACTCTTCAACGGATGTACTCAGAAACGTTTTCCGTGTGAGCATGAAGGGTTGTAACGATTATGTACGTTTTATCTAGTGTCGCACTTCACTCGAGTATTAGTCGAGTAAATCGACTAATGCCCATGTACCTACTTATATCGACTAGTGTTCTAACTGCTAGGCCGTTAAACGAATGGCATTTTACATTGAACTTGACATTGGTGATGTAAATTTGTGATTAATATGGAATTGTCAAAATTAATGCATAATAGAACTAGTTATTGTAATGAAGCTACATTTATGTAATTTATTGCGGTTTATCTTTTTACATATTAAATAGAAATTTACATATTTAAAGTGTTCAAATATTGCAGACCGCTTTGTCGACGGATCTTTATGTATCTTTGTCATGAATTTCCTCGCCTACACTAACGGGTTATACTAGAATAGATTATTTTTATAATAATTTGCTATATAGGCTGTTTGAATTGTAAGTTATTATTACAATCTTCTTCAACAATTTTAATATAATCGTGGTAAGTTTAAGATCACTACTAATTTAAAGCTAGCTTCTGAGAGCGTTTGTTCTTTGGGTCCAGGTTTGAAAGTTATGAAAACTAATTCCCTATTTTCTCTAAACAACTTTCTCGCGGTATTTTAGAATTATATATATCCACAAAAGTGATAAATAGCCTTCGCACTATGTTAACATATATATGTATGTATGTTAGTCACACAAAAGTGAACACGTATTAACAAAATTGATTTGTAACTAATTATCCGCTGTCATAGATATCAATGCAATCTTTCCAACACGCAAATGTTAATTAATTAACGTTGTATTTGTTTTAACACGATTTCTAGCACAAACATAAATTAACACACCGTTTGGCTGAGCTAACATTACTTTCTCTCCATAATCGATAATTATTCAGGCGGACTATGTAGAATCGACTTAAAGTTGTTTTACTAAACTGCAACTTTGCACATCACTAACAAACTGTTACTTTATGGCTGAAAGTTTCCACCGACTGTTAGTTTGTCCGTTACAAGCTTTTAGAATTATAACTTTGACTATCCGCACATTGTTTATAAGAATTATGGCGCTACAATCACATTTGCGGATAGTGCTGCCGCTTAGCACGAAGCTATAATTAAAAGGGCAAAGTAAAATTTTGATTTTAACAGCTTGACTGGGGAAATAAGTTGCTTAGTTCTCAAATCTTCTAGCAGATTATTTCTGATTTGTTTCTGCGATGAGTAGGAATTCTAGTGCCAGAGTTATTGTACACAGCAAGGAATCATTGTGATTTTCACACTTGTAGCAAATCGATTTTTCTATGGCAGGATGGCTAACACGTAATTTATACCCCAGGTGGAAAGTACGTTTCTTTGCTATCGTGGTAATATAAAATCTATTGCCGAAATACATCTATAGTAATGATATGAATGCGAAAATATCTGATTATAACGTTTACGAGGATAACGCTGAACCGATAATGATCATATACAGCTTGATCCCTGAAGAAAACAAATACTGCCAAAAACGCAAATGACGATGAAGTGTTTCAAATATTAATAAATAAAATAATAGCTTTGTGTATCTATTCAATCTACTGCGCGCGTTGGCTTTGGCAAGATGGCACCTGGTCAATGGATAGACAGTGTCTACGACAACCGTGTTTATGTCATCAACAATGTTGCCATACGATTTACGCCATTATACCATTATGATCACTAAGTTAGATCTAGAGGTAGGTCCATGTTTGTGTCCATTGTTCTAAAACTAATAATAGCTCGCATGTAATGATACTCTGATTTACTGCCCACTTCTTGGTATGGAACTATTATCTATTATTATCTGTGCACATTTAATTGTACTCTGTTTAAACGCTATTTTGTTTTATAATAGACTATAGCTTGCCCGCACCCTCGCTCGCACGGCAACAGTACTTCTTTTCCGTTTGAAAGGGTATCCCTATGTCCTTCTCTGCACCCCTGACGTGTATACGAAATTTCATGATAATCGGTCTAGAAATTAAGACTTGAAAGCAACAAACAAATTCACATTCGCATTTATAATTAGTTAGGATGGTACAATGTTTCAAGTGGTTATCTCGATTGTCGAGTATTGCGGTATTGATGCCGCATGCTGCATTGGACGTATATGTACCTAATTCATAATCAGTTTGAGTCTATGTGGTGTTTTATATACGTTATTTTAATGTTTGCAGTATATGTATAACACTGGTCTAGCACTAGTGTGTATGTAGTTTAACAACCGCAATAAATGCTTTACAAAACAGTTAGAACAAAAACTACGACTCATTGTCACGTTGTAACAAAATTCGTATAGTGTTAAATTCATCATATTTGGAACATCCTTGTTGGTTTGAAAACATCGTACTATTCAATTTACTCAATAAAAACCAGTGCTAAGTCGTCTGTAACAGTGTAATCTCAATTATTTTGTGACACATTCAAATATTATTTGGAATACAGGTAACATAACATTTTAAACATCTCCTCTCTTAGTTAGATTCCTAATTACCTCGATATTTGAGACAGCACTTGATATTAATTTTAGAGTAGTTTATAGGTAAGATCAATTGTTTATAACTGAATGCAGCTAATAATCTTATTTGACAAACATAAAAAACGCCATTTTAAAGTTCCCTGTTAAGTAAAATTAAAATTCCTAACTATCTCGATATTTTGTGAAACCATTCGTAATGTTGTATGTAGCTGAAAACAGTGAATAATTACTAGTTTCTGCATCAATTTTACACATACGCGAGACACAAAGAACTCTCAGGATCGAGACTACTATCAGATACACATTAATTATTATGTGATGCTGAGCTATAGATATGATTCAAGCTGTGACCGGGATAATACATACACTCCATGGCAATTAAAGTCCAGTTAAAACCCGATGGCTGTAATATTATGTAACAAATGTTCGTGAAGCTAATCAGTAAGGATAAAACATGATTTTTCCTTGCGGAAATAGTCGATTTATTGCTTGAATTCAAATAAATACTCGAGTTCAAAATGTATCATACTTTACACAATTATATTAGATATTTTAGTACGTTTTATTGCTTACTCTAATTATTATAAAACTAACAAGGCTATGCATTTTATTGAATATATTTTAAGAAACTAATCGGAATCAAATATTTGAGAAATTCTGAACCCAAAGCAACGTTTTAGATTTGGGTTTGGTTTGCATGTCTATTTTTACTGACAGCAACCAAAAACCACCGAGCAGATTTTGATTCGATCGGATTTCAACCTAAAATATAAGCTTAGTTTCAACTCATTTCGTAGAACTAGAAAAGCTACGAAAAGTATCCAAGCAAACAAAACCGGGCGAACCGTAATTTATTTAATTTGATCATAATTATTATATCCTAGTTTTGAATAATTATAAAAACTTGACAATCACACCAACTTAATTCTGAGACAAAAACCATATTTTAACTATTACAAACGATACAATTGGGCAACATGTATTTCTAAATCAGTGTTTTGTTTAAATCTAAGTATATTTATGATTTTGGTACAGAGTGTGGGCCACTATAGGACACATTCGATTGATTCAGTAAATTATAAAGTAATACTAATTAACTAAAATACGTGTACACCTCCCACTTATAGTTTAAGCACAGCAAGCAGTTACCTACTTATTATACGTATGTATCCTACATACGTATGTATTACTATGTACGTATGTACTTGTATATAGACAACAATAATAATTGCACAGTGATGTAGACACTTCTATAGCAAGAAATGAGTTACGTAACTCAGTAACTGTGTTGCTAGTTATAATTGCTTCATCGTAACGACGTTACGTGTAATCTCATAATAATCTTTTATTTTTACACGAGATATATTTAACATAATTATAAGAAAACTTTGAACGACCACGGTGTGTCTGAGCCTCAAATGTGTTTGACTAACAAAGGTTTAGTATATGTTTTGTCTAGCCATGTTTAGATTCCATAGTACAGTCTGCGCACAATGCCACCGTCTTACAGATAATACACACCTACAGTAAATCTCAATACCGAGCTGAGACAATCGCATTTAAATAAGTAGAAAAGATAAATTCAAAAAAGATTAATTTACATCTCCCAATTTAGTTTGCCAAATTTTGGTTCACGTAAATATATTACGTTCGGGATTTCGATTTACAATACGAAAAAATTTTTAGTGAAAATAAGATTCATTACAATTAACCTTTCGCTAGATCACAGCGGCCTAGATTTCTACAATCACGTAATCCCGCTCGTTTGATTACAAAAAGTAATACCAAAAACGAAACATACCAGTTTTGAATATAATAAAAATTGCAATTTTGTTTTGTACTGAATTTTTTTACGTAATACAAAGTACTTAAATATGTTATATTTTAAGAGAAGCCACGTTTATCAACACGTTACAGCAGCCTATGTATTTTTCGAAAGTAGGACTATAATCCACACGAAATTGTAAACGTACACATCAAAACGAAACGGTTAGATTTACTATCACATTTATAATATTAAGTAAAAATGTACTTGTGGATTATTTTAACACACAGATTTGAAAGTTTAGCGTCGTCGATTAGCTAAGTAATTATAACTACGATTAAGTATAGACATTTTTTGTAGTTATCAATTATCATTTACAGCAAATAGTTTGTAATATCACCATGTTCATATTGACGCATTGCGTTGTCAACCACTCAAGATACGGCATACAGTTACAATAAATACTTTCTATTTATATCTATCAGTTAATTTAATTATAAATATAGTTATCCCGTGCCTACAAAACAGAGTATGAAATATACGAGAAACATACATAATAAACGTAACCGTGTGTATGAATTAGACACATAAAAAATGTGAGTTTCGTAGCGTCAGAAATAACGGTTAAATACAAATGAGCGAAATTTTTGTATTCGCGACAAGTTCTGAGTTGAATAAATAAAGTTTGAACTATGAATTGAGTCACCACACTAGTAGTTACGTATAGAATAAGATTTTTACGAGATAGATAAAGAAAACCACACGACCCACGTATCATTCGACTAAAATGCATACGATTTAACCCATTAGCGGTTACATTTTAACTGTTCAGTGATCGATTCCATTTAATCACGTTATAATCCGTCAAACAGTCGCTCAATCAAATTACTATTTGTAACGAACCATAAATTAAATAATCAGTGTCCCCGCCCTATTACCTCTCGTTGCGATTACAAATTCAATGATGAAACGACCTCTAACTTGGGCAAATACGCGCATTCCCCTTCATTAGATTAGGGGGTTATGAATAAGTTAAAACATTTATGTATAATTCCGACTCGACTTTCACCACTTTCATCATAGAAAAATGAACGACTTTGTAGGTAGTGAAGAATCAATTTAAAAGTCAAACTGTGTAACAATGAGCACTTTAATGAAGGATCTACCGTGATACCACACCGCATTGTACCCGGGATCAAAGAACCCATGTTTATAATTGCAAATGCTCGAGTCGGGGATAAAATGAAACTCGGGCCCGTTTACCACAAGCCGAGTAAACCGGGTATCAGTTTTGTTACTTCGATAAAACGAGAATAGCAGGCTGGCTAACATGTTACCGGTTCTAAATTCCTATTCAACGCGAGTAAATAACTATGTTGGCGAAGTGGTATGTCACGTAGCGTGGCTTTGTTTCGCAAATCGTCCTCATTTAGCAAAGTTAGCCGCTCGACCTAACCAAACACGGCGCGCTTATAAACACCGGCGACGGGCGACGGCGACGGGCGTCCTACAGGTAGCGGATGACGAGTGGCAGCATCACCGCGTGACGTAACGCGGCAGCGCCCTGCTGCCGGCCGTGGCAGTGCTGCCAAATGGGTTACGAGCGTCATCCGCCCCACCCGCACGCCCCACGTCTCATTACGATCATGCACTCTTTCCCTTGGCGACTAGACGGCTGCCAAGGTCACTGCGCCACGCGATAAACCACCGCGCGCCGGCACCCGGCACTCGGCCGCAGCGGCGAGCGCATACACCGCCACATCGCGGCACGGGCAGGGACACCTGACTCTACGTTATCAGTAAACAACAAAAACACTCACCTGTTCTTTTCCAACTCGTTATGAGTCGTCCTGGAACAGAAAACATACAATATTGTACGACTTGCTGACACTTTGATAACACCACGTATGCTGTATAGCACCACTATGATCACACATTATCACTGCACTTAGCACTACACCGGCCGCACTCACCTGCTGCCCTGCGATTTCTTCGTCTTCGGCCGCCTGCCGCCGGAGCGAGACTCTTCGTATGCCGGTAAACTCGACGCGTATCCGTGCTCCGCTTCTGCAACAAAGTACACTGCCATTCCGTCAAAATCAGCTGATTATAGCACGGCAAAAATAGACGGGAGCCATGTTGACGTGTGCGTGTAGTTGCACTCGATTGACAATTCAAACAAAGAAAATCCAAATCACCTCTATCGCGCCTTTCGATGAATTCAGCAGCTTGGATCAGAGCAGCAATACTCATATTTATTGTATCCCGGTTGAGCACAGGTATTCACAAACGCAAAGCGACTTTATTCGATTAAAACTATAAATAAAAGTATCTATGCGCTCCGAAGTTCACGACTGCGTTTACCGATGTCAAAAACACACTAGTCGACTCGGGACGCGCGACCGTGTAAAGCGGTTCGTGATTTGTCGGCAGCGCTCGTGCCCCGCTTCGTGAGCCAATCACGATGCAGCAATACTCACAATAAAATACCTGGGTCAATCACGTGAACTTTGTGTTTCCAAACAAAACATTTTTTTTCTATGCGCTCTTTGTAGTGTAGTTGGATATATTGAGGAACTTTAATTTTCTTGAATAATTTGTAATGCATGTCGGCTTCGCACTGAAGTGCACTCACGGCATTGACTCTGCTTCACAATAAATCAATGTTATAACATGAAAGTTCCCCATTCATCGCACAGGAAATAAAGTTTTTTAACGTGCCGCGAACTCATTGTAGCATTTAAGCATTTGATATCGCATCAATTTGCATTAGTAAATTTATTCTAATAGGTTGATTTAAATTCTTGTATATCAAGCAATAAAAGATTATGATTCACATTTGGGAAACACTTTTAATATTTAAAATGTTTAGACATGTCTTGAGTGTATCGTTTAGGATCTTCAGCATGTGAATTCTAGCGAATATAACTGGAAGCAGATGTTTGCGGGGCTCCTGGAAAGAGGAACAACTGGCTAGAATGTATATTAGAATCTTATAAGATTGTTTCCGAGTTAGTTTTCTAGTTCAGAGAGATACTTAGTGGCATTTGAATTTCAAACTTAATATTTTTATAGCTTTCATTTGTAATAATTGAAACTGTTTATATTTTGGGATGTATAAAGAATTTTTGTGTTATTTTAATTACGGAATTTATTATTTTCAATACCCTGAATTTTCTTTTTATTTTTGTATACATTTAATAATAACATCCTTATATTATTACTTACCACTAATATCCTGACTCTCCTATAATACTGGCTGAAGACACGGACCATAGAACATAGATAACTACATATCAGATGTGGTCTAAATTCACATAGGTCATCTTTTATATCAACACACATATCCAAAAGAGATGGCAGGCCAAGAATATAGTTAAATATTAGACACCATTCATCCTGTAACAATAATTTCAATTAGATTTTGCATTTTGAGAAGTTTTCTTATACATTTCTATTTTTATATTATAAATATATATTTTATATTATCTGTAGTCAATGAACAGCAATTTAATTTTAAAATTATTTTTGTAATGTTCTTGTTTTGGTAGTTTACTATAGAATGTTGTTATTTTTGATACACAAAACACAAACTGACCTCTTGTGTAAGCAATGCAAAATGCACTTCATCAAATTTAGGCAATTCTGGATATGTGCCTTCGTTGACTTTGTCATTGTATGTCCTTATTATAGTCTCCAGTCGCGCACAATTGTACAATATGAATGATGCACCTGCAACCAAATAAAATGAGTTCTTTATTGGCTCATGTATCGCTGAAGGGTATTGCAAGGTCAATGCATGCAACCAAGGTTGTTTTACTAATCATTTAGATGTTGGTATATACATTACAGTTAACTATAATGATATCAAAATTGGTAATATAACCTCCTTTCAGAGTAAAAGCATAAATATCTAACATTACTAAGACTTAGACTAAAGCAATAAATAATGTCTAAGTAATAATTTACTAATACTCAGACAACATTTATTACTAATATACAAGGTCCCTCATTCAATTGGGAAAAACCAGACATGTGCGAGTCGGACTCGCCCACCGAGGGTTCCGTACAAATTTGTAGGTATGTACATATTATAAAAATGTTTGTCCTTGCATAAAGATCCTGGTTTTTTATAATTTAATTACAAATGTATAGTTTTCAGATTTTCCCCTATACTTGTAGTATAAGACTGTATTACTTGCCAAATTTCATAGCCCTAGGTCAACGGAAAATACCCTATAAATTTTGATTTCCTTGAGAGTGTCGAAATATACGGTGTTTGCGGCATCAACGGCTGTATCTTTTTTTTTACGTTACGTTAACTTAGAAGTTTGATTTTTCACAGAGTCAAGAGACTGTATACCTGAGTGTATTGTTTTAAATTCAACCTCCACGCGTTTCTGAGATAAAGGGTTTTGACAGACAGACGGACAACAAAGTGATCCTATAAGGGTTTTTTTCTTTTGAGGTATGGTACCCTAAAAATGTAATTCAATCTTTTGATAGGTCAAACAAAACTATTATTCAATGGAAAACATTATAACTTTATAGTTTAAAACATACAATGATTATTTTATTATTTACTTAAGTAATTATAATCACCTCTACTAGAACCAAGAGCACAATTTTCAAAATAAATTTTAACAGCACTGCTAGGTTTTGTTTGCAATAATTCAAATGCTGCTGCCGATTCTCCCAGATGAGCTATGAACTCTTTCCATTTTGAGTCTGTTGAGACTCTTACGCCATATTTGTGCTGTGCTATCAAAGTCATTTCACTTTGCCTTAATCTGTAAGAAAAAAGTAGAAAGCAATGGTTATTTTGGAGTCATTATTGTAAAGCTAGTTTGCTAAAGTATGTTTATGAGACAAAAATACAGCAAATATTACAAAAGTAAAATTTAGTTAATCATGTTTACCTAGTAAAATCTTCAGCTTTGATGTTTGTTTCTTTTGCACCTGTCTTTGCATTCAATACTGTTCCACAAAGAACGACATGGCATCCTTCTTTCTTACTTGTAGACTTGCAGGTAACAAACACAGCCGGATCCAAGGCATGAACTGAACAAATATTTTTAATGACATTGCAGACATATTTCGTACGCATCGAGGTTATGTCACATTGATCTTCACAATACGGATCTAAGTAAATTGTAGAACATCGTTCTTGTATTCGCTCTGATATTACAGCATTATTCCGCAATGCTTCTAAAAAACCAATACGTATAGCCGGAGGTCTTTCTAAAAACAAAAACATCCGACTTTTTTCCACCTTCACTTTATGTACAGGTAAATTCCATTTTTTAGATTCTTCTACTATACTTTCAGGTACTTTATTTATCACTTGTAAAATTGTAGTGTTTTCTTTATCAGCCACTTTGTCACAAATGGCAAATTCATGCCAGGATTTAATCGAAATTGGAAAGCTGAAGTCACCGTACGTCTGCTGGTTATCATTATGTTTTTTCACTAACAGTCCTTTAGGTTCCTTTTGTTCACCAGTCAAACATAAAAATATATCTTTTGTAAAGCGTTCTATAGTGTTTTCAATCATTTTACTAAAATAAATGCAAATCAAAACACAAATTTCCAACCAAAACACGTGTGACAGCGACTGACATTTATAGCTTTGACACTGACATTGATCATAAACAACACACGTTACGATGTCGTAATATAGATTTATTGGTTTATGGCTGCAAATGATTGTCGTCACAGTAATAACTAAAAACATTTCGTTACTGCTAAGTATTTAATAATTACATACTTAAGTAAAATATAATTCAAAAGATTTTACTTACAGCTGAGACTAATCGATAAAACACCAAACTATGTGTTTATGGCTTAAAATAGGTGACGTTGCTGTGACGTTGACATCTCGCAGTTGTCAGTTTGACAATCGCTCGTATTGGAGTAGCATATATTTTTATAAAATCCAAAATTTTAATTCATTTCTTTACTAGTCACTAATCGTTGCATTTATAACATAGAGTATGTATTAAATCATAAAATGGTTAGGAAAATTAAATACTTTTTCCTTGTCTACGTAACGTGGCAAATCGCAGTGGTCTCTGCAGCCGATCATCTGCTTGAAGGTATTTATTGTGGAAAAGAAAACTGTTATGAAGTTCTAGGTGTCACAAGAGAGGCTACAAAAAATGAGATAGCAAAGAATTACAGACAGCTTGCCAAAAGGTTTCATCCAGACTTGCACAGAGGTCTAGATGCTAAGAAAGAAGCTGAGGAAAAATTCAAAGAGATCGCGACAGCGTACGAGATTTTGCGCGATGATGAAGAAAGATCTGATTATGACTATATGTTGGACAATCCCCAGGAGTACTATGCTCACTACTACAGGTATTACCGGCGTCGTATGGCGCCGAAAGTCGACGTTCGCATAGTGATCGCAGTTACTATAACTATTATATCAATAATACAGTATTATAGTGCGTGGTCTAAATACGATACCGCTATCAAGTATTTCATGACAGTGCCAAAGTATAGGAATAAAGCTCTAGAATTAGCCAAAGCTGAGATGAAAGAAGAGAGAAGAAATAAAGTAAAGAAGTCTAAGGCTGAACAGAAAGAGGAACAAGATCGGCTGATACGGAAGGTTATTGAAGAGAACATGGACATCAAAGGTGCTTATGCTAAACCAGAAATAGTTGACATATTGTGGGTGCAACTCATTATCTTGCCCTACACAATAGCATATTACATTTATTGGTATCTAAGATGGTTTTGGAGGTTCACTATACTCAAACAACCATATGGTGAAGAAGAAAAACTGTATTTAATCAGGAAATTCATGAAGCTTGGACAGCATCAATTCAATGCCATAGAAGAGCAAGAGAAACAAGAGTTTTTAGATGAGGAACTTTGGATTAAAGAGAACTTTAGAGTTTGGAAAGAAATAAAGGATGAAGAGGCCAAAAAAGCTCTAGCAGAGAATAACAAATATAAGCAGTATAGGAGGTATATAAAACAACATGGAGTTGGCAGGATGACGTTTGACGATTCCTAGCTTCGTGATAGTTGTGATTTATTTATTAAAGGTTTGGTCTCTCCCCAGTGCGGCATTTTTTATTGACTGTTATCAAATATACTTAAAATTCTTTTATTCTTTTTCAACCACCAAAAATTATACATGAACAAATAAAAAAATAAAACAATTTTTACACAATTTGTTACTTTATTTAATCTCTATTTGTCTCAACATGTACTAAGATGATTTCAATACAATTAATCATACAACACATTCATAATCTACAATCATCACAAATGGCAATTCGTTAAGGCATACTAACACATCTGGTGCTCAAACATACACATACACAGACGCAAGGCAAGTTACGTGAACAATTACATTTGTCTCTATACAATCTAAACAAAGTTTGTACACATATAAAAAAATTATTGAACAGTGTGCCTCCTTTATCATAGACAAATTAATAAACAACTGAGATCCTTAATTTAGAAAAATATAATGCAGTTACCGCAAAACAAGCAATCAAATTGCATTGGCAGTGCTTCCGACTCTTAAATATAATTTTAACGATAATTCCAAGAGTGAAAAATTATATTTGGAATGTTTATACATCACTATTCACAATCATTCAGCTGCCGACGTCACTCATACTTTGTTTTTTATTCATATACATATTACAAGAATAGGGCACCTTTATTGTGGTTGTGTGTAGGTGTTTGATCATTAACAACACATGGCTGCATGTAAATGTTTTATTACTTTGTATTATACATGGTCAGAAGAAAACAGGCCAGCTATTATATAAAACCAACATAGTTTGAATGTGCATAAGTGAAAAGTTTAATTATAATTCAATAAATATTTACATAAGGGAAATTAAAAAATCAATTTATGAAATGAGTTAAAATAATATTAATTCTTATCATGGCAACTTCTCTTAGCACTCCTTGTTCTTCAACTAATCTTTCTGTTGTTAATTCTTAATTACTTTACTATGATCAGTTCAAAATGAAAATAACACAATCTACACCATTTTCTTCACCAATTCAGGTTACTACCTATCTATCTTTTACCATGTTTTTTTGTAAGGGCAATATCAGTACAAGAAAAATATGGTAATGAATATGTTTACTATTAAAATTACAAAATATCATGTACTTAGTAAAGTACATGATATATAGTAATTTTATTTCTTCTCTGCAATAGTATTTCATAATTCTTTCTGTGCTTTACTGAGGCGGATCGACCAGACCGTGTTCGATGCGCCTCAATAAAGCTAATACGCCAAGGCTGTCGACAATAGTAACGTTACCTAACTAACAAAATAAAATAAATTTATACGCTTGACTGACGATAACAAAAGTACTTAGTGAAAGTATTAACTTTATAAACTATAGCCAACGGCATTGCGAGTGATCAAGTCACCTGTCGCAAGTCGACATTATAAATATCTACATTTAAAATAAGAACATATTATTTTTTTTATTTGAGCTGTGATAGAAAAATGCTATTTGGATATTCTATGTGGCTATATACTCAAATGTTTGTAATTCAAATTAAATAAACTATTTGCACAGGTGATTGGTGACAAATGTGTATTTGTTTTAATTGAAAAATAATTAGTCCATCTGTTTCCAATTGCCTTGCTTTGAAAAGGTTTCGACAATGTTGACTTGCGCAACACAACCATGTTCATATTATTAACAAACTGTACTTATTGCTTTAAGAAATAACTAGTTTATGTGTCCGGAGATCTTACAGTAATGTGCATTGCCAGTTAACCACCGACAATTTGTACAATTATATTATTTATTATTCACGTTGTTATATTTCAGTTTAATGGTATAGGGTAGTTATACAATTTTACTCGCAAAACTGCTAAACTCTATCATGTAATATTTTCAACCTTATTTGTGCAACAAATAAGATTGGAAATGGTTAAGGTCTTAGTCAGTTTTGCTACTCTATGGTAACATTCTATTGCATTTAAATTTAAGGCCTGCTTTGTTTTTAATTTGTGACTTACGATTTTACCGATTCTAATCATTTTTATTACGAGATAAATTGAATAAAGCCGCTGGAATTGCTGCATACACTAAATGCTAATTTTATACAATTTGATATTAAAATCAAACTATTAAAATGTAATCGCAGCGGTTACAGCGGCTTCAGACTCTTATTGTCCACTCGACAAGTTTCTTTACAACAAATCATAATCAGGTACAATATAATGTGGCGTTTCTATTAAAAGAACACTTGTAGAGTTTGACATAAAATGGAGGATAATATTACAGGAATCAATTCATATCGTCCGTTTGAAAAACTCACAGTAGAATATATCACTTGGCAAAATATTATTAACATGTTGCAATTATGTTGCATAGGTAACTGACACTCGATAACCAATGTTAAATAAATATACAATAATATGCAATTTATTATGCATTGCGGTGACGATAAAAGCGACTTGTAGGTAATAATAAAGTAACTATAAAGACAACTTACTGCTAACAATTTATACAATCAACAACTTTATATACTTTTACATAAAAGTGTTTAAGTATATAAGACTGTGAGATTTCCAACACATGAAGGTACCTATATTTATTTATTTACTTTCCGAAACACGGCTTCTACGAATCAAGATAGAATACATATTTTGTACACACAATTTCTTTATACAATATCATACTATAACGTAGTTATGTATTTACACAAAACATTTATTTAAATATAAACCTCTCGTTCATTTATTATTGGGGAAATACGACGTTTCATATCGATTCAATATTTAGTTACACGTGTCTATCTACATAAATAGTATACACAAAATAATGATTCTAGTCTTATTCAATGTGCTATTTCGTTTCAGATCGTTTGTAAGCTAAACCTTATTAAATCTTATTTACACAACAGCTAACCAATGTTATACATCCCAGGGAAATTATTATAAAAAATGTGTAAAAATAACTATAGATAACCTGTTGTGTAAACGTAATGGGCACTTATTCATCGGATTGAATAGTCGAATAGTCGTCTATAGATTGCGCATAAAATTACCGAAGAAGAAAAAGATTAAATTAAACTACTTAAACTTGTAAAGCTAAGCACGCATGTGACAAAAAGTCCAGTAAACATTAAATTAACAAAATCTTTCACTAGCTGCCTATTATTTGTCCTTAGATTAACAGTAGATTAGGTACAACTATAATACGCGAGTGAAAGCTGCGCACGGTCGAACGTAGTAAAACGTCTGTGTTTTAGAAAAAACGACCCTATGCGCCAACGTTTAAAGTGAATAATTCCACCGGGATTCTCGGTAATCTCGGCTCGAACTGTAAACGGGATAGGGAGGGTTTTCCTGGAACGTTTGGATAGATCGCACTGAAGGGGAGCCGTACTATTGAATCGTCCGAACGCGGCGGTAACATGTCACTAGGTGTCGCACAGTCGGGCAGTCCAATGAGTTCCTGTAACAAGAAGGCGCTGCGGCCGGCGCCGCGTGCCGCGCGCCGCGTGCCGCGCGCCGCGTGCCGCGCGCCGCGTGCCGCGCGCCGCGTGCCGCGCGCCGCGTGCCGCGCGCCGCGTGCCGCGCGCCGCGTGCCGCGCGCCGCGTGCCGCGCGCCGCGTGCCGCGCGCCGCGTGCCTAGCGCCGGGCGCGGCGCGCGCGCGGCACGGCGACGTGCAGCGCGCGCCCTCACACGGGCGTCTCGTGGTCGGCCTCCTCTATCCGCCCGAGGCGCCACGCGTTAGGGTCCGACGCTACTCCCGCCGAACAAAAACATACATATTAAAATCACATCACTGCCAAAAAGTGCGCGAAACGTACACATGTCAAAAATTTACCCTTAACTTTTTTGTTACGAAGCTTGACATGAAACAGAGGTTGCAACGTACGTTTTCAGTCACCGAAACTGACACGAAAACGAAGTTACAACTACCTCTAAAAGTTTTACGTTTGATAGAAATTCTTTGACATGTGTATAGTGCGGTAGTGTTTGGAAGTACGGTTAGTGTGGACGGGTACCCTGTAAACCTCACAATACTAGCCAACATTCACACAAGCGAACACCACGTGGTACTGTGTTGTGCACGTGTCGACGACTGTCCCGACTTTCACATTATACATATAAAACATTGAATTCCCAGAGGAAATAAAACACATATTTTTTGTCTGAAATCTACTTTGACTTCATATAAACAGATTCGTTTGCTAAGAATCTGGTATTAAGCAGCTTTGAACTCTATTGTGTGGGATTAAAGTACATTTCAGACGTATCACATATGAATGGCGTAACATTTGGCAAAACATTGATTGAACATAACATAAGCGCAACTTGTCAAGCGGACAATGCATTTGTGTGGATGTAAACTAGCAAATGTGACATGTATACTTAGACAGTCTAAAACATTAAATCAATACTCAATATGTAAGTGTGAGCTTTGGTAACTTTAGGCTTTGTTACACGTCATCAACTCGAACTACATCTTTTCATACATTTTCGAATAGTGCCTCTAGTGGCACTACAAAAAAGTAATCAAAATGTATGTATTGACACATCGACAATTAACTAACTCAAGACTGATACAAGGACAACTGATATTTTTTAAATATAAAGATCTTCATTAAAATGTAAATAAAAAAAAAGATAATAAAAATGGATTGCGTCATGGTTTAAACTGTCTATGGAAAGCCAAAAGGCGATGGTAATTACTTTTAAACATTTTAAAAATGGTAAGTGTTAGTAAGTGAGGCAAAAATCAATGGATATTAATTTAAAAAATAAATGAAAATTCAAACTTATGGGTTTTGGATCAACAAAATGCTTTCAATCATTGAAATAAAATAAAGTTTGATCTAAAATCCATATATTTTAACATAATATATTTACGTGAAATAGGGTGAAACAAATAATGGAAATTAAAAACAAAAAATATATTCATTACCTTGACAGTCGATCTTCCAAACATGCTTTGGGAGTTCGGGCAAAGGAACGGACAACGGGATACTTGTGATTATGTGTAATATCTTACATATACTATTATAATTATATACTTAGTGATCAAAAGGTAACGCTATTCTTCGTTAAAGCATACAGTCTAAGATCAGAGTTGATAAACACAATAATTTATAATAAAATTAAGACATCTCTCGTAAGGTGATAGTCGATCCACTTTACAAGCATTCAAATAAATATCACCATTCAAATAAGAATCACCGAAACTCGGACTGATTATTAAAATTATACAAATACATTTTGATTCGACTGCCTATGGATTACTCAATTGCATTCGTAGCATCGGTAGTGATAAGGTGACGACTTAAACCAGTACACTATGTGCAAGTCAGTTACAACTCTAATTTTAAAAAATACTGGCAGACTCTATGGCAGGCTCCAAGGCAGTGTTTCTACGTTAATGATTTAAAAAAAAGAGTTGCTGATATATTTCAAATACGGAATGGATGATGTCTATATTAGTTATTTTGGGGGGCAGTGAACAAGCTATTGTAACATTTTGGTCTGTGTATCAAAAATCTTGAAACAAAGAAAATGTTGTAAGGAATCCATTAAAAAAATTGTGTTTATTAACAATGATCTAATATTAATAATTGTCATCACATGCATAATTATATACTAATAATAATTATTATTACAAAGTTAATAATGATCATAAGACTAGTACCAAAAATACTCATACACACATGCTAATATACTTATACCTACTAAGTAAATAAGCTCGTCTAATAACACATTATGTATTACGAAATGTTTAAAATCGAGTTTTATATCGAAGCGATTTTGTTAAGCATCACATATAAACCACATAGGTTAGAATAAAAGGTACCCTAGAAATACTGAAAATATTTATCTAAGAGTGATTAAAACACTTATATTGTGAGAAGAAAATACTTATATGAATAGTAAAAATAGATTTCAAAATATGGGAAAGATATACCTACTAACAGTACCTATTGCTACTGGTTCCTATTTCTATTCGTTGACCATTCATAGGCGGTTTAATTTCTTGTGGTCTTAGATTATAGAAGATACAGTGTATTTTTATAATAGTATTGCTTGTTTTTATAATTCAATTAAAGCACAACAGTAGCTGTAATGTGCGTAAAACAATACAAACTTTTAAGTCATGGACGAATTATTTGACAAGAGTAGTCTTGTCATAAGTAACCTTTTTTATGAAAGTGATTTGACAGTATACATTATTAAATAATTTCTATGAGTACCTAAGTACTATTTTTATCAGAAAAGACATATTAATTTAGATATTAATGTCATTAAAAGTTGTTATTAATATAATATTGTCTTCTGTTTACGCGAATGTTATTCATTGAAATTAAACTACTATATACGGATTTTATCGCGTTGTTTATTTATCACTGTATTACAAAATTTTGAAAATATTACTCTACTACTACTATTGATTTTATTTGACTAATTTATAAGCTAATAAAATTATTTAAACTATTAAATCTATTTATTTTTGGTTTACACTTTCCCCGACGTTTCGGGTGCTTTTCAGCAGCCATGGTCACGGGGAGACTAAGATGGTAGTTGTCTCAATGTTCCAGTGTAGTTATTTCAAAGTACCTGAACATAATTTAATTATTGGTGTTTCTATTTACGCAGAATGAGCTCAAAGTATCATGAAGTCTAGCTGTGGTTTGTTTCTTCTTGGGTTTGACTATTTGAAGTACTGGATCCCAAGCTGGTGGTACATTCCAACCATCTTCTCTATTGAAATTGGGATGTTTTTTAATTTCAATAGCCTCGCGAAGCATCCTTGGCAGGAATCGGTGTTCTTTAGCGAGAATCTGTGGTTTGTCAAATCTCAGGTAGTGGTTGGTCCCCTGTTGTACGTGTTCACACACAGCAGACTTCAACGAGCGTTTGTGTTTTACGTCAGCTATGTGTTCTTTTATGCGGGTGCCTATGCTTCTCTTGGTTTGACCAATGTATGAGAGTCCGCAGTCACAATCTATTTTATAGACCCCTGCATCTTGTAAAGGTAATTGGCACTTGACGGATGGTAAAAATTGTACAAATAGGTACTTGAACGGTGAATCTCACCACCATCCTAAACAGTTAGCTACCGTGGGAATGTCTTTGTTTCAGAGAGCCCACGGGATCTGTGACAAGAAACACCTGGACGCCGAGCTTCAACATGTCAAGCAAGTACTGCAAGACAACAAGCTCCAACAGCCGCGCCGCTGTCACAGATCCCGAGAAAAGCCAGCCACAGTCGAGCGCCAGCCTGCTATACTGCCTTATGTAAGGGGTGTCACTGACAAGATTGGCTACATCTTGAAGCGAGCTTCAATCAACACATACTTCAAGCCGCCAACGAAGATAAGTCAATTTTTACCATCCGTCAAGTGCCAATTACCTTTACAAGATGCAGGGGTCTATAAAATAGATTGTGACTGCGGACTCTCATACATTGGTCAAACCAAGAGAAGCATAGGCACCCGCATAAAAGAACACATAGCTGACGTAAAACACAAACGCTCGTTGAAGTCTGCTGTGTGTGAACACGTACAACAGGGGACCAACCACTACCTGAGATTTGACAAACCACAGATTCTCGCTAAAGAACACCGATTCCTGCCAAGGATGCTTCGCGAGGCTATTGAAATTAAAAAACATCCCAATTTCAATAGAGAAGATGGTTGGAATGTACCACCAGCTTGGGATCCAGTACTTCAAATAGTCAAACCCAAGAAGAAACAAACCACAGCTAGACTTCATGATACTTTGAGCTCATTCTGCGTAAATAGAAACACCAATAATTAAATTATGTTCAGGTACTTTGAAATAACTACACTGGAACATTGAGACAACTACCATCTTAGTCTCCCCGTGACCATGGCTGCTGAAAAGCACCCGAAACGTCGGGGAAAGTGTAAACCAAAAATAAATAGATTTAATAGTTTAAATAATTTTATTAGCTTATAAATTAGTCAAATAAAATCAATAGTAGTAGTAGAGTAATATTTTCAAAATTTTGTAATACAGTGATAAATAAACAACGCGATAAAATCCGTATATAGTAGTTTAATTTCAATTGTTATTAATATTTAAATGTTGGTACATAAAATATTTATATGCGTGTCTACATAAGATGTACATAATTATATGTAAGTATAGTTAACAATATGAATATTATAATAAGTAAGTACGAAGAGTTTAAAATACTGTTATATTTTATATATAAATAAAAAAATAAATAAATAAATAAATATATAAAAAGAAGTGACGATGAAAATCAATACTAAGTATTATGTCAGTATGAATATAAAATTTAACATAGTGTTGCAAATTGCAATATTAAATGCGTATGTTTTTTAACGTGCAACTCGTGTAGTTTTTTTATTATATGGGTTATGTTTAATTGAAACGGTAATCGATTTCATCGATTCACTTCTGGGTTGTTTTGTTATTTGGGGAAAAGGAATACGGAATAGTGTAATGTACACTTCACGATTGTAAAATAAAGTGTATAATTAAATAAATTATTGTGGAAGGAATTGTAATCAAATGTATATAAAAAAACAATTTAGAATGTCCTTGGGTTTCGACACATGAAGAAAGAAAACACAAATTTTTTTGGGAGTTAAGACTCGTCACGGAATTGACATACGAGGAATCGGCAGCGAATAAATAAGCTCACGATAAAGTTAAAAATATAAAACATTTAGAGCTGTAAACACGAAATTGTGAATAAATAGTCGAAATGAAACCGTGAAGTGTAAACTAGAAAGAAGGAATTAAAGGTGGAAGGCGGGAAACGTTGGACGTGTATCCAGGCGCAGTAGGCGAGTCTCGAGCCCGTCGCCCGTCCCACGTGTGTCGCGTCGGCCGCGTCAGCAGTGGCTGGCGCGGTGCGCGGCGCGGAGCAGCGGCGCGTGCTCGCCTGCGCGCGGCGTGACGTCACCCACACCACACGTCATCGACACGGCACAACCACAACACCATACGAACGCGTTACGCACACCCACCTCAGCGCTCAGGTACCCACTACCGAGTACCCAGTACCGACTACCGACCACGGAGGACATCACATGAAACCCTCTATCATTCTTCCTTTGATCATTTATACCCCGTAATATAATTCATAGTTTAAATTTAAACTCTGTCACAATCTAGCCCAGAAATCCGTTGATCATACAATCTGCTAACGATCGCACTAAAATAATCATGCGGCGGTTAAAGACAAGATAAGCTAGTTCAATACCGGCTAATCCCTTGATTAGCCCGTACGTAACACCTGTCATCTTTGTGGACAGTCGTTGGCAGAGTGTATAGATTAGCTCTAACTGGATATTGTGTCTGTAGTTGCTTTTCATAATTAGTTTATCTTGGCAACTAGATAGATTTGTTGAAAGACATTTCAGTAATTTAAACTATACTTAATATTACAGGCTTTAAAGCTGCCATACATCAGTGACTTTATCACAACCACACACACGATTTTGTATAAAAATACAGACATTACCCTCACTGGATGACGTGATACCAACATGACAAGAAAGAATCGCCTGCCCGCGACAATAATGACATAAACACTTTCCTGTCACTTTCTGTAGTATGTTATATGGTGTGCGTTACCCCAGCAAAATAATGTCTGAAATAGTAATTTAAATATTATAGGTAATTAGTTGCCTAGCTTCTGTAATTGTTGCGCACATTTTTTAATTTGATGCACGTATAGTTTTTTAGTTATTTCACAAAAACATTCCCTGCTGGGGTAACGTTACCGCAGCCAGACATTTCCTTTTTTAATGGAAATATTGAAAAATCTTAGCTATATAATTAGTTGTCAAGACGAGGTAAATGTTGCAACTTATTTCGCATTTGTTCTTGCTTCGGCTGCGAAGTTATTCGAGATCCTGCTGGAGTAACGCTTGTGCGTTTGCTGGATCTCTGAAACGGTTAAGCGGATTCTAATCATCGTTTGTACATGACTTCGTAAGAATTAGTTATAATTAGTTGTGCAATAAAAAAAAACAAATATAATGCACCGTTTAAAGGTTATTTGTTTAAATATAAAAACGTACAATACGTCCTAACACTTTGAATAAGAGCTGTAAAGACTTACTTTAAATTATTTTGTAGCTTGTAACTGTCTTTAAATGTATATGAAGTTTCATTAGTATCCTGTAAGTAATTAACAAATTATGATGAAATTTAGTTTAGGTCACAATGCGCGCGGAATTATTTGAATTGAATGAATTGAACCAATAAGAAATAGTTTCATTTGTGTACACATCTGTATTCAACTTGTAACATTATCCTACATATTTAAAAAGATAGGATAATGTACTACGCGGTCTATTTTTTGTAACCACCTAAACATGGTCGGGTTACTACGGTCTTACTTCCTAATGACTTTTATTTTAATATCTCGTTAATTATTGTATGTACTACGCTGAAATTTTACAGGTATAAAACTGAACTAACCAACTAATTATTGATATATATCCAGTTTATATAGCCACATACAGGGTTATCGGTGGCCAAATAATTCCGCACGCATTGTGACTGTGAACATGGAGAACTAAATTTCATCATAATTTGTTAATTACTTCCAGGATACTAATGAAACTTCATATACATTTGAAGACAGTTACAAGCTTTAAATAACGTTTAAAGTAAGTCTTTACAGCTCTTATTTAAAGTGTTAGGACGTATTGTACGTTTTTATATTTAAACAAATAACCTTTAAACGGTGCATTATTTTTGTTCTTTTTATTGCACAACTAATTATAACTAATTCTTATGAAGTCATGTACAAAAGATGATTAGAATCCGCTTAACCGTTTCAGAGATCCAGCAAACGCACAAGCGTTACTCCAGCAGGATCTCGAATAACTTCGCAGCCGAAGAAAAAACAAATACGAAATAAGTTGCAACATTTACCTCGTCTTGACAACTAATTATATAGCTAAGATTTTTTCAATATTCCCATGAAAAAAGGAAATGTCTGGCTGCGGTAACGTTACCCCAGCAGGGGATGTTTTTGTGAAATAACTAAAAAACTATACGTGCATCAAATTAAAAAATGTGCGCAACAATTACAGAAGCTAGGCAACTAATTATCTATAATATTACTATTTTCGACATTATTTTACTGGGGTAACGCACACTGTCATATGTATATAAATAGTGACGTGACAAAAAGTCTCTGATGTGCGTTCAGCTATAATCGATTAATTGAAATCGAGTGAGGTGGCTGCTCTGTCCGTCGTAGTCACTAGTCATTCATATATCATAGTGCAGATTTAAAATAGTTATGTGATGATTGTATTAGCTAGCGATACTATATAAAGGACTCCACGTACGCATATTAATGAGCTAACATCGATTATATCGTTTAGAATGTCTGCTTTAATACAGTGTTGATAATGAAAAATATAACACTAACCGACAATGTCACAGCAATTGAATTATAAGTACCTATTGCCGGCACTTAAACCCATAAAACAGACATTCTAAAGTAATGTAAGTAACATTAAATTAAGTACATTTACGAACAAAAAGATATTCAAGTAAATACTAAATATTACACACTGTCGTCCCTTCAATATTTTAGTAATTTACTAAAGAATTATGTACGTCAACATTATTTACAATTCAAAAACTAAAATATTAAATAATACTCGTAGGTGATAGTTCTAAAAATATTTGTTTAGTTATGTATCAGTAAAAAAATACCTTAAAGTATATAGATAACCGCATAAAGGTGCATGTATAATAAAAACAACAGCCTTGTAGAATATATAAATCATTTTATTGAATTTTAATAAACAATTGACATAGTGCATAGTGCACAGTAAAATGGGGGGAGAATTCAGTGTTGTCACACTAAAAACTCGAATACAATATTGCCAGCAGAAAGGCGTATTTCACAATTAAACTATTTCCATTAATAAACAATATTATGTTTAATATATTATTAAACAGCCCTATTAGTCAATTGTTAATAAAGTTGAAATCTTATTCAAGTATTAGGTACCGATTGGATAACGTTTGTAAACCATTTGGCTGTATTCTTTCGATATAAAACTATGAACACAAATAAAAGACGACAGTACATAATACTACGTAAATTAGGCATAAATTAGCTTCGATAATATTAATAATGTCCTAACTAATACAACAATGATCGACATGCATGGATAATGTTAAAGTTTTGAGCATTTGGTTTTTAAATAGAACTTTTATATACTTATTTTTTACTGCTGTTGATGGCAGACGCACCAACCCGGCATCTAATGGTAGCTGGTGAATACCACTCATGAGTATAGCTGTGTTTTTGGTATCATAAAAGCAATTCTAATGAAATAACCAAGCCGCAGTCTTTTGTACCACAACGGGGGTGACACGGGGTTATTTGATGGTAATCATTTACAGTAGTTTGGGCATTTTCGTGAATCGTTATACCAAGATGAAATGGAAGAAGGCAAGCAGACAGGAGAATGAAAAGGACCGGTAAATTATTGGGAAGTCTGGGCTTCTCACACGCCAGACGATACACAACAATACGAAAGCCTTTGTTGCCGAAATGTAGCGTTTGTTGTTATGGCGGCGACAAAGATCCTACTAATGTTATTAAATTAAAAGATTGTAAACATATTACAAGCGGAAACAAGAAACTGGCATTCTTATTTAATATAAGCTTCTTTTATAAGTATTTAAAAATAGCTGTAACTTCAGCAGAACTTATGCTTACGACCCAGGATGAACATAACTGTTGAAGTCTGCGACTGTCTCTTCTATAGAAGTATGTTTTACGCGTAACCCGTTGAATAAATTTGAATGAAACTTAGCACCCAGATACACCACAATCAAACACATAAGATACTGTGACACGCCTGCCCTTAAGAATAACTAGTGAAAAATACAGTTGCCTCGTCTGCCACCAACACCAACAAAATAAAGACGGTGACGAACACTGGCCACCGCTCCATTTCATAGTAATTTTCGCCGTACCACAATATGATGTCACAAACGGTAGCTACAAAAGCCAATTGCTCAAAAGCCAGCAGCAATCAGTCAGTAGTGCGTATACCTTGGAGCTGTCGGTTCAGGAGTGCGGTGATGCCGGGCCCGTCGCCCGCTTTCTTAACCACCAGCATCGGCTTGTCCTCGCCCTCCTCGTAACTGTTCGGCAGGTGACCGTTGCTTACCGCCATGGTTTCGCTCACCTGGAAGTCACATCGGTTTTTATGTAGCGGCGCAGACATAGTTTTTATCAGAAATGCATTGGGCGAAACACAATTTTAAAGTCACTTTTATCGTAACTAATATTAATTGCGAATGTGTTTGTTTTTTCTTTACAATTTCACGCCTTAACTACTCGACCGATCATCATGAAATTTTGCATACATGTTGTTACGTGTACAGAAAAGCTACATATTATCCAGACAAAAAAATCTGATCCCGGAGAATAAAAAATTTATTGACAAAATCTACTTTAACGCGAGAGATGCCGCTGACAAAACCTAGTAATTAATAGAATGGAACGTTGCTTGGCGGTAATCTGTTGTACCTAAATAACTATTATTATTTCTCTTTTGTTGCCAAAGTGTCTTGAGGACTTAAGACTCTTTTCAGCGGCAAACGTATCGATGGGAACGTTTAAGATTTGTGTAAAAGATGCAAAATGTTGAAATCATGAAGCAAGAGAGATATGCAATAAGGAGTAATCCATAGTCACTGCCTGACGCCCCAGAAAACAGGCGTGTCAATATCCATGTGATATACATAACATATTACCTAAGCAATTGCACACATACATCTAAAATAAATAATTTGGGACGTAATAATCAATCAACACAAATCACGCCAAATTTATTCGAACCACCACTTCACGTCTATACAAACCTCTCCAACAACAAAAAAGAAATCCACAGCGAGAACAAATTTTATATACGTATGAAATCAGATCGTATTATTTCGTCGGGTTCCTTTAGAACACCTATTATTGTGAACACAAAGAAAATCTCAGTTCCACTCTGAGTTACTTTTTCGTAGGTTGCTTTTCCCTGGAGAAATCAAAGTAACACGTTCGGATTGTGATTTCAGAACATAATGCAACATTAGATTCAGATATAGGACACTAAAATTCCAATACATATACAATATAAATAATTGATGTCTTCTTCGGAGGAAATTTTGTAATATCTTGCTGTTTTAACGGCTTCGAAATGAAATTAGAGTAGGTACATTACATACATTGCTAAATAATTAAAAATGCTGGAACATTAATATTTTAAGAAGCAATTAACCTGATCGGATGATACTATAAGAAATGTTATTGTAACCTTTTACACAGTACAAAGTAAACTTTAAAGCGCGCGTTTGAAGTATGAAATGTAAGCTGCTTAGCGTGGTTAGAAACATTGTAAACACATAGTATTCTACTGGGTTATAGCGGGATCTATTTATTTCTATTCCAGTCTCATAGACAAGGGTCCAAAAGTACAGAATAGCATATTAAAACGATTTTAAGAAACAAAGGATATTTATTAATTTTATTTCATTGGTACAGTCACCCTCAGAAAGATGTGTACGGAACAAAATTTCTTTAAAATGTCTACATCCAATATGCCAAAATATTGTATTCATATATATTTTTTAGTATGGACGCTATAGTATTGCCGAATTTAAAGCCCAAGTCAAAACTCTTTATTTCTATGAAAACATGTTAACACTTCTTGGACACGTTAATTAACTAACATATTAATAACAAAAGAATATAATAAAAATAAAGGGAAATTAAAATTTCATTCAAGAATGCCTGGACGGTGAGTAGAGTTCTCATAAGAACAAGCAGACAGTGCGGTTTCGCTAGTTACCATTCTGTGTCCTACGTTTAGTCCTATACAACAGACAAGAACAAATACCGACCTGCATGAGCTTATGCACCACATCCCTGCCAAGTATGTGGTCGAACACCGCCTGGAGGAAGGCATCCGACATGATGCTCAGCTTCAACTTGTCACGGTGCCACACCAGCACTCTAGACTCCTCCATCGCCATTATTGACACCTGCAATATTATTGTATAGCTGTTTAAATCCAGTCACTTATGGTCAGAATAGGGAGCAGTGCAGATGAGAGACAAAGCCAGCCTCCGATGCTAAGTTAGGGAAAGAAATACTTAAATCCGTCAGGTTTGCCAGCGACGCCTTCTACTTATTGAGCCAAGAAGTAGTAGGAGTATACCGAGCAATATTATTGTGAGTAAGTACGACCGTTAATTAGTGGCACAGCGGTAGTGTATGCGATTGCTGTGCATGAGGTCTCGGTCAGAATGCCCAGGTCGAAAAAAGTGGTCAAAAAGAAGAGAAGATTCTCAGTCTCAGCACGACGTGTACCTACAACTGTGCCTGATAAACAATAGCACTAGCAATACGGCAAAAAGCTCACCCTATCGCGTGCAAATTAAACTACACCTGGCGAAATGGCAATAGATTTGCCTTCTATTACTTGGAACCTAAAACCATTGCTCTGGTGAAATGGGATTGTCCCTGCATACGCCTTCGGGGATATAAGCGTGGGACTACATAATATGACCGATGGGATTCATTTATTTATGGTCGTAGTGTACAAGAAAGTTAAATACGGTAATTAAAAAAAACATATCTCAGATAGATTTTGTTCAAATTTTTCTGAACTGCCATCAGTTCTAGTATAAGACATTTAAAGGTTATCCATTAATTACCGGACACCTGTATACCTATTCTGGATCAATCATTTTATGTAGCAAGCTTGGCTTTAGGCTTGTACAAGAAAACCGCCACTACTGTTTTTCTTATTATATTCTTATTCTTTGTGCAGACCTTGAGTTATTTAGTATGTACTCTGTACTAGAGGAGACATTTTAACTAAATTGTTTGTAACACGCGTTAGAGTGCATGCTCTCTAACTCACTTAGTTTGAAGCCAGGTGATTAATGAAACGACACGTTTGCGTGCAATGTTCATTAAGCAGTACTTAGCTTAATACATATGATGGCATATTTTAAATATGAAGCCTTAAACGCCCAGTCCGGCCCGAATACTATTTTAAAGAAATGAATCGTTTTAGCTACGGACAGTTTAATTTTGACATATTTTTCATAGAATATGTGTCACTAATTAACTGTTCGCAGGTAAAATGACTCTTTTCTTTAATATAAGAACCGGGCCTTAACGATTTATGCCTGGTTCTTATATCAAGAAACGAGTCATTTTAGCTACGAACAGTAAAGTTTGACATATTTTTCATAGAATATTTGCCAAAAATTAACTATCCATACCGATAACGACACCTTTCTTGAATAAACGAATCGGGCCAAGTGATTTTGAGAACACTCTAGCGGGTTACAAATAATCTAGTAGATATGTCTCCTCCAGTTCATAGTACATACATATTATGTCAATGTGTACCGAACGTTGAAACTAAATGCAAATCCCAGATTAGAATCAAAAGGAAATCTGCGGATTGTGTAAACCGTCTGTTCTGAAGCCAAAACTTTTATGTTCCCAGTTTTATCTGTGTCTACGTTTGAGGCCAACATTGTCTAAAGGCTATTAAAACACGAGCTATAAAGCCTGAATCTAGACCAGTGCGAATTCGGTACGAGTTTTCATAGCATTCGAATACTGCGACGTTTTTGTCTATTATCTTGTAATAAATTGTACGTAAGCTTATTAAGAATGCTATGCTACCGTCATAAGGAAAAAGACGTATACGCCGAAAAAAAAACCTTTTTATAAATATACTGCCAGATTTTTACTGATTCCAAATATGAAAAACATCAATTTCGAAAAAAAATATATAGATACGTCTTTTTTCCTCATGTCGGCAGTATGCTGACGTCTTGGGTGCAATCCTCAAGAAAAGTTTGAATCCAGACCAGTTCAAGTTCAGTACGAGTTTTCGTAACATTCTTCAACATTATACGTAAGCATATTGAGACTGCTGTTTATATGATCTTGGGTGCGATAATCAAGTATTATTGAGATTCTCCTTCAAAAAAAAATTCTTAGTGACAGCGTCTGGAACTGTGCCCGGTAGACTAGCAAGAAGCTCGCTCTATTACGTAGGATTTCAAACCAATGCTGGCGAAATATGGATGTTTAGATTTCTGTGTAAACTACCACTTCGGGATATATGCGTAAGACTATGTGCATACGTAAGCTTATTAAATCCTTTCTAAGTGGAAGAACCTGGCGTTTCAAATTATTCGGTTACATTGCGAATAAGATGGCACGCGTGGGTAACTACAACCTATAAAAAACATATGTAAAAATAGTAACACTCGTTAGTATTTTTCCACATATTTTCTGTGTTTTACATGTCAGCTATGTTGCGCCTGGAAGGCATTTCGTTAAAATCCTTCTTTTCATTCAATTTTAAATCCTTTTTCTCAAAGCGCAAATTAAACTTTTATTTGTGTACGCGATATTAGCCTATGGGATCCACTAATGATAAAGCAGTATGCGAGTTTACCATCTTCTTAAGTATATTTTGACAACTTACAAACCCATTCATAAATTTCACAATAAAGAGTCACACACATATAAATCATAATAAAATTCACTTTTACTTGGCAACCGAGCAGGAACAAAGACCTCCCACACAAAACTGTGTAACGTAACATATATTATGGTAATACATGACCGAATGAGAGTGAAATCATGCTGGTATACATATAATTTTACAATAGATAGCAGTATTATGTACTGTTTCACCCACGTTAAAAGACGTCGAAACCCGCGTAAATGCTGGCGAAATGTGGATGTAATACATCTGTCTGACTCTTCGGGATGTGAGACTATTGTATTAGACCGGATAGACATAGAAAAATATTAAGTTCTCTTCCAAGAGATTTCCAATAACATTCCATAGGTAGATGGCGGTGTAGTACACTCCCGTGCCCGTAAAGCTGTTGAACCCGTGCCTGATACAGTTCGGTCGTGTCGGCTTGCCTTCCCATAATTATGAGAGTTAGGTAAATACAATGTGCCCTTCTATTTGCTTCTAAATATCTACTGTGCAGGTGGAAATTCGGTCTGGCAAGACATCATATATGTACACCCGCGTGAAAAAATTACGTGTTCCAAAGCATAGCTTGAAAAATGTGTTAATGTATGAGTAATTGTGGCTCAAAGCCGTGAGTCTTTTTTGTGGCCACACCTGAGTCTGTGTATATACAAGTTCACCTTAGACACCCACGCGATTAGAACCTTAACTAGTTACACATCAAACAAATGGAACACTCATTTTCAAAGTTAATTCCTATATGTTAAGCGGATATAGAATAATCCCGACTCTCGCATTGCATGGAAATAGACAACATCCTCGCGACTCTATTTCCTGTAGGTAAAAAATATAGATTGTATCTCTAGTTTGTGTATATTTCAAGCCATTCTCGAGCTTCGGGCTCACTTGGATAAGAGGTTTCAATAATGATACTTTGCAGCAATGCAATTCATGTATATTTGAATTTTTTATGTTTGAATAATGTATTTTTCAACAAGGGGAGAATATAAGATCCGTCTCAAGTTTGGATTTGGACTGTACAAGCACATTCATCTCATAGGGGATCGCAGTTTTATAGGTACCTATTATGTTTATACGATGTGCAGGATTTAAAGAATTTAATAAGAATGTAGTCAGCTTTCACCTAGTAACCAGTAGTTTTTAGCCTATTTCAATACAACGATACCTTAAGCAGAGACAATCCGAATTGCAAATTGCGTCAATAAGTGTACGAGAGCGAGAGCATTATATGCCTGTGTGCCACCTCAGTAGTAAGTAGTGTATTATAAAACAAACAATAGTAATTTTATCGATAGTTAAATATTTGTATGATTCTGTACAAACAGACATAAATAAACCCGTGTAGTTTGACTATACAGATGGCATGATGGTTTACGCGGTCGCTTAGGCACTGCCATCACGCTGAGTGTTGCGAGGTCGACCCCATACAGGACAAACATTTCTGTGATTCACAATTAGTTGTTCGAAGTCTAAGTGTCCTTTGTGTCTGTTGTTTTAATATTTGCAAATTCCCTGACAACATAGGAATTATAGGACGAAAAGACATCTTTAGCACAAGGTGTGCTAAAGATGTCTTTTTAACAAAGAGATTAGTAAAGAGTAAGAATAGGTAGCATTACAAACAAAAGCTGCAGGCGTTCTTCATTTAAAAGGAACATAAAACATAATTCTAAGACATTCAGGCCCGTGCTAAAGGGAACTGTCCACTTTGCATGGGGGTTTTAGCTTAAAATGGACAGTCACTGAGAATAATAATTATGTATTAATTTAGAAGCATTAACCAGTAGGAACTAGAAAAATAACGAAGTTTGTGTCCAGGTGTTCCTAATTCGTTTGTTGTGGTGGTTTATATAAAGGTATTTGAAATAAAAATCATTGTTTTCATGTTATTTTTTTTGTTATTCTGATTCATATGTTACTAAAATGTTATCTAGGATCTGGGCTGGTGGATTTAAATTGTTTTGATATCTTGCCCAACTCAAAAACCAAATAATTGTCATTATATGGGCGCAGCAACCTACTGTCCGTCAACCCACCATGCAGTTACAGCAATATTGTTTGACAGCTTCTCTACCTGTTTTTATCAGTTTATATTGATACAACTGAAAATCACGAATATCATGATTTAATTTATAATAATTTTTGGTATAATTGTTTTTATGTATGAATTCTGTTCACGCTAAGCCAATAATGGACAATTCCCTTTAAACAGTTTATGACACCAGACGACCTTTTTTCGCCACCAAATACATCAGTAGGTATTATTGTCGCTCTTCACACAATACCCATGATATAAATAGGCACGTGTTGCCACCATATATGTTCTTAAAAAGGTCAACCGTTAATCGGTCTCGCCTTTATTGTGCTATATATACCAAAGCCGGTTCGGGTTTCTGGAAGGAATGGAAGAAAACTGATTGATTTAGAAAGTGTGTAAGTGTGAATGGGATAATCGGAAAGGTGAGACCTTTGTAAATGTATATGAGCCATATCAAAGGCTTTTTATACTAACAAGTTAGCAAGGACATGTACGAGCCAGCTGTCTAGATTTCCAGGCAGGCGAAATAAAAAATGGAAAACGTTATAACTATAGCATTCGAAAACATTGTAACGAATCTATTTTTGAAGACTTTCGTTCAATGGACAAATATAACTACAAATGTTAATAATGGCTAACAGTAAAACGTCAACTTAAGGAGTCAGTAAACCTTGTTGCGATCTTCTATCGGAAACAAGTATGACAGGATGTTCCTGAAATGGTTACCCAATTTTAAACGATGATCTCGTTGTGGCATAAATTGACCATACGACAAAAGCTTTTAGAAAAGTCTTTAAAAATTCTGGATCTAATAATAAGTGTATAATATCGAATGTGATTAAAATGGATGAAGCCATTTAGCTTCATTTATTTTATAACCAATATAACTTTTTATGTATCAGGATTATGAGCACATGGAACTTTGTATTATCTGCCGTCCCTTCTGGGAAATAAGCGTGAGTCTATGTATGTATATGTTCCCAAGTTTGGCGGTGTGAGCCGAATATAAATGATGTGCATAGCTCCGTCTTGAGGGTCCGGGAATCCCTAACTGCTGTGTGTTTTATAACAGCTTCTAATTTTATTGTTGGATGAACGTATAACGGTATCCTACTAATATGATAATGTGAAAATTTGTAAAAATGTTTGGATGTTCGTAGCTCAATTATTGTCGTAAAACGATGAACGAATTTAGCTGGAAAATAAAAGGTAAGTTACTTTTATCCTAGGATGCGTTTCTATGGGGTTTATGCAAGCACTACCCCAAGTAGAGTCTAGCACAGTTTTATGTTGTTTATATCATTAGTCTTTAATTAAACAAAGACAAACCCACTCATACCACAAACGTTGGTGAAAAGTTGACAAGAAAGTATCGTGCAACCAATGCGGGCTCTTGTATTTCGCATTAATTAGCCAAGTTTTAAACAAAGTTATTTTGAATGAAAATCTTCTGAAGCTTGTCCCTACTTGCTCAATCGCCAAGACACGAAAAATCTACCAGAAAGTAAGTAAGGATAACCATAAACAGAAGTGGGTGGCGGTAATCGCTTACCATCAGGCGATCCGTCTGCTCGTTTGCCACATAATCCATAAAAAAAAGTCAAAGAAGGCAAATTTAGACCTGGTCAACTTTTTCCCTGACTACGAGCCTTAGTAGTAGGTCGATCGAAGAAAAATAAAGAAGGTAATGTTGAATATACTTTTTCAGAAGAATCTTTCTAACTACGTCTTCAGCTTATAGGTGCCATGGCAGAAACACAACCATAAGACTGGCATTTTTTAAACGCTAGACCTACAGAAGATACGCATCCTTATGCAGTAATATCTCTATATTCCACTCGGGATATTCAGAGGAAGATAAGCGCAGTCTGCATCATGCACAACCTTTATGTATTGACCCGGCTAGGCTGAAATACCAATGACCTTTTTTGCTAAATAAAACAATATTAACCATAATCCGAGCTATTGTTTCGTAACCTTATAGTGATACAAAGACATTACCTGAAAAAACTCGTCCGTAGACACACCGAACCACTCCGGGGAGTCTAGGAAGTGGTGCGGGAACACTATGTGAAGTGCGCGCTGGTTCTGTGACACCACTAGTCTGAAACATAGTAGGAACATACATTACACCATAACTTAATATGCTATAGTAGATTGGAGAGAAGGGCATGGTTATAAAGGAAAGATTAGCCCGTTTAACGAAACTGGCATAGGAGTAGTAAAACTGTTTGCTTTTTGCTTGGCAAGTAAGAGTTTTAGCGGCTCACATACCCTTCTCCCATTTCTTTCACCACCACCATCATATTTATTTCCGTAACGGTTAACGTTATGTATCGTAATAGGCGAAAATTTGGTTTTCCAATGGTCGAGAACGCGCGAACTATACTTCTACTTTTGAAGTACTAATATGTATTCTGCGCCCTGGTATTGCAAGTAAAAATACGGTTATTCTTTCTTCGCGGCTGCGATAGTTTTCCAATATTATTTGGGCCTAATGAATCATTATTCATCGTGGTCTACGATACCGCTTACCATCAGGCGGGACGAAAAATAATTTGCCAGCTTTATTTTTAAAAACAAATATTACGTGAATGTTTCTGCTGACACCATGTGCAAGTTCTAACTCTTACCAATGACAACAACTTTCTGCCACTTGTTATAGGTGTACGTAAAAGTGGGTAGTCGTTGCCCATCTTAGTTCGCCCACTTTCTTTCTATACTAGCAGTAAGAGCTGCACTAACCATATTAAGTTCACTAAAACAATTTCTAGTTGCTAAATATAGATTTCCTTCGCTGCGCAATACAGGATTTTGCATAGCAACATGTTAATTTAGAATCAACGTAATCTGCCGTGGGAATCTAAACCTCATTAATGAATCAATATAACTATATCTAGACACGATTACAATGAATTGTGTCTGAACGCCGTGCAAACATTGACTATGGAATTAATTAAATTTAGCATCATTGCAATTTTGGATTTTGGTAGGATCAGTTTGAGCTTATATTTGCAGCCTATTAGCTCAGATTTGATTCGATGTGTTATTGAGTTTTCTGTTAGGGTATTCTCAAAAGCAGCCCCTAATGGACTCGTCACTACATGGGAACTAAATCGTATACCCTTAACGCCTATTAAGGAGTGATCAAAATATGGATGTAAAAGTCGCCTCTACTTACCCCTCCGAGGTTAACAATCGTGGGTTTAATTTACATGTTAGACACTGACAACTTTAACACTTCTAACTGCACAAAAATAAATTAAAGATCAGAGTCATGTCGTTTATTTCACGCGTGAAATTATGCTCAAAGCTCAGCTCTCACTTAGCTTAAAAAGGGTGATAAACATCAACCTCGTTTATTGCTAGCGCATTTCCAGGTAACTTTGGCCCAATAAGGCATTTTGTATTTTCGACTGTAGGACCAAGCATCGTTCAAGCTCAGAGAGAAGACGCTAGCGCTTGAATTGGGTGCTTACTTTTTACGTTGGCTTCTTTAAGCCACAATTAACAAAAGACTCGAGTTAGGTAGAACTTAGGTACCTAATTAATTTTAAACGATATGTAGGTGCTATTGTGAAATACCTTATTAATATTACACAATAACAAGCACACTGATAGATACAGGGATGAAACTTATAGCATTGTTATTAGTTTCTCTCTGTCGTATAGGTACCGAACAACAAAATTATACATAGAATGAAATTAAACGAATGGTGTAACGGTTTTAGTTGTTTGCCCCTATATCGCACCGAGTGTTGCAAGAACGATCACCAGGCCGGACAATAATCTACGTACTACATCGTTGTTCCGAATGTGGATGTTTTGTAAGATTCCTGCGTTACTGAAATTAAACCTAGTGCTGAAATAAACTTTCAAAAACTTTATTTTCGAACTAATTTGCCTTTTACTTTCTAAGCGTGCATTTATATAACCGCCTCCAATCAATCTTTATTCAAGCTAATGACACACCAAAAATAATACAATCTCGTAGCCGCTTAAATCCACATCAAAGCAACCATAAACTGCCAATCAGCCGACTCTGGAGTCCCCTCGGATCATTACAGCCCCAAAAAGAACCTCCATGTTCACAATAAGCGTTGTTTAATAAACCCTTGTTACACGAGAGACGCGACTAATTAAAACGTGTTGGTAAACCTGCGCTGTGGTCACAGCACGCTTCGCCAGTTCATTATATTGAGATAAATTATGTGAACAATACAAAATTGTTATATGAAATATTGCTTTATGTTTAGATTCTAATAAAGTAATACTGCATATATTCACGCCTGTAGTCAGAGGGTTATTAATCTCTCTCATCAAGTCTTAGAAAAGCAGACATAATTAATAATCTCAATGGCGTAGTGGTTATTGTAACCGACTGTTACGCCTGAGGTCGCGGGTTCGATTCCTGCACAAGACAAACATTTGTGTGCGTGAACATGGATGTTTGTCTTGGTCTAGGTGTTTCTATGTATAATATGTAAGTATTGACAAAAATAAAAAGTATATATGTATGTTTATCCATTGTCTAGTACCTATAGTACCTACAAGCTCTGATTAGTTTGGGCTAGATGGTGTGTGTATGTTGTAGAATATATTATATTAATCTATTGAGTCTGACTACCGGTGTGCCGTTGCAACTCTATAGCTAAACACATATGTTTAGATAAGTAAGTTGTGTACATGTAATAAGAAGCGGGCCTACTGCCATCGACAGGCACAATACACAGACTCTTAGCTATGCAATACGCTTTGAGTAAACGCCTTAATTGCCTGATCGAAAAGTCCTGTAGCACTTCAGTCGATGCAGGAATTGCACAGACATTAATTAAGTGCAGACTTATGCCACAAAGTAAAGGATCCAATAAAATTACAATTTCTATAAAAATATAAGTTTATTAAAACAATTATCCACAGTAGCGAATTGTGATGTAACAATCTTTTAACGTAGTAGTAGCCGAATGTTACTCTCATATACAATGTCATTTAACACATAAGTGAAATCATTTTAATAATCAATCCATATTTCAAATAAACTAATAATTTTCAATGATTATATGCACTAGTATCCTCTGCTCTAGATACAGAAATACTGCTTATCGTAAATCCTAACAGTTCTGAAAGACTAAATGGTAATGAAACTAAACTTGCATGTTATTTGCATAGCCAACTAGCAATGACCCAAAGTGACATTTTACAAAAAATAATATTTATATGTCTTTTTCAAAAGCTCATTTTGAAAGCAACCTCTATTTTAAGAAGCAGACAATTTATAATCTAGTATGAATACATAAATTCAGTTATATTGACACGATTCGCCAAAAATAGAACTCATCTTGAAGCAATCAAACCAAACTTTAGAATTAATTATCGGATTCGAAGATATTCCAGTTTTAGATGTTTTTAGAACTTTTTTAATCGAAGAAGCAGGGAATGGAAATATAACTCTTTAGTATAATAAGTTAATGTATAATTAAAAACGTGTACTGAGATGGTTAGAAAGCTAAGAAAGGGAAAAACGTGTGTTCTTAAAGATGAATACATGTGCCGGATGAAAGAGTTGGGTAGACATAAAAAATATCCAGAATATACATGAAGAATGTAATAAGATAATGAAGTTGAAAAGATAGATCGTTGAAAAGGTCACAAGGCTTCGTAATAAAAAAAACTCCAATGAATTCGGTTTCATAAGTTTAAATAATAAATGCGGCGTTAAATACATTACGTTTCCACGAAAGCAATCTAATAAAGAACGAATCTCTTTTTAACACAAATTTCTTTTCACCGTTATAGAGTTTAGATCGTGATACTTGACATTATGTCTTCTTTATCCGAATAAAAGGTAAGTAGGGTTGTCGGATAACTGAAGCGATTTTTCACTGCCAATACTTATCAAAAAATACGATCGTTCCCGAAACTCTTGGGTCAATTCCAGCACACCGAAAGCAATGTTCAGCGCACTTTTAATTTATAAAATTGGCACTGGATTGAATAACCCAGTTCATAACATGGTTATTCAACAATCAGCCAAAAAGCTTTCGTTTACAACTATTGAATTTTGAAAACCAATTTGCTTGAACAATTCTAGATAATTGCTTAATTTGTCTAGATTTAGCAAGATGCCAACCCTGTTTTGATATGATTCCCGGAGCTCGGTGTCGCAAAGGTCGTCTCCTAATAGAGTTTTGCGACAATAAAGCGCACCCCGAAATGTTTGCCTTACATAAACCTTTAAAGGAACATTGCCACGAATTTTCCGGACATTTTAATCGTGATTCCGGTGTTATCTCAAGTGTTTGTTGCTTTTTGTAAAGAAAATCGAGCTATAAAATTAGATGATAAATTATGATAGGTTTCAATTTGAAACTGTGTTAAATATTCATTGCTATAAACTCATCCCACATTGGGTCATCGAACTGTATGGGCGTAGCGGTGAACTATTCATAAATTGGCAGTTAAAATACATTTGCAGATAAAATAATTTGTTCGCAAATGCTTCAAAGTTCAAATACAAAGCCAACTGTTGTAATAAAAGGTCGGTAAAAATAGGTCCGTGCTTAAGTGTGTAAGTACCGCAATGTGGGGCTGGCTTAAGTGCCTAAAGAGGTCCCGGTTGAAACTTGTGAAGAGGTCGTCGCATCGATAGTGTGCCTCGACGAGCCAGCTGTGTTCAGAATCAGGGCGTGAAATTACAACACTTTATAGCTAGGCTCGGCTTAGAGGGCAATCTGTCTCATCAGTTTTCTTGATATCTTTCTTTTCATCACTGAATTTGTAACTTCAAAGTGTCGTATCATAAAGGTTTAGAGCTTTTAGATTAGTTTAAACTTTTTCTTACTCTGTAGGTAAGCCTTGTAACACGGGCGACTTTGAAAACAATAAAAAAAGGTAAATGAGAACATTCAGAATTAGAACAATTTATTAACAGCATGAAATAAAGTTTTGGTTTCAATCGAATATTGAACACGTACTTATAGCAAAGTTGTAACTACTTTAAAAAGCATATACTTATTGAGTGTTTATTGCATTAGTAATAGCGTTATCATATGGAGCACAAGTATGGCCCATGCTCGAACACATTCTCACGAAGTACGACATCTGGCGACGTACGAACCTCGTAAATAAAGCTTAAAACGTCGCAATTACTACGTCTGGTACACCCGCCATTTAATAGTTGTAGACGAGTACAATTTTATGTTTGGTCTAACTAAAAGCCACGCTGTCGGCCATACCCATTTCCTTTCTTTATTACAAAAGTACCTACTCAATGTTCTGGAAATATTCTGGTTTGACTATAGCCATGGGGTGTTAAATACAGAAAATAAAATGGAGCGATCCATTTTTTGGTATATGGAAACGGTTGTATATTTCACAAACGTATCATAAGTTTTTGTAACCAACTATATTATAAAGGGCTCTGGTTGTATTTGTTTCTGGCACCTATGAATGAAACACACTTATAAAATCAAAGATAATTGTAATCTTGTAACTTTAACTATTGAGGTTGTAATCTCGCCGTTTATTTGTTTTGTCATGTATGGTTCATATAAGTGGCACTGTGGGAGTTATTAACAAAGGGATACTTAAAATATCGCGTAAGTCGCAGGAAGCAGCTATAAACTGATATCTACAAACAAACTGCTTAAGATTTAATGTTATATACTCAAATTATTTGGAGTCGAGATATTTTTAGGATTATTATTTCAATGTTTGTTTGCCTTTCCTATAATTCAAACGAATGCGCAGAGACAGTCGGCCTCGATGGCGTAGTGGTTAGTGTAACCGACTGCCACGCCTGAGGTCGCGGGTTCGATTCCCGCACAAGTCAAACATTTGTGTGCATGAACATAGATGTTTGTCTTGGTCTGGATGTTTCTATGTATGTATTTACGAAAAAAAAGTATATAAGTATGTTTATCTATTGTCTAGTACCCATAGTACAAGCTCTGCTTAGTTTGGGTTAGACGGTGTTGTGTGTATGTGATAGAATATTATTAATATTATAATTATGATGATACGATGATTCTTCAGATTCTTATTGATGACAGTAGTATTAAAGACAAGTTCTGGAATCTAGTAATTTTTGTCTGTCTAACTATGCATATAAGCAAATTTATTTTCCATATATGGTAAATGTCGTTTGACCAAGATAAAATACTTTACGATTCTGACCAACTTTATGAGCTTTTAATTATTGCTAATTACACACTGACCGTACGTATGCATGTAATATACAATTACAACGTATGACGTCACGAGATAATTGATAAACACTTCAACGAATATAATAGTATAGCGAACAAATTGGCAATAATGATTCGCGACCGGTTTAGCAGAGCGAGTGATGTCACATCGGTGGATGAGCAACTTTCACTTGAATACTAATTATATTGTTCGCATAGAATGGAGCAATTAAATTACTTTAACGGGTTTTATCGACGTTTATAGATTTTTAATGCCTTGTACGAAAACAACACAAGCCTCGGTGGAGCCGAGGTTTGTGATTGCACTTTTGATTACGCTTTTATAGATCCCGGGTTCGAATCTCTAGGCGGAAAATGAGATACTTAGCTAGGATTATTTTTTTATAAGACTCCTATTCTTACTTCGGGCGTTACGCACTAGGAATAATCTATGTATCGCAGAAAACTTAACACACATTCAACGACAGACACATCACCCAAACTCGAAATAATCATTAGAAGCTGACGCAATTTTTTGTTGCGTTTAGGCTTCGCACCACAACACTTGACAACTATGTCACTAGACAGTCACAACTCAGCATGGAGTCTAGAAATATGTCCTTTGAATAACAGCAGTCTTGACCTCTATTATGAGGACTTAAATCATATTTGACGGCAACTGCTGTGGACGAGATCTTTGGTCCATTTACGAATTGGTAAAGGAGTGTTTAAGACTTTCTATCAAGAAATTATCAGCAGACCGGTAGCTGAAATCGTACGTGATAGACAGCAAAAGATTCGGCTCTGTTTCGTGAAACCTTAAAGACAGCTAACGAAACTTCAGTCTACCCGTTAGAGGATCCAGGCGAATTTATGTATGTATCTCTCCCATATGGAATATACAAGCGTGAGTCTATATGTATGTTATGTGTTGAGCGTCTCGCGGCCTTAAGGCGCCTTCAATCGTCCAATGCCCTTGGATCAACTTCGTATCGCATTACCTGCGTCTACTGATTTTTATGGGACTTGTGTGTGTTACAATAAAATCCGAAATCCGTTTAAACGAGAAGCGAGTATGGAAATTGTAAAGTATCGAAAGTATTGAATACTTCTGTGTTTATTCGAGAAGTCATTCCTGCAATTTGTCAATAGCCAGTATAAAACTTATCGGGTTATTATTATAAAAATAGATAAAGAGAAAGTGTTCTTACTATGCTATACATGGTCAATATACGAATGAAAAATATTGACGATGCTTTCCTACAGGAGAGTTCCTACCTCTGCAGGCAAGGCTAGGTCTAAATTATTATTGTTAGGACGGCCACAACTACCACATACTATTTAGTACTTCCTATATCCACTATTTAGAAAGTCACCACGTAATAGCGAGCTATTAAGGAAGTGTGAGAAGTTGAGACATCCTACATAAAAGCAAGCCTATTACGTTAACCGATCACATTTCACGACTCCTATTAGCTGATAATTTTTACAAAATTTCTCAACAACTTTACCCGAACTTGGTATTGAAACCGAGTTCACTTTATATATATATATATATATATATATATATATATATGTATATGGCTACTCCCGCGCTAGGAATAATTCTTGCGTCGCGAAGGACTTTACAAACATTCAAACAATAGACAAAAAGAACATACCGACTCGGAATAACCATTTGTGTATCATACAAATTTTGCCACGTGTGGTGTCCTAACCATCGACTGCAATCATATAAACACTGTTTCCACAAAAATACTCAACAATTCTATAACCGACCTCAGTATCAAACTTAGATCTTTGCCATCAACCGCAACCATAAATGCACGATGCCGAGACAATCAATACACCACAAAGCGAACTAATCCACAAAGCGACCACGGTAAAGATTACTGAACCTCGCGGGCCCTATATCTACAAAAGCCGGCACAATTAATAGCCGTGCCATCGGTAAGTACTTCCCCGAACGCTTTATGCTAAATACATTAACCATACTACGGATACAAATTTAACGC
This sequence comes from Catocala nupta, assembly GCA_963675205.1. Taxonomy (NCBI): domain Eukaryota; kingdom Metazoa; phylum Arthropoda; class Insecta; order Lepidoptera; family Erebidae; genus Catocala; species Catocala nupta. The sequence goes on from OY776093.1 coordinate 26,940,726, forward strand.
CGAAATTTTTTTACGGATACGAATACGAATTCGACACCACTTATCGAATAGTTCCTTGACATGTTTAAAAATTATAATGACGTTTATTATGATTAGGCGATTAGCACAGACTGTAAATGTCACTTACGAATATCGCAAAAAAAGTTAATTTTAATTTCATGTAGTACACATAGCGACACATCAACCTAGACTGTTTGGACTTTGAACTATTAGAAGTTGAACGCTGCGAATCGTGCGAGAGAGTGCGTTATATTTTTGTTATTTTGTCTCATTCACGCTGAACGGGTCGCGACGCTCTATCCTACCTACCATTACATCGACACCACTATGCACCGTCCCTTTCCAACAATTCTCTATTTTGTATGTAGCGTAGTTCTGCGTATATAGGGTGTCTAACTTGATGTATAGCCGTGTGTACTTACATGAAATATATCATCAACAGTTGTTAGTGTTAAACTATTATGATATAAGGTATTGAATTAAGCCCTAGTTGGTAGAAATCCATTATAAAATAATGTTTGGAAACAACTCCCAACGTTCGGCCTAGACTTGTCAACGATTGCATCAGAAAAAGTTGGCAAAACTCAACTCTGCGTGTGGCCAACGGGTCAGGAGTTCAAAAACCGGGTTTTACCTAAATCGCTGCCTGTTGTGTAAAATATTGCCTCATTATTCCCGTAGCATAGTTGACGCTTATGTTTACGATCGATTACGAGGTCGAATATTCGTTACCTGGGTCTGGAAAAGTTTTATGGGGTTTCGAACTAACCAGTCATTGGCAATCAATATTTGAGTATATCTTATATATTATTATCTATCCCTGGTTAAAAGATATTCGAAGCAAAATAGAGAATGAATTATAGACTTACAAATAAAAAAATAGAGAAGCACATGCAAATGTATCGGAACCGTCATTAATTGTTTCTCGAAAGATCGAGACATTTAATAGAAAAGAAAACAAAGAACTACAATATATTTGTTCCACGTGCTTACTCTTTAAACGAAATGTTTCTAAACATTATGACTCATACATGAGATATTACCCGTAAAATTTTCTAAGATTTATTGCTTTCGGCATTTTCTATATTGTGTGACGGCAAAACCTCCTCTATGCTACCACTAAATTATGATCGTGAAACTAGCCTTTATTACTTGGGCAAGAAGAGCTATATTGGATAACGAAAGTGTAGTTTAAGTGACTGGCCTTTAAAACAAAAAAGGGGCGACAGGCTAGTAGGTTATCATTAACCCAAAACAGGTAACAATATTCAAGGCTGCAAGACCCTACGTGGGCTTGGACCGATTTCAATATTGACATACGAGATTGAGTATGTCAGTGCACATTAATATGAATCAGTTTGAAAGTTTGTTTTTAGGCCTTTGCGACAAAACTTCTGGATAAATGTAAAATGTTTTGGCAAAGACTAATACGTAGTAATATGAGGTAGATGCGACATATCCCATTGTTTTCTGAAGCCGTAGTCATTAATTAATGTAACCGAGAACAACTATCAAACATATGCATTTGCATTGCTCTAATCAGAGACCTTCGTAACAAAAACATATCGTCGATACGATAGTAAATCGATGTCACTGGTTTAATATTTTCGACTTGCAATGCGGAAGAAACTATTTTGATCAGAAAGGTGGCAAACATGCATACGTCATCAAAACCTCTTATACTTGCGCAAATTATGTTAAGTTGTATGTATGTTAAGTTATATTTTCTTGCCAAGAAAATATATTAAAGATGAGATAAAAGGAATTGGAGGAGTATATGGGTTTTTATCCCTATGGATTTCTAGGTTAACGCAAGTTTAATCCGTGTAACTCTTAGGCATACCTTTTTTAACCATTTAGCTACAGCGACGCAAAGTATGTTACATTTTATATTATATCTTACATACATTATCATTCCGTAATTTTCATTGAAACTGACTACTAATACCAATAAATCAAAGTTACGTCTCTATATATCAATCATACCAAAATTCTCTTTCATTATTCAGCCAAAATAAACTACGAACGATAAAACTGAAAAAGATTCCAGACAAGACATGGTACACCCAAGAGAATAAGCCCAAGACGAAAATATAACACACGCTTTATTTTATCCGAGAGAATTGCAATAGTATTGTAACTACAACGAGATAATGCAGCTGCACAAAATACGTCAGAAGCAGACCAAATCCCGCTACTCGCAAGTGAATTACATGTCCGTACATAATACGAGCGAAATTTATAAAGAGGCCGTTCGTACCCGGTCGGACGGCATTACGCAATGCGCCTGCGACACTGGTCAGTACCGTATGCCAATAATTTTGCTTTCAATGGACGATTCATTCACAAAAAAATAGCACAAGTCAAGGTGAGCGGCTATTTTTTTGGTGGCTTTGTTGTTTAAATTACAATTGATTAATTACTGGCTAGTTTCGATCAATGCACAAATTTGATTGTCTTTTTAGGTGAATTGGTAATATGTTAAATAGCTAGGTTTAAAATGTAAGGTTTGGTTTGGTGACAAAATGTTCACTGATATCTTCACTTTCTACCAGACCCATTCACACGTATTTTATGTACTTGTATATGTCAAAATCTATTTATAAAACTTGTATATTTGTTAAGAACTGGACGTCTGGACAAATTTTACATAGCTGCAGCAATAATTTAATGATGATGCAAGTGTTTCAAGAACTTTTAATTAATCAAAATTTGATATCTATTTAAAAAATGATAAATTTCGTAAGTAAACTTTGCATTTATGATATTATATTATAAAAGAGAACTCTCTGCAGGTTATATGTATATTGTGTAGGTTAAATTTATTGAAAACAGCAACGTCCTTGTTCGAGATACGTATGTATAGAATAAACTAACAGTAATTAATTCTGAATAATATCTTAACACATGGTCGAATAGTCTTAAATTCATTCGGTAGTTCGGTCGTTCCGTTTGTCAATGTAATCGCTTGAAACCTTGATATGTTCCGGCTGCAAAAGTGATAGTTAAACGACCAATTTTAAAATTGTGCACGTACAATATATTACTCTTTGTCAAAACACTGCAGAGTTTGAACTCTGCTAACCGATTTAATCAAAACTCATTTAACTTTTTACATTTGCCAAATGTTTAAACACTTTAAACGCTTTTCTGCCTCAATGGTCTCAAAGGGCCTATACGACGTTATGAATATTATGTTATTATTCTTGCTCCTTTGAAAGCCTAAAAATACGCTTTACCTATTGTATAAATTGAGGTTATCAAGAATAAAATATCCCTAGAGGAGCAACAAAGAGGTTACGTATTTGGCAAAAGCTTTAAAGGATTATCCACAAGAAGTTTTCTTACCTGAGATTTTTCAACCGACTGTCATCAGAGACTATTATGCCCGTGAATAATAGCGAAACCCTACGGGGAGACGGGGTTAATGAATATTTAATTGTTACGAGAAACTAAGGAACGGCGTAATGTCCTCTTAAAATAGCATAGCTTTTTGATACAATTTGTATATAATTTACGTATCAAAAACTGTCTAGGGGATTCCCTATGAGATCTCTACCTTATCGATTATTTATTAAGTAAAAGTAAATCTAACAGTTAGTGTGTTTAAGATAATATTCATAAATGTGTCAATTGTGGGCGTAACTTGGTCAGCAACGATGCTAAACAATGTAGATTTATGAAGTGAGAAGTGTGGAAAAGCTAAGCTCATTATAAATAATAGGCATTAGGTAGTGGGGTGGTCGTTCCACTTGCACCTACTGGAGTTAAGTAATACATAGTAGGATCAGTACAAGCACTTATTTAAGTACCTATTGCAATTTAAGAACATGTAAATTTGAAATTCATGTTTTGATTTTTGGTATCATTAGAAGTCACAATAACCAAACAAAGTTATTTAAACCATTAATTATCCGATAACCAGACACAGTGAAATATCCGTTATGTCTGTCCCGAGCTTCGAACGTTGCTCAAAAGATTAATGCGCATAAGTGGCCTTTTATCCAAAGACCCTTATCTCAAGCACAGGTGATTAAAACAAAAGGCAGTAGTTTAACATCCCTTCATAAAAGCAGGGCTAATAGTTCCGAATAGTTTCGATAATTCTGAAACGCTTCAGTCTTTCGCAAATATAAAGTAATCCGTTCAACCAAGAGGTAATTCGTTGACCAAATACAATAGATTATTGGTTCTACACCCGTCAGAGTCGAGCAAAGGATACGCGATTGGGATTGTCAAAGCCTATTCAAGTGTAAATAGAATAATATGATTTATGAAGTGGCGATGTCCAGGTAGGTACACTGATTTCTGTGCTCTAAGGTTGGTAAATTATTTATATTGACGTAAACTATGGCAGCGAAACATGAAAATACGTCCATTATTTTCCATGCTATTACATCCTCAGAGTAAATGGTGACAAACCAAACTACTGTACCGTTTTGTTCGTGAACTGGGTCGCCATTAAGCGCATTGTATATAATAACTACGCCTTTCGTTTCGTCATCTTGATCGGCTCAAAAGTGAACATATTATTGAACATTAAACCAAAATCTTTCGTTATCTGATAACTTATTATCTGGGTAGCAACTGGATGATGCTCTATGGCAAAAATATAATTTATTTTAAGTTGAATATTAGCAGACAAAACCGAAAACTAAACAGATTTATGCTAACGCATGGTAAGATTGTGTCTGAATAAGTTAGGTTTACTAACTGACTTCGGATTCGGTAAAACGCAACAACAAATACATATTTAACTTCATAAGAGAGTAAGCCTACATATGTATATAGTGAGCAAATATTATATTTCACGCATTTTGAACCCATCTTAAGTTCCACGCAACTGGAAAATTCGGGGCTATACAAAAATTCTCTGAACTTATATTATTTTTCATATAAAACTAATATTACAAAGGAGAAGGGTTGTTTTTGTACGTTACGGATTGATACAACAAGGGCTTATAAGCTTGATATAAAATCTTTGCCATAAAATAAAACGCCGAACAAAGCCCCAAGAAATATCTTTACGTATTCGGCACACCAAAGTAAGTCGTGTCTAAATTAAAAAGGAAAATATTCCTTGCGAATGATATTTTGTTTAAGCTTTGCGAATGACAAAAATTAATTTGGCATTACGTCGGATTTGTTGGCATACCAAAAAGTTAATTGTCGGTGAAATCTCTATCAAAGATGAAGCAGGCTATCAAGCTTATTTAGAATTGAAACAGAAAACCACATTTGGTGAGCAGTGAATTCAAAAATACATGAGCCTGGCGAGAAACGTTTCATTAACTTGAAAGGTCAGATTAGTTACTGCCTAGTAGGTCTCGCGGCGATAATTAACAATTTACCCGAGACGAATATTGAACGTTTGGTTGTATACCCGTGCCGGACATGTGCTATGGGGATTTGCCGGCCATGTTATTTTCAGTAACGGCATGAAGCATGAAAATGTATCCTATTTAAGGGACAAGGCGCACAGCTGATACAAATAGCTTCTTCTTTTTCTTGTTATTATTTATTTTATTTTAAAAAGACATGCATTTGGCATATAGCCCGTGTCGCGGGGATCTTTACAAACATTCAAACAACGGACACAGGGTACACCCAGACTCGGAACAATGAATGGCGAATCACACAATTTCTTACCCCGTATGGGATTCGAACCCACAACACTCGACGTAGTGGCGATGCGACCAATTAAACTACTACGCCAGTCGTGAAGTCAAGCTTGAGTTGTTTGTTATTATATCACCTTCTTTATTGATTTTCTTTTTATTTTATTTGGAGGTACTTTTATTTGCGTTTCTCTTACAGCATGGCATTATACCAAAATATAACTCACACCAAAAATGGTCAACAGCAAGCATATGGCCGACCACACAGAGGGCCAGAATCAATACATAATTTTCAATATTGCCGTCACATTTCTCTGAGTATAACATTGAACTGTTACATAAAAACTCGTTCGCATTGACCGAAGTCGCATCTTAATATATTCCAGCATATTTTTTTTGTCGAGGCCATTTTTGTTCATTGTGCGACAAGAGGTACTAGATCACTACATATTTAAAACAAAGTACCCCGCCACGTCTGTCCGTCTGTTCCCGATAAACTCAAAAAGTACTGAACGGATATTCATGTGGTTTTCACCAATAGTCAGAGCGACTCTGGAAGGTTTAGGTGTATAACTTGTTAAGGTTTTGTACTACCCGTGCGAAGGCAAGGCGGGTCGCTAGTAGATTATATATTGTAGTGAAAGCGACTGCTATGTATGAGATCTTAGAATCGATTCCTGAATCCTGACAAGAATTTCTCTGTTGCAGCACCGAGCCTAAAACTTTGCCCGATGAAATGGAATAATATAACGTGGGATTATAAACCGTACCTGACGAAATGTGGGCATAATACAGTTCTACCTATCTCTGACTCTATGTATGTATAGGTATTCTATAGAACTAAATATCAACAAAATATTAAAGGACCAAAAGATCCGTAAATCTGGCTTTAATTTCTACTCCATACAAGTTATAAGTGTCTGAAGACTTTGCCTTGGAGTCGTGTCGTCTGGTTGTCATTTAGGATTAGAAGTTATAACTCCCCCGGGGAAATCGTAAAGCAACTATGTTAGGACGTAGTACTAGATGGAGCTCTGACGTCACCACCGTGAAAACCTTCGATAAATTCAGGATTTACTTTTCTATACATACCTACTAGTATCAATCATTATAAATGCGAACGTTTGTGCAGATGAATACAGGTTCGACGTTTGTTACTCAGTTACGCGTAGACTGTTGAATAGATTTAGATAAAACTTGGCACTTTCATGGCCTATGTCTTACATTAAAACACAGTATTTCTGTCCGATGTGTGTTCCTATGAGACTCAAGTGCACGAAGCTGCGTGCCGAAACTATTCATAAATACGAAAGTATGTTTGTTAGTTTGCCATTCTTCAACGCAACAAGCGCACTGATTAGAACCGTTCTTAAATAGAGATACTTCATGATGCAAAGAATAACCTCTTATATGGGAAAAAAAATTCTACCTTGCAAAAACTAAACGGAGCGGCCGTAAAAAATCTGCAATGTAATAAATACACGTTGAACGAAAAAATTTCAATAAATAAAATAAATAAAAATAAGTTACTTATTTTAACTTTTTCGCTTTATAATCACAGCCTGGAATATAATCACCTTCAACGCAGGGGTTTCAATCCCCTACAATACCGACGTGAACCCCTTTCCAAAAGTCATTTAGCTTTATTTACCGCCTGTTGCTAGTCAATGAAAAGGTTAGTTATTTTGTTCAAAATGTCGGTCTTTTCTTTTTGCAAAATACAACTCAAATAATTTTGAGGGATAATATCTTTACAGATATCATAAATCAAATAATATGAAACGACAGACAAAACGAACATCCAGAATCTAAACTACTATTTGAAGTCACACATAATTTTTTCCTGTTATTAAACCTGCACCATTTAGGATACGCCATCTTAAATTTTGCATATATAATAACAGGACATGACAATCGTCATGACCACTTAGACCATTCCTGCACTCCAAAACTCAATTATCTTATTTAACATTGCCGTAGTCGACAGACCATAAAAGGCATGATGATACGCACGGACCTCTGCATTTATAGAACCAAGGACGATGAGATAAATGAACTGACACTGTGCAAGTAAATTAGTAGTGACAACGGCACGTCTCGTTTAACAAGATGATGATGATTAAACCACTTACCTTGTTACTGTAAACAATAAACTCCATCGTGTCAATCATAATATCTCTGATAACAGCAATCATTCTCTAGAAAACTAAGGCCATGCTCGCATAATGTTATGCCAGGTTTATACGGTTCACGCGTGTACCTAACTGCGCAGTTAATTTATTTACTCTGACTTCACGGATGGTTGACTGTATAGTCAGTGGATTTATTAGGCAGTCACGTAATCAATGCGTGAGTTGAAGAACCATACTGGTCCAAAATTTGTGTGAGGTACAGTGTTTCGAGTCTAGATGTTTTTGGTATCCATTGTTTGAACGTTTGATATATCCATATATATTGTATATAATGTGACAGTGAAAATCCCTGGTGCGCTGGTCTTCTTAAACAATAACAACTACGCTCATGAAACGAGAAGTAAGCAATTTACTGTTTTATGCTGAGAAAACAATAACTAGCACAAATATCAAAGTGTTATCAGTGTTATCACCTCACCTCAATTCTTTTTTTTGGCTTTTCTTTACTCCTCCAGACAACAACAGAGGTTCAAAGCTGACAGTCGGAAGCGGAAGACCTCCGAAAATGCTCTCTGATTACATTGGAGACAAACTGCAAAAACCTTGGGCTGGTTAAGACTAGACAAATCTAACCAGCATTCATAAAGAATATAGGGATAGTAAATTATTTCTTTTTTACAAATAGTATGTCAGGATCGTAGTAAATGGAAATCCGTAGCCACTGCTTTCCCCTCTGGGAAAAGACCTGACTGTGCTGACTATGTATATGTATATATACAGGCTTAATGGCTTGATAAAATATTCAACTATATATACTGTGTCCCAAAGGTATACTATTTGGGCCACAGTATATATTGTTCTGCTATGTATTACGTATTTCTGCCTACCCAGTCAGTTCTCATGGGGGTAATAATAATGTAAGACCCAACTAAACATTAAGACGAATGGAGATCTCACATAGCTATAGTTACCTATGGTGGCCATTTGTGATTTACTTTGATTTACCGGGCAAGCATTGCATTATGGTTTTTTAAATTAATCCTTTTATGTATTCGGTAGACGCATGCCGTCTAAGATATAGATTTCTATTGAGATATATTGTCTATAGAGCAGGACTAAAACATTTACTGGCAAATGATTGATCTGATATAATTATGAACTGTTATCAGACACAGCCTGGTTTAGGCAATAACTCCACGCTACGGTACTTCAATTCAGTGGAGGAAAGGAAAGGTAAACGTATGTAAGTGGGCTATCCACATACCTATCTTTAGGTTTCATTCCTCATTCCTTGTCTCTATGGTCCACGAAAACGCGAGTGATACCGCTGGATTGTAAGCGGTAATGATTTACCATTATCTGGACAGTAGTAGTGCTTACATGTTACCATTGTTACATTTAACAATGTTATATACAAATATCATACTCTGTTATGCTAAAATTAGTTACTCACTCTTCATTTCATTTACACGTCAAAGCATTTTAAAGTCAGACGTTCAAACGGAAACCACTTTTAGTTTTACAACATCATACACATACATACATATACATAAAGAGGTAAACCATATAGAACACTAGATGTCCCCCAGCCATAATTATAGCTAGCCGTCAAACTAGACAATTCGGTTACTTACCGAATATAGAACTTGCTGGGATGACTAAACCCTGACGTATTCACGAACCAGTTTCATCGGAAACTGGTATCATCAATTAGATCGAACTGATTTTGGTATTACAAAAGGAATTTAACTATAATACCATAACACAATTATCACGCTTCTATATGCACGCAGGGCTTGGCAGAGATGAGTCACGCGTACTTTCCCTCTGTTTATGTTTAGAAGACTTTTTCGACTTCGACGATTGTGATTTAAGTGGTCGCCTCGACACTAACACTGCGCCGGGTGCTCTGGGTTCAAATCCCACACGGGACGGATAATTTATGTGATCCCCAAATGGCTGTCTCGAGTCTGGATGTTCTTTGTAAACGTTGTAAAAAAAAAGTAGAGCACACTTTTTATTTAAATATCATACCAGTCCAACCAACTCAAATATTACAAATTGATAAGTAACTTGTCTCTAAGAACGTTTTCATGAATGAACAGGATCTATTATGTATTATCATTTAATTATGGTGTTAGCATAGGTTCGGACGGGGAAGGTTGCTGTAAAAACACGAGCAAGATCACGGATAATCGCTAGTTAAAGTATGAAGAACACAGGAGGGAATTCTGCGCACAAACATATAACACCTCGTCTGGGGAAATAACTTGACATGACAGAAGATCATAGTCAAACAACGTTGTGTTGTGTTTCATTGTCCTTTAGGCTTTGAAATAGAGGCAGTATGCTGATAACACAATGAGTTATTTTAGGCCTCTCTGTATGCCCTTAGACAAATAGAAAAGCAATTCCTTTTTTATAAAATCGTCAATACACAAATAACACCCCTAAGTGCAGAAAGAGACATTAGGTTAACCGCTCACCATAAGACCCTATTCCTGTATACGCCGAGTTAGTTGTATAAAGGAAAATATATACATTTCGTGTCACATAAAATTAGGCTAGCTTATCCAATAATCCGGTCTATGTCAGGCTCCGTGCAGCTACAGAGTATTTCCAGACAGAAAACCCAAAAATGCATTGCACGAGTATTATTATTACAGCTTCTGTACCAAAGAGGACCGTGGACAGAATGGCCCGATGCACAAATTTAAATTTCTGCATAATTTGAATATTATCCAGTTAAACTATCATGCAAATGAATCGCGTCGTTGCTCTAGTGACGCCCCCTATTACGTGGCACCTGAGCATAGCAAGCGAAATTTAATTAAATGGATAGCGCAATGATTTTTGTTGTTGTCTTGTTAAGGCCACTGAGACAAGGGTCATAGATTCATTGATTTTGGTGGAACTAAAATTTGTGTGAAACACAGATAATTGCTGCAAGTTTATTGTGTTAGTTTTTTTAATGATTTACTATAACACGTAGGATTATCCCTACTGCATGAGATAGTCCTTTGTGATGATAGATATATAGATCTATGCGAGTATCATACACTGCTGCCTATCCCTTAACCGGTAAACATGTATGATGTTGTTATTTTACGTTTTGATTCTTAGAATAAAGTATAGAAGTGATTTCTGGCACATAGAGCCATTTAGGATATCGAGCTGTCGCCCGCTATTGCCCTTGCATTTTGAAATACTTTAGGTTTTTCGGCACAGCGCATACTGTCTCCGAATTCCACCAAATATGCTAGCTTTTAAACTAATTCCTAAGTCATATATTATGCCGCAGTTATAATAAAACTATTTCAGCCGGGACATCATTTTCGTGTCTTTTTTAAAATAGCTTTAGTCGAATTTCAGTATTCAAACTGCGCAGTGTGGACATGAAAACAATCAAACAAACATAGTTATACATTCATAATATTAAAACGAATGCTCGATTTCTCACTACGAAAACAATCATTTCTCACACTAGTTACACATCTAGAGATCTCGTTATCTGCGGTGGGGATCAGCAGAGATATCAATTTACACATGTAAAGCATTACTGTTATATTTTACAGCTACTGATGTACCGAGAATCATGAGTCATGTGTTGTCTGAAGGATGTTGAGTATTAAAGTTCTGACTGCCAACGGCGCTTAGGTCATCGATCATTTTACTTAATTATACTGCAAGCAGGTTACCCTATCAAATAGGAGTATAGCTTGGAGTGCAAGTTCTTTAAGAGTCGCTGTGCCGGCAGCGGAAGGAACAAAGATCACACTGGTCTATCTGCTGATAGAAAAATGTCTTCCCAAAGACCGTGGACACCCAATGGACGCTTAAAACATTATAGATATCGCTTGCACATTGTCAACTCTCAGTAAAAAAGCAATCACAGCGGAGCTAGCGTAAGTAACCAAGATCACTGCTAAAACTCAGGACAGCCTTCTCCTAAAGGCCTCTGTACACCCTATTGACGGCAGAAACACCACACAAGGTTATTCGGCTGCGATCTTACTAAGGGTAGAGACACTTATTCTAATGGATCAATATTTAAAGCCTGTAAAATGACCTCAGGTTAAGAGAAGATTTCTGTGAGCGATTATAAAGTGGATCATTTTTCAATACACTTCTAACTGATGTTATTGTGATTATTTTCCATAAGTACCATTTCTGCACAGGTAGACAGATCTTGCACCGTTTATTATGCATACACATTGAAGAGTCACTTTTTATCGCTACGGTCCCAGTTGTCTGTCCTTTCCCTTTCGCTCTCATGTCTTTATGCAAGCTTGTCCATTTAGGATACTCATACTTAACCTGGCCTTTAGAATGTTGCTGGAGAGAAGAGAGAATGTTCCTCATTTCACTGCGATATTGCCGTCCATAATTTTTTCCTTCATAACTATTACACGATTACGGAAAAGGCGACAGTTCTAATTATATCGACTCCAAATTTTGTTTAGTTACACGCCACGCTAAGCTATAAGCAATGAAGTTCTAAGAAAACAAATCTTTCGGCAATGCGTCTTCCTGTCAAAACTTCTTCGAAAAAGGACAGCCAAATTGTTGAAATAACCTTGAATCTTGCTGTTTTGTTAGACTTAAATCAATTTAAATATTAATAAAGATTTTGATTATTTACAAAGTAATTTAATTTCGTACGAAATACTGTAATACAATAACAAATCTTATAAACCTCGACAATATAGACATGCCTACTAATCAGAGCTCAAGCTTAGGTACCCTTAAGATATAAAAATAAATTGTAATTTAACATTGTAAACAAAGAAAATTTTAATTCTCCTGAGAAATTATTTTATTGTCTAATCCATAATCCATACATGTACCACATGCCTCTTCCAACTACAAGCAAAACAGCAATTTGGTGCGAGCAAGCAGGAACCTTAACAAAAATGTGTAAAACCTATGACATAGATCCATTTTTTAGTAGCATGTCGCGAGTACGGAAGTGCTTAACTGATAAGTTTTTCAAATAATATTGTATAAGGAGGTATCTATTTTACATTTATGAGCTATTTTAGCACTTAATATCTTGATACCATGTAAGCAGTTGGTAAATGGTTCATTTATTTTCTATTTTAGTGCTATGAGTGAAAACTAATAATTGGCTTACCGTTACCTATCATGTCATTGTTATACATTGTCTGTAGCTGTAAGTTTTCCAAAAGGTAAATAAATAAATAAATATATTGTCCTCAAAATTTTCTCGCCAAACGGTTTCACTATTATATGTCCAATAATTACCGCGATAATTATCACGCAACTAATTTATCTGAATGACTGAACCTTGCTGTACAGTGAACATAATTCGTCTGTAACTCTGTATATTGCCTAACTTAAAGCTCGTAAATCATAAACATATGCGAAATATAGTTAGTTGTCGGACAAGGAAGCTTATAATATATCGGAAAGCAATACAATATATCAGGGAAATTGGTGAAATATTATGCCCGCAGTAATTAAAGTAAGTTATAAACTAACGCAGTGCGAAGGCGGAGGGGAAACCGTCACCGTGGCTGACTTGCGGGAAGGCAATTTGTGTTCGGCCATTATTTCAAAATTCATTCACTTTTTCCACGCAGACTCGAACGGTGAATAATAACTTCACACCTCTATCTTCAATGGAGGTAAAACAGAAAGAAAGAAAATATATTTATTTTGACAGAAAACAAAAGACTACCAGTTACATTAGGAAGTCAATAGAAAAAGCCAAGGTAAGCATTAAACAAGGGTGTACTCTTTATGTGGAAGTGTATCAAACCTAGAATTCGTTAATAACGTGGACTTCAGGCTATATCTGAAGTCCACTTGTTATTAACGAATGCTAACGAATTTTATTCTATTCGCAGTAATGTATGTGTCCACCTTAACATTGTTGTTCGCGTCAAGTGTTGGGTATCATACGCAAATAGTGATGCGACATCTGAGTGTTGTTTAGGTCCGTTTTTTTATCAAGTTCTCTGTCCGATGAATCACAAATAATACATAACAATAGATTTTCTATTGTGTCTATCACGGTACAGCGAAAGTGTTAAAGTTCTCCGCGATTACCAAAAAAGTTAGATGAATGATTAATGAATGATGAATAATTTATTTATTTGTGCATTTGTAGATAAATTCTGGTCACTGAAATCCTAACTAATATTGTAAATGCAAATGTGAGTTTGTTTATTACGCAATTTTTTAAACAAGCGAAACCGATACAAAATCACGTTCGTGTATATAAATAAACCTAACAAAGAAATCAAGTAATCCTTCCTGAATAGTAAATCAAAATTTGGTTACTAGACTAACGAGGAAGCATAACTTGCTGAAGGTATCTAGCTGAGCAGTCAATTGTTAGACTACCCACACACACATACACCTACATATTGAATAGGTGACTTGCAGATGTTATTTGGCAATCTTGCAGGAAGTATCTAACAACTATTGTTACGATGTAGGGCGTAGCGAAATCTTCATGTAAACTTTGGATTTCACTTATACGAGATCAGCACGACTAGGGAAATACTACCATTCCACGGAAGACTTGAATCTTGTTTTAATTTTTGCGGTGAGTAAGGTTTTCAGGTCTCTGAGAAGCGAATGTCCAGTTACGGGACGTGTCATTCTTGTCTCACGCAGAAAAGCAGATCTTTGGAAGATCGGTAATGTCCGAATAGTGCAAATAATATTGTAAGTGACGTTAGCCGAGTACCTCGAAGCAAGCTGTATGTTTTTTTGTCACCACAATTGTATTAAAAAACTATCTTAATTTATATGTGAGGTACTGGACCTGTCATATTTTCCATATTTTTGTCTTAACTCTTAACTTAAAATTTAAATGAACGGTTAAATGATTAACTTGACTTAGTCACGCACTAAGTATCTTACAGTTATTTATATATTAAGATGCTGAAACCTAAGCCACAATAACAGAATGCTTATGAATCATACAAATATTTACTTCATACCTCTTACAATTTTCTAGTCTAATAGCACACTGCTATCTAACGTACATAATTTATTATTAGGTATAATGAATCACTGTTCCCAGCGTTTGCCTAGTTCGTTCGCATCGAATATTTGTATTACCACTAACACTTTTATGTCAAATGTATTTTATAAGCGATAGCGCCTCGAGTTCAACCTAGTTAAACATACTTTAAGCCTTTGTCCATTAGAAATAATGTGACTTTCATAAAGTGAAATCTTTATTTAAATCGTAACAGTAGTTCCGGAGCTTACAAGCTTTATCTCTTGATAATCTTTATAAATAAAAATTAAGCTTTATAAATCTTTTACAAAGCGCTGCATTTCCATATCTCTTATATGTATAGAGTTACAACGTACTGCAAGCAGTAGGTACTGAGCCACAACAAAGCGTGGCCATGCTTAGCTAGTATTAATATGGAAACATAAAGTATTGGGTAAAGATTATTATCAACATTTACGTTACGAAAATTCTGCAATATGATGGGTCTATTTGATTTGACCAAACGTGCGAGTAGTGTGAAAAGATATGTTATGCGTTAACGAGTCAGAAGTAGTTAAAACCCTTCACCCTAAATGTCTTTAATTTGTAAACTCAATTCAAAAGTACCCATTAAATTTCTACACTCTTCTTTCTTTCTACTTTCTAATGCGTTTTTATATAACAAGTAATCTTTGTTCACATCGGCGTGAACGAGATTAAACAACTCACCATATAATCGGGGTCTACCTATACGAATTTAGCCCTATCTCCATTAGAGATAGGCGAAAAAGAAATGATTGTAGAGGAGATTGCGTGTGTATACTCACTTGCCGGATAGCACCAACGAGAGGCTGTCGACTTTAGTGACCTTTTCGTGCGCGTATAGCTCGTGGCACTTGAGGTGGCGCACGTTGCGCATGCACATGAGCACGCGCCGGAACTGACGCCGCGACACGCGCAAGGGTTTGAAGAGGGCTACGTATACCTGGGGAACAAAAAAAGTTGTATTGAGCGGTTGGTTTTAAAGTTCTGTATCTAAAGGGTGTCCGAAAGGGGTCTTGTTTTTAATCTTTATTAAGTAGCAGGCAGTAATTTTTACAAGATCTGCGCGGTTTAAATGGATGCTTGCCGTTGCCATTGCACCGGAAGTTGTGGATCCGATCACCACGCAAGATAAAAAATTATGTGGTCCACAAATTATTGCAATCTAAGTATTCTCAGTGTTTGCAGAAGTTGTATTTTTAAACGGAATGGAAATATTTCAATAATTTACGTACTTAATATTGTCTTATGTTTACGCGAATGTTATACATTGAAATTAAACACTTTATACGGATTTTATCGCGTTGTTTATTTTACTTTAAACACTGTTATTACATAATTTTGAAAACTCTAACACTACTATTATTGAATTTTACTACTATTTAAGCTATATATTATTTCTAATTAAAACTATTTGTATTTAAGTTTACACTTTGCCCCGACGTTTCGGTTGCTTTACAGCAGCCATGTTCACGGGGAGATCATCTTAGTCAACAGTGTTTAAAGTAAAATAAACAACGCGATAAAATCCGTATAAAGTGTTTAATTTCAATTTACGTACTGTTAAGATTTTGCCTATACAAGAAACTCTTACCGATTTATTTTTATTCTATCATAGAAACAGTAACGCAAACGAGATTCAAAACTTCAAGTGATTGTAAACTCTTAACCAAAACAACAAATAATAAGTTAAAAGCCAGACAAATGTGTGTTACTTATTGGTTTTCTACTAGGAAACACTTATTAACACCAATGGGTCTGACTCGTCAATCGGTAATAGACTTTGCCTCTTAAATCACGAACCTAAAACAAAGCGAAATATAAGTGTACCTACTACATCTCTGCCTTCCTAATAGCGAAAAATGTGCTCATAGCCAGTTGCACTCACTGATCGGTAAACGATTAGCGAGGTTAAGCAACGTTGAGTGCGGTCAGTCTATAGATGGGTGACCGCTTAGTGGTATTTCATCTGAGCGTCTCTGTGTTTTGGAGGGCACGTAAAATATCGATCCTGGTTGTTACCAAACTGACAGCAGTCGTTAAGCCATGTCAGAGGCCTACGGGCGGCTTGAACACCTCTTGACAACAGGTTGGCCACTAACCACACGAAAAGAAAGAAAGAAAAGAGCGAAATATAGGCGTGAGTCTCAGCATGGCAAATATAGCTTTATAGTTTATTTAGCACTTGCAGTTACTCTGTGACCAAATATAACAGACCAGCTTTTGCCCGTGGCTATTGCTCGATCGCTAACAGTAGGTACCTTTTCTGGTTGAAAGGATCTACTCGATATAGATCTCTATATCGAGTAGTTTTAGTACCTACTAC
The DNA here is from genome assembly GCA_963675205.1 of Catocala nupta. Taxonomy (NCBI): domain Eukaryota; kingdom Metazoa; phylum Arthropoda; class Insecta; order Lepidoptera; family Erebidae; genus Catocala; species Catocala nupta. The sequence goes on from OY776093.1 coordinate 26,957,820, forward strand.
TACTAGGACGCGAATGTGAGTTTGTCTGTTTGTTACGCTTTCATGCCTTAAAACTACATCATGAAATTTCGCATACACGTTGTCAAGGATACAGAAAAGGACACAGTTTACATTTCCACCAGAAAAACTACTATTCTCGAGCGAAGCCGCGGGCAAAAGCTAGTTTCTAATATAAGGATAGTTCAATTAGCACTGGCAGAAGTTACAGATGCTCTGTGGCCAAATATAATAGATTCTGGTTAACCGTCCTAACTTCAAGTAATCGAACCAGCACACCAATTAGTTTCCACTTGAAGGTCAGAGCTCTCCAGACAAGGCCAGTTTATCTAAATATTTACTTACAGTCTAACCGAAATTTAATATATGGCAGATATTGTTTAGATTTACTTATGTAAGAAAATACAGTATATTGTTATTTAAAAAAAAAAGAGAAAAAATATATGGCGTACTTCTAGCTTGCTTGTTATGTATGTAACACATGTACATAGTATCTATCTATAACTGCCTCCTTGGCGCAGCGGTAGTGAATGCGACTGCTATGCATGAGGTCTCGGGTTCGAATCCCGGGTCATAAAGTTATTGGCTTTTTCTGTTAAGAAATCTCAATAGCAGCCCGGAGTTAGGAAGTTGGCGGTGTTAGACACCCCCGTGCCTCGGAAAGCACGTAAAGCCGTTAGTCCTGCGCCTGATCTCTCTCCGGTCGTGTCGGATTACCGTCCAATCGGATTATGAGAATTAGGGAACAGAGAGTGCACTTGTGTTTGCGCACACGCTTGTGCACTATAATATTTCCTGCGCAGATGGCCAGTCTCCGTTAAGATTGGCCGCCGTGACCGAAATTCGGTATGGAGGACATTATTATTATTATTCTTATTATCTATCTGCAAAGGAGTATAAGCAGAGGTATATTATACGCAGATATTGCCAGCTACAGTTTTCGATCCTACTTAATAATAACGCCCATTAGCCTTTAACAGGTTGTTACTAAGAATTTACAAACCCCGTAACATTGTTTTGGTTATTATATCACAAAAAGTCTATTGAAGTGTAATAAGGCAGATCCAAAATGTTTGCACGGCTAACATAGTGGTTTTGGCGACACTATGAGTTCTGGATTTGGTTCTGATACAGTACAGAAATACCTAGCTAGCTAGCCTATGTTACTAATAATAATAACGTTTATTAAGGCTTAAAAAGACATTTTCAAAATACGATATTTGATTTCTGCGTAAATTACATAAATCAACATTAAATCCATTGCATGAATGTCTCTAATACGCTCAGGAATTTAAAAATATCATGCATAAGTTGCATTCGAAAATAACAGATTTATAACTGTTAGTTGAAATATTATACCTAGACTTGTAGAGATTGGTGCAATAATAGGTACGTAGTGACAAGTTATTTGCTCATCGCACACACACACTGGCTTATTTCCGACACTTGACTGACAACTATACACCGACATGTGCTATATTTTATATGACAGCATTGAGTTTCGTTCGCGAGATTTCTCCCAGCGATTTCTCGACGCATCGAATAAATATGTGGCGTTTAGATTTGTTTGAGTTGATTCTGGGATGTGATCTAACTACGTAGATAATATGCGCTGGAAATAACTTCATATACCTAATCGAAAAGCATTAATCTACCAACCGCAAGTGATTCTCAGTTAGAAATTAACAGTTGATACCATTGGGATAAAATTTGCCACGCAGATAGAGACACAAAGAATACCTAGACGTAGAACAACAATTTGTCGATCACAGTTTTTTTTTCATGTGGGGATCTAATCAAAACAGTTATAATCGTAGTGTCACAATTTATACTGATGTAATTAATAACCTAAATATCTTCGTGTAGGCAAACCTATGTTGCGCGTAACTTTTTAGGCAAACGTCGCGAGCTCGCGAGTCAATGGGCGAAATACTCCACTAATTGGAAAACACTATTCTAAATGAATACGACTACTTACTAGGAAAAGCAGAGATAGCCTAATGGCTATATAATTGCTGAACAGTGCTACTACTCTTAGACTGGTTTCTCGTAAGAAAGTGGTACTATTCTGGGTGAACCAGCTCATTGGTAATGGCACCAAATAGTTGAGTACATAGTATAAACATACATACACAGTCTTATGCCTATATCCTCGAAGGGATACGCAGAGGAGTACTGCACGTCCATATTTCGCCAGCTATGGCTTCCTATGGTCCCACGTAATAGTCGACAAGACTATAATTGTCGTTCTTTGGATTCGGTCTCTGACTCTGTACTGGTACTGGGAATGTCTTGCCCGACCCAAAAATAAACTCGATACCTGGTATACTACCGCATTTACTTTTTTACCGAGGCAGGTATAACATAAATAAAATATTACATAAATAACGTCAGAATGAAACCTTTTGACCCGGTCACTATTAAACATAATTTCTAGTTATTGCGAAAAGTCAAAGGTGACATAAACTCAAGACCTCTAACGCAAGAACGCGTTCCACCCACTAGTTTATCACTATACAGTGTAATAATAAATCTTACTTTATCTCGGAGTCATTAAATGCAATATACTTATCATAGCAAACAGACAAAGTGCCTTGACTTGCAAACGACTTGCATGTACGCTGTAAGCATTTTAAATATTACAAATGATTATTTAAGCGATTACGACAGAAGCATGTACATCACTAAAATAACGTGATGTACAGTCAGGTACAAAATTAGCTAAGCATTTAATAAATTCCTAAAATACATAGTCAATATCTTAGAGTAGGAAGAGGTGTATTACATCCACACTTTAGTAGTGAAGGATTTAGTTTCCAAGTAATAGTAGGCGACCTTATTACCATCTATTGGAGACAATTCAAGATTCGACGCTGCTACCTAAAACAAAATTGCTACTATTAAGCCTTATCTGCTCCCAAAATCAAATTCAATGTTCAAATCAAAATCAAATCAAATGCAATCACATTCACCACCGCTTCGCCACTAAGGAAGCCCTCGAATTATTTTCCTAAATTATAATCAAAGTATTACCTACATATAGACTGCACGCCAAATTGGTTTAAGCGTGCTCGTCACTCCATGTTCTGTGGGTTCGATTACCACATGAATTCAAAATTGTGTACTACAAATAAGATGTTCCAACGCTGGATTGTTTGCATCCATTGTTTTAATATTTGTAAGGCCTCCCGCGATGCAGATATACCCTAGCGCGGAAAGAGCATTTGAAAAAAGTACAAATAAACATAGTTGGACATGACAAATAAAAAGTGATGCGCGAACCAGCGAAGGGGACAACATTATACCGAATAAAGCAAACCAACGTATCGTATGTCATATTAAAAATGAAAGCCGATCCGTTTACTTAAACATTTGCTTAACGGCAGATGTGTCATGCTCAGGGAACGCACGTAAGGTGCTAAGTAACCTGCATTAAATATACCTGCTGTCACAAAAAAGGCCTTAACGCCTTTGTTCCTTCATTGACTTATATGATAAGAAAGCCTTTATATATAAAAAATTGCTCGCTTTAGCTTTTACCCTCGATTTCGACGCCATAATTCTAAGGAGTAAAGGTTATCCCAGAGGATCCATGCCTTTTTGGGATAAAAAGTTGCTTGTGTCACTTGCCGAACCATAAACTATCTCTATGCAAAATCACGTTGCCCCGCTGTTGTGATAAAGAAGGGCTGCGCTGTTTTGATAACCAACGAACACACTTTCACGTTTATATGTAAAGCAAATACCAAAAAACTGCGGTGGTACTCAAAAAGTAACAAAATAAGCACCTATTATTTGTCCCATTTCTAATTTCTACTGGATTTTGCTTTTTTGGTTAGGTTAGGTTCGTAACAGTACTTTTCTGGATGAAAGGTAATGTTCCTCTGACAATTTCAAGATGATCGGTCGAGTACTTAAGGCGTGAAAGCGTTGTTTATTACAAACAAACTCACATTCATATTTATAATATCTATTAGTTAAGATAATGATGATTAAAATTTTAAAATCAATAGTGTTTTATTTCACTTGAAAAAGTGAGAATACGTTTGAATCTAATAAAGGGTAATTGTCAAATGAGGATGAAAATTAAAAAAAAGGACGGATACTATTACGTGACGTAACCTCTATTAAAATGCAGACGTGCTAAGGAAAATAGCGATGTACCCTGACTGCAGCCCCATTCTTTTCATACCGAAATTTAAAATAATAATCGCTACTTCACTTCGCTGATGCTGTTTCCACCAAAATATTTCTTTTAATACCATTTGTGTTGCACATAAAAAAATCGTACATAATCAAACATAAGACTGGCTTTGGCTTTGAGTACTGCATCATTAGTATTTATTTGCTGGAACTGGCTGTTATCAAGCTTATTTGTTTTTATTTCTGGCCTGTAAATCTTTTCATGCAATAATGAAACAGACTTAGTGAAATACAGATATCGCAGGCAGAGTTTACCCTTAATCTGGCAAACTGTACATTACATCATACCGTCAAAACATGTAAAACAAACACAGCCATTTTAAATCTCGAAATTTGAAGCAAACAAATATATAACATTTTAAATAAAGTTTCATATGACACAGGTCAATATTTACCGACGCCGAGTAAACACGAGCCGCGCAGGGCGCCCAGATGAATATTTTTCTACTCGGAGCAGATACAATAGCGTCGAACAATATGGCGCTTGGAATTTCGCCATTCTCTAAAAAGGTCTATTGTTTTGCGTCTCTAACCGTGGGCGGAAGTGCAGCTGCGCTTTTGCTGGATTAGGACGATTAAACCGTTCAGAATATGGAGCTAGCCTTAAGATCTTTGTAAACAATGGGGCTAATGACTTTCAGAAGATAATTAATATTTTGGCTTCGGATAGCCGGATTATGGCAAGATTATTCAGAAAATTTATAGACGTCATTTTATATGGTTTACTGGATTTTGCTCGCGAAAATAAGGTAAGGTTAGATTATTAACAGTACTTTTTTCTGGATGATAGGTACCCTATGTCCTTTTCTGTTCCCCTGACATCGTGTACGCGCAATTTTATGATTATCGGTGGAGTAGTTAAGGCGTCGAAGCGTAACTAACACATAAACTCACATTCACATTTATAATATTAGTTAAGATGTGGCTACTTCGGCACTGTATGCTAGTGTGAATTCGACTACACGCACACGTAAATAGCTGTTTCCAGTGTGGTTGTTTGTTGTGTCTATTGTTCTTATTATTCATTGATATAAAAAAGTACATAATCTAAACGGAGATTATATCTCTGTATTGTAACGAGATGGGTGTAAAAAGGATTCAACCTCTTCGTCTTCATGAGACATTGTTTTTTCCTTCAACTTTTTGTAATGTCCCACTGCTGGGCAAAAGCCTCTCCCTTGGACTTCCAAATCACTCTGTTGGTGGATATCCCCTGACCTTATGACCTTGTAACCCCTATATCTCGGGGAACTTTTGACCCACAGGACCCATATTCAAACTCGACCGAGGGATGACTCCAAGGTGTCTGTACACCAAGTTACAAGTCAACCGGTCCAGTGGTTCCGGAGCTATGCCTGTCACTAACAAACTGTCACGAACAGACAGACACAGAGACCCACATAGTGTTTACATTAATCTCTTCGAAGAAGACTCCGAGGTTAATAAATAATAATTTTAAGTAACTTACACATATTTCATTGTTATTAAAATATTTTCAAGACCTATATTCCATTTGGTTAGGTATTTAACTAAAAGTAAACAATCTTGATGTGTCTTTTTTATCTTTCTATCTAAAAACTCAGTTTAAAAATAAAATGCTGATAAAGATCAATGTAAATACAACAATAATGATTACTAAATCAATTGAACCGTTAGTTTAAGCAGTAGTTTATTTGTTTAATATGTGTTAATGTAAAGTCACATCAAGATTGTTTATCTTTAATTAAATACCTAACCATATGGAGTATAGATAGTCTAGCCGAATAACAAACTGACTTAAGTAATTCGAATATTTCGACAGATGGTTGGTTCAATCTCAAAAATAATATCGTCTATGTACAAATGTCAAACTCACTGAGTTCCTAATAGATGAGTCTCGTTTTGTAGATCTAGGTTAATATACTTTACACCAGTAGTTCCCAAAGTGGTCCAGGTGGACCCCAGGGGTCTACGTTGGCGTGACAAAAAAATGGGAGGTCACAGTTCGTAAGCGAAAATTTATTTGCTTTCGATAGTGAAGAACTAAAACGTTGGCTTGACTTCACCTTTCAATATAGGCAGATAATATTTTAAGAAGCTCAGCGACTTACTTAAAAAAATTCAGTTTTAATTTTAATCCAATTTAACATTTTCGTCCGAATATACCGATTTTACTTGGCGAATTAAATTTCTTAATGCAGGGTATCCACCGGAACCAGCTATATTTTGAAAATGGTCTATGACAAAAAAGTCTGGGATCTCTGCTTTACACTGCAATTATCCAAACTTATAAACATGCATACATTACATACATAGACATATCCACGTTTTATCCACTATGTTTTGAATCCTACATAATACTAACGTATTGTGGTGTGCCAAGCACATATATTATTCCATCATATCCAATTCTCCGTAACGGAAAATTTTCTAACAAAAGAACTAAACTGCGCTCGATATTCAAATATGACGATTAGGTTAATCGAGTACTCATAATTATAATGCACTAGCCATCCCCACGGTTTTACCCACGTTTATGAATACTGCTCCGCTCCCGTACTGTAATTTAATGTCGGTTAGGATACTTCTGGATAAACTAGCTTTATAATGGTGAATTTCTTTTTATATCGGTCCTGTCTTTTGAGTTAACTCATTGCAAAAAAAATACAAATGTTTTTTTTATAATATTTGTAAGTATACATAGATATATGTATATAGTACTAGCTTTTGCCCGCGGCTTCGCTCGCGTAAAAGTACGTTAGGTTATGTCAGTAAAAGTACTTAAATAAGTTTATGAAACTATAATCCTACTACGTAAAAACGGGGTCCAAAAAGTTCGAAACAAGAAAATAATTTAGATGGAAATCCAGAAATGCATAGGTGCAAAAATTGTCAAGGTAGAGCCGTGGTTGCGCCCACTGTATACCTACCCCCTGTCTGTTTAATGAAGGTGTTCCTGGCATCCATATACTCATACTAGGTATGCAGTAGTGCGTCCACGGCTCTATCTTGACCATTTTTGTACCTATGCATTTCTGGATTTCTATCTGAATTATTTTCTTGTTTCGTCCTTTTTAGACCCCTTTTTGTACGTATTCGGGTTATAGTTATTTAAACTTTATTTTTTTATTTAATACTTTTCGTTTCGCGGTCGGTTTATATAGTCTATGCCACCTGGACCATTATTACGAATCTATTGACACCTCATTTATTAAAATCAGTTCAGTAGTTAGGGCGCTACGGTGGAACATAGAAACATATATACACAAACTGCCAAAATCATTACCCTTCCTTTTCCCTTCGCTGTAGTCGGGTAAAAATAAAATATAACCTATGTTACTCGGTAATAATACTGAAAATATAGCTTTATAATGGTGAAAGAATTTTTAAAATCGGTTGTGTAGTTTTTGAGTTAAATCCTTACAACCAAACAAAAAACTAACAAAATATAAAATTTTTCCTCTTTATAATATTGGTATAGATATACATACATAGTATATACATACAACAGGCCTAACAATAATTACTCAAAAGGTGAATAATAGTTGTTTTGCACATATGGTAATTGCAGAGAACAATTTCGTTTGCTGGTCTCGCTGTAGCCGAGCTATAAATAGAGTTCCCAGAGATGCTGGTTGCTTATTAATTCGTTTCTCGGAAATTTTTGCCGACTAACTCATATTACTCAACATACACAAGTATATTCGAAGGCAGACTGATGACAGCGAAATGTGATACCGAGAGAGCAATTTACTCGTTTGCACTGTTATCAAGTGGCGGGCATAAATCTAGTACGTAATACCAATTCTAGGAAGTTTATGTATAAATAAAATGGGAGTATTTGACACACTTTGTTTCATATTATCTATCCAATACACAATATTTGAATGTATCGACCATCTCAAGTAGACATTTCTGGTCATATAATCGGGCCATACGCAATGTATTAACGTCTGTATCACGGCATTGGTGTTTGATAAAAATGGATGCTTAAAGCCGCTTAGAAACTTAAAAGAGAAGACTTTCAAATCCTGTAGAATGAGTAAACTGACTAATTAAAAAATTAATTGCCATTGAAGAATATAGTGAGATGCCACTATTGCAATTTTCTCATAGCTACATTTAAAATATTATTTGCATCTTCATTTTCCAACCAATTTTAATGCTAATTTTACTAAAAGGTTTCTTGGAATACTATTTTCTGCTACGTATAATTCATGTTATGTGAAAAATCAAGCATCTGCAACTATTATATTGTAGTTCCAGTACCGATTTTGCGTTAAGGGCTCCAAATGAAAAATACATTTGGATCCTTACATTAAAAAACTACAGGAGATAGGTTAAGATTCTGTACCAGGAACCTATTTATACTTAATTTATGTGTAGATTTTTACAGCTTAACCACTGATCTGCGACATCTATCAATGCAATTCGGTATAACATCGATCAAGCTGTAGAGAAGGATTATCTACGATCGTAAAATAGTTACATAACAAAAAAATACATTGAGTTTAGCATTGACCTAATAGCTTGCAGGTACCTTGCAATTCATTATCGTCAATAATATATTTCACAATGTTCACAAAGATTTCAATCCAAGATACGGTTTGATTAATGCTTCTTATACAAGATAAGCGTATCCGTAAGAGCATGGATTAAGAATGATTAAAATTATAATACACTAGCTGCGCCCCGCGGTCTCACCCACGTAAGTCCTGATGCCGTGCGAATAAAAAGTATCCTACGTGTTAAACCAGGTCTCCAGCTACCTACATACTAAGTTTCATCGCAATCGGTTTAGTAGGCAGTTTATACGTGAAAGAGTAACAAACTCAAAATCCATCCATCCATCCAATCTCACAAACTTTCACATATATAATATTAGTAGGATTTAAGTATTTTATCGCCATTTATTTTGATAAAAAGCCTTGGTAGTGCAACGATACTCGATAGTGAATAAAATGGTGTGCATGTGGTTTTAGGTTCAATTGCCAGTAATTTCGAGCGAAGTGTTAGTGATGGCTCGCTCGTCTATTGGGTACGTGAAGCCTAAAATTATACCTAGTCAAATGTGGGTGTATACGCCTCTGCGTACGCCTTTGTAGATATGGGAGTGTGTGGGACTATGTATGAATGTTTTATTTACAATTGTTTATAAATACACTACTCCCAAGTTCGAGGATTCGGATATATTTTAGCATCTAGGGGTAGTTGTGTCTATGTGAGACTTTACAGCTGACATTAAAACAATGCACAGAAATATCCCACGGGTGAAGTTGATATAGTTTTTTGACTGGGTCGTGGTTTTATTTACCTTCGAGTAAATAAAACCACGAATTATTATTATTTAATAATAAAACGTAATATAATTAACGTAATATAATTAGTATTTAATAATAAAACAACAAAAACCGATGGATTTCATATATTTATGGTCTTAGTATACAAGAAAGTTATACATGGTAATTTAAAAAAAAACACATATCTCAGGTAGTAGTTAGGATAGATTTTCTTCATATTTTTTTCTGAACGGCCATCAGTTCCACTATAAGACATTTCCAGGTTATCCATTAATTACCGGAAACCCTGTACATAATTTCTGTAATTCTCTTTGCCATGTAGCTATATTTACATAAATATGAAATTTAAAACCAATTGCATCAGATTGTTGTAACTATTCCGGCGACCAAACTTGGCTTTATCTAACCTTTTAGGGTTGTACAGGCATGAGATGCTTATTAATAGCAATATACGCATGTAGTTGGCCAAAATGGCCAATCTCCTTTGAACCTATCCAATCAAATATTACGACGACCACATTCCCCCAAAACATTGTGATAATGGCTCAGTTGGTTATTGGTCCAATATTGGATCGTGACCGCATTGTAATATGCCCCCATCATTTGACAGTTTATGTGGTCATCAGATGGTGCAGATATAGCAGGAACAGTTCTCTAATGGAACATTGATGGGTTTTAACAGTAAGCAAGTATCGTGACGGCTGCAGTCCTCCATGCTGGCGAGTATATGGTCGGAATACAAATTAAATGTAAACATTGGCTGGAACCTATCGGCGATGCAAACACACGACACAAACAGGGTATTACTGTTCGTGATCGGTGATCTGCTTTAGACGTCTCGGCCATGCTATAGTACGGCTCAAAGGACGCTACGCCGCCCAAAAGCCTTATTAATTAAACTACAGGCCAATGACTAGATGCTAAGTATCATTGTCATAATTATAAGCTTTAAACAAAAACATAAAGCATAAGAAATTGTGCAGTATTTATGTTATAGTACCAGTAGTATTTTATACACCTTCTATAGGTGTATAAAATTATATTGACTTCTACGTAAACCTAGAAAACGATTATTTACTTATTTCTAAGGCTAATGCTCTCACGTTTCAGTTAATAATTCAATTTTTACCATATGTAGTCTTACGCGTCTTATTCATTTATGAAGGAGTAATATGTAAGTGTTTGAATACGACACGAAGGTCAATACATATTAAATTTATTCATTACTACAAGATTATAGTATGCAACATGATTTTTATATCGCGCTGTCAAACTAGTGACCCTTAAATCAAGTAAACATAACAAGGACTTTTAAGACAGGGTCTTAGAATCCTTGATTCTACAATAATAAAATTAATCTCGAGACAGCTAAATTGCTGCTTTATAATTCATCTTTGTAGGTCAAAAGGCTTTTTAATTATTCGATATCGGTAAATTGGCAGTGGCCATTATAATAAACAATAAATAAGACAGTAGATCCACAAAATATTTTTTATTCAAACTACAGGGCAATAATGTTTATTTTTTTAAACTTTCCCATGTGGTCTCAAAATTCGCGAGGGACGTTAAAAACATTCAAACAACGCCTAGACTCGGAACAACTTTTGCGGACCAGACTATTTTTTTGTCGCGTTTGGTAACCGAACCTAGAAAACGAGGTGACCACTTAAACCACTACACGCCATCTATGCAGTCAGTCAGAATTTCACGCCACATTTAGAATCCCCTAGCAAACGGAATAGAAAATTAAGAGCTTACCTTTAGAGAGAAACGTGACTTGGATGTATAATTAAGGGATAGTGCGAATGGGCTCGTTGTTTTGTACCGAAAAAATAAAATGACCGCATCGATTCTGCGCCATGAGCCACACTATAACGTGGATACAGGTTTAGCTATGCCGCTGCCATGCAGTTACGTTGTTTGCAATATTTTGCCTTATAGAGATAGTAGTTTCAATGATTCTGATATGGAGCATGTTAGTATTGATTAGATATCTATGACACATGTAGTGCCGTGTATTCATTTGTGAGAATGTACTGACATTTTGATATAGCATAGCGCACCACTATTCATGAATATCTGAGAGGTTAGCAGGGGTGCTTTCCCTCATCCATATTTTGCTCGGTTCTTATAAAATAGTGGCATGTTGCCGTGTTATGATTCCATGCTTATACTGAACATGTTCTAAGAGAAATAACCTACTAAAGTTGCCCGATTCGAGAACTTATGAGCGTATACATAACCGCAAACTTATACCGTTGAACCAAAGAGAAAAGTAAGTCATAGCTATCTTTAAAGGTTTAATGGATCCCTGAGAAATAAAATAGCTACGTTACTGATAAAAGTACTTTTAAACGATACGTCTATTTTCTTTGTGAATGTGTTTGTACGTCCATGTTGCCAAACAAAATCGTTGGACGGATTTTAATATAATTTCGCATAGCATTTACTTCCCTGATTATCATATAAAGTACTTTATATCCCGAAATTTTAAATGGTCTCTCTATAGAACGAAAAGTGTGATACTAAGATATTAATAAAAACTGGTATTTTTCTAAAGAAGGCAGGATGGAAGTGGAGTGAAAAAGTGAAAATATATCGTAGGAACAGTTAGTTCTCGTATAAAATTGTTCTGCGATAGTAACGTATTTTTCAGGGCAACATTTATTGTCGGATTTTAGTGTCCGCGGCAGAGAGAGAACGATCGTTGGGTAATGGGAACGCTGCAGGTAAAAGCTGACCTAGTAAGTTATCATTTAATGTGCAAAAGCTTTGTAAAGTCACTTATTTAGTAGATAAAAGTTTTCTGCATAAACACAAAAGGATAGTTGATATATTTTTAAACTCTTGGCTCTCGGAACCGGAGCTCCAAACATAATGTTTTCATTTTGTCTAGTTTCCAGTTTACTGATGAGTTGCATACAGCATTATTTAGATGAAATAAATTGCAATGTAAACATCGATGTGAAGATAGAACCTACTCAACAAAGCTTCTGATCGTAACTAAAGAATTTGGAGACAGTTTAAAAAATTGTCTTCATAAACAGTAAAAATGCATATAGCACCTATTTAAAAAGTAGTATCTGGTAGACTTCCAGCTTGTTCTCATCGCAGCATTACCGTCAACGAGAAAACATCGTATAATTATGTCGAAGTACTAATAAGGTCGTGCTAATGACTTTAGCGACGGTGACAAGGCTCACTTACTATACACCTAAACTATGATAAAAACTTGTTTCTTTAAAGCGTCAATTACGTATCGATATCATTAACTCAGCCAGTTACAGTTACATACGTAATAGGTATGTTGTTTATTTACATTATAATTAGACACGCCTTTAAAGGGAGACGTTGAGTCAAACTAGTTGGAAGGTCATTCCTTTGTGTTTCAAACTACAGTAAAATATCTTATTGTACGTATTTTTTGGAATATTCGATGTAATCGATGTATATTAATTCTATGCACAAGAAAAAGTAGCTAAGAATGTTTATTTTACATTGTCTTTCTGTCTAGTTATTCGAGTAGCTTTTAATAATAATTTACTATCACTTTTTGTAAGTAAAATGATTGGTTATTAATGTCAATTATATAATCTAATTATTTAATTATATTATATAAAAGTATTTGATGTATAAAACAATAAATGTTAATTATCCAATGCAGTAGAAAATATCATTGCAAAATTACGATATATTAATCCATTAGTAAGTTGATACCCTTTTAAAACTGTATTTCCACAATGTAGATAAAAACTGTACACTGTAAGTAATCTAGATTGAGTTAGCACTAACTGCAAATCCGATTATGTAATCACGACTCAATTAAATCTGTATATTTATCTAATCTTCAAAACTTTTACATGATTGATTGGTCAATTACAGAGACTTGGTAACTGTTTTCGTTACAATAAACATTAAAACGAATCAATTAAAACTTTTCTAAGGAAGTAGACAATTATATTTTGAACTCCCGTTTGCTATGAATGGAAGACGATGGTAAAAAAGATCTGGAAACCGTATTCCATTGTGATGTAATTAGTATTGACAAAAACGACATCGACATTGAGCACTAGAACAATAACCATTGACGACTGAGAAAGCCGTGAACTGACAATGTACCGATTTCCATACAATGCAAACCTAATTATTTATTTCCCTTTAATTCTATTGAAACCGATATTTACGTGAATAATACGTTACTTGCCAATGTAACATTTGAAATGTGATATTCTACAATTTTGATTAATTTAGTCGAAACGACATTAACGTCATCCATCGTACTATATAAGAAACTATACAACTAGCACGACACGATTTTCAGTGTGCAAAAAGCTGTATTAATGAACTGACTGCAAACCTTAATAGAATGTTTATAGTATTCAGCTCATGCCAAGCAAATTATGGAAAGTGAAGTATTCAACCATCAAGTAACATTTAAAATGTAAAAGAATTCTAAAGATGGCACCTGATACTCGGTCGCACTTGGCTTTGTAAGACCGCGTTTATTATCACCTCGGCTATTCAAACCAAGCAGGTAGAGATCCCTAGCAAAAAATCGCCGACGAATACTCTCAGAGGCGCCGGCCAAGATGATAAATTTAAAACGAGATACAACTTTGTGAATACAAATACCGTCATTCGGTTATGCAGAATAATGTTGGAAAACTAACCAATCTTATGGAAATATGAATGTGTTCTTTCAAAATTCAGCAGACACGATTTCCAATTCTGCACTCTTTCTGATGCTACGTTCTCTTGAATAATTTCGTCGAGTTTGACAGTAGAATTGTCGCGACTGCAGATTTTGCTCGAAACTGGCAAATGGCACATTATTGCGCAAACTTCCAACGGAAGCTAACAAGTCCAACAACTGATTACATTTTTATAAGATTTCATATCAAACTCGTTTCGAAGTCAAAGTACGAATAATTTTAATGAAACTTTTAAAGGCAAAAGATGCCTAAACAACAATATCAATAATTTACACCACAAGCTCTACAGAACTGGTTAGTGGAATTAAACGTGTGACAGGCGTATCGCAACGAACCAATAAACCAATCACGTTATTGTGAGCCGCGCGTCTGTACTGTAGGTCAGGCAATATCGGCACCACATTTAGGGTGCAATATACCTTTGCATAAAATCGATAGCTTCGTTACCAAACACCCCCTACCGCGGTCGCGCTATTTGTACTCAATATACTCTCATTACGTGAATAACGTATTCTTCAGCAATATATTTTTGTATGAATACTTTTCATTAAGGACAACGATCTCGAAGTAAATCAATTGCTGTACACATTTTTCTCGACGCTTCTTAATCTAACTTGTCTTGTTGTACGACAATATTTCTTTATAAAGTATCTGAATAAATACTTACGCAAGGCTTTGAGTCGTCACTTCATCAAATTCGGAGGACTCTAAGATATTAAACGGACGACAGACATTTCTTAGAAGCAAAATAAAAACGTTACAGTGGGAAGATTACAATCATAACTGGCCACCTGCTATGGCTGAAATTTAATTTATTTTGTGAAATTGATGCGTTGAAACATTGAAGTGAAGATACATTTACCAGAATAAGTTATACTTATAACAATTGTGTAGTCGAATATAAAAACGTAAGAGCATGACGCAATTGTAGAAAGTAATTGTTGAATAACTATGTGTTAGTTTTATTCAACATTTTCTCGGCTCTTAGTTTTGGTAGTGGGGCATAGATATACGTCATGCCGCTGTGGTTATTATGACTCGTATAACGCTTGGGATTCAGCAGCCATAACTTCGCGAGTTATAAGTAACATGACGAAGAGGGAAACACCCTGGAGGGATTTGTTATTCATAGTGTTACTTACGATCATAAGATTGCCAATAATAAATGTAACTGTTACGAATATTTTGCAATCGAATTGTTGGTTTTATAAGGCTTTCACCACATCGAACTAAAACAATAAATCGGAGTATCTTAAATTGAAAACCTATTAAAAATATTATCTTTATAATATTTAAGATACAAGAAATCATTAGACAGACAAAAACAAGGCATTATATGAATCTGAATACAGCGTCGGATTTTTTTACCGGCGTTGGGTGACGGGACTCATATTCAAACATGACTTGAATTTTCTTTAGGTACTTCTTGAGTCACAAACACAAAGATATATAACCAAACAATGGGCCAGCAATGAAATGAATAACTTTAAAGTACCTACTTTAAACTTGATGTATTCAAGGGCACACGCAAGGTATGAATTAAAAACAATAATTGGAAAGCTAAATATATACATAGAAAAATAATTTTAAAATTGAATAGGTAAAATCCAATTAATATTATAAATGCGTATGTGGATTTCTTTGTTACGCTTTCACTACTTAACCAGACCGATCATGAAATTTCGCATACAAGTTGTCAGGGGTACAGAAAAAGACATAGGGTAGCATTATCCAGAAAAAAGTTCTGTCCCCGAGGGAAAGAAATTGACATAACTTACATTTACGCGAGCGAAGTAGCAGATAGATCTAGTAATTCTATGTAGGTACTATATCAATTAAATGGCGAATTGGGCAGAATAGTGTCGTAAGGGGAATACCAAAGGAAACGTGCGTGCGATGACCAGACCAAAGATATTCTAGATGAAGGAAAGGTTAAGAGGACCTTTTTATATGGAACTAGCGGACCCGACAGACGTTGACACACGAAAAAATAAAGAAATAAAAACTAAAGACTATCTGACCCGTTAGGAATCTAGGACCCTCGAATCCACTTGAACTCACACAAAAAAATTGATCAAAACCGGTTCAGCCGTTTAGGAGGAGTTTAATTACAAACACACGCACAGAAGATTTATATATATAGAGATGTGTCGAGAGAGGATGCAGCAAGAAATATCTAAGGTCGTATCAAGTAATATCCAAGGTATCTGCCCTCCCCACCGACAAAAGTTGTGATTCCAAGTACGTAATTTAGTGGTAAATAATACTAGATTGTACATGTCTACTTATATACGATGTTAACAAGCAACGTCGGAATCAGACTTAACTAGATTAAAAATTCAAATCGAACCAGTGTTTCTTTTTTCGAGCTGAAAGGTCAGATTCTCAGCTTTTAAGCTATTATGTAAGAAATTTGAATTGCTGCCAAATTCCGAAACCTAGCTGACCGAGTCACGAACAAGCTGTATACAGCACAGCCTGAAATCTTTGCAAAAAGCAAGCACATACATTTGTTACATGCATATTATACAGAGATAACTCTCACGACTTGTTACCCAGTGGGGTAGGCAGAGATTACAGTTTTTCACTTACATATCTGACATGATTCATCATGCAATCGCATTACTTTTTTCATGCGCGCTGCTGAGCGTTCAAGAAGTTTGAATGATAATTACATTTTTAAAGTTTTACTATTAACCTGGCCTTTGGCCAGAATAAATTTATCTACTAGATTTTGTCCACGCAAATGTAGATTATGTACATTTTCTAATCCTTGAGCTAAATACCTTTTTAAAACGCTTTTATTAGCTTGGTATGTATCTATGAATCTATGTAACGGAATCTTTGAACGTGATTTACACCCCTTTCAAACCGACGGATTGATTTGAAACTTTGCACACTTATCAAGGACCGATGACAATACAAAAATAAAAATAATAAAAATAAATAATAGTTTAGGAAAATAAAAATAAATAATAGATTAAAAATAACTAAAAACATGCTTAAAAAAGTAGAATATAATTTAATAATTTAAATGTAAAAACGCATGGGGTGCTGTATAAGATATTTTGATAACCTCACGATTTTTTACATTAAACTTATTACATTATTTTCAACGTTTTTTAATAAAGCGTGTTTTTTAGTTTTTAAACTATTATTTATTCTGCATAGAAGGTACCCTATGTAGGTTCTTTTCTGTACCCCTGACAACGTGTATGCGAAACTTCATGAAGATCACTCGAGTAGTTAAGGCGTAACAAACGCACATTCGCATTTATAATATTAGTAAGGATCTGATCGAGTTGAAAAAGAAATAAAGGTTCTATATTCGACGCGTACATTTTTTATTTGCATGATCTCCATAACCCTTTCAAACGTCCCAAAAGTTTACACGTTGATATACTTTTTATGAGTTTTATCGCGGTATGTTTTGTTTACGATTTTTCTTTTTATTACTAAGGTGGCAATACGGACTGCATGATGGCAACCGGATACCGCCTATCTACATTCATAGAGACGTTTCGGATTCTTTTCAGCAGCTATCACGAGATATGGAGACAATTAGCATATGAATTAATATTCTGGGTACCCTAGAAAGAAGACCAATATAGTTATGTAAACAACAACCTAATGTCGTTAACTTTAAAAAGAAAAATGAAAGTTATTCTCTCAAAGAATTGCCGACAAAAATCTGTAATATCTTTACAACAATTTTGTACCTATTATTCTCCAATATTGTAGACTAGATTTTGCTTGCGGCTAAGCTCATGTTATTGTAAATTTTGTCAATACATTTCTATTCTTCGGGAACAGTACTTTTTCTATTATAACAAGTTGTAAATTAATAAATCTGAGAAAAATCTCTAAAAATGGTTTTATTTTCACGTATAACATACGCATAGACATAAAATCAACTCGAGACAACCATAAAACAGGACCTGAATCGGAGACATCGGTAAAATTTCCGTTTATTTGCCAACTAAACTATTTATAGTCGTGTTTCAATAAATAATTTCTTAATCTCAAATCTATCTTAGATAATGCTAGTAATTCTGTAATCTTTACAGGATAATAATTTACTCTTTTATCGGACTTTCTACATACATACGAAGTTTAAGTAATCCTAACAATTATTATTTGTATTAACAATTATTTGTACAGGGAGATTGCAAAACGCCTGATCGACGTTTCACGTGATCAGAAGGCTGGTCTTTTCTTGACCCAAAGAATCAGCATTGCCATTCAACGTGGCAATGCTGCCAGTCTTCTGGGCACGTTACCAGTTGACAGCGATGCTGAAGAATTCTACGATGCCTAAACCATTTTTGTAAACATTTAGTATTATAATTATTTGTGTTTTTGTAATTATGTTATCTTCTTTAATACATTTGTAAATATAGTTGTATATATGTTGTAACAAATAATTTAAGTAATCCTAACAAATATTATAAATGCAAATGTGAGTTTGTTTATTTGTTTCGCTTTCGCGCCCTAAACACTCACCCGATTATCATGAAATTTCGCATACACGTTGTCAAGGGAACAGAAAAGGAGATGTGATACCTTTCATTCAGAAAAAAGTATTATTACAAACCTAACCTACATTTACGTAGGCATGTGACGTGTCAAAATCAATCTCAGGTCCAGTGATTTGATTGGCTATTGGTAATTCAGTCTGCTAATCCCAGCAGTTGACATGCGTTTGAGCGTCTGGTAACAGTTTTTATTTATTTGCGTCTAGAAACCGACTAGTAGTAAGTCATTATACACAGACGTCAGTTATCAATGGCCTAGTCTAAACTCTTAGACCTGGAATATTTATATTTGCAACGGCGGTTCTGTTTAAGATGTAAAACTAATGAAGAAGGATTTTCAAAATTCCCAATGGATTGGGAATAAATAGAATTTTCGTTTCAAGAGTAAATTGGGGACAGCGTTTAGTCTTTACAAAAGTATTCCCTTGTGGTTTTCCTAAATAATGACACCAAAGCAAAAATAAAGATGTAATCTATATCTATTATGTAATCTATATAATTAATTATGAGGACTAGACATCTGAAAATCACATAAATATTGTGGTTATACTGATGTCTTCAGACATGCAGTCGAAATAAATTACGTTACTAATAAAATAAATAAATAAATAGACACATAGCCTAACTTCTTTTATATTAATTAAGATAAAATATGAAAGTCTCTTTTGTTGGCTGTAGTTAACAATAGCAATTTAAAATTTCAAAGTAAAATTATGTTGAAATAGTATTTTAATAAATAAAACACGCGATTTCAATGTAGTTATCTCATGTGCACAATGATATTTGGTTCATACCCACAGCACGACATGAATAAATCTGTTAAAACCTTAGAGTATACATGTATACTCTAAGGTTAAAACCTTTTCTTGTGATGGCTTCTTTTCCTCTTTTTATAGCATTGTTAATATATTACATATAGGGACTTCAAATTTGGCATGCTGGTGGATTATTATAATCGCTGATAACTCCTTTTGCGATTTTTCGATATACCCTCGGTTTAAGATAAAAAGAACTTAACAACTAAAGTCGGGCGGGGTTGCGGGCTAAAGCTAGTACACAAACAAAAACAAAATATCTATTTTGTAGTAAAGCGATAGTTTCGAAGTTGGTCGTTCCATCACACTAATGTGGAACTTTAAGCACGTTTAACCCTCGATGGTTGGCAAGTGGTGCGATGACGTCACTCTGAAAGGGCATTCACACCGTCTTGCCCCACTGACCTGTACTGAAAGGACGGCGTTCTAACTATTAAACCCCCTTCGAAATGCGGTTAGCAAGCGATTTAAACTCAAATCTCAGCCATTCATCAGGCTGTGATTTAATATTGAAACCTTGTTACTTTATTATCACCCTGCCTTCGTTGCAGGTCTATAGTATTCAAAATCTTTAGTACCGGGGTATTTCGGTCGACATGCGACAGTACCGAAGAATAGACTATTAACAAAAAATAATATATACCTATAACTACATTTCCGAACCAGTGAGATAGGTACATATTCTTAATTTTTTCACAAGGCATAATTTTGAATTAGTGTTCTTATAAGTAATAATAGTATTACTTAATCTAAATCTTCACTCATCTATTTATGTCCTCGATTATTTAATCGTGAACAATGTTATTAGCACTTTCAAGGATCCTAACTAATATTATTAATGCGAATGATAATTTCTTGGTATGTTACGCTTTCACGCCTTAACTCGATCGATCAACATTTTGCAATTTTCAAACACATTTTGTGAGCGAAAGAGAAAAGTACATAGGGTACCTATTATCCAGAAAAAGTACAGTTACTAACCTACATTTAAGCGAGCGATGCTGCGGGCATAATCTAGTAAATAATCGTAGCCCATCCTTTTTGACATTTGCAACCTTATTTACGGTTCAATAAGCTATTGTTTGGAACTTTGCCCGTTAGATTTCGAGAGTATTATCGCGGTCAATATCAGTGTATTACGCATGCTGGAGTTTAGTTAATTAACTAAAATTCTTTATAATAAATTGGCTACGTTGCCTTTGTTTAAAAACTGTGTATTTAATGTATCTAAATGTAGGTTTTGAGGCATTGGTTTATCCTGCTTTTTTATAAACTGTAGCCATTACTTAATTTCCATTTTGACATCTGCATCTGCAGATGTGACCGTCTAAGAATACACATTAATAAAAATATATTCTTTTCTTTATAAATTATTATTAATCCTTTCCTTTTTTTATTATTTAAAGAAGACAACACTCGCATTATATGGTAGCCCTTTATCCCGTGAGACTTTAGAAACATTAAAACAAAGTCAAAGTCAAAAATCATTTATTCATTAGGACACAAAGTAACACTTATGAACGTCAAAATATATAGGTTAGTAAGTTTACTAAGTTACTGAAGTTACATTTAGGTTAGTTGATAGGTTCAGGCGACTCTCGAAATACCTATTTGAGGATCGCACGAATATTTATCTTATGCATCGAACTCACGTGCACGCTATGTGTAGCAAATAGTAGATTTTTTAGAATACTGCTTCGCCATTTGCATATTTTATGAACCTCTGAGTCTTCTTCGAAGAAGTTAATGAAAATACTATGTAGATCTGTGTGTCTGTCTGTTAGTGACAGGCATAACTCCGGAACCACTGGACCGATTGACTTGTAACTTGGTGTGCAGACACCTTGGGGTCATACCTCGGTCGAGTTTGAATATGGGCCTTGTGGGTCAAAAGACCCCCGCGATATAAGGGTCATTACTTTTTATTACTTTTACATTTAAGACGAAGAGGTTGATTCCTGAGTTTTTACACCCATCTCGTTTAATATTAGGTCGTACTACTACATAATAAAATTCCAAGTATGTTAAGTCTAACATCCTTGAAATTCTATAAATGCGAGTGTACATACATCTTAAGAATTGATTGTTTAATCTCAAACTATGTCAAACAAATATTTTATATTCTCACATAAAAAATTCAGTTCATTTCGCACAATCACTATTTGGCAAGCATTGCTAATATGTTGCAATAGTGAGCCAGATTATAAATTATCAGATCTATAACATAACATAAATTAAGAAAATGTTATTATATATTATTCTTAAACTAGATTTTGCCCGTGGCTGGCGTAAATATAAGTCAGGTTATGCTAGTAACAGTAATTTTTTCTGCATAAAAGGTACCCAAACAGGGTACCTTTTTTATTCCCCTGACAACGTGTATGCGAAATTTTATGTTGATCGGTTAAGTAGTTAAGGCATGAAAGCGTAACAATCAAACTCACAACGCATTTCTAGTACATATTCGTTAGGTTACGAATACCCATACGATCGTGTACGTTATGTACACGATCGTATGGATATTCGTTTGCAATGAACTACTTCATCTTACTAATTTGTTGTCATAACTCTTAAAGCACATTATTTAAAGGATATTTGAACCTCTACAGAAGTACACGATTTTCTCCAGAAACTCAACAAGAAGATTCTCAGATTCTAACTATCCAATTTACACTTACATATATATATCATACGATGCGGTTTTCTCCAGAAAGTCAGCGCCAAGATGTTCAGATTCCAATTCACACTTGCTAATATATCATTTAGTATCGACATATTTTATCGTTAAAGAAACCAATATAGTTTTGCTGTCTCAATTCTTGAGACCACAACGCTCTTTTATCACACTATTCCTCTTTCTATCCCTTAACCACACATACTTCTCACTTATCTTATTTTTATTGTTTTATTTTAATGTTATAGTTCTACTTTATTTTGCCGTGTAGATTTATGTCGATATTGACAATACATTTTTATCCTTCGGGACCAGGACTTTTTTGTAGATGCGAGGAACCCTACGACCTTTTCTATACCCGTAACAACGTGTATGCGAAATCTCGCGATGATCGGTCGAGTAGTTAAGGCGTGAAAGCGCAACAAACAAACTCACATTCATATTTATAATATTAGTAAGGATTCTATTCTTTAAAACACCACACATAGATCTCACTAATTATATTTTACTGTTATAGTTCGATTTGGTTTGTTACATTACTCATATGCTTAATATACATTATGCACATTATACGACGGGTTGGTACTTAAAAGTGCCAGCCCTCTATTACTCGCGCTTAAGAAGCGTCAGCGTTTTAGACACGGCTACTTATCTGTTGAGGAACTCTTTACAAGTTAAGCAAGTTTCTGTCTTGTTGTCTCATGGGATCTCTTATAAAAAACAAGCATAAGGAAAGAAGAGAATGTTTTTTACATTGTCCCGTTGGTTATCATGTGTATTGTTGTTACTATAATCGTCATTTCTATGCCCGAAGGGTTAGGCAGAGGTGTATTAGATCCACAAGTCAACAAAACATTTTCAAACGCATCTCATAAGTGGGAAACCTAACCCAGACCTAGTGCTCCTATTAAGAATTGTGTAATATGAAATCCCGATAAAATTTTGCTCAATCCAGAAATTAAATCGGTCGGGATCAACGAACCCTAAATTTCTCGCATCGAAAATTAATCGAGGGATCTTCAAAAGCCCCGAAATTACAAAATACCGTATCTGTATCGCTTACGAACGAACAATAAAGCAATCAATGGATCCCATATTTTTATTACGACTCTAATTAGGTGCTACTTGGCGGAAATATATTGTAAAATATTGTTTTATGTATTCATTTTATTTCATTCGAGGAAATCTAAAAGTTCACCCATCGCTAACAAAATGGTAGAATCGAGGCTGAGATGGTACGGGCACATGATGCGCTGACCCGAAGACTTCGTAGTGAAAAAGTGCCTATCCGTCACAACAGGAAAAAGAGGAAGAGGAAGACCGCCAGCAACATGGCTAACAACTGTCCAAAAGGACGTGAAAACAATGTCCCTCGTAGAGGACGATACTAACAACCGCAACAAGCGGCGCCTCAGAATTAGGAAAACCGAACCCGTGCAACGGGTGGCGAGGACAAAGAAGATTTTATATGAATGTACCCATATCATCTTTCAGGCCTGTGTTTGCTTGCATACACATTCGAACAGTTGATATGTGCCATTGCTGGATAGTGGCCTATCCCTTGGATTTCTAAAACCCTCTATTGTTTGCTATCCCCTGCCAATCTATATCTCTATCTATATCCTTTAAATGCTAATGGATATCACTTACATTAAACCTTTTAAAATATTGATTGTTAGATAAAATTGGTAACAAAAGCTAAACCATCATTACCTATCCCTTCAGAGAACAAGCGTGTATCTACAACTTTCTCGAATAACCGTAATCCTTTTTCAAACTTATATTCAGCGTATAAATTGAGATTCAGAACGAAGTTCATGAGCTACTCTGTAGCTATCGACTTATGAAGCCAATATGATTTACGCTGCAGGCAATCGTATTTTCAGACTTGCTGGTAATAAGATGTGGTACTTGTAGGATTATAAATATAAGAAAGGAATATTATATTTTTTACTTATCTAATTCGAAATATCTTTATCTTAATCATTATCCAATGCGGCGTTTTGATGTTCTACTTATTTGGTTTCCGTATTTTTATTATAGAGCTTATAAACAGAAAATATACTGCAATATTTGGTTGCAATGCTTTCATCCACAGCCCGGCCAGCTCAAAGAAATATGAATGCATCGGCACTTCCAAATTGCAATATGCAATTATATTACACATAGAAAATAAAATTAGCTTTGTTACTAGCCCACTCAAAGTTAAGACTTAAAAACGTCCGAATTAGGACGTTATTCTATTGGCCTCGAAACAACATTAATTCTACGAATATTCTTGCTAAACATTTAAATCACAATTGTTCGAATGATAAATATATATTTTACGTAAGCTCTTTCCATACCTATTGCTCTAGTAACAGTTATTATTTCAAATTGTCAATACAAATTGATGACTTATTAAAAATAAAATCTCTCAAAATCTAGGTACAGCTTTTCAATGTCCTTTACTATAAATGTAGCATATTATTGTCTAGCTAGTGTCTTGTATCATTGGCAATAATATGCAAAACACTGACGTGACATGACGTTTAATATGACTGTTACTACCGACCAATATATTGCAGCCATACCCTGTAAAAATAACGCCTTTGTTTAAAGTTATACATGGGTATTGACTTACAAGAAACTTCAAGGCGCAATTTCTTTCAAATGTTATATCAAAAAGCCATCGAAAGGTCATCTATTCTGATAGACTAAACAATCGAAAGTTTGCGTTCAATATTGATTTGCGTGCTCATATTTTGATGATGATGTTTACTATTTTCGATTTTTGTGTAGATACTACACTTCTTTATCCAAAACGTAAGTCTGTTTCCTAAGTTTATACATGCCGCTGAGCTGATTGTGATGTAATAGGCTGAAGACAGGTTGAAACCCCGGCAAGGAAACAGATATAAACCACATAGAATTATCTATAAAAATGTATAATTTGGATATGAATTCTTTTAAAATGGTATATAATTTTAATAAATTTAATTTAATAATTTTATTTGTTATTAATATGTAATATTGTTTTAATTTGAATTTTATAAATGGTAATGCAATTTAATGTAATGAATAATTATCTGTATTAGGGTAAAACATGTCTCTATCTTATTTTTTAATTTGTATATTATGATTATATTGTATGCCTAAGTGGCGGAACACAGCTGATTTATAACATATTTGTGTAACATCCTCTGTACCTGTGATTCACAATAAAATACTTTGAATTTGAATTTGAATAGAAAATGCGAATGAAGCATGATATGAAACAAAATTAATTATACTTTTGACAGATCGCCAAATAATCGCATTGCTTACTATCGCCAAATAATCGCATTGCTTACTAAGAATCGATCGTGCATCGATTAGTATTTTGCGATTACGGTCGATTATTTATAGTTATGCTCGATTAAAATTGACAGATTTAAGTATCTTCAGTAATATATTAAAAAGTATAATATTATACAACTGCTGTACTAAACATAATCCCCGTGTTGCGGTCACAGAGGGCTTAAGATACATTGAAACATCGGACAAAGTACAACGATTTTCGGACTACCTATGTATTTTTGTCCCGAGCGGCGAGATTAGGCGCATTAGTCGTGGCGAGGAGACCGCATAAACCACACACAGTTTAGCCAATAAATAAATACATGAACACTTGTTAATCCTCAAAGGTGTAGGCAGGCGTGTATTAAATCTCGACAAATAATCGCATTGCTTACTAAGAATCGATCGTGCATCGATTAGTATTTTGCGATTATGATCGATTATTTATAGTTATGCTCGATTAAAATTGACAGATTTAAGTATCTTCAGTAATATATTAAAAAGTATAATATTATACAACTGCTGTACTAGACATAATCCCTGTGTTGCAGTCACAGAGGGCTTAAGATACAATGAAACATCGGAAAAAGTACAATGATTCTCGGACTATATATTTTCGTCCCGAGCGGCGAGATTAAGCACATTAGTCGCGGCGAGGAGACCGCATAAACCACACACAGTGTAGCCAATAAATACATACATAAAGGCTTGTTAATCCTTAAAGGGGTAGGCAGGCGTGTATTTAATCAAATTACACCAGTTATGCTTAAAATTTTAAGTTACAGAGCGAAGCCTATTTCTATTGCAGTCTACTGGACACATTGCGAATAGCCGTGCTACCACAAAAAATTGCTTTCTTACTTCTGCAATCAAACCCGATGCCTTACGACTGGCATACACAAACACAAACTTACGCTACTGGATAAACGAGGTAACAACAATTTTACTTTTAAATTTATTTATAATAAAGGTTGCATTACACATCACAATGAAGAAGGTTACCTAATTTCAGTATGTTAGCCATATTAACAAAGAAGTTGTGTGCTCATTGCGTGACCAAGTAAACAATGGATACTTGGCTACACAAAAACGAAATTAAAAACTTCTTTCTTTTTTTTCGTGTGGTTAGCGGCCAACCTTTTGTCAAGAGTTGTTCAAGCCGCCCGTAGGCCTCTTGACATGGCTTAACGAATGCTGTCAATTTGACAACAACTGGGACCGACTTTTTATGTGCCCTCCGAAGCACGGAGACGCTCAGATGAAATACCACTAAGCGGTCACCCATCTATAGACTGACCGCAACCAACGTTGCTTAACCTCGCTAATCGTTTACCGATCAGTGAGAGCAACTAGCAATGAGCGCCTTAAATTTATAAAATTTGATCTTCACACAGAACTAAGATAGTTGCAATCTGCTGTTTCAAGCCTGGGTGTTCTTTATGACCATGGTTTCAATATTTGTAAGTCACCAAACATCCTCGCATATTCGTATAGCTCATGTTACGTCATACATTTTGAATCAGCTATGCTATTCTGTATTAAATTTCAACTCGATCACTAGGCGGTAACCATGGTTACCATCTATTATTTCCACGGTTCACTGACGACTCGAAAGTGGGTTTCATGGTGAGATTTACAGAAAAGCGCATCTCTCTCTCGACTGTCACTCTTGCGCTTGAAACGTAATAGCCGTCAGTACAGCGTGCGATGTGATTTAAAAACCAAACGTTGCTTCAATGAATTATGTTAACAATACTAAAAAAAAACTTGCGTTAATTGCGTGAGGAAGTAAACAATAGAAAAATAACATGAATGACTAATTCGTATCACAAACAAGATGATTACGTGTATTAACCACCGTTCATCATAATTTACATAAAAGATCTTCCAGACAGAATATCAGTCGCAAGCGCAGGATATCTCCTGTGCGATTTAAGCCCAGTTCCTATATCAAGAAACGAGTCGGTTTAGCTACGGATATTTAAATTTTGACATATTTTTCATAGAACATGTGTCAAAAATTAACTGTCCGTATGTAAAACGACTCATATCTTGATATAGGAACTGGGCCATAGTACAAAAGTGCATACGGTTTTTATTCCGTCACTGTCATAGTCTGATGGGACAGCAATCCGATACCACTGGAAGACCAACTCAAAGGGACAACGGCTTACGTGCTTTCCAAGACACAGGAAATGGTGATCCGAGAAGTACTGCATCGTTGGTCCAATGGTATGAATACGTGTATATTGTACTGACTCACACCTAAGTCTGGCTACTCTATCACGAATAGAAGACTGACTGTTAGAATATTGTCGGTACCAGCACGAGGTCTTGAAGTGTGTTCATGTCACGAGTCTTATAGCATATATATAATCCTACATAGGTGTAGGATCTAAGACATATCTGGCGAATTGTGGGTGTAATACACCTGTCTACTCCTTCAGATATCTACAGACATGTAATGTTATGTTACATGGCACGAAATACGCTAGCTTCCTTATAGACCTACCACCTATACTAATGCTATAAAGCTTTAGAGTTTTGTTTGTTTGAACGCGCTTATGTCTTGAACTAAACGTCTTGTCCGTAATAATTATTTTTGCATTAGCCAGCCTGTTTACTATAAAAATAATGAAGGACATATAACATCAAGCTGTAGCTTGAGCTTGAGCTTGTAAGCTAAGGGAGTGAAGCAGTTATCATAATTGTGGGTAAAATCACAGCGGATAGTTAGACCTACAATCCAAGCATCTGCGTTCGGCGTCGTCATCCGTCACTTGACACAGAACATAATTATTTCTTTCCTTTACCGTAAAAACGCGTAAAATACTCTATGATGTACGAAATAAATAACTCACAGACATTGTTAACAAGAGAATCAAAAACTATGTAGCATCGAAAAACGGAGCAACTCGAAATGCATAGTTTACGAGAGAGCGAATAAAAACTATTTGGTGCTTTTCACATATTGTATTTTATATTTTCAGAGTCCCTTGTTTGCTGCAGGAAGCAATAAATTAACGATCGAAAGTTGTACAGAATTTAAATGTGTATGGTATGCTTATTTACCGAGGACTTTTTCCAGTAGCTGTATGTGTACCTTCGTACGTTTTTGCACATGAATCTGCCTCGTTAGTCCAGTTTAAATTTAAGTTTGCGCTTATTTTCTCTGCTGGATTCTCAGGAGCGGCCAGTGTTATCGGGATTTTCTGTTAGAAACTGCATAGTAGCAATTCGGCATGTAGATTTGTGTTCCAAAGATGGCAGTGGGCTCCAGGAAATCTATGGTATTTTAATAGGTGACTTAGGCGTGGTTCCTATATTCAAGAAACGAGTCGTTTTAGGTACGGACAGTAATATTTGACACATTCTATGAAAAGTATGCCAAAATATAACTAGCTTAAACGACTTGTTTCTTAAATTAATGTTATTAAACTACTTCTTCTTCTTTGTCCTTCCCTCACTAATAAGGATCGTGACCATACACTATCCGTCTCCATTTGCCTCTGTCCTGCGCCAGTTCAATAGATCGATGTAGATTTTTTTTGTTGCCTCTACTAACTTAAATTTCTATTGTTACTCAATTATACATTACTATTTAGATTTTATAAGCTATAACCGACCTGCTTTATTTTGTAATGGTGTTCAAGACACATGCTCAGTCTAATTTAGTACCAACGGGATATCATGTACCAGTCATGTGGATTTCGGAAATAATGAATTATTATTATTCTCTTTAATCCTATTTTTTTCTAATTATTACATTTTTAAATATAAATATAATAAAAATATAAGCACCGTAGCATAAAGAGAAGGCCTATATTAAACATCAGTGATAGCGAGAATAACAAGAGCAATGGATATGTCGTATGTTTTGAAATATTATATGTATTGGTTCTCCAAAGTAAAAATACAGTCAGTATTTATCCGAACACGTGCACGACAGATCAGATGACAATTTCTATAAGAGTAAATATCAAACAAAAACATAATTAGTTCGTTGATAATATCATACGTACGACCCCCCTAAACATGATCCAAGTTTTCTATAACATGTGTTTATACACAACGGCTTATGTACCATGTTATAGACACGGTATGGAAAACTACTAAATCAATTTTAATAGTCGTTTTATGGCCATATAGTTTTAAAATTTGCGAGAATATGCGCCGTACGATGAACGACATAATATGTACGTTTAAGAGATGAAAAATATTTTTCCGTAGAATGAAGGTGGAAAAGAAGTATATATATATATAGATGGTAAGCGCTGGTAAGCCAATAATAGTATCGTTGACGACTCTGGAGAACAGGAGATCTTTTAAAGATGTAATGATAGGAAAGAAATGAGTGAGATCTGTACTTGGGCCTCTTGAACAAAATTTGAGGCTGCTGGCGTGTGATCGTTTTCTGTTAAAAGCATAACGCTTTATGGAATGATTTCAACGGCAACATTGCAAATAAGAGTCGTATTTTAGAAATCCGCCGAAATCAATTTATTAGAGCCTTATAAAATCTTTTAAAATACACTCTATAGTGGATAATAAATGTGTATCATAGATGGAACGTCATTATAATTGTAGCCCTTTATTATGTAAATATTGTGCCGGAAATTTTCGATGCGATACCCTAGAATAGGTAGGAAACGATAAGAGGGTTGATTTTTAAGATTTAAGACGAAAAAAAAGCGAAACGTGTTTGCAAAACAACGCTGCCTAGCCCTCCGTTGATAGGGTAACTTTAAGCGTATCTGACACGGTTACGCGCAATCCCTTTGGAGACATAGAAGTCTAAATATATTATTCATCCAAAAAACGGCCTATATTCCAAAGTACGAGTCATATAAAACGTCTAGAAGACAAAAATCATAAAACGAAACATTCTGAAGCAAAGATGCGGGCGTCAACCGATAACGTGTAACAAAAATCACAACTGAGACATGATAAAAGGGTATATATTTAGAATTATGACTGTGTGCAATTACTGGTGATTGTTTGCCTTGCTTTTCGCCCTTCACTTAATGAGCTTTTGTAGGACAAACATCAAAGGCATGGAGTCCTTCGGAGCGAGACCGACTTTATATTTATTATACGTAAGCTTTTTTTACTACATCGATTTTAGGAGCTCGGGCCTGTACAGTTTTCTATACGTAAATAGAGTCATGTCTGTTGGTCGAAGCGGTTAGCAGAGACTACAGATTACTACTAACCAAGTTAGTGATCTCTTGCTTTAATCCCTCTCATCTTATACGTCTGTTTATGCTAATCAGCATGTGGCCATTTTTTATTATATCTCGTTCCGGCACTAGTTGGTTCCATCATAGAATGTCCTAGTCGATTATGAAAATAATTATGATTATAGACATTGGTAAAGCAGGACAATGTGCACCAGAGAGTTTGGCTGTGTCTTATTATTGCGTACAGGATAGTAATTCTATACGAGATACGAAGATACGATAAAACCCCATTCCATCTCACTTGCCTTAAACGTATTTCGTTTGTCAATATTCTTTCGTTCATTCTTGCAACATATCAAAGAACATTACCTTTTTAATGCATCGGCAACGGTCTCTAATTACTTAAAACAGTATTGTTATTGGCATATGCAGGTAAAGAGTACCCATAATTAAAGTTAATTGTACAAGAATCCTTCAACAACCTTGTATATGGCCATGTTTACGTATTAAACAAATGACTGGTAATGCTGTGTATAGAGGATTAATAAGACTTATTACATACATTATGTGCTCAAGATACGTTCTATGCGGTTCTACCTGTCAGTGATTACTGATATGGATTATGAGGCGATAAATAATTAATGAGTTATTCCGTCAAGAAATTCTTAACAGCCCGAGTTAGAATGTTAGCGGTGGTCCATCCCCGTGCATTAAAAAACATATAGCTGTTAGTCCTGCGCCTGATCTCTCTCTGAAGGCGGCAAACCAGATATTCCGACGCAAATTGGGAGAAGTACGTTAGGAGTGGCCTGCGAAAGGCTGATTAATCGATTGATTGGTTTATTAAAGATCGTTCAACATGTGAAAACTGAAAAGAAAGGCTTTCATTATAATTTACTAGTTTTTGCCCGCGGCTCTGCACGCGATAATGTAGGTTTAATCAATAAATTTCTACCCCTCGGAAACAGTACTTTTTTCTGGATATAAGGTACCCTATGTCCTTTTTTGTACGCCTGTGTGCCAAATTTCATGACGATCGGTCGAGTAGTTTAGACGTGAAAGCGTAACAAACAAATTCATATTTACTATAATACTTAGTTTAGACTCTTCTCTCGTCACCAGAATGCTTTCCATTAAAGCTCTCCATGTTATCCACCAATTTGGTCGATAGCATCGGTGTCCTGTCCAACGGTATTCGTTCTCGGTAACGTACGGTCGGACATATCTAATTAAGGCCTTATTAGGATGTCCGTATTTCCAACTTGATTGTTCAAGTCGAGGCCGATTTATTTTAGATTGGTTGATTGCTGAAGAATATTTAATCGAATTGGGATTAAGTTGACATATGGCGAGTGTGACAGTATGGATATATTTAGGCCTGGTAAGTTACCTATATCAAGAAATCAGTCGTTTTATCTACGGACAGTAAAATTATGACATATTTCTCATAGAATATCGCACTCGTAATAAAATAGAGACCTATCTGAGTATTCTGTATTAAACAAATTTAAACTCTGTTGCAATGACTTAATACAAATATAATATTAGAATGTATAGTCACACAATTAGAGTCAAATTGCCTAACTTCCAAATTTCGAGTTACGTCGCTGTTTTATGAAGAGTGCGATATGTGTCAAAATTAACTACCGGTATAAAAAAGCGTTTCTTGAATGTAGGATCTGGGGAGCCTCAAACCGACATAATTGTAAGCTACTTCTTTGTTTGGTTGTTGTTACTGTTGAGTTTCTAAGCTGTGAGTAAGTTTATATCTTAATAGCTTCGAATTTTGATCACGTTTATTCAAAATGTTTTTTTTTTGATAATTCATTTACACATACTGAAGGAGAATAATTTACGAACAAGTAGGCAAATTTGAAAAATGTATTACGTCCAGAAATGCTGTTTCTAAATTCGCGATAGCAGCATAGATTCTGAACGTGTGATCAGTACAATATATCTACCCGTTACAACCTAGGGTGTCAAAAAGTTCTGGTTATGGGACATAAAACATAGCTGATAAAATGTGAGTTTAAAATACCTCTGTTTATCCCTTCGCGTATATGCATGCGTCTATATTACGTCAGAATAACACTCTATATTATGCTAGTAAGTACATAATATTATATCAAACTATTGTTGATAAAAATATTGCTACTATAATAGAATGTTAGTAAAAGTGTTGATAAGGTCTTTAACATATTCTTATTATCTTATTTGCAATCTTGTACTACCTTGGAACACTTATATCAATGTCTTATTATATCATACTTATGATAAGTATACATTAGGTAAAGATAACACTTGTATGTACCTATGTGGAATTGACTATATCCTGGTTTTATTATCATCATTGTTGTGTGAGTTTTACAGGAATCATTTATATTAAAGGAGATTATTATTATATGCAATATTATAACTAGCTGAATTCTAACATTGATTGTATTACATTACAGTTTATTTATTTATTTTGGCATATTTACAGTGTAACCACAGACATTCACATAAAATTAACAGCCATCAAAGTTCATGTGCTACCCCAATTACAAATATTAAAATTCTCAGAATGGTCATGAAATTTATCAGTTTATTATAATAGGATAGTTTGAGGATTTTAAAATAGAATGCTCTGTTCTGAATTTATACATAATATGTAAAATAATATTCATCCATATTTGTGCATGCTAATCTCTACAATACCTGAACTAATTTAAATATGCTTTTCAGCATATGAGTTTAAATTAAATCACTTGAAAAATTAAAATAAAATCTATTTTAAAGTATCTTATGTAAATTACTTCTTTTCACATTACAGGGACAAGTTTTTTATTTAAAGTTGAAATTTAAATTTTGTTTATATTTTAAATATAGTCTCATTATGTATAAAAATGCATATTTTCCTCCTAATTCAGCATAAAACTAATTTAAAGCATCTAATTACTATTTAAAAACTCAAGCTAAACATTTAACCCGAAATATGAAACAAGGCAGTGTACCACAACTGGTATACTTGAGAGACAATTAAATAGTAAAGGTCAACACATTTTCTATTTAATTGTTACTTTATAAGAATTATTAATTCAAATTTGGAAGACCTATTTTATTATAAATATTATTATTATTGAAAACCAAAGAAAGAAAACAGCATATTTACCTCTTCAATATCCTTGTGGAACTTGATGGGGCGCATCAAATAGAATTGTATAGAGAAGTAAATGAAGTTTATCACAACAAATGCACTGTTCCACAGCACAGCGTCCAGGTAGCACTCGATGCTCCAAGCCCACATACCACTGAACGCGCACCCCAGTATCAGAGCCACACGCAGCCATATCAGACCACTGGGTGTGTGTGGGGCCAGGAACGACAGTAAGAAAAACACATTGGCCACTTGGAAAAATATGTGGTTAATGGGCCGCCACTTCGGGCAGTGGTTCAGGTACATGTCCCACATCGAGGGCCGCTCGTGCACTGTCACGTTTACTAAGTCTCCAGTCTGACCCGACAGCTTCGTTGTCTCCACCAACCCCATCTCGTTCACCGGCCGCTCCGGCTCCGGCGCCGGGCTAGTGACCGCGTTGGCGTCACTGCTCGCTGGTACGTCTGTCGTAACATTCTGCAGCCCAGTTAATATACCGATCGCTAAGGCACTGAGAAACAACATACTCCCACCGCGCTCTCACACACACCCTGATTAAATTTGTCATCGAAATTCCAGCGACTATTGGCATTTGACTGTTGTTATATTGCACTAAAACGCGCCTAAATTGTCTATATTATTTAAAAACATTAATCTACTAGAGCGTATTTATTTATTCTAAAATAAAATATAATATCGCACCGCTACACAGATAAACTAAACTAATAGACGCAAATGCATTGACAGAATTAACTAATAATACACCAGTCACTAAAATTAGAATAACTTATTTTGAATTATATTCCTTGAAGAGTCCAAAATAAAACGTTAGGAAACAGTAAAGCAAACAATCGAAGCACACAAATGACAAGCAGCACTGCGCTATTGACAGAAACCATAGCCAACTAAACGTAGGGCTGGACAAAATCAACAAAACGAAAGTAACTCATGAAAGTTACGAACGTAAAACTCGTGAAAGTATATTAATTGCTATAATAAATATATAACACGAACGCGTTATACAAAAAATGACAGTTATTTGTAAATTAACATTATAAACACTTAATATATTTTATGACATTTCATCATGAGTATTTTGAACGAAATATTTATTACCTACAAGGAATACTAGCTTAATAAGATTACTTCTTATTTCGAAATGTTAATAGTTAAATCACCAGTTTTAAAAACAAGGAATCATTTAATATGAACATACAAAGCGAAAACATAGCTTGTGAAGTGTGGGTAAAACGCTTTGCTTCGTTCAGTGCACTGGATAACGTATGCTATATCTGTTTGACCTGGGGGTGGCGGGCTTTGTGGGCCTGCCCGCCATCCATTCAGCACCAGTAGGCTAATTCACGTAATTAAATAAGTTCAGTTGCAGTGCAGTTGCAGTTAAGTTTCGATCAAAATAGCCCTTTTCGTATTCTTGTAATTTTGACAACCGCTGTCAGATACGCTCACGTCAAGTTCGCGTCACGCGAGCGCTTTAGAGTATTCTACTGCTGCGCGTTTTATGTGCGTGATTCAGATCGCAACTTGATCGGTATTCACCTATTCATTTGACGTCTCAAATGACAGTTTACTACGATCAACGTGAAACGATATACGTGCGATTCCATGCGATTACTTAGTGAGTAAATTCATTTCCCTCATGTGGCCACACCGTGGGTAAATTTAACTGATGTAATAGAACAAAAGCCTGAAAGCCATGTCAAATTACATACGACTGACGTACAGTTGACGCGCAGCACACGCGCAGTTTACGTGCAGCTCACGCGCAGCTTAACAATTACAAGAATACCATTTTGCATTAAGACGTAAACTTCATTGCACGAAATTACGTGAATTAGCCTACAGGTCCGAGAGGCGGCGTGCGTGTTCCCACGCGCGCCTCTGTGTCGTGTCCGTCTCCCCCCTTTAGGGGGAGACATTAGGGCTTTTATTTTGAGAAGTGCCTATCTTGGGTAGGTCTTATTGCGTAGAGGCCTGCCGTTTCATACGGCGGGCCGTAACCTCGGCGGGGTCGCGACCGCATGCGAAAGCGATTCGCGCGGCCCCGTCGATAGTGGTTTTGTCGAGGAACACCGTGGTAGGTTTAGTCGGTATTACGGGAGGTACTATACTATTATTCCATCTTTCTTTTCCCCGGCGAGTCCGACATAAACCCTCCGCCCACCCCCGCGATATGCGTCAAAGCATTCCCCCAAGTAAAAAAATAAAAAAAAAAAACTTTTTCTGTCTGCGCTCGATCACGAGTATGCTACGTTACGTTGTGGTAATACATGTACCTTTTTAAAAGACACATTTAATGATACAATACTATGCAGCTAAAAGTAGTCTGTCGTCCTTATGTAGCTTGCAACTCGTTAAGAACAAGAAATTACTAGTTAAAAGAAAAAGTGAGTATGAAATCCTAATCGGAACTATTTATAAGGCAGAATTACACGCATTATATAATAACATACACTATTCAAAGTTTAAGTAATCCTCCTTACGGGTATGCAAAGTTATAATATGTAACATTTAAGAACAACACTATGAAGTCAGTACACTTAGTTTATAAAAACCGTTTAGTGTAGAATTGCTTGTTTTATATTTATTTTTGGCTACATATTTACGCAATGTTTAAAACGCAACATTAAAATATGTAGTAGGCGTATATTTTATTGAAAATAATATAACTATGTAAGTTATAATCTTACAAGTTCATTTTATCTCTTCTCTTGCATTACCCGTATAAACATATATCATACTGTCAGTGTCAATAAATGTCAGCTGTTACAGAAAGGCGGTATGCGCTTCTAAAACGGTTATATACCTTTTTACTTTTCTTATTTATGTAATGTTTTACTCCCGTTATGTTTGTGCCGTGTGAAATGTTACTGCATCCTGAACTTTTAAGTAATGAACAGCTAATATATATAATACGAGAGGTATGATCGCTGTCGAATGTTGTTATTATATCAAAACAAATAAAATGCTTGAATATTTATGTTGTTTCTATTTACAGAGGCATCTACGTATTCCGAATATAGAAGGGATGAGGCGAGACGAGTTATTAGATATATTTCATAACTATTGTGTGCCGTATGGTCAACGTAAATACAGAGATTCCGGTAGAGGTAGATTATTAAATAGAACTCGGCCAACAAGCCCTGAACCTACGAAAAAGCTTAATACTATGGTCGAACACAGCAGAAAGACAACGAATCCCAATTGCGATAGATTAAAACCAGCGCCCGATTTGTTATCGGGCCACATGAAACGCATTAAACTTGAAACAACAGTGACACCGGTAAAGATCCACGATTACTTAAATAATATTAAGAGGAAAATGTCTGTAGATGCTGTAAGTATCCTCCTTCTCCATTTCAAGTCCATGGTATTACATAGTATCATAGAATTTCATGTAAGTGTAAACTGCTAGAGGTGTGTCAAGCACAAGTAGACAAATGTAGACTGCTTACCTGTTTATGAAACAGGATGTGTGAAAATAAAACATTTGGGTTGTCACTAGTATGACTAAGTGTTATTGCATGAATTTATATGGAACAGAACAAGATCACAAGTACCTTTAGCAACATTAATCTGTGTTTCAAATGTATGCTTAGTATAATACATATAAATAGATTATGTGAACATAAACATGTAAACAGTAAGGAAATGGAGACAAACTCGACTTTTCTTTGTATCACTACACCTTATATACTTAAAAAAGTTGACAGGCATAGTCATCTACAGATAAAAATCCTGCATTCATATTAGTAGACTTCACTGAAATCCACATTTATAACTCACTTCATTAAATGTAAAAAGATGATTATAAACATAATATTGTCTTACATATGTATATGGGAATGTTACACATGATAATTAAACAACTTTAGAGGGATGTAACTATGGTATACTTTTTAATTACACTGTATTTAAACTGTTTAAATTTACTATTATTTCCCTGTAAAAAACATTTTGTTCTTGTTCCCATCATGGATGTTAACCTGTAAAAGAATAGCCAAAATGTTTTTAAATTATATGTGACCTTCAATTAAATATTAGACATTGCTATTATTATAACTAAACTAACTTAAAATAATAATTTCCATTTCCATTAAATTATAGAGAATATTGTATTCTCTTGGACATCTCAATAAAATAATGTTTATTCATATGTTACAAAGTAACACATAGCTAAGTCAATGTGAATGTATCTAAACTTATTTTCATTATTATTATATATATATTTATTATTTATTCAACAAAGTTTTGTATCTTTGATTTCAGATGACACCAGCCACAGACAGTCCACCTCCAAAGAAAGAAAGAAAACCGATAACATGGCCATAGATAAGTTATTCAGGTAATCCCAAAAAAAGGTTTCATACCCATGCCTCAGATAAATATACCATTAACTTTAGTTATAAGAGATGAAAGTCAATACTGTTTCTAATTTGTTAAGTATGTAAGTGTAGACCAAAATAAGTGCTAGGGTGCTATACTAGGGTTGTAATTGGTTACAACTATAGTATAAATGCTACCTCGCCAACACTTCTGCAAATGAGTAATATCAGAAAGGAATTATAGCATTGCCACTGCATCTGCCAGTTTTTATCAGAGTCGTGAGTCAAATGTTTTGTCTTTGAGTGCGACACCATGCATGCGTCTCTACCTATTGACCTACGAAACCTATTAGGAAAGTGGTTAGTGAAATGTGGTATTAAGGAGAGGGATAATTTAAAAATAATTATAAGTAGCCTCGGTAACAACTCCAATTACTCTATTGTGAAGCTCTAGGTTTGGTTTGGATAAAATGATTTTTTGTTGACACATTCTCAATAGGAATACATTATTTATAATTGTAACATGTAGTTTAAAATGAGTTTTCTTGCTCTTAGGTATAGCAAAATTTGACAATATGTGAGTTGCAGGCATGGACATATTTATAGGGTGTCTCAAAGACTTTTGACAAGCAGAAGTTTCATGGAGCAGTCTATAATTTAAATCACCTCTATGTAATTATCTATAATAATAATATTATTATGTTAATAATCATTGTATGTAAATAGTTAGTAAATGTGTTCCATAAGAATATTTTTACTGCTAGACTGCTGTTTGAGACTCCTTTTGGGGCACTCTGTACCAAATTATTGCCTAAATAATATTAAGTTAATAATAAAAGTAGGTGATTTTATACCCAATGTTGTAAAATAATAAGAAAAAGATAAAATCGATAATGTGTCATTACCAAGTGGTAAATAAAATAGGTAGAATATCACAATAATATAA
This sequence comes from Catocala nupta, assembly GCA_963675205.1. Lineage (NCBI taxonomy): Eukaryota > Metazoa > Arthropoda > Insecta > Lepidoptera > Erebidae > Catocala > Catocala nupta. The sequence goes on from OY776093.1 coordinate 26,996,958, forward strand.
TGAAAATATTTTCTAAAAAAATATTAGCAGTACTTATTATAAAATATCATCAATATTACAAACTTACATTACTACTATATTATTATTAGATTATTATATCTACAAATACAATATTTAGGCAATGTATATAAATCAATTTTAAGTTGTATATGTCATGGCTCTGCTAATTGGTTGGTTACTAGTAATAACACTAGTCTACCTCCTAGCCATTAGCAGCAAGAAATCACTGATTTACTCTAAAATAAATTTTAGTAGAAATAGTATTGACTCCGACCGTCAAAACACAATTGGTGAATATGGCTATAAAATAAAGATAGTCCAGCCATATTGGTATGTGCTTAATGCCTTATAACTCAAACATAATTATACTAATAGGTTTTACTACATAAACATTAGTACTTTATATTACAGTAGACTTTGTCCTCTTCTCTTGAAATATCAGCCTGAAAAAAGCGATAGACGCCAATGTGAACTGGGTCTTAGACTTCTAAATACTAATAAAATGTGAAGTATCAATTAAACTTCGTGTTATTACAAGACAATTAATGAAGTAAGTACTGCCATATATAAATAGATGAATTGGTAAATAAAATAGATTTTTACTGCTAAAATGAATAAATTCAAAACTATAAAATATACGTATTTTATCAATGTTAATAAATCAATAGTGTACACTGATGTTGACAACAGTACTGTAATTAGAATTTGTTTTTTCATTGATCTTTGTTTTATAAGTGTGTAAAATAGATACATGTATCTCTGTATAATCTTAATATTAAAATATGTTATACATATAGACTGTGAATTAGAAATATTTGGTTGCAGAATCACAGAATTAAATCGAATTAGCAACGATTAGTAAAAGGTTTAAGTTAATCCAATGACGTGTGTATAATATATAATAATATATTGATACCCAAAGAGTACACAATATGTAGGTAATATATTATCCTGTGAGATAAAGAAAACCATAGATTGGCAGGAACTTATTGGTTGTGTACGGTTTCGTTACCATACATACTTATTCTGTCGACGCATTAATACTAAAATGGGCACACAAGAGCGTTACAATTTTACGTCATATTGCTTGATGTAATTCATAATAACAATTGAGTAGGTATATTTATAACTAAGAAACAACACACTTGCCAAGAGAAAGATCATGCATAGTAATTAACCTTATAACAATATAACTTTTAAACATAACTTGTGGTTTTTTCTGTGTACTCCAACTACTTACATATTGAACAGGTTGAAAGTACTGGCAAAATTTATGGTTGCGACGTAAGGTACTATTTATTTTCTTTACTAGGTATTATATTTTTACGACTCGGCAACAGGTTTTAAGGAATAGAAAAACTGCATAATTATTGTGTAATCCGGAGCATATGTTCGGTACCGACTTTTGAATGTAATTAATACATATTTTAAGTATAAATATTAAATAAATTCGTGTGAAAATATTTTAATAATTGCATTATTGATAAGAAAGGATTAAATGTTTTGCGCTTTTAGGGTCCAAGGTCCACATATTACGTAGCTTTTTTAAGAAATTGATCTGTGTAGTAATTTTCATTTTAATTTCATATTCATTAGTGTTAGCACAATCTAAACTAATGCTAAGCCATACAAGTTGTTTTCAATTGATAACGGTCATTGGCAGTTGACGTAAGTACCGGCTAATCTAGCGCTTAGCTGGTACTTTCCCTTGCACCGCACTACTACCAGTCTGCATGGATTAGTTTTAGATTGTGGTATTAGTCCACCGCCATCGTACAGCAGACGTGACGTGACCGTAGCGGGGTTTCGGCGGGTCTTAGCCTGTTGTAATTAATTAAGTACCTACTAACGGTCGCCTAGTGGTCAAAATTCGTCCATAATTGATTAAAATTTTAAGATTGATCGTTATTAAGGTTTTATTATCTATAACTTTACCTTTTTAATCACATTTCATTTAGTTTTCGCCAAGGCTATAAACATTAATTTACCTATCTATTTCAAACAAATTATCATTTACTTAACTATAGGTACCTATAACGACATTCCTAAGCTTGCTACTTCGTTTCCTTTTTTCTATATTACATATTTTTATGGTATATTATTATGTAACCATAGTTACGAAACGTCAGACGAACAATGCCGAAATATTACGAACGCAATTCGACTGCGTGTTTCAAACGCATGGTTGTGTGCGTGTAGTGTTTTCCTTTAATTTTATGTATTTCTAATGCATATTTAATAAAAATATTAGGATTCGCCACTCCTTCTCCATAGAAATTTTAACGGTGGCAAATTTCATATTCCTCCGTTCGCGCAATTATCGGAAAAAGGGGTACAAAGTTTTTCCTTCACGTATTAATGTGTCATATGTATACCTAGATATAGATAGGACGCGTTTCCTATATGCAAGAATCGAGTGGTTTTACCTACATAGTTAATTCTTGACATATTCCATGAAAAATATGTCATGATTTAATTGTCCACAGCTAAAATGACTCGTGAGAATGTACTAGTCGAACCGAGCCTTAGAGAATGTCATCTCGGCTTGAAGCGTTAGTACCGACTTCCTGGTCTGTAGTGTATTGTCTATGCTGACTTCGCTGACACCATACCAAACGAGAAGGCAATGAAAGTCTGTAATGTGACATGGACACATCTCGCTTGGCGTCTTGAGACGATACCTTTGTGTTTGACAACCTGCTAGGAACTTGTCGCTTGATCAGAGAGAGACTTTTGCAACGTACACCTCACTTCCACGTTCCACTGCAGTCCCGTCACGCGTGCTGTATTTTGGCAAGTTTAGTTTTGCGAGCCGTTGGGACATGGCATAGTTTTTGTATAGTCTGCATATTTTAATCTTGTGTATATAAGTGCTATTATGATTGATACGTTTATTTTACAACATAATTAACGTATTTTTTGTGTCACAAAGTAACAATAAGTACATAATTCGTCAAAGTGAATGAATTATCATGTTTATATTTTAAATTCTTATGAATTGTTGCAGTTAGCAGTTAGCACTAAGTTATTGGTATACATATTTGCTTTTTGATACACATTACAAACGGTATTGATTTACTTCTATCTTTTTTATTAACCTATTGAGTCGCAGCGGCACACCGACGGCCAGACACAATCAGTTTTTAATTATGTCTGGCATTCCAACGATTGACAGGTTAAAATGGATTGCTATAAGAATATAGAATCGGAAGTAAGTTTTGTTGAAAGTTGGTATCAAAGGCTTAATATAAACAAAAACGATGTATAAAATTATGGCATGCTACATTTACGCACATTGTACTCGATAGAAAAATCAGCTGTAAAGTATAATACATGCCAAAATAGATGACCCGTGCGCTGAACAGTGGCGCTAGTGTGCTATAGAGTTGTTTACATATAATTATAAATATATAAACAGTAGTTTCATCATTTTGGTCATCTTACATGGCTTGTATTATAGTTTTATTTTAAAAAAATTGTGAAGTGATCCTGCGTTATTTAAATTTTAATTGACTTGTACATATTTTTATTTAGGTAAGTTATTTTAAATGTATTAAATCGAAAATACATGGACATTTGGAATGTAAAGTGTTTTTTTATTTACCTTGGTGAAGTGAAGTAGAGAAGATTCCTTTATTACAAGCAATATAATATAAACAACTGCTTCGTTGGTACATTGACATAGATTTGTGATGTCGATTACGAGATCCTGGGCTTGTTACTTGGGTAAGGCGACGTGTTATGCAAGTACGGCATCTGCTAATATACCTATCGTCCTGTGTTAAGTACGTTTGAAAACATAGCTGGCAAAATATGGGTGTAATGTAATACCTCATACCACATATTGACAGTACGAATTCTTGCAATAGTTGAATTCGTTGGCTGAATGTTGGGACTTTAGAGGGATGTAACTTCTGCTATATTTAGATCTTGGTCAAGATCGATTTTTAAATAAGCTGTAAAATGGTAGTGTCTTTCTTGGCTTTCTTCTGACTTGTCTTTGATAGAAGCTTTCTCCCTAGATCCACGTCTGCTTAGCACGGATTTGTAGATCATCCTCATAGAATCGTAAAGTAAGAAATTAAAAAAAATAATTGTAATTTGTCTGGTATGCCTCTCTTGACGTAATATTAACGTATGGATGGTATTAGTAGCTCCACGCATGAGAAAAAAGTTTTGTGTTTTTTTGTATGGGAAAAAACACTTAAAATACAGTTTTTTTTAAACTGAATGGAGCTGAAGGGCTGGTGCTCATACGAGCTATTGTACCATACACGGCGATGAAGATGACATACAATTCATGCAATTCGGCACCTTTAGGTGCCGCTTTGCGCGTAGCAAATATTTAGAATATTGAATTTTCGATATGTGATTTTTCAAATCAATGACGTGGTTAAATGAAGTTGCCGGTCGATTTACTTATACTATTGTTAGTCTTTAGCTTGCTAATGACCTTCATGATGGCAGTAATATTGATAAAACAATATTGATTTTATACCTTTTTATTTTACACAATTGCGTTCCAAGAACTAAGTAACTCATTTGTTAATCACCGTGATTATGTTTGAGTTACAATTAGATATTAATGATAATTGAGCATTAACCAGTTAAGCCCTAGAAGGCCGAATGGGCCACAATAAAATTCTTTACACATAAAAACTATTGTTAACAGAGAGTATCTTCGCCCTCATCAGAGTCCTCTAAATCAGAGTCCAACATTGACGCACTAATAACATCGACAAATTCAATGTTCTCTTTGTCTACACCTGAATCGTCACTAATGAGAAGAGGTCTCATACCATCAGTGACAGCTGTTTTTCGAGACTTTCTCAGCACAGGTCTTATGCTCGAAAGGTATCTGATGATACAAGGAGACAATTGAAAATGGCTTCGTTTGTCGCTTTACGACAAAATTTGCGCGAATGGTGTTCTCGGATTTGTTTGAAATCTTTGCTTCTGGCTTCCGTTGCCTCTTCAGATAATTTGCCAATAGGCATAATATTGAAGTGTTTGATAACTTCAGCACCGTGCAGTTAAAGTTTGTGGACACTCGAAGGCATGTAATACGAGCCATAAAGCTCCACGTACATTTCTGCAGTAAGGCGTGCAAAATTTGCAAATGCGTCAGTATTTATAGGCTCCCCACTGGCTACTACACGCAAAAGCATTGAAAATCTTCGGATCAAACCGGAATCCAATCCTGTGATAGCTGCAGTTTTTGCAGGATCACTAAAAAAATTCCTAGCTGTATTCCTATCATTTGTAGTTCCCGAACCTATAACAAAACAAAAATACTTGACTTTGTGCAGAAAAGAGGTACTTATACACGTATAAAGATTCTTAAAAAATTTAGATTTAAGAGCTATCAATTTATGACTGTTATTTTATCTCACCTTGTTTGATGATGTCTACTAGGAGGCCCATTTCATCACAAAACTTCTGCTGTATGATGTGTTTTCTACTCTTTAATGACTCCTTACTGCTTGCTTCTCTGGCTTGCCATGTTTTAAATTCCAGTCTATATGAAATATGGAGTAGGCACTCCATACACCTGATCCAAGCATGAAGAGTAGACAAACCAAACTTGTATATTTCTGTTGAAACCGATTTTCTGGAAGAGTGCTTAAATTAAAGAGGGACAAAAGAAGACATAAAAATACTGGAATCGTCTTCGTCTACCATAGTTTCTTTATACAAACTTTGCCCTGAAGCACCATCGAAGCCCCACTTGCATATAAGTTTCAACTCTTTGCCATCCAGTGATGATTCCACTCGTAGGAATTTTCCAACAGTTTTGTCCAAAATTGCTTGGAGCTTTACTTTTACTTCTCTTTCCGTGATGTGTATGGTATCTTTTGGAGGGTAGCAGTCCTTCTTCGCCTCAAGGATGGCAGTATAAGAAGGTACAGTGGTATTCCTTCTCCGAAAGCTTCAATGAGGTCAAAATACATAAAGCTTTATCAGAAGAATATATAGGCATAGTTTTCTTTGGCTTTAACAATTCCTTTATCCTTGTAGCCTTTTCGGGATGCTCCGAGACCAGTCTAATGATGTCAGCTACATCCTTGTGTTGTGCTTTTAAACCAGTTGCATGAGCAAGGCTTTTAGTGCTCTGCGTTAGGAGCTCTTCCATTCTCCTTCTCTTCTGTAGTAGGCTCAGCTCTGTGAATGGTTTTCTCAGACTCACAACTGATGTTAATGTACCAACACTGCACGTCTCCTCCGGTCTGTAGGATGTTGATGCACCCACATTCACACCAAAGTCAGAGCTGGAACATGGTTGCTACTCTATTGCCACTAAAGAAGGGGTCATCTTTTCCCTCATGACCTCAGGCCATTTTATATTCTCTTGCAGCCATGTCTCATATTTTTTATTAATGTCCGTCTCGTGCGATTACACGAGAGCCATTTGTTCCTCAACGAACACACGTAAGTTTGACAGAATTGTTTCAATTTCTTCTTTTCATTTTCTGACAAATCAACAGTATTCTCAAAAGCTTCAAATAATACACCAGGCTGTGAAAAACAACTGTTGTTTGCCACAAACATGAAAATATCCAAATTGGTACCAAAACCTTCCATCATAACACAATAATAAATAGAAAGTAATAAGTTAGCGCGCACAAGTGCTGAGGACTACTGATAGAATTAAGCTCAAATGTCCTATTTTTATACAACTACCCTCATTAATGTTCGCATTTCTCTAGTTAGGTACATATATTACACACAATAGAATTTTATTGTGACTAGGGCCATTTGGCCCCGCTAGGGCTTAACTGGTTAATGTTCATATCATTAGTATCAAATTGTAACTCAAACATAATCTCGATGATTAACAAATGAGTTACTTAGTTCTTGGAACGCAATTGTGTAAAATAAAAAGGTATAAAATCAATATTGTTTTTAATTACTGCCATCATGAAGGTCATTAGCAAACTATACACTAACAATAGTATAAGTAAATCGATCGGCAACCAGGCATTTAACCACGTCATTGATTTGAAAAATCACATATCGAAAATTCAATATTTCAAATATTTGCTACGCACAAAGCGGCACCTAAAGGTGCATGAATTGTATGTCATCTTGATCGCCGTGTATGGTACAATAGCTCGTATGAGCACCAGCCCTTCAGATCCATTCAGTTATAAAAAACTGTAGGTACTTTAAGTGTTTTTCTCATACAAAAATAAAACACAAAACTTTTTTTTTTTCATGCGTGCAGCTACTAATACCGTCCATACGTTAATATTACGTCAAGATAGTATACCAGACACATTACATTTTTTTATTTTTGAATTCCTTACTTTAATATTCTATGAGTATGGAGCTCCATTTTCAGACCACTGCCCGTTGGCCAATCGGGCGGACCGAAAGAAAAATAATATACATACATACATAAATTCACGCCTGTTTCCCAGAGGGGTAGGCAGAGACTACGGATTTCCATTTGCTACGATCCTGACACACTTCTCTGGCTTCATTCACTTTCATAACATACCTCATACACGCTCGCCGGTTTAAGGTGCTCTTAACCTGGTCTTTATCCAGAACGTCTCGGATCTGATCAAGAAACCTAATAATATATTACCTATTTTTCGTAAATGTAAATATTCCGAATATAACGCCGAACAATGCGAACGGCTGTAAGCTGTCTTATAGTAAATGATTGCGTAAACATTTTAGTTTACCAAGGAGTATGCAATGTGCTTTATGAAACACCTTGACAGATATTTTCAAAAATTGAATCATTCATTGTGACGGTAATAGTCACTTATACCTACTTATTTAATTTGCGTGCTCTATTTTCGTTGTTATTTTTATTTATAGATAAAGGTTTTATTAGTAAAACTTATAATCATGCACGACCCAAGGCCAAAAAATGCCAAATCTATAAAAAGCAGATTCAGTGGTATGAGTCATCTTGACGATATACCATCAAGATCGGGCAACATGAGTACCATGTCGAAGACTACGTCACACTTCCTTGTCGCCTCTGAAAAACTGGATAAAATAACCCGAAGAGTAATAGCTCCGTATGCTCAAATAGAGAGGAAAGGACTCAAAGAAGACCGAGAGGAGCCCGAAATGTACCTCGATATAAATAGGTTTAACGTATTTTTGGAGGATTCTGTCGATTTAGATAGTTTGTTGTATGAAACTGCTATGGTTTTAAAGACTGTTACGGATAGTTCTGGTAAGTGCCAGCTGGAATGCACACTTGGAAGTTCATATATATCTAACATTTTTACGGTTTTTATTTCTGCAGGCATCGGTAAACTCTTTAATATCCACTTTTTGTATATTGCCTTCTTAGATCTTATGTAGACTCGATGCATTAAATTACATAATTAATTAGAGAGGTAACCTGACGTTGGCAAAAGTGCCGGGAAACTATTGAGAATTTATGGACTGGAAAGCCGAATGAACTTAAGACCAATCTTACGATTGGCATTTGCGAAGTCCCCATATAATGCTACAGGAACGAGCCCTATTTGTAAATTGTGTATGTCAACTTCAGGATGGCGCAGGTGTTAGTTTAAGTTCTTGACCGTCAGCGGCCGGCAGGTGGTCAGACACAATTGGTTTTTAATTATGCTGGACATGCCAGCAATCGACAGGTTTAGTTGTTACCTCGCTGCCAGTCACAGTGCGCCTAGTGTTGTGGGTTCGATCCTACATCACAATTCCAAATCTAAGTGTTTTTGTGTCCATTATTTAAATGTTCTAACTAAATATAATAATCTAACAATACGGATTATTCCTAGTGCAGAAGTCTCTAACGTAGTTAATTCCCACTGATCAGAAAGAGACGTAAGTACATGAGTTAAGCCGACGACCTAAAAATGGTTTCGATAGCATAAATGCATAAGTCATTAGACCGCATGTGGCCTACATGGCCTGATTATATTATTGATTGATACTCAATTTGTAGGCGTTTTTGTCTATATTGTGGACAAGCAGAAGAATGAAATAATCCTAATGCAACCTAACATAAATGATCCGGAGCGACATGAGATTAATATACTAATCGGTAAGCTTAATTTATTTAGTATTCATTTTTCATTTCTTACCCTCATTGTCATACAATAACCAACACTGCTTACTTGGTACCGTTCTAAACATTATCACAAGTTTTCTGCCGAATTGAATCACTAAATTCATACTTGTAAAATATAATTAGAATCTGCTACTCTACTATATTTTCTGATATATTTTTTTGACTTGATTAATCATTATCTTTCCTATTTTGTTTACAAATTCACGAGTTTATGAACTCTTATAATATCCATAAACTCGCAAAATATACCAATATTAAACTAATGTCTGTAAAAAAAAAAAACTCATAAAAAAGAAACTTACCTAGTAATAGTTCCATGGTCTTTTAGAGGAAGGTAAAACTGCAGCGGGTCATGCAGCGTTTACCAAAGAGTCTCTCCTTCTGGAAGACGTGCAGCGCGACCGACGGTTCTCTGAAGGTCTCAGATGGATTAACGCGAAGACCGCGCTTTGCATGCCGATCGTGAAGCCTGACGGCGAATGCTACGCTGTGCTCGAGCTTTATAGAACTTACCAGAAAACTTATGATGAAGTAAGAATACTAAAGTAGCTTTGTAATTAGCTACTACAACAAAAACTACGTAGATACGTCCAACTAAAGATTCACTTTAATTGGGGCAGATGCTGCGATCCTTCTATACTTTCCGCACTAGATGGTTGTATTCGGTCAATTACCCATACAAAAGTGAGCTGTCTAAGCGCATATAATTCGTCGCCTACGGCGCTCATAGCAAAAGATCAAAAAGTCATCTAAGGATATACCTAGCTAGTAATTCATTTCTTTTCCAAAACCGTATATCTCTCTGTCTTAACCGCGTTTTAATTGAATTTGGAATGGAATGAAATTAAAGAAATTCTACCCACCACCCGAAAACAACATAAGGGTTCTGTGATTAACTGTAATTTGGAGATTTTTAGATCAGAGATAGTCCAGATTTCAGAGACGATTATGTTGTAGTAACTTCCTTTTGCGGCTGGCCTTTCCAGAACGTGGTATACACAGTGGTGAGTGTGGCGTGCTGGGCCGGCGCCGCCGTGCACCAGTCTCAAGCGAGGGTCACTCTGCAGAGGACTTCTCATCTCAACAGCGAGCTCCGAGCGTTGCTGCAGAAATACTTCTGTGATCTTGCCACCATTGATACAATGCTTACTGATATGCTGGTATATATTTTTTTATTTAAGAAAAATTAAAAAGCTTTAGTATCGTGGAATTTGAATAACTGATACATATAGAATCACACTGATCTGAACCTTTGTATTCTCGAAGTCGCAAACATTTGGCCAGCCATGTTTCAAGCACTACGTAATAGGGGCGAACTTATTGCTGTTCACCAGGCACCAAAGGGCACGGACCTAATTTAAGACTTAGTAAAAATATCTTTGAAACCCTCATTAATAACTTTTGAAGCTGAAAGATAAGCGTGTGTTGCCGTTGCCGTGTTTGCCCGTTGTTGCTAATTACTTTAAGCACAGATAATATAATACTAGTACAGATACTCAATCCCATACAAAAATCTTGGACACGCCTAACTCTGGCTATTCTACTTGCTATTTTGGTACCTATCTTTTTACACTAGATGGCAGCACAAAACTAGCGCCATTGCTGCCATCTACCCATAACAAGTACACAAGTTCCGAATCCTATTTGATAACAGCTCATAAGAGATGGCGTTGTGACAGTAAAATAGGTACTTGACTGTTTACCACGGATAGAACCTATTTATACGAGCCGATGCAAAATGTGCGCAACCTTGAAAATAAAAGTTATCTACCTATTGTGCTGTGTGCCGAAATGCGTACGATCACACTTTGATGATTCTCATTTACTCGGTCGGATTTTTGTGAATATATCGTGTTGCTAACAAAATTTGACCTTGTATATATTTTTTTCATATAATTTTAATGAATGCGTTTTAAAAAGTAATAATAAAACAATATATTTCATTATGTATGCGATTGTGATTGATGTTCGGGTACTTTTAAAATAACTCATTGGCGTATAAAATTTTACTTTGGCAGTTAGTTATCTATATTTCACTATAATTGTAAATATAAAATAACATAAAATATGCGCAGATGCAGATTTTTGAAAACAACTGTGCAATGCTTAGTAGTTTAGTCTCTGTTGAAATTTACTGAGTTATGACTATTTATAAAATACATCACATAGATTATTTTGAATTTAACTATCGAAAAATAAATATAATAAACAGCACTTTTTTTTAATAGACTCATACAGTTACTCATTTGCCGTATAACAGACTCAACACAAAAAATCTGTTGAACATAATTTATTTTCTGTGTGAGAATCGAACCCATATATACTCCGCACGTCGATAAGTACCCGGTTAAAAGCGATTTAAACCACTACGCCATACTTGAAATCAAGTCACACGCCCGCGCGAGTATCGCCTGGCGGCGGCGTTCGGTTTATTCCGGTCAGCTTCGTGAATTTTCGTCTATAAATCGTGTATGAGCGCTGCCGGTAGCCGCGGCGTCGAGTAGCGCGCCTGCCTGCCGCGTCGATTCTCAATAGAGTCAAAGCTTGATTGTCAACTGAAGTTTTCTTACCCTGCCCACCCCCGCGCCCGCACCAGCACGTGCGATGAGTGTATCCTCTTCCAAAAGATTTCGTTTTGTTGTTGTAGGAGACATAAACTAAGACATTATTAGGCTATAAAGAAAAGATCTATTCATCGATCTTAAAGATTCCCTAAATTACGACTTGCCTTATTAATAAATATTTGTTAGATTTATGGTAACCAAAAGGCAGGTTAAATAAGTAATACTTTATTTTCAGATCATGTACTTTTTTTACCTAAGATAGTAAACATACTCTATTTGTTCAAAATAAGGGTGGCAACCCTAATCACAACTGTGTCTAACTAGCTTTCAGGCCCTTTGAAACAGATTTAGTCATGTTGCGTCTAGTGATCAAATAATACTATAAATTGCGTAAAAACCAAACTAACAAAGCGATATAAACAAAGTCTTTAATTTTATAGAATAATTATTATGATAGATTACTTACTTAATATTTACCTAACTATTTTTAGTAAAATGTTGCTATGATTTACTACATAAAACTCCATTTCTATCGGCATGTCTATCGTAAGTTTGTAATTCAATTCAGAATAAGTAGGTAGCACAGAGATAATGATTATTATAACGCCGACTAGTCCGACGACTGCGCTATATCTACTGCCGCACAAGCAAATGAAATTTGACAATAGAAGTTACGAGAACCGACCAGATGTTTAAATACCTATAATGCCATGTAGTACAACAAAACGTTTTGTTTAATACATTGACATTTGTTAAGCATATATATTTTTCATATTATAAGTAATGTCAGCCTCGATGGCGTAGTGGTTAGTGTAACCGACTGCCACGCCTGAGGTCGCGGGTTCGATTCCCGCATAAGACAAATATTTGTGTGCATGAACATGGATGTTTGTCTTGGTCTGGGTGTTTCTATGTATAATATGTATGTATTTACAAAAAAAAAAGTATATATGTATGTTTATCTATTGTCTAGTACCCATAGTACAAGCTCCGCTTAGTTTGGGCTAGATGGTGTTGTGTGTATGTGGTAGCTTATTATTATTATAGCTTATTATTATTATTATATTATTATTTCTTATTAATTAATATCAGTAGGTAATAAACAAATATTGAAGTAAACCAAAAGAAGGGTATGAAATAAAAACAATGTTTTTGTAGACTTGTATAAACATATAAAAGAGCCATCTAGCGTCACATCTAGCCCTATAGGTAAAATAAAAAGATAGGTAGATTAACTGTGTGATGTAAAAGATACTGATATATCGATATCTTTAAATCATAAAATAAATGCGTTTACCTTGATGCTCGTTAATTAAATATGTACAATGCTTATTTATAATAACATTTAAGGTCAATGTTCTTCCAATAAAGCATTTTGATTGATCTTAATATAAACATTGGAACTCATAGTGCCATCTATGATCTATTTTTGGAACTGTTTACTTTTTGTTCTAATTGGTACCCCATGCTTTAAGTAATAGTTAGCTTATTTGTGTAAGCACTCTCTAACAGGAAATCAAGCGTAGGATTGAAAACACTTACTGTTTTCAAACAATTTTAACTTGATGGTCATCATGTCATCCTATAATGCACTACAGGCAGTTGTCAAATCGTTTATCGGCGCAATGCGAAGCAGTTTCTATATCATTGACAAGGACCATATCAGTGATCATATCCAGGCCGACATGTGGGATGACGGTTGGGCCAGCGAGAAGACCACCATGCCTCGGAAAAAAACTAAGATAAAGTTAGTATATACTTAATTTTCTTTAGTTGTAATTATCAAGCTTTATAAGTGATTTTTTGACCAATGAGTTGACTTAACGTCGATTTTTCCCACATTGTGCTTGGTTTATTGATGTTTTCGCTTTTTGTAGGCAATGTATGGAAAGACATACCAGCGGTCATTCGTGTAGATGGTGTATTAAGAGTTTTTATGACAGCTTGATAACACAAATTACTCGTTAGGATATTGTTAGATTAGTTAGATACCAACTATATCTATATGTATTAGTTGTGAAGTATTTAATATAAAGGTCCGAGATCTTAAGCGTATTCTATGATAAGCTGAAACACACAAAGGAAGCTTTTTCGATTCTATAAAAAATGATGAGAATGAGATAGCCGCACACAATGCTAACAATATTCACAAAAAACCAAACGGGCAGTATTTACAGAAGAAATCTTCTTATGTTCAGATAAAACCTGAATGAAGGACCACCTGGGCTCTCTAAACTCAGTGGGATCTACGTAATTTTTACCGAGCTTATTCTTTTTTATAGTTTGTCACTGGAACAGTCACCAGCTGGTTTGGTGGCGCGAACAGGAGAGTCGTTGAATATCCCTGATGCGTACCACGACCCACGGTTCGCTAAGGAGGTGGACCCCACCACGGGCACTGTCGTGAGATCGTGCTTAGTCTCACCGATTGTAGACAAATCTGGAGTTATTGGTAATACCTTCAAATTTCTTGGAATGAGAGACTAGGTAAGATTAAATACTAATGTTACTGGCACAGCTAGCAGAGCAAGTTTAAGCGACACTGAAATATTGTTGATGAAGTATACGATTCCTAGGAATCGGGAAAAAATGTAGTCGCTTTGCTGCCAACGCAATGGTTATGATTAATCTTGCTATGAAGATCGCGCAGGATCCTTACTGGCAATCATAGGCCTCCTGAAGAATCGAAGAAGCCCTACTTAACACCAGTATTACGATATACATACATATCGTTGCTTGGCTGCGATTTCCTGTAGTTTAGAGGACTTTCGCAGTCGGGCTGCGTCGGTTATACGGCGATTCCATGGAAATCTCTTAAAAGAGTCCTACGTATATCGATTCTAATAAATTTAGTTTACAATCAAGTCTGGCATTCCAATACTTGACAGGTTAAAGTAACAGCATATTGAGAAAGACCCAATGCAATTGCTCAAATAATTAAATAACTATGTCTAGGTGTAGTTCAATTGACAAATAAGAACTCTGCCAAGCCATTCGACACAGAAGACGAGTTGATATTCGCTGTTTTTGTGAGCTACTGCTCGCTCATTGTGCACTTCTACAACATGCAGGAGAAGAAAATATACCACGTATGTAACTATTACGATAGAAGTAAAGGAATGAATATATGATACATTAGAAACAGGGTATACTGCACTTCGTCAGAGCCTAATAAAATACGATTCGCATTTTCTCCTTGCTCCTGTGCCATAAATACCTGCGTTTGTCGGCTGCAATGAATCGTGTTGTAATGATTTTTTATTAGAGATGGAAGAGCGAAATTGCTTGCTAAATGCATCTATACGAGTATACAACAAAAGAGGCAAACACGGTCTGCCTGATTAACCTACGGCTTACGCCTAAAGGCTAAGGTAACTGTTAGCTACCATTAGGTACCTTTCAGTTGCGCATTGTGGAATGGAAGAAACGAAAGAACTGGCAAAGGTTTATTGTACCTACCTCTTCCATTCCTGTCGTTTATGGTTTAATTTGAGTTACCTTTAATGCTGATTGCTTGAGGTTGTTCACCGTCTTCGCGTAACGAAATAATAGTATGTACTTTCATGTCGCTTCCTTGTAATGCCCGCCATATTCGTATCGTCATCAAATAATTGAAAACTGTGAGCCCATTACTCCAACTTGATTATAGGATGACAATAATATATCGATATGTATGAATTTTGTATTATTACAGAACAACCTGAACAGAGTATTCTCTGAGCTGATGAGTCTGCACCTAGCGCCGTGCAAGCACGACTTTGAAGAGCTGATGGAGACTCATGGTCTTTTGGTGCCTCCGACCAACTTTAAACAGTACTGTCACAAACTTTCTTCTTGTACTTACTTACATTGATGTCTATAATTATCGCAGGTTGTAAATCTTCAAGCCGTTTGTCAATAGCTACCTGTTAAACACACACCTATCAAAACCGACACGAAATCAGTAATATTTTTGCAAAATTTAACATTAAATCATAGTTAAGTGGTTAGTAAGTTCACTATAATTACATTTATGTTACCTGCTAGGTGAGCAGCGATAGCTCAGTGGGGAGACCAACAGATTGCAATGCAAAGGGTCTCGGGTTCGAACCCAGGTCGCGCACCTCTGACTTTCGGCAGTTATTTTTTTATTTTACTCGTCAAAATGACCACACTCCGCCTGATGGTAAGCAGTCGTGTGGTCTAAGACCAGTAGCCTCCACAACGTCCTCATAGCAGCCGAGGCGATGTTGAGGTCTCTACTTTGATGGCCTGAGAAGGTACTTTTACACGCCCCGCTTAAAGGACCCAGGATTGAAGGAAGAAGGAAACACGTGCCTCGGCAGAGAATTGAGCCTTGATCGTTCGGCAGAGGTATGAGGACCCAAACTTATTGGTACGCACTCTAGTCGACTCTACCGTCTAAGGATAGCATCTGAGCTCAGCAAGGAAAGAAAGGGGAGGGCGGGATAAGGTAGAATAACTCTTCACAGCACTCCCCGTGGTATATTCTGTAGAAACATGCCAATGAGGCAATGTCCCTACGGAGTTGCAGAGGTTCCAGTGAACTCGTGACCTCTGGATCTCCGATGATGATACAGCCCGCCGCTGTAACCTGTCAAGAGCGTCTAGCAAGTACTGCGCGGAGCTATCCCAAACATGAGAACAGTACTCCACGCAAGGGCGCACTTGTGCCTTATACAATAGGCACATCTGCCCAGGCGCGAAGAACCGCTTCACCCTGTTCAGAACTCCGAGTATTCGCGAAGCTTGCCTAATGACGCTCTCGATTTAGGTTTTGGGATTAAGGGATTCGAAATGATGTGCGTATTGATTGACAATTATCGCCTGCTCCGTACCTCAGAGAGCACGTTAATCCGTCGGTCCCGGCTGCTATGAACATCTATGGCAGTCGTTATTGGGGAAGTCGACACAAAAGATCCCACTGGGTCGAAGTGTCGCCGGTCTATACTGACTGGCCCCCACACAAGATAAGATAAGATAAAACCTGCTAGGTGCCGGCAAAGTATGATTCTTATATGAGAAGATACCGGCAAAGATATCACTGCCACACTTTAAATCGCCATTTAAACAACTTGAGTACTTGCTATACAACTTATATCTACAAAAGTATTCTACAAATAATATCTAAAAAAAGGCTGCCTCGGTGAGACAGTCGTAGTAATGTAGTATAGACTACCGTAGATGATGATGGTTTTGGGTTTGCTACCCGGGTCGGGCAAACTGTCATTGTGTTTCCTCAGAACCTGCACGAATCTAGAGCTGTGTCCGGTAGTCGACAAAAGGGTCACTTTTATGAGGGACCTAAAAAGTAGTGAAGAAATGTAGCTATGTGATGAAGAGTGGCTGTAATAAACCGATGCCTACCCCTTCAGATATATCTCTACATGTACATATATTTACAAAAACAATGTATGTACATACTATGTCTACATATATATATATCAACAAAATAAATATATATTGCAGATTCGATTTCTACATCAGCGAGAACAACAGGGATGAAATGTCGAGTCTCGTGTGCTACATGTTCACCGAAACTTTCGGTGAGAGGAACTTCGAAAGCGAATTCCTCGCAGACTTCGTGCTGACCATCCTCAAATGCTACAGAGACAATCCTTACCACAACGCGGATCATGCGTTCTGCTTCACTCACACCATGTTTCTGATACTCACAAATAATCCTGGGTATTTTGATCCTATTGAGGTACGTGAGTAATCTTGGGTATTATGATTCTGTAGAGGTACGTAAGTAAGGCAGGGTATTTTGATCTTATTTAGGTGCCTGAGTGATTCAGAGTTTTTTGGTCTTATAGAGTTACTTGAGTAATACTGCGTATTTTGTTCTTATCGAGGTACGAGAGTGATTCATGGTCTTATAATTCTATTGAGGTACCGTAAGTAAGTATTTTCAGCCTATTTGATATTAAAACAAGTGTTTAGTTAGTTCCGCGGCAAGTCCACACTTGTTAGCGACAAGTCCACACTTATTAGTGTGTGATCATGCGGTGTTCCTGGCAAATTGCAAAGTGCCATTGCTTTTTGCCGGTATTTAGTTGAGTCTTTTACAAATCACATGTCATACTTTACAAACATGCTACGCAATTTCCTTAACCTTCAAGTCCAGGTTGAATTTACATCTCGTAACCAAATGCATCTAAAGGTTCTATCCTTTCAGACAGTGGCGCTGATGCTGGCAGGTATATGTCACGACCTGGACCACCCGGGCTACAACAATAACTTCCTGGCACTGTGCAAGCATCCCCTCGCTAGGATGTACAAAAACTCGATGCTCGAATACCATCATTATTTTCTTGCTAAGAAAATTATAGAGGTATGTAGTTAGCATCTCATCACTTCGATGATAGAAAAAAAATCAACCAACCCAATTGTTTTTTTTTTATTATCTATGTGATGAGAGGCTATTCAATATTGGCGGCTGGGGTCATTTTCTTGGGCTTAGAAAATAAACAATCATCGCCTACATTCAATTCTAGAATTTAGACATGCCGTCCCAGGGTGGGCGAGGCCAAATGTAAACCCTCTTTAAGTATACGCCAATGCTAACCAAAGATCGTACCACCATTTTCTTTAATAGCATAAATTTGTAATCTGATTTTGGGAGAACGATACAGGCGATTTACTGAGTGTAAAAGAAACGCCGAAACGAAGACAGGTGGTAGAGTTTGTGACGAAAGACGTGAAATATCTTTTCATGCTATTATTATGTTCGTACACGTATAAAGCAAATATATACTGGTATAAGTAACATTAATGTAACTGCCTCCGTGGCGCACTGGTGACTGCTGTGCATGAGGTCTCGAGTTCGAATCCCGGGTCGGGTTAACAAAAAAAGTTATTGGATTTTTCTGTTAAAAAATCTCAAAAGCAGTCCGAAGGTAGGAAGTTGGCGGTGTTAGACACACCGATGCCTCGGAAAGCATGTAAAGCCGTTGGTCCTGCGCCTGATTTCTCTCCGGTCGTGCCGGATTACCGTCCCATCGGATCATGAGGGTTAGGGAACAGAGAGTGCACTTGTGTTTGCGTACATACTTGGGCACTATAATATCACCTGCGCAGATGGCCAGTCTCCGTTAAGATTGGCCGCCGACGCCGAAATTCGGCCTGGAGAACATTATTATTATTAAAATATTAAACTTTCGGCTTCGCAAAGTTTCCCTCAGTATACTGTATAAAACAGCTGTTTCGATCTGCAATTTGCAAAAAAAATTCGATGGATTATTTAATAGGTAGGCGAAACAGAAACGTATCGCATATGAAACAAGATACTAAAAAATGTTTATACTGTTACGGCTAGTGCCATCTGACGGCACTGTAGGGAAGAGTCGGCAGTCCCTTCTATTAATAATTTATTACAGCACCATCTATTGACATCTTACGGAACTACGTATTTGTCGGTACGAGTTGAGTGGAGAGAGCGCTGGCAGTCTCGAATCATCGCGCTGTTGCGTGTCATGTGTGACTTTTCTGGAAACCTCCAGAAGCGCTTTACCCGCGTATAAATAGAGCGCACGCGCACCGCCGAATCAGTTTACTATCGTAAGCGGTCAAGTGTTCATCAAAGCGAACGGAAACGAAAATACTACGGAGTTTGAAGCAGTTACAGTGGAAAAGTGTAGTATAGTGTTTGTTGTGTAATAAAGTTAATTGTGTGCTAGAATAAAACGTATTTTAGTCGGTAATATTGTTTTGTATTCTTATCCGTCGAACCCACGTAACAATATTATATAAATAGTACATAAATATTTGAATGCTAGGGTTGACTCGTTATCACCGTGATTGGCCCCGACCTCTCGTTGCCGACCGTCATATTCAAGATGGTCGGCGACGACAGGTGCTGGGGCGCAATGAGTTCCTTCTGCGAGACTGTCATCTCGCAGAAGGAGGCGGCGGAGCGGGGGCGTGAGGACGATCCTTACGCCCCGGACGTCCGCCGCCGGAGGAGGGGGCGCAGGAGACGCGCTTATGTCGCTCTCCTGCCCCCCACCTAGGGGCTCCGGGTGGCGGGGCCTCAGGGGACCCTGCCACCCGTAAACTAAAAGCCCCGAGAGGGCGCGCGCGGTGTTCCCGCGCGCCTTTCTGATGTCGAAAGGGGAGAGCAGTCAGGCTCTCCCCTGGGGACGAGAGGTGGTCGGGTCCGAAAAAAATGACCCGGCCGGCACCCACACGGGGGGGCCTGCTATGGTTGAATCTTTTAAGTTCCCAACTGGCCCCCCCCCCATTGGGTGAGAGAGGGAACACCCCAGGTTTTTTAGTGGGTATACCAGCGCGTCTTCTTGCTGGGAGTCCCACACGCCCCGCCGGTGCTGTCCCCTAGCCGGCGGGTAGTGCATGAAGCATTTTTCAAGGGTATCAAAAAAAAAAAAAAAAAAAAAAAGGGTTGACTCGTTAGTATTAGGATACCTACTTTTTCCATACTCTTTCAACAACAAAAGCAAGCTCAGTGGCGTAGCGTAGTGGAGGCTGCAGGGGCGGCAACAAATTCATAATAAATAATAATAATATATTTTAAATATCTTAACAATTTAATGACGAACGGGAGGAATAGGTACAGTACACAATACGGATCGACGGATAAGAATGTAAACAAGATTACCGACTAAAACACGTCTTATTCTAGCACACAATTCTATTTAAAACACAACAAACACTATACTACCCTGTAACTGCTGTAACTGCTTCAAACTCCGTACTATTTTCCCTTCCGTTCGTTTCGATGAATACTTGACCGCTTACGATTGTAAACTCACTTGGCGAGCGCTGGCCTTTCACTGTTATACCTGGTTTTCCGGAGTTCGGTACTACTCGGTACACGGTACGTAACAGTACGAGGGATTCAAGAATGTGCCAGCGTTCTTTGTCTTTTCGTGCCGACGAAGTAGTTCCGTAAGACTTCAATAGATGGCGCTGTAATAAAGTATTAGACGGAACTGCCGAGTCTTCCCCACAATGCCGAGAGATGGCACTGGGTGTAACAATATCTTAATTTATAACAACAACAATAATTTTGTTTGTCTTCACATATGAATAAAAGAATCTAACGTATGTAGAGATATAAAGCTTTTATAAAAAAATGCAAACCATATTAGTGACCCTTAATGACATATCTTTTTTTAATTACGGTTATATTTTCTTATGGCATATAATCAAATTATTTGGTGCCCCGTGAAATAAAATAAAATACTTAATATTTTCTTAGTTATAACGACCACCCTAGTATACAATAAGAGATCCAGATATTTATTTAAACATCCAGTAGTTGTTACATGAATTTTCACACACAACGTTTTTAGTAATATTTAGTTCGTGTAACTGCATGCATAATTAAGGTGTAACAGCGTTAACTTAATATATTTAAAAAATAGAATAAATGCCCGATTAGTAAAAAATAATTAAAGAATCAACAACAACAGCGGTAATGGGACTGGCCCGTATTTCTTTTTCGTTTTTTAACACAGCAATCTCTTGCGCTAGTGTTGATCCTGTTTCGCGTAGGACTTTACAAACATTCAAACAACATACACAAAGAACAACCAGTCTCGAAAGTCTTGAAACAAACATTAATGTATCAAACAAATAATATCGTCTTAAGTTTACCCGAATGTTATACATTGAAATTAAACACTTTATACGGATTTTGTCGCGTTGTTTATTTAACTTTAAACACTTTTATTACATATTTATTGAGAGATTCGAATCCACAACACTCGGCGTAGTCGCAGTGGCAAGACTGCCTCTTAATTGTTAGGTACATCATCCGTGCAGTCAAACAAACATGTTAGGAGCCGAAATATAGATATAGGTACAGGCATGGTAATGTTATCTAACATTACCGTGGTACAGGCGTGAACATCTTCGTCTGTATAAATTGTGAAGAAGTTTTATCTTACTACCCACATCTCACCTAAAAATCCTACACCTGCAAATAACACTACCCAATCCAAAGCTTTTTAAAATTACTTCTTACGTCTTCTTACCTGATATTCCAGGACAAGCACATCCTGGACAAGCTGCCAACGTGCGACCAGGAGCGCATCATGCAGGAGATCAAGTACAACATTCTGTGTACGGACCTGGCGGTGTACTTCCAGATCCGAGCGCAACTCACTCCGCTTGTCACTGAACACTTGTTCGACTGGACTGATAACTCGCACAGGAAGATGCTCAAGGTGAGTTGATAGCATGTTAGCTCGATATAGAACACGTTAACTTCTTGCTACGAACGATTTGATTTTCGTTGTCGTATTTTAACAATCCAAAACCGTCAGTCATAAGTGTCATAACAATAAAGCATAAACATAAAGCTCATAATTGATGGAAATATTGTAAACTGCCTATCGTATACAGATATGTGTCTGCTATGCCCCTCGATCGATGCCTTAAGGCAATTACTTAGGGTATGTGAGACATCACATGGACTCCTATAGGAACAATGTAAAAAAAAGTGTAGTCATGGTGTTTGAAGTAGGTGCAAAGAAACTAAGAACAGTGCCTGTACCTATACCTTTACGGGTTATCACTCGTTAGAGTACAAAAATTTAAATACTTGGGTCACATATTGAATGAGAACCTCGATGATGACGAGGATATTGAGAAAGAGCGGAGAGCGTTGTCGGTCCGATGTAATATGCCGGCTCGCAGGTTTGCACGTTGTACAAAAGAAGTGAAGCTCACACTTTTTAAAGCATTTTGCCAGAGTTTTTACACGTGCAGCCTGTGGGTTAGATATACTCAGGGGGCCTACAACGTTCTTCGCGCGCAGTATAATAGGTAACGCCTTCGGGGTGCTTTTGAGGCTCCGATTGTGTACTTGTGTAGTGCATCAGGCATGTTTGCGGAGGCGCATACAGACAGCTTTAAAGCTGTAATGCGGAAGAGGACAGCATCTCTGATGCAAAGGATTCGCCGGAGCAACAACAGTATCCTAGAGATAAGCCAGACTGTCCCTTCCTGTGAGACTGGACCCGGAGGCATAGCGGCGGGGCCGGTGCAGCAGCAAGATACATAAATTAATTTTAATAATTGTATATATTAACATAGCTTTTTAAGTAATTTTGACTAACAAAATATGGATGAATATCTGAAATAAATGTTTATCATTATTATTATAACTCATAACTAAACAGGCGCCACAAATATACCCTCAAAACTGTCAAATGAAACGGTACCTAGTGTACGTAGTAGGTACCTACACTCAGCATAAATATTATTTTTAAATAAAACTATGTACCTACCTACTTCATACGGATATAATAGCGTTGTTAATATTAGCAACACTATTATTACATACTTTTGAAAGTGTTACTATTAAACTTTATTACTATTTCAGGTTATTTAAATTATTAAACTTTTTAGATTTATACTTTCCCATATGTTTCAGTTGCTTTTCAACAGCCACGGTCATGCGGAGATCTCCCAAGTTGTTGAAGAGCAACCAAAGAAAAATAGCACCTTTATATTATTTAAAGTTTAACAGTAGTAGTTTAATAGTTTCAAAATTAGGTAGGTATATAAAAACAGTTTCAAAATAATCAATGCGATATAATCCGTATAAAATAGTTTAATTTTAATGTATGACATTTGCGTTACCGTAAGACTTACATACTTACAAATATTATTATGTTCGTCTCCAGTAGAAGCGCGGCGGGCAGAATTCTGCGGACAGCATTTTTAATAAAAAGGTAGAAAATGCGGTTATTCCATTGCGTTACATATGATTCCAGGGTATATTAATGACGACTAGCGATCTGTCTGGGAGCTGCAAACCGTTTGGTATAGCGAAGGAGAGGGCCGAAGCTGTGTATGAAGAATTCTATGAACAGGTTTATTATTTATATCATAATAATAATAGTTTATTAACTGTCCCACTGCTGAGCACGGATCTCTTCTCAGTGTGAGAAGGGTTACGTCATTTTCTACAACGCTGGCCCAGTACGGGTTGGCAGACTTCTCATATATTTAAGAACATGTTTTAGAACTCTGAGACACAGGTTTCTCTGAGTTGTCGTGTACCGTTAGAGCAAGCATAACGCACGAAAAGTCAGAGGTAAAAGAAAGCCGTATTTGGACAGCAGATTTGTGAGAATAATAGTATTAAAATAAATTGAACGCGCTTGTTCGTATGTCTACTCTTTGTTGGTATAATAAATTGCTTGGATATTCCAGGGCGACAGGGAACGTGAAATGGGTTACACGCCCCTTAGCATGATGGACCGGCGCCGCAGCATCAACCAGCCTGCGGAACAAATTCAGTTCCTCTCGGTCGTGGTGCTGCCTTGCCTGATGCTGCTTCAGAACATATTTCCCAACACCAGCCCGCTAACAGACAGTTGCAGGTGAAAATTGTTGTTTCAGTTTACTCTCCCTTAGTTACCTGCTTATGATCCTTGTATAGCGAGTCTCCACATGAAAGACGCAGACTTCAGTTCTTTTTGGTTTTTGGACACAACCTTCGATGATTAAATGTTTTGTCATGTTTGATATAGCAGTGTGCTGAAATGCATTCTAATTATATTGACAACACTCAACATAAGTACGAGATCTTCGTCCATGACCATGTAAAGTTATTATGACCTTATGCCTTTTAATTTCATTTAAAAATTCACGTTACTAGTTTGATAGAATTCACAGCGCTTAGCAGTCTTAGCACTGGCCTTCTGATAATTGAAGCTGTTATATTTTTATAGGCATATATACATGCAAACAAACCTACCTACCTGCTAAATGCTTACTTACCGTAGGATATGGAAGCTTGCAACTCTAGGAGTACAACTCGCGAGATGCCAGCACTTAAAGCGACATAAGTTGACAGCACAGAACCTTCTCACGTATCTTGGAAATCCCGCTTACCGCAGGAACATACAAGCCTAAGATTGTAAAACTAAGGTATCTCCCCAAACGTAGCTTTTTAATGTTCGTGAAGCATAAAGCCTTGTTACATTACAGGAAAACGCAAGAGTGCTGGCATGAGGAGATAGAGATCAGAGGTCAGAAACTGTGGCGTCAAGATGACTCTGTGCCCTCCATGAAAAAAATAGTAACTAAGCAGGACCAAGAGTGAACATTGTTGTTAAATAATATTATAATTATGTTGTTATATTCTTAATAAATATTTTTTTAATAATCCTTTCTACAAACATTTATTTTTAAAACTACATAATAGGTAGATTTTATAATGTAAAATAGAGAATATAGGTATACTGGGTGTTTCTTAGTATAGTGAAAACCTCTCAGGGGGTGATTATACTTGTTATTATGAACAATACAACAACAAATACACAATAACAATAACAAGTATAATCAATCACCCCCTAAGAAGTTTTCATTCTACTAAGAAACACCCAGTATTTTAGATCCGCGTTGCTTAGGAACCCCGCCATGGCCCTAAATATCACAAGATACTAAGTGATAGGCGCTTGCGAGACTGATATTATTCACACATTAGCAACCCTTGAAAAGGAATTATGTTGCCAGGGCAAGAACGAAGCAGGCGATAATTGTCAATCAATACGCACATAATTTTGAAAAGTCTAACTTCCGAAAGTCAGAAGTGTGCGCGACGTGGGTTCGAACCCGAGACCCTCAGCATTGCAGTCTGTAATAATATGTAAAATAAATTGTATTTTATAATATTTGTAAACAATTTTTTTCATACTCTTCACAAAGTTCAAAAATATTATTTTATATTTATTTTATTCGTTCACTCTTTGACATCCATTCTGTAGTATTAAGTATTTTAGTACCGGTATCACTGCAGTTCAATTTAGGATTCAGTCATAATTGAATATGGTGAATTTTTAAATTTAGTTCGATGGATCAGCAGTGCCCTACACGAAATCCCTTAACTAAAATTAGAGAATTTTTGCCTTATTTTAGTTAAGTGAAAATTACAACAGAATTGGCACCAATATTGCGAAAAGGTTGGGATACGTATCATGAATTGGCCAGCACGCAGCCCGGTACTTAATCCCATTGAGCATGTTAGGGACAGTTTAAAAAAAGCTATATATGCGAGAAATCCTGTGCCCACATCAGTGGCACCACTAAGAACAGCGATTTCACAAGAATGGAACAATATTCCGCAAGACCGTTTAAAACCCTAATCAGATCTATGCGGAACCGATTACAATCTGTAATAAGGTCAAGTGGAGGCAATAAACCTTATTAAAAGAAAAATAAACCTGTGCTTCAACTTTTTTTATTGTAAAAACTATTTTTCTATAATATTAGAAATACATTAATTAATGAAAAAACACTACACGCACACAACCATGCATTTGACACACGCAGTCGAATCGCGTTCGTTTTATTTCGGCATTGTTCGTGCTGATGTCGTACTACTCTTCGTAACTATGGTTACATACCTTATTTATTTCTATTTGTAATAAAGAAAACAAAGTAGCGAGCTTAGGAATATCGTCAATGAAAGAGTAGAGTCAAGTAAATAATAATATGTTAAAAAACGATAGGCAAATTAACCTGTATAGCCTTGACGAAATCAATACAACCATAACGATCAAACTTAAAATTTAAATCAATTATGGTCGAATTTCGATTACTAGGCGACCGCTTGTTTGTATAAAAAGTTTGAATACTTGGTTAAAATGTTTATTTCAAAGGCGTCTTGAACATTGATGCAGTTTATGAGTCCGTCAGTGTAGTAGTGACGGCGCGTCACACTACACCCTACTCAGCGTAGAAACAACATAAGGTTAAGGCCCGGTATCTACCAAAGCAGAGGAGAGGAGAAGAGCTGCGTAGCTGGCAGGTTATTTCCACCAAAACGGAGAGATGCGTAGCGGAGAGATGTGAGCTGTAAGAGCTCGAAACCAGTCAATCGAATGACGCTTTCGGGTGTGCGAGGCGTGGAGAAAAAGCAGCGAGGAACGGGGCGCGCGAGCGCGGGCCGCGCCGTGTCGCCCGGCCGCCCGGCTACACACATCTCCGCTTAGGTACTCGCTCACGCCACAAAGTTCTATATAAAAATTAAATATCTCCTCTCCTCGCCACTTGATCCATTTCCACCGAAGCTAAGCGGAGAGATGTGGATGTAAAGATATCGGATTGGTTTATTCAGTACACATCTCCTCTCGTCTCCTCTCCTCTCTGCTTTGGTGGATACCGTGCCTTATTATGAGGAGATTTACACCAAACCTACCGACGCATATCAACGGTTTCACACCAATCTATGAAATAAGTTCGCCGGTACCAATCTGCGGGCTGTAGCAGCAGGTTGTCGATGGAGCACGATGTTGTAACCTTATGGCCATATTCATAAAACTTATAAGAGGGTTATAACACCGTTACTAGTAAAAATTCCAAAAATATTGTTTGTAATAATGCATAAGAATGCTAGTTTGCCAAATAACTATGCTGTACCTATACAAATAATAAACGTATACAATGTATGAATAAAGTTATTTTACAGTGTATTTATTAGACACACTGAGTATTTTAACTTTTAACCTTTAGTAAAATATAGGTACTTTTTATGAATAAGGCCGTTAATTTGCAAATTCGGTCGCTCATCTTAGGTGATACAGTAACAATCAAAGACACAATGACATGATAGCAAATTTATTTATCCTAATACGATAGACGATACAATGTAATCCAATTTTATTCGGTGTACAACGAAATATATGTAAATTATACTTCTGTAACTAAACAGTCGATTATTACCTAATGGTGGACACACTTCATAGCTAGTGATATAAAGCTAAAACATTTTTTTTATTATTTTTGTACACCAGTCTCTTAGTGTCATTCCTTATCTGAGAACATTATTTTTTATAATTTCTATAAATAATATTGCCAATCTCCTGTTCACCCCTGTAAATAAAGAAAACACATTTTTTTAACTATTACCTAATTTACAATCTATATTATTCAGATTACTTTTAACTTTCGCTCTTTCAACGCACAACGTGCTTTGTAGTTTTATACAAAACTGTTCAGCCGTTGTTTACATCTATACCCATAGAATAACACACAATAAATACAATCAATTTACTTAACGAAATAGTAAAAATGAATAAGACATTAAAATAATGAGATTTATAATACGTTATGTGTCGAAATATACATGACAAACCACAAAACTAAAGGGCCAATCGACATAGATACAATATAATGAATAATTTCAACAATTCCGATAATATTGCTTAATATTATTAAACAATAACTTACTTTTTGTTCTAATTATATTTTTTATCTGTGAATAAACATTATGCACCTCGTGACTTTCAACGTTCCATTTTTAAAAAATGAAGAAGAGCATTACTTTTTTAAAAATATAATCTGTGGAATGCTGTGCTGTGTTGTCTGTTGTCTCAGTTTGCATTTTTTTAATCACTGAAGATTATTGCAATTTGTGATTTATTAACAAAAACTAGAAGGCAAAGTCATTATTGATATTTTTTGTCACAATTGCAATAATATTCAAGTAGGGGAGAACTTTAAACCTACTCTCTTGTTACTAGTGCTGTAACTGGCCTATAAATCCAATATCTCATATTGTCTTTTGTTATATAACAAAATTATCTGCTATGCCACATCTCACAGGCATAACACATCGTAATATCGCCTATTATTAGGATATTGTCACCACAAGATACGTCCATTCGTAGTCCTTTATAAGATTTGAGCTAGCTCAATCGTTTGTAGCGAAACGACCGAACGAAACCGAGCAGAGTAGGAAGGGCCGTTTACTATATGTATTTAAAAAAGGATTCGCGTTACCTTCGAAGAGTAACAGGGCGTAAGTCGATACTGATTTTATGAAAATCCGTAAATAAGTTAACGAAGTCTGTAACTATATTTTCATATTGTACTAATGGATAAAGAACATTAATCTAAAAATCGCGCAGTAATTAGAAATATTATACCTATAAAAAATTACATAGAGCTCAATTTTGAATAACCGCAAAAGTAACTCCATCTAGGGATGGTTAGGTATAACAGGTTATAAAATTGCTTAAATTTTATGAAGAATATCGTAGATATGCCAAGTAATATCGACTCTTTAAGATATGTAAATTTATTTATGAGAACAATAACCCGACTTCTGTCTTTGGACGATACTGGTACAAATTTAGTTTCATACTATGCTGTGGGACATTATTGGTAGATAGTATTGTCACAAAGTGGAAAGGTACAGAGATCCGGCTCTATCCAAAACAGGTGCACTCACACATAAACAATTATATTCGCTCACTATACGCTGTCAATGTTTCAGTGAAGTTTTCGTACATCGGCCATCTGTACATAATTCTATAATTTGTGGTTATTGACTTACGCCTTCTACAATTCGTAACGAATCATATGTGTATAGAAACTGGGTGTAAAAGATCTTGTTGCAAATTACGAAGACATACAAGTTTTATTAGTATGTAGGGTCGTCACACGAGGCCGGCATGCGCTTGAATAAGTAATCATTCACGCAATGCACAGCTGTAAGTCGAACGATAAACTCAGCTCTCATAACATACAAGATAGGACCCGGACACAGCCCGAATGAAAGTCTGGTTTAAAATTGATTGATACTTTCAGAAAAGTATTCTATATTTTCTACCTACCCGCAAAATTTCAACAAAATCCGCTCAGCGGTCTTGCGTTACATGCGTTCAAACATCAAAACTTTCATTTTTTATAGTATAAATGGGACAGGGGAACACACAATGGCTACTAGATAGATAATAAATATCTTTGAGAATTTATTCAAGGCACGCCACGGTTATTGGTGGCGGAACGAACCGGTGGGCGTGTGTATCTTTACTTTTTATTATCTTAGTGAACAGGTATAAGAAGATCTTAGTTTATAATAGTTGTTTTGTAATTCTAACGACCGTTCGTGCTTGAAGTCTTATAAAATATGCATGATGTTACACATTTTTCAATAATACTTAGTACAATAGTACCATATTCATATGTCTCACGCATGTACCTGCGCAAGTTGATAAACGCCGTGCAAGATAACGCAAAAACAAGTATTGTTGGGATACAGACCTTCTGTGTAGCGCGTCGATACATTTGGTGATACACAATGCGAGATTAATTAAAACATAAACAACGCTAGGATCAATCTTACACCGTTACGGTCGTCTTTAATACTCACGAAAAGTAAAATTTTTGACATGGGTAATATTTTCTTTGGAAGTTTAGCGAAGATATTATTAACAATCGTAAATCAATCCGTGGCTAGGCGACTATGAATTTAATGTTGCTTTCGAGTATTCATTGTTCAATTCGGTGCGAACGGAGTTGGACGATATAAATTATAAACCTGGTCACCCAGTGCCTTAGTCGCAGAGGTAGAACTAAGTTAAACGATCGATCTATTCAACATCACATGATTTCCTAGGATACAAACATCTGCTTAGCCGAGTAGATCCATATAGGCCAATACACTGTCACACAAGGAGGTTGGTTTTAAAGTTCGAAGCTCGCGTCTCGTTTATATATTGTCTATTATGTGTTCCGTATTTTCCCGGGAACGTAGTTCTTGTCTATGGTTGGCTCTTGCAGGAACATGTGAAGGCATCTCTCGTTCTGTGCCAAGGGGTGGCCGGCTATCTTGTTGATAAATACTTCTAGACCTGGAAAATAGAAAAACGAGGTAAGGATTTTGAAGTGATCATTTACAGAATCATGACGTTATTTCTAACAAGATATATATTTTCAACAGAAATATAGCTGGGTAATTTTCACTTAAAAAGGATCAAATTACTTGCGGTCTAAGCGAAAGGATAGAGTGTCAAACAATGATTGTGCCACACTTCGTAATGTTGTTGAAACTTTCTTGAGAATAACACATTTTAATTGACTCAGAGATAAAATCCTAATTAATTGTAAATTTTCCGTGTCACTATATTTATTCCTAGTGCAGTTATTGCTGATTATTTTTAATTTATTTTTAATAATAATATAATTAATTTTTAAGAAATGATCAAATCATAATATGCTTTTGATGTTTTTAGGTCCCACGTAATAAGACGATCCTATTTGCATTTGCTGAGGTTCTTTTGTGTTGCCTTTTCTAAGCCGGGTGCAAAATGTCAAGAATAATCGATGAAAAGAGTATACGATCTTCGATGATATAAATGCTTTTATAGATGCGCCTGCATGTGAAGTCATAAGTAGTCTACACCCTCGCCTACTTACCAAAGAGGTAGCTAGATGTTAAGGGTACTACAAACTTTTTTATTGCCTTATGTTATGTGACTTGTTAAGATGAGGAAAGCGGGCGAGCATTTGCAGTTGGTCTGTCGCTGAATCCGCGCTGTGTATTGTGGGTTTGAATCCTATACAACTACTTGTGAGATACACAATTGATTTTGCCGAGATCGGTTTTACTTTGTATTCGTTATTTATGTATTTGTAATGTCCCTCGCAAGGCAGGACACGAATCCTAAATCGGATATTGATTTAAAAAATAAGGTGCATGCATGCAATTGGCTTATATGATGGTAAGAGAACCTTAGCATTAGGTAATGTCAGTTAGTGCATTTGGTCAATTTAAACCTCGCTCGCTGTACGTACTTGTTTATTTGTAAGTGCGGTTATTTTTGCATGAGTCAAACATCTGTACCTATGTAATTTATGTCTGTAGCTTCTGTGAAAAAACGTATGTGAGTTTCTATGTACATAGATATTGCATTCTCACGCCTCTATACCGGAAAGGAGGCGTATTATACCTACATGCTATACATGCATATGAGCATTTGAGAGCAAGCTTCATGCCTTCAACAGTCATACTACTGGCTAATTCTTATCAGGAAAACCCAATAACTCTTTGCCCGATTCGCGAACCTACCCGAGACCACACACAACAGTCACATTCACTGCTACTGCACCAGCGAGGTAGTTTGCGTACATTAATTTTGTTTTTATATGCGCCATTTCTCAAGGTGTTTTATAACTTCGAGAGTCTTAAAGAACAATAAGTTAACATACCTGTACACAAGACTAATAAACGTTGCAGAAACAGTCTATTGTAAATAAAAACTGTGTTTTCAGTGTCACAATTATGACAAACAAACATTACGACATCATTAACATTTATTCAATTGACATTTATTTTTAATTAATTAATTATTATAACAAATACAATGTTAATTGAGTGGGTAATAAATACTATCTAATATATTTCGTTCCTGTAGTTGAATTAATATTATTAAAACAATCTCGATGGCGTAGATGTATTTAATGTGATTACTGGACTTGGGTTCGAATCCCCAACATAATATTGAGGTTTTCTACTATGAAATTCTAAATAGCAGCCCGGAGTCCGAAAATTGGCGGTGGTCCACACCCCGTGCCACGAAAAGAACGTAAAGCCGTTGAGCCTGCGTCTCATCTCTCTTCGATCATGTCGCATAACCTTCCCATCATATTATGATGACATTCGATCTGCAGGATATTATGTTGTTATTCTTCTCCCTAGCCTTTATTATTCCCAAGTCAC
Organism: Catocala nupta; assembly: GCA_963675205.1. Lineage (NCBI taxonomy): Eukaryota > Metazoa > Arthropoda > Insecta > Lepidoptera > Erebidae > Catocala > Catocala nupta. The sequence goes on from OY776093.1 coordinate 27,029,068, forward strand.
TTGGAGTCGGCTTTTCTGGTCTAACCGGATTTGACTGGATATCAGTTTTTACACGGAGCGGCTGCCACCTAACCTCCGCAACCCGAAGGCTAACGATATCCTAAGGCTAGACCAGTGTCAGGATATTATAGGGCACTGACTGCCCAATAACGACTGCCATAGATGTTCATGGCAACCGAGACCGACGGCTTAACGTGCTCTCTGAGGCACGAAGCAAGCGATAATTGTCAATCAATACGCACATAATTTCGAAGTCATATAATTTCTGAAAGTCAGAGGTGCGCGACGTGGGTTCAAACCCGAGACCCTCCGCATTGCAGTCTGTTGGTCTATTTAAATATTTCCAATTCATATTTCATTTTTAAATATACATATATAAAATGCTTACTGCCCTACCGGCATCGGGAACAGGGTCCAAGCCAGTGGTTAGGATTCCAGAGACAGGAAACCTCCTCACAATACGTGCCGTATCTAAAACCATCATACCCTTGATCCAAGCACCTAACGCGAGCCTCTTTAGATGGTGATCGAATCCACATCCCACATGTCGACAACCTCGCGAGTTTAATCGAGATATTTAATTTATTATTATTATTATTATTGAAACAATGCATAAACCTTCGAGTAGCAAGCTGGCCTATAATGACACCCCAAAATAGATTAAACGTTTCAGAGATCCCGGAAAACTATGCTTAGATTCTCGTAAGTTCGACAAATACAAGAGGAGAAAATGTTAAATCTATTATAACAAACATGTATTTAATAGTTTATACAGCTGTACCGTATTGCATGAAGTTTTGGTGTATAGGTAGGTTAGTCCATGACCTGATTTCTCTCGCTAAAAATGAGTTCACAAGTTTCAAGGGTAAAGACAAGGCGAATGCCGCGCGACCGGCCTGTCTGTCTGATGTCCATTTTCATTTTATTTAGAAACTCGTTACATAAAACATGCATACAATCTACACATATAATAATATCGTAACGTTTTGTTTATTTATTTGTGCAAACTGATCTGCATAACGGCCGCAACGATTTAAATATGATTTTCAGTGATGTATAGAACTGACAGGGATTGTAAAATTTATATTAATTGGCAAGTAAAAGACAAATCAGCTTATTGATGCGTCAGGTTAAAAAAGCGAGTATATGCATATATATTACTTATCATCATATCAAGTAGGTATTAGGCAGAAACTATAGGTTACAACTATGATAGTTATCCTAAACTAGCTTAAACCTAGCCTTTATAGAAATTGTTATCACATTCTTCTTCTTGTCTCAACTTCAAACCATGTTACCAAACTTTTTTGCCTTAACGATATCTAATTAAACTACTTACATATTCAAACTTTTTAGAACAAACACCACAAACGTTGCATACCTCTTATTTTTACGTATCACAAAAGAGTTAAGATATAGATAGCACATTTCGTAGTGTTATAGAAATTTAGATAAGTACATAGTGTTTTCTGAGAGTAACGCCTTTTGACTGACTCAGGGATGAAATCCTTCTTTATTGTTTCTTCATCTTTTTAACAAATATAGAGGTATTTTTTATAAGATAATAAAACATTTTGCCTGCCATGTATTTAATTTAGAGTTAATTTATAGATAGCACAATCTTTGACTCATATTTATCGAAACTACGAAGTGTTTGATACAAATAAGATAATCGAGTAATTGTGGTTATGTTTAAAAGAATGGAGTATGTAATTTGACACACCTACAAATATTTGTAAATATCCGTTTGGCAATAGTTGTACTGTCTATTCTTACGACATATCTTATAAAAACAGGCATTACAACTACATACAAATATTCAGTACAGTGGTACCAAGTTTATATGAATTACGCATGTACCGGCGAGATGAGAAGCATTTAACAAATACTATGAAAGCTTTGACAAGTTTTCAATGTTTGCTAAATCACCAATCGATATTTGTCCTTCCTTAGGCGCTTAAGTTATATACTGTTATTAGTTGAATAATTTCACAAGTTCAACAGAAACATGTAGTAAATAGAGGGACGCCTTTGCCCTGCAGCGGAGTATAGGGAGAAATAAATGAGAAATGTTTTTAAAATCACCAATATTGAGGTTGCGTGTCAATTGGAAAAAAATAAATAAATAATTCTATCGAGTAATATCGCTACGAGACTGCGCAAACGAGGTTTGACGTAACACCACACAACATATAAACATGGTCGATATTTACAAAGAAAATTTACACGAATTAAAAAAATGGCATATCTCGACACACCCACTTGAGAATGCTTGTAAACATAAGATTGTTGACAGACATACCGGTTATTTTAAATTTGGAACAGTATTTATGAAAAACAGCGTGCGTCACACCGACACATAAAAATACTTCGCCATTTTATAATATAGTGTTGTGACGCAGTCTAGTGTGACGTCACGCAACATCACGACATTAAACTAGAATGGCATAGTAATGAAATTGATAATAAACATTTTTTGTCGTTAAATGAGTCTTTTGACACCAATAAATATGTTGATTAGTTTGACTGATAGTGTATTTACGAATTTAGATAATTAAAACATTAATGAAACGAGTATTGAATACATGAATACAATTAATAGTAACTGTATATCCTCGTAGGGTAGGCAGAGATGTATAACACCACCTGTTTTTAAGTCCTTGGTAGTAGAACGTGAGCCTAATGTGCTTTACTGCGTTTACTGAATTACCTAACAGAAAAACTGAATATCACTGTCCGATCCGATGTAACTCGCACATTGCTCGCCTCCAAAGAACGAAATTATTATTTAAGACAAATCCCGTGCTATGAATGATTCCTGTGTTGCGTAAACGTATGTACTTACATGGAAACGTTTCTGTCATTAATATTAAATGAGAAAGTGTGTTTGTTTGTTTCATTTATTTTGTAACAAAGACATCTTCCTCACTAGGAATAAATCTTGTGTCATCGAGGACTACAATCAACAAACACAAATAATATCAAGACACGGCACAATTATTTGTGCATTATTTGATTTTTAGGGTTTCGTACCCAAAGGGACGGGACCCTATTACTAAGACTCCGCTATCCGTCCGTCTGTCTGTACGTCTGTCACCAGGCTGTATCTCATGTACCGTGATAGTTAAACAGTTGAAATTTTCATAGATGATGTATTTCTGTTGCCGCTATAACAACAAATACTAAAAAACAGAATAAAATAAATATTTAAGAGGACTCCCATACAACAAACGTGATATTTTTGCTCGATATTGATAACGGCAACAGGTAGACGCTTGAAATATTCACAGAATATTGAGTTATATTATTCATTTCAAAAATAAATAATTAAATTAAAATTAAATTAATATTTAAAGGGGGCTCCCATATAACAGACATTATTTTTTTGCCGTTTTTATAGATAATGGTACGGAACCCTTCGTGCGCGAGTTCGACTCGCACTTGGTCGGTTTTTTGGCTCGTGTGGGGATCAAACATACAATATTTGGTGCAGTAACAGTACCAATGTGCACTTACTTATTGTCAAAGCAATAAGCAAGAGCAGTCTGGATGCGTACAGCGTATTAATAAGGTAATCATCGCTCGCTTTAACGGTGAAGGAAAACATCGTAAGCATATCTGAGAGAGCTCCATAATGTGCGAAGTCGGCCAACGCGCACTGGGTCACCGCGGAAGACTATGGCCAAATCCTTCTCACACTGAGAAGAGGCCCGTGCCCAACATTGGAAAGATATTATTATAATATCGAGTAGGACAGTTTTATTCACGTCTTATTATAATATAGCATGTTTCGTTTATTTATTCGGACATCCGATATTTTCGATTTCGACATCACCACTTTAAATACAAATCAGCTGGCGTGATATTCACGATTCAATGATTTAATTGATGCTCGTTCACGCAACGGACAATTACGACTACAGTCATTCGTGTAGATAAAGATCTTGTTAACATACTTCATACCTACATAATTCAAGCCTGTAAACCGCGAGGCGGAGAGGCAGAGATGTATAGCCATAGATTTGAACAGCTGTTTTTAGCATCCACATAAATGGCATATTAATTGTCCCCTACTGGCAGTCTGGCACTTGTCCAGACTCTGTGCTGCTAGCAAGAATTCTTAAACAGAAAACTAAACAATCCTGACTGACCCGGATCTCGAAAGATCTCCAGGGCTTCCCTAATAGATGAATCACTAAAGTTTTTAATAAATCCTCAGTATGTGGGCTGGCTCAGTTGTTGAATTGTGCATGAACGAAAGCACAACTGCCGATCGTGAGCCTCGGTATTTGATTTCCGGATTGAACAAAACAATTTTGAAGGATTTTTTAATAACATTACCGCTACATTACTTGGCTTTACGCTTCTATTAATTATGACGTAAAACACGGGACAAGCTTTCGAGCAAAATAGTAGTGACGATTCTAGATGACGCAATAAGCGGTAAAGAAAAGACCTACTCCGTAGCAACATAATACATACACTACTGAGAGAAACGGACTCCCCAATGTGACATTGACAATGTGTGTGAATTCAAACATAACAACGAGATAATTATATATGAAAACTAGTTGCCAAATCATTTTGCACACACATATAAATTGGACACTGCGTTACAATGTGTGTGACTAGATTTTACCTACGACTTCGCTCTCATAATTTAAAGTATCTTCACTATAACACAGGGATACGATATTAAGACTGCGCCGAGCGAAATGTGCCAAAACAGGCGGTCACAGTTAAGTTGATAAAGTCAACACTTTTTGTTTAATACAAATATAAAATATACATTTATCTTAACAATGAATGTGATTACTCCGTGTAAAAAACTTAAAATAATTAATATTTTCGTCTACAAAATTACGTAAATTTGCACGAAAAATGTAAGCTCGTGTTACGTGATTTTTAGATTATAACAGTAGAAATCTATCCTATTTTCCAGCTTAAACGAAACATAAATAGTTATATTACAATTTGTCCGAACTAAATATTTAAGTTATTGGTTCACAAAGATACATATTTATCAAAAAAGCAATTCAAATCCTCCATACAATTTTACTATGGCGGCCGCGCGCCGATTTGAGTATCGAGCTCTGTCATTCAGTCCAACCGCGATGCTCGGCGCAGTTTTAACGACGGCTAGCGTAGCGGCATAAGAGATGGCGTCATCACTGCCACTGTGTCGAGTGCTGCGGGTTCGATTCCTAGGTATTCTTAGTGTTTGTTGTTTGAATGCTTGTAAATCGACGCAGAATTGCGATAATGTGGTAGTTTTCTTTTTAAAGTACAGAAATGCATTTTCTAGCATATGTGAAAGTACTTGTCGCACACCAGTCTTTAAACTACTCGATTAAAAAAAGACATGTCGTTCTGTAACATGACCGAATGACGAACAAGCAAACGCATTGAACATGAATGACAGTAACTTATACCTATAGAAGTTAATGAGGTTTACGTAGCAGTTATCCTACCAAAATGTGTGGGACAATTCTATACACCCTTCCTAACCTTCACGCCCATAACAGCTGGTGACATATACCACTAGCTCTGATGTATGGGTACATTCAGGGTAGTTGACCTTGTGCGTGGTGAAGTTCACCGTCGCCAATTATTCGTTGACGATCCGAATGAAGTGGCTCGCCTTGTGAAGTAAAAGTATTTTACAGGAAATCGGCGTAAGAGTCGAGACATTGTTGCTGCTTTTTCTCGGTTAGTAAGAGTTACCGATGTTCAAATATCTATCTCGCTTATTTCTTGTCTTATTCTAAAATACAACACCCGCTCTAGGAGTAATTTCAGTGTCGCGGAGCATTTTACCAAAATTCAAAAAACGGACGTAGAACAGACAGATTCGGAACAACTATTGGAGATCACACAAATGTTTGTCTCATTTGGGGATTGAAGCCACAACACGTAACACTCGGCGCATTGGCAGCGACGAGACAACTATTATCACCATCTTTCTTTTCATCCCTTGGGTCTACCTTGTGCCTGGAGTCAAAAAAATACCCTATACTCCATTTATTTAACTAAAGGTATCAATCAATCTTGATGTGTCTTTTTATCTCTTTAAATAAAAACTCAGTTCACTAAAAAAAAATGCTGCTAAAGTTCAATGTGAATACAACAATAACGATTACTAAATCAATTAAACCTTTAGTTTAGGCAGTAGTTTATTTGTTTAATATGTGTTAGTGTAAAAAGTCACATCAAGATTGTTTACCTTTAGTTAAATACCTAACCAAATGGAGTATATATATATATTACAAGCTATCATAGAATAAGGTAAGTGTTTACCGTCAGTTGGTCCGTATGTGTTTTCAGCACTATGTTTACGTAAGACAGCTGTTTAGATCCCTTATAATAAAGCGTGAAAGATTTGCTGTCTACCGGGCATTGTGCCAGAATAAAAGTCGCTACAAAGAATTGCATACATTACCAGACTGCCTGTATCAAATGCCGTGTCCTCAAAAGAGATAATAATAATGTCCTCCAGACCGAATGTCGGTCACGGCGGCCAATCTTAACGGAAACTGGCCATCTGCGCAGGAGATATCATAGTGCACAAGTGTGTACGCAAACACAAGTGCACTCTCTGTTCACTAACCCTCATGATCCGATGAGACACATAATCCAACACGACCGGAGAGAGATCAGGCGCAGGACCAACGGCTTTACGAGCTTTCCTAAGCACGGGGGTGTCTAACACCGCCAACTTCCTAACTCCGGGCTCGTATTGAGATTTCTTAACAGAAAAACCCAATACTTTTTTGTTGGCTCGACTCGGGCATCGAACTCGAGACCTCATGCACAGCAGTCGCATTCACTACCGCTGCGCCATGGAGGCAGTTCAAAAGAGATACTAGGTGTATTATATATTTGCTACCTATGTACCTATTTAAGTCCCGTATCATAAAGGAGCTAGCCATGGTCATTGACAAATATAGGTATTTCCTAGATTTCGTAGTACTCAGTTTAAGCAATTTTCTTGCAGGTAACTTTGGCCCATCCTGCTAATGGAACCCGAGAACTTACAAAAGCATGCAAAACTGAATATAAAACGAGACAGCTAGCCATAGCTGTATTTTAGCTTAGTTAGTATCAGCTTAGTCAATAACATCCTAACTAATACTAGTTGTGAGTTTGTTTGTTACGCTTTTACGTCTTAACTACTCGATCGATCATCATCAAATTTCGCATACACGTTTACAGAGGTACAGAATAGGAAATAGGGTACCTTTAATCCAAGAAAACTACTGTTCTTGGGGGATAGAAAATATTGCCTCAGGCAAAATCTAGTTAAAACGAGATGGGTGTAAACCTAGGATTCAACCTCTTCGTCATGATGTGACTTTTATTTTTTCATCAGCTTTTTGTAATGTCCCACTGCTGGGCAAAAGCCTCTCCCTTGGACTTCACAAATCACTCTGTTGGTGGATATCCCCTGACCTTATGACCCCTATATCTCGAGGGTCTATTGACCAGCAGAGCCCATATTCAAACTCGACCGAGGGACGACCCCAAGGTGTCTGCACACCAAGTTACAAGTCAATCGATCCAGTGGTTCCGGAGCTATGCCTGTCACTAACAAACAGACACATAGACCTACATAGTATTTTTATTAACCGCTTCGAAAAAGACTCAGAGGTTAATAATAATTTATTTCTTTGTACAAAGCTGCAAGCTTTGTACAAAGAAATAAATTCAGAAACATCGATATCAATACAATTGACACCATTTACGTAGAAATAACAGCTAAATTATAAGTCACTTGTATGAATAAGCCTGCATATATTATGAATCAGTTTTTACTTTCAATTAGTAGTAATTAAATTTATGAATGTGTTTAGCATAACTAGTTAACTGCATGTTATGGTAATTATATTTATGTTATGTAGTAATAAAGCAGTTATCTTTGTATTTAAATTGAAGATTTTGTATTTATCTTGCATGTTACATAGTTAACACAACTTCTCTCTGTGAGTTCGTTTGTATGCTACTGTGCTTACCACAAAACCACTGGGACGATTTGTGATTGTTTTAAGTTCAAATGGAAAGCCGAACTAATATTATAAATGCAAATGTTAGTTTCTTTTATCGTTTGTTACGCTTTTACGCCTAAATACTCGACCGATCATCATGAAATTTCACATAGACGATATCAGGAAACATAAAGGGACACAGGGGACCTATCATCCAGGAAAAAGTACTGCTTTTAACCTAATTTGCGTGAGTGAAACTGCAATATTTAGTCTCTTTATAACAGCGGGTTTTAATATACTAGGATAGTGAGACAGGAAGAACAATCGGCGCAAAGACCCCTTAACTTTAAGCTCAAAGGCCACGCGAGTATAGTCATGTTCATTGCTAGTTTATGAATTTAACAGGTAGGCCATTGGGGTCCTCCAAGATTTAGCTGAAACTGAAGCTAACTGGTTGGGAACGTATCTCCACCGTAAATAATATAATAATAATAATAATATTCTATCACATACACACAACACCATCTAGCCCAAACTAAGCAGAGCTTATACTATGGGTACTAGATAATGGATAAACATACATATATAAAAACTTTTTTTTTGTACATACATATTATACATAGAAACACCCAGACCAAGACAAACATCCATGTTCATGCACACAAATGTTTGACTTGTGCGGGAATCGAACCCGCGACCTCAGACGTGGCAGTGTCGGTTACACTAACCACTAATCCAACGAGGCCGATAATATAAATAAATCTTAACCGCAGTAAGGTTATGGTGGCTCTCTAATGCTAACTGAATACAGTCGTGCTTTAAAGCGAGTCTTTATGGGGGTACAAACTGGAGTCACAAACTAGAGGCAAGGAAAGAAAGAAAGAAAAATATTTGGGGTGAGACAACCTTGCCAGGCAAATTTTACGTAAAATGAATTAATTTCTGCGCTGGCGCTGGTTCTCAACTAAGTCCAAGGCCCAATATGTAAGGTGGGAATAATACTGTTGTTGTTTGTATTGTAATCATTTACAGGTTACAGCAACCGACTTACAACCAAGCTGATTCTAAGCTAGCTCCTAATTACGTAAGAACTAAAACATATCTGACGAAATATACGTATCTAATCCAACTGTGCCTATCCTCGCGGGGATATGAAGGCGTAAAGATATCCGCAGAATGACCTACGTATGTATTCTTTTATTGTTTGATTATTATATCAATTATTTATTTTAATAAACATACTATCAGCTAAATTAATCAACATATTTGATATTTAGTCTCATTTTACGACAAAAAATGTTTATTAGCAATTTTGTTACTATGGCTTTGTAGATTAATATTGTGACGTAGTGTGACGTCACAGTCTGCATGACCCTCATGCGTCATAGCACTATCTGCATATTGAAATTTAGCTACAGAATACATAATGTTATCGCGGTTTTTTTAAATATGATGGTATTTTAGAACTATTTAGCTATTTGATATTTGGGTTAGTGCCATCCGCCACGCCGGGTGGCAAATGGGATGTCGCTTACAAAAAATCTTAGTCAGTCACCCTTAAACATGGCAAGTACTTGTAATTGGAATGACATTTATAGCTTTTGAAGTTAAGGTATGGCTATAAATTTTAGTATGAATTCTAAGAATAGGATATTCGGGTTTAAGTAATGTTTAAATAAAATTATTGTTCACACGTAACGTATTTATTTTACTTTATGTGATGTCATAATAAATATTTAAGATAATTTGCTTTAAGTCATCGGTGATTTATCTTTATTACAAAAATCATTAATAGTTTTAGTAGATACCTACCTATATAATTTTTCTAATATGTACCTTATAACTAATCTGATTTGAAACGTCACATCAATAAAACATCTTTTATTTCTCCATAAAACGACCAGGCATATGAAAAAAAGAAAAAGCCTTTTAAAATATTATGATAAAGTAACTACTGACTTCCAGCAGTGATCCGACATTTCTACATAACAATGTCCCAATTGACACCGGTTCGCCACCCCCAGTGACGACAGGAATTTTCCAAAAAATATCTCATTCGCCACCGGGGGTGACGCAGCTTTGCTTCCTCCGGTGGCGAATGGGATTGTTGTTTGTGCACCGTGCACCGGAGGGGGCAATGGTGAGGGTGGCGAATGGGTCTAACTCTTTGAATTTATACTTTCCCCGACATATCAGTTGCTTTTCTGCAGCTTCCTCACGGGGAGACTGTATAACATGTAAAAGTACTTATTGTTTTTTTATATTATCGGCCAAAATACTCGTTTTTTTTTTTTCAATTTATAACGTTCGCGTAAACGTAAGACAATATTTGTAGCCTAGCCCATGGAGTAAATTGAATCAGGTATATAGGAACAAACTGACTTGCTTCTGTTTAACTCTAGTTTCCAGAGTGACTTGCTTCAAGGAAGTCCCGAATTTGTGTCCTAAATGGCTGCCGATAGGCATAAGCTTTAGGCTGGTATAGCCACTGTTAAACAAAACTGGCATGTCTCATTGATGAAGGTATACGCGAGACCACAGATTCTTGTCTTGGATAATACGTTATAAGATTTGCCTGGTAGCAAACTCTATGAAGCAACAAGGAAGCTGTCAATATGTGAGACAGGCTTACTACACCCAATAATCCACACCCAATATACATAATAATATGTACAATGTAATATGAACTGTGATACACCCACATTTAGGTAATTAACTTTCGTGATTGTATGTGTGTAAATTACAAACAAAACTCGACAAAAATAATTACTTATTCATTTACTTTCACCATATTGTTCTGGGAATGTAATGGTAAGTACAAAAAATTACACAGTAAGTCTTCTAATCCTGTTATGCTAAGATTGTTTTATTTCAACTTTAGACATTCAGTACAAATATTAAGGAATCAAGTGTCTCAAATACAAGTAGTTGAAAATCCTAGTATTCAATAATTATTCTATTTAAAATTAGTAACTGCTTGCTTAAAAAGTGGTGATGTTCTGCAGTATCATCTATTGATAAGTTTAGAGTTATAGCATTGAATATAACATAAATATTTCAATAACCAGACTCGAGACACATTGGAAAAGGCAGTATATCTGGAACTTAGAATGCCAGAGACTCTAAGTTCAACATACAATGCCTTTTTTTGGCTAAGTGATTGAACTTGAACTATTATGGGCATTACCGGGATAAAAGTTAAGTATCCTATGTGTTTACCCATGATATACATGTCTTCAACAGTATACATGTAACTGAGACATAAACTTCCAAATATTCACCTTCATAATATTAGTGATAACAGTAGAAATATGCAGCAGATGGATAGACCAAACCCATAACACTCATAGGTAAGACAATGGTGCCAATTCTGTTGTCACAAAATTCTCTAATCTTAGCTAAAAATCTCTAAAATTTATTTTAGTCCTGACACTTTTAGCGATTTCAGAATACGAAATTTTGTTTGACAGGACTAAACTAAATTTTAGAGATTTTTAGCTAAGATTAGAGAATTTTGTGACAACAGAATTGGCACCAATGAGTTAAGGTGATCACTAAAATCACTAAAACATTGTTGCAGTCAACTGTTTTATTTATTAATATTTGTATAAACACATTAAATGCTTTGTCACTATGATCACTCACAAACATAAAATAATGTTTCCCTCCCTCATGGCAATCTGTGTTTGTATGGTATTGTACTATTATATAATTATGTTAAGAAAATATCTATAGCGGTCACTGACCTTTTAAAGAGGAAAACTATGAGAACAAGGAAATAATAAATTCAAGACATTGAAATTTTCAATATTTATAAATATTTCTTTGTTAACTAAACATATAATGAATTTTAACTTCACTAGATTAAAATTGCTTACACAGTTAAATTTATATCATTTTTCTGCAATGTTATGTGGCTAAACTATAAATTTCAATGTGTGATGATACTGGCATATCTTCGTTGTTTCATTTACTTTTATAACAAATCTATGTATGTCTGTCAGTTATGCCTACTTTCAAACATAGCCTGGTCAAAATATAGATCCATTTCTGGGTTAAAAATCAAAATAGTCTAAAGATTGTCATTAATATTATATTACTGGAAAACAATGACTCACCTTTTCTACGGTCTTCAATAAACTCGTCTTCAAAAATACCATCATCACCGCGGAAAGGTAGCTGTCTTTTTAGGGCTTTGCCTGGCAGAGGTGGGACGACAATCTGAAACGTTTACACCACTAAAGTTTTTGTTGCATAGTTTATTGATAATATTTTATGGTTACAATGGCTTTGTAACCATTGTTTATTACATAGAATCAATACATAGTTTTGTATTATTTGATTTTTATATTATTACTATTCAATTTCCTTATCAGGTTAAGATTTATTTCTATAAGGGAATTCCCATTAACAGTATAGTCTCCAGATATGTTTCCTAGCTCCCTAGAGTGTAGGTATGTCCTCCTAACTTGATAAGAGAAATACTGGTGTTATGGTACATTACTTCCTAAGCATAGAAATTATTTTATGGTGGGTGGATAAGTAGTCTTTATCTGAATGTGTAACAATATACATAGAATTTTCTTTTCATTAGAATATAAATATAATGACACCGGCAGTTTGTTCTTATATAGATGTAAATCCTTCAAAATACTTTGTAAACAGTGTCATTGAACACTGATTCAAACAAAATAGAATAATATTGATAAACACACAAGTACAGAGACGAAAGTCGCTATCAATTGGGCACTGATTCTGGTCATTTATGAAACACAAGCCAATAAAACTTTTTGTTAACTGATAACAAGCGAAAAACACGCACACATTATCAACTAACGAATATTAGTCCGCTCACCTTACTGTCTCTCTCCAATTCGTTTCTTAGCCATTCGAAGTCGCTGTACCGTCGTCTGACGCTTGATTCTTTAACTTTAAACACTGGCAGGTTTGTCTGTAAGCACAAAACTTGGTTTACTAGAATAATCACAAAGTATCGGCGTATCGACGCGTCCGGCCGAGATACGCCCACAAATTTAGTTCGACGCGTATGTACCGGTCGTTAATCTAATTATATGACAATAATAGAGCCTGTGGCTTACCCTCATGCGAATTTCGTAATCCGTGTAACGTTTCTTCCCTACTCCCATAGTCGTGACTGGGTTCACAACGTCGATTTCTAGGAAGTTCGCCGGTGCCGCGTAAGCATCATCTAGCGTTTGTTTCTTCACGTTCAGTCGCCTCGTGGCGTCGGCTGTTGTATCCTCAGCCATCATAACTCCTTATTTATTGTAACAATCACAAAAACTATGAATAGGACGGCCCACTAATCAAAAAGGAAATGAAAATTGACAAGAATGAAACATCGTTTGACATTTAAACAAATATGGCGGACTTTGCGAATTCAAAATTCTACTAATAGTAGAAATTTAAAGCTTATTACTTTAAACATTTTTTATTAATGTAATGTATCCTTTCCTGTTTTTTAATAAATATAAATCAGTAATCATTTCAAGTATTGTTGAGTCAAAATGTTGTAACGCTCATAATTTGTGGTATTTTATCACGACTAAATCTGCTACAATACATAAACAAGTCTTAATATAGCAACACAGAACGTTGAAAATTCTTAGGCAGTGATAATGACCATTCAGCCACTTCTATGACCTCACTGTAAAAACCTCAATCGAATGATTCATACCGTGAAGGTAAACAACAATAAACCTGTGTACGTATGTTTCTCATCTTACAAGTATTCCATTGAGAGCATAATGGTAGTGAGTAACTGATAGTATAAACATTTAACGAAAAGTTATAAATTAAAAGTAAAATAATATAGATTTTACTTTTCACAGAAATATTATAGTTTTAAATTATATTATTGTCTTTGGTCTGTTATGCTTTTGCCAAAGGCTTTCTTTATGTGCTGCCGTTGGAACCGGATTTTCACCATTCTTGGCCAGAAAAGGCCCAAAGATTAAACTTCAAAGAAGAAACTTAAAAATTTGGGCAAAAAAAGAACAACAATCTATTAATTTAGGGATTTATTTATATTTATCTTATTTACAGATTTCATAGAAACTGGCTCATAGGATCTTCTTCCCGCCGTTTCTTCATCTTATATGCCTCTAATTCTTCCTCTGTAGGTGCCTTCACTTCTAACATGCTGTTGTATGGACGTTTTCTTTCATCCATCGAGAGCAAGTAGTCGGCACGCTTTTGACTTCGCTCTTCCATTTTCAATGCCTGAAACAGAATGGTTCACGTAAGAGTTTTTGCTGGGTTAATCTGTCAAGTTTTAGAATACCAGACTTAAAAATCTATTGCGCCTGGTATCGGTGTGCCGCCGCGGTTTGAAAGGTTAATTACTATTGCGTATAAAGTAATTATTCTATAACGTTCTAAAAGATTACGGCTGTATTCCTTTCATTCACATATGTTTTGCATCTATGTACGATTTAGTATGCATTTATATTTCATTGCATTGTTTTAGTTAAGAAACCATAAGGCTCAATATGTTTTGGTTTTAATTCAAATAATTCTAATTAAGCTTTTTAATAAGTAAAAGATGTTGATGCAACTTTCACATATACTCAATATTTTATATCCCTATTCCCGAAATGTTAAGCAGAGGCGTATTACGCTAACATTGCATCATCTCATAGCATTGCATAATCTTAATTATTATTATAAATACAAATGTGAGCCTGTTTGTTACGCTTTCACGCCTCAACTACTCAACCGATCATCATGAAATTTCGTATAATTATACTAAGTCAGGGGTACAGAAAATGCCTTCACAGAATACCTTTCATTAATAAAAAAAAGTATGTAGTGTGGTTTGTATAATATATGTTGATATTAATTATAAACTACTTAAATGTTATAAAACAAATACCTTTTTCAATTTATCTTCTTCTCGTTTTTCCTTCTTGAGATCCTTCTTCTTCTTTTTCTTAGACTTTTTCTTATTCTTCTTCTTCTTGCTGGTCTTTTCTGTCTTCGATCTAATTTCTGCCTCAGATTCTGACGAACTGCTTTCTGAACTTGACGATGATGATGACGAGGATTTATCCGATTTCTCTTTTTCTATAAGAAAGAAAAATAATTAGTTGGATTTTGATGCCCATACTTCACTAGCTTAGTTTAAGGCCTGATGCACATGGCAAACGATAACTGTGCGTTTTGTTTACGTGTGATTACAACTACACTTTTCATTAGCTGTGTTTTAAGTCCTAGCTCTCACATTAGGGCCTTATGGTGGATTACTCTATTAGCATTCATCTACATACATGTCGGGAAGCAACAAAAAAATCAACCGATTTAAAAAATTCTTTGGCTATTGGGATGTTGCCTCTAATACTGAAGGATAGTCACTGTATAACATAGGCTATGTTTTAATGATCACGGGAGTCATGCCACGGGAGTGGATTTTTATTAATTAGTACCTTTTTCTTTCTTTTCTATGTGATCTTGAACTGTAGTGGCTGATGACAAAGGTTTTTGCTCCTGTACTTCTAACACCACTGTTTTGCCCGCCTCACCCACGCAGTATGACATCTGTAAACATATATACTTTTATATTACATCCTTGTAACTTTACTACAAATAATATTTTGCTACAAAATAATAAAAATGTTTATATTTTTATACTACCATCAATTTTTATTTTGGAACTGTCCCTGGTAGACTATATTTCATTCACTTCTGCTAAAAAGATGTTTAGAACTTTAGTTAGCTAACTTTAGTTTTAAAACTCATAATAACTTCTAAACAGCTATTTAAATATACACATGGATATAGCACACTTAATGGTAAGGGGTTATTGTAGCCTACGATCTTATCCGGTTTATCCATACCATCACATTTTTCTTTATTTGAGTCTCTTTTTGCATGAAATAAAATTAAAATCAATTGAATTTGTTACCTTAATAAATGAGTGGCAACATTTATAGCCCCACTGTCCGTCGCGCCAGTATGATCCCCACACTGACGTATGGTTGTTTATCATCACATCTTCTTCATATTTACTCCTGAAATACATCAAATCAGTTATACATCCACATAATAACTATTGAAAACCATCCAAGTACGCCAATCCCACTTACAACCTTAGATAATTTAATTTTTCTACTGCTTGCTTATTAATAAATCTACCAAAACTTAACGGATACCTATTGTAGAATAAATTGAATTTGCCATGTCTAGTTCAAAGATAGAAAAAAAATAAGTTGGCAATATGGAACTGGTACTATCATCTAAAAGATATTATAGACTTTGGGATATAGTAAATTTGAACTTTCCACTTCAAATACAAATAACATGCGGATGGACATGTTCTAAGTAATGTTATATTAGTTTTAGCTTCCTGTAATTTCCATCGCATATGATTTTAAAATTAAATTGTTTATGTTAATCTATACTAATATTATAAAGACATAAGATTAGACTTTTTGTTTCTTTATTTGTAAGTGACCTTATCTTATCTTGATGTGGGGGCCAGTCAGTACAGACCGGCGACACTTCGACCCAGTGGGATCTTTTGTGTCGACTTCCCCAATAACGAGTGCCATAGATGTTCATGGCAGCCGGGACCGACGGCTTAACGTGCTCTCCGAGGCACGAAGTAGACGATAATTGTCAATCAATACGCACATCATTTCGAAAAGTCATATAACTTCCGAAAGCCAGAGGTGCGTGCGAAGACGTGGGTTCGAACCCGAGACCCTCTGCATTGCAGTCTGTTGGTCTCCCCACTGAGCCATCGCTGGTCTTTGTAAACGTTTATCTCTTAAAACTACTAAACCGATTTTAAAAGTTCTTTCATCATTAGAAAACTATATTATCACCGAGTAACAAGGCAACATTTCATTTTTTTTAAAGTGTTTTACTGCTAACCTCTCCTGCTTTTACACGAGCAAAGCCTCGTCCATAACCTTGTAAATAATAAAGATTCGTGTCAATTTAAAATTATTAACCTCGATGCCGGTTTCTTTCAAGTGATATGTTTCTAAAAGGACACTAAAATGACCATAATCTTGATATGATAATGCCCGTTCGTGTTACATAAATCGTGTATCGTGTATTATATTACACATTTATAATTACTTGAAATGTAGGTATGTTTTGTTGGTAGGCATTAACCTACTATGTTTTTATTTTCGTAATATCTCATGATAAGTCCTTTACCCAAAACAAATCCATTCGTATCCGATAAGCAATCAATTTTAAGCGTTAAGGTTAGTAACATAAGGTTTAAAGTGGCGCGCACTTGGTGGCTCGTATCCGAGCCCGTAACAAACACACGGTATTAATGTAGCGGCTCATATGCGAGCCTCTGTCAAAGGGGAGGTTAAGAGGTATGAACACTTGGTTTTATGGCTGTTACAGTTACTCACTTAGCCAGTTGCTTCTCAGGCCCTTGGACCAGAGTACCATCTCTGTTGTAGCGGGTGAACACCTCAGTTTGCGCCAATAGCAGTTCTTTGGGAGGCGCCGCTAAATGTTCTTCGCCACCGTACTTCTCTAGGATTGATTGTTTCACCTGGAATAAAACATTAAGATTTTTGATTAAGTAAATTCGTGAGAAAATATGCATATGAGAGCATACTTTATAATGTTTTTGTAGATTCTTTAATCCTTTTTGTACTAAGTGGCGCATGTCGTGCATTGGGAATAGGCTATATGGCATTATAAAAAATAATTACTTAAGCTTTGCCATCCGCGTAAATTGTAAATTTTAAAAGCGGCAATTAAATATATTATACATATTATTATTTTAACAAAAACCCCAAATCAAACTTATTTTTTTTTTATTTGGAACACATTGTTCGTATATGATTTCGATTGGCGCCATTTACATGACGTCACACATAGACGAAAACGTTTCGATGATAGATAACAGATGGCACTGTGCACAATAAGCGTTTAAAATCACGTCCATCATACAATTCTGAATCGCACAAGTGAAGTTTACACAGCCACTAAGCATACTGGTTCCCGACATCAACAGTCGGGTCGCGGCCAGCCTCTTTGTATTGGAGAGGACATCAGAGCAAGTTCCAGTGACTAAATAGAGCATCGCGGGCAGGCACGATCGGCGTTACCTGCGTCTTGAAGTGGTCCTTCTTGTCGCGGTACTGGCGCTGCAGCAGCTGCAGCTTGGTGGGCTCGGCCAGCAGGTGCACGTCGAGGCCGCGCGCCTGCGCCTCCCACGCGAACACCTGCGCGGCCGCGTGCGTGCGCGTGTCGCCGCTGAACCGCACGAAGTTCTCGCCCTGGTAGTCCGACCTGGGGAAGGGATGCCACACCACGGTCGAATGGGATGTCTTTTAAAACGATTTCGAATCAAACACGTTATCAAATCAAGTTTAGAATAATCGAATATGATTCAAATTATTTAGTGACAAGAAATTGATTAACTTTTGGATGATTACCATACAAATATCGGCAATTTGAATTTCTTTTTTTGTAGCCAATGCAAGTATAACACAATCTTAGACACACAGGCAGTTTAATGTATCTATACTACTAACAAATTTACTTGGAAAATGGTGTTAATTGTAAAGTTAATTGAAAATCCATTCCATTATAATTTACACTGTCTATCTAAATATTAATACGTGAAGCAAAAACTTTGTATCCCTTTTTACGAAAGGAGATCCCCCATTTTTCCTACATCTTTGGGCCTACTTGTTATAGTCATAAAATTGGTGGCATTTGTTAGATAAATACATAAATTATACTTCTGCTTTATTTCATTAAAATTGCAATAATGAGATTTTTTTATTTGAACGTGTTACTAAGTTAGGTTAGGTTCGGAAATGGATCTGGACTAGAGGGCGCGCGCGGTGTTCCCGCGCGCCTTCTAACGTCGAAAGGGGAGAGTTGTGAAATGCTCTCCCCCGGGGACGAGAGGAGGTCGGGTCCCATTGACCCGGCCGGCACCCACACGGGGGGGCCTGCTATGGATGAATCTTTTTAGACTCCCAACTGGCCCCCCCCATTGGGTGGGAGAGGGAACACCCCAGGTTTTTTTAGTGGGTATCCCAGCACTAGGCTGGTGAGTCCCACACGCCCCGCCGGTGCCGTCCCCTAGCCGGCGGGTAGTGCATCAAGCATTTTTCCTGGGAATCAAAAAAAAAAAAAAAAAAAAAAAAGGAAATGGATCTGGACGAGGTGGCTAAACTGTTTGAGTCTATCATCGCGGAGCGCCTCGTCCAGCGTCTTTCTTCTGTGGGTCCGGACTTGGCGGACAACCAACACGGTTTCCGCCGCGGGTGCTCTACAATTGACGCTGTCCTGCGTGTGAGGAGCCTGGCGGAAGATGCGGTGTCCCGGGGCGAGGTCGTCTTCGCGGTGGCTTTGGACATCGCGAATGCCTTCAACACCTTGCCCTGGAGTTGTATCAGGGAGGCACTCATTTCCCATCAAGTGCCGACCTACCGCCGCCGCATAGTCGGGGCATATTTATCAGAGAGGGTAGTCGTCTACCCGGGTCACGACGGTTGGGGTCGACGAGAGATGTCGGGCGGTGTTCCACAGGGATCGGAACATCGGTTACGACTGGGTGCTGCGAGGTGCGCTCCTCCGTGGCGTCGGCGTCATTTTTTACGCCGACGACACGCTTGTCACGGTGAGGGGTAAGTCGCACCGGGCGGCGACCATACTGGCGACCGCTGGGGTCGCACAAGTCGTTGGTCGTATCCGGCGGTAGGGCCTCGAGGTGGCCCTGTCTAAATCCGAGGCTGTATGTTTTTACGACCCTCGGAACCGGCCACCTCCAGGGGCCCATATCATGGTAGGAGTGGTCCGCATCGAGTCAACCCTAAAATATTTAGGTCTCTTGCTCGACAGTCGATGGGACTTTACAGCCCATTTTCGTCGTTTGGCCCCAATTCTTCGGGCCGCTGCAGGCGCGCTCCCACGCCTGCTGCCCAACCTTGGGGGACCAAACACCTCTTGCCGGAGGCTCTACGAGGGGGTCGTGCGGTCCATGGCCCTATATGGGGCCCCAGTTTGGGCGGACAACCTGACGGCACGTAACATCTCGGCGCTTCGTGCACCACAGCGCGCCATGGCCGTCAGGTTCATTAGAGGATACAGCACGATCTCGTTCGAGGCTGCGAGCCTCCTCGCCGGATCGATGCCATGGGACCTGGAAGCGGCGCTCCTGGCGTCGCTCTAGTTCCTGTGTCGTATACGCCGGCAAGAGACGCCCGGTTGTCATCACTGCGGCGACTGCCGCGACGTTGTAGAGGACACGGCGCTGCACACTTTGGCGGTTTGCCCCGCCTAGGCATCGCAGCGCCGTGAGTTGATCGCGGCAGTCGGATCGGTTGCCCTCTCGCTCCCGGCCGTAGTTCAGTCTATGGTCCGGAGTGAGAGGTCGTGGAACGCCGTCGCCTCCTTCTGTGAGGAAGTTATTTACATCAAGGAGGCGGCGGAGCGGGAGAGGGAGCGTGTAAACCCTCTCCCCAACCGCAGAGCCGGGCGCCGGTAGGCAGGAGATGACCTCCAGCCACCCTGAGGTTTGACCTGGGGATGGTAGGCTTTGTGGGCCTGCCCGCCATCCGTTCAGCACCAGGTCCGAGAGGCGGCGTGCGTGTTCCCACGCGCGCCTCTGTGTCGAGTCCGTCTCCCCTCTAGGGGGGAGACAGTAGGAAATTTTTCGAGTAAGTCGTTTGGGTAGGTCTTTTGTATAGTGGCCTGCCGTTTCACACGGCGGGCCGTAACCTCGGCGGGGTCGCGACCGCATGTGAAAGCGATTTGCGCGGCCCCGTCGATAGTGGTTTTGTAGAGGAACACCGTGGTAGGTTTAGTCGGTATTCCGGGAGCTATCGACAGCAGCGACGGATGACCATTTCAGAAAAAATTTCGCTTACGCATATTGACTTTAAGTGACTCCGCCCTTAATTTTGTTCACCAATCAAAAAGGAATCTTCGAACAAAAAAGTGTACTAACCGTTTGTTTTTATAACTTTTTTTACTTTTGCCAGATGGTATCATATTTGGACAGTTGTTGCGTTGACACAATACCGAACTTCTTACCATGAGCTCCCACAAGAACTTTAATACTCTACTCTTCTAATAGTAAATTTAATTGTAGCTTTTTGTATTAACTTTTGTTTTTGCTTTATACATTTAGTATTAGTAGTATAGTTTATTTACAATTTTTAAGATAATATGCTCTTGTATCAAAATAAATAAAAAATATTGTCTCTTAGGATTAAAAACAACGGTATGGAATGTAAATATAAATTTAAGCATTGTTATACTTAATCATTGAAATAGATTTTAATTGTTACTTTCTTTTTTTTGTTTAGTTTGATGGAACGTAGCTACCTAGTTGTTAAATTAGTATTAGTAGGTAACTTTTAAATTACAATTTTACTGAGATAGTAAGTATATTGTTGTTTTATTTATTTATTTCAAGGTAGCTTTATTCATTTAACATTTATAATTATTATATTAATGAAGTCTGAAATATTTAAAAACGTATCTGCATCAAAGAAGTCCATTATGCAAGCACATCAATAAAACTAAATAAACTATTATGTAGCCGACCTACGGCCTATTCAAATATTAACATTGTTGTATAAATAAATAGGTAATAAAATGTATTTGATACCTTCCAGTCGTTTTGATTCGTTTGATCATAGCGGCTTCAGAACATAACCAATGTTAAATTGCTGATTTCTATTTGAGAATGTTTATACTAAGTATAAATAATCAATCCTGGCGGTACACAAATATATACATAATACATATAATACAAATGTAAAGTGTAAAAAAACTCAAACAAAAATGTCGTAGCTGACCAGTTGAGTTTGTATCGCATTAGAATCAGTAAACAAATGTAAAGTGTAAAAAAACTCAAACAAAAAAAAGGAGCGTGTAACGTGTCATGTTGGCCTGCTATGCGATTTTAACCTTAGGAGTATCCGTGGCTGCTGTCGATAGTACATTATTCTTATTCCATCTTTATTTTACCCCGGCGAGTCCGACATAATCCCTCCGCCCGCCCCCGCGGAGGGATACGCGTCATTGCAATCCCCACGTTAAAAAAAATATTAGGAAATGGATAAGGTTACAAGTCACGGTACATTAAAAATAATTATTTTTTTAGCTGATTTGTAATGAGAAATTAAACAGGGACCAAATAGCACCAACACTTACCTCATATTTTCATAATCATAATTATATTCATAATCATTATTATAATCATGTTGGATTTAGGTACTTATAAGTTGACAGAACAGGGACTTCATTCGATAAATAAAATATTGGTGGAACAGCTTTTTAGAGAACTTTTATTATAATATTGGGATAGAACAAGGATGGATCAGTTCAGTCTCATTATCGTCAATATCAATAGCATTTTGTTTCGATAATAATATTACGCTTATCGAACGCGGTTCAATCGAATGCTTGTGAAACAGAGGGCTGTTTATTTCTGCGCCCTGTGCCAGGGGCACCACCCTCGTCACAACATTGATTATGTGCAAGTAATAGGTTGTCTAAAATGAAAAACACATAATTCTTTTATTATTTTATTTTTTATATAGATTGTTTAAATGTTAACCAGGAATACAAATATATTCATATCTTTTTTTTTTGGGTGCTTGGAATGCTTTGCCGCGTACCTCTCCGCGGGGTGACGGAGAGGTTATGTCGGGCTCACCGGGGAAAGGATACTCCGATAATACCGTCTAAACCTACCACGGTGTTCCTCGACATAACCATAGACGGCGAGGCCGCGCTAATCGCTTTCACATGCAATAGCGACCCCGCCGTGGTTTCGGCCCGCCGTGTGAAACACCAGGCCACTACATAATAATATCTAATAATACTTCCTCCACCGTCCCCCTGGGGGGAACAAAGACACGACACAGAGGCGCACGTGGGAATACGCACGCCGCCTCTCGGACCTGGTGCTGATCAGGGGGCGAGCAGGCCCACATAGCCCACCACCCCTGGCTGGAGTTCATCTCCCGCCCTCCGGCGCCCGGTTCTGCGGTTGGGGAGAGGGTTTAAGCGCTCCAGGAGACGACGGTGTTCCACGATCTCCCACTCCGGACCATAGACTGAACTGAAAATGGCCTAGAGCGAGAGGGCAACCAGTCCGACTGCCGCGATCAACTCACGGCGCTGCGATGCCCAGGCGGGGCATTCCGCCAAAGTGTGCAGCGCCGTATCCACAACAACATCGCGGCAGTCGCCGCAGTCATGACATCCGGGCGTCTCCTGCTGGCCTATGCGACACAGAAACTGGCCAAAGGAACCGTGGCCAGTCATTACCTGTGTCAACCGGAAAGTGAGGGCGCCATACCCCCTCTCCAGCCAGTCCTCAAAAACCGCCTTACCACCACGATCGTGGCGTCCCCGAAATATTTTCATATCTAGATCAACCTAAAACATAATACCGATATGCGTGCACAAGAACAAAATCATACTTTGTCAATATAATTGTTTATTATGTGTTTTCCTGTTTTACAATGATTGCCGGTTGGATACGTTCCATTTTTAAAGAGGCAAGGATTGATGCCCCGTCTGGCAGTATTAGATCGGCCGTAGCCTCAAAAAGCTGGCTAGAAAATAGACCTGTCCAGGAGATCTTGGACAGGGGTAACTGGAAAAGAATCGAAACTTTTAAAAGATTCTACTGTCGGCCAGTAGATAGAAAGACTAAAAGTGATTTGTTATGTAACAACTTTTCTCATATTTAAGACTTGATTTTAATTGATGGATCTCCTAAAACTTTAATAATTAATAAAAAAAATAAAAAATCATTATTTAGAACTTATGCTTTATCTTATGTTAAATGCTTATGTTATGTAAACTGTTAAAATTTTATGTTGAATTTTGATTTTCTCTAATTTCAAGATATTTAATAAGAATTAATAGAATTAATACTTTTGTTACTGTAACATAATTGTTGAATTATAAAGTTGGTTTATTTTATAAACAGTTTATCATTTATTTTCATCATAGCGTTTGTGTCACCACCAGCAGATACCAAACAGGTCTTCACATCAACGCTGTGTGTTTTAGGAAAACACATAATATGACTGTTTTGCACTCCAACAAAACAGGTATCATGTGTTGAATAAAACACACAGCGTTGCAGCAATGTTCTTGCTGGTGATCTGAGGACTCTATGAATTAACAACTGTCACTAGCGCCGGCCTTAAAGGACAGAAGAGGACGCCTGCTAGTGAGAGAAAGAGACAGGTATAGAACCATCGACAAACTGGTAAGTTTTAACTATAGACAATAGTATTAAGGCATGTTCACAACAGCTTTCTTCACATCAACGCTGTGTGTTTAGGTTAGGTTAGGTAAAATCACAGAAAAGGCGAATAATACAACAGAACACATCACCATCATCACAACCGAAACTCGAAAGAATGTAAAATATTATTTTATTATCGTAAATTGAATATAGTTCTTTGTGATTTTTTGTATTGATAAAATAACAAACACTTTACAGTAAAAATATTGATTGTAGCACATGACTTTAACTACAAATTAATTCGTAATTAATTCACATAAAATATTTATTTCTCCAATTAACCATTGTAAATTCAATTAATTTTTGTGGTTATGTTTAATGATGAAATGACGCTATTTTTGCAGTTCGGCACTGTTCGGTTGACTTCGTAGAATGCTTCGTAACTATGATAACATATTATGTATAATATTATAAAATCATATTGATACTTCCAAAAATATTAAGTCGATGGTCAATGGTAGATAGGTACCTATCTATTAAATATGTAAGGTACCTATTATATAAAAACAGGGATTACGGTAAATTATACTTGTCTAATAAATACTACAACGTGCAGTAGGTGACTAAATGAAATGTGATTATAAGGCTATAGTTATTGACAATAAAACCTTAATAACGATCAAACTTAAACTATAAATCAATTATGGTCGAAATTCGACCACTTGGCGACCGCTAGTTATAGGTATATAGTAGTATATTAAATTAACGTATTTCGTATGAAGCACTTTATGCTTAGCTACTTTTTTAAGAAATTGATTTGTCAAACACCAAATAATTTACCCTCAATTATCATAACCAAGTAAAGAAAAGTGCACTACTTACTCATTCACATTAGGATTGGGATTGTCCCTCATGGAGCGTGTCTTGGGATCATAGTAGGCAGAGTTAGGGTCCAGATTCCGCAAGTACTTGGCTGTGTCTTCTCTGATACGCAAGTTTCGTACTGTAATACGTTGCTTAGAATCCACCTGGTGACAAATATTTAGTATCAATATTCAAAAAAACAATAGAGATTGAAATTAAACTACTATATAAGTATTTTAATTTCTTTTTATCACTATTATCATTTAATTTTGAAACTACTAAAATCTTATGTTGAACATTGTTAGTAGTTACTATTAGATTGAGTAGTTTAATTTCAATGTATACATAGTATATATAAAACCGAATTTGCTTTACATAATAAATAATGAGTTGACATTTATAGATTTCAAATGGTTACTTGTTGGACTCATTTATAGTTAGTACAATAAAAAAACATCTGAAATCTCTGTAACACACTTTGTTGTGCTCAAACATGCAATAATAATTCTTAATGCAAAATAAATGACTGTTTATGCAATATCAACCCACTGCTTTTAACAAAAGGTTCATATTCATTCATACAATTGTGTAAGTAATATGGGATAATATTTCATTACCTTAGTACCAGGCATGTCTACTTCGTCCACATATTTGTCCTCATCCTCCTCAGCATTGTCATCATCTTCCGTTGCTGTTGGATCTAAAATAGAAGTAAACAAAGTTAACTAATCATTAAACTGGAATCGAGACATGTTGAAAAAGGCATTGTGCCTGGCCACCAGAGACTAAGTATTGTCAGGTGATAAACATAATAATTATATGAATAATTTGTTTTTGAGTTTCTATTTTGTAATTACCTAGAGATTATTTCAGTTTTGCTGTGGACTTTGCAAATAAATATTAACAACTGACAAAACTTTAAGAATCTAAATATATTCATATAAATAATAAAATACAAAAAATCATAAAAGGCAGTAAAGATTTTGTATTTGAGAAAGACTGTTTGAGGAGTTAGAGAGAGCTTAGAGACTAGACCTTTAGACCCAATTTTAGAACAACTATAATACATATTGATCAAAATTGTGTCCGATGTATTGATTGAAACTACAACTGGTAACTTCTTAAACCTCATTCTTTAGTGGAGTTGGAATAGCATAGTTAGGATTTGGGCATAGCAACAACGTTCATACCTTGTTCCAATTTCTTAGCTCTTAACTCTCTCTTAGCATCTTCGACTTTCTGGTACTCTTCTATAATAGCTTTGTGCTGGGATGGGTCATAGCCGTTCCACCTGTCTCTCTTGCCATCATAGCTGAGGTTTAGATTAGGCTGTGCAAACTCATCTGCAGATATCCCAGCATTTGTGAATTTTGCTCCTATCTGTAACAATAATTAACAGAGTTATGCCCAGTTTCTGAAAGACTTATCAATAACATGTCAAAAACGAACTTAAGCAGTTTGTTTTTGTTGTATGTATTTGAACATCTGTAACAAAAAGTGTTAGTCTGCCTTAAGAAACAGGCTGTTTTGATAGATATATATTTGTAATGGGTATTAGTCGCAAAGTAACCACGTCGACCAAACGACTGGGAAACCTATCAAACCATAAAATCAACCTACAAAAAGCGCATACGACTCCGTAAACTGGAATGCTGGAAGCGTTTTTGTACCAACATTGAAAGCACCAGCCAGGCCACCAGAGCAAAGGACATACTATCAAGTGCACCTGAGAGTATACTAAGATGTCTGAAGAAACCTGACAAAACTACACTAAATCAGATGCTGAAACCAGCGCACTACTGCTAGAGACACACTTTCCCGGGTGCCAGATTAGCGACACTCACAACTGGGAAGCGTACACTGAACGAGCATGCAGTAGTCAAGACTGGACCGTAGCCCTGGACCTCATCAACAGAAAGAAAGTGTTATGGGCTATCACAAGCTTCCTTCACTTCAAATTCGCAGGTCTAGACGGAATCTTTCCCAGCCTACTAAGATGTAGCGGCAGTCTGCTGGCAGACCACCTTGTTAAGATATTCAGAGCATGCGTCGGTCACCGATACGTACCACGGAAATGAAGGGGAGGTGAACGTGGTATTAATTCCAAAACCAGGCAGGAGCGATTACACTTTAGCTAAATCTTTTTGGCCAATAAGTCTCACGTCGTTCCTTCTCAAAATACTAGAGAGGCTATGTGATAAAGAAATAAGAGGAAACACTCTACTAGTTCACAAACCTCTACACCCACACCAACACGCATACAGCCAAGGCAAATCTACAGAATCAGCGCTCCACAGCGTTGTAATGCGAATTGGAGACGGACTAATCGCAAAACAACCAACGCTGGGCGTCTTCATTGATATAGAAGGAGCCTTTGACAAAACTAACTTTAACAGCATAACCGAAGCACTGGAAGCGTATGTCGTATGGGTTCGCTCCGACGCTATCAGAGTGGATAAACAATATGCTGAAATACAGAACGATACAACTCTCAGTTAACACAACAACTAGGGGAATTTTGGCCAGAGGCTGTCTACAAGATCGTGTACTTTCGCGACTCCTATGGAACATAGTGGTAGACGACTTAATTCGAAAACTGAACGGCAGAAGGCTCTTCACAGTGGGATATGCAGATAACCTTGCTTTTCTCGCAACCGGATGCTTCGAGGACACACTATGTGACCTCATGAAATCTGCCTTCAGAATAATCAAAAAATGGTGCATAAGCCATGGTCTATGGGTCAATCCGGCAAAAATTAACTCATATTGTTACTCGCAAGAGAAAATCAAACAACCTCAGATTACCAAAATTATTCAACACCGAATAAAAACTTACTAACGAAGTCAAGTACCTAGGGATCATACGAGACAGCAAATTGCTGTGGAATAAGTACCTTGACTACAAACTACAACGCGCATGCGCATACTTCTTCCAATGCAGAATGCTCGGGATTTTCCCCAAAAATAAGACCAACAATAACATACGGTGCTATCGTATGGTGGACCAAGACTGAACTCAATACCGTCATCACCAAACTGCAGTGATTCCAGAGAATGGCATGCTCAGCAATAACAGGGTGTATAAGAACAACACCGACAGAGACATCCTAGCCCCCTTAGACCTCTAAACTTGGATCTTTTTTAAAGTGGGGGGATGCATTGACTCATACCTCTTTGCGTGTCGTCGGAGAGATTATGTCGGACTCATCGGATAAAGTTGGTGAGCGGTCCTGGTAATATCGACTAAACCTACCACGGTGATTCTCGACATAACCGCAGTCCGCAGGGCCGCGAGATACAGCAAGAAGCGATTACAGCCGCAATACGGCTAAAACACCAGGGCCTGTGGGGATCCACCAGGAGTCCACTTGCATCGACCTTAGAGCGAGCTACAGCTCACGAACCACTGCTCGCCGCCCCGTGTGACAAGATCCCCAAACAACATCTATTTCAGGAAAACCCATACCATATACAATTCTATGAGGAACAGAGAGATCAATCGGGAATCAACGAGGTTCGAGTCTGCACTGATGGCTCAAAAACCATACAGGGAATGGGCGCTGGAGTTCACTCCCTGGATCTAAATACTAACATATCTATGACATATGACTAGGCTCACACAGTTCTATTTTCCAATGCGAATGTGTGGCCATCACGGAAGCCGCTACCGCGATCGACAGGAGACGGATTAAAGGCTACAGGATACTAATCCTCTCCGACAGTACAGCAATACTTAGAGCCCTAGAGAGCAATAGCTGCAACTCCAGACTCGTTTACGAATGCCACCTTGCTCTTGAAAGAATTTCGAGAAAATACATTGTGATTTTACAATGGATAAAAGGGCACAATGAATCACTGGACAATGATGGTGCAGATAAGTTGGCAAGAAGAGGATCGGGAACTACCAGGAAAGGTCCCCCCTTTTCCTCCCTCTACCATTCTCCCAGCTAAGAATATGGATGCGGCTTCACACTCAAAGCCAACATAACACGCTGGGCACGGACAACGGACTGCAGACAGTCGAGAGCAGCCCTGCCCGCCATCTCACAACATCTGACACACCGGCTGTTCAATCTACAAAGATTGGACCTTCGGACCATTGTGGGACATTGTCCCCTGAACAAACATCTGTACGTCGGAGCAACAGACAGCCCACTCTGTACGCTGTCCACGTGGTCCTGGAATGTGCGGGAGTAACAGCACAACGTAAGGAAATCCTCAACAACCCGAGGTCACTCCACGAAGCCTGCAAAGACTCCAGGAAACTTCTTTGCAACCGGCCGACTCTCACGCATAATAGACCAAACTGGAGTTAAAATGGGGAAAAGGGAGTCCAATTGCAATTACAAAATGGGTATTAACGCAAGCATGCATAATGTTTATCTTATTATTACTTTATGTTTCAACATTTGCCGTAGCAAAGTTTAAAAAGGCTGTTCTGAATGATTCCGGTTGAATACCTTACATGTTACATTCGGAACAGCCCGACGGGTAAAGTCTATTATAATAATCACATTAAAATAACCACTTAAAACTTTTATAATAATTTACCTTCCTGGGTCTGTCTAAACAATCCTTTTTCTTATGTGTCATTGCACCACAATTTTCACAGGCACCTTTTCTGTATTTGGTTGATAGTTTGGTCTGAAAATGAAAGATATTTAACTAATTGACTCAAAGCTTACCCAGATTAACTCATCAATTAGGCTTAAACCAGGCACAACAAATCCTTGTATCTAAACTGTGTGGTCCAGGCACAAAACTTTTTTGACATTGATCAAGAGCTTAACATGTAAATTTTTGGCATGCCAGATATAATTAAAAACCTAATGGATCTGACTGCTGTTGTGCCACTGCACTCAATAGGTTGATCTCTTAATGTCTTGAGTGTGGTCCAGCTGTTTCATTTAAACACATATCACTCAGAAGAAAAATATACTCACAGTGTCAACACCCTTATGATAATAAGTGTCAAGCCTGGTAAATTGTCCTTCCTTGTCTTCTTGTGGCCGCTGATGCTTTAGTGTAGGCCCAGCTGTGCCATAGTACCAGGGTGCAGATGATATGTACTGTGGTATGTGGGGATTTATGTCCTTGCCTAAAAATAAAAGTTTGTTAGTTAATTTACTACAAAATCTTCATGAAATTAAATTTCTAAGTCCTAGAAAACATAAATAATTCAATAAATAAACAAGACTTTCAAGATGTTGGTTATATATTCACGGTTTTTATGAACATGTTTACACGTCAGTAATGTGTTTTTATATTAAAAATCCCGTAAGCCATACCTGTCTCATCAACAGCAGCTGGTGCAGTACCAGCTTTACGAGCTTCTTCTAGCTCTTTAGCTTTCCTCCAGTCTTCTCTGGACTTCTTTTTAGGTTCATCTTCTTCATCACCAACATCGTCCTTATTGCGTAATATCTGCGAAACGGCAGCTCGTCCACCGGTCGCCATTTTTATTTAACACTATTTCTAGATATTTGTCAGCAAAATAATAAATATGGAATCTAAATAATTATGATTTCAGGATTTCTATGTTATCATTATCAATAACACACAAACACCAATATACATTTTGCAAATGGCGTCTTATTTTGACAGTCAGTGACAGCAAAGTGACATGTTGACAATTTAATTAAAGTTCGGAAACCGTAATTATTGTATTCTCAAAATATTATAGTCTATGTGATAGACTTATACTCGAATCATCGAACTACACTTCTCATCAGAAGAATCGAAACACTTCCGTTTTTATGGTTTCTGTCCTAATTTAACACAAAAGAGTTTTCATTCCATGAAAAAATCACATGATTCTATAGCTGGTAGTTTGGCCATTACAGTGATCTTATCTTGTGTGAGGGCCATCCCCTTCCTCTACGACTATCCCAGTTTATGATATAGCGTTCCCCTACACCAACCGTTAGGTTATAATAGAGGAGCCGCTGTACCTTCCAGTGCCCGAGAGCACCTTCCGGGACCAGTTATAGACAGGTCTTGTCCCCATATCCCGACTCTCCACCCTAATCTCAGAGATCCGGTTCTCGTAAGCGAGTTACCTCGTGCCCAAGTGACACTACCTATTCTCCAGATAGGTACCGGAGCAATAAAGCCGCTCACTACTCGCAACTCAAGGAGTTGCTAACGATAACCTCGCTGAAGCCAACGGAGAAGCCGCCTCCCATATCTCCAGTATGGTACCGGAGCTGTGTAAGGCACGCTCACTTCCCGACATACATCCGTATGCCTACCCAAATAGGTCTACAAGCCGGGTGTGGCCCGAGTCACTCCAGCTATGACTCTTACTTGTTGAGCAGGCAAGCTCCCGAGATGCGTTGCGGCAGTGAAACCACACTGCCACTTCGCTAAAGGCAACTCCGTGCCTCATGCGACCAACTGGTTCGCACTGGCCGCGTCTGAGTCCGACGCTCGAACGCAACGTGCTTGCCGAGCAAACGAACATGTCGTCCTCAGCGGCCAACCACATACCCCTGCGAGTCCAACACCAATGTCAGGCACCGCGCACTCTAGTCAGCGGTCGATAGAACACGCCTTTCAAGGCGCAGTGGGCTTACTGACCCCGCAGTACCCTGGTCCAAAGGGGGAGACCCGTAGTTCTTCCCCCGAAACCCTATCTACTCGGGTCCTGAAGCGACACTTCGACCCAGTGGGATCTTTTGTGTCGACTTCCCCAATAACGACTGCCATAGATGTTCATGGCAGCCGGGACCGACAGCTTAACGTGCTATCCAAGGCACGGAGCAGGCGATAATTGTCAATCAATACGCACATAATTTCGAAAAGTCATATAACTTCGGAAAGTCAGAAGTGCGCGACGTGGGTTCGAACCCGAGACCCTCTGCATTGCAGTCTGTTGGTCTCCCCACTGAGCTATCGCTGCTCCATTACAGTGATAAGCGAAAATTCAAAATTAGTATTTCATTTGTTTATCCTATATATGAAATGTTTAATTGTTTTGAGACAAATGTGTGTTTAGAGTTGGAGTACATTTCTCCTTTGAAAACTAAAAATTAGCGCTTATCTTAGAACTTTTTGTTCTGTGTTCTGTATACTGTGACTTTGGGACGTCTGAAAAATATTTTTCTAAAACATATGGACACTTCGCCAGCAGAAGCCACCCAAGTGGTGGCATTACTAGATTCTGGACTTAGTCAGCGTGTTGTGGCTGAAAGATTGCATCTAAGATAACAGTATTTAGAAATTGTACAGTCAGCGTCAAATAGTTAGTGACACTCAAGGTATTCAAATATATAGACGCAACCAAAAAGTCAATAATATCGGTACAAACAAAGTTTCCTTAATGTTGTCAACAATATAGTAGCTCAAAAGGTCGAGACGTTTAAAATGTCATATAGATAGGTTCAGTCAAACCGCAATAAATGTGGCAACAGTCATCCCGCCAATGGTATCCAAGCATTTTAAGTGTTCAAAAATATGGAACACATAAGAAAAATAAACTAGCATGTTATAGAAATAAACGGTTTCCCAAAGATGAAAACGTCTTTAGGCAATCTAGTGTTGTTTGCATGTCATTCTATTAATAACTATCATTGCATGTCATTTTATTAATTATCTATCAGTTATATCAATGTCAAGTGCAAATCTAAAGCAAGCTAGAAATAATACCTATTGAAGCAATAATAGTATTTCATGCTTAAATATGGCTACATGTCGCATTAGTGACACCACAAAACATCGAATTATATATTTGAGGGAGGAAGGTGTCTCCGTAACAGATATTTCAAATAAACTGGGAATATCCGTAAGTATCTATATAAGTAAATGAATGCGGAAATGAGAATCTGAAGAGATGCATATAATTCTACCTATCTTGTCGAATTTGAATCTAATTTTTATTCACAACTCGTTCTGTATTTTATTTAGAGAAACACCGTATACCGTTGGCTAGAGAGATGGCAAAGTGATGGTGCATTGCAAAACCGTGTTTCATTTGGTCGTCCACGTCAAACGAGCTCAAATCAAGACAAAAATATAGTGCAGCGAGCTATTAGCAATTGTTTTATAAACTCCAGGAGCATGTCTGTGGCATTTGGCACATCACAGAGCACAATAAGACGATGCCTGCGAGAACATGGGTTACGTCATCGTATTCCTGCTAAAAAGCCTATATTAACACCAAGGCTTAAAGCGCAGCGTATACAATTCGCAAGAAATTATTTAAAATTCAATTTTGATAATGTGATATTTGTAGAAAAAGATTTTTGTTCGTCTGCCCAGGGACGCTTATCTCTATACCGAACATCGAACACAAGGTATGATGAAAGAAATGTCCTCCCTAACAATCGCTGTGGTCGAATCACCTTAGGATTTTGGGGATGGATGATCCAAAGTGGAACAGGAGAGCTAGTCGAGGTGGGAGGAAGAATAAATGGCCTCCGATACAAAGACATCCTCGAAAACGTTTTGCTTCCAACAGCCAGGATTTTTTTCCCCATGAAAGGATTAGGTTTATCCAAGATAATAGTTCCGTGCACAACTCCAGAGTTGTTCAAAATGACTTGGTAGGTAACAGGGATCTGGAGTCAATTTCGATGCCGCCTCATATTCCCGACCTAAACCCGATAGAAAATTTGTGGGGCAAAATGGTTCAGATATGGGACAGTACTCAAGCACGAACTACCGCAAATTTAAGGACTCACGTCGAAGAAGTTTGGGGAGTCTATGAGAGGAGACAATTTTTGCTACAATGCGGTACAAACTATGCGAAGACGTCTTTCTGACGTAATTCTAGCAGACGGTGGCTATACACGATTTTAGTTAAAAAAAAATAAAGATAATTAGAGCTAAAAAATGTTTGTTTTTATTTTTACACCCGATGAGAGATTTTAGTACGTTTCGAAAGTGACTTGATCGAAAGTGCTCATTTTGTCGTTAAGAAGGCATGTGTTCATTTGAATTAGGTACACAAGTAAAATTAAATACGAAATAATTTCCTATTAATATAAATTTGTGACATGAACATGATATTGAATCATAGATAAGCATAAGCATAAGCTCTTGCGCTTTATATATACTCATACTCATTATCAATGAGGTTTACATCTATTTTCAGTCAGCTGTTTATTGCTTACAATATAAGTACCTACCTACCTATCGTAAACGGCTATACACGAAATTCGTTACAAAACAAGACATGTCTATGACGTCATGCTTAAAATGAAAAGGAAAGCAGTAGTTTCTATCCCTTTCATTTTGTGTATAAATTTTTTAATATTAATTGACGTGAGAAATAATTTTTATAATTTATAGCAGTAAAGTTTATTTTTCTAATGTGTTCCATATTTTTTAACACTTAAAATGCTTGGATACCATTCGCGGGATTACTGTAACCATATTTATGGCGGTTTGACAACCTATCTATAAGACATTTTAAACATATCGACCTTTTGAGCTACTATATTGTTCACAACAATAAGGAAAGTTAGTACCGATATTATTGACTTTTAGGTTGGGTATATTTATTTGAATACACCGAGTGTAACTATTTGATGCTGACTGTGTGAGTAGAATTTTACTATGGGAGTATAAAATAGTAGAAATACTGACATCATATTCGAAAAAAATGGCGTGGTCCCGCCATCTTGACGTTCATTATCTCTGAACTCAAAGAGGTAGAATTGCTTTCTTTATAGGTAGATTTTGGTAGATTTGATACATTCTTATTTTATGCTGATTCGATGCCATTTTGATGCACACGTTAATTAATACAGGGTAATGAAGCAAACAATATTAACTAACTATATATTGATACAATATATATATGTTATTTTATTACAATTACATAATCATTCAATTTTAACTCAAGTATTTGCAGCAGTAATTCACAGCTTGCGACGTGCCCTCGGACGGTGGTATGATGGTCTTGGCACGTAAATGCGTTCATTGCTATCGCCGGTCTGACTTAACGATTCTTCCAAGGGTTCTGCTCGCGGTGTGAATAGTTTACGTCGGCTGCGGGTTACGCTAGGAAGAGAAATATAATTTAATTGCGACATCAAATAATGAAAATCAAATTAGCTGTATACGCTAAAAACCTTAAGCCTGCAAAACAACCTAATTGGACCCAGGTTAACTCGCTAAATACGGCTACTTCAAATAAGTAGTTCACACACAAGTAATAAAAAAAAAGCAACTATTGCCTAGTTCCCGAAACAAGTAAAACCCCTTCGCCTTTAACATTACAGTCACACTCAAAACAAATAATCTCCAAAAACTTCACACAAACTTCATACCTATAAACGACCGCCACCGCATCTATATAGGAGACGCTCTGTATTTTCTAATTTAAGGTTTACCTATTGTCGATATCGCCTAGAATGCCGCTCAGCCCTAAAGAAAGAAAGGCGAATAAAATATAAGAATTTACTACTACAACTAAAACTACGCACAAGCTCCAAAAAATTAAGTACTACTAACCTTTTAGCTGGACAACTTTGTATACCCAAAATTGGCGGCAAATTCTCTTCAGATCCCTTTTCTGGGGAAGGAATGTCTTTAGCCACCTTGTGTGGAGCGGGTACATCCATTGTGACGTCACTAAATTCAGATTGTAAGTTAACAATATCTTTCAGTTTATCTTCACTGTCTCCGTCATCCTGGTTCTTTCGCCTTCTCAAACGTAGAGGCCGCTTTCTTGCCTTGCTCTCGCATTCAGCTTGACTTTTGTTAGCGGTTTCTGTTTTATTGTCGTTTGTTTTAGAATGCTTCTTTCGCAAATTGTATTTCGTATCTTCTCTATCGCTTTTATCGGTTGTCTCATCTATAGATTGTGATACAAGTAATTCAAATTCTGTGGCTCTAGGAGCAGTGATATCTTTATATATATTTTCATAGTCTTCAATCGTATTGTCCCTTGCTGTATCATTGGCAGCTTCATTAGTTGATTGATTAGGCTCATCAACTGACGAATAAGGTTCTAGCATTGCTTCTTTTTTAATTTGTATTTCGTCGACCGAGGACATTGGTTCTAATTTTACTTCTTTTTTAATTTCTACTTTGTTTGTATCCTTTTTCATATACGATAGAACTTTATCTATTTTTGTAGACAGATGAGCTGTATCTTTGTCCATGCTTGATTGACTATCATAAATTTTAATGAGTGCTTGAATATTATCTTTTTTATTTGGTAATTGAACTGTATCCTTTTTCGGAGGCAATTTTATTGATTCTTTTTCATTGAGTATTTGACTTGTACCTTTATTCATGATTGAATGAGCTGTATCTATTTTTGTTGGCTGTACTGTATCTTTTTGCATTGTCGATTGAGCTGTATTATTTTCATTCAAAGGCAATTGAATTGCATCAGTTTTCTTGGTTGTCAGTAGTGTATCAATTATCGTTGGTGATTGAATTGCATGTGTCTTCATAGGCGATAGCACTATATCTAATTTCTTGGGCAGATGATCTACGCCTGTTTTCACATTTAATAAGACAGCATCATTTTGAATGACTGGTTGTATTGATTCATTTTTAAAAGGCGATTTATCTGCATCGTTATTAAGAGGCGATTTTATTGTATCTTTTTTCAGAGGTGATGCATAAACATTTTCTTTCATGGGTGAATGAATAGCTTTTTCTTTCATGGGTGAATGAATAGCTTTCTCTTTCATGGGTGAATGAATAGCTATGTCTTTCACGGACGATTTAATAGCTTTATCTTTCATAGGGGATTTAGGTTCTATATCACAAGTACCGCCTTTCTTGTTAGATTGTTGATTTAAGACAAGTTTCTCAATAGATTGTCGCGCGACTTCTATATTATCCACCGGTTTAATAAGCGGCGATTCAAAAAGATCTACTGAAGCTTGCTTTTTAGCTAATCTGCTTTTCTGCACAGATGTAACTATTTCTGGTTTAGTAAAGCTCTCACCGAGTAGTCTCTTTATTTTGCTGGGCTCAAAGTCATCGCTGATAACATTATCTTTGACAATAGATGGTGATCTGTCTTCGCCAATGTTTTTTAAATCATTTATTTTTTTATGACTCAGTTCGATGTTAACGTCGATATTATCGAAATAGATACGTTTCTCTTTGTTTACAACTGGAGGCACGTTGTCAATACCTGTGTTATTTGATTTTACAGGTTCATTGTCAAAGTAAGTTCTTTTCTCTTTCAACATTTTGATATTGCTAAAAAGAGATTGATTATGAACTTCATCATCACACTCCTTTGAAGCTATTTCTAGTTGTTCAAATTGTCTGAGCGAGGTATCACTACTTTGGCTTGATTTAAAAGACCGTATAATTTTGTTTACCAGTGTTTCAGGTACTTTTTCAGCAACTTTCACACTTGGCTTCTGTATTATAGGTTCTTTGAAAACGACATTGTCTGTATCTTTATGGTGTTCATCACTTTCTGGCGCAGGCGCATTAACAAAGTATGTTCCTCTGAGTGAACTCATACTCTTTTCTTTAGAGTTTTGACCGATATTGTCATTATCATTTAATTTATTGTCACTTACAAAATATGTTCCTCCACAAACAAAACTTTTCACCCAATCATTGTTAGCGTTCTTCACAGTCAAATCATTAGTTTTGTCATGCATTAAGTTTACAGTATCATTATTTACAATCTCATTCTGTTCTGCAGTTACGTCTTTTATGCTTTCTTGATTATCATAGGTACAATTCGCCGAATCAACTTCTGTATTTTCACTTGTCACATTTGTCGTAGTTTCAAATATTTCTGCACATTTACTAATATCATTTACTTTAGTATCTATCTCACTAATATCACTAATGTCATTATCATCGATATTAGTTGAGTTGATAGAATTGATGCCTTTAATTATATCTCTAGATTTATATGCGTCTAGATCATCATCTTTTTCGTCTATATTGTCTATGGTATGTACACTAATCGTTTCATTTCTAGCCAGAGTCTTGTTGGTTTCTTTTTTAAATATAGGTTCTAGGCTCTCGTTGAATGGATCGCTGGTGTCGTCATCGCTTTCATTTTCGCTGTCAGAAAGTAACTTAACATCATGTGGTGGGGTTGCGTCCTTGAATGCTTTCTCTGTAACAACAATTTAAAACATATAATAAGAGTGTGTGTATATCTTCGCAGAGTTAGAACAAAATAAATCGTACACATATTTCACTTTACTGAGGTTTCAACACTATTTAGGTCTAAAATAAAAGCCTATAGCAATCAGCTGAACACTAAAAATCTATAATACTTATCACAAATGAATTGAACTCTTAACAGTCAGTTTAAGCGCAGCATATACATATATACTCATAAAATATAGACAATAAACAAAAGACGTCATATTATCTTACCGTCTCTTTCTTCGATACAGGTACGAAGATGCTGCACTTCCTTCTCAGCGCGCGCCCGAGCCAAACTTTCGACTGTTAGTTGTTCCTAAAGAATAAATACATATTTCAGAAATACTTTTCGAATAGATTAATAACGTTTGATATCTTTCTTTCTTTTTCTTTCGACGATAACTGCCTCACTAGGAATATATATAAAATATAAATCCTGTATCGCGGAGGACTGTACAAAAATTCAAACAATGGACACAAACAACACCCAAACTCGGGACAACCATTTCTGGTTCACGCAAAGTTTTGTCCCGTGGGGGATTCGAACTCGCAACACATGGCGCAATGGCAGTGGCGAGGCGACCACTTCAACCACTACGCTATCCGTACAGTCAGTTTTGCAGTGCAATTTTCTTAGTATTGTGGCGACTCCGCACAGACGAAGAAGTTCCGCTTACATCTAAGAGATGGCGCTATATACAACAAGCGCTCAAATGACGTCATACTGCATCGCACAAGTGGAGTTTACACAGCGACTAAGTATATATACAAGTTCCCGACATCAACCGTCGGACCGCGACCCGCCAGGCACGATCAACCAGCCTGGTCGGAGGATCCACTCTTTGTGTTGGAGAGACATCACACCCTGTTCCTCCACAATATGATTGAATTTTGTGAAAAAGATGTATAATAATTCTCAAATCCTCATGTTTAGTTCGTATTATTGGCCTATACCCATTTTAATTAAGTTATATAAATAAATATTTTATACAAGTAACCTTGGTTCTAATATAAATATTAATGTCTTACCTCCAAAAGAGCAATTTCCTTTGGCATTTGAGACAGTCTACTCTCGTATTCTTCTGCCATTTCCTTCATCTAGAGGAAAACATACAAACGTTAATAAACTAGCCTTTGCGCGCGGCTTTGCTCGCGTAAACGTAGGTAAGGTTAGGTTAAGTTAGTAACATGCAGTGTAGTAGTCCGTCGTTTCATACGTTTTTTTTTTCAAAATTTTCTTTTTTTGCAAATCTGTTTTAGAACTACAACAAAATAGTGATTGAACTCTACTTTTAAGCAAATAATGCTTGTGTTAGGAGACCCCGCTCTTCCATAATAAAACGTACATTAAATTATGATCTATTTGAGCAAACATAATAATAAAAGTAATTTAAGTGAGTATATCAATATATACGTAGGTGCTAAACATTTAATATACAATTGTTTAACAGAAAAAAAATTATGTATGTGTGTGTGTTAGCAATTATAATAGTTTTTAGGATATATATAAATATGTTTATTAATCCTATTATAAAGCTGTGCAGATCTTTTACGAAACTAAAAACAGGCAAACATGGTTCGTGTTTGTGGGATTTTTACAATATTATATTTCCTTTTTTTCGACAATATGCTAGAGTCATAGGGAACAGTCCTATGTATTTTAGTACAGTTTGTGTAATATATAACTTCCTGACCAAAAGCAAATTTGTGATTTGGTATAGATCATAAGTTAAAAATCGAAGCTTTTAAAATACATACACTTAATTAGAGCACGTTGAGGTCGTTCTAATACCAAAAACTTTGTTTTTGCTGCGCCACCCCCAAAAAGGTATGCAATATGTAAAGACTGCACCAGTGCTGCTGACAAAGTTTTTGGGAACTACATATCTAAGAGTCCTGAACATCCAGCTTAATTTCCTGACTTTATTTGCAACTTGATTAATTTAAGGGTACCATGACGGTCTCTGATCAATAAAGACACCTAGATATTTAATATGAGTGACTTTATTAATGATGAACAGTTACAATTTGAGTTATTGTCTCATAAATGTATTTTTATATTGAAATCATCTCTAGTCTGTGTGCGGTTGCAAATACTGAAACAAATATAATTTGTTTTTGCGATGTTCAGGGTAAGCAAGTTTCTATCCATCCATTTCGCTAATTTGGCTAAACCCATTTCAGCGCTCAGTCGAACATCTTGCCAAGTATCACCAGCAAAAACTACAGCGGTATCATCGGCATACAAAAAGATATAAGCATTTTCTATTTATATGTCAAAATGGTCGTTTATATAAATAATAAATAGAGTGGGTCCTAGCACGCTTCCTTGCGGAACGCTATATGATACCTCTTCATCCTCACTAGTGTACTGACCAACCCTAATCCTTTGCCTCCTATTCGAGAGATAATCACTTAACAAGCATAATGGTAATCCACGAACTCCGATACATTCCAATTTGTTCACAAGGATTCGGACAGAGATGGTATCAAAGGCCTTTTTTACGTCTAGGAATGCAGTTAAGCATTGTTTACCATTGTCAAGTTGTTCAGTAACTAGGGCAGTAACTGCATCCTCAGTGGAAAGACCTTAACGAAAGCCAAATTGCGATTCAGATAGTACGTTAACCGTCTTTTAAGTATTTTAGTAGTCTTTTGTTTATAAGTTTTCCTATTATTTTAGATATTGAGGATAGAACAGATATAGGTAATTACTGATCTTGTCTCTGTCCCCATCCTTTAAACAGGCGTGATAACAGCTTGTTTTAGCGGAAACGGGAGTCTTTCCGTTTCCTTAGTAAAACAAAGATTAGTGAGTTGAGTTATCACGGGAACTATATCACTACTTATATATTTTAGGTAACCTGTTGATATGTTATCCCAACC
The DNA here is from genome assembly GCA_963675205.1 of Catocala nupta. Taxonomy (NCBI): domain Eukaryota; kingdom Metazoa; phylum Arthropoda; class Insecta; order Lepidoptera; family Erebidae; genus Catocala; species Catocala nupta. Next base: position 27,070,123 of record OY776093.1, read on the forward strand.
CGATGCACTGTCAGACTTAAGGTTCATTCATAAGAATCAGATTCACTGCGGTCACGTCAGTATCAAACAGTACGAAAGAATTGATTTGGGCAGAAGGTAAGCAGGTTCCATCATAAACATTAGGACTTGTTTTAATTTTATTAGCAAGGTCTTTACCGATATTTGCGAAATGGTTATTTATTTAGTTAACTGATTGTCGATGGGATAATTTCATATTTAATAACTCTAAACTATCACAGTGTGTTAGATTGATTACAGTTCATTATTGATTTAATATTTTCCAAAGTAAAACGTTGGGCCGAAACCTCGGCGGGATCGGAATTGAAAGTGAAAGTGATTCGCACGGTCCCGCCGACTTTGGTTACGTCGAGCATTATCGTGGTAGGTTTAGTCTGTATTACCGGGATGTCTTTCCCCCGGTGAGTTCGACATAACCTCTCCGTCGCCCCACGGAGGTATGCATCAATGCATGCCTCAAAGTGAAAAATTAACATTACTTTAAAAAAAAAAATATAGCCTCTGTTACTCTGAGATAATATAGCTTTCTAATGGTGAAATAATTTTGAAACTCGGTCTAGAATTTTTGAGTTAAATCGTTACAAACAAACTAAATATATTAATATCTTTATGATTAGCATAACATTGTCTTACGATTACTAAAATATATTAAAATTAGAAAAACGGAGTTTCTTTTTAGTGGAAGGTGGGCTCTGGCTGCTAAAAATCCATGCTATATCCATACTAATATCATAAATGCGGAATTCCTTTTCTTTATTTATTGCATTTTCACACTCAGAACCGCAAACCGACTTTGATACCAGTTGACATGAATTTAGGTCAAACTCGAAGATGTAATAGAGATTTCATTGCTTTTTAAAACCTAATCGAATCTGCAAATAACTGGGTACTGGTAACTGCTCGTATTCTACTATTTCATTCTACCCTCCAAAAACATAGTAGGGTAAATTAAACACTTAATGTTCTAAGGTATTTAGTTGTACTTACATCAGAACGCAGAGCTTTCAACTGCGCTTCATAATACTGTCGCGTCATATCCTTCGCCTCTTCCACGAGTTCTCTCATCATGTTGGCAGTTTCTTGTTGCCGTTCCTCCATAGCAGCCATCAGCTCTTTGTTACGGGCTTGTGTTCTGGAATTTATAATTTTCATAGTGTTGCGTTAAAAGCCTGCCTCGATGGCGTAACGGTAGCAAATGCGATGGCAGTGCATGAAGTCTTAAGTTCGATTCATTGCAATAAACTATTGTTACAACAACACACAGCAACTCATATAAGAAAAATAAATTGTATTGTTAATAAACATTTGGTGATTAAAGAGTGGCTGTGAGTTTCTTGCGTTTTCTTCTTCTCATGAAAGCTCTACTCCTCGAACAGGCTTTTTCAATGCTACATTTTTATTTCTTCTTTATTATTCTATTTTTTATTAATACATCTTATACAGTTAATTGACGTGTCCAAGAAATGTTTGTACATTTTTATGGAAATAAAGATTTTTACTTTAACTTTGATACCCTGATCGGTCAAATAGTATTGGGACTTTTATTGAAACATCTCTGTATCAGTGAATTGTACGCACGTAATAGGGCCCAAGTCTATTGGCGTTTAACTATAAGGTTGAAATAAAAATTCTACTTGGCAAAATGGGGGCTTATAAGCCCGTGACTAGCTTTTCAGGGATAAAGGATAAAAAATGTCCTCATTTATTTATCAATATTTCTCTAAAAGATAGTATATTACCCTTCTATAAGAGAAATTTTCTAAAACCTTTGCGAGGTATAATGAAATGATCAAGTAACTTACTGCACAAGTTCAAAGTGCAGTCGTTCGTTGTCGGAGCGCAGTTTCATCACCTCGGTACTGCAGTTGATAGTCGTGTCCTGTGTACTACTCTCTAGAGTTGAAGCCAGCATTGTGTTGTTTATCTCTGTAACAAAATCGGTTTTATTTAACATATCATTAGTGTATAGATATCACGGCTTTATCATGATGGCATATGCAGAGACTATTGGTTTTTAAGAAATAGTGATGTGCATAATTGCTTTTGAATAATTTTGTAATATAGTTAGGTAAAGCACGTTACCTACTTTGCATAGTAATGGATACAGCGAATGCACTTATGTATAAAAGATATAGATAGGAAGCATAGGTATAAGTCGAATAGATTTGTGTATATCGATATTATAAAGTACTAGTTGTTGCTCGTGGCTTCGCTTATGTAAATGTAGGTTAGATTAGGTTAGTAACAGTACTTTTTTCTCGATGACAGGTACCTTATGTCCTTTTCTGTTCCTCTGGCAACGTGTATGCGTAATTTTATAATGATCGGTCGAGTATTTAAGTCGTGAATGCGTAACAAACAAACAAACCTACCTACATTCGTATTAATAATGTTAGTTAGAATTTTTAAGAGATAGTTATGTGCATAATGTCATTTTAATTACTAATTACTTGCGTATTTCTAGATAATTCTACTAATACTTAATTATAGAGTAGTAGTAGTATTATATAATTATTATTTATCGTTATATTTTATTAATGTAAAATCAACTAACCAATTCTACCGATTATTATTTCTTTACACCGAAATGTCAATTTGCATGTGGCAACACCACAAAGAATGTATCATTGTAAATTGTAGAAGGAACATTATATTTCGAACCGTTGAACTGAGTGGTTGCTTGATTATTCCGTTAATATCATCCAAATCTTCGTTACTTTTCTGGGATAAGGAGTTGATCCTTTAATAATTGCTTTCGAATGATATAGAGTTCAGCACTGCGTGATAACTACTTACTATGGTAATGAATACAGCAAATACAAATTATGTATAAGGTGTATAGGTAGAAGTTTAGGTAGAAGGTATAGCTATAGGTCGAATAGATTTGTGCACATCGCCACAATAGAGTATGTTTAATTTTAATTATTTTGTATGAAAGATCAAATATTGATATTGATTTTTAATAGGTACGGGTCGTGGTCATCTCCGAATTGTGTGAATGTAAGTTTGTTTGTTTGTTACGCTTTCACGCCTTAACTACTCGACTGATCATCATGAAATTTCGCATACACGTTGTGAGGGAAACAGAAAAGGACATAGAGTACATTTTATCCAGAAAATAATACTGGTACTAATCTATCGTAACCTACATTTACGTGAGCAAAGCTAGTAAGTATAAAATAAAAGACTTACGTATATCCTGAGCAACGGCAGCTAATGAGAGTACGTGTTTGGTTTCATGCGCGTACTCCGGTGAAGGGTTGAGTGTCACCACCATGCTAACTGCCTCGCCCCTAGCACCGGATAGACCAGTTCCAAGTAGACGGGTTAGCTTCGATTCTCTATAAAAATACAAATTGATAGTTTATTAATATTCTGATTTTGAATAAGTACGTTGTTTACTTCGATTGACGGATGACGGGACGATGACGGACGGATGACATAGTGATTTAAGTGCTCGCCTCGCCACTGAGTGTGCCGAGTGTTGTGGGTTCGTATCCCATTTTGTGTGATCCACAAGTGGGTTTTCCGAGTCTGTGTTCGTTGTTCAAATGTTTGTAAAATCCCCCAAGACACAGGATTTACTCCTAGTGCGGAAGTTGTCGTTCTAAAATGAAGATAATGAAAATAAAAAGGTATATTTTTCTGCCTGTGTTATTATACCTACTAGAAAAAACTTTGTCACTGGAGGAAGTACAATCAGGATTGAACACCAGAAGCCATATTGTATTTTCCCCGCACATTTAAGTGATGTTTGATATATCATTGCCAAATGTATTATAATGCAAAGCTTCTAAGATTAATGACAATAATGTATCAGAGGATTGATTGGATTGTCGCTGACTGTATAAGTATTTCAAATACTTGTTCAGTCAGCGACTTAAGTCCAATAATATTTGCAAGACTTTGAGTTGACCTATCATATACAATGCAAAATTTATGCAGCAGAATTTTATACTAATATTATAAAAAGGAAAGACTTGATTTTTTGCTTGTTTGTTTGTAAGGTTTAAACACATAAACTAACAAAGCAATTTAAAAAAATCTTTCAGCTTTAGAAAGCTATTAACGACGGCGACCCACCTAACTGGATCATTTTGTCCCAGGTCCCAGGTCGACAAGTTCGAGGGTAGAGTTTCCAACCAGCTGGTTTTTTCCAATAGAAAAATTTCTCGCGAACACTTTGGAGCCTTTATTCCGCTCAATCGCCTCACAGACAATTTATGTTGCATTGGCGAAGGTCGCGAGTCAAACATTTAGAGATTTGTCTATTGAGGCGCCGGTATTCTGGCATACCTCGGAGGATTGCAGAAGCATCCTACGCCTTTCCCTTACAAGCTCCTGTGTAGGATCTGTGATTTTAGTTGATCTTTGGTCTTTTGGGGCTTAAAGAATTTAGAGCCTGCTCTATGGACAGCACCCACGAACCTATTATTGTAGTAGTCCACATTTACGCACTTGTCTAGGCATTCAAAGCGGTTTCGGAGCTCGAACTGAAAGCTCTCGAAGTTTTGAATATGAACTGGTGCTGACGGACTTCATCAAACTAGACCGCTCTCTTTTTGAAGAAGGAGTTCATTATGTGGAGTCCTTCCTTTTTCATGAAGCTAGCTAGTGGTTGACGAGCTCGTGCAGCGACGAGTTGATAGCACGCGACTCCTGCAAGCGCGCGCCAGTGTTGATGTGATACCTGTAAGGCACGAGCGCGTCGTTCCTGCACCTCTGCTTGCGCCGCAGCATGTGCAGGCAGCGCTCGAGCACGTGCAGCGACGAGTTGATGGCGCGCGACTCCTGCATGCGCGCGCCCGTGTTCCGAGTCGCTCGTGCGCGCTCGCACCCCGCCAGGTCGCACAGGCGCACGCAAGACGTACGCACTCCGCCATCTCCTAAACAAAAATTCATTTTCTTTACTGGGATCCTAGATCCCCACATGATGTAGTTTGCACATTTCAGCACAGCTGATATTTATAGTGTGTGAGTGTGTGTATATCTGACGGCTCTGGGATCTTGTACTATTTAGATACAAAAAGCTTACAAAAGTTGCTTTCTGTTAGGTTCCCACTACTAATTAGTTCAGAAATGTAGCAAATCGATATGTGTATGTATCTGTTACGCACCTGTTTCAGTGAGCATAGTAATGGTGAATATGCAGTGAGAACGCGAGGATTGCGCGTGCACACCGGTAGCGGCGACAGTCAGGTTGTGCTTCCCAGCTACCATCACGTCGTAGGCCTCCACGCCGGACCGAACGAAGGCTTGTGTAGCACCCTGGTTTGTGTTTATAAATTGTATGATATAAATGATTAAAAACAGAAAATAATATATTGTCTTTTATTCAATGTGTTTAGGGATTATGTTCCATGTGTAAGTTAATCCTGTACAGTTGTTCTATCTCACGATGGCGGGTTGGTCTTAGTCGTGTGTGTAGATGCACATGCACATTGTTTCTGTGTGCGTAAGTATGGGAGCGCTTAGCATCGCCTGAGCTACCGCTCGGGCTACTAGTGCACAGTGTTTATTCGGCACTAAAAACCATAAATATTAATGCTTGGGAGTTCTACTCATGCATTTATAATGAACTATTAAATAGGAAAATTTTGTAAAAGACGGATGTCACTTTTGTCGTTGATGTCACACACTTCACACAAAAATAATGCTAATTAAAACGATGGGGTAACTGTTTTTTATAAATCTTGTCTCACGGTTGTTTGTGAGGAGCCCGCATACTCAGAATGTAACTGCCTTATTCTAAAGATCTCGAACCAGACTGCAATATTGGCAATTTACAGGTCTCCGTCTTATAAGAACATCGATACATTTCTTTTACCGCTTGGTAAAATTTTAACAGATCTAAGCGGCTTTCAAACCGTTACAATCGTTGGAGATATTAACATCAATATCTGTCCCGATAATGAGATTACTAGTTTGCTAGATTATCTAAACCTATGTGCGTTTTATGGTATCCTACCTGCACATACCTACGTTTCCCACGCGACATGACAAATCTTGTCATGATCACGTGATGCTCAAAACCAATTCAAAAGCCCAGACATTTGTTATTAAATCCGCGATTACTGATCATCAGGCTGTTTTACTCTGCCTCTATCGTAAGCAGTTAAGATCATTTGCTAAGTCTTCTATCATCAAACTAAATCAAGAAGCACTTAAATTAAGCCTTGAAGCAATAAATTGGCAACCAATCTATGATTGCTCGGAGGCGAGTATTGCCATGAAATATTTTATTGAATCTATACAGAGGGAAATAGTCGCTAATAATGAAATGTCTAAACTGTCAAGACGATTTAGGGTAATAAAACCATGGATAACACCAGGGTTGATACTTTGCATGAGTCACAGGGCTATATAGATTACATATGAAATCACGGCAATCACGTAATGACAATACACTTAAATTGGTATTTACTAGATACAGAAACTTCTGTAATAACTTGCTTAAAAAAATTAAAAGAACATTCGAGAAAAATGTTGTAAAACAAGCGGGAAGTAACAATAAAAACTATGGAATGCGGTAAAAAATATTACCAACACAAAAAAACAAAGAGATTATTCTACGGAATTAATAAATAAAAATTGTCCAAGAGAATCTGTGGAGGATGTAAATAAATTCATTGTAAATTTGGATAGGAATCTCGCAACGAAAATCGTACAATGTACTAACCCTAATCACACGTACATTTCTCACATGTTAGATAAGCACACCACGAATTGTCCAAATTTCCTTTATTTACTGGACACAGATGAGTCTGAGGTAAATAATCAAATCAGGAACCTAAAAAATGTCAGTTCTGTTGGTTGGGACTCTATACCCAGTATAGTTCTGAAGGATAATAGAAGTATTCTTGTTTCTCCCCTGACACATATTATTAACTTATGTTTATCACAAGCAATATTCCCTAGGGTCTTAAAGAAATCGGTGGTTCATCCGATACACAAGTCTGGAGATAAGACATCTATCTTTAATTACCGGCCCATCTCTTTATTGCCTACTGTCTCCAAGATCCTAGAACGCATTCTGAGTATTAGATTAGGCAACTACCTGGAATCCAACAAGCTCATTTCCAAAAACCAATTTGGTTTTAGAACTGGATTATCCTCAAGTGATGCGGCCCATGAGCTCGTTGATTACGTTGTAGAAAACTTAGATGTAGGCAAGAAAACTGTTGGTATTTTTCTAGATTTGATCATACACTCACACCAACACTATACACAAAGGGAAGCTTACACTATACTCTACAAAAATCTTATTTAAAAAAAAAGAAAAATAGTTTCAAACAATTTTCTTCAAAAATTGTTAATCACCTGTCTTTAGCTTTAGAATGTAAGATATAATTGTTAATTATTAATTATTTCATTTAGGTTTATCATTAAAATATTCAAAATTCTAGTTTCATTTTAAGTAAATCAGCTTATATTTTACGATGTAAAAATTCTAGGGCAGAGCACTGATGTCTGAAATACAGATGTTTTTCATCTAGCTCAGACACAGATGTTTATGTACAAAATTGTAAACAAAGTTGGTTACCGGATATTTATGTGAATGCTTGTTACAATTTTCTGATGTCAATAAATTATTATTTATTATTTATTTATTTATTTAATCAACCTTTTTAATTTAGCTAATGTTGGTTTCGGTCTCGTGTCTCCCCTGACGATCGCCTTCGGGGAGACATCAGGATTTTTTCAATCTTGTTGTCTCCTCTAGGCTGAGGAGGCATCCGAACTTACTTTTAAAATTATATTATGTATACTCGTATATGTGTGAGTGAGTTTGTTTTCACAGCTATGTCATGTTTGGATATACTGGCCACTTGCAAATAAATAAGTATTAATGTAATATTTACTATGACTAATTGAGTTCAAGGCCTATGTTATCTTTGCATCATTCAGCTATTGATTAAAAATTCGTCTCGCATTATATTGTTATATACGTGTCTACGAAACAAATGAACGTCTACAAAACAAATGACTATCAGAAAGTGATCAGCCATCGATAGTGCTCACAAATAACAGTGCATGCGATTTTCAACCTTATTGACATTACTCAGAATTTATCATTTTATCAACGCATTACTGTCAGAAAGCAAGAAAATACAAAAAAATGTCTGTCATGAATTGTTGATGATTGAAATTTGACAAACAACTAACAATCAATAATTGTATTGGTTGTTCATCACTGACCTTTTTTAATAAACTTGGCAATAATTTAAGTTTACAAAAGATACAGATTGCAAAGCATATGTGGCCAACAAAGGACATCACCCATTTTGGTCCAAATATGAAAACAGCGGCCAAAGAAAAAAATATAATATACTGTTAGAACTTGTTCTCCTAAAAAAAATTTATTATGATACCAAAACTGTGGGACCTTTGCTCCCGGTTTTGTTGGAGTTCAATATCGCACAACACAATTAGGTAAATAAATTGTCAAAACAAAGGATTTAGCTTAAATAAAAACTTGGATATAATAAATGAATACATCAAATGTATTAGCAGAAGTGGTTAATCGCCATAATTATAATCGCAGACGAGCACAGTTCAGATCCCACTGGGTCGAAGTTGCCTAAACGCCTATAGAATTAAATGACCATATTTGGAATCAAATACAGAAACGGGTATTTTATGAGCAGGCGCTACCTCAAAGAATTTATTTTAATGTTATTTATTACATTTTGTAGTTTATGTTTATAATATATTATTATACAGTGCAAAGCAGCTTAAAACAAAAACATAAGTATCGTTAATTTGTGAAATTAGTTGAGATGATGTTATTTTTGTTTATTTATAAAAAAAATCTGATTAGCATCTATTAATTTTTACTTGATTATGCAGAACAGTCTACTGGTCTTATTTCAGAAATAAACGACTTTTGTCATTGTTTTAAGATGCTTTGCACGGTATAATAATCTATACTAATATTATAAAGCTAAGTGAGTTTGTTTGTTTGGTTGAACATGCTAATGTCAGGCACTACTGGTTTGAATCCAAAAAATCTTTTAGTGTTGGATAGCCCATTTATCCGGGATGGCTGTAGGCTATATAACATCACACAATAGGATACCAATAGGAGCGGAGCATCAATAAAAAATGATGCATAAACAGGGAAAATTCTCTCATGAGACGCAGACGAAGCTAGTATATTATAAATATAAATTAGAAAATGCATATTAAATAACTTTAAAAATAAATTCTATTAGGTGGCGCCTGCTCATAAAATACCCGTTATATATTTAATTTCAAATTTGCTCTTTTGTTTTTACAGGCGTTTAAGGCATCAAAATAGTAAATTGATAATAAATTTTTATCCATAAAAGCTATGAGTTCCAAAACCATGTATATAAAGGTAGCAGTCTAGTAGCAACTATTAGTTAAAAACAAATTATTTATTTGCGCAATTTGTTCTCACTGGATAGGTGACCAGCCTGGATAGATGTCAGAATGGCTCATCGCCTTTAAAAGAAGTATATTAAGTATTTTTTAAAAACGGGGGTAGCAATTATATTGCGATTAGTAGCAACTAGAAGCAACTAGGTAGCAACTTTCTATAATTATTTCGATGTAAAATATGGGTAGTGACCCGCCATTCTGATGGTCACCAATAGCAGTAGTTCTTTTTTTTTATGTATAAAAGAAAGATTTTTGAACTCAAATAAAATCGAAGACAATTGTCCCACAGTTTTAGAGCCATAATAAAAAATGTTAAGGTGAGCAAGTTCTAAGAAATGAATATTGTATTTTTTCTTTGGCTGTCATTTTCAGATTTGGACCAAAAATAATAATAATAACATTCTATCACATACAAAATGTATGGAATGTGGGTGATGTCCCTTTAGACTTTAGAGTAAGAGGTTTGGGTAAAAGGCCAAAGCTAAATATTAGTGTTATGTCCCTCTGGTTATCTTTTCGATATAAATATGCTTATAAAATCTCTTACCTTTACATAAACATTGCCAGAAGTATCTTCTCTGATGCGCAGTTTGGTTCTCTTGTCTGGCGGCGCCAGCAAGTCATAAATAGCTTCGTTGTATATCTCCACAAATGATACCTATTAAAAATATCATGGGCATTAATATAAGTAACATGCAATTTATAGAATGGTTTAATTAGTTTTCCCACAATTTATAGGAGACTGTCCTCAAATCGGTTATTCTTCCAATTGAAAGAGCACAAAGAGCACTCCTAAAAGTAGCTACACATCAACCTTTTTGCTATCTCACATTTCTTTTGTATCAAAATTCTAAAGTACTAAATAAATGCACAGCGAACTAAAACAAAATACTACTCTTGATTATAACCCAGAACTAACTAACTAACTAAGCGACGGAAATATATCATTGTACTACTCAATCTCAATCTAAGTATATTTTTACCAATAGGCTTTTCGCATTTTAGGTCAATTTCTTTATAGTAATATAAACAAAATAACCGCGATTTATGACAAAAATTATGCTAACACTTAGCAATTAGTTTAACAATATTTACAAACCTTGAAGTACCATCAAAATAAAATTTGATGACTATTGTTCTTAAGTGTTAAGCAATAAAATAACTCTTTAAGTAGTCATAGTAATCACTTGTTTATAATGTAATTCGTAAGTTTTTATATACAAATAACAATGTTTTATAAGTATTGTTTTAGAATTTATATCTATACTAGCTGTCCCGACAGACGTTGTCATCTACAAGCGAAGAAAAAAAAAACAAATCCAAATCTAAACTATCCTCGAATCCACTTGAACACACACAAAAAAATTCATTCAAATTGGTCCAGCCGTTTAAGAGGAGTTCACTGTCAACACACGTACAGAAGAATTATATATATAAAGATTATACATTATGCGCCCTTAATTGCGTGAGGCACACATACATACAGGCACCCATTATATATTACCTTTACGATGTAACCTAAGCTGTCTATCATTTTGTACCAATTTAAATTGAATAAAAATATTATTATTTATTAGTATTTATTTATTTTCTCTTTCACAGGTATTTTTCTAATACGTTAGGAAAATACCTGGCCCTTTGGGAGGCTTACACGGAGACATGGTTCAACGTGAAGAAGCCCTTAGAGAGTTTTCATCAAAGGTGGGATGGAACACAGCGGTACTAGCTGCAGCAGGCGTAGGACTGTTGCTAGATATTGATTCTAATATATGGGTTATGGGTATAGGTATTTGGTGGACCGGTGTATTGGTAAATATGGATGATAAAATGGCGTCTGCCCTGAATACTCTAATAGCATCAATCGAATGGACAGATGGTGATTCGCCAACTCACTAGATGGGCCCCCTGAATACCCATAATATGCATACAAGCCAGCAGCACAGGGTAACACCGGTGCGAGTGGCTAGGGGTATCGAGCGACACTTCCACCCCCAAGCTTGTAGCTCTAGCAGCCCTCCTCTGGCCGGCCGACCAAGGCAACCCAGAGTTGAGAGTCCTATGTGTGCTCTTGAAGATCTACCCCAGCCAACCAGTAACAGCAAGCTGGAGACGAGGCTCTAACCAACTCTCCGAGGCATTCAGGACCATAGTGTCGCCACTCACATTCAGCTCGGCACAAGCTGCCCTACGGTTTGTGCGTTTTATTTAACCTGGTGATACATGTTTATATCACAAGGCGAAGATGGTAGTTTAAAAGCTAGTGTACTGTGCCCTCCTGTATCGCATTAGTCTCATGAGGAGATAACGATATATTATTATTATTATAAATGAATAAAGGAAATAGGAAACAAACATTCACTTTGTACCTTCTGGTGAGGCATATTAGATCATAAAGAAAATAAATTAGCTGCACAGATGGCGTAGTTGTTTTAGTGGTCACCTCGCTACTGCCACTACGCCAAGTATTGTGGGTTCGAATCCCACAACCGAGACAAAAATTTATGCAATTCACAAGTAATTGTTCTGAGTCTTAGTGTTCTTTGTCTCCATTGTTTGAATGTTTTTAAAGTCTCCTGTGACACAGAAATTATTTCTAGTGTGGCATATATTAAAAAAGAATAAGCAGCAAAAGGTTATCTAGTATAAACCTTACCCAGACATAGTGTCGCTCCCTGTTAGACAAGTCGATGGAGCTGACAGTGAGGTCTGTGTGCAACTGCACACTCATGCGCCGGTACTTATCGCGCAGTGGCGCCGACACATGTCGCAGTTGCTTTACCCACTGCAACATACACAAAAGATGTTATTAAGGAACCTCATACATAATGATTGTGGATAGTGTGGTCAATAACCCAACAAGTCACAATGGAATCCCAGCTGCCAGACACAATAGCTTTTTAATTATGTCTTGTATACCAAGACTTGACAGATAAATGGAGAAGTGATTCCTCTAGTGATGCAGGCTATCATAGGCTAGAGTTCATTCATACTGTTGCATGGGTTATGATTATTATTATGACTTGATACTCTTGACACATTGGAACAAGAACCATTGTTTATTGTGGGTTCATCCACCCTAAGCTGTCTTGAAAAATAAAGAGAACTTTATGGGGTAGAATCCAGTATGTGGTTGGTCAATATTATTTCCAATTCAAATTTAATGTAAGTTATTATTGTAATTGTTACCTGTAACTCAAAATCTTGTTCAGCATAATTAAGCTTATCAGCACCACCCTCAGTAGGTTTATAGGCTGGTTGCTGTGCAGCATCCACTAGCCTAAACACATATTCTAGGGACCTCGGAACCAAGCCTGGTGAGCCAACAGTGCCCATCAGAGTATATGTTTTACCAGAGCCTGATGCTCCATATGTCAGTAGAGTGAAGCTTTGACCCTCGGGTAGTTTCTTCAGATTGTCTTTGACAACTTGTTCAAATATTTCCTGGAAATTTCAATAACAGTCAGTCAAGTTAAATATACATGTTAATTTGCCAGAAGGATAGGTATGCTTAAGAGAATGTCTATTGTCTTCGCTAGGATAATAAAAGTTGATAATATCAAGAGGTCCAGGCATGTTAATTGATTTTTTAACTAGAATACATTAAAAACATGAGCCCCAAATCTATGCTCAAGTATAAACCATATCTACATTATACTCAAGATACCAAAGCTAAATAACCCTATATTGTGTTCATGTAAGATTATGGTCTGTAGAGATCCTAATGGAGGCACAGCAGTCAGCTAAAGAGACAGTGGTCTTTGTCATTTGCACTGGTAGAACAACTGCTTTTAATCATAAAGTTTCAATTATTTAAAACATTTATATTTTCAATAAAGTATAATATTCAAGTATAAAGTTGGTTTATGGTGCAACTTATATGGTATATCTGATAGCACATTGCTTATCGTTGTTACACAAGTAAAGTTTATTAGAAGCTGTATACTCACTTTCTGATTACACTCTGGTCCAAATATTTTCGAGAATGTGTACATTTTAGACACATTGTGCTGCGTGCGACGACCGTGGCCAGCTGTTGCAGTATCCAACGATGTAACCAGACATCTATCAGACCGCACCTCGTACAATGTATTTGGCACTTTACAGGGCTTTAAACGTAGGTATACTTGCACTAATTCCGCCTCTTCAATCTCTAAATCCTCTTCAAATAATTCCAATAAGTTTGTACCTTTTTGAGGCCTTGGTCGCATGAACGGATTTTGTATCAACGGAGGCCTAGGCTCAATAAATGAAGGAATATCCCTCCTGGATGCGTCATTATCCGAGAAACGTTGGTCCAACATATTTTACAACTTAGAACCAATTCAAATTCATTAAATTTGATTAAATATTTCAATTTCAGTGAACAAAACAAACGGCAACGGTTCAACTTTTAAAATTAATTTTTATTTTTATTTTGTCAAGTTGGCAGCGTCGAATTCGTTATCGTTACGAGGACCACAGACACTAAAACACTAGTATGTCTTTGACAAAGAGTAGAGTAATATACGGAGTGGTCTTTGAATAAAACTGCAGACAATTTTTTTTCTGTGGAATGCCTCATAATACGTCCATGCCTCTTACACATAGATTTAGTATATACCCACTCTAACATATTTTATTGTTATCTGTATCATTCAATCAATCGTTCAATACTTCAATCATTCAGTCAACATTTTTTTTTTTTTTTTTTTTTTTTTTTCTTTATTTAAGGAGCTTTGTCACAATATGACTATGTCAGTCAACATTCTTGCAGTGATAAACGTATAGGTATATATAGTATAGTGACGTATTATAATAACGTATTAGTTAGTAGTATAATACGTCCATGTAATGACTAGACCAAAGATTTGTAGAACTATAAATGTTTTGTAAGAACCATAATTAAGTTGAAATATTTTACCATAAGCGCTTACTCGTCATTCTAATGCAAGCATTTCGGGTGATAATAAAAAAAGAGATAACAATGGACGCTCGACTTGTGTCAAATCCATGCACTGCGCGCCACTTGCCGTCAACGTTGGTCACGATTCAGTATTCCGGTATATTTTATTGACTTTGCTGAATATCAGTATTTTTGTAGGTATATTGGCGGCAGTCGGTATTTTTGTGTATATTATGAATAAAAAGTTATGGCAATACCGCAGCGATCGTCTCCGGGAACATTGATGTTCAAAAGATTTTCCGGCTTTAGTTTATATTTCATTCGGGAGCATATATTAGTAAGTTACAGATAACAAGCGCCTCCTATACACAAATAGAAATAGTATCGAATCATTTATACTGCTTCCACTATGTTATTGTATTTTAGAGACAGATGGAACTTGTGATTGCAAGAAAATATTAAAATATTGATTAGATTAAAATCGAAATCGATTACCAAAAACCTCGATTTTTTAATCAGGTTCATAAATCGATAAATGAGCATAGATCATGATTTTGTGTGCAATTATTATTTATTACATACATACGTAGTATTATTTTGGCGGCGCGACGGTGGCATCATGTCAGTGTGGTCAGGTCATTAATTTGTTACCATAAAACCATGTCCTGACCACACTATTAATTAAATGTTTATAAAAAACCGCGAGTAACATAATAAATATATCAATTATGAAATGCTTTAAAATGTACTTTTGTTAATATGTATTTAATTATTTTACTTAATGTATTCAGTTACAATAAACTAAAAATTGTTCCGCACTTGGCTTAATCTTTGAAGGTTTTGTTTCAATAATTCAGGAATTTCCCCAAATTTTTAGTATGTTTTTGTATGATGAGCTTTCTTCGTGGCTTTCACGTTATAAAGATGACGAGCACGCCGCGTTTTGTAAAGCATGCAGTACGAAACTTCAAAGTAGATTAGCATCTATAAAACAACATGTAAATACTGATAAGCATAGGTCGAAGTTGGAAAAATATAAAGTACAGTCAAAGGCAAGCATAACTAGTTTTAGCATTACCGTACCTAAAGTCAAGAAGTTCGGAGTTATTTTATTTAGTGGATGCTCATAATTGTATAATATGTTTTTATTTGTTCCCAGGTTGACACATTTTTCAAAGAGGCACCACTGCAAGATGATCTTAGGAAAGCGGAGCTGCGTCTATGCAGTTTTCTTTCAGAACACGATATCCCTTTTATATGCTATGGACCATCTTAATGATATTCTAGTGAAATGTTTTCCCGACTCCGAAATTGCGAAAGCGTTTTCCTGCAAGAGAACCAAAGCAGCCGCTATTACTCATAAAGTTTTAGGACCCGAATTTGAAAAAAATATGTTTTGACGACATATGTACTTTGTAGGTACGTAAAGGTAAACCAGTTTATTCTATTGTAATCGATGAAAGTACAGATGTCACCACAGTCAAAGTATTGGCGATAGTAATCAAATACTACTCTGAAACCAATTGTACAGTACAAACCAAATTCCTTGATTTAAGTGGTGAGACTGCAGATCATTTATTTGATACTTTGTCATCAAAGTTATCCGAATTAGGTTTCGATATAAAAGATGTGATGGAGTTCGCTGCTGATACTACGAATGTGATGTTTGGTCAACACTCTGGCATTGTTGCGAAAATTAAAGAAGTGAACCCAAAGTGCTTTTTCATAAAATGTGTTTGTCACTCTGCAGCATTCAGTGTTTGCCATGCTTGCGAAATACTGCCTAGAAATTTAGAACAGATAGTAAAAGAAGTATATATATATTTTTCTCAAAGCAGCAAGCGTCATAGGAAATTTGTTGAGTTTCAAAATTTCACTGACACTGATAAACATAGACTATTGCGTCATTATGATATAAGATGGCTATCGCTTCATAATCATAATCATTTATTTGTCAAACATAGGTACATATAAAGATCTTGGATATAAAATATTGTGCGCTATGCTTTGCCAATATTGACATACAAATTCGTAATATAAAAAAAATAATTCAATTGTCATAACCAAAATTACAAAAGAAAATCATAATAAAAATAATAGACAATAATTTAACAGTAATACTCAGAATGTCAATTTAAATTATAATATCAATGCAGTCAATCAAATTTATCATTTAAGAACTCGTCTAATTTATAATAACACTTTTTAATTAACAGGTCAAATAAGAATTTTCTGAATTTTTGTAGTGGCATACATTTTATTGCATTCGGTATTCTATTATATACTTGTGGAGCAGTACCAAACAAACTTTTTTTTAATAATGCTGTTTTACAATTCACATGACACAAAGTATTGATGTATTGTGAACGTGTTGGGTTTCGCTTTATTGTGGCTACTTTTTGGAAAAGATGTGGATTGTTTTTACCAAATAGTGCAGTTTCAAAAATGTACAATAAAGTTAGAGGTAGTATTCTTAACTTTTTAAAGTAAGGAATGCAACTGTCGGTTGTTTTTAATCCACACATTGATCGTATACATCTCTTTTGGACTCTAAACACTAATCCCCTATTTGTCGATTGTCCCCAAAAAATGATACCATATCGCAAAACGGAGGCAACTAATCCGTGATATGCTGCTAGTAGTGTATCAATATTTACTTTTTTTGATAGTTGCAAGAGTAGATACGCTGATTTGCTTAGTCTCTTACAGATTTCTTCCATATGTGATTTCCAAGTCAATTTATCATCTATAATTATACCTTAAAATTTTGTATTACTAACTTCGTCTATTTGGGTATCCTTATAAGTAATTTTAATAGGAGCATTTACAAGTCGCTGGTGGAAGTGCATAACTTTGGTTTTTTTGAGATTGATTACAAGATTATTGTCATTAAGCCAATTAATTAATTTTGTTAAAGAATTATTAATGTCAAGTGAATAATTATTTGAATTATTGCTTTCTACAATAGCCGTACAGTCGTCTGCAAATAGTACAGTTTTGTGATCTATGATTTTTGGGAGATCATTGATATATATCAAGAAAAGCAGGGGCCCCAAAACGCTTCCCTGTGGTACGCCGTATTTTATTTGCCTAGCTGTGGACATATAAGTTGTTTCTAATTTAGTTATAGGACAAATTCTAGTAATCTCTGTGTGTTGCAATCTATTACTCAGATAAGATTCTATAAGATTTAGGACGTTTCCCCTAATACCATAGTAATATAATTTTTGTATCAAAATTTTATGATCCACAAAATCAAAAGCTTTCGTTATATCTGTATATATAGCACAGACACGATTTCTTTTATTCATAGACGTTAAGACACTGGAAAGCAGATCATATATTGCCATATTAATATTGATATTTTTTCTGAACCCTTTTTGTTCATTGCGGATCAATTTAAATTTTTCGAAATAAGCATATATAGAATTATAAATAGCTTTCTCAATCACTTTTGAAAATACAGGATGATTTTGAAATCGTGTAATTCCTTTTAACCACGCATTCTACTGGTGATATAGAATAACCCTGACCATATTATTTTTTTATTAGAATTATTTTTTTGGAAAAATTAATGTATCGTTTTTTTTCGTGAAATGGTTTCAGTTAGTCATATGTTAACCACCCGAGGATATTATACTTTTTTACTAATTAAAAAAAAATAACATGTCAATAATTAATGTCGTAAGTAATAACGGGCGGTATTTTCCGCGACCTACATTCTCAACGCTTACGCGGCGATCGCTCGGCGGCGCAGAGACCACAGGCAGCGGCGAATCTGCCTGATACTGACTACCTCTGTTGTACCCAAGATATTTACTTACACAAATATCAACCCAATAAAACAACAGCTGTTCTGCAAAGAAATAAATTCTATGAATCAACATTTAAAAATATTGGAGGTCAAAGAAGTTCCTAACCAGGTCTACCGTACCTACCTACTTTATATTATCACAGATTACCAGTTTCTAAGACCAACACATTTATAATACTCACCAACTTATGTTTATCTACATACCTAAATGTTATACCTACGTACGACAAATGAAAACAAACTTTCCTTATCTCGCAAACATTCACCGGAATGATAAATGGATAGTTACTCTTACATGAGTTATTTAGATTTGTAACTGCGCGGTTACACACGTAAACATGAATGCTTCAAACAATACCGCTACCCACTACCTACACAAAACTCCAAGGATATGACCAATAACTTACTTACGTATAACATTTACCTAAGTAGAATATTACAAAGCGACCGTAAGACGCAGCAAAATATCATATTGAAAAGTTTAAAACTTACCAAAACTACACAAAGAACTTCAAATCAATCCAATCATGTGAACTCGTTTAGCAAAATAATGATTATTCCATGTTAATGTCGATAACTAGATAGAAATATCCAATTCCAGCTTATTAAACATTAATAACAAACAAACCATCAGCATCGATATAATCGCGACGCGTGCACACGACAGCATAAAAATAATGAAACTGATGTTTTAATATTTGTGTAATTTTTTGTTCGGCTTGGTCAAACACGTAACATAAACAAGCCATTTTAATACTTGTGCCAGTGACGCAAGGTTTTCTTTTCAATACAGGCGGTCGCCTTTGTGTGATCCTTTATAATCGCCGACGCGGCCGTAATTACACAGTTTTAAACTTTATTACTTACATGTTAAGAGTGATTTGATGACAGCCGTCGCATTTATTACCTCTGTGCAACCGAAGCTCGTATTACCTATTGAGTAGGTAATTTACGTTGTTACGTAGGTATTGTTTGATGAATTCTTTGGATTGGATTCTCCCGCTGGATCAACAAGTAGGTACCTACGCAAAATTGCAGTTATTTACGTATCGTGAAGTTCCGTTCCTGATTTTTTATTTGTTTCATTTACACGGAAACGATCTATTCAACTCCCAGCGAGTGCTATTTTGTTTAATTTTAACTAACGTTTAACAACCGCAGCGTGTTAGGCGATTCCTGCCATTACGGAGTAATATTACTTACTTATTTACCTTTTACTTCGCAACCGCAGTAACCAACACACCATAACTAAGGTAACCTACAACGATATTCGTAATTTACATATAACATTTGCGACAATTGCGACACCACTGTCTGTGCCGACAATTGACGAATAAATTATTAAAGACCGAAAACTGCACCAGAACTTAATTCCTAATTAAAAGAGAAAAAGTTCGAAATCAGAATGTCATCCGTTTGGTGGCTTTATAAAATACCTAATAATCGTTTCATAAAGCCGACTGCAAAAAGTGTCTAATGTAAATTGAACTCAAAGTAGACGAAATAAGAGCTATACTTGTTTGTGCTGGAGATAGTGTCGCTTTTTAGCTAACCGACAAACGAAGCCGCTATTTTAGTTTTCCTAAGAAATAAAACATAATAATTTAAAATAAAATCAGTACATATTTTTATTGTTACTGAGCACACGTGTCTTTTTCAAGATGTCGTCACTTTCAAATAGAGAATTAGGTGAAATTGTGATGCATTACGCAAGATCGCAGGATTTAAATGAGACCAGGCAATGGTTCCGACATCGCAACCCGAACTCACCTGTACCATCACCAAGGCGCATACTTCGGCTAGTACAAAATTTACTTGATTATGGACAGTTAAGTGTTCCCAGCCATGCACAAGCACGAGGCGTTTTACCGTCTTATGATGAACATTTATGGCACCAAATCATTAATCATTATTTTGCTCGAGAGCCACAATCCAGCACCCGGCAAGCGGCTCGAAGATTTAATGTTAGCCAAAGTTATGTGTGGCAGCTGCTGAACGCGTCTGGGCAGCATCCCTATCATTTCCAATGTGTGCAAGACATGACCGAAGCGGACCATTCAGCCAGGGTTTCATTTTGTACCTGGTTTTTAGAGGTGGAAAGAAACATTTTGTGGATGGATGAGGCCACATTTACTAGAATAGGTTTATTTAATATTCATAATGAACATTGGTGGGCAAATGAAAATCCTCATGTCGTGCGACGGGATGCGTTTCAAACGCGATTTTCTATTAATGTGTGGGCGGGCATTATCAATAATCGAATCCTAGGCCCCTATTTTATTGAAGGTCGTCTGGGTGGCCAGGAATATCTCCAGATAATAAGTAACGTGGTGCCCGCATTACTGGAAGATGTCCCACTTCAGTATCTTCGGGATCTCTTCTACCAGCACGATGGAGCACCTGCCCACTACCACAATATTGTCCGGAAATATTTAAACAGTGAATTTGACATTAGATTTTTATCTATGGGGTGAAATTAAAAGGAGGGTGTACGAGACGGAATCAGAGTCTCGTGAAATATTGAAAAATAAAATTATAAGTGCCTTTGATGAAGTGCGAACGGACTCCGCTATGCTCCGACTAAATAATAATTTAAGACGCAGGGCTAGGTTGTGCATTGACAATCAAGGTGATCATTTTGAACAGCTGTTTAAGTACACATGAGCTCTGTCTGTGGTCGGTATGTGGTTGACATTTGTGTAAGTGTAAATATTAACTCTACTTATGATAATGGTGAGTTTTTGTAAATAAGACTATGATTGTACATAATTTGATCCCAACTTTTTAAATGCGCCCTAATTATGACGAAATCTATTACGGAAATGAGTAGTTCAACTGTTAAACTAAAGCCTAATTATTAAACTTTATTAATACACACACTAAAATAATTGCTATCGAGGTATTTCTATTAGTGTGTGTGTGATGAATGATTTTTAGATGATGTCGTAATTTTGTTCGTCCTAAGCCGAAACAAAGTATGAAGGGAAAGCTGGCAATCAAATTTTCTTTATTTCTTATGTATATTTAGAAAGGAATGTCACAATGCCTTTAATAATGACCTAGGCTAGATATGCATTATAACTTGGCTCATAAAAATTATGCAAAGTTATTACAGTCATGAAACAAAGTACAGAATGGTAATTTCATAATTTGACATCAAAATCTAAGATTATGAGCGCCGTGGCTGAGTGACAAACGCGCTGGCTGGCATTTTTGTGGTCGTAGTTCAAAACGCAACGTTTACTCACCTATCATTTTGTAACTTAATTTTTATCTACAAGTTACTTTATGTTTAAATAATAGTTTTTTCACACATTAATAGAAAATTGCGTTTGAAACGCATCCCGTCGCACGACATGAGGATTTTCATTTGCCCACCAATGTTCATTATGAATATTAAATAAACCTATTCTAGTAAATGTGGCCTCATCCATCCACAAAATGTTTCTTTCCACCTCTAAAAACCAGGTACAAAATGAAACACTGGCTGAATGGTCCGCTTCGGTCATGTCTTGCACACATTGGAAATGATAGGGATGCTGCCCAGACGCGTTCAGCAGCTGCCACACATAACTTTGGCTAACATTAAATCTTCGAGCCGCTTGCCGGGTGCTGGATTGTGGCTCTCGAGCA
Organism: Catocala nupta; assembly: GCA_963675205.1. Taxonomy (NCBI): domain Eukaryota; kingdom Metazoa; phylum Arthropoda; class Insecta; order Lepidoptera; family Erebidae; genus Catocala; species Catocala nupta. The sequence goes on from OY776093.1 coordinate 27,091,875, forward strand.
AAATATGCCCTGATTTGGTGCCATAAATGTTCATCATAAGACGGTAAAACGCCTCGTGCTTGTGCATGGCTGGGAACACTTAACTGTCCATAATCAAGTAAATTTTGTACTAGCCGAAGTATGCGCCTTGGTGACGGTACAGGTGAGTTCGGGTTGCGATGTCGGAACCATTGCCTGGTCTCATTTAAATCCTGCGATCTTGCGTAATGCATCACAATTTCACCTAATTCTCTATTTGAAAATGACGACATCTTGAAAAAGACACGTGCGCTCAGTAACAATAAAAATATGTACTGATTTTATTTTAAATTATTATGTTTTATTTCTTAGGAAAACTAAAATAGCGGCTTCGTTTGTCGGTTAGCTAAAAAGCGACACTATCTCCAGCACAAACAAGTATAGCTCTTATTTCGCCTACTTTGAGTTCAATTTACATTAGACACTTTTTGCAGTCGGCTTTATGAAACGATTATTAGGTATTTTATAAAGCCGCTAAACGGATGACATTCTGATTTCGAACTTTATTCTCTTTTAATTAGGAATTAAGTTCTGGTGCAGTTTTCGGTCTTTAATAATTTATTCGTCAATTGTCGGCACAGACAGTGGTGTCGCAATTGTCGCAAATGTTATATGTAAATTACGAATATCTTTGTAGGTTACCTTAGTTATGGTGTGTTGGTTACTGCGGTTGCGAAGTAAAAGGTAAATAAGTAAGTAATATTACTCCGTAATGGCAGGAATCGCCTAACACGCTGCGGTTGTTAAACGTTAGTTAAAATTAAACAAAATAGCACTCGCTGGGAGTTGAATAGATCGTTTCCGTGTAAATGAAACAAATAAAAAATCAGGAACGGAACTTCACGATACGTAAATAACTGCAATTTTGCGTAGGTACCTACTTGTTGATCCAGCGGGAGAATCCAATCCAAAGAATTCATCAAACAATACCTACGTAACAACGTAAATTACCTACTCAATAGGTAATACGAGCTTCGGTTGCACAGAGGTAATAAATGCGACGGCTGTCATCAAATCACTCTTAACATGTAAGTAATAAAGTTTAAAACTGTGTAATTACGGCCGCGTCGGCGATTATAAAGGATCACACAAAGGCGACCGCCTGTATTGAAAAGAAAACCTTGCGTCACTGGCACAAGTATTAAAATGGCTTGTTTATGTTACGTGTTTGACCAAGCCGAACAAAAAATTACACAAATATTAAAACATCAGTTTCATTATTTTTATGCTGTCGTGTGCACGCGTCGCGATTATATCGATGCTGATGGTTTGTTTGTTATTAATGTTTAATAAGCTGGAATTGGATATTTCTATCTAGTTATCGACATTAACATGGAATAATCATTATTTTGCTAAACGAGTTCACATGATTGGATTGATTTGAAGTTCTTTGTGTAGTTTTGGTAAGTTTTAAACTTTTCAATATGATATTTTGCTGCGTCTTACGGTCGCTTTGTAATATTCTACTTAGGTAAATGTTATACGTAAGTAAGTTATTGGTCATATCCTTGGAGTTTTGTGTAGGTAGTGGGTAGCGGTATTGTTTGAAGCATTCATGTTTACGTGTGTAACCGCGCAGTTACAAATCTAAATAACTCATGTAAGAGTAACTATCCATTTATCATTCCGGTGAATGTTTGCGAGATAAGGAAAGTTTGTTTTCATTTGTCGTACGTAGGTATAACATTTAGGTATGTAGATAAACATAGGTTGGTGTGTATTATAAATGTGTTGGTCGTAGAAACTGGTAATCTGTGGTAATTAGGTAGGTAGGTACGGTAGAGCTGGTTAGGAAGTTCTTTGACCTCCAATATTTTTTAATGTTGATTCATAGGATTTATTTCTTTACAGAACAGTTGTTGTTTTATTGGGTTGATATTTGTGTAAGTAAATATCTTGGGTACAACAGAGGTAGTCATTATCAGGCAATGATTTATTAATCATAAGGTTTAAATCTAATCATAGGTAGTTTTGTTAACTAAGTGAGGAAAGTAAGTAACTCAGGTTATTGTTAGATCTCTTGGTTATTTTAATTGGTTATGAGAATGGATAAGGTTTAATGGTTAGGTAATGGTTGCGCAGTGCCGGCTAGCGATCGCCGCAAGCGTCGAGAAGGGGTATGTACGTCGCGGCAAGTACCGCCCGTTATTACTTACGACATTAATTATTGACATGTTATTTTTTTTTAATTAGTAAAAATATAAAATTGCCTCGTGTGGTTAACATATAACTAAGTGAAACCATTTCACGAAAAAAAACGATACATTAATTTTTCCATAAAAATAATTCTAATAAAAAAATAATATGGTCAGGATTATTCTATATCACCAGTAGAATGCGTGGTTAAAAGGAATTACACGATTTCAAAATCACCCTGTATAGAAATTTTTGTGATTGGCCTATAATTTTTAACATCAGTTTTGTCATCTTTTTTGAATAGGGGCTTAATAATTACTTTTTTTAAAGTAGTTGGGAATGTACCATCAGCAATACAAACATTTATTATATGTGAAAGTAGAGGTGCTATTAGGTCCTTAACATATTTTATCACCTTAGTTGCTATGCCACTCATATTTTATCACCTTAGTTGCTATGCCACTGATAATCTTAATTATATCATCACATGTGACTGGTCTCATAAATAACGACTGCAACGATTGGCTTTCAGTCATATGTTTATAAGTTGATGTCCTATTAATTCGAATGTTATTTTCAATTTCCTCAATAAAATATTTATTAAATTCATTTGCAATAGTAGTCGGATTTGTCAATGTCAAGTTGTCTTTTCTTAAAGATAAAATAGGCTCAAGAGGCAAACAAAATTTTGACTTATTTATTACTTGCCATGCTGCTTTTGATTTATTTTGTGAAGAATTAATATGCTTCATGCTTGTGTTAGTAGAATAATTGAGCAATGGAGGGCATTGCAGTTGTTCTTCAAGACCAATATTTGAGTGATCGCATTATGTCATCAGAATTTTTGTATCATTCTTTTACTAATGATATAAACAAATTGTACTTTTACTTTTTAGACTACAATTTGCCGATTGTAAGCAAATTTAACATAATTTTTCAAGGCACGGATAGTCGCCAGTAGATTATATGATAATGCATCTAGTATGCACACACAGCGACGCATAAACCTAGACTGTTTGGACTTTGAACTATTAGAAGTTGAACGCTGCGAATCGTGCGAGAGAGTGCGTTATATTTTTGTTACGCTCTATCCTTACCATTACATCGACACCAATATGCACTGTCCCTTTCCGACAATTGTCTATTTTGTATGTAGCGTAGTTATGCGTATATAGACCGTATATCTAGTCTAACTTGATGTGTAGCCGTGTGTACTTGTCAATTTTGGATTGTTTTATGAAATCTAATTATATAAAAAGCACGGACAACGTATTTACATTAGACCCAAAGTCTAGTGTGAATTATTTGCCATTGAATAATATGTACTTAGGAATCCAAGTGGGTCAAGAATTAATTAAACACAGGGGAAACATAAACATGAAAAAACAAATTGCTGATTTTTTAGACGGTGCCAATCTTTTTTAATCGTCTTGAGCACACAATTGAAATCACGTTTGCCTTTTGAAAATCAAATTTTCCGAGAATTGAAATTTCTTGACCCACACACTACCGTGAATAAAAAATTTTGCAGTTTAAGAAATGTAATAGAAACTTTCCCATACGAAGTTCAGCCAGAACAAATGCAGTTAATTGACGGAGAATATCGAACACTCAAACTTGATCGCGAAGTAAGTAATTTATTACAATCTTCGAGTATCCCTTTCTTGTGAACAATTTTGGGTGGAAGTTGGGAAAATTTCTAACAGTACGTGGTACATTAAAATACAAGAATATATCTAGTTTCAGTAAATATCTGTTATGTATATCAGTATCGAATGCTGCATGCGAGCGCATATTTTCATAGATACATTTAATAAAAACAGAACAAAGAAAAAAGGGAATTGCTCAGTTTGTTAGGGTGCTTCAGCTTGGCGTGGTCATAAATTATAGTGAAATGCATAGCTCTTTTAATATATTATAACCAAAACAAACTAAATATGATAATAAAGTAGCAGTAAGTTGTTAAAATATTTGGGCACGCCACGATCGTAGCGGTAAGTCCTGTGTTTGAGGAGTGGCTGTAGAGGCGGCATGGCGCCCTCATCTTCCGGCTGACACAGGTAATGACTGGCCACGGTTGTTTTGGCTAGTTCCTGTGTCGCATAGGCCGGCAAGAGACGCCCGGTTGTCACCACTGCGGCGACTGCCGTGACGTTGTTGAGGACACGGCGCTGCACACTTTGGCGGTTTGCCCCGCCTGGGCATCGCAGCGCTGTGAGTTGATCGCGGCAGTCGGATTGGTTGCCCTCTCGCTCCGGGCCGTAGTTCAGTATATGGTCCGGAGTGAGAGGTCGTGGAATGCCGTCGCCTCCTTCTGCGAGGAAGTGATTTCCATCAAGGAGGTGGCGGAGCCGGAGATGGAGCGCTTAAACCTTAAACGCTTAAGCTCCCCAACCGCAGAGCCGCTCGCCGGAGGGCGCGAGATGACCTCCAGCCACGCTGAGGTTTAACCTGGGGATAGTGGGATTTGTGGGCCTGGCCACTATCCGTTCAGCAATAGGTCCAAGAGGCGACGTGTGTGTTCCCACGTGCGCCTCTGTGTCTAGTCCGTCTCCCCTCTAGGGAGGAGACAGTAGGGTTTATAAGTGAGTGAGTGCCTTTTGGTAGGTCTCTTCGTGTAGTGGCCTGCCGTTTAATACGGCGGGCCGAAACGTCGACGGGGTCGCGACCGCATGCGAAAGTGATTCGCGCGGCCCCGTCGATAGCGGTTTTGTCGAGGAATACCGTGGTAGGTTTAGTCGGTATTCCGGGAGGTACATTATCTTTTCAACATCTTTCTTTTACCCCGGTACGTCTGACATAATCCCTCCGCCCGGCCCCGCGGAGGGGTGTGCGTAAAAAAAAAAGAAATTGTTAAAATATTCTTTTTCTTGATATATATAATATTGCTGTATTGTCACTTATAACTGACTGAAAATTAACATTACATTGATTGAATAATATCTATATTTATTATAATAATTATACATTGGTGCCAATTCTGTTGTCACAAAATCTCTTATCTTAGCTTAAAATCTCTAAAATTTAGTTTAGTCCTGTCAAACAACATTTCGTATTCTGAAATCGCTAAAAGTGACAGGACAAAACGAAATTTTAGAGATTTTTAGCTAAGATAAGAGAATTTTGTGACAACAGAATTGGCACCATTATCTATGTATTAAGAAGAACAAGTATCTTATTAAAAATGCACGTTTATTTATATGGTAACCCAGAATCACAGAGTACTTTATCCAGAATGGAACGCAAAAGAAGAAAAATGGCAGTGCATATGATTGTTATTTATCAGTTTAAATATTTATTTTTGCGTCCTATTTTACCGAAATATTTCCTGCAACGAGGTATTGTTTAATATTTTTAAATTAATTAATTATAATTATTTGTAAATAGATTTTTTACTGAGCAATTTGTCCACGCATAGCAGAAAGTAGCTATTCCTATTTGTATTTTTCCCCTTTTTTATTGTACACACGGCTACACATCAAGTTAGACAACCTATATACGCATAATTACGCTACATACAAAATAGAGAATTGTCCGAACGGGACAGTGCATAGTGGTGTCGATGTAATCTTAAGGATAGAGCGTAACAAAAATATAACGCACTCTCTCGCAAGATTCGCAGCGTCTAACTTCTAATAGTTCAAAGTCCAACCAAACAGTCTAGGTTGATGTGTCGCTGTGTGTACTTTCAGTCATTTAAGCCCAACTCTTACAAACTATACTCAAACACACATTCTTCATATAGATGATTATATCTATACACACAGTTTGTATTATATTAATTTTATCTACAATATTTTATTACATTTATACACAACATTCACTCAATATGCCAATACATTTACACAGTATCATAGATTATATAAGTCTCATTCACGCACTACACAACCATTTAATATTCAAGTTGTATGTGTTTACTTACTGCCGCTCTTGGGCTGACGTAAACTTTGATATACATCTTACGTCACTATGCCGGATCTCACATACTTATATATTATGTTATTATTAATACAAATATAATAAACGGTCTTCTTGACAACTTTCAATTAGCTCAAGCATCTATATGTGCTATAGAAGAGTGCTCTAAACTAATTGATACACCACAATCCTGTTTGAAAATATTTCACCAGAACACACGCAGCATAAATCTTAATTTTGCCGGCCTTTAAACCCTGTTAGCAAGCTGTAATACCAACAGGGATGTGATCGTAGTCACAGAACGTTGGTTGCGTCACACACAATGTATCCCACCGTTAGACGGTTATAGCTACATCAAAAGCGACAATAATTTAACACAAAATGAAGGAGTAGTTGCGTATTTCAAAAGCTTTATGCAGGTATCTATACTAGAGTATTCTTTACAAGATGCAAACTGCATAACAATAAAATTAGATAGCACTGCAATCTTGGTAGCCATTTATCGTCCACCGAGCTATAAAAACATCCAAACTTTTATAGAATCGCTAAACATAATATTAAATAGCCTAATATATTCAAATATCATAATCGTAGGTGACATAAATATAGACATTACTCAAAATAATAAGGATCCCAACTCGTCTGTTTACCTAAATCTACTTGCCTCACACAGCATTTTACCTGCATACCAGCTGCACACAGCAGAACCTGTTTATATAATAATAATATATAATAATAATATATTCTATCACATACACACAACACCATCTAACCCAAACTATGTAGTGCTTGTACTATGGGTGCTAGACAATGGATAAACATACAAATATACTTTTTTTTTGTAAATACATACATAGAAACACACAGACCAAGACAAACATCCATATTCATGCACACAAATGTTTGACTTGTGCGGGAATCGAACTCGCGACCTCAGGCGTGACAGTCGGTTACACTAACCTCTACGCCATCAAGGCCGACAAAACCATAATATATAATGCTCAAAAGTGGCCTTCCAGCTTTCTGGTACCTACGTGGCTGAAACTTCTGTAACCGACCATGACTCTGTTTTTATAATTTTGAAATACCATATCCCACAGACAAAATGTTTTCCATGAAAAAAATTTATTATGGAAGGCTTGATATTGATATGAATAACGAGAATTTTGACTTCATCTATTAACAAACGGATGCAAATCTAGCTACCTCTATTCTTTTAACTAAGCTTAATTATATAATTGAATGCAATACTCGAGTAATTACTATTCCTAATCGCAAAAGAATTAAAAAGCCTTGTATAACAACAGGTCTATTGAAATGCATGAAGAATCGGGATAAAATAATAAGATAGCGGGATAAGATAATGAAATTATAAAGCTTACCTACAAAATATATCAGAATTTTTGTAACCGTCTATTAAAAAACATAAGGAAGGACTATAAAAAAAGATTCACTAAACAATGCTACTAAGGCTAGTAACAAAGCTCTGTGGGACACTATTAAAAAGATCACAAACCACAATACGACATCCAATACAGTTACTGATTTACTGTCGTCTTCTGACTTTATATCCTTTGTAAACAATATGCTGTTTATATTGTGTGTATTCTTTGTGTCTGTGGGTAAAAACTTAGCCGGTAGTATAGATACAAGTAATTTGCCTGAAGTAACGTATGTGGACTACCAACCTTCATCTTTCATTCTTACTCCTACTTCCCAATCTGAGGTCAGTAATTTTATATTAAATATTAAAAAGGTAAACAGCACTGGACAGGACAACATCTCTGGTGCCTTTTTAAAACGGTATCACCATATACTACTGCCATTTTTAACTCACCTTTTCAATCTAATGTTCAGTACTGGAACTTTTCCAAAGGAATTTAAATCAGATGTTGTAATTCCAATCTTTAAGAGTGGAGACAGAGCCTGTGTCAATAACTACAGGCCAATTTCAATTCTGCACAGTGTATCAAAATTAGTAGACAAAATATTAAAGAAACGAATAGTCGAATATGTAGAAACAAAAAATCTTTTATCTGGTTCCGAGTTTGGATATAGAGCAGGTACTTCAACTAATGAAGCTATTCATGAATTAACGGACCATATCGTAAGCAAACTAGATAATAAAAAAAAGTAATTGCTATATTTTTAGACCTAGCAAAGGCGTCCAAGTCTCTGTCTCCCACTCTTACTAAAAAGAATTGAAAAATTGGTATACGTGGTAGCCAACACAAATTATTCACAGACTATCTTACGAACAGAAATCAAAGAGTGAGGGTAGGTGATATCACCAGTTCTGATCTACCAGTTGTTATTGACGTGCCGCAGGGTAGCGTGTTGGGCCTTACTCTTTTTTTAACCTACATCAACGACCTATGTAATCTGCAAATAAATAACGGCAAAATAGTAACTTACGCTGATGACACCGCGCTAATCTTTCATGGAGACACCTGGGAAGACAGATATGCCTTTGCACAGTTAGGGTTCAATGCGGTGTTGCTATGGCTCAGGCACAATTGTTTGACTCTCAATGAAGAGAAGACCAAGTACATTCCGTTTGCCATAAAAAGTCCTCCACCCAATGCGCTCACAGATTATTCAATCGTAGTAGCCCACTCCTGCCTAATTAACCATGCTTGTACATGTAACCCTATAAACCGTAGCACTCATATAAAATATCTTGGTGTTATAATTGACATTAATTTAAAATTTAATTATCATTTAGACCTTATTGCATGTAGAACTCGCAAATTGATGTTTATCTTTGAGAATATACGTTATATTGCAGATAAAAAATACGATTACAATGGTTTACTTGTCATTATGCCAACCAATATTGTCATACAGTATCTAGGATGGGGTGGTGTCTGTAAAACAGGTTTGATAAAGGTGGAAAGAGCTCAAAGGGCGCTACTTAAGGTTAGTCTTTCATTACAATTCCTATATCCAACCAGGAATCTCTACAAAATAGCAGATATATTGACGGTATGTCAGCTCTATATTCAGAACCTTATTTTAAAACAGCATTCGTTACTCTCTTATGTCCCTGATTTTAGTAACAAAAGATTGAAATATAAAGTCTGTTCCTCAATTGAAATAAATCAATGGTCCACAACTTTCTCTGGCAAGTTTTCCAGCTTTTTGAGACGATATATCTATAACAAAGTTAATGAGAAATTGCATATACAGGGTCAGACCAGAATAGATATTGGTCTATAGTTCGTAATTAGATGCTTTTCTCCAGATTTAAATATAGGGATAACTAGAGCTTCTTTCCACTTCGTAGGGAATGTTCCTTCTAGCACAGATTTATTAAAAATGATTTTAAGTGGAGTAACTAGTGCCTTTGCACAGCGTTTTATAAAAACGGGCGGGATGCCGTCACAACATGACCCCTTCGTTTCATCTAGTGACTTAAGACTACAATATATTTCTTCGTTATGAATCGCTGATGTTCCTATTGTGTTCTCTCTGTTACGGTTTGAGAGACTTGGACTACCCGATGGTGCATTAAAATTCGCAGCGAAGTTTTCTTTAAATAAGTTACATATATCTATACCGTTCGTAGCTACTTTATTTCTAAGATACATTTGAGCTAGATATGTACTGCTAGTTTTTCTTTTACCCTTTATGAAAGACCAAAAAATCTTGGGATTTTTTGTAATGCCACTCTCTATTTTTGAAATATAGGTTTTATAACATAAAGTTCGAAGCATGTTGCAGTCGTCCCTTAACCTTTCAAAGGATATTAAATCCAGTGGGTTTTTATATTTTTTATAGCGAACATGGTATTTATACTTTTCTTTAAACAAACGAATGAGGTCTCGGCGTACCATGGCGGGTATTTTTTAACATTTGACTGTTTTAACGGAATAGTAAGAAGTATAACGCGATGTAATATATCATAAAAGATGTCAACCATGTCATCAACTGAATAGCATGTATCTAGTTTATTCTCCCATTCTATTGATAGTAGATTATTTATGACGTTTTCGTAGTCCGCTCGATAAAAATCAGGTTTAAGCAAAGGTTTAGCTTCAAGTTGACAATCCGGTAGTAAAGGTATATTAAACTGTAAGGGCGGGTGTAATGGATCTTCTCTCGATAAATTGAACATACAGCGGCGTAATTTTTCTACAGGAGCATTACTTAATATGAGATCTAGAGTTTTAGATTTATTGTTCAAAATATTATTATACTGGTACAATGCACTCAGAGATAAAAACTCCGCGAGTACTGCGTTACGTTTTGATTGGTTAAATTCCGGGTATAAATAATTATCTTTTGATGTCCAGGTAACATCGCTGAGATTAAAGTCACCTAATATTATCATATTTTTATTTTTTGCTGTAACATGGTCAACATTCTTGGTATACAGTGATAATGTTTCGTGATGTACTGGTGGTGGTAAGTATACTGCGCCAATATATATAATATCCTTACCGTTATTTTTTAAATCAAGACTTACCCATAAATCCTCGAGTTCGGATTCAAAGCAATTAAACCTCTGAGACTTAAGGTGCTTTAACACCGCTATTAACACCCCTCCACCGTCTTTTCGGCTCCTATATCTAGTAGTCTCCCGGTCACGTCTGTAGACAATGTACCTGTCATCGAAGATCTCAGTGTCATAGACGCCACTATGTAACCAAGTCTCTGTAAGCACTATTACATCATAGCTATGAATGGATATATTGTGAGATAAATCAAGAGTTTTTGTTTTTAAGCCCCGTACATTTTGATAGTATACATCTATTGAACGATTGAATGCAATAAGAGTTATCCATAGATACTTTCAATATAAATAAACTTATACCAAAGATGATAGTTTATCTAGACTATTTATAACAATAACTGGCGAGGTTTTGTTTTTTTTTACAAAAACTGTCCCGTAACGAACCCATATAAATTTATAAGCCAGCTCCTTGCCACGAATCTTATAAATAAATAAAATATATAACTTATAATAATAAAATATATAACTAAACTATATAAAATAAATAAATAAAATATATAACTTATAAACTTATAATAATAAACTAACTTAAATATATTACTTTCTTGTATACTACGACCATAAATGAATGAAATCCATCGGTTTTTTGTTGTTTTATTATTAAACACTAATTATGCTAATAGATAGACAGTCAAAAGTATGCTATGCTATAATATTCTTTTTCTTTTTTCTGAACGGCCTTCAGTTCTTCTATAAGACATTTCAAGGTTATCCATTAATTACCGGACACCCTGTATATTCAGTGACAAGATATAGATGTAAAATGGTACTGGTGGCTACATGGGGTGCCATGGCTGAAATCGCTTAATTATAAGAAAACTGAACATCTGCTCCATGTTAAGTGCAACCCTCTTAAGTAATTAAGTTATTAATGTATGACTTTCATCAGTATCACACACACACACACACACACACACATAAACACACGCACGTACGCAGGAACATACACACACACACACAAACACACGCACGCACGCAGGCACACACACGCACACACACACACACAAACACGCACGCACACACGCACTCATCAAATCTTTACACACGTATGTATGTAATTTATAACCTCACATAGTAATTGCTCACTAACATAACGTAATTCGACTGCACACAACCCACTTATCTGGAGTCAGGAGAGGCTGGTAATCTGTAACACAGGTCTACCTAGTTGTACCGGACTGTGTACATTAAGTGTGCTGGCTTGGTGAATAATGAAAGTCTGAAGTATGGGGTCTTCTTGTGTTCCTTTATTTGGCTAATCTTGATGTTCACTGTTGTACTGTTGGCGGTGGACTGTGTCGACATACATTTTGGCACCGTCTTTTATATGATTTCTCATTCAAAAATACAAGTTTTTTAATTGGACAATCAATTAGAACTTAAGAATTATAACCAATCAGAATCTACTTATATTTTGTGTCACAAGCTTAAGTACAACGATTCTTTACCATAGCGAGAACCGCTTATAGTAATTTGTCAAAAAACTGTAACTTCACATGAAATACTTACAAAACTATACATATTTACACTTGTTATAACGTATTCTAATATAAAACATACAACTTATCAATATCTTAATACTATTTACAACGTTAATAATTATTCGCTTTAGTCTACATGGTCTCCGCCAGTGGCGCTGCTGTCCCGCACATCTCTCCCGCCGTGCGAAGTCTTCGCATCTTCAGTCGGTGCGGGCGCGTTGTCCATGTTCACAGGGAGTACCACCAGCTTGCGTACAGGTCTACGTAGAATGCCGCCTTTGGTCCGGAGGTCCACTGTCCTCACCACGTCGTCCGGTCCAGGGTAGGTCGCCGTCACTCGTCCTCGTACCCATATGTTTCGTGGCGAATTGGGGTCGACGACCTGCACTAGGTCGTTGACCTTAACAGCAGGTCCTCGTCCGTGGGGCTCCCGCCGGTGTTGAAGCTCGGGCAGGTACTCTCGGAGCCAACGAGTCCAAAAAACGTCGGCTAGGCGCTGCGCTGCTCTCCACTTCGATCTCGAGGTCTCGTCGCGGTCGGTAAACGTCCCTGGCAGTGGCACTCTCCCTTGTCCACCTAATAGGAAGTGGTTTGGGGTGAGGGCTTCTGGGTCTTCGGCGCTGACGGAGACGTGTGTGAGGGGTCGGCTGTTCACGGTGTATTCGGCTTCGCTGAGTAGGGTCGTCAGAACTTCCTCCGTCGGACACTTTTCGTGTAGCGTAGCTGTGAGCGCGGTTTTGACCGACCTCACTAGTCGTTCCCATGCCCCGCCCATGAATGGGGCCCCGGGCGGTATGTAACGCCAGGAGATGGTTTTCTTTGTTGCCTCCTGCTCCATTCCGGCGATCGCCTCTCGAAGCTCTTTGTCCGCAGCCTTCAAATTGGTCCCGTTGTCCGACCATATCTCTGTGGGGCATCCACGTCGTGCGATCATCCTCCTTAATGCCATGATAGCGGAATCGGAGGTTAATGACCCCGCTATCTCTAAATGTACGGCGCGCGTCGTTAAACAGGTGAATATCGCTACGTATCTCTTTTGCCGCGTCCTTCCCACTGCTACAGATAAGAGCCCGAAGTAATCTATTCCGGTGTAAGTGAATGGTCGCTTGTGGTGTGCTAAACGACACGCTGGCAAATCCCCAGTCCTCGGGTATGGAGGTGTTTGCGTTTTCATTCGGCAAAACAAACACGCTCTTATCACTGTTCGTGTTATCGGGCGCAATCGTAGTACCCAATAATGTTGTCTGCACTCATTCACTGTTGTCTCGACACCGGCGTGATGTAACTCTCGGTGTACTGCTCGTATCCATAGCTTCACTGTCGCATGATTTCCGTCCAGTATCATAGGGCTCGTAATCTGTTCGCCCACCTCTTTGACGGCGCGGATGCGGCTTCTCAGTTTGATAACGCCGTTGATCAGTTCAATACTCAGGTGTCGAAGACGGCTTTCACTGTTGACCGGCTTGTCGTATCTCAATTCTTCAATTTCAGTTGCGAACGCCTGTTCTTGTGACGCACGCATCAGAAGTTCTTCTGCTCTTCTTATCAGGTCTGCCGTTAGCGGAATGAACTTATTACTACGGATTGACGGGGATATCTTTTTCACTATTTTCTTTTCGCTCGATCGGTTCCATATCGGGTCCGCTTCCTTGTTTCTGATGGTTCTTCTATGATTGACCTTTTCTGTTGGACGTTGACACAACTGAAGGAATTGTAGCACCCTCGCTGTGGCGAAACGGAGGCGCGTCCAGTCGGAGAAACGTGACACTTCCGGCAGGCTTTCACTTAGCTTTGTTTTTCTTCGAACTTGAATGAGATGTACCTTTTCTTCTGATGATTCCTCTTCTGTTTTCGTGGTTGGTGTCTCGGTCGGCCAGAGGTTTTCATCTTCGTATAGGAAGTCGGGACCTTTGTACCATCTATGGTGTTTGTTGAACTCGATAGGAACGTCGCGGGTGGCGTCGTCGGCTACGTTTAGCTTGGTCGGCACCCAACGCCATTCGTTCACTTTCGTGCTCTCCTCTATCGCTGCTAGACGATGTGCCACGAAGGGCTTATATGATCTGGAGCCTGTCTTTATCCATGTCAGCACCGTCCTGCTGTCTGTCCAGAACGTTCTGTTGTCGGGCTTCTTCTCGTGAGCTTCTGTGACGGCCTCGGCTAATCTTGTGCCCATTACTGCGGCCTGGAGTTCTAGCCTAGGTATTGACGTGAGTTTCAACGGTGCCACCTTTGCCTTAGCCATAATGAGGGATACGGCTGTCTCCCCATTCGGTGTCACTGCACGCCAATACAGCACTGTTGAGTAGGCAGACTCACTCGCGTCGGTGAATATGTGAAGCTGTAGTTCTGTCGCGTTGCTGTAGTGAAGATATCTCCTCGGTATGGTCACGTCTCGGAGTCTTTGTAGATGGGTCATCCACACTTTCCACTCTTCGGCTAGGTCCTCTTCAATCTCGGCATCCCAGTCCGTTCCTCTGCGCCATACTTCTTGAAGTAATTGCTTCGCCTTGATGGTGACCGGGGATGCGAAGCCGAGTGGGTCGAACAAAGACATGACGGTCTTGAGGGCCTCTCTCTTCGTCGGTGTCTCTCCCTCCAGCAGCTTCGGTTCGACTCTGGTCAGGTTGAGATTGAAGGTCAGCTCGTCGGTAGTGATCTTCCATATGACTCCTAGCACGCGTTCCGTCGTTTCTTCTGATGTGTACAGCTCGATGTCTTCTTTTCGCTCTTGTTCACCTAACGCCGCCAGTAGTGAAGGTGAATTTGACTTCCACTGTTTTAGCTCGAAGCTTGCCCATTTATGCACATCTCGCACGTCCTTTGCTATGCGTATGGCATCTTCCAATGTCTCGAAGCTGTCTAGATAATCGTCGACGTAGTGTTTACTTCTTATTGCTAACGCTGCTTCCGGATGTGTAGCTTCGTACTGTTTCGCGTTTAAATCTTTTACATATATCGCTGTGGATGGGGAGCTTGACGCGCCGAATATTAATGACGTCATCCTGAATTCTTCGGGCGGCTTGTCATCTCTCCTGTCTCCGCGCCATAGATAACGGAGTGCGTCTCTATCTTGTTCTCGCAGCTTAACTTGCATGAACATTTCCTTGATATCGGCTGTAACTGCTATCGCGTGTTGTCGGAACTTCATGACAACTCCCGGCAGTGACTGAAGTAAATCTGGGCCCTTAAGTAACATGTCGTTGAGTGATACGCCTTTAGTCTTGGCTGCAGCGTCGTGTACCACTCTCAGCTTCTCCGGCTTCATAGGGTTGACCACCGCGAAGTGTGGTAAGTACCACGTCTTCCCGAGTGTCGCCTGCGGCGGTGCGGGTTCGGCGTACCCTTTCTTAATGAGAGCTGTCATCTGTTCTGTGTACTTGGCTTTCAATTCTTCGTCTCGGTCCAGCTTCTTTTCTATATTGTGCAGTCGTTTCACGGAGTTTTCATAGTTATCGGGTAAGCTGTAATCTTCTTTACGCCACAGGAGACTTGTCTCGTATCTGTCATCTTCTGTCTTCCTGGTGTTATTCTCCAATATGCGAAGGGCTTGTTCTTCAGGATCTGACTTGGGTCTTCTGGGGTTCAGGCAGATCGCGTCCATCTCGAAGTACTGTTTAACGAGGCTTTCAATGCGATCTTCACTTTCTTCAATTACGTGTGATACGAAATCAGTACTGCATGCTTTCGGTTTCGTAAGGCTGCCATGAAGCACCCAACCTAGCGGCGTAAGAGATGCCACCGGTTGATCTTTGTTTCCTTTTTTCACTTTTGACGCCAGCAGCAGATGCCAATTGTCTTGACCGATTAGAACCCTTGGCTTCACGTTATCATATGTTAGTTGATCTTCAATTTCACGTATATGTTTGCACCCTTTCAGATGTTCCCTTAAGACACTTTGGCATGACACTTGAAGATTTCTTACTGTGCGGGCTTGTATCTTGCCGGCGAAACCGTTGTGACTTTTTAATGTAAACGTTACTCTTCTTGAAGCCACTTCCGATGTCTTGACGTCACTGATTGTCTGGATCCTGAGTGGGTCAACGGGTCCCTTAGCTCCTATCTGCTGAGCCAGGTGTTCATCTATCAGGGTGACTGTTGAACCGTCGTCCATTAGTGCGTAGGTGTCGATCGGTCCGCTTGCGCTTTCCACCTGTATCGGTACAATCTTCAAGAATGCCTTCCTTTTCAAGGTCCATGTAGAGGTGATGATTTCTGTTGCCTCTGGTTCTGTCTTCTCGGCTTTCTTGACATAATGTAGCAGCTTGTGATGAGGTTTCTTACAGTCGTCTATCCCACACGGCTTAGTCTGACAACGATGCATGCTGTTCCTAAACTTTAGGCATCGGAAGCATAGGCGTTTCAACTTGGCTATGTCCCAACGTTCGTTCTCAGTCATTTTCTTGAAGCGTCCACACTCAGTCGCCGCATGCCTCATCTCTTCACAGGCTGGACATTTCGGCGTATACGGCTTCTCTGTAACATTGTGGACCTTCTGCGGCCTTCTTGGTGTGACGAATGATGGCTGAGTCGGTGTTTGCTCGGGTAACGCGTAAGGGCTACATAGCGTCGCCTCTCTTCTCATAAACTTCTCTAGCTTAATAAGATCTGGATCTTCTTTCGGCTCGGCAGCGGAGAAGTCGAAGAATCTGTAGCGTAGCGTGGGTGTTAACTTGTCAACTATGGTCTTGCTCACTTCCGGATTGTACATGTAGTTAACACATTTCAAAGTTTTCAGAGTTGCCACTATGTTTGAGATCTTTGTGGCATAGATGCAGATGTCGCGCGGCGACTCGGTGAGGCGCGGCAATCCTCGTAGCGCTTCCATCTGCATCATCGCGATTGCTTCTGGTCTTCCAAAACGGTTTTCGAGGGTCTTCATGATCTCGGATGGGTGACCGTTTGTGATGAGTAGTCCTTCGACTGCTTCTTTCGCTTTCCCCTTGAGGTTTCTTCTCAATCTGTTCGTATTTTCAACGCCGGTATACATTTCTTCAGTTTCATAATAGGCGGCGCGAAAGGGTAACCATTCTTGATGCAATCCACTGAACACGGGTAGGTCAATGAACTTGGGGCGTTGACCCGATCTAACGGCGAGTGTGATGGCTTCAGCTAGCGTCTTGAAGTCTTGAGCTCCCGCTGGTGTTGTAGACGGTGATTGATGGTGCTCTTCTGATACTCCCGCCGGTGTTCGTTGCATTGTGGCTGTCGGCTGACAGTGCTCGTCTGTTGTTCTTTTGTTCGGCAGATCCTCTGACAGGCGCGGCTCGTTGGTGATTGCTAATATGGGTTGAGGATTCTGCTTTTCTAACCAGTCGTCGACTCGTTCGTTGCGTTCGGTGCAAACGGAGACGTCTTCTGGTATTTCATCTTCATCGGAGTCTTCTGTTATTAAGGCGTTAAGGCGAGCGGTGGCTAACTCCACTTGCAGTCGAAGCAGCTCCTCCCGTGCCTTCGCTATCTTCTGTGTTTTGACTCGACTTGCTGAGGACCTTTCATTTGACCCCTTCTTGCTGGGGGCGGAAGGTCCTTGTGGTCTGCACGGCTCTGGCAGGCCACCGGTGTTCTTCAATCTTCTCTTGACAGTCGTAGTTTCACTCCGCATCAGGACTTCGGGGCAGGTGAGGGGGGGTTCGGCACCCCTCGTACCAGGTGGCTTCATGAATACAGCGTCGATCGGCAGCGTCGTCGCTGTGGAGGGTGCTACTGAAGGGGCGGCAGCGGAGGGCGCTTCAATTCCCGAGGCGAGTCCGACTAAGGGCGCTAGCGTCGCGGCGACAGATGCGGCGTTGCTATCTGTTGTGATGGTAGCGTCCGTTGCTGTAAAGGCTGAACTTGCTTCGGTCGTAATTCCTGTCGTTGAGGTGCTCGTATCCTCAGACGACGAGGGAGTTTGGTCCGAGACCATCTTGCGTCCTCTTCCTTCAGAGCGTGTCACCGGCATGTTCTATTCTTCGATTTCCTGATGGCTTGAGCTTCTAATTTGCTTGTAAAACTTGTAGTCTTCAGATTTCAGTCTTCACTGGGATCCGGCTCGAAGGACCATTTAATGTACCGGACTGTGTACATTAAGTGTGCTGGCTTGGTGAATAATGAAAGTCTGAAGTATGGGGTCTTCTTGTGTTCCTTTATTTGGCTAATCTTGATGTTCACTGTTGTACTGTTGGCGGTGGACTGTGTCGACATACATTTTGGCACCGTCTTTTATATGATTTCTCATTCAAAAATACAAGTTTTTTAATTGGACAATCAATTAGAACTTAAGAATTATAACCAATCAGAATCTACTTATATTTTGTGTCACAAGCTTAAGTACAACGATTCTTTACCATAGCGAGAACCGCTTATAGTAATTTGTCAAAAAACTGTAACTTCACATGAAATACTTACAAAACTATACATATTTACACTTGTTATAACGTATTCTAATATAAAACATACAACTTATCAATATCTTAATACTATTTACAACGTTAATAATTATTCGCTTTAGTCTACATGGTCTCCGCCAGTGGCGCTGCTGTCCCGCACACTAGTATAGATACAATACTTTGTTACCTACGGGCAAAGAAAAATCTACCAAAACTACGTTTGTCACCGCATGCGGCACCATAAAGTGTTTAATTTAACTAATTTGAAAAAACATATGTAGTTATTTTATTTTTTGATGAAGTAAGAATTTTATATAGATACTAGCTGACCCGTGCAACTTCGTCTGCTTCATATAAGATAAGAGAATTTACCCCGTTTTTGCAACAATTTTCATTGCTGCTCAGCTCCAATTGGTCGTAGCGTGATGTTATATAGCCTATAGCCTTCCTCGATAAATGGGCTATCCAACACTAAAATATTTTTTTAATTCGAACCAGTAGTTCCTGATATTAGCGCGTTCAAGCAAACAAACAAACAAACTCTTCAGCTTTATAATATTAGTATAGATTGTGATACTTGTTTTTTTCTTCTCAGTTCATTACTTTTAGGCCGGGACTCCACCAAAGCGGAGACGAGACGAGCGGAGAGATGTTTTTTAAACAACCAATAGAATTGTGTTATTGACACATCTCCACTCCGCTCAGCTTCAGTGGAGTATGGCGTAAGCCTATGTTCAGAGTTGGTTTTGATATCTTTAAGCATCCTATTCAGCATTGTAAAATTGTAAATAAAATAAAAACCTATTGAAAATAATGATGTGCTATTTATTTATTTAGATTATGATTTCTTGAGATGGAAAATACGCCAGCAATCGCCGATGACCGATATCAGTCTATTTCAGGTAGGGAGTTCTCTTATAAAATGGGGAAAAAGCATACATGACAAAATGTATTTTACAGGTATAGCATCCAATACCCCGTGTATTGGCTGCAATACCTGTAAAACATGATGAACTTGATTTAAGTCTATGTTCAATCATACCACGTCATAAAGTAACAATGAGGTTTTAATTTAACTTTCATTAAATTAAATTTAAATGTTTATATGTATAAACAAATTATGGATCATATAATTATTTGGTAACGCCTTAATTTCTTAATTAATTCACGTTAAGACCATAATTCTGTGACAACCTAACCGAAATTACATAATCACGTTAACTGCCGTTATGAATTGGTATCGTTATTAATATGGTATACAAAGCGAAATTTTAAATAATATGGGCCTTTGCTATAAGACATAGTAAATATTACTTAATTCCTAAATTAAATTCGAAATTCACGCGAGTTAGGCCGCGGGCATCAGCTAGTAATATGTTTTTCATCGACACAATCGTAATGCCGGTTATACACTGCACTATTGAACAATATCTGATTAGTGATTAGTTAGCATTGTATAGTCAAAATGGAGACAGATTTAGACGACCAACTAGGGCGATTACGTTGTCTCTTTCTAGCATATGACAATTTGTTGGTGTTGAAAAGGATAACGATAATGACTATGATCTTGCTAAATCTTTGGACATTAATGTCATTAAAATAGATGTCTTAAATAGAAGTGGCTGAATGGTCATTACTTTTACACTTCTATGACCTCACTGTGTAAAAACCTCAAGGTTTTTACTATGAATTTCATAGTTCATACCGTGAAGGTAAATAACAGTATTCACATTTTACGAAAAGATAGGATTCAAAAATAATATAATACGGTTTTTACAGAAACAGAATATTCATAGAAGAGATTAGTTTTAAATTATAAACTTTTTATACAAACATAAACATGTTGGGCTCGGTGTGTTACCATACTTGGCCAGAAAAGATTTCAGTTTGTTAGGGCAAAAAAATAATAACAACCTATTATTTTAAGGATTTATATATATTTAATTTATTTACAGATTTCATAGAAACTCGCTCATAGGATTTTCTGCCCGCCGTTTCTTCATCTTATCTCTGCCTCTAATTCTTCCTCTGTAGGCGCCTTCACATCTAACATGCTGTTGTATGGACGTTTTCTTTCATTCATCGAGAGGAGGTAGTCGGCACGCTTTTGACTTCGTTCTACCATTTTCAATGCCTGTAATAGATTAATTTACGTAAGTCTTTTTGTTCATTACTATTTCATACAAAGTAATCATTGTATTGCAATCTACAAGAGTCTGACTGCATTCATTTCATTCGCATATGTTTTGCATCTATGTATGAATTTTCTACATTCATATTTCATTGTATTGTTTTAGCTACGAACCAATAAGTGCCCATTTGTTTCGGTTTTAATTCAAATATGATTCAAATAATCATAATTAAGGTTTCTCATATGAAAGAATGTTGATGCAACTTTTTACTTTTACTCATTATTTTATATCCCCGAAATGTTAAGCAGTGGATTATTACGCTTACATTGCATCAACTTCGTTTTAAATATTAACCTCCGATGCCGGTGGATCTTAGAGGGAGTCGAGGTAGTCTTTTCAATCCTAATTATTATTATAATTACAAATGTAAGTTTATTTGTTATGCTTTTACACGTTAATTACTCGATCGATCATCATGAAAATTTGCATGCACGTTGTCATGGGTGCAGAAAATGCCTTCACAGAATACCTTTCATTAAGAAAAAAGGTTGGTAGGTATGTATAACATAAGTTGATATTAATTATGAACTACTTAAATGTTATAAAACAAAAAATTACTTTTTTCAATTTATCTTCGTTTCATCTATCGTATCATTCTATCGTTTTTCCTTCTGGAGATCCTTCTTCTTCTTTTTCTTGGACTTCTTCTTGCTGGTCTTTTCTGTCTTTGATCTAATTTCTGCCTCAGATTCTGATGAACTGCTTTCTGCACTTGACGAGGATGATGACGAGAATTTGTCTGATTTCTCTTTTTTTAGAAGAAAGTAAGTTAGTTTTAGTTGGTTTTTAATGCTTTCTGGCATTTCACCAGCTAAGCGTTATCTTAACAGGCGTTTACGTTAAGACTAATTGTATTTAAAGTGTTCATATTAATAGAACGCGCGCGGGACAATAGTTCTCTAAACCCAGTCTTAATCTTAAGTAATAACGTGATCAGGTACTAACATAGACCAATGCATAAAGCATTATACGCCAGCCCTGTGTCGAATTCACCAACCACGCTACCAATAGTAATCCGTTTGTGTTCTAACTATTGTTCAAGTTTATTGTAATATTGTGATTGATTACGAGAAATACAAGTCTGAAGATTCGTTAAAACGTTTCATTTCAAATTTCCCGTCATGGCAGAGCCAAGTAATATTGGCTTTCCGATATTACTAATATAATAAAAGGTAAAATTGATGTCAATCAACCTAGACTGTTTGGACTTTGAACTATTAGAACTTGAACGCTGCGAATCGTGCGAAAGAGAGCGTTTTTGTTACACTCTGTCCTTACCATTAAATCGACACCACTATGCACTGTCCCTTGCCGACAATTCTCTATTTTGTATGTAGCGTAGTTACACGTAGGTATATAGGGTGTCTAACTTGATGTGTAGCAGTGTGTACGATGTAATGTTTGGCACTAATCCGGAATGAAAACCTTTTTGTCTTACAGTATTACAAATTAACTTAGAATTTACATATTACTAAGAAACAGTTCCTAAGTTACATAGGCTATGTTTTATTAGTATTCCACGGGAGTAAACCTATGAGTGGAACCTAGTTCATAATATAGATAAATGTACCTAATTTATTTCTTTTCTGCGTGTTCTTGTACTGTGGTGGCTGATGACGAATGTTTCTGCTCCTGTACTTCTAACAACACTGTTTTGCCTGCCTCGCCCATGCAGTATGACATCTGTAAACATATACACTTTTGTATAACAGTCTTGTGACATATCTACGAATAATATTTTTATACCACCACAGATTTTTATTTAATATTTTGTTCACTCCTGCTAAAAATATGTTTAGAACTTTCATAAAACTTCTAAACAGCTTTTTAAAATATACGCATGGATATAGCATGCTTGATAGTAATAGTAGGTACATTGTAGCACGATTATAGTTTAATATGTTTATTTTAATTTTTTTGAGTAGATATCTAAGTTTGCTTTAAATAAAATAAAAAATCAATTGAATTGGGTACCTTAATAAATGAATGTTATAGCACCAACATCCCGACTCAAGTTACACTCATCTAGCACTCTGGTTATGTCTATAAAAATTTATAATAAATTACCGAAAGAAATTATACAGGAAAATAAAACAAATATATTTATTAATAAACTAAAACGTTTTCTGTTAAGTAAAAGCTACTATACGATAAAATAATTTTTCGACGATAAAAATTAACTTCAAAATAAAACTAAACTTATAAAATAATTAGTGCAATTTATTACTTTAACATTCTAAACACAAATTTTATTTAAAGTTAGCTGTTATATATTTTACGATAATATTAATTGCATAACAATATATAAATATTAACATAAGTACACATAAATATATATTATATTAGATAGATAGATATTATAATAGCATTGTGTTTTAGCTTAAAACAAATTGCTTTAATTGCTCTCGAAGCCCTCTTCTTCTCTCCTAATTTGCTGTGCCCGACAGGGTCCATGATGAACTGTTATATTATTTAAGTTAACACCTAAGCCTACATTGTGGAACGCAATAAACAATTGAATTGAATTGAATTGAATATTTTAATTGTATATATTTCAGGTGTAATCTGAAATATATATATATATATATACTAGCGGAAGCGACAGACGTCGTCATGTACACAAAAAAAAATAAAACAAAATCAAAACCATCCTCGAATCCACTAGACACACAAAAAAAATCATTCAAATCGGTCCAGCCGTTTAGGAGGATTTCACTGTCAACACACGTACTGAAGAATTATATATATAAAGATATATACATATATACAACGTTATTCTTACTTGGTACAAGAGCCGAAAAACCCCAAACACATTATTTGAACAATCAATAAAACTAAAAAAGAAACAGAAATAAAAAAGTCTCACTAAGCTATCAGCTGATATAATTGCACCGTTGTCTTCGCGGAAATATTGTTACCCAATGCGCCAATGACCGCTCACTGCTCGCACCCGGTAGGTATCATAAGCAAATGATGATAACATTTTCCATCACACTTACAGGCTTTGGACTGTCAGAATGGTTAATAGATAAGTATTTTATAATTAAGCAAATAATAGGTAAATAAACAAATTTTACAAATATTACTGTACGATTAATCATTCTAGCGTGTTTAAAAATGTTAATCACCAATATTTACAATAATTAGGTCCATTTTAAACGTATAAAAATCGAATCACACTTTTTACACATACTGTAATAATTGTTCAAAATGTCCACCACTCTATAATGCACAAACGAGCTCGTTTACGCAGATTGCGTTTTAAGTGTCTAAGAACGAACGAATATGCCCTAATATTCGCAAATGCACTCTCAATTTGGTTTTTAATATCATTTTCGCTTTAAGCCTCGGAAAGCACGTATGCCGTTGGTCCTGCGCCTGATCTCTCTCCGGTCGTGTCGGATTATCCGTCCCATCGGATAATGAGGGTTAAGGAACAGAGAGTGCACTTGTGTTTGCGCACATACTTATGCACTATAATATCTCCTGCGCAGATGGCCAGTCTCCGTTAAGATTGGCCGCCGTGACCGAAATTCGGTCTGGAGGACATTATTATTAAATGTGGGTTTTTATGAGACCAGTAGTGGGTGTTGTGGACATTGTAAAGCCAGTAGCGGGTGAATGTACATTCATCGGTGAAGAGTATGTTGATGACACGGTTAATGAGCAACCATTCACAAAATGATACTTTTTGCTGTGTATCGGCTTGACACAACTCTTGTGCACGTCTAAAACGGTACGGATGTTGGTTGTCGTCATGTAAGGTCCGCCAAACGGAACTTTGGCTTCCATCAAATATCCTGGCGGCTTGTGTAGTGCTGCTCTCTCGGTTGGTAGAGAAATGCTCTATTATCCGCTCTTGAGTGGTAGTTGGGATACGTTCTACACCTCTATCTGCTACAGTCAGCGATCTGAATTGACCGTAGTACATCAGACGTTGTGTAGCATCTATATGCATATATGCATCTTGTTCCATGAGACGCGGATCCCAAACTGCTGTTCAAAACGTCTCACAGCTTCTAACACATTGTCATTGCACACCGCGAGAGTACGCACCATCTCTGTATTCTGTACATTGGTAAACATTTTGTAGATACGTCATAATAGTCACTAGTTCACAATACAGTTTCAAGAGTTATGTGCACACGCCACCAGTTGAGCGCGGGATGCGCGCGAGAGGGTGATACAACTTCACAGCAGGGCAGTTGCGCGCGCACTGAAGGGCCGAGGGCGGGGGCCGGAGCTGCGAGCGCGGGCGGGACGTCCCGTAGGACGAGACGGGGGTGCGGGTAGCGGTGCAGGGGCACACCGAAAGGGGAATTCCCAAACTATGAATGATCTAAGCATTTAACTATGTATTGTGGCTTGTTCGATAAATGCCTACCGGCCGCCGCCGGACGGCCGTTTCTTACCTATTAAATAGTGTGTCCTATTTTAACAAATTTTGATAGACATTTGGGATAAAATATAACATGGTTTAAAAACTATTGTAATCGATTCTATTGCTGATTCTGAACAAACTATTTTCAGGTTTCGTACTAAGTAAGAATAACGTTGTATATATATATATTTAATATATATATATATATATATATATATATATATATATATACAGTATATTCGGTTAAACGAGGGATATATTGAAATCGGCTGTAGTTTAGGAATACACGAATCTAATAAGAAAATATATAAAAATACGGGTAAATAAAAAATAAATAACTTACCAAACAATTCGTGAAAAGTCTCGCAACATTTGGACACTGTAGCGCTAGCGGCGATGCACAGTTCAGCCCGTTTCCGCATATTGTCTTTAACGCGATTGAGTACAAATGGATCAGTTCGGACACTATCAAATGCACTAGTGATACGCGCTTTCAACTCCTCCCTGTTCGAGTATCCCGTTACGTACACTAATCTCTTCACTTCACCCCATAAGTAAAAATCTAACGGGGTGAGATCAGGAGAGCGAGCCGGCCACAGTACAGGCCCTCCGCGACCTATCCACTTATCACCAAAGTGAGCGTTTAGGAACTCACGTACTCGTACTTGATAATGCGCGTGCGCTCCGTCATGTTGATAGTACAGGTTGCGGTGAGCACTGAGGGGCACATCGTACAGCATTTCGTCCACAACACTATTTAAAATGTTTAAATAACACAAGCTGTCTAGTCTTCCCTCGATAAAATAAGGGCCTAGCAAACAATTGTTCAAAATGCCTGCCCACACATTAACACTAAAGGTTGATTCACACACATCAGTGAAGCCACAGTGCCGACACAGTACCGACACAGTGAAAAATATTCTTTCATACATTTTCTATGAACGCATTCACACCTATCAGTGTCAGTGACGGCACAGTGCCGTCAGTGTCAGTGCCGGCACCGGCAAGCACGGACGGTATTTGTTGGCTCCGATATTTTGATGAATCACGGAAGCATCACGGAAGGATCACGGACACACGGATATCAAAAACAAAATGGAGGACGAGCGATTAATTGAATTGGTTCGGGAAAATAGGGTTTTATATGATTTATCTCATGCAAAGTACATGGATGTACTGGAGGAGCACAAATTAAGTTAGATGGTAAGTACCTTACTTACTTTGATTTAATACTTTATTTATCTATGTAGGTATAGTATATATATATATATATATATATATATATATCGTCTGGTTAGCTCCAAGTCATTAATTTTTACTTAGTTTTGGGCAACTGAGATCTGTGTGTAGGTAAATCATGTTATAAATGCGAAACTTTGTAGGTATATTTCTTTGTTGGTCTGACCTTCACGTTTCTACTGGACGGTTCTGGATGAAATTTTGCATGCAGATAGTTTAGGTCCTAGAATAATACATAGGCTACTTTTTACCGCGGGAAAACATCTCATGCCCACGGGAAACAAAGTTTGCGGGAACGGCTAGTAAATAAATATGACCCTGCTGTAAGTATATTTATTTATTCATTCATACAGAACTAAAACGTACAGAACTCGACAGATCAATCTTTACAAAGAAGGATGCCCAAAAAAAACCCAGAGACGATTAAAATAATTTATGAACGACAAAATAGACCTTAAGTAAGAGGTTATAAATACGCTATTCGTTTCGCATAAAACCATAACCAAACAGGTCTCTCTCTTGGAGATATAGCCTTTCTCCAATGAGTGTATTTCTTCAATAACTTACTTCCTAGTTTCTGCAGAAGAATATTGAAACAACTCTCTGACATTTTAAAATATTCAAAATATTTCCTCTCATCTTTAACTAATTCTTTGTATAATGTCATAAATTTTCCTTCTGTTTCTCTTAATTGCCATACTTCATGCACCCATTTTTTCTTTTTATCTTGATGCTGCTCTTCTTCTTCGTCTAACGCAATAGCTAAAATTGCTAGCTCCGTAGTATTGAACATAGTCATGGTTTGGTAACAAACGTTATTACCTGATGACGGACAAGTTTTCACTGAAGCTCCGTGAACTGAGCATGCACTGACATGTGTGAATCAAATCACTGACGCAACACTGAAGCACTGATACTGAATTGAGCGGACACGGATACGGAACTGTGTCGTCACTGATGTGTGTGAATCAACCTTAAACCTAGGTATGTTGATAAGCGTCCTGTCGCGTCACATATGGGTTTTCACTGCTCCACCAATGTTCATTGTGAACATTAAATACTCCCATTTTTGTAAAAGTGGCTTCATCCGTAACCAAAAGCCCCCAGTTCTTGAACGGGACGAAAATGATATGGGTGCATTCCTTCTTCATGGAGATGCTTCCACACGGTTGAGTTTGATACTCCAAACCGCCTTGCTGCACTTCGAGTACTCTCCTGCGGGTGATGCTTAAAGTATTCCAAGATGGCTTCTTGGAGATGAACTGGGTATGGCTCTCTCCCACGACCTTGGGCATGCGTCGGCACGATGAATTGTCCGAATGTTCGCAATCGGTGATTGATGACCAACATCAGGTTGTACGAAGGAGTCTGGCGGTTGGGAAACATCTCGCGATACACATTGACTGCTCCCCGAACACTATCATTGGATAGTGCATAGACACGAACCATATCCCAGTATTGTTCATTGGAATACTGATAAGTCGACATGTTTAAAACTGATTCTACTGTTATCAACTTATCACAAATGTTTAAACAAAATACGCGATGCACACGGGATCGACGCGAAATACGGAATCGCGTTAACAGAAATGCGGAAGTAGCGATGCACTCGTGCAGACTGCGGGTTGCGCGGGAGTATGTCCTGTTGGCGCATCGCCGTCGCCGCGTCGGCGCCAGGATAAAGGTGCGGGGCGCGGTGTGCGCGCGGGGAGGGTGTTTTCGGGAGTCCGTGTGACGGTATTTTTATTACATATGTACTTTCGACTTGAGCGACGGTTGACCACTCCTAAGGTTAAAATTGCATCAGGCCAACACCCGTGACACGGCCCTTTTTTTGTTTGAGTTTTTTTACACTTTACATTTGTTTACTGATTCTAAGGCGATACAAACTCAACTGGTCAACATGTGTAAGCGAAATTTTTTCTGAAATGGTCAACCGTCGCTCAAGCGGCTCAAGTCCATAGTAGCTATCGTTTATTTGCAAGTTTTGGTTCGCGCGCTTGGTGTTCATAAATTGTATATTTTGTTGGATAATTGTGTCAAAAAATAAGGTTATATGTTTATTACATATTTGGAACGAGAATCGAATACTAAGTACTCTCCTTCAATATGTCCCTCGTCTAAGCGAACAGTCTGTATATATATATATATACTACTCAAAACAAAATAAGGGCCACTAGTTTATTTACATTTAAGTGCACTTTAGTAAACTGAAAGTAACTGATAAGTAGCATTATATTGATATTACGAACTCTTTGGTGTTTGAGCTCTTTTATGCTGGTTCGTGTTCCTAATTTGTAAAGTATTGGCCATCATTCTATGTACGGTGAACCCGTACATTACTACTTGTATGTAGTTTAAGCAACTAAGCATTTGTGCGTTCGGTCGTTTACATCGACCTAAATTA
This sequence comes from Catocala nupta, assembly GCA_963675205.1. NCBI lineage: Eukaryota > Metazoa > Arthropoda > Insecta > Lepidoptera > Erebidae > Catocala > Catocala nupta. The sequence goes on from OY776093.1 coordinate 27,120,534, forward strand.
ATATATTACATATACATTATTACTTATAATAAATCAGTGATTATACAGCACTCAGAGCGGAACGTTTTATTTATCATCTCCGTCTCTATCATTAACTCATACAATAACTATCATTTTTTTATCATAAATGTAAGACACGCAGTCTACATTTTTTTGGTCCTTCGAAAATTTGGTGAACCACCGAAATTTTTTCGTGATTAAAGATCTCTTATTAAGTGCTTCGCGACAGTTCCGCCGGCTTATTGAATTTATAACTAAATTCAGTGTTAATTTGTGTGACAAACATCGGTCGAGCGGTCAGCAGCAGCAGCAGGTCGCAGATCAGGTTGTAACGCGTGCGGCAGTTTCCAAGTAAGATTGTTCCATTTATTTTATCATAATGGCAGCATCGAGCTCTCGTCAGGCTGAGATTTTAGAACATATCAACAAAATTAAGGTCAATTTTGGAAAGGATCCGTTGTCTAGGAAAACTCCGGAATATATCGAAAGGAGACTTGAGACACTGGATAACCTATGGGGAGAGTTCGAGGAAAACCATAAAAAGCTTTCTGAACAACCGGAAAAAGAGCCTAAGTATTTTGGTTCAAACTATTATCAACAAGGTAAGGAGTTTTATCAAGCTACCCGTACATTGTTATCGTCCTTTATAGCGAAGGAAAAATCAACGCAATCCTGTGGTGAGGCGGACGAATTAGTGTCGTTACAGAGAACCAATTTTAGAGCTTTTAATAGGTTAGTAAAGAGCATAGCAGTGGATGCAATTGATGAGAAATGGGAACTTGAGGATGAGCTTAAGAGTATTCAGAGTAAATGGGATACGATTGACAGTTTACATCTGCGCATAGATCATATACTTCAGGGGACAGACATGTCATACGAAGAGGAATTTAATGCGCTTGAGGTTATTTTTAAGAGCACAAAGCGTACCTTAAATCAGAAAATATCATCCATGGTTCATGTGCATAAATCAACGCCAAAACTGGAGATACCTACATTCACGGGTAAATATAGCCAGTGGCCAACATTTTGTGACTTATTCACAGAAGCTATCCATGACAATAACGCCATTACAAAAGCTCAAAAGATGCAACATTTAAAGGGCAAGGTCAAGGGAGAGCCCGAACGCCTTATCCAGCATTTACATATCGCAGCGGACAACTACGACACCGCTTGGGAAATTCTTACGCATAGGTATAATAACACCCAAGTTCTATTTACAAACCAAATAGAAACCTTCTTAAATCAGCCGATAATTCAGAAACAAACAGCATTTGAGTTAAAACGGCTCTATGATACCTCTACAGAGTGTATTCACGCCATACACAATCTTGGTGTAGACACAAATACTTGGGATCCGTTATTAGTGCATCTTCTTTGTAAGAAACTAGATCAAGATACTTACTGTGACTATAAGGAAGCTCGCAAGTCACCTAGAGAATTACCATGTCTTGCAGAGTTTATGTCATTCCTAGAAGGCAAATTTATAGCCCTTGAGCCTATGTCTAGGAGAGCAAAAGAGCAATCTAAGCCAGTTTTCAGTTATGGATCGAATCAAACAAAGAACAAACCTCAAGAGGGTTATTACAAAAAGCAGTATAAATCTGCCGCTACTCAAGGCCCTAACTGTCCTTTGTGTAATACCCGACACAATATATTTTTCTGCCGAAAGTTTAGATCCATGACACCCGAAAATCGCTTAGCTACTATTACAAAAGGTAAATTATGTAAAAATTGCCTTTATAATCATTTTGATGGCGACTGTACGAGTTCAAAGCGTTGTAAAACGTGTGATGGCGATCACAACACCCTTCTTCATGACGCCTTCGCACAGCATCATCAGGCGACGCCAACATTAACCTCAGGGATGTTCTCCACGCAGTCGCACTCGTCGAGCCCGCATAACGTTAACCACGTAGCCGCAGATAATGAAGAAGTCTTGCTCACTACGCTAAAATTATATGTTCGCGCTAGTAATGGTACTTACATTACACTTAGAGCCCTTTTGGATCAAGGGTCGCAAATTTCGTTGATATCGGAAAAGGCTACGCAACTGTTAGGCTTACAACGTCGACAATATCATGCGTCTATTTCAGGCATAGGACCAGTCGCTAAGCAAAGCAAGGGCATTGTATCACTAGATTGCAAGTCTATCTATAAAGATTACATCTTAACGACCAAGGCGTTAGTCGTATCTAGAGTTATAAATGACTTGCCTAACTCTACGTTCTATAAGCAGTCGTGGGCCCATTTACACCACCTAAAACTAGCAGATCCTGAATACAACGTTACCCAGCCTATTGATTTACTTCTAGATGCCAGCGTGTACTCAGAGATAATATTAGGAGGTCTTATAAAGGGTCCTACACAGTCGCCTATAGCCCAACAAACGAAGATGGGTTGGATATTATCGGGTAACGTGAAGAGATATAACTGTCACGTTGTTATCAATCACATACCCGACAGTATATCAAAATATTGGGAACTGGAAGACGTCGAACAATCATCATCAACGCTAAGTACGGGTGATCAGTTTTGTGAGGACTTCTACAAAAACACCACGAGACGTCTAGAGAATGGTCGCTACGAGGTTGGGTTACCCATGATGCCAGAGTTCAAGCAACATCTCGGCGCGTCTAAGTATAAGGCAATAGCACAGTTTAAGCAATTAGAACATAAGATGTTAAAAAATAAATCATTTGCCACACAATATAAACAATTTGTACACGAGTACAAAGATTTGAATCATATGACACAAGTTGACTACGATGAAGATCAAGGATACTTTCTACCGCACCATGGAGTATGGAAACACGACTCGACTACAACTAAATTAAGAGTAGTTTTTAATGCGTCGGCTAAAACAACCTCAGGCAAAAGTCTAAATGATTTAATGTTTTGCGGACCTAATTTACAACAGGACTTGTTGTCATTAATTATAACTTGGAGGCAATATAAGTATGTTATAACTGCGGACATCGAGAAAATGTTTCGACAGCTACGGATAAGAGAATGTGATCAATATTTACAATCTATCATTTGGAGAGATTCACTAGACGAGCAATTAAAACAATACCGGTTAACTACTGTAACATACGGTACAAAGGCCGCTCCATTCTTAGCTATGAGAACTCTTAAACAACTGGCAATAGACGACGCAGAAAGATATCCGTTAGCAGCATCCGTGGTCCAGAATTCATTTTATATGGACGATTTGCTGAGTGGCCATAACTGCGTTAATAAAGCTAAAGAGTTACAAAAACAACTCATAAAAATGTTACAAGGGGCAGGCATGAACCTCAGAAAATGGTCTAGCAATCATAGTGAAGTCCTCCGAGAGTTAACATCTGATCAATTAAATAGTCCCTATGAGTTTAAATGTTTCGAATCCAGAAAAACTCTCGGCTTGAAGTGGAATCCGTCATCAGACACCTTCCTACTAGAATGTCAAATAACATCTGAGAGTAATAAAAATATTACGAAACGTCAGTTACTTTCAGATATTTCTAAGATATTTGATCCTTTGGGCTGGCTAGCACCGCTTACAATTAGAGCGAAGATATTATTTCAAGAAACATGGTCAGCAAAAATATCATGGGATCAAGAATTATCAAAAGACATTAGCGAAAATTGGCTAAAATTGAGAGAAGATATTAAAAATATTAACAAATTTTGCATACCGCGACACTTAGGTAACCTAGATAAAACTTGTCAATTACACGCATTCTGTGACGCATCGGACAAAGCATACGCTTGTACAATTTACCTAGTTACTTACGATAAGGGCGAGTACACATCGAATCTTGTTGCTGCAAAAACTAAGTTAGCACCGGTGGCCAAGAAAATGTCGCTACCGAGACTTGAACTCTGTGGAGCATTACTATTAACTCAGTTAGTAAAGAAAGTCGTTAGTTCCTTACCGAGTCACCATATGACAATACACGCGTGGACAGATTCGATGATAGTTCTAGGCTGGCTAGATGGAGACATAGCGAGATGGAAGCCATTCGTTGCCAATAGAGTACAACAAATAACAGATATCATCCCATCTAGGCATTGGAACCATGTCTCCTCACAAGAAAATGCAGCCGACTGTGCAACAAGAGGACTTACAACCGCTCAACTTTTAAAACATACGTTGTGGTGGGCAGGTCCCACATGGCTGAAACAATTTGACTCACAGAAAGTTAAGAAGATCGTAGGCCATGCACCCACTATAGAATTAAAGACACTCAGTGTGAACACAGCCTTAAAAGACCACAACATTTCATTTATTACGGATTTGCTACATAAGCACAGTTCGTTGACACGAACTATACGTATTATAGCTTGGGTGGCACGATTCATTGCAAGAATTCAAAACAAACAAATTGGAACATATTATAATTATTTGTCCTCAGTTGAAATAACAAATGCATATAACATTATTATTCGAGAAGTGCAAACGCAAGATTTTACACAAGAATTACACAACATTCAGATGAACAAATGCGTCCATCCCAAAAGTAGGATTTGCAGTTTGAACCCATTTATAGATAACGATGGCATTTTAAGGGTAGGTGGGCGGTTGAAACACGCTAGAATAAGCAATTCGGCGAAACATCCCATCATTTTATCAAATCATAGCAGATTTACCAATTTGTTAATCGATCTAGCCCACATAACTACTTTACATGGTGGACCACGACTGACCCTATCATACATAAGAGACAGATACTGGATTATCAGTGGTGTCAGGACCGTAAAACGACAGTTGAGGCTGTGTGTAAGGTGCCGCCGATTTAATAACATAGACAATCAACAAATTATGGCAGACTTACCAGAGGCTAGAGTAACCCCCGCTAGACCATTCACACATACTGGTGTTGATTTTACGGGGCATGTAGAATTGAAAGCAAATAAAGGACGTGGTATTAAGACTGTTAAAGGATATGTGGCAGTATTTGTATGCATGTCTACAAAGGCAGTCCACTTGGAACTTGTTTCTGACTTAGGCACGCCAGCCTTCTTAGCCGCTTTCCGCCGCTTTTGTGCTCGTCGTGGATCACCTGGCCATATGTATAGTGACAATGGCAGGAATTTCGTTGGTGCAAACCGACTCATGAAAAAGGAGTATATGGAAATTATTCATTGTATTAACTCAGACTTCTTCAAAAACATCGGCGAGATGAATACAAAGTGGCATTTCAACGCACCTGCCTGGCCCAACGCTGGGGGTCTCTGGGAAGCGGCGGTAAAGAGCCTAAAATATCATTTAAAGAGAGTCCTCGGTGATCAACGGCTCACGTACGAAGAATTTTCAACATTGCTGTGCCAAATAGAGGCATGTCTCAACTCTCGGCCCTTATGTCAATTATCAGAGGATACAGACACAATTAACTATTTAACTCCTGGACACTTCCTGGTAGGAGGACCGATTATGTCGAGACCTGCCACCGATCCTGGCTCAATAACCCTGACATCCCGATGGCAATTAGTACAAGGAATGATACAGCATATCTGGAAGAGGTGGTCAACGGAATACCTTCAACAACTACAAACCAGAACTAAGTGGCGACAGTCTAAGACTAACGTCGAGGTGAATGACATTGTCCTTATCAAGGAAGAAAACTTAGCTCCTGGTAAATGGGCTATGGCTCGAGTGCAACAGGTTCACAGTGGTAAAGATGGTTATGTAAGAGTTGTTACTCTCAAAACAAGCAACAGTATTTTAAAACGGCCCGTAAACAAACTCGTTCCATTGCCCATAAATGAAATGCAAATGTCATCAAAATTTCCTTCACAACAAGATCAGTCTGCGTCGTCATCGGATCAGGTAGAAAATCAAATTCGTCCCGCGCGTCCACGTAGAAAAGCAACGTGGAAAGCTTTCATGATAACAGCTCTCTTCCTGTTTACATTTATATCACCCACCGTACAACAAACGGTGACGTCATACAACATAACGCCAATTACCACTAACCAAGGCCTTTATTTCGATAGAATGTCAGATCTACAAATTATCAAAGACGATTGGAAGCTAATTGTGTATTATAATATGTCTACATACTATCGTGCAATAACTGACATAAGCAATTATATTACCCACTTAAAGAAAACAGCTGATAATATGGGTCACCAATACGACAGTGTTATATTACAACTAGAACATGAAATAAAGGAAATTGAACACTATCACTCATTACTACAGAGTCCATTTTTAAGTCGACACAAGCGTGGCTTAATTGATGGTGTTGGCTATTTAGCAAATTCTTTATTTGGTGTATTAGATAAAAGATTTGCCGAACAATACAAACAGGATATAGAAAGGATAGCACAAAATGAGAACCACATACAAAAATTACTTCGTAATCAGACACTTGTCCTGGAATCAGAGTACAACATTTTGCGTCGCAATGAAGTAAATATGAAGAAACAGTTCGACATTATAAATAATCATCTTCGTAACGTTTCGTCAGAATTGAATAGGGTGACCATGGATAATAGAAATAGCATATATGTCACATCAACTGCACTTGCAGCGAGTATAATACTTTCGAATCTAATGCGTATTCAGCACATATTAATCGACACAGTGACCGATATTAGCCATGGACGTATCGACCCTTATTTACTCTCTCCAGAACAGTTATCCCTTCAAATCAATATTATATCGGGTCAATTACAAGGTAACCTCGATATTCCTGTCGAAAGCTCGAATTTATCGGACTTATATAAAATAATTAAAGCGTCTTCGAGACTGCACGACAATTATTTAATTATTGAAATAAGAATTCCACTCGTAAGCAGCGATATTTATGAATTAGATAAAACAATTTCTATTCCTCAGAAACGGGAATCGAATCTTGTCCGAATCGTATCTACTTTGCCTTATGTCGCTTACAACGTGCAAAGGGACACAGCTCTGCTCTTATCAGAAATAGATCTACAAGCTTGCATTCACGTCTCCAGTGACGAAAAGATCCTATGCTCTTTAGACAAGCCTGTATACAATCTAAAAATAAAACAGTCACTATGCGATTTACAATTAATTAGTAGTGAGACTACATGTAAACAAGTAATATCCACGTGTAATAATAATTGGTTCAAGTTACATCATACCAACTCGTGGCTATATTCTTGTTGTGATATATGTCACCTTCGCTTGTTTTGCAACTCCATTCCACAACTACGATACTTAGAGACAGTGGAATCATTAACTTAGGTCATGGTTGCACACTGAAGACAGACGACTATAGTATTCACACTCATAATAACTTCTTACGACAATTATATATGCAACCAAATATCGAAGTCCCGAAGGTGTCAGTTCTCAATTCCCTTATCAACACGACCTTGCCTGATCATTTTGTTGTAACAGAAAACCACACTGAAGTTTGGAATCAATTGCAGGAGCAAATAAACAACCTTAAGGAACAATCTTCCACTGAATTAAATGTGCACGACGTTCATCATTATTCTGTCGTATATTTAACGCTAGCCTTGATGGTCGCTTTCGGAAGTATAGGCTTATATATAATCATGAAGAATAGGAACAAGGGCATGGAACAGCCATCGCGAAGTGTCGCGATAGTGGCAAATGTGCAGAGTCAGCATTCGCCGCCGGGGAAGGCGCGAGTCGTCCTAACGGACGCCTCCGAGAGTGTAAGTGAAGGTGTGTTAGGGATGATCAGTGCGTGTCGTGAAATTAATAAATCGGTTATCAGTGTCGATAAGGGAACCTCGCCTATGGTTGCCCATCAGTCAGTGGATCTTAGTTTTCTTAATAAGTGTGAACGGGATTAAAAATAATAGAGACTTTAATGTTACTTTTAAGCAAAAATAATGATATCACCTTATAATATCATTCACATCTTATAATAACATTCTCATTTCGAATTAGTAATCATTTTATACAATTAAACTTAACTATTATGCTTATCATTTAGGTTTACATTTTATCTTTTCTGTCTTTTAGAATTGGCAGCATGTACGGTGAACCCGTACATTACTACTTGTATGTAGTTTAAGCAACTAAGCATTTGTGCGTTCGGTCGTTTACATCGACCTACATTAATATATTACATATACATTATTACTTATAATAAATCAGTGATTATACAGCACTCAGAGCGGAACGTTTTATTTATCATCTCCGTCTCTATCATTAACTCATACAATAACTATCATTTTTTTATCATAAATGTAAGACACGCAGTCTACATTCTAAGAAAAAAATTATTGGATGTTATTCTTATGTTTTTCTTCGATTGTCTTCTTAACTTGTTTCGGTTATTTTAGGAAAAAGTTTTACTTTTTCAATTTTAATTGATTCATTTATCATCTCGCGTTAATCATGCCACCAGTACGAAGGCACATGGATACAGTTACAGCAACCAGAGCCATAACTATGATTCAAGAAGGACGTTCTCAGCGTTACGTGGGTTTGCAGTTGTGTTTTTCTCGAAGAGCTGTCTAAAATGTATGGAATCGCTTCCAAGAGACCGGCAGTGTTGCCAGGAGACCCGGTTCAGGTAGAGTTCGTGTAACAAGGGCGCACGAGGATCGGTACGTCCAACTAAGTGCTCGTCGTGATCGTACAGTAACGGCCCACAACACCACCTACCGCTGACAACGGGTACCCGTGTCAGTGATCAAACTATACGTAATCGATTGCACGAAGACCAGCAAATGTCAAGACGACGAGTTGTTCGAATTCCTCTGACCAGGGTTCAACGTGCAAACCGTTTAAGATTCTCCCGTCAGTATTTGAACTGGGGGATTAATCAGTGGGGTAAGGTGCTTTTTACAGACGAGTGAAAAGTAAAATTTTAATGATGATCGCCGTGTTAGGGTTTGGAGACAACGCGGCGAGCGGTTTTCGGAGTCCTGCATCCACGAAGTTGACCGTTTCAGTGGTCCCAACGTAATGGTTTGGGGTGGGATTAGTTTACACGGTAAAACCGAGCTCACCATTTTAAATGCGGGTACCGTAACTGCAGAACGTTACATCGAGGACGTCATCAGGCCTCAAGTGATCCCATTTGCACAGCGAGTGGGGCCTTGATTTATCCTGATGCAAGACAATGCCCGTGCACACACACGTCGATCGACCCAAACTATCCTAGAAGGGTCTCATATTCAGGTATTACCATGGCCAGCTAACAATCTGGATTTAATTCCAATCGAGCCATTGTGGGACCAATTGAAACGAAGGGTTAGAGAGAATGAGCAAGGGATCTACAACCAACAGCAGCTGATTGACGCTTTAAAACGTGCCTAGGAGGAGATTCCAGATGACAACGTGAGGAATTTGATCCAGTGTATGCATACGAGGCTTCAGGAGTGTATTGCTAAGAGAGGAGGACATACTCGTTACTAAAAAGAACAAACAAAAGTGACAAGAACAGTATTTTGTCTTTTTCCGGTGATTTCTTTTGTTCATGTTATTCATTCAAAATGGCCAATTTCATTATGAACTTAAAAAAAACAATTCATGATCATTATTTTAAATAATTGTTAGACAGTATGAATAATAAAGATTTATACATTTTAAAAGCTTTTGGTAATAACTAATAACATACACAAAAATAATTATTATTTCACCAAAATAAACCCCAAATAAACAATTTATTTATTTTTTAGTTGGAACAAAGTGAGTGTAAGCAGTTGAATATTTTGACGTCACTTTTACTAACGTCTATTTACGTCGTTTGTAATCATCATTTGTCATTGCTTGCTGTCCAATGTTTATATACAAACGTGTTACGTCAATTGACGATTCGACGCCATATTGCCCGAGCAAACGTTTTGACAGTTTAAATTAAACTGGGCAACAAAAAAATATAAGTACATATTAAATATATATTTAAGAAGCATTTTTATTAACAAAAAATTATAAAAAATATTAGAAAACCTTTATTTGTAAGCTTTTCTATTGTGTTTATGTTCAGGACAATCCCATTAAACTCAAGCAATAGTCTGCCATCATAATATGGCTGTCCCATGGGCCTTGATATCTTTCTTTCATTGTTGTAATGTCCTGATGAAACCGTTCTTTATGTTGAATATCTCAAGAACCAGAGTCAATAATATATACAAAGTAAATACATTTTAGGCATGACTGATGAAGGTGTTTATTAAAACCAGCAACAAAATTAAAGAAAGACCAGAAAATATACTTTAAATAAGTATGGTTGCATTTCGGTTAGAGAACTTGAATAAAATAACTGTTTTAATAGGAACTGCCTCACTGTGTGTCGTTTACTTTACACACATATAATTAATGAACACAAACTACACCTGGGTGTACTTTGTGTTTATTAATTATATGTTCTGAGTCTGGATTCAGAACCATTATTTGTGGCTCACGCAAATAATTATTTAACATTTGAATACACAGTGTCAATCGCTGCTGCAGTGGCGAAGTGAAGTCACCTTGCTTACCAAAGGTCAATGGGCATTTTGTTCGAACGTTTGACCCACGGCGTACACGAACCAAATATGACAGACTATGCAGAGAATTGTCTTTGAAACACAAAGGTATAGGTCGCATTTTTGCAGAATATGGGAGAATTGAAAAAAAACAGTAGAACAAAACTCAAACATTTTCATGGGAAACATTAAAAAATATAAAAAGGAATAAAAAAATAAAAACTAGCCATTGTTATTATAACTTAGCACGTTATCAGTAATTGTGCTTGGTGAACTTAAAACATATTGAAATAAAGTACACTTAGTCCCCACCCTGAGGTATGACCTGGGGGTGGCGGGCTTTGTGGGCCTGCCCGCCATCCGTTCAGCACCAGGTCCGAGAGGCGGCGTGCGTGTTCCCACGCGCGCCTCTGTGTCGAGTCCGTCTCCCCCCTAGGGGGGAGACAGTAGGGAATTTTTGAGCGTGAGTCCTTTGGGTAGGTCTCTTCGGGTAGTGGCCTGCCGTTTCACACGGCGGGCCGTAACCTCGGCGGGGTCGCGACCGCATGCGAAAGTGATTCGCGCGGCCCCGTCGATAGTGGTTTTGTCGAGGAACACCGTGGTAGGTTTAGTCGGTATTCCGGGAGGTACTTTACTATTATTCCATCTTTCTTTTACCCCGGCGAGTCCGACATAATCCCTCCGCCCGCCCCCGCGGAGGGATATGCGTCATAGCATTCCCCCACGTAAAAAAAAAAAAAAAAAAAAAAAAAAAGTACACTTAGTCCGAATAGGGAATCGAATCCAAACCTTAGGTACTATGGGCGGTCACGTGATGGTTATCGGTATGAGATTGGACAAGCTTTGTTTGTCGGCAATAAGCCTATGGTTTGGTAGTAAGCGGTCCCTGTAATCCAATAACGCGTAAATAAACTAAAACTGTATCCAATATCGAACCCAGTACCACGTCTTACATAATAGCCAAACTACCGGCTACGTACCAAGCAAAGAATATATGAAGTACTACTTCTTTTTTAAATAAGACAACTCCCGCCCCAGAAACAATTCCTGTGTCGCGGGGTACTTTAAACTCTAACACACTATGAACACCCAAACTCGGAACAATAATTTGTGGATTAGGTACACAAATTTTTGTCCCTTGTTTTCGGAAATCGAACTCACAACACTCGGCGTGGCCGCAGTAGCGAGACGACCACTTAAATCACAACGCCATCCGTGCAGTCAAACTCAAAAACTTTCTATCGAGAGTAACCATTTTATGGTATACTAGCTGTGCCCGCGGTTTCAGCCGCGTTTATAGTTACTGCGCCGCCCCTGTGCGTCGTAGCGTGATGTTATATAGCCTATAGCCTTTCTCGATAAATAGGCTATCCAACACTAAAATAATTTTTCAATTCGAATCAGTAGTTCCTGAGATTAGCGCGTTCAACCAAGCAACTTTTCAGCTTTATAACATTAGTGTAGATTTAACGATGATTTCTCACCATTTTTTTATAATTCTAAATATACATACCTCGGTGGCGTATTAGTAAATGCACAAGCACACCAGTAATATTTAGTAAATGCAACTACACTGCGCCCTGGATTTGAACCCGAGACCTTGTGCGATCTTGAGATTGAATCCCGGGTCGGATCAACAAAGTTATTGAAGTTTTCTGTCTAGAAAATCTCAATAGCCCGAATAGCTCAAAAGCCCGAAGTTTGTACAGAAGTTTTCTTGATGAATGGAAATTGCACGATTATCAGTCGAGTAGTTAAGGCGTGAAAGTTTAACAAACAAACTCATATTTGTTTTTATAATATTAGTAAGGATTGTAAATGTATTATCTAAATAGACTCCGAAACCAGGTCGGTCGGTGCGAAGAAAACATGATTAGAAACTCTCAGACGGAACCGATCTGGCTTGCGCGTGCGGTGCAAGACAAACGATGTCCCACCTTACATCGTGCCCTGCGTGCCCGACAACTTGCACGCAGGAGGATCTGATGGCTGCCTCGGACAACGCAGCTAGCGTAGCTGCTTAATGGACAGCAAATATAAAATTTAAAAGTGTTTGCCATCGATACGCGAAGAATAAGAAGTAGGGATTGTTAATATGTATAAAACATGATATTATATTAATGTCTATTTTTTAACAATTAATTAATACAGGGTCATGAAACAACTAATACTAACTAACTATATATTGATACAATATATATGTTATTTTATTACAATTATATTATCATTTAATTCTAACTCAAGTATTTGCAGCAGTAATTCACAGCTTGCGACGTGCCCTCGGACGGTGGTATGATGGTCTTGGCACGTAAATGCGTTCATTGCTGTCTCCGGTCTGACTTAATGATTCTTCCAAGGGTCCTGCTCGCGGAGTGAATAGTTTACGTCGGCTGCGGGTTACGCTAGAAAGAGAAATATAATTTAATTGCGACATAAAATTTTAATAATCAAAGTAACTGTATAGGCTAAAAACTTTAAGCCCGCAAAACAGTCCAATTGGACCCGGGTTAACTCACTATATACGGCTATTTCAAATAATGTAGTTCACATATACAACGTTATTCTTACTTAGTACGAAACCTGAAAATAGTTTGTTCAGAATCAGCAATAGTATCGATTACAATAGTTTTTAAACCATGTTATATTTTAATGTCTATCAAAATTTGTTAAAATAGGACACACTATTTAATAGGTAAGAAACGGCCGGCCGTTTCTTACCTATTAAATAGTGTAGCGGCGGCCGGTAGGCATTTATCGAACAAGCCACAATACATAGTTAAATGCTTAGATCATTCATAGTTTGAGACTTCCCCTTTCGGTGTGCACCCTGCACCGCTACCCGCACCCCCGTCTCGTCCTGCGGGACGTGCCGCCCGCGCCCGCAGCCCCCGCATCCCCCGCAGCCCCCGCCCTGGGCAGTGAGCGGTCATTGGCGCATTGGATGACAATATTTCCGCGAGGACATCGGTGCAATTATATCAGCTGATAGCTTAGTGAGGTTTTATTATTTCTGATTCTTTTTTAGTTTTATTGATTGTTCTTATAATAATATGTTTGGAGTGTTTCGGCTTTTGTACCAAGTAAGAATAAAGTTGTATATAAAAAAAATAAAAATAGTTTGGCTATTAGTACTACACCTGTAAGGAATATACGGTTTCCCTTGCCGTTTAAGAGATAATTAGATTATTCATACTAACTTCATACATTTTTTTTATAAAAAATATTTAATGCGTACGTTTTTGTGCAGAATTAACTCGGGTGTCATTTTTGTCAGTAATAACTAATAGAAGCGATATCCGGCACTTGCAAATAGAAATACCCAAGTCTATGAAAGCCGATTTTTAGCCAACCGTGCGCCACCCCGCATTGTCAGTAATAACTAATAGAAGCGATATCCGGCACTTGCAAATAGAAATGCCCAAGTCTATGAAAGCCGATTTTTAGCCCACCGTGCGCCACCCCGCATCTATATCGGAGACGCTCTGTATTTTCAAATTTAAGGTTTACCTATTTTGGATATCGCCTAGAATGCCGCTCAGCCCTAAAGAAAGAAAGGCGAATAAAATATAAGAATTTACTACTACAACTAAAACTACGCACAAGCTCCAAAAAATTAAGTACAACTAACCTTTTAGCTGGACAACTTTGTATACCCAAAATTGGCGGCAAATTCTCTTCAGATCCCTTTTCTGGGGAAGGAATGTCTTTAGCCACCTTGTGTGGAGCGGGTACATCCATTGTGACGTCACTTAATTCAAATTGTAAGTTTATAAGATGTTTCAGTTTATCTTCACTGTCTCCGACATCCTAGTTCTTTCGCCTTCTCAAACGTAGGCCGCTTTCTTCTCTTGCTCTCACATTCAGCTTGACTTTTTTTAGCGGTATCTTTTTTATTGTCGTTTGTTTTAGAATGCTTCTTTTGCAAATTGTATTTCGTATCTTCTTTATCGCTTTTATCGGTTGTCTCATTTATATACTGTGGTACAAGCAATTCAAATTTTGTGGTTCTAGGAGCAGTGATATCTTTGTTTATATTTTTGTCTTCAAACGTATTGTCTCTTGCTGTATCATTCGCGAATTCATTAGTTTTTTGATTGGGTTCGTCAACTGACGAAGCAGGTTCTAGCTTTGCTTATCTTATAATATGTAATTCTTCGACCGACGACATTGGTTCTAATTTTACTTCTTTTTTAATTTCTACTTTGTTTGTATCCTTTTTCATATACGATAGAACTGTATCTATTTTTGTGAACAGATGAGCTGTATCTTTTTCATGCTTGATTGACTGTCATACATTTGATTGAGCGCTTGAATCTTATCTTTTTTATTTGGTAATAAGTATTTATAACATTTTACTGATTCTTTTTCATTAAGTATTTGACTTGCACCTTTATTCATGATTGAATGAGCTGTATCTATTTTTGTTGGCTGTACTGTATCTTTTTGCATTGTCGATTGAGCTCTATTATTTTCATTCGAAGGAAATTGAATTGTATCAGTTTTCTTCGTTGTTAGTAGTGATCTACGCCTGTTTTCACATCTAATAAGACAGTATCATTTTGAATGACTGGTTGTAGTGATTCATTTTTAAAAGGCGATTTATCTGCATAGATTTTAAGAAGTGATTTATCTGCATAGATTTTAAGGAGCGATTTTATTGTATCTTTTTTCAGAGGTGATGTATTAACATTTTCTTTCATAGGGGATTTAGGTTCTATATCACGACTACCGCCTTTCTTGTTAGATTATTGATTTAAGACAAGTTTCTCAATAGATTGTCGCGCGACCTCTGTATTATTCATCGATTTAATAGACAGCGATTCAAAAAGATCTACTTAAGGTTTTTTTTAACTAATCTGCTTTTTTGCACAGATGTAACTATTTCTGGTTTAGTAAAGCTCTCACTGAGTAGTCTCTTTATTTTGCTCGGCTCAAAGTCATCGCTGACAACATTATCTTTGACAATACACGGTGATCTTTCTTCGTCAATGTTTTTTAAATAATTTATTTTTTTATGATTCAGTTCGACGTTAACGTCTATATTATCGAAATAGATACGTGTCTCTTTGTTTACAACTGGAGGCACGTTGTCAATACCTGTGTTATTTGATTTTACAGGTTCGTTTTCAAAGTAAGTTCTTTTCTCTTTTAACATTTTGATATAGCTAAAAATAGATTGATTATGAACTTCTTCATCACACTCTTTTGAAGCCATTTCTAGTTGTTCAAATTGTCTGAGGGAGGTATCACTATTTAGGCTTGATTTGAAAGACTGTATAATTTTGTTTTCTAGTGTTTCAGGTACTTCAGCAACTTTCGCACTTGGCTTCTGTATTATAGGTTCTTTGAAAACGACATTGTCAGTTTCTTTATGGTGTTCATTACATTCTGGCGCAGGCGCATTAACAAAGTATGTTCCTCTGAGTGAACTTATATTCTTTTCTTCAGAGTTTTGACTCATATTGTCATTATCATTTAATTTATTGTCACTTACAAAATATGTTCCTCTGCAAACAAAACTTTTTACCGAATCATTGTTAGCGTTCTTCACAGTCCAATCATTAGTTTCATCATACGTTAAGTTTACAGTGTCATTATTTACAATCTCATTTTGTTCTGCAGTTACGTCTTTTATGCTTTCTTGATTATCATAGGTACAATTGGCCGAATCAACTTCAGAATTTTCACATGTCACATTTGTCGTAGTTTCTAATATTTCTACACATTTACTAATATCATTTACTTCAGTATCTATCTCACTAATATCACTAATGTCATTATCATGGATATTAGTTGAGTTGATAGAATCGTTGCCTTTAAATGTATCTCTAGATTTATCTGCGTCTAGATCATCATCTTTTTCGTCTATATTGTCTATGGTGTGAACATTAATCGTGTCAAATCTAGCCAGAGACCCGTTGGTTTCTTTTTTAAATATAGGTTCCAGGCTCTCGTTGAATGGATCGCTGTTGTCGTCATCGCTTTCATTTTCGCTGTCAGAAAGTAACATAACATCATGTGGTGGATTTGCGTCCTTGAATGCTTTCTCTGTAACAACAATTTAAAACATATAATAAGAGTGTGTGTATATCTTCACAGAGGTAGAACAAAATGTATCGTACACATATTTCACGTTACTGAGGTTTCAACATTATTTAGATCTAAAATAAAAGCCTATAGCAATCAGCTGAATACAAAGAATCTATAATGCACAAATGAATTGAACTCTTAACAGTAAGCGTAAGCGCAGCATATATTCATAAAATATAGACAACAGAGACAATAAACAAAAGACGTCATTATTATTATCTTACCGTCTCTTTCTTCGATACAGGTAAGAAGATGCTGCACTTCGTTCCCAGCGCGCGCCCGAGCCAAACGTTCGGAAGAATCTATAATGCACAAATGAATTGAACTCTTAACAGTAAGCGTAAGCGCAGCATATATTCATAAAATATAGACAATAGAGACAATAAACAAAAGACGTCATTATTATTATCTTACCGTCTCTTTCTTCGATACAGGTACGAAGATGCTGCACTTCCTTTCCAGCGCGCGCCCGAGCCAAACGTTCGGCTGTTAGTTGTTCCTAAAGAATAAATACATATTTCAGAAATACTTTTCAGTAGATTAATAACTTTTGATATCTTTCTTTCTTTTTCTTTCTGGTCGCGGGTAAATGTACAAAAATTCACATTTGTGGTTTACACAAAGTTTTGTCCGGTGGGGGATTCGTACTCACAGCACTTGGCGCAAAGGCCCGCCATCCGTACAGTCAGTTCTGCAGTGCAGTTTTGTTAGTATTGTGGCGACTCCGCACAGACGAAGAAGTTCCGCCTACATCTAACAGATGGCGCTACATACAACAAGCGCTCAAATGACGTCATACTATTCTGCATCGCACAAGTGGAGTTTACACAGCGACTAAGTATATATACAAGCACCCGACATCAACCGTCGGACCGCGGCCCGCCAGGCACGATCAACCAGCCTGGTCGGAGGAACCTCCGCCTGTGCTGGAGAGACATCACACCCTGTTCCTCCACAGTATGATTGAATTTTGTGAAAAAGATATATAATAATTCTCAAATCTTCATGTTTAGTTCGTATTATTGCCCTATACTCATTCGAATTAAGTTATATAAATAAATATTTTATACAAGTAAAGGTGGTTCTTTCTTACCTCCAAAAGAGCAATTTCCTTTGACATTTCAGACAGCCTACTCTTGTATTCTTCTGCCATTTCCTTCATCTAGAGGAAAACATAGAAACGTATAATAAACTAGCTATTGTGCGCGGCTTTGCTCCCGTAAAAATAGGTAAGGTTAGTCGTTTCATACGTTGGGCCGAAACCTCGGCGGGATCGCGATTGCAAGTGAAAGCGGTCCCGCCGACTCTGGTTATATCGAGGATTATCGTGGTAGGTTTAGTCGGTGTTACCGGGATATCTTTCCCCCGGTGTGCCTAACATAACCTTTCCGTCGCCCCGCGGAGGTATACATCAATGCATGACTCAACGTAAAAAAACCAACAATACTTTAAAAATAATTAAGTGTAGCCTCTGTTACTCTGTGATAATTTAGCTCTCTAATGCTGAAATAATTTTGAAACTAGGTCGAGAATTTTAGTGTTAAATCGTTACAAACAAATTAACTATATTAATATCTTTCTCATGAGCATAACATTGTCTTACGATTACTAAAATATAATGAAATTAGAAAAACGGAATTTCTTTTTAGTGGTAGGTGGGCTCTGGCTGCTGAAAAGCAACCGAAACGTTGATCGGGAAGAGTGTAAATATAAATAATATTAATTGTGTAAAAATACTTAGCGATACTGTTTTTAAAATATAACCTTAAAGCAAAATAGAGCGATGGTGCTGTCTTTTGTGCATAATTATGGACATCGTGCTGGTAATGAGAATTTCCTGACAGAAACATTGGATACATCGCGCACAGAGTTCCAGCACCATACTAATATCATAAATGCGGAATTCCTTTTCTTTATTTATTGTATTTTCACATCCAGAACCGCAAATCGACTTTGATACCAGTTGTAATGAATTTAGGTCAAACTCGAAGATGTAATAGACTTAATTGTTTTTTAAAACCTAATCGAATGCGGGTAATTGCTAGTACTCTACTATTTCATTCTACCCTTTAAAAAACAAAGTAGGGTTAATTAAACACTTAATGTTCTAAGGTAGTTAGTTGTACTTACATCAGAACGTAGAGCCTTCAATTGCGCTTCATAATACTGTCGCGTCATATTCTTCGCCTCTTCCACGAATTCTCTCATCGTGTTGGCAGTTTCTTGTTGCCGTTCGTCCATAGCAGCAATCAGCTCTTTGTTACGGGCTTGTGTTCTGTAATTTATAATTTTCATAGTGTTGCGTTAAAAGCCTGCCTCGATGGCGTAACAGTAGCAAATGCGATAGCAGTACATGAAGTCTCAAGTTCGATTCATTGCAATAAACTATTGTTTACAACACACAGCATCAGCGATTAAAGAGTGACCATGAGTTTCTTGCGTCCTTTTTCTTCTCATGAAAGCTCTGCTCCTCGAACAGGGTTTTTTGATGCTAAATTTTTATTTCCTCTTTATTATTCTATTTTTTATTAATACATCTAATATAGTTAATTGACGCGTCCAAGAAATGTTTGCACATTTTTATGGAAATAAAGATTTTTATTTTGACTTTGATACCCGGATCGGTCAAATGGTATTGGGACTTTTTATTGAAACATCTCTGTATTAGTGAACTGTACGCACGTAATAGGGCCCAAGCCTATTGGCGTTTAACTATAAGATTAAAACAAAAATTACACTTGGCTAAATGGGGGCTTATAAACCTGTGACTACCCGTTCAGAGATAAAGGATAAAAAATGTCCTCATTTATTTAAGAGTAAAAATATTTCTCTAAAAGAAAGTATATTACCCTTCTATAAGAGAAATATTTTAACACTTTTGCGAGGTATAATGAAATGATCAAGTAACTTACTGCATAAGTTCAAAGTGCAGTCGTTCGTTGTCGGAGCGCAGTTTCATCATATCGGTACTGCAGTTGATAGTCGTGTCCTGTGTATTACTCTCTAGAGTTGAGACCAGCATTGTCTTGTTTATCTCTGTAACATAATCGGTTTTGTTTAACAAATTTTTACGTGCTGGGTTCGACGAATAAGAATGTAAACAATATTACCGACTAAAACACGTTTTATTCTAACACACAATTAAATTTAAAACACAACAAACACTATACTACACTGTTCCAACTACAACTGCTTCAAACTCCGTAGTATTTTCGGTTCCATTTGCACCGATGAATACTTGAACGCTTACGATTGTAAACTGACTCGGCGAGCGCTGGCCTTCCCCTTTTTATACGCGGTTAAAGCGTATTCGGAGTTTTCTAGAAACGTCAAACCCGGTATGTACGAACATTCGAGAATGTGCCAGCGTTCTCTCTACTCTTCGCGTAAGCTACGTAGTTCCGTAAGATGTCAATAGATAGCATTGTAATAAATTATAAGACGGAACTGCCGAGTCTTCCCACAATGCCGAGAATGGCACTGGATGTAACACTGCCCCTCTTAGATATGTTTGTCACGAACATTGTTGGATCCGTAGTAGCGTGCCAATCGATCCATATGAACGATCTTTGGTGTACCTCGTGGTCCTTTCTGGATCCGGTAGGTGACGTCATTCATCTTAGGTGCGATGCGATGTATGCGATAGGGTCCATCCCATTTTGCCTGCAACTTAGTGATTTTTCCTTTGCTGCGTACCGGATTATGTAACCACACTAGCAATCCTTCCTCGAAGCTTTTATTGTTATATAACATAACAGCTATATCCACCTCTACGACTGTAGAATACATTGCTCACTTGCTTGAACACTTCACAGGTCTGAAGGCTTCACAGTCATTAATAATGTCAAGACATTATTAACGACTGTGAAGCCTTCATTTTGAAAAATAATAAAACGCCTTCCTCTGCCGCGAATATTGCCTGATTGCTCGCTTTTTTACGCTACCATTTACTTAGATAATGCCACTCAAACGTACGCCTCTCGCAACACCACTTACTTCGACACTTTTGGAAACGACTGATAATATTGTCACCGCATACACGCAAATGATACAAATGCGAAACAGTCTCTGACGGACGATGTGATTTGTAGTATAGTAGATCGCAAAGCAAAAAGGAAAACCAAAGTGAGCTCTAAAAATGACGAGACGCTATTAATACACGTGTTTTCAACATTCTCCAGAGAGCAAGAAAAGCGGTTTGGTGATCTCCTGGCAAAAATCAATAATATATTTGTTTTTTTTACAAAATTATTAATTTATATAAGCAAAATTTTGAATAAAAAAATAGGGTCGAGGTCATATCAAGTAAACACGACGAGTGTTTGCGCATCGAAAATTTAGAAGCGAAGCGAAAGGAAGATCGGAAAGGAATCGAGCAGTTAGAAGACACGATTGAAAACCTAGAAAGGAGGTCACGGGGTGTAGTGTAGAAATAAAAAACTTGCCAGAAACATCTGGAGAAACAAAAAAAAGCCTCAGCGACCTAGTAATTGCCTTGGGAAAGGCAATAAATGTCGAGATCACCCAAGACAATATAAGAGATGTGTTTAGAATAAAATCTTGTTAAATACGGCCCATTGCCCATCTACGCTTCAAACAACCTGCTCAATGTTCCACCCGGCTTGGACCTAAGAAAGAATTTTAAGCTCTTAAACCAAAATATATATAGCATAAATAAAAATATAGATGAATTTGAGACATTACTCGCAAGAATCCGAGTCAAGTGGGATACCTACAGACACCTACCTCTATTATCCGGATATGACTCATACGCAACAGAAAACAATAGAACACAAAATGAGGGTGTTGTTGTTTATATAAATAAGAACCAAACCTCAACTGTAGAGGAATCAACCACACTTGTTAGACTCAAACTGTTTGCTAATAAAAGTTAATAGCAATACAGCTATATTAACCGTATACCGATCCCCAGCTGCAAGAGACACAGCAGCATTTCTTGACTCGGTTGGTCAGACGTTAGTTACAATCAGCCACATGAATACGGTAATTCTTACAGGGCCTTGAATATTAATATAAATGACAACTCCCAGGACCCTAACAAAAACAACTACCTAACACTAATGGCGTCATTTGGACTACTACCGGCACAAACTTTGCCCACAAGTTTTTTGGTTAACTAGTTGCTTGGACCACGTAATGCTAAAGACTAACTACCCGGCTAAGGCATTTGTTGCCCACTCAGCTCTTACAGATCATGAAACGGTCTTATTCTACGTCTCCAAAATTACTCCAAAATTTAAAACGTCCTACACTTACAACCAAATAAATTATGAACAAATAAATACTGAACTATCCAAATTAAATTTTACTGTTCTCTATAATATGCAAGATGCAAATGATGCAGCAGAATTTCTGGTTAGCTCCATTAAGCAGATAGTAGACGCTAACAATAAAGTGATGAAGCGTCCCAATCGCAAAAAAAAATACTAAAGCCATGGATCACACTAGGTCTTCTTCGCTGTCTAAAGCACAGAGACAAAATGCACAAAAAACTGATAACCACACCCAATGCAACCTTGCAATTTCATACACACGATACAGAAATTTTTGAGGTAAATTACTTTAAAAACTTAAAAGAGACTTCTACAAAATCGAATTAAAAACAGCTACCGGCAATACAAAATCATTATGGCAATCAATTAAAAAGATTACAAATAGGACTACAATAAGAGCTAGTTCCGCTAGCCTTATCTCTCTCGCACCTGCGCCTGACTAAGCTGTCAACACAATCAATGACTTTTTTGTTAATGCTGGCTGAATACTAGCAGGAAGTATCCAACCTAGTATACGCCAAACTTGTGATACCACAAAGGCCTTCTGCAACTCAATGGTATTACTGTCAACAGACGAGAAAGAGGTGATGAGACTGGGTGTGTCTCTGCGCAGTAATTGTGCTGTTGGGTGGGACAATATCGCTGCAAGTATTCTAAAGCAAAACAAACATATTATAGTTCCACCGCTGACACACATATGTAATTTATCGCTAACAAATGGTGTATTCCCCAACACTTTCAAAAAATCCATAATACACCCTATCTTTAAGGGTGGAGATAGAGACCAAATCACAAACTATAGACCCATTGCAGTATTGCCATCTATGTCTAATGTACTTGAGCGCATATTGAATAATCGACCAATTACTTATCTTAAAAAAAAGGCGTCTTGTCTGTATCACAGTATAGTTTCCGAGCTGGCAAGTCAACAGGTGATGCTGTCAGTCCAGTTTTTTGACAATATGGTCGGTTAGGTAATGCCTAACCGACCATATTGTCAAAAAACTGGACGACAGCCAAAAAGTTTTAGGTTTCATTCTCGATATAAAAAAAGCTTTCGATACGGTCTCTATCCCCATCCTTGAAGAGAAGATGGAACGCGTAGGAATAAGGGATACTCAACTTAAATTATTCGCAGTCTACCTTAGAGGTCGTGCGCAGAGCGTTAAAATAGAAAATCATACAAGTAATGAACTTTTCACCACTTATGGAGTTCCTCAAGGCAGCGTAATCTCGCCAACCCTGTTCCTGATCCTATAATAATCTATATAGATCTGTGTACTCTCAACCTACATAAAGGTAAAATTTTCACCTTCGCAGACGACACGGTGCTTTTGTTTCACTCCAGTACATGGAAACGTATATATAAGACCGCCTAGAGGGGACTTATCACAGTGTCAGAATGGCTGCGTACCAATATTCTGTCGCTAAACGCGCAAAAGACAAAATGTATACCATTCTTTCTACAAACTCCCGCTTCATCAGCAGTTTTGAATTCCATCACTGTCCACTCCTGCCATAACCCATAAAATACAGCCTGTTTATGCCCTGTCCTAGAGAGGACCAATAAAACCAAATACCTCGGCATTATTCTTGACTCTTCCTTGAGCTTTCATCCACACATTGAAGCTCTTACTGGCAGAATAAGGAAATTATATACATATTTAAACTTAAGACCCATGGCGGATGAAAGCCTTAGAAGAATGGTCTACTATACTCTTTGCTAATCGTTGCTCACTTACTGTTGTCACTACTTGGGGCGGTGCACACAAAACCACCTGACTACAGTTAGAGCGAGCACAACGGGCAATCTTCAAAGTCTCATCTTTCCTGCTATTCCGTTACCCAACTGAAGATCTGTGTAAGGATATAAGGAGAGCAAAGTTTTAACAGTACGCCAATTGTATATTTTACACACAATACTCAGTCAGCACTCATTGTTGACATATAGTCCACCATCGCTCTTAGGAAAAAGACAGCGCAAACCCGTACCTACATCACACCCAGTCTCATTACCACACTCAGTTTTCCAATCGTTTCTTTTGCTTTATGGGAGGGTACATATATAATAAAATAAATAAAGCCATAAAAGTATCCGCTAAAAAAATTAGCTTGTAAAAAAGCGGTGACTGAATGGTTTATGTCGTTAAATTATATAAACACCGAAATCTAATAAATATTCTGGAATAAAACTGGTAAACACATGTTTAAACACAAACACACACACAACAAACACAAAACCTTACTAATTAAAGACACTTGTAATAAACTAAACATCATACCTGGCTCATCTACGCTGAATTGTTTATATAAGCAAATTAAATAAAACCGGGGTGGAGTCATCTGCGGTCATCCGTAGCAAAGGCTGAGCTGCAACCTTTTGGACACACTGATAACATTTGCAAATTTTCTTTTTTTTTTTGTTTGTTTTTCTTCTTGTTTGGTTTCTTCTTTTTTGTTTATAAATTTTAGTAATAATTAGAAATAGTAAACGATTGTACTGTTACCATGTTGATATGTTGTGTTTGTGTGTGTCTAATAAATTACTTTTCTTTCTTTCTTTCTTTCTAGTTTAGGCACCAGTCTCCCACAATAAACGAAACAATAAAGATATGTTTATGTTCCCTTTCGATCGTAGCGGGTCTTAATCCTCTCAAACATCTGTTGACCGGTCTGTCTGATGTGCTGGTATATCTCATTCATCCTGCTGCCAGTGCGTGGTCCCTTCATGGCAGAACAACTTGTACATTTACGGCACCATTCCTTAACGTCTTTTCGACAATGATGCCAATTCTGTTGTCACAAAATTCTCTTATCTTAGCTAAAAATCTCTAAAATTTAGTTTAGTCAATCGACATTTTGTATTCTGAAATCGGTAAAAGTGACAGGACTAAATTAAATTTTAGAGATTTTTAGCTAAGATAAGAGAATTTTGTGACAACAGAATTGGCACCATTGGATCGAATAAAATCGTTCCCGAATCTTAATCAGAGTTCTCTTAACTCCCCTTTGACCTCCTGAACTCCCATTATGACAGAGTTGTAAAACTTCCGGTACCTTGAGCTTTGGCACGACCATTTGCAGGTGACAGTTGGTTTTTGGTTTTACCCAGTAGTTCTGTATTTTGTCTGGACCAGGCGCTTTCCAGTTTAGTGTTCTTTTTATTGCTTGTGTTATATCGTCTTTGTCTATTGTTATTTCTGGTATTGTTTCAATTTCGCGTGTTTCTTGTTCTTCTAATTCAGTCCAAGATGTTGAAATGTTGTGTTGTGCTGGAATAGACCACAACTTCTCCAAATACCGCTGTATGTCTATTAAATTTGGAGCTTGTGTTATTTAAATGTATAGTTAAAATTTTTGTAAAATGGTTTTTCGTTGGTACTGAATAAGTTATTGTCTTTCTTTCTTTGGTTACTTAGTTTCAATCGGCGTGAGCGTTTAGAGTATGCTTGTACTTTCTGTTTATGATTATCTAGTCTGTTTATTATTTCGTCTCTACTGATATTGTTAGGGTTTATCTTCTGTTGTTTTTTCTGATTTAGGTTTCCATTTAGATATTGGGTAAGTTATCCTATTTCTTTACGGAATGCTGTGATTTTGTTTTCTATGCGTCTTTGCTACTGCGGAATCTTTGGACCTATGGTATGTGTCGTATTGGTGTGTGTGGTGTTAGTGTGTGCAGTGTTGATGTGTGTTGTCTTTCCTTGTTTTAAAGTCTATTGTTGTGACTGTTATTGCAGCGCAATAAATAGGTCCGTGAATATTATTTAGGGTAACAGTAGTTTTATTTTGTAGATTTTGTTCTATTAAGAAGTTCAAGCTGTTGACTGTTTTTATAGTGTGATGCGTCATTTGAGGATGGTATAGGTCTAAGTGTAGGATCTGTATCAGTGTATTTAATTAGCATTTCACTGAATGTATTTTTATTTCACGATAGGTTGTTGGTTCTCGTATATAAATGTTGCTTCGGTGTTTTGTGATTGAGAATGTTCAGTGGTGTCCAGATTACGAAGTGTTAATATTGTTGTATCGTTTGTTTGTTGTGTTGAGGTGATTGAGTCTTGAATTAACGTGGTGGATGCGTCTGTAAGACCGTGTAGATTGTTGTTTGCGAGTGTGTTAGATTCGGGTTCTATGTAATCAGCATATAAGTTCTGGTTGCTAAGGTATTCTGTGTTTGTGTTGTATATTTGTCAATGTTCCGGCTTGTTTTATGTGTTCTCTTTCGTGTGCTGGTATTCTATTGTTTCTATGTATGACTCTAATTTGATCAGCTGATTGTTGTTCTGTTATATGGCTAAATTCAGGAAATACTTCCAAAAATTTTTGGTGCTGCAATGGTCGGTAGGCCTTGAGATCTGTTTCACAAAGTGTTACTATGTAGTAGCAACGGAGCAGTTCTCTATTAATTTCGTCTGTCCACTTCATCCGTTGTCTACTTTTACCAGCTAGAGTGGTTGCAGGAAGCATTTCCTACAAAACACTTCTTGTTGGTGTGTGAGTGTGAGTGTTGATTGTGTCAAGTGTTGAGTTGTCTACGCGGTTAGGTAAGCTCGATTGTAATGTACGCGTAGGGTTGGTGGCGACTAGAATGGGCAAAGGAGAAGTAGTATTTGCTTCCTAAGCAATATGTTTGACGTTGGTGATGTTTCATTAGAGTGTGAATATGATGATGATGTTGTGCTGTGAGACTGATATGAGTTTGGTGAAGAGTTGGGCGATTGAAATAAAGATACGGAGGATGGAGGTGAGTGTGCGAGTGGTGGTGATGATAATGTGTGTGATGTTGGTGAGTAATTTTTATTGCCTGCAACAGTACTAGATTGGGCAGTGGATTGCGATACGTTGCCCCCCTCAGATACGATAAGGCTGCTCGCGTCTGTAGGCACGGGGCGGAAATCCCTCTCTTGAAGACCCGCATGAGGAATGTTTCTATTTCGTAGTCGCATAGTGTGTTTTACTATTTCACCATATGGCCATTGGTGAGTACTTAGCGCGATGCTGCCAATGTCCGCCGCTCGCTCCCCACGTGGTAACAGATGTTCGTACCGGACGTGGTGTTAGGTTTATGGGGAGCTTATTATTATTATTATTATTTACGCGAGCAACGCCGCGGGTAAAATCTAGTAAGTATAAAATAAAAGACTTACGTATATCCTGAGCAACGGCAGCTAATGAGAGTACGTGTTTGGTTTGATGCGCGTACTCCGGTGAAGGGTTGAGTGTCACCACCATGCTAACTGCCTCGCCCCTAGCACCGGATATACCAAGTAGACGAGTTAGCTTCGATTCTCTGTAAAAATACAAAGGACATCATTTATTTCGTACCCAAAAACAAAAGTGCCGGCCAGGAAAAAAAAATGTTAGATACTTATAGAAAATAGCATTCTTAACATTTTTTTATACTACAGCAAAGCTGTATGTTTAACCCTCCGATTACTACATTAGTTTGAAGATACCAAAATCATTATTGTTTTATACGAAATAACGTCCTAAACATGTTTACGTATTACAGGAAAACTTAATGTTTAACCCTCCGACTGCTACCTGGGTAGATAAAGGCAAAAATCAATATGAGTTGGAATTACAAAAACGTAAAAAGCATGCATGCAAAAAGAAAGCTTTGTAAGTTTTCTATTTTAAGTTTAAGTTTAGTTATTCATCGTTTAAGTAGCTATATATATAATAAGGTGACAAATAAAACAAAAATAAACATAAAATGTCTTTATTATTAGATAGGTTGCTTTACATTTCAATAGACCTTATTATAATGCTTTCTAAGCCAGCTGCAGGTGGTCTTATACGAGCTTCGTGTCTAGCAAAACTCAAGTACCAAACCAAACACATTGTATGAGAACAACAACCAACGGTTCGTTTTCCTATGATACCTGTAAGGCACGAGCGCGTCGTTCCTGCACCTCTGCTTGCGCCGCAGCATGTGCAGGCAGCGCTCGAGCACGTGCAGCGACGAGTTGATGGCGCGCGACTCCTGCATGCGCGCGCCCGTGTTCCGAGTCGCTCGTGCGCGCTCGCACCCCGCCAGGTCGCACAGGCGCACGCAAGACGTACGCACTCCGCCATCTCCTAAACAAAAATTCATTTTCGTTATTGGGATCCTATATCCACACATGACGTAGTTCTGGCACGTCATTTCCGCACAGCTGATTTCTATAGCGTGTGAGTGTGTGTATATCTAACGGCTCTGGGATCTTGTACCGTTAGATACAAAAAGCATACAAAAGTCACTTTCTTTTAATTTTCCCCCTACTAATTCAGAAATGTAGCAAATGCAACAGCAGTTTACTTACAATATTTAGGTTTAACAGTATGTCCTATATGTACTGATGCTGATTCTCAAACTAGGCTGAAGCCTGTATTTTAGGAAGCAGTGTTCAGTCGTGCAATATGTTCAGTAATTTAGGTTGTCACTGCTTGTACTGTGTTGTTTTTATTTAGCGTTTACAATAATAATAATAAGATAAGATGATGATGAATATTGATAAAAAGTCTTTATTTATTATGCGTGAGTGTGCGTGTGTGTTTGTGTGCGTGTGTGTGCGTGTTTGTGTGTGTGTATATTTGATCCAATCTATTCCAGGTATGTAATTAAGTCCTCAGTACTTTAATATAGATTAGTCAAGCTGTTTAAGCCAGTTACTGACCTTAATTTTGACTTCATGCCTACTAAATGTCACAATCTTGAGTTTTTTATTTGCATCATTGTACAATTTGTTACTAGCACTTACTGACTGTCTCCTTGCGAATGACGTCCTACAGGTGATATGAGGGTAAACTGATGAGGTGCTACGCCTCTTATAGCTGGGTAAGGGAACGTAACGGTGTTTTCTGAGTATCGTTTTTAGGACAAACAGCTGGTGAACTGTGAGAACCTTACAGTTTGTGTAGAGTAAATTCGTAGGGTATCTATAAGGTTTTCGGGTCATTACTTTAAGTACCGCTCTTTGTGCTCTTTCTAATCGAAGAAGAACCGGTTTGGCGGCTCCTCCCCAAACCGGAATACAGTATTGTGTGACGGACTGACATAGTGCCAAATAGACAGATATCAATTTATCTAATGGGAGGGCGTCTCTTAATGTTTTAAACACGTATATCAGCCGCCTTAATCTGGTCGTCAATAGGTCTATCTGCTTGTCCCATTTTAGCCTACTATCTATTAGAATGCCTAAGTATTTTGCGTGTTCAACCCTTGTTAATTCTTGGCAGGTGCAACTATATTGCATGTTGCATTGATGGGCTCTAATAGAGTAGTTGTCGGGTGGTCGAGTGGCCTTGGTTATGGAAAAAGCTATATACTGGCTTTTAAAAACGTTCAATGTTAGGAGATTTTGGGCTAGCCAGTTCATAACCACAGAAAGTGTATGTTCAGCCCTCTTTTTGACTATCTTCCAGTTTGGTCACCAGACAAGAAGTGCAGTATCATCTGCATAGGTGAGAATTTTGGTGTTCGGTAATTGAATTCGGCACAGATCATTTATATAGATTTGGAATAAGGTAGGGCCTAGAATGCTACCCTGCGGCACGCCATAGTATACTACATGTTCGTCACTAGTGAACTCCTCTACTCGCACAAACGGTTTCCGCTCCAGAAGATAGTCTTTAAAATTTCGTAAGTTGTACCTCGAATTCCCAACTTTTGCAGTTTCTCCAGCAGAATGGGAACAGAGACCGTGTCAAAAGCTTTGGATAGGTCCATGAATATACATAAACATTTATTCTTTATGTCTAGATTATTTACAACTGTATTTGTTAATGCCATAATTGCGTCCTCAGTGGAAATGCCAGACCGAAATCCATATTGATTTGATGCTAGTATGTGATATCTTTCTAGAAACGTCTTTAGTGCCTGATTAAGTACCTTCTTCAAGATTTTTGATAGAGCAGGCAGCAGCCTATAGTTATTGACACAGTCTCTGTCCCCGTTCTTATAGATTGGATGAATGATTGCTATTTTAAAAGCTTTTGGAAAAACGCCAGAGTTTATCGCGAGATTACAAATGTGTGTAATCGATGGTATTAGCACTTGGTGACACTGACGAATAACCTTGGATGAAATACCATTGCTATCTGGGCGAAGTTGTAATATAATTTCTTCAATGTCAGAACTGGTAACTTCTAAAATAACCAATGAGTTCGATGGGCTGTTTAACGCAGTTGGTACATTCGCTAATATAGGAGAGTCTTTTTCTGGCGTTTGCGGTGCATGGGTGTTGGTGTTCAGTGATTGCTGTATTTGAAAGGCCAAGTTTCGACCAATGTCCTTGAAAAATACAGGCGTATATGTATATGTATCTGTTACGCACCTGTTTCAGTGAGCATAGTAATGGTGAATATGCAGTGAGAGCGCGAGGATTGCGCGTGCACACCGGTAGCGGCGACAATCAGGTTGTGCTTCCCAGCTACCATCACGTCATAGGCCTCCTCGCCGGACCGAACGAAGGCTTGTGTAGCACCCTGGTTAATCGACAAATAATTGTGTGATATAAATGATTGAAAACAGAAAATAATATATTGGTGCCAATTCTGTTGTAATTTTCTCTTAGCTAAAAATTCTCTAATTTTAGTTAAGAGATTTCGTGTAGGCCACTCTGCTGTTCCATCGAACTAAATTTAGATTTCGTTTAGACAGCACCTAATTCGAGTTTGACAATCCTAAATTGAATTGAGGCGGTGTTACCCGTATTTAAACTACATAATAATACATAAAATATTAAGAATGAATGTGAGCGAGTGTATGAAAAATCCCTCATAAAATATTATTTTTTATTTTTGTTAAATGCGTGTATTTGTTTATGAACACACTGTTACTGAACATAATAAAGTATTAGTTATATTTATTATTATTTTCTTTAAAGATTATGTTGTTCAAATCATTTTTGTTTCAGTTGGAGAATGACATGGACAACTATATGCAATACAAATTAATGGTTTCAGTCAAAAGAATACGCGTAATACGTGATTGCGTACAGTCGAGGTTTGATTGTCAACAGGACAGAAAACACAAAGCCACACCAACCGAACCTAGACCTGCCTTTGCGAAACGACAAAAGTTATCGCTTCTAGAAGAAATATATTCTGTTGACCCTTCAACGTCTTCGATTAATCAAGGTACAGGTATATTCTACTAATTATTCTTACTTTCGTTTACTACCTACTATGTAATGATTTTAATTTAGCTAAGTACCAATCTAAATATTCTTTATTATTTTATTTTTAGATATACTGATTGAAGAAAACGAGCCTTCATGTGTCTTGCCTCCTCCTGAAGGGACATTTTAGGATAAAGCAGTACAGGCTGTACCACATCAAGAACATAAAGCTATTCAAGTACATGTTACACACTACAGAAGTAAAATAATTCAGATTGGTGTAAATATGAGAGATGTTAAATTATCACCAATTAAGTTTCCTGTGTCTACAGCAACATTTATTTATTTATTTATTTATTTATTTATTGACCATAAAAACTTACGTCTATCTTTACAGGCAAGCCTAATGCGATAGAGTAGCTGAACTTAGACTATCTTATATCTATATCTATACTATACATACACTTACTATACACTTAAACTAAGCTAGTTACTGCAGTGGCAATAAGCAGCATTTGTGAATACGTTCAGTGGACATGTGAACAAATCTATCTGGTCAGACAGTGTGTTGAGCACACGCAGCGCCCGCACGAGCGGTGCGCGCTGCAACAGGTTGGTGCGCGCGCGAGGCACCGCTAGCAGCGACGGCCGCCGGCGACGACCGAGGTACTCGTTCGGAACGCACAGCTGCACACCGTCTCTAAGATACCCGGATTATGGATCTTACCGCGCATTACACTAAAGACGTAGGTAGCAAGAGCTACTTCCCTTCTTACTTCGAGTCTGTAATATCCCACCATTCCTAAAACAAATAAAGTAGGATACAGCAGTGGGTACCCTGGGAACACGCCGTACTGCTTCATATATAAAAACCTAAGAAATTTGTTTTGTATGCGTTCTAACATTAATTGGTACTTTTCTTCGTGTGGAGACCAAATGACCGCATTGCACTCCAAGTGGCTCTTTACGAGTGCTTCGTACAGAGCTTTCAATGCCACAATGTTGGTAAAATTATTACCCTGGCGTAAAACCACTCCCAAATTACGGTACGCTTTCTTGCATACGTCTGTGATGTGCTGCCGAAATTGTAGGTCGCGCTCAAAGCGCACGCCCAGGTCTCTTACCCTTGTGACGCGCTTTAACGGCCACCCATCCATGACATATTGGTACTGGCTCGGAGCTTGTGCTCGGCTAAACGATAGTACGGAGCACTTATCCACATTGAAGTACAGCTTATTGTCTTGGCTCCACGTGAAGATCCTATTGATATCCTGTTGTAGTATGCTATGATCTGTGCTGTGTTTTATTTCTAAAACTAGTTTTAAGTCATCTGCAAATAATAAAGGTATGGACTTACATACTACTCTCGGGAGGTCATTGACCGTCAGAATGAACAGCAGGGGTCCTAAATTGCTGCCTTGACTCACACCAGACCTTGTAGGGTAGGGGTCCGAAAGGTGTCCACCACAGTCGACATACTGACATCTGTCACGCAGGTAAGAGGCAAAGAATGAGAGCGTGTGCGGGGTGCACCCCACACCGGCCAGCTTGGATAGAAGTACGTCATTGTCAACTGTGTCGAATGCCTTTCGGAAATCAAAGTACGCGACATCAACCTGTAGTCCTGCGTCCACTGCCGGCACCAGATGCGTCATCAGATTCAGTAGGTTACCCGTTGTCCCCCGCCCAGGACGGAATCCGTGCTGCGCGTCGGACAACTGAGAACTAATCTGCGGATAAAGACAGCCATGAATGGCCGCCTCGAACACCTTGGCCGGAGTACACAGAACCGCCACGGGTCTATAATCAGTCGGCGCAGGCCCTTCCCTTCCCTTCGGTACCGGTACTACTCGGGTGAGCTTCCATCGGTCGGGATACGTTGCAGTGTTAATACACACGTTAAATAAATGTTGTAAAGGCTCCATCAATACTGCTTCACAATCCCTAAAAATGTATGGTGGGATGCCGTCCGGCCCCACCGAGCGCTTTGGCGGCAAGCGCGCGAGCGCGCGGCGCACGTCACTCGGCGCGAGCGGCGTCAGCGCCACGCGCGCTCCCGGCACCTCAGCCGCGCCCTGGCTGGCCGCCGCCAAGCTCAGCGTGGCCGGTTCCGGCGTATATACAGACTCGAAGTAACGGGCGAACTCTCCGGCGCTCTCGCACTCAGATAATACCCGACCGTCTTTTATGATCTTGCGGCTGGACGAGTTTCCTGTCTTAGCTCTGATAAAATGCCAGAACGCTCGCGGTTCGCTCACTAGGTGGTTTTGAACGCGGTCCCGGTACTCGTCGTGAGCACGCGCCGTTTCGGCCTTAACTCTCGCTCTACACTGTGAGAATGCCTCGTAGTCCTCGATAGATTTCCTAAATTTATATCTTTTATGTAACACGTGTTTAAGTTTTATGTCTCTAATAATTTCGCTCGTATACCACACTGGGTATATGTACCTACTATTTTCTAACTTTGCCTTTTTTATCGGCACATACATGTTAAAAACTCGATATATTCTACTATAAATGCATTTAATATAGCGTCCAGGTCATTTAAATTATATACATCACTCCAGTCTATTTCACCTAAAGATCGGTATACGCTATGGAAGTCAGCCTTATTAAAATTCCATTGCGTTCGATTTATCGCCTCATGCAATAGCAGTGAAGCCGGCTCACTAGTATCAGCTGACGTGACCGCGGCGGGCGCGGGTCGCGCGAGCTCCAGGCGCACGTGCAGCGGCGGGTGATACGCGTCCACTGGCTGCAGCCCCTCGTCCGCAGCGCTCACCGCAGCGCCGGCGCCGCGCGCACACAACACGAGATCTAACTGCCGACCACTACAGTTCGGCACATTATTGCATTGAACGTATTCGCAGAATGACATAAAGTAATCGAAATAATTCACAATATTACTGTTACTAGAATACAAATTAAAGTCACCTATTACTACTACCTTATTACTATACTTAACACATATTTTTTCTAATAAATTAAATAGTACCATGTACTCATTCTCATCACATTGTGGAGGAATATACACTGTACAACATGTAAATAAAAAGTTATTTCGCTTATACACATTAGCACAAACCAATTCGAATTTAAAACAGTCAATATTAATGTCACCTGGCAGCGTCACTCGTCGTAGTTCGAACCGCGGTATGGCCACTAAAAGCACGCGTCCATGCTTGCGCCCATCCGCGCGATCGCACCTCAACACATGATAGCCCGGGACTACGAACTCCGCGTTTTGTATGCTTTCATTAAGGCCTGTTTCTGTGATGGCAAATAAATCGGATCCAGAAGATTCCAGTAGCGACAGAAATTGGATGGTTTTTGTCCGAAGACCTCTTATATTTTGGTATAATATACTAAAGTATCTACTGGGTTTTCTGTAAATTGGGGTTAATTGAGCGGCGAAACCGACTCCACTCACTATATTCTGTATTCACTGGCCATATGTCTGCATCACAAAGTTTTTCAAATTTACCTGCCGTAACGCCAATCTTAAATGAGGCATAGACTCTTTCCTTTTTCGGCTTCAATTTCTCAATAAATATTTCGGTATCATTACCTAATATTTTCTGAAGATACTCCTTTAAATTATCCTCCGTCGTGCATTTATCTAACCTCCAGACATGAAGATATTTTCTTCGTTCAACTGCTTTTAAAGTCTCCACCGACCTGCTACCACCTTTCTTTATTGGATGCCGCCTTTTAACTTCAATCCAAGTATTTTCACCGCTGTCGTATTCCGCCGTTTTCCTGGCCATCGCCGCATATGTAACCGGCGCCGGTGGCCGCGCGGGCCTGAGCGCCTCGAGCGCGGGCGTTGCGGCCGCGGACGCGAGCGCGGGCGACGCGGGCGGCACGATGTTGTCACTTTTGCTGCCTATCGCTGACTCTTGGCTAATGGTAGACCCTGTCCTAGGTTCCGGGCTTGTCTTGATTTGTTCCGGGTTACATTTTACTACTTGCCGTTCAGTGAACATCGTAATTTGCTTTTCATACAAATCACATTTAATACTATATTCTTTCAGTTCTTGTCTAAGTTTTGTGTTTTCTAACGCCAGAATGGTCACTGTAGATTTAAATTCATCCATAAGTTTCTCTTCAAAAGCACAGATTCTGGCCGTTAAAACACTATTCATCTTTTCCACTATTCTTTGCACTACGCTATCCAAATCCTGTGATCCCGCATTATCCTGAGAAAGAATCTCTTCATAAGACTGATTTAGTAGCTCCTTCGCCACCACTCCTGAGCCAGCACCACGCCCGGGAGTTTCGTTCGTCACTCGGACTCTCCTGGTGACGTTCATACAGGAATTACATTTAAACGTACGCTTTATATGACCATCCTTGAAGGCAGTAGCTGTAACATCCACACACTTGTAATGGTACCCCATTTTGCATCCATTACATTTAATTATCTCTCCAACATCAATTTTTTTCGAACAAATTGCACAATTCATTTTGAATTCTAAGAATCCTAACACTGCGTGACTGAGACAGAATTATGCATTCCGCGCGGGAGTGAGCGAGCGCGGTGCGCGGCTAAACGCTTCGCGCTACCCACGATTATTGCACTCGTCCACGCACAAATAAAGTCTTAAGAAAGTTATTAATTCACTATTTAAAGTATTTAATCACTGTACTCCATATTCTATCAATGTATTAACGTCTAAAGTTCAGTTTAAACACATTTTGCCACAATTTAGTCCGAATTTACTAATTTACAAATAAAAATGTTCGAGAGCAGTCACATCTGCACGGCGATCACGATCAGAATATGCACTCGATTATTAACTTAAATTATTAAGGGTTCTGGACTTAGTTATTACTACAGCCTGTGCTTTAGTAAATTTACAAGATGCAGTTATTAAATAAAGACTTTTCAAGTACCTTTCCTTTTTCATTACTATCAATTTCCTATTGCTGAAGGATGAATGATATAAACTAATAAAGGAAGTAGCTGTAGGAAATAAAGTAAACTTGAATTTCTATTCTATTCTCTTCTACCTCAGACGACTCATCAAAATGAATTACACAATAGATTCTTTAAACCTTTATTACCTATATTCTTTAATTATACTAAGAAATGTAAATAATATGTATACAAATTATAAGACTCAAATGATGTTTTATTAAATTGTGGGATAATGCAAGAAATAAAAAAATCTGTGGGATAATCCTTATAAAATATTATATTTTATGTATTTAATTAGAATTAATAGGTATAATGATTGACACAGAATGTTTAAGAACCAGATTTTTTTATATAACAGAATTTTTAATAAGAATAATATATTGTCGGAGGCACTCGTCAATTTCTTCTGCGTTCAAGTGATGCGGCATCCAGGAACAAAAATCCCAAATTAGTTCCGTCCGTGAATCTCCACCTAATCATGTTCTCTTCGCTCCGGCATAACTGAGTCTGACATATAGTTTAAAGGCTTCCAGACCACCTCTGGTGATCCATAATCAGGCGTTTCAGGTGATACAAATATGTTTGGTAGGAATATTCCTTCCTTTCAAAAGTGTGCCTGAAGGCTGTAGCCTCACTTTTGGTGGCTCCAAGGTTAATGGCACAATTGACAGAACTTTTACGGCTCTTCATATATTTAAAAATTCCACTGTTTAAGCCTTAACTACTAAATCTCTAGGAAAACTAAACTTCGTATCATGTTTTCAGATGTCATCTAATATTAGATTGACATTTCTAATTTTAGATCATTTTTGACGTTTAAGCTGTACAGCAGAAAGCAGAAAGGACTAAATTGAGTAACTAAACCAATTTTAATTTAAAATAAGTTAAGACCTGTCACTTCAGCGATTTCAGAATATGAAATGTCGTTTGACAGGACTAAACTAAATTTTAGAGATTTTTAGCTATGATAAGAGAATTTTGTGACAACAGAATTGGCACCATTGTCTTCTATTCAATGTGTTTAGGGATTATGTTCCATGTGTAAGTTAAACCTGTACAGTTGTTCTATCTCACGACGGCGGGTTGTTCTTAGTCGTGTGTGTAGCAATTGAAATTAGAAATATTGAATATCACATTGATGACAATCAGCGTCATGTTTGTTGACAAGAGCCAGGGCTCGTTCAAAATTGTAATATAAAATTAATATGCTGCACTCGAAATATAACGTCTTAATTATTATTTATTTTATTATTTTTGTTTTTTTTTATTTTCAATATACTTTTAATTCTATAAATATGTATACATATAAGTATTATATAAATAACAATATTATTATAATTTAGTATAAAATTACTATTACGATCACCTTCTGCCTAGTTTATTAAAATTGTTGTTTTGTTTTTTGTTATATTAATTTAGTAGAGTTATGTTTATGTATGTATGTTACTGCCTGCATGCACCCAAATCACGCAGGCTCTTCAGAGAGAAAACCAGCTTTGTGGATTATTTGTTCTTAAACTTATTGGTTGTGTTGCCTGTTACTTTATTTATGAGCGTGGAACAAATAAAATTATGTTTCTTTCTTTCTTTCTTTTAAATACCGAAATGGAACGATTTTACTACTATTCTGTCAATGTAAGGTATTCTCCTGATTTTTCTACCGATTTCCAATAATTTCAGTTTGCATCCCTATTTTTCTTTTACGGTGATTCTGTACTGCGTACGTTGTCGATTGACTGATATTTTGGAGAATACCATTGTGTTCAATACCTAAGGAAGCTCGCATAGGAGGTAGGAAAAGAGCATTTCTAAAAAAAAAGTGGTCAGACCGCCTAAAATATTATAGAGATTTGATGAAATTTCTTCATTTTAACCCAATTTAACGATTTTTGGTCCAAATATATAGATTTTACTCGGTAGATCTACCGATTTTGCATTTCAAATTTTGAGACCCCTGCTCGGGAGCGCTCAGTATCGCCTGAGCTGCCGCTCGGGCTACTAGTGCACAGTGTTTTATGGATAACGTGACACCCTAAAAAAGTGACATCCGCCTTATATTGAATTTTCCTAAATAATAGTGCATTATAATTGCACGAGTAGAAAAACAGATTTATTTTTTTTAAATAAAGCGTACATATTGACACTTGGGAGAAGTCTCAATATGAATATTTTATTTAAAAAAAAATCTTTAAGTTTTCGTGATCTTAAAGGTCAAAACACACAAAATAATTCGTACAAAAATACCTATATATAATTAAGTTTTGTTTGCATTGAGGATTGTTACATATTGTACGGTGGTTACCGACTCGCATTCGGCTGTTTTTTTTATATAAAAACGTTGCCCTGCACTAACAATTTTTCATGTATTGTAATATAGGAGTGTTTACAAACATATTAAATCACATACACAAACTACCGGATCTAATACCTAATAATAATAATGTCCTCCAGACCGAATTTCGGTCACGACGGCCAATCTTAACGGAGACTGGCCATCTGCGCAGGCGATATTATAGTGGACAAGCGTGTGCGCAAACACAAGTGCACTCTCTGTTCCCTAATTCTCATGATCCGATGAGACGGTAATCCGACACGACCGGAGAGAGATCAGGCGCAGGACCAACGGCTTGACGTGCTTTCCGAGGCACGGGTGTGTCTTACACCGCCAACTTCCTAACGCCGGGCTGCTATTAACATTTCTTAACAGGAAAACTCAATAACTTTATGTAGGCCCGACCCGGGATTCGAACCCGAGACCTCATGCACAGCAGTTGCATTCACTACCGCTGCTTATACGTCAGACAAATATTTTTGCCTTGCGAGAATCTAACCCGTGACACACAGCGCGGCAGCCAATCACTCAACCAGTGCGGCAACCAAACCGTCGTATTGATTTTATGCAGCTAATTTCACATTAGTCGATCGACCTTCTTGTGATAACCCTAATTTTCAAATTTTGACCTCAGTACATTAAAATCATTCTATCAAAACCAAGGCCCAATAATAGAAAACAATATTTTTGTAGGTAATAAACCTTATTATAAGGAATCTATTTGTACTAGATAAAGGTTCTAGTTTGACCTAGAATTAATAAATAAAAATAAATACTGATTTCAGTAAAACTTTTTTTTGTAGATTCTATGATCATTTTTGATTAAATAAAACCGGGATAATATGCTCCCAGAAATACTTCATAAATCATCAATGCAAACAAAACTCAATTATATATAGGTATATTTGTTCGAATTATTTTGTGTATTGACCTTTCAGGTCAAGAAAAGTAAAAGATTTAAAAAAAAAACAACGTCCGAAATTGACACTTGGATGTTCTACTCAAGCATTTATAATAATAAATAAATAAATAAATATATCACATACACACAACACCATCTAGCCCAAACTAAGCAGAGCTTGTACTATGGGTACTAGATAATGGATAAACATACATATATACATACTTTTTTTTTTGTAAATACATACATATTATACATAGAAACACCCAGACCAAGACAAACATCCATGTTCATGCACACAAATGTTTGACTTGTGCGGGAATCGAACCCGCGACCTCAGGCGTGGCAGTCGGTTACACTAACCACTACGCTATCGAGGCCATCTAAAACAGGTTTATTTCGCATTATGCCAATTAATCATAACCTATTGTGTAAGAGCGCAGGGTGGAGCATCGAAAACAATATTATTGCCATCAAAACGTGCACAAAGAGCCATCTTAAAGGTAGCCACATTCCGACCTTTTATATTCCCTAACTTTGAACTACACCAATCCCGCATATTATATTATAGTATTTGTACCAATCCACTAACATTTTAACGGTCCGACAACTATTTATCCTGCAACAGTCCTTAAACAACATACCCTTCTACCTTTTATACCTACAAACAAAAGAAGGAAAGACTTAGTTTGTGAAAGTTTCCAAACTAAGCATAATATTGTCTTCTATTTACGCGAATGTTATTCATTGAAATTAAACTACTATATACGGATTTTATCGCGTTGTTTATTTAGCACTGTATTACAAAATTTTGAAAATATTACACTACTACTACTATTGATTTTATTTTACTAATTTATAAGCTAATAAAATTATTTAATCTATTAAATCTATTTATTTTTGGTTTACACTTTCCCCGACGTTTCGACCGAAACGTCGGGGAAAGTAAAATCAATAGTAGTAGTAGTGTAATATTTTCAAAATTTTGTAATACAGTGCTAAATAAACAACGCGATAAAATCCGTATATAGTAGTTTAATTTCAACAAACTAAGCATGCTTACATGAAGAGATTTTCTTATTCTTCGCGCCTTTTTTGTACAATAAACTAAATAAGTTATTAGATATATATAGCAATATATCTATCTAATAACTTATTTAGTTTATTGTATAAGTACCTAAAAACGCTTATGTACTCAGATAAAGACAAATTGCTAGTAGTTGTAAAATAATTTCTTATTGTTTAAGCAATTTTTCATTTATAATTGTTATTGTTTAAAACTATTTTATTTGTTAAACTTAACTATATTTGTCTGCAATACATGTATAAATGTTTTTTATAGACCCTTACTTTATTAACAGTAGAATAAAAATGTAATAAGTATTAGAAACAGTCTGAAACACAGATCTTTGACCTAGTAATACAATGTAAAAACAGAGTTCATAAACAAGTCTCGTGTCCAATATTTAAATTGGAAATGTTTTCCTTTAGATTAAATATAGTTTTAATGTGAATTTAATACAATAAGTAGGCTGTAATGTGTTTTCTAAAGACTATTATTTATTGAATAAAAATGTAAGTATTATTATTATTCAAATATGAGCTTTGAAAATTATGTCAAACGGTTAAATGAAAAGTTGCTACCAAATTTACCAGAACGTTCTGTGATAGTATTATAACGCCTCGTATCATTCATTATACACGCGCTGAAAAATTGCCAATGTCAGCCTCTAATAAATCTGAGATGCAGCAATGGCTCATTGTTAAGGGCATACAGTTCGACTCAAATTTACGCAAAGTTGAGCTATATGATATCATAAAAAAACATAAAAGCAATTTTATAACCTACAAAATCGGTAAAACTACATCAAAAGTAAAGGTTTTGAAGTAATGCGCCTGCCTCCTTACCACTCCGAGCTAAATGCTATAGAGAACATATAGGGTATTCTTAAAAACTATGTTGCTTTAAGTAACGTTGATCAAAATATGACGAATGTAGAAAATGTTATTCACGAAAGTATTGAAAATATAATTAGCGAAACCTGGCGCAATACATGTAATAGTGTGATTAAGAAGGAAGCTGAATAAGTATATGAAATACTTTGATACAGATTTTGAATTTATCATAAAGCAAGATGACAGTGATGATGCAACTGATATGGAAGAGTCTGATCTTGATTCGAACAAACACTAATTTATACATGTAAGTAAATAAATATTGAACACGAAAAATATTTTTCATTTAACTAAATTAAACACAAATCTACATCTACTTATTATTTTATTCAATAACGATAAGCTTGCTAACACTACCTGCAGTTACGCATACAAGAGCGCGTGTCTATACACATCACAACTATAAGTAAGTATAGCTCACCAGCCGTCATGAGATACATCGTGAGATAAGAACAACTGTACCAATCGATATATTAGTTGTTAAACTTTTTTTATAATCTTGGCAATAATTTAAGTTTACAAAAGATACAGATTGCAAAGCATATGTGGCCAACAAAGGACATCACCCATTTTGATCCAAAGGACAATGCCAGGCATTGTATAGAACTTTGCCCTACTAATAATAAGCGGTTTACAAGCATACCAGATGTGTCATAGTTTTGCTATCTTGTTACTGATAACTAGAAACAAAATTAAAAACTATTAGAACTTGCGGTTTTAAATTAAATCTAAGATTAATAACATGACATTTATAGGTTAGAGTTACAAATAATTGTGAAACTAAATTGTTGATAAGACATTATTATAATGTTGTCGTTACGAGAAAATTGTGCTATAATACGTATAATTCATGCAGAATTAGGGATAATTCCTTGTTACATGGTAAGACCAGGCCTGTGACTTGGGTGAAGAAAAAAGAAACAATATAGGTAGTTATATGTAATTATTTATTTATTAATCTTCAAATGTAATCAAAACATCATTGAGAAATGCTGCCGGCGCATCAATATTGTTTTGGTTTCGGGCCCAGCCAAGATACCATATAAGTGTCATAACATGACAACAACAGCCAACTGTTCTATTGCCCACAACACAACTGCAACAATATCCTAATAATGCGTCCATTGCATTATTACTGCTAGGTTTTCTATCAACTAATAAATATGAGAAATAGTGTCTTTGCCCAATGTGCCTAGACTTGTTCCTGCCTCTTAATAAAAACGGATAATTACCTCCAACATGAGATACCATTTCTTCAGAGTGTTCAACTTCTGGACACACCTCTATTAAGTAGAGGCCATTTTCTCTAATATGTTCTCCATAATAGGAACGGGCTTGTTTTACTTGATATGGGCCTAAGGCTACAAGGATTAATTGATTCATAGTAAATGTGGGAAACTGCTCTAATTGTGGTAGGTTGCCATCAATTCTAGTAAACATTGTTCTACGTCTATTAAGATGGAATTCATTGACAAAGCGTGACAAGTGGGTTCATTAAGGTAATACAATGCCCTAGAAATGATTTGTGAAGCATCTGGCCGATCCTGAATCAGTGGATGAAAATGGTTAATTAATGCTGCTGCAATAAGAAAATCATCCATAAGATGCAATGATGCCCTATTGAAAAAATCTTGTCTAAATAATTTAAAATCCTGCTTAAAACGACCATTAACAACTTCAACTACCCATCTGCATAGTGTTACACAGCGGCTCTTATTGGCTTGTAATGTTGATAGCTGTGTTTCACCTTGATCCACTGATTCAGGCTTAAACACTTTGTAGCCATGGGATTCTAACATTGGTATGCTATCTCTAAAGCCTCTATCCAATATGAAAATGTCATTAGGTCTAAAAAATGACCTCATAGGCCCATTTTCATTTTCAAATAGATTATTCATAATTTCAGCATCTGTTTGTATTGCTGCATATGGGCCTGCAACATCAATGATGTATCCATCACAGGCAACTATTAAAAAAGGTTTTACTAAATTACTATATTTATGTAAACTGTATGTTTTTTTCTGGTAGAAATAGTTGCTACTCTTCTGAATAAATATGTATGTACCGTCACATATCACAATAGCAGGCATATCAGTGGGGCATTTGGACTACCAAAGAGATTATTTGGTATAAGCAAATTACGCTGAGCTACTTCTTCTCTAGTAATATGCTGCAACCCAACATGATGAGGAACAAAATGATTTTTAAAATAGTTTCTCATTTTGTTTAAGTGCGATTCTAATGTGGAATGTGGCATATTGTACAAAGTTGATAATCTACTGTCACTGTCACCAGTCCTAAGTTTTGTTAAATATATTGCTAAACAAGTTTTGCCTTTATTAACATTCCTAAGTACTGGTATTTCATTAAATAATGCTAAAAAGTCTAGTACATTTAGACCAGTCCAGTAATAACAAATATGGTTTGGCATTTCATGAACATTTTCAAAGTCAAATGAATCTGCAGTTCTTTCTAAATTACGTATTAAATCCTCTATTTGTTGCGCTGTGAAGCTATTGGATAAGTTGGTGTTATTGACCAAAAATGACCATTCATTTGAATATAAATGTATTTCACAGACACGAGAGTGATTCGGCACATATATATGGTGTTGTTTCAATAGCATAATCTTTATAAATAATGGAATTACCAGTGACCAGATTGATTGAAACAGCCTTGGAAAATACAGCGACTTGAAGTGTTTGCAGCACGTTTATAATGAGGCAATATTATTCTATCAGCTGATGCTGCTGGAACTTGTTGATTTATAGGCAGAGGTAGTGGTGGAGCCACTGGTATTGCTTGTTGAGGTACTATTAATTGGTCTGCGTCAATGGGTTGATGCTCAACTTCAGCATGTTCAACTGCATCTGGATGTCCTCTTATAACACCGTGACCTAGCTGACGAGAAGCACGCATCCAGCATAAGTGACACACATGTGCATCTCTTGATGTCAACTACAAAGTAAAAATTACATTATATGCCAATACGGTTGAACATAGTTTGTTATGTATTAATAGAAAGAATTATCTTGACAGATCAATATTGCTTAGATTATTTGATGTGACTAAATATCCTATTGTTATGAAAAATAACAAAATTGAGAGATTTTGTTTATAGTTTTATTAAAAAAAAGGTTGAATGCGTAATATATTACTGAACATATAGTGTATTATTTTGATGTAAAGGAAACTGGCAATTGCATACTGGTATTAGTTAGTTTGTAATACATTTTAATTAGTATTAAATAAATAAACATTACTACTGACCTCATAATGCATAATATCTCTAGAAAGTATAGTGACTATTATTGGATCACTGGCTTCAATTATATGATATCTCACATGTCTTCTTCTTTCCAACACAG
This sequence comes from Catocala nupta, assembly GCA_963675205.1. NCBI lineage: Eukaryota > Metazoa > Arthropoda > Insecta > Lepidoptera > Erebidae > Catocala > Catocala nupta. The sequence continues at coordinate 27,164,913 of OY776093.1, forward strand.
ATCGTCCACATCCTAGACAAACATGAGTGTGGCCCAGTTCTCTATCAGCATTGATATTGCCATTAGTACAATGCTGGTTTAATCGCAAGAAGCACTCTTGGCAGATTACAGCTTCTGGTGGAAGCTAAAAGTTAACACATATTAGTTAGTAGGTACATAACTAGATATTAAACAACTTGGTTTAAACAATGGTGTGCATGTTGAAGTGTTGCTAAGCAAAACGGCTTAACGGCAGCCACCATACTTAACAGTAGCGGAATATCGCAACTCAGTATTCCGCCAATTGGGAGGATAGTAGTATGACAAGTAAAAATAACTATTGGGTCAACATACCTGTTGCATCGATATCCATGATGCGAGAAGCGTTTGCATTGTCGATTGTAATGTAGACACAACGTGTCGTAACATTCTGTCGACACTCAAGTAACAATTTATGCAGCGCAACATCGTCAACCAAAACACAGGCAATGATCAGGATGAGTGGTGTGTAGCACAAAGTCGCCCAGTAAGCAGAATCGAGTCCGTATTCAAAACCTAGTCGTTAGTTGGTAAAAACAATAAAAGGTATACTGGTACAGTTAAATGCAAACTTAATGGCGGCTCGGAAGTTAGCTGCGAGTGCAAGTGTGCGCAGGTACATTCGACGGATATAACTCGCACACTAATTACAACTATTACAAGACGCGAAGGGCGAGTGCGGGTGAAAGAAAGGGCGCGCGGGGAGTTGCCCTGCCGCTGCCGCCCCGTGCCGCTACGTCCCGCTGATACCTAATATTGGGTTCTGCGCAATGACTCGTACCATAGATAAAATAACTCGTACGATGTTCAGAGCCGCCATTAATTTTGTATTGTACTATACAGTAATTGGCAAGCACTAACGTATCGGCGATGAGCGTTTTCAGTGAGCCATCAGCCAACGACCATAATTTATTTTGACAATCACGATTTGATAGTATTTATTTTTTATTTTACGCAGTTTCCAACTTCCGTCTCAAAAACTAAGTAGGCAAAGGTAACTCAGACCATACAGCCTCGTCTTGAGTACGATATTTTATTTTCTATATCATTTACTTCCATGAGTGTTTGTAACAATATTTATTTCTATTTTGTAATTATTATTTTTAATCTTGATTTGGTTTTATTTTTAAACATCAATAAATCATATTATTTTTTGTTTGATTTATAAGTTTTTTATATGACACACCAAACAATATCTTTGCGTCACACGGATTTATAGTAACGTAATGTAGGTAGTCGCCGTCAAATACAACAGGAAGTAAATATAAAGGATTTTATTTACTTTTATAATTTATTCGCAATCCGCAAGTTCTAGAGAAAAGTGATTTATTATGAAAGGATTCAATTAATAATTGCGTTATTTTCATAAATGTACACTTGTTGTAAACTCTTAAATGTCCCAGGTTAGAATCTGGCGTTGTCCTTTGAAAATGGCGGCCAAAGAAAAAATACAGTATTCTGTTAGAACTTGTTCTCCTAAACATTTTTTATTAGGGCACCAAAACTGTGGGTCATTTACCCCGGTTTTATTTGAGTTCAAAATCGCACAGCACAATTTGGTAACATAAATTGTCAAAACAAGGATTTAGCTTGAATAAAAACTTGGAGATAATAAATGAATACACCAAATGTATTACCAGAAGTGGTTAATCGCCATAATTATAATCTCAGACGAGCACAGATCACCCTCTTGACAGCAGATATGCCAGAGTTTGCAGATTTTCCGAGGCTGAGTGAAGATGATCTTTTGTTAATTGCTCTTGGCGTATACCAATTAAAACAAGCCAAAAGTTACTATGGCGAACATATCCTCCAAACCGGAATATTTTTAATAAAGCTCAGCAATGAAATGTTACAAGAGTTAGGAGGAACCGATTTGGGATTAGAGAACATTATTGTAGTTCCAGACGAGGATGATTAACCATATGTAATGTACTTTTAAGACGTGCATGTACTTAGAGAAATGAAGAGTTCATTAACAATTGAATGTAAGATACAACTGTATTTTTATTTTAGAAAATCCCATAAGCCTCAAAAATAAAATAACAATATTAAAAAACACTACAGGCGCAGCCCGCCTGTAGTGTTTTATAATATTGTTATATTTCCTCAATTCCTATTGTATTCTTTAAAACTATTGTAATGCAATAGTAGTGACCATCAGAATGGCGCATCACTACCCATATTTTACATAGAAATAATTATAGAAAGTTGCTTCCTAGTTGCTGCCAATCGACAAATATAATTGCTACCCCGTTTTTTTTTAAGTATACTATTTTTAAAGGTGACAGGCCATTCTGACATCAGGATGGCTAGTCACCTATCCAGTGAGAACAAACTGCGCAAATTAACTGAGATTCTTTTTAATGTATAAAGGAAAGATTTTTGAACTCAAATAGAAACGAAGGCAATTGTCTCACAGTTTTAGTGCCATAATAAAAAATGTTAAGGAGAACAAGTTCTAACAGAATATTGTATTTTTTTTTTTGGCTGCCATTTTCAGGTTTGGACCAAAAAAGTATTGAATGTGGGCGATGTCCTTTAGACTTTAGAGTAAGAGGTTTGGGTAAAAGGCCAAAGCTAAATATTAGTGTAATGTCCCTCTGCTTATCTTTTCGATATAAATATCCTTATAAAATCTCTTACCTTTACATAAACATTGCCAGAAGTATCTTCTCTGATGAGCAGTTTGGCTCTCTTGTCTGGCGGCGCCAGCAAGTCGTAAATAGCATCGTTGTATATCTCCACAAATGATACCTATTAAAAATATAATGAGCATTAATATAAGTAACATGCAATTTTAGAATGGGTATTCATTTAGAATCTTTCCCACAATTTATAGGAGACTGTCCTCAAATGAATAAAGGATATAGTAAACAAATATTCACTTTGTACCTTCTAGTGACGCATTTTAGATCTTAAAGAAAATAAATTAGCTGCACAGATAGCGTAGTTGTTTAAGTGGTCATCTCGCTACTGCCACTACGCCGAGTGCTGTGGGTTCGAATCCCACACACGGGACAAAAATTTAATAAGTTAGTTAGTAATTGTTCTGAGTCTTGGTGTCCTTTGTCTCCATTGTTTGAATGTTTTTTAAGTCTCCTGTGACACAGAAATTACTCCTAGTGAGGCAGATAACTAAAAAATAAAAGAATATGCTGCACAGGGTTATCTGGTAATAAACCTTACCCAGACATAGTGTCGCTCCCTGTTAGATAGGTCGATGGAGCTGGCAGTGAGATCTGTGTGCAACTGCACACTCATGCGCCGGTACTTATCGCGCAGTGGCGCCGAAACATGACGCAGTCGCTTCACCCACTGCAACATACACATGTCATTATTGTCAGCTCTGCTTAGTTTGGGCTAGATGGTGTTGTGTGTATGTGGTAGAATATTTATTTATTTATTTATTAAGGAACCTCATACATTATGATTTCATTTGATTGTGGATAGTGTTGTCAATAACCCAACAAGTCACAGTGGATACCCAGCTGCCAGACACAATAGCTTTTTAATTATGTCTGGTATGACAAGTCTTGACAGATAAATGGAGAAGTGATTCCTCTAGAGATGCAGGCTACCATAGGCTCGAGTTCATTCATACTGTTGCATGGGTTATGATTATTATTATGACTTGATACTTTTGACACATTGGAACAAGAACCATTGTTTATTGTGGGTTCATCCACTATACCTTATCTTATGTGTGGGGGCCAGTCAGTACAGACCGGCGACACTTCGACCCATTGGGATATTTTGTGTCGGCCTCAAGATTTATCCTATAGCTATCTCCCTTTGGGTATAATATAAACACTATTTAGTTCTAGTAGGTTATATTGTTTATTACACTCGTAATGGTATAGGCGCGGTCGCGATACAAAACGGACGTACATACAGCGTCGGGCATAGGTCGTGACTGGCGACCGGAAACTTCCGAACGCGAGCCGAAGGAGTGCGCGCGCGCAGACGCCGCACAGTGTGTGTGTGTATGGCGAAAGCCATAGTATATCATAGTATAGTATAGTACATACAAACGTGATATATATAACTTGTTATTAGCAAAGCAAAATACTACGTGCCGTAATACATAATAGTTAATAATGTTAATTATGCAAATAAAGTAAACATCATAATTTCCCTTTCCTATATAGGTCCGTACTACGTATGTATAATAACTTAGTATATAAGCCTTAATTAAGTAACAATAAACCAGTCAATATTCAATCACCACATCGTCGTTTTAATTGGTTTATAAAGCAACACGCAATATGTGTGTAGGATCACGCACCTTCAAGCAATGGTACTCGGCAGGCGGTGCGCTGTTCGTAGGTAAAATATACAGGGTGATTTTGAAATCGTGTAATTCCTTTTAACCACGCATTCTATTGGTGATATAGAATAACCCTGACCATATTTTTTCTTAATTAGAATAATGGTTTCGGCAAAATTAGAGTACAGATTTTTTTCATGAAATGATTTCATATAGTCATATTTTAACCACTTGACACAATCTTAATATTTTTTTAATTTAAAAATAATAACATAACAATAACTAATGTCGTAAATAATAAGGGGCAATAAAAAGGACCGCGTGTTATTATTTATGACATTAATTATTAATATGATTTTTATTTTAATTAGTAAAAAATTAAAATTGCCTCGGTTGGTTAACATATGACTATCTGACACCATTTCACGAAAAAAACGGAATAAAAATTTTTCAAAAAAAATAAATCTAATTAAATAAAAATATGTTCAGGGTTATTCTATATCACCAGTAGAATGCGTGGTTAAAAGGAATTACACGATTTCAAAATCACCCTGTATATTTGCGTAGTGTTCAATTGTTGTTTAGTTGTCTAATTTGAAATGTAATGTGTGTGTAAATACAAGTCACCCACATCACTCCTCTCCAGAGACCGTCCTACGGGCGATAGTAATCTGGAAAATGAACTCTTCTGCCAGAACGAGTGATTTTACTAGCAGGGATGGAAGGTGTTTCGGTTACTGGTTTAATAGGTGTGTCGGTGGAGTCATTCAGTATATAGGCTGGTTTTAAACGGTCTAAAGATACCGTAATGACTTTACCTTTTACCTTAATTTTAAAAACTTTGGAACCCCTCTCAATCACCTCATAGGGGCCCGTGTATGCTGGTTGAAGTGCACCTCTCAACGCGTCGTCCCGAAGAAAAACATGGGAACAGGAAGACAGATCTTTATGGACAAAGATCTTTCTATTTGAGTGGTGTGAGGTTGGTACTGGCTGTAAATTGTTGGCAAATGATCTGATACGAGCCGTAAAATCGGTAATATCAGTCGTACATTTGTCAACCTTCTCGCCAAAGAATTCCCCCGGCAGTCTTAAAGGTTCACCGTAAACTAGCTCGGCTGGAGATGATTGAAGGTCTTTCTTAAAGGAACTTCTTATGCCGAGCAGTATAAATGGTAACGATTCGGTCCATCTGCTATCTGCGTGGCACTTGATCGCTGCTTTAAGTTGTCGGTGGAACCTTTCGATCAAGCCGTTGCACTGAGGGTGGTAGGCAGTGGTTTTACGGTGCCTAAACCCTACCACCTTTGCGAGGTGTTGGAAAAGGCCAGATTCAAATTGTCTACCACGGTCGCTAACAATGTCGGTTGTACATCCAAATCGTGCCATCCACCCCGACAAGAACGCTTTGGCCACTGTTTCCGCTGAAATATCGGTAAGAGGGACGACTTCAGTCCATCGCGTGAAGCGATCGACGAGTGTCAGGCAATACCGATATTCATTGGATGGCGGTAATGGTCCGATGAGGTCTAGGTGGACATGTTTAAATCGCGCAGAAGGTAAATCGAGGGTACCGACAGGTGTAGAAACGTGTCGATTGACCTTCGTACGCTGACAAGCCAAACATGCCTTAGACCAATCGCGACAGTCTTTCCCAATCTGTGGCCAATCAAAACGCTGTGCTACGAGTTTAGCACTTGCGTTTGCGCCGGGATGACTTAGCGAATGTAACGAGTCAAAAATTTGTTTACGTAATGGTTTGGGCGCGGTCGCGATACAAAACGGACGTACATACAGCGTAGGGCATAGCTCGTGACTGGCGACCGGAAACTTCCAAACGCGAGCCGAAGGAGTGCGCGCGCGCAGACGCCGCACAGTGTGTGTGTGTGTAGGATCACGCACCTTCAAGCAATGGTACTCGGCAGGCGGTGCGCTGTTCGTAGGTAAAATATATATTTGCGTAGTGGTAATGTGTGTGTAAATACAAGTCACCCACATCCCTATGAATGTACTGCATCAGCCGTAGCGTACACTTCAGAGGGAGAAGCCTGAAGTCCTCAGGGTTTGGATATGCCAATCCTATCAGACCCATCCTCAATCCAGCCAACGCGTCACATTCACATAGTAGGTGCGATACGGACTCGTACTGTTCACCACAGGCTCTGCAGATCGAATTGTGTGCCAATCTCAATCTGCACAGGAAGGCTTTGGTGCCAAAATGGCCAGTGAACGCTCCTATGAGCAGGCATATTTCGCTCTTGTTATACCCGCAGAACTTCCGGGGCCTGTGGCTCTGTTTGCAATGAGTTTCTTAGAATGTTCCAGACCCCTAAGGGCCATCCACTAGCCTGTGTTTATCATTGCCATATGCATTCAAAGCTGCCTTGACGGTGCTCTCAGAGAGTCCCACGAATGGCTCGGGGCCACAAACAGTTGCTAATTCATCAGCCTCCTCATTGCCCTGCACCCCTGCATGCCCCGGAACCCACACCAGTCTGACTGTGTTCTTTCTGCCAAGTTTCTTTAGGGCCTTAACATAGTTCAGGACCAGTCTGGAGTCCACCCTACACAAGACCACTATAAGTTTTCTGTATTATTAATCCAAGAGGCAGGTATTATACCAAGAATAAAGCTGTCTTGAAAAATAAAGAGAACTTTATGGGGTAGAATCCAGCATGTGGTTGGTCAATATTATTTCTAATTCAAATGTAATGTAAGTTATTATTGTAATTGTTACCTGTAACTCAAAATCCTGTTCAGCATAATTAAGCTTATCAGCACCACCCTCAGAAGGTTTATATGCTGGTTGCTGTGCAGCATCCACTAGCCTAAACACATATTCTAGGGACCTCGGAACCAAGCCTGGTGAGACGACAGTGCCCATTAAAGTATATGTTTTACCAGAGCCTGATGCTCCATATGTCAGTAGAGTGAAGCTTTGACCCTCGGTTAGTTTCTTCAGGTTGTCTTTGACAACTTGTTCAAATATTTCCTGGAAATTTCAATAACAGTTAGTCAAGTTAAATATACATGTTAATTTGTCAGAAGGATAGGTATGCTTAAGAGAATGTCTATTGTCATCACTAGGATAATAAAAGTTGATAATATCAAAAAGTCCAGGCGTGTTAATTGATTTTTGAACTAGAATACATTAAAAACATGAGCCTAAATCTATGCTCAAGTATAAATCATATCTACAGTATCTTCAAGATACCAAAGACTGAAGCTAAATTACCCTGTACTCTGTTCATGTAAGATTATGGTCTGCAGAGATCTTAATGGAGGCACTGCAGTCAGCTAAAGAGACAGTGGTCTTTGTCATTATAATAAAATATAATATAATAATATTCAATCACATAGACACAACACCATCTAGCCCAAACTAAGCAGAGCTTGTACTATGGGTACTAGACAACGGATAAACATACTTAAATACTTTTTTTTTGTAAATACATACATATAATACATAGAAACACCCAGACCAAGACAACATCCATGTTCATGCACACAAATGTTTGACTTGTGCGGGGAATCGAACCCGCGACCTCAGGCTTGGCAGTCGGTTACACTAACCACTACGCCATAGAGGTTGCTCTAGTAGAACAACAGCTTATAATCAAATAGTCTCAACTATTTAAAGCATTCATATTTCCAATAAAGTATAATATTTAAGTATAAAGGTCAGCTAAGTTGGTATAAGGTGCAACTTAGATGGTATATCTGATAGCACATTGCTTATCATTGCCAAGGACATCTACAAGTGAAGTTTATTAGGGGCTGTATACTCACTTTCTGATTACATTCTGGTCCGAATATTTTCGAGAATGTGTACATTTTAGACACATTGTGCTGCGTGCGACGACCGTGGCCAGCTGTTGCAGTATCCAACGATGTAACCAGACATCTATCAGACCGCACCTCATACAATGTATTTGGCACTTTACAGGGCTTCAAACGTAAATATACTTGCACTAATTCCGCCTCTTCAATCTCCGAATCCTCTTCAAATAACTTTGTACTTTTTTGAGGCCTTGTTTGCATAAACGGATTTTGAATCAACGGAGGCCTAGGCTCATTAAATGAAGGATTATCCCTACTGAATGCGTCATTATCTGAGAAGCGTTGGTCCAACATATTTTACAACTTAGAACCAATTCAAATTCATTAAATTTGATTAATAGGTATTTCGATTTTACTTAACAAAACAAACGGCAACGATTCAACTTTTAAATTATTTTATGTTTTTAGTTTGTCAAGTTGGCAACGTAGAATTCGTTATCGTTACGAGGACCATAGACACTAAAACTCTAGTGGCTTTGAAAACAACTTCAGACATTATCTTTTTGACAGTTCGATAAGTAGTAATTATAGTGACATCGTAACACGTTAATAATTATCTTCTATTAGTTTGCTTTTTTAATAAAGCGTGTTTTTTAGTTTTAAACTATTATTTATCTTAAATTTTTTTTTTTTTTTTTATATTTGTTCTAAATTATTGTATTGTTATCGGTCCTTAATAAGTATGCCAAATTTAAACAGCTTTAAGTAAAATTTACCTTTGGATAAATCGACCTTAACTTACGATTTTCCTAGAATGCATTGACTCATACCCATCCGCGGGGGCGGGCGGAGCGGTGTTGTCGGACTCGCCGGGGGTGAAATAAAGATGGATGGAATAAGAATAATATACCTCCCGGAATACCGACTAAACCTACCATGGTGTTCCTCGACAAAACCACTATCGACGGGGCCGCACGAAACTTTCGCATGCGGTCGCGACCCCGCCGCGGTTCCGCCGTGTGAAACGGCAGGCCACTACACAATAAGACCTACCCAATATAGGCACTACTCATTTAAAAGCCCTACTGTCCCCTCCCTACAGAGGAGACGGACTCGACACCGAGGCGCGCGTGGGCACACGCATGCCTCCTCTCAGACCTGGTGCTGATCAGATGGGACAGGGCAGGCCCACAAAGCCCACCATCCCCAGGTCAAACCTCAGGGTGGCTGGAGGTCATCTCGTGCTCTCTGGCGCCCGGCTCTGCGGTTGGGGAGAGGTTTTAAGCGCTCCCTCTCCTACTCCGCCTTCCCTTGGTGGAAATCACTTCCTCACAGAAGGAGGCGACGGCATTCCACGACCTCACACTCCGGACCATAGACTGAACTACGGCCGGGAGCGAAAGGGCAATCGATCCAACTGCCGCGACCAACTCACGGCGCTGCGATGCCCAGGCGGGGTAAACCGCTAAAGTGTGCAGAGCCATGTCCTCAACAACGTCGCGGCAGTCGCCGCAGTGGTGACAACCGGGCGTCTCTTGCCGGCGTATATGACACAGGAACTGGCCAAAACAACCGTGGCCAGTCAATACCTGTCTCAGCCGAAAGGTGCGAGCGCCATGCCGCCTCTTCAGTCACTCCTTAAACCCGGGACCTACCGCCACGATCGTGGCGTGCCCGGCACTGGGGTGCACAAGTCGCTCCTTCCAATTCGCCACTAGGACCTAGTGAAGCTCGGACCTTGCCGCCTCGAGAGCGGGAAGAGCCGGTCTATCACCCCGAGCTAGCGCCTCCTGGCGCCAACGATAGAGCGACGCCAGGAGCGCCACTTCCAGGTCCCATGGCATCGATCCGGCGAGTAGGCTAGCAGCCTCGAACGAGATCGTGCGGTAACCTCTTATCAATCTGATGGCCATGGCGCGCTGTGGCGTACGAAGCGCCGAAATGTTTCGGGCCGTCAGGCTATCCGCCCAAACTGGGGCCACATACAGGGCCATGGACCGCACGACCCGCTCGTAGAGCCTCCGGCAGGAGGTGTTAGGCTCCCCAATATTGGGCAGCAGGCGCGAGAGCGCGCCTGCAGCGCCCCGAAGAATGGCGGCCGAACGACGAAAATGGGCTATAAAGGCCCATCGGCTGTCGAGCAAGAGACCTAAATACTTTAGGGTTGACTCGACGCCGATGTGGACCTTTCCTACCATAATATGGGCCCCTGGAGGTGGCCGGTTCCGAGGGCCGTGGAAACAAATAGCTTCGGACTTGGACAGGGCCACCTCGAGGCCCAACCGCCGGATACGACCAACGACTTGTGCGACCCCAGCGGTCGCCAGTATGGCCGCCGCCTCGTCTCGACACCGCCACAGGACAGGCTTAGCCTAGTGCGGAGAATCATATCTATTTCAAATAATAATGGCATACATAAAGCAAATTTCTGTTGTTGTAATGTTTTTTTATTATGTATTTGTAATATCTTTTATGACAATAAGTTTTATTATTATTATTTGTCAGTTTGGGGGAACAGCAAAAGGCTTTGTGGCAGATCCTCTTTTAGCGTTCAAGTAAAAATAAACCGATAGTTATCAAGAAAAAATGAATGCGGAAGTTTACGAAAATTGGTTTAGGGAAATGCTGTTATCGCTTGAAGAAATTTCCATAATATTTCTTGATGACGCACCATACCATTCTCGTTAAATAAATAAAATGCCAACAAAATCCAATAACAAGGAAGAAGAAGGATGTGGACGCCTCGCACTTGAAGGTAAAGCTAGTCAAAATTTTAAACGAAAATAGGCACCCAATACGGTATATCATTGATGAAATGGCAGCAGTATGTGGACATATTGTGCTCAGAATCCCACCATATTATTGTCAATACAATGCCATTGAGCTTATATGGGCACAAGTGAAAGGAAATGCCGTAAGGAACAACACTATGCACCGTTTACGTCAAACAAAATGATGGATATAATAAATAACGCGTGTGATGTGACATCTAAAAACTGGGCGAGTGTCATCGAAGAAACAAAAAACTCAATAATGTCTGACTAGGATCGTGATGTTGCCTTTGATAATATTCAACATAATGAACTAATCATTAATACTGAGGACACAAGCGATGGCGACGCCAATTTTTATGAAGAGTCTGATAGTTCATCTGAATAAATTAATATTTTAAATTGTACTTGTTTTTATTTGTTTCAATTAGTTTATTTGGAAAAAAATATTTATATGTAACCAAGTAAGTAGGCACTTGATTTTTTAAGAACCTAGGTATCTTCTCTTTGTTTACTTGAAACTTAGTTTTTTGTGTTCTTGATTTACTTAAATTCAAATATTTTGATGTAATTCCTTGCAAATAATACTATTTGTATGCATGATCGAAAGCCTTTTTTTAATTTCGATTAATTACAGTATTGTAAAAGCTTTCGATCTCTTCACTATGTGCGATAGAACGTAACTGTATTTATTACGTAAACCAATAATTATTTATTTTGGCATCAATAATACACATACAATATTATAATGTCTACAAACAGATATAAAATATTATGAAATGAAATATGAATCTACATTTTTATTTTCTAAGCGTCTCACAGTGTATTATAAACATCAATTTTGTTTCAAGACATTTATTTTCAAAAATGTCGTTGTTAGTACTGTTACAAACATCAGAGTAAAACTCCTGCATCGATGCGGCTTCTAGTTTTTTTTTTTAATATCAACGTTCCGTATATCCGGGTTTTTTTTTTGTTTTTTTTTTTTTTTTTTTTTTTTTTTTTTTTTTACGTGGGGGAATGCAATGACGCATATCCCTCCGCGGGGGCGGGCGGAGGGATTATGTCGGACTCGCCGGGGTAAAAGAAGATGGAAAAGAAATAATGTACCTCCCGGAATACCGACTAAACCTACCACGGTGTTCCTCAACAAAACCACTATCGGCGGGGCCGCGCGAATCGCTTTCGCATGCGGTCGCGACCCCGCCGAGGTTTCGGCCCGCCGTATGAAACGGCAGGCCACTACCCAAAGAGACCTACCCAAAGGACTCCCTCAAAAATTCCCTACTGTCTCCCCCCTAGAGGGGAGACGGACTCGACACAGAGGCGCGCGTGGGAACACGCACGCCGCCTCTCGGACCTGGTGCTGAACGGATGGCGGGCAGGCCCACAAAGCCCGCCACCCCCAGGTCAAACCTCAGGGTGGCTGGAGGTCGTCTCGCGCCCTCCGGCGCCCGGCTCTGCGGTTGGGGAGAGGGTTTATACGCTCCCTCTCCCGCCCCGCCGCCTCCTTGATGGAAATCACTTCCTCGCAGAAGGAGGCGACGGCGTTCCACGACCTCTCACTCCGGACCATAGACTGAACTACGGCCGGGAGCGAGAGGGCAACCGATCCGACTGCCGCGATCAAATCGCGGCGCTGCGATGCCCAGGCGGGGCAAACCGCCAAAGTGTGCAGCGCCGTGTCCTCAGTAACGTCGCGGCAGTCGCCGCAGTGGTGACAACCGGGCGTCTCTTGCCGGCGTATACGACACAGGAACCGGCCAAAACATCCGTGGCCAGTCAGAACCTGTGTCAGCCGGAAGGTGAGGGCGCCATGCCGCCTCTCCAGCCACTCCTCAAACACGGGACTTACCGCCACGATCGTGGCGTGCCCGGCACTGGGGTGCACAAGTCGCTCCTTCCAATTCGCCACTAGGACCTGGCGGAGCTCGGACCTCGCCGCCTTGATAGCGGGAGGATCCGGTCCTTCGCCCCGAGCTAGCGCCTCCTGGCGCCAACGATAGAGCGACGCCAGGAGTGCCGCTTCCAGGTCCCATGGCATCGATCCGGCGAGGAGGCTCGCAGCCTCGAACGAGATCGTGCGGTATCCCCTAATCAACCTGACGGCCATGGCGCGCTGTGGTGCACGTAGCGCCGAAATGTTTCGGGCCGCCAGGTTGTCTGCCCAAACTGGGGCCCCATATAGGGCCATGGACCGCACGACCCCCTCGTAGAGCCTCCGGCAGGAGGTGTTTGGCCCCCCGAGGTTGGGCAGCAGGCGCGCGAGCGCACCTGCAGCGCCCCGAAGAATGGGGGCCAAACGACGAAAGTGGGCTGTAAAGTCCCACCGGCTGTCGAGCAAGAGACCCAAATACTTTAGGGTTGGCTCGACGCCGATGCGGACCCCTCCCACCATGATATGGGCCCCTGGAGGTGGCCGGTTCCGAGGGCCGTAAAAATCCGGGCTCCTGCAACAGAGTTTTTCTTTAATCATAAAATAAATAGATTAGTTAACTTATATTTGATTATGCTTAATAATTCTACATTTAATAACACACCTTTCTACCATTTTTATCAATTTACTATGATTATTGAAATTAAACTACTATTTATTTCAATGAATAACATTTGATTTTTGATTTTTATTCCACAATAACTCAGTATTAGCAGGTGATATATACACTACATGATAGCTTAAATATGCCTTTATTACTAATATTAAAATGACAAGCTGATCCCGCGTTATTCAGAAGTTGCAAATTTTATCCGGGTTTTTTGGACCTAGGGTTGCCACTTCACCTAATAATATTTCATAAATCCGGGATCCGAATTTTATGGGGTATTTTAAGTTAGACGGAGTGCTATATGGGACATGATTAGGAGTCTACACTCGTAAAGCAATATGTAAATATGTGCAACTTAACACGGATACACGGAACTACTTTGACATAAAAAAAAAAACTAGAGGCTGCATCGATGCGAGAGTTTTACTCTGTTTGTAATAGTATACTAACTATGACATTTCTGAAAAAAAATTATCTGACACTAAATTGACTTTTATAATACACTGTGCGTCCTATCGTTAAAGGAGATGTTTCACTTTTGTATAGGACTCCGGCTATAACTTGTACATCCTCAGGAAACCTCGGAAATGTATCCATAAATACATTTAGTTAAGCAATTCTTTGTTAATTTCTAGTATTTTCATTGCGCAAAATATTATATAAAATGTTTGACGTTTGTCGTGCGGAATATCTATGACAAGTTGGTAAATGACATTTATATATAACCTAGAATGCTAGAATTGTCAGAAGTAAAAGAACTCTTGCTGGAATAATATTCACCAAAGAATTGATAATTCTTGTAAAAATTAAAGGAAAATGTATGAATTCAGGAAAGTGTAATAAGAAACACCAATTCAGCATTGGAATATTTATTATCACTTAATATGACATTGACAGTTAATGTCAAACATAAACAAAATGTTTCGTTCCAAGAATATATTTTTTATGTTGAATGTTAGTTGAAAAGATCTGTATGGTAGTTGAAATGAATAAATGATACTCTAAAATGTATTTATTGTTGACATATATATTATTTACATTATTATATAGTACTTTCGTACAGTTTTCGATATGATTTATGAACACATACAAAATTATATGACCGAGAACTACCGCCATATTATATTTAATAGTTAATGGCAATACATAATATAAAAACTATTATTTTTAAGCGCAAACGTAATTCGACTTAAAATCAGGAAATAAATTTTCCCCGATTCGTAGTATTTTTTGCTATTTGGCTGACAGTACATTTCATAGCCGAAAATGAAACATCTCCTTTTACGAAAATAAAATAGTTACGTTCTAAGGTCAGTTATCTTAGAACGTAACTGTTTTATTTTCGTAAAAAAGATAAACGAATGGACAAACTATAATTTTTAATTTAGCTGTGGAATGCCTCTAACATTTATTGTTCTCTGTATCATTCAATCAATCGTTCAATACTTCAATCATTCAGTCAAATTTTATAAATGTCGGAGTGTATTGTTTTACAGTTGTTTATTTTTGTAATATAAATCAACATAAATATATTCAAAGAGAAATGTGGCGGATTTAGTTTGACATATCATATGTATATTAGTGGTCATTCGTTTTTACGGATACCTGAATAATGCCATTGATGAATGTGAAGAGTTTGTGAAGATGCGATTATTATTCGTATTTGGCGTTGTGCCATGGTTTTAATTGCAGTTTAATCGAGGATAGGAATCATGAAGTGGTCGAGGCTGATAATTTTAACATTGGTGTTGATCCAGGGAGTGTTTGGTTATTGTCCTTCGTTGTGTACATGCAAGAGTAACAAAGCGGCTGATGGGGCGTTAGCGGAGCCCTTGCCGGGTGAACTGCTGCGCCTCAAGTGTGGCGGGAGCCCAGCGCAGATCACCGAGCTTAAAGAAATAGATTTGAGCAAACTATGGACCATTGTTGTAAGCTTGTAAGTGTAATTGTTATGACCTATCTGTAGTAGTAATTTCTGTGGTGTCCGAGATCTAACAACTCATACGTTTTTCAGAAATCTATCAGGAAATGCAATTTCAACTCTATCAAGAGAGCTATACCTGCCCAATTTACAGAAACTGTAAGTATTTTAGCATATTACACTTATCAATAATAAATGTGTGTTTGTTTATTAGATCATATCTAAGTTTATGACTATCACAATATTGATAGTGAACTTTCCCCTTGATCCTTGACACATAAATAAATAATAATCCCTCAAGCCTAAGCATGTAAACAACTGTGCAATACTCGATTTGAATCATAACTATAAATGTATGGATGTTTATTGTTTTTAAACTGTCTCATAAATTTTTTTTTTAATGTCATGTTTCGTTGATATAATTTATACAGCCAATGTGATTTAAACAGGCAAGATCAAAAGTGCCTGTGCTAAAATAAAAATAACATTTCACTTTTCTTGTCTACAAGGTGGCTACTAACATTCGTTTTTAAAAGTTATGTATTATGTTAAATAGCTGACCTAACAATTAATTATTTTAAAAATCTGTATAAAGTACAGAGATTTTTAGGCCCATTGCCAAGGGTACTTTCTTAATTTGATTGGCTTAGTTTAAGTGAAATTCCAGTTGTAGTTTGTCAAATCTTAGGATACCAGTCATTATCAAAAATCTTTTGAGTCGCCTATATAATAGGTTAATGGCCATCCACTGTCCCATCCAAAAATATCAGAGAAGTAAAAATTCATTTCTATTTTACGTAACTAAAACTTAAAAATGCTTCATACTTATAGCGGCTACTATTTAAATTAAAATGCTTTATTCTAATAGCAGCTACCATTGACATATGTTTATCAAACTGTCTAGATTCCCTTTGCACATGCTCATTGGTTGGTGGTAGACTATTTGGCATCACCACAACTGTACCTCATTTATGTGTTAGTGGCTGTTTATCTTGTATTTAAGACATTTGCATACTAGTTACACACATGAGTTGATTGATTGGCTAAGATTAGCATAAAACTTATAGTCTTGGAATGGAAACAGTTAATTTGTTTTGTTTATCTTACTATACCCAAGCAGTCTCATGTACTAAAGGATTAAGCAGTGTTATACTACATTCTTCTGCCAGCAATGTGTTTAGGTCCAATATAGTACACAATGGGAGTGACCTTGTTGCCATCTGGGCATGTTTCTTCAGGCCTGTATGCTGTTACTGAGAATTTCCTAACAGAAAGAATCTACTATACGATTTTTCTGATACACAATTCCTTTCTGTTGGTCTGTCTGTACATCAACATGGTTTTATCAGAGAGAGTGGTAGATGGTAAAATGAAATTGTTTAGATATGCTATATATGTCTTCGTCAAAGTCACAAAATCATTTATTCATTTAGGTCACATAGTAACACTTATGAACGTCAAATGTCTTAGTTTATATTAATAATAAAAAGAGGTAAAGTTTGGATGCAAAAGGAAACCTCTAGAACTACTTATCTGATTTAAATAGTTCTTTCTCTATTTGAAAAGCACATTTAACCAGGGAAGTCAGATTGGTCCACTCATACTGTGTAAAGTATTTTTTATTGTAGATTTTCAGGTGTTGCATAGATTCAGATTCAGTTTCTACTTTCAATCAAGCACTTGGTGTATAAATTAGTATTTTCAAAATTCGAAATGGTGAGACAGATAGCTAATCTTGAGAGAATCTCTGTTAAACCTAATTAAACCTGAGCTGGCCTTCAGGCAAGATCAGCTTCGAAGCTAAATTCAGCACTTGTATCAGACATGTTCATTATTTTAAATGTATAAGCCAGTTGTTGTTGATTCTCAGCCAAGATTCACTAGGTTCTTCTAGTGCGAATTTCTCAGTAACATGGAGTCTGGTAATCCCGATAGACTGCAGTAGGTTTACTTTCTATCCTGCAGGAAATAAAAATATTGCTGGCCAAATCTGGGTGTAGTACAACTGTGTGTATAAAAATATAGATTTTGTACTGTCTACAAGGGATATCCGTGGTGGTCTTGCGCTACCAACTCAATAGCAGCACTAGAAACACATCATGGATTTTCTATATAGAGTAATGGGCAAGTTAAACCCTTTTTAAGTTTAAGTAAGTATGTTTTTAAGCAAAGTTTTACAAGGATGCATAGTTAAAGTGTGGTCAGGCGGATCTTATGTGTGTTTGCTATAATAACATGTAAGTATATTTACTTTTGTCAACAGGGACTTAAGCAGGAATCAAATATCTCTGATAGAATCGGACGCGTTCTACAACATGACGTCTCTCCAGCGACTGGACCTGTCTTACAACCAGATCAGCAATGTCTACAAGGAGATGTTCAAAGGTCTCACCAATCTGGAGAGACTGATTCTGTCACAGAACCACATATCAGCTATGTCTGCTGGCACTTTCGATCATCTTGTTGGGTTGAAGCAATTGTGAGTACCTATATGTTTGTTTTGGAAATATAGATAATGTAAATGTAAAATAGGTCCTTAAGAATTATTTAAATTGCTACAAAAAAATGAGTTCTTTGGTCTGTTGGCATTCGTCGCGGATTGAACGGTTCGTTTTTTGACTTCATTTTTGATTGTCCGAATTTCGTAGGTACATAATTGTTCACGCATAATAGATAGTCCTCTAGCCATTATTAAAAATATACCTAAAATTAAATAAGTTCGATTACCCGATATAATATACATATAATCAAACCCGAGATTTTGCGATGACTAGTTGCACACCAATTAACGTAGCAATCATTGACAAATTATCAAGTTTGGTATAAAAAAGGTGTAATAACATTATGAATTTTGATTCGAGAGGATGCTTATCTGCTTATCTTGTAGTATGTTTTTAAGAAAGTAAAACAATACAAGTAATTCCTTTCCACAGGGACATAACAGAAAACCCTTTAGTCTGCGACTGTGATCTACTATGGGTGGGCGATTGGTCTCGGAACACAAGTGTCAAGTTAGTTGGCAACCCAAAATGCGCTTTCCCCGAAAACTTAGTCAACAAAAGCGTCCGCAAACTTAAAATATTCCTAGACCTATTCGCATGCGGCAGCGTCTTATCATCCAATACGTTAATAGTCAAACCGAATCATGACCAAGTGGTATTCCAAGGTGACAGCTTGACCCTATCCTGCAACGCTCCCTTCGCTTCCGTGATAGCGAAGTATGAACTTCGATGGCTGCATCCGATGCTAGAAATCTGCGACGTTAACGTCACCAACACGGATATGCAAGAAGAAGGCTTAGCAGAAACAACAGTACACTTCCCGAATATCACTGACCATCATATGGGCAACTGGACTTGCATGTACAGTGACCAGAACCATATAAGACACAACCATACTGTCGAAGTATTTGTTTTATCAAACACCTCTAAGTATTGCGAGACAAGTGACACTTGGAATAACAAAGGCTTGTATTCTTGGCCTAAAATGTTGGTGAATCATACCGCTGTGGTACCTTGCAGGAGTGGTGAGGGTTTCGCTTACAGATACTGTTATTTAAACACCAATACTAATAATGGAACTTGGGCTGAACCGAATACCAGTGAATGTTCATACATCAGCAATGTGACGAAGTTGCTGCAACAATTTGCGCTGTTAAATGTGAGTTTGGTGCAGTATTCTGCTGTGAATGCAACGGAGAGACTGGCTATGCTGATACAAGAGAAGACTTATCCGTTGGCTGAGATTGTAGATCCTGATGATGTGCTGTTTATTGCGAAGGCTATAAGGAATTATATGCAGTACATCGCTGAGGAAAAGGATTTGGGTGAGTGTTTTATATTGTACTTTAGTCTTAAAAATTTAAGTAAGAAAACTGCTGAGGTTATGCTGTGGTTGTGAAGCTGATTGCTGTACATTAGGTTTCAGATTGGGAATCGAACCCGAGACCTGTGCTGTGTGGGTTAATGTCGGGCAAAGGGATTTTTTGGAACCTGATTTTTTAGTAGCAACACGGAATCGGGAACTGCGTGCGGTGTACTAATATCGTAGATAGGTAAATTTAAGTGTTATACACCTGTGCCTACGCCTTTGGGGACAGAGGCCGGTGACTATGGTATCTACTAGGAAGATGATAGTCCTTTCTACCTATAAAGGAAAAAGTGAAATGTTGCTTTAAACGTAGAATAATTAATATATTTTAATATTTTTGATAGTAAGTTAATAAATATAGCTTAAACAATGCGTCGTCTCAAAATCTCATATTGTAGAGTCATTGATACTCATTCTCTCAATCAGATTTACTCTGGTGGTCTAAATCAGCCAGCCTAACTTCAAATTACGCCCGATTGGTGAACTACTGAGTACTATTGCCTATTCCCTGTAGTTATTAGCTAATTATCCGCACGATACATATTTAGCTTAGTTTTAAAGTCAACACAAAACATGTGTAGAGTAAACTGGCATTTACCTAATACTCGATAAACGTATTATTCAAAAGATTGCTTGTGCCAAATAAAATATTTATATCAAAGATATATTGAACATCTACTACGCATATATTCTATTACAAATCATCATACGTAAATAAAAAAATTGTGCTTCTTTTTTTAACATTGACCTACTTCTAATGAAGATCAAAGTCTAGTAATAGAGCTATTTTTATTTTCATAAATACTCGATTTGTATTTGTCTGCGTCACTTACATCTTGTATTCGTTTGTAATGTACTTCTACATCTCCATAGAAAACATAATCTTCTTTTATATAAGGTACGGTATCAGGTTTAGACCATGGCATGACTCGCGTTAATGTAGATTGTGATAAAAAATATACTTTGCTGGATGAAAGGTACCCTGTTTTTTCCTGTACCCCTGACAACGTGTATGCGAAATTTCATGATGATTGGAGAGTAGGTAAGGCCTGAAACCGTTAAATACCTATAAACAAACTCACATTTGAATTTATAATATTATTTGAATGTATCATATTAGTTTGGATGGTGCTATATCTGTCGTCAGACGTCAACTTTAATTTCGGGCACTACTCGTTAAGCTGAAGCTGATTCTAGGTTAGCTAACTAGGGTTTAAAGCTACGGGTAGATGATATTTCTGTGGAAAACATTGTACTATTGCTTCCTCAGTTACACGAGTGACTAAGGACTCGATCCCACTAAAGATTGTCGACCTTGCGCATTCCCCCTACGTTTAACAGGCGCCGATCGACGGCTGACTCCTAAGGAGTTTTGTAAGACAATTATATGCATATTGCAGCGCAGAAACTAAAATATTCATCTTATTTAACTTAGTCACAAAGCAGACGTGTACCATGTGCACATTGTCACAGAAAGCATCTAAGGTTACGGGTTGTGTAAACCATAGATAAAAACTTTTGAAATTGAGTAAAGATTCATTCAAGTTGCCCCTAACCTTTATTATTCCCAAGTCACTTGGGGTCGGCTTTTCTGGTCTAACCGGATTCGACTGGATATCAGTTTTTACACGGAGCGGCTGCCACCTGACCTCCGCAACCCGAAGGCTAACGATACCCTAAGGCTAGACTAGTGTCAGGATATTAAAGGGCACTGACTTCCCAATAACGACTGCCATAGATGTTCATGGCAGCCGGGACCGACGGCTTAACGTGCTCTCCGAGGCACTGGGCAGTGGGCATATATAAATATGTATAAATAAAATATACATATTTACACCTACATCGCCAAAGACAGATGTGTGTATACAGGGTGTCTGGTAATTAATGGATAACCTTGAAATGTCTTATAGTAGAACTGACGGCAGTTCAAAAAAAGAAAATGAAAAAATATCTATCCTAACTACCTGAGATATGTTTTTTAATTACCATATTTAACTTTCTTGTACACTACGACCATAAATAAATGAATCCATCGGTTTTTTGTTGTTTTATTATTTAACACTAATTATGCTAATAGATAGACAATCAAAAGTATGACTAGCTATTGCACTTTTCAATAAATTGTTTTATCAATTTTTTTTCTGGACAGTCCTCAGTTCTACTATTAGACATTTCAAGGTTATCCATTAATTACCGGACAACCTGTATATATACATATACACCTACATTTCGCCAGCTATAGTTTTTAATTCCAAGTAATAGAGGGCGAGTCTATGGCTGATTACCGGTCACAGTTCCAGACTCCGTGTTGATACTGACCGACCTGGGAATCAAGTCCTCACAACAGTCGCATTTACTATTGCTTCGCAATCCAGGCAGATATTCGACTGCGTTTCATATTTACTTAAATAAACGTAATAGAAAAAGAAATATGTAATAGGCATGGACTTTAGGACGACGAGGTGTGCTTTTATAGAATGTTCTCCAAAATGTACGTGAGGCAAATTCTGAAACATATTTGCTGTGAATGTAAACTTAGAAATGTACATATTACATCTCGTTTCTACATTATCTATTGTCTTACAAATCAACCATCATATAATAATAATGATAAACCCCTCTGGGACAGTCGTTATCTTATCATGAGACTAACGCGATATCGGAGGGCACAGTACACTAGCTTTTAAACTACCACCTTAGCCTTGTGATATAAACAAAAAATATATCACCAGGTTAAACTTATGTTGTGCACAAACCGCAAGGTAGCTTGTGGCGAGCTGAATGTGAGTGACGACACTGCGGTCCTGAATGTCTCAGAGAGTCGATTAGGGTCTTGTCCCCAGCTTGCCGTTACTGGTTGGCTGGGGTGCAATTTCAAGAACGCCCGTAGAACTCTCAACTCTGGCTTGCCTTGGTCGGCCGCTCAGAGGGAGGCCGCTAGAGCTAAATGCTTAGGGGTGGTAGTGTCATTTTCAAGGGCATAACTACGGGGACATCCGCTCTAGGTCTCCAGTGTCACGTGACCCGTGATGGTGAAACCGGCGTCGCAACGCTCGACACCCCTAGCCACTCGCACCGGTGTTGCCCTCTGCTGCTGGCTTGTATGCCTCTGGTGGCTATTCAGGGGGCCCATCTAGTGAGTTGGCGAGTCACCGTCTGCCCATTGCATTGATGTTATTAGAGTATTCAGGGCAGACGCCGTTTTTCATCCATAGCTACCAATATACCGGTTCACCAAACACCCATACCCATAGCCCATATATTAGAATTCATTCGTAGCAATAGTCCTACACCTGCTGCGGCTAGTGCCGCTGTAGGTGTTCCATCCCACCTTTAATTAAAACTCTCGAAGGGCCTCTTCACGTTGGACCCACGTCTCCGTGTAAGCCTCTCAAAGGGCCAGGTATTTTCTAATATAATATGTTAGAAAATACCTGTGATAATTTAAGAGAAACAAAATAATAATATTCTATCACATACACACAACACCATCTAGCCTAAACTAAGCAGAGCTTGTACTATGGGTACTAGACAATGGATAAACATACATATATAGTTATTTTTTGTTAATACATACATATTATACATAGAAACACTCAGACCAAAACAAAAATCCATGTCAATGGACACAAATGTTTGACTTGAGCGGGAATCGAACCCACGATCTGAGGCGTGGCAGTCGCTTTAGGCCACCGAATATAAGAAAGTTATGGTGAAATTAAGATTTTTTCTGACCATTAATTAAACAGCTCAAGTTTATTTCATTTTTTCCATCCAGGCCCAACTTTACTGGACGTGATAAGCTCAACCATGAACATCAGCATGACGGTAATGGCTCGTGCCGAGACCTTATACGGTGTGTGCACAGACATGGCTCGGGCGGCTGAAGAAATATCAGCTTACATCGACAACATCAAGGGGCAGAAGGTAAGAGCAATGTAGATATTCAAAGAGGCTGAAAAATAAAGAAACTAGAATTAGTTTTAATGCAAAATAAAAGTAATTAATAGTCAATAAATCACGCATTATTCATTCAGTTATCTTTTTTTATGATTTTATGCCGAACGGCTTTTCAAATAGACGTATGGATAGAATCATCGTCGATCAATTCTGTACAAAGGTTGTTCATTTGCGTCTTAGTTTTTAAAATCAATTATTTCCACCATATTTATGTCCATTTTTAACCATAACACATGACAATGATTATACGGATTTTTGTAACAGAGTATTTGACGTTTACGACTTAGTCCAGGTAGTAGTAGTACCTACTTGATTTAACGTTAGTCTGCGTTTTATACTGTAATTTTTTGATATATTATTAATTCCAGTAATAATTCTGGTACTATATTTAGTCTGCGTTTTGTAATAAGACGAAGCAAGATTTTCTGGGAAGTCAGTCTGAAAATTTTAATTTTAAGGATTTGGAAATTTTTTATTGTAGGTCTTTTTAAATTATAAACCAAACAGAATAAATAATGAAAGGTAAAGTTCATAATGAATGCCACTCTTCCCTTTTAAACAACCAGCTTGTCTTTCAACCTGTCTATAGAGAGCGTATACGAGAAATAGCATTAACAGTTAAAGGCCCCTGCTGGCATTAAAACTGGAATTCCCGGCGGCCTATGAGACTATACGCTCGAAAAAGTGGCGTAGTGATTTTCGTGGTCGCTTCGCCACTGCCATTGTACCAAGTGTTGTGGGTTCAAATCCCACACGGGACAAAAAATTGTGTGATACTTAAATGGTTGTTCCGAGTCGGATGTTCTTTGTATCTGTCGATTGAATATTTGTAAAGTCCTCCGCGATACAGGAATGATTCCTAATGCGGGCGAATCTTTTTTACAGAAATATAAAAAAATAGTCGGTGCTCATGTTTTCTAATAAGGCGATGTCCTTACCTGGGTCCTTAAGAACACTAGCCGACCTGCTGATGATTCATATGCTACTACAATTCCACAGTCTAACCTCGCTGTGGAGCGGTTCCGCGTGGCCGAAGGGTTTAGCGGCGCGACGTGCGTGTGGTACAGTCTGAGTCGCGGGGCGGCGCCGCGCCTGCACTGCACCACCACCAACCGCACCGTCGCGCCGCTGCTCACTGTCACCGACGCCTTCATACACGCTAGTGTGCAGGTAACGTACAAGTGTGCAGTTCTATGTTATTGATGCTTTCTTCAAGTTAAAGAAAGATCGACAAGGTAGCTGCAGGAACTTAGGGTAACTCATGCAATTCGATGTGACAATGTCTTCTGAGGTTAATTAATAATAATAATTTTATTTCAAACAACCAATAAATATCTTAATTTCTATGATACAAACACTTAACAGATACAGCTTAACAATAAATACAATTCAGTGAACATCTGTGTCTGAAATAGATAACTTAATATCTGTGCTTCAGACAGCTGTACTCTTCCTTTGAATTCTTACTGTATACAAGACTGATCACAAATCAATTATTAATTAAGATTCGTGCAGTGTAGGTAAGCCTCCTTGTGTGTAGTATGAGAGTGTGTGTATGGGTGTTGAGTCTAAGATTTAACGAGGTACATTAAGTAATTGTTCAGTTTCATTATAGTCCAGTTTATGGATATATTCAAACAGTTTCCTTTTGAGCTCTAATATTTAAACTTCGTATGTCAATAATTTTGCTGATTTTAGTATATAAATATGGACCCAAAAAGAGAAAATATCTATTTGCGAATTGGTGTTTGAATGTTGGTCTATTGGGGAAGGTTATATCTTTACGGCGCTTGGAAGTGATGGCGATTGTATCAGAAATTCAGCTTGAGTGTAGTTTCATAATAGTGAGCAGGATGAACAGTTGGCGCACAGAGAACACCACAAGATTGATTCAGGAGGTGCGTAGGGAACATATAGGGGCGAAAAGTGTTGACTTTAAGAATAGCTCTTTGAGCTATTTCAAGCGATTTAATAGTCGTTTTGGGAGCACCTCCCCATACAGTGATGCAGTATTCCACTATTGATTGTCCAAGAGACAGGTAGATCTGCTTAACTTATTTAGGATCTGCCACATTCCTTACATTTTTGAAAACGTATATCAGCTTTCTCAGCCTCGCAGTAATTAAATTAACATGAGGTTGGAATGAAAGATTGTTATCTACAAGGATACCAAGATATTTAACTACATTGGTGGCAATCATTGAAGGACAATGGCATACATCAACATTGCAGCAATCATGCGAAATCAGCGAACACGAAGGAATTGATGAGGTGGTATTTCTCATAGAGAAAGGTATGAAGACGGTTTTTTCTGCGTTTAAGTCAACATATTGCACTTTAACCAGTGACACACAGTGTTAAAGCCTGCTTGCACAATTTTATAAACATCTTCCCATTTATCAGCTGAAAATAAGATCGCAGTGTCATCCGCATAAGAGATGATTTTGCCACCTTCTAGGCGAAGATCACAAAGGTCGTTTAAATAGGCTAGAAAGAGAGTTGGCCCTAATATACTGCCTTGCGGCACGCCATAAGTAACAGGTAGGTCATAGCTAACTATGTCATTAATTTTAGTGCATTGACAGCGATTCGACAGGTAATCTTAAATTAATTTTAGCTGATTACCTCGAATTCCCTGCCTGAAAAGCCTGTAAAGTTTATTAAGTAGCAGTGGAACTGAAACTGTATCAAAGGCCTTTGCTAGGTCCACAAATATGCCGATTGTTTTTTTGCCAGCGTCAGTATTCCTGACCACATGATCTACAAGTTCGTGGACCGTATCACACTTTGATTTGCCAGTTCTAAAACTAAATTGGTTATTTGAAAGTAAGTTATTAGCTTCAAGGTATTTTATAATTCTACTATTGATGATGCGTTCCAAGAGCTTGGAGACCGAAGGCAGGATAGAGATCGGCCTGTAGTTTGTTCCATCGTTTTTATCGCCAGTTTTATAGATATGTAGTATCACCGATTTTTTTAGGACCGTAGGAAAAGTGCCTTCGTGTAAACATTGGTTAAAAATGTGAGTTTACACTGGGACTAAGACGTGTCTATTTTCTTTTAAGAGTAGTTAGGGATGGAATCCCATCCTACGGAACAGACATTTTTAAGGTCCAAGATTAAACGCTCTACCTCAGCCTCATCAGTGTCCAACAAAACAAGAGACTGTAAAGATCTATTTGACTGCAATGAAAGATCATTAATGTGTGATGGATTCTCGCAAACTATATTATTCTGTGCCAAAGTCTTGCCAACCGAAACAAAGAACTCGTTAACACCTTCCACAGATTTTTTTGGAAAAGCTCTATTTATCAATTCCGTAGCCGTATTTCTTATTTTGATAGATTTTGTGATGTTTTTTATTGCGTCCCAAAGTTTTTTATTGTTGTTACCAGCTGCTTTTATAAGGTTAGTTTCGTACGCTATTAACTTACGAAATTAACTTATTTTAACTTATACAAGAGTTTCATTGACAGGAGACTGTCTCACTTTTTTATGGAGATTATCTCGATGCCTCATACAACGTAACAAGCCAGGTGTCACCCAGGGCTTAATAATTTTTATTTCTCCTAGATAATTTTACAGTGATAGAGTTATTCGTAATGGCACGTTGAATAGTAGAGACAACGTATTCCATTGATTTATTTGCGGAGTTTGTGCCATAGAACGGGTCCCAGTTAATATTAGCCAATTCTGAGGATAGCTTTTCTTTGTCGATTTTATTATAAGCACTGCAGGCAAAATTTCTATTTTGCTTATATTTAAGACACAAGAGGACTGCCTGGTGATCGGTGACTGTAAATTGTAGTACTTTGGTAATAGCTGGGATATTAGGTTTTTTTTTTTTTTATGATATAGATGGCAAACGAGCAGACGGATCGCCTGATGATAAGCGATTACCGCCGCCCATGGACACCCGCAACACCAGAGGAGTTACAAATGCGCTGCCCGCCTTTTAAAAAGGAGTACGCTCTTTTCTTGAAGGTTTGTAGGTCGTATTGGTCCGGAAATACCGCAGGCGACAGTTCATTCCACAGTTTAGTTGTGCGAGGCAGAAAATTTCTGGAAAAGCGCACAGTTGTGGACTCACCATCTAAATGATGGGAATGGAAATTCTGTCGCGTAGGACGATGGCGAAAAGAGGCGGCAGGGATCCATCCGAACAATTCCTCGCAGCACTCCCCCGAGTAAAAGCGATAGAAGATGCATAGCGAGGCCACATCACTACGCAGCGCCAAGGGGTCTAGTCGATTTGAAACAACCGGGCAGTCGACGATTCGAGTCGCTCTCCGTTGAATGCGGTCTAGAGGGAGAAGCTGGTACTGGGGTGCCCCTGCCCAAAGATGAGAACAGTATTCCATGTGAGGCCAAACCTGCGCCTTGTAAAGTCGTAGGCGGTGGCTCGGCGTGAAATACTGTCTCGATCTGTTGAGCACGCCAAGCTTTTTCGAAGCTAATTTAGCCTTACCCTCTAAATAGCTGCAGAACTGGACTTCACTCGATATGTCGACACCAAGTATTCCAATATTGGTTGAGGCGGTTATGAGGATGTGCTCAAAATGAGGAGATACGACCAACGGAAGTTTTTAAGCGGTGAACGCGCAGACTTGTGTCCTTGTGGGGTTAAATCGGACTAAATTAAGTCTGCCCCAATCTGAGACTTTCTTTAAATAGGTCTCAATTTCAAACACAAGTTTGTTTCGGCTCTCAATGACGTTTTCCCGAGAGATGTTAGCGCGGCCGGTATAGAGAGCATCGCTCGTGCTGTCGTCCGCATAACAATGAATGTTTCTTATTTGCAACATGATGTTTGATGTTTTTAACATCACATGATCAAGGCATGCCCTGCCATGTCTTGTAGGGTGTGTATGAGCTGGTAGAAGACCGTGAAAGGAACAGAGATTAAAGTACTCGGTTTGTGTCACAGACATTTGATCAGGGCAGATATTTATGTTAATATCGCCAATGATAAAAATATTTCTGAAAACAGATAAATCTTGTAAAATATTGTGGAGAGATTGCAGAAAGTTATCGATGTTTTTGTATGAAGGAGATCTATACGCGGCAAGAATAACTGTTTGCTCGCCAATTTTTATGATCAGACAGTTGGGAGTCCTGACATCCGGGTTCTACTACAATAACATTGTTATAGATTTATGGCAGTCGTCAACATCACAAACCATAGATTCAGAGACAGATAACTTATCTATTTCTAAGGTAACGTCGTCCATTTAATGTGAGATGTACATATAGGGCATATGATCATGGACGATAAAACAAATGACTTTTTTTTATATACAAGGGCTATATTATTGTTTATGGTATTATCTTCATTATTTTTTAAATTAGCTGGATATACAATGAAGGAAACAATTTATAAGGCTAACTATTTCTCTAGACTTCATATGTATTATAATATGTGGGAAAGTATATTGAAACCGAAAAGTTGTATTGATTTGGGTAGTGTGGAGTAGTTGATAGTAAATACATTTTTTTGATTGCATAATATTAAAGTAAAACAGAATACAAAGCAACTTAATAGATATAAAGACATGCAAGTGAGACAATGTTCGAACAGCGGATATTGAGTTCATAGATATTGTTCCGAAAATATTAATAATGATGATGACACCTTTAGTTTGGTAAGATCAGACTCTTCCTGTACGCGAATGTGGGGCATTCCTCCCTTGTAGATTTTCCCATATGATGTCCAACTATATGCATAACCACATGAATTAGCCAAATCTCTCGCCAGAAAAAATTGTCGTCTTCCCTTTGCCGTCTATTTGCCTTAAATAAACCTGTTCTCAATTTATCTCTTTTTTCTTCCATAGATAGTTTTTAAGGTTGTACAATATATTTTCTTTTGTTAGTACTGAATTCAATTCAACAATAATCTGCTTGATAGTGTCACTTTTTGCGAACGGTCTATAGACATCCTTTATATCGGCAGTTTGAAGTTGTAAATTTAAGACATTACCGATTTTTATCACAGCGTCTGAAAGTACCTGCTTAGTTTCATTTGGTATCTTTGGTACGTTTCTAATCTCTAATTAAATAGCACAGGATTGTCTCCAAGCTTTCCACTTTATTTTCAAGATGTTTAATAAGGGAAAAGTGTTCTTTGCGTTCCTGTCGGAAAGATTCCAACTCTTTTTGCAAATAATCGTACTTAGCCGATAAAGTAGACATTGCCAAGTTTATACTTTCATTTTGATTTTTAATTTCGGATAAAGTCAACTCCAAAGTTTCTAATCTATCTTTTTGATCTAAGACAAATTTTGAAAACATATCTCGTACCTCTTACATGAAACTAGAAAGCTCATTTTCTCTCTATCTTTTTAATCGCCCTGTGTTTATATTGGTATTTCTGTCGTTCGATTGTAAATCGGAAGTACTACCATCCACGCATTCCGAGTCGGTCTCTGATGCAGGGGGCTTCAGCGTAGGTGGTGGTACGTTTAAGCGGCATTGCAGCTTTTAAAAATGCGGCCGTAGTACCAGGATAACAGAGCGGCGCAGAGGCAATATTAAGTAGAGCGAGATGTTGCCGCAGTAATAAGCGCAGAACCAGGAGCACGGTTACGTACCTCCTACTTGTGTAGCAGTGTCCTTGCGGGCGCGCTGCTAATAGGTCAAGCGCAGTGGCGTCCTCTCCGGCGGGGGCAGGCAGTCGGTGGGCGTTGACCTCCGGCTGGGGTGGTGTTATGAATCACTGCGGTGTGTGGATATCGCGCGTTATTTTGGGTTAAATTTATTTAAATTATTAATAAAAATAGCGCCAAATGGTCTCGTTAATACATCTGAGGTCCGGGGGGAAGAGGTTCTTCATAAAGTGAGTATCATAAAATATGCTAACGGTATCGCAGCAATACCTATTTGTGAGTTTTGAAATGATTTTGTGCTACTATAAGAAAACTGATATTTCCTCACAACACTATGATTACAAATAATGGCTGCTTTTGCTATTCCTATTTTTAGTCGTGTGAAAGTATTTCTATTTCGTGTCAGGTTATAAGCTTATCATTAGCTGGGCTATCAGCAAAATGTTAGCTCTATTATTTTACTATAAAGGAAGAAGAACGCTTAATCAAATGTGACATTTGTATAAGTTGCAATATTTCTTGCTTCTCGCATTGATTACCAGGTCAGCTTTGGATCTTAAAATTTTGTGACCACATCTCTGATCATTTTGCCAATACACACAGTGTCGGATTAACCGGTAAACGTCTTTACAAAAAGGTAAGATTAGAATTATCAGTAGTAGAGCCTCGCTGATTTCAGCCTGAATGGGCCGGCTCGTTTCGTTCGGTGAGTGAGAGTGCCGGAGGCCCAATCATCCTCTTTCCCCTTCCCGCTCCATCTCCTTCCCACTTCCTTTCCTAAAGGGTCGGCAACGCGCAAGTGACGCATCTGGTGTTGCAGGCGTCCATAAGTTACGGTGACCACTTACCATCAGGAGAGCCTAATAAGCCTAATAAGCCTATAAAACTTCGATGGCAAACAAGCATACGCTTGTTTGCCATCTAAGTTTTATAAAAGAAAAAAAACATGAAAATCACTTCCTAAATTTTATATTAAAGTCTTAGCTTTTTTAATTATCATTGAAACTTGTATCCTTAAGGACGCTGTTACATTTTCGACAAACTCAAATTTAGGTATATAAAGTCGCGCACATTGAAACCACAGAGCGCTCGATTTTATACATCGCTTAAATAATCTTGGTCCTTGGTATAATTTTTAATATTATTGGAATTGATTCAGCAAAATTACTTGGAACTTTGAAAGCGCATTTGGTGACCGTACTATTTTAGTGATAATTAGGTTAGTATTTATGACTTGAAAAAAAGGAGGTACTTGCATCGACGTATGTACGTTTCTAGATCCGAGATTTTCTCAAAAACTACTGATACGATTTGATTCGGGTATTAATTTACTAACATATATTACATACACATATAACTAACATTTTGAAGAATTACATAAAGAGTTAATGACATAGACATACTAGCTTGGGAGTAAAAATTGAAAGGCCAGAAAGAAGTAAATACTATAATATATTTAATATAGTTATGTAAGAAAAGTACAGAAGCATTAGTGTTATTTACACTCTGAGCTTTTAGGCATTATTTTGTTCACACAACACGTTTTTGTGTGTGTGTGAGCTATGGTCCCTTAGGTTCATAGACTTCATGTATCGGGGGTCAACCAGTTCTGGAAGTAAACAGTTATTGTAAAATTTTACTAAATGCACTTCCATATTTTCCTTCCAGAACTGTTCCTCTCTTTTTATAGATTCATATTTAATTTTTCCGTCGCCTGTCCACACCGCGAATATACATATATCTTGACCAGTTACTCGTAATTGACCCTGAACTTGGTAGTACCATTTGCTTTTCTTATTGACGATGAAAGCGTCAGATTTGTACACCCAAAAGTCAATTTTCTTTTGCTTGATCGCTTCTTCAGGTTCTAAGTTGTATGCAGACGATGGACACTTTACTTCTACAATACCATGTTGGTATTTGCCATCTGGAGTAGCACCTAGAAATGAAAATTCACTATCGATGTGTAATCCACAGTCTTGTATATCTAAATTTAATGCGCTTTTTAATTCTTGAAGCGCTGTGTGCTCGTTCTTCTTGCCATGTTTAATTGATGGGACATTGCTCAGATCATTTCCATATAATATCTGTTTGACAAGAGGAGCACAATTTGCACGCCGCTTGCAAACTCTAGCAAACCATGAAGCAGTTAATAGTTGCCGCCGTCTCTAGCCAGAGCGGGCTTGCACTCTGCAAGACTGTGCTTCTTTCTATATTATTTCTCTCTTCTGTAGAGAGTGACAAAGATTTTACAAAGTCTTGTTTTGCTTTAGTGTAATCCAATGCATCCATGTCAGGTTTCTGACAAATTACACCATAATGAGCATCTTTCGCAGTGGCATGTTTTATGGTCTTTTTCTTTTTAATGTTCCTTCTCTTGCCATTGTTGGTTTTGCGCTTATTTTCTAGCCGAATTATTTGTGCGCTTGCATCAGTCCCGAAAATAAATTTATGCACATATGTTTGTAATGTGCCACCGGTATTTAACGATATGACTGCAGCCGCACATCTTCCGCTGTATGACCCTTTTAATGAGTAGTTGACCCTTTTTCCTCCTACGTACTTGGCAACTCTGGCATTGAAACTTTCGACCAAATTGTTTGTTTCGTTATACGCAAAACTACATGCATTTTGGGAAAGTCTATACGCCAAATCGGTAAGTTTTTGGAACACCCCAAAAGCTACTAATTCTGGAACAAAGTTTTCCGAGTTGGTTTTATTACAAAAATATGGTGAACAATGGCTGTGATCACCAAATATGTGGTAGGGCCCATTTTGGATATGCTTTTTTATGTTATTGGCCTTTTCTGCGAAAGGTATGTTTTGCCTAGACCAGTATTTTATTGAAGAATCAACTTCCCAACGCAACCTCAAATATTTTTCTTTGACAAGTTTCCTTGCTTTGATGTTATAGGATGAGGTAGTTGACAGTGCCAGCAATGCTTTACAATAATTGCGCAAAAGATGGTTCTTGCACTCTATTTTAGCGACAGTGAGATTATCGTAGGGTCGGGCATTTCTAATGCATGAATAGGTATTAGCATCTCCATCAGCAATTAAATGTGAATAAATAAGTCCATGGTCGGATATGGAACGTTTAAACCCTTCGGTAATAATTGCAGCTTCCATTGCTGTTGAAGGGCCGCTGAAGTTCTTAAAACATCTATGTTCAGGTGCCTCAATTCCTTTGTTTGTTGATCGGGAACATATCACACAATATTTATTTTTCACCCCGCAGTAAAGCACTTTTTTGCTGTGCTGACCAATGATTGCCGCGGCGCCTGAAGAAGCATCGTAATTATTTCCGTATGAACGCTTACTCCAACACGCATCCGCAATAACAGCAATCATTGGTGTTTCTTGAGATGACATATTGCCGATATGTTTTGCATGCTCGACCTCTTCCTTTCCTGTCTCAGACATGCAATGATCCGCAGTTTTTTCCCACCATTGGGAAACTTGATCATGCGTAGCTTGGTATAACCGCAGAGGCATCGGTGGAATGTCGGCATGGGCATGGACTGTATTAAGTTGGGTGTAACCGGCACCAGTAGACATGATTCCGGATACAACATCCTGATTAATGTCCATTTTAAGGTCGTCATTCCGCGCTGTTTGAAGCTCAAACTTTTCACCACACATTTTGCAAGCAAGTTTGAATTTCGAATGCAGGCCATCTCTTTTTTCTTTATTTATCACTAGATGTTTCATACCGCAATCGAAAAGAGAAGTGTGGCTTCCTATTTGCATCATCTGCTCAAATAGGTAATCAATTTCAACTATTCTTTTGCCTTTTGGCTTAAATTGTACTACGCATTGCTGCTCCTGAAAATAAAATGACAATACTAGTAGCATGGTAAAAAAAAATAAAACAAACTTTGAATACTTTTATAAAACTTACAAATGAAATTTCATACTGCTCATCATGGTCTAACGAGACATCTATGCTGCTCTCCCTGTTAGTAAAAAACATAGTACATCCAAATAAGTTACCTGACGAAACGTAATGGGATTGATAATAGAAAAAAAATTGCTTAAACTATTACTCCAAATAACTAATAAACAGAAGACAATATTAATTAACTCCATAGTGAAAATACTTACATAGTCTTATTACTTTTGTTTACTGCTAAGTTTGCAGGTTTTTTTGGTCTATAACCAAATTTCCGAATACGTGGCATCTAAAAAAAAACGTAATAAACATTTTAACAATACATCGTACCAGTAGCTTGGCAAATTTGTACGTGACACTCCCATGATAAGCGGGTGGCGAGAGACGTTACTAACCGATGACGTTGTAGGCCGCTAGGAGTTACATTACCATTGGTCTGCAGATATCACTAAGTAAAATTGTAAATTAATTTATTCTATTATATTGGATGTGAAGTCATTGCGCTGTATAAATATATGCATTCTTATGACTCGGTGTATTTTGCTATATCTATTTAATTATTATTAATATATATTAATACTCATTACTCTTTTAAAATGAAAACTAAAAGTACGCATACTCTTGACGTCCAATAACTTTGCCTTTTTTGTCCGCGGAACATAGAAGAGTAACATCTACCATGTCATATTTATGAATTGTTACCTAAGAAGACCCATCACAATATCCGCCATTTTGAGTTATAAAAAGGATGATATACTATATAATATGTACTTATTACATATATATATATATATATATATATATATATATATATATATATATATATATATATATATATATATATATTGAGAGTATATATATATATTATATATATACTCTCAAACCTCCAAGTTGCTATCTCGATTTACATTTTAAAAAAGTGTACGGTCAGGGAACAGCCGTCAGGAACGAATTTCTTCACATTTTAACCGCACCCATCCAAATCTCGACCTCACTAACAACTGCTTCTGCCCAACCATTCATTTCTCAAACATGTAAAAAGATGCTTAACCTTACCCATCCTTTTTTTTGAACTCACCCACAGACGCTTAACCCCACTTATTCATACCTTGCTTTTGTAAAGCTTAACATCACCCATCCATTTCTTGACCTACCCAACAGCTGCTTTACCTCACCCATCTATTTCTTGACCTGCCCAATAGCTGCTTAACCCCCTCTCATCCATTTCTTAACCTTCCCAACAGCTGCCTAACCCCATCCATCTACTTTCATGCCCCACGGCGTAATCTAAATCTTAACTATACTAAGAGCTGCTTAACCCCACCCATCCATTTCTCAACCTTATTAACAACTGCATAGCCATTTGTATCCAAATCCCGATCTTACTCAACAAATACTAAATCACATTCTAATAATAAATAATAGTATGAAACTCGTACTTACTTTTATTTCGGTTCGAAAAAGTATCAACTCCTTCACGTCACGATAAACGACGACTGTACCTACGACGCGCGACTTCTTCGTAATTTATTTTTTGCGATAGAGCGATACACCCGTGCTTCCACAAGCGCGTCTGAGCGCGGAATGATGAACCGCGAGTGAAAAATGTATGAAGAAATTTGCACGCGTTCTAATTTAGCTGTTAATTGAAAAATGTTATGATTTAGGTACAAAATAATTAGCTGAACGTATAGAGGACTATAAATGCCGTAATTTGTTATAAGTTAGAAGATAAAATATGCATAAAATTTATCTAAAATGGTACCTACTCAGACCCTATTTTTGTTAATTTTCTGTGATTATTGTAATGGTGAAAACGGATTTATACGAAAATTTTGTATGATATCATACAATTTTTATGATGCCAATCTGGAGATGAATAGATTATCTTTAAATTAAGACCATAATATCTTCACATTTGTGATTGCTTATACGTTAAAATGGTACCTGAAAAGCACTGTTATTTGTAGAAAAATGTAAAAGCGTCCTTAAATCATTTTTATCTGCTTCCAGATACCACAATCATTACTCTACAGCACCACCGACTCGGGGGTCTTACTCCAGAGTCATCCTCAAGACTTGGTGATCTCAGTGTACGAAGACGCGGCGCTGTTCCCCTTACTCCCTGAAGTGGACAACGAGGCCCGGGTGACGGGACATCGGACCAAGGACTACTACGGTAGAAGTACCAAGAGAGAAGATATGAATATGGAGATCACTTCTCCTGTCGTTGGATTTCAGTTAAGTAAGTTGTATACTAGTGTTAGTTTGCAAGTTATGAAGCTGTGAGTGTTCTTTTGGGAGAAAACTCTTCTCATAATATTGCAAATTTTTATTCACTAGTTACATAATTACAGTATAATATGATATAGAGTGATTTACACATAGTATGTCCGTAAGGTAATTAAAGTGCACACTTGAAAAATAATCGAACGATTTGAGTAATCAGTCAAAAGTGAAAGTTCCACTAATGACCACTAGCACCTAAACTAGGCCGAGCCTGTATTTGAGGTGCTAGTTTATTCCATTGACACTATTTAATTTAACAAAAATTATTTTTTAGTTCCAGGTAGACATATAACATGATTATTTTTTACAGAATACCCTGTATCGCGTGAATTTTAATGACAAGTAAACAGATGGTTTGACTAAAATGTGTATGAATTTAACACGATTTATCACATTCACAGACATGTTATAATTTATAATTCATTCATTCATCATTTTGTCCCAAATTTTACATTACAGTGGTTTACATATTTTAATAATCATAATATTGATTTGTATAATGTATTAAATTAAAATATACAGAAAATAATATTGTTTAGCTTAGTATGAAATAATGCTTATTTAAATTTAATTAAGATAAAATGTGATTAAAATTAGTTTTGATATATTTATTTTGAGAAGACATGCATTAATAAGAAAAACAATAGAATTCAGCTATTTGATAATTTCAAAGAGCCTTTCAATTTGATTGTACGACTCTGGTTTAAACCACACCATTAATTTATTACGAACTTCAAAAAGATTTCGTGTGTAAATTTGTAATACTTTTTTGTTATACAAAAATGGACCAACAAATTAGTAATCTGTTGCAAAAAAATGTTCTGCTATTAGGAATTAGACAAACTTTGTCTTTTCTTCTTGATAACAAACACGTTGATACTATTGGGAGCTTTTTATATGATATGAGATATTTAACTACCTCAGCCTGTTCCAGGTGTTATAATATTTATTATCATCACAAACATGGGCTCTAATCCGAAAATCATCAGTAGACATGTCTCGTTTTGTGATTCCAAAGTTAAATTTTGTGTAAGAAGTGTTGAGGGTCAGTAAATTTGTTTTTAGCCATTATGTTCTTAGTCGTAGGCCTTTCTCAGCTATGGTCCTAGCCTCCTCCCAAGTCTTTCCATGAAATATGAGAGCTATATCGTCGAAAAATGTAAACATTTTAGCATTTTCTAGTTTTAAGTCACATACGTCATTTATATATATTAAGAAGAGACTAGGACCCAGCACACTTCCTTGAGGTACCCCAAAATTGAATGGCGCACTGTTACTGACGATGTCCCCTATTTTAACCCGTTCTGATTTATCAGTAAGATAACTTCTGAAAAGATCATGTGTAATGCCACGTATACCAATTCTTCCAACTTTTCTAATAAAAGCGTAATCGGGACTGAGCCGGAAGCGCGTGCGAGGTCCAGAAATATGCCAATACATTTCTCCTTCTCATCAAGATGTTGGGCAAAGAAGTCAGTAAGTCCACTAACAGCCTCAGCAGTTGACATTCTAGATCTAAACCCATATTGGTTGTTTGATATTACGTTACTCTTATCCAAATATGTTAGCAACCTCTTATTTATGATTTTTCAGCGACTTTCTATAATGACGACAGAACAGAAATTGGGCTATAATTTTATATACAATTTTTGTTACCCGTTTTATGGATTGGATGTATTATAGCCATTTTGAATACTTGTTGGAAAACACCTGTATTAAGGCTAAATTAATAGTATGAGTACTGGTAAGAAATATATAAGGTTTCGCAATTTAAAAAAATTAAACATCTGGTCGTGATCTTTTATACGTATTTTGATTATCATATTCAAAGGTTCATAACCTTGTTACATAACATAACGTCCGTACGACATGAAAGGTCCGCACTGAATATCAGCGCTCTATTGTGGGTCTCTATGGACCAGCTATATAGCTGAGTGCGTACAGATTTGTCACAGATTGAATGTATAAGATTGATTCTTTTTCTTTTGTAATTATCAAAATCTGTGTATCTGTGGCAATTAAATGATTTTCTTTTTTCGTATTATTATTATTCAATATTATAGAACTATAATTATTTTAACTATCTTTAAACTTAATACATACATACATAAATTGTCATAATTGCCTGTTTCCCAGAGGGGTAGGCAGAGACTACGAATTTCCATTTGCTACGATCCTGACACACTTCTCTGGCTTCATTCACTTTCATAACATTCCTCATACACGCTCGCCGGTTTAAGGTGCTCTTAACCTGGCCTTTATCCAGAACGTCTCCGATCTGATCAAGAAACGTTTGCCTAGGTCTTCCCCTTACGACTGTTCCATTCACACTAGCCTTATAAACTTTCTTAGTCAGTCTGTTCTCATCCATTCTTTCTACATGCCCAAACCAACTTAACATACCCTTTTCTATTCTCGTCACTATATCCACTTTTATGCCGCATCTCTCTCTAATCACACTATTCCTTATTCTATCTTTCAGAGTTACACCACATATATTTCTCAGCGCTCTCATTTCTACAGCATTTATTCTGCTCTCATGCTTCTTTTGCCATACCCAACTTTCACTACCATGCATAAGTGTAGGTACTAATAGTCCTCTATGAACAGCCAAACGTGCCTTTTCGGATACATTTCGACTGTTCATAAAAGCGCGTAGAGCGCCATTCACTTTATTGCCAGCAATCGTTCTTCTTTCAATATCTCCCTCATGTGTACCATCCCTTGTAAACAAAGTACCTAGATATACAAACTCTTTCACTTGCTCCACTTGTTCTCCATCAATCATAATATTGCACATTGTCATGCACTCCTCTCTTTCAAATACCATTACTTTCGTCTTGCTTACATTCATTTTCATTCCTTTACTCTCACAAGCATCATGCATAATAGTTACCATCGCCTGCAACTGTTCTGCCGATGACGCAAGTATTACTTGGTCGTCGGCATAAAGTAGACATTTGACAAGTAACCCATTCATTCTTAATCCGATTCACAATCTTTTAAATCTTTCAAACAATTGTCCATGTATAGGTTAAACAGCCAGGGTGACGCTACACATCCTTGTCTAACACCTTTTTCGATGTTAAACCATTCTGTGTAAGTCCCATTTATCCTAACACAAGCTCTGGAATCGTCATAAAGAGATTTCAGAGCTCGTGTGAGGTTACTATTCACTCCATACATGGACAAAACCGACCAAAGTTCATTCCTCACCACTTTATCATAAGCCTTTTCTAGATCCACGAATGCGCAATAGACCTTTTGACCTTTGGCCAAAACTTTCTCGGCTATGCTCCGTAAGGAAAAGACCTGATCCGTACATCCCATACCCTTTCGAAATCCCGTTTGTGCATCCCATATTTTCTCGTCGGTTACTTTCACAATCCTTTCAATTAACAATTTCGCATACAATTTATCGACGACGCTGAGCAAGCTAATGCCTCTATAGCTTTTGCAATCTTGCTGTGAGCCCTTTCCCTTGTATAAAGGTACTATGACGGCCTTGCACCAATCATTAGGTACAAGGCCGGTATTCCAGCACAAGTTCAAAAGGCGGCACAACTGATTTATTAAACTTAATAGATTTGAGATATAGAGGTAATCGAAATCTTGCAAGTATGTATCGACACACGACAAGTTATGTTGCTGACCGTATGACGAGGATCAAGTTTAGCTCGCTTTCCATATTTTTTTGTGAGATTAGTTTGTTTGCAATCTATCAGTGATTTACTACATGGTTTGTTGTTAATTGTAATCATATTGCCTACGGTCGGGTACTTGACAAATATTCCAACAACGGACAAAAAGAACAACCAGATTCGGAACAACCATTTATGGATCGACAACACTCGGAATAATGGCAATGGCGAGATGACTTCTTAATCCACTACGCCATGTGTGCAGTCAAAGTATTAGAGTTCGAAAAAACTCTTTTACAACAGCTTTGTCCGTCCGTCTGTCTGTTATACAACTATCAACTCGAGTACCGTAAGAGCTAGAGACTCGCGGTCAACACCATTCGACTCAGCATAGTCGATATACCCCCGAAATGACTATAACCTTTGACCTCTGACTTTCAAGGTCACGTGGTATCACGTGAACTTTGCATATTACATTAACTATTTTTTCGAACTTTAAGATTTACGGCAATCTATTGCCGTTTCTCACTTGTTTATAATTAAAATGATTCGTTATTTGAATTTGGAATATTCTGGCTCCGCTAGTGGTATGACCGTCGGTGTGGTTTGTTTAGTTATAGTAACGCGGTGTGTGATTGTCCGCAGACAACGCGTCGCTGCGCGGCTCGCTGCTGGAGCCCATCATCGCGAGCGTGCGCGCGCGCGCCGCCGGCGGGGTCGACGCGCGCGCCGCCGTCTGGGACGCGCGCGACCGGCGCTGGCGGGACAACTCTTCCGGTATACACACCTATATTATATACTGCCTCGGTAGCCTAGTAAATGCGACTAATGTGCCCGTGTATTTGAACCCGACACCTCATGTCTCGGGTTCAAATCCTGGGCCGAGTCAGAGAGAAGTTGGCGATGTTACGCACTTCTGTGCTTTGGGAAGCACTTAAAGCCGTTGGTCCTGCTGCTGATCTCTACGGTTGTGATGAATTGTCGTTCTATCGGATTATGAGAGTTGTTACGGTTAAGTTCATAAAATCAACACTTTTTGTTTAATACAAATATAAAATATACATTTACCATAACAATGAATGTGTTTACAATTATTCCGTGTAAAACACTTAAAATAATTAATATTTTCGCCTACAAAATTACGTAAATTTGCACGAAAAATACAAAAACGTAAGCTCGTGTTGCGTGATTTTTAGATTATAACAGTAGAAATCTATCCCATTTTACAACTTAAACGAAACATAAATAGTTATATTACAATTTGTCCGTCCCAAATATTTAAGTTATTCGTTGACAATAAAGACACATATTTATCAAAAAAGCACTTCAAATCCTCCATACAATTTGACTATGGCGGCCGCGCGCCAATTTGAGTTTCGATCTCTGTCATTTAGTCCAACCGCGTCTTACGCTCGACGCAGTCTTAAGCACTATAATTTCTCCCGTGTGATAGGCGGCTCCGTCAAGATTGGCCGCGTGATCGAAATTTGGCCTGACGAGTATTCTTTTATCTTATACTAAATACATAATGTACCCTCTGCGGTCGGTGTGACAAACGCGACAACTTCTCCTCAATAACCTTCGAAATTTACAAATTAAACAATAAAAGCAATATTATTAATATTACTTTTATTGTTTAAGTTGTAATGTCTACTTAACAAAATTAATATATTACGTTTTACTTTTCAGATTGCAAAATATCCCACGTGATATCAGAAATGATAATCATGAGCTGCACCAAACTTGCTTACGTGGGACTTCTGCAAAACGTCGAAACTGGCATCTACGGCGCAAGAACCGACGGCGCAAGATTCAAGGTATCCCACCCAGCTGTATACGTAGGCAGTTTGATTCTCATCGGATGCATTAGCTGTGCCATACTCACTTACATAATGTGCTACCCAGCTATACAAATGGCTAAAAAAACCAAACATGCGTTGATAAACACTTGGATAGCGATAGGTCTGCTATGCTTCATGTACACTTTAGGCATTTATCAAACGGAAGATGTGAAGCTGTGTCAAATATTGGGCCTCTTAATACATTACTTGTCTTTGTCCTGTTTGCTATGGATGTGTGTGTCTGCCAGTAATATGTATAAGTGGGTGACGAAGACCCACAATCCGGTTAGAACCCCTGAAGATGATATTCCACCCGATGTGCCAGTTCAGAAGCCAATATTAGGGTTATATCTAGTTGGGTGGGGTATAGCCTTAATCGTTTGCGGTATTTCCGGAGCAGTGAATCTTAAAGACTATGCTGGGTATTCACAGTGTTTCTTAAGCACAGCGCCCGCTTTGAGTGCGCTTTTCGTTCCTGGAGGGATTCTTTTGATATTTTTATTGATATTATTTTTATTAATACGCTGCACGATTAGGAATATGAATGTGCAGCTATCTGAAGGTACGCAAGCGACTGAGAATGTTGACTTGGAGATGTGGGAACCTCAAAGTAATGAAAGGGCCGAAAGGAGGAGTTTAAAATCTGCTTTAGACTCTGAAGTTGAGGATATAGAACATACGCCTATCATTCAGTTGAGAGCTCAGGTCATTGTGTTGTGTCTGTACATGTCTGTGTGGTCTTGTGGTGCCATCGCTGTATACCGACCGCTCCCAGCATACCTACCGTACCAAGAAGACATTTGCAGTATAATCTATGCTGTATGCGCGACGGTCTTAGGTACCTTTATATTGTTTTTCCACGGAATAGCAAGGTCTGACGTCAGAGCTCAATGGTCTATGATGCACTGCTACTTACAGAGAAGTAAACAGTGTTGCAGAAACCGAAGTGTTTTTGACGCGAATCAGCAGAACTTGCCAGCTAACCAGACTGCCACGCCACCTATACAACCGATACCAAACGACAATAGGTCACGGTCGGGTAGCCGAAGTTCTAATAGAACGAATTCTAAGACAAACAACAGTGGCACTTACAAAGCTGCCGCCGAATTAAACGGACAGACATTACAGAAAGATAGTCTTAAAAATATCAATGGTAAAGCGCCGAATATCAATTTAGTAGTCTTGCATAGACAGCAGTATAGATCCAACAATTCTATGATGACGTACCCGGACAATGGAACGATAGGACCCGAGATCTTTTACAACCCGAACCAAATGAACGTTGCCAAAAAGTTCTTCAAGAAACAACGGCAGAATATGAAGAGAAATTGCCTAGAACTGCCAACAAGGAGAGATTGTGACAATGATTCTCATTTCTCACTGCCGTTGCCAACAAAAGAAGCTTACAACGGTGTAGCTAATATCATCAACGCGGGTTCCAAAATAAATAACACAAATATACATGTAGAAAGATCTAACAATGGGATTAAAGAAACCAGGAATGTCTTGAATCCGAATTTGTTGGAAGAAGATTCGAAAGACAACTATAAGAGCTATTCCACAGATCGTAAATCTTGGAACAAGAATGAGGATCCAAAAATAAGTCGCACACAGATTATGAACATCTACACGAACGTGCCGGAGACTTTAGTGCCTCAACATCAAGTTGTTAAAGCCAATGTGCCGAAGAACTTTAATGGACAGCGTAGTAGCGTTTCTGAAGAATGTTTACAAAGTCACGCTAGCGAACAACCAGAAATGAGAACGATTTCCCAACAGTGCAGCTTAGAATACAGTTCTGCTTCAGAAATAGCTATGCCTCATACTTGTTCTGACCAAACATTAAACACTCATTCCGAATTGACCTCGTTTCAAGAGACGCATAGTGCCTTATGTTCTACCAATGAAATCACAGATACAGAGAGCTTTGGACAGTACATAGATTACCTTCAACCCAGTAAAGAAAAAGAAAACGCTATCGACAAGTCCCTTCAAGACATTTCAGAAGAATGCACCATGAACAGCGACGACATTAACAGATCAAGTACCCCACATCATATAGAAGCAGGTTCGGGGGAATTGGATAATCTACTTCAAAACCAAGACATGGAAGGGTCTAAAGAGAAAATGGACGATGATAAAGATACTTTTTTCATGGCGAAAACGACTTATGATTTTGAGACTTGTAGCACGAATGCTAGTGAGCAAGGGTTTGAGAATGAGAGTGATATTTACTGTCCAAATTATCAGATGTCTGAGGTCAGTATTCGAAGTCATGGACTATATGCTCCTTCACCATCATCCATGTGTCCAAATGAAATAAGCTTCAGCAACGAAGACGTATCAAACTTGGAAAGCCAGTATGTCAACTATGACCCTGGTTGGAGACAAACTATACAAAGCAATCCTAAATTAGGAAAGTACGTTCCAACCCCTGCTCTAAGCTGTCCTGAAGTGAATCGAGACAGTAGTCCTGTCTCTTTCGCGAGTGAGATAGATGAGTTGTACACTCAGATAACGAGGCGGGAGAGTGACAAGGAGAGAACACCGAGGAAAGAGACGGGGTTAGACGTGACACTGAACAGTGACGTCACGTTGAAACCGGATAGTGACAGCTGCGTGAGTGAAGCGGTGTCAGATGTTGAAATAAAAGGCGAAACCACTGTGTAAGTGTTTTCGGACTTAGTGAAAGATTTTTGTACTTTAAAAGTGGCATTTTTGATACCTATAGTATGTTTTAGGTAAATTTCTTCCCTTCTTTAGTGTTTTGGAGTAATTTACGTGGAGTGTTATTAAGTTGTTGGGTACTGTTGAAAAGCTTGTGAGTCTAGAAAGAAAAATATTCGATATCTATAGTATTTTCTCAAAAGAGTGTAGTTTTATCTGTACATCTTATTATGGCGGTAATTCTGATTCTATATTTTAAGTAATACAAATTAGTACCGCAGATAGCATAAATTTGAAGAAGACTATAGCTCACATATTAGCATTGGCGATCAGCATATTTGTTACTTTTGGAAGTTCAATTGCGTCTGAGCACTAAAGACCGCAAATTTTTATTAAAGTTTATATAATTTTGGTTTTGGTTATGTCAATTTCATAACTATAACATGTTAAACGAACCAAAAATATATTACATAATGACTCTGAAATGCGATTTAGTCGCTAAATGACACAATTTTGATACTGCGATCCACCTCAGATTCGATTGCCGATCGTTGATGCTAAAATTGGCATA
Source organism: Catocala nupta (assembly GCA_963675205.1). Taxonomy (NCBI): domain Eukaryota; kingdom Metazoa; phylum Arthropoda; class Insecta; order Lepidoptera; family Erebidae; genus Catocala; species Catocala nupta. The sequence continues at coordinate 27,209,555 of OY776093.1, forward strand.
GCTACTATGGCCTACAATATTAAACATATAAAATAGATACATTTAAAATCTTGAATGCACAAATAATTGAATTACTGTCAGAATAAGATCCTAAGAACTATATATTATGACAAAATATGTATCTATGATTACATCGAAGTGATTGTGATTTGTATGATAAAGGACGCGGCACTATGACTTCTGCTTACCCATTAACATTTATTGACTGACACTAAAACATTACTAACATTCAGTTCCGGTGCAGATTGACGAGACACCATATTTAGTTTAAATGACAAAGTAAAATGTTCCTTATTCATATAGATGTAAAGTTGAAATTGCATTTTTACTAGCTTTTGCCAGTTTCTTTTGGCAACAGTACTTTTTTCTAGATTAAAGGTATCCCATGTCCTTAAGAAGCAGCGATAGCTCAGTGGGGAGACCAACAGACTGCAATGCAAAGGGTCTCGGGTTCAAACCCACGTCGCGCACCTCTGACTTTCGGCAGTTATATGACTTTTCGAAATGATTGACAATTATCGTCTACTTCGTTCCTCGGAGAGCACGTTAAGCCGTCGGTCCCGGCTGCCATGAACATCTATGGCAGTCGTTATTGGGGAAGTCGACACAAAAGTTCCCACTGGGTCGAAGTGTCGCCGGTCTGTACTGACTGGCTCCCACACAAGATAAGATAAGATAAGGTCCCATGTCCTTTTCTGTACTTCTGACAACGATTATGTAAAATTTCATAATATTAGTTGAATGTAGCGACTGCTTTTTAAATTTCAATCCCAATGACTATTTAGTAACAAAATCGAGGTATAGGTAGGCGAAGGTATATTCACAATTTTTTAAATTTTTTGGTCATTTTATTTTGAGAAGGTCCGTCAAACTGCGCCGAGGCTATAACATACTGTTAGTGCCATTTAATATAATTGCTGTAATGATGTTGTTTACAATTATATATTATTTAATTTTTATTCATATCAGTAGTTAATAGTTGAAGGGACTCACTGGCACTAATCTAATCGTTGGGAGAATATAAACATGTATCGACGGAAATAATATTTTAAAGTCCTAAAAACAGGCTTATTATTTATAATACACCTTTGTTGCCGGGACTTGCAGGCATTAGTCTATATGTATGTATGTTAGAAATAGGAAGGAAATCCCTTTTGTAGCCGCACAATATATTTTTAATTATGTAAGAGTAAACTTGACATGTCAATCCCAGCGAAACCTTTTTACATTTGTGATTTCTACTTATAGTTTTCTAATTAAAGTGTTATTTTATCGACTCGGTAATCAAACCAATAATTATACACACTCACAATATTTTAACATCGAGGCAGCTCATCATTGAAGTACTTACTATATAAATTTCCTATTTTCGTTACATAAAATCTAATAAGACTGATTTTGGCATCTATATTACCAGTAAATATATAATTTTAAACAACATCTCATCAGCGATCTTTGTATAATTTCTTGAATAGCATTTAAGTTGTATAATTATGTTAAACTGTATAGTTATTTATTATTAAGTTTAAACAGTCTGAGTAGAGAGATAATGCTTATGTGTTGTGTAAAAATGCTTGAGTTACTAAAATACGTAAACTACAATAATTCTATAAAAATCTTCTTGTGATGTTATTCTTCCAAGGTCTGTATAGTTGGATATGAGAGCAATAGTTTTGTTGACAACGTTGTAAAGAGGTATATCGTTGGCTCTTTCACTCGACATTTAAACGAGCATGAGGACCGATTCAGAAAATTTTAGTACAAGTTTTATAATATTTGTCATCTTCGAAGGTCTGTCTCAAAACAAGTTTAATTCGACTAAGCTACTTATCAGCTATCAATATGTATAGCTGAAGGCTTTAAAAACTCGTAGCTATAAAGATAACCATTTGTACAGATATCTGAGTAATACAACAAGATATCAGAATAATATAAGTAGCTTTTGTAGGTATTCAGTTAATTAAATGATTGGATTTTGTAGTGGTTTCATAATATTGATTCAGCGAAACATTGACTTGACTGTCAATATGAAAATTCTGAACTTAATAATTATATCTCACGATATACGTCATTGAATCCGAATCGATCGATAACTAATTGATCAATTTGATTTGTAGTTCGATTCGATACAAAATCGTTAAGGTTCTGAATCAGTCATTTTGTTCATATGCGTGGTATTAGAGTCAACGATCTACCCGCATTTGTAAAGTTGTCATTTTGCCGATATCGCGAAGGAAAACATGATGTAAAACAAAAGTAATGTGCCAAAATCTAATACAATACTCCTTATCATTTTGTACTTAGTTTACAATACTGTATTTGTATACATTGACTGAGAAGACTACCCGCCTTAAGTCTAGTCCATATCGTGAAGTAAGGGGTGAATATTGAAACTGAACACTAAGTGTATTGTAACATGGTACATTTTCAAATAGCAATATGATTGATTAATAAAGAACATTTTTAAAATGGTATTTCTTGTTCTTTTTTGGGCGATAAATAAACTTATTTTCGTATATAATATATATGGAAAGTGATATGTTGAATTATTTATGAAGTTTTCTAACTACTTGACTTTGCGAATCAATTCTAAACTGATTGAAAGCTATTCTTGAATCTGAAGAACATTTTCGTTTATATTTATGATTACTAAAGAGTAATATGAATGTTACAAAAACGCAAACCCATTTTTAATCAATTGTAATTAAGTTTCATTATTTAATATTTTTGTAAATAGACTTAAAGTCAATCAGCTGGAAAGTTATAAGTGTACCCTTAAGTGACATCGAGTCAATAATTCACCCCTTACAGAGGTCTCATTTTGTATCAAACCCATCTCATTTTTGTACAAGTTTTAGTGAGGTACAAAGCGAAATGTTCAGAGTGTAACGATTCGTGCCTACTATATGTCTGGCCTAAGTATGTATGGCTTTTATATATGTATAACAAATGAGATAGCCTATATATATAATTATAAAATATTAAATAAACTGTGTAAATAAATAATCAATTTGTTTGTGAAATTGTTTGATATAGTAAATGATAGTTGAATAATATGAGTGATATCTTTATATTTTGAGGGTAAATTAATTTATTATCAAGTGAAATTCAATTTGAATAATTTCGATATCAAGTGGAGGGGTCATGATGAAAAAAATGGAACATTAGCTATATTTTATGTTCTACTTAACCACATATTTAAAATTTGTCATAATAATAGCAGGATTTAGGATCTGGAGTGATATCTCGGTTGCCATGGTAACAATTCCACGATTATAATTCCTGGAATAAGTTAGGGTATCTCATTTGTTATATCATAAAACTCTTAATAACAGTCATAGTTGAACCGCGTTGAGATTTTATCATCAGCGATAATTTTGTGATATATACAGAAATAATTCGGTTCTCACAGATTACATGTATACAGATGACTGGTTTACTATGACGCGATGAAAATCAACACATAGATGTGTGCGTACTGAAAGTAAAAAGTTAATCGGTTGGTGTCAATTAGTGCATTCGCCCAACTTGATCCAAAATCGTGTGTATTTTACTGGCCTTCTGTGCCCACGTAATTTGTGCTTCGATCGAACTATGACTGATATTAAGGGTTCATGTAGATGAATATGTAGTATAATTCTCTATACAGCTAATGTGATATAAATCTTCCTTTATTTGGCGCAGTTGAATGCGCGCGTAGAGTAGACCGCTCTATATTATAATTATATTATATGAGATTTGTGAATATTATATTGATAGTGGAAATTTATGAATGGTTAGCTTTTTGTGGAGCATATTGCGTATTAAAGAGGCGTTTGCACTTGTTTTTGTTTTATTTTATTAATGTTGAACAACGTCATAACGGTTTTTTATATAATGTTGATCGGCACACGGCTACACATCAAGTTAAACACCCTATATACGCATAACTACGCTATATACAAAATAGAGAATTGTCGGCAAGGGACAGTGCATAGTGGTGTCGATGTAATGGTAAGGATAGAGCGTAACAACAATATAACGCACGATTCCCAGCGTTCAACTTCTAATAGTTCACAAGTCCAAACAGTCTAGGTTGATGTGTCGCTGTGTGTACAACAATTTTCAGTAAGTAACATATTTTCGATCAGCTTTATGAATGAAATTAAGCATTTAACCTCTCAAATAATCCAGTTATTAAAAATACGAAAATACAAAAAGCTATTCAAACAAAAGAAGTCTGTCATAACACAATTTACGTTTTAAATAGTCTGGTGAAGCTCGGATGCCAGCGTCCTAGCGTTGCTTGAGAGGTTAAAAATGAATAAGTACACAGCGAGAATATTAGAAGTTGAACGATGCGAATTGTGCGAGAGAGTGCGTTATATTTTTGTTATTTTGTCTCATTCACGCTGAACGGGACGTGACGCTCTATTCTTACTATTACATCGACAACACTATGCACTGTCCCTTTCCCGACAATTCTCTATTTTGTATGTAGCGTAGTTATGCGTATATAGGGTGACTAACTTGATGCGTAGCCGTGTGTACATAAAAACAAGTATAATAAAAAGAGTTATTAAAAGTATCATTATATTAAAATAACACATTCAATAACAAACATAAAACACACCATTGATACACATGCTTCATACATACTCCAATTATTAAAGTATTTAAACAAAAGTTTAAGATAAACATAATAAAATAACTACATCATCAATAAGAATAAAATAGTAAACAAAATAATTATAACTAAAATGTACAATAATTATATCAATGTATAATTAAAACATTTTAAAAGCCTCATTATTTATCTACTTTTATGGCACTGTTTGGGCACACTAAATAAATAATCATAATATATTATTTTAAAATATATGATATAGGAACTATAATCACTGGATATATCAATATTCGCCAACCAATCCAACCTATATCGCCTTGTGTCACACAGGACAAAGACGAAAATACACGTGACACGAAGTACCACATGTTTTTTACCCTTCAGATTCAGGTATGTAACAAAAAAAGCGCAATGTGTTACAAAATATATCAAGAGACAAAAAGACTAACTTATATTTATTATTAAAATCAGAGTTGTTTCAGATAGGTATCTAAAACGATATAACAAAATGGAACTTATGACCTTTTGTCATTTTATCATCCAAATATCTTTATATAAAATTGTATTCATCGTATTTATTACGTGTCTTAAATAAAAAAGGCTCAGCAATTTCTTTTTTGTTACTTTTGAGCATAGTTTATTACGAAGGCATAAACAATATTCCTGTACATTCTCATACGAAGAATATAAACCTAAAATTACTTTCAACATAGTGTGACTTTACGTCGCATAATTTATTAATATTTACACACCAACATCAACACTCATATATCATTACTCAGACAAACTTATAGTCAACGCCGTGGTGACGTTACATTACATTTACATACATAAAAAAATCAATAATTTCATGTAAGATCATCTGTACATTTTTACAATAATTCTGAGCAACCTACAGTCACGCTTGTGTAGGTGGCAGCACTAGTCTGGCAGTAAGCTCGCGCCCTCTGTCGGCGACTGCTCCGAACACGCGCCCCATTAGGCCTCGCGGCATTTCTTCTGCTAACTTCTCTTTAACTGTAAATAAAAATTGTTTTATTACATATTTATCTATAAGGAGGAATGCAAATTTAAATTATGTTTAACAACTTTGACAGCATGGGTGGCAATCAGAGTCAGGGTTTTTCCTACACGACATAAAATACGGGTTAGGAGCCTTCTGCGCTCACCCACAGTCCGCGTAAAGTTGTCAAGGCCATGTGAGGCCAAAAACTAACACATAAAAGAAACTACATAGAATAATTATGTAACATATATTTCTCAAATAGTGGAGCCGAGTGGAGCGTCTTTTAGGTCCATTGTTTCAAACAGAGTTATGTTGTCTGGATTAGCAACAGCCAATCCAAAATCATTTGGCATGACATAAGTTTGATTTCGATATATTGTTGACAGGATTTTGCCTGCGGTTTTGCTCGCGTAAATGTTGGTTAGGTTAGTAAAAGATTTTTTTCTGGATGAAAGATACTCGATATCCTTTTATGTTCCTCTGAAAACGTATATGCGATATTTGATGAATATCGGTCGAGTAGCTCAGGCGTGATAGCGTAACAAACAAACTCACATTTGCATTTATAATATTAGGTAAGATTAATGGGCAGTCCTACAACTAACAAGTAAAATTTATCCGAAAGATAAATCTCATGCTGTCTCACCCATGTTAGGTTAAATAAGAGAGATGGCTAGACTTATCTTATAGATAAATGCTATCTGAAGTTGGTAGGCAAGCCCTAAGTCTTTGCGTAACCAGGTGTTAATTGATTTTAATAAACAGCTGTTTGTTTACTAAGATTCTATATAAGATCCTTTATTTGTTGTAGTTAATTTCGTTACTTACCAATAAGAAAGTCGATAAGCACATCAGACAGCTCTTTACTCCCAGGTTCGGGTTGCTTCACGAGTCTTAACGTGGAGGCAGTACAATATTGCGCACTGGCCACTAGTTGGGCAGCAGAGTCCTTATTGCCGACCAGTAAAGCTGCTGGAGATGTTCGAAGACCTGACTTCACTTGCCACCATGCTGCTCCTGCAACCAAATAATTCTAAGTATCTTCTGTTTGACGCAGCTTGCCTTTAGCCCAAGGACCATTACAGTGTGAATTAAAGACGTGTGATGCTGCTATTATACAAAAGATGGATCTTTCGACCAGGCTGGGTGATAGTGCCTGATGGGCTGGGAATTTGAATGCGTGTAGTAACTGGTTCTGTTAAATTCACGTGATTCAGGATCCTGGTAAAAGTTGTACGGATTGATGAATGGTTGTAAGTGGTGACACTTCTTGTTGCAAGATGTAAGTTTTTTACATTTGTGGAGCCTGCCACAGCAACATTATTGAGTCGTTCACATGTCTCTTTTGTCAAAGCGAGGAGAATTCATTTATGTCGTAACTATGTAGAAGTATTACCTATATCAAAATACTAAGCAGGACCAAATTCTACCTAGAATGGAACTGCTAAGTATATAGATATAATAATTTTGGTTCGTTTTCTGGGGAAAAAGAAGATGGCTAACTTACCTCTAACATAATTTAGCGCGCCTGTCCAGTCACACGCTCTGGAACTTGTCCATTTTCCTTCTCTGTCTTTCATTTCGCCTTCAGCCAGCCATCGCTGGGGGAAGTGAGGCCACTGTAACAAGAAGAACAAAGTAGTTGCAGTCTAATATGATGGAAACATAAAATACACGTGTTACATGAAACACCAAATGACACATTATTACTTATCATATTGCCTGCGTTGCCGAAGTCTATTAGCGTCAGTAAACATGAAATGAAATACCATTACCACAAAGCGAGCACTTGGTTCGTTCTCTCGGTTCCAAAAGGTTTGCTATCACAGAACAGAGAAATTAAGTTTGTTCTGTGCTCGCTATCCTCACGTGGGACTCAAAACACAGTTGCTGAATTTAATATAAGTATTATTGTCTCTGTGAACTCATTTGGGGATATGTAGTCATAAGTTTGTACATAAGTACGTAGTAGGTATCTACATGCATAAAGGAGTATGGAAAAAGTACTTATAAAATAACAAACTTGTATAAAATGTAGCACTCTGTGACAGAAGGCTGCTGGGGGATACTGCCAGTAAAGGTTCGGGTGTGGAGCATCGATGACTGCGAACTTGCTGATGAGAGGACCTCGCGAATGTACGAGGTACCTGCGAATAACGAAAACATATTATACTTATGCGTGTTGTATTATAAATATATACAAAAGATAAATAAACAAATAAATACTAGGCTGCCAAGTTATCTACCATTAAAACACGTGTGAAGCTTCAGACCAGGCATGGGACAGTCTGTGTTTTAGAGTTCGACAAAACTCTTATACAACAGCTTTGTCCGTCCGTCTGTCTGTTATACAACTTTCAACTCGAGAACCGTAAGAGCTCGCGGTCAACGCAATTCTACTCAGCATAGTCGATATACCTCGAAATGACTATGATGTCACGTGATACAATTATTTCGAACTCTTAGATTTACGGCAATTCATTGCCGTTTCTCACTTGTTGTTTCAGCTTCAGCACGCTATAAGAGCTATTATATCTTTTCAACATTGCTTAACTATTGGCTAACTGCCTCAGTGGCGCAGCGCTAGTGAATGCGATTTCTGTGTTGTGCCAAAGTTCTTTGGGTTTTTGGTCAAGAAGCAGTTCTCAATACAGGAACAATTATTTTTATGATCTACACATTGACCTACTAAAAAAGCACATATTCTTCTGAGACTGGGTGTATTTTGTGTCCAATCATTATATCTATTAGGTACACACGGCTACACATCAAGTTGACACCCTATATACGCATAACTACGCTACATACAAAAATAGAGAATTGTTGGAAAGGGACAGTGCATAGTAGTGTCGATGTAATGGTAAGGGTAGAGCGTCGCGTCCCGTTCATCGTGAGTGAGATAAAATAACAAAAATATAACGCACTCTCTCGCATGATTCGCAGCGTTCAACTTATAATAGTTCGAAGTCCAAACAGTCTAAGTTGATGTGTCGCTATGTGTACTCCCTGGGACACAAGGCGTTGAGTTATCTTTCATATTTGGGCTGAGTGTTAAGTAAATTGTAAAACCATATACCTAAACTACAATAAAACACGTAGAAATAGTTCAAATTCCAAGATTATGCAATCCTCTAGGATATTAGACAAACTATTTATTAATCAGTTAATATTATCAGTATCACGCCATGCACGTAATCTACGAAGAGTGAAAATACAATGAGTTGGCGCCGCGCGTCACTATCTGCCCCCAATCTTGAACTTTAAACCCGATACGGTGTTGCGACCGATAAGTATTGCACTTGATAGCTATGCATTATTGATTTCAGTTTATTATATTTAATTAACTGAAAAAAGATAATAAAGAACGAAATATAATGATGTGATTCTTGTTGTCTTGTTTTTTTATTTTACTGCCAAGTTGACAAAAGTAGTGACTGCACGGATGCTATTATTAGGGGACAATAAGAAGGATTCCTGATGATGGACGGTGTAGTGGTTTACGTGGCTGTCTCTTTGTGTCACTGGCGCCGAGAGTTCAATCGGGACAAGCTTTTGTGTGATTCTCAAATAGTTTTTTCGAGTCTAGGTGTTCTGTCCATGTGTTTGTAAAGTCCACCTCGACCCAAGAATTGTTCCTAGTGCGGGCGTTATCTTATTAGATGAAAATAAAAAAGAAGCTTCACTTGCCTTAGTGACACAGTGAAAGCGTGAATGATTGGTCTACTATTCTGTCGCCGAGAAAGTAAAAAAATATGTTTCTATATTGGGACTAAAGAGACAAAAAGTACCTATAGGTACTAGATTGGGACAAAGAAGGAAGCTGATAGTTTTTGACAGGTGCTGTCAAGTGCCAAATGCTTAATACTGCAGGAAAATTAAAGTCACTTGACAGCATTCTCACGTATCAAGGTTATATTCTAGAGTAAAAGCAATGCATAATATAATAATACTAGCCCTGTATATAAGCTGTTATACTGATGGACACGGACCTCTTCTCGCAATGTGAGAAGGGTTAGCCCGTAAGGCACCACGCTGGCTCAGTGCGAGTGCCGAACTTCAGATATCTTCGAGAACATTATGGAGAATACTGAAACATGCAGGTTGCCTTACGATATTTTCTTTCAACGTTATAGCAAGCGATAGCAACATCGAAAAGTTAAAGATGCGTGCCGTGCATGTTGAAAAATAAATTGACGACATTTAAACTAGATAATTATTATGGCCTATTTTTATTGGTAGATAACCCGTATTACGTACATTTGCCACGTCATGACCGCATCGACGTATATCCTCGTCAATATTGATAAACTCTAGACAACCTTGGAAGTGGCAATAGTCCAATGGATAGTGCATTAGAATTTTAATCGAGAAGTCGTAGGTGCAATTCCTATTACTTGTACTACCGATGCGTTGGACGGCAACAAGAACACACTCCTGACACAAGTAGGTAGGTACCTATTTAGTAATAAGAATACTCGTGCTCGAGAATCAAATTGGTAAGTAAGTAGGTAGGTACTAATCTTAAAAAAATACGTGCTGGTATGATTAGTGCTCACTCTTTAGGGCTTGGTGGTGCCTGAACACCCCAATAGCATTATCCCTAGGACCAAGCCTAATAATGTCTCTTGTGAGCAAGGGTAGGGGAGACCGAGGCAAGTTGTGACAGAGGAGAGTTGTGACAAAGACGATTTCTCGGAACCTATGACCGTTAGCGAGCTAGCACCAGCGCACGATTGTTTCTTTAGAGACGCGCTACTTGACGTAGTACGCGCCAGAGGCGCACGACAAGTGGTTGTGTGAGTATAACGTCTGCATGAAAAAAAAAATGAAAAGTAAGTATTTTATCAAAATTTTGATTGTATTTATATCGTGACATATTACATTCACGTGGTTATTCTATTTTTGCTTAGACTGTGTGGTTTTTGAAGTTTCAAAGCGTGGCATTGTCTTGCTGTATTTGCATCTTGTTTCGAAATTACGAATTATTATTCCGACCAGGTCGTGATTTTTGGCACCTAGGAGAGTTGTGACACGCTGTCACAACTCTCCTATTTAGGTTTATTTTGTCCAATCCAGAACCAGAGAGATCGTCAAGTGTTCAAGAAACTACGGCCAATGTAGGGAACAGATCCCATATTTCAAATCCTACAATTGGTACAGTAGAAAACAATGAAGCAAGAGTTGTTACGCCAAATTCAACTATCGGACCAGTTGAAAATGATGAGACAAGAACATGGTATTTAAAAAGGAGGAGTGCATGACGATGTGCAATATTATGATTGATGGAGCACAAATGGAGCAAGTCTGGGAAACAGACGTGAATCTATGTATCTATGTATGTACATCCACAGACCAAACCACGACATCTTCTAGCAATCCATCTTTGCAAGCAATAACGCAAATGAACCCGTTGCCTCCAAGTCTACAGATCGTATTCCTCTTGCCACTACTTCTGATGTGTTCTCGCCAGAATCAGTAAGGCTGTTGCCAAAAGCTTCACCAAGAAAAAAGAACCAACCTAATAGACGCAAGATTAAATCAGCTGTGCTAACCGACACACCTACCAAGGATGAAATAGCTGCCATAGAAGCCAGAAGAAAGTTAAAAAGTGTGAAAGAGCGTGTTCTAAGCGAAGAATAGAATAAACCTTAAAAGGCCAAGGCCAAGAAGAAGACTAACAAGAAAAGTGCCGAAGAAGATGCAGAAAATGATTATTTTTGCTTGTGCTGCCTTGAATCCTAAGTCAATAGCAGATCAAATGAGAAGTGGATTCAGTGCCTGGGATGCAAAGGCTGGCTCACGAAGATTGCACTGGGGGCGAGCTGCAACGTCTGTCATAATTGTTTATCAGATTAGATTATGATTTTTGACTGACTTTAAAACGACTGATCTTGTAATGATGCCATAATTACTTACAAAAGTTTTAATACTTGTTATGTTAATGTTTCATGTTATTTTAGTTCCTACAATTATGCCAAATGATAACTAAAGTACTTTTACATAAAAAAAATCGTGTATTTTGTTTATAATGCCTGTAAAAATATTTTATCTTTCAAATATAGTCTAGATATACAGCTGTCACAACTTACCTTGGTACCTGTCACAACTTACCTCGGTGTTAGGAGAGTTGTGACAAAGGGAGTAGTTTCAGTTTTCGTGGATTTTCTCAGAAACCTTATAACATTCAATGACTCTGATAACTGCTTTCAAAAGAGTAAGGTTCGAGCTACATTGAGGCAAAGAGTTTATAATCGTGGTATGTTTTTTTAATAAGATATATTCATATAAGTAAAAATTGTCACAACCCTCCTCGGTCTCCCCTAAAGACAATAACTGTAGAAGGTCTTCCAGACGGAATTTCAGTAACGGCGGCCAATCTTAACGGAGGCCGGTTACCTGACAGGAGATGTTATAGTTAGGTACCTATGTAAATTATTTAATACAAAGAGTGGAGTGCTGTTTGTTTGTTCCGCTGCCGCGCCTTAACTTCTTGACCGATCATCATGAAACTTCGCATAGGTAGATGTTGTCAGGTGTACAGAAAAGAACCAACGGTACCTCTACTCTAGAAAAAACGTACTGTTCCGGGCAAAACGCGACCCAAGCCGCAAAAAATCTTCAATTTATGTATCCGCTTTTCATACAATTGACTGCCTCTGCTGCGCAGCGGTAGTGAATGCGACTGCTGTGCATTAGGTCTCGGATTCGAATCTCGGGTCGAGCCAGCAAAAAAGTCCGCTAAGAAATCTCAATAGCAGTCTGGAGTTAGGCAGTTAGCAGCGTAAGACACACCACGAGTGTGTCTTACGCTCCGTTGATCTTGCGCCTGATCTCTCTCCGGTCGTGTCGGATTGCCATCCCATCGAATCATGGGAGTTAGCGAACGGAGAGTGCACTTGAACATTGAGACAACTACCATCTTAGTCTCCCCGCGACATTGGCTGCTGGAAAGCAACCAAAACGTCGGAGAAAGTGTAAACTTCAATACAAATAGTTTTAATAATTAAATTAGCTTAAAAATTAGTAAAGTTCAATAGTAGTGTAAACAGTTATACAAAATAATTGTTTAACTGTTTACAAAAAAATTTCATATTTTCATAAATTATTATGTAATAAAGTATTAAATAAACAACGCGATAAAATCCGTATAAAGTAGTTTAATTTCAATGAGTGCACTCGTATTTGCGCACACACTTATAGTATCTACCTATGAGATGACACTAATTTGAAAGTACCAATGGTTCTAATTTTTAAAGTGTCATTAGCACTAATTTAAAAAGTACCTACCAACGGCACTATTTTGAAAAGATAGTGACTGAAGGCATATACGACGTGTTTGCATAATAATAAGATTATTTTAAATAATACATTTTACCCTGTTACTAATGACTCATCAATAACTTGATTAATTATGATTCAATATTAGACAGTTTTCCTCATGATTTATATTTTTCCGATTTACATATATATGACCTCATAAGGGGATTCAATCAATAATGATAAATAGGTTTTAAGAATGCATTTACTTAGATAAGCGGTATACCTAAGCAAATGTGTCATTTCCAAAGAAATATGGAGATAGATAGATAGATTTTCCGTACCGGTATTTTTGTTCAGACGAGTCTTCTACAAAATACCTGATGGGTAACAAAAATACTGGCAAGATTTTTGTCTCGAGAAGGGATTGAAAATCCGCGCTTTGCAGTAGCGTGTAGTTCACTTAAACCACTGCCGTCCATGCAGTCAATAATTCTAGAGCTTGCTTGGTGTAGTCTCAAATTACATAACATTAGGTGTGGTGGGATTAAGAAAAGGTTTAAAATTAGTTTTAATCAAATCCAGTGCAAGAACTTCTCCTGAACTCCTGCACTGTCGTCGTTTTTTTAAACATACTATGGATCTATCAAATCATACTTTAAACATAGATAGATCCACGATTGTCTTTCGGAGAGGTAGCCTATCTGTCCTAGCTACAAGCGCAAGGCATATTTCTCTTCCTTTATTCACTCTTATTACATTCACGCCCTGCTCAGTTCAGCATATTCTCAATCTAACTATTCACAAAAAGTGCTTCTAATAGCTATGGTTACAGAACTTCTACCCAGGTCACCTGTCTTATTCATATTTGCATTCAATATTTTCTTGGCTTAATATTTGTCGGTCATTCTTTTAACATGCCCAAATCATCTTAGTAGGTACCGACTTGTCAATTCTTGTCACTATGTCTATTACGCCATTTATTATATATAATTAATTTATATTAATGATATATAATAAATCTGAAGATAATTCAATTATTGCTTGAGTAATCTACAGATTAATTAGTCATTTCGATTCTTGTAATTGAAATCTTTATCTGTGGACTTCCGTTTGTCCGGTTGGTTTGCGGTTTACAATTATTTTGAGATTCCGGTTCTAATCCTAGAATGAGTAATGTGTTATTAAGTATTTCTTTTTGGAAACGTTCGCTAGGAATATGAAGTCTGGAGTCTGGTAATAAGCACGGCAGACACAAGATTGCTCAATTCCTATAGTGAAGGATCTAAAGAAGCCTGGTGAAATTGGGGTCTAATTGTGAAGATATCTCTTTGAAGTGAGTCTATTTATATATGTATCATTGGCAACGTGCTTTAACTATTCAATCACATGATGGGCTGATGGTACTGGTGAGGCCAGACGCATGGCAGACGACGCCCTACATCGGTCTGTTATCGCTACAGATAACGCCACTGTTGTGTCATATGTGTTATAATTAGTTATTGTAACTTATGAGTTATAGATACTTTAACCTACGAGTAACCGTGGCTTCGCCCGCGTTTTTTTAAATAGTATCTAAGATCCTTTCGCAGAAGTAGCTATGAGATGAAATTTATATCTAATTAATGATAAGAAGGTTACGGGCTCCCTCCCTGGCCGTAACCTTGCCAACGCTACAATCCAACATGCCAACTCCTTATATTAAGAGAAAGCCTGTGCCCAGCTGTATCAATCCTATTCAACCCAATAATATGAGACGTGCCAAATTCATAAGTTCAAAGAAAGCTTGTTTCACATAATGCCTCTAAGCTGGATACTAACCCAGCGCACGTTGTTATATAGAGTATTCAATTAATTTAAATTATTTAAAACATATGTTAGCATATTAAGTATACGTGATGACTCTGCCAGGGTATCAGAAAAATCTTCCACTACTATACGAGCTCAACCGAATAAATCTGAACGTACGTCGCACGTCAAGGGATGATCGCTTTTTGTTTATGTGGTTGATTGGCCGTGCGAGTAAACAGCGTTAGTATAATTTGTAGCGAAGCTAAGCTAAATAAATTATCTCAAACGCTGGTCAGCGCATCTTTAAAATTTCCCGCCAGGTGCGAATAAACAATCTGCTGGGGCTGATTCCATGCTGCGTAACCGTGAAAGAAACGAGATCTTTCACTCAACTGAACTTTGTAACTAATAAAGATAGCAAACAATTTTATATTCTTTCGCAGACGTGTTAATTATTATAATTAATTGAGGTTATTAATCTTTTTATAACGCAATATATTACGAACAAAAGTTATCGTTTATGTCAATCAACAGGATAGTAAAATTACTGATTACCTGTTTATTTAGTTACTATATTATTACTGTATTATTTACTTTTGTTTACGAGTATTTACACTTGTCTGTCGTCCGTGCTACTGAGTTAAAACGTCTGGAAGGATTCTACAAATGGCTCTGGTTTTTAAAAATTTGCTCTCCCTCTATTGTATTTGGTTTGATTAACGGACACAAAGTACTTATATCCAAACTTAAAAACACCGTAGGTCACATAAATAGTTATCCCGCGTGGGATTCGAATCCACAATACTTAGCGAAGAGGCAGCGGTGAGGCGACCGCTTGTCTGCTACGTAACCGTGTAGTCAATTTATTATTTACTTAATCTCTCAATAACAGTACCTATAGGTGGCACGATGATTAAAATGGTCGTCCGCTTAATGATGAGAGAGATGAGATCTTGGATAAGGACCGGAATCCAGGTATACACAACCGAGCCGGTGCTTACTGGGATGGTAAGACTTTCTTTAAATGTCATTTGTAGAAGAAAATCATAGCGCTCAGAAAACGGGTGTGATCTTGTGGATGTTGAAAGTATGTTTCCCAGTCGAGATGCTTCAAGTCAAGAAGAGAGAAAGGTAGCCAGCTATCCTACCATATTAAAAGTAGTTTTTTTTAAGATAGACTTTTGTTGAATTCAGTAGAATCGGTATATCTTGACCAGGCAAGTACTATCTAGTACTTTAGTACTAGAGTAAGAGTGCCGGGGGCCCAATTATCCTTTAGGCCTCTTCCTTTCCTCTTATCCCATATGCTATAGTGACTGCGTGCTAGTAGGCAAACTGTGTGCTTGTCTGCCACCTATGGGACCATCCATAAATTACGTCACACCAGTTTCATGATTGTTTGATCCCACCCCCGTCCTTGTCACACCTACTCACATTTGTGAGACTCCCTCTCCGTAGTTTGACGTCACATATTTTGGAACTTTACATCTAGAAATTATTAAATTAAAACAGCAGTTCCAAAATTAGTTTTATTTACATTTAGGAGTGCCCACTTTTCCTCTACAGTGTCAGTCTACAGCGGGGTATTACTGTTTTTAGATATATTAGAGTTCGAAACTTCCCCTCCCCCCCCTTAACGTGTGACGTAATTTATGGATGATGCCCCTATGTATTTTACGGTACGATACGGTACGGTTAGTATTAGCTTGGTTGTGTTGCCTCTTTGCTTTGGTAATATTAAAAAAAACACACAAGGCTATGCTCATAAGCCGCGATTACAGATTACTATCAGGAAGATCACGGACTCAACAGCTGCCAACAAAAATAAAATAAGTAACAATACCAATGCCAAATAAAAGCGATAATTGCAATATAAAGACTTACCAAGTAAGCATGCCGCCAATCCCGAATCCAACCACAACTGCTTGCTTAATCTCTGATACACCAAGAGCTCCAAGCAACGCTGACAACTCCTCCACCGCTCTTGGAGGGGACAAATTGCTCCGGCTACCTCCTTCACTGCCGCCCGTCCCTCTCAGATCCAGGGTGACCACATGATGACCAGTTTCCGCTAGTCTTCTGACCAAAGCGACCCAGTTGGGCGCCCACATCGTCCCACAATCTGGTGCGTTTTTGAGTATTATAACTGTTTCGCCTGACCTGGGGCCTGTTTCTACATAGTGGTATTTCACTCCCTACAACAAGAAAGATATTTAATATTGCGTAACGTTTACGCGAACGTTATACATTGTAAATAAACTACTTTATGCGGCTTTTATCGCGTTGTTTATTCTCCATGTGAATATGGCTGCTAAAAAGCTAATTTAATGTATTTCTAATGAATATTTTATATAAATATTAGGATTCGCCACTCCTTCTACATATAAACTTTAACTGTGCCAAATTTCATACTCCTCCGTCTGCGCAATTTTCGTAAAAAGGGGTACAAAGTTTTTGCTTCACGTATTAATATATAGATTATTTTAATTAGAACTATTCTTAGTCCACCGATGATATGCGATTCAATAGATTAAGTAGGAAAATGATTATGAATAAAACTATATTATTAATCATTTATATAATTGCTAAGCTTATCTTTTGGGTTTATTGCAGTATTTTTTGTAGATATTTTACAACAAGAAATTATCAGCAGTTTTGCCGGGTTTTAATACTGTACCCAGAATCCATAAATAAGTACAATTAATTTGGCTTATACATATATTAGAACTGAAAATGAACATAAATTTTGACTCGAGATATTTGAACTCTAGGTGTTTGTAAATCACTCAAACTCACAAATTAAAAATAATATATAGGTAGGTACTAGATTTTGCTCACGTTAATCGAGATTATGACAATAAATTTCTAATCCTTTCTTGTGCCCTTGACAACGTGTACCTACCTACCTATATAATTTCATCATGATCGGTTTAGTACGGCGAGAAAGCGTAACAAAGAAACTAATTCACATTCGTATTTATAATATTGGATAGGATAGTTAGGATATTTATTGCTAGCAGCTATTTGCGATTTCTTCCACATATAAATGTAGCTCATGCCTTACTTGGAATTCAAACTATTTCTATAAAAAAAATAACAAACAAAAAGGTTACTCATGCATATTATATTGTAGATAATATTATTATTGTTGTAGATAATATATCAATTATATTATTGTAGATAGCACGGCGGTTTAACCTTTTATCAAAAAAGATACCCACCTACGGTTTTCAACGAATTCCGGTAAAAAGCGTAACGAATTTAGTATTATTTACAATTACAACAGACAGCCATAATAACAGTTCATCTAATCATAACAGAGCCATAAATAATCACTATTAATCAATCTGTTAAATGGTTTCTTACATAGCATTATGTTTTTATTACTCAATATATGTTTCCATGAATTTTGTAAACAAATGCAAAATGGCAAATGTTGATAATTAAAATAATCGAAATAAACCGTATAGATAAAATTGTTAACATTCATACACATGAAATGAAATGATTTCTTTTGTGAAATTAAGAAACATTAATTTATTAATAATTAATTAATATCAAGGTAGGCAACTTGTATTGATAAAGGTATATTTGTAAGAACTCACCATAACTTTGATATAACAATGCGTTCCAACAGAAGAATCCACAGTAAGTTCAACAGACGGAACACTCTTATATTGCCTTCTGTGTCCTTTCCACAAACTTTTCACAGACATTTCAAATATCTGCCACATACCCACAAACACACATTTTAGTATTAATTCCACTGCTTGCCACCCCGACACTACTTGGAGAACTTTAATTTTTCTCGCGCCCATTTTCTTTACGTACGGATATGATATTATGTTGTAGTATTAAGCAAATGTGGCGACGATCTCAAAGGTCTGGTTTAAATTGCTCCACTTGCCACGGACGACGCATTCTTATCAATTTTATCGGAGGTTTGTCCAAGCAAACGGATATCGAACGTGTTCGATAACAGACTATCTGTCAAAGTGCGTTCTCTAGCGACGTTTGCACTTGTTTTTTGTCTTTTTTACTCTACGATAATGGAGTATAAGTTTGTCTCTTTCGTTGTTTTGTTTACGCGTTGCATTTTGCTGTCTACCCACAAAGAATTATGTGGATTTCGTAGTTTAATTTCATGCATTTACTATAGGAAAGCAAGGCAATAAAATAAAATATATTCGTTCAATGTCCAAGGTATTATCCGTTTTGTCATTTATATCATGTTAATGTAGTTTTATTTTGATACTACTTTCATCATATTTAACTCTGACACTAACCAACACGGCATCGTCACAATTTCTTCATTTTCCAGTCAGTTTTCAGGGCTTCAATTGATTCGAATGCACAATAGCTCTAAAAATAAATAAGTGTAGATACTGCCTACTATAATTTATACCTGCTTATGTTTTGTGATTTCTGCGTAGAAAATAATATCTATAGGTATTCAACGCTGCGCTGGTTGTGGCGGATGAGTTATTTATTTTAACTAGTGACCATTATCATTATTAAAAATATGAGAAAAACATATTAGGTACATAAAACCTCTGCTTGGCAGTACAAGTTGAACAAGTTTAGTTACAGCCAAATATCTTTATTTTCATAAAAATGTGTAAACACTTATTGAACACGTCAATTAATTAATATTTTAATAAAACAATATAATAATAAAAATAAATAAAGGGAAATTAAAATGCTGTATTGCAAAAACTATGTTTAAAGAGTAGAAGAAGCAAGTAAGAAACTCATGGTCACTTTTTTAATGGGGAAATAATAATTACAATAATTTTATTAACAATACAAACTAACTTATTACCAACTTCTTTGTCCTAGATGAGATTTTTTCCCTTATACATATGTAATAGTGTGAACCTATAAAGGAGACGGGCGGAGTCCCTTAGTTCGTCAGGCCCATCGCGAACAAGAGTGAAAATGTAATCAAATTACTGCTTAAATCATACAAATTATATATGTAAAAAATAAAAGTATATTAATGGTGGTATTAAAGATATATTTGAGTGTATATGTATAATTCTAGGTTATAATAATGACACCATTTTGTAGGCACGAAAATTGTAGCTACATATTTGTTTATGGTTTATATAATTATAATAAGTAAATCATATATATTTTATAGATAAAAATATTTTAGGTATAAATAGTAATATTCATAAATACTATTATATTGCTCTTTGATTAGTAACTTGCGTGGAAAAAAATGAGGCTCAGCCCGTAGTGACTGTAATTAATATCTTGAGACAACTTACACAAATATCCAATAACAACAAAGCCAGGTCAATCAAAGATGCAGTTTCAGAATCCAAATAAATAGCCAGGTCACAAATAAATCACAGTCGCAAAAATAAGTACTAGTTTATAAACATTCACTGCGCACAAGTGCAAAGTCAACACGAATGTAACTTGTTGCTATTTTTTACAGCTTTATTGTTCCTTATTGCCATTCCGTTTCTGTTATTGAATATAAGCCTTTTGATCCAACATAAAAATAAAATAATAATAGAAGAAGCGCACGTATAAACATAAAGTCAAACGCCAGTAACTATAGTTAAACATACCTTACCGTGATTGATATTTATTTAAACTATTATAACTGTTCAAACTGGCAATTGAGACCATGTATTGTATATTAAAAACATTAATTTAAAAATAATAAATAGTGCCCTTATCTATTTTTAAGGCTGGCAACATTAGAAACTCGAAAAAGCAACTGTTTCCAGTTTTACAGTACGTTTATAACCTTTTTTCGTGATATTTATATCTAAACCATAGATTTTTCTGTTTACAGTAATTAAAAATCAATAAAAATAAGTACTTTTTTTCTGTATACATTTAACTTCTGTCCGTTGTTTTTGTGAGGGCCGAAATTCGCCGATGTCCTTTAAATGCTTCGGTCGCTACTAAGCTACGTCAGCCAACAAACCGTTATGGAATTATTTGATCTATTTTACTACGAATAAAGCCTTTTCCTATTTATTTTCTTGTCTTTTCAAAGTGACAGTCCAGTGACCTTGCACTAAGCTAATGCTGCTATTGTTTAATTTACCTATTTAAATAAAAATAAAACTAACGGCTGCCTATTTTTTATTGACAGCTCTATAGCGCGTAACTAGTTACAAAATAAAAAAAAGGAAATCCCTTGGCAAACAAAGCAGAAATGGTGTAATGGTACTGAACTCTTTTGTCTTTGCCTATTTCTATATATTACTAGCTATTGCCTGCGGCTTCGCCCGCGTAAAAAAAGGTTATGTTATGTAATTAACAGTACCTTTATTTAAATAAAATATACATCCTATGTTACTCGGTGGTAATAAAGCTTTCTAATACTGAAATAATTTTTAAAATCGGATATGTAGTTTTTGAGTTAAATTGTTGGAAACAGACAAACAAAAACAAATATTTTCTTTTTATAATATATAGATATAACTAGTTTTTAGCCCGCGGTTTCGCTTGCGTAAAAGTAGATAGGTTAAGTAGATTATGTTAGTAACAATATTCGGGCACGCCACGATCGTGGCGGTATATCCCGTTTTTGAAAAGTGGCTGGAGAGGTGTCATGGATCCCTCACCTTCTGGCTAACACATGTAATCACTGGCCACGGTTGCTTTAGCCAGTTCCTGTGTCGTGTGTCCGTCCCTCCCTCGGAGGGACAGTAGGGATTAAATTAGTGGTGCCCAAAGGATAGGTCTATTTGTGTAGCGAAAACGATTCGTGCGGCCCCGCCGATTGCGATTATGTCGAGGAACACCGTGGTAGGTTTAGACGGTATTACCGGAATGTCGCTTACCATCTGTCCCCGGTGAGTCCGACATAAACTCTCCGTCGTCCAGCGGAGAGGTACGAGTCAATGCATTCAACCACGTAAAAAAAAAGTTAGTAACGATATTATTTTCTACTATAATATTTCCTATATTACTCGGTGATAATATAGCTTTCTAATGGAGAAATATTATGTTAAATTGTTTTAGTAAATTTTAGTAGCACTTTATATTTTTTTTGTATTGCCTTTTTTGGCTGGTAATATTAGTATAGAAAATAGGTAGATAGATTAGTTGTGAATCTACGTTTACGCAAAGAGTTTATCTATGATGGTAACTTATTATCGTTTACGCTATCCTTATCGAATGGTTATAATTGGAGTCAGTTATAACGCAAATAGATAAATGAAGTTTTATGGTTAGACATATATCGTGATTGTAAGATTTAATAGGTTATCATGATGTTAAACTGTCCGGGTGCACTAAATGTGACGTTATATGAAATCGGTTACTTATGCAATCAATGCTGGATCAAATTATTTATGGTGCAGTGTTTTTCGTGGCAGCCTTGCTACTGCCAGTGCGCCGAATGTTATGGACTTAACCGGGATGGGGATAAAAATTTATACTTTATACAAATATTTGGTACGAGTCTGGGTGTTCGTTATTTTATGACCTCCGCCACAAATACCTACATAGTGCTGTTGTAGGTTCTAATCCCACGCGTTTTGCTGTGTCTAGGTGTATTTTATGTTTTTACTTGAGTTTGTAATAACAATATTATAGTTTATTTGTCTAAAATGTGGTATAATAGTTGGTATAATATTTTAAGCACAAGACACATTTCGCCAAGAAATATTGGCATGCAAATATACAATTATAAATTTCATTGAAATAATTACATATTAATACATAGTTTAAAGGTATCGTTTTGTAAAATCAGACGTGAACGTGTCAGAACGTGGCTTTAATAATATTAATAATGTTGTAAAGGTATATCGACATAAAAGTGTCATAGCAACTTATAGGCATATGACTAGCTCATTAGGACTTAAAACAAACATTTTAACAAATAATAAAACCGTCTTCATAAAAGAATAAACTAAAACAAAAAATGCACTAAAACGTTAAAAATTATTGCGAATTCTTGTGAATAATTAAATTATTGTTATTAATGGAGTCTGTGTCAGCCAAAGTAGGTTTGTAATTAATTAAACATGATTTGTCTTAGTATAATCATAACATAACATTGGCATGGACAATTACATACACAGACGCAGCACGCGGCGCGGGCGGCTGAAACCAATTCCAAAATAATGGTCAGATCTTGATCAAAAATGGGACCAAATGGAAAGCTCCAGCAAACAAAAAAAGAATAAAATCGGATCACCTAGGAAAAAGTCATGAGGCAACAAATTTGAAAAAAAATACATGCTGTCGAATTAAGAACCTCCTCCTTTTTTTGAAGTCGGTTAAAAAGGAAATGCCGAATTGCCAGGATCATCGTCAAAGGCGATCGATCCCTGCTTTTGCCAAGATCCTTTCTCTTGATGATATACAGACGTATTGCAATTCTATCTGTTCATGTTTAGATAGCTTTTATCCACGATTTTCTTTGCCTCATCATCATTATCTTTAAAATATTGTCTAATAGTTTTCCTTGTTGTCGAAGCTAAACAAATAATTTATAGATACGAGTAGAATCGGTGCGTGATTGAGTAACTGCTATCTAAGCTTCAATAGTTACCGCGCAACTTCGTCTGCTTAACATAAGAGAATTTTTCCCCGTTTTTGCAACATTTTACATTGATGCGCCGCTCCTATTGGTCGTAGCGTGATGTTATATAGACTATAGCCTTCCTCGATAAATATGCTATCCAACATTAAAATAATTTGTTAATTCAAACCAGTAGTTCCTAAGATTAGCGAGTTCAACCAAACAAACTCTTCAGCTTTATAATATTAGTATAGATTTTATTGAAAGTTTTTTGTACCCCTGACAACCAGCATGCAAAATTTTATGATGATCGATCGAGTAGTAAGGCGTGAAAACGTAACAAACAAACAAACTCACTCATTTATAATATTAGTTAGGATTATGAATAAGTAAGACTACAAACATTATTATTAGATACTAAAACTAAATATCTACCTATATACTTTATAATTTAAAAATCCATATCTTTCTCTTTGAAAACATACCACTTAATTATAAAAACACATAATATTGTTTTCTGTTTACGCGAATGTTATTCATTGAAATTAAACTCATTTATACGGATTGTATTGCGTTGTTTATTTAATACTATATTACATAATTTTGAAACTGTTACAATTGTAGTAGCAATTGAACTTTACTAAACTACTTTAAACTATTTATATTTAGGTTTACACTTACCCCGACGTTTCAGTTGCTTTTCAGCAGCAATAGTCACGGGGAGACTATGTAATACAGTGTTAAATAAACATCGCGATAAAATCCGTATAAATGAGTTTAATATAAACACACAGATAAAAACAATGCATCTCATAACCGGACGATTATTCGACAGTCTCAATATTGACCAAACACTATCAGGCACAAAACAACCGTTGGTTTTGTTTGGTGATGTCGTGGAGCCGTCTGCGACTGAGCACAAGGGTTTATTTAATAACAAATTAAGTGAGGTCGCGACGGTAGGCACTCAACCCGTCTACAAGAGGATAATGTCTTTAACATGCTTAGCTTACGTCTTGTTAAGTTTTTGTCGGACCGAAAATTTACCTGATAATTAAGATTAGAAGCGGCGACAGTCTAGTGCCGAGCCGAGGAAGACCGTTGAACTGCCACGCAGAGGTCTTGAGTTCGATCCCAAATAAGAAAGAAAAAGAATCATTTGCGAAGCAGACAGTACAAAAGATAATTGCTTAAAATAAAATAAGGATCCAGGGATTGCATTGCAAAGGCCTTTACAAATATACGATTGCCGGATACGACGTACGATAGCCTAGGCATAATAATCATTTTAGATCACAGAAATATAATTGTTTCGTGAGGGATTTAAACCCAACAACACTTAGCGCAGTGACAGTGATGACCCGTGCGTTTGTCCGCTGCACTTTCCGTGCAGGTAAACAGTTGAAACAGCAGTCAACTATTCTAGCACAATACTATATTTTTATAAATACTTTATGTTTAAGGTTACCTAAACATCATAATGTAGTAATAAGGCAAGTATGATAATTGTATAAATATAACATAAGAACACAAAACTTACCTAGACTGAATACCTGTGATTCACAGACAATTTTGTCCCATATAACTTGACAACATCAAACCAAAGTGATAGCATTCACTACATTTAAAGCATTCCTCCATTTTACTAACATAAATCATCGATTGAGCAACACTTACAAATAAATGTACTACAAGAAATAATTGATGATGTCACATTGTGCGGCGTATGATAAATATATTCACGCAGTAATGGGTAGCGAGGACATGCAGAAATGACTAGTCAGCATCGCTAACGACTACGAAAGGGTATTCGTGGTTATTATGACGTTTAGTCCACTGCGCAGACTAACTTGAAAGAGCTAAATTGATTTTCAATCTAGTTGATAAAGTGACGCCTGCTATAATGCAAGCAGCAATGTGATGATGAATAATTTTCTGCAATTTATTTCTGTTGTTTTTTTTTCTATACTGCGTTTTGTGTGAAGAGGTAGTATATTAATGTGAGTGGTTGCCGAGGGCTTGTAAAATTGAATTATAAAGTTGAGCCGTGAGAAAGGTGCTGTGATGTTTTTTTGTTGATTTTTCTTTAGGATGGTGTTAACTGACTGCCGCGATGGCACAATGGTAGCGAATACGACTACTGTGCCTGAAGTTTTGGGTTCGATTCCCGGCTTGGGCCAAGTGTAACTTAGTAGTGTAACTAATAACTAAGGAGCACGGCGTCTTGAACTGTCCGATAGATAGCAGAGCGAAATGTAGATGTAATACTCCTCTGCATATACAGGGATAGCCTCACGCCTATATCTCCGAAGGAATAGGCAGAAATATAGATATCCCTGAGTTTTTGTTAAATATTAAGTTGTTTATTACGGTCTTGTTTGTGAGGAAAATTAAGATATACCTAGGTAATATAAAATGGACTGATTTGTTAGTCTAGGAACATAAAACACGTGTTAATTTAATGTGAGGTTTCATATTCGTATGATACTGAGCTTTTCGGTCAGGAAATCCTCAGTAGCAGTAGGAACACAAGAAAAGTGCCTTATAATCGTTTAAAAACTCCTACTACAAATAACCTATAATGAAATACACAAACAAAACGCCACGTTCACAAACTGCAAGAACAATTTACACCTCCGATGTTCGCCGTCAAATTGGCTCGTCTTCTGTGTTTAGTTGTACGTGACCTGACAATATATGGCAGTGCGATCGCAGATACCTATCCTACTCATAATCGCCTATGTAGGTAATGTTCGAGTGAATGTAATAAGGCTGATTGCACAACGCTCCGTCGCGGTCGCCTGCACGCGAGGACGCCATTTTGGATAAAGTTGCTCATTGAATTATAATCGTTGATCGATAAGCTGGTATATAATTATTTAGGAGAGGGCAGTGGTTATAAATAATATGACTATAGAACTTCACTTTCTTGATTCTTCGGGTTAAATAGAGTGATTTTGGGTTACATCCAAGAAATTCTCGGAAGTAACACGGAAACCAATACTAATTCGTATTCTGTCGGTATACGTCAGAATATATTGATACTAATCCTATTGTAAGATCTGTTTATACCATGTTCTTGGAAATAAACGTTGATTTGATATACAACAAAAGGTTTGTCCTGTGTTGTATAATAATATCAATCCTGCATATAAACTGTTTCAATGATGGACACGAGTCTTTTTATAGTAGAAACGTTAGGCTATAGTTCATCACACTGGCTTTATCTCCGAAGTGTTATGATGAGCTACTAAACTCAGATTTTGTTAGCTACGTTTTAACTACCATATAATAAAGGTCGCGTAATATTGCCGTCTACTGCGCACTTTTGCCGATTCTGCGTTGCACTTTTATTAACAACATTGTGCTGATACTGTGAATTTTCTTACAGAAAGACAATAACATTTCACTAAAGGTATACTTGATACCTTCTTACCATCGCACAATCATATTCTTGCTTGCTACCCTCTTGCTGTAGAAAAGGCTTGAGTGATAATAAATCACCATTATATTTAGTTGCTATCACTTCGTTGTATCCTCATCCTAATCCTGCCCATGAGAGCTGACAGGATGCGTCGTCACGTTTCCCGACCCTCCGATCTGACACCTTTGTAACAACCAGTACATAAGGGGAGAGTTATAACTGCACACAATCTTATCTTTAAGAATATTCCACTTTTGTGCTCAATGTTATCTTTGTAATGTTTTGGTATCTTTCAGTCTGGATTTCTTTCTTTTGCATGATGTTATTTATTATTAAAACATGTTGGATAAGTAAGTATAGGTTTTTTTTGTTGGATAAGTAAGTTTACCTTTGCATATCTATTTTAACCATAGATATATAATATTTTAGCTACGAGTTTAGTTAAGTATGTTTACGTAACCTTCTACCAAAATTAGTAAACCCATATTCTGTCAATTTTTTTTTTGTGTGTGTAGTTATTTGATATGTTATATTATCTATTGTTTTGATAGAAATGTGACGCTTAGGTTCGTTGGAAGTTATATAGCGGATAGCGGAACTCTGATATAAACTCCGTCCAAAGGTAGTATGTACTTGAAAACTGTGTTTACAGATGTGAATCATTGCATTCGAATTATATTCGAATATATCGACAACATTATATATAAAGTTCTTGTTGAATCCTTGACTAGTGTTCCTTTGTACATAACTGTGATTATAGTCGACTAGCTGTCCCGCGCAACTTCGTCTGCTTCACATATGAGAATTTTCCCCGTTTTTGCAAAATTTTTCATTGATGCTCTGTTCCTATTGGTTGTAGCGTGATGTTATTTAGGCTATAGCCTTCCTCGATAAATGGCCTATCCGATAATAAAATAATTTTTCAATTTCGATCCAGTAGTTCCTGAGATTAGCGCGTTCAACCAAACAAACAAACTCTTAAGCTTTATAAATTGACTATCATTCGAATATTGCGCGTCACTAGCGCCCTTATAATATCTCAAAAGTTACAAAACTTATAAAACAGTATCGGGCGCGTGTCCGTGTGTGTGTCACACAGTACATAGGCCCGGGAGTGCCGGAGCCCCGGGTATCCCGGGGGACAGATCGTGCGATTGTCATGTTAATGTCGCCGACAGGGGGCGTAGCAGGCTCCCCGCGCGGTGATTAATTATTATTTGACACTTCCACCTCCCCTTATGTATGCACAGATTTCGTGTGGATTCTGCCATTGTTGTTTTATGATGGCGAGAAGTATATAGTTTTTAGGTTACGTATAAAAATACTTAGGTATGTATTTATATAGGGTGTCCGGTAATAAATGGATAACCTTGAAATGTCTCATAGTAGAACGGAAAGCCGTTCAGAAAAATGAAAAAAAAATTATAAACGAATTAAAAAAATATATATTAAAAAGTGCAAGCTATATTAGCATAGCATACTTTGACTGTCTATCTATTAGCATAATTAGTGTTTAATAATAAAACAACAAAAAACCGATGGATATCATTCATTTATGGTCGTAGTATACAAGAAAGTTATACATGGTAATTAAAAAAAAAACACATACCTCAGGTAGTAGTTAAGATAGATCTTTTTCATATTTTTTTCTGAACGGCCAACAATTCCACTATAAGACATATCCAAGTTATCCATTAATTACCGGACATCCTGTATATGATATAGACACATGCCTAGACATCCTCGTAGGATTTGCTTAACTTTTCCTGTTTTACTAATAGAGGGCAAGCCTATTGCGCCTTACCAAGCTGATTTCAAGACTTTTTGCTGCTACCAAGGGTTTCCCAACAGTTAAACCAAATAACACTTACTACACGTAAACTTTAGGCACAGGAACAATTATAATGTTTTTACTTAGGTACAAAGACAATAGGTACAAGTGTAACACCGAAATCTGTGGTAGGTAAGTATCTACGTGGACAAATGTAGGTACATGTACAATAAAAATGTTATAGTGAGAAACACAGGTAGGGAACAGCGTGTTTCTCGCTTAAAGGTGGCTGGATCTCCAGACAAGCGAATTCAGAAACTTGTATTTCGTCTAAACTAGGTCAGCTCGCCCGGAGAAGTATCTCCATCATATTCAATTAGACGTAGCCTCGTTATCCATCTTCTATCGCTTTTAATATGGGGAGTGCTCTGAGGAATTGTTCGGACTGATCCCTGCCGCTTCTTTTCGCCATCGTCCTACGCGACAGTCCATTACTGTGCGTTTACCAGAAATTTTCTGCCTCGCACAACTAAACTGTGGAATGAACTGTCGCCTGCGGTATTTGCGGACCAATACGACCTACAAACCTTCAAGAAAAGAGCGTACTTACTCTTTTTTAAAAGGCCGGCAGCATACTTTTAATCCTCTCTGGTGTTGCGGGTGTCCATGGCCGGCGATAATCGCTTACCATCAGGCGATCCGTCTGCTCGTTTGACTAATATCATATAAAAAAAAATATTACCATTTGTCAGCCACAGCTTTACTAAGAATGTCCCTGCCATGTATATAGCCCTGTATATAAACTGCCCCACTGCTGGGCACGGGCCTCTTCTCAGTCTGGGATGGGTTCGACCGTAATCCATCACGTTGTTGCCAGTGCGGGTTGGCTGACTTCACACGTCTTCAAGAATATTATGCAGAACTCTAAGACATGCAGGTTTCCTCACGATGGTTTCCTTCACCGTTACAGCGAGCGATAATTTTAATTTAATGCTTGCGATAATTTTATTAGCGATATTTTTAAGATTGTAGTTAAATAGAATACTAAGGGCTTGTATTACCACCTCCAGATAGAATTTATCAGTAAGATAAAAGTCTCGCCATTTCTCTTCTTTAACCTAACATGAGTGAGACAGCATGCGATTTATCCTTCGGATAACTTTTACTTGTTAGTGGTAGGAGTGACCGTAAACCGTAACGTCAACGTATTAATAAATGCGCAAATCTTTATAATTACGTTTCTTGCAGTTTACAAGTTTAGGTATCAGCAATAAGGATGACGAATTACTAGTATTCTACCTCGTTCAACTAAGCTTAATACTTTGGCAGAAGTGGTTTCACATCAGCAGTGCAATGGGTAACCCACGACCTCTCTATTGAGATCTCAAGCCCGTGTTAGCTATTGCTCCTAAGTAAAATTCGAGGCGGTTACCACTTCAGTAGAATTAAAATTACGGTACCTAAACAGGTATTATAATAATTTCTATTAACGAATAAACCAGACTTGCGGTTTCGTCTCGCCAGTAACACTACACTCACTAATCGGATTCGGTCCGCAAACGACACCCCTATTAAAACTTACAACGCAAAATTAAAGTAACACACGCTACCTTATAAAAAACCTATATATTACAAACATAACTTTACCATCACACAACATAATATTGTATGAAAAATTACACGAAAATACGGGTTAGAAAACGCAAATGTAAATTTGTATTCTTATAATACTGGCCTCATGTTACAAGGAGGTCGAATGAAATTGCAATAAGATATCTTTATTCAGTGCAGTATTGAAGGATAATTTGATAAATATCTCGGTTTCGGTGTGAAATTTAAGGCGTTTATTTTGTTACCTAAACATTTTATACGTATATCAATGGTATTTACCTGACTATTACACAAAAGGAACTAGATATTATTTGGTGCAGATCAATCTTAAGAAACCGAAATGTAAGGTGTAAACGGAATTAATCTGTGTAAGGATGTTTTTGTCCATTAATCTATCTGCCAAGAACATTTATCTTAGAATCTGTTGAGAATATCTCAACATTAACGCTTAAATCAATTTCGAATTCTAAAATTAAGTGAAGGAAGGAAGGAAGAAATATTAAAACCATAGATACGATGTGTATAATACAATCTTGACACAGTAACCAATCACAAATACAATGCTACCTACCATGATGAAGCGTTAAATCAAAAAGGAAAATTAAAGAAACGGATATGATAAGTACTTATGTCTTAAGGGAACATCACAATTTTTTATATTTCTAACTGTGAACTGTGTAACTGGAAAATGGATGTGTTATTTTTATATGGATAAGCTGGAATAATGGATAGGATAGTCTATCCACCTAATGAATAATGAAATACTAGTTTATTGGATACATAAAATGTTACTATAATGTCGTAGCCGCAACAGCTTTATAGCAAAAAAACTTCATCAATAACAACCTCAAATCACAGATCATTAAAACTCCTAGCGTCCACACGTTCAAAAACGAAAGAGAACAAAAAAAAGCGCGCCAATTCGGTTTACTGACGTACCGTACGGACAGTCGTACTTTTTAATTTCTTTTTTTCGCGTGTAGCATTAGCATGCACCGAGTTCGGTCGGTAACTGCGTTACGTGAATTATTCTGTGTACAGTTGAGAACGCGGACGATTGTTAGGTGATTCGGGAAAAGTTCGTCGACGGGAATTTCAACCTTATCTTTGTGAGTTAAGGCTGAGATTTGCATAGTGTTGTTTTGTAGTAGTATGGTTAGTTGATGCGTGCATTGTGCCAGAGTGCATTACAACAGGGTACAATGCGCGAGGGCCACTCGTTACCTACTTGACTGTGTAACTTCGTTTGTGAGTTCGCGTTGCCTCGTGTTAGCTGTATGCTGGAGAGCTCGAAGGACATGAGGAGATTATTTCTTATTATATTATGGTGATCCAGGCACTTTACTCTAAGTTGAAGTTCTAAATTTACTTAGTAAGCTTTAGAATATAATATAGGGCAATTACTTTTAGGTAATATGTCTTATTTCAGTTGTTGGTACTATGGTATCTACGATTCTTTGTAATGAAACGAAATGTTTTATTTTCTGACCTTTTTTTGTAAATAGGTAATATTAGGTATAAATATGATCGATTATACGAAAATGTGTAACATTATACTGACCACAATATTTTGTGGCAGACAATTCACTTACATAATTATGTATGTAAGTTAGGAATCTGAGCTAAATGCTTTAGCACGGTAATCACCTATACCTAATTGATCAGAGTGTAGGCCCAGGTCGTATTGCGACAATTGGTACCTACACTTTTATTCCGATGATTAGATCATTATCTTGCCTACAGAATTTCAGTAAGATTAAATATCTACTAGGGTTCTGTAAAATATTTGTAAGCAAAAAAACACCTTTCCTCGGCTTGGTATACCTAATACGAGTAGATGTTTTAGTAGAATTTCCTAACATTAATGTCGTCCTCAGCGCTCCTGTACGACAAGCCAGCATTTTGATTTCCTACGGCGAGGGTGCGTCACTCGTTGCGAGAGCTCGTAACACCTATTATGGCGCCCCTTCCAAAAAGATTTATTCAAAATGTTATTTTACACCGTCTATATACCCTGTTCCATTGTATTCAATCGGGCCATGTACAATAAAGTTGTAATTTGAAATAATGTTGCAATATTCCGTTCGATTTTCAACTTTATATCTATGAATTTTTAAGTGATGACATTGGACGCCATCTTGTTGACGCGTAGGGTGAGCGTAACTGTTATTGACTCGCGTTATTGAGTTATATTGAGTGGCTAATGGGTACACTATTGGTTTGTATTTGTGACACATTTTGATACACGATGTTTGAATAACGGTTTCATGACGTTTTAGATAAAATAGCGATATTCAATCAGTTTTTAACTTAACGTTTTGTAACTTTCAGCACCATAATTACAGGATATTACTGCTGAAATTTGAAAAATACTTACATTCATTCTTCCAGAGATGGAGATAAATTGAAACAATTTGCACTGTAATCAGATTCTGCAAAATGTATCCTTGTCAGTATATCGTATCTCTATCAGTCCAGAAGATTAGGGTCATGGTTCATAATGTTGACCCAGTATGGGTCAGCCAACTGCACTCAGTCAAAGCAAGCGGTAACTATTTATTACGCACACATCTAACTTCGAAACATCAAAGATTACCTTGAAGAAAACAACCTTACAACCTACCTACCTACCTACCTACCAAGAAGAAAACATATTTACTACTTAGGTGCTAAATATTTATGATAGTCCAACGCTCTCTCATCTATTTTTACTCTTTATTTCACTGATACTTATAATAATTTAAGTGACAAAGTTTATGTATGTTTATTGTTTGGCAAAGCCAGGACATAGATAATGCGGTAAACTCAACGTTTGTAAAAAAGGTACAGCTACGCTATAAATTCGCCAAATATACTATTGCTCATATTTTATAACTCATGTCTGCAAAGTGCAGTGCCTCGGTATCACAGCGATGCATGTTAAGATCTCGGGTACGATTCTCGGGTCGGCTGTGTTTTTCTGTCATGAAATTCTCAATTACATGCATGGAGTCGGAACTGTGCCCAACAAAGGGCAATAGGGTCGCCCTATTACGTGGGACGTAAATTCATAGTAAAGGAATATGGGTAGGTACCTACATTTCTATCTACCCCTTCGAGTACAGAGGCGTGGGATTATGTAACTTTTTGCAGAGTATCATTAATTTATAAGTATGTACCCGCTTATTTTCAAACCTATTCTGAGTACAAATGAATTCAAAATTAACCGAAGTCCAGAAGCGTGAATCCGCAGGTATTTCATTGTGACGTGCCAAGCTGGTGGCCGTGGCTGGGTGGCTAACGAAGCCAATTTGCCGGGTTCTCGGCTCCCGGCCAGTAATGAAGCACTCGCTGGTGCCGCCAACGAATGATAACGAACGGTTACCTAACAATTAATTTTGTTCTTCATTTTTCTTTTATTGGCTGTTCAGTTTTTAAAAGATGGTTTCGTTTCGTCTAAGAATTAGTACTGAAGTGTGTCAATTCAATCAATTGTATTAGCTTAACGTTTTTTTAATTATCATTTTACAATGAGTGCAATATTTTGGTTTAAATTTTGTATGCTTATTATTTTGGTTGTACAGTACACAGTGTGCGATTTAGAAAGCTTGTTTTTATATACCTACATAACTGAATTATTATTACATAATGCACATGTAATTTATTCCATAAGCTGTTTCATTAGATAAAAAACGCCAAGATTAAAAGTTTATGGCAAATATAAACTTTCGTTTATTTCCTTTCTAAAACATAAAATAATTTTTGATTATGTATATTGTTTCAAGAGTATAGAAAAAAAACAGTCCGATAAAAATACTATGTAAAGTAAATCTCTGGCGTGTTAAAAAAGTATTAAAGATAAAGAAAATGAAACTATAGATTTGCATTTCTAGTCTATAAACCGTAATCCTTCACATAGCTGGCTGCATCTCCCCTCCATCTAATCCGTACATCCCTCATTTAAAACCATAACCCATTCCGAATTTAAAAACG
The DNA here is from genome assembly GCA_963675205.1 of Catocala nupta. Taxonomy (NCBI): domain Eukaryota; kingdom Metazoa; phylum Arthropoda; class Insecta; order Lepidoptera; family Erebidae; genus Catocala; species Catocala nupta. The sequence goes on from OY776093.1 coordinate 27,243,493, forward strand.
TTCCACTTTTTCCGCAATCCCCGAGGACTGGCTGACTAACAACCGTAGTATAATCTGTAGTAGAAGTGACAGGCAGCTGCCAGTCATGAGAGTGGCTTCGTTACCGCTGCCGTGGCCGAGAGAGGGCGCTCGTGTCGCAGTTCCACGCCGGCTCAGAGCGCTTCAAACGATGACAATTATACAGACTTTGAGATGGTTTTGTGCTACAGCTAGGTATGATTAGATGGGTGTTTTTAATGGGGGTTGGAATTATAGGTAGGTATGCAACTCATTTGGGTTGTGTGTAGGATTTTCGACCTAAGTAGTGTTAGGAATACTATGTTTTTTTACTAATGTTCATAGTGCCGTGACAATATGAATCGGTAAATATCAGTTCAAATTGAGGTAATATTTTTTTCATGGCATTCTCGGACGGGACTCAGGCTGATCAGATATGCAGCCGACAAACTAACATGTTTATATTTTAAATATAGTTTATCCTTTTCGTTTTACTATCTTCTAGGTCATTATTGTTATTGTATTGATTATTATTGTTGTTTTATTGACCACAATGCAATCGACCACTATATTGCCAGCGAAGAAAGTTTGTATGTTTGTTTTTAGAATCGACAACAATTATTACAACTACTTATTAAAACTATTACCCCATGCCTTTCAATATATTTTCTTTGCTAAGAAATGGATTTAGAAATAAAATATTAAACTTAAGTTAACACTACAGTTTTTAAAGAGAGAATATCTTTGTTTGATTCGTCAAACAAATATATTCTCTCTTTAAAAACTGTAGGGCCTGTAACAGCCTATCTACTGTCTTCAAAGAACTTTGTAACACACAATATACAACAATATGGGTATAATATTTAAGGTGGTTGAGAACTGCGTTTAATTAATCATTAATATTAATACACCGTGATATGAACATCTAGATCTTTATCCATTCGATTATAATTTGTTGGTAATGTTAATTAGTTATTGACATAGTGCCGAGTCGATTGAACTGTCCTCTTCTCTACTGCTATTCAATGATTATTTGGCGGAAAGGACTTAGGTATTTGAAACAGAATATAGCCGATGTGTCCGTATTCTGCGATTTAAAACCTGGCTATGCAAATACGCAAACATCACTTATAAGTTATAATACATATATACCTAATGACCGAAACCAGAACAAATAAAACCATATTTCCTTTTTTTTTCATGTTTAATGCATGACCGCGTCAATTCTAGCTACTAATTATATATGTATCGACATATACCATGCAACGGGTAAGTTTAATATTGTTATGGTGTCTAACGGATAGCTAGAAGGAAGTTCGGAAGGTTTATAATGTTTTTAGTGACCATTTCTATATTTATGAAAAATTATTAGTATTCATGTTAACCCGCAGCTAGGCGCAGTTTCAGACTGTGCTACTTGAAATTGTTTGCAGTTATAGGTATTAATGTTAATTATCAATCAATTATTAACACATAAAATAATACCATGTATTATCACGGTATTGTGATAAAACATTATTTCATTATCATGTTTCAATTATTTATGACTGACATAAATATAATTAATATTAATTATATTTGTGAAACGCTTCATTATACAAGCGTTTCATATCTTCACACTCTGTATAGGTTAGGTATATCTTTTTAAATAGTGTTTTAGTACCGTACGTAATCATTTTTATTTATATGACGTGTTAAAAAGTGTTAAATGGGACTTCGTATTTACATACGAAATATGGATACCGTAAGTGTAGCGTGACTGTACATGGACAAATGAACATTTGTAAATTGTGAGGGTGGATAAAGATTCTTCTGCCTCACAAACGGAGCCATGACATCGCTGAACCAGTTAGCTTGTGACCACGTAATAATTTTACGTGTTTTAGATGTTTATGGCAAGCGGGGCCGACGGCAGTTCATACTCTATCTGGTAAGAAAACCTTTTTCTATTTCACTTAGATCCGGCGAAACGTTAATTTAAACTCTCACAGAGAGGTCTTAAAATTCTATCCCAAGCTTTGTCCACCTTTGACTTTTCGAAGTAATGCGCGTATTAAATAGTTAATTATCGCTTGTCTCAACATTAAAGGAAAACATCGTAAGAAAACCTGTACGTTTTAAAGTTCTCCATGATGTTCTCGGACATATGTGAAATCTGCCAACACGCATTGGACCAGTATAATCCTTCTCATATTGAGAAGAGACCCGTGCCCAGCAGTGGGACAGTTTATATAGAAAGCTGATATTATTATTTGTTTCTCTTTCGCGAGTATTTCCCTTATACGCTAGGAAAATACCGGGTCCTTTGGGAGGCTTACACGGGGACATGGGTCCAACGTGAAGAGGCCCTTCGAGAGTTTTAATCAAAGGTGGGATGGAACACCTGCAGCGGTACTAGCCGCAGCAGGCGTAGGACTATTGCTACGTATGGATTCTAATATATGGGCTATGGGTATGGGTGTTTGATGGACTGGTATATTGGTAATTATGGATGATAAAACGGCGTCTGCCCTGAATACTCTACTCGCTAACTCACTAGATGGGCCCTCTGAATAGCCACGATATTAATATCTTCGTAACCCAATTACCAAATGTAGATATTTCAGGATACGGAGTCCTTATGTTGAAGGTAGTAGATGTTGCTTATAGTTCGGGCCGACGGCGACGGCTTTACTTCCTCGTGTGTTTCTGTAAACGGTCACTATTTAATGTCACAGGTAGCTTAGTGGTTAATTGGGCGCCTTGTCATTACCTCTGTGCCGAATGTTGTGCGTTCGATACCCACACAGGACAAAAAACTGTATGTTCCACAAAGTCAAAGTCAAAAATCATTTATTAATTTATATCACAAAGTAACACTTATGAACGACAAATAGTTGTTCCAAGGATTTATTCGCAATACAGAAGCTGTCGTTTAAAAGTAAACATATAAGTATATATCTAATAATACCAGCTCTGTATTAAACTGTCCCAGCGCTGAGGTCGGGCCTCTTCTCAGTGTGAGAAAGGTTAGTCCACCACGCTGGCCCAGAGGGGGTTGGCAGACTTCACATATTTTCAAGAATATGATGGAGAACCTTTAGACGTGCAGGTTACCTACCTCACGATGTTTTCGTTCACCATTAAAGCGAGCGATAATTAACGATTTAATTTGCACATAACTACGAAAAATCAGAGATGCGCGTCTTGAGATCGAACTCTGTGTGGCAGTTCAAACCGTCTCCCACTAGGCTATCGCTGCTTCTATATCTACACTAGATGTGCCCGCGGTTTCACCCGCGTTTATGATTACTGCGCCGCCCCCGTGGGTATTAGCGTAATGTTATATAGCCTATAGCCTTCCTCGATAAATGAGCTATCCATCACTAAAATAATTTTTCAATTCGGACCAGTAGTTCCTAAGATTAGCGCTTTCAACCAAACAAACTCTTCAGCTTTTGTAATATTAGTATAGATATATTATGAAATATCGTGATACATACTTAAGTATATAGATTCTCTGTCATAGGTAGAAGGCAAAGGTGTGTCATACTTAATTAATATAATATTAGATAATGACAGAGAAGATGCTGCTAAAAATGACAATTTTAAAAATTTTAATGTCTCATTTTATTTGTATGACCCGTTCATCAAACTTGAGCCCTTACAATAGGTCGCAAAAATAAGCATAAATCTAAAGCCACAGAATGACTGAGGTACTTCTAAAAGTTATATTTCCCAAAAGTAATATTCAAGCTTTTCACTTCGCTTGTTTCCCACATTATATCATAGATGGCGTTACTTGTAGTAAAGATGGCTTCAACTAATGTGGCTAGGCTAAGTGAACGGAGGTATATTCTAAAGCCTTGAAGAGCACCCGTGGCGAATCAGATCGTCCACGATTAGATTAGGTACACTTAGAAGATACATACGAGCGATGGCATTTGAATATGTAGGTACGTATTCAACTTAAGTGATCTTTCGAGAGAAACGTTGTAATTTAAGCTGTTAGGTAATGACTGTGTTGTGTATGTTGAAAATTAATCGTTTATATACGAGTAATAAATGTACATACATATATTCACGCATATATGTATATTGTCTATGGGGCAGGCAGAGGTACCTAATGCATATTTAGCCAGCTATTATTATTGCTTTCGTACTTATTGCTACAATGGACATTTCCAGACGCCGTCGTAGGTACTATTGCGATTGTTAATATAATATTCTATCATATACACACAACACTATCTAGCCAAAACTAAGCAGAGCTTGTACTATGGGTACTAGATAATGGTTAAACATACATATATATCTACTTTTTTGTAAATAGCATCATATTATACATAGAAACACCCAAGCGAAGACAAACATCCATGTTCATGCACAAATGTTTGACTTGTGCGGGAATCGAACCCGCGACCTCAGGCGTTGCAGTCGGTTACACTAACCTTGGCTTAGATACAGGCTTTGTCCTTTTCTAGCGATGTTTTACAGAAATTCAAATAACAACTTGCTCGTTGTAGGTATATTTCTAGCCCGGCCAATATTACCCAACACTTGCTGTCTTGATAGAACCAGCCCAAATGAGATAATACATCTTAGGTTTAGCTTCAGTTTAACTCTTCGTCATTTGACTTATCTTAAATTCATATCATTTCTATTGTTTATCAATGTATGACAAAAAATAATTCGTTTTCTTTTGCGTCCAGAAATACATCCAAAAGTGTAAATTCGTGATCATTTATTTTAGTCCAGTCTCGAATTCACAACGACAATTCAATTTCGCCATCGAGCCCGACAAATATAAAACCAGATGACATTTTTAGCGACTTGGTAATCAAATACTTATAAGCGGCAACTTATACCACGGGAGCAATTAGGATGTCGATTCACGCTTTTTGAAACATACATACCTACATATAATATGAGCGAGCATTCATGGAATTATCACTTTGTAATTAATTCACTTCGAATAAATCTGTTATTATGTTTTTTACATACTGAAATATTTTGAAAAGTGATCAATATTCATCCGTTTCCATTTTTCTACCAAAAACTATTATACAAATCTACGTTCCGTATTTATTTTGTTATTTTTTATAAAGACTTCTCGGAATAATTCCTGTGTTTTAAACCAACCAGCATAAAGAACATTCAGACTTGGAACAATTACTGATATATTATAATAGTTAATACTAGCTAAGTCGGCAAACGTTGTCCTGCCATTTAAATTATTTCTTATCGGTACGAATCATAAAAATCGGTCGAGGCGTTTCGGCGGAGTGCGACCATAAACACTGTGACACGAGATTTTTATAATATTTTCTGAATCTGTTTACGCGAATGTTATTCATTGAAATTAAACTACTAGGTATATACGGATTTTATCGCGTTGTTTATTTGACACTTTAGAATTTGACAATTTAGAAAGTAGTAGGTATAACAGTTTCTAAATTGTCAAATTCTAAAGTGTCAAATAAACAACGCGGTAAAATCCGTATATAATAGTTTAATTTCTACAAGATTTTTATATACATAGATTTGTAAAATGTATTTGATTATTATTCTATTATTCTTTTTTTCGTCTTCTGTGATGGAATCTACAACACCCGGCGCAGCGGAGTGTCATAATAAATATAGCTCCACAATTTACTAGAAAAATAACATCTTCCACTAGTTATATAGTTGATACTAAGTTATTTTTAAATCGTTTAGCGACTAACTGCATATGAATTGACGCCTAGACCCTTTAACGTCAATAGCCTTTCAGTTATTTATATGAATAGTAAAATATTACAAATGAGAATCGAAGCATGTTTATAACAGCGTCCGATAATAAATTAAGACTTTAATCAATACAACTAATAACCATAACTTTGAAAAAATAACTTGAGAGTTACGGTAAAAGACAGAAATCCGTAACAACGCGAACTAATTGGTATACCTAATTATATTTTCTTAAGATCTAATTCTGATATTAGGGGCCAATCTAGACAGAGACGGGTCTGCCTAGGAGATAATGTCGGCTCATGTGTGTCCTCCCTTCTATGACATTGGGTCCTTCAAACGTAATGTGAAGAAGCATCTGGTCAGACCGACTTGACACTGACGACGACTAGAAGGCATCTATCTTCTCCTCGTCGTCACTGTCTCTGGACTGTAATTGGGTTTTCCATCAGGTCCGTCAAAATCACATTGCCGAGTCAAGAAAAAAAAAGAAATTGTTGGCACTGTTAGTGCTGCAACACCGAGAAAAAGATACATTCATAGTCTCCTGCCTACGTCTTCAAAGATAGGCTGGACACTATGGATGTATGTATTTTGACCCTGGATGCAAAGGTTTATACATTATTTCTTTACCTCACTTATTTCCGAGTCCGTCGGCCGGTTTCTCTTCATGGTTTTAAAAAACTTACATACTGTTACTAGTGTATTAAGAAAGCGTTTAGGTTTGTTACGAGTAAAATCGAATTGCTATATACATATTTCATCACTAACTTTTGTCCATGACTTCGTACCCGTGTAATTTGGAAGTAAGTGCCTAACTATTTATTTTTCTTTACGTGTAAGAACAAGCTGATCTGCACACATAATACTTGACTTCCAGGTGACATGATAAAAGATGCAAATAAGCACCAGAATTTTAATTAGACTTCCAGCTATACAACTGTGAAAACCATATAAATGTCGTGTAGTAGTTTTAGCGTGATTCGCGCACAAACATACAGACAGACAATTCTAAAATAATTGTTCTGGCTTCTACAGCGTGTAACAGAAAGGTGTGGTCATATTTTAAAGGCGTGATATATCTGATAAACAACCTATGTGCCCTGGATCAAAAAAACAATTTTAACTTTTATGACTATTTACTTAATTTTTATTTAAACATCGAAACAAACGCATATCACTATCCAAATAGCGCATGGTCATTTTCGGGATCACAGAGATCTCCTGGGTCAGCTGTTTGTGTTGTTTAAGTATCGACTAGAATATGTGATATGTGTGATGAATCGATAAAAAGAAAATCCTGTATCTTAGTGAACATTATGTATATGGATTTGGTAATCACAGTTTTCTATTGTACTGGGGCTACATTATGTGATGCTTAAATATGACCACACTTTTCTATTACACGCTGTATATAGATCTCACATAATTTTTTGCTTAAGTTACTCCTATGTATAAGCATCGACCGTTTATAATTATTACTTTATGTATGATTTAACGGTAACAGTTATTTATCTCGGCAAATTGTAAAGAGATACAATATTTGATTTGCTACATTATACAGTTGTCCTGTAACAGTAGGTAAGTTATTATACCAAACGACATGTAACATAGTTTTTTCTAGGATTTATGTCGATATATTTATAGTTTGTGTAGGTACAGTCACCTGCATGTGTACATTAACGTCCAAAATCCTGTGAACATTAAAATTAGAATGAATATGAATGCACTAGATGGCGTTGTTTTACAAATATTGCAACGCGTACTCATTTTAGTAAATATGTGAAATTTATAAGAAATTATTATCTCAACCGAAAAGACACTCGAACACAGGGTCAGAATAATGTTTGTGTACAAACAGAATAGCGAGTCATCAAAAGTATCTATAAAATAAACTACCCACTGTAAATTTATAAATTGATTTGTAATTCTTTGCTTCTTGGTTTATCCTAAAATGTATTCTTTTTAGGGTTCCGTAGATAAATATTTTAAATAAACTATTGTGAATAGAGATAAAAAATTGTTTAAAGTAAACTTATCAAAATTATGGTATTAAGAATTTTACCTACTTCTTTTTATTTTATAGTTGTGCACCATCATCTATTACAATAAAAATATACTATTTAACAGTTCGTGTATCGATTTCCGTTAGATGGCGTCAAATACCGGCTACCATTACATACCATTTTAGTTTTGGAATGGGTATGCATTTTTGCAACTCACTGTACCTGCGGCTTCTAACATAGGTACCACACAGAACAATAAGTAATTATTCTAGGGTCAGGCATTATTTTATTGAGGGAGTACCTCTATTTTGACTATCTTAAGAATTATATTTTTTTTTTATTAGTTATATACCTACCTTCATAAATATGTGTCATAAGTATGATGCACAAAACAAAATCTACTCTTAAGTCATCGAATAAGATAAGGTACTATTAGTCACCTCCACTATAAAAAGGAATAGTTTTATATTATAACAGGCTGACGCCAAAAATGCTATCTTTAAAATTTAAATTACTTCATAAAATTTATTATTTTATATAGGTAGTCTTGTGTTTATAAGTCATATGAAAGTTTAAGATAGGGTCTATCGTTAACCTGTAACGTACTGCTTATAATTGCCGCAGCAATGAGTCAATGTGATTTTATGAAGTAAGCCTTAGTAAATATTAACTAAGTCGTGTAGGCGTTCAAAATATCTCAAAATAAATATATCTACGGGTATGAGTACAATGTGGTAACGCTAGATGGCGCTACGCGGCTTTTTGTTTTTCGAACACGGATCCAGCTTATATTATGATTTCTAGGAATTGAGTCCAGGCCAATACTTTTTACATTCGGTATGAAGCTTCCTACGATATTGTAGATCGATAATTATATTTTATAGAAGATACTTAAATACTAAAGGCGTAAATAGATGCATCTACAGCAAGTTTGGCAATAAGTAATTACTGTACCCAAACTTAATAAAGTTTTACAACGTCAAGAATATATTATGTGCATGTGGTATGATGATTATTTTGAAGATCACTCAGATTAAGTCATCGGAGGTGCAAATGAAATAAAAAATTGTAAAAAGCTGTAACAAACCCATAACAAATTTTAGAAATTAAATGCATTAATACGAAGTTAGTGTATTATATACGTTATGGCCTTTTCGTCAGGTTAACAGTATGAGTGACCTAGTTATTTGACTATAACTTTTATTTCAGGATTAACAAATTCGTCATTGCACTAACACATTTTTACAATTTTTACTAAATAATCTCTGTTTTTTGTAAGCATCGGTGCAACTTTTTGAAAAGTACACTCGTACCACATACACATCAAGAATATCCTAAAAAAGAACGTTTTAGGCGCTAAAATTAGGTACTTATTCCCTTGCTATCAGTAAAGAACTCCCTTGTACATGCGTATTGAAACACAATACAAAGTCATTTGGTTACGTTATAGTATAAATATTATAAATTAAACAAATTATTTTCTATTGTGTTTTATTACCTATAGATTATTTGCTTCAAGCTTTTTCCTATAATATTTTTTTTTTAATGATTATTTCCTAATAATTTAGGTTACAAATTACTAGTATTCTTGTTTACCCTTCCAGCTAAGCTAGAATGCTTGTTTTAGTAGTGTATTCACGTCGTAGTAGACGGGATAATAGTAGACTTTGCCTTCACAATGCAAGAACCACTCTCATGCGCAAAAGTGTATTTTATATGGCTCCAATAATTTACAAGATAGATGTTGGAAGAAGCAAAATGTTAATGTCTCAAAAAATAAATTATTTATCTCTTTGGCTAAAAAAGCTTATCATGATAGGTATCTAGGGATTCATAAATGAAAAGTTATAATTCATAACGTATTTAACTTTAAGAATATGATTTATAATAACTAAAAAGTAATTATATATGAATTATTTTATATAATTTTCTCGTTGTTGTTTTTACATGTGATTAAAACATTTATTTGCATGATTTATATTTAAAATTTGTATGCCCTAACGGCAATACATGACTGCGGTACTATGTTTTATATTTTCTAACTTGTATAGGTACCTATGTGTGGATACTCATGTTTTAAAAAAAAAAACTATATTTATCTTTATCTTTGTCGTTACGTTATTGTAATGGACGGGATTCGACATCTCGATCGATAGTCCAATGCCTTATCCATTGGGCTACCGGCCCGCGCGCCGCTTTTATAGATACAAGTGTACGGCTAGACTGTTAGTTACGTAGTTTATGAACACTTGACGCGGAGCCGACGTTTAAAAAAGGAATACTTAGCTGTGCTGTCAATGCAAGTGAAAAAGATGACTGATTTCATGCTGACAGTGAGTCCATACTTTAATCGATAGCGACACAACGTATAAGGACATATCGCTGTGGCTAGACTTTAGATTTGGAATGTGTAGACTGGAAGAGCCTGTTCTTGCCAAGTCATTTATAAGAACCTCTCTTATTCTTTACCTTTAATGCCTTTAATTCCTTTTTGCAGTACCGGTCTTAGATCGTCACTGCTAAAGATACTGCTGGTATTGGAAGTGAGCAAAGCTAGCAATGTTAACCGTTTACCATTAGTTATGGTGGCTCTTATACTTGAGATATGCATAGGTCTTCTATTCCTTTGATTTCATCCCGTCTTTGATTCCTTTTCAAGATCGGCAATGCGTTAGAGATATTCTGGGTATTAGGTAAGTACAAGCGATCATAGGCTATGTTATCCGTTAACCGTGCTCTTCTTCCACGTCTTAACTCTCACACAAATGTACGATAGATGTTGACATATTTGATTCATCTAAGAATAGCGTAACTCTTCGACGTTGTTTTGTATACATATGTATGGTCAGTTCGGGGAAGTCCGTCAGTGGGGCATCTCCGTCCAAGATTTGTTTGAACGCCTTATTGTATAGCTACGGCTTTGACAGCTTCAGTCGGCTAAACAGCATCTCATGCTACTTCAAACTTCAAATTTAGATCATAGTTGTTACATGTTTCGAACCCAGACAGAATATGACGGAATTACCCCTAAAAATAAAGTATAAGCCGGACTTCCCCGAACTGACCTTATATATGTTTAACTTGAAACGATCGTAACATAACAATGATTGTTAGTAAACTGTGTAAAATGGTGTGGCGATTGTATTAATTACTATCAAGGAAAATGTACTAACGTAATGTTTTTCTATATTAAAGTAAATAAAAATAGGGTAATCATCAGCGAAACCGAAGGTTTATTAGCCACCTTGGCATAAAATACATTGTGGTGGTATGGTAATAGGCATACATAATAATACACTATAGCGTGCTATGCCTATTTACCATAGACAAAAAAGCAATAGACAATTGTAGACCGTCACAAGGAACTTGTTCGATATGTTTATCAGTTTGGAGTGTTATGAAGTAATAAAACATTGGCGCTAGTAGTCGCCGCACCGGAAGCGGCCATCGTTTCCGGCGAAGACGGCTGCTATCTATTTACGAGTTTTATTTATGGTTTGCCACAATCTAGAATATTTATGACCACTGTTTTAACCTCTGTGGAGTTTAATATTGTCTATTTTATTCATGTTAGGTCAATTTAAATTGACATAATGCTGTTGCCAATTAGGCCTTGGTGGCTTTTCAAATTAGGTACTTATGTATTAAAATAAATATATTAAGTTGCCAATTATGGCTCGGTGGCATAATTATGTAGCTACGCAATCAATTGTGAGGTGGTGGGTTCGTTTCCTTTATCCGATTTTTCTGGTAAGAAATTCTTAGTAGCATGGCATCTAGAAAAAGGTAATATGACCGATAATCTTATGGTATCAATGCTCTAATGCTTATCGGGTGTGTAAAGGTATGAGTTGAAGTTGATATGTTATGGGTATATGGCTAATGATTATGTATATGTATAAAATATAGAATGATACTATACATATTACAGTATCATCCTATTTTTTAAAAATCAATTAATTACGATGTATCTAAATCGTATGCATTTAATTATTATTAGGTAATTATTTAATGACACAAAATCCCCAAAAACGTAATGTCTACTGTAATAATGTAGGTACTTACCTAATTATTATTTGAGAATCACATAAATTAGTAGGTATTGTACTTCTCAAAACTTCTTTTAACTCTTTAATATAATCAGTCTTCATCGTATAATAGGTATGTTACCTGTCAGCAACAGGGATCGAAGTATTTAACTTCCAATATTCGGTAATCTAGCTAGGGTACAAAGTGAGGAATAGTTGAAGTGCCTATAAGAATGTACCTTATAGGTACTTCAACTATTCGTCCGTTTAATTTTAAAACCTCATACTTGAAGATGCATCAATTGTATTTACAATTAAAATAACTATCATCGCGATAGTTTACATAAGTAGGTATATCAAACTTTTAAAATTAGAAGAACGTGCCAGACGACAATTACCTAGAACTAGCAGAAATAACATTTCAACGATGAATTTATTTATTCATGCAAACGAGACAGCTGGCCATACGACAACATAAAGTTATTGATATCATTCGGCCTCCTTTATTAACACTATGACCACTTGTGACTCGTTCGTGCAATTGTCTATGGTCACGTATTTTCATTGTCCGTTGCCCTTACCGGTCAACAGCTTTACTAAAAAGACTTCCTTGACTGGTTTTAAATAATTCATTCTCATTGTCACCAACCGAATATTAAAATGAGATACGCAGCGATGTCCGAGATAAAAGAACGTATTTGTTATGATAATAGAATTGTTTACGTCTAACTGGACGATTATCAAAACAGATGGGATGCTGTGTGTTATTACAACTGGACCGTGCGTGACTCGATAGTTGAGACGAGTTGAATATTTAATTACGGTGCTCCGAAACTATAATATTTTTTATACAAACAACGTTAAGTGTATTTTGAACTCGTTTTATTTTAATAAACGTTGTTTCAATATGAAATATGCTAACGACAATAAATATAAAGCAGTGCTTTTCTTCCCGCCTAAATTTGACAGCTGTCATTTGCTAAACGTCAATTGAGGCGTGTCACAGATCATAAATCAAGAGACGTTCCTAGAGGGACTGTATCTCATACAGCCAACGTATTCTTCGATTGGCTATATGGTATCGATTACAAGTCGTTATATTCTCGGATAGTCAGTGGGTGGACTTTAGGTGTGCGTGAAATGGATACTGCCCTACTGGGCGGGGTCGATGTCAGCCAATCCTGTAACTGATACTTTACTTCTTCTCAATAAATAACAATAAAAAATGAACTTTACTACGTCTGCTTAAGGTTTGTTTTAGAACTGCGGGAAAGCCCATTCTTGTAAGCGATACCCTAGTTCTTTATTGTAGCGTGTATTGCATAATATACTTTATGATGTTGATATAGAATTTATTTTTGAAGACGATGATAATGTAATTGATATGTTGCGTCTAAAATTGATGTAAGTACGTTTATGTTATGTTTTTGTATGTATTCTAAATGTAGGTATATTGAATGTATCAGTGTATAACTAAATAGCAATATTAATATGCAATATAAAATCATAATGTTATATAAACAATAAATCTATTATTTTAGTTAGATATCTATACATATAAAGATTTAGGTCTGTTTATCTGTTACGAAGCTTGAGAGATAATAGAGATGCATTGAACCCAAATTACGTCAGTTGTAGGTACCTGGGTCCCACGTTATAGGGAGCGATTCTTCGTATATTTCTAGTTTTCATTTATCTTATTAAGACATTCCTAATAGACAACGAAAACTAATAAAGCTTAACAGAAAATCCCAATAACACTTTGTTACGGCATGACCTAAGCATTGAAACCGGGTGTGTTAACAAGTGTCCACAAACTTGTGTAACGGGATTGCGGCTAGGACTTTAAACGTCCCCAAACTTACGTCACGTAAATAATAAGGCACTCGACGTACCTACTAGGTATATTTGTCTCACTAACTTTATTACTCCTAAGCATATTAAGTATCTAGCCTGACTATCAGCAGGACCTACCAATTACCGAACGTTTGAAATCTTAACTCCAAAATCCAAAAAATATAGGTATTTATTTATAATCAAAAGTAGATACCTATTTTTATGATGGCCTGGCCTGACAGCAGTCGTATTCCCTAGCACTCGATTTCGCATTCCCTAGCACTGGATTTCGCAAAATACCAGTGTTGCGATTTTACAATCGTAAAATTTGGACATCGCTCAGCGTAATATGTACCTACTACGCTGAGCGATGTCCAAATTTTGACACTGACGGGACACACACTTTTACATTATTTCTCAAATTTATGTTAAACTTATATAATTTAATACTTTATTATTGTTTGTATCGCTGCACACTGACAAATTGACATAGCCTTGACCTGAATAGATGCAGTTTTCGTTTAGTTAAGCGAAAGGTGTGGTGTTGCCAGCGAGCAGAAATTTAATTTACAGTGTTGGTATTTGTTTTTGTTTTCTAATTTTATTATTGTTCTGTTTTTATTTTTATTTTGTATACTTTTGGTTTCTATTCTTAAATTTTTTGATTTCTTCTTGTTTTGCGTGTGCTCTTTCTGTGCCAAAATAAATATTTTCTTTCTTTCTTTCTTTTTTCTTTCACTGCGCATAAGCTCTAAGTACGTTGCCTGTGTTTGAAATATGTTAACTTATTGGGCTCTTCTGATAGGAAATTCTCAGTAGCAGTACGGAATCTAGAACTGTGCACGGTACACGGCAATAGATAGGCTTGGCCTCTTCTACGAGAGCTGGTAGATGTAACATATCCCTTCCTACTCAATTGGGAATGTAGACGTGAGCCTATGTACGTATGTAACTTTGTAAGTAGGTTCTAACTTTGCCAGATTGGTATGAACTATAATCGGAATCAAGGAACGTACCTACATATATACCTACGTCGATAGTACAACTTTATATATATCTATAAATAATGAACCTGCTTCTAACCGATTCATAATATTCAATACCATAAAGTAACGATCACAGACAATTCATCATTGTATAACTTATTCTAAAAATAGCTCGTTATGTATTTTACGTTCTAGCATTGAACAATATACAAAAAAATCATTAGAAAGGGGAGGTTGGGGAGCACCTGATGGCGGAAGTCATTAGTAAATAGATGGACACGAAGAAATGCGATAACGCCCCGCTCTCCCCAAAATTACTGTACACTAATTTACCTTAAACACTCTACAAAATATCCTGCTACTCAAATTCATACTTAATTCTCATACAAATAAAGTTGAGAGATATTCAGCTGTCAGTTTGACACGAGAATAGACAATTTTGTTTCTCGCCATAAAAAATGACATTGTGTGGCCAACACCAAAACGTTAACATCTATTGTTACAATCTAAGGAGTCTTTTGAGGGCTACCAAAAGATAAAAGTTCTTTTTTGTCATGGCGGATTTAAATATGTTTTAGTTGCTTCCTGCATATAATGTGCTTTTAGTTATTATTACAGAGAATATCCATGATATGAAATATCACATGATGAGAATAAAAACGACTATTCAAACTTTTTGTATACAAATTACTTATATATCTAAGTAGGTGCAGAAAACGACTACAAATAGGCAACTATAGGAACTTGGCCCAAATCGGGTAGCCCGCCTAAAGCGGGTAAGCGTTTAAATTTGCGCGCCATTAACGCGATTGAGAATCTGTGTATGTAACACTCTAGCCGTACATCCCGCCAATCACAGGCAGTCACCCCGCTCGTCGCGTGCACGCGGTTTCAAGGTAAGAAATAAACAAAGATTTTGGTCGATTTTACTAAAAAAATATCGATTACAGTACTTACGAATACTCAAAATTGTCTGACAATATGCTATAAGTAGTTTTACTTATATTATTTTGTATTAATAAGGATGTTAGTTTGTGTTATCGTGTGTCGACTATTTGTTTCATTTTAGGTTATATGTGCATTATAAATAAAAACATGCTCTCGGGCAAATCGGGTAAGGGCAAAGCGGGTACCCGTTTCGCTCTTACCCGATTTGCCCGTTGCTTTTTTTGCGTCGCGTCTCATGTGTGATGTGATATTATAAAATGCCGGCTTTGTCATAGTTATTTATTTCTTAATAAACAAATTGCAAGTATACCTCCAAAGCTAGCGTGTCAACATATAAGAATAGTTCTTCTCTTCCAAAACGCTTTGACCGATTTCGATGTTGTTTTACTTATTACATTCAGGATCATATGGATGGTTCTTAGCTGTCGCCGTTATTTTTAACTTAACCGATACCTACTCATCAATAGCCATATTTGATAAAATTCTAAATGAATGGTGTATAATTGCAGATGGTTAATAAATATGTAAGAAAAACCACAAAATACGCGTCGTGGGATGAAACCGCCATGAAGCTTGACATAGAAGAAGCTAAAAAAACATCCGTTAATGCAGCTGCTAAAAGATACGGCATTAATCTTTCTACCCTACAAAGACATATTAAGAAAGGCTGCTCTAAAAATATATTAGGCAGATTCAAAACTGTATTTACGGTGACTCAAGAGATGGAACTAGCAGAGGACCAAAATGCAATCGGAAGAATAAACGGAGTATCGGTGTCTAGTTTGTGGTGAGCTTTACATAGAACCACCTGCAGAAGACTGGATCCGGTGTGACGATTGTGAGCTATGGTCACATGAGGCTTGCACAGCTTACTCTGGACGAGGATCATATTATTATGATTTCTGTCGCCAATAAATTGTTTAACTTTAATTATGTTCGACTGCTAAAGCACTAAGACTGATTATTTATATATGACTGCTAAAGCACTAAGACTGATTATTATTATGGTTGTGAACTAGTAGGTAATTAATAATAAATAGAACCTATAATGCTCCTTATTTTCTCTTACTCGTTTTGCCCAGAAGCCTTACCTGATTTAGGCCACCCCTACGGGCAAATCGGGTCAATGGAAAGGTTTTGTTATTCGTATTTTATTCTTTGTTAAATAAAAATAACTTGAGAATTGTCATATAATTTATAAAGCTTATGAACATGCAAATTGTAAGCATATTTAATAAAAGTTTAATATGATTATTTAACGTGTTTTATGAGGACCTTTGCCTTAGCTTACCCGTTCTGGGCCAACCTCCCCTATATTTAAACACTGACGACATTTTATAAGTGATTGGTCTTATTACCTAATTACATAACAAATACTACCTAGTTCCTTTTGAATAGTATAAGGAACGATGTAAGCTTGTAAAGGCGTTTTGTATTTAAACTACATCACTTCAGCAAATCACTTAATAATAATAAAATTGTTTATTTTAGTAAAGTTACTTATATTTGTGTCATTTGTTGTGATATCCGCACTAAGCACAGCCTGTGTCGAGGTTATCAAACAATACTTACGGTTATTATAATGTCGTGTACTTCGGGCACGCCACGATTGTGGCGGTAAGACCCGTGTTTGAGGAGTGGCTGGAGAGGCGGCATGGCGCCCTCACCTTCCGGCTGACACAGGTTCTAACTGGCCACGGTTGTTTTGGCCAGTTCCTGTGTCGTATACGCCGGCAAGAGACGCCCGGTTGTCACCACTGCGGCGACTGCCGCGACGTTGTAGAGGACACGGCGCTGCACACTTTGGCGGTTTGCCCAGCCTGGGCATCGCAGCGCCGTGAGTTGATCGCGGCAGTCGGATCGGTTGCCCTCTCGCTCCCGGCCGTAGTTCAGTCTATGGTCCGGAGTGAGAGGTCGTGGAACGCCGTCGCCTCCTTCTGTGAGGAAGTCATTTCCATCAAGGAGGCGGCGGAGCGGGAGAGGGAGCGTTTAAACCCTCTCCCCAACCGCAGAGCCGGGCGCCGGAGGGCGCGCGATGACCTCCAGCCACCCTGAGGCTTGACCTGGGGGTGGCGGGCTTTGTGGGCCTGCCCGCCATCCGTTCAGCACCAGGTCCGAGAGGCGGCGTGCGTGTTCCCACGCGCGCCTCTGTGTCGAGTCCGTCTCCCCTCTAGGGGGGAGACAGTAGGGTTTTATAATGTCGGAAGTGCCTATTTTGGGTAGGTCTTTTGTGTAGTGGCCTGCCGTTTCATACGGCGGGCCGAAACCTCGGCGGGGTCGCGACCGCATGCGAAAGCGATTCGCGCGGCCCCGCCGATAGTGGTTTTGTCGAGGAACACCGTGGTAGGTTTAGTCGGTATTCCGGGAGGTACATTATTTCTTTTCCATCTTCTTTTACCCCGGCGAGTCCGACATAATCCCTCCGCCCGCCCCCGCGGAGGGATATGCGTCATAGCATTCCCCCAGGTAAAAAAAAAAAAAAAAAAAAAAAAAAAAAAAAAAAAAAAAATTTCGTGTACTTACTTTAATAAATTGACAATAATAATACATTTAATAATAATAAATTGTTATTTAATAAATAAAAGACTTTACCAAATTATATACACATTACAGGCTACTTATTGTATTAAATTCACATTAAAACTATATTTAATCTAAAGGAAAACAATTACAATTTAAATATTGGACACAAAAGACTTGTTTATGAAGTCTGTTTTTACATTGTATTATCTGAGCTAGGCCAGAGACCTGTGTTACTTACTTAAAATTTAAGTTGAAGAATGACTGCAGTGAATGATGTGTATGTATAATATGTGACTTTGTGCATGTTTGTGTGTATCGATATCTTTAGTGACAATTGCGTTTCGTTAGTCCAATGCGTTGTAGCGTGACAAAACCCTAAGACTTAACTTTGTAACTTAAAATGCCTACATAAACCAATTAAAGCCTTCTAGCTGTCTATAACACAACATCTTGAAACATCTACATATATATTCCCACCAGTTTATTGTTCGTTTGTCGTCTCTTGTAATTAAAAAGGTGTTAAAAATAGTTTGCATTATATTGATGAATAAAGATATTTTTAATTATTGCTAGACAGCTCTACAGTTGATTCCTTATATAGCTAACTTTTAAAAGCACCTGTCTATCCTTTTATGTTCTAGAACCAATTAAAAAGATTTATCTTAATATTTATTTATTTATTTATTTATTAAAATAAGGGTCTCCAACAAGGGACATACACAATTACTTGACATTTAAGACAGTCCACATATCATATCGTGTACTCCTTCAATTATAGGAGACCACAGCATGCAAGTAAAATATTATTGTGACAAACACAGACTTAACACAGATCAAAAATATTAAAAATTTAAAAAACAGAAAACTTAGGTACTAGTTAGGAATTAAGAGATAAAATTAGAATTTACAATAAAAGATAAACAATAATAATTAAAAACAAAGCATCAAATTAAACAATCAGAATAAAATATTTAAAATCAAAGATAAACATCTAAGGTAAAACATAAAACATAAAATATCAAAAATAATTTACATCAATTATGTTTTTAAGACTGGTTTTAAATTTATGTAGAGGTGCACTGAGATCAAGATCGTTTCTTTTAGAAAGAAAGTTATATTGCCTACAGAGTCTCGGTATAGGGGCAAAGTGACCAAGATTGGACTTAGCAGCTAGGATTGAGAAGAGATTGTAAGTTGTTTTTCGTGGTAGACGCGACGGTATCGTTATTGTTAGAGCACTGGTAAGTTCATTACAATCCAAATACCCATTGTATAGTTTATATAAGAACAAGGCATCTAAATACTTCCTGCGACTGCTTAGTGTACATATATTGTAGTGTTTCAGCCTCTCTGTATAACTGGGAAGCTTTTTTGCTATGTGGTCTTGATAGGATAGGTGGTAGAGAAAGCGTTTTTGTACACTTTCTATGCGCTTGTTATATACTTCGTAGTGAGGATTCCAAACGATGGTATTATATTCTAGAATAGGCCGCACAATAGTATTAAATAACTTAATTTTAGTGCTTGACTGCTTGAATTCTTTACAGGTCCGGGTAACAAAACCTAAGGTTTTAAAGCCTTTTGAGACAGTATTCAAGATGTGGGTGTCGAATTTCAAATGAGTGTCTAATGTTATACCTAAATCTCTAACTTTATCCTTACACTTTAGTGGGGTTCCTTTGGTACTGTATATATTGGTGCGTGTGTTCTTATTTCGCGTGAATTGTATGAAGTAACACTTATCGATGTTTAAAGCCATTCTGTTTGTGTTACACCACCGATATAATGAATTCAGGTCTTCCTGTAGCAATATTGGGTCTAGTTCGTTCTCTATAGGTTTCATAACTTTGAGATCATCAGCGTAAAGGTAAAAGTGTGAATGTTTGAAACAGCTTGAAATATCGTTAATAAAAATGTTAAATAGGATAGGACCTAAGTGAGACCCTTGTGGTACCCCAGATGTTAGTTAGTTAGTTTTATTGTTTGTTTTATTAACCTTTATTGCTTCTAAATGGAGATGTGTTAACGGCCTGCCCGACGTGTGACAATCGTCTCATATGGATTTCTACAATGTCCGAGTCTATACAGTCATTGCCTACCATGATATAGAGGTAAGTTGATACTCTTATAACCTCGTCTAAAGAAGATCAAGTTATAGAATTAAAATATAGTTACAACAGAGAAAAATATTATAGTATTCGATGGAGAAAAATAAGTAGAAATAATTAAGTATTTGGTTATAGATTAGTGACAGTCCATATACCTACTAACGTGATGCACGAAACGAAAGAACATTCGAATAATTTGAAAATTGTACGACCCTATTTTTTTTAAATATGTTTTTTAATTAATTTTAATCGAACAGAATTTCAATAATTGTGGTTTGCGTCACAATCGACTATTCGAATCATTATTAGATTGAAGAGTTATTATTCGATGATACGTTGATTAGCTTTGACGGTTTGTTAGTGTACTCTATCTGTCACACATATTCATCACGCTTGTTGTTCCTTCAGCTTAAATTCAAAGTGCAAAGGCTTCAAATTCGCAATATATAGGTATACCTACGTATATTTTATATTAACTAACTTTCCCCCTTATTTCAAAATAGGTATGTTTAATTCCATCAAGTCTTAACAACTCGCCAACGAAACTTGAATCCTTTGAACTAACACACATTACCATAATCCGTAAACTACATAACTGGAGTTAACCCGTCGCGCGACACTGGTGTCATAAAGACCCGTCGGCCCCGCACGACCCGCTCTTATTAACTTAGCAAAACCAACAATCGTGATTAAATCGCGCGTCAACTAATAAAATAATAAGACTCTCGTCGACGTTTGGCTGTAGCTTCAGTTTACATGTTGCTGGTTTGGGACATATCGTAATGTTGTCCTAAATAATATCTATACTAATATTAAAAGGAGAAAAGATTATTTATTTTTTGTTTATGAACAAAAATGTATATCTTCCTATATTTAACTCAAAAACTACTCAACCGATCCTAAAAATTCTTTCACCATTATCAGCGAGTAACATAGGCTACATCTTTATACCTATACATAAATCTTCTGTACGTGTGTTTGTAATTAACCTCCTCCTAAACGGCTGGACCGATTTTGATGAAATTTTTTGTGTGTGTTCAAATGGATTCGAGAATGGTCCAGACTTGATTATATATATTTTTTTTCGTTTTACAAGATAACGTCTGTCGGTACAGCTAGCTTTAATTAAAAATGCACTGCTACTAACATAACCTAACTTTCTTTTACGCGTGCGAAGCCACGGGCAAAGGCTAGTCATGAATGCGTATGTGAGTTTGTTTGTTCGTTACGCTTTCACGCCCTAATTACTTGGCCGATCATCATAAAATTTTGCATACACGTTGTCAGGGGTACAGAATAGGACATAGCACCTTTTATCCAGGAAAAAGTACTGTTGTACTGTTTCCGAGGGATAGAAATTTATTCACAAAAGCTACATTACCATGTGCGAAGCCGAGAGCAAAATCTAGTACAAAATAAACTTATTATTACACATTACTTACATCGCTTTATTCTAAAAAGTAACATTTTATTAAAAATCAGTGTATTCGTTTTTGCCACAGAACTGTTTATTCTATGTTTTGTGATTTTAGCTGTTTCGTAGGCGACAATAAGAATTATAATATTTTCCCCCTCGGTCTCACCCACGTAAGTCCCGTTCCCGTAAGAATATTGGGATAACAAGTAGCCTATGTGTGAATCTAGGTCTTCAGCTATCTACATACCAAGTTTCATTGCAATCAGTCCAGTAGTTTTTGTGTGAAAGAGTAACAAACATCTATACATCCATACATCCTCACAAACTTTCACATTTATAATATTAGTAAGGTGGAATAGTTTTATCTAATTAAAGTAAAACTCGTAGAGACCAATCGCCAAATGTCTTATCTTCCTTTTAAAATATTCTTTCTAGTGTCTATTATTCAAATGTAATAAACTAGCTTTCTAGTATGATTAGATATAGCTACATATCGGTTTCACCGCACAGTTCAAATGTCATCTGACCTCCATGCAATTGCGTTGCGGTGGCCAGTTGACATTTGCACCGTACTTACATGACGTTATTATTACCTGCTATTAGGTACCTACGTAGAAATATAATATTTGCAAGTAGCATTATTATTAATTTATATCTTTGAATATACTATTAGGAAGATTTTAATAGCATCTCAGAATCAGAGTCTAGATTTACATCCGATAGATGGCGGTAAACTGTCGCTCTTTAAGTTAAAAAGCATGATCTTAACTATTGAAATTAAACTACTATATACGGATTTTATCGCGTTGTTTATTAATCACTGTATTACATAATTTTGAAACTATTACACTACTACTACTATTGAATTTTACTCATTTATAAGCTAAGCAGCAGCCATGGCTCCCCGTTACCATGGCTGCTGAAAAGCAACCGAAACGTCGCGTCGGGGAAAGTGTAAACCTAAATATAAATAGATTCAATAGTTTAAATAATTTTATTTCAATGAATACGTTTAATTTCAATGAATAACATTCGCGTAAACAGAAGACAATATTATGATCTTAACTAAATAACGAATATTAAATTATTAAAAAAAGTTTCTTACATATCTGCCTAGCCCTTAAGGGGTATAGTGAACACGTTATGTTGCGTTGTATAATGATTACAAACATTTATAAAATCTTTTTTCGATAAAATAATAATCTTCAATTTATTCTTATCCTAGCTGCGGCCCGCGGTTTCACCCGTGTAAGTCCCGATGCCGTGGGAATATCGAGATAAAAAGTGGCCTATGTGGTAATCCAAGTCTCCAGCTATCTACATACCAAGTTTCATCGCAATGGGATTAGCAGTTTTTGCGTGATTTAGCAGGATGCCGCTATGAAATTAAAAAAACAATTGATTCCTTAATTTAACATGCATAAAACCAACGATACTACTCAGACCGAGTATTTCTGGAAGTTACCAATTATATCTACATCTATACGGCAATCGAGTCCACAACATTAAGTGCATTGCAAGTGACCATAATAACCTCTGCTCTACTCGTGCAGTAATATAATACTATTAAACGTGCACAGGATAATTATCTACACCATTATGCATTAAGATTCAAGTACAATGCGTTTCATAAACATATTTAAAACGCGCCTTCGGCTAGCAAGCTCATTATAGGACATTAAACAGTCAATGCACAACTTACCATACAATTTCTAATTACGATTACACCAAGAACACTATAAAGTACCTTTCCCCATAACGATTAACAGCTCGATACAAAATATTAACAACAACAAGACTGAATAAATATCCACTTAACAACGCCGCTATAGATTCTTGAGAAATTTTACGCTTCAAGAGATCTTTTTAACACTCAACTAGCAAAAAATCGCATAGAAACCGATGACGTTCGGAGGGGGAAGGGAGGGGATTAAATTTCATTACAATTAGCTGTCACGTCGTTTGAATAATTCATGTGCGGGGTCTGCCAGGCCCGCGCAAACAGTGAAGGGTTGATTGTAGCTGGTCTGTTTGCTGGCGACCAGTAATTTGCGCTGGGCATTCATTAGCGCGCGTTTACGTTTAGATTTTGATGTTAACGATTATTTGGAGTGATTAGGCTGATGTTGTTTGGGGATTTGTGAGTAAATATCTGTGGACGACGCAGCAGGCAAGCGTTAGTCTATCTGCGTGTTGAGTGTTGTAGGTTCAAATCTCTCACAGGACAATCATTTGTGTAATCTCCAAATTATTCATCTGAATCTCGAAGTAGTTTGTGTCCGTTAGTATGTTTGTACGTTTTATCGCGATACTTGCACCTCTATAGTTAAAAATAATGTTGTAATGTCTACGTATTACATACGAGTATCTTTTTAGATTATGAAGGCCTTGAAAATATTTCATAATATTTGTTTATACACACTTCATCTATACTATTCTATACTAATATTATAATGAGGAAATATTTTTTGTTTGTAAGAATTTAACTCAAAAACAACTCTACCGATTTTAAAAATTCTTTCACCATTGGAAAGCTTTATTATTATGTGTAAGTGAAATCGCAGGCAAAATCTTATCTCATATACCTACATATCTACATTCTAGTAACTCGTTCACGATACCGTCTCGGAAGAATTTCTAAAAATCATGGATACAAATATAATATGTATGAATTTTTGTTCAAATCTCTTGTATTACTTTGGCGAATGGCGAAAATTCTCTTTATTTCTTATCGGATGGGCATATCATAACGGTGCCTTTGTAGAAAATTTCAACTTTCTAACTCTAGGAGGTGTAGTTGATATGTCCGTCAGTGAGACCTGACTGTCTTTCCTTTTTTATATATTATTAGTTTTAACGCACGGCTCCACCCGCATAGTACCTACATCAATAAATAAATAGTAGTCTATGTCCTTCGTCAGGTTTTAAACTATATCTGTACCAAATGTCATCTAAATCGGTTAAGTGGTTTAGCCGTGAAAAGGTTACAGATAGACACAGTTACTTTAGAATTTAAAATATTAGTACCTAGTACCTGCGTACTGATTAGTGAAGATCACTTACTAAAACTCACACTTGTATGTTCAGTATAGATTCTTATGTACTTGAACTCTATTTCACCAACAGTTTTAGGTCTTATGTAATAGAGGTCTAGCCGATTACCATCTATCGGATATATGTATATCTCGACTCTGTACTGGTATTAAGAACTTCCGAACAACCCAATAACCCTTAGCTCAAACAGGGCATCGAACCCGGGACGACAACATCAGCTATAAACAGCTTAATAATACATAACCTTAGACTTATAGCGCAAGCCCGACGAAGCATTTTACAGTCGTTCTTTTTGTTATACTTACTGGAATGAAAGTGTGTTAACTACTCTTAATAAAACGGTGTTAATTACTTATAATAAAACCTTTTTAATTGTAAAGATACAGGGTTATTTCTAGTAATTTAATGTGGCAATAATGAAATAATTGTGACGACGCCTTACAGTTTTCTTTTTACTTTATTTTTTATTGGCGTAACGGTTTCCATTACTTTATTGGCAATAGTTAGCCAGTTTTTTATTATAATTTTATTATGTTACCTTTTTAGTAGTATTGATAAAGTAAGTTAATATATATACGTACACGTTTATTAGGTTCTATTTTATTTTAAATATATAAATAGCAGGAAAAGTGCACTGTTAATCAGAGGACTTGAGTAGTAATTCTTGTTTCATATCATATTATTTGCAGCGGTAGTGAATGCGACTGCTGCTTTGAGAATGAGGTCTTCGGTTCGAATCCCGGACAACAAAAAGTTATTAGAAATCTCAATACCAGCCCAGACTTAAGCAGGTGACGGTGTTAGACGCCCTCGTGCCTCGGTAAGCACGTAAAGCCGTTGATCCTGTGTCTGATCTCTCTCCGATCGGCTACGTACCCGTTGGACCTCCAAGTTTGGACCTCATCGACTAATATGATCCTTAATCCAAACGGCACAAAGAGGTCCAAAGGATCATATTAGTCAATGAGGTCCAAACTTGAGGTCCAACGGGTACGTAGCCCTCCGATCGTGTGAGATTGCCGTCCCATTGGGTCATGAGAATTAGGGAACAGAAAGTGCAATTGTGTTTGCGCACATAATTGTGCACTATAATATCGCCTGCGCAGATGGCCAATCTCCATTAAGATTGACCGCCTTCACCGAAACTCGGTCTGGAGGTCTGGTCTGGTCTTTCTATTAGAATAATGTTTCTATTCTGTTAATGAATTTTTTAACATGACTTGAATTTTTATAGACATGACATTGGTAAATTTATCATTAATTTTATTGATATTATTGTTACTTTCTTTACTTATTATTAGGTAATTTTATAAACATGACATCGGTTAGTTATCATTAATTTTATTTATAATTGTTACTGTCATTAATAATGAATAGTTATTTTTTAAATTATATTTGTTATTATTAATTTTATCATTGAAATTGACATGATGTAAATTTATACAACTATTTAAATTATTTAAATTATTGTAATTATTTGAAAATGATCTTGTCCAATTTCATATGTTTTTGTTGTATATTGTGTAAAAATATTGTTCCTATAGAATTATGTTATGTTATTTTATGTATAAACATTCAAACACAATTGTAAATTGTTAATGAATAAACTATAAAAAGAAAAAATCTTTGTTTCATTCCCAAGTTGTTTGTAAAATACTAATTTACTAACACTAGTAAATATTTTACGAAGGTATTTTTGTAATATAATTCTTACCTTAACAGCTGACTCTTTTACCTCGGCGTGAACTAAAAGAGATCAGAGGTTAGTGTAAATACGTGTTCCCTCAACGGAGGCAGTTCTATAAATGACAGTGACGTGTTGACACTGCGTTTAGCAGTTCATTACAACGTGTCACTGCTGATGTTCAGATCGACTTACGACCCGAACGATATCGCGTTACAGGAGAAATATCGCCACATGTTATAAGAGGTAGCGAGTCGTACAGAAGTACTAGTGCGAGTAAGCTTAATCAAACTGTAATAAAAACTAAACAATATTATATAAAACGTTCTATTTTGAAATGGAAATAATGGGAGCATCAACGTGACTTTAGTAAATAAAATATATTCTCTAGAACCATGGAATTCATTAGTTCTTTCGTTGTACGTAAGCTTAATAATTTCGTGTCTAGAACTACTTCATGTCGTTGTAATGCCATTAGATTAAGATCTGCAAAGTTGGAAATAGTATGGTACCAGCCTCTTTTATACTAACTTGTGTTCTACTTTACTAAAGTAAATATATAAAGTATTTTTTGTATATTACTTGTCAGGGTTTTTATATTTAATCGATTGAGAACCCCCAAATTACCAATATGACCTACAAACCTTCAAGAAAAGAGCGTACTCCTTTTTAAAAGGCCAGCAACGCATTTGTAACTCCTCTGGTGTTGCGGGTGTCCATGGGCGGCGGTAATCGCTTACCATCAGGCGATCCGTAAGCTAGATTGCCTCACAACTCATAAAAAAAAAAATTATGTTGTTATATTGTCAGTGTACAAGTTGTTATGTCCGCTTTTCGCTTTTCATAATGGCCAACCGGCATCGACACATATGCATATATGAAAAAAATATATTATTCTTGGTCTGAGTACTTTATTCGCTTTCTTCTATAAACCACAATCACTTCGCTCACAACTTGTGCCATTTGTTTGAGGGTGCGTGTACGCATGAGACGCGCCAACTGCCCGTCTGCGCCGGCGCCTAACATCCGTCTGTTGTTGTGTTGTTCTTCGCTTTAACACCAGTGTATGATTACCTAGAGATGTGATTAACATGTAATCTTAGATATTGAATGGTGCTGATGGAATTGGATGTTTTAAGTAACGTGCAAGGAGGGTGGCAATGCCTCTAAGATAAATTTTGTTTGTCTGTATATAAGCTTATGCCTTGGTGTCGCAGTTGAGCAACTGCTGTGTATTTCTAGTATCGATTCCCGGATAAACTGGTATTGGGTTTGGCTGTTAAGAGTTTTCAGTAGCAGCCTGGAGTCTGGACTGTGCTAGGTAGAAGCTAGGGTCACCTGCTTAATATGGACATCTGATAACCTTTTCGGGAATAAAGGTGTGTGACTATGTGTGTAAGTTTCATGTATGAGGTAGTCTAGGATTACAAAACTGATTTAATAAAACACTTTACTTAACCTACCTTATACCTCTATACAGGGTGTCCCAGAAGTCGACGTCAAGCCGGAATCAGGTAACAGGCTAAGTTATAATATCTATCAGAAAAATATAAAAAAACTAAGTAACATATCTTTAAAATTATAGGCGTTTAAAAAAAATCTAATTAGTCTACACCCTGTGGCGGTCTTTTCACTCCTGTTACTGCAGATACTTATTTACTATTTGAATTATTTTTTTTGTTATGTAATCGCAAATAATGCTTCTTTAAGCTCTTGATTTTTTTCGATTATTCGAACAATCATGAATTCGCATATTTGATTCTCGATTTGAGTTAAGTATTATTAGATTTCATTGTAAGAAAATTCTTAGTACCAGTACGGAGAAAACGACAATAGATTCCCCGCGTTTTACGTGGGATCTAAAACATGGCTGGTGAAATGTGAGTGTAATTATAATAACTTTTTATTTTGTCCCTAATTTTGCTAATTGTGGTAACAAATATTCGGTTAGACATACCTATATAGTATAAGCTTTGTTAATATACTGTGTTATGACCCGGGTCTCTTTTGAGTATGAGAAGGGTCAGGCCATAGTTCATCACGCTGGCCCAATGCGGGTTGGCAGATTTCACATATCTTCAACAATATTATGGAGAACTCACAGATTTTCACAGTTTCCTCACGATGTTTTGCTTCACCATTGACCTCTGCGTCGCAGTCCAATGGTTTTTCAGGATAGCTACTTACCTACATATTACCTATATATATACATATACCTATACCATATATACCATATATTATTAAATAATGTATATCTTACTTTATGATGACGTACAGCTATAAATAATAAGTATTAACTGTACGTGACTGGGACTCATCCCATTACAAGCAGTCAACAAATTTAAAAATAAGTCTTAGAAGCCATTATGCTGATCTCCACAGTAAAGCAATTTGAGGCAGTGCACTTTTAAAATATAAAAGCTAAAGTAACCTACCTAAGCATAAGTAATCCGGGATACAGTTAATCGTTTGTAAAAACAACACTGCCAAAATTTTGCGACGCTAATGTTATTCTACTTACGAGCCGGAGCCTAAACAAACAGAAAATACTTCCGATATGACATTAGAACTGCAAAAAATAATATCTCCAAGTATTAAATTACAGAGGACATATTATATTTTTCCAAATTCCCACGTGGCTGTTGGCGCCATCTTTTTTTTAGGTTATTTTTCTGACATGAGTTGACAGTTTTCGTTGGATGTTATTAAGTTATTGACTGTGTATTATATTGTTGTCTCGTGTTGTTGAGTCATTTCTATGATATTGATGGAAAAAATGTTAAGTGCGTCGGGAGTATATCCTGTTTGGAAAGTAGATGGGTTACGTGCATTTCTTGCTGGGTTTGATTTTGATAGTATTTTGCAAAGTTCAGTGGTAATCGATATTGTCCAGTATCCTGATTTTTTCGTGGGTAGTCAAAACCAATTTCAAAAGTGTAACCGTATTTGCAACAAAACGATATTGTGTTTAGATAGACGTAAAGTTATGAATCTAATTAATATTATCTTCTAAATATTAGGCAGAGGTACCTATATGACACGAAGGTACATTCCATTAGCTTTAATTTTATGTTTTAGGTAATAAGTGTAGGCGAGCTCCTTTTATTCAAGACTTTATACTGCAACAAAATACCGGACTTAAGTATATCATCTTATCTGATTCAAGAACCAAAATTGGCAACTAACCCTTGACAGACGTGTTAACTCTTAACCAAACCAGATAACTACAGAAGATCAAGTTCAAATCACACGGTTGGCATTTTAATCGAATTGGATCGATATCACTATTCATAGCTGTGAAATGAAATAAAATATTGTTACATTTCATACAAATTTTTAGTTCTAAGGTAATATATTCCTCTAAATCCTGGCTTCTACTGATAAGAATTGACAATAAAAGATTTAAATCAAATTTTTAATATATTACGTTAATAGATTTCAATACAATCTGACGGCCAGTAGCTTTCGTAATAAAGACTAACCAAAAGATCTAGATTTATAAACGACAAATGAATAAATTTGAAATTCATAGCAATTTATTTTCACACTTGGCGTTTACTTTAATTTAAGTTATATTTATGACACTGAAACTAGATCCAGATTCTTAACAAACAGTTTTTATTATACGAATTGACGCTCTGCTATCGTGTAGTACACTTTTTGTGTGCATCTGTTTTCGCGCGTCATATTGACCTAGTCTTCTATAGTCTATGTTCTGTGTACTTACATCATTAGATCAACGGTACACTCAACATGGTAAACAGCTAAGTACTTTTATAATCAAGTGAAGATTACCTAACGATCTCATTCTTTTTTATAGCCCACGATGTTCTTACCCTGTGTCACACTATAGCAGTTTAGCGTTTCACCTGCTGTAATGTACTGCATCGAGCAATTACGCAGGTATTCAAGTATAACCATAGACAATCTTTTGATCACCAATTAGGACGAAGTTTCATTACTTATTCAATAATTATTGGGCTGTAGTTTAATTATATTGGTTTTATATAAAATAGGTGTACTTATTTATAATTATTATGAATTGGAAAGCGTTTCAGTACCTAGGAATAATATCGGATTGCTACGTTTTAATTTAGGAATATACCGTAACTGATCAATAATTTGGCGTGGATTTAATATCATCAGGTTTTTATATACGACCTACATATCTACATAAATTCATGCTTATATATCCCTGTTTTACCAATTAATTAAGTAATAGGTATACGTTAGATAATTAAGTATATGAATAACCTTATCTGTAGGTGCCGTACTTTATCCATGAATATATTTGTTATAGTATTAAAGACAATTCTCTTGCTACGGACCAAGCCCTGTTTCGCGAGGGACTATATGAACATACAATTAACGGATGTAAATTACACCCAGACCTTGAACATTAATTTGTCTATCACACTAATAATATTCCCGTGAGGGTTTCGAATCTATAGCTTTCAGCGCGGCAATAGCGAAGTGGCCTGTTATCCGCTGTACCATTCGTGCTTAGTAGTCGGTATTTTATGACATACTTATTAAATACTAGATGTGCCCGCGGTTTCACCCGTGTTTATGATTACTGCGCCGCCCCTGTGGGTCGTAGCGTAATGTTATGTAGCCTATAACCTTCCTCGGTAAATAGGCTAACCAACACTAAAATAATTTTTCAAATCGAACCAGTAGTTCCTAAAATTCTTTCTTTCTTTCTTTATTGCAACAAAAGTTTTATACATTTACAGTGTCAGCCCTGATTCCCAAACTAGCGTGAGCTGTATGTTGGAAAACAGTCCCTCCCCAAAACAAATTATACAATATTGTTACAATAATAATATATAAGCAAGATACATAGAATTGAGCTGACTCAAAACAGTAAAAAATAAAATAAACAATAAGTAACTTTTTTGTTAGTTTACGTGTGTGCGTGTGTATGTGTGAGTGTGTGAGTGTGTTTGTATGTGTGTGTGTGTGTGTGCTTATGTTACGATTTGTAATAAGTTTTCCACATCCTTGTAGTCCAAATTCTTAAGCCAAAGTTTAATAATGTTTTTGATTTTGTAATTTGTTAAAGACTTGGTTCTATGCGTTAGATTAAGTTTATTGTACAGTCTAGGTGCAATATTATCATAGTGTTGTTGGGCAAATTTGCTTTTGACACTTGGGACTGGACATTTGTCTATCCTTTTACCCGAGGGTTGTAGATAAGGTACGGTATTCTTATGGTATTTTCGAATACATTGATAGACAAACAACTTCCGCACGCTTAATACTGCTGCTTTCTCATACACTAAATGTGTAGGGTGGCGAAACGGTAAGTAGAGGAGTACTTTAAGTAAAGCCCGCTGTGCTCTTTCAACCTCAATCAAATGTTTTATGGCCGCTGAACCCCATGAACATACACAGTAGGTGATTAAGCATTCAGCTAGCGCTTTGTATGTTTGTATCAACAGTTTAGTGTCAGGTATAAGTCTCAAGTCCTTAAAAATGTAAATAAGTTTCCTTAACCTACCACTAACTATACTAAGATTAGCACGTTTAACAAAACAAACAAACAAACAAACTCTTCAGCTTTATAATATTAGTAGATATAGATTAAATAAGACTTGAAAACTATTTAATATATTGCGAAGTAGTAACATTTGTAAACAAATATTATTATTATATTATTGACATGAATAATTTAAACCTGATCTAAAAACGATCATGATATTATGTCTATTTTAAATAATAACGAATCACCCATTACTATATTTATTTAAGTAACCAAACCACTAGATTACTCAATTTAAATGATCGATCCTTAACATTAATTATGGAGTAGCCGCCAAAACACGGTTTGGTCATTACCAACACAAAAAAACTATTTTACCCCACTTTAAAAAACGTAGCGTCATCTTGGCCCTGCAAACGTCGGAATTAATATCAAAATCGCAAAAAACGTGTGTAATCTTTTTTTAATTAAAAGGAAGCAGTGAAATGTGGTCATTTCTTATAATTACACGTTGGGGAAGTGACGCGCCATTATGGCTGACGATTGTCAATGAAAGGTCAGCTTACCGCAGATTAAATTCCGTTCTTTATTTAAATGGTTTGGAGGGAATTTTTATGTTGTATGTGATTGTTTATAGTTTTTGTGCCTTTGTGAGTTTAAAATATTTTTTTTTATAGTATTGTATGTATATACAATACTATAAAAAAATATTTTAAAACTGCTGTTTAGTGTTTGTATAAGTACTAGTTTTATAAAAATAAACAACCATATTAATAAAAATAATAAATAGCGTTTATTATTTTTATTAATATGGTTGTTTATTTTTATAATACTAGTACTTATACAAACACTAAACAGTAGTTTTACTTATGTTCATAGCTTATCGGCATAATAGTTATCTATTATCATTCTATGGCATTTAAAATGGCTTTTCTATGTTATTTTAAAATGTTTGCACTTTGATGTTATTGTCAAGGTAACTTATATAGCATCGGGTAGTATTTAACTGTTCCTCAATTTTTTGCTTTTGTTCCATAAAAAATACTAATTACACAGCTAAATATGCTTACCAAAAATTTAATTGCACACTAAAATATATTTAAAAAGATCAAACTAAGTCGACGGAGCCCGCTTCGCGGGGCTCCTATTTTTGGGTGGATTTAAGAAGGAACCTAACATAACCGAACCCTTTCGAGACGAAATGCAGTGATTTGAGGCGTATAGGAGCTCGTTATGATATATTTTAGTAAGCATATTTTGCTGTGCAATTTGTATATTTGGTGGTCATTATATTTAATCCCTATAGTATCAACTATTTTCCTTTTAAACACATATTTACGCGGCGGTAGCGGTAGCTCATAGTGAAGACATCGGGCTGGTACAGTACTCACGTGGTACTATGGTCTCATGCGTCAGTCCCCAAAAGGGTAGCTCGATTAGTATTTACACCACATTTCGCTCTTGTTACGTTCCACGTAATATATTTTTCAATGTTTAGTATTTATTTCTCTTTTTATTTAATTATAAATACAATTTTAAACCAACGTGTTCAAGAAATATTAAATAGTTTTTATGCATAGCAAATGTGAATGAAAAAGCCTCTGTGAACGCGTCTGACCACATCGGAGACATTCTGAAGAAAGTCCAGATTAAATACACTGAACTGACCGATTCGTGCATGAAGAATGTTATGAAAGAGAATAATGCAAGAAAGATAGGATTGTTGTAAATGGAAATTTGTAATATTCGCCTACTCCTTCCGGAAAATGTTAACAAGACCAACCACTACTGAAATATGTTTATTTCTTTAACAACAGTTTAATATTTTTGGACGCGTCCATAGTAAAAATAAGTTTACTTCCACTTTCAACATTAGAGGAGTGTAGCATATTTTGCCAACTACCTATTATTTTATGGGCCACGTCATAACGGGTAAAGCTTATGCCATCTACCGGTAGTTAGATTGTAAAGTATAGATTTTAAATTTTCAACGTGTTCCTTTTTATCAAAACAGCAATAATATGAATGTTTAGGTACATATTTTTATACAAGCTTGTATGTAAAAGCACATAAAATACATTAAGGAGAAAACAGACAGACAGTAATATTAGAATAACTATTTTCTTCTTAATGTGAACGTTGGTGAAGATGTTTAGATATATTATTAAATAACGCTAAAACTGTTGAACGGATTGAGATAAAACTTGGCATAAGTACATATAGATCATGCTTTAGTTAACCCGAGTGACACATTATTTTTTTGCTCATCGGTATGACCACACTCCGCCTGATGATAAGCAGTCGTGTGGTCTAAGAGCAGTGGCCTCCACATCGTCCTCATAGCAGCCGAGGCGATGTTGAGGTCTCTACTTTGACGGCCTGAGAAGGTTCACGCCCCGCTTCAAGGACCCAGGATTGAAGGAAGAAGGAAACACGTGCCTTGGCAGAGAATTCCATGCCTTGATCGTTCGGCAGAGGTATGAGGACCCAAACTTGTTGGTATATATATATGGTATATGTATATAACCGGATTTGCGACCCGGCGGAATTCCCGCAGACAAAGCCGCAAGAAAACCAGTAATTATGTAAAATCAACACCAATTTCAAACTAGAGATGATAATAGAGATATACTTAACAGAAATTCATACAATTATTATCGATTAATCATAATCGCGAACGGCATTCCGCTTGAATAACCAATTAGAAATACTTGGTAAAGTAATATCGATACTGGCGTTCAGAATATCAATTCTAGCATTAATAATCCTTATCGATACCAGTTAGTAAGATACTATTATCTAAACTATTACTAAGTATCGGGTATTATCTTAATCTCCTAACGTTTCGCTACCCGAGAACTCTAAAATAAATACAAAAAGCAAGTATTATCTGTGTCCACTTTGTATATCGTAAATATTAGTTCAACGGGACTTTTATATTTGCATACATAGAATCACTCCTTTATATCCGTAAATGGACAGAAATTTTCTATTAGGAAGTCTTAGAAGCGACACGGAAACAATATGCCTGGAAGACGACAATAGAGACTGATTATTTTTAACAGTAAACATCATATGTCTTTAATTTCATCAAAATGATTTAAAATTTACAATAAAATAAATAGGAATTAATTTAGCATTGTAGAAAATATTACGTGGAACCTAACAACAGCGATATGTGGTGTAAATATTACTCTGGCAACCCCTTCGGGAGAGGCCTATGTCTAGCAGTGGACTGCGGTGGGCTGATTAATGATGATGATGAACCCCTTCGGGGATAGAAGCGTTAGATTAAGTATATAAATATATGTTAATATGTATTTGTGTTATGTACCACATTATTGTCTTACGTTTACAAAAATGTTACACATTGAAATTAAAATACTTAATACGGATTTTATTGCGTTCTTTATTTGATAATATGACTTTTACAATTTGAAACTCTTTAAACTTACACTTTTCCTGACATTTTTGTTGCTTTTCAGCTGCCATAGTCAACTAGCAACCGAAACGTCGAGAAAATTATTATAATAATAAAAATACCGAAACACACATACATAGTTTGGAAAGTTGCAATATACAATAATATTTTATACCTACCACAGGCACCTCTACCGAAGTAGAGGATCGCTGGTGCCTATGGTAGATATAAAATTACCTGTATTACAAGTCACCAGATCTCCACACGGAACCAGGTTATACAAACATAAACGCTGTTAGAAATAAATAAACAAGACATAAAAATGGAAACTAAAAAGACCATGTTAACATTGGTAATATGTTGAACTATATAAATCTATGTAGTTAATTAATTTAAATAGCAGTAATAGTTTAACTGTAGTAGTGATAGTTTTATAATTAATGCGCAAATTTTATAAGTATTTTGAAATTAAACTACTGTTTACGGATCTTAACGATTTTATTTTGTACAGATGTTATATAAAAAACTTAGAGTAATATTGTATGCTCTATTGATGCTAATCGCTATTGGTAATTGAAAAACTAGTATTCTCATTATACCTTATAGGGTTCAAGCATTAATTCAAATGCATAATGTCGGTTCACTTGTACCGCCTTGTGTAATCCATAGATTAGATAATAACGTTAGAAACGTTACATTTATATTGTTTATGTTTCTGCCTATTTATTTTTGTGTTTGTCTATTAATCATTTTATTGATAAGTGATAAATGATAATATATTTTACTAGCTGTAACCCGCGAAATAGTCCGCGTAGAAATTGACAAAAGAAAATCTAAGTTAAAAATAGCATAAGTTAGCTTATAAGTTATAATAACCAGTGATCGGATAATCGGGCGCTTAAATACCTAAACTTCTTCTCACGAAAGAATAATATGGACATTCCTTTCTGAATAAATAAGTAATCCCGGGTTGCCGGAATTAAACAATTTTGTAAAAACAACTATAACAAACTTAATGAAATTATAGCAATTTTTATTTTGATTTAGTATGTTTATTTTATTCAAAACAAATGGAATATCATT
Organism: Catocala nupta; assembly: GCA_963675205.1. Lineage (NCBI taxonomy): Eukaryota > Metazoa > Arthropoda > Insecta > Lepidoptera > Erebidae > Catocala > Catocala nupta. The sequence goes on from OY776093.1 coordinate 27,279,778, forward strand.
AAAAATGATAAAGTGCACAATGTGGTCAAGTAGTGGACATTGATTTATCTATCTAACAGATTAGTGATCGATTCGACTAATTTATTTTATTTTATACGAACAGAAGACTAAAAATATTACTTGTATTTATTACACGACTGCCCAAGAAAAGGAGTATAATATTTTTTATGTATGAGTACGTAACTTCTAAATGCCTGAACCGATTAAAAAGTGTGTGGTATTGTTAGAATCCTTATGTCCACCCGAGTGACATAGGATACCTTAATTGTCAAAAGCCACCGTAAAAAAACGTTTTCTAACTAAAATACTGTACCCTGCCTGCTAAAAAAGTTCACAGTTGAATTTTTTAATTATTGATATTTCCAAGTATGCAACACAAAAACATTAGAGTCTACATAAGAGTAGACGACTTTAACCAAAAACTAAAACACTAAAACTAAAATACTTTATTCGTATTATCCGTATTATTCTTTCGTGGGAATAAATGTGAAGTTTAGGTATATTGGCTCCCGATTATCCGATCACTGCTTATAACGCAACTATCTGTCAGTGAAAGCCCAGTCAAAATCGGTCCAGCCCTTTCAGAGATTAAAGGGAACAAACATACAGATAGGCAGGCATTTCATATGCATTTAGTAGAAAGCTGTTATTTTGTCATTACAAAATTATAGATTATTTCCTGGTTAGGTTCATTAAACGTTGAAATTATTTTATGGAAATAATATATTTGATTTTGAATCCGGTTTATTTCCTCGGGGCGTAAAAGTGGCTTTCAAATTATCTAAGTAATGTTTGCTATGCGTGCCAAAGCAACAAGAAAGTGTCATCATCAGTCATCATAGCCTTGGAATGGTGACTTTACTTACTGTTTATCATTAGACAAAGTGGGATTATTTAGACAAGAACAAATAAAAAAACTAAAGGGTTGCTAAAATATGCAACTTTGAATACCATGATTCATTCATACTTGAGATGTATGTAGAGAAAAAATAAGATAACATTTTCGTGCGTGTCGTGAGGAACAAGTGAAGGATTATTTTTAGATTAAAATAAAAGCTATGTTATCTATAACGGAAGTTGACAGTAAGTTTACATTAATAGTAAGATAAAAATTGACTAAGATGAAAAATATTTACGTTTCTTATTTATCTTAAAAGACGATAAACTTATTAAAACGCTTGGAGTGTTGTGAAATATCCACAATGATTAATGTTGCTGGCGCTTTTATCCATAGACACCCATCTTTTTTTTAGTGGTGTCTATGGATGATATACGTACTTTCAACCATAGACACTGCACCCGCTTTTTAGCAATAGCCCTACGTACGTTTTTGAGTTACTTCTTTATCATTTACTATATTTAGCCTGCGGCTTCGCTCGCATAAATGTAGGTTAGGTACTTACCTAACCAAAATGTACTGATACTAAACAGTATTTTTATGGATGCAATGTACCTTATGACCTTGTCTATTCTCCTGACAACGTGTATGCGAAATTTCATGATGATCGGTCAAGTAGTTAAAGCGAGGAAACATAAGAATCAAACCCACAATTTACATTCGCACTTATAGATGCTTAATATTAGTTAAGATAGGTAGAATAATAATCCACAGTTACAACAGTTGGCACTCCTCACAGTCTATGAATAAAACCGCTAACATAAGCAATTGCTCCACTCTATTTAATCTGCCAACGAATTAACGTTCTAAAAACAAATTGTCATTACAATCAAGCTTCTTTGCTTACGATTAACATTACCGTCGTGTGAGGTTTCTTACGAGTTATCGCGACAAGGTGGCACATCTGCCTGATTATTCCATAATCTATATTACCAACGTACAATGGTTTATGTGTTTACGATCTGTTATGGCTCGCCTGTTATGAATTACTTGGGGAACCCAGCTGCAGTTTGCACTTATATTAGTATTCGTTTGTCGAGGAGAAATGGGCCGTGAGCTGCTGACTTAATTAGGTGTCGAATTAAGCCAACACTTATGAAATATTTGTTGTAATATAAAAACAATTATACAACATTGTATGTAACATAAAGGTTACGCACAATTATGTCATGTAACCTCTGCTTTATTTTTGCAATAGATCAGAACACAACAATTAGTGTTGCGAATAATTTCATTCGATAATATTCGAATACTATAGAGCATAACGCGATACGTATTTTACATGATCAAGATGGTTACTACGCGCACAGCTTTATTTGAAATTCGAAATAAGTAGATACACGTGCGTTTGTTCGCTTACATCATGTTACGATTCGAACGTTTCGACGACACTAAATGTAGTACGTGACAGTATTGTCAGCATATTCGAATACAATTCGAATGCAATCGCGCTCATTGTTGCAATGAATTGTGTTATCTAACCAGAGATGGTTTTTAGTTTGGTTTAGGTCAGTGGAGAGAGACTGACTTTGACTAACCCGGTTGTGAAAATGAGCCTGCCTGCCAGCCCTGTGGCAAGTAGGATTTCCAATGGCTATAAAGAAGCTGTGTGCTGCAGAAGCAGCCATTAATCTTTGCTTCATGAGTACAGCACATGAACTCCTTTTGTGAAGAGTCGGGATCATATCAGTAACACGCCTACACCTGGTTTGAGAAAAGCAGATCGACATAGTCATTTGCTAATACACAAAACGCGTTTTAGCTGCTGTGATCTGAATGAATTAAAACTACCCAGTTAAAGCACTTGACTTGAGTTTAATTTTGACACATCGTTGATTAACCTTTCAGAAACTGGGTGTAGCAAGTGTCAGATATATATTGCGATGGACGTAGACCGAAGATCTTTCTTTGTTATTTGTAACGTTAGCACATATAAAAACATTAAAGCACAGAAAAATAAAATATTTCATCACGTAAAATTATTGGCAATTATTCTCACACGTGAAATTGGGCAAGTCTGATACCATTATTAGAAAAATGAGTAATAAAAACAAATTTCTAAAAAAACTAAATTAAGAGAGACATGAGCACCACCATTTCGGTAACACTAGCTCCCACTTACACTTCATCTATAATAATGTTCTCTAGACCGAAATTCGGCCATGGCGGCCAGTCTTAACAGAGACTGGTCACCTGTGCAGGAGATATTATAGTGCACAAGTGTGTGCGCAAACACAAGTGCACTCTCTGTTAGCTAACTCGCATGATCCGATAGGACGTCACCGACACGACCGGAGAGAGATCAGGCGCAGGACCAACGGCTTTACGTGCTTTTCGAGGCACGGAGGTGTCTAACACCGCCAACTTCCTAACTCCGGGCTACTATTGAGATTTCTTAACATAAAAACCCAATAACTTTTTGTTGGCCCGACCCGGGATTCGAACCCGAGACCTCATGCACAGCAGTCGCATTCACTACCGCTGCGTCACGGAGGCAGTTCATCTACACTTCATCTATTTGTTATCCAACATCTACATATCAATATATACGTTACAAAACATAAACCAAACTGTTTGTAAAACCAGAGTGTTCTTCGAAACGTTTTTTATCGAGGTGCTGAGACAAGGCGAGAGTACAACTCATACAGGCAAGACGACATGTTTGTGCGCAGGCGCCTAAACGGAGCTCAATATTGTTCTAAAATCGATCCTCGTAACTTGAAACCTTTTATATTTACACAGTTTTAAACAACTCTACAGTGGTGTTGCCAGGGTTGACACGAAAGTAACAATAGACACTATAATTCAAATCTTAATTATAAATAGCAGTACTTTTCCTAAGATGTATGTTGATTTAATGGCGTAGACACAGGCCTGACTTCTGTAAGAAACGGAAGTTCGGATATACAGGATGTCCGGTAATTAATGGATAACCTGGAAATGTCTTATAGTGGAACCGATAGACATTCAGAAAAAAAAAATCTATCCTAACTACTACCTGAGATGTGTTTTTTTTTAATTACCCTGTATAACTTTCTTGTATACTACAACCATAAATGAATGAAATCCATCGATATTTTGTTGTTTTATTATTAAACACTAATTATGTTAATAGATAGACAGTCAAAGTATGCTATGCTATAATAGCTTGCACTTTTTAATATATATATATATATATATTTTATTTTTTTCATTTTTCTGAACGATCTTCTGTTCTACTATAAGACATTTCAAGGTTATTCATTAATTACCGGACACCCTGTATATAGGTATCTATTCGAATCGGGCACAATGTTTTTGTACCTAGTATTGTAGCTCCCAAAATAAATAACTATTACAATTTTAATGCATTGCTAAAATAGGTTTAGTCGGTGTCACTACTAATTGGCATGTTGTGTTTTGACTAAACTAAGAAAAATCTAACCTATAGAGTCGCAGCGGTACACCGGTGGTCAAACACAATAGATTTTGACAGTAAAGTCAGTTACAACTGAGATAAATATGTTTTAAATGCATATGAGTGTCTTCGTGCCAACCCTGTATACGTATGTGCGTGAAGTAACGCGAGCCCTAGCCAGGAGTTGTTTAAAAACATCGCGACACTTCGACGCAGTGTGCCCCGAACTTCTCCACAATCTCCACACGGACAAACAGACCGAGCGGGACAGTATGGCAGTTCCCACGTCTTTTATCATTTGTGGTCATAATTATATAGTCTACACAATTATATTTTAACCCAGATAGTTATGTTACTTTCATAGTTATTTACGTCGAAAATCTGGTCGCAGCGGCACACCGGTGGCTAGATTAGGTTTTCAATTATGAATAGAATTTCAAAAAATTTTTGGTTAATAACTGCACTCGTGTTGATAATTTGAACTAATAACTAACGCAATAGACATGAAAAGGCGTTACGTGAAAGAGATAACTATTATTCTAACAATTGTACTTTACCGAAATGTCCTGTTAGTTGAATCAATATTGTTTTGAGACAAATAGAAATTGAATACCGTAAGTTAGATCCGACCGGATCCCAAGAGCTGTTCTTTTATGAAGCAGTTTGCTGTTGTTAACTTTTCTATTTCAATCGTTGGAGGCGTCAGTATCATTTCAATATTAAACAGAGTACCCTAAAACTAGTTATTGTATTGCTAGTGGTGGTTGAGAGTAGTTTATTATTAAAACGTAACGCCAAATGTATAAGTAATACCAAATCTTCACATCGCAAACATGTTTGGTCCTGCTAACATGTTCTTTCTCGATGCAATGGTAGAGGCGGAATGATCTGAGGGCCAATTATCAATCAATCAATCATCAATTTAGTGCTCCGATTACTGTGTTATAAATAACTGCACTTGTGTTGATAACTTAAACTAATAAGAAGCAAAATATATGTGGAAAGAGCGTGCGTGAAAGAGATAGCTATCTCTCAAACAATTGCGCTTTAAATGGTTTGCAGGGGATTTTGTAAATTGTACTATTTTTTAAACCCTAAGGAATAAATCCTTGCAATGATAGAGGTGAATTGATCTGAGGGCAAACATAATTATACCCAAAACTGAGTTCGGATGTAGTCTAATAACTTAAAATGTAAACAGGAATGCGAATTATGTAAACAGAAATGAGAATGCCATGTGCGTTTTTTATGGTACTAAGAATAGCTCGGAACACTAATTTTAACATTGTCATTACATAATTTAGTCCTCAGATGTACATAATTATTATATGTCTTAAAAACTTAATCCTAACCCTGTTTATTAGTTATTAATTAACCTGTCAATTGCTAGAATATTGTGTCTGGCCGTTGCCGGCGGGCCACTACAGCTCAAGACGTTAAAAGACGTTAATCAATAATTAATAGATCTTTGTCAAACCGTGCAATAAAGCTGCAGCTACGTAATGCAATAAATGTCTATAATGCAAACCCTTGCTTCGAGTGATCCATACGTTGCCTCGTATAGCTAAGATGACGTATAATAAGCTTCGTCTGTTCCTATAACAACCAATCGAGAGCTATCTCACATCGCAGCTTCGATCCTTCACAATTACATATGTTCGTTAACACAATCATCACACTGGTGACGTTCATACGCAATCGTAAATAATACGCCATTACGCTATTACGGGGACAGGTGTTGAGCGCAAAAACCCGCTCGATTGGACCCCGGGAAAAACAATCAAAAGGCGCCGCGGCATCAGACAAGCCGCTTTGATACCGGGACAATTACCCCCCGAACCCCTCCCAGGGAAACTCATTTTCCAACGCGAAGTAAACCTGTGCACTTATTAGATGTCGACCACTCTATCAATACTGTTACTACACTCAATAACATCTCTTATATAACTTTAATAGAGTTTAATTTGGTTTGCTTTTGCATTTCGGAACTGCAGATGTTTTATTGCTAGTTTGCGCGATTACAAACTTTTATTTTCACTTACCCTCACTCTGTTTCTACTTTATACTGTTGAGTTAAGGTTGTGTTTCACTTGGAATAAGGCTTCGTAGATGTAAATAGCTGGTGGTGTGAGAGTTCTCGCGCCGCGGATCGGCCGTCAATCATCCCGCGATTCGCGCCCTGACAAAGGAAAAATCTCCGAACGAGCAATAACTGGTAGATGATCAAAGTGCTATGTCGACACCGTAAATATCGCGCGTTGGGTTAATTTAGCTTTTGACTGCGTTTACAAGGCGCCTGATCGATTCTCGGCTGGTGTTTTTTGAGGTGTGAATTGATTATCGTTGTTTAAGAAGTTGGTTTGACGTGAGGGGCTTATTGTTCTTTTTTTTTTGTAAATATGTTTGTTTTCTTAAATGATGTGTCATTTACAGAGTAAATCAATTTGACATTCCACAAATAGAATTGTGCGAACAATTACCTAATGATGCTTGCCATAACCAAATTGCACAACAAGGCTGGTAACCTTTGTAAGTTTAAGTCAATAAATATTTGTCGTTCTAGTATCTATCTAGTATGTGAACTTGCAGCAAAAAAGGACACAACGTTATTTGACCATAGCCAAATTAAAAAGGACCTCCAATACTGCAAAAGACTGCTATCTTTTGTAGGATATTAATTTGGACTGCTTCTCGTAAAGGATACATAATGTTTGCTACATATTGTTTGTTGTTTATGTACCCATTGCAAGTTCCCAAGTGTACTTAGCGCTCATCGATAGAGTAATACTAGTATATAAAGAAGTCTGATAGTAACAAGCTCGTTTTTTTTCGTAGAGCCTAGCAAAGCCAATAGTGATTTAATTCATTTGAGCTTGCCCCTTATATAAACGCGTAATTCTTTATACAGATTACAAGATTATTTAAAACATACAACTACAAAGATTAATTAATGAAAGATAGTGTAATCTTTCGTCAATTAATTTCATCTATATTTGCACGTAGCTGTATAAATTGTTTACAAAATCTTATATCACTTAACTTTAATTTATGCTAGAGGCGGTAAAACCCATCCTACTACCTGTTAAACAAATTCAGTCTTTCTTATTAAAAAGAATGTAAGTAAATTCTTGAGCACAATAGAACGAATGAAACTGGAGATTACACAGATCTCATTCACCGCATGTGAATGAAATGCGATAACCTTCACAATGCACGCGAGAAATATGCCTACTAATTTCACCTACCAATTTGCGGCGGCCATTCTTTTATTCGCAGGGTTGGCGATAGTATATGCAATTAATATTTTTAATTGAATCTTTGGTCTCCTGGCGTAAGGTAGGGCTTATCTCTGTTAATCGTTAAGGTCCGGGTTCAAATACAATTTTATTCAATATTAATATAGGTAATATCAATATAAATATTAAACAGCCTTTAGGCTAACATTGTCTAAAGGCTGTTTAGACACAGGTCCACCTTGAAATCTGATACTGTACTAGTATTGAGTCGTCTGATTAATGTATATTGGCCACTGGAACCAGTTACGTGGACCCATGTCATTTTAATATCAGAAAATACAGGTATATTCTTAGTATAATTATTAACACTAATTAATTAAACAACACAAAATAAATTTCACACACCCCTGCGCAACGTCATACAAATCGGTGCCGTTTGACATCGCTCGCTTCCTTCCAACCCCGACAAAACCCGACGGTGCCCGACAGAAGCCGACGGGTTTTATTTCCATTGACAGAGTGCGTGTAAGCATTAATGCTCATTTGTGGCTGCATTGAGCCACGCGGTGACACTCCTTACTTCCTGTGCAATCAATTAGCCCTTTGGCCCTAGGGAACAATGGCTGGCGGCGTATGCAATGTTAGAAAGGACTGCAGTCTTTTTGTGAGATGAATAATTTGCCAATTGTTTGGATGCAATATTGAGATTTAGATTGATATTGATTACTTGGTGCCGCTATTAAAGAGTTTTTGAGAATGTTATTGGATGAGCGAAGTTATTTAAAATGCAGCTTGCGATAAATACTGCCACGCTTTCAAACGTTTGCATATTATTATAGAAAACAGCCTACATATTACATAATTTAAAATGTGTTTTGAGATCTTCTGCTATTAATAGTAAATGGTATAATTAGATACAGCCTGTGGTTTCACTCGTGTGAATCCTATGGAAGCGCATATCGGGATAAAAAGTATCCAACATTACACACCGACGCGGCGACGTTGTTTCAACTATGTTTAAGTTCAACGATAAAGGAGGCGAGATTCCTGAAAATCCAGTACATTTTCAGACTCCATACTGGCACTGAGACTTTACCACCATCTATTTGTTGCGCATATTAATTGAGTAAATCTTTATATTTTTAATTTTGTGCCATCTACGAATTGAGTCACTGTAAGTGCATTATCATGCCATGGGCCTTACAAGCCAATTGAAGAAGAATATTAGATGAGTAGAAATTACCCTTTAATCTAATTAGGCATAAGTGGGTGAATTCACCCACGGTATCATGTCGCTAACTAATGCTAAACGTTGTAATGTTACACTAAATGTGCAATGTTACTAATTTGTAGCCCGACACGTGTCGGCTCATCAACCGTCTTTGTTGTGCAAGGGGTGGCAGTGGACTGGGTGTTACTTGAATATTTTAGATATTTTATAAAATTGTAGTACCTTTAGCATTCGAAAAGGTTAACTACAAAAATATACTATGGTACAAATTTTATGACTATATCTTGCCATAAAGCTCTTTATCGGTGTTGTTACAAAGTTTTTAAGCCTACACTGGATTACATTATTCTAATTTACATTAGACACCTCATTCATCTAGGTACCTTCTGAAATCCAGTCAGCACACCTTCTCCTGTTCTACTGTTCCTTCTCCTCCATCCTTCTAGTTGTTATTTTATTCTGAGGAAGACGAAGAAGTCATTGGTGTGTTCTCCAGACAGTCCTTTGCTTTGATCGGCAAATCCGTAGATGCGTTATTGTTCTGCAGGGCCGGATTTAAAGTTAAATAATATTTTGAACCTGAAGAAAAACGAATTCAGCTTGAAGTAGTTCAGTTAAATTCTATGTGGTAGTCCGGTACTGAAGCCCTATTCCCTGAATACGTCCCTAGGTGCCACAGCAGTCCATGAAGGACTTCGGTCTGTTACTGTTAACTCCGTATATTATCTTACTAATATTATAGATGTAAACGTTTGTAATATGCAGTTTTGATCTCGTAAAGACACGACAATACCTCTTTTAAACATTTACAATATCAAAAATCGAGTCAGGTTACATCAAACGAGTCAAATCGATATATTAGTATCGATGTATATTTTTATTTAAACTAGTAGGGTGTACCGTTCGCGGGTGCGGGAGAAGGGTACAGGCGCGGGTAATTGTGGAATGAGCGCGCGAGATCAAAGGCGCCGCTGATTTGTCGCGTTTTGATAATGTGATAATTTTCGCGAACGATTACGTTTGGGTATGGTGTGAGTAGGAGCGATAAAACGCACGTTTAATATAATATACGAGTAGTTATACTTAAGTATGTCGAATCTGAAATAATTATTTATTTAATTTTGTATGTCAGCGTTTTTTACTTTTTGTTATGACCAATCTAAGCCTCAATTTTGGCCAAATTTGGCCGCAGTTTCACTTACGACAAAAAATGATTGAATCTTAGGCTCGGACATTTATATCGTGCACTGTCCAAGAATGTTCCGAGTGGATTCATTCAACTATACCTCAGTTTGGCTATATTTAGATATGCCTAATGGAGATCGAATTCCTTTGTCAGTGTGTTAAATTTTCTCCTAAGAAATTGTCAATAACAGCACGAATTCCGAAAACACAGCCCGACAGACGGCTATAAGTATGTACGTTCCCTATTACGAGAGAGCTGAACCATACTAAGTAACGCAATTTATCTTTAATACACCTCAATCTTCCCTTTTTTTAAACATAATTATAGTAGAATATAGTATATACCAACAAAAACTATAAGAATACTGGACTAAACTCGCTATTACTCGGCCCGTGTTCCACTGGTGTTGACTTTGGCTCCCTCGCGAGGGGCCCCAAGTATTACAAGTAGAGTAATTTGTTTTGTTCCAGTAACGGATTACTATTAGTAACAGTATACTGCCACTCGATTTTTACACGCGTATGATTCAAATCAAACGTACTTTTAAGTAAGGTATAAGGGAAAGGGTTGTTAAATGGAAGGTTTTATAGAATGGTTTCGCTCGTAGTTATGCTAGCGTAGACTGTTAGTTAAATAATTCTATGCCTCCGGTACTTGTTTTCTGGATGAAATGTCCTATGTTCTTTTCTGTAGCCCTGACAACGTGTATGTAAATTTCATGATGATCGCTTTAGTAGTTAAGGCGTGAATATGTAACAAACAAAACTCACATTCGTATTTATAATATTAGGATGTTATTCAGGAAACTACGCTCTAGTTTTAGTTGATATTATTTTTAATCGCTTCAGTAGTTTCAGCGATAACGCCTAATATTAGTTCTTTAGAATATAAGTATTATTTAGCCAAAAAGGTGAATTATGGTAGAAAATAAAACGAGTCCTCTTTGTGGTAATGAATCGGTTTGTTCATTAGGCTATAGCTGTAAAATGTGTTTGTTGCGGAGTTTTCTTTGTAGAATTTTGATAGCCTTATATTTCACAAAACATATTTAAAATACAATCACTATATTTTACTGAGATAATAAACGTCAAATCAAACATGATGCAACCCTCTGTATAGTAAGGTATGCGTATGAGCATTACCGAGTTCTTTACACAAACCCAAAACATCGGCTTTACTTACTAAAACGCTCAAAGTGTTTTAAAATAAACAACGCGATAAAATTCGTATAAAGTAGTTTAATTTCAATGTAAAACATTCGCGTAAACAGAAGACAATATTATAAATCTCTCAATATAGAATGCATAACAATTTTAATATAGTTAAGCTACCAAAAGAATCCCTTCAATTTGCTTTGGAAGGTTTATCCAGGACCGACGTGCGAGCGGAATTGAATTAGCCTATAAGCTCTTGAAACATACATCTTCTACTCCCTAGCCTTTATTATTCCCAAGTCACTTGGGGTCGGCTTTTCTAGTCCAACCGGATTTGACTGGATATCAGTTTTTACACGGAGTGGCTGCCATCTGACCTCCGCAACCCAAAGGCTAACGATACCCTAAGGTTAGACTAGTGTAGGGCACTGATTTCCCAATAACGACTGCCATAAATGTTCATGGCAGCCGGAACCGACGGCTTAACGTGCTCTCCGAGGCACGGAGCAGGCGATAATTGTCAATCAATACGCACATAATTTCGAAAAGTCATATAACTTCCGAAAGTCAGAGGTGCGCGACGTGGGTTCGGACTCGAGACTCTCTGCGTTGCAGTCTTTTATTATGCAGTATATTATATCCTCAAATACACCTCACTATTACACCCATATTTCGTGAGTTCTGTGCCAGAACCTGTGCAGTTATTTACTTATACGTCCAAACGCGTCGTCACTTTAAGGAGATCTAAAAACATTGCTTCTGAGGCAAATATAGCATAAGAGATGTTTTTAACCTACAACTGTCTTTATAATACCTACCGTTATCCAACCACATAGTTCCATTTACCTAAGCACGACACACACATACATACTAACAGCTACATCGTAATAAAGATTGACTCACTAGGGAGGTGCGCAGGAGTGGACGCATCCGGCGGCCCAATCGTCGGGTGTCCAATAGACGTGATCGTCGCATCCTCATTGCGGCACGGATGACGACAATTCGTAGTGACGGTCACACGATACACATACCTTGTTATATGGGTATACTTGCGTTTGTAGGTACTTTGGGATCTACAGTTTATCTAAGTATAAGCATATGAACTCTACAATATTACCTGCAATTCTATCTTAACAATTTTATTAATAGTAGAGGTAAAATTGGATTGTTTGTAAATTGAAGGCTAATATTATCTTTTTATTAAAATAAGTCGTTAGAGACCCCGGCACCACTACACGTGAGGATTTGGTATTGAGAGCTGTGCTCGTGGAATACACGACTGCTTGTCATCAGGCGGGGCTAGACATTTTGACTGGCAATAATAAATAAATACAACTACACAATGAAACTTTCGCTAGGACTGCCCAGCGATAGTTCCTGTGCTACCAAGCTTTTTTTTTATGGGAAAGGAGGCAAACAGCAGATGGATCGACTGATGGTAAGCGATTACCGCTGCCCATAGATACCCGCAACACCAGAGGAGTCACAAGTGTCACACACTTTTAAAAAGGAGTACGCTCTTTTCTTGAAGGCTTGAAGGTCATATTAGTCTAGAAGTACCGCAGGCGACAGTTCATTCCACAGTTTTGTTGTGCGAGACAGAACATTTCTAGGCAAACGCACGGCCCAGCCTTCTAAATGATGGGGATGAAAATGCGGTCACGTAGGACGTAGCTATACCAAATTTAGCGGTATAGACACGTTTAGCGGTACCTACCCTTCTCATACAATATCAATTATTTTTCATATATAAGTACCTGATCTTGAATATTTTGATAATAATTCTGATTAGGATATTCGGGTATTTTTATTAATTGCCATCGGACACATTTCCAGACATCGTGCTGCCACTAATAATTTTTTCTTATTGAGATTTGATGCATATTTTTGGCTAATATAAGCGCAAACTTATGCCAGTGAACCAATAAAGCAGTAAATTTTTTATTTGCATATTTTTGTGAACCAATCAACGATAAATAATTGCTCTTAAGTTGGAACTATAAGAACTAAAACAAGTAATTTAAACTTTTAAACAACAATATTGATTGCCCAGAATTGCTATCTAAATTTAAATCCAATATCTCTCACAGATATCCTAGAAAACCAATTATGTTCCTACATCCTCCTTTTCGTAAGTCTGTTTTAGGCTCATTTGCCTGTTCCACGGCTAAGTAAGATATGTAATCACTCTGTAGTGATTACATATCTTACTAAACAGATAGATATATTCGACACAACTCTTCAACGATTTAGAGCCGTGTCCATAAACTTACTACCGATTAACCATCTATTAATTACTGACCTATTCAGATATATGTACTATGTATAAGTTTTGTAATATAAATTTTGTTTTCCCAAAACTTGGATAACTTTTGTGAATAGTTATTTCCTAAATTATATGTATGTGGTGTTTGCCTACATAAGTTGTGCACGTAGATTAAGCATAATACGTTCTGTTGTATAACTACTGGTAAACCAATAAACTAATAACTAAATAAGTATCTGTCTATACAGGGTGATTTTGAAATCGTGTAATTCCTTTTAACCACGCATTCTACTGGTGATATAGAATAACCCTGACCATATTTTTATTTAATTAGATTTTTTTTTTTTGAAAAATTATTGTATCGTTTTTTTCGTGAAATGGTGTTAGATAGTCATATGTTAACCAACAGAGGCAATTTTAATTTTTTACTAATTAAAATAAAAAAACATATTAATAATTAATGTCGTAAATAATAAGGGGCGGTCCTTTTTATTGCCCCTTATTATTTACGACATCAGTTATTGTTATGTTATTATTTTTAAATTAGTAAAATATTAAGATTGTGTCAGGTGGTTAAAATATGACTATTTGAAATCATTTCATGAAAAAAATCTGTACTCTAATTTTGCCGAAACCATTATTGTAATTAAGAAAAAATATGGTCAGAGTTATTCTATATCACCAGTAGAATGCGTGGTTAAAAGGAATTACACGATTTCAAAATCATCCTGTATAGGTCTTAACTACTACAATTAATGTTAGTCTCTTGTTAGGAAATACAAATTACTAAACCAACTTAAACTATCTTCGTCCTTACTAGCCTTGCCTTGCTATCTCAGCTTATTTGTGTCGCAGACTGTCTGTGTCGTTTTAAAAAGCTAGGCAGTAACGCACAGATTATCTCTCATAGCCATATCCACCAAGCGACACTATAAATAATAAATGCGTCACCTAAAAACGTAACCCGTGTAGTATATTTTGTGGTCAAAGCAGAATACTACAACTTTTAGAACGTTCAGATTTCATGACATTTCTGTCTACTATTTGAGGGATTAGTATTGTCCACCTTTTTCCTTTTTCTACGGTAATAATTGTGGGCAATCCAAGGGTGGGTGCTCTCCGCCTACTTATTAATTTACAATCGATTTCCGCTAAGACCCACCTAATTCGATTAGTAGAAAATATCGTTATTATCAAATAGATTTACGCAATATGGTCCTCATTCAACCAACAAGATCGGGACCCTTCACAATTAAATAAATATCAAATGCCTGCACTTAACAGTCTATATTTTCATTACAAACCGTTCAACGGTCCGTTTGCCGCCAGTTGCGCGCGGTTCCGATACAGCGCGTGATAATTACATCCATAGCTTCAAATTATTAATGTTTATTTGATTAAGGAAAAAACACATTCAGCCTTCAGCCTTCCCACAGATACAAAATACAAACGTCAGTCGACAATTACTGAACGAAACGATCCGCTTACGCACAATAGGATAAATAAACCGAGTTCTTAAAACGGAAGCTTCTTAAATTGTTTTCTAAAAACATTTTGGGTCGTTAGTATTTTGTTTAGTCACTGGTGACGGGTGGACAATGGCGTCGGAGGCTACCGGACGGGCCTCGATTATTATTTCATTTTATTTCTTTATAATTCTTTATTTTGTCCAGTTAGTGCTGACAGGCATCAGAAATGGACGTGAGTGGCAGTTTTTAAGTCTTATAATGATAGCAACGGTTTATTTTTGTTTTACAATGACGTTATTTAGTGAGGAATTTGATGACCGTAGGCATGTAACAAGATGACGGTATAAATATTGTAGGTACTTACATTAGGCTATATTGTTTTAAAATGAATTATTAGATCTTCTTCGTTGGATTTCATAGTTAGTCCTACGGTATAAGTTTATAATATATTTTATTTATTTCTTGGGACACATATGATTACATAATATTTTTGTGCACAGTAATAACTGCATTAGTTAGGAACTATGTATGTTGCGCTAATGTTTGCAGCTAAAACGCATGTCGACCCTGCAAAAAGGAATAGGTAGATGTGCTGCCAGCGCAGGCCCACCATAAAGTTTTTGATCTGACTGCTTGTACTGCACTCATTAATTTCATCTCGAATTGTCCCTTGACTATCCTAAACTCTTGAAATGGTCCGAACAACGAATCGATGTCTCTTTGAAAGAAAGAAATCCAAAAAAACGTAATTTCAAGTTTTTTGTCAGCGCGACGTTTTGGGTAGACATTTTCATGGTAGTAGTTTTCGCTGTCGTCAATACAAAGCCTTATTAAAGAGCAGTACAATACCTACCTACTCACCACAAGACCTGTTGTTGTCTTGTCTTGTCAGGGTTGTTTGGCTATGATTTACTGTAGATTGGAGCTACGTTTCAAGCCGTACTGCTCTAATTAAAGACAAAATATTGAGTTTATGCATTTCTTTATATCCTATCTCTTAAATCTAGTATTAACATAACTATAAGTAGAAAGTATAGGGTTGTCATTAACTAAACTAAACATTTGACTTGAAATAACAGCGTTCATAAAATCAAATTATCTATACAATAGCATAGAGTTATCTAAGATGTTTATTTTTTTAACAAGCGCGAGTCTTTATTTGAAAGAAAAAAAATACAATTTAAACTGACAGAAGCTCAGTGAGCAGCGAAACGTATTCAAATATAGAAAATTGTTGACAAATTAAGTTCCCTACGACTCCCTTACCACTTGAGAACGACTCGAAATTTTAAACTGTCTAACCAACTTAATTGCACATTTACAAAACGAAATATGACCTCTATTTCATTGATTTAAGGATTAAATTTGAAAGTCTGTTAGTTTTATAACTGCGCAAATAAGTTGGTAAATTTATACGAAGGGACGGTACCGAGCCGTTCGTTTTACTAGTTACTCAATTAGGCCTTTTGTATTTGTTTATCTGAGTTTGTATAGCGCCAGAAGGGCACAGATATATGATTTGTAACGAGTTAGAAAGGGACAGCGGCTGCAAAGTAATTTGAGACAGTTCTTTTCACTGGCGCGGTAATACGTTCCTATTTTGAATGGCAACACGAAACTGGCGGGAAATGCATTCAAATTGTGTTCTGTTTTTACTTTTTCTAATTTGTGTAATGGCCGCCTGGCTACAGAATACGGATTTTCTTTGATACGGCCTTTCTTACACATTCATTTTCTGTTTACGTGTTGAGTAGAACTTTATAAAACTGAGTTATAAGTATAATTACTTATTTATTTATCAAACTGGTTTCTAAACATGCTTAGTGGCCAAAGTAGTCTTTAGGGTATTTAATGGCTTCACAGAATTTACACTTAGTCTTTAAGGCATTTCGTGGCGATACTAAGATTAATCTAACAGGACAGTAAAACCATCAGAAGGGCTGATAAGAACATATATTAACCACAAGCTAGCCAAATGCTACACGCAGCACCTATTTCGTCAGATAGCTTATTTAAGGAGTCATTTTGACATATTTTCGAAACAAAACCTATCAAAACAGGTCAATTACGGTTAATCTGCTGATTGAAAATATAAGCAGTCTGTTAGCGCCTGTCAGCGATCGTTAACATGTACCGAAGTTCCTGTTACTGAAGTACTTAGCTGGTGTCCTCGTTCGTCTTGAACGATAGTTCTAATACGATCATTAGCGCATTATATTTTGATTTTGTTTTACCTAGACTGTCTTCTGTGTTACAATTATATATGAAGACAAAATAAACACTATCAAAGATAACTTCTTCTCGTAGAAACAAGTGTGTGTAACGAACAATTAACTATTTTTCTTCACTCCCTTCATGTTAGAGGTTAAACAGGATGCCGAGGCGACGAAGACGGTCACAAGTGCACCCGTGAACAATTTCACAATCGATTAAATTTAAATGCGTCTGAACATTATTGACACTTGATCTTTTATTCCTGTCATTCACTTGCTTTAAGCGGGATGCACACTTCACGATTGACGCACACGACAGCTGTCACACTCGTAATCAAAAGAGTTTTTAGATTGAGCACGTTTCTTTTTGTTGTAGAACTCTATGGTCGAATACCTACAGTTTTGATATTGTATAGTAATTCTAATTTCAAAGTTGCCGCGGTTATGCGAATTAAGTTGGTGACGTTGGTATTATATTGCATAATGACTTTGTGAATAAGAGTAGTTAATAATAATGTAATATCCTATCACATACACACACGCCATCTAGCTCCAACAAAGCAGAGCTTGTACTATGGGTACTAGACAATGGATACATATACATATGTATATACTATTTTTGTAAATACTTACATAGTATACATAGAAACCTTCAGACCAAGACAAACATGCACACAAATGTTTGACTTGTGCGGGAATCGAACCCGTGACCTCAGGCGTGGCAGTCGGTTACACAAACCACTACGCCATCGAGTTAAATCGATTTTCAGATTAATGTAATATTCAAATGTCCCCGAGACTTTTCAGTTGTTCTTTTAAAAAGTTCTCAACTAGTGATATGGAGAACAGAAATGTGCTTGTAGGCTTCGCGTAATAAGTTTACCAATGACAGGTCTAAAATCATAGTTAGTGAAATATGGGTGCCTTATATGGAGCTGCATGTCATTGGGGATATACATATCTAAATCTCTATAAGCAGTACGAAAACAAAGATTTTGAACACCGCGTTCCCACAATTTCCACAATATGAAATTGGACATAAAGCATTCAAGATTTAATGTAAATCTTTTATAAATCTTACATAAAAGGCGCGTGTTGGTAACAACCCTTATTCTAAAGTAAAAATAAAGTCGCGCCCTCTCGCCACCCTATGATTGAGCAAATATCTTGTGATCGGTGTGACTGGATCGCGACCGATGGTGCATAAAACATCCCCGCGATACACCCGAATAAACTGTGGATGGCATTATGCGGTAAGTTGCTATTACAAAATTAGGCAATATTGTTTGCCTACCTGGGATTTCATTTCAATAAGAGCTTTTCGGCTATTCGTATATGCAAGCGCCAACCTAAAATTCTCTAGTTTCCACCTTTCCACTCTTTAGTTAGAATGTCATATTCAAACTATCTTCTTTTATGTATTTGGTGACGGGAATTAATTCCATCATTTTAGTTATATACGTGCCTTTTAGTTATGTAAATTTTTTGGCATGCCCAACGCTTTTGCTCCTTGGAATGCAATCTGGTCAAAATGTCAAGTGACTGAAAAAGGTACATAAGTACTAAGCTTGATAGCATTAATTTCTGTTATATCAGCCATGTATTGAACTATGCCGCACGGCATCTTTTTAGTGTGAGAAGAATTTCTGTTACCTGTAACACAAGCCAAGAGTATATACAGTTATTACAAACATACTTGTGTTGTGTTTCTTTGGGAGTATGATTTCCAGGTTCGTTAGGAACCACTGTGCCGTTACTACCAGTTACTTATGTCCATAGCGTGAAAGAGTATGGTATACTTTTTTATGATTTGGCAACACGCGTGTGATGCACAGTAACCAGTTACCATTATGTGGAGAGCAGCGATAGCTCTCTGACTTTCGGAAGTTATATAACTTTTCGAAATTATGTGCCTATTGATTGACAATTATCGCCTGCTCCGTGCCTCGGAGAGCACGTTAAGCCGTCGGTCCCAACTGCCATGAACATCTATGGCAGTCGTTATTGGGGAAGTCGACACAAAAGATCCCACTGGGTCGAAGTGTCGCCGGTCTGTACTGACTGGCCCCCATACAAGATAGGATAAGATAAGATAAGATACCATTATGTGGATTATATGCTTATATGCAACGTTCGTTGTATACAAACGTTAACAAGAGGGGTTAGAGAGGTGTTTTGGCGTTTAATGCTTCTGTGTGTCTGAAGCATTTGGCTTTCGAATGGCTGACTTCAATGCGATATACTTTTTATTATTTGGTTATCACTTTGGTTATGTTGCTATGTTTGATGTTATTAAATAATAATAATAATTTTATTTTAGACCAATGATCCATATAGTGTTAGTATCACCTTAGCCTATTGTTAGTAATAGATAATAAATAAAATTAACTAATTAATTAATTAATTAATTAAAGACATGTACATCTGCACGCACATGTCTACGCGCCCAGTGCTGTATAAACGGCCCATAAATTTTTGCCGCGAGAGTTGCCAGGATATTGTTGGAACTATACCTGACTCGCCGAAGCATTAAGGCACATCGTTTGCGCATGACGGCATAAAAGTCATCTAGCCTTTCATCCGCAAACATGCCCGAAGCGCTACAAAATCGAGGTAGTCCCAACAACATCCTTAGCGCGTTATTATACTGGACGCGCAGAGCGCTGTAAGCCTTTTGCGTATAACTCACCCACAGGCTGCACGTGTAAAACGACTGGCAATAAGCCCGAAAAAAAAAAAAAAAAGGTTTAGCTTGTCAAAATTATAATAATTTTTCTAAGTCTTATAAAATCTATAAAATAAGTTAGTTTCTAGGTATTGTTTTATGATCCATAGAAAGCTGATACATAGGTTTTGTTTTAATACAATTTCTACGCTTATCTCTTTATAAATAAGACTGTAATACTGTCTCATTCTCGCATACCATCATCCAGTGCAGCGCCCCCTGTCGATCGCGTCGGTAATGAACTGAACTGCTCACAATCCCTTTACAGTTGTTGACGCACAATCATAGAGTGACGTGACGTGTTCAAACTTGGGACTCGCCTCATTACTACTCTATGTATTCATACGACGCACGGCTCAGCTGTAAGGAGGGAAAGCTCTAAGTTTTATCTATAAAGGTATAATAAAAAAGATTCCTACTATTGTAATTTATATAATAATATGTAAAAAGAAAACATTGCATCTCTGTAAGCATATTGCGCACACGGTAGACTGTTAGTTTAAGGAGAGTTAGAGTACTTATATATAGACAATTAGTGCAGAAAACTTTTTACGTAAGATTTTAATATTCACGGTCGAATTTTGACCCTTAATACCCACCAGTAATAATAAAATATGGATGTTTGGACATTTATTATTCAATAAACATAAAGTTATTTTGATGAAATTGGGTATGGAGATATATGTCCATCTAATTGATTATAGATGGCTCTTTAAAGATGGCGAAATTAGTTTGTTATTGAGAGTATTCCTAACAGAACTATTTTATCACACTCGACCGGATCCAGGAATCGAATTCAGCATCATGATCGCACTCAAAGGGTGTACTTATGATAAGAGAACAAGAATAAAGTTTTTTTTTATTTTGCTTGTCAAAATTACCACACTCCGCCTGATGGTAAGCAGCCGTGTGGTCTTTGAGCAGTGGCCTCCACATCGTCCTCATAGCAACCGAGGCGATGTTTAGGTCTCTACTTTGACGGTCTGTGAAGGTGCTTTTTCACGCCCCGCTTAAAGGACCCAGGATTGAAGGAAGAAGGAAACACGTGTCTTGGCAGATAATTCCATGCCTTGATCGTTTGGCAGAGATATGAGGACCCAAACTTGTTGGTACGCACTCTAGTCGACTCCACCGTGTAAGGATGGCATCTGAGCCCAGCACGCGTTGCTCTGGATAGGAAAGGGGAGGGCGCGATAAGGTGGAATAACTCTTCAGAGCACTCCCCGTGGTATATTCTGCAGAATGGTATATTCGAGAATCATGGAAACAGAACTTATTTTACATGCACTTGAATATTTGTTGATATCGTAGATAACTCTATAGACAGGAGAACTGGAAAAGACCAAAACTAAACAAGGTGATAAGGATTTGTGTTCGATTCCAAGATGCGGCAGTCATTATTTGAAATTTTGCAAAGCTTTATAAAAGCAGTCTTGATCCCATAGTCACTTACCTAAACTAGCAATAATTTTAATGTCTTTTATTAACATCAAATAAATAATAATAATAATATCAGCCCTGTATTAAACAACTGTCCTACTGCTGGGCACGGGCCTCTTCTCACTGTGAGAAGGGTTAGGTCATAGTCCACCATGCTGGCCTAGTGCGGGTTGGCAGACTTCACATATCTTCGAGAACATTATGGAGAACTCTGAGACATGCAGGTTTCCTCACGATTTTTCCTTCACCGTTAAAGCAAGCGATAATTAACTATTTATGACGCACAAAATACAGATTTTTTAAAGATAGTCTGCGTTCGATGATCTTCGTGTTGTCATCGATAATAAGTAACTTAATTACTATTACTACATATCATAAAAAAGGTCTTCAGCTGCGTCTATCTATCAGCCTGTTCGCGAAAAACTCAGAAACTACAAAACGGTTTTTCATGCGGTTTTCACCAATAGAAATAATGATTTATAATGAAGGTTAACGTGTATAATTTGTTAAGGTTTTGTTTTACTTGTGCGAAGTCGGGGCGGGTCGCTAGTTCATTCTATTATCCAGTTTGGGTAATGTAACTATTTGACTTAAATTATTAATTATTGTGAATCATCTGCCCTATTGTGTTTGACCAGTATTTATTTTTCTACACTACCAAAGTGGTAAATAAGCATACCCGATGATAAGCGTATAGCCTATGCTTATCGCTCGCCCAAGGGTATCTCTCGTGCGATGCTAATCCATCAAAAAAGAGCAGCGCGATACCAATGCTAAGGACAAAAATGTCTGACTCATTATTGTCTATTGTAACGCTTTTTATAAGATTCTGGGACACACCACAAGCATTTATTTATTTATTATTCACTAACAGTTCCTACAATATCACATATACATAAGAGAAACATTTAAGTCTAAACAATTGTATAACTAATTACAGGTGAATTCAGCATGCATTACATTTTAAATATTACATAAATAATATGATATAAGAAACAAAGATAAATATTAAAAGTGAAGAAATATCAATATAAAAGTTAAGTTTAAAATGAAATTATATTTAAATCCAGTAAATATCATTGGTTTACAGTCACATAAATTTGTATGAATTACTTTAAATAATAATAATATTGCTTTAATAATATTTTATTATATTTATTAATAAATTCTAATTACATCAACCTAAGCAAGATTATTATGCTTCTGTATTGTGAAGCCATATACACCATATGTAAATTCACATTAATAAATGTAAGTACGATGGGAAGAGTCCGGACGGAGTGTCATTGCTGTCTTGGAAGATGGGCAGGCCTTTGGTGTGGGACGCAACGTGCGTTGACACCCTTGCGTTATCACATCTTCCAAGCACTGCGGGATGTGCCGGCGCGGCGCTGCTGCTGCAACCGCGGAAACCCTCAAACGGCGCAAATAGGTATAGTAGTTTAGTCGGAAATTACATTTTTGTGCCGTTTGTGGTGGAAACCCTAAGTTCATGAGGTCCGAGCGCTCGTATTTTGTACAGGGAGATCGCAAAATGACTGATCGACGTTTCGCGTGATCAGAAGGCTGGTCTTTTCTTGTCCCAAAGAATCAACGTGGCAATGCTGCTAGTCTTCTGGGCACGTTACCAGTTGACAGCGATGCTGAAGAATTCTACGATGCCTAAACCATTTTTGTAAATATTTAGTATTATAATTATTTGTGTTTTTGTAATTATGTTATCTTTTTTAATAAGTTTGTATATATACCTATATTAAATTAAATCGTTTTAAAATTAGTTTATTGTAAGTTAAACTGCTTTATAGGCATTTGATGTTCATAACTAGTACTTTGTGACCTATATGAATATATATTTTTTTAATGATTTTGATTTTACGCACTGCTGTTTCGCTCCTCTAACAAGTAAGTTTTGTGAGCAGGTTTTTTCACCGAAGAAACACTTTAAAAATTAAAGTGCCTAAATTACAGCTGTAAATAAATCGTGGGATAAATCTAAAATCAAAGAACCGTTAGCAAAAATCGCATTCCCACGTGCAATAACCGAACTACTTAAAAAACAGAAACAAAATGCTATATTATAATGTTGACTTTTCAATTCCCACTTCAAATGAAGTACTGTTTGCAAAATACTGTTAAATTGTGTAGAAATACCACCCCTTTGTCTTAAAGGGTCGTTTGGGCCCACTTGATTAGTGAAGGGTTATTTGTCGTTTTGTGGTCTTGTCGATGGGAACTTTATACCCCAGTTGTTCAAACGCCTCATTTTGACTTTGTAGCATTGTTAGTGTTAATTATTAAAAGTTTAATTGTAAATTGTGGTTTCTTGAAGTGTCTTGAAATGTGACTTTCGTTTTAATAGTTTTTATTAAAATGATTTTAATGTCAATGGGTGTTTAAAGAATTGATTCTCACGAAATTGTAAGCGATTGTACTTATGTGTTCTTGACTTTGAGAAAATATTAATAAGTTAAGAATTTTCTATATGAATGTGTTTCTTTAATTGTAAGTGATTTTAATTGTAAAGCAATTACACAATAATGCACAAGGGGTGAATTGTAAATTCTACAACATTGAAATGTTACTACTGTAATTTATGTAAATTGAAGTAACAGTTTTTGTACAACGATAAGATAAGATATGATTTTTATACGGATTTCGTTTTCGTTACCTGTTAAGTGTTTGCTTATCTATTTGTTTGTTACGCTTTCTCACCTAAACTACTCGACAGATCATATTGATATTTTGCATAGGTACATGTTGTTAGGGGTACGTAATATGACATAGGGTACCGTTTATTTAGGAAAAGTACTGTTACTGAATTTTTCTAACGTGGGGGAATGCATTGACCCTTACTTCTCCACGGAAAGTGGAGTGGAGGGGTTATGTCGGTTATACTGTTCCTAACCTAACCTACACCTACGCGAACAAGGCCGGGGGCAAAATCAACGTATATAAACTTACATCTGTAAATCCCTGAAGAGGTATATATATATTATGTAACGGGTATTAACGCGATTATGCATAATGTTTAACCTTTTTTAGGCTTGACGTTTCGACCAGGTTACACCGGCCTTGGTCACAAGCTGACTGGTGCTGCGATGTCATGTCTCCGTTTGTGAGGCAGAAGAATCTTGATTCACCCTCACTTTCGGCATATTTTTGTTTGTCCACGTACCGTCACAAACTACACTCTCGGTATCCCTATTACGTATGCTAGCCGTCGTATACGTATTCCGTGAATTACCTGACTGTGCAAAACGGCCAAGTTGCGTACTTATTATTAATCACGGGATTCCACGTCACGGATAATTTGAAACCATCTTCCTTATTGAAATTTCTACGTTTTTTTATTTCGATAGCTTCTCGCACTATTCTTGGATAAAAGTGGCGATCGGTGGAGAGGACTTCCGGACGGTGAAATTATATCCAATGATTAGTACCCGATTCCAGAATATGTTCTGCAATTGCTGATTTGCTAGTCTGCCGGTTCTTCACAGCGGCGATGTGTTCTTTGACCCTCTCAGCAATAGTACGCTTGGTTTGGCCTATGTAGGAACTCCCGCAGCTGCAATTTATTTTGTAGATACCTGGCGTTTGTAAAGGCAAAACGTCCTTTGGTGTAGGTCTACGTCCATACTCGCGCAATCACTTTAAAAGTTACCGGCCATATTTATAAAACTTACAAGTGGGTTATAACGTCGTTATAGGTAAAAAAAAATAAAAAGTATCGTTTATAATGTATACGAATAAAAAAATTATGTGTCTGTTTGTAATGTCAAAATAACAGCTTTTTACTAAATGCATGAAAATATATACGGTACTTATATAAAAATCTTTTCTTAAAATGTTAGTCTGTCTTACACTGTGTGTTATAAGGAGTAACTCAGACTACTTTATTTCAGTAAAAAATTAAGGGTCCGTGTAAAAAAAAAAACATTTTTGTAAAATTCTACGCAGACGAAGACGCGGGTAATAGCTAGTAATGCATAAGAATGCTAGTTTGACTAATAATGATGCTATATATAATAAAAGTGTACAGAAAATTTATGAATTAAGTTTTAACTACTCATTGTATTAAGCGTTTAGTACGCTATTTTTTTTATAAATAAGACCGTAAATGTATTTCAAGATCGGACCACAACTACATTTATCGTTTTGGCAGTAGCTAGGTGATCACTTCGTCTACTGTGCTATCAGTGATATCGTCTTTAAAAGGATTTGTCTCAACGGATCACGTGACCAGATAGAGTTCGAAACTGACCACGACAAGGCGTATTAATATTCTATCACATACACACAACACCATCTAGCCCAAACTAAGTAGAGCTTGTACTATGGGTACTAGACAATGGATAAACATACATATATACTTTTTTTGTAAATAGGTACATACTTTTTATACATAGACACACAAACAAGACAAGACAAACATCCATGTTCATGCACACAAATGTTTGACTTGTGCGGCAATCGAACCCGTGACCTTAGGCGTGCCAGTCGGTTACACTAACTACTACGCCATCGAGGACGTATCATATCGTATTAGCAAATTGTTGTATATTGTTAAAAAAGAGAAAACTTTACAAACATTCATCTGATTTGCTAGTCTACCGGTTGCTAGGCTGTCCGTACGGACAAAAAGAACAGCAAGCCTCTGAACAACAATTCGTAGTTCATACAAATCTTTGACTCGTATAGGATTCGAACCTTCAACACTACGTAATAATGGTAGCGAGGCGACTACTACTGCGGCATCTGTTTTACTCTATTTTAACACGCTTTTATTAGCCTCATGCGTATGAAAATGAAAATGATTTTGACCCTCTTTGAAACGTCGGATTAACTCGAAATTTGGCATACTTATCAAAGACCGATGACAATAAAATAATTTTTGAAAAAAAAAAATAAACATAAATAATAGTTTAAAAAAACTAAAAGACACGCTTTATTAAAAAGCAAACTATAAAGTAGAAAATATTTTTTATGTAAAAAAGGGTGGGGCGATTTCTAAAATATTTTGATAACCCCCACCCCACGATATTTCACATAAAAATTATTAAATTCTTTTTTACTGTTTAGTTTGCTTTTTTAATAAAGCGAGATTTATAGTTTTTTAACTATTATTTATTACATTAGTAGATATATAGGTTATGAGATTTATTTATTTTAAGGGATTTCCACAGCTCTTTTACAAAGTAACATTACAATTAATTATCTTCAGACTGACTCTACGCCAATTTCAGAGTTCCACGACAATAGAATATGACGTAGAAAATTATAAATCGGTACTAAGTCTTAAATTTTACTGAGTAAAACAATGAGTTTTATACAATACAAGTACTTAACAGAAATACAGTTATCAGCAACAGGAATTTACAGTCAAGTCACGAATAATACTATATTGACATAGATCGGTCAAAGACTTGACTGGATGATCAGTTTCAAACTCAATCTGATAGCAAAATCCGTTGAGGTAAACCTTATTAACGTGCCTATTTAAAGTAAACACACACAGTTAACATTAAGTACATTGGTTCCCATAAATACAGTCTGATATCTGTTTATCAAGAGGTTAGTTCCCACCGATGGGCGTGCGAGCCTCGCGTCGAGAGCTTGACTTTTGACACCGACACTTCTTGGTGTCTTTCACTTTTATATACACAGAGAAATCGAAATAGACAGCGATGCCCAGTGAACATTGGAATTGAGTTCGATAAGTCGTGTTTAAAGATTGATTCAGAGTAATCGACTGCACGGATGGTGGTCGCCTCGGCACAGCCACTGCGCCGAGTGTTGTGGGTTCGAATCCCACACGGGACAAGAATTTGTGGCTTAGTAGTCGTTTCGCACGAATTTGTTCGCACGTATCGTGCGAATAGACACTTTTTTTAAATAATATTTTTCTGTTGTCGTTTCGCCTTCATGGAATATATTTTCGTGAGAATTGTTCCCGTCTGTAAACGCAGGTGTCCATTCGCACGTTTTCTTTTTTATACTAATAAAAATACAAGTATTGTCCATTCGCGCACGAAGGTGATAGTTTTAAATAAAACAAGTTATACCAATAAATCAAAAAATAGAATAATTTTTTAGAAACATCATTCTTACAAAACAGTGCGTAAAATACATACACATATTACTTATATAAAACTGAGCTTTTATTGAAAGAACATATAAATATTACTTATATGCACTTGAAAGTAGTGTGTGCACGACTGTATTTTGATATTTTTCTTATAAAAAATACAAAACGTGCGAAACGACTACTAAGCCGAATTTGTGTGGTCCACAAATGGATGTTTCCAGCCTGGATGTTCTTTGTGTCCGTTGTATGTAAAGTCGCCTGCAACACAGGAATTATTACTAGTGAGGGCGTTGTCTTTTTAAGACAAAAGAAATCGAAACCGACAGCAATGCCCAGTAAACATTGGAATTGAGTTCAATAAGTCATGTTTAAAGAAAGATTGGCGCAGTATTAGTGACTTACTGCTGTGCGTGTCTCAGGTGCGATGCCCGGGCAAGGTAATGTTGTTCGGTTTTACTCTCACAAAGTTCAGAGTAGTAAGCGGCATGGTCTACCTCCTAGACTATCAGGGATATGCAGGCATGATGATGCGTGAAGGGATGTATTATACCTAACCGTATTTCGACCGTGTCGGTGTCTGTCCGTGAGGTCTCGGACTCGATTCCCGAGTCTGGTAAACACAAACAATTGTGACCGGGCAAAGGAGACAGTGACTTTTTAATATTACCTAAATACAATGAAATGAGACTGCCTTGACAGTGCAGTAATACATGCGATTGCTGTGCGATGCAATGGGGTCTTGCGTATGTTGTCCAGGTCGGGCTCAGTGTTATTGGATTTTTATTTAAGATAACGTCATACTCATAAAGAATAACAACATTGTTTAGTAATGGCGCAATTAAACTAAATAATTAAATAATAACATATATAATTATTATTCACACATGTACACACACACACACACACACACACACACACACACACAAACACAGACACGCGCACACACACACACACACACACACACACACACACACACACACACACACACACACACACACACACTTGATACTAACCTATATTGAAATTGTTTTCTTTTCTCGTTTTATTCTCTTTTTTTTGTATTATTTTCCTATGATTCATAAGATGATAGAGGCTTACAATGGATACATTAATACGGAGGGCGCTGACTGCTGAAATACAGGTATATACTAGTGTACCTTTTTTTTTTTTTTTTTTTTTTTTTTTTACGTGGGGGAATGCTATGACGCATATCCTTCCGCGGGGGCGGGCGGAGGGATTATGTCGGACTCGCCGGGGTAAAAGAAAGATGGAAATAATAGTAAAGTACCTCCCGGAATACCGACTAAACCTACCACGGTGTTCCTCGACAAAACCACTATCGACGGGGCCGCGCGAATCGCTTTCGCATGCGGTCGCGACCCCGCCGCGGATACGGCCCGCCGTATGAAACGGCAGGCCACTACACGAAAGACCTACCCAAAATAGGCACTACGTCGCATAAAATCCTACTGTCTCCCCTAGAGGGGAAACGGACTCGACACAGAGGCGCGCGTGGGAACACGCACGCCGCCTCTCGGACCTGGTGCTGAACGGATGGCGGGCAGGCCCACAAAGCCCGCCATCCCCAGGTCAAACCTCAGGGTGGCTGGAGGTCGTCTCGCGCCCTCCGGCGCCCGGCTCTGCGGTTGGGGAGAGGGTTTAAACGCTCCCTCTCCCGCTCCGCCGCCTCCTTGATGGAAATTACTTCCTCACAGAAGGAGGCGACGGCGTTCCACGACCTCTCACTCCGGACCATAGACTGAACTACGGCCGGGAGCGAGAGGGCAACCGATCCGACTGCCGCGATCAAATCACGGCGCTGCGATGCCCAGGCAGGGCAAACCGCCAAAGTGTGCAGCGCCGTGTCCTCAACAACGTCGCGGCAGTCGCCGCAGTGGTGACAACCGGGCGTCTCTTGCCGGCGTATACGACACAGGAACTGGCCAAAACAACCGTGGCCAGTTAGAACCTGTGTCAGCCGGAAGGTGAGGGCGCCATGCCGCCTCTCCAGCCACTCCTCAAAAACGGGACTTACCGCCACGATCGTGGCGTGCCCGGCACTGGGGTGCACAAGTCGTTCCTTCCAATTGGCCACTAGGACCTGGCGGAGCTCGGACCTCGCCGCCTTGATTGCGGCAAGACCCGGTCCTTCGCCCCGAGCTAGCGCCTCCTGGCGCCAACGGTAAAGCGACGCCAGGAGCGCCGCTTCCAGGTCCCATGGCATCGATCCGGCGAGGAGGCTCGCAGCCTCGAACGAGATCGTGCGGTATCCTCTAATCAACCTGACGGCCATGGCGCGCTGTGGTGCACGTAGCGCCGAAATGTTTCGGGCCGCCAGGTTGTCGCCCCAAACTGGGGCCCCATATAGGGCCATGGACCGCACGACCCCCTCGTAGAGCCTCCGGCAGGAGGTGTTTGGCCCCCCAAGGTTGGGCAGCAGGCGCGCGAGCGCACCTGCAGCGCCCCGAAGAATGGGGGCCAAACGACGGAAATGGGCTGTAAAGTCCCATCGGCTGTCGAGCAGGAGACCCAAATACTTAAGGGTTGGCTCGACGCCGATGCGGACCCCTCCCACCATGATATGGGCCCCTGGAGGTGGCCGCTTCCGAGGGCCGTGAAAACATACAGCCTCGGATTTCGACAGGGCCACCTCGAGGCCCAACCGCCGGATACGACCAACGACTTGTGCGACCCCAGCGGTCGCCAGTATGGCCGCCGCCCGGTGCGACTTACCCCTCGCCGTGACAAGCGTGTCGTCGGCGTAACAAATGACGCCGACGCCACGGAGGAGCGCACCTCGCAGCACCCAGTCGTAGCCGATGTTCCACAGGAGCGGACCCAGAACCGATCCCTGTGGAACACCGCACGACATCTCTCGCCGACTCCAACCGTCGTGACCCGGGTAGACGACTACCCTCTCCGATAAATATGCCCCGACTATGCGGCGGAGGTAGGTCGGCACTCGATGGAAAACGAGTGCCTCCCTAATGCAACTCCAGGGCAAGGTATTAAAGGCATTCGCGATGTCCAAAGACACCGCGAAGACGACCTCGCCCCGGGACACCGCATCCTCCACCAGGCTCCTCACACGCTGGACAGCGTCAATGGTGGAGCGCCCGCGGCGGAAACCATATTGGTTTTCCGCCAAATCTGGGCCCACCGTGGACAGACGCTGGACGAGGCGCTCCGCGATAATAAACTCGAAGAGTTTAGCCACCTCGTCCAGCAACACAATGGGCCGGTAGGCGGACGGAGAGTCCGCCGGGCGCCCCTCCTTCCTGATCAGGACCAGTCTCCCCACCTTCCACTGGCGCGGAAACTGGCCCTGCACCAGACACTCGCTGAGGAGCCCCCTCAGTCGGGGCGCGAGCTCCTCGAGGACCAGGGCCAATGCACGACCTGGAATGCCGTCGGGCCCTGGGGCGGTGTTTTTCGAGCGAAGTCTCGACACCGCCGCTCGCAACTCTACCTGGGTCACTTCGGGAACCAAGTCGTCGTCAAAGTCCGCGCTGGACACCATGGAAGGCGGAACCATCGACGGAGGAGTGTGCTCCGCCCGTGAAGGGAACAGAGCGGCCACCACTTCCTCCACCAGCTGTGGCCGGAGACTCTGGGACAATGGGGGCGCCCAGGGGCGAAGCTTGCCCCTTACCAATAGGTATGGACGCCCCCAGGGATTATGGTCCAGAGTCCCCAGCAGCTCTTGGCGGGCCAGATCTTTGGCCCGCTTGATGGCTACCTTCAATGTAGTTTTGGCCGCTCTGTAGGCCTCGTACAATTCCGCCTCCCTGGCGTCAAAATCGGGAGGGCGGCGACGCCTCCTACGAAGCCGGATGTACTGGCGTCTGGCCACCACGCAGGAGTGGCGAAGGTCGGCAATATGTGCCGACCACCAATACACCCGGCGCCTAGCTGGAAAATTTGTAGGCACTCTTGGCATCGCCGCATCGCAAGCTTGCGTTATGGCCTCCCGGAACCACTCAGCCTCCATCTCGACATTGTCAGGCCTGGCCGGTGCTGGCACCCAGGCCTGAACGATGGAGGCTTCCAGGAGGACCTCCCGATTCAGCTTCTTTAAAGCCCAACGCGGACCGCCCCCAATCGGGGCTCTTGGGGCTGGGGGGTCGGAGGTCTGGGCGGAGACGTCGAACCGTATATACCGATGGTCCGACAACGTCTCCACCTCCTCGACGACGCGCCAGCCTTGGACACGGCGTGCTAGTGCGGGGCTAGCGAAAGAAACATCGATGACGGAGCCGCCCCGCTGACGCACGCACGTGTGCACTGACCCACGATTGAGGACTAGCAGGCCGTTTTCTACGGCCCACTCCTCGAGCAATTCACCCCTCGCGTCCGTGGCCGCGGAACCCCAAGCCGAAGATTTGGCATTAAGATCCCCGACGACGAGCACGGGCCGAGGGTGGCTTCGAGCGACGACGACGTTCAGTTCGAGGAGATACTCCTCGAAGTCGGCGAGAGGTCGGTTGGGTGAGAAGTAACCGCCCACCACAACCGCTTCTCCTACGAGTGCTGCGACGCAGCCCCGTCCTCGGACGATGTTCTCGAAGGACGGGGCGCCGGCGGCGGCCGGCGAAATTAACGCAACCGAGCCATCGAGGTCCCCTACCCAGTCAGCCCTGGGAGGGACGAAGTAGGGCTCGGCTACGATGGCGACATGAATTGACCACTGCGCCATGCTCTGGAGGAGAAGGTCCTGAGCCCTGGCGCAGTGGTTTATATTAGCCTGGAGGAGACGGAGGCGTGGAGGCATTACGTCTCCATACTAACCTCCGCCCCTCCAGCCGCGGGAGCGGCGACCTTCGACGTCGCCGACGAAGAGGCAGGTGGCCTTGGCGGTAGCTTCTTCTGGGTGGCGGCGCACCCCTTGGCACCCGCCCGGTGCTCCGCTGGTTTGCCCACCGCCGCACACAGAACACAGTGCGGCGTGGACCCACACGTTGCGGCCACGTGACCGGGCTGACCGCAACGGAAACAGCGGCCGCTGCAGTCAACCCGTGAGGGGCACGTGACACCCACGTGGCCGCTGGATAGGCAGCGGTAGCACCGGGCGATCCTGGGCTCCAGCGCTTTAATTTGCGCCGACACCCACCCCACCAAAAGACGCCGGCCATCGGCCAGTTTCTTGGCGGCGGCGACGGGACAGCTAATAATGGCCGTCCCCATTCCGGAGCGGCCCTGCTTAATTTCACCGCACTTGATCTGTTCCGCAGGGCACCCTCCGGTCTTGGCGACGGCCGCGACGACCTCTTCTATATTTACAGAGTCATCCAGGCCCGTTATGCGCAAATCGATGCGCTTTTGGGGCCTGGAGACGCGGACCTCTTCTGTATTCAGAACCTGGCGGAGACTTTCCGCCAGGCGGTCCGCCTGGTCGCCGCTTGCGACTCCCGGCACTTCGATAAGGCGGGCACCGGTCTGGGTTGTCCGGCACCTCAAGCCCGCCGTTATTCCTAGCTTGCCGGGGTCGATCGCCGTCCGCGCCTTCTTTAGGAGCTCCGCATAGGTGGTCCCTCGCTCGATGGCCGCCGGCTGCAGTGTAAGGACCACTGCAGTAGAGCGAGGGGCCTGGAGCTTCCTCGCCGCCTTTTTGGCCGCCTGCCTGGCCTTCTTGGCCGCCTTCTTTTTCTGCTTGGCTGCCGCTTTCTTTTGGCCGACGACCTCCCAGTCGTCGGCTTTGCGCGCGGCAGCAGCGGGTTGTACCCTGGGAGCGGCAGGGCGTTCGGCAGCTGCAGTTGCGCGCTTAGCCTGCCGACTTTTCTTGCCCTTCTGGCTGGCAGAAACGTCTGTGGCGGCCGCTGGAATAACTGCTGGTGGCCGCGGGGCCCTTACTTTTGCCGCGTAGGATGCCTGCGGCACAGGCATCGGGGGAGAAGGCGGGACAGACTCTCTAAGTCTGTCCGCTGCCAGAGGAGGGCGCAACAGCCGGCCCTCCATGACGGAGAGTTTGGAGCGGAACTCTCCGAGCTCCCGTCGGACGAGAGCCACAAGGTCCGATTCCTTCTTGCTAGTGTTCTGGTCTTGCCGCTTCTCGATATCCTCCTGGCGTCGCTTAAGTTCTGCAACTTCCTGTGCCAATCGAGCGTTTTCGGCCAGCAGCTTCTGCACCTCCTCGTTGGCTGTTCGGGTGAAGACGACCTCTGCAATGTCCCGAATGGCCTCAATCGACTCTTTAAGGGTCTTTTGGCACGTGCCCTTCAGACCCTTCGATTTCCTGGAGACCAGACGGATCGCCTCAAGGGCGTCACTAAGCCGGGTCTTCAGTCGGGACACCGGCAGATCCTCGGCTTCTGGCTCCACCACTGGCTGCTTACGCCCCTCAGCGACTCGCCGGGCCGCCGCAGCAATGAGGGTGTCCTCCTCAGACGTGCGCTCCTCATCTTCAGCCTTCCTTAACGCGGCGGCAAGTTCGGCCTTTGCCTGTGCCAGACCCACGTACCTACCGTGGGTGGGCGGACGACCGCGTCCACGTCGTGTTGTCGGCACTTTCGCCGCCGACACCGCATCCTCACTCGAGCCTTCCGACTCCTCCGAGAGCTGCGCAGACCGCGAGCGTTTGCGGGTAGCCTTCTCCGGAGTAGCCTCCGAAGTTAGCTCCACGACGTCACTGTCCTGCTCTGACTGCACGGACTGCTCCTCCGCTTCGGAACGCGCAGAACTGGGCGTGCGCGACCGACTCTTTACTACCTCCAACTTCTTTTTTAAAATTGATTTGATTGAGTTTTCCATAATAATACCCACGAGTATGGGAGAAATATACGTCGACCCGGGCAGAGATCCCGATACCCGGGCAAGCCTAATACTTCAGGGGGACGGCAGGTACCCTGAAGGGGCCGCACTAGTGACTGAACTACCCATCAGCCATGCATCTCCTCGCCGTGCGGCAGCAACTTGAGATTCGGGGTGGTTTTTATAGAGGGCCACTCCCTCGCAGTCCGGGCGGTGAAGCCAAGACCCTCGCTCCCGTCAGCAGCCGCGAGACGTGATCCACGACACTGCACAATACGGGGTTACGATATGCGCCAGACGGTGACAACGGGGACAAAAGTCAGAAGAAAGGGGGGGACAACAAGAACAAAAACAAAACGGGGCAGAAGCAAAAGGGGACAAGAAACAAATTTGGACGCAGAACCAAAAAGGGGGAACAAAACCAAAACAGGGGACAAAACAAAAGGGGGATAAAGAGGGGGAAAGAATCGTCAGAGTGACGATTAGAGACCCCGTTGTCTGTTCAGCGGCAGGGTGAGTGCACGCCGAACCCGTCAAAGGGGCTCTCCCATGTCCACTCTAAAACAGAGCGGTACTGGGAGAGCCGGGCCCAAGGATAGGGCCTCCGGCTTGGGGATGGGACTCACGTCCATCCCCCCGCCTCCGGTGCCAAACGCGACAAATGGCACCGGTTGTCAGAATATTAGCCACCAGCAACAATGAAAAGCATTGTTGCTGGTGCCCAGGGTGCACCACGGGGAGGTTTTCTGACACGCACCCCATATACTCGTGTACCTAGTTCAGGGGTCAGAGTTTTTAGACAAGTGCATATTCTTAAGCCTTAATTTTTCTTATTGTATTTTGTGTCATATAATTTGGAACAATAAAGTTTATTATTATTATTATTATTTCTAAGAAACAGCACGGAGTTAGGCTCTATGCCTGGTGCTCTTACTTAGAGCCTACAAAATAGCTAGCGTGATATTCAAATAACACACCTGTGGTAGGCACAGGTGTATTATTTGAATATTAAACGATATAAATTTAAAAAGATCAATATTTTTTTACCCAATTAAAATTCGCCTACTGTCTTCATTTTTTAAACTAACACGAAAAATTCAATTACGAATAAAAGTAATAAAGTATCGACCGTACTGATGCGACGAAGCGACAAATATAGTTAGGCTACGATTGTCGTCAAAAATACGCGTAATTTTAATTGCGACGCGGATAGAGGCGCATTATCGCGTTACTGACGCTCCGCTCGCCCTGCCCCCTTCATCCCACCACCAACCCCTCTCACACCCCCTCCAACTTAATGCCGCGTTGATTTTTATCACAATTACACGTCTTTTGTTCGTACTCTGGTTTGTTGGGACAGTTTGTTAAGATATTATAAAAGTAATGTTTGAGATGTTTTGATGAGTTGTTTTAATTGAGTTATCTTTTAGGTTTGTTGGAATTTGATATGGTATTGTTTGTGTAATAGAAAAAGTAGTCCGATTTTTCGATAACTTTGGTGTAGTAGTTAGTAGTGTAATTTTTTTATTTTGCGATTATATCCATGAACCATTAATGTGTGTATAATCATTTTAAAAACTATATGGTAGTATCCAAGGCTATTATTTTTTTGTTAAATAGACATTTCTGGATTATTCTGAACGATTTATGATTCAGTTGATGATGACCCTGATTTGTGATTCGCCTCTGCCTACATCTTAAGGGGAAATTAGTCATGAGCCTACATTACGCTATTTCAAAAATATTTATTTGAATATCTACGGCTTTCTTTACTTTGATTTAGTATGTTTTCTTTTAAGTACTTACGTATGTGATATCTAAATGGAGAAACATTTATTTTTTTCTGGATTTGTATTGTTTAAACATTGTTCTGCAAAATTGCTATTAGATTTTGTTATAAATATTACATACCTATATTAACTATCATGTGAGACCTTAACGTAACTGGCAAAATCCACAGACATTATCAAAATCTATCGACCCACCAACTCTCAAATGTATTTCCCTCAAATCAAATAAATATACATGTATACAAATAACATCAGATAAGAGCACAATGTAATTGAACAACAATGCCGAGTGTATCATCTCTGGGAACAAATCGAATCAGCAGCAATCCCGCAGACATATTGTCTCGGGGACAGATACAATCTGTGCTCGTGAGCCTGTGATGTAACTGGCGAAGGGTACCACCAAATAATTTCGATATCGATTGGCATCTCTTTGAGACACTACAAGCGAATTGTCATGTAAATCTAGACTGAGATAATAAGAATTGAAGAGATGAATTTTAGCTTATTGCTTTTGTTTGGGTAAAATGGTTACTGTTGTTGGCAGATTTTTGTTTGTGGGTTTGTGTGAGAGATTTAATATGTCTAGTTTGTTTTTTCTGGCGTATGTGTATTCTTCATATTAGTTTTTGTAACTACGAGTATTACATGTAGTTCTCGTTGTATATTTTTAATTACAACTACTGTTATGTTTTGTGTAATGCCGTTATTATCTTTAGTAATATAAATGCAAGAATTGAATGACTTTCTTTCGCATTCAGTCATTTAGTTTTTGAGCACGGCCGTTTGTTTTACTGTTGCAATAGCATACGTATAAATAATTAATTAGACAATATTGTTAGTGTGTATTAAATCAGCCTTAATCTTTCTAATATCAATACTAAAATTAGATAATTTTTATTAGAAAACAATTTTTGCTTATTAGGTTTAACTGCTAAGCTATTTTCATTAGCAAAACATGACCTTTTTTTATTTAAGTAGTCTATCCTCGCTGACATTCACCTCCTGGCGATCGTCAGAGTGGGGGTGCCCAGTTTTTAACAGCTGAAACACCACTAAGAGGACACACACAACACAGTGCACACTCAGGCTTTGGGGTTAGGGTCCTGTCCAGCAATCACCGCTCCTACAGCAAAGCAACACATGGCCTTGTAACTTTTAATACGCATGCACCTAATATATACCATAAAGAATGCTTTTACTAAAATACTGTGGATTGAAAGAAACCCGAACCCTCATTAGTAAACTACAGATTGAGTAGAATCGCCATCATCTGGGATTTGATACATTATTTATTCATTGCGCCGGCTAAACGGGGCATGAAACATTGGGTTATTTTCTCATTCAGACATGAACTCGGTCGGTAATTGTGTTGGGATTACGGTGTCGAGTTACTAGGGGTACGTCTGACAACCAAATACAAATGGGAAATGTTTAATAGAATTTGAATGGTTTTAGAAGTCACTGGCTATGAACATTCTATTGAAATACTTTTGTTGCTTTTTGTTATTTTATGAATTAAATCGAAGTAGTTGGTATGAATAACATAGCTCGGGTATATTAAACGCATTGCTTTATCTGTGTAGATATTATTTATCGTATTATTTAAATAATATAGTTTATTATTTGCATCACTTATATATTGATTTCACATGTAAAATAGGTACTAAATAGTAGCTGGCCTATGACCCCAAAGGGTACATCCACATTTCACCAGCTTTGAATTAGTTATGTAATTAGGACTAGATAAGCCTATTTCCGTCTATCGGGCATAATTGCCGTATATCAGAGAAAGAAAAATGTACATATACGTACAAGTATTAATCATTACATTCTATTTTGATACTCTATATTTTACGCTCGGGTATTGAACTTATTACTGTGAATTGATTGAATTGAATAAACAGCTATAGCTCATTGGGGAGACCAACAGACTGCAATGCAGAGGGTCTCGGGTTCGAACCATGTCGCGCACCTCTGACTTTCGGATGTTATATGACTTTTCGAAATGATTGATAATTATCGCCTGCTCCGTGCCTTGGAGGGCGCGTTAAGCCGTTGGTCCCGGCTGTCATGAACATCTATGGCAGTCGTTATTGGGAAGTCAGTGCTCTATAATATCCTGACTCTGGTCTAGCCTAGGCAGTCGCTCCGTGTAAAAACTGATATCCAGTCAAATCCGGTTAGACTAGAAAGGTGACCCCAAGTGACTTGGGAATAAAAAAGGCTAGGGAGAAGAAGACACACTGTGAATTGATCATTTTAATCAGTGCGCCATCCGGTACATGGTTCTATAGTTATTGTTGTGATTAATGTATTGGTCAGGCAGCTGGCAATGACTCAAGTATCAGACGCCTTTAATTCTAGGTACAATTCGTGTCAACATCAGACAAGTCTTGTTATATGAATAATTGTAAAGTCCTCTGCGACATAGGATTCATTCCAAGTGCGTAAGTTGTCTTTTCAAAAAAGAAAAAAGGAGAAAAGAGAATGTATACATTAATTTCTTGTATACTGGGTGTAAGGGACGGCGTAACGAAAACTTTACTAACACGTCATTCTATAGGTACTTATCTCGACGAAAACTTCTATTAATAAAAAACGCAAGATGAAAGATTTTATATTCATTAATATAATTACGCGGTACGCAATAGATTGCTACTGATACAACGCAACGCTCATGCTTTAAATCACGCCAATTTAATAACATTGCTGTATTTTAGTAAAATGTGGTATTAATTGATTTTTATTTAATAAAATGTTATGATATACAGACAGAAAAATAAAAATTTCAGATATAAATTGGGTTTTTCTGACGAAAATTCCAACGATTGTAACTCAGAACAATGGTCTGAATCTACTATTTCAGTTTTCGGTACACCGTCCCTTACACCCAGTATAGAGCAGTTTGATTGGACTAGCTATTGGGGTATCTATATTATTTTAGATGGCCTGGCTCCCCAATAACTATATAGAAAATTTTGAGTAGACACCTAACATGCTGGGATGTCGACCAGACAATCCTGATTTTGCCCCAATGGTTACTATAATTACAACAATGATTTTTGTCTTACTTTACAATTCTCACATGAAATCATTTTCAGGGAGAACTGTAAATTATCACATTTTGCTCTAGTTAGTTAGTTGGACGTGTGTTATCTGCATTTAGCCACACAATCGGGCCATTGTGCGTAAGTGACCGACGCGAAAAGTTGTTCGGTTACTCATACCACCTCAGCTCCGTCCAGAAAGACAATAGGGGACCGGTGTTGGGCAGTACTTCCTTCATCGTTCCTGGACTATTTAGTAGTTTCACCCGTTGGATGCTCACGCTTTTGCAAAGTAGCAGCACGTGAGCCGGTGTCTCCTCGGTCTCCATGCAGCCTCTACATAAGGGGCTGTCAGTGATGCCGATGTTAAACAGGTGTTTGTTGAGTGAGCAGTGGCCTGTTATTATACCCACTAGATGTCGCAGGTTTTTCCTTGAAGAACGTAGCAGTTTGCATGACAGATGTATGTCTAAGGATGGAACATTTTGTTCTATATCGCAGGATCACCTGAAAACAATTAAAAGATACTAATATAATTAGTTATAATTCATTATTTTTAAAGGATCACTCCCTCACTTGCCTAGTATCTCGTGTCGCGAGGAACTTTAGAAACATTCAAACAACGGACGGTAATAAAACCCAGACCCGAAGCAACTTTTCGTGGATCACACAAATGTTTACCTCATGAGGGAATCGAATCCACAACACTGCGCAGTGTCAGTGGCGAGGCGTCCACTTTAACCACTACGCTTTGCGGTCAGAAATATAGAATGTTTATCATACTAAATGTATAATTCTAATTTGTACTTTTCATTTATATATCTATCCTACTAGCTGTCCCGACAGATGTTGTCCTGTAAACACGAAAAAAAAATTAAAAAGAAAAACCAAATCTAAACCAGTCTCGAATCCACTTGAACACACACAAAAAATTTCATCAAAATCGGTCCAGCCGTTTAGGAGGTGTTTACAAACACATTCACAGAAGATTTATATACCTATAATAGCTGTCCTGACAGACGTTGTCCTGTACAGGGAAAAAAAAACATTCAAATCGGTCCAGCCGTTGTGTTGACAGTGAACACCTCCTGTGTTCACTGTCAACACATGTACAGAAGAATTATATATATAAAGATAAAGATATGTTATAACCTCATCTAGCAATGTTTTACAAATTCATTATTTGAATATGATACGTGACCATGATTAGCTGAATTCCAAGCAAACTGCAAAGCATCAAAATCAGTTTAGTGGTTCTTAAGTGAAGCCGTAATAATCAAACAAAAATCAAATCAAATCAAAAGGCATACAAAAGTTCTAAAAACTATTGTTTTGGGTTAGAACTTTCTTAATAGTTGATGGCAACATATTAGTACTAAATCTAAATCCGCCACGCTTTGTAGTGGATTAGCTCACTTCTCCCTGCAGTAAAAATTCCTGGATAAACAATATATAAAAAAAAGACAAAAATAAATTTATTTAGGTTAGGTTACACGGTAACACTTTTGAATGTCAAAGTTACACTAAAATTTCCTGAGAATTTACATTAACTGCCACGTTCAGCAGAGCAAGGGTGTAGAGCTCATAAGAAGAACGGGCAATAAACTCATGGCCACTCTTTTTAATCGCCAAGTTTACAATAATATTTCCTTTACAAATCATAACTGTAAGGTGCTGCAACCATTTTTCCATGAACTACTACTGAACATACTAAAAAAACTCTTATATTCAAATGCAACGTTGTTAATATTTCAAGTCTATCCATTGATTATTATTTTTCTATTTGTGGATACAAACATAGGGAAGCATAGCTTAATATATCTACTATTTCTAATTATTACAATAAAAGGAACACTTTAGTCGAATAAGAAACAACCCTGTCGTCACATTTACGTCTCAAAACCACATAATAAGTGGATATGTTACGGTACTAGCGAGCATACTAATTCATATTATAGAGCACGCGTGGGACTGTAGAGAGCGGTCACTTGTGTGGTCACGGCTGTTAACTCTTGCACAACCACTGATCAGACAGACCCACCGCATAGACTCAAGCATCTATGTTAAACCTATAGATTTTTATGGACCTTTACCTTAACATATAAGCATATTGCCTTTAGGTTAGCGGATGCCGTAGTTTAAGCATCTATAAGTAGGGCTACTTAAAAAAAAAAGTAATATTCTACCACATACACCAAACACCATCTAGCCCAAACTTAGCAGAGCTTGTACTATGGGTACTAGACAATGGATAAACATACATATATATACTTTTTTTTATAAATACATACATATTATACATAGAAATACCCAGACCAAGACAAACATCCGTGCATGAAGCACACAAATATTTGACTTGTGCGGGAATCGAACTCGCAACCTCGGGCATGGCAGTCGTTTACACTAACCACTACGCCATCG
This sequence comes from Catocala nupta, assembly GCA_963675205.1. Taxonomy (NCBI): domain Eukaryota; kingdom Metazoa; phylum Arthropoda; class Insecta; order Lepidoptera; family Erebidae; genus Catocala; species Catocala nupta. The sequence goes on from OY776093.1 coordinate 27,321,086, forward strand.
AGGTCGACAAATTATTTTGATTGTCCTACCCACAGAACATTACAACTCCTATATGTTATGTGGGCCTACCTCAGGAACACATCAGGTTGATGTTATGCTAGGTCCTCCTGTAAAGTGAGGTACTGCCAGTAGCATGCTTAAGATTAGGAATAAGGTAAATGAAATGAACTGGGCTATTTGATCCTTCCTTCTTATTCAACTAGCTGTCTCCTGCAGTTTCACCCACGTTTATGATTATTACTTCGTACCCGTGGCTTGTAGTGTGATGTTATATAAGCCTATAACATTCCTCAAGGCTCCTGACTATTAAAGGAAATTTATTTCTATCCGGCAACTACGACCGAATACTCAAACATACAAACTCTTCCTTCTTGTCGATTAGTTCACGAAAGCATACTAAAAACATCCTAGTGCTTAATCGAACTTCTTCTTCTCCTTAGCCTTTATTATTCCCAAGTCACTTGGGGTGAGTTTTTCTAGTCTAACCGGATTTGACTGGATATCCTAGTGCTTAATCGAACTATTATATAAATTTTGGGTATTGCCATAATTGAATTCCTTTAAAATTGAGCCTTTTCTAAGTATAATGTTTAAGTATAGTTTAGTTTTTGATGGATAACACATTTGTGTAGGTGTAAATCCTGACGTACAACATACACACTCGTTACACAAGTACACGCTTAGCCAAATGGGTAGGTAATTGAAATTGACCAGGCTCAGTTTTCTGACTCCGTGCTAGTTTGGAGAATTTACTGACAAAAAATCCCAATAACATTACAATTATCGAAGAGTTATAACATTCAAGTAATAAGTACCAAGAATAAGAGGGTTATGGGTCAGTATGTCACATGAACGAGGCCTACTTCCACATTATACCTCTCACCCTTTTGTCAATCGTAGCCTGAGGCGGAGGGGGACAACAATATAAGGGTATTAACGGCTTATTATTGCGATATCAAATTGGTTTCGCCGCCATGACGCATGAGAAATCAATTTCAGTGACTCTCATAATTGGAAGCTTATTCCTTTTTCGACTTGCACGACGATTCTGACTCAGAGGTGCTCTAGACAGCAACTGCAAAGATTATCCCTATGTTACTTATATCTACCATATATAATTTCATATACACGCGACATAAAAATGTGTGATTCACAAAAGGTGGTAAGGTCCAATAAACAATTCAATTTGTTTTCTTTTTAGTACCTACATTACGCATCGAACATTTTCGATCCAATATTTATATGTTTTATGTAATGAACAGAACAACTATATGTGGGTCCCACATATTTTGTACTATATGGGGATCGAACCCTTAAACGAACGCTTAAAACACTACCTCATCTGTGCAGTCTGCGCTTAATTTGCGCGAGTACTTGGTTAGATTCCAGACCCGGAAAATTATTAAAGGGTTATCCATTACCAAAATCTCAATAGCAATACAGCATCGTTATTTTTTTTCAGTAGGCGGTAATACTGTCCATACATAGGAGGTGAGTCGTATCCAGTAGACGGCAATCGACTCCATATTACGAGGGACATAATGTCCTCCAGACCGAAGTTCAGTTACGGCGGGCAAGTCTTAACGGAGACTGGCCATCTGAAAGAAAGAAAGAAGAAATCTTTATTGCTATACAGCTGGGCACAATGTGTATAAAGTTGAAAAGGAATAACAAAAACAATAATAAAAAAGGAAGAAATAAAAACACAGTAACATAAAATATTCAATGAACATCCTGACATGCGTCCCACAGTTGCAGCAATGAGGACTCCAGTTCAGCATTAAGCAGGAGATATTATAGTGCATAAGTATGTGCGCAAACACAAGTGCCCTTTCTGTTTCCTAACGCTCATGATCCGATGAGACGGTATTCCGACACGACCGGAGAGCGATCAGGCGCAGGACCAAAGGCTTTGCATGCTTCCTACTTCTTAACTCCGGGCTGGTATTGAAATTTCTTAAAACAAAAATTCAATAAGTAATTTTTCTTGGCCCGACAGCAGTCGCATTCACGACTGCTGCGCTATGGAGGCAGTTACATGCAGCTAGTGTAATGTGGATGTAATACACGTCTGCCTTCAAAGATATACATACATATGTGGGTCGTTATTCATTTCTACCAGTTCAAAACACAGGCATTTTCAATACAGCCTTTATTACCTGTACAATATGTAGACTTCAGCATACCAATACTGGGGATCCCTCATGCCGCTGCACCCCGAGGGCTCGAGTCCAATATCGCGGGCCGGCCGACCGTGCGCTGATCTCGTTATACGCTCCCGCCAGAGCTTTGTTATACATGTATTGTTGCCTCTTTGCAACGTAACTTCATTTGTACTGAGTTTTCGTTTTAAATTATATCTGTGGAATGCTTTAGTTGGATGCGGAATCGAAATGTGGATAGCGTTCGTATTGCTTTTAAGTTTATTCATTTGTTTTTGGACAATATCTGTTTTAAGTGACTTTAAAATGGAAGAGGTTCTTAATTTGACGTGTATATTTCGTTTTTCTATTTTATTTTACAAGGTGTCAAAAGAGTATATTGTAGCTTTGACCACTGGTAACACCAGACGTGTTACTTGCGCTTTATTGACTTTGGTAAAAGGAATCAGTGTTCAGCACAATACGATTCCTGTCAGTACAGGCTTCAACAGAAATACAACAAAAGTGCATATTTTAACGTAGATACATACCCAGTTATACTAGTTCAGGATAATTTGATCTTTTGTACGTCATCCTAGTCTACTTGGTGTATACATAACCAAATCGTAGAAGAGGAAAGGCATTTGATGCAAGTTGGCTTTGTGTAGCAGAAAGAGAAAAGATAAAGTAAAGTTAGTTTCATCGCAAAATTGTTATTCTTTTTATGCCGATCTTGCCAATGACTTACTCAGAGACAGTACAAATGAGCTGCCTCATTCGGGGAAGGCACTCTCTCACGTGAGATAGAAAAAGTAAGGGTTCCAGAGACTCATATACATATCTATTTATTTAATTATCTATTCTCCCCATATGTACTTATTGAAATTAAACACTTTATACGGATTTTGTCGCGTTGTTTATTTTACTTTAAAACACTGTTATTACATAATTTTGAAAACTCTAACACTACTATTATTGAACTTTACTACTATTTAAGCTATATACTTTTTAATTAAAACTATTTATATTTAAGTTTACACTTTGCCCCGACGCTTCGGTTGCTTTACAGCAGCCATGTTCACGGGGAGACTAAGTTGGTAGTTGTCCCAACGTTCTGAAGTGTAGCTAGTTGAATAAACAACGCGACAAAATCCGTATAAAGTGTTTAATTTCAATGTATAACATTTGCGTAAACACAAGACAAGACAAGCTCTGCTTAGTTTGGGCTAGATAGTGTTGTGTGTATGTGGTAGAATATTATTATTATTATTATTATTATATTATTATATATGTACTTAGTTTACCTAGCGTCGCCACCGTGTAAATATTACCTCAGGTAATGTAAGCAAATATAGGTCACGATATTCGCATACTATGTAGTGAAGTAAATACTCATTTTTAATTTTGGTACTTTAAAGTATTACTTAATTATATAGTACTAGATTTTGCCCGCGGTTTCACCCGCGTTAGTTCCGTTGTAGCTTTGTGTGAATCCAGGTCTCCAGCTATCTACCTACCAAGTTTCATCGCAATCGGTTCTGTAGATTTTACGTGAAAGAGTAACAAACATCCATACATCCATACATCCTCACAAACTTTCACATTTATAATATTAATATAGATTCATCGTACTTTTTGTCAAGGTTATATTTCCCTTCCATTTTATATTATTAGTGGGGATCAGATGCAATATACGTAGTTTGTCCAACCCAGCCAGATAAACTTGTATTATGTTGTTTCTTAGAGATGCGCTAAGTTGTTAGGACAACAAGTAGTGTTAATCCTTCGTGGCATAATTGAGGCACCAGAACTGCATGACGTGCTATTGAGGATATTTGTTCCCAATAATTACCGCCGCGGGAGAAAGCACAAAATGTTTGCCTTACCAGCTTTGTCGCACAGTAGCCCGTGATAATTCGCCTTTAGCTCGGTCTCTCGCCATACTCAACGCTCTCCTTGTGAACAACACTCAGTGTGATATGTGTGCGGATGAATGGTAGAAGATACTGTCAGTGTGTAAGGAATATTGTGAAAAGGTAGTATGATAGTTGCGTCCTTAATTAGTACGAGTGGCCTGCGGCCGTTCTAATTAACTAAATAAATAATATTTTAATACAGCACATAAAAGAGTGTTACAGATAATTTTAAAACAAGGTTGCTATCATATTTTACCATCAAAACAACAGGACTACATAAAGGAGCTTCTTAAACCATTTAGCTGTAGACACAGCGTAATTTCTGACACAATTTGAACAGCCGTAGTAGCGGTCTCAGTCAAAATCACGTTAGCTGTGTTTCGACTCAGGAAGTGAGCGAGACAGCCTCACTTTGTACAAGTAATTGGTGCCTCCAGGCCTCGCCTGTCGAGCTGAGTGTAATTTAAACGTTTCATAACCAAGCTCAAAGGCTTCGTTTACTTGATAGTACTCGTTTAGAAGTAATTTTGGGGTAATGAAGTTATGTTTAGGATCTGTTGTGTTGTTGGTGGCTGTTTGATTTGCTTCTCTGCGCGGTTGGAGCTGTGGTTTAGGAGGTATACTTGTTAATGCTGATGGATATGATTCCTACACCAGTCAATAATATTTGTGTTCCAGGTATACATTGTTTTAATGTTTATTAGGTTGCTCTCGGCGAATTATTTTTAATGCGGTAGTTGTCTTTGTATTCGCTATTTTAATGTTTGTAAAGAACATCTACTTCGATAGATATGTTACTGCGATAACCATATGACATAAATACTATATGCTGCATGCCTATATAATAGGAGTATCATTAATAGACATGATGATAATGACACTGCAAATACAGAATCACTTTGCAGCTAATGGAATGTCTTTGGTTCCTTGTTAATTACGTGGAGCTCCTTTAGAACATCTCACAGAGTTGATTAGCTGCAGTTTTGTGTAGGGTGGACGCATTTCGGTCCAGATGCTTGAGGTTTGAGTAAAGATATTACTGCGATACCTTTTTTGTGGGAGGTGTATTTAAAGTACTTAATAAAAGTGCAACATAATTTCAGCTCTGGTGGATACAGCTTCATTTTTATTTTATTATCTGAAGTATTGGGTGAGCCATTGTCGCGTACGGCTATCAATATACTCTATTGGCTTTGAGGATCCACACAGCTCACCTGCAATAATAATACAATTAATATCATACCTGCTTGTAAATTGCGCCATTGCTAATTTAAAAAGCCTCTCAGTAAAAAAAGGATTACATCACATGTTTTTGAGAACATTATAGAGAACTTTTAGATATGCAGTTATTATCACGAGATTGTTCACTGCTATGATAGAATGATAATTTTACAAATAATTTTAATCGTCGTTTTACTCCATTTATAGTAAAATGCAATTTCAAGATAACTCTGTACTGTCGAGCGTGTATAAAGTCCACTTTTCAGTTAGTCACTCTTTTCAACTCATATAGGCGCGTCTTGGGATTAATACTAAGACCTCTTCCCGCCAGTCTAACTGTCTCCCACTAGTCTATCGCTGCCAAGTACTAGGTATTAAGACTGTGCCGCCGAGCGTAAGACGCGGTTGGACTCAATGTCAGAGCTCGATATTCAAATCGGCGCGCGGCCGCCATAGTAAAATTCTATGGAGGATTTGAAGTGTTTTTTGATAAATATGTATCTTAATTGTCAACCAATAACTTAAACATTTGGGACGGACAAATTGTAATAACTATTTATGTTTCGTTTAGGTAGTAAAATAGGATAGATTTCTACCGTTATAATCTAAAATTACGTAACACGAGCTTACGTTTTTGCATTTTTCGTGCAAATTTACGTAATTTTGTAGGCGAAAATATTAATTATTTTAATTTTTTTACACGGAGTAATTGTAAACACATTCATTGTTATGGTAAATGTATATTTTATATTTGTATTAAACAAAAAGTGTTGATTTTGTCAACTTAACCGCCTGTTTTGGCACATTTCGCTCGACGTAGTCTTAAGTAAATTTACATACCGTACCGTTGATAGTTAATATAGATGCCAAGTAAGTAAAGAAAAAGCGATAATAAGTTAGGATGTGGATACAAAGAGTCGATGTGTTCGCGTCGTGTCTCGTGCGTTGCGGCGATATTTCATCGCGCGATATATCGCGGATCGCAACCACGTGCCACCCCGCGACGCAGCGCAAATATCCACCGCGAGACTATCTTGCTGCTCGATAGTTTCAGGGTTCAGTTTAAAATGTAAAAACTTTTGAGAATTAAATTTAGGTAATTGTAAGCTGTGTTCTTGTCTTAGAGTTTAAGGTGGGTTTAATTAGTTGAGTTGAATATTGGTAATACTAGGTTGACTAATAACTAATATTATAAATGCGAATATGAGTTTGTTTGTTAACCTCTGAGTCTTCTTCGAAGAGGTTAATGAAAACACTATGTGGGTATGTGTGTCTGTCTGTTAGTGACAGGCATAGCTCCGGAACCACTGGACCGATTGACTTGTAACTTGGTGTGCAGACATCTTGAGGTCATCCCTCGGTCGAATTTGAATAGAATATTTTGTCCCTGTGGGTCAAAAGAACCCGAGATATAGGGTCATAATATCATAAGGTCTGGGGATATCCACCAACAGAGTGATTTGGAACTCCAAGGGAGAGGCTTTTGCCCAGCAGTGGAATATTACAAAAAGCTGATGGTAAAAAAAGTCACATGAAGACGAAGAGGTTGAATCCTGCGTTTTTACACCCATCTCGTTTGATCTTGATCTTGAAATTTCGACACGTTGTCAGTGGTACAGAAAAGGATAGGTTACTCTCATCCAAGAAAAAAACTGTTTCTAAGCTGTCGACAAATATCAATAGTAATCGCCGATAGTAATCATAATAAAGGATCGTATAATAGAACCCACGCATAAGGTATAGAAAACATGATTTCAGATAATATTTTCTTAGTTTTATTATTTCCAATTTTACATTGCCTTATGCTTACACAAATAAGGCTAAATTGACAATCAACGTGAGATTATTCCAAATGAATACAATATTAGTGTTTTATTAAGTATTAAGTATATACAGTTATTAAGCAGAACTTTGTATGAAAGAAGTCTGGAATATCGTCATAACAGGAATTTATTCTTAATATTTCATTCGGCCTGATATTTTCATATGAGATCACGAGTCTGCTTGCACTGTTAGCAGCATCTTCTTACGGAGATCTGGTAGTGGGCATTCGGATCTTGCTCAGTAGGGTTACTAAAACTTCAATCTCCCATAAAGGGTTCTCAGTGTACGGTATTTCACTGATAAATCTACGGAACCCATAAATTAATCGTCTATAACGCTTGACAAGTATTGGAAACATCTGCGTAGTAGCTATTAATATAAATGTGAAATGAGGTTTTGTAATTACATTCTTAACTATCATCTTTTATACTAATTATTTAATGTTTACCTTTTTAATTGGTAGAAAATAATTTTAATTTTGATTATGGCCTTCATATAATGTGTAATGAGTGCCTCGGTGGCATAGCAATGGTTGTATGGTTCAAATCCCCGGTCGAACCAATAAAGAGTTACTGAGTTTTTCTGTCAAGAATTTTTGATAACAGCCCGGAGATAAGGATTTGGCGGTGTTGAACATTCTCGTGCCTCAGAAAGTACGGAAAGCAGTTGGTCTTGCGTTTGATCTCACTCCTGTTCCATCGGATCATGGGAACAGACAGTGCACCTGTGTTTGGGTACACTCGTGCACTTTAATAGCTCCGCAGCTGCGCAGCTGGCCAGTCTCCATTCTCCAGCAGAAGTAAATAATTTGGTCGCCAAGGAATAGTGTAGTTTATTGTAGAACTATGTTAGTAAACTCATGGACACTGCCTTGGTGGTGCAGCGGTAACGATTTGGGACTGCCGTGCTGTGGTAATGGCATCAAATTCTGGATCTGGGTTGGGCAAAGTGATGGGTTGTTACTTTAAAGTGTTACTGAGTTTTTCGGTACTGAGAACAGTACCAGAATATAGTTTGGGTCTGTGCCGGATAAATGCCAATAAGTTCGCTTGTGGGAGCTAAAATCATAGTTACTGAAATTTCGCTAAAATGTTTGTCACGTATCGTCATCAAACCTACAACACTTGATGCACTGGCAGACGCTAGGTGCCCACTTCAACCATTACGCCATGTGAGCTGCTATTTTGCGAGCGATGACAGGCTATGGTATTGACGGCAAAAAAAGCTTTTCAATGCACGTCTTATTAGTTTTGCTAACAGTCGTGTTTACGTCAATTTGTTAGCATCAATGTCACTTTATACAATGAAGTCTAATTCATATCAATTTCTGCAAACAGTAAATTATACGTTTTTTTTTTAATTTTGCTCGTCAAGATGTCTACCCTCCGCCTGATGGTAGGCAGTAGTTTAATTTCAATGAATACCATTCGCGTAAATAGAAGACAATATTATAATTTTTGTTGCTCTATTGTAACCATTTAGTTAACGATTACCTGCCCTCAAGTTTGAGATGAGTTTTATGACAAATTAGCTTTCCTCGTAGCTTTGCTCTCATAAAAGTATATAATTAGGTTATGTTAGTAACAATACTTTAAACGAGATGGGTGTAAAAACCCAGGATTCAACCTCTTCGTCTTCACGTGACTGTTTTTCATCAGCTTTTTGTAAAGTCCCACTGCTGGGCAAAAGCCTCTCCCTTGGACAATCCAAATCGCTCTGTTGGTGGATATCCGCTAACTTTATGACCCACATATCTCAGGGGTATTTTGACCTACAGGGCTCATATATACAAACTCGACCGAGGGATGACTCCAAGGTGTCTGCACACCAAGTTACAAGTCAATCGGTTTAGCGGTTCCGGAGCTATGCCTGTCACTAATAAACTGTAACTAACAGATAGACACACAGACCCACGTAGTGTTTTCATTAACCTCTTCGAAGAAGACTCAGAGGTTAATAAAACGTACGGCCTAGCCTTTCGGGTATATAGGCCTAAGGCTATATATAGGCCTTGTTTATAAACTGCCCCACAGCTGGACATGGGCTTCTTACTATAAGGAGGGGTTAGGCTATATACTGTTTTCATTAACCTCTTCGAAGAAGACTCAGAGGTTAATAATATATAGTCTATGTTACGCGGTGATCTTGTAGCTTTCTAATGGCGAAAGAATTTTTAAATAGGTTCAGCAGTTTTTGAGTTGAACCTTTACAACCAAAAAAACAAATCTATCCTTTTTTAATATTAGTATAGATAGAAATATTCTTATTTTTTCATATAGTAAGGCTGTTCATACTGGATATAACTCTCTTACTATCTTATCTTATTTTGTGTAGGGGCCAGTCAGTACAGACCGGCGACACTTCGACCCAGTGGGATCTTTAGTGTCGACTTGTGCGGGAATCGAACCCGCGACCTCAGGCGTGGCAGTCGGTTACATTAACCACTATGCCATCGAGGTGGTCAGCAACGGTTATTTTAAAAATACATTAATATTTCAAAAATAGACTCTTCTTCTCCCTAGCCTTTATTATTCCCAAGTCACTTGGGGTCAGCTTTTCTGGTCTAACCAGATTTGACTGGATAACAGTTCTTACACGGAGCGGCTGCCACCTGAGCTCCACAACCCGAAGGCTAACGATACCCTAAGACTGGACCAGTGTCAGGATATTATAGGGCAATGACTTTCCAATAACGACTGCCATATATGTTCATGGCAGCCGGGACCGACGGCTTAACGTGCTCTCCGAGGCACGGAGCAGGCGATAATTGTCAATCAATACGCACATAATTTCGAAAAGTCATATAACTTCCAAAAGTCAGAGGTGCGCGACGTGGGTTCGAAATCCCTCTGAATTGCAGTCTGTTGGTCTCCCCACTGAGCTATCGCTGCTCTTACTTTCTTACTATACTTGCACGATGAATCAGAAGTGTAACATACCAAGATTATGTCAAACATACAAATGCATACCTATAAGTCTCACGCCCGTACCACTGAAGAGGCAAGCAAAGTCGAATTATAGGTACTATAATTCGGAAGCCAATTGGCCTAACTAAGACGCAACAATGGCTTAACGGCTTAAGCTGATAAATAATTAACTTTTACGGTCATGAATGTAAATCCTTAAGCACCTTAGGTAACAAAAGCTGGAAAAACAGTTACGCCATCGAAAGTTTGCGTGTTCGATCCCAGACTACAGCATTATCTGCCGTTGCCACGCAATGCTTAAACCGCATATCACATGTTATTTAATTAAAACATAATTTAAGCGATAATTAACTTTTAATAGGAACATCATTTCGATTAGTCAAATGTGCGTGTTTGTACCAAGACCTTTAAATTGACCACGGCCTTACTCTTTGTAATAAACGGTTTTACATATTTACTTTCCTGTCTTCGTATACCTATTATAAGGGGTAGGCAGGGACATATATTAACCTCGTACGCCAACTTTTTTGTTGGTTACGTAACAATCATAGTCAAAGTTTTGTATGCATAAAGTAGGATCCAGACTCCACTGTAACCTGTACGGTTACAGTGGAGCGTAGGTGCCAGGCGCCCGGGGCGGACGAAAATTTAGCCGCCCTCATATTTAGGTATTTAAATTTAAAAGACTATAATATACTTACAGTCACATAGTATTGTCTTCTGTTTACACGAATGTTATTCACTGAAATTAAACTACTATATACGGATTTTATCATGTTGTTTATTTGACTCTGTATTACATAATTTAGAAACTGTTATACTACATATAACTACTATCAAACTTCACTAATTTTAAGGCTGATTAAATTATTAAAACTATTTATATTTGGGCAGCCAAGACGTCACTTATTAAGGTCGAGAGAGCACAGCGTGCGATTCTCAAGGTGGGCGCTGGACTGCCCTATCGAATACCGTACTGTGGATCTTTATAAAGAATGAGATCTCCGCACCGTTCGAAAATCTTTTATCCTGCACACCGTTCTTAAGCAACACTCGCTACAAGCCAATTCAAGGGAAGGATAAGCGACGCAAGGGCAAGGTTTGTCAAAGGCACACTTATAAATCATCTCTGGCACACAAATTCTTTGATTTCTTGGGTCCTTACCTCTATAACAAATTAAATACTTTTTTAAATATCTACCCCCATCTTAACAAATCAAAATGTAAAGTTGCTGTCTCTGCCTATCTTAAGACACTGAACTACGATGAAATATATTATGCCTATTGCCTCACACTGGCTGATATTAGTTCTAACTTTCTTTTATTTTTATTATTTCTATTTCCTATAATTATATATCACATGTTTGATCGCTGCGCGCTATAATATAATCTAATAACTATAATAATATGTACTATAGCAATTGGAGGGTCTTGGTGACCTGTATTACAGGTTATATAAAACCTTCTTCAGGCACCAATTCTCTCACAGTGTCAGGTAACAACTGTGAAGAGATCAAAATAATTTTTATAAATTATTATTATTATAATCTTTATTCAGATGTTATTAACTAATAACAATACAAATTATTAATTATATACATAATATAAACACAATTCTTTAAAACTAACTTATACCTAAAATATTATAAAACAGAAATAAAAAATATTATTATTATATTTAATTTTATACTTTCCCCGACGTTTCGGTTGCTTTTCAGCAGCCATGGTCACGGAGAGACTAAGATGGTAGTTGTCTCAATGTTCCAGTGTAGTTATTTCAAAGTACCCGAACATTGGTGCCAATTCTGTTGTTACAAAATTCTCTTATCTTAGCTAAAACTCTCTAAAATTTAATTTAGTCTTGTCACTTGTAGCGATTTCAGAATACGAAATGTCGTTGACAGGACTAAACTAAATTTTAGAGATTTTAGCTAAGATAAGAGAATTTTGTGACAACAGAATTGGCACCATTATCTATGATTAGGTGTTTTATTTTGCGAGTATCTGCAGTTTGTTAAATCGTAGGTAGTGGTTGGTCCCCTGTTGCACGTGTTCACTATATTAGGATGTAACTTTTTGAGTGACAGCAACACACCGGCATCCAGGCCATATAGGTTTTCAGTTATGTCTGACATTCCAATTATTGGCAGGTTTATATGGACTGTATAATAGTATCAAGTTCTTCTTCTTTGTTCTATAGCATTTAGCAACGCCATTACTAATTTCAAATTCCAACATAACCGTTAAATTAATTTTAGACGATACTCCTAATAACTTAATACTAACACAAGTCTCTCAGCTAATTAAAAACGTAATTATTGACGGCTACACGACATATTATCTACGACAAATAAGGACGTGCCCTCAGAAAAAACACATTTACAGTAACCCTTTTACAATTATAATATTAACAAAACACATACTAATTAAAGAAACATCCGTGACTAAGGCATTACATTGAAAAAGGTCATAATTATTAACCCGAAAAAAAGTTGCGACAAATTGTTGCGTCTTGTCGTGTCGGGGTGCGACAATTGATCGCAATCTCGCGCCGGACACCGATCAATTAGCGTTAAGTACAGAGTACATGCGTCGGTTCGTATTGGCTTGCAGGTGATGTGTGAAATTGGCTTTATAGGTAATGGTGATAACTGGTGATGATTGCACTTATGGGAGCAAGCAAGCGCCTCCTCATGTATTGTGGGTCGATTTCAATTATCCGACTCTACTACTAGTTTACTTTGTGACTGTTAATTGAATATTTGTAGTCACACGCAACACAGAGGTATGATGCACATAAAGGCATCTTCTCCTTCCTTCTCCTTTTCGTGCGGTTAGTGGCCAACCTGTTGTCAAGAGTTGTTCAAGCTGCCCGTAGGCCTCTGACATGGCTTAACGACTGCTGTCAATTTGGCAACAACCGGGACTAACTTTTTTACGTGCCCTCCGAAGCACGGAGACGCTCTGATGAAATTCCACTAAGCGATCACCCATCTATAGACTGACCGCACCTAACGTTACTTAACCCCGTTAATCGTTTACCGATCAGTGAGTGCAACTGGCTATGAACGCCTCACATAAATGCATGACTTCTATTCAATAATTTTCTTTATACAACAATGATGGTAATCAATCGTATCAAACTCCCGTCCACTCGAGCAAAGTTTAAAATAGTTTTTCCATCAAGAAATTCTGTGCCCGGTAACTGGCAATAGGCTTCCTCGTAATAATGTAGCACCTAAATTTGTAGGTCTAAAATATGGCGGCAATAGACCTAGTGCTTACCCTTTCGGGGATACAGGACTATACATGAATATATATGAATATAATTTTTTGCAAGATGGGGTATCGCCACCACAAATAGTAAGTATAGTTACTGGCAGCCGTGACCGAAATTCGGTCTGAAGGACAATATTATTGTGTTAGGCGATTATTAACGATTATAGAAGAACGAACGGTTACCGGATTACAGTTTCATTTCTTTTTTAAAGTTATGATATCACGAATGCATCTTTGGGTGATGCAATAATAATAATAATAATGTAATGCAGAAGGCAGTGCTTTTAGATACAGCACGCATTGTGAGGAGGTTCCTATATCTGGAATCCTAACCACCGGCAGCTTGGACCCTGTTCCCGATGCCGGTGAGGTGCCATATATTTTATATTTTAAATATATTTTTATAGGTATATGTATATTTAAAAATGAAAAGTATATTGAAAATATTTTAATAAAGAGTTTAATAATAAAATAGTTTATTACAGTAAAAAGTTTACAAATTTCTCTTAAGCTAGGTACACAAAAATAAAACCATAAACAATTTATACATCAATAAGAGGTCATCGTTGACGACCGTACTAGTATGAACTGTATCACAGTCGCCAGCGTCTTCCATTCAGAACGATTCATACACAACAAGTATTGCTTGGTTTTGCAACAGTTACTTTTTAGTTATTAAAGGTATCTTTAAACATATAATCTAAACTTTAATAAATAAAGACTAATTTAAAAAATCTAAATCTACTCTACCAATGAGTGAATGTGCGTGTGTGCGTACGTGTGTGTGTGTGTGTATGTGTGTGTTTGTTTGTGTGGGGTGCGTATGCAATAGTGTGTATATGTAATAGTGTGAATAGCGACGGGCAACTGAGTGCATATCGAACCGACAGGACTTGGCTTAGTGGCAGTGCTGAGGGCATCACTTAAAATACGACGCCGGCGTTTTCTTACATCTGTGCATGAGTGTATTATTCGTGCGTTGCCTCACCGAGGGAGAAGACTTGCATCTTTGGATCTCACACATTTTTGTCCGTGTAAGTACCGAATCTACAACACTTGGCACAGAAGCAGTGTTTAAGCCACCATTAACCAAACACCACCAATACGCCATCCGTGTACTGATAATTAGCAGTTCATAATAGGCTCACCCTCTATCACGCATAATCTTTAACACAGCTGCCAAAATATAAGTGTGGTAAATACCTTTGCCTACTCAGTCTGCCATATTGAGGTGTGCGCATTTACATGCATAGAATACTTATCATTAAATATGAAGTTACTGCTTTGTTTTAAGAAGCAGCGATAGCTCAGTGGGGAGACCAACAGACTGAGGTTTCGGGTTCGAAACCACGTCGCGCACCTCTGACTTTCGGAAGTTATATGGCTTTTCGAAATTATATGCGTATCGGTTGACAATTATCGCCTGCTCCGTGCCTTGGAGAGCACGTTAAGCCGTCGGTCCCGGCTGCCATGAACATCTATGGCAGTCGTTATTGGGGAAGTCGACACAAAAGATCCCACTGGGTCGAAGTGTCGCCGGTCTGTACTGACTGGCCCCCACACAAGATAAGATAAGATACTGCTTTGTATGAAGAAAATCGGTGACTTTGTGTTTTCATATTAACTATTTGATCAATATTTTTTTAATGAAACTTGTATTCTATGTTTTTCCATGTATAATTGCTTGTATTTAAGTAACTACGGCTTATCTTAAATTAATAAAAACATCAACCATTATGTATTAATGGCGATTTGCACAACGTAATTTGATATTAAGCTATAAAACTTTAAATATAAATTGTAGAAAAGGTTATTTACATGTTATTAATAATATATAGTCTATTCTCGAAATATAAATGAATTTTCAAAATAACAATTGCATTGTGCAAAGATTTCACGAAATTAGTTGTAGGCCGTAAACAGCAATTTCACAGTTAAAGACCTAATACCTACTTTAGAACCCAACGAAAGATCATACAGACCACATATCGACTCAACACTTATTAATAACCGATAACTTTAAAAAAACAGACACAAATTGATGCCAGCCTTTATACATCTCTTCCTATTTAGGTAGTCCCACATCCTTTACGAAAATAATTACTTAACTAGCCCGTAGGAAAAAATTCTGCTTGAATTATGAGTTATATAGACGGGGCACCTAATAACGAGCTTATATGGAAATGGATAGCATAACAATAATTCTTGAATTAGCATAATGGCCGTTGACTATTGTTCTAGAACTATTTGTATAAGCGTATGTATAGCTGTATGTTTGTATTTATAGGTTAAGGTACACAGAGCTGCAAGGCTAATAGACGTGGAGTGATGCAGGTTGACTGCGTGGCGTATGATTGAAGTGATAGGCTAGTGCGGGTTATGGTCTATAAATAAAATTTACTGTGATCTATGGTGATGATTATCTGTGATGATTCTGGGTGATCTATGTACCTATACCGAGTTTGTCCATAGATCCAGTACTGTCCTTTTTAAAAACACGATGAAATGGCTGCACGGGTGATGCAGTAACTAAGAAATCATTAAATTAGTACCCGAGTATTTGCGATTCGATTGCTCCGCTGAATAAAACTGTGCTAGTTCCACAGATAAGTAGTTATTTTAGTTTTAGGTTTTGCCAATATTTGTAAACTTCCCTGCAACATATCGGTTATAACCAGAGCAGTAGCTTTTAAAGACTAAAAAATTTGCTGTGTTTAATTTTTTATGCCTCTTTAAGTATTTCTGTGTCGCGGGGGACTTTACAAACATTCAAACAATGGACACAGATTTGACAAGACAATTTGTGAATCACGCAAATTTTTGTCCCGTGTGAGATTCGAAACTGCAATTTACTCTTTAACCGTTGGTTACCGCTATCCATATTATTCATTCCATGTCTATAAGACAAAGTGGTCTGTGAGTCTACGATACATATTAGGAGGTAGGCAGATGGTAAGCATCTGTTTGTTAAGTAGTGTCCACACTGGCGAATTGGCGAGACCTTATATTACATTGATCTGTGATTTCATGTATTATCTTAACCTTTATTTTATAAGGCATTTCTCATGCTAAAATAGAATGAAAATTATGTTAGAGGCAAAATACTATTTATAAAGCAGGACATGAACCTGCGAATTCGACAAACCGTGTCGTAAGGCGTCGTGCAGATGCAAAACACAGAGGCAAACGATCCTTGACGTAGGACCAGGAATAGCTCAGTTGATACAGCAACGATACGGTTTGTCGAAGTAGCAGATTTTTGGTTTGCTTTCCTCTCTGTTATAACTGATTTCATGACATGAGATACAGAAAGAGAATCAGGAAAATTAATAAAAATCTGTCAGGAGAAAATCTTTTTCTTTATTGTGTCGTAGTTTGAAGACTAACCTTTATTTGAAAACCATAATTAAAAGTTTCTTAGTGACTGACAGTAACGCAGTGGTAGGTAATGCGACTGCTGTGTATGAGGTATTGGCGACGTGTTTTATGGTTATTCTTCCAGGAAATTCGCAGGATCGACGGCTTTACATACTTTCACGTGGGTATGCAGCACTGTCAACTTTCTAACTTTGTGCTGTTGATGACAATTTCTTGACCAAAAACCCCAATAATTTGTTGCCTAGTTCGCGCAACGCGCAACGGTAGTAAATGCAACTTCTGTGCATGACCTCTCGAATGACTCCTTCGGACAAATTTAAAGCGTGTAGTAACAAATCAAAATATCTTCAATCGTATTTCTTTAAATGTTTTGACCAGTTCCTAATGTATTACAATCCAATGTCTGGACATATCGATATCAAAGCGGCGCGTAAAAAGCGAAGGTTTGATTTCAATCTGGTGTATAAGATTTATGGCACACCTCGCGAGCGATCCTCCCCGCCCTTCGCCCCGCGGCCTCCCGCCCCGCCAGGAATATATCACTGCTAACTATAGTCTGAGAGATGATAGGGTGTGGGATCAAGATTTGATAGTTACGGTGTATCTGTTTAGAAAATATTGGGAATGTGTGTTATTTTACAACTGCTGTGATGGTCGGGCAAAGGGTTTTTCGGTTAAGGAATTCTCCGTAGTCGCACGGAGTTTGGAACGGTAGGCGACAATAGGCTTCTAAGCTTGCATGGGTTTTGAAATAGCTGGCGAAATGTGGATGACTTAAAATTTTGAATTTTCTTTTGTTATATAGTATGTATGATGTTAAAAATAGAGTCAACATAAACATGAGCTAGTATCATTATAATTGAATCAGTGATTTACGCGTTTACATGGCCCAAGTAAAGATATTTGATCATTTATATTATTAATTGTAAGAAGTTATCGTCCACGTTTCTGAATTACAGCTTTCCTCGAAATTTATACTATCTCGATACCATTAAGCTGCAAAAACGTCATAAACAGACAGAGTTACATTAGTTAGTATCTATTTATAAGATGAGTTGTGAAAGTAAGAAAGAAAAATATTCTGACAAAAGTAACATTAAGAGAGAAAATAAATATTTTTTGCCGAATGGGACATATTTCAGCCTGACTTTGGTGACCGCATGGTTACTAATATTTTGTAATTAAATTGAAGAAAATTTGTTTGTAAGTGCATGTTTTGTTTACGTACCGAAAGGCTTTTCATTCTAACCGTTAATGTGTTAGCATGGCCACCCTGCACAATTAACATGTAAATACCGCGTGTCTGCCTGTAATTACCGCGCGCTAGGTGTTATGGCCGCGGGGAGCGCTGCACTGTGCTTTTGTTCGTTTATAGTTATTATGTTATTTATATCTTCATTGGCAGATCATATCAGAGGCCGCCCAGTCGATGGAGATGTTATTTGGCGTTTTACTTTCTCTTGGTACACTTTTTTTAAGGACAGCTCCTGCAATAGTCTGCAAGGATGGCACAGATGTTTAAGTGATATTCTCGCCACTGCCGCTGCGTCTAGTGGGTTCGGTTCCCAAATGGGACAAAACATTGTGTGATCCACAAATGGTTATTCTGAGTTTTGATGTTCTTTGTGTCCATTGTTTGAATGTTTGTCAAATCCCCGGCGACATAGGAATTATTAGTACAGGTATAGAACGGAAGTTGCCTCTAAGATTTAAATAGTCACTTAGTCTCATTACCTGGTTATTCTCAGTAGCTATGTTAAAGAATAAGAAAATGTAATATGCACTAAGGTGGATACTTATGCACACTTCTATGTCTACAAGGAGTTAGGCAGAGGAATGAAATTTAATTATGCAAACAAATAATTTGTAAAAATATTTCACCTTATGCAAATATTTAGTGTGACAATATAGTAGTACCTACATTTAATTTTAAATAAATTTAAATTAATATAATATCAGATTTAAATGATTAGATTATTTTGATTATTTGCCATAATTAAATTTATATAAGTTACACTATTTATTCAGATGTTATTAACTAATAACAATACAAATTATTAATTATATACATAATATAAACACAATTTAATTTATATAAGTATTTCCAGTACAACATAAATAAAAACAATATAAAAACGATTAGTCGAAAAATTTTAAGTTCATAACGTAGTCACGGGACTACATTACAAACTTAAAATTTCTTAGAGGTTAACCTAATAACATTTTGCTCGATCTAGGAATCATACCCCACGTTCCCACGCAATCATACGTGCAAATTGATACCACAGTATCAACGATGCAGACGGGATACTAAAATAATAATTATTACAATAATAACTGTCGTGTGTGAACTATCATTTAACTTTCCAAAATATGTATATTTAACAAATTACTATTGTCGTCTGCGGAGTACATTTTTCAAATACAATGCTACTTTAGTAGTGTATAATTGGGAATGTTGGGAATGGCACCACGAACTTGAGAATGTTGTTTAGATAAGTACCTAGGTATATCATCCCAACAAGTAGAAGCGATAATTTTATTGTGCTTTGTTGTTACAATAGTATCAGTATGACGAGGCGTCGATGAATCAAGAAATATAATATCTCTATTGCGAACCGGATTGCAGATCATGTTTAGTAGTGTATAATTGGGGAGTTCTGGTAAGTGGTAAGTCAGTAAGAGATCCAGAACCCCCAATTATACACTACTTACTTTTGACTAATTCCTGATAGAAAAGCCTATTATGCTTTGTCCGCTATGGAAATCTAATTCAGACCCTCACGGCCAGCCGCAATTATAAGAACAAACTTATGCCACAGGGACAGCGAGTCCTACATGTTACTTATAAAGCAGACACCGATAATCGAACTCGGAGCCTTACGATCATTCGTAGACACAGAAGTTTATACTACGATACTTGGTGGCTATCAAGAAATATGAATTTCAAACAGAAATTACTACCTACTCATTTAACAAAACACCTGTACCTACTCTATTAAGGTGTTTCAGATTGTATCGGAGCGTTTAAATCGCTGAAGGGGTGTGTTCATATCGATTTCGTAACAAAGAGTGCGAGAGCGCGGCGGAAGACGCCGCGGGCGGCGCGCGGGGGGCGGGGGCGCTGCAACATTATTTATTGACAATGAGATAGCACTGCCCCAAATATCTTCATTAGCGAATCGTTGCGGCTAGCTGGATTTGTGTGGATAGGACTTTATAGGAAACAATTGTTTGTAAATATATAAAAAAGCTGTAAGCGGTTTTTCAAACACTGCTACGGCGTCGCAATGGTAGTAGATGCGACTACTGTGCAGGTCTTTGGTTCGATTCTCGAGCCGAGCAAAGTGTTACTAGGTTTTTAAATCTTAGTATCAAAAGTGTCGCTAAGGCACCTAGATTACTTATAAAAATCCATATATTCGAAGAGGTACATACCACCTACATTTCGCCAGATAGATATTGTTTATCCCATGTAATAATTGGTCTATTACGTGGGACTGTAAGTAGACCATACTCTAGGTAGTAGAGCCCTGGCACTATGACATATCAGGCTCTGGTCAGTGCTACTACAAAGATATGACGTCATGGAATCATCATCATCCATGCCATATTATCAAGTATACAGTGCTAGCTTTTTAGCCTAGCAACATACCTACGACTGAATATCAGACTTGTCGCTGATCGACGGCAATCTAGCTTTCTTAATTTAAAGACATAAACACATACCTAGTCACATAAATACATTAGAAGAGGTAGACCGAGGTATATTACACCCATATGCCTATTCATATACGTCATACAGAAAAAGGCGCATATCATAAAAAAAAGAATTTAAATAAATATACTGGTAGATGCGTATTTTTATTGATTCCAAATGCGTAAAATATCAATTTACAAATAAATTTTAGATACGCCTTTTTCCCTTATGATGGCAGTTTTGCTAGATAACGTAATAAAGGTTGTTCTTATTGCTGTCTACCGGCCACAACTTCAGAACCAGTGCAGCTGAGAGAACTTCTTCAAAAATAAATACCTTGGTTGCTCTTCACCCGTCTCAAGAATACAACCCGAACCCTCATGCCCAGTAGTCGCAGTCTACCACTGTTCCTATAAAGGTTATTAAATACTGTTAAATCACTATATTAAAACAAAGACCTCCGCCACGTTTGTCTGTCTGTTCGCGAAACTACTGAACGGGTTTTAACACGTTCCCTGTCCCAGAACAAAAGTTAAAAATATATTCCTAAGTTCTACAATTTCGTCCTAACTTGATAATAAAATATAAAATCGCTAATACGACTTGAGAAAAATTTAATTTTCGTTAGCCTTGTTATCTAACCATACGTCGATAAGATTTTTTTTGCTCTTATTCATACGTCCAGTGAAATAAAAGCATCAAATTTGCTTATAGATTATGACTCCAACCAGAGTCATGGACATATGAGTTTGGTACAAACGTGACTCCTTTAGAGTCATTGGACAGGGAACGTGTTAATGTGGTTTTTACCAATAAACAGAGTGTTTCATGAGGAAGGTATTTATTGTTAGAAATATGACGATAATTGTAGAAAATGCCAAAAATAGTCAAGCCTTCTGCGAACTTTAATTGAAAACGCTGTCTAATCCCTTTGAGGTAATAACAAAACAAACCTGTGCGATGCCGGGGCGAGTCGCTAGCTTTCAATTTTTCTGTTTGATTGTAAACAAAAAGTTAACACCGCATATCCATATTAATCTTTCCGTTGTCCAAGTGACCTCATAAGTCAGGATGTCCACCCGTGACGGGGCGGGTCTGGGACGGCTCCGGGACGAGGGGACGGCTAATTAATGGACTTGTAATTGTTGCCTTGGATGTGACACTGACGGGTCTTAGGTGTGATCCTATCGTAAGTACTGTTGAGGTCCCGTACGGTGTAATACGTGGACAAGTATAGGAATTAGTTGTTTGTGTGAGTTTGTGCTAGTCGTGGACACACACTGGGAATTATATTCAAAGCAGCTCTATGACACATTGCAGTGTAGTAGACTAGATTTTTCCCGCGGTTTCGCTTGCATAGGTTATTTTTTCTTATTTTTAACTCGTTTTTATTAGCTTCATACGTATGTTGGTATGTATGTAACGGCAACTTTGAACATGATTTTGACCCCCTTCAAAACGTCGGATTAACTCGAAATTTGGCATACTTGTCAAGGACCAATGACAATACAATAATTTAGAAAAATAATAGAAGTTTAAAAATAGTATAAAAAACAGCTATATTACGCTTTTATACATTAAAATTATTAAATTATTTTCTACTTTTTTTGGTTTGGTTTTTTAAAAAGAGAGCTTTCTATATTTTCATTTTTTAAAGATTACTCTCGCACTTGTAATAATTCCTGTATCGCAGAGGTTTTGACAAACATTCAAACAACGGACACAAAGAACATCCAGACTCGAAACAAAAATTTGTGGATTATACAATTTTTTGTTCTGTGTGGGGATCGAACCCACAACACTCGGCGCGGTGGCAGTGGCGAGCCGACCACTTCAACCACTAAGCCATATGTATATGTATGTAGGTTAGGTTAAGTTAGATTAGAACAGTAATATTCCCGGGCACGCCACGATCGTGGCGGTAAGTCCCGTTTTTGAAGAGTGGCTGGAGAGGCGGCATGGCGCCCTCACCTGCCGGCCGACACAGGTTCTGACTGGCCACGGTTGTTTTGGCCAGTTCCTGTGTCGTATACGCCGACAAGAGACGCCCGGTTGTCACCACTGCGGCGACTGCCGCGACGTTGTTGAGGACACGGCGCTGCACATTTTGGCGGTTTGCCCCGCTTAGGCATCGCAGCGCCGTGAGTTGATCGCGGCAGTCGGATCGGTTGCCCTCTCGCTCCCGGCCGTAGTACAGTCTATGGTCCGGAGTGAGAGGTCGTAGAATGCCGTCGCCTCCTTTTGCGACGAAGTGATTTCCATTAAGGAGGCGGCGGAGCGGGAGAGGGAGCGCTTAAACCCTCTCCCCAACCGCAGAGCCGGTCGCCGGAGGGCGCGAGATGACCACTAGCCACCCTGAGGTTTGACCTGGGGGTGGCGGGCTTTGTGGGCCTGCCCGCCATCCGTTCAGCACCAGGTCCGAGAGGCGGCGTGCGTGTTCCCACGCGCGCCTCTGCTTCGAGTCCGTCTCCCCTCTAGGGGGGAGACAGTACGGTGTTATAGTGTGAAGAAGTGCCTATTTTGGGTAGGTCTTGTTGTGTAGTGACCTGCCATTTCATACGGCGGGCCGAAACCTCGGCAGGGTCGCGACCGTATGCGAAAGCGATTCGCGCGGCCCCGTCGATAGTGGTTTTGTTGAGGAACACCGTGGTAGGTTTAGTCGGTATTCCGGGAGGTACATTATTCTTATTCCATCTTTCTTTTACCCCGGCGAGTCCGACATAATCCCTCCGCCCACCCCCGCGGAGGGGTATGCGTCAATGCATTCCACCACGTAAAACAAAAAAAAATCAGTAATATTCTAATATACTATAATAATATTCTACCACATACACACCATCTAGTCCAAACTAAGCAGAGCTTGTACTATGGGTACTAGACAATGGATAAACATACATATATACTTTATTATTGTAAATACATACTTATTATACATAGAAACACCCAGACCAAGACAAACATCCATGTTCATGCACACAAATGTTTTTGACTTGTGTGCGAGAATCGAACCCGCGACCTCAGGCGTGGCAGTCAGTTACACTAACCACTACGCCATCGAGATCGTCAGTCTTTTTTCTAGATGAAAGATACCTTGTATCCTTTGCTGTACCCGTGACAGCGTGCATGCGAAGTTTCATGATGTTCGGTTGAAAAGTTAAGGCGAAAGAAAGAAAGAAACAAACTGACATTCGCATTTATGACATTAGTAACGATGCTGCAGCCACTAAAAATTATTGATCGAAATACCCGAAATAAAATTTGCCACTCGGGACTGGAAACTAGGACGCCACTGTCGAGAGAAAACATAAAGACAAAATTGTACTGCCTGCCATGTCTTCAGTTGTAGATAAAGTTATACCGAGATAGTTGGAATGGTAGAGTTATTTCTATTGCAAATAATGTTTCTTGAAACTAGTAGTCTTACAATGTAACGTAAATTTCCATATTCCGACCCGGTTATTCATACTATTCACTATTCTAACTAATATTATAAATACAACTCGATGGCGTAGTGGTTAGTGTAATGGACTGCCACGCCTGAGGTCACCGGTTCGATGCCCGCATAAGTCTAACATTTGTGTGCAAGGACATTGATGTTTGTCTTGGTCTGGGTGTTTCTATGTATAATCTTCTCCCTAGTCTTTATTATTCACAAGTCACTTGAGGTTGGCTTTTCTGGTCTAACCGGATTTGACTGGATATCAGTTTGTACACGGAGCGGCTGCCACCTGACCTCCGCAACCCGAAGGCTAACGATACCCTAAGGCTAGACCAGTGTCAGGATATTATAGGGCACTGACTTTCCAATAACGACTGCCAAAGATATTCATGACAGTCGGGACCGACATCGTAACGTGCTCTCCGAGGGACGGAGCAGGCGATAATTGTCAATCAATACGCACATAATTTCGAAAAGTCATATAACTTCCGAAAGTCAGAGGTGCACGATGTGGGTTCGAACCCGAGACACTCAGCGTTGCAGTCTGTTGGTCTCCCCACTGAGCTATCGCTGCTTTGTTATTATGTATAATACGTATTAACAAAAAAAAAGTATGTATGTATGTTTATCCATTGTCTAGTACCCATAGTACAAGCTCTGCTTAGTTTGGGGTAGATGGTCTTGTGTGTATGTGGTAGAATATTATTATTATTATTATAAATAAATTCTAATTATTATAATATTATAAATGCGAATGTAAGTTTGATTGTTTGTTACGCTTTCATGTCTTAATTACACGCCCGATCGTCATGAAATTTCGCATACTCTTATCTTATCTTATCTTCTTGCGACACTTCGACCCAGTGGGATCTTTTGTGTCGACTTCTCCAATAACGACTGCAATAGATGTTCATGGCAGCCGGGACCGACGGCTTAACGTGCTCTCCGAGGCACGGAGCAGGTATAAGGCATAAGTTCGAAAAGTCATATAACTTCCGAAAGTCAGAGGTGCACGACCTGTGTTCGAATCCGAGACCGTCTGCATTGCAGTCTGTTGGTCTCCCCACTGAGCTATCGCTGCTCTGCCTAGCATACACTTTGTGAGGGGTACAGAAAAGGATATAGGGATTTTTTATCTAGACAAAATTACTATTACTAACCTAACCTAACCTTCATATATGCGAGCGATCTAGCAAAATGATAAAACTCGCTGCAAATTTTAACGCGTGCCGTTTTCATGAAGCGGCTCGAAGAACGGAGTGATGTCACTTTAAAAGTAATAAATCCCACCTGCATAGTAGGTTTATACTTCATATTTCGTTCGCCTTTCATTTCGTCCCGTAGTTTCGGATGTACATTTTCTGGTAGCCGTGCAGTTTTAACACTTAAACCAATTAGATGACAATAATTTTTTACGATTCATGAAAGAAAACTTCTGTGGCTTTTTTAAGACTTATTATATGCGGCTAGTGTACAATAATTAGATACAATACACACAAGAGATTCCATATAAGCCTTGAAATCGAACCATTGCCGAGAGTCCAGTTTTTGCGCTGCACGTTTTCGGTTGCGTGTTTTTGCGTCGGCAACTTGTGTCGGTGCTATTTATGACGGGCATATACGTGTGGAAGTGAGACATTATATTCCTTTTAAGTTATCATTCACTTTGCCGATTGCCGACGTTTTTTTGACGTCAGTAGATCAAGCTTTTTGTTCTGTTTTTGGTCATTGTTTGTTCTATGAAATTGAATTGTCGTTGTGTATTCGAGACTGGACTAAAATAAATGATCACGAATTTACACCTTTGGATGTATTTCTGGACGCAAAAGAAAACGAATTATTTGTTGTCATACATTGACAAATAATAGAAATGATATGAATTTAAGATAAGTCAAATGACGAAGAGTTAAACTATAGCTGAACCTAAGATGTATTAACTCATTTGGGCTGGTTGTATCAAGACAGCAAGTGTTGGGTAATATTGGCTGGGTTAGAAATATACCTACACCGAGCAAGTTGTTATTGGAATTTCTGTAAAAAAAATCGCTAGAAAAACACAAAGCCTGTATCTAAGCCAAGGTTAGTGTAACCGACTGCCACGCCTAAGGTCGCGGGTTCGATTCCCGCACAGGTCAAACATTTGTGTGCATGAACATGGATGTTTGTCTTGGTCTGGGTGTTTCTATGTATAATATGTAAGTATTTACAAAAAAAAAAAGTATATATGTATGTTTATCCATTGTCTAGTACCCATAGTACAAGCTCTGCTTAGTTTGGGCTTGATGGTGTTGTGTGTATGTGGTAGAATATTAAGATAAACAAAAAAAAATTAATACGTGATACCTAGCTACCAAATACTTAACTTGATATATCTCTGCTTAACACTTCAGGAATAAACATGCGTGAATAACATTAACTACGAGTAACACCTACCACTTTCACACCTATTAAAGAATTAGCCTTTGTACATAAAAACTGAGACAACGAACGATGGTATAAAAATCAATAAATCTTCGTGAGAAATAAATCAGGGAAGAATGGAGAAGACAGAAATTTGTAACAAAACCGATAATTTGAACAAGACAATAGTGTAACAGCCAGTCTTAATAACTCTAGTTGGAGTAAAAACTCATGGCCGTAACATGAAATCGATCTAGTAACAATCTCATACAGCCAAGCCACGCACTCCCACGGTTATACTCAATTGCTTTGTGAGTAATAAACGTACGTACTAGGTATACCCGTGACTTTGCGCGCATCGTTATTTAGTTTAAATTCAGATGAAGATTTTGACTGCCGTAGTAGTTATGTGGTCACCTCGCGACTGCCATCATTTAAAAATAACCTGTCATCTAAAAATAACGTGTCATCTTAAAATAAAGTGTCATCTAAAAATAACGTGTCATCTAAAAATAATGTGTCATCAAAAATAGTTTTTCCGAGTCTAGGTATTCTATAAGTTTGTTATTTGAATGTGTACTAAGTCCTCCGTGGCAAGAATTTTTACTAGGGCAGGAGTACTGAGCTAATCTGCAGTTACATCACAGTCACATTTATGTTTTTATAACACTTTATGCATACTGGTACATTACTGATCTTCTAACAGCTTATTGCCTTCTAAATGAGCCTTGAAAGCATACCTACCTCTTATGGAATCAAAATAAAAAGTATGGCTGGTAAAAGTCTAGGTTAAAGCGAACTTTCGTTAGTTATGTTTTTAAAAGACGCATACATGCACTAGATGCCGTGTTGCTGTTAATTCAATCTGGAATAGTGTTGCTGATAGATTATAGACTGCAAGGAAATTTTCATGCCCGTTGTAATATGCTCAAGAATCTGTGTTGCTACTGAGAGTTACGATTAGCTTGTTGGGCTATCCTGACAGGATAATCCAACAACACTAATCGATTTGAGCATCAAATATCACGATTAATCTCTCGATAATCTATAAAACCGCGGACCTTACGATCGCCAGCATAAACTTGCATCACTAATCGTACAAAACTGGAGTATCTGTATCAAAACAAAACTAAGTGATGCCAAGACTTAGAATATATTCACTCTATAAACATAAAATTTACACAAATAAGTAGAGCTTATTGTTATTAGATTTTCTATTAGAAATCCTCCGTGGCAACACGGGGTCTGGTCAAGTCGAATATTCTAAAACAACATACAGACATTGCAATTTTGTTTACGTAGAAGTAACACAGACACAACAACTTATTTGTATGTATACATTTCCAACACATACACAGCAAACAATTATCTTCAATCACACTTCGTTAGGAACGAATCTGGCGCTATTAACACTTTGTAGGCTTTTTACCCGCGAACCAATCGCCCGCCGTTGCCGCCATTTTATGTAATTACTCATAAGATGGCGGAACAAGATGGCCGTCTTCATTCAACATTTTTTCTTCCCGCCAATGTGATTTTATGTTTTAATTGTGATTTTTCTTTACTGTACTTGTGTTTTAATTATAGTGTCGGCATAGTACGGGATTATTTTGTGAGCTTTTGACGACTGGTTAATAACAGGCTTCTGTGAAATGTGAAGATTCGTTGCACTTGAGGTATTCTGTTACTGTACCTATTTTTATGTAGTTTTAAGAAAATTGCCGGATGTGTGACATATTTTTGTTTATTTAAATTGCTTGTAAAGTGCTTATGCGCTTGTAGCTTCCTTAGTTTAATGGTATGAGTGTGAGAAGTATGTTGGTAGCAGGTTTTATTATTGAGTAGAACAAGATATTATTGAGGAAGCGTAAATACAAACTAAATCGTGCCTTAAATAGCATCTAAAGCTGTCGAATACAGTTGTTAAAAACATCTATGACTATTGATATGGGTATAATATGTACATAACATTGTGATTTGTTTGTGGCCGCCTTAAAAAGCACTAATATGTCAAACATTAAACGGTGGTAGATCAATGGTCAAGGCATTGGATCTGTGATCTCCACCTATTGTGTCGTGGCTTCGATATCCATCTATTAATTACTGACTTGAAATTAAACTACTATATACGGATTTTATCGCGTTGAATAACATTCGCGTAAATAGAAGACAATATACTGACTTGAACTCAACTAACAAATATCAAGCTCAGCTGGAAGGGTTAAGTATTTAATCTCCAAATGCATAAAACACTGATTCAATTCAACTAAATGGTAACTCAATTAATTCGAATCGAATTAGCATCTAGTAAAATAAATCAGGCGAAGTATGTTTCTAGCTTAAATTGCCGCTTTTAATTCATTATTTACGTTTATTGGACAAATAGAGCGATAAAAAGTATACGAAGTCTAGAGATCAATACTAACAACACATTATTACGCTATTTAATTAAAGCGACAGATAGAAAAAGGGGCTAAGTTTAAAAAGTCGTAAAATAGAAATTACACGTTTACAAGCATTCCGTCGGATCAATTAATACTGCTGCAGTGTGACGGCGGCGGAACGACCGCGACATGGAGTAATGACGAGAACAATCGGTGGAAATGGCATATAATTAATTATAGTAAAAAAATTAAATGTAATATCGTTTATTGTCAAACAACTTTACAATATTGTATACTAATTTATTCCCGCGGTTTTATCCACGTAAGTACCGTTTCCGTAGGTTTATCGGGATAAAAAGTAGCCTATGTGTGAATTAAGGTCTTCAGCTATCTACATACTAAGTTTCATCGCAATCGGTCCAATAGTTTTTGCGTGAAAGAGTAACAAACATCCATACATCCATACAGACTCTCGCGTTTATAATATTATAGTAAGGATTACCCATTGGCCAAGTATTTAGCAGTGGCTTAAGTAGTTGTTAGTGCGTTGATTTTTATAGGTTAAGTATCAACATAGCAGAAAAAGTAGTTCTACGATTAGTTGACCTGAGTCTTGATGCTTGTTGTATCTGCTGTTTGAATGCTTACAAAGTCTGCCCCCATACAACTATCTTCCCATACACAAAGTTGCCCAGTAATCTTCTCGTACTCATCTAGACTCATAACCTTCCACAATTGTTTTAGCGTTCGTTGTCTGACTACGTGGATTCTTAATTCATCCATTCGAATAGTACATTAAGGTCAGATAGCTTACAGTCCTAAGGTTTGTTAAGTGTAATGTGTATATAAAGATATAAGCAAAAACAAAAGCATGCGGTTTTCATACGCCGTAAAAAAACGTAGGTACCTAATAAGAAATTTAGTATAGGTACATGAAATTGTAAGCGAACGCACAAATTATACCTATGAAACATATAATTAAAAATATGTTTCAGATAGATTAGGTTGAAGGGATGCAAGTTTTAGTCACTGCTAAATATTAGTTCATTACGCTGTTACTCAAAATCGTACTTTGTTTAGTAGCTGATAGATATTCTATTTGCGTGTAGCTCGAAAGCATCGATTCAGTCAATCATGCTCATTAGTCCAGGACTATGGCACGCGCAAATCAACTGTATACCGCGTTCCATTTGTTTTCTCTATTCCATGGTCACGGCTAACCGTAGTTTAGCAGATGTGTAAGTAAAAAGGAGCTTGGGCATCCTCGTAGCCCGCGATTATGTCATTACCGCAGTGCGAGTAAAAAATTAAAGGGCATTATAGTATGCGATGATATAGCGTAATTAAATGTGGCGACAAAAAACGAAGCCCGTTCGGGAGTCGTCGGCTCGCGATCGCATTGCCGAAATGTTCTGCGCCCGCGCAACGCTCGAACGTTTCGCGTGATTGTGGTTTTGTTGAGTTTTTTTGGGGATTGGAGATATTCAGCGCGATTGATAAAGGTCGTTATAATTAAATGGTTTGAGAAATCTGTGTAATAAGGTGATGGAAATCTTATCTGTAGATGTGATAAAACAAATGTGGAAGGAATATTTAATACAATCTGGTAGATAATTATTTACCAGATTAAATAATTATGAAAAGAAGAGCCAGCTATTGCTAAGAGTCATTAAAAAAAGTACTACCGTCTATCTGGCAATTTGCATAAAAATGGAACATTGTTTGTAATTTTCGCTCTGAAAGCCAATTCTCGTAATAAAATAAGTTCGTAGTAGTGTAAACTTTTAGTATTTTTATTATTAAATTGTTTTTGTTAATTCGTTTGTAAATATAGGTATGAATATAAGATTAGTTTCAATATTATGTAATAAAAACGTAAAATAAGATTAGAAAATAAATGCGTGTCTCCATATTATGGTGTAAACTTGGCAAAAATCTAATAATTTCTCACCAAAATTATTGCAATATATAAAAGTTAACAATACCGAACTCCTCTGATCTTAGTAGCGTCATCGTGGCATCCAGGGGTACTCCACTCCAAACACTAAATATGTGTCGATATAACACGTGTTTTGTGTTCGAAGAGCCAAAATGGCGGGTTCCTCTCTGTCCAATTATATTAACAAAATAAAATTCTAATCTAGGAGTAGTTAACTAAAATGCAATTCATGTTTATATTTGACGTTTATTTTGATTTAGGAATATATCATTTGCCATTGAGACTAGATCGGATTTCTATTTTAAACAGTTTCTATTACGAGAATTAGTCTGAAGGTTTTAGGCGTACCTATATTTACTTCCTTTTTCCCATTCTTACTACTTCTTTCCTACGAGCCGCAACACACATCAATAACGAATTACGCACCTGGTATTACAATATTAAAATAAACAAAATCTTGTCAAAAAACCTCAATAAAAATTGATGTGATCAAAGCCTACCATCGGCTATCGAATAATTATCTGTGGGTTTAATTATATCGTCACAATATAATTATTTCGTTATAATTGGCTATAATTAAGTGCAACACCATGAAAAAGTTCACTACGGTAGTCGCATTGAGTCGCGCGCATTGTTTAAATGTTTGGCTTTGAGCGTGCGCCCGCGCCGACGTATACCGATACCGATTTATTTCGATACCGATTATATCGGTATATCTACAATCGAGAAACTTATTAACAAAATTAAAAGCGCACTTAATATCGTGACACGCGTGCATTATTATTTTAGTTGATTATGTTTTCGGTTGTGTTATAATACGATCTTTCGGTGAATGGTTTGTTACCCGAGTCGAGTAAGTTTCGTCGCGGTTCGCGGCAAGTGTATTTTCCTGAGAAGAAATTGTGGCTGGCAAAGGACAGTGTCTTGTATATGTTTTGTGTTGTATTGTCTCGTCTAGTAACGTGGTATAGGTTTACTTGTCGGAACAAAGAGATGTGAGTGGCGGAGCCTGACAGAGTAGCAGCGACAGCCTACTAAGAGACCTTCGAACGTTACATAGAGGGATCGATTACGACCCCTCAGTACGAACCTCTTAATTTCGAAGTTGTGCGTATAAAATAGCTGTTAATCATCGCTTGCTTTAACAGTGAAGGAAATTATCGTGAGGAAACCTGCATTACTGAGAGTTCTGTATACCTAATGTTCTCGAAGATGTGTGAAGTCTGCCAATCCAAACTGGGCGAGCATGGTGGGCTAAAACCATTTTCACACTTAGAGGCCCGTGCCCAGCAGTAGGATAGATAATTTACAAGACTGATGGGCAGTTTCACCATTATCAAGTAAAAGTTATCCGAAAGATAAATCACATGCTGTCTCACTCTTGTTAGGTTAAGGAAGAGAGATGGAAATACTTTTATCTTATAGATAAATGCTATTTCGAGGTAGTGGGACAGGCCCTGATAATATTATTTCGAGATCGCTTTTTAACGGTTTTATATTATATCAATGTACTTTTGTTAAATTGCTCGACAGTTTCAATTCAATACTAAAGTAATTAAACTAGGCACTTAAAATAGATTGTTGAGTACATAAAAAATATGATTGCTTTAATGATTTCACATTATTATTGCACATAAAATGTTTCGAAAGTGTTTAATCTTCTAACATTGTATCGTTTACAGATACTGCTACTGTCACTGTACGCAAATTAGTTAAAATGCGAAGTTTCTAGAAGTTTTATATATCAGTATGAATATGGTAAGTCCATAGTCCATCAATAATTAATCAAAGGCAATCAATTTGACTGTGCGGATAGCGCATAGTAGGATTCACATACTTTACAAATTTTTGTTCGTAGTTATTTAATTTTTAAGCTTCAGATATAGCAACTACACGTTACTTACAGTTTATTATAGAGTATACTGTTGATAAAATTGCCAGTTACCAATAGACCAACATAGGTACTTAATGATCGACACATTTAAAAAATTCTAACAAATACATAATTATCATATTAACCCACAGCTGATAATCAATTGTCAATGTTTTTAACAGCTATATTGAGCCAAATCGGATGTGACATCTGATTTCGCATTCGATAAAACATGAAGTAAATAAAGATGTTGATCAAATTCTATCAGATGGCGAGGACAATTAAATACAGAAGCAACTATAAATAAATGGTGGTAGTTCCTTTTAAATATCACAATTTTAAACAAGAAGTCATTACTCGTAATTCAGACATTTTGAATTGTAACTAGTGACTTCAATTTCTTACGGATTTTATCTTTATATTGTAACATGACGACAAAATGAACTATAGTAATTATTTAATCCACGAATATTAGCAATAACTTTTTGCGATCAACCCTTAAGCAATTTGAAAAAGCATTCCACCCATAAAAAAACTGTATTAAAAATACCTTAAAGCAATTAAGTGGGGGATCTCGTAAAATGTAACTTGTTCTCATCGAATTAGAAATTACTTTGAAAATATTATTTCCTAGGAGATATTATCAGTCTTATGCTAATGTAATGCAGGGTTAAAAATGTTGGCGGCTACTTTGAAGTTATTAACTAGGGTTCATAAATAGAAAATCGATAAATTGTTAGGTGAGGAACCTGCCTTATCGATTATATTATCGATTTAGCACTACTTACTTTATGTTTACAATATTGCTTATCAAACGGTAGTGGGAATTGCAAGTTAAGGACTCCGTGTAGGTAAAGTAAGGTTTTAATTTTATTTATGCATTAAGCGAACAAGCGGTCCTTTTGATAGTATATCATAGCAATTGGATTGGTGCAAAGGCAATGCTAAGGAATAGCGCCAGCTATCAAAAAACAATGGCCAACAGAATTTCTGAAGGAGTCATGCACGTTGGACCTCTTAACTACAGAAATAACCGTGATAGAGGAAAAATCAGCCTTCTTTATAAACTGTTCCAAGGATCCTCTTCTCAGTGTGAGAATGTTGAGGCCATAGGCCACCACGCCAGCACAGTGAAGGTTGGCAGATTGATATAAGTTCCATACTATTATGTCAAACTTCTATCACTAGTAGAACTACAGATACACCCTTAGACAACTCCACTATTCGTGCAATCAATCGAAGCATAATACATACATAGTTTGACGCCTAAGTTTTTTAAGGGGTAAGCAGTGATGTGTTACACCTACATTTCGCCAGATATTATTTTAGGTCTCACGTCTTTCTTCTCCCTAGCCTTTATTATTCCCAAGTCACTTGGGGTCGGCTTTTCTAATCTAACCGGATTTGACTGGATATCGGTTTTTACACGGGGCGGCTGCCACCTGACCTCCGCAATCCGAAGGCTAACGATATCCTAAGGCTAGACTAGTGTTAGGATATTATAGGGCACCGACTTCCCAATAACGATTGCCATAGATGTTCATGGCAGCCGGGACCGACGGCTTAACGTGCTCTCCGAGGCACAGAGCAGGCGATAATTGTCAAACAATACGCACATAATTTCGAAAAGTCATATAACTTCCGAAAGTCAGAAGTGCGCGACGTGGGCTCGAACCCGAGACTCTCTGCATTGCAGTCTGTTGGTCTCCCCACTGAGCTATCGCTGCTAGGTCATTTTAGGTTTCACGTACCCAAACCTATAGTTGGCTACCTAGCGCGACTCCCGATTTCGAGTTGCCACTGAGAACTTTTTAACAAAAGAAATCAATCCATATGTCACTTAACTGCGCCTTGCCACTACCATTGCGCCGAGTGTTGTGGGTTCGAATCCCAGACGGAACAAAACTTGCATGATCCACAAATGTTGTTTCGAGTCAAGACGTTCTTCTGTCGTTGTTTGAATGTTTGGAATTTTTTCCTATGGCGCAGAATTTATTTCTAATGCAGGAGTTGTTTTTATTAAAGAAAAATACCCCAAAGGGGACTTGACAAACATTCAAACAATATATATATTGATATATTCATAGTGTGAGAGTCGTCTTTTGTGAAAAAGTATCTTTGTTTGACTCAGTAATTGAATCCGAGACTTTATGCACAGCAGTTGCATTAATCACTGCTGTTCCATTGTGGCAGTGTGCTATGATTTTTTTTCATAAGACGTCCCGGCTCTATATCTTATCAGTATGAATTATAGACGATTTGTTGACTGCGAAACTGAATGTTTTAAATAATTTAACGCAACATGCGTTAAGCGAATAAATTATCGTTTTGATAAACGATGTTTAATCACGCTCTTTATAACATATGTTTAATGTGGCAACTGCCGATCGTAAAGATCCAGGTACGAAACTTCGAATAGCAAATTAATTGGCTTCTGCTATTAAAAGCATTTTATAATATTTGCTGTATTAAGTTTTGTCGATGTTTGACTGAAATATGTCATGCGATAGACTTCAAACTGTTTTTGAATATATTTTTATTTAATAAAAGCAACTCCTGCACTAGAAATAAATTCTGCGCCTCAGGTGAAAATTCCAAATATTCAATCAACGGACACAAAGAACATCAAAACTCGGAACAACCATTTGTGGATCACACATAGTCTAGTAGCGGCAATGGCACATAATGTGTCTTTTTATGCCCACTGTCGGCCAAAGTCCTTCCCACTCTTCTTTCATGTACCTCTCCATCCAAAGCCGTTACGGACCAAATTTTTTAAAAGAGTCTATTTCTTGTTCTTTGTTTGGGCCTGCCGCAATGTTGCTGGCCGTATCAAGGAGTCCCCTCAAGATGTTTCACATATCTAAAATAAATAGCACCTATGTTATGTTTCTGCGCTCCACTGTCCGTAGGAACTCCGGTTCCTTATGTAGAACCTAAGACCTCCGGGTCTTCGGTTCTACATAAGAGGAGGTGATTCTATTGTCGTCTACCGTTCCAAATTCCGTGTTGCTACTGAGAATTTCTTGAAAGAAAATCCCAATAGCATTTCGGCTGACCCGAGAATTGAACCCGAGACTCCATGCTAAAAAATGGGATAGTAAAGTATAATATTGTCTTCTGTTTACGCGAATGTTATTCATTGAAATTAAACTACTATATACGGATTTTATCGCGTTGTTTATTTGACACTTTATTACATAATTTAGAAACTGTTACACCACGTACTACTATTATTAAACTCTACTAATTTTTAAGCTTAAATTATTAAAACTATTTATATTTAAGTTTACATTTTCGCCGACGACGTTTCGGTTGCTTTTCAGCAGCCATAGTCACGAGACCCCCCGTATATAGTAGTGTAATTTCATAAGGATAGTAAAGTTTTATCTCAATGTAATGTGTTAGCTCAATCTTCTTAGTGTGGACACTTTTTTTAAGATCTATGTTCAGTTTGCATATCTATGATCTAAATATTTAATTACAACAATTAAAACAGATATAATCCCTAGACACTTCCAATACCTGTCCCCAGACATAACAGCTTAACCTCGTATAACTATCGCGGCTGGCAATTTAGCCACGAGCCGTTTTTTCTCACAAAGTCGTTTTAAAGCTGGCCATCCTTTCTCGGTGTACCATTAAGATTCTTTCAACACGGCGCGGGCTCAATAAATCAACGTAGGGACGGCGATAGTAAGTAAGCACGCGGTTTCTTATCTTAAACATCTAGCCGCTAACTGCTGTTGCATTCGTTTCGATTTCATTACTTTTATAAAGCTTTTTAAATGTAAAAATTCACGCCACTACCCTGGCGATGTAGACACGGGTGTATGACACCCATATTTTAGTATAGGTAAGTCGTTTTTGTACAGATATAACAAGCGTTTTCCTCACCACTGTTGTCGCGGCGAATGTTGTGGATCGAACATCCACACGGGACAGTTATACGTGTAATCTATAAATAATAGACATGAGTCTGGTGAAGTCAGTTTTGTATAAAAAAACACGTCCGCTCTAGGAATAAATCAATGTCGTGGGGGACTCTACTCACTTTTAAACATCGGGCATAAAGAACACCTAGACTCCGTACAACTGTTTGTGGATTACACAGTTTTTTGTCCCGTGTGGGTATCGAACTTATGACAGTCAGCACACTGGCGAAGGCGAGGTGACCACATAAACTACTACATTATCCGTGCAGACAGTCTTTGTATGTTTGTTAAGCTACCGTGATACAGAGATTCATTGCTAATGCAGGCGATGACATTATAAAAAATATACAAGATATTTCTAAGTATGTGGCGAGCTGAGCACATATTTGAAATTTGAACTCTTTTTCTTTTAACTTAGAATTTTCTAAATTCCGATAACTTACTATCACCTATCTAGCACCCCAGGACCTCATAATCCATAAAAGCAAACTTATGCCACGGGAACACGGAGGCAGTCTAATTGTTTATTAAGTGCTGCCATGTTAATTACTTACGTTTACTTGTAAACTCTATTAATTTTCCGTATTGCATAGTCTGGAGGTAGAGCGCTAGACTGCCACGCTGAGGTCTCGAGTTGGATCCCATGGCATATCTGTAACTTTTAGAAACTATACGCATAATAATTATTTAATTATCGTTTGCTTCAACTTGATGTAAAACTTCGTGAGTAAACCTGCATGTCTGAGAGATCTCTATAGAGTTCTCGAAGATATGTGAAGTCTGCCAAAAATGGCCCAGCTTGGTGAACTATGGCCTAACCCATCTAACACTGAGCTAATATTATCAAAATCACATATCAGGATAAAAGAATACTTTGTGTTATTCCAGGATATGGTATATTTCTGTAGAAAGTTACATCCAAACCCTTTCAACGATTACGTGTGATGAAGAAACAAACATCAAAATATCATCAGAAACTTTAACATTCATAATACAGGTAGAATTAGGTGTTGGTTTTTGCAAACACTACTCTATTTTTATAGACTACAGTAATGACTAAAGAGCCAGTAGATATTTGTATTTAAAAAGATCTTTTAATTCTAAAGTCCACAATAGCCCGGAGTTAGGTAGTTGACAATGTTACACTCCCAAGCCTCGGAAAGCTTGTAAAAGCCGTTGGTTCAGCACCTGATCTCTTCTCAGTAATGGCAGACCGCTGTCCCATCGGACTATGAATAGAGTAATAAAAAGTGTACTTACTCTCTGTTTTAATTCGATCTGGAGATATTAATTTGTCAGTCATTGTAATTTAAATCATTATCAAAAATTTGATACTTCATTTGATACTTCATTTGATAAGTCGTGGTCGATCGTGATAATAATTCTCCAGTGCGCGGTGGATGCCGTAATGACCATTTGTAGCTCATCCTTCCTTTCTTTTCCCTTCCCTTCGCCGACGCCATACCTTCATATTGCGTGTACAACCTGGCTATATGTAATTCGAAATAGCTCAGCTTTAAATAATCAATTAACCTTAACAATTAATGCAATCGAATAGATTTTTTATTCGATTTAATCAAAGATTCGAGTAATTTGACATTTTAATCGATAACCCCTCTAATATCCACTGTTTACCGCAGACACGAATAGTATTAATGTTAATTGCTTCTATATAAATGCCACCATTGTACACCTTATAAAAAATATAAGTGCTAATTGTAATTTATCATGTAGGTACTTATAGAACACTGCATGTACCGCGAGTAGCGACAGGTTAAATCGGTAGTTAAAACAATATACTTCTTTTTTAAAGTTTGTTTATTTAGCTTTTAACTAAGAACTGTGGTCGCGTAAATTACTTGTAATGTGCCTTACGTTATGCAAATAAAAAAACCTGGCAATAATAAGAGAAACATAATAATGTATTTTATTTCTTAAAATATGGTTACAAAGATCTTAAAATTAAAGTATGGATACATTGTAATCTGCCTATTATGACGTGCAAAGATATCAATAATAAAGAACAACAAGGCTTAATACGTATTAAATAAATGGCCGAGAATTTGAGTGTCCGAACAAATTGAAGTTTATGTAAAACCAGCATGATAACATAAAATAGGTTACTGTTTACATAAAAATAGGAAACGCACGCGTGTTTAAGCTATCGAACAGCCGCCGCGGCGAAGCGAGGCATAAACGGGGCTTGAGCGGTGCGGCTGCGTGGCGAGGGCGGCGCGGCAGCATAGCGAGAGCAGAACGAAGCCACAACCAACTGCAAAACGGACGTGCCACGCTCATGTCCTATCAAGCATAGTGCAACCGGGTCAGTCGGAGTCAAATAGTTGTAAAAATAGCCCTACCCTACACAATTTAAACATCGAATTAACTATAATCATGAAGCTCAAACAATAAACTAAAACAAGTGTTTTTAATACAATTTTATCAGCTGTTACATGATATATGAAAAAAGGTAAAAGTATTCATATTACTTACTTTTTTAACGACTGGTATTCATGATATTATAAAGCGCACATATAAGTGACATATTACAGGGTATTGTGTCTTGAATTATTTATTTGTATAAAACATCACAAATAGCTAGGTAGGTACTGCGAATCTATTGGTAAAGGTGACCCTACGGTGAAAACGGCACGCGATGTTCTTTACATTAATTATAATAAGTAATGTTTATTGGTATAATGTTTTATTAAATTTGTTGTAAGATTAGCTTTTTTGTGCTGCTTCGCTCCTGTAGTTTTGAAGAAGGTAACTGGGCCACAGTTTATTTGCTAAGGGTGAATGGAGAGGTTGTTTATTTGCATTTTCTTGTATTATGTAGTAGGTAGTCTATTTGCATTAAACCGGGATGCAAATAAATCTCAGAAGTAGTTTTTTTTTACTAGGTTAAAGGCACCTAATGCATATCCTCTTGCCCCAAGGGGAGGCGAGAGGGTTATGTCCGGCTCTCCCGTACTTCGGGCCTACGGATCAAAACCCCACGGTGTGCACGCTCGTTGCCTTGTATAGTGGATGGGCCGCTAACAAAAATTACTACTTCTAATGCCGCCATAATAAAGGCCGCGGGCGGGAGAACGGGGATCTCCCGTCTGCCAGCCATTGAGTCGGTCCAACGCCCTATGTAGTGCCGGGGCGTCGCCGAGGAGTTGTAGACTGCTGGGTGGGTCACTGAGGTAGTAATTTGCGTTTAGCCTAGTTCAAGTAATCTCTTATAATTTTGCTGGGTTAAAAATAGTGCATTTATCTTTTACCGGGATGAAAGCAGTATCATTTGCATCACTCATATCTCATCTCATCATTCTCTTTCCCATAATCACAATGCGAAAAATCGTGGTGATGAACTTCGTAGCTAGTTGTAAGAAGGATAAAAAACAAATATAGGTGTAAAACAAAGTATAATAAGGAATAAGATTCTGTCTGTGTAAGTAAGGTAGTAAGTTCTATTCATTTCAGTTTACTAATATTCGGCCGAAAATATGAACACTTAAAAAAAACTGATTCCATATTTTTCTAAACAATATTGGTTAAAAAAACGGAAAGAGGAAAAAAAAAGTACTGATCTTTCTTGTCCCTGCCTATTTATATATACATAGAAGATAGTCGTAAAGTAGCTGACTACCATACGAGTTGCCGGATGGTAAGCGGTTACCGTTGTCTAAGTAGCTTCCAATATCAGAGGCATTACTCCTTGCCGATCCTCCGCAAGCTATTAAAGGTGGAATGAAAAGAAAAGATCTACCGGCACTCTAATTTATTAAAATACGCAAAATCCGTGCTACTACGGTTACACCGATTGTCTTCGAGCCACCAAAACTATACTCATGGGGAGGAACTTCCACTGTTCACTGGACAGAAGTCAAAGAATGGCATTGCCCTGGCCAGATGATTGAATTATATACCATTACTGGCAGGACTACAAATAAATGAATAAAATAGAACCTAATTTTAAACCTAATTTTTTAACAGTTAGGTTAGATCCTTAGTTCCCAAAGTGGTCCAGGTGGACCTCCAGGGGTCCACGGGAGACTCGACGGAGGTCTACGTTGCCGTGACAAAAATGGGGGTTCAAAATTCATAGTGAAGAACTAAAATGTTAGCTTGACTTCACCTAGGAGGAATACAACTCGCTGAAGGCCCGAGAATATAAAAAAAAACATCATCCCGAAGAGATTTGATAATTTTTTTAATTTTCATCTAATTTAACTTTCTGGTCCGAATATACCGATTTTACTAGGTGGATTAAATTTCTAGCTGCGGGGATCCACCGGAACCAGCTAAATTTTGAAAGTGGTCTATGACAAAAATGTCTGGGGACCTCTGGCCGTTAGATGAATAACAGTATTTTTTTCTGGATGAAAGGTACCCTTTGTCCTTTTCTGTTCCACTGGCAGCATATATATGCGAAATTGCATGATGATCGGTCGAGTACTAAAGACGTGAAAACGTAACAAGACACTCACATTTACATTTATAACGAGATGGGTGTAAAAACCCAGGATTCAACTTCTTCGTCTTAAATGTTAAAGTAATGAAAAGAAATGACCCCTATATCTCGGAGGTCTTTTGACGCACAGGGCCCATATTCGACCGAGGTATGACTCCAAGGTGTCTGCACACTAAGTTACAAGTCAATATTTTCCATATAAAAATGTGACCCCTATATCTCGGGGGTCTCTTGACCCACAGGGCCCAAGTTCAACCTCGAATGATGTATGGCGTCTGCACACCAAATCACAAGTGTGTATGTTGAGTAGTAGTTCATGGAGAAATGGTTGCAGCACCTTACAGTTATGATTTGTAAATGAAATATTATTGTACACTTGGCGATTAAAAAGAGTGGCTATGAGTTTCTTGCCCGTTCTTCTCATGAGCCCTACACACCCTAGCTTTGCTGAACGTGGCAGTAAATGTAAATTCACAGGAAAAAATTTACGTGTAACTTTGACATTCATAAGTGTTACCTTGTAACCTAATTTGAATAAATTTATTTTGATTTGATTTGATTTGATTTGAAGTCAATCGGTCCAGTGGTTCTGGAGTTATGCCTGTCACTAACAGACAGACACACAGACCCATACAGTGTTTTCATTAACCTCTTCGAAGAAGACTCAGAGGTTAATAGTTAGGATTTTTCTACTTGCAATCATAATATGGCATTTATGATAACAGCCAATAGTAAGGTTCAAGGTTTTGTTTTCCGTGTCATAGAAGTTAAAAAGTTTTCTCTAAAGATATTAAGATGTCAGTAACAGCACAAGTTTTAGACATCTTCTCGAGTGAACAGCTGCAAGTATATTCACGCTAGCTATTGCATAGAACCTAAATCATAATTTACAAAATGTTGGTGTATTACACCTTCTCCAACACCTTCAGGATACACAGTCTTGATGCTACATCCATACAAAAAGATAAACGTTCGTCTTCAGAACTCCATTTACTAGAACTTAACAAAACATCTTCGTTAATTGTAGTTAGTTATTAAAATATTCTGACCACGAACCTCGTGACCGCCGGGTCAAATACCCGCGCTAACGACAATTGCGCCACAGTAATGAATGGGATGACGTATACTTAAACAGTAAGTAGTACAACTTTATCTTCTAATTAAATGTTAATAAATAAAAACTGCAGCATTAGGGTTGAGTGTGTGGTTCAAGACACAAGCGGCTGACGAACAGATGGGTTAACTGACACAATACTTTTGGTAAAGAAAACTAAATGTCTCGATTTTGAGCCTATTACTGACTTTTAAAAACTGTGTGCGTATTAAATAATTATACAGGGTGTCCGGTATCTAATGGATAAACTTGAAACGTCTTATAGTAGAACTGAAGGCCGTTCAGAAAAATTGACAAAAAAAAAAAAAATTTTATATATATATATATTAAAAAGTGCAAGCTATATTAGCATAGCATACTTTTGACTGTCTATCTATTAGCATAATTAGTGTTTAATAATAAAACAACAAAAATCCGATGGATTTCATTCATTTATGGTTGTAGTACAAGAAACTTATACATGGTAATTAAAAAAAAACACATATCTCAGGTAGTAGTTAGGATAGTTTTTTTTTCATATATTTTTCTGAACGGCCATCAGTTCCACTATAAGACATTTCCAGGTTATCCATTAATTACCGGAAACCCTGTATAGTTAATTATCGCGCGCTTTATCAGTGAAGGATAACATCGCGAGGAAACCTTCATGTCTGAGAGTTATCCATAATGTTTTCGAAGATATGTGAAATCTGCCAACCCGCGCTGGGTCAGCGGGGATAAACTATAGCCTAACCCCTCCTTATAGTAAGAAGCCCATGTCCAGCTGTGGGGCAGTTTATACACAGGGCCTATATATAGCCTTAGGCCTATATACCCGAAAGGCTAGGCCGTACGTTTTATTAACCTCTGAGTCTTCTTCGAAGAGGTTAATGAAAACACTACGTGGGTCTGTGTGTCTGTCTGTTAGTGACAGTTTGTTAGTGACAGGCATAGCTCCGGAACTACTGGACCGATTGACTTGTAACTTGGTGTGCAGACACCTTGGGGTCATCCCTCGGTCGAGTTTGAATATGGGCCCTGAGGGTCAAAAGACCCATATGTACCCAGGGATATCCACCAACAGAGTGATTTGGAAGTCCATGGGAGAGGATTTTGCCCAGCAGTGGGACATAACAAAATGCACATGGAAAAAACAAAAAAACAGGTCACATGAAGACGAAGAGGTTGAATTCTGGGTTTTTACACCCATCTCGTTTTGTACACACACATTTTGTCAGCTATGATTATCGGTCCACGTAATATCATCTATCAAGTAGAGGTTCAGACTCCTTGAAGTTATTAAATATGTTGTTTACAGAAATACTGAGAGCCGGTATCGCACTCACAATCACTATTGTTGCGTGACCTAGACTGTCAAAGACGAAGAGGTGCCAGAGAGGCATGTAAGTTACTTTAAGGTGACTTGTTCAAGCGGCGATTACCAAGTAGGGATACTGTTAGACTGCCATGCAGAGGTCTTAAGTTTAATGCCCTAGCACGGACCATGACATTTTGAAGTTATCTGTGTCTTAAAAAAATAAAATCATTAGGAAACATGTGGCCCACACTATGAAACGTATTGAATCTATTATTTCGTGCTATAATTACTATAAAACACATTAATTCTCGTGCACGTACTGTTTTCTAGCAACATTAAATGTAAAACTATGCCTGGTAGATGCCTCTTGCCCTCCATAACACTGGCTCTAAAACCATATCCGGCAAAATGTGGATGCGTATACGTTTAAATAATTCAAATATAAAAAAAAACATCAAATTATAAATGCTTGACTTCTAGGCGACGCGCGACGTAATAACTTAAGCATGCACCAGAATTTGTAGGTTTTATTTATTAACTATTTACAATATATTATACATTATTAATTATACTAATTAATCTAATATATATTCACAAACGTATTAATAAAAACAAAGTAATAATAGAAATACTAATAATTATAATATTGTAATACTTAATATTATAATAGGTACTTAACATTTACAAAAATGTTTTAGGCATCGTAGAATTCGTCAGCATTGCCGTCAACCGGTAACGTGCCCAGAAGACTCGCAGCATTGCCATGTTAAACGACAATGCTGAGAGTCTGCTGTCTTTGGGCTAAGAAAAGATCAAACTTACGATTATGCAAAGCGTCAGGCGTTTTACGACCTCACCAGAATTTTAGGTTGGAGTTTTACCAGCTATTTAATTGTAGAAATCGACCAGTTACAATTTTAGTATATGCATAGATAACAGGTATGTAATTATAGTCGTGCAGTCTAAACAGTGACAGAGTTAATATTAGAATCAATTCTCTACTCATTTAATACAATAAATCTTACTGCGATAACGATCTAGCTCCACCATTGCGATTACTAAATCAACAAGTTAAAATAAATACGTTTTAGAATCACCCTGTTGCAATATTCCACAGGTATCGAAATAACTTAATATCAGATAACGTAATTTGTCTTCATAAATCAGGATCTGATATCTCGATTCCATCAACATGTAATATTAATATGCTGTGATTTAACTTCAAAACTAATATTACAAATAAGTATATAGGTAGTGCTGTTTCGTTTTGTTTATAGATATGGATTGTTTAGCTAATAATATAATGATGTAAAACTAATAAAATATAACTATAATATATCATATAACAGAAAGACAAAATGTAAAAGTAAAATCCCCTTATAGGTTTTATAAAATT
Organism: Catocala nupta; assembly: GCA_963675205.1. Taxonomy (NCBI): domain Eukaryota; kingdom Metazoa; phylum Arthropoda; class Insecta; order Lepidoptera; family Erebidae; genus Catocala; species Catocala nupta. The sequence goes on from OY776093.1 coordinate 27,365,711, forward strand.
CCTCCACGTCACTGGTAGAGTGCCCAAAAGACTGGCAGCATTGCCACATTAAATGGCAATGCTTATTGTTTTCGCGAAATAAAGACCAGATGTTAGTATAAGCGTATTCGTAACTGTTATTCATGAGTCGGATTTGTGATCCAAATTTGGTTTGATTCTAGATCTAAATGCAGTTTATTAAATATCCTTCTTAGAACAGAAGACAGAGTGCCGTTATAAAATATGTTCCAAACTTGGTTACAAATCAAATGTGGAATTAATTGGCATTTAATATTTAAATTTAGGAATAAGCATATATGTCGGAACTCTATCCTAAACAGTTTTTACTACGAGAATTTGTCCTCAGAAAAGGACACAAACTACACCGAGACTCAGAACAATATAAATCCTTTATAGATTAAGTACACAATTATTATCTCGTATGGGATTCAAACCCATAACTCTCGGCGCGGCGAAAACGGAGGTGCGATCTCAGTCAGTGAAATATTTCAGCCTACACTTTCAAGTATAAATAGGGATGTTGATAAAATTGATAAGCGGCAGCGATCATCACTCCGCTCCGCTCAATCGCCGCGCGCATCGCTCGCGACAAAAACTGCCCAGACCTGTTGTAACGGCCGGCGCAAGCGCAACGCCCTGGTACACACATAGAGCTGTAAATGCGAAATTTGCATCAACTTAGATTCAATTAAAGATAATATTGAACTGTTTTTAATTTATAATCGATTGATGTGATGTCAGTCGGTAATTATAATAGTGTTATGTGATAAATATTGTTTTGTTTACAAGTTTACCGAGTTTGTAATTTATCAACACTTTCCATTATAAAGAAACGAAGTATCTAATACAGTACTTGAAGTACGAGATGTAGTAATATTAAGACTCGTTGTAATTTATATATTAAGCCGATTTCCTATTTAGGATTGAGTTGTATGGCGGTATAAGGTTAAAAGTGCTCGTAAATATTGGCGGCGACTACAGTTTAATGGAGATATACCTAGTTAATATTTTTTTATATACATGTTAATAATAGGAATTGTGAATTTAAAATTACATATTTTATAAACTTATTTTCAATGATAATAATGTGTGTAGAAAATTTGCTTACATTAAGGCTATCTTCGGTTTTCTTTGCTAAATAAAAAACTTAGAATAACAACTCTCACAAAAAATCAGAAGTTATTTATGCGTATCTAAGATACTTAGGATAAGAGGTGTTGCCAACCACGTTTTACATTGAACCACTTAAATATTCTGCATAGACACATGTCTAGTTACGCGGTACTTTGTGTTTATGCTTGTTCTATGATAGGATATTAAAATGGTATTTAAATACACCATGAAATATCACCAACCCATTAATACTGATGACATTTAAAATTAATCCCATCAATGTTGTATTCATCTTTTGCCGTCATGCTTATAAAACATACGGCATCAATCAATATTACTATATAATTAATACTTTACATTTTTACATATATATGGAAATAAAATTATATATGAGTAATTTAATTATAATAAATTGCTAGCAATTTTCTCTTTCTTATATGTATATAGACAAAAAGTAATATATACAATATCGAGAGCAGCGATAGCCCAGTGGGGAGACCAACAGACTGCAATGCAGAGGGTCTCGGGTTCGAATCCACGTCGCGCACCTCTGACTTTCAGAAGTTATATGACTTTTCGAAATTATGTGCGTATTGATTGACAATTATCGCATGCTCCGTGCCTCGGAGAGCATGTTAAGACGTCGGTCCCGGCTGCCATGAACATCTAGTGCTGTCGTTATTGGGGAAGTCGACACAAAAGATCCCACTGTATCGAAGTGTCGCCGGTCTGTACTGACTGGCCCCCACACAAGATAAGATAAAATAGCTATGTCAGGCCTATTTTCAACTGTCCCACAACTATTCAACTAGGCACGGGCCCCTTCTCAATGTGAGAAGGGATAGGCCATAGTCCACCACGCTGGCCCACTGTGGGTTGGCAGACATATCTTAAAGAATATTATGGAGAACTCTCACACATGCAGGTTTTTCTTAACTGTTACACTTACACGTTGGAACATATAAGGGTCTCGTGAAAAACACACCTTAGTGAAAACATTGGCTGATAATCTAATGATATGGCAAGTTAGAAAACCACGTCAATTTGACGTTTCGAAGTTAAGTGTGTGTTAAATAAGTAGCTATAGACTCAGTTTAACTGTTTAGGTCCCTGTGATTCCACTGTGACCTATTTTTCGATGGTTAAAGTAGACTATAATGTACATAATATTGTCTTATGTTTACGCGAATGTTACACATTTAATATTAAACTACCGTTTATTTGAAAAACACAACATTTTTGAATCTATTCAGCTACTACTATTTCATTTATTCTTATATTAAACGATTTAAATTATTAAACTATTTAGAGTTACACTTTCCCTGACGTTTCGCTTGCTCTATAGCAGTCGTGGTGTGGGAGAGACGTACAGATTTTAGATATTTGTTACTCATTCATGCGTAAACTACTCTATAGATTTGGATCAAACTTGGCACACAAATAAACCATATCCTGAATTGAAACATTGCATACTTTTTATCACAGTTATACAATCCAGTACAATCAGAGAGGGCAAAGCCACGGGCAGTAACTAGTTTTATTACACACAATGTATCGTAATGATATTCCGCGGGCGTATCATCATCTTTATATCCGTAACTTCGCTAACAAAATTGTTACAGTATAGCTATTTTTATGAAAATCAGTTGCAATTAATTAAATAAGCGGCTCGGAGCGGCGGTATTAATTGCGGTATTGATGAGTTATGATTGTTAATTAGTGATTACACCGTCATGTCGCGCGCCAACGAACAGGCCCATGTGGGTCATCGATACCGATCGATAGATACATGCGAAGATGCGGCTTGAAGCCTGTAGTGTGCTGTGAGTTGTCATCGACCGGCAGGTACAAGCAAAGGTGCGGCTTGAAGCCTGTAGGTGTGCTGTGAGTTGTCATCGAGCGGCAGGTACAAGCAAAGATGCGGCTTGTAGCCAGTAGCGTAACGTGAGTTGTCTTCGAGCAACGTATACAGGTAATGGTGAGGCCTGTAATGTACCACCAGTTGTTATCTGTCAACGCATACAGGCGAAGTTGTGGCATAACCCCTATAGTGAGCCGTGAGTTGTCATCGAGTAACAGATACAGGGGCAGATATGATTTGCAGTCTGTAGTGTACCGTGAGTTGTCATCGAGCGACAGACACAGGAAAAACGTGGCTTATAATGTGTCGTCTACCGTGATTTGTTATCGAGCAATAGATTCAGGTAAACACGTGCAGATACAGGCAAAGATGTGGCCTTTAATATACTGCTAGTTGTCATCGAGTGTCAGATACAGGAGAAGATGCGGCTTGTAGCTTGTATCAATCATGAGTGAAAAGTGCACCAGTCGGTGGTAATGCATATTGTCATGAAGGTAAAGATGTGGCTTGGTATTTTTATAAATATCCCATCTGATACTGTAAGATATCGAATGTTGACATGGCTCCATGCTTATCCCTGATCCAGAGTATTACACAAATTTTTGCCAGCTATGTTTAAGTGCGATTATTGGGGTGCCTCTTGGTGCTTTTCGTTGAGAGCAGATCGATAGAGAATTTTGTCATAATAAAACCCAATAACACTTCTGCTGTTCCCAATATCGAAATTGGTTCTTCACGATCGGTAGTAAATAGAAGGAAACTTATGCTCCTAGCCAAGTATCTATAATGGGTATATTTCAATAAGTAGGTACATTATACACACAAAGCGGATCAAAAAAAACAGCTGTCAGGTCAACCAATCATAAGTGTATTTTTATCACGTAACCGCTGGGGGCCGCTGCAATTTGTTGTACAAATATTTCATTTGTAGCTAACAGGTGGAATAAAGGCCATCTAACTTACCTGTTTTCGTCATACTTAATATGTCCTTTTCACAATGAAAGCTACGGTATGGTCTTTAATCAGAAGTTAAATATGTGTCAACACATTTTGAGAAGATTATATCTAAGAAATGTTTTACATGTAGGGATTCTCGGAATAACTTCATTTTAATAATAAAAGACTAACTATTCTATAACGCCGACCTTGCTAAAAATCTTTCAGAGTCAGGATTTTCTTAATATGTTTTGTATAACCTATTGAGTCGCAGCGGCACACCGGCGACAGACACAATAGCTTATTATGTCTGACATTACAACAATTGGCAGGTTGGAGGAGGTGAGGAAATGGTTTTGAAGACGCAGATTGAAAAGCATCTGAGTTGGCGTATCTACTATTGATAAGATATTCCCTGTTAAGCAATCACAGCTCACTGTTTCAAACTAATAGATATCCAGGTACTACTTGTCAAATGACGACAGCATTTTTAAGAAACCTTTTTTTTTATTCTGTGTATAATTCATAATTCCTATATGCATCGCGGAATCATCGAATCCCCTACACTCGGCGCCACGAGATGACCATCTTAACTACTGTGTTTTCAATTTCTTGCTTTAAGAAACAAAATTCCTTCATACGAGTAGCTATATAGCATAGCATACTTTTGACTGTCTATATATTAGCATAATTCGTTTTTTTATAATAAAACAACTAAAAACCGATGGATTTCATTCATTTATGGTCGTAGTATACAAGAAAGTTATACATGGTAATTAAAAAAACACATATCTCAGCTAGTAGTTAGGATAGATCCTTTTTTATATTTTTTTCTGAACGGCCGTCAGTTCCACCATAAGACATTTCCAGGTTATCCATTAATTACCGGACACCCTGTATATTGCCCTATGGATGAAAATACCACGACTTATTTTGAAGCATCTAATACATGGTTTACTAAATCAAGTAATTTATTTCCAAAGTGTACCTACATACATTGGATCTTAAATATTTTATAGAAGTTGCTTTAACCTTAGCGGGCTTTTATAACTTAGAGGGCACTGCAATATATGTATATATTATAAAAGTATATATCATAGTGTACATACATATTCCTTAGGTATTTATTTTCTGCTTTAATCCCAACCGTTTTTCTATTACTGTTACACCTGTGTAGCCAATTCAAGCACGTGACGACCAGGGAAAACGCTGAATTTTGATACTCGTAATATCCCGAAGAAAAAGGAAGTAAAACTGTCTTGTAACCGCAATGTAGGTAACTATGTAAAAAGATTTAATAATGACGAAGGAAAAATTTTATAATGTATACGTATTACACGTATACATTATTAAATTTTTCCTTCGTCAATATCTATTTTTAACCCTCGACGCATAAACGATGGGGTGTTATAAGTTTGACGTGTCTGTGTGTGTGTGTGTGTTTAATTTATTGTTAATCCTTTCCACACGTCTATCTATGTAACACCTGTCAGGTCTGGGTCAGCCGTGGTGACCATGTCAAAGAAGAATTCTCTGGCTTGTATGGATTCCAGTATCGGTTTATATTGGTAAAATTTTTTTTAATTGAGATGAACGATATTTCGTTATATATATAAATAAATTAAAGAAAAATAAATATGATATACAAAATGAAACGAGATTTTTTTTTAAAACTGCTCTTTTAAAAACAGTTATACTTATAACTTTATTTTAGATGTAAAAAATCATCAGTTATATGTAACAAAAGCCATATTTTTAATACCACTATACATTAAAGAGCAAGGAATTGCAAAACTGAGTTATATTTCACAACATTATAAGTTAATAAAACTACCAAAAAATCAAGTTTCCACCCGCAGTGTTGCTCATGTAGAAAGTCATAATATAGGGATTGATATGGCCTCCATTTTGTTTTACTTTTTTAATATCTTAAACCCGGAAATATGTTGTTGCACTTGTTGCCATATTAATTAATATATCGATTTTAGAAAATATATATTGACTGCTTTATTCATTTTATATACCTAATTGTTTTGCAAATAATTAATAAGACGATAGGTGATATTAAACAATATAATTAGGTATATTTTCTGTAACTATAACGTTTCTAATATCTGAGAGTGGGATATTTAAATAACCATGTCTTTAATGCTGGTAACCCTGATAATCTTTTGCAATTGTTTTAAAAACAGTTGTGAAGTCAAAAAAAACTATATGAATCGTTACAAACCTTAATTTATTGAAAAAATAAGAACATTTTAAAAATGAACGTGGTTTTTCGGAACTAAGATATGCCTAGTTCTCTTTCAAGGGTGATAATATATTACGATTGCCCATTCTCCTTTTGACACTTATAATATCTTTGAGAAAAAGTGAAGTCAAACTGTCTTGGAACCGCAATGTATCTTCGTAAAAAGATTTATACACTGACCTTTTACTCATAATTAATACAACTGTTATGATACGTGCCTCAGTAATGATACAAGCAGAAAAACGAGTATATTCTAAGACATGGTGGGGCTAATTCTACTATTGTCGTGTAAACGTTGCGTGTTTGAAGCGAATAATAATCGTATAAATGTGAGGGCGCCATCATTCATATTCCCTATCTTGGCGATACTAGGAATTATAAGAACAACTTTGATATCCATAATAAACCCATTAGTGTCCTACTGCACAAACATAGAGTTAGGGACTCCACGTTGGCTGGTAAAGGAGGGTTAGTTTTGTTGTATATCTTCAATGGCGCGGATGTGGTGAATGGCGACTGTTTTGCCTGAGATTTCGGGTTGGATTCTCGGGTTGGGTTTATAACAAGTTGTTTGGTTTTACTGTAAAGGCATTTTCGATTGTAGTTTGGAATTAGGAAGTTTGTGGTGTTGCGTATCTCCGTGCCTTGAAAAGCATGTAAAGCCGTTGTACCTTCGCCTGACTTTTTATAGTCTTGTTGGATTACCGCCATAATGGTTTATGAGAGTTAGGGAATAGAGTGCAGTAGTTTGCGCACACATTTGTGTCCTATAATGTCTTCTGTGCGGTTAGCCTATTTCCGTTAAGATACCGCCGTCGGGACCGAATTGCAGGCTTCGGACCTTAATGTAGGAATAGTTGTTGTATATGACGAACAACAAATTTAACTACATAATTTCTAATTTATAGTCATTATTTACAACGAGAAAACTAAAATCTAGCACAACCTGAAAAGTACTTTCACTCGTAAAAGATTGTATCCAAAAATTCTGATCTAATTATCCTTAGCTTCTTTAGAATTTGTAACGCCGGTAGTGCATAGTATAGAAATCGAATCAATGACCTCTTAATCGCTGATCCCAATACCAACAAAGCTACTCCAAACTTGCTTTACATAGAAAGAAATGGTTGGAAAAAATTAGTAATTATTACCATGAATTATATGGTGTATAATCGATGTTTATACGAAGTCAACTTGTTTCTTGCATTAGAAATCTTTAAGCCAGCCATTAAAACGCCCGTCTTGCTTATAAATATCGTCATTGTAATATGATACCGGGAAGCCATGACACGATCGTGTTGTGGGAATGTGTCATAATTAGGGATAAAACCTTTTTGTTGTTATAATGCTGGAAATATAATGATGTTTCATAGATAATTAGTAGTTGCTGTGCTGTTTACTGTAAATTACGATACATTGTTGGTATAGAAGTTGTTACAGTTTCTCCTAAATAAAGAGTAGGTACTTTGTTGTTAGTTAGAAGAATAACAATACATACTTTACTTTATATGAAATATGTTGTTTTTTTTGGTTAGGTACTTTTAAAAGAAAACAGGATTGCAACTTCTTTTTAGAAACTGTTAATTTCTTTTTGTTATAAATCATACCTACTAATTAAAATTCATTAGGATCACAAAGGTCAAAGTTTAGTGGTTAGTAAGTTGAATGAAGTGTTTTTATTAACATTTAAGGTTACAAATCCCGCGCTATAAATAAAAACATTTAAACAATAGGTCTAAAGAACATCCAGACTCGGAATACCTAACTATATGTGGATTGCACAAATAATAATAATAATAATAATAATATTCTACCACATACACACAACATAGGCTAGATAGGCCCAAACTAAGCAGAGCTTGTACTATGGATACTAGACAATGGATAAACATACATATATACTTTTTTTTTGTAAATACATACATATTATACATAGAAACACCCAGACCAAGACAAACATCCATGTTCATGCACACAAATATTTGTCTTGTGCGGGAATCGAACCCGCGACCTCAGGCGTGGCAGTCGGTTACACTAACCACTACGCCATCGAAGCCATCAAATGTTTGATACGTGTGGCGATCGAACTCAATGTCTGTTAACCTGAAATAATTAAGTTATAATTCAGCTATGTTTCGGGCAAAGAATACATCCTATGAGAAGATATAGCTTTGAGTAAAATATTATAATAATTAATGATTTATTGAAATTAAACTATATACGGATTTTATCGCGTTGTTTAGTTAACACTGTATTACATAATTTTGAACACTGTTACACTACTACTATTGAATTTTACTAATTTATAAGCTAATAAAATTATTCAAACTAGTCTCCCCGTGACTATGGCTGCTGAAAAGCAACCGAAACGTCGGGGAAAGTGTAAACCTAAATATAAATAGTTTTAATAGTTTAAATAATTTTATTGGCTTATAAATTAGTAAAATTCAATAGTAGTAGTAGTAGTCTAACAGTTTTCAAAATTATGTAATACAGTGATAAATAAACAACGTGATAAAATCCGTATATAGTAGTTTAATTTCAATGAATAACTTTCGCGTAAACAGAAGACAATATTAATTAATGATTTTATTTCCCATACATCTTTTGCTATCTTCTAAATGCAAAATATTTTGCGCGACCTAAAATTCGAACCTGTGACCTCACGATCGTACACAAACATATGCCCCGAAACGAGCAAGGCACTGCAACGAAATGACAAGCAGATATCAAAATTTCAGGTTATCGATGATCAAACACAAAAACTGGTTTGGTTACCAATCGATGCACGATATATAACGATCGGAGATTGATATCGATGTTCCGAATCGAGAGCAGTGCGAAATAAACTGCGATCGATTCGGGTCAGATCGATATCTTTAACTGTACTGTCTTGTTACCAACGTTGGTTAATCTTGTGTTTTGTTTTTGGCGAATATTTGTAATACTTAATGAGATGCTGTTTTAGAATTATCTATAGTTATATATAATATACACAGCACGGATGGTGTAGTGGTTTAAGTGTTTGACTCGCCATTGCCTTTGCGTCCAGTATTGTAGGTTCGATTCCATACGGGACAAAAAAATATGTGTGATCCACAAATATTTTAAATGTTCCAAATGCAGAAACGGCCTTTGAAAATATGTTAGTGAGTTATTCTACTTTATATCCTTTCTTTATATTATATAATCTTTAGCCTGGATTAGATTTATAACACCTCAAATTGCTCAGTGGGGAGACCAACAGACTGTAATGCAGAGGGTCTCGGGTTCGAACCCACGTCGCGCACCTCTGACTTTCGAAAGTTATATAACTTTTCGAAATTATGTGCGTATTGATTGACAATTATCGCCTGCTCCATGCCTCGGAGAGCACGTTAAGCCGTCGGTCCCGGCTGCAATGAACATCTATGGCAGTCGTTATTGGGAAGTCAGTGCCCTATAATATCCTGACGCTGGTCTAGCCTTACGGTATCGTTAGCCTTCGGGTTGCGGAGGTCAGGTGGCAGCCGCTCCGTCTAAAAACTGATATCCAGTCAAATTCGGTTATACTAGAAAAGCCGACCTCAAGTGACTTGGGTATAATAAAAGCTAGGGCGAAGATAAATCTAATCCATGTTGTATAAGGTACTAATAGTGGTATAAGGATACGTACGATTGTGAGGTGTCAGGTTCGTTTCCCTGGTCGGAAAAAAGAGGTCAGGAAACTCAGTAGCCTGTACGCGAGTCTGTAAATGATCCTGATAGACAACAATAAAGAAACTTAGACGTTAAAAAGTGTATAAATCATATTGTGACACGAATGGTGCAGTGGTTAAATTGATCGCCTGAACGCCGCAATTAAAGTGTGACCCACAAATGGTTGTCCCGGGTTTTGGAGGTCTTTATGTCCGTTGTTTGAATGTTTGAAAAGCCCTCGGGACACAGAAATTATTGCTTAGCAGACAAAGAATTTAAAAAATATTTATGTCTAACTTCACATCACTAATCTATACTAAAATTATAAAGCTGAAAGTTTGTTTGTTTCTTTGTTTGGTTAAACGCGCTAATCTCAGGTACTACTGATTCAAATTGAAAAGTTATTTTAGTGTTGGATAGCCTATTTATCGAGAAAGGCTATAGGCATATGTAACATCACGCTACGTCCCACGGGGGCGGCCCAGTAACGATAAACGCGGGTGAAACCACGGGCACATCTAGTACCTAACTAATATTATAAAGCTGAAAGTTTCTTTGTTTGTTTGGTAGAACGTGCTAATCTCAGGAACCACTGGTGGAATTATTTTTGTGTTGGATAGCCCATTAATCGAAAAAGGCTATAAGCTATATAACATCACGCTATGGCCAATAGGAGCGGAGCATCAATGAAAAATGTTGCAAGAATGTGGAAAATTCTATTATGTGACGCAGACGAAGTAGCGCGGTTCAGCTAGTTCTCATATATACAGACATGTATTAATCTGATGAATATATCCAGTATTTTCCCCAGTATATTTCGCCAGCATAGGTATTAGGTCCGCTGATAACTGACAAACAGCAATATTTCGTGTAATAGGAGGTCAAGCAGTTTTCAGACTCCGTGTGGCTACTCACAGTTTTTCCAGAAAAATCCAACAACACTTTGCTCGGCACGGAAATCGAACCCGAGACCTCACGCAGCAGTCGACAATAGCGCACATAATACCGCTAGGCCACCGAGGCAGTACATTCCCATATGTAACCGAACCACAGATCGCATGCAAATAAGCCTACCAGCTAGGCGAAAGGGAAGCGAAAACAGGGAATTGTCCGAATAGCTCGCGTACGTTTCCTTTAACGATCTCATTTGTGTAATACTAAGAGTTCCTATTAATAGGTGTTCGTCTGAATGTCTTACTCTGTGAAAGGCACTCGTTTGCCCTTTAGCAGTTAATTACCGATGCGGCAGTGGCCAACCTGCTGTATGCACATATACGCATTCTTACAGGATTCCGTGACGCGCAGGGCTGCTGATTGCTAGCTTAATTGAATATGCAAATTAAATATGTGATATTTAACGACGTATTTTTTATAAATTACTCTTTCGTCGCCTTAAATTCGCGCGGTCCTTTATAAATACCAGGAGTCGAAATTTTATCTTAATCATTATCAAAAATTTCAGGAAAACATTCATAAATTTGAAAGAAAATTGTGTCCAATGTGTATTTTTAATTATGATTAAAATGAATATCGCTAGAAAAGCAGAGGAAAAATGTACCGAAATATTTTGTCTACATCTATTTATATATAGATTATGACAGTAAACACAGTAGAGCAACTTTTATAACAATACTTGCTAAGAAAAACGCCCCTTAAAGGTCTTCACGCGCCATAAAACTATTTAAGCTAATCAGAAATTTGACGTGTGCGGTGATTGGAATATCACTCGCACGTTGCGGAATTAGGAGAATAGGTATTAAAAAGGAATTAAAGGTAAGGATTAGGTATGAAACACGCCTATGCAATGGACAGATCGCAGCATGTATTTTACTACTTTTACGCTGATTTCCTGTACTTTCCTGGGCGAGAACCTCCACCAAATAATACTTAGCTAAATAATATTATTATGCAAATAAATTTTTGCCAACCCTACACAATCGAGTCTTTAGTATGGAAACTAGATGACGCTTTTTCCATATCATTTAGCTCCCGGTGCGCATGAGCGTCGACTTGTTTTTATTTCCACGTAGCCAGCAATAGGCTAATGAATTCTAAAATTGTAGTTAAATTAGACGAACCAGCATCCAAGGCAGATTCAAAGCAAGATCTTAATTAATTGTGGAATAGGAAAGTTTACAGGATATGACTTTTTACCATAGTAGAAAATGTTTAAAATGCTTTGGTGGTTCAGTGATGTAACATGTGACTTCCAATGGTGAGGATAGGCTTCGATTGTCGGGCCAAGAACAGCCTGCTTGCACAAATAGAGTTGTAGCAAACAGAGTCATTAATGCTACGTTATGTACGTAAGACTCACGCCTTTTGCCGGAGGGGTAGGCAGAGACTACGAATTTCCATTTGCTAAATAAAATGAAAATGAATGAAGCAAGAAAGGGTACCTCCCTTTCTTGCTTCATTCATTTTCATTTTATTTTCATGCACGTTCGTCGGTTTACTTCATAGACTTTATATTTATATTTTATATTCTTCTAAAACAGTCTCTTAATCTAGCCTTTTTCAGAATGTGGTCAGAATGTTTACCGAGGTTGCGCTCCCGGCTGTCCCATTCACAGTCGCTTTTTATAATTACTTGGTCAGTTTTTTTTATATGCCCAAACCGTCTTAGCATACCTGTCAGATTGGACTCTGGTAATATGCCAAATTAGAGCTTCTTTAGACTCCGGTGATGTAATCATGGTCAGGAGTTACCACCACTCATAGACAAGGCTATATTCATTAAGCAATATAGAAGTAATATCTATGATATACATTTTGTAGCTTTAAGGAAAATGGATCAGTAAAGGTTATACTGCCCTAAAGTTATAATTAAAATACAAATATGCTAGGAGACTAATACTGAGTCCAATATAGCCAATTGCAGTAATAAAAAACTGCCATATTTAGCTGGCTATGTTTTAGATTTAACGTATGGCTGTCTGTCTACATATGCAATATATTAACCTACCTACTAACACAGCTAATTCTCGTACTTGAATCGTTTTGTACACACGTAGTAAGAGCGCCTTTGTACTGTTATAAACCCAGTTTGTAGCTCTTACTACGTTCTCTTTACTCTGTTAGTCTTTGATTGTAACTTATTTTGTGAGCAATATAGATAAATAAACTAAAATATAAGTTTATATTCGACGTTATATTTATGATATTTATAACACAGAGACTAAATTTGATCTCTATCTTAAATAGTTTTACTACGAGAATTGAAAACTGAAATCGTACCCCCAACTCGGCGGCTGCATCATAACGTGCATCCCCGATAATTTGGACCTGAAACTAGCTGGCAAAATTTGGATACTACTCTTCTGCTGCCGCTACAGGAAGGGATCTTTCTGGATACATAGGCGAGTCATAAAGCTTATCTACATTCTTATTAACTAATTATAGTATAATAATATCAGCCCTGTATTAACTGGCCCACTGCTGGGCGCGGGCCTCTTCTCAGTGTTAGGCCAAAATCCACCACGCTGACCCAGTGCGGGTTGGTAAACTTCACACATCTTCGAGAACCTTGTGGAGAACCCTCAGACAGATTACCTCACGATGTTTTCTTTTACCGTTATAGCAACTAACTAATTAACAACAAAACTGACTTTCTTATTGTACCTCTGAGTAAACAATTCCTTAGTCAAAGTAAATTGTTGGCGATTACGGCGGCTGCTATTTTTACCCAACAAGCCTACGCCCAGATGTACCTGCTCATTACATTCTTTAAAAGCCAGTTGCATATCATGTCCAAACGACACGGCCAGCCTGCCAATACGTGGTCGATTTCAAGCGGCACAGTAATGAAACATTCAACAATTACCTACTTATTACAAATTCAGCTAAGGTACGGTTCCTGTGCTGCGACAATGACACGACTTTTATTTTATCAAAGCACTGTTTGATAAGAATTGATCAGTCGCATGATTTAAAATACATAAGTGTAAACTCTATGAGACATTGGTGCCAATTCTGTTGTCACAAAATTCTCTTATCTCAGCTAAAATCTCTAAAATTTAGATTAGTCCTTTAAAACGACATTTTGTATTCTGAAATTGCTAAAAGTGACAGGACTAAACTAAATTTTAGAGATTTTTAGCTAAGATAAGAGAATTTTGTGACAACAGAATTGGCACCAGTTTGTTAACATTTTCAGAAAATATAGAACTTTAGTTTATGGTTTTTTCGATAACCTGTTTTATAACCATACTTAATCATAAATTATAGCAATCACCGAATGGACTTAATATTAAAATGGTATCAATAAGTATAGTGAATATTAATGTAATTTTTATACATACATATGTAAGTAGGAATTGCTATAAGTATACATCCGCATTTCGCCGGCCTTAAAGGAAAGCTTTTATTTGAATTTTCTTTTATTTTTTATTTATAAAAAAATCTTACTGCAGTTTATCGGTTATATACCTCGCAGCTATTGTGAATATCCTAACAGTAAGACCCAAGATCAGCCGCAAACTTTAGCCGGTTAACAAAACAGACAAAATATTCTAAGGTATTGTATGTAGCTGTCACTTAACGGCATTTTAATCATTACGGCACGGCAGCTGCGGTCGCAACGCGTCAGCCACGGAATCCCACCTTAACGCAATTATCTGTTAGGCGTACTAATTATATTGTATGTGCGTTTAGACTAATTATATGCCAATAAATGTACACTAGTGTGTTTTAGTTAACAGTAATGCTTAAATAAATGTACGGCGGTTAAGCTGTGTTAAATATATGTTGTTCATTCACATAAAGAGTGGCAAAACATGTGTACTCGTTGTTAATTATAAAGTAATATGTAGAGCGACTATGAGAGTTTAAGTGGAGAGAAAAGCTCTCAGTGTGGATCAGACGGGCAGGAAGTATAATTATAATAATATTGTTTATTTCTCAGCAGCGATAGCTCAGTGGGGAGACCAACAGACTGCAATGCAGATGCACGTCGCGCACCTCTGACTTTTGGAAGTTATATGACTTTTCGAAATTATGTGCGTATTGATTGACAATTATCGCCTGCTCCGTGCCTCGGAGAGCACGTTAAGTCGTCGGTCCCGGCTGCCATGAACATCTATGGCAGTCGTTATTGGGAAGTCAGTGCCCTATAATATCCTGACACTGGTCGATGGTGGACACATGGTTCGATTCCACGTCATTGCAGGATTTCAAAGTATGTATTAAGTATGATTCATTATAGTTTGTATATAATTGTGTAGGAAAAGATGGCGGGGTAACTGGCATTTCTGTAAATTTTGTTATTTGTATCGGTTATGTGTGAAGTCTGCCAACTCGCACTGAGCCAGCCTGATGGACTATAATTTATTTTTCTCCCATATCCTGGTTAATATCTAAAGCATATTAACAATGCTAATTGTGTTTGCAGACAAACATTCCACATTAAAAAAAGTTGTATTAAGGTTGTATACATCTATAATCTGTAAATTTATTTTGTTAGCAAATGGTTGTTATTTTAAAATTCTTTAATTCCTTGTTATTATTTTTTGAATTTTATTCATATTTTGCAAATATTTAATTCTCACTAATTAGTTTTTTTTTTGTTTTATATATTAAGAGCGTGTTAAGAGGTGTTACACCATAATTAATGCATGCTGACACCTTCGGGCACGCCACGATCGTGGCGGTAAGTCCTGTTTTTGAGGAGTGGCTGGAGAGGCGGCATGGCGCCCTCACCTTCCGGCTGACACAGGTTCTAACTGGCCACGGTTGTTTTGGCCAGTTCCTGTGTCGTATACGCCGGCAAGAGACGCCCGGTTGTCACCACTGCGGCGACTGCCGCGACGTTGTTGAGGACACGGCGCTGCACACTTTGGCGGTTTGCCCCGCCTGGGCATCGGAGCGCCGTGATTTGATCGCGGCAGTCGGATCGGTTGCCCTCTCGCTCCCGGCCGTAGTTCAGTCTATGGTCCGGAGTGAGAGGTCGTGGAACGCCGTCGCCTCCTTCTGTGAGGAAGTAATTTCCATCAAGGAGGCGGCGGAGCGGGAGAGGGAGCGTTTAAACCCTCTCCCCAACCGCAGAGCCGGGCGCCGGAGGGCGCGAGACGACCTCCAGCCACCCTGAGGTTTGACCTGGGGGTGGCGGGCTTTGTGGGCCTGCCCGCCATCCGTTCAGCACCAGGTCCGAGAGGCGGCGTGCGTGTTCCCACGCGCGCCTCTGTGTCGAGTCCGTCTCCCCTCTAGGGGAGACAGTAGGGTTTTATGCGACGTAGGTCTTTCGTGTAGTGGCCTGCCGTTTCATACGGCGGGCCGTAACCGCGGCGGGGTCGCGACCGCATGCGAAAGCGATTCGCGCGGCCCCGTCGATAGTGGTTTTGTCGAGGAACACCGTGGTAGGTTTAGTCGGTATTCCGGGAGGTACTTTACTATTATTTCCATCTTTCTATCTTTCTTTTACCCCGGCGAGTCCGACATAATCCCTCCGCCCGCCCGCCGTCGCATCGCGATATCGAGGTGCGGCGGCGCGAGCTTCGCGAGGTCCTAGTGGCAGAATGGGAGGAACGACTTGTCAATCCCAGCGCCGGGCACGCCACAATCGTGGCGGTAAGACCCGTTCTTAGAGAGTGGCTGGAGAGGCGTCATGGCGCCCTCACGTTTCGTCTGACGCAGGTGCTGACCGACCACGGTTGTTTCGGTCGGTACCTGTGTCGAATAGGCAAACAGGAGACGCCCGGTTGCTATCACTGCGGTGACTGCCACGTCGCTGTCGAAGACACGGCGTTGCACACATTGGTAGGTTGCCCTGCTTGGGCCACGCAACGCCATGTCATGCACGCGACAGTCGGTAGAGTCGTCCTCTCGCTCGAGGCTATGGTTCTGTCCATGGTTTCGAGCGAGAGGTCTTGGGATGCCGTCGCTTCCTTCTGTGAGGAGGTGATGTTAGTGAAGGAGGCGGCGGAGAGGGAGAGGGAACGGTCAATCCCTCTCCCTAACCGCAGAACCGGGCGCAGGAGGGCGCGAGACGACCTCCAGCCACCTTGAGTAGAAGCCTGCGGGTGGTGGACCTATTGGGGCTGTCCACCGCCCGATCAGCGCAGGTCCGAGCAGGCGGCGTTCGTGTTCCGCGCACGCCTCTCGATGTCGCAAGGGGGACTAGGTCCCCCGCTTTGTCTGTGTTTTTGATGGTTGTGTGGGACCCGCCACGTCCATCGGTGGGTCGAACCTTTGGCGGGGTCGCGATTCGAATGCGAGAGCGATCCGCGTGGCCTCGCCATAAAGGTGTGAGGAACACCGCGGTGGTTTTAGTCGGTTCAGTCCAAATCCATCTTAAGGGCTGGATCCCGACATATCCCCATCGCCCGCCCCAAAACCGGCAATGGGGAATGTGACTTGCACATTTCCGCGCGTAAAAAAAAAAAAAAAAAAAAAAATTAATGCATGCTGACACCTTAAAATGTTGTGCATTTAGTTACTATTTATAATCTTATTTAATTATGTAGAAATAATGTAACAGCTACTGGATGTCAAATAAATAAATAAACTTTATAGTGATTTTATTCTGGAAAATAATACGGGCCTCCCGTTCTCTGAACACGGGCTCAGTAGTGTGTGTGTTTATAAGCAGACCTATTAGGTATTATGCAGCCATGTTACTTTGATAGTAGTCATTGCATTTTATTTATTTATTTGGTTAGCCAACAATTGTTTACACTAATATATGAAATAAATTAATATCTATGCAAACATTGGCATGTGTAACAATAAATAACATGTTGACATCACATGCACAAGTTACTGAGGTGTATTTACATATATGTATTCGTATACATATATGTAAATACACCTCAGTAACTTTACGATAGCACTGATATAAAAGATAATTTCGGGTTGCCAAATTCAATAATCTGTAATAAGGTAGCACAAAGGTTGAACTAGAAATACGCCTAGTATTGTGGGTGCAATTCCCTAATATTCAGGGTGTCCGGTAAATGTCTTATAGTTTCTTATAGTTTTGTTTTTGTTGTTTTATTATTAAACACTAATTATGCTAATAGATAGACAGTCAAAAGTATGCTATGCTAATATAGCTTGCACGTTTTAATACAATTTTTTTTATTATTATAATTTTTTTTCATTTTTCTGAACGGCCTTCTGTTCTACTATAAGATATTTCAAGGTTATTCATTAATTACCGGAAAACCTGTATATATAAAGTCAAACCTGTTACCGAGAGGGGTAGACAGAATAGGATTTTTGTTTGCTACGACCCTGGCTTCTCTTCTAGTCTTGCTTCATTCCTTCTTATTACATACTTTGTGCATACTCGTAGGTTCTTTATCACAAAGAGATTAAATTTGTGTGTGAAGTATAAATAATTGTTCTTCAGATATCAACTTGGTGTTGTGTGTCAGAGGACAACATGACGTCAAAAAAGGTAATCATATCCAAATGTAGTTAGGCGCATCTATGACTTATGTATTTCATTTCATTTTATTAACTTGAAATTACTGAAATTTTCCTTCGATTTACATATATGAAGTCGCCATATTTGTTAGGACTAACACTGATCTTTTCGTAAAAATAACAAGGAACGGCAAAAACACGTCTATGCATAGTAGGTACCCTCTCGGACTGCTCTCTCTTACATAACAGTGTCTTTAGTATGGCTGTGAAGATATACAACAAGTTACCCATGGCAATGAAAGAATCAGAAAATATTGGCACATTTAAAATCACACCACGCATTTTTTTTATTAGTAAAGCCTATTATACTATAAATGATTTTCTAAATGATATCTAATAATATTGATATTAAATAATAATATACGATTTTGTGATACAGACCAATTTCATTGACAATTACATTCTTTATTTATAATTGACAAATACACTAAATGGATTTAAAAGTACCTATCAGTTGTTTATTTATTGTTATTTTGAATAATTAAGTGTAACATTTGTGTGCCAATTAATGTAAAATACAGTGGACTATTTTGCTTTATGTACCATTATTTCTAACCTGTATTTAAAAAATAATGAATTTTACTTTTGATTTTGATTTTCATTGCATACAGATATAAACCTTCAAGTTGTCTATTAAAGGTAAAAATATCTTAGGCCTAAACAGCTATTGAAGTGATGCGTTGCGTGCATAATGTTCGTTTATGTTTGAGTTCCGATAATTACTACTTTCCTTAACACTTTCTCCACACCCTTCCGCATTATATGCACGTACTACAATAAGCGATTACCCTTCATCTATTCTCTCACTGGCAGTTATAATATGCGTCTAATAAACTCATTTCTAATAAGCGACGTGCACAGTTTCATTCGGATCATATTCGAATGTATAAATAAATAGTAAATAAATTACTACATCTTTGATCTTCAAATTAGGTATCACGTTGAGCACAACTGTATTCGAGTACATTCAGGCGCATTACTATTCCTTAATACAATAAAATAGAATAGAATTGTATTTGTCAAAGTTAGGTAGAATAACATTTATAGTCTTATATCGTTAACAGTTTGTAGTACCTACACTATGTTTTGCTTTAAAGACATACAGACATATCATGATAAATTGTCAAAATGATAATAATAAAATATATATTTCATATTTATATTTTTATTCAAAATATAAATATGAAATAGTAAACTCAATAAGAGGAAAATATAAAAAATAATAACATTCAATCAATAATAATAATTAATTCAAATTGCTTAAAAATAAATGCTCTTTCATTAATTACAAATTATCATTAAAAAATTATCAATATTATAATAGCGTTTGTCGATTAAAATTCATTTAATTTCTTTTAATTTAATTTTGTGGTATGGTCATATTTTTTATGGAGTCAGTATTCACGTATTTAAAATGTGTTTACTTGCAGTGTAGTTGCAGCTAAGTTTCGATCAAGACAGCTCTTTTCGTATTCACATAATTTTAACAGCTAATGTTTCAGATACAAAATCCGACGTAAAACTTAACTGCGACTGCATACGGACTGCATCGAAACTCGATCGGTGCGTCGAGTTATTTATTACGTGAATTGACTGGTATCTTATTATGATGATTTCCTCTTCACCGTGTCCGGTAACAGCGACCCATAATAACTCTCACTTAAATCAATCTTATTATTAATTTATGGGGTCATACCAAAAAACCTTGTTTGTATAAGTGCAGTTATGCATTTAGTATGACATAACTTGTCTATATATTGGGTGCGTATTGGAGCCTTTCTGATGGATGATAATTTAACAAAAAGTGTAGAGTACGTTTCTTTATTAACTCTTGTTACACAGCTAATATACGTCCACTATTTTTCATACGATCCATGCATCTTATTTTCATACAGAGATTTATTTTTCTATAATGATTTGTTAATAATAAAATCCTCCAGAGCATATTCCGATCATGCTATGGCGGTCAATATTAACTAAGGCTAGCCACCAGGCATTATATGATACAAGATTTTACGAAAATACAATTGCATTCTCTATTCTTACATTCTGAGTCTAAGCCTCTGCGCAGGAGTGCAAGTGCACTCACTCTCATAGTTTAACGCGATGAAATCCAAAACAAACCGTACGATAATAGACACCGAACATAGGACTTTTCGTAATTTCACGAAAGAGAAACCTCGCCTCCTTCCTAATTTCAGACTACCACTGCGAACTACGTGACAGTAAACTTTATAAAAGTTGGCCAAGGCATTTAGTTGTATACAAATAAATTAATCGCATGCATGAAAAAATAATCTATTGCAATATATTGCCAAAGAAATCTACTATTATTTTGCGTAGCAACGGTCTAACAAGTAAATAGAATTATAACTTAACTGTGTAAGGAAGCTATCGCGAAAAAAAACAATATGTAAACATGGACTAATAAATCCATCGAGTCGTCATTTGCATGCGCTCGCGCAGTACGCGCCAATTCATGCGACCAAGTTTTTTATATAATGTAGATGCTCCATTTCTTTCGCGTTTTCGAGGACTATTGGTATTTATCGGTGCGTTTTTATTTTTCCGACAAAAAGTCGATGTACCTAAATAGGAAATGAAAAAGGTTGCTTTAATACGGTTGAGTAGTAGATGTTTATGTTGATAGAGCTATGCATGTTGTAATTAAATGCAACTATGTTGTTTATTTTCGTATTTGACTTGGGATTACGCTCATTCAGTTATATTTGCATAGCGTTATTGTTTCATAGCTAATTGTAGCACTAGGGTGAGCATGCAAACAACGGAGGTAAAGAACATATAGATTTAGTACAATTATATTATGTGGTTTCCTAATTTATTGTCATAAGGAGCGATAATGGCGAGGCGAGCACTTAAACTGCACGCTGTCTGTGCCAACAGCCTTATTATAGATTAGTTATTATATTATGTCAGCCTCTATGGCGTAGTGGTTAGTGTAACCGACAGCCACGCCTAAGGTCGCGGGTTCGATTCCCGCACAAGTCAAACATTTGTGTGCATGAACATGGATGTTTGTCTTGGTCTGGGTGTCTCTATGCATACCTAATATATATGTATTTACAAAAAAAAGTAGATATGTATGTTTATTCATTGTCTAGTATCTATAATACAAGCTCTGCTTAGTTTGGGCTAGATGGTGATGTGTGTATGTGATAGAATATTATATTATTGCTAGATTATGCCCGCGGCTTCACTTGCGTTAATTTATATTGTGTCAATAAATTTATATGCCACGGACCAGTACCTTTTTTTATAGATGAAAGATATGCCCTTTGTCCATTTCTGTATTCCTAACTACATGTATGCGAAATTTAATGATGATCGGTTGAGTAGTTAAGGCGTGAAAGCGTAACAAAAAAACAACGTCGCATTCGCATTTACAATATTAGTTAGGATATTTTTTACGTCGAATATGTGTATATTCATCGACATGGTTCGTGAAAACGGTAGACGAGGTAGTTTGACCGCACAACGCTATATAATAGATGTATTAGAAGCTCACGTGGTACTTTACATGGGATTTATAGCCGAAAATTTTACTCTAATGCAAAATAATGCCCGATCCTATGCCACTGCACAAGTTCGACAATATTGCGAAGAGGTTGGGATACGTTCCATGAACTGGCCAGCACGCAGCCCGGATCTTAATCCCATTGAGCATGTATGGGACAGTTTAAAAGCTGTATATGCGAGATATCCAGTGTCCACAACAGTGGCAGCACTAAGAACAGCGATTTCACAAAAATAGAACAATATTCAGCAAGACCGTTTAATAACCCTTATCAAATCTATGCGGAACCGATTAGAATCTGTAATAAGGGCACGTGGAGGCAATACACCATATTAAAAGAAAAACCTGTGCTTTCACTTTTCTTTTTTATTGTAAATACCAATTTTTCCATTAACCAACCAAAACCAATTTTTGTTACATTTATCGTCTTTGTTCATAAAAATTGTATGGTCCTTTCCAGTATACAAACATACACATAAGGATATGATACTACGCTGTTATGAAGTTAACGAACCAAACTATAGGTTTCAATTTAATTTAAATTTGTATAAAAAGTTTGAATACTTCGTTAAAATGTTTATTTCAAAAGCGTATTGAACATTGATGCAGTTTATGACGACGACAGTGTACTTTTTAAAAGTTAAAAAAAAGCAACTAAATTAGCGATTTGTGTACAACAAGTTCTTACAACTTGTTGTACACAAATCGCTAATTTAGTTGTTGACCTATTAATTCGCAGCTTTACATTGACGGCCAGACACAATATGTTTTTAATTATGTCTAACATTCCAATTAAGCTGCTATGATTCATAGTTGGTGGTCATCGATTTATGTGCAATTTTACCAATAGAGGCTCAAATAACCAAACCAAAACTGCAATAATACTTCGCTCTGTCGAACCTGAACATCACACTGAAGCGCAAACATATGCCGCAGGCCTTTATTTGGCTGCGATGCAGGGTGACAGTTCTTTATCAGTCTAGCTCGATCGGAATTGGATACCTTTAATTTATTTGATCTATTTCACTAATTTTTTTCTTATATTTTAGCGAATGATTTCTGGTCCGATTTAAAATACTCTGGAGAAAGAATAAGTTAAAATACCTAAACAGACATCATAAGTAATAGAGATGGGTATATATGCCAGCAAGTTAAATCAAAAATCTCTGACCCTTCAGTATACACGTAACAATATCGAAATCTCTGCTTACTCCCTCAAAATATACGAAAGAATATGTGCATGTATATTCAATTATGCCATTATTTTCTTCATTCCTATGTCTGCAGTACAATAGGGTCAATAATGTTCTTATGTTAATGTGCCACCTGTATCTACATATGGAGTGCAATAATTAATTGATTGATGCCTTTACGCACAAATAACGACATAAACTTTCATTTTCATTCTCTATGCAGTGCTTTTACGATTGAATTATCATATACTAGGTATCCCTTGGGAACAACACGTTTTTTGGATGAAAGGTATGTATGTCTTTTTGTATATCCATGAAAACGTGTATGAGAAATTTTATGATGATCGGTCGAGTAGTTAAAGCTTGAAGGCGTAACAGAAGACTTCATGATACTTTGAGCTCATTCTGCGTAAATAGAAACACCAATGACGCCGTTCGCGAAACATTAAGAACGGTTGTGGCAAAGCACCTGTGGATCCCAACTTGAAGGTGCGTGCCGCGTCCCCGAACACGCCGGTGTACATCTCGCGCCTGCACTACACCACTGAGGCGGAGGACATCGCGAAGTACGTGTGCCAAAAGCTGAAGTACGTGCCGAGAGTGCAGTTGCTGGAGTCGCGCCGCAACGTCAACTTTAATGCGTTCGTCGTGCGTGTACCTGACTGTTACCTGCACAAGGTGTTGGACGAAAGCTTTTGGCCGCAAGACGTGGTATTCCGTCGCTTCCGCGGACAAGTACCAGCCGAGCGCACTAGTATTAAGTGTGCGAAGTGAAGTTACACTAACATAGTATTAAGGTGTATTTACTAATATCAAATCGGTCTCGATGGCGTAGTGGTTAATGTAATCGACTGCCACGCCTGAGGTCGCGGGTTCGATTCCCGTACAAGTCAAACATTTGTGTGCATGAGCATTAATGTTTGTCTTGGTCTGGGTATTTCTATGTATAATATGTATGTATTTAAAAAAAATATATAAAACAATAAGTATCTATGTCTGTTTATCCATTGTCTAGTACCCATAATACAAGCTCTGCTTAGTTTGGGCTAGATGGTGTTGTATGTATCATAAAATTTTATAATATGTAAATCTAGGTTATGGTATTTATCTATGGGCCTATGCAGCCCTAAATAAATGATGATTTGAAATGATGTTAGGGTACTTTGAAATAACTACACTGGAACATTGAGACAGCTACCATCTTAGTCTTCCCGTGACCATGGCTGTTGAAAAGCAACCGAAACGTCGTCGGGGAAAGTGTAAACCTAAATATAAATAGCTTAAATAATTTTATTAGCTTATAAATTAGTAAAATTCAATAGTAGTAGTAGTGTAACAGTTTCAAAATTATGTAATACAGTGATAAATAAACAACGTGATAAAATCCGTATATAGTAGTTTAATTTCAATCAATGACATTCGCGTAAACAGAAGACAATATTATGTAAAACGAACTTACATATGCATTTTTAACTAGATTTTGCTGCCGGCTTCGCTTGCGTAAATTTAGGTTACGATAGATTAGTAATAGTGTCGCGATTCGCATGTGAGAACGATTCCCGTTCGTCTGGTAACGTCGGGGAACACCGTAGTAGGTTTAGTCAGTAGGACTGGGACATGCCCGGGTGAGTCCAACATAACGTCTCCGCCGCCCCGCGGACAGGTACTCCTCGATGCATTCGTACCAGTACCTTTATCCCACGTAAAAAAAAAGATTAGTAACATTTTCTGTATAAAAGGTACCCTATGACCATTTCTGTTGTCCTGAAAACATATATGAAACATTTATATGATTATCTTTCGAGACTTTCAAACAAAGTCACATTTGCATTTACAACATTAGTTACGATTAAAATTGCAAGACTGTGCCAAATAAAGCTTTGATATATGGCCACCCTTTCCCTGCGCATACGCAACATAATAAAGGTAATTATTGATAGTGTTGGCACACGGCGGAATGTCAGGTGTTAATAAACGTCTGCATACTATTGTGATAATCAGTGTGTTAGCAAATGTGTAAGAAACTCGTTATATACTGAGGTGGGCTTGTTAGCGCATGTTTGAACAAAGCTATATAAGAAATTAGGTAATTTAATTAATTATTTTAAACATATAAGTAAACTTCTGCATAAAGTAGCGGGGCCTGAGCCAATTGTTTTTTAAATGGCATGCCAACTACTGACATAATAAATGAATTGGTTGAGATTTAGGTAGGTGAGGCGCGGTTGATCAGCTCTGCTTGAGAAGGTTTTCTACTTTACAGAAAATTTCAACCAAAACCTTCTGTAATGTTTCTAGAATGAACTAAGGTACCTTAAAATTTATTGCAATTATTACTATTTTCTACTAAGCGTACAGCACCTCTATACGCTTAGTAGTAACCAATCATTTTGTCATTTACGCTGGCAATACAAAGACTCCTTTTCTGTAAGTTTGGCAACGAGGGAATGGTAGGAGTCAATTCTCATAGTCGTCATTTTTGATCAAAAGTCATGCATATGGCGAAATATAGTGTCTTGATATCAGTCAAACATAAATACATAGGCTTTTGAAATGAAACTACTATTGTCTTCTGTTTACGCGAATGTTATTCATTGAAATTAAACTATATCCATCTATATCATCTCCGTATATAGTAGTTTAATTTCAATGAAACTACTATAAACAAATTTAGTTTGTATTGCGTTTTCTATTTACAAGACTATCAAGTTTATTTTCTGTAAGAACTTAATATAAGCACTTATGTGGGTTAGCAAGCCCATTCATACAATGGCTAAAGAATTATCTACGGCGGACTCTTGCGTCCTAGATTTACTGTTTTGCCAAAACAAGAGGCAAATATCCGTTAGGCCTATGCTGATAACCCACTGGTGTGTATGATTGCGCTGGATTTAGATAGGCCTACAAACTCAACAATACGTTTATGGCTGGGATCTTTTGTTTCCAGGTTCAAGCGGGAATGTAGCTGTATCTCTCATTCCTATAAAGAATTATAAAGTATATTTTAAACACATCTTTCGCACTAGGAATACCTGATAATTTAAACAATTCGCATTTCAATGTCGCGGAGGACTTGCAAACAAACATTCCAACTAATGTCATTCAGACTCAGAACAACCGTTTCTCAAATTTGGTGTTAGCAGCACGGAATTATGATTGTCGAGGATTTCCTTTAAAGAAAATCATTATAATCCTTTGCCCGTATTGAACCATAATCTAACGCAAGTTAAACGATGGCAATAGGAGTAAAAAGGCGGGTATGTATACTATTATTTATCTATTAATTGCTCTTGCATACGATAATAGGTAAGATTAGAACCTCTCCCATTCCTTTTCTTTCATTTAATACCTTTTCCATAAATACGACAACGCGCGGGTTGGTATACTTTGACACTATAATCGATCAAAGCTTCCGTTTTATTTGTTTGCCACCTTCATTCTATAAAAAAACGAAGTCAATCGAAATATATATCTCAGGATCGTAGTAAGAAATGAGTATCGTACCCTTTCGAGAAATAGACGCGAGCCGGAATGTATTGTGATACGTGTAAAGAGTAATTTGGTTTTTAAGTAAATATTTAAAAGACTTATTAAATCCAACAGACTTGTATTTCAACGAGGATTTCACCCCATCATATCGTGATCACATCGCATCATTAGCAGACGGAGATCGCAGACAGGTGCAAACTCTCACTTTTGAACAATAAACAAGATTTTAAAATACAAAAGAAATCTGAACATCGATCGATTGAAACTTATGTCCACGGGTGGAGGTAGTTAGTGGGCCGCTAATTCAGTCGTTCTCGTTTTATTTATGTCTTCATACACGCCGCCGATAGCCCCTAATTATGCCGCCGACACAAAAACGCTAATCGCGCATCGTACACATACGGGCGCACCCTTAAAAACGATTTACAACATCCATTATTTACTGCAAACTCACCTTTAATTTTACATACACAAAGTCTAATTTACAATGCATTCTAATATACATACAACATTTCTAAAGTGCAGCTCAAGATTAAAATTGTAAACGTAATGTCTTATACAATGTAATCAACTCCATAGTAAAATCAACCTTAACGTTACTCACACAGAATCGAAATTCAAACCAACGAACCCATAAAAGCAGTTACACCATTCTCCTAATTCAAATTCATACTACAACACCTAATCGAAATTGAAACTTAAGTTTATGATATAAGGTTGGTTTTCGAATGTGATAGAGATGCAGATACAGGCTGATTTTATTCGAGGATGTCGCGATGCGCAGGCAAAGCGTTAATGAGCGCGGGTTCGTTCAGATTCCTTAGCAGCAATGTTAGTGTATCGGCTTTTGTCGGCTCGACGCGCAAACTTTTTGCGATCCCCACTGATAACAATGCGCGGGACGAGGCAGATAACTGCAGATGTGATAATGCGCAAGTTAATTAATTAATGTTTTGCGCTAACATAGTTATTATTAGAACGAGATTTTGAGTTAAGCAAGTAGGGGTGAGGTTAATGTTGTAGCTTAACGGTTTTAGTCAATTGTTGAACATGCGTCATTTGAAGTTGCTATTTTAATGTTGATACTGGGCTCTTACAAAACTTATTAGTATCTATTACCTTAGAACCACTTTTTTCAAGATTACTAGTTATTTGTTTGATAAAGGATTAGTATTCTTGAACTTACCGGTAAAGGTATTCGAAGTTTTGTATTGGCATCAGTACCATCACTAAACTTCTGAAAGATACCAATTATTATTAGGAAGACCCTAAGCTCTATCTAACTAATACTAATAAGTACCTATTTATTACCTTAGAACCTCTTTGTTATAAAGCAATTATTTTTGCAAAATACTAGTGCTCTGGTCTATCCCCTAGTTAAGTCTCATGCTTATGTTAGAAGCGGTTTATGTTCGCAGTGCAATAGATTAAACGGATGCAGAGTGGTTCAAGTGGTCGCTTCGCCACTACTAAGGCGTTGAGTGTTGTAGGTTCGATCTCCACGCGAGTCAAAAAAACTGTGGTATCCGCGAATAGTTGTTCCGAGCCTAGATGATTTTTGTGTCCGCTGTTTGAATGATTGTAAAGTCTTCCTCGACACAGGGATTATTTAAAGTTATCTTTTTTAAAGGAGGCACTAGAACGTGGATTGAACTTATAAAGTCTTGATCATAAGTTCGATGCCTTAACTATTAAGATATCGCTGCTAATTAAAAATAGTTGTTGAAATAAGGGATACATTATCCAATTAAATAGGCTTAGGTCAAGTGCAAACTGCAGTCCACCTCTTTCGGCCTCATTTATAGACTCACCGCTGCTACTGAGAACATCCTAACAGTAAAACACACTAACACCTTGCCTCTTATACGAATCGAAGCCGGAACCACGCTATCGGTCGAAAACATAATCGCCATCTTATGTCATGGGGGCAACGAGGCACGCTTCTGTTTTATCAATTAACATTAAGCATTAATTATTGCTTAATTAATTCGATTTTGTCATGCAATCACTATAAATTATAACAAAAAGTGATAATTAGGATAAGTACTTAATTTAATTATCAAGGAGAATCGCCTTAAAAAGAAATAATATAATGTATCGGGTAACTTATTTTCTTTGTCTAATTTTATGTCAGAAGTTTTCAAGACGCTTGAAGGTTTGATTTGACATCTACTGTGTTTTGAATTATAACATTAATATTTCTTTTATAATTTTAGTATTCTCTTCAATATTTCTTTTATTTATATTACTGGCAGAGCCCGCCGGTCCAATTCGGTAGTGAGGAATAAGCCAGCAGGAAAACGGGCTATAATACTTAGCTTCACTACTAATTTAATTAATTAAATTATTATAGTGTTAGAGAACATTTAGATACATCAAAAACAATAATATAAATATTATAGTACATAAGTTTTTATTGCAAATATTTTACAGCCCTGTAATTTTTATTATACTGATATTTATTTGCACACCCGAAGGGTGAAAAATGCTGTGAATCATAATAATTTATCACTTTTAATATGTAGCATATTCGAAAAATAAATAAATTTAAATTGGATTGAATTGTTATTCAAGGTCTAGAAATACAAGTGCAATAAGAAACAGCTTTCTGATAGGCAATTTGTAGAAACAGCCCAGAGTTTTGGAGCGAGTTCGATAAACGGCAATTGATTTCTTTGGCACCTAAATTATAATGACAAATTATGGCAATGATTAGTCTCTCTCAGTTTAATATAGTACATGCGTGTGTCTAGAACTACCTTGTTGCTTTACTTATCTGTGTGCAAGTTTGTATTTTTTTTTTGCTTGTCGAAATTATCACACTCCTCCTGATGGTAAGCAGTCGTGTGGTCTAAGAGCAGTGGCCTCCACATCGTCCTCATAGCAGCCGAGGCGATGTTGAGGTCTCTGCTTTGACGGCCTGAGAAGGTGCTTTTTCACGCCCCGCTTAAAGGACCCAGGATTGAAGGGAGAAGGAAACACGTGCCTTGGCAGAGAATTCCATGCCTTGATCGTTCGGCAGAGGTATGAGCACCCAAACTTGTTGGTTGTCTATAACTGATAACTATAATAGAGTAGCTGCCTATGTTTAATTTTACAAAAACTTTTTATGCAAACAATATCATAATTAATTGCAATATTTAACCATTAGACCTTAACATTATTTTTTTTCGTAGATATGAAATAATCTTTGAGTTTTAGCTTTTGGGTAATATTACTAATTGACTTATATAATAAAATAATTGTTAGTCTACTACCCTATTGTGGTACCTTCACACACAAGATTATTAAATCTTCTTCTCCCTAGCCTTTATTATTCCCAAGTCACTCGGGGTCAGCTTTTCTAGTCCAACCGGATTTGACTGGATATCAGATTTTACACGGAGCGGCAGCCACCTGACCTCCGCAACCCGAAGGCTAACGATACCGTAAGGCTAGACTTCCAGCTAGGGCACTGATATCCCAATAACGACTGCTATAGATGTTCATGGCAGGACCGACGGCTTAACGTGCTCTCCGAGGCACGGAATAGGCGATAATTGTCAATCAATACGCACATAATTTCGAAAAGTCATATAATTTCCGAAAGTCAGAGGTGCGTGACGTGGGTTCGAATTCGAGACCCCCTGCATTGCAGTCTGTTGGTCTCCCCACTGAGCTATCTAATAATATCGGACCCGTAAATAAACTGTTCCATTGATGAGCACGGGCCTCTTCTTAGTGTGTCTCTTCATTAAAATAATAATATTCTACCCGTACACCAAACACCCATACCCATAGCCTATATATTAGAAACCATACGTAGCAATAGTCTTACGCCTGCTGCGGCTAGTGCCGCTGTCGGTGTTCCATCCCACCTTTGATTAAAACTCTCGAAGGGCCTCTTCACGTTGGACCTATGTCTCCGTGTAAGCCTCCCAAAGGGCCAGGTACTTTTCTAATATAATATGTTAGAAAATACCTGTGATAAGAGAAACATAATATTCTATCACATACACACAACACCATGTAGCCCAAACTGAGCAAAGCTTGTACTATGGGTAATAGACAATGGATAAACCTATATATATATACTATTTTATAGTAAAAAAATTAAAATATATATACGAGATTAAAGCAGTCAAAAAGTAAATTATTAACCTAGCATTGTATTTCTGAAAAGGTTTACTAGGTGGGATACCGGTGCGCTTAGGGTGGCGCTGTGTCATCAGCAGGGGATGAATGTTCTGTGTAACTGCTAGCAGGGCAATAATTTTGTCTGTATTGTCAGCAACGTGCGAGAAATTCTCCCAGTTCCTACTGTATAAGGTCATGCAAGTGAGAATTTCTATTGGAAATTCTTAACATAGATTCTGAAATGTATTTGATAGAAGACACTTACGTTGTTGTCCATTAACTGGTAATTGAAACATGTGGGTGGTGTAATGTGGGTATAATATTTTAGTCCCCTCGAGAGTAAAAGGTGGACTAGTCCGTACTGCAGATTTCTTAGAAAATAAGAATAAGAGAAATATATATATACCTACATTACGCTACATAAACCAGATTTATAACGCAATAATCAGCATCCAAATCTCCAGCATGGAGTGGTAAGTGCGTATCAAGTCGTATCTTAAGGAATGGAGTCATTACACCTTCCGAACGAGTCCGAGGCCCTTAATTACGATACATAAGTCAGGCGGGACGTGTTTGTTTCACTCTTTGCGCTAATTTGTTTTAGTGCTATCTGATCCTGGAGGCTGTAGGGTTGGAAGAATGTATATTTAGATAAAGGAACGGAGGCCATCATGGGATCTACCAGCAGATGGTTTAAATTTTAGAGTCGGTAAAATTAAATTTTGTATGTGTCTTGTCTGGTTTTATTTTTATTGTGACCTAACGACCCACTCTGGCTTCGCATAGGTAGTACAAAACATTAACAAATTATATACCTAATCTTCCTCATGAATCACTCGGTCTTTTGGTGAATACCGCATAAAAATCCGTTCAGTAGTTCTTAAGTTTATGGCGAACAGGCAGACAGACGCGGCGGGTGACTTTGTTTTAGGTATAATATATTGTGAATAAGCTTGCCTTTTAAGTCAACCAACCTGAAATTAGACTATGATGTGATTAATGATGAAGCACGCTTGTTTAGAACTCACTTGTAACTTGAATTGAAAATTTTCGTTCAGTAAATTGTAAAGTATTGAATATAAGCTTTGAAATTAAACTCTTTATACGGATATTGTCGCGTTCTTTATAGCAGCCATGTTTACAGCAACCGAAACGTCGGGGCAAAGTGTAAACTTAAATATAAATAGTTTTAATTAAATTAAATAGCTTAAATAGGAGTAAAGTTCAATAATAGTAGAATTAGAGTTTTTAAAATTATGTAATAAATGTGTTTTAACGTAAAATAAACAACGCGACTAAAATCCGTATAAAGTGTTTAATTTCAATGTATAACATTCGCGTAAACATAAGACAGTATTACGAATATAAGCTGTTGGTTGTGGCTGTAACAAATAGTAGGACCAACACGATACGATGATAAACAACTAGAGTAATAGTTAGTAGGATTCGCTGTAAAGATAATAGAATTTCTTTTATGTAGAAATAATTATAAAAGTGTCTTCTAAGTGGCGTGAGGCGTAAAATAAATCAGTTATAGTCTTTTGAGATGAAATGTTATCGCACAGCATAGACCTTGCTTTAAAACTACCGCAGAGATCATTAATGAGCTTTGCATTCCGTATTTCCTAGTCTTTTCGACCAGTTTGCCTTAGCAGCTAGTGTGAGGGTGTTTTATGTTATCCGGTAGTCGTTTGATAGCCCATTTGCTCATTTTAATATCATATGACTTAACAAAAGGTCAATACATTACGGCTTATCAGATTATAGCATTATCATTCACTTTTGTCTGACCTTCGAAGTTGTTTTGACAACCCTATCCACAGTGTGCTAACCACAAATCTACACTTCGACATGATATTAATTTCTACCAATCGATTGCGGTGTTTTTGTACCTGCAGCTATCGAAATTAAGATCAAATAACGCAATGTAATGATTACAATGTAATAATGTCATCGCAGAATTTTATGAACTTTTGCATGACTTAATTATTATGATATTTTTGTGAATTACCATAATTTACTGTTTATCGTTGATAAGGATGATAAATGATTTCACTTGCCCAATGAATGGTAAACATATCATTATTTAATATTTTGTATAACCAATATATGTAATTCTCTGGAGTCAATGAAGTTGATGAATTCTGGCGAATTCTGATAACATCAATAGAATCAAGAGAAATTCAAAACAAATCGAAGAAATATAAATTCAAGTTGTTATATTAATTAAAAATTGCCGTATAATGCTGATGTCTTCTAAGATTTTTAGTAAGTCGTCAGCATGAAAGGGAAGCATAGTCATTTACATAGATGGCAGATAACAGCTACCTACTGTAATGGACGTAGTGGTTAGTGTAACTGACTGTTACGACTGAGGTCGCGGGTTCGATTCCCGCACAAGTCAAACATTTGTGTGCATGAACATGGATGTTTGACTTGGTCTGGGTGTTTCTATGTATAATATGTATGTATTTACAAAAAAAAATAGTATATATGTATGTTTATCCATTGTCTAGAACCCATAGCACAAGCTCTGCTTAGTTTGGGCTAGATGGTGTTGTGTATATGTGTAGAATATTATTATTATTATTATATTATAATATTTTGCTCGTATTTTGCTTCCATTACAGTGATAAATCAAATGACGACACACACAAGATGGCCTATTTTCTCCATAAAACTGTTCGATATAGAATTTCGATCTAATCTAATAAGCATCAAATGTAAAATGTGTGCAAAACTATTGAAGTTCATTTTTATAAAATGAAGTATAATAATAATAATAATATCAGCTCTGTATTAAACTGTCCCACTGCTGGGCACGGGCCTCTTCTCAATGTGAGAAGGGTTAGGCCATAGTCCACCACGCTGGCCCAGTGCGGGTTAATAGACTTCACATATCTTAGAGAACATTATGTATATAACTCTTAGACATGCAGGTTTCCTCACGATGTTTTCCTTCGCGTTAAAGCGAGCGATAATTAACTATTTAATACGCACATAACTTTGAGAACACATGAGTCAGAAGTGCGCGCTCTGGGATCGAACTCAAGACCTCTGCGTAGCAGTCCAGTGGTCTCCCACAAATGAAGTATATCATTTGTTATATTTATCACGCTGAGACTCGGTCGAAATTCTATTTTGAACAGTTTTAGTACAAGAATTGGCCAATAGAACACAGATCATGTCAGTAATTATAATTACACTTTATAGTAATATATTCCTCGATATATATTAGGTATAAATGTTTCACAGGACTCATTAACAGATATACAGAACGAATTCACACACACACACACTTGGCACATTCCGACTGTGGTAGATCACCATTTACTACCTTAGTTCGCAGCTCAAAAGCCTTGGCTTTTGTTTTTCCGTTGTCAGACCTCATTGAATGAATGAATGAACTCTTTATTAGACACACATATAGTATAAATATTAACATTAAAAACAGCAGAGTGTGCCTAAAAGGCTTCAGCTCAGCCTATGCTGCGAATGACCGCAGCGCTGATTTTCAGCTGAGGCCTACGAGCGACTCACGAACGGAAGTACGGACTTATAATTAAATTAAATATTTGCAATATAAACAAATAAATAACAAGGAGTATAGTGTTTATAAAAAATAATATAAATATACACCATTTTTTTAATAATAGGTACATAAACAAGTTTAGTTTTGACCAGGGGCATTTAGTAAATTATAATAAATACTGTTACGGCTAATGCCCTCTGTCGGCACTGTGGGAAGAGTCGGCGCTTTCTAATAATAATTTATTACAGCACCATCTATTGACATCTTACGGAACTACGTATTTGTCGCTACGAGTTCAATGGAGAAAGCGCTGGCACATTCTCGAACCATCGCGCTGTTGCGTGCCGTGTGTGACGTTTTCTGGAAAACTCCAGAAGCACTTTACCCGCGTATAAATAGAGCGCACGCGCACCGCCGAGTCAGTTTACAATCGTAAGCGATCAAGTGTTCACCAAGCGAACGGAAGCAAAGAATACTACGGAGTTTGAAGCAGTTACAGTGAAAAAGTGCAGTATAGTGTTTGCTGTGTATTAAAGTTAATTGTGTGCTAGAATAAAACGTTTTAGTCGGTAATATTGTTTTATATTCTTATCCGTCGAACCCAGCACGTAACAATACCATAACCAAAAAATAAAATATATAGATAAATTGAACTTAAAGAGACTAGTGATTAGCATTAGTTAGCATTATTGGATTTTTGCTTGCCTAAAATATTAATTTTAACTTAAATTTAAAATTACCAGCAGTCACTGTTTTGCCAGTAGTATTACTAATAATAATAAAAGTGACAAGTTGTTTGCAAGACTATGCTAACTGCTTACCATCAAGCGAGCTGTAAGTTTGATGATTACGTTAAATAAAAAACATATATATTATATATTTTTTTATACACCTACTTTGGCAAACAACCATACGGCCCACCTAATAATAAGTGGTCACCGTAGCCTATAGACGCTAACGCCAGAGGCATCACTTGCGCGTTGCCGATCCTTTAGGAAAGGAAAAGGAAGTGGGAAGGAGAAGGAGCGGCCAGGGGGAAAGTGGGTGATTGGGCCGCCGGTACTCTCACTCATCGAACGAAACACAACAGTAGGAATACTGCTATTTCACGTCGATATTCTGTGAGATGGTAGTCCTTCCCCGGTCGAGCCGGCCCATTCATGCTGAAGTCAGCGAGGCTCTACTACTCCCTAAAGTAATACGATTTTCATTATATTATTTAAAAGGTGATAATATATAGAATCGAACCGATTCGAGACACTTAGAGAAGCGAGACGACTAAATCATTTAAACCACAGCGCCATTGCTGCAAATGTATTAATCGTATTTTTTTGAACTACGTTTATTTCCTTGATTACAAGTCTGCTAAATAATACACATTTTGACATGCCATTTTTCTCGCAAGAGGCATGTTAGTAAAAACGTAAAATTGGTAACGATACACTTTAAAACCATTTGCTTAAGCTGTCTTATGGCCAGTTTCACAACTATCCAGTATAAGTTAACCGAAATATACATCGCATGCTATCTCACTCTTGTTAGGTTAAAGCAGAGAGATGGCGAGCCTTTTATCTTATAGATAAATGCTATTTGGAAGTGATGGGACAGGCCCTTAGTTCTCAATTATACCTAGCTCATTATATACCCATCTTACTAGAACAATCCGGAAGATACAAAGACTCATGTAAATTATTAATTATACTCAGATCAAATCCTCTTTCTTAATTAGCATTAGTCCTTATAAAGCGCATTATGAAACAACATAATTGAATTCCTATTTCCAAATACAGCTAAGATGTAAGCGATTACAATATTCCTGTCTCAGTGTTGCAAGCACAGTAATCCTTTCTCCTTATTCGATATGACTTTACGACCAGCTTAAGAGGTTATCTTGCAATGTGCGATGTGTTTTGGGTTTGATTGCCGTATGGGATATAATAATCCTTTGCGAGAATTGTCTACATGAATAATTTGAAGCCTTGCATAATCCTTAAGAGGTAGGCAGGGTTCTATAATTCCGTCATTTCGAGGATGATGGTTTTCGGTCCCCCATATTAAGCGATAAGACTCTAAGAGGAATTATTCGCAGAAAAACGCAATAACCTGCGCAGGACCTGGGATTCGAACCTTCACGCACAGCAGTTGCATTCACTACCTCACATCTATATACAAAATAAAAATAAAATTCGACTCTGGCAACACGCAGCTGATACAGTTTCACATCTAACTAAACAGGCCAAGGAATCATGTATTCAGCCTACTTTTTTTAAATACGGCGTTCAAATATGGAATACATAACATGGTCTGTATCCGGAGATATCATAATTAAGTCCCGTGGCGGCGTGTTCAAATTAAATTATGTTGGAATTAAAGGTTATTGTGGGTATAAATCGGCGCGGGCGCACGGGCGCGGCCGCGCAGGCGCCGCCGTTACGCGCGCGGTGATGTATCGCCCGACACACCTATGCGATACCGGCGGAACGATGGTCGTGGTGTAAGTTGAACACTTTGAGATTTTTAAGAATGTCGAAGACGAACGGGCTTTTTATTCAAAGTCAAAAATCATTTATTCATTTAGGTCACAAAGTAACACTTATGTACGTCAAAATATATATCTAGGTTAGTGAGTTTACAAAATTACTGAAGCTACATTTAGGTTAGTTCCTAGGTTCTGGCAAAGGGTGGAGCCTAAGAGAAGAAACCTGCAGGAAAAAAAATATTAAAAATTAAACTGAAGTAAAAAAATATACAGGTGCACATTTTAATTGCCTCCATATTTTAAAATTGTAATAAATGTTACTTTGTGTAACAGTCATATTCAAAGGTAATTGATGTAACTACAGTTCTAAAATACAGAATAGTAATAAGAATATATAATTCGTACAATACATTTACAAATTTATTTAACGTACAGTTACTTATGTTGCTCTCTGTTCATCTTCGTATTTTCTTACTCGGGTGAGAGAATCGGCATTGGGCAAGTGTTATTCCTGATATTTCAAGCGATCACAAGCGGTTATTAGCGCTTACCACTAAGCGGTACATATGCTTATTTACCTACTGTATAAAAATAACGAAATTGAACATGTCAGAATCAACCCTCTTAGATCTGTTTGTATACAGAAGCAAACCGCCCTGATTATATAACACTTGCGAATAAGGCAAAGAAAAATCGCTATAAGTCTCCAACTTGGTCACCCATCTAAATGAAAATACAGCTTAATCTGCGCACCGCTTCCATTTAGCCGTGTTTGTTTTATTTGTACGAATCAATAAACTTCGCCGAGCGTATTGGAGGCCACTATTGCACTGTAACAGATCTCTGGCTACATCAGAACTGCTTTTTATTAACTTTATAAGTACATACAGTCTGTGTGAACTCGGTTCAATGATTTTTAAATCGAGCATTTTAGTTTTAATGGATAATTAAAGGTTTAAATTATAGCAGGTCTGTATTAAACTATCTCACAGCTGGGCATGGGCCACTTCTCGGTGTGAGAAAGGCAATAGACCTTTATGCTGGCCCAGTGCGGATTAGCAGAGAACATTAAGGAGAAATCTCAGACATGCAGGTTTACCTACGGTGTTTTCCTTTGCCGATAAAGGGAGCGATAATTAACTACTAAATACGTACATTACTACGAAAAGTCAGAGATGCGCACCTTGCGATCTAACTCAAGACCTCAGCGTGGCAGTCAGACGGTCTCCCCCTAGGCCATTGCTACTTTATACATATTAAATGATACCCACTTATTTAATTATGTTAATAGAATTTGTTTGTACTTGTTACTCTACTAATTGTGCGCGGTAGACAACAATAGCAAAATGCACGTTTATATGTATACACTGCTGGTCTTGTTGCGTTCTTTCTCGGTTAATAATTACATAAAGGTTGACTGATTTATTTTTATATATTACAAATGGATGGCGGAGTGGTTTGCCTCTGTGTATTTTGAGTTCGATCCCTACGCGGGTGCCGAGTCAACATATTCTTTGCATCGGTTGTTTGGATGTTTGTAAAGCCCACACAAGAATAGAGCGAGAGTTGTCTTTAAAAGAGTATGACATCAAAAACAGCTAAATAATCTAACTATTCTATACAAACAGTATGTAAAACGCTATCGCAATCTTCCAATGCGTCCGTAGTTCGCGCTGGTAGTACATAATTAATTTAATTACCTCCCCGTGTGGAGTATAATTCTCCCAATTACATCCTTATTAAGAAATCTCGTTGAAGCGCGAAATACGTTAATGATACTACTAATCATCATATTACTGTAAAACTTGGTATAATTGCCCTTATTAACGTGTAAATCGTAGATACTTGTAAACAAGTCATCAAAACTAAATACTACACGTTCAAAAGAACTTTATTTGTAATAGAATGGTTACTGTCAATAGTTTCTCGGTAGCCCTTTAGTATTATTGATTATAAAGAAAATGTCTGTTTTGAGAATTACTCTCTGGTTACGTACCATAAATTTGCGTGCGTTCTGGGTTCGATTCTCAAGAAGGGCTTATTAAAAGGGTTTTATTTTTGGAAATTCTCAGTAGCGGTACGGAGGACAATGCGTGAAATTTAAAGACATAGGAGGAGGAGAATATTATATCTGCCCATCTATTTAGACATTTGCCTATATTCCTGATGTATGTATGTATGTAGAAATAATTTTGTATAAAATCAATTACATAATGTTCATTTTTAAATTTATTAAGTGAGCTATTTGTGACGTTTTCAAAAGTTCCATCAAAACCTGGAAATATTATCATGATATATAAATTTTAAATTTAAAAAACCCCCGCCACCATATTCATTTGATACCCATTTTGATAAATTGTAATTTGTGAAAATATGTAATTTTGTGGTGGCGATCATCTTGGATTTGAAATTTATCATAGTGTATAGTATTCTACTAGTCAAGCCCCTTCATTTGATACCCATATTGAGAGAGTTGTGAAAACTAATTCACCTTTGAAACAAAAAAAACTAAATTAAAATCGGTTTATCCGTTCGGGAGCTACGATGCCACAGACAGACACACTCACACACACACACACACACACACACACTCACACACACACACACAGACACGTCAAACTTATAACACCCCGTCGTTTTTGCGTCGGGGGTTAAAAAGTATAATAAGTAACAATAGTACTATATTTATAGTATAATATCGATAACTAAAAGATTTAAAATCTCCCTAAATTGCATGTGATATTTTAAATATATCTTATATATTTTATAAGTTATGACTATTACCGAGTATATGCGATCCCATAGCTGTCTAACGAGAACAGTTCCAGACTCCGAGCTGCTACTCCGAACTTCTATACAAAATAAAACGAATTAAATTTTCATCGACCCTCAATAGAACCGGACACTTGATACTCAGCAGTCACAAAGATACTCTACCGCTGAGCCACGGAGGCAATTAAACAACCATTATAGCGATAATAACGAAACTTCTATACGAGCCTTAAGGCGGAAGACATTATAACTTACTTCTTCCTCCATTACCGATACGGATTTACTCGACAAATATCACTGCTTCCACACGAAACAATACACCCAGTTACACTATAACTAAGCAATAAAACAAAATAATTATCGCTCGCTTTTCCAGCGGAGGTAACATTTCCTAACAACATTGTAATTACAAAGTAGGAGATAATTGAACAACGAGAGTGTGTAAAAAGTTAGAGAACTGCTAGCGGTGTTACTTTCATAAGATCTGCATATAATGTGGCCGGTGCAAAAACTGCGACGTGGTCCCTGAGATACGCTGCAGCGAGTTCGTTGTGGTGCTCGCAAGAACTAATATCAGACAACATAAGGCCTGGTTTATATGACTAGTTATAAACGCGCGTTTAGACAAAGAATTACATTCAAGGTGTTGATAACTTGCGTTTTGTCTAGGAGTTTTAATGCGCGTTTGACGCCTCTTATCTGAACATAGGATTACAAATGATTCAAAATTTGTTCGATTTTGAATTTGAATGTGAATGAAGTTGTTGTTATTCGAATGATTGATTTTTGAATTACAATCGTACCGTTAGGACCACTGAATTCTTTTCCGCTTTGCCGTGATTGATCGTGGTGACAAATTTAGTTTTTTGATCGTCCCTGGTGTATGTCGTGCAAACCGAAATATTTTCTAAGTTGCCTGTGCATCATAATTCACGTCGAGCCAACTTTACAGTTACATTAATGTTTTGTTAACACGTAATCAAAATTCAGGATTTAGTATTTCTTTTAAAACTGAAGTAACTCAAATTGGAAATATCGCAGCCACTTCAGCACAGTCGATAACAACCTCGTATTCCTGCGTTTACGAAAGCTACAGCTTTCAGAATTCTATAAAAAGCAAGCAGCAGTGAAACAAGTCACAATCCATTGTCACCGTCGTCGTTTTTTGCTGGGTCGATACACATAACTACTCTAATCAATGACCATTAGGCCATCCACTAGGGTGTCATTTATGTGGAAAATGTATATTAATACTAAAAAGCATATTAATTGCAGTGGATTTAAAAAGAATATCATCAATTCCTAATAATACAGCTTGAGGTTTTAATATTTTGTTTTTTAATCTTATGGCCAACGCTCGCACTTTGATGCCCAGACACAATGCGATTTTCATTACGCCATCTAATCCATGAGTTATAAATAAATTATAATTATCCCTATCTAACAAGAATTCTAACTCCCAATATAATACCACATACATAACGATACGATCGCCATAAAATATACTTGATTAATGTGGAATAAAACAGTGAGTTGTGCGGAAAAAAGTTGGTAATAATGAGCAACGTCTACGGAATACGTAAGTATGTGTGGAGTACTAGATGTTGTGTCGATAGACAGCGTCCCCGCGATACGCTTCTGC
Organism: Catocala nupta; assembly: GCA_963675205.1. NCBI lineage: Eukaryota > Metazoa > Arthropoda > Insecta > Lepidoptera > Erebidae > Catocala > Catocala nupta. Next base: position 27,406,732 of record OY776093.1, read on the forward strand.
GGGTTTGGGTTCGGTGCTAGCGAAAGCGGTACAATTACTAGTCGAAAAGCTTGGTATAGCACCTCTATTCTAAATAATATATTTTAAAGAGGGACGCAAAGGTGTCTAATGTAACCCTTGTATAATTTATTGAACACACAGATTATAGAACATGCTAAAAAAATAGATTAAGTGCATTTTATACTGACATCGAGTGCCTGAAAGGCTCGATGCTTCAGCTGATTTTTAGTTAGATCTCACGAACAAAACTACGGTATTACTAGATCAAATATATTTATACGACTAAATAGATAATTACTGAAATACGTAAATTAGTAGTAATATATCTGGTGGGTTGTATCTATTATAGTAAAAATTAAAATATGGCAACCTTGTCATTATGCAATGAATCCAGTTTTTATATTTCTGCCACTTTTATCCAGCTAGAGCTTTAACTTTGAGATTTGTTATAGTTAAAGTTTATATTGAGAATGAGTACAAGATACTTCTTTTTCCCCTTTCCTTAAAAAATATTCGTCTTCTTCACCCTAGCCTTTATTATTCCCAAGTCAATTGAGGTCGGCTTTTCTAGTCTAACCGGATTTGACTGGATATCAGATTTTACACGGAGTGGTTGCCACCTAACCTCCGCAACCCGAAGGCTAACGATACCCTAAGGCTAGACCAATGTCAGGATATTATATGCGGTCAATATATTTCCTTAAAAAATATATTGCCCGCATATAGTGGACATACCTAAAATCTATTAAAAAATTAAATATTTTATAGAATTGCGTTCGAATTTAGCCCCCTGGACGACCACTATCAATACTTTATCTACCCGCTTTCACTGAGGCCTCACGCCAAACGAGCAGACTAGAAAGAATATTCAATTAATACATAATTTAATTAAAATTTTAACTTTTTTACTCCCTCTGTATGCTGAACCAGCGCCGGAGATAATTTTACGAACGGTGTTTATGCGTATATTCGAAGTAATATCGTATTTAAAAATATAACTGACTTTATACCGATGTGGTTAGGTACAACCAAAATTACTGCTACTCGCCACTGCCATTGCTTCGAGTGTTGTGGGTTCGAATCCCACTCGGGACAAAACTTTGTGTGATTCACAAATGGTTGTTTCGAGTCTGGGTGTTCTTTTTGTCCGTTGGTTGAATGTTTGTAAAGCTCCCGCGACACAGGCATTATTTCTAGTGCGGAAGTGATCATTACTTTAAGAAAAAAAAATAATTGTCCCGCCTATCTCATTAGTTCCTTGGCATAAATTTGCGTACGATCATAAGGTATCGAGTTCGAATTTTGGGTCGGGCAATGTGGTATTAGGATATGACAGGCAATCTAGAAATGCATTAGGTTTCAATAGGCTCGCTGAAAACAACTGGTGATATGTAAGTGTAGTGTGCTGCCCATACTTGGTGTACCTTTGAGGTCCTACAACTTTATTAGTTGACTATAGACTATATTCATTTTCTTCCTTATTGATTCGGGAATACGGGTCCGGTACGACATGAAAGTGAGTCTGTAACACTGGGTCCGTTTTCGTGAAAAATTAAGGCGCACTAGGCGTCAGGCCGTATCGCAGGGTACTTCACAAACATACAATAAACGGACAACAAGTAAGTATATCACTCAGAACAATGATCCGTGGATTCATATACGAACAAAAATGTTTGTCCTCCACAAATAGTGGTTCCTACAATGTGTGTTCTTTGTGTCGTTATTAAAATATTTCTAGTGTTATTTAACACAGGCATTAATCTTAAAGCGAGAGATCACTATTTAAAAAAAAAAAATTTTTCAATCACAAAAATAATTGTCACGAGTGGGATTCGAACCCGCAATACTCGGGACGCCGGCAGCGGTGAAGTAACCTTGCCCGCTGCGGTATACGTCAAACTTGTTTTCCGATAGTTACTATGTCTGTATTTCCGCACATGCACAATTACTGTAATCAATCAATTTGCCAACAATTAGTATTACTATTCATTCCGGTATTTTTTGTTGTTACTAAACTAATTACGCTTATATCCGAACGGTTGTTTACTAATTATTGTGTCCTGTGTTATTGAATGTAAAGTGATATGTGCATATATAGGTAAATAATTATCAGAGGCGTAAAACACCCACATAAACACTGTAGACTCATCTACAGTGTTTAGGTCCGAAGTAATACAGCTGGTTTAGGCATGTAGAAAGAATGGACGAGACAAGACTGACTAAGAAAGTTTACAAGGCTAGTGTGAGTGGAACAGTCGCAAGGCGAAGACCTAGGCGAACGTTTCTTGAGTTAAGAGACGTTCTGGACAAAGGCCAGGTTAAGAGCACCTTAAACCGGCGTGCGTGTATGAGGAATGTGATGAAAGTGAATGAAGCCAGAGACAGGATCGTAGGAAATGGAAATCGGTAGTCTCTGCCTACCCCTCTGGGAAACGGGCGTGAATCTATGTATGTAATATCATTATCATATCATAATTACATGACAGAATAAACATAATAATAATACTGAATTCTGCCCGCAGCTTCGCTCGCCTAAATGTATTCTGTACATCAGAAATAGAACCTTTTCCTGGATTAAAGGTACCTTATATCCTTTTGAAACACTGACAACACGTATGCAGAATTTCATGATGATCAGTCGAGTAGTTAAGGTATGAAAGAACAAGATGGGTTTAAAAACCCAGGATTCAACCTCTTCTTCTTAAATGAAATGAAAAGAAATGACACCTATACCTCGGGGGTCTTTTGACCCGCAGAGCCCATATTCAAACTCGACCGAGGTATGACCCAAGTTGCATGCACACGAAGTTACAAGTCAATATTTTGCCATTTAAAATACATGTGACTTTGTGACCCCTATATCTCGGGGGTCTTTTGAACCACAGAGCCCATATTCAAACGCGACCGAGGTTTGACCCCAAGGTGTCTGCACACCAAGTTACAAGTCAATCGGTCCAGTGGTTCCGGAGCTATGCCTGTCACTAACAGACAGATACTCAGATCGACATAGTGTTTTCATTAACCTCTTGGAAGAAGACTCAGAGGTTAATAATAAACAAACAAACTCACATACATTCAATATTAGTTAGTATGACCTATTTTATTAATTTATTTGATCAAATAAAATATTTCATTTGGTTTGATTGGACTTGAATATGACTTGAGTCTATTGCCATTTATAAAATCAGCTTTGTTTAACCGTTCCATTGCTAATTGCAAACATTTTCCCCTTGGTTGTGCATTACTAGCGAGTTCAACTGCTATACAGTAGGTATTTGATTCAATTCCTAGATAATGTTGTCTTATGTTTACGCGAATTTTATATATTGAAATTAAACACTTTATACGGATAACTAGCTACACTTCAGAACAAAAATCCGTATAAAGTGTTTAATTTCAATCAATTCCTAGACATTGAAAGACTTAGGCCTAGACCAAAAACCAGAAATTCACAGCAGCAATATACAGTCTGGCACTACTCTCGGTAGCCGATAAAAGGTTCACCCTTTATATAGTGTATCCCTATATGACACCTTACAAGATAGGTGGTGAAATTTAGGTGCATAACACCTCTGACTGCCTCCGTGCCGCAGCGGTAGTGAGTGCGACTGTTGTGCGTGAGATCTCGGGTTTGAATCTCGGGTTCGAATCTCGGATCGGTCAACATTTTTCTGTTAAGAAATCTCAATAGCATCCCGGAGTTAAGAAGTTGGCGGTGTTAGACTGGCACGGGGGGTGCCTCGGAAAGCACGTAAAGCCGTTGGTCCTGCGCCTGATTTCTCTCTGGTCGTGTCGGATTACCGTCTCATCTGATCATGACAGTTAGGGAACAGAGAGTGCACTTGTGTTTGCGCGCACACTTGTGCACTATAATATCTCCTGCGTAGTTGGTCAGTCTCCGTTAAGATTGGCCGCCGTGCCCGAATTTGGTCTGGAGGACATTATTAATACATCTCTACCTACCCCTTCGGGATAAAGATGTAATGCTATGTACGTAATTATTCCAACTGAGATACGAAACATAGTTTTAATATTCACGCTGCATCATCCAATACAGAGGTGCGTTTTTGCGTTTCATATATCGATGGCCATCGATTGAGTCCTCAGCAATTATAAGACAAAAACGGTTCAGAGCCGAGTTGAGAGGCGGCTACCGATTCATTACGGCAAACGCGTAAAAAAGCGTAATTGTGCTCCAACGAAACGTAAGTCTACTGTTGAATACTGATGAGATATGATTATATAGTCACCATGGCTTTAATATGTTTTAATTAATCGATAGTCTGTCCGCCTGTCTGTACCATCGGAAAACATTAACACATCAACAATGTTAGTGATAAACGTGTCACAGACATTTGCCATCCATTATACATTGATTGTAGTTAAGCCTCGCTGATTTCAGCATGAATAGGGTGGCTTGACCGGGGAAGGACTACCCTCTCACAGAGTATCGACGTGAAGTAGCAGTATTCCTACTGTTGTGTTTCGATCGGTGAGTGAGAGTGCCGGAGGCTCAATCATCCACATTCCTCCTTCCCGCTCCTTCTCCTTCCCATTTCCTTTCCTAAAGGGTCGGCAACGCGCAAGTGATGCCTCTGGTGTCGCTATAGGCTACGGTGACCACTTACCATTAGGTAGGCCGTATGCTTGTTTGCCAGTTTAGTTGTACAAAAAATATATACTTTTGTAATTTCAAGTGTAAGTAACTTATTACTGCGGCGAGGTTTTCGAGCACGTGCCTCTATATTTTATCTATTTGTTTATTTCTTTAGTTTAGTGTTAACTTTGGTCTACTTTATAGTCGTAATCTGTGCTGTTATGTGAGAGAGCCCTAGTACCTAAACCACAAGTTGAATCTTATCTTGGGTACCAGTTTCCAAATTTTTAAGCTTGAAGTTTTTTATTATATTTTGGCTTTATTTAGTTTTAAGACTTCGTGTGTATTTTTGTTTCAAATAAACATTTTATTGTTAATATTATAGATACTCCCATTAGCTTTTGCCCGCGGCTTCCCTCGCGTAAAAGTAGATTAGGTAATGTTAGTGAAGGTTGGGCACGCCACGATCGTGGCAGTAAGTCCCGTGTTTGAGGAGTGGTTGGAGAGGTGGCATGGCGCCCTCACCTTCCGACTGCCACAGGTACCTAATGACTGGCCACGGTTGGTTTGGCCAGTTCCTTTGTCCTATACGCAGGCAAGGGACTCACAGTTGTCACCACTGCGTCGACTGTCGCGACGTTGTTGAGGACACGGCGCTGCACACTTTGTCGGTTTGTCCCGCCTGGGCTTCCGCCGTAAGTTGATCGCGGCAGTCGGATTGGTTGCCCTCTCGCTCACGGCCGTAATTCAGTCTATGGTCCGGAGTAACGGTCGTGGAACGCCGTCGCCTCTTTTTGTGAAGAAATAATTTTTATCAAGGAGGCGGCGGAGCGGGGAGAGAGCACTGAAACTCTCTCCCCAACCGCAGAGCCGAGCGCCGGAGGGCACGAGACTACCTTCAGCCACCCTGAGGTTTGACCTGGGGGTGGTGGGTTTTGTGGGCCTACCCGCCATCCAATCAGCACCAGGTCCGAGAAGCGGCGTGCGTGTTACCACGCGCGCTTCTGTGTTAAATCCATCTCCCCTCTGGGGGCAGTAGGGTTTTAAGTAAGTGAGTGCCTATAGGGTTGGTCTCTTCGTGTGGTGGCTTGTCGTTTCATACGGCGGGCTGAAACCTCGCCGGATTCGCGTCCGCATGTGCAAGTGAATCGCGTGGCTCCGTCGTTAGCGGTTTTGGCGAGGAACACCGTGGTAGGTTTAGTCGATATTCCAGAAGGTCTATTATCATCATTTCAACATCTTTCTCTTTTACCCCGGTGAGTCTGTCATAAACCCGAAGGGTTATGCGTCAATGCATTCCCACATGTAAAAAAAAGGTATATTTTTTAAAATTAAATGTATCTTATGTTACTCGGTGATAATATAGCTTTTTAATGGACCAGAATTTTTTAAATCGGTAGATTAGTTTTTGAGTTTAATACTTACAAAGAAACAAAAAATCAAATCTTTATCATATCTTATTATTATTATTATATTATAGATTTTGAGAAACGTTGTTTTTGTTTATGACCTACATTGTTACAGTCAACTACTATTTTAAATTAAATAAATTACCAGATCACGTCATCATTTAAAGTCGTCTCGGCAAATGAGATTATAAGAAAGACAACGCCCGCGCTAGGATATTATCCTGTGTCGCGGCTGACTTGTCAAACGTTTTAACAACGGACACAAAGAGCACTCAGACTCGAAACAATCATTTGTGGAATTAATTTTTGTCCCGTGTGGACATCGAACTCACAACACTTGCCGCAATGGCAGTGGCGAGGCATCCAATTAAATCATTACGTCATAATATGTGCCGTCAAAAATATAAAATACTAGTTTTCCCTGCGGTTTCACCCGCGTACTTTTTATCCCGATATTACTTCCCGTTCACGTGGGAATATCTAATTAGTATTTTAAATATATATAATTAGTATTTTACAATAGTAGTTTAAAGTTTCAAAATTATATAATAATAGTGTTTTATAAAAAATAAACAACGCGAAAAAAGACGTATAAAGTTGTTTAATTTCAATGTATAACATTCTCGTAAACGCTAGACAATATAAGAGCGGCATAGTGTAAGGTTCTACGTAGTGGGAAACTGCCATATTGCAATCTACCAGGCATAGTATAGATTTTGTGCGGCTACTGAGAAATTTTTGATAGTAAATCCCAATGACACTGCCCGTTCCAAGCGTCGAACCAGAGACTTCACGTCCAGTAGTCGCATGTTGAACATATACGGTTTTACTAACACGTTACCTACATGGACTCATATTAATTACATGCTTATCACTAAACAATATCTACAATAATATGTTGTTTCAATGTCGTAGCGGTAATGCGACTTCTGTACATAAAGTCTTGGCTTCGATGCCCGGGTCGGGCAAATATTATTAGCAACTTGATTGCTTTTAACAAACTGTTATTCTTGCAAGAAATTGTAATAAGTATATCTTGACAGAAATATCCAATCACGTTTACTTGGCCTTTCCAGGAATTCGAACCCTTATGCACAGCATTCGCATTCCCTATTGCTGCGCAAACGAGACAGTAATACACGCCTTTGATTGTACTCCTTAGTATTTTGTACGAATTGCTGGACATCATAAAATTAAATGTGATTTACCGCAGTAAAGCCTTTTTTAATCCTGTCTATACATATATCAGGTAAATACTTACTGTGATTATAAAATGCCAAATACAACTTTATGCATTACACACATGTCACAGTGGTTAAAGTGTTTGTTTCACCATTGCGCTGAGAGGTCTGGGATGAATATACACACGGTATTACCACAAATAGTTGTTCTGTGTCTAGACTTTATTTTTGTTAATTAATAATAATAATAATATTGACTTCCTGAAGCAGAAAGTCTATGCATGGGCAAATCGACTGCGCAGATACAAAAAACGCGTGCACCGGTATGTCATCAACCGCACGTTTCAAAGTGACCAAAGATGGGTTTATAGAATCTGGGAACGACCAGATCAATGTGTGGCCGATGTGGGGCTACCAGATGCTGATGCTACAAATACGTTTTGGAGGAACATCTGGTCGGTACCCGTCGGCCACACTGAGGGGGAATGGATGCGGGAGGTCAAGCGAGCAAGTGAGCTAATTCCAGAAATGGAAAACGTGGTCATTGATAGCCAGGATGTAATTAGTGCGGTCCGATCCTTATCAAATTGGAAATCGCCAGGACCGGACGGACTGCACAATTTCTGGCTGAAATGGCTGCGTAGCTCACATGCTTGTTTGGCTGCTCAATTTCAATCTGCCCTAGAATCTGGATCGTTACCAGATTTTATGACCACGGGAATAACCCACTTACTCCATAAAACAGGTAGTACCAACGAGCCCGGCAATTATAGACCGATAACATGTTTGCCATCGATCTATAAGCTTCTTACATCTATTTTGAGAGCCAAGGTATCTAAACATATTGATACAAATTCAATAATGTCAGCTTCTCAGAATGGATGTAAGAGGGGGGCTCGTGGTACTAAGGAGCTCCTCCTCATTGATATGGCCATTAGCCAACAGGTTCGCCGTAAACAAAGGGATATGGCGGCATGTTGGATAGATTATAAGAAAGCGTATGATTCGGTGCCTCATGCGTGGCTTTTGAGGGTGTTAGAGTTGTATAAAGTAAATGCAACTCTGCGCACCTTTTTGAAGTCATGCATGGGGCAATGGAAAACGGTTCTTAGCTATCCAGGATGTCGACAGATCCCTGGGAATGGCGAATTTATAAAAATTGAGCGGGGTATATTTCAGGGCGACAGCCTGAGTCCTCTTTGGTTCTGCCTAGCATTGAATCCTCTTAGTACATTACTAGAGGGTTCAGGGCTAGGTTACAGGTTACATAGAGGTGGTGGAGTGATATCCCACTTGTTGTATATGGATGACTTAAAGTTGTTTGCCCACACTAAATTACAGTTGATGGATTTACTTAAAGTAACTGAAACTTTTAGTAAGTCTATCAGTATGGATTTTGGTGTGGACAAATGTGCTGTCATCCATGTAAAGCAAGGCAGGATAGTGGAATCCGAAGGAACACAACTTTCGGATTCCATTAACCTACGATCACTTCTTGTAACCGATACTTACAAGTACTTGGGTATGTCACAGGCGTTAAGTATCAATGAGGCTGACATGAAGCAATCGTTGCAGGAGCGTTTCTTTGGTCGCCTGAAAAAAGTTTTAAATAGTCTTTTATCAGGTGGCAACAAGGTGCGCGCTTGTAACGGTTGGATCATGCCGGTGCTCATGTACTCCTTTGGCATACTTAAGTGGACTCAGACTGAACTGGATGCCCTGGACCGGCGGATCCGTACACTCTTGACGGCATACCGTATGCATCACCCACGTTCGTCTGTGATGAGACTGTATATCCCGCGGAAATGTGGAGGCCGAGGCTTTCTGAATGCCAAGGCCCTTCATAACCGCGAGGTATGCAACCTCAGAGAATACTTTCTTCAGGCAGACGTGGGTATGCAACGGGATGTAGTTGCTGTAGACATCGGACTCACCCCGCTCAGTTTGGCTAAAGAGAACTGGCGCAAGCCTGTAGTACTTAGCACTAACGATCGCAGGGATGTATGGCAGAGCAAGGAGCTTCACGGTAGGTTCTACAAGGCTCTATATGGAGCTGATGTAGACCTGTTAGCCTCCGTGAACTGGCTACGTTTCGGTGACCTCTTTGGGGAAACCGAAGGGTTTGTCTGTGCTATTGCGGACGAAGTTATCAAGACGAATAACTACCGGAGATATATCTTGAGGGATGGCACGGTTGACATTTGTCGGGCGTGCCACCTACCTGGTGAGTCCCTCAGGCATATAGTTTCCGGTTGTTCTCGTCTTGCTAACGGCGAGTACTTGCACAGACATAACCAAGTAGCCAGGATTATTCACCAGCAACTTGCTCTGAAATACAAACTTGTAGATGTTGAAGTGCCGTACTACAGGTATGTAGCTGAATCAGTTCTCGAAAATGGTCATGTCACGTTGTACTGGGATCGAACTATCATCACAGACAGGACTGTTGTGGCCAACAAACCTGACATTGTGGTGATAGATCGATCAGAGCGCCGCGCATTGATTATCGATGTCACCATTCCGCATGATGGCAATCTCGCGAAAGCTGAAAAAGATAAGCAAATTAAATATCTTGATTTGGCTCGCGAGGTTGTCGACATGTGGGATGTTGATTCGGCAATCATTGTGCCGATAGTCATATCTGTCAATGGTCTAATAGCCAAGAGCCTCGACCACCATCTAAAGAGGCTCGCGTTGGGTGCTTGGATCAAGGGTTTGATGCAGAAGGCAGTGCTTTTAGATACAGCACGCATTGTGAGGAGGTTCCTATCTCTGGAATCCTAACCACCGGCAGCTTGGACCCTGTTCCCGATGCCGGTGGGGTACCATATATTTTATATTTTTAAATGTATTTTTATAGATATATGTATATTTAAAAATGAAAAATATATTGAAAATATTTAAATAAAGAGAATAATAATAATATAATAATATTCTACCACATACACACAACACCATCTAGCCCAAACTAAGCAGAGCTTGTACTATGGGTACTAGATAATGGATAAACATACATATATACTTTTGTTTTGTAAATACATACATATTATACATAGAAACACCCAGACTAAGACAAACATCCATGTTCATGCACACAAATGTCTGACTTGTGCGGGAATCGAACCCGCGACCTCAGGCATGGCAGTCGGTTACACGAACCACTACGCCACCTAAGCCGTCAAATTGTTTCAATATTTGTAAAGTTCCCCGCGATTCGTCATATTATATCCGCTCTGTTTATAAACTAGCCCTCTGCTGGGCACGGGCCTATTCTCAGTATGGAAAGAGTCAGATCACGCAGGCCCAGTGCAGGTAAACAGACTTTATACGTCATTTTTGGTAACAGCACTATGAAGAATTTTCAGACATGGACGTTTTTTTATGATGTTTGTCTGCACCGTCAAAAAGTCCCGTGACTAATATGGTAGCTAAATTATAAATGGATATGTGAGTATGTTTGTTCGTAACGCTTAACGCCTGAACTAATCAACTGATCATTGTAAAGTTTTCTGGGGTACAGAAAAGGACATAATGTACCTTTCATTGAGAAAAAAGACTATACTTATCCCGGGTTAAGCCCTGAACTAGTAATTCTATAAAGCATAGTTTACAAAACGGAATGCCTTATCTCGGTTTATCAACGAAAGCAGTGCGTGTGTCTCATCTGTGATATTTATGTGTTAATCTTTGTGTCTGATGCTCAGTATCCCAGTGCTTGGTACTACATATAGAGAGAATATATCAGATGCGACACACTTCCTTGTGGATAGAGTTTCATGGCCTTTCTATGATACATACGGCTGAATAAGTTTCTAAATAAGTATTATTTAATGAAAAACACACATACCTACATATATTCACGCCTGCGTATTCGCAATAAGGTAAACAAAGGTGTATTACACAGCTACATTTCGCAAGCCAGTATTGCAACTCTACTCAACTTTATGGTAAGAAAACTAGGAATAAAGTCTAGGAAAACCATACTGGTAGAGTCCTGGAGATAGAGATTGGCAGGCCAGCTATACTGGACAGTACCACAAAACTAGTGTTAGTGCAATAGCGTAAGAGTACTGCGTTTCATCCGATAAATAAGAGTTCCGGTGGTTCACTTCCCAAAACCTTCCATCTTATCTTGTGTGTGTACATAGCTTATATAAATTATATGTTTTTGTTTCCGTATTTAAATCCTTTTTTTGGGATCGTTAACCCATATCAGATCTGATATTATAAGCGATCATAGTGTACGGTAACCATTTACCGGTAAAGGTGGCAAGCATATGTGCTGGCCACCTTTATTGCATAGTAACACTTCGTATGGTTCGATCGGAAGAAAATTACACATAAACTGTGCTAACGTGAAATAACTTTGTGTAAGTGCAGAAAAATTATCTATACCTATATTAATACGTGAAGCAAAAACTTTGTACCCCTTTTTACGAAAATTGCGCGGACGGAGGAGTATGAAATTTGACACAGTTAAAGTTTATATGGATAATATTTTTATAAAATATGCTATGGAAATACGTTAAATTAATGAAAAAACACTACACGCACACAACCATGCATTTGACACACGCAGTCGAATCGCGTTCGTAGTATTTCGGCATTGTTCGTCTGACGTCGTAAAATTCTTTGTAACTATTATACATAATTTATATGTAATAAAGAAAACAGAAAACAAAATAGCAAGCTTAGGAATTTTGGTCGAATTTTGACCATTAAGCGACCTCTACTAATGATAAAACAGCCAACAAGCATCACAAATTTAGCAGCCGTATATCAGAAGTCACAAAGGCTATCTCAGTCACGTACAGCACTGACAATTAACATAGCTGATCAGCGAATAAGATGAGGGCTAATATGGGTTACTTCTTAATTACGACGGCTCCTTCAATGGGCTTGCGTGCGCGGCGACGCTTTTGGCGCGGATGATTGCAGATGGGAGGTTAGGAGGCAATGGCTTTTGATGCGATTGGTAGTTATATTTGTATGTGTAGGAACGATTGAATGTTTGTTTATTACCTGTAATAGTGTTGCGCATAATTAATTCGATATTCGAATACAGTTTTGCATAACACGATTATATTCTACCACATTCTACCATATACACACAACACCATCTAGCCCAAACTAAACAGAGCTTGTACTATGGGTACTAGACAATGGATAAACATACATATATACTTTTTTTTGTAAATACATACATATTATACATAGTAACACCCAGACCAAGACAAACATCCATGTTCATGCACACAAATGTTTGACTTGTGCAGGAATCGAACCCGCAACCTCAGACGTGGTAGTCGGTTACACTAACCGCTACGCCATAGATTCATAATTTAGTTAAGGTAGTAAAGCTTGCAATAATCCCTTATTGCCAGAATTGAAATGTGTTGTCAATTGTCATCATTATATTTTAATATAATTGCACATATCTTTTTTGTATATCATATCTTTTTCTAATATAATTGCTTATTTATTTTATTTTATTTTATTTTATGTCATTTTATTATTTTTGGGAAACTTACAGCTAAAATGGTACAGTATACACATTTATAACATAGATACGGCCAATTAAAAGTTTTCACAAATAAAAAATGTTCAATAATAAAAAATTAAAATCTACACAAATTAACTTAAACGCTAACATAACACACATTTAAAATAATAACAACAAAACAGAATGTAACTTAAACACTAATACAGACGGCGCACAAAATATTTATATCAACAAAAGTAGAATTAAACTTAAACACTAATGTTAATATTATATGTAAAATCCATGTCTATTGTGCTTTAATTTTCTCTTTACACTACAAACTTTTAAATAAAGTGTTCAGTTTTTATATTAATAAGATATTTATTTCATCTTTTGCGATGGTAAGTACTTATTAGCAAATACAATACAGGTTAAATGATTCTCATTCCATTGTGACAGGCTGGTGTCTATATTAGGAATAAATAAACCTTTAGACACCAGCCTCTCACAAAGGAATGAGATATTTATTATACGGAAAAGAGACCTATGCTCAGCGCGGACATTGTAAACACAGATCTGATATTATTATTTATTCAAATAGATTGCCTCGTTGACCTCATGGCATAAGTTTGCTGGCTATTGTGAGATTCCAATTCAAAATCCAGGATTGGAGTTCGAGTAATACAAAAAGTATCTAATATATTTTAAATACAACTATAAATATTATATACAACTCTCTGCATGCATTAAAATTAATTCAGTCTCGGAACAACATGGATCATAAAATTTTTTGACCTGTGTGGGCATCGAATCCCACAAGACTTGGCTTAGTGGCAATGGAGAGGTGACCACTTAAACCACTCGTGCCATCTATGTGCTCCTTTAAATTCAATGGTTGTGAAAGCCTTTCTAAATAATTCTTAGATTAGTATGGATATCTTATACAAATCATTTAAGCTTTTCTTTTCAAACTTTAATCGGTAAATCAAAACTGGTTTTCTGCGGAATATTTTGTGGTGATACCAAGATCTTAACGTCTCAAAAGCTGAATACAATCTCTGCCCACCGTCCACCCGGGCCATGTTTTTGACATGCTCATATCGAATTGACCGTTGGGAATAGTTTATAAAAATTAAATAGATTTGAATACGAGGGGAACTCGAGGGTGGAAATTGATAGAGATGTTTATGGGGTGACCGGTGAGAAGGGCGAGCTGATAAAAATAAAGAAATTTTAGTTTATTTTCTTGGGGGCTGGTTATACAATTCCGACCGTAAATATGTTTGATAGAAAATATTTCGGCAATGATGATTTGTCACCAATATTACTCTTAGTACTTTTTAAAAACACAAGTACTACCTTACAGAACGTAGATAATCGGATTATAAATATAGCTATAAAGAGTACCTATAGAGCACAAAATATCAAGGTGCAATTATCAGCTCGTTGCATCAAGTCATGGCTGACTGTTTGACATCAGTCGTAAATGCTCTATAACTATGTGACAGATGAAACGCAGCTGATGCTGAAATTAACCTACGTGTTTTTTGATCTAAGGTGATCGTCAGATCTAAATACACAGTGGCAAATTTCAAACCTTGACGTAGGACCATGAATTTGGGTCCACCAAATTCATGGTCCTGCGTCAAGGTTTGAAATTTCAAAAGTCAGTTGGCAGAGCGACGAAACGGTTTTTCAAAGTCGCAGGTTCAAGTTCTGCTTCATGGATTGTCTTTTTCTCTGTTTTAATTTACATTCAATGGTTAATAATTTGAATGCATCCAAATCATTTAAAGATTCACATATTCGTTTAGTCAATAATAATCGATTACAATCTCTCATATAAAACACATTCAAAAACCAAAAGCGACGCATTTTCACCAAAATTTAACCGACGAAATTTATAATAAATTTATTTCTCAGAATAAGTACACAGTTTAAAGTTAAGTGTTTTTACAATTCTGCTTCCCCTAATTAGATATACGAGCATGACACCATATTAAAACATAAATCAACAGGTCATAAAGAACGTGATCAATCGAACAATGAATGGTAGAGACAGATCGCTGTACACGAGGCGATCACAAAACAGATACAATTATACACCGTACGTATAACTTGGAACAAATGAGAACTATTATCACCTACAGTTATACGCTATTAGTTGTAGCACGCGGGTTTGCTTGCGTGACACACAGTGGGGTATAGATTCAAGAAAAAATGTATGCTATTGTTGTATTTAAGTATCTAGTGATATAAAGGGGACCTGGACTGAGGTTTATTATTTGCTTTTAATACAAAAAAAAGATAAAATTGATGGCAAATTATATAAAAAACATTTATTTTTAAATACTAAATGATGTATGACAAATTATCTAAATCAATAATATTTTTGTTCTGTTAATTGCATTAACTAAATGTTTCTGTTTGTCTTTGATATTCAGGTTACCAGTAATTTGTGATTATTAATATATCCTCACACAAGCAGATTTTCAATTATTCCTTTATTTGTGTAGCTAATTTAAAGCTAATTTTTGACTTTTTTATGTATGGACAATCGCAGTTACGCAGTTTGCCAGTGCCTCGCCGCTGTCGCCGTATTGAATGTTAATTTCAATGTTTAACATTCGCGTAAAGTAAGTAAGTATGTATATATGTAAGTTGAGTGTTGTGGGTTTTAAATTCTAGGCAGGCAAATTATTCAAAATAAAAGATTGTTCTGGTTGTTTATCTGTCTATTGGTGGGTTATTTATGTATTGAATATTTACAGAGCCTCGATACAAGGCTTAAAATAATGCAAGAATCATCTTTACAAAAATAATAAGTAAAAAATCTGTAGTCAATTCTCACAGTAGCTCATTATGTACTAAAAAGGTACAAAAAATATATGTTTGATATAATAATAATAATAATAATAAATTTTATTTATTCAAGTAACTAGGACTCATAATAAAATAATAATTAAATTGTTTATTTAACTTACAAACTATGTTAATGCGACAATAATAAAAAAACTATAATCTACCTATTATTATGATTACTAAATCACTAACTAATAAGTTAGTTATCTTGTCGGCTGGACCGCATACACGCGACTCACCTCTGTACCATTCCGTGAGAGATGGCACCGCACCGATTCACGTATATACAGTCCAACCGACCAGCAATCATGTTTAGAATGCTATTGGGGCTACCCCGCACCCTGCACACCAGAGACGCACACCTCTTTCGCATAATCGTATAGAAACAATTGACTTGAGCGTCTGCGAACATCCCTGATGCGCTGCAGAAACGAGGCAGCCCACCAGCACCCGGAACGCGTTGTTGTATTGAACACGGAGAGTGCCGTACGACTTCTGCGTATATCTGGCCCACAATCTGCACGTGTAAAAAGTGGTGCAATATGCTCGAAAGAGAGTGATTTTTACCTTAAGTGAACAACGCGCAAATCTGCGAGCCAGCATATTCGCCCTTATCGACAACGCCCTCCTCTCGCGTTCAATATCAGGGTCATCATTAAGACCAGGAGTTAAGACATGACCAAGATATTATTATATGAATACAGCTCTTTCAAAGTATAGAAGCCAATTGGTTGAGTGCGTCAAACCCCAGGAGACAAGATATATTGTGGCTAAATCTAAATAAAAAATATATTGTTTCTTAAATATACCTAAGCCCCTATCTGAAGCGGTTATTATAGTCTATAAGGTAACAGATTAGGCTTACTTCAGGTATAATATGAATTATTAATAAGCTTACGGTAGTTGGATATGGCCGTGTGAGGCCAAGAGCTCCTAAAAAAATTAAGAATAAAAATATGATAGTTGTTACAAACAAACACACATTCGTATCTGTCCCATAATATCTATTGTATAGACAGTACCGTGAGATTGTTCATAGAAGTTGCTCAATCACTTACTATGGGTGCCGTTACGTGATACACAGACAGCATGCTAGATTTTTTCTCGGTTGATTTAGTACCAGCTATTTTTGTTCTATGTTAATATCAGTCTACAGTTAAGAGCTGATTCATTCATTTAATCTTGTATCGGTAACACATTAACGTAACCCGTGTGAGTTTTCTACTATAGTATAATAGTTTAAGTTTGCTTTCTAATGATGAAGAAAATAGGAGTTTTATTAATCGGTGGGAAGTATTTTTTAGTATACAACAAGCTAGCGATGTGTATTCGAATGTGTTGACAACTCTATATGTAAGGTAGTAGGTATCGATTGTACACAATTATATTCGAATAATCGAATATCTTTCGAATTTATCGATGGCTGACTGATAGATTGACTGCACGAATGGCTTAGTGGTCTAAGTGGTGACCTCGCCACTATCGTTGCGCCGAGTGTTGTGGGTTCGAATCTCAAACGGGACAAAACTTTGTGAAATCCACAAATGGTTGTTCCGAGTCTTAGTATTCTTTGTGTCCCTTGTCTTAATGTTTGTAAAGTCCCTGCGACACAGGAATTATTGTGCGGGTTACGAAGGTTAGGAAGAAAGGAAGGAGGAGGTCTTATGAGTCTCTTTTGTTAGGCAACTCGCAATAGTGGCACGGATTCTGGTAATGTGCCCGGAAAAAAACAATAGGCTCCTGCCCATGGGTGCTAAAAGTAAATAGGGAAATGTGAGTGGTTTTTACTTACCCCTTTGGGATTACAAAAGCATAAGTCTATGTAGAAAATACGAACATATCTGTATGGAAAACTAGCTTTATCTAAAACAATTTCTAGTAAGGTGTATGTAAACCGTTTACAAAAACCATATCACAAAAGTGGTGTCCGGGGCAATGTGAAAACATGAATGGTTGTCAGTGGCCGAAGATGAAATTTAATTTTCCTCAGCTCAGAGGGGCTCAGCAGAGTTAAGTCCACTCGGACGTATTGCATGTTCTATAGTTACTACGAGATAGCCATAGACATTTGATTTTAATAGAGTTCGGTCCGTGTTAACGTACTATCACTATAAGTTTATTTTTTAGACTAGGGTTGTGTAGCGATTAATGTAACTGCATGAGGTCTCGGGTTGAATCCCAGGTCAGCCGAACAGAAAGTTATTGGGTTTTTCTGCCAATAAATTTTCAATAGCAGTCCAGAATGAGTAAGTTGATGGTGTGACACACTCTCCCATCTCAACAAGCATGTAGAGCCGTTGTTCCTGCGCCTGATCTCTCTCCGGTCGTGTCTTTTTGCCGTCACATTGGACTATGTGAATTAGGGAATAGAGACTGCACTTAGGTTTGCGCATATACTCGTGGACTATAATATCTCCTGCGCAGATTGCCAGGGTTAAGATTGGCCGCCGTTTGGTCTGAAGAATCTTCTAAACCCATGCATGAGTATTTCAAAAGAAATGGAATACAAATACCTATTTACTGTAAGTATTCGATTCATTAACACAAGATATCAATTACAAATTCAAACAAGCGAGTTCAACAACTCTGTATAACTCGGCTGTTTGAATTTGAAATCGATAGCATGACTGCTAACACAAGACGTTATCGATCGGACATTGAAAAAAAAAGTGATTCAGCTACTTATCTTTCGACTTGGCGTTTAATACAATCTTCGAGTGCGCTCATTAAAAATTCCATAATGTTTATTTCCTTAGTAGTGTTGATCATGCTGATGCGTGAAGAAAAAGAATCGGATCACAAAGCGTATATCTTTTTTATGTTATTGGGTTTGTAAACGTATAGTTTTATGATTAAGCTTTTAAACTCTTGTCATATAAGGAGTATCATTGACCTTGCCAATCTTGCATTAAAAGCATAGCTGTTTTGTCAGCGTGAAACTATAAACACCCGGTGTCTGAAGCGAGTGAATAGGTACCTTCTAGGCAAGCGTCCTTCATCGTCGGCCACATAGTGTCTTAACATCAGGTGATATCGTGGCCAAACGCAAGTCTACTCAGAATAAAAAAGCTGATCAATGACGTGTTAAAATCAAACTCATGTTTAGTGAATTGATGGGTAGTCACAACAGTTGACATGCCTTTAACCATCTGTTAATGATATTTTTCGTCTTTTCTTCTGATTCGAGATTCTAAGATTCTGTAAATCTGGATACAAGTCTGGCCATAGAAATGTAACACGCGGATACCATCTCCAGGATTCCTCATTTATGGCGACTGCCAGCTCCAATCTTTAGCGGTAATTTTACATAAAATTTATGGAAACTGGAGTCTACCAGTCGGTGGAGATGGTATGTAGTTATCACAGATTACGCGTGTGCAGGAAAACTAAAGATTGCCAAAGTTGCTTAAGGAAACATTGTGTTGTCAAAGTCAATCTTTAAGCATTGCTTTGTCACATCAACAAGGAAATCAAAGATCTTTTACACGCCATAAGCTACCATAACGCCTACTATAGTAATTTTTTTATTTTGATTCATAAACTTCAGATTTCCGCACTCCTTCTCCGTTTAAATTTAAACTCCTGCTTGCAAAATGCTTATAAAGAGGTACCAATTTCTCTCTTCATATACTCTCTTCACTTATTAATGGTTTTATAAACCATAGCAATAGCATCCGTATACGTAATAAGTGCGAGCACACTAAGCCCGTGAGAGGGATACAACAGTGATTTTCACAACACCTCACTGAATATTCAATTTTGTTTACAAAGACCCGTGTATAACAAACTGACACACATACAATTTTCATGCGAATCTTAGAGATCCCATCTCTCACTTACTCTTACTTTAAACCTTACAAGAGTGAGGGAACCGGATAGAGGATGATGCTCAAAGAAATCCGGGTTTAAGCCCGGGTTCAGAAGGGCAGTGGACAGCCACTTTGAAATCTTAATTCGGAATCCCAAGTTGATATTGTGAGATTTTGTACTGCGGAGTAAATTTTTGATGAATGGCGAGAAAGCTAATTGCTATCAAATTTTAATTTAGATTTGTTTATAACTGAGTGATGATAGAAATGCTTTGAGGAAAATTGGTTTTAATTGTAGATACTTGTGGTATACAAAATGATTTTCCTTTTTTATTCAGCGTACATTTTTCTTGTTCTTCGTGTCCTATATTCTGTCTTTCATTATTTTTTTTAAGAATTTATTAATAGACCGTACTACTTTTATAGGTCACTTTTCTAGACGTTACTTTGTGTAATTTTTTTAAGTTTTTTAATAATTAATTACTTACTGTCATATCAATTTCCTTTTTTAATATAATTTATGTATATGAAAACACTATGCATGGATGCACGCAAATTGGTAAGATTATTATTAGTTTCTTTTTTATTTAAATGACATTATTTGTTTGTATTTTTGTATTTTGTTTAATGTAAGTAATGTCACTTTATCATAATTTCTCTAACGAGCAAAAATATATTTTTTTTTTTATTGTTAATGCATGCCGTGGCAGCATATAAGTAAAGCAGCACTACGTAATGTATCCGTATTTATGTGTTATCACAATGTTTTTTTTTATTAGTGTATGCTTTGTTGGTTGTCCATAAATAAATAAAAATAAATAAATCTGACGAACTATGTCAACATGACATCTGAATTATAAATGCGCCCACTCATATTGATAATTGTACACTGTCCTTCAGTATCATACCTAATGAGTGAGCTCGCTTTACTTAGTGTAGACACTTTTCATGCTATCTAAGTACAGTGATGACACATCTGTGGTTTAAATATTTGTTTTTTTTAATAAAATAAACGATTAGTAGCATTAACCCTGTTAGAAAATTAGTTGACCACTTTGCTTCATCGGTTTTGGGGTATATAAGCTTTCGCATATGCTCAAGCAATCAGTTTAGTTTTCTATTTCTAGATCCGACAAAGAGTTTTAGTCTTTAGAAGATTGTTCCCTATATTACATACATACTCTGTTGGCTCCGAGATCCAAATTGTGACTTAACAGTCGATACGAGAGTTTGCCACTTTCTTCATTCTTTGATTGTTTCCCGCCTGTCGTTGGCTTGAAGCTCTAACAGATCCGATTCCACAGTACCACTCCAGTGATATCTTGGACGACCAACGAGACATCACCTCTGTCCCGGCCCAGATAGGCTTTCTTAATTTCACTATCCTCTATTACGTAGATACTCGTAACATTTTAAAAAATTCAGCTATTAGGTAAAACATACACCCTAACAGTATCAAAACACCTAAATAAGTCAAGGCAAATAACTTACAATATCACCCCAACTATAAAACAAGTTAAAACAAAGTGTAAGTGAAGTAGTGTTCTAGTGTCGCGTTGTTGAAATAATCGAGTGCGACAAGTGTCGCGCGGGCGACAAACACGGGGAGCAAGACAGATACAGACTGTCAACATGTTGCGAGCGACAATAAAGGTCGGAATTGTTTTAGAACAGCGAACCATGTACAAAGGAATTGTAAATTTGTAATTTATAAGAATAAAACTGCCGCACTAAGAATAATTCAAATAATGGACAGAAAGGACACCCAGATTCGGTACAACTATGTATATGTGGATACACAAATTTCTATCTTGCCCAAAATGTAAGTGACCATGGCTGCTGAAAAGCAACCGAAACGTCGGGGAAAGTGTAAACCTAAATATAAATAGATTTAAATAATTTTATTAGCTTATAAATTAGTAAAATAAAATCAATAGTAGTAGTAGTGTAATAGTTTCAAAATTTTGTAATACAGTGATAACTAAACAACGCGATAAAATCCGTATATAGTAGTTTAATTTCAATGGTAGATATTTGTTGATATAGCAATGCCCACCTTTCGATCCATTGCCAGAGCCTTCAATTCCCTTGTATAATAATAATATAATATTCTATCACATACATACAACACCATCTAGCCCAAACTAAGCAGAGCTTGTACTATGGGTACTAGACAATGGATAAACATACATATATACAATTTTTTTTTAAATGCATACTTCATATTATACATAGAACACCCAGACCAAGTCAAACATCCATGTTCATGCACACAAATGTTTGACTTGTGTGGGAATCGAACCCGCGACCTCAGGCGTGGCAGTCGGTTACACTAACCATTACGCCATCGATGCCGACAATGTACATACATACATATGTTTATTATTTAATTCATGTTTATCTACATAGTTTACGAGATCCAGTATATTTTTAGGTCTACTAAACGGAATTAGAGAAAACGTAATTTAGATATTTGTTTTTAGTTTTTTTTAATCCATCATAGGAAAGATTCTTGTATCGATAAAGGACACTTAAATACCCAAATCTACCAAACCTTTAAATCACATCAAAATTAGTTTAGCATTTCATCATCATCATTAGAATAAACATATACATAAATAGATAGACAGAGAGAAACGAAAATTTAAATACCACTGTTTTCTAATTTCTTTTAGTTGATCTGTGTACAAGGCTAAACATATATTTTTTTTCCTATTGAATGTTCGCGTAAACGAACTCTTACCTTTATATTGTGCAAACACAAGAACGCAGGGTGCGTAGGGGAGAGGCTATTGTCTTACGAACACTTCAGTAAATGGAGCGTTGTGCTTTTTAATGCATCGATGTGCATTTACAGGCACGCCGCTAGGGAATACTGGAGTGTGGGTTTGATGCTCGGTTAGAGGATAATAATAGAATTAATTTTAAGATTAGTGAACTGGAACTGAAATGGGTAAATATTAACGATATGCAAAGCCTTGGTAGCGCAGCGGTAGCAATCGCAACCGTAGTACATGCAGTCTTGGGTTCGATGCCCGGTCGGAAAAAGTGTTATCGGGTTTTTCTGTCAAAAAATTCTCAGTAGCAATACGGATTCCATCACTGTGACCAGTAGAAGGAAACAGAATCGAATTTCAAACATTTTGGTCATGATACGATTAATAATTTATTAATTAATTTTCCCATATGTCCCTGCGGGTGTAGCCAGTGGTGTTTTACGCGATCGTGCAATCAACTATCACTCGTGGCATATAATAGACTGGTTTATTTTTCACAATGCCAATTAGTTTCCGTTAAGACAGGTGTCATTCTGATGTATTTCAGATTACATTTAAGATCACTATAACATTGGTATGTTTATTATATACATGGTTTACACCTATGTCCATGAACAAGGCAGACGATTTACACCCCATTTCTCTAACTATAGTTTTGTCCTATGTCATAAGGGACGAGCCTTTCATCGTCTGCCAACCCAGAATCCATGCCGCAACTAAGAATAACCAAGTATCACATAGTAACACATTATCCGATTATCAGAGGGTCACGGGTTCGAACTCACGTCGCGCTCCTCTGACTTTCGGAAGTTATAAGACGTTTCGATATTATGTGCGTATTGATTGACCATTATCGCCTGCTCCGTGCCTCGGAGAGCACGTTAAGCCGTCGGTCCCGGCTGCCATGAACATTTATGGCAGTCGTTATTGGGAAGTCAGTGCCCTATAATATCCTGACACTGGTCTAGGGTATCGTTAGCCTTCGGGTTGCGAAGGTCAGGTGGCAACCGCTCCGTGTAAAAACTGATATCCAGTCACATCCGGTTAGACCAGAAAAGCCGACCCCAAGTGACTTGGAAATAATAAAGGCTAGGAAGAGGAGGACATAGTAACACATTATCCGATCCCGGGAATCGTACCTGCGACCTTCTAATAGCTATCACATTCACAACCGAGGCACAACCGAATCAGTCTCATGAAAGCAATATTTAAAAATAAAATGTACTACCCGTACATGTACTACTCAATAATTTCCGGCTATCCTCACGACCCTCCTCTCCACTGGGGTACCGACAGAGCAAACTGAAAGTCAATCACATCGAAGGCGCGTTAATCCTTCTCGTGTAGTTCCTGACAAACAAACAGAGGGCGCCACCCCTACACACAGAACTGTCAAACGTCTTGAAAATGTCCACATCAATTTATTAACATTTGATTTTAGTTAAGTCTGTAGTTATTCAAAATTAAAATCTGTTTATCATGTAGGTCACAAAGTAACACTTATAGACGTCAATGTAAATTTATAATTACATTTACCTGTTGTCATGTTCAGCAAGGCAAGGGCGTAGAACCAATGAGAAGAATAGACAAGAAACTCACGCCCACTCTTTTCAATCGCCAAGTTTACAGTATCGTATATTTTTTTGGATTTTAAATTTTTTTATTCTTTTCTTTTTAGGGCTCCGAGAATACCAGCGTTGTAGTCTATACTGCAACAATAGCTGACGCAGTTGCCTAATTTGATCTCCATGTACCGCCTTCTGTTAAATTGTATTTTTCTCAATAAAGATTATGTATCTATGTATGGAGATACAAATAAATTTTATTTGTATCTAAATACATACATACATAAATTCACGCCAGAGGGGTAGGCAGAGACTACGGATTTCCATTTGCTACGATCCTGACACACTTCTCTGGCTTCATTCACTTTCATAACATTCCTCATACACGCTCGCCGGTTTAAGGTGCTCTTAACCTGGCCTTTATCCAGAACGTCTCCGATCTGATCAAGAAACGTATTAATATTGTATTTATTCATTGTATCTAAATACAATGAATAAATACAATTGAACAGAAGAATAGAAAGAAAGAACATGTAGCACACATGGAAATCAAATTAGGCACTGCGACAGCTATTGTTGCAGTTTAGACTACAATGCTGTTAATAAAACATTTCTCTTTCTTTCTTTATTTCTACTATCGGCGATGCAAAAACGTGTCGTAGTCAGAATGGTGGTATCAGTGCCTCGTTGCCGCATTGATAGTGAATGTGGCTTCCGTGGCTCTAGGTTCGATTAACAGGCAAAGTGTTATTGGGATTTCCTATCAATTTTTTTTTTAGTAGCAATAAGGGTTTGGGGTCTTTGGGGCCTTCTAGTGTGTAAGTGGTACTTAAAACTATAGCCAGCGAAAATAAAATAAATACACCACTGTTTATGGTTTCTAGGAATATAGGCGTGTGTCTATGTCATTTGATTTAAGGATATGTTTATATTTTTAATATATGTCCTCCAGACCGAATTTCATTCACGGCAGCCAATATTAACGGAGACTGACCATCTGCGCAGGAGATTTGATAGCGCGCATGCGTGTGCGCAAACACAAGTGCACTCTCTATTCCCTCACTCTCATCATCCGATGGGATGGTAATCCGACACGATCGGAGAGAGATTAGACGCAGGACTAACTGCTTTACGTGCTTTCCGAGGCACGGGCTGTCTCACACCGCCAACTTCCTAACTCCGGGCTGCTATTGTGATTTCTTAACAGAAAATACCGAATAACTTTTTGTTGGCCCGACCCGAGATTCGAACCCAAGACCTCATGCACAGCAGTCGCATTAACTACCGCTGTGCCACGGAGACAGTTAGAACTACTGTTTGGGTTAAATGATCAACTGTTAAGCTCGGGGTATTGCAATTGAACCCACTTTTAATGTTTTTGTTTTGTGTGGTGTACGAACCCGCTACACTCGGTGCAGCGGCGGCAGCGATGCGATCACTTAAAGCACAAAGCCATCTGTGCAGTCAAATCTGGCTCATTATACGACTGCGGGACTTCACTTGTGACCGCAAACATAAGCGCAGACCACAAGGCCTACAAGACCTACCTCACTTACTTACCCTTTAGCCGTCAAACAAAAAGTCGCTATCAAAATCAGTTCACCCATTTCGAAGTTAAGATGTCACATACAAACTGACACACAAGACTTTAAACTCATAACACCTCCATTTATTCGTAGAAGGTCAATAATAAGTCGGCTAGTATAACTAAGAAATATAATTTGCCACTTTCTGTACATTTCACTGTAATGTCATTCGGCGTTGAATCAAACGGCACGATTGTCGCACCGCCATCTATAGATGTAATGGAAGCTGGTACTTAAATCATAGACGGAAGCGGAAGCGATGATAACGTATATTCTTGAAAGAGTAGGCAGAGGTGAAGTTTATACAGCCACAATTTGCCAGTTACGTTGTAAGTTAAATGTAAAAGGAGTCGAGTTGAATGAGATGTACAAAATACATTTCTAGTCTCCGTGCTGGTAAACATTACAGAGCTTAATAGTGTATACCCGGTTCATTTCCAGACTACAAACTGAGAGTTGCCTAATAGACAAACACAGTAACACTGTCATGGTCGGCCTCGATGGCGTGGTGGTTAGTGTAACCGACCACACTTGAGGTCGCGGGTTCGATTCCCGCACAAGTCAAACATTTGTGTGCATGAACATGGATGTTTGTCTTGGTCTGGGTGTTTCTATAATATGTACCTATGTATTTACAAAAAAAGTAAGTATATATGTATGTTTATCCATTATCTAGTACCCATAGTACAAGCTCTGCTTAGTTTGGGCTTGATGGTGTTGTGTGTATGTGGTAGAATATTATATATTATATTACTCTAGCCGACAATCGTTTGTAATGCATTCACACGTTAACTACTTAATCGATTATCGTGAAATTTAGCTCACACTATGTCAGGGGTAAGAAAAATATAGAGTACCTTTCTTCCAGGAACAAGTACTGTTGCCAAGGGATTGAAAATTGACATTACCTTAACATAAAATTTACGCAACCAAAGCCGCGGACAATATGTAGTTTATTATAATTTATTGACACTCACATGTTACTACAGCCGTGGACATTGGTGTGGTTTATATGTTTACCTGAAACAGCTACTGTTTATATCCCAAAAGACAAGAAAAAAGAATTCATTTAACGGTTTACGCCTTATTGAATAGGTACCTAACAAACATCAAAATATCTTCATAAACTGTCACATTTACAATATTCATAGGCGAATCTTGATACAGCTCCCCTCGACCTCTCATCACTCACAGTCGTACATTAACTGTCACTGCTCATGATTAATCGCAATCGGAGCCGCACAGGTGATGCCATTCGTATTAATTGCAAACACCGACGCCTTTGTCCAAGCCACTGATTGTAACCTTTTGTACTAAGACATTCACCCATTCACTCACTCGTTCATTCGAATTACTTCTTTATATCAACGTTTCATTTGTCAAAATCAGACCGCCCCGTCATAGCATTGAGGTGTTAAAATTAAAATTAGTGTTGTGCTCTGATTAATATGTGAAGAATGATAGATTCATTAGTGTGAATAGATGCGGACTGAGTGATTTCTTATGACGGCTTGACTGTAATGTATAACGAAAATGTATAGCCGTATTTTTATAAGATAGTCAAAGTCAAAGACAAAATCATTTATTCATTTAGGTCACAAAGTAACACTTATGAACGTCAAAATATATAGGTTAGTAAGTTTACTAAGTTACTGAAGCTACATTTAGGTTAGTTGCTAGGTTCAGGCAAAGTTTATGATAAGAAACCTGCAAGAAACTCACGGCCACTCTTTTAAATCGCCAATTAAATATAATTTCAGTATTTTATCTTTCAAGAAATGAGCGTACTCCTTTTTAAAAGGCGGGCAACGCATTTGTAACTCCTCTGGTGTTGCGGGTGTCCATGGGCGGCGGTAATCGCTTATCATCAGGCGATCCGAGGCGATCCGTCTGCCCGTTTGCCACCGTCATATCATAAAAAAAAAAAATATCAAGAAAGTGTTGCAGCCATTATGCCATATATATCTTACTATATAAATCTAAAGCTTATAACAATAATTTCAAATAAATAATTACTGAATAATGTAAAGAAGATGAAATAATAAGGATTTTGTGGTATTATTTAATATTATATCTGTAATAGTCAGTAGGATGGCATGAGGGCGCATACACTTACACTTTGTGACAATGCAAAGGCAGTCCGTGACTAAATGCGATTGTGCATTCATATGTTTATGAATAAAGACAGTGGTAGGAGACTGTTGAAGTACTTATACAGAAGGCTTAAGTTTATGACCATGCAGTCAAAGGGTAGTTATTTATTGCACTCTTTACCGATGGTGGTTTGAATCATACAGTCTCATGTCTATACAGGGTATCCGGTAATTAATGGATAACCTTCAAATGTCTTATAGTAAAACATAAGGCAGTTCAGAAAAATAAAATTATATATATATTCAAAAGTGCAAGCTATATAGCATAGCATACTTTTGACTGTCTATCTATTAGCATAATTAGTGTTTATTAATAAAACAACGAAAAACCGATGGATTTCATTCATTTAAGGTCGTAGTATACAAGAAAGTTATACATGGTAATTAAAAAAAAACACATATCTCAGGTAGTAGTTAGGATAGATTTTTTAATATTTTTCCTGTACGGCCATCAGTTCCACTATAAGATATTTCCAGGTTATCCATTAATTACCGGACACCATGTATAAGAGAATTAGTGAATTTTACCCATTTCCAGCTATAAATTTAAGTCCCACATTATGGAGGTTTTTTTTTTACGTGGTAAAAGGCTATGACGCATATCCCTCCGCGGGGGCGGGCGGAGGGATTATGTCGGACTCGCCGAGGTAAAAGAAAGATGGAATAATAGTAAAGTACCTCCCGGAATACCGACTAAACCTACCACGGTGTTCCTCGACAAAACCACTATCGACGGGGCCGCGCGAATCGCTTTCGCATGCGGTCGCGACCCTACTGTCTCCCCCCTAGAGGGGAGACGGACTCGACACAGAGGCGCGCGTGGGAACACGCACGCCGCCTCTCGGACCTGGTGCTGAACGGATGGCGGGCAGGCCCACAAAGCCCACCACCCCCAGGTCAAACCTCTGGGAGGCTGGAGGTCATCTCGCGCCCTCCGGCGCCCGGCTCTGCGGTTGGGGAGAGAGTTTAAACGCTCCCTCTCCCGCTCCGCCGCCTCCTTGATGGAAATCACTTCCTTGCAAATGGAGGCGACGGCGTTCCACGACCTCTCACTCTGGACCATAGACTGAACTACGGCCGGAAGCGAGAGGGCAACCGATCCGACTGCCGCGATCAAATCACGGTGCTGCGACGCCCAGGCGGGGCAAACCGCCAAACTGTGCAGCGCCGTGTCCTCTCCTCAACAACGTCGCGGCAGTCGCCGCAGTGGTGACAACCGGGCGTCTCTTGCTCCACTACGCCATCGAGGCCGACAATGAAACAACAATGCTTATTGTCTTTGCAACATATGTATGTATCATTCAGGGATAAAGACGTAAGACTAGTTTGTTATTAGTCTTATATATATATCCATAAACTTAGCTGTAAGTCTCTTTTACCAAAAATAAATAAATACGCAGTGGTCTATTTATTTATGTCATAGAGACTAACAGTTAAATATAATACAACAAATAAGACGACTATAGTGACATTCACAATTCGCCAGCTAAGTAATAGAGAGCAAGTACTGCCTGTCTATCTGGCACAATTTTAGATCCTTGCTACCACTGACATTATTTGACAGAAAAGCGCAATTATACTTTTCGACCTGGGAATCGAACCCGCGACCTCAGGCATAGCTGTCAAATTAACTATCGCGCTATTAAAGCATATATCTATGAATGACATAGCAATTTAAAACGACGTCTTTAAAAAACTATTCATCAAAAAATAATCTCCCTAATACTCTAAATCGTCTATCAGCCACGTAACAGACGCGTCTATCAGAATCACATCTGATTATTGAACAGTTAGAAAATATCAATATAATCATTCGTTCGTTTTATTTCATACGTTGAATGATATTTGATAGATCCGGCCCCTTGTTAGCGATAAATACCAGTCATTCAAACAGGAATTATTAATTTCTCAATATCAGTGCCCTAGAGATAATATGGGCGTTGGTATAATTTCAAATTAAAATGCTCAAATTGAAGGCCGACAAGATAGTAGGGATAGTGTAATGGAGAAGTGGTCACCTTGTGAGCCACTGAGCCGAGTGTTGTGGGTTCCATTACTTCAATTCAATTTAAGAGCCAAGCTCTTGTCGGTGGAGTCTCTTCCATAATCTCTTGATACGACTTAACTTTTACCTTTTCTTTCACTTGATCTATGAATGTCCTCCTTGGCCTGCCTCTTCCCCTTCTGCCTTCTATTTTTCCTTCAAAGATGTTTCTTATTATAAAAGTGTCATGTCGTATCAAGTGGCCCAACATTTTCCCTCTTCTGTTCTCTGTTGTTTTTAGAATATGTCTCTTTTCCTTTACCATATTTAGAACTTCCTCCTTTGTTTTTCTTTCAGTCCAACTTATTCTTTCCATCCTACGCCAACACCACATTTCAAACGCTTCCAATCTCTCTCTGTCTCTTTGTTGGTTCACAAATAGTTGTTCAGAGTTTAGATGTCCTCTGTGTCCGTTTAAATGTCTGTGAAGTAAGCAAAAAAGTAATTTAAAAGAAAAACAAAAGAGATCAAAAATGGCTGTTCTGTGTCTGGGTGTTCCTTGTGTCTGTTGCTGTGACATTTGTAAAGTCCTATGCGACCACAGAAAATATCTCTATTGTGATAATTATTTTCTTTTTATAAAGGACAACTCTAAAAACGACACAGGAATAAATCCTTTGTCGCGGAGGGCATTCAAACAAAGAACACCCAGACTCGGAACTACCATTTGTAGATCACACAAATATATTTGTCTCGTGTGGGATTCTAACCCACATCAATGGGGTAGTAGCAGTGGCGTGGCGACCTCTTAAACCACTACGCCATCAGATCTGTGCAGTCAACTATTACTACATTTCATTTTGTGCAAATTTGATGCGATTTTCTCAGCGAGCATCTTACAAGATATCGAGTATAACAGGTTCAATTACGCAAGAAACAAACGTTTGTGATATTATTATTCAAGTTTGGGTTTTCTTTGTGTCCACGTCGGTATATCCCCGAAGGGGTAGGCTGAAGTTTATTATATCGACATTTCGACGTCTATAATTTTAAGCCCCACGTAATAGAGGACATTGCTGTGTATTGGGCGTATCCGGTTGGGCATAGACCACGCAGTGAACTGAGAATTTCTTGTCAGAAAAACCTAACATCATTTTACCCGACCTGGGTAGGAACCTAAGACATCACGATCGTAAGCAAACAGAACCGCAAACTTATACAACGAAACCAACCAGCAGTCACTCGCTTATCGCTACACAATTAATCCATACACATATAAAAATCCCATTCAAATACAAATTAAAACCAGGTAACGTTAAACAGCTCAACACTCGTACTAATTATTCTGTTTGTACTGCCTACCTTTGTGGTGATGAATAGCGTGAAGAATAAAGGAGCTAATGAACTGTGGTCAGATATCCGTAGAGTAACATGAGATGGTGCTATAGTGCGCCAATTCCTTTAAGGGTATTTGTCTTTGATTGCAATGGATGAAGGATTGATATAACATATAAGTAGGTTACATAACCTCAAGACAGCTTTATTCGTATATAATTATATCAGCCCTATCTGTCTGTTCTGTCCCACTGCGGAGCACAGGCCTCTTCTCAGTGAGAGAAGGTTAAGGCATGCAGGCCCAGTTCGGGTGGCAGACTTCACACGTTTTCGAGAACATTATGGTTAACTCTTAGACGTACAGGATTCCTCATGATGTTTTTCTTCCTCGTTAAAGTGAGCGGTAATAGATAACTTACTATTTAATACGCACATATCTTCGAAAGATTTGAGGTGCGAGCCTTGAGATCAAATTGCAGACCTCTATGTGGCAGTCCAACGGTCTACTAATAGGTTAATGCTACTATCATTGGTATACCTCGAGTCAAATCTCTAGTTAACCTCTGCCGAACGATCAAGGCATGGAATTCTCTGCCAAAGCACGTGTTTCCTTTTTCCTTCAATCCTGGATCCTTAAAGCCGGTCGTGAAAAGCACCTTCCCAGGCCGTCAAAGTAGAGACCTCAACATCGTCTCGGCTGCTATGAGGACGGTGTAGAGGCCACTGCTCTTAGACCACACGATTGCTTATCATAAAGCGGAGAGTGATCATGTTGACGAGCAAAATAAAAAAATATAAAAAAGTCGGTCTGAAGTTATTATAGTCTGTGCAATCAGTTAAATGAGTGTGAAAACATTTTACTGCACGGATGGAGTAAAATAGTCGCCTCGGCACTGATAGTGTATTGAGTGATGTGAGTTCGATACACACACGGAACAAACTTTTGTGTGATTTACTAAAACTTGTATCGAGTCTAGGTGTCCGTTGTTTGAGTTTTTCTGAAGTCCCTTGCCACACAGGAATAATAATTCCTTGTTTCCTTTTTAGTATATAAAACCAATAACAGAAACATGTTCTGCTTTTCACCCTGATTTCTATAACTAGCGTAATGTGATACACGTCTATCCAACCATCCGCAGAAACACAACCATGACGCTACAAACCAAAATAAATATTTTGCCCTCCATCACAATACAGCCCCAAAACGCTTCTGACATTGATTGCCAACCAAACACAACAAAAGCAAAGAAAAATACCTCAATATGCCTGGAACGAGCCAATTAATAAGGTTTCATTCATCACACGTTGTCACCTCATCCACAATGTGCGACTTTGTCCGATTGTCCGACACACTCGTGAGTTCACACGATGGCTAATAAACCACCCACTGTTTGCCTAGGAAGTTCTATATAAAACAAAATGATGAAGCAATTTGGACGTTAATTTTTGGATGACAAAGTTCGTTTTTGAATGGTATGTGGTTTGGAGTGCGGTTATGTTTTAGTGTTGTGAATTTGTTGTAGTGATCAAATATTTGGTGTGGTGTTAAGGATTTGGTTAGATGAAATTGTTCTTGAAGTTGGAATTGGTTTTCAAATATGGAGTGCTTGATGTATTGGAACGAGCAGTAGTAGAGGCTTGCTAGTTTCGGTTTTAGAGGCTTACTAATTTCGGTATAAATGGGCCTACTTTAAGTAAGTTAAAAGGAGTACGACCCACTCATAGAATATCATTATAAAATGGCAATATATCTACTGTTGCGTTTGGTTCGGGTAGTGAGTTACTCTGCTTATGTGGACCAGTATCTCTTCTGCTATCAAAAATAAAAACGAAATTGTATAAGACATGATTACTAAGCTCTGTAAAATTTATTTTATTGCCGTAAAATTACTCTGTTTTCAATAAATATGCGTGGATTCAGGACGATTTTTAGGCTTAACGCAACAAGGGGCAAATTTATTGCTGTCTACGGGGCACATCTCCAGAGCTTGCTGCGACTGAGAATTGCCTAACACCAATAATAATTTATTTATTATACCCAAATATCACAATTAGGCCATCGAAGCAAAACTGTTTTTTAAACTCCAATTAACAAAATGCCGCCAATGAATATAGCAAATGATAGCACCATATTCAACCAACTTCTGGAACATTCCCTAATAGTAACACACCAAAGCAACATGCAAAACACCAATCAATCTCCACTTTCCTAACAGAAATAATCATTGATCGTATTTTCGTACACAGAAATAATCTCAAATATTAATAGCCTCCATCAATGCTCAAAAGAAAACATTTGTTTGTCGGTTCTCTTTCCCTCCCCCTCCCTCCCCCCTCAGAGGCTGCATGGCGTTGATTCCTTGTCCAATTAAGTAGAAAAACAGCGGGTGATTACCGGGGGCCGAAAATGACGTATTATTACTATTCTGTTAGAGACAATATTGCTATTTAAGTAGGTTCGAGGTGTAAGTACGAAGCATTTGTTTTGATAAGATTTTTTTCATTGCCATTTTTCAATAGGTACCTACGTAAGTACCAGAGGATGATATATACTTTTGAGCAAAAAAGGAGAAGTTCGTACTGATCCGCTACTGAATGCTACTATCATATTCCATTCCTTTCATCTAACAGCGAGGAAAAAAAATGAAGGAAGTAGTTTTTACTTTCGTTCCACCTTTAAACCTTTTCACTAGAGTTGAAAATGCGAATATTACCAAGTCCTAAAAACGTTAATAATATACGGTAAATGCTTACTATCATGTGTGGAATTTGGTGGTTTAAAAGAATTATAACAATACATTCATACAAACATAATTATGTCAATACAGACAACTCAACATTATAGATAAATAAAAGACGGGGAGAGGTCCCAGCTTAAGATTTTCGCTACTGTCTCCATTGTTTCGGCTTCGATCCTTAGACGGGACAGACGTTTGTGTGACTGTCGTTGTCATTTTATGTTTTGGTATTCTTTATGTCCGTTATTACAATGTGTTAAGTCACACACAAAATTATCTCTAGCGTTTTATTTAAAACGATATTGAGTTTAAATCTACGTAGTTTGTCTGGGAATTACTTTCTTAGAAAAATCGCATCCAAACAGCTTGTGCTAGTGGTAAGTAGGATTTTTAGGCTGCTTTAGGAGACGTCGTGCTGTTAGTAGTAGAGCAGTGCGATCTTTTCCCTTTTCGCTGGCAGCATAGCGATTCCAAGGCAGCGATAACCTAGTGGAAAATCGTCGGACTGCCACGGAGAAGTCTCGAATTCGATCCCAAGACGCGCAAATCTGACTTTTCAAAGTTATGTGCGTATTAAATAGTTAATTTAGCGCTAGCTTTAACAGTAAGGAATACATCGTAAAGAAACCTGCATATCTGACAGTACTACATAATATATTCTATCACATACACAAAACACCATCTAGCCTAAACTAAGTAGAGCTTGTACTATGGGTACTAGACAATGGATAAACATACATATATACTTTCTTTTTATAAATACATACATATTATACATAGAAACACCCAGACCAAGATAAATATCCAGGTTTATGCACACAAATATTTGACTTGTGCGGGAATCGAACCCGCGACTTCAGGCGTGGCAGTCTGTTACACTAACCACTAAGCCATCGAGGCCAAAACATGATGTTCTCGAAAATGCGCAGTCTGCCAACCCACACTAGGCCTATGTGGTGAACTATGGCCTAACTCTTCTGATACTGAGAAAAGGCCTGTGCCCAGCAGTGGAACAGTGTATAAACAGGGCTGATAAAATAGCGTTTCCTAATTCTTTTGAGTTGGAGTGTTTGTTACATAAATGTGCTAATGTCTCCCTTCTGGCTGGAGCAGTTGCTGAAATAATATGTTAACCACACATTAAAAAAAGTCCTATGACTTCACAATCTCTAAAACGTCTGAAATTATGATGTAATAAGTTTTAACTTTAAGACGTTTCGCAGACGACCGCCTTTTTTTCCGGACAGTAAATCCAGCTCTGTCCGTTGTAGCCCGTGAGCAAATTTGCCACGGCGGAAAGGCCTAGTCTGGTTTGTTGCCCAACGCCCGCTGGACTCAGCCGGGCATCAACACAATTTTTGTCTTCGTCCTTCATTTAGGTTATTGCAAGCATTCCATATGTTATATAATGCTACTTACCCGTCGTCTGCGGAGTGCCTAATCAAACAAAATGACAGACAAACTAGCTATATCATATCTATAGATGCACATAAGTACTTAAGTACCGGTATGTAGAGATCAAACGACGCCGCCGCTACTCGCCGACTCTCACTGACGTTGACAACAGAATTACTCGTATTATTGCATATTGCTGTACTTCTCTGATTATGATGCGATATATAGAGACTGGATACAGACGGACACACCGCCTGTAGTACAAATTACGTAGATACAATAAGCGAAAAGAAACGTACTCATAATTATATAGGTAGCTAGATTTCGCCCACGGTATTGCTGGCTTGGGAACATCATTTTCTGGATGAATGGTACCCTATGTCATTTTCTTACCGCTGACTACGTGTATGCAAAATTTCATGATGATCGATCGAGTAGTTAAGTTGTAAAAACGTAACAAACGAACGAACAAAAAATTGTCATTCGCATTTATAATATTAGTTAGGACTCAGCAAATTTTTTATAATGGATTTGTCCCTTAATAGTGTCGTTTACATAAACAAACACAAGTGTTGTGTTTGTGGAGGAAGAGATGGAATTTCTTTTTCTTTTTATTTAATGTAATATACAATTCTCAAACTAGGAATAATGCCTGTGTTGTGGGGTTTTTTTCGAACATTAAACAACAGACACAAAAACACTTAGACTTAAAACAACAACTATTGGATCATATAATTATTTATCTCGTAAGGGAATCGAACCCACAACACTCTACGTACTAGCAGTGGCGGTAATCTTTATTGGACATACTGCTCAGGGCAATGGCAAGGCGACCACTTAAAACACGACGTCATCCGTACTGTCCATAGTCATTAAGTAGGTGAGAACTATTTTGGTAAGTAAAGTCGCAAATTGGCATTTCGTTCTTACCTAATTAATAATTAGGTAAAAACGATTTTGGCCTATTTTCGCTACTTTACACTTATAATTGTACTTGGAAAGCGAAATGCCTCGGTTTGATTTCAGGGTTGCGAAAATTGTTATTGGGCTTTTTTGTCAAGAAATGTTAAAAAAGGGGTGTGGAGCCCAGTAGACCTTAATAGACTCGCCTCCTGTTACGTAAAGCCTTAAACCTTAACTGAAAAAATATGGGTGTAATACATTTCAGATTACCCATTCGGTAATATGGACATTTCTTAACAGAAAATCCCGATAACACTTCGTCAGATACAGCAGTCGAAAACTTTACGCACAGCAGTCGCATACACCACCACAGCGCCACCGATGCAGTCATGACCAACAAATATATAATAATATTCTAATATATAATATTCTACCACATAAACACAACACTATCTAGCCCAAACTAAGCAGAGCTTGTACTATGGATACTAGACAATGGATAAACATACATATATACTTTTTTTTGTAAATACATACATATTATACATAGAAACACCCAGACCAAGACAAACATCCATGTTCATGCACACAAATATTTGTCTTGTGCGGGAATCGAACCCGCGACCTCAGGCGTGGCAGTCGGTTACACTAACCACTACGCCATCGAGGCCGACACATATGTACTGGTACCTAATAAAAATTGTACTACTCCCATTAGTTCTAACTCAAAACCGTTTATATAACCCTCACCTAACCAGCTATTAGATCCTAAAATATGATAATATCAAAATAGTAACTGGATCCATTTTTTCCTAACTTAGTATCTGGTTCTTAACTAGTTTTTCCAACGATGAGCGGCGTGTTAACCCTGCGGCGGCGCTGCCACGGCCAGGACCCACTGCGACGAGGGAACCGCGTTTTTTAACAGTGCGTGTTAACAACGAGACCCAATCAATCATCGCGCCCCTTGATTTAATATTGTCATAATAATAAAAACTCGCGTTAACGTATTCTTGTGTGCAGATGCGACAATCGTGTGTTTGTGATGGATTAAGGTTACTGTTTATTGCCTTTCTTATGAATCTTCTGCAGTTTTAACCAGAAAGTGATCTTTATTCCAAAGTGGGTGGTGGGTATGGCTAAATTAAGCTAGTTCCTGCTCCTTAAAAACGTATAGGTATTAGCAAAATTTTAGGATCATATTACCAATCAGTAAAATCTATTTAGGAGAATAACCTAGAATTTGCTTGTGATTATTTTTATAAATAGTCTGATGACTATTTATAAAAATACGTAAGTCGTAACGTAACAAAATACCTAGATCCTAAAATGATTTCTATGACACCTTAATATTCTACATTATATTAGTTCTTTTATCAAAGTAAATTAGCAAGCACTGTAAAATATAAAAAAGGACTCCTTCCATCCAAGAAAAAAATCAACAAGGTAAATAAAAAATGTGATACATTTAGTCCAAAAGTATTTGCAACAAACTCACGTATACGCAATATCGCATCTGCACATTAATCTATGCCCACAATCGTCTTCGCGTTTTATAGCTGATGACCTTTTTTGCCCCACTTCGGCAAAGCTTTTGACACCTGCGCGATAGCTACTTTAATTTGCCCCGGGTTTAATGCGGTTGAAACATCAATAACACTTAGCGACGCGGCGGTCTCGCGGACCGGCCGCCGGTAATTAAGGGTTAAAATTGACACGTTAGCGAACATAATCATGGCTCAGAATATTCCGCGTGTGGACTTTTATTATAATGCGCTGTTTGAAGGTTAATATTTATAAAGACAGCTCTGAACATCTGTTCTATTATTCTTAATAGAGCTCAACTCCTGGAATTGGCTGATTTTTAATTATCAATTATCATTTCCTGTATTCGAACTAGCATCTTCATTATAGCACCAGCTACTTACTTCCAGACGCCCAGACCTTAACATTTTGATAACGACAGTAATGACTTCTCTCTTTTTAAATTTATAATTCAAAGTAATAGTACTTATTTAAAAGAAGACGTTAAATATCAGTGTTGCCATGTCTGTTGCAATACTTACGGATATTAAATTGATTTTGCTCGTTTAGGCCAATTGTCATCATTTATGACGCAACCTGATCAAAATTATCTATACTAATATTATAAAGCTCAAGAGTTTGTTTGTTTGTTTGCTTGAACGCGCTTATCTCAGGAACTACTGATCCGAATTGAAAAATTATTTTAGTGTTGGATAGCTCATTTACCAAGGATGGCTATAGGTTATATAACATCACGCTACGACCCACGGGGCGGCGCAGTAATCATAAATACGGGTGAAACCGCGGCCACATCTAGTTATGTGATAAATTGGAAACAAGAATATAAAAACTCAGACAAATAAACATAGCTATAACAAATAACAATTAATAGTTAAGGATATATTCAGGATATAAATAATGGATATTATTGCGACTCCAAAATAAAATACATAAAAAATTGTTTTAGGATTATCCATTCTTTACGAGACCCCTACATATTATATACGCGGAATACGTCT
Source organism: Catocala nupta (assembly GCA_963675205.1). Classification (NCBI taxonomy): domain Eukaryota; kingdom Metazoa; phylum Arthropoda; class Insecta; order Lepidoptera; family Erebidae; genus Catocala; species Catocala nupta. The sequence goes on from OY776093.1 coordinate 27,445,051, forward strand.
TTGCCTAAGCGAATACGTATTTTGCAAGTTTTGTTTAAGCACTAGTAACACATAAGCCACGTAAGCAACTAACGTAATGCAGGGCCCGATCCAGTCACCAATAACTTTAACACAACGCGCTGCTACTAATAATTAATCAGCAGCAAAGCCAATAAAACAATAATTATCCGACTCGCATTGATCTCGAAATTAGACCAACGAGCCACTTAAAACTGAAAATAAATCTATTCTTAAAGTTTTGCATTCAGTTTGCTAACTAATGAGTCCACTTTTTCGAATCCTATTTCTCTTTATAACTCGTCACAGCGGTAACAAAAACGCAAATGAAATGTAATAATTGAACATTCGCCGAGTGTCGTGTGTAAAAAACAACAGATATCATCTATATAGATTATCCGTGGTACATTTGCGCGGGCGCACCGCCGCGGTATGTGTGAGGAATGCCGACACGCATGCGTCCAAATTTGTTACACACCCTCTTGTCAAAAAACTGTGGGACTTTTGAGAGTTGGTATAAGGTACAAGCGTCGTCGGGCACGCCACGATCGTGGCGGTAAGTCCCGTGTTTGAGGAGTGGCTAGAGAGGCGGCATGGCGCCCTCACCTTCCGGCTGACACAGGTACTGACTGGCCACGGTTGTTTTGGCCGGTTCCTGTGTCGTATACGCCGGCAAGAGACGCCCGGTTGTCACCACTGTGGCAACTGCCGCGACGTTGTAGAGAACACGGCGCTGCACACTTTGGCGGTTTGCCCCGCCTGGGCATCGCAGCGCCGTGAGTTGATCGCGGCAGTCGGATCGGTTGCCCTCTCGCTCCCGGCCGTAGTTCAGTCTATGGTCCGGAGTGAGAGGTCGTGGAACGCCATCGCCTCCTTTTGCGAGGAAGTGATTTCCATCAAGGAGGCGGCGGAGCGGGAGAGGGAGCGTTTAAACCCTCTCCCAAACCGCAGAGCCGGGCGCCGGAGGGCGCGCGATGACCTCCAGCCACCCTGAGGTTTGACCTGGGGGTGGCGGGCTTTGTGGGCCTGCCCGCCATCCGTTCAGCACCAGGTCCGAGAGGCGGCGTGCGTGTTCCCACGCGCGCCTCTGTGTCGAGTCCGTCTCCCCTCTAGGGGGGAGACAATAGGGAATTTTTGAGGGAGTCCTTTGGGTAGGTCTCTTTGGGTAGTGGCCTGCCGTTTCATACGGCGGGCCGAAACCTCGGCGGGGTTGCGACCGCATGCGAAAGCGATTCGCGCGGCCCTGCCGATAGTGGTTTTGTCGAGGAACACCGTGGTAGGTTTAGTCGGTATTCCGGGAGGCACTTTACTATTATTCCATCCTTCTTTTACCCCGGCGAGTCCGACATAATCCCTCCGCCCGCCCCCGTGGAGGGATATGCGTCATTGCATTGCCCAAGCGTCGCCTGATAATAGCTCAGTTTTTTGTGCTACTAGAGTAACGATCAAGGTTGATGATAAGCGGTTTCTATTACTTAAATTACATTTACACTAGCTGACCCGCGCTACTTGGTCAGCTTCATATAAGATAAGAGTATTTACCCCGTTTTTGCAACATTTTTCATTGCTGCTCCGCTCCAATTAGTCGTAGCGTGATGTTATTTAGCCTATAGCCTATAGCCTTCCTCGATAAATGAGCTGTCCAACACTAAAATAATTTTTCAATTCGAACCAGTAGTTCCTGATATTAGCGCGTTCAAGCAAACAAACAAACAAACTCTTAGCTTTATAATATTAGTATAAATTGCACTCCAATTTAGGGCAAAGAATGCTTTTCACTCATTCTTTTAGTTTTATAAGTATTATAATTTAATATGACATTTGGTTGTTTAGTGATGTTAGGTAGAATCATTTGATTATTTAGTAAAATTGTATCATAATTCACCGAAAAATTAAGATAAATATTATTTGTATTGATTCAATAAGAGAAATATTGTGCAAGAAACGAAAGCTTTGCACTCGCCAACTACATCAATAGATTTTTTATTCAATCATATTCTTTATTCGAAAAATGATAGTGTAGTAGTTCATATCGCCCCTGCGCGTGCGCTGTATTAGGGTCCAATTAAAAATGGAATTTTAAAATTAAAACTTTCGATGCACTTGATATTGGTACCAAATATGTGCTGTAAATGTTTTAAAGCCCAAATCTGACAATTCAATCAAAAATGTATCATCAAAAATAATCAGATCTTATGACTTGGAACACAGAGTCTCACTAATGACGAGTTTGGGAAAAACGTTTAAGTGTGAGGTTGCGCAGGAGTGATTCGTTCCGCGCGACACTCCGCCTGTAATCACCAACACTAACTATACACCGAATATTTAGAATATGTAGCTAGAAGTACTTGTTATATCTATTCAGAAAGATGTACTCGTTTTGGTCTTGTAATGATTTTTGATACTCGAATACTTAAGTAATTTGATGTTCATAAATGATACTTTGTGACCGAAATGAATAAATGATTTTTGACTTATGACCTTGACTTCTGATGTCAATGAAATGAAAGTAACTTTGCATTATATGTCGACTTCAAGATTTTGGATATGATGGTCGGTTCAAGTATATTCTTATCACACTGAGAAGAGGCCCGTGCCCAGCAACGAGGAAAATTTAAAAAAAAAATGTTTACTACAGTCAGGTTTCGTGCTATGCCTGATCGACGACAATATATTTACCTTATTAGGTACGATGTCCTAAGAACGATACCTGGAGAAAATGAAAGTGTAATATACTTATGCTTATATATTGTCGTTAGTCTATGTACTTATGTAGGTATATAATACTAACTGTGCCCGCGGTTCCACCCGCGTTTATGGTTACTGCGCTGACCCCGTGGGTCGTAGCGTGATGTTTTAGTTTTAGCCTATTGCCTTTCTCGACAAATTGGCTATCCAACACAAAAATAATTTTCAATTCGAACCTGTAGTTCTTGAGATTAGCGCGTTCAACCGAACAAACAAACTCTTCAGCTTTATAATATTAGTATAGATGGCCGCTGCCAGCAACATTTTTTGCCAGCGCATGTTTTAGTCAAGCGTTTTTTCATTCTATATAATTTAATGCGTGTTACATTCTAAATCATAATCAAAGAGTTTTATATGCGGAAAAGCAAGTATATGCGTATGACGCATATTATAGTAATGAGTTCTAAATGTGCAGGGATGAGTCGCCAGTCCCACGGTGTAGTGCGGTCGGTTAAATATCTACTAATATACGGACATTATGACTAATGCGGCCGGCAGAGGTCACTGTGGCCTCAGATTAAAAGTATTGTGATTATTCTCGGTATTTAACTACAGTTTGGCCTTCCATAACGGGCAAAATGTAGTTATATGTATGTATTTGGTTCTGAGTTCTAAGATTGCGACAATCTCATTATTTTATAATTAGTAAAATCATGAGATTGACGCAATCTTAAAACTATTTTTTGACTGCACGGATGGCGTAATGTATAATAAATGACTAATTAATTTATAAAATACATTTGTTGTTGTTTGCCCGAACTAGATTGAACCTGTGGCTCGGGCGAAGAAGTGCTTACAAACTATTTTACCAATATTGTGTATGTTAATCTGTTAGTATGTACATAACTCTTCTCCCTAGCCTTTATTATTCCCAAGTCACTTAGGGTCGGCTTTTTTTAGTGTAACCGGATTTACTAGGTATCAGTTTTTACACGGAGCGGCTGACTCCTGACCTCCGCAACCCGAAGGCTAACGATACCCTAAGGCTAGACCAGTGTCAGGATATTATAGGGCGCTGACTTCCCAATAACGACTGCCATAGATGTTCACGGCAGCCGGAACCGACGGCTTAACGTGCTCTCCGAGGCACGGAACAGGCGATAATTGTCAATCAATACGCACATAATTTCGAAAAGTCATATAACTTGCGAAAGTCAGAGGTGCGCGACGTGGGTTCGAACCCGAGACCCTCTGCATTGCAGTCTGTTGGTCTTCTCACTGAGCTATTGCTGGTCGTAGTCGTATCGTAGTCGTCACTGCCTATGACGAGTATTGTGAGTTCTATAGCACAAGACAAAGATATGTGTTATTCACGTAAACAGCCGGGCTGTCTTTTTGGTTTTTAATTTAAAATTAGTTAACAAGACCGCAGCAACGGATTCTTGCCTGGCATTTAATTAAAATTCTAAAATATCCTTCTGTGAATGTACATTTCCACATTACAGGTGATCACAGCTAAATCTATTTAGTTTTCTTTAAAGCATTACAAAGCTGATTTGCAATAACTTAGGCATCCTGACTTCTTCAGTGGCGCAGTAGTGAACAGGTTTAAACAACTGCTATACGGTCTTGGATTCAGTTCCGCGTGGGTTATGGCTTTTCTGTTAAGAGACTAGAACAGTGACCCGTAGATGGGAAAAGCTAAATATAAATAGCTGGCTCCTATTTATTTAGTCCAGCGTTTATATTTTAATTATTCCAGCGTACCCACTCAGGGATACAAACGTCGAGCCTTTGTATGTATAGGGAGAATCCGTATCATCCTAGATCTAGGATCTCCGTATCATCGGAGATCCAGAGGTCACGAGTTCACTGGAACCTCTGCAACTCCGTAGGGATATTGCCTCTTTGGCATGTTTCTACAGAATATACCACGGGGCGTGCTCTGAAGAGTTATTCCACCTTATCCCGCCCTCCCCTTTCCTATCCAGAACAACGCGTGCTGGGCTCAGATGCCATCCTTACACGGTGGAGTCGACTAGAGTGCGTACCAACAAGTTTGGGTCCTCATACCTCTGCCGGACGATCAAGGCATGAAATTCTCTGCCAAGGCACGTGTTTCCTTCTTCCTTCAATCCTGGATTCTTTAAGCGGGGCGTGAAAAAGCACTTTCTCAGGCCGTCAAAGTAGAGACCTCAACATCGCCTCGGCTGCTATGAGGACGATGTGGAGGCCACTGCTCTTAGACTACACGACTGCTTACCATCAAGCGGAGAGTGATCATGTTGACGAGCAAAATAAAAAAAATAAAAAAGTCGATCTGAAGTTATTATAGTCTGTGCAGTCAGTCAAATGAGTGTGAAAACATTTTACTGCACGGATGGAGTAAAATGGTCGCCTCGACACTGATAGTGTATTGAGTGATGTGATTTCGATACACACACGGAACAAACTTTTGTGTGATTTACTAGGCGGAGTGTGGTCATTTTGAAGAGCAAAATAAAAAAATAAAAGGGGATGTGCTGGATCGATCATTTTAGTAAAAGCTTTTGGAGTAATGCTTCCTTTTTTAATACTTTTTCCGCACTAGGATAAAACCTTTGTTGAGGAATATAATAAAATATTCAAAATCGGCCTCAATGAAAACCCAGTCTTGGGACTCGGGATAACTATTCGCGGATCATACAATGTTTTGTTCCTTTAATCGATCGAACCCACGACACTCGGTACAGTAACAATGGTTAGGCAACCACTCTGCCGTTCGTACAGTCTACATATTCCGGATGCAATATTTTGACTTATATGACATTAAAACACCTACAGAAAAATACCGTTAATTTAAAATAGACCCTTTAAATTACTTTGTAACGTAATATGATTGATATATCATCTCTCTAGCTACCACATAAACGGTATTCACCGTCGGGTTAACAGCGGGTTAATATCAGGTTAATGGCAACCAATGGTGCATTAGTAGTCGGTCATTAGTGATCGCATTAATTAACTTTTTACATCTCTCTGTGAGCCTGAGAACTTCTGACTCTTAAAAAGCGATAATTTATCTAAATAACTAGTTTCATATGTTAATGGCAGGTTAAACAGAAAGTGTTGGATCATAGCGGTAGTCTGTTTTACCTATATAGTATCGCCGATGTATATACGTATTTATTGTTTAAAAAGACAATTCCCGCACTAGGTATAATGCCTATATCGCGGGGACTTTACAAACATTCAAATAACGGACACAAACAATGTCCAGACTCGGAACAACCATTTGTGGACCACAATTTTTTTGTCCCGTGTGGGATTCGAACTCACAACACTCGGCAGCGTGGCGACTACTCAAACCGCTACACCATCCGCGCTGTCAAAAAATTTAAAATTTTTGTCTCACGCGAAAGGATAGGCAGAGTTGTATTATAACACACATATTGCATCATACAGCGATAGCCTAGTGGGAAACCGTTGGGCTGCATCGCAGAGGTCTCGAGTTCGATCCCAAGGCGCGCATCTCTGACTTTTCGAAGTTATGTGCGTATTAAATATTTAATTATCGCTTGCTCTAACAGTAAAGGAAAGCATCGTGAGGAAACCTGCATGTCTGAGAGTTCTCCACAATGTTCTTAAGGATATGTGAAGTCTGCTAACCCACACTGGGCCAGCGTGGTGGATTATGGCCTAACCCTTCTCACATTGAGAAGAGGCCCGTGCCCAGCAGTGGGACAGTTTAATACAGAAATGATATTATTATTATTTATATTGCTAATAATTAATTCAGATCCTATGTAAAATAATAATAATATTCTATCACATACACACACCGACGGCCACGCCTGAGGTCGCGGGTTCAATTCCCGCACAAGTCAAACATTTGTGTGCATGGACATGGATGTTTGTCTTGGTCTGGGTATTGCTATGTATAATAGGTATGTAAGTATTTACAAAATAAAAAGGAATATATGTATGTTTATCCATTATCTAGTACCCATAGTACAAGCTCTGCTTAGTTTGGGCTAGATGGTGTTGTGTGTATGTGATAGAATATTATTATTATTATTTCTATCCGCACATTGCCTATTCAACAAGGCCGGGATTTACTTTGCAACATAGGAACAAAACGCAAAGGCACATGGGAATCGCGGGGTAAAAATTGGCAGGGTGACCTTTCGTAGACGTTTAAATGGTCTTCTCGCCACTGCTATTGTGCTGAGTGTTGTGGGTTCGAATCCCACACGGGACAAAACTTTGTGTATTCCACAAATGGTTGTTCCAAGTCACGGTGTGCTTTGTGTCCGTCATTTGAATGTTTGGAAAGTATCCCGCAATACAGGATTTATTCCTAGAGTGGTAGACTTTGTTTTTAAGAGAAAAAAGATTTGAACAGATAGCTTAGTGGTTAATGTGGTCGACTCGCTACTTGCCACAGGCACGAGTTGTGATTTCCATGTCATTTGGGACAAAATTTTGTTAACAGAACTTCTACAAAATTTCGTCCCATACGGTATTGTCCATTAAGACTGCGCCGAGCGTAAGACGCAGTTGGACTGATTGACAGAGCTCGATATTCAAATTGGCGCGCGGCCGCCATAGTAAATTGTATGGAGGATTTGAAGTGCTTTTTTGATAAATATGTATCTTTATTGTCAACCAATAACTTAAATATTTGGGACGGACAAATTGTATTATAACTATTTATGTTTCGTTTAAGCTGTAAAATAGGATAGATTTCTACTGTTATTATTATTTTTTATTAGTAAAAATCACTAAACACGAGCTTACGTTCATGCAAGTTTACGTAATTTTGTAGGCGAAAATATTAATTATTTAAAGTTTTTTACACGGAGTAATTGTAAACACATTCAATGTTATGGTAAATGTATATTTTATATTTGTATTAAACAAAAAGTGTTTATTTTATTAACTTAACTGTGACCACCTGTTTTGGCACAATTCGCTCGGCGCAGTCTTAAGTAGTTGTAAAATATGTCGCTATATCGAATATAATCCTAGTGCGCACGTTGTCTTTTTAATTAGAAAATAAAAGCTAAACAGATGTAGGTTCAGAATGGCGATGAACCCTATGTCTCCCAACAGGTGACTCTATACATCCACAATACATTCATATACATTCTCAAGACTGTTTCTTTATAATATGAATGCACAGAAGCCACACACGACACAGTAGGTACAAGCTCCACATAGCTGCCGCCGCCCAGCGTCCATTAATTAAGAGACATCATCATGCGCCGGCACAGCGGCCGACACAAAGATTCTATAACAAAGCTATCGGATTACCGCACTCGGTAAGGCGAAGAGTACATTGTTGTTTTGGATATTTTGTTACACATATTTACTTACGACAGTTTCCCGGAGGGGTAGGGACTATCCATTAATTATGCTACCAATGTGTTAAAAGAGTAAATGGCATGATTGCTAAAAAAAAAATACATCACACATATAGCCCACTAGATTATGCCCGCGGCTTTGCTCGTGTAAATGTTAAATTATATTAGTAACAGTATTTTTTTCTGGATGAAAGGTATCCTATATCCTGTTCTGTACCCCTGACAACGTGCTTGCGAAATTTTATGATGATCAGTCAAGTAGTTGAGGCGTAGCCACCCTAAGGTTTGACCTGGGGGTGGCGGGCTTCATGGGCCTGCCCGCCATCCGCTCAGCACCAGGTCCGAGAGGCGGCGTGCGTGTTCCCACGCGCCCCTCTGTTTCGAGTCCGTCTCCCCTCTAGGAGGGGAGACAGTAGGGTTCTATAATGTGAAGAGTGCCTATTTTGCCGTGTGCCGTTGTGCCGTTTTATACGGCGGGCCGTAACCTCGGCGGGGTCGCGACCGCATGCGAAAGCGATTCACGCGGCCTAGGTTTAGTCGGTATTCCGGGAGGTACTTTACTATTATTCCATCTTTCTTTTACCCCGGCGAGTCCGACATAATCCCTACGCCCGCTCCGGCGGAGGGATACGCGTCAATGCATTCACTCACGCCAAAAAAAAAGAAAAAGGTAGTTGAGGAGTGAAAGCGTAACAAATAAACTGACATTCGTATTTATTATATATTAGTTAGGCTGCCATGAACATCTATGGCAGTCGTTATTGGGGAAGTCGACACAAAAGATCCCACTGGGTCGAAGTGTTGCCTGTCTGTACTGACTGGCCCCCACACAAGAAAAGATAAGATAGGATATAGATTTACGTTTGCTTCCCAGAGGGGTGGGAACTATCCAATTTTAAGCTGCCAGAAACCTTTACCACAAAGTTGTATACGGCACGCTTGCTAGAGATGTAACACTCGTAGCCCATGCCCACAAGTAATCAGAAGAAAGGTACGCAGATATATTAGAAATGTTTTCTGTATCTTTTTTTCACGTCTCAGTTTTCTACGCTAAACTGACTCCGTAGCGCAGCGGTAGTGAATGCGACTGCTGTGCGGTCTCAGGTTTGATTCCCGGGTCGAGTCAACAACAAGTGATTGGGTTTTCCTGTTAAGAAATGTCAGTACGAGCCTGGAGTTAGAAAGTTGGTGGTGTTAACAAGTTGGTCCAGCGCGTGTTCTCTCTCCAGTCGTGTTGGATTGCCGTTCCATCGGATCATGAGAGTTAGGGATGTGCACTATGTGCACTATAATATCTCATGTGATAGCCACTGGCAGATGGCCAGTTTCCGTTAAGGTAGACCGCCGTGACCCAAATTCGGTCTGGATAACATTGTTATAATAGGGGGTGACATATTACCATACCGGGAGAAGATCCAGCCTCCATGCTGCTATTAAGAACTTCTTAACTAACAAACTCACTAGCCCGTCCCGGGAATCAAATACCAAAACTTATTTACGCAGTCCCATTAACTTACACCTAACATCGTCTATCGGGCACATTACGAAACCACATTACAACTGAGAACTTCCTAACAAAATGTTGCCCGATCCGAAAATTAAATATGGCACCTCTCAATTCGCATGTATAACCAGAAACTTAAACAACAGGAATAACGAAGCAGGTTATTAATAAAACTACATCTTAACGGTAATGAGTAATTATTCTTCCTAACCATCGTAAAAATTATACAAATTTAATACTAAATTTATCTTTTCACACAACAAGGTAAATGCCAAACACTAATTAATTTCATTTGCAAAATAATTTTCAATTAAGGCAGAGTGTGCACTTAAGTTTTTGCGCTCACACTCAATTGTCAATCATGTGTCTAAGCCTTAGTCTGACGAAACAAGTCGGTGCTTTGGTCTATTAGACCAGCGATTCTCAATATGTAGGTTAATCATACGCAGATCTTGTTACTTCCTTGTGTTTAAGTATTGTTTATTAATATGCGAAGAGAAAACTTTATCAAAATCCTAACCTATCTTATCTTATCTTGTGTGGGGGCCAGTCAGTACAGACCGGCGATACTTCGACCCAGTGGGATCTTTTGTGTCGACTTCCCCAATAACGACTGCCATAGATGTTCATGGCAGCCTGGACCGTCGGTTTAACGTGCTCTCCGAGGCACGGAGCACGCGATAATTGTCAATCAATACGCACATAATTTCGAATAGTCATGTAACTTTCGAAAGTCAGTGGTGAGCGACGTGGGTTCGAACTCGAGACCCTCTGCATTGCAGTCTGTTGGTCTTCCCACTGAGATGTCACTGCTCTAAAAAAATCCTAACCTAAGCTATATATTAATTTGTGAAGGGAAACTACACCTTTTTAAGTATGTTGCGGGTACGGAGGTATGTGAAATTTGGCATAGTGACTATGCCGAATTTCACATACCTCGTTTATATGGAGAGGGTGCGCAGAAAGCAAATAAAAAAAGAAATTATAGGCGAATTTTGACCACTGGGTGACATCGAGCATTTTGTAAAACTGCATCTTTCTCTTGTTGTCCATAGAATTGCGCTTATATTTACTGTGTGTCATATCAGTCATCAGTTTCGGATGTGATCCCTACAAATGTTTAAGGTTTGTCTGTTGGGATTTCTCAATAGTAGAACGTTATATGTGCTCAGTAATGGTTAATCTGTCAAAGCTTGGAATGCCAGATATAATTGAATACCTGACCACCGGGGTGCCGCTGCGACTTAATAGGTTAACAATATACAGGTAATATTAAAACTGAACTTGATCTAGGCCTCCCCTCCCCTAGGCCTGGAATAATTTTAGCGCCATCGGCACTAGAGCATTTTTATGTGGCCCCGTATTGTCTAGCGGTGAGCCGTTATGCGCGATCGAGCTAAAAGTTGGTCTTCGTTTATCTTGACTCTATATCAAGTAATGATTGTGTTTTTTAAATGTAATTAATACCTACTCGGGCATGAATGCGATCATGCTAAGTAGTTACGTATATTTTTCGGTGTGGTCGCAAGCTAACTAAGTCTTGAATATTCTTGTAACAACGGGAACTGCAACCCGGCCTAAACGTTAAGCTTTCAAAAAGAGACGTAAATCTAGCATAAACGCAGTCCTGATTGGATTACAACAAATCATGTATCGTAGTTTAAACATTATAACATATTTATTGGCTTTTATTTTTTAACCAGGATGTTTATTGCGAATGTGGATAATTACAAATTTAAAAATATGTATATTTGGAAATAAAACAACAGATATTCCTTGCCAACAAAATCGCGAACACAACAGCTAACTCAGAAATAAATGTTGAGACACATCTAATCAACAGCATTACACAAACCGTATAATTCCAAGAATTTACGTAATTTCAATTTATTGTTAGTTATTAATTAGCGATATAGCAGCAATGGACGCTACTTTTCACCTGTTGCACGTTAAAATATAATAATTATGTGTTTTTTGCCGCGTCTCTCATTATCTATGGTTATAGACTAACGCCACGCGAATTTGTTTTCTACACCATAGACAATGTTGTCTGACATTTTAACTTTCAAGATACTTTAACTACGTAACAAAGAAAACGATAATATGTTAGATATTTTTATTACAAAACTGTTTTATTACATGTCTATCTAATAAATTGGTACAACTTAATATGGTGCTGGTAGCATGTTTTGGAACGGAAGACTGGATGAAATAAGCGTTAATTCTTGCATTTAAATGTAAACTTAGAACTTTTGCATATTAAATAATTATGCATCCATGTATGGATACACCGTTTTATATCGCAGAAGGTAGGCAGAGGTTTATTACTAACACATATCACTGTATAGCTGTCATAGTTACGTTTAAGGTGTCAAGTAATAGAGGCAGGTATATTGCAGCCTACGGGATACATTTATTGACACCGTTCTATTATTGAGAGATTCTCAGAGATGTCTTAACAGAAAAATCGAAGAACATTAATTCAAACTACGTTTCGCGGTTTATTTTTAAATACACTATTGCTATAGCATTAATGTTTTGCAGCTATGTTGACGGTGAAAATAAAATGGTGGTCGTCTATCCTTAATGTATAATTATTTGAAAGGACCTGAACGTTATTTAATTATTGCTGTATCTTCTTCTCCCTAGCCTTCATTATTCCCCAGTCACTTGGGGTCGGCTTTTCTAGTCTACCCAGATTTGACTGGATATCAGTTTTTACACGGAGCTGCTGCCACCTGACCTCCGCAACCCGAAGGCTAACGATACCCTAAAGCTAGACCAGTGTCAGGATATTATAGGGCACTGATCTCCCAATAACGACTGCCATAGATGTTCATGGCAGCTGGGACCGACGGCTTAACGTGCTCTCCGAGGCACGGAGCAGGCGATAATTGTCAATCAATACGCACATAATTTCTAAAAGTCATGTAACTTCCGGAAGTAAGATGTGCGCGACGTGGGTTCGAACCCGAGACCCTCTGCATTGCAGTCTGTTGGTCTCCGCACTGAGCTATCGCTGCTTGATGATGAATGATTGCTGTATCTATTACGAATAATTACTTGAATGTATCTAGAAGTCACTATTATCTCATAACATTTTGCCCGGTCCGAGAATCGAACCCGAGACGTCGTATACTGAGGCCTTGGGTTAGAAATCAATACCACAGCGTAGCAGGGACAATCACTGCTAAAGTAAATAGTAATTACATATTTTGTATCGCTAAACGACCGTTTAAATCTTTTCAACAATTTATAGATCCCATCCAATCTTCCACTTGGAAAACCTTCAACAAAAATCAAAGCCATTGTCTACTCAAACAATTATCTACTTTTATAACAGTCAGTAATACAACACCATTATGTCTGCTTACCCCAGTAAAAGATAGCGTAAATATATTCGCAAAACGGTAGAGTTACATGCCAGGTGGTCGGGGAGGTGCCATGATGCGTAAACGCAAAATATTGTGTTACACTATTTAGTACTGACATGGTCCATAAACCTATATAGTGTGGCCCATAGACCGGTAGCTCTGCTGGTGACATACAAGTAATGCGTCTGATGTAAGTGGTGTGTCTAGACTCGAATTTCCGAGTCGTCACACGCACACACGCACATGCACACCCACATTATACACGTAGGCCTACACATACACGCGCCTGATTTTGTTTACTTTCTAGTAAAACGCTCAGGAGTACGTGTGTGTGTGTTACGTGTTTCTGGTAATATTGTCTTCTGTTTACGCGAATGTTATTCATTGAAATTAAACTACTATATACGGATTTTATCGCGTTGTTTATTTAACACTCTATTACATAATTTAGAAACTGTTACACTACTATACTATACTATTAAACTTTACTAATTTTAAGCTAATTAAATTATTAAAACTATCAAATCTATTTGTTTTTAAGTTTACACTTTCCCCGACATTTCGATTGCTTTTCAGCAGCCATGGTCACGGGGAGACTAAGATGGTAGTTGTCTCAATGTTTCAGTGTAGTTATTTTAAATTACCCGAACATAATTTAGTTATTGGTGTTTCTATTTACGCAGAATGAGCTCAAAGTACTACACAGCTAGACTTCATGATACTTTGAGCTCATTCTGAGATTCGAGTGTTAAATAAACAACGCGATAAAATCCGTATATAGTAGTTTAATTTCAGTGTATAATAGATATTTGCATGTGTGTGTGTTATTTCTTTTTTGGAAATGGATTGCTTGTTTAATAGATTTTATATTTGCTACTTCGTTGGTCCTTTGCCATAGGTTTGCGCGTCTGTTTGTGAACATATGTATGTATATACCATTCTATTGGCGAAAACATAATGAATTACAAATCAATAACTCATTGAGATTTTCTATTTGGTAATTCTCAGTAATAGCGAGGAGTCTGGTAATATGTTCGGTAGACTGTAATCGACTGATCCTTAACAATATGAGCCTTAAAGCATAGCTGATGAAAAGTGGATCATCTCTGAACACCTTTTTTTTTTGCTCTTCAAAATGACCACTCTCCGCCTGATGGTAAGCAGTCGTGCGGTCTAAGAGCAGTGGCCTACACACTGTCCTCATAGCAGCCGAGGCGATGTTGAGGTCTCTAATTTGGCGGCCTGAAAAGATGCTTTTTCACGCCTCGCTTAAAGGACCCAGGATTGAAGGAAGAAGGAAACACGTGCCTTGGCAGAAAATTCCATGCCTTGATCGTTCAGCAGAGGTTTGAGGATCTAAACTTGTTGGTATGCCCTCTAGTCGACTCCACCGTGTAAGGATGGCATCTGAGCCCAGCATTGTTCTGAATAGGAAATGGGAGGGCGGGATAAGGTTGAATAACTCTTCAGAGCACTTCCCATGGTATATTCTGTAGAAACATGCCAATGAGGCAATGTCCCAACGGTGTTGCAGAGGTTCCAGTGAACTCGTAACCTCTGGATCTCCGATGATACGGACAGCCCGCCGCTGTAACCTGTCGAGAGAGTCTAGCAAGTACTGCGCGGAGCCATCCCAAAGATAAGAACAGTACTCCACGCAAGGGCGCACTTGTGCCTTATACAATAGGCACAGCTACCCAGGCGCGAAGAACCGCCTCACCCTGTTCAGAACTCCGAGTTCTCGCGATATTATTTTTATTTATTATTGTACGTATGAATTTATCAACAAAATTGGCATTATGACAATTTTATATTGAGTTACATAAAGGAAGCTTTAACAATTAACGCACTATGTATGGCAAGCATGTTTCAATGTCAATAAAATTAATGATGTTCCTTCTTTATTAACCACTGAGTCTTCTTCGAAGAGGTTAATGAAAACACTATGTGGGTCTATGTGTCTGTCTGTTAGTGACAGTTTGTTAATGACAGGCATAGCTCCGGAACTACTGAACCGATTGAATTGTAACTTGGTGTACAGACACCTTGGGGTCATCCCTCGGTCGAGTTTGAATATGGGGCCTGTGGGACAAAAGACCTCCGAGATATAGGAGTCACAAGGTCATAAGGTTAGAGGATATCCACCAACAGAGTGATTTGGAAGTCCAAGGGAGAGGCTTTTGCTCAGCAGTGGGACATTACAAAAAGCTGATGAAAAAGGTCGCCTGAAGATGAAGAGGTTGAATCCTGATTTTAACTGCGACTTTATACGCATAAATTTTGGAAGTAGGTACTTATCTGTAGTTCTTATTGTTACAGTTTCTAAGCGGCGCATCAAGATGAAACATACACCAGATTTTGTGTTACACCTGGACGTTAGAGATGCACATACAAACATATCCAGACAAAAATTCTAAAACTAATTGTTTATCTCTTATTATTCCAATTTATAATTATCTTTTATGTACAGACATCGCATTACAATTTTTCATTTCACTTGTATGCCGTTGATAAAGTCACTAAATTACACTAAAGACACTTTAGTGTTACACTAAATATATGTTTTTAAGTAATACAAACCAAGCTTATAAAAAGGTGCCGCAATTGCTAGCGAAATGAAACAATGTTGCCTCGTTCAATTAATAGCAGGTGATTATTTTAATATGTGTCACAGTTTTGAAAATTGTTTTGTCACTTACTACTCTAATTAACCCTTAACGATTACATCCTTAATTAAAACCTCATTTCATCCCGACGTGAACAAACCTGATCCCTATTCAATATCTAAAGATTCGTGGTTTTTAATTCGTGGTATATGAAGGTGGTTCTTCATTCAACCAATTGATCGGATTATAAAGTGTGCGAGGGAGCGGGCGGTGTCGCGTTACGAGCTTGTATGCGACCACAATGAGCATGCCGTTTCGCGGTAAAACGTGTTAATAATGCGGTGTGAGCAGAGGTGTAGGGGTAAGCGAGCAGCGGAATGTATTTGTCTTTGATGTTAGGACTATAGAATAGATATTAACAAGACATGAGACGTTATTAGAATGTCACAATGAAATCAAAAATTTATGGAACATTTTTATGTTCAATATATTTCTGATTTAAAGAAAGGGTAAATTAGTCTTGTTCTCTCTTTATTCTTCAACTAGCTTTTACCTGCAAATTCTTACGCATGAATGAAATAAAAAAAAAATACTAAAATTAACTGTACGTATATTTGATAACCGGTCTAAAATGTCGAATGTAGGATACATAAAAATATCGTGATAATTGACTGTGTTATTTTTAATATTTTTAAATTTAGGTAAATCTAAATAATATCCTCTAATTTCTCACGGGCATGTATTGTATTGAGATAAATAGTTTCCTATGTGTTAATCTAGGCAATTTACGTGCCACATTTCAACATTTCAAAACCGTTCAATACTTTAAAAAGTAAATGAGAAACATACATTCTAACATCTTTACAAAGTTTACTTTTAAAATATTAGAAGGATTTTTAGTTAGTAATAGTTTTATGCCTTTACACACATAAACAGAGTTTTTGAAATATGTTACGTAACGTTTCACCTATTTAGAACACAACCTACAATTTAAACGACCATACCGTCACAAAATACTCGCAACACCCGCTCTCGCTACTGCCTATAGTCTCTCGCCACCGGCCGTGACTCGGCCCGCTAGTAACAGGACACCAACCGTTGGCTTACATCGGACCCCTAATTTTACGGCTCCTTAGTACTAGGTCGTCGTTTTTGCGCGATGCCTCCTGGTCCAGCAGGTTCTTAACGAAGAGTATCAGTTACCGGACATTATGAAGTGAGCCTTAAACCGTGCTTATTCAATTAAACCGTATTGTAGTCGTAATGGTATTGAATGTCGGGTAATTGCTGAATTAAGTTCGGTTGTTTAATGTGGTGTAAACTTGTTGGTCGGTTTTTGTGATGAGAATAATACAGCGGATTGGTAATGATCTTTTTAGGTTTGTTATTTTTTGTGTGATTTTTTGGTATGTGCAAAGGATGTTTAAGGATGGTTTTTAAACTTAAATAGATTTCATAAATGTAAATGAAATTCGCATAACGTAGTTAGTTTCAATGTGTAAGATTCACGTCAATGTAAAAAAATAATTTCCTTTTTGTTAAATTTATTAAAATCGTTTAAAGGATTTGACTGAAGGCATCCAACTTATTCCGCCATTTCTGTTTAGGTCTGCCCCATCGCCGTTAATTGTCTTGTGGTACCCAATCGGTTACAATCTACGCCGAACACGCCTGTCTTTCAGACGTGTTCGGCATAACCTTACTTCAGAAAATTTAGGTTTTTTTAAGGTACGAACTTATCTTGGCTTTGTATATACTGTTACTAAATATATTATGTGACAGCACGGATCGCTTAGTGGTCCAAGCGGTTGTCTATCCACCACCTTTGTATCGAGTATTGTGGGCTCGATCGGCACGGGACATGAATTTGTGAGATCCATGAATAGTTGTTCCCAGTCCGAGTGTTCTTTATGTCTGATATTTGAATATTTTTTAAGATTGCTGCAATACAGAACTTCTGAATTTATGTCAGTACTCTAGTGGTAGCCAAAATAAATTAAGAAATGTTATAAAAATATTTTTTTGAAGAAGAGATTATTTATTATATCTATTGATTATCAACAATATATTATACGTTATGCATTATACTAATTAATCTAATATATATTTACAAACAAAGTATACATGCGGGGAAGTCTTTGGGGACTGCCGATAGAAGTGAAAACTAAGTAACTAGCGTGCGGTGACGATGACGCGAGTTTCACGCTTTTTGTTCACCCAAATAGTACACATATGTACACAGTATGCATATAGCTCATGGAAAGCGTTCGGTGACGATGACGCGAGTACCATGATTTTTGTTCACTCAAAAAGTGCTCAACGCGCCTAAAGAAGTTTTCACTTCAATAAAAATACAAATAATTATAAAACTTAATATTTAAAAAAATGATTTGGGCATCGTAGAATTCGTTACCATCGCTGTCAACCGGTAACGTGCGCAAAAGACTGGCAGCATGGCCACGTTGAATGGCAATGCTGATTCTAATAACTTTATGCTGATAAAGAGTAGTTGGCAGTTTTACTATTAAATTGCTCTGGACTTCACAATATACACCATTACTGCGTATAAAAATCACATAAAAGGTAACACAGTAATGATTTAATAACAAGACGTCATTATTTATAGCTTCTCAATAATCATTCATAGCCATTAATTGTTATCGTTCCTGTAATAACTAGATCGGTTTCGAGTCATTACGTTCCGCCGTTTCAAGGTCCGATGAAGAATACACCTAAAATTATAGATAGTATAAAGCCATTTGTCATTGTTTTTTACTCCATAAGCCCGGAATTGTTAGTCTGCTTACCCTTTTGCGTTATACATACATATGTGATCATATCTATGGATCGTAAAAACCGCTTGAGTTCTTTGAAGTCTAATAAAAATGTATAAGGTAATACTGTTTCTCTAGTCTAATTTTTATACAACGAGTTGGCCACCGAGACTGACCGCCAAGGAGGCCGTATACCTACGCGGTGGTAAGAATTGACCAGGGTAAAAATCACACATTGTTTGACAACCCCTAAAAAGGGTGAATGTCACACAGTTTGGAGAGGTAACGTGATATTTTTCTTTTACGCTGCCAGTCGCGTCCTTAGGACGTTAAGCGCCGTCCTGGTGACCAGTTGTACTACACTAACTTCAGATTTCCTCAAAGATATTAAGATTTTTACCAGGATTTTCTATTGCGTCTGTTGTGTCATGTTTTTAATACTAAGGAGTTTGGTGACCCTACTACCTACTCGAAGAACACAACCCGAGTTGTTTGGGTGTTATCTTCTGCAAGGTATATAATATATACATACATGCTATTTAGGTCCAGTTTGTGTAAAATCACATTTATTAAGCTCAGATACTGTCTATTTATCTATTTTTAACCAAATCTATGGTGATATTGGGTGTGGCAACATAATATTTAAATAAAAGATAAGAGAGGTAAATATGAGTGAGCGAACAAACGGTTTCCTGTAAGAATGTAGGCGTGATAGTACTCACTCACTCTTTACTGTGTTTCGCCCAATAAATATAATATAATAATATAATATAATATTCTACCACATACACACAACACCATCTAGCCCAAACTAAGCAGAGCTTGTACTATGGGTACTAGATAATGGATAAACATACATATATACTTTTTTTTTTGTAAATATATACATATTATACAAAGAAACACCCAAACCAAGACAAACATCCATGTTCATGCACACAAATGTCTGACTTGTGCGGGAATCGAACCCGCGACCTCAGGCATGGCAGTCGGTTACACTAACCACTACGCCACCGAAGCCGTAAATAAGAGTACCATACCTACTTTTCTCATTGCTTTTCTCCATCCCGTCTTTAATTCCACACACCGTCACTTTGTTGTAGACAATAATTGATATGTTTCAAAATAACGTGCGCTCTCACTTATCGATCGACTCGTTAACTCCCAGCCCAAACTCTTGGAATCGGAAAACTGAAATTTTGCTCAGGTTTCTATTAAGGTGTGGATTAAGTCAGAATTTTCCGAAATTCTCACAGTATAGGGAATTGATTGAAATGTTGTTAAGCTGACAACATTGCAGCCATATTTTACTGACTGTATATTACCCGTTGAGCCTTTTATTTATATTATTACTAGGAACTTTAAACTTAGCATGTCAATAGGTAGATAATTACTAGTATAAAATAATTGGGCTTGCCCGAAATTCGCTTTGCATAGCATCAAACTTTCAACAAAATGACATCCACAAATGGTTGTTCCGAGTCTGGATGTTCTTTGTGTCCGTTATATGATTGAGACACATGATTTCTTGCTAGTGCGGAAAATGTCTTTAAAAAAACACTTAAGAACATGTGGGCGGATTCGCAGGCAAAGGCTAGTAATATCATATAGGTGTTCTAAGCAACGTGTCCTGAGCTTACATTGTATGATATCTTGATTATCTTAACGTATCGGCGGGTCACCCGGCCTCGTTATCATTATTCCATTTTATAACTCGTAGTAACAATCAGGCTAGATATGTATTGGGTGTGACTTTATTGTTTTAGAATTTAGCTGTGTCCATATACTTTAAATGCTACTTTGTCAACCATTTTTATTGTAAGGGACACATATAGAAGAAAATGTTTATCTATAACCTTTGTGTATATGTATGTAACTTTGTAATCGTAGGGAATATGTTAACAAAGCGCAGATAAAAAATAATCGTACACGGGGCAGCATTTATTAAAAAAATAAGACCACTGCCTCACTAGAAATAATTCCTGTGTCGCTAGGGACTGACACACATTCAGACAACGGACACAAAGTACACACAGACTCGGAACAACAATTTGTGGATCACACAATTTTTTGTTCCGTGTGGGGATCGAACCCACAACTCTCTGCGTAATGGCCGTGGTAAGGCGACCATTAAAACCAAGCCGAGGAGTCAGCCTTTGTTCCCATGTTTTTATTTTTGTAGTCTTCACAACAGGTCAACGTCTTGTGCTTTACAAAGCACAGGTCCGGCCGCACGTGGAGTGCTGCACACATCTCTGGGCAGAGGCTCCTAAATACCAGCTCGACCCATTTGACTCCCTATAAAGACGGGCAGTTCGAATCGTCGATGATCCAAATCTCACGGATAGATAGTCGTTGGAGCAACGGAGAGACTTTGGGTCTGTCTGCGTGTTCTACCGACTCTTTCACGGGGAGTGCTCTTAAGAACTATTTGATTTGGTACCAACGGCCCCTTTCTATCATCGTACCACTCGACAACGAAGCAGGGTTTATCCATATCACCTGGAAGCGTTCAAAACCAAGACGGTACGCTTTCAGCGATCATTTCTCCCAAGTACGTGCAAGCTCTGGAGTGCTGCCTGCTTCGGTGTTTCCCGAGCGCTAATATGTCCTTCTTCAAACGAAGTGTATAGAGAGTTCTTCTTTCACGGTAGGTGGCGGCTTTGCTGTGTCCTGACATTGCTGAAGTCCATGAGCAGCGGTTTCCATCAGGTGGGCCACTTGCTCGTCTGCCACCAAAGGCAATAAAAATAATAAACGTAAACATAGAGTGGATCACTCGTAGATGGAGCAGCTTTTACATAAGCTCTTTATTTTTCTAATTAAATTATGTTTTGAAACACTATTTAGTATTTTAGATTGTTGTCGTACAGCCATAACTGGATATAAATACCTAGTTAAACTAGTGCGAGATCGTTGGATTGCCACGCAGTGGTTTCGAGTGTGATCCCAAGGCCCATATCTCTGATTTTTAAAGTTATCTGCGTTCTAAATAGTTATTATCGCTCGATTTAATGGCGAAGGAAATTATCGTGACGTAACCTAATGAAAAACCTAAAGTTAGTTAGTTATACATAGTAAGTAAACCTAACTTAAAGTTCTCCATAATGATCTTGAAGATATGTGAAGTCTGCCAGCCCACACTGGGTACCATTCTCACTCTGAGAAGTGGCTCGTGTCCAGCATTGGGACAGTGTTATACAGGCCGATATAATTATTATTACTGTAATAAAATATGTTGCAATGTTTACAATGTTCATACTTATTTTTTTAACGTGTGGGAATGCTTTTTCGCAACTTTTTTTGCGGGTAAAGAAGAGGGGACAGTGTGTTGTGCTCACCCGGGGAAAGATGGAAAGTCTCTGGTCCTGCCGGCTAAATCTACCACGATGTACCAACTCGCTGCCTTGAATGGTGGGCGAATCGCTGGAACTGAAGCTACTTCAGCGACCGTGTTGTTCAGTCCTGCACTAACTTTTCGATAGCTTTATATTATTTATCTGAGGACCGTTTAAAAAGAGACTCGTTTTGAACCACACTGGAATAGAAAAATTGTCTCATTATAAATCACAGTTCTTTTATTTTCGCACACATTGTCACTGGACATGGTCACAAATCTATACTAGTTACTATACTTATATTATAAAGAGTTAGAGTTAGATATGGTTTGTTTGTTTGATTGTAAGGGTTTAATTTAAAAAACTATTTAATTGATTTTAAAGTTTCTTTTACCATTACGTACGTTTTTTTTTTATATGTTGGGAAATGCGCCTGATGCATGCCCTCTCGCCACAAGGGGAGGCGAGAGGGTTATGTCCGGCTTTCCTGTACTTCGGGCCTACGGACCAAAACCCCATGGTGTGCACGCTCGCTGCCTTGTGCATATAGTAGATGGGCCGCTGGCAAGATTACTACCTCAGCGACCCACCCAGCAGTCTACAGCTCCTCGGCGACGCCCCAGCACTACATAGGGCGTCGGACCGACTCAATGGGTGGCGTACGGGAGATCCCCGTTCTCCCGCCCGCGGCTTTTATTATGGCGGCATTAGGCGCGCGTAAGCGCGCCTGCGCCGCCTGGTTCGCCGGCGATGGCTCGGATCCGCAAGGATACTTTCTTCACGGA
This sequence comes from Catocala nupta, assembly GCA_963675205.1. Taxonomy (NCBI): domain Eukaryota; kingdom Metazoa; phylum Arthropoda; class Insecta; order Lepidoptera; family Erebidae; genus Catocala; species Catocala nupta. The sequence goes on from OY776093.1 coordinate 27,467,462, forward strand.
TCCGCTCCGCCGTCTCCCACTGCGAGATGACGTCCTCGCAGAAGGACGCGACCGCTGCCCACTTCCTCTCGCTGTCGACCATGGCTTTGATCACGGCTGGCAACGAGAGATCCTCACCCACAACCTCAATGAGTTCACGGCCCTGCACCGCCCAAGCAGAACATTGCTCGAGCGTGTGCTGCGCCGTGTACTCCTCACAATCGCAGTGGTGGCAGACGGAACTCGGTTCCCTCCTAGCGACCGTGTGCAGGGTATTTGCCAAAGCAACCGTGCCCTGACAACACCTGCACTAGCCGGAAGGAAAGAGTCCCATGCTGCCGACCTGCCCACCGCTCCAATACCGGTTCTAAAACCGGCCAAGAGCATCTCCAGCCGCGCCTTCCACTTTAAAATCATGCCCTGATCGGTCGGGAGGGGACGACAACCCATCCCCTCCCGCACCGCCTCACTCACTGCAAATACTTCGGCGAGCACTTCAGCCTCCAAATCCCACGGGGGCGCTCCGACCAACGCACAAGCTGCGTCGGCCGACACCGTGCGGCCGCAGAGAGTCATAGCGGTCGGGGTAATACGTGGAGTATTACCCCGACCGCTATGACTCTCTGCGGCCTCCGCAAGAGAGTCCTGCACTGAGCGGTCAGGGAGTCCGCTCACCGGTGCGCCGTAAAGCGCCATCAACCGGATAACCCCAGCGTAGAGTCACCGGCAACCAGCACTAGGCCCGCCCAAATTTGGCAATAACCGCCCAAGGGCGGACGCAGTGCCGAGAAGCTTCGGGGCGAGCTGTCTGAAATGCTCGTCGAAGTGCCACCTTCCGTCCAGCACCAAGCCCAGTTATTTCATGTGGGTCCGGACGGGAACGCGCGTCGAGCCCACCATTATCGAGGCGCCGCGGGGTGGACTGCGACGAGGCCCATGAAAGACCAGGGCCTCCGTCTTGTTAATAGCCACCCGTAAACCCAGCGCCTCGATACGCCCGACCACCTGGGAAGCCCCTACGGTAGCCAAACGGGCCGCCTCCTCGAAGGTACGGGCTGTGACGAGGGTGTCGTCAGCGTAACTGATGACGCTCAGCCCGGGGCGTAGGACAGCACGTGGGACCCAGTCGTACCCCATGTCCCACAGGAGCGGACCAAGAACCGATCCCTGCGGGACACCGCACGACATGGGCCGCCGCCAAACCTTGCCTCGAACCTCGAGGAGGACACTCCTGCATCTCAGATAGTCTGCCACCAGCCGCTCCAGGTAAAAAGGTACCACGTGATATCGGAGCTCCCCCTGGACACAGCTGTATGGCAGACTATTAAATGCGTTGGCGATGTCTAAAGACACCGCCAACAGAACACCGCCGCCGGCGACCGCCTCCTCGGCCGCGGCCTTCAGGCGCATAATGGCCCCGACCGTCGAACGTCCTTCCCGGAATCCGAACTGAGCATCCGACAGGTCGGGACCGACCGTGCTCAGGTGCCGGATGATGCGGGTGGCGAGAATTTTCTCAAACATCTTCCCCGCCTCGTCCAACAGCACTATGGGCCTCTACGCCGCGGCCGACTCTGGAGGCCGTCCCGGCTTGGCCAGCAGTACCAAACCATTAGAAATCTATATTATCACCGAGTAAAAAAGGTTAAATTTTATTTTCTGTATAGTTGTGTCTACTGTTGTTAACATAAATTAACCTACTTTTACGCGAGCGGGGCCGCGGGCAAAAGCTAGTAACTAATATTTTTTTTAACCCGTCCAAGTAAGCTAGAATACCTGTATTAGAAAAAGTTCACATCGATAGTGCAATCCGTTTTAATCCGCGACCACTGGTACCTCCGACCGCGTGTTCATGCGTCAATGCATTATTTACAAAATCGAAATAAATTAAAGCATCAATATTTTACTCTTTTTGAACAGGGTGAATACAATCTATAATAAGGCTTGTGTATTATCCCCTAACGCAAAAGGCAAAACATAGAAGAGAAAGAAAGAAGAAGAAAGAAAATATTTATTTTGGGCACACAAGGGTCCACGCAAAACATGAAGAAAACAAAAAATTTAAGAAAAGAAAACATAAGTATACAAAATAAAAATAAAAACAGAACAATAATAAAACTAAAAAAATAAAACAAATACCAACATTATAATTTAAATTTCTGCTCACTGGCAACACCACTCCTTCCACTTAACTAATCGAAAACTGCCTCCATTCTGGTCAAGGCTAGTATTGTCAGGGTGCAGCGATACGAACAATAATAAAGTATTAGATTATTTAAGTATAACGTAAATTTGAAAAGTAAAGTAAGTAAGTAATGTAAAAGTGTGTGTCCTATCAGTGCCAAAATTTGGACATCGCTCAGCGTACGTTGCGATTCACCATTGTTTTGCGAGCTGTCTCTCTCCTCACAAAATAACCGGCGAGCCGGTCGTGCCCTATTGCCATATACAGTTTAGATAGCCAAACTGCGCTGCTACGTACCAAGAACCCAATGAGAACAAAACAGTCTCAGCACGCGAATCGAACCAAAGACCACACGAACACTCAACATTATTCCACAAGACCTTTATTCCAATGTAACTATAAGACAGTAATCCTACAACTTACCTTCACAGCAATTGTGTATGCAGCGCAGCGTGTACCAGTTACATGTGAATTACTTAACTATAAAAACTTAATTAAACTGCTGCCAAGTGTACCGGTTAGTTCAATACTTGCTTACTCCGGTGTCACGTATCAGTGGCGTTTCACTTCATTGACTCCACGACCACCTGGAGACAAAGTAACCAAATATCGTCGCGAAAATTTTGATAATTTACCTTTCGGCTCTCCTACGTATCTGTTACAGGCAATCTGGTTAGGAAGGGTTATTAGCCAAAATGAAGGTGTTACTGCCTATTCAAGCACATAAGATTAGGTTTGTGGATGGTTGACAATCTGAACAAGTTGGAAGGGTTCTTGGCCAATATTAAGGTGCCTATTCAAACTGTAGGTGATAAAAGTTTAGGTTATATCGATGGATAGAGATTTAAATAGAGATTTAGGTTATAAACGGGGGATCGAGAGCTCTAGATTCAAGTCTTAGTTATAGTTAGGTATGGTTTGGGTTTGAATCACACACAAGACAATTATTTGTGTGATACACATATAATTGTTCTGAGTATGTTTGTATTTTTGCCAACTGTAGGTTTGCAAAGTTCCTCGGGAGAGCTTAACACCTTGAATGCCATATAGCAGATACAATGGAAAACTGTAGTTGTCCAAATTGAATATGTTAATTGCTAATAGAGGCGGAAAAGATGAGATTTCGACACTTATTTCACCAGGCTATTAACGTATTGTCCTTGTGCTCTTAGAACAAGGATAAAGGGTCATGGGTTCCTGCTCAACGTGGTTCGAAAATCATTCTCACCGTCAGGAACAGGCTGGCATCTTCTGCTGGCTGGAAGTAGTCCTACATCTTGTGGGAGTGGTAGAAGGTTACCACAGACTTTCGGCACTTGCAATATAAAATGCACCTACAGCATTGTCGATCCTCTATAATAAGTGTAAATTAGTCAAATATTAGTTATTTATTGAAGTTATTACCTAAAAACACAGTAGCTCCTTAATAAACATCCTTTAAAACCGATACTACAAGAAAACTACATGTAATGTAACTTAAGTCCCTAATGCTTTCAATCACACCTCACAGGATATAACCGGTACGGATGAAAACGTCGAAAATCGAATACTCATTTCCCGCCAATTTCGCCGCAGTACAGACTATACAGCACAGATAACGTAAAGTAAAAAGTGAGCAAATCCCGTCAGATCGCGGCCGTATCGCGTTACATGCTAATGGAGCATACACGCGACTCGGACCATGAGTGCGCCGCCTTACCGTGTACCGATGCTTTTTTGGAAATAAAAAAGAAAACCTTGCTAAGTTGGTAAGCAGATACGTTTAGTATCCTTTATAATATTATATTTTGCGAAAATATGATGCGGTGAAAAAAGTAGACTGCTTCGAAGGGGGTCTGTAGAAGTGTCGTGTTATTAATGTTAAGTATTTTTTATATATTGCAAATTTGAAAATAGTTTAGGAACATTTAAGTGACAGCAGTATTATGCCTGTTAGAAGCATTTAGCGGCATTACGGTACACGTTCCTATCGCTTGCTTTTTAAGTTTTAGGTAGGTAGGTAAGTGAAACAAGAAACTATAAGTACAAGTTAACATACAACCATAGAGTTTGTTTTTACGAACACACACATGTCACTACGTTAAAATATGGACGCACACACAGTATGCTAATTCCATATTTTTCTTTTAAATAATATTATTCCTAGCAGTTAAACGTTACATAACTAACCTAAAATATCAAGAATGTTACTTCGCATACCTACAAATAAAAAATATAATAGAAATAATAAAAAGTGATTTGTAAATATCAAAGAGGTTCATTATATTTTCTTTATCGTAGTATATCAGCCATAGTTCCAATATCTTAGTTGTTACCGATCTCCTGACTAGAATACTCAGTTTTCGGTTAGGAGTCTGATTTTCGGCAATCGGTAGAAGCCGGCCATTAAAATTTGCGCTATTGCTTAACTGACGTAACATATACGTTATATTGCTGTTGCTCACAGAGAAGCCAGCCGTTCAGTTGATAGCAAACTGCTGTTTGCTAAGCACACGGCCTGCCTAGTGGGCAGGGGCATCAAACACGCATTGTCACCTAAAATGAGGAAGCGAAGGAGGAGATAGATAGAGACAGAGGTAAGTGATTGAAGCTCTATGAAAAGAAAAATATAAGTATACATAAGTAACAAAGCAGTACATTCGATTTCTAAAAGACTCGATACAAAAATTTGTTAACAGTCAAACACATGTCTGCTGGGATTTTCTGACTGAATGAGCAATCAAATCACATGACAACATTTTAATTTATACGTATAATACATCTGTAGAAGTGTAAATTCTGTACATTGAAAATATTAAAAAAATAAATAGCAAAGAGTGTCACTAGATCGAACCGAACCCAAAAATGTGATTAAATAAATTTTTGTCTGTTTGTCTGTCTGTCTGTCTGTTTGTTCAAGCATCACGCAAAAACTACCAGTTCGATTACGATGAAACTTCGTATTATTATACTTTAATATCCTGGGCACCACATGAATGAATATGATTTGAACACGCCGTTTAATAGCCGCTCTAAAACCTAAATGTACCTAAATCTAAATAAATTATTTGGTCACTACATCAACCAAATGAAGGATCAACTTCACTCAAGTATTTCCCAAGAGATTTTTTTTAGCACATTGTCCGACTCCGAAATCAGATTCGGCACCTCATTTTTTTTAGCGTGGGGTAACCTTTGACGTTTAGCTCGCCGAGGAAAAGGGGAGCGGAGATACAGGCACCTCACTACCCCAAGTCCTCTCTAGGACCCAACAAAGTTTTCAAATACTCAGTAAACAACATACAGTCTCATTTCAATCATCCCTATGAACCCTTCCATCGCCTCCGACCATGAAAAGGTCCAACAGAATCAGTGTTACGATTAGTAAAACGTGTTGATTGTAAACACACACAGTTTGTACTGATGAGATCTGTAGTGGACGACGTTGCGCGCAATTACTTGTCAATTGAACGGTAGGCGCTGGCACACGCGACCTGCATCCGAAGGGGACATGCAGAAGGTGAATTTGGATAGAAAGTTAAAAATAAGATACTTGATTTCGATAACAAAAGGTTATTACAAAACGTAGTGTTTTTTAAGTAAAAGCTGTGTCGGAAACCTCATAGTAAAAGTTGGATGTCCAGTAGGTGCAGTTTTTATACATATTTGTTTTATATTGAATAATAACGTTTTAATTAATGTTTAAGTTAATATTTAACAGGAACTTACAGTCACTTGTACCCGCGACATCGATCCTTGAGATGTAAGATACTTATTTTATTTAAATTGATTAAGCAGCTTATTTACGAAAAGTTATTATAAATATAGAAATAATTTTCCATTTAAAGTATTATTATGAATTAGGACAGGCTTGGAATCGCAGTCTTTCCTGAAATATTAAGCAATCCTAACGATACAGAATCTGTAAACAAATTTTTTTTTACATTTCTAGCTATTAAAGATGTATTTCCATCACACAGCGAAATATCCTTGTTTTGTGTTTTAGGTAGTGAATAAGGTTCCCAGTTTTCTAAAATGCTGAGCTAACGCCAGGTAACACTCACTCACGTCACTTACTATTTCGCCATGATTTCTATCTCGTTAGCCAGGTGTGATAATACTAACAAAAACCAAAAATATAAATAACCTCAAATCACAAAATATACAAAACAATGATAAAAAAACACAGTTGCACATTAATACTAAAAGATAAATGTTAGACCTACTGCAGTTCACCTCTACAGTAATCACTGCACTGTCGCCTTGGACAAACTAATTAAACGTCAAGCATCGGGAGCCGAAACACAAACACGCTTGTTTGCCGACAGATCGAGACCCCGTTGTGTTAATATTTTAAACTGGCAACATTTAGCGCGCCCCCATTGGTGGACATCGACGATGCGCGCGTCATTTATTTTAATTTGTCATTTGATTTGACAGCGGATGTCAACTTGACGTTAATTGAAGATGGAGATTACGCGCTTGGATTTAAGCGCATTGTTCAATTTGTGCCGGTTGAACTTTATGTTAGTCATGTATTAGCAGCATCTGCTAAGTATATATTAAAACTGTTTGGTTTAAGATACTGTTGGGCACGGGCCTCTTTTTAACATGAAAAGGGTTAGGCCACAACCCTCTGACTGGGAATGCCCGAACATCGTCAATGGCGACACTATCAGGACTATAAGACCCATACATTTTTTAACCTCTTCCACTGGGTATTTGGCACTTATGAATATACTGTTTGCGTTTTAAATTCCATAGAATTATTTTTTCTACGCCTCTTTCTAAGACTTGTAGGACGGGAGTGAATTCAAAAATTGGTGTTTGTTTCTTTAATTTAAAGTTTTTTACCTATAGCGTTATAAAGATCGTAGCCAGACCTCTACGATTCGACGCCTAGGTGGAACAAAGTATTATATTATATCTATAAAAAAAAAATCATAAGCTACACAGAGTTTTGAACTGTTCACGGTAGACGCCAAATAGGCATTCCCCCTACTTTATGTAACCTAAAACCATGAGCTGGGTAAACGTAGATCTAATACACCTCTGCTTACCCCTTCATAGACGTAACCGTGAGGCTATGTATGTCCGTAATCATAGCACGCGCATCGCAGCTGTTCATTTTCTTCGTTTTCACTGATCCATAGTTAATGATTAAAACAAATTACAGTAAAAAATATATCCAAGTTAATTACTTCATAATTGGATTTTTGATTAAGATATTATTATATTACTAAGGCATCCCTAACAGGAGTATAACCATGTAAATAAGTAAACTCTAACTACTTACAAAACACAAAAAAATCAGATAATTATTACTTTGCCTTAATGTATATTATAAGTAGTTTTAGAAAGAGACATCAAAAAACTTTAAACGTATAGAATATTTTTTATTTTATATTTATATATATTTTCGTTTTTTGGTGGTCACGAACACATATAGAAAGATGAAGTATTGTATAGATACATTAGGCGTCGGGAAATTTTGACCAGCCTCCCAAACACTGACTCACTGCGTAGAGAATGACATTCGGGCACAAGTAAAGATGCGCTAAAAAATATAGGCGTAGTGCCGCTAAGAATTTATTTAGATTTATAGCGATAGCTTATAGGTAGTCCGTTGGATTGCCATGCCGAGACTATGCTTGTCCTCGATATGGTATATCAGTTTCAAGACATCATATGATGTTGTAAATTACCAAAATAATTTTAAAATAGCCGTAAGTTTTATGCAGTTACTAGTTTTCCCCGGGGTTTCACCCGCGTAAATCTCATTCCTGTGGGAATATCGAGATAAAAAGAAGCCTATGTGTAAATCCAGGTCTCCAGCTATCTACATACTAAGTTTCATTGTAATCGGTCCAGTAGTTTTTACGTGAAAGAGTAACAAACATCCATACATCCATACAAACTTTCGTGTTTATAATATTAGTAAGAATTATGTCATAGGCCTTTGCTTGAATCCAGCAACTAAAGTAAAGGTAATAAATGCACTAACCAATAAAATTTGACGTCGATTAGTGTTACTTTGTGACCTAAATGAGTTTTGACTTTGAAATTGATGACTAGTCTCGAGTATCTCGACTGCTACCATCCAGTGCCTCCCTGATCTCTTGATAAACGCTCACACACACAACCCTTATTTTATTGTGTCTGATAACCAGATGTACATAATATGTGTTAAAGCAAGCAATAAGGAAATAACAGTTTTGAAATTACATTGCACAAAAATGGCTGTACTATTTTCCATACTTCGATAACTCTACCAAACACAATAGGAAGATTTTTTGCAACCGAATCCCACGCGTGGTCAAAACAGCGTGAACGTAAAGCTGTGCTTACCCCTCGGTGTAGAAGCTTGAACGTTAATGCACGTTAGTCACGGCTTACTGACTCCGTAAGGGGTTGTTTGATTCTCTAAGCCTTAATATACCGACTGTTCTTTTTGTTGTGAAAACCACTGTTTTGCGAATTGTTTGTTTATGTAAACATATTATGTTGATTCTCGACAGTTTGAAAGGGTGACGCTGTGGTTGTTGTGGATTCGATTCCCACACAGGACAAAGGTGGTACGTGCCATCGCGAACGGGAGGAATAGTTGTTCTGTCAAGATCTGGTTGTTCTTTATATCCGTTGTTTGAATGTTTGTAAATTCCTCCGCATTACAGGAGTTATTTCTAGTCCGAGAATTATCATTTTATAAAACAAAAATGCTATCAAACGTCACTTAGCGACCTTTTCTTGTACCAGAGCAACATTAGCGACAGAAGGATTTATCCTAGAAGTGTTTAAAAAGCTGTCATACTGCCATTTTATAATCACCAATTTAAATTCATTATAACGGGTCGTTGTTATTACCGAAATAAGCTAAATTCAAATACGACAAAACAATAATAAATCTAAATAATAATACCTAATTTATTGTTTGTTAACATGAAGATGAACGTATAAATAATTAGCACCCGGACAAGTTAAGCACAAACAAAATCTTTTGTATGTATACAACTAAACCAACTTGGTAAAACATATTAAAAATACTTTGCCAAGAAACGAAACTGTCGCATATCTTCCACCATAATAGTGACTTCAGAAACATTTTGCATTTGCTATAGTAAAAATCTTAATTAAGTAAAATTTTAAAGTAACTAAAATAAAACATACAGTATCTATCTATTTACATCATATTATTAACTATGTATTTAAATATACACTAGCAATAGTAAAATATTGAGGGCAATATTTAGATACTTAAAAGTTTTCTTAATACACTGGGATCGCCATTGACGAAAGTTTCTTGAATATAAATACAATATTATATTTTTCTTGCTTAAATTATAATATAAATCAAAAATTCAATAAATAAACCATCGTGTCAAGGACGGTCCGCGGCCGGCATTTTGCCATTATCGATAAAGCGATTAAATACATTTAATAAAAATCTGCATGAAGCTCTCCATAACAATCTCGAGGGTGTATGACATTTTACTTTTACACAGGTATGAATATTTAAGTTACAGATGAAAAATGAGACATATGAACACATCCATATGTATAATTTACATTTATTATATTATTACGTTAAGGTTACCAACTAATAATATTAATGAACTTAATTATTCTTAATATCTACTCTTTTCACCACCACAACAACATCGCGGCAGTCGCCGCAGTGATGACATCCGGGCGTCTCTTGCCGGCCTATGCGACACCGGAACTGGCCAAAACAAGCGTGGCCAGTCATAACCTGCGTCAGCCGAAAGGTGAGGGCGCCATGCCGCCTCTCCAGCCTTCTTCTCTCCACTGTTCAAAAACGGGACTTACCGCCACGATCATGGCGTGCCCGAAAAAACATACATTACCTACTACAACTATAATACAAGTTTTGTGTCCCGGCGAATACCCCTCTTAATTTTTCTGTTAATAGAATGCTAACGGTCTAGATCTTTAGCGTGTAAGCTTACTATAAAACAGAAACAACAATATTGATAAGAAAGCTTGTGAAAAATCACATAAACCTAGTTACTTTAATGTCGTCCATATTTAGCCATTTCACAGCAACACACATTGCGTCGTTCAATAATTTCATTATGTTATTTCTCAAAGTCGTTGAACGCACCGTGTTTAATCATTCTTAGCCATCATAAAGAACATCGGGAGCACAGTACATGACTCAGGTGGCACAAAAAGCCTCCGTATTGTACTCCTTCAAGGAGTTTCAAGAGCATATGAAAGGGTTCCAGTGTCTAATGACTTCGATTCACAATAAGCGAAAACATATTGATGCTCTGCTTCTTTGTTATTTTGTAACAAATATAATAATGTTTTGTATCAATTTGAAGTATTTTCTTTTCTTTTTTTGCGGTACCTGAAGTAGTGTGTGCTATTGTTGTTTTTTAAGGTTGGAGTGGTTTTTAAAGGCAAAGGACTCACAGTTCACTTGATAATGATTAAAAGAGATGATGATGTGTATGTTTGTGAATGATGGCCGCTAATATAATAATTTTATGAGTAACCGTGATTTATTTTTAATAACTCAGAAACCATTCAGAGTTTCCAAAATTAAATAAGAACTTGATCGATGAATAAGACCGCATACGATACTACTGAATATATAAAAACTGATTTACTTTTACGATATGTAAGACACAACTATTATAACCGAGGATTCCGGAAAACCTGGAATAGCTCGAGTTAAAATATACCTCCTCTCTACAGTACACTCTCACGCTACTTCGGCTGCACTCATGTGCTACCCTTTGCCTGAACTTAACTAACATAAATATTAACTACATGGACGGCATAGCGACATGTAAGTGATCGCCTCGTCATAGCCGCTGCGCTTAGTGTTGTATGTTCCCACACGGGACAATTTATATCATCCACAAATACAACACAAATTGTTTCGAGACTGGTTGTTCTTTGTGTCCGTTGTTTGAATAATAATAATAATAATATTCTATCACATACACACAACACCATCTAGCCCAAACTAAGTAGAGCTTGTACTATGGGTACTAGACAATGGATAAACATACATATATTTTTTGTAAATACATACATATTATACATAGAAACACCCAGACCAAGTCAAACATACAGGTTCATGCACACAAATGTTTGACTTGTGCGTAAATCGAACCCGCGACCTCAAGCGTGGCAGTCGGTTACACTGTGACCACTACGCCATCGAGGCTGACTGAACGTTTATAAAGTGCGGGACTTATCTAATAAAAAAAAGGAAACAAGTTGTGCATTCAGTAATCTCCCCATGTTCACAAGTGTTTTTGTATGTCCTAAGTACCATAAACTAAGGCCTTCTAGACTTCTGTAGGTAAGTAGTATATCAGCTCTTTAAGAAGACAGTGCCTTGTCGACTGCAGGCGAAGACTGGAGAGCAAAGGCTTTTAAACTGGTACGTTGTGATGACTACCTTCCATTATTTGCGTACTTACCTACCTTAAAGAGTAACTTCTGCTATTGTATGTCTGGGACCTCGTATCCACCTGCATTCTTTATCTAGTTATTACGATCATTGAAGTGACACACCCAAATGACATCGTCGTGTATTTATAATGTGTTTCGATGTCAACCTTTATGAGTTATTAAGTACCACACACGATTCTACATGTTTTTAAAACAGCTGACTCGCCCAACTTCGTCTGCTTCACATAAGGGAATTTTCCCCGTTATTGCAACATTTTTCATTGATGCTCCGTTGCTATTGGTCGTAGCGTGAAGTTATATGGCCTTTCTCGATAAATGAGCTATCCAACACTAAAATAAGTTTCACTTCGAACCTGTAGTTCCTGAGATTGGCGCGATCAACGAAACAAACAAACTCTTCAGCTTTATAATATTAGTATAGATATCACAAAAAGTCCTGCAGCGTTTAAGGAGTCTGCCCACTACCCCGTCTCATACCAAGACCGTGCTAGGAACGTGTCAGGCAAAAAAATATTCTTTGTAAGGAAATGTATAAGACTATGCTCACTAGACCGTTCCGTAACTGACCAGCAGTTCCTATAGCAGGGCGTATCGTGTTGCTTTTCGTGTCTGATACGTTCCTAGCACGGTCATGGTATGAGACGGTGTAGTGGGCAGACTCCTTTATTGTCAAAGTGATAAATAATTTATTCATTTAGATCAACTTGAGGTTATTAAAGTTAAATTTAAGTTTGTTGCTAGGTTCAGCCAAAGGGCCAAACCCTTTGGCTGAACCTAGCAAATGAAAATTAAATATATAGTATATCACACTGACGGGTTAATTAAAGATTTCTGTAAATCAAGTCAGTTGGGTTACAAATGACTGTTTTGTTGTTAGCCCATCTGTTAAGCTAAAATGCATATGTTAGGTGTGTGTTTAATTGTTTAAGTCAGTAGTGCAATAGAATAGAATAGAATTACGACCCCTTCATCGCTAGTCTAATGTCTTATTCATTGGGCCACCGCTCCTTATTTAGAAATTGTGATTACTTCTCCGATTCTAAATTAAAAAGCCCACCGTTGTCAATTATTAGGTGGCGATAAAAATGAGCCAACTTTTTCTGGGGATACCACGTTCATACAGGATAACTGTTACTGTTACTGGACTCTTCCGGAAGCTTATAATCTCAGCGTAGCGGACAAGCGGTCGCCTTATCACACTACCAACTGGGTTCGAATCCCACACAAAAAATCGTTGTGTGATCCAAAGATAATTGTGCTGAGTTTAGCATACTCTATGTCCGTTAACCTGTCAAGTCTTGGAATGCCAGACATATTTATAACTTATCATATCGGGCCTTCGGTGTGCCGCGGCCACTTAAAAGATTAATTGTATTTTTGTTAAGTTTCCCACGACAATTGCTTGCACCCTAATGCAGTAGTAGGCAAAATAGAAAAATAAGTGGTCCCTAGAAGTATAACTACTCTTATGCCAGTTTCGAGTAAACCACAGCAAAATAACCACAATTATTGTTCTTACACATACTCTTATATTATCGACTAAACTAACAAAACAACCCATAGTAGATAAATCAATTTCAAACACTATTAGAATAGCTGTATCACACAATAAAGTATCAAATTCTCTATTACAACCGCATTGTCCATGAACTTGTTAAAAAGCCCACGTACTGCCAACCTTTATTACATCATAAAAAAAAACAACACACAACATGCCAACATCATAAAACAATTTTGATTCCAGAAAAAAAGAACAAACAACTTTTTTGTCGATACATCACTGAACTCAATATGGAAATCGATATAAAAATCGATATAGAAAGGGTCGAACTCAACAAAAATCACGAATCATTGCTTCGTGATCTGTTTTTTTCGACGTCTCAATAATAAATTTGGACACAAAATAAATAGTTATATCTCAGCGTGGAGTAATTACGTTGTTATTAAGTACAATGCAGCTATCTGAATCAATCGGGACGTCATTTGCTTGACGTTTCAATCAACATCGCATTGTTTGTATTGTATGTTTAATATGTATAGATTGTGTTACCGATATACTGTTTTTTTTGTCCGTTCATTGTGAGATGACGGCTCGTTTTTGTTTAAGTTACGATTCGGACGAGCTCGGCGGGCGCCCGTTGAATCCGTGTCGTGTATTGAGACGTCTTTGTAATTTGTTATGAAATATTAGGCCGATAGATTCGAATGCTTCGATCTGATATTAAAAAGTGATCGTTCATTTTTTGAATTAATGAAATAGAACGTCAAGTTTTGGCGCGAGTTTGATGAATCTGTCATCTTTGTTGAATGGTGAAATGTCATCGATAATCATTTAAAATCAGCCCTGACTCTTCGCAGTTATATGCATGTCAAATAGTTAACAATTACCTGCTTCACTAGAGAAGAAATTGTGAGAAAACATGTTGGTCGAAAAAGACTTAAATATGTGTAAATTTGACCAAATGACCGATGCTTGAACAAGAAGACTACATAACCTACCCATTTTTCCTTTGTTGCGAAATGCAGTGTGTGCTTAGTAGTGACTAACATTTCGTTCAAAAATTATCATCGCTCCACCGATGATATAGGTAGGTACCGATCGAACGCAAACCCAATTAGTATAAAAATATACACTTACTGAACATGCAATGACAGTTATCACTGAATAAGTTACCATAACTTACATACAGTCTCTAGAATTTATGTATAGTTAATGGTATTATTTAAGTAAGTCAAAATAGTTTCATGTTAACTCCTCATAGATTCAAATACGTCCTTATTTGTTTTACACAATGTCAACGGATATCGAAGCTTTTTAAGCGTCGTAAAAATAAACTTAGCATAACTACAAACCTACAATGCATTGAAATTTTCTATTCTCAGTAATAATTTAGAATTTAATCAACATAAACATGCACATGGACTAGATACCTTTTATACTTGAAATATAACAGAAACCTCTCATGCAAAAAATGAACATTTTGAATACAATTCACAGTTGACAGCACTGTGCAGTAAAAGTCTATAAATTATCGCCCATGTAACCTTATTCGTGCAATCGATTAAGTAAAAGACAGTTGCAGTCCTTAATGTCTCTGTGGGTTTTTGCACCAAATAAATTATATCGTAATATTAAAAATGGACACCTGACATGTTTCGGACAGATGATAAAAAACCACAGACCGTTATGAGTTACAATCTAATGACTCCTTCGATTTTAAAAAAAGGAAATTAAAAAAAGAATTGAAAAAGTAAATACGCGCTTGCGAGGTGCGTTCCAATTTCAAAGTCGCCACATGTCGACGGTGACTTGCAGGATTTGGAGCGAAAGCTTTCGATCCGTTGGGACGATTATTTTATAACTAAATAAAATAAAATGTCTGCCTCGCTTTCAACAGGTTGTTTATCTGTTTTAAAATAGAGTTAAGTAGTATAGGTACTTAAATGTCAGGCTAAAGTATCTCATTATTGATAATGTTGCCCGAATATTAGGTATCGAATATGAGTATCAATACAAAGAATTATGCGATTTGTCTGAGCGTGTAGAAATTGATGCAAAAATTTATTCAAAATGCAATTAATAATTATATGAATGAGTCTAATTTGAACACAATATTGTTTAATTGGTTCATCTAATACCAATAATTTTGTTGTGGTCATTTAGTCTCATAATACATATGTATTCTTTTGAAATCTAAAGACAAACTGATATTAATAAACTTTAAGTATCTTTTCCTCCGAAAATACAACATAAACTTCATTAAAATTAAATATAACAGAAGCTACGGTAACTGTTTAACTGTCGCTGTTACTCTTACCCTATAAACATTTGCGAAAGAATTCGCACGCAGCTGACCTTTAGAAAATAATCTCTCCTTGTCTAACAATTTGGTAAGTGAAAAATCATGTTGTTTCCGATTATATTTTGGTGACGTTACTAATCTACTGGCTCGTCCAGGGTTGTACCATCCTTTAAAAAATCCGACATAATTTGATAGGTTACAATAACTACGACGACAGAAATTCGTAGGTAACAATAACTAACTTTCCTAGTCCATACATTTCGACCTATTTTTAATTATCTTCCTTAAGATAAATGGCGCACTAGTGATACCTATTTTAAACGATTATAACCTACTTTAACTACTTACGATTAGATAGAAATACGAGCTATCTGGTTGCGATCTTTTATAAGAAGAAGATAAGCAAAGCCTGTTCGGGTTAGCGCTGAAGAATCCGACGGTGCTTTACTTCTCAAATATTTTCAATTCCACTGAACACGTTAATTTTTCTAACCAGCCCACACACAAAGCAACTAATATTTATTTTAATCGATTAATTAATAATTAACTAAGTATACGGTAATAGAAAACCGACAAATATTTAATGTAATTCTACATTTGCCGTTCAAAGATAAGCTTGCACTAAGCAATATATTATTTATTTATAGAGCATAGTTTATGGTTAATGTTCTACAAATCATTCAAGCGGAATACTTCTTTTTGGTTAAAAAAGCAATTGATTAATGTTTGAATAATTTAATTATTATTGTAAAACGTTTAATAATATATTATGTTGTAGCCATAAATATGTTGATGCATAATTGAGTTACGATGCGACGACAGTTATAAATATTCTATCTTACGTCTTTAGTATTATGTAAAATCGTACATGACATAGGTACATACGTTGACTCACGTCTGTTTTTCCGAAGGGGTAGGCAGAGGTGTGGCTCTGTCTGCCTCTAAATGTCCCTCCTAAATATATTACATCCAACCAAAAAATAAAGCTGATGAAGTATGGATGTAATAAATTACACTCAAATATCGCAAGCTATATTTTTTGAGTTCTACGTATATTGTCATCTATTTGTCACATATCCAGACTACGTGCTGCTGCTAAGTAGTTTTTGACCGAGGACACCACCGTGGACTGTGCACCGTGTTCTGAGTTAAATCCCCACACGGGACAAAATTTGTGAGATCCACGAATAGTTGTTTTGAGCATGGGTGTTGTTTGTATTCGTTGGTTCAATGTTAATAAACTACCCCATACAGCAAATTACTGTATGTCTTACGACTTTACTAAAAAAATAACAAATGACGAAACCAAATCTATGGAGAGAGAACTTTTAAAATGAAGATAGTATAAATTCTGGATGTCTCTCTCCTTCACTCTTTGCCGATTACTTCACAGATTTACTTTACAAGTGTGAGGCTTGTAGGTATGTATCAAAAGCTACTGTAGAGACAAAAGTATAGATCCTTCTCCCAAATAGCTATATTTAATATATTATGACAGCAGGACACAATCTGCCATCTCTTTCAAACCTCTATAAAGATTAAGTCATCAAACCGCATCACTGGTCGGAGCTGGGTCATGTTACGAACGGTGTATCGACAGACAGACACATTTTTTATTAATCATAAGAGCTCCGGCTCCAGTTAGTAAGAAACGATGGATTGCCAACTCATCCTCAGCGATATTTTATATTAAAATTAGTTATTTCCTTGAGTTTTAATGTCAGCTGCGCATGCGCAGGTTGTGTTCTAATTGTAACTCCTTCGCTTCGAGTCGATAACTCGATAAAGCTGTAGCTATCGCTATCACAATTTCAGTGGCTTTAATAAGGTGACATGTTATATTTATTTTTAATTATTTGCACTTACTTATTATAATAATTAGACCCAGGGTATAAACTGACATAATGCGCTTGAGCCTTTTCTCAATGTGGAAAGAAATTAGGTGGCAGTTCACCACGCTAGCTCAAGTTGGCAGACTTGACTCATCTTTGAGAAATTACTGTACAGACTCACCAAACATTTAAATCAAATACAAAAATAAAAACACAACGACTTAAAAAGACATTAGTAGGCCGTCACTTGCAAGCAGAAACAAGCCATGGAATTCAAATCAATGACACAAATGTCTGATATTTCGATCTATTATAGTTTATATTATATGTATCTATTTGCGTTAGTTTTAACATTGTGAAAACATGTGTGTCTGGAGGGCTTTGTAATATTTTTGTAGGTCTGTGAAGCCTCTAACACCGCCGTCAAGCGTTCTAGACTAAGATAGTTATTCTGGCGTGAGAGAGATCGTTTCTGGCGTGAGAAGATCACAATCTTCAAATGGCGAAGATATTTGCAAACATTTAATAATTGGATCATTTACGGACACCATTTCGTTAAAAAAGTTTTGACGCAGTAATGTTGCAGGAGCGTCAATATGAGTAAGTGAATAAAATATTGTTGTAATTACATTATGTATTTCCGTGATAAAACATTCAATGACTGATTTTGTTACTGCCGAAAGCCACATTTAATTTTTTACGTAACACTATTGACGTTAATATTACTCCGTCGTATCGCGTAACGTGTAGAGACAGATTTTAGTCTGAAAGATGACGTGTATACATTTCTACGACAATGCATTTAATTAATAGACATAAACTTGTACGTTTCATTTCGTATCTGGATCCAAATTTAACTATCCCATACAGTAGCTATCGAATAGTATATATAAACTCTAAATATAATAAATAATTACTTGTTAACATTGACATATTCATAACATTAATTCTGCAGAATGGGCGTGTTCGTACATCTGTATCGAGAGACATGAACATGCAATACAGATCGAACGATACGTCACAACACATCAAAACTCGTTCAGACTGGACACTCGCAATATGGCCGCCGATCAGAGTACACCGATTTTATATCTTATTAGCTATATCTGCCATTTTATACGCAGAAACAGTTATGTATCCTACCCTGTGTTTATAATAGATATGTATACCGATACTGTCACTAGCAGCGATAGCCTGGTGGACCTTAACCTGACCTGTGTATACCTTTGGACTGCCTCGAACGTCTCGAGGTCGATTGAGGGATACAACCTTTGTCTTTTCGAAGTTATACGTGCGTAGTAAATAGGTTATTATCACGCGCTTAAATCTAAAGGAAAACGTCGAGAGAAAAGGCGCATGTCTTAGAGTTCTATATAATGTTCTCGAAGATATGTGAAGTCTGCCAACCCGCACTGGGCCAGCATTGATTATCGCCTAGTTTACACTGAAAAAAGTCCGTTCCCAGCAATGGTACAGCTTACATACATGGCTGATATTATAATACCAATCCTGTTGTGTATAATTAATTATATCTTCTGATTAATTCGTCCGTTTTTGCGTGTGACTTTAACCCGGTGCTCTGTACTATTCTATACACATACCTATTGTGTCTAAAGTTTCTGGATACACATATTGATATTATTGCATTTTGCATATCTATTGTCATTATTGTATGATGATAGCTTGACTTGCTATCTCTAGAACGTCTGTAGTACTATTGATATCGTAACCGAAAAATTTGAAAATCTTTTTGCCCGACTTAGAAACAGAACCACAATTCTAAATCATTGAAGAAACGATTGAACTAACAAATTACAGCTTTTACACTTTGGTGTGCGTGCGTTTCTTTTGAAAATTCACACTAATAGCACTGATCGGAAAACTTGCCTGGCATTTGCCATCATTCCTGGCGGGACCATAGACCTCTTTTATTTGACACAAACATAGTAAGGAAAATGGGACTGTAATACATCTTTGTTTACCCATTCAGGGATATTAAGACGTCATAATATGTTGTTATATCATTCCATAGCAAGAGACAACAATTCAACACTTATATCTCGATTATTTTTATACGGAAACGCACTTGCGTTAATCTTATCACGTATGGCATTCTTTTCAAGTGTGATTGCATCTATAGCCCATTGATAAATTCTAGTGTAGCTCATGTATTATTTATGTTTGCGAGATATTGCTCACCTGATTATATTGATACATACTTACTAGATATTAAAAGACTCCGTCGTTGGACAGTGGCATATATTTGTGCTAAAGTTTGTCGCCGAGAGAAAATTAGAACATTCATATTTTGATCTTTTACTTTTATTTGCGTTTTTCTGTCCAATATATTCTTCTGTTGGACAGGGATCGGTATTTTCAAGATATATAGTCGCTTCCAGGCCTATAAAATTACTATACCTATGCTAAAATCACAGTAAAATCGTGGCGATCTGTTACCTTGTTGCTACGTGAAAGAAGGGCAAACCAAACACACACACTTTTATTTAATAAATCAGTGAGGAGACCAACAGACTGCAATGCAGAGGGTCTCGGGTTCGAACCCACGTCGCGCACCTCTGACTTTCGGAAGTTATATGGCTTTTCGAAATTATGTGCGTATTGATTGACAATTATCACCTGCTCTGTGCCTCGGAGAGCACGTTAAGCCGTCGGTCCTGGCTGCCATGAACATCTATAGCAGTCGTTATTAGGAAGTCAGTGCCCTATAATATCCTGACACTGGTCTAGCCTTAGGGTATCGTTAGCCTTCGGGTTGCGGAGGTCAGGTGGCAGCCGGTCCGTGTAAAAACTGATATCCAGTCAAATCCGGTTAGACTAGAAAGCCAACCCCAAGTGACTTGGGAATAATAAAGGCTAGGGAGAAGTAAGAATAAGAGTTAAAATCAAAGTATTTCTTCTTTTCATCGTCTTTTAAAAATAAACCTTCCTCACTAATAATAAATTATATATCGCGGAGGACTTCAGAAACATTTAAACAATAGACACAAAGAAATCATAGAATCGGAAAAGTTATTTGCAAACACTTTTATTTTGTCCTTTGTGGGGATCGCACCCACAACACCCTACGTAAGAGCAACAGCAAGGCGTCCACTTACACTTCTACGCCATCCGTGCAGACAAAGATAAAATGAGTTTTTGCATGGTGATATAGTTCAGGGGTCATAGACTTCATATATTCTGAATACTTGCATCGTTCCTATTGGTAAGCGATTTTCTTTTGTACTTCGGCAACGAAGCCACGGCAAAATTTAGTATATAATATTATTAAAATTATTTTGAATACAGAACTTCAGAAATAGTACATACTTACTAATTAAAGCAATTATTAAAGCAATCGAAGATAAAAAAGGTTACATTTCACAACACCAATAAGACATTTTTTGACAGCCCATAGACAATAACGTCATTCTTGTCCAACAAAGTTGATCCGTATCAAATATATTGCTACACGACTTTGGCCTTTATAAATATAATGCAATAAGACTCATCTTGCCTCTACGCTGTTATCTTAAATCTATTGAAATGAGGTGTTTATATAAAATAAAACCAAATATTCGGTTGGCGCCACTTTGGTAGGGTTCCCAAATTAGGCTGTAGTATATTACTTGAAAATGTAGTTCATTCTTACGTAGATTTAGGACTACGTGAAAACGGCGATTAGATTGTTGGGAGAACTGGGTTCAATGTTTAAATCAAACAGTAGTACCGGCTATTAAAGGTAGGACATTCTCAGGCATTAAGGAAACTGGCATCTTGTCTCAATAGTGGCAATAGGCTGCACCCTACACCCAGGTACCTAGTGAAATGTTGTTGAGCTCTAAAACTTTGTCACTTTTATAGCTTTTTGGCTATCATACCTACTTATTCAATATAATTTCTTCATATAAGTCATAATATATAGTTCTATATATTATGACTCTTGACTTGTTGAGCTCAAAGTTAAATATTTGGTAAGTTAAATTAAATAAACTTCGCAGGCTGCCTAGCTGCTTCTGTGACATATAGTTACTGCTTATCACAAGGTCCTTCGTTTGATTGTCGGATTACCAAACGTTGTAGAGATGTTTTGCTAGAAAATTCTCTGTAGCAGCACGAAGTCCGAACATTGCATCCATTAACGTGTAACATAAAAGCCAAGCTTCCGAAATGTCTATGGCTATGAGGTTTATAATATAACTCTGCCTAAACTTACCGGGGTAACAGGCGTCTTTAGCTTTATTAACCCTGAACATGAGTTCAAAAACTCTGACAGTTTAATAAGCAAAATACCCTAACCTTTTAACATAATTATTGTTTAGAAGACTATTTAGAATTAAATACACATACCACCGGTGTGCGGCACAGCCCTACCCAATCCACCTGTTAATTGAAAAGTTGATCGGTCCGTGTGTCCGTCACGCGTGTCTCGTAACTTAGTTTATGGCGCCTCTTCATGCATACACGCATTCTTTTCAATCACAAAGACAATTCTTACTCCGATAACTCCTGTGTCGCGCAAATCTTTAACTTTAACATTAAAGCAATGTTCACAAAGAACAAACTGTTAGGGAATTATATGTGGACAAAACTTATCACAAATCTGATCGCACGACTTGTGCGAATCGACACCTAAAAAATATTATTTTAGAAAGTGTTGCTTCGCACATTTCGTGCGATATCACCAATAAGCCCTTTACCCATGTGGGAATTCGAACCCGCTTAATCCGATTCGAAATCGCTTAGTGCGTGTAGAGATGACCTGGTAAATCGCTGCGTCATCCGTGCAGAAATTATGCAGAAGTGCACACAGGATACGAAATATCACAGTTCAGGAATCGAATCCTATACTAATTGCTTTATTAACCTCTCTTGAACACTTTAAATATTTAATAACAATATTCTCAATATTATATTCGATAGCCACCTTGGTCATAAGTTTGCGCTAATATTTGTGTGCGATCGTTAGTAATCAGATTAGATTCCCAGATCGAAAAATATGTATTGTTTTTAAAAAAATTGTCGGTATCAGCATTAGGTTTGGCAATATCGGTCGAAAACAATATGATTTACTTCCACGCAGAGCCTAAAAGGGGGCAGCGATAGTCTAGTGGGAGACCGTTGGACTGGCGCGCAGAGGTCTCGAGTTCGATCCCAAGCCGCGCATCTTTTTATGTGCGTATTAAATAGTTAATTATCGCTCGCTTTAACGGTGAAGGAAAATATTGTCAGGAAACCTGCATGTCTGAAAGTTTTACATAATGTTCCCGAAGATACGTGAGTGTGCCAACCCGCACTAGGCCTGTGTGGTAGACTATGGCCTCCTTCATCTCTTCAACACTGAGTGGAGGCCCGTGCCTAACAGTGGGACAGTTACCCAGTTAGCCCAATACAGGGCTGACATTATATATATAAAAGGTAGCTGGTAAATTGTTAATGACATACTTACGCTTAGGGGTAGGCAGAAGCCTACTGCTTCGGAGATATAGACGTAAGTCTATATACTCAAGTCGATTATACATGTAGCTGAAGATCAATACCATCAGATTTGCTATCAGTCCATTGAACATACCCTACTTCCTCCTACTTCTTCGTTAAAATACAAAAACAATATATATAAAACAATCAGTACATAAAGTAACATACAAAACTAAAACATTTTTTTTTAATAAATCTTCGTCAAACTCGTCGACTGCCAAATCTAAGTTGGTAATTAAAATGCTGTCAATCGTATAGCGATGCTGTCGTGAACGAGATCGGGCCACTCGATAATGTTTCGCATCTTCGTGCCTCTAAAGTGTACCAGCAGACATCAGCACAGCGTGGGCTTGAACTTCGCTGACTTAATCATCAACGTCATCATTTTAAGTACCTCGATGGCGTAGCGCTGTTGAATGCGAATAGAGTACATAAGGTTCCCGGTCGAGCAAAGTACGATTAGGTTTTTCTGGCCAGAAATCCTCTACAGCAATCCGCAGTTTTAGGAAATGGGCGGTGTCGCACACTCCATGCGTCAGCACATCAACACATTCCCGGACAGTAAGTCGAGAGAACATCCCCTTCCTCTACGACTATCCTAGTTTATGATATAACGTTCCCCTACACCAACCGTTAGGTTGTAATAGAGGAGCCGCTGTACCTTCCAGTGTCCGAGAGCACCTTCCGGGACCAGTTATTTTTATTTTATTTTATTTTATTTTATTTGGGACAACAAACAATTGCGTAATGAAAGTTACAATATTATCCTTAAAGTTAACATATTTTCTTTACTAATTACACAACCAGCACCGTTATCCACATAGTAATATTACAAAGACAAGGTAGCATAATTTTAGTAAAAGTGAAATACAATGCATAGCAAAGAAGAGAAGTTACTAGAGTAAACAAAAAAATATACACGATAACTTTAAACTAGAATGCCTTACTTGCTAAACTTGATATGAGAATTAGACTCTAAGTTGATATTTGAATTTGAATAATAGCGTTTTTGAATTTTGAAAATGATAAGTGAAATATATCGACGTCTGTGAAATTGTCATTATATGAATTCATAATTCTCTTAAGTGGAGCCCGTTCTCCAGCATTAGTTCTGCTAGGTTTAGGGACAAATAATTTATGCTTATACATATTTCGAATTCTTATGGAGCTACTAGGTATGCGAATGTAGATTTGATTCATTAACTCATTACAATCAAAATTACTGTGACAGATCTTATACAGAAACATTTGATCGTGGTAAAATCTACGCGATCTGAGTGTAGTTATTGAGAACTTGTCCAACAATTTATTATATGATGCCCAAGTACGAAAACAATTGTAATTAACGAATTTTGTAAATTTGCGTTGAACCGTCTCTAATTGATCACTATATTTATTATAAAATGGGTTCCACACAGGTGTAGCGTATTCCAACTGTGATCTTATGAGTGATTTATATAATAATAGATGAGTGGTAGGGTTTTTAAATTGTTCGCAAGTTCTCTTAACAAAGCCATAAAGTTTAAATCCTCTATTAGTTATGTAATCGATGTGGACATCAAAGTGTAGCTTTGTGTCAAAAAATATACCTAAATCCTTTATTGTGCTGACATTTTCTAATGGGGTATTACAAAGAATGTAGGTGTGCTTCAAAGTGCGATTATTTTTTGTAAATGAGATAGATTTACATTTTGACAAGCTTAACTGTAATTTATTGTTTTTGCAGTAGTCTGATAAACGGTGTAAATCTTGTTGCACTCTATCGTAGTCATTGCTGGTACTTACACAGCGAAAAATTTTAAGGTCGTCTGCATACAAAAGAAAACGTGTATTCTTAAAACATGAACCAATGTCATTTATAAATAAAATAAACAGCAAAGGTCCTAAAATGGAACCTTGCGGGACTCCCGATGTAAGATTGATTGTCTCCGAAGTGAAGCCATTGATCACAACCCGTTGAGACCTATTTTTAACATAGGAGGTAAACCATCGTAACAGATTCCCACGTATGCCATTAAATTCAATTTTATTGAGCAGTATAGAGTGATCCACCTTGTCAAAGGCTTTACAGAAATCTGTGTAAACACAGTCAACTTGAAGACGGTTATCCATATTTTCGAACAGAAAATTAGTGTATAACACTAAGTTGGTAACTGTCGAACGACCTACGACAAAGCCATGCTGCTCAGGGATCACAATACTATGTAAGATGGGATATATAGCATTATGAACCAACCGTTCCAATATCTTCGGCAAGGTAGATAACAAGGATATAGGACGATAATTAGCAACTTCGCTTTTAGAGCCACTTTTATAGACAGGTGTCACATTAGCAGTTTTCCATTGACTAGGTACAACGCCCTCGCTTAGGCTACGATTGAACAAGATAGTAAGAGGTATACTTATAGACTCAGCCGTGTGTTTAAAAAAGAAAGGTGGTATACCATCCGGGCCACATCCCTTAGTCACATCCAAGTTTTTAAGTGCGGAAACTACCATTTCATTAGAGAATGATAGATCAGATAAATTAATATTGGTATTTGTAGAGGTATTGAAAGCCCTATGAGCCGTACTATCCCTTTTTTCATAAACGGAACTGAAATAATCTGAGAATAACTTACATACATCAGTAGGCCGACTAGAAGTTACAGTACCATATGACATTGTGCTTGGTATTCCAGTTCTATTTTTGCGACTGTTTATAAAAGACCAAAAACACTTCACATCCTTCTGCAGGCCGCTTTCAACAGACTGTATATATTTGTTAAAACATTCAGCCGACAGGGACTTAAATCTTTTACGAAACATTGAGAATTGTTCATATTCAGAATTATTACGAAATTTTTTCCATTTTACCCAGGCTTTTTCTTTGTTTTTAAATATGTGTATTAAGGGGCGAGAAAACCATATTGGAAATTCATTGTTTTTTATAGAGCGTTTAGGAATATGAAATTTTATTATTTGATATATTGACTCATAAAAACAATCCGTGTCAGATTCAAGTGTAGGCTTACATAAAATAGAGGACCAATTTACATTATTAATATGTTTATTTACATTATCATAATTGGCTTCTACAAAGCGATACCTGGGTAAAGGGCAGCGTATCATAGGTGACTGTTTCACATCAAAACAAATGATTACACGGAAAGGTGGATGATAGTTATCACTGGGGACTAAGGGTATAGAAACCGCCTCACAAACACAAGTATCACTGGATAATAATAGATCAAGAATGCGGCCTAAGTGATTTCTTATCATATTATACTGTTTACAATTCACAATTGCTAAGAAATTAAGAAGAAGAGTATCAGTAGAGTTATTGTCACATAACTTTGGCATAAGTGCTGTTGTACCATAAGCACACCAATCTATTTGTGGTAGATTAAAGTCCCCAAATATATAAACTTTACCTACACTGCTTGTCGTAATATTTTTTTCCAGGAGATCATAAAATATTTCGTAAGATTTTTGTGGTTGATTTGGCGGTATATACACACCACATAAGTAGTGATATTCGTTACATGTTCTACCATGAATCCTCAGGAGGATGTAATCTATATTATGCGGCACATAATAATTACTAACGTCATAAGACGGCGCATCAATTAATTCACATCGCTCAACGCTTAAGCCGCGACCTTTGTGCACAGCAACAAGGACACCGCCACCATCCGATTTGCCGGTTAATATTCGATTTCTATCACAACGATAAACAGTATACCGGGGGTCGACGAATTCTTCATCACTAATATCGGGGACGAGCCATGTCTCAGACAGTATAATTATATCATGGGAATCCGCAAGAATATTGTTGTATATAGTATTTAACTTTGTTCGTAGACCTCTACAATTTTGATAATAAACTGAAATATTAAGCATTATATACCATCAAAATATAAATGAATGTTACTATAATAAGGGTAAACAACGTAAACAATATTTTCATATTGACAGCGATATTATGATATGTCCACACAAATAAAGTATATTTTAAGTAACACGATATTGAGTAGTTAAAATTGTGACTGTAAGCTGCAATATGAATCATCTCGTTCTATTTAAATACGAAAGAATGTTACTAAAAGAACGTTGAACAAAATTAATGTACCCACCAGCAGCAACATAGTATATGTACACTTCAATAAACTGTGTTTTATATTGTAAGATATAAACGTTACAACTACTACCACTCTGTTTAATATTACAATAATAATTAGCATAAATATCCATCAAAGATATTTTTAATATGTTGAGGCAATAACCAGTATAAAAACATATTACTTTTATTTCTAAAATGACGGTTGGTATAAAATAATTGTATTGAGTTAGTGAATTCACATACCTTATGAACGTAAACACACAGAGTAATGTAACATGCAGAGTAAACACCTGGCTCACATAAACGGAGAAAAATAATGACTTTATAGTATTTTTTGTGACAATTCCACACACACAAGAAGTCAAGGTTTCAACAATGATACGATTATTTTTTAGGCACATTATATGGAGTGATTTTGTGCAGTTCCTTTTCAGAGCGAATTGCGATTGCTGATGTAGTGACTTCAGCTCGGGTAAGTACGACGCCGTGCTTGATCCAGACGAAACGGTATCCATTTTCTTTGGCCTTATCACGGGTTTGGCGAAAAAGTTTCTTATTTTGTATAGTTAGATGTTCATTGACGTACACTTTTTGAGGAGCACCTTGTATATTCAACTGATCCGACGTGATGCCTTTATTTTGACGCACAGCTGTGATGAAATTATCTCTTATCAATTGGCTGGAAAACTTTGCTACTACGTTTTTCGGGCGCGAGCTGCTTCCATTTACCTGTGGAACGCGATGTATTGATATGATGTCTCGAACTGATACAGGCTGTTTTATAACGGACGATAGGGTTTCCATGATCGATATAAGATTCTCTCCTCGTTTTTCCGGTAGGTTACTGATTTCAATATTACAGTTGCGCGCTCTTTGTTCCATGGACTCCAGTCTAGCTTCAAGGGTAGCAATCCGAGATTCATTCATTTGAGTAGTGTCCTCAATTTCATGCACACGATTGCGTACCTCATGGGTCACTTTATCCAATTCGTCATACTTGTCGCTGATGTACTTAAGTGAAGTTTTGACATCTTCAAATTCATTAAGTAATTTGGAGAACTTATGGTCCTGCATCGAAAACCACGAATCGAGCTTTAACATCATATTTTCTTGATATGTCTTTAATTCTAAACGAATGTCTGACTCCTGGCTGTTTGATACAGCTTTCCGAAAAGTAATATATGTTGGTGACGACTCTTTTTCAATAAGCGATCCTTCCATATCTACACTCATCTCTCCAGACCTTTGCGTTTGTTCTTCCGAACGGTTGAGTGTGCTGTTTAGTGTTGACATCGCTACGTTGTAATTGTAGTGATTTCTCTTCTGGTAAACTACACTATGTCACGCAGGTAATCCCTCGGGCCGGCCGGTGCGGTACGTACAGAGCGCTGAGCACGCACACACATACAACGGAATAGATAGATGTAAACAACCGGTTAGCACGACGAACTGCGAGCGAACAGGTCTTGTCCCCAAATCCCGACTCTCCACCCTAACCTCAGAGATCCGGTTCTCGTAAGCGAGCTACCTCGTGCCCAAGTGACACTACCTATTCTCCAGATAGGTACCGGAGCAATAAAGCCGCTCACTACTTGCAACTCAAGGAGTTGCTAACGATAACCTCGCTGAAGCCGACGGAGAAGCCGCCTCCCATATCTTCAGTATGGTACCGGAGCTGTGTAAGGCACGCTCACTTCCCGACATACATCCGTATGCCTACCCAAATAGGCCTACAAGCCGGGTGTGGCCCGAGTCACTCCAGCTATGACTCTTACTTGCTGAGCAGGCAAGCTCCCGAGATGTGTTGCGGCAGTGAAACCACACTGCCACTTCGCTAAAGGCAATTCCGTGCCTCATGCGACCGACTGGTTCGCACTGGCCGCGTCTGAGTCCGATGCTCGAACGCAACGTGCTTGCCGAGCAAACGAACATGTCGTCCTCAGCGGCCAACCACATACCCCTGCGAGTCCAACACCAATGTCAGGCACCGCACACTCTAGTCAGCGGTCGATAGAACACGCCTTTCGAGGCGCAGTGGGCTTCCTGACCCCGCAGTACCCTGGTCCAAAGGGGGAGACCCGTAGTTCTCCCCCCGAAACCTATAGCATTTATAGGAAGGATATGACTCTGTGCTGTTTTAGGCCAAAATACAGACCGCTAGAGCCACAGCAAAAACTCCTGCCGTAACACACGGCTTAGAATTCACTTGGTATGAATATCCGCCTACAGGTTACGTCTTTGACCGTTACTGCCCCAACACATACTTTTAAAACCATGTAATGTGGCAATACATCCTCAGACATGATGTCACTTTATATGGAAAGTTTGTGTGCCATATCATAAATTATTGAATGTGGTTTTGTGTCCGTGAATGTATTAAATTATTAAGTGACAGCACCGATAGCCAGACAAAATAGATATTTAATTATATCAGGAATTCCAATAATTAACAGGTTAAACACGTTGGTTCTACGCCTGATCTCATTCAGGTTGTGTCAGATTGCCATCCTATAAGACTATGAGAGTGAGAAGTTAAACACATACTGTTATACTTTAATAATAATATCCTGCGCATTTGGCCAATCTACGTTAAAATAGCCGCAATGACAATTTTGTTCGGAAGACATAGTTATTGCAGCTCATCTTGAAAAAGCTACAATTTAACTGATATCGAATTAACTTCGTCAGTCCAGCTATTCCAGGCTTAAAAGGAAATTCCACTAAAATCTTCTTGCAGTAGTTCGATTGTACCACATCGAGTCATGAAGTATAAGTCTTCGATCCTGTACTCTAGTAATATTATACATCCAAGAATCTTTGATGGATGTTTCGATGTTTAAGCTCAATCACGTGTAAACCGATAATCAGATTTGGACAAAATTTGGCACAAATATTGACCAAGTCATATATGTAAGTATATATGTATTGTGGGACACCCGCGGTCGAAGTTTAGATATAAATTAGTTGCGTATAATTGTCGATGTAACTTCTTCAATTTATTAGTTACTTAGACACTTAAGTTCAGTACACTTCCATCTTGTTACCGATGATAATAACACAGATTCGCTTCAAACAACGTGCTTGATCAGCATAGCTCTTTACAGATAATTTGTGTTGGCAATAGAAAATAAAGCGGATTCCCGTGGCGGCCATTACGCGTCGCCATTACGCCGTAATCACGTGGGTGCGCGCGCGCCGGCGCCGCTAGCGACTGCATTGTCATCGTCTGGTGCTGTGGAGGATCGCGTAGTGGAACAAGATATGGATATACTGGAATTTTAATGTAGGTTGTATAGAATTATTAAACGATATAACTTTAAATACAAATATTTACATATACAAAAGCAACAGTCATAATATACAAATTAACTAATATTAACAAACCTAAAAAGGAATGGTACAAAATATATGACTGAATATAAAAAATATACTTTAATGTAGAATTATTAGGATTTATATATCAGAAAATTTGCTGTATGAATATTTACAATGGCTTTCTTAGTAGACTGGTCTAAGCTGCGCTTACGAAAACTGCCAATTCCTGCGTCTGGCGAAGTGTTATAGTTTCGTATGTTATTAAATTCTTGGATGGACTACGGGGTCATAAATTATTATATTATGAATGATGGGTGACGAAAATCTAAACCACTATTACGACAAATTCTAATTCATGGTCTTCTGCAACATAACTTTATCTTTCAGTAACTCAAGTGCAAACGCCAGCAGCCCGATGGAGTTCAAAAGGTTAATTGCCATATTTTACTCACTATTATTGTATTTTTCTGGAGCAGACATTGATGCAAATACATACATACATAAATTTAAACCTAATTCCCAAAGAGTTATAAATTACAACAGCTTTCCACTCCACTCTCTTTTTCCAGTAATTCTTATCACATTCTTCATGCACTTATATCGGTGTAGGTACTTTCAACCTGACCTGTCTCCAGGTTGCCTCCCGTTTATCAGATACGTAGGCAAGCAAAATTATCAATATGAAAACAATCATAAAAATATTTGCCTAATCTCTTTATATTATAGAACTTAACAAATAACTCACTTGGTAGACCTTCATTATAAAAAAGCCAAGCAATTTTTCAAGAGTCGCACGAAGTTGTCTCTCTGTATAAACTTACACTGTACCTTCCAAATTCGGCTCACCCACTTACTGACGCGATGTTTCCCACAAGCTACAACTTGACAACACTAAGTATGACGTCACAGTCGCATGACAGGCGCCACGAGGACCCAACAGGCAAGCCTTCCTCTAACCTATCACCCAAGGAGATTTGACATTATTGATAATAGCATAGGGCTATCAGGAAAAAAAATATCAAAATTTCTTAGGTGTTTACATTTAGTAAGCTATTTTTTTGTTATATGTCTGATATAAGTGCTGGCGTATCGCCTGATGGTAAGCGATTATCGCCGCCCATAGACACCCGCAACACCAGAGGAGTTACAAATCGAAGAAATACATATTAGTTTAGTTTTTAGTTTTAAAAGACAACTGCCGAACTAGGAATATTTCCTGTGTCGCAGAGAACTTTACAAACATTTAAGCAGCGAATATAAAGATCACTCGTACTTAGAACAACTATTTGTGAACCATACAATTTTTTGTCCCGTTTGGATATCGAACCCACAACAACGGCGCGGTGGCAGTCGCGGGGCGACCTCTTAAACCACTAATCCATCTATGGAATCATGCAAATATACTCAAAAGAGTATGAAAAAATATTACAGCCACTTTGTAGACACCTATGTATTATTCTGCCAATTATTGTTTTAGTTACAACGTAATAGAGGACGAGTTTATTGCTCTCTACCGGGTACAGTTGCAGACTCAGTACGGCTACTGTGTAATTTTTTAACGTACATACTCAGGAATCGAACCTGCGATATCATGCATACATTCTCTACTATTGCGCCAGAAGGGCTTATTGGTAGTGTCGCACGAAGTATGTAAGTATTATTAAATAAAAGTATAAGATATATGCAAAATGTTATTAAATATAATGTATTAACTAATAAATAATACAAATTATTTATTGTTAACGACATTTCAATAATTTAATAACTTTAATAAGGTATTATTCACTGAGATTCACGGTTGACCTTGCATTACAGTGAGTATGGCTAAGCGCTGCGGACTCTCCGCCCTCTATCTCATAAACGGTTGGACGTATGAAAAATGTTTATAAAGAAAATTTCTTGCAAATTTTATGCTCCACAATTTTATAATAAATGTTAACATCATTGGAGCTATAGAAACTGAGATAATCGCGAAAAACTTTTTTTGCGACCTTTGACCTTGAATAACTTACGGTGCAGACACGAGATTTTATGAGACTTTTGAGACAACTTTCAGAACACCAAAATGAAGGTGTATACGAGTTTACAGCTTATTATCTCTCATTCCGAAGAGAAACTCCTAACATGACTGCACTATACCCGAAATCTACTTGGAGCACTGCCTCGTACAAGGTCTTTACCATATAACAAACGAGTTCGTTAATTTAATATGTTGTCAAATACAATTTGTTTTTTAAATATGCTGCAATTTTTAAGTAGTTGTATTTCTTTTTATAAACATATTCCTGTTTTACGATTAAACCCTGTGTAACGGTAAACTTTACGAACACATAATTTCCAGACACAGAATACAACCAAACTTAGAACAATTATTTCAATCATACAAATAATAATCACATCCCGTGTGAGATTCGTACCCTACAGTTAGCGCGTTGGAAGTAGCACGATAACCGCATGTCCGCTAATCCATCCATGCAATTAAATAACATGTGTTCATCTAACTTTTTTAAGTTTATATAATTTTAAAGCCTGGATATATTAGCGTATTAACAAACTTGACTGTTACTATGTATATATGCTGTTACATGAATCTCACTTTGGATATCTTCTAAACGATAAATGCGTTTATATATAACGAGATGTAGCCCACGCTTTCGCTCGCATAAATGGACCGTGTTGTGTAGAAATGATCCAATCCACAAAAATATAAATAAAAGTTATGCTGATTTGAAACATAAGTTCATTTTCTCGTGACTGTCATCCTACTACTAGTTTTATAAAGAATTGAATATAGATTTTTGCATTACTTGATGTTTTTTAACCTCTGAGTCTTCTTCGAAGAGGTTAATGAGAACACTATGTGGGTCTGTGTGTCTGTCTGTTAGTGACAGTTTGTTAGTGACAGGCATAATTCCGGAACCACTGGACCGATTTACTTGTAACTTGGTATACAGACACCTTGGAGTCATCCCTCGGTCGAGTTTGAATTGAAGACGAAATTGAATATGGGCGCTGTGGCTCAAAAGACTCCCGAGATATAGGAGTCACAAGGTCATAAGCTCAGGGGACATCCACCAACAGAGTGATTTATTACAAAGAGCTGACGAAAAAAAAAACTTTTTTTTACTCCGAACTCGTTCAAAAAATAAAGAACCCTTGGTTAATTTTTGCAGAACACGGTCCAAATGTAGGTTAGGTCGGTAACAGTACTTTTTCTGGATAAAAGGTATCCTATGTCCTTTTCTGTTCCCCTGACAACGTATATGCGAAATTTCATTATGATCGGTCCAGTAGTACAGGCGTGAGTTTCGCTTTCACACACAAACAAACTCACATTCACATTTAATAATAATATAATAATAATAATATAATTATAATAATATATATTTATAATATTAGTGTGGATGACTGTACCTAATGTACGTTCGCCTCTACTCGAAAAGCGTTTGGATAAATTCAAACCGATTGAATAAGCGAATAATATATAATTCTTAAAAGTAGTTTTATTTAAGTTACACAATATCATAAGTATCTAACGTAAAACCATTAGATTCAGTAAAATGTCTGACATTGACACAATTCATCAATGTCAATACTTTTCGTTTTTACTAACCACAGACCATTACGCTAATTATAGAATTAAATTGATGTTTCATTGATTTATTATATAATGTAGCGCTAAAGATATAACTGTATTAGTTATGAGTATAGGTTATTTTACTTACATTAGTGGTGTGCATAATATCATCGAATAATAATTATGCGGATTCGTTCACGTTGACATAGATTTTATCAAATACATTTTTATCCCTCAGGAACAGAACTTTTTTTCTGTACGAGAGGTACGGTATGTCCATTTCTATAGCCCTGACAACGTGTGTGCTAAATTTTATGAAGGTCGGTCGAGCAGTTAAGTCGTGAAAGCGTAATAAACAAACACACTCACATTCATATATATAATATTAGTTAGGATGTATTGACAACACTACTACATTAGTTTTTTATTAATATATTGAATTAAATTAGGCGTTATTTGGCGGAAATCCATTGTAATAAAATTATTTGGAAGAGTGGAAACCACTAGGCACCCTTGGATTGCCCTCCCCAAACATTGCAATAGAACAAGGTTTAAAATACCGAACTCTTCTGGATAGGGACAGCCACGACGTCGGATCCCTGAGTGCACACTTACAGTATTCCGCTTCAAACACAAAATATGCGTAGACATTTTTTTTTATTATCGTTGAAGGTAGATGAGCATCCGGCCCACGTTATGTTAAGCGGCTTCCAGCGCATGGGAGCATGCCAGTGTTTTTTTAAAAACACAGAATTCGTTCCGAAGAAACATTACCTCGACGCTACTTACCGTAAACCATATAGGTGACAAAGAAGCTCATGGTCTGACTGATGCTAAAAAGTCACTGCAGTAGATTTAATAATAATAAAATATAATATTCTAGCACATACACACAACACCATCTAGCCCAAACTAAGCAGAGCTTGTACTATGAGTACTAGACAATGGATAAACATACAAACATACTTTTTTTTTGTAAATACATACATATTATACATAGTAACACCCAGACCAAAGACAAACATCCATGTTCATGCACACAAATGTTTGACTTGTGCGGGAATCGAACCCGCGACCTCAGGCGTCAACCTACCTCTTTATGTATATAGAGAAGCGTGATGAGATCGTAGATATTGCTCACTGCAAACTACTACATACGAAGGCTTACGCCTTAATCTCCAATGGGGTAGGCAGGGAAGTATAACACGCATATTTCGCCAATAATAGGTTTAGGTCACATTTTATAGGAGACTAGACTTGTACCATCCATCAGACACATTTTCAGACAATGTGCTGCAACGAGAATTCCTCGACGAAAAATCCAATAACACTGAATAACTCAGGAATCGAACCGGAGATCACATGCACAGCATTCGCATTCACTAGACCGTTGCGCCACCGAGGTCACATCAAAAGTTTATGATGCAATCGATAGACGGAGTAATTTGTAAACCAACTGATGTTTTACTAGGTCAACATATTTTTTATATGATTGTAGGAAATAACAATACATATTTATTGCGACACCCGCGTCACAATACCGCTGTAGTTGAAAATGTATTAACCAGTAGGAGAACTGTACGTTTCTAAAAGCTAGGATAAACTTTTCATTTTATATATTTTCTTATACGAGAAAGGCACGCCTGAAAGAAAGAACCACATTTTACTAGCGTTTATTTAATTAAAAGCGCATTAACCGCAGGGCAGCTTGTAGCGAGCTGAACGTGAGTGGCGACACCGCGGTCCTGAATGCCTCAGAGAGTCGGTTAGGGCCTCGTCTTCGGCTTGCCTTCACTGATGGGCTGGGGTGGAACTTCAAGAGCGCCTGTAGGACTTTCAACTCTGGCTTACCTTGGTCGGCCGGTCAGAGGGCTGCTAGAGCTATATGCTTTAGGGTGAAAGTGTCGTTTCCAAGGCCATAACTATAGGGAAACCCGCTCCGGGTCTCTGTTTTCACGAGACCTATGATAGTGAAACCGGCAACACACCACTCGACACTCCTAGCCGCTCACACCGGTGTTGCCCTCTGCTGCTAGCTTGTATGCCTATGGTGGCTATTCAGAAGGCCTATCAAGTGAATTGGCGAGTCATCGTCTGCCCATTGCATGGTACTATTAGAATATTCAGGGCAGTCGCCGGTTTTCATCCATAGTTACCAATATTCCGGTCCACCAAACACCCATACCCATAGTCCATATATTAGAATCCATACGTAGCAATAGTCCTACGCTTGCTGCGGCTGATGCCGCTATAGGTGTTCCATCCTACCTTTAATTAAAACTCTCGAAGGGCCTCTTCACGTTGGACCTCTGTCTCCGTGTAAGCCTCCCAAAGGGCCAGGTGTTTTCCTAATATAATATGTTAGGAAATACCTGTGATAAGAAAAACATAATGAAAATGTGTTTATTTTCTCACCACAATATTTCAGGTATTTACAAATATTATGCTTAATAAGTAACACAGTTACTCAAGACAATGTTGTGGAGGACTGGTGCCTAAGCTAGAAAGAAACCTGTGTTGTAAAATGCAATAGAGTTCTCTTGTTATGCTAGTTTCTTATAAGAGAGCGGTACTTCTGTCTGTTCGGTTATTAAATAATGAACAATAACGCGCTCTACCACTCACGAAAACTCTTAAATCAGAATTAAAATCCAAAATGTTTATTATTAAGTAAGTCAGTATTGCATTGCTTTTTGGTTCCTCCACATTGTCTTAAATATTCACTTTACAGATCACCAGATCTTATTCAAGGCGGTCTTAAAAGTCTTTCTCAGTATTTACGCAGAAAGCATTTAAATATAATACATAAATCCATATTCTAAATAACAAACCGAAAGTTACCCGTTCTAAAACCTAGGATAATGTCCGGCTTAACTTTCAAAGCTGGTTATCCTTTTTACGAGTGCATTCGGAGGAACAGAATGAGCGTGCGAATGGCTCTCGCGTGACACACGTCCGTCAACGATGATCAACACATGTGTAGTGTCGTGTCGTACATCGTAAACGACGAGTTGTCTCGTCAGTCTTAATTGTTACTACGTTTTTGTCGCTCGTAAACAAAAACCAATTGCGTAAGTTACGAGACACGTAAGTAAAGTTGTTGTTGGTTTTAATTAAATAAATTGCGATGTTTTGCTTCATGGTTGAGGTATAAATGTAATATGCCATCACCCTTGTTCAGATATGTCATGGTAAATGCACGTGGTGTTGTGTGACGATCTCCAAAAAAGTGTTTCATTTTCTTTTTGTACATACAAGCAGGTGACAAAAAGCTTACAGTCAGCCTGATGGCAAGTAATTAGCGTAGAATATTCATACATGAGATGTATGAATATATCGATATGACTGCTTCAAGTTTCAAAGTCAATACTTACACTTTCTTAAAGTACCTTTGTCTGTGTCGATCAGTTAAGTTGCTAAGTAGCAGCTTAGAGACTGTAAATGAGTAATGCTATACTAATACTTGAGCTAGCCTTTTTTTACGTGGGACCTGATAGAAAACAAAATATAATAATAATAATAATATAATAATTTTCTACCACATACACACAACACCATCTAGCCCAAACTAAGCAGAGCTTGTACTATGGGTATTAAACAATGGATAAACATACATATACCTATACTATTTTTTTTGTAAATACATACATATTATACATAGAATCACCCAGACCAAGACAAACATCCATGTTCATGCACACAAATGTTTGACTTGTGCGGGAATCGAACTCGGGATGACATACATCTTCAAGGATATCCATATACATACGAGACATAGTACATGTCTCGGTTTCTGCTTCGATGGGACAACGGTCAGCGGTAGTGTAGACGATTGCTATGTATAAAATCTCGGGTTAGATTATCAGGTCGAGCAAAATGTTATTGGGCTTTTCTGTCAAAAATTTTAATATAATATAATTGTTATTGCACCTCTGCCTACCTTTTCATTTGACGTAAGATAATGTATGAATACATAGGTATAGGTGTATACAAGTATGCGTGCAGTCGTTATGACAAATATTGTAATGTTTACCCGTAATAAACAATAATATATTTGTTCGTAAGTCTATCGTGTATACAACTTTACTTCTAAAAACTACTAAAATATGTATGTATGGCTGTCAATGCATACTCTAGACTCCAATGACTCGTAACTCTCCTCTCGCTCGCCTATAAAACTCAGACATTTTCTCCAAAAAAACCAGCGCGTAAAAAGGAAAGCTATCATAAACTGCTAACAACAGTTTTCTAACAAATTCAAACGAGCTATTGTAATGTAAATCGACTGTTGCGATCGCTAATAATTTATGTAAATATATTAACGCGGGTATTAATCATAACAAATATGTTTTTTGGCCAATAAACATGTTAAATGTTGGACATTTCGCGTGTCTACTTTGACGGCCGTATATCACGACACTGGGATTGTTAGGAAGGTGGTACATTGATGAGTAAGTCTGCTTTTCATGTTATACTCCGTAAAATATAACTTGTGTGTCAGGACCTAAGGTATATTTTACGGAGTGTCACAAGTGACATATGTTTTCTGTTAACGCTCATTAAATTCCGTATTTCATGACGTCATAAAGTGGTAAAAACAATATCATACTTTATTGGTAAAAGTATACCAATAGTGACGTTCCTTGCGTCGTCTTAACTGAACAAAATACCAAGCAGGCTTGTAAAATAAATGGAGTATATATAATATAACACAAAATAAATCCGGATGAAACGTTTTATTTGTAAGGAGCGGTTTGAAATATACAATTTTTTTTCTTTTGCGAATAATAACATTAATCTATAATTTATACGAATACGATTAACATCGTCCCAGCCCTCGGCACAAGACTCCAGCTATATTTTACCAACTATACTTTCATTAGACTAATGGTAATGGTTTTAACAAGATTCAATTAAACGTTCTTCAAAACATAAATCGTATGCTGTCTCTTTACTTAAAAGATTGAAAGCATGATATTTTTTTATAGATAACTAGCTTTTGCGCGCGGCACCGCCCGCGTGGTACCGACATCAACAAAAAGCCTATATCCTTGCCCAGGTTTTAAACTACCTATGTATCAAATTTCACCCAAATCGGTTGAATGGTTTAGCCGTGAATCGGTAACAGACAGACAGAGTTATTTTCGAATTTATGATATTAAGTAAAGGCGACTTATACCCTTTATAATAGCATTGTGGTCAAACATTTAAATCATAGATGAGTCCTCCCCATTTTTAGACCGAACGCCAATTTGTCTATAAGAAAAATAAGCTCACACATTATATTTACACGATAGACAACGATAGTGAACAAATTTCAAGATAAGTGAGCGTAATTATACTAATCTAGATGTGCCTGCGGTTTCTCCCGCGTTTATGATAACTGTGCCGCCCATATGGCTCGTTGCGTGATGTTATATAGACTATAGTCCTCTTTGATAAATGAGCTATCCGACACTAAAAGAATTTTACAATTCGAACCAGTAGTTCCTGAGATTAGCGCGTTCAACCAAACAAAAAACTCTTTAGCTTTAATAATTAATAATTTTAATATTACATAGTATAGACTTATAATTCGGATGTCATGTTGGCATTGTGTATCCCATGACAACTTAATGTCCAGGAATGTGACTACATTTACGCGTAGTAAGCGCATATATGATTTAAATGTTTGGCTGAGGCAGCCAACAAACATATGAACCGCCTGATAACAGGAGTTAACAGCCTTTCTGTTATAACTTTCCTTGATCTAGAAGGGCAACTTGAAGCTTCGAAAACTTTACTCATTGTACTACAGGTGTATAATAGTAGGCAGATCATACTGTTCACTGCAGACGTATATAACTGAGTACCTAATGATGATGACGAGTAGTACCTAGTGATGCGATTGCGATTATTTATTCAATAGTACTCGCAATCGGCTTTTAGGGATGATATGAATGCAATAGATTCTATTGCATTGATATCATCCCTAAAAGCCTATGTCTTTACGAAGCTACTGTCAGCAGAGCATGGCTGTCTAGACCTTGTACTTATGTTATTGATACAAGAATATAAGACAAGGTTATTTGCATTTTTTTCTGTATAGTAGATAAGAGGTATATGCTATTAGTAAAATTTCTGATTTATATATTGTACCTCTGGAACTCGTAGAGAAGTTGTAGACTCCGCTTCATGACTTGATCAGGTGCCCCGTTCTTAGTTCTGCTTGCTTATTCTAATGCAGTCAACCCTGCTTAGTTAATAACCAACCAGAATGAATAAAGTAACCAGTCATGCGTTCTTGTGCGATTCAGGCTCCGAAAATTTGCAATTGCTCGCCAAGCCAGTAGATACCTTTTTACCTCTCGAAATATTGAGAGTTTAATTTTCACATGGAATAAACATTTATGTGTCCATATATTTGGGCAATAGATGTTCTAAGTATAGTTTTGCTTTGTGTCCCATCTGAGTATTTGTAAAGATGTTTCTGACAACATAACAGGGACAGATACAGGTTTTAAATTATGTAAAAGGTAGAGAAGGAACACAGGTGTTGTTTCAGTCCTCTTTGCTGCGCCCAAAGCGAAGGAGTATGTCTGACTTATTGTCCAACCTACATGTTCCTTCTCTTTTCTTTTCATTCCTTGAATATTTGATGATCTTTCAACCTACACTAGGTGGTATTCACAAAACAAAAATAGTTTTAATTTACGCTCGCGTTAATGTACCTAGATTATGTCAACTATCCCTCAGGAATACTTCTTTTTTCTGGATGAGTCTTTTTCTATATTCCTCACAACGTGTTTGCAAAGTATCATGATGACCTTCAAGATCAAACTAACACCACGGCGATAAAAAGGCAGTCACAAAAACGAAAGCTGCATACACACTGTCGACGTTATAACCCCGCGGCACTACCAGTGTGCCGCCCCCCTAACGTATATTACAGTAAACACGACTCATGTCATTAATCAATTCGTTTTTTACTGTAAATGCGATTTTTATTGTCCGCGAACGAATCGTGGGTTCCATTTGTGATAATGAATGCGGCAAGGTGGCCACCGATTAATCCAATGTCACTATATAATATACTAGTCGTGAGCGCGACTTGATCGTATACAATATTTTATGAGTAAATTAAAGGACTATTTTTCTTTTAAAGATAACTTTTGATTTGAACAGGGAAAACTTTGCAAACGTTTAAATATCTGACACGACGAACATCAATTCTCCGAACAACAATTTGTGGATCAAACAAAATTCGAATGAATTTCGAACATTTCGAACCCTCACTTGGCGTAATGGTTGTATCGAGGCGAACATTTCAATCACTACGCCATCCGTGCTGTAAAGAAAATAAGGCTATTGTTGCTAATTCGGTGAGGTTACGTATGAGCCAGCTCGCTTTTTAAGAACCACTCTCTTACAGGACGAATAAACTGCATTTCCAACATCATTCGCTTTTGAAATTTAACACTTTATACGGATTTTCTCGCGTTGTTTATTTTACTTTAAAACACTTTTATTGCATAATTTTGCAAACTCTAACACTACTATTATTGAAATTTACTATGCTATTTAATTTAATTAAAACTATTTATATTTAAGTTTACACTGTGCTCTGACGTTTCAGTTGCTTTACAGCAGCCATGTTCACAGGGAGACTAAGATGGTAGTTGTCCCAATGTTCTGAAGTGTAAAATAGTCAGGTCTCGGGGTATTTAGGTTTTGTAACCTAAATACCCGAAGAGGAAATGAGAATTTCGTGGCAGATATTCCTGATAAACCCTTGCCCGACCTAGGCAGAATCCATAGATCTCATTCACAGCAGTTGCAATCAATAAGGAGGTATCGCTACTCTATCGAATCCACTCAATATTTTTATAGCATATCATGTATACATTTTGGGTGTTACAGTTTGAAATAGTTCAATACCTACATGAAACCATGATAGGGCATCGTAATTACACAAATGTAGTAAACACACATATTCCTATGATAGTTAACTTAAAATAAAATTGCTCATTATCACCATTCAAAGAAAAGTCACATAATATTCAATAATTTACTTTTTTCTATTTTTAAAATATTTTTTTGTAATAATAATATAATATTATTTGCTTGAGTCTGTTTCCCAAGCTAATTTCTAGGTGGTTTAAAGGCGATAATTAACTCTACAAGTAATTATCGCTTGTTTTAACGGTGAAGGAAAATACCGTGAGGTAACGTGAAGTAAATATTCTCGAAGATATGTCAATTCTGCCAACCCGCACAAGGCCAGCGTGGTGGACTATGGCCTAACCTTACACTGAGTAGAAACCCGTGTCTAGCGTTAACGTTCAGTTTATATATAATCATATCTAAAAAAAGAATTGTAAATACTTATAATAAACTTTATCCCTAAGTTTATTTTGATCCCCCACGTGGCGGTAACTGTGTGAACATAACAGTTGTTTTATGTTTTGTTTTAACCGCGGATTTGTGGATCACTGCAATGTTTTAGATAAATCTTTTAACGTATCTGTTAGTATGGCATTACTTTACAGGGGTGGATCGCTAAGTTGTTTGATAATGAAAGATAAACACGAACAGACAAAGTGGCATAGCACAACATTCTAAATTCTTTTATGTTTTCGATAGAGATAACTTTACCGATTACTGCCAGTGTTACGGGAAGCTTTATAACTCAATTAATGGAATAATGGTTAGAACAAATAATTTATGGAATCCACAAATATTTAAGCTTTGAGTGAAATTCAAAGGCGGCTACTATCTTTATATACAGGTTGTCCGGTAATTAATGGATAACCTGGAAATGTCTTATAGTGGTCTGATGGCCGTTCAGGAAAAATTTGAAAAAAATATATCCTAACTACTACCTGAGATATGTGTATTTTTTTAATTACCATGTATAACTTTCTTGTATACTACGACCATAAATGAATGAATTCCATCGGTTTTTTGTTGTTTTATTATTAAACACTAATTATGCTAATAGATAGACAGTCAAAAGTATGCTATGCTAATATAGCTTGCACTTTTTAATATATATATGTTTTTTATTTCATTTTTCTGAACGGCCTTCAGTTCTACTATAAGACATTTCAAGGTTATCCATTAATTACCGGACACCCTGTCTATAAATGTTCTGTGCGTGTGTTTGTAATTAAACTCCTCCTAAAGGGCTGGACCGATTTTGATGAAATTTTTTGTGTGTGTTCAAGTGGATTCGAGAATGGTTTAAATTTGTTCTGTTTTATGATTTTTTTTCGTGTGTATAGTACAACGTCTGTCGGGACAGCTAGTATATACATACAAAACAATATTGTCAACAGACAGATATAAATATGATCGTTCTAAGAGTCACTAAAGGGCCCAGTTCAAAACCAGCGTCAGGCTTTCGTTTGACACATGCTGAACTGCCTATTTGACACAACTGTTACACACTTACTTTATATGTATTCTGTTTTTTTTTTGTTTTGGTTTCGTTTCGCTTGTGTTTATTTTTGTATCTATTTATTTAACTTGTTCTTGTTTTATGTGTTTGTAGTAGGTATGTGTCAGATGAATATTTTTTCTTTCTTTCTTCGGCGACGCAGCGGTATTGGATACGAATGCCGTGCGGTCTCAGGTTCGATTCACAGTCGATAAAGTGTTATTGCATATCAGCACGGAGTCTGGAACTGTGCCCGGCTAATGTCTATAGTAATGTAATAAACCTCTGCTTACTCCTTTGAAGACCTTGAGACCTTGAGACTATGTAGGTACAATATATAATTAATTGACTGCACGAATGACGTAGTTGTTTAAGTGGTCGCCTTGTCACAGTCACTGCGCCGAGTGTTGTGGGTTTGAATCCCACACGGGACAAAACTTTGTGTGTTCCACAAATGGTTGTTCCGAGTGGGTGTTCATTGTGTCCGTTGTTTGAATGTTTGTAAAGTCACAGGAGTTATTCCTAGTGCGGCAGTTGTCTTTTTATAAAACGAAATGAATTATAACTGTATTTGGAAAGTGTGAAGTGAAAGTACTCATAATTCTACAGAACGTTCTAGATCAAGCATTATATGTTAAATAAAAAGGTCATTATTATATCGAATACACCTACATACCAATATTGTAATAGTATTACTCTAAATATGTATGTTTGTTTTTTTACTATTAATAACATGTCTAGCGACCATACCGCAATATAGTGAGCCAATGACGCCTCGACATTACCAGGATAAGCTAAGTGTTGTAGCTTTGGTCTACATCGATTGCAAAATCGATTTTTAACACAAGCACTTAGCTGAGCTGGAAGGGTTAAAAACAATATCATAATAATGTATACTAATTTAAACAGGGTATTTATTTAGGCATATTTACAGGGTAAACACAGACAGACATATAATTAACAATTATTTGTCGGCCTCGATGGCGTAGTGGTTAGTATAACCGACTGCCACGTCTAAGGTCGCGGCGATTCCCGCACAAGTCAAACATTTGTGTGCATGAACCGTCTGTGCGGCTATCCGTTCCACTATAAGACATTTCCAGGTTATCTATTAATTACCGGACAACCTGTATATCCTTAACAGTAAGATCGTCTTGAACATCGTTTTAATAGTAGTAGAGCCTCGCTGATTTCAGCATGAATGGGCCGGCTCTACCGGGGAAGAACTACCCTCTCACAGACTATCGGCGTAAAATAGCAGTATTCCTACTGTTGTGTTTCGTTCTGTGAGTGAGAGTGCCGAAGGTCCAATCACCCTCTTTCCCCCATCCCGCTCCTTCTCCTTCCCACTTCCTTTCCTAAAGGGTCGGCAACGCGCGACTAATGCCTTTGGTGTTGCAGGCGTCTATAGGCTACGGTGACCACTTACCATCAGGTGTGCCGTATGCTTGCTTGTCAACTTAGTTGCATAAAAAAAGAAAAAAAACCTTCCATACTCGCAAAACAAACATGTCTACTCAAAATTAAATACGCAAAAACTTTTCACTCAAAGAATAAACAATATTTTTCTGTTGGTATTAAAGTTAATAAGATTCGGTGAGTTATCAAGTTCAGCGTCAAAAGGGCACATCGCCAAAGAACTTGATAAGCAAATAACCATCATTTCTTATACAATATAACATCAATATTGAATTCTCTAAATCCAATCAATACGCTGTTGGGTGGAGTCCGACTGTTACGATAAAGCGGATATATGTGGCTTTTAGCGAGCAAGATTTGTAGTGGCTACAATCCTGACATAATTCTTT
This sequence comes from Catocala nupta, assembly GCA_963675205.1. Classification (NCBI taxonomy): domain Eukaryota; kingdom Metazoa; phylum Arthropoda; class Insecta; order Lepidoptera; family Erebidae; genus Catocala; species Catocala nupta. The sequence continues at coordinate 27,512,385 of OY776093.1, forward strand.
GCTTTATTTCATAAGCTAGTTAAAGGTCAGAATATGACTACATAAGCCGGCGGTGCGCTTAAAAACCTCTTTGAAAACAGTTTTAAACCTCTCGTATTTCTCTAGTTGATGAGCCAAATTCTACATAGATATTTTTTTCTTTTTATTCAACTAAGGTGACAAACAAGCATACGGCCCCACCTGATGGTAAGTGGTCACCATGGCCTATGGACGCCTGCAACACCAAAGGCATCACTTGCGCGTTGCCGACCCTTAAGGAAAAGAAGCGGGAAGGGTGATTGGGCCTCCGGCACTCTCACTCACCGAACGAAACACAACAGTAGAAATACTGCTATTTCACGTCGATATTACTCATAAACAAATAACAGTATATACCAAAGAGGATATAAACAAGTTCTACATTGCATTCGACTTAATAATAGTGTAGATATTTTATTTATTTTAGCTGTAACATAAAATCTAGAGTTATTTAGCAAAGAATTATAAGATTATAAGTAACAAGATCATGTCATAGTATTTTGTTATTTTAGGGGGAAACTATGGGTTTTCTAACTGTGTATTGTTTTAATATTTACAGAGCTTCTTGTGATATTCCCTATGATAAGTTCATGCTATAAAAACAGCGAAGATACCTTGTCTGATTGTAATCCTCTCCGCTTATCGCTGACAGTACGGCTTTGCTTTTGGAGGGTGAGAACTGCGAGTAAGTCACGGGGGGTCGATCCCGGGGGATTTGTGTCCTCAACCCCTGTTATTGTTTCAATCTCTCGGCTGCCGAGCGAAACCAAATGAAAAACTTGTTACAGCCACACGTACTTGTGTGAAAATACTTTATTGTTAACTTTGAGATACGGTTTTGGGTGTTCAAAAGAAACCGCCATGATTGAATACGAAGATTATGATAACAGATATAAACTTTGCTTCTATATGATAAAAGTTACTAACTGTAAAGTTTTAACTTAATATTATAAATTTGAATGTGAGTTTGTTTGTCACGCCTTCACGCCTAACTACTCGCCCGATCATTATGGGATTTCACATACACGTTTTAAGAGGTACAGAAAAAGACATAGGGTCACACATCTTCCAGAAAAAGTACTGTTCCTGGAAGCTGCGGGCAAAAGCTAGTCATCTTAAAGTGTTCAAGTGCATTGTTTATTTTCGTTAGTTGGTCTTGTCTTGACCAACTGGGTCCTAAAGAATAACTGAAACTGACTGCTATCGCCCGTGGGATAGAAGTGCTAATCCGGAAATCAAACCCAGAAGCGCAAAATGAACTCTATACACATATGAATATTCAAACCAGTTTAGAAGACCTTTAATTGTTAACGTAATTATATAATTAATTTATTTTGTATAGAAGTATATTTCATGTTCGCATACTGCAAGTTACGCTCGAATAGTTGACGCAGCTATCCGTCATTAGAGGTTCTTCTTTCGGTATTGTCAACCTTTATCTATTGTACCTAATCTGAGGGCGGCTTTTTCTAGCTATTAGGTAACTAAATGAGTGAATCAAATTATGCCACAAAGTATTGTCACATTCGATTTCATATTTTACAAGATTTTTAACAATGCACTATACGCAGCAACGTTGATTTAGACTCCTCGCGCAGTGGCAGCTGCGCCGAGTGTTATGGGTTCGAATACGGTACAAAACTTTTTGTGATTCACAAATGGTTGTTCCAAGACTGGTTGTCCTTTGTGTCCGTTGTTTGAATATTTGTAAAGTCCCCCGCGACACAGGAATTATTGATAGAGCAGAAGTCTTTAAAAAAAACTACCAGTCACTAAACACCGTAGCACTACCAAAAAATAAACCCAAAAAACGATTAAACCCCACCCATCACCGAACTCAAGACCTATTCTCAAATACTTACAAACTTAAGCCACAAAACCCAGAAGGCAACAAACGCAGTCAAATAACAACATACATTATAACATACATACATATGTATGTACTAACTCCTATAATTACTAGAGGCTTCACGTCTACAAGGTCGCTCATAATGATTGTATTAGAAGCCACCATTAAGTTAATGATCATATTTTTATATATTAGCACTGTAATGATGCACTTTTATATTATTCGTGTGTAGTAACACCGAATTAATGCCAAGGTTTTATTTATTCATTTATGGAAGTCCAACTGCTTATAATATCTATAATATCGTCTTTACGCGAATGTTATTCATTGCAATTAAATTACTTTATACGGATTTAACAATACATTTTAATAAGTGTCAGATAGCCAATTACAGGTCCTCATGATTAATACTACATTAAAAATTACACACAGTTTCTAAAAGAATAGAAATTACACGTATACAATTACATACAACCAGGTGCCAAAGGCCAGTTTAAAAGCACCTTAAACCGACGAGCGTGTATGAGGCATGTGATGTAAGTGAATGAAGCCAGAGAAGTATGTCAGGATCGTAATAAATGGAAATCCGTAGTGTCTGCCTACCCCTCTGGGAAACAGGCGTGAAGATATGTATGTACATATATATGTACAACCAGAGAACAATACAACTCAGCTAGCAATATAACAGTTTAAAAAAAGAACTGTTCACTCATTCGTCGTCTCGCCTCTGGAATACTAGTGCAGAATAAATCCAAATTCAGATGATTAGCAGTTGAATTAAAGTTTTTACTTGAAACGTATTTAGTTATGGACTTAAATGTCTGGTACTAGGAAACGAATGCCTCGGTAGCGCAGCGGTAGTGAATGCAACTGTTGTGTGTTCCAGGTTTGATGCGTGGGCCAAGCAAGGAATTATTAGTTTTTGTCGTTGTGAAATTATCAGGAATTGTGTCCGATATGCAAGCAAGGGCCTATTGCCTTTATTTTTAACCCCCGACGCAAAAACGACGGGGTGTTATAAGTTTGACGTGTCTGTGTGTGTGTGTGTGTGTGTGTGTGTGTGTGTGTGTGTGTGTGTGTGTGTGTGTGTGCGTGTGTGTGTGTGTGTGTGTGTCTGTCTGTGGCATCGTAGCTCCCGAACGGATAAACTGATTTTAATTTTGTTCTTTTTATTTGAAAGGTGAATTAGTCGGGAGTGTTCTTAGTTATCTTTGGTGAAAATCGGTCCAAGATGGCCGCCGCCACAAAATGGCGGATTACATATTTTTCACAACTCCCTCAATATGGGTATCAAATGAAAGGGCTTGACTAGTAGAATACTATACACTATGATATATTGCAAATCCAAGATGACCGCCACCATAAAATGGCGAATTAAATTTTTTTTCACAACTCCCTCAATATGTGTCGGGGGTTTTTAAATTTTTAATTTATTGTTATAAATATATCTTTTTCGGGGCGGGTAATAAAGGTATTATAGTTCTTAACTACAGCAATCGCATTGATTACCGCTGCGCCGCTGAAGCAGGATTTCTTTAATATAGATTTTGCCTAATGTTTTGCCTGATTTCTGGATGAAAGATACGTTATATGTCCTTTTCTGTATTTTCATGAAAATGAAATTTCATGATAATTGATAGAGCAGTTAAGGCATAAAAGCCAAACAAACAAAGTTACATTCGCATTTATAATATAGATATAGGAGTTAAATTTATAATATAAACCAAAATAAATTTACAAAGCTTATAAGACAGAAAAGATATAGCTAGACGGTGTGGCTAGATCGTAGACATTATAAAAACAGGGTAAGAGTTCCGTAAACTGACAAGCGTGCACGAAGAAACGGAATTGAATAAAGCAAGATAGATATATCAGAATCGTAGCAAGTGGAAATCCGTAGAGTCTGCTTCCTAGAAATAGGCGTGAATCAATATAACCATCACTGGTACAAATAACATCTACAAACTATTCTATCAAATCTAAACCTACTTTAAAAAGGAAATGATCCCATTTTGCCGGCACTTTTATTGCCAACATGTTGGCGAACATATCCGGCGTGTCGGCTCGTTTCCGCGCCACCGGAAGTGGAGTGCTGTCGCCGGAAATCTATGAGATTGGACAAAAATTGCGAACGCGTCCGCACCGCGTCGTGATCGAATAACAACGAGTGATTGGTTCAAGCCCACTGTGCTAACGATATTCCGAAGTTATGCTTATTTTCTGTTACGAACAGAAATAACAGAATATATATTCTCATTTTAATTCCTTACATCCAATCACGCATGTCTCCAAGCACTAAATTATAAATGTGCCCTCAGCATACTTAGACCGCACGAGTGCCCACATTAAAAAGAGTGAGCTCACATATTACATTTATATGATTAGAGAACGATAGTCTATATTTTTTTTTACATGATAGAGAAGTGTACAATATTTGATATGTGTGAGCGTGCATACTTCATATATTTAAAATGCAGATGTCATGTTGGCATTTCGTGTCAAATGACAACATCCAGAAAAGTCGCCATAAAATTAAAGATAGCAGTTGGCGCATCTACGATTTAAATCTTTGCTTATACCTAAAAAGGACGCACGAACATGTGACGAAACCACTATTTAAATGCAGGCGTGCAAGTGAAATGGCGCGTTACAAGACCACCAAGAAGTCCCGAATTTTTCACATTCAGAAATTTTAAATATATATTGTTACTTCATTTTCAAGTAAGTTTTTATTATATTAGTTTTCTTCTTCTTCTTTTCATGTGGTTAGTGGCCAACCTGTTGTCAAGAGTTGTTCAAGCCGCATGTAGGCCTCTGGCATGGCTAAACGACTGCTGTGAATTTGGCAATAACTGGGATCGATTTTTTACGTGCCCTCCGAAGCACTTAGACACTTAGATGAAATACCTCTAAGCGGTCACCCATCTATAGACTGACCGCACCCAACGTTGCTTAACCTCTCTAATCGTTTACCGATCAGTGAGTGCAACTGGCTATGAGCGCTACTTTCTTTTTAAATACGTAAGACGCAATCCAATTGGTGAAGTACCTACCAAGGTCTTACTGAGGATCGAAGCAATATTGTCTAGTGATGTTCGGATAATTCGGTTTTCAGGCTATCACATAGTATTTGTCTTGGTTACATATTTATAGACCTGTTTTCTTTTTTCTTTAAAAATACATCAAAAATACTCAATCGCAGGTAATATTACAAAAAAAAATAACAACGAATACTAGAAACACGCAGAATCAAACAAATATTTGTGGATCCCTCTTGCCTCGTGTAGAGATCGAACCCACAATACTTCGCGCAATGGCAATGTCATGGAGACCACTTTAAGTATAACGCCATCCGTGAAGTCAAATCCATAAGGGTTGAATAATTATCTTGTAAATTGTTCCTAATCCTTACTAATATTATAAACCAGCTGTGCCCACGGTTTCACCCGCGATTTTTATTACAGCCTCCGTGGGTCGTAGCGTGATGTTATGTAGCCTATAAACCTTCCTCGATAAATAAGCTATCCAACACTAAAATAATTTTTCAATTCGAACCAGTAGTTCCTGAGATTAGCGCGTTCAAACAAATAAACAAACTCTTGAGCTTTATAATATTAGTATAGATGTGTGTTTGCTTGTTTGTAACGCTTTCACGCCATAACTACTCCACTGATCATTAGATTTCGCAGGAACGTTGCCAAGGGTGTCAATGAGTTCCCGAAGGATAGAAAATTTATATAACCTGCATTTACGCCAACGGAGCCACGACCTTAAACTAATATACATATAATCATGCCTATCACTCTCAACCAAGATAGGCTAGGAACTAAACCCTCATTCCACCAACTAAGGTTAAGGAACAATGTAATAGAGGGCGAGTTTCTTCTTAGAGCACATTTATAAAGAGTGCTGCCACTAAGAATTGCCATACAAATTAAACCTAATAAAAAATAGCCCGTGCTGAGAAATGAACTTTGAGAAATGCATGATTAGCTGCACATTTATATACATTTTTTTGCCAAGGGTCCAATAAAGCAGTCATTTCAAAGTAAAAAGCAAATAAAATAGCTCAAATGTTTGTTGCATTTAATATTTTACTTTTGACATATATGTACATATGTATTTCATTCATAAATATTTAATAAAAGTAACATATAATCAAAATACATACAAAGTAACACGCTAAAATAGAAAAAAGTCTTACTCAAAATTTACCATAAACAAAACATTATTCATACAAACAAAAACATACACAATAACATCTATAAACATTACAACACGTTATCTAATATAAAACAATGAAAATATATTTTTACATCCAAGTCTATCGAACCAAAAAACCGATGAAATTTTAACACCGTTGAATAGAAAAATATTACCAAATATGTAACCGCTTTCTTTAAAGTAAAAACGATAATAATCATGTAAAAACCAATACAAATGTATGGAAGACATTGTCGCTTAAACAAGAGTACTTTTTATTAACTTCATAATGATGTTTTATGGAGAAATTATACGACGAAAGGTCGCAAATAAGACCGCATACCAATATCGAGCTTAGTCAGTATAGGACGCAGCTCTGTTTGACTAACTGTTTGTGGCTTATGGTGCGCTACATTTTATATTTTCATGCTATTAATACGTTGTTGTTTTCTTTTCTTTTGCAGCATTTCTACGAATTACGAGAGATATTAAAAACTCCTATCCGTAACACATTCTAATACAACTTAAATCAAGGTAACTAAGTTGCGTTATTCTATAGAGTTACTTGTCCAGTGAAGCAGCTCTGGGTATGTGCGAGGGTCCTGTACGTCTCGTAAATTTGTCAAACATAGTTATTTGTATCTGTACCAATGAGTGGACTAGCCCAAGGAAGGTTAGCCCTCTTACGAGAAATTGGCGTTGAAGTAATAATACTGGTACTACGTTTCGCACAGTAAGTAAGAGTTACGGAGACTCACATACCTACTCCATTTCTTTCCTCTCTTTCCAAGTTCTGCTTCTGTTTGCTAGAGTCGGCAACACGCTAGTTATATCACTGGTATCCCAATCTTAAGTTACGGTAACTAGTTCCCATCAGACAAACCTTAAACTTAACCATCTTCGTTGTGAAATAAATCTATCCTAGCGATTCATCAGCCGCAAATCATACGCCCTATACAAACTCTCCTTAATGATTATTTGCTAACCAATTTGCGCGAATTGTGGTTCATATAAGCGCTCAATAATTTTAAATATTATCATAAATGTCAATACTGACACCAGTAGATGATTACAGGGTGTTTTATCACTCACTTAACGATTCGGTGATGTCCTAGATAGGTTGTGTTTGAACAGGTGCTTGTGGGAATGATGCAGGGTGATGGTTCGATCGTTAACTAACTCATAAGGTGTGTAATCTTTGACTATAGAGACTAATGATACAATTTTGCCCACATAGATGGCTTCAGAAGCAAATGAAAGTAGTATTGCGGGTTTAATACCATACAACAATTTGCGTGGTCTAGAATTAGTTTTGCCGAGTCTAAGTGTTTTCTGTGACTGTTGTCGTAATGTATGTAAAGTACTCTACGACAGATGATTTGTTTCTAAAATTATCATTTAAAAATCTTAGCTTTTTGATTGATTAGAATTCATGTATCGGAATTTCAGCTTTAAGTTATCAATCAATCAATCGGTGTTCATAGCCTATCTATCAGCTTTTAATATGAGCCCTATTAACTGTCCCACTGCTGGGCACGGGCCTCTTCTCAGTGTGAGAAGAGTTAGGCCGTAGTCCACCACGCTAGCCTAGCGCGGGTTGGCAGACTTCACATATCTTCGAGAACATTATGGTGAACTCTCAGACATGCAGATTTCCTCACGATGTTTTCCTTCACCGTTAAAGCAAGCGATAATTAACTATTTAATACGCATATAACTTCGAAAAGTCAGAGATGCGCGCCTTGGGTTCGAACTCGAGACCTCTGCGTGGCAGTCCAACGGTTTCCCACTAGGCTATCGCTGCTAATTACTACGCCATACCTGCAGCTAATCTCTGCCTAAAATACTTCACTTTGTTGTGCGTCTAATATAGTTTCCGCTTAAAGTTCCCATCTTGTGCCTTCCACAGGGGTCCGTTTTCAATTAACCGCTATTTGTGAAGAAGGGCACATTGCACACTGTATGGCGAGACGTTTAGCGGCGCGACTCACGCATCAAACTCATGAGTACATCAGATTCACATTTATATATCACCGAAAGGTTAGACAAAGATGTAAACATACATCGTCAGCTATGCTTTATAGCAGTCTGTGCTCAGAATTAAACAACACAAAAACTAAACAAACCAATCAAGTGCTGAACCCAGGAACAACCCAAGAATTGCACCCAAGTCATACAAATGACATTGAGTGTCAACGCCACACAACAGCACAGCCTTAATACACCCGTAAATTAACTGTGTTAGTAAAAACATCTAGATAATATCTACGAAACATTCTGCCACTCTATTAATAAAACGTAATTTATTTCATTGCAATATCCCAGTTATAGACGACAATAATAAATTTCTACAAACAGTACGTTACACCTTGGAGTTTTAATGGCATCTCCCCGCCATCCGTCATACGTTGTATCAATAACATTTATTGAAGGATCGTTCAGAAATAGCCACTAAAAGTCAACGTGCTCGTCTTCTACAAATGCTTTTTAAAAGGTCACAATTATAACTATTGTGTATAAGTTTAGTAAGATCGATAGATGTAACTGCTAATACTGATATGAGTATTTCGATAGTGTTATAATCTACACATCGGTATTATAAAATCATAAAGCTATAATATTGTCTTCTATTTACGCGAATGTTATTCATTGCAATTAAACTACTATATACGGATTATATCGCGTTGTTTAATTAGCACTGTATTACAAAATTTTGAAAATATTACACTACTACTGATTTTATTTTACTAATTTATAGGCTAATAAAATTATTTAAACTATTAAATCTATTTATTTTTGGTTTACACTTTCCCCGACGTTTCGGTTGCTTTCCAGCAGCCATGGTCACGGGGAGACTAAGATGGTAGTTGTCTCAATGTTCCAGTGTAGTTATTTCAAAGTACCCGAACATAATTTAATTATTGGTGTTTCTATTTACGCAGAATGAGCTCAAAGTATCATGAAGTCTAGCTGTGATTTGTTTCTTCTTGGGTTTGACTATTTGAAGTACTGGATCCCAAGCTGGTGGTACATAAAAATCAGTAGTAGTGTAATATTTTCAAAATTTTGTAATACAGTGCTAAATAAACAACGCGATATAATCCGTATATAGTAGTTTAATTTCAATCATAAAGCTACTAAATTTATTCGTAAAAGTACAAACAAATGTAGCCCTGAAGTTTATAATTTAAGTAAAATTCCTTTTCAATATAAATGTTATTATGCTTAGAAGCTCGTTATTTAATCACGCGCACGCACAAAGATAGATATATTAGGGTATATCTCTCTATCTAAATCCATATTATTATATTATATATATAAGTATACCCTGGTATACGACCAGTGAGATTTAGCGGACAAAACCGCAGAAGTGTGGGACTTCTTCTAGTGAGTGCAAAAAGCAAACGGCAATTGTGTAAGTAACCATTAAGCCTGAGCTGCCGCGCAACCGAGATAAAACTATACACTCTGAAATGCACAGTAATGCTTATATCTCTCGCACATGTCACGTTTAATCACAAGGAGTATCACTCGCAGGTTTTCCACCCTAAATAGGAAGTCAGAATTGCCAACTAAAGGCACAAATATCGCTATTGTCAACAAAGCGATCCCCAAAAAAGCTCACCACAAGAACAGAGCATGATTATTTGACTGCAGTCTTCTTTACACACAATTGATTATATATATGTATGTACATACTTATTTATACAATAGCAATCCTATACACACACAAACACACAACTACACTCATACGCCCCGACATACTGACACACATTAATACACATATACATTTTATTTTATTAAAATTATTCATTTGTTATATTCCAAATGATTAGTGTAAAATTTATAAATTGTATATGGCTCAGTTTAGACATCAGACCACCCATAAATTATTATTTGTGGAGATTAAATAAAGACTTTTATTTATTTATAAAACTAGATACTTTTTTAGCTATACAGCTCTACTTAAACTTTAAATAATTGTTTGGACCTACGACGCTCTAAATTTTTGAACCAAACGCAACAGTACGTATACTGACTACAAGACTTCAGTAGTTTGTGAGACGACAGCACTTGCACCAAGCACTACTAAAGCTAAAAATTAAGCAATCAACTGACATCACAATTAATAAATACATAATAATAACATATACGCAAGCACTCATTATTGGCAACCGTTGCCTCGCTCGGTACATGTGAGCTCGCACTTACCAATCATCGTTTTTGCGTTCACTGTCAATAATGGAATATAATTGCATTAACAAAAGACGTGCCATCAATTCACTGACTTATTGGCCCAATAAAGTTTAACCAGCCAATATATCAGCTTTGTTTTTGTACAATTGGAGTGCGAAAGTATAAGTTGAGGTGGGTACAGACTTGCGGCGATGTTATTTGTGACAAATAGCGTTGGGGTTGAAGTAGTCGCCTCGGAGTTGCCACTGCGCAAAATGTGGTTCGGTGTACACGGGCGAAAAATGTGTGTAATCTATAAATAGTAGATCTAAGTCTGCTGCATTGCCTATGCATGGGCCAAAAACTCCTGAATTCTCTGCTGAAAACTATCACAGCGTGCAGCGGCTTCCTGAAAGTCTCTAAAAGCTGCGTTTACCGTAGGCACACATCAAAAAGTTACTAAATTGACCTGGACCTATTCCATATAGCGTACTAAGGTAGATATCTTATAAGCAAACTTTTTCCTTACGATTCGATACTCACGATGAATGAAAAGAATTTAATATTGGCTAAAAAGCAAAATTGCTGTGCCTTTACGACAAGCAGTGGCTAGAGCATGATTGCTTGTTATTTTTTATGATACCGAAAGAACATAGGTATGTTTGGCGGTAACCACGTACCTACTATAAGCTACTAACTAGATCATATAATTAATTTATTTTGTTTAAATCATAGGTACATCATAGACTCTTGGCTATTCTAATGGGAAAAGAGACGTATTGCTTTCGCACATTACTCTTATTTGCTTCTTAAAATAATGAAATACAAAAATTCTACCGTTATTTTAATCGTCACATGTCTGTGTCAGCCTTCAAAACTTTCCTTACGCCTAATAAGGATGCAGTATTGGACTTGATATCAACAATGTCGCCCTCGCGGTCTGCATCAATGATTTACGTGTAACGAATACGTAACAGTTTACTGCAATATTTATTATAGATAGTTTGTAATGACTGCACATACCGTATGATAAATTTGTTGATAACATCAGCTTATGTCACTGGTAAATTGTTCTGTGTATTTATTGTGACCCCCCGTTGGATCTTTTCGCTAAACAAAATATCAAATCTCTTTATACTTTCGCGTCGCATGATTTATATAACTGAAACTGGGTAATTAGAAACCTCAAAAAGGTATATAAATACATGAGCATGATGTTACCGCGATCATGCTCGGTATTTCAATACTTTTTTGAAAGCTTGACGTTCTGGCCAGCTTGCTTGGCCGTAGTCATAAATAGTCTCCTTGTACCCGTTTTCAATTATATAAAATATCAAATGTTTAGAAAATTGAATGACCTTGTCTTTTTATGACCTTTTATATATCGAAAATGGCCAGCAAGCATTCGGCCAGCTTGATGGTATGTGCTTACTACAGTCTATGATTGCTTGTACCAGAGGTATAACTCACGAGGTGCCGAGCCTAGTAAAAAGGAATTAAAGAAGGAGTGAATCAAGTGCTGCTTTATTTAAACTAGGGACTCTAACGTTATCTTATTCTCGTTTTGTAAGGTGCTACTTCCAAAGATAAACTGGCTTAGTCGTAACTTAACCAAATAATAGGCATCAGGTACTATTCCACTCGTACTATTTATTACTTATAGGTATCAGTACCTGCTACTTTTTCGAATTTTCATATCACAATTTGATGGCACTCTACCAAGTTTTTCGTTTTTGTATTTGATCATGCTGACGAACTATTTTATGCGTATTTCAAAGATATATCTATCTTTTATGACTAAGAAGGTGCTCTACAAGGTAAAAGACGCTGGTTTCTTGATCCACGAAAGTCGCTCACTCTGTTCCAACTGCTGTTCTGATGTCCTATTCTTACTCGTCACCACCTTCTTTAACTGGCGATAGGGTATTTGGGACTACCCACTTTATACAGGGCCTATTAGTACAATTCAGTATATTTCAGTAAGCTCTCAGATTAATTTCAACTGAAGGGCAGAATGAAGTGCCGTGGTACTTATCCATTTTGTAATTCCATATTAGCCATCAGATAGGTCGCTGGCTCTTTTACCGCCAAAAGTTGTAGAAAATCTTACAGTCTATAGATTAAGACACGACCGGACTACATTGGACAGTCTATAGATCAAATCTTGATCTCACCAACATCCTCAATCCAGAGTCTCTCGCCATGACCAACATATACACATACAACTAAAACACGAAACTATTCAGCAGACTATCAGACACAAATATCCGGCATCTAATGAGAATGGTGAATTAATACATTATGTCGCATCGAGACTCGCAATATCCTGACAACGGGCACCAAACGCCGTCGGCACTGGGGCACTGGGACCCTACCTGCACACCCATCCAATTCTACACCTTAACTTCGAAACATAAAGTTAAAAACTCAATGGCAATAGTAACCCATGAACTTGTACGGTCCCTTTCAGTGTTTAATGGAGTTTAGACTTTGATGTTTACATAATAAGGTAGAAATTTACATGATGGAAATTATCAATTAAGCTGTATCGAAAATCGTAGTAGGTAGCATGATTAGTGAGTTTTGAAATTAATAAGGCCGTGTACGTTTTTTATGTGTATTTAACTTTGATATGTAATGTTTGAAAAACAGTAATTTAAATATAAATGAGGGTTTACTGATATGGGAATAAAAAAGATGCTGAAAGTATGAGCTGTGATGTGATGGAAAATTCTCGGAAAAACGTCGTCGTTTGTTTAATATGTGTTGTATTTAAACCGTTATTCTACACGCTACGCGCTATGTTATTTTTTAAATAAATTCGTTTTTTAAATAATTTTTGCAGTTTGTCATTTCAATCGAAATAGAAGTCCTCATACCCAGAATTCCAAGAACAACCTTGTACCAAAAAATAGTATTGTATGTGTATAAAATCTACAATAAAATACCAAATAACATGAAAAAGTTGCCAACAAGTATATTTCCTAAGCGATTAAGGACTGTTTTACTTAATAATTTAATACAGTCAATTAATTTATTGATAACAATAATTGGAATAATTGATGTCAAAAAATATTTAGATATTATTTCGTGATTTTATTGTTTTTATGTATGTTGCTAATTGAATTAAATTGTTTTATTTTAATTTCATTTATGTGCTCTGTTTTAATTTAAGTTATTTGTGTTATTGAAATTACATAATTTCATTGTTTAGGTGTTAAATATTTGCTTGTCAAATTACTGACTAAGTGTTAGAGCTTATAAAGCTATAATGTACACAACACTTAAGGCAAATAAATGATTGTTATTATTATTATTAAGGTCGGGTCTTCCGAAGCGATACAAGTCTGTGTTCAACAATGAACTGCTATACATTGATTTTTGTTGACTCGGTTGCGCAGCGCCAGTGAGTACGGCTGCATAGCACGTATGAAGTCTTAATTTTGATTGTGTCGGGCAATGTTTTATTCATATTTTCTGTCAAATTCTTAGCCTCAGGCCTAGTTTCTGCCCGCAACTTCACCCGCGAGAATTGATTGCTGTGTATTCAAGACATGGTCTATCGGTGTACCAAGTTTTATCCAAATCCGTTGCCAAGTGATTAGTCACAACCATCCAAACAACTCCGATAGCGGCCTCGATGGCGTAGTGCTTAGTATAACCGACTGCCACGCCCGAGGTCGCGGGTTCGATTTCCGCACAAGTCAAAGTTTGTGCATAACCATGGATTGTCTTGGTCTGGGTGTTTCTATATATAATATGAATGTATTTACAAAAAAAAAGTAAATATGCATGTTTATCCATTGTCTAGTACCCATAGTACAAGCTCTGCTTAGATTGGGCTAGATGTTATTGTGTGTGTGTGTGGGACAGAATATTATATTATTAACTCCATAAACTTTCACATTTTATATAAAAGAAAAATAACAAATAAAATAATTATAGAAACACAGCATCCATCACAACAATATCGTCGTACGTTCACGCGACGCGACGTAGGTATACATTGAAATTAAACTACTATAAGTATACGGTTTCACGGTTTGTTTTAAAAACACCATTATTAGCTAATTTTATAACTATTTAACTATTGATTAATATAAATATACCCCGTTTCCGTACAGCCTTGGCTCAGCGTCACTTTCGGTTCCTTGGGAGTTATTTATGTATATAATAAAGTAAACACAAAATTATCTATATATCCTTTACCCAGACAACGGTGTAAACACATATTGTTTAACTGGCTACAAAAGCTAGATTACGAATGTACTGAAAAATTACTTCTCGTACCTTCCTAATGAAACCTTACTCATCTGAAATATACAGAACACAACACAAACACACACTCACACACACAAAAACACACACACATATATACAGTCAAACACATATACACACACGCACTCAGACAGTCATACACACACAGCCCGTACTTACATTTGTATAGTTTTTTTTTTCTTTTATGAACCTAAAATTTTTCTCTTCTAGTAGATTATATTTTATAAGTACTCGAATGACTATATTTAGCATTGTATAATAGTCGTACCTACAGCTCTGAGTGAGGGCCTGGTGATCCGAAACACAGGGCTTCCCTAGTATGGACCCAGCCTCTCACAAAGGCTCATAATTCTATAAATATTTGTTTTGTGTCAACTGTGTTTTATGTATATTGTTGTGAACCTTTCTGAAATTTAATAGTTAACAGTAGTGTGTTTTAACTGAGCCGCGATAACTGCACGGATAGCGTAAGTGGTCGCATCGCTACTGCCCCTGTTTCGAGTGTTGTTTGTGGGTTCGAATCTCACACGGGACAAAACTATATGTGATCAACAAATGGTTGTTCCGATTTGGGTGTACTTTGTGTCCGTTGTTTAAATGTTTGTAAAGTCCATCAAGACACAGTATTTATTCCTATTGCGGTAGTAATTTAAAAGATAAAAATGAAAAATCAGTCCAATTTAAAAAACACAAAATAGCTCGTAAACTCAATAAGACAGGCAAAGATGTGTTGTGAAGTGTGTATCTACTATCTTCACGACTATCGGCGGTGGGGTGGGCAGCAATCACGTTTATTGAATTTGGTCGAGCCCTTGAAATCACTTTACTATAATGCGATAGGGCAGCCGGGGTATAACGCGTCTTGTCAACGGACAAATTGTGTTTTTAAGATCAGTAGGTACTTTTGGAAAATCGATACCTGTTACTGAATTAGAATCAAACACAACATTGATAGTACATTGATAACATTAATTTTTATTAAAGTAACATACCTACCTATAGTAATTAATAGGTATAGGTATAATTATACAATATTCATTATATAATCGTACTTTTATATAAGAGAGCTACATTATTGTATCAGGCTAGTCCTGTGATGATATTGTGTAAATAAATAAATATAAGTAAAAAAACAGCATAATTATGTATTTATATACCTACATATTATATTCATACACATTTGAATGTCTTGGTGGTGTAGCAGTAGTGAATGCAACAGCTGTGCAATGAGGTCTTAGCTTCGATTCCCGCGTAACAATAAGTGTTGTTACATTTACCTGTCAAGATTTTTTAAGGAGCAGCACGAAGTTCTAAGCTTTGCCCGGTAATTGGCAATAGGCAAAACACCTATAACGTGGGACCTAAGACCAAAGCTGATCAAATGTGGGCATGTAATACCCATCTGCCTACTATATAGCGTGGTGGTTAGTGTAAGCGACTGCCACGTCTGAGGTCACGGGTTTGATTCCCGCACAAGTCAAACATTTGTGTGCATGAATATGGATGTTTGTCTTGGTCTGGGTGTTTCTATGTATATAATGTATGTATCTATAAAAAATAGTATACAAAGTGGCGCAAACTTATCACATTAAATGATATACTGCCTTAAGCTGGTTGATATAAGACGGTTAACATTAAGAAAATCTTATTTTTTTTGGAATTGTATAACCTATTTCTTTTTGTCACAAGATTATGGACCTTATTACTATTGTTTTTTTTTGTTTCATTTTGTGTTTTTCCTTTTGTTTGTTTTGTTTTAATATTTTTTGCTGCTTGAGGTCTTTGACATATATCATCATTACACATGATGTTCTAAATTATGAAAACAAAAAAAAATTCCTATGGTTAAACTACTCAATACATTTGGTTCATAATTTGTAAATCGTCAAAGAATATCATGCTGTATATGTGGTACCAATTAATGTGATAACATTTGCGCCACTTTGTATATATATATATTTATCCATTGTCTAGTACCCGTAGTACAAGCTCTGCTTAGTTTGGGCTAGATGGTGTTGTGTGTATGTGATAGAATATATTATATTTTATATTATTTTTATAGATATATGGCAGGGCTATTTCTTCCCTAAATAGACCTAACTGTTAGGGGTGTATTATATATACATTTTGTGAACTAACAACTAGCTTCCTTCCTTAACTTAAGGTACTTATTTACTTAAGCTTAACTTCCTTCTAGGAAACCCAGTGTAGTAGTGTGAATTGGCAAAAATCGATGCTCAAATGCACTGCTACAAGTTGAATGATTGTCTAAAACCATCACATAGGCAGAGCCACGTCAATATCTCCTCAAAAGAGTAGGCAATGGCTTAATCTATCCACATTTTGCCACTTATGTTTTTAAATCCCACATAGCCCACGTAGAACACGTAGCAGTTTCTAAGAAATGCTTAACAGCTCAACACAACAATACTTTGCGCGGCTCAGGAATCGAACCCTGGACTTCACGATCAAATCTAAAAGCGTACAATAATGCCTGCCCCAACGAGGCAGTCGGACAAAAAATACTACATTTTTATTATTGCCACCGCGACCACTCTCAATCGGCCTAAACGAGCTCACCAAATAATCGTCATATACGTCAATTTCCACGTATATCATTGTACCTATAAAGCTAAATTGAATAAGCAGGAGTCGTCAGCCCCCTGAGAGTTGTCGCGCCGCTAAACGTCTCGCCATACAGTGTGCAATGTGCCCTTCTTCACAAATAGCGGTTAATTGAAAACGGACCCCTGTGGAAGGCACAAGATGGGAACTTTAAGCGGAAACTATATTAGACGCACAACAAAGTGAAGTATTTTAGGCAGAGATTAGCTGGATTATTATGGCGTAGTAATTAGCAGCGATAGCCCAGTGGGAAACTGTTAGACTGCCATGCAGAGGTCTCGAGTTCGAACCCAAGGCGCGCATCTCTGACTTTTCGAAGTTATATGCGTATTAAATAGTTAATTATGGCTTGCTTTAACGGTGAAGGAAAACATCGGGAGGAAACCTGCATATCTGAGAGTTCTCCATAATGTTCTCGAAGATATGTGAAGTCTGCCAACCCGCACTAGGCCAGCGTGGTGGACTACGGCCTCACCGTTCTCACACTGAGAAGAGGCCCGTGTCCAACAGTGGAACAGTTTAATACAGGGCTGATATTATATATTATTATGGCGCAGTAGTTCAAGTGATCGCCTCGTTGCTGCTGCCTATGCCGACTGTTGTGGGTTCGATCGCAACACGGGACAAAAACTCGAATATTTGTTTTAAGTTTATGTGTTGTGTGTAGCCATTGTTTAAATGTTTATAACATCCGCCGTGCCACACAGTAGTAATAGAAGGTCACAGAATATTATGCACGATTATAGTAGGAGTGCTAGAGACGATAATAGTAATAATAATAATAATAATGTTCTACTACGATCGCCCCATCATAACTAGCAGGACTGTTGTAGCCAACAGACATGACATTGTGGCAGTGGACCGATTAGAGCGCCGTGCAATGATCGTCGATATTACCATACCTCATGACGGGAATCTCGTGAAAGCTGAAAAAGATAAACATGTTAAATATCTGGATCTGGCGCACGAGACTGTCGACATGTGGGATGTGGATTCAGCGATCATTGTACCGATAGTCGTATTAGTCCATAGACTGATTGCCAAGAGTCTCGATCACCATCTGAAGAGGCTCGCATTAGACGGCTGGATTAAATCTCTGATGCAGAAGGCCATATTGCTTGACACGGCACGCATCGTGAGGAAGTTCCTCTCGCTCGAGCCCTAACCACCGGTAGCTTGAACCCAGTTCCCGATGCCGGTGGGTCTTCCTAGTTCTTATATTTTAAATGTGTTTTTTTTTATAATTATATACGTATTTAAAAATATAATTATTATTGAAAAATGAGCCAATAAAGAGAATAATAATAAGCATTGATGCTTTTAGAGTATTCAGGGCAGACGCCTTTTTTTATCCATAGTTAGCAATATACCGGTCCACCAAACACCCATACCCATAGCCCATATATTAGAATCCATACGTAGCAATAGTCCTACGCCTGCTGCGGCTAGTGCCGCTGTAGGTGTTCCATCCCACCTTTGATTAAAACTTTCGAAGGGCCTCTTCACGTTGGACCCATGTCTCCGTGTAAGCCTCCCAATGGACCAGGTATTTTCTCATATAATATGTTAGAAAATACTTGTGATAAGAGAAACATAATAATAATAATAATAATACGCTACGCTGTGGTTATTGCGTTAAACGCAGCGTTAATCGCAGCGTGTGACGCGTGTCGTCTTGAGCGACGCAGACGCGGGAAACGGAGTGTTATTTACCGGAAATCATTTTATGATAACCAATGTATACTTATCCATTATGTCATATTTATTCAGACATAATACACCATCGCTTCCTCTCCTGCTTTAAGCCACACTTCATCCGTCGGGGTGTTTCCCCGTTTCGCACCCAGTGTTGTTTGTAACAACAACATTACAACCTTAGCCTTTTACACCGACTGGCTAAATAGCCCTCTATCCAATGTTGAAACAACAGACTTATGCTTGTGGAATAACATTTGACAATTTTAATGTATGAGGGTGATTGTCTATGGTAGGGGTTCTTTTAGGAATTAAAAGCTTGGGGTTAAAGCAGCTTGTCTTTATATTGGATAAATGTCTGACTGCCTATATGGCGCAGCGATAGTAAATGCTACTGAGCACGAAGTCTTAGGTTCGATTATCGGGTCGGCCCAAAGAAAAGGCATCGAGTTTTCCCTTTAAAAAAGTGCCTGATAACAGGCCAGAGTAAGGAAATTGGCGTTGTTGGAAACCTCCGTGCCTCAAAAAGCGGTAAAATGATCCAACATAATACTAGGCTTAGCCTAGTAGAGCAAGTGGTGCTCGTTTCGATATCTCATACACCTAATCCATTAGGGTCCTTTTAATCATCAGGTTTAAACAAGACTAAATAAAAACAAATATGCAAGACTAACATACTCTATTTCTAATCGACACGCAAGTATTATAACCCCGCACAAGTCAAACATTTGTGTGCATGAACATTTGTGTGCATGAACATGGTTTATGTCTTGGTCTGGGTGTTTCTATGTATAATATTATAGTATGTATTTACGAAAAAATAGAAGTATATAGGTATGTATGTTTATCCATTGCCTAGTACCCATAGTACAAGTTCTGCTTAGTTTGGGCTAGATGGTGTTGTGTGTATATGATAGAATATTTTTATATTATTATTATCTATATCTCGTTAAAGTGTTCTTCAAACCTGTCATTTATTTAGTTTAATATTCATTTTACTAAGTTCAATATATATATTTTTATAATGGAACTACAATGGAACCCTTGGAAATACAATGTCTTAACTAAACTTCCAATCAAATCTAGCCAATTGAGAATTACCAGACAGTTCCAGACTCTATGCTACTAATCAGAATTTAATGACAAAAGAACCCAATAGCACTGTCCGAGCGGGGAATCAAACTAAAGGCGTCTTACACAGCAGTCGCACAAGCGGTACGCCACCGAAGCAATCAGCTTATACTGGGTGTAAGGGACGGCGTACCGAAAACTTTACTAACACGTCAGTCTATAGGTACTTATCTCAACGAAAACTTCTATTAATAAAAAAGGCAAGATGAAAGATTTTATATTGATTAATATATTACGCGGTACGCAATGGATTGCTACTGATACAACGCAACGCTCGCGCTTTAAATCACGCCAATTTAATTACATTGCTGTATTTTTGTAAAATGTGGTATTAATTGATTTTTATTTAATAAAATGGTATGATATACAGTCAGAAAAATTAAAAATTGCAGATAAAAATTGGGCTTTTTCTGACAAAAACTCCAACGATTGTAACTCAGAACAATAGTCTGAATCTACTATTTCAGTTTTCGGTGCACCGTCCCTTACACCCAGTATATTCATCTACTAACACATCTTGTCATGTATATATGTATGAATCATTATTGCTAAGCCGTTTTTTACCAACCTATATAAATGAGTAAGTCCGGGCGAACGATATATGGATGGTCTGATAAGAATAACATGAGGTTACCATGTTTAATTAACTAGGGTTAATGCAGCTACTTTTAATTTAAAAGTATATGATGTTGATGGATTTATGACTCCATTATGATACTATAACAACGCAAAAAGTATATTATAATATAGATTATTGCTGCGTAATAGGGTAGACAATAATTCTGTATTCGACGTCTTTAGTGTTAAGTTAAAAATAAGGTGCAAAACTTAATTAGAAATGACTAGCCCTTGAAAATGCCTTTGCACGCTCAGCATCCACGGGAACGCAAACTCGGATAAAAATATTCTATGTGTTAATCCAGCATACGTTCTATTCGTGTTCTACATGGACTATCTCTTTCATCCTAATCCGTTCAAAGGTTTATTCATAGACCTTCAGAAATATTTACATTTATATTTAGTAAATTTCTGTATATTGAGCATCTCTTATCTGGTTTTCAGTATAGAAATAAACATATAAATACATAAATATATATACAATAACAATATGCTATCACATACACACAACACCATCTAGCCTAAACTAAGCAGAGCTCGTACTATGGGTACTATACAATGGATAAACAAAAACATAAAACATATATACTTTTTCTTTTTTTTGTAAATACTTACATATTATAAATAGAAACACTCAGACCAAGACAAACATCCATGTTCATGCACACAAATATTTTACTTGTGCGGGAATCGAACCCGCGAACTCAGGCGTGGTAATACTAATCACTACGTCATCGAGGCCGCCAATAAGATTTCTCAACAGCACCTGAGAATTCGGCAGTGGACAATTCTGTACCTCGGAAAGTACGTAGCTTTTGGTCTTGTGCCCGATCTCTCTCCGGTCGTGTCGAATTGTCCATCGAACTATGACTCTATGAGTGAGAGTATAGATAGAGCACTTTTATCTCTATTTATCCTGCGAAGATGGCTGATCTTCTTTAAGATTGGCCCTTGTAACTAACATTCTGTGTGGAGGGGATTATTATTACAGTATATTACTTACTAGCTTTGCCCCGCATTTCCACCCACATTTATGTTTACTGCTCCCTGTGGCTTGCTTGGCTGAGCATTCCTCAAAAGTTGCTATCAAATGTAAAAAAAACAATTCCGTATGATACGTTCAGGTAAGCGCTATCAAACAAAAAAACAAACAAACTCTTCAGCTTTATTATATCAGTATACCTAAAGATCTAAAATCAATTGCATATTCCTTAAAACTATAATCTTTCTTTCAACTAGCTATAATTAAACGGTTCCGCGTTCTAAATGAAAGTAAAGCAACATATATCACGAAGATCCCACACATAACCACAAGCAATATTGTGCACGTTATACCTCAATCCATCGCGATTTCTGTCACGTCCGTCCGATACAAATTCGCGTGTCAAACAAACGGACAAAACTACAAATTAATCATGAATACGCCTCCGGCACTAATTACAAACACATCGAGCCGCTACCATAGATGGCTTTATATTTTTTTATTATACCTTTTTTGTAACACTGCTGATTGCTACCACTCAAGTTCTTTTTTAATTCTTGTTTTTTTGTGTGATTACCTATTTGAGGAGGTTTGGTGTTAGTTTGTGGGGTGAACAGATGGATGGGGTAAGTGTTGGGTAGGGAGTTCGTGTTTTGATGTTTAATCTGATTAGTGTACGACATTACGTTATTTTCTTGGGTCAATTTCTACGCTGGCTTAATATTTGGCAGCCTATAGATTCCGGAATTTAGGTGTTGTCAGTTATCTGAATTTACGTCTCTAGAAGTACAAACATAGAAATAATTTTGGCATCTTATGTTAAATTGGAATATGAGTTTTAAATAAAAAAACGCAAGATATGTCTATGGCTATCTTGTTGTTGTACATACATAAACTCCCGTATATATAGGTAGACCTGTATATCTATAGATATCTATAGTAGGCAGTGGTGTATTTACACCCACCTTTTGCCAGCTACCCATAGGCCCACATGATGCCGCCGCCTAATGCCATTATATACCTCTGCCTAATCTTGAAAAAATTGCAGGCGTAATATTATAAATTATCCATAAAACCTTTTAATAAATTCAACAAATTAATTACAAACAAATGTCTCTAACACAAGCCTTTTAATCAAGTCTCTCTAAGCATTGTCTTAATGATGAGTCAAAAACGAAAATACAACTTAACACGAAACAAAATAAATCCCAAATCAACATACGAACATCTAAAATGTTTTGTCACCAAATAAAAATAAAACTTGACTGAATAGAGTTGTGTCTAAAGGCAGCCAGTAAAAAAAGTTGAGCTGTCAATTTGACACCGCCGGCGCCGGGCGGGAATCCGACACGAGACGTCAACTGTAGGCCTAAATTGTAAATAAATAAATCAATTCATCTGTATTAATATGTTTCATTTGAAATGTAAATGGCTTTTTGATACTAATTCATTTGTGAAATGAATACTGACGGTTTGAAATGTAAACAAATTATGGTTAGTCTTTGTTGAAGAGCAATTTGTGCATAAGAAATAAAAACGAACGCATTTCTGTTGTAGTAAAGGCCTCAATATAGCTTCACGACTGTATGTAACTAAAGAGATAGTAAGCGGAGTATTAAACACACATTTCTTTAGCTATGTTTAGGCCAGGAAAAATCATTCACCATGTAAACGATTTCGGCGGGTAACAACTAAAAAAAACATATCTATAAAATGTCATCTACATACTTATAAAAAGCTTTGTGAAAATTTCCTCTTTGGTCCTGTAGCATGAGATGGCTTACAAGCATACGGCCTATAGCGTAGGTACCTATTTGATTTCCAGTTCGGACAAAATGCTTATACCTAGTTCTATAAATGTATGAAATTGAAAATTTGACCCGATAAACTACCTTTGCTCTTACACATGGGATTAAAATAAGTAAGTAATTGTGGTGAAATGTGCGTGTCTTATGCCGACCAATTAGTAAATATGTTAGAGTAAGTTTATGTTTAAATAAAATATATAATAATAATAATAATGTCCTCCAGACCGATTTCGGTCACGGCGGCTAATCTTAACGGAGACTGGCTATTTGCGCAGGAATAGTGCACAAGTGGGTGCGCAAACAAGTGTAATCTCTGTTTCCTAACTCTCATGATCCGATGGGACGGCAATCCGACACGACCTGAGAGAGGTCAGGCGCAGGACCAACGTTTTTACGTGCTTCCCAAGGCACGGGGGTATCCAACACCGCCAACTCCCTAACTCCGGGCTGTTATTGAGATTTCTTATCAGAAAACCCAATAACTTTTTGTAGGCCCGACCCAGGATTCGAACCCCCGCACTGGAAATAGTTCCTGTATCGCGGGGGACTTTACAAACATTCGAACAACGGACACAAAGAACACCTAGACTCGGAACAACTATTTGTTGATCACACAAATTTTTGTCCGGTGTGGAATCGAACCCACAACACACGGCGCGGCAGCAATGGCGGGGCCACCACATAAACGACCAACACCATCCGTGCATATGCCACTTATGAACTGCATGTGCATACCATTACATTTTCCTTACGTGTGGTTTTAAATAGAAACGGCGTTAGAAAAATAAAAATAACTTGACCTTTTTACAATTCATAATTAAAATAACGTCTTGTACTCATTAGATATATGATATTTTTAATATCCAGTTATATATTATAAAAATGTATACTTTTAATTGCAGGAATATCATTTTCATACGTTGTACCGACCATTATGATTTACGGCAAACATTCTAGATTATACAGATAACAATAATTATATTTCATTAGTTTCTGCATGTGGTGTTGCCGTCAGTGCCACAGAGAATACGAGAAAACCTAGTCCTTATTACGGAGAGAGGATGACTGAATATCTAGGACCTAAAATATTTGATAAGATAGAACTGTTAAGATAAGTAAAACTTGTTAAAAGCTAAATTAAAGGGCCTATAAAAGCTCGAAAGTGACTTTACAATTAGTGATTTCCATTCTCGCGGTAGCGATGGGCGTTAAATCAACGAACTTCAGTTGAATCAACCGTAGATCTGCTGTCAACGTATGAACTTTAACTGTTTATGAATCAACTAGTTGAATTCGTCAACGACATTAATGAATTTAACTTGATACTTACCTTGAAAATAACATCATACATTGCAAGCGACGGTTAACGGCAAGAGTTATTTTTGAAATACATATTTTTTTAAAGAAAACGATGACGAATTTGGTCTGTCCTAAGCCTGAAGAAAAAGTATGAAGGGAAGTTCATCTAAGTACAAGCATCAATCAAACGTTTTTCATTAATACATTTAATCAAATTGTTTATAAATAAACAATAAAATATCAGGTCAAATAAAAAACGTTCAATTAATTAACGGTTTACGTTACAAATTGACATTATTAGCACGTTAACTCGTTGACAAATTTAACTAGTTGATCGACTAGTTGACGAACGTAATTAACATTACGTTTTTAACGTAATTAACGTTAACATTACGTTAACGAAATAACCGTCAACGACCCATCGCTATCTCGCGGTGCAGTCGATTCATAGAATTCGCTTTTGTGTTAGTGCTTCTACGTAGCACATAATGTACTATAGTGCACTTACTTAATATTTAGTTTTAAAATATCTATAATTGTTAACGAGCGTATCTTGCCAGCAAACTGTGTAGCTTGTTTTACTATTATAAGCTTAAAACTGTAAAAATTATTAAAAAAAAGAAATGTAATAATCTATTTGCCAAGTGTGATGCAAATTCGTTCAAAGGTTTGCAAATGATTGAGTAAAAAACATTCAAACATGTTAACAAACTTTTTCATTCTTATTATTTATAGCAGAACCGGTATAGCTATTCGTTTACTTCGGTAGTCATTTTTACACTACCAAAACCTATCTTTATTCGTCCAGTGTTTCATTATGGACAAAATAATTCGTTCTTTACGGTTAAATAGTAAATGAGAATGCGCCTGTTACTCTTTTCAAACTTAAATATTTTCATTTTAAATCTTACGCTAGTAGAAAAATGGTGAGCACATACATCATATTTCAACACTTACCACGTATTATTTTTCTTAACCTGATGTCCAGGCTGTTCAAAGAGGCGTTATGAGAAGACCTTACCAAGACCTTGGCAGCAAACCAGCTCCTTTATTTGACACCGCGTGGGTTGTTCCAAGACTGGATATTCGGGTCCGTGGAATCAATGCTTGTAAATTAAACCAAGACATAAGTATAATACCTAATTTGTGAAGTATTAATGGAGAAATTACATAACAACTTTACGACATATACAGCTAAAGACAGCATTAGACATTCTAACTAATAAAATGCTTATTCATATAGAAATATCTTTTTATAATTCTTATGTTTGCAGTAGCTAACTTACAGCTCATACTCAAAAACTAACAGCCGTGACGAGTGTTTGTATATATCAAACAGCAAACAGACAGATTCGTACCAATAACTACTGAAATAAACATTACACATCAATTTCATTAGCCAGCGATATGTCCGTTAATTTGTTTGAGTTGCAATTAACATGTCGGGTCGACGCCCGGCTCTACGTTATGTTGAATAAGCCTTAGAAAAAAGAACAATAAAAAAACAATGACAGCTGCTTTCAAATTTGACAGGTCTGACGCTTACCGATTCGTTCTAAAATCAAACCATAAACAAACTATCAAACTCTTTCACTTTGTAATAAGGTTGTGTTTGAAGTATTTAGATGTTTTTTATTGATGGATTTAAGTTTGTGATTAAATCATAATCGTTTCGGTAACGTGAATACGAACAGTTTAATCCATTGTTGTTTTAATGTTACAATTAATCAGTTGTTAGTTGTCGTTGTGTATCTGTTATTTGGCTGATGACTGGTTGTGAAATCAAAACCTGTTGCTTCATTCTGGTGTTTAATGAGAGATGTATTTATATCCACTAATCGATTGACATGACATAGCATAACGCTGGTAAAACCTCGAGAGGTTAGTTAGAAGTATATAACACACACATTTTGCCAGCAATTTAGTGATTGCCACGTAATAGGGAACAAGTAGTATTGTCTACAGTAACAATTCCAAGCTTCGAGCATTACTATGAATATCCTTAGAAATTATTCTTGTAATCTTTGCCTGAAAGAGCCCGAGGTGTCTTTACTTAATTTTATTGAGACTATAAATAAATAATTTTATAATTTAATTTTATTGCCAGAAATTTCGCCTACATTTTTTATAAAAATAAATCATTTATTGCCAAGAAAAATTTGTGTGTATATCTACAGTAAACAAAAGCCATCCACACAAGGCTAAGGCCTGCCTCGTGGAAGGTTTTACAAGAGAATTAACAAAATTTACAATTGGTACACAGTTCTTAGTAAGTACTTATAATCTAGACACAGTTAATACAGTTAGGTACAGTAATAAAAGTAAAATTGTTTTACGGATTATTTAGAAAGTTAAGACAGTTATAGTCGCCTCTTTTCCTTCGTCACATTCTAGCTACCTTTAAAAATCTTATAGGTGGCAGTAGCAATAATATAATAAGTTGTAGATTCTAATACCATCTAATACACTACCGACGTGAACCCATTCGTAAAACAAGCATATATAGTTGGCTGGAGAGTTAATCTACTTTATACGGACTTTGTCGCGTTGTTTATTTTAAAACACTTTTATTACATAATTTTGAAACTCTAACACTACTATTATTGAACTTTACTACAATTTAAGCTATTTAAATTAATTAAAACTATTTATTTGAAGTTTACTCTTTGCTCCGACGTTTCGACGTTGCTTTACGGCAGCCATGTTCACGGGGAGACTAACAATAATAGCTGAAGAGGTTTACAAGTATACTAGAAATATGTAACACGAATAGACTTGTAATCTTTTCTTAATAACAAAAAAATATATATGTTTAACGGCTAACTCGTGTAAGTAATAAACATTTATGAGTTACAATTGCATTTCTATTATTAGTACTCAAGTATATGTAGAATTATAGTTTTAATTTGCGAAAGTAATCGTTTTATTGCGTTTATAGCTTTGACTTCTTGTAAAGTATAATTTACAAGGCGCTTGCATAAATTGTAATAATTGCAAACTAGCATTTGAGACAGGACACGAATGACTATCTTGGAAAGTATCACTAGATTTTGCTTGCGGCTTTTCTCGCATTAATGTTTATGATTTATGTTAAGATTAGCTGAACCGCGCAACTTCATCTGCTTCACATAAGATAATTTTTCATTGATGCGCCGCTCCTAATGGTCGTATCGTGATTCTATACGGCCCACAGCCTTCCTCGATAAATTCTATCCAACACCAAAAGAGATTTTCAAATCGAACCACTAGTTCCTGAGATTAGCGCGTTCAACCAACCAAACAAACAAACTCTTTAGCTTCATAGTATTAGTTTAGATATATTGTTTGGTAGCCTATATGTTACTCTGATGTATAAACAATAATACTATAAAGTTTCATCAAAATCCGTTCAGTAGTTTTTGCGTGAGAGCAAGAGCAACAAACGTCGATTCATCCTCATAAACTTTTACATTTATAATATTAGTAGGATAGGATAAATCAGTTTAAATATTACTCCTTCCAAAATTTGTTTTTTACTTATGCCTGTCAGTTTGCCCTTTATTTTACTACTGCTTGTAAAGTCCCACGTTCGTAATTTTAGCAAAGTGTTATTCGATTTGTCCATCGACAAATTATCAGTAATAACACTAGGTTTGGAACTGTGCATCGAACCCGGGAACAGAAGGGAAGGATACAAGGATAAGCATAACATTAATCCGTTTAAGACTTAAAAAAATTATGTGTCTGGTCACGTACCGCTGCGACTCAATAAGATAACTAACAGAACCAACAAGCAGTCCGTTAATAGAACACAATTATTTATATCTATTTTAATAATTTGCGTTTATAATTAACAATTAATAAAAAAACAACACGTGTGTTCAACATTAATTATTATAAACATTTAATTACTAACATATTATAAATAATAAAGGCACTTTGCTCTATAATTTATGGCCGTAGCGTTTGATTAATTAAAAAGTATGTATGCATAAATTTATGTTTTGTAGGTATTTGAATCCAAAGATATAAATTAGTTAATAAAAATAGGTAATTTAATAAAGTGGCGGTAGCCCAATAGTTAAAGCATTGAGGTCATAAGTTCGTTTCCCGCCGACGCAATGCCACTGTTATTTCACTCAATAACACAAGTATTTACATAAGTAGGTACTAATAATTAATTTGAATCAAAAAGTTTTAATCAAAGTAACTAATCCACAGATTACTTTCTAGAAATTAGGGTTACATTTAGTTCTATATATAAGTTTAATAGGAGTTAAATACATTGAGTTCCATACAGGGTGTCCGGTAATTAATGGATAACCTGGAAATGTCTTATAGTGGAACTGATGGCCGTTCATAAACGGCAATATCATAGAAAAAGTAATATGTAGTATATTCTAAAGAATATACACTGATATAGAATCACTTGCGGTATATTGCACCTCACCTTGCTGTTACAAATAAAGAATTATTATTATGTTTCTCTTATCACAGGTATTTTCTAACATATTTAAATATTAGGAAAATACCTGGCCCTTTAGGAGGCTTACACGGAGACATAGATCCAACGGGAAGAGGCCCGTCGAGATTTTTAATCAAAGTTAGTGTGAGCAGTATAGCAACTGTATACCAAAAGAAAAGTATTTTCCTGTTTATTTTGCTTTTACAAATCGTTAATGCACTGTAAGTTCATGATCTCTTGGCATTTAGACTCAAATGCAAATAAATTGATTTCGTAGCAATAATTAGACATATTAAGAGTTTACAATGTCCACATCTGCGCTAAATTGTTTGCGGTACATACTTAGCGAGCTCTATAATTTTTAAATTCTAAGACCTTTCAAGCAGCGATAATTTAGTGGGCAACCGTTGGAATGCTACGCACAGGTTTCAGGTTCGAATTCAACAACTAACACTCACAGTAAATTCGTGGATTTATTTTGTAATGGCTTACTTAAAACCGGCGTAAGATTAGTAGCAGTCCTACTGAAAAGTACCTACTTAAAGATGTCGACCGCATCCCGTGTCCAGAGACTTAGGAAACACATAACGGACACAAAGTATAGACAGATTTAGAACAAACATTTGTGGTACACACAAATAACTGTCACATGTGGAATTTCGATGGCAAATTCAGTACGTCCGCGTCGCGTCGGCAGCTGAGAAGTCGCCGCTTGGCTGCTACGCCATCCGTGCATTATATAGAAAATAATAACTTTAAACAGCAGAACCTATTGACTGCACGAATAGTGCAGTGAATTAAGAGCGCGCCTCGTACTGTCACTGCGCCGAGTACTTATATGTTTCGATTTACACACGAAACAAAAATATGGTTTATACATTAACACATTCACGGACACAAAACCACTCTCAATAATTTGTGATATGGCACACAAACTTTCAATATAAAGTGACATCACGTCTGATGATGTATTGCCACACTACATGGTTTTAAAAGTATGTGTTGCGGCACTAACGGTCAGAGACGTAACCGCCTGTAGGCGGACATTCATACCAAGTGAATTCTAAACAGTGTGTTACGGCAGGAGTGTTTGCTGTGGCTCTAGCGGTCTGTATTTTAGCCTAAAACGGCACTGAGTCATATCCTTCCTATAAATGCTATGGGAAATAGTTGACCGTGGACGGAGTTTTACTTTTAGTGTATTTTAAATCGCCGCCTACGGCCTAGTGCCATATTACGAGGGTCATAATTCACGTCTCTCGACGTACTGTCCGGGAATGTGTTAATAGTGGCGTCTCTTTATCCGTTCTTTTAAAATGACTGCAAATGGCGTAGTGGTTTTAGAGACCGCCTCACCGCTGCCAGGATCTATCGCCACACGGGAAAACAATTGTGAACCACAAATAGTTATTCTGAGTTTGAGTGAAGAATATTTGTAAAGGTACCCCGTGACACAGGAATCAATCGTATTGCGGGACAAGTCTTTTCAAAAATAAATAATAATTTTGTCAAATCGCCTGCTACTTAGACTATAACCAACACAGAAAATGTCTTTAAAAAAACAAAGAATAGATAATGTAGAAACAAGGGATGGGGGAGACTTGCCTACTGTCGTGTTATAAAACAATTAAATAGTCTAACAGTTATAATGACTTACTTTGTGTTTAAATGCCATAACAATCAAAGTAATTAAGAACTAAGGAATATTAGTTAGCTTCTAAAATAAACTTGTAAATTAATTTACCGCCGTAAATGGTTACATTCGTGACCCCAACATGACTGTTTATGGTATCTAGAGTTACGGTCGGCATAGCGTCGCTCCGCCACAAAAACTTATGGTTTACTCTGTGTAAATTGCTTTAAAAAACGTGTAGGTAACTCAAATACGTGGTCACATTAAAAAGTTGTAACTAAACTAAACTTATTATTTTAAGTGCTTCACGGTATTTTTTAACAAGTTGCTTTGGAATTACTAAAAAAGTTGAACATGTTTTGTTTTTTTTTTATCGTATTTCATTCTCTTTTTTGTTTTATATAGAAACTAACCTATGCTATTTTCCACGCATCTTGTGCGTTCAAAATCAATATATTTGTATTTTAAATGCAACTGATAATGTAACTACTACTGGTTCTATAATAAAATAAAACACAATAAATAGTAGAATGAAACTAACTCAGTCCATAGATAGACTGTTTAAAACAGTTTGTATTTGTAATAATAAAGATCATTTACCTTGGATCGGTGCAGATATTATTTTAAAAAATATATCCCCTAGAAATTGTGAGTACTCAAGGATAGTTACGTTTCTATAAAGAAAGCCTAAAACTATAGTCTAAATATTTCAGTAAAATTATTATTTATATAAATAATTGTCTCTTTTATTCTGCAAACGAACAAAGAACGTCTTGAGACACCCTCGACTTTTAATACATTTTTAAATTATCTTAACTGTTAGTTATATCTGATTTTATAAAACGCAGTATCGGCAAATATTTAAATAAAAAGTTTCCTTCATAACATATGTTAATTAAATGAACGTTTCCTTCTTTACTTTATACATAGTAACCGATTTATGACAATTAAATTATTATGACCTCTCTCATGACACAAATCCGCATCGCCATTTTAACTAGCACAGGTAAAAAACGGTATTCAAAACCCCCGGAACTCCTATCTAATTAAATTTCTATAAACCATTGATAAAGTTTATTGTCCATAATAGTTAATAATTAAGTAATTAAAAAATACTGCGATAATCGTTTTCTGTTGACTATCTATTGAACCGTTTGGAATTCAAGGTTAATGAATGCCCCGGCTTATAAGGGGTGGCAGTCATGTTGTTATACCGATCGGGAAGTTTGAAAAAAGAACAAGATGGATGGTTTTGCCTCCGCATGGTTGAAAGAATGATTTGCATAAAATGATTCCGTGGGAGTTTGACTTGATCTAGCTAGAATTAGATCATACGTGTAGATAGCTAACGGTAGGCCAATGATTAAGGCGTCTAGTTATATCCGTTCTACTAAGGCGTGCGATCGCTACATTGTAAATAACATGAACTGTCGCATATCCTAGAAACGTTAATAAGAATAACAGTAAGTATACTATAACGGCTTGGTGGCGTAGCGTTTCTGAATATGACTGCTGTGTATAAAGTCTTGGGTTCGATTCCTGTTTCGGGCGAAGAATTATCATATATCATACACAGAGCTTGGAACTGTTCCTCGTATACAGCAATAGATTCGTTCGATATTATATGGAACATAAAAGCCATAGCTGGCGAAACGTGGGATCCTGTCTTAAGAGATATGGGACAACTTGGCTAATGCTCGGTCCCTGAAGACCAGTTGACACAATGATTTTCGCATTGTATACTCTCTCTCTCGTCTCGATACCGGCTCTTTAAGCTTCTTTGCTACTTCGGTAGCACCTGTTGTGGGTTCGAATCCCACACGGGACAAACACTTTGTGTGATCCACAAATGGTTGTTCACAGCCTGGGTGTTATTTGTGTCCGTTGTCTGAATGTTTGTAAAGTCATACGCGACCCAGGAATTCTTCGAATAACAAGCGTAATCCTAAAAAAACAATTGTTGCTTTTAGTCTATATTCATGTTGCCATTAATATAAATAACAAACAAGTGAGAATCGGCAATGAATTGCCGTAAATCTTAGAGTTCGAAAAATGGTTCAAGTAATATGCAAAGGTCACGTGACCTTGAGGTCGGAGGTCACAGGTAATAATAATTTCGGAGTATATCGACTATGCTGAGTCGAATGGCGTTGACCACGAGTCTCTAGCTTTTACGGTTCTTGAGTTGAAAGTTGTATAACAGACAGACGGACGGAGGGACGGACAAAGCTGTTGTATAAGAGTTTTTAATACATTAAGGTTGGTCTAATCTCCAGCTACCTATACGCCATATTTGCTTTCTAAATAAGGCAAGTACCTAAGACAAAGGTAAGTATATATTCCCACACCAAATAATAAATATAAAATGTAACGCGTTACCTACGCGTTACGTCTCCGTTCTCAAATAAGTTTCACTACAAAATTATCATTAAATAATTTAATAACACTTTCAGATCAATCAAACCAAAGATCAGCATCATGTAATCGACCCAAAACCGACCAAGCATCTTATTAGCTTAATAAATCTTTAATCAATTTTAGTTTAGCGGTTTAGCTGTGAAAACATAATAAATATATGAAGGTGCTTTTGCATTTCCAATATTAAGTACTAGCTATCCCTCAAAAGAAACAAACCGAAACATTATTTGTACTAATATTATAAAGCTGAACAGATAACGCGCTAATCTCAGGAACTACTGGTTCGAATTGAAAATTGTCTCAATTTTGGATAGCCCATTTATCGAGGAAGGCTATAGGCTATATAACATCACGCTACGACCGATAGGAGCCGAGCATCAATGAAAAATGTTGAAAAAACGGGGAATATTCTCATATGTGAAGCAGACGAAGGAGCGCGGGTCAGCTAGTGATACATGGAAAACGTAACGCGTAACCTAAAGGTTACATCTCCGTTCCCAAAGAAGTTTCACTACAAAAATATCATTAAACAAACAAACCGTCGCATTATTTATTTATAATAACGAGTCGGCTAGATATGGCGAAGATATTTAACCTTTAAGACACACGTCCCGAGTTCATTAAAGCAACGTAATTGAAAACTTAACTATCAGCGAAATCTCTTAAATACAAGTTAACATCACATACATTTAATAACTCGCTACTGGGCGTTATATGGCGGTACTAATTATATTACGATTTGAGATAATAGATTAGTGAAATATATTAGTACTTTAAGAAGCAAGCTTTTTCTAGCAAATAAATGTTTTGAATTGAATTGATCGCTTCCTCATTGCCACTGCGCTGAGTTTTATGATTTGAATCCCCGTGCGGGACAAAAAAATTGTGTGCTTTTTTAAATTCCGAAACTGTTATTTTGTGTCTATAGTTTGAATTTTTGTAGAGTCCTCGCAATACAGGAATTATTGCTGGTGCGGGAATTGTACTTTAAAAACAAATAGGTATCGACATTAGGAATAGCGAATTAAAATATCGCTTTATCAAACAACGTATTCTTTAGTTTTAATATTGTTTTGTCAACTAAATTATTTAAATATATTCTAGTAATTCGAAGGATTATGCTACTGCTGTGCAGTCTTGTATTCAGTTCTTGTGGCGGACAAAGTCTTAAGGGTTAGGCGTCTAAGTATATTCCATGTAACAAAGGGGGAGTCAATTCCCGTTTATCGGGCATGCAGTATTGCTACTGACAATTGCCTTAAAAAAGCCAATAACGACCGCATACGACCTCAGAATAGAACCGATCGACGCTAAATTAAACACAAACTTATTCCACGGTGCCAACAAGACATTCACAAGATAAACAAACACATACCTACATACATAGACCCATGACCATATATATTATATCTAAGGTGTCTTTAGCTCCAATATTATAAGTAATATTGCAGCCCACCGTACAAATAAACATTATTTACGTTATAACTAAAATATAAACATATTTTTCAATTCTGCGTATAATGTTAAATTTAATAAGGATTAATATAAAAACTAGAAATAAAACGCATCGTTTACAAACAGATGTGCACCTGCGTCGCCGTCGTTCGGAAACATTCAATTAAAGTGAAATACACGGTGCTACATTATAAAGTTAATTAGACACAATATAAATTGTACGGCTCGTTGCGAATTACTTACTTAAAAATTATACATTATTAATCTGTCGTATAACATGAAATATTTTTGCTCTATGGTTTTAAGGAAGAAGTACGTAAATATATATAAATTATTTTGTTTTTAAAATTATTGCTATAAGTAGATTTCATAGCAGTATGTTCCAGAACCAAGATAGGTACATATAAAAATAAGAATATATACAACTGACAGTGTTATTCTTTGTAATATGGCGACAACTCCCACACTAGTAAAATGCAGACAGATTCGATCATACGATCTAAGTGTGACCTTCTTCTTCTCCTCGAGTCGATGGTACAATTATATTAAATATCTCCTGCCCAATGGGTAGCCACGGCAATCGCATCAGCAGTTGCGTCCATCAAGTCCTCCAGGGTGCACTTACAGGGATAATTTGGGCATTTCAATACATGTGACATGGTTTGATTTGGATCACCACATTCACACTGTGCTTTGTGAGGCTCCCTAATTCCCCATTTTACTAGGTTGCAACCACAGCGGCCGACTTGAGTACGAAGTCGATTTAGGCATTTGGTACAGATGGCCAATAAAATTGTCTACCAGTTTTGACAAAAGTTTTCATGAGATGTAATTACCGCTAAGGTTGACTTTTCTAACGGAGGTGAGTAAAGGAAGTGAGTTGTTGTTGGCTGTGATAATTCAAACTTGACACATGACATGATGTAAATATAATACATGATAAAGAGATCAATGGTCATAATATTATTGCAAGGAGAAATAAACCTTGTTGTATCATGATGTTCAAATGGACCTCAACCGCCGATTGTACTCCCACGGCATTATAAACCGATTTCATATCCTTCTCCTATCAAATTAATACAACTACTGTGTATGAGGGTTTGTTCCTACATTACGTCCCACGTTCCAAAATGTTCCTCATTCGCCCCTCTTTATAAATTATTCCTTTTTCGTCCTACGTTTTTGTGCATATGGTTAGCAAAAATGTTGAAAATTATTTTAAATCTTTTCGTTGTCGGGCTCGTGATGTCGTGAAATCATTAGCCCAACGATTTGCGCAGAGATTATTTCAGATTTCGGCTGATGGTACAACAAAAAGTCCATACATAAAAAACAGGGACAAAGAAGTAACATAATTTGGGACGAAATAGGAAATACACTAAGATTTTTTTTTTTAATAGTGCTAAGTATATAAGTAAAATTTTTGGAC
Source organism: Catocala nupta (assembly GCA_963675205.1). Classification (NCBI taxonomy): domain Eukaryota; kingdom Metazoa; phylum Arthropoda; class Insecta; order Lepidoptera; family Erebidae; genus Catocala; species Catocala nupta. The sequence continues at coordinate 27,548,446 of OY776093.1, forward strand.
GTATGCGTATTTCTACGTTTAGAACGAAACATGAGGGACGAATGCGGAACAAACTTGTATGAGGCCTAAAATTGGAAAATCCTGGTTCGGGTGTGTGGAACTTTTAAAAGTAATTGGAATTATTCTTTCATAAAATTCTCAGCAGCAGTACGGTGTCTGGTAGGGACTTTGCCTAGCTAACAGAAATACACTCGGCTTCCTACTACGTGATACTTCAACCATAATAGCTGGTGAAATGTGAATATAATATATGTCTCCGTATTTGGGGATAACGGCGTGAGGCTTTGTATGTATGTTCTAAATCAAGACACTAGATAATATAAATTACAAACCAATATTTCTTTGCGAATCCCGTATGTTGAGAGTGACATCATACGATTATAATATCAATATAGAATGGTCAATGGATACATAATGCCCACAAACCCACGCAACTCCCACGTCCATAAATCATACCTATTAAGTAGGTATCATATCGGTCTTAAACTAAGCAAACTTTAGCTAAAACCAAATTTATTTTATTTATATTATATTGTGTATTGCACAGGATTTATTTCTAGTAATTTATTTAAATAAATCCTCTAGACCGAATTTCGGTCACGGCGGCCAATCCTAACGGAGACTAGTTACTGCGCAGGAGAAATTATAGTGCACAAGTACATATGTGCGCAAACACAAGTGCACTCTCTGTTCCCTAACCCTCATGATCCGATCGGATGGATAATTCGACACGACCGGGGAGAGATCCAACCGCATTACGTGCTTTTCGAGGCACGGAGATGTCTAACACTGCCAACTTCCTAACGCCGGATTCGTATTGAGATTTCTTAACTGAAATACCCAATCATTTTTTTGGCCTGATGATTCTTTTTTTGGCCTCGGGATTCGAACCCGAGACAACATGCACAGCAGTCGCATTCACTACCGCTGCGCCACGGAGGTAGTTACGCAGTTAACAAATAAATTATAATGTAGAGCCCGTAACATAGGTTAGATTTAGGTACGTTTTTGTTTGCAATGTGGTAATAGGTCGAGCAATGTGCTATTGGATTTTTCTGCCAAGATATTCTCCGTCATACGTAGTCACTCTTTGCAAGAGTTGGTCATAGCAGGTGGAGGAAGACCATGCCCGAATGGCGCCAAAAGACTGGCAGATGAAATATCGGTAGCCCGCCGGCAAGATGAGCTTGTCGCTCGTCCGCCGCCGGCGAGGACATTAGTGGATATTGTGATTATGGGCCGAACTTGGACGAGATGGGCACAGGATTGGAGAGAGTAGCACAAACAAATTAATCCTTATTCATCACTGGGTAAAGTCAGGCTCTGGATGATGAAGATAATAACATTATTTTTTATATTGTAATAGGCTTGCGTTTGACTGCGATATCACCTGTTGTTGAGTGAAGATGCAGTCGACGATAGAGCACGCTTGCCTAAAAGAAAGACCTATTCACTCTCGAATTGAAGACACCCAGATTGTACTCATCGTCACATTGTCTGGAACCGTTATTACGTAAAACTAAAACAGCTGATGAAGTATGAGTGTAACACGTCTCTGTCTACCTAATTCATTAGTAAGGCCGACTGATATGAATAAGAGTCTAGTTCTGGGGTTCTCAAAGTATGGTGCGCCGTAGAAAGTGAAGAAGGGCGCCGAGAAACGATTCTCTTTACTAATATATTCTTATAAATAAACAGTTTAGCTTCAAAATTTGGATGTTTTAGTATTATTGTATCTATATATTTCGACCAGCTAAATAGGTAAGGTCGCCGAGACAAAAAAATAAACATGTATGTGCGCCGCGGAATGAAAAAGATTAGGAACCCCTGGTAGTTAATATTTCTGCTGTCCACGAAATAAAAAGCGGGTAAGTGATCTATGCGTCCTCCTAGAATTTAACCAATTCGTAGAAATTGGATCGCATTTTAATTTAATTACGAGCAACAAATTTCCTTAATATAGAAGATATTAGAAATAAGTAGATCCTATTTTAATCAAATTATTTAAAAATTAGAGTTTATTTTTTATACGTAAGTATGATCTCCTAGCGCATTAGTGACGGAAAACCCGTGAAGTCCGCTTTTTTAAAACAATATGGAATGTAATAAAATCTTAAATAGTGTTAGTACTAAACGTCTAAACACTTGTCTGATCAGTGTAATATTTCGCTTAGAGTTAAAGCGAGACTTTAACAGAAAGAAAATACACAATCTACAAATCATCAATCATTATGATAGCTGTCGATGCTGTTGGTAATTTTCAAATAATACAAAGTAGTTTGTTTACGAATATAATTTTATTAACAATTTTAATTTAATGACTGTAATGTAAGTCGATATCGTATTTACAATTTGCATTTGTTTATTTATATGATACATTTTTACAAAGTTTTCACCTACTGCTATCTAACCTAACCCGCGGGCGCAGGAGCGGGAAATTTACAAAAGAATACAACTGTAAAATGTTGCCAGTTAAAAAGGTAAAAAACATTTTTTTTTATTTAGCTTGCATGGTAGAGAAATGCTGTAAGAGATTTTATTCGACGGTTGAAAATATATTCCTAATTTGAATTGCTGTATTACAACCTTATCTTCGTTAAAATGTATACAGTACATGTTAGCGAATAGAGAAATAAAATATTTACATTTAGAATGCCGCTGTTTCCATTTGACAGGTGCCCTTTTAAAATAGTATATTTTATAATAGTTTAATTTTCATACAGTAGCGTGTTTTATTTTCTACAAAGCCTTAATTACTTCACATAGTACACAACTTGTTTACTTAACATGATACATACAGACTTTCTATATTTTAATCGTCTAATTAAAATATAAAAAGTAGAACCCTATAATCATGAATTAGGATTAAAACTTACAGTCTCGGTTATTCGTGTTGTCATGAGATCGTTAGTAAAGCACGGATTACCGAGATCGCAGTTACAATTCCTTTTCTCTCAATTTCTACCATTTTGTAATAATTCTAATACATCTGTTTTGTCCTTATGACAGTGAAGCTAACCTTGCCATAATAAACAGCAATACGGGTACATATACCTACTTAAATATGTATTAATGCACAAGAATAACATTACCAATAGGAACGATATTAATTGTTTAAAGATATGCACAGCGTAATTATTTATAACAAAAACATTTACGGGTTGGCAATAAAATGTTCTAATTGCCATTTGTGCACGCGCACGAATACCTTTAGTCACAATGTTTTGTCTGTGTTGCCACTTTAAAAACGATAATGTCACGCGATAATCACATATTATTAAACATGATGACATATGATTAATACGTGACACTGATTTGGTAAAACAGCCATGTGAAAATAACACCGCACAAATTATCTTAAAGTTTAAAAATCATACAACAATAATAAATAAAATATAGGTTTAGATGTCCTTTCGTGTTATAAAAATTAAAGATTACTATTGACGTGTCCATCAAGAATGAAAGCCCATGAAAATTACCTAAGTGTATTGATTCTATATCATTGTCACCTTCTAATAACGAATAAAAGTAATATTATTAAATGTAGGCATACAATAGATAAGTTTATAATTAATAATCACTACTATATATACGTTATTTTACTCGTTAAATCGTTGTTTGATATCGCTATAACTAAACAATGTCGGCTTCTTTCTTTGAGAGGAAATTTTTTCGATACATAATATAGAAAAAGCACTATTACTACTGATGCGTATAATCATTATGACACTCTAAAAGTTCTTGCCATCCTTTAACCAGTACAAACACAATCAACATGTTTCATCATATTCTCTATTCGAAATAAATACTATTGCGATTAAATTTAGCTAAGCTAATGTATCTACGGATTACTAGCAAATGGATAAGAACGTTCCATTAGTATGCATTGCAAGTGGTTGACAGAATATAACAGTATTTAACTGTAACTGGATTTTGTCAGACACCATATTTATTCACGCATCTAAGTAATCGTAACTAAACTGTTTCGTTTTATTTCTCAAAGATCCGTGTCGCAAAACTTGTGATCTAAACATCTGAACCGTTAAAATAATAAAGATTGACAATACCGAATATTCGAATTTCAAACTCATTGGTATTAGAAGCGACAATGTTGCTAGATAAAAATGATTTCTCTAGAATTATAAATATTTTCATGCAGTCCGTTTTACGTAAAAAAAGTTTAATATAAAAATAATAGGTTACGTCTATGTATGTTAGTGTGGCAAACTATTTTACGAATAGTCACTGCGAATAAGAACGATACCGTTTCGTGCATCGCAACAACTGTAACGAGATTAATATCGAATCTGTCACATTTGACAGATTATTTTCTTTTCAAGATATTAAGGTGAACAAACATTATAGGTGTAACCATTTCTACTAAAACAGTTTTTTGAAATTACTTCTCTATTTTGACGTGTAAACGTTGTATAAAGTGAAGTGCATGTTAGAAAATGACGCCACGCCATCTATCCGTGGAAAATATTAACCCAGTGGCGGATATTTTTAAATTTAGTGATAAATATTAATTCTCCAGCCGTTTACTAGAACTCTTGCTCTGAGTACCCAAAGGAGTGAGGACTGAGATCGTTATACCTAATTCTAAAAACTGTCGAATAATTACTTGTATATTTGAATTGACGCATATAATGAATTAAGGTAGATATTCTTAAATTTTATTGCAATATATTTCCTTTAATTACGGCAAGACGTACTCTTAGTCAACCCGTCGGTAATTAAACATCACATAGATTTCTTGAATAAAAAGCAATACCTACTTTATACAAATACAGCTAGCAGAACGCATACGGAATAAGCATAATGATGTACGAAATCATATCTATAATTATTGTGCAGAGAATTATAACCATAAAGGTATACCTGAATATCAACGAATGGCCAAATTAATATGATTACTACTACACTGCAAATATGTTCAGTATTAAAAAGCATTAGAATCATTCCAACTAACAATGAATATGAAAAACATACAAACTCGAAACAACAATTTGAGGCTCACATAAACTATGTTACTTGTAGAACTGACAAAATTTATTTTTCTGTCATCTAATGAAACTTTGACACGTTGGCAATGGTTGGACAATTTAAATCACCGAGTCATCACATATGTTTACTGTGTTTTTAGGAATTACAATTCTGAGAGGTAATTAAAAGCAATTTTGCAAGTACAAAACGTCAGACAAATAGTCGTATTATCGCCTACCGAACCTCTGTCAGGAGACCAGTAAGCTGAGAAATATATTGAGATAGACTGGATGCCGTAGGCGAAATACCAGGTGCTGACGCAGGAATTCGACGCCTTTGTCCAGCATTGGACTGTTATAAGAAGAATACCAATTAAAAAATAATAAAATTTTCCAATAAAGGCTCTACTCATAACCCTACCCGGGAATCAAATCACCTATCAGCAGATGCACGTCTTTACTAATACTACGCATCAAATCAACTAAAACAAAACATTTAAAAAAAACAACTAGTATCCTTCACAATCGCATGCTACATTGCCCCATTTGTTTTTTTTTGCGAAAACTGTGTTACTACATACGGGTCATATACATATACAACTCAATTATAGCTAACACACATAGATAATATTGTCTATGTTAGTGTATCGAGGTCTGTATCCATTCGATGTCGAAGCCAAATGATTGACATGTGACAGCACAATAATGCCTACTCTACAATTACTGCGTACAGTGGCACGAAAGTTTTATTGCAACATGTACTTAACTAGGCATATAATTATGTTTCTTGTACACTTGAGGGGTAGGCAGAGATGTATAAGAACTACATTTCAGCAGTTATGTTTTAAGTCACATGTAATATTAAAAGGAAGGGAAGGGTAGGAAAATTTATATTTGTAATTATTTGGATATAAGAAAAGTGACATAATGGGGATGTCTCGCTATCTTCCTCGCACAAGTGCGGTTAAATAGAGGTTACGTCATAGTTTTTATCGTGCATACTTTGTCTGTTTGTTTTTTAGATTTTGGGTAATATAACCAATAGACCAAAATTATAAAAATTGGGTGTGAAGTGTCCTATCATGTCTGGTTTACCAGCAATAGATAGATTGAAATGAATATTTTAACATAAAACTAATGTTTATTGATTGATAACATTAACTTGTCTATATGTCGGTATTATGACTATTTACTGTCTAGGAAAAACAACTGACATAAATTAGATTTTAGTAATAAAATCTGATAAGATAAATGACATTCTTAGTTTCGTTCAGAAATAGCTAGGTAAGATTAATATGTTTATAATATTAACGGCAATTTTAGTTTCAAGTATGTTAAGAAATTTATTGATCGTTTCTCATTCTAAGTAAGAATATAAATTATAACTATACTAGTACGAAAGAGAATAGAGTGGGCAGTTTAAATTTTGATATAGGTAACGTGAGACATTTTCGCTACTTAGTAGGAAGTTAGTTTTGGGTAAATCTATAAGAAGGCTTACTTACATCGTAAATATTTTACAAGTGTGGATATTTTAACGATAACTATCTGATAGTCATCTTGATAGTTATCGATGCAATAACAAGATTTATAAGACGTCCAGCGCCTAAAAATTTTAGACTGTAGAGGCAACTGTGTTCTAGGCAAATCCTAAATCTTAAACATTCATCTGAACAACTAGATGTATTTTATAATAACAGATTTAGCTTCTGAAAGCATAAAATATATTACCAATCAAAACTATTTTACGGTTATACAGACATGGTGAGTCACGTGAAAATTGAATGAATTTAACAAATTATTATAAGAGTACGGGTACTTTTGTCTTTAGACATGTTTATATATTACGGTTTTATAACCTATAAACTGTGAAATACTCAGGCAATACTAGAGAATGTTAAACTATAAGATATAATTCAATATAAGCAATTGAAGAAACGAATTCTATTGCCTTTCCTAGCAAAGCAGGCGAAACATTATACTTATGCAGGCTTACTGTCTGAAAAACGAGATAAGAACCAAGGGCTTAATAAGCCATGACCTCCGTATTTCTTAGTAATTGTAATTTAACAAAAGCGATCATGAGCATACATGATTTACACGAAAAGTAATGTCTTTTCCATTAACTAGGATTTTGCAGATGAGTTTAATCAAATGACAGACAACAAAGAATAATTGTAATACATTTACGAGTCATTTTGTATAAAGGGATATTTCAATTTCATAGAAAATACTTTTCTTTTGTACAGTTACTATGTATAAATGGCCGTTTAGTAGATTGAGTTCTTTTTGTAGGTTTTGTACAGATTTTACGGTAAACGTCTAATGGTAAGCAGCTACCGTATCTTGCGACGAAAAGATAATTTTTACGTTAACAAATTGCGAAAAAAAGGCAAGGTGAGAGATCTGTAGACAAAAGATCGCCAGTTTATAAATACTTACGACCTGGTATGTATTATCATATTAGTATGTAGCAGTGATATTCTGAAGCTAACTCTCATATACACAATACTTCTTTAGAACTGGATTTAAAACTAATATTGAAATGACTAAAACTCTTGTAACTTATTTACAATATGCGTTTCTGGAAACCGATATCTTGACAGTTTCCCGAACCTGATGCGCATTAAATCAAACTCATAAAACAAACTAGAATAAGGCTACCTAAAATATATTATCATATTTATTTAAACGATTGCCTTATGAAGACCTAGGCGAACGTTTCTCGGTCAGATCAGAGGTGTTTTGGACAAAGGCCAGGTTAAGAGCACTTTGAACTGACGGGCGTGTATGAGGAATGTGATGAAAGCGAATGAAGCCAGAGAAGTGTGTCAGGATCATAGCAAATGGAAATCCGTACTCTCTGCCTACTCCTCTGAGAAACAGGCGTGAATCTATGTTTGTATGTATGTAACACAGATATTTACTCTGATACTCATGTTATTTATAGTACAAGCTCTGCTTAGTTAAGGCTAGATAGTGTTGTATGAATGTGGTAATAGAGCAGCGATAGCTCAGTGGGGAGACCAACAGACTGCAATGCAGAGAGTCTAGGGTTCGAACCCACGTCACGCACCTCTGACTGTCGGAAGTTATATGACTTTCCGAAATTATGTGCGTATTGATTGACAATTATCACCTGCTTCGTGCCTCGGAGAGCACGTTAAGCCGTCGGTCCCGACTGCCATGAACATCTATGGCAGTCGTTATTGGGAAAGTCGACACAAAAGATCCTACTGGGTCGAAGTGTCGCCGGTCTGTACTGACAGGCCCCCATACAAGATAAGATAAGATAAGATGTATGTGGTAGAATATATTATTTAGCTTAAGACGTGATTGAGGCGAAGTAAAAAGTTGGAACTATAAGTGCTTAGCCCACCATATTGGCGAATGTCATTGTCAAACACGTCTGCCTTCCTATTCCAAGATATACATGCAAAGGCATACATGATTATAGAGATACAAAAGCAAAGGCCGTTGTATCTCTATAACCATGTATGTGTTTCAACAATATGGAGCACTCTTATAATCTTTAACACATGTATATTCATTACATAACATTATAATACAATCCAGATAATATTATGCCGCCTACTGCCTATCCGCCTTATTATATTCAAACATATACCTATTGTAATCTAATCAGATACGTCTGAATGTCTATTTAAATATACTGAGATATGATTGCACGGACGGTGTCGTAGTTTTGGTTGCCAATACCAGTTCACCGTGGGTTTTGGTTTTAAAATCCACGCAGAAAAAGAAATTGGCCTACAAATAGTTGTTCTTTGTATCCATTGTTTGTAAAGAAAAGTAAAGTAAGCAAGACAAGCACAATAACTACAAGAGTTGTCTTTGGAAAAGAAAGAAAATTTATGAGAATTTAAAAAGGATATTTAAAGAAGGCTACCAGAGAATACTAAAGAAAATCTACATCTAATTTCTGCAATAAGTAGGCTTTCCAAACGAGTTTGAATAGGCGATGTTTGCTTAGGTAATCAGTATCTTTGTCTTCTATTCCAAGAAACATAGTGACTCTTCCTTAGAAAAGTTGGCAATACGCCAGTTATAAGCGGCCTAGCTTACAATATCAGGATTATTAACCGTTACTGCTATCATCAGGCGGTGCCACTAGTTGGCCTAAAATAATATAAAAGTTATAACTTTCAAGCTATATAATATTGTCTTCTGTTTACGCGAATGTTATTCATTGAAATTAAACTATATATTAGTGTTGGAGTTTTGAATGTTTGTGTCGGTTGTTTGAATGTTTGTAAAGTCTCCCGAAACACCCATGTGTTTATTTGCCTAATGGGGATAAGTTATACCTATTTTTAAAAGCAGAAAAACAGCACTATTTAATAATATGTTTATCACGGTTGCCGCCAGGATTACGTCTAGGGAGGAGCATCTGCATCTACAGATTATACACTGACTGTATATAACTGATAAAAAACATAAAATTAAACATGTATATTATCTATACCTACTAATATTTTAAGCTGAAGAGTTTGTTTGTTTGCTTGAACGCGCTAATCTCAGAAACTACTAGTTCGAATTGAAAAATTATTTTAGTGTTGGATAGCCTATTTATTGAGGAAGGCTATAGGCTATATAAAATCACGTTACGATCCACAGGGGTGGCGCAGTAACGATAAACGGGGATGAAACCGCGAGAACATCTAGTGTAGAATAATGTAATGTCAAATTCAAATCGCCGTTTTAATTGACTAAACTAAGAATTTTTATTTAACGTTTGGTTGGCCGGGACGTGGATGAATTTTAAATTTTCATTTTAAATCGTAGTTTTTTGCTTATGCCTACTGCCTTTTATTAGATGTAATTTTCGTAACTGTAACACAACAATGGACAAAGTCTGAAATAAACATATTATTATTATTATTTGATTGAATATATTTCGCTATCCGAAAAAATAAGAAATTTGTCTATGTAATATCTTTCCTGACAGGGAGGTGCAACTGCACCCTCTTGGACCCCACTGCCGGCGTCCATGATGTCTATACTTATTTAATTCGTTGACACGTATTAAATTTATGTAATGTGAAAGATTTCGTTATGCTATATTTTATATTATTATTCTTATTTAAATATTCTGGTTAGGGTGTCTTGTACATTTGACAATAGAAATAGCAAATATAATAATTTAAATACTATAATTTATGTATTTTAAATTTTTATTGTAAGATTTTATATGTCGGCATACTGTATCTTCCCCGACGCAGCGTGTGAGACTAATTCTATTTTAACTACATCTACCTACTGTAATGTATAGAGATCAGAAATTCGGATGCATATTAACCTAAAGTTCAGATGTTGGCTATTATGAAAAGCGCTTTTTTATCGACATTTACTACTATTTTTCATTTCTATGCATTTTCTGTATGTGCAAAATAAATAAATATTTTGTAAGATATCCTTAATAAATAAATAATACTGAGTTCGATAAAGTATTTACTTTTATTTATGTTTTCTTTACTACACCAAAAGTGGTGTAGTAAAGAAAACATAATAACATCACACCATTAATATGTTAGCCGAAAATTAACTTTAGGTAAATATGCATTCCATTATCCGATCTCTAGTACCTACCATACTTCAAAATACGTTTAATTTTCCCTTAATCTTATAAAAAATGGTGTACCTACTTTCTTAGCCGGGCTACATTAACTACAGCAAGATCCCAGGTTTAAGGAAAACTATCACTATGATCAACCTTTATTAAAATTTTTGTTTGTGATCATTTAATTCGTAGTAATTAAACTAAGATGACAACTACTAAGCACTTATTAACAAACAGTAGCTGCGGGTTCGATCCCCATACGAGGCAAAAAATTGTGTGATCCGCAAATGGTTGTTCGGAGTCTGGATGTTCTTTGTGTCCGTTGTTTGAATGTTTATAAAGTCACACAGGAATGATTCCTAGTGCAGGAGTTGTATTTTTAAGAAAAGGAATCAAGAATTAAGTAATACTAACAGTTCGGAGTCTGAGATTAAGTCCGATAGATGGTAGGAGGCTCGCTTGTTATTACGTTAGACCCTTAGTTCCCAAAGTAGTCCAGGTGGACCCCCAGGAGTCCACGGGAAACTCGACAGGGGTCTAAGTAGGCGTGACAAAAAAATGAGGTTTACAATTCGTTAGCAGATAATGACGGATATTTTGAGGAATACCGCTGTAGACCCGAGAATTTCAGGTCAGCCCGTAGAGAGTGGATAATTTTTTCTAATTTTAACCCTATTTAACTATTTAGGTCCGAATATACCGATTTTACTTAGCGGATATAATCCACCGGAACCAGCTAAATTTTGAAAGTGGACTTCGAGAAAAAAAGTCTGGGAACCTCTGCGATAGACCTAAACGTGCGTAATGTGTATGAAACACCTCTGTACTAACACTTCAAGAATATTGATGGGTGATGTGATCTATACATATAATAGAAGATTGTTTATTTGTTTGTCTATGCGTTTGTTGTCAATACGTTTGTGCGCGCTTATCTGGCTCCACAATGGCTGCACTGATTTGAATGAGGCTTTCTATTATGTATTTGGATAAGCTTCGGCTGACATTTGGTGTCTCATTTAAAATGCTTGATTAATAAAAATGTATGATAATTGTAAAGTAAATTAAGCAACGTTGATAATTACTGGGTCCGTGTTAGAAATCGCGGGCACAGCTCTTCTATGCATAAAAATTAAATATCTGTTTCTGTCTACAATATAAGTCAATTAACCTTTTTTACAACAATGATTATTCCTAATCTTTTACTGCATTAATAGTTAAAGGATTGTTAATTTAATTAGAGTATACTACTCTAAAACAGTAAATACACATTTTCATTCATATAATATTGTTACAAATTATTTTTATGTACCTATAGCTACTTATGCCGTTGACTGTATTATTGTCAAAATATCAGCTACTAAACTATTGTTCTGTTTAATTCTTGATTAGAAACTTGCGTTATTTTTATGGCTGAATACGTTTAAAAAATAATTGTGTCTATTGATAATATAATATATATAATTCCAATTAGCTTTTTGTTGATACACCTAATCCCTGTATCAAACGTTAAGACTGCGCCGAGCGTAAGACGCCTGACAGTTGAACTGAATGTCAGAGCTCGATATTCAAATCGGCGCGCGGCCGCCATAGTGTGTCGCCAAGTGCCTTTTTGATAAATATTTATCTTTATTGTCAACCAATAACTTAAATATTTGGGACGGATAAATTGTAATATAACTATTTATGTTTCGTTTAAGCTGCAAAATAATATAGATTTCTACTGTTATAATCTAAAAATCACGTAACACGAGCTTACGTTTTTGCATATTTCGTGCAAATTTACGTAATTTTGTGGGCGAAAATATTAATTATTTTAAGTGTTTTACACAGAGCAATTGTTAACACATTCATTGTTATGGTAAATGTATAATTTATATTTGTATTAAACAAAAAATGTTGATTTTATCAACTTAACTGTGACCGCCTGTTTTGGCACATTTCGCTCGACGCAGTCTTAAGGAATGCACGGTTTTTATAATTAGTATCCATTATTTAAAGTAAACGAAGTCACAGACCAAGCTAGACATCTCAACAATATTATAAATGTGAAAGGGAGCTTGTTTGTTTGTTTTTACCGCTTAACTACTAGACCGATTATCGTGAAATTCGCATACACGTTGTCAGGGGTACAGAACAGGACATAAAATACCTTTCATCTAGAAAAAGAACTGTTCCGATGGTTAGAAATTTATTATTTGAATCTAGCTTAACACGGGCGAAGCTGTAGGCAATATCTAGTATATCATAAAACAGACTATTTTACCTAAGATCATGTAGCTTTCTACTAAGGAAATAATTTTGATATTGTAGCAGTACTTCCAGTAGTACTCTACAAACAAACAACCTTCAATATTTATAGTATTAGTAGCTATAGATTTACATTATAGCGTGAAGAATAAAGCGAGAATTATCGTCCAATTATTTATATTTGATTGCTTGACATTTCGGCCATGTTGCGATGGCTGACTAAGCTGATTACGATCTAGACTAAATGACTCGTAAGTCGTGGTTTTTATACCGAATACTATAAGATTAACATTAAATTGATATAATATTATTAAATATACATTTTCTGCTCAGGTACATGTACTTTTTAATACAAGTAATGGATGCCTTACAAACACGTTACCAGAACAAAAACCTAGCTTTTAAAACCGCATTCAATTTTGTGCAGTAGTTTTTTCGTAATGCTCAAACAAACATACAGACAGACAAAAATTAAAAAAAAAAAAAATTTAAAACGAATATCGAGCTTTATAATTTATAAATATAGACATATTATTATATAGAGCTATTTTTCTGCTTTTAAAAAGATTTAATTCGCATTCAAACTGAAATAGTTTGCTTAGAAAAGAATGCGCAAATCCGCTGAAGTTAAAATTTAGTTTGTGTCTTAATTACGTAAGTTAGTTAATTTAAATTTGTAAAAATAGTGTCGAAAAATAATAAACATTAGTCAAACTCATGTGTCGCGGAGGATTTCACGAACATTCAACAAACAAACAGACATAAATAAATACTCAGATTCGGAACTCCAACCCAAATAACCAATTTATGAATATTTAATAAGCTATTAAGTACAGTTTCATACTGCTACGTAAATACCTATATAAACTAAAAAACTAATCAAAATATAAAAGGTTTGCTCACACCGGGAATCGAAAACAGGCCTTTAAAATGCGTGGTTGATGAATGCAACTGCAGATTATATTTATTCGAGTTTAAAACGTTTGTTAATAAATAAGACTGTTTACTGACTTCTTATTCAATAGCCTAAACTGGCATTGAACATAGACCCTCATATGTTATAGGTGTTTAAAAATATAAGTTATCGGTTTGTAAGAAAAAAAATCGGTTTCGTTGTGGTTTTGATACCTACCATTTTATCAATTTTTAATTTTTCATTTAGAATTCTGTTTTTCATATATAATTACTTTTATTTAAGCCACTATGGTTTGTCTTAAATTAACAAAAACATGAACCATGTGCCACCTAATTATGGCGAATTGAAACAACTAATACCTACGTGCAGACAATAAGCGATATAACTTTAAATACAAATTGTACGAAAGGAATTTTTTTTTATGATATAGGTGGCAAACGAGCAGACGGGTCGCTTATGGTAAGCGATTACCGCTGCCTATAGACACCCGCAACACCAGTTACAAATGCGTTGGCGGCCTTTTTAAAAGGCGTACCTACGCTCTTTTCTTGAAGGTTTGGATATTAATATTTATTATTAATAATACATGTTATTAATAATATATTAACCTATTTTCGAAATATAAATGAATCTATAAAGTAACCATTTAAAACGACGAAATTAGATTTAAGACATAAATGCCAATTTCTAAAGACTCAATATAACAAACACTCAATATGACAAGTAATTATAAACAATAATATACATTTACAACAATTAAACTTAATATTGAAACCCTTGTAATATAAAAGAAGAAATACTTAAGCAATGTCTAAGAGGGCCAAAATCATTTGTCACACCAACGAGAAATTATAAAAATTAAATAGAGACAGCCCAAAAGAGTATGCAAGGGAGATTGTACTGTTTTCTAATTGATATGATTTTGATACAAATCTATTCCTTCATTAATCCTCATCTTTAATTTTAAATATTGGTTTTTAATAAATTTAACACTTATTAAATTACACACAATATAAATAATTTTAACTTAAATAAGTGTAATTTTCCCGCGGTTAGATGGCATTCGTTTCTTTTCTGATATGTAGCGAAAATAACAATCACGTAAAACAAGGTTTGTAAAAAAGAGGTTTTAAGCCGAAGTAGATATAGTTTAAAAATAGATAATAATTTACAATTATTATAGATAACTGATTAATTTTAAATATAAATAATAAACTTACATGATATCAAATATATTTTTATAGTCCAAAATTGTACTTAAACCTTTGCACATTTTATTCTTCCTAGTGTTACTTGTAAATGTATGCTACAAGCAAATGTTCTTATTCGTCCGTATTATTTGTATTGATCGACAACTGTTTGAAATTAATATTTTAATTGTTTTTATTAAGACTTTATAGCAATTAATAACGTTAGAAATATCTATTTCCTACAAACACTCGAAGATTAATTACTATTTAAAGTAACTCCACGCTTTAAATATGTACTTTTTGCTGTAATTTAAGGAGAATCTTTTTATGAAACATAACATTATAAATAGACCAATGATAATAATTATACCTACCAAGCGAAATATTTTTAAATAGTACAAATACTTATATTAACCAAAACGAAAACTAATAATGGTGCTAAATAATAAATGTTAATTTTTAAATTCATCAGCACTATTGGAGAGCTTAAGACAAACAAACTTTTACTTAAATAAGAATAAAATGTTTCTATGTTATTTTATCAAATAAAGAAATATGTTGTAAAGAAATTTTCAAATAAGCAGAATTAATTCATCACGTCGCCTACCTAATACAAATGTTTAAGCATTTGTACGAAAATATATGCTGATTAAAACATATAAAATAATTTAGTCCATTTGTTCCTTCAGATAATCAAAATACAATACAATTAAAACGTCATCCACGTTAATATCACGTCAAATTTAATAAACTGTATAAATCTATAATCGTCCGCTAACGAGGAGGTTGGGCATTTCATTCTAATATGACAACCGAGAAATCTAAGCGCCGTATTAAATTAAACTTTAAAAAAGGACACCGTGCCTTACAAGGACAATCAGTTAATACATATCGTAATTATATTTATATTGTTGTATGAACATTTAAAAGTATATACGTACTTATAACCAACAGTTTCCGTCCGCAGTAAAACTAACAGTTCTATGAATCTAGGCCTATATTCTGCCAAAGCTAATCTACTTCAAAACCGTCAAAATATATTTCTTACAGCATTTCCATCGATAAAAATGTGTCCGCCGCCTATCATAATAAATAGTTTATCATAGATATATTAATTACACATAATTATGGAACAACATCACTATACGAGGTGACAGTGAGAGTGGTCAGGTACAAACCTTCAGTATAGCGACACTTAACACCTACAATGAAATATCTACACGCTCAGAGTATAACTAAAAGCTGATATGATAAATAAAATCTATATT
The DNA here is from genome assembly GCA_963675205.1 of Catocala nupta. Classification (NCBI taxonomy): domain Eukaryota; kingdom Metazoa; phylum Arthropoda; class Insecta; order Lepidoptera; family Erebidae; genus Catocala; species Catocala nupta. The sequence continues at coordinate 27,564,633 of OY776093.1, forward strand.
TACTGGTAAAATAGTAGCGTTCATAAATATTTAGGTAAGTAAATGCTTCTTGTGTCGAAGCGAATTTATCGCGCGAAGTATTCTCAAATAAATAACATCTACGGAGGAGTATAACGCGAAATAATACGTAAAATGAACCCTGTTGCACCTTGAGAGCGAGTGACACCGTAGAGCACCGTACGTACCTGGGCCCGAGCACTGCACACAGCACACAGCGACACGCGCGTCACACACCACGACGCAGCTCTACCGAGGAGAACATAACTGAGTACGAGTCACTGAGCGTCCTGCCGCACGCGCGCGCCGCTACTCCTCGTCCACGTTGATCTCCGAGTCGGCCGAGTCCTCGTCGTACGTAGAGGAGGAGGCGAAGCCCTGCCCCAGCAGCGCTGAGCGGTTCTTGGCGGCAGCGGCGCGGTCCCGCTGCCGCCGGTTCTTGAACCAGTTGCCGACCTGCGTCGGCGTCAGCCCCGTCGCCGCCGCCAGCTCGCGCTTCTTCGTGGGGTTCGGGTACGGGTCCTGCAGGTACCACTCGCGCAGCAGCGAGCGCGTGCGCTCTTTGAAGCAGTGCGTCTTCTGCTCGCCGTCCCAGATGGTGCGCGGCAGCGGGAACTTCTTGCGTACGCGGTACTTGTCCACGGGGCCCAGCGGCCGCCCGCGCAGTCGCTCCGCCTCCTGGTAGTGCGCCTCGAGCCACAGCGCCTGCAGCTTCGCGTGGCTGGACCGCTGGAAGCGGTGCCGCTCTAGGATGGAGTACAGCTCCCGGTGGCGGCCGGCGTGGAAGGCGACGACGGCTCGCGCGCGCAGCACGGCCTCGCAGCGCTCCAGCTCGGCCACGTTGGGGTGCGCCACGGGCAGCGACCAGAGGAAGCGCGCCAGTCTCTCTACATCTCCACTTTCTTCTAAGGTTTCGCAAACGGTGGCGACCTGCGCCGCGCTGAAGCTGAGCGTGGGCAGCGGCAGCAGCGGCGTCGGCGCCGCCAGCTCTACGGCGGGCGGCGGCGGCGGGTCGGCGCAGGCGGCGGGCTCGGCGGCGCGCTCGGGCGCGGCGGGCCCGCGGTGCGCCTCCAGGATGCGCGCGTGCAGCGCCGCCGTGGCGGCCTCGTCCCACGAGCCGCGCATCGGAGCGAGTGTGCGCGCTGTGCGGCGCGCCCCGACTCGCGCCCGCGCCCGCCGCTAGGGGCGGGCCGGCGCGCCGCCGATTGGCTATCGCTTACGGCGCGGGAGGCTGTGCGGCCAATAGCGCGCGCCGCGCCCGGGGGGCCGGATAGCTTACAACCGCGTATCCGCCGGGCGCGTTTAACGAGGGCGGCGGGGCGCGGCCCCCCGCGCCGCCATGATCCGTCACGCACACCGCCCCCCTCCCCCTCCGTCCCGAGCCTCCGCTCGCCACCTCCTCTATCGATTACCTGCAAACCTGCAATTAATAGCCTCCATACAACAATCCGGGTGGATTACACGCTAGTGTTTGTCCTGTGTGTCGCGCTCGATAAAATAATTATTTAGCGCGTCATTTGCATACTTAGTCGTACGTCGATCACGGGACGGACGCCGGTGTACCCCTCTACTGTAACTCTAGCAAACATTTACTTTCACACATACATACCGTCGGCAGATGATACTTGCTGGACCGATTTATACTTATAAATAAAATGTAGATTCTCTAAATACCTAATTGATACTTACAATTTGAGTCTCTAGTGACTCTACCATATATATCAAGAGCTGTGTTCACGATAGGTCTCTACGTAACTGTCGGAACATATCGCTAGTATCAAGCCGTGTCGGTCGGGTTACACCCGAGCGAGATTTCAGCGTGAAAGCCTCCCGAGTGTATTAAGTTATTGAACGGCAAACCACACCCTGTAACGGTACACAGGTGGCACCCCACGCCCACTCCCAGCCGTGGGGTGAGAGCCCACGGCGCGACATTACGTATTGTCATCGTGTACGCTTTTTATCTACCACTATTAATATTAGTGGAGAAATGTATTTTTCTTTGTCTTGTTGGAGAATTGTTTTTCGCGCTGGTTATTTGAAAATGGATGGGTAGAGATAGAAAATCAGAACGTTGGTGAATAGTATGTTAAAGGATTTAGGTTTTATATTAAGGCCCGGATGTGAAGTATTTTGAGTATATTGTAATGCGTTGTATGACGGGTTCAAATTACATGTCAAATTTTTTTAAATCTGGTTGTCTTTCTTTTCATTGTTTCTATGTTTAGGGGGTTCAGGGTCTATCTTAAAATTCAGAATAAATATTCTAAAAGAGCTCCTTAAGTGCGAATGGCTAAATAGTTACCTACCACGATCGAATGCATTACCTATAGGTACGTGAAGCAGTTTTTTTGCGGTTTGTGATGTTAAGATTACTTCTGACGCGCCTTTTCGATTTTATAAAAACCGTAATGTAGGTGTTTCGTAATTACATTGTTTTATAAACGATACCTACCTATGGCGAGGATACAGTTTTGATTTAGTTGGATCACTTTAATGTAACAAACTTTAGAAACAGATAGAAAATAAAAATAAAATCCATCACCTACCTACCTACCTACTAATTAATAGTTAAAAAAAAACCGTTAACGTTTCGTGAGTAGCGTGCGTCAAGTTTTAAAATAAGACAAGATATAGGTATTTTGAACATATAAAGAAGGTAAATCTATCATATTCTCCATTTATACTTTAATTCCATTTGCATACCTATCGTTGACTAGCTCACAAAATCAAACTACAGACAGGCTAGTGCCAGATTAAATAAAACAATTATTAAAAAATCAAGTAGGCAACACGTAGATTTCTTTTATGAAGATACTGTCACTGTCTATCGTGACTTAAAATACCTATATTCAGGTGGGGAGATCAACAGACTGCAATGCAAAGGGTCTCGGATTCGAATCCATGTCGCGCATTTATGACTTTCGGAAATTATATGACTTTTCGAAATTATGTGCGTATTGATTGACAATTATCGCCTGCTCCGTGCCTCGGATAGCACGTTAAGCCGGCTCCCATGAACATCTGTGGAAGTCGTTATTGAAAAGTCAGTGCCCTATAATATCCTGACACTAGTCTAGCCTTAGGGTATCGTTAGCCTCGGGTTGCGGAGGTCAGGTGGCAGTCGCTCCGTGTAAAAACTGATATCCAGTCAAATCCGGTTAGACTAGAAAAGCCAACCCCAAGTGACTTGGGAATAATAAAGGGTAGGAAGAAGAAGAAGAAAACTTACGGCCACTGATATACACATTATTATATTTTTTTGAATAGGTAATTGCCAATATCCAGTCACCAGTCGAAGTGTTGTCTCATTCGCCGCACGACCCAACCAACAATAGGTTAGATTCCTTAGTTCCTTATGTCCACTATTTATTTGCTCGTAAAGTTTCACAAGAATTATTCCTGGTAGGTACAAAAGTTATATTTTTAACTTTTAATCAAAACGATCAGAAACCGAATTAAGTGACGTTATCTCGTATCGGCGGCCAAGACACACTTTGGGTCGCTGAGCCAGTAAATTATGTAAGTAGGTATGTATTTTCGAACATATCAGTACAAAAACTCCGCGGTAGACTTAATAACCCCGATATATGTTTTAGACTCAATAAAGCTGCTCGTTCCAAACACCAGACTGCGCCAGGTTCTGAGGACGAGAGTTTAACATTGGCAAGTTTGCTCCGGTTGCAAGAGCCATACGTTTAATAAATAGCGTCTCACAAAGGCTTGACATTTTTAATTGTACGTTGGCAGAATTCGTGAGAGTGACCCTCGAGTTACTAGCAAAGTAATGTTAATTACATTATCGCATTGGATGTAAACCTGTATTGATAGTGTAAGATAGTACATAAACAAAAAAAAATAGTGTTAACATAATATTATTACTTTTTGTACTATAACACTGCTTCGGTAACTCAGTAGCATTAAATACGGTCTTTCTTTCTTTTCGTGTGGTTAGTGGCCAACCTGTTGTCCAGAGTAATTTAAGCCGCCCGTAAGCCTCTGACATGGCTTAACGACTGCTGTCAATTTGGCAAAAACCGGGACCGACTTTTTACGTGCCCTCCGAAGCACAGAGACGCTCAGATAAAATACCACTAAGCGGTCACCCATCTATAGACTGACCGCACCCAACGTTGCTTAACCTCGCTAATCGTTTACCCATCAGTGAGTGCAACTGGCTATGAGCGATTTATTTATGACGATTGCTGTGTATGACGGAGTCGGCACAGTAGTAAATTTTTTCATGAGTCAGCCAACGTGTTACAGCATTTTTCTGTTAAGAAAATCCAACAAGCAGCACAGTCTATAGTAATTCGGTAGTAATTTATTAAATGATATTCAAGTAAGTGTAGTATGTTGGTTGGGGTCGCGTTTAATCGTTCTTTTCACCATAATCTATAGTTACGGGTAGTATTTAACTGTTCCTCAATTGTCGTCTGTTTACGCGAATGTTATTCATTGAAATTACACTACTATATACGGATTTTATCGCGTTGTTTATTTAACACTGTACCTATTACATAATTTTGAAAACTGTTACACTACTACTACTATTGAATTTTACTCATTTATAAACTAATAAAATTATTGAAACTATTTATATTTAGGTTTACGCTTTCCTCGACGTTTCGGTTGCTTTTCAGCAGACCGTGACTATGGTTTTCAAAATTATGTAATACAGTGATAAATAAACAACGCGATAAAATCCGTATACAGTAGTTTCATTTCAATGTTCCTCAATTTTTTGCCTTTTTTCCACCAAAAATACTAATTGCACAGCAAAATATATTTAAAGAGATCAAACTAAGTCGACGGAGCCCCGCTTCGCGAGGCTCCTATTTTTGGGTGGGCTTAAGAAGTAACCTAACATAACCTAACCCGAGACGGAATGCAGTGATTTGAGGTGTATAGGTGCTCGTTATGATATATTTTAGTAAGCATATTTTACTGTACAGTTGGTATTTTTGATGGTCATTATATTGAATCCCTATAATTATTACTTTACCTCATATTAACCTATGTAGAAGCAGCGGCACACCGGTGACTCGACACACTAAATTGTTAATTATATCTGATATTCTAAGGCTTGACAGATTAATTACATTTACGTACCTACACAAAATAGGTGCCTTATAAACATTTACGCCATTACTTACCTACTATATAATCTATTAAACTAAAATATTAGATACAAATGAATTTTATAGCGATTTATTTTGTTTAAAATTAATTAGTAATCATTTCATTAGGTACATAATGAAATTAAACTCCTTTGTAATATTTATATGGTTACAAATTTCCAAAATGATTTAATTCAAGTAAAATTACGGATATTTTTAGCTTTCTGTTGTCCTTCTTCATATATCTACCTAAACTTTAACTATGCCAAATTTCACAATGCGCGCTATATACATAATAGGAATAAAATATAAATAGAAATGCAAGCCGTTTTATGTACTACATAGTTTAATTAAATATTATTTTTTAAGATTTCTGGAAATTTGGATTTCAAAATACTAGTATTTTTGTTAACCAGCTAAGCTAGAATGCATGTATTAGGAGTGGGTTCACGTCAGTAATGCAATGATTGGGATTCAAACCCGCGACCTCTCGATCGCAAGTCCAATGCCTTATCCATTGGGCTACCGCCACTTTTGTGTACCGCAATGTGCTTTTATTGCTATAAAATGTAGCCTCTGCATAGATACCATGCGACTAATATAGGTAACAAGCTGCCCTTCGCAACTTAGTCTGCTTTACATAAGAGAATTTTCCACGTTTTTACAACATTTTGCATTATTGCTCTGCTCCTATTGGTAGTAGCGTGATGATATATAGCCTATAGCCTTCCTCGATAAATGGGCTATCCAACACTAAAAAAAATTTTCATTTCAAACCAGTAGTTCCTGAGATTAGCGCGTTCAACCAAACAAACAAACTCTTCAGCTTTGTAATATTAGTATAGATACATACGGGAATTAACGCGATCATGGCTTAGGTACATACCTTGTAGGAATGCTAACCGTGGTCTCAAGCTGATTGACTAATCCACTCGCACATACCTGATGATCGCGTTAGTCTCCTTTCATCCTAACTTCCTAACTTATATTATAAATGCATCACACGTTAACTACTTGACCGATCATCATGAAATTTTGCATACACGTTGTCAGGGGTACAGAAAATGACATAGGGTACCTTTTATCCAGAAAAAGATACTGTTACTCACCTAACCTGCATTTACTCGAGCAAAGCCACGAGGAATATCTTGTAATGTTATAAATCTATAGGTACTAAAGCTGAAGAGTTTGTTTGTCTGCTTGAACGCGCTAATCTCAGGAACTACTGATTCGAATTGAAAAATTATTTCATTGTTGGATAGCCCTTTTATCGAGGAAGGCTATAGGCTATATAACATCACGCTGCGACCAATAGGAGCGGAACAGCAATTAAAAAGGTTTGGAAAAACGGGGAATATTCTCTTATATGAAGCAGATGAAGTTGCGCGGATCACCTAGTGCGAATATAAGTTTGTTTAATACGCTTTCACGACGTAACTACTCGACCGATCAACATTAAATTTTGCATACTTACATGTCAGAGGTACAGAAAAGGACATAAGCTATGTTTCATCCAGAAAAAGTACTGATCCCATTTTCTTGACAAAATCTACATTAACAAAATTAATCTGCCTCCGTGGCGCAAGGGCAGTAAATGATATTACTGTACATGGGGTTTTGGGTTCGATTTCCGGGTCAGGCAAAATGTTATTGTGTTTTACTATAAAGAAATTCTTAGTATTAACACAGAGTCAGCCTCGATGGCGTAGTGGTTAGTGTCACCGACTGCTACGCCTGAGGTCGCGGGTTCGATTCCCGACAAGTCAAACATTTGTGTGCATGAACATGGATGTTTGTCTTGGTCTGGGTGTTTCTATGTATAATATGTATGTATTTACATAAAAAAGTATATATGTATGTTTATCCATTGTCTAGTACCCATAGTACAAGCTCTGCTTAGTTTGGGCTAGGTGGTGTTGTGTGTATGTGGTAGAATATTTGTTTTATTTATTTATTTAGATTGGAACTCTGCCCGGTCGACGTTAATAGGTCAACTATTATAACGAAATGTTATATTTAAGTAGGTATTTGTTTTAGGACAACCAACAAAACATACCCTAAATTATTGTGATAAAATACAAATAGGTATTATGTACCCCATAATACTGCCTTACTTATACTCGTATGCTGCCACGGCATGCATTAACAAAAAATCAAATATAATTATTAATAATCTATTCTCGTGTTTAAATGTAATAACTTCTCTGCCTACCCCTTCAGTTATATAGACTATGTATGTGCATACATATCTTTACTAATACTATACCTATAGAGAAAATATTTGTTGTTTGTTTGCAAGGATTTAAGTAAAAAACTAGTCAACCTATTTTATTTTTATTTTTTCTTTTTTTATGAGATAGGTGACAAACGAGCAGATGGGTCGCCTGATAGTAAGCGATTACCGCCGCCCATGGACACCCGCAACACTAGAGGAGGTACAAATGCGTTGCCGGCCTTTTACAAAGGAGTACGCTCTTTTCTTGAAGGTTTGTAGGTCGTATTGGTCCGGAAATACCGCAGGCGACAGTTCATTCCACAGTTTAGTTGTGCGAGGCAGAAAATTTCTGGAAAACGCACAGTTGTAGACTGCCAACCATCTAAATGAAGGGAATGGAAATTCTGTCGCGTAGGACGATGGCGAAAAGAGGCGGCAGGGATCAGTCTGAACAATTCCTCGGAGCACTCCCCATAGTAAAAGCGATAGAAGATACATAGCGAGGCCACATCTTTACGCAGCGCCAAGAAACCGTTAGAAAGCTATTGTCACCGAATAACAAAGGCAAATTATTATTTTTTTAAATGGTCTGTTGCTTACATAACCTAACCTGATCTACTTTTACTCGAGCGAAGCCGTGGGTTAAAGCTAGTATAACATAAATCATGTAACACGAAATAACAACTGTTATAATAACATTTTGCCAACTTTACAAAGACCCGTGACACAAAGCTGCACTAGCTTCGGCTCTCGCACTAGTTTAAAAAAAAGGTTTCTCGGTGTAATTTGGCAAAGCTCGGGTGTCCGTCCGGCAGGTGGCGCCACTAATCGCCCACACAATCTCGCCTTAATGAGAGATCGTGACTTTCATTCTGTTATCAATCGGGGATTGGATGATAACAACTCGATTTTATACAAGTAAATACACATTAAGGATTTAGAATATGAGTAAAATAAAATGCAATAAATTGATTATTAAAAAAACGAAAGTAGATTTTTTAAACATTACAATAATTAAAGATATGATTACAATAATTAATGATTTTTGTTAGACCATTAAATCGAACCCGGGGCCTCGTAATCAATAGTTGCGTTGCTACTCGCGTCTATGCCACTCGACTAACGAGGGATTCCTAATTCTAACTAATATTATAAAGGCGCTTGTGAGTTTGTTTATTTGTACAATCAACAGTAACCCAATTTACTTATTTAATTATAACAGTTGTGCACCAATTACAATAATTAATCCCATGTGTGGGTAGGCTTGAATTAGATACATTGCACTATGAAAATTCAGTATAATATATAAAATATATAATAATATCAGCCCTGTATTAAACTGTCCCACTGCTGGGTACGGACCTCTTCACACTGTGAGAAGGGTTAGGCCATAGTCCACCACGGTGGCCCAGTGCGGATTGGCAGACTTCACATATCTTCGAGAACATTTTGGATAACTCTCAGACATGCAGGTTTCCTCACGATGTTTTCCTTCGCCGTTAAAGCGAGCGATAATTAACTATTTAATACGCACATAACTTGGAAAAGTCAGAGATGCGCACCTTGGGATTGAACTCGAGACCTCTGCTTGGCAGTCCAACGGTTTCTCACTAGGCTAGCGCAGCAACTACTACTAATATAATATAATAAATATTATTATTATTATAGGACCTTTATAATGCAGTGCAAAGCACAATGATTATAGTTTTGCTGGAGGGTTTAACAAGCATACTAAAGTAATTCACAACCCAAATGTTAGTGGATTTAAATAGCAAAGTACATACATACATAGTTGTTAGCTTAGTGGGGAGACCAACAGACTGCAATGCAGAGGGTCTCGGGTTCGAACCCACGTCGCGCAGCTCTGACTTTCGGCAGCTATATGACTTTTCGAAATTATGTGCGTATTGATTGACAATGATCGCCTACTCCGTGCCTCGGAGAGCACGTTAAGCCGTCGGTCCCGGCTGCCATGAACATCTATGGCAGTCGTTATTGGGAAAGTCAGCGCACTCAAACATCCTGACGACTGGTCTTACCATAGAATGATGTTATCCTTCTGGGTTACGGAGGTCAGATGGCAGTCGCTCCGTGTAAAAACTGATATTCAGCTAAATCTCGTTAGACCAGAAATAAACGGACCCTGGCATAAGCTGGGATTAATAATTGCTAGGAAGAAGAGGGTTCAGGTCAGACAAAGACAATCATTTACTGCCTCTAAATTTTGAAGGCTAAAATCCTTAACTTTATGACGTAGGACCTAATCATTGCTTAGTTTAGGCTAGATGGTGTTGTGTGTATGTGATAGAATATTATTATTATGTTTCTCTTTTCACAGGTATCTTTATAACATATTAGAAAACTCTCTGGCCTTTTGGGAGGCTTACACGGAGATATGCGTCCAGCGTGAAGAGGCCTGTCGAGAGTTTTAGTCTAAAGTAGAATGGAACACCTACAACGATATTAGCCGTAGCAGGCGTAGGACTATTACACAGAATATCGGCGTAGAATAGCTGTATTCCTACTGTTGTGTTTCGTTCGGTGAGTGAGAGTACCGGAGGCTTAATCACCCTCTTTCCCCCTTCCCGCTCCTTCTCCTTCCACTTCCTTTCCTAAAGGGTCGGCAACGCGCAATTGATGCCTCTGGTATAGCAGGCGTCCATAGGCTACGGTGACCACTTACCATCAGGCGGGCCGTATGCTTGTTTGCCAAATTAATTGTATAAAAAAAACATATGTACTCTAATACTTCTGGGCTATGGGGATTTGTGTTTGATGGACCGGTATAATGATAACTATGGATGAAAAACGGCGTCTGTCCTGAACCCTCTATCTATTACTATTATTGCTAGCGAAATTTGTGTAATTCATCTCTACCGGGAAAATATCTTTTCTTCATTCATTTGTAGTATTTCTTTTCTTTATGATTATTTCATAAGCTAGTTAGTAAATGAAATTATACTTATTTAAATATTACAACATTATTGTTTGTGCTAGATATATAAAAGCATCGTGCTATCTCTCAGTTTATCATAACTAAGTGTGATCTCAAACACTATTATTTCATGTAGATTATAGAAGATTATGATCGAAACATATAATTGTGATGCTCAGTTCGAATTTTCGACTAAATCACTAAGTCTGCAAATGCCTTCACACACATTAAATAGAATGTGTTGTTATCTATACTAATATTATAAAGCTGAAGAGTTTGCTTGTTTTTGGTTTTTGGTTGAACGCGCTAATCTCAGGAACTACTGGTTTGAATTAAAATTCTTTTAGTGTTGGATAGCCTATTTATTGAGGAAGGCTATAGGCTATATAACGTCACGCTACTACCCACGAAGGCGGCGCAGTAACCATAAACACGAGTGAAACCGCGCTTATATTACGTAGGACATGAAATATAAATGTGGCTGTAATACAACTCTGCCTACCCCATGTCTAGTATAAAGTAACTTTATGTATGTAGGTAAATATAAATATAAAGAACACCTTAAAACCTCTTTGAGATTTTGAGCTATTTGAGATCAATTAGCCGTACTAGCTCTCAGGTCATACGGATGATCTGACTTTTAACTCTTTAAAGGTACGTATCCACCATGTGCGAGCACCAACTGTGCTACCCGTATCTACATCTGCTCCAATGGACACCGAACTTGCAGCTCTACAAGAAATACGCATGTATAGTGATTCATAGCTTGCATTTGAACACATTTGATTTTGGGAAGCTAAGGTCTTACTGCCGTTCCCTAAAGCATATTGCATGTGCAAAAATGAAGCACCGCATTACAAAGTGCATGGGCTCGTGGGTTTTAAGCGCCGAACATGATAACTGGCATGTATAAAATTCTGCTCCGCTCCCGTGGATCGTAGTGCACCTTATATTACTTCTGAATAAGATAATCTACCTAGAGGCAAAATAATTTTTAAATTGGTTCTTTTGTTCTTTTGTTTTATATTTATTCATAACACACAAAAATATAAAAATACAAATCTTTCCTTTTTATAATATTAGTATAGACGAAAACCATCACGCGGTATGCTTGCCGCATAGCATGCAACGTAGCACTTACGATACACACGTCAAGAAGGCGAACGTATCTAACATTAAAATAGTTGCAGGTGCGAACATCATGATCATGGTGGATACACAGCTTTAAGACGTCCAAAATTATGTACACGAACAGACAGACAAGTCATTAGCTGTAAAAACATCCATTATAATGTTGCTGGAACACCGATTATGTTTTACATGTAGAGTTTTAAGACTTGACAGATATTTTAAATTTTTTCCTCATCACTTACTGGCTCAAATGACGCAATGGATTAAGTACACCTCGTCACTACTACGGCTGTGGGTGTTTTGGGTTCGATCTTCATATGAGACAAAATTGTGTGATTTCTTTGTAGGTATCTATTGTTTGAATGATCATAAAGTCTTCCGTAGTATAGGCGTTATCCCTAGTGTAAAAACTGTCATCTATACTAATATTATAAAGCTGAAGAGTTTGTTTGTTTGTTTGCTTGAACGCGCTAATCGCAGGAACTACTGGTTCGAATTAAAAAATTATTTCAGTGTTGGATAGCCCATTTATCGAGAAAGGCTATAGGCTATATAACATAACGCTAGGACCAATAAGAGCGGAGCAGCAATTAAAAATGTTACAAAAACGGGAAAAAATCTCTTATATGAAGCAGACGAAGTTGCGCGGATCAGCTTGTTATATTATAAAATACAGTATTGAAAATATATACACATATGCGTTAAAGGAAAGCATATAAAAACTAAATTTATAGGGTCCATTTATATTATAGGTAACGGTGAGCCATTACACTAATAAAAATATATCCATTTTAAAATATTTATATCACCCTAGCTATCCTGTAGTTCTACCAACGTTTATGGATACTGTTCTGCCTCTATGGCTTGTAGCGTGATGTTATTTATTTATTTTATTTTATATTACTTCTGGATAAAATAGCCTAGTAGTTTTTTAATTTAAAAGCAAAAATAAAATATATAATAGAAGTTTATAATAGAAGTATAGATATAGGTATTTAAGTAGGTACTTCTATCGTTTTATTCGTCTGACGGAATAACCGACATGTGCACTTGTGTTTGTATGCGATCATGAGATCCCGAGTCAGATTCCCTGGTCGAGCAAAGTGTTATTGATTTCTAATGCAAAAATGATCTCAATAACAACAAGAAGTCAGTCTCCTATTTCGTGAGTCCAGACGTAGATAGTGAAATAAGAGTATACACAGCTGCTTATCCCTTCGCATACACTCATGAATCTATATTACATATATTTATTGAACACCTCCCTATCTTAAAAGTTGTGTAAGAAACTTTTTAATCAGCGGCTCGAAACTGAAGTCCATTTACAAGGATTATATTTCGGAGCCACCCATCTCGCTTCCCCGCGCTGCTAAACATTAATAAGTAATAATAAATAAAATTTACAATATGTAAAAGATATATACATAAACTCACGGCTCTGTCCCCTAAGGAGTGGGCAGGGGTTTATTACAGCTAAATGCCGCCAACTATCGATAAAAGCTATTTATTATTTTTCAAATAGTATTATTTTACCTAAATTAAACCAATAACATTTTAGACACGGGTATCATAGCCATATTTATATTATCAGCCCTGTATTAAACTGTCCCACTTGTAAGCACGAGCCTCTTCTCTGTGTAAGAAGGGTTAGGCCATAGTCCACCACGCTGGACCAGTGCGGATCGGCAGACTTCACATATCTTTGAGAGCATTATGTAGAACTCTAGGACATGCAGGCTTCCTCACGATGTTTTCCTTCACCGTTAAAGCGAGCGATTATTAACTATTTAATACACTCATCACACAACCATGTCACATCTGTTGAAATGCTCAAATTGTCTCTGTAGGTGCACCATGGAGGACTTGATGGACGCAACTGCTGATGCGATTGTCGTGGCTGCACATTAGGCTGGACATATTTTAAATAATTGTACCATCGACTATATAAAAAAATCTGATATACGTGCCTTGCTATCGAATTCAACCAGGTTATCGCTGCTTTTAAGACCATGTTATCGAACTGAATATAAGTCTGGATATGTCCAGAGATGTACCTATTCAGTTCAACTATCTAAGAAAATCAAATATGCCAAATCAATCTTTCCACCAAAATATCTTTACCTATCCACACCACACTAAAAATCTCTATTTGATTACATTTACAAATTTTATGTATTACATGAGATGACGCCATTGTTGGGGGTAGGCAGAGAAACAGGTATACAAGCCGGCTCGTGATAAATCATAGTAATGGAGGACCCTGTTGTGGCAATCACAAGATGCGCCCTACTGGGACCATGATCTCAGATATAACGGGATAGTCTCTTTATTAATTGTATTATTTTCTCCTTATGTATCCCACGAAAAAGCATATAATAATAATATAAAATATGCTACAGGGCACGGGCCTCTTTTCAGTGAGAAGATTTAGGCCACAGTCTACCACGCTGACCCAGTGTTTGTGTGTGCCCCAAATTTCACATTTCTTCGAGAATATTATGGAGAGCTCTCAGAGATGTAGATTTCCTCACGATATTTTCACCGCTGTTAAAGCGAGCGATTATTATCAATTTAACAGGGAAGCATACTGGGATAAAAGTATGCTTTGTGGACAAAAATTCGCTTCACCACTGACGTCGCACTGTTATTATAGGATTTATTTACGCAGGACAATTATTATTTATACTGTATATACGCGCCACATAGCTTAAAGATTAGTTGCACATTGTCTTTAAATAAAATTGCCGCTTATCTGTATGAAAAGCTTCATCCAAATCTATTCAGCAGTTCACGTTTGTTGAGATCCTAATACCTTCACAAACTTTTACATTTATTATATCAGTAGGACACAACTGCTTCTTTTGTTACCTCATTGATGACACGTATAAGTTTGTAATAATTAGTAAAGTCCGGTTTGACACCCAGGCTGAGTAAATGTTATTGGGTATGATTTATAGAAAATCTTTAGATATTAATTTTCTTGGAGTATAAAATTTGTTTGGCAGATGATTTTAATTTCGCATCCATTGACGTATGACTTAAAAACATAAGTGTCCGTTCTTTCGCAACGATGAAACCCAATTAAACTTTACCTATCGCGGGAATAGAACTCAGTACCTCACGACCGCACACAAGAATAGCGCAAACTTATAAACTAACTACGAAGGTATTATTTTTAATAATTGTATAATTATATTATATCTCCAGTATATTGTAACAAATCCCACTTTATCCAAAATACTGGTCACCATGCCCCCTAGACCACACCCCCTGAAGATTTTATATGATCCAAACAAAGACGAGCGCTGAAAGGGGCCCGTATCGATCGCCCACCCCCCTCGGGGGGGACTGGGCTCGCTACCAATACTCCCGTGATACCGAGTACTTACACTTGTACATCAACTACAGTTACGGGAAAGTGAGTTTAATCTTACTATATCTTATACCTCTTTTTTTATTTATGTGGTCAGCTACTGTCATTGGACCGAGTGCTGGTTCGAATCCCACACGGGACAATAAATTGTGTGATCCACAAATGGTGGTTTCGAGTCTGGATGTTCTTTATGTCCTTTGTTTGAATGTTTGTATGATCGGGCGTTTAAATTAAAATACGTTACATCCACAAAAAAGATACCGTTTCCGAGAGATAGAAATTCATTAACAAAATCTAGATTAACTCGAGCAAAGCCACAGGCAAAAAAAGCCTTAGCCTTTTGTTATGTCCCACTGCTGGGCAAAAGCCTCTACCTTGGACTTCCAAACTACTCTACCCGAAGACATTCCTTGCCAGTTCCTTTCAAAGACGTCCAAGTCATCTCTCTCTCTCCGTTTAGGTCTGCCCCGTCGCCGTCGGCTGTCTTTTGGCACTCAATTGGTCACAATTTGTGCCCACCTCTCTGGGTGCATGCGGCAGCCGTGTCCGGCCCAGTCCCACTTCAGCTTGGCGGATTTAACACCTACTTCAGTTATGCGTGTTGTGGAGCGCAGAGTGTTTTTGTTGTTTTGACTCCGAGAATGCTATGCTCCATAGCCCTCTGACAGATCTTCAATTTGGATTTCTGATTTTTGGTTAAAGACCATATTTGGGCACCGTAGATAAGGACAGGCAACGATTTTTAATATAAATGATACATAATCTCACACCTATATTCTCGAAGGAGTTAGCAGAGTTTTATAACATTTACATTTTTCCAACTATGATTTTAGTTTTTTTTTTTTTTTTTTTTTTTAAAATACAACTCCCGCCTTAGGACTAAATCCTGTGTCGCGGGGGACTTTACTAACCTAACCTAACCTAACCTAACCTCCTCACTGCTATTGAAATTTCTTAATAGACAAACACATTTAGCCCGATCCGAGCATCCAACACGAGATCTCATGCAGAGCAGTCGCATTCAAACTGCTGCACCACTGTGGCAAAAAATAGACTAATATAAATAAGGTTTTTAGTGGTAGTGAATGCGATCGGTCTCCTTGAGATCTCGGGTTCGATTCGCAGGGCAGTCAACGTGTTATTAGGGTTTCCTTTCAAGATATTCTCAGTACCAGTACTGTACTCAATATACGGCAATAGGCTCACCCGCTACCTGAGACCGAAATATAGAGCCGAGAAAATGGATGAAACACTTTTGGAAGGCAGAAGTTTTTAATTCGTTTTCTCCGGAGATAAGGCGTGAGACTATGATTTTTTTTTATATAACTCCTGCGATTGTTATAATTTCTATGTCGCGGGGGACTTTACAAAGATTCAAACTACGGACGCAAAGAACACCCAGGCTTAGAACAACTATTTGTAGGTGACACAAATGTTTGTCCTGTCCCGGGGAATGGTATCGAACCCACGACACCCGGCACAATGGCAGTGGCGAGGCGACCATTTAAACTACAACGTCCACTACGCATCGTGACATTGTACCCTAAATTAATAAATAATTCTGACTTTGACTTGACTTCGAATAAACTAATTTTGAGAGATCGCTATGCACATAGTCCGATATCAACCCACAACAGCCGGTGTGACAATGACGAGCCGGCCATTTAAACCTCCATGCCATTTATGCAATCAAATACATATGTATGGCTTCATATCCTTAAAATCTTCCAAAATGTTTTAAAGCAACTTTAAGTTACACAAACAACTTCCCATCAATCTCGAAAGTAACATCAAACAACATACGTTGTCAGACATCCTAAAATATTTCCTAAAAGCAATCACCATTCTGCCGACAAACAATACGACGAACTATAGACACCATACGACTTCCATCGGTTCACAATGGACCATTCCCTCCACGAATCTCTTCGTATGAAGAGTTCACTTCTAACATCGAAACGGCAAAATAATAAAATACCAAAACTGTACACAATATGCTATTTTGCATTTGTAAATTTGAAAGTAAAATCTTTTGAGCTACTGTGTCGCAACTTAGTTGACAGAAACTACAATTCCCGAAGAAAATCACGTTCAAATCTCGACTGTATAGTCTTAGTTTAACCCCACAAATGCGATAGGTGGCAACTTTCGAGCGGCACGGGTAACTTTGCCTTTCAAACAATAGATAATACGTCATGAGCGCAGTTTACGGTCGAGAGGTATCGCTAGCGGTTTGACACATCGCTTAGCGAATATGATTTGTGTAGGGTTAAAATTCTTGGATATGAGTGATCGTTCTGCTGGTTGTCTGTTTTTGTCGTGTTGGCGTATATTGTGGCCTGTAAGTAATTTACACAGAGATTTAGAAGTTTATCTCAAAAATCTAAAGTGTTGATGGTTAAAAATATACATGGATATACTGGTTTATGTAGCCATCTTACCACTGGCAATGAGTATAGCTAGTTCGATGTCCACACAAGATAAATGTTATAGTTAAATGCTATAGTTAGATGTGGCATGTCGATATTTATCCACATAGTATTTAAATAAGTTATAAGTTCGAATCCATCTGATTGTTGACGTGTATCCGCTTCTAACACAAACATTTTGTAGTGCTATCCACAAATACTTGTCTGGATATTCGTTTATTGTTTCAATGTTTTTAAAGTTCCTCACTATACAAAAATGATTCTGTTTAATCCTTTTAATATTCTTCTTTAATTTAAAAAGACATCTTCGCAGTAGAAATGAGTCATATGTCACGAGGGCCTTTCAAACAACGGACACGAAGCACAGCCAGAGTCGGAGCAACAATTTGCGTATTACATAGTTTTTTATCCTGTATGGAGATCGAATCCACGCAGAGATAATATCGAAGTGACTACCTAACCCACTACGTCATCAGCGCAAATCTTAGAGCAATACATTAAAAACAAAGAGCCAGCGTTGCAAACTGCGCTTATTTTCAATTTAGCACAACAATAAGATTCTTATCAACAAAAGCCAAAAGCTAATGAGCTATCAATGTCCACCTACACATAACGCGTCACTGCACTAACCCTCCGCACGACCGCATAACAAGAATACCAGAAATGAAAGTAACAAACTGCCTCGATCACAGGGAACGTAACCCTTGCCACGGTTAGTTACCGACAGGGTTAAGTGTAATCGGACATAAAATCACCCGGAGTGCAGTTAAATGCGTTTCAATGGCTCGTTTGGGACTTCAAAGTTCAATTTATGGACTAGTAACATTGTTTTTGATGGCAATAGAGGTGTGGCAAATGTATTTTTTACTACTTTATGAGGCTAAAGACATTTTCTTTATTTTCTTATTTAGTAAACACATATCATGTGTCGTCTCTGTTATAAATGCGAATGCGAATGTGAGTGCCTTAACTACTGAACCGATCATCATAAAATTTGCAAACATTTTATCAGGGTTACAGAAAAGGACACTAAGTACCTTTCATCCAGAAAAAAAGTATTGTTTGTGAGGGATAGAAGTTTATTGTCAAAATCATTATTAACGCGATCGAAGCCGCGGGCATAATCTAGTACTACATACTATAGACTAATCTCTAGAATAGCTATCTCTAAAAAAAACTTAACAATATAACTTAATACATACAAAACTTACACCTGTTTGTACTTGGGGGGTAGGCAGAGGCGTATCATATCTAGACTTCGGCTGCCCAATAATACATTTTAATTAGCTACAAATCAATATTGTAAATTATTATGTACGAAATGGTATCGTGGATATGGATCCGTATTTTGTCTCAAATTTAACCATTTGGTACATAATAATTTCAAAACCTTGACTTGATTGTATAAATCATTGATAATTGTAGTTTATTACTACATATGAATAGAAATTTACGATATCGACAACATTTTAAGTTACTTAGGTTACTAAGTTTTCATTGTTTAATTTGTTATAAATTCAAAAACAAAAAAACTTTTCCTTTTTTATGTGATTTCTCAGAAAAAAACCATTCATGTGTGGTACTTTAATGGTATATGCTATGTTCTGTATATCTAACAAACTGGCATACTCCTAGTATGAGCAAGGTTAAGCCATAGTCCACCATACTGCCCCAAAGCTGATTAGCAGACTTCACATCCTCTCAAACAGTTTTCTCTTAATATTTTCCATTACCGTAAAAGCAAGTGATAATTGACTATTAAAAACAAATAACTATTTTTAAAATCTGTGTCACATATCATGGCGTCAAATTCGAGACTTCTGCGTCTCAATCCAACGATATACCTACTAGGCTATCGGTGCCTTACATCCTTGATTATATCACCTATACATTCTATCATTTATTCTCAACATAGTTTCATATCGGCCCGACCATAACCCACCATCATTCACGGACACACACGAACAGTACCTACATTCAGCATAAACAAAAACTGTTTTACGATAAAGGAGTTGCCTCCTCCCATATTATTAGCATGACAATGACGAGGTACAAGTACGGGACTCGAATAGAAATACCTCGGATAGTGTAGTCGGAACACCCACAAAGGGACATTCGATGGTCGAAGCCTTCCGCAGTTACGCACTGTTTTGTTATCGGATGACTATGGGCTGAGGTGTAAGACTTAGCGATCACACAAAATTCGTTTATTCGAAGTCAAGTCGAAGTCAAAATGGTTTATTCATATCGGTCACAATTAGTTCACGTATGGCGTAGTATTTTAAGTCGTTATCCTGCGACCATCGCGTCGAGTGTTGCGGCTTTGATCCCCGCGGGACATAAATTTGTGTGATTCCCTAATAATTGCTCCGAAACTGAGTGTTCTTTGTGTGTTCTGTCTGTTGTGGGTAGGAAAGTTGTTAGTTGTTCAGCTTCTTCTCATAAGAGCCACCTATCACACAGGCTTTTTTAATTCAAATTGTTATATTGTGCCCGTAGTTCCCGTAAAAGTGGGTTAAATTAGTAACAGTACTTTTTTTGGATGCAAGGTTCTTTTCTGTATCTCTGACAACAGGTATACGAAATTTCATGATGACCGGTCGAGTAGTTACAACGTGACAACGTAACAAACATACAAACATATTTACATTCGCATTAATAATATTAGTTAAGATTATTTTGATTAATATATTTGTTACTTGACGTGTCCAAGGAATGTTTACAGATTTTTATACAAATAAGGATTTTTGACTTTGACTATGATAAAAAGCGTGCATTCCTACGCATCTTACAAACAATCCAGCTGAACGATCCCTTTAGTACATAATACATATTAACTCTATGGCTTTAATAACCTTAACTACTAAAGGCTTGTAGTCAATAGATACCTGTTGTGATATCGGCACTGATATTCTGAACTAATACGAGTATGTAGCTGTACCACCTGTTAGATAAACAAACATCTACCTGCCACTACTAATTTGAAAGCCAATCAATGCAATTAAACCAATTATATCCCGGTACTAATGGATACGCACTATGGCAGCTATTTGAGAATTGATAGATCATATACTATTAATTAGAAGTAATACATATACACATAGATTTCCGCCTGTTTGCCGAAGAGTAGGCAGATATTACGGCTTTCCTTGCTACGATCCTGGCATCTCTTTGTTATTAGTATGCAGTGTTTATTCAGTACTTATATTAATTATAATTTATTGTTGAATACACCCAACTTATTTGTTTTGATAAAAGACTACATTAGGATACTTAATGTAAATTCTAATCAAGTTAAATCTGTTAAATGTAAATTGGTTAGACTTTGTACGTTCTCAAAATATACAGGTGCTTTATATAAGAGTTCGTTTAATAACCTCTAGACACACTGGTATTCATAAAATTCTCCGAGTGTGGAGTGTTGGCTTAACACCCGTGTGTGTAGTGCACAAAAAACGCTTCAATAATGTGGTTACGAAAACATTTTATTTCATTATTAAATAGTCAATTAACGCTCGCTTTAACGATGAAGGGGCAACATTGTAAGGAAACCTGCATGTCCGGATTTCACCATAATGTTCTCGAAAATATGCGAAGTCTGCCTACCCGCACTGGGCCAGCGTGGTAGACTATGGCCTAACCCTTCTCAAACTGAGAACAGCTCATGCCCAGCAGTGGGACAGTTTAATACAGGGCTAATATTATTAGATAATCGCTATATCTCTATATTGGCGCCACAGGTTAACCCCATACATTCGCAAGCGTCCTTTGTTCAACCTGCAGTTTAGCGAAAGCAATTTCGTGTTTTATGCTTCCAACAGATACAGCATGTCAAGAATTGCTACATACATGCCTACACTCAAGCCTGTAATCCGCTGAGGGACAGGCAGGCTTGTATTTCAAATATATGTGCTAGGTATGATCATGCCACTTAATATGGTCCCCTAAAAATCAGATAAGAAGAAAAATATTACATACGTAAAATCTGAGTTTACTAAAAGGTATTTAATTAATTATACCTTGGCTTAATTTATGTGAAATTAAGCAGCTTTTTATTATTGCCGAAATGAAAAGGCCCTAAACCAAGTTAAAAGTCATTCATGCATTTAGGTCCCAAAGTAACACTAATAAACGTCAAAGTTTTGTGGTTAAGTAACACTAAGTTACATTATTTTTAGTTAAGACTGCAATATGTTAGTCTAGTTGAACCTTCGTTGTGGTTTTAGTCGGTAGGCCCGAAGTCCCCTTGTGGTGATGGTGTATGAAAAAGGAGCATTTCCCCAAGTTAAAAACCTGTCTGAAGATATCTGAAATTCATGGCCATCCTGCGACCAAAAAAAAAATATTTTGCATTAAAAACGAATGATTTTGAGTACATTTTGAGCCTTACATTTGCTATGACCTTACCGTTCAGTTACACGAGGTAGACGTATAAATCCTCTCTAATACGCCTGCCAATCAATCAACAACGAAATCTGACCACCAATGCCCTACATGCCGTATATTTACGATATCGATGGTGAACAAAGGGTGATTGAGGACCCCACGACCACTCCTATTAGTGACGCGTCGTCGTATATCAGAGCGTGATTAGTTTATGTGACGTTAAGGTAAGGTGCGCAAGAGTTGCGGTCTACTGTCCGCCTTATTACGTGTACTGATGGCAACTTATAGGAATGGAGCCTATCGTTTTGTGCTCACTAGCAGGTAACGTACTGTCAATCCTGTTACAGCTGCTGTCAAAAGCCGTATTTGGCGGTAATAATTGTCGGTTGCTATGGTTACTGTTGAAGTGGTCTTACTTTACTCTAGCACTTCTATTGTCGAATTCAAGCGTGCTAGCCGCCATAGCCGGATAGGTTCAAAATATAGACGTCATATTTTACTTTATCAATCCATCAGCTTAATCCACATCGAGACATAATGAAAAATCTTTAAGTCTTGAGTTCAAACATAATGCAAAGTAGTAATAAATAAATATAAAACAATGTATTTTATTTATAAACGAGCATATACTTAACCTTCGAGATAATAAACTGATACAAAAAGCTATAAAACGGAAGACAGATAATACATACATACCCGATTCCTGAAATTTAGATCAGAGAAACCATAAACATTTGGTTAATAGACTGTCAGACGCATTTTAGTGCTGACCGTTTGAATTATCAACAGCCAATAAAAATTATTTGTCATGTCATGATTTTGCCACGCTTTCTTCGGCTCTAGCCTTTCAAAAAACAGGTGTCAGATTCATGATAAATAATTTTTGATCATATACATTGACTGAAATTCAATAGTAGTAGGATATAAAAACCAATATTTGTTTTGTTGTTATGACAAGAAATATTTAAGATATTGCAGTAACCATGATGCTACGTTCACCATTCTATTATTTGTCATAACAAACTTTGGCGAATAGATCCTTTTAATGGACATTAGGGCCTACTTTGTTAATTATAATATATTCTACACTTGATGTAGACAGATTTATTATTATAATTTATTTATTATTTCAGTATTTTCAGGCTTTTTCACATCTCCCTGCTATGCGCTAGTTTGCACCAGTCTCTCCTATAGCTATCTAATTCATCCCGCCACCGTCGCCTTGGTCTACCGCTTGACACCATCTGGTATCCAGTCTGTGCTGAATGTTTATTAATATACAATGAAGCTTATTCTGTTTTATTTTAATGCACTGTTTATTTATCTCCAATAGCGTAAACTGACACGTATTAAGTTCCTCCTAAGTTTAACAACAAAGATCCCAGTTCGCATGAATCTCACTGTAACATTGTGGTGGCTGGTCGTCATGTTGAGCATCCTACCTCGTGTTATTGCGACATTTTTATATTGCCCACGCTCTAACGAGATAGCCTTTGTGGCAGTTCATAAATATTTATGCCACGAGTTCCTCTTTTTGCTTTTATCTTGCCAAACTTATGATGGTGTCATTTGACAAAAGATTTTCATCTGCAGATTTTTGTGAGGCCTTTGACTGGGTAAACCATCATATAAGGAACATCAATTCCGTCATTCGATTTTCTATGCTAGCGGTTTTAATTCTGTAAGAGAATGATCTAAGAGATTATCGCTTACATATATTGTTCGATTAAAACATTTTCGTTCAATTGCAATTTATATAACTTAACAATAATTTTCATTAACGTTGTTTCTTTCAAAAATAATAATCTTGAAAAGTCGCCTCCTTTATAGCAACAAGTTCTTAATATGTCAACACTAAGTAGGTACTTTGAGGTTCAGGGTTCCGAAGGGATCCCATTTAGGTACATAAATTTTATTTTTTAACACAAAGTTAATAATGAACTTCATTATTTCATTTTTAACCACTTTCAGGTATAAGTATAAGGACTTTTAATCAAACCGAATCAAATAACCGAATTACCGAGTATTTTCCTCGTATCAACTAGTTCTACTATAAACAGCAGGTCCTCTTATACCACAGATCACCACTATATTCCGCTACAAGTCGGTGATTACAGCTAGCGGTGTACAACATCAGCTAAGTGCATTAGCATGCTGCAAATAAACCGCTGCACATGTTTCACGCCCGATCTGTTAATCTGCTGTGTACGTGTCCATTGTCAAAGACGATACGAGATGAGTTTACGTGTTTCGATTTATGTTGGATAGATGTGACTGACAGAAAGCTGATCTTATAAGAAGTAACTTAAGCTACTTTTATTTTAGAAAAATTTGGGTGCTGCGGACGATATTAGAACTTTTTTGTTAAATCACCTCTACCCGCCGCGCTTGCGTGAGGACGTGTTTGTGTGCGCTCCGTGTTATAATTTTAAATTACCTAGTAAACTATAAGTTTTGTTCGATTATTTTGTGCTACATAATAGACTAAGACCGTATTTATCCAAAAGAACACATCATATAAACATTCAGGTGAATAAAAACAATACAAAACAAGACATTTTGATCGTTACTAAGTGCAAAATATCATTATAACTTAAAAGTGAAAGTGTCGATCGCGTTGTGTCATTGCCGACTTGACCTTGAACACATCATACGTTTGTCAAAGCATCCCGGGCCCGGGTAAACAGCGAACGACTATTTAGCTGTACTGTTAACAAGTCTCCGTGGCTGAGTGGTTAACGAAGCTGCATGAGTAACTGTGCTTCACCGAATGGTCGAGGTATCAAGCCCAACTGGCCGTTTCACTTTTTGTGATTGTTGAGCCATTGTTTCTGTATAATAAGTGAAACACAGCTAGCAATGTCTAAACTTAGCAGAACACCACCTAATCAACACACTCCGACACGATCGGAATCGGACATTCATAAACTATATGCGGATGAGGAATATTCGTCACAAGCTAGTACAATCAACATTACTCAGCGAGCTAAGCGACGATGTCCGTCAAATGAAAATATAAACGATACTCTGGCCGACTTCAAAAATGAAATACGTGATATGATTACAAATATGATTACGTCCCATAACTCGCGTATGGATCGTCTTGAAAATCATATCATCGAAGTAAAAAACGTGAATTCAAAAATAAATGACACGAACACAGAAATAGAAAAATCTATTTCTTATATGGCCGAACAATTGTCATCTTTAGAGTCCAAAATCACGAGTCTGGAGACTGAGCGTAACGTAACCACACGTAAGATATCTGAAATCGAAGAAAAGATCGAAGCACTTGACCGTATTGCTGTCAAAACCAGTGTTGAATTTCGAAACGTACCGAAAATACCGGGCGAAACAAAGAAAACAATGTATGGAGCGCTACTGGAGTTGTCCAAATACCTGAAACTCAGCATACAGCAGTCGGATATACGAGATGTACAGCGTCAGCCATCTAAGAGAGAAAGTCGTTGCTCCGCAGTAGTTGTAGAATTCAATGATACTCTAACAAAAACGAATTTTCTCACGGCCGTTAAAGACCACAATAAGCGCTACCCGAATGAGAAGATCAACTCAATTCACATGAATATCTCGGCACCAGTAACACCCATATACATATCAGAGCAGTTGACCACTAACTCGAAAAGACTATTCTACCTAGCTAGAAACTACGCCAAGGAAAAGGATTACAACTACTGCTGGATCTCGAACGGCCGTGTACTACTGAAGAAAGACTCTGACAGCCAACTCATCGTGGTCAAAAATGAGTTACAACTCAAACAATTGTCCGCACCTAACAAACAATGACTAGGATTAATTATTTTTTATATTGTAAACAGTCATTTTTTATCTTGTTTCATAATATGCTTTATTTTGATAAGAAACACCTTTAATATATATATGCGCGCAAACAATATCACATATATACAAATACGACTCACTAAAATACTATTATTGAGACAATACCTAAACTCTAAATACCTATCGTATCACACAATACTTGTACGGACACATACAAATTACACAAACAAATACAAACAACTTAACCTTCAAATTACAAGACATATAATACAACCCTTTATACTTTTAATACTATATACAATGTCTAAGAATATTAATCAATTAATGAACCATATCTATCAATTCTCCGTATCCCAAAATCACTTGTATACTTATGAACACACTTCATTATCCATAGTAAACAATCACATTATAATATATTCTGTAAAGAAAAATATTATTTACAAGTTATATAACCACCCCTTGAGCTACTATATTTTATTGTATTATATATTTTATAATTAATAATGGTTAGTAAAAGTGTATTTGAAGATATTGACAGCACCAATGTCATGACGTGTTTAGAACTCGACAGTCCAGAATCTTGTAAACAACACCTTGACACAGCTAAAGGTAGGCTTACCATTATCACCCAGAATATACGTAGTATTAATAAAAACTACGATAATTTACTTATATTCCTTTCGCGCTTAGGATTTAAACCGGACTTAATTGTTTTGACTGAGTGCTGGCTAGACGAATCATTCAATATATTAAATTTAGAAGAATATATTTGTAATTACTCAAAGACATATATTAATAAAAGCGACGGTATAGTTATCTTCTCAAAGTCGTATCTTCATGTGGCCGTAACAGAGCCTTACTTTCAGGATGCAAATTGTCTACTCGTTGATATCGGCTGTAACTATTCCATTATAGCTATATACCGTTCACCATCCTTCTATAATATAAACAATTTCATTAATTCTCTAGAAAACATACTTAGCAAAATTGTTAACGTCCACTATGTGTTAATAGGTGATATTAACATTGATATAAAAAATGACACATCCGATCGCCGAGCTGAAGAATACCTTAATCTTACAGCCCATTACGGATATATCCCAGGTCATAATTTACCCACGAGAGGCAACAACTGTCTTGATCATTGCATGATAAAATCACACCTAGCATCAACTACAGTTATATGTCACTCCGATATTACAGATCATAGCACAGTGTTATGCAGCATAGGAACACCACTGCCTAGAAATAAACAAAGTAAGACTTATTGCAGAATCGACTTTGACAAGCTTGTACTATGTCTTACGGAGAATAATTGGTCGGATTTGTACAGTATTAAGGACATCAATCAGGCGACAAAGATATTTATAGATACTTTTAATATAGCTCTTACGAAATGCAAAATTACTCGTAGGCTAAAAAGCTCAGACATCATTACAAAAAAATGGATAACACCAGGTCTGCTGAGATGCATTCGCCGTCGTGACGCTATGCATTATAACGCCAAACAGAATCCTCAAAACATAAAACTCAATGAGGACTATAAAAAGTATAGGAATCACTGTATAAATATTCTACACAATATAAAAACTAGTTACAAACAAAATCAGTTACAAAGCAATAAAAACAATATTAAAAAAACATGGGATGCAGTAAAAGACATATGTAACATAAAAAAAGTATTTTCAAAAAATGACGATCTACTTTCTATATATCCTAGCGCTATAGATTCACTCAATAAAGTTAATAAGTATTTTAGTACGGTTGGTGAACGGTTGGCTAATGATGCGTTAAGCGAGTTAGGACTAACCGAATGTCAATTAGCCAAGCATGTTAAAACTTCAATCGCAAACAACTCGCCTGGCTCCTTACTCCTTGCTCCGACAGATGAAATAGAGATAATTAAGCTAATAGGTACACTTAAGCCAAGTTCAGCCAGTGGACATGACAATATAAGTAATGATATGCTGAGATGTGCAAAGTATGTTATAGCAAGTCCTATAACATATATTTGCAACCTCAGCTTATCGTTGGGATATGTACCAGATTGCTTAAAAATTGCTGACATTGTACCGATACATAAAGCGGGCAACCCAAGTGAGCCAGCTAACTATCGACCCATATCTCTTTTAAGTTCATTATCCAAAGTTTTGGAAAAGGTTGTTAATGTAAGACTGTCCAAGTATCTCGAAAATAATGATCTACTTGCTGGTAGTCAATTTGGTTTTCGCACAGGTAGGTCTACGGAAGATGCCGTCACAGGCCTGGTGGAATATGTCATTGGTAAAATTGATGAAGGCAATAAATGCGTGGGCGTCTTCCTGGACCTTGCGAAGGCCTTTGATACCGTGTCCCGACCTATACTAATAAGGAAACTGGAGATGCTTGGAGTGAGAGGTTTGGCTCTAGAATGGTTCCAGTCTTACCTAGGGAAGCGAAAACAAAGAGTTTGTGTTGGGGACTACTGCAGTGACTATGCTGACATCGATTTTGGGGTGCCCCAGGGCAGTATTCTCGGGCCGACGCTCTTTTTGGTCTATATAAATGACCTCTGTGGCCAAAATTTACCTAATGCCAGTATTTTTACGTTTGCTGATGATACGGCCATAGTCTTTTATTCAAAGACTTGGAACGAGGTTGTTTGTATGGCACAGACAGGTCTTAAAGTAATATATAAATGGTTACGCGACAACCTACTTACATTGAATGCTAATAAAACTAAATATATTGCCTTTAGAGTAACTTAGCGTTCTGCGCCCGGGACACCTATCGTTATCAAACTGCATTGTAATGGGTGTAGTATTCTTAATAACCTGACGTGCCAATGTTCTATTCTTGAACAAGTACCGGCCATTAAATACCTAGGTGTAATCATAGACCAACGGTTGGCTTGGACAGCCCAAATAGACGCCCTAACTAAGAGAATCAAAAAGCTCTCCCATATTTTTAAAAAATTGCGAGGCGTTGCTGACGCTAAGGTTCTGAAAGTCGTCTATTTGAGTTTGTGCCAGTCTATTCTAACCTATTGTGCAACTGCGTGGGGATCCACTCACAAATCAACTTTACTCAGACTTGAAAGAGCTCAGAGAGCTATCTTAAAGATAACTTTTAGAAAACCTTGGCGCTACCCAACTGATCTCCTATATTCCGAATGTGAATTTCTTCGAGTAAGGCAATTATTCATAACGGCGACCATTTTAAGATACCATAAGAACGCCAAAGCTTTAACTCGCTTTACACACAGAACGCTCAAATGGGATAGACCAAAAGTGCGCTCATCTTTTGCTCACAGGAGCTATAGATTTCTTGGAGCATATCTTTACTCACAATTGTACGCATTTAATAACAAAATAATATGTATGAATAGGGCAAGATGTAAAATTGTAGTTTGTAAATGGTTAAAATCAAAAAATTATAGTGAAACTGAGAACATACTACAGGTTAATATGTGATGATACTTAAAATTATATATTATTGAGCAATACTGTTAAACTATTTATTTAAAATTTGATTTAGTTAATGTTTAGATGTATAAACACACACACACACACACACACGCACCCACACACCCACTCACACTCACATACACACACACACACACACACATACACACACACACGCACACACACACACGAACGCGCACGCGAGTGTAACAAGCACATGAAATGTAAGTGCAAAGTAGTCCTACTCATATTGATTCCATAATTGTAATGTAACACTGCTTGGGGTGATCTTTCTGGTGCCCACGACACAGGGAATCCTAGTGTGGGTCCAGTAAATCATGTATAACGAATGTAAAAAAATTTGGAAGCAATAAACTTATTATTATTATTATTATTATTATAAATACCACGCTGACGAAGTCGTTGGTAACAGCTATTAGTAAATATATTATGTCAGTCTCCAGCTACATCTTGATGAATTAATAAAACACATTTTCCATTGCTAGTACTCAATTCCGTTCTTGATTCTATGAGATTCTCTCTTACTTATAAGATTTTATATGCACATAGATTAGTTTTCTATTTTTGGTTACATAAGAATGAAAATGTACTGTAATAATGACCTCCAGACCGAATTTCGGTCACGGCGGTCAGTCTTAATTCAAACTGGCCATCTGCGCAGGAGATATTATAGTGCACAAGTGAGTGCGCAAACACAAGTGCACTCTCTGTTCCCTAACTCTCATAATCCGAAGGTACGATAATTCGATACGACCGGAGAGAGAACCTGTGTGTGCTTTCCGATGCACAGGGGTGTCTAACACCGCCAACTTCCTAACTCCGAGCTGCTATTGAGACTTCTTAACAGAAAAACCCTATAACTTTTTATTGGCCTGACCCGGTATTCGAACCCGAGACCTCACGCACAGCAGTCGCATTCACTACCGCTGCGCCACAGAGGCAGTTATACTATATATAACTAATTTTAACTAATATTATAAATGAGAATGTGAGTTTATTTGTTATGTTTTCACGCCTAGTAGTTAAGGAACTACTTGACCAATATCGTTCAATTTCGCATACACATTGCCAGGGAAACAAAAAAGGACACAGGATAACTACCATCCAAAAAAAAAAAATAACTAACTCCGGGCTGCTATTGAGATTTCTTAACAGAAAAACCCTATAACTTTTTATTGGCCCGACCCAGGATTCGAAACCGAGACCTCACGCACAGCAGTCGCATTCACTACCGCTGCGCCACGGAGACAGTTAGTAATAGTAAGTCTGACTAGCAGGGAAATAGTCTTTACTAGGTTAGTATATATTGAAACATTATATAAGTCCGTATCACCTTAAACAATGTGCACAAACGCACAATAATTTCTCCGAGGCAGATCCGGCGCGCGTCTGCCGCATTAACATTCAATAAGCCGTAATGCATTGTAACAACACCGGTGATCAGTTGATCACAGATTTACGCATAACATCAACAACACGGATTTAATTGTTGTTCTAACTATTGGAATAATCTTTTTGATTGTTGTTAAAATATATAATTAGAAGGTAAAAGATGAATGGTGAACTAGTGGTTTCTTAAAATCTAATTTCTTTTCAAGTTATTTGATTGGCTGTTTCTAATTTATCTATATTTTCTATACTAATATTATAAAAAGGAAAGATTAGATTAGATATTTTTTGTTTGCTTGTTTGTAAAGATTTAACTCAAAAACGAAACAAATGATATTAAACATTTTGTCAACATTATAATAAATTAATCTACGCGTAAAACGCGAGTGAAACGGCGGGCAAAAGCTAATTATGATATATAATCAGTAAGGTACCAGATGAATAATGAGCTACGGGTTTTTAAAAGGAGTCAAAATCAAAACTCAAGGCCAATTATTTGATCGTTTGTTTGTATATTATTTTTTTAACTGCGATATAAGAATATTGTCGCGGTTGATTTAACAAATACACTATTAAACTATTTATATTTATCTTAATTAGCAACTATGACAACTAAAAATGGCTACTAATAAGCAACCGAATTGTCGGGAAAAGTGTCAATATAAATACATACATACATAGATTCACGGCTGTTTCCCAGAGGGGTAGGCAGAGACTACGGATTTCCATTTGCTACGATCCTGACACACTTCCCTGGCTTCATTCACTTTCGTCACATTCCCTTCGTTCTTACCGTGTGAAGTAATTTATGGTTACCCCCCTTAGTGACAGATGATCCTCTTGCCAGTATACAACTGGCAAGTTGTATACTGTGCATTGTAATAGATTTAAAAATTTCACTACAATTACCTTATTAAAAATTAATATGTCTATTTCAGGCCCACGAGGATCCGACCGCAAAAGGCAACGTGCAGGCGACTCGCGGCAGATTTTAACTATAAATAAAATTTTATTAAGTTTAAATGTAATACTAGACAAGAAGACATAAATATATATCGCCATTTTAATTCCCTGTTCGAATAATAATAATATATTTATATTATGTTAGCAGCGATAGCTCAGTGGGGAGACCAACAGACTGCAAAGCAGAGAGTCTCGGGTTTGGCCCCACGTCGCACACCTCTGACTTTCGGAAGTTATATGACTTTTCGAAATTATGTGCGTATTGATTGATAATTATCGCCTGCTTCGTGCCTCGGAGAGCACGTTAAGCCGTCGGTCCCGGCTGCCATGAACATCTATGGCAGGCGTTATTGGGGAGGTCGACACAAAAGATCACACTGGGTCGAAGTGTCGCCGGTCTGTACTGACTGGCCCCCACACAAGATAAGATAAGATAAGTTCTAAGACCATAGCTGGCAAAATGTGAGTATAATACGCCCACCTATCACTTTATTGCATTTCCCTTAAGGTAGTAACACGTGAGTCCTACCTAAAAGTATACAACAGAAAGTAGGTCCACATTCACCTCAATATCTCCAGTGTAGTGTATCGATTTATGGCAAGTATATTGTAGTGAGTAACACAATATAGTCGCGGGCACATCGGCGCCCCTGCCACTGTCAGCCGTCAATCATAGCAGTAAGCGGATTTGTACGCCTCCTTATGATGCGCCACAAGATATAAGAGGTAGCGGTCGGAGAAATCTGGCCAATTGGTTCACTGGCTTACAAGAGAAAGGACTTTAAATAAACTTAAGTTTAAAACTGTTTATGTTACTGAGAGAAACAGCGTTTATATACAAATCTGCAGTTAAAGTAAGACTACGGTTGTAAAATACAATTTACGGTTATATATAGCCGTAACAGAACTTATATCTACATTAATAAAATTATTAATGTAGGCATTTTTTCAAAAAGAGAGAAATTCACATATGTTCGGGATTCGCAAGCAAATCCTTTGCGTAGAAGTCCTAAGTATACACACTGCAATAGTCTATCGGAAGTTGGAACCTTAACGAAGATTGAAAAAACGAACTTGACACAAACAATCTAAGGTTTATCCCGAATTCGAACCTCATGTTTATTTTTGTATTAAATCAATATATATATAGATTTTGATGTACCGTCAGCTGGAAAATATTTTAAAATACCTCCTTGATCTCTCGGCGAAACTTTGGGCTTATGATTTGCATGACATCACGAGCCCGACATTGGAAAGACTAAAAATAATGTTTAAACATGTTTTGTCTTCTCAAAAATGTAAGACGAAAAAGGAATAATTAAAAAAGAGGGGTGAATGTGGAACATTTTGGAATGTGGGACGTAATGTAGGGGCGAATGTGGAACAAACCCAATCAGAGAATCTGTAGAAAACAAATGTAGTTCGTGCAGAATCATCAGCATCTTATTAGTAGTGACCTAATATTTGCAATTCGCATAGCTCAAATTATATGTATTACAGAAAAGTTAAGTGGTTACCTCGTGACTGCCATTACCCTGAGCGTCATAAGTTCGATTCAGACATGGGACAAAATGTTGTGTGTAACGCGAGTAGTTGTTCTTAGCTTGAGTGTTCTTATTGTCCGTTGTTTGATTATTAAGTTCCCCGTGAAACAAGGAATGCACTTAAGTAAGTAGGAGATGTCATTAAAATACTTTATTCCTTTTAGAATTCGAGAAAATTCTTATACAACAGCTTTGTCCGTCTGTCTGTTATAAAACTTTCAACTCAAGAACCGTAAGAGCTAGAGACTCGCGGTTAACGCCATTCGACTCAGCGTAGTCGATATACACAGAAATCACTATGACCTTTGACCTCTGACCACGTGATACCATTTTTTTCGAACTCTAAGATTTACGACAATTCATTGGCCTTTCTCACTTGTTTTATTTTATATCGGCACTTGTACAATGAATCTATATTTCCGCTACTATCAATAAAACAATAGCTTTGTCGAATGTCTCATAACTTAGATACCGCACATCATATCACAGCGAAGCGCGGCGGCTGAACGATTCGCGGAGTTTCTTTGTTCAGACACAACTTACTTTCTCTCCCGCGCTACTGTCTCCACGTTTATAATGTTGCTGCATTATTATAACATTCGCTATTAAGTTGCAATGAGCTCTCGTGTAATGACGTCTTAATTAGGTACTTAGAGCTACGGCTGTTTCACCCCGATATTCCTGATCATAGTAATAATGGTCTTGCTTATAAAACTTACAGTAAGATTACAAACTAGACTGCACGGATGATGTAGAGGTTTTAATGGTCGCCTCGCCTGCACTGCGTCGAGTGTTGTGGGTTCGAATCCCACACAAAGCTAGACAAAACTTTATGTGATCCACAAATGGTTGTTCAGAGTTTGGGTGTGCTTTGTGTCTGTTGTTTGAATGTTTGTAAAGTACTCCACAACACAGGAATTATTCCTAGTAAATTTTATACCAGCAACAAAAATCGGCTTAGTAGTCGTTTCGCACGAATTTGTACGGGCAAATCGTGCGAAAAGACACGTTTTAAAAATAATATTTTTCGTTATCGTTTCGCACACATGGAATATATTTTGGTGCGAAACGACTAGTAAACCCAAAAATCATGAAATGTATTGATTTAAAAAATGCATACGTAAAATCAATACTACCAACTTGCCTAAATACTAATACTGTAACTAATGTAGGATCGTGGCAATTTTTCTGGATGAGTTTTTTTATAAGTACTTTACTGGACCGCAATATTATAAATGCAAACGTAACTTGTCTGTATGTTTATATTATCACGGTTAAACCATTGGATAGACTTTGATAAAAATCATACGTAAATACTATTTACATATGAATTTTATCAATTTATTATGTTCTTCAAGATAGGTGTATACTAACCTGAAGCAAGGAACATAATAAAAATATGCGTAATAAAAAACAATACAATTATAAATAAAAGGCTTCTCTTTTATTTACATCAATTACCTATATAGGTACGCAAAATCTTTAATATTTTATGGATAAGTAAACCTTATAATTATGTAAAACATATGTATATTTCTTCAATAACCATTAATTCAAGAATTCATTATTATATTTACATGTTACATTATTAATACATTTCAATTCAATTCCCAGCAGAATTTAAAGAGGGTATTTTAACAATCGATTCGCTAATCTCTACAAGTTTTTACAAATTAATCAAGATGCCGTGATGTACGTCAAAACTGGGGTGGCTTAACTAGTATTAAATACATGTACTATTACACAAAACATACAAAATTCAACCTTATATACTGAGCTTTAAGTTTCATAATAAAACTTAATACTATTACCATAACTCACAAAGAAGTAAACCGATATGAGATGCCAAAGAAAATTGAACTTTATTGCATTGGAATAACACCACATGCTTTCTTGTATATTTGTGTCCGGGTTTAATATCTACACCGATTAAAACCAGCTTAACTTTACAGTTACAAAACGAATTCATAGACCTTATTCCTTAGGTGTTAAGATTTATATTATACTTCAAACGTGACGATGAATTTAACTTTGCTATTGAATTAAAACGCGGGGTGGCAGCTAATCGTTTGTGGGACTCCACTAAGCTCATCGGGTTACTAAAATAATGTTTATGTTTACACTAAGCTTATATTTGCCATAGGGTCGCCATTAATACCATAAACCTTAGGATTCACACACGACCCCTCGCTGAACACCCCTTGAACTAACGTAAATAAGTTTTGCTTAAGTCCGCTAATAGATTATGTTGAATTAAAACGCTTGGTAAACAAATACAGCAAGTATTTTAAAAGCTTTTTCGTTTTCTAGCTTCTCCCTAGCCTTTATTATTCCCAAGTCACTTGGGGTCGGCTTTCTAGTCTAACCGGATTTGACTGGATATCAGTTTTTACACGGAGCGGCTGCTACCTGACCTCCGCAACCCGAAGGCTAACGATACCCTAAGGCTCGACCAGTATCAGGATATTATAGGGCACTGACTTCCCAATAACGACTGCCATAGATGTTCATGGCAGCAGGGACCACCGGGGGGCTTAACGTGCTCTCCGAGGTACGGAGCAGGCGATAATTATATTCTACATATATATTCTACCACATACACACAACACCATCTAGCCCAAACTAAGCAGAGCTTGTACTAGACAATGGATACATATATACTTTTTTTTTGTAAATACATACATATTATACATAGAAACACCCAGACCAAGACAAACATCCATGTTCATGCACACAAATATTTGTCTTGTGCGGGAATCGAACCTGCGACCTCAGTTAGTATATAAGTTATATGAATTTCGAAAATCCATATAACTTCCGAAAGTCCAAAGGTACGCGACGTGGGTTCAAACCCGAGACCCTCTGCATTACAGTCTGTTGGTTTCCCCACTGAGCTATCGCTGATTTTCTAGCATTAGTAGGTAATTTTACCAGGAATATTTTTTGCGAGGACCACACAAACACTAAAATAAAGAAGAACACCCAGACTTGAAACAACTATTCGACTATTTAACTGCCTCCGTGACGCAGCGGTAGTAACTGCGACTGCTGTGCATGAAGTCTTAGGTTCGAATCCCGAGTGGGGCTAACAAAAAGTTATTAGGTTTCTCTATTAAGAAATCTCAATACCAGCCCGGAGTAAGGAAATTGGCGTGACACCTCCGTGCCTCGGAAAGCACGTAAAGCCGTTGGTGCTGTCCCTGATCTCTCTTCGGTCGTGTCGGATTGCTATCCCATCGGATCATGAGAGTTAAAAAACAGAGAGTTCACAGTGCAAGTGCATTGTGCAAGTTTGTGCAAGTTTGTGCACATACTTATGCAGTATAATATCTCCTGCGCAGATGGCCAGTCTCCGTTAATAATGGCCGCTGTGACCGAAATCATGTCTAAAGGACATTATTTCTGGATCTAGCTATATTTTGTCCCGTGTGGGAATCAAGCGCACAACACGGGTTCGTTTCCCGCACAAGTCAAACATTTGTGTGCATGAACATGGATGTTTGTCTTGGTCTAGGTGTTTCTATGTATTATATGTATGTATTTACAAAAAAAATGTATATATGTATGTTAATCCATTGTCTGTTACCCATAGTATAAGGTCTGCTTAGTTTGGGCTAGATGGTGACGTGTGTATGTGGTAGAATATTTATTTATTTATTTAACACTCGGCGCAGTTGCAATAGCGAGGTGCCCACTTAAACCACTTCGCTATCGGTGCAGTTAATATGAACAAATATGACCAAATAGGTGATGACGGTTAGTGTCATCTCCCAGGCTCATTTACAGACGCTGTGCTACTAAGAATTTCTCAACAAAAACAGTTTTTAGGGACGATAGCTTTCACGAAGAGAAATTATACCAATTTCTGCTCAAATAATACTCTCATATTCTAGGATACCAAATTTTATCTTTACATTTTAAATTTATTTTTAATAACCACTCCCAATAGAAACGGGATGGGTGTAAAAAACCAGGATTCAACGTCTTAAATGTAAAAGTAATGAAAAGAAATGACCGCTAGGTATATCTCGGGGGTCTTTTGACCCACAGATCCCATATTCAAACTCGACTGAGGTTCATACCTCGTGGTGTGCAGACAACTTGGGGTCATCCCCAAGGTGTCTGCACACCAAGTTACAAGTCAATCGGTCTAGTGGTTCTGGAGTTATGCCTGTCACTAACAGACAGACACACAGACCCACATAGTGTTTTCATTAACCTATTCGAAGAAGACTCAGTGGTTAATAAATCCTATGTCGTGGAGAACGTTACAAACATACAAACAACGGACATAAAGAACACCCAGACTCGGAACAACCATTTGTGGGTCACACAAAGTTCTGTCCCGTGTGGGATTCGAACCCACAACACTCGGCATAATGGCAGTGGTTAGGCGATCTCAAAAACAACGCCATTCGTAGTCAACATAATTTTATAGAACTAGCTGCGCCCGCGATTTCATCCGCGTTTATGGTTACTGCGCCGCCCCCTTTGGTTGTAGCGTGATGTTATATAGCCTATAGCCTTCCTCGATAAATAAGCTATCCAACACGAAAATAATTTTTCAATTCGAACCAGTAATTCCTGAGATTATCGCGTTCCAAACTAACAAACTCTTCAGCTTTATAATATTAGTCTAGATTAAATACTCTTACAAACGTACAATATACACTACACTACAAATTTGTACTTCCCGAGCATCAAACTAGGAACCTCACAATCAGTCGTATCGCAAACTAACGCCATGGAACCAACATTGCAATCACACAAAAGAAAAATATCGAACCCAAAACAGATTATAAACCTCTAGAAGACGATTCTGCATAAACGCATTTAGCCACAATGCTTATAGTGGGATGAATTTAAATACGGATAATCCGGTAAGACATCTCCGAATGTGTCAACCGCGGCAGGTATCTGTGACCAACACAATGGACATGCCTGCACACGTCCGCTAAGCTTAAGGCATATAAGAATATACGAGGCGTATTATGATTGTTCAAGTTGTGAGATGAAGCGATATCGATTAAAGACAGGCTGTTTTAGGAAGGAGAATGCGTGTGTATGGCAAAGTGGTCGCCTCGTCGCTGCCGCTGCTTCGAGTGTTGTGTGTTCGAGTCCTACACAGGATAAATATTTGTGTGTATACACCACATATATTGTACTTCATATCCGATAATTTTGTTTTGTATTTGTATAGTCCCTCACGATACAGAGCTTGTTATCTGCGAGAGATGTTTTTTTATAAAAAATAAGGAGAATCATATTTTAAGGTGGCCTGTCAGAGATTGCATTTATATAGTGATAATAAGGGCTCCTTTTCTTCTTGTCCCTAGCATTTATTATTCTCAAGTCACTTGGGGTCGGCTTCTCTGGTCTAACCGGATTTGACTGGATATCAGTTTTTTCACGGATCGGCTGCCACCTGACCTCCGCAACCCGAAGGCTAACGATACCTTGATGAACCTAAGACTAGACAAGTGCCAGGATATTATAGGGCACTGACTTCCTAATAACGACTGCCATAGATGTTCATGGCAGCCGGGACCGACGGCTTAACGTGCTCTCCGAGGCACGGAGCAGGCGGTAACTGTCAATCAATACGCACATAATTTCGAAAAGTCATATAACTTCCGAAAGTCAGAGGTGCGCGAC
Organism: Catocala nupta; assembly: GCA_963675205.1. Classification (NCBI taxonomy): domain Eukaryota; kingdom Metazoa; phylum Arthropoda; class Insecta; order Lepidoptera; family Erebidae; genus Catocala; species Catocala nupta. The sequence continues at coordinate 27,603,035 of OY776093.1, forward strand.
GTGGATTCGAACCCGAGACCCTCTGCATTGCAGTCTGTTGGTCTCCTTTTGTTAACTGTAATATAGTATACATTTGATGTCAGCTTAATTGAATTGGGCTTCAATAAATCTTATTCTAATATCTTCTAAGAATGGAAGTAAAATCGCTGTACGCCGACATCTTGATTCACAAACGCATTTATCAGAAATGCGCTCAGCCGGTGTCCAGCCATTATCTCGGAGCAACGCCTCCATTGTCCGTCGTGTCATTAAACGTGCGATGATACCAGCTTACTAACTATAGTAACATTTTTACTAACGTCCCATGTACCAGGTACTTGTGGTTACTTACAAAGTGTATGTACTTCTTGGGACCGCTCTATCAAAAATATCTCATGTTGAAATTAAACTATTCATTGAATTTAAACTTATTTATACGGATTTTATCGCGTTGTTTATTTAACACTGTATTACATAATGTTGTAATACAGTGTTAAATAAACAACGATAAAATCCGTATAAATAAGTTTGATTTCAATAAATAACATTCGCGTAAACAGAAGACAATATTATTAAACTGTTCTTCAGAGATTTGATCACAATTTATTTTGTTTAGACCTTTTTATATCCTAACTAAAAAGGTATAGTAGAGCCTCGCTGATTTCAGCATGAATGGGCTCAACCGGGGAAGGACTACCCTCTCACAGAATATCGACGTGAAATAGCAGTATTACTACTGTTGTGTTTCGTTTGGTGAGTGAGAGTGCCGGAGGCTTAATCACCCTCGTTCCCCTATCCCGCTCCTTCTCCTTCCCACTTCCTTTTTCTTTTCTTCCCTTCCAAAAGGGTCGGCAACCTGCAAGTGATGCCTCTGGTGTTGCAGGCGTCCATATGCTATGGTGACCACTTACCATCAGGTATGCTTGATTTGCCAGTTTAGTTGCATAAACCAAAAAAATATAAAAATTGTAATTGATAATGTGAGTTTTCATAGTAGTTTTACGCCTTAACTACTCAAGCGATCTGTATAAATTTTCACCTACACGTTGTCAGGGTAACAGAAAGGGACCGCATTAATGGTGATGGAAAGCATCGTGAGGAAACCTAGTCCGAAAATTCTACATAAAAGTTTTCGTAATACCAGTTAAAAAAATGTTAAGATATGTGTCTCAAACTTAAAGCTTGGGAGTTTGAGATGACACCTCAATAACTGTAATATCTTGACTCTAGTCTACCAAAAATAACCTATTTATACCGCTGTGCGCCACCATCTTAAATCCCAAAAGCCTTTATCAGAAGTGCGCTCAACCGGTGTCCAGCCATTATCTCGGAGCGACGCCTCCATTGTCCACCGTGTCATTAAACGAGCGATGATACCAGCTGACTAACTCCACACTAACATATACAAACATCCCATTAACCAGGGACTTGTAGTTTCTTAGAAAAGTGTGTACTTCTTGATACCGCACTATCGGTGACATCTCATGTTGAAATAAAACTACTCTATACAGATTAATTGTTTGTTTATTACACTTTCGCACCTTAACTACCCAAGGGATCATCATGAAATTTTGCACACACGTTGTCAGGAATACAGAAAAGGACACAGGGTACCTTTAAGCCAGAAATAAGTACTGTTACTAACCTAACCTTGGTAAATAGTTATCGTCCTCTTTAACGATGATGGAAAACATCGTCAAAAACCATCTCTGAAATTTATTTTAAATCTCAGTTAAGAAAAAGTAAATGTATGTAAGGTACGACAAACCGCACTACGCGAGCATGGCGGACTATGACCAAAGCCTGATATTTGTAAAAGGCCCGTGCGCGAGGACAGTTTATAAAAAACGCTGATATTTTATACTTCCGGTAAGTTTTCTGTTTTGTGACCATAAAACCTCACATACATCCCCACTCTTTCTTAAATTCAAACTAAAATCTTAATTAGGTACTCCCTTATTTTGCGACCAATTTTTAAACTGCTTTCCCAAAAATATTTCTTTTGTATGCTATTTACTGATGTGTGTAAAATAATGTACAAAATCGAACATAAGCAACTATACTATTTCGTCATACTTCTTTTCTTTAATTCCGAAAAGTAGGCAGAAATGGATTACAACCAGAATGCGAAAATTGTTTTTGAATACCCGCATAATACAATAATATCCTCCAGATCGAATTTCGGCCACAGCGGCTAGTCTTGACGGAGACTAGCCAACTACGAAGGAGATATTATAGTGCACAAGTGTGTGCGCAAACACAAGTGCACTCTCTGTTAGCTAACTCGCATGATCCGATGTAACGTCACCGACACGACGGAGAGAGATCAGGCGCAGGACCAACGGCTTTACGTGCTTTCCGAAGCACGGGAGTGTCTTACACCGCCAACTTCCTAAATCCGGGCTGCTGTTGAGATTTCTTAACTGAAAAGCCCAATAACTGTTTATTGGCCCGACCCGGGATTCGAACCCGAGACCTCATGCATAGCAGTCACATTCACTACCGCTGCGCCACGGAGGCAGCACAAATCGAGTGCGAACCTATATTATTGCCAAATTTCAGGCATATTGCCAGACTCCGTACTGCTGTTACAAATTTAGTAACAGAAAATCCCAACAACACTTGTCTATGCCCGAAAATTGAACCTACCTAGGACTGGATTGATTACTAGTCAGCCATAAACATAATCGCGAACATTTCTAACTTTAAAAAAGATAATTAGCAATTTGGTCAGAAATTACTAATATGTATTCTTATTTACGTCTTGAGCTAAACGTTATGTGTTACAAGTGAGTTCACGTCAATAGTGCAATTGGGATCGAACCCACGTTCTCAAAATCCAATGCCTTATACTCGGCCTCACCACAAACCGATACGAAGGGACCGACAAATCATATTCAAATCAAACCATGTATTGCTTCATTCTCTTTTCCATTAGCATTAACAATTCTAATGCACAATATTCCCAATAAAAACATGGCTAGCAACATTACACGGGCGTGTAACCCGATCATGGTTAAACCACCTACCGGAGTTACCCCGTAACCCCGGTTACGGCGAGTAACAGCGGGTAATTGGGCGGAATAACCACATTAAACTGTAACGCGAGATCCTTGTTTAGTTAACTATTGAGCTTCGATTTACAATAACGAAGTAACATGTGGGTTTACTAATTGGTAATACGATTGTTTAATTATATTTTCATTTTAGTTTTGGTGTGAGCGGGTTACTCTTGAACTATTCTTGGCAAAAGCAGCTTAGTAATATTGTTTAACATTCACGCAAATGTTGGTATTAAAATAGTTTATAAGCATATTATCGCAGTTTATTTTCAAAAACACTTTTACTAATCTAAAGAAACTATTAAAATTAATCTACTATATACGACATTTATCGCTGTGTTTATACTTGTAAGAAAGTTGTGTTAAATTAAGACATTTCGCGACATGCCGACTGCTTTTCAGAAACAACGGTCAAGGGTAGGTGGTAATCTTAAAGTGTATAGTAAACTCAAAGTAATCGGATATTGATACTACTTTTTTTTAGAAATAAGAATTTTGTCAAGCTTGGCACTGTTGAGGTATACTGATTACTGTCCTTACGAATCTATAATAAATTAGCGGCACCGACAGTCGTTGCGCTGCTCGAACGTTGACGCAGCGCCACCTATCAGGTCTAACTGTGAATCTAAACCATCCAGATATCCTCTCAAATACACAATAAAATTTTCCTCAGAATCGATTTAGCCGTTTAGAAGAAGTTCAGTAAGTACCTACCATACACACGTACAGAAGAATTATATATTTAAAGATAAGTACGTACTCTTTAATTACGAGCCAGCTGCCACATAAGATCTGCCAACATCTGGGTATGTATAATACGACGTATCAACATTTTAACCAACTATAATTAATAGGTAACCTACATACTGAAATTTAAATGTAAAAGTTTGTAAAGATGTTTGTATCACATAAAATTTTTTAAACAGATTTCAATGAAACTTGGTACTCAGACAACTCATAGTTTAGATATTGGATACTATTTTTATTTCTAAGCGTGGAATTTATGGGATCAAGAACTTGATTTTGCTGTCAAGATATTCTCAACATCAGCACTGAGTCTGGCAATGCCCGATGGACGCTAAAAGGACCCTACTGCATGGCACCTAAAATTTGTAATACACTATCGGAAAGCGTGAGACCAAAGATATTTACTGCCGAAAAATTACTACAAATGCCAAATTAAAAAATATGCCATGTATAACTTTCAAGTTATTTAAAAAGCCATGTAAAACATACTTATTATTCAGTTATAAGTATAACAACTAAAAACTAAATCCGTCCCGCAAAAATAATAATATCACCCTGAATCGCATTACAAAAATCACATTGAACGAATAACTTTCACACCCCATCGGTTACAAAAGTGTCAAAATGGCGGCCATGGCTGTCCCCTCCACATCTATGAATAACACATAGCTACATAATTACGACTGCGCACAATGGGAGTAAGCACAATGCGTGCAGTGAGATGCCGGCGGGTGACACCGGTTTAAATAAAATGGCGAAATAAAATGTGTGTCAATGTATGTAAGAAAGACTTTGTTAGAACTGTGTTTTTATATACTTATTACAGAACATGCCGTAATATAATAACACTATAAAATCTATCTGTGCTTTAAAAGTATTAAAAATATATCTCAGATCAGGTAAAGAAGACTTTTTGAAGACAAAACTGTTTTAATTACTTCATGCCTGTCTGTTTGTTTATTTGAGTTTCACGAAAAAACTAAGCAAAAGATTCAGATATAGTTTTCAAATGTCAATAGCCCGATTTTCAACTAACTAAGCTACGTTCTATTCAATTTCATTCTGTAGAACCAGAGTGATGGTATATAGTGTGGTCCGCGTATAGAACGAATGAACCTTACAGTAATAGTAATATATGCGATACTAGAGGAGTCGTCTTTTTAAGCTCAAATAAAAAACCAAGTGACAATAAATTTTGTCTATACTTAGAATGGCTACAGCTCTATGTCTATAACGAATACTACAAATTGGTATATAGTAAGTATATTTGTGGCCATATGGCATTCAGAGAAGTAACTACAGACGAATATAATAATTTAATTAATCAATTACTATCCCCATGAGGTCTCGGTTCACGATTACTAGTTGCAATAATCCCGCTGTGACCCGCCATTGTGGCAATTATACAAACGTTTTTGCCGCCAAATGTTACTGTCAGAATGAACAACATTCTTCTGTTCAATTTTGCATTTTCACGTAATAAATAAAATAAGCGTATTTATATTTTGAATTTAACTTTAATTCGACAGTAAAGATATTATTTTAAAGAATTGAAACAGTGAAAACGCCTGATGATTTTGGTTATGGCTATAGTAGTAAAACCGATAAATGTTAATTTTAAAATTAATAAAAAAGATTTCAAATCTATAAAAGGTATACCTACTTACATTTAGTTATGCAATAACTTCTTGCTAAATATTTACCTTGCCGTACTTTGGTTATTCTTTGACAGGAATATTAATCTCAGTCAAAGTAAATCCTGTGAATTCCCTGTTCCATACTTAGTATAATACTAATCATTTTTACTAATTAAAAGAATAACATTTGATATTGTTTACAAAAAATAAGATTATAGATATTGTGCGTAAGAAGTGCTCTTAGCATAGATTGACGTGCACAGTTGGCCCGGAAAAAATCCGTCGGTATCAGGCAATGGTTATTTACCTAAATAATATTAGAAATATGCCGTATCTAACAATAAAATAAGATATAATAACATCAACTAAAAATAACTCAAAACACAAAACCAACATACGTTAAATTCAACTTTTTAAATTCCACAATGCAATGAAACACAACACCGTTCGGCCGCGGCGGCCACAGATAATTTTATAATTGAACATTTTTGTACAGAAGCACACAAAATGGTGGTTCTTATAGTTGTGTCGTGTTACTGATGGTGAAATCGGACACTGCCGGGTGTTGTTGATTCGTTCACAATAGAACATGTCTCGAGGAATTATGGAATTTTTGGCATCTGATATAATTGTGTTGGCGAGCTTTATATGAGCTTACCTATGATATGTATCGGTGACCGAGTTGTATAACAATGGGTATCCTAGGAATTCCGTTTAGGCAGACATTTCTAAATTTAACAATCCATATCTACGTAGTGGTTTACGTGGTCACCGCATAACTGCCACTGCGCCAAATGGGTTTGATCCCTGCGTTGTGTAATCCACTAATAGTTTCTAGAATCTGGAGATTCTTTATGTCTATTATATAATTTTTTGTACATTCTCTCAGAATACAATATTTATTACTAGTGCGGGATTAGTTATCTTTTATGATAAAAAAGGAAACTTATGGATATGGATATTAAATTTTGGAAATGTCTGTAGGTATGTCCAGTAGCGCAAGATAGGCAACAGCCTAGCACATGATTATTAAAAAAAAAAAACCACCATACGTTATAATTTTACAATTTCGCACAATATGATATTTCAACTATACTCCATTTGGCCAGGCACCCAACCAAAGGTAAGCAATCTTGATGTCTCTTCCTAAAGATCAATGTAAATACAACAATAACGATTACTAAATCAATTGAACCGTTAGTTTAATTACGCTGCATCTAAACTATATTCGGCTTTACCCCTTTGAGAATATACCAACTTAAGTCTGTATACTTATAATTGCATAATAATTTGAACAGAACCAATGACTGGTATACATAGACACACACACAATACCTATAGTACTTACATAATAATGATTATCAATCTCCGAGTTCAAGAACACGCTTTATAAAGAATTACAAAGTTTCTATAAAAAGTGAGCTCCCTAGATATTTATATGCGATTACAAGTTAATATTAGAAGTGTTAAAAGCGTTACAATAATGGCTTCATTCACTCACTCACTCATTCACTTCACGGTAAATGATTTACGAGGGCGATGCGGCTCCTGTTTGCCGATTAGACAATGATTTGCACTTCGTATTATTATGTGCTGTAACTCCTATATTATGACGCACAAACATTTGTTGTATGATATAGAAGACTCTATAATATACTGAGCATATTTTTGCTACTAAAAAGAACGAAAGCAGCGAAGAGACCACGAATCAGCGAATTTATTCAGCCCAAAGGTTCGGATTCATGTTACATAGTAGAGCCATATAAGGTCTTTCCATCACGTATTCGGAGGTATATGCGTAGATATTTGCATCGTAATGATTACTTAAACATTGCCCGGTTAAACAGTTATTGAAAATACCGTGACACATACCGCTTAAAAGTTCTCCGTGATGTTCACGATAATTGCCTGTTAAGGTTTTAAGTCCTATGTAAAAAGGAGCGAGAATAATGCCGTTCCAGACTCCGCACTGTGATTCAGAATTTCTTGATAGAAACACAATTACACTGCTCGATCTGAGAATCATATCGGAGACCATATGCACTGCAGTCGCATATTCCTCCACTGCGTCACCGACTAGATTTGACTAGTGTGATCTGCATAAATGACGTTGCAAGACATAAGTCCACACACATAACTAGCAGGTATAACGCCCGCCTGATATTAAAGATTAGATGAAAGGAAAGAAATAATGAGATAGGTACAGTTATCTATACCTATCTCATTATTTCTTTCTCTTCATCTTTCAACCAGAAAGTGATGGCAGAGGCTTACAGATCTATCAGTAAGCCTCTGGTTTCTAATTAGAGACAATACTGTCATAGGAGTAAACTCATTTGTCCGTCGCCAAATAATTAATTATAAACTTCGCCACTGTCTCTGTCCCGAGTATTGTGGAATCGATCCCGCATGAGACAAAAATTGATATAATCCTCATATACCTAGTTGCTACGAATCTGGGAGTTCTCTGTGTCCGTTATTTAATGTTTGTAAAGTACCCTGCGACACAGAAATAATCCCTAGTGCGGCAGTTGTATCTTTTAAAGAATAAAAAAACTATCACTGTCTTTAACGGTAAAGGAAAATTATCGTGAGGCAACCTGCATATCTGAAAGTTCTTCATAATATTCCTAAAGATAAGTAAAGTTTGTCAACCTACCCTGGTCTAGCGTGCTTTGCTGTAGACTCTTAGTCCCTAAAGTCGACTGCGTTAGTCGACTCGACGGGGGTCTACGTTGGCGTGACAAAAAAATGGGGGTTTACAATTTGTAAGCAGGGGTCCAGGAAAATTGAATTGCTTTCGATTGTGAAGAACTAAAATGTTGGCTTGACTTCACCTATCAATGTAGGCAGATAATATTTTAAGGAGCTCAGCGACTGTTACTTGTTTAAACGTCGAATGACGGATGTTTTGAGGAATACCACTCGCAGAAGACCCGAGAATACATAAAAAAAATTAAACCTTTTTTTTTAATGTTAACCCAATTTAACTTTGGTCCGTATATACCGATTTTACTTGGTGGATTAAATTTCAGCAGCTAGCAGGGGGTCAACCGGAACCAGCAAAATTTTTAAAGTGGTCTATGAGAAAAAAGTCTGTGGTCCTCTGCTATAAACTAACCTTCATACTGCGACGAAGTCCGTGCCGAGCAGTAAGACACTTTATGTATAGTAATATTATAAATAACTACATTTCGCCTGTGGCTTCGCTCATATAAATGTAACTACATTAACGCGAACCTACATTTCGTAACAGTACTTTTTCTGGATAAAATGTACCTACTCTATGTCCTTTTCTGTACCCCTAACAAGGTGTATGCGAAATTTCATGATTATGTCGAGTAGTTAAAGCATTAAAGCGTAACAAACAAACCAACTCAGGTTCGTATTTATAATATTAGTAAGAATTGCCATCTCTGTAATCTATTAATCATACTCAACCAAAATGCTGTCTTGACAATCCACGGATGTTTCCGCGAGACTATCGCAACTATGATAATAGTATGTACGTACGTAATTATAATAATATGGGTGACTATTGTACACGTACATGATGCTGTATATTCACATAATGACATCCGATGGTACAATGAGCCGCGGTGGAACAGCACACAATACAAACAGTAATATTGTAACGTTAATCGTTTCATATTCAAATAACTATTATCTGCTATTTGTATGAATATGAAATGGAATACAAACTTATATAAATATGTAATTATTTATAGCAGCGATAGCCTAGAGGGAAAACGTTGGACTGCCACGCAGAGGTATCGAATTCGATGCAATGGCACGATTCTCTGTCTTTGAGACCATCAGTGAAAATTACTCATAACCCTTCATCAACTAAAAAAGGCTGAACAGATTTTCATGAGTCATAGCTAAACTGTAAAAAAATATCTATATCGATTTATCCGATTTGGAGATATGATGTCGCAGACACGTTGAGCTTATAACACTCCCATCTTTGGATCAAGGATTAAAAATTAGCTTTGGTCGACTGATTAATTCGCGAACAGCATTTCTATAAAACCTATACATATTATGCTACTCAATAAAAGTGCTGCATCATATTAATACAAGAATTTGAATATTATGTATGTCAAACTCTTCAAAAGCCTTCACCTTATTGGCCAACTGGCATAAGTAGGGCTTATGAACATAGTACCTATCCTGGGACGAACTATATATATCCTATATAATAATTATGATATTGAAGAATTTTTTTTATTTTTATAATTTATTTATGCTATACGCATATCATTTTTACTTGAATGTCAATTTCATACAAAATAATGGTAATACCTTTATACCATACCATATTTGACGCAGTAAATGATATTATTATTATCAATAATTATAATTATATTGTGCAATATTGTTTCAATAAGATTTCTTGAATTCTTATAGAAAACGCGGTGCAAAAATTGATTATTTGCTCCACACTTAAACGCACTAGTACATAAACATCGGTCACCAAGGTGTTGCTAAAATCAGCGCTGTTTCGCTTATGCGGATACAGCTTCGGGCTGAGAAAATTTTTTTTTGACAGACACTGCTACGCACTCTGCCTATGCTAGGTTATATATTTATTAAATGGATCGAGCCAAGGGTTTATATTTTTATTTCTTATTTGTTAATTTGCATATTTTTTGTTTTTATTAATTCTTTTTTTTTTGCTTTCTGTTATTTAGTGTTCGCTTAATGTAATATTTATTTTAATTAATGATGCCATTTTATAATATTATTGTATTTTAAATTGTCATTTACTTTTGTCCTAGTGTCCCATTGTCTTTGCCTGTCTAACTGTATACTACGTTTATGCTGTCTGCAGTATGTGTTGTGTGTTTTCTGTCAAAATAAATGTATTTGCTTTCTTTCTTTCTTTCTTCTTTCTATAGGAATTTATTTCACTTTTGATAGAATATTCTTAGTAGTAGCATTAAGTCTAGCAATGTACACTATATATGGCAATACACTCGCCACCTATTACGTAGGACCTAATTACATAACAGGGAAAGTTATGTTGTGATACTTCTGCTTACCCAACGGCGATATAAAGACGAGAAAAAAGGGTATTTTATTTCTTTCAACAATACCATGTACAAAGCAATATTACCGTTTTACATTTGTACATTTTTAACATGGCTGAACAAGTGATTTCTTGTGCCTACATTAAGCCTGGGAACCACGACGATTGTACTCATTTACTTTTTTCTCTTTAATCTAACACTTTGTAATTAAAACTTTATGATCTGATAAACTTAATACTGTGTCGAGTACTTGTAATAATCAACTTCAATATACGTTTTTATGATTACTCATACTTTCGTATTGTTATAACAATCTTGATAAGTTTTACATTATATTTATCTTAAAGGAAAAATGAAATTTCGCGCGCTACTTTTTACTTTTTAATGTATAATACCTGGCACTACCAATTACACTGGGAAACAAAAAAATATATATTTTCTGGGGCATTTATTTTGTTACTGGTTTTAACAAACACCTTCAGTCCAAAACAAACACCAATCATACCCGAAATGTATTTACTTTGTATGGATTAACTCTGATTCTTGAGACATTCAACATAAAGAACGGTTCCACCAGGACATTAGAACAATGAAAGAAAGATACCAAGGCTGATGGGACAGCCATATTATGATGGCAGACTATTGCTTGAGTTTAATAAGGGATTGTCCTGAACATAAACACAATAGAAAAGCTTAAAAATAAAGATTTCCTAATATTTTTTTTATGATTTTTTGTTAATAGCATAATGTAGGTATTAAATTTTCTTGTCGTTATTATATAGTTCAAGTGTGAACATAAATTGTATTTCATTTCATATTTGTCGTTTTAGACTACATTGGCACCTTATTTTGAACCGTTTTTATTTTAAGTATAAAAGTAATTATCTGGTAATACTTATTGGGAAAATTTTAGATTTTTATCAGATTATTTGCAATTGGCACACTACGTCAGAAATGAGGATTAATATCTTTTCTGTGCCTGATAAAGCACGTAACTATCAATTGCAGTTGCCATTCTTTTAACAATGGATCTACAGAGTTCTTTAGAAGTTTGCAAGTGTCTCGAACCTTTGCGACTTAGGTTTACCTACTAGTTTTACTAAGCATAATTATGCAAATCAAATTAATCTGCAATTCATACCTACCAATATTATGAATGGGAAATAAACTTAGTTCATTCCGCTTTCACGACTGTAAACTTCGTCGATATCATCATTATATTATAAATCAGTAATAAACAGCTAACAGATTTTGACAAAAATTACGAATTAAACGAGCACATCAAACCAAAACACTAATGCCGAACGGACGAAATCGTGATACAGATAGTAAAAATAAAAAGTTACCCCACCATTTCTGAGTGGGCACACCACTAAACTGTAGATCGTGAGTTAACAGCAAAAGTGCCACCTGTCTGTTATCTGTCGTAGCTTAATAAACACTTGGTCAATTAAGATAAGAGAAATATGTTCAACTAAACCTGTAGATTTGTTTCTAACGAGATAAAAAACTAATCAAACGGTTTTTTGTTTGTTTTACTACGGAGTTGACCATAGCGTGTAAAGGCGTGGCCATATTTATAATAGTAATAAATAGCGATATGACTGAAAATGACATAAATTGTTTAAAACTTATTATGGAAGATCGTTATACCATTAGCTATGTCTTAGTGAGTATAACACACTAGATGTAGTTAACATCTGCTATACGTAAACAAGGCTCGCATAATTTGAATTGCCTCCAAAATCAGCTTAAATTCGCGGTTAAATCAGTAATAATTAAAATTATTTGACGTTCTTATTTCAAACCAGCAAATGCCCGGCATGAAAAGCAATGTTTCTTATTTTTAACTGACTTAATTTTATTAGAAACTTTGCCGATCGCAGACTAGAAATCTCACGAACATTTACTCGCATTTAGTTCAATAATATAGACAGATAAAAATAGACAACCATTACGGTATGTTGAAAATAAAATATTATGTACAATAATTAAAATAAAACTACTTTATACGAATTTTGTCGCGTTAGTTATTTTAAAACACTAAATGTAAGACAGTATTACCTGCTCATTAAAATAAAAAAATACATCATTTGAATAGAACATGCATAACTTTTCAAGTATTAATTAGTACGCTTGGCATGTAACCAGTATTATTTTCAATAGACAGTAGCAGCGTTTTCCCTCGCAACTACATATTGACACTGGTATAATAGACGCGATCGTACCATCCGACATGATAGCGACTCCAAGTATCCCGCAAATATTTGTCGTCAGCAATCATCGAGCCGATTTGTTCCTAATCCCGACCGACACCATAAAAACATTATCGCAAGCCCCATACAATGATATCACAATGGCGCGGGGACAAAGCCATTCATCCCTACACTCTATTTATTTACACTGAATAATATACAGATAATAAATGCTTTTTTTATTTCTGAACGCAGCCGTTGGTGTCAAAATTGACGCCTCGCACCGTGGCTTAGTGTCACCAAAATCGCGGGATTTTTGGCGGGATAATTTATTGTTACTTTTAATTGGAGCTTTATTTATTGCTTTCCTTATTTTGAAAATGTCTAAATTGGACTAATAACCTCGTGTTTTAAATATACCTAGCGCAGAAATGTTTTTGTAACCCGAAATATAAATTATAATATTGAATTTAGATTAAACGGTCTTCCTGTACTTAGTAGTTTAGCTTCTTAAAAACCGCAGTGCTGTATTTTGCATTAGCAGCACAGCAATATTCTAACTAATATTATAAATGCGAATGTGAGTTTGTTTTTTTCTTAGGCTTTTACGCCGTAAATACTCGACAGATCGCCATGAAATTTCCCTAAACATTATTAGGGGTAGAGAAAAGGACATATAGTATCTTTCATTCAGAAAAACGTACCTACTGTTCCTTGAGGTATAGAAATTTATTGACAGCATCTAGATTAACGCAAGCGAAGCCGCAGAATCTAGTACAATAATAATTGCAATTTTTATTGTTTAATCCATTTTTTATGCCTTAATCGTCTTATAATATTGGCATCCATTAAAATATATACTTATCCCAAATATTACCCGTCTCAACGTGTCACTGGAAGATGTGTGGATTATTCCAAGATATTGATCTGCGGCCGATCATCAGCCAAACATCGCCATTTGTCCGCTATACACACACAACAGAGGATTACTTCACCTTGTTTTGATTGCACCGGAGCCTTCAACGTGTGATATTAAACCTTTATCAACAATAAAATGACCATAGCATTCTACATTTTCAACCTTATCTGCCAGAAAATAAAGAACCGGACAATAGCAAACATAAATTTGTCAAAACTGACGTAGACCAAAATAAAAACAACTTCTTTAAATTATATTTTGAATCTTACTACTTACAACGTAAGAGTGATGTGTTTGGTAAGTGTAAAGTTGTGGAAATTACCGAAGCGTAGTACTTTAACGACTCAACACTTCTTCGAAGATTATTTGAAAGATCTTTGTGCCAAATGTGTTGTATTTGGGGTACTTAGAGGCTTAAGATTGTGGAAACAGAGGGATTGGAGAATCTGACGTATGTTTACGGTGTAAAGTTAATAATACAGAATAAGCAGCAATGCGTGTTTCACCTGTGTCAGTCAGTTTTATATGCAAACGATAGAATTGCATGATGTAAAAATTCATATTGCCTGAATATTCTCGAAAACTTTAATAAAATCATATCGAGGACTTTCACCTATAACCACGTGCTGTACCTATAGTAAATACAAAAAGTGCTCAACAAACGTGGAAAGCTGGATAATAGAAAGATTTGGGCAAAACTGAAAATAGTTTTCGTTGTTGCTGCGCACGGTAGTGCGGCAGTGCACTGAAAATCTTCATTAACTTTTCATAACCCGCAACGCACACGTTTGATTAATTATTAACATCGGATTTTCCATAAACACCCCTAACGAAAACTCAAATTCTCACTATAAACACTTATAATAAACCCTCAGATAGCCTTGCTACTTCCTATACCCCTTGGTGAAGATTTACAGGGGTTGCCGATAGTCTACATAGATAAATTACACCCATATTTCGCCAGCAATAAATTGGGTACCTATATAATAAAATATCAATCGTGTCTCTATCTTGTGATGATGATACGTCTGATGATAAATAATAGGTACAGCGTTGCTCAAATTACTCTAAGATTTTGAGCAATGACGTAGGTGAAAATGTACGTCGTTGCTCATAATCCTACGTACCATACGATCTTTATTCTAAAAAATGTTACTACTTCTTACATAATACTTCGTGAGATAAAACGAACCATCAAAATTAGTCAGTAGCAACTTTCACAATGATCGCCAACAATAGTTCTTCACAATAGGCTCCTAAATCTTATCATTAGGAGACTAATCCTTCAAGCAATAGTGGTAATAATGGTTAATCCTCGGGACAATCACTCTGAATGAAAACAGGAAGACGATAGATACTAAAAAAAACCCTTTTGACATTTTTGACCATATTAGCAACAAGCTTAAAAGGGTTGACTTATAGTGTGAGAAATGCTTGGGAAATACATATCTGTATATTAATATACGTAGAGAAAATATTGTACCCCTTTTGAAGCGTATTGTTAAAGTTTCTATGGCGCAGTGTTGAAAGATAAAAAATATATTTAAAAGAAAATACCTTTGAATTTCGACCACTATAATAATAATTTGTTGTTTTTAAAATAGTTTTTCATAATAGCTATGCTAGATCTATCTGCCTAATCCCAAAAATGTGAGTAAAATATTCCCCACCCAAATTCTTAGTTAAATAAAATACAGTTTCTGAACGAAAACATTTTAAATCTTTTTCTATTGTCTCTAATTGCACACACGCAAGCAGCCCACCGTCAATAATATAACCGCCTCCTACTTTAGCCTTCTCAGGAATTGACACAGCCTAACAACTGCTGCCAGTGATAACCTAGATTTCTTTAATCCTCGCTTTAGAGAGACATGTCATAGCGCTCATGATAAACAGCGGCAGGCAGTTCATTCCAGAGTCAGCATGTACTTAGGATAAATTATCGCTATAAGTATTATTTTTTTATACATGTAAGTTGGCAAACAAGCATACGGCCCACCAGATGGAAAGTGGTCACCGTAGCCTATGGACACCTGCTACACCAGAGGCATCAATTGCGCGTTACCGATCCTATAGGAAAGGAGGAGATGGGAAGGAGAAGGAGCGGGAAGGGGTAAAGAGAGTGATTGGGCCTCCGAACGAAACACAACAGTAGGAATACTGCTATTTCACGTCGATATTCTGTGAAAGGGTAGTCCTTCCCCGGTCGAGCCGGTCCATTCATGCTGAAATCAGCGAGGCTCTACTACTCAGAATCTACTTAACGAGAACGTTTTGAGGTGGAATGGATGAACCCTACTGCGATGTCGAGCTATAAGATTTAATAGATTTTGTTCTAAATGTTGCTCTTGCTGTTAAAATTCCTATGTAATTTTAGAAATAGACACCTTACATGCTTACTCATTGCACTTTAAAATATATACAATAGGGATACCTACATAACTATATTTAGCATTAAACAGTAGGTACTCAAAGCTCTCTTTGGATACCTACTACCTAGACCAAAATTTATATCAACTATTTACCTCTTGTTAGAAAGAGATAAATATATTCTTTTGAATTACGTCTCATTAACTACTGTATGCTAATTGGCATAAGGGGCTGATTAGATGAAAGTCCCAGTAACTATATACCAATCATATTACCAAAATACAACGGTGTCTACTCCTATAATAAAAGATTCCGACGAATTGGGAACCTCCTCCTTTTTAGAAGTCGGTTAAAACAGTTTAACAGTATATATCTAGTATCTACTAACTCTCATTCCAAGTTACTATGTAATGTATACAAATAATTTCTTAAAATTACTCTAATGGCTTGCTTTTTCTTAATAACATGCAATTCCCGCACTAGGAATAATTCCTCTGTCGCGGGGAACTGTACAAACATTCAAACAACAGAAACAACCATTTGTGAATCGCACAAAGTTTTTTGTTTGTGGGTATCGAACCCACAACACTCGGCGCGATGGCAGTAGCGAGGAGGCAACTCAAAACCACTACGCCAAATAACGTTAGTTTTATAATATTTTAAAGTAACTACTTACAGATTGAAATTAAACTACTATATACGGATTTTATCGCGTTGTTTATTTGATACTTTATTACATAATTTAAACACTGTTACACTACATCCTACTACTGTTAAACTTTACAAATTTTTAAGCTAATTAAATTATTAAAGCTATTTATATTTAAGTTTACACTTTCCCCGACGTTTCGGTTGCTTTAAAGCCTTGGTCACGGGGAGACTAAGATGGTAGGTGTCTCAATGTTCCAGTGTAGTTATTTCAAAGCACCCGAACATAATTTAATCATTGGTGTTTCTATTTACGCAGAACGAGCTCAAAGTATCATGAAGTCTAGTTGTGGTTTGCTTCATCTTGGGTTTGACTATTTGAATTACTGGATCCCAAGCTGGTGGTAAGTACATTCCAACCATCGTCTCTATTGAAATTGGAATGTTTTTTGATTTCAATAACTACAGGTGTTGAAATATAGTTTATAGCATTAAAGTTATAATTTGATGGCTTAGTACTATACACATATTACACATTATATACTTTTAATTTCTATAAAACTGCACAGATAACATATATTCAACTTAATTAATTATGTGCCAAATATCAACGTATTTCCTTATCAAAAGACCCGTTGTTGAACTTTTAATAAAGCTAAATAAAATTGTTAAATTTATTCAAATATGGTTTCTTTGCTTAGTGCGTTCGTTGCGTCGTTATCAGCTATAAATCACGCAATTTAAAGACTTAATATTGCCCTGAGTAAAAGTGTATGAAAAACGCGTTACCCGGCGGCTGAAACTCTTACTTATCAAACAGATAGCAGTTTACTGAGATGTCGAATATATGTATTAAATCAAAACCTGAGCTGATATATAGGTCAGATATCAGAATAGTCAAATTTGGAGTCCCACAGGGAAGTGTAATGGGACCTTTACTTTTTATAATTTATATAAACGATCTTCCATTATGCACTACCTATGACATGACATTATTTGCTGATGATAGCACTACACTCTTTACAAATAAATCAATGACATCTTTTGAAACGGACATTAACAATTCTATTAGACTAATTATAGAATGGCTGGATCGACAATTTAAAAATTTATTTAGAGATAGCGAAGGTATTAAATTTTAAACAAAGAATTAAAACAACGGCTAAGGAATAAGATATTCATTACAACGACTATAAATACAAAGAAAATGAGTTCACTAAATTTCTAGGTAAGTAAATCATATAAAACGGACCTAGATATTCAAAGTCAAAAATCTTTATTTCTATAAAAATGTGCAATGAATTCTTGAACACGTCAATTCACTATTATATTAATAAAAAATAATAATAAAAATAAATTAAAGGCAATAAAAAAATTGCATTGAATAAAGCCTGTTCGAGGAGTAGAGCTTTTATGGGAAGAAGTAGGCAAGAAACTAATGGCCACTCTTTTCAATTGCCAAATGTTTACATCAATACAATAATAATTCAATGTTATATGATTTTCCTTATTTGAGCTGCTGTGTGTACCTAGTTGCTACAGTTATTTAATTCAATATTTTTTTAAATAAATACATAATTTACATAATATTGTCTTATGTTTACGCGAATGTTATACATTGAAATTAAACACTTTATACGGATTTTATCGCGTTGTTTATTTTACTTTAAACACTGTTATTACATAATTTTGAAAACTCTAACACTACTATTATTGAATTTTACTACTATTTAAGCTATATATTTTTTCTAATTAAATCTATTTGTATTTAAGTTTACACTTTGCCCCGACGTTTCGGTTGCTTTACAGTTAAGTGTAGCTAGTTAAAATAACTAGCTACACTTCAGAACGTTGGGACAACTACCATCTTAGTCTCCCCGTGAACATGGCTGCTGTAAAGCAACCGAAACGTCGGGGCAAATTGTAAACTTAAATACAAATAGATTTAATTAGAAAAAATATATAGCTTAAATAGTAGTAAAATTCAATAATAGTAGTGTTAGAGTTTTCAAAATTATGTAATAACAGTGTTTAAAGTAAAATAAACAACGCGATAAAATCCGTATAAAGTGTTTAATTTCAATAAATACATAATTAATAACAAATTAAATATCAAATAATAGTCACTGCAACTCATATTACAGTTAACTTAATAATATGATTATAAATAACCTGTGAGTGGAAGCAACTCAATCCCAAACATTTTTATCTTCCATTTGTGGCTGAGTTTATACTGAGTATATAATTTACGTTTTACAACTGTTTTAAATTTATCAAAACTCAGATTTTGAATGTCACTTGGGAGTTTATTGTAAAAGCGCACACATTGACCAATAAACGAATTATTAATTTTTTTGAAGCCGGCACTATTAGTCTGTTAATGTTTCTTGTATTTATATTATGTATATCGATTTTCTTATAGTATAAATCAATGTTCTTATATATATAAATTAATTTTTCATATATGTATTGGCTGGCTACTGTTAATATATTGCTGTTATACTTAGTATTAATCCGGCTTCGTCATAGATACGTAAAAACTGTCTAAATAGAATCTCGTTCTGCTGATTCCGAATATGTACTTAACTCAATTCGGGTCATAATTCGAGTTATTGCACTTTTTGTAAGGACGACAGTACATGTGTAGGTAGGTATTCAAATGACTACCCTTCACCGATTGTGTGACAAAAAAATCGGAATACCTACACACAAACTTAAAACTTGGAATTCGGTCTTAATTTCGAAGAGCAAATCTTTTATTCAAAAGCCCTACATTTTATCCTACACAAAGAAAATACAAACTTGCATTTTAGAACTTTCTCAGAACTTCTTGTATTAAAGTAGGTTACTTACTGGCTGATCATAATCCCTCAACGTCCGGCATCGATTACTTGCGTGTACAGCACAATGAATAATCCCCCTATTGTAGGAGAAATGTGTCAAAATATACCTTTGTCCAATCCGGAAGGATTAGAGTTTAAGAAATGGTCAGATAACGTTTTTAATCAAGCATTACACTTTTTTGCGTAACTATCTACATAATCTGTAATCGTTTGATAATATAATAATGATATAATAATACCTAAGAGTGATATACTTTCGAAGAATGGCTAAGCTTTTTTAATAAATAAATGATATATATATTATAATTGAATATAATAAATCTGTGTGAGTTGCGTGAGAAAGTGTGTGTGATTTTAGTCGATAGCTAGAACGTTTATGCTAATGTTACATTTTGTTACACGTCAAAATAAAACTAATCGCATTTTATATTTTGATTTCGAAGGTTTTTACTACAATTTTAATGATTTTGACGACTGTTGGCCGAGTTTTCGTGTGTTTCGCGATCGTGAAAGCAGGAAAAGTATCCGAAGTGTCACAAACATCTTTGTTCCTAGATGGTCGTGAAGCAAAAAAACTGCTTTATAATCGGTTAAAGTAGTTCAATACCAATTGGTGACATGCCGAAGAGATGTGTACCTAACACCCATTTGCGCCAGCAGTACCTATGTAAGGTTGCATCTAATAAGCAACCGAGCCTTTTGATGCGTCTTACTGAAAATTTCCTGATAAATAGGCTTAATAATATTAATATTTCATAATTGGCCGTAAGGGTAAAAATACTTACCAACCTACTTACCTAACCGCAAACTTATGGTTTAGGATCAACAAGTCAGTCATTAATAGATACGTTTATTACAAAAGTATTTCTTTAATTACTTAATTCTCACACATTATCTCTATTTAAATGGGCATGAAACAGGTTACCGCTTGCCATAGAGGTTAACTAGAACATAAAGAACGCAGCTTTTAGATACCTAATAATTACTTTGTCAATCTGTTAGAGCTATCACGACGAAACACGACCATTGAAATTATTTGCCTTTTCCTAATTTGAGATAACTGGGGCAGCATTTAATGACATATTAAGCTAACGAAGTACCGTAACAAAACTCCATGATTTAGTCCAACGATCCGCCATGATTAGTGAGTACTTTCGCGCCATTTTCGTTCAGTAATGGCGACATACACTGCTCCCGTTACACGGTCGTCGGTGTAATTACGACCCTTTGAGAGCTGAGCCGAGAATTGCCGGTAAACACCGCTTTGTTCCACGATAGTTATCCAAGCTAGGTTAGTTTTACTTTTAATGGGAGGTTAAGGTGAGAACAATTTTCTGATGCAATTATCTGCCTAGTTAGACATATTGCTAATGTTTTGTCACCTTCATAAAATCTGAATACCTACCTAGTTTTTGCATAAAATGCAAGAAATAATAGACTAACTACATGTCGGAGACTGGCAGTATACTTACAGACTTTTAACATCTGTCTGCGTCATAAATTAAGTATAACATCTAATAATAATAACACTAGCCATGAACACAGTCGTTAAGGTTAAATTAAGTTCTTTATTAGTTTCAAATACAGCTTCTTTTTAATCATCTTAACCATTTTTTGTTTTCATTTCATTCGCATAATAAAAATAATTAGCTTTTGATTGGACTACTAAAACTAATCGTTCTCCCTAGTTCCATTGAGATGTTCCATAGAACTACTGAGAAAATTAAGTCTCTCTATTTCCATGGAATTAACTGACGATACAACCAAATCTTATATATAAAATTCTCGTGTCACAATGTTCGTTCCCGTACTCCTCCGAAACGGCTTGACCGATTCTCATGAAATTTTGTGAACATATTGAGTAGGTCTGAGAATCGGCCAACATCTATATTTGTTTTTTTTTTTTAATCTTTTGGTCAAAACATTTTTTTATGGCAAAAAAACGTTTGCCGGGTCAGCTAGTATTATATAATACAATAACCAAAAGATTTGTCGCACTAGTTCTAATAACAAGGTCCATGCAACTAGTGAGAAGGGGATCATTGTCACCTTAGGTACTAATTTTGATGAAATGTTGTTAAGCGTTACATCTTTGTCTTTTACATCTCATTATAGAAATGACACTGAAGAGAGAGACGAAGAAACAGATGAGTACGTATTTGTTGTATAAATTTCGCTCATTTAAGCAATAATTTATAGCATAGAAAGTTTAGGCAAGATAGATGTATGTATCTTAAAAGAGGACTTCTTTTAAGATCTCGGATGATCGTTATATAAAAAGCATTATGTTCGCCTAAACAGCCTTTCTACAATCAATTTTATGGTAAAGTGCGCTAGCTGACACCAATTGGATAATACCATTATTTCCAAAAACTATGTAGTCTGCGCATTCTATAATTTAAGACATATATCATGCCTAAAATTCTAAAATAATTAATAAGTACCTACTTATAAAGTCTTACCTAGTTCCATGTCACAAAATATCGATGTTAATAGTGATAAGACCCCCATATCTTAATTCTGTTTGTATCTGTTAGCGACACCTAGCGAACACAAAGAGATACAAATTTTGACAATATATTTCTTTACACTAGATGGCGCTGATTTCACAAGTTAATTCTAATAATTCATTATATATGTGTTACATTATAGCATTCATTATTTATATATTTATTGATTTTATTATAAATTATAATACGTTTAATAATTCTTAAGATTCTTATTTTTATACTCTGCGATGTAAAGCTGGTAACATATGCAAACTGTCATTATGACGTTAATTGTCAATTTGTCAAACGCTATAGCTTGATTTCGGCATAGTATCGAAAATAAAAACAAAATAATAAAAAAGAGATTACTATGATCGGCGTTAGACTAAATACATTTAATGACAATTCCGGTGAACCGGAGCAAGATGCTAACTCAGCATTAACTGAATTAGATAAAGGTAAACACATAACCTTTCCGTAGTGTTTCGCGAGTTGCCGATCAAAATACCGACATTTATGTTGTTTTTCAGGGCTGCGGTCTGGAAAAGTGGGAGAACAATGCGAGGCGATCGTCCGTTTCCCTCGCCTATTCGAAAAATATCCTTTTCCCATTCTAATCAACTCATCGTTCCTAAAACTGGCGGACGTTTTTCGTATGGGCAACAACTTCCTTCGATTATGGGTATTACGCGTTTGCCAACAAAGCGAGAAGCATTTAGACAAGATTTTGAACGTAGACGAGTTTCTAAGAAGAGTGTTCAGTGTGTTACATTCTAATGATCCTGTGGCAAGAGCTTTGGCTTTGAGAACTCTTGGCGCTGTTGCGGGGATAATACCTGAGCGGCAAAATGTCCATCATGCGATCCGTAGAGGACTTGACAGTCATGACAATGTGGAGGTTGATGCTGCTATATATGCTACTACAAGATTTGCTGCTCATTCTAAGTAAGTATTAGCCTAGGAATCTATTAATACAAATATTAATCAAACTTTTAACAACAAATTAACAAATATCGTATCAGTTTTCCTGCATATTACTTCAATAAAGAACTAAATTGTTGCTTATATAAAGAATAAATAAGTAATGAATATAAAATATAAATTAGCTTTGAAGATCCCAGACATATCTTGTCATACACACTTACAGTTAGAATTAAAATTGAAGACCAAAATGTTATTCTCAAATTATTAACATGTAAATTGTTGGAATGCAAGACAACTGAATAGATATTGCGTCTGGCTGGCAGGAGTTTTGCTGTAACTCAATAGGGTAATAAACATTCTATGCCAGACATCATTGCAAAAACAGTGTTGTCTGGCTCTGGCAGATTGCTGGAACTCAAAGGATTAATAAATAATAATAATAATAGCCCTGTAATGGTCTGTCCCATTACTGGGCATGGGCCTCTTCTAAGTGTGAAAACGTTTAGGCCAGAGTCCACCACACTGGCCCAGTGTGGGATGGTATACTTCACATATCTTCAAGAATATTATGGAGACCTCACAGTCAAGCAGATTTCCTCATAATGTTTTCCTTCGCTGGCATTGGCAGATTGCCGGAACTCGAAGGATTAATGCAGAGTTAATATGATTTCAGTGCATTTGCAGTAGCAATGTGCAACAAGCTGTGGGACATGGTGGACTGTGAGAGCACGGCTGCTGAACGCAGAGCTAAACTTGTCAGAGCTTTGAGGACTGTGCATGGTGGAGGTAATTTCAACTGTCACTTTTAGAGACACATGAGTTCCACATTGTTGACCAACATTGCCATTGTTATGCTCATAAATGGGTGACTATTTAGAAATTAAACTACTTTATTCGGGTACTAGACAAGCCATGGCTACTGAAAAGCAACCAAAATGTTGGTAAATGTGTAAACTTAAATATAAATAGTCTCATTAAGTTAAATCGCTTAATTAGCAGTTAAGTTTTTTTTAATGGACCATACCTAAAAAATTAAAAAATAATAAAAATTATTTATTACCAAAAGAGTACAATCTTTCACATAGAATCCATTGGTCCCACACTAGGCAAGCCTGTCCTGTATCCACAGGACATGCCTTATTCCGATTACAATAATTGAAATTGAAATACAATTTTGGCTCAATCACAATCAACAAAAGTAAATTTACAAACAATTTAAGGTAAGTATGTATGTACGTATTTCTAATCTATAGGTAAAAACAATATTGATTGATATATTATGTATACAGAGTGATTTTGAAATCGTGTAATTCCTTTTAACCACGCATTCTACTGGTGATATAGAATAACCCTGACCATATTTTTATTTAATAAGAATTATTTTTTTTGAAAAATTATTGTTCCATTTTTTTCGTGAAATGGTGTCAGATAGTCATATATTAACCAACCGAGGCAATTTTATTTTTTTTCTAATTAAAATAAAAAAACATATTAATAATTAATGTCGTAAATAATAACGGGCGGTCCTTTTTATTGCCCCTTATTATTTACGACATAAGTTATTGTTATGTTATTATTTTTAAATTAGTAAAATATTAAGATTGTGTCAGGTGGTTAAAATATGACTATTTGAAATCATTTCATGAAAAAAATCTGTACTCTAATTTTGCCGAAACCATTATTCTAATTAAGAAAAAATATTGTCAGGGTTATTCTATATCACCAGTAGAATGCGTGGTTAAAAGGAATTACACGATTTCAAAATCACCCTGTATAAATGAAATACTCACTTTTAATATTATTATGTATAATGTAAACTCAAAGTTATCTGTTCTAAGCTAGGTGTATAAGTAGTTTTCCGTGGATTCATAATCCAGAGATGTAAGCCAATTTGTTGCCTTCACTTATGCCTCTCTGACAGAACACTGCCTAATATCACAGTACTTAACTACTTTGTTGTATACATAGCAATCAATAAATGGACTGAAACATCTTGCAAAAGATGTATTTACTTTGGGCACGTTAATTCGGTACACCCTATGTCTTAAAAGGTTCTGAAATTCTTTAACAATAGTAGGGTGATATGTTTAATATTTTTGAGATATATGTGTAAAATAAACATTATTATTATATTATTAACTGCACGGATGCCATAGTGGTTTGTGTGATCCACAAATGGTTGTTTTGAGTCTGGATGTTCTTTGTGTCCGTTGTGTTAATGTTAGTAAAGTCCCGCGATATAGGAATTATGCCTAGTGCGTGTGCGTGTACAAAGAACGTTAGTAAAAAATTTTTTAAAAAAAAGAAAAAGCAATACAATGTGATAGAATCCATAAAAAGTAGTTTCATTTTAATGTATAACATTCAGATAAAACGTAAGAGAATATTATAGGTGCCTATTTTACTAAAAATCTAATCTATACTTCTATACTAATAACGAACGGTTGAACGCGCTAATCTCAGGAACTACTAGCTCAAATCGAAAAATTATTTTACGGTTGGATAGCCTATTTATCGAGGAAGGTTACAGGCTATATAACATTACGCTAAGGTCCATGGGGGCGGCGCAGTAATTATTAACGCGTGTGAAACCGCGGGAACAGCTGGTATCTGATATATGTGAAACAAAAATAAGACAATTATAGAGCCAGTGCATCAAAATTTTCTGAAATATGGTCTTATACCTAATGTATCCTTTTTAGCCACTGAAATCTGATACCATTTACTACTAATATACATATTTTTTTGTTCATCAGCTGTTCGAGCACAAGGTGTCCTAAAGCTGCTTCGTTCATTGCTGGAGCGGTTCCCATCATCCAACACAGTGCGCGCTGCTATCACTGCACTTACCTACATTGCGGCTGACACCGTTGTGCATGTGCCTGACCAAGTACGTATTATTTTCGTAACAGAGCTATAGCCTATAGGCCTTTCGGTACACATAGCGACACATCAACCTAGACTGTTTGGAGTTTGAACTATTAGAAGTTGAACGCTGCGAATCGTGCGAGAGAGTGCGTTATATTTTTGTTATTTTGTCTCATTCAAGCTGAACGGGACGCGACGTTCTATCCTTACCATTACATCGACACCACTATGCACCGTCCCTTTCCAACAATTCTCTATTTTGTATGTAGCGTAGTTATGCGTATATAGGGTGTCTAACTTCATGTGTAACCGTGTGTACACAAGCGTTTAAATTCATAACTATACGTGCCTATAATTTTTTTTTTTGTTCGCTCTTGTTTGAAATTTCTACTTGATATAGTTAATGGACATGTCAAAAGTCTATATTTAGGCTGGTACTTTACAGTCCGGTAAAGGGCTTGGCAGAGATTTATTTAGGTGCTACATGCAAGTCTATGGCTGTTGTCCCTGTCCAGACTTGTTAAAAGACTAAATAGCCCATTGTTGTCTGACCATTGTTTGAAAGAGTTTTTTTGAGCTGTGTTTGTATTCTTATTGTAATATTGTTTATTATCTAAACTCAAATGTAACCATGTGACGAAAGAGACTGGTTCCCACAATACAGGGAATCCTAGTGAGGGGTCCAGTGCTTAAATGTAACATAAACTGGATTTTTATTGAGTACGTAAAGTTATTATTATTATTAAAGTTATTAAATCAAGCATATTGTCAGCACATACTTATGCCATGAACACAAATTGGCAATAAAAATAAAAATAGTATAATACTAATGAATTTGCTATTTAAAATTGTTATTTTGTATAGGTGGAGTTGCTACTAAGCATTGCCATGAACGATGCCCGTTCTTCAGTGCGGCGGGCTGCCCTCGTCGGTCTCCGTAAGCTCGCTGAGCACGCTGCGCTCTGGCCGGCGGACTGCGTCGAAAATTTAGTCAGAGCAGCCACTGACAGCCAGGATATGGAGCATACTATGTTGTGTCTTCAAGTTATGCAGGTATGTGACAGAATCCAAACCCTGTACCAATTAGAGGACGCAATTTGATAAGTTTAACAGTGATTTATGACCTAAATAAGAACTGCATTTTAGTCTTAGTCATAAACACACTTGTAGAATTTTTAATCGGTGTAAGTCGGTTTCCGATTAGTCAGGAGAAGTGGTGTTGTGAGCAGAAATGATACATTTCTTCTTATAATGTTACTATTTGTTTTTATCTTTCTAGTTTATATTATTATTTTGTTTTAATTTTTTTTTTCCTGTAAATCCAAATAAATCGTTTTTCTTTCTTAATTTTGCATTAGGACTTTAACAATATTGATATAATGCATGCAAAGAAGATCCATCATGAGACGAACTATTTGTACATATTGCAAGCGGTAATTGGTGTAGGGTAACGGTCACGACCGCTGTGAGCGGCAGCTTAGCGCTGGGAGGCGAGCGGTAAGATCAAATGTATAAAAATGTTTGAAGCACGTCACGAGATGCCGCTCATAGCGAAAACGCGCGCTGTTTTCTCCGAGTGAATCGCTACAGCGGCGCGCGGTGCCGGGAGCGGCGGGAACAAAAATACAAGTGAGTGAGTGCGACGTCACGATACACAGTGGCACGGACAACGGTGTAGAAGGGACGAACTCAGCAACGAAGCAAGTTACAAAATATATTAGACGATTTTGTGGCGGTAATGAATACCGAGGCATTTATTACTGAAATTTTAAATCGATCGCTTATAGGGATGTCAACATCCTCAACATAAATATAACAACGTGATTAAAAGGTTGTGGGAAGAAATTTCGCTTTAGGTATTTTTTATTCACTTCGTGCTCACCTTCCCTCATATTAAGAATATCTTGTTTTTAAAATATATTGCTTTCAAAACAGAGAAAGGATAATTTAGATAACGCTATGATTTTGAGAATATTCCGACTATCAAAATACGTCCACCTCGGCCGTCCCGCACGCCGCGCCGCTCGCCGCTAAGACCGAAGTCGTTACAACAAATTACGTATGCGTTAAACCGGCGAGTGTAATATCTAACTTTTAAGTTAGACAAGTGACAACAAGTAACAAAAGCTTTTGGAATACACACATACACAAACAACGGCTTCTGTACTTCAGCATTTTGCACGCATATACTAGATTTTGTCTACGGCTTCGCTCGCGTAAATGCAGGTTATGTTAGGTAAGTAGGTAACAGTACATTTTTCTAGATGAAAGGCACCCTATGTCCTTTCCTTTTCTGTTCCCTTGACAACGTGTATGCGAAACTAGCTGATCCGCGCAACTTCGTCTGCTTCACATAAGAGAATTTTCCCCATTTCTGCAACATTTTTCATTGTTGCTCCGCTCCTATTGATCGTAGCGTGATGTTATATAGCCTATAGCCTTCGTCGATAAATGGGCCATCCAACACTAAGAAGAATTTTCAAATCAAACCAGTAGTTCCTGGGATTAGCGCGTTCAACCAAACAAACAAACAAACTCGTCAGCTTTAAAATATTAGTATACATTATAATTCGCCACTCCTTCTCCATATAAACATTAACTGTGCCAAATTTCATACTCCTCCGTCCGTCCTATAATATAATAGATAATTTGTTAAGGTTTTGTACAGTCCGTACTAAATCGGGGGCGGGTTGCTAGTACCTAAACATCTATACTAATATAAGAAAGATTTTTTATTTGTTTGTAAAGATTTAACTTAAAAACTACACTACCGATTTTTAAAATTCTTTCTCTGTTGGAAAGCTTTATTATCACCGAGTAAAATAGACTATATTTTATTTTAAAAAATACTTTACTGACATAACCTAATCTACTTTTACACGAGCGAAGCCGCGGGAAAAAGCTAGTTAATTAATATTTTGAGGCATAACATAGTACAGAAACGTTAAAATGAACGGACTTCCAATTCGCATAGCTGTTCAAGGCAGTTGAAGCCAACAGTTTTACAAAGGACCTAAGAGATGTGTATCGTAAATATCACTATAACTACATATTGCAATATAAATCAAAGTCCCCCGCCGCGTCTGTCTGTCTGTCTGTTCGCAATAAACCCAAAAACTACTACTGATATATATATATTATATCAAATCAAATCAAAGCTTTATTTTGCAGAACATAAGTAGGTAGGTATAAAGCTCTTACAATTATATTAGTCTCATCAAATTCTGCTGTCTCAGCAGCATTCAAAATTAACACAGCAAATAATATGGATTAATTTCAGGAAAATCATAAATACAATCATGCTGTTTATATAATTATATGGTTAAAGATAAGATAAAGATAAAGATACTTTTATTTGCAAAAACATGTGTGAATAATAATACATTGACATGCTTATTATAGATGTTAGTTTACATGATTAGAACAACATGTTTTACCATGATTGGTGTACAAATATTAATTTTATGATGATGTTGGTTTGACGATTATACAATAATAATATTAATTTAAATTATAATTTATACTATTACAGAACATGAAATAAAATTACAAATGAATTAAAATTTAAATAAAAGTTAACAATTTATTACCAAATAAGAATATGCATCTAAATAGAATTGTCATTCAAAAATTCATCTATATTATAATAACATTTACCAGTCAAAAAGGCTTTTAATGTGTTCCTAAATACATTTGTATTTAATTGTTTAATTTCATTGGGAATTTTATTATAAATTATTGGAGCTTTACATATGATACTTTTATAAAGCAGTGCTTTTTTAGCTGGATGAATACAAAGTCTATGTATATTACGGCGATTACGTTTTACTTTATCACATAACCGAGGAAATAAATGGGTATTTTTTTTAACGAATAGTGCTGTTTCTAATATATAAAGCGACGGAAGTGTCAATATTTTATGTTTTTTAAATAGTGGCTTATAACTTTCAGTGCACTGAATGCCGAACATACCGCGTATACACCGCTTTTGCATTTTGAAAGCCATATCCTTATTTGTTGCATTGCCCCAAAAGATAATGCCATACCGGAGGGCAGACTCAATGAGACCATAGTATGCTAATATTAATGAATTGGTGTTAATAGACAGTGCAAGTTTATATAGTGCGTAGGAAAGGCTACTAATTTTTTTACAAAGGCTGTTAATGTGTTCGTTCCAATTTAACTTATTATCTATAATCAGGCCTAAAAATCGGGCAGTTGAGACTTCCTCTACTTTATGGTTATTTAGAATGACGTTTACGTTCAATGAATTTTGGGTTCTTTGTCCAAAATGCATTATATTTGTTTTTATGAGGTTAATTTTAAGATTATTATTATTTAACCATGTGATAATAGATATTAAAGATTCATTGATGTCAGATTCATATTGATTAATGTCCTTGCATGATATTGTAACAGTACTGTCGTCA
This sequence comes from Catocala nupta, assembly GCA_963675205.1. Taxonomy (NCBI): domain Eukaryota; kingdom Metazoa; phylum Arthropoda; class Insecta; order Lepidoptera; family Erebidae; genus Catocala; species Catocala nupta. Next base: position 27,633,179 of record OY776093.1, read on the forward strand.
GCAAATAACGTCATAGGGTGTTTCGTTGCCTTTGGCAAGTCGTTAATATATATAATAAACAAGAGAGGTCCTAATACGCTACCTTGCGGCACCCCGTATGTTATGTAGCGCTTCATAGAGGTATATGCCTTAACAGTTTTTGTTTTTGGATCGACTCTATTAATTACTGTTACCTGCTGTCGGCCCATAAGATACGAGCGAATTAAGTTTGAAATATTACCCCTAATACCGTAGGCTTCCATTTTTGTTATTAATATATCATGATCCACATAGTCAAAGGCTTGTGACATATCACAGTAAATAGCAGAGACGGGTGACCTTTTGTCAATGTTACATATAACATTTTCAATGAAATCGTAGATTGCCATATTTATGGTTTTATTTTGCCGAAAGCCTTTCTGTTCACTACATAAAATTTTGTTTTTTTCAAAATAGGTACATAATTCATTATAAAGATATTTTTCAAAAATTTTTGAAAGGATTGGCAGAAGTGCTATTGGCCTGTAATTCTCCATTAACTGTTTATTTTCTTTCTTGAATAATGGTTTTATAATGGAAAGTTTTAAGTCGTCTGGAAATATTCCTGATGATATTGATAAGTTAATCATATAACTTAGGGGCTCACTTATTTCCTCGTTTACTATTTTAATAATTTTTGTACTAATATTATCATGGCCGACACTATTTGTGTTTTTTAGGCTTTTTATAATTTTATTTATTTGATAAGATGTACAAGGTGCAAGAAACATAGAGCTTAGGTGGTTATTAATTAAATGGGTGACTTTTTCTCCAGTACCTAAAAGTGGTTTTACCTTGTCTATAAAATAGTCATTGAACGCGTTGGCTATTTTTACAGGATTATTGCAATTCTTATCACCTATTTGTATATTGGCAATCGATTCTTTAGGAACATTGAGCCTTGATTTATTTATAATGTTCCATGCGGTTTTACATTTATTACGTGAGGTTTTTATCTTGTAATTATTTTGAGCACGTTTTGTTAAAGTTACAATTTTTTTAAATACTTTACAGTAGTTAGCATATTTCAGTTTATTTGCTTTTGTCGGGTTTATTCTTAACTTCCAAAGCAGATTTTTCTTATTTTTACTGCAGATTTTTATTCCTCGTGACACCCATTTTGGTTTACTGTTGACTTTTAATATATACTTAAATTCCGGAAAACAGAGATCGTAAAATAGTTTAACATCACTAATGAAATTTTTATAAGCTTCATTGGGGTCAGTAGTGTCGTAAACATTAGCAAAGGATAGATTCTTGATACACATTTGGAATTTCTTTATATTACCGGGGCTAAAATACGTTTTATGATACGCCAACAATTTAAAGTTGGTGTTTTTTTGACTGGTATTTTAATTAGTTGGGCGGTATGGTCCGATAGACCCAATTCTAAAACTTTCAATTTACACCCTTTTACAAAGTTATGTGCGAAATTATCTATGCATGTTTGACTGGAAAGTCTTGTCGGTTCATGTATTGCCAACTTAAGATTATAATTTAACAATATACATTCAAAATCTAGGGTAATAATATTGGTCTTTAAAACATCTATATTAAAATCACCGGCAATTAATATATTCTTACAGTTAAATTTTACAATATGGTTCAGAGTTTTTTCAAGCCTATCAAAAAATGTGTACAAATTGTTTAGTTTCGGTACTCTGTACATGCATATTACCAAAACATTATAGTCAACCAATTCAACTGCACAACATTCAAAAGTATTCTCAAGACAAAATTGCTGAATTTCGGTATAATTCCTGAAATTATGTCCATTTTTCAGTAAGATGCATGTACCTCCACGTTTACTTCTCTGTCGACTGTATGACGACGCCAAGGTGTAGTTTTGTAGGCATAGATTTGACTCATGCCCAGCCATCATGAAATGCTCAGTTATGCATATAGCATCCACATCTGTATTGTTGTCTCTCAGTTCTTCTAAATTAATAGTTAATGAATCTGATTTAGAGAGCAGTCCTGCTATGTTTTGGTGAAGAATGTGGATATATTTTTCAGAGAAAAAACTGGGTATTTCCGTCTTCTTGGGCGATTTCTATGGATTTTGTGTTTATGTCAATTTTATCAAAAATTTTCATGTCAATTGAGATATTATTCATTATACGATCATAAATATTTTTTATTCCATGTCTATTTATTTTGCCAGTGGAATAAGAAAACATGTCCAATGTTAGATCATAATTACTGTCTGTTCAAAGCAATATGTGCAAAAAGTTGTACATAGGCTCGATAGATGGCGTGAGCGTCGAATTAGAAGTCGCTATCGTTGTTTGCACACGGCTAGTATATAAGGATCAGTGAACTTTGCAAATGTGAACAATTCTATTACATTAGATCAGGCGACAAGTTGTGTTTTATTTTAACTCCAACATCTAAGTCGACCACAAATAGGACAAATAGTGTTGTTCCGCAAAAATAAAGTATCAGCAAGTTTGGTACTTTAACATTTGGTCCTACCGAGCCGGAAGCTCTAAGGCATTTTTGAGATCAACTCGTACTAGCAGTGGATCGCTGTGCAACGGTACGAGTCAACTGCGACGGACATCGTCGCGTGTGCTGAGCAGCTGACGGAAGAGTTCGGCGTGGTAGCAGCGCGAGTGACGGCCGCGGCAGATCAACGAATCTACAGTTCGCAGTTGTTTGAAGTTACACAACAGCAAAGGGCACCATCGACGATTTTTGAGCAGTGAGTGTGAAGTGCAACTGTGAGTACATTTTATTTCTTTGTTTATACGAGGCAAAGGACCTTTAAATTTTAATTTTCAATTTATTTGAATTTGAACTTTATTTACTTCAAGAAAATACTTAAAAGAATTTAAACTGAAGTTTGGACTTGTAAAAATTTGTGTTTAGTTATAGTAACTTAGAATAATTTTAAAAGAAGTTTAGACTTAGAGAAAAGTGTGTTTGTGGTAGTAAATTGTAAATATTTATCTTTAAAAAGTTATGGTAGTTAGAACTTAGAATAGTTTTATAGAAAACGGGGGAACGGGGAACCTATGCCGGTTTGCCGCCGATAGTAAGATTAACTTAAAAACACTTGTAATATTTTTGGGAATCGTTGGACTTAGAAAGTATTGCTTATTGCTAAACTTGCATATTTTAGTGCGCATTTTGACTTGTATTTTATTGTTGTATTGTGCTTATGTGTACTTGTAGGACATTGATGTCAAATTAAAGGCCTTTTTGCTTACTTTTGATTTATCTTAATCAATCAATTTTAAAGCCTTTTGCTTGTCCTTATTAACCTTAATAAGTTCAATTTACAGCGTGCTATTATTTTATTAAATCATCATGGAAGGTTTAGTTCAAGTTGTATCAAATTTACATAGGAATATACAAAAAGGTTACACTAATTTTAAAAAGAGTCCAAAAGGAAGGGTTACTTTAGAATATGTAGAAACTAGACTAGAGCTTTTGGAGACCAATTGGTTAAAATTTGGGGATGCCTATTCTAAGCTTCAGGAACTATCGTTGGAAATAGATCAAAAGTTGTTGGATATGTATGACTCCACAGAAGATATATATGTGGATTATAAAACACTTATGAAATCAAAAATCAACCAAATGTCGACAAAGTCATTGCGAGAGATTACATCGGCTAGTCCTAATCAGGCCCCGCAAAGGTCTACATTTGTAAAATTACCAAAAATAACTATTCCTACATTCTCTGGCAAATATAGTGAGTGGACTACGTTCAATGATTTGTTCAAATCATTAATACACAAAAATGAGTCCCTCGACGACTGCCAAAAATTACATTATTTGAAAAATAATCTCACTGGGGAAGCTGAACAATTAATAAGGCACACCCCAATAAGCGATGCCAATTATGCTCAGTGTTGGGCTATATTAGAGAGGCGTTACAATAACAAAAAATATCTTGCTCATTGTATTTTAAAACGTTTATTTAGCCAAAGACGTTTACATGTTGAATCGGGTTCAGGTCTTAAAGAACTATTCGACACTACGAATGATTGTTTGAATGCGCTCAAGAACTTGGATATTGACGTCAGCACGTGGGACATTATCATTATCGAGATAGTTGCATATAAATTAGACTTTGAGACGCGTAAACAGTGGGAATTAAGTATTAACCCTACTGGTACGAATGAGTTGCCAACGTTTGAACAATTTCGGTTATTTATCGAAAATCGTTATCGCGCGCTAGAATTTATAGAGCCACACAAGTCGTCAGTTCGCCAGGATAAAACATCTCAAGTTCATAATTCGAAAGCTATGTTGGTCACGAATCCATCCTTTATGAGTTGTGAATATTGTCAGGAACCGCACAAACTTTGTTTTTGTAAAAAGTTTGCAAAGGAGCCTATCAACAGTAAACGGGAGTTTGTAGCTAAAAATAATATATGTTTTAATTGTTTAGGCAGTAACCACATGGTGTCCGATTGTAAAAAACTAACTTCATGTAAAGTTTGTAAAAAGCGTCACCATTCCCTGTTGCATCCTAATGGAGATACAAATCACACGGGAAATGAAACTCCAGCAAGGTCTCCCAGCGATCAACCAAGCACCTCAGCTAGTGATTTGTCTCTAGTCTCGTGTCTATCTACAGGCACAGTCGCCAAGCCGCGACAAGTATTGTTGGCCACAGCTTTAATAAAGGCTGAGTCTAAAACTGGAGACCATCAAATAGTCCGAGCCTTACTGGACCAAGGCTCACAGGCGTGTTTTATAACAGAGGCCACGGTACAATTGCTTAGCCTTAAAAGAATTCCTATTCAAGGAACGATTACAGGGCTAGGCAACAATAGTGCAACCATAGCAAGACATATGGTATATTTGTCGATCCAGTCGCGCGCGAATCCAAAATTTACACTTCTGATAAGTGCATATGTGTTGAGCAAAATAACCGCTTATTTGCCCGACCAACACAAAAATTCTAACCATTTTGACTGGTTTGACACTAAGGGTCTATATCTCGCTGACCCAGAGTTCAACACACCCAATAAGATAGATATTCTTTTGGGCGCTGACGTATACGGTTGCATCATGAAGGAAGGTATGATGAAAAGTCCTTCAGGTTCTCTCATCGCTCAGAACACTGCCCTCGGGTGGATCCTGTCAGGTGCAATTTGTACTGCAAGCAAAGACAAATTAGAAACAAGAACTATAAGCGTAATGCACGCACAAATTAATGAAGATCAACTTCTCAAGAAGTTTTGGGAGCTAGAAGAACAAATAAATACCAAGAATATACTTACCACAGAAGAAATGAAATGTGAAGAGCTGTACAGGCAGACCACTAAAAGGGACGAACATGGCAGATATGTAGTCAGGTTACCTTTTCGTGAAGAAGATCCTGCTTGTAAATCTGGCAATTCGAGACGCATAGCCGAAACACGATTTAGGTCATTAGAAAAAAGATTAAACAGGAATCCAACTTTAAAAGACCAGTATACTCAGGTAATAAAAGAGTACCTGCAGTTAGGACACATGAGACCTGTAAATAAAAATGATTTAATAAGACAGGAAGCCGTCTACCTTCCACATCACGCTGTGATAAGAGAAGATAAGACTACTACAAAAGTTAGAGTAGTCTTCAACGCTTCCGAAAAGAACAGTAAGGGTGTTTCTCTAAATGATACTCTGATGGTCGGCCCGACACTTCAAGCTGATCTTCGGCACACGATCCTAAGGTGGCGTCTTCATGCAGTCTGTCTCGTAGCGGACATTATCAAAATGTACCGTCAGGTAAAAATAGCGGATGAAGATACCATGTATCAGCGCATACTCTGGCGAGATAGCCCAGATATGCCAATTCAAGATTATGAATTGCTGACTATTACATTTGGCACCGCCTCCGCACCATACCAAGCCGTAAAGACCTTGCATCAGACGACATACGATGAGGGCGAAAACTATCCCGTAGCTTCAGATATAGTACTAAATTCATTCTATATGGATGATTTAATGACTGGCTGCGACAGCGTTGAAGAAGGTACAGAAATATATAGACAAATGACAAAATTATTAGGAAAAGGTGGTTTTATATTACAGAAATGGAATAGCAACAATCAAGACATGTTAAAAGCAATTAATTCTTTGGAAACTAATAACATTAAAGAACAAAATGATGAGAGGAAAAATCAAAAACGGAATAAAGATAATATATTAGTAAAGAACAATAGCGATGAGATCAAAGATGAAAAGAAAATAGCAGTGAAATCAGACAGCACCATTAAAATCCTAGGACTTACCTGGAACCGTCGCGACGATGTGTTTCAATATGCTGTGAATCTTCCACCTACATCTGCCGTTCCTGTTACAAAAAGAGCCGTAATATCTGAAATAGCAAGATTATTTGACCCGTTAGGATGGCTATCACCTTGCATAATAGTAGCTAAAATCTTCATTCAGAAATTATGGCTTGCAGGGATTCAGTGGGATGAAACACTCCCGGTCGAATTATTAACAGAATGGAGTACTTACCGGAATGAGTTGTCGCTAGTCAGCAGAAAGCAAATACCTCGCTGGATTCGCTCCAAATCAGGTGATAATTTAGAACTCCATGGGTTTAGTGATGCCTCCAAGGCAGCATATGCCGCTGCAGTCTATCTACGGAGTACAGATGTCACAGGCACGATACATGTCTCGTTGCTTGTTGCTAGGACGAAGGTTGCGCCAATCAAGCAAGTCAGCATCCCTCGTTTAGAGTTATGTGGTGCAGTATTGCTGGCAAAATTATTAAAAGAAACTGCTGATGTCTTGAATATACCACAGGACAAAATTACCGCATGGACTGATTCCACGGTTGTACTAGCTTGGCTAAACAGTCACCCGAGTAGGTGGAAGACGTTTGTCGCTAATAGAACTGCTGAGATACTAACAACAATGACATCAGCACAATGGTTTCACGTCTCTGCTAATGACAACCCGGCTGATTGTGCTTCACGAGGGTTGATGCCGAGTTCGTTTATAGAGCACAAATTGTGGTTCTTAGGATCATCCTTTTTGAAAAATAAGGAAATAAATTATAAAAGGCCAAAGGACTTATCGCTTAAGTTAGAAGAAGCCGCCAAAACACATTTAGCTGTAGTACCCGATGCTTGTATCTTGGAAAGATTTTCTTCATTACCTCGACTGTTAAGGGTTATAGCATATTGTCGTCGAGTTTTGAATAGAGGTGAAAATCCTGCAAGCTATTTATTAAAAAGGGAAATTGACGAAGCTTTAAACGTTTGCATAAAGGAAACACAGAAGAAGTTGTTTCCTTTAGAGTATACACAACTACAGGACAAGGGCGAGGTAAAATTAAGAACGAGCAAAATCAAATCATTATGCCCATATCTCGATGATAAAGAGATTATGAGAGTCAGAGGTAGATTAGAAAGGTCACAGTTAGATGAACAGAATAAACATCCAATTATTCTGCCTGCTACTCATCTAACAAATCTAATTGTAGCTGATGCTCACAATAAGACGCTGCATGGCGGTCCTCAATTAATGCTTAACTATTTGCGTACAGCTTACTGGATTGTTGGAGCCAGAAATCTCATTAAGTCTCACGTCCGTAAGTGTGTAACATGCGTTAAAAAGAGAGCAGACAGTAAAACCCAGTTAATGGGGTCTTTACCTTCAGTCCGATGCACACCCGCAAGACCGTTTCTGCACAGTGGTGTTGATTACGCTGGCCCCATAAACGTCAGGACAACCAAAGGGTGGGGATACCGTTCATATAAAGGGTACATCTGTCTATTTTTATGCATGTGTACTCGTGCCATACATCTGGAGGTGGTTAGCGACATGAGTTCGCAAGCATTTCTAGCTGCCTTCAGACGTTTTGTGTCACGGCGTGGTCACTGTGCCAAGTTATGGAGTGATAACGGGACTACATTTGTAGGAGCATCTAAGGAGTTGCAGCATTTGAAGTCTGTTCAATCAAATATAGCAGAACAGTTGGAAGCCCAAGGTACTGAATGGCACTTTATACCTCCACATGGGCCAAATTTCGGTGGCTTGTGGGAAGCAGGTGTAAAGTCTACCAAATTCCACCTCAAACGCGTTGTTGGCGAATCGACACTTACGTATGAAGAATTAAGTACATTTTTAAATCAAGTAGAGGCATGTTTGAATTCGCGACCAATGAGCTTACTTAATGCAGGGGATCCTGGTGAACCGATACCGTTAACCCCGGGACATTTTTTAATTGGAGAACCAATCGTGTCTGTGCCAGACAACACGTACGAAGGTTCTAACGTAGATTGTTTATCACGGTGGCAGTTCGTTCAAAGGATGCTCCAATCCTTTTGGAAGCGGTGGTCAACGGAATATCTTTCCCATCTCATGAACCGTTATAAATGGTCTACACGAGTTCCTGAACCTAAAGTTGGAGATATTGTCTTAATTAAAGAAGACGATATGCCACCAAGTCGTTGGTTGTTGGGTCGCGTACAACAAAAACATCCCGGTAACGATAATGTCACCCGTGTGGTCACGTTGCGTACCAAATCTTCAATTTTGAAAAGACCTACCTCTAAATTATGCATTTTACCCATCGCAGATTAATGAATTATTATTCCTATCATTTATTCATTTATAGATCAATTGTTTAATTTTATTGATTTTAGTAATTCTATACTTATACCAATGTTATTTAAGAGTTCATAACTTCAGAATTGTTTTTTTTAGTGTATTTGTAAGCTATCGATTGTTAAAAAACATCTTTGTTATTTAATTTTTATGTAGATTTAATTTACTTTGTTCAAATTGTATAAAGATTGATGTTGATTGGCAATGGTATTTGTAAACAAAATGTCAATAATGCAGATTTTAAGTTATGTTAATGAGCTAATTAAGGACATTCAGCACTAAATGTCCTTGGTGGGCGGTATGTTCAAAGCAATATGTGCAAAAAGTTGTACATAGGCTCGATAGATGGCGTGAGCGTCGAATTAGAAGTCGCTATCGTTGTTTGCACACGGCTAGTATATAAGGATCAGTGAACTTTGCAAATGTGAACAATTCTATTACATTAGATCAGGCGACAAGTTGTGTTTTATTTTAACTCCAACATCTAAGTCGACCACAAATAGGACAAATAGTGTTGTTCCGCAAAAATAAAGTATCAGCAAGTTTGGTACTTTAACACTGTCAAATATGTAAGCATAGTCATTGTTTTGTATGTCAAGATATAATAAATTATTAAACATTTCAACCTTAAAGTTATATATAGGTGCTCCTGTAATGTATGTCGGTAAACAGATTATTTTGTTAGTATGTGTCACTTTTTGTAGCGATTCCTTAATGATATTGATCGTATTTATATGATATGTCTCGGCTTTGATATCATTTTCCCCTATGAGGAATATGCAGTAATCATTCATAGAAAAATTTTTCAATTTAGTTTCAATGTCACATAGCAGCTCTCTTATAGTTCCATTTGGGATAACGTAATGGCAGTAATCAAAATAGTCCGCGAAGACGTCTTCAATTTGAGATATTGATTTATTCGTCTTTATACTACTGAAAATATATAGTTTGTTCTTTGGTTTGCAGGTTTTTACATGTGACTCTTTTTTACCATGGTTAATAGTTTTATCATTCTTTGTAATATGAGGAGTCAAATTTTTCTTGATTTTCGTCTGAACTTCATAACAAGTTTGTGTCGCTTTATTATGCGTTTGAATAAGGTTTTGGCCGCCGTCACTATGGGTTTCGCATATGTTATTAATTTGTTTATTGTTTATCTTGTGAAGTGTTTTGAATTTCCGACCTGATGAAGGTGTTAAACTTTTTCTCTCCGGTGTTAAACATATATTTTTGCAAGTATTTACGGTCTTAATCATATTTTGTAGATCGGATTTTAGACGAAAGTTTTCTACATTTAAGTTCTCTATTTCTTGATGAGCACTCTGTAGTTGCATCGTTAGTGTTTTAATTTGTTCACTCATTTCATTTATTATACAACTATTGCCATCTAAGCTATCCGGTATACTCATCATAGTACTGTCAAATATTGTTTTCTCCTGTGATAAGTTAGTGAGGTCACTTAATGAGCTTGTTCTACAGGGTTTGCGGTAGGTAATGTTGTTGTTTGATAAATTGTCCATTTTTGCTTTAAATGCTCAAAGACTCCAGCGCCCTCTCTTTGAAACTCGTTCAAACAGTGTATTTTGATATATTTCTTCCTATGAACAATTTGTTGAAGAAATCTCAAAAAGACAAACTTTGGCGAGATTTGAACTCACGGCAAGTAGCGCGCCGTGTTTAAGCCACTCGACCGTGATAACGTTAGCAATAGTAGGCGAAATTATCGAATGCTTTCTACGTCTACGTGTTTTTGAATAAGTACAAATCGGTTACGGTGACTCATGCCTCAGGAATTTTTTCTAAGTTTATTGCACTGTTTAACTTGAAGGCAAATCACTGTTTTTAGTTATCTTACGATTTGTATTCACTTTTTATTGCTTATAACGTCACAATATATTAAGAAATGATTGGTTGATAGTTATTGTTGATTATTTGCACTTAATTTTACTGTATTTTGGTTGTTTCACTTTCAGAAAAATAAGTTTATATTTTGTCACTTTTAAGGGTTATTATTATTTGTAAACACTTCCACACGTGAATTGATGTTCTAGTCACAGAATTAACTTAAATTTATAAGAAATAATACACAATTACTATTTTAAATTAAATATTGTTACGGAGCTGTTTATAAGTTTACTTTACTGGATGGTGGCGCCATCTAGTTTGTTATTACTGGAATATAAATAAAATTTAACATTGTTTATTATTAATTAAATATGCACATGGCATATGTTTACATTATATTACTATCAATTAAATAACGGTTTATGGCATGGTACCTAACTCTTTTCAATTAACATTTGTTTCATTTTATTATTAAATATATACACACTATCTAAAATATCGAGCACTGTTATAGGTAAACGATTGTACAATCGAACAGCAATACAAAGTGCACTCTTCATTTATTAAGACTGTTTTATTTTTGGGCATACGTATTTCAAAGCCACGCCTCTTACTATTAAGGTTTATAAATAAATTAATATGTTTGCGCACAAATACGACAGATTCCAATATGTAAATGCATGGCTGTCGGTTTCGACTGCTCGGACACTGTGTCGTAGAGGAAAAACGACTACATCAACATTACGAAAGAATTTGTAAAACACTAAAAATTAAAGTCGCAGATTCGTAGATCCAATATTCAGAAAGTTGTAAAGGTTTAATCATGGCCGCGCAGTCAAAACGTGGAGAACCGCGCGGCCATGCAGTTATCTAAAACGGAGATTAGTAAAGATCCCATTGTTTTAGCTAACCACTGATATGATTTCGAAGAAAATGTAGACAACATGATTAAAGTCCTAATGTTTGAACTTCACGACTTACAGAACTTATAACCTATAACACAAGTTAGAGGAAGGGTGACCAAGATTTAGGGTGCATCCATGAGAAATTTCTGACATTAGTAATCTATATTCGACACAATCAAAAGCTTTTGATAGGTCCACGAACAGCGCACATGCCTGCTTGCATTTTTCCATTTCAGGTAAAATTGTGCTTAAAAATTTATAAAATGCCATATCGTTTGATTTGTTATTTTTAAAGCCAACATATTCTTCACAAAATAAGTGATTAATTTCAAAGTAGTTATACATTATATTATGAATAACTTCATCAAATATTTTTAAAAGTACTGGCACAAAAGCAATTAGATGATAGTAATTCATGCCACATTTGTTATTTTTCTTAAATAGTGGCTTGATGATTGTTAGTTTTAATTTGTTAGGGAAAATACCTTGTGATTCAACCTTTTGTCTGACCCTTGCAACTAAGATAAATGTAAATTCAGTAAATGTTATAAAGTCACTAACACCTTTGACGTTTATAAGTGTTAGTTTGTGACCTAAGTTAATAAATGATTTTTTGACTTTGTCTTACTGAGCGGATTTTCATGCGGTTGTTACCAATAGACAGAGTGATTCATGAGCATGGTTTAGATGTATTATTTTTTGTTAAGGTTTAAAAGACTAGTAGTAAATAAGAAGTAATGTTTGTCAGAAACTGGTGGCGTGTCCAGCAGTGTGTGCGGCGGCGGCGTCGCCGACGGGCGGGTGCGCGGCGCTGCGGCGCTACTGCCGCGACCTGGCGCTCAGCGCGCACCTGCGCCGCGCCGCCACCGCCGCTGACGTGCTCACCATGCTCGTCGTGCATTGGTAACTACTACTTGTATCATACTGTATCTATAGCATTGTAGCGACACTGCTGACGCTTTAGTTTTATACAGTCAGGTACAAATATCCAGTTGGCGCGCGCGGCAGTTGTCTCCCCACAACCACTAAGTTAGATCGTAGCACAATGTGTATATTTATATTATAACTGGTACCAGTGAATACAATGTGATAGAATATTATATTATATTATATTTCAATAAAAAGGTCTTAAGAATTCAGCAAAATGCAAATTTTATGATATAATTCTACTATGCTTATTCTTCTTCTTCCTCTCAATGGTTCTTCTTGTGTGAACTATTTATTATTTGTATAATATTTCATAGGAATAGCCGTACAAAGCTCAGATATTGTGCAAGTGCTCGGGCAAGAAGGGCATACCAACAAATGTGACATTTTCTGCTCCAGCTCACCTCAGTCACACTCAAGAAGGCCGGGTTCCTGATTTTCCTGAACCTCCACCTACACAAGTTAATTCTATAGTGGCCAACTATGCTGCTTTTCACTCAATAATAATAGGTATATGTATTTTGTTCCAGTTATGAGGAGAGTCTTCCAGTGGACGGATCTGAGCTGATGTTGGCGCTAGAAACTTTAGTGATCGCAACTGGTGCTGATGACAATCCCAATAATATCAAACCTCTGAGAGTAGCCCTACGCTGCTTAGTAAGATCTTTATACATTACACATTTAAATGTTTTATATACAACTTGACTTTAACTGCAATCATACCTGAATGATTAAATTTTAGTACATATTCCATTATGCCATACTGTGTACTCATATCTATGATGTTATTGCCTTTCACGTAATACGCATCTATCAAATCCACATTTTAAAGTATATTATACACTGCATTCAATATCGTTACCTTCTTAAGGAGATTTTTTTTTCTCATTTTCTTAATTTTTTACGGGCTTTTGCAGATTGTGCTCATCAGTCCAATCGTATCCTAGTTACATTTTTGCGTAATCATTTAAAATAATAAGTTGTGACATTAAAATCTATACGACTATGTATTCTGGATAACATGTTGCTAGTTGGGTATCACAGGGCTCGATACTGGGTCCTTTCTTATTTAAATATCCTGTGGGATTACTTATTGTAATACTGATTAATTTAAATTATTTATTAAAATATGCTTAATTTAAAAGCAAATTATTGATACTCATAATTTTAATAATAAATCTAGTCATGTATCTAAGTGTAAAAATGTCAATCTTGTGTTACTTAGGTGCAGCTGAGTAAAGCGTCAGCAGAAACATACGCGGCACGCACGGCGGAAGTGTGTGGCGCAGCACTGCAGCGCTGTCGCCGAGCTGCTGCGCAGCGCCCCGCCGCGCTGCTAGAAGCGCTCGGAGCGCTCGGCGCCGCGCCGCACGACAAGCACCTGCTGGCGCCCGCCATGCCGGCGCTGCACCACGCCCTGGACTTGCATCTGCAAGCGCGCAGGTACGTACATACTTGCGCCCCGCCGCGCTGCTAGAAGCGTTAGGAGCGCTCGGCGCCGCGCCGCACGACAAGCACCTGCTGGCGCCCGCCATGCCGGCGCTGCACCACGTCCTGGACTTGCATCTGCAAGCGCGCAGGTACGTACATACTTGCGCCCCGCCGCGCTGCTAGAAGCGCTCGGAGCGCTCGGCGCCGCGCCGCACGACAAGCACCTGCTGGCGCCCGCCATGCCGGCGCTGCACCACGCCCTGGACTTGCATCTGCAAGCGCGCAGGTACGTACATACATGCGCCCCGCCGCGCTGCTAGAAGCGCTCGGAGCGCTCGGCGCCGCGCCGCACGACAAGCACCTGCTGGCGCCCGCCATGCCGGCGCTGCACCACGCCCTGGACTTGCATCTGCAAGCGCGCAGGTACGTACATACATGCGCCCCGCCGCGCTGCTAGAAGCGCTCGGAGCGCTCGGCGCCGCGCCGCACGACAAGCACCTGCTGGCGCCCGCCATACCGGCGCTGACCATGCCCTGGACTTGCATCTGCAAGCGCGCAGGTACGTACATACTTGCGCCCCGCCGCGCTGCTAGAAGCGTTAGGAGCGCTCGGCGCCGCGCCGCACGACAAGCACCTGCTGGCGCCCGCCATGCCGGCGCTGCACCACGCCCTGGACTTGCATCTGCAAGCGCGCAGGTACGTACATACATGCGCCCCGCCGCGCTGCTAGAAGCGTTAGGAGCGCTCGGCGCCGCGCCGCACGACAAGCACCTGCTGGCGCCCGCCATGCCGGCGCTGCACCACGCCCTGGACTTGCATCTGCAAGCGCGCAGGTACGTACATACTTGCGCCCCGCCGCGCTGCTAGAAGCGTTAGGAGCGCTCGGCGCCGCGCCGCACGACAAGCACCTGCTGGCGCCCGCCATGCCGGCGCTGCACCACGCCCTGGACTTGCATCTGCAAGCGCGCAGGTACGTACATACTTGCGCCCCGCCGCGCTGCTAGAAGCGTTAGGAGCGCTCGGCGCCGCGCCGCACGACAAGCACCTGCTGGCGCCCGCCATGCCGGCGCTGCACCACGCCCTGGACTTGCATCTGCAAGCACGCAGGTACGTACATACTTGCGCCCCGCCCCGCTGCTAGAAGCGCTCGGAGCGCTCGGCGCCGCGTCGCACGACAAGCACCTGCTGGCGCCCGCCATGCCGGCGCTGCACCACGCCCTGGACTTGCATCTGCAAGCACGCAGGTACGTACATACTTGCGCCCCGCCCCGCTGCTAGAAGCGCTCGGAGCGCTCGGCGCCGCGTCGCACGACAAGCACCTGCTGGCGCCCGCCATGCCGGCGCTGCACCACGCCCTGGACTTGCATCTGCAAGCACGCAGGTACGTACATACTTGCGCCCCGCCCCGCTGCTAGAAGCGCTCGGAGCGCTCGGCGCCGCGTCGCACGACAAGCACCTACATAAGTGCGTACATACATGCGTCCCGCCGCGCTGCTAGAAACTCTTACACTAATAACTATAGAAAAATCTGCCTTCTCAATAACCTACAACTCATTCACCTTTGTTCGCGACTAAAACTGAGTACCTTTGAGTTTGACAAAATATAAGTACAAAACATATTATAACGATATCATCTTGTACGTCCCTCGTACAAGATGATATCGTTATAATATGTTTTGAAAAGTTCGAAAAGTTCGTCGTATATTTGTCAAACTGCCCTTATTTTAAATCATGTACCTTTATTCAATAATAATCGTATAAAATTTCATTCGTTTGTTTGCATTAGTTACGATTCCTCATGCGTACCCGTTACAGAAGAAGTGATTTTTTTTTAAAATGGAAGTGCTCTAAATATATATTTCTTGTAATTAAATACCTGAATAAAAAATGTCTAGCACCAAAATCAATTCATGGAGACATGTTAGCAACTTTAGGTGAATCTGTGCAGATTCACCTAAAGTTGCTAGTTTATATGCTACTGTGAAAAAGTGGGTTGCGAAGTTTAAACGTGGTCGGGAGAGCGTTGAAGGGTCATCTTCGTAGTGGTCGACCATTAACGTCAACGGTGGTTGATAACGATAACATTGAAAAAATTTGTGATATAATTTAATCCTATCGGCGATTGACTGTTAAGGAGATCTAGATCGAGATCGAGATCTCTCAACGAAACGAACGCATCAAAAACAAAAACGCACAAAAACGCGTTCGCCTAGCGATATCTCGCGACTGCTTAGAGTTATTTGAGGCTGACCCGCAGGAATTTTTTGAAGGATTTGTGACCATGGACGATACCTGGTTTCACCACTTTGCTCCAAAGACAAAAATGCAGTCTTAGCTATGGAAAAGACCAGGATCTCCTATTCCGAAAAAGGCAATGATGGTTTTATACGCCGGAAAGGTAATGGCTTATTTTTTCTGGGATTCAAAGGGTATAAATTATGGTGGATTACTTAGGAAAAGGCGAAGCTACAAACTCTGCTTATTACTGTAATCTACTGCAAAATTTAAGAGAGGAAATTAAAGAAAAACGGCCTGGTTTGTTGAGAACAAAAATTTTGTTTCATCAGGATAATGCGCGAGTCCACACATCGGTTCAAACTATGGCAGAAATCCATCAGTGTGTCTTTGAATTATTACCCCACGCCCCATATTCAAAGCTAGTATATAAGCATTGCCAGGCCGGTGGAAAAAGTGTGTTGAAATCGGAGGTACAAGTAATATCAAATTAACTCAATATTTATTATTTCAGTGCCACTACAGAAAACGAAGATGACGATGGTACCGCATTAGTTTTACTCTGCACGGTACTGTTCCAAGAGCGCGCTGGGAAAGCGCTAACACACAAGATTAATGCGTCGTGGCAAGACAGGATACTCAACACTATTGCGGGCTCAGATGGATGGGTGCGATACAGGGTGGCTAGAGCTGCGCTGAGGTAAGATCATTTATACATTCATACAAATAATTGAAGTGTACGTTTGCAATGTTAAACTAACGGCTTTTTACTAAATCCATATGAAAGTATAGCGTAATACATAAAAATGGATTTTTACATTTTGTCTGTTGTCAATCTGTACCGGCTAATCTTTGAACCAAATTTGATGGGACTTTCACTGGCAGATAGCTGATGTTATAAGGAGTAACTTAGGCTACTTTTATTTTAGAAAAACATCAACCTTTTTTGTTAAATTCCACGTGGACGAAGTCGCGGGTAACAGCTAATTACGGCTAAAAATTGCCTGATCGTATATTCGATCATCACACAACACTACATTTTCGTTATCCATAGCTATATTTGAATATACCACACTCTTAATAAAACAGCGACTGAACTCGAAATTTGGAAGTTAGGCAATTTGAACTCCAATGTAGTTACTATAAATTCTAATATTTGTATGCAGTGAATGCAACAGAATTTAAATTCGTTTTATCCAAAATACTCTGACATGTGTCTGTTTTATTAAGAGTGCGATATGTATTTGTAATTATGATGTTTGCAAAGCTTAATAGCTGAATTTATTATCCTACATTATCTTTTTCAATTCCACATAGATATGGCCACCACAGCCTTGCGGCTATTATATTGAAACGATTGTCTGAGGAGGCACCCAGTGAGGCGGCTCAGAGATGGCTAACCGCGCTTTACAGGGCGGCCACGGCTGATGCTAAACTCGTGGAAGAAGGTACGTATTGTTTTAACGGCATTCGTGTCTGTATTTGTAACTCCGGTTTTGTCTATGTTAAAAATAATATCTGCTCTAGTTTTCAAATTATCTCCATAATAAATTTTAATTAGCTCACATTTAAAGTTAGCCAAGATGGTTGTATATGTTTTTTTCTAGTGTTATAAATATTTCAATCGCCTTTGACTTCCATTTTTTTGATCAAGCCTTCTTTTTATGGTTTACCGTGTCTATAGAAATAACAATCTGCTATCTTATGTTCTAAGTCTAATACGTAAAATTGATTAGAGAGCACGGTTCTCCAATAATTTTCAGCCTACGGCTTGTAACTAAGGTGTCCCTCAGGGTACAATACTGGGTTCTACTATTTGTTCTGTAGTACGCCGATCATTTCCATAATATAGTAATCGCAAAACAACTGTAAGTCTGCTCTGAAGTAGCAACATTTCAATCTACACAGGTACGGTCTAGGATACAAATATTAAGTACAAGTTACAGAAAAATATTACGGTATTTTTATTTTATTTTCATAGATATACAGCGTCTATACTACAATTTGTTCCACAGGCCTTCCTCTGAATTGGAATTATTCTTGCAATTTTTGCTTTTGTCATTATCGTCATCTTAGGTTTAAAGAATTTATTCTCAAAAGAGACAATATAAGCCACTTATATGAGAATAATTTATTTTAACATAAATAATACTATTTCATACAACGGTCGCCTAGAACATTTAAATATTTAATGAAAGTTCAATAAATATCTTTTAAATGAGAAACGAGCAGTTGCTTTTTATATAATGACATAATGTGGACTTAAATGAGCTAAATGTGTCAACATTTCTTATATTTTACGGCAGACTGTTATATAGTGGAATACCTTCATAAGTTATGTTTCTTTTTTCATAAATGGTTTTTATTTTTGGCAAAACAAGTAGACTTGCTCGACGAGTGCTACGTTTATTTTATCAGATTTTTTAATAAATGACACGTTTGTATTAATGGTTTTATTTGGAATTTCTTTGATTTGTAGGCAGGTACTGTAAATATAAAGTTGTTTAATATTCATAATTTTAGTTTGTGCATAAACATTGCAGGTCATTGTTAAATACAGTAATTGAAATAAAGATTTTATTATTTTATTTTGTTTTCTTTATAATAATTGTTGTAAGCTAGTTTTTGTACTACTGCTTCAAATTTCGATCAGATATAGTAAATGTGGCTTGACTAATGAATTATATATATTTAATCTTATTAATATTAAACTACTGTATACGGATTTTATCGCGTTGTTTATTTAACACTCTATTACATAATTTTGAAAACTGTTACACTACTACTACTATTGAATTTTACTAATTTATAAGCTAATAAAATTATTAAAACTATTTAGATTTAATTTTACACTTTCCCCGACGTTTCGGTTGCTTTTCAGCAGCCATGGTCACGGGGAGACTAAGATAGTAGTTGTCTCAATGTTCCAGTGTAGTTATTTCAAAGTACCCGAACATAATTTAATGATTGGTGTTTCTATTTACGCAGAATGAGCTCAAAGTATCATGAAGTCTAACTGTGACTTGCTTCCTCTTGTTAACCCTCCCGGGAAGGTCTCCCCGTGACCATGGTTGCTGAAAAGCAAACGAAACGTCGGGAAAAGTGTAAACCTAAATATAAATAGTTTTAATAATTTTATTAGCTTATAAATTAGTAACATTCAATAGTAGTAGTAGTGTAACAGTTTTCAAAATTATGTAATAGGTACAGTGTTAAATAAACAACGTGATAAAATCCGTATATAGTAGTTTAATTTCAATGAATTACATTCGCGTAAACAGAAGACAATATTATATTTAATCTTAATTTTCGCGGCATACAATTATTTATGGATATACCATCCATAAATAATTGTATATGGCCTTATAAGTGATGAAATTTTGCCCTTTATATATTCTATGTGGGTTTTTCATGATAAATGTTGATCTATCCTTAGGCCAAGATATTTTTCAGATGATTTCTGTTCTAGCAGAAAATTATTGAAGGGTTTATGAATTCGTATAGGTTTATTTTTTTGATCTAAATATAATATAACTAGTTTTTTGTAATATTTATAGTTAATAAGTTGCATTGAAACCAATTTGATAAGGTGTTTAGATCGTACTGTGCTAATGAAATGGTATCTTGTACTGTCGGTCCAAAATAAAAAAGACACGTATCATCGGTGTATAAACTTAAATGTCCATGAAGTCCTAGGTCTTTTATGTCATTTATATATATTGTAAATAAAAGAGGACCTAGTATTGACCCTTGCGGGACTCGGTACGTGATAGGCGTTTCATTACTTATGATTTTATCGATTCTAACAACCTGCAGTCTATTACTTAGATACGATTTGAACATTTTTAGAGAATTGTCTTTGATACCAATGTTTTCTACTTTATGTAGTAACAGTTAATGACTTACGGTATCGAAGCCTTTTTTTAGGTCGATAAAAACGCCCACGACAATATTTTTTCGATCTATGTTTTTTCTAATCTTGGTTATAAGACCAATTGTTGCCGTAGTGGTATTACTTTTAGCTCTAAAACCATACTGTCGGTCCGAAGTGAAATTAAAAGACTCTAAATTTGACACTTATCTCGTATGTATGATTTTTCAATAACTTTAGAAAGTACTGGTAGAACGGAAATTGGGCAATAGTTACCTGGGTCAGTTATGAGTCCTGATTTATAGATAGGAGTAACTTTTGCAATCTTTAGTAAGTCTGAAGCATCTTTTGACCCACCTTTAATAATAATTTTCTTCGCTAGCTCTTCACTGACAATATCCTTTTTATATTTTTTATAATATTAATATAAACCACATATATCTAGACCAAGATAGCCTCGCCGGCAGTTACTTGAGAAAACCTTCAACAGTGTATTTTATGTGGTTTGTGCAAATTGATAACAAAGAAGAATTGAAAAACATAAATAAAAAGAGCTTTAATTGTAAATACTGAGGCCCAAAAGCGTTGTAAGGCAAATCTGTTGTCCGTAGTGACCCCGGCGAAACCTTACATAGGCTGAGTCTAGAGATAAGAGGAATAGAAGCGGTATAAACAAGAGCTTTTACAGGTATAACTGGTTTAGAAGAAGCGAGTGCGGGGTGGGAAGTGTGCTCGGGGTGGGGTGGTGCCGGCGGGGCTGGCGGCGCCGGCGGGTGCGCGGCGGGGTGCGCAGGGTGCGGCGCGTGTACGCCACTGGCTCCCGCATGGATGCGCGCACGTGCACGCGCGCTCGCCGCGCTTGCGCGTACTGCCATCGCCGCCAAATCACTGTGCACACAACCTCCTCCTGCCATCGCGCATGCTTACGCGCAGGTAAGACTAAGCTCGCTGCATCCATACACGAAAGTCTGTTTGTAATCTAGGTTCACTTTGTCCTAAAGACGCGGCAAATTGTTAACTTGAGGTCGAAGATCGACGTTACTCTCAGCAGAGTAACGCTGCCATTTTCAATAAATTTAACATACGTAAGTTATACTCTAGTGTTGTAAGCATCCATAAAATACAAAAAAGTAAATCGGCTCTTGCTTTTTTGTCACTTTAATGATATAAAAGACCCCTCAACCGTTAATTATTATAAACCGACATCTAATCCATTAAAGCCATTATGTACTGTGTAGAGCTCCCGAGACCCGGCATTGAAGGCAGGCGCGTTCGCCACAGCGATCCGCAAGGCGGCACGCGCCGTATCCGCCGTAGCTCAACAGTACGCCGCTATAGCACGCACCGCCTTCCATGCTGACGATTCTACATTGAGACACCTGCATATGTATCCTTTGATATTTTTCGACGTTATTATATATTTTCTAGCAATATAGAAGATTGAATGGGTGCAAAAAATAAATTTGGATTAATTAATCGTAAACTTTTCATATGTGGTTATGGTTAAGTTTATTTTATTTAAATAGAATATTCAACAAAATGGATACGTTTAGCGTTTGGTAATATAAGCGTAATATGGCAGGCACAGATATGCATACTTATCTTCGTCGTCTGATACTGCAGGGTAACAATTTTGAATGTATTTATTAAATGATGTAACAATACAATATAGAGATGGTGCATATTTTGCAAAAAGTTCTACCAAATTATACAAATTATTCCTTTACACTTTTGGAATGACTTTATATTTCCACTTGTGTATTTTAAACGGTCTAGAATATTGAAGCTTTGATCATTGGTTATACCAATAATGTTGTTTATTTAACGCAAGAATAAGATCGGACCTAACACAGATCCTTGTGGGATGCCGTGTTCATCACGACCGTATTTTAACTCTTTAAAATATATAATAACAGCTTCATACTCAATTCCTATTACTTTAGTGTTAGAAACGCATTCTTATATACTTCTTCAATATCACCATACTATAGAATGTTAAACACCTGCAGATTTTATTGTAGTATATCATGCGAAACCAAATCGAACGCGCCAGATATATCAAAAATCAACCCTATTTTCAAATTATTATTTGTTGCACTCGTGTGTACTGCGTGTGAGGGAGAATAGATATAAGCAGCGTGATACGATACTCGAGAATCTGTAAACTTTTCTAATTCTTTCTGGAATACACATATGTATTGTATATTACTAAGACCCGCAGTTTTAATTAAATTTAATTCTACAAGTGACGTTCCTTAACAAGGAAACAGTTCACAACACACATATACTCAGTTGGCTCAGTTCCTCGAACGCATAACATCAAGCCAGCAGGAGCGAGCCCCAGAGTTGGACAACGTGGACTTGAAGCCCACTTCACTGGAGGAGATGATGGCGCTATCGGCCAGCAATGCTCTCGCCCACATATCCACGCAGCTCTTCGATAACCCTACCACCAACCCTGGCATCACGCATAGAGTAAGTAGACTTAATATGCGATTGTAATTAAAGATGAAATATACATACGATTCACAGCTCAAAGCACTTAGATAGGATCGAAACAAAATGTAGACACCGTTGTACGTTGAAAATGAGAAATAACATAATATAAGAACATTCAATTGTAAAAGGAAAGAAGTCATTAACTAACTGATCAAAATTTGATCGATCCTGCAACTTTTGAATACTGCCAATATTTTTTGCCTTAACACAAATACGCATTGCTAATAGGTTAGGTAGGGATGACGTCACAACAAGATAAATAAAACATTTATCTTCGTTCGTCAGCACGCCGAGGCGGTGATCGCGGCGGTGCGCGCGTGCGCGGGCGGCGCCGTGTGGCCGCGCGGCGTGTGCGCCGGGCGCGGCGGCGGCGCGCTCTGCCGCGTGTCGCTGTCGCCCGCGTGGCGCGCCGCCGGCGCCCCGCCCGCGCCGCCCGACCACGCCGCCACGCTGCCGCTGTCGCACAGGCTCGCGCTCAAGCTGGAGGGGGTCGTGCTGCCGCCCATACCGCTCAGGTATACTATACTCCATGCGCCACTGTCTGCTGTATACGCCGTGTAACTGTGTCGCGTGCCGCGTGTCGCTGTCGCCCGCGTGGCGCGCCGCCGGCGCCCCGCCCGCGCCGCCCGACCACGCCGCCACGCTGCCGCTGTCGCACAGGCTCGCGCTCAAGCTGGAGGGGGTCGTGCTGCCGCCCATACCGCTCAGGTATACTATACTCCATGCGCCACTGTCTGCTGTATACGCCGTGTAACTGTGTCGCGTGCCGCGTGTCGCTGTCGCCCGCGTGGCGCGCCGCCGGCGCCCCGCCCGCGCCGCCCGACCACGCCGCCACGCTGCCGCTGTCGCACAGGCTCGCGCTCAAGCTGGAGGGGGTCGTGCTGCCGCCCATACCGCTCAGGTATACTATACTCCATGCGCCACTGTCTGCTGTATACGCCGTGTAACTGTGTCGCGTGCCGCGTGTCGCTGTCGCCCGCGTGGCGCGCCGCCGGCGCCCCGCCCGCGCCGCCCGACCACGCCGCCACGCTGCCGCTGTCGCACAGGCTCGCGCTCAAGCTGGAGGGGGTCGTGCTGCCGCCCATACCGCTCAGGTATACTATACTCCATGCGCCACTGTCTGCTGTATACGCCGTGTAACTGTGTCGCGTGCCGCGTGTCGCTGTCGCCCGCGTGTGCACAGCATTTCGCACAATTACCGTTTTTAACCATTAGGGCGATAAATATGACGCTGTTATTTTTTGTATATGTATTAAGACTACGCCGAGCGTAAGACGCGTTTGGATTTAATGACAGAGCTCGATATTCAAATCGGCGCGCGGCCGCCATAGTGCTTTTTTGATAAATATGTATCTTTATTGTCAACCAATAATTGAAATATTTGGGACGGACAAATTGTAATATAACTATTTATGTTTCGTTTAAGCTTTATAAAAGGATAGATTTCTACTGTTATAATCTAAAAATTACGTAAGACGAGCTTACGTTATTGCATTTTTCGTGCAAATTTACCTAATTTTGTAGGCAAATATATTAATTATTTTAAGTTTTTTACACGGAGTAATTGTTAACACATCCATTGTTATGGTAAATGTATATTTTATATTTGTATTAAACAAAAAGTCCTGATTTTATAAACTTAACTGTGACCGTCTGTTTTGGCACATTTCGCTCGGCGCAGTCTTAAGTATTCAATCATGTTGACTTCTTTGTCATGCAGCAAACGTCAACGTCAACGTCAAGTTAAAGGAGTCCAGATCACAGTCACCGCCACTCCTCACCCCAGGACTAATGAGAAGGTAAAGGTATCTGTATTTTTATATTTTCTACTAATTTTAAGATTCTGTCATGTCGCAGCGTGTCATATGCATATATTTTTGATAAGTCAATCCAAGTAGTTTACCCGCTCCTATGATAATGTTAATTTTAATTAATACGTTCACGTAAACGTTTAAGCATCATGTGCATAAATAACTTCTTAGTTAATTTGTATGATAATATTTTTTATTGACAATCAAGGAAACAAAGTTATAGAAACACAGTGTCGAGCAGTATCCGTTCACGTGCATGATCCGATTATGTATCACGCGTCATGTTTGTGAACGACATACTACATTTATTGTCTTTTTCTTTTAGATGAGACCAGATTAACGTCTCATTTTATTATACATCTTTATAAATATTTTCAATTACTTCATTTCTAAGGACGATAAATCCTTGCCGCTATTGCTGCGATTATATGTGTGATCCACAAATTGTTGAAGAACAACAATTTGTGACTCTGGACGTAATTTCTGTTTATTTTACTTTATTTTATTGTATGTTTTAAAGTATATTTAGAAATATTTGAAATGTCATATTGCTTAAAAATACCACGCTGCGGCAAGACCGCAGGGTGGTATTTGGTATTGTTCGACAAGTATTTATAAAACATGGAATTTTTCTTTAAAAATTGTCTCACTTACTAGCCTGACGTACTCATGCTCGTGAACGTATCCCGAGAAATTCTGTTTTCCTTACTAATAACGTTAATCTGTCGTGGTACAGACGGTGGAGCTGACGAACATCCCGGCGGTGCTGACGGCGGTGCAGAGCGTGACGCCGGTGCGCGACTTCTTCTCGGCGCAGCAGCTCGTGTCCGTGTCCGCGCCGGGACTCTACACGGTGGCCGTGGAGGCCGCCTTCGTCGACGAGCGCGGGGAGCTGTGGAACACCGGGCCTAGGACCAGCATCGTTATCAAGGTAACAATTATAATAATTACTTCTGTTAGAAAAATATTTATTATAAGAGAAACATAATAATTGTGTTTTTATCAAATTTGGTGGCATTTTTCTGTAATGCCATTCTTTTGTATTATTATCTTTTTTTTTATTTGAGTCATCATATTGTTGCTGTTCTCTATTTAAGCAATTTTTACCCCTCCCCCGTCCTTATCACAGGTCACATTTGTGAGAATCCATTCCCTAGTGCGACGTCAAATATTTTGCAATTTTACATCTAGAAATTATTAAATTAAAACAGTGATTCTAAAATAGTTTTATTACCATTTAGGAATTATCACTTTCCCTCGCGTAAAGTAGGTACTTACATATATTAGATTTTGAAATATGTCGTCACGAATTCAGAATTCCTCCCACCCCTTGTCACACAATGTCATACTTCGTCGACCCTTTCCTCCCTCTTACCGTGTGAAGTAATTTATGGTTACCCCCCTTAGTGACAGATGATCCTCTTGCCAGTTGTATATTGAAATAGATTTAAACATTTCACTACAATTACCTTAATAAAAATTAATATATCTATTTCAGGCCCACGAGGATCCGAGCGCAAAAGGCAACGTGCAGGCGACTCGCGGCAGATTTTAACTATAAATAAAATTTTATTAAGTTTAAATGTAATACTAGACAAAAAGACATAAATATATATCGCTATTTTAATTCCCTGTTCGAATAATAATAATAATAATATATTTATATTATGTTAGCAGCGATAGCTCAGTGGGGAGACCAACAGCAGAGGGTTCGAGTTCGAACCCACGTCGCGCACCTCTGACTTTCGGATGTTATATGACTTTTCGAAATAATTTGCGTATTGATTGACAATTATCGCCTGCTCCGTGCCTCGGAGAGCACGTTAAGCCGTCGGTCCCGGCTGCCATGAACATCTATGGCAGTCGTTATTGGGAAGTCAGGGCCCTATAATATTCTGACACTGGTCTAACCTTAGGTTACCGTTAGTCTTCGGGTTGCGGAGGTCAGGTGGCAGCCGCTCCGTGTAAAAACTGATATCCAGTCAAATCCGGTTAGACCAGAAAAGCCGACCCCAAGTGACTTGGGAATAATAAAGGCTAGGGAGAAGAAGATATGATGTTAACATACCTTGCGTCAAACCTTTTCTTTTAAAAAGACACCTCTCGACCTAGAAATAATACCTGTCTCGCGGGTGTTTACGATCAACTGACATAAAGAACATTCAGACTCGGAACAACCATTTGTGGATCACATAAATTTTTGTCCCGTGTGGGATTCGAACCCACTTCATTCAGCGTAGTGGCAGCGGCGAGGCGACCACTTAAACCATTACGCCATCTGTATAGTCAGTTTCTTTTTTGCCTTTGAAGTTGTGCCGAGTGACGTCACAATGACAAAAAACAGCCGTGCGGGGTGAATGTGGGGTGGGTAGAGGGATGGCACTGCGCAGACCTTAGCTAACTTTAGAGCGAACTTTGTTTGACGCTAGGTATATTAACACCTATGCAGTGTGTATAATAAACCCTGTCCGATCCTTAAAGGTATAACACCTTACACACAGTAGCTTGTTATGAGTACGTAAGTGGCATCCTTTTATAAAAACCATAAAAAATTACCCCAGTAAATTTAATTTATTTAAAATTATATATTAATAGATTACCCATGACAACACCGACAACTTATTAATCATAATACCTAGGTATCACTAAAGTTCATAAAGGTTCACCAATGCCGCGCCGCGCTACGCCGCGCCTACCTTCCTACGCCTTAAAAAAATGCCGCCAAAAGTGTGCCACGCTTAGCGTCTTTGTCAAGTTTAGTGGAGTGTTGCTAGAGTGTGCGAAATTTCAGTAATTTAAGGGTAAAAATGCTGATCAATACTGTACTTAAAATATTTTGAAGATGTTTTACGATTATATAGATTTTCTTTGTTATTTCTTTAGCATGTTTGTTAAGAGAGAAACAATGCCATATTGGATCGGACAGGGTTTATTACACACTGTACCTATACTATCCCTATATAAAGTATATAGTGTGGATACTTTAATAATAATCTGTTAAGATTAAATAATAGTAAGTATATATTGATGTAAGAATTAGAGTATAATAAATGTAAACTTGGAATAGCAGTGTCAAAATAAAATCAGAATAAGCAATTTATATTTTTTATTATCTCATATTTAGAACCATGAGAAGTGTAAGTTAAGTACCTTTCTAAAGTTTTTTAATTTAAGTATAGTATTGCCTAAATGCGCGATTGGTAGTTATTATTAAAAGCCGCCGATATGTTGACTTCTTTTTCTTTTTTATCCTAACGGTTTGTCTTACTACTGGGCATAGGAATTTTGAATCCGTCTTTTGCTAGCTATCCGAAATCCGTATCTTTCAAAGGTTTGAATAACTTTCCAACTCGCTATTTCCGTCTATATAAAATAGGCTGTTACGCTGTCTCGCTCTTAAATATAATTAAAGATAGTGATATAATACTTGCTCTATGGTTGACTTTGTCTGTCTTGTTAACGCACAAAAACTCACTACAGAAACCGAATAATATATTGCGGTTACTTACTTAAATATTCTTTAGTAAATTGTCATTATTATAATTTCCAAAGAGTCTATCAGCACCAATTACTCGCGTTATTACTTAGACAGCATTGATTTAAAATAATCCGTATCAAATCGATATATGAAATGGGTTAAATCTAAAGTTATATCTATAGTTTTACGCAGTGTAACTTAACGTACATTCACAATTATTTGTTAATTTGTTTAAATAGTTTATACAAATACAGTGATGTTACATTTAAGCTAAGTGAATGCGACGACGGATATTGAAATGTTATTAGTTTTCTTTATTAATTATGTTATCCTTATC
Source organism: Catocala nupta (assembly GCA_963675205.1). Taxonomy (NCBI): domain Eukaryota; kingdom Metazoa; phylum Arthropoda; class Insecta; order Lepidoptera; family Erebidae; genus Catocala; species Catocala nupta. The sequence goes on from OY776093.1 coordinate 27,661,104, forward strand.
ACATAAATGACGATTTGATCTCTTTCTGAATACTTAATAAAACATTTAGTACAGACGTCTCGAACTGCTATTAAAATAAATAAATAATAATTTATTGAATCGTGACTCTCGTTTTGACAATAACGCAAACCGTGTCACATGTTCGGTATAATAGCTACGACAGCGAACTTGTGGCAATGTTTACATAACAAGAAAACAGTTTTTAAAATGGAAAATAACCTTTAACCGAAGTGGCAGGACAGCGCGCACCCCGCCGCCGACGGCGGCGCCCGCACCTGCATCCACACCGCGCCCTACAGCCCCGACCCAACGAGACGCTGTTCTTGAAGTCATCTCAACGCCGGAGATTCAATCCTGGATGTCATTCATTGAGCAGTGCCTCAATGAGGTGTGCTCTGTTCGAACCGAACGAAAACTGAACACTGAGCAGAAATTGCGCATAAATTATTAGGGATTATGGATTAAATAACACACTGTACAAACACTTTAACTATTTATTATATATTTTGACACAAGGAAGTTTTATACGTCCGTTCACTTACAGCTCACAACAAGAAGTGACAGATAGCAGTGTTGCTACGCCTTTTATAGCAAATCAAACTGTAAAGTATTTGAGTACTATTTGTATTGTATGATGTCAAATTATACAGTTACTAAGGTTCAATCATTCTAAATAGTTAAATATAATAATTAATTAATTTTTGCATAAATTAATGTATATAATTCAACTTAGATAGCTTATGTCGTAAAATTGGCAGCGGTACATTCGCATATGGCAGTTCAATACCAGTTCCTTATGTATAAAGCCGTACAAACCTACTCCTCTAACCAGACTTTACAAAACCAACTTGATCTGTCACAGCGACTGCAGGACCTTAAGCGAGGTGTTAAAGAATCTTCGAAACCTGCCACGGGAACTTCCTTTACTGATAAAGTTAAACAAGGTAGTATTTCATCATAATATTCGATACCGTCTTTCGAAATTTCCTGTAAGTACCTAATATAAAACTATTTTAAACACAAGTTATGTAAATACCTAATACATTATCACGTTAAGTATTAAACCTTACTGGGCGCTTTATTGCTCGGCCACTGCGTGTGGTGCGAGTTAGCGTTTTCAGTAGAGTTTTTGTATATAGCGTTTCTATTCATTAATATGCTCTTATGACTACTTCCGGGTATGGTTGCATTTTCTGACTCCAGGCTTCCTGAATAATGATTATCCCGCGGCCCTGCATATAATGACCTATCATTATTTTGTTCGTCATGTGAATTTAATAAATACGCTGATTTGATTCGATCAATAGATATATTACTAATTCTATCTGGTAATTGTACTGTAAACACCTTATCGTTTCTCTTAATGACTTTGAACGGGCCTTCGTATGGCGGTTGGAGTGTCTGTTTTTTAATTTCTCGTCTAATGAATACGTGACTACAAACTTTAAGTTCGGGGTGCACAAAAATTGTTCTAGAATCTCTCTGTTTCATAGGTTTGGGTTTTAAACTACTAATGACGTCCTTTAGATGCTGTACTATTCATAAGAATCATAAAATTTTCTATTTGTATTATCATAGAATTCGCCTGGTAATCGTAAGGTGGCATCATACACTAGCTGCGCCGCACTTACATTAGTATCGCACCTCGGTGCCGCTCTGAGGCCTAATAATATTGCTGGTAATTCATCTAACCAATTTTCATCATTTAGCTTTGCTCTAAGGGCTGCCTTTAACGATCTATGCATTCTTTCACACACACCATTCGACTGTGGATGATACGTGGTAGTGTGTAGTTTTTCTACTCCTGAAAACTGCATTAAATGCCTGAAAATGTCACTCTCCAGCTGTTTCCATAATTTTGTCGGCGACGCTCGCTAATATATCGATGTCCTTGGTTTCTGTGGCCGCCAAAACATCTCTGACAGTAGTTGGCAAATGGTTCTGCCATAGTATTGTCAAGGTTTCATCAGTGACCTTACCACGTGCCAGGTCTCTCATTTTTCTTAGGAGTTGAGACGGTTTCTGATCTCCAAGTTCCATTTCACTTATGAGTTTTTGCACTTGCCGTGCTTCAGATTTTGCATAGATGTCACAGAGTCTTTTTTTCAATGCCTCATATTTTCCCGATGCGGGGGGTTCGAGAAGTATGTCAGTTACTTGCGTAAGAACTTCCTTTCCTAGTTTTGAGACAACAATTTGGTACCTCGCCTCGTCGGACGCCTTCTGGGGGTTCATGACAGCCTCCGCCTGAATGAACCATAACTTCGGCTCATCTCGCCAAAACTCAGGAATCCGCGCAGTTACGGCTATACTAGTTATCTGTTGTTCTTCGGTTAAAACGCGCTTGATACTTTTATCTTCCATCGTATATGCCAATTTATTTTACCCGCTCCGAGCCAGTCTAAATTTGAGTCGTCCGCCAAACCAATAGTTTATTATAAACTTCCCACAAACGCGTTCGGGGTCACCACTTGTAGAGATGTCTTAGGCACTCTACACACTATGTGCTCGTATAGTGGGATTAAATAGTTATAGTATTCTAAATAAATGTTTATTGTCACTCACACGGTTACATTCACTCTTAAGCTAATTTAATTATACTGCGCGGATTGTATGCGCAACCTGACTCAGAGGCGGGCGCGACTACTTAGCCCACTCGTGAAATGTGCCTCGTAAGATAATCGCGACGTCATCCTGTCGCTACAGATAAAGATTTTATTCAGCAGCTCAGTGGCTATTTACCCTAAGGATAAATTAAAATCTGACTTTTCAAAAAATTATTTGTCCAACAAAAATGACACTACAAGTGAGAGGATTACGCAAATAATGGAATGGCGGTGTTATAATCAGCACAGATACGAAAAATGACATCGAGAATAATAAACAATCCGTGCAGATAACCAACTCAGACCTAAAAATCGAGAATACTTATAAACGAAAACCTAGAGTGGTTGTTACTGGGGTGCCTGCATCTATGGAAAAATAAGTTTTTCATTGTTTGTTCCATCAGAATCTAGCCGATAAGCTAAGATAAGAAGCCATAAGTCGAGCAAGAAGGAAGCTGATAGCTCTAACTATATAATAGAAGTATCTGCAGACATTCGGAAAGCACTATGACAAAGCAAAGAGTATTTATGAATTGGTCATCTTGCCGTGTGAGAGACTTTACTTTAGTCACTAGATGTTATAAGTGTTAACAGTATGGGCATGCGGCAAAGACGTGTCGGGAAACTACCATACCTGTGGCTACTGTGGCAACCAAGGTCACTCAGTAAAGGACTGCACGAAGAAGGCCGATGAACCAAAATACGCTAGGTACTTGCTTGCACTTCAAAAAGCCAAGCACGCATACCACAGGCGGTTCTGACTGCCCGGCAAAAATAATGGCTGAAAAGAGATATATAAATTCGGTTGATTGTGGAGGCACATAATAACTTGTGCTGCTTATTTTAGATAATAGCACTTCTTATCATATAACTAATATATAAATAAAAATTAGTACGCAACATTGAGTTTCACACACATTGCAATTTTGCTGACAACCAGTGTTGTTTGTTACCTATATTTAATATGTTAAGCAATTTACGGCTTGCAATTAAAAAGATGAGTAATCAATTTTTTTTTTTTTTTTTTTTTTTTTGCTCTTCAAAATGACCACACTCCGCCTGATGGTAAGCAGTCGTGTGGTCTAAGAGCAGTGGCCTCCACATCGTCCTCATAGCAGCCGAGGCGATGTTGAGGTCTCTACTTTGACGGCCTGAGAAGGTGCTTTTTCACGCCCCGCTTAAAGGACCCAGGATTGAAGGAAGAAGGAAACACGTGCCTTGGCAGAGAATTCCATGCCTTGATCGTTCGGCAGAGGTATGAGGACCCAAACTTGTTGGTACGCACTCTAGTCGACTCCACCGTGTAAGGATGGCATCTGAGCCAAGCACGCGTTGTTCTGGATAGGAAAGGGGAGGGCGGGATAAAGTGGAATAACTCTTCAGAGCACTCCCCGTGGTATATTCTGTAGAAACATGCCAAAGAGGCAATATCCCTACGGAGTTGCAGAGGTTCCAGTGAACTCGTGACCTCTGGATCTCCGATGATACGGACAGCCCGCCGTTGTAACCTGTCAAGAGCGTCTAGCAAGTACTGCGCGGAGCCATCCCAAAGATGAGAACAGTACTCCACGCAAGGGCGCACTTGTGCCTTATACAATAGGCACAGCTGCCCAGGCGCGAAGAACCGCCTCACCCTGTTCAGAACTCCGAGTTTTCGCGAAGCTTGCCTAATGACGCTCTCGATGTAGGTTTTGGGATTAAGGGAGCGGCAAAGATCCATACCTAAGATGGAGAGGCTGTCACGTATCACCAGTGAAGTGTTCTTCAGAGAAGGGAGGGGAAGGAACGGAGACTATTTTGTTGAGAACGCGCATGCCTGGGTCTTCTTGGCGTTGAACTGGACCAAGTTCTTGTCACCCCATTCAGAGATGCGGTTCAAGGTCAGGTCAAGTTCAACGACAAGATCCTGCCTTTTCCCCACAACCTCAGCCTGTTTGGCCCCAGGACGTCCGAGATATCGCCCATGCACGGTACTGTCGTCTGCATAACAATGTATGTTGACGAGATTCAACATATCACTGATATGCAGAAGAAAGAGCGTAAGGGATAAGACGGACCCCTGAGGCACTCCTGCATTGACCTGCATAAATTTGGAAGCGCGACCGTCGCAAAGGACCCGAATACGACGCTTCTGCAGGAAACTTGCAATCCAGGTGCACAGTTGAGGGGGCAAGCCATAGGCCGGAAGCTTGGAAAGAATTAGTTAGCTTTAGTTTATTATATTGTATTTGATAATTATTATTTTGTTTAGGTAAACAATACCTAGAGTTTGTTTCGTTTAGATTAATATTTAATGCCTTTCTTGCTTATAATTGTATTATGAATATCTTAGCTATATTGATCAATTTTTGAAACTGAAGACCCTGCCTACCTGTGATACAGTTTGTAACTACACTCGCGTGCAAGTAAATCGACTCAAGCCTCAAGTGCGCATAAAAAGTGATATAACTTAAAAATGCCTTATTATACCTCTATATAATGTTTTACATAATTAAAGCCTAGTAATTGAGCTTTAAAATGGTGTAAGTTGCATGAAAATCGATTCAGTAGTTTAGTAAAAAAGGTTAATGCCAATGATAATGTAAAAAATTTTGAAAATTCATACAATTTCACAGTATGGGGTTATTGTGTTTAAATGAAACAAAATGTGCGTAAGATAAAAAATTTATTCGTGTCAATATTTGGTATTTCCTCCTCTAGCTCTGATCACTGCTCTCATGCGATTCTTCATCGACCTTATCAACTTTTTAATGGATGATTGTGGTATTCGACCCCACTCTTCTACCAACGCAGTCTTGAGCTCATTGATGTTTGTCGGAGCTGGATTCCTCGCTCTAACTTTCCTTTTGAGCTCGTCCCATATGTGCTCAATGGGATTTAAATCGGGGCTGAGCGCTGGCCAATGCATAGTGTGAATTCCAACTTCGTTCAGGAAATCACGTGTGGCCCGAGCAGTGTGACATCGGGCATTGTCATGCATCAAGATGAAATTTTCCCCAATAAAGCCTTGATAAGGGACAACTTGATCCAGTAGAACATTTTCAATGTAACGATCACTGGTCAGACCTCCTCCCCGGCCTCCCCCAGGAACGAAAACAAGCTCCGTTTTGCCTTCTAAGGAAATTCCGGCCCACATCATGCAAGATCCGCCACCATATGCAACGGTTTCCACAAAGCAGCACTGTGAAAACCGTTCACCGGGACGACGGTATACCCGACCTCTCCTGTCGCTGCCATGGAGACACATCCTCGTCTCATCTGTGAACAGGACTGACTGCCATTGCTCTATGCTCCAATCCAAATGCTCTCGAGCAAAGTGAAGGCGTGCTTGACGATGAGCTGTGGTCAACTTCGGGCCTGTAGCGGGTCTTTTCGGAGTAAGGTTAGCTTCTTTCAACCTTCTTCTAACTGTCCACTGACTGACAGTCACCCCGCGAACTTGACGTAGCTCCTGCTGCACATCTACGACGGTAAGGTGTCGATTTCGGAGAGAGGTCGAGACCAAAAACCGGTCGTCACGCTCCGAGGTGCACCGGCGTCGGCTGGTATTAGGCCTCCGAGTGAAGGCACCAGTCTCTTGAAACCTTCTGTATACTCTCGAGACAGCGGACTGACTCATATTCAAACGACGAGCGACTTCTCGCTGGTTCAACCCTTCTTGCAATAGGGCAACGACTTGAGCGGCTTCTTCAGGTGTTGTATCCATAATTTTCTTCAAATGACGGCTTTAATTTGCAGAGATGTGTTCAGGTCAACGTCTAATGAGCGACTGATAAGAAAAAACGATTACAGAGGGTTTTTATAGGGAGTTGTGTCGCGCAAGTTGTGTATAGAGCGCAGAGCAGTTTACGGGAGGTTGCGTTCAGTTGCATTCTAAGTACAAGTGTTTATTTAAATTACTGATATTATGCTACCATTTGAAAGCCTAATTACTAGGCTTTAATTATGTAAAACATTATATAGAGGTAAAATAAGTAATTTTTTAGTTATATCACTTTTTATGCGCACTTGAGACTTGAGTCGATTTACTTGCACGCGAGTGTAGTACAGGAGACAGGTGATCTTATACACACCTTTTTTTTTTTCATTTTTCAAAATCCTTAGTCTTAAGTTTTATTTGTGCAATTGTCTATAATCATGTATGTCTGTATTTTATGCAATTAAATTATTATTATTATTATTGTCTTAGTGATAAAAATAGATCTTTAAACCTAAACTCTTTCTAAAAAGCAATTCCAGCAAAGACGTCAAGCCCTATGTCTCGGGAAGTTTAAAAAGACACAATTAACAGACACAAAGAGCCAGACTCACATTGTGTAGGATTCGAATGTTCTCATAGTGTGAGTGCACACTATGAGAACAAAAAATCATTCGTGTGTCCAGAACTCGCATCGGAATCGTGTCTAAACGTAGCTATTGTTGTCTCGTAGCCATGCCCAGCACTCGCATCAGAGTTAAAATCACTCATCACACGAGTCGGATGCGAGTTCTGGGCACACGAAAGATTTTTTGTTCTCTTCGGGCACTAAACGGGTTTACTGTGTAAGTATAACATTTCTAACAAAAGTCAACTCACAGTGCGCGTACTGTAAGTTAAAATATGACACAAGATCATAACATTCATATTTTAATTCAAACCTCTTTAGATAAAACAAGAATGTAGGTCACATCGATAAAAACTAGATTAAATTCGGCCGTTCACCTCATCCTACAATTGTGCTTGTGACCACAGCCGGTGTAACCTGGTCAAAACGTCAAGCATTATGCATGATCATGTTAATACCAGTTACGTATTTTACATTATACAACCCGAAAGTTTAAAAGTTATTATGGACTAGCGCCCCGCCTCGGTTTCGCACGGGTAGTACCCGTACAAAACCTTAACAAATTATACACCTTTCTCGTGAATCACTCTATTAGTGAAAACCTCATGAAAATCCGTTCTGTAATTTTTTAAGTTATTGCGAACAGACAAACAGATGCGGCGGGGACTTTGATTTATAATATGTAGTGATATATCTGATTTTTGTAATAGAAATAAAGACCTTTGTTCAGACATCTCGTCGAAAGAAAGAACACAACAAAAAGTTAATTATAATCGGTAAGAGCGAGGTTAAAACGATAGTTATAATGTAATACATTGTTACGTAGACATTTCTAGTTATTTATGTAAACAAAGCATGCCACTCTGTAGTTAAGTAGAATGATAAATAGACGAGTAGCATCTCGTGCAATGTCGATTTGTTTAGTCACGAACTCGGCAACATTGGTCAGTAGATATTTAGTTTTTAAAAATCACAACTCCCGCACTAAGTATTATTCCTGTGTCACGGAGGACTTTACAAACATTCAAACAATGGACACAAAGAACCTTTAGACCAGGGATGTTGCGTATGCAGATTACTTGACATCCGCGGATGCAAATGCCGATACGGATATTTAAAGGTTCACATTCGAAAATGCGGATGCAGATGCGAATGTCCAAATCGATGTGGAAGCTCCGCAATTGCGGATGCGGATGTTGATGAAAATTGTGCATCGTATTTAATAAAAAGTATCTAATATCACCTCTGCAGGTTCAAGTCTGATTTGCAAAGGTTCATAAATGTAGCTAAACCATTTTCTATTGTTTCTTGATTCTCATCTTCATTTGAAGAATCATCGCGCCATTCATCGGCCCGCTCATTTTCTTTCTTATCGCAACCTGCGCTATATCTGGATCCGCATTAACAACCGCGTTAATTATTGCGGATGCAGATGTCGAAAGATGCGAATATTCGCAACATCTCCGATTCAGACTCTGAACAACCATTTGTGGATCACACATTTTTTTGTCCCGTGGGGGATTTGAACCCACAATACTTGGAGCAGTGGCGAGGCGAACATTTAAACCACTACAATCCGTGCAGACAAATATTGATGTCAGTAGTCAGCCTCGGTGGGGCATCGGTAGTGGAGGCTGTGTGTGAGGTCACCGGTTCGATTCAGAGTAGGCCTTAGGTAGAAAGTAGACTCCCTAATTCGTGAGAACTGACAACTAACTGAAGAACTAACAATTGTAAATGACGCAATGTGTTAAATACACCTTGACCTACCTTTTCTGGAATACTAGCGTGATATTATGTGGCATGTATAAAACATATCATTAAACCTTTAGCTGCCGACATTTTATATACAATTTAGTTGTAGTGTATTCTTCCCAAGGCATAACCTGTTTTCTATTCTATATGTACGTCTATAAAATTGTTTACGATGGCTAAACATTCAGAAAGATGTAACTTTATTTTATGATATTGCAAACAATGTGTTAAAATGCTCCAGACAGGAAAAAATATAATTTAAATCTCACACACAAATACAATAAAACATACTCAAACCAATTTTATTCACATAGGTACAATAATCTGGCCCTGTGAACTGCGCACATGTGTCCACATTACTCTAGTTGATATGTTATGTGCTATGTAGCATATCGATAACAGAGCAACGCACAACCGAAACAAAAATAAACGTATACACATAACTATATGACTCATATGTTCGTACAAACATCATACCGCGCACATATTCCCAACAATTTCATACGTTCATTAACACTAATAGCTATCTTTATAGGTACACAAACACGTAAACAATGAAATGACCAACGAATATAATATATCGATAAGAGTTATCTACGGCCGCGATAACAGTTTTCATACTTATCGCGCAGTACCTGACTTTAACATGAGAAAAATGCTCGCTTTCTTCGTAATTTTCGCTTTTATTACATTTGTTTATTGTTCATCTATATGTGAAAGTAAATCGTGTGTGTGCTGGGATAAACATGTGGATAATCAAGACTTTATTGGTGATGTTATTCAGTGTTCGTACCGTCCGGACATATTAAAAAGTAATTACACACTACCCGATGTGGTTCACTCGCTGGATTTGTCATCGAATAACATATCAGTGGTGTTGTCATCGTCATTGCTCAAATCAGCAACAATGGCAGAATTATTATTAAGCAATAATTTCATCAAAGGAATTAGTAATGTCACTTTTATGTTGCCGGAATTAAAACGCCTCGATTTAAGTTATAATTTGTTGGAATATATTGACAAAGAATCGTTTAAAGGATTGAAGAAATTGGAGTATTTGAATCTGGCGAATAATAGATTTACGTCGTTCACGAATTTAATGTTTCATCACTTGAGCAACTTGAACGAGATTGTTTTGAACAATAACAACATTGGCGGAAGCTTGGAACAAGGAAATCTTTTCGATAGAAGCGGTTATGGATTAACACAAAAGGTGAAAAGCATCAGTATTGGTGGCATCAACATAGACAAAGTACCAGACAACTTCTTCGTCGACGCGTACGATTTAAGAAAACTTATTATAAGTAACAACAAAATTACAGACGTCTTTGAAATACCTTATACATTGGAATACTTAGATCTATCTGGCAACCCAATATCTGCAATAGCTGCTGAAGATTTTACCGATTTACCGGCTCTGAAAGTTCTGAAATTAAACAATTTATTAATAACAGAAGTCCCTAACAGTGCCTTCGAATATTTACACGGGTTAAAGACTTTAGAGTTGGAAAGAAATAGAAATCTGAGCCGATTCAGTACTCTGGCTTTTGGTCAAGAAGTTTTAACAGATGTTGACGATTTTGCTCTTGAAAGATTGTCGTTAAAAGGCTCACGATTGACACAGTTAGATGAAGAATTAATGGAACCATTCGGACATCTGGCTGAATTAGATTTGCAAGGAAATCCGTGGCAATGCGACTGTAGTATGAAATGGGTAAAGCGGTTACAGATACCCGAACACTATACTGATCATCTTAGGTAAGTTTTGAAGGAACTACTTATGTTTTACTAACTGTATCGTAACTATTTAAATAGATACTCGAATTAATTAGCTATTTATATAGTTATTCTCGGTAATGCTTGAAAAGACCGGACAGTCCAGACATAGATCCAAATTCAAAGTTATTAATACCGCTTTATATCGCTAGAAACATGGTTGACAACGTCGTTATAAAATCCTTTATTTACCGTTATATACCTTGATTTTAGGCATAATTTTCTACTAAAACAATAAAATACATGCAAAATAACAAAGAGGCAGGCTAATCATTTATTTATATTATCCGTATAAATACGTAACAAAGAACTTGTATGGATGTTGTCACCGCTTTGATCGTAAACTAGCCCGAGGACTATGACGTCATTGACCTTGTTTCCCGCTTTAGTTTTAACACAGATTAAACTAGGTATTGTACACAGTAGCTTTATCTGTAGCAAGGGTCATGGACGATGTAGATCAAATTTTAATGTAAACAAGTTGTTTGTTAAAAAAGTTGTAATGCAATGCATAACTGAACTGTTATTATGAGTAGGCAACTAATTGCATGTAAAAAAGCAAGCAAATAAGGTTTCAGAATTTTATAAAGCTATTTTTCAAATAAGTATGTTAAATTTTAAAAATAAACTTTGCATTTATAAGTGTGGACGATTCCCGAGTCGAATATAGAGTTATGAACTTATGAATTATGAGATTGTAGATAAAGCATTCTCAGCCTGCAGTGACAGAAAATTAGTATGTCCGATAGCCGAGATTATATAGAGAAATAGGGGTAGATAAAGAAATGTCTATTACGCGGAACTTAAAACAAGTGAACCCATAGGCATGTTACACAATAACTATTAGAGTATCTAATAGACACCTATAAAGTGTTAGTAAGTAGGTACTTTAGCAAGCGACGAAACAAAACGATCTCTATCATAAAATTAAAATGCGATGATTACAAAATTACATTCGAATACTGACAACTCCGAACAAAAGTAAGTGCGCAAGTTCCTTGACGATGCATATATCATGCTGTGCACAATTGTATTGGAATATCTTTTAAATTCGTTTATACGTTTACTGCGAAGAACTGACATAGGTACGTCTTTACTGATCGTCATGTATGTTGCCTACTCCCTATTTAAAAGAATGGCGTGTCATATTAATATGGCAAGTAGAATCAGTCAGGACGCTCAACTTTCTCAGCTACTGAGGAACTGTCTCTGCTTTGTATTGACCAAGATCTTGAATGAGGTTCTTTATTTAAATGGACTAGAGACCTATGGTATTTGATGGCGCTGCTAACGCCTCTGTTTTAAAGTGAAGAATGTACTTAAATAGTTCTGGGACAACAAGCGTTCATAAGTTACTAGATGTACCTAATTGCTTACTATGAAAAAGATTTGTACTAACGAAACTACATTATTTCTTAAGAAGGAATAGGAAAACAATATGGCTGACATACTGCCTGATAGTAAAGGGTCATTTATCTAAGCTCACTTCCATAACAGCAAAGGTATCATTGCCACGTTGTTGAGGAAAAAGAGGTCAAAGATGCGTTATAGTAATGTCAAAATATAATAAGCCTCTGAAACTCTTATACTTTACAAAACGCAAAAACTGTATTACTGATTTCAAAGCCGGTTTGTAGGCGATTGTTACTTCTTCAATTAAGCCAAATAATTCGTACTGTTTCCAATATACATATAATAATTACCAAATTTCAACAATTTTCAGATGTGGTTCACCAACATCGCTATACAACGCAAAAATCTTCGAATTAAAGGCGAAATACTTCGTCTGTCAAACTGAAAAGCCGAATGCTGGTTTCGTGGTAGTTGTGTTTAGCCTGAGCTTAATCCTAGCCTCTGTGGCTGTATGGGTGTTCCTTTGCCTACCTAAACGGCAAAGTAGAGTTTCACTTATCAGGGAAATGTATTCACCATCGGCTGCGTACTCCGTTCTACCTATAAGTGCTAGTATAGATAATTGATAAGGTATTGACTGCATGGATTGGTTTAAGAAATCGCCTCGCCACTGACCCTTCGCCAAGTGTTGTGGTTTCGATTTCCACACGAGACAAATAAGAAAAAAACAAAATATAAAGTACCTATAAAAAGTGAAATACATTGTAGCTATTTTGTGACCTGACTTTAGTTTTAAAACGCGAAGGAACACAACATCGTGTTTCTTCTTGTCTATTTATATATTCTTCTATTCATTTTTAAAATAAATGCTTATCTAGTTGCTTGGCAAATAAATAAAGTGTAAAATTTATAAAATAATTATTTATGAATAAGTTGATAAATACATCAAACCAGCAACAAATACCAAAACTTTACTTAAAAATAGGTTATGTGATAATAATATACGAAACATTCATACCATATGGTTACCACCATACCATACCATAATAAAAATAATTACTAATTATAAAATAAAATTATCCGCAATGATTTAGGTAACATGGCAAAACATAATAACAATTTACTGCTAAAAAATGCTGACATGCTAGACACAGCATTAGGTACCTACTAAAAGAATTAAATAGACACGAAATTTGGTTGCGAGGTAGGCAGGCAAGCATAAAGCAGTAACCTAGTAAGTACCGATGAAAAAGACGGCAGTAATATTGTTTTTATGCTTAGTTATATTTTGGTGCTGTATTCCACTGTAATCAATTAATAATAAAATTAAAATAATTTATTAAAACGAATACAAGTTTACAAAATAATGTGTCATGTCTATGGAACTAAAGTTTAAAGAAAATAATAGTTCCAGAGACACTCGCTTGTGGCATTTTAAATTGACAAGAAATAATATAAAATATTTATAATGACTGCACGTCGTCGTAGGTTTAAGTGATTCCCTCGCCGCTACTACTGCGCTGAGTGTTGTGGGTTCGAAGCCTACACGAGACAAAAAATTGTATAATCCACATATATTTGTACCGAGTCTGGATGTTCTGTGTCCGTTGTTTAAATGTTTGTAAAGTCCCCCGCTACGCAGGAATTAATCATAGCGCGGGAATTGTCATTTTTTTAAATAAATAAAATAATAAAGATATGAGGCAGCCAGTCTCAATTTTGATAACAATTTGTTCTTAAAGCCCCGTTTATATGAGGTACCTAAGTGTCACACTATGCCTATTTTCCTATTTTTTACTTCACAAGGTACAATACTTGCTGCTAGAAACTTTTACGTAAATGAGTTTTAAGTCAATAGCCATTGCTGTGTTTAATACACATCAGTGGTAAAATAAAGCATTTGACACCAAATAAATAGTTTTATAAGAAAGAACAATGTATTTTTATATTTATTTCGGAATGTTTGCAATGTTTAATATCTGTGATAATATGAAAATAAGGCAAGTAATTAATAAATATGTTTGGTTAATGCTTGTCTTTTATTGCTATTCACAATATTTTATTTTACATTTGTATTTTGTCCTAAACACTTCTCACACTGATAAGAGGCCCTGCAATGGAATAGTTTATAGTATACTTGCTTTCGCGCGCGGCTTCGCCCGCGTGATACCTACATCAATAAAAAGTAACCTATGTCCTTCCCCAGGTTTTAAACTATCTGTACCAAATTTCATCTATATCGGTTGAGTGGTTTAGCCGTTCAGAGATAACAGACGGACAGAGTTACATTCGAATTTATAATATTAGTAAGGATAGGACTGATATTATTACATTACAAGTGTGCTATCTTTGTTCTCGGTTTATTCGATTCAGATTACATATACCTAATGGTAGACTGATTACAATGATAACAGTTTTCGTTACTTACCAAAGGTCTTTTCATATCTTTTTACAATAGGTAAGTGGTCTTTGAACGTGTATCCTATAAAGATTATGAACTTACGTCACTATTTGGAATAGCTCTGCTTACGTAACATCTGATACTTAGTGCCTCTATGGCGCAGTGGTGAAATGCAACCGCCATACGTGAAGTCTCGGAATCGATTCTCACGTTGTGTAAAGTTGCATTTTTATCTGTTTATGTAATTAAAATAAGGCCTTTAAATAAATGGAATGTGGGATAACATGGCTGCGATGAAAGTGCCATGCTTATATCCTCAGTAATGTCTACGTGACAACTTATATGAATAATAAGAAGATAGAATTAATTTCAAACAATTATGAAACAATATATCTAACACATGGGTGCCAGACACACTTATGTTATCAGGTTAATCAATGTATTGTTTATTTGAATTGACACTTAACTTATCAGTTGGTATAATTTTTTTCTAGAATTATGGACTTTTAAAATGATGATTAATATGCTGAAGGCTAGCCAAAACCAAGAATAGCCAAAATTCAGACACTAGGAATAAATTATTGTGTCTGGATCCCGGGGTCAGATCGCATTGACCAAGAATAAGATAGACAATGGCATATCTCGACCTATCTTAACTTCGTTGAAACATAAATTAGCCATTTTAGTAATATATATAACATATTATTATACGATTAATTATAGATTTAGCTTGTTCTAGAAAATTCGAGAATTGTATAGAACAATCTCAACAGCTATTAATGTAGAAATCTTTAGATAATAGGTACGAGTATAGTAAAAGTTAAATGCCAACTTTTACTCAACAATAGATCTCAAATATCTGCGCTGCAAATGATAAAATAAAGGAAAATAATCACAAAAAAAAAAGATAATTACAAAATTCACTTTATATTTAAAAAATACAAAAGTGTACAAATTGTTTACAACGATTATGATATTGTGCATTTGTTACATCTACAGACAAAACATTTTGCAATAGTTGTGTCGACACACTCTTGTTTTACATATTCCCTCTTACCCATAAAAAGATACAATGTTTTACAAACATAGACAAATGGTGCTCACTCTTCGACATGTGACATTTCTAATCAATCAGAGCAAAATATAGGATCATAATTCTATGTCTTGCTCCGACTGATTAGATTTAAAATGTAACTGTTATTCATATTATTATTTCAAGAGTGTATGCTGTAAATGTCCTGTATAAAAATAATTTTATTTTTAACCGACTTCATAAAAAGGAGGAGTTTCTCAATTCAGCACAAAAATTTCTATGTGTGTTACATCATAACTTTTTTTTATTAGTATGTCATTTTAATTAATTAATTTTTCTATAACGTTAAATTGAAAAAGCGTTACTTGTCTGCAATTAATAATACAATAATGATTAGGAATGAATATCAACACTGTCTCGAATTGCCAACCCAAATTACTTTTATGAAGGTAGTTTGACAATGTCGATTTCTTCTAATGTTAGAGCCATTCTGATGTATAAAACTATTTGCTATTATAACGTTAGCAACGTTAGAACTGAGAGAGAATAGAGTAATCTACGCAATTAATGGTTTTTAAAAGGTTTAAACGTTTTATGAATAGGAGGGTTAGCGTTTTATTATCATTAATTTTAGTTTTTGCTCCTGGTCAATAATCTCTGTTCTGTGCATATTAAATAAATTTCAAATAAATACGAACAAAACAACTCCAATCTAAGTACAAAATCCAATAATACTTTAAGAAAGCCAATATAAATTAAATTCAATTTAAAATCCTGTAGGATTCAAATCAAGTAAGTCGCCGATACGGTTCCAATGCTGCTTAAGCCTTATTCCTTTTACTCTATTCATGAAAAATAACAAGAAATCATTGACCACCAGCAACTATTCAAACTGGTATCATCAATTCTCAATGTCTGTCTGAGTGACCCAACACTACTGGGACAGTTTCTAATTCACCATACCAAATTTTTCCATTCGCAAAAATCATCTAAACAGTAAAAATTTAAAAATGTTCTATTATACTAAAATATTTATCAAAACGTTGGCATTAGCTAATATAATAATAAAAGTACTTAATACTACGCAGGCACAAGCATTTTACAAAAGGCTGCAATTTGAGCGTTATATCAACGTGGCCTGGCAAGGCCTAAAGTTTATGTTGCACTTTGTACCGGGCCATGGACTAGAAGGCAAGAAAAATCAACATTTGGAAGATTTCTTTTGCCTTCTGTACCACGCCTTGAAAGTAAAATCGACGACATTTATTAAAACCATTTTTAATCTGAAATTTTTCCCTTTAAATTTTCCTACTACTCCTCCGACACACGTGAACTAGTACTGATATAAAATATTCCTGTTACAAAAGGACTCTTTATTTTTAAGGGTAATTATGTTTTTGCTATTATAACCACTGTCTAGCGAATGCTAATCCATACGCAATATGTGTTATGATTTTTGTTCTACTAATAAAACAAATAAGACTTTTTCTACAATGTTCTACTAAAAATTTAATAGAACAAAATAGTATTTAAACTCCTTATTGTTCTACTATCAATTGTATTAATAGAAAGAACTGGAATTCATTCCATAATGATCTACTGTCTTTACAGACATCTACGACTGTCAACGATCGTTCCCACGTTACAGAATGTACTGGTATAATCATAATACGATTGTTATAGTGTAATCGTTTGCATTATAAGTTATTATAAGTAATAGTTTGTTTCTTTGTTTTGTTTGTTACGCTCATGCCTTAACTACTCGACCGAGCATCATGAAATTTCGCATACACCTTGTTATTGTACACACAGCGATGCATTAACCTGTTTGGACTTTCAACTATTAGAAGTTGAACGCTGCGAATCGTGCGAGAGAGTGCGTTATATTATATTATACTTGCCATTACATCGACACCATTATTCACTGTCCCTTTCCGACAATTCTCTATTTTGTAGGGTGTCTAACTTGATGTGTAGCCGTGGATACAGAAAATGGCATGAGGTACCTTTCAACTAAAAGATATACTATTCTCAAGGGATAATAATTGATTGACAGAATCCACATTTTTAGCTATTATACTAATACTATACGATATTCACTGACTTTTAAGATATATAGAACTCTTATAGCAGTATTATAACAACCTTACTTTGACGTGTGAAAGAAACAATTGCAAACACAGCCCCTTTCTCTCATAGTAGTAAGATTAAACTAAATCTAATTTAACAATTCATGTTATATGCAGAATTATTATATATCAGCAATACTTCACAAGGTTTAAAAGGATTACACATATTAAAATGTTCTATACAGCGTGTAATAAAAAGGTGAGGTCATATTTTAGAACTCTAATGTATATCTCAAAGTAACCTATGTGCCCTAACCCCGGATCAAAACAAATTATTTTAAATTTTATTACAACTTCCAGCATTTTATTTAATTATTGTTTAAACTCACTATCCCCTTTGACGTTCATAAGTGTTACTTTGTGACCCAAATGAAAAAAATATTTTTGACTTTTACTAACATCGAAACAAACACATTAAGTACATCACTATTAAAATTGCGCCTGAACTTTTCCGGATTCGGAGGTCACCGAATCAGCTGCTAGTGTTGTTTGAGTATGGACTAGAATGCGCTTATAAAAGTCGATAAAATATAAAACGCTATATCTTAGTGAAAACCTATACATATTTATTTGTCGCTTTTTCCATTGTACAAGGGCAATTTTATTACGTGACGCTTAAATACGACCACACCATTCTTTTACACGCTATATATTCAAAACCGTCATGTAGGTGTGTAATGCCAAACGAATGTCGACCTTATGATATGTTACTATTAGCTACAATTTCAAGCGCTCTTTGGTCAAACAGCGACACTCGTACGAACATCTATATAATTGTTCTAAGCACAACCTCTTTCACTCGCAATATTCATGTAAAAACATTAGAAAACTTCTAGAAAAGCAATCTTGCAACTGTTTTATAAAATAATTGTATTTTGAAATGCTTATTTTATATGGCTTTATTTAAATTAAAGTGATCAGGATTTGAAACGATTTTTAGGCTTCCTTTTGTTTTTTTTTTTCAGAATACTTTTCCCGCACTAGGAATAAATAAATCCTGTGTCGCGGGGCACTTTATATACATTCAAACAACGGACTAGTTGTGTGTTCGACTCCACACGCAAATAGTTGTTCTGAGGGTAAGGTGTTCTTTGTGTCGATTGTTTAAATGTATGTAAAATCCCCGGCGAAACATAAATATATCCTAGTGCGGGCGTATACATTTTAAAGAATAATAGTTTAAGACTATGCCTATCATATTTATCGAATACACACGAATCATTTTTGCGTAGTATATCAAAAGAAATATCTATAAAAAAAATTGACAAACGTTTCCAGTGCCACCTTTAAAAATAAGCATATTAAAATACAGCACTTAAAAATATATAATCCACATAAAGCAAGTTCATATGTCACACAATAAATATCCTATGATATGGTATAATTATAACTAATAATATACAAATACATTGTCGAGTTTCATCGCCCAGTGTGTCCACTGGTTTAGAAAGTAAAGGCGAATGTACACAAAGCGTACTCGAGTTTTCCTGGAATGCGTATTTTCAGTCAATGTGCGTATCTGATACGCGTACAAAAATATTGTATGGAGTACTGTGATTGTGTGATGTATTGTATATACAATAAAATTCAAAACTACTTTGCTTATATAGTTTAGAACCCTAATTTGGGTCAATAATAGCCAGGCAAGTACGACAAAACACATGTAGTTAAATAAGTTTTGTGTACTTTACAAATTAACTACAATAAATTAAATTTGACAACATTTATATATCAAAATACCTCACAGTATGGGACGAACTACAGTAAAAGCCATAGAGAAGAAAAATATGGCAATGGCAGACATACACTACATCATATATAGGATTATAAAAATTGAACACCATAGACAATCTTGGATATATTAGTGGCGTACGCCAAAAATATAACATTTTAAACGTATCATATATGATACGCTATGATACATACGCCATATGTAGATACGCCTTTTTACAATAATTATTCTAGTTAAAAATCTATCGTAAAATTGTGCTTAATACATTTGTAGCTTATATGACACAATGTACAAATTATTTATAATATTATAAATATAAAACATTAAATGCAGTCTAGTCTTTTCTAATTAAAAATGGCGACTAAATACTTAAACTATTTGAGATACTTTTAATTTATTTTTTTCAATTGCACTTATTTATTGTTATAATTTCTTGAGATTCATTTTGAGTATAAACATATAAGCATTTTTATTTCTATATACACTGTATTACATAAATTATTATATAAATTATTTTACCCTATTCATGATAGATAATTTCTTTAATATCCAGCTGACCTATTTCATTTCTAGAGTAATCAGCAAAAAATTATATAAAGTCTTAGTCTAAGTCCATACGTTTCCAGATCATTAATGACTATTATGTTCGATCAAGATGGAACTGCGGCATTTTTGTAATATCAGATTACTTCAATAATTAAAATAAAATCACTATATACATTAGTCTCTTTAAATACAAAGCTGCTATATATTAAAGAACAATAATATGCCCAGATACAGCTGCATTGATATAAGTCTGTACAATATCTTAACAATATGAGTTAATATAGACCAACCGATTAACTTGTTCCTTAGCCTGTTACTGAAGGCTGTTTTAAAACAATAACGCAGCAGCGTAAATTATAAAATTATCACGGTAAGCACTGCTACTAAGATGCTCATTGCCTGGTAATAAACGTTTACTGTAGTCTACCAACGCTAGCAACACCAAAGGTGGTCCCACGTTTCCATAGAGAATCTCGATATGTCATGCCTCTAATAAATAGTGTAATAGGATAGGTGCCTACTTTATGCACAATAGCTAAAATCATATAAAGAAAGAACCAGAAATTGGTGTTTTAAATTTGTATTATGAGAAAAGAAGCGGAAGCATCTTGCTATCGACCTCGCACGTAAATAGTGGTTACATTACAAATACTTTATCTGTCTGACAACACATTGACTAAGAAAGCGGTCAAAAGTTCTTAATCCTATTTATTTTTGAAATTATTTAAACGTTATCTGTCTCAGATCAATATCACTACATATTATAAAACAGATGCCCCCGCGACGCATCTGTCTGTCTATTCGCGATAAACTCAAAAACTACTAAACGGATTTTCATGCGGTTTCCACCAATAGACATAGTGATGAATGAGGAAGTATAATTTGTTAAGGTTTTGTACTAACCGTGCGCAGCCGGAAGGGTCGCTAGTACCGAATAAATTAATTTAAAATAGGCAAACCCTATAATATTTTCAGCCTCAGATATCATAAAGATTCCAAACTACCCCTTGTATATTTGGAAGGACCATATGCCCTACATATTTGTAAGAACCAAGTTACCCGGTAGGTCTACATTAACCTATTGAACATCTTGCATACCAAACTAAACCATATGTCCAATATCTAACCTAAAAATACTCCGAATGTCATACAAGCCTAAAATCCTCTCTGCTGCAATACTCCTCCTGTCAAACGGACGTCTCAGAGTTTAACCTCAAAATGAACCTGTTGCTCTTGGGATCAACGACTTCTTCTGTCAGACTGAACTTTGGGAGTTGTTTGATAGTGCAAATAAGTGATACATCACCTTGCCGCAATTGGAACTCGATGTTGTCAGCTAGCGGTCTCGCGAGGAGTTCGTCGGAGATCAGAGACCATCTCTGGATGGGTCTGGTCTCCTGGTCTGCTGCAAGTACGGGACCCTCGACTAGGAAGGGTTCGAGGAATGCTCTGGGTGACGCGTCTTGTGATAGGCATCGCGCTAGATGTGCGAGTACCTGTGGAGTGAGGTTTTTGATGATTATAGCTCTTATAAGTTATCTCATTTGCCTTATGGCATAAATCTACGTGCGATCAAGAAGTCCTGAATTCGATTCTAGAGTCGTATAAGGTGTTATTGGAGTAATAATTAATTATTTTGTCTGCTGTCAGTAAAATGTCATTAACAGTCTGGTGGTGTGCTCGATAGATGGTAATAGGCTTGTTCTATAATATTGAAAGCTTAAGCAAAATATCGGTATGATGAATTTCTGTCTAGGTATGAGTTTTTGTTATTGGTGTTGTTTTCACTAAAATTTTATTCTGTGAGTTCGAACTGCATAAGTGCACGTCTTCATGTTTCACGCTGTATAGGTGAAGGTTCCGCATGCACTCAGAGAGCTGAGCAGCAATCGTCACAAACCACACAACAGCCGACAGCGACGGGACAGATCTAAACTGATGAGATTTCGGGACCACCTGAACGCATTTGAAAGGGATTGGCAGGGGTTATCGACCAACAGAGTGATTTGGAAGTGCAACGGAGACCTTTTATCCAGCAGTGACAGATTAATAATATCAGCTCTTTATAAAACTGTCACACTCGTGCCCAGCAGTGTGACTTGTTTTCAGTGTAAAAACACTTTTCACACTGAAAAGAGGCCCGTGTCCAGCCATGATAGCCAGAGGCCATGGTCCACCACGCTGGGTTGACAGGCTCTAAATATTTTCGAGAACATTATGGAGAATTCTTAGACATGCAGGTTTCCTCACGATGTTTTCTTTCACCGTTACTAAAATGCTAATAAAATAGATGTGGTTGAGTAGACTCACGGAATCAGCGGAGTGTCTTGGCTGCTGGCGCGTGGCGCGGAGGTACTTCTGCAGCGCGCGCGCCAGCGACGGGAACACCGCCTGCGCCGCCTCGCGCGGGCCCAGCGCGCCGCCTGCCGTCCACAACACAATACTACATATACCACACATCATAATAATAATAATGTCCTCCACACTGAACTCACACTCGGCCACGGCGGCCAGTCTTAACGGAGACTGGCCATCTGCGTTAGAGATATTATAGTACACAAGTAAGTGCGCAAACACAAGTGCACTCTCTGTTCTCTAACCCTCATGATCCGATAGGACGGTAATCCGACGGCGCAGGACTAACGGCTTTACGTGCTTTCCGAGGTACGGGGGTGTCTTATACCGCCAACTTCCTAACTCCGGGCTGCTATTGAGATTTCTTAACAGAAAAACCCTATTTTGTTGGCCCGACCCGGGATTTGTACCGGAGACCTCATGCACAGCAGTCGCATTGACTACTGCTGCGCCACGGAGGCAGCTAATGTCAAACATCAACACAAATAATAAAATTGATCGAGAACTCATCCAAAACTGTAGAATCCTAGTGGATTCAACTGCATCACCAAGGCAGTGTCATTCTACTTCCTTTGTTTAAAGCTTCTGTGTCATATATTACAGCTAAATGAAACAGGTTATCTATACATCTATACAAATAAATAAAATAATAAAGTCTATTTGTAATGTCAAACAGCTTTTTACTAAATGCATATGAAAGTATACATATAGGAAAATTCAATTTAAAAATGTTTGCCTATCTGTTCTGACTAATCTCTGAAGCGGCTCAACTGATTTTGCCAGGACTTTCACTGACAGACAGCTAATGTTATAAGGAGTCACTTAGGTTAACTTTATTTTGGAAAAAAAATGAGTACAGAGGCAATTTCTTTTTAATTCCCCTTTTTTTCTTCTAGTGCGTAAATATAATTAGGACAAACAAAAGTAAAAATTCTGTAAAAGAGAACCTTGTGGGTACTGACCGTTAGCGGCCGACACCCGCACCCGGCGCACATGCGCGAAGGCGTCCTCAGCGGCGCAGAGCAAGCGCGCGCGGCGCTTGCGCACGCGGCGCTCCCGCTCGGCCTCCTCGTAGTAGCGCTCGTTGTGTGCGGAGCCCGAGTCGCGGCGCCGAGTGCTGCCGCCACCCATTGACCCAGTCGTCGACCTGAAGAACAATACATCATCATTTACCTGTGAACACCTAACAAAAGACAAAAGTAAAAAGAAGTGAGAAACGGCAACATATTGCCGTAATTTTAGAGTTCAAAAAAAATTATTCATTTAATATGCAAAGGTCACGTGATGCCAAGTGACCTTAAGGTCAGAGGTCAAAGGTCATAGATATTTCGGGTTCTTGAGTTGAAAATGTATAAAAGACAGACGGACGGACAAAGCTGTTGTATACAAGTTTCGTCGAACTCTAAAAATTGTTTGTGAAGAGGGAAAAATGGTGGTTGCTTTTAATCGTATTGTTTTAATGACTACTTTCACCAATATCTCTTAATAAATTATTTAAAACGCGCTTTTTAAACAATAAAATGATGAAGCCGTGTGTCGACCAAGCCAGTCAAAAGCAGTTTGGCAAACTTAGCACATCTAAGGTCAATATACAGAACTCTTAGACATGCAGTAGGCCTATCATAAAACGTATGTGGTGAAGTTCCAGCCTAATTGCTCGTATCGTGAACCTCATTTATTCTGGAATTCATCCTGAATGCTGGTAAATAAAGCTCTTGATTGTTTTACATATTTTCATGAAGTAGCTCGAAGGAGTATCGTCATTAAGAAATACATTTTTACAAACTTCATTGTAACTTTTTCGTTAGGCCCATAGTTTCGGATAGACTGATTTCTTCATGGTGCTTTTATTTGTTATGTAAACGAGCTATAAATCAGTTTCTTTAACAAGCGTGACGACACGATATCCCCAAAGAGGTAGGAGCAATCCTATTGACATATGGCTACCGAGCACATTTTTAGACTACGAAATACAGATAATTTTCTAATAGAAACCGATTAACACTTTACCCATCCCGCAATGAAATCTGGACCCTGCGGATCAGACGCGGCAGTAAATAATCCTTTCTAATATTATAAATAGGAATGTGAGTTCGTTCGTTGGTAACGCTTTCATGCCTTAACTACTCGACCGATCATCATGAAGTTCAGCATACACATTGTCAGGTGTACAGATCAGGGATGTTGCGGATACAGATTTTGCGACTTCCACGGATGTGGATGCGAATACGGATATTTAAACACACACATCCGCAAATGCGGATGTCCAAATCGATGCGAAAAAATTGCGAATGCGGATGTTGATAAAAATTGTGCATCTTATTTAATAAAAAGCATCTAATATCACCTCTACAGGTTCAAGTCTGTTTTTCAAAGGTTCTTAAATTTAACAATACCATTTTCTAGTGTTTATTGATTCTCATCTTCACTTAAAGAATCATCGCGCCTTTTATCGGCCCATTTTCTTTCTTGTCGCAACCTGCGCTATATCTGAATCCGCATTAACATCCGCGTTGATTATTGCGGATGCGGATGCAGATGTCAAAATCGGTGCGGAAACTCCGCAATTACGTATGCAGATGCGAATATTCGCAACATCCCTAGTACAGATAACGATATAGGGTACTTTTATCCAGAAAAATTACTGTTTCCAAGGAATAGAAATATATTGTCAAAATGTACACTAACACAAGCGAAGCCACGGGTAAAACCTACTAAGTATATAAAATCAATAAGAGATTTCTAACAGATAATGTCTCTCAACCAAATCGAATCTGCGACCTCACAACCAGAAATCAAAACCACCGAACCAGCAAGTTAAAAGTGTAACTCAGTAACAAAACGGTAAAAAACCATAGCGACCATGTTTAAATGGAATGGGCAATAGACACAATTTTAACTATCGTCACAGTAAATTATCTTACTGGTCAAGAGCGACACGGCCGGTGGTAATTGATTACACCATGAAGACTGATGCTCAAAGGCCATAGATTTCGAAATCATTACAATTTGATCTTCCTCAATTAACTTGGAATAACAAAAAATGATTTGTCGACGATCCTCTGACGATTGCGCTTATCATTCGCGTTCGTTACTCAGGTACCCACAGTTTTCTGCATAATTTTTAGTGTTCTTATGCTTTTTCAAATTTTTGTAAATATAAAAAATACTTTATTATATTGTAAATACTTTTTTTTCCTATTCGAACATACTGATACGTTTTTATTCTTAAAAAAAGTTGGCAACCCTACTTGTGAAGTAAAATAAAGCAAACAGGCATAGTGTGATACTTGCTTCAAGACAATTGCCTCATAAACGGAGCTTTTAAGAACACAGTTTTATCTCATTGATACCCGCTGCTTTTTATTATTTTGTTTATATTTATAAAGACTATCTACTACTGCATTAGGAATGATTCCTACGTCACGTGGCACTTCATAAACATTCCAACAACGGACAAAAAGAACCCCCAGTCTCTAAAAGAATCTCTCAGAATATGGCGGGAGAAAGAGATTGATATCATTTTTAGACTTACTGTCCCTAAATTATTGTTCACAATAATGTAGGGACAGTAAGACTAAAAATGATATTTGTGAGTTGTACGATGATCAAACGAAATACGAATCGACGAGATTTGAAAATCACGTAATTCCGAGTTCGCGTACGTCGGGGTAGCGTAAGTCGAGGTATTACTGTACATCTCTGCTAACTGCTTCGAGGATATAGTCGTGAGATTACAATTAATATTCTATTATAGTTTATTATAACAAATTAATAATAAACTATAATAGAATATTAATTGTAATACGTGAGTATTTAAATAAATATCTTCTAAGGTCTAAAATTTATTTCAATAGGTATGCTATATGATAAATAATAGAACGTTCTTTCTTCTCTCCTAATTTTGCCGTGCCCGACGGGGTCCATAATTGTTCTCTCTATATTTATAAGACCTGTATATACATTATGGAGTGCAATAAACGAATTGAATTGAATTGATTATGTAAGCATGAAAAGAAAACAACAAAAATACACTTCTCTTCAGAAAAATCGAAACACTTCCGTTTTTATGGTTTCTGTCCTAATTTAACACAAAAGAGTTTTGATGACCATGACGGTTTCATATTCATGCACGACAATGCTAGGGCTCACACCGCGAGCGTCGTACGAGATTATGTTACCGAAGTCGGTATCTCCATTATGGAATGGCCAGCAAGAAGCCTGGACATGAATCCGATTGAACAACTATGGGATGAATTAAAGAGACGAATTCGTGCAAGAGATCCTGCCCCAGAAACACTTAGCCAGCTGCAAAATGCAATCCAAGAGGAATGGAATGGAATGCCACAACATTTGATCGTGACTCTCATCCGATCGATGTAGAACCGTATGGAAGCAGTAATAAGAGCTCGGGGAGGAAATACAAGTTATTAAATAAACGTTTCTTAGCTTTTTTTTCATTTACGTGTGTTGTTTTATCAATTTTCTTCATACTCCATACAGGGTAAAAATGACTTGTTAAACAAACTACGAATCTATGAAAATTTAATTTGAATTTAGAACATAAACATTAGGATTTGAAAACCTCATATTATTCACTATTAAACGACATTTGACATATATTCCTAAACATATACATTTTTCTGATAATCCTTACAAATCATAAACTTGCAAGGTGTTTCGATTTTTCTTATGAGAAGTGTATTTAATCTAGGCCCTGAATCCCTAAAATAATACACGATTACGTAGCCTAAGGGTAGAGGCGGCGATTAGTATGACGATCCACGAATGACGAAGTAACCGCTCGATTCGTACCCACGCCCACTCGATCTCATGTCAAATACCTTATCCACGTAGTGTTCAATTCATTGAAATATGAAATGAATTCAAATGAGTTTTGTGCTAGTTAAAAATGCAACTCGCGTAGAGTATCATCTTCGCGGGGGCTTTATAAAAATAGAAACAATATTAAAATCTTTTTGGGAGTCTATTATAAGTATAACACAGAAGTTTAGTTTAGTTTTAGTTTAATAAAAGTTTTTAGACTATCGCGATTTGTACACATACTTAATATAATGTTAGACAATGGGTACTTTATTACCTTTTCAATACTTTATCGCGACCCGTTGTCTAACATTATATTAAGATTTAGTTTAGTTTTAAAATTATGTTGTACTAGATTTTGACCGCGGCTTCGCTCGCGTAAATGTATGTTAACTTATAAAATGTTACTGAAAGTACTTTTTATCTGGATGAAAGATATCCTATGTCCTATTCTCTCCTCCTGATTACAATCGATCCAGTTATTAAGGTGTACAAGCGTAACAGACAAACAAACTCACATTCGCATTTATCATATTAGTTAGAATTAGTGTTTAAAAAATATAAATGAGAAAAATATTTTTAATAAAATCATCAGTCATGAGTTTTATTAATTGGTAAGTTTTTTGTAAAATGATGAGCTGTTTGAGAATAAGCACAGCAGACAGCTCATTAGTAGTAACAATGTGGCTTCAATGACCATAATTGCTACGATATATGCGCAGCGAAAGTAAGCCATCTATGGCTTAATTTACTTTACGAATGCGAAATTAGTAGCATTATTTTAGAATGAAATGCAATAAAATATATTATTGTTTGAGGTTTTACTGTACATAATTATATTATTGTAATTTTAATAGTATTTTAGTATGAAAATATGTTTATCACTAAAAGCAACTGAGTTGCAAGTGAATATTTTTGGTAATGAACTTTACAAATAGATGGGTATTTTGTTACAAAAATGAGAAATACCTAGCTTGTCCTGGTGGTGCATTTGTTGACCCATCCACTTCATAAAACTTTATACTGGACTGTGCTTTTCTCTGAGACTTTGATATTGGTATCTTCTCCAAATACGGATTGTATATCGGAAACTCCGTATAATACTTCTGTAGAACCCACACAGCTGCCCTTTGTATACTCAATTGTCCAATGGAATAAGACCGGCTTTCACCATCCGGACTCCTAACAATCTTTATATAATAAACAGGCTCTAAGTGCCTTATTTCCATCAATATAACAGCTATATAATGTATAAATAATAATGTATCAGAAAAACTAGATACATAAGAAACTAATGCATTGTAATCAATTGCTTCTTCTCCTACAGCAAGTGCTTTTGTTGCTTCAGTAATCTGTACAATGTAGAACAACCAATATGAAAATATACAGACAGCTAAGATTACTAATGTCATAGCTCTGAACACGAATATTCTAGGTAATATCGCATTCCGTGGCCGCAGAAATACTGCCCATACGCCAATAGCAAGTAATACTAATTTAAATGCCAATGACAGAAGTATTCCTTTACATTCTGCAGTGCAAGCAAGCAACTGTATTCTCTGACTTGGTTGTAACGCAATATTGTCTGTCAATCCTGGGAAGAAACCAATCTTTGGTAGCACTACCATAGTTAAAGGGCTAACAAAGGCTATAAACGACAGCCCGAGGGCTATTGTTGTCCCAAAGTATCGTGAACAGACAAAGCCTATCCCGTTGTCTGATTCCATAGGCCAATTGCCAACATCCTCCATAGATTGGGAGCCTTCAGAAGTATTTCCAGTGACAGCGGTTGTGTTTTCACCCCAGTTCTCATCTTGCGGTAAGATCTGAACTTCTATAACTTCTTGACCGTCTCTACCCATCTCTGGGTTAATGTTTACACTGGTCTGGAATGGTGCCATAGTGTTGTCGCTGCTTTCTTTCCTTTGAGATTTGGTGCTCCTGGAATAAAAAGCAATATTTGATTTGTAACTTTGGCTTCTTAAGCTTTTGTATTTAGCTATACAGAAGAATAACAAAATGTGTAACATGTTTATGACTGTTTCCACTACTTTCTATGAATTAAAATTGTAAAATATTGATAAACCAGTACTAATAAGAAAATTGTTTAATTATCTTTAAAAACTTTAAATATTAAGACTTTCCATATGCATTCCCATTCCACTAAAACAAATTTTCCTTTTGGCAGTGCAGATTCAGCCATTTCAACTTTTGAGTTGCAGCAGTACAACAGCAGCCTGATGTAATAGGTTATTATGTCTGGCATTTTAAGACTTGATAGAATAAACCACTGCACTATTCATGCTGTCAACAACCAAAATTTAATTAATGTAATAGTAAGCTGAGATAAAACCATAGAAGTAGTTTAATTCAATAAACTACTTGATCACAACTAAACAAATTGCCTAAAATAAAACTGAATAAGGTTTGTCTTTTATTCAAATGCACATGCATTTTGAATAATAGCTTATAATCTCAGCAACCCACCGGCAGACAGAGTATAGAGTAGTGAAAATGAATAAAATAACTGCACTTCAAGACAAGCACCATCTTAGCTACCATTTACCATTGCTGCTAGAAAGCAACCAGAACATTGGGGAAACTGTGTTAATCGAAATAGTTTAACACGTTGAGGGACACTCGGCTCCCATCGATAAATAGTGATATGACACAGCTAACTTCCATACAAAAAAAATAGACGATGGTGGACGTCCTGTCACCTTACAAATGATTAAGTTGCTTTTGATAAAGAGGACGTCCTCAACCGCCCAACGGTTCACGACGTCCTGGCACAATACTAGTAAATATATATAAATGTGGTTCAAATTAAAATAAATATGCCCATAAAAACGACGTGTACAGCCGCCCGCCGTATCAAAGTACTCTATTGATGACGTCCTCAGCAGTCGTGTCCCTCAACGTGTTAATAATAACAGTTCTTTAATCATTTTCAAAATTATATAAATATAGTGTTTTGAAATAAAAGTAATAAGTTTAAATTTAAGACATAAAGACTTCTGTTGCAATCTATTGTATAGTATAATAGAGCAAGTTATGTAACTATTGGCATATTCATCCAAACAGTAGTCGTGTTTAGCATAGCAAATTGTATGGGTATTCCCTAATTACAATGCAGTGAATGAATGTAAGAAACTTACTATGGTGATGTATTTGTGATAACAAAGATGTTTGGTCTTATAGTAAACCTATGATGAATTGTAATAATCTTATTATCTGTAATGCCAGACATACTTATATCATTCTAATACAGATATTTCTGGCAGTAGTGTTGTCAGAACATTGGTCTAGACATTGGGTATTCCCACTGTACTTCAAGGCATAATGTTCATTGACCTCACTATAACCCTAGACTTGACTCAGAATGACAATTATTCCTGTTGGAATTACTGTAAGTGTTTTAGACTAGCGGAAACATTATCTCGAGTAAAGAATCTTAATTACACCCTTCCTACATCATCAAGATTGTTGTTCTATCTCATTATTTCATACAATGGCTCAAATATGACGATTAACCACAACATAATTTATATTTTGTATACTAATGGGTAAATAATCGAGCGTGAAGGCCTACCGGGTGCTTCGATGCGTGTGTTGCCGGTGCCTCGAGCTCCGCCGTGATCGGCTGCTCAGCTCAGACCTCACCGACTCCGTTTCCATGGTTCACCGTCAGCTCCACGATACTACCCATCGGCACCGCACCAACAACACCTGAGACACCACACAACAATGAACAACCCGAAATTAAAAGCAATTAAAATGCTTCACGGGCTATGAACACGATGTACAACAAATTAACCACATCTCACACAGAAATCACAACATTTCCTATATGAAATACGTCCGTAATATCATAATTTTGTATTCTGTGCAAGATTTAATTCAAAATACCTTTGCATTATAAAGAAAAACGGAAAATTTCTTATTAGAGCGTCTTTCCCGAATGTCGATCAAACGGATTCATTTTATACTATACGATAAAATTAAAATTGTTTTGTACTCAGTAATCAAACATCGGAAGTCTTATTTTATCATCAAGTATTTATATTTCTTTCTCACTTAGGTGCAACATCTTACACGCCTACTCAATTTGTCAGTTTAACATTTTATTTAGTTCGTTCAGAAACGATAAAGTAGTTTGTAAGTCAGAAAATTAAATACGTATTGAACGTTGCGCGACAAGGTTTTAATGTGTACTTATTTGTATATAAAATATTTTCTATGTGTCTAAAATAATATTTATTTCTCGTTGTCCTATAGAGAACTCATAAATATATGGTCGAGTTCCGTTTCGTGATACCTAATTGGCGCTGATTTCAAAAATATAGAGCAAGTGATTACACTAAAAGATAATGATAAGATAACACACCCAGTCCAATAGATAACTCACTGACTAACATTATTTTTTACCATGCAGTGATTGTTTGTGTGAATAAAACCATGGATAACCAGCAGAATACCAATTCAAATCAGGTGGAGAGAGGTGAAAGTAGAGTTGAGGATTTACATTTGGACAGAATTGTGGCTTCACAACCTGAGATAGGGCCCACACCTCCCGACGGCGGTTATGGATGGCTTATAGTTGTGTCAGCGGTGGTGTACCACATCACAGTACCTGCCCTTACGTCTATGTACGGTATAATCATCCTCAAGGCAATCAGAGAAGAGGACCATGAGCGAGATGAACTTATGAAGATATGGGAAGTGGATATAGCATTAGTGCCTGTAATAGCTGTAGTGATTAGACTATTGTTGGAATCATGGTGTAGGGCTGTGGTGAAGATCTTCAACATGCCAAGGTTTATGGCTCTTTCTGGTCTGTGCCTCACAGTAGCTGGAGTTTTACTTTCGAGCCACTCAGCAGATGCAAACAGCAACGATCACACAATAAATATATTCTCTGGTATATTCGCAGGTAATTATATTTTGATAAATAGCTAATTTTCAAGGTCTCGTCTATAATTATCCAGAGAGAGAGACAATAAAACCGTCTTTATATTTTATTACTTACTTAGCGGGCATAATGTAGTATTGTAATGTAATTGTACTTGTGTGAAATACATCATTGTTCAATACATTGAATGAGTTCGCTGTTAAATGTATTGTTATCATTAAAGTACATTCCTAAGTAGTTCACGGTAAACATTACTAAGTGTACCGTTAATTAACAAACAAATTAGTTTGGTATTATAATAATTATTTCTGCCACCGTATAAGTTTCACAGCTCTGCAAGTAGATATAGGCAATTATGACTAATATAACTGAAATGTAACTAGATAAATTAATTAACAAAATCATCAAGATTACTAACTTATTACCTAATCTTTTTATTGTTAATGTCTTTTTAATTCACGACAATTTTAAACCGAACATAATGTTACATTTTAAAAGTCAACGTATTATAATATTAATGTTATCAGTTGCCGAAAATAGGTTTTTAAAGACTATTTGAATTCGGTATCAGTTGTCGCTATTAACTTGTATTTAGATTGGCATTTATTTATTAGGAAGTACATAGTCAGTAGGTACGTTAGCCATAATACCTGCCTCTTGCGTTTATAATACCATATGTAGGTACTTAGGTAGTTTACATGATCGATACGGTAGGGACAGATGTCAAAAAAAAAATCCAGGTTCCTTGACACTTAGCGCTGGCCGTAGCCCATGATCAGGGTAGAGCGAGATTGTCGCTTTGCATAAATTCTACTTTGGTTTTATGTTAATGAATAATAATTCCCAAATTATCAATTTTACGCAAATTTGCACTAGAAATTGTTTTTCGCTTGTCACCTGGTGCCTAGAGCGACCACTCCTATCGCTTTTTCCAAGCCTGGCTCTGAAGAGACTGGGTCGGGTAAGGAGAGACGGTGTCTGCGGTCGGTAAAATTTGGCCTTCACGCTAGTAACACAGTGATTTCATTTTTGAAGGGTCTCTAGTGCGCGATTTATATTGCTAGTGTTGCAAGCATCTTTATCGCACCTAGGACTGAGCGATATAATACTTCCGTGGCCGATTAATGTATGGAAAATATGTCTATAAAAGGGTTTATAGAGCAGCTCTCAATCTTATGTACCAGATAAAATATTTTTGTTTGCTGCATTAAAAAAGTCACACACATAGTAGTATATGTATATTTATAACAGTCATTTTACTACGTTTTATCCTGAACAAACAATCGGAAGGTTTTTAACTAGATATTAGATTAAGATACAATCAACTTGTCAAGTTTACACAGTTGATAAAGTGATTCAAGTTGTCTATATAGATATCATCGTTTAACAATATAACTAAGTATACCTACCTAGTTATACGTAAATCATTCTTGTCTACACCATTGAATCGTTATACTAAATTATTTCGTTTTCGTGAGCAGAGAGTTTGACGGACGGTAGTACGCACATATAGGTCTGACAATATGCTTATCAAGGTCGAACAAAATTATTGACACGGAAATAAAATCATATTTAGTCAGTAATAAACAAATAATATTGCTTTAAATGGGCACATCGTAGTCCCTATATTTTAAGACTATTCACTAACTTATTGTAGACAATGTTCAATAGCAGTCTGTAAAATAAATACAAATGGAGACGGAGTCTGGAGATGCGCTAGATAGAAGTGTTTAAGCTCACCCTCGATTACGCAGGACCTCAATACATATGTATTTATTAATAAAAGGCCTTACTAAAGCCCTACATCTCAGAAGAGGTGTCTACGCACCATAGTTTTTGACTACAGCTGCTACTGAGACTTTCGTGACAGAAAACCCTGATAACTCTGCCCGAATCGCCCGATTCCGAGAACTCGTACAAAGCAATCAAATCCTCTACAGCTACAGCACTTAGGCAGTTTCCTTCTATTTCCTTTGTTTAAAGCCCCTGTGTGATATATTATAGCAAGAAGGGACTTTTATAAATAATATATAAAAGAATATTAAACACTTAGTTGTATATGCTTATTTCTTAAATTAAAGATAACTAAGAATATATTCGTCATCCTGAATGATATCATGAATGGAAATAGGCAGAATTCAAAGAAAATAAGTCGCAAATATACGCACCTAAGCTAGGTACCTGATAATAAACGTTCTAGTAGGTATTTATAAGTGGATTTATGATGCACCTTTATTATATCGTTGATTGGTTGATATTAATTTTAGTTAGGTATCAGTTACTAGATTAGTATAAGTATTTTTAAAGCAGTATCTTATGTACTAATTGACAAACTGACAAGTATTCTTGTTAAAATTGTTTGTAAAATTAAGAGTGATCAGAGAATGTTCCATCCAGCTTCAGCATGATGTGTTAAATTATAGGTTCGCGAGTTCGGGAAAATGGAATCTGCGTCTGGAAACCGCATTCAAATTTAATGATGATTTAAGCTTGACACACTATGATATATTTGTTTATTATTCGAATATGGATAAGCGTCTGATTTTGAAGTTGTTAATTGTATTGCTGTCGTCTCTAGGGTCCGTGGCAAAATAGTAACGGCTCCTTTTATCCATTTATCTCAGGACAATGCAATGTTTAACGAGTTAATAAGCGTACATTTACGAATTTACGTGATCTTAGGCAGTCGCTCCTAACCTTGACGACGCCCATGGGTCCAAACGATAAAGTTTATCCAATATAAAACTTGTGCTTAGGCCATAGTTAATTATTAATTTGCCTTCTACTATTTGTAAGGAAATATTACTAAGTTATTTACATAATTCCTCATTCCAGGAGCTGGCTGCGCTCTAACAGGACAGCAAACAGAAGTAATAATGACACATTACTTCAGAGAAAAACTTACTATGGCACAGAGGATAGTCAGAATGGCACCCTCCGTTGGCAATTGCCTTGTGCCCATCCTTGTCGGGTATCTGTGCACAGTCTACACTGGGGATGTCGTCATCTTGATATATGGAGCTATTGTCATGCAGAACTGTGTCTTCTTAGCTTCATACTCGCGTCCAATATACATAGAAAGAGTGCTGAGACATACCTACAATATGCTGAGAGACGCTGTTGAAGACGAAGATGAAGTTATATTCTCTAATCAAAGTAGAGCCAGTCAACAGCACAATTCACAGCCAGCTCCTCAAAACAACGTCCCTACTGGAGCTTCTCAAAACGCTGCACAAGACGAAGAAGCAGATGTCGTAGTGTTCAATTCTAGAAAGAATGCAAGGGAGATTCTAGATCCTTCTGTACAGACAAGAGAAGACGGGAGCGTTTCTAACCCGGCCAGATTTTCTTCAGACTTCAGCTCAATGTTCGATGGGCCTAGCAACCGGTTTTCTTCCGATTTTGGCGCTCTTGACGTAACCAATTATGCAACAGTTGGTTATCAAGAACTGGAGAATATTGACCGACAGAATCCTCAACCTTTGTATAGGGAGACTACATTAAATGCCCCTCAAAGCAGTGTGATTTTTGCAGCAGAAGTTTCTCCAGGAACAGTTAGAAGAACGGCATCTATGAGAAAGAACTTTATTACTATTACCAATATGTTGCTGGATATAAATTTTTACTTGTATGCGTTACTACATCTTTGCACTACGTTCTCAATATTAATCTTGGGATTAATATTCCCGCCGCTCATTTGGGAACAGAATCCTTCGATGAATATTTGGTCGGTAAGTAATTGAAGAAATTGTTTCCTCTATCTTAACGCGATATACCTCAACGCCAGAGTAACAATTTATGTATAAAAGTTTACAAAGACTTTATTATTTATTAGCCGGTGTTACGCTATACAGTTATTTATTTCTTCTCCCTTTAAATATCCACAAGAGTAAGTAAATAACTTTTATTATACATTTAAGATCTTCGCCCACAAGCATACCTACCAGCCACTTATTAATATGTGGTAACGTAATATAAAAATTATTCTTCAGCGGATTGTTTGCTTTAGGTTTGACTGGAATTAGATACACCGACATTTTCAAGTATGTTTGGGGTTGCCAAATTATGATTCCCAGTCAAATTTTAGCCCCAGTTCTAGTTATTAGTAGCTTATGCAGTTGGTCTTCTTCTCCAGGTGTCAGCATTAATAGCCGTGGCGCACGGATCAGCACTCTGCTTCATAATGCTTTGCGTCGTGATGCCAAAGTCGATCAATGAGAAGGCTCGACTGTGCGCTGCATTCTGCGTTGCTGGCGCCGTTGGCTTTTACGGTAACCAATATTACATTATTAGATAGTACCTTCATACAAAGATAACACCGCACACCTAATTTTCGGGGGGAAGGGATAGGCAGAGACTATTGGTGTCCATTTGCTGAACTTATCAAACTTATTAGTTTTAGATATTTACTCTTAAACTAGTCTTTTTAGATTGTCGTCACTGATAAGTAGCCTTTCTAACATTCCCTATTTCTTAAGCAGTATTATGGCATGTGACAGAATAGCACGCACTTTGGTTCTCGTGCGTGTATTTAATGAAAATGCACTTCCTTCATTTTTATTATCAGAAAGGTACGCCGACATCTGCCCATTCCAACTATTCCGTTTACAATAATTCTGTCTGCTACACTTGCATGATCAATCGTTATTTAGAATCAGGCAATCATGCAATCAGCACAGAGCCAATGCAACAAAACAATTAATACCTATTTAAGTAGCTACGCTTGTCCATTCAAACTATTCCATTCACATTAATACTGTGTCTACAGCTGCTTACAACGAGGCAATCAATCGATCATTACAAAGCCAATCCAATGCGGTCGTGACCCGAGTACCTATAGCCAAAAAATTATAAAAATTCTTCTTTCAGGTGTAACTCTGTCTGTAAGTAAAAGCTTACTGGTCGTATGGTGCATGCTCGCCAGTTTCTCTACAGCCGCCTCAAGCATACTCCAGCAGCCATTATACAATAGTACGCTGAACGAGTTCGATACAACAGCAACCATGACAGCATCCAACGCCATAGTAGCTATATTCATCATGATCTGGTCTCTGGCCTACAATTACGAGTACAAAACCTGTTTCTTGACTGCCAGTTTGCTGCAAGTCGTGACTGCTTGCATGTTCTTTGCTATGTCGTTTAGAAGAAGGCGGTAATAATTACAATTCATAAAATAAGACTGCAGTGGGATAATTTGGCTTAAAAGAAAAGTAAGAAATGTTTGTAAAGATTCTTACGGCAAAGAATGGGATCAAATTTGTACATGATATATTTTGTTATAAGTATAAGTATGATAGAATTTATGTTTTATTTTATATAATACGTACCTACATAAGTTACATTTAGATTACCAAAACATTAAAATATTTTTTTAATAATATTTATGAACATTAAATAAGCCTTTCAAATCTGGTAGTAGAGGCAAATGTAAAAGGATGCACGACACAATCTGATACCTTACAGTTTGTATCGTACTCTTTAAGAGCAGCTATCACCTATTAAAGGACATTGAGAATACTTGTAAATTGTAATCATTATGCTAGGTAGCCTAAATAGGCAAGCATCTAGCATAATGATTACAAGTATTTACTTGCCTACAATAAATTCAGGAAATACAAGGTGTCTGTGCCAAGATGAGCACTCACTTTGGCACAGCGACCAATACCCCCTTGCATCTTTTAAACGACGAACCGACCAATTCTTCTACTTAACGACCAATTTCGACTAATCACTGGGTAACAGTCATTTTGCGGCATGGTAAGTTGAAGTCAATTTTGTGTAAGTTTACTATACTGAATACGAGATAAATATCAGATTTGTTAAATTAACTCTGGTTTATGAGATAAAACTCCATAACTATTTGACTGAAAGAAGGTCGAGATAAAAATACAATTACATATTAAAATATATATTTTTAGAAGCGGCTATACGAGTATAATAACGGCAAAGAAACTTAATACCAAAGCTATTAACAAAAATCATAAAAAAAAATATTACAGAAATCTTTATCTGTAAGCTTTTCTATTGTGTTTATGTTAAGGACAACAAACGCAACTCGAGCAATAGTCTGCCATTATATCATCATATGGCTGTCCCATTGGACTTGGTATCTTTCTTTCATTGTTTTAATGGCCTGATGGAACCGTTCTCCTTCTTCCTCGCTGTAATCGCCAAGGTTTTCCGGGAATCAGTCCAAATTACTATGTAAAAATTAAATATTTGCTCCTGAGCGGTTAAAATTCTGAAGCATTTTAGCAACTTGTTCTGGATATTCTGATGCTTTGTGATTCCCCAAAAAAATGTCGACTACTTATATATGGCTTAACCATACTTTGATTCTATCTGTGTCATATTCATATGGCTTGTAAACTCTGTATCATTTATAAGGGTGCGGCTTTGCGGGCCATCAAATATGCCTGCTTTAAATTTTTCATACACAGGGCCGTCAGTCACCAGTCTTATCTACCAGGCTTTGATGAACTGTTTTATTAGCCCAAGCTTGATGTGAAGTGGTGGAACATTTTCTCCAGGCTTATAAGTTGCTCATTAACGACATTTGCTTTTTCTACCACCATATTTTGTCTCAAGGGCTAGACCTTTCTCTTCCAGTGATCTTTTCTTGCGCAACTAGCCCATAGACATAGGAAACAGAGGTATTTAGTATACCCACCTTGCCACATATAAAACTAAACTGTTCGAATCGTTAATTCACGACTATCGCGACGTACTTAAAATACGGCACGAACTGATAACCTTCTATCTCTTATATCTTATTTAATCGACACTATTATAACTATCTACGCGAATAGAAAACGTTATTTGGTTAGGTATGCTCAAATCAGTACAACTTAAGATGGTAGGGAAATAGTTTTAAATGATCTCGTTTATGTTGAATATCTCAAGAACCAGAATTAATCCATACAAAGTAAATACATTTTGGGTATGACTGATGAACGTGTTTATTAAAACCAGTACTTAACAAAATGTATGCCGCTTAAAAAACCATTTGTTGTTTTCCAGTGTTATCAACTAAATCGCTATACGTAAATAGATTTCCAGTTTGCGATGATGCCCGTGCCAAGATGAGCAATAGGTACAAAATAATGAAATACATTTGGGACGGATCTAAAAATCATTAAAATGACTAACGTAACTATTGTTATGACAAAGGGACATAGACTTCATACATTTTCACTTAGATTGATATTGTGACATTTGCAATAAACAGCGCGTCGCCATTTTGCAAATTCGCTGTATACTAAAGGGTTACCAAATATATCTAAAACATGTTGCCATATAAATTTCTTAAATTTATTATCACAAATAAGAATTTATTTAATAAAACTCATTGTATTTTTCACTTGTTTATTTTAAGAGATCACGTCTGTCGCAGTCGGTAAAATAAAATATATATCACATCTATATTCTAGGATATCTTTTGATATAAAATAAAGACAATTCTTTTACATACTTGTAAATATAAAAACTCATTAAAAGAAATGCATGCCTTTTGCTACACAAAAAAATTAAACCTTAATATATTTAACTTGATTTGTATTTGAAATCGATTTGAAGACTTGGTGCCAAGATAAATAGGATAGCAAAGTGGTTATGGGATCTCCTACATGGGTGATATTAATGTACTAATTCTATATCACATAGCTCTGCCTTTCTTTCAAGTTTATAGAGCCAATCACTACTAAAGAAGTACCGAAGCGAAATGTACATGTGCGTGTGTGCATTCGAAATTACATTCGAATATATTGATAAAATATTCGAATAATATGCTTAACTACTCTTGACTATAAAAAGTGGTCATGGCGTTATACATTGTATGCGTAAGTGAGATAAAATGACGTTTCAATCAGATTTGCACCTTATGTGACTGTGGTCCAGGGCTGATTATTGGAGAAATTGATCGCGCCGGTTATATCACATTGATATAGGTACGCATTGTAACCTATACTATACAGAAGAGCGTTAACACGAATCTAAGCTCTTCACTCATTTTTAATATATTAAAGAAGTAAAAGTGCCTGTTTGTATGTAAGGATTAATATATGGAGTACAACACGATACAAAAAGTCTTCTATGGAACAACACTATTATACTATTCCTGAGAATATATGATGTTTTAGTGACGAATAACGCGAAAGCCGCGTTGGTATACTGCTCTTTATAAGTATCCAGTGACTAAAAGCTGCAAAATAAGTTCATCGTTCTTTAAAACATCTTTCTTTTGAGGTATGATGTTATTCGATTGTCGCTGTACCATGGTCGATCGTACAATAATATCGCACCCATGTTGGAGATATTTAAATGCATATTCAATTACAGTAAGTATGTACAAATGTAAGTGATTTCTGGATTGGATACAATCTTCTTATAAGGGACTACACTGCCACATTATGTATGTACTTATATCTACAGTAGAACCACCATTGCCTTCACCGATCAAAGTCCCATACGACAATATACCTATTTAGTTCCTGAAATCACTTACTAACCTGAATTATCTGAAATAATCAAATAAAATTGTATTTTAAATCTATTCTATGTTTATTGTATTTATAATTCAAATAAATAAGATTTTTTATCGACATTAGAATTACGAGTACCCTCACTTTTGTTACATTTAAATAAACATTGCAATAAAATTTTATTAAATACACATAAAATAAATGGAATGTATTGTATTCTGTGATTTTTGCAAGATTTATGCTTTAAGCAAATTAATTTGACAGATTAATACTTTTCAGTGCCCGCACATTTTGCATTTTTTTTATTCGTCACGCGTTCGGCGACGGCCTGACTATATTCTACCTGCATTAAAAAGGCGCGATACAGTGCAATTTTAGTAAAATTTGATCTGTATCAGGGCTTCAATGCGCTGATATAACATAATTTTTGTCTGGCCAATTCAAAATAAAAACGACCATCTGTAATTTAACTTAATAAATCCATCATTTCGTTATCTGAGAGTTTCTTGACATTATTGTTATTATTTGAGGCTGTATTGCTATTTGCAGTTGGTAAAAGAGATTCGAAAGCTGACCAGTCTTGTTTCATATTTGACTGATTTGTTTGATTATTTGCCCATTTATTGTTGAAATTTGCTGCAGAGGGGGCTGTCCAGGTACTTGGGGGTAGTGCTACCTGGTTATCGAAACCTGGATATTGGTTTTGGTAACCATAATTGGGGGCGTTGGTTATTCCTGGTGAGCTGAAATGGTTGCTATTGATTGGTAATACAGCGCTCTGGTTTGTGGCTAACGGATGTTGACTTGATGAGCTTTGAATAACTGGTTTTGATAGTTGGTTTAGATTGGATTGTAGCAAGGAGTTGGTTAAGTCTACTGGTTTGTGAAAGGGTTTTGGAGGGGCGGGTAGCGCAGTTGGTTGCGGTTGATTCACGAATTTTCTGACACTGTCTTGTTGCTGTGCTATCCTGTAATGAACAAATTGTTTATTTAAATGATGTTCTAAATATTTTAAAAGTAATCTAGATTAAACTAAAATCTATATTAGTAACATTATAACAAGGAAACATTTGTAACTTTGTACGTCATGAATAAACTATATATATATTATACAGGGTGTCCCGAAACTCAACAATACCCTGGTACCGGGCGAGAGGCCAAGGTATACCAGTTATAAAAAAATAAGAAAAATCCATGTCACTTAGTCAAGCGATAATAGACATTTTTCGAAAAAGTTGAAAATTTGACACCCGTTGTCGCATTTTTAAGTACTGTCAGAGTCATCATGTACGGACGAAGTATCAAGTCCAGGGTAACACAAGCCAAAGTCGATAGTACGAAAGTTACACTATTACGAGAGATGCGCAGTAAACGAAGAAACGATGCGTAATAAATGACATTATTTTTATTTTATTATGAACGACTCATCAAACATCGGCGTCACTATCCGTCTCACTCATCGTAAAAGTCGAATGACGATCTGTCTCGCTCTGACAGACAGCATAACTACTATCTATCTCATTTCACTCTGTGTAATATGTGAACTTACTCTTCTTAGTATAGACACTTTTTCGTACGATTTAAATACGGTGAGGAAATATCTATAAGTCAAACTTTTGGCAGAAATAGGAAGAAACGCTAACCATATATCACATACCTCTGCTTCTCCTCCATGGTAAGTGATCTGTTCTCGTTGACTACTGATAAGGGTTCTGGTTTCTCTTTAGGCTGACTGAAGGAGAAGGGGTCTACGCCTAAACCAGAGAACATTTTGTCCAAGTCCGTCTGCGGAGGCGCGGCTGGGACTAGCGTGTCGGCTGATGCGGATAATGCATGCTCCATGACTCTGGAAAATAGAAATAGTAATAAGCCATAGTAATAAATAAACATAATAAAGCTAATGTCCGGGTCTGACTCACGAGTTTGTCGACATGTGGGATGTGGATTCGGCAATCATCGTACCGATAGTATCAGGCCGTGCACTGATTGCCAAGAGCCTCATCACCACCTAAACAGGCTCGCGTTAGACGGTTGGATTAAGTATCTGATGCAGAAGGCCGTGTTGCTCGACACGGCACGCATCGTGAGGAGTTTCTCTCGTTGGAGCACTAACCACCGGTAGCTTAAACCCAGTTCCCGATGACGGTAGTTTTTATATTTTTAAATGTGTTTTGTATAATTATATATTTAAAATATAATTATTATTGTAAAATTAGGCAATAAAGAGACATAATAATAATAAGACAGTAATACATAAACACTGCGTCGAGGGCGCAACAATAGTGACAGCGCGTAAAAGAAGACCATGGACTAGAACTTCGGGTCCAATTTCTTTACAGAAAATTCTAATTTCATTATTTTATTAAAAGGCAACATCCGGTCTAGGAATGCTTTATGTGTCGCGGGGGACTTTACAATAATTCAAACAACGAACACAAATATACGTAATATACATACTCAGAACAACAATTTGTGGATCACACAAATTTTTGTCCCGTATGGGGATCGAATCCACAACACACGGCGCAGCGACAGTGGGTAGGCGACATCCGTGCCTCCAAATAAAAATTAAAGTAATAACGACTTTATTGATTTTTTCCGTGAAGAATTTCTCAGTAGCGGTATTTCATTAATTATTTATTTTATTATATATATTATATATTCCATTTCCATTTATTTTCGCTTTTCGCTTAAAATTTAGTTTACTTTTAGTTTATTAAGTTAGTACCTACAAGTAGTTTTTGTTCATTATTTGCATGTTGTGTTTGCCTTTAATTATTTGTTACACTTATAATATTTTACTTGTGTGTCTGCTAGGTATATATGTAACGGTGTATAAGAATGTTGGCATTCTCAAATAAATAAATCAAAACATATTTTCTCGACGCAACAACGCGTAGACAGCAATAGTTTC
Organism: Catocala nupta; assembly: GCA_963675205.1. Classification (NCBI taxonomy): domain Eukaryota; kingdom Metazoa; phylum Arthropoda; class Insecta; order Lepidoptera; family Erebidae; genus Catocala; species Catocala nupta. The sequence goes on from OY776093.1 coordinate 27,704,245, forward strand.
TCCTTCTAATACGTGGGACCTAAAAGCATTTCTGACGAAATGAGTTGGTTGGTCATCACTATCTCACATTATTGGCAAATCTAGGGTACGGTTAATCCAGCTCATTAGTCAGACAGTTAAGACTGAAACGCCTTGTGTTAAGACTGCGCCGAGCGAAATGACACAATTAAGTTGATAAAATCAACACTTTTTGTTTAATACAAATATAAAATATACATTTACCATAATAATAAATGTGTTTACAATTACTCCATGTAAAAAACTTTAAATAATTAATATTTTAGCCTACAAAATTACATAAATTTGCACGAAAAATGCAAAAACGTAAGCTCGTGTTACGTGATTTTTAGATTATAATTTATAACAGTAGAAATCTATCCTATTTTACAGCTTTAACGAAACATAAATAGTTATATTACAATTTTTTGTCCCAAATGTTTAAGTTATTGGTTGACAATAAAGATACATACCTATTTATCAAAAAAGCACTTCAAATCCTCCGTACAAATTAACTATGGCGGCCGCGCGGCGATTTGAATATCGGGCTCTGTCATTCTGTCCAACCGCGTCTTACGCTCGGCGCAGTCTTAACCACAAAAAAGAAGGATATCTATACAAATAAATGAAATTGAAATTTCTGTTTGTACCTAATACCAAAATAACAGCTTTTTACTAAATGTTTATGAAAGTATATACGATACTTATAAATACCAAAAATCCCTTTTTAAATTTTTTGGCTGTTTGTTCCGGCTAATCTCTGAAACGGCTAGACCGATTTTGATGAGCTTTACAGTGGCATATAGTTGATGTTATGAGGAGTAATTTATGCCAAGGTTATTTTATTTAAAAAATCTGCGCACGTACGAACGGACAAAGTCTCGGGTTGTTACCCGCGTCGTTACCAGCTGTTTAAAAATTTAGAAGAAACTTACTTAGATTCATTCTGTATAGAGTTTAGCTGCTCCAACTTGGCTCTATGCTCGGTCTCCACTTTAGATATCATCTGCTTTACTAGAGTGATCAGTGCGTTGAACTGGTTCAGCGTCAGGCCATTCTCCACGCACAGCGGGATGAGAAACGGGAGTACCTTCGTAGCCATTACTTCTTTCGTTATACCTAGCTTTGAGTGGCTGCCTGCTAACTTGTAAATACCTGAAATTGGAAAAGTTAAAATTGTAAATGGAATTTATTAGGTAAATAAAATAAGCATGTTTTTTTTAAATTTCATTTCTTATTATCCAAAATTTGGAAATGTTGTATGCTTAACCGCAGGACATACTGGAATCTATGGTTTTATGTGTACATCTTTTTCCACCTATACAATAAATGGATTTGATTTGGTATTTTAATAATTGAGACCTTTAATGGCATAAGACTTAATTGATTTGAGAGATGTGACACTGAGATGCATATTAATCAAGGGGGAAGTGTTTCCACTCTACATAGGTTATTAGCACCATTCATAATGTAATACTAGATGACGGGTCTTACTCGCGATTAAGTATTTGAAGATAATAAATACCTATCTATTAATTGCCCGATGTTAGGACCGATTTACATCGATCGTGGTCACGGGTTGACTGAGCGAGTAAGGCCTGTTATCTAATATTATATTAAGTATATGTACAAATCGCGAAACTCTAAAAATGTTTATTATAATCACTGCTTTTCAGTGTTTCGGTACGCTTATTTACCACATGGATAGTATGTAAAAAAACTGAAATACATGTACTTAGCCTAATCCAGTAGATTGAGTATATTTTAGTGATAAAATTCGTCTTACAATAACAGAAACACATACCTAAAATGCCCATCAACACCGCTGGCTCCCTAGACGGAATCTGCGGCAGAAACGGAATAATCTCGTCCAACACCAACCATTTATCCAAATGTTCCAACAGTTTGCCCAAACACAGCAAACAATTCACTCTCACTGATATGTAATTCGTACTCATACACAACTTTTTAATTCGAGGTAACAGAGCATTCTTCATCGCTGGGTAGTCTATCAAAGACGCAAACGTTGGCAATACTGAGAGACACAATTCTTGGATCTGTTGGGCATCAGACTCCAACGCTCGGTACAACATTGGCAAGATATCCGACTTGACCTCATCTCCAGGAGTCAATTTCAACAGCAATTCCATTTTCTGCATAAATATCAGAAGTATTTGGATCGGATCCTGGATTAGCATCACTGGTTTTAACACAGGTAGTATGTATTTTATGTATTCTTCCTTAGATGAGTTCTCAGCTATGAGTAAAACGTTTGGGAGGACAAAAGGTACCATGGGTGGGTTTACGAACTCTTTCACGAGGCATGGCAGAACCCTGTATATACATATACGATGTGGCATCTTTTGTATAATTTGTGGTAAACCTTTGTAGAATTGAGATTTCTGGAGGTTGTCCCATTGGAATAAGGAGTCTAGGTAGTTTAGAGTTTTCACGCCGACGTCTTCGAAATATGGTATCTGTAGATAAAGATAATATATTGCTTTCCTTAAAAATTATGATCAAATGAATGTGTGCCGCCTATAATCCCAAAAAAGTTAAATAAGCAAAGGTGTATTACACCCACATTTAGACACAATTGCTATGGTCACACGTAATAATGGCAGTCAACAAAATACAGTGCATGCAGTACTTCTTGCTACTGATCATTTCCCAATAATTGTAACAGCTTAATAGAATTTTTCTTACTCTAAGACATCATTTACGGTGACGCAGGGCGTCGCGCGTTGCGATAGGCGGCGCGGCCCGCACTGAATTCAAACATATAGCGTTGTATGAGTGCGTTTACGGAGAAGATTACGATTTTACACGCGTTTGCTTTAAAATGGAGCGTTTTTTGTGGCGGATGTCGCGTATGGCATCGACACGTTTTACGCGGCGGCGCACGCAGCGGCAATTCTCGATGAAGCGATGCCCGCGGCGGTACCTTCTTCTATTCTTATTTGGAAATCGCACAACGCAGACGTAAGGCACCGTCGTAATGAGGTGCGATATGGACGACATATTTTAAAAGAAAATTCTATGTTAAAAAGTGCATTATTGAATATAAGAAATGCGCAGCGATAGTCGCCGCGTGCTTCGCTACACGCTTGAGGATTCGCAGCGGGCGCAGCGGCGGGCACCGTCACTCTGCTCGCCTCGCATCTCTATAAACAACATCGTATATTGCTCTATGTTTGTGTTTACGCGTGCGATGATGAGTGCTGCTGCACGCGACGCCGCTCCTTAAGCAGCAAAAACGTCCGCCGCGCCGCGAGACGCCACGCCACACGCGACGCGCAACGCTCCGCGTCTCCGTAAATGAGGCCTCAGGAAGCGAACCCAAAACCTCAAAACCAGCAAGTATTATAATATATTTAAATTTTAACCAGCAAGGTTATAGTCATGTCACTATATCAACCAGGCAACCTTTATACTCATCGCCAAATTGAGAGAAAGATTGGCTCTGCATTAAGCTGACGTTCGTTTCCTCAGCAACTAATACATAATATTGTTACGGCTAATGCCCTCTGTCGGCACTGTGGGGAAGAGTCGGCGGTTTCTAATAATAATTTATTACAGCACCATCTATTGACATCTTACGGAACTACGTATTTGTCGGTACGAGTTCAGTGGAGAAAGCGCTGGCATATTCTCGAACCATCGCGCTGTTGCGTGCCGTGTGTGACGTTTTCTGGAAAACTCCAGAAGCGCTTTACCCGCGTATAAATAGAGCGCACGCGCACCGCCGAGTCAGTTTACTATCGTAAGCGATCAAGTGTTCATCGAAGCGAACGGAAGCGAAAATACTACGGAGTTTGAAGTAGTTACAGTGGAAAAGTGTAGTATAGTGTTTGTAGTGTTTTAAATTTAATTGTGTGATATTAAATAAAATAAGGAGAATAAAACGTTTTAGTCGGTAATATTGTTTTATATTCTTATCCGTCGAACTCAGCGCGTAACAATATCAAAGAAAATATTTAATTAAGTATTCACCTTCAAGAACTGATGAGGATCCGGCCTCAGCTCCGGCGTAGAATGCACCATCAGCTTTACGTACTCCTTCAGCCCATCCGTCACACACGACAGCCTTGACGCCGGCAGATTCCTCAGTTCATTCACAAAACGCTTGAACTTCGTATAATCCGTCCCCACGTTTCCCAACGTCTGATGTCCCGTACTATGCAACACATAAATTACCATGCCCAAAGAATACATATCGCTTGCAGGGGAATGGGATGCCGAAAGTACGTATTCTGGTGCCAAGTAATCAAGAATAGGTTGAGTCAACGGATGCATTGCTGGACAGTACTCATTGAACGGCCAAAACGGTGCAGTGCCTGAAGCACTTTGATTGGAGATACAGAAATCGAATCCGAATATCTTCCAAGCACCTTGCTGGTTGACTATAATGGATTCTGGACATATATTATGGTGAAGAAGTTTTACATCGTTGTGTAGGAAGGATAGACCTTCGGCGATTTGCATCAACCCGTATTTAATTTCGAGCTCGTATAACTTATAGTTAACTAAATGAGGTGGAATTGGTTGCATCATGTTTTCTGTATTGCCGAGGATATTTGCTAAGCTGGCGAAAACCGGTTCTGTGGCGAATGCAAGGCTCTCCCTACTTTCTTCAAGACCGTGCTGAACTGTAAGTATTTGGGGGTGTCGCAGTTTTGTGAGCTGGATTATACCGCGTCGTACTGTCTCCAACATGATGTCTCGGTCACCTTTTGACCATCTGTCCATGTGTTTCTTTTCGAAGACGAATATTGAAGCTTCTTGCTTTGTTGATTTTTTGTAACCTCTGTAGATTTTCCATAGTAAACCTGGAAAGGGACATTCGATATGAAATATCAATTTCAGTCGTAGAGGTGAGGCACAACAGAATCCTTGGTTAAATATACAAGGTTATTCTATATCACCAGTAGAATGCGTGGTTAAAAGGAATTACACGATTTCAAAATCACCCTGTAGAGTACTAGAATTTGCCTGCAGTTTTTCTCGCGGGCACTTTGCACATTTTGTCAATAAATTTCTATGCGTCGGTAACAGTACCTTTTTTAGGGAATATCATGATGATCGGTCGAGTAGCTAAGGCGTAAAAACGTACCTCAAACAAGCTTAAATTCGCATTTATAATATTAAGTTAGAATTGCACAAATTAAAGCAGAATGATTGGGCAATGCTTTGGAAGCTCACTGTCAAAAAACCTTGTGAGGTACAAGGTTTTCGACTGTGAGCTTCTAAAGTACTTAACACATTAAGTTCCTTAGGTAAGTACTTTAAAGCTCTGAACCTGACCTTCTGAACCCTTGATTCTTGCATTAGCATTAAAGCATATCTTTTCTTTAAAGTTCAGTATTTTTTGTTGAAATCTCCCGGTGTTGCAAACACATACTACCTTAAACTAACATCTATTTTGTAAACATCAAATCCCCTTACACTTGATTACCATTCTGTAATTTGTATAAAAATAAATGTCGCGTAAAGTTTTAAACCAGTTTTCGATAATCGAATCAAACGAAATCGATTCTGTGATCTAACATTCAATTGCATAAACGGTGACACTTACGATTCAAGGCTATCAACAAATCTGGATTACTCGGATTAATTCGGATTTGTTGAGTAACCGGATTACCGCAGTCAAAATTATTATCATTGGTTCCTTGACATAAATATGCGCAAATGATCGTGAGGTCCTGAGTTCGATTACCGGGACAAAGATATGGACAACTATTACTTTACTTACTTTTGTATTGTAATGTAAGTTAGGTTGATTACAGTAATTTTTCTGGATGAAAGGTACTCTATGTCCTTGGCTATACCCCTGACAACGTGAATGCCAAATTATATGATGATCATAGTTAAGGCGTGAAAGAGTAACAAACAACAGAAGTCACATTCGCATTTATAATTTTATTTGGACTAGTTTTTGCTCGCGGCTTCGCTCGCGTAAAAGGAGGTGAGGTTAGGTGTAGCAGTACCATTTTAAATAAAATATAGTCTATGTTACTCAGTGATAAATATGATAAGCTTTTAAAGGGTTAAAGAATTTTTCAAAATGGTTGAGTAGTTTTTGACTTAACCCATTACAAACAAAGAAACGAAAAAAAATCCAATCTGTCCTCTTTATAATATTAGGATAGATATATAAAAACCAGTAAGCTTATGAAACAGAGAAAGATTGATAAAAAATAGGTGTGTTGTAAGTATGGTGTTGCTGAAAAAGTGTGCAGACAGTTACAATGAGCAGATAACAGATATTTACTCTATCTTGTAGATAATTATCTGTAGTTGTTTTGTGAAACATCAATGGGAAGTGATAAGCACCTGTACAGATACTAAAATTGACTACTAGAGTAAACTACTGCCGTCTGCCGAGCAGTTTAAGGATCCGTGCTACTACTGCGAATTTCTAGACAAAAATAATAGCTTTCCTTGATCTGGGAATCGATCCCAAGACCTCAGGTACTGAGAAAGATTTTGAAATTAAACTAAGTAAATTACTAAACCCGCTTCCGTTTCCGTGTCTTCTTACTGCTCGCTAATGAAAAGTTTCCTATCACCCTAGTAGAAGGCGTGAGTCAATGGATGTAGTAGGTACTGTTTACTAGCTGAATATAAACTAAATCTAAAAAACATTCAAGATTGTTGGTATAGCTTGTTTTTTTTTATAATATTGTGTTCTGTTTACGCAAATGTTATTCATTGAAATTAAACTACTATATACGGATTTTATCACGTTGTTTATTTATCACTGTTTACAAAATTTTGAAAATATTACACTACTACTACTATTGATTTTATTTTACTAATTTAAAAGCTAATACAATTATTTAAACTTTTAAATCTATTTATTTTTGGTTTACACTTTCCCCGACGTTTCAGTTGCTTTTCTGCAGCCATGGTCACGGGGAGACTGAGATGTTAGTTGTCCCAATGTTCCAGTATAGTTATTTCAAAGTACCTGAACATAATTTAATTATTGGTGTTTCTATTTATGCAGAATGAGCTCAAAGTATCATGAAGTCTAGCTGTGGTTTGTTTCTTCTTGGGTTTGACTATTTGAAGTACAGGATCCCAAGCTGGTGGTACATTCCAACCATCTTCTCTATTGAAAATGGGATGTTTTTTGATTTCAATAGCGTTGCATCCTTGGTAGGAATCGGTGTTCTTTGGCGAGAATCTGTGATTTGTCAAATCTCAGGTAGTGGTTGGTCCCCTGTTGTACATGTTCACACAAAGCAGACTTCAACGAGTGTTTGTGTTTTACGTCAGCTATGTGTTCTTTTATGTGGGTGCCTATGCTTCTCTTGGTTTGACCAATGTATGAGAGTCTGCAGTCACAATCTATTTTATAGACCCCTGCATCTTGTAAAGGTAATTGGCACTTGACAGATGGTAAATTATTAACATTTTTATCATTGCAGAGGTGACAAATAAAAAATTCACAAAAATTTATCTAAGCTTAGGTTATGACAAATCTACATTCATGATTTACTACAGATCTTGCAGTAAAGTAATAATTGTTAATGATGTTGAACTTTTTAGTGTAGTATAGTAAATAGAAATATATGTACAAGCTATATAGTTATAACACAATAGAAAATTATATCATTTAGGTAGGTAAGTATTTAAAAAAATATAAACCAAGATAATATTGTCTTCTGTTTACGCGAATGTTATTCATTGAAATTAAACTACTATATACGGATTTTATCGCGTTGTTTATTTATCACTGTATTACAAAATTTTGAAAATATTACTCTACTACTACTATTGATTTTATTTGACTAATTTATAAGCTAATAAAATTATTTAAACTATTAAATCTATTTATTTTTGGTTTACACTTTCCCCGACGTTTCGGGTGCTTTTCAGCAGCCATGGTCACGGGGAGACTAAGATGGTAGTTGTCTCAATGTTCCAGTGTAGTTATTTCAAAGTACCTGAACATAATTTAATTATTGGTGTTTCTATTTACGCAGAATGAGCTCAAAGTATCATGAAGTCTAGCTGTGGTTTGTTTCTTCTTGGGTTTGACTATTTGAAGTACTGGATCCCAAGCTGGTGGTACATTCCAACCATCTTCTCTATTGAAATTGGGATGTTTTTTAATTTCAATAGCCTCGCGAAGCATCCTTGGCAGGAATCGGTGTTCTTTAGCGAGAATCTGTGGTTTGTCAAATCTCAGGTAGTGGTTGGTCCCCTGTTGTACGTGTTCACACACAGCAGACTTCAACGAGCGTTTGTGTTTTACGTCAGCTATGTGTTCTTTTATGCGGGTGCCTATGCTTCTCTTGGTTTGACCAATGTATGAGAGTCCGCAGTCACAATCTATTTTATAGACCCCTGCATCTTGTAAAGGTAATTGGCACTTGACGGATGGTAAAAATTGACTTATCTTCGTTGGCGGCTTGAAGTATGTGTTGATTGAAGCTCGCTTCAAGATGTAGCCAATCTTGTCAGTGACACCCCTTACATAAGGCAGTATAGCAGGCTGGCGCTCGACTGTGGCTGGCTTTTCTCGGGATCTGTGACAGCGGCGCGGCTGTTGGAGCTTGTTGTCTTGCAGTACTTGCTTGACATGTTGAAGCTCGGCGTCCAGGTGTTTCTTGTCACAGATCCCGTGGGCTCTCTGAAACAAAGACATTCCCACGGTAGCTAACTGTTTAGGATGGTGGTGAGATTCACCGTTCAAGTACCTATTTGTATGGGTCTTTTTCCTATACACGGTGTGGCTCAAAGTATGATCAGGATTCCTGATGACAAGTACGTCTAAGAATGCTAATGAATTATTTGCCTCTAATTCCATAGTAAATTGGATGTTGTTATTAATGGAATTAAGATGTTCTAGGAATACACTAACACTCCCCGTGACCATGGCTGCTGAAAAGCACCCGAAACGTCGGGGAAAGTGTAAACCAAAAATAAATAGATTTAATAGTTTAAATAATTTTATTAGCTTATAAATTAGTCAAATAAAATCAATAGTAGTAGTAGAGTAATATTTTCAAAATTTTGTAATACAGTGATAAATAAACAACGCGATAAAATCCGTATATAGTAGTTTAATTTCAATAAACCAAGATGTCATGTTTACTTTAATTACTACTTCATAAATAAGTTAATTCTCTTCTCTCTCAAAAATTAAAGCCATATAGGCTTTTATTTTTATCGTCAACGGCCAAGTATAAAACTTAAATAAATAATAGAATATTCATAAAACAACATAATACGTCTATATGGCTTAAATATAAGCCTGAACATATGTGCCCTGTGAAAATAAATAGCCGGGTAGTGAAGCTTATATGGCCCACAATACTTATTAGTTATGTTCCAATGCAAATTATAGTTATATCAAGGATTTTTACCTGGTCCAGCACTAGCAATAAATTGTGTAGCTTCGAACTCCCTCGTCACAGGATTGCCGGGAAGAACGCCTGATAACTGCGAAACTGTGTTACTGACCGACGAATAGAACTTGTTGAACACCTCCATGTTTGATAATCACTTAAACTTTTTATTGTATTGCAAAAATAAAAATCATTACGGAGCCAGACAAAAATGTACGGACAAGAAGTGACAGATTGACATTTATTAATTCGTTCAAAATGTAAATTAACACATATATCTGAAGATTAGATACAAAATGATTCTTCCAAAATAAAATTGTATTAATTCATATAGAAGATTCTGAAACATTGTTGTGTTTCGTAATATTGCTAACGATTATTCATTATAAAATTAAAAAAATATCCATTTCTACACCGAGTAGTATTATCTGTGGAAATGGGTATTTGGCAGACCATTTATGGATTTTGTTGTAATTTGAAATAAAGCTTTTATATTAGGTAGATATGTTCATGCTATTTCAACTGCACAATTTAAGTACTCTATACACACAGACACATTTCTGATTTAGCTATTTTATTATTACTTTCATCCTATTGTTTTGTCGTTTATTAAGATACAAATATTAATTGAAAAGTTTTTCGCAAACTAACTTTGCAAACTGTAATATAAAGTCAACAGTATCATGAAATGTCAAATTAATTCACGATTTGTTTTTGTAAATGAGCTAATGATACCAAATCAAATGTAAAATAAATAATCGTCTGAATATGTCGCCAGAAAGTGTAATAATTGTATTATCAATTATTATTACATGCACACCTACAACATTATCAGAAAGCGATCCTTATTCGAAAGAACCATACCGACCACTCGGTCCACTAGTGAAATGCAGTTTTTTACCGCTGGAATTTTTAGACTGCGACGAACCAATTGACCACAAAGGAAATCATACAGCTAGAGATGCGATAGGACACGGCTGTGTAAAATTTGGTGGCGTAAGATACGATCAAGTTGAAAAAACTAAAGTGCAGTGCAAAGCTCTCGACGGGATCGAGTGTTTCGGCAGCAGGAGTTTCTTGAGAGATGGTTTTCCTTGCGTGCGGTACTCTGGACACTATTTTACGACTACGCTGATATATAGTATTCTATTAGGATTTCTAGGAATGGATAGATTTTGCCTAGGACAGACAGGCACTGCAGTGGGCAAGCTGCTTACATTAGGGGGATTAGGCATATGGTGGATTGTTGACGTTGTTTTATTGATTACAAATAGCTTACATCCTGAGGATGGTAGTAATTGGAATCCTTATGTTTAGAGTTAAAATAAATTGGTGTTTAAAATCACTTACAATCAAGTAATTATTGTTATTAAAAGTTGTATGCCATATTTCCTTTTCCATTATGAATGGGTATGAAGGAGTGACAGTGGTGCAGAGTTGGATAAAAACTGTGGGTTTGGTCCCATTGATTGAAAGGAGTCTGTAGTTGCTAAGTTAAAGTGAATAATCTCTTTGAACACATTGTTTATATCTGAAAATTAAGTTATAATATTGTTTGTGATACATTAAATTAATGTAAACAATCATGTAAATATACTTGTTAAGTGACAAACATTGTTTTATTGAACCTAGACAAATGAATGATGCTATGAAAATTACACTTATTTGCTAGAATCTGACATCATGAAAAAGCATTGCATATTTACGTATATATGTGGTCTGGCAGAAAAAGGTTAAGAATATGGCTCTGCAATGCAAGGCCTAACAATTGTCTAAGTGAAGAGATTAACCAATTGTTGATCACTCTACTTGGTCTTGTTTGCCAAAAGCCATACATCCATATTTTATTTTTTTAAAGATACATCTGCCACTTAATTTTTCTGTGTTGCAGGAGACTTCGCAAACAATCATACAACAGACAAATTACACCCAGACTCAAAACTACTATATGTGGACTATACAATTTTTTTGACCCCGTAGGAATCGAACCCATATCACTTGGCACAGTGGCAGGGGCCAAGCTCCACTTAAACCTCTATGCCACATACTTGCAGCTCATAGGTACCTAATGTGCCTTCTCAGGCCGTCAAAGTAGAGACTTCAACATCGCCTCGGCTGCTATGAGGACGATGTGGATGTGGAGGCCACTGCTCTTAGACCACACGACTGCTTACCATCAAGCGGAGTGTGGTCATTTTGACGACAAAATAAAAAAAATAAAAAAGTACTCAAATTTTGCCTGTAACTAACTACAAATATAACAACAAGAGTAAAGGGTAGTTTCAGATCGAGGTAGGTTGTAGGATGAAACAAGATCCAATTATGACACCTATCCCTTGCTTTAGATTATTTTTCTTATCACAGGTGTCGCTCTCTAGGGCAGCCGCTTAATTCGCCCTAAGCTAAAACCCTTAACTGGCACTAGTTATGGTAACTAAAGCCATCATGTGACATGAAACATATGTAATCCAAGTACATAAACAAATGCAAATCTATCTATGTGGCTCACATAAGTTGACAGCCAAGTAGATTATGTATCACACCAACACCTCCAAAAATACCTTATTGGCCAACTTTGTTACAGATATTGTTTGAGTATCAAATTACTAGCATTGTTGTTAACCCCTCCAACTAAGCTAGAATGCTTGTATTAGGAGTAAGTTCACGTGGGTAGTGCAATGGGCGGGATTCGAACCCGCGACCTTTCGATCGCAAGTCCAATGCCTTATCCTTCATTCTTCTTCAATATAACTTCATTTAAATCTGCACAAAGTTTTAATTGATTCTCGCAAAGTAGTAGCTTGTATTTTTAGCAGTTTCGATTCTCAGGTCAGGCAGTTATTGCATTTTTTTATTCTCTTAATAAATTCTCAGCAGCAAGCATGGCCTCTAGAAAATAGATATAGACGGCATTAAGATCACTTCTTATTATGTGGGGGTGGCATAGGTTTACAACAATACATATTGATGCAACACTGCACATGCAGTGCCTATACATCTATCAATTTAGATGTCCTATATTAAAATAAATTTGATGAAATATAAGCAATAAGCTCTTATAAGGAACTTTTTGGGCATCGCCAAACGTTTTACGGGCAAATTGACCCCAAGGTGTATAGTAACTATTTCTATATCCGTAAAACAGTTAATAATAGCGAAAGTTACAATAGGGGAAGATGTTTACATGTTATTCACTCTTTACAATGCAAAAAGATAAAGACATTTTTTACTATATGTAGATGTCGCGCTAGAACGGTTATTTACCGCTCGTCGTAGACAAAAAGTTGTGATGATGTCTTATTAAACTCTGTCCATCCGTTTATTTTCTTTTTGACAGTTCGAAATTAGTGACGCCCACCTAGTCTTTCTATATGATAGAACTAAAAAACAAAGCTTTATGAGAACTTCCCCACTTTCCCAAATCTTCCCAACCTATTTGCATATCCTTTACTACACTCCAACCCTCCAATGCTCAAATAGCATGTAGATGTTTGTCATTATCTTGACCACCTTTAACCTTTGTAGATGTCAGAAAATATTTTAACACCCAATGTCAGTCACAACATGGAAAAGCACATAGCTATTCAGCCTTTAATTGGTTAGAGTAGAAAACAAATCTTAATTCAATTAGGTATAATAAGAATAATGATAACTGATTGCTTCATTAACATTAAATGTTTGGCAGTGTTGTCATAAATCATTAAATAAAACAAATCTTTGTAAACTTATTTAGTTTATTATAACTTAAGCCACCAGGGCGGAAGCAGTGCTTGATTCGTACTTCCAGTTAGGTGGGAGCACGCTCTTTGTCTTGTAGTAGCGGGCTAGCCTGTGGATCCTGGACTCAACAAGAATCAGCCTGAATTTGCTGTCCTTGTCTTTCCTGTTGCGTTCCAAGTGCTTCCTCATGGCTACAGCTTTCTTGATCAGGTAGTAGAGATCCTCAGGTAGGTCGGGGGCAAGACCCATAGCCTTCATGATACGGAGGATCTTTTTGCCAGTGACGAATCTGACTTGTGCAACACCATGGGAATCCCTAAGCATGACACCTGGAAAGAAATAAGTTTGATAAAATTTCTATGTGCCCATAAATAACTGTATTGTTTCAGGATCAAAACACAATGCTCATGGTGACATTTTCAGTGTTTTAGTATCCAGATTTTGAAGTATTCATTCTGATAGCATTATAATAAGAAATTCTAAATGAAAATAATACAATATTAAGTCAAAATATGATTGGTGAGAGACTGATCCAATTTTGCTTGCTTATATAGCTTGAAAGTTCTTAGTGGCTTGCTCGGTTATTAACATCTGGGTTATTACTACACTATAGTTATAGAGTTGATAGACTATGTAGTTACAGAAGGAGACTTGATAACCGATGCATATCTCTCTGAATTTTGATAAATAAGGATTAGCAATGATAACCAATTTATATTTTATACCAATTTGTATGTATATCATTCATTCTCATTGAATTAGAATAGAAAATGTATATAAATGGAAGATGAATGTGGAGTTTGCCATTCATTTATAAACTGACATCCAATGGGCAGAACTATTGGCTAAAGAAACCTTCAACAGACTTGTCCACTAAGCATATGAGATGAAGATAATGAAAATTATGAATGTGGGGTAAAATATGATAAACACATAAAAATATAGTCAAGGAATAATGATACAATATATTGGATGAACAATTAAGATGACTATCTTTGTTTACTGTACACATAACCTCATACATTACAATGTGAAGTTGTCATGCTTGATTAATCCAAGAGGCCTAATCTGTCCATCATATCAACTGTATGCAATAACCTAACCTAAAATTTCCTTCAGAAGTGGTATTTCTGCCAGATTCGTATAACTTGAGCTCATACATGAATCTAGAAGTCTGGTTTACATGACCAGCAATTACTTATCAACTGATAAGAAGAATAGTGACCATATTCAGAAATTATAATAATTGCTTTATACAAGCCTAAGTGATAACTCATGTAGATAGTTACTAATACATTAAAACTAATGTATACACTGATCTGAACATATACATGCAACTGTAACCATGGCATATGGAATTAATGTTAAAACCCTATAGGTATGAATTACAAGGCATATTGATATGTAGTTTACATAAAATTGAGAACCACTGGCACTTACCGATTTGGGAGGGAGTAAGGCCTTTCTTGCCAAGTTTGAAAATCTGTTCCTTTACATCATCAGCGGTCAGTTTTAACCATGTTGGGACACTGCGGCGGTATGGCAGCGCCGACTGGGAAATACCCTTACTGAAAACATAAAATTCACACTTTGATGTAAAGCCATGTGGTGACCACTCAATCAGAAGGTTATGTTGCAGTCACTGAAAGTTCGGACTACGTGAAATGTATGTTTAAACGTTAACATAATATCGTGCACTATAAATAACACATGAAATTACCCAGGTGCGTGCATACGACCCATGGTTGCGGCTTTTTAATAAAATCGCCGATCTGACAACGACAACAAGAGAAACGAAAAAGATGGTAGCCGGAAGATGCGTATTCGTTCAGCGGCCGTTCTTCTAGGTCTATGGTCAATTATCATTCACTAGGGTTGGTATTCAAGAAAACCGGTGTTTATTACTAAAATTCTCTCTGGGTTATTGTTGTCACTCCATAATAAAATCTGACATTGTCACTTACGTCACAATCAAATGACATTTCTATAACCAAACTTGCTAAGTCAATTGCAGACTATACAATTCTTCGTAATCTACGAGAATTGTGGTCAAAATGACCAATCCTTACGGTGTATCTGATGCTGAGTTCAACCTCATCAAACAGCAAGCTGCGAAGCGTGCTGGCTTGAGGAAGGAATTCATCAAGCAAAGGACTAACCCTTTTAAACATGCCACTGAAGCTGGCTATGTTGTGAGTATAAATTACGTAATTTTGTTATTGAAAAAAAAGGCTATAAACAAAGTTTAAGTGCACTGATTAGTAACCTAACTTCAGTTTATTAAACCTAATGATCTGTATTTCAGTTCGACCCAGCTATTCAAAAGTTTTTGTCGATGAAAGTAACCCAGTTGGAGTTCTTCACTGCCAACACAAGGACTAGTTTGTTTGGAGTGGGTGCTATTATTATACCCATGTTTGCCTATGGATATGCCCTCTGGAAACATAGGACCCAGCGTGAGGCACAAATCAGGAGTGGCGATCTTAAATATAAGGATAGGCTATTCAAGTTTGCATAAATGTTCTTTTTTCTATGAAGTAAACCAATGTGAACTAAAATCATGTAGAAATAAAATTATTTAAACTGTTAATTGGTTTCATTATTCTTTATTATCTTGCTTATGTTACAGAATTCATGTTTATTTAATAAACTGGCTTTGACATAATATTTTTTGTACCTAATTAATTCCTAGTCATATAGACCTTAGAATTTAATCCCTGACTGTACTTATTCAAAAGAGGTTTTTATTTATCACCATAAAGAACTATATTACCTATTAGTATGTAATGTTGTAATTTAAAAATAACTGACTGACATTGTCACTTTATGAGAATTAACTCATTATCAATAAATAAATTTTGTAACAATTTACCACTATGACCAGTGGCAAGGCATCTGATTATGGTTTGTCAGATTTGGAATATAAAATTATTTGTGACCAAATAGCAAGACGCAAAGAATGTAGAGAAGTGTTTCTGAAGGCCAGGACTGACCCTTGCCTCCATTCTAAAGAGGCTGGCTATGTTGTATGTTGATTTACTATTTATTTGTAACTATAACTTTAATCTCGTACTAATGGATCAGGTGGAGTGAGTTACCCTCTAGACCACTGTACTGGGCCTCAGTCGGAATGTGAATCTGTCACGACGCTGCACGCTGGTCTCGCAGGTCTCGCATCTAGGGATAGATCATTTACAAACTGATAATAGGTAGGCATAATTTGGTTCTCATAGTGCAGGTGTCGCCAAATGTCGGACCGACCCATTTTGTACGGACCGCGAGCAGCAACTTGCACTACAGACTACGTAATTTAATTAAAATGTATTCCCCGCATTATCTTTGTTGACGTAAATTCGAAAACGGCCGGGCGAAGTAACGAGCTAATTACATTTGTTTAATAAATCTTTTGTTTATAAAATCTTGTACGAGCCGCGCTGTTCATTTCATTTCTTAAAACGGACCCCGAGCGAAACTAATTGGTGACCCTTGTCATAGTGGTTAAAATGGTCGGCTCGCCATTGCTACCGCATCGAGCAACACTGGAAAGACACGAACTGCGGAAGTATACTTTTAAAAAATGAAAGACTATTGATAGACCTATTGTGTTACTTACCATGAGCTCTCATAAACATTTGCAAAAACCGCCCCTAGCGGTAATGTCGATGAACTAATCAGAATACATACCTACATATCGAAGATCTTGTATGACCTCAATTACAACTTGAGGTGCACGTAGAGAACTTAATAGTACACGGTGTAAATAGACCCATTAAGTTGCAGAGGTACACCAGCGGCCCGACACAATAGGTTTTTAATCAAATCGGGCGTTCAAAGATCTTACAGAAACGCTAATGAATAAATAAATTATTAATTACAGGTCATATCAAATTAATCCAGTCTACTTTATAGCACTAATGGCTGCTAATTTTTCATCAAAAATGATTAAATATACCAATATTTTCTTACAGTTTGATCCAGCGATCCAAAAATTCCTGTCCATGAAGGATACTCAATTGCAAAGGTTTCAATTCAACTTTAGGACGATAAGGTTTGGTATATGTACCACCCTGTTACCCATGATCGCTTACGGATACGTGATCTGGACGCAACGAACCAACTTAGAGTGGAAATACCGTTGCGGTGTAATTCGGTATCGCGACAGATTGTTCAAATTAAAGTAGATTTGCCAGCAGTTCGCGTAAAATCCTTCAATAAATATATTTATATATCCGACACTTCTTTTAGTTAGCTTTGCTTGGATGTAGGGAAATATTTGCTGGCTAAATAATGCCTTTTCCCACATTCCGATTAATTATTTCAGGCTAAATATCATGAATTTAGTTTAGTCTGATATCTATACTAATATTATAAAGCGGAAGAGTTTTTTTGTTTGGTTGAACGAAAAATTATTTTAGTATTGGATAGCTCATTTATGGAGGAAGGCTATATAACATCACGCTACGACCCACGGGGGCGGCGCAGTAATCATAAACGCGGGTGAAACCACCTAATAATTTATAAACTGCGGCGTTACTCTCTGTAAAGATTGGAAGTCATGAAATATGGTCTATAGAAGCATTGTATATTGTACCTAAAAGAGAGATAGCTAATTAATCCGCTCAAAAGTAGACTGGGTATGTGATTTTGAGTCAAATAATGTCTATTGAATGTTATTTTAATTTTTGTCATTAAAGTTTGCTGAAGATACAATTTTGAAAATCAGGATCAATGCTGCTCGGAAGTAACTAGTCTATATGGTTTAAGAATGATCCTATACATTAGATGCATTCAACATTACGCAGCTACGCTGACCTATATACCTAATAGTTGGAGGCGGCGTTAGCGTTAGCGCTTGAGCGAAAGTTAGTCAATAATCACGCAGCAAATACGAAGCCATCCGAGTCCAGACGAAGATAAACGAAGGGCCATATTATATCCAAGGGACTTATTATAGAGACTTATATAAGATATTGTATTAAAGAAAATAAAAATTCACTTAATATGGAGTATTTAATTTATTAAGATTAGCGGATATATTGAAGGCGTATATAATTTAGCGGTCGTCCAACGACTTGTCCCTTGTGATGACGGAGTCATCGAACTTCACCATGTAGGTTGTACCTTTGTGCCAGTGAGCGGTCACTTTTGCAGGCTGGAAATAATAAAAATAAATCAATTAACAGAAGATTTTGAAAGCAAAAGAATAAAGCTACTTGTAAGACTTTTAACAGCAAACGCAGAAAATTTTCGTTTTAAGGCTTGTGTTTTAATTTCAAAATATACATATCATGCTAGGAACTACTAGGTTAAATAAATATATTCTGGATAATTTTGGTGAGGCAAGCCAGGATTTTAGATTTATATGACTGTCACTTGTAGGCAAAAATATATTCATAATTTGCCAAAATGTAATCAGGCAGATTACAATATTCATACCATAGCAAAAAGTTATCTTAGATTAATTCTAGGCTTTCGCACATACTAAAACAATTTCAATAGGAAAGCACCTATACCATAAAGAAGACTGCAACTAAACCTCGTATTTTGATCCTTTGATGCCAAACAATCTAAATACCGTAGGTTTGTTCTCCTTGTTTAGTAAGCCTCATTAAAATAATAACATTTTATTTTTATAATAACTTTTAAGAAGTATACTTACAAAACCGCTTTTAGTAAGCACAGCTTCTATGATCCCAGCGTTAAACGTGGCGCAGTTAAGCGAACCTTTGTCTTTGGGCACACTGATGAACTTGTTAATCTGAAAAACATTATTTATGTTATTAGTATTGCTAGGCAGTAAAATCAATAATAACTATACTACTCAAAACAAAATAAGAGCCATTAGTTTATTTACATTTAAGTGTACTTTAGTAAACTGAAATTAACTGATAAGTAGCATTATATTGATATTACGAACTCTTTGGTGTTTGATCTCTTTTATGCTGGTGTTCATGTTCCTAATTTGAAAAGTATTGGCCATCATTTTAAGAAAAAAAAATGGATGTTATTCTTATGTTTTTCTTCGATTGTCTTCTTAACTTGTTTCGGTTATTTTAGGAAAAAAGTTTACTTTTTCAATTTTAATTGATTCATTTATCATCTCGCGTTAATCATGCCACCAGTACAAAGGCACATGGATACAATTACAGCAACCAGAGCCATAACTATGATTCAAGAAGGACGTTCTCAGCGTTACGTGGGTTTGCAGTTGGGTTTTTCTCGAAGAGCTGTCCAAAATGTTTGGAATCGCTCCCAAGAGACCGGCAGTGTTGCCAGGAGACCCGGTTCAGGTAGAGTTCGTGTAACAAAGGCGCAAGAGGATCGGTATGTCCAACTAAGTGCTCGTCGTGATCGTACAGTAACGGCCCGTAAGTTACAACACCACCTACGGCTGACAACGGGTACCCGTGTCAGTGATCAAACTATACGTAATCGATTGCACGAAGACCAGCAAATGTAAAGACGACGAGTTGTTCGAATTCCTCGGACCAGGGTTCAACGTGCAAACCGTTTAAGATTTTCCCGTCAGTATTTGAACTCGGGGATTAATCAGTGGGGCAAGGTGCTTTTTACAGACGAGTGCAAAGTAAAATTTTTTAATGATGATCGGCGTGTTAGTGTTTGGAGACAACGCGGCGAGCGGTTTTCGGAGTCCTGCATCCACGAAGTTGACCGTTTCGGTGGTCCCAACGTAATGGTTTGGGGTGGGATTAGTTTACACGGTAAAACCGAGCTCACCATTTTAAATGCGGGTACCGTAATTGCAGAACGTTACATCGAGGACGTCATCAGGCCGCAAGTGATCCCATTTGCACAGCGAGTGGTGCCTGGATTCATCCTGATGCAAGACAATGCCCGTGCACACACAGCTCGATCGACCCAAACTATCCTAGAAGGGTCTCATATTGAGGTATTACCATGACCAGCTAACAGTCCGGATTTAAATCCAATCGAGCAATTGTGGGACCAATTGAAACGAAGGGTTAGAGAGAATGAGCAAGGGGTCTACAACCAACAGCAGCTGATTGACGCTTTAAAACGTGCCTGTGAGGAGATTCCAGATGAAAACGTGAGGAATTTGATACAGAGTATGTATACGAGGCTTCAGGAGTGTATTGCTAAGAAAGGAGGACATACTCGTTACTAAAAATAAGAAATAAAAGTGACAAGAACAGTATTTTGTCTTTTTCTGGTGATTTCTTTTGTTCATGTTTTTCATTCAAAATGGCCAATTTCATTATGAACTTAAGAAAAACAATTCATGATCATTATTTTAAACAATTGTTAGCCTATATTATAACCAATAACATTATTTTGTAGTTACATAAGTTAAACAATTTAATGTCTTTATTGTTTTCATGGTACAGCAAAAAATCTTAGCGGCCCTTATTTTTTTTGAGTAATATATATAATTTGTGGCAATGTTTGCACTACAGGTAAATTTAGAAGAAGAGTAAAGTCACTGCTTTGTGTGCAAAGATGTTGCAATAGCCACGGTATGTAGGCCATGTACTATGAAACATAAACGGCGTAATTTCTAGCTGATTGATTTCAAACAACAACTTGATTATTCTGAACCCTTTTATGAAGTAGTCCTAACAACAACGTTACTTTGATGCATAGAAATTCATAAAAACTTAATTGTAAGTTATTTTCGTACGGCCCGAACTTTCGGATAGACATTTTCATGGTAGGCCTACTGGCATAGAGGCTATCTGGACCATTGGGCTAAGGTCCGGTATCCACCTAAGCAGAAAGGAGAGGAGATGTGTTTTGATAATCCAATCATATTTCGTTATTTCCACATCTCTCTCCGCTTAGCTTCGGTGAAAATGGATCAAGGGGAGAGGAGATATTTTATTTTTCTATAGAATGTAGTGCTGCGAGCGAGCAAGCGGCGCGGCAGAGCGGAGATGTGCGAAGGCAGGCGGGCGCTCGTGCGCCCCATTCCCCGCGGCTTTCTCCCCACGCCTAGCACACCCCAAAGCGTCATTCGATTGTCTGGTTTCGAGCTCTCACAGCTCACATCTCTGATACACACAGCTTACATCTCCTCTCCGCTTTGCTGGAAGTAACCTGCCAGCTTCGCAGCTCTTCTCTTCTCGGCTCCTCTCCTCTCTGCTTTGGTGGATACCGGGCCTTATTGTGCAAATACACGATTGAACAAAGTGCGGCCGAATCAACATTCGGCACGGTGTGCGCTCTTTAAGCCACACAACCGCACTGTACCACGGACTGACCTATTACTTTCGATACCGCACCGAGTTTGATGTACTAGCGATCAAACCAGCGTACCAGTAATAATGTACAGCACACTGTGCGCCACAAGATCAAATATGGTCCGTATGCAGACCGCGTTCGTGGTTCGGCTACACCATGTTTCATCTCAAAAAGTTGTGCGTCGTATGCCCAGGCCTGGCAGTACTCTTGAGGTTTTCTTAAAGAAATTTACAGTAATATGTCTGGTAGATTTTAATAGGCTATGCATTACGTAGATCTTAAAATACAGCTAGCATTAGTCGGACTGTAGTAGTAAAGCACTTTGGCTTACACCTTCAGATAATCATGATACTCACGAGTGCATCTTTTTCAATGATGTAATATGTTCTTTCATCATCATTAGCATGCTCCAACTTGTCCGCTTCCTTCCCAAATAACACCTGAAACGTAAAAGAACTTGATTAAATAAAAGGTGATATATTTTTCTAATTAAGTAATAGGGAAAACTTGTCTTGTCAAGTGTACATTAAATTGGTAAAATGGTTTGTTTAAGTGAAAGAAATTGAGACAAAATTGGCTAAGAAACTGCATACGGCAAATGTGAAGGAAACAGTTGGATAAATAAACATAGGCGTTATCCGATCTGGCCAGAAACATTCTGGACAAAGGATAGATTAACCGCAAGAGTTGCAGCAGCACACTAGCAGCCAGACAAAATAGGTTTTTAATTATGCCTGGCATTCCAAGACTTGACAGTTTATAAGTAACTAGAATCTCGAACATGTATTGTGAGATTTGAGTAAATAAAGCGAGACACATTAAAGATATGTCTGAGCCCAAGAGTCCAAATGCTCATATAGCTAACAATAGCAAATTTTTATGTTTATCATACCTTCCACAGTGTAGACTTGACGAACAATAGCATGTTAAGAAGTTTTATCTCTCTTTTACTATTTCTCTCTCTGACAAAATACAAGTCGAGCAGTCTTGTACCGACATCTTGTCCTATGTCTGATAACCTGTTGAAAAAGAGTCAATTGATATAAAATTGCCATAACTGTGACTATACCACTATTATAATAATACAGGATTGCAGAGCTGCTAGAACTAAGTAATTTTAGCAAAGCTGAGTTTTCTATGGTACTAATAATTAAGCCCTTGGCCCATTAACAAGTCCCAGAACCCAACCGATGCTTTTTCATTAAGACTAGATCCTAATTAATTATACATTTTAAATGTAACTTTATCTTAAATAATTAATTATTTAAGAAATAGTTTAGCATTACAATAAGCCATTTGTTAATTAGCAAGGCTTATCACAAAAAGCCCATAATTGAAAGTAGCAAGTATGAATACTATATTAACTGTAGAAATCTTAGCATTGATAAAGATGTCTTAGTCTATAGCTGTGTAAAAGAAATATAAACTTGAACACAGCATTAATTGGACAGTGTTGTGCAGAAACGATCCAATCCACAAAAACATAAATAAAAGTTATACTGATTTTAAACATAAGTTCATTTTTCTTGTGACTGTTATCCTACTACATCATGTTATGCATATAGTTTTATAAAGAATTGAATATAGATTTTTGCTTTACTTGATGTTTATTCAAAAGACCTTCATACTTATAGATAAATTAAAAAAAGAACCTCTGGATCATTTCTGCACAACACAGTCCAATTGTAAATCATAATAGCAATACTTCATAAAATAATTGTTAGCACTTTCAGATTGCTAACCCTGACTATAGCAGCAGAAAGCATTGTCATATTCATTAGTTGTAAGATAGCATAGTTATATGGGCACTCCTTGCAATCCACAAAGGTGAACTCATGTTTGTAGTTTATACTGTGCATTACCCTCAAAAATACTGGAGTACTCACTTATTCTGTAGTTCATGAATGGAATGTGAACGATTCTGACAGTATTGCACTATTTCCGAGAATAAAAGCGCATAAAATGCTAATGAAACCTCCCCTTTGCCTTTACTCAGAGGTTTGTCTAATATCGAGAATTTTGAACGATTGGACGACATCGCGTTTATTATTTATTAAGAGCTTAATGTAATGAGATATCTAAAACGTCGAATTGCAAGCTTACAGCAACATAAAATACTTATTTTCACCAGGAAAAGCTAGCTACACGAAAACGAAGAATTAAATTTGTTTTTGATTGATTGGTTGTAATTTTTTAGATTTTATACTTCACCTATTTCTGTTCTGTTTGTACCTATGGGGGTGTGTATTGCTTTATCTCATTCTTATGTAATTAACCAAACACTAGTTCGGAAACGGAATGCCATTGCTGTCAGTTAGCAGTGTCAACATTTAACAAACGTCAGAATGACAAATTCTTTGGGTAGTGGGGTAATGAGTATAGATTTCAAACTAGGTATAGTCGATGTAGAAAACCGAAAAGACTGTAAATGCTAAAATATTTGTAAGTTTTCTTTACTTCATATAACGTAATCTGCTTTGTGTGATATTATTTGGAGCTACGTAATATTTAGCGAACGATCCCATGTCTATCTGCACAAAAAATTATGGCATGTGCCCGAACGGCGCGGCGCGCGGCGCGGCGATGGGCTCTCTATTGAGAATTGATTTATTTATTATGGATCTCCAACAAAGAATATATACAAATTAGCACAGACAAATGAAAATTAGTTTTGTATAGTGTACTCTTTTAGTTAGAACAGGTTATTTAAGTTTTTCATTAAGTTTCACATTATTTATTTCTTATGTTAAGTTAATTCCTAACGTGTAGTTTATGTTAATTAGGTAATGAATTTAAAATTTTCTATTTTATGCTTTGTTGATGTATGTGCATGCTGTGATCTCCTATAAGTGTGTTTTATATTTTAGTAAGGGTTGACTAATATCAATATCTTGAGACTTTGATAAATCATTGTATTGCCTAAAAGCCTTGGTACAGCAGCGTAATGTAATGACCCAGGTTGGTTTTTGAGAATGGAATATTCAATAGGTTATAATTACTTTTCCGAACCCGAGGGGTCTTAGCTTTTCGTTACGTAGTCAATAACATCTAGGGAAATTTCGCTCTCTTTCGAGATATATTTACAAAATATGAGTAAAAATATTGTTTTTGTAACTATATATTTGCAAAGTATTTCTAGGCCATATTTATTGTCTTGGTATTTTGAAGGTTGAGGATAGTGACAGGTATAGTAATAAGTTTGACACCTTCATTTTATAGTACACCAAATATTGCGTTATCCAATAAAAACTTATAAAATTTTTACACAGGAACGTAACCTTGCAAGTCTTACATTCGACGAATCAGAAATGAGTTTAGTTTCGTCAAAACGAGCCGTTTCCCACGCAAATGGTGCTTGTGGTGTCGATGTCGTGCGTGTGCGATTCAAAGCTGCAAACATGCGGTGGCTACAGTATTTACTATGGGTGGTCACCGTAGGGAAGTACGGGATAATAAATTGAAAAATAGGTCTCGTTGTATCCGTTCTCGTTCCCTTAATAGAAATTTGTTACCTATGCTCCATTTACTTAGGTACCTACTTAACTAAAGGTAAAGAATCTTGATGTGTCATTTTATCTAAAATTCAGTTTTAAAATAAAATGCTGCTAAAGATCAATGTAAATACCTACAGCAATAACAATTACTAAATCAATTGAACCGTTAGTTTAAGCAGTAGTTTATTTGTGTAAAAAGTCACATCAAGATTGTTTACCTTAACTTAACCAAATGGAGTATAGAAAATTTATATAATTATACATATATTATGTAGCCTTACTCATAAAACTATCTCAAATATTGAAGTGGTAGCTAAATTAATATTAACGAGCGAATAATCAGAAAATGAAATGTTTCTATAAACATAAGTATAAGTAACAGCGATAGGCCATTTAATCCAAGTTTAATTAGTGATCAAGGACTTGTGAGTTGTGAGCTATTCAGTTCAGAGATAGCTAAGTATATTAGTTAGTGTTATTTTTATAAGTACCTGTCTGAAAATCTATTAGAAATCATTCTACCCCACACAGTTATTTTGACTGCTCTGATGGCGTAGTTGTTAGTTTAACTGATCGTTTCTGTTGTGGGTTTGACACCCACACGAGACAAAAATTTGTATGATCCACAATTAGTTGTTCGGAGTCTGAGTGTTCTTTGTGTCCATTGTTTGAATGTTAAATTGTTGTTAAGTCTTGAATAATCCTATACTTCGTAAAATATAGCTTAGCTCCTGTGACACTTATACCGAGGGCTGTTGTATGTTGATCATATTCGATTATAAATTATCATTTAATGTTATTATTCTCATTGACGCTTGTATATTTATTCTATTAATATATTAGTAGTACGTAAATGTTCTAAATATAAAGTTAAGAAAAATGTATTACTATTAATGCATTTTTCTTAAATTTATATTTGTATAGTAAGTACTTCAATACACCTTATTTAAAATATAACGAAAAATTGTTTTTTTCATCATAAAACGTTCTATACGGATTTAAGTTGTGAAGAATGAATGAATAGAATGCAAGGTATGTATGTCACTATTGCTGCACTTTCTCATTATAGTATAATATTGTTTATTGACATAATGTTATACCGTTCTAAAATACGAAATTTGATGATCGTATTACGGATGACATATTATTAGAGATGTTCCAACTAGTCGGCAAAGCCGTCCATTTGGCCATTTTCGTACTCGGTGACTAGTCGGCGACTAATCGGTAAAGAACGCCGACTACCCGGCTTCTTACTTTGCATGTATTTCTCATTAAAATATATACAGGAGGAATCACCTTAAATGAATACCTTTAATTGTGAATTGTCGGCTGACTAATCGGTCTCTTGACAATCGACTAATCGTCTAAGTCATAGCCGGCACATCCCTACATGTTATTATGCCGCAGGACCCATTGTTATTTACGGAGTAGGTACCTATAGTGCGTACCAAATATATTGGTTATCTACAATGTTTTTAGTGCGTACGGAGTATAGATTGTACCTTTTTTAAATTTTATTAAAGACTAAAGCCTAAATTAAATTTAAAAAAGGGTTAATGTCTGAATAAGTCTTTAAAAATAAAAATGTTCAGATTCCCTAAGAGTTTCTTTATACAAAATAATTTTGCCATATCGAGAATCGAAAGCGGGATCTTACTATCACCAGTCGTGCATGCGAGTCACACCACTGGATTAATATATTAAACTTTAATGCATTCACGAAAGTAACGAAGACTTAGAAAGCTTTCGTTCTTACGTAACGATTGTAGCATATTATCTTATTCGTTACAATGGCTAGGCACGCAGAAAACTGGAGTGCGAATTGAATACTAATTACGCAACATAATTTATTAACTCGTGAAGAAATGTAGGTGCCGCAGTTACCTAGTTTTATTAAATAACAAGTACTTTACTCACTTGAGTTATTAGTTCATTAAAAATTAAGTAAATGTCTGGGCTGTAAACACTTTTTTTTACTTTTGTGTTGCATGTTGTGGGTGTTTATTCGTAGTAACCATAAGCAAATTAAACAGTCGGCTTAACCATATGGATACATATAGTTTAGCCACATTAAGCCGATGAGTTAACGACCTAGGTACTATAGTTATTTAATGAGTTATGGTATATTATTTTAAAGGCGACCCCTGGTCTAGTTATTTTCGTGTGGTGTCACGGGAGACTTTACAAACATTGAAACAATACACAAAGAAAAGCCACAAGTGTGTTTCGAACCTCCAACATTACACTCAGGATCTGGCTGTGGTGAGGCAACCATTTAAAACGATGGGCCATCTGTCCAGTCAGTAGTCAGCTTCTGACCATTGCGTGTCACCGTCAGTAGCTATTGATCAGACTAAAACATTTGATATATAGATATATCAAATAACATGAGCCAAAAGATATTGAGAAAGGCAGCTCAATCCCATGCACCATTTGCACAACCAATGGAATTAACTATCATGCGAATAAAGCACAACCCTTAATTCATACAGTATATATACCAAAATCCCAAAGCAAAGGTCGGCAGATGTGTATTATATCCACTTCTCGCCAGATTAAGTTTTAGGTTCAACGTTATAGAGGACAGGCCTGTAAGCGTCTACCGAACTTAGTTCCAGACTCATTGCGGCTACTAAAAAATACTTACCATAACAAAGCCGACCCCAAGTGACTTGGGAATAATAAAGACTAGGGAGGGAGAAGAACATGCGTATACAACTAAGCTTGCCCCGGGTCCTGTCCTGAACCACAGATCTCAAGCGCATCAGTAACAAGTCACATTGCACTACCAAAACATATATTTTTGTAAAATTAACCCAAAATCAAACACGATTTTGACACTGGAGCTACAAATTATTATATAGGTACCTACCTCCACGTCAAATATTTTTAGTCACCCTTGACCCTTAGTTCCCAAAGTGGTCCAGGTGAACCCCCAGGGATCCACGGGAGATTCGACGGGGGTCTACGCTGGCATGACAAAAAAATGGGGGTTCAAAATTCGTAAGCGGGGGTCCACGAACATTTATTTGCTTTCGGTAGTAAAATGTTGGTTTGACTTCACCTATCAATGTAGACAGATAATATTTTAAGAAGTTCAGCGACTGTTACTTGTTTAAACGTCGGTCAACGGATATTTTGAGGAATACCACTCGCTGAAGATCAGACAATTTCTAAAAAAAAGACATGGTTAGGCTGTAGAGACATGATCATTTTCTTTAAATTTTAACTCAATGTTCCGTACCTATTTTACTTGAATTAAATTACTAGCTGCAGGGGATCCACTGGCACCAGCAATATTTTGAAAGTGGTCTATGACTAAAAAGTCTTGGAACCTCTGCTCTAGACAACAACATACCTACATTATTATCTATTGAAATATCGACTTACTAGATTTAGCAAGTAGTTCCGATCGCGTTGTCTATAAATTTCTATCTCTCGCGAACAGTATGCACCTATTTTTCTGCATGAAATCTACCCCATGTCCTTTTCTGTAGGTACTCCTGACTAAGAGTCATAATGATCGGTCGAGTAGTTAAGTTGTGACAGCGTCAACTCACATTCGCATTTATAATATTATATAGGATTTAAATATACGATATCACATTTCGAGTATGTCACTGAATGGCATACACATATGATAACTTACATTTATGCCCTAATAACGATCGCCTAATAGAAATTAGGTCATTTACTTGACCCACTGTCTGGCGTTACGATCATAATTACTAATGCGCATTTATGTACCTAATAGTATCTTAGTAACACAAACTTATCTACTGTCTGAATGATTCCACTGCGCATATTGGAATATCATTGGGGATAACCACAGAAAAATAGGTACCTACGTTGATAAGCTAACGATAAAAATTTACACTACGCTACTAACCATTACTGCGCCATAAGTTGAGTTTGAGCTCTCACTAACTGTATCCGAGGTATAGATAGGCGAAGATATGACTCTCTCTTGCCACACTCAACGTTCTTATTGTGAACAACACTCAGTGTGATATATTTCCGGATGAATGGAAGCAGATATTGTCGGTGTGTAAGGAATATTGTAAAAAGTTAGTATGATAGTTGCGTTCTTAATTAATATAAGTGGCCTGCGGCCGTTCTAATTAGGTAAATAAATAAATCTTCAGGAACATTAGGTAGGCTAAATACTTAACATGTGGATTCCAGAATGATGATTTCCTTCACCGATAAAGCGAGTGATTAAGCTTTTCGATTTGTACACAGCTTAGAAAAGTCAAAGCTGCGTGCCTTGAAATCGAATTTGAGACATCTGCGTGGAATTCTTACCGTCTCTCTCTACGCTATCACGCACGGTTGACTTCTATGCAGAACTAAAAAAATATTACATACTTACTGACCCTCGCAACTTCGTCTGCTTTACAAAAGATAATTTTTCCATGCTTGCAATTTTTTTTTGTTGATGCTCCGCTCCTCTTGGTCGATGTTATATAGCCTATAGCCTTCCTTGATAATTGGGCCATCTAACACAAAAATATTTTTTTAATTCAAACCGGTAGTACCTGAGATGAGTGCGTTCAACCAAACAAACTCTTGAGCTCTATAATATTAAGTAGTATAGTTTTGCACGTTGCCGGACTCCGTACTGCTACCGAAAATTTCTTAGAGAAATCCAATAGAACTTTACCTGAACCATGAAATGCCACCAAGGCATTTTGACAGACTAGGTGACCTTAAATCAAAATTGTTATTTTAGGTGTCTAAAACATGCAGTGTGTTGATCGAGAATATAAATCACTAGATGCGCCTGCGTTTATAGTTACTGCGCCTCCCGCGTAGATCGTAGCGTGATGTTATATAGCCTATATCCTTCCTCGATAAATAGGCTATCCAACACTAAAACAATATTTCAATCCAAACCAGTATGACCTGAAATTAGCGCGTTCAACGAAACAAACAAACAAATAAACAAACTCTTCAGCTTTATAATATTAGTATAGATTATTTAGTTTTATTGACAACAGGAGCTGTCAAGCTGGGCTAAAATAATAAAAGACTCAGTAGTCATTGACTATGCTGACAGGAAGGGCGCCATTTTTATTCTTACATCGTTTCGGTGGAGCCTTTTCCGTCGAGTATAAACTTACTAATGCCGTGCGCTAAGTAGGTATGTGTGTGATAACATTACCATCTCCTTTAAATTTTTCTTGTATCATCTGAGGATCTTTTTGGAACGAAACTAGGATATGCCGGCAGTTCCACCTGGATCACTCCTGGGTCCACTCTTCAATGACGCATTAAAGGAAAATTAGGCTCACTGGTCATGAAAATCATAATTATTTAATAAAATATCAAGTAACTAACAAAAAACTTTACTTCATATAAAGCATTATTATAACAGCATATTATAAGCTACTCAAATAAAACAAACTGTGAACATAAGATTAAAATATAACATTCAAATCATTTTGTCAAAAATTACGTTTATTTTTCGACAATCCTATATATTGTCTATAAAATACATTATTGTTGTTATCTTTTAGTCTTACGCAATGATCTTAATTATTCAAAATTATGTAACTTTCGAATGTTACGCAGAACATTTCTTAAACTGTATTACACATAGGTACCAGTGCCTTACTTTTGATAAAATTTCAAGAGATTTAGTATGTTTTAGTCAACTTGTGAATAGATCTGAGATGTATATAACTATGTACTGTGAGAATATGCGCTAGGAAAGGTGTTTTGTGCTGCGCTAAAATCATGGTTTAGTATCGAGAAATATCTAATTATTTGCCTAAATGTTAATATAGTCCATTATCCCATTTTCTACTGAATGTAGGTGGATGAAAAGTATTAATTATAAATAAAACTAAATTAATAACTTAATTACATTTTTGTGAAGTTTTAAAACGAATAATAGCCTATGTAGTTAGTAACACCTGCCTTCGAAATTTAAAACTCAAGTCATTAAAAAACACACGCATATTTCAATGTCCGCAAATATAAGGACGGCCATATTTTTTTATAAAATTAAAAGATCACCTCTGTAAGAGATTGACGCTAAGTTTACTTTAATTTAAGTATAAAAATAAGTAATTATATATGTATAGGTATATGCGTGAGAGAATATTTTAGGGCCCAATATTTCAGTTTAAATAATGCTAGTAAACACACATTTTAAAACACTGAAGAGATTATTTGTAGAATGACAAATTCAAATTCCATAGATAATCATAACCATAACCTATATTGGTTTTATGACTAAAATAATTACATTTTTACGATTATACAGGGTGTTGCAGGTACAGTATTATATTTAACTTACGTTTATGTAAATGATATTGAAACAAGTATAACTAAAGTATGAAACAAACAATATCGTAGGGATCATTTTCGAATTCTTTGGTTCCAATTACATGCGCAATGTATAAAGCGGTCCAAATGCCACTTTTGATGGGACGCGTACTAGCCGATCTTGTTAACCTATTGAGTTGCTGCGGCACACTGACGGCCAGACACAATAGGTTTCAATGATTTCTAATATTCCAAGAATTGACAGGTTCAAATTCGATTTGGTAAATTGTATATTTATTAGCTCACCTTCCTGTGTGGTCAATCGATATTTAAATCTACTGGTCGCTACTCATACATTTCAAATATCAAGCAATATGTTTTCTGTCAATATATTTGTGGTATTGTCGTTCATAAAGACCATGACCCAAGCACGTGTAATACGAGCGGACTCGCTGTCTCGTACGCCGTCTGACGTGACGCAAGACTGCACAAACTTTATTAACAAAGCATGTATCATATTATGTTTCTGGCTGTTATATAGCTGGCCAAAAAACAGGTAAAGTTAAAACATAAGTCGCTTTCGAGTCATCATTAAGTTACTTTCGGGTCAGACGTTAGGAAGCGGGTGGCGATCAAGACCAGTCACGGTTTGCACTGATTGAGCGATTCATGCCATGCGGAAATGCAATACATTAAAATATATGTGTGTTCCTTAGTACACGTGAGCATATTACAGACGACCCGTATTTCAAGCTTAAAACCACTGACAAAAATTCGACTCGTTTTAAAATCATACGCGTGCCTAGTAAGTTGATCCAATCAAAATGTGTGGCATTTGGATCATAAATTTTATACAATATACTTTATATAATATGGGCTATATATTTTTTACAATATTTACATTCACGAGTTCTTTATAGCAATATGCTATTACATTTAAACTGTATTACAAGGTTATTACCAAAAATAGTTTTAATTTTTGTGTACAAATGGTATACATTTGTTTCGCAATATATTTTATGCATGGCCAATGTTACCCAGTTGGGTGTCATGTTACTAAAACGCTGCCATATTGAATGAATGAAAGAACCATTCATTCAACTTCCGGTTAGTCATAATGTTATCACAAACGTCATTGATCACACTTCTTGGTTGATTAGACACAGGAAATGTGTATCGACGTATTTCTACCGATTGCCATAAATAAACCTTGTACAAACGTATGTTTTGCATATTTAAATATTCCATATTTGCATTGCAAATGACATTTTTCCAGTTCAATGATAAGTTATTAACGTTTCAGCTCGTCATTTTATATTGAGCAAATGAATAAATAGTAGGTACTTTTTTAATTCGAATATATTCTGTGGTACGGATTGGGTAAGGTAAAATTTTTATGATGACATTTCGCTTATAAACATTATTTTAATAGCATAAATTAAAAATGTAAAAATAATCTTATTTAATTAATGTTGAGAATTATGTTGTAATGGCAAATCTATACAGACCTCGTTCAATATATGCACGAGTTTTAAAATTATAATTAGTTAATAAT
This sequence comes from Catocala nupta, assembly GCA_963675205.1. Lineage (NCBI taxonomy): Eukaryota > Metazoa > Arthropoda > Insecta > Lepidoptera > Erebidae > Catocala > Catocala nupta. The sequence continues at coordinate 27,736,863 of OY776093.1, forward strand.
TATTCTGATATATATTTTGATTTAATTTATGTTATACATATTGCTATGGCATAATTTTATTTATTTAGTACATTCTGTACTTTAAAATTAATGACGTTACAATTTAAAGTTCTATTGTACTTTTAAGCGAATATTTTAAGGAGTACTCTTTAGGTCAAATGCGGTGTGACGGACATAAGCCAAAAGAAAATAACCATATCCAGATACTTATAAAAACAAACCATATATTACCAAGACTCGTTAAAAATATCTAAGCTGATGACCATCAAAAACCAAAATAATGTTTATAAGTAAAACTATAAATGACATGATACAGGCTGAATATATGGCAGATCTAGAGACACAGTGGAATTAAAAAATAAAACTGTCATAATATACGAGTCATAGGAATTTCCTTCTACAGACGGTTATGAAATGACTCCTTGTCATGCGTCCCTCAACAGACGCTATCATTCTCATCATCTTAAAAACAAAGATGGATTTTAAAGGATCGGCAACACGAGTATGAAACATCCATAAGCCACAGTAAACGTATAGCATCAGGCAGACCATATACATACTAATTGTTTCCAACCATATATTGATATTAAAAATATAAACATGAAATAAAAGACAATTCTAGTAATTGATAATTGCGCACAATGTCTGCAAGTGCGCACTTAGCGGGACGTCCTATACTGAACAAGTTCTCGGAATAGAATGCGGAACGATCAACGTCAATTAAATGATATTCTAAAAATAGCAATGTTGATCCTTCAACGCTTATACAGCTTTGTCACTTAATAAGCTAGTTTCGTAGTAAAAATAATCTTGATTCGAACTATAATGTCCAGTTGCAGGCTTATTTTCCTGGTTTTATTCAGACGAGGGAACAGACATATGTACCTACACAAAACACATTTAAGACAATTTAATGCACGAAAGTATATTTTGTATAGCTTCGCGCATATTCAACAATATTCCAAGGGAGATCAGAAAAATTAAAGAAATAACTATATTTAAAAAGAAATTACATGACTTGTTAATAAATAAATGTTATTATACAGTAAATGATTTCATGAGTGATAAATCTCTGCTCCATTACTCCATACCTCAGTCATAACGTGTTCAGTAATCTCATCTATAAGAAGAATCCATTATTATTGCCTGTTTATAATTTCTGTGACATTGCGATCCATATTGACATAATTAATTTTATTATTTAATGCATGTGTTTATTCCAACCATATTATTATAACTTTTGTATGCCCAATGGGCGGGACATAGCTGAACTAAATTATGTAAACTATAACTTCTGTATTATGTACCTATGATCCACAATAAAGAATTATTATTATTATTATTATTATTACATGTTATTATTATGGTCTGCGAGCGTTAGCACGATAAGGAAAAACATAGAGGGCCGAAAACTAAAAAAATAAATGGAGTCACTGCGCAGCAGTTCAAGGGACTAAAACCACTGCTCCTAGCACAGAAAGGATATTCAGAAATGCATTCTAGATCAACTTCTTTTGCGGTAGTTGATATTCCATTCCAGTGGCCATTTTTGGCTGAGCCTATGACGTAAGAAAATTGTTCTGAAAGTCCATCATGTCTCTAAAACCTTCAATACCCAGCCTGCACATGAGCTATACAGCAGACGACACACCTTATCTACATCTTTATATAAGTATATAGAGTACTCTGAAAATACTTGCTGCAAATAGGGCACTCAGAACATGTATAACCGAAAATAATCGCAATTAAAATGTATTTATCTTTAATATTGATTTGCAATATCACCAAATCTGAGATCGGATACGATCTTTATTAGTTAAGGTTGGCGCAAACATATCAATTCGGCATCGCTTCATCTTTTAGCCTTTACGTCTATGGTCATCGGCTTATTATCACCAAGGTATCAGCGTAGCTACAGCTGAATGCCAGTTCATTGACGGCTTAATGTCACTTGAATGAGCTTTGGGCATGTAAAGATACACCACCGATGCATCGCGCCCTATCTCTTTGGCGAGCTGAAGAGGCAAGACCGAGTGATATAGCCAAGAAGAGGATCAGTCAACTTGAACTTGTTATTCTCTAGCTAATCACAAGTTAGAATTTTATACAAAACAATTTTAAGCGGATAGAGGCTAGGTGATACGAATGCCGGGATGATATAAGTACGAAAACATTAAAGGTAAGATCGCACAATGCGGAGCTGCATTGCAGTAAACGGAGCGGCATGACGCGTGTGCTAATATGTTTCATCTTACATCACAGAAGCAAATACATATTAGTAGAATAGCGATCCGTAGTTCCGTTCGTACCTTTAACGTACGGTTCTTTTACGCGTTAGTTTGGCGTCTAAAGCGCCGCGTCTCACGCTGCGATTGACGCTGCATTCAACACATAAATTAAAGCGTACCAGTCGCTTCATATGTATGCAGCAATGAGTTAAACGCAACGTTTGACGCATAAATGAACGAGACGCTTTACACGTTAGAGTGTATTTTCGATTTTAACTATAGACATGTCCTGAGTCCTAAACTTTGAGCAGGTATTTTTAAAGGACGTTATATATAAAATTATGCTTACACATTGTATATAACTAAACTGGTGAGTCATATATACACTTTTACTCAGCAGCATGTTGACTGTACTGTTTCAGCTTCGAGCAGATTGAAGTCCATACCGTTGGGTCGGTTGAAACCAGTCTTAATGCCATCCCATCCGTCTTCCACCTTGTATTCACCTGTTTGTATACGGTTGTATACCTCCTGAGCGACTAGAACGAACGCCTCTTCGACGTTTAAGCCTGTTTTCGCTGATGTTTCCACGTGATGTAAACCTAAAAAATAAGAAGAATGTTAAACGACAATTTATTATTAAGAAGCTTATATGTATACGGAACTACCATCTTGTAAACATAAGGAAAAATAACTATCCCATAGGATTTTTTTGGGATAAAATGTGGCTAATGTCACACTTCGGTCCATGATTATAGCATCGGCTCACAAACTTGAGCCGGAGAATAACATAGGCTACTTTAGAAATCAAACTACTTTACACGAACTTTACCGCAGTTTATTTTGAAAACATACTGTATAAAGCAATTTACTTTCTAATGTTTAACATTCGCATAAACGTAAAACAATATTAGAAAGGCAAATTTCTTTATAAAAAGAATCATATCTTGTGTTCTGCCGCTGCCGAGTGAAAGGGCAAAACAATAAACGTACTTTCGCGTTTATAATATCATAGAAGAAAGTAAGAATGAAAAGGCGCATAGACATCATAAACTCACATAGCGTTAGTTGCATTTAGAAAACTCAAAAGCAACATGGAGTCTGAAAAGTGCCCGGTTGACGCCAAAAGACTGACGTGACAGTAATACGCACCTACCCAGCGCTGGCCCTAGCCCTTGAACCGATAGATCGAGACTGTCTTTCGACGCCTTTTGGTCGAAGCGTTAACTTCACGTATACTCTATTTCAGTTTTATGTTGAATTCTAACTAATATTGTAAATGGGGAATGTGAGTTTCTTTGTTTATTTGTTCCGCTTTCATTACTCGACCGATCATCATGAAATTTCGCCCTTTATCCTGAAAGAAGTACTGTTTCTAACCTAACCTATATTTACGCCAGAGAAGCCGCGGGCAAAATCTAGTAAAAATAATTCCGGAATTGTCAATTATGCGTTTCTATTACCTAAGTTTGCGCTTTTTGGCGCTCGTGTCTGGCGACTGCTACCGTTTCGGTCTGTCCCAGGGCTGGCCCTAAAGGCCATAGCATACATATCAACACGGAAAGGGAATGTAACCGTATCGCCTTTCGCCTCGCTGTCAACCAGGCGTCAATCTAACGTAAACACGTAACGAAAGCGGATCCGGTACGTCGACTCGGCTACGGCTAGGCGACGCCGCGCTTACGGCTCGCCGACCGCGAAGCGATTACGTTACGTTTCCGATTAGTGTGCATTGCAGTAGAGCGTCTCATACAAAGAATACTGCACGGCTCGAGTTGATACGGTGCCGATCCTTTTCCGAGTTGATATGTGTGCTGTGACCTTAAATGTAAATATCCATTCAAGGATACGGTGGCACAAGTCTTTACATAAAAATCGGGTGCGCCGCTATTACAAGCCGGAGTTACCAACAATTACCATTGGCGTGTGTAAAATACGATTAGTATTCTAACGTTCAATGTGCATTGTAGTCATACAGGATGCCATTATCCGTCATGCACTTTATTGAAGATTATTAAACTTGGGTAGAGTCGTATAATATTGGAACAAATTACGTGGCTAGACATAGGCATAAAAAACAAACCCGCGAAATGAGATGATCGATGGTACGACCACAACAACACTTATAAAGTTAATACATAGAAAAAAAACAAAAATCAACTCAAGACTATACCTACATGTACAAACTTAAACTTAAAAGTAGAAAATACAAAACTTTTGCTGAAGGCAACAACAAAAACCAAAACGTCATAAATGAATAATTTCTTTATTTGATTTGATATTCAAAAATCTTTTTCGATAACATTTATATGAGACCACCTCAGAGGTGTGACCTACCAAACAAAAATAATCATCAAAATCAATTCATAATTATTGGCGGAGTAATCGCGTAACAAACATATAAAAAGACATCAAAAGAATTGGCCTGCTTGTAAACTAGCAAGTTATGCATGTGTTCTTTACCAACATACATTATTACACTTTTATTGTAGTAAGTAGACGGGCATGGCTAAAACTATTAATAAAGTTATATTTACACAATAATCGATTTACGACTTAATTCAATTTAACTGTGACGTGCGATGTGTTGCATATCGGAGTAAAATTAAACGGCGATAGACCATTTACGAGAAATTTTATTTACAATGGAGTGCTCCTAGGTTTTTTTCTCAGTACCGACATAAAGCTGTTCATAATACAAGCATATAAGCTTATATGGAGGAGCTTTTTGAAAAGGGTCACCATTAATTTCAGATGTAGGTATATACTATCATTCTTGGTAAATCTTCCAGCTTAACAATAATAGGTACTAATATTTGATAAAACAAACAAGTAGTAATCTTCAAAAACAAGCATACATTACGTATGTACGCTTGTTTTTGATATTTATATTTATTGATATGTATTTTTTTTTCTTCTCCCAAGTCTTTATTATTACCAAGTCACTTAGGGTCGACTTTATTACTTAGTTATCGCGTAGTACTCTGGGTGCCTAGTGCGAATTGTTTTAAACGTTTAACGCGTTTCGCTCTCTCATTGGTTAAGATCTTGGAGCGGGCCAATCGGAGCGCCGAACGTCACAAACATGTCGTTAGCGTTAACGTAAAACAAACTCGCACGAGGCACTCTGAAGTATTCGAATATCATTCGAAAGCAATTACGCGCGTTACTATTCTGTAATAAATTATACACGGCTCTGGTTTCTGTGCTAATTAAATTTAACCTAATTTCTAGCACAATATTATCATAACACATGAAGAACCGCTAACGTTAAGCAAACTAAGAATAACGTCTACACAAATCTTAAAATAATACATGCCTCGCGACAGATATAAGGCATGATTTCCGTCAGGCATCATTAAATAATATCAAACAAGACACAGAACAAACCGTGGAGGCGGAAATACAGTTATACATATAAAGATAGGTAAAGAATGTTGTCAACCGACTTCCTAGACTTATAAAGTAACTTCTGGTCAGAAATACGGCGCCGGATATTTTTGTTTTTATCGAGTATCAAGGCAAGAGTCAAGGTTAAGAGGCGGTATGTCGCATATACGTAGCGTGTTGTGTTTATCTCAGTACGTGCTTGCATCGAGTTAGCTATTTAACGAATTAGGCGATTTAATATGGCAGCTTAACTATATTCAGACATAATGATGAAAGTGTTGTGTTTGGACGCAAGCGATTGTAAGCTGATTGACGAATTAAGACCTACAGGGGTTTTACAGAATCTGGAATGTTTTGACTAAACTGTTTATTTATTTATTTAATACATTGTTTGCCATTTCAAATCATTTACATGAATTTCCAATAAATGTTAATGTTGATTGGCATATACAACCGACTGTAAGATCAGTTGTCTTTTAATCAAGGAAAAATACTGATGTGTGGTGAGATCTAACTCGAAATCTCAGCGAGGCCATCCAACGGTTGCCCAGTAGGCTATCGCTAAATTACAGCACTTTAATATTTTGAATGTGTTTTATTTTCATACTAGCTTTTACGCGCGGATCCACCCGCGTGGTACCTACTTCAATAAAAAGTAGTCCCTAAGTTTTAAACTATAACTGTACCAAATTTCGTCTAAATCGGTTGAGTGGTTTAGCCGTGAAAAGGTAACAGACAGAGAGAGTTAGTTTCGAACTTATAATATTAGTAAGTATAGAAGATTTTAATGTTTAACCCGCCAGCTATGTTATAGACACAAGTTTCTTTTTTTTTCTTACAGGCAGCTCCCGAGTGGGGCTCTACAAACATTCAAACATCGGACAAAAAGATCACCTCGGTACAAATACTTGTCCCATGTGAAGATCCAACCCACAACACTCGGCACATTGGCAAGGTGACTACTTAAGACATTACGCCATCCGTGCAGCAAAACTCTTGGGTCCCTAGCTGACACGCGCAACTTCGTCTGCTTCACATAAGAAAATTTTGCCCGTTATTGCAACATATTCCATTTATGCTTTGCTCCTATTGGTCGTAGCGTGATGTTATATATAGCCTTCGTCAATAAATGGGCTATCTAACAGTGAAAGAAATTTTCAATTCGAACCAGTAGTTCCTGAGATTAGCGTGTTCAACCAAAGAAACAAACAAACTCTTTAGCTTAATAATATTAGTACAGATAACGCATTAGAGTCAACCCTATTTAACTGGTTTGATAATAGACTCGGATAGTTAATCGGTCGCATCGTACGAAAATCAATACTGCCGGTTTTTACATAACGATGGACATATCACATATCGGATGACGCTCCGTGGCTCGTGGTAACGAAAACGATCGTCGACCGAGGTCAAGCAACTAGGCGCCGTTTGTATTTGTGTGGGTGATCGTGGTAAATATTTACCTACGCAGCTACGAAAACTGTTGTAGTATTATGTTGAATTGTTTTTATTTCGTTTATTTAGTGAGGATTTATTGGTTACTTAATTTTTATTGTTTTATGTTTACGTGAATGTTATACGTTTACTAGGTATACTTAAAAGTACTCCACCGGGATTTATTCTTCAAAATAAAAGAAGGCTTCTTTTATTTTAAATATGACTACTGAAAAATCTAATGTCCAGGGAAATTGTAAAATATAAATCATTTAATAGTAATGAAGTATAGAAAAGTTTATTACATGGCAATATACTACTACAATACTACAGCGATGGGCAGGCCACATGATAAGAGGAAAAGACAAATTGTGACAAGATGGTATCCCAGAGATGGTAAAAGGAAAAAAGGTATACCACAAAAATAATGGGACGATGACATAAGACAAGTGGCAGGCGTCACATGGAACAGGGTGGCTCAAGAAAGATTTGAATAGAAAAATTGGAGTAGGCCTTTGCCGACTGGTAAACAGATCTACGGAAAACTAGCGGACCCGACAGACGTCGTCTTGCACAAACAAAAGAAAAAAATTAAAAATATCAAATCTAAACCATTCTCGAATCCACTTGAACACACACAAAAAAAATCATCAAAATCGGTCCAGCCGTTTAGGAGGAGTTTATTTACAAACACACGCACAAAAGATTTATATATATAAAGATAAGTAAAATTCAAATTAGGGATATTATTATGTTATAAGCATCATTAAAACCCTTTTATATATAGTAGCGTCGTCTGTCAAGTCTAAGAATTCCAGACAATTAAAATCTACTGTCTGGCCTTTGCCTGATCTTTTGGGAATATAAGCGTGAACCTATGATTAGATTTTCTATTGCTTTTTTTTTAAATTTAAACAAACTTGCGTGTATTTTAATTGTGATAATAATGGTCTTTGATGGGTTTGATTCCTGAATCAGGCGGCGTTATTGGTTATTTTGCTAAAAAGTTTTTAGTAGCTGTAAGGGGTCTTGAAATAAGTCTTGTAGACGTCAATGATGCCCAGGCCATATATTATTAAGTAGGGTCCAAAATATATTTGCAGAAATAGAAGTATAAAGGCGTAAGTATTTATGCAACATATATGTATGTAATTCCACAATATAGCGTACGGTGTAGGGCGTGGGAATCGAATCCATGACATAACTATAACACAAAAAGGGGGCGCGCCGCTACTGCATCATTGTCGTATAAGGAACTTGAATAACGTATTCAATTGTAACAGACTTAATAAGAGGACAAAAGGAAATTAGAATATGCTATTCGTAATTTGAGAGGGAACAAGTAAAATTAAAGACAAATACACTATTAGCTACATATGTACATATAGTCTCAAACCTTTATCTCAGAGTGGGCAGGCAGATATGTATTAGACCCACGTTTTGCCAGGTATGGTTTTAAGATCCTCATAAAGGAGGGGCAAGCCTATCGTCTATCGGGCTCGAGATGGTTGAGAATTTCTTATATCAGTACTCTTCAATACCTAATACTTTGCAAACTTGTTTCGGCAATAATAATGTTCCACGCAATATGAGGCAGTATACTGTCGTTAACCAGTCTCAGATTTAGATTTCGCGCAGCTGCTGAAAATTCCTTGACAAAACACACTGCCCGGCTCGGCAATCGAACCCGAGATTTCATGCTCAGCAGTAGCAACCGAGGTGGTCTTGTATACAGCCACTTCTTTTATTTTTGCATTACCTTGGTTGACTGCTATAATTAGGTATACCTACCTACTTCTTGCTAATGCAAAACTTCATACGCAGAACAGTTAGTCGGAGTTATAAAAAATAAATACAAAATGTAACGATTACCAAGACTTGACAGGTTAATCGCGTTGGTAAATATTTAAAAGTATCAATTTATTTTCCGACGTTTCAACCGACTTGCATCAATCGCAGTCACGGGTTGTCATTGATGCATAATTATTTATTACTTTGTGACCAAGTATTAATAATATGTCCTTAAGACCGAATTTCGATCACGGTTGCCAATCTTGACGGAGTGTAGACATTTGCGCAGGAGATATTATCATGCACAATTTTGTGTGCGCAAACTCAAGTGCACTCCCTATACTCACTACACAATTTTATAGTCTGGAAAAAAGACAATTCGACATGATTGGAGGGAGATCAGGTAAGCCTGATCTCCCTCGAATCGGTCGAATTGTCTTGGGTCAGGGTTTTACGTGCCGTTGCAATGTTACGGGCATAGTGGTACGGACGTAGTGGTTAGTGTAACCGACTGCCACGCCTGAGGTCGCGGGTTCGATTCCCGCACAAGACAAATATTTGTGTGCATGAACATGGATGTTTGTCTTGGTCTGGGTGTTTCTATGTATAATATGTATGTATTTACAAAAAAAAAAAGTATATATGTAAGTTTATTCATTGTCTAGTACCCATAGTACAAGCTCTGCTTAGTTTGGGCTAGATGGTGTTGTGTGTATGTGGTAGAATATTATATTATATCCCTATTGTTTGCGGTTTCGGTTAAAACTGTCATCTTAACTAATATAAATGCGAATTTTCACGCTTTAACTACGAGACCGATCATCATGAAATTTCGGACAGGACATACACCTTTCATCCAGAAAAATTTACTGTTACAGAGAGGTGGAAATTTATTGACATCTAGAAATCTAAAGTAACGTGAGCGGGCAAAATTATATTAGGAATATTTGAAATCGTTTTATATGGTACAATGACGAGTCATTTTTGCGAAAGTAGCACCTTGTACATTAAAATGCGCAAATAAATATATGAAGCAGGTATTCTAAAGTTAGATTGGCGAAAAATTATTTAAAATGTCTACAATATGAATACGGAAAGAGCATGAATTAAAAACGCTGTTCAAAGTTCAAGGTGACTGAAGAATATGAATTATTTTGTATAAATCATATAATAATATGTTGGTATTTATAGATTGTATTCCTAATTGATATGCAAGAGGAACAGACTTTTGAAACAAGGCTTCGCTTACTGCACGGATGACGTAGTGCTTTAAGTGGTCTTGTGAGTTCAAATCCCACACGGGACAAAACTTTGTGTGATCCACAAATGATTGTTCCGGATCTGGGTGATCTTTGTGTCCATTGTTTGAATGTTTGTGAAGTCCCCCGCGACACAGGATGTAATAAAAAGTGGGGCAGTTGCCTTAAAAAAAATATATTAGGAAAATATTAATATTAGTATTAGGTGTAATCCAAGTGTGGACTTTACCAATATTATAACAACAGACCGAATTTATAATGTTCCGTGAACTGTTAGTGGCCAAGTTACCACATAAACCACTGAACTATTAGTATGGTCAATTAATAGTTTATTTAGTTTCTACCCACATTGAAATTAAACACTTTATACGGATTTTGTCGCATTCAATGTATAACATTCGCGTAAACATAAGACAATATTCTACCCACATTTTGGTTACCATGAGAATGTATATGGGGATAAAAAGTATATGATAATTAATAAAAAGCTTAATAAAATGCTTTAAACAAAGCACCAGAAGTCCTATTGATATATCTGCTTCAGCAACAATGCCGGTTTGGTTTCACCTTTTTAGTTAAAAAGGTCCAATAATTGAGAGCCTTAACCTCTCAACTAACGCCAGGAATGCTAGGTAAGTTTTGTTATGAGTCTTCTTTTGTTTGAATAGCTTTTTTTGTATTTTGGTTTTTTGATAACTGTATTACTTGAGAGGTTAATTATAATATACGATTTTATAGTATATAGAGAAAGCTAATTTATAAAAGTACCTGCAGTTTCACCTGCATAAATTCCATTAAAATGAATGTCAAAAATGTTTTAACATTACCTATCTGTGTGACAAATTTCAAACTTTTTGATTTATAATATGAGTAAGATAGTAAAATATTTTTAAATAATTAGCTAGATAAGAACCTGAGGAACTCAATGTTCTATTTACAAATGTCTCATTAACACTACACAGGTTCACTAGAACATAATAAGCAAACATCATTAAGCAATAATGTCTATCATAATGACTGTTATTACATTTAAAAAAATGTGTGTTTATTTTGTACCATGTTACATAATGTTATGTAATAAACTTGTGCTTGTAAAGGGGTAAGTATATTGTTGCCTATTAACACAGTCACTAAACAGGTATTAAACTGAGGACCTTAAAACCCTGTAAGCTAAACAGGTAATCAGAAAACAGAACAGATTAAAATATAGTTTATTTGTTTTAAAGGTGTAAATGTGTCTTTTAGTACAAAAAATGAGAAACTAAAAAACACATTTACTTAAAATAGGTACCTAATAATATTTTTCATATAATTTTAATGTCAAGTATTATGCAATATACTCTTTTCTAAACCTACTATGAAATATTGAAACTAATATAGATTATATTACAAATATTAATGAAATTAACATCATGATGTATTTATTTTTGACATTATATTAATCAACACATTAAGCTTACATCATAATATGATTAAAAGCAGTCAAATCAATTATGGATTGTATGACTTTTTGTGGTATTAGTTAGACAAATCACTAAATAGGATTAAATAATTGAAATTAGGTACAGGAAAATGCATTGTAGGAATCATCTTACCATGCATTTTCCTGTAAATAATTTTACTAATTTAATTTATAAAATATAATATGTTGTATGTATTTGATAAAATCTTAAGTATACTGAAGGGTTAAATAATTTAATGTAGATCCTTATTAACACACAACCATTAATTTAGATATTAAAAGCAGGTCATAAAATTTCTGTAATGTAACATGTAATGAAAATAATAGCAGCTTATAATTTGGAAATTAAATATACATTTATTTAATTTCCAAATGAAATGTAAAAAATGTTGAATTTTATGCTTGACTTTTGTAACAATATAAAGGATGAAACACATGTGTGCACCTTTGTGACCATGAAGTTAATACTATTTGGTTAACCAAAGAGGTTTGTTCAAATCACTAGTTTTTAATTTTATATAGTGCTATACTCAGTCAGTTGAAACATTATGCTTTAAAGTGTATCAAATTAATAATGCACAGAAAACCTAGGTAAAGGGTATTTCACCTACATGTCAATAGTTATGCTCAGAGCATATGTAATATGGGCAAATGTATTGTATGTTTACTAAGCACAGTTTCAAACTCTTATTGTCAACCAGAATTTTGTAAAGTAAGAATTTAATAAGATTTTTAAGGTATCATGTCCAAGTCTCCGCACTTGTCCAATGAGGCAGTATGGATCTTGTATATTAACTAAAATACTATGTTTAGCAATGGACAAATGAAGGATATCAAATCTAAAAGAATTCATTGAACTAATTTATCAATACATGTTAGCATACTATTAACCTACATTGTAGTGATAAGAGATAGGTATTTATATGTCAAACTTATACAAAATAATATATTTGATGTTGTAAAATATTCATGCAACTCACCATTTTCCTCTGCAAACATTCGCGCTTCTTCGCATGAAATCTCTCTTCTGGCACCATTTTTATTATCTGTGCCTACCAAGTCCACCTTACAACCAACTAATGCAAACACAGGCCGGTGAGGTTCTATGTGCCTTTTCGCTTCCATCATCCAAAGAGGTATGTGCTCGAAACTAGATCTATTACAAACATCGTATACTAGTAACGCACCAACTGAATTCCTGTAGTACGATTTTGTTATAGATCTAAACCTCTCTTGTCCTGCTGTGTCCCACAACTGCAGTTTAATCCTTGTACCATCTTGTACTTCTATGATCCTCGCAAAGAAATCCACACCCACTGTAGGGTCTGATAGCTAAAAATTTACGCGCAATGTACATCACAATTCATATAAATAACATCAAAACAAAGGCAAATGTACTCACCTCGGCGAACTTCCCATCTGTGAAATATTTCAAAAGAGAACTTTTCCCCACTGTACTATCACCAATTAGGATAAGCCTAAACTGATAATCAAATATTGGATCGACCATTTTTTTAATTGCACTTGCAATAACATCAATTGATAGCAACAAAGGTCTCGTCAAAAATTACGTACAATAGAAAAAATGACAAGACAAACAAGAAACATCAGTCAAGTCAATCAAGTCATAACACTGTTTTTTTCTAGATTGTCTATGATTATTACATCATTTACCGGTTTTTCGGCGAACACTATGAAACAATTATAATAATACAATCTTCCTTTAGCTAACAATTTTAATACATTATTTGTTATTTCGCAATAATAAGAATAATTTTATATGCAGTTACTTGTTAACTAACCGTAAACTAATTATAAAATGCTCATATGCTACTAATAGTAATACCTATAGTACCGATTTCCGTTATTCAAATCATTCTCATGAATGAATTTGTGACTGGAACAGATTCATTGAATTGTTTATATGTCATTCAATCAATCATTCATTGCCACAAATTTTCAATGGGTGATTGTAGATAACTTAAAAAACTAAAGCAAATACTCGCCCTTGTGTAATTTGTTCAACGTTATAGTGTTATTTAGTGTTATAGTTTTAGTCATTCCAACTGTGTAATATTATTGTTATCAAAATGTTGTCATAGTGTTTTTAAATGAGACAATTAACCTATTTCCAGGCTTTTTCTGCCGGCCATTCCAGCTCGTAATAACGAATTACAATAAATCGTAAGGTAAATGACTGACGTTATTATCTGATACCTTAAAATATGAATACTATTAATTTACCAAAATACACATTCCACATACACGAGTTATGATAGAGGCGACTGATTGAAGAATAAATAATGTTCTTTATTTTCCAGATATATATTGTAAGATGAATGCTAGCCAAGGATACAAAATAAAGGAAAATGCGACTGAGAACAGTGATGGAAAGGTTAAATCTACACCGATTGGTATGTAAATAAATATATAATAACATGGCGCCTAAATTTTCGTAATATAGAATAATATGTTGATAGATTTGTATATACATTATGTTTTAATGGAATGTGATCTATATATACTGCTGCTCTCGATTACTACCTTGAAGTATATGATGATATACAATTGGTAATTTGTATCAGTTAGCAATTTGACAATATAAGCTATGAAGCTTAGTATGAACTATGAAAAAAAGTATTTGTACTATCGAAATATTCCACATATGTTATGGTATTTACTGCAAGTTATATGTTTATTTTTTGTTTTCTACAGCTATGGTGGCCCCAGAACTGAAACAAAACCCAGATGTTGATACAGAGATCACCAAAACATGTGCAGTACTGGGGTGTGAAGACTCCAAAAATTTAGACCCAGAGTCCTTTTTTAGGTACAATTACCTTCTCAAATAGAGTAGAGTGTTGTTACAATACCTTGCTAGTGGCCTACCTGGCCACTGCAAAACATTTATTATTGAAACCCAAACACGCTGTTGTTTGTTTTAAAGAAAGCAGGATCAAGAATAGCTACTCTACTATTCAATTGGAATTATATATAGTTTATAACATTGCATTATTGAATGTATAAGCCGTATGTTTAGTAAGCTTAATATCAGCCTTTATGTTAGGTACCAGCTAACCACATACTGGAATGGTTACCTACCATACACATACCTTGTGGTGAAATAACTGATGTGCATATTAGAGATAATAACCAATAATATGATATTACAAGTAAATAGTGCACACTAATACTTTTTAGAAGTCTGCCCAAATTTAAAAAAAGATGTGATTGTTTATATTCTACTTTATGTATTAATATAAGGAGTATGTACTGAATAGAGGAGATAGAAATACTGAGTAGTTGCCAGAATAAATACTGTGATGCAGTAATTGTCACTTCCTCTACCATAAGAATATGTATACATAGGGTAGGATATCCTATGTCTATACCTAGTAGTTATTGGGATGAGAGTGCCAAAGATTGTCCTCAGTGTTATACCTGAAGAGAGAACCAACATCCTGCAAAAGAATAACAAAAGATAATGTTTTAGTAACATATTAGAAAGTTGTATCTACACAAACAAGCTCCCTAAATTTTGCTGCAAATTTTCCAACAATTCATGAACAGAAATACCCAATTACACCAACTGGGGTTATAACTTTGATCTCACATTCAGTAGTGAAAATAATCAAAGTGATGCTTATGTTTGGCCATTATAGCTTACATAATCTGACAAATATATTTACACAGATTTCCAGAAGACCCAAGCCTTCGGCAGATATGGACGGACCTCACAGGACGAAACAACTGGACGCCAACAGACTATTCGTACATTTGCCTGCAGCACTTCTCAGTAGACTGTTTTAAGGTTGATGAGGAAGACCAGATGGTGCTCGTTGATAAGGCAGTGCCATCTCTCAAGTTGCCTAGACATGTTTTAGAGGTTTGTTGTTCAAGTATTATTATATGATCATCTTGCCATATAGCTAGTCAGTAGTGGTACTTACTTTAGGTCAAATTCCCAGCTGTGCTTTGATGATAACATTAACAACAGACAATTGTACTTGAAGAATAAACAGCAAAAAAAAATGAATTTTTACTGCTACTAATTATCAGTAGCTAAACCAAAAGCAGTCAGTAGATGGCAGTAGGCTCGCCCGTCTATTACGTGGGACGTAAAATCATAGTTGACAAAACGTAGGTCTAATGCACCTCTGCCTGTCCCTTAACTTAACAAGAGTAAGCGTAATAATGCTTAATGTTGAATAAATATGTTAGACTTACAAGGAAACTAGAGAAAACACTAACTCGTAGTAACACAATGTGCTCATTCACGCCCTGCAAGCGGAATTAAGGAATAAAGAGAACACATTATAGATTTAATTACGTTTAAAATCATACGGAGTCTTGTTCTGAAACCCTAGCCATATGGCGCAAAGCAATAATATGTAGCTGAGCGTATCCTTTTCCTTTTTTTTTTGTTGACTGTTGTGGCAGACGAGCTAGTGGCCCACCTGATGGAAAGTGGTAACCGCTGCTCATGGACTTCAGCAATGTCAAGACACAGCAAAGCCGCTGCCTACCGTGAAAGAAGAACTCTCTTTAAACCTCGTTTGAAGAAGGATATATCATAGCGCTCGGGAAACACCGAAGCAGGCAGTTCATTCCAGAGCTTGCACGTACGCGGGAGAAATGATCGCTGAAAGCGTACCATCTTGGATTTGAATGCTTCCAGGTGATATGGATGAAACCTTCGTTGTCGAGGGGTACGGTGAAAAAAGGGCCGCTGGTACCAAATCAAACAGTTCTTCAGAGCACTCCTCGTAAAAGAGTCGGTAGAACACGCAGAGAGACCCAAAGTCTCTCCGTTGCTCCAATGACTCCAAACTATCTGTGAGATTGGGATCATCGACGATTCGAACTGCCCGTCTTTGGAGGGAGTCAAGTGGGTCGAGCTGGTATTTAGGGGCCCCTGCCCAGAGATGTGAGCAGTACTCCACGTGCGGTCGGACCTGTGCTTTATAAAGCACAAGACGTTGACCTGGTGTGAAGTACCGCCTCGATCTGTTCAGTACACCCATCTTTTTGCTCGCTAATTTAGCTTTGTCCTCCAAGTGACTCCCAAACTGGACTTTACGCTCGAACGGTATACGCTTCGACGCTCAAAGCGTATACCGTGTGTGACCCTTGGTTATGACTACTCGACAGGTGCATAAATCTTTGTTTAAATAGACCTCAAGGTCAACATGCACCTGCATGCTGGCCGCTGGGCCGGTTTGTAATCGAACTGTAATAAATTCTGTATCAATTCTAGTCAAGTTGTCCTGGTTAACCTTTCGTCTTAAGCGTAGTAAATATATGTCTTCATACTATTTTTTTCTGAAAGGTGAGAGTTAAGTATGTAAGATTAGTGGCAACATAAATTCTATTGCTCTTCAGAAATCTAGAAAGAAGTAAATATGTTTTGTGAGTAAAAGAGCCGCCGTCGTTGCTGGTACAGTCAACGACATATGTAGCTAAACAAGTTAACTATCCTTCAACTATTATTGTTGTTAAAACTGTACCTTAGACAGTTAGGCGATAGAAGAATTCAAAATCTTACAAATGTTCGGCGCTATATGTCGCTGACCGTACGAACAAGCTATTGGGAAAGTACCACTGAAGTAATAAGCAGTAACTCTTGTTACGCATCGTGCGTTTTACCCAGCCAGTAAGAGGAGGAGGCTCTGACACTGGCCCTCCATTGCTTTCCTTTCATACCAACTTTACTTTCCTTAAGTTACTATCAGATTGCTCGTAAGCTCGATTGCTACCTGTATAAAAACGATTTCAACACTCCGTAGCTAAACTATGAAGCACAACACAGCGCTCGAATTTTTTTGTAAATTTAGCATAGCGACGGTGGAAAGTTTCTTTAAATTCTGTATGAAAATATATTTAACAGGCACGTCGTCCCGTCTTGGTCTTACGACATACTTGTTGTTATTTAGCCTGCCCCTAAGAGTTTTGGCCGTTATACAGTATTTATCATAATTATGGTCTTGGTATAAAATGTCAGAAGAAAACACTTTACTGCCATAAGAATCGAAAGAATATTAGTCATTCTTGATGTTTAACCTGTATAATTTGTTCACCAGGTGGAGTACATTGACGAAGAAACCCTGGACAACGAGGATTACGAAGATAACATGACCACAGACGAAGACGAAGAAAAACCCACCACACCATCGCTAGACCTTAATATACCTCAGAAAGAAATAGAAAATATCGAATTGCTCAAACTATTCTCTGAAGTCCAAAGATTACAGAGGCAGGCTGTTGCGCTAAAAGAAAAATTAAAATACAACATGAAGGTCCACAACAGACAGAATAGATTCTTAAAAAGAATAAAAGAAATCATAGAGATGAAGAAAAAGGTTTTGAATCAGAAACGGAAGAAAAAGTGTAGGATCCTGTTGTCTTTGCAGGATAAGATTAAGGAAGACACGACTGGTCTGGTGTTAGCCATGCCGATGCGACAGACAGATGATTTAAAGAATTTCGCGTTGGGCATCTACAAGTACTCCCCACAGGCCTATATTTACATAAGGAATACTTTAAGAACGATGTTGCCAAGTACGGAAATATTAGACTCGTGGATTACAGCGGGTTACCAGCCTAGAAATGTTATATCCAATAGCAACCTTATCAAAGTGGTTGCCGAACAAACAGACACGCAACTATCATGTAAAGTTATGATAGGTTAATTACGTTAAGTGTTAAATCACGGAATATTTTTTTTTTAATAAATTAGGATTTTATCCCTCTTGATGTTGTTTTTATTCATATCCTTATTTAATTTCACAATAAATTTAAAATTTCAAATCCTTATTTAGAAGTTTAGGCGGCATCTCCTCTGAACAATAGAGCAATAATCTGACTTTAATATGTATTACAGTGAACTTTCTGGGGAAAAGTAAGGGTTCGTGGATACGTGCTAAATCCGAAAACAAGAAAATTATTCAATGGATACTCAGATCGATTTTAATGAAAGCTAAGCGAATCATTGGACTTTGAACATATCTTCCGATCCGATTACGTGTTATTCGTACTATGAAACATAAAATAAATCTATTATCAAGATTTGATCGTCCTGCAACCAAATGTAATAGTGTTTCGAGCTACGAAGAAATTTTACTAGGAAAGAAAGAAATATGAAATAACTTCATGGTGTATTTTAATATTTCGTTCGCGCCGAAGTTTCGGACAGATATTGGATATACGGACTGGTATCGGGCGTCATAACAGCGTTGATTTGAAACGAAAAGGTACCCTATGTCCTTTTCTGTACACCTAAATCACTCGAACGATCATCACGAAATTTCGCATACACGTTTATGTGAAATTTCGTGATGATCGGTCGAGTAGTTAAGGCATGAAAATGTAGCAAACAACCACTCACATTTGCCTTCATTATATTAATTAGGATGCTAATCATGCCACATTTTGACACTTGAACTGGAACTGAAGTACGAGCTAGGTACCTATTTTCCTCTTGTCCATAGTACGAGTATAAAAATACAGAATATACCTACATAAGTACTACGTGCTACAAGCGTGCTGCGTAGTATTCTGTAGGTTCAATTTGGCGTGCTGTAACACAGTACATAAATAAACAGTAATCTATCTTCATACAAACGGTCGGAACTCGAGTCATACCTACGCGCCTCGGCGTCGGCATGCGCTCGGCACGCAACCAGTCGCGAAGTCGTGAATGCGCCGCAGTGACGAATGGACGGTGTGTTGTGTTTTAAACAGTAACCGCGCGATTTTTTTACTAAAAATAAGTACAAGTATAGCCTATTTAATATGACAAGTAGAATATATTGTGCTGTTTTTGGTTGCATGAATTCCTCAATAACGCACCCAGAGATAACTTTTATTAGATTACCTGGTAACTCCGAAAGGTAAGGCTATAAAATGATTATACTTACTAGTAGGTAGGTACGTAATTTAAGTCTTTTTAAAGGATTTTTTTAAATCTAACACAAACATGTTTTTTTAAAATTAAATCTACCAATCAAAAAACAACATGCATTTTATTGAACACTTCCTATTCCATTCACAAAGTATTTTATTACATGAGATTAGATGCAAGCTATTTGTAGATTTTCAATCAATCATTATTTGTTTAAATAAAATAAAAAATATTACAATCACAAAAATAGAAACTCGAAGTAGGCAGATTTAATTAAAGTGCTGTAGGTGGGCAGCCCTATCGCATGTTTACGTACCGCGCGGCTGTAGGCATTTATTTCAAAGATACGGCCGAGTTACAATACTGTAGATAGTATTACCGTGGCTGTAGTCTAAATTGGTATGGCTCGCGCATTGCCGTTCGAAAATTAAGGTGGAAGGAAATAGTAGAGATTTTGCTGGAAACAAAAAATATTGTTTATTTTTCATGTCGGCATCCAGTGAGATGGCCAGGGGTCGGAGTAGGTAGAGTTTTTAAGTACCAAATGACGTCAAATTTGCTACTACGAAATCTTAATATGGATATGTCTTTCTTAATCCCGGAATTGATTTAGTATTCTAAATTTTTTTACCTTCTTTGGACACAAAACATTTATTTTCATTGAAAAACATAATTAAGAAGTAATTTATTTATACAAATATATAAAAAGTGATTGGTCCGATAAGTCAGATATCAGTTTTTGCTGCTCAACACAGCGTGTACGCCGCGTAGATATTATTTCTTTCTCTTTCTATATTACAACCGCTGTAACCTTTAGAGGTTTTCTTTAGAAGTAATGAAGGTTTTAGAGGAACAGACCACGCCGTAGGGGCGTGGTGTCCCTAGGTGGATTTAATTAAAAGATACAAATAAGAGAAGGTATGGCAATTACGCTTTTAATGCGTTTAACTTTAACAATATAAAATAGACAGGGCGTGGGTCACTTAAAGGCTTGCTGCGTGTCCTTGTAGTCAGGAACACTTAACTGAAGATGTGGAGCCGGGCCGCAAGGAGAACGTCCAGGACGCGATCGGGGCTTATATACCGCTACCGCCGGGCAGGAGGGGAAGGGGGGGCGACAGCCACCACTCCGACTCGCGCGCAGCCGTCAAGGTCGCGCGGTCCGCGTCACACACCCCCCTCGTTAGGGGAGAATTTTTCCTCGGGAAAATTCGGTCTCCCGAGGACTCCCCTCTCCTCCGGCAGCAGCTTCCGATCGGCATCCTGAAACAGGTAGTAGAAGTGGTGTCAGTCCTTTAAATGATCAATAATAATTTATAGACGAGAATCTATAATAGATAACACCGTAGCTGCGAACAGATCATAATAAAAGCAGCAGATAACAATAAAAAAACACGTTAAAGGCAAGGTGATTCATTCATTAGGAATGCGAACTCGACAGCTGGCCGTTAGATAATAACACGTTTTGAATGTCAACAAAGTAATTAGCTAATGAGTTTGTTATGAAGATCAATAAACGACAACTACGGTGAAATTGTACAATACAAAAATATAGCGATTAGTACGCTAGCAAGCAGATAAGAACAATCAGTATGAATGCAAAGAAACATGACGGGAACAAAAAGATTGAACCTGTAGACCGACTTGACAATGACCATTTGACCACTGAACCACTGGGTGAAAAAATGAAATGATTAGATTTCGATTAGTATTTTCGAAAGCAATAATTGATATGAAGATAGAATGCGTAATTAAGACACAAATTATTGTCTAAAAAATTTTATAATACATAAAAAAAATTATAGACAGATACACGCATTGAAGTACGCAGTTTAGAAGTATATATTTTCTAGTGTTACGCTAGGAAGTATTACTTTTGTAGTTAAGTAATTAGGTTAAATATAAACAAATCACAAAAGAAAAAAAAATCAAGACAATGTCGTGATCTAGCTAGCCCTACGACGAAGTCTTGGGTTTGGTACAACAAAAGTCCACTAGCTAGAATCACCAAACTATTCCTTATAGTTAATTAGTTTCAAGTCTTTAACATGCCACTCACCGAGAGGTTTACCAGACATATCAGACAGTATATATACTAACGGAGACTTCTTGGAAACAATTTTACATTTAATAAATTTAGGTGCAATTTTTTTATTAAAATATTTATTCTTATCGTTGCGGTAAAATGTTCTTCGCCAAACAAAGTCACCCGCGTTGAATTCAACCGGTTTATTACGTAAATTATATTGTTTACAATTAGGTTGGCGTGCGATGCAAGAATCGCACGAGTTTACGCACTTTATGACGTCAGAGCCCATGCCCGGCCAATAATAATTAAGTGCTAGACGCTTATAAGTTTTAAAAATGCCAAGATGGCCAGCTGTGGGCGAAGAATGGATTTTTGTTAGGATGTTAGACCGTTGCTCAGACGGCACAACCTCTTTCCATTGAAAATCTCTAGTGAGAGGGTTAAGACATTTTTTAAAACGATATAATTTATTGTTTATGACTTGATAGTCGACAAACGAACTCGGGGAATTAGTACACCCGTTATAGATATTTAAATACCAAGAATCGTTAGTGGAAACTGGCGTATTAAGAGAACAATTAGTATGTTCATTAATATCGTTTGTAATAGCAGAAATAGGTATTGAGCAAGAAAGACCACCAAGATCACCTGCATCAATAGTACGTGAAATACGTTTTGTGCAACCGAGACCCCGCTTCTGAGAAGAATTATCGATGAACTTAGGGATTAGGTTGACAGCGGTAGCTCTCTGATTGGCTTTTAGAAGACCATAAGAGACGAGATGAGTACCGACATTCGTCTGTATCTCAGCGACGTGCGCGTCAGACTTGTTTAAGAGCAAGACTGATTCCAAGTGTTTAGGAAACAGACCAAAGTTTCTCCAAAAATTCATACCAAGAATTAAAGAATTTTGCATATCAGGAACAATATGAACGACCAAGTTAATTACTTTATTTTGAAATTCAATCGGTATAGAAACCGAGCCTAATGTACTTAGTTTGTGTCCGCTCGCGGTTATCAATTTTAATTGTTTAGAATTATCGAGTTGATAGCTATTTAGAAAGTATTTATGAGAATTGTTTCCAAGAATTGTCACAGAAGAACCCGTGTCTAGAAGGCCAACGGCGCTTTTGCCATTTACGGTAAGAGAAATATAAGGGGTATCTTCGATATTAGAATCGGGGGTTGAGGACGAGCGACAATGGTTAAAGAATTCAGAAATATAAGTTAACCAATCAGACCACTCAGTTTTATTGAATTTAGAGTGATTATTATTTCCCCAATCTTTGCCAATTAGTTTCTTTGGCGGAGTAGTAAGTTTAGACTTACAATTAGGACAATCAGAAACACGGAAACCCTTCAAACCGCATTTAAAACAGATTAAATATCTCGGCTGGCGACAAGCGTCGAGTGAGTGTGACGTACTCCTACAGCGAGGACAATATCGATTATTACAATTAGGTGCAGATCGAATAACATTCACGTGTGCCTTTGAATTAAAATATGTACTAGGCTGATTATTAAAGTTTTTACTTTTATAATTAGGAGACTTATTATAAAAGTGTTTATTATTGAAACTGCCCTTATAAGGACTAGAAGAATTATAAGAAGGATAATTGTACGCAAAATCAGGTGCCAGGGTACTAGGGGACACTTTAGGTGGTTCCTTAAAGTCCTTAGCACGGCTATCAAACCTTTCAAAGTTTCTGCACACGTTAATTAGAGAAGGAATATCTACTACGTTGGTAGTTAAAAGGCAATTAGAAGTAGGGTAAACATAAGCAAAATCAGGTGCCAGGGTGCTAGGGGACACCTTAGGTGGCTCCCTAAAGTCCTTAGAACGGCTATCAAACCTTTCAAAGTTTCTACACACGTTAATCAGAGAAGGAATATCTATTACATTGGTAGTTAAAAGGCAATTAGTGTAGCACGGCCTAATGTTATTTAATAAAATTTCTAATTTATCAGATTCACTAATTGGCACATCAAGACGAGAAAATAAACCTTGCATTTTTGCTATATATAAGGTTATGTTCTCAGATTCGCCCTGAGAACGTTGTCTTATTTCAGACATCAGTTTGTAATCAAAATTATGAGGACTAAAGTCTCTTTTCAACAACTGACATAATTGACCCCAAGAAGTAACGCTATCCCGAACACTACGAAACCAAGACAACGCGTCATCGGAAAAGATCTCAAATGCAAAAGAGAATAACTTATCCTCAGGTATGTTCCTAGCTGACATAAATTCATTAACCTTCTGAATAAAAGCACGCACACAAGACTTGCCATTATATTTAAATTTAGAAAGTTCTGAGAAAAGTTTTCGCTCATAGAATAATACATTTAGAGGCTCGATCTGTTCGCAAGCTCTAGTGCTATAATTTTGAGAAGTTGATTCCTCCGGCTGAGAAACTAACGATCTAAATGAAGCATATAAGCCGTGGAACTCATCCCAAATAGATTTTAAATTATTTTGAATCGACGGTTCGTCGAGACAAACGCGGTTTAGTCTATGAAAAATATGATGTAATAGTGACTCAGTTCTAGCTGCAAAATTACTGTCTAATCTATTACGCAATACTCTGACATTATTTGATGCTCTGAATAATGAGGTCTTTAGAGCCGCGATATCGTCTTCCGGAGACAAATGAGACTCCAAAATGCTCTCAGAAGGAGAACCTGGTGCGAGCTTGGCGATTGATTTTCGAAGTTCATCGACCGTGTTAGCTTCACCACCACGCAAAGTAACTTCATAAAGTAATTCCGATTTATTCAATAACGGAAACTTAATCTCGTACGCCATCTTGTTTAGAAGGATCGCGACGCGCACGAGGTACCGAACGACCGAGAAATATTACTAATTACGCAATATAACACGACAAGCAGCGAAATAAAAACACTATCAATAGAACACAGTGAAATACAAGCGTATGATTCTGGCCAAGGATGCAAGGAGAAAAAACGCGATAGCTAATAAGCGTAATAAATGTAGCATGTGCAATAGAATTATCTTGAATATAATAATAACACGACGTGGGTAATGAAACTGTTAGTAATTTCACTACGCGATCACGCACGTGGTTGGTTAGGCACTTAAAAAAATAAAACTTACATACCCTTTGAGCAGAATACACACGCACAGTACACAGTATATAGCAATAATATAAAAAATACCACGTAGCAAGCCTTTAAACTTAATAGCCGGGCGCCATTGTTACCTTTAGGGGTTTTCTTTAGAAGTAATGAAGGTTTTAGAGGAACAGACCACGCCGTAGGGGCGTGGTGTCCCTAGGTGGATTTAATTAAAAGATACAAATAAGAGAAGGTATGGCAATTACGCTTTTAATGCGTTTAACTTTAACAATATAAAATAGACAGGGCGTGGGTCACTTAAAGGCTTGCTGCGTGTCCTTGTAGTCAGGAACACTTAACTGAAGATGTGGAGCCGGGCCGCAAGGAGAACGTCCAGGACGCGATCGGGGCTTATATACCGCTACCGCCGGGCAGGAGGGGAAGGGGGGGCGACAGCCACCACTCCGACTCGCGCGCAGCCGTCAAGGTCGCGCGGTCCGCGTCACACCGCTACAAGGCGGGGTGCGGGGTGGACGTTGCGGGGTGAGACTGTGACTTTTAAATTTTGATAGTTGTGTTGTGAATAATACTAAGCACACGTGATATTTCTCCTGTATTTGGATTTAGTTTCAAGAAACCTACAGATAAGGTGACTTCCAATAATTTTATTAATTTTATAATATCGATTAAATATTCAATTTCAATTTAAATGTATATTCCACATAAAAGTTCAGTCTAGTGCTAGTTTTCTCTCTTTGATTTAGTTACATCGCTTAAATTGCTGTTAAATTAAAATACTTTGTGTTCAAGAAATTCTTTTGTGTTTTACGTATGTATTCCATTTGCACGACAAGCCAGCAACCCCGCCATTTTGTTTCTGCCGTCATGGAACACCCAACTATAAGGGAAGACGTTGTGCAAAATTGGATCAAAGACGATTCAGACGATTTTAAAAATCTACGACCATGCAAGTGGAACAATATTTTGTACGAAGTGTGAAACTTCTGTAAAAGCTACTAAAGCAATTTAAACCGGCATTTTAATGGAGCTACACATAAAGGAACTCGAAAATCACCAATGGAAGACTCCTGTTTTGATCTAATTGAATTTTTAATTTCGTGTAACATACCTTGGTCTCAGGTCAATAACACCGCATTCAGAAAGTTTCTTTGCAAAATTTTTATGATGCATATGCAGTGACAGATCTGTACCTGACGAATCGTTACTGCGAAAAGTTTATTTAGAAAACATTTACATAAACAGAATTCAAGAAATCTATACCAAAATAGGAAATACCAAATTGTGGGTATCCTTAGACGAGACAACAGATATATTAGGTAGATACATGGTGCGTTTAATGGTCAGGACTTGTAAGTCTCTTGAAACCATATAAGCCACACTTGATAGCTTATAGAGTATTGGAAAAAGTAAATGGCAATACAATTTCTCTATTTGTTATTGAAATTTTTTAAATATGTGAGGCATTTCTTTTGAATTTAGAGTAAATGATGTGTTGATAATGTGTACAGATAGTGTAGCATACATGTTGTTAGCTGGGCGTATTATAAAAAGTAAAATTTCAAAACTTGTTCACATTTAGCTCACGCATTGCACCGCCTCGCTGAACAAATAAGAGTTTAATACAAGAATGTTGATACGTTAATATCGAATGTAAAAAAAACATTTCTTAAGTCTCCAAGTAGAGTAAACATTTTGAAAGGAAAATACCCAGATTTACCTTTGCCTCCACAGCAAGATACTGACAAGATAGAACTGGCTAGAGGCATCATTTTACTATGCCAAATATTTTGATAAAATACATGACGCATTTACTATGTTAAACAACCAGGATGCACTTTGTATTAGAAAAGCAAAAAATGCAATGAACAATGAAAATTTACAAACACAATTGTTTTATATAGAGAAAAACTTTAAAATAATTCAATTAGCCCTGGCAAACTGGAAATGATGCACTACAAACAAAACTTGAACAAATTATGAGTCGAAATCCAGACTTGGATGTCGTTAGAAATATTAGCGAAACAAGCCAAGAAAAATGGCTGAAATTTGCTCCGCTCACATCGGTTGACGTTGAAAGATCATTTTCATCATATAAGTGGGTCTTGCACCCGTATAGACACCGATTAAAAGAAGAAAACATTGAAAAATTATGATAATATATTTTAGTTCTATAGTAAATGACGTGGACAACAAACCTTTAGCTCCCACCAGTGTTTCTAACATAGTTGATATAGATTCTGATTGATTTGTAAATACTGTTTGATAAAAAAATATATACTTAGAGTCAAGTTTGTTTCATTTTTTCATCTCTCTACTCACTTTGCACATAAAATAGAAAAGAATTAAACTTTATCAAGCCGCCAGGCGGCGAGTACTAAAATTCCGTCAAGCGCCATTTGCCAGCGTGTTACGTGTAACGCTACTTAGTTTGTGTTTAACAAATAAAAAAGAGTTTTATAAGACAATAATATCAATCCCGGAAGATTGAGAAAACAATTTTTATTAATCATCAATTCCGGCTTTAAAAGGCATATCCATGTTCAGATTTCGTAGGTAGTTTTACGTCATTTGGTACTTAAAACTCTACCTGTTCCCACCCCTGGAGATGGCGGTAGGTACTGCTCTGAGAGAGATGCTTCATTTAGTCACGAAATAGTTGCTTTATTTAAAATATGGTGCCTAGCGTTTATGGTTTTTGGTCTGTTTTGAATGGCAACTTTGCAAAAATGTTTTACATATTTTGAGGATTTCAAATGTATTTATTAATTTTCGAAAATTTTCGATTCAGTATTTACTCAGTAAAACGACACTGGTGATGAACAGCTACCAATATTTTGGGAAACGTTAAAATAAGTTGATTGTTACGTTCTTATTAAAATTCAAACTTAGTTTGTTCAAATGTCTAGAAACGTACTCTAAAGCTTTTTCACAAATCCATAATATAACGGCCAGTAAACTAGTGCGTTCGAACGCACCTACCGCGGCGCAAACAACTCACGCGCTGTTGCCGACGGCTGCTAGAGAGCGAATTTAAAAGGACATACGAATGTTCCCGCCAGTCCCGCTACCGAAACACGCGTCGTAATATTTTCGTTTCTTGCCCTGATAGCTGATTTTCGTGTTTTAATCAGTGTATATTCATGTATATATTAATCAATAAATGTAATTATAACAATGGCCGTGCTTTGAACTTATAAATGCTCATATAACATCACCCCTGAGATCACGTACCCTAGTAGTGATGTCCAACTCGCGAGCACGGTCAAAATAGTGAGCTCTAAGTGCTGGTCATGCAAACACATAATTGTGAACTCATTGCGATATTTACGTTAATTAATTAGTTAACGTAAATATTAGTTTGTAGATACAAACCAGTGAAAACACAATTGGAAAACACTTGGGTGAGTCTGTTTTACGCGTCGCTTATGCCTACCTAAATACGCGCGGCAAAACACGCGTCTTCATAGTTGTAGAGAGGTAAAGATTATTTACCGCCTTCGGGCAGGAGAATTTCTACGACGTTTTCACGTCGTGCTATGTAAAATAGACACCATCTGCTTTACCTATCATCAGTGTATTTGAGCGAAAAACAGCGGCAATACCCTGTTGCCATGCCACAAGAAACATGCGCTAGCGGGCAGAATAATGCATAAGATACCGACAACGAGTCAGGAAACACCGAAATGCCATGACCGAAAATATGCTTCAAACTCTTTGAGTTAAGCAAAGGTAAACCGAGTTTTAATACAGATAATACTGGCTAATAACAATCAAGACTTTGGATCACAGAAAACTACTTTGTTGAGAAAAAGTGTAATTGTGGCTCCCACTGTATAGGTATTATAATAAGGTACCCAGTAGTATTAAAGAACAACCATTTAATATATTATTATTTAAGAAACATTTTTCAAATCTTTTAAATCATAAATGTTATTACTCGATAGCAGACTTTTTATAATGATATTTCATTTTATAATGATTATATTAAATGATAATTCTCTTTGATTATTATTTTGCAATATAATTATGTGAATTTCAATAGGTAACTATTTTGATGTAATATACTAATATTGTTTTTCTATTTTATCACTGTAGGTACTGTAACATTAAGAGTTGCACGCCTGGCAAAATATACGAGGATTTAGATATGCTGTATTTAATAGGTACCTACTATGAATTACTTAAATCTTTTGCAAATAAACTATATTTTATTCTATCCTACTACCTTGAAGCATTCATTATGTCCTTCGAGATTTACCGCGACTGCACCAACATCAGCGAGGAACATGCTCTGGGGGGACTGCCTATGCTGGTCCGCCGGTGAGGTCGTCATGAGCCGGCGCGCGCCGTGCCACGTGTCGCGACCCGTTATGTACTGTATATACCTAATCTTTCGTGACATTTCTTCGTGTGAGCTAAGTACGCAATGAACGCGCACCTTGTTAGCCAAATTACCGTATGTAGTGTCGGCAATAATTATATTAGATATTGTATACGGTTTGTTAGATCTTAGAATAAGAAAGCGATGTTTGTGACGGGTTGAAATAGCTGATCATAAAGATTAGGTTAATTGAAGAGTTTTAAGCGGAGTTCAGTAGGTACATACCATTTTTTTATAAAAGTCAGCTGTCTTATTATTTTTATTTTTTTACGTGGTTGAATGCTTTGACGCGTATCTCTCTGCGGGGCGACGGAGAGGTTATGTCGGGCCCACTAGGGAAAGATACCCCGGTAATACTGACTAAACCTACCACGGTGTTCCTTGACATAACCATAGACAACCGCGACCCCGCCGCACCGAGGTTTCGGCCCGTGCCGCCGCCGCCGCGCCGCCGTGTGAAATGGCAGGCCACTAGGTACATAAAAAGGGAGTTAACCATTTGACCGACACTAAAAAACATTATTTTAAAAGTGTCATTTCGCACAATTCTTGCGTATAGATTTGTGCGTAACGATCACAAAGCCGTGACGGTTTGTACAAGTTGTCGTTAATAGTGCACTGGCCTCCGAAGAATAACATTTATTGGATGGATATTAATTGCTTTTTTCGTGTCCCATTAAAACACCATTAAAATTGTTGGACAACTTGCAACTAAATACGTATTTAGGTGGTCATTTATGAATCCGTCATTATGGTTTAGTGGTCATTTCGCATGAACACCTTTTTTCGGACGGGGTCGTTTCACACTCAAATTAGTACGATGTGTGCGAATAGACACGTAACAAAAATATAAATAGAGAGTTCTTTTTTCAAGGTAGGCAGCGACTTTGCTGTGTCCTGACATTGTTGAAGGCCATGAGCAGCCGTAACCACTTTCCATCAACTGGGCCACTTGCTCGTCTGCCACCAATAAAAAAGGAAAAAATATATACATTTTCGCAAACTGTCTTTCCACACAATTTTTGCTGACTAATTCGTGCGAAACGACCACTATGTCGTCGTAAATAGGTAGGTATTTTGTGAACCTATAGCTATGTTAAAGCATTAATATATTTGTTACTATATTTACGGAGTTGAATACAATTTGCTGGCTTTGTGGCAATATAGATAACTACTTGAAGTTCTGCTGGCTCAGTTACACTAAACAGTTAAGTTAGTAGATGAACTACATCGTGAATGTGATAGCACAACTAATTAACTTGCCAGCCATTACACAACGCGATTCGAGCAGTTCTTACAAGATGGCGTTGCTGTCAAATTGCTATTAGAAAGGGAAGGCGCAATTCCAAACAAACGCTGTGAGCCGCCAGCCGCTGTGCCGCTGTGTTCCGGCTCGTCACTTCGTCAGTGCCGTGATTCTCCGCGAGGACGGTGTACGTCACACCCGCTCAGAATCTTGTGTCGCGCGTGAACCAAAATAAATAGCCCATCTGTTCAAATAGTGTGCAAGTTTTTTTATTGTTTCCCTAAAAACATACGTAAAAGGATGTGTGTGTTTTACGCCCCAACATATGTTTAACAAGCCCTAAGTTTCGTTATTATT
Source organism: Catocala nupta (assembly GCA_963675205.1). NCBI lineage: Eukaryota > Metazoa > Arthropoda > Insecta > Lepidoptera > Erebidae > Catocala > Catocala nupta. Next base: position 27,767,436 of record OY776093.1, read on the forward strand.
TTTGTGTTCGCAAAGTGCTCGAGTGGTTTTTGTTTCGTATTGTGAATGGATTTATAAACCCGATTATGAGGAAGGACGCCTCATAAGGTACGTTTTCTTAAAAAATCATGTTCTATTTTGGATGATCAGTATCGGCGTGTTGTATTTATGTATGTTTTGAGTTAAACAAGTGTTAGACGTCTAAATTGGCTACAGTCCGAGTGCTTAACGCTCTATTCGCCAGTAACTGGACTTTCGCAATATTTATTCCTTATGCGTGTTTACATGCCTTAAATGCGAGGCTGCCATAAGCGGCATTCTCGTACGCGTCTGAAATACGTGTAATATTTTTAATGTGTGCCATAAACTACTATAAATATAATAAACGATAATGTTATATTCAAATCATGTATCTATAATTTCTCTTTGCTTTTTATGGATTGGAAATGATTTTCTACTCGTTACGGAGCAATTGAAAGTCCGTTTCCGATTTCTTTTGTGTTCGGCTAATTATCGTATTGTTGGATTGAAGTTTGTTTTTTGTTCAACACATTAAATGTTGCGCTCTATTTATTAAGTTGAAACATGTCTGTGTGGGTAGAAATCTTACGCGACGTCATTTCCGGGTCTAAGTACAGGAACACGGCGCCGACGTCTGTAAATATTCTAATCTATGCACGATTCTCGCATCCTTTGATTCTTATTTAGAAGTTAACGAAATTATGCTAAACATAAATATTTTTACGATAAGCCTCGAAGAATAAGGCAGCTTTAAAATAAACTTGGAGTTAATGTCAGGTAAGTAGGTAGGTAGAAAAATATGTAATTGTTGCTTTTACTTAGGCATATGTTTTATGAAGAAAATATGGGCTAGGCAGTTAGGAAGGTGGTGTCTGATGTCTCGTGACCGTTTTTTCTGCGGATCTACCGATGGTATTTTTTTAAGAATAGAACTTGTTGGTAGGTATTACGCAAAGACATGCAATCGTACAGCCAACACAGATTATAAAGTCAATTAATGTCATCTGAAATGAGTACTGAACAGTAATTTGTCATGAATTATTACAAAACGAACTAGGTACCTATGTAATATTATTGCAATAAGTAGGTGTATGTATACCAACAGTAATATAACAGCGGGTAGGCACTGCGCAATAATGCACGGTACAAAGTAAAAGATTAATAACTCATCGCCTACGAGTTCTCAGCTAATCCGTTATTCTCTGTTGACTCATGCAAACTTAATAGGAATTATAAGTAGCTGATTCTCCATGGGTTCATTTTCAACATATCTACCTCTTCGTATTGTCAATGAATTATTTATTCTGAAATTGTAACACTTGTAGGCACGTGGTTGATGGCCGCGATGGTTCAATGGCACACGCATCGTTTGGTCTCGGGTTCGATGCACGTAATGGGACAAGTGCTATTGAGATTGTCTACCAGACAATTCTCTGTAGTTTGAAGAATTATAAGCCTACTGCTAATAGCAGTCGATCCTCCCTTGTTGTGAGTACCTACCTACATTTGCAATAGGTTGGTATAGAAATCTCCTTTTTTTATTTAATTTATTTAATGTTTTTTTTTTTAATTTTACCTAATTGGCGTCACAGTGAGATATGCTTATATTTGGATATTCAGTATTGCCAGCGGTTTAACGTTTGCACTGACAGTATTAAAGTAGCTTTGGCCTTTTCATATTATGAAGAGACCATACGATTTAAATAACGTTGTATTATTTGTCGTCTAGGGTTTGTAAATATGTACTCCCAGCAGGACAGCCAATGGTTATTATTCCTTAGGTGCACAGCGGCTAGAAGATCAAAAACGTGTGCCGTGGAATTGAAGATCACTGATCTCAACTTGAGATCACTGCAGTAGCGGTCATACGGTCTCTCTATTAGCCTATAACTATTACGCAGTGCAGCCACAATGCTTTTATTATTATGTTTCGAAATCGTTAAGCTGACAAGTTAAAAACTTATAAAGCAAGCACGCATAGCTATGTAAAATGTCCTGTCGTGAATTTCCTCGCATTTGGATCATAAGATGGAGTTTGCGTGTGTTTAGAACATTTGTAAACTGTCATATACATTCAATGACTATTGTGTCTCATTAATCTTTATATCCAAACTTGTATTATAAATGCAAATATGAGTTTGTTTGTTTCACGCCTAAACTACTCGACGGATCATCATGAAATTTTGCATACACGTTGCCAGGAAAAGGATATAGGTACCGTTCTTCAGTAACTTAGTAAACCTACTAACCTTTACATTTAGTATATAAGCTCATGTAACTTTTGTAAAAAATTTCACGCCTGTTGTATGGCAAAGCATGTTAAACACAAACCATGTATCGATCAACTTTGAAACCATGTTTTATGCAAATAAAGATTTATTATTATTATTATTAGACGTTTATAAGTGTTACTTTGTGACCTAAATGAATGAATGTTTTTTGACTTTGACTTTCATTCAAAAACTACTGTTACTAACCTATATTTACGCGAGAAAAGCCGCGGGCAATACCTAGTTTACAATACTTCTTTTGTACGTCATGTCACTGAACTCATAAACGACTGGACTGATTTCAGTGAATTTTTTGTGTGGATTTGGTATATATACCTGGATATTTTAGATTCAAAACAATAGCACCCGGTAATTCGATCTGTTCTTCAGAACATCGTCTGTCAGGTTCGCTAGTAAATCTAGTTTTTACCATCTAAATTTTGTCAATAAATTCCTATCTCTCAAGAGCAGTACCTACTTTTTTTCTGGATAAGAGATACCCTATGTCTTTTGCTGTACCTCTGATAGTATGTATGCGAAATTTCTTGATGAGCGGTCGAGTAGTTAAGGCCTGAAAGCGTAAACAAACTAACATTCTCATTTCTAATATTAGTTAGGATTTTCGCTTGTGTTTACTGTTGTGTGGTTTCTGTCTGATTGTTGGATTAGACAAAGTTGTAATGGCTTTTGCAAAGATTGTCGGTACCATTTAATATTGCGTGTTCTACAAGATCACCACAGAACTTAGTTTGATCTGTACATTATTGTATTTAGTCTGGTTATACTTTGTCTGTTGTTTCAATTAAAGCCCCGTTGTGAAGCAATAGAAGCGATGTTTCTCGTTTTTATTCATTATGATTTAATTGTTTTCTTATTACATACATAACTCAGCGAGCAATTACCTGACATGTTGGTACTGCATCAGTCCAGTGCCTGGAGAGGCTGGTAATCTCACAAACAGGTCTTCTAGTACAGAGTCTCTCACATAGTAGTAAATACATGTCTAGATTAAGTTTCTTTTGTGCAATTTAGTATTTTGTAGCAGAAACAATAAATTATTATTATAAGTTTACGCTTTTATAACCTTGAAGGAGTAGGCAAAGACGTGTTTGATTTAAAATCTTTCGTAATTAGGAGACGAGCCTTTTCTACCAGATAAGTAATTCTTCAAACTTTACATAATATTGTCTTCTGTTTACGCGAATGTTATTCATTGAAATTAAACTACTATATAGGGATTTTATCACGTTGTTTATTTGACACTTTATTACATAATTTAGAAACTGTTACACTACATACTACTTCTATTAAACTTTACTAATTTTAAGCTAATTAAATTATTAAAACTATTAAAACTTTATTAAAACTATTAAAAGTCTTCAATCTTTATTAGGAGACGAGCTTATTCTACTGGACTGATTTCAAAACTACGTTTTGCTACTGAGAAATTTCGACTAACATTTTACCTGACACGGTTATTGAACCCGATACCTTACGTTAGTAAACTGTCACGGTATCTTTTAAATTAAATTCCGACAGAAAATTCACCAGCACGGCTTTTGGAACTGAACTGAATACATGACAATAGAATCGTCCTATATTACGTGGAAGCAAAACTTATCAAAATATACATAGGTTACCTACATCTCTGATATTTGAAGACCACCAATCCGTTACCAACATTTGCTTGACCCGGGTATCAAACTCGGTACCTTACGATTACAGGCAAACTGAAAAATCTTTCAAATTAAATTCCAATGCCTATTGAAATTTAATTTGAAAGATTTAGGTAGATTCACCAGTACGGGTTTTGGAACTGGACCGAATATATGACAATAGAATCTTACCATATTTCCTTAGCTTTTTGTTATGTCCCACTGTTGGGTAAAAGCCTCTCCTTTGGACTTCCAAGCCACTCTGTTCGAAGACATTCCGTGCCAGTCCCCTTCAAAGACCTGCAAGTCATCTCATATCATTGTTTTCTGTTTACGCAAATGTTATTCATTGAAATTTATGAGGATTTTATCACGTTATTTATTTAACTTATTATTTATTTAACTTAATTTAGAAACTGATAAACTACTACTACTATTAAATTTTACTAATTTTTAAGATAATTAAATTATTAAATCTATTAAAATCCAAACATCGGGGATAGTGTAATCTTAAATATAACTTATTTAAGATTACACTATCTTCGATGTTTCGGTTGCTTTTCAGCAGCCATGGTCACGGGGAGACATGGCATGATGGTTCCCGTGACCATATACAGTTTTAATAATTTGTTTAACTTTAAAATTAGTTAAGTTTAATAGTAGTAGTAGTGTAACAGTTTCTCAATTATGTAATAAACAATGCGATAAAATTCGTATAAACTAGTTTAATTTCAATGATCTCATATCATCATACCATATTACGTAAAGAAAATCTAACAAAATATAGGTTACCAACATCTCTGGCTATCTCGTCAAGGACGTAGCGTAATGCTATGTTATATAGAGCATATGAAGATGTATGATCGCGTGCGGTCGGAACATTACTAGACACTCTCACACACACAATCAATTAATTAGTCTTTCGTAAACACACACGTGCATAAATAATGCACAAATCCTTTTAGTTGAGTTTTGATTTATTATTTAAAAACTTATTTTAAGGGTGCGACTGTTAGGCATGAAGTCTTGGGTCAGACCAACCGTAATTAGGTTTTTCTGGCAAGGAAGGTATCAGTAGAAAATCTATATTTGGTGTGCGGAAATAGGCTTGCCCCTATTTCATGATACCCAAAAAGTAGATGGGGAAATCTGGGTGTATTGCACCTCAGTAACCCTTCAGGGATATCGACGTGAGATAATAAAAATGTATTTTCTAACTTTGCCCTTGACTTTATATAGATAGACTACACTACATGTTTCTCGCGCCACTACTAATTATAGAAAAGGTTCTTTATGAGAACTGCGAGCTATATAAATAATTTTGCTAATTTAGATAGTCTAAACTTATTTAATACAAGTACCTCCAGTTATAGACGTGTTCTTGCCAACCAGTGGTTCGAATCGGTTCTTTGATATATATGTTTATTATTATCTATGTATTGTGTAATAAAAAAGCAAAAATCTTTTATAATTTGAAGATCAAGTACTATAAATGTAAATGTGAAAACCTGTAGATGGTTATTAGTTATTAAAGTATTTATGTAATTAGCTATAAGAAACTGTAAGTTTACTGAATAAATAAAAATAAATAAGTAACAGCTCCGGTTTTACTTAACGGAATTAGATGCTTTCATTAAATTCAGTCACGAACCACCATAGCATCAAAATCCGTTCTGTTTTTGCGTAATGATGACAGAGACTGACAGTCAGAAGAATAATTTAGAAGCCATGGTTTTTGGTCTTACAAACCTCTCAAAATAATAAATATAGAAATCAGATATTTCAAAACGTTTGCGTTGTACACATAGCTTGGATTCTATGGCATATGATGCATACACATACATTCACATGATAGAGAACGATAGTGTATATTTTTCATTATACTATATTTATAATTCGATGTCATGTTGACATTGTGTGTCGGTTGACAACTTAACGTCCACAGAGGTGGCCATATTTAAAAATAGTAGGTCGCATCTATTATTTAAATTTTTGATATGATGATTAACTGGACGGGTGGCGTAGTTAAGTAGGTTTAAGTGGTCACCTTACCACTGGCATTGCGCCGAGTGTTGTGGGTTCGAATCCCACACGGGACAAAATTTGTGTGATCCACAAATGGTTGTTGGGGTCTGGATGTTCTTTGTGTTTGAATGTTTGTATAGTTCCCCGGGATACAGGCATTATTCCTAGTGCGGGAGTGGTCTAATTTTGAGAAAAATTGCCAGTAGGTATATTATAACGTTACGTACAAAAACGCATATTAAACTGTTTAACGAACAAGCCGATCTCAAAATAATTGTAAATAAAAAAACGAGGAAGGATAATAATGTCGCAATATATTGCTACTATAAGGCTAATTATTTCTGATTTAGTGACATTAATCTTTAATTAATACTTACTTCCAAATCTTAATTATTTCCTATTTACTTCTATTATTTTAAATTGTGTCGTTTCCGCAGTTAAAACAATTAAATGTCAATAAATAATTTTGAATTTGCATTTTTTTATTTTACTAGAATGGCTGTAAATATAATAGCTATACAGAAAAGAAGTAGAAATGGTACAAGCGCACGCTAAGTCTCAAAAGCGACCCAATAGGATAGTATTTTTATGGTTCTAAACACAAAATCCCTTGCGAAACAATCAAAGCTCAATTATCAGAATGACAGCCATTTTTTAAGTAAGTTATTTTGTTATTAATTGCATTACTTATTTATCTTTAAACACAAGTACAACTTTTATAAAAAAATTGCTCTGACTGGGGACAACGGGATAGACAACCTGAAAGCGGGACGTATAGTCACATTATACATATCTAGGGTATACATTAAATACAGGGTAATGTGCTTACAATACAAAATATTTTTCTTACTTCAGGCTTGCAAAAATTAGCGTTGCCAATTCCTCAGTGTAAACACCGTAGACGTTCAGCCTCAAGACAAAACAGACAGCAACAACAACATCCTTACAAACTATTTACAAGTACCGGGTTCACGTCTCCGGCCAGTCAACGTTAGAAATCGCCGATGTTTGCGTAACTTCCAGACGCTCGAACCAAACCGGTGTAACTGACCACTTGTTACACGCCCAGTTGTTATGACGTAACTTTATAAGTGAGTTTAACGTCACCTGCCGATGGTTTTTATTCATATGCAGACATAACTGTGTATTCCCGAAGCGGTAGGCACCGAGTTGTTGACCACTCGGACACAGTGTCCGAATCGACACATTTTAATTTTAATATTTATATTTTAACTGACAATTCGGACACCATTAAATTATTGAGTCAGATAAAAAAGTTTTAAAATATAAATGGAAATAAAGTGATACCAAAACTAACCATGGCATTTTAACCATTATTTGTTTTATCCTAACCTAACCATATGCCCAAAAATGTATGGCGAGAAAGGAATTATTTAATAAGAGGGATGAACAAGGAACATTTATGAACGTGGGACGTAACGTAGTGTCAAATGCAGAACAAACCCAGATTTCTACAATTAAAGTACCGTTGGAAACTTTTTATCTGTATCAAAACAGCTTTTTTATTGGTAACCGAAATATCAGTGAAAAAAATATTGAAATTAAAATTTGTCAATTCGGACACTGTCCGAATACATTGTATCCGAGTCGTCAGCAAGCCCTACAATCATATTTCGCTAGTTATCTATACCTACTAATATTATAAAGCTGAAGAGTTTGTTTGTTTGGTTGAACGCGCTAATCTCAGGAACTATTGGTTCGAATTGAAAAAATATTTTAGTGTTGGATAGTCTATTTATCGAGGAAGGCTATAGACTATATAACAGCACGCTACGACCCACGGGGGCGGCGCAGTAACGATAAACGTGGATCCCACGTATTAGCTGATGAGTCTATTGTCTTCTACCAGACTAATTTGCTGCCCTACAGTTATTGAAACTTTTATAGAAAAGCCTTAAACATTTTGTCTGGTCCGGTAATGGCGAATCGAATCCTCATGGTCACAAACATTAGCATAAACTTACGCCATGGTTATATAACCATAACGGCCAACGAGACAATCATTATTTTTTATTTATAATTACGTATCCGCTTAATAGCAATAATCTAAACTAATAAAATACTAAATATAAGAGGAATATTTTTTTTTTGTTTGTTTGTAAGAATTTAACTCAAAAAATATTCAATCGATTTTAAAAATTCTTGCACCCTTAGAAAGCTCTTTTATCACCGAGTAATATCGGCTATATTTTATTTAAAAATGAAGGTACTGTTACTAACATAACATAACATACTTTTATGCGAGTGAAGCCACGAGCAAAAGATAGTAAATAATATTAATATAACTATTTTATCGTGTATTGTGAAAATTGGCAAATATTGGCAAAACGGACTGTCAGTTCAGGTTTGGAATGAACACAGAACTCTGAATATATACCTTCGGGAATAACTGTATGTGGGTCGCAATTATTTTTATTCCGTGCGGAAATCGAAACTAGAGTACAACATATTGGCAGGTGGCAAACAATAGATACAAAAAACAAAGCGAAATGCGTGAGCCTAGTCGTTATTGTACACAAGTTAAACTTAACAGTAACACGGATTACCGTAAAATTTCATATTTGACGGTAATAATCGTTTATATAAAACCGTTACAACATTCAAATTGGGTACGTTCACATCACCAGCGGCATGTAACGCACGACCATAGACGGTCATTCTTTATTTTTGTTATATTAAATCTAGGACATACGTAATGTAAGATATGTATTTTGCCGGGGAATAAAAATAAAATATACGTTACATTTATTTTTAATTCCGTTGCAAAACACGAATACACAGCAAGAAGCGCAGTTTATTATTGCTTTTAATATATTTGTATATTTAAATAATCACAAAATGTGAGGTTATTATTATATTTTTTATTCATCACCGAAAATCAAATCCAAACTGGTTTAGCAATTGTGGAGATTGGCGTACACAAACGTACAGAAAACATAAGTACTCCTTATGACTTTTACTATAATTATGATTAGTGGATTGGTTTTCAATTACCTACTGTTTTTCGTGTCATGGTTGTTTTAGTATGTATACTAATTTGTGTATCTCATATTAAATATAATATAAACAGGATGATGCTCCTACAAGGCAGATACACGTAATTTATATAACCGTAATTCAATCAAGCTTGTATTGTATCGAATACTAGACAAGCCTTTGTGGCAAGACCTTGGTACAATTATATTTATAATTAGATGTGCCCGCGGTTTCACCCGCGTTTATGATTACTGCGCCGCCCCCGTGGGTCGTAGCGTGATGTTATATAGCCTATAGACTTCCACGATAAATGGGCTATCCAATACTAAAAGAATTTTTCAATTCGGATCAGTAGTTCCTGAGATTAGCGCGTTCAACCAAACAAACAAACTCTTCAGCTTTATAATATTAGTATAGATATCTGTTAGTATAATTTTTATTTTTAGTATTTATCTACTAGAGTTTGCCCGTGGCTTTCCTCGCGTAAAAGTAGATTCAGATTCAATTCAGAAAGAAGTACTGCCTGTATGTCCTTTTCTGTTCCCCTGACAACGTGTATGCGAAATTTTATGATGGTCGGTCGAGTTGTTCAGCCGCGGAAGCGTAACAAACAAACACATATTAGCATTTATAATATTAGTAAGTATTTTATTTTATTAACCCCTGAGTCTTCTTGGAAGAGGTTAATGAAAACACTATGTGGGTCTGTGTGTCTGTCTGTTAGTGACAGTTTGTTAGTGACAGGCATAGCTCCGGGACCACTGGACGGGTCCAGTGGTACCGGTAATCGGTCCCGGGGGACTGCTTGATTTGTAACTTAGCGTACAGACACCTTTCGGTCATACCTCGGTCGAGTTTGAATATGGGTCCTGTGGGTCAAAAGACCCGAGATATAGGGGTTACAAGGACATAAGGTCAGAGGATATCCACCAACAGAGTGATTTGAAAGTCCAAGGTAGAGGCTTTTGCCCAGCAGTGGGACATTACTAAAAGCTGATGAAAAAAAACAAACACTTTTTATTAAGAGCCTGTACCGTGCCAAGAGATGGATATGAAATATTTTCATTTACTCTGCTATCTTCTCGTTTTTCTTACTTCGTCCGCGTGGCGGTTATTTAAATGGATTATAATATGCACTATATTTACAATTCTACTACACGGAATTAAAATACCATTTTAATAGGTTTAGATTTTAAGTTAAAACCGAATCTACCAAACTGTATGATAATCCTTTGTGCGGTTTTTACAAGATGTCGGAACAAAGAGAGTATTGCTGTTTATACCTCTAATCTGTCCTCTTAGGGGTCGAATAGGAATAAAGTGTGATCTGTCGTCCTATCACCAACATAGAGACGAATCAAGTCTTTCACTGCTATCAACTCTTCAGATTGAAAATGAATACATTCAGCATGATAAGTAAGAACTTTAAAATGAAACTACTTTATACGAATTTTATCGCGTTGTTTATTTTATAAACACTATTATTTCATAATTTTAAAACGATACTACTGCTAAACTTTCCTATTATTTTAACTCAAATTGATAACGAACGTCCTTGTTACTTTTTATTCTCCCTCGTCCCCTTAAAGAAACAGCAGGGAACAGACGTCAATATTTTTCTGTTTTCCAGTTCTACCTGAATCGAAAGACAAACGGTCAAACAGACAAACGATCTAAATAATTATCTTTTGACTTCAGACTACTTCTTCAAGTACTCGAACTCTTTTAAAAATAAGTTAACATACCTACTACGTAAATAATAAGTCTATAAATAGAGTGTATTATCTAAAGGCTGATTTTTTAATCAGCAGATATCTATAAAATAAATTATAATCTGATTGGATATGAATGCAAAAGCCATTGAACTATTTCGTTTGTAAGACTGACATTTTTAATTTGTTTATGTTTTATTTTTCCTATGAATAACTTTTATGTGACGATTGAAATATCTATTCTTAGTATATTAAGCATTTAGCGAGTATCTTTTCTATACTCCATTTAGTTAGGAATTTAACTAAAGGTAAACAATCTTGATGTGTCTTTTTTATCTAAAAACTCAGTTTAAAATAAAATGCTGCTAAAGATCAATGTAAATAGGTACCTACAACCATAATTATTACTAAATCAATTGAACCATTAGTTTAAGCAGAAGTTTATTTGTTTAATATGTGTTAGTGTAAAAAGTCACATCAAGATTGTTTACCTTTAGTTAAATACCTAACCAAATGGAGTATAGATCTAAAACATTCGAATCGAGTTCACCCAATCCCTAATCTACATAGACTCAATAACCTATGCATATTTGACCTTAATTACTTTAGGATATCATACGTTAAACTTATCGACTATGGATACATTCACACTTTAAATACTTTAGCAAAGGAGAGGCTATTTAATCTATATTCGGTTGATACTGGTCGCTGAGAACTGGGACGGCTAATATTGGGTTAAGAATCGATCGCTGTGATGTCCTTGAACGGGCATACTGCAAGAAGAAATGATATATCAACAGTATATAACATAAAAAGAAGTTTTATAAATAAGTAAAAGATTGTAAAGTACCTATCTTGTTTCTGCTCGCGGCTTCGCTTGCGTGTACCTACGCCACGAAAACACATTAACGGATTAAAAGGTAGGTAGTTTTATCGAAATCCGTTCAGCGGTTTTGGCGTGGTCTCAAAACAAACAACAAAACGCCTTCACTAACTTTCATATACATGTAACATAATAAAAGCACATCCTGAAAGTAGTTTGCTCAAAATCGGCTACTAAATCAATTGCAGTAATTTTTTAAATAGGTAATTTTTATTCCCTAAAATAATTAAAAGGAATTAAATTATAGTCACCTAAATATTAAACAGCTGAAATAAACAAAAATGTATCATAATTCAAGGCAATAAGGTTTTTGAGGCAATAAAGGCAATAATGTTAGATTTATTGTAATAGAGTATATACTATCCGCGCACAATGAGAAGAACTAATTCGTTAAATTAAAATATTTAAGTAGGTACATAAAAGTAACAATTTAATGATTATATTGTTATTAAGATTTAATAATCTAATTGGGGTGTTTGAGGTTGTGCGTAATATCTGTGACATGTTGTATATAATATTTAGGATAATTAATAATATACTTATGCCACACCTATTTGTGTTGTCATTTAGTCAATGCTCTGACCGTCATGTACACACGATTACCGCAGGGCATAATAATTTGTGTGATTCAGACATGATTAGACTCTGGGATATACAGCAATGGAACACCGTGACCTGAACAAGCCGATGTCTAGCTAAGGACTATAACACACCAAATTATTCCACATCAACATTGTCATCTAAGACCAATCCTTTCCTCATAAAGAAAAATGAAGTAACGAAAATGTACTTCGTAAAGATGGCACTTAAAATATAATAAAGATAAATGTCATCTTTCGTTTCATCCAGGATCGTAATACATCACAATGAATGGGGTGAAATAGACTTGTCATCGTATTATAAGGAGTTGCTTTAGCGACAAATAGTATGACGTACGTACCTATTTAGACCTTGTCTTTTTAAAAGGATAGGCAGAGATTGTCGATATCTACTTGTTTCTTTCCTTATGTAACGAAGAAGAATCTATGTGCCCTCGGATTGACAGCTCAACGATTGCAAAAGAAAATGGAGTCGATTTTGGGCTCTCTTTTTCGATAGTAACATCTCTGCCTGCGAATATTACCTTGCTTGAAATATTCCGCATGAGAAATGATATATTTTGACACGTGTTCGATCCAATATAACATGATATTACCTTTAGGACAACTTGCTAGCGAAAAGGATCGTCTTATTTTGAACTTAATTTTTCTCTAAAATTTTCTAATACCTAAGAAGTATGCAGCCTAGTAGGCAGCTGCACTGTCACACAGATGTCATGAATACAATCCCATGGCACCAACCGCTGAATTTTAGTCTTAATGCGCGTTTTAAATTTGAGTTGCCGTTCGCGTTTACGGTGAAGAAAATCATTGTAAAGGAAGTTGAATGCTGGTTCTTCATAATGTTTTAAAGACATGTGAAATCTGCCAACACGAACTAGGCTAACTTAGTCTGGACGTGGACTAGGACTTAGCTTTCATACTAAAGAGAGACCCGAACTCCGGCAATGGGACTATTTATAAACGATGATGACGACTTAAAACTGGCTACCACAATTTCGATGTACATGGACATTGTGCTGCCAAACCTCCTACACTCTTCTGAGGCGTGGTGCGTGTATCACCATCACATGCGCATTCTGGACAGCTTTCACATGAGACGCCTTCGCTTATCAAACTAAATGGTCTGACCGAGTGCGCAATACCGAAGTCCTGCGACGTGCCAATGTCGGTGGCATTGAAGCTTATCTTATGCGTCGGCAGCTTCGTTGGTGTGGTCACATATCGCGTATGGCGGCAGAGAGAGTGACGAAGCGCATCCTCTACTCTGAACTAAACTAGAGGAGGGTAAACTAAAATATGGCGGTCAACTCCTCAGGTACAAAGATGTTCAGAAGCGTCATATGAAAAGGTGCAACATCGAGCCTTCTGAATGGGAAGCTTTGGCAGCCCAGTGTCTGGTATGGCGCGATATTGTGAGACGTCAAACCCGCGAGTTTGACGAGCAGCGTAAAGCTGATCTCGATACTAAGCGCGATGAATTAAAGGCCGGTTCATCCGTTGCCATAAATTATAATTATGTATCCAGCATGCTGTCGTGCTCATACTGTTTCAGAGAGTATGCCGCAAAAATCGGCTATATACGTCATCTTCGGGCGCATCAGCGTGGTCAAGGTGACAAGGAGTCGAAGCAGTCGCCATGGCCAGATCGATCATCATCATGCTGATATTATAATTACTTAGGGACTTCATTATCCAAATTTATTAAGTTGTGTATTGAGATGCTGTCCTATCAAATCCGGTTTCTGTTATTTCCACTCAAACCAACATTAAGAGCAAGTAAGTAACTGGATATATCGCTTAAAGGTTTTTTGCAAGCTAAATCAAAGTGCCTGAGGGAATTTTTCTCGCTTCGCTCACGTGAAATTAAGATTTTTTCACTCCCAAAGGGATTGATTTCACCGGAGTGAACGTTGGTCGAATGGATCCAGTCCGTTGGTTTGGGGCGACGGGAAATACATTTTAAAATATATACAGCTCCAATTTACTCTCGTTTTAAATGCACGGATTTTTTTCGGTAGAAAATTTCGTTCGGTGTTGATATTTTGCTGGCCTCACTTGAAAAGTACAAATTTAATTTCGGTTAAAATTATTTTGATCGACATCAACTAAACTGCCTTATTTAGTTCTGGCTATTTTGGGACTTTGTTTTAAATTGGATTAGGATATTTAGTTTTAACCTTGTTTAATTGAATATTAGGGCGTAGTCAATCTCAATGGCTCAGCGGTAGTTAATTTGACTATTATGCATGAGGTTTTTGTCAAGACATTATCATACCTAAGCAATATGGAGTTTGGAGAGTATTCCCGGTCAGCGGCAATAGACTCCCCTATTACGTATTATATAAAACCGTAGCGAAATGTGTGTGTTTTTAAATCTAGTAATGGATGGTTCGTGCTAATGATCGTTTATGCCATTGTTTTCTGTTCTTTATTCTCGGCTTACTGGTCGAGCGGTTTTCCAGGTAGTTTATTAGAAACAAAGCGATCGAGCTAAAAGCGTACTCTGTAATCATGGACGATGCCTGGTCAATATGTATCGCTGAAATTGCGTGCCATCTGTGCAGCTGCGGTACCATGACATCATATGCGAAAATAACTCGAATTTTCAGCTTTCCTAAGATCGTAAACATGGAAGTATTGAAGCCAAAGTGAAAGGGCGGGCAAATAAATAACTGATTTCAAAACAGCTATTACCTACTTAGCTTTGCATACATAGACTTACGGCTGAATGTCCTTGTAGGGGTAAGCAGCGATACTTTACACCGTCATTCCATTGTCTGATTTACAGTCTAATGTAATAGGGCGACCCTATTTTCGTCTACCGAGCACATTTTCAGCCTCCGTATTGTTACTCAAAAGTGCCTAACAGCTAAACACGATCATAATAATTGTAAAAACCTGGAAATAAACTATTAACATTGCAGTCGGAATATAAGAGCAAGTTTATGCTACGGGACCAACAAGGATATCCAGAATATGTTCTATCTGTGTGTCCATCCAAATCCATTCAACTTTTACCGCGTGCTTGTGATAAAACATCCAAACATCTTCATAAGCTTTTACATTTAATAATGTGAGTAGGATCCACACTGATATTTTAAGTGCGCAATTATCTTCGTCTATCTGTTACGCTTTAACCACTCAACCGATTTTGATGAAATTTGTCAAGGATATAGGTTTTATCCGGGGGCTGGTCATAGGGTCCATTTTATCCCGATGTATATATGTTCCCCGTGGAATTAACGCTGGTCAAGCTGAGAAAACCATTACGTTATAAAAGATTTATTTTTCCAGATTTCATTTACTTACTGAACATTCCTCTTCAATAACAAAATACTATTATATCTTTAGTGGTACGGATAATTCCCTCGAGTCACTCGCGACCTTTTCAACGCCTGAAATCTAAAGTTCAAGCCCGATTCATTGATCCGTTGTGTAGACCTACCTGTCACAAGTTTTACCGTCACTGGAAAGGTCAGCAAGAGTATTAATTATATGAAATACAAAAACACTAGCTGACCCGCGCAACTTCGTCTGCTTCTCATAAGAGAATATATTTCCGTTTTTGCAATATTTTTCATTGATGCTGCGCTCCTATTGGTCGTAGCGTAATATAGCCTTCCTAGATAAATGGGCTATCCAACACTAAAATATTTTTTCAATTTAAACCAGTGGTTACTGAGGTTAACGCGATCAACCAAACAAACAAACTTATCAGCTTTATAATACGTATTGGTACGTATAGATTAGTTTACAGGTAGTAGATACTCCAGTTTAGGTTTTACAGCTTTTTATGAATGTAAAAACATAAAAAAGTCGATAGGTAAATGGTTGGATGGTGGTTCTATTCCGGTATACGTACCAGAATACAACCTATTTGAACCTGACCCATCGTAGAAAATGTACGATGGCTATTACCCGATTCACACTTACACGATGCCGAACCTACGGGAAAGGAATTTTAAATAAGATGAACGAAAAGAGAGATATGTATGTCAGCTTTCTCTTATGCTGATTTCCCATAATACCTTGAACAAATAATTGATAAAGACACATTTTTCAGGTGCCATACAAGCATAGGTACTACCTAGTTGATGGATTACTGTAATCTATGTATATATGCAACACAGCGGTTACATGCGCTTGAGCTTGCAAAAAAGTAATCATTGCATAGCTAAGCAAATACAAGTAACTCTCAAAATTCTGCATACTACAGAATATATTGTTGTATGGCTGCGATTTTGTAGAGTGAGGTTATTTACTATGTTGACTGTTCATTTCGTATGTTTACTGTTCGACGTATCAGTGGAGATTCCGTTATACCTCTCATTATTATTTTTACTTTATTAACTGTCCTCTAGACTGAATCCCGGTCACGTCGGCCAATCTTAACACACAACTGTGTGTGCAAACACAAGTGCATTCTCCATTCCCTCATAGTCCGTTGGCACGGCGATCAGATACGACCGCAGACAGATCAGGCTTTACGTGCTCTCCAATACACGGGGATGTTTTAACACCGCCAATAGCCTAAACCCGAGCTCCTACTGAATTTGATGTCTGAAAACCACGGTACCTTTTTGCCAACATGGTGGCAGCAAGCATACAGCCAATCAGATGGTAAGCAGTTACCTATGATCGCTTGCTATACGAGAAGTATATGTCGCACACTAACCCCCCGTAAGAAAAAGAAATAAACGATGGATGGCATAGCAGAATAGGAATTGAAGAAATTGCATGCATAGTAAATATTAACATTTACAAAGGTTACTTAGTAAATGGCTATGTAGCCCTATTGCACCAAGGCATTTTGCCGCAGCGAATCTTCTTCTTGAGGTCATCGAGCCAGTCTTCATCATATTGTGACATTCCAACTTTAATAGTTGAAATTACAGCATTTCTAAACTCGTTTAAACTGCAATTTCCGTAAACATTACATCGTACATACCACTGAATACTTGGGTACTCCACAAACAACCTTCAGGTAACCAGCACGTAATCGTGCACCGAGGAGCCAGTGGAGCGTTTAAGCTGTGTTTATGGTAATCCCTTGGCACGAAGCCACAGGTTCGACAACAAGTGGGCTTTGTTACATTCATCCATAACCTTACCGACGATGACTAGATCTTTAACCGAGGTCGATTGACTTTTCTTTCAATGTCTATTCTTCTGAGATAAATTTAACAAAACATGAAAAATGTGGCAAGTGTGGGATCGAATGCAGAATATATTTTGTAACACAGAACATACCTTGAATATTTTTTTTGATTTGATTCTAGCTAATCCGCTAATGCAGGATCAATTGTTAGGGGAATAAATTGTGTTTCATAGATGGTTGATTTTGGGTGGGTAGGCATTCTTGTGTCTGTTTAATGTACAGTACCTGAACATGACCGAAAGGGAAGAATTGATAAGAGCATTTGCACTTAACAAATTAGATGTAACCTTAATCCAGTCCATCCTATCTATGATGCTATGTATGATATCCAATTTCTTTGCCACCTCTGTCTTTGGGTACCTATGCCTATGAATGAGGTAGCAAAGAAATTGTGTTCTTTGGCAACTGTCACATATCAATATTATATCTATGTATTATTTAGCTTTATAAAATGTCCTATTGTGTTTTGCTTTATATAAAACAATGTTATAAGATAAAATAAGGTTGACCTGTGCATGTGTACAAAAAACATCATACTGTAATAAAGATTAAAAGAAAAGTACGGCACCATCTTAATGAGGCCTGAAACCTTATTTATTTCGTCGACACGGATGTTCCAATATCAGCGAAATCTTCGGGTACCAAAAACTCCATTGCACAGTGATTCAGGTTTCATACAAAGGCGGTCATAAATACACAAATCCGTTATAAAAAGTATTTTATTATTTTACACGTTGGAATATATTTAGGTAAACGTAAATAATTAAAATTATAATATATTATATAAGTTTAAAAAATTCTTAACAACATTTAGGTGTAAAAATGTCTCGCAGTAATTTTATTTTAGACGATCGATGTATCTAACACATTTTATATTGCGAATTTTAATAGTAAAACTGTAAATAATGGTTATTTGTATTAACAATAACCACAAAAGACTAAAATAAAATAGCAAAAATACATAAAATAAGTTTATTTTCTAAATACAAACAACCTACAAACTATACGAAATATTGGCAAAATTACCTTTAAATACATAACAAATCTAAAACAGCTTTTGACAGTACACTCTTTTTTTTGACAGGTAACTTTCGTAGACCTGTTATGAAGGGATCTGAATGAAGAAGAAGCCTATTAATTAAATCAGTATTGGTCAAAATGCGACTCATTTTTCGCGTGTGATTTCTCCTAAATGATTTGATGTGTTTGTTAGTTGCTTCAGCTGCTTCTTCAGACAGCTCTCCGATTGACAATAAAGCGTGATCAATAACATTAGCACCATGAACTAGGACTTTGTGAACGGAAGCAGGCATGTTATACCACGGATACTCGGCAACTAATTGCCGAGCTGTCTCTAATGCGAACTCTTCGAAGTTCGTCTTATTAATGTTATATCCCGAATTCAAACATTGAAATATGATCCAGCAACGATCTAGGAGATCTTTCTTGATCCCAGTAATTTCAGCTGAAATTTCTGAGTTCGAGAAAAACCGTCTGGCGGTATTACCATCGTTTGAGGTCCCGCTTCCGCCACTTTTGGGCTTATCCACTATAAGACCTAATCTTTCTCTAAATTGAGTCTGAATATATGTTTTTTTTTGCTGCAACAAGAATTTTGTCATTTTCAGATCTAGCTTGCCATTTTTTTACATCTAACTTGTATGCGACATGAACAAAATATTCAAAGAAGCGTATTAACGCGTGAAGAGGTGATAAACCAAATTCATATTTACTCTCATCGACTTTCTTGTTTAAACATTTGTCAATTTGGTTCATTTCGCTGGGCAAGGCATTACAAATATAACATTTAGACGAGGAAACACTGCTAAGTGCATTACACACTTTGCCATCTACCATAGTAAATTGCAAGCAATGAGTAACGCGGTATTCCTGATCTTCTTTTTTGAAAACAGTTTGCTGTAAGTTACTTATTTTCTCTTTAAAATATGCTTCTTCCTCAACTGATACTGCAGTCGATTCTTTCAAATATCGAAAGCGTACAGGCCTACAGTATCTAGTTGACGAAGGACGACGATTTTTCCACAAAACTACGATATTTTCTCCAGTATCTAATTTCAAAACAAGCTGAAGTGGCACATATGAAGTAAGAAACAAGCTACCGTCTTCAATAGTGGCGTCAGAAAAACACTGTTTATATTCAGAATGCCCTGTACTGCCATCGAAACCCCATTTCCCTATCAAAGCTATCTTATCCTGGGATTCTTTAGGTACCCTATCCAAAACAACCTTTTGAGACTTGAGAATCCGATTGGCTGTATGATCTAATAAACTTTGAAGTTCGACTTCGGCAGATGATTCGCTAACAGTTATATCTGGAGGATAACAGTGTTTTTTCGATTCCACAACAATTTGGTAAGATGGCAAAATGCTTTTTGAAAACTTATTGTTTATAAATTTCTTTACTAATAAATATTGATGTCGAGTTAAGTGAGCTTCGACAATGAGCGATAAAACTTCGTTAAAGTTAATAAAAAAGTTAATAAACTATCATCGGAAGCACTAAGCAATGAATGTACAAGAGAAGGATCTTGCTTAGACAAATTAGCTAATCTTCTCCTTTTTGTACGTTTACTGGTCTCGTCAAAGTTCATTTTCGGACGGCCAGACGATGAAGATGTTGATGCTTCAACTTCGTCAAAGTTCAGAGATACACGTACCTTAGTTCGCTCTACATCAATATTTTCAATTTCATGCAGCCAATCTGAACACATTTCTAAGAATTTAGATTTAGTACGATTCGACTTGGCCCAGTAATGAGAAATTCGTTTACATACATTCGTAATTCTAAGGCTTAAAGGTTCTAGGTTAATGTTTTCGATGTAATCAGAAAGGCATGATGTTTCAGTCAAAGTGTTCAGGACATGCTGTGGTTTTTCATTTGGTTTACCCACTTTAGAGTACCAAATGTTAAAAATTGACATCCTCGATACAGAACATTTGAAAAATGTACCTGAAACAATATAAAAACTGAACTTAAAAAAATGACTTTATTTTTATTCTATGGGCATACATACTTTGACAGCCCACTAACGTAAGAAGAGGCAGGAAGAGGCAGATGAAACTTATAGCCCTTTATAAGGATGTTCTCCTTATTCTAAAAAGATATGCTTCAAGGGCAGCAAAGTACAGCGAAAAGTTGTAGGTCCAAAAGATATAAATATACATCACATTTTTTAAAAAGAAAACTACCCTCAATAATAAAATGATACAAAATAATATGTGCATAAAAAAAAATAAAAAGTGGTTGATAATAAAAGTACATACCTTGCTCTTGAACATCAATACCTTCACAATACGTAAACACTTGATTTGAAATGGTGACACTCAAAAACAACGTGATTAAGTTTTAATCACTCACACGTAGCGTTAATTAGTATCGCGATGCGCTCACTTCCGCTGCACAAAAGTGAATGATACCTTGACCTAATTACGTTGGTATTTATAGTTTTTGGAAGTATGTGAACTAGCTAATGACTTAATGAGGTGATCTTACTGGAGTAAGACAATGAAATTTTTCAATTTATGGCCTAGGGCGGAATCACAGTGCATTGTGCCCTATGTCTTTCTAAAAGAGGACCTATTTTGAAACTCGGCAATCAAACCGGTAACCTCATTTCACTTGCACTATTGAAATAAAGGTGTAGAAAGTTACATAGGTACACACTGACTATCTGACCCGGATACGAACAAATTAAACTATGTCCCGAAATGGCGAAAATGTGCAGAGAAATACATATGAAAAGGAACGTAAGTGCTTAAATGATTCTGGGCGATGAATTTTCCTGTGGAGGACGGAAATTCTGTAGATAGGGAGTGTTAATGGTCGTTATGGTTCTGCGGGAGGGTACTTCCGTATTCTTTTTGTTCCGTCTGGTCGAGCGCGCGTTGTCAAGATCAATCATAGTGGAATTGATGCCGCATTTATATCACTCGTGCTATTTATCCTAACTAATATTGTAAATGTGAATGTGAGTTTGTTTGTTTTTTACGCTATCACGCCTTAACTATTCGACCGATCTTTATGAAATTTCACACACACGTTGTCAGGGGTATAGAAAAGGATATATTACGGTATTTCGGAGTTTGGGTTTTCTTTCTGTGCATTGTTTAAACATTTAGAAAGAGTTTCGAGACTGAGGGATTATCTTTAAAGCAGGCGAGTGGAAGTGATCTTTTTAAATGAAAGAAAACAATAAATGTGAAAAAGTAAATTGAATGCGCAAGTTATCTGACCAAATACTCCAAATCTGAAGTGAGCTTTAAGAATCTATATATTATAAAGAAAGACTATGTAAAAATTTCTTTAATTTGAAGAGCGTGTATGAATGAAATTTTATGAGAGTAAAAGAAGCAAGTGAGATATGCCAAATTCTTAATAAGTGCAAAAATGTAATCTCTGCCTACTCTTCCAGGAAGCAGGCATAGTTTATGAAAATAAGAATCATAATTGTTTATTTGTAAACTAAGTGTACATACATTAGGTCTTAAATATTTTATAATTGGTAAGTACATACAATTTAGTGGGCTGGTACAGCCATAGTATAGTTGAGGGTACTACAAAATAGAAGACAAGCATAAATAAAATAACACAGTGATAGTCTAGTAGGAGACTGTTGGACAGCCGTCTGCCAAGCAGAGTTATTAAGTTCGATCCCAAGGCACGCCTGACTTCGAAGTTATGTACACGGTATTAAATAGTTTATTATTGTTTGCTTTTACAGCGAAGGAAAACGTGAGGAAACCTATATGTCTGGGATAATAATGTTTTCCAAGATATGTAAAGTATGCCACTGGGCCAGCGTGGTCGACTATGACCTAACCATTTTCATACTGAGAAGAGATAATAGCCATAAAGTAATTGCAAAGCCAATTTAGAGGGTAATAAGGTAATATTTTAATTACTAGGTCATCTAGACCAATCTAGCTTGATTATTGAGCTTCGGACAGGGATTGCCTCACCATTATCGCCCGTTACCGGCTAGGCGCACGCCACTTCCATACCGCTTGCATGGAGCGAATAATTATAAAGTAAAACGTTTGAAGGCCTGCAACATAGATTAGGATATGACATCATATTTGCAGAGTAAACTAATACATATCAAAGGCTGTATACTGCCGACAAAAGGGAAAAGAGGAATCTGCCAAAAAAAACAAACTATGTTCTGGCAGATGAGTCGTTCTTTACTGACTCCAAATACGTAAAGATATCAATTTCGAAAATTTTAGATTCTTCTTTTGCTTATGACGGCTATATTGTACACCAGTTAAGCAAAAGTGTACCTACTGCACGGATAGCGTAGGTAATGGTTTAAGACAATTCCTATATTTAAGAAACTAGTCATTTTACTTATGGACAATAAATTGTTGACACATATTCTATGAAAAATATGTCAAAGCCACAACTCCTAAGTGGTAGCCGGTGCCACTGCATTGAGTGTTGTGGTTTCAATCCCACACCAGGCAAAAATTCGTGTAATCCACAGATAGTTGTCTTGAGGTTGGGTTTTCTTTGTGTCAGTTGTTTGAAAGTTTGTAAAGTGAGATAGGAGAATAATTACTACTTGTCTATCAAAAACTGAATTGAATTGTTTATTGATAAGACTTTTATGTGTTGTTTTACCCACATGATATTGAAGCCTATTTATTGCTTACTAATATATGCAGTTTGTATGCAGCTGATACTGAGAATTCTCTAACAGAAAAACGCAGTATAAATTTACCTCAAGCCAGTAAAGGAGATTCAAACAACGCAAATAAGGCAGTCTTGTAGGTACTTAGTATAAAAATAGCAAACATGGTTGGTAATCATATTAATATTTAATGAAGAACATTGATTACACTTGGGAATGAAAATATATATTTTTTACATAGGTGTAATATTCTTTTACATACGCATGCTGGCGATGACAAAGGGTTAGGCAGTGATGTATCATAGGTATTTCTCACGCTATGTTTAGGCGTTTAGGCATTTGTTTTTCATCTTCTGGCTAGCCCTTTTCCCAATTCTCGGGTCGATATCCAGACATGTCTGCATATCTTTTATCCAAGAAGCTACTGTTTTCGTACCTTTATAATTCAAAGGGATAACGATATCCTCAAATTAGACCGATATCAGAGTATTTTTGGGTACTGAATTGTACCGAATATCTACCGGGCGAGCCTATGTCGGGAAACAATGCGAATTAGGAAGAAAAGAATGTTGCCTTTGACGCTAAGTAAAAAAAAACTACAAATTGATTTTGACAGCTGACATTTAAGATCTTGGCTGGCAAATAAACACTTTTACTAATAAAATGATAGTATTTATTAGATTATTGTTTTTAATTTATATATAGGTGTGTATTTTGCCAGTTTCACCCATCTTAGAATTGACCGCGTCAACATTGGTTAGCTTAATGCATCGATTGGTTTTGTGGCTGATCCTGATCGGATGTATAGATATAGTTAGTATAGGTTTATATATGCTTACCTTACATAAAGTAGGTACCTACTTTTATTTCTTAAGATATTTTCCCAAGCGTTTTCCTTTTTACATTCACGCCTTAAAGTTTGCACAACTCTATTGTAGCACAGGAAATAGGTAAGTACAAACAAAGTCTTTATCTACAAAAATCGCCATTTTGAATTCTGCGATATCTTGTCCGGGCTTCATACCTAGTCATTTCTATTTTAAAACTTGTTTGAGTTCTCATCATTGTTAGAAACGCTTATCAGAAATCTTTAGTCAAATTAGAGACTACTTTTTGTGACTGGTTTATGAATTATGAAGTTTAAATACGCTAACAAGAGTTTTTAGTTAGCATCATATTTTTATTGTCATATTTCATAACACGGGAATTTAATAATGTTTAATATTCCATTTTATATTGTATTATAATGGCTGACTACAATACGTGCCGTCGGATGATAAGCATTTAATGTATGGGCGTTTGCAACACCGGGGTTTTCATTTACCGACTTGCATCGATCGTGGTCACGGGTTGACTGGTGTGAGCTCAGCTATGCCTTCATGAAGTGCGGGCTTCGGCAACAAACCTCACTTGGTTATTATTATTTACATTTGCATTTACGGTACCGTAGAATGGGGGTTACTTTGAATCGCGGGGTGACTTTGATAAAAACTTCGCTTTAGTTTTAAACTTAAATTGTGCGAATTCTCAACGCATCCTTTCAGTTTTTACTTACGGCTGGCAGCATTGTACATCATTGTCATTGTGTGTTCAATCGTTGTGGATGGATCCATGCCAATTCGCGAAAAAATACATAAAACATGTAAGTACTAGTTTTGTGTAATTTTTGTTCCTGTTTGGGGATACTTTCGATCACCGTATAAAAAAAGGGGGTATCAAAGTAACCCCGACCATAGTTTAAAGTTGATCACTGACATTTTATTATTTTTCTCGAGAAATAATCAAAATATAAATATTTTTATTAAAAAAATCAACAGTACATACAAAACCGATATTTTTATATTTATATATATTTTTTCGCTCGCATATTTTAAGAAAAATGTAGTTTTAATCCCGATTCTACCTTTTGATTATCAAAGTCACCCCCTTCTACCGGTACTTAAACACATATCACTAACGATGTCCTAGAGCGATAACAACGATCGGTGTTTGGTGTCGTTTTATCCAGTGGATAGGTCCAGACTCCAGCTAATACTCGGCTACAGTAAACTTGTTGAATTGACGGATCTTCATAACTGCGACTTATATTATGACCCTTGTAGGCTTTCCGTTTTGGTCTTGCCGATGCAGGAACAACCAACTACAATTGCAATCCAGCTTCAAGACGTCAGGTGCTTAAATAACATCCTTGAAATGCGCAGTTACTCCCTACTTTGGAGAAAGGAGTTGATGTAATTTTTTATTTTATCCGTGACCTCTTTTTAATAATAAAGTAAATGCAACTACTATAGTTAGGTCTTATGTTGTCTCTTCAAGGGCACTATAAAAATATTAAGTATGTCCATTTTGCCTGAAGAAGGTATAAAAATAAAAATATTACGACTAGCCACTCAGAGAAACCTAAAAAGCGCTGTTTAGATTGTGAAAGTCAATATAAAAGCCAACATTGTGTCTGTTGAGACTGCACAACGCCGTGCAAATTGGACGACTCTACGTCTGGAAATAACGATAACTTGGAAGTCTAGGAATAATAGCTTGTTGCCTTTGCCTCTAAAAGTCAAAAAGAATTTCTTCCAATTGTCTATGACAACAGACAAATAAGCTCTTGGCGGGGAACTGAACAACGACTTATTATTACAAAATAACTTTTCTTGTAACATAATATAAAGCATATATAAAGTATTACGTTTGTATTAGTAGGTATACTTATCTAAATAGTTAGACAAACAAACTTATGCTTATATTATTAGTAAACCAAGGCAATAGTTTCGGTAAGTAATATAATGTAATCTTTTAACGAAAATAAGGAGCCCAATTCAGTAAACTTCCATTCAGCTACGAAGCACCATAGAACACGAACATGGACTTTACAAATTACAACGCACAAGACGTTACACTTCCAGCCAATAAATTCACCCACCCCAGCCATTGAATTAATAGCTGACTTAGTTACACTGGAGGCCAATAAAAGGTTAACGCATTTAGACGCCCGTTGTCTTTGCGTTATTAATATTAAACGTGTACTCTACGTATAATCTTGTTATTTTGGCTCGGGATTTCCCGGGGCGTATATTTTTTAAGCAAACCGTCATTTCGGCGAATATGATAATATTATGGTGAGCTGTGGTGTGAGGAGGTTTTCCTGTTGACTATTTTAACAGTTTAACAGTGACTTAATTATCTAGGTGAACAATGCAAAGTTCCTTTTTCTCCTTCTTTAATTTGTCAAGGCTTAGCGGCTGTTAGTATTTGCGTATTTGATAAATTTGACAAATAATAACCATGTGTAGATGGTTTGTGTGTATTTGCCTTTATTGCCTATTTGACAACTACAGCAAATACCAAACACGCGTTACCGCGTGCTTGTCGGTTTTCGACGCACATCAAAGAGATTATCAAAGACGGCAAATAGGCAAATACGCAACTAAACCATCCACACAATAGCCAGCGTTGGCGGCAAGTGATGTCAATTTCAAATGCGCGGGCTGTCAACTTGACATCCCGGGCCGTTGTCTTGAAAATTATTTTTGTGCATACTCGATATCCACCAGCGCCTTGCTCTCCATGGTCTTTTTAAAACCCTGTATTTTTTAATACAAAGCATATAATAATAAATAGCATGCGTTTAAATAATAAAATCCTGCTGCAAGTTTGAAGACGTCCATACTGTTGGTAAATAAATGCCTCTGCTCATTCAAAATGTTTGTGTATATGTTATTTGACGCCTTATTTGGCTCCATGTGTATACGGTCATAGTTGCCAATATCTGTATGTTTGCCCATTTGTCAAATATTCTCCCAAATACAGCAAACACCCAATACCAAATACAAATAACCATGTGAAGTGTCGCCTTTAGAATACGAGACATAATTAAAAATCCATTGTTTCTGGCCATCGGTGTAGTGCTGCGACTCGATAGCATAAAATATATCTTTTTTCTAGAGAATCATCTAGGTGTTATCTTTGTAGACCGTTTAATTACGAAGAAATTTACAAACATTAAGGTCAAAAGAACAGTTAGACTTGTGAGTGGACGTTAAATTTTTCTGACGAATTCCCATTTAAGACGCAATATATGACGCATTTATAAAAATAAAAACCAAATAAAAATCTTCGTTATAATGTATGTAGTGTTACTTTTGTTTCAGATATCTTGTATTGTATTCCGTTGAACTCGATATTGTATTTTGTTGTCGACGTTATATAAGTAAGTCCTCAGTCGTTTATATTGTAGTCGTTGATTGACGTTCTCGTATAAAACAAACCTCCAGAAATACAATACTACCGCATAACTACTCTTGTGGAAATAACCCTCTTCTGATGTCCCGGGTTTGATCCCCAGTTATGGCCCGGAAATGTATTGGATAAATGGCTATACGCTCGTTCCGTAACACGTTTTTATGTAATATCGTTATCGACGCTTGTTGGGGTAACGGTAACACTTCCAACCCCTTTCTGGGATTACAGATGTCACGGTAAATTGTTTTTGTCCTTTGGTTTCCTGCTAATAATAGAATAGGAAAGGTATTATCCAGGGTATCGATTCAATAGATCTGGAATTCGTATATCTTTAGGGCGTTAAATAGGAGCGGAGAATACACTTTGTAAGAGGTATGTAAAATACGTTTGTAGGAGTGTCGAATGCTCGCATATATCTAACCTTCACATTCCTTTTATGATTTTTTAAATTCCTTTTTTAGGGTTGGCAACATAAGTGATATTTTTTTATTCAAAGCGACTATAAGCTACGGAAATGGCATACCTTAACATAAAGCGGGACATATATTTGTTTGCCATCTTAGCTGTATATAAAAAAGCAAATGGTGGTCAAGCTGACCAAAGATTCAATGATTGTATTAGTGCGTCGGTAGTCATCTACCTTATAGTTTTATTAACCATACCACCTACACGGTATATTTTACTGTATGCACAATGCATCCTGATCTATATAATACTTATTTATGGTTATTATTGCATGTCCTCATTTTTATTAAGACACTTTTCTATCATTAAACAAGGTGAGGGCGTGGTTTTTACCTGATTTGCCCCTATAGTATAAAACAAAAATAGCTATATCCTCAAATGTGTATTTTTGCAGTGCGTGGAAAAGGCTATTAACGCACTCCACTTCATAAACTTGCTTCATACCGATAATCACGCCAATCCGTTCCTCCAATAAAAAAAAACTATCAAACACACACCGCATTTAAAATATTAGTAAAGATTACACTTTATCTTTCAAATTGCTGAAGTGTTGCACATACATTACCTACCTTTCTTTTACTCATATAATTATAGCAAGTCTGTTGGTGATGACAATGGCTACTGAAGACGCTTTTACACATCATTATTTAAATTCGAATTATGGCGAGATTCTTAGACCCATTCAATGGTAAATGTTATGTAGTGTATACTTAATACATGTGGGAGATTTTCATGTTATTTGGGTGGTCATTTTAGAGTTATATTTAGGGGTAGCACGGCGGAGATTGCTGCTTTAATCTGGGTTTTTGTCTAATGTGGAACTGCTTGTCTGATGAAGTAATTTTACCCTACGGATGATTCTAGTTAAAAACTTGTGTTGCATTTCTGCGGTGATTAGGGTTGCCAGGCTGCAGTATGTATATACAAATATTTGTATAATTATGTACTCGTAAATCTATAATTATCTAAGTATATTTGTATGTTCAAGTCCATCAGTGCTGAATTGTGTGCGAGTGAATGTGTGTTGAATGACCGCCGGGCAGTTGTTATAAAAATTGACCAAATTATCATAATGAGACTACATATATAATAAAAAAAAGGTGAACGAGCGAATCAAAATTATTACTTTACATTTAATTAAAATTGATAAAAAGATGTGCATCCGAATTAGCTGTACCACTTGCTTACCTTATCAACCAATCATTCTCCGAAGGTGCTGTGCCAGATCTGCTGAAAATGTCCGTAACCAAACCAATTCATAAAACGGGCTCCAAGACCGATTGCGCTAACTACCGCCCCATATCACTTCTAACTACCTTTTCTAAAATATTTGAGACTGCTATGACCACGCGTTTATACTCATATTGCGAGAAATTTAAGATATTTCACGAAAGTCAAAATGGTTTCAGAAGAAATAGATCAACAACTCATTCGGTATTCACCTATATTAATCAAATACTTAATATAATAAATGATAAAAAATATGCTATTGGTATACTATTAGACATGAGCAAGGCATATGATCGAGTTCAATATAACATTTTATTAACTAAATTAGAGGGAGTGGGTGTGCGTGGTATTGCACTTGAATGGTTTACGTCGTATCTTACCAACCGTATGCAATATGTAGAACTTGAACATTATAATTACAATACCGGTGAGATTTCTAACGTTCAATCTATTAAATCTAAAATAAGCAAATCAATTCCCCAGGGCAGTGTGCTCGGGTGCATTCTGTTCTTGATCTATATTAATGACTTGCCTAAAATTATAAATGACGTCAGTGTTTTGTTCGCCGATGACATATCGGTGGTATTCCCGTGCTCTAATAAGGCTCAAGTAGATGAACATGTCCACTCAATTTTATCTGATATATCTGGTTGGCTAACAGAACATAACCTGGAATTAAATATTTCTAAAACTAAACTTATGCAATTTAAACCTTACCAGAAACGGCCCTTAAACATTGAATATTCATTTAAAAATAATAGATTAGAATGCGTGGATAGTTTTAAGTTGCTTGGCCTCAATATTGACACAAGTCTTAATTGGAAATCTCACATACAAAAGATCGCAAGCAAACTTTCTTCATTTATATACGCCTTATATGAATTAAAAAAGACCACTGACATAAAATCATCTAAGGCTGCATATTACGCGTACGCACATTCCTGGCTTCGATATGGCATCATGCTGTGGGGCAACAGTGTAGACGCAAATAAACTGTTCAAATTACAGAAAAAGTGCATACGAATCCTATCAAATATAGATGTCATGGAGAGATGTAGATCGCATTTCGTTAAGCATGGAATCCTAACTCTTACGTCACTCTACATTCTGGAAATATGTATATTCGTAAGAAAACATATGTCAATCTACTCCATCAATAGAGATCATTACACCCAATCACGCAACTTGAGACACCAAAACAGATTAGCTTTACCATCATCCAGTCTATCTATCTTCCATTCTGGTCCGTATGTCATGTCCATTAAAATCTACAACAAAATACCACAGACACTAAAAGATTGTAATAGCGATAGTATTTTCAAAAGTAGGCTACAAAAGTATTTATTAAATAAATGTTACTACAATTTGCAAGAGTTTTTTGAGGATAAGAGCAAGTCATAAGAAATGGAACAATTTTATTGTTTAAATAAAACAACAGTATTATATAAATTATAGCTACTATATATTATATAAATAAATATCAGTAAAACCTTGTGAAATTTATAAAATGTTATCCCTCCAAAAATACATAGTTTTTAAGTTGTTTATAAGAAATGTAGTATGTTATCAATAACAACATTGAGATGTGCAATGTAATTACCAAAGCAGTTATGTATCTACATAGATAAATAAGTTGCTACGCCCTAACAGGGTTTCATGTTGAGACTATTCCTAATTTTTAATAACTTGTATGTACACATGAACGCAATAAACGATTTGATTTGATTTGATTTGATTTAATTATATCAGCATAGTCTTGTGTGAAAACATTAGCAGATATTCGACATAAATGTAATAATTAATTGTGATCACATTATTCTGGCTCGCAGTGTACCGTATTGACATTACTTAATTAATTGTGTTGCTACTAGTAATTATGTCATGTTTCGACCTTCGGGCCACAATATATATAATATTGTACTAATATATACACACAGTATTGTCTTCTATTTACGCGAATGTTATTCATTGAAATTAAACTACTATATACGGATTTTATAGCGTTGTTTATTTAGCACTGTATTACAAAATTTTGAAAAAAAATATAAAAAATAGTAGTAGTAGTGTAATATTTTCAAAATTTTGTAATACAGTGCTAAATAAACAACGCGATAAAATCCGTATATAGTAGTTTAATATCAATATGCACACAGCTTCACGCCTGTTTTCGGAGGCATAAGCAGAGACTATGGATATCCATTTAATACCATCATGCTCCACCACATATGGCTCTTCGACTTTATCTCACCTTCATTCAAGAACGTCGAAAGATTGAGCTTCTTTTTATAAAAGCATCTCCCGGTCTCTCGCCCTAAATAAATTTCAAACTATTGACATAAAGAACAGCCAACACGCAAACTTGGAACACATATTTGTGAAGCACATGGCATATTTTGTCTCGTGTGGATATGAACCCATACTTGATACAGTGGCAGTGTCAAGACGAGCACATGAACATTCACGCCATCCGTTCCGTCAATCGATTATGTCAAAGAACATTCGTTAGATCTTTCCTTTCCCATTTGACTGCACTGTCTTAGGTTTACGCGAATGCTACATTTTGGAATTATACTACTTAAAACTATTTGTTTTATTTTTATTGTTGTTTATTTTTTATAAAACACTATTATTAAATAATTTTGAAACTTTAAACTACAATTGTTAAGGGTTTTTACTAGTTACTTTTAATTAATAATAATAATATCAGCCCTGTATTAAACTGTCCCACTGCTGGGCACGGGCCTCTTCTCAGTATAAGAAGGGTTAGGCCATAGTCCCCCACGCTGGCCTAGTGCGGGTTGGCAGACTTCACATGTCTTCGAGAACATTATGGAGAACTCTCAGACATGCAGGTTTCCTCACGATGTTTTTCCTTCACCATTAAAGCAAACCATAATTAAACTAGATGAACATAACTTCAAAAAGTTAGAGATGCGCACCTTAGGATCGAACTCGAGAGCTTTGCGTGGCAGTCCAACGGTTTCCCACTAGGAATAATTAAGCTATTTAAATAATTAAAACTGTTTTCCGTTTGACGTTTCGGTTGCTTCATGGGGAATGATGTTCTAACCTTTCTGTACTCCTTTTTCATATAAAGTTTAACTTTGATAAATCTCAGGTCCTTCAGTGCTCGCAATATGCTTGAAACGGAGATCCAAAGTTTCTCTTTACGTATTATTCTAAAGAAATACATTTTGCTTAAACGTTCCGGTTGCTTATCAGCGGCCATGGTTACGAAGAGACTAGTTAATTCCAAAGTAAGTATCAAGTGGTACATTAAAGTTTTATTTCTAGACGGTTAATAACTCGAAAGTCTGGGAGCTGAGAAACAGACCTGTTCCATTCGGTAACGCTACGTTTGGTAATTGGCTGAGCGTCGGCCATAAGCCATTTGGTATCGTACTTGTGATAAGTACGCGAATTGAAAAATGGCTCAAGGGACATTTTTATTTGAAGTATGTTTTTTTTTTTAGTCTGATGTATTATGTTGTTGACTGCTTTGCTGATCTCGCTCAATAGCAAAATGTCCACTTCGCAATATGTGTACAGGCCGCAAAATGTACCTCATTTCCAATTCCTTTGTATTAGTGAGCAAGCAGTCAACCACGGATCAGATTTGCGTTCCATAGTAACATTTTATTCAGGTAGGTAACATAAAATCTACAATAAATGTGTCACATTATTCATTTTGGCAATTATTTTATACTCAACAAAATGCATACATACTTACACAGTATAAAACAGCAAAATAAATAAACCTAGTAAACTATGTAATGTATGTCCTTTATTGTATTTTTTGTTATACCTATCTGAACATATTACTATGGAACCCTTTCTACGCAAATCTGATTTGTACTTGACCGTTTTTCTCGTTTTAGGCTGCCTAGCGAGCGAGGCTGCGGAGCGAAGAAACGGAGAATCATTAACCAATAGGATTGCATAAAATCTCCGCTCCGCTCCAGCATTTAATTGGTTAATATTTCTTTTATTGGACAGGTAGCCTTACCAAGGAATTGGGAAAAGGGACATTTTGCGAAAGGGACATTCTGCGTAAGGTACATTTTAGGAAAGAGTCATATTGCGAACTGCAGACATTTTTCGAAGTAGACATTCTGCCACTAATCGCGCAGCATAAGGTTTTTGTGCAAGAATCGCGAGATACAGGCTTTGATTCTTCGGTCAGGGCAAGTACTTTGGATTTTACTTTTAAGATATTGTCACCATCGGCTTGAAATTAATTAGGATCCACCAGACGTAATAACGACTTTAACTATTTCCATCTATGGGACACATTGCCCTATTCTGGTACTAAGAATTAATTATCTAACGTAACAACGCAGAGATACTATTTCGACACTTGACACTCAGAGGGAGTCAAACCCAGCACCTCACTGTTGGTCGCAGACAAAGCGTAATATTAGAACACGGTGCCAGCTGTATTAGTATAGCTATAACTGCAGCGGTAGTGAATGCGACTGCTGTGCATGAGGTCTCGGGTTCGAATGCCGAGTCGGGCCAACAAAAAGATATTGGATTTTTCTGTTAAGAAATCTCAATAGCAGCCCAGAGGTTATGAAGTTGGCGGTGTTAGACATCCTCGTTCCTCGGAAAGCACGTAAAGCCGTTGGTCCTGCGCCTGATCTCTCTACGGTCGTGTCGGATCATGCGAGATTAGGGAACAGGGAGTGCACTTGTGTTTGCGCACTCGCTTGTGCACTATAATATCTTCTGCGCAGATGGCCAGTCTCCGTTAAGATTTGCTGCAGTGACCAAAATTCGGCCTGGAGGACATTATAAGTATAGCTATAAAATTACTCCGTATTCCAATAACATTTTTCTCTATTATAAACTTCACAAATCATACAACGTCTTCTATACGTTCAACACAAACGCCAACGCTATTCTCTGCAGAATCCGATGCATGATTGATGACGCTCCATGCTCTATCGATACATTTTTGGAACGACATGCATTCACTAGTCGCTCCAGTGATTTGAAATACGTTTGTTTGCTTGGCTTTTGTTTGGATAAGATTATACAGTGGGTGTAGTGGTTTAAATGATTGCATTGAGTGTTATGGATATGATTGCTTTATGATGCAAAATATTGTATGATATAAAAAGGAACTTGACTTTTTAATCTTTACTAGAGGTCGCTTAGTGGTCAAAATTCGACCAAAATTCTTAAGCTTGCTACTTTGTTTTCTGTTTTTCTCTATTACATATAAATAAGGTATAGGTAACCATAGTTACAATGAATTGTACGACGTCAGACGAACAATGTCGAAATACTACGAACGCGATTTGACTGCGTGTGTCAAATGCATGGTTGTGTGCGTGTAGTGTTTTTCATTTATTTAATGTATTCCTAATGCATATTTTATAAAAATATTAGGCTTCGCCCCTACTTCTCCATATAAACTTTAACTGTGCTAAATTTCATACTCCTCTTTCCGCACAATTTTCGTAAAAGGGGTACAACATTTTTGCTTCCCGTATTATAATATATAGATTTATTTCACTGCTTGGATGTGGTTTAGGTAGTCGCCGTTGCATTGCCACTACGTCGTGTTATAAGTTTGATCTCTACACGACACAAATAATAGCGTGATGCACAAATTGTTGTTTTGAGTTTGGTTAGTAATATAATCTCCCTAATCTAATAGTAATTTTTTTTGCTAACAGTAATCACCCGCAGTTGGTAGCAAAAAAAATGGTTTAAAGAAAACAATTTAAAAGCCTCACGATACAGGAATTGTTCAAAGAGTCGGTATAATATTTTAATTTAAAAAAATATTACACTACATTGTACACTCGAGAATGACATTTGAGTCTATAAATATTTATGCACATTTTCGTAGTAGGAGGTAAATTTACTGCTGCACTGTCCTCTTGCCATACTTCTACTTTTAGGAAACTCTCATAAGTAGCACCTGGCTTTCCTTTTATATATAAGACATATCCATAACTGCTAAAATGTAAAAGTCATACACCTCTACCCTTCGGCGATAAGCACGTTTCCATATTATGCATTCTAATATCCCGCTAAACTTTATGTAGATACATGCAATTTTCCCGCGCAAACAAATAACTTTTAAAAATAGTTCTATATCAAGATGGCCGTTTGTTTACCCGTTGCGCTGCAGGCGCCACCTACCTTACCAGATTATCAGCCATTGTAGTAGTATGCAAAGTGATACTAAATCGCCTTATAAACCATAGCATTACCTCCCCTGGGTGTCGTATGACGCTTGCAAGAGATTATATCACGGAGGGTAAGCAGTTGTGTAGCTATGGTGATATTTAGGTGTGGTTGTTTAACCCATGGGATTTGGAATTCCAACCCCAAGGCGAGGGCTGGTTGGTGTAACGTAATAAGCGTGATTGAATGTTATTAAGTCGCATTCTAACTAAAATAATGAGGTGTTATATGTTTAAAGAGTATCTCTTTGTGTTATCGTAGGTGCTAAAACGATGTATCGATTTTAATGCATTTATTTCTTGTTTTGAAACTGGTCAAATAAAAGTAAATATATGGAGAACAGAGAAAAATTAAGAGTATGACGAGAGGGTCTCATTTATTCAATCGTATAAAATAACACTTGACAGGATTTATATTTTATGTCTTTGTATTTAACATGAATGTATAAAATGAAACCTTGTATCTAAATTGTTAAACTGTTAGACAGGCCCTTCTCAGTTTCAGAAGGGCCTATAGTCCACCAAGTTATCCAGTGCATTATGGAGAACTCCCAGACATGCAAGATTCCTTACGATGTCTCCTATTATCATTAAAGCGAGTGATAATTATATATCAAAAACGCATATAAGCATATAATTTCGAAAAGTTAGAGGTGCGGGTGCATAACGTGTAACCTTTTTATAAATTTTAGCTTAATCACACATGCCTCCTTACGTCCTTGCTAAAAGGGTAAATGTTTTCTCTTCCCGTATTAATATATAGATCATAACTCCCGTGACGTCACACCTCGTAAGCTGCTATAGTTGATGTGACCCTGATTTTGATGGGTCGTAAACTAGATGGGGTCGCAATCAATCTGTCCGTCTGTTCCTCAGGTCAAATCGTTTGATAGTAATCAATGTGTCTGCTTATCTGTGAGCTTAAATGACGATTTGTTCCGTTTTAATACCAACAACTAATACCACTGGTATTTGTTTCAACTCATACTCGGCTTCGCACAGTTAGTACAAAACCTCAACAAATTATACACATTAACCTTCCTCATGACGGCCTCGATGGCGTAGTGGTTAGTGTAACCGACTGCCACGCCTGAGGTCGCGGGTTCGATGCCCACTCAAGTTAAACATTTGTGTGCATGAACATGGATGTTTGTCTTGGTCTGGGTGTTTCTATGTATAATACGTATGTATTTACAAAAAAAAAGTATATATATATGTATGTTCATTCATTGTCTAGTACCCATAGTACAAGCTCTGCTTAGTTTAGGCTAGATGGTGTTGTGTGTATGTGATAGAATCATAAATCACTCAAACAGAGTGATTCATGATTCTATTTGCGATGTACTCAAAAACTACTGAACGGATTTTCGTACGATTTTCACCAATAGACAATTGGTGAAATTGGTGAAAATAGTACGAAAATCCGTTCAGTAGTTTTTGAGTTCATGGCAAATAGACAGACAGACGCAGCATGGTACTTTGTTTTATAATATGTAGTAATTCCGAACGGATACTATTATTTATGGTATCCATTCGGAATAGAAAAATATCACTACAATCAGATACTGACTGAATCACAGACATACTAATATCATGTGGTTTTAGAACGGAACAACTCAAAATGATTATGTGTGTACATTGCAGGTATGTATAATTATTGTTTATGTGTTAACTGCGCATATCTGCACCTGGTTGATGTAAAAGATTGTTAGGTATTAGTCATGGGTAAGAATTAT
This sequence comes from Catocala nupta, assembly GCA_963675205.1. Classification (NCBI taxonomy): domain Eukaryota; kingdom Metazoa; phylum Arthropoda; class Insecta; order Lepidoptera; family Erebidae; genus Catocala; species Catocala nupta. The sequence goes on from OY776093.1 coordinate 27,804,259, forward strand.
CTCATTAATACACATATTATATAGTCAACGTCTTATGTTTATATCCTAAGATTAGTACGGATGGCGTAGTGCTATAAGTGGTCGCCTCGACACTGTCCCAGCGTCGAGTGTTGTGGGTTCGAATCCCAAAAAAATGTATGATCCACAAATATTTGTTACGAGTCTGGACGTTTTTGGTGTCCGTTGTTTGAATATTTGTGAAGTCCCACGCGATACAAGAATTATACCTAGAGCTGGAGTAGTAAAAAAAAAAGTGTATTTTTATTCTAAATAACAGTTTTATCGGCTATGGAACCAGAATTCCATGTAATAGGGAGTGAGCCGTTGTCCTCTACCTGGTATAGTTCCAGACTGTTATTGAGAATTTCTGGTCAGAGAAACGAAGTACCGCCTTGACGACACGGGAATCGAACTCCAAAGCAGCAGAAACAGCAGTAGCACTCACTACCACAGCCAATGATATTAAAAAACATCTGTGATATACTTACAAATGACTATTAATATCTAAAAAAAATTTGGCTAATCCTTAAATCGAACTTACAACCCCACAATAAGCGTAAGTAAACACAAACACCACTATGTCCCCAATACCGTTAACATTCCTTAGTACGACTAATATTATAAATGTTAAAGTTTGTGAGGATGGATGGATGTTTGTTACTCTTTCACGCAAAAACTACTAAACCGATTGCGATGAAACTTGTTATGTAGATAGCTGGAGACCTGGATTAACACATAGGCTACTTTCATCTCGATAATCCAACGGCGTCGGGACTTGCGCAGCTAGTAATATTATAAATGCGAAAGTAACTTTGTTTGTTACGTTTCCATTCCTTAACTACACGACCGATCTTTATGAAATTTCGCATACACGTTGTCAGGAGAACAGAAAAGGACATAGAGCAGCTTTAATCGTAAAAATTACTGTAATAATTTAAACACGCGTAGACGCAGCCAAAATCTAGTTCGCAAAGATATTAAACCATAATACAAAGCAATTATATCGCATAGACCTCGCGGCGTCGCCACTAATTATTATAAAACCAGACACCGGAAAAGCCGGAAAAGCTAATATAAATAAATTGTAGACAGACACAGACAATCTGTCTATGGTGAGCGAAACTTGTCAACCATAAACAATCCGCCATTACGCGGAACGTGGTTTTAATTACCGCTCGTTCGGTATAATTACTTGTGTTTGTAAATGTTCGTTATGACTGTTTCATAGTCCTGTGGAATGAGTTTGATGGCCGGTTGGGCAGTCCCGGGTTCGATTTTCAGGTCGGACAAATATTTGTCGAGTACTAGATTTTGCTCGCGGCTTTTCTCGCATAAATGTAGGTTAGTTTAGTTTATGTACAACGTGTATGCCAAATTTCATGATGATCGGTCGAGTAGTTAAGGTGTAAAAGAGTAACAAACAAACACACTTGACTGCACAGATGGTGTACTGGTTTAAGTGGTCACCTCGCCGCTGCCACTGCGTCATGGCTTCGAATCCCATAATAATCAAAATCAAAATAAATTTATTCAAGTTAGGTTACAAGGTAACACTTATTAATGTCAAAGTTACAATATTTTTTTCTGTGAATTTACATTTACTGCCACGTTCAGCAAAGCAAGGGTGTAGGGCTCATGACAAGAACGGGCAAGAAACTCATGGTCACTCTTTTTAATCACCAAGTTACAATAATATTTCGTTTATAAATCATAACTGTAAGGTGCTGCAACCATTCATCCATGAACTACTACTGAACATAATCAAGCATTTAATAAAATTTGATGGTAGCCTCTAAAGCAGCAGTATGGTAAATAGGAGCATCCACTTACATGTACATAAATAATCAAGACAAGGCATGATTGTAGTCCGTAGTTTAATCTAACTGTTTAATAATAATAATAATATCAGCCCTGTATTAAATTGTCCCACTGCTGGGCACGGGCCTCTTCTCTCTGTCAGAAGGGTTAGGCCGTAGTCCACCACGCTGGCCTAGTGCGGGTTGGCAGACTTCACATATCTTCAAGAAAATTCTGGAGAACTCTCAGACATGCAGGTTTCCTCACGATGTTTTCCTTCACCGTTAAAGCAGGCGATAATTAACTATTTAATACGCATATAACTTCGAAAAGTCAGAGATGCGCGCCTTGGGTTCGAACTCGAGGCCTCAGCGTGGCAGTCCAACGGTTTTCCACAAATGATTGTTCCGATTCTGGATGTTCTTCGTGTCCATTGTTTGAATGTTTGTAAAGTCTCCCGCGACACAGGACTTATATCTAGAGCGTCAGTTGTCTATCAGTCACATTTGCATTTATTAACCTCTGAGTCTTCTTCGAAGAGGTTAATGAAAACATTATGTGGGTCTGTGTGTCTGTCTGTTAGTGACAGGCATAGCTCCGGAACCACTGGACCGATTGACTTGTAACTTGGTGTGCAGACACCTTGGGCTCATCCCTCGGTCGAGTTAGAATATTGGCCCTGTGGATCAAAAGACCCCCGAGATATAGAAGACAGAAGGTAACATGTATTTTAAATGCTTTAAATTATGACCTTGTAACTTGGTGTGCAGACATCGTGGGGTCATACCTCGGTTGAGTTTGAATATGGGCACTGTGAGTCAAAAGACTCCCGAGATATAGAGGTCATTTCTATTCATTACTTTTACATTTAAGACGAAGAGGTTGAATCGTGGGTTTTTACACCCATCTCGTTATGTTAGTTAGGATAGGCCAGAGGTGTATAATAACTATGGTTTTCGGATGTGATTGTGTTACCGTCTACCGGGCAGCTCTAGATTCCGTTCTGTTAATAAGTAATACCTGACAAACCCAATAAAACTGCAAGACCCGAGAACCAAATTCAAGACCGCATGCAATCGCATTCACAGCCGCTGCGCGATCAAGGTAGTCAAAGAAAACTATAATATTATACACTAACTAGCTTTTGCGCGCGGATCCGCCCGGGTGGCGCGTACCTAAATCAATAAAAAGTAGCCTCTGTACTTCCCCAGGTTTTAAAGTATCTCTGTACCTACCAAATTTCATCCATATCGGTTGAGTGGTTTACCCGTGAAGAGGTGACAGACAGACAGAGTTATTTTCGAATTTATAATATTAGTAAGAATTACGTAATAAAAGATTTTTCTAAAAAAGGACCTTATTCTAATTATATACCCAAAAATATGAGGTGCTAACATCCCACAGTCACGTTTTAGGGCTCATCCATATACGACGTCACGTGTCACGCAAGGGAGCGCAAGAATCATGTCAGCGTGACATGAATTTTAATGAATGTCACAAATAACGTGATTCATTTGTCGTCCGCCTACCTTGGGATTCTGTTAATCACGTTCATTCAAAGGTCAAAGATGGATTTATACTCTGGAGGATTAAATGTAGGCCTCGTAATCATGGGTTTTCTGTGGGATAATATGGGATATACAACTGCACCTGTGGGGTTTGTGTTCATATGCTGTGATAACGATGTTGTTTGTGGAGCGTGCTTAGATGCCTCAGTTTCAAGGTGTAATAATATAGAACCGTTTTTGTGATTGAAATTAAACTACTTTGTACGGATTTTACCGCGTTCTTTATTTGACACTTTATTACATAATTTTCAAACTGTTACACTACTAATATTGAACTTTACCGTTTTTATAAGTCAACAGTGGGAAAATGTGATTAGACGACTTCTGTTGCGCAGCGGTTGTGAATGCGACTGCCGTGCATGAGTAGGGTTGCAAGGAGACAAAAATATCGATGATCGATGATATCGACAGTTTCAATGCGATATTATCGATAATTCAGAACTTTCAAGTTAGTTGTAGAAGTGGGTAAATAAGAAGCAAATAATTAATATCGATATACATATCGATATTTATATCGAAGGCCCGAAAATATCGATGATCGATAATATCGATAGTTTCAATGCGATATTATCCATAATTCAGAACTTTCAAGTTAGTTGTAGAAGTGGGTAAATAAGAAGCAAATAATTAATATCGATATACGTATCGATACTTATATCGAAGGCCCGAAAATATCGATGATCGATAATATCGACAGTTTCAATGCGATATTATCGATAATTCAGAACTTTCAAGTTAGTTGTAGAAGTGGGTAAATAAGTAGCAAATAATTAATATCGATATACATATCGATATTTATATCGAAGGTCTGAAAATATTAATGATCGATAATATCGACAGTTTCAATGTAATACTATCGATAATTCAGAATTTTCAAGTTAGTAGTAGAAGTAGGTAAATAATATATGGTTAGATATCGATAAAAAATATCGATATTTTAGAGTCGACTCTAAAATCTAATCGATTATATAGATATTATTGAATATTCGATATATCGTTCGATATCAGTATTTAATTTCTTATTGATATGATAATATCGTATCGATGATGGTTAGATTTCGATAAAAATATCGATATATTTAGGGTTGATATTATCGATATTATCGAATATTCGATATATCGTTGCATCGCTATGCATGAGGTCTCGGTTTTAATTTTCGTCTTAGCAAACTGAGGTTGGTTTTTTGTCAAGAAATTTTCAGTAGTAACACGGAGTCTGAAGCTGTGTCCGGTAGATGGTATTAGAATCATCTCCTATTTATTGTGACCTGAAACCATGACAGACAAAATGTGTGTATATAGTATAGGTGCACCTCTGCCTACCCCAACGGGGCAATCGGGCATGAGACAACAATTACAGACGGACCAAAAAACAATACATACATTATGTTTTTTTGGTCTGTCTGTAATTGTGGACTTAATTTTACATACCAAAGTAGAAAAGTATGTCAAAGAAACAAAAAGAAACAATAAAATGTTATTTTCATCACATACATACATACATATTTCGATTCTACTTACCATAATTTGGACTTAATGCTTGCAAACCTTTTTTGTTATATAAAAAATTACATGTAGTACGTATATTTAAACAAACTCCTTTTGTTATAACACACCTTCAAAGACTATATAAGCAGACTATATAGATATGAACGCAGTTATATTCTAAGCACATTCTATTTAATAACACCATACCGCACCAGGAAGCATATAAAACAATTTTTCAAACCATATTCATTCAAACCACCCTACCAAGCCTTATTTCGCTTTCAGCTGCTCACTTAAACATCACTTGAAGCTCTGTTCGCACCATAAAAGCCCTTAACGTGAAGATATATAACACTCTTCAAAGTTATCTACTTTTAAGTGTGATATCTGCTTGCTTCATAGGGGCAGATAAAACTCTACTACAGGACGTTCACACCGAGGTCACGGTTCTTTATATGGATCATTAATTATTGTTCCTTATTAAGAAGCAATTCAATACATTGTTGATTAGATATGACATGTGTTAAGAAGTTCTTTAACCTGATGGTTATGGTGTATGTGTGTCATAGAATAATTTGTGGAACCGAAATCTATGCGGAAATTTGGGTTTGGTTGAAACAATTTTTGCAATCTTATGAAGTGATGTCAGGTTGATTGTTTAAAGAACGTTAAAAGGTGAGTGAAAAGTGGTTCAGGTGGACCCCCAGGTGTCCACGGGAGACACGACGGGGGTCTACGTTGGCGTGACAAAAAAATGGGGGTTCACAATTCGTAAGGGATCCACGAAAATTTATTTGATTTCGATAGTAAAGAACTAAAATGTTGCCTTGAATTCACCTATCAATGTAGGCAGATAATGACGGATATTTTGAGGAATAGCACTCGATGAAGAACCGAGAATTTAAAAAAAAAGGTCAGCCCGTAGAGAGTTGACCACATTTTTATTTTAACCCAATTTATCTTTTTGCTCCGAATATACCGATTTTACTTGGTAGATTAAATTTCTAGCTGCAGAGGGTCCACCGGAACCAGCTAAATTTGGAAAGTAGTCTATGAGAAAAAAGGTCTGGGAACCTCTGGTTTAAGTGATCGCCTTGTTACTTGCGCCGAGTGTTGTGAGTTCGATCCACAGACGGAAAAAAAATGGGTAATCTACAAATTGTTTTGAGTCTGGGTGTTCTTTGTGACGACCGTTGTTTGACTAAAATATTTGTAAAGTTCCCCAGGGCGTCGGAATTATTTCTAGTGCGGGTATTGTCTTTTTAAATGCAATTAAGTATATAATAGTATATATAGATTTGTTCGTTATGCATTGTTCGATGCGCTGATTAGCTATCTATAGCAAGGCTATATTCCTTCGTATTTTGCTAGTAGTTTATGACTTGAAAAGATCTCATTAGTGTTAAGTTTCCAATCGCCTCAAACAAGCAAGGAATTTTGCACAGACCATAATATTAGCATCAACTTTCCAAAACGAACACCGTTTAATAATCATACAGCCTTAGGATTGGACAAAGAACAAAATTTATGCCACTGTATTAAGAAAGTAGTTGTTACTAATTAAACTAAAATAAAACAAAATGAATAAAATTTAAAAGCTGAGTGTTTATACTCAGATTGGATAAAAGCACTCGATTTCAGACCATTGGATCACTAAAGAAATTAATAGTAAATGCTTTGTATTTGTATACAGATACTAAACGAACAAAACACTAATAGTTACAAAAACTAAAATGCGATAGTAAGTAATTAACGTTTCAATTTTTGAAAGTGTCTCTGCAACAATAGTGGCATTGTTCAAAAGATTCAAAGGGCCGTCTTTGTTTTAGCACTTTTTCTTTCATTAAAAACTTACTGGGTCAGAAACTTGTATTAATTAGGTCTCGCCACATTCTTCTTAGCCGTTCTTAATTACGGAGGCAAATTATCCTATTCTTTCACAGTAAGGAATTGCCATTTGTTTTCTCTCTTGTTTTATACTTCTAAGATGGTAGACATACGGTTTGCCTGGTGGTAAGCGGTTACCGTAACCTATGGACGTTTGCAGCATGGTAGGTATCACCAAATGCTAATTCTTGCTGAATTGTAAGTGAGCGGGGAAGTTCTGGCCCTTCTGCATCATCTTTGCAAGGAGCCTGTACACTTTACTTACCGCTGGAATACAACACAAGGTTATTTGGCTATGGTCTTCTGTAGGGAGTCTCGGGATTCCATTCGGATTGCTTAAGTACCACAGCAGGTATCGGCTCGACACAAGCATTGGCAGATCAACTGCGTTTTTCTTACTAGAGATGAAAATTTTACATAAGCTCACAAAATATGTCTTATCAATAGTAAGGAAATCAACAGATAGATCAGTAATAGAGAATCATCGTTAATCGACTAAAATTTGCTTGACTAGTAATTACTTTGTTGTTTTATTGACGTCATCGCATCAGCAATTCGTGATCATATGAGTCTCAAATTTAATTACTGGGTCGCATAATGTTACTCACTGCCTAGTTCATCCCGTTTTAGTTCATGAGATTACTGATACGGTACCGGAGGAGGCATTGTTGCTGGGTTGTTGGTGGAAGCAGCATAAAGTATGGATATATATCCGGTAGATGCAATAAGCATCCTTATTACCTGGGACTTAAAACGTGTTGAAATGTGAGTCTAATACCTTAAGCAGTCACTGCTTCGGTGATTGGTATACCTACCAGTAGAGAGTCTATGTATGTATTTATGTGTAAATTATAACAGAGGAAAAAGACAATACAGTTGGCAGAGCGAGTTCACAGTCTGACAAGATAGCAGGTTCAAGGCATGCTCCATAGATTGTCTTTATTCCTCTGTAATATTTTACATTCTCTCTTAGCATGGAAAATGCATAATATAGCTTATAGATTAAAACAGCCTGGCTGGTGTAGTATCTTCACACACAGTAGTTTGCAAGCTAGTGTTGAGTCCTTGCGGTGAGTAGGAGAGGAGTAACTAAAGTGTTAGTGAGGGTCATGATGTACCTCGTATCCTTAGCTTGCTGTACGGAGTCTCCTTTTTATATAAACGCTTCCGCCCGAATGATCGATTATTAGGTATGGCAAGCTTTTATGGTTACGACTAACGACCTTTCAAAAAAGCTGCTCCATCTGATTGTAAGCGCTTACTGTACTGCAGCTTACCAGCCAGCCCGTACGCTTGTATAATACGTGGAAGAATTAGTACTTATTCTAAAAAAGTGGTATTAATCTAAATAAATCTTTGCATTTCATATTACCGTTGTTTTTCCCCGATGTAAAATAGTAAACAATATCCGTTTGTCATGTTAGATCGGCAAAACATGCACGAAATAATATGAATGAACGATATGAACTAACCCACTAGCATAATCAACCAGTTATACTTATATGATATGCGTGCACGCAACGAAACTCATACAACACCACGTAATAAAACGTAGTTTATATCATAAAATGGCAGCCATATGACCCATGAATTTAACATAAATACTGACAAATCACCAGCAAACCACTATTACTTTATTACCATTTAATATTCATGAGGCTAGCAATCACGCCTACGACATATTACGCAATGATACCATAGACAACAACTGCATGATTACTACACGAAACTTTAAACATCATTCTGACGGAATAAAACGCGCGAAAAAAGCAGAACATGGCTGGCGGAGTTTTGTGTTTTGTATAAGTTTGACAATATACAGTCTTTACATAAGTTTGTAAACATTTCGATGAGCCAGCGCTTGGTGGAGTTTATTCAGCCTAGTATAATAAGGTTGGGATCAGTCTTACGCTTTTTGTTTGTTCAATAAAACTTCTTATTTATCGAAAGGAAAAAGTTCTAAGTGTGTGATTGTGATAGAAATATAAAAAGAAAAGTTCGAATTTCGAATACTGTTTTGTTGTTGCTCGAATACTGAACAGACGTTTTCATTAATATGTTCTTGAACTTTTGCGTGAAGTAAATGGTGGTGCTTATTTTAATAATTTTATTTCAATATCAGCATAATTTAATAAACTGTTATGTACCCACTCCCTTCTTAAAAGCAATAATTACATACATCCGACATAATCCCTCCGCTCGCCCCCGCGGAGGGATATGCGTCATTGCATTCAACCAAGTAAAAAAAAAAAAAAAAATGTGCGTCGTGAATAAGAGAGGATTCAAACCTCTGACGTTGCAGTCTATATTATGTTTGTTTTCTATATAGGAATTTTACCATAGTTTATCACGCTGGCAAAATACAAGTTAGTAGATTTTACACATCTTCAATAATAAATACTTCCATCTGCCAATTGCATTGATGCTATTAGAGTATTCAGGACAGACGCCGTTTTCCATCCATAATTAGCAATATACCGGTCCACCAAACACCCATAACTATAGCCCATATATTAGAATCCATACGTAGCAATAGTCCTACGCCTGCTGCGGCTGGTGCCGCTGTAGGTGTTCCATCCCACGTTTGATTAAAACTCTCGAAGGGCCTCTTCACGTTGGACCCATGTCTCCGTGTAAGCCTCCCAAAGGGCCAGGTATTTTCTAATATAATATGTTAGAAAGTACCTGTGATAAGAGAAACATAATACTTCTAAACTTACTTTCACGTTGCATGATATAATTACAAGTAATATATATGACATGATATAAGTACAAGCAATCAGTTATTATAATATTAGTAAAGAGATGTATGTATGTACTAACATATCAAATTAATAATGTGTGCCAAAAGAAAGATCCAAAAGTTGGTCAGAGCAAGACAAATAAATATATTACACCACAGGTGCGATAAAGACATCGAGTGCACGTGTTGCACCATTGACATGGATTAATTAAAGCGATATAGATTAAAGATAGCTATCACGTGTACTCTCGTTTTTAAAACAGGTATCTACTCATCAGGTAGACGTAAAGCTTTTAGGCGATGGGACAAAATTTTGCACATCTTTTTAAATGATGGAAGTAAGTAACACGATAATATTAATCTTTATATATATATATAAATCTTCTGTGCGTGTGTTTGTAATTAAACTCCTAAACGGCTGGACCAATTTTGATGACATTTTTTGAGTGTGTTCAAGTGGATTCGAGAATGGTTTAGATTTGTGTATTTCTTTTAAAATTTTTTTCGTCTTTACCACCAACCTCTGTCGGGACAGCTAGTAGGTTATAATATCATAGCTTGCGAGTTTATTCACGACGTTGCCACTTCAGTTTGTTCACTATTAAACCGTGTGATAATTAATTTACAATTAATCTAAAAAGCGATTTAAAATCAAGATCTTAGTTTCCGCACTAGCAATATATCCTGTGACACGGGGGACTTTACAAGTATTCAATCAACGGAAATAAACACCCAACATCGGAAACACCTATTTGTGGATTACACAATTTTTTGTCCCTTTTTGTCCTCGAACTTATAACACTCGGCGCAGCGGCGAGGGCGAGACGACATCCTAAACTGCAACACGGTCCGTACAGTCAAACTAGAAACTATCGCTGCTATATAATTCTTCGTATATTTCGCATCACAAATAAAAATAACATTCACGTCCTACTTATCAAAACATGTCAAAGATAGTGTATCGAATGTAAATTAGCCAGTGACACATGCGGAGCCTCGGGCAAAATGTATGCAATAACGGTCCCCCATACACACGTACTGGCTACGTATATTACTACATAAGCCGTCTCTTTGAAGGAATATACATACAAATATTTCCCTTTTTCAATCTGATCGTGGAATGAAATGAAATCTGAATGTTTGGCTGCTTATGATTCAACGCAAGTTACTAAGGAAAAGGGTTGCTATAATATTGCGGCATTGGCAGCTCGCTTTGGTTCTTGATTTTGTTTAGATGTTCATACAATTTTTACAATAAAATAAAACTGCAGTGTCTGTTTGTAATGTAAAATAAGAGCTTTTTACTAAATGCATATGAAAGTAAACAAAACTTAAATCATAAAAAAAGAATTCAATATTTTTGTCTGTCTGTCTGTTCCGGCTAATCCCTGAAACGATCGATTTTGGCGGGACTTTCACTGGCAGATAGCTGGTGTTGTAAGGAGTAACTCGGGTTACTTTTATTTTAGAATTTCTTGTTAAATTCCACGCGGATGAAGTCGCGGGTAACAGTTAGTCCTAACTAATACGGTTAATGCGAATGTGAGTTTATTTGTTACGCTTTCATGCCCTAACTACTCGACCGATCATCATGAAATTTCGCATACGACATAGGGTCATCCAGATAAAATACTGTTACCGAGGGATTAATATTTTACATAACCTACATTTACGCACGAGCAAAATCTAATTCTTAATAATATGAATTTCGTTAGTGGTTTTTATACCCGATATGGGATACATGCGCAAGTTGAGGTAGGTACATGCCCGCTTGTATGCATCATGTAAACAAAAAACGCAAGGCACCTAAGGCAAGGCGCGACGAATCCGTTTGACTCACTCACGCATGTATCCTGCACGAGTAGCTTGCGCATGTAATTTGCTACTTGCATCATGAAAGATATGCAGACATCGAAATGTTTAAAATTCGAACATAGTACTATTCGGTTTCAGACTAATTGTGCTAGAATCTCGCTCTCAATTATTGCAATTAAGCTTGTCACAACGCCCATCATTTAATTTGTCTATTCATAGATGTAGAAACCGTAATTATTGCGTGGATGATTACACATAAATGGAGGATAAAATTTCAATCTTATTATGTACTACAAGGCTGAATTTAGACTACTATCTTTTTTATTTCATGAGATGAGATCTCCGAAATATTAAAAAAAGAAGCGCCTGGAATAGTTTTATCGAATCTGGCTGATTTTGATGATCGTTGTTTGAGTGAATCTGTATCCAAAGCACCTAGGGTGGAATAAGAAAGCTTGCCGAAAACTCTTTTATGGGTACCTATGTACGTATTTTTTATTTATAGGTACTGTTACGTGCTGGGTTCGAGGGATAAGAATGTAAATATGTCATATTCAAAATATAACAAACACTATACTACACTTTTACGCTGTAACTGCTTCAAACTCCGTAGTATTTTCGCTTTCGTTCGCTTCGATGAATACTTGACCGGTTACGATTGTAAACTGAACTCGGCGAGCGCTGGCCTTCCCCTTTCATATGCGGTTAAAGCGTTTCCGGAGTTTTCTAGAAACGTCATACCCGGTATGTAAACAATACGAAGATTCGAGAATGTGCTAGCGTTCTCTCTACTCTACTCGTACCGACGAACTACGTAGTTCCGTAAGTATTCAATAGATGGCGCTGTAATAAATTATTAGACGGAACTGCCGAGTTTTCCACACAATGCCGAGAGATAGCACTGGCTGAAACAGTACTTTTAAACTAACTAGTGTTCGCCCAGTGGTCGAAAAATTATAATCATTATTGAGGAAAACATATGCCTATTTACACCTTCCAACATTTTTTCTACTCTTACATTAGTGCGTTAAATATAAACAAAAACAATGAATTATGTTTGGCAAATAGAGGAGACAACGGTACTGTTTGCCTTTGTCTATTTAGATATAGATAATATAAATGCGAAAGTTATAACGTCTATTTTTACGTTTTCACGGTCAAACCTTTTTGACGATTTTAGTTTATGGGAGCTTGAATCCCGAGAAAAGGATTACGATCCTTTCAAGGCCGTATTAAGTTGCGGATATCATCTACTCCACAATCTATACTAATATTATAAAGAGGAAATATTTGTATTTTATTTGTGACTAGATGTGCCCGCGGTTTCACCCGCGTTTATCGTTACTGCGCTGACCCCGTAGGTCGTAGCGTGATGTTATATTGCCTATAGCCTTCCTTGATAAATAGGCTATCCAACACTAAAATATTTTTCAATTCGAACCAGTAGTTCCTGAGATTAGCGCGTTCAACCAAACAAACAAACGAACAAACTCTTCAGCTTTATAATATTAGTATAGATAAATCAATTCAGAAATTATTGGACCAATTTTAACAATTCTTTCTCCATTAGACCCCTTATTTATCCAGAAATAAAACACACACTACGGGGGATAGCCCGTGATATTATAAAGAGGTAAATTTGTTTGATCTAAGAACTAATTCCTAAAACACGTAAACTTATTCTTAAAATAATTTTTACTGATAGAAAGCTCCTAGTTTAGCGTTGTTAAAATTATTCAGGGATAAAATGCGTTTGAATACGGTTCAAGAGCTCAATTCTCGGATCAGGCAAATAGGCTTTTGAGGTTTTCTGTCAAGAAATTCTCAAGACGGAGTGACGGCAAAAGCTCTCCCCTCCTATTACGAGTAAATCAAATAAAAACAAAGCTAGCGGAATGTGGGTGTAATTAAAATATCCCTGCCTACTCTTTCATAGATAAATCGAGGGACTTTGTAAGTATGTTTTAAGCACATATCGCGCAAACAGGTCAGACAGCACAAAAAACCGAGCCACCTCCATTAAAAATGCGGCATCAAAATAATTAATGACAATAGGTGACATTAAAGGCATGCGCCATATACTAAGTTGGGTAGTGACGTGCCGATAGCATGTCACGCGTCACGCCACGCGGACCGCGGCACATCGATCAATCGATAGCGTGATTAATGTACTCGACGATAGAGCCGGCGTTCCGCACGCGACCGCCGCGCCGTGCACCGTGCCGGGTATAGCGTGAACTGGGTAACTAATGGACTGCTTGGGAGCAGATGCGTGTTTCAAAATCTGGGTCCCTTTTTTGTGTGTCCCTGGTTTGTTTTGTCACGCTGCGGTTGTATTTCAAGTGCTACACACGCACGCGACAATAATTTGTCAGTTGAAGTTGTTCCGAGATTGGGCGTTCTTTGTATGTTGGTAGTCCGTCACAATTTAAATATGATACCTAGGAAAGTACTAGTTTTAGGCTTTAAGTTGCTAGTATTGTTGTTAGCTACTTAGGAGTGGGCTCACATCGGCAATGCGATGTATTGGCGTTGAACCCACAACTATTAATTCATGAAGCATTTGTCGTTTTTTATAATAAAAATCAATGAGAATAAAATTTTTGCTCACCCAAAGCATGCATTGCAATTATAAAATATTTTTTTAATAATGGATGATTATTCTAAAAGTCTTCTCCTATATCCCCGAAGGGTAGGCATTAGGTAGACATATATGTATAATAATAGCCAACTGGCGATATGGGGATGTAATACTTGTGCTCGGCCTTTCGCGGTTACCTATACAAAATTCTATACTCACGTTTGTATAAAAGGACTCTAAACGGTTTTTAATAAGTTTTATCCAAAATGACAAACTAATAAGATCAAAAGTTAGTTCTGACGACAAACAACTTTTTATCAGTCGCCCGTAGGTTTTCTAGCTTAACTTACCCTTGCAGTATGTAGCATAATAACACTAAAATACAACGTTCAAAAACATTCAAGTTACGTTTTAAAATTAAAAAGAATCATCAAAGCCCGGGCTAAATAAAACGCATTTTGTTTAAACAGTACTCGGTTAAAGTTTGCTATTTAAATTTTAAAATATCTTGTTATTTGCTAAGCTATTCTGAAGTTATTAAAACTCTCCGTGGGTCGGCCCGAGCTTATTTCAGTCTATTATTATTATTAGTGTACCTAAACTTAACCGTTTAAGTACCCAAACAAGGGTACTTTATGTTTTTGAACGAAACTAAACTTGGTAATTTGCTTTGTAAAGTTTTTTTTGTGTGCAAAAGAAAATAACAAGGTATTGTTTATGGTTGGAAGCTCTTAGAAAAAGTTTGGTGAAGGTAATGTTATTAGAAAGGTCTGTTTACGAAATATGTAACTACTGTTTTTGTTGAGATGTATTGTATTGCTTTGTCTCGATAATTCAATCTTATGCCAGTGCGGATAGTGAGCGTCAGAGTTTCGTTTCGACCCGGTAAGTGTAAACTGAGTTTTAAGCCAAGAAAAATAAGGTAAGTAGCGTAAGGAAGAGAAGAGTATCCCGTTGGATAAGGCATCGGACTTACGTTCAGGTCGGGGGTTAAATCCCATACATTGCATGAACACTAACATATTGACATGAACCAACTCTTAACAAGCATATTAGCGTTCGCAATTTGTACACATACCTATATTATACCTAGTATTATATTATATAATACTAGGTAACGGATCTTACGCGATAAAGTAATTAAAAAGGTAATAAATAACTATTGATAGCCCGACTTGCATCGATCGTGGTCACGGGTTGACTGGTGTGACTCAGCGGCACCTTCGTCAAGTGCGCGTTTCGGCAACTACCCTCATTTCAATTATTTATATTAGCTGTAAATACCTGTCGGTATTTCGACACACAACACTAAGGACGTCTATACATTGACGACCTAAGAACCTACCCCTATACGAAATTTTATGATGATTTGTCGAGTAGATAAGGGGTCAAAGCGTAATAAACTTCCTTTCGCATTTATAATATTAGTTAAGATTTTACTTAGACAGCCTTTCACTGATGAACATATCTTATCTATATATTAATACGTGAAGCAAAAACTTTGTACCCCTTTTTACGAAAATTGCGCGGACGGAGGATTATAAAATTTGGCACAGTTAAAGTTTATACGGAGAAGGAGGGGCGAATCCTAATATTTCTATAACATATGCATTAGAAATACATTAAATTTATGAAAATACACTACACGCACATAACCATGCATTTGACACACGCACTCGAATCGCGTTCGAAGTATTTCGACATTGTTCGTCTCACATCGTACAATTCTTTGTAACTATGGTTACCTATACCTTATTTATATGTAATAGAGAAAAACAGAAAAAGTAGCAAGCTTAGAAATTTTGGTTGAATTTTGACCACTAGGCGACCGTTAGTTATAATCAATTCACGGCCGTTGACTGACAGGGCACTTGCTGCGTTCCTAGCATATTTCGCCGGTCCTGTTCACCCTTATCACATTCTTTATGCTGGTTGATTTAGGGTTCTCTTAACCTTGCCTTTCCCTGGAAAGGCTCTGATCTGGTCCAATAATGTTCGCTTAAGCATTTCTGTCCCGTCTAACCTATTAACAAGCGTATTGCATACTTACTATAAACCTTGAACGCGGCTTTTATTTTTATTTTTTTATTTATACCAAATGGCAGACGAGACAACAGTCCACTTGATGGTAAGTGTTAACCACCGGGTATGGATTTCGGCAATGTCACGTGTAATGTTTTGGCAATGTCATCTACACAGCCAAAGCCGCTGCCTACCGTGGTAGACTCTTTTTTGCTTATGGCCTTGAAGAAAGAAATGGGATAGATTATTGATAGGAAACTGAACCGAAAGTAATGGTTTGTTGCAGCGTCGCGCAAAAGCCACTGAACCTATATTGATGCGGTTGTTATAATTTGATAGTTTGAAGATTAAGTTAACATCTAAGCCACAGTTTATATAACTTCGTTCAGTAAAAATGGAAATACGGTAAACTAGCTAATGCCTGCAGCTTCACTCGCGTTTCTCTAGATGAAACCCTTCACAACGTGCATGCGAAATTTCAGGCGTGAAAACGTAACAAACAAAATCATATTCACATTTATACTATTAGTTAGGATAATATGTGTGATCCACGTAATTGACTTCGTGTGAAAACTATTTTACCAGGACGAAGTATCAGGCAAAGGTTAATTAAAAATAAATGGATAAATGAATGAAAAAACTTATTGCTTTTCCCAAACAAAATCGCGAACCTTATTTAAGTAAATATAATTGATTTAGCTACCCATATCAACTTTACTTTGACTTTTCATTAAACGCATAGGCCTAGCATATACGAGGGTAACTGATATTTTTCACAAAACCCTTTTCAATTTAGTACGTAACGGAAAATATTTTTTGTTACATTCGCCAATCAATCTAGACTCACACGGTTGAAGGCGAACACGATCAATCAGTTCGTATCTCGCCTACGACATACGACACGACCACGGAATAGGAAGAAAACGGAGCGATGAATATTACTTTAAACATCGTGTTCTTTAACCTATTAAGTTGTAGCGGTACACCGGCGACCAGAAACAATATTAATTAATTAATATTGTCTCTGGTTAATCTTTAAGCTGGTCGTGACAATGAATGGCCTAAGATTATTGATACCATAGATAGAAAAAAGAGATAAGATGGTTATCTAAAAATTATAGTGCTTTAGTTTCTTGTTCTTCTTTGTTTTTGGCGCGGGTAAAACAGATTTACCTATGTCTTTCTATATATACTACTTTAATACCATTAGCTAAAGATCATCAATATGATAACTACTATGCCACAAATGGGTGGGTGGCCTTTTCTACTAGCACTAGACTGCATTAACGGTCAGCAATATGAAGAGAAAAGAGAAAAATTATTGGATCAAACATTTGCATGTAGTCTAATATACACATTGGCTCATTACTTGCATAGCATATGTATGCCACTGTCTTTGTGTTCCCTATTCCATGTTTCCCGCGCTTTTCTGTTTCATTTGACAGCTGACTGTTAAATGACCACAGAGAAAATGCTCTCAACAATTTAATATGTCAAATGAGGTTGGAGGGAAATAAATGTTGATTCCTTTGTTAGCTGTGCGTTTGAAGAAAAATTAAGAGGGATTTTAATGGGCGTTTTAATTTTTCCTTCTTACCTTTTGGCGCATGCCCTTATTGTTAAACTTGACTTGGTTCATAAATAATGTTTTTTATTGTAACGAAATTTTCGATTGTTCTTTTTATGTTGCGAATATTTTTTTGTTTTGTTTGGAACAGGGTTCGAAGAACTTTTTAGGTGTTGCTATATATTAGTATGATTTGTTGTTGATGTGGTTATTAGCTCGTAAGTCTAGTGGCGTTAGGGGCGTTTGTTGAGCATGAGGTGCCGGGTTCAGCAGTGTTTTATTTTTTTTTTGTTTTATAGAGTTTTTTGACATGCTTTTTATGTTGTGGGATCCAAACATAACTCTTGTATTGTCTGTTAGAAAATAATGAAAAGCAGCAAGGAGTCAAACTTCTCGCGGTTGATGGTAATCAAACAATTATTTTTTGAAGACATATTTCCTGTGGTACTTCGCAAACAGTCAAACAAAGAATATCTTGAATTGAAAAACGATTGAGGATCACATGCATTTTTGTCTTGTTTGGAGTTCAAACTTGCAGCACTCAAAGTAATGGCGAGAAAACCACTGAAACCATTTCAATTTATTATATAAGACCTAGATAAAGTTGAAACAACGTGATACAAGACAGCTCTGCCTTATAGTTTCGGGAAAACAATGGTTCTTAACCTTGTTTAATGTTAGATAATTAAGAACGGTAATAATATTATTTTATTCGTTCCTTTTATTTCAGAATTAATCCGCTATTCTTACTCAAGTAACACTTAAAGCCGAGCATAACATAAGTAGTATTATTTGTGGCTTTAAAAGAAAGTGTTCGTTGGCATAACATTATGGCGTCGGTCGTTACGAAACATAGACAATGGCGGGAAAAATATAAAACGTAACCGTCACGGGTCAGTTGAATCAAATGAGAGAATAATCTCTTTATTTATTTAATATACTTGTGCTTCTAAATATTTCACAATTCGTGTTTCATACATTTGAATTGTGTTTGATAACATAACATTTGGGTTTTGTGATCCGAAACCATTTTATTGTTGTCTTTTACGTAAGATGGCCACGTTATTATGTGAAACAATTTTGAATTTACTTTTAAGAATAATTCAGTTTAGACTTGCAGTTTTGAAATGTGTGCAATTCGCAACATAATAGACAATAGAGCAGAAACGTTCCAGAATGATTTCGAGGCGGTTAAAGTGAATTTACAGCCAAGGTGCATTTATACTTTTGACACTGTAATAAACAAAACTAACAATAGGTATTATAAATGCGAATGTGAGTCTTTGTTTGTTACGCTTAACTACTCACTGATCATTATGAAATTTCGAATATACATTGTAAGGCTACAGGAATGGACAAAGGGTCCCTCTCTACATTTAATCCTGGAAAAAGTACATTTCTCGAGCGGAGCTGCGGACAAATCTAGTTTGGCTATAAAGCATCGAAGTGCCTAATTGTAAAGTAAAAAGAGTATTGTGTTCGTGCTGGTGACGTCATAGCGCTTCCCAGAAATCTGTAAACTTTATCGCTAGGAATTTGGTTTCGATCATCTGTAGGGCGGGCCGTGGTTTGAGTGGAAACACGGCTGTATAAATTATACATACTGTTTAAATGGATAGGCCGTTAAATTTAACCTAATTGACATAATAGTCTGGCTTGTTAACATAATTACAGTAAGCTATCAAGACGTCAACTTCCAAACTTACAAAGAATAGGAATATGGATTAGGAATACCACACCTAGTTTCTGCAAATTTATCTGTACTCCTTTCAAAGGCATTAAGTGTATTTTTCTATTATGACTAGCAGTAATAACCCTTCTTAATGTAACTCAAGACGTCAGTGTAAGTGTGACGTTATGTCATAAGCAGTGTAGTTTTTAGGGGGCTGATGAAGTCCGCCATAGAAATTTATGTTAATCACTCGCTATAATTTTAATTTAACGAGTAATCTTTTGAAAAGATGCTGGGTGGGTGGCTTAGAGGAAATGTACCTGGGAATAACCTATTCAAAGTAAAGGAGAGGCGTCATTATGTATTCTTAAAATTTTACGATCGGTTTGCGTCGCGCATACCAATATTTTCACGTAGCTCCATATCCCTTACGTTTTCTTTTTTTGAAGAGATGTTTTACTTATTTATCTATGGTATTCCTTTTTGGCGCGTAAGCAAAATTTTTGATCGTACCTTTACAAGTTTGATATAAAACACGTACGGAGGCCTGTTGGTAATGTTTCTGTTCTTTTTTGTTGGATGCTTGAGTGGTACTTTTGTATTATACAATGTAACTGGTTATTTAACGGCGATCTCATTGGTTCAGTGGTTTCAGAGTGAATGCTCATGTGTCGATCGTAAATTACCGGTATTGATTGCCGGGTTGGGTATAGTGTAGTGTTTTTCTTCAGGTATCGTGCTGAAGAAGATTTTGATATAGTTTACTTTGCACTGCTGCTTAAAATATTTTAATAATAAAGCCCATCGTACTTTCCTTGAGTCGAGACATATGTACCTACTATTCTTATTCCTCTTATACTATCCTTAATTCCTTTTTCTTTAGAATCGGCTAGTGGTAGATGGGACGTGTGCTTGTTAAGTACTTGTATAATAATATAAGCATTATCTATAAACAGTCTCTCTGCTGGGCACGGGCTTATTATCAGCATAAGAGGGGTTAGGCTATCACGCTGCACAGTGTACGGAAGAACCTTGACATCGGAAATTACAAGAACTTCACTTTTGAATAGGCCTGAGCGTACTTAATGTAGGAGTAAAACTCCCGTTTTAAACTTCGCTCTAGTTTACGAGAAAATGATTACTAAAGTTTCATTATTTTTTGCGGTACTAATTGAAAAAACAAAAATTTCCTTTTTACTATCGCATTTAACACTTTTTTGACTAATTTATTGAAAAACGCTTTAAAAATGGCACCTCGTGTGCTCTGTCGCAATACTCAATAGTCAATATTTGGCCCGTAATATTCTTTTTATAATTTGTAAGTCTTAATTTTTTTCTTTAAGGATATAGCATATTTTTTTTTTTTTTTTTTTTTTACGTGGGGGAATGCTATGACGCATATCCCTCCGCGGGGGCGGGCGGAGGGATTATGTCGGACTCGCCGGGGTAAAATAAGATGTTAAAAAGATAATGTACCTCCCGGAATACCGACTAAACCTACCACGGTGTTCCTCGACAAAACCACTATCGACGGGGCCGCGCGAATCACTTTCGCATACGGTCGCGACCCCGCCGAGGTTCCGGCCCGCCGTAAGAAACGGCAGGCCCCTACACAGTAAGATCTACCCAATATAGAACTCATTTAAAAGCCCTACTGTCTCCTTCCTAAAGGGGAGACGGACACGAAACAGAGGCGCGCGTGGGAACACGCACGCCGCCTCTCGGACCTGGTGCTGAACGGATGGCGGGCAGGCCCACAAAGCCCGCCACCCCCAGGTCAAACCTCAGGGTGGCTGGAGATCATCTCGCGCCCTCCGGCGCCCGGCTCTGCGGTTGGGGAGAGGGTTTAAACGCTCCCTCTCCCGCTCCGCCGCCTCCTTGATGGAAATCACTTCCTCGCAAAAGGAGGCGACGGCGTTCCACGACCTCTCACTCCGGACCATAGACTGAACTACGGCCGGGAGCGAGAGGGCAACCGATCCGACTGCCGCGATCAACTCACGGCGCTGCGATGCCCAGGCGGGGCAAACCGCCAAAGTGTGCAGCGCCGTTTCCTCTATAACGTCGCGGCAGTCGCCGCAGTGGTGACAGCCGGGCGTCTCTTGCCGGCGTATACGACACAGGAACCGGCCAAAACATCCGTGGCCAGTCAGAACCTGTGTCAGCCGGAAGGTGAGGGCGCCATGCCGCCTCTCCAGCCACTCCTCAAACACGGGACTTACCGCCACGATCGTGGCGTGCCCGAAGGATATAGCATATTTGTGCCAACCCTGACTCAAATTTTTAAGTCCTTATTTCTCTAAAGTTCCACAAATTTAGTGCTTGATTTTTTTATGTGTATAGTCAACATGTACCTAAATGTTTCTAATAAAACAAAGTTTAGGCACAAATATGCTATCTTTAAAGAATGCACACGGGGTTGCTTTGTGTTTTTTTTGTCGGCCTCGATGGCGTAGTGGTTAGTGTAACCGACTGCTACGCCTGAGGTCGCGGGTTCGATTCACGCACAAGTCAAACATTTGTGTGCATGAACATGGATAATTGTCTTGGTCTGGGTGTTTCTATTTATAATATGTATGTATTTACAGGAAAAATAAGTATATATGTATGTTTATCCATTGTCTAGTACCCATAGTACAAGCTCTGCTTAGTTAGGGCTAGATGGTGTTGTGTGTAAGTGGAAGAATATTTAAAAAAAAATAACACTATTATTCAAAAGTGAAGTTACTTGAAAATTTCCGATGTCAAAGATCTTCCGTACACTGTGCGCTGGCCCAGTGAAGTTTGGCAGACTTCATACATCTTGGAGGACTCTCAGACCAGCAGGTTCACGAGGCTTTCCTTTACCATTAAATTCTTTAATATACACATAACTTCAAAAGGTCAGAGGTGTATGCATTGCCATTGAGCTCGAGAGCTTTGCATGGCAGACCTACTCTCTCCATGGGTAACAAATGCATACTTATATTACGAAACGAACGAAGCAGCATACAATATATATTTTCAAGAAACATGCGAGGTTTTAACAATAAAAGGCTACATTTCTGCATCAATTTAGTTGGCAGTCCACATGGCTATATTTCATATCAGCTGTCGAAAGCTGACGTTTCTGGATAAAGAATACAATATGTAACCTTCTCTTTGACTTGATTGGATATAGGTAACATGCAACGAATAGAGTTGTTTATGAATAATAAATTACCTTACGTTTTGGAGTTGTTACTTGTTATATTTAGGGTGCCTAGTGTGAGTTTTTTTTACGATAACGCGATCGAAAGGTTTATCGCGTTTGGCTCTCTGATCGGTTAAGAGCTTGGAGCGAGCCAATCGGAGTGCCGAACGTCATAAAAGTGTCGATCGCGCTAACGTAAAACAAACGCGCACTAGGCATTTAGATATTAATAACTCGTTTGGCAAAGTTATCTGATTCTTCCTGATGGTACGTAGTTGGTGGCTACTATCACTGACTTGTAAAAGCCGGTAGTCCTTGCTTTAAGAACTTAAGAGATAAGTTTCAGTACAAACCTTTTACTATACCTACAAGTGTTTTAGCCAAAAAGGATTAGTGTAGTCATTTACTTTATGTAATAAAAATAAAAATTAGAGACTAAGGGCCAGGAAGAGAAATTTCTGTAACATATCATCGTCGTCATATTAAATTTGATTATTTTCGACTGGCAAAATATCATAAGTTTTTTATTGTTAATACAACATAGTCACCAACCCTACACCGCGTGGCTATATTTGCGTAAACTGCGTATCAGAAAATATATTAATTCTTCAGCTCAATCGGAGTAGATTTTATGTAAGATAAGATGGTGAAACTTAAAAATAATTACTTTTGCCCAGATTGGGCAAAGTGTTATTGGATTTTTTATGATAAGGCTTTCTATGTGGCAGCACGGAGTCTTGAATTGCGTTCCGTTGCCAACAATAGCCTGCCTACTATTTTGTTGGAGTTATACGATAGCTAGCAAAATGTGGACGTAATATGTCTCTGTCTACGGCTTCAGTGATATCGGCGTTAGACTACATATGTACAGTCACCTGTAATAGTGCATGGATACTTTAAGGTCCGAAATCCTATGAACACTCGAATTAGAATGAATATAAATGAACTAGATGGCGTAGTTTTAAAAATATTGCAACGCGTACTCATTTTAGCAAATAGGTAAAAATAAGAAATTATAATCTCAACCGAAAAGACACTCGAACACAGGGACAGAATAATGTTTGTGTACGAACAGAATAGCGATACCCACTATAAATTTATAAATATAATAATAATAATAATATTTTATCACATTTGTAATACTTTGCTTTTTGTTTGACCCGTAAAGTGTATTTTTTAAAAATAAACTGTTATGTATAGAGATTAAAAAATAGTTAAATTTATCAAAATTAAGTTAATAAGAAATCTACTTCTTTTTATTTTATAGTAGTGCACCGCCATCTATTACGATATAAATAAACTATTTATCAGTTCTCGTATCGATTTCCGTACCGGCTTATACCATTTTAGTTTTGAAATGCTGCATTTTTGCAGCTCACTCCATTAACTATTATATTCTTTTTAAACGTGCACGTTTTGCCTACCCTCAAAAAATATGTAATTAATGAATTATCCATGTTATTGTTTAAATTCATCGCCTTTAATCTCATTAAGAAAACGTTAAGCATCAAATAATCTGTTCATATGTAATTTAAAGTCAAATTAAGCGGCGACATCGAAATTGTACTCGGTAATTGTCAGCCACGTCGTTATATTAAATCCTATGTTTGTGGTGAACTCGGTTTAACCGTAAGTATCTGTGGAGGAATTTGAGGTTATAAATGTATTCTTTGAATTTATAATATGATAAAACTAAAACAGACTGAGTATTTTTGTTGGATATATTTATAAAAAACTAAGCGGTATCGACTGCTTAGAGTAGTCTGAACCGTAAACAATGGTATTAGATTCTCATCTATTTGTCTGTTCCCTTATCACGCAAAACCACTGAACGGCGATGTGTTAGCAGAAAGATAATCTTAAAATTGCGTTGTTTGCGTGAGTGCCAGTGTTGCAACGGCAGTCAATTTCTCACTAGATAGGTATGTGTAGGTTCCACTAGGTCACTTTGAGTAGCGTAGTATAAATATTGAAAATAAAAATGAGTGGCCGCGTAATAAGATCTTGCGCGTCATCCCTATCGATACGATGTTTTCGTATGTTTGAGATATTATCACAAACTTCTATTTTACATTTTTCAACTTCTGTACAATGGATAATTCCTACGACGCAAGACTTTAAACAAATACAAATATCACCCAGATTCGGTTTGGCATCATTGCGTCATACGAATTTTTCATGCGGGATCCAACCAGCACCATAAAGCGGAGACGAGGTCATAGCTTTTAACCACAGCATCATCAATATATGTAGACTTGCCAACAATTCTTATCCTTTCTAATATTAATATTATAAATTCAAAAGTAACTTTGTCTATCTGTTACCGTTTCACGGCTAAACCACTCAATCAATTTAGATGGAATTTGGTACAGATATAGTTTAAAACCTACGGAAGGACATACGCTACTTTTTATTGATGTAGGTACCACGCGGGCAGAGCCGCGCGCAAAAGCTAGTTATAAATAAAAACTTCATCGTTTTGTTTTACTTATTTCTTGCATAAATATAAAACGCACAACATTTCGAAAATAACTCTTGTGGCTAAATTAGATTTGATATTTACCCAAGTTAAACACAAACCTCCATTGATCCTTTCATCTATCCACCAAAATAACATTGTTAAAACCTCAACTAAGAGCAAAGTAATATAAACACACTTTCACGTTATAAAATTAGTGAGGATTCTCCAAACTAATTCTATAGGTATCGAATGTTTTACACCTAAGGGAGGTGCCTCATTAGTGCGTTGCGTTACGTCGTCGCAATGGATCAACGCATTGTATGCCACATCTCTCATCATCGACGTGCGTCGACGCAGCGCAAAAGGGCGACGTACGCATTAATTTCTGTCTTCATTATATACTGGATCGAAACACTGTCTGTCGTCGCATCGGAGCTCTGACAGCGCAGCGCATCACCCTCTACCCCTTTTTCGTCTCTCGTCCGTCGATCCGTTGAAACATTGCATGCAACGACGCAACGCATTAATGTGTAATGTCACATAAAATATATGGAAAACGACGCAGCGTCGATGCTGCGACGTCATAACGCAACGCACTAATGAGACACCTCCCTAACTTGTAGCCGGCAATATGTGTGCGATGCTTACGGCATTAAGAGCGTACACTTCTAATTGAAGTTCAGCTGTATTTAAGTGTTAAACCGAGATACTGTTTGAGATCTAAGCTTCCTAATCCTTTAAAGTGGGATAGGTACACCGCTCGACAACACTATTAAACCTTGAAGACAACAAACAACATTTATATCTAACCATTTAGTTTGTAAACAAGAATACAGCTTGAGGGAAACGGTTACTGTAGTTTATAGATGCTTGTGATGTTTATAAAGTTAGCACAGGTATATGATGCCCTGGATTAACACGTTCCTCGGTATTTGGTTCCGCGGGAACACGTGGGCATAAACTAGATGCGATCAAAAATATAATAAGTGAGAATAATCTACGAGACATACTTCACAAAAGTGACAAAGCCTATGCCGCGGGGATCTTTACAGACGTATATATGATTGACATAAATAATCGTCAGACTCACAAAAAAAAAAAACAGATCTGCTATCGTTATTGGGTCGATAGCTTCAATTATAATCATCCAGCAGGGTCAGAGTCTACGGGACGACGACTCTAAGGCGATATATTTTCTACCAGTCTTTCTTTATTATGCTAACAAAATTATTACTTGACTTGACATCATACTGTACTTTAAGCAAAACTAAATATTTTAAATAACTGACACAGTTCTATCACTCCAGTTCGCCATAATAAATCTTAATTTAACTAGATTACGCAGAAGTTTAATGCTTTAATTAGATTACGCGCTCAATATCGGGTCATGAAAATAAACTGAAATAAATCTGGCTCAATACATATAGGTCATGATCAGCAAGACCTGGATAATTGCGTTTATTACGTAGAACGGGGACAGCTGTTGGTAAAGCCTTGTGTCTGAGTTTGGTGATGAGGTAATAACTAAATATAAACAATAACTAAGTAATTTTTAACTGCATGGATATGGTGTAGTGGTTTATGTGGTTGCTTCGTTTCTGTGCCGAGTGCTGTGGGTTCGATTTCCACACGATATAGAAATTTGTGTCGACCACAAATGGCCGAGTTTGGATGTTCCTTGTGTCCGTTTTTTGTATGTTTGTAAAGTCCCATGCGACAGGATTAAATCGCAGCGAGAAATGTAAAAAATGTATAATACCTACATTTTTAGTTACACTCGAGTGCCATGTGCGCGCGTGTGTGGCCCCGTGGCATAAGTTTGCGGTGCATAACCGCAAACTTACTTGATTCAATTCCAGGATAGATAGAATGCTGTTTATTCCCTATTAAACTCAGTAGAAGCATAGGGCTTCAGCATGTGCCCGATATTGCAGTAGGCTCGCCTCGTAGCTATAACTGGCGAAATCTCAATGGATACAATGTCTGCCAATTCTTTGAAGCGGTGATAGCCCAATTGATAAGGCACTAGTTTTGCACTACAGACGTGAACCCACTCCTAACACCAGCATTCTAGTTTAGCTGGACAAGATAACAAGAATACTAGTAAATTTAGTAGGTAACCTAAATTGCTAGCAATTATTCAAAATTCCTTTTGGGGATAGACAAGAGTTTAAATGACAATAAAGTAAAAGTGTTGCCATCTAGAATAAACGCGGGAGGTTAATTAGTTATTGAAGCATACTAATTATTAAATGTTAATTGAGGGCTCAATTAATAATTTGTGGACATAGAGTCTATGTAGATTATAAAGTACGTATCGCTGTATGAAACTGTACTGATTTTTGTTACGATCACAAATATATCATTCCTACCTACTATTTTGTATGAGTACACAGCAATTTACTTCATTGAGTGACGTTTCATCCATCCCAGAAGATCAGAATCTAACTAAACTATTCTAACTAATATTGTCTTCTGTTTACGCGAATGTTATTCATTGAAATTAAACTCATTTATACGGATTTTATCGCGTTGTTTATTTAACACTGTATTACATAATTTTGGACGGTTACACTACTACTACTACTATTGAATTTTACTTATTTATAAGATAATAAAATTATTAAAGCTTACTACTACTACTACTATTGAATTTTACTTATTTATAAGATAATAAAATTATTAAAGCTATTTATATTTAGGTTTACACTTTCCCTGACGTTTCGGTTGCTTTTCAGCAGCCATAGTCACGGGGAGACTAAGATGGTAGTTGTCTCAATGTTCCAGTGTAGTTATTTCAATGTACCCGAACATAATTTAATCATTGGTGTTTCTATTTACGTAGAATGAGCTCAAAGTATCATGAAGTCTAGCTGTGGTTTGACTCAAGAAGAAGCAAATCACAGTTAGACTTAGTAAAATTCAATAGTGTAGTGTTTATATAAACAACGCGATATAATCCGTATAAATGAGTTTAATTTCAATATTCTAACTAATATTGTAAATACGAATGTGAGTTTGTTTGCTTATTTGTAATGCTTTAGTGCCTTAACTACTCGACCGATCATCATGCAATTTCGCAGACACGTTGTGAGGAATACAACAAAGGATACAATTACATAACTTTCATCCAGGAAAGGTACTGTTCACGAGGGCTATATATTTATTGACAAAATCTAGATTACCGTGAGCGATGCCGCGTACAAAATCTAGTGTAGGTTTAACAGAAATACATTTATGAATAAAAAGGGTGTCTCAGAATGTTTTTGGTTTTTGAATTAACCGGTACGCGCCAATCACAGATAGCAGGGAGAGGAGAGTGGTCTCGAATTCGTTCGGCGGACTTGTCTAGTTTAGTAGCGATGAATCGTTTCACGGGACCACAGCGCGCATTTTGCGTGCGAGCGTTTTATAAAAACAATTATTCGTACAGTATTGTTCGACATCTCTACAGGACACATTTTAATTTAACGACTTTGAGAAATGTGCCTATTGCGAATTTAATCAAGCATTGGATGCGCAAGTTTGAAGAGACTGGGAACACAATGCCAGACAAATCAACTGGGCGCAAAAGGACATCGAGAACGAGCATGAACGTCGACCGCGTTCGCGAGTCTGTTATGGACACGACAAACACTGCGATTGCGCGCATCTTCGCTAAATTTGCATAAAGCCACGGTTAATCGCATTATTTTAAAAGTTTAAAAACTGCTCTTTCATTTAACAATAAATAAAACTGCCGTTATGTTTTTTTTAATATCAAATATATAGAAAACATTCTGAAACACCCATTATCTTTAAAATTATTATTAGGTTAAAATTTAGTTAGTCTAGTAATTTTCTTCAATATTTGCTTTCAGCCCGTGTTTAATAAAACTCAGGCCTTATAAATGTAAATAAGTATAAGCTTTTATTGCTGTCTGTAAGTATACACTTCCAACTCGAATAGAACCTTAAAAAGTGTAATTAGTTTTTCTCCGCAGGTTTTAAGTGTACTTTCAAGTGAAAGTCTTTTGTATTCAGGGTAATGTGAAAAATATGTGCATAATTGGGGAATTAAATAAAGAACGTATCACGCATATAAATCAAATGGGGCATAGCATATTCTGTAAAAGATTTCACCTCCAAAGTTTTGGATTTAAAAGTGAGTTGGTCATGAGATTGTATAATAATATACAATAGCATGCTGATGTCTGAATGTCGAATGATGCTGAAATCTTTGAATGGTTAGCCAGAATATGTGTGGCCCAGACTCTGTATCACATTGAAATTAAATAACTTATAATATAAATAGCTTATATAAAAGTAAACAGTAACTAGTAAAAGTGTTTAACAATTGTAGTTTTAAAATTATGTAATATTAGTGTTTTATAAACAACGCGATAAAATCTGTATAAAGTTGTTTAACTTCAATGTATAACATTCGCTTTAACGTAAGACAATATTATGTATCAGATCTTCGTTTAAGCAATAAGGCGAACGTAGTTTCACATTGCTAGTGACGATAATTTCAAATGAGGGTATGTGACTTTTACTTCAGGCTTTAGAAGTATTTCCATGCTTTACCATACAAATACTCATATCTATAAATACACGTTTTCTTTTTTGTTGTCTACCTCCAAGGTGGCATTCAAGTATACGGCCCACCTGATGGTCAATGGTTACCGTAGCCTATGGATGCCTGCACCACCAGAGGCATCACTTGCGCGTTGCCGACCCTTTAGGAAAGGAAGTGGGAAGAAGAAGGAGTGGGAAGGGGGAAAGACGGTTATTTGGCTTCCGGCACTCTCACTCACCGAATGAAATACAACAGTAGGAATACTGCTATTTCACGTGGATATTCTGTGATAGGATAGTCCTTTCTCGGTCGAGCCGGCCCTTTCATGCTGAACTCAGCGAGGCTCTACTCAGGGTTATATTCCCGAAGGTACAGGTAGAGGCATGTTATAGCCTATAGCTGGCGACATGGGGGTGACATTTTCCTAGCTACAGATCACTACATATTATAATACAAAGTCCCCCGGCACGTCTGGCTGTCTGTTCGCCATAAACTCGAAAACTACTAAACGGATTTTCATAAGGTTTTCGCCAATAGATAGAATAATTCATGAGGAAGGATAATTTGTTAAGGTTTTATACTACCCTGCTAAGCCGGGGCGGTAGTTAAAATTTATTACGTACGTATTTAAGATTGTAGCCTACCGGACATATTTTCAGATCCCGTCCTGCTATTGGGAATTTAAGAATAATAAAATAACACTTCAGCAGACTTTATTCCTGGACCTTACGATAGGCTGTATACATAGCCGCAAATATATAATTAATAAAACTTGCATAGTAACAGGCTCAGTAAATATACAGGTACATTATTTAAAACAGCACAGTTCTTAACACTCCATAAAAAACTCCTCAACAAGAGTACGAGAAGGCGAAACTAGATTTTTCTAAGTCAGCATAAATTTTAAAGAAACGAGCTCCTCACATAGCGGGCGTAAAACCCGTGATTACTCCCATATACAAATCTAAAGCTTATGGTTTTAGGATTAGGGTTGAAGTTCGTCTGTCAAGGATTGGAAATAGAGGGGTTACCCTCATGCCAGGAAGTGGCGGCGGTAATAAGGAGTTTTTATGCATGTTTCATTATTTGAATACGGACTGTTTATTTTTAAAGTTCGTGTGAACTGTGATGGTCTTTCGTTATGGTTACTTTGTACCTGTTGTGTTCGTATGTGATTTTATGAAGACAAGTATGTTGTTAGCTTTGAATATTGAATCTAAATGTTTATAGTGGATAGTAACAATGATTAAATGTAGATTATAGGTATACTCGAATGCGTTAACAATACTATGCATAAATTGCGTCCTTGATTATATAAACTAGGTATCGTTACTGGCATAAAGAGCAGCGATAGCTCAGTGGGGAGACCAACAGACTGCAATGCAGAGGGTCTCGGGTTCGAACCCACGTCACGCACCTCTGACTTTCGGAAGTTATATGACTTTTCGAAATTATATGCGTATTGATTGACAATTATCGCCTGCTCTGTGCCTCGGAGAGCACGTTAAGCGGTCGGTCCCGGCTGCCATGAACATCTATGGCAGTCGTTATTGGGGAAGTCAACACAAAAGATCCCACTGGGTCGAAGTGTCGCCGGTCTGTAATGACTGGCCCCCACACATGACAAGATAAGACAAGATCGTTACTAGCATAGTATTATATTATCTGTGGTGTCGTGTATCACAACTCTGCCGTGGTTATCTAGAGGGCAGTACTATATACTCGATTTTTATGTTCTATATGTCAAAAGAAAGGGAAAGAAGGGAAGAGAAACATTCCAAATCAGTAATTTAAGAAAATAGCCGTTGGTGTCTTACTGCTCTCTCGATTACCTTGGCAGAGCTGTTCTCGAAGTAGTGCACAACTGTATTTGGGTATCTTTCTAATGCATACTTAATGTAGAATAAATGGACGAGAAAATACTAACTAAGAAAGTTAATAAGGCTAGTGTGAATGGAACAGTCGCAAGGGGAAGACCTAGGCGAACCTTTCTTGATCAGATCGGAGACGTTCTGAAAAAAGGCCAAGAGCACCTTAAACCGGCGAGCGTGTATGAGGAATGTGATGACAATAAATGAAGCCAGAGTAGTGTGTCATGATCGTAGCAAATGGAAATCCGTAGTCTCTGCCTACCACTCTAGGAAACAGGCGTGAATCTATCTATGATTGCATACCTAAAAATGGCATCATAATCAGTTCAGTCGTTTATGCTTGATGGCGGCCGGAGCAAAGAGACATGTAGACGAAAAATAGTTTAAGGTTAAGAAGCTACAGAATAGTCAAAACCTTAGGGTTTTCTAAAAAGTGTTTACGCTAAGGGATATTGTAAATTGTACATTATCGTTTTCTATGTGAATTTAATGTGTGTGCTCACTTTTCCCATGGTGGACGTATTTTCGTGCTATCAAAATATAGCGATGATGATATGATTTAAAATATGTTTGCGGTTAAATACAATTTACTTGCAGCATTTATTCAGTCAAATATTTAAACTAGTAACTTAACTATACATAGTTAATTTTAAATAGTTATTGTATAAACAGAGTACAGTATTAAACCATAGATTAACTGAAATTCGTGATCAATTTATAATTAGTATAAAATTAATTATAAAGGGAATGTGTTGATATCACAGCTCGTGTCAATAATTACGTAAGTTAATTTATTTCTCGATGATCTCATTATCGGTACTACAGAGTAGTAAATACATATACGGTCAGTATGAACGTGCCATGATTCTGAGCAGATGACCATAATTCAAGATTTGATGTCATGCTCTCGGGCGTCGTCGTTTTACAATTTGTAAGGCAAACAGTAGGTATATATGGTAAAACTTAACTAAGATTATAAATGCGAATGTGCGTTTGTTTGTTTGTTACGCTTTCACGCCCTAACTACTCGACCGATCATCATGAAATTTCGCATACACGTTGTCAGGGGTTCAGAAAAGGACATAAGGTACCTGTCAGACAAAAAGATGTACTATTACTAATTTAACGATAGCGAATAGGGACGCCATGAGCAAAATCTAGTACCTAATAAACTAAACTTTAAATAATAAAATATAATATAACATAATAATAATATTCTATCACATACTCACAACAACATCTAGCCCAAACTAAGCAGAGCTTGTACTATGGGTACTAGACAATGGATAAACATACATGTATACTTCTTTTTTTGTAAATACATACATATTATACATAGAAACACCCAGACCAAGACAAACATCCATGTTCATGCACACAAATGTTTGACTTGTGCGGGTATCGATCCCGCGACCTCAGGCGTGGCAGTCGGTTACACTAACCACTACGTCATCGAGTCAAAGTCAATAGATTTATAGCCTTGTTATGTTAGACTAGCTTTTGCTCGCGGTTTTGCTCGTGTAAAAGTAGATTAGGTTATGTTAGTAAGAGCACTGTTAAAAATAAAATATAGTCTATGGTATTCAATGATAATATAGCTTTCTAAAAGTGAAAGAATTTTTAAAATCCGTTGAATAGTTTTTGAATTACATCGTGACAAACAATCAAACAAAAATCAAAACTTTCCTCTTTATAATATTAGTAGATTACTCTTAATATTTTTAATATCTTTAGACTCACAGCTTAGGTACAGAGGTTTATTAGACTAATCTTTCGTTTATGTTTGCAGACGATCATAAATTACAAAGTTCGATTTACGTGTAGGGCAATGTATTATTGGATGCTTTTATTAAGACATTCCCATTAAGAGTTCGATATCTATAAACGTGCCTATAAGAACTCTAGGATCATCGTCTGTTACGTGGGACCTTTAACACAGTTGGCGAATGTATCTACATTCTATCTAGAATAGGACATCCTATTCTATCTACATTCGCCAACTGTGTTAGTGTCAGGCACATGCCTATTTTATCTATATTCGCCAGATTAGTTTATGGCATGAATAGTGTAATGTACAGTCGGCCCAAGAATGTGGTCTACCACCCTACGGTTGAGGTTTAATTGAACGTCATGAATGATGGTCGATTTCCCCTTGCAATAATATTATGAGAGTGACCATTGCTATCTTTATCATGTATAATATTTACGTCATGTCATGTGTCAATTTAGAAAAGTCTAGGTAGTCTCCGTGGCGTAGTGGTTAGTGTAACCGACTGCCACGCCTAAGGTCGCGGGTTCGATTTCCGCACAAGTCAAACATTTGTGTGCATGAACATGGATGTTTGTCTTGGTCTGGGTGTTTCTATGTATAGTATGTATGTATTTACAAAAAAAAAAGTATTTATGTATGTTTATCCATTGTCTAGTACCCATAGTACAAGCTCTGTTTAGTTTGGGCTAGATGGTGTTGTGTATTTGGTAGAATATTATTATTATAGAATATTATTATTATTAATTAGATCTTCAAAACTTTTTCAAAACTGTAGACCAGTTTCTTCGCCGACTGTATGCTGGGTACGTTTTTTGGCAACATTAATTATACTTATGAACTATAACCATATCCATCACATTGTAGGGTTACTATTTCATGATCGGTACTCTAATTTCTGTATAATTCATTAAAATGAATATCATTACCATGTGATATTTTATTTACGTGACAGAATGATAAGACAACCGTAAATTAGTAGTGACTGTAAAGATCGATCGACCATCAGGCTTATTCGAAATGACCCTTTACGAAAGGTCATGGTACTCCGTGGTGTATAAGAATGTAAAGCTCTCGATCTTGGCTATTATGAATGACTATGACTGTCCATATAGGTGGACAGTACCATTAAATATTAATACTTGAAATACCCTGAGAAGATTGTTATCCATTAGATTTCAGAGTCAGAGGTAAGAATGTATTTAGCTGAATCTGGATAGACTAGAAGGCACTCTTGGGAGTTATAGATAATGACAGAATCATTGTAATCATATAATGGTTTTATGACCAGTCAGAGTTCTTAAGTTACTCGTAGACTTTGAAGCGACTGAAGTCCTGATGTTAAGACCATTTGCCTGAATGTTTGAAGGTAACGATCTTTCTTCTTATGGTTCGTTGGAATCTGTTTTTTATCGGCAGAGTAATAAAAATCTCATAGATAATCTATTTATTATTAGTGAGACAGCTAGATTGTCACTTTGCAAAGGCTTATGTGTATTAAAAACTTAAAAGGTAAAGAAAAACATAGTGGACAACCATAATGGAGGACGTGGAGTTCTCCATAATGTTACTGAAGATATGTAAAATCTCCTTGCTTGGACTGGGCCAGCGTGGTGAATTATAAAGTAATATACTTCTCATAGTGTGATGAAGGTTGCGTCTAACAGTGGAACAGTTAATAAACTACTATTAATAAGTAACTAATATATTCCTCGTCCCAAGAATCAACTCGTAGATCT
The DNA here is from genome assembly GCA_963675205.1 of Catocala nupta. NCBI lineage: Eukaryota > Metazoa > Arthropoda > Insecta > Lepidoptera > Erebidae > Catocala > Catocala nupta. Next base: position 27,838,968 of record OY776093.1, read on the forward strand.
TCCCTATAAGCAGCTACATTAACGATGCAGCTGTGCAACGCGAGACTTATTAAATACTGGATCAAATGCAATGCGCCACAATGAATAAAATATGAGTTTAAAAATAAACAAATTAGTTCATGCCTCGAGTTTTCACACCAAGTACCCTTGTCCTACATTTCGCACTGGGGGAAAGACCTGCACGATATATGCCCTATATGCAAGACTGGACTTTTAACATTTACTAGATTCTGCATGCGGCTTCGCTTGCGTAAATATAGGTTAGGTTAGAAACGGTACTATTTTCTGGATAAAAGGTACCCTATGTCCTTTTCTATTCCCCTGCCAACGTGTATGTGAAATTTCATGATGATCGGTCGAGTAGTTAAGGCGTGAAAGCGTAACAAACAAACAAACAAAGTCACTTTCGCATTTATAATATTAGTTAGGATTAGGATAATATTAGTTAGGTCTAGGATTAGGAAGTTAGGAGTAGGATTAGGATTTCTAAAGACAGAGCATTTTTTTACATAAAGATATCTTTTTGGTCTTGGCCACAAGGGACGGTTACAAATACCTATTTAAAAAGGGGATGTTACTATGCGATTATTGCTGGTTTACAGAAATGGTTATTCTTGGTCTTCACGACAATTTCGAATGGTCGACGGAATGGTTCCGCTGACGACTGAGCCAGGTTAACAAGAACTCTCTGTTGTGTGAAGCCAGGTAAACATTCTCAAGGCTTTATTTATCTATTCTAAAACTGCCTTGTTAGTTCAGTAAATCTTTTGGCTATTACTATTTACCCCAGGCAAGAAAACCGGATCGGCCAAAGTGCTATTAAACATTTCTGTCAGGTAATTCCCAGTAGCGACACATAGTCTGCAACTGCCAGAATATAATCACAAAGGTTTTTTATGGGACCTGAACATATCAGGTGAAATTTAGGTGCGATACTGTATTATATTATCGGTGCAGCCATATCAAAAATACGAGCTGCATTGTAACCATCATTCACTTAAATTCTCGTTAGTCATACACAATTGCCAACATAATTTGATTGTACGCGTCGTGCTCGACTAAAATAGCGTTACAATCGATCGACTAGAGCGCGCTCTATCAATTTTTCACAACACTGGCTCTGGGTTGCCATCACAAAATTTTACGGGCTCGTCTAGTCACAACGTTGCTAATATAATTTTATAGTGGTTGTTGCTTCGCATGCGATTGTCTTCAACAAAGATTGATGTACCCGTGTTATACATTTTTATTAAATTCACGTAGTAAAATTTTGTCTGTCGTTGTTTTGATGGTTATTGTTCATTTTATTGTTAGGGTATGGACGGAATTTTAAGTAGGCTGTTCGTTAAGTCAATATGCTTTTAGATATTTAGGTAAAGATATTGGTAGGTTTTCGGTGAGACAGTCACGAACAATAATTAATAAGGTAAAAGGAAGGACCTTTTACCTTAATAATTAAAGACTTGTTCGTGACTGTCTCACCGAAAATCTACCAATATCTTTACCTAAATATCTAATAATAAGTACATATACTACATATATACTACAAATAGCTCATAATAAGTACAATGTACATAATTATGTAAGCTACGTATAATACTCTGACTTAGGAAATAAATAATTGAAGTTGCAAAAATACCTTGTTAGGTAAAATATGACGAATCGGTAAAGTTAAAAATGACTAATAAATAATCCTTAGAACGAAAAACTATATTTAAGGTATATAGATCTCCATTTGCAAAGCATTTTTTTTATCAGTTTAACATACAGGCTTCAAATTTGAAGCGGTTATATAAAAAACTCACTTATCATCCGGGCAAGTTTGAGTTGGGCTCGTGCCATTGTACTACAGAATCCTTGCCCGACTTGTACTTCTCCCAAGCTTTTATTATTCCCAGGTCACTTGGGGTCGGCTTTTCTAGTCTAACCGGATTTGACTGGGTACCAGTTTTTACACGGAGCGGCTGCCACCAGACCTCCGCAACCCGAAGGCTAACGATACCCTAAGGCTAGACCAGTGTCAGGATATTAGAGGGCACTGACTTCCCAATAACGACTGCCATAGATGTTCATGGCAGCCGGGACTGACGGCTTAATGTGCTCTCCGAGGCACCTTGCCCGACTTGTACACACGGCTACACATCAAGTTAGACACCCTATATACGCATAACTACGCTACATACGAAATAAAGAATTGTTGGAAAGTGACGGTGCATATTGGTGTCGATGTAATGGTAAGGATAGAGCGTCGCGTCCCGTTTAGCGTGAATGTAACAAAAATATAACGCACTCTCTCGCACGATTCGCAGCATTCAACTTCTAATAGTTCAAAGTCCAAACAGTCTAGGTTGATGTGTCGCTGTGTGTACATGGTGAGTTTTATTTTGATTATAAAACCTATGAAATAAAATTTAAAGATATTATAGCTGTTAGAAATATAACAGTAACACTGGTAATAAATCATAACAATTTATATTCTAAAACTAAGGCTACTTTTCCTGCTTCTATTACTCTCAGTCTTTTCCTGTATCTATCCTGTATCAAAAATACCGTCACCGATTGATTTATGCAATAAAGACTTATACAATAATTATAATCGATACAATTTAAAGAAATACTCATACGTAGATGTATAAAAGTTAGAATAGAAGCTAACCTAAATACACTTAAGAATAATAAGGTTAATATAATTAGTTTGGCCTTATTGGAGTACATCTGTGTAAATAAAATCGACCGTGTACGTGCCTGTTCTAGTAAAATGGCGAAGAAAGCGCAAGTTACGTATTGTGTCGTTCACGACAATTAAATGGCAAAGAGCCTGAGAGAACCGTGTTACGCGAATGTGTGTTATTTATATGGTTGTTTAACTTTATATAGGCATATAGAGTTTCTTTCAGTCTTTATATGTTCGAAGATTGGTTGATACTTACACCTGTTTCGTGAACAAATTGTTTTTGGGTTTTCTCTCAAGAAATTTTGGCTTAGTAGTCGGTAGCGAAAAGACACTTTTTTTAAATAATATTTTTTTGTTGTCGTGAACATGGAATATATTTTCGTGCGAATCGTTCCCGTCTGAAAACGCAGGTGTCCATTTGCACGTTTTGTATTTTTATAAGAAAAATATCGAAATACAGTCGTGCACACGCTACTTTCAAGTGCATATAAGTAAAATTTATATGTTCTCTCAAAATGTTCTCTCAATAAAACGACTATTAAGCTGTAATTTTTAGTAGCAGCACGGAGTCTGGAAATGTGTGCGATTTAAATCTGTACTTGACAAATGTAGGTGTTATATACCTCTGCCAACCCCTTCGGGGATACAGGCGTAACGCTAGTATGTTTGCATCCTGGACGGTTAAAGGGAGACAATGGACTAACAGGTGTTACAAAAGTAGCATAGATCTATCGTTCCATTTTCCCTATTATTTTATTTGTACACGCTCAATGTTGAAAATATTTGAAAGTCATTGAAATTAAACAGTTTATACGGATTTAATCGCGTTGTTTATTTTACTTAAACACTGGTATTACATAATTTTGAAAACTCTAACACTACTAACACAATTTTAGTACTATTTAAGCTATATATTATATTTGAGTTAACACTTTGCCCCGACGTTTCGGTTGCTTTACAGCAGCCATGTTCACGGGGTGACTAAGATGGTAGTTGTCAACTACCATCTTCGTCTTTGATTTTGTAAAAGTTGTCAACGACCATCTTAGTCTCCCCTAGTAAATATATAGCTTAAATAGTAGTAAAATTTCAATAATAGTAGTGTTAGAGTTTTCAAAATTCTGTAATACCAGTGTTTAAGTAAAATAAACAACGCGATAAAATCCGTATAAAGTGTTTAATTTCAATGTATAACATTCGCGTAAACATAAGACAATATTATTTAAAAGTCATGTATATCACAAAATAACACTTATGAACTTTTCTGTATAGTTGGTTCAAAGAGGCCTTTAAATGACCTGGGTAGAGTAAACTTGCTTGATACCTCTCCCCTTCCGATTATCACATTCACATTCGCCTTATATACTTTCTTGGTGAAATGGTTATTTGGCGTAATTTGATCAAGTAAAGTTAATTTAATCTGTTTTATAATATACACAATATCGACACGTTACCAGTGATATTAACCAACTTAAAATACGGATTTAAAGCAGCTTATCTTGGTATAACAAGTAACATTTAAAAGATCTAAAGTTTACCACTCTTTCATATCCAAAGAACATGCTTAGTTGAACCTTTTGGCGTTAACAGAAATAAATACCAAAATGTCGACTATTACTAGGTTACTTCGTGTATAGTAAGTACCGTAAGATAACTAAACGAAGACTGTAAACAAACCCGCTGAGCCACACAAATGTTATACGAAACCGCAAACCTCAATTTGAATAAACCGTGTTTTTCTTTGAAGTAAACATCTACCGAAATAAACTAAAGTGTAGTTACAGGAATATCAACGACAAATAAATGGTTTTATTCTCTTTGTGGTATTCAGTTGCTAAAAGTTAGCCCACAAAAGCTTATAACGATATTGAATGTCGATATCGTGTTGTGTTTGAGTACGTGCTGCTCGTTTGATCGACGGGATTAAACTGACGGTCAATCCAGCGGTTTCGGGGTTTTAAATATATGCCACTAGATGGCGAAAGGTCGTCAAGGGTGTTTCAATTATGCTCTTTTAATGAAAACGGGCGAGGGTTTCAAAGATTTTAATTTTATTAATAGCATGTGGGTTTGGCTAAAATTGGAAGAAGTGCCCATTTCTTGCTGTGGGTGTTAAGGCGATCAAGGGTCTTTTCGCTAAATGGGTATTAGGGTCATAATTTAATTATACAGCCACTTCACATTAATAATTTTAGATATCAAGTAAACGATTTATGAATGTTGTCACCGTCTAGCGTGTTTAGATAGTTTTTTATAAGGTATCAATAAAGATTATACGTCAGCATGTTGTTTCTGTTTAAAACGAAGTCTTTTCCACTATTTTATTATGATATTTACGTACCACGGGAGAAGGACTGAAGGACTGCAAATGCTAAAAAAAGGAAGGCACCAATAACAAAACTTACTACTAAGCCGATCTTTAAATAATAATTATTAGTGGCTTTACAGGAGTAAAATTCGTAACTAAATGAGTTGGATTTTTACGTCACAGATATTTGAAGCAACGGGACGCGTTGACGGATCGAGAGTCATCGATTATGCGTTTAATGCATCGGATGCGGTGTTACGAACGAACAATAGACGTCAAAGGAATTGTGGTTATGGCACATGAGTGCTCATAGATATTTTCCTCATGGAGATTGAAATCTGAGCGATGTGACTCAAACCATTTTTCCATCCATGCACAATTCGTTTAACAACAAGCACGAAAAGTATTCTATGACAAAGAGTATCTACTAAATACTCCATTAAAAGAATATCAATGTCAAAAATACAGCAGTAGATCATTTTAAAAGCGCTTTTTCCAATGTAAAACAATTTTACTGAAGCATATTTCATCATTCAACGTTAGAGCCACGTTCAAACTCTCGGGCACAATTACTGAGCGAACTCAAAGACCGCCCATACTTTGTTATAGCTAGAGAGACCGGCTTTTTATACCCGCCTCCCTCGCTTCAGCCTGTAATTATAATTTCAGGTAATTTCTGTTCACAACTCACGTCCAACTTGCCAGTTTTAAATAAAATGTAAATTATTGACGAGGTTTTTTGTAGTAACTACAGTGCCATTTTGAACTTGACAGAGTTAGTTAATTTAAAAGAACAGATTTTGGTATTGTATTGTTTCAACTGAAAAATATTTATTTATTTTTCGAGTGATACTAAAGACAGATAGAAATATTTTTACATTGCAAGAACTGATTCTTATTTGAATAGAATACAAGAAAATAATATCTGACATAAAATAACAAGACAACTTTCTACGAAAGGAGTGCTTGTTAAAACAGCGGCTGCTCCAGGACTGTATTTACAATAACGTTAAAACGCCATTTACCTACCTACTCGACTATCATTCTCATATCTAAAGGATCCAGTTGTAAAATATTAAAAGTATTTTAATATCCATTCAAAAAGGTAATAGACATAATCTCCTTTCATTTTGCTCAACAATGCTAAACTTTTAATTAAAAAAAGAATACTCGTGTTGGTACCAAAAAGTTTATACGTACATTCCTATGAAGTTTCCCGCGTTGAGTCGGGCCGCGTTAAAAATTTAATCTGGCCATCATTCTAGGCTAAAATTAGATGCGACGGCCGCGGATCCCCCTCTCTATTCCTGTTAAGCACATCACTAGCCCGATTTTCATTTAAATCAAATCGGGAATTCGACGTTTCCGTTTTTGTTTCGTAACTAAAGGAGTTGGATTTTTACGTCACAGATATTTGAAGCGACGGGACGCGTTGACGGATCGAGAGTCATCGATTATGCGCTTAATGCATCGGATGCGGTGATACGAACGAACAACAGACGTCAAAGGAATTGTGGTTATGGCATATGAGTGCTTATAGATAATTTGATAGATTATCTAGCGAGCGCTCATGTCTGGTCTCGACAGACATATTATTATGTGGATGAAGATAGGCGAATAATTTTACATTGTGAATCGGTATTGGCAGTTGGCAATTTAATCATTATAATAAAATTAACTCTGTTACCATAAGCTATGTTTTCGGTCGACAGCCGAGTCAAGCAAAGCGTCGCTCGAATAATGTAGGATTTCTACAATACGGATTCTGACAATTCGCCCGGCAGACAACTACAGGTTCGCTTCCTTTTTATATGTTATCTGAAATATAGTAGGAGAATTGTAAAGAGAATTGTACTTCTATCCTTAAAGTATAGAAAGTTGTTTATAATTTCTATGCTTCTATCGCTTCACGGAAAATATATTTAAAGACTAATATCGGGAGTCTAATACCGTATACATGTGATATTTACACAATTTTTGTAATGTTGCGTATGTGACTCTGACTGTGTACAATTCCTTCCTTCCTTTCGTTTTTCTGTTTAAAAATATTCAGTAGCAGCTTTGAGTCTAAAACTGTGCTTGGTAAACGACATTTGCAGACCGTCTGTTACGTGGCACATAAAAACATCGTTTGCGAAATGTGAGAGTGCCTACCCTTTGGGTGACATAGGCTATGATTATGTATTACTAAATTCTATTTCTATATCTTAAAGACGTTTCAAAAAGTATAATGTCGTCGTAGTTTGAATTTCAATGAAGCTATTTACACTTGACATCGCTAAGAATTCGTTGTTTTGCCATTCGCCTTATTTGTAATTGTGTAAGAGCAATTGTCTTCTTACGATGCTGTTATTTAGTTAACAAAGCTTATGCGCTGTTATGCGCGGATGTAATGTCGATAGACAGGAAAATGAGCATTTGCTATAATCAATACACTTTTGTTCGTGATACTCGCTCAGTTTTTTTAACTTAATGTTACATACGCGCATTGTAATTAATTGTTTAAGTTGATGTTTGTAGCGATACTTGCGTATGTTCTGCATAAAAACGGTAATCGCTTGTACAAAATTTTTATATCGTGTATCATTATTCTCGTTGTATTTTTAATAAAATAACTCTCACAGATTTTATCGCGGCTTGTTTGATTACGTGAGATAAACGATTTTACATCTGGTTATACACCAAATATGTTTATGTTTATTTTTGTCTTTACTTATGTTTTATTTTATTAGCTTTTCTTAATTTGTTTGAATATTTTATGTTTAATTAAATTATTTATTAAAAAAATAAACATTTTCTCTTCCGGCCTTAAATATTAATCAATAAATAAACCCTTTCATATTAGAGCAATTTACTTCTTTTTTTAAAGTTCTTTATTCAAAATAATTTTTCATTTTTATTTCGTCTTAAATTCTATACTTATTAATGTTTATGGTACGCAAGTTTTTTTTATATTTAAATAATCTTAATTGTATTAACTGCCAGTGTGTTACTTTAGTTACTTATCTATGCGTCGGATGGACGCACTTGTTTACGTTCAGTAGAAAGAACATCATTTAGATCTGACCGCTCCGTTGAAAGATTAGCTGGCTAACACTTAGTTAGATTGGTTTTTCGGTGTGTTTATATATCTTTAAGTATCTTTAACTTCATGTTACTTTTAAATGGAGAAGACTCCTTGTTTGTTTTCGTTAATTTGATGCTAAAGAGTAGTGTGAGATAATTTGTGGTCGTATATGTGTAGTATTTGTGCAGCTGTTAAGAATTTTTGTAGAGCATGTGCTTAAACTTTAAATATTACGCGGATAAGGTAGGTTGTTTTTCTTGAGGGTACGTTGATTTTGTTATAATTGAGGTGATGATCAGGCAAACGTTCCGTGTGTTATTCAGCAGATGTTTGTAACATCTGTATTATTAGAGCATTGCCGCTTTGTTAAAAGACGAGCGAGAGATATCAGTGCTAATGAAAGTCATTTCTGATAGCCTGCAGAGAGTTTAAGGAATTACTGTAGCCCCAAAAAACATAACAAAAGGTTATTTGACAGCGATCTTCTAGAAAGTAAGACTTAATAATTATTTCTGCTCTACTATCTTGGTTTAAATGAAGACTGTTCTATGCATGACTTCTCTTATAATTCTACTTCAGTTATTTAGTCCTTGCAATATTAGTAAAACAAATAAATAAAATACGTATCCTTACTAAAAACTTAGACTTTAGGCAAGTATTATGTCTGAGGCAGTTCTTTTTATGCAACATAAAAATGCATTTATAATGACTTAGAAACATATGGTCAGCCTGATGTTACCACAGACTATGAACACTTGCAATACCAGAGGTACCTATCACTTGGACATCACCTAGCTTTCAAAACAGACTACGCTGAGCTGCAAGCAATTAGACAATAGTCACTTACTGACACCATCGCCTCCTCAAGTAGACTGGTACCCCGCTCGCAGTAGAAAAGCAACAGAATGCTGTGATCTAGCAAACAATATTTTTATCACCTTTAGTACATAAAGTACATATACCCGAGATACTTGGACAGATTTGCTAAGTGTAATGGCCGACAAGTAAATCTTTCCAGTTTTTAGGTAGTTGCGTGTTATACTTCTGTAAGTCCCACATCACTCTCCAGGGAAGTAAGGAAGTACTTATATCGTGTACTTAATTGATTTCATTAAAGAGTTTGCTCGTAGGCTCATCAAACAGCGTAATGGGCATGTTGCAATTATGCTGTGTAATTAAACGTGGCGACTTGTGTGCTGGGCCTTGTTTTAAAGATAGCCTATGATATGTTTGGCTAGATAATATGGTATTTTATATGTATAGCTTTATTTACTGACTAACTATGCTAGCTGAAGCTAGCTGTGATTTTATACGCGGGAACATGTCATCCAAGCATTGCACTTTAAAATGTATGATTCATTGAAATTAAACACTTTATACGGATTTTGTCGCGTTGTTTATTTTACTTTAAACACTTTTATTACATAATTTTGAAAACTCTAACACTACTATTATTGAACTTTACTATGCTATTTAATTTAATTAAAACTATTTGTATTTAAGTCTACACCTTGCCCCGACGTTTCGGTTGCTTTACAGCAGCCATGTTCACGGGGAGACTAAGTAAGATGGTAGTTTTGTGTTTAATTTCAATGTATAACATTCGCGTAAACTTAAGACAATATTGTGTATGATTCAATTAAATCTATAAATTGCCTAATCAAATTAATACATTTTTTTTAAAGACATTTCCCTGTTGTAATTCCTGTGTCGCGGGGACTTTACAAACATTCATACAACGGACACAAAGAACACCCAGACTCGGAGAATATTACTTTTTTAATATTGATTTATTATTATTTTATCTTTTTGCCATTGATTTTAATGTGAATGCCTATTTAAATGTATTTATGCCTATTTAAATGTATCACATTATTAACTTACTAGATGTTCCCGCGGTTTCACCCACGTTTATCGTTACTGCGCCACCCCCGTGGGTCGTAGCGTGATGGTATATAACCTATAGCCTTCCTCGATAAATAGGCTATCCAACACTAAAATAAATTTTTAATTCGAACCAGTAGTTCCTGAGATTAGCGCGTTCAAGCAAACAAACAAACAAACTTCAGCTTTATAATATTAATATAGATATGACATTATAGATTAAAATTGTATAGATTGGCATGCCAAGTGGTAGAATGTACTGGCTTTTATGTAATACCAATTTCATCATCAATATGTTACCTGCATTCTTAGCTAATAAATTTCTGATTCTGATTCGGCACAATCATTTTTTTATCACTCAAAGTGTTGTCCCGTATGGGATTTGAACCCACAACACTCGACGCAATGACAGAGGCGACCACTTGAATCTCTTCATCATCCATGCAATCACTTATGCCTCACTTATGTTTATTTGTGATCCTGTGATGTCGAATATAAAGCGTGGGCTGTTATTAGGTTTTCTAGCAGAAAAACACAGTAGACAGTGATGCTGTAATAATATCTGTCCTGTATATATAAAACGCCCAACTGCTGGGCTCAGACCTCCGGCTAGGTCATAGCCCACCACGCTTTCTCAGTGCAGGTTGAAAAACTTTACACATCTTCGAAAACATAATGAAGAATTCTCAGACATTCAGGTTTCCTTACGATGTTTTCCTTCACCGTTAAAGCAAGCGGTAATTAACTTGAAGGATCGAACTCGAGACTTCTGCGTGGCAATACTGGCAGTCCAACAGTCTCTCACTAGGCTTTTAATGTAAGGTTCAAAAATAGCTGCCGTAAAGCAACCTTTTTTTAAGTATGACAGTTTATTATCCACAATTTTGACGGAATACATAAAAAATGCTTACAAATGATGTAAGTACCTTAATGGAGCGAGTTTGTCAGTGTTTACACAACTTTAATTAATCTTTATCATTCTGACACAGAGGCAGACGGTTACCACACAGTCACACATAAATTTTTCAACGCTCTGAAACAATTTCGACGGGTCCTTTCACTCAAAGAGGAAATAACAAATCGTCTAAGCGGCTCAGCCGCCTTGACAGTTTTTTCCCGCCTTTCGTTTTTTTTTCGGGGCGGTGATGTTCTGATTTATTGCGTCTACAGCCAAAGTATTGGGCTCGCAACAGATGTAAGGGTGACTTTGAATTTTTGTGAAATCATAATTTCTTTTTGTCAGGTGTTACTTTACTGCGGTAGTTTATTTGTAACTACGATATTGTTTTCTAGTACAATAACGTTTGATATGTTTTTTTGGTATTTCGGGTATCGTTGCTTCAGCGGAGCAAGTAGTCCTAAGACATTTTAATGAATTCTGTAGAAGCACTTAACACACACGAAACATGTAAAGCAGTTAATTCACATGTATGATGATAATAAATATAGAAATTCACTAGCATCAAAATATTCTGACGACCAATGAAGGCTACGAACGGTTCGAAAATCTCCAACGTACAGTTATCTGGTAACTATCTGAAGAAGGTCACGATACTCTTTGCAAGCACAATACTTTCATCGCAAGAAAGTCTTATTGTTATTCTTAAGACGTAATATTACCAAGTATTGTATAATTTAAGATACTTTCTTACATAAATATTTATTACTTCACATTACGAACAGTTAGTGGAACATTATCTGAAGAAATGCAATAGTAAAAGTTTGTAAGTAATATTAAAATTTGTTGGCTAATTATTATGTGATATGCATGCAAGCGATTATGTATATCTATGTTTTAAAACTGTAATTTTATAAAGATAATCTGTTAGTTTTCTGTGAAACGTATATGTGACTGCTTCATGGAACTAATATGCGAACGACTGTATCTATCCAGTCTCCTGTGAGCTTTTGAATCTGGGAACAAATAGAGTTATTTTGTCAGGAAATTCTCTGAAGAAGCTTGGAACTCTTGATACGATTTTAGACTTTGCTTCCATTTAGGCAAAGTAAACTCAAATATGTAGATCTGTTTTGCCTAAGCCTGTCTTTACACCTCCTGTATACATAAAGTGACGCTTTTACCTTTATAATTAGGATGACAAAAAACTCGCAATCTGTCTCAAGGTAAGCGATTACCATACCTTGCAAGAGGTACCACACGTACCTACAAGAGAGGAAGACCAATGCTTCCCCATGAACAGCACCGAGTAAGTTCAAGTAGCACACCAATTCTACTCACATAAAAATGAAAGAATATGTAGTGCATAAGGTTCTTTGGCCACAATATTGTGTAGGATAGCAGTACCTTCGCCGTCGAGTTTTAAGTCTTGATAGAGGAATCGATGTGCTCTATCACGTAAATGTTATATTCTATTTAATTTACAGAAGCTTTTGTCAGATGTTATCCCCATATAAATCTGGCGCGAAGGCATGACGTGAAAAAAATTGTGTTGATCCACGACATGGTTTATCTATGTGCCAAATTCCATCCAAATCCGTTCAACAGTTAAACGTGAGGGAATAACAAACATCGAAACATCTTCACAAACTTTCACATTTATAATATATCAGTTCTGCTTGGTAGAACAGACATCATTCATTGCACTAACGTTGCAAAATAATATACTTAGCCGGAAACCTATAAATTTTATATCATTTCATCAGGAATATCGTCGATTTGCAATATTGGATTATAAATTATATTTATTATCTTTTGCAACTTGAGGGCAGGAAGTTGGACTGCACGGATGGTGCTGTCTAATAAAGTGGTTTGATTAGACCTATCCATGTTAAAAGATGGCCTGATTCACAAATTTACATTTACGTAATACTAACTAATATTATAAATGCAAATATGAGTTTGTTTGTTTCTTTGATACGCTTTTACGCCTTAATTACTCGATCGGTCATCATGACATTTAGCGTACACGTTGTCAGGGGAACAAAAAGGACATAATTATACTTTCATCCAGAAAAAGTACTGCCTCTAACTTAACCTAACCTATATTTACGTGACGGAAGCGAAGCAAAATGTAGTTGACAAATGAAGGCGTAATTCCGAAGTAATTTGGAACAACTTTTCCGAATTATTTGTGCACTGTTGTATACATACTCGTATGTATTTTCTGACAAAAACGAACCGTAGCTGCTTAGAGAATAGAACTGTGCTCGGCAGACCTATTACTAGTACGTTAGATCTAAAACTACGAGTAGATCTGGCAAAATGTCAGTCTAATACATTATTACCAACCTCTTTGTTGATATAGACGTGCAACACTGTATGCATATTTTAAACAACAAAGCATTAATTGAAGTGTAGTATGCGCACAATCTCGTCATTACCCAAGTTAATGAAGACTTACTAATTAAGTTTGCGTAAGGCTCGTTCTAATTGATTTTCACGCATTTTTCGCGCGGTAAACTGACCGGCGCGCGGCAGCCATTATCGCGGCTATCGTGTTACGCAACTTCCTATAAGTGGTGAAAAAAATAATACGATATTTTGTTCCCGCCATTTTAAGTGCTCCATTTGTACTCTGTATTGTCTATGTGTATTGCCATTGCGGGGTAAATTTTTATAGTCTGTAACGTTATGTTAGTTGATTAAAATTGCTTTTTATTAGCTGAATGGTTTGTTTAAATTGATATTGTTTTGTCTCGTTGGTTCGAAGCAAAAAAGCAACATAAGCGTTTATTTTTGTTTGGTCGGGTAAAGAGTTTTGTGTTTTCTGTTAAAAAATCCTCTGTAGAAACTTGGAGTAGTTTCCGCTAGATTTAAATAAGATCTTATTAAGTGCATTCCGTTGGCTTATCTACGGTTGTTAACTAGGCAGAACCTGGTCACTGAAGGCCGGCCTGGTCGGTGATGGCTTAAATACCGCCCTAGAATTCTAAGCTGGCACTTTACATCCTGGGGCAAACACTAGAAATTTCTGAGATGGGCAGGGGCTCTTATGTACGCTAATGGTAAATCCTGAAAACTAGACTGGTGAAATGTTATTTATCTGTGCTCATCCTTGCAAGCTTGAGTCTATTTATTATATTTTTTTATAGAATGTAGTATACCAACCGCAAAGTAATAACAATTTATTAAAATCGTTTCAATTCACTGTTATTTTTGCTGGGTAATTTGCAGAAACGAAATGTCGGAGAAAGGTGGTCTGTTTCTAAGTAATAAGATTTTTACGACGGAAATATTAGAGTGAGGTATTCGAAATAATATTCTTCACGTTGTAGCTTGTACTTATAATAACGCTTACTACTGCTTACAGTTTCGCCTGTGTAAAAAAGTGTCGACATTCATAATGAAAGTATTTATCTATCTATCTATTGACAAGTTCAGAACTAAGGTGTAATAATACTTTAATTCTATTAAGTTTCAGGAGCACACTGGCAGCTAGACACAATGAGTTTTTAAGTATGATTGGTATACTAAGACTTGACAGGTTAATAAGTAAATATGACCATATCTTTGTCATTGTCTTCGGACCCCTAGAGCAAGAAATAACGCTTGTCTTGTAGTATCTGGCTTCCGGCTGATAAAAGTTTTTAAGGGCGTAGCGAAATACTTCAGAACTAAATAAAGAAAGACAAGTATTACCGTTTTACTGAAATTCATACTCGAAGAAATTAAATTAACTAGTTTAAATTATTTTTTGAAATTTGCTGCTATCTCGCAATTGAAACATATAGTAATAATATATAATATACTCTCATCCTGGACAACGTATACCCACACACGTGAAGCTGGGAGCGGCAGCTTGTGCAATATGCAATAATAATTCTTATTATATAGCGAGCATATCTCCACAAACATGAAACTAAGAGACTTACCAAAATATTTCAATGGCCCAAGAATCGAACTCGCTACTAGACAACATTCTTTCCTATTGAGCCAACAAGTAACTTTCATAAAAATATCTTAACAAGCACGAGTGGAACAATTTTCTTTTCATTTCGATGTAATCGTAAAAGCGATTCCCGCTTTAATATAAGAAGTCATTATCTGAGATTGTTTATAAATATCAGAGGGGAAGATACGCCTCCATCTTGTCTAAATTACTCGCCTGTGTCTGACAAATGGCGGCGGTGTGTACCGTTTTCCCTGAGACGCGAGTTACAGAAAATAGAGAAAACCTATGGTTATCTTGATAAAAGACTTTTGAGTTTGCTTAAAAAGACCAACTACCTTAGTGTAAGACTTTTTGGTTGATTATAGTTGCTGCCTGGAAAAATGTAACTACGTTACTTATACTTAGTGTCAGATTTACTACCGAATACCTTAATCCTGGCTTAGCGATGATTGGTTTGGATATTCAGAAGCTATAAAGTCACCAACTAGCGCCTCGCTCTAACTTAACCTGGCCCTATAATTATAATAATATACTTTAGAACAACGTACCTTTAAATAATAATATAATAATATTAGCCCTGTATTAAACTGTCCCACTGCTGAGCACGGGTCTCTTCTCACTGTGAGGAGGGTTAGGCCATTGTCCACCACGCTGGCCCAGTGCGGGTTGGCAGACTTCACATATCTTTGAGTACATTATTGACAACTCTTAGACATGCAGGTTTCCACACGATGTTTTCCTTCACCGTTAAAGCAAGCGATAATTAACTATTTAATACGCACATAACTTCGAAAAGTCAGATATGCGCACCTTGGGATCGAACTCGAGACCTCTGCGTGGCAATCCAACGGTTTCCCACTAGGCTATATATATTACCATTAAATAGTAAAAAGACATTTTAAAATTAGTGCAGTGTTTCCGGAGATTTCCCATACACACAAACTTACAATTTTTTTATTATTAGAATTAATGTTAAAAAGCTATACCGCACGTTATTACTATTGCAGGAGCTTTCCTTTAAAATCAATTAAATTTCCTTTTGAAATTATGTTCTTTTGTAATAGGCAGCGTTTAATAAAGTTCGAAGAAACCGCAAAATGTACTTAGAAATATTGTAACTACTACACTACTTGTCCGAATTGTTATACACATTCAACGGAACAGCTATTAATGATCTGTCACAGACTTTCCTGAAATATTTATAAAGAGTTTGTTTCCTTGAAAGGAAATCCTGGGAACACGCATTTACTTCACAACGATTCTGGAATCTTCATAAATACACAAATAGGTTTTAATAGGCATAATTGTATTTGAATAAATGCATATCTCCAGCAGTCGTCATAGATTTCCTTCGCCTCGTTATTAACTAGTACAGTGTCCAGAAGTCTGGCAGCATAGCCACGTTGAATAGCAGTTCTTATACATTAAAGGTAGCTTTCTGGATACGGGAGTGGTCATCGCTAGAATAGGTATCACAAGACATTATACCTATAATGTAGAGTACCTACTCTTAACATTTTCTGTATAAGACATCCATATTTTGTTAGCTAAGTATGTTTAATAATAATACCTAATAATAATAAAATATTTATTGAATCCAAAACATATGAATTTAAACATTGAAATCCCACCAAACTGCTTAACAGTTTGTCGGCAGGCACACTCATTTATAATAACTACATACACTTCGCTTAATTATAAAATAATAAAACCAAAATTAAAAACATATTGCATTAGGTACCATTACACACATTACGGCAACTTGAGGATCTACACGTAACAGTTATCTATGATGTCAGCAAGTAGCAGTTTCTTTAGCTTGAGTTTTAGAGATAATTTACTTATTTTAAAATTCATGTCTCTAAGCCATCTACGTTTGTTATATATTGCAGGGATTAAATACTTGTTGGTTCTACTTTATATTTACATATGTATGTTGTGCATAATTTGGAGTAAGCCTGCTATATCAGGATCATTGCTAGACTGTAGAAAATCCTCTTTAGCAGAACGGCTGCGAAGGATTTTCTATAATAAAACGCCTTCCAATTGTGGTATTGAAGTCAGAATCTCGTGATCTATTACCATAAGCGCAATTTATGCAGCGACACTAACGGGGCTAAAATCTTCTTTGCTCCATTCTCGACAAAATATGGTCTAATCCTGGTCCGAAAATAGTCGCGGAAATAAAAACCTAACACAGAGTTTCTTTGCGGTTGTGTTTTAAACAAAGAATATATTAAGGATTTGTCCTTGGCCTTATTCATAGTGAAGCAGATACAAAAATAGTTTGTATTTTGCATGACGTCATGTATTTAAAGATAAATGGAATTGCGGTTCCTCTGCCGTCATGAGCGCCCATTCCCGGAATTAGTTAAGAATGAAATAAATATTACTTGTAAGCTAACACGTTAGATTAGTACAAATTGAGACTGGCATATTTTTTGTCTATTTGCCGCTAAAGTGATGAAACAAATACGTTCTGTTGTTCTTCTAAATATAGAGTGCTCCATTACTTAGCGTTAGTGACGTCAGTGCTAAGATGGTACGTGGGAGTGTTTTGAAACCAGATAGCTGGCTAGTTTTGAGGTTAATTCATTTTCTACGTCGATATGAAAACTAATATTATATCCTTTTTTTGTCTTTTCAGGTAATTTTCTGTCAAGTTTGGACAATTATGGCGGTTTTTGCGTCATGATCAGGAAGAATGAGGTGACTTTTCTTAAAATATATTCAGGTTTATGGCACACAATACATAATGTCAAGGATAACATAAAATTGGTTTATAAAAAGGTTATGAAAATAGTACTTTTTAAATCCTTGGTTATTCCTTTGTTGAACTTAAATTAGTTTAGTTAGTTACATTATCACTGCGGTTATTGTTATTGCACGTATTACGCTTAGGTCTGTATAAGCTGCAAAGGAAGACTTCATTTCATCTTATTTATTTGACAATTTACTTTGTACGCTATGAAGAACGTGCAGATATATATATATATATGTATAATATGTGTCCGAGATCTTATGCAATGGAAAGGAAAGTAGCATGATCTTTTTACTGTCACGTTCAATAAATAATGCCTGATCTTTGCGTCATGCTAGTAAACGTTGAGTTGTCTTTTAAGCAAAAAGACATTGTAAGTACACCTGGATTCATTGTCAGGTAAATATAATAGTATATTTTAAGTATAATACAGACATAGTATCATGCTTCTATGCTCGTAAGGGTAGGCAAAGATGTATGTTTTACATACATACATACATACATACATACACGCCTTTTTCCCAGGGGGGTAGGCAGAGACTACGGATTTCCATTTGCTACGATCCTGACACACTTTTTTGGCTTCATTCACTTTCATCACATTCCTCAAACTATGTTTTACAGCATACGTAAGGAGTTAAGCCTTTTACATAAGCTTTGTAGTTAGTTTGTACTAGAATCTGTGTGCTAGTGAGAATTCTTTACATATACATATATTTTATTCTTTCTATATGTACATATTTTTTTTATATTTATTTTATTTTGGATTTTTATCCTATACGTATATGTCAACCCCATAATAACTTATTACAAAGTAAATACATAATTTATAACATTTAAAATAATACTTTGAAATTAACTATTTTAAATGAGACGAATCACTGTTGAGCAGCTATTACTAAATGGCATAATATTTTAGTCTCTTCAGTTGTTTGTCTTGATAAAATGCCTTGAATTAGACTTTACGTATTTGTTGAGTATTTTTATCAAATGGATCTGCTGTTTTATTGTCTCTATGAACATCCATTTCGGGAACACAGTAAGTGGCGGTACAAACAAAGTGTTGTTCTTCTAAAAATAGAGCACTCCATTAGTCGTCGTCAGTGACGTCATAGTCTACGATATTGTGTGGGCGAGTTTCATTCAACTTGACACATTGTAGTAGGTTCGTTTCAAAGACATAAACTATAGATGCGGTCTACTACTTCTCAAAATGGCCACTTTGCCGGACATTAGGTTCTAATCCGACACACAAAGTTGGCTTTGGCGTTGTCACCGTCAATTTTAAGATTTGATGTTGGCATCACATCCTAAATTTAACTGCACTGATGGCTTAGTTGTTTAAGTAGTCACCTCGATACTGCCACTGCGCCGAGTGTTGTGGGTTTGATCCCCACACGGGACAAACATTTGTGTGATTGACAAATAGTTGTTCCAAATCTGGGTGATCTTTGTGTCTTTTGTTTTTAATAATAATAATAAAATCTTTATTAACACACTTATTACAAGTAACATAGTAAATATACAGGTTATTGTACAGAAAAGAACATCATTATAATGTTTTGCTGGTACTTAAAATAGGATATCCTGTGCTGTAAGTACCAGCAACCTTCCAATGTCACAGATAGCTGATCTAACCAATATTAATTATGTTTGTAAAGTCCCGCTCGAAGCAGGAATTGTTCTTAGGAATTAATCCTGGGTCCTTTAAGCGGGGCGTGAAAAAGCATCTTCTCAGGCGAAGATGCTTTGACAAAAGTAGAGACCTCAACATCGCCTCAGCTGCTATGAGGTCGTGTGGAGGCCACTGCTCTTACACCACATGACTGTTCATGCCATTAGGCGAAGTGTGGTCATTTAGACGAGCAACATAAATAAATAAATATTCTTGGATTTGTTTTCTTTATAGAAAGAAATAAGATAATTAAAACTAAAGTATTATCACGCTTACTCATATTGCAATTTGTACACTATTGTGCCCTGTTTTATGTGTGCGCTCACTCTTTTTACTAACATCAATGATATAAATCTGTAGTTCGTTTGACGGTTTGACAAGCAAAATAAAGATCTGCAAATAGATCACGGGATCAAGTTTTTTAAGAGGGAAATAATCTTTCTCGGTACGAGTTTTGGTACTCGGAAAATCTAATTGGGAACCAGTCACTGAAAAATCGCTGCTAAGTGGAGTATTTTTTACTCATTTAATTTTCATTAGCATGTTACTTTCTGACTTTAATTAATTAATTATTTTAATCTCTAATTAGAGCTTGCGAAACGATATGCTTGAATAGTTAAGTACTTTGCTAACTACCAGCGTTATAAAAATAGCGCTCGCTATCTAATACTTACCTACCGCTTCTTTGAATAGCTCTCAAGTTCTTGATCGTTATTTGATTGATTATTAACCTTTAATCAACGGCTTGGCTGTTACTTAACTATTTAACTAACACTCAACGTTCTTTCTTTACTTTTTCGTTTATTCAACGTTGAGTAATGTTTAGACGTTATTTTTTCGGATTAATCGCTAGTAAACAGTTAAATATGTATATTATATGAGATTGTATTGTAAAGGTGTATATTTTGAATTGCATTAGGCGGCGAGACTATTGTGGTCTATAAAGCACATTTCAGGACCACCTACGATATCTATTATTTTTGCAGAAGTTCACATTATTTACTTAAGAATTTCTGGCACAAAAATAAATAATAATACTTCGAGATTCCGTTCTCGGATCAGGCTAAGTATTATTATTTACATACCAAGACCTCGGCTGTAAACATGAAGACGTAATTCCAATGAACTATTAACACAACACAAACATACAGACAAATCTCCATAAAATAACTAAATCAAACGTACCATAAATGCAAAATCTATTCCCGAAAGCATTTCACAAAGGTCTCAAGTGCTCTCACAAGAGGTCAATCTGCACGTGATGTCATGTGACAGCCACGACGGGTCCCGCACACGAAGCTAACTGTTCTTATCTACGGCTAGCTGTTAACCCGTGACTTTGTCCGCATGGATTTTTATGTTCGCAGCGGTCTAATTTTCTAAAATAAAAGTAGAAAAAGTTCCATTAAAATTGGTCCAGCCGTTTCAGAGATTTGCCGAAACAAATAATTTAAAATGGTATTTTCTATAGGTTCTGTTTACCTATGCTTAGTCTGGCCATAAATACCGTTACAATAAAAAAAAAAAAGAACTATTTTACATTTGAATTTGGAATCTGTTATTCTTATATGATTATATTTCATTGTGCTTTCACATTCGCGCGCCAATCAAAAAAGAATTTTCGTGTAATATTTATGGCAAGACTAGGTAATTTCGTATGCATTTAGTAAAAAGCTTATATTTTGACATTACAAACAGACACTTCAATTTTATTTATTTGTATATCGGAGTTCGTCGTGATGGTTCTATTGTATAATACGCTATTGTTTGAAAAGTCTTAGGTTCAAAGATTGTGGATACAGTAATATGGTTAGGTATACAGTTCTATTGACTTCAACATGGACATATTTTAAAATTGACTGCATAAATGCCACGAATTGTTGTGTCGAGTCTAGATGTACTTTGTGTCCGTTAATTATATGTTTGTATTCTGTATGTGTGGATGTCCTATGACACACGGCATGATTCTTAGTGCTAGAGTTATCATTATAAACTAAAATAAAATAATAAACATTAATATACGCAAAGATTTTATATGTTACATGTTAATTTTGTTCGATAAAAATAAAAATACTAATCAATATACACTGGACCGCAAAGAAAAAGGGTCGGTTAGAAAATCTTCAATATCTTCAAAAGAAACAGACCTAGCTGTATGAAATAAAGTCTAAATTAAAGAATATTTTAATGTGCTTAAATGACTTAGTATTTTGTGTTGCTCCGCGAGCTCGCAATACTGCTGTTATGCGATTTGACATACGATGCGATGCTGCGGAATATTCTGCCATTCCTCTATTAGAGCATCTTTCATTTCACGTAGCGTGATTGGCGGCGGATTCCGCTGCGGTACACGTCGTCCCAGTTCGCCCTATGCATGCTTAATGGGGTTTAAGTCGGGGCTGCGTGCTGGCCACCCCATGTGTGTGATACTGACTTCTTGAAAATAGGCAAACACTATCTGAGCTGTATGCGGGCGGGCATTGTCTTGCATAAAAACGGCATTGTCGCCCATGTACACTAAAATGGACCAACGTAGTCATTCAGAAAGCCCTCACGTGAACAGAGTCTCCGCCGTATGGTACTTTTACCTCTATACAGGCTTCGTTATAGCGCTCTCCCGGTCTTCTGTACACTTTTTTCCTGCCGTCGTGCTTGTATAAATAAAATCTAGACTCGTCTGAAAACATAACTCTTGACCAGTCATTCAGACTCCAATTTTCGTGTTCTCTACTATAACTCAAACTTGAGTTTCTGTGGTGTCTTTCTAGTTTTGGGCCATTTGCAGGTCTTAATGGCTTTAAATTTGCTTCAGCCAGACGCCGCCTCACTGTATCCATACTCAGATTGTTTCCTCCAGCTCGTAAATGATGATTCTTTACTTCAACAGCCGTAAGAAATCGATTTCTCAAAATTGTTGACACCATATAGCGATCCTCCCACGCCGTAGTGCACCTTGTTCAGCCTGTTTCTGGTCTTTGAAGATTGGATCCAGTTTCATGGAAACGCTGGAGTACTCGCTAAACTGCAGAAAGAGTCACACCAACAGTTCTCGCTGTATTTCGCTGACTGTGCCTCAATCATTGTTAGGATCCTGGTACATTCTTCAGGGGTTAACGTCATGATGATTTCAGAATAATAAAATTTATAAGGCAGAGATACCATATTTATAACTTTTTATTGCAAAATTAAAAAAAACGCGAAACAATTGATTTGAATTTTTTGGTACTAAATTCAAAAAACGACCATTTTTTTATTCAGTTTTTTTATACAATTATCAATAATAAATAAAAAGGTTTTATATATTATTTAATGTAGCATTAAATATTATTTAATTTAGTATTTATTTCATAAAGTTAGGTCAGGTACTTTTGAAGACATTGAAGATTTTCTAACCGACCCTTTTTCTTTGCGGTCCAGTGTATATCGTTTTCATAAAAAAATACATTCACGCACTAGGAATAAATCCTGTGAGGCAGGAAACTATCAACCAGTCAAACAACATACACGAACCACACAGACTTGGAACAACTATTTCTGGACCACACAATTTTTTCGAAACCACACCAAACCCATTGACTGTGGCGAGGCGAACACTAATCACTACGGCCTCCGTGCAATCACAAATATACTAAAAGTGTAACAGTTTAGTAATATAAGTTTATAGTAACAAACAAGTCGTCAAGTCGCGGAGTTGCCCTAAATTGTTCTCTCCAAATAAACCAATGTTCAAAGCACCTGAAACTGGGACTCGGCGTAAATAAAAACTCACATAAAAGTACACTTGTTGCTAAAACATTTCCTAATCGCGTAACAACATTGGGAAGAGCGCTGAGACGTTGAGGTATTGTGCAGCTGGTTTTTTAATTTCGGTCAAGTTATTTTAATTGTTGCATGTGTGAATTGTGTTACGACCTATATAACTTCAACGAATTTAACTAGAAGTAGGTAAGCACATTGGGAATCGCATTTAAACTTGGAATCTCACTTAAAGTTGAGCAACCAAACTGGAGGTTGACCTAGCCGGTTTGGTTGCTTAGCTGTGATCAGCTGTAGGGTGGAAGATTGCATGCGAAGAATCTTGTGTTGTGATTCCGCGTTTAAATAGCGTGTCCAGACAACTTAAAAAGCGCTATGCTATATCCAGCAGTATGATCTTTTCACGCTGCGATGTCAGCACAGCAACCTTTTTTTGAAGGATGGGACGTAGTGTCTCTGATTCTGTTTCCTCGGATTCTAATTTTTATTTTAAATAAATACACCGCCCTAGCCATGATTCCTGTGTCACGGGGGACTTAACACACATTTAGCCAACGCACACAAGCACACTTAGACCGGGTAAAATAATTTGTGAATCACACAAATTTTTGTACCTTGTGGGATTTGAACCACAACACTTAACGTAGTTACAGGCACGAGGCGACTACCTAAACCAATTCGCCATCTATGCAGTTAAATTTAACTGCATAGATGGCCAATTGGCTTCCAACAAAAACTTATTAGGTTTTTCTGTTAAGAAATCTCAATAGCACCCCGGAGTTCGGAAGTTGGTGGTGTTAGACACCCCCGTGCCTCGGAAAGCACGTAAAACCGTTGGTCCTGCGCCTGATCTCTCTTCGATCGTTCGGTTCATGAGAGTGAGGATACAGAGAGTTTACTAGCGTTCGCGGACACGCTTGTGCACTATAATATCTCCTGCGCAGATAGCCAGTCTCCGTTAAAATGGGCCGCTGCGCCCGAAATTCGGCCTGGAGGACATTATTATAAATTGGCTGCCGCTAATTCATTCATCTAATCACAGCAGTAGTTATTTGTTTGACCGTCTATTAACAAATCCTGTATTGAACTTCCTTTAAGATACCAGGTGTCAGACCTCACTCAATCATTTACCCAGCAGCCCGCAACATTCCTAACATTACTTATAAGTTATAACACGTAACAAATCGAATTAAAAACGGTTTTCAAACTGAACATTCATTATATTCTGTTTCCTTTCATATTGTTGTATTATTACAGGCAGTTAGTGCCAGCCGTGATCGATGCGTCTACGTGTGCTACGGTACTCGATGGTTTACTGTTGCGTCGAATTCTTGACGTTTTATCGTCGAAACTATTTGCGCGCCAACAACAATTATTGTTTGAAATTGTAACGTTCGAATGGACGCCATTTTTAAGTTGTTTTGTGAGTTCGGTATTTGAGTTATTTGCTAATTGATATGCGAGTAAGAGTTGAGCCAATTAATATTGCTTATAGGTTATGTGTATTTTGTAGTTGAGTTTCAGTGTTATACAAGTATAATTGAGCTGAAAACTGTTTGTTTCTTACATACTACGTATTATGCATGACTAAATGATGCTGTCATGATATTTTTTAAATATATTTCTCTCACTAGGAGTATTTCCTGTGTCGCGGGTGACTTTATAAACATTCAAACAAAGGACACAAAAACACCTAGACACGGCACAACCATTTGTGGACAACACAAATTTTTGTTTGGAGCAACACATAAGTCTGTCTTTAAAGGATTAAGCAAAGTTGAGCGTTAAATTTATTTACTAACCAATCGAGACTCAGCAGCACACCGGCGGCCAGACACAATAGCATTTGAATTATGTATAAAAATACAATAAACATGCTATTTCTTGGGATGCCCCAAGAAATGGCATGTTAATTTAATGGGATAAAAAAGTTCCATCGATAAAACATCGTTGGAACTATTTTCGCGCCAACAACAATTATTGTTTGAAATTGGAACGCGTTCGGCGAATCGCCGCCATTTTTGAGTTGTTTGTAAGTTTGGTATTCGAAGTATTTACTAATAACGTTACAAATTATGTTGTGCGCACTTATACAATGGATTACGTCTTTCTAGTATGAAGTTATCCATTATTTGGCTTATATAATAATATTTAAAGTAGCAAACAGCAATTGTATTATTACAAAGTATTAAGTATGTTTATACTTCTAAACCATAAGGCAAGGTTCTGTCATCTGTAACACTCACTTTTCTGTAGCTATGTTTATGTCCCAAATAATAGGGTGCAAGGCTAATATTTAATATCAAGCGCAACTCGATATTCCTTGCCTTACTGAGCAAAATTTATACTAATATTATAAAGAGGAAACATTTCATTTTTCGTTTGTTTGTTTGTTCGGAAAGATATAACTCAAAAACTACGCAACCTATTTAAACAAGTATTTTACCATTACAAAGCTACAGTATCACCGAGTATTATGTTACTCTATAATAATTTACTTTAAAAAAATGTTCGTCCCGTATTAAATTTGGATTCTTACGTTTGGCGTCTATAAGCACAAATGCACTACTGGGTCAAGCCAAAGAATCGCCATTATACCTTTTTTATTGTAGGCAATTGGTTGTATTACTTTACATTGTTGGCAACACAAACTGTGATTAAATAACTTACAAAAGGAAAGCAGATAAAAAGAATACTTAATTTAACTTAACAGAGATAAACAGGGAAGGTTATCTAAGGGAAGTCCGTGATTTTAAATAAGAACTCATTACATTTCAGACGTCGTGCTAAGAAGGACCCTCGTGGCGCTCCTCCTATCTCGAGGGATTTATTTTAACGAAGCCTACAATTGAGTAAGAAACAATTCAATTGAACTGGAAATAATAAAGTCAGGTCATTTAAGTCGTTCTATTACTGAGCAGTGTGAAGGAATGGCGTTCTCGCGAACAATAAACTGTTCATAGAGCAAATTGCGAGGGAAAAATACTACATTCCATTTTTAAACTTGTGCTATTTAAAATAGAGTTCAAAGTCAAGTAGCGCTCGGTATAGCACCTGTGACGTTTAAGGCGCTCCATAGACAACTGACAGCTTCCGTCAGTAATCAGGTCACGTTCCTTTTTCGAAATGCGCGCGCTTGTCGCGTTCGGTTCACCGTAAGGCGAGGCACATACTTACTATTTTTAATCGAAGAAATACTTTATAGTATGTCAAAGTTTAAGGCAATGTATATGATTATAGATACGATTTACGATGCACTTGCTTAAAAATAGAATAAAAAATCCAAATCGCTTGCGGACTCAATAGCCGAACAACTATCAAGCGACATCTCAAGTTGTAACGTATTATTTGGTCGACTAAACAAGCGATTCGTATCTATTTAGTTGTGGTGTACTACATTATAATTGTGTCTTGCAAGTAGAACAAGGTAAATTTTACAATATACATCAATATAATACTCGTAAATGCTGAATAAGTCAGTCAGAGCTGTTTGTTTTCCTCAAATAAAATGGGGATCTCTATATACGGTGCTAGAATTTCAAAAAAATTAATGTAGAAGCAGAGCCTAACTTTTGAAAATAGCATGTATGCGACAGGCCTAAGGGCAAGAAATTCTATCGTGTGTGAGCCTTTGTACGCCGTGTAAGGGGCCTGCCCAAAATAGAATTTTATTGTGCCCTAATACGATTTGCCTTACTTTCCGTAAGACCAGCACTTAGCGATTTACGCAACGGACTTAAACTGACGACTTAATTTCACCTAATAGTGGACGGAATGAGAGTGGAAGCTTTCATCTGATTTTTTATAAAATACTCTTTTCACCCGGTCCGCCATTTTTCGCGCCAGTGGTTCCATCCCGTGGTAACACAAAAGCTGTGAACGATTATGGACGTGAGGCGGAATGTCGCGGAGTGTAATAGAGTCCCCGACGTTCTTGAGACTGCGGAGGTTCAGTAATTGTCTAATTTTCGTCTTTTCTGCTTAAGTGAGCACTTGGAACAGCTGTACAAGTATAATTTTCGAATAGTTTCTCAAAACTCTCTGTGGATATTTTAATAAAAATGAAAAGAAAGGATGTAGTCTTTGGGTTGCGTTCTTGAATAAATGTAAATTCAAATCATGACAGTTTGAAGAGAGTTGGGTAGTAACTTAAATTGGAGTTGATAGAATAAAAAGTGTTCCGAGCTTTATTAAAAATAACATTAATTATTATAATTTTGGCTCGTAAACTTAGTAGGTATAATTAATTTTATGACAGGATACTGACGAAATCCTTTTTTCCCTGTTTGTGAATAAGGTATTTACGCTATGATGTTGGCGGCAAAATGGTTGAAAGAGTTTTAATTAAATTTGAAGTGAGGTGTGTTATGAATTTGTGAATGTATGTTGTAGATATATAATAATTCAATGAGTTCGTGTGGAATACAGAATATAATTAATTTAAATTTGTAGTGTCACGTGCTTTTGAAGGCTTTAATTGCAACAAGTAACTAAGCCTTTTTACAAAATTTAATGAAATATGGTATGTAGTTTTAACTTTGAGAAAGACCATAGGGTATTGGAAAAGGATCAACCAATGCGCATCTAATTAATTTTGATTTTGATGTACAGTATTCATGTGCATTTAATGTTTCTTTTTATGTACTACCTAGCTCTGGCCCGCGGCTTCGCTTACGTAATAGTAGTTTAGGTTATGTTAGTAACAGTTTTTTTTTAAATTAAATATATATAGTATGTTCCTTGGTGATAATAAAGCTTTTAAAGAGTGTTTTTTTTTAATCGGTTTAGTATTATTTGTTAAATCATTACAAACTAACAGAATATCAACATTTTCTTCTTTATTAGGTTAGATAAACAATTATTATTATATTATGTTAGGCGAAGAATTAAAATAAGATAATATGTGAACACTTTATATAAAAGAATTTGCTGGTCCAGTATTCTAATGTAAACTTAATTATGTTGCGTTTTATACGAAATCTGGAACACTTTTACCAGAAATTCACTACTCGCTACTCCACAAAGATACGCTAAAATTGCACCGAATGTATTTATTTACCTCGCGGTATAATTTACTTTGCGCGGTAATATCTAATTACTTAAATAAACAAAGATGAACTTAATTAAATTGTAAATGCGAATATAATGAATACTGAGGTTTCGGTTTTGATCAGATATACTTACAGAAATTAAAGATAATTGAAAACTGGCAATTCACGTTTTTTAATTTATTTTTTTAACATTTTCGACTTGCTGGTATTTTTGTTAATCCGTCTAGATAAGCTAACTGTTTGTGGCAGGATTGGGTTCATGTCGGTAGTGTAATGGCGGTGATCGAATCCACGACCTTTCAATCGCAAGTCCGATACATCAACCATTAAACTATCGTTGTCTTATGCGTCCTGTGCTATGTTTAGTCGCTTTAATATTTTTTTTACTTACGTAAGTAATATTTAATTTGCGAATTATAATATTATTTGTGTGAGCGCGTATTGATCAAATTAAGAAGAGTACGACGCTTTTACAACTGTCGTAATCTGTCAGATTAGTATTTTAATCAGGCTATGTTTTACGAAATTATACAATAACTCCAAGGCACGATATTGCGAGTACTTACGACTACTATGAGATAAAAAATAATACTATTAATGAATTATACACAAACTGCATACATCATATCATAATTATATACTCCAGTATACATCAGCTACAATTTTCACGTGCCTCATTTCGCTCTGATCAAATTCATTACACGCATGTGGTTAAGAATATAATTTTTACTAAATCAATATTTACAATTTTTCTCTTAATCTATATTTACATATATACACATAACAATGATTTTTTTTATTTAAATCTCTGAGAAATACGTTGACGATTATACTAGTATAAACTGTGTCACAGCCGCCAGCGTCTTCAATGGATACAAATTAGTAGGTAAAAAGCTTCATTAATAAAACCAACGAATTAATTGCGAAACCTTACATATAAACAATGCGAACTTTCCTCAATAACATTAACATACCGCCGATAAATTAAACAGTTACTCATGCTTTCCAAAAGATTTGTTTTCACTGTTTAACTTAATTGTCAATGAATCGAATGCGCTCTGAATTTAAACGTGGAATAAGTGCAATGACACACTTGTGCGTGGCTGTTTGAGTTGCATGCCTTTGCGTCCGTCAAAGTACAATGGGGTGTCAGTGTGTTATTTTTTTAGAACCAGGTCGTATGTCAATCAGTTATTACTGTCAATTTGTCAATTGAATATTTGACATGAGGAATATTTTTTTAGCAGCTGTGTTTGGATTGTAAGCGATGCTATCATTGATATATTAGATTATGCCCATGGTTTTGCTTGTGTAAATGTTGATTATGATAATTATGTAAATTTTCTATCCCTCGGAAATAGACCTTTATGCCGAATGAGAGGTACCCTATTTCTTTTTCTGTACACCTGACAACGTGTATGCGAGATTTTATGATCATCAGTCGAGTAGTTAAGGCATAAAAGCGTAACAAACAAACAAAAAAATTCACATTCGCATTTATAATATTAGTATATTTACTTTTCTGGTGCGTTGCAGATCGAGCCAAATCTCTCAAGGAGATATGGAAGTCGTACTAACCGCAGAACAAAACACAATATTAAGGGCTTGTACTACCAGGTGGTAGTACAAGCCCTTAATATTGTGTTCTATCTGGAGGTCCAGATAGAATTTATCTATAAGATAAAAGTCTCACCATCTCTCTTTTTTAACCTAACATGAGTGAGACAGCATGCGATTTATCTTTCGGATAACTTTTACTTGTTAGTGGTAGGAGTGACCGTAAGCTGCATTTGCAATATATCAATCGGGTTGCTTCATCTAGAAATCTCTATTGACTTTCCTTAAAACAAAAGATACATCTTATCTTGTAGGAAGATATCTAATTCTTCAATAAGTAGTTATTAAAAGATGCATTATCCGTCTAACACGAAAGCCATATTGTAATTACGACTAAATCCAAAGGCTTACACGCTCATATTGCCACAATGTCACTTCAAACATAATATTACTTTAGGCAAATTTTACAAGCCCTCTATCCTAGACGATGGCATATTAAGTAATAACTTTGGCTCAAGAATTTCAATAGTGTTCAGATAGTGAGAGGCTGTTAAACTGTCTACATCTTTGCCTTACTTGACTTTTATAACTTTGCAATGTTGGCAGCGTTTTATGAAGTTTTAAACTGTAATGTTGGTATTGATTCTTTGTGAAGTAATTTAATTTTTATTTTCTCTTTACGTCATAAATAATGTTAAAGCTTGAACGGAACAGGGAACAGTGTTTGTTTGTTTATATGTATGGCGTAAAACAACAAAATCGATTCCAAAATTGCTTAGTTATTATAAGCTTTCTACTGTCTTTACACTGTCCTTATGTAACATCTAGACTATGTTCGATATATCAAACGCAGCGATGGATGAAAGCTCACCATGACGCGACGCTTGATTCTGTCTGTCACCAAACATGCTTTCTTTTTGTTTTTTATGCAGTTATTGTCCAGCTTTATAATTATCAATAAACAAATTAAACAGATTTAGTTCTTTTTATACCTAGATAAGATATGTATTCCTCAATTATGGTCGAATTTCATTGACTGGGCGAACACGTGTCGATCTCTAGCATGCATGCGGTGTGCTTCGGTAAGGTCATCAAACATATGCAAGTAATATAAAAATAGCAAATACAACTAATTTTACTAAATTTACTAGACATAATAAACTGTGCTTGACTTATTCCGAAACCGAAGACGGCTAAAATGCGCGCGAAAAACAATATACCTTACTAAATAGGCCTAAACGTCACCAACTCCTTCATCCCTTACTAGGTAGATTACAAAGGATTAAAAACCCCCAACCAGCATCATATTCCGTGCCCCGGGATTTCGCATATCGCACTCGAGTTTCAGAATAAGCCGGACCGCAAGCTTCGCAACGCGGCATTGTGTTACCGCGAAGAAACTTTACACTTGGCTGTGTGTCTTGTCAAATGTAATGAAAGTATGTTGGCCTAGATGAGGGTGTCTTTGGCCCTTGGAATTTTGCAATACACGGTTGAGGCACGATATTTGCTTTGTTAAAACAGGACTGCAGTGGTGTGAATTTGGTTTTAAGTTCGATTGCTGGATTAGGTAAAGCTGCATTTGTTTTTTAGCCGTATTAATGGAGTGCTAGTAAATCACCTGACATGTTTGACATTTGTCTGAAATAGACGTCGTTGTGATTTTTTTTTGTATGGGAGTATCACAGTCCTTGGTATCTTTCGATGGTATAAAGGCATGAGTCTATGAACGAATGTAACAATGTAATAAAATTAAGCTCGATTCAGGTATTGAATCCGTGGTCATGCTTTGACTCTATTCCAGGACAGTTGAGTTCAAATGCTCCTTATTGTTATTTATAAACTTCATACAAATCAACCCAAAAAAACTTGAATCAGGAATACCGTGATATATCATTATCAAATACCTACTGGATCAGTAGACTAACTTGTTTTAATGATTATCTATTCATAGACTTTCTGTTCGATAGAGTCGGTAGAGGTTTATTGAATCTACATTTCGCTAGCTATGTTGTAATATAATATGGGAAACGCTTATTTCCACCCTCGAACATATTATCAGACTCATTTCTGCTACTAAAAAACTTAATAACTCAGCCCGATTCTGACATCGAACCTGCAAAATCGAAAATTTACGCCAAAGGACGAAGGGTCTTCTTCGTCCTGCGACGTAAGATCTCCTTAATGACCGTTCGCTTTTGAATAATGGTCCATGTTATTGTAAAAGTTTAACTATAAAATCGATTTAAACAACAGCAATTACGTGGAGACAAACCATAGTTATTGGTATGTTTTAAATGCATATCGGAACACCATTACACTCCGTGTAATATCTTTTTAATAGTCGAAGCTTGATGTTTGTAGTTAAAACCTTTTCGTTTTATGTATTCAAGTAAAAGGGTTTAAATGATGATGGCGTTTCACCTTTATATTGACTATTAATTGTAGTCATTTTAAAGCGATGTTGTCTGACTGTAGGGCAGAAGTATAGAAATCTGCTTCTTCTTAACTGCTGCAATGGCATCAATACCTTTCAAAAATACCTAAATAATATTTTTCTTGCCTTCCCCGTTGTCGCAGTCCACTACTTCTTTTTAATAATTAGACCTATCGAGACATAAAAAATTTGACGAGTACGATAATAATAATATAATTATAATAATATAATTATATAATTATATTATCGATAATTCGAATCTTGTTCAATATGTCATTGTTTTTTTCGAATGATTATCGAATTTGCAAAACGCGTTTTGAATAAAGGCCAAAATTTATAATCTATCTTTGCATTATTTGACTTACAAGAGATAGACATTTGACATATGGCGCTATATAATAATGAAGATATAGGTTTTGCAGATGAGTGGATCATAAAGCAAAGAAGCGATAGATGTGTTATTAATTTGACTGTAAATCGTTATCGATCGTCCTGATAACCATTTTGTTAACAGTTGTAACTGTTTCTTATTTCTTAATTTTAAAGCACCCACTGCCCCGTGCAATATACGTAAAAAGGGGTACAGTGTTTTCTTTTCACGTATTAATATATTGATATATGATAATGTATCGATATTACTAATCCCTTAGACATTACATCATTCATTCACAACCTTCCACCCTTAACTTTGTTTGCTTAAAATGCTTCTATACTAAATTCCAAATGTCTCAACAGTAAAATTATTTCTAGTTACTTAGTAAGTTACGATCTTAAGTAGTTTAAAGAGTGTTAACAATTAAAACGGAACGAACTATTCGTTTATTCTGTAAGACTAAATTCTTAGCCAGTCTGTTTATCAACAGGATTTATTCGTCCGCGTCTGGATGAACAATTTAAAAGAAAACATTCCTTAATCCCAGCGCTGAAGGAAACGCGCCTTAGGAAGAGTTTATACTGAACTAGAGATGTACTTTTACATCTATTTAAAATATCGATGCTTTTATTATATTACACTAGATTGTGCCCGCGGCTTCGCTCGTGTTAAACTAAATTTCAATCCCTCGGTGATAGTACTTTTTTCCTGGATAAGAAGTATATGTTCTTTTCTATACCCCTGTCAACGTATATGCAAATTTCATGATGATCGGTCGAGTAATTAAGGCGCGATAGTATAATAAACATACAAAGTTACTTTCGCATTAATTATATTATTAAGCCTGTGACTGCTTTGCATGAGATTCAGGTTCGATTCCCGGATAAGGCAAAGTGTTATGGGTATTTTCTGTAATGCATCTCAGTAGCAGTACGTAGTTTAGAACTATGTTCATTAGATGGAAATACGTGGGACTTAAAATTGTGGTAGTCGTAATGTGGGTGTAAAACACCTCTGGCAATCCTTGCCGGGATTTAAACGTGATTAATCTATCTATGTAATATTATAGTTTAGGTAAATATAATTCACACATTTGCAAACTAAATCAATTACCCGGATTGCAATGGTAAGACTGGTAAGGTAAGTACCGGCTAACTGCTTTATTGGACGGTACCTACTTTACCTGCCAATGATGGTTAGCAGATAGTTTAATTATATATGTATGACTTTAATACAAACACCGAAGAATTTTTCCAAAGAAAACTCAAATTACGAATTATATTTGGTTTTATTATTTTTAATCTTGTTTTTCTTGGAATTTGTACGCACAGCATATGTCAGTTTTGTTTTTATTATTATTGTTTGTAGTAAGTAGTTACATTGTAGGTACTGTAATAATGAAGATACTTTCTCATTATATTTAGCTTGAAACCTTTTAATGATTATATGAAACTTGTATCAAAAAACATAATTTGATTATGATTTTCATCGAACAGCGGAACGCCATAAAAACGGCTACCAAATTTTTTACGATACTTCGAATGAAAATACATTGACGTGTCGAATCGATTATCTTTTCGAGATAACGATTTAATTGGATATATACATAGACTCACGCCAGTTTTACGGAAGGCTAGGCAGATACCACAGTTTCCACTTGCCATGATCTTGGCATACCACTCTTCATTCGTTCACTTTCGTCCCATTTATTATGTACGCTTGTATTGGTCTGATTTCTGTCTCGCACAACAAAATTGTGGCATGAGCTGTCGCCTGCAGTAATTCTGGACCAATACAACCTTCAAAACTTCAAGAAAAGAGCAAAGCCTTTTTAAAATGCCGGCAACGCATTTGTTACTTCTCTGGTGTTGCGGGTGTCCATGTGTGGCGGTAATCGCTTACCATCAGGCGATCCACATGCAAGTTTGCCCGGAAACAATAAAAAAAAGTTTCCTTATACTCCATTTGGTTAGGTACTTAACTAAAAGTAAACAATCTTGATGTGACTTTTTACACAAACACATATTAAACAAATAAACTACTGCTTAAACTAACGGTTCAATTGATTTAGTAATCGTTATTGTCGTATTTACATTGATACTTAGCAGCATTTTATTTATAAACTAAGTTTTTAGATAAAAATACACATCAAGATCAAGTTCTCACCGGTCATAAGAGCAATTCGGATGTTGAATGACAGCCAGGCCAGAATTGATATTTTACCTGTCCATTGGCGGAATTTGGGAGGGTAACACTGGAGCACTTATCATCTAAGACTTAAAATTGATTTTATTTGTGTTTATTTATCATAATTGATTGTAATTAATATATTATTTATATTTAGAATAAATAAATTGACTAATTGAAATGACATTTGACATTATTATAAAAATAGGTTAATATTGCTTAAAGTTTCTTTGAATGATTATTAATGTTGAAATTTCTTATTACTGAGTAAACTATAAAATTATGATTGTATGCACTAACATTGAATTACTAATTTGTGACAATCTACATTATCTCATTGGGTATATGCCTGTATTGTCGGCCTCGATGGCGTAGTGGTTAGTGTAACCGACTGCCACGCCTGAGGTCGCGGGTTCGATTCCCGCACAAGACAAATATTTGTGTGCATGAACATGGATGTTTGTCTTGGTCTGGGTGTTTCTATGTATAATATGTATGTATTTACAAAAAAAAAAAAGTATATATGTATGTTTATCCATTGTCTAGTATCCATAGTACAAGCTCTGCTTAGTTTGGGCTAGATAGTGTTGTGTGTATGTAGTAGAATATTATTATTATTATTATTATTATATGTGAAATAAATAAATAAATAAGATTGTTTACCTTTAGTTAAGTACCTAACCAAATGGAGTATAGGTATTTTGTTTTATTATTTTTGGAACACTTACAGCTAATAAATACAGTTAGAACATTAATAGCTAAATATGGCCAAATAACAAGTTTTCATATATGTACACATTTATGTAACTTAACCTTTAGGGAACGTACAACTTAACAATAATTAGGAAACAATTATATGTACACACCAATTATTTCAAGCGATTGTTACCGCAATGGTCACCAATAAGCTGATCACTGAGGGTACTTTTCAATTTCGCGACACTGGTGGTGTAAAGGTCGATATCTAAATCCTGGCATATTATGTAGCACATTTGGCTCGCCCTATGTTAGGTATATTAAGAAGTATTTTGTATTACCTTTTGCCCGCGGCTTCGGTTGCACGGGAATAGTAATTTTTTCTTATGTCCTATTTTGTACCGCCTTCGACGGGTATACGAAATTTCATGATGATCGGTTGAGTAGGTAAGGCTTGAAGCTATTACAAACAAACTAAAATAAATATAATCTTGCGCTTTTGATACATAAAAAACATTCACATTAATGTTGTTTTAATTTTTAATTTATTGGAGAAGGGGAATTATTCCATTTGAATACCAACTATCAAACACGAGTCCTGCTTGTAAATACTTTTCAAAAGGTATGTGAATACCTTACATTGTCCCGTTAATATCCGTTTTCTGTAACATAAATCATGTCAACGTGAAAATAAAAGAAACTTTCTTTTTTAATACAATATAATAAAGAAATTGACTGTTTTGTTTAACACGATGTATTACTGTCAACTCGTATTTATATTTATAACGAGTATATTAAGATTGCCTTGGTGGCGTAGTCGTATTGAGTGCAACTGCTGTGCATGAGATCTAAGGTTTGATCTGCACCCGGTAAAAGGCAATATATTCGCTCCCTACGTGGGACCTATTATAAATAGCAATATGTAAGTGTAATGCACTTCTGCCTACCCCTTCGCGAATAGAGGCGTGAGGCGTTAAAATTAACCTGTTGAGTCACACCGGTGACTAGACACTATATATTTTTAATTATGTCTCGTATTCTAAGACATGGCAGATTATTACTTATTAGCTTTTGCTCGCGGCTTCGCTCGCGTAAAAGTAGGTAAGGTTATGTTAGTAACAGTATTTTTAAATAAAATATAGCCTATGTTCCTCGCTGTTAATACAGCTTTCTAAAGGTAAAAGAATTTTTAAAATTGGTTTAGTAATTTTTGAGCTAAATCCTTCCAAACAAAGAAATAATCGAATCTTTCCTCTTTATAATATTAGTATAGATGATAAAGCAATACAAAATGTAGCGAATGTTTGTTTTATAATAGGTATTAGCAGCATGTGTATCACTAAGCTAATACGGTAGGGAATTGTGATGTGTACGTGGCTTTATCCAGTGCATCCGATGAAGGAACTAAGCTTGGATTAACATCGGTTTTACAGCAACAACTATAGACGGCACTATCAACTATACTTTTCGAGTACATTGACAGGATTATTTATTAAAATATAATACTTTTATGGAGTGTTTAGCTTCCTGTACTTAATTATAATAACAACCTGCCTTATTATCATTGGGCACGCATCTATTCTCTGTATTAGAAGGGTTTGGCCATAGTCCACTACGCTGATCCAATGAACCCGCATTGGCAGATTATACATATCTTCGAGAACGTTTTGTAAAACTCCCAATCATGCAAGTTTCCTCACGATGTTTAACACGCGTATAACTGCGAAAAGTCGGCGTATATAAGGGAAGGTCTATCCACACATATCTGGGTTGTGCCCGGGACGTGGAAGGACCGTGCCACGTCACGGGCTCAAAAAAATATCAGTGTGTACATTTTATATGAACTCGTTCACACACGTCCGTGACCGGGCCGGCACACTGTAGGCTGGATTTCGGCTTTCATAGACATCCGATCAGTAAACTCGAAAGAGGTGATTTCTTTGAAAAAGTGTTTACCACCTCTGTTCTTATTATGCAATATATCAAAAAATTCCAAATAATTTAAAGATTAAAACCCTGAAAAATAATTAGGGCCAATTGTGCGAGACCGGAGATATATATTTTTATTCTGTCAGCTCCATACAAACTTTTGAATAAATATTTCTCAGTGCGCCATTTATAAGTCTGTAATATAATGATACAATTTTGGAGTATTCGGTTAGTAGTTTGTATTCGGTCGTCCGAAACATATGTTGGCATAAAAGTCACCGCTTTCGAGATTACTGATCGGATGTCTATGAAAGCCGAAATCCAGCCTACAGTGCGGCACGGCGACGGAGCTTCAGTGTACTAGCATGGCCACGGCCCTGTAACGTCCCGGGCACGGCCCTGATATGTGTGGATAGACCTTTATGGTCTTTCGGGTCAACGTATTTCTTTTAAATAAATAATCCACTCCCGCATGGAATGAGAATGAGCCATGTGTGGCTTTATACATACAAGTAACGAACAGAGTTAACAGGCTTAGAAGAATTACTTTACACAAGTAACTGTCCCGTGTGGGATTCGAAGCCACATCACTCGGCGACTGCTTGTCTCTTACGCTACCCATGCACTCAAATAGTAAATTCGTACTTCAATAATTTAATTATTGTTAATTTCTTTTACAGGTACAGTTTAAGCTAATCATGAAGAAGGTTTTTAAATCTGAAATCTATTTGAGAAGGTAACTTTATATTTGGAGATACATAAGTGGAGTTAAAAACATACTTTAATTATTTACAATTAGAAATCTGTTGGGGAGAAGTGTAATTTATCTATCTCTAATAAATTATCTTATATTTAGATTTGTGATATATTTTAATGTACTGATCGGTCATTAAGGTTTGCAAACAATTTCAGTCTCATAGGTTAGGTTTAAATGGAGCTGAATCTAGTTTTATATTTATTTTTTTGCTCTTCAAAATGATCACCCTCCGCCTGATGGTAAGCAGTCGTGTGGTCTAAGAGCAGTGGCCTCCACATCGTCCTCATAGCAGCCGAGGCGATGTTGAGGTCTCCACTTCGACGGCCTGAGAAGGTGCTTTTTCACGCCCCGCTTAAAGGAAGAAGGAAACACGTGCCTTGGCAGAGAATTTCATGCCTTGATCGTTCGACAGTATGGGTTGTATAATGGTAGTACATAAATTGCGCGGACGGAGGAGTATGATTTGGCACAATTATAGTTTATATGGAGAAGGAGGGGCGAATTCTAATATTTTTATAAAATATGCATTTATATTCATATTAATGGAAAAACACTACACGCACACAATCATGCATTTCGACATTGTTCGTCTGAAGTCGTACAATTCTTTGTAACTATGGTTACCTATACCTTATTTATATGAAATGGAAAAAAAACAGAAAACAAAGTAGCAAGCTTAGGAATTTTGGTCGAATTTTGACCGCTAGGCGACCGCTAGTATGCGTAAATATGCCTATGAAACTAGAAGTAGTGTGCCTTGGTAATTCCATGTTCAGTTCACTCGCATGTCCTTGATCAGCCAAAGTACTTCTAAGACGACTCCCGATTTAGGAGCGAATTTTGTATCACATGTATACCTTTAAAAACATCTGACAACAGACGCAAAGAATACCCAGACTTGGTTCAACTATTTATAATAATAATAATAATAACCTGTTGGCCATTAGCCAACAGGTTCGCCGTAAACAAAGGGATATGGCGGCATGTTGGATAGATTATAAGAAAGCGTATGATTCGGTGCCTCATGCATGGCTTTTGAGGGTGTTAGAGTTGTATAAAGTAAATGCAACTCTGCGCACCTTTTTGAAGTCATGCATGGGGCAATGGAAAACGGTTCTTAGCTATCCAGGATGTCGACAGATCCCTGGAAATGGCGAATTTATAAAAATTGAGCGGGGTATATTTCAGGGCGACAGCCTGAGTCCTCTTTGGTTCTGCCTAGCATTGAATACTCTTAGTACATTACTAGAGGGTACAGGGCTAGGTTACAGGTTACATAGAGGTGGTGGAGTGATATCCCACTTGTTGTATATGGATGACTTAAAGTTGTTTGCCCACACTAAATTACAGTTGATGGATTTACTTAAAGTAACTGAAACTTTTAGTAAGTCTATCAGTATGGATTTTGGTGTGGACAAAT
This sequence comes from Catocala nupta, assembly GCA_963675205.1. NCBI lineage: Eukaryota > Metazoa > Arthropoda > Insecta > Lepidoptera > Erebidae > Catocala > Catocala nupta. The sequence continues at coordinate 27,878,353 of OY776093.1, forward strand.
GTGCTGTCATCCATGTAAAGCAAGGCAGGATAGTGGAATCCGAAGGAACACAACTTTCGGATTCCATTAACCTACGATCGCTTCTTGTAACCGATACTTACAAGTACTTGGGTATGTCACAGGCGTTAAGTATCAATGAGGCTGACATGAAGCAATCGCTGCAGGAGCGTTTCCTTGGTCGCCTGAAGAAAGTTTTAAATAGTCTTTTATCAGGTGGCAAAAAGGTGTGCGTTTGTAACGGTTGGGTCATGCCGGTGCTCATGTACTCCTTTGGCATACTTAAGTGGACTCAGACTGAACTGGATGCCCTGGACCGGCGGGTCCGTACACTCTTGACGGCATACCGTATGCATCACCCACGTTCGTCTGTGATGAGACTGTATATCCCGCGGAAATGTGGAGGCCGAGGCTTTCTGAATGCCAAGGCCCTTCATAACCGCGAGGTATGCAACCTCAGAGAATACTTTCTTCAGGCAGACGTGGGTATGCATCGGGATGTAGTTGCTGTAGACATCGGACTCACCCCGCTCAGTTTGGCTAAAGAGAACTGGCGCAAGCCTGTAGTACTTAGCACTAACGATCGCAGGGATGTATGGCAGAGCAAGGAGCTTCACGGTAGGTTCTACAAGGCTCTATATGGAGCTGATGTAGGTCTATTAGCCTCCGTGAACTGGCTACGTTTCGGTGACCTCTTTGGGGAAACCGAAGGGTTTGTCTGTGCTATTGCGGACGAAGTTATCAAGACGAATAACTACCGGAGATATATCTTGAGGGATGGTACGGTTGACATTTGTCGGGCGTGCCACCTACCTGGTGAGTCCCTCAGGCATATAGTTTCCGGTTGTTCTCGTCTTGCTAACGGCGAGTACTTGCACAGACATAACCAAGTAGCCAGGATTATTCACCAGCAACTTGCTCTGAAATACAAACTTGTAGATGTTGAAGTGCCGTACTACAGGTATGTAGCTGAATCAGTTCTTGAAAATGGTCATGTCACGTTTTACTGAGATCGAACTATCATCACAGACAGGACTGTTGTGGCCAACAAACCTGACATTGTGGTGATAGATCGATCAGAGCGCCGCGCATTGATTATCGATGTCACCATTCCACATGACGGCAATCTCGCGAAAGCTGAAAAAGATAAGCAAATTAAATATCTCGATTTGGCTCGCGAGGTTGTCGACATGTGGGATGTTGATTCGGCAATCATTGTGCCGATAGTCATATCTGTCAATGGTCTAATAGCCAAGAGCCTCGATCACCATCTAAAGAGGCTCGCGTTGGGTGCTTGGATCAAGGGTTTGATGCAGAAGGCAGTGCTTTTAGATACAGCACGCATTGTGAGGAGGTTCCTATCTCTGGAATCCTAACCACCGGCAGCTTGGACCCTGTTCCCGATGCCGGTGGGGTACCATATATTTTATATTTTTAAATGTATTTTTATAGATATATGTATATTTAAAAATGAAAAATATATTGAAAATATTTAAATAAAGAGAATAATAATAATGATAATAATCTTTATTTCCAGACACATGTTCCATATACAAATTTAATTTATATTTACAACAAATTAATAGGCACAAAACTATAGACAAGAATATATTTCAATGACAATTCAATATTTTGCATTAATAACAAAACTTTAAATAATATTAAATTTAATTAGTAATAATTTAACCTTTAATAGTATTATATAATAAAATAAAAAATACAATTAAAATATTTAAAGAAATTAATTTAGAAATCAAAAAGCAATTAGCTTAGAAATTAAGTAATTACTGCACATCTTTACGCAGCTATTTCTAACCATCTTTTAAACACTGTGGTGGTATATAATCTTCCTGCAAGTTCTTCAATTATTTTGTTTCTACACGTGCCAACTCTGGCCATAAAAGATGCAATTCGGCTCCGTTGTTTGGCATTAAAAGTGTTAAGTCTTGCCTCCAAGAACATTCCAGAGGCACTACAGTACCGTTTTTACCCCATAAGATGTCTAAAGATGTTGTTATATTGCATTCGAATACTGTCCAAAGACCTCTTTGTATACTCAGTCCAAAGATGACATTTATAGATTACACAATTTTTTGTCTCGTGTGGGAATCAAACCCACAACACTCAGCGCAGTGGCAGGAGCATGTCGACCACTTAAACCACTTCGTCATTCGTGCAGACACGTAACAAGTATTTATAAAATAAAAATGAATATTGAAATTAAACTACTATATACGGATTTTATCGCGTTGTTTATTTAGCACTGTATTACAAAATTTTGAAAATATTTCACTTCTACTACTATTGATTTTATTTTACTAATTTATAAGCTAATAAAATTATTTAAACTATTAAATCTATTTATTTTTGGTTTACACTTTCCCCTACGTTTCGGTTGCTTTTCAGCAGCCATGGTCAACGTCACGGAAACGTCGGGGAAACCGAAACGTCGGGGAAAGTATGTAAAAATGAATAGATATATATAATATTATATGTCGGCCTCGATGGCGTAGTGGTTAGTGTAACCGACTGTCACGATTGAGGTCGCGGGTTCGATTCACGCATAAGTCAAACATTTGTGTGCATGAATATGGATGTTTGTCTTGGTCTGGGTGTTTCTATATATAATATGTATGTATTTACAAAAAACAAAGTATATATGTATGTTTATCTATTGTCTAGTTCCCATAGTACAGGCTATGCTTAGTTTGGGCTAGATGGTGTTGTGTGTATGTGATATAATGTAATATTATATTATTATTAATATAAACGCAACGAACTAAAACCAAAACACTTATAAAGAGAGTGTCTTATAGTAGTGTCAAAGTAGAGTCCAGTTCAGCATATGTCATACGACGTACGAATGCCTGACGCTTATTTTCAACTAGGCCCTCTTGTGATTCTCGGATATAAACCAGTAATTAATAGATTTTTTAATTTCGTTTAAAATTTATTGTCGAAATATACACAAACGCGAGGGAAGCCGCGAGCAACATCTAGTTTTGACATATTTTTTAAAGAATATGTGTCCGAAATTAACTAACTGTAGGTAAAATTATTCGTTTCTTGAATATAGGAACAGCCTTAAGGCGCGATTCCACTAGGCAACTCTTGCATGCAAGTATGACGTCACATTTGCGTACAAGGTGCTTGCATTGGAAACAAGTTTTCGAGATTGTGCAAATTGCACGCAGGTTTCACTTGCATACAAGTGAAGATGTTTAACAATTGAGTAGGTCATCATGGGAGGAAGACGTGCTCCTCAATAAAAATATTTTCTCGTGCGTCCTTAACAGACATTATGTTTCGATAATTTGTACAGCGATAGATATCATGTTTCTTCGAACGTTACGTTAATTTCGAACGAGTGACGTGTACGCACACGTCACTCGTTCGAAATTCGAAACGTGTCACTAACGTTTGGGTGTACAATTTGCAGGTCATTTGAATAAAAATATGTTCAAGTTCAAACTACCCCATACAATTTGTAATGGTTTATTCAGCATTCGACCTTTATGTGTCGTGCCGAATGTAAAAATATGCATTCGCCCCAAAAATAGTTCCTCAAATGCCCTGAAATTTAGATAAATGTTAATTCCTTAACGTAATTCCTTTTTTGACCCAAATGATGTTCCTTTTCTGACCCTTTTTTTTTGTATAGCAGATTTTGATGTACCGTCAGCCAATAATATAAAATACCTCCTTAATTTCTCAGCGAAACTGGGCTTATGATTGCATGACGTCACGAGCCCGACTTTGAAGAGATTCAAAATAATTTTTAAGATTTTTTGTTTTGCTCACCATATGCTCAAAAATGTAGGACGAAAAAGGAATATTAAAAAAGAGAGGCGAATGAGGAACATTTTGAAATGTGGAACGTAATGTAGGGGCGAATGCGGTACAAACCGTTGTAACTTGTATGCAGGTTTGTACATGTTGTATGCAATTTGCAACTTGCATACAAGTAACTTGCCTAATGGAATCGCGCCTTTAGTGATATAAAAATATCTACTTATGTCGACCAACAATGTGTTACAACATTCTCATGTAACAATGATAACTAAATCATTATCTATCGTTGAATAGGATCGTAAAAACCTAACGAGGTAGGTATTAGAACTGTATGTAATTGTTATTGGTGCCAATTCTGTTGTCACAAAATTCTCTAATCTTAGCTAAAAATCTCTAAAATTTAATTTAGTCCCTGTCACTTTTAGCGATTTCAGAATACAAAATGTCGTTTGACAGGACTAATCTAAATTTTAGAGATTTTTAGCTAAGATAAGAGAATTTTGTGACAACAGAATTGGCACCATTGTGTCTATTACATTGTATCAAAAATCTAGGTTCGCAATCTCCCATCAATTGAATTGTCAATGAATACCATTCTTTAGTTATAGGTTTACCAGATCTTGAAGTGTTACATTATAATGTTAATAGTATTTTAGAAGCAAAATGAAACGTCTGCAGGTTAGAGTCAGTATTATTATATTATATGAATATATTTTTTTATGATGATTGTAATAATAATAATATTCTATCATATACACACAACACCATCTAGCCCAAACTAAGCAGAGCTTATACTTTGGGTACTAGATAATGGATAAATATATTTCTTTCTTTTTATTTCTTACCTATTATACATAGAAACACCCAGACCAAGACAAACATCCATGTTCATGCACACAAATGTTTGACTTGTGCTGGAATCGAACCCGCGACTCCGGCGTGGCAGTCGGTTACACAAACCACTACGCTATAGAGGCCGCCATTCTTTTATTACTACTATTATTTTTGAATTGTGTTTGCTTTTGTTATTGCTCTTTGTATTTGACAATTCAGTCAAACTGTAATAAAATTAAAAAGAGGAAAGATTTGTACTTTTGTATGTTCGTTGTAATGAATAAAGTTTTTAAGATTCCTTCTTAGAAAGCCACTCCATTCAGTAGTAACATGGGCTATATAACATCACGCTATGAACCACGGGCGCAGAGCACTAATTATAAACTCGCATAACTATTAATATACTACTTTGTAAGACTAAAGGCCGGTTTTTCAATCGTCAGATAACTTTTATCTAAAGAATTAATAGGCGGTATGACATATTTTCTATACAAAAGCTGTCAAAACGTCAAACATATTCCCTAGATAAAAGTTATCTGACGATTGAAAAATCGACCCTAAACCAAATTATATTTACATTTGTGTAGCATAAATTAGAATGTATGTGATGTGGCTGTAATTTTATCCTAATTAATATGATGACCGCGAATGTAAGTTTGTTTCTTACGCATTTACGCCTTAACTACTCGACCGATCATCATGAAATTTCGCATACACCATGTTAGAAAAGGACATAAAGTACCCTTAATTCAGAAAAAGTACTTTACATATCTATCAATTAGCCCACCGCAATCCACTGCTGAACATTGGTCTCTTCCATTTTACGCCATAACAGCCGGTCTTCCGCCTTTCACATCCAGTCTGTCCCAGCTACCTTTTTCAGGTCATCGGTCCATCTGACCAGGGGGCGTTCTACCTTTCGTTTACCAAGTCGCGGTCTTCACTCTAGGACTCGTCTGCTCCAACGGCTTTCGGTGCTTCTACAAATACGGCCAGCCCATTGCCACTTCAGCTTGCTTATTCTGCGAGCCATGTCGGTAACCTTGGTTCTTTGACGGATAACCTCATTTCTAAGTTTATCCCTCAAAGAAACTCCAAACATAGCTCGCTCCATAGCCCGCTGCGTGACTCTCAGTTTTTGGACTAGCACAACCGTGAATGTACACGTTTCGGCACCGTAGGTCATAACAGGTACGACGCACTGGTCAAAGACTTTGGTCTTCAGGCATTGCGGTAAATTCGATGAGAAAACCTGACGAAGCTTACGAAACGCTGACCACTCCAACTGGATGGATGGTTACATATCTAACCTAACATATATTTACGCAAGTGAAGCCACAGGCAAGGGCTAGTAAATAAGTAAAAACAGAACGTCCCGTGTGACAGGCCTTTAAACGTATTGGCAATCGATTGATCAATCTGTGATACAGCTCATAATGTCCTCCAGACCGAATTACTAGCCATCTGTGCAGGAGATATTAGTGTACAAGTGTGCAAACACAAGTGCACTCTCTGTGCCCTAATTCTCATAGTCCGATGATACAGTAATCCGACACGACCGAATAACAATTAAAGTTTTTAAACTTTCGCGATTTGTACACACTGAGCTCACATCAGTCAACCCGTGACCACGATCGATGCAAGTCGGTCGAAACGTCGGGTAATCAATAGGTATTTATTACCTTTTAAATACTTTATCGCGAGTAAGACCCGTTGTCTAACATTATATTAAGTATGACCGAATAACAGTTGCGAAATCAGCTTTGGAGTACGGCGATAAAATGCCTCTAGCTTCCTAAACCTTTTTACTGCCCTAAGCGAGATTCGGACCGCAGATTTGTACACCAGTCACGAAACCAACAATGTTTTTGAAGTGAAAACTTCTTTAGGCGCGTTGAACACTTTTGGGGGAACAAAAAATCACGGAACTCGCGTCATCATCACCGAACGCTTTCTATGAGCTATATGTATACTGTGTATATATGTGTACTTTTTGAGCGAACAAAAAGCGTGAAACTCGCGTCATCGTCACCGTACGCTAGTTTTAGGTCTGGTGGAAATAAAACTCGTAACGTTTTTGTAATTCACACTGGTTTTATTTGGAGTTTACACGTGTTATTCCCACTGCTGTTCAACACCGACTGCGCCGAATTACTACAGACTAGCTACCTCTATACCACGTCGCTATGACGAATGAAACAAACGATAACCTCATAATGGCGGGGCATTAGTCAAATCAGTGACTTATTAAAGCCATAATAAATTGAAACTATTTAAATTACTGTAAAATATAGTGAATGCATCAAATTAATTAACAAATCAATTATAAGTTCTACTTTGTATAATTATAATTTAATATAGTACATATGTTACTGAATTAAATAAAGGTACGGTATAAATTCTAAAATGTATGTACACTAGTTACTAAGTTCACTTCTATCGGCAGTCCCCAAAGACTGCCCCGCATGTTTTTTTTTAAAGAACTACACCTCTGCTCCTGTCTCGCAGGGGATTATGCAAACATCCAAACGATGGACACAAAGACCAGCCAGAATCAACTATTTGTGAATCTTATTATAATAAAACAGAGACCTATCTGAGTATTTTGGATCAAACTAATTTGAACTCTGTTGCAATAATTTAACACGAATATATTATTAGAATTTATAGTCACAAGATTAGAGTTCGAATTGCCATACTCCCAAATTTCGAGTTAAGTCGCTGTTTTATTGAGCATGCGACATGTTATTTCTTATATAGAGATTGAACCCAATATACTACACAATGGTGGCAAGTTGAGGCAACTCTTTAAGCCATTACGCCTCCCGTACAGTCTTTTAATTTGTATTAATCTTTTTAATCTACATTTACACTAACATTATAAAGATAAAATATTTGTATTTTCTTTGTAATAAATAAACTCAATAACTACTGGACTTATTTTAATTTAAAATTCTTATTATATCAGCCCCGTACCATACCGTCTCACTGCTGGGCACGGGCCTCTTCTCAGTGTGAGAAGGGTAAGGCCATAATCAACTACGTAGAATCCACATAGCTTCGAGAAAGTTACGGAGAACTCGCAAGTTCCTTGTTTACCTTCAACGTTACACCAAACGATGATTAACTATTAACACGAACATTACTTCGAAAAGTTAAAATGCGCACTTTGTGTTCGAACTTGAGACCTCTGCGTGGTAGCCCTACGGTAACCGATGAGGCTATCCCTGCTAGTTTTAAAAATTCTTACACCAGTAGAATGCCATATTATCACTGAGTAGCGTAAACTATATAATAACATCACGCCATGAGCCATAGGAGCCGCGTAGTAATCATAAATGTGATTCCAATGATGACAGCTAATCTTAAACAAATATTATAAATACGTAAGTGAGTCTATTTATTTGTTATGCTTTCATGCCTTCACTACTCGACCGATCATCATAACATTTCGCATACACGTTGTCAGGGGTACAGAAAATGGCATACCTGCACACGGTACTTTTTTCTGGATTGAATCTACATTTACGCGAGTGAAGCCACGGAAAAATTCTAGTAAATAATAAATATAAAAATTATTATAACAGATATCTATACTAATATTATAAAGCTGAACTGTTTGTTTGGTTGAACGCGCTAATCTCAGGAACTACTGATCCGAATTGAAAAATTATTTTAGTGTTGGATAGCCCATTTATCGAGGTAGGCTATAGGCCTTTCATCTAGATAAAAGTACTTTTACTAACCTACATTTAAGCGAGCAACGCCGAGAGCAAAATCTAGTCCTGTAGAAAATCTCAGCGAGAATATGCGTTGAAACAATACGTTCTCCAAATCAGTATTGCTATATGTCTCGTGTACTAGCTGGTTAGACTGACGGGTGGAATTTCATTACCCTCGCTGTGCCGGGAGACGCTTTGACAGATGCCGAGTGCGCAACTATTCGCTAAACGTCGCCATGTACATGTATGCCAGCTCCAGATTGAACTAATGACTTATGATGTTTGACATGCATGCATACATGGTTACGTCCATCGTCGTACGGACGCCGGGGTCGGGACACAATGCTTTTATCACCGTTTTTATATGGTCAACCTGTAGGTTAAGGTTCCATGGAAAAGACGTTTACTAGGCACAGCTCCAATGGCTACTGCGTATTTTATGACAGAAAATTAAATAGGTTCCACAGGGTTTCCAACTCATAACTCCACGTATAGCAGTGGCAATCACTATCCTTGCACCATCAATGTGTTTATTATTTGCAATTGCCTTTCGAAATAACCACACTCCACCTGATGGTAAGCAGTCGTGTAGTCCACGGGCAGAGCCCTCCACACCACATCCTCACGTGAAGTGGTGCTAAGGTCTCTACTTTGACAGCGAAAGGTGTTTTCACGCCCCTCCTTTCTAGATTCATATTCATTAGATGTTGTACAATATACTGAACAGTTAGTATGCTTGAAGGGGTAGACAGCAGTATAGCATACCCTCCTGTAAAATGACCCATTTAAATAACCAAGGATTTAAACAGATATATTGTCCTGTTTGGTTAGAAAGAAAGAAAGAAATATTTTATTTTAATGAAGCATCAAAACAAACAATCAAATCTTATATAATACAAAATTTGCGCGTAACAGTAATAAATGCATTTATACATTGACAATAATAAAAATAAAACTATGAATTACTACATTACAATACATTAATTAATTACACACATTATTATATATAATATAGAATACACATTTATACGTTGAGTCCTTGCTATTCAATGTGCGTCACAGTGCTAATTAAAAAGAGAAGTTGCTCAGCATAATGCCGCACCGCTTGCGATACAGCGCTGATTTTCAGCAACACCTCAATAGTGATTAAGAGCGTCTAATACAGTACAAATTAATACCATTAAACTACAAAAATAAAGAATTTTTAATTATTACAGATAGAAAGAAACTCAGATTACAGATAAATAAAATAAATATACATGTAAATGTTTTATAACTACATATAAGAATTATAAATGAAATATTTTTACTATTGTAGATAAAACTATAGATGAAACAAATTTGAGTAAGATTAAAATACTTGGCTATTGTAAATTAGGAGTCTATTTGTCGATATAATAAATATTTTTTATAATCTATCTAAAATATTAAGTTGTTTTAAATTTTCGCATTGGTGGAGGCAAGTACCTACCGAAAAAAGCGCGTTGTCGAACTTAAAACAGTAAAGGCTTTGCTGCCAAGAAAAGTACATATAGGCATAGTTTTATACCTATATTCTCGAAGAGTTAGACAGAACTGTATTACACTCACCTTTCACCAGCTATGTTATCAGGTGCCACGTAAGAGTGGCGAGCCTATGGCCATATTAATGATAAAGTTCCAGACTCTGTACCGCTAATGAGAATATCTTCACAGAAAAAGCCAATACCACTTTTCCAAACCGCAAAGTGAATTCAAAACTTCATAAATTACAGCTTCGCCTCTGGTTCAACCAGCATATTTAGATATCCTACTGGAATACATCACAAAATTACTTGGTGTGATTAAGCTATTACTCCATAGAAGATGGCAGCCAAACCAAATACTATTCTCGACCATATTAGATTCGAACATGGCGTTCTGTCAACTGATCTGATTAGTTGATTAGATGTTAACACAGTCGCCTACCGCATGAGTTATGACCAATTCACAACACTACTCAATTATGATTATGAAATACCTTGGTAAACTCACTAACGTATATATTTTGACGCTCATAAGTGTTGCTTTGTGACCTAAATGAATAAATGCTCATAGCCAGTTGCACTCACTGATCAGTAAACGATTAGCGAGGTTAAGCAATGTTGGGTGCGGTCAGTCTTTAGATGGGTGACCGCTTGGTGGTATTTCATCTGAGCGTCTCTGTGCTTCGAAGGGCATATAAAAAGTCGGTCCCGGTTGTTGATGAATTGACAGCAGTCGTTAAGCCATGTCAGAGGCCTACAGGCGGCTTGAACAACTCTTGACAACAGGTTGGCCACTAACCACACGAAAAGAAAGAAGAAAAAGAAAGATTTTTGACTTTGACTTTGAAATGCTTTCATGTGAAATTAGAGTTTATTTTGTATTTCCTAAGTAATATTAAGTATTGTTTATGTTTCGGTGATCGAAGTGGTTGATTCGCAACTGCCATTACCCCATGTGTTGTGGGTTCGTGTCATGTTATGTTTTGTTTCCGCTGTTTGAATTTGTAAAGCCCTCCACGATACAGGCAATATTCATAGTCCGGGAGCTGTCTTCTTTAAGAGACAAATTCGGTTACTTAGTATGCGACTGCTGTACATGAGGTCTCGGATTCGATTCTCAGGTTTGGCAAAGCTATTGGGTTTTCCTGTCTATTAACTTCTTCTTCTCGCTAGCCTTTATTATTCCGAAGTCACTTAGGGTCGGCTTTCCTAGTCTAACCAGATTTGACTGCATATCAGTTTTTACACGGAGCAGCTACCACCTGATCTTCGTAACCCGAAGGCTAACGATACCCTAAGGCTAGACCAGTGTCAGGATATTATAGAGCACTGACTTTCCAATAACGACTGCCATAGATGTTCATGGAAACCGGGACGGACGCCTTAACTCTCCGAGGCACGGAGCAGGTGATAATTGTCAATCAATACGCACATCATTTCGAAAAGTCATAATAATATAGCTTCCGAAAGTCAGAGGTATGCGACGTATAGACGTGAGTTCGAACCCGAGACCCTTTGCATTGCAGTCTGTTGGTCTCCCCACTGAGCTATCGCTGCTCTTGCGCTTGCTTGGTATGCGACTGCTGTACATGAGGTCTCGGATTCGATTCTCAGGTTAGGCTAGGCTTAGTAACAAAACAGATTCTGAAATGTGCCCGATAAATGACAATAGCCTTGCCCCTTATCACGAGATGCCTAAACCAGAGCTGATGGCGAAATGTAGGTTGTACTTAATTAGAAAGATCATTCCAACTTGTAACTTTCATCTACGTCAAAATACTGACACGTTTTTAATTAATGCAATTAACCGAATAGCAGAAACGACCTATAGTTAGGATATTTCTGCTACTCGGTTGAATCTTAATCTTTACAAATATTAGAAACTAAATTTTGCACGCGGGTTCGCTCGCGTATATGTAGCTTAGGTTAGGTTAAGAACAGTACTTTTTTTTGGATGAATGATCCTCGCTGGTTTCAGCATGAATGGGCCCGATCGATCGGGGTAGTACTACCCTCTCACAGAATACCGGCGTGAAGTAACGGTACCCGTACTGTTGCGTTTCGTATCGGTGAGTGAGAGAGCCGGAGGCCCAGTTACCCCGATCCTTTTCCTATCCTTTGTCCTTTCCCTCCTTCATTCCTTTTTAAAGAGCTGGCAACGCACTTGTAACTCCTTTGGGGTTGCGGGTGTCCATGAGCGGCGGTAATCGCTTACCATCAGGCGATCCGTTTGCTCGTTTGCAAGCCAAGGCCATAAATAAAAATAAAAAAATGCACCCTTTGTTTATTTCTGTTTCCTGACAACGTGTATGTTTGTTTGTTACGCTTTCACGCGCACACTACTCGACCGATTATTATTAGATTTCGCATACACGTTGTCTGCAGATCAGCAAAAGGATCACCTTCCATCACCTTTCATCCAAAAAAATACTGGTATTGAGGGATACACAATTATGAATAAGTAGTAGTAGTTCATGGAGAAATGGTTGCAGCACCTTACAGTTATGATTTGTAAACGAAATATTATTGTACACTTGGCGATTAAAAAGAGTGGCTATAAGTCTCTTGCCCATTCTTCTTATGAGCCCTACACCCTTGCTTTGCTGAACGTGGTAGTAAATGTAAATTCACAGGAAAAATAATGTACGTGTAACTTTGACATTCATAAGTGTTACCTTGTAACCTAACTTGAATAAATTTATTTTGATTGATTTGGTTTGATATGGAAAAGTCTTCGTTAACACGAGCCAAAGCACAAAGCTTTTCATAATATGCTTCTGATGTTACCTGGTTCGATTTTGTAAAAAGCTTTGCTCCATATTTAATCTACTGTACATGTTGGTTGCGTTTCATTGACCTAAGGCACTATTGACCGATCGTTCTACTTTTTTCTAGCGAAACGTATGCAAATAAATGCGTTTTAAATTCAATGCACATATTGACTAAAATGGAATAGTTCTAGTTTTTATGATATATACAGTTGTCTATATATCTCTGCAGAAGTATTTGGAGGCAATAATCATTTTGAAATCTCTCTAGTCATTCTTACTCAATAAGAATCGAACCTTTGTCGTCTTCTGGGCACTTTTCCAGATTTACCTACCTAATTCTAAACCTGCCGCAAAATACTTAATATCAAAACTAAAACTTCACGAAAGGATGCAAACATAACACAAGGTTATCGGGTTTTCTGCTAAGATATCTTATAACAGGCAGCAGTAAGGCAGATGGCGGTGATAGACTCCGCCATGCCTCTGAAAGCACGTAAAGCCGGAGCACGGATTGCCGGCTCCTCGGATTACAAGAGTCAGGGAACAGAGAGAGCTGAGTAGCATACTTGTGCACTATAATGTTTCTGAGTAGATTGCCAGCCTCTGTAAAGATTGGCTGCCGTGACCGAAATGCGGTCTAGGAAACGTTATTATAATCTATACTTATATTATAAAGCTGAAGAGTTTGTTTCTTTGTTTGGTTGAACGCGCTAATCTCAGGAACTACTGGCTCGAATTGAAAAATTCTTTTAATGTTGGATAGCTCATTTATCGAGGAAGGCTATAGGCTATATAACATCACGCTACGATCTACGGGGGCGCCATAGTAATCATAAACGCGGGTGAAACCGCGGGCACATCTAGTTCCTTATAATATGGTTCGTTAGACTGTTGGACTGCCTTTGTTTTGATTGGCTTTTCGAAGTTATGTGCGTGTTAAATAGTTAATTATCGCTTGCTTTAACGTCGAAGGAAAATATCAGGAGGAAACCTGCATGTTTGAGTACTCCATAATGTTCTTGAAGATATGTGAAGTCTGCCAACCCGCACTGCGCTAACGTGGTGAAATATGGCCAAACCATTCTCACACTGAGAAGAGGCCCGTGCCCAACAGTGGGACAGTTTAATACAGGGCTGATATTATAATTAATATTTTATTAGTATGAGAATAGTTTGGCCATAGTGGAATAGTTCTAAAAATTACAGCAGTAACGTAGCGCAATACGAACCTTATATAAATAAGGTTTGTTAACTGGTAGAAAACACTAATTACAAAGTCTTACATTAAAAACAACAGCAGAAACATGAACTACAAATTAAAGTCAATAAAACAATTAGCAATAATGAAACTGACTAACATTATAAACTTACGCACAACCTTGACAGTTGAGAATGCTTACCAAATATAATAGGGATCAGTGTTTACTGAGCCCTCTACTCAAGTGTACGGGCTTGATAAGGGACACACACTGTCCAAACACTAACTCAAATATAATACCCATTATATTAAAACAGTGTACATTAGATTAAGGGCCGATTTACAATAAGGCTTTTAACGGCCATTTCTCAAAGGACTTTTTGTGACGTTAGAATGACAATGGTTAGTCCTTGCTTAACCTACGGTTTGGCAGCGACACACCGGTGGTTAAACACAATTATGCCTGACTTTGTAATAATTGTCAGGTCTTGAAACCTAGGGTTCCATTCAAATTGGAGCAGTCCACCTGGATTCCAGGTTCTTTAAAGATGCGTGTGCTGTCAAAGGCCTTATAATATTAGTGCTTTGTGGTAGCTAGTTTAGTTTCTTAGTTTAGATTTCTTTACTGAAACGCCGACAATGCGTTATTGGTAGCCCTTGTATTGCAATTGTCTGTAGACCGGTAACGCTTACGATCAGCTAGCTCATATTTGCTAAACAAAAACGTTGACTAATTTAATTATGTGTGGGATGTGTGGGTGAAGTTTATGTCTCTGTGTAGTATTTTGTATGTGCGAAATACTATATGAGTGTGAAAATATCAAGTTGGTGGTAAAAATCGATACTGCGCAACATTTATGATATCACGCTGGTTTGAGCAGAAAAGGTCAATCAAAAACAGCTGTAAGTAAACACGTCTGTGTTTACTTACAGCTGTTTCGGTTATATACAAGTCATTCGTAATATAAGGCGAATTAACTGCCATTCACCAGTATTTAGGCTAGTAAGCCAATCCTATAGAAGATCATCTCCTAATAACGATCTGTTGTGTTTTCTCGCATTCTCTAAAGAGGCGTTATCAACGGTACGCCCGTTCGAACTTTGTACCTTAGCCAGCAGAACAATAGATCTTTTTCAGAATGGTAACCAACCATTGGTTGCCATTCTAAAATAGAGTCACTTTGCTGTGCAACCATTCATAGGTTGCGGTAACCACTTACTATCAGACATGGAATATGCGTCTTTGCCACTATTAGTTCTCAACAAAAAAAGACTGCTTTCGCTCAGGATCTCTAGATCAGCAGTTCCGTTTACGCTCATATCACTGAACCGATCAAAAATTTTAAACAACCAACGATGGATATATTCATAAGAAAAATAAATACTCTTAACTGTCAACTGCACCAAATACTTCTCCGCATAAATGGATCCCTTAAACCAAAAGCTATTAAGCGCCATACTGTTACAATTACCGCGCGATAAAGTGTAATTAACCAATTTCCATCTACCCGCATACGGTAAAAGGTTTGACTTGACAAAAATCCTGCTTAATCAGGGAGATCCGGGACAACAAGGCCCGGGACCCTTATTGCTCGCGAAAAGTTAGTCCAAACAATGTTATTAATACAGTAATTGTTGTCCAGACCCTTTGTGTTCTGACAACGCGTCTAATTAAACGCCGAGGGTTATGGTGCGCCTCCATGTTAAACAATGACTTTTCATTGTTTAACCATGGGATTTTTAGTGTACTCCTAGAGTATTCTTGACGGTTTTGTTGGTTTCCTTTACAAAATAGGAACTGCTTAATTATTTATTTCTCTGTTGGGAAAGTGGTTGGAACACTTTTTGGTAATTCCGGATTTTTGTTGAAAGGTTTGATAATTATTAGATAAAGGTGGTAAAAGATGGAATGGATCAAACACATGTCAACTGCTAGGATTCGCTAATAAAATGAGCAACAGCAAGTTAAATTATAATGTATATAAACAGTAATAACGCTGGACACGGGTCCTTCTAAGCGTGACAAGGGTTTGGCCTTTGTCCACTACGCTGGTCAAGTGCGGGTTGGAAGACTTCACATATCTTAAAGAACGTTATGTAGAACTCTCATACATGCAAGTTTTCTGAAGTTGTCTTCGTTTATTGTTTAAGCGGGCGATAATTTACTATTTAATAAACACATAACTTCGAAAAGGCAGATGGGCGTGCCCTAGAAGCCAACTCGAGACCTCTGCGTGGTAGTCTGTTGGTCTCCCCTAATTAATAAAAAATAAAATTAAATTGAGGGCTTTAAATCTCTGGTTAATGTTATAAAAGGTTAGAGATATGTATATTAATGTATCTTTACGAACTAAGTATGCACGTTCATCTTTATCCAAGATCTATCTCCATACCAAATTTCATTTAAATCGGTTTATTAGTTACATCGCTGGTGTGGAAGAAGTAGTGTCAATTAAGAAAATGCACGTGGCAAAATATAAGACAATATTCGACCAAGAAGCTATTTCAGGCGAATGTTAATGGTTAATGGAGAAGCGTTCTCTAATCAGCTGGGAGAAATTCTGAAAATAGGTCAATTTTTTTAGCCTGACTACAAGTGTAGTTTTTGGCAATTTGCAAGTCTCTGCTTAGGAAATAGGCATAAGTCTATATGTATGTATATAATAATTTTACACTGTTAGTACTTGTCACCCGCGTGTTACTGAATAATATATTATCATGCACAGTAAAAACAGGAAAACAATTTAGAATTAACCCAAAAACCAAGATTCCAGAAACTCTAATCTTGCAAATTCATAACTTACCTTTGACACAATCGCGTGGTTCCAGTTAATAAGTAATAACACTTCTCAAATGTAGCACAATTTAATATCCAAAAAGACAAGTAGACACGCAAATGCCAACAAAGAGTTTGTGTTTCAATGTCAAAGTTGTTCTACTTACCGAAATTACTTACGAACTTGTAACAAACTCTGACATGCGGTGGAACATGGAGTAGTGAGGAAATAAAGTGGAAATTGTATTAAATGACATGGGAAGTGGGTACATTTATTTGGGCTTATTATATATATGGGTTGAAATATATTTTTACCCGACTGCGTCAGAAGGAGGGTAATAAGTTAAACTAAATACTTTATGGTGCTGCAGGCGGGGACGAACAATACTTTGTTACCTACGGTTAAAGAAAGATCTACCAAAACTAAGTGCGTTTGTCACCGCATGCGGCACCATAAAGTATTAAGTTTAACTAATTTGAATACATATGTAGTTATTTCATTATTTGATAAAATAAGCTTACCTACAAAACAATGCAGTCGAATTTTATATAGATATTGTGATACTTGTTTTTCTCTTTTCAGTTTATTACTTTTAGCAGTCGGGTTTTTTGTTTTTATAATAATAATTTTTTATCCTTACGTGTTGTGGATCTAATGAAAGAAATGCACTTCCACTCATATAGGCATGCGTACAGCGATTTTGGATCAAGACATGCAGTAAAATATCGACTTATTACCTTTTAGATTTTGCCTATGACTTTTTTCAGGTTGAAAAGTTTATCTATGTTAATGTCTGTACCCCTGACAACGTGTAGATATGCGAAATTTTATGATGTTCGGTCGAGTAGTTAACTCGTAAAAACGGGACAAACAAACTCACATTCGCGTTTGTAATATTAATTTAGGATTAGGAATTA
Source organism: Catocala nupta (assembly GCA_963675205.1). Taxonomy (NCBI): domain Eukaryota; kingdom Metazoa; phylum Arthropoda; class Insecta; order Lepidoptera; family Erebidae; genus Catocala; species Catocala nupta. Next base: position 27,895,866 of record OY776093.1, read on the forward strand.
TAAACTCAATAAAAGAGTAAACCTAATCATGCATAGATGTTTGCGTCTGTTTATTTTGTTTGCGATTTATATCGGAACATCTGTGCTCATGCATCATGCTGTACCTCAGCAGGACAGGTTAAACAAAAATGTCACTTGATGAACCAGTGGCTAAGAATAAGGAAAAACTTACTTTCAACTAACAAATAAAGATATCAAAATTCACAAGAAAACGTTTATGAAAATATTGCAATTAGATGCGCGAAGTGTGAGTCACTACTGGACTTACAGTGAACCTACTGTCACTAGCGCGCGCGTGACAACCGCGCGAGCCTCGAGCGCGAATGACCTTTGATAAGACAGCGAGGGTAAAGCTGGGTGTGATCCGTTTTCTCTTCATACTTCAATCAATTAATATAATTGATTAGATAATCATCCTATTGAGTCGCAGGGGTACACCAACGGCCAGACAATAGGTTTTCATTCATTTTTGGCAATCCAAGCATTGTCAAGTTAAGTTTACTTGTTATACATATTATGTATGTCTTATTACACTAAGTATTAGATGACACTATCGCATTAGGTATAAACCTGCCAAGATATGTGTAATTTTGGACAAATACATATATAAATGTTGTCTTTGGAACGAAATTCGATTACTTTAGATCTTTCTAAAGTAATCGAATGTATGTTAACCAGTAGGCCATCTTTCGACTTCCATAAATCTATGACGTAAGAGCGATACTGTTGTAATCATTAGCGGCAATATATGTATACAGAATAGTTATGTATACAAGGCCAAGTCAAGAATCAAGTTAGCCGAACGTCCGTCATGCAAAGTCACATTATCTATGCGTGTATAGAAATATAGAGCCAACACTATAAAAATAAACACAGTAAAAGTGAAAATAAATTACGATAACCAATAAAAAAAGAGAATAATCAGAATAAAAAAAGAGTCGGTACGTGATTAAAGTAGGCACTAGTTCAGTATGTGTCAGACGAATAGCGTGCTCTGGTTTTCAACTAGGTCTTTGATAACACCTGCAGGATAAATGCGCGAGCGATCCCAACGCCCCGGCCATAGATTGTCAGAAGGAACGCCGTGGTAGGTTTAGTCGGTAGGACCGGATTGTCACTATATTTCCCCAAGTGAGTCCGGCATAATCGCTCCACCTGCCCCCGCGGAGAGGAATGCGTCAATGCATTTCCCAAAGTAGAGAAAAAGTTCTTTAAATACACAGGCGGTCAAATATAATGTCAACTGCTCTGATTGGCTGACTGACATGACAGTGATTTGATTAACTGTTGCTAGTTAATCAAATCACTTGATACGAGTTAGATATTGTCACCTTGTTGATTAACCGTTCAACGACCAGACAAAAGCAGTAATATTATTATTTTGCTATTACTTCCTAGTATTTGTGTGCCCTCAAAGTTGTTGTTCGTGGTCCTCTGTATGTCTGTAATTTGTGGCGAAATGTCATAACTTGGCGAGTAAACATTAGACATTTAATCTAGAGGTCTAAAAGTAATAACAGCTAGATTAAATATCACGTTGCTGGCGATTATGAATGTCTGGAGTTCAGCTGGGTTAATTTGACAATGCTTAGGACATATTTCGTGTATTCTAGAACAATATTAATTATATTAGTGTTTTATTTTTCTGACAAGCAGTTGGACTGGCACGCAAAGGTCGATTTCGAAGGTATCTATGACATTTCGAAATTATGTGTTTAGAAAATAGTTTATTATTGTTAGTTTTAACGGTAAATGAAAACATCGTGGAGTTGAGAGTGCAATTATGTTCAAATCAAATCAAATCAAAATTAATTTATTCATATTAGGTTACACTTATGAATGTCAAAGTTACAATATTTTTTTCTGTGAATTTACATTTACTGGCTAGAATTTACATTTACTGTTCTCGAAGAAGGCTGCTATTGCGCACTGAGTCACTATGGCCAACTTAACTTATCTTAACTTATCTTGTGTGGGGGCCAGTCAGTAAAAACCGATGACACTTCGACCCAGTGGGATCTTTTGTGTCGACTTCCCCATTAACGACTGCCATAGATGTTCATGGCAGCCGAGACCGACGGCTTAACGTGCTCTCCGATGCACGGAGCAGGCGATAATTGTCAATCAACACGCACATAATTTCGAAAAGTCTGAGGTGCGCGACGTGGGTTCGAACTCGAGACCCTCTGTATTGCAGTCTGTTGGTCTCCCCACTGAGCTATCGCTGCTCTATGGCCAAACCCTTCTCACAGGGTGAGAGAAGAGGCCTGTGCTCAGTGGTGGGATATGATTATATATTTATTTGTATATTTCGAAATTCCCTATAGCAGCACGGAGTCTAGACTACTACATACAAACATTGCTGGTAAAATTTTAGTGCATTTTATCTATGCTGTACCTGTTATATACCAAATCTTGATCCAGAACAAATTGCACTAGCTCTTGATAAAGTATTAGCAGTAAAACGTCAGTGGAGGTAAAACGCTGAAGCCATACGATTGCGTCAAGTGTTCAGGTCAAACGCAGCACGTAATAGGGATCATCTTTACAACACCACCGCGTGATCGGCCGCGACTTAGCTGGATTTTATTTAAATGTCATTTTGTTATGTTAATCTGTATTTATCTTGTGGGCTTTGGTAACGCTAGAATTGTCTGGTGTCCACCCAGACACACACACCCAGTGTGTGTTTAAAGGGATTAATTTCCAGGTGGTCCGGTTTTACTCCAGAATTGGCTAGGGCATACACCAGTATGTTTGGTTTCGACTTAATATTCCAGGGTCTTCTGTAACCCTTCAGTGTTTAGAGACCAGAACTCCCATAACTAGGATAAATGTATCTACTTTGTCTTAATGAATAAAAAACATTTGAACATCTTTACATACAATAATTTGTAGCTTATTACATACAAACTGACTGTACAGATGACGCAGTGGACACCTCTTTAGCTTGACGAAGGTCGCAGGTTCGATTCTCACTCTAATAAAAAAAGTGTGCATTTTATCATATCGTGTTTCGAGATATGCTATATATCGTCGCTTATAATTGTAGAGGTGTGGAACATCTACATTTGGTCGCCTTAGTTTTGTAGTTCTACGTAATTAGTATAATACTAGCCTATTGTTGTTTACAGATCACAGTCTAAACACCGATCTATTACTGATTATTAAGAATTATCTGTCGTAAAGCCCGACAATACTTTGCTTGAACTGGAAATTTAAACCTGAAACCTTTTGAACTAATAAACCAACTTGTTTGTAAAATCGTTGTTGTACAGTCAGCAGCATAAGTTATTAAATATTTTATTGTTATATTTTTATTAATATATCAGTTCCCACAGGACAGGCTTGCCTAGCGTGAGAGGCTTTTGGAAAAATAGAAGCAAGTTCTCGTATTATATTATTAATAAATACAAATTATGTTATGTTATTTTTTAAGAAACTGTAATCTGTTATTGGAAATTAAATAAATAATAATTATTGTTATAATTAATTATTATTAAATAGTTAATTGACGTGTCCAAGAATTTTTATAACTTTTTATGGAAATGAAGTATTTTATCTTGGCTTTGATACACATTTGCGAGATTTTAATCAATTCTATCTTTTTAAGTTATAACAAATATTAGTTTTATAGCAATCATAGTTAAAAGAAAGTTAATTCAAAGTATAAATTAGAATTATTTTAACATATATAAATCGCAGTCGCACACCGGCGGCCAGACACAACGGATTTGTAAGTATTTCTGGCTTTCTAATACATGATAGATAAATAAAAACATTTACAAGTTTTGCTGACTGTACGCTGTAGCGAGTCTGCTTTACTACGATGGGTTTCGATTGCATCACGGGCCCCTCTGTTATGTTTAGATAATCCAAAAATAGATAATGATGTCACCCAAAAGCTTAATTGAATGTTACCAAACCAAGTGACCCTCAACAATGACAAGGTGACTTCGGTGTATACATTTGTATTTAAACAAACATTATTTAAATATGTATGTAAACATGTTCTTAGTATAATGGGTAAATAATATCTTTTGACTTCTGATCTCTGGACTATAACACAGATATATGTATGTATGATACATTCCTACTTAGTGGTTACTCTTTCGGAAAAAAAAACAGGAGCGACGTAAAAAAACTTATTTTAGGCTTAACTCTTTGCTCAACGTAGCTAAAACTAACTTTAATTAATTTTTTTTAAGCTATCAAGGTCGGTACAGAGAATTCTTGAAGCAGGACTTGAAATAGTAACCTCGACCGTGACAACACAGGATTTGAACCTGCGGCAGGTTCAGCTCCGGCTGCAAGGGTATATCTTTTTCCTCGTTTCAATCAATCAATCAGCCCACCGCAGTCCACTGCTGGATATCTTTTTATAATATCATAAACTCACAACCTTTGTCGTTTATAAGAATCATAGTAAAACATTTATTTTACTTCGTTATTAGCTTTTTCTTCAAGAAATAGCTTAATTTTTCGGGACATGTTCATTATTATACACCTTTACATAAGCAATTGACATAAATTTCAGCTAGGTATCTCAGTTCTTAAGTAATCATGGACTTGTCGAACAGTCAAAAAAATAATCTTTCAACGTAAAACAGATTAAGCTTCCATTACAGAACTAGAGAACTCTAAAAATTGGGTCGGATAACCGAAAAAGCCTTCCTTTTCAATATTTCGAGGTCACTAAAAAAAACCTTCTATATTGTGTTGTATTTCAGCAAAACATTATAGGTCTTCAGAAAGCGATCTAGGAAGGAGGCACTTTGAGGCGTTTGGGGAGGGACATTAAAAATGTTCTGTGGCGTCACCTGTGTTCCGGACAATAAAATGTCTAGCGATGTAGATATTGCGAATGCCTCACGTTCAATGCCCCGGCACATACGACCTACCTTCTTTCTTCGGCTGCCATATATTACGCGTTTTTTATTAGCCCACGTCCCTGTAAAAGATTTGTCTTATTTATTGCGAGGTTCGATTGGAAAAGGATAGTCTTGTCCGTAAGTTAGTAGCTTTGATGTTTGGGAATGGATGCAAGGTATTGGTTTCTTTTTTGTTAGTATTGCCGGTCAAAATGACTTCACGCCGCCTGATAGTAAGCAATCTTGTAGTGTCCATGCGCAGAGCCTCCAACATCATGTCCTCACGTAAAGTGAGTTCTCTCCTTTTTAGTCTGATATTGAGTAGATCATGTTAAATATACCAATCTGTTTATATGCTTGAAGGCGTAGGCAGGGGTATATACCTTGATTTCACCACGACACATTTTAAACAACCAAGGTGTCAAACGAATTTACCTTCCCGTGTGGTTACTGGTTACAATTCAATTTGCGCTTTGAAATTCAAAAAAGTAAACGCTATGCTGCCAGTAAATGATCACATCTCACTTATCTATGGACAGAACATATATAGTCTCATGCATATCTATCCTCGAAGGGGTGAAGGCAGTGCACCTATTACAACCACGTAGTAGGAGCTGTTTTATGCCCCGCTTAGGACCCAGGATCGAAAGAAGAAAGGAAGGTTTTGTTAAGTAGTGCTTTATCTTTTTATAAAGGCAAGGTCGCTAACACGTTAACGGCTTATCTAGTAAGCAGGTACCGTAGCCTGGACGCTTCCAATACTATGCATGCCTGACTCGTTCCTAGCACGGTGATGGTATGAGACGGGGTGGTGGGGACACTCCTTAATAGCTATCTTTTCGCTATTTATTAGCTAAAATAGTCAACACGTCTACAATCTTAATCTTAATCCTATCTTAACAATATGTATACTTGAGAATGTAAGTTGGTTTGTTACGCTTTCACTCCTTAACTTCTTGACCGATCATCATGGAATTTCGCATACCTACACGTTGTCAGGTTTACAGAAAATTACATATTCGTACCTTTCATCCAGCAAAAATTCTGTTACTAACCTAACCCAGCGAAGTCGCTGACAAATACCTCGGTGGCGTAGTGGTTAGTGTAACCGACTGCCACGCCTGAGGTCGCGGGTTCGATTCCCGCACAAGTCAAACATTTGTGTGCATGAACATGGATGTTTGTCTTGGTCTGGGTGTTTCTATGTATACCTAATATGCATGTATTTACAAAAAAAAGTATATATATTGTCTAGTACCCATAGTACAAGCTCTGCTTAGATTGGGCTAGATGGTGTTGTGTGTATGTAGTAGAATATTATATTATATTATATTATTAATAATTCAATCATCTAGATCAGAATTTCGACGTCCATTACCATGGAAGTAACATATCTGGCGTATAATACAATACAGTCGAATCATAATTCAAATGTTTAATCGAGAATCGCAATATATCTTCAGACTTTATTATCTGCACGAGTATATTACTGAATATAGTCCAATATAGTCTAGAATTTAAAGAAGTTACTCTATATTAGCTAGGCACGAAACGTAACTATATCAGTGGCTAAACTTTCACATATATTACTTGTACTAGAAGTTTCGTCCGCCTGCGGAATAATAACCGTCTCGTAGTATTCACTTAGACGGTCGGACCTAGTTTATTATTTTTTAGGTGAAGTCTGGTTGGTATAACGTCTGTCTGTTGTATATTTGGGTCGAGTCTTTTGGAGGTTGTACATAATACAATACTAGTGTCTGTCTACGAGTATGGCTTCACTTCACGCTCTAATCTCAAAATAAAACACACCGATATAAAAGGTATATATGTATATAGGTATACAACTATATAATATGTATATAAATCTATAGAGTGCCTCTCTCTGGCTACCATTTACCTCTTTGTCAAATTCTTTAAAATCTGTTTAGCCATTTAGTCATGAAAAGAAACTAATAGAGTTACATTCGCATTCATAATGTATTCTAATATTATAAAGCTGAAGAGTTTGTTTGTTTGGTTGAACGCTTAGCGCGTTCAACCTTAACGTTCTCAGGGACTACTGATCCGAATTGAAAAAAGTATTTAGTGTTGGATAGCTCATTTATCGAGGAAGGCTATAGGCTATATAACATCACGCTACGACCCACGGGGGCGGCGCAGTAATCATAAATGCGGGTGAAACCGCGGGCACATCTAGTCCTAACTAAAACGCATGTGAAAATGTTTTTTTGTTTGTAACGTCTTCTCGCCTTCACTATAAATAGATATATACATATTTTATGAGTTTGATTGTCTGTTTTTTTTTAATGGTTGTTACGCATTCACACCTTAACTATTCGACCGATCGTTTCGAACGTTGTCAGGGAAACAGAAAAAAACATAAGGAACCTTTCCTCCAGAAAAAGTACTGTAACTAATCTAATCTATATTAACGCGAGCGCAGCCATTTCACCCAGCTTGAGGTTCGAATTCAAAACCTTAAGCATAGCCGTTGCATTCACTACTGCTGAGCCAATGAAGCAGTCACATTTACCTAGACTGGGGAACGAACTTTGCACGATCGCCAATAATCCCATTGGACAAACAAACCATACATATTAAGTTATCCAAAAATCACTTTGAGAAAAGCGTCAAGTATAGAAACCGCCGTAAAAACCTCTGGGAGCCATCAAACACTCAGAATATCGTCGTAAAGTGACACTTTATTACTGAACGAAGCAAACGCCCGTGACGTCATACATGCAAAATATGGCAGAATTATAGCCCGCCATTTTTATTCTTTACACTAAAATGGTTTATGTTGTTTTTATTGCGGTTAACGGATTATGGGGTTGATATGGGAATATCACCCCTGTTTTTCATGACCTTTAGATTTTGTCTTCATAGTGCGAGAACCTTAAAAAGGGTATCGGCATATCTATGATAAGTAAGATAAAATAAATTCAAGGTTAGTTTGATAGGGACGTACAAATCGAAGGAGAAAGTTTATTCAACCATCTTGCGAAGAGCCATATTTCCTTTTATTAAAATGTGAAAATTTGTAAGGATGTTTAGATGATAAATTTTACAAGGCCGTGTATACAAGCTGAGTCAGCTGCAACCTGACTGAAACGTCAAGCGCTTAAAGGTAAACAATATGCATGATGTGTAACTTCCGTTAGGAAATTTTTGCATGTCTTTTACAGAATCACGCATAAACTGTAGAATGGATTTGAAGTATATATATTCTGGAGTAGCACGTAGGTTACTTCAATGTAGCCCAGTGTGCGTGCCGTGTCATTCTTCCGAGCAAATCCGTGGGTAGATGCTTGCATCTAATAAGAAGTAACACTCATTGCGGATTTATTCTTTGGCCTGGAATAATCCGGCTAGGATGTACCTCCATCCTACAGAAGACCATGGCTAAATGAATAAGCGGAGTTGTGTTCCTGTCTTGACAGATCCTCAAGAAGTCATGCGGTTGGTTCAGCGACCATCTGACTTTGTCCTTGTCCAACACAGTGAATTTTATTTCCAGGTTCAGCAGCACTTGCTACCTGGTGTCACATACCCTACGGTGACCACTATTTTTATAAATTTATTCTTCACTTTTACCCATAACGTGATAAACGCAAAACTGTGTTTATTGATTCATATTTCTTTTTCTGCAACAGAACGCCATGATTTTTGGTATGCAGAGAGTTTATATGCCTTAGAGTATCACAGGCTTTATCCCGTGAGAACTCGCGGAGAAACGCGAGTCACAAATAAATAATGGTATGGGGAAAAGCAGTAGCCAATATCGATGATGTGTGATGTATAATGTATGTATATCATATCATAACTTAACAGGTACCCTGTCTGATCACATATGATACATAACAATAGATTTTCTATTGTGTCTATTACGAGACAGCGAAAGGGTTAATACTATAAATGCAAATGTGAGTTTGTTTCTTAGTTTGTTTCCCCTGTCACGCCTTAACTACTCAACCAATCATTGTGAAATTTCGCATATACATTGTCAGGAGTACAGAATAGTAAATAGGGTACCTTTAATGTAGAAAAAAAGTCTTCTTCTCCCTAGCCTTTATTATTCCCAAGCCACTTGGGGTCGGCTTTTCTAGTCTAACCGGATTTGACTGGATATCAATTTTTACATGGAGCGGCTGCCATCTGACCTCCGCAATCCGAAGGCTAACGATACCCTAAGGCTAGACCAGTGTCAGGATATTATAGGACACTGACTTCCCGATAACGACTGCCATAGATGTTCATGGCAGCCGGGACCGACGGCTTAACGTGCTCTCCGAGGCACGGAGCAGGCGATAATTGTCAATCAATACGCACATAATTACGCACGTACGCGAAGTGGGTTTGAACCCGAGACCCTCTGCATTGCAGTCTGTTTGTCTCCCCACTGAGCTGAGAGTATTGGGGAATATTAGAAGTTAGAAATTTATAAACTTAATCTGCAGCGGCCCTCCAGCGGCTAGAAAATTGTTTTCCAGTTATGTCTGTCATTCCAGCAATTGACAGATTTATGATTATATTATGTCCACGTTTTTCTTCCATCTAGACGTATGCTTTCATTATATTATAATTAAACTAGATCGATGTCGCACCGCTAGTTTATGCAACTGCTGTGCATGAATAAATATCAATATTATATCCTCTTTCCTATTTTTCTGTGCCCAACAGTGTTTATAATGACTCATTTAAGCTAAGCTCTACCACCTAAGTATATATGGGCGCAAATCGCCATCTATCGGCAATAATTCACAACAATTGTCAAAAATTTATCTTTAGGTTTAAGCTTTTCGTTTAAATGATTATATTATTTTAAAAATGCATGAAATATATTAGATTGATATTCAAATAGTTATTTGTAAACATAAATTCGTTATGTATCAAGCTCTAATATTTAATAGACGCATTGTTGACTGTTTGAATGTTTTGAAGATTATTGAGATTTAATTTATTGTACAAATTCTCAATTTAATGTGTAATCGTTAAAAATAGAATCTGTATAATTTAATTATTTTAAACAATAAGTAAAACTTAACTTTGTAATACAGTGCTAAATAAACAACGCGATAAAATCCGTATATAGTAGTTTAATTTCAATAAAACTTAATTTTATTTATTGAACGATTCATTTATGTTACAGCGCCATCTGTTGAGAATGTTTGTAACTATATTATTAGTTTATATTAAATAAATGTAGTTAATGTAAAATAAATAATTTGGAGCTATGTAAAATTCATTAAAATAATTATTTCTAATATTAAGCTATATTTCAAGACTTATTTTGTACTAAATTCGTTAGTCTGTCATAAGGGAATTTGTAATTGTTATAACCGTTTGAAGGCATTGTGAGGCAGATATAAAAAGCAGGAACAAACTGTTATAGGCTGATTTTTGTAAGATCGATGGTACGAAAATAAACTAAGTGCTGTTGACGTTGTATTTTCATAATAATGGACTCCGAACTGCCGGCATCCTGGCGTGTCGCCGACATATATTATGTATATTGTGAAATGCAATAAAGAATTTAATAATTGAGTATGAGGACTCGAGTTCGATTTCTGGGTCCAGCAAAAGTGTGTATGGATTTTTACGCCCAAGAAATTTTAAGTAACTTTACGGAATCTGGAACTGTGCTCGGTACATATCAAAAGATACACGCTTATGTCGTGAGACTTAAAAACTGTATATATAGATTAGAAAATTATTCAACCAATTTAAAATGACCTTATAGCATAATTGCAACCTCTATATTATCAAACTACGACATTTATAGTCTGAACAGTGAACTATGACAACGTAACAGCTTCTAAACGAATCAAGCACGTAATTTCAGGGTGTAATAAGCGGTGGATGGCTCACAACGAGTTCTGCGATGACCCTTTTACCCTCGGCTTGATGTTATATAGTCCAAATGAAAGTTTAACAGATTATAGCAGTGTTTTATATAACGATAGGATATAACAGTCTGCTATTATCACAGCTAAGTGTTTGGAACTTCTAATAGACTGTAGTTTGAGTAGATATACAGGGTGATTTTGAAATCGTGTAATTCCTTTTAACCACGCATTCTACTGGTGATATAGAATAACCCTGACCATATTTTTTCTTAATTAGAATAATGGTTTCGGCAAAATTAGAGTACAGATTTTTTTCATGAAATGATTTCAAATAGTCATATTTTAACCACCTGACACAATCTTAATATTTTACTAATTTAAAAATAATAACATAACAATAACTGATGTCGTAAATAATAAGGGGCAATAAAAAGGACCACCCGTTATTATTTACGACATTAATTATTAATATGTTTTTTTATTTTAATTAGTAAAAAATTAAAATTGCCTCGGTTGGTTAACATATGACTATCTGACACCATTTCACGAAAAAAACGGAATAATAATTTTTCAAAAAAAATAATTCTAATTAAATAAAAATATGGTCAGGGTTATTCTATATCACCACTAGAATGCGTGGTTAAAAGGAATTACACGATTTCAAAATCACCCTGTATATTCCGTTACATACACATATCATATATGGATCCACCACCAGGGGTACAATTCGCCCATTGCCTGCTTTGTAAATGGAATCGCTACGGTTCCAGTCCAAGTTTCAAGGCACTGATAATATAATGCATTTTTGGAAGCTCTGGAAACCTATAGGACACAATACAAACTTCTTGCCTATAAAAATGGTTTAGTTCACTTTACCTTGTATTAAGTTGGTTTTAATAACCGATATTAATGGATGGCCGATATAAGAGATATATTTTTTTTCTTTTAATGCTGAGATCTTTTTGATTTGTATTCACTTACCTTAATTGTGTTTTATCTAACAGTGGAAACTTCACTGGATTATGTATTACCTAAATGTTTTAAACCATATTTGTAATTTATCTGTTTGTTTCCCAAATAAACGAAAATAAAATAAAAAATAAAAATGAGCATATAAAATTCACATACACTCCATACAAATTATGTCAATTCCTATCGCTAATAGGAAGATCACAGATAGTTAGGTAATTGGGACAGCCGCTAGTCGTTGCATCATCAATGATGTATTGACCCTAGCCAGTCCTGTTTGCGTATACTCGGCACATTGCCGTGCTTTCTCAAGAGTGAAAGTGATCATCATTGTCACTTGACATATGCCTCTGGACCGAAGGCGTTGACACTACTATAGGCTACATAAATAGCTTGCGACTGGTACAGAAGCGGTTTTAATGGTAGTGCGATGTAGCTCCGACCAGATGGACAACTTTCCACCCACTATTATAGAGAAATGTGGCACTTTCTACGCACCATGGCTATTTATCTATCATTAGTTTTAGTGTGACCATATCTAGACGCGATAAAAATTGCATTGTGAATGGACGACACGACGGTGTTTGAGGGTCGATTTAAGAGCTAAATATAGGCAAGTCTTATATGGTTTTACTGTCAAGAAATATTTAGTGGTACTACGTAATTTGGAACTGTGCTCGGTAAACAGTTTGCTTTCTATTATGTGGGATCTAAATCTATTGCTCGCAATATGCCTCTACCTACATATATTTACTTCGAGGTTATAGGTGTGTGACCATATGTAGTTTTAAAGAAACATCTATAATCAATGATTACTAGATGTCACAATGTTATATTGCAATACACGTCTATTTTGTTCCAACCGTTCTTTTTTTTGAGGCGATCACTTAATCCTCTACGCCATCTATCCGTGACGTCTTAGTCTCGGTTGATTTATCAATGAACGAGTCGTTTTAGCCAAAGACACTTAAATTTTGATATATTTCTCATAGAACATGTGTCAGAAGGAACTGTTCGAAGGTAAAACGGTTCGTTTCTTGAATACAGGAGCCGGGCCTTAGTAGGCTAACATAACCTTTCTTAAGCTTAAGGCATGAAGAATATGATAATACTGAATTAAGCGAGAGAGATGGGTCAGGAGGTCTACCTACCCCGGGCATCACGTTTGTGTCTATGTATGAAACAGCTTGACCTTTTTAACTCTATTCTATCGTTTACTATTCAAAATACTAGCTCTAAACCTACGCATATTTAAAACAATGCCACAACAAAGCCGCCAAACTAAACAGAATGCCATAGCGGCGCGTACGCAGCGCTCGATGACGTCATCGCGCCGTGTAGAGATGGTACATTAGCGCCGGTTGACCTTAGCCCACGCGTGTGAGTGCGTGACTCAGCGCATATACTTATTGTTGTTACTGTTCATAGCGAGCTAGGTTTGGTGATATGTTTATGTTGTTTAGACTGTAATAAATCTATAAAGATTCTGTGCGTGTACCTATAAGATATAAACCAAGTCTTTTTTTATATATTTTATACAACTAAGGTGGCAAACAAGCATACGGCCCACCTGATGGTGAGTGGTCACCGTAGCCTATGGACGCCTGCAACACCAGAAGCATCACTTCCGCGTTGCCGACCCTTTAGGAAAGGAAGAAGGAAGTGGGAAGGAGAAGGAGCGGGCAGGGGGAAAGAGGGTGATTGGGCCGCCGGTATTCTCACTCACCGAACGAAACATTGTTATGTTTGTGTAGGAATGCTGCTATTTCACGTCGATATTTTGTGAGAGGGTAGTCCTTTCCCGGTCGAGCCGGCCCATTCGTGCTGAAATCAGCGAGGCTCTATTACTCTTGAAGTCAACCCAAAAGTTTTTATATAACATTGTCTTACGTTCATGTGAATGTTATACATTGAAGTTAAAATACTACTACAACTTTATCGCATTGTTTATTAACACTGTTATTACATAATTTTACCATTACTACTATTTAAAATTATTAAAGCTATTTAAATTTAAATTTACACATACATATTATATTTTATTTTCATATAAATGTATAAACACTTTTTGTACACGATTTTACCTTATACAACGTGTAACATATTAAATGCACTTCCTGAAAGCACTTTGTTCAGAATGGGCTACTGAGTCCATTTCTGACATTTTAATATAGGTATTTTTTTGACTTAAAATAATTAAAACAACGTAAATTATAGCCATCCGTTTCTTTGAACAGTCGAAATAAACGAAAATATATCATAATTCAAGGCAATAAGGTTTTCGGTGCAATAAAGGCAATAATGTTAGATTTATTGTAATATTACTATCCGCGCACAATAAGGAGAACTAATTCGTTAAATTAAAATATTTAGGTACATAAAAGTAACATTTTAATGATTATATTATTATTACGATTTAATAATCTAAGGGGAGGGGAGGGGGGTTTATTTGAGGTTGTGCGTTATATCTGTGACACGTTGTATATTCATAATAAATTAAAATAATAAAATTAAAAGGAAATAAAAATTTGGCAACAAAAAGCCTATTCGAGGTATAGAGCTCTCTTGAGAAGGAGTAGGCAAGAAAATCATGGCCACTCCTTTTAATCACTAATTGATAACCATATGATTTCTAACTATACAAATAAATTTATTTACGTGCTGTCCGTCAACTTCCTAGTTTCGGACTCAACCAGAAAAATCAATAACTTTTGGATGGCCCGATCCGGGATCCGAACCCAATACCTCATGCAAAGCAGTCTCATTCACTACCACGCCAGGCGCGACGGAGCCACAGAGGCAATCACACTGAGTTCTTTTACACGATTTATGAAATCACGAAAGAATTTTGCGGCACAGTAAAAAATAGAAAAGTTTTTGAATTGAATTGAACTCAAAGTTTCTTACAATGTCAGTTGAGTTCAACGAACATCGCCGATGCTATAACCAACTATTATAACAGTGAAATAGTTCATAACAGTAGCAGTACGAACTGCTTATCTGCTATAAGTAGAAGCGAGTAAGAATGGATAGTGAATTAGGTCGTACTGTCGATACAGATAGCTGGCGAGCTAACTTCAAAGCGATGTCGGTTCATCGGGAATATTCAGAGGAAGTACTTGAGTTTATAACTGAGTGAGATTTTTGTTAGGTATCTGTTATACTCTCACACTCACATCTGTACACAACATTTGTAATCTGTTCGTACGTGTAAGTTTACATTAGCTTAACATTAATCTTTATAAAATACTGAGATTATAATTTGATGGCGATTTAAAAGAGTAGGCATCAATTTCTTGCAGGTATCTTCTCATAGGTTTTACCTTTCGCCCGAACCTAGGAACCAACATTAACGTAAATTTTGTAATCTCACTGAACCTCATCACACACTCATCACTTGACGTTCATAAGTGTTACTTTATGACCGAAATGATTTTTTTACAACGGGGTTAGTGAGTTTACTAAATTGACTGAATTTACATATCGTGCATTATATGCTTCTTGTTGATAAATACTATCTAATGCTTTTCTTAACTGTACTTTTTGTCCTGGCTATCAATAGGTAACAGATATAATCTCGCTCGTCGGACTCAACCGGATGGGTGACCTCGACATCTAAACTTGCGGTTGACTAGATAATCATATAATCATCTAAATTGTCAGTTGATTTATTTTATTTCTTCCGCGGTGGTTTAACGGACATAAATCGCTGATAATTCCGATTATTATTCGAAACTAGGCATAATACAATATTAGATGACGGCTCTAAATCCCGTTAGTTTTTAAAGGTGAACATACGTATTTATTTACCGAAAATATAGACAGCTTTAGGGAATAGTTGAAGTGAGAAAGCATCGTATTATATCTTTATGTTATATATAAAATTCTCGTGTCACAATGTTAGTTACCATACTCCTCCGAAACGGCTTAACCGATTTTTATGAAATTTTATATGCATATTTAGTAGGTCTGAGAATCGGTTACTATCTATTTTTCATACCCCTTAGTGATGAGGGTTGTCCACCCCAAAATTTTTTCTAAATCTTATGGTCAAAACATTTTTTGTTATGGCAAAACAACGTTTCCCGGTTCAGCTATACATATATAAAACTTCTGTGCGTGTGTCTGTAATTAAACTCCTCCTAAACGGCTGGACCGATTCTGATGAAATTTTTTGTGTGTGTTCACGTGGATTCGAGAATGGTTTAGATTTGGTTTTTAATTATTTCTTTTCGTTTTCCGCTAGTTATGTAGAAATTTTAGGATAGTTTTAAAGAAACTACACTTCAAGGCTATACTAACTAAGGTTTTCCTTTTTTTTGGCACATATTATTTCTGTTTACATTATATTACATCATTATTTATTATTATTACTACACCTCAACTAAAATACACATGTATTACTTAAGAAAAATAAAATAAAAGTTCTAATAATTATAACACTAAATATTTACAGAACTGGTTTAGGCATCGTAGAGTTTGTCAGCATATTAACTCTTCTTTAATTAACTGTCATAGTGTATTATACATAAAGACCTTACAGAAATTATGAACGCAAAAGCAACACAGTTTTCAATATGTTTCCTATGTTTTCAAGGCAAATCGCTGATGTGATTTCGGTTAAAATTTTGCATGGAAATAGTAGTTTTGTATCCATAACGAACAGACATTATGAATGCAATTACAACACTGCTGACTGTGACTACTGATTTATCTATTCGTTACAATTTCTCGGCTTAATCGTTGACTCTGTATTTTTGACTATTTCCTATTTCCATTATTTGTTAAAAAAAAAAAAGAAAATCTTTTTGACTCTGTATTTTGACTGTTTCCTGACATATTTCTGATTTGTTTTGTTTAAATATAATATTTTATTGACATTTTGTTATTAAATTAGTTTATTAATTATTAAAATTTATGTAATGCATGATTAATCTTTGATATTTGTAAGCCAGCAATGGTAAGACATGTTGAAACAAATTATTATGTGACATCTATAATAAGCATCTTATCAATGTTTTTATTATGTACACGTGTCTTAGCAAATAAAAATATCTTTATCTTATCTTTATCTTAAGTAATTTTGTTAACATTTGCATAGCGTAGCATAGCTTACTTTTTCGGTATGCTGACTACCGCGCCGTTTGCAGAATTCCGACCTGTGTGTCAGACCGACGCGCCGACGGATGGAGGGATGAACATAAAGTAATTTAAAAACAGCTATGTGCGCAATTCCATTCGATATTGTATTCGAATGTATCGACAATACTATACATAAGACAAAATTATTCGTGCACTGTTTCCTTAAAAACTTACAAGGTAGGCATTGTGCACAACTACATTTGAATAATAGATTATGCCCGCGGATTCACTCGCGTAAAATTAGATTAGATTATATTAGTAACATAATGTTTATTAACCTCTGAGTCTTCTTCGAAGAGGTTAATGAAAACACTATGTGGGTCTGTGTGTCTGTCTGTTAGTGACAGGCATAGCTTCGAAACCACTGGAACGATTGACTTGTAACTTGGTGTGCAGACACCTTGGGTCATCCCTCGGTCGAGTTTGAATATGGGCCCTGTGGGTAAAAGAACCTCGAGATATAGGGGTCACAAGGTCATAAGGTCAGGGATATTTACCAACAGTGTGATTTGGAAGTCCAAGGGAGAGGCTTTTGCCCAGCAGTGAAACATTACAAAACGCTGAAGAAAAAAAAGTCACATGTAGACGAAGAGGTTGAGTCTCGGCTTTTTACACCAATCTCATTCAAATTAATTGTTGCCTTTGTTACTCGGTATCATATAGCTTTCTAATGGTAAAACAATTAAAAAAATCCGTTGAGTAGTTTTCAGGTGAAACTACTCATACGGGCGGCTTGAACTCTTGACAACAGGTTGGCCACTAACCACACGAAAAGAAGAAGAAAGAAATCTTTACAAACAAAAAATCTAATATTTCCTCTTAATAATATTAGTATATATAATATTATACTGCGCATCACTAAATCTTAAAGAATCAATATTTTAGAAGTTATATGTAATTAGTCAAATAACAAAATTATTCTAATTTATACCGATATAAGTGAGCTATCGAGATGGAAATTTATTAAACTATTAATAATGACTATTTGACCGCGAATCAAGTAATCAGTGACCGTCAGAATTAATCTGTCTTGATAGTCTTGAAACTAATTACAAACTTACAAAGGTTAAGTGATGTTAAGGTTCTTAAACATCACTTGGCCTTTCGCACTAAGTTTAGGTTTAAATGTTACTTAACGGGAATCGAATTAAGACCGTTGTGAACTGATTGTTAATTAACTCAAGTTGTATAACTGAGCTAGGTTAGTTTTGGCGGTATAGCGATAGACATTTAAGTAAGTGGCAGAATATGACATAGATTCACCACGGATCATTATCTCTGAGGAGGGTAGGCAGAGAATATACTCAAATTTAGCTAGTTATGGTTATACACATTGATATATTAGAAACTAAGTAAAAAGAAATATAGTATTCTTGTTAACCCTTCCAGCTAAGCTGTGATGTTAATGTTGTGTGCCCGACATAACCTCTCCGCTCCCCATTTCCCGCGGAGAGGTATGCGTCAATAATAATATTAATAATAATAAATTTATTTAATTACACAAATATTACAAAACATAAAAAGAACATTACAATTTTATCCATTTGTAAGTAAAAGTGCAGTTTCTAATTAATAGAGAAGAGCAAGGCGTCAATCAGATACATTTCCAGACATTGTCATTGTACAAAATTTGTAATGCAATAAAATCTTGTCTGAGAATCGAACCTTTGACCTCAAAATCGCAAACATATGCCGCAAACCAACAAACAAAACATTTACTTGACATAATTTCAAGTGAAAAGATTACATATAAACAATTTCGACCACACAGAAGATAAAGCCAGAACAGATATTTTCCTTTACGCGTAGGTAATCGGATTTGAGGACTTGCAAGCTGAGTGCAGTGAATGCTCTACTCTACACGTTCACAAATACGGCTTCCAGTAATCGAGTCGCTTTAGGCACTTTAGGTAAACTCGGTACAACGTTTGTACTGTTAGGGATAAGAGAGATAGCTTAGGAACTATGTAGTGGCTCAGAATTTCAATCCAACGATCCGTCCGATAATGTAAATCCTAATTAATATTATTGCGAATGTCAGTTTGTTTCTTACGGTTTTATGCATAAACTACTTGACCGATCATCATAAAATTTCGCATACACGTTGTCAGGAGAACAGAAAAGGACATAGGGTACTTTTTAGCCAGAAAAGTGAAATGAAAGGTACCCCTTTCGTCTTAAATAAAGTACTGTTACTAATCTAACCTATTTTTAAGTAAGCGATGGCGCAAAATCTAGCATACCTTAAAGGAGATTGCAGGCATGCTACCTGCTGTTCTGTTCCTGGTAAGTAGAGTTTCTATGTTGTTATTGGAGGCACAAATTAAGTGATCATCTCATCACTGACAGTGTCGGCTCGATCCCCAGACAGGACAAAAATTTGTGTGATCCACGAACTGTTGTTTCTAATATACATATACCCCATTTGGTTAGATACTTAACTAAAGGTTCTTTTTGATGTGTCTTATTATCTAAAAAGTCAGTTTAAAAATAAAATGCTGCTAAAGATCAATGTAAATACAACAATAACGATTATTAAATCGATGTAACTGTTAGTTTAAGCAGTAGTTTATTTGTTTAATATGTGTTTGTGTAAAAAGTCACATCAAGATTGTTTACCTTTATTTAAGTACCTAACCAAATGGAGTATAGGTGTTCTTTTTACATTCAAACTGCAGACTTGTTAAAATGTTTGTAAGACCCTCTCGACACAGGATTTATTTCAAGAGGTAACTTTAATAAAAATGAATATATAATAATAATAATAAAAGGATGCTCTTTCAGCAGGTAACCGGTAGGATATAGGGTTCTTCCACTGGTAGTAAAATAATTCCTTTTTTAAAAGCTTGGTAATATGTGAGTTATGCCTCTAGTGTCACAAGCATTCATAGACTATTATTACTACTGAGGTTATGAGGCGCTCATAGCCAGTTGCACTCACTGATCGATAAACGATTAGTGACGTTAAGCAATGTTGGGGGCGGTCAGTCTATAGATGGGTGACCGCTTAGTGGTATTTCATCTGAGCGTCTCCGTGCTTCGGAGGGCACGTAAAAAGTCGGTCCCGGTTATTGTCAAATTGACAACAGTCGTTAAGCTATGTCAGAAGCCTACTACCGGTACTTGAACAACTCTTGACAACAGGTTGGCCACTAACTACACGAAAAGAAAAAAAAGAAAGAAAAGAAAGAAAGATTTACTACTTACTTTTAGGTTTTAGTAGCATAATATTAACAAAACGAGTTGCAATTCCGATGCCGTCGCCTAATCATCACTTGCCAGTGGTAAGCAATTTTAGCATTGGCTAAAAAACTGTATTGATATCTATCCATCCATTTCGGAGCTGCGAAGCCAGAGTCATAACCGTTAAACTTCCACTATGGGAGAAAACCGTGCGTACCGTCTCAAAAATCTGTAACTTTGTTGTTAATTGTAGTAATTAGCTGAAATTTGGTACGTAGCATCTGTAATGCATATACTATCAAATAGTGGTACAAACGTTGTTAATTTTTTTATTTATCATATATAAAAACATAATACAAAAATGAAAATGCCACTTTTTCATACAAAAGCATAGTTTACTTAACATATTGAACGATAATTATAAAGTTTTATGATATTACACTATTATTTCGTATTTTCTTAATATTACATATGAAAATAATATATAATAAATGACAAACATCTATTAATCCACTACATAAAATAGGAAAATATTCGATATACACACTTCAATTTCAATATCTAATAGGTTCTTGGCTTCGTCTAATAATTCCTTGGGAACAGTGACTGATGGTTTTCTGATACTTGATATGTATGTATCTGATGTAAATAAAAAACCATGAAATACGTCTGTATTCGCTCCAGACCTGGAGCACTTTCTAGAGTGATATCATCAGATTTTTTGTAATCTTTATTATGGAATTCTTGGGCATCCTCAGATAAATTATCAATAGGCATAACAACAAAATGTCTAATTATACTTTCCCCATGTATTAAGATCTTATGTACTGAAGAAGGCATGTTATACCACATATATTTTGTAACGTATAATTGTGCAGTAGCGTAAGTATATTCACAATTCTTTTCTGGATTTACTGCAATGCCGGATGCCAAAGTCTGAAGAATTATCTAGAACCTTTTTAATAAGATCCTTATCAACTCCTGTTATTTCTGAAGAGCAATGGTAGTTCGAACTGTTTTGGCGTCATTGCTATTTCCACTTCCTTGGCGAGGTTTATCAATTTTGTACAAGTTTCTTCTTGTCTTCTTAACTTTTTTCTCTTCCGGTGTTCTCACAGCCCATTTTTGAAATGAAAGGTTATATGAGAATTATTTAATTCACACAGTGATAACAAAGATTAAACTCATCCGACCGAATGATAAAATAATTTTAATACATTACCCAGTATTCCTACCTTACCTAAACTTTAATTTAGTTATTAATAGATAATATTCTTTAACAATAAAATGTCAAAAATAATCATATTTTCAAAAATCTTCTGTATCAAACTTTAAAATATATTTTGCATTTTCCCCGACCAGTTATTTTTCGTCTCATTTCAAGAGGGGCAAATTCGGCCAAAATATCGTTTTTGTCTTGACTTCTATATAAGCTGTTTTATTTGATGCTATCAAAATTACGACATCGGCAGACATCGCTAACTATCAAAAGTATATTTAATGTTTCTAATAATGGTAGAATATTAGATAGGTATTATAAAAAAAAATCGTATACCTCTCCAGTTTTTACATAAAAGTCCACTTAAATACTTTTTTAATAAAGTACTTAATAACCATTCTAACCATATATGTATCACACTTATAGATTTGCATTAAAATAATCAAAATATGACCATGTAAACTGGTGGAATTCAGTGCTACGTAATCGACATTATTTTGAGGGTCAATTTGCAAGACAAGTTTTATTAAAAAATAGCGAAATAATCTATTTTAAATACTATATAATATGTATTAGACATTTACTTAGATATGTATGTGCATTTACAAAATATTCAATATCGAACATTCCCAGAACCTATTTTTGAGACGGTACGCACGGTTCTGTCCTATAGTGCACCGTCATAAGATCATCACTAGCCAATGCTAAAAACCGTATTGAAATCTATCCACTCGTTTAGAAGCTATGAAGCCACAGACAGCCATAGGCTCTACAATATTCTTCATTTTCCGACGTTGCTACGTTGAAGCTTAAAAAGTAAAGTCATGTCTGTTTAAGGCTTTATCGAATGTAACGTTCCGAGTCGAACGGCAGCGTATTTATGCTGTCGAATAGACATTATCGAATGGACGCTATTCAGGATTCTGTTGATGTCGTCATATTTGAACAATCGACTTCAGAATCTCACAATCGGGGATCGCTAACCTCGACGACCCGTAATATCCAAGGGACCGAATAGTTCAAATTCTGGTCAACTACTTCACAAAGTTTTACCCGGAACTGACAAAGATAGGATGTTTGTTGGACGTTTTGAGATTAGGGGTTCAGGATGTAATTAGGAGACCTCTTTGGAGATACGGAATATAGTTCAAATCGGGCTTTGTGGACCGTATAATAGGATGGTTGATACCAATCAAAATGGAAATTAATTATAGTGATTTACTGCAGTATTAGTGCAATGGCTTAGATAATAATCTTAATGATAGCATTAATGAGCGTGTTGTGAGTGAGGTCTTTGTATAAGTTTCAAAATTATATGGTACAGACAATAAGATTGTGTCCGTTTTTGTGGCATCTATTTCAATTCGTAAAGACTCCAAATGATTGGACATTTTTCACGTTTGGCAATACTGTTCTCACAATGCGTAAATTTTAAGGTTCTGGATACGATGCCGGAATCGGGCAGTATTCTAGAGTCTATTGTCAAGAAATATTCAATTTGCCACTTCGAAATTTATTGACGCATGGAGTCTGGAATTGGTTTGGTGAACTCTTTGAGAATGTAGACATAGGTCTATGTATGTATAGAAAGTCTTGCCATTTATGTGGCATAAGGATGTTCTTATGTTTGCCCATCGTAAGTTCGTCGAGGCTTATTGCTATGAAGTCAGGGTACGTACAATGCAATAAAGTCGTCCAGTATTAAGTGGCCATTAACAAAATTAACAAAATGTGGTTCATTCACTTTGCTGCCTAACCTTTAGAAGATATGCAATTGCAACGATATGTATGTATAAAAGAAACGGATTAGTCTAATAAACTATATTCCAAAGTTCACAAGTTTCCCACAACTTTAGCCGGTTGGACTTGTTGTAGTTTCGACATCGGTAGTGACCGCCGAGTAATGAACGCAAAGGAAAAGGCTAAATACATGCAGTGAGCCTGCCGTAATTATGCGCAAATGAACTTAATGCGAGCATACAACTATCTAATAATAATGTTTTCCAGATTGAATTTCGGCATCGGCGACTAATTACAAAGGATATTAGTTGGCTGCCTAGGAGATATTATAGTGCACAGGTGACTGTGCAAATACAAATGGATGACAGGTTGATATTAAGGATTTTTTGACAGCAATAAAAAAATTCAGCAATTGCTTCCAAAACCGTATGAATAGCAGAAGTCACACTCACGGCCACTGTGCCACCGAGATTAATAAATGTATATACAAGAGTCTATCCAGCAGACTGTACCGGTATTCTGAGTATACAGAAAGAAGGTATAAATTAGAAGGTAGACCGTTGGAATACCACGCCGAGTTCTCGAGTCTAATTGACAGCACGCATCGGTCGTCGGACAAAAAATGTGAGATCCAGAAATAGTTGTTCTAGTCTAGGTTCTTTGTGTCCCTCGCGACACAGGATTAAATCTTAAAGCGGCAGTTGTATTTTAAAACAAACAAAAAACTTTGTTAAACGTGTTTCACTTTAAAGGCGAAAGAATAAAATTGCAAGGATACACTAGAGTTCTTTATAATATTCTGGTATATGTCTGAAGTTTGCCAACCCGCACAAGGCCAGTATGGTAGACTATTATCTTATCATATATTGAATCGAAATGGCAATGAATTGTAATAAAATTATTGGGGAGAGAGGAATCCGCCACGCACCCTCGTATTGCCCACTCCAAACATTACACAAAAAACCACAACCAGAACCAAATTGTCAACCACAGACAAAGGTTGACAGTACCGATCTCCTCTGGATAGGGATAGCCGCGTTGTGGAATCCCACGACGTGGCTGTGCCTATCCAGATGTTGGGGTGGGTAATCCGAGGTTGAGTGCTGGGTTCCTCTCTTTCCAATAATCTTATTACCTAACCTATTTCATACTAAGATAGCCAGCTCTGAATGCCAACACCATATTCATCATGTTGTTTTCTCATTATTCCGAGGCAGTGACATTCTCTGCCCTTTACAATTGTTACTTTTTACGAAAAGGACAGCTGTGGAGGATTAATTGGGTGATATTAACTTAAGCGTATGAGACGTGTTATGTACTTGTCCTTTTTGTTGTTTGAGGGATCAGCAGGAAGGTTAAGAGTTGTTTTTGGATGATTAACATTTTAGGTCATTAATATAAATTGACGCCTGTATGTACATATGGCACGGAAAGGGGAATTTCGTCAGCATGAATTCACTGCGACAATACCTCACACATGACATACTTGTTTTTAAAGTTATTATTGTATTCATTATTATTATTATTATTATTAATTTATAGTATTTTAAAACATTAATTATAATATAATTGTTTTGTTAGGCTTAAGTTTTAAGTAATTTATAAATTTAGGATACTTTGTTTGTGTATAAAATTGTTTGGTTTTTCTTAAGTTTGCTATGATTTTATTTTATATTTCACTTTGACATTTTTTTTTATAGAATAATATTTGTGACACTGCTCTATTTTGTAACTATTATTTTACAAATGTTGTGCTCGCCGATAATCGGGTTGCAAATTAACATGTATATCTTGAACTCATATCCTATTCACATATATAATTTGTAATCTGTATCTTATCTTGTGTGGGGGCCAGTCAGTACAGACCGGTGACACTTCGACCCAGTGAGATCTTTTGTTTCGACTTCCCCAATAACGATATATGCCATAGATGTTCATGGCAGCCGGGGCCGACGGTTTAACGTGCTCTCCGAGGCACGGCGCAAGCGATAATTGTCAATCAATACGCATATAATTTCGAAAAGTCATATAACTTCCGGAAGTCAGAGGTACGCGACGTGGGTTCGAACCCGAGACCCTCTGCATTGCAGTCTGTTGGTCTCCCCACTGAGCTATCGCTGCTCTCTTGTAATCTGTAGATGTGCCTTTAAATTAATAAATACATAATAATATAGTTGATATACTATATAAAGAGTGTCCTAGAATATGTGAATCAAATTATAACGGGAGATTCATTAGGTAAGAATCTTATAAAGGTGATAATAAAAAAATTGTATTGTTGGTCAAACTTACAAGATTATCTTTGGTGCAAAAAAATACACCAAAATAATGCTGCGATTTCAAAACAAAGTCAGTTAAAAAAAAACGTTTCTGGTTTGACGAATCAATCCTTCACAAATAATAATAGTGAAAAAAATAATTAAACAAGCCATAAACGAAACACCTGTAGTTAAAAGTCTGAAAAATTTCGTACTTTTAAAAAACTTAGATTATTTATTTTTGCACAAAGGTCATTTTTTTTAATTTTTTTTATTTAACACATTTGAAAGGTACCTAAGGAATCTCTCGTTACAATTTGGTTCACATATTTTGGGACATCCTGTATACTATGTGTTATATACAGGGTGTCCAAGAACCTGGCGTCCAACTGGATTCCCACGATGCCCCAAGTTCTAACAGTACTCAGAAAAATATTTTAAAAAATCCACCCCATGTACTTACAGAATTATACTGATTTCAAAAAAAAAGGGGAAATGAGCACCCTGTGACATACTTTTGAATGCTGTGACTGCTAATGCTGATAATTTCGATATTTCTTGGAGGTTTTGTAATCTAGGGTATTGCTGTGTCTAAATAGAATGTAAAAATAAAGTACTTATTGTACCATTTTAAAATAAAATATTATTTTAACTAAAGGTGATATGGAAAACTATTGAATTTCGCAACTTTGACCGACTGTAGTGTAAAAAAAATGTACCAAAATAGTATGGCAAGTGACGTCAAATTTTGACGCGTTTATTCCTCTTTTTAAAAAGGTATAATACTTACACATTAATTTGAAAAAAAAAATTTTGATAATATTTTTACTCAACAACCCAATTTTTACGAAGTGCCTACCTACTAACGGTAACTGTCGGACCCTTTCTTATCTTAGAAACTGTTATGTTACTACTATTATTTACTTCGGTTCCAAGAGTGAGCAAGAAGGAAATACACACAGGTAGATGGGTTCCCAGTAGAATAAAAGCAAAGAATGTTAGTTTAAAGATATTTTATTACAATAAATGTTCAAAATGTTGACCACCCGCGGCAATACAAGCTCTCACTCTCCTTAAAAAGGACCGCTTTATGTTTCGCGAGTAACTTTTTTGACGTATCACCTGCACTGCTTGTGTTATCTTCTCACGAAGGTCAGCGATGTCATTAATGGGCTTCGCATAAACGAGCTCCTTCATAGTTCCCCAGAAAAAAAAATCCAGCGGATTTAAGTCAGGTGAGCGGGCTGGCCACGGGATTGTTCCTGATCGCCCAATCCACCTGTTCGGGTATTGCTCGTCCAAAAACTCTCTAACGGATACGCGAAAATGTGCTGGACAGCCGTCGTGTTGGAACCACATATCTGGTGGGGTCTCTTCTAGTAAGTTTGGCAAATCATTTTGAAGAAAATTTAAATATGATTCGCCAGTCAAATTCTCGGGCATCTCAAATGGACCAATAATATTCCCACAGAGAATACCGGTCCACATGTTCACTTTGAACCGGTACTGGGATCTATCTTCTCGCATCAAGTGCGGATTTTCCACATGCCACTCGTGCAAGTTGTGTAGGTTCATGTAGCCATCCTTCTTAAATGTAGATTCATCTGACCACAAAATTTTGTCGATAAAGTTTTCGTCTTCTCGATGTTTTTGCAGGATTGTTTCACAAAACGCGACTCGGCTCGGATAGTCTCGAGGTAAAAGACTTTGCACTCGCTGTACGTGGTACGGATGATATTCTTCTTTTTGGAGAATACTGTGTGCTGTGCTCTTCGGTATCCCCGTATCAGCTTCTATTCCTCGCACAGAGATGCTTGGATTTGCCGACACCGCCTCTAAAACTTCATCGCGTATGAAGTCATTTACGGGTCGTCCTTCACCAGCTACTTGATTGGGGAACCGCCCGTCACATAGTGATCTGTGCACATTAATGAAAACTCGATGGTCGGGATATCGCGTAGCCCTCGGATACCTTTCTCTGTAAAGTCTCGCTGCAGCTCGTCCATTACCTCTACATTCTCCATAAATGTAGTGCATATTTGCGTATTCTTGCGGAGTGTAGGTCGCCATGGTAGCACACACAAAACACAAACTGTCCAAACACAGGCAAAGGTCGTCGTAAAGAGTTCGTTTCAAAGTCCAGAGCACAAAGAGTAATCGAGTCCAATAAACAAAGCTTTAAATCGTAGTACGTGATCAATGGTAACAATAAGAGAGAGGTGCGTAGTAACGGCAGGAGGCAGTGACGCGTACTGACCGTACTGTTATCCTAAATAGCACGATCCCAGATAGCGTCACTATCTATCTCACTCGCACCTCTAACCTTTTTCTCCCTCACTCTTACCTGAATAATGGGGTACCATAAAGAAGAACCAGCAAATCGCAAAGATAGTTTCTGTCTTGCTCCCTCCTGTTGTAATAACGAATCACTATGGTGAGATGCATGCACATACCGTCCCTTACGGTCTAACCTGTTTTTTGAGAGGCCTGTTGTTATTTTTATGAGCATACAACAGTAATTCTTTAGAGGTTAGATTCAATTCGTCGTAAATTTTTCTTTCTAAGAATTCTGTAAGACATCGTAAAAATTGGGTTGTTGAGTAAAAATATTATCAAAATTTTTTTTTTTCAAATTAATGTGTAAGTATTATACCTTTTTAAAAAGAGGAATAAACGCGTCAAAATTTGACGTCACTTGCCATACTATTTTGGTACATTTTTTTTACACTACAGTCGGTCAAAGTTGCGAAATTCAATAGTTTTCCATATCACCTTTAGTTAAAATAATATTTTATTTTAAAATGGTACAATAAGTACTTTATTTTTACATTCTATTTAGACACAGCAATACCCTAGATTACAAAACCTCCAAGAAATATCGAAATTATCAGCATTAGCAGTCACAGCATTCAAAAGTATGTCACAGGGTGCTCATTTCCCCTTTTTTTTTGAAATCGGTATAATTCTGTAAGTACATGGGGTGGATTTTTTAAAATATTTTTCTGAGTACTGTTAGAACTTGGGGCATCGTGGGAATCCAGTTGGACGCCAGGTTCTTGGACACCCTGTATATCTGATGAAATATGCACTCGCATTACACCTCTGCTTAACACAATATGCAAACGGCACGGATGGTTTAAGTGGTCGCCTCGCGACTGCCATTGCACCGAATGTTGTGGGTTCGAATCCCACACGGGACAAAATTTTGTGTGATCCACAAATGATTGTTCGGAGTCTGAATGTTCTTTGTGTCCGTTGTTTGAATGTTTGTAAAGTCCCCCGTGACTCAGGACATATAACTAGTGCGGGAAATGTCTTTTTAAAAATGAAATATGGTAGATAGCATGAATATAAGCATAAACATATAAGTTTATAATATTGTCTTATGTTTACGCGAATGTTATACATTGATATTAAACACTTTATACGGATTTTATCGCGTTGTTTATTTTACTTTACGGGGAGACCATCTTAGTCTCCCTGTGAACATGGCTGCTGTAAAGCAACCGAAACGTCGGGGCAAAGTGTAAACTTAAATATAAATAGTTTTAATTAGAAAATATATAGCTTAAATAGTAGTAAAATTCAATAATAGTAGTGTTAGAGTTTTCAAAATTATGTAATAACAGTGTTTAAAGTAAAATAAACAACGCGATAAAATCCGTATAAAGTGTTTAATTTCAACGTATAAGTTTATCTTTACATAAACAACTAACTATGATTATTATATTAACACTAAAGAAATGAGGTTACATAATCTTTCATAAACTGACCTGTTTAATCTTTAACTCCTATAGACAACGCCTTTGTTAAATTTTTTTATTAAAACAATAAACTTAACTATTCTAACTGGGTTGCGTTCTCAAAATCCGTTCATACTTATAAAGTTCAACGACCGGCTACCTGTCACATAAATCTATATCTACCCTCTTCTAGCATGCGAGTTTCCGTATACGCTATCTCTTTTTTTCCGTCGTAGAATCGTGTAACTGACAGGCATTGTTAGGAGTTCTTAATCGTTGTTTTCCAACAAGATAGTTGAGTTAGGAGCTTAGACGGTGGTGTATTTGGTTTGTGTGTGAAAATTGACACTGTGTCTGTTTTATACTGAACACGGAAGCGGTTGGATTGTGCGATACAATTGTTTAGGATTATGAAATTATTGTTGTGTGTGTTTAGGTTTTACTGCATCAATAATTGCGTGGCTTGCTTATGCACGGTTTGTGAGGATTGATTCTCGGGTAGGGCAGTGTTATTAAATTTTCTGTTGGGAAATTTTTTGGTGGTAATGCGGTATCTGGTAAAGTGTCTCAAATCGCCTCCTTTTAGAATATATATTGTATGAGTAGACTAACGCCTTTAGTCCCATAAATGTGTATGTGCTGCTATTACTAAGTATTTGTTCTCTACAAGGCAAACGCCTTAACACGTTGTTTGGCACGGATATCGAATCCGAAACCGGTAGGCTCGAAACTTAAGACCGAGGCTGATTGGGCCGACACCTAGGCAGTGTTCGAGACTGAAATTCATAATTAAGTACTCTGAAATGAACATCCAATTATTTTCCGTCTAAATGGGGACGTAGATGTACCTATGCTTAAACATATTAATATTAAAAAAAAAATTACTTGCTTTAGTGGCACAGCGGTAGTGAATGCGACTGTTGTTCGTAAGGTCTCAGGTTCCCAAATCAGGCAGTGTTACCAGAATATTCTGTTAAAATTTTTCAGTAGCACCTGGCGTTCTGGCCCTGTGTCCCATAGACGGCAATTATTAAATAAGACCTAAACTATACCTAACAAAATTTAGGTGCAATACTCCTCTGTCTACCCCTTCAAGGATATAGTTATGAAACTATGTATATATAACTAGCGACTCGGCTTTGCACGGGTAGTACAAAACCTCACCAAATTATACACCAAACCTTACTCGTGAATCACTCTGTTGGTGAAAACCGCATGAAATCCCGGTCAGCAGTTTTTGAGTTGATTGCGAACAGACACACACGGCGGGGGACCTTGTTTTATAATATCTAGTGATTAATAGGTATGAAACTGTATATTTATTTACTAGCTTTAGAACGCGGCTTCGCTCACGTAAAAACAGGTTAGATTAGGGTACGGTTACAGCTACCCTGATGTTTGACCTGGGGGTGGTGAGCTGCGTGGGCCTGCTCGCCACCCGATCAGCACCAGATCCGAGAGGCGGCGTGCGTGTTCTCACGTGCGCCTCTGAGTCGTGTCTTTGTTCCTCTCCCCAAAAGGACAGTAGAGGAAGTATTCTTATGTAGTGGCCTGCCGTTTCACAGGGTGGACCGAAACCTCGGCGGGATAGCGAATGCATGTGAAAGCGATACGCGCGGCCTCGCCGTCTATGGTTATGTCTAGGAACACCGTTGTAGGTTTAGTCGGTATTACCGGGGTATCTTTTCCCCGGTGAGCCCGACATAACTTATCCGTCGCCCCGCGGAGAGGGACGCGTCAAAGTATTCACCCACGTAAAAAATATAAAAGGTTATATTAGTATCATACTTTTTTAAATTAAATGTTACACAGCGATAATATAGCTTTCTAATGTCCGTGAGTTTCTTGCAGGTTTCTTTTTATAGGCTCAACCCTTTGCCTGAAACTAGCAACTAACCTAAATGTAGCTTCAGTAACTTAGTAAACTCACAAATCTATAGGTACTAGCGGTTGCCTAGTGGTCAAAATTCGATGAAAATTCCTAAGCTTGCTATTTTGTTTTCTGTTTTTTTTTATTACATATAAATAAGGTATAGTATTACATATAAATAAGGTAACCATAGTTACATAGAATTGTACGACGTTAGACGAACAATGCCGAAATACTACGAACGCGATTCGACTGCGTGTGTCAAATGCACGTTTGTGTGTGTGTAGTGTTTTTTCATTAATATAATGTATAGGATTCGTCCCTCCTTCTCCATATAAACTTTATTTGTGCCAAATTTCATACTCCTCCGGCCGCGCAATTTTCGTAAAAAGGGGTACAAAGATTTTGCTTCACGTATTAGTATATAAATATTTTGACGTTCGTAAATGTTACTTTGAATGAATAAATAAATGACTAAAAGAAGTGAAAACTAAATGAATAAATGATTTTGACTGACTTTAAAGGTGAAAGATTTTTTTTAAATCGGTTTGTTTTTGAATTTTCCCCTTACAAACTAACAAAAATGCAAATCTTTCTTCTTTATAATATTAGTAGGTATAGATAAGTATTTCTCAGCAAAAGTTGGTAATTACGTCTGTCAGACTAAAATTGTCTGTCGATGTTTAATGAATTAGTATTGTAGCTACGGACGGGCCTTCTGTTTTATATATTAATAAATTCCTCAGGTTTCCTCGGCTTAGCTTAACTAATTTGCACTTAGGGAAGGTTATTTTAAGTTTACTTGGGAACTTTAAACCGTAATATTCAGTACTAGATTCTGACCGGGGTTTTTCCCGCGTGTATTCTACGGAAATGTATTATGTATATGAAGAGAATTCAATGTTATAGCATACATATGTATCCTAGCTCATATTATAAATGCGAATGTGAGTTTATTTATTTGTTTGTTTGTAATGTTTTCACGCCTTAACTACTCGACCGATCAGGATGAAATTTTGCATACACGTTGTTAGCAGAACAGGAAAGGATATAGAATACCTTTAATCCAGGAAAAATGCTGTTTCTGATGGGTAGAAATTGCTTGACAAAATGTGCTGTAACGGGAGCCAAGTCGCTGACAATATCTAGTAAGGTTTTAATCCAGGTTTTGGCTTATCTATTTGCCAAGTTGCATCCAAGTAGGTTCAACGGTTTACGCGTGATTGAGTAACAAACATTTGATCATGTTTGTAACTTTTACATTTGGCTTCGTGCGAAAATGATTAGAAAGAAAGTCCCTTGGGTACTTTATCTATTTGCATGTCTATCTTTCTTTCTTTCTAAATCTATATTTAAAAAATGGACACAAAGAACACCCAACTAACCAGAACTTTTATTTCTATTTATTTTATTATTTATTTTTTCCGTGTGAGAATCGAATCCATAACATTCAGCACTTAAATCAATGTGCAGTTTCTGCAATTAGATATTTTTCGATAGTGATAATTAGCTTTTCTTGCAAATACTTAATGTTATCAAATTGAAAGTAGATTTGATTAATTATAGGAAAACTACAAGAAAGTCTATTTTTATTGCAAAGGGGTTGAAAGGGTGTGGTCTAAAACTGTAAAGCGGGTGACTAGGTCAAGAGGGCTTATATACAAAAGACCTTCATTTGCAATTTCATGCTCTATAATTATTGATCACCTCGGTGGCGCAGTGGTGGTAAAGACGACTGATGTGCACGAAGTCCCTGGTTTGATTCCCTGGTCGGGCAAAGTGGCATTAAGATTTTCTGTCAAGAAATTCTCTAACAATGATGTAGAACTGTAAACGGCAATATACCCACCTACTACGTGGGACCTCAAATAGCGATTTACCATCTATTTAAAGTCTAAAGTAGTATTTAAGACCCCAAGCAATTCCTATTAAAATACTGTAGAACTGTGCCCTGAAAATGGCAATAGGCTCGTCCCCTACTTTGTGGGACCTTAAATAATATGTATTAATGTGGACATTTCGATTTATTTAGCCTTCCTCGAAGGTGTAAGAAAATTTGTGTGACACTCATATAACATACCGCTGCACTTCCCTTCGGGGATATTAGCGTGAGGCTATTTACTTATCATTCATTTCATTTCACTCGTTTTTAAATATAACTACCGCACTTGGAATCATTCCTCAGTTGCAGCGGACTTTACAGACATTCAACAGACACAAAGAACATCCAGACACGTAGCAACTGTTTGTGGATCACACAAATTTTTGACCCGAGTGGGATTCGAACCCACAACACTCGGCGCAGTGGCCGTGGTGAGGCGACCAAAGGCGTCTTAGTGCATTACGCCATTTGGGTGCTCAAAACTTTATTGAAAACTACGATTATATTTAATTCAGATTTATATATTTGATTTTCATCCGAACCGTAATCAATCACGACTAATTAATCAATATTTGCACAAATTTTTGTCCCCGCATCGAACCCGCAACACTCGTCGCAGTCGCAGTAGAGAGGCGCCCACTTAAATTACAACGCTATCTGCAGTCAATTATGATTGTAACTATTGATCAACAACAAAAATATCTATGAAAATTTCATTTAAGTAGATCTGAGACAATCAAGCTACCTGAAACGCCTCAAATATTTTAAAATTGACTCAAACGCAGGAGCTCATCTGAATTATTATTTTTATTTAAACTTTTAAACAACAATATTGATTGCCCAGAACTGCTATCTAAATTTAAATTCAATATCCCTCACAGATATCCTAGAAAACCAATTATGCTCCTACATCCTCCTTTTCGTAAGTCTGTTCTAGGCTCCAACTCGCCTGTTTCACGGCTAAGTAAGATATGTAATCACTACAATAAACAGATAGATATATTCGGCACAACATTTCAACGATTTAGGAACCAAGTCCATAATCTTGCCATCGATTAACCATCCACTAATTGCTGACCTATTCAGAGAGATGTCTACGATTGATTCCCAATTCTTAATTTCCCACGTGTGTAATTTTTCAAATTATTATCGAGACGAATTCTTCTTTATTCAAATTCTTAATTTCACCAATTCTTAATTTTCCGAATGCCTCATTTTCTTAATTATAGATAGTACGAATTCTGCTTTTTACAGAAGACAGTACAGTTAGGCATAGTGAAATTATATTTATATAATACATATATTAAGTAGCAATTAAATTTAATGTATGAAGGAACCTATCACCTATTTACTAAGAAACTCATTACGTAATCAATCAAAGAGATTAAAATGTCAAGTATAAACGTCAATAAAATTATCAATTCAAGATCTCCCGTCCTATGCGTGAATAGTTGCATAATTATAAACCTGTGATTTAAACTAAATAACTATGGCTTCCTCGAGTGCGGAACTGTGTATATTATATAAGTTTTGTAATATAAGTTTTATTTCCCCGATACTTGAATAACTATTGTCAATAGTTATTTTCTAAATTATATGCATGTGGTGTTTACCTACATAATGTGCACTTAGATTAAGCATAATACTATGTTCTGTTTTGTAATGAATGTTTTAGTGTAATAACTGCTGGTAAACCAATAAATAAATGAATAAGTAAATAAATAAATCTGGAATATTAAACTAAATCCTGTAAAACAGATTTGTTCAGCATAATACATAATTTATCATGTAATTCAGCCGGACGTCGCTTTAGGTAGGCCATGGGAACATCGACAGGTGGCGCCCTCTTTCAGCCGAGGCATAAATTAATGGTCTTAACATCAGTGTCACGATGAGTGACGTGGGATTACGTCCAGAGATAGAGATTACCTAGAGTTCTGTATATATCTAATATATCTCCTTCTCTAATCTTTTACCGGTATTTAAAAGAAATTGGAGAAACAGATATTTTTTGTTGCTTTCTTATTGAGCATGTATTATTTGGTGATTGCTTTTGTTGCCGACTGCTACTCAGAGGTCTGAAACACAGTATTTAATACTTTAATAATAATAATACTATTCTATCACATACACACAACACCATCTAGCCCAAACTAAGCAGAGCTTATATACATATTTAGTTTTTTTTTAGACCTACTTATTATACATAGAAAAACCCAGACCAAGATATCCATGTCTATGCACATAAATGTTTGACTTGTGCGGAAATCGAACCCGCGTCCTCAGGCGTGGCAGTGATTACACTAACCACTACGCTATCGATATATACTAAGGTGGTAGTGCTTACCTTAAATGAGTCATTGTGAACTTCAGCAAAGTAGGAGAGAGGATAAGATATTTTATATAATAACTGGATACTAGAACGCATATTAGAGTTAAGTTCACGTCTGTAGTGTAATGTAGAGGACTTGAACCCATGACCTGAAGATCGAAGTCCAATACCTCATCCACTGAGCTACAGACTTCTTGCTGCTATAGAGAATTCTCTAACAGAAAAACGCAATTATACTTTGTCCTTGAATCGCACTCGGGTTTTCACTATTTCATCACATATCTGCTGATGCCGCGGCATCAGCGTGATTTTTTTATTTTGACCCAAATAAGGATTAATAAAAAATGATTTCTACTAATTATCTAAACGGTAACGGTAATTGGTTAATTATTAGAATTGTTCATTAATTAGCGTTTATTAGTCCATAAACGATTTAATTAGTCCATTTATAACGCGTCACTGGAGACTGTTACTATGAACACATTGCGATATTTGTATGCCTAAACTGCATCTTTTTTCATACATTTATACATAGTCTTACTTTCTTTTCTCACTCCTATTTTAATGGATGAGATAAGTGCAATACACTCTTATTTCGCCAGATATATTTTTAGGTCTTACGTCTTTTAACGTCTATTAGATATTGAAGTCATATCTGTCTCGACTAGTATATACAATTTGCGTTTACTGCTTGAGGTTCTTGATTTGATTCTCGTTTTATACTTGTAATGAAAGCAAAAATATTTTTTTAATTTATTTTACCCCCGATATTTTCAATAGTTTGAAGCATCAATTAAGAAATAAATGAAGTTGAAAACCAGCGTCAGGCTTTCGTCTGACAAATGCTGAAATAGGTGTTCTACTGTAGAATTGTCTATTGGCACTGTTATGAAACACTCACTTTGTAAGTTTTTTGGTCTTTGTATTAGATTTTGACCGCCGATCTTCGCTCACGTAACGCTTCTGGATGATAGGTATCCTTTGTCCTTTTCTGTACCCCTGACAACGTCTATGTGAAATTTCATGTTGATCGGTAGAGTAGTTAAGACTGCGCCGAGCGAAATGAACCAAAATAGGTGGTCACAGTTAAGTTGATAGAATCAACACCTTTTGTTTAATACAAGTATAAAATATACATTTACCATAACAATGAATGGGTTAACAATTATTCCATGTAAAAAAAAAAGTTATATTTTCGCTTACAAAATTACGTAAATTTGCACGAAAAATGCAAAAACGCAAGCTCGTGTTACGTGATTTTTAGAATATAGCAGTAGAAATCTATCCTATTTTACAATTTAAACTAAACATAAATAGTTATATTACAATTTGTCCGTCTCATGTATATAAGTTATTTGTTGACAAAAAAAAGACATATTTATCAAAAAAGCACTTCAAATCTGCCATACAATTTTACTATGGCGGCCGCGCGCTGATTTAAATATCGAGCTTTGTCATTCAGTCCAACCGCGTCTTACGCTCGGCGCAGTCTTAACAAGTGAAAGAGTAACAAACAAATAAACAAACTTACTTTCGCATTTATAATATTAGTTAGAAAGTTAGGATACACCTATTTCCCTTTTTTATTTTATACTTGTTATTATATGTTTCGTTATGCATGTGTCAAATAAACAATTTTTCTTTCTTTCTTTCTTTAATATTGTAAATTAAACAAGACTTTTTCTTTTATTTTATGAATTATGTGTAATTATAATAGACATGCATATCAGAACATGTCTCATTGTATTATTCACCAGTATTATGTGTATGCTGTAGGTACACTTAATAAATAAATAAAACATAAATTGCTTCTACATGGCAGTCAATAAATGTATACAAGTAAAACATTTCCACCTAAGCCATTTAATTTAGTAAAAGAGCTGTAATTAATACTTATAAAAGGTTAATGTTTATCAAGAACTCGTCCGTGCGTTGGGTAGCGAATCACTTAAATCGATTAGTTTCGATTGTCATCCGAGCATTCGGGACAATCGTCACGGGTGCTTACAGCCGTGACAATCTTCATTATTGACCCAGAAACAAAAATTTTAAGGTGGTTATAAAAGTAGTAGTTTACCTTTTTAGCAAACATATTCTTTCAAAGCTAGACGATACATCCAACATTTAGCATAGTTATATTTAAATCGCCAATTAAATATAATTTCAGTATTTTACAACTCATATCAATGTCGCAGGCAATTTGTACGATGCCGCGTTTTACAAACGGCGTCGTCCGTTTAAAAACGCTCGGCAAATTGGCGAATCATTCAATTTTCGGGGTTCCTATTTCTGGGTGGGTGGTCACAAAAAAAATAACCACGAAGGCTACGGCGGAGCAGAGCTCCGCCTTCTAACACAACCTATCCAAGTCGGAGTGCTAAGAGTCGGGATTCGGGGCGTTAAGTGACAAGGCAATTTACATTTTACCTTCGGCATATTTTAAAACAGCGAGCGGTTTTACATGGACGTCGTTTGTAAAACGCGGAATTATACAAATTGCCTGCGATATCAACAAGGTGTTGCAGCCATCATACCATATATTACTAACTTAAAAAACTAAAGATATTAACAATAATAACTTAATAATATTAAAGAGATTAAATAATTTGGGTCTAGTTATATTTTCAATATAAATCTAAAAGTACAGACAGTAGGATGGCATGATGGCGGAATATTACCTATATTAAAAGTATGACAGAAATTAAAAATAGATATAAAAAAGAAATATCATATCCCTAAAGAGGTGGGTGAATAGGTTTTACACCCACGTTTGTTTAGCTATGGTTTCATGTCTCCCGTAATTATTGGCGAGCCTATAATCATCTACTAGACACAGTTTCATACTTCGTGCTGTTACAAAAAATATTTTGTCATAAAAACCCAACAACACCTTGCCGGGATTACTCGAGTATCAAACATTTTACTAAGTGTTTTACTAACTAAATCTTTATCCAAAATCTGACACTGTCGCTACAATATATGTCAAATATGAAAACATAAATTTCGCGCCAATCGTTCAATATGGCGTCGTCGCGTCGTTTAATCCCTTCACGTCAGAGCAGAGACAATGGTTTTTCGAGTTTTATTGAAACAATTTACGAATTCCGCGCCTATAACGTTTAAAAAAAGATTGTCGATTGTCCTTAATCCGATCCGAATACCGATGTAGAATGTTCTTTTTTAATGTGAATGCATTCAATTATGTTTATTTTTCGCTTCTGTATTGAGTTCGGGGCATGGTGATACCTTTTATTTTATTTTGAAGATAGTATAAATATAAATATTTATGTAACCAAAATAAAGAGTAGGTAATTTTTGTATATAGTACCTAGTTAAATTTTAGACTGTTATTCTGTTTTTAAATGTAATGTAAGTAATATAACAGTAAAAATATGAAAATGTTTACTTGAACCAGCGTCTAATAATAAGCATTTTGTACGTGGCCGAAACCACGTACAAAATCGTCCAAAACCGAGGTGTTCAAGCAAAAGCCCACAATTTCCTTTTCTCTGGTTGAAAACATTCTGATATTAGACCGACCAGCCTATTTACTTAAACCACCGAACTCGGTAAAGGTCGACCCTAATTTCAAAAATAGCCTAATCCCCACTTTATCGAGTGGGTAAAAAAGCGCGCGTAAACAAAATGCCATCGCGAAAATAGCCGCCATTTTCATTCATATTTCGTACGCCGCGTTCCAGCGATTACGGTTTGCGCGGCAACGGCGTTCTTTTTTCGCGGCAATTTGGGCGGCATTTCTACTGGACTTTTTGCGGCCAGTTTTAATCGGTGTTGCCATTTTAGAGCGCTCGCCGTCGAGAGCGTTTCATTTGTCTGTCCTTTTTTAAGAGTTGCTGTTTTGAATGTCTCGGATTCCCAGTGATATTTTTAATTACGTTTTATTTTTGTTTACGGATGCTTTTCTTTTTTTCAGATGCACATAATCCAAAACATGATACGATGACGTGACGATGCTGCTGCAGCAGGCGTCGTCGTCGCCTGGTCCCAGCGGCACGGCCAGTCCCAAGCTAGCTCCAAGTCCTAGGCCGAACCCGAGTCCAAGTTTTGGGACTAGACTGACAGGCAGTCCGAGTTTGAGTGATGGGGCTTCTAGTTCGAATAGCCCCAGGTTGGGCGCCAATAGTCCGAAATTGGGTGCTAGCCCAAAGTATGGAAGTCCGAGGCTTGGGTCTGGGAGTCCGAAGCCTGGTAGGGCTGCGTTGGAGGACGAGGCCGCATTGGAGCGGCTGCAGGCAGAACTGAAGGAGGGTTGGACGGTGCACACGGGGAGAGATGGCAGACTGTATTATTGCAAGTAAGTGGATCAAATCTTTTAAAAGCTTTAAAAAGAGGTTTCGTTCATCTTCAACTCGGGAACTATAATCATCTCATTAGGATTATCTAGCAGCTGTTTGTATTCGGTCCGCATTTTTAAATACAAATGTCATATAAGGGCTCATTATTCGTCCTTTTTCTTCGATTCGGGGAACTAAAACATGTCACTTGGATAGCCTCATATTTATATGTCGATCCGGATTTTAAATATTACCGTCATATACGGACTGTATTATATTGTGCTGTTACGTGGATGGATTCAAGTGCTGACAGAAAATTAAGCTGCTGTAAGCCTTTCTATTGTATGACAACGATATCGATTATTATTAAAAGATGTAAGTGTTATACGTGCCCCAAAAGTAGGAACCAGAATTCACTTAATTGTAGCACCTTTCAATTATTTCGTCTAAAACAGATCGCCAAGATGGATTGAAAGTACTATAGTTTTTAGTAAGTTATTTCTTTCAGCATCATAATTTTTGTAATTTATAATGTTGTGATAGATGTTTAAGTGAAACACAAGAATGATGATTAATTACTGCTCATTTATTTAGGATTACCCAGATTTATAAGTGATTACACACACAGATAGAATATTATGTATACATGAGTTCATTACACACTACATCACCCCCCTTGGGGAAATAATAAATAAAACAAAGTTTTATTTTATTATAACATACACCATGGTTATAGTTTAATTACATTTACTTATTTATACATTACATGAACATTATATGATAGTTCACATGTTAATATTACATTATGAAATGAATATGTATTTTTATTACATCTTAAATACTAAATATAGAATAAGCATATCTCATATAATTATGTACTATCTGGAATATACAATTTGGTTCTGTTTTTATGTATTATATCTATTTTACCATCTCTTGAGATTTCGACATTAGGCGACAGATCTCTTATTACAACATAAGGTCCTAAATAAATATTGGTTAGCTTATTACCAGTTTCATTCCTAACAAGAATTAAATCGTCCTTTTTGTATTGAATAGGGTTTATATTTCTATCGTATTTTAATTTTCTAGAAAATTTAGATTTAATTAAATTATCGCGTGCTTCCTTAGAAGATACTTGAAGTCGGTATTTAAGTTGTAACGGATAATCATCATAATTGTATAAAGGTTTAACCATTTGAGTTAGGTTACTGGGTAAGTTACATTTTTTACCGTAAACTAACTCAAAGGGAGTATATTTTGATTCAGTGTGAACAGACGTGTTATAACTGAAACACCAATAAGGCAGCCAGCTACTCCACGTTTCCGGATGTGTATCTGTTTGTATTCTCAAAAATGCTCCTAAATGTTTATGGGAATTTTCAAGAGACCCTATGCTTTCGTGATGATAGGCGGTCGAATTAATTTTGTTAATATTAAGTAATTTACAAGTTTCTTGCATCGTTGCAGACATGAATTCGGCACCCCTATCAGTCGCAATTCCTCTAGGTATTCCATGGCGTAGAATAAAATTATTTACAAAACTTTTAGCAACTTCTACGCTACTTTTAGTTTTCAAGGGATAAGCCTCTACGTATTTTGACAGTTCGCATTGGAGTGTTAATATATATGAGTAACCTTCTACATCCTTATCCATTGGTCCTACGATATCTAAATACAATTTTTCAAAAGCAGAATAGGCCGTAGAAGTAATTGACATAGGTTCTTTTATACGAACAGAATATTTTTGTTTTTGACATTGAACACACTTTTTTATATATTCAGTGACATCGCGTTCGAGTCCTGTCCAAAAATAATATTTTTTTATATTATTGATCATTCGTCTGATACCTGCGTGGCCACTTGTAGGTAGCAGATGAAAGTCATTAAGAATTACTCTCTTTTCGTCCTTATCCTCTATTCTTATTATATCTTTAAGTATACATAACCGTGGACCTAACCATGGACTCGACTTTTTTATTTGTTGTACCAAACATTTAATAAATGTACCATTATATTTATTTTCTAAAAAATATATTTCACTTATGCTTAACTTTTCACAAAGTGTTACCAGCTCTCTCACAAAGGCGCCTGGCGACAGTTGCGATTGAGATACCGGTTTTATATATATTATCATATCGTTTGGTACAAATAAAAGTGACTGACTTTCTTCCTCTATCATATTTTCTCTTCTTAATTTGCATAAAGTATGATTATTAATAAACCTCAGCTCAATAGACTTTTTCGGCTTACTATGAGTTTCCACAATGTTTGGCTGATCAGACCAGTCATCCGTAGTAACTATAGTATCCGAATTGTCTTGTCTAGTACCTAGTTTTCTTTTCTGTGCCCTTGTAAGCACGTGTAAGACAGATTCATGCATCTCTTTTAACTCAGTCGACGTTACAACCATTCGAGACAATGCGTCTGCAGCTGCGTTGTCCGATCCTTTCACATATTCCACACAATAGTCATACTCTTCTAACAAAATTCTATATTTTAATAACCTACTAGATGGGTCTTTGATGTTAAATAAATACACTAAAGGTTTATGATCTGTTAAAATCTTAAACTCACGTCCATATAAATATGGCCTAAAGTGTTTAATCCCCCAGACAATGGCAAGCAATTCTTTTTCAATAGTTGGATAATTTCTTTCCGCTTTATTAAGTGTTCTACTCGCATAAGCAATGGGTTTTCCATTCCCATTCGCTAATACCGCTCCGAGGGCAAACCCCGATGCGTCCGTTTGAAGAATAAACTTGTTGTTATTCGAAAAATCTGGATATTGTAATACTGGTGGACTGACTAATAATTGTTTTAACAGGTCAAATGACTGTTGACAATTTTGTGTCCATTCAAATTTGGTGTTTTTCTTTGAAAGGTTATTTAAAGGTTGTGCTATTTGTGCAAAGTTCTTAATAAATTTTCTGTAATAATTAGCGAATGCAACGAACCGTTTCACTTCATCTGAATTTTGAGGAATAGGATAGTTTTTTACCACATTTAATTTCGATGGATCTGGTAAAACACCCTCTGATGATATTACATGGCCTAAATACAGCACCTCTTTTCTCAAAAAATCACACTTGATAGGATTTAATTTTAAGTTTGTTTTACGCAACCGTTCAAAAACATCTAATAAATTTTTTATAGCAGAATTTAAACATTTACCGTAAACAATTAAATCGTCTAAATAAACTAGACATTTGTCATACGTTAACCCGGACATTGCAATATTCATCATTCTTGAAAAAGAATTAGGGCTTGTCTTAAGTCCCATTGGCATTCTGGTCATCTGGTACTGACCAGAACAAAAAGCTGTATATTTTCTACTGTCCTTATCGAGATTTACATTAAAAAAACCTTGGTATAAGTCAAGATGGGTGAAATAAATA
The DNA here is from genome assembly GCA_963675205.1 of Catocala nupta. Classification (NCBI taxonomy): domain Eukaryota; kingdom Metazoa; phylum Arthropoda; class Insecta; order Lepidoptera; family Erebidae; genus Catocala; species Catocala nupta. Next base: position 27,938,617 of record OY776093.1, read on the forward strand.
CAACCGGAAAGAGAATCAAGGATATCCGTAATGTTAGGCAGTGGAAATTTGTCATCCCTAATGCAATTATTTAATTTTCTATAGTCAATAACTAAGCGCCATTTCTTTTCTCCGGTAGAATCAAGCTTTTTAGGAACCAAAAGCACAGGACTTGACCATTCGCTTGCACATGGTTCTATAATTCCTTGTGATAACATTTCATTAATTTGTTTATTAATTTCAGTTTTTTGGGAAAATGGCAATCTGTAGGGCTTGACATAGACGGGGTCGGTATTTTCTTTTAATTGTATTCTGTGACTGTATATAGGTGTTGTAGATAAAGTATCTCCTTTCAAATAAAAAATGTCAGCATATTTAGCGCATAAGCTTTGAATAGAAATCTTTTCCTCCAAATTCAGATGCTTTAAATTTAGGTTTGATAATAGTGTCTTAACTCGTTCCGCGCCTCGAGATTCACTATTGAATGAACATAAATTATAATCGCTTAACTTGTGTATTACTGGCTTAATTTCATTTAAGACTAAGTTTTTTTCTGTTGTATTCAATATTCGAATTGGAATCTTGCCATTGACTGGTGAAACTAAAGTACTAGCTAAAAAAATTCCTTCGCCTAACTGTTGCGCACAAACAACACATTCTTCGTTAATATTTGCCTGTAAATAATGTATAGATTCTGACCTAGAAGGAATATTAAACAACTGCTTTTCTTGATTGTTTAATTGTAAAGTGATCTTGTTATTAAATGAATTATATAAACTAATTTGTTTACATTCTAAATCTATGCATGATCTAAACCTCTGTAAGAAATCATACCCGATGATGCCATCTGCCTTACATGGCAATGAATTGAAAACATAAAACTTGTGACTAAAACTATGTCCCTGTGTCGTTAACCTTAAACACGCGTATCCTATGGCTTCTACTTTGCCCCCAATACCATTTATTGTAGTTTTCCATTTTTGTATTGGAATATTTTGCTTGCTGACGCAATCGTACTTTACAGCTGAAATTGAAGCGCCAGTGTCGATAAGCCATGTATAATTTTCACTGTTTAAATATATATTAGCAACTAAAGAATTATCATACGAAAATATAAACTTATTATGAGCCTCGAAAAAACTGCTGAACGTTATCATTAACTACGTTTTCGTTTTGCACTTCAGGGTCGTTATCCCTGGCTATAACTCGTACCTGTCCACCTCTTATAGATGGCTTATCACCACGGTAATAGTTATGCTGAGACCTACCTCGAAAACCACGTCCCGATGAACGACCTCGAAATGTACGTGTCCAACTTTGCGAAGCACCCTGCTGCTGGGAATGCCCACCTTGGTAGCTGCCTCTCGACCCTGGGACCGAATACTTACCTCTTTGATTACCCCTGTAATTACTAAAATATTTCCTATTTGGTTTTCTCATTGTCAATATATTGGATGAGTCACAAGTTGATGAGACCTCTTCATCCACAGCAGCCTGTATGGCATCACTGAGAGAGTCATAATTCCTAGCCGCTATTATTGTGCTCAATCTACGATTACGCAAGCCGTCAGCAAAGCGCTTGATAGCAAGTTTTTCATTTACACGTTTTAATGCAGTATAACTTTCTGAATGACCTTCAGATTGGGAAATCGTTAGATCAACAAATAGGCTCGATATTTCTTGACCGAAATCTAACACTGTCTTGTCATTCTGTCTAACAGACTGCAGTTTGCTCTGAATAGCCGTGTAAGACTTTTTTGGTAACAAAAGTAATTTCATGTCCTTTACTAATTCCGATATATCAGTGTATTTTTCACGAAGCCTCAATTTTGCAAAATGCGACAGTCGGCTTTTGAGAACAAACTGTAACAAATTATTTTTGGAAGCGTCCTCTAATATAGAATCGTAATATTCAATGCCTTCTATTAACTGCCTTGTGTTTGATTCTGTGTCGTTCATCACTGGTAATAAGCTAAGCGCAATCTTTAAATCGAATTTAGCCATTGTAAAAATTTTACACAAATCAATAATAATTGAGTACAATTGGACAATTTTTCTACACAAGTTGTCAATCAATTTAATTTCAGATATATCTTTAAACTGTTTTACTCTGTCAATTTCCTCTAAATAAGTATTATATTGCTGGTACAAAATTTCAGCTTCGCTTAGTTTTTTCTTACATATATTTTCTTGTCGCCTACTAGGGCCGATTTTTACTAAATATGTTTTAACTTTTAATAACTCATCATACAATTCTTCTAAAAACTGTGCCATTAACATAAATTATATCTCAATATTAATTTAACAAGATAATAAAATAAAAATAATACATACCAATACCCAGCAAGCACTTTAATAATTTACTCTTATCACTAGCTTAAAGTTCCATATATTGACCGACGGTAAATGCATACTTTTATTATTTATTTCGTTACGCACATTGCACTTATGCACCTGAAAAAACGCACTTTTTGTTTTTACGTGACGCACTCTATATTTTTATTTTTACCGCATTGAAACCGCACTTTTATATTTTCGATGGAAATCGCACTTATTTCGCCTTTTACGGTACGCACTATATATTTTCACGACAGGAATTGCACTTATATTGACCTTTGGATTACGCACTTCATATTAATACGACGATCGTACTTGGTAAGGTGTTAACACCTTAATTGCCGCGCTCACCATATTTTGCACGTGTCTTGTCGTTCGTATAACAGCTTTCATCTGGATCGTCTTGTCTGCGACGCCCCCGAAGAATACTAGCATATCTCCTCAGTATAATCTCATTAGCTTGCCTCTCTGCTAATCTTTTGTGACACCTCCGGTACATCCGATAGGCTATAACAGCACCTCCAAGGGCTATCAGCAAAGCAATCACCATCAAAATAATACTGATGTTGTTGGCATGGTACATCAGCTGGTCAACACGAGCCGAATTTTGTCCTGCGGCTGAATTTTGAGCCACCACGACCTCTTCTTTATTGTTTTGCGAATTACACATCTTGGATTTTGGTAAGACAACGATATAAGCGATACGTCTGTTTATAACAGAAATATATTTTGTAATCTTCCATTGCGCAAACAATTCGTCACGATCATCAAAAAATTGTATGTGTTGCACTTTCTTTATAAGGAAATGGTACCGCGGCGCGTGCGCGAGGTTGACCTCACTTGAACTGGCAGGGTCGCCATATAATGTTGTGATAGATGTTTAAGTGAAACACAAGAATGATGATTAATTACTGCTCATTTATTTAGGATTACCCAGATTTATAAGTGAATTACACACACAGATAGAATATTATGTATACATGAGTTCATTACACACTACAATTCACTGCACAGATGGCTTAGTAGTTTAGGTGATCGCCTCGCCACAGCCGGCGCGCCGAGTGTTGTGGGTTCGATCCCCATACGAGACAATTATTTTTACCATAAATGGTTATTTTGAGTCTGGATGTTCTTTCTGTCCGTTGCTTGAATGTTTGTAAAGTTGTCGCGACACAGAAATTATTCCTAACGCGAGAGTTGTCTTATACAAAAAAGAAAAACAAGTGAGATGTGAATGAATAGCCGTAAATGTTAGAGTTAAAAAAAAAGGTATCACGTGACCTTGAGGTCAGAGTTCAAAAGTCATATTCATTTCGGGGTATATCGACTATGCTGAGTCGAATAGCGTTGACCGCGAGTCTCTAGCTCTTACGGTGCTTGAGTTGAAAGTTGTATAACAGACAGACGGACAAAGCTGTTGGATAATAGATTTTTCGAACTCTAAAAGTAGAAGTGATAACACATAGCCCGTCCCAGGAATCAAAGTCAAGTCCTCGTCCACAGCCATCACATTTACTAACTACATAGAATATTCTAGAAGATCTTCTTATAATATGTTCAGTTACATAGTTTAGGTATCTCCCAGACGAAAGTAAATACGCAGATCTGTAATAGCTGACGAGATTGTACAAATATTGGCATTCAGCGCATTGGTAGATTCTCTGCTCCTATATTCTGAAGTACAAGCGTTTTATCGATGTAGTTAAAGGTACATGAATGGTGCATACTGATCAATTTTATTAAAACTGCATACGGAATGCGCGTCGCGCTTTTATAGAGACAAAAGTAATCATATTTTATTACTTACTTACTTTATATACGGACTTTATTACTATTACAAAAATAAATGTTCATACTTAACAAAACTTAACTTGATGCGTAGTTATTACTTCACTTCACGCTTGAATTGTGTAGAAAATGTACACCTATACTTATATTATAAAGCTGAAGAGTTTGTTTGGTTCAAACAAACAAACTCTTCAGCTTTATAATATTAGTATAGATTTTTGTTAGTAAGTTCTTCGTAGCAACATTAAACGCCTTGTAAAGCTACAAGCTTGTTGTTGAGATACGCTCGTTAAGAATTATACGTATACATATATATACTAATCTTCTTCTTTCCCGCGGTTTTGCTCGCGAAAAGGTAGGTTAGGTAGTAACAGTACTTTTGCTGGATTTAAGGTACCCTATGTCCTTTTCTGTTGCGAAATTTTATGATGATCGGTCGAGTTTAGGCGTGAAAGCGTTACAAACAAAATCACATATGTATTTATAATTTACAGCCTTACTTATAAACCACTCTCATTATAATAAGACGTAATTAAGTATTACTTAGTTGTTAGAGTTAGAGTTTTTATTTACCCAATTGGCAACACAGTCAATCGTCATATTTAAATAGGCAATTGGGTTATTGTGGAGGGCGAAAAGTAACTCGTCTTTTGGCAAAATATTGTTCAGTAGAGAGACTAGCATTCAACCCAGTAAGACGTTCTCAACAGTCCGAGTAATTGCTGTGAATTTGGTAATATAGCAACATAATATTTTAGACGAGTGAGTTTCATTATACACGTAAACTTTACTCAACTTTAATAATTTTATTGATCCTGGTATGCCCTTGATCAATTAAATTATTATTGTATGTGTTTTTCCAGATTAGACACTCGATACTTAAGTAACTCTTAAATTTAAGAGTTGTTTATAGATAAGAGCAATTAAGATAGGATTTTAAATCTTTAGAAATAAAAATTATGTAGCCAGGGCTGGCCTCTATTAGATAGGATCTAAAGACAAAGCTGACGAAATGCAGCTGTGTACACATCTGTCTACCATTTCAGAGATAAACAAGCGTAAATATAAAATTGATAAAAAGAAAAGTGACGTATAATTTAACGACGTAAATAAAGCATTGGAGTAACTGAAGAATTATAACATTTTATGTACAAAGTTATTTAACATCAGGGTTACCTTTAAAATGTCGTAAACGCTTTAATGTGATGTAAGTGCTCTTAAGTCGTATTATATAATTTGAATAGCGTACGTATTTTATTATAGTAACAGTAAGTTTAATAGACGAAGACTGGTTGGTTTGGAATTTATTTAAGAAACATAGGGTGTAATCACAAGCCGCTCATGTTATATGATTTTGCCCGTGGCTTATATTTCATCCAGTAAACAAGTACTGTTACTAATCAAACTTAACCTAATCTACATTTACGCGAGCGAAGCCGCAGGCATGATCTAGTAGATTGTAAAAGGAATAGTTTTTTTTGTGGTACACAGATATTTTGGCTATAGTGCTAAATATGAGATTAAAGCATTAAAATAAAATAAACGTGTATGAAAGCGATTAGAACTGCTATTCAGGCTTTCAGATTCAGGAAACACTCGATCATAGTAAATCCTTTCCTCTCCCAGCATTTAAGACTTTATAAAAGTATCAGATTGAAAAGACAGTCGTACTTTTATTTAAATAAAAGGTCCATAAAAAAGTATAAAATAAAAAAATATTTTATTAATTCTTAATATTTTTTAAATTACTCGTCATTTGCACTTTATTTTACGAATGACATTTAAACTGTCATGGATTATCGTTTGTTTATGTCTATTTTAAATCCTTATTATATCTGTTTGTTTGCCAAAATTTTGCTAACAAAAATAAAATAATATTTATTATGCCGGAGAGACCGACTTATTTCGATTCATGCATGCAGGAGGCAAATTTCGGATGCGAGAAAATGCGTAGTATGCTTAAAATTAAAAGAACTTTGGAAAACTGATGTCTAAATTGAATAAAAATTTCTCTATAATATGAAAATTCTGATAAAACACAAAAGCTGATATGTAAAGTCAGCAGTATTTGGCGATTGTAGAACAGGTGTTCCAATTAAGGCGAGAGCAACTGCGCCAAGTTTCCAGTCTGAGACCAGCAATTTAATTTGGGCTTTATTTAAGACTTGCTCTAAGAAACTGAACTAATCTCACTAGTGTTTGAGCAGGGTGTTGAGAAAGCAATAGAAACACAATTTACTTTGTTACGAGTATGGTGTGGCCTGTCCTTTATTACTGGTTAGTATGGCAAGGCTAACAAAACGTGGGATAACCTATTAATATTATAAATGTGAATGTTTGTAAAGAAGTTGGGATATTTGTTACTCAATAATATAATAAGATAATTTCGCTAAAGTCAAAAATTATTTATTCGTTCAGTTCAGAAAGTAACACTTATGAACGTCAAAGTGAATTTAGTGAAGTTAATGAATAAAATTTAAATCAAGGTTGGATGCTAGGTTTGGCAAAGGCCCTATGAGAAGATAAATGCAAGAAAATCGCGTCTGAAACTTGGCATACCGATAGCATATTAGATTAACTATAGATTAACTAAAATTTATATTTATTAACATTTTATGACTTTTCTTGGGATTCACGTGGGCGAAGCTACAGACATAAACTAGTTTGTATATTATACTAGAAGTGAGCATTGCCTTTGACTTTTATCAGAAAATGTGCTCAACGTACACACAGCGACACATCAACCTAGACTGTTTGGACTTTGAACTATTAGAAGTTGAACGCTGCGAATCGTGCGAGAGAGTGTGTTATGTTTTTGTTACGCTTTATCCGTACCATTACATCGACACCACTATGCACTGTCCCTTTCCGACAATTCTCTATTTTGTATTTAGTGTAGTTATGCGTATATATGGTGTCTAACTTGATGTATAGTCGTGTGTACCTATACGTTATTTTAAAAGATCACGCTTTAATATCACCGAAGATTTATGCAGAGGTTATACTGATTTGACAGATTTGACAGATTTATAGCATTCGCGCACGTACAAACGGGCAAGTCTATTGCCATCTATCGCACATAATCCTAGAATCCGTGTTGGTATTGAGAATTGTCTAACAAAAAACTTAGTGTTTTTTTTTGTCTGACTCTTGACCCAGGACATCACTATGCAATCATGCAAATTTATGCCAGCGTAGCCAACTTAAGAGTACAATATATATCATTATATGTAGAGCCCACAGATCACTCTTAGACTATTGCACTGAGGGTCAGTAACTTTGAGAAAAGAAACGTCACCTTTCTGTTTATTTTGCTAATAAAATCATACTTGATACACTATACTACATTTTAAGCCCTTTATCTTTCAGACTCAAATAAAAATTCATACGGTTAGTAGGTATAATTTGATAAGTGTTTAAAATATTAGAACCTGTGCTAAACTATTCACAGTTCATATTTGTAACGTGCGCTCTATATTTGAATAACCTTCGATTCAGCTACAAGCAGTTTTATGCTTCTATGCCGATCCATACTATCGCCATTTTGCTTAAATGTATTTATATCAAAAGCACTTATCGAAAACTGTACCTAAACTTCAATCACCCGTGTCACTACTTTAATCGGACGTGTTGAACGGTACGATTTGATCGCGAAAGAGGCGAAGCGCATCACTACAATGGCACAAACTGCGTCGCTACCTCGGGACACGCGCTCTGACGTCAATATTTTCCCGCCATTGTCACCCAGGGTTGCGCGCGCTCAAAACAAATTGAAAATTAATAAAAAACACAGTTCGTGATAAAAAGCTAAAGCAGGCGTTTTTTAAATTTTGTGTAACCTTTTAGAAGGTACATTTTACAACGCTTATTTTCGCAGAAAATGTTTTGAATTTTCTAGCGCAAAAGGATTTTTATGTTACCTTTTACAACAAAGATGGCGATAAATTAAAATAGTATTTTTTGCGATAAACGTGGTACGCGTTCACGACTCTGAAATATTTGTTGTACCTTTTTATTATGTAACTTTGAGTGAAAATGTATTGTCTTAAGTTTTACTTGAATATTATACATTGAAAGTAACTACCTTTTATAGATTTTATCGTCGATTAAAGTAAGTCCAAAGGATCGATTACTTTTCAACGCCGACAGTCATGGAAGCGTAGTTTATGACATAAGCTATAGTAGTTATAATTAACAAAAATAGTTGTCCTCTATCCTCCATTAAAGTGAAGTAAAATGGTCGGTAATACAATACAAAGGTATACCTAAGTACCTACCTATTTATATCTTGACGCTTCGGCCCATTTGCATCGATCATGGTCATGGTTTGACTGGTGTGAACTTAGCGGCGTCTGCTTGAAGTGCGGGTTTTTACAGCTACCCTTGCTTGGTAATTTTTCATAAACAATTGCTTGGACACACAACACTGACGACTTGTAGGTACACATTGACGAACTGAGTCACTATTTTTACATTTGCTGGATTACAAGATGAATATGGTGAATATACTGAATAGATAAATGGTATCCATTATTTTGGTTGAAGTAAGATGGAAGACCTAAAGACCTAAATTGGCTGCTAGGGTAAATAGGATCAGAAAAACCAAAATTGTAAATTGATAGAGGGATTTATACAACTACTACTGGTTGATTGATTTAAATCCTATCTAATGTTTGTTTGTTTGGTTGGTACGCTTGCGCGCCTTAACTACTCGACCTATCATCATGAAATTTCGCATACACGTTGTCATCATTCATCCAGAAAATTAATACTATGTCCAAGTGAGCAAAACTGCAGGCAAAAGCTAGTTATTAAACAATATAAACGGTGATCAAAAGCGTAAAAATAAATTTGAATAAGTAAAAATGTTAACATCTAAGCAGAAAACCGTAGAATACACACTAAGATTCAGGTGTCAGTATTAGTTGAGCACACAGAGCGGCTGTTTGTACGAGATTTGAATGTGATTGCACGAGTGCGAGCTTCTGAGACAGCTACTTCATTCAATTTGTATGCAAATACGCGTGCCTGCGCTGCGTAAATAAACAAACACGCTATGTCTTGTCTTTGGTGAGGAACCACGCTGTTTCTTGGAGTTCCATTGGTTTAGCACATTTTGTCCCAGGGGGATTAACTCTGTTAAAGACCCAGCGAAATCTCAGCTGTATTGCTGTTTCTTACTGTAATAGAGGCTTTTCCCTTATGGTAACTTTGGTTTACATAGACGCTGTTTTGCCCGAGATTACTCGCGGATCATAGTACCCATCACTTATACGATTAAAATCGGCTACTTTTGCCGTATAAGATCTTACGTTTTTTTTAAACCTAACAAAAGACCTCTATGTTACATGTCGAAAAAGCTTATCAAACGAATGACAAACTAAAATAAACTTAATCGAATCAAACGTTCCATTTTTAATTTGAGGTTTTGCGTGCAACCCTAATGCAAAGCCATCATGGCGGACGCGCGTCACTCGTTCCCGCCTTCATTAGACGGATTGAATTGAGACAATGTACGCGATATCCGCTTGTAAATTATACGCATACATCCGCCATAGCTAAATAATACACTTTTGATTATTGTTTTCCTGTTTAAAACAATGGTTGTGTTATAATCTCGTTAATTGATGCGTTGATGTAACAAAGAGTTTTTGAGGTTATGTTGTCAAAGGGTTTTGACAGTTTACGCGGGAAATGTTTTGTTGCGACTGACAGCAAATTTGTTTTGTTTTTTAAATTGAGTTTTTCGAAATAATCAGTTATGAAATGGACCCAACTGTCCTGACACAAATTAAATATAAATAATTTGTTTATAATAAGTTTGACGCGCCCCGCGCTTATAGCAAAACGAAGTTTTGGATATCGCAATAGTGCTTGAAGTAAGCTTGCTCATATACTTATAGATTAAGCTTGTTATGAGGAACAAGGATGCAGTTAATTATGATGGCCAAAATTAAGAACAACTAAATCAAGTATAAGGTTGAAAAAAATTTTTTTTTTCTACCACTCGATACTGCTTACTAATATAATCTATAGAGTCACACATATAAGATTGAACTACCTTAAAGAAATGCCATATAAAAAAAATGGCCAATCACATTAAAAGCAGATAAGACACACCTTGTCTTCGTTAATAAATAGTCTCTAACGTTTCTAATAACATTTATTTATGTTACATTTTCCTTTCGCACAACAAATTCGTTACACTACAGACCAGCGTGGATCTAATCGGTCCATCACTAATATGCTGGGCTTATTGGCATCAATAGTGCTGTCATTGATGATAGATTGATCCCGATACAACGAAGCGCGACCATTTCGTAAACAAGGTCGGGTTCGTACACACATATATATATATATATATGTACATCTATGCCCACAAGGATATATCACAACTAATATAAGTGCGAATGTGCGTTTGTTTGTTTGTTACGCTTTCAGGCCTTAACTACTCGACTGATTATCACAAAAATTTGCATACAAGTTGTCAGGCGTATAGAAAAAGATATAGGGATATAAATCTAGAAAAAGTGCTGTTACGCGAGCAGACCGCGGGGAAAATCATTAATTCATCAGCATTTTATTACTAATATCTTATACTATATACAATGTTATTTGTTGGTTTAAGAAATATTAGTGCCTCAACCGCTACATGGCAAGTGAATGCTACCAATTTAGCGATTTCGAGCGATGATAGTCTGCAACTTGACAAAAAATGCGTCTACAATCGCAAGTAACCTGTATTACAGATATTTGAGGCTTTAAACATAATAATTATAGTACATAAAATATTTTTAAAGGAGAATACTTGTGTTTAATGGTTTGTAAAAAGATTTTATCATATTATGCTCGACGCCCTTGCTTCATTATTTACATATAGTATACGTCCTTCACTTAACCCTGTCGTCTCTAAATGTACCACCATGGTCGGTTAGTATTCGGTGTATGTTACCCGTATGTTAACCCGTTAGTGTTCTTTTTGACATTCTAAATCCTAAATGTGAAAGTGAGTTTGATTGTTTATTTGTTTATTTCTTTGTTTATTATGCTTTCACGCCGTAACTACTCGACTGGTCATCATGAAATTTTGCATACATGTTGTCAGGGGAACAGAAAACGACATAGGGTACCTTTCATCCAGAAAAAGCATTATTACTAACCTAACCTAGCCGCGGGCATAATCTAATTTGTAATAAATAATAATAATAATATTCTATCACATACACACAATCTAGAAGTTCAATATGTCACAATGCCAAGTAGGCGTGACTATCTATAGAAAACAATATTGGTAATAGTGGAAGAGCCATTGAACCGATTGCGTGAAAGAAATGTGACAGAAGCCTCACAAATGGGTGTAATATCACCACCAATAAATCTCAAACAGAAATATTTGCAACAGCTTTAATATCAACAACATATTTTCAAGGTTCCATGATTTCATGTGCACAATATGATATGTTTGGTACAAACACCGAAAATAACAATAAAATAATATAAAAATAAAAAAGTTTTGGCAGTTTTTTTCTTATGGAAATTTCAGGCCTGAGTCAAAGTCAAAATCATTTATTAATTTAGGTCACTCATGAACGTCAAAATATATGGGTTAGTGAGTTTACTTAGTTACTGAAGGTACATTTAAGTTAATTGCTAGGTTCAGGCAAAGGGTTGAGCCTATGAGAAGAAACCTGCAAGAAACTCACGGCAATTTTTTTAAATCGCCAATTAAATATAATTTCAGTATTTTACAACTCATATCGAGAAGGTTCCTATAAGGTTTCACGAATACTTCATGTAAAAGGGAGGAAAGATTGAATGTTTGTGAAGTGCCCCGCGATTCAGGAATTATTCATAGTGCGGATGTAGTATTTTTTTAAATGACAGCTGGGTTATTAATATTCCTAATATGAGTAGTATTTTCCAAGAATTATAAAACATTTAACTCTATTTTAAGTACTTTGTTTAACGATATTAATCTGTCAAGTCTTAGAATACCAGACACGATTAAAAATCTTTTGTATCCGGCCACCGGTGTGCCGTTGCGACTCAACAGGTTTATTTATAAACTTATTAGTTTTAGAAACATTATTACTCTACCCGTACCAAGCCCATAGACTATCTCTATCCAGAACTCAAGTCGATCATTTGCTTCACAGCTGCGTTAGAAAGACCAACTATTTTCGAGCTAGTTTTTTGGTATTCGCTGTGAACCCGACGAATATTTTCAAATACAAACAAAAATGCATCGCAGTTCCTTTCAAAGTTTAGGATGGTAGTGGGATGCTGGCACAAATTGAAAACATAGAGGCAGCATATCGTGATTGATTCTGGCAATATGAAGGTAATTTTTACTTTGCTGTCGTATCATTGGACAGACCTATAAGACCTACTAGTTCTTTACAAAGGGATCCAAAACAATATTTGTCAGAATTTTCTCGATCACCAGTGGTAACTCAGGCGTCCAAAGAATTGCAATGTCAGAATATTTGTGGATAACCAAATCTTTTAATACAATATCCATACTTATATTATAGACTAAATTTTGCCTCGACTTCGCTCCCGTTAATGTAGATTATTTTGTTTAATTATATCCCTTGGGAGAAGTACTTTTTTTCTGGATAAATAGTACTCTAAGTCCTTTTCTGTACTCCTGATAACGTGAATGCAAATATTTCATGAAGATCGGTTCAGTTGTTCCGGCGTAAAACCGTAACAAACATACTCACATTCATATTTGTTATATTAGTTAGGGTTAAGATGGTATCTGATGTAATGTTTTCACGACTAATCTTCTAAATCGATTTTGATCTAATTTGGTATGGATATAGTTTAAATCTAGCATACGCTGCTTTACAAAAACCCGATTGAAATCCTTTTGGATAATTTTATATAGGAACCCAGGCGCTTACTGAGTGACGATTGACCACTCCTACTTTATATAAGACCATTTCCTCAACACGCCGAGTTACTCTAAGATATATTATTATAAATGAAATGTCTCTCAACGCACTTATTCTTCTTCATCATGGTGTAACACTTCTTCGCTTCACATTCGCGCTATGGTTGTAAGCTAAGGTTAGAAGGAAATTTTAATATATAACTATTACTACTTACGATTCGAATAATCTATACTAATATTATGAAGCTGTAGAGTTTGTCTGTTTGATTGTTTAGTTGAACACGCTAATCTCAGGAACTACTGGTTCGAATTAAAAAAATCTTTTAGTGTTGGATAGCCCATTTATCGAGGAAGGACATCACGTTACGACCAATAGGAGCGGAGCTTCAATGAATTTTTTTGCAGAAACGGGGAAAGTTCTTTTGTGTGAAGCAGACGAAGTTGCGCGGATCGGCAAGTAATCGAATATTCGTAACCTGAAGTCTTAGCGAGGCCGTAGTCAGCTATACGAACATATAAAGACTATGCACACTGCACAGATGTCTTATTAGTTTAAGTCATCGAGAGCTCTAGGTTCCAGGTTCTTGCGTAAAATTTGTCTGATCAAGAAATACTTGTCCAGAGTCTGGGTGCTCTTGTATCCATTATAATAATAATTATATTCTACCACATACACACAACACCATCTAGCCCAAACTAAGCAGAGCTTGTACTATGGGTACCTACTAGACAATAGATAAACATACATATATATTTTTTTGTAAATACATACATATTATACATAGAAACACCCAGACCAAGACAAACATCCATGTCCATGCACACAAATGTTTGACTTGTGCGAGAATCGAACCCGTGACCTCGAGCGTGTCAGTCGGTTACACTAACCACTGCGCCATCGAGGCTGTCAAATCCATTATTTGAATGTTTGTAAAGTCTCCCGCGACATAGAAATGATTACTAGTGCGAGAGTTGTAATAGAAAGACTGAAAATATTGTTTGTTTGTTGTTTTGAACGCGCTAATTTGCATTAGACATATACATACAGCTACTAATCTTCCCCAATAACTGCCCTACAGTTATTGGGGAAGATTAGTAGCTGTATAACATCACGCTAGAAAACTGCGGGAAACAACTAGAAAATTATAATTAAGACCTACAAAGATTAAGTTTTTCATTATTATATAAATTTAAATTAGAAAAGACAAATATCTCACGCAAAATATGCATGTAAAAGGCCCAGTATCGTTATTTTGCAGTAAAGTTAAGTTTTCAATATCGTCAAATTGTTGGTACAAACTCTATCCAATAAAGCGTTGATTGTAGCGGGAGCGTGCCAAAACGTTTACCGTTATCAATATCTTGGCTTCGATTCCAGTTTGCTTCATAACGTATGACTAGCAAAATGAGTCTTGCCTGTTTGGCTGTAACGGTAAAGATAGAAGCTATAGAATCTTTTAGCTGATCTTGCTGAGTGGCAAGTTATATGCAGTAGTACTCCTACATACAAGACTGCACGGATGATGCAGTGGTTTAAATAGTCACCTCGCTCTACCACCACGCTGAGTTTTGGTTCAATTCACACGGGACAAAAATTGTGGTATAACCGAATAGTTGTTCATTGAAGTTAAAGACTTTATAGGGATTTTGACGCGTTGTTTATTTTACTTTAAAACACTTTTATTACATAATTGTGAAAACTTTAACACTAGGTACTATTATTGAACTTTACTACTATTTAAAATATTTAATTTAATTAAAACTATTTATATTTAAGTTTAAACTTTGCCCGGACGTTTCGGTTACTTTACAGCAGCCATGTTCACGGGGAGACTAAGATGGTAGTTGTCTCAATGTTCCAGTGAAGTTATTTCAAAGTACCCGAACATAATTTAATTATTGGTGTTTCTATTTACGCAGTGTCAAATAAACAACGCGATAAAATCCGTATATAGTAGTTTAATTTCAATAACTTGAATGATTTTAAACCTCTTATACAACTCGGACGCAATAATTCAAATGTCCTAACATACCATGTGCAGTAATAACTGGGAAACCACAAGTCCAAATCACGGCCGACATAAACGATAATGATGTTTACAAACTTGTGAAGTGTGTGCTCCAAACTGGTTCTGTTTTAAGCGATATAGTTTACAGCTGCATTGTACAACGTATTGCGTAGGGTAAGCAGAGCTGTATATTTATAACTAAGGAATGAAAAGCCAGGCTTCCTTGTAATCATTATAGTATATGAATCCTGTTTATAAGCTGCCCTACTGCTGGGCACGAACCTCTTCTCAGTATGAAAAGGGTTAGTACATAGCCCACCACGCTGGCTAACTGCGGGTTGGCAGACTTCACACATCTTCAAAAACATGATGTTTATATGAACAACCATGTAAGTTTCCTGACGATATTATCCTTTACCGTTAAAGCGAGAGATAGTTAACTATATAATACGCACATATTCTCGCGCTTCTCAAAATGATTGTGCTTCCCCTGATGGTAAGCGATCATGTGGTCTAAGAGCAGTGGCCTCCACACCATCCTTATAGCAGCTGAGGCGATGTTGAGGTCCCTAACTTGACAGCCTAAAAAGGTGTTTTTCACGCCTTGGTAAAAGGACCCAGGCTTGAAGGAAGAAGAAAACGGTGCGTTGAAACAAATTGAGATCGAGGTCTCTGCGTACTATTTAGGTAGGTGTGTGTATTAGTCAAACAGTTGCCCACTGGGCTATAGTTGTTTTCCTTGTTATGTAATAACTTATTTACACTTGGTTTTCTGTCGACTTTGGCGTGTCAAAGGCGGTTCAGTCGAAGCGTTGCTAACACAGAGTCGAAAGCCGCCTTTGGCTGGCGTTGAATTTGCTAGACACTTCGGCTGTGAACCGACGTTGTTAGTCGACTTGAGATTTACACTGGGTTGTTGGACGACTTCGACTGTGCGACGAAGTTTCACTGCCAACCCGTTGAGCGTTTGATTAAAAAAGTGAAAGGAATGTCTTGGCAGTAATGA
Organism: Catocala nupta; assembly: GCA_963675205.1. NCBI lineage: Eukaryota > Metazoa > Arthropoda > Insecta > Lepidoptera > Erebidae > Catocala > Catocala nupta. Next base: position 27,954,635 of record OY776093.1, read on the forward strand.
ACACCTGGTGTTCACACGACACACGAGAGATTAAACTATATTTATACCCCTATGTCGCAGGACACACTTATTAACATATAGGTAAGCCACACATTACCATCATTTTTCACACTCATCCACGCACAGAACAATCATTTGTGTGTCCCGTGTAAGATTCACACCCACAATACTCAGCCCAACGGCATTAGCAAAGCGACCCCTTGACTGCTGCACTATCCGCGCTTATGTTTAAATGACGTAACTCTGTTCACGCGACCGTGTCAAATGAATACAATACCGAGTGCACGTATAAAAAAAGGTAAAACATAAACGTTTCAAAAAACCAGAATCATTTTATTCGTTTTTTAGAAGTCTAAAAATCATTTTCTCGCCATACAAGCGCTTTGCTATGCCGTTATTTTTCATTTTAAAATACGTACGTAGTCGTAGGGTTCAATTTTCGACTGAAAAAGATACGTTTTATAATTGCCACATAAAATGACTGAATATTTAAATTGTTTATTCAGTAGTTAGTAAAACAAATAATACTTTAACATTTTTATTAAAACATTATTGTAATTTTTCATCTAGCAATGTCTGTTTTGTACTTGGAGTGCTGCCAGTTAATTACACGTTTTAGTTATAGAACCGCCCCGAGGGAGTGTGAACTTATAAATCTGCTGCTATAATTACTAAAGCTTCTAAGAGAATCATTTGTCTCAAAATAATCGCTCTAAGTCAAATACGAAAAGATACGAAATAATATTTTTTACTAGATGTAAGTAGGTATAACAGCAGACAGGTAATTCTTATTATTATTTCCTTTCATTGTATTTGAGTTTATAACAAAGACAACTCTCTCTCTAGAAATAATTCATATGTCGTGGGGGACATTAAAACCATTTAAACAGCGCACGGAATGAGAACATCCAATTCAGTTATTCATCAATTCCTATTTCGGCAGGTGTATATCTACATTAATATTATAAAGAGGAAATATTTTTGATTTTTATTTGTTAATTTGTAAGGATTGAGCTCAAAAACTACTAAACCGATTTAAAAATTCTTTCACCATTAGAAATTTATATTATCACTGCGTAAATTATAAAGGCTATATTATATTTATAAAACGAACTGTTACTAACATAACCTACTTTTACGCTAGCGAAGGCGCGGTCAAAAGCCAGTTAAAAAAAGCATTACCCTCCTTTCTGGCACAGTCGGGTAATAAAGGTCTCATGAAGTAGATTGCGAGTCTTTTTCCATCTTCTGCACAAGACCTAACTAAGGTCTACCGAATTTTTAAAGAATTAAACTTGCATCTCCACAACCATACCAAAAGGTTCAAAATCCAACGTAAAAAAAATCTGATGAACCCATATGCCTATATGAATCATATATGCAGCAGTTAAAAATATTCAAAAGGCTTTACGTCAGAGAGGTGTCGCTCAGGATTAAAACTACCAAATATTGTTAGTCATGTCCACTGAACTAAAAACAAGAGCTTTTAAAAGCTTTCAAGTGTTTTCGGAACTGTTATTGCCATTCATCAGATTAGAGCCGTCAAGTTTTTTTCAACTGTCTCTTTGCCTCTGTACCTATGTATATTATTCGATTTTCGTTCGCGTAAATGAAGATTAGGTTAGGAAAGGCAGTAACTTTTTCTGGATGAAAGGTATCGTATGTTACGCTTGTCAATCTGTGTGCAAAATGTCATGATGATCGTTCGATTAGTTAAGGCGTGAAAGCATAACAAATGAGCAAACCAGCCACATTTATAATATTAGTAAACATACCAATATTAAAAAGTTTTGAACATTTACATATATGCCAAATTATCTTTTTGTGGTATGTTTTGTTTCTTAGCTACTTTTACTGACCTTTTATGCTATCCTTTATTCCTTTCCTATTGCCTACAATCAAGGGTTATATATCCTTAGTATCCTGACAGACACTAATAGTCGCAAGGCAAGAAGGCATAAAATATCTAATTCTTTCTCGATGTATGACGAACTTGCATCGATTATAGGTCACGGGTTGACTTGTGTGAGCTCGCGTAAGATACTCACTAACGCGATGAAAGGTCATTATCTAAAAGTACTAGTTCTTCCGCGTGGTTTTGTCGACATTTATGAAAACTGCGCCGCTCCCGTGACTCGTAGCGATTTGTTATACATTGAAAAATAAATATATATTTACGCCTTCAAACTCTTGCCAAATCTATTAAGTCCCGTTGTCAAATATGGCATTAAGTGCAACGATTTTAAGTATTCTTGCACTAGTAGGAATACTTAAAATCTTTGAAGCTTTTTAAAGGTTATCTATTACGAACAAACAAATCTCTCCTCTTCAAAATATTACTATACCAACCGCCAATGTCTCATAACATTTACGAATAGTCGAGTTACTGTATGCACAAAATCAGTCAGTAATAAGACTCAAGTGAGCTTGATAAATGATATTACACTTGGACCCCATTACTTAAAATATAGCTGGAATAAAGAACCTCTGCCTACCCCTCCAAGTATAAAAACGTACACACAGCGACTCATCAGCCTAGACTGTTTGGACTTTGAACTATTAGAAGTTGAACGCTGCGAATCGTAGAAAAATAGACAAAATAACAAAAATATAACGTACTCTCTCGGAGTACGTTATATTTTTGTTATTTTGTCTCATTCGCGCTGAATGGGCCGCGGGCGTCGCCGCACGCGCTAGTGCACCGTGATGGGTCTACACGACTATGCACTGTCCCTTTCCAACAATTCTCTATTTTGTATGTAGCGTAGTTATGTGTATAAAGGGTGTCTAACTTAATGTGTAGCTGTGTGTACATATAAAGATAACACATCACCGTTTCCATAATATTTGCTTGATACTAAACCAATATGTGTGGAGGAAATGAATAGCTGCTAGCGAACAACGCCGAAGGATGGTACTAGCGAAAACGCCGATTAATTGAACCTAGTATCATGTTTGTAAAGCACACATGTTTACTTTAGCCCGAGCTAATATACATCTTTGCTTATAAAACAGAACGTTTTTAATCTGTGTGTATTTCAAGCGAAGTTTGTAAATGACTGTATATTATCTATACTAATATTATAAAGAGGAAAATTAGATTTCTTGTTTGTAAAGATTTAACTCAAAAACTACACAATCGATTTTAAAAAATATTTTTCATTAGGAAGCTGTATATCACAGAGAAACAAAGGCTATATTTTATTTTAAAAATGAAGTACTGTTACTAACATATATAACCTACTTTTAGGCGCAGGCAAGATCTTGTTGAAAATATATTTAGAACAACTGGCAAGTAGCTGCCTTATCAGTGCTGTTGCGCTGAGTGCTAGGTTCGAATCCCATGTGGGGCAATTGTTTCTACGTTGTCGTGAGACTACGTATACGTGTAGGAACATACATACGTAGTCTCACGACTATATTCCCGACGGGATAGGCAGAGGTGTGTAATGTAGTTTTAATGATAATTTTATTGTTTATAGTAGGTAGGTACTTAGTAAATTTTGTACATTGTGTCCTTTTACTGGCTCCTTACACTGTCATATGATCAAACCGAAAACCTTTTAGTGCACCTGATATGATCAATTCTGGTTTAATTATTAATAAAAACAATAAAAAAACAGATTATTATATATATTATAAGTTTATAAATATATTATTTATATATAAATATGTATACATTTATAACACAAATATCATATAAATAAATACCTATCTTAAATACTTATCTTAAGCTATTTATTTACTTTAATTTAAGATTCATGATGTCGACCGAGCATACTTTGTAAGCGTTTTGGTAAACGTAGTAGGCACCCACAGGACAGGCTTGCCTATGCTTGTGCTTGTGTGTGGCCACTGGATACGAACAAAAGATGTTGTTTTCTTTGGTAATAAATAAATTTTCATTTATTGTTACTTTTTCTTTTTTTATCCGTGTACCAAACCAGTGTCAGGCTGTCGATACGAGATTGAATAAACATCGTTTTATTAATCCCCGAATATTACAAGGTGTATTACATCTACATTTCGATGATTATAGTTTTAGGTCCCACAAACTAAGTAGCATAGTGTCAGACTCAATGTCTTGACAAATAAACCTAATAACACTTTGTTCGAGCCGAGAATCAAACCCAGGAACGGAAACATAGCGGTCCAATTCACAACCGCTGCTCCTGTCAGATTTAGAATCTTGATAGATAAACCCAATAACATTGCCCAAGACGGGGATCGAATTTGAGAATGAACGCGTAAAGACAGAATCACAACCGCTGCCCCACCGATGCAATTTAAACAAAATATCATATTACAACGCTCATATGAAATGAAATATAAACATTATAACGTAATATCGTCAAAAATGTCTTCATTTTCGTAATATAATATCACAAAATTACATTTAATGTACGTTTTCACAAATAATCAGTATTAAACATACGCTGCTTATCTAAATCGCTGTTAAGGGGCCGTTCCATTGACGCAAAAGTTCGCGCCTCGCTCGCTACGGCTCGCTGGGGATTCACTCGTGTTCACAACTGAAAACCTGACGCCTGCAATTCTTAATAAAATATGAAGGTTTCTGAAGTTCGTTGCTTCAATGATTTACTTGAGCATGAATTTGTACTCTTATTCACTTTAAGTCGCTATTACTTACGTGTCATTCCTAGAGAAAATAGATGGAGAATGTCATAAAATAGCGATAGTGGGTGACCGTTAGACTGCCACCCAGAGGTCTCGAGTACGATCCCTAGGCGCACATTTCTAACTTTTCGAATTTATGTATGTATTAAATAGTTAATTATCATTTGCTTTAACAGTGAAGGAAAACAACGTGAGGAAACCTGCGTATCTGAGAATTCTTCATAATGTTCTCGAAGATATATGAAGTATGCTAATCCAGTCTGGGCTAGCGGTGGACTATGGGATTACCCTTGTCACAATAAGAAGAGGTTCATGCCCAACAGTGGGATAGTTTAATACAGGGATGATATTAATTAATAATTGTCATTGAATTATGTCTAAGCTAGTTTTTCCCCCGCGGTTTCACCCGCATAAGTCCCGTTCCCGTGGGAATATCGGGATAAAAAGTAAAAGTTTATGCGTGAATCCAGGTCTTCAGCTATCTACATACCAAGTTTCATCGCAATCGGTCCAGTAGTTTTTGCGTGAAAGAGTAACAAACATCCATACATCCATACAAACGTTTATTTGAGTTTGCTGGACTGCTATGGAGAAAATATTTACAACAAAAGGCACACTAACAATATAGTATCTAATATACCAAATTAATACACTTTCAGTACTAAAAAATTAAATAAGCGGGCACTATTATGATTAGTATAACTTTAATAAAGGGAATAGTTACTTTCGACTTTGCGTGGACAAATTGCTCAGTAAAAAATCTATTTACAAATAATTATCTTGTTCTTCTTAGCCTTTATTATTCCCAAGTCGCTTGGGGTCGGCTTTTCTGGTCTAACCGGATTTGACTGGATATCAGTTCGGCTGACCTCCGCAACCCGAAGGCTAACGATACCCTAAGGCTAGACCAGTGTCAGGGTATTATAGGGCACTGACTTCCCAATTACGACTGCCATAGATGTTCATGGCAGCCGAGACCGACGGCTTAACGTACTTTTCTAGGCATGGAGCAGGCGATAATTGTCAATCAAAATACGCACATAATTTCCAAAAGACATATAACTTCCGAAAATCAAAGGTGCGCGACGTGGGTTCGAAACCGAGATCCTCTGCATTGCAGTCTGTTGGTCTCCTCACTGAGCTTAATTTATTAATTAAAAAATATTAAACAAAACCTCGTTGCAGGAAATACTTCGGTAAAAAGGACGCATAAATAAATATTTAAACTGATAACAATCATAGGCACCGCCATTTTTCTTCTTTTGCGCTCCATTCTGAGTTACCATATAAATAAACGTGCATTTTTAATAAGATACTTGTTTTCCTTAACATGTTCTTCTTTATTACATAAATAATGTATCGTTTTTTAATAAATATAGATATTATTCAATCAATGAAATGCTCATGTTCAGTCAATTTATAAGTGACAATTCTGCAATATTATGTATATCAAGAAAAGGCATATTTTAACAACTTGCTGCAGCTTTATTATCATATTTAGTTTTTGGGTATAAGATATTAAGCAATGCATTTATTACTATTATTAATGTCCACGGTATGCCGAAGCACCCTAACAAACTGAGCAATTCCTTTTATAAAGGATAGATAGATACAATAATGTCATTAGATAAGGGATTAAATATAATGATCATCAAAAATACTAATTGCACACCGAAATATGCTTACTAAAATATATCATAACGAGCATCTATACGCCTCAAATCACTGCATTCCGTCTCGGAAGGGTTAGGTTATGTTAGGTTCCTTCTTAAACCCACCCAAAAATAGGGAGGAGGAACAGTTAAATACTACCTATTAGATAATAGTGAAATGACTTCGTAAAACCCGTGGCGAGTTCGAGACCTGCTACAAACGTTTGAATGCAATCGTTCAATATTCGGTACAATCATAATATGTTTCTGGATTCTCAGCGGCAGCACGGAGGTATGAGATGTGCCGAGTAGTTGGTTCGTCTTCTAATAAGTGGGTGTTCGAAGCATAGCTGGTGAAATGTTGTAACTCTGTATGTTATTAGATTGCTTAGTTTGGACTAGATGGTGTTGTGTGTATGTGAGAGAATATTATTATTATATTATATTATAATGCGAAAACTGTTAATGGTCTGAAGGTATAGTATTAGAATTTAATTAGACATAGTTAGACTACTTGATTTCCAAATAAAGAAAAAAAATTAAAACACCGACATGTGTATAACCAAGGTCCCCTTTCCCGATGTCAAACTTGTCATGTGATCTGTCACATTTATCGTACGTGGCAGATCATCAAATCAGACATCGAAGATTTAAAATCTTTAGCTACAAAGATTCTGAGTGACATAATCAATTATGTCACAGAGCAAGCATAAAACGTCACAGTGTGTCACAGTGTGTTGATAGTACCACACTTTTACACAAGTAAAGATATGCCAGAGACGACGTCGGTAGAGTAGCAGTATGAATGCGAATGCTGTGCTTGTGGTCTCGGGTTATATCCCGTGTCGAACAGTGTTATTGAGATTTCCTTTTAAGAAATTCTCATAAGTGGCACGCAATCTGGAAATATTCCCAGTAAGTGGTACAATAGGTACCTTCCTACGTGGTACCTAAATTTCAGCTGACGAAATGGTGCTAACTAACTAACTTTTTGTTTTTTGTTTCCCATGAAAAATGCTTTATGCTCTGTCCGCCGGCTAGGGGACGGCACCGGCGGAGTGTGTGGGACTCTCAGCATCAAGTGCTGGTATACTCACTAAAAAATCTAGGGTGTTCCCTCTCTCACCCAATGGGGAGGCCAGTCGGGAGCTCTCAAAAGATTCGTCCAAAGCAGGACCCCCGTGTGGGTGCGGGCCGGGTCAAATGGCGGGTCCATTCCAGACCACCTCTCGTTCGAGAGCCTCACTGTTCTCCCCTTTCGACGTTAGAAGGCGCGCGGGAACACCGCGCGCGCCCTCTTGGGGCTCTTAATTTACGAGTGTCAGGGTCCCCTCTAACCTAACCTAGCTAGGAAGAGAACGAGATCCACTCCCTTTTATATAGCTAAGGGAGGCAAATGTAGAAGGTTATTTTTTTGTAGCTCACCACTTCGCTCTATCTCATATCTTCTTCTATATTCTTCCTTGATATCATCATCGTCAGACAGCTTGCATGTTTATGTACATGTATCGATGTTACAGTTAATAGAAATTACCCTTTAGGGGAAACGCTTTGTATCTAAGTGCGTTACATGTTTGAGATTAATTCAATTTCGCTTCAATTGTTTCATATTTTCGCGCGTAGGGGGTGAATGGGAGTGGGCGTTCAAAATGAGATGGGTGGCAGAATGGGGTGAATTGTTTATGTTGCGTTAATTAAATGTTTGATTGCCGTTATTTTGTAAACGTAAATAGTTGCTTTAGGAACTTTATTAATGTAGAGCCTCCCTCCCTCTATGTACACTAATAAAGGAGAGATTGTTAGGTAAAGGTCAAGATTGCCTAGTAATGTTGTAAGCGACTGTTTCAAGATATTAGATGTTGCCAAGTGTTATTGATATGGATTTTGGCGTTAGGTAATCCTATTACTACTAATATTATATTAATGTTTGTAGTGAAGATTGAAGGTTATTTGAAAGCTCTCTGCACTAGGCATAACTCTTGTGCCGCGGAGGATTTCATAAACATCCAAATAACAGATACAAAACCTAGACTCGGGAACAACTACTTGCGTACCACACAATTTTTTGTTTCTTGCGGGATTCGAACACACCACACGGCCTTTCTTTTCTAAAGACTGTTCTCGACTTACTACCCCGGGAATTATTCCTGAAACACAGGAGGATTAATAAAACATTCAATTAACGGATTCAAAGAAGATCTAGACTCGAAACAACTATTGTGTGTCTTGGGTCCCGTTTTGGGAATCGAACACTCAGCGCTGTAGCAGTGGCAAGGTGACTACGTAAACTATTAAACATCATGCGTAAGCCGTTGAATGGAACTCAATGAAACTTCATATACAGATACAAATTAGCATTATCCTCCATTTTCATCCGGACACACGTTCTACAGGATTTAGGCGGGCGAAGACCTCTGTCTAGCTACTAGTATCTGCTAAGTAGTACAGCCTCGCTGATTTCAGCATGAATAGGCCGGCTCGACCAGGGAAGGACTACCATCTCACAGAATATCGACGTGAAATAGCAGTATTCCTACTGTTGTGTTCCGTTCGGTGAGTGAGAGTGCCGGAGGCCCAAACACCCTCTTTACCCCTACCCGCTCCTTCTCCTTCCCACTTGCTTTCCTAAAAAGTCGGCAACGCGCAAGTGATGCCTCTGGTGTTGCAAGCGTCCATATCCATGTCCATATCCTTGTTTGCCAACTAAGTTGAATAAAAAAATACTATATAGACGTGACACTGTATATATATATATATATATATATATATATATATATATATACTAGCGGATCCGATAGACGTCGTCCTTAATAAAAAAATAAGCCAAATCTAAGCCATCCTCGAATCCACTTGAACACACACAAAAAAATTCATTCAAATCGGTCCAGCCGTTTAGGAGGAGTTCACTGTCAACACACGTACAGAAGAATTATATATATAAAGATATATATATACTTATTCTTTTTTATTTTTTATCATTATCAAACAATGTATTCCATCCAGCACATTCTACCATTAATCAATCAGCCTAACGACCATTGCTGGATATAAGCCTCTCCTTTCTCCTTCTCTAAAATAATATAACGTGGCATACATCACAGCGGCGTGTCAAACAAATACGATATCAAATATAATTTTCCTGTTATATTGATACTGATATGGGGTCACATACAATACACATTGAACGTTACAGCATCTTTTCATCTCACTATCAGCGCGGACGACCCACATCTGTCTGGGACTGTTTCCATTGTAGCTCGCTCCGTCAAATTTCTACGATAATCTGTATATTAATAACTGAAGGAAACGTCATAAGTTTTACGTTTTTATGAACATTGGACGCACAGAGGAGAAAATAATATAAAATATATATTAACTTTTTTATGCTGGCTTTTACCGCAATTTATTAATAAATACAGTCTATTTAAAACGAGATGGGTGTAAAAGCCCAGGATTCAACCTCTTCGTCTACATGAGAACTTTTTTTTATTTTCTCGTCTGCTTCCAAATCACTCTGTTGGTGGATATCCCCTGACCTTATGACCCCTTTATCTCGGGGGTATTTTGACTCACAGAGCCCATATTCAAAGTCTACCGAGGGATGACCCCAAGGTATCTGCACACCAGGTTACAAGTCAATCGGTTTAGTGGTTCCGGAGCTAGTCTTGTCACTAACAAACTGTTATTAACAGACAGACACACAGATCCACATAGTGTTTTCATTAACCTCTTCGAAGAAGACTCAGAGGTTAATAATTATTTTATATTATTTATTATTGAACTATTTTATACTGTGAACTATTTAAATTGACAACATCACTGACGTTTCGGTTGCTTTTCGGCAGCCGGGGTCATTTTAATGTCTTAATGTACAAGTTACCAAACATTATTTAATTACTAATGTTTTTATTTACGCAAAATAAGCTTGAAGTATCATGAAGACTGTTTTGCTGATACTTGGGCTTGAGTAAATTAATCACTGTATCCAAAGTTGTTGGTACATTTTGCCACCATTTTTCTATTGAAAATATGATATTTTTCAATTCGAATAGCCTCGCAAAGCATCCTTGTTCTTTTATAGGTATCTGCGGTCTATTAAATCTCAGGCAATGGTTGGTCCCCTGTTGTACGTTTTCACAAACAGCAGAATTCGACGAATGTTGATGTATGAAACATCAGTTATGTATCATTTTGTAAGGGTGCCTATACTTCTCTTGGTTTGGCCTATTTATGAGACTTTACAATTATAATTTATCTTATCGGTATCTTCATCTTTTAAAGAAAGGTGGCGCTTGAGAGTGTGGATTAAAGCTGACTTTAAGAAGTAGGTAGCCAATCTTGTCAGTACAAATGGAAGTATGCCAACCAGAGGCTCGACTGTGGCTGGCTTTTCGGGATTCAGACTGCGATTTGTAGATCGCGGCTTGCTGTCTCGCAGAACTTGTCTGACCTAGATGCAGAGCTCTAAGACGTCAAGCAGGTATTGCAGGCATCGCTTGTCTTCACTTTATATAACACAAGGTCATTTAACTGCATTTTGTTCTCTTTAAACATTCGTAACGACAATCTCGTGATACAGTGGACATACATTTGCGGAAGCTTTTATCCTATCAAGCTGTTTTGATTTATTTGTCGATATACGATATATACGACGGTATACCAGTGCGCCGGGGTGCGGCCGGTAACGTGGGAATTGCGTAAAATTGACTCGATAGACTAGTGAGGCTATTTATAGCGCCATCAGAATAGTTATACTGCCGTGATAGTGATATGTTTGTACTTTTAAGCGTAGTGAATAGTGTTGTACTAAGTTTAATATGATTTGTGATGGACCATTATGAGATTATGGTATGAGATTATGGGGGCTTGAAACAACGAATACAGGCAGACACTAAACGATATAACTGTTATTACAAATTGTATAATAATTTTTTAAATTTCACTTTGTAGAAGGGCGGTGACCTGGTGTCCTGAAATACAACCCTGAGCTTGGTTTAGGCACCAGTCTCCCACAATATTCAAATGTTGTCTGATTCTGATAATGTGATATGGTGTATGTATTTTGTTATACTGTGGTTATTATTAATAATACATAATATTTATAATATAAGACACTGGTTAATTCAGAAGTGTTGTGCAAAACTGATGCTGTGAACGCGTGGAAAATGGCTTGTCTGAATTCTTTTTGCCAACCAACCTAATTTAGTTATTTATTACATATATTTATTTGGCAAATTGACATGTTTCCACAGAATATACCACGAAGAATGCTCTGATGAGTTAATCCACCTTATTCCGTCCTCCCCTTTCCTTTCCTGAACAACGCGTGCTGGGCTCATTTGCCATCCTTACACGGTAGAGTCGATTAGAACGCTCACCAACAAGTTTGGGTCCAAATACCTCTGCCGAACGATCAAGGCATGGAATTCTCTGCGAAGGCACGTTTTTCCTTCTTCCTTCAATCCTTGGTCCTTTAAGCGAGCCGTGAAAAAGTACCTTCTCAGGCCGTCAAAGTAGAGACCTCAACATTGCCTCAGCTGCTATGAGGACGGTGTGGAGGCCACATTACTGTTTTTAGACCACATGAGTGCTTACCATCAGGTGAAGTGTGGTAATTTTGAGCAATGTAAAAAAAGAAGGCTATGGGCGGTTAGCAACTCTGTAAGATAAAAGTGTTTTTCTACATCTTTCAATGTTGCTGAGCGTGCTTAATTGTTGGCTGTGGAAGAATGTGAATCTGTTCTTTGGCTTCAGGCGCTTCCATTGTCCAATATAGGTACTATGTTGGACGATACCACTTTCTGTCTTGCCACTTGTCTCCGTTTTTTTATAGTGGTCCACTAAATCTCTAAAAAGGACCACTATACTGCCCTGATGCACACATCAGTAATGAATGCGACTGTTGGGTATCGATCCGGAACCACTTGGTCTGGATCTGGCAAAGTTTTACTGGGTTTGTTCTGTTACTTCTTTCTTGTTTTGTTTGGTTTGTTTCATAAGTCACAATTGAATGTTTTATGAGTGGTTAGTGGTTGGCTGCAGATCTTTACAGAAAATACGTGTAAAATAAACAATATTGCAAACTTGGCGATTAAAAAGAGTGGCCGTGAGTTTCTTGCCAGTTCTTCTTATTGGTTCTACGTTCTTCAAAGGAAGATCCTTTGCTGATCGTGGCAACAGATAAATGTAAATTCACATTAATAAGTGTAACTTTGACGTCCATAAGTGTTACTTACATAAATGTACCTTTATTTCCACTTACAAACACTTATCCCAATGGATAATGGTGTTGCTGACAAAAGAGTTGAGATATAATGAACGCCAAGTTCAATCGCACTTTATCGAATGATAACTAGCTATGAAAACGATTAAGCTTGCCATCAAGTATGCTTGTCTGCCGCCTTTATAAAAAAAAACATTTAATCTTCTCATTCCTAATTATATAATATTTCTAGCGTACCGTGCAAAACCGGGGCGCCCCGGCTTTGCACGGATAGTGCAAAACCTTAAGAAATTTACACCTAAACCCTCCTCCTGAATCACTCTGTCTATTGTTAAAAAACCGCATAAGAATCCGTTTATTAGTTTTTGAGTTTATCGCGAACTGATAGACCGACAGACGCTGCAGGGGTCTTTGTTTTATAATACACTAGATGTGCTCCCGTTTCTCCCGCGATTATCGTTACTGCACCGCCCCTGTGGGTCGTAGCGTGATGATAACGCGCTAATCCCAGGAACTACCGGTTCGAATTGAAAAAATATTTTATTGTTGGGTAGCTTATTTATCGAGAAAGGTTATAGGCTATATAACATCACGCTACGATCAATAGGACCGGCGTAGTAATCATAAACGGGGTTGAAACTGCGGTCACATCTAGTGTATCTATAATATTTAAAAGTATACTATAAAGGTGAAAGTACTTATATAATAATTGCTGGTTATAGAGATATCAAAAAAAGTTTTTATGTTAGGCGTTAGTAGAAACATAATATTTAAACATTCTCCAAAAATAATAATATATAAATATTAAAAGAATGATTTGTTTGTTTTAGAAAGTCCATTCGAATGTTGATTCGTATATTTAAAGATTCCAATATACGCGTGTACATTATACATATAAATAAAATTGAATAGACTGTCTAAGTTGGTACAAAAATATAAACTAAAACATGAACACATTTTAGTTTATATATAATATAATATTCTATATTCTATCACATACACACAACACCATCTAGCCCAAACTAAGCAGAGCTTGTACTATGGGTACTAGACAATGGATAAACATACATATATGCTTTTTTTTTTTTTTTTTTTTTGTAAATACATACATATTATACATACAGAAACACCCAGACCAAGACAAACATCCATGTTCATACACACAAATGTTTGACTTGTGCGGGAATCGAACCCGCGACCTCCGGCGTGGCAGTCGGTTACACTAACCACTACGCCACCGAGGCCGACTAACTATAACTAAAACATGAACAATTTTTCATATAACGCTGCCAAATTATCAGTCTGTTTGTACAGGCTAATAATATTCGAGATAGTTTAACCAGTATTCATGAAACTTTACACTCAAGTGAGAGCAAACAAAAGGATGTTGAAATTTAATAATTCATAAAATAATTTGAAATATATTTGACTATTCGATTGATATTCGAATATATGCAACAACGACAACAAAAAAATAAAATTGGATTTCTATTTTCAAATTAAATTGTTTTATTCGTAAAAGTCGCATAGCTAAAATAAAATAACGTTTGAATAAAATATTATTATTTGGTGTAACGCCTCTATTTAGTATAGTAACTCACTACTTATAACTTCGGCTTAAGCTGGTACGAGGGTTTTACATAACCATACCTCCAAATACCAAACATTATATACAAATACTTTATCAACAACTCTTATGAATTCTAAACAAACTATGTATAACAAAAGGCGTTTATGAAAACGGGTGCTAACCACCGAAAAGTTGGTAAGCAACTTGGCTGGTTCCATTCAGGCGTTGGAGCAAACAAAGCCTGAATTATTCATCGAAGGCTTTGACGTAACTCGCTGACAATACTTTAATTCCGCTTATCTTTGGTCGCACACAACTCCTGGTGGATACTCGTGTGGGCTAAGCACTGGTTTTGCTGAAAAGGGTGACTTCCATACTGATATAATAACTGCGGAAATATAGACAGTAAGTCACGTTTTAATGGCAAATTGATGAAGCAATTTTGATGGATTTAAAACATAACTTCTTAAAATAGAAGCATAATAGAATATACTTACAAAGAGTCTCTTAATTCTCCATTATTTTGATTATATTTCGTATTAGGAGCTAATCTCCATTGCGGCAAACTCAGGTTCCGGCCTTCTTTTTTATATTTTCTATTGACTGATTAGGTAGCTGGCAACCTATAAATAAGACACTATATACCTAACTGAGAGTGTGTCAATCTGGTGGTTTGACATGACTGACAAGGACTTAAGCAATATCAGGACTTTACACAGCAAGGAGGCTGTGTATTGTAGTATACTCTATTTAAATTTTAACCTTGTTTGAAGAAGGTCGAGTCGTAGTACCAAAAAACACTACGGCAGAATTGTAATGACATTTCTCTTAACGTACGTAATAGAAAGAACTGCTTTAAGTGCAGCGTGTATATTCTGGGATAAAGTATCATTTAAGAGTACTAGCGGTCGCCAAGGGAGAAGTTCGAAGTTCGACCATAATTGATTAAAATTTTAAGTTTGTTTATTATTAATAAGGTTTTACTGTCTATAACTATACTCTTATAAACACATTTCATTTAGTCACCTACTCCACATACATATGTAACCATAGTTACAAAGAATTCTATGACATCAGCCGAACAATGTCGAAATACTACGAACGCAATTCGACTACTTGTGTCAAATGTATGATTGTGTGCATGTAGTGTTTTTTCATTAATTTAATGTATTTCTAATGCATACTTTATAGAAATATTAGGACACGCCTCTCCTTCTCCATATAAACTTTAACTGTCTGTGTGTCTTGAGAGCAGCGATAGCTCAGTGGAGAGACCAACAGACTGCAATGCAGAGGGTCTCGGGTTCGAACCCATGTCGCGAACCTCTGACTTTCGGAAGTTATATGACTTTTCGAAATATGTGAGTATTGATTAACAATAATCGCCTGCTCCATGCCTCGGAGAGCATGTTAAGCCATCGGTGCCAGCTGCCATGAACATCTATGGCAGTCGTTATTGAGGAAGTCGACATAAAAATCCCACTGGGTCGAACTGTCGCGTCTATACTGACTGGCCCCCACACAAGATAAGTTAAGTTAACTGTGCCAAATTTCATACTCCTTCGTCTGCGCATTTTCGTGAAAAGGGGTACAAAGTTTTTGCTTCACGTATTAATATATAGAATCTTGGTGCGCTTAGATTAGGAGAAATGGTCGCCGAAAACGCACTGTGCTAGATGGAAATCGTTTCAGACAAAAATTACAAACTCTTCTCCTGTGTCGAGTGATATGAGGTAGACAAATACCTACATAAGATGCGTTTTATATAGACAATATAATTGTCATAGTCAAACACACGTATTGTATTAAGCTGTACGTGAAACTAATTCCTAAAATTAGCGCACCAGTAAATAGAATACCTCGCTATAATGGAATGTGCATACTTCAGAGCGCAACTAGTGTTGAGAAATTTCAGTTTAAGACGCGCTTGGATGCGCCATACATGTATTATGTGGTTAGATAATAACTTGTAAAGTGAACATTGGCAGTATATAATGTCTTTGCTTTAGTGACGTTCATTTACTTTGAGATAATTTTGCTGCATATAAAAATAGCAGCCATGAAACTGTCTCACTGCTGGGCAAGGGCGTCTTCTTTGTATGAAAAGAGTTAGGCCATAGTCCACTACGCAGGCCTAGTGTGGATTGGCAGACTTCACGTAGCTTAGAGAAGATTATGTAGAACTCTCAGACATGCAGATTACCTCATGATTTTTCTTCGCTGTTAAAGTGAGCGATAATTAACTATTTAATACGCATATCACTTCGAAAAGTTTGAGATGCGCGCCTTGGGATCGAGAATTCTGCGTGGAAGTGCAATGGTCGGACTAAGCCATCGCTGCTGTACGACGTTTTAGTTTCCAAGCTATGTGAGGAAATACGAACTAGTAAGTTAAAATAATTATGTAGATGTGAGATACCGATATAAACAAAATTTTTATTTACATCATTACTCCATCCCTCTTTGGGAATGTAATCCTTGTTGAAACCTGAGATTTTGCACTAACTAAAGTTCCTTTAAGCGGCCTTTACCCTCATTTGCCACTTTACTAATAAAAAGAACAGTGAGAAAAGAGGTATCGAGTTAGGTCACTTAGACACTTAGAAATTACCAGGTAACGCTTCAGTAAAGGAAATTTGAAATTGTACATGTATAAACAACATTAAAGTTGAGACAATATCTTAATTTCTATAAATCAATTTAAATAATTCTGAATATGTCGTAAATAAAATCTTTATTTGTATGTCTCTATCACACGGGGAATAATTGTGATCAACAAATCATTTACTGGGTCTGGGTTTTCTTTGTGACCTTCGTTTGAATGTTTCTAAAGTCCCCCACGACACAGGCACCAATCCTAATACAGAAGTTTCCTTTACAAAAAATTACAACTTGTACTCATTTTCCAGATACTTTAAGATTTCGCTATAGAATACAATGGCTTTATGCTTTGTTGTTATAATTTATGTGCATGGACTCCTATAACTGAAGAAGTACACTATAGAAAACTAATGTTCATTCGTTTGTGCAATTTTGTGTATATTTTTTGATGGAAACCCCTAATAAATATATAAATACATAGGTAAGTAAATAACACAAATACAAATCATTTATTTGCAAACTAAGTGTACATACATTAGGTTTAAATAGTTTATAAAAGTTACTTAAATCTTAGCGGATTTTTACAGCCATGGCAAATTAGAGTGCACTGCAAAATATTATTTATTTATAGCTAGTTTATATAAAACAGAAAGCAGCAATAGAATATGAGCATATTTCTCATGTAAGTATATCGGTATTGTCTCAAGCTAGGAGTGAGCTGGAAAATTAGTTTAAAGTCATGTACCTCAGAGTTGTTCTAAAGATCGGACTGACACGACATCTCAAACTTGGCGTTTAGTTTGTTAGTTATCTGTTCAGCTTCGGTTACTGCCGACTAAAGTTTCACTTGTGACTTAGTTCTTGTTATCTCAAATTGACATGCTGTTATGCGTTAATGACCGTTGGATTGATGGATTGTAAAGGTTAAGCATTGTTTTTGAAGTAAATGTTGAGATAGGTGACTGATATAAAGACTAATTAATTAAAATTCAGGTCATCAAAAATTTATATATGAAGTAAGTAGTTGCTTAAAGCATTTTAATCGATATTCGAATGCAATTGATAAATTGATTCACTGTTTTCGAATATCATTACAATGTAACTGCGCGGTAAGCTGTAATAATAAGCGCATCTAACATCAGGAGATCAAAGAGGTATATATCAACATGCAAACATACTAAGTAAATTCATATTCATTAAATCATTCGTTCTCACACCAGCCTTGTTTATATTGTAGGGATAATATTAACAGTTCTTATTGTGGGTGTCCAAATGAAATGCGTCATGGTAGACATGGATATATATTTACTGTTTTTTTTCTCCCTAGCCTTTATTATTACCAAGTCACTTGGGGTCAGCTTTTCTAGACTTACCGGATTTGATTGGATGTCAGTTTTTACACGGAGCGGCTGCCACCTGACCGCAACCCGAAGGCTAACGATACCCTAAGGCCAGAGCAGTGTCAGCATATTAAAGGGCACTGACTACCTAATAACGACTGCCATAGATGTTCATGGCAGCCGGGAACGACGGCTTAACGTGCTCTCCGAGGCACGGAGCAGGCGATAATTGTAATTCGAAGTATAATTTCGAAAAGTCATATAACTGCCGAAAGTCAGAGGTGCGCGACGTGGGTTCGAACTCGAGACCCTCTGCATTGCAGTCTGTTGGTCTCCCCACTGAGCTATTACTGGTATGTATAATATAAATACATATTGAGCCAGGAGCTAACTGAGTGGTTGCGAGGAGACGACTGCCACGTTGCGTTATCGCTTACTTGAGTCTGACTTTATAAAACTAAAGCGCCAGCAGTGTCGCAACAATATATTGTCTCACTGCAGGATACGGGCTTCTGCTCATCATTTCAAGGGTTAGGCCTCAGATCACCACGCTGGCTTAGTGCCTTACACATCTCAATCACCATGGAATGACATTAATTTTTATGGGTATTTCTAAGCCTCCTATCGATTGTTGATGATACGCTGTCGATATTATTTGACTGATTTTGAAAATGTTATACACTTCATCCATTACTATCGAAACGAATTCTATGCCCCGACTAGATATAATGTTTCTTGGAATGCCATAGCGTAATACAAAGTTCTTAATGAAAACTGTTGCCAATGAAATTGTATATTTATAAAGCTGCCAATAATGTACTCTTCATAATACACATACATAACTACGAAAGGTTAAAAGCGCGTGGCTTAGATTCGATCTCCTGATCTCTGGGTGGCTGTCTAACAGTCTGTCAGCTATGCTATCGCTACATTACCATCAATATTAAAACACATTTAAAAAAATAATTAGAAACCAAGAATCAATAGACAAAACAATCACTTTTGAACAAAGGAGAATCGAAAAAAAATCGTAAAATGGAAAACTCATTTCGTGTGAAAAGGGGTCTGTAGGCGGCCCAATATCCTGTAACCCCGTTACCCTCTTAAACTGGGATGTCCCCTAATGCTCGGGGACTCCACTAAAGATATGGCCACACTATAGCGCTGAGTCATTTCACGGTTCTTGTCAACGAATTTATGACTAGGCAAATCTGTAGACGTTTTTGGGACTGTATTCGCTAATTATTTTACTCTTTCATATTTCGACGGTTTTAATCTAAAATACTTTGTGTTGTTGTTTAAAAGGAAGTGAAGTACGTTTATATATTAAGGCACATTTAATGAGAAGCGAGTCTATTAATTATATTATTATGTAAATACAAGTTCCATGTTCATTTTCTAGACAAGATTACTATTTTTAAATTAACGACGCTTCTGGTTGGCATCAAGTGTTACACTAATCTGCCTAGTATGAACCTATTTAGTTGTTTAGTATGTACGTCTATATTGGATATATAAAGCAAGAAATAAGTTAGCAGCAAGCGGATTTTGTCTGGAAAATGGACGCCTATTTCCATCCGCCTATATATGTGTATTTATATACACTTGCGTTGTACGACAAAAATTCCAAATAAATCCCCCAGGGGATCGAAGCAGGGGATCCTACTGGATGGAGCCACCGAAACAAGATCATTGTAGTGTATGTCAGTGCAATAATTGGTGTTTAGACCGTATCTACGAAACTCAGACACATAACATGTTCTCGAATAAGTTATATGATTAATTATATTCGAATGTCTGTTGAAGCAAACGAGTCTTAGAGTGGAGTTTTACATTTATGCGAACGACACGTTTATGACTCTCCAGTTGGCCTGCTCCAAGCTCTTAGCCAATCAAAGGGCCAACCTAGTGGCACCTTCTTTAGCTACTTAAGTTGCTGAATATGCCACGCTGTATCAACACTGTAATTGCGATTCGGCGGCCACTTTAGTGTGTTCGGTACGTTTTGGTCCGGACCGAACCGTACCTCATATACTACAGTGTGGATAAGGCTTTAAGTAGGGCTGTTCTCTAATGCCTCAAGAGTCCTCTTAATCTGGCTATCGCAATGTAATCTCTGGAAGAATATTGATTGCATATTGAAGCGTTTAGATGTTCAACGTCCACAATACTATCGTTATGTGGCTCTTTATGACGACAGGGGGGCGTTTCGATGGTTTACTGTGACGTCATACCGATATTAAGGTTTTCGGATAAGACATTGTTTATTTGTGATCGGAATAATAATGGGTTTTTTGTATGTAAAACGGTTTTTATGTTTAGATGTTTTCGATGTTTATGTTTAATTATTTAACAAATGGTAGGTATAAGTACCTACTATAGGTATAACTGGGTGTATTTTTGCATGTTTGTGTGTATGTAGATGAAAAAAGAAATGGTATTATGTATGACATGATGCGGTAGGCTGATTGATTGATTGATTTCTGACATAATATATAATGATTAACTATCAGTGCCCGCCAAGGAATGAATAAGTACTTGTTGGAAGTATTTATTAATTCTTATATTGTTGATGCACCAAATTCAAATTGGTGTAGCCATTGCAGAGATTGACATACAGAAACGCACAGACAAGAACGTATGTATAATTCAGTAGAGATTGAGCAGCAATCCATTGCAATTTAATTATTAACTTTGAATTTAAAACATAACCAAAAGCCTACCACTTTGTGGTACAGTCGTGATATATGAATGTACAACTAGGTTTTGCATGCGCTTTCGCTCGCGTAAATGTAGATTAGTATAGATAAGTAACTATTTTTTTTTCTAAATTAAACGTACCCTATATCCTTTTCTGTTCCCCCGACAACGTGTATGCGAAATTTCATGATGATCGGTCGAGTCATTAAGGCGTGAAATCGTAACAAAGGAACAAAATTACAATCGCATTTATAATCCTAGCTGCGCTCCGCGGTTTCAGCTGCGTAAGTCCTGATGCAGTGCAAAATATCGGGATAAAAAGTCTATAAGTTAGTACAGGTCGCCACCTAACTATATACCAAGTTTCATCGCAATCGGTTCGGTAGTTTTTGCGTTAAAGATCCATCCTCAAAAACTTTTACATTTATAATATTAGTAGGATAAAGGATTAGAACACCACATCTGCTAACCGCTTCAAATAACTACAGCCGTGGTGTGCACTTTGAACAACACAAAACAGTAAAACTATTGTTCAATTGATCTGTTACTTAACCGCCGGCTGCGGCTACTCGCACCAGCAGCCGAAAGATAACAATTAATTGACGTTATCAGATGGGGTCGCTCTCCCTGCTATCTCGGCATTAGTTTACGCAACTGGGTAGATTGATGGACGGCACTGGCCTAATTGTATCAATAGGAAAGTTGATCGAGACGCGTGAGAATTGGTTAATGGAATTAAATTGGTTTCGGTATTAGTTTACCTAGCAAACATGTATCTAACTGAAGTATATACGTTTGTGTATCTAAGAGGTATATTATAACGTTGCTAGGTATATATATATATATATATATATATATATATATATATATATATATATATAATAACTAGATGATCCGCGCAACTTCGTCTCATACGAGAATTTTCCCCGTTTTTGCAATATTTTTATTGATGCTTCGCTCTTATTGACCGTAGTGTGTGTTATATTGTTATTGATTTTATATTATTGTTATAGCCTTCTTCAATAAATGGTCTATCCGACACTAAAAGATTTTTTTTAATTGGAACCGGTAGTTCCTGAGATAAGCACGTTCAGCCAAATAAATAATCAAACAAACAAATTCTTTAGTTTTATAATATTAGTATAGCATGCTACATCTAACTAATATTATAAGTGCAAATGAAACAAAGAAAGAAAAATGTTTTATTTGAATCTCCATATATACATAATTTTAAAAAGCAATAATAAATATAATTAAACAGAAAACGGTGCATGGAGATCAAAATAGGCAACTGCGTCAGCTATCGTTGCAGTATAGACTGCAACGCTGGTATTCTCGCAGGCCTACTAACAATAATTTATTAATACACACCAATGCATAAGAAAATAAATAATACAATAAAACAAAATAAAAATGGGATAAAATTTGGAATTTTAGTCCACATAGATCCCCTGGGGGATCTATAAATCCCCCAGGGTATCGAACCTGGGGATCCTACTGGACGGAGCCTTCCAAATAAATCCCCTAGGGGATCCATGTAGATAGAAATTACAAATAATTCCCCTAGGAGATCAATTTGGACAAAAATTCCAAATAGATCCCCAGAGGATCGAAGAAGGGGATCCTACTGGACGGAGCCGGCCATGTCTAGTCCATTACGCGGATCCCAGTACGAAGCACCTTACACATCTTTCACATAATGAAGCATAATGACGTGCATTCCACTATAATACACAATATTATACATATGTATAAGCAACGATAGTCTGGTAAGGCGCCATTGGACTGCCAAGCAGAAATTTCAAGTTTTGAACTTGAGAGAGGAATAGTTAAATTTCACTTACTTTAACGACCAAAGAAAACGTCTCATACCAACACGTTTGAGAGTTCTCCATACCCAATGTTTTTGTATGTGAAGTCTATTACACCCGTAGTGGGCAAGCATGATAGACTATGACCTAACCCTTCTCACACTGCGAATAGGCCCATGCACAATATAGGCCCGTGCAAAGTAGGCCAGCATATATACAGAACTAATATTATATATTGAAATGGCAATCCGATGCGAATATTCCAACTTTCTTATTCTTTATTTCTTTCTTCCTACATCACACTAGTACCGAGGCAAACATAACAAAAAAATATTCAATTCAGTCGAGGCATACTCGACTTTAGGAAGACGAACGCACGACAATTGATTTATATATAGGTATATTATACATATCACCAGTCGATGGAACATTGCTATATGTATTTATTGTTTACAATGCTGGAGTAATTTATCGCTCAGCGAGACAGCATAAGATTAGGTTTGGGAGGCTGTATTAAGAGATGACTGGAGGATTACGCGGTGGAGCGAGTTTA
The DNA here is from genome assembly GCA_963675205.1 of Catocala nupta. Classification (NCBI taxonomy): domain Eukaryota; kingdom Metazoa; phylum Arthropoda; class Insecta; order Lepidoptera; family Erebidae; genus Catocala; species Catocala nupta. Next base: position 27,977,723 of record OY776093.1, read on the forward strand.
TTATTGCGAGAAAGCCTTTATTGTTCGGATCGTAGGTTGGCTGGGACACAATATTGTGTGTAAGTACTAGCTTTTTAGGGAATCGTGTATTTTATTCAGGGTTCACGAACAACTGCGTCGACATGAAGTCCTACTAGAGTAATACATCCGTTGAGCTTTTTTGAGTGTTGTGTATTTTGTCCAGGTTTTGACTGTCTCCGTGGCGCAGCGGTAGTGAATTCGACCGCTGTGCATGAGGTCTCAGGTTCAAATCCCGGGTCGGGCCAACAAAAAAGTTATTGGGTATTTCTGTTAAGAAATCTTAAAAGCAGCCCGAAGTTAGGAAGTTGGCGGTGTTAGACACCCGCGTGCCTCGGAAAGCACGTAAAGCCGTTGGTCCTGCGCCTGATCTCTCTCCGGTCGTGTCGGATTACCGTCCCATAGGATCATGAGTGTTATGGAACAGAGAGCGCACTTGTGTTTGCGCACAGGCTTGTGCACTATAATATTTTCTGCGTAAATAGCCAGTCTCTGTTAAGATTGGCCGCAGTGACCGAAATTCGGTCTGGAGGACATAATTTTGTCCAGGGTTTTAGTTCCTGGATACGACAGTGATGAATGCGTTAACGTCATTTACTGTCCATTGAAAACGTGTTACTGGGGGAGGGGGTTTAAATGTTCTGTGTGGTATGAAATGCGATTACTGTGCATTTGGTTTCGAGTTTGAAGCCTGGATCGAGCGAAGAGTTGGTGGGTTTTTCTGAAAATAAATTTTCAGCGGCACGGAGACTGAAATAATATTCTATCACATACACAAAACACCATCTAGCCCCAACAAAGCAGAACTTGTACTATGAGTACTAGACAATGGATAAACATACATATATACTTTTTTTGTAAAGACTTACATATTATACATAGATACACCCAGACCAAAACAAACATCCATGTCCATGCACACAAATATTTGATTTGTGCGGAAATCGAACCTGTGACCTCAAGCGTGGCAGTCGGTTACACTAACCAATACGCCATCGAGGCGAAAGTGCATCCAATGCACTAAGCTCGCCCTTTTTTATGTAGGACGTAAACCATACTTAGCAAAATGTGGGTGCAATACACTCTTGGCCCAAATACATAGGCGTGAGACTATGTATGTAGGTATACATATGTTAATCTAAGACATGGTCTATATATGCGCAAAGTTCTATCAAATTCTGTTTGCAGTTTACACATGATTAAATAACAAACAACCAAACATCTTAATAATATAATAAACTAGAAGAATTTAATTGTTTTTTGTGTTTGAACGCGCTAATCTCTGGTACAATCACTCGGACTTGAAAATTGTTTTTTCATTTAATAGTCCAATTCTTGAGAAAGGTTATAGGTTATATACCATCACGTTAGAAGACATAGGAGCGGAGTAATAATCATAAACGTAGGTGAAACCGGAGGAGACAGTTAGTTTATTATAAGATACGTGAGCCTTAAAAATTACCTGTAAAGGTCTGTTTCTTTGACATGACGTTGAAACCTTAAAACACGTTATTTAAAAGAGAATTACTTTGATTCTCAATCGCGTCTCTTTAATTTAATTCAGTGCTCCGCGAAGCCGGCTTTCAATTCATTTCAACAGTTAACTCTGAGGTTCAAACACTAATTGGCAACGGGAAGCCTACTGCACAAGCCTACTGTATCTTGTGCACGATTGAAAATACGGACGAAAATTCGGATGATACGTACGTAAAAGTAGCGACAAATATCGACTTCGTTCGCGTTTTAATTAAAAAATAGTCTGTGTTCTTTCTTTTGTCAATGGATTAAACTATACCGATAGAAAAAAAAGTTAGTTAAATCAACAAATAACTAGAGGTCGCCCAGTGGCCGAAATTTGACCGTCACATATCAAATGTAAGATTAATTTAAATTTCTGTACTTCTCACCTATCATCATCATCATCTCAACCGAAAGATCACTGCTGGACATAGAGCCTCCCATGGTGTTCTACACAGACCTTTATTGGGCTACCCGTATCCAACCGATTCCCGTGACTCTTACTAGGTCGTCACTCCACATTATAGGAAGGTCTACCCCTGCTGCGTCTTCTGGTGATCTTCTTCTTATCTATAACAAAATGCTTAAAACACGGTTACAAAGGTTACAAATGTATTAACATTTGTATAGATACTAATATGGTTTACTTTTATATTTATTTGTGAACTACATTTTACCCGCACTCGCTGTAATCTAGATTATGTCAATGAATTGCTTTCCCTCGGAAACAACATTTTTTCTGGATAAAAGGTACCCCTGACAACGTGTATGCGAAATTTCATGATGATCGGTCTAGTAGTGAAGGTGTAAAGCTTAACAAATAAACTCGCATTCGTATTTATAATATTAGTTAGAATATGTTGAAAATGTCATAAACCGCAGCTTGTGGCGAGCTGAATGTGAGCGGTGAGGTTATAAGGAGATTATTTACATATGCACAGGACTCGTTTCATATTTATTTAATGAAGTCGTACCGGGTCTGGCTGTTCTTTGTGTCTTTAGTCGAGCTCTGCAGGTATTATCCTGGCTCTTTTGTAATAGGTAAAAAGATACAGATATAAATATATGTTTATTATCATGATGTATTTGTGTCCTTATTAGTATGAAAGCCACTAATTTGAGTTTAAGATTTTATAGAATAATTAAACGGTTACCAAATATATCGTATAGTTTAATTTCAATGTATAACATTTGCGTAAACGCAAGACAGTAGGATTACCAATTTTGTAACATTCTTTGGATTGTGTGATTAGTAGGATAACAGTGAATAAAAGATTGATTGATGATTCGTGATAACGAGCGAATTCGGTACTAGAATTATTAACTACAGAAATTATATTATGTCTTTGTGTCACCTAGGGAGGGAGTCTAAGGGCTAGAGAATTGATACTAATTCTACATCCATAAGTGTTTTTTAAAACAACAAAAAATCCTTTAGATACAATATAATTTCTGTAGTTAATAATTCTAGTACCAAAATCGCTCGTTTAATCTTAATACATGGACAGTCTGACACAGCCTCTACACAGAAAGAAGTGAAGCGATTACAGGTCGGTAGGCAGGTGACAGGCTAAACCTGTCAGTACGCCGAGCACCTTTGTCAGCTTGCCTGGCTAACAAACAATTTACCTACCAGTGACGTGTGTACGTCACAGTTTACCCCGACTGAGGGTCTCTCAAATATTCTGTTGCGTTTTGTCTTTTTATGTACAAGGCTTAAAGTGTAGGTAATCTTTTGAGTGCCGCTGTTGGCTTTGGTAAAAATAGACAGCATATTTAGTTCTTTAGCTTAAGTTTGTCTGTATACGTCAGCAATCAGGGTCCCAAAATAGATTTATCGGAAAGAAAGACTTTAATCTTTCTTAGTAACAGCACCGAAAATGCAAATGTGTATGGAAGACTGGTCGTCTATTACGTTGAATCTAAGACATAGTTAAGAAAACGTCATCGTAAGATACCTCGGCTTATGTATTGTGGATTGTATTATGTGGCATGAGTTTACGTGTTGAGATATACCTTTAAATGCGTAATATATAAAATTATATTATGCATTTTAAGGTACCGTATATGCGCATGTTATACTTTAAAATTAAACTATTTCATACAGATTTTATATATAGTAGATATATACAGCGTGATTTTGAAATCGTGTAATTCCTTTTAACCATGCAGTCTACTGGTGGTATAGAATAACCCTGACCATATTTTTTTTTATTAGAATTATTTTCTTGGAACAATTAATGTACCTATCATTTTTTCGTGAAGTGGTGTCAGATAGTCATTCATATGTTAACCACTCGAGGCAATTTTAATATTTTACTAATTAAAATAAAATAAATAAATAAATAATCTATTACATACACACAACACCATCTAGCCCAAACTAAGCAGAGCTTGTACTATGGGTACTAGACAATGGATAAACATACATATATACTTTTTTTTTTTTGTAAATATATACATATTATACATAGAAACACCCAGACCAAGACAAACATCCATGTTCATGCACACAAATGTTTGACTTGTGCGGGAATCGAACCCGCGACCTCAGGTGTAGCAGTCGGTTACACTAACCACTACGCCATCGAGGCTGTCATAAACATATCAATAATTAATGTTGTAAATAATAACGGGCGTTCCTTTCTATTACCCCTTATTATTTACGACATCAGTTATTGTTATTTTATTATTTTTAAACTGACTATCTGAAATCATTTCATGAAAAAAATCGGTACATTAATTTTTCCAAAAACATAATTCTAATTAAAAAATATATGGTCAGGATTATTCTATATCACCAGTAGAATGCGTGGTTAAAAGAAATTACACGATTTCGAAATCATTCTGTAGAATAGTTTAATTTCAATGCGTAATATATTTTAAAGAAAAGCAAATCTTTTCCAAACAATAAATTACTTACAATCCATACAATATACTTGAAATAAATCATCGCGTCTTCAATAAACCCTTTCTACAATATCAATGCATTTAATCAGGTAGCACGTGCTCGGGTAGGTACTGGTAGGGTAGGTAGGGAAAAGTTGAGGTATATACCCCTACCTACTCTCTATGTAGAGGTTGGGGTACCTGTGTAGGGATATCGAGTGGTTTGTATTCATTAGGCCGCGGTCGCCGGCTAATACTCCGTGTTGTAGCTAACCGTGGATAAAATTCACTGATTAAAAGGCTGGTCAACTTCATGCTTCTAAATTTTGAAGGGCAGGTCAACAGAAATTTTCCTTAGGTACATACCGTCAAATCGATGTCGACTGCGAGAATTGGCTGACTGGATTAGGTACAGCAAATTAAATTACTTGACATAAGTTTGATTTTGACACGTACTTAATTAGTCTTTTAGAACCTTTGGATTCGGTAGTTATATTTTTAAGATAGGTTAGCAGTATGATGAACTGAATTCACATATTCGGATATTTATTTGGATTCGGTATTCATGTTTTTAAGGTTGTATCAGATATCGGTGGTGTAATACTTAATCTACATATTGACTAAAGTATTAAAGATTATTGGAATTTATGGCAACATTTTCATTTACTAAATATATTATATGACCTGTAGTTGAAGTAAAATGGTTCAATTCAATTTCTATTCAGACAGTCGAATTATCGAAAATTGCTGTATATTTGGAATCGATGTCAATAAAATAATCTTCTAAGCGTTTCGATGGCAATCATTACTCAATATTATATAGTTGCGGACCAGACCGCAGCCACCTGGATTGCATCGTATGAAGCAATCATCAAGCCCTTACACGTGCAGTTATTCGGACACTCAGAGCACAATATAAGGTGCGACGTCGTTTGGGTTGCACCGAACAAACAGCCCAGATTGGGATCGTCTAAGAACCACCTGAACATATTTTCTTTGCACCGGCCGATCTGAGTTCGAAATCTGTTTAGTAACCTCCAGACCGGCCATGATAAATTGTGTCCAGGTGAAAGATTCTCACCCGGTGGTAAGAATGGGACTGACAGGGATACTTCTTCCCTCCACAGATTGCACCTCGCAACTGCTGGTTCCAATGTTGACATTGGAACCAGCAGTTCAACAATCAAACAGGAAGTATAGTTACACAATCTAGAAAATACGCAACGCGGTCTAGTCAACATTATTTTCAATTATATTTTTGAATAGCTAGTATAAATAGGAAGCTAGTGAAAAAAAAATTAAGACAACTGATACCGATCTTTTCTTCCAATCTTTTCCCTAGCCTTTATTATTCCCAAGTCACTTGGGGTCGGCTTTTCTACTCTAACCGGATTTGACTGGATATCAGTTTTTACACGGAGCGGCTGCCACCTGACCTCCGCAACCCGAAGGCTAACGATACCCTTAGGCTAGACCAGTGTCAGGATATTATAGGGCACTGACTTCCCAATAACGACTGCCATAGATGTTCATGGCAGCCGGGACCGACAGCTTAACGTGCTCTCCGAATCACGTAGCAGGCGATAATTGTCAAGCAATACGCACATAATTTCGAAAAGTCATATAACTTCCGAAAGTCAGAGGTGCGCGATGTGGGTTCGAACCGGAGACCCTCTGCTTTGCAGTCTGTTGGTCTCCCCACTGAACTGTCGCTGCTATTATATTAATCATTAGATGTGCCCGCGGTTTCACTCGCGTTTATGATTACTACGCCGCTCCCGTGGTTTATAGCGCGATGTATAGCCTTTAACCTTCCTCGTTAAATTGTTAGCTAGCCTAACATTAAAAGAATTGTTCAATTCGGACTAGTAGTTCCTGAGATTAGTACGTTCAAGCAAAGAAACAAACAAACTCTTCAGCTTTATAATATTAGTATAGATTGGTAGGTATATATATAACCGATACCTTCTAATAATTAATAAAATAACTTGACAGCTAAAGTCAATGAACTTTATGGTTTGTTTGATCAATAGCCGCTGCGTAGCAGTCCCTATCAATATTCAACAGCAGAAGACAACATCCAAAAAACGTAGCGAATATCTAAAGACAGAGTTAGAAAGGCTTGTCGCCCTTCCACCCCGTGTGTCGCGCACCCAGTCTGCCACCCCGTCTCTCCCCCTTGCCTCCCTAAATTACCTGCTTCACGTTTGAAAAGTGATTTTTCACAGTAAATTTAAATGATTTGATAAAGTTCCGGCGACGCCTTTTACTTGAACTTTCATATTAGCTCCGTCTAAGTGTGCTTGACGGGAGACCTGGCTGCTTTTTTTTACTTTTTATTTTGTATTTAATTGGAAAAACGAGTTGGTTTGTCTGAATTGATGAGGCGTTCACAGCTAGTTATGTTTGCTCAGTGAGTGTAACTGTTGAGTGAAATCGTTTATTGAACTGTTTTAAATAGATTCGTATCCCACCCATTGCAATAACTAGCTTAGCTGAAGTAGTTAATAAGGATACCAATCCTACTAATATTATGAATGTGAAAGGTTGTGAGTATAAATAGATGGATGTTTGTTACTCTTTGACGCAAAAACGACTGAACGGTTTTTGATCTGATTTAACAGTATTGTTACGGCTAATGCCCTCTGTCGGCGCTGTGGGGAGGGGTCGGCGGTTTCTGATGATAATTTATTACAGCACCATCTATTGGCATCTTGCGGAACTGCGTGTTTGTCGGTACGGGTTCAGTGGAGAAAGCGCTGGCACATTCTCGAACCATCGCGCTGTTGCGTGCCGTGTGTGACGTTTTCTGGAAAACTCCAGAAGCACTTTACCCGCGTATAAATAGAGCGTACGCGCACCGCCGAGTCAGTTTACTATCGTAAGCGATCAAGTGTTCATCGAAGCGAACGGAAGCGACAAGCAATTACAGTGGAAAAGTGGAGTATAGTGTTTGTTGTGTGTTAAAGTTAATTGTGTACTAGAATAAAACGTGTTTTAGTCGGTAATATTGTTTTGTATTCTTATCCGTCGAACCCAGCACGTAACAGTATTATTGTTTATACATCAGAATATATAACATATAGGCTATTAAAAAATCTATCTATACTAATATTAGAAAGCTAAAAAGTTTATTTGTTTGGTTGAACGCGCTAATCTCAGGAACTATAGGTTCGGATTGAAAAATTATTTTAGTTGAAATTAAACTACTATATACGGATTCAATCGCGTTGTTTTTTTAGCGAGAATCTGTGGTTTGTCAAATCTCAGGTAGTGGTTGGTCCCCTGTTGTACATGTTCACACACAGCAGACTTACAGATACACAGTAGTAGAGTAATATTTTCAAAATTTTGTAATACAGTGATAAATAAACAACGCGATAAAATCCGTATATAGTAGTTTAATTTCAATGAATAACATTCGCGTAAACAGAAGACAATATTAAATTATTTTAGTGTTGGATAGCCTGTAACCTTCTTCGATAACTGGGCTATCCATTTATCGAAGAAGGTTACAGGCTAACATCACGTTAAGACCAATAGGAGCGGAGCATCAATGAAAAATGTTACAAAAACGGACAAAAATTCTCTTATGCGAAGCCGCGGAAAAATCGAGTCATTTATAAACCAAATTGCTAGTAATTTTATAAAAGAAAATTATTCCGTGCTTATTTTTTGGATTGCCCTTCTAGACTTAGTGGCCATAGCTTAAATTACCATAGTGTCACAACTATTGGCTACCACATAATTTTCCCTTGAGGGCCTCGAACACATAATAATGGACGCATAAGCAACTTATACAAGGTTGATTAAACAGTGAGGCTTTATTTCTATCTACATATAGTATGTACCGCATACAAGCTCTACATCAAACTTCAGTTCAATAAGAGCAGCAGTTTAGCCACAGGATAGATTTTTAGTTTTTGCTAGACTGCAACGGTTGTGTCTGCCCTAACAGCTGACCGAGAGTCTCAGCATATGTATCTAAGGCCATGCACCTTAAAGCGACAAAAATGTAGGAGACGTTGCCGCTCTGATACTTAGTATATTTTATTACAGTAGCCAATAATCACGCCAAATTGAGTCTTAATCTTAGCGCAATAAGAACGAAAACACACGCATATTATGCTTGTGTTTTCGTTGTTTACACCATTAGTTTGTAACAAATAAGGAAGCAATAGATAAACTTAAATATATACTTTTTTTTAAATGAAACAATGAAAGAATAAAACTATGAAGGACAACAGATGTTTATAAATTATGGTGTTTGCATATTAAATTGATTTAAGATGTTTGAAAAAAGTGATTTTATATTTTTATCTTTATCGAATTTTTAACCGTTTCGAATTAACACTGAATCCATATGGAATACTCTGTCCATTTTAATGTCCATGGATCATAGCAACCTTGTATAATTACGCCATCAGTGCCCTCATTGTATTATGTAAACTCAATTACCTATATGTTATTTAAGTAAGTATAATAAAAAGTATATAATATTTACTCCAATACTTTTGTAAATAATATTTAATTTGTACAGAGAAGCCAATAAATAATATCAAAGGCGTCTTTCAAATTAAATAACAAACGCAAACAGAATTGTTCGTTTTGTTATTGAGAGTCTCCAATTCCAAGTTGTACGTAGAATGTTTCAGTGAGCTGGAATGCTTCGTGATGTTCTTGTTTGTTTTCTTTTATTAACAATTAACAATATATAGAAAATATATATATTTATTTTCTGTATATCGTTATTAATCTCTCTACCATTGCTAGGACGCCGGCATCCGAGCACGAGCACAACCAGACTATTTAACACAAGTAAGATGGTAAGGGTCATTAGACCCGAATTCAAACTTGCACCGCGGATCTTATCTTATCATGTGTGGGGGCCAGTCAGTACAGACCGGCGACACTTCGACCCAGTGGAATCTTTTGTGTCGACTCCCATAGATGTTCATGGCAGTCGGGACCGATGGCTTAACGTGCTCTCCGAGGCACGGAGCAGGCGATAATTGTCAATCAATAAGCACATAATTTCTAAAAGTCATATAGCTTCCGAAAGTCATCGGTGCGCGACGTGGGTTCGAACCCGAGACCCTCTGCATTGCAATCTATTGGTCTCCACACTAAGCTATCGCTGCTGCTATATATACGGATAGGCAGACTATATACTTTATAAAAAACCATTTAATGATATCAACATAAAGAAATAAATTGGATTCCAAAATTGAAATGTAACACCTACACAAAAATTGGCTGTCGATACAACCGCGGGAACGAACAGCTGATAATGCTTTCCTAATAAAGCCCGAACAACCCTTGGCTACCCCTGACAGCTACCCCGCCGCGGGCTATCATCCCTTACTTCGGATCATACTACCTACTTGAGCGGAAAGATAAGCCGTGTACGGTTTGCACGTCGTTTCGGATAATTTAAATTAGATGTAGATATTGAAATAACTATATACAACCTCGGTGATGCAAAGTTTGTGAATGCGACTGCTGTGTGTCCAGGTGTGATGTCTCTGGTCAGGCAAAGTTTTTTTCGATTTTCCTGTTAAAATTATTAGTAGCAGCACAGAGACTGGGTGTGTATCAGATAGCAAATGGCTCACCCCCTATTGTTATTATACTGGTCCTTCGAAACAGGTTATTAAATAAGGAGATGGGTGTAAAAACCTGTTCGTCTTCATGGGACTTTTTTATTTTCAACAGCTTATTGTATTGTTCCATGCTGGGCAAAAACCTCTCCTTTGGAATTCCAAATCACTCTGTTGGTGGATATGTCGTTATGACCTTGTGACCCCTATATCTCGAGGGTCTTTTGATCCACAGGGCCCATATTAGGCTCACAAGGTGTCTGCACACCAAGTTACAAGTTAATCAGTCTGGTGGTTCCGGAGCTATGCCCGTCACTAACAGACAGACACACAGACCCACATAGTGTTTTCATTAAACTCTTCGAAGAAGACTCGGAGGTTAATTAACATATTTATATTGTTTGTCTGTGCGTTTGTGCATTCTAATCTCTACAATAATTAATTGGGTATATGGTTTCCAGTAAAGATTTGACTGTTTGTTTAATTTAAATCAATCGGCTAATCCAAGAAATGTAAATTGTAAACGAGGGAAAAGAAATGATCATGTAGCAGGACTTCAATCTGCGACCTCGACAAATCATCATCATCATCGTCATCGCTTTAAGAACTAAGCCATTCATAGCCCTATGTCAAAAGGCTGATCTTGATCAGATCGGTGACGTTCTGAATAAAGGCCAGGTTAAGAGCATCTTAAACCGGCGAGTGTGTATGAGGAATGTTATGAAATCGAATGAAGCTAGAGAAGTGTGTCAGGATCGTAGCAAATGGAAATCCGTAGTCTCTGCCTACCCCTCTGGGAAACAGGCGTGAATCTATGTATGTATAACTAAAAAAAAACTGAAAGAAAACTGATGTCTTTTATATTTTACAAACCGTTTGATTTGAGATGTCATGTCCAAATTACATTTGTTTGCAATACTAGAATACAAAAGCCAATAAAGTACCTGCTAAGCAAAGAAAAGATAAAAGGTCAGCCATATTCTATTATAAACGAACAAACAAAACTTAAATTTCAGCGATAAAGCTTTGTGACTGGTATAATCCATTATAATCTGTTCAGCAATAAAGTTATAAACTTGTTTACGTTTATAGACTAGACAATGGGAAAAAACAAACAATTTTAACTGGATATCAAAGTTTCTGACAAATTAATTTATATCGGATCCTATTACCTGGCTTGATGGAGTTGCAAAGGATTTAATATTTCAGATGCGGTACAAGAGATGAGATATCAGCTTTTGTGTTCGAAACACGCGGCTTTAAACATGCTTGTATACGGCAAATATTGTATATATATGCATAGTATTGTATAAGGGGAAGGCAGATGTGTAAGTGATTTGGGTAGAGTTGCTTTTTTTTTTTCTTGTAGGTACTTTATTTTACACATAAGAGCAAATAGAAATCAAAAGAAATCTTTATGTGAAAATAGTATCAAAATTGGTTGCAAAATAAGAGAGCAGTAGATATTTTTAATTTGGATATTAAAAAAATGGCGACGTAGTTAAGATGTCTCGCTATCTCGTTTGCACAGGTGCGGTAAAATAGCGATTACGTCATAGTTTGTATCGTGCATCCTTTTTCTGTCATTTTACAATTATCCCTACAACTGTTTGTTGCACTTAAATATTATTTATTTTTGAGTGGATTTCAAGTATTCCTTGTATTTTAGTGCTTGTGTTACCCAACTAACTTTTGACTTAAATAATAAAAAAATGAGTTAACTACACTATTGCATCAGCTATAGTCTGTATTACATGAACTAGCTGAACCGCGCAACTTCCTCTGCGTCACAAAGGAGATTTTGCCCGTTTTTGCAACATTATACATACATAGATTCACGCCTGTTTCTCAGAGGGGTAAGCAGAGACTACGGATTTCCATTTGCTACGATCCTGACACACTTCTCTGGCTTCATTCACTTTCATAACATTCCTCACACACGCTCGCCGGTTTAAGGTGCTTTTAACCTGGCCTTTATCCAGAACGTCTCCGATCTGATCGAGAAACATTCGCCTAGGTGAAGACTAGTTTCAATTGAACAGTCGCAAGGGGAAGCCCTTGCTTCCATTCATCCATTCATCCATTCTTTCTACATGCCCAAACCAGCTTAACATACCCTTGTCTATTCGTGTCACTATATACTTTCATGCACTAAAACATTGTGATAAAACATAAATACGGATACATTACATGCCGTGGCATCCTGTAAGTAAGGCAGCACTTACTTACAGGATACCACGGCATGCATTAACAAAAAAAAATATATTTATCTTCGCTCGTTTGTAAAATTATGAATAAGTGAGATTAATTACATTAAAGAAACATAGAAACAAATAATGGCTTTTAAATAAAAAACGGATAATAATCAATTATTCTACTAATAAAATAATTTATATTAAAAAAGGAAATTGTAATGACAATAATTATATTATTAAACAACTTTAAAAAACTTATTGTGATTTATCTGTATAAAATACATGTTGCTATAATAATTATTGTAGGGGTTTTTACAATATGCATACTATAAGTTGTAAAATGCATGAACTAAATTTTAATTGTGTTATGTGGGCATCGACACTGCTGTTTATGGCATTAATGAATAAATGCGCTGCCATCTAGACTTAATGTAAAAAATAATATGTCTGGATAGGGATAATGTATATCAAACCACATCTCCATCGGTTCAATTCAACATATTTATTAAGTAATCAGGATTTCACTACTAACATTACTAATTATTACAACCTATTCTGCATAACAATAATATTGTCTATAGGTATTGTCTTCTCCTTACGCGAATTTTGCGATATAATAAAATTGTAATTGGTCTATGTCTGTATTAAGAAGTTATTTAGGAAAAAATAATAAGTAGAGGGAGAGCTATAGAAGCCAACATAATTATTTTTCCAATTTTTGTCTGTCTGTATGTTCGTACGCGCATAACGCAAAAATAAATACTGCATACAATTTTATACGGTTTTTACAGTTGTCTCGGAGTACTGGGCAAAAGCTAATTTAAAACTAAATGCAACGCAATAGGTTTGATGTCCAATTGATGCAACCACTACGGTCGTTTTTCTTCCTGTTAATCCAATGGGCTTGATTTTTGCGCCTTAACACCGCCTCTGCTATTCTATATTCGCTGTCTTTACATTTCGTAATCTCATTTATTAATGCAAACGGGTCCACCGAAATAATAAAGGAAATATCCAATTTTCCGTGTTTGAGATAATTTTATACAAACACAAGATTTTCCTTAAGTCGGTTGACAAGATTGCGTTTCAAATAAAACGGGAATCGAATGAGGGAACGGTTACGTGCCTGTTTATTTAATTGTCTCGTTAACCTAATCGTCTAGTTGGTAGACCTTTGGACGCCACACAGAAGTCTCGAGTTTGATCCTTAGAGACTGACATTGCAAAACAAATCAAATCAATATTTATTGCCAAAAACATAGAATGAACAGCTTTTACAGTAGTTTTTGAAACTATGTGCGTATTAGTAATCGTAAAAGTTAATTATCGCTCGCTTTAATAGTAAAAGAAAAATATCCTGAGGAAACCTGCATATCTAAGAGTTCTCCATAATTTTTTCGAAGGTATGTGGAGTCTGCCAACCCGCACTGCGTCAATGTAGTGGATTATGGCACAACCATGTTCATTGGTAGTAGAGCCTCGCTGATTTAAGTTTAAATGGGCCGGGTCGACCGGGGACGGACTACCCTCTCACATAATATATATTAAATAATAATATCAGTCCTGTATTCAACTGTCCCTCTGCTGGGCACGGGCCTCTTCTCACTGTGAGAAGGGTTAGGCCATAGTCCACCACGCTGGCCTAATGCGGGTTGGCAGACTTCACATATTTTCGAGAACATTATGGAGAACTCTCAGACATGCAGGTTTTCTGACGATGTTTTCCTTCACCTTTAAAGCGAACGATAATTAACTATTTAATACGCATATAACTTCGAAAAGTCAGAGATGCGCGCCTTAGATTCGAACTCGAGACCTCTGCGTGACAGTCCAACGGTTTCCCACTAGGCTATCGCTGCTTTCTCACAGACAGACACTTTTCTCACAGAATATAGATGCCTCTGGTGTTACAGGCGTCCATAGGCTAAGTTGACCACTTACCATCAGGTGGGCCGTATGCTTGTTTGCCACCTTAGTTGTATAAAAAAATACTGAGATCAGGAAGATCTCACCACAGTACATTAATAGTTTATAGCTACTATTAATGTTCATTAATAGACTAGTCTATTAGCACTATTATAAAGACAAGAGTTTATTAATGTATTAATAATATCAAAACTGTTGTACAGATTTTGATAAAACTTAACTAGGGGGGTAGACTATAAACTCATTTAACGTGTATAATGATTTTATATCACGGAAAATGTTTACTTTTATTGAAAAATACGAATATAATAATAATAATAATATTCTACCACATACATACAACACCATCTAGCCCAAACTAAGCAGAGCTTGTACTATGTGTACTAGACAACGGATAAACATACATATATACTTTTTTTTTGTAAATACCTACATATTATACATAGAAACACCCAGACCAAGACAAAAATCCATGTTCATGCACACAAATGTTTGACTTGTGCGGGAATCGAACCGGCGACCTCAGGCGTGGCAGTCGGTTACACTTACCACTACGCCATCGATCGATATGTTATGATTTGATTAGACGGGTTATTATAATTTTTGTTTCAATATCAAACACACACGCTCGGAGCCTGGGGCGAGAACAAATATTAAAAATTGCCTTGATGGCGTAGCGATAGTAATTGCGACTACTCTGCATGAGGTCTTGAGTTTTATTCCCGAGTCGGGCAATGCTTTATTCGATGTTTTTTTTGTTATTCAGTAGCAATGCGGCGTTTGAAACCGAGCCCATAGATGGCTATAGGCTCGCCCGCTATTACAAGGTACCTAAAACCATATTTAGCAAAATTGAGGTGTAATAAAACCCTGCTTATCCCTTCACGCATAAAAACGTCGTGATGATAAAAAGGGGTCCTTTACCCCGTCCCGATCCTTCTCCTTCCCACTTTCTTTCCTAAAGGGTCGGTAACGCGCAAGTGATGCCTCTGGTGTTGCAGGCGTCCATAGGCGACGGTGACCACTTACCATCAGGTTGGCCGTATGCTTGTTTTCCACCTGTGGTATATAAAAACAAAGTAGTATTGTTAGGAATCAGAAGTGAAACAACTTAAAAAAATAACAGATGCACTGTCACCTTTAAATAATCATTCATCATCACCAAACAGCGATCACACAGCACGACCTTTCCATCCGACGCTCGATGTCAAAATGAGTAATTGCGCGCCGAGCACGCTTTTACAACCCGCTCGATCGGACGATTCGTGACGTTACTTGTTTACGTCGCATTCCGCAACCAACGGTACCTATATTATATACACTTTAAACTGTCTGACAAAGCCGTGGTAAACATGAGTTTAATCAAACATACTATAAAGGGATAAACTAGTTCTTAATAATAATGTTACTTCACCATGTTAAATGTATGTTGTTACGTAGTTTAGTGAATAAATATCACTTTAATTTGCCCTATTATGTATTTTATCAGAATGATAATAACTGTTTAAAAGTTTGATCTGAAATAAAGCTTTATACAAATTGCTATAGGATTACTGTACTTTATAGTAGATAGTTTTTGCACATGGCTTCGTTTGGTAACCGTACTTTTTCGGATGAAAGGTAACCTTACTTCTTTTCTGTATCTCTGACAACGTGCATGCAAAATTGCATCATGATCGGTCGAGGAGTTGCAATACCAGGGATATCCACATTGGCATCAAATGAGCTGTGTCCACCCCAGGATTTTCTGGAGTCTACTTTAGAACGCTAGTTTTAACTTAAAATTTGTTTAAGGGCCAATCATCCTCAGTAAAATAACTCTATATTGGTGAATGGGTATACGTGCTTGGTTAAACCTAAGGAATAGGAATTAAAGTTAGGATGAATCCGTTGCTTGGTAAGTGAGAGTTCCGAAGGTTCACATACTTAAGTGAGCCTGCAGCACTTTAACGCACCGCGCTACACACAGTAAGTGTTCCTACTGACTACTTGTTCGCCAAATTTCTGTAAGAGGCTACTCATAGGTAAGGCTTAGTGGTAGTGAGAACAGATTCGTGCAAAACATAGTCGTTTAGTGGTCTAAGCAATAGGTAATCTTTAGTTTGCTGTGAAAGTCAGCTTACAGGTAAACTGTATCTAGAAGAAAACTACGTAGGTACTAACCTATTACCCCAAACAAGACTGCTCAAACATACCTTCACCAAACATTGGCAATAGGGCTGGTGAGCCTTGCCACTCGCTATTCAGGCTGAAATTATTATTATATATACGAATATCCTTTCAATGCTTACACTGATATTATATTTCAAACGTGTAGGTATAGTAATCATATATAATTCCAAATTAATCGGCACATTTACTCGATCATGATATATATGATATATGATATATATATGATACTCATAATATTTATAAGGCTTCCATTCAACAATATATGGTTATTAATATAAAGGTGAGACGCTCATAGCCAGTTGCATTCACTGATCAGTAAACGATTAGCGAGGTTAAGCAACGTTGGGTGCGGTCAGTCTATAGATGGGTGACCGCTTAGTGGTATTTCATCTGAGTGTCTCCATGCTTTGGAAAGCACGTAAGAAGTCCCGGTTGTTGTCAAATTGACAGCAGTCGTGTCAGAGGCCTACGGGCGGCTTGAACAACTCTTGACAACGGGTTGGCCACTAACCACACGAAAAAAAGAAGAATATAAAGGTATATGTATGAGTATTTAGCGGAGGGCTATAAGGCATGTAAAGCTGCACAGATGATGTAGTGGTTTAAGTGGTCGCATCGCTACTGACACAAGACCGAGAGTTGTGAGTTCGAATCCCACACGGGACAATCATTTTTGTGATCCACAAATGGTTGTTCTGAGTGTCCCCCGTGACTGAGGAGTTGTTCCTAGTCCAGGTATTGTCTATTTAAAGGACAATATGGTGCTCCCGGCGCCTAAACAGCGAAGCTTACATAAAGTAGTCTGCCCACTTCACCGTCTCATACCATGACCGTGCTAGGAATGTATCAGACACGAAAAGCAACACGATACGCCCTGCTGTAGGAACTGCTGGTCGGTGACGGAACGGTCTAGTGAGCATAGTCTTATACATTTCATTACAAAGAATATTTTTTTGCCTGACACGTTCCTAGCACGGTCATGGTATGAAACGGGGTAGTGGGCAGAGTCCTTAAAGCCCTAGAATGTTCAGTTGAATTCTAACATCGACTCTCATGGCTACCTGGCGCTCTTATATACTCCAATGGACGCCAAAGAGGGTTTACTAAGATACTTCAAGAGTTAGGAGTCCCGCACCGTCTCGCCTTCGCTCCGGATCATGTGTGTTATATTTTGTACTAATTCGAACAATACAAAAATATACCACCTTCGTTACAGCTCCACTTTAGCTGCCTTATATGTGTTGGGCTATGATTTCTTCATTGCGTAACGCCTTCAAGCGTTTGAATCTGGCCCTGTGTCAAGCCATAATGATGATGTTGAGAATACGTTAGATTTTTTCGTCGTATTATGTACGATAAAAAGGTAAGGAAAGAATACGAATTGGATCTCGGCAGCCAATATTAGTTAAGACTGGCCATCTGTGCAGAAGATATTATTATTGCTCAAGGATGTGCGCTAACAAAAGTATTCTCTCCATTCCTTAACTCTCATAGTCTAATAAGACGTTAACACAACATGATCGAAGAGAAATCAGGTGTAGGACCAACAGAATTACATTCTCTTCGAGGCAAGAGGCTGCCATTGATCATTTCTTTACAGTAAATTCAATAACTTTTTGGTAGTTCAACTTGTGTTCGTGTTCTCGAAGCTCGCACCCGGGACCTATTGTACAGCAGTCGCATTCACGTCTGCTGGAGAGGTATGGTGTACCCTGAACCTTGTATACCCTGGGTAATAAATGTCCTGCTGGGCACGGGCGGTGTGTTCTACCAAAGAAGATGCGTGAGAGAGATAGGCAGTTAATGTTTATTATAATCGCTACCTGTCACATCTTGCGCTATCCCGCTCTCTCAGAGTTTTAAGTTCCTCCTAACTAATTTACGTGACGACTTGACGAGATGGGATTAATTGAATCTCGTCCCCGCAATACAGTTACGGCAGGTTAAGAGATATTAAGGCCATCTCGGCCAGAGATATAATGTAAAGCCCTGCTTCATAATTGTACTGGATTTTGTTTATTGTTTTAGAAGATGTTATTTTATTATATTTATAATAGTATAATCTTATATAGCAGGCAGGTATATAAGTATTAAAACAATGAACTATGTCCACGGTAACTCAGCTCTTATGTTTGCGACCAGTTGTGAGGTTCTGGGATTGATTGCCAAGCCAGGTAACGGCTAAGGCTTGCCAGGTATTAAGCGAGCCTTAAACAGTAGTTGACGTAATATGGATGACACCTCGACCTAAATCTTCGCAAATAAACGAAGTTGGAGCTTGTTTGTTGACGACTGTTAGGAGTTGGATTCCTAAGTCAGCTAAATCGTTATTGGGATTTTCTATTAGGAAATAACGTTTAGTAGTGAAATATAAATAAAGAAAGAACATTAATATATTTTTAGACAAAGCCTATATTAAGCCTCGTCGTATTATTTGTATAATAAATCAGAAGTCAGGGAGACAAGGAAACTCACACTGAGACTAAATACACAATTTATTGCTAAATCACACTGACACACAATGTATTCACACAGTATAAAGTATGTTATCAGAGATCCTTACAGCTCCAAGAATAAGCAAAGAATGCTCTGCCGCAAATCTCAAACTGGCGCACACTGTGTTCGTTACTCGGTCAATTGAGATACTCGGTTACGCTAGAATAAATCATAAATTGAATAAAATATTACATCCGACTATTGTTAATCATTAGACGTACTTATTAAAAGTTATTAAATATCAAATTAATATAACATTTGGAACTATATCATAACTGGCGAAATGTGGGTATAATATATTTCTGCCTAGTTTGCCTTCTCTTTGAGTCTATATGTAAAGAATAACCTTTCGGCACTATGTACGCATATATCATATACATAAAACAGTAAATAATAACACCGAAAATCTTATTTCCTTCCTGAACGACCTTATTACAAGTTGAATTCCTTTTTTCCGTTAGTCGCGACAATTCATCATGCCGTAATGTTAGCTTGAAGGCAGATATTAATTATAGTTGAAGTAGAGCTGGACGCAGTCGGGTGTAGTTACAACTATTTCATTAACGTTTGTATAACTTGGCAGGCCATTTGTGGGGTAAGCAGAAATGTCTAGCTGCCGTTCAGAGGCATTTAGTGATTACTTAAGAGATTCTGTAGGATATAACATAGTGCACCTTAAGTACTACTATTTCTATTAGTAATTTAACTTGTTTAGTGAATACGGCCTTGCGATTTAGACACAAATTTTCAATGATATCTAGCATTTTAATATAATAAAGCCTAGAGATGATAGACCTCTGCGTGGCAGTCCAACTGTGAGACCGTTCTCGATGTCTCGAGTTTGATCAAAGGCGCGCATCTCTGACTTTTCGAAGTTATGTGCGTATTAAATAAATAATTATCGCTCGCTTTATCGGTAAAGGAAAACATTGTGAGGAAACTATCATGTCTGCGAGTTCTCCATAATGGTTTCGAAGATATGTTAAGTTTGCCAACTCGCAATAGGCCAACGTGGTGGACTATGGCCTAAACCTTCTCACGCTGAGAAGAGGCTGGAACCCAGCAGTGGGACATTTTTTTTTTAATACATGGCTGCTATTATTATGTAAATATATTATAATATAATATTAGAAAAGAGATTGTAAAAGTCTAAAACTTTTATTATAGCAATTGACAGGTTAGGTCATCGTGAAATGTTGTCGAGTGCGATAATAAGATTCAACATGAAGAGAAAATATTTATTTATCCAGTTTATATTGTAGTTATGGTAGGTATGCTGCTATGGCATTTTTTGCTTGCGTTGCGGTACAGCTAGTTGAGTTGCTGATGTAGTTTTAGTTCCAGCGACCCACACACCGTTCAAGGCAAGGCATTATAATAATATATATAATATTCTACCACATACACACAACACCATCTAGCCCAAACTAAGCAGAGCTTGTACTATGGGTACTAGACAATGGATGAACATACATATTACATACTTTTTTTTTGTAAATACATACGTATTATACATAGAAACACCCAGACCAAGACAAGCATCCATGTTCATGCACACAAATGTTTGACTTGTGCGGGAATCGAACCCGCGACCTTAGGCGTTGCAGTCGGTTACACTAACCACTACGCCACCAAGGCCGACAATCACCATTTGGCACACCGTGGTGAGCGTAGGCGGTAGCACCCGGTAAGTACCTTCATTTTCCAGGTGAGCCCGACATAACCTTTCCGCTCCCCTTTCCCCATGGACTTTTTATAACTTGATGGAAAGGATTTACTAATACCTATTAGTATATGCATTACAAGTATAACTACTTTCAGACTAAACCTCTCTCAAGAACAGCGATCATCTAAAATCCCCAACAATCTCCCCACAAAACACAGCCTTTCGAATGAAGGGAAATAACTCAAGCTTGCTGGCTGCCCATTTTCAACCAAAACATCTTAGTTTAATAGGGGATTATCTTGCGGCTCTGCTCGCCCCCTTTGAGCCAGATTGATGATATTATTTAGTTACAGCTGCGTCGTATACGAAATAAAAAAAACAAGATTATTAACAGGCGTCTTTAATTTCCGAGTTCTGCGCTTTAAAAATGCTTTTTGAAGGTGTTTTGAAAATGTAATGAAGAGGGTGAAATATTACTTATTTTATTGTAAGGCTGAGGATTGGAGCTTTTGGTATGTACTAGCCGCCCGCTATCGTCCGCGTTTCTGATTACTGGTTCGCTCTCGTGACCAGTAGCGTGTTGTAATATGGCCTATGATGCTTCTGAAAATACTGGCTAATGTCGAAGTAATTATTAACTCTAAAGAAAATGAATAAAAGATAAATTGAAAGGAAAGACCTCAGTCAGCAATACTTACTTACTCCCTGTGTAAGATGCTGAAATAATGCCATGTCGATATCATGAAAACAGCAACACTTATAAACCAACAAGATTATTTTTTGTGAGTTTTTAAAGTAAATGTAAATGTAAGTTGCTAAGTTTAAGCAAAGGGATCGATCTCCACCTCTTGCACTCCCGACGTGAACCCACTCTTAACATAAGCATTTTGTTAAATTCGAGGAAGAAGAATACTCGTAATTCATAAACAAATTGTAGTAATATTCATAGCAAACAAAAAAAAAATTATCATCTTCAAAAGAAACAAACCCCAGGTGCACTTTCCCCTGAATTACATAAATATTATTTGCTCTAGCAATTCTCCGTTGACATAC
Source organism: Catocala nupta (assembly GCA_963675205.1). Taxonomy (NCBI): domain Eukaryota; kingdom Metazoa; phylum Arthropoda; class Insecta; order Lepidoptera; family Erebidae; genus Catocala; species Catocala nupta. Next base: position 27,999,256 of record OY776093.1, read on the forward strand.
GTATGCTTGAAAACCTTCGGTACTTGTAATCAGCGTGTGTTGCCATAAATAAATATTTAAGTTGCACCCTCGCCCGTATAGGGGACTGTTGAGGGTAGTTTACCGGATATGAAGGTTCGGTGGCATTTCAAAATTCAGGAAGCAGTGCCATGATGAGATAAGTGGCACGGCGGGAATATTGACGGGATTGCATGAGGGGTTCCATGGTACAACATATATATGTATATAGTCCGTATAATTAACTGGCATATGATTGTAAGAACTGCTGACATTAATATCGACATATGTAGATATATTATTATTTTAACAACTTTTATACACACAACGAGGAATATTTCAACTAAAATATACTTATGTTATTCTTCAGTTATAAAGCTAATATGAACAAAATTAAATTTAAGGGAACCTCGCCACAAAAATACTACTAGAAACTAGATATATCTAAAAATCGTTAAAGTTTGAAATCGATCAGACAACACCGTGACCAATATCCAAAGATTTTCTCACGTCTTTATTAACTAGAAAAGAGCTGATATTTTTAACGCCGAAACAGATTTTCTTTTATTATAGCCAAGAACAATCTCTCAATTCAACTGTCAACCTGGTCGCCATAAAAATACCTTTTTTTACGTATTTTGTTTGCAAATTACTAGGCTTTTAAACTCTTCAGCTAAGGTAGAATTCATGTGTTTGTAGTGGATTCACATTGGTAGTGCCATGGCATCCAATTTTTTATACATTGGGCTACCGTTTGGGCTAACGTTTACTACCAGGCAAGGAAATGTCACCTTTATATTTATAAAATGTGTTAATTTCGTACTGTATAGATAGTCCAAAAGTCCAGAAGTTGACATCAAACATCACTGATTCAATTACCACGTTTCATTGTAGCTGCCGTAATTTAACTTCTAACATTTCAAAGATCTTAAACTGGGAAAATAGAAATAATTATATTTCTTTACTACCTTTGATATGATATTAATTACCAAAAAATATTCCAAACAAATTGTTCGAAAATATATAATTTCCCGTTCCCGAAACGTTTCCATTGAATTAATTAAGCTGTATTTACATAAAATACGTTGATATGTGATAGAACTTCAAAGAAATATTTAATATTAGAATATAAATAGGTATTTGTTTAAGACATCGAAGCTGTTACCGAGAAATTCGAGGAAAATTTCCGGGAAATTGAGAATCGCTCGTAGTATCTTAAAAGCGGGGAGTGATGTTATAAGCCTTTAGATTTATAAATCCTACTAGTATTATAAATGTTGAAGGTTGTGGAGACGTTTGGATGGTTGTTACTTTATAAAATAAACCTTTGAATTGGTTTGGATGGGAAAAATCAGATAAGTGACTTACCAAAATTCAAAAGGCACACCATGTTAAACTTATAGAAAAGACTGCATACATTTTTTATCCAATTCATCTTCTCTTATATACTTCTGATTAAATTTGTTGCGGGTTTCTAGATCGTTCAACTTTTACTTGGACTTCACGAGTGTAAAACTCGATGTTTTCCATAGTCATCGCTGCTGAGCCTGGCTATACAGGTACGGTATAATACCGTGGTAGGTGTGGGTGGATCTAGTTCCACAAATAATCCGTGTTGAAATACGAGTATATAAGCTCTTTGTTAATTTTTCTTTTTAATTAATATACTGATAACTGGTACACAGCTTTTTTTTTTTAATTAATTTTGTTAAGTTTTCTTTTTATTTAAACAAAGTGTAATACGTAGAGTAATGAACGTCAAAATCCAACATGTTAAGAATTGAGACACATACAAACAACAAAAATGAGTTCAAATCATTAACCTCACAGACAATAATCGAAAAAGCCCCAAACATAAAAATCAAAAGGAGTATTTCTGTTCTTTGTGAAGAAATCATAACATAACGAGTACTGGCTTCGTTTATTATCTTTTACGCAATCACAGATCGTTACCGGCTCCATAAACAGGGACGCAGGCGAAACGCCGAGAGTCGGTGCTCAACCCAGCGGCTCTCAAACTGTACCAGAAAAGAAGTTCTTTACCAATCGAAAACGAAAATGGAAATAAAAAGTAGTAAGCTTTTGTGCTTTGAATGCGGTGATTTGTGTATTGGATATCGAGGTAGGTTGGTAGTGTAATGTATATTCGCATTCCCTAGTATGAGGCAAGTTTCGCTAAAATCTGTTTGTAATAAATAAGTAAAATGTAAAAGCGGTTTTTCTTGTACAACTTCAAAATAATCATCATGCATAGTATATATTGTAAAATCTTTTTACAATATGTACTATGAAATGATGATTATTGTAAGCAGTGATAGCCTACTAGAAAACCGTTGGACTACCACGCAGAGGTCTCGAGTTCGATCCTAAGGCGCGCATCTCGGACCTTTCGAAGTAATGTGCATATTAAATAGTTAATTATCGGTTGCTTTAACGGTGAAGGAAATCATTGTGAGGAAACATGCATGTTTGGGAGTTCTCTATAATGTTCTCGAGGATATGTGAAGTCTGCCAACCCGCACTGGGCCAGCGTGGTGGCCTATGGCCTAACCCTTCTCACAATGAGAAGAGGCCCAGCTGTGAGACAGTTTAATACAAGGCTGATATTATTATTATAATGATTATTTTGTTAATCTGAAAGAGGAAAACTATGAGTATTTGAGTTCTGCATATTTTATGCTAACAGATATTTCACACGAAATATATACGTGATCTTCTAAAAGAATTACAAGCTTTTTGGGGTACTCGAGAGTAAGACAACAATAATTAAATGATTAGGATTCAAAACCCTAGCCTTTAGATGATAAGAAACCCTCACTTATATGCTGTGGCCATTGCACTATGAAACAGTTGCTGATATTAAAAGAAAACCTTTGAGAACCGGTGCCACAGACAATCAAATAAAAATATGAAATACCTTTATTGAAAGGCTTTGGTTACGTCTGTGGATGTGGCGGGTATATCTGTTCGACTAAATAAAGGTAATTTAGTCGATCGTTATCGACGTCTCGCGTGGAGAAAATTTACTCTGGAAAAGGAAACTGATTAGGTTTTTGCGGAGACTTAAATATGTTCTGCGAAAACGGATTTGATAAGGTCTGTTTTTATATGGAGATGAGCTAAACGAAACTGTTATGCGTGTAAATGCAAAACATAATTATGTGTAAGATTAAATTTTAAATTTATTTTTTACTTTATAATCTTGTTTTATTTTACTTCCAGGTCAATATTTACCTCGCAATGACTGATCTGGTATAACTCCAAGTAACACACACATTATAATTTTTAAGTCATAAATGTTATTAATAATAAATGATTCGTTTTATTAGGCGGATTATGCATAAAATATTCGTGTAGAGATAGAATAAACAAGACAAATAACGAAAAAAACGTTTCAGACATGTTCTTAAAAAAAATATTCCTAACTTGTAATTTTTCCAGGCAAATTGATAATCATCTCTTTAAAACCGCTAAAATATATGTTATCTTTATTTTACCGGCTTTTCAAGCCGTATACAATTTACCAGTTTTAACGCTGCAAAAAGGCTCTATTCTCGCAAAAACATTGCATCGCGAGACAAGATTATACTCCCCTACATAAATTTTAATTAATCTTTACATCCTCAAACACCCTCCTACATGATCTGCAAACATCCCTTCAAACAAAAAATATTTTATAACGGCCCTTTACATTTTAAGATAATTCTATCAAATGTTCTAAAGCAAATAAATAAAGTGACGCTAATAAAAACAGACCCTTTTCCGTAAAGATAAGTTATCGGTATTTTATGATTAATGGAAGTAACATGTTTTTATAGGAACCTGCTATGTTTGGTGGTAAGTTAATCTCTTGAAATATTTATAGGGATAAAAACAGTTCACAACTCGCCTCGTGTGGAGGATTGTGAATTATTTAGGAACCGTAAACAGTGCAAAAGTAGTATCGAGATTTTGTATCAAACTTAATATTTATTTGCGACTTATCACACTATCTTGGATAAGTGATAGGCATATTATACAGGGTGTCCGGTAATTAATGGATAACCTGGCAATGTCTTATAGTGGAACTGATGGCCGGTCAGAAAAATATGAAAAAAAGTCTATCCTAACTACTACCTGAGATATGTGTTTTTTTTTAATTACCATGTATAACTTTCTTATATACTACAACCATAAATGAATGAAATCCATCGGTATTTTGTTGTTTTATTATTAAACACTAATTATGCTAATAGATAGACAGTCAAAAGTATGCTATGCTAATATAGCTTGCACTTTTTAATATATATATATATTTTTTAATTTTTCTGAACTGCCTTCAGGTCTACTATAAGACATTTCAAGGTTATCCATTAATCACCGGACACCCTGTATATGTATACACATATTTTTTTAACACGGCCTAATCTTACGATTCAAAGGCTCTCAAAATAGAAGCGACATCGCGACAGATTCAGATGGAGACGGCGAGATGAGTTGGACTCCTTTATAAAATATTTGTCGGTTCGTCGCTGAGCGGTTCTTGATATTAAGTCGGAAAGGAAGCAGGAAAGCATTTGCTCTGCAATAGAATATAATATTGTGGAGTCGCGAGTATCGGGGCTTAGGTGAACTAAAATCTTTTATTTTTTACATGCATAGAGCTACATATTTATTTTATTTTATTCAGTAGGTACAAAAACAGATAACAGATTAGCATATTACAAATAATAGTCTTAATAGTACACAATAATATAATACACATTTATCCCAAAAAGGTATAAGCAGAAGAACTTCCATACACAAATCTCACCAGCTATTCAGACCCATGTTATAAGTGGCGTGTCTATTACCGCTGTCTATCGGGCACAGCTCCGTATACTGTGTCAACGTGAAATAGCAGTATTCCTACTGCTGTGTTTCGTTCGGCGAGTGAGAGTACCGGAGGCCCAATCACCCTCTTGCCCCATTCCCGCTCCTTCTCCTTCCCACTTACTTTCCTACAGGGTCGGCGACGCGCAAGTGATGCCTCTGGTGTTGCAGGCGTCTATAGGCTACGGTGACCACTAACCATCAGATGGGCCGTAAGCTTGTTTGCCAGCTAAGTCGTATAAAAAAAAGAAAACTATTTCTCAAGGCCTCAGGCACAGCATTCATATTAACGACCACTCCGCCACCGAAGCAGTCTAGCTATAATAAACAAACAAATAAAACACTAAACACGAATACCCTGAAAACTGCATAAAAGTTGCAAGTATAAAGAGGGTATGATATCCAGTAATTAGTTGGTTGGCTCGTCGCCAGGTTCGTAGTGGCTGCCGCGGCTTGTAGCACTATGCCGCCGTTCCGCTCGTAACTGATGGTATTAGCAATATTTGATCACGTGTGGCTAGTCGGAAAATACGACCGGCTAGTGTGAATTACGAGATCTATTCGTAGTAATTTGACTGTCTCGTTCGACTAACATGACCATCTGTTTCGACTAGTAACGTGACTAGTCGTCGGTTTAAGTGATATTGAGGTTTTCCTGTATTTCCATACATTTTCGAGCACAGTTGTAATGGTGAATATGCTATCTTAACAAACCTAACTAATATTATAGATGCTAATGTGAGTTTGTTTATTACGTTTTCACGCCTTAACTACTCGATCGGTCATAATGAAATTCTGCATACACGTCCTTAGGGAACGTAGAAGAAAATATCATATAACATATCCTTTCATCCAGGAAAAAGTACTGTTACCTATTTACAATTCCGAGAGTGAAGCGGCGGGCAAAATTTAGTTAGTATTATAAATATGAAAGATAACGAATATGAATGAATTAATGAATGAACTCTTTATTAGACACACACAAAATACAGATATTAACATTAAATACAGCAGAGCGTGCCTAAAATTTGAAAGGTTCCAGCTCAACCTATGCTGCGGATGACCGCAGTGCTGATTTTCAGCTGAGGCCTACGAGCGACTCACGAACGAACGTACTTATAATGAAATTAAAAGATTAAATAGGTAATATATAAAATTAAATAAAAGGAGAATAGTGTTGTACGATTAAATAAATAATATTAAATTACACAATTTTTTTAGTAATAGGTCTATAAATAAGATTAATTATGACTAGGGGCATTTAGTAAGTTATATTAAATTCCATAAACAATAAAAAAATATAAAAATTGAACTTAAAGAGACTCAATTATGTTTAAACCGTTGTACGGATTCGAATAGAACTTGGCTCACAGAGTAATCTGGATTAACACATAAGATTCTTCTTATCTCAGTTTGCGTTTTCGTAGGATTCACGCGAGCGAAGCCGTTCGCAGAAACTAGTCACTTATATATTTTTTGTGTGTCGTTGCGTCCGCTGCAATTTTTGTAAATTGCCTCTTAAACTATTTTCACTGAACACAAAGAAACGACGGTAACGCCACGGAAAAATCAATGAAAATAGTATTGACCGTAATTTAAACGCAATATTTGTTGATAGAATTACATATTAGCAATACGTAGCCAAATGTGTAACCGCGTATCAAATCGTAGTACCCACATTATGATAAAAAGGTCATCAAGTTTGCATACGCACCAGTATTTTTAGTAATAAGATATAATAATTAAATGACCACCGAAAAGTCAAAGCTCAGTAGAACGGAATCTGGACTTGTGTTCAGTAGACGGCAATAGGCCTGCTTGGTGCCACCAAACAGATGGGAACTTTATATCTAACTGTTCTAAGATATGTCCCCTGTCTATCCTTTCGGAAACATAAGCGTGAGACTCGACGTCCCGGATGGCGTAATAGCTTCGCCCCTCACCTTCACTCACTTGTGTGATCCATAAATGGTCGTCTCGAGTCAGTATGTTCTTAAAATCCGATTTAAAATTTGCTGTGTGATAATTTTATTCAAGTTACAGCCTGTACAAAATCGCCCAAAAATTTGGATATCTTTTTTGCTCCCGTAATTTTTAGGAGTCATGTATAGATTTCCAGACAAATCACAATGACAAATTAGAATCACAAGGCCTTAGGTAAGAGATCAATCTAACGTACAGCTTACACCATATACCCATACAGGCATGAAGTTAAGTTATTCTAACATCGAGCCTGTATTTCAAAGCGGATATTTCGGATACAATAGAGGATGAAACCTATTGTTTTGTTGTGCACACCATAACAGAATCCATGCAATTACTGAGAATTTGGTAAAACAAAGCAAATTATTTGCCTGAACCGAACGCATATCGGCAGCTGCTTAAATATTGTTGTTGCTTTTAGCCTTGTTTGTAGGATACATTATGGAAAGTCATAGGACAATACTTCTAGACATCCAAAATAGATAGAATTGGGTTGTCTGCTAACAAATCCTCAGTAGTAGCACAGAGATAAGAAATTCATTCGCTGCCAAATTGTTCTGAGAATGCTTCCCGCTGGAGCAAATAAGTGCTGACGCATATTATGTGTTTAAAGCGGCATATTACAAGAAGAAATAAGCAAGGTTCCTATAATACGACTGTCGCTGATCTGAGGAGTCTGGTATTGTCAATCTTTGTCCATTGCAATAGTTTGGGTGAGGAATCCGAGAGTGACTGGTGGGTTCATCTCTTCCCAATTAATTAATTCTATTATAATTGTTAAGGTGGGCAATCCGAGGGTGCGCAGTGGGTTCCTCTCTTCGAAATTATTTATTACGATAAATAATATATGATATCAGTTAAGATTTAACTGTCCGTAGCTAAAACGACTCGTTTCTTGACATAACAGCCGGGACTAAGTGACTAAGAGAGCATGTATGTACGTGCAACATAGGACTTGTCCTATGTTAGTAGTATATAGACTGCCCAGCATGTTTTTTTTGTAACCCTTGGGTTACAAAAAGAAAATATGCGAAGGAAATTTGGGGACTGCCGCTAGTTACTTAGTTTTCACTTCTATAGTGAAAACTAAGTAACTAGCGTGCGGTGACGATGACGCGAGTTTCACGCTTTTCGTTCACCCAAAAAGTACACATATACACAGTATACATATAACTCATGGAAAGCGTTCGGTGACGATGACGCGAGTTTCATGATTTTTGTTCACCCAAAAAGTGCTCAACGCGCCTAAAGAAGTTTTCACTTCAAAAAGAGATTTCTCCTCTAGTACGTATCACATATTAACTCAATATATATAAATTTATGTATGAACAAACAAATAATTTAACAATTACATTTCTATCGAACCAGCTCGCCAGAAAAATTCCTTCAGCGGATTAAAACCTCTTTATATACCGGTCTGTAGGTTGTGTAGTAATAAAGTATCGCCGGTTTGGCGCCGTGCCAGCGTCGCTGGACCTCTTTGTATCAGCTCCATTAAATCAACATTATGCTGTATATCATTATCTGAAACGGGGAGCATGGTTGGTTTTGTGCTGACAGTTTCTCTGAAATTGGTGGTTTGTTTCGGATGAAAAACAGCGTTTGACTGTTAGGTTGAGTTTAGAAAGTGTATGTTTGAGTAAAGCTTTTTTGGACGATTAAGACGGTTAACTTGATGGTTTGATTGTAATAATAATATAATAATATCAGCCCTTTATCAAACTGTCCCACTGCTGGGCACGTGCCTCTTCTCAGTGCGAGGAGGTTTAGGCCATAGTCAACCACGCTGGCATAGTCCGTGTTGGCAGACTTCACATATCTTCGAGAACATTATGAAGAACTTTCAGATGCAGGTTTCCTCACGATGTTTTCCTTTACCGTTAAAGCAAGCGATAATTAACTAGTTAATAAGCATATAATTTCGAAAAATCAGAGATGCGCGCCTTGGATTCGGACTCGAGACCTCTGCGTGGTAATCCAACGGTTTTCAACTAAGCTATCGTTGATGATTGTAAGCGATTACCGAAATCGATGATCGCCTTTAATACTAGCGAAAAGGAAAAAATATGTAATGAAGAAAGAAAAGATATAGTGAAAGTCAGGCACCTGACTACCTTGGTGGCTCATTGCTAGTCAATGCGACTACTGTGCATGAAGTCACTGGTTTGTGTTTCGGCTTGATCTAGGAGTTATGGAGACTTCCCGTCAAGGAATTATTAGTAACAGCATGAAGTTTATACTGTCTTCTTCTCTTCTTCTTTTCGTGTGGCTAGTGGCCAACCTGTTGTCAAGAGTTGTTCAAGCCGCCCGTAGGCCTCTGACATGGCTTAACGACTGCTGTCAATATGGCAACAACCGGGACCGACTTTTTACGTGCCCTCCGAAGCACAGAGATGCTCAGATAAAATACCACTAAGCGGTCACCCATCTATAGACTGACCGCACCCAACGTTACTTAACCGCGCTAATCGTATACCGATCAGTGAGTGCAACTGGCTATGAGCGCCTCAAGTTTATACTTATATACATATTATATATACAGTAAGTTTATACTATGCCCGGTAGACTTCAATATAATCTAGGCCTTTTCTCCGTGAATAAGAGTATAAGGCAGGGGTCACCAAATGGCGGACCGCGACCACCGACCCATTTTGTGCAGACCGCGAGAACACAGCAACTTGCACTACAGACTACGTGACTTTGTTGACGTCAATTCGAAAACGGCCGAGCGAAGTAACGAGCTAATTACATTTGTTTAATAAATATTTTTTTCTATATAATGTTGCACGCACCGCGGTGGTCATTTCATTTCTTAAAACGGACCCCGAGCGAAACTAATTGGTGACCCCTGGTCTAAGGTATGAGTAACCGAACAAATTTTTCGCATCGGTCACTTACGCACAATGGCCCAACTGTAGGGCTAAGTCGGACAACACACGTTCAACTAACTAAGAGTCTGAGTCTAGACTTCTTATTCTTAAATTTCGCGAATTGAAGGTGTCATACCCTTCGGCTTATCCTTATAGGGGTATATTATAGTCAAAAGTGTATGTTGTGTTTCAGCATATGTATTGTTTGGCTAACCACTATTGACTGGCAAACTCTAGTTAACATAGATCTATATACATGGTAATAAATAATGTAATAAATTACATTTTTGCGCCGTTTGGGGTGGAATGGGATCATGGCCGAGCGCTCGTATTTTGTACAGGGAGATCGCGAAACGCCTGATCGACGTTTCACGTGATCAGAAAGCTGGTCTTTTCTTGGCCCAAATAATCAGCATTGCCATTCAACGTGGCAATGCTGTCAGCCTTCTAGGCACGTTACCAGTTGACAGCGATGCTGAAGAATTCTACGATGCCTAAACCATTTTTGTAAATATTTAGTATTATAATTATTTGTGTTTTTGTTTATTATGTTATCTTTTTCTAATACGTTTGTAAATATAAATAGTACTAGAATAAGTTTCACACAATGTAAAACTGTAATTACATTTTCAGATTCAAAAGTATCTCGTGAAGAAGCTGTGTGGCTTGGCGAGTCGATTTGTATTTTGTACTATTATATAGGTACTTACCACTCAAAGATAAATTTAAAAAAATATATTTATCCACAATAACATTTATAAACGTCTTAGTGATGGACTTTAACACGGATATTTACTTCTTTTATAACAATGCAACAAGCTTATATTCAAATGTTATCTTTAAATTACGTAATAGTCATTTACTGAATCATAGATAATTGAGATACTTGACTCAGAATTATTTTTGATATAAGGTCTACGCTGTAATCGGAACGTAGCTATGATATAATATTTCATAAATATTTGGTGTTGACTGTTTCTGAATATTTGGTGGTTCTAACCTGAAGACTAAATAATTGACACGTATCATTTCTGAAACTACGTTTTTATATACCCAAATATAATAAATTTAAATCCACATTTAGCGAACTATGTTTTAAACACACGACTTATTAATATAATTGCCAATGACGTTGATATTTATCACTGTAGTCTGCCGAAATTATAATAATAATAATATAATATTCTATCACATACACACAACACCATCTAGCCTAAACTAAGCAGAGCTTGAACTATGGGTACTAGACAATAGATAAACATGCATATATACTTCTTTTGTAATTAAATACATATTATACATAGAAATACCCATTGAAATTAAACACTTTATACGGATTTTATCACGTTGTTTATTTTACTTTAAACACTGTTATTACATAATTTTGAAAACTCTAACACTACTATTATTGAATTTTACTACTATTTAAGCTATATATTTTCTAATTAAAACTATTTATATTTAAGTTTACACTTTGCCCCGACGTTTCGGTTGCTTTACAGCAGCCATGTTCACGGGGAGACTAAGATGGTAGTTGTCCCAACGTTCTGAAGTGTAGCTAGTTATTTTAAAGTACCCGAACATAATTTAATCTTTGGTGTTCCTATTTACGCAGAATGAGCTCAAAGTATCATGAAGTCTAGCTGTGTTTTGCTTCTTCTTGGGTTTGACTATCTGAATGACTGGATCCCAAGCTGGTGGTACATTCCAACCATCCTCTCTATTGAAATTAGGATGTTTTTTAATTTCAATAGCCTCGCGAAGCATCCTTGGTAGGAATCGGTGTTCTTTTGCGAGTATATGTGGTTTGTCAAATCGTAGGTAGTGGTTGGTCCCCTGTTGCACATGTTCACACACAGCAGACTTCAACGAGCGTTGGTGTTTAACATCAGCTATATGTTCTTTTAAGCGGGTGCTATGCTTCTCTTGGTTTGCCCAATATATGAGAGTCCGCAGTCACAATCTATTTTATAGACCCCTGCATCTTGTAAAGGTAATTGGCACTTGACGGATGGTAAAAATTGACTTATCTTCGTTAACGGCTTGAAGTATGTGTTGATTGAAGCTCGCTTCAAGATGTAGCCAATCTTGTCAGTGACACCCCTTACATATGGTAGTATGGCAGGCTGGCGCTCGACTGTGGCTGGCTTTTCTCGGGATCTGTGACGGCGGCGCGGCTGTTGGAGCTTGTTGTCTTGCAGTACTTGCTTGACATGTTGAAGCTCGGCGTCCAGGTGTTTCTGGACGCCAAGCTTCACTTCTACCCTGTAAAGATATTATTAATGTGTTTAAGTGAATAAATAAATAAATTAGGCAAGACTATTGCTGTTTGCCAGGCATATAGCGGAACTCCGTGTTGAAACTGAAAATTTCTTGACAGAAAAATACAAAAACATTGCCAGACCTGGTTATCAAACACGAGACCTCATGCATAGCACGGGAATTTACTATCACTGCCCCACCGAAGCAGTCAGGAGGCTCACTTCTACCAGTACAGACGAATAACTCTTTAAAATTGGACCCGTGATCGATCGACGGCGTGTGATTTTTGAAAATATCTGTCATTGCCTGTACACATTATAAAACAAAGTCCTACGTTGCGCCTATTCGCGATAAACTCGAAAACTACTGAACGGATTTTCATGCGATTTTTACCAATAGGTAGAGTGATTCATGAGGAAGGTTTAGGTATATAATTTGTTAAGGTTTTGTACTATCAGTGCGGAGCCGGATTGCTAGTATCTTATATACATGTACTGATAATTTAATTACTATCCCTCAACAGTGTCGTATTCCGATAAAAAGACGTTTTATAAAAGCTATATTTTATATTAAAAATATATCTTATAACTATCTATGGTGTTCATCAAACATCAAAAGTGATCTCTAGCAGCTCCCGTAAGTTTGTTATGATATAAATTCAATAAATCCCCCACTTTACACGTCGGATTTTGTTTAGTTTCCGACAAACATCTATTTTAGTTTCAAGAGAATATGCCGGCACGAACCAGACCATTCAGTTAACGGATGATTAAGTAATTCGATAGATTTACGAGAATATGAAGTAGGTTACATTATGCAACTAATACTTTTGATATATTAAAGGAATTACCGGAATTAGTATGCGGTTCAAGATTTTATACATCCATATTGATGTTGCGAAAGTAGGTGACTTTTTGTTTGTTTTACGGCTAAACTGTTACACTGACTTTGGTGAAAATTCGTATGAATATAGCTAAGACCTTAAGGAAGAATAGTTTTAATATAGAAAGATTATGACGCTTTTTAATGTTGAAGTTTCATTGTTCTCTTTAGTTTATATTTCTTGTAAATAATTTGTGTATCTTCTCCCTAGCCTTTATTTTGCCCAAGTCACTTGTGGTCGGCTTTTCTGGTCTAACCGGATTTAACTGGATATCACTTTTTACACGGAGTGGCTGCCACCTGAGCTCCGCAACCCGAAGGCTAACGATACCCTAAGGCTAGATCAGTGTCAGGATATTATAGGGCACTGACTTCCCAATAACAACTGCCATAGATGTTCATGGCAGTCGGGACCGACGGCTTAACGTGCTCTCCGAGGCACGGAGCAGGCGATAATTGTCAATCAATACGCACATAATTTCGAAAAGTCATATAACTCCCGAAAGTCAGTGGTGCACGACGTGGGTTCGAACCCGAGACCCTCTGCATAGCAATCTGTTGGTCTCCCCACTGAGCTAATAATTTGTGTATATATTATGTTAATTATTTAGTTATGTAATTATAATAAAATAAATACTCTTTAGACTATTGAGTCGCAGCGGTACACTGGTGGCTAAATACAATAGGTTTCCAATTATTATGTCCAACATTCCAACATTTAACATTTTAATTTAATCGTAAAATTATAAAATCAGAAGACCTGACCTTTATGATATACCTACTAGAACTGGTCTAGTACAATCGATGCAAAATAATATTAAAATTTTATAGAAATTTTATATAGGTACTTACATCAATTTCAGGCCTATATCAGCGAGGGAGTAGGGTTTAATTATGATTTTAGATCCTATGTGCTAGGGGAAATAATAATAATTACCATTTTAGGATTAATGTATCTGTTTGTGATACAATTATTTCAACGAAATATATCGAACCTTTTCTATCTGATCAGGCCAACAAAAAGTTATTGTGATTTTCTGTTAAGAAATCTCAATAGCAGCCCGAAGTTAGGAAGTTGGTGGTGTAAGACACCCCCGTGCCTCGGCAAGCACGTAAAGCCGTTGGTCCTGCGCCTGATCTCTCTCCGGTCGTGTCGGATTACCGTCCCATCGGATTAAGAGAGTTAAGGAACAGAGAGTGCACTTATGTTTGCGCACACGCTTGTGTACTATAATATCTCCTGCACAGATGGCCAGTCTCCGTTCAGACTGGCCGTCGTGACCGAAATTCGGTCTGGAGGACATTATTATATTATTTTTTGATCGGTATATTTATCAGCTATGGCTACGCGCTCACAAGCGATAAATCTTATTGTAAATAAATAAACGTAATAAAAATATGCCTATTTCAACGATAGTTCAGTAGACTGCGTTAAAACTTTTAATTATTTAGTAAATGTTCTCGTCAATAACGACGATAATCCATTACGTACATATCCTCAAAACAAACTGATTGTCAAACTTTCTACTCACATCAAATAACAATACTGCTTACCCCCAACAGAGCCTTCACCCGTTCCCCGCTGCGGTCAAATTCAACGTCTAGCCAAATTAATTTGCCGCTCGGAAGCAGCCCAAACGTTTATATCCTTCACAACAATGCCATTTCTATTGTCGATTACGTTTGCTCAAAGGTTAAATTCACTTTGCGAGTAAATTGAAAAGGATACCGATCTTATTTAGACTTTTGATAAGTCTAGTTATACGAGTGACTGCGTTGGAATCATGGTTTGAATTTGTGAGTCATTGTGAAGTACTAGATTGAGCGTTATTGCGTTTTTCTCGCCTCGTTTTGTCTATTGAGATATTCCCTGAAGCAATAAAATCTATCCAGCATATTTTCAGTAAAAGATAATAGGCACGTCTAGTAATATGTAAGATCGAAATATTGCTGGTAAAGTATTGATATGATTGCTTTATAAAAAGCAATATCTTCTTCTTATATATATAATTCTTCTGTACGTGTGTTGACAGTGAACTCCTCCTAAACGGCTGGACCGATTTTAATGAATATTAAAAAGTAGCTTTTGATCGCGTAACTCTCATCTCATCACACGTATTATCTACGGGGATATTAAAACATTTAATAATTTATTTCTTTGCAAACATGTGTATTATTGTTACATAGATGTTATCTTAAAATTGTAGAGGTGATAAGTATTATAGTCAAATTCAAAAATAATTTACTCATTTAGGTCGCAAAGTAACACTTTTGAACGTCAAAGGAATTATTGAGGTTACTAAAATTACTGAATTTATATTTATGTTGATGTCCTCTTGGCCGAATTTCGGCCACGGCGGCCTATCTTAACGGAGGCTGGATATATAATAGTGCACAAGTGTGTGCGCAAACACAAGTGCACTCTCTGTTCTCTAACTCTCATGGTCCGATAGGACGAATAATCCGAGCGTATGAAAAGATACATACAAGAAACTTACGTCGTCCCATATTTTAATCTAGGACATGGCATGGACATGAGTAGTATAGCCTTGTTGATTTCAGCATGAATGGGCCGGCTCGACCGGGGAAGAACTACCCTCTCACAGAATATCGACGTGAAATAGCAGTATTCCTAATGTTGTGTTTCGTTCGGTGAGTGAGAGTGCCGGAGGCCCAATCACCCTCTTTCCCCCTTCCCGCTCCTTGTCCTTCCCATTTTCTTTTTGCCTAAAGGGTAGGCAACGCGCAGTATAGCAAGCGTCCATAGGCTACGGTGACCACTTACCATCAGGTGGGCCGTATGCTTGTTTGCCAACTTAGATTTACAAAAAATAAAAATAAAGTCTATCAGTATACCAAGTTTTATCCAAATCCATTCAACAGTTTACGCGTGATTTAGTGACACACATGCAAACATCTTCCCAAACTTCCACATTTATAATATTAGCAGATTCTTACCTAATATTGTCTTACGTTAAATCATCGCGGTTCATTTAAATTATTACAAATAAACTTGCTTATGGTCTTGCTTGATACACTCTTGCCTTTTATAAACCGTCGTACATTACATGAATCCACAGATTGGTGAGATGTGGATTCAAATGTTGACGTATTCCTAAGCTGTGTGCACATGACGGGAAGATAAGACTCACCACAATACGACGGATGTCTTGAACGGAACCGGCGACAGCGTGCGCCGTTGTCGACCGATAGCAAATAAAACGCAGGTGCGACAAATATAAAATGGTGTACGACATAAAATTGAATTGGAAATACAAACCCAGGATGTGTTGCTATTTTGGTTTTGAAGAGTAGGTATAAGGTGTGTTTTGGTCAAATGGAAGAAAAACGAAGGGAAAGTGTAATGTATTGAGGATTGTTATGGTAGTCATGTTGATTATTTTTTTGTTAAGGGAAAATTGTCTTCTGTGCTGGTTAGCATATGTTTGCGCTTGTGTTTGTATGCGGTTGTCAGGATTTCGGTAAGGTTCTTAGGTTGTTAGGCTTTTCTTTCAAGAAATGCTCAGCGGTATCACTCGTGTACAACAACACAACTACTACTTACAAGTACAACTTTTCTACCTATAGAATTGTGCACAGAAGACAGCTGGGCTCGCTCTCTATAGCGTGGGACCTAAACATAGCTAGCGATTTTGGGTGTTATATACCTCTGCCTACTCCTTCGGGGATGTAGTCGTAAGACTGTATATGTATGTATTTTCTATCATTATATCGCTAAATATAGAATTTGCACTAATGACGATGTTTTAGAGTTGGGTCTTTTTATTTAATTTATTTATTTATTAGGATTCACCAACAGTTACTACAATACTACATACACATAAGAGAAACATTTTGAGTCTAAACAATTGTATAACTAATTATAGGTGAATTCAGCATGCATTACGTTTTAAATATTACATAAATAATATGATATAAGAAACAAAGATAAATATAAAAAGTGAAGAAATATCAATATAAAAGTTAAGTTTAAAATGAAATTATAATTAAATTATATTATATTTAAAATTAAATTATATCAAAATCCAGTAAACTTCATTTGTTTTACAATAACATAAATTTGTATGAATTACTTTAAATAATAAATTCTAACAATCAAATTAAAATATAGAATTAATAACGTAAATATATTGTAAATTTTATATTACTAATAAATCAAATAAAATTAAGTACTTACTGAAGAACTACTAATAAAGTCAGTAATAGAAGTTTGTCAATTCACACGGAAATGTTATCGTAAATTTTTTTTAATATCAAATACAATACCTATTGATTGCACGACGTTTCGTCCAACTTTCAACTATCGTGGTCACGTGTTGACTAGGACCTTTAAATACTTCATAGCGAGTAAGACTCGTTATCTGGTATTATATGTAGTCCCATACTTCATATTATATTATTAGATAACAGCTACTTACAAATCGCGCAAGACAAAAACGTTTATGAAATAGAAACCTTTTGAAATTCTAAATAAAAATAGCAGTACTTTAATTTTTATCTTTTATTCAGGTCTCATAACAAACCACAGACAATTCTACTGCCGTCTACCACTACAAACGTCTCAATAGAAGCAGTCTAGATTAATAAATTGACCGTTCATTTCGTCGGACGGTACAGATAAGAGTCTGCGCATGTTCTGTAAGCACGTGGCTGCCCGACGCGTTCAGCGTTCCTATGCGGCGGGCCACGTGACTACTGCCAGCGACAGCTCTCGCTTGTAGCTTGCGGATAGCTGATAGCAAAACTGATTTCTTGGTATCAATATTTCAATATTGTTTGTTATACTTAAAAACGCACTATTTTAACCAATATTATAAACAAAATTATGCCCGCGTTTGGCTAGATTTTGTTAAAAATTAGGTACCCTATGTCATTTTCTATACCCTTGAAAACGTGCCTGCAAGATTTCACAATGATCGGTCGAGTAGTTAATCAAATCTTTTATTGTCAATTGATAGACAGTTGACAATAAAAGATTTGATATAGCCAGCTTTCATGTTTTAAAATAATAGACTTGGAAGCAGCGATAGCCTAGTGGGAAACCGTTGGACTGCTACGCGAAGGTTTTGAGTTCGATCCCAAGGCGCGCATCTCTGACTTTTCGAAGTAATATGCGTTTTAATTAGTCAATTATCGCTTGCTTTAACGGTCAAAACATCGTGAGGAAACCTGCATTGTATTACAGTTCTCTATAATGTTCTCGAAGATATGTGAAGTTTGCCAACCTGCACTGGGCCAGCGTGGTGAACTATGGTGTAACCCTTTACACAGTGAGAAGAGGCCCGTGCCCAGTAGTGGGACAGTTTAATACAGGGCTGATATTATTATTATTATATATTATATACTTGGATTAACTGGATATTATACGACTCTTAGGCGCAGCAGTAGTGAATGTAACTGATGAGCATGAAGTCTGATTCGATGTCTGGGTCGAGTAAAGTGATATTGGATTTTTTGGCAAGTAATTTTTTATAGCAGCATGGTGTCTGTCAATGTGCCTTTGCGGTGTTCTTATAACGTGGGATCTAAAAACAGCTGCAAGGGTAATTTGGATGTAACAACCCCTAAACGGATTTAGTGCTGATACTACCTATGTATGTTTATACTTATGTGGCGACTCCGCACAGACGAAGAAGTTCTGCCTACATCTAACAGATGGCGCTACGAACAACAAGCGATTAAATGACGTCATTCTATTCTGAATCGCACAAGTGGAGTGACTAAGTATACCTATATACAAGGTCCCGACATCAACAGTCGGGCCGCGGCCCGCCACGCACGCTCAACCAGCAGCTTGATCGGAGGATCCTTCCTTTGTGTTAGAGGGACACACTTATATACTTGTATATTATGCCCCCTATGTGTGTTATGGAAAACTTTTTTATTAAACTTTTTCTTAATGCCCAAAAGTCTTAAAAGATTCAAATTTGTGTGGAGTCTGCAAAGCACTCTCTCATTAAAAGTTCCGCGCATTGCATGATATTATTCATGTTTGCGTTTTTAAAACTACCTTTATATAGATCTGAATAGTAAGTTATTATATAAAGAGTTATGAACAGGTAACTCTACTTTTTAGGATATTAAGCTGAACAATTATGCTTACTAAGACTGACTGTTATTTAGTAATGGTAGAAACTTTTATTTTCTACTCATTGTACATTTTTATGTAACCTTATAATAACTAGCTTTTGCTTGTGATTCTGTCCGCGTGGTACCTAAATCAATAAAAAGTAGTCCTTTCCTAGGTTTAAAACTATTTCTGTACCAAATGTTACTCGTTGAGTATTTTAGCCGTGAGGAGATAACAGAGAGACAGTTTCGTTTTCGGTAGAGTTAGTTTCGAATTTATAATATAAAGTTAGATTAGAGATATTCTATCATCTCCCGTTTACTATAATATCCTTTTTAAAAATTTGCCGTATTCAAATAATAATTAAAATTATTTGATGGAAATAAAATATTTGAAATTGAATCCAAATATTAATGAATGAACCGGTACTAATAGCTTATGGAGTACCATTCAGACGTGCATATGGACTGCGCGGATGGCTTAGTGGTTTAAGTATTCGTCTCGCCACAGCCACTGCGCCGAGTGTTGTGAGTTCGAATCCCACACGGGACAAAACTTTGTGTGATCCACAAATGGTTGTTCCGAGTTTGTTTGAATAAATGTAAATTTCCAAGTGATTACTTATTATTACAAGTGCGGCAAATGTGTTTTAAAAACATATATTGGCTTAGGAAGTAGCCTACCTCATGTTGTTTGATGAAAATAATCTTTTACAGCTTTGGAATAAACCCTGTGTTCTGGGGCACTTCACAAACATATTTAATCTTATGGCCAACGCTTGGACGCAATGCTTTATCCATTGTGTGTGATTTACGTGTAATCGATGAGTTAAACAATAGGACATAAGGCTCACTCAGACTCTGAACAACTATTTTTGGATTACAGCACTTGACGCACTGGTTGTGACGAGGTCATTAAACTCACTACGCCATCGGGACTATCATACAGTTGTTTTTTGTTTAATACAACGCACATTAAGAATAATTCCGGCATCGCGAAGGCTTTACAGACATTGAAACAACGGACACAAAGCACACTCTTTAAGTTATACCTTTTGCTGGCAAAAGAATTACTCTTTTTGTTCGGGTCGAATAAATTTTGGTCGGTTAAATTCAGAGTGACTTATTGCTATCAGGTGGCTTGTAAGCTTGTGCTGTACATGAGTTCCAGGATTGAGTAAAGTCTTGTTGGATTTTTTTCAATAAGTTCTGAGTAGCAGCACGGAGTCTGGGACTGGTAAAAGACAAGGTCTCCTCCTTTCCCTTAGGATGTAATACACTTCTGACTATCCCTACCGAGATATAGGAATGTATTTATAAAATCCTAGCTTTTGTCCACGGCTTCGCTCGCTCAAATTGGGTTAGGCTGGTTATGGATTATGGTATTAGGTTATGTCGGAACCAGTATTTTTTTTAAATAAAATAATTATTGCTAGTACTACCTATCTCAATTAGAAGTTAAAATTATACACGATAATTAGATTCATAATTCAAGATAACGATACTAGAACCCACGTCGCGCACCTCTGACTTTCGGAAGTTATATGACTTTTCGAAATTATGTGCGTATTGATTGACAATTATCGCCTGCTCCGTGCCTCGGAGAGCACGTTAAGCAATCGGTCCCGGCTGCCATGAACATCTATGGCAGTCGTTATTGGGAAGTCAGTGCCCTATAATATCCTGACACTGGTCTAGCCTTAGGGTATCGTTAGCCTTCGGGTTGCGGAGGTCAGGTGGCAGCCGCTCCGTGTAAAAACTGATATCCAGTTAAATCTGGTTAGACTAGAAAAGCCAACCCCAAGTGACTTGGGAATAATAAAGGCTAAGGAGAAGATCAATATATACACAAACTCTTGTTTTCTCGTCTGTGCATATATTCTATGTATGTATCTATGTTATTTGGTGATAATATAGCTTTCTAATGATGAAGGAATGCAAATAAAAAAGACTGAGTTAAATCCAAGTAAACAAACTAATAATCAAATATTTCCTC
This sequence comes from Catocala nupta, assembly GCA_963675205.1. Lineage (NCBI taxonomy): Eukaryota > Metazoa > Arthropoda > Insecta > Lepidoptera > Erebidae > Catocala > Catocala nupta. The sequence continues at coordinate 28,020,187 of OY776093.1, forward strand.
TTTAAAATATTAGTATAGATATATGTATGTAGTTAAATAATAAAATAAGGGTTTTAATTTGCTCTTTACGTATCTATCAATACCAATAAATATGAAATAATTATTTAATAAAACTGTATCAGCGCTTTTAAAGCCATATTTGTATAAAAATCTCTCTCGTTATTGTAATTAATCAAAAGTCTGCGCTCTAATTGGACTGATTGGCAACTTGCTTTGATAGAAACCAGAGCTGAGTACTGCTAATCAATTCCAATTAATTTTTCATAAACATCTTCTACTAGATTTTTGCCTGCGGCTTCGCATGCGTTAATCTAGATTTTCCAGTAAATTGCTATCCCTCGGGAATAGTACTTTTTTCTAGGTAAAAGATTACCCTATGTCCTTTTCTATACCCCTGCCAATATGTATGCGAAATTTCATGATGTTCGGTCGAGTAATTAATTCGTGAAAGCGCAACAAACAACCCACATTCGCATTTATAATTTTGCTCAGGATGTACAGATATAACGACTTCACAGTTTTATAACACTACTAGCGAAATTTTGTGATGATCGGTCGAGTAGTTAAGGCGTGAAAACGTAACTAATAAACTAACATTTGCGCATACACTTTTTAAGGGGTACAGAAAAAGACAAAAGGTAACTTTCGTCGTAAAGTACTGTTACTTGTCTAACTTAACCTACATTTAGGCGAGCGAAGCCGCGGTCAGAGTCTAGTATATAATAAAGTACTGTAATACTGCGCCCGCTGGGTTTGTATTGTGCAAACACAAGGCAACAATGGCACTGCAACTAACTAAGTATTGTTGGCCAGAGCACCGGCTTTCAACTCTAGAACAATCACTATCAGATGGACGGACGAACCAACTTACGTAATGTATATATATGATAAACTAGTTTATGCTCGTGCCTTCGCGTGGACTATAACATGCAACGCCATTTTCACCGATCATACTATATATACAGGGTGTCCGGTAATTAATGGATTGTAGTGTGTGACTCATCGCCCCTCATATACAACTGTATGTGTAACTTTGACATTCATAAGTGTTACCTTGTTACCCTAATTTGAATAAATTTATTTTGATTTTGATTTTGTACTGTAGTAAGTAAGATCATTCATTATACACCAATCATTAGACTAAACAACATCTTTTATTTGTCGAACCTAACACCTCAAATTGCAGGATAACCTTGAAATGTCTTATAGTAGAACTGAAGGACGTTCAGAAAAAAAGAAAAAAATATATATATATTAAAAAGTGCAAGCTATATAGCATAGCATACTTTTGACTGTCTATCTATTAGCATAATTAGTGTTTAATAATAAAACAACAAAAAACCGATGGATTTCATTCATTTATGGTCGTAGTATACAGGAAAGTTAGTTATGGTAATTAAAAAAAAACACATATCTCAGGTAGTAGTTAGGATAGATTTTTTTTCATATTTTTCCTGAACGGTTGTCATTTCCACTATAAGACATTTCCAGGTTATCCATTAATTACCGAACACCCTTTATATACAAATCGTAAATTATTAAAAGCATATTTTATCGCTCGTTTACCGATTTTATAGGTTTTAATAGAGCCATTACGCAGTTATCCATTTTCATATTTGCTTTTCACACGACCATTTCAATATATATCACAGCTAAACCCAATACCGGTAACAAATCAAACAAATCCGTTGTATATCTAATTCCGTTTAGCCGGATAACCGGGTACATCCGTGTGTAGCGGCCGGTGAAATCCCGTGTAAGCCTAGCCTGATCTATGCTGATAGTTGGGATGTTATCGAGATTGCCCGTTCAATACGTGGCGTGTCTGGAGTTGAATTTTAATTTTGTTAAACGGATTTTGTGTGGAAATTGGTTACATATTGCTTATGTTGCCAAAGATTTGACTGCACGGATGGCAAACTGATTTAAGTAGTCGTCTCTTCAGTACCGTCGAGCCAAGTGTTGTGGGTTCGATGCCCAAACATAACAAAAATGTTTGGCATCCACAAATAGTTATCCATAGCCTGAGTGTCAGTTGTTTGAATGTTTTCAAAGCTTCCCGTGACACGGAGATTTAACCTAGAGCAGGAGTTGATAAATGAAGATATAGAAAATATTATTAACCCTGATGTATTTTCCATCTTAACATTAAGTAAATAAATGAATGCGAATAAAGGAAGTAACGGCTACAACCTAATAATACAAAATGCACAATATCCATAGAAAACTTACACTATTTAAATACCTTTGACCCAGCATTCATGGGAAGAAAAGACATTCCGAGCTTCGGGAATTCTTTAACATCTGCCGAAGGTCCCAAAACACTACCAAAAGGTTTAAACAGAACCCCTCATTTCCCCTAGTCTTTATTAAAATTTAATTAGGGTCTCAAGTATAATACCGTACTTGTAAATTTGTACATTTTATTCGTATTGTGGACTGCAGACCCTATTAATATTTAGGTTGAGAACGGTCCACATATTTCGGGTGCTGTGCAAAACTATATTGTAGGCAAATGACTTGTATGTATTAGAAATAATCTGATCAAGGGATTCTGTGTACGTGCCATGTAAATTATTGAGTTACTCTGCTTGGGTTAAGGATATTTAGATGTAAAAGAGCTACATGATTACACTGCACAACAAAATTGCAACTTTTGTCTCATGAATGACTTTTATCACATGATGTTTACTAATTCGACGTCACTGATTCTACATATACCCTCATTTTGTTGTAACAGCTCTTGTTTACGAGTTGTAGCTTCCACTAAATTTGCTGATAACTAGAACAATATTAAGTTTTCTTAATATAATTTGATATAACATCGTCAAGACGTGTTTGAGTGAATAATCCGAATCATTTTTGTTTCATTTGCGGAGAGTATATAAATAACAATAATAAGCTCAGCTTTCTACCTTCAGCTTCAGCAAGGAAGTCATATATATAGTAATATTTTTCAACCTAAGAACTAAATAAAATAAGATAATCTTTAAATATACTGTCTTTTATTATAAAAAGACGATGTGTCATATTTTGTTAACTAGACCTGATAGAGAAATTCCAGTCACAGATTTGAAATTGTCATTAAAAGTTGGACTAGTAACTAACCCAATCATCAGACATGCTGTTGTGCAGTGTTATTATACACATATTTACTGTTTATACCTGAAAGGTAAAGGTGTGTTAAATCATTTCGTCTGCTGTTTTAATATCTAATGCTTTTCCTTAAAAATGTTATAAATGCGCATGTGAGTTTATTTGTTTGTTACGCTTTCACGCCTGAATTACTCGACCGATCTTCATGAAATTTCGCATACACTTTGTCAAGGGTACAGAAAAGGACATAGGATACCTTTCATTCAGATAAAAGTTATACTGTTACTTAGCCTAACCTGCATTTACAGGTACTCTATGTCCTTTTGGTTCCCTGACAACGTGTATGCGAAATTTCATAATGATCGATCCAGTAGTTAAGGAGTGAAAAGCGTAACGAATAAACAAACTCACATTCGCATTTATAGTATTAGTGTAGGATTAGGCTGACTTATGCAAATTCTGTCCCGAAAATCGATATTTTTAAGTGCACGTGTAAATTTTATACACATCGTCTTTTTAAATAGGACAAGTAACATTTTGCGATCGGTTCAGTAGCGCTAAACCGCTCGTTGGCACCCGATCTTAATTCCAGATAGCTACAGTTACAAGGGGACGGATGTCTGTCCGTCCGGTGCCCGTTGTACGAACTAATGGATCGCGCGGCATCTTTATAGATCTGACCTGAGATTGGTACAGGAACTGACGGGATACGATGTTACTGGAGAACTCAATCGTTACGGTGAATTAGATTCTTTCGGCACTTGAGTCTATCTGTTGTTTAAATTCAAACACACGCACACACAAACATAAACACACGCGCGCGCGCGCACACACACACACACACACACACACACACACACACACACACACACACACACACAAACTCACACACACAAACACACACTGCACATTCTCTTTAACAACATATTGTCACTAGGAATTACGAATTAGTCATATTTTGTGTGTATCTCTTTATTCTAATATTGAATATGCTGGTTGGGGGCCTGGAGATCTGTCACTCAGGGTTATCCCTAGTATAAACTCCAGTCTCCATTGCTATAACCAATTTATTGTACTAATATTCTTAGTGAAGAGAGAAATAAATTAACTTATTATTATTATTATTAATTGCGAATGATCGTTTAAATATTAGTGTGTCAGTAGATACGGTAATGCTTTTACGGATGAAAAGTCGTGACTTCGAATCGCTCCCAGACAACTCAATGCACTACCGACGTGAACTTATTCCTAACATTCTGCACAAGAGTGCTTGTAGTTTATTACCGAAAATGCTAGTAATATTTCAAAAACAAAATAAAAATGAATGTAAATATGATAAATTTCACTGAACAACAGCATGTCTTATGATTGGGTTATGTTACATGATATTATTCCAACTTTTAATGACAATTTCAAATCTGTGACTGCAATTTCTCTATCAGGTCTAGTTAACAAAATATGACACGCTTTTTATAATAAAATACAGTATATTTAAAGATTATCTTATTTTATTTAGATTTACAGTTGAAAAAAATTTCCTCTTTTGACTTCCTGCTGAAGCTGAAGATAGAGAGCTGAGCTTATTATTATTATTTATATACTCTCCGCAAATGAAACAAAAATGATTATTCACACAAACACGTCTTGACGATGTTATATCAAATTGTATTAAGAAAACTTAATATTGTTCTAGTTGTCAACAAATTTAGTGGAAGCTACAACTTGTAAACAAGAGCTGTTACATAATATTGTCTTCTGTTTACGCGAATGTTATTCATTGAAATTAAACTACTATATACGTATTTTATCGCGTTGTTTATTTATCGCTGTATTACAAAATTTTTAAAATATTACCCTACTATTGATTTTATTTTATTAATTTATAAGCTAAAAAAATTATTTAAACTATGAAATCTATCCCCGTGATCATGGCTGCTGAAAAGCAACCGAGACGTCGGGGAAAGTGTAAACCAAAAATAAATAGATTTAATAGCTTAAATAATTTTATTAGCTTATAAATTATTAAATTAAAATCAATAGTAGTAGTAGCGTAATATTTTCAAAATTTTGTAATACAGTTATAAATAAACAACGCGATAAAATCCGTATATAGTAGTTTAATTTCAAAGAGCTGTTACAAAAAAAATGAGGGTATATCTAGAATCAGTGACGTCGACTTAGTAAACATCGTGTGATAAAAGTCATTCATCAGATAAAAGTTGCAATTTTGTTGTTCAGTGTTTTCTTTTAATTCTTATCCATATTGAAATTCGAATATGAGATCACAAAATTTTGACAATCGTGCATCACTTTTATGTTAAACCTCTATGTAAGACAATACTTTTTTATTGTGTCTGCGATTATGAGAGGTTAATCCTTACCTTATTAAAAACCTGGATATAATCTCTGCCTGCCTGAAAATAAAGCTGTGATGTATATATAGTTCTTTTTATTCTCTTTCACGCGAGACCCAAGGGATTGCTGGTGGATTACCTCGGTGTCCATCAGAATGTTGATCTAGTTATTTGTATAATAAAGTACGGGATGAGGAAAGGTCCATTTTTATTTGATTCGTTAGTTTCCGAGCTGATGTTGATCCGTGTTGGATTTAGAGATTAAGATCCGGTGGGTTTGGCGAATTTTCAGTTGAGTCAGCTTTTAAAAGGCAGCGTATGTTAATTTTATCGATATACAATGTGCGTTCTATTTTTGTGTCCCAACCTTATGTTTTGGGATAAACCTGTTCGTCTAGACATATTTGGTTCATCAAGTATTTTGTTTTGTTTTGACTGCCTTGGAGATTTCGTGGTTGTGGATACATCGAGTTCCCGGGCCGGAATAAGATTTTCATTATAAGGACAACTCAATCCGTACTTCATATTACGGAAGGAGTTGCCTTTATAAAGAAAATCTAGAAAATCAGGATTTATTCCTATAAATTCTGTGTCGCGGAGAACTCTACAAACATTCAAGCAACGGACACAAAGAACATTCAGACATGGATCAATAATTTTTTTATCACACAATTTTTTGACCCGTGTCAGATCCGAACCCACCAAATTGGACGGTTGTAGCAATGCAAAACCACAAAACCAAAAATATCTCAATAGCAGTTCGGTGTCAGAGACTGCGTCTGATAAATGGTAAAGTACCTACGTGGGCCCTAAAACCAATATAATCCTGCCTACCACTTGAGAAAGTCAAGCGCAATACTATTTACATATATGTATGTTTCTAATTTGCTATCGCTATAAAAACCTGCTAAGTTTTAAGCTACTACCACGGCACTTAGTTTACAAAGAGTACCTAGGACATAGAGTACCTTTTATCCAGAAAAAGTAGCTTTGCTGTACCTACATTCAGCGATACCTATAGTAAGTGATCTTATACTAGGTACTCAGTTTACCATCTAGCCGGTTATTTGTTTGCCAGTTTGTAATATGGAAAGAAAACAGTGTACATATTAATAATATTCCTTTATGCATTATGAATATAGTATAAAAGTTGGTGTTGAAGTTTGAGATCAGTTCACACAAACTACCGGTGGATAGATAGGTGGCACGCTGCGCAACAGTATGCCAATTTATTTCAAAAACAACTTTTGCCTGCGCTCGCCAACATCGGCACGTCTTTAGTGACGTACGCGGTTGGTTGTCGATAAATTTAAAAATGCTTGCATTATTTTTATTTTATAATGGAAAAGTTGCATCGTCATTTTGCATTAAAATAAGAAATATGTTGTGTTTAGAGAAAGCCACTTATGGGTTAGGTATTTTATATTCTAATATATCACAACATAACAAGTCCCAACTTAGGTGCTCTAGTTTAGAGGTACAAATAATTGTTTCATTACCGACCATCACTCTAACTTGCTACGACCTAATTAGCAATAACTTTACGATAGAAATGTACCATTGTATTGCAGGCGTTGAGAATACTGACCAAATAATAATAAACATAATTATGATACATTGTAATAATAAAAAAGTCCAAAACTTATAGAACGTTTAGAACTAATAGAACTTATAGAATTAATGTGTTAAAACTCTTTCAAAATTATCTATTGTTTGAGAAATTATTAACTTAGCTACTAAAAATATTATTGTAATATTTCTATAAACGTGTGATACGATAAACGAACGAAACGAAACGAACGATAGTCTGAATCCTTATTCATTAATTATTTTGGTTATTTTAATATTAGAAATAAAATAAGATGGTGCTTTATCTTATTTTATTTCTAATATTAAAATAACCAAAATAATTACTTACAATACTTTAAAACTGACGACATTGTTTCAAACGCAAACGATGTTTTTGTTACTTGTCTATAAAAGGCTACTTATACTTAACTCATTAATTAATTAATTACAGTCACAATCAGTAATATAAATTTATTAATATGATTAGAATTATCGACTAAAGTGCACCACTATTGAAACAGACCCTCGAGAGTTAAGCAGAGTAATTACTGGTATTCATATCTACCGCTTGCAACTGCACAGTATTGATTAGAAAGTAGACATTGCTGATGAAATGTCCGAGTTATTACCTTTAATTAATACAATTACATTGATCAGCTTGAAACGTGATCTGTACTTAACAATTTATTCATTTTTGTAAATATATAACGGTTGTTTTACTATGTAATAATCCGCTGCAGGAATAGCGTACCTAACAGATAATTAGGCCATTATGTGATTGCCGATAAGTGAGTTGCGAGTACGATCCCTGCATTATATCAAAATTCGTGTGATATATGGATAGTGGCTTCATGTATACGTAACCATTGAGATTAAGACCACGTATTTTATATCTGCAAATTCATTTGAAATATACGTAAGTAAAAGTAAATCGATTTAGTGCGGTATTTAATAATATGTATTATATATCAATATATTGTGAATACGAGCAAGCGTGATGCAACTGATAATTGTCTGTTGTTCTCTAGTTGAAATTGCGCTCAGACATCTAGCTATAACTGTCGCCACAAGATCAGCAGTTCAATCCAACATTCTCACTATAAATAATAACATTCTCACTATAAATAAATAACTTTTACCATTTCATCGATAAAGTCGTTTCAAAAACATCGACCATCAACATCACTAATGCCATGTCGACACCCTAGTATTTAGGAGGCTCCGCGTCAGAGCAGTTTATCCTAGAATTTGAAACGCTTTGTCACAAGCTCATACCTTTATATACACAGCTCTATTTAGCTCTACCTAGAGTTATGCGCATAGCTTTCTATGGAGGCTAGATCGTAGCCTTTGCCTGAACAGAAAGTATACCCGCCTAATATGGATTAATAGTGGTTTGTAAGGTATATGTGTTGATAGGTAATGCGTAGCATGTAAGATATTAAAGTTCACATTAGATCAGAGATAGCCTAATACAGGCTGTTACACAGAAATCTCGAGTTCGATCCCACGGTACGCACCTCTGTCTGTTTAAAATTATCTGCGTATTATATAGTTAATATACTTGCAACGATGAATCTAAAAGCGTTCTGTAAAATTTATTTTAGTAATTATTGTTAATTATTAATATTTATTTATTTATTTATTACTCTTAACATAACAACAAGTTCTCAATTTATTAATTGAGAACATCTTGGTAATTAAAATAAGGTCTCATGTTTTCTCAATCACAAAAGATCACAACGTGCCAAAAAGAAAGTACAAGCAATTAGATAAAAATAAAGTAACGATAAAAACCTTCTCTAAAATTAAAATAATAGTTTAATATCTTCTTTATTATATTTTACCATCATATTTAAAAAAAACTACGGCTCATAAATCTCTGTCTCATCCGAGATTCGAATCCTACCCAACGCATTATAATTGTTACCGTTTCAAGGATCGTACCGTTACAGACTCCTTGTAACAGAATTGGTTCTATCTTGATGAAACAAAAGCAACTTGTGAAGGATTATTTTCAATAAACCAAAAGTTAGTTCATGGAGTTTGTCGAATTCTCTGTGAAGTTTAATGAGGCGAGGAAGGGTTGGAGACGACGGCGATATGGCCTGATGGAAGCGGGGTGGGAGAGGTATTTTGTGTTCTGTTTTGAATGTGGCTGGTATATAAAATTTGTAGTTTGAGAGGCTGTTGTTATAGATAATATGGACAAGGATCATTGTCTTGTCATATTTTTAGGGTCTCGTACCATATAGGGTGTAATTATGCTTTATATGCATAATAAAAATAATTTCAAACTTATTGTGTCTGGCCGCCGGTGTGCCCTTGCCATACAATAGGTTAATTTTATACACATATAGTCTATTTAGCTAATCTCAGAGGTCTTTTACGCCCATATTACGCTAGCTATGGTTATGCCTATCAGACTAAGTTCCTGGCTTCATGCTGATGCTAAGAATTTACAACAGTATACCTAATAACAGATTGGCTGACCCGGACTTCGAAACCGGGATTTCACTTGGGATTGTATGCCCGAAGTTTGAAATTTGGAATCTAAAAGGATAACTGGCTAAATACAAGTGTCATACACCTCTGCCTACCCCTTTAAGAATACACAGACGTCAGTCTAAGTATACATATATGTAAATAGAATCCCCTAAATACCGTCCTTGACGCAAATGTAATTTTCCTTACATACACGTTTTCAGCAGACAAAGACACAATTACTTCAAACACGGCCTCCCAAATTACCTTTGAATGTACAACATTTGTATTTGGGAATACAAGAAACTTAAATTTTGCTACATCATTAAATGGTAAATTCCATTCATTAGGGTTTATATTAGAAGAAGCCTTTTACTGCTGGGGAAACACTCCAGCTGTGGGCATAACACTCCATTTTATGTGTTTGGAGTGGAGTAATGTGACAGCGAAAAGCTGGGATCTGAGTTTCGGTACGGTGACTTTAAATATGATCTTTTCCGACTTTTGGTTATAAGTTATATGACTTATGTACATACCTAACTCATTTAGGGGGTTGACCAGCGTAAACATAGTTGTATTAAACCCAAATTTCGCCAGTTATGTTGTTTGGTCCTACATAAAAGATAAAAGATAAGAGAAAGAAGAAATTTATCGCTGTATACCGGACTCGGACTTGGCCGACGCGGATATCGAAGTTGAGACATGCATAGCAGTTGTATTCACTATCGCTGTTTCATAGAGATATTTCGACATTCAGCTAGTATTAACATATCTCGGTTTATATATATATATATATATATATATATATATATATATATATATATATATCTCTCGGTCTACACTTAATTGGGTATAAACATGCAAACCTTCACATGTATAATACAATACAATAATAATTAACTAAAAACCAAAACGTTGAATTATTTTTTTATTTTATTTTAATACAAAACTATAAATCCTATATTCGGTTGAATATGGAGTTTATATCCACAAGGCTAGAGTTGATTTTGAAAACGACTACCTTTTTTAATGCTTACGTTACATAACAAACATAAGCTCAAATTGACAAAATTTTGGATCCAGCATAGCGCTTTAAGCTGTGTTTTGATTTGTCAGTAATTTTGCCTTTTATAGGTATAGACAATCATCCAAAGGATGGCGAAACATCGCCAGTTCAAATCATGTTTTATATTTATTACAGACGTTTTATGATTGGTACGCGTTCAGAATTATATTCGTGTAAGCCCTGATTCGTACTGAGAGGGAATTTTAATTGGCCGACTTAACTTCACTTGGGAAATTCCTCTCGAAGATTCCATTCAAATTTTATGGACCTTATTCCCTGTTGTAATAATAAAAGATATGTGAATATAATGTTCAAGTTGATGATCTGAATTGTGAATAGCATTCTACAAAATGTAGTGTAGGAGAAAAGTCAAAATCAAAGTCAGAAATCGTTTGTTCGTTTATTTAACCAAGTATTTATGTACCCTAAAGTTTAATAGTTAGTGAGTTTACTGAAGTTACATTTAGGGACATATTATGTTATTTGTTAGGTTGCAGCACGGTTAAGCCCACACGAGTCGACCTCTCGCTTCCGGTCGTGATCAAAACCATGGTTGACAACGAGAGGAACTGGAGGCGGCGGAGCGGATCCGTGAGTATCCTTGCGGATCCGAGCCGCCGCCGGCGGAACGGGCGGCGTAGGCGCGCCTAAGAACACCGATTCCTACCAAGGATGCTTCGCGAGGCTATTGAAATTAAAAAACATCCTAATTTCAATATAGAGGATGGTTGGAATGTACCACCAGCTTGGGATCCAGTCATTCAAATATTCAAACCCAAGAAGAAGCAAAACACAGCTAGACTTCATGATACTTTGAGCTCATTCTGCGTAAATAGGAACACCAAAGATTAAATTATGTTCGGGTACTATGAAATAACTAGCTACACTTCAGAACGTTGGGACTACTACCATCTTAGTCTCCCCGTGAACATGGCTGCTGTAAAGCAACCAAAACGTCGGGGCAAAGTGTAAACTTAAATATAAATAGTTTTAATTAGAAAATATATAGTTTTAATTTAATAGTAGTAAAGTTCAATAATAGTAGTATTAGAGTTTTCAAAATTATGTAATATCAGTGTTTAAAGTAAAATAAACAACGCGATAAAATCCGTATAAAGTAAACACTTTATACGGATTTTATCGCGTTGTTTATTTTAAACAATTTCAATGGCAGATTAGAGCTCAGATAAATGTAAAAATTTACGTCCAAAGCAGCTTCAATTTCAGCTTCAGGAAGCTGAAATCAAACCTAGAGTTACCGCAAAGGCTGTCGAGATTTTTATGTCTTCAAATAAAGATTAAGTTCTATCGTGGAGCAACAGGTGGACAGGTAACTTTGGCCCACGTGCGCTTTATAGCCACTGAGGCGAGAATATTGCGGGTTTGTACTATTTTGCGGTTGAGTACTTAAATTAAGAGCGAGATAGAGTTTTAGACTGTTTGTAATGCTGTCTCGCTCTGTCGTAAGATGAAGATTGCAATAATACTGCTATAAGCAGTGTTTCAGGCCTAGTTGGGTAATTTCATCCTGGTGGTCTTTGCGTTATGATTATGATTGATCATCCAGAGTTCTAGGCCAACTGGTTGAGGTTTCCTAGACTGTAATTTACACTGTTTATTTAATTTTAAACTGCATGGGTACCAATTTAGTTTGTGGCCTTGCCACTGACAACAGGATTAAAAATGTGTGATCCAGAAATAGTTGTTGTGAGCATTCTTTGTGTTCGTTTTTTAAATGTTTGCGAAGTCCTTAAGGACCTCCTCTTGAGAGCTATCTTAAAAAGGAAATTGTACGTGATTCCAGTTATTATAACTATTATCCATAGGAATTTATTATATAGCATTTTTATTTTTGCCTTTACCCGGACATACAATTGAAGTACAGCAGTGCAGCAGGCTCTCGAATATTATAAGTAAATCACAGGTAAAATGTACGGTTATCTCTTTTAATATTGAAATAAATCGTAAATAGAGTTTTTATTATGCGTCTGTGTCTAAATCTCGAAAATAACTGAACCAATGCGATTGACATAAGTTTGCTTACCATTTAGATGATGGTTTCATTTTATTATCTTATCAAATAAAAACTATTAAAATGTTTTTTAATGTCTATATTTTTTGTTTCCAGGTAAGTTCATATTCAAAAAATTGTCTAGCAGCGATACAGGTAAGTTCGAAATTAAATGCATGAAAATATGTTAAAATTACATAGTAGAATTCAAATCTATATTGATAATTTAAAATTAAAAAAAAATATATAACAAGAAGAACGGATATTATAATATTATAAAATAAACACATATTTTAGGTGTCAAGTTCGATATTGAGTGAAGAAAAATACAAGTCTGTGTTATAATTACAACATTGATAATGTGTAAGAAAGAATGAGATAGCGTCTTGCAGAGTATATAACTTTGTCTCGTCTTTTTTCCAATGTCTTCGTTCTAAGGTATTCTACAGAACAAGAAATATAGAGCACCGCACTTCTACTATAAGAGAAAGTAATAAAAATATTTCTATCAGTATGCTTGGGTGGCGCAGCATTAGTGAATGCCATGCATAAAGTCTCGGATTCGATTCCAGGGCCGAGCAAAGTGTTATAGTATCGCACCCATAACTTCACTGCCTAAAACCCAATGCCTTTAGATTATCGCTGTCTTCTTTTTAAGAATAATAAGTATTTATTTTTCTTTCACAAAGGTAAGATAAGATAACACAGTACAGGTATAACAATTCTTCGTGGAGAGACTGGTGTCTATAGTAGAAAACCAGGCTCCCACCTCTTGGATGTATAGTAGTTATAATATTAACTAATTGATGTATACTTAGGTAATCTTATATGTGGATGAAATTAATTTAAGAGCATGGCTCTTGTCGGTGGAGTAATCGACATGTCTGTCCTCTGCTTTCTCTTTGAAAGCGGATTATCGTAGTAACGTTACGTAATCATATTAAAATATTAAACGCGGCATTTGAAATTCATGTTAATTTACATAGAAAGACAGCGTGAATGTTTAAAACGCATCCTTTAGGCCTTTGTCGATATTGCCCGACGAGCTCAATTTTCGTTTAGAGATTAATGTTGTTAATTTTTTACTCTCGCCCCCATTTTCCCGTCACCGATGACCCGAACAAATTATCACTGTGTACAAATGGCATTTTTAATTATTTTTTTTCAGCGCTCCCATTTTATTTAACCTTTCTGATAATGGGTTTTTGTATAACTTTAGTGAATGGCGCTTTTGGTATTTGTGCTTTACATGATATATGGTTAACCATTTACCTGGTATATTTCCCGGCACCGTTCTGCTACTGAAATTTCTTGGCACAAAAGACGCAATAACACTTTGTCAACATTAAATGAAAATACAAACTCTGTGATCCGTTATCCGGATAATATATCACACAGTCTGTACATACGATTCCCGGATCAGGCCACGTCTGACACGGCCCTGGCATGACCCGGGAATTGTGTCCGCGCTCATAATCGCACAAACCTAGCCATGGATTCAACGAAGCAGTTTCAGATATAATTTTTTTAAGCAATATACTTTACATGTTATATATACATTATTTTAAAGTAAAATATATTAAATACAAATATAAAATAATATATCTCTTTATTATAAACTAGCCTCCACCCTCGGTTTTGTTCGTTATATATCATAACAGCTAGCCAATGTTACTCAGGCATAGAGCAGGTTTTCCAGTAAAATATTTTTTATAAAATGTCCAGCATTATTAAATAACAGCTCCTCACAAAATTATATCAAATTGAATAACACTTCCATACAATATTGTAAAATCTTTATTATAATCATCAGATTCGAGGATACAATGCATATACCATAAATTTATATTTAAATTGATACTAAAAACCTTTATTCGAGACGCCTATAAAAATAAATACAGCAAAATTGGGCAGTTAAGTGTTTTCTTAAAAAAATTCAACGTAGAATATCTTTACAATTTCAGGCACAAACGATATTACATAATAAACAATTTCAGTAGCCTTTATTAGAGCTCGTTTTACTTTTTAATTTTTTGAAAGTCACTTAATAAAGAAATAATTAAGCAAGCTTAGCAATATTTTTTATTAATTAGTCTAGCTTCAGTAGAAAGTAGGTATAACATTATTTTGAATAGAATTAAATGATTTAAATATAGTAACGAAATATGACAATATATTAAAATTGGGCTTTCTAAAATCTACTCTGGGTGAAGCAATAGCTCAGTTAAGTCATATGATTGATTGATATATTTGTGATCAGTCGTGGTTTCGATTCCCATTTATTAAACCACCGACTTATACTTATATTAAAATATTATACTTACTTACTTCTAACATAGTATAAGCAGCTTAGCTGAAGGTCAGTAAAGGAACTAAAAACTTATGGCCTTATGATTTCGAAAACGTGTTGTTTTCTATTTTCATTTAGTATTGTCGGCAAATCGTTTCGTTTATTCTACATTGAATACACCTACAAATTATTGTCAAATTGAAAATCAAACCCACGATCTCTTAACCATAAGTCCGATGTTTTAAAGTTTGGGCTATCGGTACTCAACATAGTTTGAGTAAGTACCATTTATAAATATTATCTATCATTATTTTTGATAATATCTGTTCTTATTTTGTAATATATATTGTTTTCATTATAATCATGACTTGTTTTAAATTATTGTTGTAAGTGATATATGAGCAGTGCTAATCATATAGTGTTTAAAACGATATGAATAATTAAATGACAACATTGCAAAAAACTTTGAACATAAACGATCACTGCTGCGCCATAATGTAGCAGACAGCGACCATATTTACTTACCAAAAATAAAAAATATCTATTTTAATATTTCCAATATTAAGACGAATCTAAAGTGAAATTGGTCTAGTAATCATATCTTCTTTCACTGTAACTGTCCCACTGCTGGGCACGGGTCTCTTCTTTTGAGAAGGGTTAGGCCATAGTCCAGTTGTAAAGCAATTAAATAATAAATGAAGTATTCACTACAGATAATTTGTTAGAGGGGCGATTTATAAGCAAACGTTAAATCTATGTAGTCTTCCTCTGGATACAGTAACAGGAATCTGAAACAAAAGATACTAGATTATGCCCGCGGCTTCACTCGGATAAATGTAGGTTAGGTTAGTTGTGGGCCAAACCCAAAAAACCAAAATATGGGCCCTGTGTGTCAAAAGATCCCCGAGATATAGGGGTCACAAGGTCACATGTATTTTAAATGGTAAAATATTGACTTGTAACCTGGTGTGGGCCCAAACCCAAAAAACCAAAATATGGGCCCTGTGGGTCAGAAGACCCCCGAGATATAGAGGGGTCACATGTTATTTAAATGGTAAAATATTGACTTGTAACTTGGTGTGCAGACACCTTGGGGTCATACCTCGGTCGAGTTTGAATATGGGCCCTGTGTGTCAAAGGACCCCCGAGATATAAGGATAATTTCTTTTCATTACTTTTACATTTAAGACGAAGAGGTTGAATCCTGAGTTTTTACACCCATCTAGTTATTGATCGGTCGAGTAGTTACGGCGTGAAAGCGTAACAAACAAACAAACAATCAAACAAAGTCACATTCGCATTTATATTATTAGTTAAGACGTTAGGATTGTGTTCATGGCTTTGTGCACGGCTAATATGCGCAAGTTGAGGCACTTGCGTGGATGCTATGATTAACGCGAATTGACGCGAGGCAGTCGCGCAAGTAACTCGTATGATTAAGACTGCGCCGAGCGAAATGTGCCTAAACAGGCGGTCACAGTTAAGTTGATAAAATCAACACTTTTTGTTTAATACAAATATAAAATATACATTTCCCATAACAATGAATGTGTTTATAATTACTCCGTGTAAAAACTTAAAATAATTAATATTTTCGCCTACAAAATTACGTAAATATGCACGAAAAATGCAAAAACGTAAGCTCGTGTTATGTGATTTTTAGATTATAACAGTAGAAATCTATCCTATTTTACAGCTTAAAAGAAACATAAATAGTTATATTACAATTTGTCCGTCCCAAATGTTTAAGATATTGGTTGACAATAAAGATACATATTTATCAAAAAAGTACTCCAAATCCTCCATACAATTTTACTATGGCGGCCGCGCGCCGATTTGAATATCGAGCTCTGTCATTCAGTCCAACCGCGTCTTACGCTCGGCGCAGTCTTAACTTGCACATGTATCTCGCGTAAATAGCTTGCGCATGCAGCTTGCATGAATACGCAGGCTTAGTGGTCGCCCCGCCACTGCCGCCGTGTTGAGTGTTGTGGGTTTGCCACACGGGACAAAACTTTGTGTGATCTACACATGGTTGTCCCAAATCTGGGTCTATTTTGTGTGCGTTGTTTGACTGTTTGTTAAGTTCCCCACTACTAAGGAAATATTAGAAAGAAAAGAAAGAAAGAAAGAAAATACGTTTATTTACACTTAC
This sequence comes from Catocala nupta, assembly GCA_963675205.1. Lineage (NCBI taxonomy): Eukaryota > Metazoa > Arthropoda > Insecta > Lepidoptera > Erebidae > Catocala > Catocala nupta. Next base: position 28,037,212 of record OY776093.1, read on the forward strand.
AAATATGGTTAGCAAAAAGTAAAGTAAAAAGGAACAATAACATTACTGCAGCAAATAGGTCGCAACTCAGCAAGATGCTAGTTGTAAACAACTAGCGCTGGTCTTCCGTTGCAACTTTGTTTATAATAATAATATATAATACATAATATATATAATACTAATAAAATGATTATGATATATATATAATACTAATAAAATGATATTATAATATTTATGTTTAAATTAAACTAATTTTATTTGACAAAAGCTATAATAAATAACTGATGTGTGAATCCGAACGCATCCCCATGTGTCAAGACTGACAGTGAAAAACGACAAATAACTGACTGCGTTAACGCAATAAATTTTGTTTTTGCTATGAAGAAGAAGAATATGATATACAAAAATTATAACTAATGGCACCATACAAGTAAGAAAAGTTCCGCTCATTGTAATGATGATTTTTGTTGGAATAGCAGAATTTCTTTAAATTTACTTTGGAATGTACGTAACGTATTACTAGTTATCTTTTTAAAAAAGCGGTCGCCTAGTAGTCGAAATTCGACCATAACAGATTTAAATTTTAAATTTGATCGTTATTAAGGTTTTATTGTCTTTAACTTCACCCTTATAATCACATTTCATTTAGATTCCGCCAAGGCTATACATGTTAATTTACCTACCTTTTTCGAACAAATTATTATTTACTTAACTATACTCTTTCATTGACTATATTCCTAAGCTTGCTACTTTGTTTTCTCTATTACATATAAATAAGGTATATGTAACCATAGTTACGAAGAATTGTACGACGTCAGACGAACAATGCCGAAATACTACGAACGCGATTCGACTGTGTGTGTCAAATGCATGGTTGTGTGCGTGTAGTGTTTTTTTATTAATTTAATGTATTTCTAATGCATATTTTATAAAAATATTAGGATTCGCCACTCCTTCTCCATATAATCTTTAACTGTACCAAATTTCATACTTCTCCGTACGCGCAATTTTCGTAAAAAAGGGCACAAAGTTCTTGCTTCGCTTATTAATATATAGATGACTATCTAGCGTATACGGACTATGTAAGTAGCTTGCTCTTGTATGCGACGCTAGAAGTTTAGGCATGTAGCCCAAGCGAGTACACTTGCGTTGAGAGAAAGTATTCTTATTTCACGGTAGGCAGTGACTTTGCTGTGTCCTGACATTGCTGAAGTCTATGAGCAGAGGTTACCACTTTCATACATGGGCCACATTCTCGTCTGCCACCCATGGCAATAAAAAAAATGTATAATCTGCACATGTGTCTATTAATATAAGTATTCCATTTAAATTCTAATAGTGTTGCGACTGCTATATATTAAAACAGCTTTTGCTTGCGGCTTCATTCGCGTAAAAGTAAGTAGTTAGCTGTAACAGTACTTTAAAAATATATATAGCCTATACTACTCGGTGGTAATAATAATATAGCTTTCTAATGTGGAAAGAATTTAAAAAATCGGTTGATTAGTTTTTGAGTTAAAGCCTTACAAACAAACAAACAAAAAACAAATCTGTCCGCTTTATAATATTAGTATAGATAAAAAATTTGCCAGTTGTGTCTTAGGTCCCAAGCATTAGGAGGCGACATTATTGTCTTTCACGATTCACCGGCCATAATACCAGATTACAAAACTAAAACTAAAAATATCTTTTTACCCAAGTTTGGTATCGAAACCGTGACCACGGTCGAATCACGGTCGCTGGCAAACATACTTACACGCAATGTCTACGAAACTACTACTAAAAGAAGAGAAAATCTTACTTTATCCCAGTCTGGTATCGAAACCAAGACCATACGGTCCTTCGCAAACATACACGTAATGTCTACGGAACTACTACTAAAAGAAGAGAAAATCTTACTTTATCCCAGTCTGTTATCGAAACCAAGACCACACGGTCGTTCGCAAACGTACACGCAATGTCTACGAAACTACTACAAGAAGAGAAAATCTTACTTTATCCCAGTCTGGTATCGAAACCAAGACCACACGGTCGCCGGAAAACATACATGCAAAATAATGCCACCATACGCAAAAGGCATCCAGTTTATATTTAAGTAACGTAAAAGTATTACAATTCACAACAATTTTCATAAAAAATATTTCTTCCACGAATAGTCTGAAAGTAAATGCCAGTCATAACAAAAAAGGTATTTCTAAGAATGCCTACAATGTAGGATGATAGTCCACAAACGTTATGAGTTATGTGACCTTAGGCTTTATAAACAACCTTCAATAAATTCTGCTCGAGCTTTTCACAATCTTTCACGATTATTTTCAACGTAAGCATTTACATTATTTATTTTCAAGTTGTGTGACTGACGGCAAAGTTTTACTATATTAATAATTTAATAAATTTATTCGAAAAAGCAACATCCATTAGGAATAGGTCCTATGTCGTGATTTAACAAACATTACAACAAAGGACAAAGAACATTGACCAGGGGGAGGTGGGCTTTGTGGGCCTGCCCGCCATCCGTTCAGCACCAGGTCCTAGTGGAGAAGGGGACAGTAGGGATTAAAAGTGAGAAGTGCCTATATTGGGTGGGTCTTATCGTGTAGTGGCCTGCCGTTTCATGCGGCAGGCCGAAATCTCGGCGGGGTGATTCGCGCGGCTTCGTCGATAGCGGTTTTGTCGAAGAACACCGTGGTAGGTTTAGTCGGTATTCCGGGAGGTCCATCCGCCTACCTCCACGGAGGGGTATACGTCAAAGCATTCAACCAAGTAAAAAAAACGACACAAGGAACGTTCAGATTATAGAAAAATATTTGAGCATCACACAAATCATTGTCCTATGTAGAGGTCGAACCCGCGGCTCTTGGCATGCTATGAACAGCGGGAAACTATTTAAATCATTGCGCCTTCCATGCAATCCATTTTTAAGAAGAATTGTACTTTTTAACTTGTTATTTTAAGTTATCCGTATGTCATGATGATAGCAGTACGTTTAGCGAATAGATCGATCCGCAAAGCGTGTTGAATCTATAAAATATGGCCCAAATTCAAATTATCGAGTATGCATTTTTTACACGTAGCCCTTTACTGTATAAATCTCGCTTTGCTAAAGACTAAAAATATTTTTATTGACAAAGTTTTTATTTCTTTTTATAAAAGAGTAGAACTATAAAATACATATAAAAAATATAAGTTACATGTATGAGTTAGTGAATATTTTGTGGGCTGCACTGGTGAGAACTGTATTTAAGAAATGACGTATATATAACGATTCTGAGATCTTGGTCTACTTACTTCTTTTTTAATTTGTTTTTTGGTTTAGATAGACAACTCCCTCACTAGGAATCAACCCCACACACAAAAAACACCCAGACTCCGAACAACTATTTATGGATTATACAAATTGTTGTCCCGTATGAGAATCGAACCCACAACACTTAAAGTTCTACCCCATCCGTGCAGTCAACTTCAAAACATTTAGGTACCTTTGCAATGGTAGATGGTCCATGAGTACCCTCATCTGGCTGGTGTATGGCAGAGCGAAGTTCTGCGCCGCGTCAACATGCTGAACAACCTCGTATGCCCACTCCGACCACTCGTACAGTTTAGCTGCAAGTTCATACATATATATATAGTCTCTCGTGTAATTCCTGAACTCCTAAATGAGAACCTATTACAGATAACTGGGCATATTGTCAGACTCCGTGGTGCTACTAAGAATTTACATAATATTGTTTATTTATTGTTGTTATACGGATTTATGTAACAACTAGTTTTTGCGCACAGCTCCGCTCTTGTGGTACCTACATCAATAAAAAGTAACCTATGTTTGTATATGTCCTTCCCCAAGTTTCAAACTTTACCTTTACCAAGTTTCATCTAAATCGGTCAAGTGCTTTAACCGTGAAAATGTAACAGGCAGACAGTTACTTTCGAATTTATAATATTAGTAAGAATAGTAGTGTATTAGTTTCAAGATTATGCAATAAAAGTATATTAAAATAAACAATATTATATAGTATAAACTAGTTTAATATAAATACTAAGAATTTCTTATGAGAAAAATCCAGAAACACTTCTTCGATCCGGGAATCAAACCCGATCTCATACACAGCAGTCCCATACACTAACTTTGCGTCACTAAACCAAGCCACCGTCAATAAACATTCATAATTTGCAATAGTTTGAGTAACACCAGCTATGGAAAACTATTATAGAGTCAAGAATTTTTTGACGTAGCAAAAAGAGATAAAAAGGGTAAGAGACTCACCTTCCACCTCGCTGGTCATGTCAAAGTGGCTTAGATCTGGGATATCCAGGATGACGTCCAGGTCTTCTTCCCCCAGCTTCAAGTACACCTTCTCCTTAAGCTTCTTCAGTCTGATCGGGTAGGAAATTTCGATGGTCGCTACAAGTAATAAAAACTTATATTTACAATACTAGCATGCAAAAGAAGTAGTTTTGTCAGAATTAACCGATTGCAGCGCCATATATCGCTTCCAATTTAATCTGGCTTAAAATACACAAAAAAATACATCCAAATCGGTTCAGAAGTTTAAGAGTTCAGTGACATATACACGTACAGAGAAAATATACCAGCAATTTTAAAAGTCCTGCGTAAAAAGTAGCAAATGTATTGTTGTGTTATAGGACACTTTACTGAAATTCGCGTGGCTACAGCGAATTTATTGGTAGAACATTTCAGTAACTCACCTCAATCCGGTAGACCCACGATCGTCGTCTACCTATTTATGCCACTGCGCCAACGTATTGTGGCGATGTATTGTGATATGTTTCAGAAACTAAGTTTTCTTTACTTTATAGATAATAATAATGTCATTCAGACCGAATTTCGGTCACGGCGGCCAATCTCAACGGAGACTGGCCATCTACGCAAGAGATATTATAGTAAACAAGTATGTGTATGTATGCACTCTCTGTTCTCTAACCCTCATGATCTGGTGTGATGGATATGCCGACACGACCGGAGAGAGATCAGGCGCAGGACCAACGGCTTGACGTGCTTTCCGAGGCACGGGGGTTTCTAACACCGCCAACTTCTTAATTTCGGGCTCGTGTTGAGATTTCTTAACAGGAAAACCCAATTACTTTTGGTTGGCCTGACCCGGGATTCGAACCCGAGACCTCATGCACAGCAGTTGCATTCACGACCACCGCGCCACGAAGGCACTTTATTTATATACGAGTATATGGTGCCCGGCAGACAACAATAAGCTCGTCAACAATTAAGTAGAGCCTAAAATCATAGCTGGCGAAGTGTAGGTCTTATATACCTCTGCCGTCCTTCAGGGATGCAGACGTGGGACTAAATATAGTCTAAAAATAGGCAATTTGACATAATGGTAACTAGAGACAACGCATAGACACTCATCTCTACGTATGTCTATGTTTTTATCATCGCTATTTATTAGAGAACGAATATATTATGAAAATAACTTAATGATGATGTTGTTTATATTATGAGATTTTTGTTTACCATATAAGACATTGACTCATCATCATCTTAGCCGAAAGACGTTCTACCTAGTCTGATCTTGGGCTGCTCACATTTAAACGCTTGCCGTGACTCTTATCATCTGATAAGGGTTACAGGTAGCGGGACTGATGATCTCATCGGTCAAAAATTTACTATGTATAATAATAATATAATATCAACCCTGTATATAAATTGTCCCTATGTATAGACGTCTTCTTATTATAAAAAAGATTAGGCCGTAGTCCACCCTACGTTTGGTTTGTTTGGTTTGTAGAACTAATATATCTTCAAGATCATTATGGAAAGCTCTCAGACATGCTGGTTTTCTCACAATATTTTCTTTCACCATTAAAACGAGCGATAATTAACTACTTAATACGCACATAACTTCGAAAAGTCAGAGGTGTGTGTTTTGGGATCGAACTCAAGACCTCTGCGCGGCTGTCCAATGGTCTCCTAGGCTGTAGCTGTCTACTATATGTATATATGAAAAATATTTAAGTTAGCAGAATATAATAAGGTCTCCTCGGATAAGTTTTTATACCTTGTTCATCCATCCCAAGGGTCTGCCGTCACGTCTTTATAATAACAAGAGGCCATTCATATCTGACCCTCGAACCGATAGCACTAATCTATACATGGAGGACCCACGCTCGCTCCTTGTGGAACAAAGACCGGCAAACAATAGCGCCGACTCGAGAGGGACTATTCAACTGTGATCAATTACACGGTTAGGACACGGAGGTCCTTGTTATACATTATATTTGTATGTAGGGATCGTCTTGGTATGTCGGAGTGGATGTAACTGTTGTGTGTGAGGTCTGAATGTGGTGGAAGTTTTCGGTTAGAAAATCTCTCAACAGCAGCACAGAATGAATAATGATATAAGCTTAGTGGGAAACCGTTGGACTGCCATGAAGAGGTCTCGAGTTCTGTCTTTTAGAAGTTATTTGCGTTAAATAGTTAATTATCGCTTACTTTAACGGTGAAAGAAAACATCGTAAGGAAACCTGCATGTCTGGGAGTTCTTCATAATGTTCTCGAAGATATGTGAAGTCTGCCAATCCGCACGGGGCTAGCGTGGTGGACTATGGCCTAACTCTTTTCACACGGAGAAGAGGCCAGTGCCCAGCAGTAGAACAGTTTAATACAGGACTGATATCATATAGCATATAGGGTTACAATTACTAGTATTCTTGTTGAACCCTCCAGCTAAGCTAAAATGATTATGTTAGGAATGAGTTCACGTCGATAGTGCAATGAGTGGGAATCGAACTTGCGATCTCTCCAGCTGCTCCATATTGACCGAATATTAACTTTTCAACCAGGAGAAATGCATGTGACCTGTAGACTAGATCTATAGAACCAAGCAAGCAGACCTACGGGTATAAGCTAGTATTATATGTGTATTTGTTGAACACTTACCATTGCCAGTGAATCTCATCAAGGAACCTGAAAAATGTACTTTGTTTAACATTTATTTAACTCATTGAATTGCTGGTCTGCTAAAAGATACACAAACTGTTAAATCAGTAGGTAACAGATTGATTGCCTCATTAATATTGGTCGATCCAATTTTGCTTTGCTTTTTAAAAGACAACGCTAGGAATAAATCCTAGGTCGCGGGGACTTTACAAACATTCAAACAACGGACACAAAGAACATCCAGACTCCGAACAACAATTTGTGGATCACACAAAGTTTTGTCCCGTGTGGGATGCGAACTTATTTGTCGCTCACTTTGGCAAAATATATAGGTAGCCAGCAAGAGCACTTATTGATATTAGCATATTATATAAGCGGACAGAAAGAGCACCAGCGATTCCCAAATGGAAAACATTTGTGTGATCTACTAATCGGATCACACAAATGTTTTTCCGTGTGAGAATCCAACCCTTAAAACTCGACGCAGTATAAATAGTTGACCACTTAAAACTTAAGCTATCCGTGGTAGTCACAGGCCGTTTTTTATCATATACACTTTACCAAGCACATGACCACAATTTTCTGTTACACGCTATAAAAGTAAAATTCTGTATTTGATTATGAGAACTTTTGAACATTGCTTACCATTTTGTGGTTTCACATTCTGGAATGCTGAAACAATATAATTATAACATTATAACTCATAGTGCACGAAGCACGCTTGCTTGCTACTAGAGGCGCACCGCTTGCATTAGAACTGTCCTAATATTATAAATCGACCGTAAAAGCATTACCGTATCTACTGCCATGCTATTATTTAAGCAATCATTCGCAATTTAAACAGCAGATAGACTCAAATGCCGAAAGAATCTAATTCACCGTAACGAGTCGGCCTCGATGGCGTAGTGGTTAGTGTAACCGACTGCCGCGCCTGAGGTCGCGGGTTCGATTCCCGCACAAGTCAAACATTTGTGTGCATGAACACGGATGTTTGTCTTGGTCTGGGTGTTTCTATGTATAATATGTATGTATTTACAAAAAAAAAAGTATATATGTATGTTTATCCATTGTCTAGTACCCATGGTACAAGCTCTGCTTAGTTTGGGCTAGATGGTGTTGTGTGTACATGTAATAGAATATTGTTAATAGAATATTATATCGACAGATTGAGTTCTCCAGCAACATCGTATCCCGTCAGTTCCTGCACCAATCTCAGGTTAGATCTATAAAGATTCCGCGCGATCCAATAGTTCGTACAACGGGCACCGGACGGACAGACGTCCGTCCCCTTGTAACTGTAGCTATCTGGAATTGAGATCGGGTGCCAACCAGCGGTTTAGCGCTACCGAACCGATCGCAAAATGTTACTTGTCCTATTTAAAAAGACGATGTGTATAAAATTTACACGTGCACTTGAAATATATCGATTTTCGAGACAGAAAAAGCATAAGTCAGCCGAATTCTACACTAATACTATAAATGCGAATGTGAGTTTGTTTGTTTGTTACGCTTTTCACTCCTTAACTACTGGATCGATCATCATTTCGCATACACATTGTCAGGGGTACAGGCAGGTAGAAATTGAATAATAATAATATTCTATCACATACACACAACACCATCTAGCCCAAACTAAGCAGGGCTTGTACTATGGGTACTAGACAATGGTTAAACATACATATTACATACTTTTTTTTGTAAATACATACATGTTATACATAGAAACACCCAGACCAAGACAAACATCCATGTTCATGCACACAAATTTTTGACTTAAGCGGGAATCGAACCCGCGACCTCACGCATTAAATTGCTAAGGACTAACATAAATACACATCTTGTAACTACTACTTAAAACTATTTTTATATCATACAAATTTTTGTCTCGTGTAGGAATCGAATCCACAACGCACGGCGGCACTGGCGAGGTGACTTCTTATATACATAGCTACGCTATCCATAAAGTTGAAATTAAAAAAGGAAAAGTATTTTATTTAAAGTGTCTTTTTTTCTGTTTCCAGGTAAGTTGTTTCCACGAAATTGTCTGGCAGAAATACAGGTGAGTTTGAACATAAATGTACATCTGAAAACCAGAGATCGTATATTCCAGTGCATATTTACCTGAACGTTGAGGAAGCAACATAGAGTGATAATACTATCTATAAAATAAAATAAAATATCTAAGAAAGAGATAGTAAACTATACCATATTTTGTTGTGAAACAAAATATATTTTGGAATAATAGAAACCGCAACAAATATACACTGTACAACAAAACGTATGTAGGTATGTATTTGCAACATAAGTTTAAATTTACCTAATTTTTACAAACAAAGCCAACTTAGTTTTATTTTACGTAATTAAAACAAAACATCACAACTTTAGAACGGCACCCTAAAAAATTTAATAATATTCTTCAGATCTATAATTTGTACACACAGCGACGCATCAACCTAGACTGTTAGACTTTAAACTGTTAGAAATTGAACGCCGCGAATCGTGAGAGAGAGTGCATTATATTTTTGTTACGCTCTGTCCTTACCATTACATCAACACCACTATGCACTGTCCCTTTCCGACAATTCTCTATTTTGTATGTAGCGTAGTTATGCGTATATAGGGTGTCTAACTTGATGTGTAGTCGTGTGTACCTATGTTTCTATAAAATCCAATAATAATAATTAATGATTTTTAAATCCCGGTATTAAAATCGGTATACCGGCATTTTAGAGGTGGTATTATCCACTCTAGTTACATGCTTCTTCAAAGTTTAGGTAAATATGCACTGGAATATCCAATCTCTGGTGATAAGCCATTACAATAACAAAGAGGCTTTAAGACTTTAATGGAAGTCATAAGCAGTGGCGAGATAGTCACATAAATATACAGAATGATTTTGAAATCGTGTAATTCCTTTTAACCACGCATTCTACTGGTGATATAGAATAACCTTGACCATATATTTTTTAAATTAGAATTATATTTTTGGAAAATTAATGTACCGATTTTTTTCATGAAATGGTTTCAGATAGTCATATGTTAACCACCCGACACAATCTTAATATTTTACTAATTTAAAAATAATAACATAATGATAACTGATGTCGTAAATAATAAGGGGCAATAAAATGACCTGCCGTTATTATTTACGACATTAATTATTGATATGTTATTTTATTTTAATTAGTAAAAAATTAAAATTGCCTACCGTAGTTAACATATGACTATCTGAAAAAAAATTATACATTAATTTTTCCAAAAAAATAATTCTAATGAAAAAACAATATGGTCAGATTTATTCTATTCCACCAGTAGAATGCCTTGTTAAAAGGAATTACACGATTTCAAAATCACCCTGTATATTTCACACTCCTGTACCATGAATACATAGAGGGCCAGGGTATTGCTGTCATAGAGTTACAGACTCAGACATTGCTACAGCAATTTTTCAGAGAGGAAATAACAATGTCCTCAAATAATAATCAAACTTACAACCTCACAATAAACAGCTGTAAAGGTGCTGCAACGTATTGCCACTATAAAGTCTTTCAACCAGTATTGTCTTACGTTTACATGAATTTTATTCATTAAAATTAAACTATTTTGTACGTATTGTTATGTAAGGATGTAGAATGTTAAATAAACAACGCGATAATCCGTATAAGGTAGTTTAATTTCAAGGTCTTTTAACCAGGTCATAAAATATTAAGGCGGCTAGAAATAATGGTGAACCGTGGTCTAAGAAACTGCTAGCTTACCATGATCAGGTTTTGCGCATTCTACGGTATGATTCTTCACCTGTTGGATCCTTATAGGCAACTGTAGCGTCATGCTGTATCTCTTATTTTGGGTTGAATAACTGCAAACATAAAGGACAATGGACCATTATATTAGTTTTATTTAGTAAAAATAGTCTTTCTGAAGCAGCGATAGCCTCGTGAGAGACCAATGGACTACCTCGCAGATGCCTCGAGTTCGATCCCAGGACGTGCATCCCTAACTATTCGAAGTTACGTGCGTATTAAATAGTAAATCACTCGCTTTAACGGCCAAGGAAAACATCCTAAGGAAACCTGCATGTCTAAGAGTTCAACATGAAGTTCTCTAAGATATGCGAAGTCTGCCAACCTGCACTGGGCCAGCATAGTGGACTATGGCCTAACCCTTCTCACACTGAGAAGAGGCTCTTGGCCAGCAGTGTGACAGTTTAATACAGGGCTGATATTATAATACTTCATGAGAGCTCACACAGTCGGGATTTTATGACCAGGCGTTATATACCTTATCACAATTGAATTTACTGTTTCTTTTCTAAGACAATTTACAGTATATATAGCCTTGTATAAAAATTATCCCACTGCTGGGCACAGGCTTCTTTTCAGTGTGGGAAGGGTAAGGCTATTGTCCACCACGCCCTCCCAGGGCAGGTTGGCAGACTTCACATATGTATGTATATTTGAGAACATCATGGAGACATGCAGATTGCCTCATAATGATTTCCTTTACCGTTTAAGCGAGCGATTATTAATTATTTACTACGCACATAACTTTAAGAAATCGCAGTTCTAGGATTTAGCTCGTCTCGAGCTAAATCCTCTGCGTGGCAGTCCGACGGTCTTCCACTAGGATATCGCTGCTTCAGTATACTGTAGCAGCATGTAGTCTGGTAGTGAGTATCGAAGACGGCAATAAGCCCTTTCTTAGGGATTTTTAGTTTTTACTCATTATCAAAACTGCCTCCATGGCGCAGCGGTAGTGAATGCGACTGCTGTGCATGAGGTCTCGGTTTGAATCCCGAGTTGGGACAACAAAAAAGTTATTGGGTTTTTCTGTTAAAAATCTTAACACGAGCACGGAGTTAGGAAGTTGCCGGTGTTGGAAACCCCCGTGCCTTAGAAAGCACGTAAGCACGTAGTCGTTGGTCCTGCGCCTGATCTCTCTCCGGTCGTGTCGGTTTATTCGTCCCATCGGAACATGAACGGGAACAGACAGAGCACTTGTGTTTGCGCATATACTTGTGCACTATAATATCTCCTGCGCAGATGGCCAGTCTCCATTAAGATTGGCCGCCGTGACCGAAATTCGGTCTGGAAGAGGAAATATCAAACCTCAATGAATTTCTTAACAAACCTTGTTTAAATAATGAGACCGTGATAATATCTGAACCCTGATGCAGACCGTAGCCATAATCGAAGTGGGAGGAATTTTACTAAGTGTGCCGTGCTGGTTAAAAACATTTCCAGGTGGAACGCATTGAACCTGCTGTGTATTACATACATATATTACATAATTGCTTTCGAGAGATATTCGAATAAATTTTACAACGCGCTACCTACTTTTTAACTGAAAAAGCGTTGTACGTACATTTCGAAAACACATTGCACAAAGATATTATGTATATTATTGTCAACGCTTCCGAATTTTATCTTACTAGTTCATATTAAATTCGAATGCTATTGTGCTTATCATTACCGCTGCGATGTCAAATGGTCTTTCTAGCATGCCTATATAAGTATACTCATATTAAAAGAATCTTTACCTGATCCCAATAAGCTCGCTCTCCTCCAACCCGGAGAGTTTGACACAAGTGCCGTTCCCATACTCGAAGACGTAATGTTCGTAGTCTTGGACCGTCAGCTTCTTATTGCCCAGCAGCACGTTGTCCCTAAGGGCTTTGTACTGCCGCTTGAAGCATTCGAAGTCGGTGGTGTGGCAGCCTATGATATAGCGGTCTGGAAGATGAATGGAATATTATGAAGGCTGATTTGATAGTTGTATTCCTTGACTGTGAAGTACTGAATCCAATTTGCCAGTCGGGGAAAGTTGTTGAGATTTTATGAGACATCTCGCGACATAGTAATAATATTTGTACTATTGGGATCTATGAAAACATTTCAACAACGGTCACGGAACACACATCTTATTTTATCTTGTGTGGGGGCCAGTCAGTACAGACCGATGAAACTTCGACCCAGTGGGATCTTTTGTGTCGACTTCCCCAATAACGACTGCCATAGATGTTCATGGCAGCCGGGACCGACGGCTTAACGTGCTCTCCGAGGCACGGAGCAGGCGATAATTGTCAATCAATACGCCCATCATTTCGTCACAAAAAAGTCACATAACTTCCGAAAGTCAGAGGTGCGCGACGTGGGTTCGAACCCGAGACCCTCTGCATTGCAGTCTGTTGGTCTCCCCACTGAGCTACCGCTGCTCACGGAACACCCATACTCGGAGCGACTATTTGTAAATTACTCAAATTTTTGTTCGGATTCGAATCCACAACACTCGGCGCAATGCCAGTGGCGAGAGTCGTCTCAATCCAGCGACCACATGGGGCTGTGTGGTCGCTGTCTCAATCATTATACCATTTGTGTCTTAAGCATAAGTGAGGTAAGACTCAGTTAAAGTATGATATATGATTACTTGTCTTATTATTATTAGTTGAATGGAACATTTTTGGACTGCCACACAGAGGTCTCGGAGAAGCAGCACTATCTTTACCAAGTTTTATGCATATTATGGAGTATCTTGTGTAAAAGAAAACATCCTGAGGATACCTGCATTTCTGTGAATTCTACATAATGAATTCGAAGACCTGTGAAGTCTGCCAACACACGATAGGCTAGAATGGTGGACTTAACCATTGTCATGTGTAGATTCCTGCCTAGTAGTGGCACATTTTATAAACAAGGCTAATATTTTTATTTGTCTCGTTGGTAAATGCTAGTATACTCGCTAGTATGGGTGGAACGTCTCTCGCTTTCGGTAATGGTAGAGTCTACGAGCACGAGCGAGAGCGCATGAGTAGCTGCTGCCTCCTTCTGCGAGGTAATAATGTTCGCTAAGGAGGTGGCGGAAAGGGACGGGAGGTGAACACCAGTCTCCCGGCCCGCAGTCGACGCACCGGGCGCCGAAGGGTGCTAAACGATCGCCGGCCCCCATAAGCGCTGGCCTGGGGCGACAAACTAGAGCAGTCTGTCGCCCGTGCAGAAGCAGGCCCGAGACGGCGGCGCATTGTGTTCCGCGCGCGCCTGTCACTTGAATGACTATTATAAAAATATGCGACGTGGCTGCTACGACCAAGTGGCGGCCCAAATCTGCTGGGGCTGCAGGATGAATGCGCGAGTGATCCCTGCGCCCCGGCCATAGATTGTGAGAAGGAACACCGTGGTAGGTTTAGTCGGTATTACCGGGATATCTCCATCTTTTACCGGGTGAGTCCGACATAACACCTCCGCCCTCACCCGCGGAGGAGTATGAGGCAAAGCATTCCCACACTTTAAAATAAATAAAAAATAGACTATTTGCTAGTATGACACTTAAATAAGTCTGAATATATGTATGCGTAATACACCTCTGCCTTTGAAGATAAAAATTTTGTATATATATATGCGTTGGAAACAGCTGCCAAGAAATTTGGTGGAACAGTAGTTTTAATTTACACTATTGTTTAACTTTAAATAGGATTGTTCAGCTGTCTATTGTATATGTCGGAAAATCGGGCTCCATTATGTTTTTTAAAAAGTGTGACATCAACACGGCTGACGTCACGAATATCATCGTTATGGTTATCACTCATCTTCAAAGTAAAACTTCACAGGTTTGTTGAAAGCCTCGTTTATTCAACTGACAGGTTAACGACTAATTTACAGAGGTGTTCACTGTTCGGCGTCTCGAGCCAGACTGCCTCGCAACGCCTTGTGCGGCCGTATTTATAGTGCAACGAACACGTGTTAACAATTTTTAGGTTAAGTATTGAATTATGTGATTTACAAGATTGTCGCACAGTAATTAATTACTGATGGCCTAGTTTTAACATAAACAAGTAATTAAACAGAGTTATTAATCATTAATCAATGAACTATTGTTACTAGGTCGATATAGCGTGCAGAACACATGTACCTAGTTTTATAATTAAACAGTGTAAACTATTATTAAATGATGATTCCTTGTTATTGCGCCGATATATATAATATTGTTGTCTATATTCATTTGCATTATGTAATCATCATTTGTAAATTATATATTTGTGTTTCCCCGCAACCATTAAGTTGGATCGTAGCACAATAAGTATTTATATTATTTACAACTGACTATACAAAACTAAAACGTCAGCAGTGTCGCTACAAGGTCCACCTGATGGTAAGCGATTACCGGAGCCTACGAAAACAAGCGCATTGCCAACCCTTTAAAATGTGTTAACTCGATCATGCATAATGTTTACCTTTTGATGCTTAACGTTTTAACCAAGTAACACCGGCCGTGGACAGAAGCTTTATTAAAATGTCATTCTATAATTCCAGTGCATGAGCTCTGATAGGACAGAGATAATTTTATAGTATTGCACTGATCGTGTAATCAGAGGTGTTTATACCCACATTCCGTTAGCTAAGTTATAAGACCCACAAAGCAGAAGTCGATTCTATTATTGGGCACATTATCAGCATCAATGTTAGTGTTGATTATTTCTTTACACTGAACTCCAATAACTGTTACCCTGATATCGGATCAGGGTAACAGTTATTGGAGTTCGTTTGGAATAGAACTCTTAAGCACAAACTTAAGAACTAATATCAATTTCTCTGATCGGGGAATATAATCCTGGATTGTACATACACTAAACTTACACCACGGCATTAATACGCCAGTAAACGTGATAGACAGACACAAAAGTGCTGGTTATCACAAAAATGCCGTGTCAGTGAAACCCGACTCCTCTTGACTTAAACTTGAGCTAAAGATAAGCGTTTGACACACTTTCCTTCATTCAATATTCATTAGCTCAGTCAATATAAGTTCTTGACTTGACACGCGCTCTACGTACTTTCACGAGTTTTCAAAAATTTCCCGAAAGGTTTTATTATATACTAAAAAGTTTGTATGATGTTCATAATTCGTTAAAAAGTAAAGTACCTTTTCTACGTGATCTGGTTTGGATTATGGAATGAAAATATATTTTTTATTTGAATTGTGATTTAAATGAGTGGCCTTGGGTTTCTTCCCTTCTCTCTCTCTTCTCTTATATCAAAATTAATATACAATTGCATTCATACAATTTCACGCTTATATTCGTGAAGGGATAGACAGAGGTTTACCTATGTCATTGGCTTTGATTCAGGTACCTACGTTGCCGTTTACTGGACACAGTTCTGGGCCCAAAGCTGCTATTGAAATTTCTTCTTTGAAAAATTCCACTAATATTTTACTCGACTCGGAAAACGAAACCGATGCCATGTACAGCAGTCGCATTTACTATCGTTGCACCACCGAGGCAAAAATGAACATAAAATATTTTAATTTTTGAAGCAAGTTCGTTTGGTTTAAGAGAAATCCTATTTAGTAACAATAAAAAAATTATATATTTAAATAATAACGAAAAAAATTTATCATACGTAAAGCCGATTATAGTCTTTATAATAAATACGTAAAGATAAAACTTCGTACTCTTTTTCATTCTGCATTTTGCGCGAATGGAGGAGAGTGAGAATTGGTTGCCCTTTCCCAGTTTCAATTTTCATCAAAATCGGTTTAGTGGTTTAGCCGTAAATAGGTAACAGACAGACAGACTATTAGTAAGGATTATAAATGCGAATGTGAGTTTGTTTTTTGTTACGCTTTCACGCCTCAACTACTTGACCGATCATCATGAAATTTCGCATACACGTTGTCAAAGGAAAGGAATATTCATCCAGAAAAAAGAACTGTTATTAACATAACCTACATTTATGCAAGCGAAGCCGTAAGTAAAATGTAGTTAAAATATAGCAAAAGTTTTAATTCAGTAACAGAAAAAAATGAAATAATCCTTGTTATTCGATGATGTCGAGTTTCCATCGCGAAATTTTATTGTCCCGGAATCTTGCTGAAAGTGGGTAGTGGGGGAATTACAGGGAGATGTGCCTTTGTGATACTTGAACGTGTCGAGTAGATTTACACGTGTAACGTGAGATTTGTTCACGCGGTGTGCAAATGAAAGGGTAGACAGTTTTATTACCCTAGGGTTAAGTAGTTTGGGGTAAAAGAATGGATAACATTCTGTGCGAGAATACGTTTCTGAGTTAGAATAAATTATAGAATCATTGCATACTATCTTATCTTATCTAGTGTGGGGGCCAGTCAGTACAGACCGGCGACACTTCGACCCAGTGGGATCTTTTGTGTCGACTTCCCCAATATCGACTGCCTTAGTAGTTCATGGCAGTCGGGACCGACGGTTTAACGTGCTCTCCGAGGCACGGAGCAGGCGATAATTGTCAATCAATACGCACATAATTTCGAAATGTCATAACTTCCGAAAGTCAGAGGTGCGCGACGTGGGTTCGAACCTGAGACCATCTGCATTGTAATCTGTTGGTCCCACTGAGAGTCTTATTTCTTTAATTAATATAATTCTATTTTCAAGGACAAATAAAATATTTTATTCAAAACCTAAATTCGGTCAGAGCGCGTAATAGTTCGATTCCCTGTGTCAGGCCAACAGTGGCTTAAGGAGTAATTTTAGTGGTTACAGGGTGTTTTGTGGGTTCAATCTCCGCACGAGACAAAAGATTCTATGATCCACAAATAGCGGTTTACAAATAAACTAAAAGATACTATAAGATAGTTTAAACAACGGACAGTCAGAATGAATAAAGTTCGTTGTGTCCGTGTTTGAATGTTTATAAAATCTCCGTGACACTGGAAAAAGACAACGCCCGCATTAGGTATGGCCAAGAGTTGTCTTATTTATGTAAAAAGTAAAAGTAGGAAGTTTATTAGATTTTACTGTCATGAAAAGCTCAATAGGGGCCCAGAATTAGGAAGTTGGCGTGTGTTGGCATTTTACACTCCCGTGCCTCGATAAACAAGTATAGGCGTTAATCCAGGTCATAGACATGCTTTTCGATTTTTAAGCAATTTCCATGCAATGTCAAGTAACATCAAAATCGATTCAGCAGTTTAGCAGTTTAAAAGTAACAAACAATCATAACATTCTCAATAAATAACTCGATGTTACTATTCACTGATAGTATGGATACCGAATAAAACATACATTCATACATATTAAGCATCGTCCATATATTACGAGTATACCACAGATAGCCGCGGCGAATACAAATAAATAATGCAACTTGCCCGGCTGGTAATCGACGTGATTAAGGCAGCGTCCCTTCTCTGATCTACCATTATGGTTGTCTATGGCAACCCAGGTCAATGGCGGTCATTACTGAGCGTTGTTATAATAAAATGTTATGCGAGGGCATGTTGGCGTTTGCATAAATAATTAAGAAAGATTTAGTTGGGTAATGGATAATGTAAGATGGACGATGGTTAAGAAAATAAACTCTTAATCCTAACTCATACGGATACACACGGATGGCGTAGTGGTTTAAATGGTAGGTCGCATCTGCCACCGCGGCAAGTGTCGTAGATTTGAATCCCACACGGGATAAAAATTTGTGTGATCCACAAATGTTTGTTACGAGTCTGGATGATCTTTGAGTCCGTTGGTTAAATGTTTGGTAAGTCCCCCGCGATACAGGAATTATGCCTAGTGCGGGCATAGTCTTTTTTAAAAAGAAAGAAGAAGAGAGAAAGATTTAGTTGGATAATGGATTTAGTTGGATAAGTTGGACGTTGGTTAAGAATGAAAATTAACTACTAACTAATACTATTAATGCGATTCGACCGATAATCATGATATTTCGCATACACGTTGTTCGGAGAACATTAATTAAATTATACAAAATCTACATTAAGACAAACGTAGACGCGACCAAAATCTAGTAAAGAAATGCGTGTGTGAGTTTGTTTGTTTGTTACTCTTTCAGGCTTTAAAAGCTCGACCGATAATTTTTTTTTCTTTTCATTATGCCGTATCGCATACAGTTTGTCACGGGTACAGAATAGGACATAGGGTGAAAGGTATTTCAAAAAAAGGTACTGTTGTATCTAAGGGCAAAAGTTACTAATATTATAAATGTGTTTGTTTATTTGTAAACATGATCGACATGATTTCTTGCATACAGATAGTTTAACGGCCTGAGGGCGATATTCTTTTATTTCGGCAATCGATAGCAAAGCGATATATAACAAAAAAAAGAATTGTAAGCAACGCCGAATATGCTCTAAAAATATGTGAATTGGTCGGATATCGGGCTTGTTTTCAATTGTACTACTGCTGAGCACAGGCGTTGCCTCGAAATAAATACTTTCAGTACTCTTACAAAAATATTAGAAGTCCTAACTAATATTATAAAAGCTGATTTGTTAATTAGCTTACGTTTGTTTGCGAAAATTCACGATGATCGGTCGAGTAGTTAAAGCAACTACTCGATCGATATTATAAAATTACCCATACACGTTGTCAGGGGTTTAGAAAAATAACTAACGTATCCATTTATCCAGGAAAAAGTTTTGTTCTCCAGCGAGTGAAGCTGCTGGCATTTTCACGTGACGAGCTATTTTACACATTACATTTACCGAATATATGTAGATGTTAAATAATTTAGAATTACATCTTCAAAGCATTTACTTTACATACTAAACGATATCTATTCATCAGCAAAAAGCGAAAAATTTTCATCAAACCGCCAATTTATTTAAGAAAATTGTTTCGCACGACACATAACAGAGAGCATCACCCCACAACCCCACTTTAGATCAATGTTTGAATTTTTAAACTGGGCACAATGACACGCGGCCGAATAATAACCTATTTAAAGGGGAAAACAATCGACCTTTTTACAAAATTCAATAGGATTTAACAAAGGCAGTGTTTTGTTAAATAACATCTCGCTTACTCATAAATATTTATTGTGGTGGAATTTTTGATACGGCGCTCGTTGAGGGTACAAATTGTTCAGGTTGGTTTATCATTTGTGTGCTGACGCTTGAAAGGTCTTTACATATTAGAGTTTAGTCGCTGCGTTATTAAGGACTTTTTTATGGACATAAATTACTTAGATACAGATGGGAAGGTAAATGCAATGTAAGGATGCCGGCACTCTTACACAGATGAGCGTAGATATAGTAATTTAGTCTAAGTAAGGACTGGGTCTTTTATATAGTGCGTCTTACTTGATGGTAATAAGTCCTGGACATAGTAGTCGACTTTCAGCGTCAAGTAATGAATCTATTTAATTAAATAAAAGCGTCAGCTTTGCCAGAAATTAGAGAGATACAACGCTTGTTTTACGTTTATACTTTTGCGTTGCCGTGGTCTCAAGAAGGTTGAATGAGAAAGTCTGTTTGTGACCACTACCAGTGCTATCTGGTCGAAACCTGAAGTCGAAAGATTGCAGGTTTTATGCGTTGCCATAATGACATGAACGTACACAATGTTTAAAAGTTATGCCTAATAGTATCACCATGTATCCGACACCACCGTGCATTGTCTGAACATAGATATCGTCGCTGCGACAACGCTTCAAAACCATCAGTATGAAAAGGCTTTACGTACAGATTAATAATATATGCTTGCAAATCCTGCCTACCTGCGTATTTAAATAGGGATTAATTTAATTTACTAGACCCTTTTCTATATGTGTATGTTGTGAAATATTTTAGTATGAGATTAGCATTTATGCTGTTTTTCTTTTAAATATATGGGAAATAAGGATTAATTTCTTAGGGGACACTCACACACTCTCACTTATACTCACGCATGTGAGTGTATTTATGTAGGATTGTTCTCGTTAAGGATTAAAGCTGGGGGTTTCGCACCTTTCAAAAAACCTTTGCATATATATATTTTTTTAAACTTCTCATGTTCATAAAGTAATTATAATGTTCTAACATTGGACACAAAGAACACCAAGACTGAATAACTATATGTGGAACACACAAATAATTGCAACGTGGTCAAAACCACAATCTGTTTCTGTTCTTTTTATAAAATACAACTTCTGCACTAGAAATAATTCCTGTGTTGCAGGGGATTTTATAAGCATTCGAACAGCGGACACAAAGACTTGGAATAACTGTTTGAGGATCACACAAATATTGCTAAACAAAATTTACCACGTGGTCGAAACCACACTTTTAACACAAAGGCTGTGGCGAGGCAACCACATAAGTCACTATGCTTTCCGTGAATATATTTAAGTAAGCAAACACCCTAACAAAAAAGGAGATGATAACGCATTTAAATCATTTAGACGTTTTCAGAAAATAAATATTGCTTAGGTGTCTGTAGGGATACACATATACCTACATAGTTAGGTGCATTGTACGTCTCTGGCTATGTATATGTAACACGTCACTTACATCGTTTCCCACGATTCAATTTATTAACCAACAGTCTGCTTGAAACTACAGAAATTGTAATACGTGTTCGGATTATTATTGACGTTGTATTATTGTAGACAATTATAGATTTATAGACCTTGAAGTTATATACCTATGTATATGTGCGGCCTTAACCCTTTGTGTATTTGTGTGTGCCAAATATTGTGAAGAAATAATATAATAACATTACACTGACATCCGATCTTTTATTTATGCTCCATATAGCGAATCCTAAATTGGTGACCCCGATAAAGAATATTAGGCGCGAGTGAAATTCCGTGAAAATGAACACTAGTTTTTCAAACGTTCCAACAGTGAGACTGTTGACTGTTGACCGACAGAGGTCATGGCTATCATATATATATATATATATATATATATATATATATATATATATATCAGTATCATCGCGAATTCCTGAATTTTGGACAGACCAACCCTGTGTCAGGTTCATACGAGTTGAGTCTACCTTAGCGCCACAGAAAATGGGGGATGAGAACAAGTTCGATTTAGTCATCTCCCCGCAACCACTCATTTAGATCGTAGCTCAATATGTGTTTATATTAGTAATAACAACTGGTACCAGTAAATATATATCCATATCTATCATGAAGTTATTTTATTTGGCCGACCACAAGAACACATTACGTACCTTTTATCTATGCTCCTTATAGCGAATCCTAAAGTGCCCATTACCGTAAGAAGCAGCTATTTCTATTTTAGAACGGTTTATCTAATTAACGCAAATAGCTAGATAAAAGAGTCTCTGAACTTACAGACTTAAAAGCTGCCGATGACCTTGACCTAGCTCTTACAATCGATTCGTGTAGGCGTAAAAGGGATGGAACATCAAGACTTCAAAAACTGTTTACAAAAATTAACATGTTGATTGATTTCTTTAAATATATCAATTTACCACTTTGACCGCCACGATAAAAAGCAAAAACGTAATCCCGGCGCCTAGTTACGATTTCATCCTAAAGTCATGTAGTCGTGACCGTGGCTTTTTTTGCTCTGTCATGTATACATGACTGGCGGTCAAAAGGTTAATTAGAAATTAAATATTGTTAAGACTTATATATGTTAGCTATATATCGTTAATATTATTTTACTTTGCTAATTAAAAAGAGTTCTTTACAGTTTTAGGCAAATACTTTACTTTGTGTTTTCATAATTTTAAATTACCAATAATGTGTTTTGGGATTGGCATTGTAATTCATATAATAATAATAATAATAAAGTCCTTTTATTCCGAATCGCTACGGCTATGGCAATACATGTTTTCAAATTCATCCATTAAAGTATATGTATCTCGCAACTCGGCGTGCCTTCTGGCATAGGCCTCCTCCAGCTCTCTCCACTGAGCTCTGTCCTCTGCAGCCATACATCAGCAACAGCCATGGTCACGGTCCGACCGTGACTATGGCTGCTGAAAAGTAACCGAAACGTCGGGGAAAGAGTAAATATAAATAGATAGAATAGTTTAAATAATTTTAATAGCTTTAATAGTTTAAATAATTTTAATAGCTTATAAATTAGTAAAATTCAATAGTAGTAGTAGTGTAATAGTTTCAAAATTATGTAATACAGTGATTAATAAACAAAGCGATAAAAGCCGTATATAGTAGTTTAATTTCAATTAATAAAATTCGCGTACACAGAAGACAATATTATGAGAAAATATTATATAAAATAAATGTCAAAAAATAAAATGAATACAATACAATTATACATTAAAATTCAAAATTAAATATTTTATATAAATTACAATTAAAGAAATCAATTAAAAGAAACAATAGTTCAATTAAATTAAGTTAAAATTAGGTAATAATAATACAAAAAAAATATATGTTATGGCGTCTTAAAATTATTATCAGCGTGGACTATCAGTTTATATTTTCTTAGGTCAATTAGATTCAAGTCATATTTGAAACTAATAAGTCCGACCACAAAATTCTTTACTCATTATCCCAGAGTAACGTAGGCTAAAGATACTACGCAAGTAGCTGGAATGCGCTTCATGCGCAAGGTACTGGCGCGGGATACATGCGTAAGGTATAATATAAGGGTAACTTGCACGGGTATCTCGCATTGGTCATTTCCATGATGCATTTCAGAGTAAGTTTCTTACTTACGCATGTTACTTTTCATGACATACTGTTGTTACGAGCGTAAGTATAATATGTATATGAATTGAGATGTTTTAATCAGGAGTAGTGTTTTCTAAAAGCCTTTGAATTTAGTATGAAAACCGTTTGTGGCCGATAGTACTTATACTGGACTAGACTTTCTTAAAAATAAATGTTTTCTTAATGAGCTCAGTGGTAATTCAGGGCTATACTTTAGAATTTGCATAATTATGAGGCTTTCTTTCTAATTAAAAAGAATAAAAAAAAGGAATGAGGAGGAAAGTATTTTATTTTTGTCGTATGATAGGTATTTATTTTTTTATATCACTATAGACTTTTTTTATAAACGTTGCATTTTTGCGAATTTTGTGACATTTTACCGGGCACAGTTATGAAAATTATGTTGGGAATACCCAATAACATTTTGCCGACCCAGAATTTGAACCCGAGAATGCAGCCGCATTCACAGCGCTTTTGCCACAGGGATAATATCTATAGATATTATCTTTTAGAAAATATGAGCTAATATCGCGATCGCCAACTTTCTTTTTTTTAAGTTTCCACAGTTACTGATCATACTACCGACACAATATTGGAAAAGGTAAAAAAAATATAGAAAAAGAATGGCATAGCCAGACGCAATGGACTGGTGATTGTACCGATGCATGGTTTAATTGGTCGAACAAACGAACAGAACGATATAGCGTAACGATATTCGATTTCAGTTTAGTCTTTTTTACATTGGTTGAGTTTGACTGGTTGTAATAAAGTTTGTTAGTATTATTATATTAGTGACTTTTGAAATGAGTTACTGTGTATCCGTTGATGCCACCAAATAATTATTATATCTTGCGCAAAAATAATAAAAAAGTAAATTGTATTGCGAAGAAAAGATTACTTTTAATCTATTTTCACTAACCTATTTATATTTATTTTTCGTGTAAATTTAATACAATATTTTTAACATTGACATTTGACATTGAAATTAAAATTATTTATATCGATTTCATCACAGTTTATTTCAATCATTACTATTCAGATGTTTCTTGAAACTATTTTCACGAGTTTTTAGGCTACCGTGATCACAAGGAGAGGAATGTAGTATTCGTCTCAATTTTGACGATGTGATGACGACTAACACTCGATAAATTGTAACATAGCCGTTAGTATTCTTGTTTTTCCATTGTTATTTTCTTTCTCTTAAGAAAAATAAATGATTTGTGTAAACTCTTTACACAAATAAATTTTTAATATTTAACTAAATCTTAAAATTTTATCGTTTTCCTTTCACGGTTCAATATATATCAATAATGTTAACCTAACTAGCTGCCACTTATATAAAGGGTTTTCAATAAGGGTGGTTAGATGTTGAAATGAAATAAAACAGTGTGAGGTATTAAAAAAAATCTTTTGTTATTTGAAGGGCCCATGTATGCCATTAAGTGTGGAATGTGACATAGTTCAAATGTCCGCCTCGGTTTCTTACAGTGGCACGGATTCGAGTGGTCCAATTTTCAATGACTCTTCCGTATAGATCCGGCTGAATTTGAGCGATGGCCTGTGTTATGTTCACCTTTGTGACGATTGTGGTTTATGCGACTTCAAGAAACCCCACAAGAAAAAGTACGGATCTAGACGAAAGGAAAACCCTTTACATATGAAGCCTTTTATTAAACACCGTTTGTATCAACACATCTTGTTAATGGTCATTTTAACTTGGCACTTAGATAAACTATGATCTGGATATTTGATAAGTATCTTTGGAGCTTTTATCCCATTAATACATTGCCGTGGGATAATAATAGATGCCACTGCGCCGAATGTTGTGCGTTCGTCCCCACACGGGATAAAAATTCGTATCGTCTACAGAGTTATTCTGAGCCTGGGTGTTCTTTGTATCCGTTATTTGTATGTTTATATAGTCCCCCGCAACACAGGAATAAAAACATGCGCGGAAGAATTTTTCAAAAATAGCTTTATGACTTTCTTTTCTTTTCTTGTGGTTAGTGGCCAACCTGTTGTCAAGAGTTGTTCAAGCCGCCCGTAGGCCTCTGACATGGCTTAACGACTGCTGTCAATTTGGCAGCAACCGGGACCGACTTTTTATGTGCCCTCCGAAGCACGGAGACACTCAGATAAAATACCACTAAGCGGTCACCCATCTATAGACTGACCGCACCCAACGTTGCTTAACTTCGCTAATCGTTTACCAATCAGTGAGTGCAGCTGGCTATGAGTGCCTCAATAGTTTTATGTTATTTAACAACACGTTAAGTCTAAATTTATACTTATAGTTGGACTGCTCTTATTGCGGGTGAAGGGTCATTAGCCATATAAAATATAAATGCTAAATCGAATAAGGTTGTTAGAGGTTAAAGTCATAATATAATAAAACATGGCGACGCATTGAATAGGCTATTTGGTTTTATATCTTATTTCATATGGTTAATATGCAATAAATGTTTCATTTATTTGTGACTAGACATCTTTTGAAAGTAATCGTTATTTTTTTATATTCTTTTACAATTAGATTCGCTAACAAGCTGAACGCGTGTGTGTCTTCGCCTAACACTTCATTACTCTTTTAATTAATTATGCAACTAAATCGTTTTAATAAATTATAGAAAAGTAAATATATTTTTTATAAATTTTAAATAATTAACAATAAAAATTACAATGTAAAAACCATAAATTCTCTTTTTAAGACAGCGATTTTTTGTTACATCACTTTTTTATATACACGATATTCTGAAATACTTTATAGTTAACTTATTGGGGGCCAAAAAACACTTAGTTAAAAAAACATCTATATATTTATTATAGGAATAAAAAGACACTTACCTAATTTATCAACGAATTCTCTAGCTGAACCATATCCAATATTAGCGAAGAGCAGAAACAATAACACGTTCATGTCTATATGAGTTAACAATCACAGAATTATAAGACGTGTTCACCGCGCCGACTAATATCATATTATTTAAAAACACCAGCGCGGCCACAGAGAGTGGGAACATAGGTAAATATTTGTAATAGACCTTTCTCACAGTACCTAACTGTGGGATGGTAACGTGAGATGCAATAGAATGTACGCGGTATATTTACTTTTAAATGAAAATATTTTTATACGACTTTCTCTGAATGAAAATGTTTTGGTACGCATGAGGGTAGATGTTGAAAAACGCACTTCACGAAGGCGCTGCGGTGTTGTCATCATTAGCGAAACAGTGACCACTGACAGAAGATAGTCAAAATGTTATGAAATATAAAGGTAAATAGACTATTATAATGTAACGTGTTTAAAAATCGTTGTCTAATATTGTTAAATGTTCATTTTAATGAAATCTAATCTATTTTTTGCGCGGTCTATTGCATA
Source organism: Catocala nupta (assembly GCA_963675205.1). NCBI lineage: Eukaryota > Metazoa > Arthropoda > Insecta > Lepidoptera > Erebidae > Catocala > Catocala nupta. The sequence continues at coordinate 28,063,883 of OY776093.1, forward strand.
AAATATTTTTCTTGTATTTAATAGTATGTATAATTTTTACTTTATTCTTTTTATAACTTATAACACAACTTTGCAAGTAGAAGGTATTATTTATTTTAAGCGTTTGTTTGTGTATAACACCTTTACCCATAAACGGATGAACCGTAGCTCACGCAACAAATTATAGTATATAAATCTTTTTAAAATGCACGGATAGCATTGTATGTATTGCATTCAACAATTATTATTAGACGTAAATAGTATTATTATAAACAAATATGTATGTATTTAATTACAATAATCATTACATTCTTCCTTATTTACAAGGCAGGAAATAATTAACATTTATCGTCAGAATTATGTATTTATAGAATAAAATATTCGATAGCCTGACTGCACTGCATTGTATTTACATAAATTTGCTTCCGTGGTTCATTATTCGTTATGAAATAAAAAAATCTCACAGGAATTATTAATTATTTTTTGTGGGATAGTACACACGGCTACTCATCAAGTTAGACACCCTATATATGCATAACTACGCTACATACAAAATAGAGAATTGTTGGAAAGGGACGGTGCATAGTGGTGTCTACATATGTAATGGTAAGGATAGACCGTCGCGTCCCGTTCAGCGTGAATGTAACAAAAATATAACGCACTCTCTCGCACGATTTGCAGCGTTCAACTTCTAATAGTTCAAAGTCCAAACAGACTAGGTTGATGTGTCGCTGTGTGTACGTAGTCTATGTCACTTTTCGGTTAATAAACTTTATGAAAAAGCCTAAGGCAGGACAAACGGAGTCGCAGACTAGACGAAAAAATGTGGGATGTTTGTTTGGTATCTAAACCAAATAGGTTTTATTATATTCGTAGATTAGTTAAGACTGAAACGATAATTTCTTGTATATTTAGTCGCTTCATATTTTTTGTTACAAAGTTATTATTTTACAATTCGCAGTTACTTTTACCAAGGTTAAAAGTCAGATGGGCGATCCAGTGGTTTTTGTTTATGATGGAGGGTTGCAGTAGTCTTATCTATGGGTTAGTTTATTTCGAATTATTCGTTTATGCGAAATCTAAGATCGAATATTGATGAAATTTATCTGGGACCACCACCATCAGAAGTGATCTTGAAAATACATAGGGAAAAGGCCGATTAAATGCTAAGATAGATGACCGCCACAGTCATGTACATACACTACCGTCCAAAAGTTTGGAAGGACCCTAATTTTCGTCGACAGAAAAACTATACCGCAATAAATCCATCAAAAAACGTATTGTTATTGGAGATTAGTATTTTTACGACCGTACTAACAATAACATTTAACAAAAACACTAATTTCTTATCAACTATCCATTGTTTTCAAAAAAGACCGACACTCGTGTTTTATGACCACTCAAGTTGCGACACCGAAGTTTGAAGATTTCTTAAAATTGGCGCTTTTAAGCATTATTGTAGTAATGAGTAGTGTCTAATCTTCGGAATATGGGTATATTATTGCAAAAATTATCAGTTTAAAGTTCAGTGTGATTTGTGACGTTCATGTGATAGTTACAAAAGTTCGCAAGCTCATAAAATGGCAAAAAGGAAACAGATTTCGCTTGAACAGCGTAGTGCTATCTGTACTTTCAGCGAAGAAGGCTATTCTATGCGCCAAATCGCAGAAAAGGTCGGTGTTTCATACAAAGGTGTACATTATACTCTTGTACGAAAAAAAGCTACTAGAGGAAATCAAGACCGGAAGAGATCTGGACGTCCCAAATCTACGAAAAAGCAGGAAGATAACTACGTTGTGACGTTATTGAAACGAAATCGACGTTTAAATGCACCTTAAATTGCCACTACTTTAAATGAAACCCGAGAAAAGCCAGTTTCAATAACAACTGTAAAAAGGCATTTGCTATCTGCTGGTCTAAGAGGATGTGTAGCAGCCAAAAAACCCAGATTGACTAGTGTTCATAAAAGAAAAAGACTGGAGTGGGCCAAAACACACAAAAACTGGACAGTAGAAGACTGGAAAAAGTCCTTTGGACGAATGAGTCCAAATTTCAAATTTTTGGATCTAATAGATGAGTTTTTGTGCGCCGATCAAAAGAAGAGCGGGCTTTAGAAGCGTGTACTGTGCAGACTGTTAAGCATGGCGGTGGTAGTGTGATGGTTTGGGGATGCTTTGGTAATAATAAACCCGGCTATCTGATCAAAATCACCGGGAAACTGAATAAAGAAGGCTATCTGAAAATACTTGAATAAAATGCCATTCCCTCTGGAATTAATGTGATTGGTCGAAATTTTGTTTTTCAACAAGATAATGACCCTAAGTATTCATCCAAATTATGCCAGGGGTTCTTAGAGCAAAAACGAAGTGAAAAAGTTTTGCAAATTATGAAGTGGCCCTCACAATCGCCAGATTTGTCTCCGATTGAATTAGTATGGGATGAACTGGATATAAAAGTGAAGAACCCGTGTCCATCGAGTTCAGTACAGTTGTGGGAATATTTACAAAGCGAATGGAAGTCACTGGACTCCGAATACTTCAATAAATTAATCAAAAGAATGAGTAAAATTTGTGAACAAGTAATTAAGAATAAGCGTGGCCATTTTGACGAAGCCAAAATTTAACGAAGACTGTATACTTTTGTTCTTATTTGTACTGATTCTATTTAACTGAATGCTGATCTAAGTTTTGATTAAGATTTAAGTGTGATAAAGTATACTTTACACATATTATAGTCGTTTTAATTAAAATTACCCTAGTGATTCCAAACTTTTGGACGGTAGTGTAAGAATAATATTCCAGCGACTATATGACAAATTAAAGGATTAAATCGTAGCTTAGCGCCGAGAGTATATATATATATATAGCATATAGCTTTTGCTTTTTTGACATGGCAGGTAAAGGGTTAAAAAGAACTAATATACAATGTCTCTCACCTATATCCCCTAGAGACAGGCAGAGCTGTATTACACCTATTATGGTTTCAGGCCCATCCTGGTACCTATATTAATACTTAATATTTGTGTAAAATACAGTAAAAAGGGATCATATCATTATACCAGCTGTTCTGATGGTGTGTTCAATTTACCACGTCTATGCTGGCGCAACTTACCGGCTGAAGTAGATTGAGTGTACAGATGACGTACTGGTTAAGGTGATCGCCTTACCACTGCTATTGCGCCAAGTGTTGTTGGTTCGAATACCACACGGGACAAAACTTTGTGGGATCCACAAATGGGTGTTCCAAGTCTGTGTGTTCCTTGTGTCTGTTGTTTAGATGTTTGTAAAGTCTCCCACGACACAGAAATTATTTCTAGTGCAGGAGATGTCTTTTTAAAGAAAAGCAAAAGGCAAAAGTCAGAATAACAAGAGAACAGTGACGTCTGCGGTCAGCAAGCAAAACATGTAGGTAGCTACTAATTTTTTTTTTATTGCTAACATCGGTGACATTCGAGCTAGCGGCCCACCTGATGGTAAGCGGGAACCGTGGCTCATATACATGGATGTGTTTTCTTAGCATTACAGAAGCAATGTCAAAAAAACACAACCAAGTCGCTGCCTTCCGGAAGGAAAAGGGAAGTGGAGCAGGATGGGGTTTGGGAAGGACAAGGTGATTGGGCCTTCGGCGCTCTCACTCACCGAACGAAACATAACAGATACTCAAGTCAAACTCAAAGTCAAAAATCAATTATTCATTTAGGTCACAAAGTAACACTTATGAACGTCAAAATATATGGGTTAGTGAGTTTACTAAGTTACTGAAGCTACATTTAGGTTAGTTGCTAGGTTCAGTCAAAGGGTTGAGCCTATGAAAAGAAACCTGCAAGAAACTCACGGCCACTCTTTTAAATCGCCAATTAAATATAATTTCAGTATTTTACAACTCAGATTAACAAGGTGTTGCAGCCATTATGCCATATACTACTGACTATAAAAAAAACTAAAGATAATAATAACTTAATAATATTATAGACATTAAATAATTTGGGCTAAGATATATATATTAATATAAATCTAAAATAGGCAGTAAGATGGCATGATGGCGCATACACTTACACTTTGTGACAATGCAAAGGCAGTCCGTGACTAAATGCGGTTGTGCATTTATATTCTTCAATAATAATCAAATTAAGTAACAAGTTACTTGTTAACATCACAAATAATCACGAGGTACCTCTACATTACTAAATTGACTTAAAAGTAATACAGATCTTTAAATCCTGTATGCAACAAGCAACTAGTTCCATAAGTTTTTGTCATTTAAGTAGTCGTTGACTGAATAATAACCCTTCCGAATAAGTTGTATTTTAACGGCGCTTTTAAATTTAAGTAATGGTAAATTTATTATATTAATAGGTAGTTTATTAAAAAAACGTATACCGAGTCCCGCAAATGTATTGTGAACTTTATGTAAACGATGATATGGGCCTACTAACTTATGTTTATTTCTAGTGTTTACGTTATGGATATCACTATTCTTATTATATAAGTGAATATTATGTTTAATAAACATAATGTTAGCAAATATATATTGCGACGCAACAGTAAGTATGCCTATTTCTTTAAATCGATCTTTCAGGGAAACTCGTGGTCCTAAATTATAAATGCTACGTACTGCACGCTTTTGAAGAATAAAAATTGTCTCGATATCAGCTGCCTTGCCCCACAATAATATACCATAAGACATGACACTGTGAAAGTAACTGAAGAATACTAGTCTCGCGGTATCTACATCAGTAAGCTGTCTTACTTTCCGAACTGCATATGCGGCTGAGCTAAGTTTCCCTGCAAGACACGATATATGAGCGCCCCACTGAACTTTATGATCTAAAGTCAAACCTAGAAAAACTGTTGATTGTACGAAAGCAATAATTTCATTATTTAAATTTATATTTATGTTAGGACTCTTTACATTTGGCAATGTAAACTTGATACATTTTGTTTTTTTAGAGTTTAGTAGTAAATTATTCGACGTAAACCAGTTCAGGATGTGCGCGAGCGAATCATTAACACTATTTAAATTTGTTGTTCTTCTGTCTACTTTAAAAATAAGAGATGTGTCATCTGCAAATAAAACAATGTCACACAAATCCTGCACGAAGAACGGCAAATCATTTTCGTACACTAAAAACAGAAAGGGTCCTAAAATTGAGCCCTGTGGCACGCCCATTGTGACTGGTAATCCAGAAGATCTACTTCCGTTGATATCAACGTATTGTAGTCTATTGCTTAGGTAGGAACCAACTAAGTCAAGTGCAGTATCTCTGATGCCATAATACTCGAGTTTTCGCAACAGCGTATGATGGTCAACGCAGTCAAAGGCTTTAGAGAGATCACAGAATACGCCAATGACATCTTGCGAATTATCCCAGGCACTGAATATATGTCTTAAAAGCGTAACACCCGCATCTATCGTAGAACGGCCTTTTCTAAAACCATATTGATCTGCATGAAATAAATTATTTACACTAAAGTGGCTCTCTAATTGCTGTAATATAATATTCTCAAATATTTTACTAATAGCAGGTAATATTGAAATTGGCTTAAAATTACTAGGGTCACTTTTGCATCCATTTTTAAATAAAGGTATTATTTTACTACATTTCATTAAATTTGGAAAAATGCCCACATCAATGCATCCGTTGAATATTGCGGCTAGGTGTGGCGCTATATTAACAATAATACTTGCAATTAATTTTACAGAAATACCCCAGAAGTCGGCTGATTTTTTTGAATTGAGCGACTTAAATACTTTTATTATATCATACGGATGTACACATTCAAAACTAAATTGTGTCTTGCACTCTTCCACGCTGCCCCTAACCAAGTATTCTGCTCTACTGTTATTTTATGTCGATCTTTTGTGAGAGGGTGGTACTTCCCCGGTCGAGCCCACTCATGCAGTAACCAGCGTGGCCCTACCACTCAATTATTTTTCTTCAACATCATGCATCCCGTATGCATTATGTTAATATGTCCCTGTGTCATATACATATGCATTCCTCGTGTTTTACAAAATAAAAATCTTTACTTTAGTAGTATTCTCACAGTATATGGTCGCACCTATTTCAATACATGTTGTACAATGGGTCAGTAGACAATAGTAAGATTGTTCGATCAAGTGTGGCGGCGGCCTTGATGCGCTGAGAGATGAACTCATATGTGATGCTATTAGATGGAGTAACGACTTACTGCTTATTCTTTTATTAGAAGATAGTATTTATTGTCATATGGCGAAATGTAAAGGGGATAGGCACTGGCCTCTGCATGCTAGTTGAAACCTAACATTCTATGATGAGCACCAGACTATTCCGGTGAGCCCTGAGCCCTTATACAGTGTGTAACAGATAGGTGTGGTTATATTTAAATGTCACATAATATAGCAACCATAAAAAACAATACAATAAAAAACCGTGACAAATAAATCTGTATACATTATTTATCGACTTATTAATATCATACATTTTAGCCGATACTTACAGCAGACTCGGGTGGGTCGCGACCGCATGCGAAAGTGATTCGCGCGTGTCGTGGTAGGTTTATTCGGTATTCCGGGAGGTCCATTTTCATTTCAACATCTTTATTTACCCCGGTGAGTCCGACATAACTCCTCCACCCGCCCCCGCGGAGGAGTAGGCGTCAATGCATTCCACATGAAAAAAAAAGACGGGTGATCTCTGTTAAACCGAAAATGACCAGGTGCAATTTGGATAATGATATTATGATTAGTAATAAATACATTTTTGATCCATGCGTTATTTGTTACATATATTACGGGCCTAAAATATAACCACAATTTTTTGTTACACGCTGTGTACGCAAATAGAAAAAGTATATATGCTTCTTTAGTACCGCGTCCTAAGTTTACGTGCTATCATGAATTTCTAGATTTGATACTCCTAGTTTATATTTGAAATTTTGTTAAAATGAATACATCTTAGTAGTACACACAGCGACGCATTAACCTAGACAGTTTGGAAATTGAACTATTAGAAGTTGAACGCTGCGAATCGTGCGAGAGAGTGCGTTATATTTTTGTTACACTCTACCCTTACCAACACATCGACACCACTATGCACAGTCCCTTTCCGACAATTCTCTATTTTGTATGTAGCGTAGTTATGCGTATATAGGGTGTGTAACTTAATGTGTAGCCGTGTGTACTAATGTAGTTGATTATGTGCTACTATTGCTTGTTTGTATTTACTTTAGACTTTACTTATGTCATGCCAAAAATACACAGCTGTGCCCATTTGCCTCTTTAGTTGGCCCACAAACTTATATGCCACCAGTAACAATAAAAAATTATCACAATGCAGGTTCTGCTGAACGGCATTAGACGATACATAGATTAAATTTAAAGCTAAACTCCGAGCTACAAATCTGTGAAAACTGTATCAAAATCGTTTCAATGATTTTCACGTAACGCTGACACAAACAAATAGACAGACAACACTTCTAATACCTTTGCTTTAATCCAGACAATTCCAAGTAGTCGGAAATGATCCGTTTTTTAAAAAAAACATCCGCTGTCTATGCATTGCGGATGTTTTTTAAAAACGAATCATAGTTTTGTTACAGTTCTTGTAACATTATAAATTAAACTAGGACAAATAGTTGCGGTATAAATTGCACCGCAGTGCGGCGGCAAGTGGCAACTCTGCCATATATCTAATAATATTTATTCGCCACACTTATAATCAACGCTTGGCAAAGCGATATTTCAATCCAAGTTGCGCGGCCAAGTTGTTACCAGTGCAAATAACTTACAACTCGACAGCCAGACTTAGCCGAACTTCGGACAAGTAAAGATGGCGACAGACTATGTGTAAGACAAGACATTTATTTCATAACAAACTTACATTTGCATTGAAAATATAAATATCAGCCCTGCTGATGGGCACGGGCCTCTTCTCCAGGTAAGAGGAGTCCATAGTCCACCACGCTGGCCCAGTGCGGCTTGTCAGAATTCATATATTTTTGAGAATAATGTGAAGTACTCTCAGACATTTATATTTCCTCACAATATTTTCGTTCACCGTTAAAGCAAACGATAATTATCTATTTAATATGCACATATTTAACTTGTAACAAACTTATATTTGTATAGTAAATAGCTTAATGGTAAAATTGATAACGTATGTTATTAATTATTTAAATAATTTATAACCGCATAATATCTGCAGGGATAAATAAATAAAATAATAATGGCATATTCTGAAAGTCAAATAAACAAATTAAAATATAATATATATATCTATATATTATTATATACTGCACTATTTAATGGCTTTTTGTGAGTGTTTTCTTGGATAGTTCATATTCACAACAAGATGCGATACATGGTCCTGCAATTAGAATCTGGTTTATTTTTAGAATCAATGGCCATAGGCTACCAGGCCGGACCAGTGCAGCTTCGCACACTTCACACACTTTTTAGAGTACATTATGGAAAAATTTCAGATTTCCACTCGGAAAACTCGCAGGTTCTCTCACCATGTATTGCTTCACCGTTATATCGAGTGATTGTACCTATGTAATAATAGTTTCTGGTGCATATCATGATGGTACAAATATAAAAACCATTTCATTTCATTTTCATTTATATAAACTAGCGGTCGCCTAGTAGTCAAAATTCGATCAAAATTCCTAAGCTTGCTACTTTGTTTTCTTTATAACATATAAATAAGGTATAGGTAACCATAGTTACAAAAAATTGTACGACCTCAGACTAACAATGTTGAAATACTACGAACGCGATTCGACTGTGTTTGTCAAATGTATGGTTACACAACCATACATTTGACAAACACAGTGTGTAGTGTTTTCCATTAATTAAATGTATTTCTAATGCATATTTTATACAAATAATAGGATTCGCCCCTCCTTCTCCATATAAATTTTACCTGTGCCAAATTTCATACTCCTACGTCCGCACAATTTTTGTAAAAAGGGGTACAACGTTTTTGCTTCACGTATTAATATACAGATAATTATTGAATACGCAAATACTTCGAAAATGCGTGTCTTGGGATCCAACTCAAGACATCTACATGACAGTCAACAGTATCATCGCTTAGTATATACCTAATATTAAAGCGAATAGTATACTAAACGAAACGTAAGCATGATGATTAATGTAAAAGACATTAATATATTACAACGATGGCCGTACTTAGCTAAAGCCAGCATGAAATGGTCGGGCCCAACTTAGCCCATTGTTCAGCTATCCGTGGCTTTAGGCTGAATAACATATGCACACACATAAATACTAATGGATTACTGTTGCCTCCGTATAAGAGGCTGCTTTATTTTCATAGCGATTTAATGCTAAGATAGAATAACGGAGACGGCCGAACATAAGAGACCTTATAATGTAAAAATTTTTTTTGGTGAATACAATTTATTTATATACAATATGGACTGTACGGATGGTGATGTGGTTTAAGTCGTCGCTTATTGTGCCGAGTGTTGTGGGTTTGATTTTCATATAGGACAAAAAATATTGTGATCTGCAAATTGTTGTTTCAAGCCTGGGTCGTCTTTGTGTCTTGTCTTGGAATTGTTGTTCAGTACGCCGCGACACAGGATTTATTCCTAATGCGGGAATTGTAATTTTTAATTTTATTTTCATACTCTTATATATTTTGAAAGGTGAGTGTATTGTATCCATTTTGGAAATTCGTAGTCAAGTGCTATGTCAGTGCAGGCTGCGCTGCTAATGACAATTTCTAGACAGAACAACTCAATAACACTTTGCCATTAAACAGACGTTGTCTTGCCCGAATTTCGACTTGCCAGCGCCACCTACCAGGTTAAATGGTGAATGTAAACATTCTAGGGCCCAACTTACATACATACCCCCAGAGGGGTAGGCAGAGACTACGGATTTCCATTTGCTACGATCCTGACACACTTCTCTGGCTTCATTCACGTTCATCACATTCCTCATACACGCTCGCCGGTTTAAGGTGCTCTTAACCTGGCTTTTATCCAGAGCGTCCCCAAACTGATCAAGTCCTCCTCTCCTCTTCTTCTGTAACAGGGCACAGTTACAGAAGAATTATACACACACTAGATTTTGACCGCGGCCTTGCTCGCGTAAATGTAGGCTTGTTAATTTTCTATCTTTTGGGGACAGTACTATTTACTGGATGAAAGGTATCTGTAGCCCTGATTACGTGTATGCAAAATATCATGATGATCGGTCGAGTAGTTAAGGCGTCAAATTGTTACAAACATATTCACATTCGCATTTATAATATTGGTTAGGACTAGATTTTGCCCTCGACTTCGCTTGCGTTAATGTAGATTTATGTTAAGATTTTTTAGTTGCCGATGTGGTATTAACCTGTGAGTCTTCTTCGAAGAGGTTAATGAAAACACTATGTGGGTCTGTGTGTCTGTATGTTAGTGACAGGCGTAGTTCCGGAACCACTGGACCGCTTGACTCGTAACATGGTGTGCAGACACCTTGGAGTCATTCCTCGGTCGAGTTTGAATATGGGCTCTGTGAGTCAAAAGACCACCAGGATATAGGAGTTATTTCTTTCCATTACTTTTACATTTAAGACGAAGAGGTTGAATCCTGGGTTTTACACCCATCTCGTTCTGATTAGTATGATATAAAGCTAATACAGAAAACGAATGCTGTTTCCTCGCACCGTCGCCATAATACATCGCTACCTTTATTCGAAAGTAACTCTCGATTATACCGACGTCGGCGTCAGCGTTAAACTGTTCAGGAGATTAGCAACTTGTTCGCAGGGTGGGGTAGTTGTGACGTCACGGGAGCGCTCCCCAGACGTGACGATAACTTTCCCACTTACGAATGAATGGTATGCTGACGTACCTTTATTGTTCTGGAATGACAATCAGGGTGTAATTGTCTTTATTGTAAATTCAGATATTATATGATCTATAAGATTTTTATACGCTGAGTAATATTGTTTATTGAATATGCAGCAAATATTATCATACCATTACAAAAGCGAATGCAAGTTAGATTTTTTCGCTTTCATGCCTTAACTACTTGACCGATAATCATAAAATTTCGCAGTACCTAAGGAATAAAGAAGATGACATAGGGTTACCATTCATCCAGAAGAAAAGGCCTGGGCCCGAGGAAAAGAAATTTAATGACAAAATCTCCATAACCGTGAGCGAAGCCGTGGCCAAAGTCTAGTATTCATATATATAAATGTCATACTTAAATAATACACTTCAAAAGCCATAGGATTTCTAGCAGTTTTGTGCATTTAGAGCAGTGGATTCAACAGGCGACTACAGAAAATTGACCCAGGCTTAGTTTAAAAAAAAACGAGTTTAATTGTTACAAATCCACACGATAAAACTTTATTTTCCGTAATATTGTTACGTGCTGGGTTCGAGGGATAAGAATGTAAACAATATTAACGACTAAAACAAGTTTTATTCTAGCACACAATTAAATTTAAAATAAATTTTCCACTATTACTGCTTCAAACTCCGTAGCATTTTCGCTTCCGTCCGCTTTGATGAATACTTGACCACTTACGATTGAAAACTGATTTGGCGAGCGCTGGCCTTCCCCTTTTATACGCGGTTAAAGTGTATCCGGAGTTTTCTAGAAACGTCATACTCGATATGTAAACAATACGAAGATTCGAGAATGTGCCACTGTTCTCTCTACTCTACTCGTACGGCCGAATTACGTAGTTCCGTAGGTATTCAATAGACGGCGCTGTAATAAATTATTAGACGGAACTGCCGAGTCTTCCACACAATGCCGAGAGATAGCACTGGGTATAACAATATTGAAATTAAAAAATTTACACGGATTTTGTCGCGTTCTTTTTTTTACTTTAAAACACTTTTATTACATAATTTTGAAAACTCTAACACAACTATTATTGAACTTTACTACTATTTCAGCTATTTAATTTAATTACAACTATTTATATTTAAGTTTACACTTTGCCCGACGTTTCGGTTACTTTACAGCAGCCATGTTTATGGGGAGACTAAGATGGTAGTTGTCCCAATATAATGTATTATTTTCTTAATGTTCTTTTATATTTAAAAATCATCTTCTGTATGTATATATAGGAGATGATTTTTATATATATAACTAGCGGACTCGACAGACGTTGTCCAATCACACGAAAAAATAAATACTATAAAAATCCAAATCTAAACCATTCTCGAATCCACTTGAACACACACAAAAAAATTCACCAAAATTGGTCCAGTCGTTTAGGAGGAGTTTAATTACAAACACACGCACAGAAGATTCTTATATAAAGATATATGTATATAAAAATCATATTATATATTCTATACCCATTTGCTAGGTAGGTATACTATTAGTCTCCTAACTACTTACTACTAACGAAAACAAAGAAAAACCGATAAACCTATTGGTCGGATTCGGTAATCAACCTGAAGACCTACGATTGGTTCACTCATGAGCCCGACCAACAAGACAGTATACTTATATATCAATTAAATTGAAAAACAATCACTTAGTATTCTTCGAACGTTTAGAACCCTGCTTACACCAAAAAGAAACATCTGAAATTCAGTCCCGAACGTCAGCAACAGAAACAAAAGAAAAAATAACATCCGGATCGCCCGCGGCCGGTAAAATAAAAATCTATCAGCCAACGATTGTGTATGCATGGAAAAATTCTAATATTCCCGCTCGTGCCCGACCAAACTACAGGGAAAAAACATTAAAATGTACACTTGGAGGCATTTGAATAGGTTGCCGTAACCTTCCAGGGTTGTGACGTGTCAAATGTCAGAGGTCAGTGTTTTGGCGACACGATTTTTCTTTTTGTTGGAGAAACAAAGAGAAAATTGTTGTCGCCAAATTGTGTCACGTTTGCCTTAATAGGCATAGTTTGAAAAGTCTGTTAGAAAAAGTTACTAATGTATCTAATCTCTACGAGTTATTACATAAATAATAATAATGGTATATTACTGTCAATGGCCTAATAGTCGAGAACCTCGATCAACACCAGAGGAGTTTGAGTTAGGTGCTGGGATCAGGAGTTTGATTGTGAGGCGATTCCTGTTTCTGGACTTCTTATTTCCGGCAGCTTAGACCCTGTTCCAGATTCCAGTGGGGTACCATGTATATTTATATTTTATATCTATTTAAAAATATAATTAGTATTGATCATATTTAAATATAAAAAATAATATATAAACCCACTGCTGGGCACGCGAGTCTTCTCGGTTTGAGTAGGCCACAATCCACCCCGCTGCCTGGTTCAATGCGGGTTGGCAGATTTCACACATCTTGGATGATTATATCCTCCAGGAAATTTGTTAAATCCGGCCGTAATCTTTGTCCAAATCATAAAATTTTTTGCTCAAAGTTATCCAAATTTTAGCTTTCTAGGTCTATAGTCTGTGCGCTGGAGAGGCGCTGAAGAGTCAGTTAGTAAGTAAGTCAGGACATTTTTCTTATATAACACTAGCTATCCTTCTTCTTTTCGTGTGGTTAGTGGCCAACCTGTTGTACAGAGTTGTCTGTACAACAGGTTGGCCACTACGCTGTCGCCATGCCCTCCGAAGCACGGAGACGCTCAGATGAAATACCACTAAGCAGTCACCCATCTAAAGACTGACCGCACCAGTGGCGTAACGTGGATGTAAGCCGCCCGGGGCGGAATATTTTTTGCCGCCCGCTTATATATGTATAATTTTAAGTTATTCTAAAGAACTTTTCGACAAGAACAGTCATCATTATTGTGTATTGTGCAATTAAAATATTTACAAGATATTATTATAGATTGTGCAATTTTGCCGCCCACCTAAAAGTGCCGCTTGGAGCGGGCCGCCCCTGCCGCCCCCACTACGCTACGCCACTGGAACGCACCCAACGTTGCTTAACCTCGCTAAACGTTTACCGATCAGTGAGTGCAACTGGCTATCCTTTAGGAACAGTACTTTTTCTGGATGAACGATAGCTATGTCCTTTTTTGTACCCCTGACATTGTGTATGCGAAATTTCATGATGATACGTCGAGTAGTTAAGGCGTGAAAGTATAACAAACAAACAAACTCACATTTATTTATATAAACGACTAGATTTTGCCCGCGGTTACGCTTGCGTATATGTAAGTTAGGTAAGGGTAAGTTAGTAACCATACTTTTTTGTGGATGATTGGTATTCTATGTCCTTTTCTGTAAACTTGACAAGATGAATGCGAAATTTCACGACAGTCGGTCAAGTAGTTAAGGAGTGAAAGCGTACCATATCAACAAACCCACATTCACTTTCTACTTTTATATTTGTTAGAATTGATAATAATAAGTATAACATCAACCCTAACGATCGGAAGCCGTCGGTCACGTCGATATCAACTGGTAAGAATTTCAGTTTCATTTCTTTTGTCAGCATAAATGTGTTTCTATGAATTATAATCGCGTCCGGGCTTTGACGATACGCTCTTTGTTCCGAAAGTATTTTTAGCATTCGGCCTCAGATTTGTGAACACTTTGACGTTTTAACCAGATATATTTACAATGAGTCATGGTTTGATCAAAATGAAAAATACGTTTAGTACATAAGAAATAATGTTGCAACATGCACTGCTTCCGTCGTCTCTTTTTTATATATGCTTTTCAGTACCCTTTCGGCAATTATATTAAATATAAATGGCATAGAATACAGTATAATTTATTTATATTACAATAAAATTTAAATCAAATATTTTCGGATATTGGAAAATGTCCTTATGTTATGATATATTCTGACTGATAAGTCAGAACCATCTAACTCGTAGATCATCCTACTTGGTTGCAACGTGTTACGTTACGTACGTTGTGTTACGGGCATCTTATGTATTTTAAATGTGGCCGGAATGTCATATTTTAGTGCCTGATCTGATTATAATATTTTGAGTGCAAAAGCTCGCTACCGATGTTGATCGTTATTTGGTAATTGTATGAATGACCACATTGCTCCTGTAAAGATTACCTTCTTACCGAAAACTGTTACTGTGTTTCGCTTGGTGAGTAAGCGTACTGAAGACTTACTATAAACTTCTCCTGTTCCTTTTAGCCCATCTTAGATTCCTTTGCTTTATATAGTCGGCGATGCACTAATGATCAACATGGCATGGCAACCGATCATAGAGTAATTACTTTCTAGAAGACGGGCTGAATGCCTGTTACCCATATCAGCTGTATAATATAAACAAATAATATAAAAGACATTGTCCTATTTAATGTAATTACAACGAAAATTCACAAAATTCGGGTCTCCCATCTCACTCAGTTATTTGAATGAAGCTGATTTGATGGTCGTTTAATTTTGTTGGTAAACGACCGGAAAATATTATACCCTCTACTCTGCTTATAAATGTGCCTTGTATTTATACAATGTTTTGTCTCTCTCGATTAAATTTTATATTATTTGTGATAGAAAAGGATAGTGTCATGAACAGTATCATCGTTAAGAGCTGTTGCATAATCTTCTTTATAAGTGACCGTGACCATGGCTGCTGAAAAGCAACCGAAACGTCGAGGAAAGTGTAAACCTAAATATAAATAATTTCAATAGTTCAAATAATTTTATTAGCTTATAAATTAGTAAAATTTAATAGTAGTAGTAGTGATACAGTTTTCAAAATTATGTTATACAATGATAAATAAACAACGCGATAAAATCCGTATATAGTAGTTTAATTTCAACAAAAAAAGTTGTTGGTAATCGTAAGCTTTGGTAAGCGCATCACTTGAGTATTGGACCGATTCGGTTTCTTTTTAAATGTTCGTAATACTCTAAATAGCATTTAATGAGAAGTGATTAGAAGAGCTTCTACTCATAAAATTTTGAGAAGAGAACGTATGTCCAATAAACTGGTACTGAAGAGTGTTTACGCCTGTAGGTAAGTGTCATAATGTATGGTTTTTAAATGTTGTTTATATATTGGGGTATTAAACATGTTTAAATACACTCTACAGACTATAGTAAAAGTGTATCAGTTCGCTATAATATTCTTAAAGATGTATGAAGTCTGTCAACCCGCACTGAGCCAGTGGGGTGGACTATGGCTTAACCCTTTTCATTTTGAAAAGTGATCCGCACTCAGCTGGGGTCAGTTTATAAACATGTCTGATATTATTATCATTTACACTATCATCTCCTGTATGACACATGCGGGCGATGCCACAAGCAGAAACCAGTTCATTAATATTTTGACCACTAGTGAACATACTCTCGCTAAGTACGCACCTAACGAACCACATTGACCAAACCACACAGTTTGACAGATATCCTAGCTAATATTATACATGAGAATGTGTGTTTGTTTGTTTGTTACACTTTCACGCCTAAACTATTCGATCGATCATCATGAAATTTTGCATAGGTACACGTTGTCACGGGTACAGAAATGGACATTGGTATCTTTTATTCAGAAAAAGTACTGTTCGTTGAAATTAAACTACTATATACGGATTTTATATATATATAGTAGTTTAATTTCAATGAGTAAACAGAAGACAATATTATGTAAAAGTACTATTATTAACCTAACCTACATTTTCGAGAGCAAAGCCGTGGGCATAATCTAGTAGCCTCACCATTGCCGCCGCGCCGAGTGTTGTGGGTTCGATCCCCACACGAAACAAAAATTTGTGTGATTCACAAATGGTAATATCGAATCTAAGTGTTTTTTGTGTCTGTTGTTTTAATGTTTGTAAAGTCCACCGCGACACAAGAATTTATCTTAGTGCAGGAGTTATCTTTTAAAATAAATAATAGTTTATAAAACTAAAAACACGCTTTATTAAAAGAAACAAACTAAAAAAGTAGAAAATAATTTAATAATTTTAATGTAAAAAAGCGTGGGGTGAAGGTTATCAAAATATCTTAGAAAGCACCCCACGCTTTTTAACATTAAAATTATTAAATTATTTTCAACTTTTTAGGTCTTTTTTTTTAATAAAGCGTTGTTTAGATTTTTTAAACTATTATTAATTTTTATTTGTTCAAACTATTATTATTTATTTTTATTATTTTTATAAATTTTTGTATTGTCATCGGTCCTTGATAAGTATGCCAAATTTCGAGTTAATCCAACGTTTTGAAGGGGGTCAAAATCATGTTCAAAGTTTCCGTTACTTACATACTAACATACATACGTATGAAGCTAATAAAAGCGTGTTAAAAATGGACCACATTGGTCAAACCGCACATTTTGACAGTATAATTGAATAGTTATCAAGAACGACGGTTGACATAATCACCTATCCGTTAACCGTGTGTAACAAAGCCCCTGAACCATGTGCGTCGATCGATCGCTGCCATTAGGCTTTGAGTCGATCATGCGTGTTCACAGTATAATACCGTACGTAGGCGTTTAACATCACATATGTGTAAAGATCCAGTATATGCTTTTGTCTTCAGGTCTGCCTGCCATTCGTTCATATTGTGCTAGTCAAAGACTGATTGCGCAGATAGCGGCGTGGTTGAACTGACATTATGCCTTGTTGTAGGTTAGGTCTTTAAACAGGACAAATTGTGTAATCTATAAATAGATTTTTTAACTCCGGGCGTTCTTTTTGCATTGTAGTGTATTTTTACACGACTTGAGTATTGAATACTAAAAACAGAAAATGAGCAGTTATGCTCACATCGTTACTACATAGCGAAATAATAAGGAACTAAAAAACAGACCTAAATTATTGGCTATAATTATTTTCCAAGGGTATAAACCTTAAACTGTACCCATCTTTTAAAATTGTTACGCAAACATAAATTCATTTGCATAATTATACATATCTCTGAAAACCTTTTTATTAGGTACGTCCACATTTCGCCAACTATGATTCAATATCGATTGTCGACCTCGATGGCGTAGTGGTTAGTGTAACCGACTGCCACGCCTGAGGTCGCGGGTTCAATTCCCGCACAAGACAAATATTTGTGTGCATGAACATAGATGTTTGTCTTGGTCTGGGTGTTTATATGTATAATATGTATGTATTGACAAAAAAAAATATATATATGTATGTTTATCCATTGTCTAGTACCCATAGTACAAGCTCTGCTTAGTTTGGGCTAGATAGTGTTGTGTGTATGTTGTAGAATATTATTATTATTATTATTTGACGTTATATTCCAAACTCCGTGCTACTACTAGAAATGTATCAACAGAAAAGTCCAATGATTATATATTGACACTTGAATCGAACACAAGCTCTCATGGTACATTTATTGCCTTATTTACAAAAAATCACAACTCCTCCACTAGGTATTCTGTGTCGCGTTGTTCTTAACAAAAAACGGCCACAATTCTTTGTGGCCGTTTTTTGTCCATTCCAGTCACGGAACAACTTTCATCACACAAATTTTTGTCCCACGTGGGAATTGAACCCATAACACTCGTCGTAGTGGCGAAGCGACCACTTAACCAACTACGCCACCGTTACTACGAACAGTTATTTAACTGTTTATAAATATATACAGGTTGTCCGGTTATTAATGGGTAACCTTGAAATCCAATCCTTATCCATTAATTACCGGAAACCCTGTATACTATAGGGCTAGATATTATACACAAATCGTTACGAATAACATTAGTAGTCTTGTGTTATTTTGGAATGTGATCTGACGCTATTCGTATGTATAACATAATGATATTGTTTCTGCCTGTGAAAATGTGGAACTACCCTCGTCCCACGCCAGTCGTCGTAGTAAGCATCGAGTGTAGGCGGACAAGGCCCTGGCATTTTCCTTTCAAGTTAATACCTCCTAGGGGGGTAGGTACAAGGCTATAGTTATACCTGAAAAGAAATGTCAATAAAATTCTATTACCTAAGTGCGTTGCATAAGTTTTCGCTTATGTTTGTGGTCTCAAATCCGATTCAAGTGAAGTGTTATTACACTTTGTTGTTAGAAGTTTCCTAGTAGCAGTAAGGTTTCTGAAAATGAGCCTAGCGAGTAGTAAATTCCCTATTAGATGAGACTTCAAACTTAGCTTGTTTCACACCTATTCTCATTAGAGGTAGGCAGATGCTACGGATTTCCACTTGCTATGATCCTGGCATAGTCATCTTTTATTATTCACTCTGATTTAACTCTTCATGCACGCTCGTCGGTTTAAAGTTCTTTTAAGGAGTCTGCCTACTACCCCGTCTCATACCATGACCGTGCTAGGAACATGACAGACAAAAAAATATTCTTTGTAAGGAAATGTATAAGACTATGCCCACTAGACCGTTCCGTCACCGACCAGCAGTTCCTATAGCAGGGCGTATCGTGTTGCTTTTCGTGTCTGATACGTTCCTAGCACGGTCATGGTATGAGACGGTGTAGTGGGCAGACTCCTTTATCCTGGTCTATTTGCGGAATATTTCCAATCTTGTCAGAGTTTCTCCAAAACTAGGTGGCTGGCTGTGCAAAGAGATATGAAGGCAGTGCGAGCTATCTAAAGACAATGTCGAAGATAGAGCGAAGTGGAAGAGTAAGAGCAGGAAGGCAGACCTCCCAATTATGTGGGATATATAGCTAGACAGAGTGAGTGTTCAGAGGATTTTCTCCAAGGCTTTGTCCTTCTGTTGTCTCTTTTATATTAGCCTTGTATAATCCCTTGCATTTATTTTTTGTCAGCTGTTCATTCCAAATACTGAAAGGCTACACAAATGGCGTAACGGTTTAAAAGGCCACCTCGCCACAGCCAGTGCGCCGAGTGTTGTGGTTTCGAATCCAACAAGGGTGAAAAATTGTGTGAGTTACAAATAATTGTTGAGAATCTGGTTGTTGTTTCAATGTTGTCTTTTGCAACGCAAGCATTATGCTTAATGCATTAAAAGTCTTAATAAAAATGTTTGCTAATATAAAAACTAAAGTCTACTAACGTTTTTAAAGATATATGTATGTATAACTGTGAATCTATAAATGTGACAGTCTCTGTCTATACAATATCATAACCAATATAATAAATGCAAATATGAGCTTGTTTGTTTTTTACTCTTTCACGCCTTAACTACTTGACCGATCATCATGAAATTTCGCATACATAATGTCAGGGGAACAGAAAAGGACATAGGGTAACTATCATTCAGAAAAAAGAACTGTTACTAACCTGACCTGCATTTACGCAAGCGAAGCCGCGATCAGTAGTTTTCTTTTCCATCAGTTTTTTGTAATGTCCCACTGCTGGGCAAAAGCGGATCCGTCGGACTTCGAAATCACTGACCTTATGACCTTGAGACCCCTATATCTCAGGGGTCTTTTGAACCACAGGGGCCCATATTCAAACTCGACCGAGGGATGACCCCAAGGTGTCTGTACACCAAGTAACAAGTCAATCGGTCCAGTGGTTCCGGAGCTATGCCTGTCACTAACAGACAGACACACAGACCCACATAGTGTTTTCATTAACCTCTTCGAAGAAGACTCAGAGGTTAATAAATATTATCCAGAAAAAGTACTGTTCCCGAGTTGGTGTATATAATACTTACCTACACTTCTGCCTCACCCCTCAAGGGATATTTAGCTGTAAATGTATGTAGAGTGTAGTAAAGATACCTATTAACTGGGTGAATAGTGATGAACCGCGGTACTAATAGAAGGTTTCACCCTATTCACCGCAGGAAATAACCCGTAAGCTTTCTCGTAAACAGTTAATCACTCAACCTCGACCGCTTCGCTCACATACTCGGCTTTGTTTCTGTTCGGACTACGACGTTTAATGGCATTGTATCGTGTAGTAAACTGTGATAATTTATACTTTTGATCATTAAGATAATAAGAAACGGATATGTATATAGTTTCACGCCTATTATTAACCTGAAGGGGCAAGCAGAGCTGCTCTGAATCTGTATAATCACATACATCTGAACAGGTAAGCTTAAGTGTATCCACATTCCGTCGTCCTACGTAATAGGGGTAGCCAATTGTCGTCTACAGGACACAAGTACAGGCTTGGTGCTGTTATTGAGAATTCACAAACATATTGTCTATCTGTCTTGCGGCCTTTTTCTACGATCCGGGAATCAAATCCGAGACCCTACACACAGCAATCAAATTTCTTGACGATGCTCCACAGAAATACTTTTTAATTCCCACATAGGTAACTTTGAAAAGTCGTTGGTGCGTGGTGTAGGTGCGATGGTTGGTAAACATATTCTATATCTATAATTTGAGATTGAAGGTCTCTGAAATTGTCACCATTAATAAAGATATTAGTTATAAATGTGCCGTCACAGTAATTAAATTGCATGAAAAAGTGTCCACATTAAAAATAATAAGGTCACACGCATGCCTAACGGCCAGAAAAGTGATCACATTTAAATACAGTAGAGCGCATCTATGATTTAAATTTTGACTTTAACAATTTAAACCATATCTTTGATAAAAACTACCTGCCCATCATAAAATCTATGCCAGCCGCCGCCATTTGCAATGTAACACTCCATCATAAATAACCATAGATGGCGGCGGAGACAAGTAGATTATTTCCTTATCACTTTGTCTCGCGAGGCGGCGGTAACAATCTGCAATGAAATTAGTTATATCCGCCGCCCCGTACTGCGATACGCGCACCTACGAGCTGCAGAGTGATACGTTATCTAGTTATTTGTGAAATATACAGGGTGTCCGGTAATTAATGGATAACCTGGAAATGTCATATAGTGACACTGATGGCCGTTCAGAAAAAATATGAAAAAAAATCTATCCTAACTACTACCTGAGATATGTGTTTTTTTTTAATTACCATGTATAACTTTCTTGTATACTACGACCATAAATGAATGAAATCCATCGGTTTTTGTTGTTTTATTATTAAACACTAATTATGCTAATAGATAGACAGTCAAAAGTATGCTATGCTAATATAGCTTGCACTTTTTAATATATATACATTCTTCTTTTCTTTTTTTCTGAACGGCCTTCAATTCTACTATAAGACATTTCAAGGTTATCCATTAATTACCGGACACTCTGTATATAAGTAGAATTGTGCTAATGGTTTAATGGTTTTATACCTACCATGTATGAGCATAGAATCATGTCTGTATAATATTCTTAAATGGGTAGACAGTGTTTGAATACAGTTCCATCACATTATGTAATTTATTAACATTTAATAAGATAATTTCAGCACTATGAATAATGTCTGTGTCGCGGGAGACTTTACAAACGTTCAAACATCGGACACAATGAACACCCAGACACAGACAACTATGTACTTACGGATCACATAAACATTTTGTCTCTTGTTGTAATGAAACTCACTTGGCGCAGTGGCATCGGTGAAGTAACACCTTTAAAGATCTGTCACAAATATATAATAATGTGTTGATGATAGATGTTGTCATCAGGGTTCCAGCTCATTGCAGGCGAGCCGTTGCATTCTTTTCGTAACTTTTAGATAAAACACTTCACTAGGTCGAAATCGAACCTTAGATCTCACAATCGTATCGTCGTTGTATTTGTAATTATTCGTTATCAACAATACAAAAAGCAACCATAATGTATCTCCAAGATATCAGAAATCTTACAAAGATTTTTTGCAAATAAGGACACCATTTTTTTGTAACTATGAATAAAAGCTCTCCATTTTGCCTTGTGTGATTAAGAATAGGCTTGAGCCTCGTCTAACAATAAACCACTATTATTAACTGGGAGTGTATCGAGGGTATTGATACAGGCTTTGTCTAGACGAATGCTAAAAATAGAACACTCAATATTACATATATCGTATACCTTTGGGGTATAACATTCCTTGAAATCAAACTACCTACTGTAGACGGGTACGCGTTGTTTATTTAACACTTTATATAATTTAGAAACGATTACACTACTACTGTTAAACTTTACTGCTATTTAAGTAATTAAAACTATTTAGATTTAAGTTTAAATTTGCCGGACGTTTCGGTTGCTTTTCAGCAACAATGTTTACGGGAAGGCTAGACAATAAAATCCGTAAATAGTAGCTTAACTGCAATGAATAACATTCAAGTAAAAATAAGATAATGCTATAGAGTAATATTCTGTTGTTGTTCTCTTTCTAGTTACCACTTACAAGTCTATAATAGTCGGTTTTTAATCCTGCTTGTTCGTGTATTAATTGGGATAATATGCGTAGTCAATTGTTTATTACCTTGATTTGGGAGATATAGCTATATATACGTATGCTATATTTGTTACGAGGTACATATAAATAGTTATGTATAAATGTTGTTGGTATATAATAAAGAAATGCCTATCTCCTAGATATTGCCTTCGCCTTCGTCAAAGTGATTCCCACGGGGACGCATACTGGGATAATCTACGATAAGTTCCATACGTGTGCTAAAATTCATACTAATATTATTAATTTTAATTTTAATTCTAACCGTTAATCATTTGTTGTTTTATAACTGACTTGTTGCTACTGTTGAAACTGTTGTTCTTTTTCTTTTTTTAATTAATTATTGTATTACATCTTCGAGCTGATGAATTGCCAATGTTATGTACGCCATTATTGTCACGTGCATCAGGCCATAAATTAAATAGTATAAGTTATTTTCAATGATAAATGTTTGTGATGTGGCAGTACTTTTTTTTAAAATTAAAATTAAATTAAAACGCTTTAGGTAAAAAAACGGCCAATCATTTTCACAAATTTAATAATCGTGTGCAATAAAAAGAATGATGTGTACCATCTACTAATAGAATGAAATAAATTTATACGATTTCGGTATGTTTCATAGTATTCTAGCTGAACCAAACTCTGATACAGCTAGAATATTATATTATACATTTAATTACAGTGATTGTTATTAGTAGCTATAGATTAGCTATGCTATTGTTGTAGTAGTTATTTCTTTTTTAGAATAAGGTACGATGGGATTGACATTGTCATTATTTTGTACAAAAATCGCTTATAATAAAAAAGACAAAAAAGATGAATTGAATATTATTTTAGTAATATCTGATAGCATAATTTATTCATATGTAAAACACTGAAAGGATTTTGATGAAATTGGATATGGAAGCAAGGCTGAGAACAGCCTACATTCTATATGAACTTTATGAATTTCATAAGGAATATCTACGATATCTACTATATCTAGACTGTCTACGGCTGTAGACAGTCTACAACTTAACACACTCATAAATTAACGCTTCTTAAAGCTATTATGCACCATTTACGACCATAATTCATAAACATAAGGGGTTAACCGACAAACTATCACACAGTAAACAAAGCATCTACATAGCAAACCTACTGAACAAATATTGTTCTTTCTCTTCCTCCATTCCTGTGTAAATAAGGCTATGTTCTGGAACGATTCTGTCACCGCAAACCAATGAGCCAGTGGCAGGGTAAGCATACTCATCAACGTCCCGGCCCGACGCGGCTGTCGTACGTAAATTGCGACACATATATTACTGTCAGAGTACATCTCTGTTCTACCCCTACCCTGGATGGAATAGGTATATACCGAGGCGGGATTCAAGAGGTAATTTATGCGTGTATTTTGAGATTTGATTTTGACTGATTGAGATGTGTGTTTGAAAGGGGATGTAGATTAGCGCTGTTAGGTAATATTGCAAAAAAAGAACGGGTTGTTACTAGACGGATCTGTTATATTTAAAATATGCTTTTTTAAATGCTGTTACTTTGATGGAGAAATATTGTTTTTATACACTAATATTAATACGCGAAGAGAAATGTTGAATTTATTTTTATATGTTTAATATTGCCTGCTCGAAGTGTACCTAACTAAAGTTAAATCAAGAAGGAGTACAAAATGAATACCGATCGAATTTCGACTACCAGGCGGGTACTAGTACCTATTAAATGTTTATAGTATTTCCAGGATTCTTTGTTCGATAATATGTTTTTTTTTTCTAAAATATGTTACCTATCTAAAGTCTGTAATATAAAGATTGAGTCGCAAACATTCATCAATACTAATATTATAAAGCTGAAGAGTTTGTTAGTTTGTTTGCTTGAACGCGCTAATCTCAGGAACTACTAGTTCGAATTGAAAAAATCTTTTAGTTTTAGATAGCCCATTTATCGAGGAAGGCTATAGGCTATATAACATCTCGCTACGACCAATAGGAGCGGAGCAGCAATGAAAAATGTTGCAAGAATGGGAAAATTGTCTTATGTGAAGCAGACGAAATTGTGCGAGTCAGCTAGTATTAAATAAATAGATGAACTGCAAACAGCGATTTAATAAGTACTTTAAGTTTTTGTGTGTTATTTACGAGTGTTGCATAGAAATAAAATTCTCCTTTCGTGTAGCACAATCACTTTATTTATTTTGTACAACACGAATACACATTCTTACAGTGGTGTAATGGCGTTCAAAGAGAAAGAATAGTGTTGTCAACCTCTAAAAATATAAATTGGTGGTAATGTTGCCAACAGTTTTAAATATATAAAAACTAATATTTGTACGTTTCCCGTCTGAAAACGCGGGTGTCGTTTCGCACGTTTTGTAGTTTATCTCTGTATTATCCGTCCTTTACCATGCATCCTATTAAAATAAAACTTTGGTACGTATTAGTGTCCGTAGGATGTAAAAGCTTCGCTTCTTACCTGGAACCTAAACACATCTGATGACATATGGGAGTACCCACCCCCTGCAATGCATTTATCCCCTGTTACCGGAAAGGCGTTTAGGGCAATAAGTTATAGTTTACTGGATGTGTTATTGGCTCCTGTTTGATATACGAGAGCTAAAACCACATGCCTATTACACAGGTTATTTGCTGAAATACAGCGCTTCTAAAGCCAAACGGAATGTAGGATTACGAGCAAACCAAAGAGCAAATACGGCATGCTCTGAATAACCACACATCTAGTTAAAACGTACCTTGTTGATCGTGAACATAAGTTTGCGATTGGTGAAGTCAGTCTCGACCAGTGGTCAAACCTGATACCTAGCCTTCAACCGCAAACAAAAGTACATACTTATGTACTCCTCTATGGCGTAGTGGTTAGTGTAACTGACTGCCACGCCTAAGATCGCGGATTCGATTCCTGCACAAGTCAAACATTTGTGTGCATGAACATAGATGTTTGTCTTGGTCTGGGTGTTTCTATGTATAATATGTAAGTATTTACAAAAAAAAAGTATATATGTATATTTATCCATTGTCTAGTATCCATAGTACAAGCTCTGCTTAGTTTGGGCTAGATGGTGTTGTGTGTATGTGATAGAATATTATATTATTATATATTATATTTATTATTATAATATTGTCTTATGTTTACGCGAATGTTTAATGAATAAAATGAATGAATCATTGAAATTAAACACTTTATACGGATTTTGTCGCGTTACATTGTTTATTTTACTTTAAACACTTTTATTACATAATTTTGAAACTCTAACACTACTATTATTGAACTTTACTACTATTTAATTTATTTAATTTAATTAAAACTATTTATATTTAAGTTTACACTTTGCCCCGACGTTTCGGTTGCATTACAGCAGCCATGTTCACGGGGAGACTAAGATGGTAATTGTCTCTGCGACTGGTTTAGAACAAAACACATTTGAACTCTTCAGCTTCATATGTTAGTATAGATTAGGCATCCATTGCACTATGTATAACTAGTTATTCCTAGGGAAAATAATTTCTTCTGGATGTAAGCTACTCTTTATCCTTTTCTATACCTGTGACAACGGATATGTGAAATTTCATGATGATCGGTCGAGTAGTTAAGGCGTGAAAACGTAACAAACAAACAAACTTACATTTGCATTTATAATATTACTAGATTATTCCCGCGGCCTCGCTTGCGTAAATGTAGGTTAGATTACATTGGTTACAGTACTTTTTTCTAGGTTTATAGGTACCCTGACCTGGTGGTGGTGGGCTTTGTGGGCCTGCCCGCCATTCGTTCACCACCAGGTCCGAGAGGCGGCGTGCGTGTTCCCACGCGCGCCTCTGTGTCGAGTCCGTCTGTGTCGTGTATGCGGAATTTCACGATGAGCGGACGACTAGTTACAGCGTGAAAGCGTTACAAACAAATAAACAAACTCACATTCTTATTTATAATATTAATTAGGAAGTTAAGATAGCTAGAATTCTTATGTCGTGGGGGAATTAAAACACTTTAACACTTTTATAAATACTGTGGGCACCTGGTGATATTAAAAAGTTTAAGATAAAATAAATAAGTCAAACGACTCGCATATTTACCACTGAATAAATAATCATGTTTCTTTCCTTAACTCTCTCGTTAAAAGTTAAAGTAACTTATGGTAAAAGTTTAAAAGTAACGTTTTACCAAGTTTTACCTTGGTGTCGTAAATTACCCGAGCTCTGAATACACAAACAATAGGGTTTGGGGTCAAAAACAACTCGTTAATTCTGTTCTGAGAGGGGAATGTAAAGTTTTATGCCGGTTTTCTCGGTTTCTCTATATTGTTTTTGTGTTATGAATACTAGGTTATATATTGGTTAGTTGGGCATCAAGTTTATAAAGTAAGCGCTGATAATGAGTTTGCGAAATTTCTCGGCTTAGTAGTCGTTTCGCACGAATTTGTTCGCACAAATCGTGCAAATAGACACTTCTTTAAAATAATTTTTTTTTGTTGCCGTTTCGCTCACGTTTCCCGTCTGAAAAGGCAGGTGTCGTTTCGCACGTTTTGTAGTTTAATAAGAACAATATCAAAATACAGTCGTGCACAAACTAATTTCAAGTGCATATAAGTAATATTTATATGTTCCCTCAATAAAAGCTCAGTTTTATATAAGTAATATGGATATGTATTTTAGGAAATGTTTTGTAAGAAAGTTGTTTTAGAAATATTTTTTTTTTTATTGGTGTACTTTATTTTGTTTAAAACAATCATCGTCGTGCGCGAATGTACAATACTTCTAATTTTATTAGCGTAAAAAAGAAAACGTGCGAATGGACACTTGCGTTTTCAGACGGGAACGATTCGCACGAAAATATATTCAATATGTGCGAAACAACAACAAAAAAAAATTATTTAAAAAAAGTGTCTATTCGCACGATAGGTGTGTGCGAACAAATTCGTGCGAAACGACTACAAACAAGCCAATTTCACGTAGTGGTTTATGTGGTCACCTCCCCATCATAACTACGCCGAGTGTTGTGGGTTCGAATCCCATAAGGGACAAAAAAATGTGTGATCCACAAATGATTGGCTAGGTGTTGAAGTTCCCCACGACACAATGCGTGCGTGAGTGGTCTTTTCTTCGCGTAGGTTTAATAACATCTAATGGCGGCCTCGATGGCGTAGTGGTTAGTGTAACCGACTGCCACGCCTGAGGTCGCGGGTTCGATTCTCGCTCAAGTCAAACATTTGTGTGCATGGACATGAATGTTTGTCTTGGTCTGGGTGTTTCTATGTACAATATGTATGTATTTACAAACAAAACTATAGTACAAAATATAATATAATATAAATATATTACAATATAATATATCTATGTTTATCCATTGTCTAGTACCCATAGTACAAGCTCTGCTTAGGTTGGGCTAGATGGTGTTGTTTATATCATTGGGTGGGAGAGGGAACACCCCAGGTTTTTTTAGTGGGTATCCCAGCACTAGGCTGGTGAGTCCCACCGGTGCCGTCCGCTAGCCGGCGGGTAGAGCATCAAAAAAAAAAAAAAAAAAAAAAGATGGTGTTGTTTATATGTGATAGAATATTATTAACGCCGGCTATGCTTTAGGTCACAGACCTTGATCTTATTGTCTACCAGGTTCTAATAGGCTCTGAACTCACAGTCAATAACACTTTTCCCGACTTGGGCACAGAACCCGAGACTTCAGAATTGAAAACACAACTAAGCTAATTTATGCTACTGGACGTATAAAGTATTCTGCCAGATGGCGTTCATCAAAACAAATACCCATAAAGAAATAACAAATTTGAATAATATTAATTCAGATTTTTATATTAAGGAATTATCATACGATTAGCTACCGCCCGTGGTTACACTCGCAAGAATCATATCGCAACGTTTACTGGAATAATAAAGTGTATCATTTGTTAACCGAGGCTAAAGTCTGTCTGTATGTAAAGCTTTAAATCCGTATATATACAGGTGTTCGGTAATTAATGGATAACCTTGAAATGTCTTATAGTAGAACGGAAAGCCGTTCAGAAAAATTTAAAAAAAAAGATTATAAAATTATAAACAATATATACATTAAAAAGTGCAAACTATATAGCATAGCATACTTCTGACTGTCTATCTATTAGCATATTTAGTGTTTAATAATAAAACAACAAAAAACCGATGGATTTCATTCATTTATGGTCGTAGTATACAAGAAAGTTATACATGGTAATTAAAAAAAACACATACATATCTCAGGTAGTAGTTAGGATAGATTTTTCTTCATATTCTTTTCTGAACGGTCATCAGTTCCACTATAAGACATTTCCAGGTTATCCATTAATTACCGGATACCCTGTATAGTAGTTTGTTTTAAATTAAAACATTTTCTTTCTTTCTTTTATTTGAATGTAAATAATTTTAGCGTAAACGTAAGACAATATGATTCAAAATCAGCACAGGTTATGTCAATCTTCTATTCTTCTTTTTTTCTGAATGAACTGTATCCTATATCCTTCTATAACCCTGAAAACGTGTATGCGAAATTTCATGTCGATCGATCGACTGGTTAAGGCATGCAAGCGTAACAAACAAACAGAGTAACATTCGTATTTATATTATACGTTAGGATTAGGATTAGATTAATTTTAAAATTAAAAGAATATAAATATATATATATATAACATATATATATATAACATACACACAACACCATCTAGTCCAAACTAAGCAGAGCTTATACTATGGGTACTAGACAATGGATAAACATACATATATTTCTTTTTGTAAATACATACATTTTATACATAGAAACACCCAGGCCCAGACAAACATCCATGTTCATGCACACAAATGTTTGACTTGTGCGGGAATCGAACCCGCGACCTCAGTCGTGGCAGTTGGTTACACTAACCACTACGCCATCGATGTCGACAATTAATTTTGTCATCAAAAAAGAAAGTGTAGGCAGGTAAGATCGTTCTTAATTATTTTTCTTGTGGCCGTAATGTTGTTGGAAGTTACCCGTTCGCAAGGGATCTTGTAATAAACCCCATCATTACCAGTTCCAGTTTCACCCTTGCCTTTCTGTTCGTAAATTTATCACGGTGATACTCGGAGACCTTTGTAGGTAGATTTCTTCGCGTTCACAGGCAGTATATCTACATATAAGTCGAGATTGCGTAGTTAATATTGTTTATAGTTTACAATAGAAACTACAACAAAGAGCAGATGAGACAGCGTGCTACGCTGCGTGCGAGCTAGACAGCATGTGACGCTGGCGCAGGTTCCTGCTATGATAATTCGCGCATTCTTCTGTGCCCTACAGGCGCATTTATGTGCTGGGTTGGTGGAGAATAAAAGCCAGGAAGGATTCTTTCTTGTAGATCTTCTGTATTTGGAGTGTTATACATTGAAATTAAACTACTGTTTATGGATATTATCGTGGGTTATTTAAAAAAGAACTACGTTTAGATAATTTATTATTTGTATATAAAATGTCAACGATTGCTACTTCTATGAACTTACAAGTATTATTCGCTTGACTAATATTGTACTATTAAGTGTTGCACATATTCTATCGCGCTAGGAGGTCGTACTCATTGTTAAGATTGCCCCGAGCGTAAGACGTGGTTGGACTGAATGACAGAGCTCGATATTCAAATCGGCGCGCGGCCGCCATAGTAAAATTGTATGGAGGATTTGAAGTGCTTTTTTGATAAATATTTATCTTTATTGTCAACCAATAACTTAAATATTTGGAACGGACAAATTGTAATATAACTATTTATGTTTCGTTTAAGCTGTAAAATAGGATAGATTTCTACTGTTATAATCTAAAAATCACGTGACACGAGCTTACGTTTTTGCATTTTTCGTGCTAATTTACGTAATTTTGTAGGCGAAAATATTAATTATTTTAAGTTTTTTACACGGAGTAATTGTAAACACATTCATTGTTATGGTAAATGTATATTTTATACTTGTATTAAACAAAAAGTGTTGATTTTATCAACTTAACCGTGACCGCCTGTTTTGGCACATTTCGCTCGGCGCAGACTTAAGGATCCCGATCGGGTTCGAAACTGACTACTTCGTTGGTCCGGTGTCATAAGGTAGCTTAGCGAATACATTTATCCTTACTGTGAGATTTCAAGGCGATTTTTTAACTAGGATAAAGTGTTATTAGGTCTGTCTGTTGATAATCAGTATCAGCCCGGCGAAATTTAGCGGTGTTCACTCTTTTAAAGCCGTTGCGCCTGCATTTAATCTCTCCCTAATCTAATCGGATTGGCGTATCATTAAAGGCAAAAATAATTGATTAATTTCGGCTACAAGTTACACTATTGAATGTCAAAGTTTTGTGGTTGGTAAGTTTAATGAAGTTTGTGAGTTAACATCGGACTGAGCGTGAGAGAATAGAGAGTGCACTTGTGTTGGCACACACGCTTGTGCACTATAATATCGCCTGCGTTGATAGCTGATCTCCGGTAACATTGGCCGCTGCGACCGAAATTCAGTATGGAGAATATATATGTATAATACGAAATTAACGCGATATAAAGTAGTTTAATTTCAATGTATAAATATATAACAGTTGCGTAAGCTAAAATTATTAATTGTTTGTTTGTTACGCTTATACGCATTAACTACTCAACCGATCATCATGAAATTTCGTTTACACGTTGTCAGGGCATCAGAAAAAGACGTAGCATACGTTTCATGAAGAAGTAAGTACTGTTACTAATCTAATCTAAAATGGGTAGGCCTTTGGTGTGGGACGCAACTTGTGTCGACACCCTTGCGCCATCACATCTTTCTAGCAAAGCGGGTTGTGCTGGTGCTGCTGCTGTATCAGCGGAGACGCTCAAACGGCGTAAATATCAAAACCTTATTGGTGAGTACATATTTGAGCCGTTTGGTATTAAAACGCTGGGGCCATGGGGTCCAAGTGCTAGGTCTGTTTATAAAGATCTAGCTAAGCGGCTCATCGACGATTCACGTGACCAGAGAGCTGGTATTTTCTTTGCACAAAGAATAAGTATTGCCATTCAACGTGGCAATGCTGCCAGTCTCCTGAGCACGTTGCCAATAGACGACAATGTGGAGGAATATTATGATGATTTTTAATTTTGAAGTTTTATTTTTCTCTTTTGTTTATATATTTTGTAAATAATTTGTGTTTATATTATGTTAATTATCTAACACATATTTACGCGAGCGAAGCCGCAGTTAAATCTATTATAATATAATACGTATTGAAGAGTTCCTTACATTTTGACCTCGAATAAAAATATCAGCATGGATAATCGATTTTCTTAATGTGTTATGTGTTGTTGTGTATAATTAACCATAGAGATTTTATAAGTAAAAACTGGAACTAATTAATTATAAATGCTTGTAGAAATATGTCAAAACACACATAATTGGCGTTTGACACAACACCTTATTATATAGACACGATAGCTTCTTACTAGAGACGCCTGTCAAAGACAACTATACACGCGATACAAATAAAGTACTTACTTATATTGACGAACTGACGGTAGCCTGTGGACGTCAGCTCTCAGCGTCGTCCATTACTCGTCACAAATATTATTATTAAGTACTAGCTGTGCCCCGCGGTTTCACCCACTCAGCTCTTAAGGGTCGTAGTCTAAAATTATATTGCCAGGAACCCTCCTTCATTAATAGGAATACTAAAATGTATATAATAATAATGATTGCTACTTTTAGAGTTTAGCGCGTTTAAACAAAAACAATATTTAATTATTAGCTTTCAAAATTATAGTGCATACATAATCTGACGTTTATATCCCCTAGGGGGTAGGCAGTGGTGTGCTATACCGACATTTCGCCAGCTATGCACGTGAGACTTAATAAAGTTCCACGTAACCAATTGCTGTCCACTGGGTGCATTACCGGAATCCGCGTTGCGAATGAGAATTTCCTTAGAGCAAAATCCCATCACCCATTACAACCCGGGAATCCAACCCAGAACCTAATCACAGTTACATACACTACTGTTGGGCTACCGAGACAAAAAATATAAATAACACGATAAATCAATACTTCTGTTTCTTTTACCTTCAATTCAACACCTTTGGGTCAAAGTAATCCCATCAAAAACTCGCAACAAACCCAATAACCAACGAACAGATAATGTCTGTTGTGATAATCTCAGTTAACTGAACTCTCGCTGCAAATTAACGACATGTCGGGAGATTAACTTGCCCCTGAAGTTTGGACATGGTGGACAAAGTTTGATGTCTGTAATGAAACGAGCGATTATTACACGAAATTATTATGGAGGGATTTTGGTTTCGTGTTTTGCTGCTAAAATATATTTAACCTATGGTGTCTGACCGCCGGTGTTCCACAGCGGTCCATGTGGTACACCGGCGACGCGTGTCTGACCAGACACCATAGGCTTTCAATTAAATCTGGCTTTACAACGATTGATAGGTTAAAGTCAAAGGTAATAATCATTTATATGTTTAAGTCACAAAGGAATAAGGACCTCAATTTTTGTGAGTTAGTGCAGTGTTTATGGCAGGTGATTTTTTATTAACACAAGAGTACACGCGCGGGCTACATATGTAGCCCAGGGTATTATTACTTGTCATAACTTACAGAAATCTTGGGCTTTGACCTTGAGTCTCTAGCCAAGTTCTCATTGGTTGTTGTTCGATGCATCCAGCTAAACTACTGTTGAACTTGCCAGAAGCTCCTCAAGAAGGAAACATACCAATACGAGGCAGCGTTGCACGCTGTGTATTCTCTAGCAGAATAAGATATCGCCGCACAAGAAAACTTGTTCTAAATGTCACAGACGTATTTGCACTGATCATCAAGAACTAATTTGTCCTTCGTATGATGAAAATTAATTAACTTTGTTTGTAATATAAAGTAAAATTTTAACCCAAAGTGGATTGATCTCAAAATGTAATCATCGTTTTTTTTTTTTTATTTTGTGTAAGAGAATGTTAATTTTTGTTTCTAAGTTGATTAATTAAACTTCATTATAATAAAAAAGGTGTTTAATTAGAATAAACTGTTGAAGTCTTTATAAAATAAGAATTTTAAAGTGGCTATAAGTATAGCCCTAAAATTTAAACCCAAAGTTGATTGATCTCAAAATGTGATTTTGTAGTCTGAAGTTTTGTTACTTTTTATTTTGTGTAAGAGAATGTCAAATTTTGCTTTTAAGCTGATTAATTAAACTTCATTATAATAAAAAAGGTCTTTAATTAAAAAACTGTTGAATTCTTTATAAAATAAGAATTTTAAAGGGGCTACAAGTGTAGCCCGTGCGAGCATTCATGAGAACTATAGAGGCGCGTACCCTAGTGTTAAAGATGGCAATGTGCCCACTAGGTACCATTACTGTATCGCAGGAGTCTTTACAAATATTCAAACAACAGACACAAGGAACAACCAAACTCGGCAGAACTGTTTGTTGATCACACGAACTTCTGTTCCGACTACGATTCGAACCCAAAACATTTGGCAGGATAGCAGTAAGTAGCTGAAAGCGCCGAAGTTCTGATCACATGTCAGCCCCTTTCTTCTAATGACACACTTCGCTCTATTGCCTTCAACTTAAGCACATAGCTTACGGTACTGCTTGCCATCAGACTGATCATTTGCTTATTAGCCGCTTATTTCATTTACTGAAAACACAGCCACCTCCAGCGGCAGTGACCGCTTACTATCAGGTCGGCCGATGGCGTTTCTACCACCAACGACAGTAAAAAAACGGTTCATTAGGAAAAGGTCGGAGATAAAACACATAAAAAATACAGTCGAAATGAGAACCGCCTCCTTTTTTTGAAGTTGGTGAAAAATACTACAAGCTATGCTTAAATCTTGCTATTATAGCCGTAGAACATGAAAAAAGTGTACTTTTAATATCGAGTACAATGTATAACAAAACAGTGGCGGCAATCGTGTACACAATATTCTAACAAGCCAGCATATTCTATAAGAACATCAACAAAAACCATATTCTCTAATAAAACAAAGTTGCCCGATCCTCCAAGAAACTCAAATAGACTCGAGAGCCGAGGGTAGATGGAAAAACTTATCCTGAACTTGGCCGAGCTTGGTGCACTATCATATTTCCTCGGGAGGAGTCACAATGGAAATTAGTTTCCGACACCTTTTACTTGTTAGGAAACTTCTTATGAATTATATTTTTATATTTTATTGGCTTTAGAAGCTGCCTTGTTACCGGTGTGTATTATGGTTAGTACCTATTATACCTAGGAGTGGCTGCATTGCATAAGGTAATGCCAATGGGGTAAAGTCGGGGTGCCATTTTCTAATGGTGTTAGCATAAGACGCAAGCAGTTAGAACGGGCTACATGTGCAAGCTGTTTGGACAAGACGCAAGCAATTAGAACGGACGACATGCGCAAGCTAAATTCGCAAACTAAATGCGGTAGTAGTATTTGCATACGGTGACGACAGGCGCTAATTATACGGAGGGATCACATGCGTAAGTTACTCATGCCGGTTACATGCGCAAGTTAATCATGTTTCCTCGGTTAATTTGGCTGACTCGGTGGCTCTGCTGTAATGTAAGCGAGTTGAGAAAAAAAAGTATTCAGGTTAATTTACTTATCTTTCTCAAACAAATTATTATTTACTTAACTATACTCTTTCATTGACGATATACCTAAGCTTGCTACTTATCCCGCCCTCCCCTTTCCTATCCAGAACAACGCGTGCTGGGCTCAGATGCCATCCTTACACGGTGGAGTCGACTAGAGTGCGTACCAACAAGTTTGGGTCCTCATACCTCTGCCGAACGATCAAGGCATGGAATTCTCTGCCAAGGCAGGTGTTTCCTTCTTCCTTCAATCCTGGGTCCTTTAAGCGGGGCGTGAAAAAGCACCTTCTCAGGCCGTCAAAGTAGAGACCTCAACATCGCCTCGGCTGCTATGAGGACGATGTGGAGGCCACTGCTCTTAGACCACACGACTGCTTACCATCAGGTGGAGTGTGGTCATTTTGACGAGCAAAATAAAAAAAAAAAAAAAAAAAAAAAAAACTTCGTTTTCTTTATAACATATAAATAAGGTATGTAACCATAGTTACGAAGAATTGTACGACGACGTCAGCCGAACAATGCCGAAATACTACGAACGCGATTCGACTGCTTGTGTCAAATGCATGGTTGTGTGCGTGTAGTGCTTTTTCATTAATTTAATGTATTTCTAATGCATATTTCATTAAAATATTAGGATTCGCCCCTGCTTCTCCATATAAACTTAAACTGTGACTAATTTCATACTTCTTCGTCCGCGCAATTTTCGTAAAAAGGGTTTCAAAGCTTATGCTTCACGTATTAATATGTAGATTTTAATGCACTGTGAATGTGCATGCACCCTTAAGTATGTGAAATACGCATACTGTATTTTTTATGAACTTTACATACTATAATTTAGTTCCCTAAAAACCTGCCGATAGGAACACAAAACAGTATTCATTAAACTCGGCACATGAGCGCGTCCGTCGCGACGTGAACCCGACGTGGGTCGACGCTGTGTCATGCGAAGTAATAAATAGTTCCCGCAAATCACGTACCGACCTTCAGTCACTCATCATGGCTTTGGCAGAACATACAAGTCGAAGTTTGGATGGGTTACATACTTGCATAGTCTCACGACTATCCCTAAGGGTAGGTAGAAGTGTATTGATTCGTCTATAAGCGTACGGATACAATGGTTTTAATATTGTGTCTCGAAATAAAAACTAAAGAAGTATTGATAGCGAAGACCGTTGAACTGCTACGCTAAGGTCTCGATTTCCTAAGGCTCGAGATTTTTTGATGTTAAGCTTATAGCTTAATAAATTGTTCATTATCGCTCGTTTAAAAGGCGATGGAAAACATCGTGAGAAAACCTATAGGTCTGTCTCATAAAGATAAAGATAAAATTTGACTCAACATGTGTAAAGTCTGCCAACCCACAATGGGCCAGCGTAGTGGAGTTTCGCCTAACCCTTCTCATACTGAGGAGAGGCCTGTGCCCACCAGTGGAACACTTGATATAGAACTGATATTATATATTGTATGTGAGGTCTACCGGATACATTGCTAGACTCTGTACTGTTACTAAGAACATATTGACACAAAACCCAAAAGCTATTTTCCCGACACATTAAACCTCATGCAGAGTATGAGTTCACTGCCGCAGCGTCAATGAGCCAGTCATGTATACATTGGATGGTCTTTATTAAGCATGGATATATACATATACCTACTAATGCCTTAGTCCTGTTTTTCTTTAAACTGGAAGGTTTATTTTTCGCTGCTGGTGGCAGACGAGCTAACAGTCCACCTGATTGGAAACTGTTTTCCGTACCCTCTATTACGTGGTATTCAATCCATAGCTGGCGTGATGTACTATCGACTTCAGTGACGGATGACCACTCCTAAGGTTAAAATCGCATAGCAGGCCACAACTACGACCTTTTTGTTTGAGTTTTTTTACAAGGGTTTTTTTTAAGGGCGGCGTCACTTAAAGTCAACATGTGTAAGCGAAATTTTTTCTGAAATGGTCAGCCCTCGCTCAGGACGATAGTACAGTCATTTGTAATAGTGCATGGATACCTTAAGGTCCAAAATCCTGTGAACACTCGAATTAGAATGAATATGAATAAACTAGATGGCTTGTTTTGTAAATATTGCAACGCGAACTCATTTTAGCAAATAGGTGACAATTTTAAGAAATTATAATCTCAACCAAAAAGACACTCGAGCACAGGGACAGAATAATGTTTGCGTACGAATAGAATAGCGAGTCATTGAAAGTATCTATAAAATAAACTACCCACTATAAATTCATTTGTAATTCTTTGCTTCTATTTTTACCCTGAAATGTGTACTTTTTTAAATAAACTATTGTGAATCGAGATTAAAAATTGTATAAAGTAAATTTATCAAAATTGAGTTATTAAGAAATCTACTTTTCATTTTATAGTAGTACACCGCCATCTATTGCAATATGAATAAACTACTTGACAGTTTGTGTATCGATTTCCGTTAGATGGCGTCAATTACCGGCTTATACCATTTAAGACATGGGTATGCATTTTTGCAGCTCACTGTACACGTATAATACACCCCCACCTACCCATACATATGGGCGTGAGACTATTTTTTTATTTTATAACAGTTACTCTCTGCACTACAGGTTGATATCTCAACACGTGCAGTGTCAGGTTTAACAATAACACATTTTTACATGGATAAGGAAAATAAATATATACATTAAAATTAATATTAAATGAAAACCAATTCAAAATAATAACACAATCAATAAATATACCAATAATTAGAAGCCATATTAATACACAGATTATATAAAATTTCAATTTTAATATAATACATGAAGTATATATATAAAGATTATCCACAGCAACACAGCACGGTTCTGTTCACCATTATAAACCGTATATTTTCCCCAGTACGAGCAAGGGACGTCCGAGTTCATGTATAATTTAATGAACAAGCTCGCGCCGAGACCCTGTCGCTGGCGGTTTATTAAAAACTCTTGTCACCGTTATTATCAGCGTTTTCACTGAGTGTGCCGGCAATATTGACCTGGCTGGCTAGGACATTTTAAATCCAAGGTTTATGAAAGACTTCCAGCAAACCTCGACTACGCGCTTTTCTTGAAAATAAGCATTTATCTATCCCAGGGATTGAAACTATATCCTAAGCATATCTTATTAAAATCGGTTTAATGATTTAGCCTCGAGAAGAGTATAAACAGACAAAGTTAATACAATATTAATTGAATTAAATACTATTAGTATGGGTCTACAAATAGTTTTATACTGACGTCGAGTATTTTAGTAATTTCATCTATCTTGACATATTCAACAGGAAGTATTAAAGTAAGTTCTGGAAATTAAGCACGCATAGTTATACCCGAAGGGATGGTGAGAAGAGTATAACACCTATATTTTAATGACTATATTTTTAGATCACACAAAAGAAAGTCCGTGATGGTTTTATCGTCTACCGCGGATATTACTGGACTCGGTGCTACTATTGAAAAATTTACCAGTATAAAAATCTAATTACACTTTGCTAAAGCTGGGAATCGAACACCAATACGATCTATTTATTTATTTTAAAGAAACTACAGCTTTTTTACACAGTTACATTACATATTTACTTAAGACTAATTCTAAGCCAATTACAGAGTTCCATGACAATCGAATTCATGAGGTAGAAAATTTAGATTTCTAAGTTACACAATGAGTTTAATATAATAAGAGTACTTATCAAAAAGACAGTTATAAGTAACAGGAATTTACGATCAGGTCATGAATAATGCTATTTCTAAATCTACTTTTAGATAAAAAGAAGATATCAATTTCCCTGCATCTATTGTTGTAAGTAATCGAGCTATAATTGAGTTGATCGCATGCCTATATTCGTACAAACTTGATTACACAGGAATAACAAGACAATAATTTTACAATTAAATATTCAATACAAGTACCTATACATATGGATTACTATCCCCATATTCTAAAAGCACAGTACATCTTTTACCTCAAATATCGATACGAATACCAATATCGATAAAAAACACAAACTTTTTAAAAGCAAATTTCCCTTTTCCTAAATCCCCTTCTACAAACTTGGCACTTCCAAATTAAAAACGGTAGATTAATTCTGGAATAATCTGTAGCACATCTTGCCTTTTTCTTTTACTTTCAAAGGATTAACACTGATGTCTTTATGTTGTCGGCTTTAAAAGCAATTAAAAGTTTCAGTTAAGATAACTTTTAGTTGGAACCGTGTTTGGCCCGAGTGAGGGTCGGTCACGATTTGTTTGTTAACAATATAGTAAGAAACTATTGGAATATTACAAAATTTAAATTATTCGAATTTTGAAGTAAATCGAAATAATCGATACTCTGATTCACACTATCCTCCTATTCCAAAATCAAGTACATCTCTAACCCCAAATACCGATACGAACACCAATATCGATAAAAAGGCACAAACTTTTTAACTTTTTCCATTGTGACACTTTAACGATGAAACTTATTTTCATCAAATCAAGTTTCGAATATTCGATTATTACCTTTCGAATTAAAATCGGTAACGGTGCGAGATCTCACAATTCTGAAATATCTAAAACATTTTTTGGAGCAATTGCACATCGCTAATAGAAATGCCTTGCTGACACAACTGTAGTGCGAGTAACTGTTACGCGAATCGTCATCGTCTCGGATTCGATTCGCGGGTAGAGTAAATTTACTGTCAAGAAATGCGGCAACACATTACCTGCTAAATGCCAAAAGTCACGCCTCTTATTCGTCACTCTAAAATACGACTATTTTCTTTCACACCTTGTGTTATATCTCGAATCAAAACTAAGATTACCAACAGAATGGAAACAAACGCTAAAATGGAGTCGTGTATAAATAGTCCCTACGTTGTGGGCACCGTCAACACTATTAATAATTCGATCAGTCTTCCTCGCAATTTACTGCACTCCGCCGTAATTGTGTAGCTTTTTCTTAGATAATAGTGCACTTAATTATCCCGTAGAATAATCTAGAATGTTTTATTGTTTTGTTCTAGAAGAAATGCACACATTTTGAGAAAGAATATGTTAGAAAGTTAGTGTTAATGTATTTCTGAAACTACTTCGTTGTACTTTTAAACGTTTATTGTTGACCGTTTTAGATTCTCGATTCGATTCGATGTTTTTTTAAATTTAATATCAATCCTGTATTCAACTATTCTACTGCTGGAGACGGGCCTCGAGCCTCCCTCACCGTGGGAGAAGGGATAGGCCATAGTCCACCTAGCTGGCCCTGGCAGACTTCACATATCTTCGAGAACACTATGAATAACTCTCAGACAAGCAGGTTTCCTAACAATGTATT
Source organism: Catocala nupta (assembly GCA_963675205.1). Lineage (NCBI taxonomy): Eukaryota > Metazoa > Arthropoda > Insecta > Lepidoptera > Erebidae > Catocala > Catocala nupta. Next base: position 28,104,842 of record OY776093.1, read on the forward strand.
CCTTCGCCGTTAAAGCGAGCGATAATTAACTATTTAATACGCACATAACTTTGCAAAGGTAAAGATGCGCGCCATTGGTTCGAACCCGAGACCTCAACAAGGCAGTCCAACGGTCTTCCATTAAGCTAACGCTGCTGTATGTATATGTTTATTCATATATTGATTTATTTTAAATGTACTCACAAGAATAGCCTCCTATAACGTTTAAAATAATTAATGACGAAATGTGGGTGTCATACTGCCTACCCCTCCAACAACACACAGACGTGATATTCTAATTTATTATTATAAAATCCGAATGTGAGTTTATTTGTTGGTTTGTTACGTATTTACGGTTTAACTTCTCAACTAATCGTCATGAAACCCTTAATATACATAGAACTGGTTGACTAACTATAACGCCCCACGTTGGGCGCCAGTCTGACGTAATAGTTAGTCAACCAGCTTTAGAAGCGTGGTTGACATAGGAAGTGAACTAAGCGGAGATAATTCAAACAATATTCTACACGATCTAAAGATTTTTATATTTGATAACAATTTGTACTAGTATACAAACACTTTTATAGCAAGCAATAAAGACTAGAAGTTAGATAGAAAAACCTGGTTCTAAGAGGCTTGTTGCGTGGTCTTTAATAATAAAGACCACTTAACTTCGCGATGGCTGTACAGCAGAAGCGGCAAGAACCAGGCGCAGTCGCGTTTTTATAGCGGCTACCACCGGCAGCAGGGGAAGAGGGACGCCACCTCCACTCTGACTCGCGCGCAGCTGCCATGGCGCGAGCGGTCCGCGTGACAACCTTTTAAACACATTTTAAAATTTAAATATTATTTTGGCCAAAACGAAATAGAATTTCTGGAGCTGGGAGAAAAATGTCATATAAAATTATAAATTTATCGTAGTTTCGACTGTGCGGGTTTCTAATTTACTTTTTAAGAGTACGTTACTAATAATAATATCCATTTTACAGTGATCTGTCCAAGTATTATTTTGATATAAGGGAAAGACATTAGAAAATAAATCACATACATTGAAGCCTATCGAAGCTCGGCACAGAGAGATTAGAAAAGATTTTAACAAAATAACTAAAAGTTGTATACATACAGCCACAAGCTGCAGGAGTCGCCGGAGCTCGCTACTTGTGGCCGCGTTTTGTCTCTTGCATCGCGCGCACACTCGGCCACAGTAGCTGGCTTCTTCTCGGCGCCCGCGTTCCCACAAACACAGATCAGTCTTGCTGCATGTACGCAACCGAATGCACGTCACGATGTGGGCGGCTTTCGATGTAGATGTTATTAGTCAAAAGTTTTTTAGCCAAAAGTAGCGGCTAAGTGGCGGCGACTGGAGGCCGCCAGTAAGCCACTAGCGGCTGCGATTGGTGGCTGCGTCTAGTAGCTCGACTGAGCCACTGGTGGTCGCATTTTGTGGCCACGACTAGTGGCTCAATGTGCGGGAGCTCTTAGTAGTTCTAAGCGAGCGAACCCGCTGACAAAAGCAAGTCTAAACCAATAACATAAATGCAAATGTGAGTTTGTTTATCACGCTTTCACACCTAAACTACTCGACTGATCGTCATGAAATTTCGCATACACGTTGTCAGTGGCGTTTGCAGTTGTCACTGTCAGGCGTAGATTGTATACAAGGGGGCGTCTCTAGTACAAAGCTAGCGATTCCCGTGCACTGTGGTTAAAAAACTAAGGGTAAGTTGTGAGGTAAAATAGGTCACAAATACCGGTAACTTAATCCTTGCGTGTTAAAGACAAATCAATAATCCCCCTACTGCATTAAGTAATACAGGCCTCGACTGCAAAGAATAATATGACTCCTTATCAATTCGCCGTGGGTCGTTCTATTACGCTACTAACTTTTGCTGGAGATCAAATTTGTGTAGACCACGTGTTAAATCCTAACTTATCTATATACCTATTAATATGTGAAGCAAAAACTTAGTACCCCTTTTTACGAAAATTGCGCGGACGGAGGAGTATGAAATTTGGCACAGTTAAAGTTTATATGGAGAAGGAGTGGCGTATCCTAATATTTTTAGAGAATATGCTTTAAAAAATACATTAAATTAATGTAAAACACGACACGCACACAACCATGCATTTGACACACGCAGTCCAATCGCGTTCGTAGTATTTCGGCATTGTTCGGCTGACGTCGTACTATTCTTCGTAACTATGGTTACATATACCTTATTTATATGTAATATGGGTAAAATTATAAAACAGTAAAGCCTAAACGATCAAACTTAAAGTTTTAATCAATTATTATTTTATTATAAATGCGAATGTGAATTTGTTTATTTGATATAATTTAACGCCTAAACTACTCGACCGATCATCATGAAATTTCGCACACACGTTGTCAGGGGAACAGAAAAAGACATAAGGTACCTATCATCCATAATCCTTTTTCTCTCGTTTGATTTTAACCAGATTTCAAATGCTTGTATCTTATATATTTTTGAGTAGTTTTCAATATACCATTTATATTTTATACATATTATAGTTTGGTTAATATAAGTGATTGACTTAAACTAATTATAAACTAGTTTTCCCTGCGGTTTCACCCGTGTAAGTCCCGTTCCCGTGGGAATATTGGATAGATGTAACCTCTTCGAAGAAGACTCAGAGGTTAATAATAAAACATTGTGAGTGCACTATCCTATTATATCACGTTATCAACATACGTCACATACAAGCCAACACCTATACGTACATGTATATGATCATACGTGATAGACATCGTGCATCGACTCAAGTGGCAGCCTCGCGGAAATAGTTCAGACAGTTCGACTTTAGCATTACAAGCTAGTTAGGCGGTATTTCGTTCTATCAATCTATTAAAGCAGCTTTATAATTCGGCTGGATAATATTATGCATATATTATTAAATAATATTGTCTTATGTTTACGCGAATGTTATACATTGAAATTAAACACTTTATACGGGTTTTATCGCGTTGTTTATTTTACATTAAACACTGGTATTACATAATTTTGAAAACTCTAACACTACTATTATTGAAATTTTACTACTATTTATTAATATAAGCTATATATTTTCTTTTAAACGTTTATTGTTGACCGTTTTAGATTCTCGATTCGATTCGATGTTTTTTTAAATTTAATATCAATCCTGTATTCAACTATTCTACTGCTGGAGACGGGCCTCGAGCCTCCCTCACCGTGGGAGAAGGGATAGGCCATAGTCCACCTAGCTGGCCCTGGCAGACTTCACATATCTTCGAGAACACTATGAATAACTCTCAGACAAGCAGGTTTCCTAACAATGTATTCCTTCGCCGTTAAAGCGAGCGATAATTAACTATTTAATACGCACATAACTTTGCAAAGGTAAAGATGCGCGCCATTGGTTCGAACCCGAGACCTCAACAAGGCAGTTCAACGGTCTTCCATTAAGCTAACGCTGCTGTATGTATATGTTTATTCATATATTGATTTATTTTAAATGTACTCACAAGAATAGCCTCCTATAACGTTTAAAATAATTAATGACGAAATGTGGGTGTCATACTGCCTACCCCTCCAACAACACACAGACGTGATATTCTAATTTATTATTATAAAATCCGAATGTGAGTTTATTTGTTGGTTTGTTACGTATTTACGGTTTAACTTCTCAACTAATCGTCATGAAACCCTTAATATACATAGAACTGGTTGACTAACTATAACGCCCCACGTTGGGCGCCAGTCTGACGTAATAGTTAGTCAACCAGCTTTAGAAGCGTGGTTGACATAGGAAGTGAACTAAGCGGAGATAATTCAAACAATATTCTACACGATCTAAAGATTTTTATATTTGATAACAATTTGTACTAGTATACAAACACTTTTATAGCAAGCAATAAAGACTAGAAGTTAGATAGAAAAACCTGGTTCTAAGAGGCTTGTTGCGTGGTCTTTAATAATAAAGACCACTTAACTTCGCGATGGCTGTACAGCAGAAGCGGCAAGAACCAGATTTCAAATGCTTGTATCTTATATATTTTTGAGTAGTTTTCAATATACCATTTATATTTTATACATATTATAGTTTGGTTAATATAAGTGATTGACTTAAACTAATTATAAACTAGTTTTCCCTGCGGTTTCACCCGTGTAAGTCCCGTTCCCGTGGGAATATTGGATAGATGTAACCTCTTCGAAGAAGACTCAGAGGTTAATAATAAAACATTGTGAGTGCACTATCCTATTATATCACGTTATCAACATACGTCACATACAAGCCAACACCTATACGTACATGTATATGATCATACGTGATAGACATCGTGCATCGACTCAAGTGGCAGCCTCGCGGAAATAGTTCAGACAGTTCGACTTTAGCATTACAAGCTAGTTAGGCGGTATTTCGTTCTATCAATCTATTAAAGCAGCTTTATAATTCGGCTGGATAATATTATGCATATATTATTAAATAATATTGTCTTATGTTTACGCGAATGTTATACATTGAAATTAAACACTTTATACGGGTTTTATCGCGTTGTTTATTTTACATTAAACACTGGTATTACATAATTTTGAAAACTCTAACACTACTATTATTGAAATTTTACTACTATTTATTAATATAAGCTATATATTTTCTAATTACAACAATTTATATTTGAGTTTACACTTTGCTCCGACGTTTCGGTTGCTTTACAGCAGCCATGTTCACGGGAAGACTAAGATGGTAGTTCACTAGAACTACCATCTTAGTCTCCCCGTGAACATGTTTTAATTAGAAAATATATAGCTTATATTAATGAATAGTAGTAAAATTTCAATAATAGTTGTGTTAGAGTTTTCAAAATTATGTAATACCAGTGTTTAATGTAAAATAAACAACGCGATAAAATCCGTATAAAGTGTTTAATTTCAATAGATTTTTATAGTATTGAAGTGGCAGACAAGTATAAATCCTGCTACTTGAAGCACTGGGGAATTCACTGTGCGTTGCTGACTATGTAAAAATCTTTTTATATGTTCTAACTAGTTTTTGCCTGCAGCGGGAACATTATTTGTTTCTAGATGAAAAGTAACGTATGTCCTTTCCTGTATCGATGAGAATGTGTAGGCGAAGTTTCATGACAATCGGTTCAGTATTTAAGGCTTGAAATCGTAACAAACTAATTCACATTTGCATTTATATTATTAGAGAGGATAGTATTAACGTTATAATATTGAAAAACGATACGCGATTGGGCATTATATGGAATTGACTCATTTCGGGCAGCGTTATAAGTTCTTAAAGATTTTTCAAAAAAGTTAGCATTTTTTACAACCACTTCGCAATCTTCTACACTACTCGCCTGTTGCTCAGCGGTAAAAGTGGTCTATTATAGTATTAATATATATTATATTTCTAAAACGTATCACCCACGTGTTGTTGTACTTAGGGAAAATAACTAAATATGCTATGAAAACTAGCCACCAGCTAGTAAAATACATGTCAAAAACTAAAAAATCTTTTACGTCACTAAATAAAACTTATAAACGTCAGTTTAGTGGTTATTGACTTTAATAAAGTTACATAAAGTTATTCTTTTTTAGAAAGACAGCTCTCGCACTATTAATAAATAGAGACTTTACAAATATTCAACGGACACAAACATGCAAACTCGGAACAATTATACGTGGATCATACAATTTTTTATCACGTGTGGGAATCGAACCCAATACTTGGCTATGGCTTAGTAGCAATAACGAGGCGACCACTTGTCGAGCGTTCAAATGCTAGTCACAAAGCCTATGAGAAAACACCTGCAATAAAAATATAACCAAGAAAACATTTTCCTAGTAAAAGATTTATTATGAAAACTGCAGTGTCCCATTTAACAAATGATTATGGGGTGGGGTGCGCGTGCTGTAATGTTGTTACCATCTAACGGTGGTGCCGTTGATGGGGTCGATACGTCGCAATGCGCTACAGTGCATGTGAACCGAAGAATTAATTGGCCCACTCGTTGCGTTATTGATATTGTGTTAATTAGTTTGTTATGGGGTTGTTAGCGTTAATTTTTAGAATAAGGGGCGGTGGTTGAATATCGAGGAGATGGATAATTGTAAATAATATTGGACATTTTTATGAGTAGATCCACTGCTGGGCACGGGCCTCTTCTAAGTGTTGGAAGGGCTAGAGTAGAGACCACCACGCTGGCCCACTGCGGGCTGGCAGACTTCACATATTTTCGAGAACACTATGGAGAGCTCTGAGACATGCAGGTCGTCTTACAATGTTCTCCTTTATCGATCGATAAATCGAGATCTGTGCGTGGCAATCTAAGGATCTCCAATTAGGCTATTGCTTCTTAAAAAAAACATAACTAAGTTATTTTACAATAGCAATACTAATTCATTTATAAAAAATGTTCTTTATAAATGACTAGTATGCTTGAGGAATGGCTTCACGTCAGTTGTTCCTTTGAACGTTTTTAACTATTGAGCTGCCGGTGCTTCAAGTTGTGTTTGGTAGTTACAACATCTTAAAGACATGATTTGGAAATTTATAAGAATTATAAGGGAATGTAGATCTCCAAAGGAGAAGACTCAAACTTAAAGTTAACAACATAAACATCACTTGCGCACCGGGCTAACACTGTTTTCACTACTCTGCACCGGAGGAATCGACGTTATCTTTTTATTTTGCTTCTATATAATTATGCTCTATGGTGTTATCCTTGTTTGGACCCTAATTTAACACTAATAGAAGCATCTAGTATATTAACATTTATTTTATAATCATTTGCCATGCTAAATTAGAATGTAAATTGTAACAGCGAAAAAGATAATTTATGAAGCAGGGCCTGTAAGTCCTGCTTTATAGATTTTCATTTTCCTCTGATATAATTTTCTAATCGAAATAACCCGATATGCCGTCATTTATCTGCATGTTATAATGTTTACAATGTTCGTATCAGCGCTGAATTGCTTCATCGCATATACTCGTCAGAATATTATTAGGTTAGTGTAATTAGTACTCTGAAAGTTTTTTATATGGACTCATTTTATATCTATACTAATATTATAAAGAGGAAATATTAGATTTTTTGTTTATTTGTTTGTAAGGATTGAATTCAAAAACTACTAAACCGATTAAAAAAATATATTTATTTTTAAAGATGTACTGTTACCGACATAATGTAACGTAACCTAATTTAACGCGAGCGAAGCCGCTGGCAAAAGCTATCTGTTATATATTTATCCATCAGTTTAGTATTCTTCGCATATTAGACCGTAACTGCGTTAAAAACATATAACCATATAAACCCAAGTAACAAAATATCGCAAAATATTCCCAGAACATAAATAAGGCTCTGATATATTTAAAAGAATTGAGAGCTAACCATACACCGTATGGTTAGCTCTCAATTCCCTGGATAAGTTTGAAAATCTTTAGTAAATTCTTAATCCTGTCCCGTGTGTGGGACTATCAATTTGATCGCTCTCCCTAGGGCCACTCGAATCTCGGGTCGCATATAAGATAGTTAGGATAGGGTGTGTTCTCAGTATAGGATTATTGAATAGCGATTGAAATGAGTGGCCGTGAGTTTCTTGCGTCTATTTAATAGGCATGTCCACAGGCAGGTATTCCATACCCTATGCCTGAATATAGTAACTAATCTAATAGTTAATTCAGTAACTCATAAACTTTGACGTTTATAAGTGTTACTATGTAATCTAAATTAACTGACTTTTGACTTTAGGATGAAACGTACGATTTAAACCTAGTCTGGAATAATTTAAAGAAAAATATTTAACTAGGTATCCTACGTCGCGGGGAACTTCATAAATAGTTAAATAACGGACACAAAGGACACATAGACTCCAAAGAATAACTAGATCACACAAATAATTGTCTTGTGTTTTTAAATATTCAAAATTATATTCAATATAACCCTAACATATCTTCATTGTCTTTTAGCAAGTTCATTCGCAACGAACAAGTCAAATTAAAGAATACAGAAGAAATAAAATGTAGTTATTTTACATAATTTATTCTTAAAAGACATATCTCGGGCTAGCCTTGTGCTGAAACCCAAGGGACGCCACTGCTTTACATGGAAGAGGACACCAGATTCAGACAATATTCTGTTGTATCCTAGTTATTTTATTCTATATCTACGTCATATGTAGAAGAGAATATTATTCTCTTTTGGCGATAGTTACTGGATTATTTTGGCAATAAATTTTCTATAACAACTGGGCATTGAGTATAGATTACTTGCCTATGTTTGATTTTTTATAGAAGAGCAAATAGCAATCTGAAGAGATCTTTTTGTGAAAACGGTATCAAAAGTTTTTGCAAAATTAGGTAGTAATTTATATTTTAAATGTGGGTATAGTAAAAAGTGGGGTCATAGTGGAGATATCGCTCCGTCTCTCTTCTCCAGCTGTATTTTAATAACGTTTACGTCATAGTTTGTATCGTGCATTCTTTATCTGTCATAATTATGATAATTACCTCTACTATCAGGTTTGAAACGCTTGTATATTATTTATTATAGAGTAGATTTAAAAAAAAAAATTATTTAGTAGTTTGTGTATTTTGACCTAAATAATAAAAAAAATACGAGTCAACTGCTTTATTGTGTCCAGTAAACGGCAACGGTTGGCCTCTTATCTGTGGCCTAACACCTTAGCTGGTGAAATGTATATGTGACATTTCTGCCTACCCACCTACTTCCCACGCCAGGATATACAGGCGTGACACCATATTTTACACAGTTTACATGGAAGGCAACGCTAGCTATTTTAATATCAGGCCTGTATATGAACTGTTCTACTGCTGGGCACGGGCCTCTTCTCGGTGTGAGAAAGGTTAGACCTTAGTCCACCACGCTGCTCCAGTGCGGCAAACTTCACATGTCTTCGAGAACATTATAGAGAATTCTCTGACACGCTGGTTTCCTCACGATGTTTTTCTTCACCGTTAAGCAAGCAATTATTCACTATTTAATATGCACATAACTTCGAAAAGTCAGAGATGCGCGCCTTGGCATCGAATTCGAGACCTCTGCGTGGCAGTCCAACCGACTTCCACTTGGCTATCACTGTTTATGTAAATAATGCTAGGTATGTTTATCCCTGATATGTTTATTCATTTTCAATCCAACTTATGACGTAGCTCGCTCGCTGATCTAGTGGTCGCTTATATAAAGTAAAGACTGACCCTTTACGAAGTACTCATGAATAAAATATCCTGTAGCCGTCCAGTGGAGTATGCTGGACGGTAACGTTATACCGACGTACTGTTCGTCTCTTGTTTTTACTTCTTTATTTCTGACAGATAATATGGCCGTCTATAAAGTTTGTTGACCAGACATTAGAGATGGTATTTGGTAGATAAAATTGAATATTATATTGTTTTGTACTGAGTTTTCGTGGAGTTAGTTTATGATAATGTTTTGGAAATCGTTTGGCTTTATCATATAAGTGGTTATACTTTGAAATTAAACACTTTAAACGGAATTTGTCGCCTTGTTTATTTTACTTTAAAACACTGTTTAAAATTTGAAAACTCTAACACTACTTTTATTGAACTTTGCTACCATTTAAGCTATATATTTTTTAATTAAACCTATTTATATTTAAGTTTACACTTTGCCCCGACGTTTTGACAGTTTTACAGCAGCCATGTTCACGGGGAGACTAAGATGGTAGCTGTCCCAACGTTCTGAAGTGTACCTAGTTATTTCAAAGTACCCGAACATAATTTAATCTTTGGTGCTTCTATAACCGCAGAATGAGCTCAAAGTATCATGGCTATTATAATGTACTAGTTTTCCTGTGGTTTCGTCTGTGTGCAATACAGCAATATACAATTTGCATTTCGACATTCATTTTTAATTTTCTAGAATTATTCCTTTGTCGCATGAGACTTTAAAACATTGAAACAATGGACGATAAGAACCCACCGTCTCAGAACAATTATTTGTTTATCACACACCCGTGTAAGGATCGAATCCACAACACTACAAGCAGTAACAATGGCGATGCGACCATTTAAACTACTGCGCCATTCGTGCGTAATATATTAACTATATCCCAATTCTTTTTATGTGTGGACTACAGCAATACACATTTTTACTAACGTAACCACAACTGAATGGAATTAGTATTATTATTATTAAAACGTAGCTTACGAGGGTGTCCTGCGTGAGCGACAAATACGACGCGACGCGACGATGCGAACGCGACGAACGCGATCAAAACAACGGCCAACATCTTGCGGCCTATATGGCAGTCTGCAGCGAGACGCGACGTAACGCGTACCTGTTTTGTGGGCGACCGGCCAGACGCCACGTACTACGAAATGGTTGATTCTCAAATTCAAACTTAATAGCAGCAATCATGTAATCGAAAGTAGACGGTAACACGCCACAATATTGTTTAAACATTTTATAATTGTTTCTTAATTTTGGATATAAATGGTAGAATTCGCCAATTGTTTCTTTGTAAAAATATTATATTTGTTTTCTTTCTGTATATTCTACAAAAATTTTAAAAGTCTCTACTTTAAGTATAAACTTTCAAGCAAAATTGCACTGTACTTCCCCATGATTCGAGAAGTGATGACCAAAATCACGTAGGACATTTGTCGCGTGTAGCATCGCGTCGCATTGCATCGTGTCGTGTCACATCGCATTGCGTCGCGTTCGTCACTCGCGCAGGACACCCCGTTAGATTTTAAGTTAACCTCAAGCTATAAATAATTAAAATTTTAAAACCGTTCATGGATTTTTGCGTACAGACGGCAGGTATAGACTGGCAGCTTCAATTCAATAGATTCATTGTTTTGCTTTGAGACATACATACATACATAGTTGCACTCCTATATCACCGAAACTGGAACCGTGTACCGGCTCGTCGGTCGTTACATTGGACCTTAAAACTATAGGTATACGATATAAAGATCAAAATGTAATGCGCCCAAATTAATAATGTAATTAATTGTATTGTAATGTCTTTGCTTACCCCTTCGGGATAAAGAAAAGACATAAACATATCTACGTAATAAACACTTTTCAAATGGCTTTTTACTTAGCAGCCACTTACACTTAACACGAGTATTTACATAGCACGCAGGACGAAGAATTTTGTACAAATTGACAATCACGATATTTTCCCTTTTTCCAGTTATTTTATCAGGGATCGCTCCCCTGAATAAAGTTATTGTAATATATATTCGAGAACGCGATAAAATAAGAAAATGTACGTTTATATTTTATACTTATGTAGGTATTGCTTAAACGGAAATAGAGGCGACTGGAAATGCCGGCATCGGAAAAAACTCAACGAACAAGAGCTTTTGTTTATAAATAACTAGATTTTTCCCGCGGCTTCGCTTGTATAAATGTAGGTTAGGTTGGAGTACCTTTCTGTTTCCTCGACAACGTGTATGCGAAATTTCATGATGATCGGTCGAGTATATAGAGCGCGAAAGCGTTACAAACAAGAAACTCACATTCGCATTTCTATCGTTAGTAAAAAAGTAAGGATTTGTACAAAATACACTTTTTGAATGTCTCAGTAGCGCAGTGGTAAAGAATGCGACTGTTATGCGTGTAGTCCCTGGTTCGAATTCCAGGTCGGGCTGTCGGTTTTTCTGTTAAGAAATGAGTAGGATGTCTTGAAACCTATAACTGAATTCATAGTTGGCGAAATTATGCATATCTTACCCCAGTTTATCCTTTCTGTATGGATGTGCAACTACATAATATGTTTTTTGATAAACTCGTCTTTGGTCCGGCGGCTTTGGCTTGCGTGAGGTTTGTTTGTTCGTACACGCTTCATGCAAACACTACTTACGAAATTGAATGCTGATTTCACAGTTGTACTGTTAGAGGTCTGATCTTAAAATCTGGTGCATATTCCATCTTAATACGCCGACTAAAAGCAGAGTATTATGAGTGTAGATCAACTACTTTTTACTGACATGTAAACAAAAATATTTATAGGTATGCTGCCTAACTCCATGCATACAAAGTCAGTGGGGAGGCCAACAGACTGCAATGCAGAGGGTCTCGGGTTCGAACCCACGACGCGCACCTTTGACTTTCGGAAGTTATATGACTTTTCGAAATTATGTGCGTATTGATTGACAATCATCACCTGCTCCGTGACTCGGAGAGCACGTTAAGCCGTCGGTCCCGGCTGCCATGAACATCTATGGCAGTCGTTATTAGGAATTCAGTGTACTATAATATCCTGACACTGGTCTTGCCTTAGGGTATCGTTAGCCTTCGGGTTGCGGAGGTCAGGTGACAGCCGCTCTGTGTAAAAACTGATATCCAGTCAAATCCGGTAAGACTAGAAAAGCCGACCCCAAGTGACTTGGGAATAATAAAGGCTAGGGAGAAGATTTATAGATATAGCTCTGCCTAACCCTTCAAGACTATAAGGCAATTAGTCAATATTTTATTAATATTACAAACAAACTTGTTAGTTTTTTGCTACCATTGCTAAATTAAATTTATATTGCGTCAACGATTCTACGAAACACTATTAACCAGTATGATTTTTCAGGTATAATTGTATATCCTACGCGTTCCGAGAACAGAGATCTGCAGTAAGAGAGTAATATTACTTTAATATTACTTTAATTCTGATGTAACTCTGATGGACTGCACGAATGGCGTAGTCGTTTAAGTAGTCACCACGACCTGCTACTACGCCGTGTGTTGTGGGTTCGAATCCCAGACGGGACCAAACTTTGTGTGATCCACAAATGATTGTGCCTAGTCTAGATGTTAAAATCCCCCGCGACACAGGAATTAACCATATGCGATAGTTGTCTTTAAAAAAATAGGCTCGACTTTTATCATATGGGACTTGAAACTATAGTATCGAAATGTAGTGTGTGTAGAGTGTAATACACACAGATCCGGAACAATCACACTGGGGAACAGTCATTTTCTGGCATAGTAAGTTGAAGTAAATTTTGTGTAAGTTCAGTATGCTGAATACGAGAAAGTATCAGATTTGTTAAATTGACTCTAGTTTATGAGATAAGACTTTATAACTATATGACCGAGAGAAGGTCGAAATAAAAATACAATTAAATACATATCTTTATATATATAATTCTTCTGTACGTGTGTTGACAGTGAACTCCTCCTACACGGCTGCACCGATTTGAATGAATTTTTTGTGTGTGTTCAAGTGGATTCGAGGATGGTTTAGAATTGGATTTTTTTTTACTTATTTGTTTGTCTATACAGGACAACCGTTTGTCGGGACAGCTAGTTAAATATATATTTTAGAAGCGGCTATATAATAACGACAAGAAAACTTAATACATATGCTATTAACAAAAAATCTTAATAAAAATATATTAGGTAATCTTTACCTGTAAACTTTTCTATTGTGTTTATGTTCAGGACAATCCCTTATTAAACTCAAGCAATAGTCTGCCATCATAATATGGGTGTCCCATCGTCCTTGGTATCTTTCTTTCATTGTTATAATGTCCTGATGGAACCGTTCTTTATGTTGAATATCTCAAGAACCAGAGTCAATCCATACAAAGTAAATACATTTCGGATATGACTGATGAAGGTGTTTATTAAAACCAGTAAAAAAATTAATGACGCAGAAAATATTTTCTTGTTGCCCAATGTAATTTTTGGATCACATAAATTATTGTCCCGTGTCGGGATCGAACCCACAACACTCGCCGCGGTAGCAGTGGGGAGGCAACCACTCGCTATCCGGGCACCTCAGTTTAATTTTCCGTGCTACTACTCGGAATTTATCTATTGAAAATCCCACCTTACCCATCTATCAAACGATCGATCGATAGTATCTTGTTTCTTAATTCGATTATTATTGAAGAATATAAATCCACAACCGCATTTAGTCACGGACTGCCTTTGCATAGTCACAAAGTGTCAGTATATGCGCCATCATGCCATTCTACTGTCTATTTTAGATTTATATTAAAATATATACCTTAGCCCAAATTATTTAATCTCTATAATATTATTAAGTTATTATTGTTATTATCTTTAGTTTTTTATAGTCAGTAGTATATGGCATAATGGCTGCAACACCTTGTTAATATGAGTTGTAAAATACTGAAATTATTTTAATTGGCGATTTAAGAGTGGCCGTGAGTTTTTTGCTTTCTTCTCATAGGCTCAACCCTTTGCCTGAACCTAGCAACTAACCTAAATGTAGCTTCAGTAACTTAGTAACCTCACTAACCTATATATTTTGACGTAAATGAATAAATGATTTTTGACTTTCAGTTTGACTTTGAACCCCAGACCTCATCCACAACACTGGCATTAACTACCGCTGCGCCACACAGACAAAATATAAAAACTAGCTGACTCACGCAACTTCGTCTGCATTTCTCATTGCTGCTCCGCTCCTATTGGTTGTAGCGTGATGTTATATAGCCTATAGCCTTTCTCGATAAATGGGCTATCCAACACTAAAATAATTTTTAATTCGAACCAGTAGTGCCTGAGATTAGCGCCTTCAACCAAACAAACAAACTCTTCAGCTTTATAATATTAGTATAGTTAAATAGACTTAAAATCCTTCCGATTTCAATATGTAAATAGTGAACTCACCAAAGGCGGTATCGCAATGCATCTCAATTTGTCCGGGTTGTATCTTCGGCGCTCCAATATCCTTCTGGTCCGTATTACCATATTGTTAAACCACTGTCGAAGATCTATTGGGTTCGAACTTCCAGAGAGGAAATAGGTTTGCGTACTCTTGTGTATATCTTATGTAAATTGGAAAGCTACATTGGCTACTGAGACGGTCAGTTATTTTGCCTTCTTTCTGGCGGTCGACTAATGGTCAAAATTCGACCATAATTGATTTGAATTTTAAGTTTGATCGTTATTAAGGTTTGATGGTCTATAACTTTACCCTTATAATGACATTTCATTTATATTTCGCTAAAGCTATACAGATTAATTAGATGTGCCCGCGGTTTTACTCGCGCTTATGATTACTGCACCGCTCCCGTGGGTTATAGCGTGATGTTATATAGGCTATAACCTTCCTCGATAAATAGGTTAGTCAATATTAAAAGAATTTTCAATTCGGACCAGCAGTTCCTGAGATTAGCGCGTTCAAGCAAACAAACAAACTCTATAATATAAGTATAGCTTTATAATATAAGTATAGATTTACCTATCTTTTTCAAACAAATTATTATTTATTTAACTATACTCTTTCATTGACGATATTCCTAAGCTTCCTACTTTTTTTTCTTTTTCTTTATTATTACATGTAAATAAGGTATATATCTAACCATAGTTACAAAGAATTGTACGACGTCAGACGAACAATGCCGAAATACTACGAACGCGATTCGACTGCGCGTGTCAAATGCATGGTTGTGTGCGTGTAGCGTTTTTTCATTAATTTAATGTATTTCTAATGCATACTTTATAAAAATATTAGGATTCGCCACTCCTCCACATAAACTTTAACTGTGCGAAATTTCATACTCATTCGTCCGCACAATTTTCGTAAAAAGAGGTACAAAGTTTTTGCTTCACGTATTAATATATAGATTTACTAGACGTTTACCACGACTTCGCTCTCGTCAATGTAGATTTTTCTGCCACTGCCAAGGATAAGAAAGAAGAGGAAGCCAAGAAAGAAGAGTCTGAATCTGACGATAAGGACATGGACAGTCTTTTTCCATTTTATGGTGTAAGCGTAACATAAGGCATATGTTTCTATGAAATATATCGCCAACAATACGAAAGCTTAATAATCCAAACTAATATTATAAATGCGAACGTCAGTTTGTTTATTTGTTACGCTATCACTCCTTACCGATTCTACCAATCATCATGAAATTTTGCAAACACGTTGTCAGGAATACAGAAAAGGACATATGGTACAGTTCATCCAGAAAAAAATACTGTTACTAACCTAAAAGAAGCCGCGGCAAAATCTAGGTATTAGTATAAGTAAAAGAAAAGTCTTGCTGTAAAAATCATATATAATATAATATATTCTATCACATACACACAACACCATCTAGCCCAAACTAAGCAGAGCTTGTACTATGAGTACTAGACAATGGATAAACCTACATACATACTTTTTTTTTTGTAAATCCATACATATTATACATAGAAATACCCAGACCAAGACAAACATCTATGTTCATGCACACAAATGTTTGACTTGTGCGGGAATCGAACCCGCGACCTCAGGCGTAGCAGTCGCTTACACTAACCACTACGCCATCGAGTTTATGAGGACCACCAGTTTACGAGGATCCCCTGGGGATTGGGCTAGGGGATCCTGGTGGACACCATGGACTTGATGGTCATCAAGTCCATCTGTCGCGATATACGTATGCTCTGTTTGCGGTCGATCTTGTCACTCTAGAATTGGACTAAATAGTCACTTCAAGAAGTGTTTAAAATAATCACGCACTGCTTAAAACATCTTAAATAGATGAAAAGGCCATATACAGTATTTAAGCATAACCTATGTCTATTCTTAACTTTTAAACTATCTCCTTACTAAATACCGTACAAATTAGTTCAGTGGTTTATCCAAAAACCCAATAAACAGACTGACTCCCTTTTACATTTATATCATTAACTAGCTTTTGCACCCGGCTTCGCTCGCGTTAAAAGTAGGTTGGGTTATGTTAGTAATGGTATTTTTTCTAAATAAAATATAGCCCATGGTACTCGACGATAATATAGCTTACTAAAAGAGAAATAATTTTTAAAATCGATTGTTTTATTTTTGAGTTAAACCTTTACAAACAAGCAAACATACAAACAAAAAATCAAATCTTTCCTCTTTACAATATTAGTAAAGAAAACGCAATAAACAGACGGACACCCTTTCACATTTATAATAATAATGTGTATACAACTGTATGCCACGGTCTAAGGTGAACTATTATGACATTTGAAGCCGTGAAGGTTTACGAGAAGGTCAGACACGACGTAAAACATTTTACAGCTGTTTTATTATTGTCTGTCTTAGAGGGTCCTTAATTCCAGTTTAAGGGTATAATATATTTTAAGACTAGATGCAACACGTGTGTTTGTTTTAATACATCTGAAGGAGCTTTTAAACGGACGGAAGTCTGCATTGTGTGGCTGCAATATACTGGCCGGTAATTACAGCCATATAATGGAACTAGCTGATCCGTGCAACTTTATCTGCTTTACATGTTTTTTTTTTTTTTTTTTTTTATGGCCTAAGCTGGCGATCGATCAAACGGATCGCCTGATGGTAAAGCGATTACCGCCGCCCATGGACACCCGCAACCCCAAAGGAGTTACAAGTGCGTTGCCAGCCCTTTAAAAAGGAATGAAGGAGGAAAGGACAAAGGAAAGGATAGGAAAAGGATCGGGGTAACTGGGCCTCCGGCTCTCTCACTCACCGATACGAAACGCAACAGTAAGGGTACCGTTACTTCACGCCGGTATTCTGTGAGAGGGTAGTTTTTGCAACATTTCTCATTAAAGCTCCGTTCCTATTGGTCGTAGCGTGATGTTATAACGTCTATAGAATAATTCTTATAAGAAAATTCTTTTAGTGTTGGATAGCTCATTTATCGAGGAAGGCTATAGGCTATATAACATCACTCTACAACCCACGGGGGCGGCGCAGTAACCATAAACGCGAGTGTAACCGTGGGCACATCTAGTCTATACTACTATTGTAAAACTGAAGAGTTTGATGGTTTGATTGAACGCGCTAATCTCAAGAACTACTGATTCAAATTGAGAAATTATTTTAGTGTTGGATAACCCATTTATCGAGGGCGGCTTTATGCTATAAAACATCACACTACTACCAATAGCAGCGGAGCATTAATGGAACATGTTGGAAAGCAGAGAAATTTCTTATGTGACGTGGATGAAGTTCCGCGGGTCAGCTAATCTTTAAATAAAATCTGATCATGTAACACAACTACTATACATTAAACGATAAGAAAACAGTAAATATACCTAAAATATAACACAAATTAAGTCACACTAAACAAAATCCCTTTCTTATTTCAGCTAACACAACAATTACGGGAATCTCAGACAGTTTCACTCCAAAACCTCGTTTGCTTTAAACAGAGGCGCTGGATTATCCAATTATCCTTGAGAATGGCTCTTTAAGGCTCTAGATGTATTGCAACCATTCTAGAAAATTCGTTTGGCACACCTGTAAGAATATTAAAGGCCCAGCCTAGGCCAGATCTCCGTGTCTTGAGTTCAAATGTAGTTTTTATCCCGTCGAAATTGGTTTATCTGTCTATCTAATACGACGTCTTGTGTTTGTTAAACAGACTGGTAGAAGTAATTGTTGTGGTGTATTAGAAATGTTTAAATGAAAGCTAATTTGTCTTAGCCCTAGAGCTTAAATAATGAGCTTAAGTTATGCGAACAAGAGTAATTTCTAGAATGTTCTGTACACAAGAAATTGTTAAGTTAAAGTACAACGTTTTAAAATAGCAATTCGAATTGTGTTCGAATGATTCATGATGAATTTCGTTTTTGTAATAAAAACCGAATATATGTTTATGCATGTGGGTTACCAAGTAATACTTTTCGTTTACTTTTAACATATGAATTGCTTTTGTAATCATAAAATCTTTTGTGTAAATTATATGGGAGAAGACACTGACTTCCTGACACAGGTTTCGTATCAGGACTTCAACAGAAATGTGTAAACCATTTTATGTTAATAAATAATTTTATGTTTAAAAAAAAATAATCTTTAAAGTTATACTTATTAAGTTTTACAATTTAATTTAAGTCTTCAGTGAATTTACAATTAATAGCCTAATTTAGTTTAGCTATTTGCTGATTGAAATTGTTTTTACACTTCTTAATTGAAGTATTTGACTATATGGGTAGCGCAGTGGACAAGCGGTCGCCTCGGCACTGGGTTTGAAGCCCACATGGGGCATTATTTATATGATCTATAAATTGTTATCGTTTTGAGTCTGGGTGTACATTGTATTGGTTAATTGTATATTTGTAAAGTCCTCCGCGACACAGAGCCAGATACCTAGATTCCTAATGCCCCTCATTAGGAGCTAGCTCTAAAAAGAAAAATAATAGATTTATACACATAGACACCGTGCATACAACGGCCTTATTTCACGGAATACTTGTTAAAAATAAAGATTTTGAATCTAGAATCTAAGCACTCCAAGTTCAAAGTCCTAATTAAAACAAAACAAACTTTATTTATTAATTTAGTTCACAAAGTAACACTTACGAACTTCAAAATAACATTTATCACTTACAACTAAATATAAAACTATAACAACTTACCGTTTCGAAGACACGTGTCTGAGACACGTGTATTTTTTCGTCCTTATCTATTGTTACGCTCACTTAAATGTCCTTTTCTTCCGCAGGTAAGTAGCTGACCCACTGACCCGGGGACCTTTGAAGTATACGTTACCTCAGGGACCTTACGAACTAGAGAGGTAGGTACTACAAATTGGCTGCTTCGTACCCTTATTGATTGGGCTCACAAATAATTATGGGAATGGAACTTTAGGGAAAAATCGTTGGAGAAAACGTGAATATATTTCAAACAATAATTTTTTTATGTTGGTAGCTGCTCCATAGATTTATATTTTCACTGGTGTTTTTGTATGTAATTTGCATACGATGACATCGAGTGAACGAAACATTAAATATTCTATATTCTATCACATACACACAACACCATCTAGCCCAAACTAAGCAGAACTATGACTATGGGTACTAGACAACGGATAAACATACAAACATATATACTTTCTTTTCTGTAAATACATACATATTATACATAGAAAGACCCAGACTAAGACAAACTGCCGTGTTCATGCACACAAAAGTTTGACTTGTGCGGGAATCGAACCCGTGACTTCAGGCGTGGCAGTCGGTTACACTAACTACT
The DNA here is from genome assembly GCA_963675205.1 of Catocala nupta. Classification (NCBI taxonomy): domain Eukaryota; kingdom Metazoa; phylum Arthropoda; class Insecta; order Lepidoptera; family Erebidae; genus Catocala; species Catocala nupta. Next base: position 28,124,758 of record OY776093.1, read on the forward strand.
ACGCCATCGAGTCTTCAAATATGGTAGCAGTATAATATTGTCTTCTGTTTACGTGAATGTTATTCATTGAAATTAAACTTACTATATACGGAATTTATCGCGTTGTTTATTTAACACTTTATTACATAATTAAGAAACTGTTGCACTTCTATACTACTATTAAACTTTACTAATTTTAAGCTAATTAAATTATTAAAACTATTAAAACTATTTGTATTTAAGTTTACACCTTCCCCGACGTTTCGGTTCCCTGTGACCATGACTGCTGAAAAGCAACCGAAATGTCGGGGAAAGTGTAAACTTAAATACAAATAGTTTTAATCGTTTTAATTGTACTTTCATACTACACAGTATATTATTGACAATTTACTATTAATGGGGCAATATAGCTAAAAGCTGTTCTTTTTTGCAGTTTATGCTGTCAATGTTAAGAACTCTGAAAGCGTTGCTATATACAAAACTTAAACCTATTGATATAATTATACGTTAGATACTATATCGACAAGGTTTAGTTTTAGTAAGCCCCGCCCACTTAGTGTAGTTTTCGTGGTGCTATTTCGTAGCAGTGAGAATACAACCATTATATTTTTTCGTTTATCGATGACAGCTGCAAATAGTCATTGAGCAGTTTTATTGTTTTCGAAGACTATCATCAGGTCTTTTTTATACCTATAGAAACACATTGTAGCATACATTCCTTTAAAATATCATTTATATCCTTTGAGAATTTATATATAATAAGTAATGGGCATCACCGCGTTTATTTTTTGTATCTTTATTTTTCAATAACGGTTTTTATCCACAAGGATACGCCAACCCCATCGTACCTTATCATACACAACACAACATTATTTTAATATTTACCAGATAAGGGAATTATTGACGATTATTGCGGCAAACTTTAACACAACACCATTGCAATTTCCGACTTTGGATTCGCCAAAATACTTTGACTAAGCCCAACATCCAAAATATTCAATTTGAATTTTCCGATCAATAATTCCCTTTCATTCCTATTCCTGACACAATCCATCAGCAAATGCTGCACGTCTTCAATTTTGCGACACATGTCACTGTTAGGTGATGGTACCTTACGCATCAGAAAAGCAAACTTTGCTGATGGATATGCGATAATGCATAACGTTTACCTTATTGATGCTTGACGTTTCGACGAGGTTACACCGACCGTGGTCACAAGACTGATTCGGCGATGGCATGGCTCCCTTTGTGAGGCAAAAGAATTTTCATCCACCCTCACTTGTCGCATATTTTTATTTGTCCATGTTCCGTCACACAATACTCTCACGATATCCCTATTATGTACGTTAGCCAACGCGGATGTATTCGTATTCTGCGATTTACCTGACTGTGCAAATAAGCGAAGCTGCGTATTATTAACCACAGAATTTCAAGACACGATTAATTTAAAACCATCTTCCCTATTGAAATTTCTATGTTTTGTTAATTTCGTGATCGATTGAGAATCTCAAAAGATATTATAATTCCATGCTTAAAATAAGCATAACATGCTAGTCGAAATAAGAACCACATGCGTTTTAAAATCAGTAAAAAAATAACTTTGATTCTTATCAAAGTTGTTTTTTATAGATTTTTTTCTTTTTTTTCGAAGCTCGCGGTTTTCGGATGTTATTGGACATTCCTATTGTACCAGTTCGCGAGTTTATTGTAATGATAGGATAGCTTGCTTATGTGGTAACAGTCAACTGTTGCATTATAGAAGCCTCGTTCGTCCATTCGTCTTCCTCCTGTCATAAAGTATAGTTATGTCTTGTATAAATTATATATTAAAATTGTGGCTTAGATAACCTAAACTAATATTTTAAAGAGGGAAGATATGTTTGTGTCTTTGTAATAACTTAATTCAGATTCTACTGGGTCACTTCTGATATTTTTTCCAATAGGAAGTTACTTTATCCAGAAGAAACAAAGCCTATATATCATCAAGCCACAAGTTACGGGTGCTGAGTTATTATCATACACGTAGATGAAACCGCGGTGGACAACTAATCACTCAAAAACAGATAGAGACAGTATTTCACGCCGGCCCACCGCCTACTACTTTATAAGGCGCTGGTTCGGCCTCACATGGAATACTGTTCTCATCTTTGAGCAGGGGCACCCCAGTATCACCTTCTTTCTCTGGACCGCATTCAATGGAGAGCGACTCGAATCGTCGACTGCCAGGTTGTTTCAAATCAGCTAGACCCCTTGGCGCTGCGTAGAGATGTGGCCTCGTTATGCATCTTCTATCGCTTTTATTATGGGGAGTGCTCCGAAGAATTGTTCGGAATGATCTCTGCCGCCTCTTTTCGCCATCGTCCTACGCGGCAGCATTTTCATTCCCATCATTTGGATGGTTGGCAGTCCACAACTGTGCGTTTCTCCAGGAATTTTCTGCCTCGCACAACAAAACTGTGGAATGAGGTATTTCCGGACCAATACGACCTTCAACACTTCAAGAAAAGAGCGTATTCCTTTTTAAAAGGCCGGCAACGCACTTGTAATTCCTCTGGTGTTGCGGGTGTCCATGGGTGGCGGTAATCGCTTACCATCCGTGTGCTCGTTTGCAACGAAATAAATAAAAAAAATAATTATAATTAATCTTCTAGGCTTTGAGTTTTAGTAATTTCCTTAAATATTTTCTCATTGATTTAATGCCCGTATTTTTAAGTAATAAGCATGGCCAGTAATAAACACAAGAAAATTAATAATATAATAATAATTAATTAATTCCTAACTCATAAGTCACGAGACTATTTACAAGGCTTTAGCAACTTGTTGATAAGTTTTGGTGAGTCTGTATAATAATATCAAATCAAATCAAATGCATTGCTAGACATGCAGACACCTGCGGTCAATCTTCTACGTCTTTTTTGCGTAAGATGAGGCAGTACTTTGACCCTTTTTTGTGTACTCAATCAGTAAGATACTCTCAGAATGTCAAAACGCTGTGGGCATGAGTTCAATACTCTCTCTACCTCGTCTAAATTCACTAAATCACTTTTAAATAGTAGATAATCAAGGAGCAGAATCTTGGTGAACAGCCATAATTTTTTCGTGAATAACTTTTTGTATCTTTCCTTGTTTTGTAAGGAATTTAATCACAGCGCGATGCTCAATTTTTTCAACATTGCCTCATCTGTCATCTTAGTTTCCTTTTCGTAATGATATCTTGAATACTAATAGTAACAATGAAATAAAATTTTATATTTATATCCTCAAAGAATGTCTTTAACTAATGAGATAATTTAATTATACATATCATTAGTATATCACCCCAATATCGAGAATACATTGAACGCCCCTCGTACATACATGCATACAAGAACTTTGCAACTTTATAATAAACTTTTCTGAGTCTGATCTAAAATGACAATAGGTACAATAAAGTAATTGCATCTACACTAGTACATTTCAACTATAAAACACATCAACCAATCCCAGAAGAGACAGTGAAGAGAAATTTCCACCTCCTGTCACCACATATACAGCCGAAGTGATAATTAAACGTCTCTATAATACCAACAACAATAATTAACTAACTTGCGCGCTTACACAAATCTGTTCAATTGATTACCCTGTCATTATCGGTTAGTACTTATGTCCAAGCGGCCATTAGCAGGTTATTAAATCAATCTAAGTGTCTACTAATCAGATGCGGCTTGTCTCAAGGAGCTGGTACAGTGCACTACCACATAAATAATCATTTATTAACCTCTGAGTCTTCTTCGAAGAGGTTGATAAAAACACTATGTGGGTCTGTGTATCTGTCTGTTAGTGGCAGTTTGTTTGTGACAGGCATAGCTCTGGAACCACTGGACCGATTGACTTGTTATTTGGTGTACAGACACCTTGGGTTATCTCTCGGTCGAGTTTAAATATGGACCCTGTGGGTCAAAAGACATAGATATAGGGCATATTTAGGGGACATAGATATAGGGGTCACAAGGTCATAAGGTCAGGGGATATCCACCAACAGACTGATTTTGAAGTCCAACGGAGAGGCTTTTGCCCAGCAGTGGGACATTACAAAAAGCTGATAGAAAAAAAACTACTGAACGCGGCTTCGCTTGCGTAAATGTAGCTCAGGTTAGTAACAGTCCTTTTTTCGGGAACATAGGTATCCTACGTTTTTTTCTGTTCCTCTGACAACGTGAATGCGAAATTTCATGATGATCGGTCAAGTAGTTACGGCGTGAAAGAGTAAAAAACAAACAAGCTCATATTTGCAGTTATAATATTGGTTAGGGTATTGTATAGAGAGAGACTGTCACATTCATAGATTCCCAGTTATACATATGTACATATATCTTTGAAAACGTAAGTAGACTTGTAGGTTTTGTACTAGCAAACATTTTTATTAAGACTTTTATCGCATTAGGCATAATGCTTGCGTTGCAAAAGACAACATTAAAACAACAACCAGATTCTCAACAATTATTTGTAAATCACACAATTTCTTACCCTTGTTGGATTCGAAACCACAACACTCGACGCACTGGCTGTGGCGAGGTGGCCCTTTAAACCGTTACCCCATCTGTGCAGCCTTTCAGTATTTGGAATGAACAGCTGACAAAAAAGAAATGAAAAAATTAAAATCAGTCGAGTAGTTAGGGCTTAAAAGCATAACAAACAAATTCAAATATGTAGGAATATTATAAAAAAGAACCTATTTTTGAAAGCCATTTGTGGTTCAAATTACTAATATTCTTCGTAACCACTCCAGCTAAGCTAGAATGCTTATATTAGGAGTGGGTTCACGTCAGTATATAATGCAATATTAGTTTGGATGTGCATTATAAATTTGAATTAGCAATTTCAAATCATTCAATCAAATCATTTGACATGAGTTTGATTTCAACAGTGTCTTGATTGCCTTTTGGAAACCAGAAAATCAACCTTAACAAATATTATACACCAGATTCTGCCTGTGGCTTCTTAATGTGTACCCTTCGGGCACAGTACATTTTTCTAGATGAAAGGTACCCTACACTTTTTTTGTATCCCTTGACATGACAACGTGAATTCGAAATGTCATGAAGATCGGTCGAGTAGTTAGGGCGTGAAAGCGTAACAAACAAACTCACTTTTGCATTTATAATATTAGTTGGGATGAGATAATACGTGAGATAGAATAGAATAGAATAGAATAGAATTGCATAGAATCTTGCAATAGGCCCTTTATTACGTGACCTCTATCGATCCCTGCCTACCCTTTTAGGGATACAAAGTCGTTATTCTTCGTATCTTTATGAGACTTATACGTTATCTTGTGGCATTAGCATACGCTTGCGTTGACAGCTGATTATAATAACTCGATTCACTACACGGGTCAGGTAAATTGCCACTGAATTTTTCTGCAAGTAAATTCCTTGTAACCAGACGGCGTCTGTATAACCTGAACCTAATCCTGATATCATAAATGCGACTATGAGTTTGTTTGTTTATTACACATTCACGCATCAACTACTCGATCAATCATCATAAAATTTCGCATACACGTTGTCAGGAGAACAGAAGAGGATATAGGTTACCTATCATTCCGAAAAACCTAACTTTAACCACATTTACGCGAGCGATACCGCGGCCAAAATCTAGTATGCCTATAAGAAAAGCTACTACAGGACGTAAAATATACCTGGAGAAATGTAGATGTAATAAAACTTTGCCTAAATATAGGCATCAGTATATTGTACGAAATACTGATACTCATAAACGGGTAGAGTCCCCTAGTGACTGTTTATAGTTGGTGAATGTCTGAATTTATGACATAACTAGACGCAGTAATTTATGCACTACAGACATATGTTACTGTCATCGATTTACAAACTTAATTGATGGCACTCCAATTAATATAACAAACTTGATTTTGCTTTAGTTTCGCTTGCGTATTTAGGTTAGGTATGTCAATTTCCAGTCTCTCGGGAACAGTATTTTTTTGGTTGTAATGTACTCTATGTATTTTTCTGTACCCGTGACAACGTGTATGGAAAATTTCAAGGTGATCAGTGGAGTAGTTAAAGCGTGTAACCGTTACAAACACACAAACTCACTTTCACATTCATAATATTAAGTTAGGTTTTATAGCTTCTGAAGTTGTTGAATGGTTGTTGCTCAATCATTCGTAAACCATTATACGGATTTGGATGAAACGTGACTCTTAGATAGCTTCTTAGTCTTCTGAAACTCTGTCATTTTCATGATCTACGAGAGTCTTCTTATGTATATTGGTATGAGTATATCTTCTTAGTGGTCATTGTAGGAGGCCTTAACCCCTTCCAATTTTAAATTATGACGTACCAGTTTAATACATAGAACACATTTTATAGAGGTGTATGTTTCAGTGGGGTTCATAGCCGCGGGCAGAAGCTAGTATTAAATATATAAATGCGTGGTGAAGCATGAAACCCATGCATATACATATTAAATCTATAGTTAATCTAATAAATTAGTGCCATCGTTGACATATGTACAATGTTCGTATTATATTTGCGAAAGCGTTTTAAATTGGTTGTGGGATAAAAAAATGCCTTATAAAATATCTACTGTGCTGAAATGTCGTAATTCTGGCAGTTTTCGAGTCATGTACTATATTCTGTTTCTAAAAATTCCAAATGCACTATTCCAGGAAGGTTTCAGCGTTATAATATGCGATATTACACGGACACGAGGCTGTATAAATCAATTACAGTTATCAGTCGCAGGCTTATGCAAATTGTTGCAGGATTTATTACGACTCTGTTGGCGACGGCTATGCCATGGCGAGGTATAGGGCTGTCATCCTAACTAATATTATAAATTCAAATGTGAGTTTCTTTGTTACGTTTTCACACCTAGTTACTCGACCGATCTTCATGAAATGTCTCATGCATGTTATTGTAGGGGTACAGAAAAGGACATAAGGTATTTGTCATCCAGGAAAAGTACTGATGCCTAGTATTAAAAAATTGCGTTCCCTATAGTAACGCGCGCGACGCCGCGGGCAAAATCCAGTATGTTATAAATAGTTCGTGAATGAATTATGATTCTACTGTTGTGAATGCAGACTGCTTCAGCTGCGGTAGTGGGTGTGCGATAGCGACTGCTATGCATGAAGTCGCCGGTGTGAGTGCGGTTGGTGCAAAGTAACTTATTGGGTCTTAGAAGCATCACGGATTCTGGACCTGTGTTCGATAGTCGGCAATAAGCTCCCTTGAATCCAATAAAATCATATCTGGCAAAATTTGGGTGTGATATACTTTTGAATCGAGCCTACATTTGGGTATTGCCATTGGAGCCGCTTTTTTTTTATTTTGCTCTTGCGCTAACAGTAATTCTTGTGTCGCGGGAGACAACAACGTTTTTACAAACATTAAAAGAAAAATTCGAATCTCCACACAAAGATCACCCAGATTCGTAACAATTATATGTGGCACACACAATTTTTTGCCCGGTGTCGGATCGAATCTTCAACACTCGTCGCAGTGACTGTGGCGAAGGGACTTTTTACCATTACACCATATGTACAGCCAACGTTCTATCGAAATTATTGAAGTGAAAACTTATTTAGGCGCGTTGAGCACTTTTTGGGTGAACAAAAATCATGGAACTCGCGTCATCGTCACCGAACGCTTTCCATGAGCTATATGTGTACTGTGTATATATGTGTACTTTTTGGGTGAACAAAAAGCGTGAAACTCGCGTTATCGTCACCGCACGCTAGTTACTTAGTTTTCACTTCTATCGGCAGTCCCCAAAGACTGCCCCGCATGTTTTTATTTATTATACCCACCATTGTTTTACAAACTATTGCTTATACAACAATCTGCGGTATTCCGCTTAGCAAACAGTCGTAAATCTATTATTTTGCTCTAGTCATTGCTAATACAGTTAGACAGCATGCAAACTTCTTAAACACAAATCGAAACCTGTTGTTGACAGCCCTTGCCTTTGGAAGTCAGTTGTATGCGTATTGAAATATATTATTATATATTTAATCTGTCTAATGCGCGCATAGAGGATAATGAAAGCGGGAATGGATTTGAAAGGCTCGAAGGATTTACTCAGCCTGCAGATCGTACCTGCAAAAAGTAATCTCATGATGTACCTGCGCATGAAAATGGTAATAAATACGGCAACATAAGTAAAATTGCAGTGTAATATAACCGTAACTAATATTATAAATGCGAATGTGAGTTTGTTACGCTTTCAGGTCTTAACTACTCGACCGATGATCATGAAATTTGCATACAGGTTGTCAAGGATACAGAACAGGACATTGGGTACTTTTATCCAGAATAAGAATACTGTTCCTGAGGGAAAGAAATTTATTGACATAACCTACATTAACGCGAACGAAGCCGCGGGCAATACCTAGTTAACAATAATAACAGAACTGTATATAAACTGTCTAACTGCTTGGCACGAGCCAATTCTCAGTTTGAGAAGATTTAGGTCTTAGCTTGGTGGACCAAGCTGGCAGTGCGAGCTAACAGATCCCGCACATCTATATTAATATTATAAAGCTGAAGAGTTTGTTTGTTTATTTGTTTGGTTGAACGCGTAAATCTCAGGAACTACTAAATCAAATTTAAAAATTCTTTCATTGTTGGATAGCCCATTTACCGAGGAAGGCTATAGGCTATATAACATCACGCTGCAATCAATAGGAGCAATGCATAAATGAAAAATGTTACAAAAACGGGGCAAATTCTTTTATTTGAAGCAGTAAGTCGAGTCAGCTAGTCTTGAAGAAAACTATGAAGAACTCTCAGACATACCGGTTTCCTAATGATGTTTTCCTAGTATAGTTAAAGCGAGGAATAAATGAATTTTTATTATGCACATGACTTTGAAAGGTTAGAGGCCTTGGGATCGAACCTGAGAACTCTGTGTGGCGGTCCATCGGTCTACCAAGTAGGCTTTCGCTGCTTGCTACGTATTAATATTATTTTATTTGTATTTTAGATGAATTATGGTCACGCTGATGTATTATTCGGTCGGCTTCGATGGCGTAGTGGTTAGTGTAACCGACTGCCACGCCTAAGGTCGCGGATTCGATTCCCGCACGAGTCAGACATTAATTTGTGTGCATGAACATGGATGTTTGTCTTGATCTGGGTGTTTCTATGTATAATATATATGTAAATACAAAAAAACAAGTATATATGTATGTTTATACATTGTCTAGTACCCATAGTAGAAGCTCTGCTTAGTTTGGGCTAGATGGTGTTGTGTGTATGTGATAGAATATTATTATTATTATGTATAAGAACAACGGTATCGTATAACTATTAGGACAAAATATGTAAAGATAATCTTTTTTTTGTTGTTTGCTTCTATATAAAAAAGCACAATGCGTCAATATTTAAAATTAATAATTTTAATTATCAAAATATGTGTTGATATTAAACTACCTTACATGGATTTTATCGCATTGTTTATTTAACACTTTATCATTAAGTAGTTTAATTTCGATGAATAACATTCGCGTAAACGTAAAACACTATTATAAAAAAAAACCGCTTTATTATCCTTGAACAGTAATTTTACTGCCATCAACACTTCCTTGTCAATCAATACCAAATCTCTTACTAAGCAATTAATGTGTACGTGCTATGTATTTAAGTAGTCCGGGTCTCATTAAGTCCCACCACCTCTGTAATTAGACGGCGACTTAATTACGTAGTCCCTGGCCTGAGTCGCCGCCCTACCGCCCTACCATCTAGGGGAATAGGGCGGGGAAAGTAATCAACTACTTTAATTTAAAATCTCGCATTAATTATGTATAGACACGTTTGAAATCTATATACCTTAATTAATCTAAAGAGGTCAGAAAAGACTGTACGTTTAATAGAATTTCATGATAGGCTCAACCTTTTGCCTGAACCGAATAACAGACATAAAGGTAAATAAAAAATAAAAAATATATTCTACCACATACACACAATATCGTCTAGCCTAAACTAAGCAGAGCTTGTACTATGGGTACTAGACAATGGATAAACATACATAATATATACTCTTTTTTGTAAATATGTACATATTATATATATATATATAAACACTCAGACCAAGACAAACATCCATGTTCATGCACACAAATGTTTGACTTGTACGGGAATTGAACCCGCGACCTCGGGCGTGGCAGTCGGTTACACTAACCACTACGTCATCGAGGACTAACCCCTTTGACATAGTCAAATTAATAAATTATTTTTGACTTTTACTTTGGTTTTGATAATTTGGTAGTGATAATGCCTGTATGTTTGTCCTAAAACCTTGAGAACGACAGAATGGATTTTAATAAATATAACAGTTGAATAATTAATAATTATGTACACACATACATACATTGATTCACGCCTTTTTACCAGAAGGGTAGGCAGAGACTACGAATTTTCATTTGCTATGATCCTGACACACTTCTCTGGCTTCATTCAATTTCATCACATTCCTAATACACGCCCGTCGGTTCAAGGTGCTCTTAACCTGACCTTTGAACGAACGCCTCCGATCTGATCGAGAAACGTTCGCCTAGGTCTTCCTCTTGCGACTGTTCCATTCACAATAATAATTATATACAGTTGCTAATCTAACTTAAATATAAAAATATGTTTTATCACAATCAGTTTAGTAGTCCCTTAGATACAGCTTAACCAAAAAGCGGTGGAAACGCATTTGCGGATACAGCTAGTGATTAATATTAGATATATAAAAAATCAATTTCATTACTATTGAATGCAATATATAAAATTATTAGTCTTTTTTATTTCTTTGTCTTTGTTAATATATATTTTATATTAGATTAGAGCAGCGATAGCTCAGTGGGGAGACCAAAAAGACTGCAATGCAGAGGGTCTCGGGTTCGAACCACGTCGCGCACCTTGACTTTTCGAAATTTTGCGCGTATTGATTGACAATTATCGCCTGCTCCGTGCCTCGAAGAGCACGTTAAGCCGTCGGTCCCGGCTGCCATGAACATCTATGGCAGTCGTTATTGGGAAGTCAGTGCCCTGTAATATCCTGACACTGGTCTAGCCTTAGGGCATCATTAGCCTTCGGGTTACGTAGGTCAGGTGGCAGCCGCTGCGCGTAAAAACTGATATCCAGTCAAATCCGGTTAGACTAGAAAAGCAGACCCCAAGTGTCTTGGGAATAATAAAGGCTAGGGAGAAGAAGTTAGTCTCAATTCTATATCAACGAAGGGCTGGTTAAAGGCGTATGTATAAAACCTTCATTTCGCCAAGTGCCTACCTATTCGGCTATAAAGAGATGAAACTATTTTTGAAATTATTCGCTTTTTTCGTGAGTAACCATACATGTCTCATCCCTATATTCGAGTTGAAACTAAGTCATATCGAAGCAACCATTCATTTGGGGCATCTCTAGATTTTAGGTCTTTTACAAACATGTGCACAATGTAGACTTATAATAATTTGTCTTTGCAGTGTAGAAAAGAAGGCTATATTTTTCGAGTGTGTGTACGTATATTTCATTCTGTAGTCTAAATAGCTTTGATGCGTTTAAATAAATTGGGTGTCGTTGGGCCCTTATGCCCAGAGAATTGTGTTGTAACTATTATTTTTGGGAAGTTTAATTGCTTGCCTAATATTAAACGGTTTTGGCAACCAATGTAGACGTAGCAATAAGACTGCATTAGTATTTTGAAGACATGGTAACCACGAAACTGCCTTATAAATTTAATATATACGCAACATCTCGGTACTTTTTATCATTCCGTTGGCGTTGAATATATTAGTACCTAAATCCACACTAGACTGTTCAGAATAATTCACTATTCATGCCCTTATTTGTAAAGATACGTGCCTTACTGACAGGGGTACCGCCCGTCTTATAAAAAGGGTGTAAGCAGATCTCATTTATATACAGTGTTAACATTTATTGTGGCTCGAATGACCTAGCTTTGTCTTTAGGTATAGTCGGCCTAGAACGTGGTCTACGAGATTTTGAGATCTAATATAATTACTAAGGTAGATTTTTTAACATGGCACATGACATGACGTAAATTTAACATGATAAAGAGAATGGCCACTGTCTTAATATTATTGCAAACTGACTTGACTGCCTCCATGGCGCAGCGGTAGTGAATGCGACTGCTGTGCATGAGATCTCGGGTTCGAATCCCGGGTCGGGCCATCAAAAAGTTATTGGGTTTTTCTGTTAAGAAATCTCAATAGCAGCCCGGAGTTAGGAAGGTGGCGGTGCAAGATACCCCGTGCCTCCGAAAGCACATAAAGCCGTTGGTCCTGCGCCTGATCTCTCTACTGTCGTGTCGAATTACCGTCCCATCGGATCATGAGAGTTAGGGAACAGAGAGTGCACTTGTGTTTGCGCACACACTTGTGCACTACCCCTGCGTAGCTGGCCAGTCTCCGTGGCTGTAGTCTCACTGGCCGCCGTGGCCAAAATTCGGTCTGGAGAATATTATTATTGCAATGGGAAATCGACCTTGTTGTTTCATGACGTACAAATGAACCTCAACCGTAGGGTGGTAGACCACATTTCTGGCCGACTGTACTATATATAATATATAGTAATATCAGCTCTGTATATAGACTGTCCCACTGCTGGGTACGAGCCTCTTCTTAGTGTCAGAAGAGATTAGGCCACCATGAGTTTCTTGACTGCTTCTTCTCATGTAGGCTCTACTCCTCGAACAGGCTTTTTCAATGCAAATTGTTTATTTCCTTCTATTTATTTGTATTATTATTATATTATTAATTATTACTTAATTAACGTGTCTAAGAATTGTTACACATTTTTATGGAAATAAAGATTATTGATTTGACTTGACATTGATACGTTGGCCCAGTGCGGGTTGGCAGATTGGAGGGCGCGAGATGACCTCCAGCCACCCTGAGGTTTGACTTGGGGATGGTGGGCTTTGTGGGCCTGCCCGCCATCCGTTCAGCATCAGGCCGGAGAGGCGGCGTGCGTGTTCCCACGCGCGCCTCTGTGTCGAGTCCGTCTCCCCTCTAGGGGGGAGACAGTAGGGAATATTATAGAGTGAGTCCTTTGGGTAGGTCTCTTTGCGTAATAGCCTGTCGTTTCACATGTCGGGCCGAAGTCTCGACGGGGTCGCGACCGTATGTGAAAGTGATTCGCGCGGCTCCATCGATAGTGGTTTTGTCGAGGAACACCGTGGTAGGTTTAGTCGGTATTCCGGGAGGTACATTATTCTTATTCCATCTTTCTTTTACCCCGGCGAGTCCGACATAATCCCTCCACCCGCCCCCGCGGAGGGGTATGCGTCAATGCATTCACCCACGGCAAAGAAAAAAAAGTGCGTGTTTAGCTTCAAGAACTTTGTAAAGGACTCTCAGATATGCACTTTTAGTGATAATTAACTGTTTAATGCGCACATAACTTAGAAAAGTTAGCGGTGCTACGTGCCTTGGAATTGAACTCCAGACTATACGATAGTTGGCGTGGCAGTCTGTCAGTCTCCCACTAGTCTATCGCCACCTAAACCAATTTATTGCGATATTAAGTCTATTTAACTAAAAGTCTACTTTGTATAATTGGCGCTCTAAGTAGTTTGATTTCCAAATAGGAATTTGACGCAGTTTTTGGTATCACGAGTTTAAAATCTGATTCCGTTTAGAAATCACATAATACGCAGCACATAAATTAAAAACACACGGGTAAACTGAACTCCACGTAAACAAATTTCCTAGCAAAGGCTTTTATTTATAATACAATAACATTAAAAACATGCAAAATAATTTCGCATACATTTTTCATACGCTCTTTAAACTAAACGTGGCGCAAATAACTCACAAACAAAAACAAATTTATATCCTCTCTCAAACTTCAAAGCTGAGCTTTTCAATTCACAAAACTTTTCTTGAAACTTAGTAAATTTCAACTTGTTCATATACTTGTACTAAGCTGCATTTTTAACTTGACTCAAGTTGGGAACTTTATAGCTCTCTATAAAACCTCTTTTGCTTCGTTTAAAAGGAAATATCCGGTGCGAATTGGCTGTGAACCGGTTAAAAGCGGTTTTAGCTGGAAACGCGGCGGATCCAATTCGATTTTTCAAATTTCCGAACCGTATTTAGAGGTGTGGTGTATATTGATTTGTCGTTTAGAGGGAGGATGCGATATATCATTCACTTGTTTTGGCTTTAGTTTAGGTCGATGCAGGCGTGCGATTTTTTGGCAGCATTGCGTCTTTGCGTTTTTTCGATTTTGTTACTGCATCGACAACAAGGATATCACCTTAAATGGTATAATGGTTGCAGCTTAGCCTTACATATGTATTTGTAAAATAAGCAGCATGGTCGAATTGGCGATTAAAAAGGATGGCGATGAGTTTTTTGGCCGTTCTTCTCATTGGTTTTATGGCCATGCTTTGTTGAAAATGGCGACAGGTAAATGTAAATTACAAAAATAGTTACTTAGTACTCGAACATTAGTACACTTATTTAGTGTGCTTTCAATGTCTAGGTTAGACGACCATACGTGTACCTTACTTAAGTCAATAAAGATATTTTGAAAACTTAACTTCCTCCTTTTGATTTCGAAGCCACGACCTTTCCAACACAATCGCCGCTAATGTGACATTGTAGGGCAGAGCTCATTGAGCGGTATAAGGAATTAAGAAGTCTTATGAGATTGGCGGGATTTACTGTATTCATACACTACATGAAAGAGATTATGCCCCGTATTCCCTGCTCTTTGGACCATAACATTTTCCTGTCTGAACGGAATATAGCGTTAAGTCACCACGTAAAACTTGCAGAAAGAAGTTAAATCCCTAAAAGCATGTCTGCGTGGGATTTAAAGTTATTGGCGTTCCGTTTTCGTTAACAGTTATTATGTTTTCGACGAGGGCGCGCCGGTTTGTGGTTCGGTAAATATTTGAGTGCATGGATTTTATTATATCATTGTTGAAGTCCATATCCAAAGGAATTTTCTCCCGCGGACGCTCAGGTTGTGGAATGAACTCCCTGCCCAGGTTTTCCTACAAGACTACAGTATGGTTATTCTTCAATAGGGGCGTTAAAATGTTTTTACAAGATTTATCGTGGCAAACAGCATACGGCTCATCTGATGGTAAGTATGAGTATGAAGCAATGGACGCCTGCAATACCAGAGACATTACTTGAGCGCTGATGACCCTTTAGGAAAGGAATAAGAGAAAAAGGAAGTGTAAAGCAGAAGGAGCGGGAAGGGGGAGAAAAGGTGATTGGGCCTCCGGCACTCTCACTCACCGAACGAAACACAACGGTAGGAATACTGCTATTTCACATCAATATTCTGTGAGAGGGTCCTTCCTCGGTCGAGCCGGCCCATTCATGCTCAAATCAGCGAGGCTCTAGTACTCTAATATAACAGAAAATAGGTACTAAAACTATCATGCACGGTATTTACAAATGGGATTAAATATAATGACCATCAAAAATACTAATTGCACAGTAAAATATGCTCACTAAAATATATCATAACGAACATCTATACGCCTCAAATCACTGCATTCCGCCTTGGAAGGGTTAGGTTATGTTATTTTTTCTTTTTTTTATTGTATAAGTTGACAAACGAGCAGACGCATCGCCTGATGGTAAGCGATTACCGCCGCCCATGGACACCCGCAGCCCCAAAGGAGTTACAAGTGCGTTGCCAGCCCTTTCAAAATGAATGAAGGAGGGAAAGGAGACAAAGGAAAAGGATCGGGGTAACTGGGCCTCCGGCTCTCTCACTCACCAATACGAAACGCAACAGTATGGGTACCGTTACTTCACGCTGGTATTCTGTGAGAGGGTAGTACTACTCCGGTCGATCCGGCCCATTCATGCTGAAACCAGCGAGGATCTACTACCAAAAGTTTAGTTAGGTTCCTTCTTAAACCCACCCAAAAATAGGAGCCCCGCGAAGCGGGGTTCCGTCGACTTAGTTTGATCTCTTTGAATATATTTTGCTGCGCAATTAGTATTTTTGGCAAGCATATTTTGCTGTGCAATTAGTATTTTTGGTGGAACAAAGGCAAAAAATTGAGGAACAGTTAAATACTACCCAAAACTATTTGGCCGTTACGTAAGCTTCACAAAAATGTATGATTGTAAATATCGAGAAAAACAATGCCTGCAGTAGGAATTGTTTCTATGACAACATTTAAACAAAGGACAAAGAATTCCTGACTTGTTGTTTACTTGTCTTGTGTTGGGATCGAACTTACAAAACTTGGCAAGGCGACCATTTACACCACTAAGTTATCAGTTCAGTCAAAATCGTTCTATATTTAGAATGAAAGTAACTATATATTTCCTATCCTAAAACCGTATAATCTCATTAGAACCGTGGTAGAAGTAGACGATCTTGATATATCGATTGCCGGTTTAGGTAAAGCTTTTTTGAGTTTTGCTCTTTGAAATTTAGCTGCACGAAGTCTGGCAACAGTCTCATCACATAGTCGCTCGTAGCCAGTTGCACTCACTGATCGGTAAATGATTAGCGAGGTTAAGCAACGTTGGGTGCGGTCAGTCTATAGATGGGTGACCGCTTAGTGGTATTTTATCTGAGCATCTCCGTGCTTCAAAGGGCACGTAAAAAGTCGATTCGTGGTTGTTGCCAAATTCACAGCAGTCGTTAAGTCATGTCAGAGGCCTACGGGCGGCTTGAACAACTCTTGACAACAGGTTGGCCACTAACCACACGAAAAGAAAGAAAGAAAGAAACGTCGGACGTAGGGTATACTTGGTAAAACTAAGGTATGATACATTTCGGTAAATACGATTCTCTGTGCCACGTAATAGAAGGCGAAGCAGTTCCAGACTCCGTAGAACCACAGTAGTATTCACTCAAGGTATACTAATTCTAATCGCACCGCAATTGCAATACAATATACATCCCAAAACGTGTTGGGATACGAACTGTGTATACAAACGGAATAATGCAAAATCAACAGCGGCGCCGGACCGGTGCATGTTTGCTTACCTCTTGACATTTAATATCCGCCGGAAATGTTGCCTCGCGCACACTCTTATTGTTGCCCATCATACAGGTGAGCTGTAGAAGTCTCACTGGTAGTACTGCCAAAGAATAGAAACTATGCACGGGTGGAGTAACGAGCAAGGGGTCAATTGGCCTCTGCCACCGTGTCGAGTATTGTGGGTTTGAACCCCGTTACCGATATTTATGAATTACACAATTATTTGTGTAATTAATAATAAATTGTTGGTATACTTTGTGTTTGTTAAGTCCTTCATGACACAAGGATCGAAAGAAAGAGCAAGATCTATCTTTAAAAAAAACATATGTGGCTGTCTTTGGGGACTGCCGATAGAAGTGAAAACTAAATAACTAGCGTGCGGTGACGATGACGCGAGTTTCACGCTTTTTATTGACCCGAAAAGTACACATATATACACAGTATACATATAGCTCATGGAAAGCGTTCGGTGACGATGACGCGAGTTCTATGATTTTTGTTCATCCAAAAAGTTCTCAACGCGCCTACAGAAGGTTTCACTTCAAAAACACTATTTTTCGTAAAAAAGCCAAAATCAAATGTATCACATCTTGATGCTGAGAGATTATTTACTTTAACACTAAACATGAACATAAATTATTCTTAATTAAAATCATGTTAGTCTCATGGTTGAAGAGAACCAGCTAGAGAGCATGACTGTCATCTAACGATTGTTAAATTTAGTCGAGTTGGCTCCTTTAGTATTCTATACATATTAACTCAATAGTATTGCTCTATTTTGACTTACTGCCTATCTGCCTATACGATGTAGTGTACAAATGTTATTTGCAGAAGCGTCATCGAAGTATCAGTATTTGACGAACGCGGCGCGGCGCACTCAATGTATCTGAATAAATAAATTAACGAGCCTATTCACTGTTATGATTCTGCATAAAAATAGTCAAGTGTCCTTATTTCAACACAATATCAACTATAGAAATAGGTGCAGATGTGAAAGCAACGCTGGCCACGGGTCTCTTCTCAGTGTAATAATGGTTAAGTCATTGTCCACCACGCTAGTGTAACTTCACATATCTTTAAGACTGGGACTTCTTGACGAAGAACTCTCTGACATGCAGGTTTCTTCACGATGTTTTCCTTCACCGTTAAATCATGCGGTAATTAACTTATTCATATGCACATAGATTCGAAAATTCAGATCTTAAATCAGATTTAGGCTTTGGG
Organism: Catocala nupta; assembly: GCA_963675205.1. NCBI lineage: Eukaryota > Metazoa > Arthropoda > Insecta > Lepidoptera > Erebidae > Catocala > Catocala nupta. Next base: position 28,142,939 of record OY776093.1, read on the forward strand.
ATTGAACTCGAGACATTCAAATCGACATTGAATTACAATTTTGGTATTTACAATTCATATAATGTAGATTGCCTTATAAATCTATAAGTGTAGCCGTTATACCATATATGACTGCCTGAAACCTGATTTCGAAAAGGCAGATAAACGCTAAGATGTTTTTACTGACAGTCCAACGCTTATCAACTGCTATGATAGGCTGTCTGAATAAATATAACAGCATCCTCCATCCCATCAAATCATTTGACATGTTGACACGATGTTGATTATAAAAATCTTTCAGAAACCAGAAAAATTGTAATAAAAGCTGTTTAAATTAGAATTTTGATCTGGTACAGTATCATTATTATAACAATTGGTATTCTACTAATTAAAATAAACAACAGTTCACGATTTTCACGACTTGATCGAAACTATATTTTGTCCTTTTTTATACACACATTTAGTAACGTCGCTCACCCCAGCTCATATGTATATTTAAAATAAACGTACGCTATAATATTATATTGATATATGGCGATCAAAAGAAGAAGGCAAAAAGCTTATGGCATGGTCACTCCGCTATGAGCTTTTGCCTGCTTCTTGTCAGGAAAGCTCTTCTTCTTAAACGGCTTTTTTAGAATTCTATTATTTCCAATAATAAAATAAAACAATCATAGTTTTATCACAATTTTGTAAATTTCTGACCTATCCAAACAATACCTGAAATTATTTTACATAAAATATTTGAATTTGAACTGTTTTTGTTACGAGAATTGCTCCCTAGATATGAGTATAATTTACGACAAAGCCCTGAACATTCAAGAAAAACATGGCTTAATTAAAAATACAAACGAAGTCCCATATACTACAGCTACTTCAATTTAAATTAAGTTTTTTTAAGTTAATTGCCTGAGATTCGTAATTCAATTAAAGCGATAAGCTCACGGCTTAATTAATGACCTCGCCACTGATTATGTACCACAAGTCGTTTATATCTGATTAATTAATGACTTATATTAGGGGAGGGACTTAGGTAGGGGGAAGAATTAATGACGTTAGGAATAGAGTCACTGAAACGTTTCTTATGTATTCAAATATACATAGGTGAAGCAAGGTGTGAAGCAGCGATAGCCTAGTGAGAACCCGTTGGACTGCCACAGAGAGGTCTCGAGTTCGATCCCAAGGCGCGCATCTCAGACTTTTCGAAGTTATGTGCGTATTAAATACTTAATTATCGCTCGCTTTAATGGTGAAGGACAACTTCGTGAGGAAACCTGCATGTCTGAAAGTTCTCCATAATGTTTTTAAAAATATGTGAAGTCTGCCGACCCGCACTGGGCCAGCGTGGTGGACTATGGCCTAACCCGTCTCACACAGAGAAGAGGCCCGTGCCCAACAGTGGGACAGTTTAATACAGGGCTGGTTTTATTACATAGGTGGTGTGATCATTCTATATCTTGAGAAGGTAGGCAGGGATGTAACAAATGTAAACATACAAATAACAGACACAAAGAACACCCAGGCTCAGAATAACTGTTTGTGGACGGCACAAATTTTTATCCCGTGTGGGGACTTTCCTTTGTGGCGATTATCCCACGGGAATGTATTAATGGGATAAAAGGTTCCTTTAAGCGGGGCGTAAGAAAGCATCTTCTTAGGCCGTCAAGGTAGAGACCTCAACGTTGCCTCAGCTGCTATGAGGATGGCGTGGAGGCCACTGCTCTTAGACCACATGATCGCTTACTATCAGGCGGAGCGTGGTAAATGGACGAACAAAAAAATAATAATTGAATGGTGTAGTGATTAATGTGATCATTTTGACACTGCTAGTGTGCCGATTGTTTTGGGTTCAACTTCATTGATTCCACAGCATAAATTTGCGTCAAAACGTTAAGGTTTTGGTTACAATTTCTGATCGGGCAATGTTATTAGATTTCAGAAATCCTATCTAATATTATAATTGCAAATGTGAAATTGTTTCTTACGCTTTACGCCTTAACTACTCGACTGATCATCATTAAATTTTGCATACACGTTGTCAGTGGAACAGAAAAGGACATAGGGTATCGCGGACCGGTCGCGCCTCAGCGGCTGCGCACGCGTCTGAGTGCAAGCGCCCCTTCCCCCCTCAGTATATAAAAGCACGGTCACGCCAAATTCTGCAATCTTCTGCCGGCCACCGTATATAAGTTAAGTGGTCCTCTGAGCTACTGCCGGACCACACGCCCCGTTACCTTTTGTGTATACTAACTAATTTGCGTAATTGTGTAATCTAGAATTAAAGAACGTGTAATTGCTAACTATAGCGTTTACCTTGCCAATTTTGTAAAAACCGCATTAAAGATCTTCTAATTGTGAAGTATATTGTTTAAATTATCTGCACTATTTTAACCATCCCTGGTCGAGCACGGTTTTAAAAACGTGACCGAATAGCACTACTTTACAAGGGTACCTTTCATCCAGGAAAAAAAAACTGTTACTAACCTAACCTAACATGGTCTACATTTACGCGAGCGAGCGAGCGTCCAAAATCTAGCTCTATACACTTTTTTGTTTTTATGTCATAGATTGGCAAACCACCATATGTATCGCCTGATGGTAAGCGATTACCGCCGCCCATGGATACCCGCAACCCCAAAGAAGTCACAAGTGCGTTGCCAGCCCTTTAAAAAGGAATGAAGGAGGGAAAGGATACCTTTGAAAGGATAGGAAAAGTATCGAGGTAACTGGGCCTCCGGCTCCCTCACTCACCGATACGAAACGCAACAGTACGGGTACCGTTACTTCACGCCGGTATTCTGTGAGAGGGTAGTACTACCCCGGTCGATCTGGCCCATTCATGCTGAAACCAGTGAGGATCTACTACCTTAATAAACCTACCTAAATACACACTATAGACTGTAATAGGCTCTCTTAAACGAGACCTAGAAACATAGCTGTTGAAATGTGGATAAAATAACACTTCTGCTTACCCATTCCGAAGTATATAGGTGTGAATCTTTGCCTGTTTTAATAACTTTAGAGTAGTCTCTCTTGTCTTATCTTAAAGACCCGTATAATAAACAGCAGTAAATAATTCCAGAAGAAATTGGAAAGGTAATCACCATCTACAAGAAAATTTCCGTCGATCGGTATCGAGTCTCACAGTACAGTAATACATTACAGAAACTAATAAATTAGCCAACGGAAGCAATAACGGTAGGCGTTGCTGGCAATTGCCAATTAACTGGCAACGTTCCGTTGACGTATTGCCTTCTTGCCACCAGAACTCAAGTACAAATTACGATTTAGTTAATTGTAGAGTTTGGTGTGGGAATGTTGTTGAGATGTCGCCTGTTCGGTGTGTAGTTAACGTATTTTTTATTCGTTCAACAACGTGTTACGTTTTGATAGGTAGCTTTTGCCAGTGTCTTTTTCGCGTAGATTTGTGAATTTAAGGGTTTTGAGTTATGGAAATCCGGTATTCTAGACGATTTTTTTGGGTGTGATTTTACAATGTTTAAAGTTTCATTACGATTAGTTTAGCCATTTCGAATATTAGCTCGTACGTTGTAGATGGACATCGACGATCGCCAGAAGAGAACTCCAGAAAATATATTAGTACTAGGTGTCTCCCGCGGTTTCACCCACGTTTATGATTACTGCTCCGCGCCTGTCGCTCGTAGCATGATGTTATATTTTGCATTGCCATGTTGAATGCTGATTCTTTGAGCCAAGAAAAGTCCAATCTTCTGTTTATTATACTAAAATTGGAATCTGTGATCATATTTGTCGGGTAACTATGAATTACTTTCAAATATTTTTGTAATGACATTTTATGAAAGGAAAACAAATCAACTTTGAGCGCCATAACTTGAAACATATATTCATATATGTATATATACATATATCACTTCACTTATACGAAAAGCTTTACTAAAGACTGTAAAGCAAAATAGCTCTTATTACAACCTATTAAGGTTGTATGAAAGCACTCATTTTGTCCTCAAGTTGTATGCGACAAGTGACAACATGTACTGTCATAATGTTTGATATTGCGGGACAATGACGAAGAAGCATGTAGTGTTGGACAAACAAGAACTTAAGAGGTGAGGCCGCTTGCTTTATATAAGAGGGAGAGATAAGTAAGTGGATCGTACACGTCAATGGCAAGTTTGGAAAGTCTTCGAGTGCTTAACTATCACTAGAGGGAACGGAAAATGATTGTAGGAAAATGTTTTGAGAGTCATACGTTTTTAGCTTTGTAATATGTACATCATTTCAGGCCTGTATTCCCGAAGGGGTAGGCAGATGTCTGTTACAGTCACCATTTTCTATGTTTTGCTTTATCGCTGAAAACTTCACAAACATTAAAACAACAGACACAAATAATACCCAAATACAAAACATTCATTCCCCCATTTCATACCCAAATTTCGCAAGCTATGGTTTCATGGTAGAAAGCAGATAACGGTGTCGAGAATTGCGCATAATCTGCTTTGTAATGGATTTGAACAGGCTTTGTTTTGAGACCAATAGAAAAACGATCCGAGGGACATTTTTGAGCATTTTTGCCTGCCTGTTTGACGCAGCGGTAGTGAATGCGACTGCTGTGCATGAGGTCTTCGGTTCGAATCCCAGGTCGGGCCAACAAAAAGTTATTGAGTTTTTCAGTTAAGAAATCTCAATATCAGCCCGGCGTTAGGAAGTTGGCGGTGTAAAACACCCCCGTGCCTCGGAAAGCACGTAACGCCGCTAGTCCTGCGCCTGATCTCTCGCCGGTCCTGTCGGATTACCATCCCATCGGATCATGAGAGTTAGAGAACAGAGAGTGTACTTATGTTTGCGCACACACTTGTGCACTATAAAATCTCCTGCGTAGTTGGTCAGTCTCCGTTAAAACTGGCCGCCGTGGCCGGAATTCGGTTTAGAGGATATTATTTTTTTTTTAAGCTTTCATTCTATCATTGGAGTATATAATATAATTGCAGGTAAGCCTATTGGTTAGACTTAATTGCTGCAACTGATAATTAACTGACAGAAAAATCCAGTAACACTTAACTACCCAGAAACATATGACCCGGAATCGAACCGATACCTCATGCACAACAATCATATTTACTACCATTGCGTGAATTAATTTGTAGGCTCAGCAAATTATTGTCAACTCTGCCATTAAATATGATAACATTTTAGACCTCCATCAAAAATGTCCTTAAATAATACCTAAAGCATCTATGTGAGCTGTGACTAAAATGTTGCAAAATAATAAAAATTCCTTTTCTTTTTAGTTGTGTAAGTCGTGTATAAATCAAGTTAAATCTCGAGAGATATTAGTTCATGCTTACACAATGAAATAAAATCGTAGAGGATACCATTTATCATCCCGCACCATTCGTAACAATCGACTTTAGGCCGGGATTACCCTTGTAGTAGAAGATAAACGACCTACAATCTGTAACTATACTGAATACATTTATCAATTTTAGTTAACACTAGATGTTGCCTGCGTCTTTGCTCGCGTTATTGTAGATAGTCAATACACTAGGTCTATGTCAATAAATTTATATCCCTCGCAAACAGCAAGTACTTTTCTTTTCGGATGAAAGATACCCTATGTTCTTTTCTCTACCCCCAACGTGTATGTGAAATTTGATGATGATCGGTCGAGTAGTTAAGGCGTGAAAGCGAAACAAACAAATAAACTCACATTCGTATGTATTACCAGGACATAAAATATCAGGCCTGTATACAATGTGTATAATAAACCCTATCCGATCCATTAAGGGATTATTTCTCACTTAACAAACATGCTCAGAAAAATAATAAAAAACATCTATATCATCGTAAAACATCTTCATAATATTTTTAAGTACAGTATTGATCAGCATTTTTACCCTTAAATTACCGACATCTCGCACAGCCTAGCAACACTCCACTAAACTTGACAAGGACGCGGAGCGTGGCATACTTTTGGCAGCATTTTTTTAAGGCGTAGGTAGGTAGGCGCGATGTAGCGCGATACCTAGGTATTATGATTAATAAGTTTTCGGTGTTGCCTTAGGTAATATTATAACATATTATTTTAGATAAATTAAATTTACTGGGGTAATTTTTTTATCTATTTTTATAAAAGGATGCCACTTACGTACTCATAATAAGCTACTGTATAACACCTTTAAGGATCGGACAGGGTTTATTATACATACTGTATAAACCGTCTCACTGCTGGGCACGGACCTCTTTGCAGCGTGATAAGGATTTGGATAAGGTCCACCACGCTGGTTCAGTGCGGGTTGGTAGACTTCACATATCTTTGAGAATATTATGCTGATCTTTCATACATGTAGGTTCTCCCATCGTGTTCCTTGCTCTAAAGCAAGCGGTAATTAATGCATATGTACCTAACTTCGAGTCAAAGTCAGTGATGTAAAAGCTAATAATGAGCAATACCCTTCCAATGCCAGCATACACACAACATCACTTTATTTTGAGTTAGCCCGGGTTTTGCCACAGTCTGTGAAGCCTAACCGACCTTTGACCACGATTTTTTCGCTCGAGACTTGGGATCGAACTCGATACTTCTGCATGGCTGTCCAGCAGTCTCCCATTAGGCTATCACTGTCCCTGAACTGTCAAGTCCCAAGTATTGGTTGGTCAGACTTCATTACGCGTTAGTGATTTACATCAGCTATATATACTTTAATACGAAAGAAGGCAATTGGCGCTTCCTCAATTTCGTTGCATATAAAACGTAGTTGGCGAAACGTGAATGTAACTGTTCTCTGCCTACCTCATCGGGGATATAGCGTCATGAGTCTATGGATGTATGTCTATGTCAATTGACTGACAGCTTATACTTGTAATATAAGGTCGCGTGAAGCATTTGCCCTTTTGTTTAAATGTCAGTGAATGCTCCCATTTCACTACACCATGAAGATTACCAACTTAAATGTTAGAATTATTATTTAATAACTTTCTGTCCGCGGCTTCGCCTGTGGGAATGTCACAGGAAGGTTTATCGTGATGAAACTTATCTTATGTGCCAATCTAGCATAAACTAACTGTGTGCCAATTTCTTTAAAATCCGTTGGATGGTTTACATCTTATTGTGTAGACCAGACATCTTAACAGACTTTAAGTCCAAATTAAAGTATACTCATGTAGGTCACCAAGTAACACATATATACGGTTACATTAACTAAACTATACTATGAATTTATATTATCCTGTTACCACGTTCAGCAAAACTAGGACGGAGAACCAATGAGAAGAACATGCAAGAAACTCACGGCCATACTTTTTAATAGCCTATTTCACAATGCTGCTTATTTTACTAATTATATATATGTAAGAAGCTGCAACCATTATATAATTTACCTACTATTGAGCAGAATACACTCAAGCATTAAAATAAAATTTAATAAGTGGTTCAGGTCCAGAAATGTGACGATATTTAAACGAACGAAGCAACTACCCATTAATTCTATGATGATTTAAATCTCCCCGTGAACATGACTGCTGTAAAGCAACCTAGGTGAGCAGCGATAGCTCAGTGGGGAGACTAACAGACTGCAATGCAGAGGGTCTCGGGTTCGAACCCACGTTGCGCACCTCTGACTTTCGAAAGTTATATGACTTTTCGAAATTAAGTGCGTATTGATTGACAATTATCGCCTGCTCCGTGCCTCGGAGAGCACGTTAAGCCGTCGGTCCCGGCTGCCATGAACATCTATGGCAGTCGTTATTGGAGAAGTCGACACAAAAGATCCCACTGGGTCGAAGTGTCGCCGGTCTGTACTGACTGGCCCCCCATACAAGACAAAATCGAAAGCAACCGAAACGTCGGGAAAACGTGTAATCTTAAATATAAATAGTATTCATTAATTTAAATAGCTTAAATTGTAGTAGAGTTCAATAATAGTAGGTAATGCTATAGTTCAAAATTATAGAATAAAAGTGATTTAAAATAAACAACGCGACGAAATCTGTTTAAAGTAGTTTAATTTCAATAAATCTCTGATAGCTATGTATATCTACATATATTGTTAGTTACTGCTGAGGTAAATATGTAATAAGCAGTAGATTTTTACTTACTTATAAAATACCAGTCTGGGCAAACTACATATATACGATAATTTATTCCATTCGATACTACGCCAAAGCACACATATTTCAAATAAAACAAGAACAGGTAAGCGATATTAAATATATTTGCATTTTAAAACAAGAGTTATGCGGTTCATCTTCTTATCTTGTGATCCCACCTCAATGCGCGATGTCGGCCATTTTATTAAAATTCTTTCGCCGAGACGACTCTTCCACAAGTTTACATATACCCAAAGCTTTTGTCATTTAGCCTCCCAGTTAATATTACGTATGTTGGTACTAGATGCAAGTTGGAATGAAGAATTTTGTAATTTCGGTCGGAGGGATGGAATATTAAAAGTGGCTTACAACTGAATGTACTTGGGGCTTGTATTGTAAGGACTATATATGTATAGCATTTTTCTACGTTAGTGGTGTAGCGGTGGTGAATTACTGCTGCGTGTATGGTCTTGGATTTGATGCTCGGGTCGAGTATAACGAGATTTACTGTAAAGAGATTCTTAATAGCATTACGGTGTCTGGCGATAGGCTGGTTCTCTGTTACATGGAACTTAACACTATACTGATATTTGCTAGCTGTTAAGCCATATGAGTCCTTATATCATTTAACAGCTTTTTAGTTAGTGGACGGCAGCATAGCATGCGAAATGTCGGTGTAATATCTTCTCCCTAGCCTTTGTTATTCCCAAGTCACTTGGTCGGCTTTTCTGGTCTAACCGGATATGACTGGATATCAGTTTTTACACGGAGCGGCTGCCACCTGACCTCCGCAACCCTAAGGTTAACGATACCGTAAGGCTAGACCAGCGTCAGGATATTATAGGACACTGACTTCCCAATAACGACTACCATAGATGTTCATGGCAGCCGCGACCGACGGCTTAACGTGCTCTCCGAGGCACGGAGCAGGCGATAATTGTCAATCAAAACGCACATCATTTCGAAAAGTCATATAACTTCCGAAAGTCAGGGGTGTGCGATGTGTGTTAGAACCCGAGACCCTCTGAATTGCAGTCTGTTGGTCTCCCCACTGAGCTTATTTCTTCGAGGATGTAACTCTGAAACGATTTATGTATGTTCCTGAGAGAAAGAGAATAGTGGGATTGAAGGAACTTGGGACATCTACTTTAATGTTTACACAAACTTTTATAACTCGGTCTTTGAAGTCCAATAAAAATGAGCTTCATCATTTAGTTAGGTGTTGATTAAACAGAATTTATATAAAACAGACGTTATTGGATTAAACCAATGTCTAATACATAATTTAACTGCTTAATCCATCATACTGACTCATAGGTTCCATGACATAATATTGCGCATAAGTTCGATCGTGAGAACCCGAGTTTGATACCCGCGTAGGAGCCTTCATTTTTATTGATTCTAGTAGCAGACGTGCCAAAGGCTTACGAAGCGATAAATGGTGACTGCTGCCCATAGACTTTAGCAATGTAAGGGGTCTATAAGACTAAGCCGCTGTCTATTGCAATATGATACGGATGGCGAAGCGTCGGCGTTGCACCCGCGCCGTGTGTTGTGAGTTCAAACCCCACACTGAACAACTATTTGTGTAATCCAGCGTTACGTTACAATGCTCGTTCACCAGAGTGAAGTCACCATAGTGATTCCTATACAAAAAAAAAGTTCACTCTTTAAAACAAATTATAGCGCTCGAAATAATTTTTTTGTAAAGTAATTCTCATAATCAGCACTTATTCTAAAAATATACTTAAAGAGGTAGAGTATTATAGACTGGCCCACATTTTGTCTAAGGCTGGGATGATGGTCTGAGTATCCAGAGTTGCAAGCGTGACCGAGTTCTGATACCACGGGACAAATGACGCGGTTTCAAATACTAGATCGAATAACAAAGTATTTAGAGAATAGCTGACTGAATTTGTACGAACATTAATCCGACTTAAATCTATTCACAATTGACCTAGTTTGTTGAATAATTTTGTTTAATATTTAGACATCTAGTTGTAGAATGAATATTCAATACGTTTGAAGTCACGAGAAATTTGACAGAAGTGTAGCATGGCCAGTTATGTATATCTTTATATTACATCTGCATTTATCAGTTATGGTTAAAGTTCGCACTTAATATGTGCCGAACCTGTTCGAGACCTTGTTTTGCTACTGAAAAATCCTAATAGAAAAACAGAATAATACTCTTTCCTTCCCGGGAATTGAACGATCGCATATATAGTACTATCAACCCTGTACAGGACTGGGCACGGGTCTCTTCTCAGTACGAAAAAGGGCTAGACCACATACTACAATGCTGGCTCGGTGCAGTTAGCAGACTTCACAAATCTTCGAGAAAATTATGCAGATCTATCAGACATAAGTTTCTTCACGATGTTTTCCTTAACGTTAAAGCGAGCGATAAATTAATGCTGTGTCGTGACATTGCTGAAGTCCATGAGCAGCGGTTACCGCTTCCCATCAGGTGGGCCGCTCGATCGTCAGCCGCTAATGGCAATACAAAAAAAACGTAACTTCGAAGAGTTAGAGGTGCGTGCCTTGAGATAAAATTTGAAACCTATACGTGGCAGTCTAATGTTCTCCTATTAGGCTCAAATGATCGATCGTTTCTTCACAGTGCAAACTTTTATTCCGAGTCGGGCAAGCTGTCTATATGAATATTCTAACATAAAACATGAAGCATAAAAACTCAACACGAAAACCTCATGTCATTTACCACAACACATTTTAAAAAACATAAAATATAAATAGACAAAACGTATTCTGTAAAAAGACCAAACAACGTGGAAAGTAAATTACGGTAAGCCCTCTCCGAGTTGGAAAAAAATCATACAGACGCTTTCACGGATAACCCAGTTCTAGAGAAGTGCATGCCACATACGTAGAATGGCATACAGGGTTGCCAGATGTGAAAATATAAATTGGGACGTCTAAAATCGGGATGTAAGTTTGTAGGATTGGATTACATTTATGAACTTTTAAGACACAAATCAACGCATCGTTTAAAATTAAACATAAATTTTAATATATATTGTAAATGAAATATTAAAAAGTTCAATCATAATTATAAACATAATAAAATCTTTATTATATATAAGGGTGTACCTTATTATAATTATTTTACGTAAAGAGGTTTGTAGGTATATAGGAATTAAGCAGTGGCTTGTCGCCGTTATTTCGTGGGTTTAAATTAATATTTATCTATTCACAACTATATTACAAATGCACAAATTGTTGTTATTTTGTTTACAATGATTGTTAAGTGATTTTGTCTGGATTGCAGTTCTCTGCAATCCAAGTGAAATCGTTTAACAATTGTTGGCTGGCATCAATTTCAAAGTTACAATGATTATGTTGTATGCGTGCATAATATCATTCTATAACGTATTAACAAGCTATGTGCCAATATAATTGATATTTAGAAAAGATTAAAGCAATTTTTTTAAATATTTAGTAATCCATAAAAATTACAATTAAATCCTCAAATGCAAGATCTTTCTTATAAACGTTAATACAATTATTTCTTAGACAATAACTTTTTAAATCATTCTTAGCAACGGTTTCAGTTTTTCTTATATACTATCGTCAAATAAATTACCTGTCACATCAATAGTTGCATGGGTGGTATAAACATTACAATTGGGCTGTCGCCGGTTCCATATCCACCTAATGAAATTTAATTAGCAGCATCGCGATGCATGAACGAAATTCGACTCGTTACTCTTTAATATACATACATTGTCTTACGCTTATATCCCCAGAGGGGTAAAACAAGACTTTGTATTGCTACTAGTACTTTATAACACTTTACTAGATCCAGGAATCGAGCCCGAGACCTCATGCACAACAGTGTTGCCGTAGCAGAAAATATGGCAAAAATTACTTTTAAACATGTAGCAAAAACCGTGTAGGCTGGCAACCCCGACGGGCCGGCTCGTCACAGCGCGGCACAACTGCCGACACTCACCAAAGGTCTATTTACATTTGGTCTCGTTAGCTCCAGTTTTCTCAAACTTTACGTGTGAGCGCCAAAGCGGAACTGAAATGCGGATTTGGGGTCGTTTGACAAAGCTTTATACGCAAAGTGAGATATGACATATGTTTGCGATTACATTGAAAGTAAAATAATGGGTTAGGAGCTGTTATTTGGCTACCACATACACTAATTGTATGTTTATAACTAAATGTATGAATAATCCGGTTCGCCCGGGAAGCGTAAAGTATAACAAAGGAAAAAGAAAGTTCATGGAGCAGGACTTGAACCTACTACCTCGACAAACCTCGTGGTCTTACTTCAAGGATTGCATTGTCCTCTGTGTTTTACATCTAAGGCTTGTTTCGCACGTACCTAACCACATTACAACCACAACCACAACCACACCACATAAGCGGGCGCAATTTTGTATTGAAAATGAATAGTAGAATTTACACGGACCACATTTTGTCGTCATTATCGACCACGGGGGTGATACCGACCACATCCAACCGCAACTCTACCACCAGCGACACCGCGAACTAGCGTCCGACCACATCGCAGACACAACGTTGCGTCGACACACCGACACTGCGGCCACATCTGTGCCCTCCCCCTGTCATTCATTCTGCACTGTACTGTACTGTGGTGCCGCATTGTTGTGCAAAATGTCCGACAGCGAGACTTCTGACACAGATTTATTTATCGAGGAGATCCGTAACGAAAACCAGTGTCGAACTGTCTGTCTGCACTCGTGAGCGTCATTGCGTCGTCGCAACCACATCGCAACTACTAACGACAGCTCAACCACATCCACATTTTGTAGAAACCACAACGCAACTGCAAAAAGCTGCAGCAACAGTATTCACACGTAACCAATGCTTGATCACCTTTTGTCGCGTCGATAAGGTGTGGTTGTGGTACGTGTGAATTAAGCCTAAGGCAATGGTATGCGTCATCTATCGTATATAAATAGAGCTGTATGATTATAATATTAACAGCCCTGTATTAAACTGTCCTGCTGCTGGGCAAGGGCCTCTTCTTAGTGTGAGAAGGGTTAAGCCATAATGTACCACGCTGGCTTAGAGCGAATTGGCAGAATTCACATATCTTCAAAAATATTATTGAGAACTCACAGTCATGCAGGTTTCCTCACAATGTATTCCTTCACCGTTTGTACGATTAGCAAGTGCATATATATAATGTAACAATTGCTGTTAAAAATGTCCTATTATAATTCAAATCTTTAAAGGGAAAGCAACGTACATATTAACAATGTTACCACGTCTTGCTTGGTAAGTAAAAGTTTTACAGACTTACTTTTGCTCCGACATTTAATTCTTTCTTCTTAGGTTGGGCTGTAACATGCGAGTGGTATCCCCTGGTGTGGCCAAGCGTCTATAGGTCAAGATCACTGCTTACCATCTTTCTTGTCAATTTTATTGACAGTTGTTAGGCGAGTGTGATATCTCCCTTACACGGTCATAGTAGAAATAAAATATAATGGATTAGAGCAGGTGAGGACGCGTTTCCTCATTAGTGCGAAACGTATTGTGCTTGGCATGTTGTCAATCACTGATGACTAAAATGTTACTACAAAAATCGCAGTGGTTTGAGATGCCATGTCACTACCGCGAATAGAAAAATAAATCAACTTACGGGTCAAAAATGGCGGACTCCTCGGTGTTCTTTATATCCGTTGTTTAAAATTCTTGTAAAAGATCCTACGACATAGAGATTTTATCAACTGCAAGACTGCCGATTTTATAAAAAAGCATGTGGGGCTGTCTTTGAGGACTAATGATAGAAGTGAAAACTAAGTAACTAGCGTGCGATGACGATAACGCGAGTTTCATGCTTTTTGTTCACCCAAGTAGTACACATATATACACAGTATACATATAGCTCATGGAAAGCTTTCGGTGACGATTTCGCGGGTTCCATGATTTTTGTTCATCCAGAACGTGCTTCAACAAGTTTTCACTTCAAAAATATCGATAAATTGGCCGAGACATTATTGTTTAATTATAGAAATCTGATAATGTCTGTCGTCGTGAAAATAAGTGAAATAAGTAAGAATTTTCAATATGACTTCATATGACTTTTTCAGTCTAACCGCATTTGACTGGATTTCAGTTTTTACACGGAGCGGCTGCCACTTGACCTCCGCAACCCGAAGGCTAGCGATACCCTAAGGCTAGACCAGTGTCAGGATATTATAGGGCACTGACTGCCCAATAACGATTGCCATAGATGTTCATGGCAGCTGAGACCGACGGCTTATCAATCAATACGGACATAATTTCGAAAAGTTATATTACTTCCGAAAGTCAGAGGTGCGCGACGTGTGTTCGACCCGAGACCCTCTGCATTGCAGTCTATTGGTCTCCCCACTGAGCTATCGCTGCTTACATAATTATTAATACACTAAAGGAAAATTCTACCGGCTAAAATAATTACGCCGGTGAAATGTAAAAACATGAAACAAATATTTACATATGAGATATATGTAACGGTTACACCGGTTTACAGGTAGGTAGTAAAAAAGGAAGCAATAAAATAAAATAACTATAAAAGTCCGTTCATATGAATACTAAAGGTAAAAACCTTTTCCATTAAAACCTACAACGTCATCATTAAAAAATTCCAGCTCTATTCAACTACGTGTCTAGGATTAAGTCTCGTAAACACTATACAACAAAATGTTGCGCAACTTTTTGGTAAGCAATCGTATACATATGCATACAACTGAGAAAGTTATCGGAAAGACATTTATGAGAAGTATCCTTGGTAGGAACAATGATAGGCTAGTGGAAAACCGCACGCTCTTCTGACTTTTCGAAGTTACATACTAAATAGATAATTATCGCTTGCTTTAACAGTGAAGACAAACATCGTGAGGAAACCTACATGTATGAGAGTTCTACATTATAATAATAATAATAATATTCTACACATATACACAACACCATCTAGCCCAAACTAAGCAGAGCTTGTGCTATGGGTTCTAGACAATGGATAAACATACATATATACTATTTTTTTTTGTAAATACATACATATTATACATAGAAACACCCAGACCAAGTCAAACATCCATGTTCATGCACACAAATGTTTGACTTGTGCGGGAATCGAACCCGCGACCTCAGTCGTAACAGTCAGTTACACTAACCACTACGCCATCGAGGTCATCAAAATTATAATCTCAAAGATCTGTGAAGTCTGCCAACCCACACGGGTCAAGAGTGTTGGACTATGGCCCTACCTTTCTCATACCTAAAAGAGCCCTGTGCAGTAGGACAGTTTATTATTTTAACTTTCTGAAAACCTGAGGGTAATTCAGACCGAAGTAGCTCGATTAGAGAAGTGCAACAACCTTGTGTCGTGTTGTTACCGAAAGTATACTTTCTAAGGTCTATATAGAAGCGCTGTGCTAGTAATTGCGGTGTAGTGCCATCTTTGCCCCTTGTACTCAAAACATACCGACTCCTTTTATGTATATTTTCCAGCAATAAAAAAATTAAAGTAGTTTATTTTCATTGACTTACGAGCTAGTTCACAATAAATTAATTGAGGTACTCCTTTTAAGTAACAAAATACTTGTGTTAGGAGTCCCCACTCTTCACGTTACAAAAAAATACAACTAGACTGGTAACAAAAAAAAAGGAAAGAAAGAAAGGTAAACAAAAAATAAGTTAATAGTAAACACCATGCGTGTCTGTGTGTGTGTGTGTACGCGCGTGTGTGTGTGTACGCGCGCGCGTGTGTGTGTGTATGTGTGTGTGTGTGTATCCCTTGTATGAAATACGCTTACATGTTTGATACCAATGGTGTTGCCATCAAGCCATCCTTAGGCTGAGTTAGCGGTTACTGTAGTAACCGGTAACTCAGTCTACTTTACTACCTTACTTAAGTTCAAAATAAAGTAAGCTGTTGCGGTAGTTACCGGTAACCGATATGGATATCTCATGGTAAGCTGTGTTACTATATGGTAATAACGTTTACAACACATCATTCATCATCATCATCGATTCTTGTCAATGTTTGATACCTATGGTGTTGCCATCAAGCCATCCTTAGGCTGAGTTAGCGGTTACTGTAGTAACCGGTAACTCAGTCTACTTTACTACCTTACTTAAGTTCAAAATATAGTAAGCGGTTGCGGTAGTTACCGGTAACCGATATGGATATCTCATGATAAGCTGTGTTACTATATGGTAATAACGTTTACAACACATCATTCATCATCATCATCGATTCTTGTCAATGTATGGCTCTACCATAGTATAATATTTCATATTCCTTAGTTACGAACGTCTTATGCCGATGCTAAAGCCATCTATCCTAATTATTTTACAACAATTTACAATTTTCAATGTGCGTAACTGAAATGCACGCTGCTTAGACCTTCAGATTTATATTATTAAATTCCTTGCATAGCTTCGCTAAATACTGTAATAAAGCATATTAAAACCAGTTTGTCTCATAATTGTTATTAAATAAATATAGCGAGAACAAAATAAGTTGTTGCCTCTACAGAATTAGCTACATTCTTGTTTACGTAGCATTTCGTAGCATATTGCTACGGTATTCGTAGCACGCGTGGGAAGTTAGCGATAGGTGTTTGTACGTGTGTGTTTTACATGATTAATAGAATTGTTTTAGTTGTGTGTGTGTTGACTAGTTCTCGGGAAAATGTTCGCGAGGGATTTACGTGTGTATTTACGAATAGTGGAAAATATTAACACCGTGTATTCTATATAAATCGCTTTGGACTGTGGTACATCTGTATTTAGTCGGTTATATTTTGTTTTATCGTTGATATGTTTTGTTAGAATCTGGTCTGAACCTTATGAGATTATATATGTATCTATAACCAGTTTTTGGCCAAGACTTTCGTCGTGTGAGTGAGTGAATACCCAAAAATTTATAACATTATTTGGGAGATCTAAAACTGAATATCATAGCCTAAGAATGTCTTACCCATTCTAAGTTGTAATAGTCGCTTTGTGGAAAACTGATATTCAGTTGAAATTAAACAGATTAGAAACTTGACCCCAATTCACCTATACTCTCTATTGCACCGAAACATCGCCTGCTGTAGTTTTTGATTCCAAATAATGGTGCCAACTACTGGCCATATTTCCAGAAAGCAGGAAGGCGTATCTTGACAATTTCTTGTCAAAGAAATCCAATAACATTTTGTCCAACCCATGAATCGAATCTAAGATTATGAGATCTTGGATCAATTACAGGTTTTATTAATGCAATGCTGTACATGGATATAGCATGCTGCTGTAAGTAGGCAGTAAAACCGATAGTCAGCTGAATCTGATAAGAATATAAGGCTTACCCCAATTTATTCGGTTATAATCGGTTTAAAGATTCTTTAAACTGATTATAATAATGCTAGAATGATGTTGTTTAAACATAAATTAATTAATTATTTTCCAATGTTTTCATATTCCTAGTTAGCTGGTCGCGAGTTCCATGAATTCGGTAATTAATAATACACCCATACAAACAATTGGAAATTAATATTATGTTTCTACGAAATCCCTGGTTCATGGAAACGTTATAATTAGAAATTGATTGCCTGTTGAAATTTGTTGAGAAAACTTGAATAAAGACTCTTTTGTAATAAGCTACTAATCCCGTGGTATAATTCCATGTTTACGCTTCCTTTCGATGGTAAAATCAGGATTGAATTATCAGTTCTGACAAAATATTTTTTAGCTAGCCCAGTTTTGGTGGGTAGACCCACGGGCATACCGCATATGCAAGTTTCCTCACGATGTTTTCCTTTGCCGTTAAAGCGAGCGATGACAGACTATTATAAGCGCATATAACTTCAAAGAATCAAACGTGCGTTCTATGGAAATCGAAACCGCTGCGTAGCAATCCATGGTCCCAGGCTATCGTTGCCTTTTAATATAAGATAAGATTATTTATTATAAAGTTCTTTATCCTTTCCATTTCCAATCGCGGTTAGAAATGATTGGAAATATTCGTAACAGCATAATATATACTTCTACCAATTTTCTCTATACTCTTACTCTATCAATGGTGACCAGCACAGCTCCTATGTATTCTAGGGCGACCAGTAATATTTCGCCCATACTATGAACAGATACAGACATTCAGAAAAAGCCGGCGATCTGAAAACACAATCTGTATTAATAATTTAATATTAACCTATTATCACAAGCAAACCATTGCATAACCACATAGAAAACGCTGAACTCTCTCAAAACTTCCAACTTTAGCAGAACCTAAAACTACAAACACTTTAAAACACAGCACGACGGAAACTTATAACAAACATTTATACCGCAATCGGGTAACATTCCACTCAAAAATTAAAGTAGAATAATTTTATGAAAGTTACCAGTTTTATTATATTAGTTTGCAGGAAAGTTACGCTAACTAATAACTCCAATGGAATAGCGGATTGTGATATTTTTGGGAAATTTGTGAATTGGGCGTCTACTTTTGTAACCAAGAGAATTTTTCGAACTATATTTCGGACGAGATATATTGCAAGGATGCAAATTATTGCATTAAAACTGATTTTATCGTAGATTAATTTGATTCTGCCACTGTATACGCAATAAGCTCAGCAGCGGAGAAAATAATTTTCTTTTGCATTATGTTGGCAATTATTATTAACTAATATTGAAACCTGCTACTACGCACAGGACAAGGCAGGAAAGGGTAAAAGAAAAATTTATTTATGCTCTAACATTCAAAGACTGAAAGCCACCTTCCGCATCAACCCAAATAAGTTTTATATACAGATAACGCTAACAAAAATGCATACCAAAACCATTCTTTAAATTGTACCTGTGTTAATGTTTAATGGCAAATTCATCTAACAAGGTACCTAAGCATATGTTTCAAAATTATGGTTTTCAATTTCTTCATTAAGATTATCGACTTATTTATAACTTTCAAAATTAGCGTATACCTGAATACCTCATCAGAATTATCAAAGTATTTACAAAAACCAAATAAAATAGCAATGCACTGGCCGCAAATTCACCCGAAACTTCGTTCGAATTCTTGTAACAAGAGTATCCTCCAAGCTTCGATAGCGAAAGTTTGTAGAGCACAGTACCAGATACCGTCGTCTCGACTTTCCATTAGGATTGTATTTGACGTCGGAGCTGCCTCGAGGATATCAATGGCACTGTCTCTTACAGAATACGTAACAGGAGAATTGTTGAAATAGTTTCAGGAAGCAAGTTTAGTAGGCGAGTAGGTATAGCATTGGTCAAATAGACCACTCTAGGGTATGAGGGGTATGGTAAAGTATGGTACGGGTAGGGATTGGTAAGACAATCATAATCCACTTTCAGGTTAAAAGCATGGCATAAGCAAACACGGTCGTCATAGATACTCAATATTTTTTTGTATTACTTGTTGCGTAAATGATGTCTGTTAAAACATATTGTCTACC
This sequence comes from Catocala nupta, assembly GCA_963675205.1. Classification (NCBI taxonomy): domain Eukaryota; kingdom Metazoa; phylum Arthropoda; class Insecta; order Lepidoptera; family Erebidae; genus Catocala; species Catocala nupta. Next base: position 28,162,426 of record OY776093.1, read on the forward strand.
ATTCTTGCGAATGTTACACTAAAATTAAACCAACATATACGAATATGGGGTCTACCCGTGATCATTGCTGCTGAAAAGCCTCCGAAACCTCGGGGAAAGTGTAAATATAAATGGCTTAGAATAAGCTGCGAAAACGTATTTACTTTTTTTCACTACTGTTATGGTATTCAACTTTACGCGACACAGATGGTATCTCTTTATTCTTGCGTCTTGGAAAATACTAGAAACTACTACAAGCTTTGCATAACAAATAATTTCAAAAAAGAAATGTAAAACGACTTCAAAAAGACTTAAGAGCGAGAAATGACAATATTTTCAGTCTTAAGCTCCTAATCGAATCTTTGCAAAACGGCGCTAAGTTATTCAATTATCTTTGTAAGTTGTTTGGTAAATGCTAGGTCTTACTGATTTCTACGTAGTCTAATATTATAAAGAGAAAAGATTTGATTTTATGTTTGTTTGTAAGGATTTAACTCCAAAACTGCTCAACCGATGTTGAAAATTATTTCACCGTTAAAAAGGTTTATCAGGTGATAATAAACATTTCTAACGGTGAAAGAATTTTTACTCTTTTACTCGGTAGTAACAAGCAATATTTTTCTTTATAGTAATGCGTTGACGCATATCTCTCTGCGGGGCGACGAAGAGGTTATGTCGGGCTCACTGGGGTCAAGGTATCTCGGTAATACCGACTAAACTTACCACGGAGTTCCTCGACATAACCAGAGACGGCGAGGTCGCGCGAAACATTTTCACATGCAATCGCGACTCTGCCAAGGTTTAGGCCCGCCTTATGAAACAGCAGGCCACTACACGAAAAGACCTACCCTTTGGTCACTCCTAATTTTAACCCTGCTGTCCCCTTGAGGGGGGACGGACACACGACACAGAGGCACGCGTGGCAACACGCACGCCGCCTTTTGGACCTGGTGCTGAATGGATGGCGCGCAAGCCCACGAAGCCCACCACCCCCAGGTAAAACCTCAGGGTGGCTGGAGGTCGTCTCTCGCCCTCCGGTGCTCGGTTCTGCAGTTGGGAGAGGGTTCAAAACGCTCCTTTTCCACTCCGCCACCTCCTTGATGGAAATAACTTCCTCACAGAAGGAGGCGACGGCGTTCCATGACCTGTCACTCCCGACCATAGACTGAACCAAGGCCGGGAGCGAGAAGGCAACAATTCCGACTGCCGCGACTAACTCACGGCGCTGCGAAGCCCAGGCAGGACAATCCACCAACGTGTGCTGCGCCGTGTCTGCAACAACGGCAGTCGTCGCAGTCACAACCGGGCGTCTCTTGCCGGCCTATGCCACACAGGAACTAGCCGAAGCAACCGTGGCCAGTCATTACCTGTGGCAGCGGGAAGGTAAGGACGCCAGGCCTCCTCTTCAGCCACTCCTCAAAAACGGGACTTACCGCCACGATCGTGCCGTGCCCAAAAATATCCTAACTTAACTTACTTTTACGCAAGAGAAACCGCGGGCTAAAGCTAGTTTAAGATATACAGATCTACATAAATCAATGCATCATTCATCCAATCAATTATCACATAGCCATTTTCACCCTGCTTTTTATATTTAAACAATAAATATGTAAGTAATATTGACCACAGAACATAGTTTAACGCGAACCAATGCCCCGTATTCAGCAGTACACCATTTAAATGAGAAAATAAAAGCTGCACTCACATTTTTATCGCACAACAAAGCGATATCGGGAAAGAGAATTAATATGAATTTAAAACTACGGACACGCTTGTTGGCCCAATTGCGTCTGACCCGAAAGCGATCGTCTGGTCCCAAGTTCGATTTTAAATTAAAGTAATTTTTTTTTGTATGGATATAAAGCTTGGGTGGCTTAGTGGTTAAAGTGATCACAGTGTACGTTTTGTGTCTACTGGCACAAAACAAATAATTGTGTCAGCCAGTGATATTGTATTGAGTCTGGATATTCCATGTGGCCGTTGTTTTAATGTCTGTAACAAATTACTGTCCTGTCTTGGATTTGAACCCATAACACTTCTCACAACGGCTGGGATGAGGTGAATGCTTGCCCGCTATACCGTGCAGTTTATCTTATAAAACATCTTCCAAGATATTTGCTTACTCTGGAGCTTTAAAGAAGACGTTTAAATCAATTAAAAAGTAGTAAATCCCGACTAATATTATAAATGCGAATGAGACTGTTTGTCTGTTACGCTTTCACGCCTTAACTACTCGACCGATCATCATGAAATTTCGCATACACGTTATCAGGTTTACAGAAAAGGATATAGGGTACCTTTCATCCAGAAAAAAGTACCTACTATTCCCGAGAGATAGAAAATTGCGACGCCATGGAAAAATCTATTAGCTAATAAATTTGATAGTAGTATCTATCTATACATATAATAAAATTGTGAATGTCTGTACATATAAGATATGTACACAATATTCATTCATTAATCCAAAAAAGTACTGTTCCCGAGGTATCTATGGATCTTTAAATATAATCTTAATTAAAGCAAAATCTTAGTGGTTTCTAAATAACAGTAGATTAACTAGTTTTTCACAAAGGTAAACTCTTGTAAATGTCGCTACGAACCTAATTAAGCTAATTAAAATTATTTTTACTTAAGAATTATTAAGTCTGTTTTCGGTCCTTTGAAGTATATTTTATTTTTAATGCTTCGAAAGCTACTTTAACTTTCGTCTACAGTATAATTTTTATTTTACACAAATTTTTGCTTTGCTTGCGTAATTATAATAATATTGTTTTTATTTTATTTAGAATAGTTATGAAAGCGATTAATCGTTCACATATTTGATATAATAATAAGAATCATAATAAAATGTATTGTCATAAAATAATTTACAAATACATAATACAAAACATTACAATAACATGAATTTGATTTGATATCCCATTATTTAGAATTGTGGGTAAAATTGTTGTAATCATATGTGTTGTTGTGGGTGTTTAAATCAAATACTTCATGGCAGATATGGATATATATTTACTGGTACCAGTTATATTACTAATATAAATGCATATTGGACTACGACCAAACACAGTGATTGCGGGGAGACGACTGCCGCGCGGCGCTTCTGCATACTTGCGCCTGACTATACAAAACTAGAGCGTCAGCAGTGTTACGACATTCCCTCCTTTAACAAAAGAAAGAAATGGTCCAAAAATTTTAAAACAATCGTCATCAATGACTCTCCAAGAATGAATGCAATTGTTAGTTAGGTTAGGTTTATAACAGAACTTTTTCCTGGATCAAAGGTAACCTATCTCCTTTACTGTACCCCTGACAACGTGTATGCGAAATTTCATGATGATCGGTCGAGTAGTTAAGGCGTGAAAATGTAACAAACAAACTGACATTCGTATTTATATTATTAGTTAGGATTGTGTACGCCTAAGTCTACGAAGTGTTGGCAGAGGTGAATTACACCTAGATTTAGGTGTCACGTAATGGAGGCTAGCCTATTGCCGGCTCTCAAATACTGTTCCAGACTCCAAGCTCCTGAAATATTAAGACGAAATAATTACAAAACTTTTCCTGATAACGGATTTTGGAATAGTGCTCGGTATAATAATATATAATAGGTATAAGCCATTAAACACCCATCCCATAGACCAGAATAATTAGATTCCATATGTAGCAATAATGTCCTACACCTGCCGCGGCTAGTGTCTCCGTGCCCCATCTCACTCTAAATTAAAACTCTCGAGGTCTCTGCATACTGGACCCATGTCCTCGTGTAAGCCTCTTAAAGGGTCCTTTAGGAGGTCCTACCCGACGAGAAAGTGAAACATAATAGGTATAATAATTAATATACAGGTAATAATAATAATATTCTACCACATACACACAACACTATCTAGCCCAAACTAAGCAGAGCTTGTACTATGGGTACTAGACGATGGATAAACATACATATATACTTTTTTTTTGTAAATACATACATATTATACATAGAAACACCCAGACCAAGACAAACATCCATGTTCATGCACACAAATATTTGTCTTGTGAGGGAATCGAACCCGCGACCTCAGGCGTGGCAGTCGGTTACACTAACCACTACGCCATCGAGGCTGACAAACGTAATAGATTCAAACGTGCGTGTAACTTAAAATCATATTTGAGGAAGCGTGTTAAACACTTCTGTCTACCACGGGGACATAAGCGTGAGACTATGTATGTATACATAGATGCATATATACATCCTGATAACGTGAATAAAAGCGTATTAAAAGAAACTGATGCATGACCAAATCATATTCTCTTATTGTAACACTACCTCTCCCTCAGGAACTGTACATTTTCTGGATTAAAGGTACCCATGCGATATTTTGTAACCCAGACAACGTGTATGCAAATTTTCATGATGATCGGCCGAATAGTTAAGGAGTTTAAGCGTAGCAAATAAACAAATTCACATTAGCATTTGTAATATTAGTTAGGTTTCTAACTCGGGTTCGACCCCACGTCGCGCACATCCGACTTTCGGAAGCTATATGACTTTTCGAAATGATGTGCGTTTTGATTGACAATTATCGCCTGCTCCGTGCCTCGGAGAGCACGTTAAGCCATCGGTCCCGGCTGCCATGAACATCTATGGTAGTCGTTATTGGGAAGTCAGTGCCCTATAATATCCTGTCACTGGTCTAGCCTTAGGTTATCGTTAGCCTTCGGGTTGCGGAGGTCAGGTGGCAACCGCTCCTTGTAAAAACTGATATCCAGTCAAATTCGGTTAGACAAGAAAAAGCCAACCCCAAGTGACTTGGGAATAATAAAGACTAGGGAGAAGAAGTTAGGATATGAGAATATGTATATAAATATTATAAATGCGAATGTGAATTTATTAGTTTGTTTGTTACGCTTGAACGCCTTAACTACTCGACCGATTATCATGAAATTTTACTTACGGGTTGTCAGGGGAACAGAAAATTATATAGGGTACCTTTCTCCCAGAATTAGGACTGTTATTAACTTAACGCTTACCTAACTAGCTAGCTTAACGCTAAACGCTTGCAAAATTTTGTATGTATATAAAAGCAACAAAATCAATGAACCAAACCATATTCTTTTATTGTATCACGAGATGACGGTACCCACACTTTATATTAAATTCCAATCGTAGAATACAGAGCGATATATAATAGAAATAATAAAATGTCTTCACAAACGTTTGGTATCCCTATTCCCCTTTTTTTACTTAACGATCGTATTGGTACCGGGAACGAGAAATTCTTTTAAAGGGTTTATTGGAGTGCGTTAACGATTAATATTCACGCCTGCATTTGTAGGAGTTGGCAGGGATATAAACTTTTTAGATATATGCATAGTAGTCTAGTTGGATACCATTGAAATGCCTCAAAGTTCGAACTCAAGACCCTTGTCTTGAGTTCGAACTAAACGCACGCACCTTTGGCTGTTCGAAGTTATCTGTCAGGTGGAGTGTAGTTATTTAGACTGGCATAGATCAAAAAGGTTCATTAATTTAACAATGTGCGGGTACTTTGAAATAACTCTATTAGTCTATCGGTGCTGAAGAGCGTTTGCTATTTATAGCACCTTTTTTCGTAACGTCGGGAAAAAGAGTTCCTAATAATAGTTTTAAAATAATAACTAGTCAAAAGTTGTATTTTAAAGACATCGCTATAAAAGCCGTATAAAGTAATTTCATTTTAAATGCCTTGCACACATCGATCTAATAATCAAACTTGAGATCGATCGGTCGCAAACGAAACCTCAACATCAACTAATCAACATAGCTTTTAAAACACAATTATTTTGCATCAGTATTGGCTTTATAGAGGCAGTAATAATACATATATTGCTATACATTACTGGTAAAAGCCACAGTCCGGCTGACCCGCCATTGGCACGCCGTGACCTGGATACATCGGATTGTAACCACACATAGCAACACACCTGTATATATCTGATCAGGTAGGCAGAGCTGCTTCACATTGACGTTTCACAAGGCATAACTGACTTGGTACAGCTTATTAACCTCTGAGTCTTGTTCGAAGAGGTTAATGAAAACACTATGTGGGTCGTGTGTCGGTCTGTTAGTGACAGTTTGTTAGTTACAGGCATAGCTCCGGAACTCCAGGACCGATTGACTTGTAACTTGGTGTGCAGATACCTTGAGGTCATCCCTCGGTCGAGTTTGAATATGGGCTCTGTGAGTCAAAAGATCCCTGAAATATAGGGGTCACAAGGTCATAAGTCAGGGGTTATTCACCAACAGAGTGATTTGGAAGTCCAAGCGCTTTTGCCCAGCAGTCGGACATTACAAAAAGATGACGGAAAAAAAATGTCTCATGAAGACGAAGAGGTTGAATTCTGGGTTTTTACACCAATCTCGTTTTTATTATACATATAGACAACACCCGCACTAGGAAAAATTCTTGTGTCTCGAGGGACTTTGTCTTTACAAATATTCAAACAACGGACACAAGGAAAACCAAAATTTGGAACAACCATTTGTGGATCACACAAATTTATGTCGCATGCAGGCGCGTGCGCTTCATACAAGCAAATAAGCACTGCATACCCTAGTCCGCTGGCTTATGTAAATCTATATAATCGAAATCTATTTATTAAATACTACAATATAATATACAGATATATATACACACAAAAACATTTATAAATGAAATGTAGTGCCCTCGCAGAGGTTTCGGGTACGGCGTGCATACCCTACCAGAAATCTTTGTGCACGCCCCTGGTCACATGTGGGATTCGAACCCACAACACTCGGCACAGTGGCAGTGGCGATACGGCCACTTAAACCGCTTCGCCATTCGTTTAGTTTATTCGACCGTAGCGCAAAAAAATAAAGGCGCGTTAATAAAAAATTGTCGTGGGTTTCGTGCTGGTAGCTTCTTTTAGGTTTACCTTTTGAACCTAGCAACTAACATACTTGTAAATTCAATAAATTTAGTAAACTCACTAACCCCGTAACGTTCATATGTGTTGCTTTGTGACCTAATGAAATAAATAATTTTTGAGTACCTTATGAACGTCAAAATATATAGTTTAGTGAGTTTACTAAGTTACTAAAGCTACATTTAGGTTAGTTGCTAGGTTCAGGCAAAGGGTTGAGCCTATGAGAAGAAACCTGTAAAAAACTCACGGCCATAACACAATAAGTAAGCGGTAACCCCTAATTACGTAGGATCTAAAGGCATTGATGGAGAAAAATGAGTGCAATGCGCCTCTGTTTCATCGTCGGAGATATACAGACTCTATGTATAAATTATAATATTACATCATGAAACACGAATGCTCTTATCTATTCCAATATAATAAAGCTGAAGAGTTTTTTATTTGGTTGAACGCGCTGGTCTCAGGAACTACTGGTTCGAATTGAATAGTTATTTTAGTGTTGGATAGCCCGTTTATCGAGGAAGGTTATAGGATATATAACATTACGCTAAAATTAATAGAAGCGGCGCATTAATGAAAAATGTTGCTAGAACTGAGAAAATTCTCTTATGTATTCGTAGATAGCAGAGCCTCGCTGGTTTTAGCATGAATGTGCCGGCTCGACCGGGGAAGGACTACCCTCTCACAGAATATCGACTTGAAATAGCAGTATTCCTGCTATTGTATTTCGTTCTGTGAGTGAAAGTGCCGGAAGTCTAGTCACCCTCTTTCCCTCTTCCCCCCCTTTCCGTCCCACTTCCTTTTTCTCTTCCTCCTTTCTTAACGGGTCGTCAACGCGCAAGTGATGCTTCTGGTGTTGCAGGCGTCCATAGGCTACGGTGACCACTTACCATCAGGTGGGCCGTATGATTGTTTGCCACATCAGTTGTATAAAAAAAAGGGAAGCAGACGAAGTTGCGCGGCTCAGCTAGTATAATTATAAAGTATAAGCTTTCATAAGGTTTTTTATCAAGAAACTTTCTTTCAGGACATTGAAAAAGTTTTCTTTATTACTTGTCACTTGGAGAGTTGCTTAGCCTTATTTCCAACAAAGTGTTCGGTCGCCATTGTGGTCAGGCAAAGACTTAACTATTATATAAAGTGCCTACAAATTGTGTGAAACATTTCATCCTAATCCTAACTAATATTATAAATGCGAATGTCAGTTTGTTTGTTACGTTTTAATGCCTTAACTACTCGACCGATCATCATGAAATTTTGCATATACGTTATCAAGGGTGCAGAAAAGTATGTATGGGTGTAATGGGTAATTTATCCAGGAAAAATTATTATTTTAACTGGTCTAACCTGACCTACATTTATATTTATTTAAATATACTATAAAATAGGCGAAGACACGTAAACATAAGCGCTAACTTTCGGCACGAGAATGTCCGAACTTTAAATGTGATACACTTACCCGGACCTCACAATATAACTCTTATTTAACAATATTAGATTGCAGTCCGTTCCGCTGTCACGATTCGTCCGGATAATTCAATAACCGGCCCGGACAGCTGTCCGCCGCGGTCCGGTTCTAGTAATCTTGTTATTCAGTCGGGAATTATTTGAACTACATACTACTGTATGAGTGGTACTGTACTTTTGTAGGCATGAGCTGCATGTGACGTAAGTGTTTAGAGGCATGTTTTGATGTACCGGGAAATTAAATCCACGATGTCAAGTATTGAGCGTAATCGTAAAGATTTCTGGATGAAAGGTATACTCTATGTCCTTTTCTGTTCCCAGGACATCGTGTATGCGAAAGTTCATGATGACTGGTCCAGTAGTCAAGTGAAAGCGTAACAAAGAAACAAAAAATCTTACATACATCTTTTTAATACTAGTAATACTAGGTGGTAGTAGATCCTCGCTGGTTTCAGCATGAATGGGCCGGATCGACCGGGGTCGTACTACCCTCTCACAGAATACCGGCGTGAAGTAACGGTACCCATACTGTTGCGTTTTGTATGGGTGAGTGAGAGAGCCGGAGGCCCAGTTATCCCGATCCTTTTCCTATCCTTTTCTTTGTCCTTTCCCTCCTTCATTCCTTAAAGGGCTGGCAACGCACTTGTAACTCCTTTGGGGTTGCGGGTGTCCATGAGCAACGGTAATCGCTTACCATCAGGCGATCCGCCTGCTCGATTGCCAGCATATACCAAAAAAAAATTTCTAAATTGCTTGCACGAGCTGGCATCGCTTGACAACCAACTATAACTATTGTGTATAAGTACACAGAATCGTTGTTATGGTTGTAGAAGTTGTTAACTAATTATGTCCATTATTTGTATTTCTATGTATATTATTTATATATCGTATGCCTACATCGTCCGTGTAATACTGCTGGGTGCCAGCTGAAAACCAGCGCTGGGTCTTTGACGCTAAGCACATGCTGAGCTGGTAATCTTTTTAGCAATATAATGACATGCTTGCCGAATAAATCGATCGCGTAGTGGTTAGTGTAACCGACTGCCACGTCTGAGGTCGCGGGTTCGATTCCCGCACAAGTCAAACGTTTGTGTGCATGAACATGGATGTTTGTCTTGGTCTGGGTGTTTCTATGTATAATATGTATGTATTTAATATTGTCTTCTGTTTACGCGAATGTTATTCATTGAAATTAAACTACGGGTTTTATCGCGTTGTTTATTATGATAAATAAACAACGCGATAAAATCCGTATATAGTAGTTTAATTTCAATGTATGTATTTACAAAAAAAAAGTATATATGTATGTTTATCCATTGTCCAGTACCCTTAGTACAAGGTCTGCTTAGTTTGGGCTAGATGGTGTTGTGTGTATGTGGTAATATATTATTATTATTATTTTTCTTTCTTCTATTATCTAATTGTTAAGACCAGTAATTGGCACTTCATATATTTTTCTGTTAAAAATACATGTATTCTTCAAAGATAAATAAATAAATAACTATCCTGTATGGAATTCGAATCCACAACACTTAGCGCATTGACGACTGCTTGCGCACAACGACATCCGTGTAACCGACCCAATTACACAAATATAAGTTTCATTTTAAGCACAACTAAGTTTACGAGGCACACAACAAACATCTACTCTGTACGTTGTAGGATTAATTTCCTCCAACAAAAACTATTAGCTCCCCAGTGCCTCGCCACTGTTATTTCTTGGACTCTTTTCTGTGCAACGGACAAAGACAGCGTGTTTTATTACATTTGTTGTTTAAGACTGGTCCAGTCAACAGATTGAAGGGATTACTGCCTGTCCGATGTTATGTTATTAATTTTCTTGAACTACTACTAACAAATAATTCTTTATACTGGTAATGGTTTTTAGTCAGAAAGGTTAGGCATAGGTGTAGGTAACGTTGCCAGGTGTCTGAATAATGACATCCGGCTATATCCGGATCCGGTCAGTAAGGCTTTTTGATTGCGTGTCCGGCCGACGTTTCTTACTTACCTGGTTTAACGCAGCAATCGGCGTTACAATTTTTACGCCGGTTTGAATATGAATCAATTCCTAACAAGGAAAAGAAAGACTTTACTTTTGCATGTAATGGATAAGCTGGCTGTTCTTTATGTCAGTTGTGTGAATGTTTGTAAAGACCCCGCGATACACGAATTAACCAAAGCGCGGGAGAGGTCATTCAGTTTTCTAAGTTCATATATCTATTTTTTCATTCCTTTTCTTTCGTCTCATCTTTATTTCCTCATTATCTGCTTGGTGAGTAACACTTCTGGTATTACAAGCGTTTATATGATACTAGATTTTATCTACGCATTCGCTCGCATGAATCTAGATTTTTTAAGTTTCTATCCCTTGGGTATAGTACTTTTTTTCTGGATGAATGTCCTTACGTCCTTCTCTGTTCCCCTATCAACGTGTATGTAAAATGTATGTTGATTGGTTGGGTAGTTAAGGTATGAAAACGGAACAAACTCACATTCACATTTATAATATTAGTATGCTAGCCGTACTGTAGGATTCATTTTCTATATAAAAATACTATTAAAGTGAAATATGTTTGCTTGTAAAGATTTAACCGCTTAATGTATTAAACTGATTGCCTATGGAGATGGACATATAAGTCTTTTGCTTTCTTTACATGAACAAAAGCTAAGAAAATAAAAAATATTATATTATTATTATAACCTGGCTCCGTGCGGAGACCCAGGGGCGGTAGTTATAAAATTGCCTATATTACAGGTCACCACATTTTTTTTTTGTCGTATAAGCGGGCAAACCATCTGACGGATCGACTGATGGTAAGTAATTACCGCCGCCCATGGACACCCGCAACCCCAAAGGAGTTACAAGTGCGTTGCCAGCCCTTTAAAAAGGAATGAAAGAGGAAAAGGACAAAGGAAAAGATAAGAAAAGGATCGGGGTAACTAATACCTACCACAGGCATCAGCGATCTATTGATAGAGATATTGCAACATTGCAAACTATGTATGTGTATTTCGGTTTTGGTGAGAAATAAACGATTTTTATTATTTATATATATTTTATTATTATTATTTATTATATATAACAGCAGTGATAGCCTAGTGGGAAACCGTTGGACTGCCACGCAGAGGTCTCGAATTCGAACCCAAGGCGCGCATCTCTGACTTTTCGAATATGCGTATTAAATAGTTAATTATCGCTTGCTTTAACGGTGAAGAAAAACATCGTGAGGAAACCTGCATGTCTGAGAGTTCTCTATAATGTTCTCGAAGATATGTGAAGTCTGCCAACCCGCACTAGGCCAGCGTGGTGGACTATAGCCTCACCTTTCTCACAGTGAGAAGAGGCCCGTGCCCAGCAGTGGGACAGTTTAAAACAGGGCTAATATTATTATTATTATATATTTATTATATTGTGGTCGATGTCACGAGTTTCAGTCAGTATCCTATATTTTAAATCAATTTGATGTATTCCATTAATTGTGACGTCATTATAAATATTAATATTAACAAAATCCATTAATAAATGTCATCGCGGGAAGTGATGTAATTTGCGAAATTGAATCATATTAAAATGATGACGTCACATCCGCGTGGCTTTCCACCACTTCCCACGGCGGCAGGGTATGTGCCGTGTTCAATTATCATTTAATTAATATTCGTTTCATTCGCACACGTACTCCATATAAATACATATATGGTCTCACGCATGTATTCCCCAAAGGGGATGGCAGGGAGGTATAACACATTTTATAACATACAAGGTTATGTAATGGAATTAGGAGCGCGTCTCGCCGTTAAACAATTATGTTTACGCATAAAACTGTAATAGATCTAAGTTACCATTGTAAAGTAAATAAATAATAAAAAATCTTAATAGTCTATATGTATAGTCGTCTAAGGGGTTCAATTCTTATGCAACGGTAGTCCAATGGATAACGCATAGGACTTGCGATCGAGAGGTTGTGAGTTTGAATCCCACCCATTGTAGTAACTAATGTGAACCCACTCCTAACACAGGCACTCTAGCTTAGCTAGGCTTAACGTCGGGGTCACCAATGTAGGGCTTTCTTAAGACTGCGCCGAGCGTAAGACGCGGTTGGACTGAATGACAGACCTCGATATTCAAATCGGCGCGTGGTCGCCATAGTAAAGTTGTAAGGAGGATTTGAAGTGCTTTTTTGATAAATATGTATCAAAAAAGAATAACAGACTGACTAAGAAAGTTTATAAGGCTAGTGTGAATGGAACAGCAAAGGGAATACCTAGGCGAACGTTTCTTGATCAGATCGGAGACGTTCTGGATAAAGGCCAGGTTAAGAGCACCTTAAACCGGCGAGCGTGTATGAGGAATGTTATGAAAGTGAATGAAGCCAGAGAAGTGTGTCAGGATCGTAGCAAATGAAACAAAAAGCGTTGATTTTAATAACTTAACTGTGTCCGCCTGTTTTGGCACATTTCGCTCGGCGCAGTCTTAAGTATTCTTATATATGTATGTATCTCGTATTGGTGTCCAAATAAAATGGTTCATGGTAGATACGGATATATATTTAGTGGTACCAGAAATAAATATAACATGTATTTATATATCGAGCTATGACCTAAGTGAGTGGTTGCGGGGAAACGACTGCTGTGCAGCGCTCATACAATCGCGCACCTATATATAAAACTATTGCGTCAGCAGTCTGTATCTACATAACATGTGTCGCTACAGGTTACCAAGAATACTAGTAACTTGAAACCCGAACTGCTAGTAACCTATTAAAAAAATACCTCCATGGTGCTACTCGGTCGGGAATCAAACCCAAATATACATTAAGAAACACAGGACAGTCTTTCTTTTTCTTGTTAGAAATTAGGCGTAATTATTGACGCTGATTGCTGCGATACAATTTTTACACCGGTTGGAATTTGAATCAATTCCTAAAAGCAAGTCTATTTACAAAGTAAGTATAAATCTAATTGTCATTTTTCATTGAAAAGAATATAAATTTATACTCGGATATATTATATAAAAGAAAATACCCTAAGATATTATCGCATTTCGAATATAAGCCCCGGATAATCCGGATCGCGGCGGCGCGGCGAGTAGGAATAGCACTGATTACTTGTGTTTGTATAGACACTGCTTTTTATAAAGGTTTTCAGTACGGAGAGGAAGGGGAGAGGAGGGGGGGGGGCAGGCAGTCAAAGGTATTGTAATGTATTACTTTTGGCGTAAAAGAAATGGAATTTATTTATTGTTATGTTATTGTAAGATACAGCGATAACCTAATGGGAAATCGTTGGACTGCCACGCTGAGGTCTCGAGTTCCAACCCAAGGCGCGCATATCTGACTTTTCGAAGTTATATGCGTATTAAATAGTTAATTATCGCTTGCTTTAACGGTGAAGGAAAACATCGTGAGGAAACCTGCATGTCTGAGAGTTCTCCAGAATGTTCTTGAAGATATGTGAAGTCTGCCAAACCGCAATAGGCCGGCGTGGTGGAGTACGGCCTAACCCTTCTCACAGTGAGAAGAGGCCCGTGGCCAGCAGTGGGACAGTTTAATACAGGGCTGATATTATTATTAATGTAAGAATATATTTATAGCTATTCACTTTATAGGTAAGCGAGAACGCGATATTGTTTGATTTAACGGATTACACTGTTGTGGTCCTCACACTATTCTTAATGGCCTGTATTGTGTAATCGGTCCCAAACGGGACAAAAAATGGTCTGGTGATTTTAGTTCTGCGTGTGGGTGTTTGTTAAAAAGTCTGTCTGTCTGTCTGTCCCCCGACACGTGTATTATACGTAGTTCCTTATTTAAATAAAATACATTTAAAACAATTTATCACAATGGAATTTGATTTTTTGACTGCATGGATGTTGTACTCGTTTAAGTGATTGCCTCGGCGTTGCCACTGAATGTTGTTGGGTTTGATTCCCACATGGGATAAATATTGTTTTCCATTGAATACTAATAGAATTGCAAACATCATTAACACTAGGGTGTCGCCTCTATTGTTCTCATGAATGCTCTCACGGCCTACACTTGTAGCCCCTTTAAAATTCTTATTTTATATAGACTTCAACAGTTTATTCTAATTAAACACCTTTTTTATGAAAATGAAGTTTAATTAATCAACTTAGAAACAAAATTTAACATTCTCTTACACAAAATAAAATATTAATAACAAAACTTCAGACTACAAAATCATATTTTGAGATCAATCAACTTTGGGTTTAAATTTTACTTTATATTACAAAGTTAGTTAATTTTCATCATACGAAGGACAAATTAGTACTTGATGATCAGTGCAAATACGTCTGTGACATTTAGAACAAGTTATTCTTGTGTTGCGATCTCTTATTCTACTACAAAATGCACAGCGTGCAACGCTGCCTCGTATTGGCATGTTTCCTTCTTGAAGAGCTTCTGGCAAGTTCAACAGTAGTTTAGCAGAATGCATCGAACAACAACCAATGAGAGCTTAGCTAGAGACTCAAGGTCAAATCCCAAGATTTCTGTAAGTTATGACAAGTAATAATACCCTGGGCTACATAATAAGCCCGCTCATGTACCCTAGTGTTAAAGTTCATTATAATCATTATGTCGTCTAAGTGTCTCTTAAAATCATTATATGATCCACAGATAGCTGTTCCGAGTCTGAGTGTAATTCTTGTCCATTGTTTGCATGTTACAAACAATCAAGTCATCTGCGACACGGGAATTAACCCAAGTGCGGAAGATGTGTTCTTAAAAATAACAAAAGTAATGATTTATATCCGAAACTTTAAACACGCAAAAATATAGAACTTTGACATTAAAGGATTCTGCCCACTACCCCGTCTCATACCATGACCGTGCTAGAAACGAGTCGGGCAAAAAAATATTCTTTGTAAGGAAATGTATAAGACTACGCCCACTAGACCGTGCCGTCGCCGACCAGCAGTTCCTATAGCACGTTCCTAGCACGGTCATGGTATGAGATGGTGTAGTGAGACTCCTTTAGTTAAAAAGTGACGTCAGCTAATTAATAATTGTACTACATATTAAAGCAGATAATTCAAGTAGTTTGTGCAAAATTAAATCAGCATTACCGCTATACTTAAAGACATTTTTTTAGTAGGTATGTGTGTTGGATTTGTGTGGGTTTGAATCCCCCCGTTTGCACTACTGACGGGCATTCACTACTAACACAACAAGAATATCTGTAATTTATAAAATAATTTGCCAGTAATAATAAACAAAGAGGTTTGCTCTCAGACATGTCTGTGCAGTAAGCGCCTGGCTATGACTAAGTGAATTAGAGAGCATGCACTTTAACACATGTTGCAAAACAATCTAGTAGGGCTGTCTCCTATAGTATACCTAGTACATATTTACTTAATGCTTCATTTAAGACTTCTCTTCTCCCTAGCCTTTATTACTCCCAAGTTTACCGGATTTGACTGGATGTCAGTTTTTACACGGAGCGGCTGCCACCTGACCTCCGCAACCCGAAGGCTAATGATACCCTAAGGCTAAACCAGTGTCAGGATATTATAGGGCACTGACTTCCCAATAACGACTGCCATAGATGTCCATGCCAGCCGGGACCGACGCCGTAACGTGCTCTCCGAGGCACGGAGCAGGCAATAATTGTCAATCAATACGCACATAATTTCGAAGAGTCATATAACTTCCGAAAGTCAGAGGTGCGCGACGTGGGTTCGAACCCGAGACCCTCTGCGTTGCAGTCTTCATTTAAGACAAAGATTGTATTGTTTGAAAAGACAACTACTATAATATCTAGGAGAAATATTTTTTATTATTACTAGAGGTCGCCTAATGGTCAAAATTAGACCATAATTGATTTAAAGTTTAAGTTTGATCGTTATTAAGGTTTTATTGTCCATAACTTTACCCTTATAATCACATTTCATCTAGATTTCGTCAAGACTACACAGATTAATATACCTTTAAATTATTTTTATCTTTAAATTATTATTTACTTAACTATACTCTTACATTGACGATATTCCTAAGCTTGCTACTTTGTTTTCTTTTTTATTTATTACATCTAAATAATATATATGTAGAAGAACTGTCAAATGCATGGTTGTGCGAGTGTCGTGTTTTTCATTAATTTAATGTATTTCTAATGCATCTTTCATAAAAATATTAGGATTCGCCACTCCTTCTCCATATAAACTTTATCTGTGCCAAATTTCATACTCCTCCGTCCGCGCAATTTTCGTAAAAAGGGGTACAAAGTTTTTGCTTCACGTATTAATATATAGATTTATTATTCAAACAAGGGACACAAAAAACATCCAGACTCGGGACAACCATTTATGGATCACACAACTATTTGTCCCGTATGAGATTCGAACCCACAACACTCGGCACGGTGGCACTGATGAGGCGCTCACTTAAGCCACTACGCATTTCCGGGTAGAGATTTCCATACCCCACCTCTTTAAAATTTCCATCATAAATATATGACTAGCAGCATTAATCAGGCTTCAATATACCAAGGAGTCAATCACTCAGCTTACAGACTTACATAAGCAGCTATTAAACGAATTAATTTCGTTCATAATTAAATGTTAACCGACAAATCCCGATTTCCATTTACGCGCGCCTATCAAGGAATTAAGGTACTTCACAAATTAATTAGATAATAACTCGCAATATTACAAGCTTTATTAATTAATTTAGGTAGTGAACAGTCTGTTGACTTACCGGTGTAAGCGCGGTGCTTCCGGAAGTATCGATCCTGAAGTCTCGGATTCGATTGCCATGTTATGAACGTATGTTTATATTGAAACTAATCTACTTTACGCGTGGATTTTATAGAGGTATATTAAAAATAAATACTTTTAAAGTATAAGTAAACGGCTTAAATTTACACTGTGTTGGCTGCCTTTTCTGCAGCTTAAGTCAAGTAGAGACGAAGATTGTGAATGTCTAAATGTACATAATTATGTATAAGTGCAGTGTATATTCATTACGTTCGGGTTGTTTGAAATAACTATTTAACAATTAAGTGGCACTAGTTTAAGCAATATTACGAGTTCAAAAAGGCTACTATGGCCTCCTTATTAAATTAGAATGTGTCTCATGGTAAAACATAACCTTTTATATCAAAAATATTTAGAATTGTATTAAACTAAATTATTAATTATTTATTGCTGCAATGACCTTCTATTCGATCTTATTAGCTTTGTATATAATTTTCCAAATCGCAAGCACAGAGCTTTAGCCAAGTAGACGGCATGAATAAAAAAATATAGTTATAGAGCACCTCTACACGTCGATCATGTAGTCCTGGGTTCGAGTTTGGTGTTAGGTAGTGCTGTTTGTTAAGTAAAGTCGCGCCTCTTTTTGACGAGTCAGAAATTTGGCTAGTTGAATAATTATAGGGAGTGAACACCTATGACCATATTTCTTTGGTAAATCCAAATCCTAACAAATATTTAATTAATGTGAATGTGAGTTTGTTTATTGGTTACGCTTCCACGCCTTAACTATTTGACCGATTATCAAGAAATTTTGCATACACGTTCTCGGGTAACAGAAAAAGATATAGGTTACCTTTCATCCAGAAAAAGTACTGTTACTTACTTAACTTAACCTTCATTTACACGGGCAAAGCCGCGAGAAAAATCTAGAATATAAAAATAAAATGTAACTACATCCTACTTTTCAATTTAACAGCACCATTACCCATATTGCTATTATAGTTTCTTAGCAGTTAAAACTTTAATTAGGTGATCCGTCGCCGTATCGTCTTCGTTCCGGTACATTGAACACGTCGCCGGCACCGGCGTGCCGGATCCAGCGCCCGTTGTATGATCTTTATTAAGATACTATTACTAAATATAGCCCAGTTAACAATGCTGTAGATTTCATCAGATGGTAAAAATTATATTGTATAATTTTAGCTTCAATAATAAATCTTAAGTTTCACATACTCGTAGAGTATCTTTAAGTATCCTGGGCAATGATATTGTCGAGTTTATTTGTCCGAATAAATAATAAAGTTATTTGGTAAATAATTTTTAGGTCACACGTAGAATAGAGTTAGGATATTGTCGTGTACCAGATATACAGGGTGTCCGGTAATTAATGGATAACTTTGAAATGTCTTATAGTAGAACAGAAGGCCGTTCAGAAAAAATGAAAAAAAAAAAAATATATATATATATTAAAAATTGCAAACTATATTAGCATAGCATACTTTTGACTGTCTATCTATTAGCATAATTAGTGTTTAATAATAAATCAACAAAAAACCGATGGATTTCATTCATTTATGGTCATAGTATACAAGAAAGTTATACATGGTGATTAAAAAAAAAACACATATCTCAGGTAGTAGTTAGGATAGATTTTTCCTCATATTTTTTTCTGAACGGCCATCAGTTACACTATAACACATTTCCAGGTTATCCATTAATTACCGGACAACCTGTATTTACAGAATAAGTGCTATAAGATCTGTGACTTGAAGAATGTGATTAAAGTAAATGAACGTGTATGGTACTACCTCAGTAGATGAAAAGTTGTAGTCTTTGTTTACACCAAAAAGCAGAAGAAATTCTGTAAACTTAAAAATTATGAATTTTAGATAATTGTTACTCAATCAAGGATAAATGGTAGAAAAAATCCAGAATAAACACAAGAGGAATTGTTATATTCCAGTGTGCGTTCCTTTGGTATACGCGGGCAAAGCCGCTGTAGAATCAAAAATATTCGACATACCAAGTTGTGACTGTTACCTTACAAATACAGGAAGATTTGAGCCCACAATATTCAGATATATTTTTTGAAAAGCAAAACATCGCGCCCCAAATATAAACTATCACAACATCAACCGTAATCCTCGCAAGGACATTGTGAAAATCCCGAAACTTGGAGTACGCATTCAACAATGAGATAAGGTATTTAGGGGTGCGAATTTTAGCCGTATCACCCCTATCCCGAATCCTCTCATATTTATATTTAAGGGTGAATGGTAGCGTAAAAGTGCTAAAGTTATAAGATAGACGGTTAGGGGTGCCGCAGGGTAAGATACTGGTGCCATACATAGCGTGCTTTCGGTAAAGCTTTAGACTGGATGCATGTCAGGCATGCGTTTGATAGGGAGCGGAGCGTGTCGCTGAAATGTGATAGGATAAATAATACTAATAAAACAAAACTTCTAGTCAAAGAATTTCAGTTGTTTGAAACTTTTTTTTTGTTTTGGTGTATGTTTACTGATATGGGTGAATTTTGTATAACTTTGGTGCAAAGATTTTGCTGCCAAAAGCCTATTGTTTCTAGAATTATTATATTGCCATATACCGAAAATTAGATATATAATCATATCAGCCTTGTAAATAAGTTATCCCTCTGCAGAGCATGGGCCTCTCCTCAGATTTTAAGAAGGGTCCATACTCCACCTCATTGCGTCTATGAGGGTTGGTAGAATACACGACCCTTCGAGAACATTACAAGTAACACCTAGGCGTGAAGGATAGACTCATGACATTTTTAAGGTTAAAGCGGGCGATAATTAACTATTTACGCTGCACAAAATGAAATATGACATACAAACTTTTCTCGTAGTTAATAATCCAATTTCAGTTTTTGGTATCAAGCTGCTGAAGTTTATAAAATTGGATTAGCAATTTTAGGGCGGACATTTTGAACAAATTATATCATAATTAGGTCACAACATAAATTTGATTTTCAAAATTTTACAGGATTGCTCATGAGCTGGCTTGATATTATGGTAATTTAGAATCCTTAATTTAGACACAATATTTTATTGATTATATCTGGTATTCTAAGATTTGACAGGTTAAGCTTAGAGTGTGACAATAAAGATCTTGCAATTGGAAGGTTAAACCTTCCAATTGCAAGATCTTTATTGTCAGTCATTTATATATCACTAGATTTTGCCCTCGGGTTCGCCTGCGTAAATATCGGATAGGTTAGGTGAGATTAGTAGATTGATGTTCGGCGTGCGTGTGCCCCCCCCCCCTTCAGGGGGACAGTAGGCATAAAATTAATGGTGCCCCGTTGGGCACCCTTTGGCAGGTCTGTTTGTGTAGTGGCCTGCCGTTTCATACGGCGGGCCGAAACCTCGGCGGGGTCGCGATTGCATGTGAAAACGATTCGCGCGGCCCCGCCGATTGTGGTTATGTCAAGGAACACCGTGGTAGGTTTAGTCGGTATTCCGGGAGGTCCATTATCATCATTTCAACATCTTTTTCTCTTACCCCAGTGAGTATGCGTCAAGGCATTCCACAATGTAAAAAAAAAAGTAGATTGATTTTAGTTGATGGAAGGTACTCTATGTCCTTGTATGTTCGCCTGATAATGTTTATGCCAAATTTTATGATGATCAGTCGAGTGATTAAGGCGTGAAAGCGAAACAAACAAAAAATTAAATTCAACGCCATTGCAGTTAAAACTCAAAAGCGTTATACACTTTGTTATTATATTCCCCGAAAACCTTGAATCTAGAAAATTTACTAGAGCAATATTGTTAAAACTTGTTAGCAACAGCCCTGAGAGTAATCTCGCAGTGAACATTGGCTGCACAATAAAGCTAATCCTGCATTGTGCAAACATTCTACTGAGCTTCTAATGTAGCCACTACCGTTTCGTTTTCATACCGACGCGACGCCACAACCTTTGTAGATTACGCTACAATAAATTGTACGTTAAATACCTAAATAAAAGATATCGTCGGATTTACAGTTTTCAGTGATTTTTCATCTTGTTTTTACAGCTTTTGTGGTTTTATAGTTGCATGCAATTAAGGGACACAAAGAACACACAATTATTATTGGATCACACAAATGATTAAATTCTAATAGTTAGAGTCTTCTTAGAAAAAGTTAGGTAATTATTTAATAATGTTTATTTTTACAAAGATGATATTTTTGTTAAAGTATAGTTTATTACTTAACATATTGTTATATAGTGCGAGAATCGTTTTAAAACAAAATAATATAATTATGTACAAGAACTATAATTATATATATAGTCTTGCCTTCTCTGGAAACATGGAATTTTTAGGCATTTCAGTAGTCCAAGTGTGATGTACTGAATAGTACCTAAATAGTACCTACCTTTGCCATGGTAGACGAAAATTGCGGTATTTTTCCTTTCACCGCTAGTTATGCAGTTAGTGTCTCATACCCAGTACCACAAGTTACAATGTTAGGGGATCAGCCCTACCTTAAACATTTTTTAGGAGCACCCCCAGCTCTCTGGAGTCAGTATCAGTTGTCACACGACTTATTCAATATCAATTATTTTCTCAATACAAGTTTAATATTGTAGGTATATTTAGCAAAACGTTGCTTCTACGAACCCTAGCAGTTCTAGTTTGAGCAATTTGCCGAAATTGGATTCTAAAATGACCTAAACTCGGGCAAACGGCTCTTAGGCACATGTGAAACGTCGCCGGCAAGCTGATTGGCGTGTAATGGAACACTGGGCTGGCGAATATCATCCCGGTATTTACACTTAACCTTTACTAAAATCGTTTTGAAACATTATATGGGTATAAATTGTTCTGAGTTTTAGGTCCGGATTTCTAGCAACGTCATATTATAATACATATTTTGAGTCCGTATATTTTTATTGAAGCATTTTTGTTCTTTATAGGATTGCTAACAATTTGGGTTACAAATTATTAGTATTCTCGTTAGACTTCTCAGCTAAGCTAACATGTTTATATTATTACTTCGGTCAACTACAAGTTAATAAATAAATTGATATTTCAATCTGCCTGTTACCGTCCACCGTCCATCTGTTCGATAATTGCTATTGGTACTTTGTGGTACAATTTCTGGGTCGAGTTCCTTGAAACTTCTTTTTTGGTAAAACAGACCTCCTATTTTACCGACATTTGCTTATATTAACCGTGTTCTTCGGCATTCTTTATTTTATTTTTCTATCTTGTTGCTAATCTATAAAAAATCAGCAATAGCCTAGTAGGATACACTTGTTCCTCCACGCAGAGGTCTCGAATTCGATCCCACAGCAAGCACCACTGACTTCGAAGTTATGTTCGTTTAAATAGGTAGTTAAATATCAGTCGCTTTAACGGTAAAGGCAAATATAGCAAGGGAATCTGCATAAGTGAGAGTTCTGTGTAATACTCTCGAAAATATGAAGCCTGCCGACACACACTAGAAATGGCTCGTACCCAACAATGGGATAGCATAAAGATAGGTCTAGTATTAATAATATTTATACTAAATATTGTATTATAGGCTCTCTGTCTGTAATAACAAAACGGTAACAAGCTTGTTTTAAGGCAATTAAAGGACTGATTTGGATTAGCCTCAGTCGCGCAGCAATAACGAATGCGACTGTTGTGCATAAAACTTGGGTATTTATTCCCAGGTCAAAGTGTCATAGGGCTTTCTATCAAAAAAATTCGCCGCAGCAACACAAATTCTGGAAACGTTCTCGGTAATGGGCAAAAGGGTCACCACTTATCAAATTAAACTCTTGTTAAATGATTTGATTGGTTGCTTCTAATTCTGTCAGCCAATCTCATCGTTTCAAAGTCAGTTAACACATTACATTGTCTTACGTTGCCGCGAATATTATTCATTGAAGTTAAACTACTTGCATCAGCTGCCATGTTTAAGGGAGTAACATGGTTACTGAAAAGCGACTGAAACGTCGGAGAATTATAAAGCTGAAGAGTTTGTTTTGTTTGTTTGGTTGAACGCGCTAATCTTAGGAACTACTAGTTCGAATTGAAAAATTATTTTAGTGTTGGTTAGCTTATTTATCGAGGAAGGCTATAGGCTATTTTGTTATATACCCACGGCGGCGGCGCAGTAACTATAAACGCGAGTGAAACCGCGTGCATAGCTAGTTTGAAATATGTTATTACATAGAACCTAAAACCATAACTACCGTAATGTGTGTGTATTCTCTTTGTTGATATAAGCTTCAGAATATATTATATTTATTTAATTAACTAGATTTTGCCCGCGTCTGCGCTCGCGTAAATCTAAGATAGGTTTGTAATAGTATTTTATTCTAGATGAAAGATACCCTATGTCCTTTTATGTTCCCCTGACAACGTGTATGCGAAATTTCATGATGATTGGTTAAGTAGTTAAGACGTGAAAGCGTTACAAACAAACCGACAAACTCACATTTACATTTAAAATGTTAGTTAGGATATATTTAGGATTAGGATCATCCATCTTTAAAAGTATTATATAACGTTAACAAGTTTGTATACCTCAATTTTGAAGGACTGATTGACATGGATGTTTGTCTTAGTCTGGGTGTTCTTAAGTAAGTATTTACAAAAAAAAGTATATTTATATGTTTATCCATTGTCTAGTACCCATAGTACAAGATCTGCTTAGTTTGGGCTAGATGGTGTTGTGTGTATGTGATAGAATGCAAATTGAAAAACGAATTTATTAAAAAAAAATAAGGAAAAAACTGATTTGGCTAACGTTGCCTTACCAGCGCAGAAATAACGAAAGAAACCAAAGGCTTTGGTTTCGATTTCGGGCAGTGTCATTGGCTTTTCTATCACGAAATTATTAGTAGTAGTAGAGAGATTGGAACTAAGCAACAGCGATAGCTCAGTGGGAAGACCAACAGACTGCAATGCAGATTGTCTCGGGTTCGAACCCACGTCGCGCACCATTGACTTTCGAAAGTTACATGACGTGCGTATTGACGATTGACAATTATCGCCTGCTCCGTGCCTCGGAGAGCACGTTAAGCCGTCGGTCCCGGCTGCCATGAACATCTATGGCAGTCGTTATTGGGAAGTCAAAGCCCCCTAATATTCTTACACTGGTCTAGCCTAGGGTATCGTTAGCCTTCGGGTTGCGGAGGTCAGATGGCAGTCGCTCCGTGTAAAAACTGACATCCAGTCAAATCCGGTTAGACTAGATCGCCTTCCCTAAGTGACTTGGGAATAATAAAGGCTAAGGAGAAGAAGAAGGGAGATTTAAACTGTGCCCGAAAAACGACAATAAACTTCACTTATTATACGGAATCTAAAACCAATCTGTGGTAGATTGGTTTTAGATTCCGTATAATATGATATCTGGAATGTAGGCGTGAGTAGTAGTATAGGTATTTAGAATTAATGAGCTTCAGTAACTGCAGCCATTGTCGCTCAAAAGTAATACCTTCCGTACTCTGACCGTGAACTTTTAATATCTCCGAATGTCCAATGTCGTCGTGTCAATAACACTTGTTCGCACCGTGAAGAGCAGGAACACCGCCGGCCTCCCAATCAGCACGTAACAACGTATTCGTTCACGCGGCGTCCGGTCAATTCACATGTGCATGTACCATGAATTCTGGGTGTTTGAGGATATAGTCTTTAAATAACGAAGAACTTCCTTTGATAAAGCAGAAGTAGTGAATTCGATTGCGTATGAGGTTTCGAGGTTCGATTATCGTATGTGCCATGCAGAATTGACCAATTGTGAGGCTCAGTACGGATAACGCACGTTCTAATAACTAACAACCGTGTTTTGGGTACCTACTTTTATTAGGTTTCTCCGTCAAGAAATTCTCAGAAGCAGCTCGGAGTTTGGTACTACTATTGTCGTCTATCGGGCTCAGATCCTGTCTCCGTGCCTGTTTTCGTTCACATAACGTGGGAATTAGACCTACATATTACACATTACAACATTAACTTTCGCGATTTGTACACATACTTAATATAATGTTAGACAACGGGTCTTACTCGCGATAAAGTATTTAAAAGGTAATAAATACCTATTGATTGCCCGACGTTTCGACCGACTTGCATCGATCGTGGTCTTTTAAATACTGGATTAAATGGATCTTTTAAATACTTTGTCGCAAGTAAGACCCGTTGTCTAACATTATATTAAGTATTTTCATTAAAGATCTCAGCTTTGCTGAAATAACTTAAGTAGGTCTAGGCTTAGCTCTTGAATTAGGTTTAAGTTAAAAGGTTGCGTTGGGAATGAGATCACGTAGCAGCAATCCTCACTACTAATACAAGATAATCGAGATATATAAAATTATGTTGTGCGTGTGAATGTAATACGACTTTACACAAGGCCTCTGGCGTATGCATATATGAAGGTATGTAACATTTCTAAAAGAATTGTAGGAAATTGTTTTAATAGGCAACTCTCGCTCTAGTAGTATCCCCTGTATCACAGGGGACTTTACAAACATTCAAACAACAGGCACAAAGAACATCCAGACTTGGCACAACTAGATAGATGATCAGATGATCATCACACAATTTTTTTCGCGTGTCGTGATGAAACCTACAACACTTGGGGCGGCAGCCAAGGCGACTATGTGAATCGCTACCTCATCTGTGCAGTGAATTGTTTTATCTCAGCGGCATTGTAGGAGAAATTCGTCTGCAATTTGTCCTGTTAGTCTGCATTTGTAACTTTTCTATGGTCACACTAAATTGTCGCGCTGTACCTGCAATTTGTCCGGTCCCCCAGGCCCGGTTCCGGCGCGGGACGGTTAATAACCATTTACCACAACCGGCCGCTCCTAACGGCTTTTTAGATTACTTTGTTTTGTTTATTTTTGGCCAATGGCAACTGGCAACTTTGTCGCGGTCATGTTTTGTTCCCCGGTAATTAGGTAGCGAGTTAATTACAATTAAATGTTTAGTATGTCTTGACTTTCGATGGCTGTTTGTGGATTGGAATTTCTATACAGGGTAACAGGGTAATTGAATAAAAAATTTAATTAGGATGATGATGATGAAAAGAAGACATTGGTAAAGTTTATTAGTATTTTTTCAATTAACTCTTAATGTGATGAATGATTAATGAGAACACTATGTGGGTCTATATGTCTGTCTGTTATTGACAGTTTGTTAGTGACAGGCATAACTCCGGAACCACTAGACCGATTGACTTGTCATACCTCGGTCGAGTTAGAATATGGGCCCTGTGGGTCAAAAAACCCCCGAGATATAGAGGGCATTTCTTTTTATTACTTTTACATTTAAGACGAAGAGGTTGAATCCTGGGTATTTACACACACCTTGTTTGAGCTAAACTGACTTTAATTTTACTATCAGCTACTGTGTGCGGCTTCTCCCGGAAATCCCGGCAAATGTAGCGAATGTTAATTTTAGATAACGCCATCTATTAATAAGTTCAGAACTAAAATGATGTTGGCACATTAAAGTTAAATTATTATTATACTGAGATGCGTTACTGTAATAAAAACCGTCAAATAGTGATTGCCTAATCAAATTTTTGATGTTACTATTTACACCACGTGATTGTGTATTAACTCAGAATTCCAAACGGACACATTCTTATCATTGGAATGTATACCTACCAGATGGTAACAAGCAGAAATGCTTGGGATCCAATAATTACTTTACTTAAACCGCAGAAGAAACAAAACACAAGACCATATGATGATGACCATACTTCAAATTACTTCTTAAATTCTCCGTAAGTAGGGACTGTAAAAATTTTATGTTTATCGGGTACTTTGAAATATATAGACTTCAAGACGTCTATTATCTTAGTCTCCCAGTTACTTTGGCTGCTAAAAGTTTCCAAAACATCATGGAAAGTGTTAATAAACTAGGTGAAATATTTAAAAACACTAAAATTATTATTAGCCAAAATTAACTGCGATAAAATGGTTAAATTTCAGTAGCTTCACATTAACATAATGTGTAAATAATTACTACCTACATCAAGAGTTTCCTCACATCAAGTATTTTACATATATTCCCCACAGAACGAACACAATTTTTTACATTCATACCCCACAAAAGCGGGGGAAAACGTCACAAAAATTTGTTTGTTGTTTCTCTGTGAAATTTTACAAATACCCGCCCCAGAGGGTTGTGAGTGACGTATTTGTGCAACAATTTCGTATTTTTATATAACAGATATGCTTTTGATATCGGAAAATACGGTTTTTGAGTCAAATTCTTTGGGGATTGAAGCCACTTGTTGATTTCATTTAGGTTGTTTGACGATAGATGGCATTAGTCCTGATTGCTGCATGGGATGCATATGTCTCAAGAGGTTTGATTATTTTATGTCACTGTATTTTTCTTTTTTATTTCTTCCTTTTTTTATTATTGTAACTGGTATTTCTTTTTATCTTCATACACATTGTGCCCACCTGAAAGCTGTATAATAGCAGTAAAGATTTCTTACATACATTCAGGTGAGTTGTAAGCGTTAAAATCTAATTAGTAACTTCATATAAGATGTTATCTACCTACTAAACTTTGACGTTCCTAAGAGTTGCTTTGTTACCTAAATGCATCAATTATTTAGCATTTTATTTATTTTTCGGTAGTAAAAACCTAGGCTGCCTACTGCGCAGTCTACGTTAGTCTAGTTTAGTAGTCAAAGCATCTGCAGTGCATGAGATCTCGGGTCGACCATTGGATTAGGCAAAGTGTCATTTCGATTTTCTGTACAGAAATATTCAGCACCGTACTTTTTTTTTATATAACTAAGGTGGCAAACAAGCGTACGGCCTATCTGATGGTAAGTGGTCACCGTAGCCTATAGACACCTGCAACACCAGAGGCATCACTTGCGCGTTGCCGACCTTTTAGGAAAAGAAGTGGGAAGGAGGAGGAGCGGGAAGGGGGCAAGAGGATGATTAGGCCTCCGGCACTCTCACTCACCGAACGAAACACAACTGTAGGAGTACTGCTATTTCACGTCGATATTCTGTGAGAGGGTAGTCCTTCCCCGGTCGAGCCGGCCCATTCATGCTGAAATCAGCGATACTCTACTACTCACAAAGTGTGTCTGTGGTGCTAAAAATTTCTGTACAGTGTGTAAAACTGTGTCTATTAAAAAGCAAGAAGCTCATGCCCTATTACGTCAGACCTAAATTCATAGCTAGCAAAATTTAAGTATAACACATCTCTGTCTACCCTTTAGATGTGAAGCGATGTTCATTCACTTTATCACACGAATTCTTTTGCAAAAGACATTCTTAACACGTAAAACCAAGCCTTGCCTCCCAAACATTCCCATCTTTGACACGTACATCATACACATGACGTCATACCTCACATGACACAAATATAAACGACACGTGCCGCATAAAAAATACCTGTAGCAAATCTTCCACATATTATATGGGGGACATGATTTTCTTTGGAAATGTGCGCATCAAGTAAATGTCTGTTAAGCTTTCTAAGTAATGAACGCAGACATAAGTGTTATAACACTCCGAGCAAATGTTTCTCGTAGAAAATAAGAGAGATTACAGATCTAAGTGAGTATTAGCTGAAAAAGTAAAATGTATCGCGTTTACATTCTTATTTAGAAGACAGACAATTACCGGAACTAGACAATTACCGAACTAGACAATTACCGAACTAGACAATTACCGAACTAGACAATTACCGGAACTAGACAATTACCGAACTAGACAATTACCGAACTAGACAATTACTAGGAATATTTCCTGTATCGCGGGGCACTTTACAAACATTCATATAACGAATACGAAGAATACCCAGACTTTGGGCAAATGTTCATGGACCACACAAATTTTTGTCACGTATGAGGATCGAACCCATAACACTCAGCGCGGCTGCAGTGGCGGGGTGACCATTTAAACCACTGCACGTACAGTTATACATAATATCTAGATTATAAGAATGTGCCTCGACCTTATTTTTGTGGGTCATAGTATTTTTATATGGACAACCACTAGTATAAATTGTACACACAGCGACATATCAATCTAGACTGTTTGGACTTTGAACTATTAGAAGTTGAACGCTGCGAATCGTGCGAGAGAGTGCGTTATATTTTTGTTACGCTCTATCCTTACCATTACATCGACACCACTGTGCACTGTCCCTTTCCAACAATTCTCTATTTTTTATGTAGCGTAGTTATGCGTATATAAGGTGTCTAACTTGATGTGTAGCCGTGTGTACCTGCAATAAAACTGCCTAGGCTTTCCATTAAAAATATCTTGTAATTAATAATAATAAAAAAATAATAAGTTTATTTTTCACCAAACATAAATTTACAATGTGATATTTCAAATCTTAGCAGCACTAGGCAGTCTAAATTGATTGCCTATGGTCACCGTGGCACCGTTGCAGACTGCATACTGAGATTTTTTTAATAGAAAACCTCATAATACTTTGCCTGATCCGGGGTTCGAACCCGAGACCTCAACCACAGGAGTCGCATAGAATATCGCTTAGTCCCTTTTTTGTTTAGTAGCTAGTGACTAACGAATATAAGAAAGTAAAAAAATTAAGGAATATCTAAATTCCTATATGTTTTCCTCAAATGGGCGAACACTGGTAAATTTGTTCTCTCAATCTGGCTGTGAATTATAACTATGTCAG
Source organism: Catocala nupta (assembly GCA_963675205.1). Classification (NCBI taxonomy): domain Eukaryota; kingdom Metazoa; phylum Arthropoda; class Insecta; order Lepidoptera; family Erebidae; genus Catocala; species Catocala nupta. Next base: position 28,192,126 of record OY776093.1, read on the forward strand.
AAAAACTGCAGATTTAAAAACTGAAATCATTCTCAAGCCAGTGTTTCTCGGATTCTTTAATTTAGTAGTAGTAGAGCCTCGCTGATTTCAGCATAAATGGGCCGGCGCGACCGGGGAAGAACTACCCTCTCACAGAATATCGACGTGAAATAGCAGTATTCCTACTGTTGTGTTTAGTTCGGTGAGTGAGAGTGCTGGAGGCCCAATTACCCTATATCCCCCTTCCCGCTCCTTCTCCTTCCCACTTCCTTTTTTCTCTTCTTCCTTTCCTAAAGGGTCGGCAACGCGCAAGTGATGCCTCTGGTGTTGCTGACGTTCATAGGCTACGGTGACCACGTTTCCATCAGGTGGGCGGTATGATTGTTTGCCACATCAGTTGTATAAAAAAAAAGGGAAGCAGACGAAGTTGCGCGGCTCAGCTAGTATAATTATAAAGTATAAGCTTTCATAAGGTTTTTATCAAGAAACTTTCTTTCAGGACATTGAAAAAGTTTTCTTTATTACTTGTCACTTGGAGAGTTGCTTAGCCTTATTTCCAACAAAGTGTTCGGTCGCCATTGTAGTCAGGCAAAGACTTAACTATTATATAGAGTGCCTACAAATTGTGTGAAACATTTCATCCTAATCCTAACTGATATTACTGTTAGATCCCGGTTGGGATAAATATCGAGAGTGGGCAGGGTTGTTATGTCTTTCGCTTGGGGAAACTCTATTCTACTTACAACAGGGAGTCTATGAATGTGTGCCGTAGATTTAAGGAAATAGACCTTGCATTTTTTATGTGAGCCTTAAAAAAAGTGGCGATATTAAACAGCTATTGAAATTATGCATTACTATAATAATAATAATAATAATAACCGATACTTACAAGTACTTGGGTATGTCACAGGCGTTAAGTATCAATGAGGCTGACATGAAGCAATCGTTGCAGGAGCGTTTCTTTGGTCGCCTGAAAAAAGTTTTAAATAGTCTTTTATCAGGTGGCAACAAGGTGCGCGCTTGTAACGGTTGGGTCATGCCGGTGCTCATGTACTCCTTTGGCATACTTAAGTGGACTCAGACTGAACTGGATGCCCTGGACCGGCGCACTGTGATTCCGCCCTAGGCCATAAATTGAAAAATTTCATTGTCTTACTCCAGTAAGATCACCTCATTAAGTCATTAGCTAGTTCACATACTTCCAAAAACTATAAATACCAACGTAATTAGGTCAAGGTATCATTCACTTTTGTGCAGCGGAAGTGAGCGCATCGCGATACTAATTAACGCTACATGTGAGTCATTAAAACTTAATCACGTTGTTTTTGAGTGTCACCATTTCAAATCAAGTGTTTACGTATTGTGAAGGTATGGATGTTCAAGAGCAAGGTATGTACTTTTATTATCAACCACTTTTTATTTTTTTTTATGCACATATTATTTTGTATCATTTTATTATTGAGGGTAGTTTTCTTTTTAAAAAATGTGATGTATATTTATATCTTTTGGACCTACAACTTTTCGCTGTACTTTGCTGCCCTTGAAGCATATCTTTTTAGAATAAGGAGAACATCCTTATAAAGGGCTATAAGTTTCATCTGCCTCTTCCTGCCTCTTCTTACGTTAGTGGGCTGTCAAAGTATGTATGCCCATAGAATAAAAATAAAGTCATTTTTTTAAGTTCAGTTTTTATATTGTTTCAGGTACATTTTTCAAATGTTCTGTATCGAGGATGTCAATTTTTAACATTTGGTACTCTAAAGTGGGTAAACCAAATGAAAAATTACAGCATGTCCTGAACACTTTGACTGAAACATCATGCCTTTCTGATTACATCGAAAACATTAACCTAGAACCTTTAAGCCTTAGAATTACGAATGTATGTAAACGAATTTCTCATTACTGGGCCAATTCGAATCGTACTAAATCTAAATTCTTAGAAATGTGTTCAGATTGGCTGCATGAAATTGAAAATATTGATGTAGAGCGAACTAAGATACGTGTATCTCTGAACTTTGACGAAGTTGAAGCATCAACATCTTCATCGTCTGGCCGTCCGAAAATAAACTTTGACAAGACCAGTAAACGTACAAAAAGGAGAAGATTAGCTAATTTGTCTAAGCAAGATCCTTCTCTTGTACATTCATTGCTTAGTGCTTCCGATGATAGTTTATTAACTTTTCCTGAAATCGATGCTAACGAAGTTTTATCGCTCATTGTCGAAGCTCACTTAACTCGACATCAATATTTATTAGTAAAGAAATTTATAAACAATAAGTTTTCAAAAAGCATTTTGCCATCTTACTAAATTGTTGTGGAATCGAAAAAACACTGTTATCCTCCAGATATAACTGTTAGCGAATCATCTGCTGAAGTCGAACTTCAAAGTTTATTAGATCATACAGCCAATCGGATTCTGAAGTCTCAAAAGGTTGTTTTGGATAGGGTACCTAAAGAATCCCAGGATAAGATAGCTTTGATAGGGAAATGGGGTTTCGATGGTAGTACAGGGCATTCTGAATATAAACAGTGTTTTTCTGACGCCACTATTGAAGACGGTAGCTTGTTTCTTACTTCATATGTGCCACTTCAGCTTGTTTTGAAATTAGATACTGGAGAAAATACCGTAGTTTTGTGGAAAAATCCTCGTCGTTCGTCATCTAGATACTGTAGGCCTGTACGTTTTCGATATTTGAAAGAATCGACTGCAGTATCAGTTGAGGAAGAAGCATATTTTTAGAGAAAATAAGTAACTTACAGCAAACTGTTTTCAAAAAAGAAGATCAGGAATACCGCGTTACTCATTGCTTGCAATTTACTATGGTAGATGGCAAAGTGTGTAATGCACTTAGCAGTGTTTCCTCGTCTAAATGTTATATTTGTAATGCCTTGCCCAGCGAAATGAACCAAATTGACAAATGTTTAAACAAGAAAGTCGATGAGAGTAAATATGAATTTGGTTTATCACCTCTTCACGCGTTAATACGCTTCTTTGAATATTTTGTTCATGTCGCATACAAGTTAGATGTTAAAAAATGGCAAGCTAGATCTGAAAATGACAAAATTCTTGTTGCAGCAAAAAAAACATATATTCAGACTCAATTTAGAGAAAGATTAGGTCTTATAGTGGATAAGCCCAAAAGTGGCAGAAGCGGGACCTCAAACGATGGTAATACCGCCAGACGGTTTTTCTCGAACTCAGAAATTTCAGCTGAAATTACTGGGATCAAGAAAGATCTCCTAGATCGTTGCTGGATCATACTTCAATGTTTGAATTCGGGATATAACATTAATAAGACGAACTTCGAAGAGTTCGCATTAAAGACAGCTCGGCAATTAGTTGCCGAGTATCCGTGGTATAACATGCTTGCTTCCGTTCACAAAGTCCTAGTTCATGGTGCTAATGTTATTGATCACGCTTTATTGTCAATCGGAGAGCTGTCTGAAGAGGCAGCTGAAGCAACTAACAAACACATCAAATCATTTAGGAGAAATCACACGCGAAAAATGAGTCGCATTTTGACCAATACTGATTTAATTAATAGGCTTCTTCTTCATTCAGATCCCTTCATAACAGGTCTACGAAAGTTACCTGTCAAAAAAAAGAGTGTACTGTCAAAAGCTGTTTTAGATTTGTTATGTATTTAAAGGTAATTTTGCCAATATTTCGTATAGTTTGTAGGTTGTTTGTATTTAGAAAATAAACTTATTTTATGTATTTTTGCTATTTTATTTTATTCTTTTGTGGTTATTGTTAATACAAATAACCATTATTTACAGTTTTACTATTAAAATTCGCAATATAAAATGTTTTAGATACATCGATCGTCTAAAATAAAATTACTGCGAGACATTTTTACACCTAAATGTTGTTAAGAATTTTTTAAACTTATATAATATATTATAATTTTAATTATTTACGTTTACCTAAATATATTCCAACGTGTAAAATAATAAAATACTTTTTATAACGGATTTGTGTATTTATGACCGCCTTTGTATGAAACCTGAATCACTGTGCGGCGGGTCCGTACACTCTTGACGGCATACCGTATGCATCACCCACGTTCGTCTGTGATGAGACTGTATATCCCGCGGAAATGTGGAGGCCGAGGCTTTCTGAATGCCAAGGCCCTTCATAACCGCGAGGTATGCAACCTCAGAGAATACTTTCTTCAGGCAGACGTGGGTATGCATCGGGATGTAGTTGCTGTAGACATCGGACTCACCCCGCTCAGTTTGGCTAAAGAGAACTGGCGCAAGCCTGTAGTACTTAGCACTAACGACCGCAGGGATGTATGGCAGAGCAAGGAGCTTCACGGTAGGTTCTACAAGGCTCTATATGGAGCTGATGTAGACCTGTTAGCCTCCGTGAACTGGCTACGTTTCGGTGACCTCTTTGGGGAAACCGAAGGGTTTGTCTGTGCTATTGCGGACGAAGTTATCAAGACGAATAACTACCGGAGATATATCTTGAGGGATGGCACGGTTGACATTTGTCGGGCGTGCCACCTACCTGGTGAGTCCCTCAGGCATATAGTTTCCGGTTGTTCTCGTCTTGCTAACGGCGAGTACTTGCACAGACATAACCAAGTAGCCAGGATTATTCACCTGCAACTTGCTCTGAAATACAAACTTGTAGATGTTGGAGTGCCGTACTACAGGTATGTAGCTGAATCAGTTCTCGAAAATGGTCATGTCACGTTGTACTGGGATCGAACTATCATCACAGACAGGACTGTTGTGGCCAACAAACCTGACATTGTGGTGATAGATCGATCAGAGCGCCGCGCATTGATTATCGATGTCACCATTCCGCATGATGGCAATCTCGCGAAAGCTGAAAAAGATAAGCAAATTAAATATTTTGATTTGGCTCGCGAGGTTGTCGACATGTGGGATGTTGATTCGGCAATCATTGTGCCGATAGTCATATCTGTCAATGGTCTAATAGCCAAGAGCCTCGATCACCATCTAAAGAGGCTCGCGTTGGGTGCTTGGATCAAGGGTTTGATGCAGAAGGCAGTGCTTTTAGATACAGCACGCATTGTGAGGAGGTTCCTATCTCTGGAATCCTAACCACCGGCAGCTTGGACCCTGTTCCCGATGGCGGTGGGGTACCATATATTTTATATTTTTATATGTATTTTTATAGATATATGTATATTTAAAAATGAAAAATATATTGAAAATATTTAAATAAAGAGAATAATAATAACTTTATTTCATAAATATTTGAAAATACATATACAATAATATTTATAACTGGTCTAGAGAAACACAATTTAGTTTGTAACGATAGCACCTGTGCTAGTGAAATTCACTGTATTACAGGTGTCAGCGCCTTCCATTTCATATGAGTACAGTTAAAGAAGTTGACAACCTACTAGATATTACGCGTGGTTTAGCTCGCATAAATGTAGGTTACGTTAGGTAAGTAGCAGTACTTTTTGTGGATGAAAGGCTCTATGTCCTTTTTTGTTCCCCTGACAACGCTTATGCAAAATTTCATGACGATCAGTCAAGTAGTTAAGGCGTGAAAGCGTAACAAACAAACAGACTCATTCGTCATTTATAATATTAATTAGGGTATGTGTTTTCAAAGCAATATAAAATTATGCCTATGATATAATTGTGAAGTATATAATGCCAAACAAAAGTATTCAAGTTATCCATTATACTCCACAAAAGATCCAAATATGTCCAAAAATTCGTTCAAAAATAAATCTTATAAGATTACTTACGGCGATTCTATATTCGTCGTAAATTGCGTAATAAAATAAACAAAAAGTCCCCTTTAATGTGAAACACCTTAAGGGCGGCTCAATCATGTTGTGGTATTAAGGAGCTTACACACAACACTCTGTTCGCCGGTGCTTAAATCCAGGTTAATACCAAAAGAAGTACAAGATTTAGTAGGAACAGTATGGAAGAACGGATTTTATAGCGTTGTTTATTTTAAAAGATATTCATTGGTTTATTATGTATGAATATTATCAATCTGATCAATTCTTTAAAACTAACTTATACCTAAAATATAATTTAACAGAATAAAACCCTCTAATAGGCGGTATAGAATTCCTCCGCATCACAGTCCGATAGTGTGCCGAGAAGACTGGGAGCATTGCCACGTTGAGTGGCAATGATTATTATTTCCTCGAAATAAGACCAGCCCTCTGGTCACGGGCAGCGTCGATCAACTTTTTAAGTTTAGTAAGAATTCATTTTTGAATAGATGAGCCGATGATAACTTTTTGGTGATGGTGCAAAAATGAAATCAATGTAAAAATTATAATACTGTTACTGTTTTTGAATGTTTGTTACTTAATTACGCGTAAACCGTTGAACTTTGGATAAAATTTGACACAGAAATAGACCATGTCCTGTGAAGTAATGTAGAGGTACTTACCTCGTGATTATTTGTGATATTAGCAAGTATGCTACTTTCCATTTTGATTATTATTGGAATATAAAACTAAAAATATATAAATGCACAACCGCATTTAATCACAGACTGCCTTTGCGTTGTCACAAAGTGTAAGTGTATGCGCCCTCATGCCTTACTACTGTCTATTATAGATTAATATTAAATAATTCTACTAAGCCCTAATTATTTCATCTCCTGAATATTATGGTAATTATTGTTATTATTTTTAGATTTTATAGTCAGTAATATATGATATAATGGCTGCAACACCTTGTTGATATGAGTGGTGAAATACGAAAATTATATTTAATTGGCGATTTAAAGGAGTGACCGTCTGTTTCTTGCAGGATTTCTCATAGGCTTTCTTTGCCTAAACCTAGCAACTAAACTAATGTAGCTGCTGTAACTTATTAAACTCACTAACCTACATATTTCAACTTTCATAAGCGTGACCTAAATAAATAAATGATTTTTGACTTTACCTTTGACTTTGATACATTCAAATTTCCAAAAAAAAGCCGCGTGCGAATACCGGTTTCTTATAAGAAAACCGTAAATATTTTCTGATTTTTCTCTGGATATTTTTCTGTTCATGTCAATACTACCCAATAGTACCGGACTGGATAAAACCGTTAAAGTACAAGCTCCCTTACGTAACCCGAGTTACCTTGTGTAACGCGTAAACGCGTAATACGCGCTGTTACGGTAGATTACGAGGAGTAACGTAAATAAAAAAGTTTTGGCGATGACTGTAATTGCGGTAAAGGTGCGGCTGCTTTGCCAGCGGTGTATACAACAAAAAGTTTTAAGGTACCTACATATATGAACTCTGGCTTTTATTTTTCACCATACCTTTACCCAGAATGGGATAGGCAGAGAGATATATACTATTACCATTTCGCTATCTATTCTATCTATCTTCCTTCAATCCTGGGTCCTTTAAGCGGGGCGTGAAAAAGCACCTTCTCAGGCCGTCAAAGTAGAGATCTCAACATCGCCTCGGCTGCTATAAGGACGATGTGGAGGCCACTGCTCTTAGACCACACGACTGCTTACCATCAGGAGGAGTGTGGTCATTTTGACGAGCAAAATAAATAAAAAAAACAAAAGGAAAATATTTCTTCAATCAGACCTAAATTTTCACAATGGGTATGTTTAAACTGATATCCATTGGGTTTAATAAGACAATCTAATAGAATAATAATATCAGCTCTGTACATAAAATATAAGCCACGGCTGGACACGGGCTTCTTCGCAGTGTAAAAAGGGTTAGGCCATAGTTCACCATGCTGGCCCAGTGCGGGTTGGTACGACGACGACTCGATGGCGTAGTGGTTAGTGTAACCAACCGCCACCCCTGAGGTCGCGGCTTCGATTCCCGCACAAGTCAAACATTTGTGTGCATGAACACGGATGTTTGTCTTGCTCTGGGTGTTTCTAAGTATAATATGAATGTATTTACAAAAAAAAAGTATATATATATGTTTATCCATTGTCTAGTACCCATAGTACAAGCTCTGCTTAGTTTAGGCTAGATAGAGTTGTGTGTATGTAAAAAAAATCTTCGAGAACATTATGAAGAACTCAGATATGCAGGTTCCCTCACAATGTTTTCCTTCAGCATTAGAGCGAGTGATAATTGACTATTAAACACGCACATAATTTCGCAAAAGTCAGAGCTGCGTGCATTGGGATCTAACTCCAGCCCTTTGCGTGCATACCAACGATCTCCCACTAAGCTACCGCTGCGGTATTCTGATGATAAAAGTTAAAAAAGTAAAGTAAGAACCGCTGTCTCTTGCCCGTACCCCATAAATAAGAACCGGCGACAACCAGTTTCGGTTTCCACATAAATTTTATTACGAATAAACCTCACGTTTATGTTTCGGCAACAAGTTTTTGATGAGAGTAATTTTTCGTATAGCGAACAGAAAAAAGCTGTTCTGTTTCACTTATGGTTTGAAACAAATTTTCAATATCACGGCTACATTCATATTTAGAAAAATGTAAATCATCATCCGGTGGCTCAAGAACGTTCTGTGTGGAAAACCTTGGGGAGGGCTTATGTCCAGCAGTGGACATCTTTCGGCTGAGATGATGATGATGTAATAAATGATAGATGTGGTCTTACCGCACCTAGATCGTACTAAAAAGTGTCTTCACTAAGAAGAGTGACAACACATAATATATTTACATGAAAGGACGATAGTGTACAATCCTTACTAATATTATAAATGCGAATGTGTGTTTGTTTGTTACGCTCTCACGCCTTAACTGCTCGACCGATCATCATGAAATTTTACACGTACACGTTGTCAGGGATACGAAAAATCGTTCATCCAAAAAAGGTACTATGTCCGAGGTATAGAAATTTGTTGACGAAATCTACATTAACGCGCGCAAAGCCACGAGGAAGATCTAGTATAAATTAAAATCTCAATATATGTGAGCGTAATAATGCTATATTTATAATTCAGATGACAAATTGCCATTGTGTGTTGGATGGTAACTTCAAGTACAGAAAGGTGACCATACTTTAATGTAGTAGCGCATCTATAATTTAAATCTACATTTACATGGTGTCCGGTAATTAATGGATAACCTTGAAATGTCTTATAGTAGAAATTATGGCTGTTTAAAAAAATTAAAAAGGTCTATCCTAAATACTACCTGAGATATGATTATTTTTTGAATTACCATGTTTAACTTTCTTGTACACTACGACCATAAATAAATGAATTCCATCGGCTTTTTGTTGTTTTACTATTAAACACTAATTATGCTAATAGATAGACAATCAAAAGTATGACTAGCTATTGCACTTTTTTAATATCGTTTTATTTTTTTATCTTCTTTTTTTTTAACGACCCTCAGTTCTGCTATACGATATTTCAAGGTTATCCATTAATTACGGGACACCCTGTATATAATACTAGATGTTTCCGCGGTTTCACTCGCGCTTATGGTTACTGCGCCGCCCCTATGGATCGTAGCATAATGTTATATAGCCTATAGCCTTCCTCGATAAATAGGCTATCCAACACTAAAAGAATTTTTCAATTCGAACCAGTAGTTCCTGAGATTACCGCGTTCAACCAAACAAACTCTTCAGCTTTATAATATTAGTATAGATAAACACAGTCTAGCTGATGTATACAGTACGAAACACGCTAGTTTCCTACTGTTGATGCTAATATTTCCGTACATATATACATATTTTCAAGCATATATACCCGGAAGGGCATTATATCCACAATTTGCCTACTACTTATAGATAAAAACATCGTCGAGGGAAAGAAAGAAAGAAATAAATCATGTTTATTTCGTACAAAGCAAACACAATTAGATAAACAAAGAATATTTATACATATTAAAACAAAATGTGTATGCCCTCGCCGAAAAGAGTCACCACCTCAGCATTCGCTGGGCACCCAAATTGAGTGCACCAGCGCTGGTTTTCAGAGGGCGAACCGATAACAATTTACCGGGCCCATTTACAACGTGTTGTTATAGACAATTTCCTAGCGTTAAAATGCTATTACACTTTGATCATCTGTCTATATTATCCCGCTATTATTATAAGTGTGAAAGTTTCTGAAGATTATACGTTTGTTTACAATTAATCACTCGTTAACAGCTGAACGGATTCTGATGAAACTCGCCATACAGATAGAGTATATCCTAGATGATCATATAAGAAACTTTAACCTCAATATACGACCCCATGAATTTCACATGAATGAAACCGCTAGCTGAAATTACTAGTCCTATTAATATAAATAGAAAAGTCTTCCTACGGGTACTAAAATATAAACACCTATTTAAGCCTCAAAAAACGTTTCTACAAACCTGCTTCAAGGCAATTTAGACTCAAGCAACACCCAGCACAGCAGTAAGTTAATGAATAAAGAAACGACTGATCCCTTCCTCCTGAAACATACATCTTAAGAGATTAAGTTTATCACGATCGAATCAAAGGACATAAATATTTGACACGCAATCTCTGAGAGCATTAGGTCGTAAAATACAGGAGGAAGGCAACGAAAGGTAAAATGCGATAAGATCATGTATATTTAAAACGGTAGGGTTTTGTTTGTGATCACACTGCTGGTTGGTTACGTACGTTTCTTCAGCGAGTCGGAAAATGGCTGCTTTTTGATGTCGTGACTTTGAGTTGATATGGTTTGTTGGGTTTCTATGCGTTATTTATGAAATATTATAGCAAAACTAACGTTAAATAGAATAACAGAAAGAAGTAAAGGTGCTTATTTGTGCGGAATGTAAGTTTGGTAACAAAAAAAAAGAAGTCTAATAATAGCTTGTTGCGTGTATGTAGAGTGGTGAAGTGTGTGCAGTTACAAATGTGTCGAGTTGTTATAGATTTGATGACCACATACGACAAGAATTTGTGTAACGTTCTAAGGCTAATATTCATCTCTGTGATTTCCATGTTTGTAAAATACCTCGTTAGTAGGAAGATCAAATATGGGCAATAGCGTCTGGCTCTTTATTTATTATTTAACTGGCTAAATTGAAGCAGTGGTTTAATAAATAATTGTTTAGATAAAATAGTGAAATACTAACATCACCAGGTCCGAGAGGCGGCGTGCATGTTCCCACGCGCGCCTCTGTGTCGTGTGTCCGTCCCCCTCTCAGGGGGACAGTAGGGATAAAATTAGTGGTAGTCTATTTGTGTAGTGGCCTGCCGTTTCATACGGCGGGCTGAAACCTCGGCTGGGTCGCGATGGCATGTAAAAGTGATTCGCGCGGCCCCGCCGATTACGATTATGTCGAGGAACACCGTGGTAGGTTTAGTCGATATTATCGGGATGTCACTCACCATCTTTCCCCGCTGAGTCTGACATAACCTCTCCGTCGCCCCGCGGAGAGGTATGCGTCAAAGTATTACCAACGCTAAAAAATAAAATAAAATAGTTTAATTTTAACATCCTACTTCCGTCTAGGTACCAGAGAAAAGTAAGGTACACCAGTAAATCACTGCTCCAAACTTCTATTACTTAATATATCATTGTGCAACACACAGGTACAATAACACAGGTCTGCAATGGTTATCCCCTTTCAGCTTTGATGATTGATTTGGATATATTTTAGGGTGCTAATTACGGGAAAATATTTAAAAATCCCATCACGTCAGAATTTTAATTACTAATCATCCCTTAGTTTTGCCAAAATTACCTTTTTTTTTTTTTTTTTACGCGGTGGAATGCAATGACGCATATCCCTCCGCGGGGGCGGGCGGAGGGATTATGTCGGACTCGCCGGGGTAAAAGAAAGATGGAAATAATAGTAAAGTACCTCCCGGAATACCGACTAAACCTACCACGGTGTTCCTCGACAAAACCACTATCGACGGGGCCGCGCGAATCGCTTTCGCATGCGGTCGCGACCCCGCCGAGGTTACGGCCCGCCGAGGTTACGGCCCGCCGTGTGAAACGGCAGGCTACTACACAAAGAGACCTACCCATAATAGGCACTTCTTAACGCCACTAGTAAACCCTACTGTCCCCCCTCTAAAAAGAGGGGAGACGGACTCGAAACAGAGGCGCGCGTGGGAACACGCACGCCGCCTCTCGGACCTGGTGCTGAACGGATGGCGGGCAGGCCCACAAAGCCCGCCACCCCCAGGTCAAACCTCAGGGTGGCTGGAGGTCGTCTCGCGCCCTCCGGCGCCCGGCTCTGCGGTTGGGGAGAGGGTTTAAACGCTCCCTCTCCCGCTCCGCCGCCTCCTTGATGGAAATTACTTCCTCACAAAAGGAGGCGACGGCGTTCCACGACCTCTCACTCCGGACCATAGACTGAACTACGGCCGGGAGCGAGAGGGCAACCGATCCGACTGCCGCGATCAATTCACGGCGCTGCGATGCCCAGGCGGGGCAAACCGCCAAAGTGTGCAGCGCCGTGTCCTCTACAACGTCGCGGCAGTCGCCGCAGTGGTGACAACCGGGCGTCTCTTGCCGGCGTATACGACACAGGAACCGGCCAAAACAACCGTGGCCAGTCAGAACCTGTGTCAGCCGGAAGGTGAGGGCACCATGCCACCTCTCCAGCCACTCCTCAAAAACGGGACTTACCGCCACGATCGTGGCGTGCCCGTGCCAAAATTACCTAAGCCTTCCTAGTTATTAATTAATATTTTATTTTAATCGTTTCTTATTGAACAAAAAACACATTGAATGGTTGAAGTAGACATTAATAATAATAATAATATATTCTACCACATACACACAACACCATCTAGCCCAAACTAAGCAGAGCTTGTACTATGGGTACTAGACAATGGATAAACATACATATACTTTTTTTTTGTAAATACATACATATTATACATAGAAACACCCAGACCAAGACAAACATCCATGTTCATGCACACAAATGTTTGACTTGTGTGGGAATCGAACCCGCGACCTTAGGCTTGGCAGTCAGTTACACTAACCAACTAACACATTAATGAATGAGTTCTCATAAATTTAGTTAAATAAAACTTTTAATTTACTAAGTGACATACCCTTATTATCAAAAAACTGGTGGATTTTAAGTCATATGCTAAAGACCATCATAACTTGTGTTTTTTTTTTAATAGAAATTAACTTAATCGTGAGAAGACAGTAATGAGGGTAGATTACTATTTTTTTGTATAAATAGCACAGTCATTGTTTTTAAAAAATCATTACCTCAGTGCATTTCATAACGCTTACTTGAAAAATGTCATCGCGTAAGTGAAAAACTAAACTAAACTCTCCGGACAATTTTTGCTTCATTTGTGGGCAATTTACGCTGAGAAAACAGCAGCGTAATAATTAACCGAATTCATAAGTAACGTTTATAATATGTATTTCGGCCTATCAATCGCCAATCAAGATAAACAGTGAGTTCCACATAAAGTTTGTACCACCGTTCGTGAACTTCGAAAGTGGTCAAAAGGGAAGAACAATACCTTTGATCTCCTATCACCTGTGTTATAGAGAGAAACTCAGAATCACATTGAAGAAAAATTCGGAAAATGGGATGTTCGATGAGCATTAAACTTCACTTCCTTAATTCGCATTTGGACTACTTTCCTGATAACTTGGGCAGCTCCCAAGTAAGTGAAGAGCAAGGTGAAAGATTTCACCAGGATTTTAAGGAAATGGAACGTCGCTATCAGGGAAAGTGGAATAAAATAATGATGGCAGACTTGTTAGCTATTAAAGCGAGATGATCCAAGTCGGAATTTCAAGCGAAAATCTCACAATTGGAGCTTCGGTGAAAAAAAAGCAAGATACCATAAACGTATTTAATATTTTCAATTTATTTATTACTGTCCCTTGAATGTATTTTTAATGTTTTAAAGTAGTGTAATTGTTTCTTAATTGTAATAAAAAACAAACAATCAGTAAAGTTGACCTATTTTTTTCCGATTTCATACAAAAGGATTTATCAAAAAAACTGAGGGTGATAGGATAAATCCGAGCACATATACGTAATCAGTGCACCAAAATACCCAAAGATCAGCAATCAAATCCAAAAGGAGAAATTAAGAGTTAAAATTTGCAGAACTGTGTAATTAGTTGACTAGCAATCGCCTGCGGGTTCGCTTGCTCGAGAATAATACTTTTATCTTTTCTGTACCGCTCACAACGTGAATGCGAAATTTCATGACGATCAGTCGAGTAGTTTACGCGTGAATACTTAACAAAGAAAAAACTGCCATTTGCATTTATAATATTCAATAATTCTGTAATTCAGTCATCTTCATAACCATTCCACAATTTGTTTAAAGATGATACTTAAAATTACGTTCATTATGGATCCTGTTTAGGCATAGCAATTTTTTCATAATTAAACCTAGCTTATATGCTAATTTGTCGGCCTCGATGGCGTAGTGAATTCGAATTGAAAAATTATTTTAGTGTTAGATAGTCTATTTATCGAAGAAGACTATAGGCTATATAATTTCACGCTATGACCCATGGGGGCGGCGCAGTAACCATAAACGCGAGGGAAACCGCAGGCACGTCTAGTTCTAAAATATGAGCAGTCTGTACCATAGGAAGTTTAGATATTTCTGGAAGAATGTGATAAATGGCATATGTGGATCTTAGAGTTTCGCTGGCTAGCTGAACTCGCGTCACAATTTAAAAACATTTAAACAACGTCCACAAAAAGCACCCAGACTCAGTGCAATCATTTGTAGATCACGCATATTCTTGCCGCGATGGATTTGAATACACACCATTCAGCGTAATGACAGTAACGAAACCGCTTTTTAAACTATTACACTATTCATGCAGTCGAGCACATACTCTAAGAAATGGTTGCAGCACCTTACAGTTATGATTTGTAAACGAAAGATTATTGTAAGCTTGGCGATTCAAAAGAGTGGCCATGAGTTTCTTGCCCGTTCTTCTCTTTAGCCCTACACCCTTGCTTTGCAGAATGTGGCAGTAAATGTAAATTCACAGAAAAACATGCGGGGCAGTCTTTGGGGACTGCCGATAGAAGTGAAAACTAAGTAACTAGCGTGCGGTGACGATAACGCGTGTTTCACGCTTTTTGTTCACCCAAAAAGTACACATATATACACAGTATACATATAGCTCATGGAAAGCGTTCGGTGACGATGACGCGGGTTCCATGATTTTTATTCACCCTAAAAGTGCTCAACGCGTCTAAAAAAGTTTTACTTCAAAAATGTAGTGTAACTTTGACATTCATAAGTGTTACCTTGTAACCTAAATTGAATAAATTTATTTTTGAATTTGATCTGATTTGATTTTAAGACTTTATTGCTTAAGCCCCTTTTACTCATGCTGACCCTATTTTCTTTTACTTGCAGTCACATCACGCGAACAGCCAGTTGGCTACCTCCAGCGGAGAGCTGGCCCTCGGGGAAAGATGGCAGTGCGAGCGGCAGCGAACAGGATGATGAGGAGCTGCCATATGGGTGGGAGCAGGCCCTGGACTGTCATGGAAAGCCTTATTATATCAAGTAAGTGGACCGCACTTTATCAAGAAAAGTTTGGAGGTAATTTTATATGCCTAGAATTAATTACAATCATTAATTCAAATAAGATTCTATCCTATTTATTTCAGATCTATTATAATTTAATTATTATATTTCCTCAAATGTTTTATACGTTATTTCTTCCTTATACAAGAATCATAAAAGAGTTTTGTTAACCTTTCTAATTTCTATTTCTAATGTCTTGTCAACATATGAGTTACAACGTTAGGGACTTAATTAATTTGAAAGCTCAAGTGGTTTTCTTTGCTGTGCCTTTTTAAATCCAAATGGTATTTAATATAGTAATTATTGAGATTTGCTTTCAAATCATTTTCCAAGTTATGGTAGAAAATAAAATTATAAAAGAGGAAATATATATTCTATAAGTGGGACTTGAACCAGTGACCTCTTATCGGTGCCAGCCCAATGCATTTTTTACGTTGGAGCGAGTTCACAATATGGCGCCCATCTTGTTGGCATCCAATATATACATTTATTAATTTTCTCATCTGAGGCACTTCAGGCGCCCCTTAAGACTTGACGCCTAGAGCTCAGTTCGCCAAGTGTTAGAATCGGCTCTAAACTGGATAAACTGTATTGCCAACCAACCAACCACTAATTCTTTGCAAACCAATCTATTCATGGTTCTGCATCCTGACGTAGAACCATGAATAGCTAGCAAATATTGTATATCTAATGACTCTTCGAACTTTTGACGTCATGATCGGCGTTTGTCAAGAGCAACATACAATTACTTTTATATAACTCTGAACCAGACCAGCAGATGTACTATAAACCAAAATTCAATTGCACGTTTCAGTCACGTGAACAAAACCACGACGTACGTGGCACCAGAAGGCTGTTCCTGCGAGTCTCCGCCAGCCCCAAGAGATGTGGTGTTGGAGCGGGATCCTGAGCTCGGCTTCGGGTTCGTGGCTGGGTCTGAGAGACCGGTACTCGTCCGGTTCGTTACTGATAACTCACCTAGTGTGGGAAAGGTAAGGGATACTATATGTTTAAATAAGAACAAAGTCACACGTAGCGATGTGGACAATTGCATTCCAATTAAATTCGACTATTTTGACAAGTCTACGCATAAGTAAAAGCATCATATCGTATCGGCTTTGTAAAGAAGATATCGGTGGTCTCACGCTTATATCCCCTAGGGGGTAGCCAGGGCTGTATGACAATCACATATCGTTATATAGCTATGGTTTTTGATCCCACAACAAGCCTATTGATGTTTACGAGTGCAGTTCCAGAATCTGTGCTACTATTGAGAGTATCTTGACAGAAAAGCCGAAAAATAAGTACTTTATCCGACTCGACAAATAAACCATGAGGTCTCGGGTTTGGTTTCACTTCACTTCCACTGCACTATAGACACTGTCATAAAGAAATTTAAGATTATAATGGTATAAGTTACGATGGTTATCACTTACCATAATGTCCGCTAGCTCATCCAATATTAAAAACCTTTTTCAGCTGGAACCTGGAGACCAGATCCTCTGCGTCAATGGTGAGGATGTGAGCTGTGCAGCCAGAGAACACGTGATCTCTGCCGTTCGAGCTTGCACCGAGAAGGTCACGCTAAGAGTCTGCCAGCCCGCAAGGAGTGGAAACCCGACGAGAAGATCAGCGTTACTGTCTGCGGCTAAAAGGGCCAGGTTGAGGGCTAGGCCACCGAGAGTGAGGTTCGCGGATTCTGTGCAGCTGAATGGAGCACCTATGTATCCTGTAAGTTTGAAATTATGCTCTTAACTCGCTTTTACCTACGGTTTTGACCAATTACATCTATATAAATGCATATTGTAGTCCAAAATAAACCATGACCAATTTACCAAGATTCTTAAAAAATGGTATAGCGATCTATGTGTAATCGATTAATAAAAAGCCGATAGTTAAACTAAATTTTACATAAGTACCTACATACAAAGCAAGTTCAAAGTTCAGATTTCCATTTGTTCGATTTTGGCATATCAGTGATGAGTAAGTTATTCGTTTTTCACATTCTTCAAGCACAGTCAGCCATTATAGGTACTTCGACTCTCTATAAAATGACTACGACCTAGTCAAAAAAAATTTGCGCAAGTTTTCTTTACCTAGTCGAAGAATAAATGATAAAAGATTGGCCAAGAATGTAAATATGACAAATGTGTATGGGGATTAGAACTAGTATTAAATTTTGTTGCTAGAAAATTTTCAACTCAAATTATTTTCATTTTTAGCCATCAGCATTCTCTCTCGGGGACCTCTGCCTGCCTCCAATGGCCAATGTTCTGAAAGTCTTCTTGGAGAACGGTCAGACCAAGTCATTCAAGTACGACACCACTACCACGGTAGCTGATGTGGTGACGAGCTTGAAGGACAAGCTGTGCATCACTGCTGAGGAACACTTCAGTCTGGTTGTGGAACACGTCAAGAGTTTGAGAAGGAACAAGCTGACGCTGCTGGATCCGAAGGAGTCTTTGGCAAGAGTGAGTACTACTTCTGTATTAAGATCATTCTTTTTGTCGATTAAGGTTTTTCATATTGTGCGATACAATGTATACCGAAACTGGCCACAACTAGAATCTGACGATATTGCAAATTTTTGTCTTCCCTACGGAATACAAATTCCAAGTTATGAAATACTAAGATTGAATGGCGTAGCAGAGAAGCGGTTGAGTTACCGCTGCCGCCGCGTTGAGTTTTATCAGATTCAACCCTACTTGGGACGATTGGGTGGGATTTGTCCATCAATTATATATTTGAAAATTCATTATTCATAAACAATTTTCATATTGTGTTCCAATGAAAAACAACATAAAACAAAACAAATTAATAATTAAACCTTACATTTAGACTGCCTTACCAACCAGGTAGTCCATTTACATTGAAAGAACTGAATTACCTCTATCCCTTCCAATTTTTTCCTAGATTGCCGCTCGGCCCGGTTCATACAAGATGCGTTGCCTATTCCGGGTGGTGTTCATGCCGTCGTCAGCAGCTGCCCTGGCACAGCGGGACCTGGCGGCGCTAGACTACCTGTACCTGCAGTGCTGCAATGACGTGGCGCAGGAGCGCTTCGCCCCTGAGCTGCAGCCCGACGTGGCGCTTCGCCTCGCAGCGCTACACATGCATCAACACGCTCTCGCGAACAATCTGTCGCCGGCCAAGTTAACTGTTAAGGCTGTCGAGTGAGTAGCTACTAATTATTATTTGATTCTCTTTCACGGGTTATTTTCCTAGTAGGTTAGAAAAATATTCGGTCATTTGGGAGGCTTACACGGGTCCAAGGTACAAAGGCCCTTCGAAAATTTTATCTAGAGTTGAATAGTGCACCATCCAGGCCACTAGCCGCGGCGGCGGTGTAAGAGATTATTGCATTTGGCAAAAGTCTCCTACACCTGCCACGGCTAGTACAAATTGTACAATTTGTATGGAGTAGCCTAAAATTGAGTTCAACGCCATCTCTTACCGCCAGCTGTAACTTCTTCGTTACGTATGTGGTGTCCGCTACACGTCTTGTAAGATGTACCTGCGGTGATTTAACCTAACTTAAAACTAGCAACCACATACATAGCCACTCATTTATTTATTTAGGCATATTTACAAAGTAAACACAGACATTTACATATAATTGACAATTTTCAAAGTGCATGTGCTACCCCAGTTACAAATATGCACAGATTTCTCAGCTATTCTGTTCTTTTCCGAAATAAAGTTTAGTCGATAAAACAGTCAGAGTTACAAAGAACTTTTTGCTTAAAATTACCTTTAACCATATTCTAGGAGAGAATTCGGTCTGGAGCGTTTCGTGCCAAGCGGTCTACTGGAGAGTATGAAACGCAAGGAGCTAAGGAGACTCATCGCGCATTTCCTGAAGCTCAACTCGCAGATGACTGGCAGTCAGAGACAGTTGACGCAGTTACAGGTAACATTAAATATTACTAGCATTAACATGCTAAGCGATGCTCAACGATGCCTCAAAACATTTTACCTACCTACTCACCATAGGAACACAATACAACATTGTTAGCGATTTTTTTTGGAGTCAAAATATCAACAGCGCTTTCACTGTAAATACTAAGGAAATACGAGCATCTAAACCTTTAAAGAATGAACGAACTATTAAGAGATAACTAAATTGAACTCTGAAATTATTGTCTCGTATTCTTCTGCTTCGTTTTCAAAAACTTAACTGATAGTAATAAACAATTTGAATCAAGATATATTTAAAAGTGCCTGTTTCTAATAATAATTTAATTAAGAAATTAAGGGAAACATAGGGCCATGGCAGTAGTAGATATAAATTTTATTCTTATACTAGCTGCGCCCCGCAGTTGCAAACGCATAAGTCCCGATGCCGTGAGAATATCGGGATTAACAGTAGCCTATGTGTTAATCCAGGTCTCCAGCTATCTACAAACCAAGATTCATCACAATCGGTCCAGTAGTTTTTGCGTGAAAGAGTAACAAACATCCATACATCCATACATACAAACTTTTGCGTTTATAATATTAGTAATGATATTTTTGCTCTACTGTTTTATTCAGAGAGGATACAAAGTAAAACGATTTTATGGAATTAATGCTGCCCGCATCTTCTATCAAATTCTAATAAATTATTAATGTTTGATTCTTCCAATTGCAGGCTAAACTGCATTACCTGGATATAGTTGCTGGTCTGCCGAGTTACGGTGCTAAATGCTTCAGTAGCAGTCGACCGGAGAGAGTATTGTTGGTATCGCCCAGATTCGGGCTCAGTCAGATTGTCGGCAGGAGTAACTCTGTGGTAAGAAAATTATATCACCTACTAATTTCGTCCTAATTAAAATCCATTCATTATTTTAAGATATGCAAAGACTCACGGCTTGATATCCGTGAAAAGAATGGGAAAAGTTTAAAACTAACACATTTTCCTCCAATATTCATAGATCCTACATAACAGGCTGCGACTCTGTTGCCGTTTATCCGAATTTTCAGATTGAATGCTGTTATTGAACATTTTCTAACCGAAAATCCCAATAAGACTTTATTCGATCGCGGCATTGGAGCCGGGACATAATGATAGATACCTCAAAAGTTTGAGGTATCTATCATTATGTACGTAGTACGTAGGATAAGTATCCTACGTTACAAAGATAATTACAGTCCTGGATATTGATTATCTCCTAATGTATTTTCTGTTTACAAAAATGTTTGATACTTCCAGATCTTCAGTATTAATCAATTGTAATCTTTACTTTACCGTTCAGATTCTAAGTTGTACCTTACACTATCAAAGTATTATAGTGTAGGGTAAGCCCCTGAATAGTCGATACCAATTATTTTCTCAACAATATTGTATCTCGATGTACCTACTGGCACAGCCTCGAAACTGTTTCGTAATAGTAAAGATGAACTCTTGTTCCAGCCTCAATCCATCGCATCTCTCGAAGAAGTGGAGGGCATCAGAGTGAAGCGCGAGTGGTCGCACGGCGGCGCCGACGTGGCGATCTTCCTCCAGCGGGACCGGGTGCTGGCGCTGCTCATGGACGAGAGAGACGCCGCCGAGATGCCGCTCATCATTGCTGGGTATGTACACTACTTTGCTATACCGCTATAGGCAATCTCAGCAATGGAAACTTTAATAAAACGTAGTGTTCCAGTTTTAATAACAACTCCATTCTCAAGCAGATTACAGCATTGTCTTGTTTCTGCGCTGTATCAACAGGATAGTAGTGTAGATATTTCTTAAGCTGGCTTAAATATTGGATTAGAAGTGCGTAAAATAATTCTGGTTGAGGTTTCTTGATAGTAAGCCTGTTCGCCTGACGCTGTTGACAAGCTTAACCATATCGAAGCATAATGTTAAAAGCAATGTGTCTAGACTCCTGCGTCCTTACGCCGATAGACATCGTATAAAAAATGATGATATTATTAAGTCTTTAGCTATGAAATTGCCGTTTGTGCCCAACAACTAATTCCGCGATATCTTTACAAATTGTTATTTTAAAACACATTTATATTTCGAGAATAGACTATTTAATATAGTCTATTCTCGAAATATAAATGTGTTTCTGTATATTATTTATAACTTGACATGTATTATTAATAATAAATATCAATAATCTTTTATTCATTTAAAGTTATATCGCTTAGTGTCTATGCGTATGCGATGTTTTGATGCCAACATTGCATGATGGTTGTTGTTTTTGTTCATATAAGACAAACCATGACCTAAATACAAGCAAATATGACTAATTCGAAATCTATGTTTAATTTTTAATGTAAAATATATATATTTTTTATTATATTTAGTATGTTACCTGATTTCGGCTTAACGTCGACTTCTGGGACACCCTGTATACATTAAAAATTAAACATAGTTTTCGAATCGGCCATTCAAAAATAATAATTAAATGGTTAGTATGCACACCACAACGTTGCTGATTTTATTCATTTAAAGCGGCAACTTCATATATGTTGTTATATATATATGTTGTTTGATATTAAAACTAGGGGTTTAAATATTAAAACTCTAGTTTTATTATCAAACAACATATTTCTACGAATGGTTACTCAATATGGTAACTAGTACAATTTTGTACAAACACATTCCTTACCTTGGCCTATTTTTGTGTTTACAGATATTACCGACTAGCAACTGGACAGGAGTTAAACGTCGAGCAAGAAAGAGAGCCTATTACTGAAGATATAGGTAAGTAACTAATAAACAAATAATCGTAAAAACATAATTGTGACCACGGCTGGTTTAACCTGGTCGAAACGTCAAGCATTAAATGATAAACACTATGCACGATCTCGTTAATACCCGTTGCGTACTTATTATATATATCGAAAATTTAGAAGTTATCATAATTTCAATATCAACACGTACCATTACTGCTGGCTTAAGGTTCAATTATCTCTTGTTAATTAAATGGCCTGCAGTATTAGTTATTTTTACCTTAAAAATATTTTGACCTCATTTTGCATAAACCATGTGACCAACGTGCCATATTTTAAATATATGCTACTATTTGCTATCCCTCGGGAACAGTAGTTTTTTCTGGATGAAAGGTACCCTATGTCCTTTTCTGTACCCCTGGCCCTGACAACGAGTATGCGAAATTGAATGATGTTCAACCGAGTGGTTAAGACATGAAAGCACAACAAACAAACAAACTCATTAATTATATATATCTACGTTAGATAAAATTGTAACTAAGTAATCCTACTTAATTAAAGTTAGTAATGAACATCAAAATCTAAATGTAATTTTCTTTGATATGCATTGAGAAAGAAATAAAATTGAAACCGGACAATAAATTACTTAAATATCATACTTTTTGTTTTCAGCTCCCCCATACTTGTCTCAACACAACGTGGTACCAGCTAAATGGAGTTATCTTCACTTCGACGATCCCAATATCCTATCCAAGAAGCACTTCGCTATCTTTAGCATGCCGCCACCATACCACTCCACCCCCGAACAGTCCAAGTCTTTGGACACTAACATGAACACCAGCATCAATAACAGGAACCATAGCAACAACTCAAGCCCACTAATAGGCTACGACTCCAAGTCTGGTTTACTGGGCCACGATGTTCACTTCGAGAAATGTAAGAGAAACGAAGAGTTCAGGCTGTTCGACCCGAATGATGCGTGCTACCTCGACGACGGCATGGGTTTTGACCTTCAAAGTGTTCTATCCATGGAACTCTTAGAGAATGCCAGCAACAACCCAAGGCTAGTCGAGGCTAGAAACGAAGCAGTATTAAGAAGAGTAGCAGAAATGCAGAAGCTTGTAGAAAATTCTGAACAATATTTGACTGAAAATTGTGATTATGATGCTTACCATGAAATTCTGAGAGACGAGCTAGTCGGTAAAGAAACTAGTGTAGATAATGTAGAGAGTGATACTGAATCTAATACTAGTAGAATGTCTAGCGCTGATGATGCACCGGGCATTCTGAAACATAGCGATTCCTTACTTCTCCTAACTGAAACTATAAACCAAGGTCTTAATGGTTTAAGCGTACCAGAGAATGGAAAAGACAATACTAGCTTAACTACACGTCAATCACAAGGTTTAAGTGCTATACTTAATAACTGTGGACTCACTGATGCTTTAATAGCTTTGAACAATGATGTATGTCATTCTGAAAGCGATAATGATTCGTTGTATACGCCCACAAGTAGTCCAATAAGGAAACATCAAAATAAATCCACAACTAAAGCTGTAAGAACAAGTTTTGGTCTACACAGCCCTGAAGCACAAGACAATAAGGAACCGAATCTTAAAGAATATTTAAAGCAGCTAAGAGAAAAAAGTAATAAAGAAGAAACAAGGGCAGCTGATTTCCCATTTTTTTATCAAGAAAGCGTAGTTGATAATGATGCTGAGCTTATAGATTTAACTTTGATACCGCCACCACAAACGCCCGATGAATTAGACTGTGCTACGCAAGTGCCTCAAATATTACCTATCGTGCCACCGTCTTTCGCAGACGAGAAAGCTAATTCACAAGAGAACTTAGCTAATCCACCAAAGAAGACCGCTTTAGAAGAATTTATTGCAAATGTTACTATACAGCCACCGACAGTTAAAGTGACACCAGCTATTGAACTAACACCTGAAGAAATAATGTCGTATATAATTCCGCCACCCCCAGCTTCGAATTCATCAACTTTAGATAGGGAACAAGTCAGCTATGCAAATCACAGTCAAATAATGGAAGCGAAAAATATTCAGGCTAATACTGAAGTGAAACCTGCTAACGGGGAGGTAGTTAAAGGAACATTAAGTGTTAGTGAAATAAGAAATATGTTCACAGCTAAGAGCTTAAGCGAAGCAAGAAACAGTCTTCTGTTGAAAGATAAGGCTAAAACACCACCCCAAACGAAATCCGATTCACCAAAAGGCAAAAGAAAAAGCGTGTCTAACGATAAGCAATCAAACGGCAACGCACATGTTATAGAATACCCCACAGTAGAAAGAAAAGGAATGTTCTCTTGCTGTAGCAAAGACAAAAATAAATCCGAGGAAAATTCGGATGAAGGAGAAAAAGTTGAGACTCAGATACAAAACTCTGACTCTATCCCGGATGTATGCGAAATAAGGCCACCTCCGAGAAGAAAAACTTCTGATGCCAAAAAGCCTCCGGAAAGACCGCCGAAGATACCACCGACCCCAGCGCCCAGACCTCGGTCTAATTCATTTACGTGCCTAAACAACGAACTCAGCGCTGTCGAGATTACGAACAATCATTTCAGTACTCTTAACAACCGAAAACTGAACTACAAAGTCGTTTGTGATATCAACGAACAGATGCAGAATCCTCCACAATTGCCTCCGAGATTAGAAAACAAAGTATTATCCCCACCACCGCCAATACTACTACCTCCTAAAAAGCCACCATTACCTCCAGTCCCGAGCATCGAAGTCCTACGAATGAAGACTGCCAAACAGTCTCCGATCAGAAACCCTGAGCAACGTCTAGCTAGTATCGGCTCCCCACACTTTCAAAGGAACTTAAACACATACAGAAATCTTGAGAACGAAAATCGACTCACTGATGAGGATACGCAAAACATCAGATCCTCACCGAATTACAGTTCCATGACATTGCAGACTAGACATGTTCGGTCAAACTCGGAGACTAAGAACACGATACTTAAAAACAACACTGCTTTGTCGCTATGTTCGCCGCAAATGAGTAGACGGTTCAGCAACCGCCCTGATCTTCTAAACGGGGCTCCAGGCGAGAGGGTGTTCAGTCCACCTCTGTCAGAGAGGCAGTCTTTTAGAAGGGACAGTGCCAGTCCAACACAGAAGGTTCAGAACCATGTGCGGTTCAAAGAGGATGTGGTGGACCCGGATATCCCGACACCGCCGTCTCCTCCTACGGTGAAGTTCCCGGATCTGTCTGGAGGTAACAACGGGCACGTGCCGGTGGAGCGGCTGCTGTGTAAGACGGAGGCGGCGGTGTCGGGGCTGCTGCAGCGCCTGCACGTGGCGGCGCAGAAGTGCTCACATCAACACGCGCACGGCGGCGGGGAGGATATCGATGAAGTTAAGTTTCAGGTGAGTTTTGTTCTTATTTACTGGTTTCTGTATGCAGCTTCATCTGCGTAAAACCTAGGCGTACCAAGATAAAAGGTGCCATATGTGTTAATCCACAGCCTATGTGTATGACAGTTTCATAAAAATCATCCAACGCTTTACACGTGATTAAGGTACAAGCACCCAAATAATACACTACTTCTAAAAGAAGCAATATCAAGTTTTAACAATTTTGAAGAGCAAGTCTTTATTTGGTTTATAAATTAATGAAAATTAAAGACATAATACGAGGCTATAATTATTATTTATTTGTTAAAATAACTTCACAAACTATCTTATTATATTAGTAGAATTAAGTATTGTTAGCAAGACACCAGTGTGATGTGTACTCATAGAATTAATGCTAGGAATACACGATACACTGGTATCTTGCTATGTTATGTATAAGTGGCGCAGCGGTAATGAATGCGACTGTTGTGCATGAGGTCTCGGGTACGATTCCCGGGTCGGGCCTACATAAAGTTATTGGGTTTTTCTGTTAAGAAATCTCAATAGCAGCCCGGAGTTAGGAAGTTGGCGGTATTAGACACCCCCGTGCCTCGGAAAACACGTAAAGCCGTTGGTCCTGCGCCTGATTTCTCGCTACCGTCCCATCGGATCATGAGAATTAGGGAACAGAGAGTGCACTTGTGTTTGCTCACACGCTTATGCACTATAATATCTCCTGCGCAGATGGCCAGTCTCCGTTAAGATTGGCCGCCGTGACCGAAATTCGGTCTGGAGGACATTATTATTATGTATAAGTAACTAGTATGTTCCTAAGAACATAGTAATTAGTTACTTACTCGGCAATAAACGATAGCTAACTCTTCTATTAATGCTAGGGTGTAGCAACTACTTATCATCAGACAGGACGTACACTAGATTGCCACTATAGCGGTTTATAAAAAGTTCAATATTCATTTATAATATGATTATATTACAGCGTGCCCGGAGTGAGTTGACGTCATGTGCAGTAGCGCTTGTGGGTGCCTCGCGGACCCTGGTTGGAGCTCTGGGCGCAGACCCTGGGACTGCGGGGACGTCGCCCACAGCTCCTGCCGCGTTAGCTGACTGCCTCACTCCGCTTAGAAGACTAGCTGACTTGGCCCAGGTATTTATTTTAAAATTATACACTTATTCCCCTTTCTAAAATATTAACTCCTAGTCAGTAACTACGTGAAACAAATTGTTAAAAAAAATGTTAATTAAACAAGACTGTGTAAGGATTAGCTTAGCTAATCAGACCTGGAGTTCAGTAAAATTTAATTTTGTATATGGTTTTACACACAAGAGCAAAAAACAATCCAAGGAAATCTTTTTGTGCAAACAGTATCAAAATTGATTGTATTATATAAAAATAACGGAGAAATAATATTTTAAATTTTGATACAAGAGAAGTGAGATTGTAGTGGTGATATCTCGCTTTCTCCCTCGGAGTGTTGTATTAAAGTAGCAGTTACGTCATAATTTGTATCGTGGATTATTTTTCTGTCATTTGACAATTACCCCTACTACCAGATTTTTGAAACGCTTGTATCTCATATAATATTGGGCAGATTTTTTATATTTTTGTGTTTTAGAGTTAGGGTTATGAAACTATTTGACTTAAATAATAAAACATTGTGAGTCAACATACACATGCGTGTATGTCCAAAAATAGGATACACCAATACCTCACAACCCTTTCAAACATTGTTAGTCTACAAAACCATACAATCAGAAAATGTAACACTCGCCATTTTCAATACCAGGCCCTCGGCAGACACACCTCAGCACCGCTTCAAACCAGAAACTTGGTCCTTCGAGTTCATGACGTGACAGCAGCGTTTAAAGAACTGGCTGGAGCAGAAATGGCCCAAATCATCCACGAGCACAACGCCAAGAAAGCCCAAAACCAAGGTCAAGACACCAGCTCCACATTAGAAGGACAGCTAGCTTTACGAGCTGAATGCTTGGCCAATGTCCTGGCCACATTATTGAGGAGTCTAAGAGTATTTTCACCATAAGGAATCTTCATAAGGTATATAGAAAATGGTGAAAATGCTAACTACTTTATTCGGTTATGCTGTTTTGTTTAAGCAGTTTTTGTAAACGGTTCTTTATAGGCAATGTGATTGAAATGTGAGCACAATTTGGTACGTAAGCGCGTGGAGTTAGATAGGATTGATACTAATATTTGATAGGACAAAGAAATAATTGTATGGATTAACAAAATGTTTCTAGAAAATGTTCAGTAAGCTTTGGATATGAAGTCACTAATGGAAATTGTGTAATTGGTAATGTTTACAAAAGATCAAATGATTTTAGCGCCATTTTATGTCATAATAAAAGATCTTAAATGATTACTGATATGGCAGAAACGGGCAAATAGTTTGTTCATATCTAACCTGTTGCAATTTTGTTATAAAGTATACAATATAACAGAATAGAAGAATACGAATTGATAACATCTATATCTCTTTTCCTTGCCTTAATATCACTATGTCTGTATAAAGATATATGAGGCTTTTAAGTAAGAGCAAGCTTTTACTTGTTTTAAAGAGCATTTATGAAGTTTGAAATTAAATGCATGAAGCTGGATATAAATAAGGCACCTAAAATGGCGCCTAAATCATTTTGACTTTTAGTCAATATTCTGATATGGCTATTATTTATTTGTTAAAAATAACATCAATATTGCCATTTAAAAAAACGAGGGCGTAATCTCTATTGTTCTTATCTAAATAATATCTATTATTGATTGAAGCAGTGTTTATAATGATCTGAAAAGAGGCAATCTCAACTGAAAGAATCTCATGAACTAAGAAAAGATCTACAAACCCATTATATATATAGATTTAATTTGTTAATCAATTTTTGTTGATAATTATAACCGTTACTAAATGAGACCAAATAAATTTAGGTACGTTTTTTAAAATAATTCTGAAATTTTTTCGTAGTTGGCAACATTTGTGTTTTTAGGTTATAGATTGTAAATCTTAATGTTAACGTTCATATTTGTTGTTTAAATATGTGTTTGTCGTATAATAACGTCGCTTGTTTTTAACTTGATGCATAGAAACCACACAGGTATTAGTAAATCGAATGCTTTGTTAATTATATTGATCTTAATTCAGTAGGTATAGAGTTCTTTGGCATTCAAAACCACGTATGTGTCAGGTCAATAGTTTAAATTAGATTATTACACAAAGTCAAGAATCAAAAACGTCCCAATCGTAAAGCTTTACTATTTGTCGAAAGAAAATCCGTTGCTAAAAGCTTGCGAAACATTTCAAGAGCAATTGTTTAAGCGACAGCTATTTCTTTCACGTACCCTTTTTTAAATATGTGGCGCTACTTATATGTTTGAATTTTCAACACGTCGGCAGATTTGATATAATATAATAACAATAATAACTGGGCACCAAATTTTTTACGTCCATTGCTATGTAAGTAACACATTTAATATCATTGGTTCACCAATAGTAAAACTAATTTTCCATATGCGGTTTTGAATGTTCAATGATTTTATAACCTATTTACCATATCGTATTAGGTAAAGTTAAAAATATCACAATGTACCTAATGTAACTTTATCTTGAAAATAATTCTACCATATCAGAAATATTCAAAACATATGTTTGTAGTCTTATAAAAAAACATATTTCTGTATGTAATTAACTTATAGGAATAACAAAACGAACACCTATGCTTCACGTTAAAAAACAAAACCAGAAAAACAAAATCCACAGACGATATCAGTTTTTTTGGCATCTATTGTCTATGATTCCGTAGAGAAAGTGTTACCATAGATTAATTAATTTTAACTCAATACATATCTATTTATACACGAATAAAATGTATATTTTCTATCGTAAGACGTGTGATTGGATGTAAGGTGCAAACTTCTTGTAATCGCTCTGTGTCTAACTACCATATCTAAACTTTAGGCTCTGTACTCAAAAGTAATGCTAACTTTACCTGTACTGTTATTCAGTGACATTTTCTTCGTTGTTTTACACCTAAATGTATTAAAAATACTTAAGTAAGACTATTGTAAAGGGTTGTATGAATTATCGCGCGAATTTGCATGAAGTTTGGTGTTGCTAGCTGTTAATTTGTTTAACAATGTTGCCAGCAATCGTTTTTTGGTACACGCGATGTGCTGATATTAAAATATTGGTGCTATTTTGAAAAAAAAACGTTGTGTACGTTTCTGTCGATAACGCGATCGGTTTGAACTTGTTGATGATTTTTTGCGAAACAATTAAATGTAATGCACCAGAGATTTGAATTTTTATGTAAATAATCAAGTAAGGTTGTTTTTGCAACGCAATAAACTAAACTAAGGCAAAATAACGCAAGATATAATAAGAATAATCTGTCTCTTTCACTCGCCTGTTTAGTACAATTTATAATTTTCTCCGCTGGTATTCCAAAGCTTTTATAGGAACCAAAGACGAGAGTGTTTTCATATATTTTATGTTGTTTCTTGATTTTATTTACGAATGTTCATTCCTTCTCGGCTTAATATTATAAATTACTTCATGTATAGGACAGACTATAGTTCTGGAAGAATGTTAAATAGATTCATTTATTCGTTGATATGACACACATTCAGCACTGTCCCTGAACTACATACCGGGAAATTATGTTAATGTTTATATTATTTGTAATAAATAAATAATAAATATATTCGTTAGATAAACATAACATTACTGTAGCAAAATAAAATATTATATACCATATTTGAGTAATAACAATTTTTAAAGTGGAAGTAAATATAAATCTAACTACAGACAAGAAATAAAAGGTCTCGTATTTTATGACAAGAATGAAATACATTGCAGACATTTTATCAAGGGACAATAATTAATTTGTCCTTTTTATTATTAATGACAAAAATGGAAAAAAATACAATCATACGATAAAAAAGTAATAAAGAAAAATAAACTACAATTAGTCCAATTCATTACATATTTGTTGTTATTATATAATTACTTGTGTGTCATATTAAAGGATTGTTAATGTGTATAAAATGGTTGCAACATAGTTTTATCGTTATACAAGATATAATAATTATAACACACCAATTTATTTATTGTTCCCAAGTAACATAATGCAATGCATTTGATGTAATAAACAATATAAATATTATTTATTGTTTTATTTTATTTGTATTACATGCAAGCTATTGCTTAAAAAACTTTGGCTTACACCTTTGAGATCGTTCAAAAATTACGAAAGCACTAATAGGGTTGCTTTTTTATTTTTGATGACACGGGATGGCGGGTTTGGATGGTCTTTACGTCAACAACCATTAATTTACTTACCGTATACGTTTTGAAAAATGCCATAGATTTTAAATAAAACATACATATCTATCTATCCTTCAAAGCGGCAAAGATGTAAAGGGAAAGTCCGAAATTTTGTGAAATTACTGCAATGTAAGCATAGACGAGGGAGGTAAGACCTTTGCTTACTTTTGCTGACGAGGGGGAGGAGAGGGTTAATAATTACTAAAATCCTGCTTACGTAATAGGTACTCAAACGACCTCTGGTCTGTTCCGAGTGACAACGACACACATAATTAATTCAGATTAATAAATATGACGTTGGAGATTTTATAAGGATTTTGTCAGAACCCTTATCGCCGGCAGCAAGGTGTGTTTATGACATGGTATCTGCAGCACTGTCGGCCTCTCCCTTATAGTAATAAGGCAAGTATATTATTAAAAGTAAGGAAAATGTTATTAAGGGTACGATGAGGCTGGCATACCGTTATAAGGTAAAAGCCTCTAAATAAAAAAAGATTAAAAAAAAAAAAAAACAGATTTTTAAATGCAATCAATTTAACCCTTTTGCCGGCCCGGGATATATACAATAGAAAATCTATTGTTATGGATCATATGTGATTCATCGGACAGGGAACCTGTTAATACTTTTATTTCATATATTTTTTAATGTACTCTACAGACTCAAGTAAAGGAGTAGGTATCATGGTTGAAATAAAAATAGAATTAGGCATCAAACATCCATTGTTTTCATAGTAAAAGGACTACAAATATAATTATATTTCATCTATGATACACTTTTACTTTACTCTTTAATTAGTTTAAAAACATATATATTTATATAATATCAGCCCTATTAAACTGGCTCACTGCTGGGCACGGGCCTCCTCTCAATGTGAGAAGGGATAGGCCATAGTCTATCACGCTGGCCCAGTGCGGGTTGACAGACATCACATATCTTACATTATACAACTTTTAGACATGCAGGTTTTGTCACGATGTTTTCTTTCACCCATAAAGCGAGAGATAATTAACTACAGTCAAAACCGGGTATAACGACATTGAAGGGTCCATATCACTTCGGACGTTATGTCCGATAGTTGTTATAAGTACACAAGTACATAGTCATATTAATTGTCATATGTATGTTTAGAATTTTTAATATGTACAATTATGTAGTATGCGTACGAATAGGTTATACTTCATAATTTGTTTTCAAATAAAATGTCGAAGATATAATTAAAAATCTTTATTTCAAACTTCAACAATAGTGTATTCAAAAAATATACCGCATTAAAATCCGTAGAAAGTAGTTAATTGGTTATGTAACTTTCGCGTTAATTAATACAGTAATTTAAGACAGTATTATGAACAACCTTGTGTTACTTTCCTGGGGAGAAAAAGTATCCAAGGTCCTTAAGAAGACGCTGTGCTGTCAACAAGGGTACATTATGTGGCCAATGCCACCAGCGTAATAGTCTCTTATCTTATCTTGTGTGGGGGCCAGTCAGTACAGACCGGCGACACTTCGACCCAGTGGGATCTTTTGTGTCAACTTCCCCAATACCGACTACCATAGATATTCATGGCAGCTGGGACCGACAGCTTAACGTGCTCTCCGAGGCACGGAGCAGGCGATAATTGTCAATCAATACGCACATAATTTCGAAAAGTCATATAACTTCCGAAAGTCAGAGATGCGCGACGTGGGTTCGAACCCAAGACCCTATGCATTGCAGTCTGTTGGTCTCCCCACTGAGCTATCGCTTGGCGGAATAGTAACTCCTATTTATATTAAGGTCAATGCAGCTGAAGTATTTTTCTGGTACCGAGAGTGAGTTTAGGCTACGAGAACCGCTTACCATTCGATGGATCGTATGTCTGTTTACTATCTTAGTGAAAGCATTTGTCTGCGCGGGTGACATAGTGTGTTAAGTATTCGCCTTCTCTTCTCTCTAGCCTTTATTATTCCCAAGTCACTTGGGGTCGGCTTTTCTAGTCTAACTGGATTTGACTGGATATCAGTTTTTACACGGAGCGGCTGCCACCTGACCTCCGCAACCCGAAGGCTAACGATACCCTAAGGCTAGACCAGTGTCAGAATATTAGAGGGCACTGTATTTCCAATAACGACTGCCATAGATGTTCATGGCAGCCGGGACCGACGGCTTAACGTGCTCTCCGAGGCACGCTTAAGTATTCGCCTTAACACTGTCATTATATCAAGTGTTGTGGGTTCGAATTCCACACGGAATAAATATTTGAGTGATCCACAATGGTTGTTCTGAATCGAGTGTACTTTGTGTCCGTGGTTTAAATGTTCGAAAAGTTACAGTCTCCCGTGATACAGAAAGGGATCGTAGGGCAGGAGTTATCTTTTTTTATGGTATTGGAGGCAAATGCGCAGACGGATCGCCTAATGGTAAGCGATTACCGCCGCCCATGGACACCCGCAACACAAGAGGAGTCGCAAGTGCGTTGTCGGTCTTTTAAATTTGCCCTCTCCCCTTGGGGAGGAAGGAAGGGGTTGAGCCTCCGGTACCTTCACTCACTTAACGAAACATAACGCAAGCGCTATTTCGCGCCGGTTTTTGTGAGGCCGTGGTATTACTCCGGTCGAGCCGGCCCATTCGTGCCGAAGCGTGGCTCTCCCACGGTAAAAAGTGTCTTTCTAAAAAAGTGATAAAAGAAGAAGTATATGCACAAATATTTTTGATATATGTATCTCATGGTCGTTTATAGCGATAATATATAAGTAAGAAATTATTTCTGTTGGTACAAATATTATACCTACTTAATTGATTTAAATTAAAGTAAGTAAGTATAGAGTTATCTAATAATGATAATAATGACGCAAGCATCAACGATATATATCACGATCATAATTATAATCATAATCAGGAATCTTTCAGAAATCGGTAGCGAATGCGACCACAGTTTGATTCCTGGGTCAGAAAAAGTTCAAGAAATTGTCAGTAGCAGCGCGTAGTACTATTACTACGAGGGACCTAAAATGATACTCATGGTCCCGAGCGCTATGACATATCCTTCATTCATTGACTGAACGGACGGCGTAGTGGTTTATCTTATCTTAGTGTGGGGGCCAGTCAGTACAGACCGGCGACACTTCGACCCAGTGGGATCTTTTGTGTCGACTTCCCCAATAACGACTGCTATAGATGTTCATGGCAGCCGGGATCGACGGCTTAACGTGCTCTCCGAGGCACGGAGCAGGCGATAATTGTCAATCAATACGCACATAATTTCGAAATGTCATATAACTTCCGAAAGACAGATTTGCGCGACGTGGGTTCGAACCCGAGACCCTCTGCATTGCAGTCTGTCGGTATCCCCACTGAGCTATCGCTGCTCTTGCGTAGTGGTTTATATGGTCACCTTGCCACTGCCCCCGCGTCGAATGTTGTGGATCCAATCCCCACACGGGACAAACATAGATATGTGTGAATAGTTGTTCCAATTGTTCTTAGTGTCCGTTTCTTGTTTTTTGTTTCAATGTTTATAAAGTCTCCCACTACACAGGAATAACTCATAGTGCGAGAGATGGCATAAAATATAGATATAACTAGGCTTAAACAACCCTCTTTACTACCATTATAATAATAATATTCTATCACATACACACAACACCATCTAGCCCAAACTAAGCAGAGCTTGTACTATGGGTACTAGACAATGGATAAACATACATATATACTTTTTTTTGTAAATACATACATATTAAACATAGGAACACCCAGACCAAGACAAACATCCATGTTCATGCACACAAATGTTTGACTTGTGCGGGAATCGAACCCGCAACCTCAGGCGTGGCAGTCGGTTACACTAACTACTACGCCATCGAGGCCGATCTCGGTTGGTTGCAGCTTAGCTGTAAAGGGTTCATATTGAGAGCGCATGGGTGGCGGTTACCACTTATCACCAGGTAGGCTGTTGGTCCGTCTGCCACTAGAGACATTGGCATGGCTCCGTATTGTGGATTTTCTATTTAAAATTTAAAACACTTTTTCCCCACCCAAGAATCGATCTCGACGTCGCGACGTCTGGGTCAGTCGCCAACAAGTTCAAACTTATAGGTACTATAGGCAGATCGCAATCAAGCGGCAACTTATCCAACGAAAAAAGAAAACGCAATGAATATGAGAAGCTAAAATTTTAATCATAGATAGGCCATAGGTACTTCGTTTAGATATGGTCACTTTTCTGGATTTTAAGTTGATAAATGACACACAAAGCCAACATGACATCAGAATTATACATAAGTATAGTATTATCACGCTCACTAATATTGAAAATTATACACTATCGTTCTGAATCCTTTTGAATTTGAATCTTTTTGAACCTTTTTGCCTGAACCTTACAACTAACATAAATGTAAATACAGTAAATGTAATAAACTCACTAACCCCTTTGACGTTCATAAGTGTTACTTTGTGACCTAAGTGAATAAATGATTTTTGACTTTGACTTTATATACCATGTAAATGTAATGACACTAAGTTCACTCTTCTTAATGTGGACACTTTTTCGTGGCATCTTAGTTCAGTGACGGCACATTTACGATTAAAAACTTGGATGAGAACATAGTGCCTAGTACTATTATGAAATTACGCATCTCTACTTATCAGAACGCTTTCGTCAAGTATAATAATTTCATGCAATTTTAATACAAGACTCGTAACCAAAACATAACAACAAACATTACCCCATCGGGTCTATAAACCAACCCTTTTAAATAAAAACAGAGCATAAATACGTTATCAGTTAGAAACACACGCACACACACACAGAACAAGTAACGTATGTCCTACGTAGCACGTTTGTCACGCACATACATGTGTGTACGTATTATTTTCACACGATCTTTTACGACCGGTTCCAGGACATATAGAAAAATAAATTCAATAGAATGCACGCTAGAACTTATCATGGTTCTGTACAGGACTTAGTCATTTACGGACGCCATCTTGTTAACAACATTACGACGTATAAATATGGCTGGAGAGTGTGTAATAATAATAATAATATTTATAATTATTATTTATTTGCTTGCTTGTAATGTGGTACATAAAGATGTTACATCAATTAGACTAGTATACATTTTACCCGTAATACAGGCATGCAAAAAATATCTATATATTAATACGTGAAGCAAAAACGTTGTATCCCTTTTTACGAAAATTACGCGGACGGTGGGGTATGAAATTTGGCACAGTTAAAGTTTATATGGAGAAAGAGTGGCGAATACTAATATTTTTATAAAATATGTATTAAATTAATGAAAAAACACGACACGCACACAACCATGCATTTGACACACGCAGTCGAATCGCGTTCGTAGTATTTCGGCATTGTTGGTCTGACGTCGTACAATACTTCGTAACTATGGTTACATGACCTTATTTATATATAATATGGGTAAAGTTATAAACTATAAAACCTTAATAAAGATCAAACTTAAAATTTAAATCAATTATGGTCGAATTTTGACCTCTAAGCGACCGCTAGTTTCAATTAAACTACCAAATTACATTTCAATATTGAATTTAAGCTAAGGAATAATTATTAAAAAATAAATAATCGGGCGTTCCTTTCAATTAAATAATATTTTTTTAATTAAATTTAATTTCAAATTAAGTAGAATGTACACACAGCGACACATCAACCTAGACTGTTTGGACTTAATTATTAGAAGTTGAACGCTGCGAATCGTGCGAGAGAGTGCGTTATCTTCTTGTTATTTTGTCTCATTCACGCTGAACGGGACGCGACGCTCTATCCGTACCATTACATCGACACCACTATGCTCTGTCCCTTTTCGACAATTATCTATTTTGTATGTAGCGTAGATACGCGTATATAGGGTGTCTAATTTGATGTATAGCCGTGTGTACATATGTGAGAGTGAATAGAATATATTTTAGTGCCTAATTACTAGATTTTCCCACGACTTCGCTCGCGTAAATGTAAGTTAGGTTATGTTAGTAACAGTACTTTTTTTATAGATGAAGGGTACCCTATATCCTTTACTGTTCCCCTGACAACGAGTATGCGAATTTCATGATAATCGGTCGAATAGTTACGCTTTTACAAGCGTAACAAACAAACAAACTTCGCATTTGTAATATTAGTTAGGACACATTACTTACATATTTTCGTAATAGACACTAAATCAATGACTTTTTGAAGAGATGTGAATATTAAATATTTATTTATCGCTCACTTCAACGGTAAAGACAAACATCATGAGGAAACTTGCATGTCTGACAGTTCTTTATAAGGTTCTCTAAGATATGTGAAGTCTGCCAAACCAGACTGGGCAAGCGTAGTAGACTATGGCCTAACTTCTCACACTGAGAAGAGGCCCGAGCCCAGCAGTCGGACAGTTTACTGGACTAATATTTATATGACACTCTTTTAATATCAGCCCTGTTTGGCATACTTCACACATCTTCATGGACATTATGTAGAACTCTTAAATATGCAGGTTTTCTCAAAATGCTTACCGTTAAAGCGAGCGATCATGAAATATATGAAATACGCAAATAACTTCGAAAAGTCAGAGATTCGCGCCTTGGAATCTACCTCGACAAACGCAGAGTCGTTTCAGTCTATCGGTCTCCCACTAGGCTAGCGCTTCTATATGATAATGTCGGCTTGTCGGCCGATTGCATTAGTGTG
The DNA here is from genome assembly GCA_963675205.1 of Catocala nupta. Lineage (NCBI taxonomy): Eukaryota > Metazoa > Arthropoda > Insecta > Lepidoptera > Erebidae > Catocala > Catocala nupta. The sequence continues at coordinate 28,229,587 of OY776093.1, forward strand.
AGTGTGTATGTAAGAGTGGTCTGGCCGACATGAGAGGCAACAATTTCTAGTCGAAAATGCCTAGTTTTATGGTTCTGTAGTATCATTTCACGGTTTGCGACTTGTGTTTTCTCCCTAGCCTTTTATTATTCCCAAGTTACTTGGGGTCGGCTATTCTGGTCTAACCGGATTTGACTGGATATTAGTTTTTACACGGAGCAGCTGCCACCTGATCTCCGTAACCCGAAGGCTAACGATATCCTAAGGCTAGAACAGTGTCAGGATATTATAGGGCACTGATTTCCCCATAACGGCTGCCATAGATGTTCATGGCAGCCGGGACCGACGGCTTAACGTGCTCTCCGAAAGTCAGAGGTGCGCGACGTGGGTTCGAACCCGAGACCCTCTGCATTGCAGTCTGTTGATCTCCTCACTGAGCTATCGACTGCGACTTGTGTGGTGTGCATATATTACAATCGATTTGTATTTATTAGAATGGCATAGAAAAGCCGGGCTATGATCAAAACTTTATAATGCATGAGATTACAGCTTAGTGGAAGGGGAATTAACGATATGGTATACTAGATTTCTCCCGCGTCTTCGCTCGCGTAAATATAGGTTAGGTTCGGTTACTAACAGTACTTTTTCCTGTATGATTGGTACCCTATGTCCTATTCTGTTCCCCTAAAAATGAGTATGCGAAATTCCATGATGATCGGTCAAGTAATTAAGGCGTGAAAGCGTAACAAACAAACACACATACATTCGCATTTATAATATTAGTTATGATTTTATAGTTGGTTGATTATAAAATTTAGTTATGATTTTCATCACTAAAGGGAATGAATTAATGTTTTCTATTCTGCATCGGCGGCACATCAGTATTGCACTTTTTACCCGACTGCTAATATAAGGTCTCGGGTTTGATTAGGGCAAAACGTAACGAGTTCTCCTCTCAAGAAAGAGGTCTCAGGTCTCAGGACCAAATCTCATACGTTTTTTTGTAATTTAGCAGTTTCGAATTATGATGTAATAATACTAACAGAAACCTGGTTAAACGAGACAATAAATGATGCTGAACTGTTTGATAGTCGGTATACAGTGTACAGAAGAGACCGTGAGACCAGTGGCTTTCATGCTAATAAAAATGGCGGTGGAGTTTTAGTTGCTGTTGCCACTAAATTCAACTCACATCGTTGTGTCAAATTGGAAAGTCTGTGTGAGGATATCTATGTTAAAGTTGAAATAAGTAAGAATTATCACCTAACTTTTTGTAGCGTGTATTTACCTCCTCCTCTAAAGAAAGAAATTCTTGAACATTTTTTGGATAATTTTAATAGAGTATCAGACATTGTAGACAATTTGTGTATTGTAGGAGACTTTAACTTAAGTTGTATTTTCTTGGGCGGATTGCTCGAATGGTAATAGCGAACTTATTACGTATAATGGTTCTTCTTTAGGACAATTACTGGTGGACTTTGTAGCGCTCAACAACTTCACACAATACAATAACATCACAAATAATAAAAATAAAATACTGGATTTAGTTTTGGGTAATAACTTAAGTATTGGTGTTACAAAATCTACTGATACCTTGGTACCAATTGATCCATTGCATGTACCTATCGACATATCAGTCAGATTTACCAAAGAAACACCGCTCAGCAGTAACAGGGGTAATTTAAAACGCAACTTTCATAAAGCGGATTACATTAAAATCAAGGCAGAACTAGATCGAATCCCGTGGTCAGAAAAATTGAATGAATGTGATAGTTTGGATGAAATGGTTTCCCTGTTCTATGAAAATCTTAATATAGTCATCGATAAATTTGTGCCAAAAGTTCCAGTTAATAAAGGCAAGTTCCCACCATGGTTCGACAGACAGTTAATTAGACTAAGTAAAGAAAAAACCAAATTGCTCCGAAAATTTAAAACTTATAAAAACCCCTTAGACGAAATCTCACTTCATATGTTAAATAAAAGATGCAAAGTTCTGGCAACCAATTCTTACAACGAGTACATAAAAAAAGTCGAAGATAACATAAAATTAAATCCAAAATACTTTTACAGTTTTCTTAAAAACAAACGTGACAGGACATCACAGTACCCTCAAACAATGCATTTAAATAATAGAAAAGAATCGATTGGGTCTAGTATATGTGATTTATTTGCGTCATACTTCGCATCAACATTCAGCGATAGCTCCAGGGTAAATACTATTGGAACTGATAACAATACTGATTTAGGTTCTGGCAGTCTAGGAAAGATATATATACAACAAAAAACATTTATAAGCATTTAAAAAGTATCGATATCAATAAGGGTGCAGGACCAGATGATATTTCTCCTTTATTTATTTCTAATTGTGCATTACCGTTAAGTCTGCCTCTATACATCATCATGAACAAATCATTATCTTCTGGTGTATTTCCCATAGCCTGGAAAACAGCCAAAGTTGTACCTGTATACAAAAACGGCGATAAAGCTGACGTCAAAAACTATAGACCTATCTCGATTTTATCAACATTTGCTAAAGTTTTTGAAGCCCTTATCTATCCCTATTTAAAATACCATACTTGCCAAATGATAGCTCAGGAGCAACATGGATTTATACAATCTCGTGGCACTAGTACAAACTTAGTTACTTACCATAACGATTTAGTAAACGCAGTCGACGCTGGTATACAAGTCAGTGCCGTTTATATGGACTTCGAGAAGGCTTTTGATCGGGTTTGTCACTGCAAACTATTAGCTAAATTGTCAGCTTGTGGAATATGTGGTCGTTTGCTGGATTGGTTCAATTCTTATTTACAAGCTAGAACTCAATACGTTGTTGTGAAAGGGTTTCAATCCAAATCTTACATGGCGACATCTGGAGTCCCTCAAGGTTCTCACTTGGGACCATGGCTGTTTAATGTCTTCATTAACGATGTAGTATCTAATCTAAAACATAGTAAAGCCTACCTTTTTGCTGATGATTTGAAGCTTATTAAAAGTATAAAATCCTATTCAGACTGTAATTTTCTTCAGGAAGACCTAAATGCTATTTCCAATTGGTGTTTTATCAATAATATGACTCTAAACGTAAACAAATGTAACTTTATAAATTTCACCCGTAACACTAACATCATCCAGACAGATTACCATGTCGAAGGTGTAAAGCTCAAAGAACTGGCCATCATTAAAGACCTTGGAATACTTTTTGATAAAAAACTTACCTTCCTACCACATTTTGATAATATTATTAAAAAATCTTCCCGAATGTTAGGATTTATTCTTCGCAACTCTAGATTCTTCCGTAATCCACAAACCAAAATATCTGTATTCAATGCTTACGTTAGAAGCAATGTAGAATATTGTAGTGTGGTATGGTCACCCAGTTATAAAGTACACCAGTTGAGAATAGAACGTATACAAAGAAGATTCGTTGCACACTTAACATTTGCTGCTAGGATACATAAACAGTCTCTTTCATATGGAGAAAAATTAAAACATTTTAAAATAGATAGTCTTCTGACTCGTAGACAACTCCATGACATGACCTTTTTATATAAGATGCTTAGAAATGGTTTAGATTGTCCAGCGTTTTTGTCATCCATAACCTTTCGAGTGCCGCGTCGAATTCCAAGACAGGCTGCAATTTCCGGGTTACTACATCAGCCCATTGCAAGAACAAATTTAAAACAGTCGTCTGCACTATCCAGATTGTCTAGAATGTACAACTCCTTGGACTGTGAAGTAGATATTTTTAACACTAGCTTAATTAAATTCAGATTTATTGTGTTGAGGTTGTTAAGAAACCGTAATTGTGTGTGATCAATGTTTCTAGTAATGTTGTGTATACATATATACTTGTCAATATCGCAAATCATCAAACATTGTCTCCTTAAAGTTGCATACGATGTATAATTTACTTTTTTTAAAAACTTGTATCTGATCTGTAATTATAACCTAAGCACGTGTAGTGCTACTGTCCGCTAATTTAGTGCATGCGGTGACTCCTTAAAAAGTTGTGCAATTTGTACTAATAACAACCAAACTGTAATTTTTGTGTCTTAAATATTTGTAACAACTACTGGATGTCCTTGTAATAAATAAATAAATAAATAAGTTAGAAATTGTCAGTGACAGCTTGGCGTCTGGTAATGTCCCCGATAGACGCCTTGCCCCCTGATATGTTCATATCAGGGGGCAAGGCCGAGACCTTATAACCAGCCGTCGGATCTTATCTTATCTTGTGTGGGAGCCAGTCAGTACAGACCGGCGACACTTCGACCCAGTGGGATATTTTGTGTCGACTTCCCCAATAACGACTGCCATAGATGTTCATGGCAGTCGGGACCGACGGCTTAACGTGCTCTCCGAGGCACGGAGCAGGCGATAATTGTCATTCAATACGCACATAATTTCGAAAAGTCATATAACTTCCGAAAGTCAGAGGTGCGCGACGTGGGTTCGAACCCGGGACCCTCTGAATTACAGTCTGTTGGTCTCCCCACTGAGCTATCGCTGCTCTTAGCCGTTGGATAAAAAGTGCATTATGTTGTTGCCAAAATGTTGGAGTTAGACTATACCTATATGTATTGATTCCCCCGCATCATAAAAGAGGTATAATGGCGTCAGAATAGACGGCAGGAATTAAGGATAAGCATCTTGCCTTAAAGAATCATCTAGCAAACACTCGCCTCAATTTACTATAGCTTAAACAATCAGGAAACCATAGGTCGATTAAAAAGGTGACAGCCGGATGAGACATTAGATTTGCGGTTGTTGGTTCGCGTCTCACCTATAGCAATACTGTCGTGAACTCATTCCTAACACAAATATTTAGCTTAGCTGAAGGAATAACAAGAATAATAACCGACTTGCGAATAATATAAATAAATAGATACACGGATCTCAATCACTTTTAACACCTAGTAACTTGTAAAATAAAAAGAAAACAAAGACTTCCGGTTATTCTCTTCTCTCTAAAAAGATCTTCTAGAAATGGAACTAATTAAATATGGCAGTTACGATACCTTGCCACGCATTGACAATTTTTTTTTTAATATTATTAAGGTGGCAAACAAGCATACGGCCTGATGGTAAGTGGTCACCGTAGCCTATAGACGCCTGCAACACCAGAGGCATCACTTGCGCGTTACCAACCTTTTAGGAAAGGAAGTGGGAAGGAGAAGGAGTTGGAAGGGAGAAAGAGGGTGATTGGGCTTCCGGCACTCTCACTCACAACTCAATATTCTGTGAGAGGGTAGTCCTTCTCCGGTCGAGCCGGCCCATTCATGCTGAAATCAGCGAGGCTCTACTACTGGCAAAACTGACTTTACAAACACTATCTTTTAAATAAAGTTTTGACGTACAATTATGGCGGAGCGTAAGTATGTGTGAGTGAATAAAATATTTTAGCAATTAATGTCTAACTCTACTACGTAGCAATGTTTAATTTATTTTTGGTCATACTATGGGTCCTTTCATTTCTGTGTTGGTGCCACTAGCGAGTAAAGTCCACACGCCAAAAGCCGTATTAGACAGTAATATTTTTTAGTTTCCATAGTTACTGTTGACGTGTCATAGAGTATGACGTCTAGACATCTTACTATTACTATCCATTAAGACCTCTTGCGGCGAATTGAAGCGCGATAGCCTTCTGAAATATAAGCTTGTCCGCCAATTGCAGTAGGGTGTATGTACGAGCGGTCCGGCCGACTTGGGAAGGGCCAATTTTAGTTTAGGAGTTGCCATCTCTGAATTCATACGTCTATATTGCCAGCCATATTAATTCTATTTTTACGTGAACCAGAAACTCAATTATGTTATACTCCGTGATCGTGCTAGTAATTTAAACATTTTCGTCTTAACTTATTAAGTAATACTTAAGACAAGGTACATTGTTGCAAACTAGAATAATAATCTGATCGCGGATCTCTGATCAGGCGCGGACTAGGCTTCAAAGTAAAAAGAGCACAACTAGACTAGTTTTAGTGATGGCGCACACTGGAAGCTACATTTTGTGATAATAGAGATATTATTTATCGCTTTGATAGTAAGTGTCTCGATATCGATATTTGGTCGTGCCGTTTTATCATAGCGAAGATAAGTGTCTAGCAAATATTAAAGCGAAAAATATATTTTATTTCACAAGTCTGTGTGCAAACCCAAGAGCAGCTTTTATAAAAATCAGGCAGAAATAATGTCTTTAGACGTACTTGCCGAGACAAGGTGCTAAAACATTGTCGAATTCTTATCATGTTTTATCTTAGCTAAGAGCTAGGAGACATAAAAGAGTGGGAGATTTTATAATGCATAATGATTGTGTACCCAAAAACACAAGTAGAGTTTCTATTGCTTCGTACTCACAATCCGACGGGACAATAATTCCACACGTCTTTTAAGAAATGAGGTGCGGGCAAAATTTCTTCAGACTTGCTTGCCGAGGCACGGGGATAAAAGATTGCCAAATACCTTAACGCCAGCTATTTATTGACAGAAAAACTTGTACTACTACTTACTTACTTACTAATATTTTTGTACTGCGATTCAGAATCCGAACCTGGGAACATAGAACAGATTTTTTGAATGGAAATTTTCCATTAGTCCTTAATAAAATGTTTAGTATGGAAACCACATTACCGATTTTATTCATTCAAAGTAACAACTTCATGTTTAAACCCCCTATTATTATGTATATTTTAAAATATAAAGGAGTCTGCCCACTACCCTGTCTCATACCATGACCGTGCTAAGAACGTGTCAGTCAAAAAATATTATTTGTAAGGAAATGTATAAGACTATGCCCACTAGACCGTTCCGTCACCGACCAGCAGTTCCTATAGCAGAGCGTATTGCTTTTCGTGTCTGATACGTTCCTAGCACGGTCAAGGTATGAGACGGTGTAGTGGGCAGACTCCTTAAATGAAGAATATTTTCTATTGTTTGAAATAAAACAACTAACACTCGAAACAACTCTTAATGGACACACGATTTTTGTCTTGAGCCTTTGTAAGTCAGTACCTATATAGAACCCATAACACTCATTGCAATACTAATGGCAAAGCAACCACTTTAATCACAGCGCATTCGGTGCAGTTATATAAACCTGAATACCGCTCCGCTATATCTATATATAGCGAATAGATGTCTAAATATGCATATATATTTCGTAGCTAACAAATAGCATAACATATCATACAACCTCAATAGGAACACAAGCCTTATCTATCGGGTGCTACCAATGTTTACAAATAAGGTGCGTTCGATCGTCCGTTTGTTCAACTCACTGTTTTATATCTTATTTCTCTTGTTATTGCGGGGCCGCGTCTTTAAATGACCAGCAACGCACTGGCAGAAAAACACATCATTATGTAACTAACTTAGCAATAATATGTCGCGAGAAAAAAACTGTTTGAAGTTCCAAGAATCGTCGCCGAGTTATTACGGACCACCCTATGCCTTCACGAGGATGACTTGCTGGGATAATAGCAATATTTTTCTTTGAGTCTCGGTGAATAGAGTCTTAGGAGCCATTTTGACATGTCAGCATTCCAAATGGCAGCTATTTTACATATGTATATGAATATATATGTAAATACTTGTAAGAAGCTTTGCAATGGCAATTTTGACTGCGCTAAGCTGGCATTCCAAATGACACCTAGATGTTACTTATAGGTATATATAAATACTTATATTTACGACTGCATAGATGGTGGAGTGGTTCAATTGGCCGTCTCGTCATTGCCTATGCGGTGAGTGTTGTGAGTTCAATTTTTCTGATACGAGACAAAAAATTGTGGAGTCGCTAAAAGGTATTTCATGTCTGGAAGTTCTTTATATGTGTTGTTTGAATGTTTGTAAAGTCTACCGCATTACAAGATACGCTCCTCATGTATAGTGGCCTTTTTAAAAAAAAAACACAATATGCCGTTTTTCAAAGAAACTCCTTGTTGCTATTAAGAATTTTATAGTGACAAGCCATTGCTTGTGTGTAGCCAACCTTTTGCCATCTACGACACAATTTCAGACTACGGAGTACTATTAAAACATTTTAGAGTTCGAAAAATCTCTTATTGTAATATTCTACCACATACACAAAACACCATCCAGCCCAAACTAAGCAGAGCTTGTACTATGGGTATGTAATATTGGGGGTCCTATGGTAAATTAAAAGAACGACCGAAACGTACGAAATTAGTTTATTGAATAAAATTGTTACAATATAATGCGCATTATGAAGTAAACTGTATAATAAGCAGAATACAATATTATTATTAAGGAGCATACTTAATAGGTAAATTAATCTAAAGGAGCATACACACTTCACCTTCCCCTTACAAAGAAAAAAATAATAAATTTATCTCTATTTTTGTTTTTATATAGTGAAATAAAACATGTCTACATAATAAGTAAATAAATCTAAACGAGCATATACACTTCGCCTTCCTCTTACAAAGAGAAAAGAAAAACTTATCTTAATCTTTATTTATTTTTAACATAATTAAAACGTGTCAACAATTTTTTTTTATTATATTATTATTATCATCTTACAAGTTAACAGTGCAGTGAATACATTTAGTGATAGTAAGGTCTTGTTCTATTCTTATGTACTAATTTTATCTTATTATTTTTATCTATTTTTACGTTACAACCTAAGTCTTCAACTACTTTATAGGGACCTTCAAATAATACATCTAATTTTCGACCTGTCTCATTACGTAACAATACTAGTTCATCTTTTTGATACTTAATTGAATTTACAGACTTATCATAAATTTCTTTTCGTTTTTGCTTATTACATAACAAATTTTTCTTTGCATCAGCTTGTGCTAACTGCAATCGGTATTTTAATTGTAAGGGATAATTATCAATGTTGTACAAAGGTTCAATATTATCAGAAATATTACTTGGTATACGACAGAGCTTACCAAAAACTAATTCATATGGCGTGTAATTTGTTTCTGAGTGGACTGTATTATTAAAGCTGAAACACCAAAACGGTAGCCAATAGCTCCACGTATCTGTGTAATTGTCACATTGAATTCTTAAAAATGCGCCCAACGTTTTGTGTGCATTTTCAAGAGCTCCAATGGACTGGTGATGGTAGGCTGTTGAAGATAGCTTTTTAATATTTAGAATTTTGCAAACCTGTTCCATAGTAGCGGATATAAATTCTGTTCCTCGATCTGTTGCTATAACTGCCGGAATACCAAACCTTAAAATGAAATGTCTGACAAAAGCATCTGCTATGGACACGGTTTCTTTATTTTGTAAAGGGATAGCTTGAATAAATTTAGTCAGCTCACACTGTATGGTCAATATATAGCAGTTACCATCGATGTCTTTATCTAAAGGACCCACTACATCTAAATATATTTTATCGAAAGCCGAGGAAGCCGTGGTGGTAATTTCCATAGGCTCTTTAATATATCGAAAATATTTCGACTTTTGGCATTTCGTGCATTTCTTTACAAATTGTTGTACGTCCTTTTCAATACTTGGCCAATAGTACTTTCTTTTAATAGTATTTACCATTCTTCGCACTCCAGCATGTCCGCTAGACGGTAGTAAGTGGAAGTCATTCATAATAATAGTCTTTTCATCATTGTTCACTATTCTTTTTACTCCTTGTAATATGCATATTCGAGGTCCGGACCAATCTACTAGTGACTCTATCTCTTTACAGATATTCTCAATAAAATCAATATTATCTTTCCTTTTAATTATATAAACTTCATCGACATGTATTAGTTTACAAAAAGAACTCAGTTCCTGCACAAATACGGCTCGCGAAAAATGTGCCTTGAAACCGAGATTAATATATAACGTCATTCTACTCATTACAAATATAAAACATTTATACTCTCTATCAACCATCTTCTTCTCTTGCAAAATTCTCAATTCATTACTTTCAATAAAATCCATTTCCACTGAACCACAAGGTTTTCTTAGTATATCCACAACTCGTGGTTGATCAGGCCATTTGTCGGTGGATTTACTAAGAACCTCATTATCTTTCTCTATATCAGATCTTTCATCCAATTTTTTCTTCTGTGCTCTAGTCATCACAAACAAACATTGCTCATGCATATTTTTTAAATCGTCCGATGTTATATACACTCTAGATAGGGCGTCTGCTACGACATTTTCTTTGCCCTTTACATATACTATTTTAAAATCATATTCCTCTAGAACTAAACGAAATTTCAGTAATCTACTTGATGGATCTTTCATGCCAAATAAATATACCAAAGGTTTATGATCCGTCATTATTGTGAATTTTGTACCATACAAATACGGTCTAAAATATTTGACAGCCCATACTATTGCTAAAAGTTCTTTTTGAATAGTTGGATAGTTTTTTTCCGCTTTATTTAAGGGCCTACTTGCGTATGCCACTGGTCTCATATCTTTGTTGCATAATACTGCACCTATAGCTACACCTGAAGCATCTGTTTGAACTACAAATTCGTTATTTTTGGAAAAATCAGGGTATTGTAAAATAGGTGAAGAAGTCAAGGCCTTTTTTAAGTATTCGAATGCATTATTACACTCGGAGTTCCAATCAAACGGTTCGTTTCTCCTACATAGTTTATTTAATGGCATGGTAATCTCTGAAAATGATTTGATAAATTTCCTATAATAATTGCAAAATGCTACAAAGCGCTTAATTTCGTCAGAATTTTTAGGGACAGGATAATTTTTCAATATTCTAATTTTTTCAGGGTCTGGTAAAACACCCTTTTCTGAAACAACATGGCCTAAATAGAGAATCTGCCTTTTTAAAAATTCACATTTCTGTGGGTTCAGTTTTAAATTAACTTTTCTCAATCTCTCCATAACAGTAATTAAATTTTGATTATGGGAAAAAAGGCTTCTCCCAATTATAACAAGGTCATCTTGATAGACTAGACACTTATCGTATGTCAATCCTGACATTGCTATGGACATCATACGACTAAATGCGCTTGGGCTTGTCTTGAGTCCCATTGGCAATCGTTTCATTTGGTAATGACCAGAGTTTGTTGTAAAAGCTGTTAATTTACGGCTGCTAGGCTCCAAGGTCACTTGGTAATAACCTTGATGAAGGTCAAGGTGTGTAAAATAAACAGCACCAGACAAAGAATCCAAAATTTCATTGATGTTGGGTAAGGGAAACTTGTCATCACAAACAGACTCGTTCAGTTTCCTGTAATCTATAACTAATCGCCATTTTCTGTCTCCTTCCCTACTTTTCTTTGGTACTAATAAGATCGGACTTGACCATTCACTATTAGACTCCTCTATGATATCCTCTTCCAACATTTTATTAACTTGTTTTAATATTTCTGGCCTTAAAGCTTGGGGTATTCTATATGGTTTTCTATAACTCGGACTAGTATTTGGTTTGAGCGTTATGCATTGCTCATAAATATTTGTAGTAGTCAATTTATCGCCACTAAGATAAAAAACATCAGAATATTTGGCACAAATTGCCTCTATAGATTCCTTTTCGTCGGAATTCAAATATCCCAATTTTAATTCATTTAATAATATTCTAACTCTTTCTACATTAACATTGGAATCACTAAATTGACAAATATTATAATTACTTAAAGGTTGCAAATTAGGTTTGAAGTCAGGTAACATTATTTCTTTATCACTAACATTTAATATTCTAACAGGTATTCTATTATTACGGATTGTCGCTATGGTACTAGCTAAAAACAAATCAGTCATTAACTGTTGCCCACATATAATGACATCACAGTTGTTATGTTCGCTTACAAATATATAATGTATCGACTCTGATCGGGCTGGAATAGTAAGTCCATTTTTTAATCTATCACACTCTTCAACAAAATCTAAATAAAACTGTCTACCATTGGTATTTATAGTTAAAATATTTGTATTTAAGTTAATATTGGCATGATATTTATTTAAAAAGTCTAATCCTAAAATTCCATCACATTTTAGTGGTAATAAATCAAAAATGACAAAATTTTGAGCAAACGTTTCAGAATTATGTTTTAAAGTTAAGGTAACGGCACCTTGAGAACGACGTTGACCACCTATTCCATTTATTAAAGTATCATCTTTTCGTACATTCGAATTCCTGGGCAACGCTTCCTTTTTAATAACTGACATTGAAGCGCCTGTATCCACAAGCCAATAGTAATTAATATTATTAATTTTAAAAACAACATATTTTGCACTACCATGAAATGATAAAATAAAATGTTTAGGATCGAAAAAACTGGTCAGGCGGTGGTTCTATATTTTTAGTAATTTCTGCAACACTTTGTGGAGTACTCTTTGTTTGTTGTGCAGAAAATACACCTCTACCACGATTCCTGAAATACCTAGTATTCCTATTACCTCGTTGGTATTCTCTATAATTTGAAGACGTTCGTCCCCTATTCATACCATTAAAACGACTCTGCTGATCACTGTAATTGTATTGATTAGACAGGTGATTGCGATTGTAATTGTTAATATATTGACCATTAAAATTACGATAATTGCCTCTTTGATAGGAATGTCCTCGAGGCTGTCTAATAAATAACGAACCTCGTCCATTTTTGGATGCATGCATAACGTTACCTGCTGATGGTTGGTGCGTTGTTTCCTCGTCTTTTGCTGCTTGGATGGCATCCGCAAGATTGCTATAATTTCGGGCCGAGATAATCGTTCCTAGCCTCGAGCTGCGTAGACCTTCTGAAAACCGTTTTATGGCAAATTTTTCATTTAAAAGTTTCAAGCCGTCATACATGTTTGGGTTATCATATGTTTGGGCAATAGTTAACTCGGTAAACAATTTTTCAAGTTCGCTACCGTAACTGTCAATTGAACTAGATCCTTGTTGTATATTTTGTAACTGTATCTGTATGGCCATGAAAGATTTTTTAGGTATGAGGTGTTCTCGCAAATCTTTAATTAAATCTTCAATACTCTTGTAAGAACGTGCAAGGCGCAGCTTTGCTTTTTCGGACAACCTACTTTTAAGAATAAATGTAATTAACATGGTGTTACCTGTATCGCTTAACATATTCGCATACATTTCGGCAGAATCTATTAATCGCTTGGTAGTCTCCTGAGTGCCGTCCATAACTGGAAGCAAACTACACGCCACCTTAAAGTCAAATTCCATCTTGGTCATATCTGCTTTGGGAAAATTACACAATGTTTGTATTTCTTCGTATACCTTTTTTATATTCTGAAAAACATCTATCGCCGATGCTAATTTAACGTCTTTACCACGTTGTAACAATAAAAAAATATTTTGACACTGGACGAAAATACCTTTAGCTTCACTTAACTTTGTCTCAATGACTTTACCTTTAAATCTACTTTGTCCCTTTTTAATCAAATATTTGCGTATGTCTATTAAAATGTTAAAATTTTCTATTAAACTATCAATCATATTCTATAATAAACATTGCTTAATGATATACTCTTTAACTTATAATTCTACACAAAACAATAGCATTAAGTAAAATAATTACGAAACAATGTAATAGAATGTCCAACGTTGCAGATTTGCGCACTTGGTATCAAATTCACTGAGTACTTGTGCACGATTATTGAACGTTTAAGTTATTAACGTAATGAAATATGACACTTAATGGATTTTTAAACACTGAATACAAATTATATATGTACCTATATATAATTTTCACTGAATACATGATCGATTTATCACTCACGATTTTCGCTGGACCCGTTATCCACTCGTCCTCTCATGGAAGCTCGAATACGCTGGAACGTACTAAGACCTATTTCTTCTTGAATCCACTGGCGATGACAATTCCTATATACTTTTATTGCGAAATAGATTACCAGAACAGCTATCACAGCGAGTATAATCATAGAGATCAGGCTCAGCCGCTCCACGTGTCCGCCAATGTCCTTGAGCATGGCGTCATTGTTCCCGCCAGCTGAATTTTGGCTCAGGAACACCTCTTCTTTTTCTACAGTCGAGCGACACATAACTATCTTTTACATAGAATACTAAATACAATAGGTAAATCAAGCCCCTTGGCAGGCCCCAAGAGGCAGGGTCGCCATGTAATATTGGGGGTCCTATGGTAAATTAAAAGAACGACCGAAACGTACGAAATTAGTTTATTGAATAAAATTGTTACAATATAATGCGCATTATGAAGTAAACTGTATAATAAGCAGAATACAATATTATTATTAAGGAGCATACTTAATAGGTAAATTAATCTAAAGGAGCATACACACTTCAGGTACTAGACAATGGATAAACATACATATATACTTTTTTTTTTTGTAAATACATACATATTATACATACATAGAAACACCCAGACCAAGACAAACATCCATGTTCATGCACACAAACATTTGTCTTGTGCGGGAATCGAACCCGCGACCTCAGGCGTGGCAGTCGGTTACACTAACCACTACGCCATCGAGGCCGTTTTTGCTTTATCCATCTGTCTCTTATACAACTTTTAACTCAAGAACCGTAAGAGCTAGGACTCGCGGTCAACGCCATTCGACTCAACATAATCGATATACCCACGTAATGACCATGACCTTTGACCTATGCCCTCAAAGTCACGTGGTATCACATGACCTTTGCATATTACTTAAACCATTTTTCCGCACTCTAAGATTTACGGCAATTCATTGCCGTTTCTCACTTTTTTAACGAAAGAACGTTATATTTAAAGATCTATCTTTAAAAAATGTTTTAGTAGTACACCGTAGTCTGCAATTGTGCGTTAGATGGCAATAAGCTGGCTCTATGACGTGACACCTTAAACTATAACTGACGACTTGCAGGTGAAATACCTTAGTACGGTCTCCGATATCCTATCTTACGCCCACATACACTCGCACCTGTATGTCCGAGCAGGGGTAAGCAGTAACGTATATCAGCCCTGTAAACTGTGCCACTGCTAGGAACGGGCCTCTTCTCAGTGTTAGATGGGGAAGGCCATAGTCCACCTCGCTGACCCAGTGCAGTACGGCAGATTTCACATATCTTCGAAAACATTATGGAGAACTCTTAAACTTGTAGGTATGCGAGTGCTAATTAAGTATTTAATACGCACATAACTTCCTAAAGTCAGAGATGCGTGTCTAGTGATCGTGTGTAAGTGCAGCAGTGATATAATATGCACATATGTTTTGAAAATTTTAGATATCTTATCTTATCTTGTGTGGGGGCCATCCCCTTTCTCTACGACTATCCCAGTTTATGATATAGCGTTCCGCTACACCAACCGTTAGGTTATAATAGAGGAGCCGCCGTACCTTCCAGTGCCCGAAAGCACCTTCCGGTACCAGTTATAGACAGATCTTGTCCCCAAATCCCGACTCTCCACCCTAACCTCAGAGATCCGGTTCTCGTAAGCGAGCTACCTCGTGCCCAAGTGACACTACCTATTCTCCAGATAGGTACCGGGTTCGACTCAGTGGGATCTTTTGTGTCGACTTTTCCAATAACGACTGCCATAGATGTTCATGGCAGCCGGGACGGCTTAACGTGCTCTCCGAGACACGGAGCAGGCGATAATTGTCGATCAATACGCACATAATTTCGAAAAGTCATATAACTTCCGAAATTCAGAGGTGCGCGACGTGGGTTCGAACCCGAGACCCTCTGCATTGCAGTCTGTTGGTTTCCCCACTGAGCTATCGTTGCTTATTGCAAAATTTTAGATATAAGTATATAATGATGTGAAGGAAGCAAGAGATATACAAATCCCAAGATCATAGTCTCTGTCTACTCCTTCGGGAAACACGAAGAGAGTCTATCAGAGACTTCGTTTTAAAAAAGAACAATTTTTCGCTATATTTTAACAACGGACACAGCAAACATCCAGACTCGGTACAAATATTTGTGGCACATACAAAATGTTGTACCGTATAGAAACGAACCCACTACGCCTGGCGCAGTTGCAGTGGCGATATAGATACATGCCTATTTCTACAAAAGGATAGGTTAACTGGAATTTAATTCACATTTTATCATTTACTAGCTGCGCCCCGCGATTGCACCCGCGTAAGTCCGGATGCTGTGGGAATATCGGGATAAACAGTAGCCTATGTGTTAATCCAGGTCTTCAGCTATCTACATACCAAGTATCATCTCAATCGGTCAAATAGTTTTTGTGTGAAAGAGTAACAAACATCCATACATCCAAACAAACTTTTGCTTTTGTAATATTGGCAAGGATGGTCATTATAGCTAGCGTGATGGCCTCTGGCCTAAACCTTCTATCAAATCAAATCAAAATATCTTAATTAATTTAGGTCACAAAACAACACTTATGAACGTCAAGGTAACACTAAATAAAAAAATCTAATTTCTAGTAATCGATAATAAAAAACTTCTCTAACTGAGAAGAGGCCCGCGACCAGTAGTGAGATATTATTATTATGGTTATAAAGTCAAAATCAAAGTTAAAAATCATTTATTCACTTAGGTCACAAAGTAACACTTATGAACGTTAAATGGGTTGGTGAGTTCATTACATTTACTGAATTTACTTTTATGTTAGTTGCAAGGTTCAGGCAAAAGGTTGAGCCTATGAGAAGATACCTGCAAGAAACTCAAGGCCACTCTTTTAAATCGCCATCAAATTATAATTTCAATATTTACAACTCATTTATGTACCAGGTGTTGCAGTCATTATGCCATATGTCACTGACCATATAAAACTAAATTCTAAAAATAAAGGAAAAGATGATAATATCGTGTAAGAAGCATTTCAGGTTGGAAATTATATTTAGCATTTCAGGTTTGAAATATTATTTAGCATTTCAGGTTTTAAATATTATATATATACCACGTAACATTTAATGTCCTCCAGACAGAATTTCGGTCACGGCGGCCAATCTTAACGGAAACTGACCATCTGCGTAGGAGATATTATAGTGCACAAGTATGTGCGCAAACACAAGTGCACTCTCTGTTCCCTTACCCTCATGATGGAACGGATAATCCGACACAACCGGAGAGACATCAGGCGCAGGACCAACGGCTTTACGTGCTTTCCAAGACACGGGCGTGTCTAACACCGCCAACTTCCGAACTCCGGATTCGTATTGACATTTCTTAACAGAAAAACCTAATACGTTTATGATGGCCCGACCCGGGATTCGAACCCGAGACCTCATGCACAGCAGTCGCATTCACTATCGCTGTGCCACGGAGCCTACTGCCATATACCGCACAATTCCAAACTCCATACTACTGAAAATATCTCGACAGAAAAACCTTAAAACACTTTACCCGACATCGAATTCTAGACCTCACGCAGAGCAACTGCATTCACAACCACTATACCACGAAGGCACAAAGAAATAACGAACATTAAGGAATAATAAGTAACTTAATGAACCGCGGCGGTCGTCCCGACTGTTTTTTCTAACACGCCATCCTATTACCATCAAAGGTCACTTTAAGGTCACTTAAGGTCTATATTAATTAAAGAAACGAGTAAATGTCAATGTGAACTTCTACTTACCGTATTATGTGTGTAATTAATTGTAAATTTTTAATTATTTAACGGATATAACGTAGGAATCAATTTATGTTTGCGCAAAATTGATAGGTTGATATAATTTTTTGTGTTTACATTTACATACATACATACATTCACGCCTGTTTCCCAGAGACACAGAGACTACGGATTTCCATTTGCTATGATCCTGACACACTTCTCTGGCTTCATTCACTTTCATTACATTCCTCATACACACTCGCCGGTTTAAGGAGCTCTTGTCCTGTCTTGTCTGGCCTTTGTCCAGACGTGTCCGATCTGGTCAAGAAACGTTCGCCTAGGTCTTCCCCTTGCGACTGTTCCATTCACACAAGCCTCATAAACTTTCTTAGTCAGTCTTTTCTCATCCATTCTTTCTAATTGGTGTTTATATTTATAAATATATACGTAATCTCACGCCTCTTCTTCACGCCGCCTCTCTCTGTTCTCCAAGGGGTGGTCAGACGTGTATTTATCCAATTATAGTTTTTAAGTCCCACGTAATAAAATCAAAGTCAAAAATCATTTATTCATTTAGTTCACAAAGTAACACTTATGAATATCAAAGGGGTTAGTTATTACATTAACTGAACTGAATAGGAGTAAATCTATGACCGTCTACCAGCGAGAACGCCAGATTCTGCGTTGCTACAAAAAAAAATCATAGAAGAAATACCCAATAACAATTTGCCCGACCTAGGAATCGAAACTGAGAAGCATGCACGAAAGTAGCATTCACTACCGATGCGCCACCGAAGAAGCGGTCGTTTTCAATCTTAACAATTAAAGCAATTAAATGACAACAATCAATGTTACAACTAAGTTGGCAAACAATCATAGCCAATAAAGACTTGTAAAATAATGATTATTACTCATGCCAATCTTGAAAAAGAAATTATAAGGTCCTCTAGACCAAATTTCGGTCACAGAGGCCATTCTTTATAGAGACTAGCCATTTGTGCTGGAAATATTATACCGCACAAGTGTGTGCGCAAACACATGTGCACTCTCTAATACTATAACTTGATATTCAGGGAATTAGAGGATTATGAGTAATCCGAAGGGTCAGCACAGCCGAAGAGAGTTCAAGCACAGAACCAACAGCTTTGTGTGCTTTTCAAAGGACGGGGTGCAATACTGCCAACTTCCTATGTCTTTCTTTTAACTTCCTTCATATAAGAAATGTTCAGTACCAGCCCGCTACTGAGAGGCTTAACTCGGGAATCGAAGGAAAAACCTCATGCATAGCAGTCACTTTCTAACGCAGTTCCAACAAGGCAGTCAAAAAGGAAAAATAATGGCCAGATCCAAAAGATACGTAAACCTACGGCACTCTTATATACTCGATTAATTCGAATGTTCAATCGATAATCGCTTATCACTAATTCTACCTCATGAATTGCGGTGGCGTTGATTATCACGGCGAAGAATCGCTCGTTCGTGCGTCAATCACTGTGATTGTCGGAAATCACCGAACTGGGTAAATTGTCGACACATTACTAGTGTAGACAGCATGCACGCACCGCCACTCTTGTGGTCACGAGTTCGATGTTCGGACGTTAATATTTCTAAAGCCGTGTCTCCACCGAACAAAAATTTACAACTTTTGTGTTGTCAGCGCATGTTGGTGACAAAAGTTTCTATAATTGCCTACAGTTGGCAACAAAAATTGTAAACAAATGTTGGCAATGGTGTTTCCGTTTTTGGCCGTAAAAATAAAAAAAATACGCTTGTAGGAGATATTTATTCCTCTGTGGATAGGTATACTTACAGTTGACAATATTAGTTGGAAACAGAAACCATAGATTAAACACTTAGGTACATACAGAAACATGTCTGTCACGTGGACGAATGAATTAATCGACCGGTTTATTGATTTAGGTATATCAGATACAACGTGTACTATAATGGGACTCAAGTGATCAAAATTATAAAAATAAAAATATGAATAAGGATGCAATGAAAGAACACAGTACCTCTAACATGACATGAACAATATGGATCATCACCTTTACCTGAACAAACTCCACAATGCTCAACTAATATTCTATCGGAAGCTATAAATAATGCTAATATTACATTTAATTTAGTTGTTATTACACTACATATATTTCATTTAACTATGTGATGATTCGTTTATGTTTATTACTTAAACGAATCATCACATAGTTAATAAACGTTCCGTAGGTGTGCTTTTCTATAATTAGTATATTCTGTATTTTTTTTATTTTTGGTCTAACAAGATTGAGCAGTATTTCAAAATCAGAGTCAGTCATACGAAGAAAGTTTCTGATTTGTCCATCATCAATGCGGCCTGCTAACAAGTCATCTCTTCTTAAAGTATTTAACAGTTCAATCCCTCCATGTACGTTTCTTCCCTTGAGGCTTGGTTGTACCCAATACTTATGCTTCCGTTTCTTTTGCATAAAATAATAAATGTGTGTGTCTGTGGCTGCCTGCATAATATCATCATCGTTCGAAGACATTTTGCCTAGTGGATGCTAGTGGAGACAGCTTGTTGTCAACTGAAATGTTTCCCAAATTATTTGCAACTCGATGTGGACACAACTGAAACAAAAGTTGGTGATTTTTTGGAGAGTTGCAGTTGGAAACACTAAAATTGCCAACAATTTTGGTGGAAACGCGCCTTTAGAAAGCTATATTATCATCAAGTAATATGGGCTATATTTTATTTTATAAAGTACTGTTTCTAACATAATCTAACCTACTTTTACGTAAGCGAAGCCGCGGGCAAAAGCTAGTTTTTAATAATAAAATATTAAAGACCTGTGCCAAATTACATATATCATACAACGTTAAAGTTTAAAAGTTGTAATAACACAAAGTTTTTACAAACCTATGTAATTAGTTTAATTCTACACATTGCTGTTAGACCTCTATAAATAAACAAATAATTAACATAATATATACACAAATTATTTACAAGAAATATTAACAAAAGAGAAAAATAAAACAATAGAATTAAAAAGCGTCATAATATTCCTCCGCATCGTCGTCAATTGGCAACGTGCCCAGAAGACTGGCAGCATTGCCACGTTGAATGGCAACACTTATTCTTTGTGCAAAGAAAATACCAGCCCTCTGGTCACGTGAAGCGTCGATCAGCCGCTTAGCTAGGTCTCTATAAACAGAATTAGCACTTGGACCCATGGCCTCAGCGTTTCGACACCAAACGGCTCAAATATATACTCACCAATAAGGTTTTGATATTTGCGCCGTTTGAGCGTCTCCGCTGATGAAGCAGCAGCATCAGCACAACCCGCTGTGCTAGAAAGATATGATGCTGCAAGGGTGTCGACATAAGTTGCGTCCTACACCAAAGGCCTACCCATATTCCATGGCAGTAATGACATACCATCTGGTCTCTTGCCATCGTCGCATACCAAGCCGTGTGTTTAGCCCGACGGAAAATAAAACGATAACGATATCCCAAGGTTAGACCGAATGATCGTATTAGGCAGTACTTATAATCATAGATGCTCGAGATCTAGATATATTTTCTTACTTTCTTTACTTTTCTTTTTTTTTTTCTTTTTAAGCACTACAAATAATTTTTTATCTCGAAACACTTTACAAACATTCAAACAAGGGACGACACAAATAATAGTTAGACTTGGAACAACCATTTGTGGATCACACAAAGTTTTGTCGCGTGCGGGATTCGAACCCACAACACTCGGCGCAGTGGCAATGGCGATGTGACCACTTAAACCACTTGGACATCCATGCAGTCACAATATGACGTATGAGCTCATGTTTTTGTCCCATTTGGGAACCTAACCCACAGCACCAGACCACAATTAAGTCAAACTATTAATCAAAATATTAACTTTGGTGATACTATCATCAAATAATTAGCTGGTCTGGCTGGTTTATCACCATATAATCATACAGACAACACATTTCCGTAGTCGATATTTTCAGAACAAACGGCCACCCATCCAGAAATTGACCGATACAACGTTACTTAACCTAGTCGATTGAATTATCTGCGCGTTACCCCTTTTACATACACATACACAACAAAAGTAGCATTGCTTAAATTCCTGTGCGCACATCATAGGAACGTCAGAACCATAAGTCCCGGCGTAAAATTTACGCTTTTAAAAAGGCATCTAGCCGCGCCTAATCCAGTCTAAGCAGCATATCTGAACCTCATGACCGATGTCAATGAATCCCACTTATTTTATCGCTAACCGACAAGTCCCTAACTAACATTCCTACATAACCACACGTTAGCCCCTCGCAACTGCACTAAAAACTATTGCAAAACCTTAGAGAACCACGTTTTGCTGATTTGCAGACTTCAATGGAAAACTTAAGTCCTTATCTGAAACTTTGTACAACGTGTAAGTTAACGTTCGCATGTGAGGGGTTGTGGGAAGGGTTTGTGTCGGAAACGCGTTCTGGATTCAAGTTTAGGAGTTAGCGAGTTCGATGCACCGCTCATGCAGTTCTATAACCAGTTTCTAATCGTCGTCGTACTGCGCCGAAGCCGATCGCGCTTTGTGTCTTCGAGAAAAAGTTAGAATAACTTCAATGAAAATGTTCTAACTCACTTGTGAACTATATAGTATATGAAAAATACTGATGAGGTCGTATTCTTAAACACATGAAACCTACGTATAATAGAATAGTAAAAATATCAGAAATACATATGAGAGACTGGCCATCTACCATATTATATTTTTCTAATCTCACGTCTATACTAATCAATATTATAAATGTAAAAGATTTTTTGTTAGGAGAGTCAGAAATACATATATTTCACTCTTTTATGAGGCAACTATCATAACATACAACTTAACTACTATTAACAAATCTAACTATATATTCTAGCTGTCCCGACAGACGACCATTAAACAATTCTCGAATCCACTTGAACACACATAATTTTTTTTATTAAAAGCGGTATAGGCGTTTAGGAGGAGTTTAATTACAAACACACGCACTGAAGATTTATATATTTAAAGATTATTAATTATTTTGTGTTTGTATATTTGATAATCACGTGTAAAGCGTAAATAATAAATTAATATGGCATTTAATAAATTAATACGACATCTAATAAATTAATACGACATCTAATAAATTAATATAACATATAATAAATTTATATCATAAGTATATAATTAATAAACAAAACAATTTGCAAATTTAGAATATAGTTATTTCAGACTTCTTGATTAATTGTTTATTTTAACTAGTAATGATACAATATTAACTCAGTGGCTTCCTCCTTTCTTCTATTTGCTTGCCGTGCCCGACAGGGTCCATATTTGATCTTTTGTATTTTCTTGTAACAACATTTATACATATGGAGAGCAATAAAGCATTGAAATTGAAATTGAAATTGAAATTGATGATCGCAAATTCGGATCTTTAAATCCATAAGATGTGTCTCAGAGGACAAGATTCTTAAAATCTAAGACTGATTTTTGCAATTGTATTATTACAAAAATCCATCTTGTGTTAGGTTTATTTCGAAAACCTATTGATGTTATGAACGCTGATTGGCTGATGGATTATAATAGTTCGTTAGTTACTTTGTAAGTTTCTGGATGGGTGACCGTTTGTTCTGAAAATATCGACTACGGAAATGTGTTGTCTGTATGATTATATGGTGATAAACCAGCCAGGCCAGCTAATTATTTGATGATAGTATCATCACCAACGTTAATATTTTGATTAATAGTTTGACTTAATTGTGGTCTATGCATATAAACATTTATTAAGTCAAGTTCAAACTAACCAGAGCTGTATAACTGCCCATGGCAGGACTCTTTAAATAGTTAATTAATTGGAATGGAATTAGCGGATATTAGCATGAGAGTATATAGATATAGAAGAGCAGCGATAGCCTAGTGAGAAACCATTGGACTGCAACGCAGAGAACTCCAGTTCGAACCCAAGGCACGCATCTCTGACTTTTCGAAGTTATATGCGTATTAAACAGTTAATTATCGCTTGCTTTAACGGTGAAGGAAAATATCGTGAGGAAACCTGCATGTCTGAGAGTTCGTCATAATGTTCTCGAAGATATGTGAAGTCTGCCAACCCGTACTAGGCCAGCGTGGTGGACTATGACCTAACTCTTCTCACAGTGAGAAGAGGCCCGTGCCCAGCAGGGGAACAGTTTAATACAGGGCTGGTATATATATATAGATATACATATGTATGAAGTGGTCCAGGTGGTTTAAGTGGTCGCCTCGCCACTGCCGCTATGCCGAGTGTTGTGGGTTCGAATCCCACACGGGACAAAACTTTGTGTGATCCAAAAATGGTTGTTCTGAGTCGGGGTGTACTTTGTGTCCGTTGATTGACTGTTTGTATAGTCCCTCGCGGCACAGGATTTGCTCCAAGTGAGGACGTCGTCTCTTAAAAAAAAAGAAACGGGAAACTTTATCAAGAGAAGTACTGTCTAATAAACGCTGAAATGAAGAAGTTTCCATAACCAATGTTCTTCTGTGGAATTGACATCTGTATAGCCCATAGGAGTGGGCGAAGAGGTAGAAAAGATATAGCACCCGAACGGCTTAATGATATTTGATCAATTTCGGCATGGAGATAGCTTTAAACGAGGGGTAGAATTTTAAAAATGCGATCCCAATCGCGTGTAGCAATTAGTAAGCCTCATGGAACAGTGAAGTGTTGTCATATTTTAGCGTCGTTTAGCAGATTCTATAACTGCCACAACATTTTTAAAATATAGTTTTATTTATACAGAAATATATTGTCACGAACATGTTTTATGTGCGCAAAAACATTACACACACATATTTCATCCGGTAAATAGTGCTTATGTCTTAATTTCTCCGAAAATGTCGAATATCTAAATTATTGATATCGACGAACAAAGATGAAAACTGTGTTTAATCTAGTGTAATGTCATATAGAAATGGAAAATACAACAAAGGTTTTACCATTAAATAGTGCACACTATAAGGACACAGTCAAAAGTTATTTATTTAGCTAGTTCTCCACAATCTCTGGTGGCTTTTAGCGTGATGTTATATAAGTCTTTCTCAAAAATGGAACTATCAAATTCAATAACTCTCATATCTGCTTGGTAGTTCCAGAAATTACATAAAACGTCTTACTTATGAGTGTCAAAATATTAATAACGATAAGTCAAGTGTTTTTGGAATTTAAAAACTGTATGAACGATATTTTGTGAGTATAGGCCAATATACAAATAATTGCCATTTCATGCCACAACATAATTAAATTATCATTTTGAAGGTCAAATTTATAATTAAGAAAATATTTTAATCAGTCCGACCTTTTAAAATTAAGTTTTAGTTTTTTTGGTAAAACATAATAAAAACAACATTGGTTCTAGTTTTATAGTATATACTCACGCCTGAATTTCCTTAAAAGTGTAGGCAGGTATGTACAACAACCGCATTTCGCTATATTCAGACCTATTGCCCCACTCGGCTAATCTGATTATTTATCAATCCTAAATATGATGTGTTTGCGGATGGATGAAACGCAATTATATATGTAAATATGTTGGGTGTTTTGCGACTGAATGTATAATTATTTTTAATATGTTATATAATGTATAATTATCTATAAAAATATAACTTAAAGTTTTCTTATTCCTATGTTTAATTTTGTACATCATTTTATGAGCAAAAAGTAATCAATGGAAATATTTTCGTGCAAACAGTATTTAAATTGGTCGGAAAATACGGGAGTAATTTATATACTGATATTTAATTTAGATATAAGAAAAAGTTTATATCGTGCATTCTTTTTCTGTTATTTGACAATTACCTCTGCAACCAGATGTGTAACGACTGAACCTTATTTATTACCGAGTAGATTTAAAAAAATATTGATTTAGATTTACGTAACTATTTTAATTAAATGATAAAAATGTGAGTCACCTATCCCATTGTAAAGCTTTCAGTTAATTAATATAATAGTTTACACGGTTTAATTACCTATAAAAAAATAAATTGCCAGACCCTGTACTGTAATTGAACATTTCTGTGCAGGAAAACTGATCAACTAACGCTTTACGCTTTTCCTGACTTGGGAATAGAGAATGGGATACAATGGGATACTTACAATGGATCACAAAACCAGTGCAATGAGCCGTAAATACTTGTTAAATACTAAAACCACAAAAGAAAAGTTAGATCACGCATTATCCCTGTAGTAAGATGTTTGAATGTTTGTTAATCAACCACGTGTAAACTGCTGAACGAATTTGAATGAAACTTTTGCACACAACTAGACCATATCCTGGTGTAATACATAGGATACCTTATGGCTTGATACTATTTACCTCAGTATGGTTGCTTAAGGGATACACGTGGGCGAAGCCGCAGGCAGAAACTAGTTAGACATACATTTTCAGGATTTTTTATTTAAGGCGTTTTGACCTGTGCCTGTCCTTAGACAGTATATATGTAAGGCAACTACTGCATGTGACATGGTCAAAGAGTATTGTAGGTTCTAAGGCATATTCCCGAGTCAGTCAAAGGTATTAGATTTCTTTATAACCCAATTGTTATTAGCATTAGCCATCACGTGATTAGTATGTAATACGACACTTCGTCAAAATGTCGGCACCATACACCTCAGCGTAAACGTTTAAGAATATGCAGACGTAACGTTTATGTTATATTTAATATTATCAAACGTTATTATAAGTTAATCGATGCGCTTGCGCATGGCCGGCGCGCACTTTCGCCTGCGCTCGCGCATTTCTCTCCAAGGACACGGGAACCTGTCCCGTCGTGGGCAGTTACGATCAGTTTTTGAACTAACGTTGTGAGCAGTTGGTTAGCTTAGAATAATTGTGTGCGAATTAATGTAACAAAAAAGGGTTGTCGTATAAATCGTAATGTGCGCAATAATGAATAGTCATCATAAAAAAGAAAGTATTTTTTTTATGCTGATATAGGCAACATTTAGATAACTGCACGGATTATGGTTTATGTGGCTACTGACACTACATATAGCGTTGTGGGTTCAAACCTCACCTAGGACAAAAATTACTATGATCCACACACACTTTGTTTCTTTGTATAAATAAGGTTGTCTAATAAAGAACTGTAATAAATGAAATTACTTAATATTGTTGACATGAAACTGGACAATATCGAATCGCATATTTTTATACATTTCAGATGGCAAAAAAACAAACGCCCGCATGCTGATAAGCAGTTAGAAGCCTTTGATTGCTTGCTATGTAGATAATAAACGATGGAATTAAAAATAAGTATAGGTGAGGTAGTTATGCGAGATGGCGCTACCATTACTTCACAAGAGAAATGCAGTATCTCTATCAAGGTCTCTGACGCAGGCTTTCAGAAAGAGGGTAGCACTTCACAGGACGACTAGTCTCATTCGTGCTGTGCTAGAGGATGAAGGTATGGTGCTACACCAACACAAATAGAGGATCCGCCGACCAGACTAGATCCTAGATAGAAATAGAAGTAACTCATGTTACAAACTTCGCTAGCGCGATTGCGGCTTCAATACAAGTTGTATAAAGTAGTATAAAATTTAGTACAGCGCTATCTCTTGACGAAATCTGTAAATTCTTTGCATATGCAGGATCTGTCAGACTGTCGCCAAGTAATTAAAAGCGGCGAGTTTTCCCATCCATAACATTTGTCAAGGTTCAGTCTCAATGTTCCATGGTCGAATTCAATATATTAACCGTAGTTACAGGAATAAAAGAATATACCTATCCTACCTACCGCTAGTTATCTTCAAATCCTAACTAATATAATAAATGCGTAGGTACGTAAATTTGTATGTTTGTTACAAATCATAACCTTAACTACTCGACCGATTATCATAAAATTTCGCAAACACGTTGTCAGGGGTTCAGAAAAGGGGGTCAAAAGCTAATAATAATTTTCATTCAAATGTTTAACCAGGACGTTTATTTTAAAATATGCTTTTTCTAGTATATAATTATAAATATATGACAATATCAGTAATTTAGTTTCTTAAACATTTTGCTCGGATGTAATCGGACATGTTAGTTACATCAGGACAGTATGTGTAGCTTAACGTGAGACTATGTATGGTATGGAACCTTCGGTACACGAATCCTTTCCGCTTTTTACTTAATTTACTTGGAGTTCTGTTTATTTTCAGTTACATGAAGAAACATTTATCGTGAACATTATTTAGTTTGTTTTTCGTGATTATCTACAGTTAATACAAATTATATCATCTGTCTGATGATTCTATTAAAATTACATTTTAATTTACAAAGTCTTTATTTTATACAAAAACAAATCATTTTTTATATTTGCCTGAAATGCCCAAAAATATTGTTAGTCCATAGGCGGCGTTACGGCGCTTAAAACTGAGTTACTAGCTGTTATACTCGTGCTTTTTAATATTGCATAAAACTACGAATTATACATTAAAAACTAGAGTTTGAATTATCGTCATACTTTTCATGAAAAAAGTGTTGATTATTATTAATTAGCGTGCATTAGTAATTAAAAACTGTATTGTTTTACGCTTTTGGTTTATATTCACATATAGAAACCGAGCTTAAAACATATTTTTCCATTAAAGTCACGCAATATTCACTAATAATACATATTTGGAATGTCGCTTACAGACTCGAAGGGATAGGCAGTACATTATTACACCAGTATACCACTACTTATACTCCTAGACACCACGTAACGACTATTACGAGGTCACTGAAACGATAGCTGGCGAAAGGTGGCCGGCTAACCTAACCTATTGAGTCACAGCGCTACACTGGTGACCAGAAACAATAGGTTTTTAATTATAATTGGCATTCAAGCAATTGACAAGTCAATCAAGGCAACTGCAACTTGTGATACTAAGCTGTTTTCTCGCTCATTGCAATTTCCAACAACTTTTTCCACCAAGAAAATTCACAGTTACCATTCGATAAAAATACCTGAGACATTGACAATGTGAAAATCATTACAAATCAAAACGTTGGACAATAATCACATCGCAACAAGCTACCTGTCGTGGACTCCGTCGCTAACACAAGAACTTGCGGCCTCTGAGTACCAAACCCTCAATCCAAAACTCCTCCATCACAAAAACCTTGCTCTCCAAGCAAAAGCCGACCTACCCACTTCAAGTTTGAGTGTATTTTAGCTTGCTGTGTAAGTGGAGGTTATGGCTTGTTGACTCGGCAGGTTGTGCTGACGTCCGCAGACTCGGACGACATTCTTGTGAAGAGACGGTAAGACGTTAGGGACATCTAAATGGTTAGGATGCTGTGTAAAGTTATTTGTGTGGTATATGATGAATTTCGTATCAATTGCTATTTAATGATAGTTATTGTGTTGGAGGCTTTGCATTTTTGAGCTTATGTGTTTCGAGAATTAGCTTATATTCAGGATAATCGATCATCATTATACCATTAAAGATTGATTTGAAAGTGTTTATGTTTAATTTAAATTGGATTATTGTTTAGTTTTGTTTAGATTTTGATTGCAAATCGTTTGTATTTGGTGTAATGATAAATATATCAATCAAATAAGAATATGGGTGCATCTAAAAGATAAAAGAAAATTATCTTTTCACTTCTAATAACAAAGCGATATGAAAAACTATGTATAAATACTTATCGATTAGAAGCTTGGTTTATTCTTCAATGCAGATTAGACGTAATTATATGCAATTAAGTACGACTTTAAAAACAATTGCTAATTTCCAAGAAACACGATTGAATATATAAGATTTTTATATTTGATTTATTTGGCATGCCTACTACTTGGTGCATTAGAACATCTTCGTTAATTTCTTCTGTTGTATAATATTTAAAATATAACTTATATTATTTTTAGTATCTATTAGTTTAGTTGATTCAAAAAATATATAGTAAAAATATTCATTGAATAATTAACGCAAATAAGTACAGTGAAAAAAAATTGGCTTTTTCTATTTTATTTAGTCTAATTTCACTACCGTATCGAAAATATATTATTTTAAAATACATACACAACATAAGATCTTTTACTAACAAAATATTATGTACAATAATATTAAGTTAACAAAATTAACGCAAATCTAGATAATTAGTATTTTATAAAACTATTTTTAAAATCCACCAACGCGATAGCTCATTAAAGATCAAATCCCATATGTGAGCAAAGCCGCGATCCAAAACTAGTTTATCATAGAATTAGCAAAACATACATTAGAATTCTTGTCGTCTAAACAGAGCGAACGCGCCATAATAATCTTACGCACATAGATGCAAAAACACCAAGTCGCTTACTTTTTAGCCTATCCAGTCACACAGGCCCAATTTAACACAGCATCTAACGTATCGCTGGGGTCTAAGACCCTACAACAAGACGAATGGGACTCCACAGAACCTTATAAGGCGTATGTCAATTTATTGAACGCACCCGATAGCTAGTTCCCGCGCATTCGATTCCAAGATGGCGGCACCGCCATTTTCTTTTAGACTTTTTATCATGTTTTAATATATTTTCTGTTTATTATTAGATGCTTGCGTTTAGTAGATATATATGTGATGTAGTTAACGTGCATAGGGCTTAGATAATTATTGTTATTCGATAGTAATCATTTAAAAAATACTGCATTATCTATACCACACTCATATTAAAAGTAAAGTAAGTTGTAAGTTTAGATGTAGAAGTTTAATCCCTTCATCTTTGCATAAGGTAGTCCGTTTATTGTGGAATGACGGATATGTAACATCACGCTAAGAGCCACACGGGAGCGGAGCAGTTGACAAAAACGTGGGTGAAATTGCGGTGGACAGCTGGTTTACAATAAATATATAGTCGCAAAAGTTTTTGCTGATATCCGCAACCGATCGTGATGTTTTGGATACATGTATCAAACAAATTGTTATTAAGTATTCTCTTAGGAAATTTTCATAAGCAGTAGCACTGAGTCTGATAATGTGACAATATGCTCGCTCCTATTACGAGGGATTTTAAACGGTTGTCATTAACTCGCAAGTGCTAGCTCTGGCGTTGCAAGCATCCATATGTTACAATATCCACTTTTCATCTAGGTAGCTTAGTGGGAAACCGATGGACTACCACGCAGAGATCTCGAGTTCAATCCCAAGGCGCGCATTTCTTCTTCTTATTCAATATATAAAAGTTAATTATCACTCGATTAAACGATAAAGGAAAGCATCGTGAGGAACTTGCATGTCTAAGACTTCTCCATAATGCTCTCGAAGACATGTAAAGTCTGCGTTAGTATCAGCATTGCCACGTTGAATGGCAATGCTGATACTTTGAGCCAAAAAAAGTCTAGCCTTCTGATCACGCGAAGCGTAGATTAGCCGCTTAGATATATCTTTAAAAAGCGCACTAGCGCCCAGACCCCATGAATCTATCGTCTCCACCCAAATGGCTCGAAAACGTAATTACCAATTAAATTACTCTATTTGCGCTGTTTGAGATTTTCCGCCACTACAGCAGCAGCACTGGTACAGCTCACCGTGCTCGGAAGATGTTATCGCGTAAGGGTGTCGACGCATGTGGCGTTCCACACCAAAGACCTACCGATTTTATAAAGTAACAAAAACATACTATCGGTTCTCTTCCCATCGACACGTTTGATATGTGTATGAGTTCTAATACTGCTGGTACGCGGGCGGTGATAAGAGCACGACGGATAATGTCATTAAGATGAGTGTGTCGTGAAATACGACCAGCGCTTCTGGTGCAGGACAGTCCATGGTGTTCGAGGCTGTCGACGGCTTCTCCGCAATGCCAGCGATGCGGAAAAACACACGGGGCACCTAAACAAAGACAGGTGGCGAGGTGGAATGTTGTATCGTCAGACATTGTACCTGTGTTGGATGATGGAAGTGCCTGAAACCATAAATAATAATATAATACTGTCATATTTTATTTTAAAATATATGTTGATATTTATTATAAACATTTATATATACTTACGAGCTTTCCATTTATTGTTTATAAAGATTATTCACAATTTGTGTTACAATACAAACTACTTATATTTTGTTTACCCCTCTAGGTAAGCTAAATTCTTTTGTTTGTATGTTTGTAAAGTACTCCGCATCACAGAAATTATTCCTATTTAGGAAATTTTTATTAAAATAATATTTTATTAGTTTCTTGAAGGGGTGGGCACATAAAATATTTAGTAAACTACGAAGCCGACATCTTTTAACCTTCAAAAGGCGTGGTTGCTGTAATTATTACTTTCAGCGCGAAAGCGCTAATGGGCCGTGGGCAGTACGTAAATACATATGTCAACAGACAAGTAATAATTTGTGCCTGCGATAACACATGCGCAATCTGATATCACGCGAGTGCGCGGGAGTTGATTGTTGCGCCCTTTTTCCACAACCCTATTAGGTACGTTCATTGCCATCATAGATCTAGTGCTTAACGGTTAAGGTACTTGTGCTTGTGATGGGTTTGAGCCCCATGAATTACACTATTGACATGAACCTATTCTATTCAATTCTGTTCGATTCCATTTGTTTCTATTCGATTATTTTCGATTCTATTCGATTTTATTCGATTCTAATCGATTCTTTTCAATTATATTCGATTCCAATCGATTCTATTGATTCTATCTATTCTAGTCGTTTCTATTCGATTCTAATTGATTCTGTTATATTTAAGTAGAATCCTATTTTATTCTATTCGACTTCATTTAGTTTTCTACTCATTTATCTTTTCTGGAGTTCAACCAAGTATACCAGTAATTAATCTTTCGTGTCGTAGCTTGGAGGAATACAACCAGTAAGCTCTAGACTGCAAGGATGAGCAGTGGTTTAAATGGTCGCCTTGCCACTGCTAGTGCCCCAACTGGAGTGGGTTCGATACGGGTCGAACATTTCTTAATCGTTGTTTCGAGTCTTTGAATTATTTGTATCCGTAGTTTGAATATTTATTAACTCCTCTCCGGTACATGGTTTACTCCTAATGTAGAAGTTATGATATCGCACTGCCTTTGTGGCGCAGGGGTGATTAAAGCGACTGCAACGGGTTCTTGGAATCGACTTCGGATCCAATTCCGCATTCTACACATTCAACATTAAACGACTCGCCCCCTATTTAAGTAAGTTTATTACTTTAAGTATCTAGTTTCTTACAATCCGAGATACATTTATTTTAATCAAACTTATGATACTATATATATATATATATATATAATAAAAAAAAGAAAGCTAAATAAAAATAAAGGAAAATATAAAAGGAGCAAAAATATATGTAGCAAATGCTTAGACTACATGCAATTGGGCGTATATTACTGTGTACTGTCATAGTGGTATTTGTGCCAATGTGTGTGTGTGTGTGTGCGCATGCGTGTGCGTGTGCGTGTGCGTGTGCGTGTGCGTGTGCGTGTGCGTGTGCGTGTGCGTGTGCGTGTGCGTGTGTGTGTGCGTGTGCGTATGTTATGTGTAACGCTGATTACCCCTACGGAGATATAGGAGTGGTATTTGTGTATTGTTGATGGTCTACGGTTTAGCCTATTTAAGTGGGTTTTGTTTATACAACTTACGGGGCAGACAAGCATCCGGGCCACCTGATGGTAAGTGGTTACCGTAGCCTATGGATGCCTGCAACACCAGATGCATCACTTGCCAACCCTTCAGGAAAGGAAGTGGGAAGCAGAAGGAGCGGGAATGTGGCTTTGGGTATTTGTGCCTCCGGCATTCTCACTCACCGAACGAAACACAACAATAGCAATACTGCTATTTCACATCGATATTTTTCTTCCCCGGTCGAGCCGGCCCATTCATGCTGAAATCAGCGAGCTGCAATATACACGCCAACAATAACAAGCATATTATACACTACTTACATTAATTAAGTGAGCAAGAAATATTCAAACCTTTTGGGTGACTTTTAACAGGCTGAATTTGAAAAATGGTGGTAGAGCAAATTAAAAACAAAGCCTGTAGCTTAAGTTCCTAGTTTTTGGAGCTAAAGTAAAACCTTTTTCGATTATAATTGTTATGACCAATGCATTCAAATGTTTTCCAGAAGGTTGGGCTAAAGTTGCAAAGATTGTAGCCAAATATTATAGTAAAATATTTTTTGTTTAAAAGCCCCGTTATTTACTTAATAACTAATCAAATTATCAGCAAACGCATCAGCGAAATAATTAAAAGCGATATAAAATTATAATTATATTCCGCCTTATAATAAAAGCGTACGATATAACATACGATAATTTATAAAGACAGAAATAATAACAGTAAAGGAACTAGTCCTAAGCAGTAGGGTGTGCGGACATTAGCTTAAAGTATACACGTATATTATTAATATCTCGCATACCCATAACTTGAAACTTATCTATGGATAAGCACCTATTAAGGAGAATGCACAATTGTAAAAAAGCCGTGGCGATTAAATGCATTTATAATGGTTGAGTTAGTTTAAATATTGATAGGGCTTACTTTTATCTTATCTTTTCTTTTATAAAAAGTTGCAAGGGGTCTTTACAAACATAAAAACAAAAACAACGAAGATCCAGATTCGCAACAATTAATTGGGGTCACACAAATTGTTGTATCGTGTGGTGATCGAGCTCACAACACACAATGGCAATGACGAGGCGATCACGTAAAGTAATAGGCCATCCGTGCAGGATCTGAATATATTGTTGATGTTATGGAATTAATTGTTAAAACGTTGGGATTATTTACTTCTCCCTAGCTTTTATTATTCCCAAGTCACTTGGGGTCGGCTTTTCAGGTCTAACCGGATTTGACTGGATATCAGTTTTTACACGGAGCGGCTGCCATCTGACCTCCGCAACCCGAAGGCTAACGATACCCTAAGGCTAGACCAGTGTCAGGATATTATAGGCCACTGACTTCCCAATAACGACTGCCATAGATGTTCATGACAGCCGGGTCCGACGGCTTAACGTACTCTCCGAGTCACGGAGCAGGCGATAATTGTCAATCAATACGCACATAATTTCGAAAAGTCATATAACTTTCGAAAGTTAGAGGTGCGCGACGTAGGTTCGAAACCGAGACCCTCTGCATTGCAGGCTGTTAGTCTCCCCACTGAGCTATCGCTATTTATAATATTAGTTAAGATTATCAAGGAGATAATCTTAAATAATTTTATAAATGCGAATATGAGTTTGTTTGTTTGTTACGCTTTTACGCCTAAACTCGACCGATCATCATGAAATTTCACATACACGTTGTCAGGTGATCAAAAAAAGGACATATACTTTTTCTGGTTGAAGAGTACCTCTCTTCATCCAGAAAAAGTACTATTACTAACCTAAACTAAATTTTTTTTTTTTTTTTTTTTGATACCCAGGAAAAAATGCTTGATGCACTACCCGCCGGCTAGGGGACGGCACCGGCGGGGCGTGTGGGACTCACCAGCCTAGTGCTGGGATACCCACTAAAAAAACCTGGGGTGTTCCCTCTCCCACCCAATGGGGGGGGCCAGTTGGGAGTCTAAAAAGATTCATCCATAGCAGGCCCCCCCGAACCTAAACTAACCTACATTTACTCGAGCAAAGGCGCCGGCAAAATCTTCTTCTTCTTAGTCGGGCACTCTTGTCAGAGTGGTCGTGGCTATCATTGATGGACAGGGTTGCGGCGCACTGACGTCATTTGCCGCACGTCGAGCGATGTCCCTCCATCCCTGGCGGCTTCTGGCATTGCAAGCACACTGTATTGCGGTTGACTGCGTAACTTTGGTGATAAGGTCGATCCAGCCGGTTGGAGACCAACCGCGACCTTCTTTTACCTTCGATGCGGCCCTGCACCACAAGTCTCTCCATCGAGTCCTCGTTTCTGGAGATGTGTCCAAAGTCTAGTCTGGCAAAATCTTGTTATGTATAAAAGGGACACAAAACGTCGCGTCTAAATCGCACGTTTACCCAACGTTCTAATACAAATGTGCATACTCCTCTAGCCCAGCACGCCGTCCATCTTAGAACCTGTCCACTAGTTATTAGAAGTTATTAAAGAACGGCGTTTTTGCGCCGTCGTTGCGCCACCAGATTGCGCTTATAATTGCGCTGTGCGTGAGAAAAACATCTCAGCTAAGCTGTGAATGTTGTAGGTTTGATTTCTGGTTGTGACAAAGAGTTGCATGTCTGGTGCGTTGTCAACGTGATATGTTTACATTGGTTACCCTAACTCGTAAATAATGACTGATATGAGAAGTATCTCATCGGTCAGATTAGCACGAATTGCAAATTGGGTTTAGTGGTAAACTCGCCTGTACCAAAGCGTGAAGAGTTGTTGGTTTGAACGTCGTACGTATCAGAAAGAGAAAACTTAATCTAGTCTCCCCGTGAACATGGCAGCTAATAAGCAACCGAAACGTCGAGGAAAGCGTATAATTAAATCAAAATAGTTTTACATTTAAATAGTATATTTTAGATATTTAAATTATGAAACTATAACCAGTAACGTTGTTAACCAATAGAAGATTAAAGTTTTAAAATGATGATTGATTTTAGTGTTGCTTGAATATTTTCTTATGTTTTTAGAAGCCCTACGGGACAGGCATGAATCAAAATGAGTGAGTTATCTCGGACTGATTTGACAGCACGGATGACGTAGTGGTATAGGTAGTAGCCTCCCCACTGTTTCTGCGTCAATTGTTGTAGGTTCGAATTCCACACGCGACAAAAGATTGTGTGACCCACAAATGATTATTCCAAGTCTGAATGTTCTTTGTTACCGTTGTTTAAATGTTTGTAAAGCCTCCGCGCTACAGGAATTATTTCTAGTGCGAGAGTTGTCTTTTAAAAGAAAATAAAGAGAAAATGATTGTTATGAAAGTGATAAGAAAGTGCTGTGTCGCAAAAAATATTAAATGATAAAATTAAGACAGCTAAGACCATTTGGTTCACTTTCGTTATATTCTCTACATGAGAGGAATATAACGAAAATGAATTAAGCTAAAGTGATTTCACTAATTTTGCTAATCTTTTTATCAAACAATATACTTAACTACAGCGGCAACGATAGCTCAGTGGGAAGCCCAACAGATTGCAATGCATAGGGTCTCGGGTTTAAACCCACGTCACGCACCTCTGACTTTCGGAAGTTACATGACTTTTTGAAATTATGTGCGTATTGATTGACAATTATCGCCTGCTCCGTGCCTCGGAGAACACGCTATGCCGTCGGTCTCGGCTGCCATGAACATCTATGTCAGTCATTATTGGGAAGTCAGTGCCCTATAATATCCTGACACTGGTCTAGCTTTAGGGTATCGATAGCCTTCGGGTTGCGGATGTCAGGTGGCAATCGCTCCGTGTAAAAACTGATATCCAATCAAATTCGGTTAGACCAGAAAAACCGACCCCAAGTGACTTGGGAATAATAAAGGCTAGGAAGAAGAGAATATACTTAACTTCACCTTACCTTTGGCGCAGGCGTTGTGTAGGTATGTGTCAGCTGCGCATAAGGCCCGGGTTCATTTCCTGGGTCCGGTATAGTATTATTTGATTTTACTGTCGCTAAATTCTGTGTCAGCAGCGATAGTCTAGTGGGAAACCGTAGGACTGCCACGCAGAGATCTCGAGTTCGATCCCAAGGCGCGCATCTCTAACTTTTCGAAGTTATGTACGTATTAAATAGTTAATTATCGCTCGCTTTAACGATAAAGGAAAATATCGTGAGGGAACCTGCATGTCTAAGAGTTCTCAATAATGTTCTCAAAGATACGTGAAGTCTGCCACTGGGCTAGCGTGGTGGACTATAGTTTAACCCTTCTCACAGTGAGAAGAGACCCGTGCCCAGCAGTGAAACAGTTTCAAAACTCAATACTTTATTGCATTTCACAATGTATACTTAGGTGGTAGAGCTTAAGTTAAATGAGTCATTGTGAACCCTGTCGGGCACAGCAAAGTAGGAGAGAGGATAATATATTATGATACCTATTATATGTTATAATTTTTTATGTTACAAAATAAGTGTACCTATATCTGTAATTATTCTAGAACTTTAGTGTAACCATTTTAATTGTTATGAATGTATGTGTACCAGTGTAGTTAAGTCCTTAGTTGATTATCATTCAGGTGTTCATTGATAGTGTAGTAGCACTTTTCTATCAAGAGACTTTTTAATTTAATTATAAACGCCGGTGTAGTCTCTAATTTTTTTATTGTATCTGGAACCTTATTATATATTATTATATATGTGCAAGATTTATGTTGAATACAGGGCTGATATTGTTGTAAATTCTCGGTAGCAATCCGGAGTCTGTGTCTGTGTGCCCGGTAAAAGTCAATACGCTCGTTATGTTAGACCTACAACCACTTTACGAAATGTATTTGTAATGCTCCTCACTATGACATTAGATAGTATAATTACTACTTTATTCGTTAACAGCTGATCCGCGCAACTTCGTCTGCTCCACATAAGAGTTTATCCGTTTTGCAACATTTTACATTGATACGCCGCTCCGCGACCAATAGTCGTAGCATAATGTTATATAGCCTATAGCCTTCCTCGATAAATGAGCTATCTAAGAATAAAATAATTTTTAAATTCGCACCCGTAGTTCCTGAGATTAGCGCGTTCAACCAGACAAACAAAGTCTTGAGCTTTTTAATATTAGTCTAGATACATACAATAAAAACGAGAATTATTAATTGCCGGCCTCGATGGCGTAGTGGTTAGTGTAATCGACTGCCACACCTAAGGTCGCGGGTTTGATTCCCGCACAAGCCAAACATTTGTGTGCATGAACATGGATGTTTGTCTTGGTCTGGGTGTTTCTATGTATAATATGTATGTACTTACAAAAAAAAAAGTATATATGTATGTTTATCCATTGTCTAGTACCCATAGTACAAGCTCTGCTTAGTTTGGGCTAGATGGTGTTGTGTGTATGTGGTAGAATATTATTATTATTAAACTAAACATGAGTTTCAACTGAGATTCGTGTTTAAGTGTAGTATGTAACACTTGATCGCTTGCGAACCCGGTATTATGTACTTGGTAACGTGTGGCCCCGGGATTGTAAACATCTCAGATAGGATATTCATTCGCGGTGTACACCCGTTTGTTAGTTGGACCTATGTAATCCGCACTTACACTCACAAGTAGTCATCTCGCCACTGCTACTGCTCCGAGTATTTTGGGTTCGATTCCCATACAAAAAATTGTATATTTTCTTCAGCTTTTTGTAATGTCCCACTGCAGGGCAAAAGCCTCTCCCTTGGACTTTCAAATCACTCTGTTAGTAGATATCCCCTGATCTTATGACCTTGTGACCCCTATATCTCGGAGATCTTTTGACCCACAGAGCCATATTCAAACTCGACAGAGGGTTGACACCAAGGTGCCTGCACACCAAGTTACAAGGCAATCGGTCCAGTGGTTCCGGAGCTATGCCTGTCACGAACAAACTGTCACTAAACAGACACACAGACCCATATAGTGTTTTCATTAACCACTTCGAGGAAGACTCAGAGGTTAATATCTATAACATGAGCTGGTGTGTCCTCGGTCTCCAAGCAGACTCTACATAAGAGGCTATAATAATAATATAATTGTTAATTTTCAGTAAAATTCACAATTTTACAATTGCATCTTAAATCTTATGATCAATAATTATTAATTAATATATAATTTAATTTATTTAATTTTGTTTTAATGTTATTTTATAATTAAATTATTTTGAATATGAATTTTTAATGTTAATGGTCAATATATAATTTAATATTTTATAATTTTTTATTACTTTACAAATTTTATTCTACTTTGATTATTTGTTATAAACTTATAATGTATTTTATACTATGAATTTGTAAATTATGCAAATTTGAAATAGTTTTATTATTGTATTAACAATTACATAAAGTGCACTTATAGATATTTGCCCGTGTTGCCATCAGTAATGCCAATATTGAAAGGCTGTTTCTTTAGTAAACAGAACACTCTGAGTAAAACATGAGTAGCTCTCAAAGGTTTACCTGTCAATTGTTAGAATGCCAGATATAATTTAAAACCTATTGTGCCTAGCCGCCGGTGTGCCATTTAATTAAAGAGGTAGCGCAGTAGTTAAGGCTAATGCATGGCTACAGGTTTGATCCTCATTAATAGCTCTACTGATGCGCACTTCCTAACACATGCGTTAAGCTTAGCTGGAGGGGTTTATAACAATTCTAGTAATTTGCAAGCCAAATGGATAACGATTTATTTTTTGCTGTCTTACAGACACGATGACTAGGTGGACAAGAGGTCGCCCCGCTACTGCCACCGTGTTAGTATGGGTTTGAATCCCACCCTGGGTAATTAATTTAGTGATCGGAGTAGCTAGAGCTATTTAGTTTCAATGACCGCAAACGTTGATGTTAATATGGACAATCCCCGGTATTCTAAAATTAATTTATTTTTAACAAGAATAAAAGAAAACTTGTCTTATGTATTGTAAGTGAACGCACGTCGTTGTCAAACTAACATCAGCGACGCGTTGCTAATTTTCATTGCGTACGCGCACGATGTTGACGCTCAGATGTAACGCGCGATTTTGCGCCACGTAGATAATAATAAATAAATAAATCTTCAATAGAGATCTCTGGGCCCCTTCAAGATCTAAGAATTTGGTTTTGGTAACTCCTCCCCAGACTGGTAAACAATACGTAGTCAAGGATTGTGCAAGTGAAAGGATAGGTTTGGATATTATATGTCGCAAAGTTTTGAACGTCTAAATTAATTTCCTAGTTCTTTTCATTATTAATTCAGTATGTGCGTGCCATTATAGGTTTTGGTCAACCGTTACACCAATGTATTTTATATGTTGAACATTTTCAATTTCTGAACATTGGTAGGTGGTTTTAGGTAGATCTAAACAACTGCGTATCTTAAGTTTGAATGAGGGTTCGGAGGAATCGTATTTCGTAAAACAAATGAAATGTGTTTTAGATGTGTTAAGGGTCTGAAGATTATGAGTCAACCATGCCGCTATTGTAGAGAGCCCATGCTCAGCAGATTTCTGGGCATTGCACCAAGTTTTACCTGTAAAAATTATAGCAGTGTCGTCTGCATACGAATAAATGTGGGCTCCACGAATATTTATGTTACAGAGACTATTTATATATAGCAAAGAAGAGTGTCGGTCCTATAACGCTTTATTGTCCTACGCCGTATGTCGTTGTCTGTTCAGAGCTAACAGCTTCTCCTATCTTGACTTTTTGTTTCCGGTCACTTAAATAGGTTTAAACAAATTGAGCGCGACATGACTTGTGGAAATAAAAGAACACGATAGCGTTCTGCGCCGCTAGAGGAACGCACCTGTTTTTGTCCCTGTCTAATAATATTTAAATTGTTTTTTGACAATTACTTGTTGACTCACTCCATTACTTCGGTTCATAGATAGGTATAGATCCTTGTGTCCGAATAAACGTTGTTCTATCCTATTCTAATTGAAATACACGTTAGAATATTCCTATTAAAGTATTGTATATTCATATTGAAATATTTTGAGGTAGGTATTTTATTTATTTATGCGTCTTAATACCGATTTATCTAGATTTTACAAATGGATTTTTCCTTTCTAACACATCTTAAATATCGAAGTAACAAACAATTTGTAAGGTAACATAATCTTGTCGATACAAAATTGTTACAGAAAATTACAATAAAATATTTAAAATTTAAAGCTTTTAATTTCATTATCTTGAAACCTGTCCGCCTTTATACTTACCCATCGGGGGGGTGTGTTCGTTCATAATTCCTTAAGACATGAATAGCTTTTAACAAAGTAATTTCTAACTTATTTAATAACATATATTTGAAATCCCGGGATTCCGGGAGTGTCCATATTAAGATTACGTATTGCAAGTACAAAAAATACCTACACCGACCATTGAATTTGTGTGGATTGTTGTGGATCTACCAAAAAAATATTTATTCTACACCCAGGTGGTTCTACAAATTACGACATACAATACTATGTCCGTTAATTGTATGTTTGTAAAGTATGAAATATTCATTTTTAAGACAAATATTATATATATATAATGGAAATATGAAAAATCATAATATATTAAAAATTGGTTGCTCTAATCGGATTAAAACTACACGCGGTCGCAAAAGAAACCACATTATAAAATATGTTTATTGGAAAAGTATATATAAAGTTTGACAAATGTAATTAATTAAGATGTAAAAGAGTAAAATATTATTAGTATTTTTCATTTAACCTGTAGACATAGCTTTAGGCTTATTACTCCTAAAGAGAAGGCAGATGCATATTGCACCCATTTTTCTCTAGCCATAGTTCTAATGCCGACGTAATAGAATTCAAGCCTATTTTCATATACCGACCACAGTGTCAGACTCCGCGTTACTACTGAGAATCTCTTGACAGGAAATCCCATTGCCACTTTCCCGAGCCGGCAATCGAATCCGAGACTACATGAACAGCAGTGGCATACACTACCGCTGTAACATAAAATAAAAGAAGAACACCTCGGGTGTTCTTCTTTTCTTTTATTTTGTGGTCTCGATCATATCTTACAATATACTACACATTCTTTAATTTTTTGTGTTACAAAGTTAAGAAAATAAATCTTGATGATCTCTTTATTGCCAAATTTACAATAATAATTATATTTTAAATATATAATTATTAAAAAAAACACATTTAAAATATAAAAACTATGAAGACCCACCAGCATCGGGAGTCTGAGGCTGAGTCCAAGTTACCGGTGGTTAGGGCTCCAGCGAGAAGAACTTCCTCACGATGCGTGCCGTGTCAAGCAATACGGCCTTCTGCATCAGAGACTTAATCCAGCCGTATAACGCGAGCCTCTTCAGATGGTGATCGAGCCTCTTCGCAATCAGTCATTATTATATAATTATTATTAATATCGATATCGCAATTTACTTTTACCGGACTGAGTTCCAGGCGCCATGTTGCTAATAAGAATTTCTTGTCTGAAATATATAATAACATTTTACCCAATATATTTTATAGATTCAACGATAGCCTAGTAGGAGGTCGTTGGACTGCGACGCAGAGGTCTCGAATTCGATCCCAAGGCGCGCATCTCTGACTTTTCGATGTTATGTGCGTATTAAATTTTTATTTTGTTGCATGTTGCTCGCATAACGCGCTTTAACGATGAAGAAAAACATCGTGAGAAAACCTGCATGTCTGAGAGCTCTCCATGATGTTCTCGAAGATATATGAAGTCTTCCAATACGCACCAGGCCAGTGTAGTGAACTATGACCTACCCCTTTCCTCACTAAGAATAGGCCTGTGCCCAGCGGTAGGACAGTTTAATACAGAGCTGATATTATTATATTATTGTTTTACCCGAGCCGGGAATCTAACCCAAGACCTCGTGCACAGCAGTAGCATAAACTTCTTTCATTTTGTAGTCTCGTATCTTATATTTATATTGATCTCGCGATTTATATTAGCTGTCGCTATAAGTGGCGTTATCGCGTAGACAGTGCTACACGCAACGTGTCAAGCTGTTTCTTTTATTTAGGGTCTGTAATGTGATATTTAGACATGTCAGCATAATTGAGACTGTATCTTAAACATAAATACATCCTAACTAATATTATAAATGCGAAATGAATTGTTTGTTTGTACCGCTTTCACGCCTAAATTAATCGACCGATCGTCATGAAATGCACATTGTCAGAAAAGGATATAGAATACATTCTATCCAATAAAAGTACGTAAGTAGACTACAAATGATATCATAAAAATGTATATATATATGTATTTAGGTATCTAATCTTAATTTGCAACCCTAATTAATACTATAAATGCGAAAGTGAGCAAAAAAAATGCATACACGTGTTCAGGAGAGCAGAAAAGCATAATTATAGTTTAGTAACACTAATTATTTCTGGATGAAAGGGTACCTTTTATAATAATAATAATAATAATATCAAAGGGCCAGGTATTTTCTAATATAATATGTTAGAAAGTACCTGTGATAAGAG
Organism: Catocala nupta; assembly: GCA_963675205.1. Taxonomy (NCBI): domain Eukaryota; kingdom Metazoa; phylum Arthropoda; class Insecta; order Lepidoptera; family Erebidae; genus Catocala; species Catocala nupta. The sequence goes on from OY776093.1 coordinate 28,272,998, forward strand.
AAACATAATAATAATAATGTAATTTTTATTGGTTACAAATTAATAAATGTGAATAATAATAAGAATATTCTACCACATAGAAGGCCACCTAGATACCACACAACACCATCTAGCCCAAACTAAGCAGAGCTTGTACTATGGATACTAGACAATGGATAAACATACATATATACTTCTTTTTTTTGTAAATACATATATAGTATACATAGAAAGACCCAGACCATCAGATCAGACATTTATCTTGTGCGGGAATCGAACCCGCGACCTCAGGCGTGGCAGTCAATTACACTAACCACTACTAAAATAACTATTGTTACTAACCTTTGCTTTTTTTTAACGTGAGGAATGCTTTATGCATACCTCTCCGCAGAAAAGGGGAGCAGAGAGGTTATGTCGGGCTACCCGGAAGAAGATGGAATGTCCTGGGTACTACCAACTAAACCCACCACGGTGTGCCAGCTCGCTGCCATGAGTGACTTAGTGGGTCACTGGAACTGAAACTACATCAGTGTACTGTTACTAACCTAAACTAACTTGCATTTACGCGAGTGAAGCCGCGGTCAAAATTTAGTGTAATAATAAAGGAGTCTTTCTAATTTTATGTAAGCACCAATAGAGGGGAAGGGTCTTTACATTACTTATTTTTGATGACATGGGGGACGATGAGTCTAAATGGCGATTACGTCAGCAATATTTGTTATTTTACCATTCGTATACATTTCGTAATCTTTACAAATTTTAGTAGTATTTTAATTTGAACATACATATTACGTTACCACGCTACTAATTGTCTCAGCTCGAAAGCAGGAAGGATGTTAGGGTACGTACCGAGATATTGTCAAATTATACCAATGCTTTCTAAAGTATAGGAGGGGGTGATGAGCACATACCCTTCTCCTATGCATCCTTCCCCCTTTCGAGCAAGTAGCGTTGTCACATGACATTATGTTCAATTTAGAATCTACTGAAATTTAGTAGTTTGCTTACTTTTGCTGACAAAGAAGGAGAATAATTAAGAATGTTTAAAATCCTGCTTACGTCATACTTAAACGGCTCCAAAAGAAAACTGACGGATATGTTCTATCGCTATTGTTTATAATACATTCAATTAACAAGGGACCTATGATACTATATTGGGGTGTCTAAATCCTACCGACAATAATATTGTCTTACGTTTATGCGAATGTTATACATTGAAATTAAAGTACTTTATACGGTTTTTTTTAAATAAACGACGTGACAATATCTGTGTAAAGTAGTTTAATTGCAATCCAACCGACAAGGTCATTTGAAAGCCCTTTGCAATCCGCACCAGTGAACCTTCCTTGATCACTAGGTCTATTTACCTATGATAACACGATTAGTGTGTAAGCCCTTCCATTATATTGTACTTAGTTAATTATTAAACGCGAAGAAAAACCACTTTGCTCTATCAGTGAGTTTACGATATTAAAAGGCTCACTTGCCTATTCATTGATATTAAAGTCACTTTAAAAAGCAGCTTTAGACGATAGACGGTTGGACTTCTACGCGGAGAGCTAGAGTTTTCTACAGAGGTACGCACTTCTGACTTTTTGAGGTTATTTGCGTAATATATGGTTCATTATCGCTCGTTTAACGGTGATGGATAACATCGTGAGGAGATCTGCATGTCTGGGAGTTCTCCATAAAGCTCTCGAAGACACATGTAAAGTTTGCCAACTCCAGACTGGCGTGGTAGACTATGGCCTAGCTCTGCTCTATAACAGGTTCTATAAGAGGTCCCAACAGTGGGAAAGTTAGCAGGGCTGATATTGTAATTATATAGTCAAATTTATCCAAAGAATATTTTATTTTAAATTAATTTAATTTATACGGTGCTAAGACCTACAACCTAGTCCAAACGGGCCATTTAAGTACCGGGTGACTGCTCGATGAAAATGTAATGAATAAGCTGTCGCCTAGTTCTGGTTTGAATCTCACACGGGACAAATAAGCGTGTGAACCGCAAGCATAGCTTCTTCGCATTATAGTTCTTAAAAACTTAGTACGAAAGTTGTATTATACTATAGAAAAGCTTTCTATCACATATCAATGATCGTTAATATGCATAGTTACGCACCTTTATCCCCAAAGGAGTAGGCAGAGTTGTATTACACCCACATTTCACCAACTATGGGTTCAGGTCCCCTATAATACAACAACAAACAAATCTTTTGCCGTCTAACGATCAGTTTCAGACTTTGTGTTGCTTCTGAGAATCTCTTGCCAGAAAATCGCAACATCACTTTGTCCGACCTAGTAAATAAACATGACACTTGCACAGCAATCGTATTCACTACCGATACATTTGTCGGCCTCGATGGCGTAGTGGTTAGTGTAACCGACTGCCACGCCTGAGGTCGCGGGTTCGATTCCCGCACAAGACAAATATTTGTGTGCATGAACATGGATGTTTGTCTTGGTCTGGGTGTTTATATGTATAATATGTATGTATTTACAAAAAAAAAAGTATATATGTATGTTTATCCATTGTCTAGTATCCATAGTACAAGCTCTGCTTAGTTTGGGCTAGATAGTGTTGTGTGTATGTGGTAGAATATTATTATTATTATTATTATTATACACAACCTATGATCGGGAACAATTCCTATTATGTGAGATGTAAAAAGACAACATAGCGAAATGTTGGTTTAGACACCTTCTAGGCACTCTATAGTTCAAAAGCATCCTTAAAAGTGTTGATAAATATTTTATAAATCTGTTTCTACATTATTTATTTAAGCCTTAATTGACTTCATTATATTCAGAACATATCACGTTATAGCTCATGTAACTAACAATTATATACTTAGGTACTTAGGACCACAACAAACTAGATTCCCTTCGCGTTCCCTACCATTTGTTACTATAAATTGATATTCGCTAACTGCTGCCTCACTTTACTACACTCTTAAAATCATAGCGTCGTTTTTTTTTTAGGATGAATCCTAAGCCAGGCTACTGAAGCTACACTTACACTTGTGCAATATACAGATGCACAGATGCTTATTCACTTAGATTGGCCGCCGTATCCACATTTCGACCTAAAGGACGTTATTTTGAAGCGACAACTTGTGTTGATTGACCTTTGCTGCGTATTTACTCAGCAGCTGGGCCGGGCCCAATAAGAGCCAGTCGTAGTCATGGCTACTGAAAGCAACAGAAACTTCACTAAAAGTGTAAATCTAAATAGTTAAATAATCTAAATACTTAATTTAAAATTAGACCCTGCGTTAAATAATAATTAGGTAAATTTATGTGATTATTCTGTTAATATGCCTAATAAATAAGTTAATAAAATGGTAGAAAAAGTTTAATAGTTTCAAAATTATGTAACAGTAATGTTTTATAAATAAACATAGCAATAAAAGCCGTATAGCTTAAATTCAATCTACTAGGAATTTCAATGATAACTTAATAACATTGTGCCCATCCTTATGAAACATTTACATATATAACGTACAAAGACTTTATAATAGTTATGAATAGTTTTAGACGTAGTAGATCCTCGCTGGTTTCAGCATGAATGGGCCGGATCGACCGGGGTAGTACTACCCTCTCACAGAATACCGGCGTGAAGTAACAGTACCCGTACTGTTGCGTTTCGTATTGGTGAGTGAGAGAGCAGGAGGCCCAGTTACCCCGATCCATTTCCTATCCTTTCCTTTGTCCTTTCCCTCATTCATTCCTTTTTAAAGGGCTGGCAACGCACTTGTAACTCCTTTAGGGTTCCGAGTGTCCATGGGCGGCGGTAATCGCTTACCATCAGGCGATCCGTCTGCTAGTTTACCAAACTATATGATAAAAAAAATTAAACTTAACCTTAAAACAGTAATTTGCAGATTACATAAATATTGTCCCGTGTGGGACTGAACTCACAACACACCACACGGTGGCAGCGGTGAGCTACCATGCAATCATATGCCTAAACGTACCAAGAGGTTAACGAGGAAGCCAGTTAACTATCCTAACAACAATAACTTCTTACATTAACGGCTATAGTAAAACTGCTAGTAGGGTCTAAGACCTGTTCCCGCTCGATTAAGCCACGCGGCTAGAACATGCCTAGACAAGTGGACGTTATCAGAGACAGGTTGGATCATTAGATAGATAAGTTCAAGCGCATGTATCTATGCAACCAGTTTGGTATATACCGCTGATGGACGGTTCTGTTTAGCCTTTAGTTATGAATAGTCGTGATTATATAGCATAATGTTGTCTTGCGGCCTATTAGAAGTATTGGGATCGAGACTCTGGTCTTACAGTGTCTTTGGGTTTCTCAGTAATAGCTTTGGGTGTGGTAATGTGCCCAGTGGGTGGCAGAAGAGTGCCCCTGCTGTATACGGTTGCAGATCAAAAGCTTTCAGGTTCGAATCTCGCGTCAAACATACAAAAAATTATAAAGTGTTTAGTTTGTAATGTTGTCAGGTGTAGCCCTAGGTTAGGAAGTTTTATTTTATGCCTGATCTTAGTCTTTAGGGTTGCTGTCTCATCGGACTACGTGTTTGAGTGAATAGAGAGTGCACTTGTGTTATATACACTTGTGCAATGTCTCCTGTACAGATGTCTATTCACTTATATTGGCCGCCGTGACCGAATTTTGACCTGATCTGACCTAGCCTACCATACACTGTGTGTTGAATAAATAAAATTATAGATAAATTCGGGATGCCTGCACCATGCGTCCTAATGTAACAGGCTGAGAGTAGACGGAATGTCCAGGATGAGGATAGATAACTCACTGCCAGTCGAGCAAACTCACACGTCTGATCAGAGTTGGCTAAATGTGTCTTGGCCACAGTGAGGGGTTGGTAAGGTATTGAATCAGCTATAGATATCAAAGGTACTGAAATAAATGTAGATCAAACCCATTGCGTTATCGTCGCTTCGATTGTCAATAAGATAAATGTTTTCTAGTTACCCAGTCATATATAGATATCTAAGATTAACAGGCGGAGCAGAGATCTAAATGCAATATACATATAAATGTAAATCAAGTCATTTATAAGAAACTAATGATTCTAGATTTATATCAAGTACCTAACTAGATTTTACCCGCGGCTGCGCTCGCGTAAATGTAGGTTTTTTTATTAAAGGCAGCTCCCGCATAGTTCCCCGCTACACAGGATTTATTGTGAAAAACTTTGTGTATTCCACAAATGGTTGTTCCGAGTCTGGATGTAGTTTGTGTCCGTTGTTTAAATGTTTGTAAAGTCCCCCGCGACACAGGAATTACTCCATGTGGGGAGTTTGCCTTTTTTTAAATAAATAAATAAATTAGTTGGACAAGTAGCCAGTAGTATTTCGTGGTTTGTGGTCTAATGTAAGAAGCCCCTGTTTGATATACAGGGTGTCCCGTAATTAATGGATAACCTGGAAATGTCTTATAGTGGAACTGATAGCCGTTCAGAAAAAAATATGAAAAGAAATCTATCCGAACTACTACCTGATATATGTGTATTTTTTTTAATTACCATGTATAACTTTCTTGTATACTACGACCATAAATGAATGAAATCCATCGGTATTTTGTTGTTTTATTATTAAACACTAATTATGCTAATAGATAGACAGTCAAAAGTATGCTATGCTAATATAGCTTGCACTTTTTAATATATATATATTTTTTTTTCCTGAATGGCCTTCAGTTCTACTATAAGACATTTCAAGATTATCCATTAATTACCGGACAACCTGTATGCAATTAGTATCATTACATAAATGTATAGAGCAATAAAAGACAATGTCTGTCTGTAAATCAAGATGGATATCTTTTATAAAGCTTAGACGTTAATTTGCATGCTACAAAAATATAAATATTCGTGGTATTTTTTATTTGTTGCCTGTACAGGCTATTTTCCCGAATGACTAAACCGATCGATATAAGTGTTTAGAGATAAGTAGGTAAAGTACGATCAAGAGTTTAACAAATGCGAACGTAACTATGTCTGTTGCATCTTTACTGCTTAACCAATAAAACAAATTTGATGAAATTTGGTTTTGAAATAACGTGAACATAATGAATAATTGTCATTTCAATTTCCTTTTATATTTTAATTTATATGTACAAACTGCAGGCATTTCGTTATGATTATTACTGTTAAATTTTTATTTTTATTTAAATGCCAGTATTTGTTTGTATGACTTTTTAATGTAATTAATCTCACTGTAATTTCACAAATGAGCATAGATAAATATATTTACTTTTTTGTTAATGCATTCCGTGGCAGCCTGTAAGTAAGGTAATGTTATATTGCCGCATTTATGTTTTATCACAATGTTTTAATTAGTGTATGCTTTGTTGGTTGTCAATAAATAAATAAACATACTAGGGTACGTACCAGGGTTCAAGTATACTCAAATATTGTTAGCTACTATTTTATATACCTACTATATATAGGAAAGTAGTGGCTAACAAACTGTTAGCCGGTTGGTAATAAATTATAATAATAATAATATTCTACCACATAGACACAACACCATCTAGCCCAAACTAAGCAGAGCTTGTACTATGACAATGGATAAACATATATACCTATATACTTTTTTTTTGTAAATTGGTTCATACATATTAATTATTATACATAGAAACACCCAGACCAAGACAAACATCCATGTTCATACACACAAATGTTTGACTTGTGCGGGAATCGAACCCGCGACCTCAGGCGTGGCATTCAGTTACACTAACCACTACGCCATCGAGGCCGACAATGACAAATATGTTTAGGCTGTTTGTTACTCAATTACAAGTTGTTATAAATGAATGAAACTTAACACACATGAAGACTGCGATCTGCGTTAACACATAGAATACTTTTCACGTGGGCTAAGAATATAGTATTAAATTTTAAAATGAAATTTATGAATTAACAGTTTCTTATTATTAATCCGTATTGCGAGTATATAGTTATTTACCGCTCGCTATAACGGTGAATTAAAACATCGTGAGAAAACCTGCGTGCTTGGATGTCTTGCATAATGTTCTCGATGATATGAGAAATCACTTAACCAGCGTGGTGGAGTATGGCCTAACCCTACTCATACTGGGAGGAAGCCTAGTAGTGAGACAGTTTTTTATTTTAAACAGGGCTTATATTATAATGAGTTAATAATTATAAAGCGTTAATAGGGCGTAATGCCCTAATTTCTCCGTGGCTGAGTGGCCGACTAGAACTCTGTTACTTTCGCTGAGCCCCCTCGGTAGGCGGACCGTGACCGTTTTTATATCATGCCGTATAACCTGACACAACTTGTGGCCATCGGAGAGTGAAGGATGGCATAGCAATCTATGTGAATATCGAGCTTCGAGTATTAATAAGTATAAAACGCGAGTAGTCAAGTATGAATCGTGAATGACTTAGCGCAGGTGTTAGCATTTTAAAACCTAACTAATATTATAGATGCGAATGTGAGTTTGTTTGTTAGGTTTTCATGGCTTAACTACTCGACCGATCATCGTGAAATTTTCGAATATGTTTCGCTGTCCACGCGGTTTCATCCACGTTTATAATTACTGATGTGGCTTGTAGCGTAATGTTTTATAGCTTATGTGACTCCCGAATAAAGTAGCTTTCGAAAGATAATGTTTATGTGTTTATTTGTCACAAACAAATATACAAAAATACAATTTTCTATATATAATTTAATATTTTCTTTGCACAAAGAATAAGTATTGCCATTCAACGTGGCAATGCTGCCAGTCTTCTGGGCACGTTGCCAATTGATGACGATTCGAAGGAATATAATGACGCTTTTTGATTTTACAGTTTTATTTTTCTCTTTAGTTTATATTTCTTGTAAATAATTTGTGTATATATTATGTTAATTATTTAATTATGTCATTAATTAAATATATTACCACCTATATAAATTTGAAAAAAAAATCTATTTACGTATATAAGCATAGATATACAGGGTTTTTGAATAAGGGCGGGTATATGTTGAAATGAAATTAAACACGCTATGTGTGAGGTATTAACAAAATTCTTTTTTTATTTGACAGGCCCATATATTCCATTCAGTGTGGAATATGACATCGTTCAAATCCCCGCCTTGGCTTCTTACAGTGGCACGGATCCGAGTAGACCAATTTTCAATTACCCTTCCGCATAGATCCGGCTGAATTGAGCGATGGTCTGTGTTATGTTCTTCCACATTGATCCGGCTAAATTTGGGCGATGGCCTGTGTATTGTTATGTTCACTTAGGGCATCGGTCAATTGCGGTTTATTCGCATAGAACTGTGACTTCAAGAAACCCCACAAGAAAAAGTCTAGCGGGGTCAAATCGCATAACCTTGGTTGCCAGTTTACATCAGCCCTGCCAGAAATAACTTTACCCTCAAATCGGTTATGCAAGAATGTCAATGGTTTATTTCTATTTGTAACTTGAAAAATGCCTCATAGTGTATCAGGTCAAATTTTGAAAGCAAAATAAATAGATAAATGAAGCTGATTACCCTCGACGCAATAGGCGTACTCTATCTTTCTTCTCCCTAGCCTTTATTATTCCCAAGTCACTTGGGGTCGGCTTTTCTGGTCTAACCGGATTTGACTGGTTATCAGTTTTTACACGGAGCGGCTGCCACCTGACCTCCGCAACTCGAAGGCTAACGATACCCTAAGGCTAGACCAATGTCAGGATATTATAGGGCACTGACTTCCCAATAACGACTGCCATAGATGTTCATGGCAGCCGGGACCGACGGCTTAACGTGCTCTCCGAGGCACGGAGCAGGCGATAATTGTCAATCAATACGTACATAATTTCGAAAAGTCATGTAACTTCCGATAGTCAGAGGTGCGCGACGTGGGTTCAAACCCGAAATATAGGAATTCACGCAGTCTGTTGGTCTCCCCACTGAGCTATCGCTGCTCATACCTACTATCTTTATATATGTATATTGTTAGATTGCCACTACACAGGTTATAATAATAATCACCATAACCATAATTATAATTGTAAAATGAAAGTCCTACAGATTAAATTTGGTCATGGCAACCATTTCTAAAAGAGACTGCCTATCTGCGCAGCATGTATTATAGTGCACAAGTGTGTACGCAAACACAACTCTCATACTCTAATGAAACGACCATGGGACGCGATTGCAGAAGCAGTTAAGCAAAAGCTTTTCGCGCTTACCAAGGTGCGGAGAGTACAAAGCTCGCCTCGGAAATCACGTAAATTCATTGTTTCAGCACCTAATTGTCCTGCTCTCACTCTTCAATCGTGGTAGATGACCCTGCCGTTATCCTATAAGATCGAAGGAAGAGGTCCTTTATCTAGGCACTACTCTGCGTAATCTAGTCATTCTCAATTAATATTGGTGTCACCAAAATTCGATCTGCAGGATAGATAATAATGTCAACCTGTTTATAAATTGTCCCAACGCTAAACACGGGCTCCTTCTCAGTATAAAAATGGTTAGGCCATAGTCCACCACGCCGGTTCAGAGTGAGTTGGCTGACTTCTCACATCTTGGAGAACATTGTGAAGAGCACTCAGACTTGTAGGTTTCGATGTATTGCTTCACCGTTAATGCGAGCGATAATCCATTGTTTAATACGCACATAACTTTGAAAAGTCAGGGGTTCGAACTCGGTTCCTCTGCATAGCAGTCCAACGGCTACCCACTATGCTATTGCTGTATGATATTATTATAATAAAAAAGCTTTAGACGCCGGTGGTTAGCCTCGCCTATTATCTTCTACGACTGTTATCATAACTCTGACTATTACAAAGATGATATCAGAGTTGTAAGCACACACATTATTTTTATCAACAACGGTTTTAAATATCACTATAGGGGTGAAATTGTTGTTTTATGAAATGCCTTTAACTGCCATTAACGGCATCCTTTTGACAATGTTGATAGTGTTGCAACAATATTGTATTGGGACCGTACCCACCACTGTCTGTTACATAACACAAAAGTTTATGACACCTTCATATCGCTATCTATTATTTAAGGTCCCATTTAATAGAGGGTGCCTTCTACCGGGCATAGTGCCAGATATCATCATATCATCTATGAGTAGTAGAGCCTCGTTGATTTCAGCATGAATGGGCCGGCTCGACTGGGGAAGGACTACCCTCTCATAGAATATCGGCGTGAAATAGCAGTATTCCTACTGTTGTGTTTCGTTCGATGAGTGAGAGTGCCGGAGGCCCGATCATCCTCTTTCCCCCTTCCAGCTCTTTCTCCTTCCCACTTCCTTTTTCTCTTCTTCCTTTCCTAAAGGGTCGGCAACACATAAGTGATGCCGGCATCCATAGGCTTCGTTGACCACTTACCATCAGATGGGCCGTATGTAGTCTAATATATATATATATATATATATATATATATATCACATTGCTACTGAGAATATCTAGAAAGAAAATCACATCAAACATTTTGTCCAACCTGAGAATTGAACTCTCATGTACAGCAGTCACATTCACTATGCCCTCAATAATATATAGGTATTTACATACTGTGATTTGATGAGCTGTCTTTTCTCGCAAACGCAATAACGATAATTTTAGAGATGATGGTGATCAGGCTCTTGGCCCATACTGCCAAATATAATTAAAAATGTGAAATTTTGTAAAGATCTTTGGGTATCTCTTACTTATATACGCGTAAACCGTTAAATGGATTTTGATGAAACTTGGCACAAAAATAATCCATGACCTGCATATAAATGAACTGTAAAATTAACACATAGAATTTATCCGATAGAGTCCTAGCTTCATTTCTTCAGAAAGTAAACTGTTAACTTAACTTAACTGTCTATGACGAAATTCTCAATATTCAATTTCTGGGTGGTGTAAAATAGTCTGGAAATCTGCACGTTAGACGGCATAGGCCTCCTATATTGGCAACGTTTAGCCCCCACAAACCTAAAAATGTGGGTGTAATAAATATCTCTATGTACTCCATTGGGAAAATTCCCGAAAGAATAGATAGGCAAGAGAATATGTTATATAATAATGCGTTCTATTCGAAGATAGAACCTTTTTTAAACTTTTAATTATAATATCCACAGATAACCTACACTTCAAATATTCATCGAGTAAAGTTTTTACCTATTTAATCTGGCTAGCAAGGATACGGCTTGCCAGATGGTAACTAATTACCGTAGTCTATGGACTGGCTCACCAGTGTACCGCTCAAGCATTGCCGATCCTTAAGAATTTGATTTAACTGTTAGATTTGGTGATAATTAATATATAAAAGAGAATCACGAGTTACCTTCGGCCTAAAATTGAATATTTTATTTTATATGAGGTCATCGGAATCATTACCATCATAACTGGTTGTCATATTTTCCGCTTTCATTAATGTTGAGTAAATAGGTACTTGCTGAGGTTTGGACATTGGGTGACCCTTGTTTCCGTTGTTTAAATGTTTGTAAAGTTCCTCGCGATACAGGAACTATTACTGGTGTATCGGGGGTTCGGTGTAGGGACAGACAAGATCCGAAATGATTTCAAAAAGTAAAGATAAACGAATATATTTGAAATTTGGATATTATCTCAGTTTTAATAGATCTTACCCAACACTTTAGAGATCTTGTAGTTGATATCCTGCTGTCATTCCCTCAGAGAAGATCGAAAATCGAAATTGCTAAAGTACCTTTTAGCTACATGGACAGAAAGTACGTAGCATAAATCTTTTAACCCTTAGAGGCAAGCAAACACAAGCTCACTTCCACAAGGCAATCCATCACAAGCGTCTGTTTATGAGTCAGCACATTTACGCTCATTAATCTTCTGCTTATAGCACAGAGTCTTCTTGAAAACGACCAGAACACAAGTATATTTGGCTATACTCTTCTGGAGGATGGAAATACTATATAATAAATAGTAACCTGAACCAGTTTGGATGACTTCTCAGTTGAAATGGATCTGACCCAACGCTACTTCAGAAGACTTGAAGTGATATTCCGCTGTAGTTCCCTCAGAGGAGAGATTGAAAATTTCTGGCAAAGGAAATTACAAAAATCGATGCTAAGTCAGCTTCTAGCCACATGGAAAGAAAGCACGTAGTATAAATCCTTTAACCCTTACTTAGGGGCAAGTAAACACAAGCCCACTTCCTGATGGCGATCCATCACAAGCGTCTGTTCATAAGTCAGCAAGTTTACGCCGGCCTGGCCAGTGTAATTACGATTTGTCATTTACATAGAAGTCTAGAACTGGCAACTTCGTACACTCACACTTGGCACTCGGTTGTGTGTTACACCGGAGTGTAATGTGCTTTAGATTGGCTTGGAGGCGAATGTTCGGTGAGTAAATAAGATGTTTACTTCGGATTAAAATTTTATTGTTTTGTTTGTTTTAATTATAGCTGTTTTATGTATGTGTTACAAAAAATATTTGTGCTTTCTTGTTTATTTTGTTTTATTTAAGCAAGACATTAAACTAGGCCTAATCTTATATCCATAATTCTTGTACCCACGTGATGGTAAACAGGTGCCGTATCGCTTCTAATACTTGAGATATCATTTGCGCATGTTCGACGTCAGGGAATTGAAAATAAAGATGGGTGTAAAGGAATATGGTAGAAAGGTACGTAAAACTCTGCACGCACACACATTCAAGGGGCAAAACGCAGTAACATCAATATGTTTCTGCGTTTCGCCTGATAGTGTTTATTTCTGCTAATGCAGCGAATCCTTCCACTCGAGTATATGGTACACACAAATTAACGAGTCTGGAGACTTACGAACACACCATAATCGGCATTTTCGCAGTAATGTGATTATCGTTTACACCACGGAGCCTTTTTTTTAACGCCTGGGAATGCTTTGTCTCATACCTCTCCGCGGGGCGACGGAGAAGTTATGTTGGACTCACCGGAGAAAGATGGTGAGTGACATCCCGGTAATACCGACTAAATCAACCACGGTGTTCCTCGAGATAATCGCAATCGGCGGAGCCGCGCGAATCGCTTTCACATGCGGCACCACTAAATTAATCCCTACTGTCCCCCTGAGGGGGAGACGGACACACGATACAGAGGCGCGCGTAGGAACACGCACGTCTTTCGCCGTCTCTCGGACCTGGTGCTGATCGGGTGGCGGGCAGGCCCACGAAGCCCACCACTACCAGGTCAAACCTCAGGGGGGCTGGAGGTCGTCTCGCGCCCGGCTACGGCGCCTTATCTAACATCCTACAAGCAGCACTAAATATGGCTTACTTGTCCAGCAGCTCTACTCATTCAACACAAAATTCATTTAAATTTGTGAATTATTATCGTAACAGTTTTTAATTGGTAACTATAGTTGGACTGCACGGATGATGTACTGGGTAAAATGGTCACCCCACAGGGACGGTGGACGGGTGGACAAACATTTGTGTGATGCACAAATACATAATTGTTCTAAGTCTAAATGTTTTTGTGTCCGCTGTTTAAATCTTTGTTAAATTCCGCTCGACACAGAAAGATAGCTAGTTTTTTTTTATACAACTAGTGTGGCAAACAAGCATACGGCCCACCTGATGGTAAGTGGTCACCGTACTCTATGGACGCCTGCAACACCAGAGGCATCACATGCGCGTTGCCGACCCTTTAGGAAAGGAAGTGGGAAGGAGAAGGAGCGTGATGAGGAAAAGGGGTGAGTGGGCCTCCGGCACTCTCACTCACCAAACGAAACACAACAGTAGGAATACTGCTATTTCACGTTGATATTCTGTAGTCCTTCCCCGGTCGAGCAAGCCCATTTATGCTGAAATCAACGAGACTTTACTACTCTAAAGTGCAGCAAATTGTATATTTTCAAACAAAACGAGCTTTGCAGGACTTTCTGGACTACCACGTAGCGGACTTAAGTCACTTCTGGTACTTAATTATCGTTTTTAACTGTGAATTAAAACATTGTGTATATTTCTGTATGACAGATCCTTTCTGCTTTGTAAAAAGTATTGACAAATATTTTTTTTAAATGTAGAGAAGAACTTCTTCACCATATTTATTATCAACTAGCTTTTGCCTACGGCTTCGCTAGTTTGATGACAGTGCTTTTCCGGAATGAAAAGTATCCTATGTCCCATTCTTTTCACATATCGAAATGTATGTGAAATTTATAATGATCGGTTGAGGCGTGAAAGGAAAATATCTATAATCTCACATTCGCATTTATAATACATTTACAGTTACAGTCATTACAGTGTTTCAGAGAGCCCACGGGATCTGTGACAAGAAACACCTGGACGCCGAGCTTCAACATGTCAAGCAAGTACTGCAAGACAACAACCTCCAACAGCCGTGCCGCCGTCACAGATCCCGAGAAAAGCCAGCCACAGTCGAGCGCCAGCCTGCCATACTACCATAAGGGGTGTAAGTACCATGTAAGGGGTGTCACTGACAAGATTGGCTACATCTTGAAGCGAGCTTCAATCAACACATACTTCAAGCCGCCAACGAAGATAAGTCAATTTTTACCATCCGTCAAGTGCCAATTACCTTTACAAGATGCAGGGGTCTATTAAATAGATTGTGACTGCGGACTCTCATATATTGGGCAAATCAAGAGAAGCATAGGCACCCGCTTAAAAGAACACATAGCTGATGTTAAACACCAACGCTCGTTGAAGTCTGCTGTGTGTGAACATGTGCAACAGGGGACCGACCATTACCTACGATTTGACAAACCACATATACTCGCAAAAGAACACCGATTCCTACCAAGGATGCTTCGCGAGGCTATTGAAATTAAAAAACATCCTAATTTCAATAGAGAGGATGGTTGGAATGTACCACCAGCTTGGGATCCAGTCATTCAAATAGTCAAACCCAAGAAGAAGCAAAACACAGCTAGATTTCATGATACTTTTAGCTCATTCTGCGTAAATAGGAACACCAAAGATTAAATTATGTGCGGCTACTTTAAAATAACTAGCTGGTTGTCCAAATAAATAAAATAAAATATATAAAGGCTGTCAACACGCACTGGGCGAGCGTGGTGGACTATAACCTATCCCTTCTCGCCGAGAAGAGATCCGTGCCTAACAGTGAGACAGTTTATATACTGATATTTTTAGTATATACCACAAATTAAATATTTTCATATCAAAACCATATCGGTGTGACAAACAGCCGCGTAGCTGTGTGCCGTGTGTACTTAGGCCGCGCACACACAGACACTATCACGTAAGCGAACATAATAAAGGCTCACGCATACATCGACACTCCGGGCAACGTCCCTAACTCTGCTATGTGTACCTACCGGGCGAGCGATGGTTATGTTTTATTTATACTTTCTTAGCCGAGGGGACTCGGGGAACGTGGTGTTAGTGAACATTCTTGAACTGTGTTCGATTATCGTTACGACTTTTGTTTGCATGGTGTGGGTAGAGTTTGTGGGTAGTGACATGTTTTACTATAGATTGGTTTTGCAGGTGTCGTGAATGTGATTGTTGTGTATGAGGTGCTAAGTTTGATGATCAGGTCAGTTTACTGTGGCAGGTGAATTGTTTTAAATTTGATAGGTAGTGCAGTTGCAGTGAATGCCGAGTGAGGTCTCGAATTCGATGCTTAGGTGGTAGGACGGAGTTTGGAACTGTGTTCGGTAGACAGCAATTAGCTCACCCATGATTGTGTAGGACTTATATATTTATTTATTAAATTATGTCACTCGAACGACTTATCGACTAACACATATAATCTAGAGAACTTACAGAATTCAAGATTGTCGTACAATCCGAATGTGAAGTTGTTTGTTTGGTACACTTTCACGTCTTAACTGCTCGACAGATAATCATGAAATTTCGCATACTTACATGTTGTCAGAGGTACAAAACCAAAAAGTACTTTTCATCCCGCAGAAAATATTTTCTCTAGCAAGTAAAGCAGCGAGCAAAAGCTAATGTTAAATAAAATAAAATAATATTGAAACTAATTATATTTATTTAAACAAAAAAATAATTAATTTAACCAATAAGCATTTATAATGTCATCATAATAATAAAACTGGATATAAAATTAATAATTCAACAATAATTAATTGAATAATCGATGGATGTCGGCCTCGATGGCGTAGTGGTTAGTGTAACCAACTGCCACGCCTGAGGTCGCGCGTTCGATTCCCGTACAAGTCAAACATTTGTGTGTATGAACATGGATGTTTGTCTTGGTCTGGGTGTTTTTATGTATAATATATATGTATTTACAAAAAAGTTATATAGGTATGTATCTTTATCCATTGTCCAGTACCCATAGTACAAGCTCTTCTTAGTTTGGGCTAGATGGTGTTGTGTGTATGAGATAGGAAGATATTAAAACTACAGCTAGCGAAATGTGTCTGTAATACACCTTATACCTACTTCTATAGGAATATATGAGATAATGTATGATTGTAAAGCTATTTTTAGGTTAGTAACGCTGTGATGCTTCTGCTTATCCCTTTAAGGAACAATAGCCATCATAAGACGAATTAAATAAAAATCATCACCGAGGCATCGAACCTCAATCATCACACTACATATAAGTCCAAGTACTCACACTTTATTTCTTTTAGAAAACCACTCCCTCACTAGGAGTAAATCTTGCCACGGGGTACTTTACAAACATTTAAACAACAGATACAAAGAACATCCAGACTCGGTACTACTATCTGTGAATCACACAATTTTTTGCCCGGCTTGGGGATCGAACGATATAACACCCGGCGCGGCGACAACGACCACTTAAACAATTACGCCATCAGTGCAGTCAACAATGACGTCACTAAACTAACGTTGTTTTAAATTAACTTAATAAATTGCCAATTGTCCATTTTAATTTATCCATTAACAATTAAGCCCGCATTGGAGTTTAACTTCATTATAGATGGTGCCATATTATGTTCACCCCTCAGCGCCATTAAAAGAACAATATTGCTACAGTTACTGCATGGCGAAGTGGTTAAGGTTATACAACTGCGGGCACTAATGTTGTGGGTTTGATCTCCACATAATAATAGCAAATCTTTTTGATGCTGTCTCGAGTGAGGGTTACTCTTTTTGGCTATTGTTCAATTTGCCATTGGCAAGTTCGTAACACAGAAATCTCAAAGGGAAAGTAATCAAAAAAGATTTGGGCTCACTAACATATTCTCGACTTTTTTTCAATTCCATATATTGCTTTATTTATAATTATCGCACTAGGAATAATTCCAGATGCGTACTTGACAAAATGAATACTTAAAATATTAGTGGATGAGATTTTTTTGTCCCGTATGGTGATCGAACCACACTCGGTGCGGCTTAGTGACGTGTTGACCACTTAATCTATTGCGCCGTCTGTGCATTCAAATTTCGTATATAATATGTCTGTATGTATCGCTATAATTGACGATTTATACATACAGGAACGTGTGCAACGTGAACGTTAAGATGACAAAGGCAGAGGGGAAATGCATCCACATTTCGACAGCTGTTTTTAAGTCGCACGTAATAGGGACCATTAACATCTCCTGGCGACATAACCATCTAGGTAATAGGGCGAGCTTATTGCCATCTGTCAGTGTCATATCCAGACTCTTGCTGCTTCTAAGAATATTTTAGACCCAGGAATCGTAGCTAAACAATAATAAACAATTAACGAATCCATTACTTCAGGTTATTATGATTTTGACTTGCCTAACAAAGGAATAAATTTACAAAAATGTAAACAAACATTCGATACTTATATGATTTGACCAAGCGACGGCAACCAAGAATGGTTCTGATGTATCGTGTGTAAGGACACAATAAATCAGAACCAATCTACTAAATCACTAATTTTCCGTAATTGAATTTAAACATAGTTCAGTCAACTACTTTTCTTAAAAAACTGCATACGTAACAATTATAAAATAAAACCGAATTCTAACAATAAAACTTTCCATTTCATAAAAACCATATTCAAAAACATTCCATTTCGAAAAAAATATATTCAAATTCATTCCAAATTTCACTAGCTCCATTTTCCTTTGACATTCACATCGGCATTAGGAGCCGGCGTCTGTGTCACGTCTCGGGGTTGGTTTGTGTGTGTTAACGTGCGTGTGTGTGTGTGAGCGGCTCGAGCGCAGGTAACCGGGAACGTCTGCGGTGCGCCGGGATAGGCCGCGTTCATACCGATATAATATAACTCTTAGAAGATTCTTAGTAGCAGCTTGGTGTTTAGGTCTTATGTATAAATCTAGGTATACTTACATATGCTGAATAAAGTACCTAGACAAGTTTAAAATGTACCGTTTCGAATCAAACAGTTGAATTTGCATTTAAAACGAAGGGCAAGATGAGTAAGTAAATTTATTATCTTTCTCTCATGACGCTTACAGATTTATAAGGAATCTAAAATTTAAAGATACCATAAAGAAAAATAACAAGAATAATATTCTAAATAAAATCATTAAAATAATTCAGTGCACTTCAAAACGTCTACCATTATCGCGACGGTGATCATTTATAAAAACAAGAAAAAAAATCGCATCGCCAAAAATCTTACAAGAAATTAATTACAGAAAAAAAAGAAAGGGGTGTGCTCGGCCAGTGTGCGCGCTGACGTAATTTCACTGACGGCGGGGCTGCGTCCGCGCAGTGGCGGCCGAGCCCTCGCGCGTCCCGGACGCTCGCGCTCCACACAGTATCAACCTAACCTATTCTAACACATGAAAAAAATATCGTTACACATAAACGTCAGAACACCTGATTAATCAATTCCAATGTTGAAAATTATAATTTTCTTTTTCTCTTTCATGTGTCGATATTTTCTTCATCGTTCAACATAGTGTTGCCTACAACACCCGCCGGTGCACGTGTGATGACGTCAGCAGCGACCTACCCGGAGGGAGCATGTAAGTTTTTTTTTTTATTATCTAAGACCCTTTCTAATAAGTTCCTAGTAAGCCGCTTGTTATGTACGAATTTTGCAAAAGGAACTTTTAAACATCATATTTTTGTTCCCATCTTGAATATTTTTAACACGTATTAACATAATCAATATAACTTTTGTAATAAAACTTATATTTTTAAGTGATCATAATATTTTACTAATTATTAAGATCGTTGAAGCATGCATCTAACACGAAGTATGAAGATGAAAGTAATATTTAAGACATTTCTGAGCTCATAATTATGAGTGCATCGCTTATTAAATCATAATAAAACGTTTACTTATCGCTCCAAAAAAAGAACGAACGTTCGTTGCTCATGATTTTCTATAATGCACAGTTAGATGTACATTTAATTAATTAACTAATCTTCTACCGCGTAGACTGCATTTCCATCATATTACGGACAAACTAATACATAAATCATCTCTCTTCAATGAAGAAAAAAAGTCAAGCATCAGCGGCCATGCGCTTGACAAAGAAATCAAATTACCGCGCAACAGCTAATTTTTTAAAACAACTACACGTTTTTCAAATTTAGAACGTCAAAATATTATTAGCTAAGTGCATTTTTGAACTCGACCTTTAAGAAAAGAACCTTTTTCCCGGCATTTTTACATGAGAAAATGGCGGCAATTCCACGTCACTGGTGACGCGCGGCTTAACCTAGGCCAACATAGGCGATAGGAAACACAGGTCAATACACCCGGTCATGGCCATGCACTTTCCCGGGACTAGAATTATTCTTGTTTAGTCTTATGTCGGAATTCTAATTGGACGGGCATGTTAGGCGGCGGTACACAACTGCACACAGCAACTGTGTTGACTCGTAAGTGAGAGAATTTTATTCCTTTTTTAAAGATTTATATCAAAACTTATTCGTAGCTTTGTCAAACAAATTTTGAACAAATTTAGAACGTCAAATGTCAATCGCTCACAACTTTTTTTAGTTATATGTTCAACAACGTTTCTGAATGTATTTTAAATATAAGCTATTATATAAACATACCTCGGCAGAGTCTATTATTGTAAAATTGCATTTATGCTTCGATGGAAGTAATTATGTATTAAAGATAGGGTCTGCGTGACCCAGTTTTAATGCATAATTATTTACCCTTACGATAAAGGTCAGCTTCAAATTAATGAAGAACATTTTTAGCCGAACTTAACGTCAAGTAAAAAAGCAAATTAATTTCCGTTTCATTTTAAAATATTCTTATTAGAATCTCTTTGCCTTCAAAAAATCTTTATAAAACTTTGATCGTCCCAAAATACCGCATGTAGTAACTTAATTTTTCAATTCAGAATATTTAAAACTTTTAATCGCAAATTCTTGTCAAGAACGTGCTGGATCTGCTATTTTTCTGTATATTATAATTTACATTCATATAGAAACACGATGACTAATATATTTAGTAACGAACATTTAAAAGTAGAAAGAATAAATATTTTAAGCATCTAATATTATGATTAATTTGGTTCACAACTATTTTACCTATCATAAGTTAACTCAAAAAAAATTATAGATAGTAGGTAAAATAGTACAAATTCAATAAAAGAAATAATGTGTACCAACCTATCCATTTTTGCTAAAATATACTTAACAAATGTAATCATTTAAATCCACTTATTTCTATGTTTAAAACCACATTTATAAAATAATAACTTATAAATAAAAGTATTTTAGAATTTCGAAACTATCTTGTATTGATTATAAATAAAAAGAAACCGACATCATTCAATATCTAACTACGTCAAGACAAAAATAGTTTTTACTAATTTTAAACTAACGAAAAAGAACAAACGCGCCATTTTTAAAATTACATTCCAAAGAGAAAACATTCAAAACGAACAAATAAAATCCAAATTCAAAATTACATTCCAAGAAGAAAACGCGCGCCAGCCCTAATGGTGCGTTAAAAACGGTTTCTAAGTCGACTCCGGCGCACTCATAGTTGCATGTTATCCTAGGTCACTGGCACGAGCTTTCACGATCATTGACGGAAACACCCGACGACGCCCGAACGTTGGCGGTCGATGTCAAACGATAGACGTACTATAGCGTTCGTAGTACGGTGACTAATTCATTCATAAATTGTATGAAGAGATATTTGGTAGCGTTTGTTCAATGAAAACTAGGTCTATTACATAACACCTAGCTACTATATAAGAGGTGGGCAGAGTAGTTATTTCGTCACTTATATTTAGAACACGCACTGTTGCTATGGAGAATTTCTCGACAGGAAAATGTTCTCGGATCGGTTCACACGATGAACGAAAGGTCACGAATTTACTATTATCACATGCATTATATTCACTGCCGATCATTAGGTCTCAAGTTCGATTTCAGACGGAAGAAAAGTGTTTGTAAGGTTTACAATGATTTTCATTAGCAGCACAGAGTTAGCACATGCACTCGATAGACGACAATAGACTCTTTAGAACTTTTAGACAGAAAACACAAATAATAATTTTGTTCGAGACCGACATCAATCCTATCAGTGTCGTCATGATCGTATCTAAGCAAAAGCACAAACTTATGCTAACCGAGCAATTGGTCCAACCGTAATAATATGCTCTTAGTGAATGTACTATTATTATATTGATGCATAATAAATGTATATTATTAATAATAATAAAACAATAACAGTATGTTTGTGTAGCAAAAAGTAGGTTGCTACACAAACAAGCATCAATAATTATAATGAGCAACCATCAGCTAGGCGTGGTTCCCAGAGACAAAACTTAGAATAAAACTACAGCTTAACATTCATATAAAACTAGTATTTGCACGTGGTTTTGCCCGCATGAATCCCACGGGATAAAAGCCAGACTATCTATCTCCTTACCAAATTTCATCAAAATGGGTTCAGTGGTTTCGCCTTGGAAGTTTAGGATTCAGACAGACAGATAAACTATCTCTTCCCCGTGGTTTCACCCACGTTTATGATAACTGCTCCACTTCATGGGCAATATATGTATGTACATGCATGATGTTATATAGGTACAGTCTACAGCTTAATACCTTTCTCAAGAATAGGTCAAGACAAATTCAAAAATAATTTTATATCCATTTAATTGTACATACTAGATTATGTCTGCGGCTTAGCTCGTGTTAATGTAGATTTTGTCAATATATTTATTTCGCTCAGGATCAGGCGCTTTTACGGTATGAAAGGTACCCTATAATCCTATTCTGTACCACTAACAATGTGCATATATGCCATATTTTAAGCGATCGAGCGAGTAGAGAGTAGCGAGTAGTTAAGGCGTGAAAGCGTCACAAATAATCTCACATTCTTATTTATAATTTTAGTTAGGATTAGGATAGATTTAAAGCACGGGTTTGGTAAATCGGAACCGTCATCAAACGAATGCAAAACTGGCTTTATGGTAAGCGATCGCTGTAGCCATCATATACCATGGTATGATAACATTCGAGAAAGAAAATATAAACATTACCAATTTAACTGCACAGATGACGTTTAATTTATTTATTATTTATAATGTAACAGCAGCGATAGCCTACTGCAGTGGTCGGTAAACCGCGGCTCGCGAGCCGCATGCGGCTCTTTGACTCCTCGGCTGCGGCTCTTCACAAAATGTTTAGTGCAGGCACGGAATATTATTATCTTATTTTATAAGTATGATACCAAATTTTAAGTACTTAATTTATTATTTTTTAAACTAAGACTTATTTGACAAAGGCAAGCTCGAGAGTGTTCTTTTAATCCTAATTATTTCCATAATTATGTGTTCTGCTAAAGCAAAGCTGAAGTTATAAAAATGGCTCTTTGAATAGATTTCAATTATGTATTATCTATATTTGGCTCTTTTGGTCGACATAGTTGCCGACTAGGCCAGTGCTAGTGGGAAACCGTTGGACTGTCACGTTGAGGTCTCGAGTTCGAACCCAAGCCGCGCATCTCTGACTTTTCGAAGTTATATACGTATTAAATAGTTAATTATCGCTTGCTTTAACGGTGAAGGAAAACATCGTGAAGAAACCTGCATGTCTGAGAGTTCTACATAATGTTCTCAAAGATATGTGAAATCTGCCAACCCGCACTGGGCCAGCGTGGTGGACTATGGCCTAACCTTTCTCACAGTGAGAAGAGGCCCGTGCCCAGCAGTGGGACAGTTTAATACAGGGCTGATATTATAATATAGACGTTTTGGTTTAAGTGGTCATCTCGCCACTGCACCAAGTGCGGGTTCGATCCCCAAATGGAGAAAATGATTCATAAATAGTTTTTTCATGTCTGGATGTTCTTGGACAGCAGCAGCAAAGACACAATAGATTTTTAATTATGTCTAGTAGATATTATAAGACAGACTACTAGACTGCATTGATCCCATAAGAGTCTTCTATTGTGAGGTTTAGCGTTCGATTACCAGATAGGTCATGTAATGCTCAACATCAGTACGAAGTCTGGGAATAGGGCCAGGTCTTTCGCCTTCTACGAGGCATATTATCAGACTTCTGAGCCAGACTTCAGGCAGCCGTAAACTCATACTATACGAGTAAGACACTAAGACAGACAAGTTTTAGATCTAATTAACAATTCCATATTCAGTAAACACTGCGTCGGAATGCAGAAGCAGTGGATGCGACTGATGTGCACGAGGTCTTGGGTTCTTTTACCGGGTCGGACAAAGATTCATAGATTTTTTTATGAAGTTCTCATTAGCAGAATAGGCTCGCGCCTTTTTACGTCGGATCTAGAATATTCTTAGTGAAATGAGGATGTTAAACCTTTTTTCCTATCACCTGGGGAATGTAGGCCTAGAAGTAAATATGTATGTATGATATCATAACTGAAACTAGTATCAATAATATCTATACTTTTATCATAAAGAGGAAAGATTTGAATGTTTCTTAGCAATATTTATACATATATTATAAATCTTCTGTGCGTGTGTTTCAAATTAAACTCCTCCTAAACGGCTGGACCGATTTTGATGAAAATTTTTGTGTGTTTAAGTGGATTCGAGAATGGTTTTTTTTGTGTGTACAGGACAACGTCTGTCGGGACAGCTGTCTAACTATAAACTCTGAAACTATAGAGCCGATTTTAATAATATTTCACCATTAGAAAAGTACTTTATCGTGAAGTACCACAAGCTATATAACATCGCGCTATGAGCTACAGGAGCGGGGCAGTCATCGTACATCGTAAATGGGGGGTAAAGTCGTGGGGGCAGCTAGCATCAAATACATTTCAAAGATATTGCGGTCCCTTCACATTTTTTTCTCAACTGAAATTCAGAATAAAGCGTTGCTTACTATTCCAGAGAGAGAAACTCCTGAAGCAAGAGCTAAATAAACGATTTCGCAACTGAAGAAACATTTTATCGACGCAATAATAATATCACTATGTTATCTTTTAAAACTAATGGCCAGTCCCACAACTAACAAGCAAAAAATATCCGGAAGATAAGTCGCATGCTGTCTCACTGATGTTAGGTTAAAGAAGAGAGATGGCGTGACTTTTATCTTATAGATAAATGCTATTTGGAGATTGTGGAACAAGCTCTAAAAGTAGATACAATTAATATCAAATATCGCTATAATAATATAATCTTTTAAACCATATATACCATTATAGTTAAAATCGATGTCTGTAGAAACTACAACTGTTGTATATAAGATTACGGGTTCTATTCGGCTCGGGCGTTGTGTTGTTCAATTTTCTGTCAAAATGTTCTTAGTAAAGGAGTCTGGATCTGTGTTCGGCCGGTGCAATGTGACGGCCATTTTATGCAAGACTTAAATCCATAACTGATAAAATTTTGGTGTAATACACCCTCACGGTACGTAGAGGCTGTCTGTAGTGATAATAATAATGTTCTCTAGACTGATTTTCGGTCACGGCGGCCAATCTTAACGGAGATATTATAAAGATAGTGATATTATAAAGACAAAAGATTCGA
The DNA here is from genome assembly GCA_963675205.1 of Catocala nupta. NCBI lineage: Eukaryota > Metazoa > Arthropoda > Insecta > Lepidoptera > Erebidae > Catocala > Catocala nupta. The sequence goes on from OY776093.1 coordinate 28,297,800, forward strand.
TTTTTTGTTTGTTTGTAAGGATTTAACACAAAAACTAATTAACCGATTTTAAATTAATAAATAATTCTTTCATCATTAGAAAGCTGTATTATCAAGGAGTAACATAGGCTACATATTATTTTAAAATCCTACTTTTACGCGAGCGAAGCCGCATACAAAAGGTAGTATATTATATTACAACTCTACCTCAAAAAAGCTCTTTAAGTTGACTTATTGTGGGACCTATGTCATATATCCTAACCTTATTTAAACTTTTGCTTAACACATCAAAATGCATCACACTCATAAAATATAACTTTACCACACTAGTGAGAGACAAAAAAATAACAAAATAACGCTATTAAGCAAACTCTTTTTCACAAATATAGATTGAATAATGCTTAAAAAGTTATAATAAACTCAACAAGCCAACGCTACCATAGCTCTATCTAAAGACCTAAAGCAAAAAATGCATATTGTCTCTACCCTAGTAAAAAGGAGATACATAAAAAATTTAAAATAAAAATCGGCTCTGCTAGAACTCTACCTAGAGACAACTTTACTATTTCTTTTAATTCTTTATCCCCACCATTTTCTATTTCACCCGTGAGTTAACCTACTCTTACTAAAAAAGCTATCACGTAAAGGCCAACGTGGGGTTACATTTGACCATAAACTATAACAATTTGTCCCTTACCCGAGGGGCGTGGGGGAAGGGGACCCTACCTGGTGAGGTCACAAGTGACCAGCAGACAGGTTTTTTGTGACGACTAGTGATGGGCAATGTCTGGATCGTCAGCTGTTTGGTTGTCGATATCGATAAAATGTTACTTGCACTTTGTATGTGACTATCTGTTTTATGTTATCGAGTTGAAATATAGCTAGTAGATTTTTACTATTTTGTTTGTAACAAATATGGTGATTTGAAAAAGAATATTTTAACTTTTTATAACTTTTTCCATTTTCTTTTCTCCAGTACCTCACAGAGTTGCGTATTAATTACGCTTTTAGACAAAAATATCCATAGTGTAAATGACTTCTATAAATTTATAGCTGTGCAGAATCGGCTATGGCAATATTGTCTATTCAAGTTCAATTCAATATTGCATCTTATCAAATATTTCTTTTGCAATCACTTCCTACAACCAAAGATACTAAAATACCATATGTATTATGACCTGAACATGTAAAATATCAATCAGATTTTATTTCAAAACGTCAAATTAAAAACTTATCATCAGAATTAAAACTATCGATAAGTTGCGCTGTCCCCTCACTAGTTCACACATGCCGCCATCCCACAGTTCAATGCCAAGGTCTCACCACCCCATGCCCTATAAAATACAAACATTATGTCCTATATAGCGCAGCCCTTTTGACGATCAACTAATTGAAAAGGGACCGGCATAAAGAATTTAGATTCAAAATGTTTTAAATTAGATGCTTCTTGAAATAATACAAAGAACAAATTTATGAATATTATTATTGGTGTTATATGCGGATTTCTTTAATATTTAGCAAGCCTTTATCCGTCTCTAAAGATTAGATTATGTTTACGTAAAATTTTATCGAAATCAGTGCAGTGATTTAACAGTTAATATATTGTAATAACTAAATAATTACTTTGCCGTTTAAAATATTTTATGATTTTAACAATCTATAACTTTAGCCCTTGTGCTTCTATGTTTGCTTGTTGTCAGAGTTTTTAAGCCGCTTGCAGAGCGGTATGCTGAATTAGTTACAAATGTGTTATGTATTAATTACATATACAGGGTGTCCGGTAATTAATGGATAACCTGGAAAAGTCTTATAGTGGAACTGATGGCCGTTCAGAATAAAAATATTTAAAAAAATCTATCCTAACTACTACGTATATGTATTTCTTTTTAATTACCATGTATAACTTTCTTGTATACTACATAAATAAATATGAAATTATAAATAATAACATATATGAATGAAATCCATCGGTTTTTTGTTGTTTTATTATTAAACACTAATTATGCTAATAGATAGACAGTCAAAAATATGCTATGCTAATATAGCTTGCACTTTTTAATATATATTTTTGGTTAATTTCTTTTTTTTCTTTTTTCTGAACGGCCTTCAGTTCTACTATAAGACATTTCAAGGTTATCCATTAATTACCGGACACCCTGTTCATACGAATATTATAAAGCTGAATACTTTGTACGATTAAATGCGTTATTCCGATAGATATTTGTAAATTCTTACTTTAGTTAGTTTATTAAGAAGTAACATCGGCTATCACGCTACGACCCACGCAATGAGTGAAACCTCGGGGCACAACAAGTTTACTATAATCATATACCTGCAATATGTATACGTATTGAGTATTGAACATATCACGTCTTTTCAGTGTACGTGGATGAAATCATCGGCCAAAGCTAGTAGACTCAAAAAGGATCTTATGAAGCAAACTCCAAATAGACACTGAATCCTTTTTCGTGGATACCGTGACTTTTTTTGAGTTTGCGCTTACGTTTGCGTGCTACCGCAGGCAATTTTCGTGCCCGGGTCCTGAATGAAAAATGTTTCTAAGGTTTTCTGTTAGAAAATTATCAGTAGTAACACAGCATTTAGCATATTATCCGGCAGATGGTGATATGTTCGCTCTTTATTACATTCACCTACTTTTAACAACGAACTGTAATGCCGAGATATTCGGTGATATATAAGTATAACTCTATGTAGTGTATCATAAATCTATAATACTTTACGTATAACATATTATATACAACGCTAGAAGGTTTAGAGAACAAAGGCTAATTAAACCAAAATAGAACTATTACGGTCAAAGAACAAATAGGTATTAAGTTCCTAAGATTTTTAATAATATATATTTTTTTTGCTTCTCTAAATGACCACACTCCGCCTGATGGTAAGCAGTCGTGTGGCATAGCAGCCGAGGCGATGTTGCGGTACTCTACTTTGACGGCCTAAAAAGGTGCTTTTTCACGAACGCTTAATGAATTAAGAAAAACCTAAAATAAGTATTAATACTCTTAAAAAAAGACTGGATGGCTGTATTGCTGGATGGTGTATGTTTCGTCTAGCAGTGCAACATTAAGTCAGTTTATGTACAAAGTATATAAATTGTATATAAAGCCGTCATATTTTATTTCGTTTTTAACTTTAAATATTGTTTTTTTTAACTATTGTGAGCTGAGCTATTTTTGTTTAATGTATGGTGATAATTTGTATTAGAATATAAGAGCGTGTCTCGCCGTTAAACTTAACGTTTGGCGAGTTTGTATAACGTTACTGAATTACCACTGTATTGAACATAAATAAAAAAAAATATTAAAATTACTAGCTTTTGCCTTACAACTTTGCTCGTTAACAGTACTTTTTCCCGGATAAAAGATATGTTACCTATAATATACCTACCTATGTCGTTTTTTGTACTTCTAAGTGTATGCGAACTTTCATGATGATCGATAAGAAACGAGACGAGGTAGTTAAGGCGTGAAATCGTAACAAACTAACTCACATTCGTATTTATTATATTAGTTAGGATGTCACTAAGTACGATAATTTCGCTGTCAATTATTAATAACCCGGACTACCGTGCCAAATAGCTTGCCCAGCCCTATGCCAGTTGTCGATCAATATGTCTAAAATATCTCCAAAACGGCTGTATCCCCTAGCAAGTCATAAACAGCGTTTGGTTCGTATTATTTTAACACGTGGCGGATGCAGATGGCTGACTCAACTTATTAGTTACAAACGTATTTAATTACAGTCTTTAGTTTAAAAAGGTACATGTAACAAAAAAATATAATATCTTCATATTTATAACGTTTTTGTTACAAGTTACTTATGATTTGACATTTACATAATTTTATAGGTTGACATTATTACCGATTTTGTCGCTGTTTATATTTTTTAAATTCAAGCTAGCTACAATAATTACTTAAACAGTTTTCTTTGTTAAAATGTCTACTCCCGTGCTTGGAATTAAGCTCTATGTTGCGGCGGGCTGAACAAACATACAATCATAATATTCTATCGCATACACACAACACCATCTAGCCCAAACTAAGCATAGTTTATACTCGTACTATGGGTATACATATATACTTCTTTTTGTAAATACATACATATTATACATAGAAACACCCAGATCAAGATAAACATCCATGTTCATAGACACAAATGTTTGACTTGTGCGGGAATCGAACCCGCGACCTCAGGCGTGGCAATCGATTACACTAACCATTACGCCATGAAAGCCGCCATTAAAGAATAAAAAGTACACTGAGACTCGAAACATAACAACAATTTGTGGAATCAAATAAATTGTCCCTTGGAGTCTAATCATCAGTCGTAGTTCAGCGATTGCTTACCCGCTGAACCATCCATGCTGTCTTTGCTAATATAATACCTAGTAAAGTGGCAAGGGGTACGAAATACTAATCCAAGATGAGGTAAAGGAACTCATGATTAATCAATAAATTGCATAGAAAGAATTTATATTTATTTTGTATACGTTGAGTTAATAAAACCCGAAAGGGCATAGATTTTATAATTTTTTATAAGTATGTGATCTAAATTTGACTGGCGAAAGAAGTAGTAAATTAAAAAATGAGAAAAATCCATGAGGCAGGAATTGAACCTACAATCTCAACATAACGTACATAATCAAAAGCGAGGTCCTACGTCCTGAACCTAGCAACTAACATAAATGTAAATTCAGTAAATTTTGTAAACTTAATAACCCCTTTGACGTTCATATGTGTTATTTTCTAACCAAAATGAATAAATGACTTTTGAATTTGACACGTGCTGACTTAAGACTTCAATACATAAATGGTTGTTCTGAATCTGGATGTTCTTTGTGTCCTTTGTTAAAATATTTGTAAAGTCCCTTGCGACACAGGAATTTTTCATAATGCGAGAATGTCTTTTTTAAAAAGAAAAGAAGTTTGCCTTTGCTTAAATTGTTTATATATAAGCAAGTAAGGCGTTACCAGACGTCATCTATCACATAGTTAAATACGAATTGTATATGCTTGTTTTACATTTAAAGAATTATTAATAACTTGTATAAAGTCTCTTTTATAACATCCAAAGTACAAACATCCAACTGAACTAATAAAAGGGCTTACAGAACTCGTGCTTTACATACAAACTAAAACTTTAAACTCTACATTTATTGTACTAAAGTAACAAAGAACGCAGTGAGGGGTCTGGTAATAACTCGATAGAGATGAGCCGTAACAGAAACCGGTATCATCCGATACCAAAAAAAAAATAGAGTATTGAACGGGTCTTGAAGGTAAAAAATGTTGGATACTTGAATAACTTAGTTTAAATGATCGTTTCTTGTATTGTGTATTGAATGTGGAGGCAGTGAGATGCAAGCGTGGTGCAAGATGTACATTGATGCTATTGTTTTGTTGTTTGAAGTTTAAATAATGTTTGGTGGACGAGCGTTAGTGTAAAGCCAAAAATTTATTTTTCCTTTGTCGAACTACACGTGACAAATTATTTTTAAATATTAAGGCACCTAAATTTTGCTAGCCGTATTTAGGTAGAATACAATAGAATGAGTCTATTATCTACACGATCAAATTCTGTGTTGCTATAGAATTACACCTGATGAACAGATTGCGTACCATTCTGCACGACTTTTGTGTTCTTGCTTGATTTTATGATAGGCGACACAAATAAAATATTTGATATACAATATGTCTATAAGATAGCGATAATAACTAAATGTTCTATTGTATATGCGATATGTATATAAATATATTAAAACAATTTTTAATAATAGCTCAAATAAGTTTCTTAAACATTCTGATGCAAAAATGTATAGACATCATGAAAAGCCTTGTTATTATAACAAAGAACGAGCAATTATAAAATCACTGGTATTCAGATATTATAAAAATGCAAGCATTTTGTAAATTTAAATAGAATTAAACTGGTAATATAATCTTTATTATTTAATATCTTAGTTTCAAACAGGTTTTTGTGAGCACCTCACTAAGCAACTTAATTCCAAATCACAATTTTTTCAAACATAGTTCAATAAATAATACTAAAATACTAATTATTAATAGCAGTAAAGTTTCAGACTGTTTTTGTACCACCCATATTATGCACGTACATACAGAAGCTATGCAAAAAATGTGATAAAATTAACAAGATGAAAAATAAAATTAAAAATGTACACAGATGGATAATCTCGTGGGATGTTAAATTATTAATATAATGGCGACCACACAAGACTGGTTGTCCACGTTAACAGTAAACTTACCATATTTATAGGAGCACGTTTTATTTTAACTAGCTCGGTAAAATAAGAGCACGGGATATGGATTTAAGAAAATAATGCCAATTTGTATCCTTGTTTTATGCTTATAGAGAGGATGTTTTATGTTAGAGGGGGGTAGAAAATAATGAATCATTCAATATATTCCATGTAGAGCTCGAATAAGTAGGCTTCTTTATATTTTTAATTGTTTTATATGTTATCTCCCGCACTAGGAATAGTTCCGTATCGCGGGCGACTTTGCAAAATTTAAACAACAGACACAAAGAACATTCAGACTAGGAGCAACCACTTGTGGATATGGCTTCCAAATAGTTCGAAAATACCCTAGATGTTCTTTTAGTGAGTAGATTTTTCCGAAAATTCTTATGGAGGCACTGTTCCTTCGGTCAGGAGTCTAGAGTGTAGATTGCTTACTCTGGTAGCTTAGTGAATTCTGTCTAAACACATATTTATACTTCTATAGTAATATAATAAAGAGGAAAGATTTGATTTTTGTTTGTTTGTTTGTATAGATTTAACTTAAAAACTACACAACTGATTTTAAAAATGCTTCATTAGAAAGCTATATAAGCACCGACTAACATAGGCTATATTTTATTTTTAATAATAGTACTGTTACTAACATAACCTAAGATACTTTTAGGAGAGTGAAGCCGCGGGCAAAATCTAGTTCATTATAAAGTGAAATTAAATTTATGTAATATAAACTGACGCAAACTGTATTGCTTAATCACCAATGAACATATTACACCCAAATATTGAAACCACAATTTGTACCCAAAACTTGAATTTTAGATACCGAAACCGAAACTAGGCCAACGTGTGCACAGTGCTAGTATTAAATTATTGACTTTATAAGACATCTATATGTTGTTAAATAATAGGGTCATTGTAGTTAAACAGAATCTTGGTTACCAAAAGATTAGGTAGAGTTCTAGAACAACTTACAACTCACTGACATGATTCGATGGTAAACTGCTGAATACATTTCGATAAATTTGAAATAAGTGAAGGTCAATAAGGCAAAGGCGCTTATCTAAATAAACACTATCTAATTGCGGATATCAAGTAGTAAAAAATTGATTTCCCAATAATAAAGTTATTGAGAGTATTTTTTGAAATTTGAATTTCCAGCTTTCGCGTGAACACAAGTCAATATTAAGTATTTTTGGCTGGATGTCACGATTGGCAGATAAATACGTACTCAGTACTTAAATTTTAATTATAAAATTATTTATTCATTTAAGTAAGAAAGTCACACATATTAACGTCAAAGTTACAACAATAACGTTGCATTTACAACTTTAAGATAGCTAAAAGCTGAATATCAGTTATAAAATATTTTATTCGTTTACGTCACAAAGTAAAACATATGTACGTCAAATTTACATCTAAAACGTTGCATTTACAACTTCAAGATATATCCAAAGCTGAAATTCAGCTCAGTCTACGAGGGACAAGAAATTTGAGCCACTCATTTTAAAAAACATTCAAAGTCGAAACGCCACAAGCATCTTTAAAAGCCCAACCAAAAAACATTTCTTTAACCCTTCACTGCAGTAGTGGCAACTAGAAACCAGTCCGGACAAAAACGGGACAATAAAAATATTACCATTCTATGTTGGGCCGGCCTATTAGTGGGTCCGTGTTAAATTATATTTCGTGGACGTTTACCGGTTCAACACGCTCCGTTGAGTGATGTGTTTTGGTATCGAATACTCGTGAATGGAAATTCCTAATCGATTTCCCAGTTGCAGGTTAACAATGGGAATTGTAAAATTGGTATATAGCATGTTTTATGTCTAGAACCTAAAGCGAGAGCGGATCGCTTTTATTATATACATATCAAGACTCTAGATCTGTATATAATACTAGCGAGCCAAGCCTGCTTTGCTCGGATAAAACATTAAAACAATTATATTTAGTCATCTGAAATATTGTAACTTTCAAATAGTGAGAGAATTTTTGAAATAGAGTCGAGTGGTTTCCTAGTGGTGTAGGTTCCTCCAACGTATATATGAATACACAAAATTCATTCTATCTCCTTATAACATTAGTATAGACATGAGCATTAGAGAAGAAAATTTCAAAAATAAATTTAATTCTATGATGTCTGCCTTGACTGAGTTATTATTTTTATGAAAATACATACATACACCCCTGTCTATTAGGCAGAGGTCTTTTACACCCACATTTCGCCAGCTATGCATTTAAGTCCTTCGAAGTAGAGCGAACATCATTGCTGTCAAACAGACACAATGTCAGACTCGTGATTTTACTGAGAAATTCTTTTACAGAAACCCCAACAACAATTTACCTGACTCGGCAATCAAATCTGTTACCTTACGCATAGCAGTATTCATAACCGCTCCACCCCAGATAATAATCATGTTTAATTCAATTTACATATCTCCCGTCAATATGATAATTTAAAAAAACCAACATCATAAATAAATAATGGTACTTTTACACTGTCCGTGGCGATGGCATCTCTAATAGACACATACATCAGATTCCTTCACCAATGGGAAAATTGAAACAATAGTGAGAGCTGACCTAACCGTATGCTAATATGCTCAGTAATTAACTGCATATAACTGTTACACTACACAATATGAATCTTATTATAAAGCAGTAAAGTCGGTTTTTGTTTGATAGGTAATATGTAAAAATTATAAAAATGCTGTCGTCTTCCGGATAATGGCTGCAAGTAAATCTTTCTTTTAATTGCTTTTGGCATCTTGTCGTTTTTATTAATTTACATTTAATAATTATCTATATATGCTACCATTTATTTTTACCACGAGGCTGATTAACTTGTTTAATTATCAGTAAGTAGATAGCTTTAGAAAAAGATATAGAATAATATAGTAGTTACATATAAATATACATAAATAGAATCTCGTTTGTTTGTTTCTTAGGTGTGTTGAGGGTTACAAGCGAAAAACCATAGTATAGTATACCCAGAAAAGTGTGATAATCCATAAAAATCTATAAGATTCTCTCTGTAGTGTGTACTGTGTAGAGTATCGAGAAAGACAGCACGAGATTAATATTTCGAAAACCTCTTACTTGATCATTGAATCAGGTCATAAAACAACCAAATAATGTCAGTTGTCAGTAAAACACATGTCACTCCACAAGTAATCAGTGATTATCAAAATTTGTTTTAAAATAATTACTCCAACGTATTTTACACGTGTTAACCTGTCAACACTCACACTGTCAGCATGTCACGCGGCGTGACAAGTTGATATGTGATGTCACTATGGGCAAATGTAAAGCCTTTATTTGACAGTTCTGTGTGACAAAATGTGTGTTAATTCTCCTTTCATAATGTGAGAAATTTGTCGTGTACAATTATGTTTATAAAAATTAATGTCATTTAAAATACGGATTGTATGTCGGTTTGTTTTTAGTAAGTCAAAATCAAAATCAAAAATGTGCAAACAATTCTTGGACAGTAAGCTTTAAGTCATGGTTATGCTTAAAAAGAACATCGATTAAATTGATATAAAATAATTTAATATTAATGTGACTTGTGTGTAGGTAATCTAAATAATTATGCTGTCTATTTTTTTACTTTATTTATTTGAGAATATTATGCATATATTTATACTTTCAATATATTGCCGTTGCACTCAACATACAAAGTGTGATTCTCGCACGAGATAAAAAAACGTTCAATCCGCTGATAGTTATATCGGATTTGGGAGATATTTGTAACCTTAGTTTTAATTTATTTAAAGTCTTAGTGATGTACTCAGGTATTTTTTTTGAGTAATAGTACCTCGCTGTTTTGGGCATGAACCCGGCTCGACCGAGGAAGGACTACCCTCTCACAGAATATCGACGTGACATAGCAGTATTTCTACTGTTGTATTTCATTCGGTGAGTGAGAGTGCCGGAGGCTTAATCACCCTCTTTCTCCCTTTCCGCTCCTTCTCCTTTCCATTTCTTTTCCTAAAGGGTCGGCAACGCGCAAGTGACGTCTCTGGTGTTGCAGGCGTCCATAGGCTACAGTGACCACTTACCATCAGATGAGCCGTATGCTTGTTTGCCAACTTAGTAGAATAAAAAAGAAAAAGAAACTTACGCAATGTAAAGTTACAGTTTTCTTAACCCATTTATTGAACCATTTTGAACCACAAGATATTGAACCATAATGAATACTTTACTTTCCATATGCTAGTAACATATTCGCTTCTTTTCTGTATACAATATCATAGCTCACAGCCAATATTTTCAAATTGCAATAGATTCTAATCATAAATTGTCAGTCACAGTTCGTTCAACTGTTTACACGTAAATACTAGCAAAGGGTTTCCCATAATTCTTGGAAACCTTTCTAATTGGTAGTCGGTAAGCAAACATCAAGGTGCCAAGACAGACTTATTGGAACTGCGTGGATATAAATCTAGTATCGGATAGAATTGTGTGTTTTGTCTTTATACTTATCAGTTTTCTTCGAAGAGGTATTGGCAGTAGCTTACTTGGTTAAGAATACGACAAGTCATTTACGAGAATTTACTAGTAAACGAGGTGAAATATTGTTCTTTCCTTAATTTATTTTGAATGTGGATGAGCTCAACGGAGCGCTCTGAAGACAAATAATAATAATATCGTCTGCCCATCCGATTGCAGCTATTAGAGTATTTAGGGTAGACGCCGTTTTATCATCCATGGTTACCAATATACCAGTCCATCAAACACCCATACCAATGGCCCATATATTAGAATCCATACGTAGCAATAGTCTTACGCCTGCTGCGGCTAGTGCCGCTGTAGGTGTTCCATCCCACCTTTAATTAAAACTCTCGAAGGGCCTCTTCACATTGGACTCATGTCTCCGTATAAGCCTCCCAAAGGGCCAGATATTTTCCTAATATAAAATGATAAAAAAACAAACATAATAATATCAGCCCTGTATTAAACTGTCGCATTGCTGGACACAGGCCTCTTCTCAGTGTGAAGGGAGCTAAATTAAATATATTAAAATTATTAATTAGTTATGTTTATTAGTGAATGAGACTGCTGTGAATGTGGTCTCGGGTTCAATTTCTAGATCGGATCGTGTTCTTGGGTTTTTCTATCATGAAGTTCTCGGTAGAACGGAGTCTGGCACATTGCCCAGTAGATACCAAAACGCTTGCCTTCTAAAACGTGGGATCGACACTATATACATATGTCAAAATGTGGTAGTATTTATCTCATATCATGTAACATGCATTGGCCGTATATAAAAGCATATTGTCTATACATTGTTTAGGATGACAGTACGAACTAAAAGTAAACATTCTATATAACACCTATTTAGCTTAGTTGTTAATGCGACGACGCGGTTTGTTAAGGTTGGAGGTTCAATTCCTGCTTCATGTATTGTCTTTATACTCGTTTTTAATTCACCTTTAAAGGATTTTCACATAGCTTAGTTACTTTGAAATGCGTAAGCCTTTTACTATATTACAAACTTTGGATTCCTCATTTTAACCCCGAAACTGAAAACGATGAAATCTATTGGTCCCTCTCATTATTTAAAGTGGATTTTTTAACAGTAAGTACTATAATTGTGCTGTGATGTGTTTTAAGACTAGTTTTATGAGGTTTCGCCTTAGTAGGATCACGCTATTTATCTTTGTGCACTTTATATGTAGGTATATTATAAAATGAGGAGTAAATAATACATAAGAGTTGTTGTTCTTATTGCAACCTTTATCGAGTAACAGTTTCTTAAAAAAAGATCAATCATACTTATTTGTGTTTTTAAGTACATTTTGATGATTTCATAAAAATATCAATTCAATATCCTGACTTCTTATACCAATCAAAATGTAAAATCGGTGTCTAATTCGATGTATGCTGAAACAAAGAGTAATACATGAATTTGGAAACAAATTCCCTTAATTAACTAGTAGATTTTAAAACATCTTTAATATACAAAGAATTAACCTTGTTAGAGTTCTATAATAATATAGACAGGTACCTATCAATTTTAGCGAGATTAAACTCAATTTCATTACATATTCTTTCTTTAACGTAGGTACATTTTAAATTACAACACCTTAAACTCAAAACCTCGGAACTCGCGAGAGCTATCTCAAAATCTCCGAAATAACATCCCAAAATTGAAGAGACTAACATCAAACAAGTTTATCCAAAAACGGGTAGCCGACATCACATACCTTTAGTATTTGTTTCACAAATTCCATATGACGGACGGACAGCAAATACAATGAGTTTGGAAAGTGAGAAAAAAGACAGAAAGATAACAAAGGTGTGCTTTAGTATGAGAATGGGATGTGTATTATAAAATAAATCATTATATATTCCAGCCGCGATCGCTTAGCAATAATAATAATGAACCAGGATAGGGTTGGCTTAGGGATGTGCCGCGGCTAATGAACAGCTTTTTAAATAGTTTTTATGATGTTTATTCTGCCTTGTTGGTCTAGTGAACAGTGGTATGTAAGTGGTTGGGATACAGTCGATTGTAAAGTCTTTGTTTCTATTATCGGATGAAGCTAAATGTTATCGAGTTTTTAGACGGTCAATTCTCAGTACCTACCAACATGGAATCAGCCTTCAATAACGTGGCAATTTACAACAGTAGGCGATACGTTGCTATCTTTCTTTTATATAAGTCTTTGCTAATTTACAGATGTACTTACCTAATTACATAATACACCTACTAATTTTGGATTTTAAAAAAAATTTTTACACTCGCTTGATAAAGAATCGTTTGAAAGATATTTGGATTTTATTATGTCAAAGTGTGAATAGGTATATGATTAAACATTTCCTATAATAGGTTGAACATTATTCACAGTCTCATTATCCTTTTCATAAAAAATGTATTGATAGACAAGACTGTTAAAAAACTAAGTAAGAGCGGAGCTAAAATCTAGCGTCATTGTGATTCTATTAAGTAGCTTGTCTTAAAATATTGTTAAAACCATAATGAATACTCACGAATAGCTTCGTCTGCCTATGTTTGTGGTTATAAACGTAAATATATGTAACTAAATTATTAATTCATGTGATCTTTGGCCTGTGTCATAAAATTATGCTCGATTTTCAATCACCAGAGAAACCAAAGGAAAGCAAAATTGACGTTAAGGTCTTAATATTAGGATTTATCAAATTACCTTAATCATAATGTGAATACATAATTTAATGATGCCGATAGTTTACCCATAAGATATAGCCGATTTAAAATTTATTTATAAGATAAAACTAAAGGTATGTCTATATATCTACCAACAAATAAATAAACCCATGATAATTATATTTTATTATACATCTTATTTATATAATGTAAGAAATATAAAATATTTACTCATTTTCTATCAATATCAGTTCAGAAACCAACAGCCCTACGTTAGGTAACAATTACAAAACCTATTTAAGCGCATTAATGCATTACTAAAACACCAATATTAATACAAGCATCGCCACACAATTAATAATAAAAAGCTCACATAAGAGCTTAACAAAAAAGCTGACACCCCTACTGATCCAGTTGAGCAAACGACGCGCGCCGTTGCGCTTGCGCAGCCCTCCCATTGGTCGATGCAACTCGCTGCGGCGGGCGTGCGAAAGAGATGCATATACTTTTTAGTGGTTGTACGAGGGAGATGGAAGACTGCAGTCGGCGGATGCGAGGGTTTCCGATCGTTGACTCCTTTCAAGGCCATGGCGAGCTACTTTTTTGTTGTATGTCATCGTAATGCCCGTAATACTGAACTGTGGTGATGACCTTCGCCACTTTCTTTTGAGGTCGTTATTGATATCTATAGCTTAATATAGCTCTGTTGTCTCTCTTAATATAGCGCTGTTTAGAATATGATCTGATACAAATTATACCCGACTAGTGAAATATAGATCAACACAAAAATTTGTTAATCAATCAAGCTTATATCATCTGCTAGGATATGCTGACGGAATTAACAACAGCCAAATCAATCACTTGATTAGAGTTTTGTTTTGACACGTCGTTGATTGCCCTTTCAAAAACAGGGTGTTAAAAGTTTTGTTTGTCTAAACAGTTAACGCTAGAGATTAATCTCTGTAACGCAGTGGATATACAGAGTAAGGGTAAAGGAATATAACAGCTAGTATGGTTTATTCTTTAGAGCATGTTATTTAAGTTACTTTTGGATTACGACGCGAACAAATGCGTAGAAGATAACTCTAGGGATAATCCCTGTATCACGGCGGGCTTATTTTTGTGTTTTTAATGCCCTTTGCGATACAGGTGCAGAGAGCCTTTAATACCATGAAACAAAGAACACAAATTAGATTCGAAGCGTCGAAGTTCTCGTGGTACTTTGCGGTTTTGCTTAGGCCGATCGTGAAGTTACGGGTCTGATTTTAGACTGTTTAAAATCATTTACTTATTCATTTAAGTCACAAATTAATACTTATGAATGTTAAAGTTTATAAGTTAGGTAGTAAAGTCACTGAATTTATATTGAGGTTAGTTTCAACCTACGAAGAGATACATGAAAGAAACTCACGGCCACTCTTTTAATCGCCATTCAATTATTGTAAAGGCACAGTATTATAAATTTTTCTGTCATGTAAGTCTAAGCTAACGTGTCATCATATGTTGAAAGATATCTCTTACCCAGACAATCGCCTGGGCTTGACGCCTGGATCGTTCAAAATGACATGTTCTGTAAGAAAATTCAGTAAGTCAGTAACAAAAGCTGCTCGTAATCTAAGCTGACATGTGATACATTAAAGAAATTACATATTGAAAAATCTTTGTGTCCTATCAAAATAAATGCATGTAATCCGTAATTAATTGTAAGAATTCTAAGTAACAACCTTTAATCAGAAAATATGTTCGGTAAATAGGCTTGTCCCCCATCATATGGGACCCAAGAATAGTTAACGAAATGGGAGTAAGATACACCTCTTGCTCCCCATAAGCATACACCTTGTAAAACTATTTATACAATCGGGGTTCAAATATGAAGCAGCCGCTTTGTATGAATAAAATCGATAACGTTGTGGTTTTCATATTAACTATTTCGTCAATATTTTTTGAATGGCCAATTCAAATTCTATGTTTTTGTTTTTATATATAGGGTGTCCGGTAATTAATGGATAACCTGGAAATGTCTTATAGTGGAACTGATGGTCGTTCAGAAAAAAATATGAAATAGTCTATCCTAACTACTACCTGAGATATGTGTTTATTTTTTAATTACCATGTATAACTTTTTTGTATACTACGACCATAAATGAATGAAATCCATCGGTTTTTTGTTGTTTTATTATTAAACACTAATTATGCTAATAGATAGACGGTCAAAAGTATGCTATGCTTATATAGCTTGCACTATTTAATATATATATATTTTTTTTTTTTTCTGAGCGGCCTTCAGTTCTACTATAAGACATTTCAAGATTATCCATTAATTACCGGACACCTGTATAGTTGCTTGTATTTAGGCCACTATGGTTTGTTTTAAATTAACAAAAACATCAACCATAATGTAATTATGGCGATTCTAACTAGGTACGAATAGGTGCAGATACTAAGCGACGTAACTTTAAATACAAACTGTATAAAAGTTTATTGATATTTATTATTGATAATACATGTTATTTATAATATATATATAGTCTATTCTTGAAATATAAATTAATTTATAAAATAACCATTACATTTTGTACAAAAACGACGAAATTACATGTAGGATATAAACGGCAATTTCATAGTCAAAGACCTAATATTAAAAGAGGGATGATTATTGTATATTTGAATAAATTCTTTATATTATGTTATTTTTTCTCCCTTTGTCAACAATTATTCTTTTAAAATAACTAACGCGTGTTCGCCCATTCTATTTAGACCATAATCCACTTACCTCTCTGCTGACCCATTCATGTTTAAAAGGGTTAAGAACTTGAAATACTCGCCGTGACATTGTGACAAGATATTTTTTATATTCAAGGGCAGTTAATGTATGTAACCAGTTCTGCCTTTTGTTGAATTAATATTATCACAATGGTAACTAACACTTTATTTGATATTTTTATGGGGTGCCTGGCATGTAATTGTTAAGATCCTGGTATGATTTCTATAGAGGCATTTTTTGGTAAAGCGTAGAACGGATTCGGATAAAACTTGCTACATAGACATACTATACCCTGGATTAATATATTTGATACTTTTTATCCTGATATATATTCTCGTAGACGTATAGCCCAAGGAATCCATGCGAACGGAACCGTAGACAGAAACTAGTATATGCAGGAGCATATACTAGTTTGTTCCTACGGTTCTGCTCTGGTATAATAGTAATTATAAAGAGGTAAAATTCGTAAGCTTGGTTGTAAGAGGTATTCTCCGAAACTCATCTCACACAACTCATCCGATTTAAATAATTCTTATACTATTCGAAAGGTACGTTATTTCAGACTTACATTCTAACTTAATATTTTAAATGCGAATTTACTCTTTATTACTGTCGATAATCATGAAATTTCGCATGCACGTTGTCAGGGGTACAGAAGAGCACATTGGTACTTTGGTTATCTAGAAAAAAAATACTGTTCTCGAGCGAGCAATATCTAGTAGACTATATATTACGTTCAACTGGAGCGAAATCAGGGCAGGCCGTATTATCTATACTAATATTATAAAGCTGAAGAGTTTGTTTGTTTGAACGCGCTAATCTCAGGAACTACTGGTTCGAATTGAAAAATTATTTCAGTATTGGATAGTCTATTTATCGAGGAAGGCTATAAGCTATATAACATCACGCTACGAGTAATAGGAGCCGTGCAGCAATGAAAAATGTTGCATAAACGGGGAAAATTCTCTTATATGAAGCAGACGAAGTTGCGCTGGTCAGCTAGTTGTAATATATAGAACGCTTGCAACACCAGAGCAAGCAATTGCGTGTTATCGACCATTTAAAATCCCACGTATATTATCACACTCAGCGGTACTGCTTCTGAAAATTTCCTAACCGAATCCTAACTTATATCATAAATGCGAAAGTACCTAAGTTTAATAATAAAAATAATAAATTTTTATTCAATAAATAAAAGTCTTTACAAAATTATATACACGTTACGGGCTACTTATTGTATTAAATTCACATTAAAACTATATTTAATCTAAAGGAAAACATTTACAATTTAGATATTGGACACAAGAGACTTGTTTATGAAGTCTGTTTATACATTGTATTACCTGCATTAGGTCAGAGACCTGCGTTCTAGGCTGTTTCTGATATTACATTTTTATTCTACTGTTAATAAAGTAAGGATCTACAAATAACAAATAATAAATTTGTTTGTTTGTTAAGCTTCCACGCCTTAACTACTGGACTAATAATCATGCAATGTCGCATACACGTTGTCAGGGCAAGAAAAAGGACATATGGTACCTTTCATCCAGAAAAAGTACTGTTGCTAACCTATCCTAACTTATATTTACGAGAGCGAAGCCGCGGGAAAAATTTAGTAGTGAATCAGAAATTTAGTAGTTATCTTATCTTATCTTGTGTGGGGGCCAGTCAGTACAGACCGGAGACACTTCGACCCATTGGGATCTTTTGTGTCGACTTCCCCAGTAACGATTGCCATAGACCGACGGCTTAACGTGCTCTCCGAGGCACGGAGCAGGCGATAATTGTCAATCAATACACACATAATTTCAAAAAGACATATAACTTCCGAAAGTCAGTTGTGCGCAACGTGGGTTCGAACCTGAGACCCTCTGCATTGCAGTCTGTTGGTCTCCCCACTGAGCTATCGCTGCTCTTTTAAATTTAGTAGTTAATCAGACATTTAGTAGTTAATCAGAAATTTAGTAGTTAATAAGAAATTTTGTAGTTACTCAGAAATTTAGTAGTTAATCAGAATTTTTCTAGTTAATTACAAATTTAGTAGTTAATCAGAAATTGTTATAATTTGACTGCAATGGTTTAAGTGGTCGCCTCGCCACTGCCGCTGCGCCGAGTGTTGTGGGTTCGAACCCCATACGAGACAAAAAATTGTGCGATCCATAAATGGTTGTCCCAAGCCTGGATATTCTTTGTTTCCACCGCGACACAGAAATGAATCCTAGTGCGGGAGATGTCTTTTTAAAAAACGAATGTAAATATAAATTTCATACTATCAGCGCTACAGCATCTGAAAATTTCCTAACAGGATCCTTAATAAGACATAGCTTCATATAATCTTTATAACTAACAATCAACAAACGCGGAACGGAACACTGCGTTCACACGTCCCCGACCTACCCCAATTCCGGTCTCTACCGAAATAGATAAGTTATGTAAACATTACGTTATAGATAGCGGAGACAGGCGGAGCCGGGTGGTAGTGCGGGTGGTGAAGGGTGGTAGGAGGTGGTGGGGGGTGAAACAGCTGGGTCAATGGAAGCTTATCTGTTTGGAAAGTTTATTAAGATTGATTCATTATGTTATAACATGGTGTTTGAATAGTTAGATGATAAAAATGCCTACGGCCGTTTCTATGGTAAGAGCTTACCAAGGGGTCCTAAAAGTATTGATGCTTGCAAGAATATAAATATAACTAGCTGACTCAGCAAACGTTGTTCTGCCACATAAATTATAATCGTTATGAGATATACTTCACGACCTATTCTCACCTACCAAATATACCTACATAAAAAAATCATTTAAATCGATCAAGCTGTTTCGGAGGAGTACACACAAGCACCGTTACACGTTATTTTTTTATATATAGTTTATCAACTGAGAGTAGACGTTAAAGTAAAGTAAGTCGATATGTTGCCAGCACAAGGAGTAAAGATGATACTGCTGTTCTGGGATTAATTATGACTGCTGTGCATCAGATCTTGGATTCGATTTTTGGGTTAAGCAAAGTGTTATTGGGTTTTTTTTTCATTAGCTTGTTGATATGTCCCACTGCTGAGCAAAAGCCTCTACCTCAGACTTCCATATCTCTTCGTGGGTGGTTATCCCCTGCTATTTTAATGGCGTCCAGTACGTCAAACTATCTTTGTTTAGGGCTGCCCCGTCGCCGCCGACTATCTTGTGGCACCCAATTGGATATTACAGACAGAAAATTCTTAGTGTTTGATTAAGGTTTTGGGATAAGCAAAGGCCAGGAATCGATTCCAAAACCTTAACTTTACTATTAGGTACTTCTGTCATGTATAACTAACACTTTATTTGGTATTTAAATGGGGTGCCTGGCTTGTTATTGTCAGGATCCGGGTTTAATTCCTGGATGGAGAATAGTATTTTGGTAAAGCATAGGACGGATTCGGATTGAAATTGCCACACAGACAGACTATAACCTGGATTAATATATTAGATACTTTTTATCCTAATAGATGTATAGCCCGAGGAATCTTTGCGAACGGAATCGTAGGCAGAAACCATTCTAAGGGGTAAAATTCGTAAGATTGGTTGTAGGAAGTATGTAGGTATATCTATAGCGGTTAGGCATCTTGAACTGTGCCCAATAGATGGCATTAGGCTCATCCCCCATAACGTAGGATTTAAACACAGCTAGTGAAATGTTTGTGCATTACGCCTGCCTATCCCACCGGGAAATACACGTGAATGTATGTAAGTAATGCCACGGTCTTCATAGTTACTACGGTATAATCTTTTCCGTATTCTATAATTATTATAACAGTATTTTGCCGTGGGAGAGAGATAAACGTGATTAGTGCGATTTATAATGAGTAGGTAAGCAGAGTCGTGTTCAGTAAAGAGAACAGACTATAAGACAGATTTTTAAAATATTTTAACTGGCTTTTGCTTTGTCTTTTCTCGATAGGAATAGTACCTTTTGCCGGATGAAACTTTTCTGTACTCCCAACAACGTGCATGTGAAATTTCATGCGGATCTGCGGAGTAGTTAAGGCGTGAATGTGTAATAAACAAACTCACATTCGCATTTATAATATTATATTAGTTAGAATTTTCAATTTTTGTTGTGTTTCTGCACTAATAGGGCTGCCAGGCTATTTTAGAAAAGCTTTACTGTCAACAGTAGACCCTTTTCAGTTACACTGGCAACATTGCGACCTTTAATTTTCAAGGGTAACCAAACCGCGAGTGATATAATTATATACCTGGCATTGCAAGCGTTTATAGGCACACTCCGTACTGCTACTGAAAACTTCTAAATAAGACAACCAAAATCATTATTCTTCAGCTTCTTAGTATCTATTTATTATCTTTTGTTTTTATATATTTCTGTATTAAATAATCCAATTGGATAGCTGATTGTGGAGGCTTGTCATTAGCAACAGTGTTACATATATAATTTATGAATATTTAAAAATGTAATTAGTCTGTAAGCCTTCTTCCAAAAACAATAAATACATTATGCCTGACCCGAGAATCAAAATGACGCATTAAAAAAACATCCATAAGCTAAATTCACTGATACTTTGGAATGCTATAGATTAATTCTTAAGATTTTCCAACCGAGATTAAAATGTGAGACTTCACGAATAGTTGCAAATATAAGCGCAAACTAATATCTAAGCCATTGAGGCCATAGTCCTGCTTAGTAAGGCAGTTTATAAAAGGGAATGATATTATTATTTTAAAATACCAAAGCATGTACATTGCTCTAAAAAATCTCATAACTATTTTATTGTTTCCTTTTTATACATTATTTAAATACCTTCTCTACGATAACTCCTTTATAATGGAAACTATTCCTATTGTAGATATATTGCATAAGATTTCTATTATTTTTCTTGCTAGCCTTGATGCCAGACTTTGTCTGTAAAGCCTACAGTTCGGGGACGGGGAATATCTGTATCTTTGTTCCTAATGGAAGTATCATAGCTTAGGTTTTAATACAAACGTTAAAATTGTATCAAAATCTGTTTAGCTGTTTTCTCGTGATGCCAAAATAGTCAGATAGATTCTTTGAGCCGTTCTGTTGGACTCAGATTCTTATATAGTTAAATTTGTTTAATAGATAAAACCAGGTTAAAAAATGAAGATTAGTTCAAAAGAATTGAGAGCTTGTTCTTTATATCGTTTGTTGGAGTATTTGTATAGGCTTCGCGATATAGCAATTATTAATCGTGCAAGAGATGTCTGTGCAAAAAAATGCCTGCAATACAGCCTCACACAGCCATGATACAGTTTTATACATACATAAATAGTCTCACACCTACATCCCTGAAGGGGTGAGCAGAGGTACATAACACCCACATTTTGCCATTATCTTTTAAGTTCCCACGTATTACGGAACCAGCCTATTGATGCCTTCCGTCCCAGTTCCAGACATAAGAATTTCTGGTTAGAATACTTAATAACAATTTCATCTGACAATCGATCCCGAGACCTCATCCACAGCAGTCCTATTAACACCGCTGCGCTACCAAGACAGTTTGTCTAAATGACATCACTTTATTGTATTATCCATAGCTTCATTATTATTAAACAAAGCATTAAGTATGCAATTATATTAACATAATATATATTTCTAGGAATTCTAATGTTTATTTTCAATAACACATTCCTATGTGGTAAAATCAGCCATTAGTAGACTACCTTATAGAACAATATTATTATAATCTTGATATCATAACATAGAATTATAATTGTACTAGTAGATTTTAATGTAGGTTAGGTTAATAACAGAATTTTTCTGGATGAAAGGTACCCTATGTCCTTTTCTGTTCCTCTGACAACGGGTATGCGAAATTTCATGATGATCGGTCGAGTAGTTTAGGCGTGAAAGTATAACAAACAAACGCAAATTCGCATTTAAAATATTAGGATAACATGTAAGCAGCCGCATTGGTCTTGTAGCGTAAGTATGCGGTATTTGTGAGGTCCTCGGTTCAGTTTCAAGATCGTGTGTAATGATTTTTGATATTTATGTCAAAAAGATCTGTTTATCAAGAGTCTGGGAATGCGATCGGTGAAAGATAGGATTATATGAGATTTATACATAGCTGGAGTTATTTAGTAATGATATCTCAGCTTATGCCTTTACAAATGTAAGGCTTAGGTCTGTCTGTATACCTAATGAGTTAGGTATCTAAATCTTAGGTACCCGGTTTCAAAATTATGTAATAGTGTTTTAAAATAAACAACGCGATAAAATTCGTATAAAGTAGCTTAATTTCAATTTAAGTATCTAAGTTCGAGATAAGTAAAGCATAACTGCATGTTAAACCTCTTAAAGTAGCAGTATTCATTTGGGAGATTTGGTATTCTGGGACAATCTGTGTAAGTAACTGCCTCAATAAAAGTACAGAAGAATATACTGTCCTTTGCTGGATACAAGACTCTTCTATTAGAAGTATAGGACATAGTCCATCACGCTGTCCTACTGCGGGTTGGCAGACTTTTTGATTACATACAGCTCTTCTGATTAAGTATTCTATCACCGTTTAAGCGAGCGATAGTAAACTATTTAATGCGTACATATATTCGAAAAGTCAGAAGTGCGTTCCATGGGATCGAACTTGAAACCTCTACGTGACAATCTAGCAACCTCCCACTGGTCTATCGCAGCTGGTACTCCCGGGTGGTATCCTTAACCATATTATTTTACCCACGTTATCATCAAATAAATTAAATTCTACTCCGTTCAACACTGCAGCTTATAATCAGACAACTACACTACATATTTCAAACACTGCTACACAATACTGAACTCTATTTTCATAGCGATACGTCATTAAAACTGTCTACAGGTTGATACCATGGCTCAGTGGTGCGCCCACGCATCAATTGTGATGATTCACAATGAGAAATGAATTCTGCCGTCACTGCATAACTTTTTATCTTATTGACATTTAATATTGTTTGATGTTTACTTGAGAACGAACTGCCTGCGATTACCTACTAGAAATTTGAGCGCATAAGTCAGATAAAAAATGTGATGAAATGACCCCCTCGTATGATGAGACCCAATGGTTTATGGGAACTAGCGTGATCAAGTTAGTTAAACAAGACAGAAAAATATCAGCAGTTATGTAACTGTAATTTTTGTAAGAGGGATCATAGCGTTATCTTCTAATAGACCTGGCTTAATCCCACTGGGAAAATATCTTCACTCTTTAGAATTGAGTGAAGTTTACCAAGCTGGGCAAGGCATTGTGCTGTCAGCAAACAAACCAATGGCTTTGTCACTTGTAGTTAGTACAAGTGACAAAGCCATTGGTTGCATGCAATGCAATTACTCTTTTTAGTAAGTTTGGTGACATGCAAATGTTAGAAATAAAACTCATATGTGGCTGCAAGCCTTCATGGCCTAGGAGCTAGGTTAATAGATCTAGTGACATACTGCGGTTCTAATCAATTTATATCAATATTCATTAAATGCTCTTCAATGTCATCATTTATGACAGGACTCACTTGGCTATTTATTATTAAGTAATACCAAAAGTCAGAATACGATTTTATGAAAAGAAAATGAATGGAAAAGAAGGTTAATTGAAAGCTGAGTCCGCTCTTCTCCATACCATTTTATCTAGACAAAGTCTACTGGGTCAACTATTACAAAATAAAAACCATATATGTATAAAAATCTATATTGCCATGATTCGTTTCCATAGTTTTATCATAGCCGTATTGATTTGGTTGGTGTATCTGTAATGAGATAAATAATAATGTATTATCTTTTGTATTTCAGAATTCCAAATATGGGGAACTTCATAACAAGATTCAAATCATCAGACATGGATTCCTCATTGTTAATTTCTACTTTTTAACCTTTAAAGGTAGGTGCAGACATTTATGGTGCCTTTAAAGAAATTACTATTAACTCATGGCGGTATTATTATCTGGCTTCGCCCTCGTAAACACCACAGAAGGCATACCTGATAAAAAGTATCCTATGTGTCATTAAGTAACATCTTCGCAAACTTATACATTTATAATAATACTATTTAATGCCGGTGGTTACGCATACATTAATCCCACGGGAATACAGACATATCGGAATAATAGGTAGCCTATAACCTATCCTAAGATATAATCTATTTCCTTTTTTAAATCTCATCCAAATCGGTTCCGTAGTTTCACCTTGAAAGCGTGACAGACAGCCTGAGTTATTTCTATATTTATTTTTCAAAGTCTACTGTAATCCGCAAATACGTTAACAAATTCCCTGGAAATAAGATACAGCTATACCAAATTTCATCAAATTTCGTTCGGCGCGAGCCCTGATTGAGACCTGATTCAGTTATAAGCATCTAAGCATACCAATTTTCATATATTTATAATGTTAGCAGGATACAATTTAATTTATATATATACTTAAATTTCATCATATTCTGCCTGTGACGTTTTACGACAACTAAAAAACATATTTAGCTTGTGACAGGAGTGAGCACTTGACCAATTTGTGATAGGTATAAGCTATTACTTTTGCTCAAATTACCATACATTTTGTATTCATGCTTATTATGCATTATAAAGGTAGTAACTAAAAGTTAAATCAAAACCCCAACTTTAACTAGTTTAATTTTATTATAAAATACCGGTCTCCTTAGCTATTCTTTCATCAATTTGGCAAAACACTCACAGCAATACTAAAGTGCTATCTTCATTATTGAGCCATTCAATTTGAATTAGCCAATATAATACAAAGAGTGTATAGAATTAGGCCATTATTTCAAACCCTATACATGCAGAATAGGTCCATGAATACAAACGAATGCAAGATGGCGGCCAACCGCGCGCGCTTTTTAGTTCCTTTTTCAAATTCAAATAGGCGGCCCTTGTGAAGGGGTGAACGGATCGTATTCCAGTTAGAAACACTGTGTCTAATTTGATCGCAGCTTTTAAAACGAATGAGAAATGTTGTGTCGGGAACTTGACACTGTTTTGTAAAGAATTTATTAAAAAAGTGATTTAAATTTTAACTATACCTAGATATCTATACTGAGATGTGTTTAGGACTCATTTTATAGTAAACTTTTTACGGGTTTTATAACGCTTTAGTTTGCTTAGGTACCTACATTTTCTAGCTACGTATACGATGGATATTTAGGAAATTAGGCAGATAATTGCGTATTTTACAACCCCTTCATAAATTCCAGGACTATAGTGATAGAAAAATTACTACGAAAATTCAATATGTCCATGTTTCGTATTATAAAATGTTTGTCTGTTACGCCTTCACGACCAAACCAGTGAACCGATTTTGATGAAACTTGGCAAGGATAGAGCAACTAGTAGGGAAAGGATATAAGCTGAGCTTCTTATCCAGATATGTGTTCCCGTGTGATTCACGTATGCGAAGCCGTGAGCAGAAACGAATAAGTCTAAGCCACTTGTCACTTAACTATTAAAATGTATGCATTTATATAAAATTATTTTAAAATGATTTTGGTATTGCCCCTACTTAGGCTAAGTGAGGGCGCTACTAATAGGTGAGTTACCGAGTTCGAATCTCTGGTCGCACAGTGTAATTCTGTTTGAAATTCTCAATGCGGCTTTTGAAATTGAACCCTTTACTTTTATTAGCGGAGCATTTTACCAACTATTACACAGCTATTTGTCCCACGAGAATCAAATCCACAACGTAGCACTACCTACTTAAACCAATACGTCAACTATGTAGTAGAAAAAGCTTTGATTCAAGGCTAACTAAACAAAAAGCCGAGTCAGCTAGACCAAGCAACTATAATAAGTATTGCAATCTATAAACCCTCTTTTCTCAGAACATTCACATACATTTTAAATACCTGAGCCTAATAAACTCATTTTCAACCGTACAAAGTAGAAATAAAATTAACGTTGCTTGTATTTTTTGCAGTTATCAAGAGTGATAGTCTGTGCAGCCAGGCGTGTGTTGCCAGCGGAAAGAATTAACGTGTTCACAGAATAGCGCATACAAATGCGGGCGTTGTCGATGTTACCAACTAATGGAAGCTTAAATTAATATTTTTAATGACTTTTGTGTTTGGGTTTTTATTTGTTCTGTTGTTGTGCCATAGTTATTATATATCTCAGTCGATGGTCGACGAATTATGTTAATAATATTGTATACTGTATTTTTTTTAAATTAATCAGCATTTACCAGTCCACTGCTATAGGACTCACTCAATCTTCTTCACAAAATTCGACGATTGAAAGTTAAATAAATATACAGTATGGTGATGCCAATCTCTTAAATCTCATTATTAAATTCACTTCCAATTCTTAGTGTTTGGTATGACATAAATTGAGAAAAATCTGCATTAGCACTACCTACTAAATATAAATGAAGTTTACTGGCATTCTAAAATGGAACTGGGTGCTTATTTAGAAACATTTGTTGTTGTTTTATGTCAAATTGAAACTTAATACCATAGTGTTAGTAAAATTTGAGTTGAAGATTTTTCAGAATACCAAAGCAGACCTATTTAATTAATATTTGCAGTTCGTATTTCAGAAAACTTAACCATCGTGAAGTTAAATCAAGCACTAATTATAATAAATTGAATAATGAACAATCTAATTAGGTATCTTGATTTCCGTTTCAGTAGCGGTCCTTAAAATTAACCGAGGTGTAATTTATCTAACCTGTACCTACATTTATAAATCTTCTCATGTATTGATATTGTTATTCTGTTTTAAAGATAAGGAGTGAAGACTTCGAAAGACGGCTGTTCACTCGGATTATCTTGGACCCAAAAGTCATCACACAAGAATCACTAACTCAATCAAGCTTATCAAACCACCTTATGAAGAATTCAGAAGCAACCAAACTCTGGAGTAATTCTCGAAGTTCTCCAGACGTACCTGGGCTTGGTAACTCCACCACCGTTGGCGGTGCGCATGCGCCAACGGGGGCAGAGTTCCTATACCTAGTTGCGAGTAACCTCATGAAGAACCAAGAAGCAAGCAAAAAGAAGAATACAAATGTTCTCCATATCTTTTTAATATTCTTGTGCACGTCTTGTTGTTTGTCGGCGCGCGTTGCTCTCCCTTGTATTGGTACCTATATATACACAAGTTTATGTGTTCGTGAACAGGCCAGCTCATACAAATATTTTATATGTACCTAACAAAATGAGTTGTTTTAGAACATAGAAGCTAGGTACCTTTTAACAAGTAAGATCGACGTGCATTTTCGTACATTACAATATTTAATTTTATGTTCTAATTTAAATTGTAATACACTCGATTTTTTAATGGCAAATAATCACAAAAATTTTAACTGACCGTCAAATACATATCAACTACTGTGATTGGCTGACTGCATTAGCAACAGCCAATTAGATTACTTAAAATAATTTTGATTTTGCTTCGTTGTTGATTGGTATTTCAGAAACCATGTGAAAGTCTGTTGATGTTTATTGACGAGTAACTGATAGTACCAGCTACTCTAGCGGTTAGCTGGTTCATTCTTCATCCTTCTTTCTATCCTGGCTATCCCATGATAAACCATGCTGGTTGCGGATATAGCTAGGATAGTGATGTGATGATGTACGATCGTTTGCAGACTATATGAATTAGGACTAATTAGAGTATGTTATTACTTATGTAATCTAACTTTTTTCTAATTGTGTTGCAATATTTTGCAATGTTGTTTCTGTAATTGTTTTAACCAAGTGTTAACCTACATCAATATGTTTAGATTTAAGATTGTAAAGGATTAGTGTAGCATAAATTAAAATAGTTTATGCATTCATTATTTACGTTTTATGTTTGTTTTTAAACGTGGACTGTGCAAGCATTGTGTAATAGAAAGGTTTGTTTATATTTTAGTAGATAGATAAATATATTTAAGAAGAAACTTATTTAAGAATTGATGAAACGTCCGAATTTCTGTAGCCATATCCAAATGATAAACAATGCTAGAAATTAAAGAAAATTCAAAATGGCATCTCAAAATTAATATAATATAAATACATATACTTACGGTCCTATTCATAAAAAAGTTGTCACTAAACGCTTAATACGCTCTGTAGTTGAAATACTTAGTAAGCAGTAGCGAATCCAGAAGGGTGCGTGGCTCAAGCCCACCATAATACATCCGAATTCTTCTGACAAATTTTAACGTGAACTTGATATTATCCCAATTAAAGATTTTCGCAAGCATTAGCCTAAGGTGCAATTGTAATCAATTATCCTTAACGAGTATTATGTTGACAAATTTTAAGTGTTAACTTTGGTATTAACGGCCGAAATAATTAGATAATTCTTCAATCAATTTTTTTTTTATTTTTCTTCTTTTTCTTATTCTTCTCTGTATGGATATAGGTATCTTTGTAAGTGATAATAGTAGTATAGTAACACTGACTACAATTAGTATTTAGTTACTTTGTGATTTATCAAATATCATAGTCGTTATTGTCTGTGAATTGTCTCCTCGTAATGCAACATAACATATATGTATCGAAGTATCAAGCTTTTATTTATTTATGTAAGAGGCGCATTGTAGCCTACTAGTTGGTATACTTGCTATTTCTAAGAATTCTCGAAAAAGGGTAGACAAATAAGTTACTATAGCACTACCAAATAAAATTATCATATTTCATTTTCTCAAAAACTTGTATTTTATTTTATAGAAATATAAAATAATTAACATAGTTTCCAAATAAATTACGTACCATGGACTGTATATTCTCGAATATTAAACATACCTATAATATTATTATTATCTATTGTATAAGCACAATTAAAATACAAACTAAAGTTATAAATAAAACAACCAAAATACTAACAAATCTTTAATTTAACAACATCTATTTTAATAAAAAATCATTTGTCCATTTTTTTTTTCATTTTATTTTTTACAAAAAGGGGGGATATTGGCGAAGCATTCTCTTCTTTTACATACATTCTACATGAATTACACTATCTCTGCGCAGTCGGATAATAAATATATATAATAATATATCTACATCTTTACAACTAGCTTCTAGAGGACTATGCTACCTAACTACTGTTCTAGATATCAATAATTAATGGAAATTGTAATGGTTCGCTTTAAACATGTACAAATTAAATACAAATAGATGGTCGGCTTAGTACAACGTGCCAAGACGCACGCATACAAACATAGACGCGTGCAAACAACGGTTTGGAACAACTTGGTTAAATTCGGCCAAAAGTTGTCGGTTGGCCGAATTCAAGTCCTAAATCGTTCTACACAGGCTTCTATGCGTAAATGCCTCTGGTTGACATATTCGTTATACTAAGCTGACCATTTGCTTATACCTATTTAATTTATTTATTCGTTTTAAAAGTATTTTTATGCCTTGCAAAAAGGACTGCTATTTTATATGTTCAATTCAGTACCAATATAGCTTTTTAATACGTTACATGTTAAAGCTACAGTTGTTTTACAAATTAGATAAATACAGGGAACAAGCTCCATAAAAGTCGCGAATCCTGATATTATGCGTATGCGCGGAGCTATTTAGGATCATTTTAGTTTTTAGACGAATGTTAGTTACGCTTTCGTTTTTGTTAAAGACTTCTCTCACAATAGAGATAACCTCTATATCGCGGTGTAAACCAACATTTAAACAACAAGCACAAAAAATACGCAGACTTAGAACAACTGTTTGGCAATCATACAATTGTTTGGCCCAGGATCAATCCCACAACACGCGCACAGGCAGTAGCCGAGTAAATCTAATCCATTGTGACATCCATGTAGTCAATTACTGCATTACTACCGCTGCACGTAAACGTTTATATTGTGAGTTCGTAAGGCCACCTGTATATATCTAATCTATGGCTATAATTGCTAAAAAGCAAAAGATTTTAAGTCATAATTACTTACGTAATACAAAAATATGACATTTTAATATGATATTTGAAGTATTATTGCTTTGCCGCAAATGTTAGATTCAATATTTAATTTTAATATTTCGTATTCATCGCATTTCGTCATTCGGCGTTCCGAACTGCGAATGGTTTTACCACTAGTGTTGCGCCACATTGCAGTGCGCTGACATTGACACTTGACAGTTCTGATTTCAGCAGATATGTTATGGTGACATTTAGATGTAATACCATAAGAACCAGATTGCGAGCTGCTGAGAATTTTTATGAGTCGACAATGTAATAACACATTTGTTAAACTAGGAATCAAACATAAGACTCCTGACTGTCAGTAACGCAAGGGCCGTAGACAAGCGGCATTACTTTTTTTATGATAGTCTAAGAACAAAGCAAATATTTTATATTTATAATTTAAGGTAAGTAAGCGGCTCTTAAAACAATATTTTATAGCCCATTCGCATTAATGAACGCCGAACAACTTTCATATTTCAGTCCAATAACTAATAGTTCTTGTATAGTTGTAAAATACCAATAATTCTAAGGCAAGTCGTTCACGTAACAGAAGGGTATAGCCATGTTCAATTTTAGGAAACAGCATCGATTATAAATCCTCAAAAAGTTAGGCAGAGATTACCCCATATTTCACCAGCTGTTTTAAGTTTCTTGTAAAGATTCATTGGCGTACTTTTCAGACTCAGTTCTACTACTGGAAACATCCTAAAGGAAGATTCAGGAATGATGGCGTCTTTGTGTAGTAAGTAGTTAAAATGGCCTAGAGGCGTTTGCATCACCATACAGACTTTAAAAAAAGAAGTCACAATGCGCATGGGACATAGGATCTTGGCTCTGTAGACTGTTACTGTCATACAGTATCTTCTTTAGAAGCTTAGCAGCCCTAATCACCATTATAAAACCAGCTTACATGTGTAGCTGTAACAATTGACAGGCTAATGAAAAAAGATGACCACAGGACACGGCTACGTCATACACTTTTTTATACTTTCTTGTCATTTCTACTGTTTGCAAATATAATATAATTTATTAGCTTATAACTATTAAAATATTGCTTTTATTATTTAGGTACACAATTAAGGCATTGCATTAAATGATAACGTGATTAGCGTATATAACTATGTTATTTGACCTGTCATTATTTAGAAATGTTCGTTTTGGCTATTATTATAACTAATTAATTGCTAGGTACAAAAGCTGTTAAATTAAATTAACATATATCACATACCAAGCAAATAAGATCCATTAAACGTACAAATTATTTTTATTTATTTGTTATTCTTGTTAGATACATTGTAAATCATCAATACAATTGAGTTTGTTATAATAACTGTTAAGAAAATCAACAGCTTTTGTAACCTGTTATTAACGATTAACAGTCAAGTTACGTTGTCGTTAAACGGTTATTAGCCATCACTAAAGATATATAATATTAGCGCCAAGCTAGAGTCGACCACGAAAAATAGTTCCATAGTTAAATTTTAACTGTGCATATCCATAGACACTAATGCCACTCCATCAAAACCATTGACATAGAAAGTGAATAATATTGTCTTATGTTTACGCGAATGTTATACATTGAAATTAAATCCGTATAAAGTATTTAATTTCAATATAGAAAGTGAATAAATGTATAATAGAATTGACAACTTTCACAAAAGAGCCTTAAACTAAACTGCCAACACCTCTCTTTCTTACATTTATTTATCCAGCATAAAAATGTAATAGCCATGTTATCATCTTATGGTTTACTTGTGTGTCTAAAAACATCTAATTTATCCATCTCATGCCTTGCCCAAATTTACTCCACAACTGCGTAGTAATTGCCGAGACACAGGGCAGGATTTCAGCAGAGGAAAAGCAGCTTACATTCTGATCCTTTACTTAGAATTTGACTGAAATTACATCGAAAGCTGAATATGCATTTCTTCAATCTCATACATTTTTTGCCTTTTCTAATTATTTTTTCCGGGAACCTCCAAACCTTTAAATCCGACCATGCTCTGACTATTTTCTGTCTTCTACCGGAACTATTTTTTCTGGCACTCTAGCTACCTACCACATACCTATTATCAAATATTAGATTATTAGGTATTATTACGGCTAACTCTTGTCAAAATCTTTAAAGAATTTATCAAAGTACCATGCATTTATTCAACGATATAAAACTAAATTTACGAAGACAATGTGACTTTGATTTCGGATTCTCGCCATTTGGTTCAATCAAGCATCAGTATTGGCTATAATGGATTAAGCACATTTGGTGCATATTTTGAGACTAAGCCAATTCACACTGTCACGACTGTAAGACCAGCCAGGTATACTGGTAATACACTCATCACTTAAGACTCGTTAATATCTGTCACAATTCTAGACACCATGCTGCTACAAAATTGCCAGAAAATTTCAGATAACACTGAATAATTGATATATTTGGAATCTACATAACATAATATTTACATCAAATTTGACAAGAGTATTGGCCTTTTTAAGCGTACTGTAAAACGTTCAAATCCGCCTATCAGTAGCGGTGGCGTCTGGGCTCAGTCCGAGTGCCTAGTGTGAGGGTGTTTACGTTAACGTAATCGACACGCTTATGACGTTCGGCGCTCTGATTGGCCCGCTCCAAGCTTTTAACCAATCAGAGAGCCAAGTGCGGTAAACGTTTCGATCGTGTTAACGTAAAAACAGCTCGCACTAGGCACCCTGACCACCTCGACTAAGGAATGTACCCTTTCTGATCGCAAACGACACCACTAATAGTCGCATGATCGTTTTTACCACAAGTATTCAATTACGATACCAAATATCTAAGAAAGGAATATAAAAAAATATCTCGACTATACCGACCTAATTATTTAGTATATATTTATCACCCGACATCGCTTATAATCAACAATATTTTTAATTCCGCTATGGTTATTCAAAGTTATCGTGTGTAATGTAGGTATATAAATATATTTTAGTATTTATATTACATTAGTATATGAGCTACCTATTTATATGTATATTACAGAAGGCTTAAGCGTTGTATACATTAGGGAGCCTCGATTTTAGAATTACGACACTTCGATTGCATTCGAATAATATTCGAATAGGGTAGTCGCCTATGTTTGATTTTGTGGATTATTTGACACTCAAGAGTCACAGTATCAAAATTTTGCCAAATAAGGGAGTAATGAATATTTTAAGTTTGTATATAATCAAAGGTAATGGGGATATCTCGCTATTTCTTTCGGACAGCTGCATTTAAATAGCGGTTACGTCACAGTTTGTATCGTGCATCCTTTTTCTGCTATTTGATTTTTACCAGATTTGAAACGCATGCAGCTTTTTACTTTAGATTTCAAAAAATCTTTTCTTTTTCGTGTTTGTGTAATGTAACTATTTGAATAAATAATAAAAATAATTTAGTCAACTACCCTTTTGTATTGGCAACACTATACATTAGTGCGTGTGTCTGCGTTCTTAGCTATTTGAAGCAATTGACGCGTTAAACGAAAGTTTATTCGAAAATTATTTTAATCCAATTATGCGCATTACTATTTTAATGTAACCTTGGCTTCCATGGATAATTAAATGGAGGCACCTTACGAGTGTATTTAAGATGTCAATGATGATGACGATGATATTATTGATAATTATCGTGATATTTATCAGGATTACTATAGTTTTATTTAACAGAAATTTAAAGTAGTATATTAGTAATAATGTTTATTCTGGAATGATTATAACTTAAAGATTAACTTTATTACAATTTATAAAACAAATAATAATTTTAATCCTATGAATTTTCAATGTTTCTCGACGGCTCTGAATAACCAGTATCCAAATAAATATATATTAAATAAATATCATGATAATTACTACCTATCTTTGCGAACCCTATTTATCTTCATACAACTATTTTCTCCAGCGAGTTGCCTTGGTACTAGTATTTATTTTTAATTCATCTATTAGTTACTCTATTGTGGAAAACAAAACATGTAGATATACTTAGAATTACAACATAGAAGAACATCAAAAATGTATGCGGTTTTTATTACTGTTTAAAAGTCACAGCCTTTTAATTACAGAATAGACAGAAAGACTGTCCAGGCGTAAACATAGAGTCGCGCTGATAGAGGTATACCGAATACCTATTTCTGCAACCAGCAATGCTATTCTGTAAGTTCTCACTTCTGAATCCACAGTGAAAACTTTATTACTATGATATACTTATTTGAAATGAGTTTTTGTACAGAATATCTATAATTTAATGCGGACGACATTAAGTTATGAAAACATTAAAAGATATTATTATTTCAATTCGTTTTATCGTATAATTTGTAGATTTTAAGTATACAGCTTATGGAAATGAAATTTATTATCGCATTTCGTTAAAAGTTCTTCCATTAGTAATTTTATTAAAATTTTCGGTTGCTGAAGGGCACATCAGTACAAGAATTTGTTAACAGATAGCAAACTGCTGTGATTGGCTTATCGAATTAGACAATAAAATTACTTGATTACGCACATTAGTTTGATTTTCAAACGTCGTTGATTGGCCTTTAGGAGACGTAAATGTCTGTTAATGGTTCAAATATCATTTTAGTGTCACGCGTCTAAAAATCTCTATTTTGGATAACATTTACTTGATTTTTTGACACAGACCATTAAGGCTTTTTAACTGTCATATAGTTTTGGATTTATGGATTACATTTTCAGATTGCGTATACAAAAGGATTAAAATATTTAATTTATCCCAAAGCAATTGACCCTGAGTTGTATATATTAGTGGTAAAAACTCATTGTTATGTTATATCAAAAAACAAATTGTGATGACTCTTTAAAAAAAACTAATTCATGCTAACTGACTTTCTCTGTAAATGTCCAAAGTTTTCTTTTAATTCGGCTAGAAGCAGTAGCAGTTACTTCTTCATATGACTTATTATAAAAACACGAATTATTAATGCTCGTAATTCGTTAGCATCCTTGCTAGTCAATTCGCATTTTCGTAAATTAAGAATAATTTCTTTTACCGAAGAGCCATTGCTTTCTATTGGAGCACACCCCGGACACTTCATTGGGGAAGCATCGGGTTAATTATAGTACGGCTGAATTTATTCAAGGACAACGCTATACGTAAGCAATACTTCTCGTTCGCGCACGAACGCTGACAACCGAATGACGTCGGCACTACAGTACTGCCAGCCGTACTGCTAGGTGAATAAGTGTCTCTTATTTAACTAGAAATTATTTTTCTTTGACTGAAGAGTCAATAGAGTTAACTGCAGTTTAAAAATAACTGGTCTGTATAATTTCTTAATCTATTGGAAGATTGAATAAGTAACTCTTAAAATAGGATTTCTGGGTATCATATTAAGCGTTATTGGAACTATGCTATATATTGCGCTCTGTATCCATATATTTCTATTTCGTTATTACTTTAAGGTTTGACCCCATTCAACTGTACAGCTGATATAATCTCGCTTTGAACCGAATTATAGCTTATTTAGGTTATTCAATTTGCTTGTTCGATTTTAGTGCGTTTTCTGTGGTCATTGGTGTGAATTTTTCGGTTACACACAGTCCGTTTTTGATAACTGTTGACTGTCGGTTATTATTTGGTTGGCCGTATTCTACCATCACTTCGACTAACTTTTTGTGCATTACTACAAAACCTCAGTTCTATGACCGATATTCAGTTACCATTGTTGTCAAATGCGGTCAAAATATTGGGCAACCGAATTTAGTGAAAAAAAATATTAATGGATAATAGTAAAATAATATATAATTAATAATAATGTGACTGAAAATTCGGTTAAAGCTATGTCGACTTTTAAAATAGTCGACGCTTTCTGGCATCGAATGGCATTTGATCACCCTGTATCTAACATCCTAAACCATTTTACCGAACACAGTGAAAACATTCATCGATGCTAACACATACAGCTAAATGGAGAGCAAGCCTTATTTAGTAATGTTTATTGAACTTGTTTATACCCAATAGTTTTCTTTCAGGACTAATCCTGATCTAGGTAGACAGCCTATAAAAAAAACGACTGCTTAGCAGCTCATATAAAGGAACTACAGAGACAAAAAAGTCTCAATGATATCATTCTATTGAGAATAAACATTTGGAGTTGTAAATTCAGTTTTTGTTCCTACTCTATGACACCCTCCTCGCTAAAATATATTTACAGGCAATTTTAAACGAAAGACATCAATGATGAAAATAATTATGCTTACACGGTCAAGTGACCAAAATACCTGACTTCTCATTAATTTTATTCATTACTTCTAGCTATTAAATAAGCCAAACCACAAAATAAATCATTACAGATGGCCGGCTTATAAACAACGTGCGAACAGACTCAATCACACATCAACGTATAGGTATGTACACATGGCGACATATCAAGTTAAACACCCTATATACGCATAACTACGCTACATACAAAATAGAGAATTGTCGGCAAGGGACAGTGCATAGTGGTGTCAATGTGATGGTAAGGATAGAGCGTCGCGTCCCGTTCAGCGTGAGTGAGACAAAATAATAATAATATAACGAACTCTCTCACACGATTCGCATCGTTCAACTTCTAATAGTTCAAACTCCAAACAGTCTAGGTTGATGTGTCACTGTGTGTACATACACCAAATTGGATTCGGTCGCTGGCCTTCTGTACTTCTATAATTTGTGGCAAGACAGTGCAAAGGATTATACATTTATATAAAGTACACGTTAGTGAATGCCAATGGCGGGATCGTAACCAGGACGATCTGGTTCCTTTCCCACCCTAGTCACGAATATCTACATTATATTGAAAGGTGCCCCCTTCCAAACTAAAATATTGGAAGTTACGTTTCCTATAGTAAGTTATTGACTGCTTAGATACGGTATGTTGTTATTTACTGAATTATTATTATTTTAAATTAACATTTAATCTTTATTCTGAGTGCACTAAAGGACGTAAAGGACATTGTAATAGTAAATTTACTGCAACAAATATTTAGGTCACAAATTACACAGATACAGAACCCACTTATGCATAGACGCGTGCTATAGTAGATGAGGATCGAGACGACCGAATACATGGACATCAGATCATTCAAAAATTTGATATTAACCCTACATAAATCGACATCGCTGTATACACGCGTATATGAGTTCGGTTTTTGCGCAGTCTTCTGTACACATGTATTCTGTATCGTAATGTTTTTACTTTGATCTAAATTTATTTTTGTGTTTCAATGTCGTTTACGACCTTATAACAAAGAGGTATCATTGCAATAACGTTAACCACCATATCAAACGTTACAAAACATCAGAATCACAATAACTAAGAACTGTAAAACAAATCGTTTATTCACAAAAACTCCCGAATCGTTACAAAAATATACAAAATAGAACAGAAATCTTGGCACCATTTCATACTTGCACAGAAACTTAAAACGGAAAATACGGAGCGGCGCGCACTTACGGAGTGACAAGCGACTATTGAAATATGAACCATAGAATAATGTCAATTATAAAAAGTTTATCTATGAAGCAGGCCTTGAACCCACGTCCTTGACAAACCACGTCGTCACTCAGCAAACTGAGCTATTCATGGTCCTATGTCAAGGATTGAAATCTCTGTTTTGCTTCTATGGCGACGCTATGTGCCATCTATCGTATAGTTATAGAACTATTTGATCAAGAAGCACATATAACGAATGTAACATTTGCTGTTAAAAATGAACACTGCCTCTAATAAATGTAGATTCATTTTATAAGCCTTTCCCATAATAAGGTGAGGTTTAATTATGTTCAGTTCCTGCTATATCGATATTTAAGCCATAAGGTTGGACATAATAAAATTTAGCTCTTACATGTGGATTATATAAATTACACATGTTAAACCACCACTGTTTAAATAAAATATCATAAATATTAAATAAATTTACAACGCATTTCATCAATCAATCAATCATCCAAATAAACTAAAATAATTACAGATATTTTCTATCATTTAAATCACTCATGTTAGATTAAATACGAGGGATGGCGAGACTTTTATCTTATAGATAAATTCTATCTGGAGGTTGTAGTACAAGCCCTTAGTATCGCTTATCCCGAATAAACTTGATAGATAAAAGTGGATTTAACCCCTTGCGTGCCGGTACCCAGATCTACACGAGACATGACGCTTTATTTACGTGTCTGAAGTACCCGCAGACAACAGGTTAACGCTTGTCCCGCTACTCCGTGAATGCCCGCAGCTCCTTACGATAACTCTGTAGTAATAATATTTGTAATAATGTATATAATATATTTACAAATGACTCATGTGATGATTACATGTCGCTTACAACACGCTTCTATAACGGCTATAAATATTCTCTTTTTTTTTGTTACTATTCCGTCGGTGTTACCTGTAAAGAAAATAAAATTCTGATAAAAATAGGAAAACACAACACAAAAAAATACAATCGTCAAAATGATGCTTAGGTTAATATATTTAGAAATGAAAGTTAGGTATATACTCGTAATATTCTGTAAAGTTTATGCAAGTGTTACAAATTGAAATTAAACTACTTTATTATTTTATCGTGTTGTTTTAGTTTAATAGAAGTAGCTTAAATATTTTAAATTTGTAATAATAGCGTTTTTATAATAAACATCGTATAAAGTAGTTTACTTTCAATGAGAGTTAAGATACCGCGCTGTCAGAATTATCCGACAGATAAAATTTAATAACACAGTGACCGAATTTGGAAAATTGAAACTGAACCTGGCACTTAAAAGTAAATCATGACAATTGAAATAGTGACAATGCAAAAAGGACAATAAGAAGAGAACAAATATTCTCCAGAAACATTCACTGAAAGGTAAAATGCCATGTTCCAAAGTCGATCGCCGTGGGAATGCAAAATCCAGCAGTGAAATGAAAAATAACTTTACTGCAGTTCAAAAAGAGGGGGATGAAATATTCTAAAAACACTTCTTATAAAGGTTATGTATATGACGTATACGTGATATATATGTACATACACAGACTCATGCCTTTTTATGCCCAAAAGGGCAGAGGTGCATTGCCCACAAATTCCGCCAAATATGTTTTAATTCCGACGTAAGTAAGTAATTTATATATAAAGCTTCTATTAATGACGTTATGGAAGCAGAGCACAAGCTTGAAGTCATGAAAGACTTCAATCGATACACTCTACATGACTTCAAGCTCTGAGTTGACAAAGATGTTTTTAATAGAAAAATCAAATAACATTATGTACCAATCGGAAATCTAATACGACACCTCAAGATTGCACGAAAATATAATAGCAAGTTTATGGTGTCCATGAAGCAGGCGATGTCAGAGACATTATGTCCTCCAGACCAAATTACGGTCATGGCGGCCAATTTTCACGTAGACAGCGCTGAAGATAGAGAGATGAGGCTCAGGACCAACGGCTTTCCGTACTTTCTGAAGCATGGGGGACACCACCAACATCCTAACTCAGAGCTGCTGTTGAGAATTTTTTGTGTAAAATCCAAATAACATTTTATGCCAACAAAAAATTGACACAAAATATTTCACGCATCGAATTCCAGACCTCATGCAGAGCAGACGTATTCATTAACACTGCGCCACTGAGGCAGTTAAGGGATATATAATTATAATGATAAACGGGGCGTAATTATTACAGCGTGACTGGTTAAAAGAAGGACATATTTAAAGACAGAGCAAATCCTAATCTAAAAAATAATATATAATAAAGAAACACAAAATGACAACGAAACTTAAATGTAAATGTTGTAATAACATAATATTGTCTTACATTTAGGCGAATGTTATACATTGAATTGCTTCTTTTTTTCAAAAATAAACTTATTCGAGTTAGGTTACAAGGTAAAAACACTTAAATTTAAGTCAAAGTTACACTAAATTTTTCTGTGAATTTATATTTACTGCCACGTTTAGCAAAGCAAGGGTGTAGAAGAACGGGCAAGAAACTCATGGCCAATCATTTTAATCACCAATTTAAATTTTCAAATTTTATTTCAATGTTTTGCTCATATATATGTTCATTCGCCTAAACGTAAGACATTTGAACGCGTTGTCTATATTAAAACATTTTTCAAATATGTAATAAAAGCGTTTTAAAATAAACAACGCAATAAAATCCGTATAAAATAGTTGAATTACAATTGCAATAACTGGGTATATAGATTCCCTGAAACCGCCCAGACTAGAGCAGTAAATTGTCTGTCAAGCGAGTCTCGCGACAACACGAATGACTTGACGATAAGGCAGCGAGGCGCGGGAGATATGGTATGTATTCTCTTTATACTTCAATAACTATAAACAAATATATTTAAAATATTAAATAAAATAAACTACTAAATAAAATTACAAATATAACTAATAAAATTACAAAAATAATATTGTCTTCTGTTTACGCGAATTTTATTCATTGAAATTAAACTACTATATACGGATTTTATCGCGTTGTTTATTTAACACTGTATTACAAAATTTTGAAACTATTACACTACTACTACTATTGATTTTATTTTACTAATTTATAAACTAATAAAATGATTTAAACTATTAAATCTATTTATTTTTGGTTTACACTTTCCCCGATGTTTCGGTTGCTTTTCAGCAGCCATGGTCACGGGGAGACACAACAATAACCCAAAAATTTTACATAAAAATAAATAATGTATTGAATTCGATCACAAACAAAATTCACTTAGGTCACTAAGTAACACTTCTGAACGTCAAAAGTTATTGATAAGTGAGTTTAAATATTAAAGTCCTACTTGTCTACGCTAATATTTTAAAGAGATTTGTTTCTAATGAATTTTCTCATAACCTACTGAAAGGATTTTAAAAATTCTTACTCTGTTAGAAAGCTACTTTATCCAGGAGTAACACAGGCCATTAACATCACGTTACGGGCCAAGGGAGCGGAGTAGCAATCATAGACGTGGGTAAAACCGCTAGGGAGGCTAATTATTATACGTGAAATTCCTCAAAAAGGGTCTTGAGTCTTCAATATATCCCTCGTTTAACTAGTTATGTTGTATATGTGATGATATAAGTGACGTATATATAGTGTCATGTACCTATGTAGGTCTACAAGCGGGCGAGTGGAGATCCCTGTCGGCCCCCCCGGCGAAGCTGATGTTGAGCAACATGGCCTCAAAGGGGTCGCTGCGCATGCGCTGCTGGTTGGCCTGCGCCGCGGAGCCACTGTCGCGTACCACCCGGGACTCTTCCTTGCCGTCCTGGGACACAATGAGGATTATACAGTATAATAATTAACGAAAGGCGTTCATTTTTACCGTTAATATTATTGCGTTCATATATGCAAAAGATATTAAAATTGATTTTATTAATAAATGAAACCTTAAAAATAAAATAAAGAAAATAATAAACGAATTCGTAAAAGGAAGGAATTGTGCACATATATTTGAATAGCGCATATACACCAAGTATTTTGCGCTAACGGAACGTATATCATACGCGTTAAGAAAAAAATATTTTTTACTTGGTATGTTTTTTTTATATAGTAGAATATACATTAACGGTATAAAGGGAACGCCTTTCGTTTATTAACATACTGTATAATGTAAGGATTTAGAATCTTCTATATTATAACCCCACTGTATTATTATAAAAAGTAAGTGGATTTGTTGGTTTGGCTTCACGCAGCAAGGAATTAACGTGATTTTTGCGTCGGAAGGGGATTGCCCTATAACGTGGGACCTAAATTCATAGCTGGCGAAATGTGGGTGCCATACACCTCTGCCTACAACCTTTTATAGGCGTGAGACTATGTATGTATCTAAATATGTAATTAAAGGTTTTTCAAATAATAATACATCCTGTTTTTAAATTTTTATTTTTTTGTTGATTCATATTTCAAATATTTAAAAGGTTTAAATAAAGTATAATAAAGACATATTTATTTACTAATAAATCTTTACAATTACATCTAAACACTAACACATAAAGTACACGTATAGATATTTTCAGTTTAATTAATTTATATTATAATAACTTTTATAATAAAGTAAATTTATTAAAAGAAAAGTAAAAAGTTAATAATAACTTAAATATCCAGCATTATTTAACAAATTTTATTTACAGATTGCAAATAAATGCTCGGTTTGATTTTATGACAAAGTTTAAAGTAATTAAAATTAAGTTCTTACAGCGAAATAATTTAATTTGTAAATTTTAGTAATTTGGAATAATAGCATATTTATGATAATTAAGAGTATCATAAATCTGCTATTATCCTATGTTTTTAAATACATATATTAATTTTCAAACTCTATTTGCCAAATTAACTAAAAAAATGTTTCATAAAAGAAAGTGTATCATCGACTATTATCTCAAGATGTTTGCAAGCATAATTAAACTTGTTTATTGGGGTTTGAAACCGGACACTTGTGGGCATAACGTGATGCTGTAATAATACTTTTCCGTCTTGCCAGAATTTACCGTTAGTAAATATTTATATAACCTATTATTTATAATGATCGTTCCGTACAGTTCGTTGCTGGATCAAGCGACTGCTTGTACTATGATGACTATCCTCGTACTTTATTTTGCTGCGTTTAAAAAGAAAATACATAGGGCGTCAATATTAATCAAAATTAGCATCGGCCCTATTATACTTCCTTGGAAATACCAAAACTAGTACATTCTCATATTTGCTCGTGGTATCATCAATTTTAACATTTCTAACGCATTTGTACTGCTCGATAAAGTAATCTGCAAAGGATTACAATTGCGTACCCAGTATACCTAACTATCAATTTTGTTAAGAAGTATAGAAATGGATACAGCATCAAACGCATTGGCTAGATCAAAAAGAAATCTAAAGCATGAAGACTCTTGCCGTATTTCTCTGTGATATAATTTAGCCAGGCTATGCATCGCATCGACTGAACAACATCAACATCGAATTTTAGTCTTGTGCGGGGATCGAACCAACAACCTAGGCGCAGAATAGTGGCGAGGCGACCACTTCAACCACAACGCCGTCCGTGCTGTCATTCAGATTGAGATTTTTTGTGCTATGATATAAATTGTATCTAAGCATTCATCAGAGGATCTCCCGCCAAATAAATAACCAGTACTCTGTAAGAACTAATTTATAACCACCAGTTTAGCCTATATTGAAAAATACAAAAGCTGTCAATATTCTTATACGTGTAGCTGAAAAATAAAGAAAAGTAAATCCACTTTCTATATAGGACATTTTTGTAAGTATGTTTAATTAATTATGTAAACCGAAGAGATATTATCTGCAGACCTAGACCGCAAATTACTTTTAATCTGATACAGATATTTCTCTAATTAATTTAATATCCATTAGATCAAACTACTACAATATATTTATTTATTTATTTATAACAATCTTACCTACACTATCATTACAGATCTATGATCCAATGCGACAGAGTGGCTACTAAATCCTAAATCTACACATTATACCTGGTTAAAAAATATCTTAATCTAAATAACTTATTACATATAGTGTAACTTTTGCGAATTCACTCAAGTTGCAGCACAATACATCAACCCTCCCGTGAACCTCATTCACCACGCGTATGGCTCTAGTGAGAGGAGTTCTCGCCAGTAGGTTGGTCCTGGCTGCAGGCACAGCAAGCAGGGGCGGGCGCCGCCGCCTCCACACGTACCGGTCGGGCACGCACAGCTGTAGGTGTCGCAGCACTCCCGGGTTATGCGCCAGGCCACGTAGTAGTTTCACCACATACGCTACGAGCGAAAACTCCCGTCGTACTCTTAGAGTGTTATACCCTACCATACCCAGAACAAATAGTGTAGGGTACATCAATGGGTATAATGGATATACCCCATACAGCTTGTAATACAAGTGTCTCGTGAACTTATTTTGGATACGTTCCAACATAACACTATAT
Source organism: Catocala nupta (assembly GCA_963675205.1). Classification (NCBI taxonomy): domain Eukaryota; kingdom Metazoa; phylum Arthropoda; class Insecta; order Lepidoptera; family Erebidae; genus Catocala; species Catocala nupta. The sequence continues at coordinate 28,341,757 of OY776093.1, forward strand.
TTCGCCTCATGAGGAGCCCAAATGAATGCGCTATGTTCGAGGTGACTTCTGACTAATGCGTCATATAGTACCCTTAGTGTCGTCATGTTAGTGAATCCCTGGGACTGCCTGAGTACGAAACCTAGGTTTCTGTATGCCTTCTTACATATCCTATTGATATGCTCACGGAAGGTTAGTTCCTGAGAGAAGACTACCACTAAGTCTCGTACCTGAGACACTCGTTGCATCGGCACATCCTCAACCTTGTACTGATATCTCAAGGGAGTTCGTGCGCGAGTGAACGACATCACCGAACATTTAGCAACATTAAAATGCAGTTTGTTGTCATTGCTCCATTCGACCACTCTGTCAATGTCTTCCTGTAGGCGTTCACAATCTGAGTGATCCCGAACCTCGAGCAGCAATTTCAGGTCATCCGCAAACAATAAACAAGTCCCATGTCTGACGACTTCCGGCAAGTCATTTATCATTACAATAAATTCGAGAGGCCCTACATTGCTGCCCTGGCTCACGCCCGATCTCGTGTAATACGGTTGAGATACACAGCCATTATAGTCGACATATTGCTGGCGATCCTTCATATAGCTAGCGAAGAACTGTAGCAGAGGTAGTGTACATCCAATTTTCGCGAGCTTCCTTAACAAGATGTCATTATCCACCGTATCGAACGCCTTTTTAAAATCGAAGTACGCAGCATCTACCTGTACCCCCGAGTCTACTGCAGGCACCACCTGTACCATAAAGTTAATAAGGTTTGTAGCAGTGCTGCGTCCAGGTCGGAACCCATGTTGTGCATCTGACAGACGCGCACGCATTTGTTCCTGAACGGAGCGCTGAATAGCCGACTCGAGCACTTTGGCAGGCGTGGAGAGTACAGCCACCGGTCTATAATTACAGGTATCTGAACTTGGTTTTCCTTTAGGAACCGGAACAACGCGCGTGATTTTCCACCTTTGAGGGAACGTGGCTTGTTGTAAACATGCATTAAAAATGTGAAGTAATGGCTCCGCCAGTACCCTCCCGCAGTCTCGGAACAGAAACGCTGGTATCCCGTCTGGGCCAGACGAACGTTTTGGCTTGAGATTCCCAAGCGCCTGCTGAACTTCCGCGAGACTCAGCGTCTCAATGTGTACTCGTGCACTGGTCGCGCCGACCTCCGCCGCCGCCGCGCACGCGTCCAGTTTGGGTGGCTCCGGCTTTGGGGATTCTGTTTTCTTTCTATAGTCTTCACACGTAGAGGTCGCGGTTCTGTATGTCTTGGATGCGTGACCGTACTGCTGGCACTTGAAGTATCTAAACACCAGAGTGAAGATTCTGACCGGATAGGAAGTCAAGTTAATAAATATTCTGATGTGTGCTAAGTATTAAAATTACTTTTGCCATCTATGACCACATTCTGCCTAATTTATATAAATTGTTGTTTTTTTAAGTTATATATGCATATTTTTACCTACATGCACCGAAAACATACAGGCTCTGTGAGAATACCAGCGTTGTGATTGCACTGAAACATTGCTGAGGCTGGACTATATTTGTTTTTTTATATTGATTATGTTTCCTGGTACCTTATAAGAAACGCCGGCCATAAAAACTAGTTAGGTACTTTATGGGAACGAAGTAAAACCAACGATGGCTATTAGCAGACTGCTTTATCAACGTGTTAACACGGGTGTGGGGACGCAGCCTGCGCACACAAGCGCATCAATAGTTACATATAACTTGCCGATCCACTGTTTACATAGTAAAGACTACAAATATAATGTATATTTGTTTAACATATATTCTATCTATGATACTCTTGTACCTCCGTCTTTAGAGTGTATTAAAAACATTCTAAAAATAAAACTCCATTAAATACAGTAGAACTGGGGAAACATTATTAGGAGATCCCAATAATGTTTCCCCGAAAGCGATTCGGATAGTTGGAGTTCGGATAATTTGAGTTCTACTCAGACTTATCTGAGTCACGTTCCCATAATGCGTTAATATTAATTATTAGCGTTGGTTTTCATTAGTCAGTGTTTCAATGACTATATATACAGTGAATACATTGCCAAAATAAGCTCTATTTCTTGAAAATATGTAATGTAGGCACTTATACATCAACGTACAATTACAATAACGTATATCAACGTACATATACTTTTTCGAATCCATTTATCCGAATGGGGTCTGGTCCCAATTGATTCGGATAAGTAGAGTTCCACTGTAATAACTTATAAAATCTTAAAATATTAATTAATAGCCACTTATTTGCGACGTTGCCATTTACGGCATGCCTCATGGCATAAGCCCTCTTACGGCCGTTGTTAATAATCAATATCAATCCAAATTAAACAATGTTAGATTGAAATGTCAATCCTTTTTATGTTTATTGATTGCCAATAACCAATCCAATCTTTGGGTTTGTTATTTAAAAAGTAATTCCATCTTTGAGAGGACGGATTACGAAAAAATATTAAACTCTGTTCGATGACAATTGTTATATGACAGTTTAGGCTTGCCAATAACATATCCGACCATTATGACATTTGGTTCGATCGGTGTAATCAATCGCAGATTACAATCCAAGCATATTCTAGGATCATAAATCTTTGGGATAGATCACAAGTGTCGGTATCTTTTAGTTATAGTAAAATGAGTGATTTGGAGAAGCTTGCTGAGTTCAGTTCAGGATACTGATAGCGATACCGAAAATAGCCTAAGCACTTCATCTAAAAGAATTAGAAGGGTTAACTACATGTACAGCCTTGATGATGCTGAATTCATCTTTAGATTTCGGTGCTCAAAAGCTACTTTATAATCACTTTTAATAAAACTGACAATGTTTATCCGCGTAACATCCACAAGGTAAATTAATTTCCGACCTGATTTTATAAAAATTGTATACACTAGAAAGTTATTTTTATAATACTTAGTATTTTGTTGTGATCTAAACACAAGAAATAAATTATTTGATATTGGTTACTAAATCATGTAAGGGACTTATTTCAATCACAGAACTTCACACCGCGTTTATAATTTTTTTTATTGATTAAATTAGAGCTGTTGCAATAGACATGATGACAGGGTTAAAAATAAGTGATTCTTATTAGTCCATCTTTTAGATTAGCACAAAATATTGGACACCTATTTTTTGATTTAACAAAACAATTAAAATTTACTTTGATATAACGCATTAAGTCCGAGGGCTTGTGACGTCACACTTTTGTAAAATTTGTACCGAACAGCGACGCAACACGAAATTTAAACGCGTTGTATCTTCGTTGTTATTAGTTTGTGAAACAAAAGAAAAATACGTGTGCAATATTTTTTGCTAATCTAAAAGACTGACTAAATCTTTTTTTTAGTCATCATGCCTATAACAACCAAGTACACTAATTCAGATATTAACATTAAATAAATTTAAGATAGCTTTTCATAAAAAGCATTAATCACAACTTGCAAGTCGTCAGCACAAATATCACAGTCCGGGTTGGCTTCCACGAGAGTATTAAGTGCGGAGTACACGCGGCACCGGTATGTAGCCCGCGCCACTGTGGGGCACGTGGGCACAGCGACCAGTCTGTCTTCGGGCTCGCAAAAAATTGTTCCAGGAAATAAATTAAATCGAACCGCGAAATCAGACCGCGACATACTTTTAACATGTATTATGTAGGAATTTTTACTTGTAGGAAGTACCAGCAGAAGTGGAGCTGCCGACAACAGACATTATCGAAAATGAAAACAACGTGGAAGTTCAAGATATCAGAGAAAAAGAAACACGGATAAACAATTAATTTTTAATTTACAAATTTATAATCGATCTATATTTGTTTTATTACATAATTATAAAGCTCGTAAAAAGAACGCACTCATAACATGACATAGTAATTACCCAATTTAAGAACAAAACATATGTTCATGTCATTGAAATTAAACTACTATATACGGATTTTATCGCGTTGTTTATTTAACACTCTATTACATAATTTTGAAACTGTTACACTACTATACTATACTATTAAACTTTACTAATTTTAAGCTAATTAAATTATTAACAAGAAACACCTGGACGCCGAGCTTCAACATGTCAAGCAAGTACTGCAAGACAACAAGCTCCAACAGCCACGCCGCTGTCACAGATCCCGAGAAAAGCCAGCCACAGTCGAGCGCCAGCCTGCTATACTGCCTTATGTAAGGGGTGTCACTGACAAGATTGGCTACATCTTGAAGCGAGCTTCAATCAACACATACTTCAAGCCGCCAACGAAGATAAGTCAATTTTTACCATCCGTCAAGTGCCAATTACCTTTACAAGATGCAGGGGTCTATAAAATAGATTGTGACTGCGGACTCTCATACATTGGTCAAACCAAGAGAAGCATAGGCCCCCGCATAAAAGAACACATAGCTGGCGTTAAACACAAACGCTCGTTGAAGTCTGCTGTGTGTGAACATGTACAACAGGGGACCAACCACTACCTGAGATTTGACAAACCACAGATTCTCGCTAAAGAACACCGATTCCTACCAAGGATGCTTCGCGAGGCTATTGAGATCAAAAAACATCCAAATTTCAATAGAGAAGATGGTTGGAATGTACCACCAGCTTGGGATCCAGTACTTCAAATAGTCAAACCCAAGAAGAAACAAACCACAGCTAGACTTCATGATACTTTGAGCTCATTCTGCGTAAATAGAAACACCAATAACTAAATTATGTTCGGGTACTTTGAAATAACTACACTGGAACATTGAGACAACTACCATCTTAGTCTCCCCGTGACCATGGCTGCTGAAAAGCAACCGAAACGTCGGGGAAAGTGTAAACTTTAAAACAAATAGATTTGATAGTTTTAATAATTTAATTAGCTTAAAATTAGTAAAGTTTAATAGTATAGTATAGTAGTGTAACAGTTTCAAAATTATGTAATAGAGTGTTAAATAAACAACGCGATAAAATCCGTATATAGTAGTTTAATTTCAATGAATAACATTCGCGTAAACAGAAGACAATATTATATGTTCATGTCATCAATTTATAATGTTACGTGCTAGGTTCGAGGGATAAGAATGTAAAACAATATTACCGATTAAAACGTTTTATTCTAGCACACAATTAAATTTAAAACACAACAAACACTATACTACACTTTTCCACTGTAACTGCTTCTAACTCCGTAGTATTTTCGCTTCCGTTCGCTTCGATGAATACTTGACCGCTTACGATTGTAAACTGACCGGGCGAGCGCTGGCCATCAACAGCCTGGGCCTGTCTTGGTGGTGGTCGTCGCCGCCTGCTAATACAGGCGGGTCACTGGGGTAGGCCCGTGCGGGCGCGTTGGTCAGTCCGGGTTGTCAGAGCCGGTGGGTAGCGCAACTAGCGAGGTTCACCCGCGGGCGACCAGCGTGCCAGCAGCGCTTGGGTCGTGTCCGATGAGTCCCTCCTGCGCTTGGCGAGGTCGAGCTCCTCGGGAAGAGTTTCCCAGGGTGCGCCCGTCAGCCAGCGTCAGGGGGGGCGTTGATGTAGGTCCGGTGGGGGTTTCCACGGAGACGAGATCACGCGGCAAGGCCATTCTGTCCGGCGGTCGCCGATGGTAAGGCGCAAGCTCCCGCAGATGGCGGGCTTGCGATCCGTCGGCGCGCACGAACAGATTGGTGCTCAAGCCTCTCACGAAGTCGTCCAAGCTCTCCATGCACAGGTCCCTGGAGATCGTCCTGTTCGGCACGAAGCGAGGGGCGTCGGCGATGGTGCGGAGCGCGAGCGACTGCTGCGCACGCAACCGGCGGCGGTTCGTCTAAGAGGTGAGCGCGAACCAGGCCGGGGCAGCGTAGGTGAGTCGGCTGCGGATGTACGCCTTGTACACGCCGAGCTTTGCGCAGAGCGGCAGTTGGAACGATAGCACGGGTCGCAGGAGGGCGCGCGCGGTGCGCGTTTGGACGTCTACGTTGTTGACATGAGGCTGCATGGAGACGGCGCGGTCAATGGTCACGCCGAGGTATTTCACCGTCGCGGACCACTCAATGTTCTCTCCCATGAGCTTGAACTGTGGTAGGGTTATGCTGCCCATGGAGATCGCCTGAGTCTTCGCCACGTTGACCGTCAGTCTCCAGTCCCTCAGCCAGCTGGGAAGTGCGTCTAGGGTGCGCTGTATCTTGGTCACCATTCATCGATGTCGAGATGTAGGCGGCGTCGTCGGCGTACAGCGCGAGCTTGACGCCGTCGGTGACGGGGATGTCGTCCGTGTACCAAGAGTAGCACATGGGAGAAAGGCAACTTTCCTGAGGCACACCGGCGCGGATGGGCCGCTCTGTAGACAGGGCGCTTTCAACCGCCACTTGGAAGCGTCTGTCTTGCAGGAAGGTGGCCACGATCCTAACTACTCGACGGGTAGTAGTGGATGTGGACAGCTTGTACAGCAAGCCGGTGTGCCATACGCGATTGAACGCTTTCTCCATATCGAGGAATACTGCGACGGCACGCTCGCGTTTGTTGCGAGCTACCGCGATGTCGTGCAGTACCCTCGCGAGCTGGTGGGTCGTGGAGTGTTCGGCGCGGAAGCCGAACTGTTCGTCGCGTGGCTGAAGGTGTGGCATCATATGCAGCAGTAGCAGTTTCTCGAACGGCTTCGATGTCGTCGAGAGGAGCGTGATGAGTCGATAGCTTCCCGGCAGCAGGATGTTCTTCCCCGGTTTTGGGAGCATGATGACTGCCTAGTCGCCATGCGGAGGGAAAGTGTCCGGTACGGAGGATGCCATTGAAGAGACGCGTCAGCGTTGCGATTGCTCGTGGAGGTAGGTGACTCAGAGCTTCGTTGGCTACCCGGTCAGGTCCGGGGGCTTTTCGGAGGGGCGTTCGGCGAATCATCCGCTGGACTTGGCCTGGGGAGACAACGATGGGATCCTCTGTCGGGGCTATCGGCTGTTCGAAGTAAGACTTCAGCTTCCTCTCGACCTCTGCTACATGCTGCATGTTGACAGCAGGGTTGGGCTGGAACTGCGCTTCCAGGGAGTCAGCGAATATCTCCGCTCGGTCCTTGGCACGGTAACGTGGGGTTCCGTCACCGGCCAGTAGGGGCCTAATCGGAGATAGCTTCCCGGAGAATTGGCGGCACAGGCGGTGTATGCCCGATCAGTCTTCACTAGCTTACTCAATGGTGCGTTGCCAGGACGCCGCCGCGATTGTTGCCAACGCAGCAGAGATCTTCGCAGCCAGAGTGCTCAGCTGGGACTTCATGGTCGGACATCGGGAGCGCTGCCTGCTGCTTCCTTTCGCTCATCGCCAGGATGAGGGAAGGAAACTGGAAAGGCCTCCTTGCGGTCGCGGCGTCGAGCTTCAACTCTCGGAGTGCGGATTGTAGGGCCGCGCTGAGATCGGTCGCAAGCCTTTCGACATCAGCGAGTGTCTCCACAGGGAAGGAGGGCGAGTGCTCAGCCATATAGTCGGCGAAGATCCGCCAATCTTGGCGTGATCGAGGGGGTAGTTGAGTCGTTTGCGGGATGTCATCCAGAGTCAGACACACCGGCTGGTAATCTGAGATGAGGTGGTCGTCCCGGACGTCTAAATATACAGCCGCGTCGATGCCGTGGGTGACGGCTATATCTATGACGTCCGGTGTGTAGACTGCACAGTACGGGTAGTGCGTCGGGACCTCTGGTCCTACAACCTCGTATCCGTGTCGGTCTGCATCATCCAGGAGGCGGCGGCCATCTGGGCAGATGGTATTGGAGTTCCACCGTTGAAGTCGCCGGCGACGATCGTGGGTAGTGGCGAGTCCAAAAATGTATGGACATCAGCTACTACGAGTCGCTGTCGCGGCGGCTTATAGAACGCGTACACACGGGTGGGCTGGCATCCGATGCAGACCTCTACACCGAGGGCGTACGCGGACTGTAGAGCTGGTATTGGCAGCGCTTGGTGGACGACTCTCCTCTTGACCAGGACTGCTAGGCCCCTGTAAGCAGTCCCTGTCGGTGAGCGTTGGTCCTCCCGGTAGACATGGTATCCGCTCATCTTCCATTTGTCTACTAGTTTAAGGTGTGTCTCGCTGAGTAGAGCTACATCCACTTGCCGCTGAGCTAGCAGCAGTTTCAATAGCCTGGTCTTCTCTGGTGATATCCCGTCGGCGTTCCAAAAGAGCATGCGCAGACTATGCAGATCCAGGATTGCATAGTTCTGCCATGCATTTCAGGATCAGAGGGATGGGATCCTTCTTCTCAGAGTGCCGATGACGCTGGTAAATCTTGGGTCCAGATTGACCGTTGCCGGCTGGACTGTTGGTGGTGGCCGGGCCGACCGCTTCGCCTTCGTCTCCTCGTGAGGGGCAGCGACCACGGTGGCCTTCCTGGTCTCATCCTTTCTAACAGCGGCCGCCTGCTCGGTCTGCTGTATCTGGAGCTTCGCTCTTTTCTTTCTGTTACGTCGCCTCTTGCGACGCGCACGCTCCTGGGGCGCATTTGCGGCTGCCATGAGTGAGCCAGGGGCGTTGCCGGCTTCGACGGCTGCGGGCTTCGGGCATGGTTGTTGTGGTGCGCGCGACTGTACCGGCCTTCCGGTTCCGGGTCTCCCGCTTAAATACCGGGCAGGTGGCGTTACTGGCGGTATGCGCACCGCCACAGTTGGCGCAAGTGGGCGGCTCGTCCAGGGGGCGCAGGCAGTCCTTCGCGGCGTGGGCTTCCCCGCATCGTACACAGGAAAGCGGCCTGTGGCAGTTGTGTGACGAATGCCGGAACTGTTGGCACCGGTGACATTGCGCGGGCCCCTTTTTCCCGCGCCTAGCTTCGATGATTACACCGGGCATACAAAGAAGCTCAGTCACTTCATAGATGCCCGGTGTAAGGTTGGCGGTGCTTGCTAGCTGTGCGGAATATAGGCAGCCGGGTCGACCTTCACGTGCTCGGATGGGGTGCACGTGCTCAGGCTTGTAACCGAGCTCGGTGAGCTCCCGCTCGATTTCCTGTGGCGGTGTGTTGGCCGGGAGGCCACGGATAGCCACCTTGAGGCTGCGCTCGGCGGGGAGGGAGTATGAGAACCAGGAGATCTTCTCCTTCGTCTCCAGGGAGTAGAGGTACCGCTGGATGGTACGGTACTCCTGGTCCGACTTGGGGATAAAGCGGACTCCTTTTCCGAAAGGGCGGCCGTTCGGCGCGTGCCCGAGAGCATTTTTTAGCTCCCGGAAGTGCTTCGGCCAATCTGGGAGTACTTCTACTACTAGAGGCGGGTAGCGGGGGAAAGGCTACTTCTTCCCAGGAGCAGCATCGGTGGTGGTTGTGGCAGCAGAAGTGGGAGCAGTAGCGGCGGCTACGGCGGCAGTATTTCCGGTTGCGACACCAAGAGCGGTGACGGCATGTCCGGCAGTAGTGGTAGCGACGGTGGCAGTTTGGTTACCTGCTGCGGCGGTACCGTACGAGGGTCCCGTGGTCTCCATCGGAGATCCACTCGTACTTGGTGGCAAGCTAAACGGCGGCGTTGTAAACAGCGCGCGCCGTTTTTCTTGTTGCGGCGGTGATGGGAACCGGTGCGGCGCAACCGTGGTTGGTGGGGCGGGAAAGCGCGGTGGGGGCGCCGTCGTCTACACCCTCTGTGGCAGTGGAAGTGCTGTTCGAGAGGGCACAGCGAGGGACAGCGCTTGTCGCGTGGCAGGCACGGCAGCGGCAGTTGGCCGCGTTGTCGTGGGCCAAACTGGGGCGGGGACGTTCAGGAGCGCTCCGGGTGTTGGTGGTGACGCCGGCCGCGAGAGCGAGGGGAGACTAAAGAACTCCTCTCCAGCTCCCGGTGGCGGCGTTGAGGCGGCTGATGATGTCGGCGTAGGTTGTATCGGAAGCGGTGGCTGGGTTCCGCGTGCGGGCGGCTCGGTCCGCTGCCACCACACGGTCCAGCGCGGATAACGCAGCACCGCGGGAGCGAACGAACATCCGCTTGGCCACACCGGTCGATGTCGGCGGCAGCGGGCGAGTGGTCAGACGAGGGGGTGGGTAGTGAGGCGGGGACGGACGCGGCATTTTGTGTCAGGCGTCCCCGTCAAAAGCTTGTGGCATCACGCCGTCGGCGGTATCTAGGCACCAAACCGGTACCCTCCGGTACAAAGCACCCACTGAACCGGCCCGCCGGGGCGCGCCGCCGGTGGCAGACCGGGGGCCGAGGACAGCAGTGTACCCCGCGTTATCCGGAAGGACCGATTTGTACGCGTTATTTAAAAGTCAATTAAATAGCGTTTGTTGGTCGCGCGAAGAACCGATCGACCGATAACCGCTTGTGGAACTTTCCACAAACCGTTACACGTGCCGCCGCGCTCCGGTCAAGGACACGCGGCGGCGCGCGGTGGTGGCGCGGGGCGCGGGCGCGGCGCGTGAGCGATGTTGTTGTTGAAGTGCGGTCGGCGGCGATACATAATGTAGGAATGACACGTCCTCTCGCGATCGCGCGCGGCAGCGAACTATGAGCGCTGGCCTTCCCCTTTTATGCGCGGTTAAAGCTTTTCCGGAGTTTTCTAGAAACGTCATACCCGGTATGTAAACAATGCGAAAATTCGAGAATGTGCCAGCGTTCTCTCTACTCTACTCTACTTATACCGACGAATCTACATAGTTCCGTAAGTATTCAATAGATGGCATTGTAATAAATTATAAGACGGAACTGCCGAGTCTTCCACTCAATGTCGAGTGATAGCACTGGGTGTAACAATAATATCAGTAATCTTTCGGTGGTCTCGGGCAACTTATATCGGTAGCATTGAATAGCTCTGTCATGCGAATCCACTCCCCCGTTTCAAGTTTTTTGTTGGTGGCGTTTGTGGTTTCCGATGTATTTTTCCCCTTATATTAATTCAAGGACACATTACAAATCATATTTTACCAATAAATAAAAAAAAATACAATTATGCAAATGGTTGTTACAAATTAAGCGAAAATGCTTAGCGGATGATAACCGTAGCGCGATACGTGTGCGAACGCGCAATAACACTTACGACAAAAATAATAACTACTTACGATTTCTGAATCCATTTTGGGTTTAATGCTGTTCTAATTATGCAATCAACTATGTTTCTTCCTATTTTTGTTGTTTTGAAGTCAAATGAATTCAAATGACGCCCATGTCAAAGGTCAAAATAGTACAGGTTCCATTCTTACTTAAATTAAAATTTTTGCAAGAATAAAATCTTGCAAACATTGTCATTTAAGTAAGATAATATTATTTTTAATTATTACAAGGTATTATTTTAAATAATTTGACAATTATGCTTAAGAATGTTTTTTTCTTTCAAACACTAAAATATCCAACATAATAAAACGGAATGGTCAAGAGGGAATGGATCGCTCATGACATCGCTTGCAATCTGTCATGCATAAAAAAATGGATAGCCGAGTTGAGATATTGACACTTAGATACGCCTATCTACGAGTCAATATCAATCGAAAGGATGGAAACTTTGGATTAAAAATTACTAGTATCCTTGCAAACCTATCCAGCTAAGCTCGGATACTTGTATAAGGAATGGGTTCGTGTCGGTAGTGCAATGGGTAGGATTCCACTCTTTCAACAGCAGGTCCAATGCCTTATCCATTGGGCTCATCTCTCTCACACGTAGTAACGTACCTCAGGCCTAGGGCTCCAAAGTCTGACGACAGTTTCGATGCCACTGGTGGCCAGCAGGAACATGGATGGGTGAAGCTGTATGCAGTTCAGGATCGAGTCGTCTCCGCGCAAACATTTGATGATGTTGCCAGACTTCCGACACCAGATGAACATGCTGCCGTCGTCGGAGCTGGAAAAACCGTACTTGATATTATAGGGAACTAGTTTCTGCACACGGTTTCGTTCGCGTCTATACCACGGCAATTCCATCCCGCATTAGAGATAAGCCCTGTGTCGCGAAAGACTTTACAAACATACAATTAACGTACACAAAGTATACTTAGGACAGTACCGAAGTATCCCAAGTAAGCGTTTGCACTACAAATTTTTGTACCGTATGGGGATCGAACCCACAACACTCAGCCTCGTGACAGCGGCGAAACGTCCGCTTGCCAGTTAAGCTATCTGCACAGTTAACTTGTTATTAGACTTTTTGCTAGTCAATTTTTAGTAGTAACCAGAGTCGAAGAATGTGTACGGCAGACAAGAAATGGTTCACTTCCATTTACGAGGGATATAAAAACAAAGCTGTCGAAAAGTGTATTTAATCTATGCCTACTCTTTAATTACTGTACCGTGACCAAATTAAGGTCTAGAGGACATTATTGTAAATTCAGTAGCCTACTCACCCAGCACCAATACCGTGACCATAATTCGGTCTAGTGCATATAATTCTAGATTCAGTAGCTTACTCACCCAGCAGCAATACCGTGACCGAAATTCGGTCTAGAGGACATTACTGTAAATTCGGTAGCCCACTCACCCAACTGCAATACCGTGACCGAAATTCGGCCTAGAGGACATTACTGTACATTCGGTAGCCCACTCAAACAACAACAATGTCGTGACCAAAATTCAGTCTAGAGGACATTACTGTACATTCGGTAGCCCACTCAACCAGCAACAATGTCGAGACCAAAATTCGGTCTAGTGGACATTACTGTACATTCGGTAACCCACTCAACCAGCAACAATGTCGTGACCGAAATTCGGTCTGGAGGACATTACTGTACATTCGGTAGCCCGCTCAACTAGCAACAATGTCGTGACCAAAATTCGGTCTAGAGGACATTACTGTACATTCGGTAGCCCACTCAACCAGCAACAATGTCGTGACCAAAATTCGGTCTAGAGGGCATAATTGTAGATTCACTAGTCTACTCACCCAGAAGCAATACTTGTCACCGGAATGCATTCTAGAGGTCATTTTAATTACATTCAGTAAGCTACTCACCCAGCAGCTATAAAGTTGGCATCAGGTCCGAGGAAGTTGGCCTCCTTGATGTCGGTGGTGGTGTTGCAGTGGCCCAGGAAGCGCTGCGAGTAGTCGAGCGCGGCGGACCGCAGCTGTCTCTCGAGGACGCTGGTGGGCTGCGTCTCCTCCGCGTCGCCGGCTGCTGGGGTCAGACCACCACGTTGCGAGTCAGAGAGAAACAACTACTACTTATTTTGCTTAATATATTTGCGTAAGGTACTGAATCTACGATGGATTCAAATTACGAAGCGGATAATGACTTATTAGGTCATTCTTTTAGAAAAATCTCGGTAGCAGCGCAGTAACGCGTTTGGAAAATGTTTGCCGCGGATCATAAGGTATCGTGTTGGAACCCGGCAGTTTTTGTTAAGAAATCTTCAGCTCATTGAATTGCAGCTAGCGAGGAGTTAGAAATGTGCCAAGAGGAAAACAAAGTGTTCGATTACGTGGAATTTACAACGCAGCTAGCGAAATGTAAGCGTGATGCTGCACCTCTACTTATTCCTTTGGGAAACAGATGTGAGTCTAAGTTTGTAAAATAAACGTCTTGTTGGTTCCGTAAAATATATGCAAATGCTTCGGAAAACTCCTCAGTAGTAATTCAATAGCTTGTTATGACGCACGCGCGCAGACAGGAGTATTTTACATATCTCTCAGAAAAAGTACATTAATAGACGAGCAGTAGGTTCACTCCGCCGTATTTTAGAAATAAATACCTACCTTTATAGCCGCGTTGGTGTTGTTACATATTTTGTAGCATACGACAACACTTTTGTGAAATAAGAATTGTAATATGAACATATCTAATAAATAATAATAAATAATTTTGTACAGTAATAATAAATAATAAATCAGAGATTATTTTAATGATGAATACTTTACTAACATGGTACGTCTAGTCAAGTCACGTCACGTCACGTCACGTCAACCTGATGGCAGATGGCATCCGCTTATCATAAGGTGGTAACCAGAGGTTGAATAACAAATTGCTTTTTATTAAATCGCGTTTCAGATATTTGAATAAATAATCAGTGATTCACTGCGTGACAAATTAGGATAAAAATTAAGTGCCCCTTTGAAATGTTTATTTTTCTTATTAATGCCTGACATACTGCAAATTTTCTTCCCAGTACCAAATTAAACAAAAAATTTAAACAATTATTTATAGTAACTTTTTAAATACTGACTTCAAATATAAAAAGCTTGTAACTCAAGTATTTTATTTATACCTAATATATGCCTTCAAAAATGTCTGATGAGGTACAGTTTAATGGGAAGTGGTGAAAAGTGATTTATTAGCGTTAAATATATAAACAAACTCAAAAATTTTAGCGGATAGTATTGATCGATGAATTTGCCATCCCTCATACAAAGACCAAAATCATTATAATACACTAGTATTTAGTAGTAATATAGTATATTACAATGTAGCGGTACTGAGTCAATGTAATACGAGTAGTTAATACGTTGCGAAACTCGTGTGACGCTCGCCATTACATTGCCCCTCGCTACAGTTGTCTTCCTCCTGTCGTAAAGTCATGTAAATCGTATATATTTCATATTGCCATAGTATGCCATGCATAGTATTCAGTGAAAGTTATTCCAGAGTTTCTTTTATCTCTTACAAGAACATCCCTTTAGATTGGACAACAGTGACACTATATAAATACATACAGCACATGAACACTTATAATATATTAGAGGAACCGAACTCTAAACTGGTGACCCCGACAAGTGAAATTACGAGACAGTTACAGTGCTATACAGTGAACTAAACTATTTTGGATAATTCTACATAATGGCTCTTCAAAATTCGCCAGCGTTATCTACAGCTGCAGGGAAATGTGTTTTGACCACCACAATGGAGACGGGAGGAGGTATTCCGTGCAGATAAAGGAAACACTACGGTCATAATGGATACGTCAGATTATAAACATAAAATAGAAAATTTACTTTCGAATGAAACAACATATAAACAGGTTAAAACAGACCCTACAAACAAAATATTGAATAAAACCAAAGACGTCATACATAAATACTCCGAAAGACTAGATCTAGACGTTAAACAATTAATACCAGCTTGCGTAAAACCTCCAAAGCTGTATGGGTTACCAAAAATATACAAGGAAAACGCTCCCCTACGTCCTATTGTGAGTCAGATGGACACACCAACTTACAGACTGGCTCAGCACGTAGCGAAGATACTCTCACCACTCAGAGGCAACTCGAGAGCACATGTAAAGGATTCATACCATTTTGTGAGTGAGATTAAACACCTATGTCTCACTAACAATGAAACAATGGTTAGTTTTGATGTACAGTCATTATTTACATGCATACCTGTACATGACTGTATTGAAATAACTAAAAGGAAGCTAATAGAGTACAATATGCCTGAGGAATATGCAGAACTACTTAAGCTTAACAGCTTAACAACTGGCTATCTGTTGTGGGACAATAAATTCTACATACAAGTCGATGGTGTGGCAATGGGCTCCCCAGTATCGCCTGTTGTTGCCGACATATATATGGAGGACTTCGAGGCTCGAGCTTTACAGACTGCCCCCATCACACCCAGGATTTATAAGAGGTTTGTAGATGATACTTTTACGATATTACCAACAGATAGTGTTACTATATTCCTAGAACATCTTAATTTCATTAATAACAACATCCAATTTAATATGGAATTAGAGGCAAATAATTCATTAGCATTCTTAGATGTACTTGTCATCAGGAATCTTGATTATACTTTAAGCCACACTGTGTATAGGAAAAAGACCCATACAAATAAGTACTAAAACGGTGAATCTCACCACCATCCTAAACAGTCAGCTACCGTGGGAATGTCTTTGTTTCAGAGAGCCCACGGGATCTGTGACAAGAAACACCTGGACGCCGAGCTTCAACATGTCAAGCAAGTACTGCAAGACAACAAGCTCCAACAGCCACGCCGCTGTCACAGATCCCGAGAAAAGCCAGCCACAGTCGAGCGCCAGCCTGCTATACTGCCTTATGTAAGGGGTGTCACTGACAAGATTGGCTACATCTTGAAGCGAGCTTCAATCAACACATACTTCAAGCCGCCAACGAAGATAAGTCAATTTTTACCATCCGTCAAGTGCCAATTACCTTTACAAGATGCAGGGGTCTATAAAATAGATTGTGACTGCGAACTCTCATACATTGGTCAAACCAAGAGAAGCATAGGCACCCGCATAAAAGAACACATAGCTGATGTAAAACACAAACGCTCGTTGAAGTCTGCTGTGTGTGAACATGTACAACAGGGGACCAACCACTACCTGAGATTTGACAAACCACAGATTCTCGCTAAAGAACACCGATTCCTACCAAGGATGCTCGCCGAGGCTATTGAAATCAAAAAACATCCTAATTTCAATAGAGAAGATGGTTGGAATGTACCACCAGAGCTTGGGATCCAGTACTTCAAATAGTCAAACCCAAGAAGAAACAAACCACAGCTAGACTTCATGATACTTTGAGCTCATTCTGCGTAAATAGAAACACCTATGTTTAAATTATGTTCGGGTACTTTGAAATAACTACACTGGAACATTGAGACAACTACCATCCTAGTCTCCCCGTGACCATGGCTGCTGAAAAACAACCGCAACGTCGGGGAAAGTGTAAACCTAAATATAAATAGATTTAATAGTTTAAATAATTTTATTAGCTTATAAATTAGTAAAATTCAATAGTAGTAATAGTAGTGTAATAGTTTCAAAATTATGTAACACAGTGATAAATAAACAACGCGATAAAATCTGTATAAAGTTGTTTAATTTGAATACTAGTAACTTTGAATGTGTTAACTATTTCTCATGTGCATAGAATGATAATATTAAGAAATGGATCGGTTTGTACCTACAAAACTTGACGTTATGGATACCACAAATGTTTGGGACTTTTTTTCTTTGCGTAACCTGATAACAGTATAAAGAAGGAGAACTCTCACGTCGACCTTCTGCCATAAGTTTATATGCCGTTTATTATCAGCTATTCATTTCAGCTATCAGTTAAGCGGGTAATAAAACTGTGTCACGCAGTGTTATTTATTCAAATATCTGAAACGCTATTTGATGATATTGCGTAACCGTTTATAAAGGCTAGGTAACGCGAATAATACTCCTATGATCATAGGTTTACCACCTGTCGCACCGCATATTCCATTAAAACATTTGTAGTACAAAATAGCTCTGCTAATAAAGGTGTTGTCATAACAAAAATGCCATACCTTCATCAGGTTGCCGATCCATATTCTCCAGGGCAACATTGATATCCTTTTGAAGCAGGAACACGGCATGACTCGTGGCATGCCGGGGGAACTTATCCTTAAAGTACAGCAGACATTCGTGTGCCTCTCTCGCCTTCTTGAGGTCCATGAGACCCTTCGCCAGGCGGAAGTGGGACTTCACGTGTGAGGAGTCAAGCTTGATCGCTTTGTAACAGTCTTTTATCGCGGCGTATGTATCGCCGGACCTGTGAAGATAACGTGTAATGGTCAATATGCCGTCTTAAAATAGGATAATGGAAACATTTGATTGCACTGATTGTGTAGAAGTTTAAGTGATTGTTGTGAATTTGATCCCTACACAGGACGAAACATTTCTGTTGACATATAGTTTACCCGAGCTTGTCTGTTCTTTCTGCCCGTCATTGGAATGTTTGTAAAGTCAGAAAGTATTTCGAGTGCAGAAGCCCACTTTTTAAAAGATTATAGAATAGTATGCGAAATTGTTACACCCTAACATGGGGTACCAATTAGAACAAAAAGTAAACAGTTCCAAAAATAGATCATAGATGGCATTATGAGTTCCAATGTTAATATTAAGATCAATCAAAATGCTTTATTGAAAGAAAATTGACCATAAAATGTTATTATAAATAAACACTGTACATATTTAATTAACGAGCATCATGGTAAACGCATTTATTTTATGATTTAAAGATATCGATATATCAGTATTTTTTACATCACACAAGTAATCAACCTCACATTTTATTTTACATGTAGGGCTAGATGAGACGCTAGATGGCTCTTTTATATGTTTATACAAGTCTACAAAAACATTATGTTTTTATTTCATACCCTTCTTTTGGTTTACTTCAATATTTGTTTATTACCTACTGATACTAATTATTAACAAATTACTTGACAAATGTCAATGTATTAAACAAAACGTTTTGTTGTACTTATATTTGTTGTACTACATGGCATTATATTCAAACACCTGGTTTGTTCTCGTAATTTCTATTGTCAAATTTCATTTGCTTGTGCGGCAGTAGATGTGGCGCAGTCGTCGGCGTTATAATAATCATTATCTCTGCGCTACCTACTTATTCTGAATTGAATTACAAACTTACGATAGACATGCCGATAGAAATGGAGTTTTAGTAAATCATAGCAACATTTAACTAAAAATAGTTAGGTAAATATTAAGTAACCTATCATAATAATTATTATTCTATAAAATTAAAGACTGTTATTTGTTTATACCGCTTTGTTAGTTTGGTTTTTACGCAATTTCTGGTATAATTTGATCACTAGACGCAACTTGACTAAATCTGTTTCAAAGGGCCTGAAAGCTAGTTAGGCACAGTTGTGATTAGGGTTGCCACCTTTATTTTGAACAAATAGATTATGTTTACTATCTTAGATAAAAAGTACATGATCTGAAAATAAAGTATTATTTATTTAACCTGCCTTTTGGTTACCATATTTTTGTTGATGCTAGTTAAATCTAACAAATATTTATTATTAGGGAAAGTCGTAATCGGATTTTTACAAAATATGTCTATATTAAGATAGATAAACAATTGACTTTATTCAATTTAGGAAATCTTTATAGCGTTGCTATAAGTTAACAATTAAATAAAACCTGAAAAAGCGGACGTAGGTAAAATAAAGTATTTTCACTTCCTTTATTTCCTAATAAAGTATAAATTACGTTTACCCGAAATCACGTACAATACTTTACTATAAAGTACCTACGGTTGGCAACCCCAGTTGTGCTTGTTGTGAATTTCATATCACTTGATGAAATACGCGACGATCAAGTAAATCAAAGAGTATACATATATTACGGAAAAAGTCAATCGTGCTAACTATCGTTTAAAGAAAGGTAGTTCGTAACAAACGTTTTTTTTTTTTTTTAATCAACCCGTGACCACGATCCATGCATGTCGGTCGAAACGTCGCGTCGGGCAATCAATATAGGTATATATTACTCATCACATCACACTCATCACTTTTTACCTAGTTACTATTAATGTGTTCATATCTGGTTTGGTTGACATTGTAATAAATATTCGGATGTAATAGTAATATTACATGAGATAAATATTTCTTCCAAGAAATATTTATTATTTTTATATTATTCTTTTAATTATTATTTAGACAGGAATATTTAAATAAACTCATACCAAAGCATGAATAGTGTTTTAGGATTAGTAATATCGCATTTATCATGGTATAATAATGTGATCTTTATTTACTTAAGTACCACAATATTCATTAAGTAGGTACCTATCTATTGTTTTGTTACTTGACTTTAAACTTGTATCATTAATTAATATTGATATAAAAGCAAAAGAATACAATGTCAATAATTATGACATAGTTAAAAGATTACGGGCCATGACTAATAAGCGTAAAGCATACCTACTGACTCAGTTGTTTTTTGAACTATTAATAGGTACATTGTGTTTTATAGGAGGTATATCAATAATTATATTAATAGCGTTATCTTCTGTTAAAGTATTTAGCAGGTCCAAATAATTAATATTTCATAATAAAACTTCAGTTATACTTCGACTTTCTATTGAAATTCGACGCG
The DNA here is from genome assembly GCA_963675205.1 of Catocala nupta. Taxonomy (NCBI): domain Eukaryota; kingdom Metazoa; phylum Arthropoda; class Insecta; order Lepidoptera; family Erebidae; genus Catocala; species Catocala nupta. Next base: position 28,361,489 of record OY776093.1, read on the forward strand.
GCAGGCAGGCGCGGTACACGACGCCGCGGCTACCGACAGCGCTCGTACACGATATTATACACGAAAATTCACGAAGCTGACCGGAATAAACCGAACGCCGCCGGGCGATACTCGCGCGTGCGTGTGATTTGATTTCAAGTATGACGTAGTGATTTAATCGCTTAAACCGGGTACTTATCGACGTGCGGAGTGTTATGGGTTCGATTCTCACACAGAAAATATAATTATGATCAACAGATTTTTTGTGTCGAGTCTGTTACACGGAATAAGCGTAACCGCATGATTCCTTTTAAAAAAAAGTGCCGTTTTATCATATTTATTTTTATTTTCGATAGTTAAATTCAAAATAATCTAAGTAATGTATTTTTTAAATAGTCATGACTCGGTAAATATCTACAGAGACTAAATATTAGCCATTGTACAGTTGATTTCAAAAATCTGACTGCAATATTTTATGTTATTTTATATTTATAATTATAGTGAAATATAGATAACTAACTGCCTAAGTAGAATTCTATACGCCAATGAGTAATTTTCAAAGTACCTACCCGAATATCAATCATACATATTGAAATATATTGTTTAATTAATACTTTTTAAAACGCATTAATTAAAATTATATGAAAGAAAATATATACAAGGTCAAATTTTGACAGCAACACGATATATTCACGAAAATCCGACCGAGTAAATGAGAATCACAAAGTGTGATCGTACGCATTCCGGCACACAATACTATAGGTAAATAACTTTTATTTTCAAGGTTGCGCACTTTTTGCATCGGCTCGTTTAAATATGTTCTATCCGTGGTAAACAGTCAAGTATCTATTTTACTGTCACAACGCCATCTCTTATGAGCTGGTATCTAATAGGATTCGGAACTTGTGTACTTGTGGTGGGTAGATGGCAGCAATGGCGCTAGTTTTGTGCTGCCATCTAGTGTAAAAATATAGGTACCAAAATAGCAAGTAGAATAGCAAGAGTTAGGCGTGTCCAAGATTTTTGTATGAGATTGAGTATCTGTACTAGTATAGTATTATATTATCTGAGACCCTGATAACGGTATGAAAAAGCAGAAATCTCACGTCGACCTTCTGTCACAAGTTTATGGTTAGTGTGCCGTTTTTAATCAGCTAGTTATTGAGTTTTCTATCAGTAGCAGGACTGTTATACAAATATGTAAAAGTATCGATGTATGACGCACATTTCCCCGCGCGACGTGATAAATAAATCACAAAGCAGAATTAACTTAATTGTTTTAAAAGACAACCCGTACTAGACAAATTCTACTTCACAGGGTTCAGTTACAGAAAGTCTACTAAACTCCATAGTATCTAATATATTATTCAAATAGGTTAGTATAATGTATATTGAGTATAAAATAGTAGCCAAAACTATGTTACGTATGTCTTTTATTGTAGTTTTTGTGATACCTATCTGAATAATATATAACTATGGAACACTCTGTACGCAAATTTGATCTGTACTAAACCGTTTTTCCACTGATACCAAGGCATTGGAAACAAGAGTCATTTTGCGGCAGGGGCATTTTGCGTCCTCTAGACATTTTGCAGAGGAAATTCTGCGACTGAGATTTGCGGGAAACTTTACAAACGTTCAAACAACGGCCACGGTTATTATTCGGTCTTTTAAGAAAAAGAAATTTCCTCTGCATGTTTGTGGTTAAAATACATACCAGCCTCGTCTCATGAGCGCGGCGGCCCTGTTGGAGTAGAGCATGGCGCAGTCGGGACACGCGGCTATCGCCTGGTTGTAGAACTCCACCGCCGTTGAGTAGTTGCCTTTGTTCACGAAGTCGTTTGCCTGTTTATATTGTTCAACATTAATATTATAAAAAGTGAAATTCGCAATTATGTTTGTTTTATCATATGTATTATACAACGTTATTCTTACTAGGTACAAAAGCCGAAACACCCCAAACATATAAGAACAACCAATAAAACTAAATAGAATCAGAAATAATAAAACCTCACTAAGCTATCAGCTGATATAATTGCACCGTTGTCCTCGCGGTAATATTGTCACCCAATGCGCCAATGACCGCTCACTGCCCAGGGCGGGGGGTGCGGGGGCTGCGGGCGCGGGCGGGACGTCCCGCAGGACGAGACGGGGGTGCGGGTAGCGGTGCAGGGTGCACACCGAAAGGGGAATTCCCAAACTATGAATGATCTAGGCATTTAACTATGTATTGTGGCTTGTTCGATAAATGCCTACCGGCCGCCGCCGGCCGGCTGTTTCTTACCTATTAAATAGTGTGTCCTATTTTAACAAATTTTGATAGACATTTGGGATAAAATATAACATGGTTTAAAAACTATTGTAATCGATTCTATTGCTGATTCTGAACGAACTATTTTCAGGTTTCGTACTAAGTAAGAATAACGTTGTATATTATATTATATCATATATATCATGTGTATTATAGCGGCAATAGAAATATATATAGTTAACTATAACGTTTCATGAGATACAGCCCGCTGACAAAGAGACGGACTGACGGACAGCGGCTTAATAATAGGGTCCCGTAGTCATCCTTCGGATACGAAACCGTGACATTAAGTTGAAATTCTATAGTAATGTTTGGGTTTTGATATTTTAATAGTTACGACCAAAGTGCCTAAACCTATATTAAATAATTTGATCGCAAAAGGTTATAGTTAAATCTAAACTATTCGATGATAACAGAAGCATCAATACAATTAAGTTGTTACATTTCACTTAAGGATTACAATATTTATATAAATGAATAACAAGAGTAGACCAATAATTGAGCCCTGAGAGACCCATGGCCTTGAGTAACGGCCATGACGATCGCTTTTCAGGAATATTAGCTTCGTGAAGTGTAATAGGCAAATAAAACCAGTGCTGTTTTATCAATTATACTTATGTTCATTTTCTGACCAATGTTTCAAGAAAAACACAATCAAAAGCTCGACACGGGTCAGAAAAGTAGATATTGGAGCTGAGCCGTCCTCGACTCTATTATATCATGATTCTATCAAATCTCCGAAACATCACTAATATAGTTTATTAGCACACTACTGGCATCAGTTGTTATGCAACCTCCTATCATTACTGTTTTATTTCATATAAATTTAAACAGTACATATGAATACTATTAATCTAATCTGACCCTTATCTGTTAGCAGCTGGAAGCTGCTAACTTAATTAAGGATCTAACACTTTACATCCTCTATATCAGAGACCTATGGATACCACTTGTTGCAATTAACCCTTTGCATTAATTAGTAAGTACGTAATTAAGTCCTATCCCAAAGTCAGCGATGTAACATTTTAATTTCGCGATATTATACCTCTTACAGAAATTTGCATCCTCTTTCAAACTATTGTAGTGTTTTGTACAAATTAATTATATATCTATTACAAACCATTTTTTTATGATTGCTAGCAGCTAGCAATTTGGTTTCTATACTCCATTTGGTTAGGTATTTAACTAAAGATAAACAATCTTGATGTGACTATTTACACAAACACATATTAAACAAATAAACTACTGCTTAAACTAAAGGTTCAATTGATTTAGTAACCGTTATTGTTGTGTTTACATTGATCTTTAGCAGCATTTTATTTTAAACTGAGTTCCAGATAAAAAGATACATCAAGATTGTTTACCTTTAGTTAAATATCTAACCAAATGGAGTATAGTTAGCTGGGATTCGCACCCACGATGTCTCGAAACCAAATACAATTTTTATATATTTTGGTAATAACATGTATAAACATTTTATTACCAAATTTTTTTTTCTTTCTCTAGTAGGACCAAATCGCTCACCATCTCCTTTAGTTGCCGTACCCTATCAGGCAGCTGAGGTTGTGTCTCCACGGTACCGTTCGTTCCGTTGGTACCGTTCTTCGCCTGCTGCTTGCCTTCACCAGTTCGATTCCCGTGGTTATGTTGAATGATGAAGCTTTCGACTAGCACAGGCCGCCGTGCTGAATTAATATCGAATAGATACACCTGAAACCAAGGATATTATACTTAAGTTATTATAGTAAAAGGTATAATAAGTATTATTCTTAGTTGCAGCGGCACACCGGCAGCCAGACACAATAGATTTTAATTCTACCTGGTATTCTAAGACTCGACATTAAAATTATATTTTTTTAGGCAGTGGCGGTCCGTGGTGGAATGTAGTCTTGTAAGGAATCATGGCCCTACCAAATCCGTACAACAAATTGACAAACCTCCCTACTATTACTACCTAAACATAGATAACTAAACCAAGCAACACGATAAGTGCTGCATCGCCGATTTCGGTTTTTCATTTATAATATTTGCATTATTATGTTCATATATGTGACATCACGGCAGGCCCAGACAAAGATGGTGAAATGAAGTACGCTCCTTTATATTGGTCGTTAGCGGCTTTGAATTTAGAGATAGAAGGAGAGGGGGGAAACCTTTGACCTGCAGCGGGACGCAAGTGGCTTATAAAAAAATATATATCTTTATGCAAAGCGTAAAAATTGCAATAATAATTTACAACTTAACTAATTACAATTAATAAATCTAACTACTTATAAGTAAAACAAAATTAATATTTGAATTTGTGCAAAGATATCTAATTTGCTCAACTTATTTTACTGTTAATACGAACTTTCCGTGATACCTTTTTAAAAACGATATAAGGATATTATGGTATTCTTAGTGAGATGGCATTTTTCTACGCTAATTACTAGAAGTTTGAACAGGATCTTTATTTATCCAACATGGCTTAAAAGAAGGAGATCGCGTTTTACCTGTTCAGATCCCAGGTTGACCAGCAGCTCGTTACCATCGTGACTGAAGGCTACATAAGTGGTGGCTTTTTTAGGAAATGTGTGTTCATTTGGCTCCATCGATAAGTGTCCTGAAAATTGAATTTAGAATATTATTTCTCTGATTAAAAATGAAACAGAAAACTACGTGAATATAAAGTCAGGTTGTTTTTTGTAACAACAAAGGCATCAGTAGGCTTTCTCTTGTGCCAAATTATAACTTAGGACCTAAGCATAATTGCTAATATTGCATATCCTAACTAAAATAGGCTCAGACCCAGTTATGCCACGGGATCTAGTAGGTAGGAAGTTCTTTGTTGTAGATGACAATCACTCATCTCCCTATTACATGAGACGTAAATACACACATAAATACATAACAATCGAAACATGAGTGTCCTGACTTAGAGGTAAACATACTGTGAGCGTGTTTATAGACATGTATAAAAATATTATATTGCTGGCGCAGTGGTTTATCCGATCGCCACGCTCTACTAATACGGTACCCACACCTCACAAAATACCTGCAATCCACAAATATCTGTTTCGAGTCTTCGGGTACGATTTGGTACAAAACATGTCATATTTTTTTCCAATTCGAACAATACATCAAATCCGCCTCCAGAAGCACTGCGCCTCCGCTGTGTGTGGCGGGTCTTAACCCTAAAGCAGAATTGTCTTTCTAAAACGAATAATTTACTAACCTGGTGCAAAATAATGGACAGCTCCCTTAGGTATGTTGTTGTCAGGGTCCCCGTGACCAGCTCGGGAACACCTCAGGTTCTGTCGCTCCCACATCTGTCGCGACGCTGGCGCGCTCACCTGATCATCGTACTACCGATCATTTATTTATTTTCTATTCTATAACATAAGGGCATAACAGACCCCGCACGTTATGCGATACGACCACGACTAATAGTCACAAAAACAACAAACATTATCATGATATGACAAAAGCAGGATTTAAGAATATCATAGAAATTTTACTGCCTCGTTGGTTACAACTAGGTTTGTGCTTATCTCAGCAACCGATCCCGAAGTTCTAAGTTCGATTCTAAAGTCGAGCAGTGCAATTGCGCTTTTAAAATAGGGCTCTATATATCTTATTAGATGTGGTCACTTCCTGTAATCTCAAGAAAAAAAAGCACTTGGGGTTCCAAACAATTAATTTTGTTAAAATTAATTATTTGTAGATAGATATTAATTGTATAACACAGAAATACTGAGATCTGATAACATTACTACTGAATATAAAGGAGATTAAGGTAACCTTTTGACAATAACTGAATTAAATCTGATCAGATAGATTTTACATATGTTATATTCTTGATCAATAGATATTTGGTTGTTACATGGTCATAGCGCATAATGTACAAGATCTCTAAGGCTCATATGCCTTACAACTATGATAAATTAATAGTGGCCACTCCAAATCACATTTATGGGAATACATATGATGATAGGCGTAAAGTCAAAGACCAGACCGCCGCTATTCTATGTAAATAAAATTGAATTTATAAAATTTATAAATACCTGAAATTGACAATGCAAAAGACTTTCTGCAAAGCTTTTTGCGTAGAAAACAGGCGGAATTTGTGTTACATTTTTATGTATCCTCTGCATAAAATCAGCAGCCGGTCTTGTACTAAATGCAATGATCCGCTATGCTACGTTTTATTTTAATTATTAGATATATCTTACAAATTATCTTTATATAATATTTTATTGAAGTCTCTTTAACGGTTTTATCATGAAAATGTGAACAACTGACTGTCAGTCACTATGTATGTTGCTATTGGCCTTTCTTAAGATTTTATATAAAAGTACATAACAATAATAAATACGAGAGGCAGAGCATATTGGAATAATGATTAAGTCTGGTTGTGCGCATAAACTGTAGACCGACTGGAGAAATGCATTACTATAGATGAGCCCTCACCGTTGATAGATTACACGCAAAAAAAAACAATTCACACTAATAAGAGTGAGCTCACACGTTTAATAGAGAACTATAGTGTACATTTTTTAATGAGTGGATATGATAATACTATATTTATAATTCAGATGTCATGTTGTCATTGTGTTCTGACAACTTGAAGTTCCAGAAATGTGACCACATTAAAGCGTAGTAGCGCACTTATGATTTAAATTTATGAATTTTTAATTCTGTTTATGAACCATTTAGATTCCACATAAAGACCAAAACCAAACGGTTTACCTCCATATTTTCTTAAAAGAACTGCCAGCACCGTATTTGTGCCATTACAATTGATATAAAATAAGTGTATAGCGATAGCCTAGTGGGACACCGTTGGACTGCCACGCAGAGGTCTCGAGTTCGATCCCAAGGCGCGCATCTCTGACTTTTCGAAGTTATGTGCGTATTAATAGTTAATTATCGCTGCTTAAACGGTGAAGAAAAACATCGTGAGGAAACCTGCATGTCTAAGAGTTCTTCATAATATTCTCGGAGATACGTGAAGTCTTCCAATCCGCACTAGGCCAGCGTGGTGGACTATGGCCTAAACATTCTCACACTGAGACGAGGGACGTGCCCAGCAGTGGGACAGTTTAATACAGGGCTGGTATTATTATATATTATTATAAGTGTATAGCGAAAGGAATTTTTCCTGGAATATACAAAAGGGCCAATACAACTTCAGTCCATAATTGAAGCTCTAAACATAACATATAAAACTACCGTCCGATTTAAATTTTATCTGCCTTGTCGAAGCTTTTTGAGAACCTATGCCGCGATGCTATCCATAAGATTATTTACATCTATATAACTCCACAACAACATGGATTTGTAAAAAGAAAGTCGACTACTACTAATCTACAGTTATTCACAGACTATTTATTCAAGACCATGGATCAAAACACAAAAGTGGACACTGTGTACACAGATTTTCAAAAAGCTCTCTACAGGGTTGACTATGTGCTACGTTTAACTAAAATAGCTTATAATGGGATTCGGGGAGACTTACTTCGATGGTTCTCTTCTTATATTATAATGGATCACAAAAAGTTGTTGTCAAGGGACATCGCTCAACTCCTGTGACGGTTTCATCTGGTGTACCCCAAGGTCCAATACTAGAGCCCCTTTTATTTATTTTGTTTATAAACGACATTAATGTCTGTTTCATACACTCAACATTTTTACTATATGCTGATGACTTAAAGATTTACAAAAGTATTAAGAAACCGTTTGCATTCTACTACAGGTTGCTCTAAACAAACTCACTGACTATTGTAAAAAAAAATGCAAAGCTACTTCTAAGCACCTCCAAGTGCTTTACAATATCATACACAGAAAATAAAAACGTGATATCTAATAAATACAACCTAAATTAAAAAGAATTAACAAAAAATTGATTGTGCGGCACCTTGGGGTACTACTGGACCAGAAACTGCACCTTGATTAACATATTGACACCATAAATAATAATGCATACCATTTGTATGGATTCGTAATCTACGTACGTACGTAAGATACGTAAGATCTACGACCGAATTTAAACGCACGAGCACTTATATCCACTTATATAAAGCCCTGATCAGATCCCAGCTGAAATACCCTGTTGTTGTTTGGAATCCATACATGAAATATATGGATAAACTTGAAATGGTTCACCGCAAATTCCTGAAATCTACGCATTACCGCTGTTTTCTAAATTTGCTCTCCCTTATAACACGTTACTGAAATAGTTTAACTTAATGAGCCTAGAGTCCAGACGTGTATTTTTGGTAACAATGTTTCTTTATGATGTATGCAATATGTACTAATAATATAAAGCTGAAGAGTTTGATTGTTTATTTGTTTGTTGTTTGATTGAACGCGCTAATCTCAAGAACGACTGGTTCGAGTTGCAAAATCTTTCAGTGTTGGATAGCCCATTTATCGAGGAAGGCTATAGGCTATATAACATTTGGAAAACTTTCCCAGTTTAAAAACGGGGAAAATTCTCTTATGTGAAGCAGACGAAGTTGCGCGAGTATGCTAGTCATAGATATGATTGTAGCGACATTCTTAATAAGTTGTCTTATTATGGACCAAGAACTGCTTTTAAATGCGATGTGCGATAACGCCCTTTATTTGCAATAGCTTCTTGCAGAACAAATGCTGATGTTCAATAAAAAAATTTACATAATCGCTATAGGGGTACAGCGATTATGTAAAAGTTTAATGAATATTTTGTAAAATTGGATATATTTACGATGCCTGCTACTACATTCCAAAAAGATATCATAGAAATTATTAAAGAAAATTTTTGATAACAACGTACCCTTACTTTTAATTAATAACTGTTTAATGATACCTTTGTTTTGATGATTACCTTTCGTGTTAAGCTTTATTCTCACAGTATTTTAGCTTAGTTTACATTGTCATGTATAGTCGTAACATTAATATTTGAATATTACGTGCATAACGAGGTGAGTGCACATTAATTTCTATGTAATTATTTAAGCTACTTAGATTAAGGATAATGTGAAACTGTTTGTTTGTCCCTAATAAATAAAATCGTAGTGCGAAAGCTGTCTTTTTAAAAAAAAGCTTCGATATAAAATATCTTATTTTCTCCCTGCTCACCTGTATTTTGGCTAGTTTGATCATTCTGGTGTCGTACAGTCTGACATAGAAGTCGTTAGCGCCGACCGCGAGCTGGTACGGACGCCGAGGGTTCACTGCTACGCATTTAGCCTCGGCGTACCGACCCAGGTGGTTCAGAAGGTTCACCAGCACGTTGGTAGCCTCAGGGTTGCAGGTGTGGGATACTCGGAGATCATGTTGACTGCGGAAGGAAGGATAACACATTTCATCTTTACTAAAGCTGGTTATCACATCATCTTGCGTTCACGAGCATGATGTTTAAGGCATTTCTACAGTGACAGTTTCTAGCAACTTGAAGGAAAGTACCGCTTCGTTGGCCATCGCCACTATAGCTGGTCATTACATCAGTCCCGCGTCATCAGTGACAACAGTTTCATGCAACTTGACCGCAAACTAAATAATGCTTGTGTTTTACTTATATATAATTATGTCGTCTGATTTAATCCTGACATGTATTGCAAGTACATTTCTGTGTCTTTAAACGAGTCGTGAAAAAGTATATTTACAACCATTATACTAAGGACTTCCATGTAGTGACACGAGTGGCAGTAGCGTTATGTTACAATATATCCTTACAGTATAAGTCCATCCTCCCCCGCGGACCAGAGCAGGTGCGGGTTGTCGGGCGCGGCGGCGAGACGCTTGACACGTGCGCAGTGACACGAGCACTCGAGCAGCGGCGCACTGCCGCGCAGGTTGCGCACGCGCACTGTGCCGTCCGCCGCACACGTGCCTATGACGTCCGGGGACAGGAACTGCCGAAATTACATTACATTGTTTTTATTAAGTATAAGACAAAATAACCAATTCCACGATCCTTTACAATAAACAGCGGCATAATTGTTACCTTGAAATTGCCCTAAAGTTAAAACAAAACTATGAGTAGCACTGGCCACTTAGGTCGACAAAGAACGAGCTATAGCCGAGGCCGACGGAGCCAATTAAAATATATCATAGTGTCTCAGTAATTAAAAATCTATGGATAGTCAACGCTGCATAACAGAATCGCGAAAATCTTGGTGGAAACACGTTAGAACTTAATATTATCAATGCAAATGTGAGTTTGCTTGTTTGTTACGCTTTCACGCCTTAACTACTCTACCGATCCTTATGAAATTTTGCATACATATTGTCAGGAGTACAGAAAAGAACAAGATGCCTTTCATCCAGAAAAAGTACTTTTCCCTATGGATAGAAATTTATTGTTAAAATCTACATTACTGCGAGCAAACGCGGGCATAATCTAGTAAAATTAACATTTTGCCAATGCGGTTTAACCGAAACCGTTATCCACTAATTCAGTTAATAATACTTATACTTTCAGAGTAGGTACCATAACGTTATGCCAACAGAAAAACAATCGTATCTATTAAACGTATGGGTACCTACGTACGAAGCTTAAAAGACAACTTGAATTATTGCCAATTATGCATTTAAAAGATATATCTCGACCTGTTTAAAAATAAAACAGTAATGATAGACTACGATTAATCGAGTTGTCAATACCGACTCGGTCCGTGTTATCAGTTTTCTTTGTCATATCAGGAAATTCCCAGTAGCAGCACGGGGTTTGGAGCTGTTCCAGTTGAAGGTAGACTCGGCCCTTAAAACCATTTCAGGATTGAACGGCTGGCTGAACCAAATGTGGGTTTGGTAAACTAAGACAAATCATTTATTATTTATTTAGGCAGCAGGTCAGGGGTAGAAACTATAAGAGTTATATTTGTGAAAAGATTGACTAGGCCATATCAATCTGCCAACTAAGACTAAATACCTACTCGACAGACTCTACAACAGTCAATATCAATTATTATTTACGCACGAAATTAATAAATTTAACGGTCAATATAGTAACAGTCATAATACTAAAATATTGCACTGAATTTAATACTAAATGCAACCTTTTGTCTGTCTCGACCCTTCGCGTCTTTGATAGTTAACCCAATCAATGTTCCTAACCGTACCTAACGAAATCAACCAAGCAGACCCAAATAACTTTTTATAACTAGATACGCATGATATAATGAATCTAATTACTATAAGTTACGTAATCACTTGCGTGCTTAATATATTACCGTACCACTTTTTATAAACTACAATCTAAACGCCCAAGCTCAGTGTGATATTTTTTTATTTCCAATTGCATGAAAACTTCGAGATAGTAATACGACTACTTCTCGAGTTTTGCGAACATAAAACATACAGAAGCTGCATTTTTATATACAAAGACAATAGACTGCTGGCCGTGAACTTCTAATGAATTAGAAAAGTCAGTCCGTGGACTATGGACTGACTCTGACGCCATACTAAAATAAACTTGTACGTACATTGAAACCCATTAATACTCTCGAGCAACCATATTCTGTAGGTCAATACCTACAAAATGACTCAGCTGGGTTATCAATGTTATCTTAGAGTAAATAAACACTCTTCTTTATCGCCAAGATATGTTGCAAGTGTGTCGTGTACACCAAGTATAAGTCCTGGATTTAGGGTAGTAGGTTATTGTAGGACTTACGGCTGGCAGACCAGCTGACATATGGCTTACATCCTGAAGGTTACAGTCAAAGCACTTAAAAGGGCTGATAGGCGGTCCGAAAAACTGTTGAGCGTTGGACGAATTCCAGGTGCAAGCGCCAGTAAAATTACGTCTGATTCTGGAGTTAGTACGGGGATACGCCATACGAGCGCCAGCATCATAGCACGCTATTTCTCGTCGCCCAAATATGTTTTTTTCGAAATAAGGGATAGTAAAATGGCCGCGCGACATCAGTAAAAGGAAAGCTGAAGCTCTAACAATGGACTATCAAGGGCATAATAATAATTAAAAAAACTTTATTGTCTTCGAATAAACCTTGAAATTGCCAGATGTTGTTATAAACTTATCTTGATAAAGGTGCTGTGCATCTTCTTCTCTTAATCTTTAACTAAAAATCGATTCAAACATAATTTAACAGAAAGTAAATGATCACTTTCTTAGTGATATCTAAAATCTTTATTTACCGACTAATACAACTAAAATTTGGAAGAAAGTGTAAGTAATACTACTAAAACAATTTTTAGCAAGATGCCTTACTTTTAAGTAGTCTATCATTACAGAATTTATTATTATTTCCATATTATGGCATTTATGGTAGTAGCCCACTTGGTGGTAAGTGGTGATAGTCGCTAATGGACTTGGACAAAGTCAGGGGTATACAGCAAAGGGACTACTTACTGTGATCGTACTACGCGCTTGAACCTCCCGAGGTACAGTTAAGACTGTGAGTGGACACAAAGTGTTCATGGCATTCTCTATCTACAAGTGCCGGCTGTACACACGGGTGGCATCGCGCTCTTTTTAGTCATGAACTTCTTCGCCGCCCACGTATGAATTCTTATTTTACAAAGGGCACTCAGGAAAGACCACAACAGGCAATTTCCTGGCCTGCCTTCCTATAAGCGTACTATGCTTGCCGGGAACGTTTCCAAGAGGCATGGACAACTCTGTTGCAGAGTAAAGCGGTAAGTATATACGAGTATATAATAAAATAACTGTTTAGCGTGAAAAAGAACGCAGTGTACGTACTTATGTATAATGTTACCAATGCATAAATATCGTCTTAAGGGAGGAAATAGGTGTGAGACGACTTTTTCATCGTGTTTTTTATAAAAACATTTAACACAAAGAATTTATTTTATTTATTAACACTATAAGGCCATTTTACATATATATTGGATTCTAAATTTTTTGAAGATTTCTTTCAAAAAGTAGCGGAGATATCAGCTGTCGCGCATTGTAGGTTGCCATCCGACTGAGCAGTTTGCGTAAATTTTAGGAGGCCTCAATTTCCATCTAAAATCGATAGGAAAAGAAAAGTTATTTTTTTTTATATATGTATCTTCAATGAGCCATTTAAAAAAAAATAAGTTTGTTTTTTTAGAGGGGTGTAGACATAAAGCATAATTTTTTACAATTTTTATATTGTTTTTATTATAAAAAAATTACTTTAAACAAAGATATCGCTTAAGATTCAGGTTCAAATGAAGCGTATTTATATATAGTAACTATGTACTTATACAATTTCAAAACGAATGGTTATAACTTTTTAGTTTAGAGATTACGCAATTTCGAAAAAGGTAGTTTCGAGTGAAACGCATTTAAAAACAAAGTGGCTGAAAAAGTTAATTTACAGCAGTAATGAACTAATTCAAACAACTTACCGGTTAATCAGCGATTACAGCACCATATTGCAATCCTTATTTTTTCAACAAATTTTATTTGATGCTTTGGTACAAGGACGCTATTGCTTCTAGAAATTTCCACACAAAAGAATAAAAGAACATCTGCGCATGTTCCCTTTCCCTTTTAAATACATGCCTGGTAGTATATAAATGACTACCCGCTCGACCGCTCCACTTTACAACGCGCTCGGACCCTGTACCGAGGGGCACTCACTTAATCACTTATAATTTTTAAACGAATTGCAATTTTGACTTCAAATTTTAAGAGTATATTTTTGAATAGTTTTACAAGCGATTTATAAAAATCTATTTAATTTTTGAAGCAACTACCTATATCTCCCCCTCCCTCCTTAACAGATTACCGATCGCAATGCAATTGTCATTTTAATAAATGACACTTATATTGCAATCGGTAATCTGTTAAGACGACGTCTAGTGCCATCTCTTTTATACGCGAAGCGATAGTGAAACCTTTATTCAAGATATACAGCTCTGATAAAAGTAGTAAATAATTTTGAAAATTACCTCATACTAATGAACCTATTTCACTGTTTATCATGATTATAGGTCAATGCCAAGCAATGGCGTGTCTAAGACCGGCAGTACAGCAAGTTTGCTTTTTAAGTTTCAATGAAAGTAACTGGTATTAACGTTATTTGAAACTAATATTATTATGTTGCTTTAGTCATGCCATTTTGTCATTAAATTCTGTTGAAAATATGATAAATTAGATAGTATTGTTTGACAATAAGGAAGGCTAGGCTAGACTTTTGAGCTCGAACAAATGTAGGTACTATTATCTATCAGTGTGAAAGTTATAATTCAAGATTGTGTATTTTATCTTCCATCCAACACTCCAATTGTTTAGTAATATGTTTCTCATTCTCAGATAGAGGTCAATAGGGGTGGATCAATGTATATTATACCCTGATGTCACCTACTGTTTTCGCATAATAGAAGGCCCTATGTAAAACCAAATTCTATACAAGGTGGCGCAAATTTTATCACATTAAATGATATACTGTCTTAAGCTGATTTATATAAGACGGTTAACATAAACAAAAACCTATTTTAATTTATTTTCAATTTCCTTTTTTTCGCAAAAATTAACAAATGATTTTTATGAAAAAAATAATTAAAATGAAATAAGACACAAATTGGAACACCATTGTATGAATCTTGCGCTGTAGCCAGCTCATTAACGCTCATTGGTTCCGAGAAATGGTCTTTGTCAACTTGCTAGGATCCGGAAATTCCCGGATCCGATAATACATAACGAAATTTTTTTAAAGCGGGCAAAATTTGTTTTAATGTCGCTGCTTAAGGTCTTTGACACCTAAGTACGTTATCTCTGCATTACATGATGTTCCAAATTTCTAAATTATGGAAACAAAAAAAATATCCTGTGGCTAAACTATTGAATACACTTGGTTCATAATTTGTAAATCGTCAATGTAGTATATATGGTATCAATTAATGTGATAACATTTGTGCCACTTTGTATATCTAATATTACTAAATTCCAAACATTTCTACAAAAGCAATTGACTATACAAAACTGAATTAATAGACAAAGGTATTTAGCACCCACATATAGCCGGCTGTTTCAGTTCCAAATAATATGAGGCAAGCCCACTCCTTTTAACCAGTTCCAAACTCTAACAGGAAATAAATTTCAAGACATACAAGACATACAAACATTATAACAAACTATCATCAATTGAAGTGATCAGAATTTATTAATAATGTGATATATATAAAGAAAATTAGCACAGATAATAAAGTAACCCTGCTTCACAAAGGTTAGTATGCTGCTTTGCAAATCTATACTGAAAAATAGCACACTTTCTACATGCAAAGTAAAACAATATAAATTAAAAGTATTTTAATTTATTGAGTCATACAAATAGCCCCACTGAACCACTAATATTTTCAAACAAGTAAAAGATATTAAGTCATATTTATTAAGAAATAATTACGAAATAATTAGTGAAATAAAATAACAGTTTATTGTAATAAAATGACTTATACACTACAAAGATGCTACAGTACTTATAGTGCATCCAGCTTGGCTAAATGCCAATCAATTGTTGCCATGTGAATAGTTGTCATCATTATTGTGCATTTTATTATCAGAAACAATGATTATATTATTAGATACAAGCATTATTGTGACATTCCAAATTATCTGTGACTTAATTCATGAACTAATGGTATGCATTATACAGAATAATAGATTAAAAATTAACAATGGATTTATAAACAATACCTTTGCCTAATCAGTTCAATGAATATTATAAAACAAATCCATATTTAAATTTAAATTAATGAAAGATAAAAGTAGTAATTATATTTTATCTTTACTCTTTTACTTCTGAACATTCTTTCTCGGCTAATCATAAAAAAAACCCTTACATAAAGCCAAGGAGATTGAAGTATTTATGAATAAAAATATTTTATTAAGTATTCACACCTTTGAAAGGTTCAACAGAGTTAAGTAAATTACATTAATATGCATGAATCATTCTTATAAACAACATTGTAGGTAAAATATTAACTGGAATGATTAAATACTTTTCCAAACACCACATTAATGATTTAATACAATTTTGTGTGAAATTTACCATAGCTATCAGTGGGCTTACTCAACTTAATACACACTCATAGACCTATATATGTATATAATTATATGTATTACTCACCTTTACAGAGAATATGTTCCCTGTATGTCCTGTGGCTATGTTCAGGAGCTCTTTGTATCGGAAAGGATCCCACAGGATCACGTGTAGATCGTCAGAAGCTGATGCCAATATCCTTGAATCATATCAATTAATTTGATATCAAATTACTGATACAAATCCTATAAGCGAACATTTTATGACACTTACGATCCATCATGGTTCCATTCAAGGCAATTGACGCATCCCATATGTCCGTGGAGCTCCTTTTCAAGACCTAATCTGTCGATCATAGGCCTCGTCACCGTAAGCCGATTCTGAAATTTTCTGTCGATGTCACCACGCTCTCTGGCCGCGGTCAGGCCTATGGTGCCATTTGCCCAAGCGGGCTCCTCTCTCCTACCCATTTCTACTAACTATCTACTCAATATGTCTGGTCAACCATCACAATCAGAGTATTCATCAAACTAACTACGGCTCGATCTATAAATAGGGTTCAACATTTCACTACACATTACTATGTTATAGACGCGAATCTTTTAACGAAAATATTTAATCATTTAATGCGAATTACACAATGAACAAACAAATACAATCAACAAAAAGCTTTATTCTCCGAGAGAAGATAATTCTTACGAAAATAAAAGTAGCGCTGTCAAACAGCTGTCACCGAGTTGCCAGCATTTTGTTTTTCGATGTGGACTGTGGAGTTAAGGAAAAATTGTTCTCATGTTGCTATTTATTTATTGTGCGCGAATTACAAAACATGATAAAGTAGGAATAAAAGAAATGAATACACTGTACACCGTACATTCAAAGATTTTATGCTCGCATAAAGGAAATATAATATATAATAATCTGCCTTAAGTAGGCAATGAAAACTACACTAAAAAAGTTCATGGCATAATTTTTAAACAAATTCTTGTCTAAAGAATCACCTCTTAAATGTCTGTTCAAAGAACAGTAAATATTATAACTAAAATAATTTTATGAAGAGCTTACCACAATTCCTGCTGTAAGAGTGTAATAGACCAATACAGGATACATTTTTATATTCTACTCTTCTAGAGAACGCAGTTTACCTAATATGATAATGAGATGTTCCAGCGTTGAGTAAATTATTTAGATTTCATGTGCTAAGACGCTATAATTTCATCACGATGGCTAAAATTGTAGGTTTGTCTCATAAGATAATAGCGCAACAACATTTTGTATACATACTTATATAAAGGGGTAGCTATAAATAATTATGTACACTTGGCGAACGTCCTGTATATTATTATAATTTACCTAATAATAATAATCTACACGTGCTCGCCAAAAGATTATAGTTAGGAAATATTTAATAGCACGACGTTGGAAAATATACCTGATAAACCGCAATAGCCAAGTAATATAGGGTAATTTATGTACCTATGTATAAATTTGTGTGTACGGTTAAAGAGTTTTAATAAAATGTTAATGACGAGATGTGCTCTGTAACAGAATGTGTGTCAAGCCTTCTGAGCCATTAATATTTGAATACTTTGACTTTTAATAGTCCTATAGGATAGTTTTTATTATCTATGAAATAATATGAAATTGTTAGATATGTCGAAGCTGTCATTATTGACACTACAAATTACAATATTATTACTGTCACCAGATGTACACAATACGAAGTCTTTTTATATTGCTTAAATATTACTTTTATAATCCATAAAGCACAGGTAAGCTCTTTTTTACGGTATATATAAGCGAGTTACTTTATTAATTGATTGCTGGAACATTATATTCCGTGGTGTATATGGATACTAACCAAACCTTTTTGCAGAGTTCACCATGGGAGAACGTAAAGGCCAGAATCTTTACTATCCCCCTGACTATGACCCTAAAGTCGGGGGGTTGAACAAGTTCCTGGGCACCCATGCCTTGCGAGAGAGAGCCAGGAAGCTCCACATGGGTATTCTTATCATACGATTTGAAATGCCATATAACATTTGGTGTGATGGCTGCAACAACCACATAGGGATGGGAGTGAGGTACAATGCTGAGAAGACGAAGATCGGGATGTATTACAGTACTCCAGTGTACCAGTTTAAAATGAAGTGTCATCTCTGCGATAATCATTTTGAAATCAAAACTGATCCTGGTGTAAGTACTACATTACTTAGCTGTACTATACTAATATATTTACTATCCATAATCAAAGTAGACTACAGGATTCCAGCTTAATCATATGGGGCTGGATGGAACTAATTGGTTCTGGCAAGAATATGTTGTCCAGGTGTCCTCCAATTATGCCTAGATTTTACTCAAATTGGAGTAACAGTTTGACTAGAAAGTATCCTACATAAGCTTATGGTTTTCCTGTTTTTGTTCTTGCTGACACAGCTCCTTAACTGAAACATACATATTTTCTTTTATTCACTCTCATCATATGACATACTATAGTGATACATTATAACAAGCAATTTTATCAATAACATAAAACATCTCAAACATTTTCAGAACCTAGACTATGTAATAGTGTCAGGAGCCCGACGTCAAGAAAACCGATGGGATCCTACAGAAAATGGTCAGATTGTCCCTGAAACTAAGGAGGCACAGAAGAAACTCTTTGATGATGCTATGTTTAGGCTGGAACATAAGACTGGAGATGAGGATATGGCTAAACTGGACAAACCGAGGCTTGGGAGGCTGGTGGGGAGGAATGAATCTGTGTGGAAGGATGATTATGAAGCTAATTGTTCCTTGAGAAGGAATTTTAGAGTAAGCTATAATTTTATCATTTATTCTTGTTTATATTTATTTTGACACTTGTTTTGTCTGTAATGTATGGTATTTGAAAATTGTAGCCATGTGTCTTGGAAGAATATTCTAATAGAATTAAATTTGAAAAATGTAAATATAAATTAATAAACGAACTATCTTCGTACTATCTATGACTATACTAATCTATGTAGTTCATGAGAGTTCCTTTGTGACCTAAATAGCTGACTGATTTTAAATTACACATATTTTTTGTTTACACCATACTTACATTGATTCATGACTACATATTTTCTTAACAAAATATCCTGTAAACACTTGCTCTTCTTGGGAATCAAAACTGATACTTGCATGGACAGCAGTCTAATTTACTACTACAGGACTTTATTTATTTTATAAAATTTACATTATTTTATTATCTTTACAGAAAAGAAGAAAAGAACTAGAAGAGGCCTCAGTCAATGATAGCCTTCTCTTAGCAAGGAGTTCCCTGGACATCAGTCTTCTACCAGAGAATGAAGATGACAGAAACTTGGCATCTCTCCTCTCACTTAGACCTTCCAGAAGTTTAGAAGAAACACAAACACACACAAGAAGTAAAATATTAAATACCCCAGCATTACCAAGTTCTAGTGGTCTACTAACAAGCTTTGGAGGACTAAAGAAAGAAGAATCTTTGGGTAAAAGCACTCCTCTTACTAGAAATGCTTTAGGAATCACAATTAAAAGAAGTAAACTTGACATAAAAGATAGTGCAACACAAAATATATTAAAAGATGATAGTCCAAAAGATAAGATAGTAAAGGAAACTGCAATAAAAGAAAACAATAATTTAAATGAAGGGAAAGGTAAAATAAACCCTATTACTAAAGACTTTAGTGATGTCAAAGATGAAAAAGAAAGAAAAGATGAGGAAAAACATATATTAAAGAAAAATTTATTGTTGGTTGTTGACTACAGTTCGAGTGAAGAAAGCTCTTAAACAAGGTTCTATATAGTATATAATGGAAGCATACTAGGAAATTTTAATGTAACTGTGGTATAATTCAATGGCTAGCTTTGGTCAAGCTAACGCCATCTATAGGTGGAAGACATAAATATTCAGCATCATGAACCTAGCTTGCATATCTCAACTGTCGTCCTAAAGTGCAGTTGCGCTCAATGTTTTAAACTGAGTGAATTTTCTTTATCATAGACCTCTGCAAGGTCAGAGTGAGAGAAAGTGAGATGGAATCAAGGGAAACAATTTCATTTTATTTTATGTATTTGGGATGTGACTGTTTTGGATTTTTGGTTAACAAACTGTTTGAGCAAATTATTTGGAGCATACAAGTACCTACTATAAAATAGTCTTATAGAAATAATTGTTGTTGCAATGTCAACATAAAACTGTATATGATTTGTATACATACAATATGACTTTGGGTATGATCTATGGTTTTTGACAGGATTCATCAAAGATGTGTTAAAATCCAACTCATGTCAAGGAATATCATTGGCTGTTGTTAATACAGTCAATCAAAATACGACATGCGTTTGATCGCCTCTTAAAAAATAATTTATCTATCTCTCAGAAACTGAGTGTAAATATTTGTTTTTATACATGTTCACATGTTAAAATATTATTTATGATGAAATAAAACACTATTTTCAAAGTCATGTTTTATTAATTCCATTTAAAAAACATTCACATTTGTTTAAACTTTCGATGTAAGCATGCGTACCCTTACCGATTGCGGAATAAAGCCGACGTTAAGTGTAGTTCTGCTTGTGTTTATTATGTTATTAGTAACTATCTGGTCCACCAAGCAAATCCGTATGTTAATATTAGTGCATGCTAATCTTTTGGAAAGTATTTTGTCTTTATGAGCACAACAGCAGATTTTTCAAACTTCAACCAGTCCAACTTTCAACTCCCTCCAATTTTGTGCTGTGTTGCTCCCATAGACAAAGAGCCTATAGACAGGCATAGCATGAAACAGCAATAGCTTTTATATTATTCAATAAACATAAAATTATTATTATGAACTCTAATTCTCACAAATACTCTAAAACTATGCCAATAATTGCCACAATTCTTCCATAAAATTAAAATGATACGAAAATCCCGACACGTGTTTGGTTAACATAAAGCGAACAAACTACTTCAGGCGAAAAACCGGCTCGCCACATTAGACAGAGATGATGCTTTGTCTCTAATTTTTACTGAGTTACAATATATCTGTTTCACTTGCATATTACTGTATATCATGGCTATATCTATAGCTAAGTCAAGTTGCTTCGACGGCTAGGGTTGCTCCGCCATTTAAATCGCACTTTTCTATAAACGTTTTATTTTTTATCTTCTGTACGTAGAGGCAGAGTTAACAGCTTAGAACCTTTTACCTGTTTGTTAACCAATTTTCTTTTCCATTCTTTTTACTATTGTAGAGTGCAATGTTATCAATATAAAATTGGATGCAATTATTTTTTCTAATTAAACAGGTAATGTTAATAAAATTCAGTGCCCTTTTCTCTTCTACTTGTAAATCGATTTTTTAAATGTTTTGTAGCTATTAACGAACGAAAGTAAAAAAGTAGAACAATAATGTTAGGAAATGTAACTTTGTAAGTAGGTATATGTTTTTCTCAAATTTTAGTGATCGAATTTCTGCCACTAGACAATCACTAGTTATTATTATTAATATAACATCGAAGTTTATCATTATGATACATCAGATGTCGCCACTAGTGTTTCATTATTCAAAATAAATGTTAAGTTAATCTTTTTAATTGTACTGCTGTATAATTGATTAAGGCTTGCGGTAGGCGACGGACAATCCGTGTCTAACATGTTACTGCATATATTTTTGAGTTCTATAAAAATGGTAAACTAAAATATATGTAGATAATAATACGTGACGTACTAAAGATTTGTCGCTATTAGTAGTTAAAACACAACTGCAGTAAATCTAATAGGTGCTCATCACGATTGGATTTTTCTTCTAAGTTCCCTACTTCATAACACAAGTGGCGA
Source organism: Catocala nupta (assembly GCA_963675205.1). Taxonomy (NCBI): domain Eukaryota; kingdom Metazoa; phylum Arthropoda; class Insecta; order Lepidoptera; family Erebidae; genus Catocala; species Catocala nupta. The sequence goes on from OY776093.1 coordinate 28,383,570, forward strand.
TATCTGTTGAATGATAAATTTTATATGGCTTCCCAATAGCATGTGTGATGTAAAAAAATAATACATAGATATTTTTGGCATTCAGCCATATTAGAACTTCAAATAAAATCAATGATCAAGAATATTTTAACCATGTATCAGAGTTTGACCTAAGACTTCAGCAATCTATTAGATGGCTCTACTATTTCCTTATTGAGAAAATTCAACAGTCCTGATTTCTAGTTTAAATATATATTTTTATAAATTTATTAGTATTTTGCTCTTACATACAAGTATTACGGATCCCAAGGCAGGAATTGCTTGGTGGAGACAGCAAGAACTTTACACGTTATCAATTTTGTGCAATATGACAATATTTCTGACTACCTACAACTTTGATACACTCAATACATACAAACAAACAAATAATCTATCTATATATTATATTGACATCAAAGTTTAGACATCCATATCTTTACCCTAGGACTACTCAACGGAAAATTGATGTGGACCTGACAAATGACAAGGCCTGTTTGCCTTGATAATTGGTTAAGGCAAGATATAACGACCACGGGTTAAAGTAGGTAAAAGCAGGAGTAAGATCTGGCATTTGTAAGGTCCACAGATCTACACATGTAAATTGGCAGAACTAAGTATAAGTGTAACAAACATTAAAAATAAGAAAAGAAAATTATTATTTTCGTTCAACTCACGAAATTAAATATATTCAAGATGCACAGAGTTCCATTCTGTGCAATCAATTAAATGCGAAACCATACTAAGTCGATCAATTTGTATATTGGCTGTATAAAATACCGGCAATCTTCCTTTCCTTTTCTTTATGAACGCTGACGTCATTGCCACGAATATTAAAACACTAAATAAATAATTATCACATGACTTGAAAACTCTTTGTTAAACAACATGATTACCTAATTGTAATAAAAATTTATAACATAAAGGATAAAATACATGTAGGTACTTACATATATCTAGCTGTGCCAAGTTATTTGTAGATCTATTCAGATGATTATAAGTTCGTGTAATTAATTAAACTACGTCATCTAATACTGAATCACAGTTTTCTAATGAGACAATTATGATACGATGGTAGTTCGTAAAGGTAAACTATGTTTTGGTTTACATTAATTATTCTAAAACCAACAAAATACTTAAATGTAATTTAAAGGTACTTAATATGAAATAGATATTTCTCTATGAGCAATGGATCACGTAGTTTAAAGGAAAATTACACGTAATCAATTTCACCGAGTATTTCCACCGAATAGCAGAGTGTACAAAATACTGGTAGGTAACCTATATATACCTACACTAACAGCAAATGATTAGATATTTATTCATTTAACACATAACAAGCTTATTCACTAATGATTGAATACATAAAATAATATAAATATGAAAATATTTTCAACATTTATTATTCCAGTGAGTAGGTATAGCTACGTAATATTTTAGGCAATACAAATTGCACTGTTTATTATAATTTGCGCTAGAGGGCGTCACTTGCGTCCTCATTTTAATAGATGACATTTAATCGTCTATATAAACAACACCCAAATTACATTAATACATTAGATTGATTTAATATTATAATATTTTTGGTATTACAGCTCCTTTTAGGAAATATTCACGCAGTGATGTAATTGCATTGATTACTCCAAGCAACTTTACTTTTTCTTAAAACGAACAAACAATTAATCACGATGTATCAAAGCTTGTGGCAAATGACTAACTAATTATGCTTTATTACGTGATTTGCAAAAATGCTTAAAAAATAAATGTTTATATAAATTATTAGTTAAATGTTAATGCAAAAGCTGACTAGGTTTCGAGATCAAAAAATATGAACTATAAATAGATATTTTTCGGTTCAATTATTGTCTTTTTAAATCAGACACGAGGCTCAGATGTTGATATGTCCCCTGCTAACATAAAAATTAAATGTATGGACTTTGAAGGTCAGCACAATGCTATAGAATATCATAAAATCGAAAAATGAACAAGACATGAAAAAAATAATTCTTAGGATCTGTTACAATCTAAGAAAAGAAATTTAGCTTTATCATTCTATATCTTCTTAATTCTGCGAGTTTATGACATAACATGCAGCAATATGCAGACTAAATAGGTTATATTAAATAACAACAGAGCATGAGGATTATTTTTTTAACAAGAAACTTCCCTGTTATAGTTAACCATTTCAATATTTTTTTTATAAACACCTATATCAATTTGGCAGAAGGAATATTGCCTTACCGTATTGTAGGTACAAATCATTACAACAAGGGTTCGTTTACACCGTAGGTGGCGCCACTTGCATCTTAGGTATCTGTCAAAAGTTTACAATAAAATGTTAGTCTTTGGAATTTCGCTAGGTGTACGGCAACCAAAGCTATCATGCATTATGATTTCTTATTGATTGTCCATTTCACTAAATTGAAATGATTGTAACAAGCAAACAAATAAGTTATTATAATTTACTATTGAACATTGCCGCATGGGAAACCATTTAAGAATTTAAATTTGCATGACAGCTTTTATTTCATAATGCTCGTTGCTCCAATTTCATACATTTTTTATTATTTTATAATGTCTTGACTAGGTTGTTTATAAAAAAATTTGTATAACGACATTTTTGTTTAGGTTGACATTACCTAGATAATGTATCAAAAGACATGGCGACGATCAAATGAGACGTCGAGAGCGATGGACACTCACGGAAGAAGATTATCAATGATTAAAGTGGGAACAGAGTGTCTTTACCTACTGCAATCATTATACCTGCTTTTATGTTTTAACTTAACCTGCTTTCATAGTGGCGCCATCTACAACACGAAACAACCCCTATCGCTTCAAATGTAATGCCAAATATTAAAAAGTGGTTTCTTAAACAATAAGTAGTATATTTAATACAATAGTACCATTATCTTGCAAGTCTTAGTTTTGTTCAGTGGTTGGGCATCTCTTGTCTTCTAACGCGAATATGAGAGCACACTCGATCTTGGCCTTTAGCCAGGAAAGTACTTCGGGGTCTGATACTTCTATCACCTTTTCATCGGTAGCGAAGTAGTTTACAAGCTCATCCTGAAAGTAAGCAGAAAATGTCTAATAAATATTTTCTTAAGAGTAGTACATACGCCTACACATCAAGTTAGACACCCTATACACGCATAACTACGCTACATACAAAATAGATAATTGTCGGTGCGGGACTGTGCATTGCGGTGTCAACCATTCACGGTGCACTAGCGTGTGCGGCAACGTTGTGCTTACACACACTAACGCATGTTTTATTACTATTGTTGTTTTTCGCCGGTCAAACAAAGTGCGATTTAAATATTTATTTGTTATTTTTATGACGTCACAATTATCTGCACAACAGCGGCAGCATATTTGTAATATGCTGCTGTAATTGTTATATGTGAAAATGTGCATAAAAATGGATACACTATTAAGGAGATTGAATTTTTATCAATTACATAAAAGACAATACCAAAAGTGATTCTTTGAGGACTAGGTCCTATCAATAAGACGGGGAGGAGTATTAAACTCTGAACCTTATAGGTACTTGTAATAGCAAGGTTGAGTTCTCGGCGCTTTCCGCTTAAGTGCTTTGAAATTAATAAATTTATTTTTATAGCAAGGGCAGATGCATTATTACAAAATTACAAGTTTAACTTATTTATCAAGTTACCTAGTTATTTACTTTGAGCAGTTCGACACTAAAGATCAGCAAATTAAATATTAGGTAAATCGAAACGTATATCAACATGACTACAGGGATTTTTTGTTTTCCAGTGCATAGTTATGAAAGGAAATAATGAAATACATTTATATCGTTTATTTAACTTAATGCTTCAAAATGTTTTAAATGTAAAACTTATTATTTCTACTCTTTTAGAGATTATTTGTATTCTTTTATAACATTTGTACCAGTAATAATAAAATCGCTAAAATAAAGACAATAGCGCAAATCGTAAAACAAACTTGTAAAATATAATATTCACGCCGAGCTAAACTTGCTCAGAAAATAATATAGGTACATATAATAGGATATAATACATTAGGGTAAGGATAAAGCACTGCGTCCCGTTCAGCGTGAATGAGACAAAATAACAAAAATATAACGCGCTCTCTCGCACGATTCGCAGCGTTCAACTTCTAATAGTTCAAAGTCCAAACAGCCTAGGTTGTGTGTCGCTGTGTGTACTTACTTACAATAGTTTACTATGTAAATATTGAGTCGAAAATTTTCAATGCGTAATGTACCTACATTGTAGAAGCACTACAAATGATACACTTTCCATACATCTATTATACACTTTTATCTTCGTTGTTTTTTGTATTTAAAATAATTTGAAAAAATGCCAAAAAATTTGCAATCATTCCATTCATATTATGCCATAGGGCGTAAATACTCGTCAGTTGCGTACACGATGCTTACAATTCACAACATTGCATACTAGATTATGTCCGCGGCTTTGCTTAGATACATTAATATAGATTTGTCAATAATTTTTTATCTCATGAGAGAAATAATTATTTTCTGGACTAAAGGTAGGTATATATCCTTTTTTGTATCATTTTAATAAGTATAGCTATGTATAGTTTTTAACGGTAACCTACCAAGATTCGTGATCGAGTCAATCCATTTTAATAAGTGTATAGTTTTAACAGCAACCCACCTGTTTGATATTCAGCATCAATTTATCATCCACTACAGTTGGCGAGCCGATGACGTCATCCAGTTTGACTGCCCACTCGACATGCCAGGAGCCGCTGGCACCACCAGCTCGCACCATGAAGATGTGCCTGCGAATTTATATTTGTTTATAGTAAAAGAAGGTCACGAAGGTGCCTTATCTATACTCTATACTAATATTATAAATGTGAAAGTTTGTGAGGATGTATGGATGTTTGTTACTCTTTCACGCAAAAACTACTTGACCGATTGCGATGAAACTTGGTATGTAGCTGGAGACCTGGATTCACACAACACATACATGTTTTTACTTTTTATATTATATATCGATATTCTCACGGGATTGGGACTTACGCGGGTGAAACCGCGGGCAAAATTTAGTTTTGTATAAAGGCTAGATGGAATCAATTGAGTTCTTAATTGGGTCAGAATCTCTCTTTATACTAAGCCCAGAAGTATCAATAACGGCACGGATAGCTTAGTGGTTTAAGTCGTCACCTCGTCACCTCCACTACGCCTAGTGTTGAGCATTCGAATCCCATACTAGACAAAATTTTGTGTGATCCATAAATGATTGTCTTGAGTTTGGGTATCATAATAGGCATGTTGACAGGGTTAAAAATAAGTGATACGAATTAATCCATCTTTTACATTAGTAAAAAATAGTGGACACCTATTTTTTGTTTTAACAAAACATGAAATATTTACCTACTAAGATATAACGCATTAAAGTTCGGGAGCTTGTTGCATACAGGATTTAATAATCTGTATTACTTTTAAGTCAATTTAGTAATGTAGTGGTACCTCGTGATTATTTGAGATGTTAACAAGTAACTTGTTTCTTAATTTGATAATTATTGAAGAATATAAATGCACAACCGCATTCAGTCACGGACTGCCTTTGCATTGTCAGAAAGTGTAAGTGTATGCGCCATCATACCATCCTACTGCCTATTTTAGATTTATATTAAAACATATACCTTAGCCCAAATTATTTAATCTCTATAATATTATTTAGTTACTATTGTTTTTATCTTTAGTTTTTTTTATAGTCAGTAGTAGGTATATGGCATAATGGCTGTAAAACCTTGTTAATCTGAGTTGTAAAATACTGAATTTATATTTAATTGGCGATTTAAAAGAGTGGCCGTGAGTTTCTTGCAGGTTTCTTCTCATAGGCTCAACCCTTTGCCTGAACCTAGCAACTAACCTAAATGTAGCTTCAGTAACTTAGTAAACACACTTACCCATATATTTTGACGTTCATAAGTGTTACTTTGTACATTAAACGTACGTTGTGACCTAAATGAATAAATGATTTTTGACTTTGACTTTGGGAGTGAGGGCTTGTGACGTCACTGTCCTAAAAAGTTTGTACCGACAAGTTACGTAACACGAAATTTAAACCCGTTGTATCTTCGTTATTATTAGTTTGTGTGACAAAAGGAAAATATGTGTCCATTATTTTTCGCTAGTCTTAAAGACGAATAAAAATATATTTTTTTTAATCAACATGCCTATTTTTGTAATTTGTTCTTTTCTTTTTGATTTTGACGCGCCCTAGACGAAATAAACCAGCGCGCCATCTGTACAGTAATTTTTCGTGACCGTGATTACATATCTATATATTTATTTTTCAGCTTGCTCGTTGCTCTTACACATAACTTTGCACTTATATCCCTTCACATATACATAATTAATTAGTAGCTACACATCGACCTTTTCGCTATCTCATATGTAAAAGTAGCTAAACTAAACTAACAGTCAGGCAGCTTTTTATAATGCACACCGTACTAAAACAACATACTACTCTTGATTATAAGCCGGAACTAACTAACACTAAGCGACGGAAATATATCGTTTGTACTACTCAGTCTCAATCTAAGTATATTTTTACCAATAGGATTTTCGCATTTTTAGGTCCATTTCTTTATAATAATATAAACAAAATAACTGCGATTTATGACAAAAATTATGCTAACACTAAGCAATTAGTTCAACAATATTTACAAACCTTGAACTACGATCAAACTGAAAATTTGATGACTGTTGTTCAATAAGTGTTACGCAATAAAATAGCTCTTTAAGTAATAAATAGTCACTAATCACTTAGTTTATAATGTAATTCGTAAGTTTTTATATACAAATAATAATGTTTTATAAGTATTGTATTAGAATTTATATCTACGTATATTATACAGTATGTGCCCTTAATGCCTGTGGCACAGGTTTACCCTAGTACAGGCACCCCTTATATTATACCTTTACGATGTAATCTAAGCTCTGTATCATTTAGTTTTAAGTTGAAGAAATGATTATTATTATTGTTATAATTATGTAAAGTGTATCCATATTTTAATATGTTACAAATTCTACTTACTGAGTACTAATAAGCAGTGTGGAGTTAGATTTAGGCCCGAGGTGCGCATGCGCAATATAAGAATCGGTGTCTGCGTAGTGACCGCGGCCGAGCAGAGTCAGGAGTTGTAGGCCGAGGGCAGCGTGTTGAGAATATGGACGTACTCCCTGGAATAAACAACGGAAATATATTTAAAATATGGAGGATTTAGTTTAATGGTTAAGGTACGTGATTTGAAATCTAGAAGTCGTGGGTTTGATCCCCAAATACCCTACTCCAAATACACCAATAATTTATCTTAATTGTAGGGGTTGCGAAATTACTAGTAATACAATACAAATAAGAATATTTAGCCACCCTCGTTGATGTCGGGTTGATGACATGGTTAAGTTTGTATACAATCATTAGTTTCAGTTTCGATTTTCGCTTCGGGCTAATATGTTTCCCTGTTAGGAAGTTCTTAATAGCAGCTCGGCGTTTGGCAACATGCCCTATGCTAGTCGGTAGTAAACTTGGTCAAACCTATTGGTAACTATGACATATACATATTTAGCTATGTTACACAAAATTAACCCTTTAGGGATGTCCAGGCGTGGGTCTATTCATGCAGCTGCTCCCTTCTATCTATTCTTCTGAATCAACTTACCTCAGTAGAAGCGCAGTGCCTGGGCAGGCGGCGTCTAGCTAGCAGTCTTCCCCCGCTACGTTCCACACAGGCCTTCAGAGCACTCTCTGCGCTGTTCACGTTTAGCTGACGGGATAATGATGCCTTTGCTGCCTCGCGACACACATCTGATATTTTAAAAGTTATTAGTATCAAAAGCTTTAAAATAGGAGAGCACTGCACGGATGGAGAAATGGTTTAAGCGGTTATTTCACCAAAACAAAGCCTCGAATGTTGCTCAACGTAGTCGCGATTTGCATAATATAAAAACAATTCACGCGGTCTCACCGACTCTGGTAACGTCGAGGAACATTGTTAAGTCGGTTGGGCCCAGGACGTTTCATCTTTCCCCGAGTGAGCCCGACAAAACCTCTCCGCTTCACCGCGGAACGGCATGCGTAAATGCATTCCCACAGGTAAAAAAGCGTCGTATGTTGTGGGTTAGACACGACACGGGACAAAAGATTGTATAGTCCAAAAAGTTCAGAGCTTGGATGTTCTTTATGTCAACCGCAACTTTAGAGTAGCGTTTGTTTTTTATTATCAAAAAATGAGACTGCAATTGAATAGTCAATATATTGCTTGATTTGGACATTATAGCTATTGGCTTGCCAAATTAAGCATCTAAATTATACCTGTAGGAGCTAGTCCAATTTTGTTCTTTATTATTGGTCGGAGCTACGGTAATCTAATAGCTGGACCTGTCCTAAAAGGCGATTGAAAGGCTTCATATAGTTGGGGGAAGCCGGAATGTGAAGTACTTATCTGGCAGTAGGCTCTAGTAGCCATATTAAAAGTAAAGCGGGATAACTACTTTAGGCATGGCTTAGAGGAAAACGCGGCAGCTATTACTGGCGAGCTGATCCATTAGGTTGGTAGGCTTGGTCTATATTTCTATTGTTACTCAGGATGGTCACCAGTTCCAGTTTTTTGCGTAAGGTATTAAATAACCCTTTGGTTGTAGGAAGTAAGGAATCTTTAACAATTAGACATATGTATGTTATAGGTATGGAATATAACCGCCAAACCTAGAGAAGGATTCAAAAAATTTACTTTATTTATAATTTGATTACTTAGGGCAAAGGTAATGCATGACTACTTGAAAATATGTATTTGGTTATTATGTACTCGTATTAAACATCATGACATTTCTTTAGTTTGTCGCTTGTCATTAATTTCCAGTATTGCTTCCAATAGCGACTTACACTGTAGGTATTATGACAGTATCTGATGCATTAATAAAGTGGATATTTTATCAAAGTTAGCTGATTTGAATCCTGGTGAGGAAGACTTTAACTATTCTCAATATTTACTTCATCAAACTTCAGTATGGACTCAAATCAAGTAGTCAGTATGGACAGGAGAAATACAAACGGAACAGACCTATTCTTACTCAGCCGTGCACTTTTACCTAAAAAGTCTTGAAAACGATTCTGCAACTGGTAAACGCCAAAAGAAATATTACTCTCCTAATCATGCTCACTTGTTTTCACTTTACCTACTGTTAGTAAACACTAGAGTTTAGTTTGCAAATCAAGTTTGGAAGTACCTAAAGCAGGATTTAAAACCTAAATATAAAGTTACGTCAGGATATTATTCCGGGATTTATAATGCACCTTACCATTACGTATTAGAATAAACAGTAGTTACTTAAGAAAATATATACTATACATGCTTAGATAATATACTTACTTATAAAGATATCATGCACTACAATACTCACTTCTCACAACAACACAGTCGTCATCTGAATGCGGTCGCAGACCAAAGAAGAAATAGAAACACATTTAATTATCTACTACATAATACATACAATATATCACAATAAATATATAAATAGTTTATCCAACGAGAGAAGTTAACATGTTTACATAAGAAACTGGCGTTTTAGCTACGTCAGAGATGAGATTCTGACGTAGCTCAAATTCTGAGGAGTTATTTATTATAACGTGTTTATTGTCATCAATGATAAATATACTTAGCGTAGGTATAGCAAGCAAGTCATCCTTTTAAACCATCTTGGACATGTCTTATCGAGAAAGTAAATTATAAGTCACCACAAATTAAACAGATACAGAAAGTCTGCTCCATTTGAAACGGACGTAGTTAGACATACACCATCATTGGCCACAACATCTGTTGTAGATGTTTGTTGCAGCGCTTGTGGGTTTACGGGTTGCCACATCGCCCTTGATGGCTACGTAGCTACAGACAGGCGTGTGCATATACCTAACGATTAGGGATCAAGTCGGGTATAGTCGTATATAAGCCAACTTGATTCATGACCTTCTGAACACGAGCGTCTGGATCAAGAAATTCGATTGTTTTTCTTAATAATCTGGTCGAACACCAGATTTAACTGAAATCAAATCAGTAGTTTTGCCATGAAAACGTAACCAACTGAATAACTTTTACATTTTTATATTGTTTGACTATTTAGCTTGAAGCATTGCTTTGCATAAGCTCAAATTGATGTTAATTTTGTTATAATGTTAATGTTGTAATTTTATTCAAAAAGTTAAGTAAATTATTTTAGAAATATAGGAACAGCGAGCTGCCCTTTGCTATTATAGTTACTATTACATGCGTGCATGGTAAAGAAAGAAATTATGCAATATCCTGTACATATGCTTTTGGGTATATAATTATATACCCAAAAGCTACAGATTTAAAAATGTAATATTATGTTAAATTATGATTAACTTCTCGTTGGATAAACTTAAACATAATTATTTAGAAGATATCACAAAGTCATGCGTATAGCCGAAAAGTAATCGGCCTAGTAGGAAAAGCTTCTGATAGTCAGAAAACGGCAGGGCAAGATTAGATATACTGATTGTTATAGATACAAAACATTATCCAGGTCAGCACAGCTGAGCAATCGCAGAACCAAAATGTATACTAGATATTTTCGACAAAAATGCTGATTCGGATTCGTGTAAACCTCCGTCAGGGAATCAATGTTCAGCTTATGCCAATAGGGTTTTGCCGATCAGTCGGACCATAATGAAAGCTTACATAGATGTTTCTTCGGTTCGCTTTTATTTTTTAAAGACCATGTGTATAGCATAGCAACTTTACCAATGACTATAACAACCTTATTGACGGTTACGGGCGAAGATTTAAGAAAGAACTCGAACTAAGCCGATATAATGTTAATAGTTTAGATTCTAATCTAACATGCTTCATCAAAACCTTTTTACTAATAAACGTTATAAAAACATTGAAAATAAGTGTTATCCAGAAAATACAAGTAATTTTTTTATTAACATTTTATTTTTCGCCATGTCACACAGAGATTTTAAAACAAATAGCAAACGCTTTTAAAAGCAAGGCTGTTTAAAACCTTTTTGCAGTTTTAAAAAAATACAGAAATACAGAAGCCGGTGCAATGTCTCGAGTGAAAACAAATGCACTTTATCCTTGACAAAGCTGAACACACTCACACATTGTAGAGTGGGTACAGCGGCGCAGTATTTGACCAACTGGATAACAAAGATTTGAAGAATCTGATTAATTTTATACCAGGTGAAAGACTAATCTAGCTTTACGAAGTCATTTCTGTAAAATGCGACCACATAGTAGTGGCTTATTTTCAGGAGTAATTTAGTTATTGTGGAGAATGTTAAACTAAATCTTCCGTAGCTCTCGAATATAATACGAGTACAATTATGCACATACGAGTACGTTATATCCACGATTTCTTCTTTAAATATGTAAAAAAGAACAAATCACCACTACTAAGTTTACAAAACGTTTATTAATAGAAAGGTATGTAACCTAACAAGTCAATTGAAAACCGAAAAATATATACTTAGGTAATCAAAATTATAAGAAATTTGTTATACGACGGCTACTATCCAATAATTAATATAAGATATGTAGGTATGTCTGATACAAATGGAGGCTCACCAAACGTAGGCCTTGCGACGAGGGCTGTCAGTGCTAAGGCTATACTTGCTGGGTTATTGCTGTCCGCATCGATCACTGTCTCCGGGATATCGTTGCTTAGCTGTGGTGCTTCACCTAGACGTCCGATGTCGTTAATCAATATGTGCAAGTTATCAGAGAGTTAGAGAATAAGATACAGAAAAGAATCTGTTTAGAAACAACTGCAAAAGAAAAACAAGGAACAGCAAAAGGATAAAAAATATAAAAGAACTTTAGAAAACGAAAAGGAGAAAAATAAAACGAAAGCACCTAACAAAAAGTTAATAAGAAAATGAAGGTAAGAAACATGAATAGAAGAATAGACAAATAGTGGTTAAAAAAACAGCAGGCTATGTTACAATAGAATGAATAACAGGATACTAAAAATGGAAAACTACAGGCAAAGGAAAAAAATAAAACAAAACAGTAAACAAAAAGAAGACAACAGACTAAGAAATAAAATAAAGAATAGCATCAACGAAAAAAGAAGTAACTGACGACGGTATTAATACGAAGGTAATTAAAAGCATTTATGTTTATTTGATAAACAATTCAAATGGCTCTTTTTGCGGCTTGAAATAATCTTTTCTACGTGTTTATTTACACTACAAAACATTTCTCCAGATTATATCACCATCGAATTGAGATCTAAGGTTACTAATCTGCAGAAATATAATTTTCTGATGTGACAGTTTTATGCCAATATACTACGATTATTGTCATATTGTATGAGCTAACATGAAAATGTACCAACCAATCTTCCTCCTAGGTGTCTGCGGTTTAGGCAGCTCTTCAAACATGGCACTAGTTCTGGTTGAAGGGCTTGCGTGAAGACCTAGCAGAGCTGCCGCTCCTTCTTCTAGTCTTGTTGAAACGTCCAACACTTTGCGCCCAAGACATGTACCCTGAAGAAGCAAAGGATATATTTTTACTATCATTGTGGTAAAAGACACAATCCGGCTGATGGGCAGCGTTTACTCATGTTAAGAGTTATACTCGCGGATTATACAAAAAAGCAGTGGCTGTGCTTTTGAAGGGTTAAAGAGATGTCTTTCTACTGACAGTATACCAAATAAAAAGCTTTTAGCTATAAATCGTTAACGTTTCACGCATTCGTTCACAGCACGTTCCATAGTAAGCAATTTTAAAAGTAAGTGTAATAAGTGCTGAGAATATCTTGCAAAACTAAATGACCTCTTGTCCGAATCGAATCTTCTGTCACTTACTAAATAAGGTTCGTAGTACTGCTTGAGTCCTCTGGAGAAGTCTCCTATATGGCTGTAGGGGTTCCCGAGAATGTTGAGGCCTAAGACCAGCACGTAGAACTGCTGCACCAGCTGGGTCCAGTAGTGGCGGGAAGCCATGTCAACCACGGCTGATGTAGTGATGGGTGCGTTACGGAATTCCAGGTACGACATTCTGTAATAAATACAAAATATTATATACGTCTATACATATAACCGTAAATGGGTAGGCAGAAATGTATTCTTTCTTTTCTTTTTATAAAAAACATTCATGTGTCTCGGAGGATTTTACAAACCTTGGAACATCTATTTGCAGATCATGCAATGTTTTGTCATTTGTGGGGTTGGAACCCACAACTCTCGGCCAGGTGAGAGCAACATGGTTGCTACTTTAAACAACTACACCATCCATGAACGTTGCGTAAACTGTATTTGCAGTTGTACTTAATAGAAAACGAACCTATTATCTGTCGTTTAACGCGCAAATATGTAGATTCTGTATTGCTATTGTGAATTGCTACACAGAAAAATCTAATAACACTTTGTGCGACCGGGGCATTGAACCCGATCGGAAACAAAAAAGTGTTAACTTATGCCACTGGATCATTGAGGCAGTAAAGAATGTAGATGACTATATAATATTGAAAATACATTGAGGACTACTCCTCTCTCATTTCCCGGATGGCGGATTGGTTAAAGTGATCGCCTTGTCATGCCACTACGCCGAGTGTTGTGAGTTCGAATCCCACACGGGACTAAAATTTGTGTGATCCACAAATGGTTGTTCCGAGTCTGGATGTTATTTGTGTCTGTTCTGTTGTTTGAATGTTTGTAAAGTCCTCCGCGATACATAATATTATTCCTAGTGGGAGTAGTCTTTAAAAAAAAAACTCATCATCCTTATTTCACCGCCTATCATTGGACACCGCATTACAGATCGGCAATCTGAGAAATTCTTTATAAGTAGATAGACCTAATAACACAAATTGCCTGGGGATTGGCTTTAACTGCGAACCAATATATATTGTAATGCTTTTATTGTAAAATAATACAACTCCTGCACTGGGAATAATTATAATAAACCTCACCCAGACTCGGAACACGCATTTGTGGATTACACAAAGTTTTGTCCCGTGTGGGATTCGAACCCACAACACTTAGTGCGGCGCGCGCCATCTGTGCCTTCAAAGTCTTTTGAAGGTATATACGATATTACCCAGTACATATATCCATAAACTTTTTTTTGAGTGTCAGTTAAGTCCAATCACTTCATATTGAGCAAGTTTTAAAATTAAATGTAATATTGTATAATGTTGTAATTCTTTAATATGATCAATAGTGATGTAATGAAAGGGAATCCGGATGCTGCAACTAACTAAAGGACGAAGAATCAGTGAAAGTTGTTTTAAGGACCAGTATTAATGATGTTTTTAATAAGTACACATTCATAAAATTTTAACTGCTGTCCGGGATTCAGTAATATCAGTTTATGAATTTACAACCTTTTATCACAGAGCAAGGCGTTCAGCTTGTAATATATACAAAAATTACAAAGTGAAAAGATTTGTGTGTTTGTAAGCGATAATCTCTCAAACTACTAAACCGATTTGATTAATTATTTTATCCATTGGAAAGTTATTATATAATATTTATTATACTACGTGAGCAATAAAATATATACCTATTTAGCTGTATATACTAAAATATATTTAAATATGCATTACAGATGACAGAATGTTCAATCTTTTCTCCTAATTTTGCCGTGCCTGACGAGGTCAATAATTGTTTCTTTCTACATTTATGAGACCAGTGTATATATTATGGAGTGCAATAAACGAATCGGATTGAAAGGAATTTTATCCAAATGTAACATAGGTTATAGGTATATATCGTAGCCCTGCGAGCCAAGGGAGCGGCGAAATAATTATAAACGTGGTTGGAACTGCGTGGCATTAACCTATACAATGCAAGTAAACTAGCATTCACAATGCAAGTCAGCTGCCAGATATAGGTACGTTAACTTATGTCATAAATCTAACAACGCAATAAGTTTGAGAGACAAAAATATTATGAAAGACTTAATTATTGCTGAAGACGCTGAAAATGCTAATTTTAGAAAAAGTTTTATAAAAGAAGTCAGAAATAATTCTGTACATAAATTAAACAATTATATAACCGACATAGGCGTAAGTAAACATTTAGATGTTATCATCTTAGTTGAAAATTAAACACATTTAAAATTGTAATTAATGCCGTAAATACATGTTAAACAGTAAAAAATATTAACATACAGTAAAAAATATGAAGAGGCTCTAGATAATATTATGCCTTTCTAATTCTTGAAGACGGTTACAATGTTAAATACGTGGACCAAGAAATATGTTAGATTTCTACTAGAGACGCTTGTCATTATTTACATAATTCGCGCGTATCCGTGACAAATATATTGGGGATTTAAATATGACACTTATATTGTTGAACTTAAAATGCTGCTTGCGCCCGGCGCCTTTCATCAGTCGGTATCAATATTATTATTATTTTAAACTATAGTAGAAGCGTGGAACATATTATTATGTGCTCTGACGTTAAACAAGACCATCTTATTAGTTCTCTAGTAAAGTTCAAAAATAAAATGTTTCGTTTCAAAAGGTAAAAATTCAATTCAAAAGTCCAGACGTGTATTGTATATTTTTTGGCGTTTTAGCAGACATATAGTATATACATATAGTATGGATTTCCTTAAGCTAGACATATATGATGTGTATAGAAGTGCCGGATAGACGCCATTATGCGTTACTGACGGCATCTAACCAGCACTTATTCCAGCTATCTAAAACAGGCAACTTACACACAAGGAAGAGATAGACATATAAAGATAAAAAGGAAAATTAATTTATAAGTAATTACCTTAAAACCACATCTTTCATATCGCAGAGCGATGATCCCCAAGAATTAAACAGATACTCCAGCAAATCACTGTTGAACAGCTTCGGTCTGTTCTCCTTCTTATTGCCGAACCTCGTCCGACTTGGACTGTTGTTCGTCTCCGCTGAATATCCTCTAGAAGATAAGCTAAGAACAAGCTTTACAGGAGATAAATGGACGAACTCAAAGAAAACATTCCTTTGAGCGTTAATCTGGCTTTTAATCGCAATAATAGGTAACGGCATATGGACCAAAGCAAGATCAGCTCGGAGCCTAACAGCTGGTTTCTCCTCGATCTTCCAATGATTCAATATATCAAAGACATAATTCACAAACCCTCGGTCCAAATTAACACAATATTCCTGGACTAACACCTTGAAATATTTATACACATCTTGGTTTAAAGAAGGCCTGTGTTGCTTCAAAGCCACGATTTCTATACATGGTTTCAGGCCTCTGCTTGACCTGACATCACTTGGAACTGGTGCTGGGTAAAGCACACTGGGGAACACAGCCTCATGCAGCTGATTGTCAATTTGCAACCTTTGACACTTCAGATGACAGTAGGTATACGTGTCAGATTTGCGAAGCTGCAACCAAACTCCTGGATTATAAGTCCTACGGAGTTCAGAGAAGAATGGCTTCGTCATCTGCATTTTCTCCAAATCTATGTGAATGTATTCTTTTAGCTGGCATTTCTTCTGCTCTGTTTGATACTTGTCTTCGATCCATGATGTCAGATCTGGAGATAGCTGCTTCCATTTATGGTTAACGTTGACTTCCCACCTGGGTAGACAATCCGTCATACTGATGTAAGCCAATTCCTTGACTCCTACACCGGTTTGGACACAAACAGATAAACTGACGCCTGATAAAGACATGTAGACTTCGTAGTTGCTCCTTTCGGAGTTAATCCTTATTCTGTATTGGTAAGCTAGTCTTTCGTCCTGAGCTAAAGCGAAGACTCTTTGGTAGCCATCCATGTATGAGATCCAGTAGACGATAACTTTGTCTTTCCTCATCTTTTTGGTCTTTGAGTGGCTTTCAGGCAAGTCAGAGCTGTCAGAGTCATCACTGCTTGAAGAGCAGGGTTCTGGGGATTTCGGTGTTAATCTTTTGAGGGTAGAAGAGAGTTTAGAAGTCACGCTACTGGTGGCTACTAATGTGGAATGCTTCACTGAGTGGAAACTTACTTTTTCTTCGCCGTAACTGAAAAGGAATTATTATTTGAGTACATTATTGCACATCATTCATAGCAACAGCAGAATAAATTAGCGCCTTCTCCAAATATAGCTGTTTGCCATTTTAATACTGAGTACGAAAATCATCGGACATTAGCGTGTTCTTTTTGGGACAGATTAAGAAGCTATCCTTATTTTTACATGAAATGCATGCGTTTTGAAAAGAACAGAACCTTTTTATACATATTCTTTCGAACTATCTCCGTTTCCCAATATTTTCTCTATTAATTTATAAATTCTGAGAAATACATTAAAATTTGTAAGCATTACTCAAACTACACTCATCCTCTTACAAGTATTTCGGACGGGCATTGATCCCATTGCAGACTGTTCCACTACTCTTTATTACTATCACACATATAGCACATATCCACAAAATTTATTCAACTGCCGTTGTTAGAGAGAAATCACTCACCCATCTTGTCCAAAGTCAGCAACGAAACCCTTTCCTTTATTGTTGTAGATATTCCACATGAGTTTACGTTCCTTTGCTGGATCATCCCACGTATATAACATGGACTGATAGGGGCTCAGCAGAGCGACTTGTCCCGAGTCCACCTGGTGTAGCTTCAGGAACAGGTCATCGCAAAGATTGTCGATACGGACAGGGGAATCTCCAATGGTGTAGGGTTTAAAGGTGATGGTAAATGGTCGGTCGGTACCGCCAGTCACTTCTACGCAGATGGCTGACTGAAAAAGAAATAAGTTGATTGTGTGGGATAAGTTAATTGGCCATTTGCTGACTAAACAACTTTTTGGGACAACACTAGGCAAAGTGGAAGGAAGAGAAAACAGACAGGCCTCTTGTTCCTATATTTTATTAAAATTCTTTTAGTTGGAATCGAACTCTAAACTTGATAGACAGTAGTCGCATTCATAACCGCTGCGCCGCTGTGATAGAGGAGATATAAAATAAATTAAATATTAGCCTAAATGTAGAATTTCATGACCCATATTAAACATGGTCTTGGTTATATTTATTCATTAGCTATCTCAGTGCCTCTTTAGTCACGCGGCATAAGTTTGAAGGGTTTAGGTCCCGGGATAAATTCCCGGGCTATCTAAGTATTATTTGAATTTACTATTAAGGAACTTTAAACAAAAGCATGAAGTCTAAAAAATGAGCCTGGTACACAGCAATAGTGCTATTACGTAAACTGTAAAACATACAACAGCTCTGCCTACCAATTTTAGAATAAACAGGAATGAGCATATGTATATACAAACACTTATCAAATAGCCAAATAACATACAATCCCACAAAAAAAGACCATAATGTGTACACAACCCACATAAAAGAACATTATACAACACAATATATAGAACGCCAAGTACATTTTAAAACTAATTACCACCTTATACAGAAAACCGACAATATTTAGTTTGTCCAACAAATATCGAAAGCACACTAACACATATCCGCATAATACATTATTGTCATAAGCAGAGAAACATGAAAGCAATGACGTAACGGTTACGTCAAACCGCCTGCGCGGACGCAGCCACCGCGCGAGCACTAACTTAATTAGCACTACTTTCATCTCAAGTTTTATAAGACCCACAACGCTACTCTCTCTCAGTTTCAGCCGCCCAGTGAAACGACACTATGCTGTGTAAAATAGTGATATTTTTGACCCTATCAGTGATCTGTGTCAGTTCTCAGTGTGATCAGGGATGCAAACAATTAAGACAGTACACGAGAGTCAAACGGGGCAAGTTCTACTCAAGCCCACCGATCAGATTCTACAATACTCCGCCAATGCCTATACCCATCAAAGGACCGTTTTCGTACACGCCGCCACCGTTTATATCTAACGATGCGCCTTCATACCTCGGAAGCGCGCCTCCATTCCCCGGAAGCAGGCCCTACAAGGTTAGTAAAAGACCTCCCGTTCCTAATGATGGTTTGGGTAATGACGACATAACTAATTTAGTTAAACATTTATCCAAACAAGACTTAGACAAAATATTAGAATTCGCTCAAGAGAAAGGCCAAGGCTACAGCAAATATAAAGACGTTTACAACACAAACGAATATATAAGACCGTATAAACGAGAAAGCAGAATTGTTTACAAAGAAAACGTTCACACTAAGTATGAAGAACCAGCGCCTTATAAGGAAGATATGAAATTCGGAAACTACGTAACTGAATCGAGTTATGTTAAAGTATTTGCTGCGCAAGAACCTTCTGAGCCAAGTCGAACTAATTTTAGACCCAGTAAAAGGGTGCCCGTTGATTCTGACAGTTTTTCACCAAGTCAAACAATGCCCAACGAAGCAGAAAGCTTTTCTTCTAGTCAAAACTACGGCACATCTCATTCTACAGATAGTTTTCCTGGTCAGAAGAACTATGGAAATGAAGAAGAATACGTAAAAGTTTATTCTGTGCAAGAACCGGAGAAACCACCACCCCAAATTGACGCCGAAAATTACGTGTCTTATCAAGTAATACCTATGGACACTGAAAGTATATCACCTAGTCAAACAATCGGGAATTTTAATGGACCGAGTAGTTCTCCCAATAATCCTTACTATACAGAATCAAATGAAGAAGAGAAACTACCACCGCCAGAAAACATGAGAGAAGACGATTTCGAAATATCATATTCGAAGAATGTACCTAATATTGTGAAGGCAGAATCCAGTTCATACAATGTTGAGAATTTCGGAGATCTGCCTTTGATGGACTATAATTCTAAATTACATGATGTCAGTTCATATCACGTGCCTCATTATACTGTGAGTATTTCATCTTCATCTAGACCTAAGCACTATTGTGCCAGTAGTTTTTATCAATGATGTTTATTTTAACAAGCAAACAACGTAATGTTAGAAAGTTTACTAAAGAATAGTACTATCAAGGAAACCGTTATAAAGATTAACTGTGATTGTGACACATTTGTTTTGTACATATTGAAAGTTGTAGATATTGGGCAACCAAAACGCACAAAGTTTTCAACAGGACAAAAATGTTTTCTGCGTACTTTTATTATGGTTATATTTGATTAAGTTTAATAGTTGAAATAGAATATGTAATTTTAAGTTCGTAAATATTTACTAATACACATAATAAGCAGCTCTATAGGACAATTAGGAAAACAACATTATTAAACGTATTTCTTTAATGCCTCGTTCTGCCGAATATGTTAAATTATGTTTTTAGACAATCTTTTTTTTTATGAACTTATGTTCAGTATAAGTAATTAAGACCCTAATGTAAATATGGCGAAAATACAGACAACGATGTTGTAGAGAGAAACATCTTTACAAGGAAAATTTTTAATTAGTATTTCGAAATAATTAACTATTATTCATTTGTTGCAGGTGACTCAATCCAGACCATCAAAACCAGTGGCATCTTCTCCACAAATTACCTTCCCATCAACATCATATTCATCATATTCTTCATCATCAACACTCTTGAAACCTTCACCAGCGGCTGCTGCTATCAAAGAACCAGTATACGAACGTGCACCTTCCGTGTCCGCGGCTGCTGAGCAAAGTGACGCACATCTTAAAGCTGTCAAGATCTGGTCTCATAAGTCTCAAGGAGCAGCCTATACTTTACATGATGATGGAAGTCTGACTCCAGAGAGGAGCAGACCGAAGTATGGATAAAGTATCTTCATGTTAGAATGTAGAAGTAATTGTAATATAGTATATTATTTATTTTAAAATATGTTTTATTCATTCACTATGTTAAATAATATTATATTACAAGCCTTGTATTCAACTGTCCCAATGCTGGGCACGAGCCTCTTCTCAGTGTGAGAAGGGTTAGGCCATAGTCCACCACGTTGGCGCACTGCGGGTTTGCAGACATCACATATCTTCAAAAACATTATGGAGAACTCTTAGTCATGCAGGTTTTCTCAAGATGTTTTCCTTCGTCGTTAAAACTTCGAAAAATCAGAGATCAGCGCGCCTTGGTATCGAACGCGAGACCTATGAGGGGCAGTCGACTAAGCTATAGCTGGCATTATGTTAGCTAATTATATTAAGAAATGTAAACCTATACGGTATTCAGAAACTACATGTTGCGGTAGCATCGTTCCTATAAACCACGAGCGCACGTATGTGCTACTAATATGTATGTATATATGTATGAAAGGTAATCGATGTCCTAACCTGTACTCCTGATAACGTGTATGCGAAATATTATGATGATCGGTCAAGTAGTTAAGGCATGAAAGCTTAACAAACAAACTCACATTCGGATTTATAATATCAGTTAGGATGTTAGTTACACCTAAATATGTATGTTACGTGAAAGTTCATCTTGTAGCTCAGGTAATTGTTACTAAATAAACTAAAGATAACAATCAATACAATGACCAATTGTTGTTTCAGTAGAAACACATTGTTTATAATTAACTAAATACGTGTTTTAAATGACACTAATTGTGATTCAGTGCAACCTTATTATAATTTATGTTCGGTTATATTTTAGGTATATTTATAAGTTAAACATGGTTAAAGTCCTGATAATATTTATATTTTAGCACCTTGTTCGTATTATTTCCGTAAAAAAGGCATAAATTACCAAACATAATTTTGCATTAATTTATTATTAGAATGTCTAAAGTGTGCATAGAGATTTTATGCTTGGTGCATTAGGCCTTCATTTCAGCAGCCTTGTTTGTCCTTATTGTCGGGTAACATAATCCATATTACTACTGCAAGTGCCTGACATAAACCCATTGTTCCATACTGGATTTCAAACTTATTACCTCAGGATCTTAAGAAAATTAAGCGCAAACTTATGCTACAAATTATAAAAGAAATTTACGAGGACAGAAATTGCTGATATTTTCCTTAAGTAAAAGAATAGATGAAAACATATAACTCACCCCTTTATCCATCCTTAGTACCGTAAAATGGTTCTTGGTAATAGGGAAGTGCTGGGAGACAACAGTCGAGTCCCGGTACTTGCAGTGCATCGACATCGAGTCCGTTTGAGGCCAGAACGGTGTACATTGCTGCGGTGCAAGGTCGTTCCATAGGTCAGCCGCTTCATTCTCTTCCATGAAACGCAAATGTTTCTTGGTATCGTTGTAAACCAGGAAATATGGTAGGAGGGTCACAATTTTTGTTAGTTGAGGACATAGCTCTGATAGGGTTACCTGTAAAAGAAAATATTTCGTCAAATTAGTGGGTTTTGATGTGTGTTTATTTAATGTATATGGTTTAACTTAATATAGGCTGGCGATTTA
This sequence comes from Catocala nupta, assembly GCA_963675205.1. Taxonomy (NCBI): domain Eukaryota; kingdom Metazoa; phylum Arthropoda; class Insecta; order Lepidoptera; family Erebidae; genus Catocala; species Catocala nupta. The sequence continues at coordinate 28,405,849 of OY776093.1, forward strand.
TTTTTCCTGCAATACTTTATTATGGAGTAAAATAAGTTGAAATAATATAAAATAAGTAAAATAAGTTTAAATGCCGGCCTCGATGGCGTAGTGGTTAGTGTAATCGGCTGCCACGCTTGAGGTCGCGGGTTCGATTCCCGCACAAGTCAAACATTTGTGTGCATGAACATGGATGTTTGTCTTGTCTGGGTGTTTCTATGTATAATATGTAGGTACTTACAAAAAAAATATATATATATGTATGTTTATCCATTGTCTAGTATCCATAGTACAAGCTCTGCTTAGTTTGGGCTAGATTGTGTGGTGTGTATGTGTTAGAATATTATTATTTATTATTAATAATGTACATATAAAATTATTTTCTTATTGTGACGCTAAAAAATCATAATATAATGTATAAGCAGTGAATGAAAATAAAACAGAAGTGTTCTCAGCGCCAAAAATAGCAATGGCAATGACAGAGCTTGTTTTAAATAAACTTACTGTTTATAAGTATTCATCCTAATCCATACCTATTCATTTTGAAAAGACAACACCCGCATTAGATATAATTACTGTGTCACTGGGGACTTTACAAACAATCAAACAACGGACACAAAGAACATCCAGACTCGGAACAACCATTTGTGGTACACACAATTTTTGTCCCGTATGGGGATCGAACCCACAACACTCGGTGCAGTGGTAGCCGCGGGGTGACTACTTAAAACATTACGCCATCCGTGTCTCAGATGGCCTTGAGAACTTAAATAGGACTATGGGTAAGCGCAGAATGCTTTCAATCCTCGAGCCACTCCACCTAGTGGTGGTTCAGTGAATATACTAACATTGAGCAGCAGGCGGTAGTTGGTCCGGCGCTCGGTGTGCGGGCACACGACGAGGCCGGGCGCGGCGGCGGCGAGGCGCGCGGCGCGCGACCACGCCGAGTGGTGCGCGCGCAGGCGCACGCGCGCCACGCGGCGCCGCGCGCGCGCGCCCGGCGACCACAGCAGCGGCTCGTCCGCCACCTCGTACCACGTGTCGCTTTGCGCGCCCTGGGGACGTCGCTTCTGAACTTAGTTTCATAGGTTTCATTAGGTGCCGAGTGGTGCGGCACGATCAGTTTTAGGTAAATAAAGACAAAAAAAATTATGTATTTTTTGCATCTACATACATACATAATTTTAAAAGATATAATAATAAATACAACTAGCGGTCGCCTAGTGGTCGAAATTCGACCATAATTGATTTAAATTTTAAGTTTGATTGTTATTAAGGTTTTATTGTCTATAACTTTACCCTTATAATCACATTTCATTTAGATGTCGCCAAGGCTATATAGGTTAATTTACCTAACTTTTTCAAACAAATTATTATTTACTTAACTATACTCTTTCATTGACGATATTCATGCTACTTTTTCTTTTTCTTTATTACATATAACTAAGGTATACGTAATCATAGTTACAACGACGTCAGACGAACAATGTCGAAACGTGTCGAAATACTACGAACGCGATTCAGCTGCGTGTGTCAAATGCATGGTTGTATGCGTGTAGTGTGTTTTCATTAATTTAATGTATTCCTAATGAATATTTTATAAAAATATTAGTATTCGCCACTTCTTCTCCATATAAACTTTAATTGTGCCAAATTTCATACTCCTCCGTCCACGCCATTTTCGTAAATGGGGTACAAAGATTTTGCTTCACGTATTAATATATAAATTAGACAGAAGACGGTATATGGACATTAAATTAAGCAACGTCAACTATTATTGTTGCAGTATAGACTACAACGCTGGTATTCTCGTAGGCGTACGAATAATTTATTACAAATTAATAAAGTGGAAGATACTTTTACTACTGCTTACTGTTTAAATATCTTCAATAAAAGAACGGATGAGGTAATGATAAACATACAAAAGTACTCAGTAAAATATTAAAATGTCTCTTCACTCGTAATACGTTACTTTGTAAAAGGGAACTCTAGAGTCCTAGAAAGACAATACCTAGTTGCTTCTTACTGAATAAATCTACAATCGCCCAAACTAAATACAAGATCTTCACCTTCATTTGTAACGGCAGCCCAGTCTTGTTGATGAGCCAATGTTGCGCGTGGAGGAACAGCTCCCAGCAGTCGTTCCGCTCCACCGTGACGCACACAAGCACCTGTTTGTTACCTCCCTCCGTATCACACGAACTGCTCATCGTTACACTTTTCTCTGTCACATCTACAGAAAAGAAACATGCTTGATACTGAAATATCGTCGAAGCAAGTTGACATATTCTTCATGATTTCTATGCAAAGATTACCAAAATAAAGATAAAAAGTCAATGGCGTAAAATTTTTGAGCTAGCTGACAAAAAATTCAGGCGCTCCTTTCAATTGCCCAATGTATAGTTTTGCACAATTTGCAAATGATGTCATTAAGTAACTGCAAATATTGCACTTTATTATAGAGCACATGGCATGAAATAGCACACTCCATGTAACCAAATGTGCCACAAAAGGCTATTTCATGCCATGTACGCTATATCAGAACTAAAGCATCTGGTAACATAGTTAAATATCTGTTGGTTAATAAAATATCGTTAATTATACATATACTTATATTTAACTGACTTCTGTATTTATCCCAAAAACGTGACATATGGAGTGGGTGTATTACCGTCTATTGGACAAGATTTCTAAATCACACTGTAGGTCGTAAATGTGAGAATTATATTACAAATCAACATAGCAGTTAATTAATACAAAGTACTATACCTGGAGACAAAGTAAAACTTCCGGTCCATGGCAGTCCCATATAATGCATGTCGATTGTGATCCTGTGTGGCTGTGTTAGTTGCAACGTGTATGTGTGCGTGCGCTCTCCCGCTTCTATGCGCATGCGCCATGACGCTGACTCACAGGACACTTCGGTCGCATATGGCAAGCGGTTATAGATGGCCAGGGGTGGGACTACCCGGATTAGGTAGTTTGGTATTGAACGAGTTATTTTGGGAGATTGGATTCCTGTGGAATTAATTTATAAGATTTAGAATAATATTTATATTTATACCATATTGTAGCTGAATCTATCAATCACATTAAATAAACGTGCGCGTGGTCGCGAAGTAAGACAGGCGAAATAAGTAACGACTCTCGTGGTTAGTTGATACTTATCTCGCCTGTAAACCATGGTAAGCAGACTGTATAAATTAGACTTAGTTATCCTAAGGTTGTTGTCTTTTTACATGATGAATTTTGTATGCTTTTTATCATTAACACTTTAAAGAATAATTCACAAATATATGCCTACTTACCTTCAACGGGTAGTATTCTCATCGCGAATATCCTCTTGTCTTCATCAGCCTTAGCAGGACATATCATATCTCGCGGTGTGCCAACATCGTTCGCTAGCTCCATCCACCAGATACCCTGCGTAGCTGTCTGGTAACTCCTGGTTAACAAAATATCCTCATTTTATAGGCGTCTGCTGTTCCAGATCAAACAAAGTTTATAATACAAATGGCGATTAGATATGAAATTATTGACATAGACTAAGAGTAGCATTGGATCTAACATACTACCTTGCAGAACTCCATGTGATACTATACCGATGTGAACTAGTTTAATTACAATTATTGTAAGTAATTATACTGTTATTTGTCCTAAATGTAGTTAGTACCTAGACCTCTTAGATATTTTCAACACGATAGAAGTAATAATAATGTACATTAATAAGAACAATAAATGTATCAAAAGCTATTGATAAGTTAAAACAAGGACCTAAATATAATTGGATAAAGATGCGTTTATAATGGATATATTGTTACTTACTCAAAGTTAGAAGGTAGCAAGAACAGTTTACAGTGATATGCTATATATAGTGGCACATTATATGTCTCTTGTGGCGCGATCACTGCTAACCGCATCTTGTCATCAAAGGGGTTCGTTAGAGAGCCAATGAGCTCGGCTCCAATGGCTTGTAGGTCCGTCTTCTTGTAGAATAATTCTAGAGCGTAAGATGTTTCGTTGCGGACCTATAATAAAGAATAAATAAAATCTTGTAACATTAGTTGTTTTTTTTCTTTATCGTCTTCAATAAAATAAATTTATTTATTTATTTATATAAATTTATGTTGTTATCAAATCATGGATACGAAATTCGAATCAAGATGCAAAATGCAAATTGTTTGAATTTCATGCACCGTTTCAAAGTCGAAAATCATTTAGGTCACAAAGTAACACTTATAAACGGCAAAAGTTACAGCTTAGTGAGTTTACTAAGTTATTGAAGTAACATTTAGGTTAGTTGCTAGGTATTACAGAGATTTTTAAAACCTCATATAAAAATTATACCTGTAGAGGAGACCGGACAACAATTTTCTTTTTGTTATACTTGGATGTTCTCTCCACCACGATGTAATATCGCGTCGAATTTTTACTCGGGTGCAATACATGCATCTTTGCTACGCTGCGTTGTGGACATAGTATCTGGAGAAAAGAGAATAACATCAATGAAAAATGTAAATAGTGTAGTGTTTATCAAGCATAATTCATATCAATATAATTATAGTACGGTTTAGGATTCCAGATCCAATTGCGGTCATGGCGGCCTATCTTAACGGAGACTGGCCACCTGCGCAAGAGATTTTTGACGCATGCCATGATATAAATATAATATAGAATAAAGAGAGCCATGGTCACTGCCATATTATTATTGTAAAAGGCAATCATCCGTGTTGTTGCGTGACGTTCAAATGAATCTCAACCGTAGGATGGTAGACCACATTTTAGTCGAGTGCATTAAGGTAAAGAAGGTGTTTGATACTGACAGTAAGGTGATCCAGGTCGTGCAGCCGCACGGCGAGCGTGAGGTCGGTGAGCGCGGCGAGCAGCGCGCGCGGCGGCGCGGGCGGCGCGGGCGGCGCGGGCGGCGCGGGCGGCGCGGGCGAGCCGGCGCCCGGCGCCGCGCACCACGCGCCGCCCGCGAACCCGCCTTCGAAGCTGCGCCACGCAAATATATAATAATAATAATAATAATCATTTTATTTCAGACCAATGATCCATATAGTGTTAGTATCAGCTTAGCCTATTGCTAGTAATAGATAATAAATAAAATATACATCTGCACGCACATGTCATGCGCCCAGTGCTGTATAAACAGCCCATCAATTTTTTTCGCCTGAGTTGCCAAGATATTGTTGGAACTATACCTGACTCGCCGAAGCATTGAGGCACATCGTTTGCGCATGACGGCATAAAAGTCATCTAGCCTTTCGTCCGCAAACATGCCCGAAGCGCTACAGAATCGAGGTAGTCCCAACAACATCCTTAGCGCGTTACTATACTGGACGCGCAGAGCGCTGTAAGCCTTCTGCGTAAGTAATAACTCACCCACAGGCGGCACGAGTAAAACGACTGGCAATAAGCCCGAAAAAGAGGCAGTTTAACCTGTTTAAAGCATTTTGCAAACCTGCGAGCAAGCATATTACATCGAGCAGCCAACGCTCTGCGCTACTTATCGATATCCTGACCATCTGTAAGAGAATCCGTAACCACATGACCAAGGTGTTTAAATTCACTGACGACCTGCAGTGGAATTCCTAGTAACTTTACAGGTGGAACATTTACGGGTGTATTGTTGCGGACTTTGAACGCGATTATTTAACTTTTGGTGGCGTTATACCTCAAAGCCATGAGCCTCCGCATATTTCCCACAGATGGCCAGTAATTTTCTTAGACCACAAACCGATGGGCTAAGCAGCACCATATCATCGGCATGCAATCGAACAGGTTTTTCTATACCTATATAATGTCCTCCAGACCGAATTTCGGTCACGACGACCAATCTTAACAGATATTGGCCATCTGCGGTAAAATTTTATAATGTACAAGTGTGTGCGAAAACACAAGTTCACTCTCTGTTCCATAACTGTCATAATCTGATGGGACGGCAATCCGACACGACTGGACAGTGATCGGGCGCAGAAACAAAGCTTTTAAGGTACTGGGGTGTTTCACACCGCCGACTTCCTAACTCCAGGCTGCTATTGAGGTTTCCTATCAGTTTTTCTGTATGTCATGTATACTTAAAATAAGCAGACTCAAAATAAAGAAAAATAATGGTCTAATTTAAAGTTATAGTAGCCTCAATAGACTTTAATCTCTAAGATCTCTAAAATCTCTCATCTATAAGAATGCCCCATTTCACAAAGTCGTAAGTACGATAAAACACCAAAGACATGTTACGATCTTGTGGGCTGATCGAATGCCGGTACTTAGGATGTCATGATGGCAGCCATATTTATTACTTCTCTCACGGTATTGCATGTTATATAAAAAGAATAACATAATTATCGCTCGATGTCGTAACGAATCTTCATAAAGGTACGTATGTTTATTCAACGTTATTTTTAGTATGTACTTAAACCGAAATACGCGTATTATCATTGGAAATGCAGTAATACGGGAAAAACTCAGTGTGCCACCATTCAATGTACAACCATTTGATTTCTTTGGTCACCGAGAGTGTAAATGACTACTCGTTGCCCGCACCCGTAGGTATTTATTTACCATAGTGACATTTTATACATTTTTGGAATAAAATACATCACTTTTAAAAACGTGCACTGTCCAGTGTTTTACTACTTTTTAAACAAACTGTTATTAGGTTTCGGGTATACTAAGAATAACGTATAATTTTGTCCCAGTTCGTTGACTTACTATTTTATTTGGATTACTATACATATTTAAAGTTTGACAGCCATGTACGTCATGCGTTTATATTACTGTGGCCAAAAGTTAATGGTGAATGTAGCAAAGAACTCACCAGTCCCATTCATCGCTGACGTCTGTCATTTCAGGTTTCGATTTCGGTGGCTCGTCGTCCAAGAAATCACCTGTTGACGTGTCACATCCTGGAATTAACTTTGTCATTATTACCTTACGTGATATATCAAAGTTCATGTACTTTTAAACAGCTGTTTAAAAAGTACATTCGCTTTGACATCCGGGTTTTGCATAAAAGCTGTAGATTGTATACAAAACAGACAAATCCTGTAAAACTAATAGAGAAAAAGAGAAATAAAGGATGATTGGTAGTGACCAATCTTTCTTTATTCCTGAGTACACTTAGTAGTCTCGTACACTTAGTACTAAGACATGTCAAATTTATTCTGAATATTATGGAAAAAACATAGAGGCAAAGAAAGACAAAATAAGAAGAAAGCATACAGATCAACTAAAAGAAATTAATAATTATTATTATTGAATACAAATATCGAGCATAGCATAAGCAAGTACTTAGTCTGACCATAAATACTGTTACAGACTAATTATAGGTATACATATATATAGAATCTGGTATTTAGCGATTCTGGTATTAAGCTCTGGTGCCAATTGAACGATATGGCAATGGATAAAGAAAGATGGAAGTTGCTATACCGACAAATGGATGGATAAATACAGTGACAAACTAAAATACATAACCAATGTATTAATATACTACACATATGTATAATACGATGATTTATGTGAAATAAAAAGCATATTACCAGGTGTACTCGGTCGGCTAGTATCCACATCGTAATCAGCTATTGCTAATATCCTTTCATTACCAGCTAAATCAGTCTCAGACTTGGTCTTCAAATGGACTGTAGATCCAGGACCTAGAAAACACAATTATGGTATTGTATATCTCCGACTTTACCCTACAAATATCGTGAACATCTTCATAGTTTTAAAGTATGTCTTTAGTTTATTAGGTCCCCTTGTATTGTAAGGTCCTGGGTTGGACAAAATGCATTAACTTGAGTTAAACTGACAAAAAAAAAAAAATTTGTCTTCTAACAGAGCCATTTAAAAGTAGCAGTATGGAGACCAGCACGATATTCGATTCATCCGGATTAAAAACATGATAGATGAAATTCAACTCCTCTACAGGTCCATGACTTTTCCACGCCTACCCTTTCAGTAATACCCAGGAGTAAGTATGGCTTTGATTCATAATCCTATTCGTACAGTAATCTTTAATATTGATGTTTGAGGGACAACTAAGTATTTGTACTTACCAATATCATTAACAAGAAGCAGACCACTTTCTCCAGTGACTATGGCAGTAACCACAGCAGTTCTGTCAGTGCAGGCAGCTGCCAAGTCCAGGAGACTTCTGGCTCCGGCAGGAGTCACAGTCACATTTAGCATGTCTCGTGCTTCAACTGCTATATAAGTGCACGTCTTGTCCACATAGCTCTCAATGTCTAAGCCTGAGTCGACGCTATCTTCTCGAACTGGATCCTAGAAAATTATTAATAATATATATAATAAAATATAATAAATAGTAATAGGTAAATAAATTGTTATTAATTTAAGATGTTACTTTTATATTGCAAAAATGTAATTTAAAGCACAAAATGCCAGTTTTTATTTAACAAGGATGCAATTTTAAGATATATCTTTTTTATGATCTTACGATTATTTGAAACATGGTCACATTACATAAATCTGAGCGTCGCGACAGGGTGATTGGTATTTCTTGTAGTACTTACTGATATCATAATCATAATCATTTATTAGCATGAACATGGGTTGTACATTCGATCTTAAAATAAACAAGAGTCAGATGATCGATGTGTTTAGAATCGTATTAATTGAAATTAGTTGTGATCCTTACTTGCAGTGTAACAGTCTTATGTTCCGTCTCCTTCTTGCTCTTAGTTTCACCGTCTGTAAACGTCACCGCTTTTTCATTGTCCTCGTGATCACTGCATCCCATTTCAACCTCACTATGTTCCGGGGCTGAAGAGTCTTCATCGTTACTTACTTCTTCGGCACTTGAATCACTAACAAAAAATATTATGGTTGCTTTCGTTATGCATATAATATTAGTATTACCAAAGATAGTTGAAGTTGGAAGTGAAAATGCTGTTAAATACGTGTGGAACACTTATTCAGTAATATGCAGCAATTTTTTATGATTATACAACAAACAAATTTAAAAAAATCTGTGTGTTTTAAAGCGTAAAGCCGTATGATATCGACAGACAACCTTTTTTTAAATATGTATACGATAAGTAAATACGCTGATTTTACAATTATAAATATTGTTATGAGCCAACATACTGCCAAGTTTACATTTCATTTAATTCAAGTTATAATGATATTACCCCAAGATCGTGAAATGTTTTGGGGGAGGTCTATGTCCAGCAGTAGACGTCTCACGGCTGAAATAATGATAATAATAATATTCGACTTACTCCGTAAATAAATGCCCAATAGCCGTGGCTAGCTTATCCATCAATCCGCTTTCATTCTCCGAATCTGATTCGCCGTCATCCAGCAAACCCAAGAAGGACATATGCCCAGCGCTAAAGTCCACATTATAGTGTTTACTTTCTCTGCCATTAGGATTCTTAATGAAGGTCATTTCATTGTCTGTATCATACTCATCGGCGGAGGTTTCCGATTCGAAACCGTTTCTCTTTTTGGACTTTCTAGATTGGTCTGATGCGATTGAGGAGTCAGCCTCAGTTTCGTACTGGTTTGAGGAGTCTAGCCGTGATGACATTGGGTAGGCTTTGCTCTGAAATTTTTATATAAAATGCCGTGAGCGATCAAACAAGCAACCGATGGCAGGCTTATAATATACTCGTATAGCAATACAATTTAATAAATCACCCGCATATAGTATAAGTACATAGTGGTGAACAGGACGAGTCCATATCACACCTACTGTGTGAATGTGACGCCTTGGCCGGACTAAGGATGGGTCTGATGGGATTGGTATATCCAAACCCTGAAGACTTCAGGCTTCTCCCTCTGAAGTGTACGCTGCGACTGATGCAGTACATTCATAGGGAGATAGCTCAGGGATAAACCTCGGGGCCGACACAAAAGATCCCACTGGGTCGAAGTGTCGCCGATCTGCGCTGACTAGCCCCAAGATAAGATAAGATAAGTACATACAGCAATAGCTCAGTGGGGAGACCAACAGACTGCAATGCAGAGGGTCTCGGGTTCGAACCCACGTCACGTCTGACTTTCGGAAGTTATATGACTTTTCGAAATTATGTGCGTATTGATTGACAATTATTGCTTGTTCCGTGCCTCGGAGAGCACGTTAAGCCGTCGGTCCCGGCTGCCAAGAACATCTATGGCAATCGTTATTTGAAAGTGTGTGCCCTATAATATCCTGACACTGGTCTAGCATTAGGGTATCGTTAGCCTTCGGGTTGCGGAGGTCAGGTGGCAGCCGCTCCGTGTAAAAACTGATATCCAGTCAAATCCGGTTAGACCAGAAAAGCCGACCCCAAGTGACTTGGGAATAATAAAGGCTAGGAAAAAGGATCTAGCCAATTCAGCATGGTAAATGATCTGTAATACATTACACACGTTTTAATGTGTTCCATATTGCTGTGCTTACCACTATACCACCGTCTACTAGACACTTTGTCAAACTCACTGTTACTACGGAATATCTCTTAAAACAATAACTCTATTGAGGCTGAGTTTATTTCACGTATCATAAAACAAGTTAACACGTTTGAAAGAAGAAAGAAAGAAAAGTGTTTATTGTGATTCACATTTGCGTGAATTGTTTCATATTTCCTGACTAACATCATTTGGTACTGACCTGAAATAGCGTAGCAGTGATCTCCCAAGGTCTGTAAACGTTCTCGTTATGAACTACAGGCTCTATCAGCGGTTCCCACGCATCTATCTTCTCATTGTAACACGAAGCCACGATGCTCAAGAACGCTGTTCCGTGCAGTTGTTGGGACCAGTCGTGGAGAGCTAACTCTGTTTTCATCTGAATATCCAAACAAAGTAAATCCACAAAGGTAAAAAAATAAATTTAAGGGTGAGAAATAGCTTAATTTAACAAACAATCATCATTTCAGCAAGAATGAAGCTGCTGTCGCCGTGTCGAGGGTTGTGGGTTAGAAGCACACAGGGAACTACTATTTGTGTTATTTTGTAATCCAGAAATAGTAATCCCATGTGGACTCGAGCCCACTTCTGAGTCTGTTGTTTGTGTCCGGGAAATATGCGTTTGTAAAGTCGCCCGCGATACAGAGCTTGATCGCAAATGCAGGAATCTTCTGCCTAAAATAAATATATCTAAGTTTTGTCACCTAACTGAAGGTAAAGGCCTAAAGGTAATTACCCTCAAAAAAGGTCATTCTTATTTGATAGTAAATTTCAGCTTCTTAACACATCGTGCTCACCTTACACATCAGTACTGGAACCCTGACAGTATGTTCCATTTCGAACATGAGTCGGATACTCGGCACAGTCATGAGGAAGCTCTCGCTGGGCCTCACGCACGGATACTTCGGTTGGGCATAAGTATCCTCAGGGTTTAGCACCACGTAAGGCGTTAGCTTCTTTGGAGACCAGAGGTCATCATCCTGTTTCTCAGCCTTGGGATTGTAAGTGGCGAAATTGAAGAGTTCTTTCTCGTCAGGGATTGTGAGTTCTGATGTTATTTCTTCGACTATATCTGTTGAAAGAATTATATTATAGATTAGCTACGTCAGATAAAGTTTAGACGGGATAAAGTTTGTACAAAAATGATGAGAATGTTCTTGAAAAATAACTATCACCGTTCGGTCTTCATCATCCTATAAAATAATAAAAAATAAAGTATCTCGCTGTTATTCTAATAGCTATGATTGTAGTCTTGGTTTACTCAAAGACCTATTTCCATTTCGCGCTGTCTCTAATCTGTCTTCTTACCCATATACACTCCTCAAATCTTTAACGGTTTATAAATTCTTTATTTCTCTAAGATTACAAATCACTTAGAAGGAGAACTCAATTATAAATCAAAGTATAAAATTATTTCAGGTTTATGCATGTGCATATTGTTTTTTTTATTCACGGTATTCTTAAAGTATTAGTAGTATATTAAATATTGCCAGACAAGTATGTAGGTAAATCTAAACACTTTCAGATCTTCTCTAATAACGAGTTGTTTGCTAATTACAGTTTTGCAAATATAGGTTTACATGTTTCAAGTTAATATTTTTGTAGTTTATAAATTAGGTATTTACTTTTTAATTAAGTTTGACTGCACCTTTACGCCTTTGAATATGAGCCTTTCTTAACATAATTCTACCACGGCCTCCTCCTTTACCTGTATTAGTGATCTTGAATAGTCTGTTTAAACAGGCGAACGTATACAAAGGTGTTAGCTATTATTTTTTGCGGCCTGGCAGAAAATGTTATTTTTATTTTGTTGTGAATTTCAATAATCTTTCTATATTTCCATTATGTATTGGGTTTTTTCGTAGATTATTATTTGTGTACAGTTAATTGATGTAGGTTTTAGATTGATACTTATAGCTTTAAATTCACGTTATTATTATAACAATACATCGGCCATCTAGACATCAGATGCTGTAGGAGACTTTCTATATGTTATTCAAAAGGTTCAAGTACTTCATTTTAGTATCGATTCGGTTTGGTACATCATAATTGTCCTATTGTTCAGATTTTATTATATCAAGATATGCCTTCTTCATGTGTCATCCTGACGTTTACTAAATATTTTACTTACCCATAACAGTATGAACAGTAGTGGCTGCAATATGCACTTCGATCTCTGACACCGAAAGCTTCACCCTAATGCCCTCTTCGATGTTCTTGAATGCTTTAGAAAATTCCACATCACAAGGCTTCAAGACAATTTGTGGAGGTAGATTCTTCAACTTCGACTGGAGTTTCGACATGACCTGCAGTCCTGCAAGTGAGACTACCAAAGACTCGCTGTTTGAGTGGCAGGAATAATCAATGAGCAATTCTGTTCGCAGAAGTAGGGCGTGACCCTCGGTCTTCGTGAGGTCTGTGAAGAACATGATCTCTGGCTGTCGGAATTGCACTGATATCGATAGACCAGGTTGATCTTCTGATACAGAATTTGCTAAAAACAAAGAAAATATATAATATTATTAATATAAATGGATATTCTGTAAAAAAAATTAAATGATTTACTTGTCTATTTTATATTGCCCCAGGCAAAGATATTGTATAAGTACGCAATAGGTTAGTGGTGGCAAAGATTAATGAATCCTTTGGGAATGCATACCGAGATTAAAAGAGTCCTATGTATAGTTTAGAATATCATTCATGATATACTAAAACGTCCAATGGTTTAGGTGTGATTTAAATAACAAACATGCAAAATTCTTAACAAACGTTCACTCTATAATGTTAGTACGGATTTGTTGCGACGATAGTCGTAGTGAAATAATAAGCAGTGGACTGCATAACAGGATATATTATTATAACTCAATATGAAGTCATTTTAGAGGAGTCGTCGACAGCACCCGCGCTCGTGCTTCCCTATACAGGGTGTCCGGTAATTAATGGATAACCTTGAAATGTCTTATAGTAGAACTGAAGGCTGTTCAGAAAAAATTAAAAAATAATAATAAAAAAATTTAAAAAAAAAGATTATATTAAAAACTGCAAGCAATATTAGCATATCATACTTTTGACTGTCTATCTATTAGCATAATCAGTGTTTAATAATAAAACAACAAAAAACCGATGGATTTCATTCGTATACTACGACCATAAATGAATATATGAATATATGACAACAGGATAATATGATTTATAACTTATAACCACTACCCGTTCGTATTATAACTTAATGAATTTCACGTTAAAGTAATAATGAAAATAAATTTCTTCCACTTTCATTATATAAGTCTCTAAGATGGAACGCAAACAATAAGTTTTTTTTTTTTTTAAATTAATATAATATGTATTGAGTCCAAAACATACGAATTTAAACATTGAAATCCCACCAAACTGCTTAACAGTCGGCATACAAGTACGTGTCGTGTCGCAAATACATATATTCACCAGATACTTGCGGGTCACTGTGCTTATTTTGGATGATATATTTTGCTTAAGAAATATAAAAATACTGTTTGCACAATAACAAAACTTTTAGTGCAAACTGTATTTATATTGGTTGCATAATAAGTTAGTAATTAATATATGGATTTTTGTTAAAAGATAAAATGGGGCTGTAGTGTGGTTATGTCGCTATCTCCTTCGGACAGCTGCATTTAAAAGCGGTTACGCCACATTTTGTATCGTGTATCCTTTTTCTGTCATTTGACATTTACCCCTTCTACCTGATTTTAACATCCTATTTAACTTAGAGTAGATTACAAAATTTCTTAGAATTATGATTTGGGCCAGTTATTCATGCGTCGGATACATTTTATCTGGGGAATATGTTTGACGTTTTGACACCTTTTGCCATATTTATTCTGCAGACAACACTTATCTGATATCTGAAAATTCAGTCTAAAAATATTCAAAGTTCATAATAAAAATTGTGAATCAACTACTCTATTAATCAAGAACTTTCAAATATTATCTTCAATAATTACCTGCAGAATAATATCCACTGGTAGAGTCACTTGAGCTTGGCAACCTTGCTGCTCGGTTGTTGTTGCCAGGTTTAGACGGATGCACGTCACCTACGTAGCCATGGTTTACTACACCACCTTCCATTGTCTTTTCACCTATAAGACAAAGATTGCAGTACTACGGTATCTGGCAATCCAGACACCGTACTACTGAAAATTTCTTACCAGGAAAACTAGTGATGCGATTCGAGTCTAATTTTACCTAATGCGAATTAAAATTATGCCAAAACAATTTACCCTAAAATAATTTATTATGTCAACATAAACTGTATGCCAAAAATAATTATGGCAAAGAAGGTATACTATAAAAAAAATCATTCGCGAAAGGAAATTATTTCAATTTTACCACTAGAGTTATTCGGGTCATTTTTGTTTGTGGTTTCACTCAAAAATGACCCGAGCGCCGAATCACTAAAGTAGTTCTAACGCCATTTTACTCTTCAACAGTTAATTCGAGTCTCCTTCTGCCATGTCAAAGTTTGACATAACACAAAGACTACCACACAAAATCTACCACCGAGAGGCTTATAGTACACACAAACACACACACACACACCGAGTGAACTCGAACCCAAGTGAATTCGAGTCGATATTTTTTTTACTCGATAACCGTTTTGCCATAGTAGCTCGAGCCACTCGAGTAATATTGGAATAGAATCGCATCACTAAGGAAAATCCAATGACACATTATTCGATCGCTTCATATAGAATAAGAGTGACCTTACGTCACGCAACTAATCAAGCTGTTATATATCCTCACCTGGCATAGCATCCAGAAGCGTCCTGGCCAGTTGCAGCAGGAATGGCAGAGCCAGGTTGACCCTGGTTCTGTCAACCCTTACATCAGCATGCCGCGCCCTGGCTCCAGTGACTTTGAGGCTCGCATCAATGAGGGGTGGGCGACGGACTGAGATACATGCGTCCTGGGCACCGATAGTACCGCCTTGGGACTGGAAAATCCTGGAAAATACAAACACACCATCACAGTCTCATATCTCTGATACAAACCAATTATTTTAAGAAAATATAAGATATCTTTTTCAAAACCGAAAGTTGTTGCTGGGTCTATAGAGCAAGGGACAATGCTCTTTGCCATGTCTTTCAGCAGACGCGATAGTTCTATACATTGCCAGCAACAATCGTTTTTTTTTACATTTTATATACCTAACTATTATTAAGGTATCTTAAAATGAGGAAACTAATTGTAAATATTTTAATTACCCGTAACATTCGCAGCACAGCATTCCCTGGCTGTGACTTTACTTAAGTCAAGCTGCTGAAGGATTTAGTGCGAGGGATCAGCGCTAATTTAGTATGGCGAGATTTCTGCTCAATGGAACCATCCGAAAATGAACACTTCTAGAAATTTACCTCTTAATTACTATGGTAGGGTCTGGCCTGATATCTTCTACCAGCAGACTCTGCAAGCTAGCCTTCAGCTCCAAACTACCATCAGAGCTGTACTCCAGCTGCAACGTAGTCTCTCCAGCTGTGAGTTTTGCGAGTCCATGATTTAAGTCTCTTACAGGAGAGCTTAGAACTTCGTCCATGTCAGAGAAGAGTTTCAGTTCGAGTCCATCGAGGACGAATCTGTAAGAAAATGAATTTGTTTTAGTTGTAGATATATAACAAACTATAATTTTACGACGTACGTTATTTAATGATGCTCAAAATAACATTCCTATTCCTATTAAGATTCATGATGTCCGAATAAAAAACACAACGCAATAATTTATTTAAGAGCAGCGATAGCTCACTGGGGACACCAACAGACTGCAATGCAGAGAGTCTCGGGTTCGAACCCACGTCGCACACCTCCGACTTTCGGAAGTTATATGACTTTTCGTAATTATGTGCGTATTGATTGACAATTATCGCCTGCTCCGTGCCTCGGAGAGCACGTTAAGCCGTCGGTCTCAGCTGCCATGAACATCTATAGCAGTCGTTATTGGGGAAGTCGACACAAAAGATCCCACTGGGTCGAAGTGTCGCCGGTCTGTACTCTCTGGCCCCCACACAAGATAAGATAAGATTACATGGCCATGGACTCAGAGACATAATAATATGAGTAGTGTTTTAGATATTCGAAAAGCATTTGAACCTTCTAATTTATGGATGATATACCACAGTAACTATAGAGAGTTATAATATGCGCTGTGAATGAGACTCTAGGTAATGTTGCAAATGTCTTTATTCACTTACCTAACTATAGCTTCTTTTCTTATAGGCTCTCCTTGAGCGAAGAAAGCTTGTAGTTTTTTGACTGAAGAGTCTGATGGTGCAATTTCCACTGGCGAAGTTGGAGCTATACTTCCTGCAAAAATAAAAAATATTTTTAAAGCAGATTCTTAGTAGAGCGTTCCTCTTTTTTAAAGACAACTCTCACATTAGTACATCCTGTATCGCGGGAATTTTAACAAACATTCAACAAACGGGCACAAAGTACACTCAGATTCGGAACAAGTATTTATGGACCACACAATATTTTTGTTCCATGTGGGGATCAAACCGGCATCACTCGGCGCAATGGCAATGGCGAGGCGATCCCTCAAATCACTACGTCATTCGTGTAGACTCTATTAAGTCCACAGACTTGTCGATAATAGAGTGACTGTTTTAGGATTTTACAAAAGTTTTGATGTTGGCGCAATTGTTTGACGATATATATATACATATATATGCTCAAAGAACCCGCAATTATATTAAACGGCTGGAAGCTTTTAGTGTTAGATCATTGCAATCACGTAGAGATATGTCTGATCTATTATTTTTGTACGAACTATTAAATAATTTATTCGATTGTCCCCAATTACTTGAACAAATAAAACTTAACGTCCCTTATACATATCCCCGAAATACTGTTAAGATACTACATTCTCCTCACCGTAAAACAGTTTTAGGCTTTAATTCTCCAATTCCCAGACTTTGCTGGCTTCGTAACCTATTTGCCCACCAGATTCATATATTTGGCACTACCCTTTCTGGATTCAAGCACCAAGTCCATCAAATAAATAACTGAACTTCTATAAGTACCATTATAATAATAAAGTAGCTGTTAATGTTAATAATTTGTAAATGAGTATATATAATATGCATAGTATAATTATTGTATGTACTTACAAGACATTGTGTCTTACTTATCCGTTTTCAGTTTGTGAATGTTGTGTTTACCGCTTGATTTTGTACGCTCAGATAGTATATAGCATATAGTTTTGAACATGTATAAGTGTAACAAATGTTGGTAAACCAATAAATAAATAAATATATATATATACAGTTATAGAATACATTTCTTGATACAGTAAACAGTAAACTTTATTTTTCGAACGTTTTTGTGTACTGCTAAGTCACACTTGACTTTCGACAGCATAGTGGCACAACACCGTACTTATTTTCGGATAAATAGAAAAATATAAAAAGAAATTATATATATTCGTGCATCACACAAAATGACTGTCTTCGACGTATTGAAATCTCATACCGACAACCAGACAATTTACAAATACGCCAATCAAGAATACCTACCGATATAATGTCCTTCGCTCAAGTTATCTGTCCACACAGCCAGCATGGTGGCCAGGTCCTTCTGCCCGACATTGAGCAACACAGTGTCCACCGCCACGTCAGCCTCGCAGGCCAGCAGTTCCCGGTAAGCGCTGATAGTGACCAGCTGTTGGTAGCACACGGCGCGCTTCATGTCGCAACGGATTGATACTGGTTCCAATATTGGCTCCTGGAATAAGAATATTAATGTCAATTATTTGGCCAACGTATGCTATGGGACTTAAAAGATGAATTATAGTTCTAAGCTACTAAGGACTTATTTAGAATGGCAGAGCCAGCCAGCAATTATTTGGTGGCGAAACGAATGAGGTGTCTCGCTCAGGTAAGTACCACGTTCCTAAATAAAACTGGCGTAAGAGAAGTAATAACACTGTTACTGCGTTCGTCTGATATAAGATTCAAAGGCTAACATATCAAAGTGTCCCATTCGTTTTTCTCTTTGATTGGCATAACGCGAGCTCTTTTTCTAGTCGTCCGACATCGTGTACTCTATAAAATACTAAACTTTGCCCGCAGCTTCGCTTCGCTCGCAATAATTTTCTCTTATGTTTTTAGAGTTTGGAAAATCTCTTATACAACAGCTTTGTCCGTCCGTCTGTCTGTTATACAACTTTCAACTCAAGAACCGTAAGAGCTAGAGACTCGCCGTCAGCGCCATTCAAATCAAATCAAATCATTTATTTCGGGCTGCATAGGCCCATAGATAAATACCATAACCTAGATTTACATATTATAAAATTTTATAATACATACACACAACACCATCTAGCCCAAACTAAGCAGAGCTTGTACTATGGGTACTAGACAATGGATAAACATACATAGATACTTATTTCATTTTTTTTTATAAATACATAGGTACATATTATACATAGAAATACCCAGACCAAGACAAACATTCATGTTCATGCACACAAATGTTTGACTTGTGCGGTATACCCATATACCCCTGAAATGACTATGACCTTTGACCTCTGACCTCAAGGTCACGTGGTATTACATGACCTTTACATATTACTTGAACCATTTTTTGAACTCTAAGATTTATGGAAATTCATTGCCGTTTCTCACTTGTTTTCTGTATACCTGACAACGTTTACGCGAAATTGAAAGATGATCGGTCGAGTAGTTAAGGCTTGAGAGCGTAACATATTTACATTCACATTTATTTTTACATTTATACTAGCTTTTGCACGCGGCTCCGCCCACTTGATACATCAATAAAAAGTAGCCTATGTCCTTCCTCAGGTTTAAAACTTTCTTTGAACAAAATTTCATTCAAATCGGTTAAATAGTAAAAGGTAACAGATAGACAGACAGAGTTACTTTCGAATTTATAATATTATAAAGTAAGAATGAATACAATATAAGTAAGGATTTAGGTAAAATGATGATTTACCTGCACTTCCAAAGTACCAGCGAGGGTCATCACTGCTCTAGAGAAGGTGATGTTGACGAGTTTGATCAGGATGTTATCTATGATCGGGGTCTGTAAAGGGCTGGTTGGTTCGTGATTCGTGGTCAGTTGTTTGAAGAAGTTCTCAATAAGAAGATCGCCTGAAAAAGAAAAGTATTGGTTTGCGTCTTGAAAAATAAAATAAACATTTAGTTTCCGATAAATAATTTCATCATAATTAACTATTATTGAATTATAAAGAACATAAAGATAAAAACTTACATATGAATAACTTACCCATGTTAAGAACTAGAAGGTTTGGCGATGACGGTTTTTGAGGCAGCAACAATACTGGCGCGTGAATCTATAAACAAAATGTTTCAATATTTTATTTAACCTTAGTAATCTTCTTCTCCCTAGCCTTTATTATTCCCAAGTCACTTGGGGTCGGCTTTTCTAATTTAAACGGCTTTGACTGGATATCAGTTTTTACACGGAGCTGCTGCCACCTGACCTCCGCAACACGAAGGCTAACGATACCCTAAGGCTAGACCAGTGTCAGGATATTATAGGGCACTGACTTCCAAATAACGACTGCCATAGATATTCATGGCAGCCGGGACCGACGACTTAACGTGCTCTCCGAGGCACGAAGCAGGCAATAATTATCAATAAATACGCACACAATTTCGAAAAGTCATATAACTTCCGAAAGTCAGACGTGACATGGGTTCGAACCCGAGACCCTCTGCATTGCATTTCTTGACTAAATATTAGCCTACAGTATTTTCTGTTAATCTAACTATCACTATTCAACTCATGTTCCGCTAGCTTCCACAGTGTTAAAGACACACTTGACAGTAAGTACGGAGAATACAGAGTTAACAGCAGGCACGTCTCTCATAAAACCAATTATAATTACTTATTTATTAGTCAGTTCTACCTGACTAGATTCTGCCAGTCCTGGGTTTTTAGCCATTAACGGGTTTCAGATTAAATACCCGAATAGTTCCACTTTTACTATGCTCCTGACTCCTTAAGGTGTTTATAGCTGGTGTACAAATTCCACTTACCTCAATAACCAGATTCAGTCGTGTGCTCCAACTTTTGATCCCTTGTGCTTGTCTTTCCGCAGCACGTTCGGCTGCTAACGCGGCTTCTGTAGCTACTGAACTTGGAATCAAGGGCTCCAAGAATTGCTGCCAAGAAATAAAAGATGGTATAAGAATGCAATACGAAAATGCTACCTATGGAAATAATTATATTGCTTATCATTTTGTATATCTACATGAAAAAAGTATCAAATGACTTATGTATTACTTGAGTATTGCACCAAGTTAGACTTGTAAAACGATCAAATAGTTTCATATTCATTGGATTGCCATTGGATCGTAAAAATATTTTTAAATAAACCTATTAAGATAAGTCTGATTGTTGTGTTACATAATAATATTCCATAATGAAGTATATAAATTGACATAATAAAATTTAAAATAATTGTAGTTGGTCTATTACAAGTTGTATGGAGTGGCTGTGGCCTTGCAAGGTGTGATTTAGCCGAATCCACATTATTTAAAAAGTGACAAAAGATGGCGCTGTATTCAATTGCAGACTACTCCATACTACTTACACTAGATGGCTGCGTACCTGTAAATGATGCATGACACAGCAGAAGAGCACAACGTGCAGCCTCCCGACGTACACGCGCAACTCTCCGTGCGCTTTCATGGAGTGCGTGTCGCTCGCGCCCGCGCCGTACACGCGCGCGGCCGCGCGCACGTACTTGATCTCCAGGACTTTGTCCTCGTCGGGCCACACCAGCTGGGAACAGAATCAATACCCAATAAGCGTCCAGATACATGATATACCTATATTATTGTAGATTCGATGCATACATGGGATAAAGGTGTGGTCCATAAAAAACAAATCCTGCACTAGGAATAATTCTTGTGTCGCGGTGGATTTAACAAGCATCCAAACAACGGACGTTAAGAACACTCCATGAATCTAACGTGAATCACCTGAACGCAGAGTTCAACCAAGCCACGAAGGTCTGCAAGAGGGCATACTTAAGAGCGGACGCCTAGCGCGTCGCACGGTTCGGCCAGGAACTCATGGCGCATCCTACGGGCGGCCGTAGTTACTGGTACCTGACCAAAGCCGAGCAGTCCAACTTCTGCCAGACCTCGCTACCCCCACTGAGATATCCAAATGGATCACTGGCTCATCGGCCGCAGGAAAAAGTAGATCTGCTTGCAAACCTCTTTGCGGCCAACTCCCGAATCGATGACTGCGGTTCGCAGGCGCCTATCAATGCCAACTACGGCTACACCATGTCTGATATACGTATTAGGCAACATGATGTTCGTGCGATACTGCAGTCCCTCGATGTTCGGAAAGCCAGTGGACTTGACGGCATCCCAGCTGTGATCCTCAAGAGATATGCAGTTGTTTCCCACACTTACGCGCCTATACCGGATATCTTACGCCACAGGCATTGTGCCTCAGGCTTGGAAACGATCAACCAAGCCCCAAAAAGGGGGACCATTCCGAGCCAGGCAACTATCGACCCATAGCTATCACCTCGGTGCTCTATAAGGTGTTATATTGTATACACAAATTGTCCACTCGTTGATCAATGATCGCCAATACGGCTTTCGAGCTCAACGGGTCAACAGGTGATCTAGCGTTCGTCATACACCTTTGGAGTAAGGTAATGGACAAGCACGGTGACTCTTTGGCTATCAGCCTTGACATAAGCCAAAGCTTTCGATAGGGTCTGGCACCGGTCTCTTATTTCCAAGCTTCGGGCCTATGGCTTGCCCCCTCAACTATGCACCTGGGTTGCAAGTTTCCAGTCAAGTTTATTTGACTCCTTTGCGACGGTTGCGCTTCCAAATGTATGCAGGTCAGTGCAAGTGCCTCAGGAGTCCATCTTATCTTCTACGCTCTTTCTTCTGCATATCAATGATATGTTGACTGTCGGCAACATACATTGTTATGCGGACGACAGTACCGTACATGGGCTATATCTCGGACATTCTAGGGCCAAACGGGCTGAGGTTGAGAGGAAAAGGCAGGATATTGTCGTTGAACTTGACCAGACCTTGGATCGTATCTCTGAATCGGGTGCCAAGAACTTGGTCCAGTTCAACTCCATAAAGACACAGGCATGCGCGTTTTCAACAAAAAGGCTTCTTTCCTTCCCCTCTCTTCTCTGGAAAACACTCCACTGACAGCCTACAGAGGCTGTCACGTATTATCAGCGGAGTGTTTTGTGATCTTAGGTATGAATCTTTGCCGCAATCCGAAAACCTACATCGAGAGCGTCATCAAGCAAGCTTCGCGAAAACTCGGAGTTCTGAACAGTGTGAGGCGGTTCTTCGCGCCTTGGCTTCGCGCAATACTTGCTGGACGCTATCGACAGGTTACAGCGGCTGGCTGTCCTTATCATCGGCGACCCAGAGGCCACGAGCTCACTAGAACCTCTGCAACTCCGTAGGGATATCGCCTCATTAGCATTTTGCTACAAAATATACCACGGGAAGTGCTCTGAACAGTTATTTCACCTTATCCCGCCCTCCCCTTTCCTATCCAGAACAACGCGTGCTGGGCTCAGATGCTATCCTTACACGGAAGAGTCAATTAGAGCGCGCACCAACAAGTTTGGGTCCTCATACCTTTGCCGAACGATCAAGGCATGGAATTCTCTGGAAGGAACGTGTTCCCTTCTTCCTTCAATCCTGGGTTTTTTAAGCGGGGCGTGATAAAGGAACTTCTTCCTTGTTCACCTCACCTTCACCTCAGTGCTATGAGGATGTGTGGAGACTACTGCTCTTGGACCACATGATCGCTTACAAATAAAACAAAATAAAAAAGACACAGTACCGGTACAACTATTTATGGCTCACATAAATCTGTCTCGTGTGGGGATCAAACCTACAACATTCAGTGCAATGGCAGTGGCGAGACGACCACAGTGTATATAAAACCGAGAGGCTAAGCCAAGAGTAAGTCCAGCTTCATCATAAGTACTAAGATAAAAAACCAGATTGTGTACCTTAGGGTAGAGAGTAGCGTCCGACAGGTCATCTAGGTGTAACGAACTGAGGTACAGTTTGAAGATCATGCGGTCGTTGGCTCGAAACACGCAGTCGCTCTCCAGAGACGACAGTCGCATCTCCAGCACTGAGCACTCCAAGTGACACAGCTTTATTGACACTGATGATGCCCTGGATAATAACATCATGTATTTAGTCCGAGTACCTGACAGAAACAAATTGTATCATGTGCATATGACAAAAAAAAAAAAATAATCTGTCTCTTTCTTTCAATGGTTAAATACTGTGTAATATAACTCATGATTAAGAAAATTATTGAAACTCTTGTCTTTGCGTGGCCTTTTAAGACAATAAGTGTCACCGCGGTCGGCAGCTCCCTTCAAAGAGATAGATTTGATTTTGTCTTGCTGTTTAAAGTGTTAAGCATCGAAAATCTCACACCGACTTAAGTGATTCTTTCACTACTACGAATCGTGGGCGTAAACCGACTTTTGTTAAAGTTAAACTTGGAAACATTCGCTTCAAATACAACAAGACGATTTTTACTTCTATAAACATTACCTTAAAAGAAATACAGTACCAATAAGAACGCATTTTTATGTACACACAACACGCATTAATTTTAGAAACACCCCTGTGTTTACCCGACAGTCACGAGCTCAAGTGTACCTAATAACCCTTTAACTACATATTCCGCATAAGAAATAATGTAACAAGTAGATACATGTTGTTTACCTGACTGAATAACTGAACTTCGTAGCACCAGGCGGCACGGGCGGGTCTGCTTCTGGTTGCATCATGTAATCCCACAGGGACCTGGTCTTCGGTAGCACCACACTTTTCAAGTTGAGTGCGTGGCGATTTTGTATCCTGAAAATATAGCAGAAAACGGGACTTTTAACCTTCTTATCGCAATTCTGCTGAATACGTCAATATGTCTCTCTCTGGCCAAATGACACATCGGGATCTTGTAAAATATATTCACAATCTAAGTTCGTATAACAAAACAAGTACTTAAGCACACTATTGTCTCTTCATCAACGCTAAAGAGATCCAATTCAGCATACAAAAATGTCATAAACCTATGGAGTGACAGCGGCACACGGACAGCCAGATACAATAGGTTTTTAATCACGTCTGGCATTTCAACAATTGACAAATTAAGTAACAATAATACATGTTTTGCTATTTAGTCTTTCTTCTCTTATCACCAGCAGTCAAAGACGTCAGCGTAGGTATACTCAAAAGCTGGTACTACTTTCGTAGCCATTTGCATTCTGAGGTTGACGTTCGAAGGTTTCTATCCACGAATAAAGGAGTGTTCAGTAAAGCTTGAGCTTACCTGATATTAGCTCGAGCTTACTAGGACTCTCATTTTCATAAAAGAGTTGTCAACCCTGTGGAGCACACCTGATAGTGATATTTGGTCTTCAAATTGTATGTGATGGCCCTTTGTCACTAATGTTATCATTTATCGATTGATGGCGGTAGCTTAATGATTATGTCATTGAACTGTGCTGATCGAACCATTAAAAACTACCGATAATACAAGAGTCCTTCTTAGCCCGGGGCTACCACCAATACTACGAATTTGCAAACCCCACATATCTTGCAATCTTAAACAAGTTGTTAGACCATTTAAGACAATTCCAAGTACCTGACGAGCCCTAAAGATAACTAAACATAAAGCTCGCTGGAAAAAGCAATAATTAAAATAAACGTACTTAGCAATAAAGTTATTTTCAAATAAATTATATTTCATCACAGTAATAAGCATTAATGCCCTTCTCAAGAGATCATGAGTAACGGCTGGGGTCTGAAGAAATCCAAAAGGAATGGCTCAGGCCTATCAAGACATAGTCCCTATCGTGATAGACCAGTGCCACTCCTTCCGTCAGCACTACGTGGTTCTTCCATAACGTTCTTCTTAGGTGATGAACTGATGCGGTCTAAAGAATTGGCAATATAGTAATATAATAGCATATTATGACAGATCGGTGGCGGTTGCTTTAAAACTCTTCTCAATTGATGAGGATGTTCATTTAAGCGGCATATCTATAAATTATATACAGGAAAAGTACAACACGATACAAAAATGAATGATATATGACAAAATAAATATATTGATGACGTTGAAGGCAGGCGAACTCGTAGACGAGTATACCTTGAATGGGATCCACATGACGCATTTGTTATACGAAACAAACAAATGTGTCATGTGGACCCCGATGAAAGTAACACTGGGTGATCTTGAAACTCCTCTACTAAGTTCTGGCGGTGAAGATGCTGATAAAAAGGATAACTATAAGTATTGGATCCAACCAAGTCACAAATACTTACACATAAAGATTCTGTATAACTTTAGTTACGCTACTTTGCACTCAAACAAAAATGTGTTAATCTCATTAAAACTACAGATATACTACAGAGGTATATTATCGTGACTTGCTAGAATAATAATATACATACATAAAATAGTATGATGAACGATATTAAAACAACACATGTACATTGGCACATATAATAGTTAGGCTTAGTATAATATATTAATAGCGATTTAAGCATTTAATAAATATAAAATAAAGCTCGGTCAAATTGAGATATTAAATATCTACCTAGAAAATTGCACATTGCCAAGCAGATTTACAATCTATATGAAAATTTAATAACTAGTAACCAAATAAACGAAATTGATTAAAAATTGATAAATTATATTAGTTGAAATACACCAAAAAGAAAATGGAGGTACAGCTGTCGTTTACTTCGATAAACAATCATAATGTGTCTTTAGCGATACTGGATAACTACACTAAATCAATTATAAAATTTTTGTGTCATCATCATTAAAGAAAGCACATGATGACGATAGCAAAACTGAACAAAGGCAGGTGACGCTGTTATTAAAAATAAAATATATTTCAGATAGATGTTATATAATATTTCTAACTAATAACAGAAAGAAAAGAAATATTTTATTAAAATGATAATACAAGAAATCGCATTACAATATAATATATATATAAATAATGCAACATACAATTCATATTAAAAGTACTATGGTCACTAGTTACATATTGTTACTTAAAGATTAAGGTGACGTTAATGAAACTCAAGACATATACATTCGTCGACCGAAGTACCTTCAAACGGTACAATATGACACTTTTGTTATGGATCACAATGACAAATGTGTTATATAGCACCATCTGCAAGTACCTGATGATTCTTGAGCTCTAGCACTAAAGCTTGTTCACAATGATGATGAAATTAATTTGGCAAAAATTGATCTCCAAACGGCGTGAAATATGATCGATGACAAAGAGCCATATCACGCCGTTTAGAAGTATCTGATATCCTTGAAGCGAGAAGCTGGTGGTGATGATAAATGTGATGAAAAGCTAGCATGATGGTTTTGCGTAGAACAAGCGTATCTTGATCCTCTGTCAACCTGCTTATAGTTATAGCACATACAACAGTAATCTGTTATTTTGCAGATTCTGCGTAATACGATGATTAGATCTTAACGAATAAAATGTGATAAACACAGATTTATACACAAATACAACATTATGAATACTTACATGCATACTTAATACAGAATTACAAGAAAATTTAGGCGGTATCGACAATTTGAATACCAAAAATTATCAATTCTCTACAAAATCTTGATCACGTCAATGTTCGAGGACCTTGTAACTAGTAGGTAAAGAGAGACTTACTTTTCACAAATATACTGGAGGTACTTGATGAGGGTCCGCAGAGCGAGGGCGTGAAGCAACAGTGACAGGTGACCAAGGTCTGCGACCAGAGCCTGCTCGACGCTGTGAAAGTGAGACCGAAACTCGGGACAATCAGCGCGCACCTGGCAACAAGAACAATTTTGAGAAAGTTGAAATAAACGATATATTATCCATCATCTATTATCTATTATCATCTATTATCCCTCATCTCATCATCATCGCTGTGAACCCCAGCAATGGCTGCTGAAAAGCAACCGAAACGTCGGGGAAAGTATAAAATTAAAATCTAAATAGTTTTTATAATTTAAATAACTTAAATAGAAGTAAACAGTAACTAGTAAAAGGGTTGAACAATAGTAGTTTAAAGTTTCAAAATTATGTACGTAATAATAGTGTGTTATAAAAAATAAACAACGCGATAAAATCCGTATAAAGTTGTTAAATTTCAATACTGAAATTATATTAAATTAGCGATTTAAAAGAGTGGCCGTGAGTTTCTTGCAGGTATTTTTTCATAGGCTTAACCCTTTGCATGAGCCTAGCAACTACCCTAAATGTAGCTTCCGTAACTTAGTAAACTCACTAACCTATATATTTTGACGTTCATAAGTGTTACTTTGTGACCTACATGAATAAATGATTTTTGACCTTGATTTTGACTTTTGCTTTTTTTTTCTATCATAACATTCATAACATTTATAACATTTTAACTGCATAAATAGATTCTTCTACAACGAAAACTAAATATACAGTCTCTTGCTTTTAAAACGACTTAGTTCAAATAAGTATTTAGATATCTTTATATAACAGATACTACGAAAAGTCTTAGAAATTCCTCACCTTTCTATATAACAAGTTGAACAATTCACCAGAACTAGTGATCAATTCCAGATACTGTCCAGTGTTGCTGTGATGCTGTTTATCCGTCAGTAACACCTGACTGACGGATAGCTGGACTGCTGGTCCGTACTCCATGAGAGCCACGTCTAGACACACCTTCGTGATGCTCAGCATGATGTAAGGCTTTTCAGTTTGATCGGTAGACCGGGCAAGGTTGATTACAATTTCACCTGTAAAATATTATGTTTATTTTCAGAAGAATCTTTTTTCGTTCCAACAATTTCACCATTTAATAATAACAACTTAAGCTCTATCTATGTAGATGAAGCCGCGTTAAAAATTAAAGTGCACATTTATGGCGCTTGTAAGCGGCACGGAACTTCGGCTGCGTTAGTTTAACTCGCCCGTTTTATATTTTGAACAAAGGACCTACAGTCACAGTTAGCTTCCATGTTCACCGTGTGGCTGTCTGGTGACAAGCAGTTACTATGTCTACAAACACTAGATATACGCAGGTTAAATATCTTTCCCAAATATTCAAAAAAGAAGTAACTCTGCTGCTAAAGCATGGTACACATACTGTTAGTCTACCTTTCACCGGCACAGGGCTCCCATCAGAAGGTTTGGATATGCTTCAAGCTTTAATAAACTGAAGATTGAAGCGCATAGATCATATTTTCAAGTAAAACAACAATACTTACCCACTATAAATCTCAGCAACGTATTGATATTGTTGCTAGGCGACACATTGTCATCAAACCCTGGCAGGTCCACAGTCCTCGCGTACACCTCCATGTCCTCGTCACTGTGTTCCGACGCGGCCGACGCTTGCTGAGCAGCTTGGAACCCGACTTTGGCGCCTGCCTTGTCAAATGTCGTTTCCGCTGCCCTGGATTTGACAACAAATTACAGTTTTAAATATACGACTCACTTTATGGTAATCAGATCTTCTTCTCCCTAGCCTTTATTATTCCCAAGTCATTTGGAGTCGGCTTTTCTGGTCTAACCGGATTTGACTGGATATCAGATTTTACACGGAGCGGCTGCCACCTGATCTCCGCAACCCGAAGGCTAACAATACCCTAAGGCTAGACTAGTGTCAGGATATTACAGGGCACTGACTTTCCAATAGCGACTGCCATAGATGTTCATGGCAGCCGGGACCGACGGCTTAACGTGCTCTCCGAGGCACGGAGCAGGCTATAATTGTCAATCAATACGCACATAATTTCGAAAAGTCATATAACTTCTGGTAGTCGGAGGTGCGCGACGTGGGTTCGAACCCGAGACTCTCTGCATTGCAATCTGTTGGTCTTCCCACTAGGCTACAGTTACCGTAGCATATTATAAATATAAAGAAGAAACTGAAGAAAGAAGTGTATTTTGTGTCAATTTTACTTCCGCGTTCCTGACCTTCAAAATATGGAATAGCTTTACTGTCAGTGTAAGCAGAAGGTCACTGGGCCCTATTTGGCTTCAATCTTATGGGGTAAGAGAACTAGCCACTATACTTCATTCCGTACAGATATAGCTAATCTGCTCCATATTCAGTGACAACAAGAATCTTAAAACAAATATCCCGCTATGGCCCACTTTGCTGCTGGTGGCAGACGATCCTGTAGCTCACCTGATAGCAAGCAGTTTTATGTACAAATGTCTGTATTTTCTTGACATCACAAAAGCAATTCCAAAAATCACAACCAATACTCTGACTTCTGTAATCTCTCTCTAAGTCAGCGTGCCGAGTAGCTATCGCTTTTATGATGATTTTCTATCACTGGAATAATTATTTCAGTGCAAGAAGATCGTTATAAAAGCGACGTAGTAGACTAACAATCACTCACCTGTTCCTACTTAAATAAGCAGCTACAATCTTCTGTCGGAGTTTTATCAAGTCCTTATACTCAGGATCTGCTGTAACTCTGTCCATGTTCAGCAGTTCGGCCAGCTCCGGTTCTTCTACATCCTCGGTATAATCTCCAGAATCCATGAAAGAGACCGGCACTGTGTTAGGTACGGGTATAGGTAGATTGTCACAAAAGTCCAGGAGAAGACCGATTATGCGGTCTGATAGGTTCAGCTTGAAGCTTGAGAGTGAGATGTTTAGTTTATACCTGTGGACAAAGATATTTACAGTATTAATGTCACATTCATTTGGTATATTTTTCCTTAATAAATTTTTTCTGTTATATGTAATATTGAACTATGAAACTATTATATAATATGTAACTATAATTTATTTTAAAACCCATTTCGACACTTTAAGATTTGATTTCAAATTGAAAATTTCAGTTTGTAAGCATGACCCATGTCTCTAGGCCAATCTTCTCGAATCAATAAATCAAAATTTACGTGCCCAGACGTATAATGGCACGAGAGTCAGGGTAAAGTTATTGGTCGCCTAGACACTATGACAGCCATATGTTGTAAAATACGAAACCTTTCTCTCCAATTAACTTACTTAGGCA
This sequence comes from Catocala nupta, assembly GCA_963675205.1. Taxonomy (NCBI): domain Eukaryota; kingdom Metazoa; phylum Arthropoda; class Insecta; order Lepidoptera; family Erebidae; genus Catocala; species Catocala nupta. Next base: position 28,436,338 of record OY776093.1, read on the forward strand.
ACAGTTTGTAATCTTTCTTGATGCTGTTGGAGAAAACGACTTGCATCTTTATCTTGGGCACGAGGTGTAGCTCGGAGTCTGCGTGACGACGAGACTCGCGCCATGGCTCCGTCCACTCACTAAATAAGATCTGAACAAAGACAATAACCAGATTTTAATACAACCTGTCAGATAATAATAATAATTGTTTATTAAGTTTAAGTTGGCACAAATATGAATAACAATAGGTCTTAAAATACTTAAATAGAATACAATACTTTGCACGCCTGTACTAGGTTTTGCCTGTATCACAGGCGATAATAATGTGCTATTATAGTGTAATAAGAAGAGCATTCTTAACAATATTTAACGAATATAGATTGTTCTATAATAAGTTACTATTACAATGAAAATAATATAACTTATTTATATAATTTTGTATTTAAATATTAGATGACATATGCAATGTTTATGAGATAAACATAGGGTATGTCTAATAATGGGAATCTAAGCTAACTAGTGTAAGTAATAAAAATAAAAATAAACGGCGATCTAGGCTCCCTCATAATCTATAGAGTTTATGTACCTATATTCAGTTTGTTTACTGGCTGGACAATCAGTTTCACCCGTCTTGTGGTTGCTAAGCTTCTTCAATCGAGAGCATGAAGTTCATTTAGGGGTATCTTCCTTGACCCTGCCACCCGTGAGTAAGAACCCACAGGGGGCGCGCGCGGTGTTCCCGCGCGCCTTCTAACGTCGAAAGGGGAGAGCAGTGAAATGCTCTCCCCCGGGGACGAGAGGAGGTCGGGTCCGATTGACCCGGCCGGCACCCACACGGGGGGGCCTGCTATGGATGAATCTTTTTAGACTCCCAACTGGCCCCCCCCATTGGGTGGGAGAGGGAACACCCCAGGTTTTTTTAGTGGGTATCCCAGCACTAGGCTGGTGAGTCCCACACGCCCCGCCGGTGCCGTCCCCTAGCCGGCGGGTAGTGCATCAAGCATTTTTTCCTGGGAATCAAAAAAAAAAAAAAAAAAAAAGGGGTATCTTCCTTCTTTGTACATTCGGTCAAAGCAGGTACCATTGTCTAAACACGCTTGCAGCACCAAGGATAACTTACATTTTGCTAAGACAACCTTTATGTGCTGCCATAAGAACCTGCCTGCAAAGGGCAGTAATGCACAGCTGGCAGTATAACGTGTTCTTAGGGAGCTTTGTTTTGGCTGCGGTCTTTTGAGTCGCTGAGCTATACGAGGTTAAGCGCCATGTCAGGCTTAACTCATCAATTAGCCGGAAACCAGACTAATGAAAAACCATCGTATCTGAACCTCGGACCCCGAATGTTGGCCAAGAGGTAAATCAAGAGCCTTCAGGGAATAACAAAGGTAATTTCTGAGATTTTCGAGGCTACCATATCCTGGAAAAATCTTACCTGACAAGAACATTCCGCATGTAGTCTATCATATAAACGTTCTTCCAACTCCATGCAAGTTGCGTCTTCCAGAGTCAGGTTAGACGGCTGCAGATCAGATTTCACGATGATCCGACTTATGTCTACAATCATCACGCGCCCGGATCTGGAAGGAGATCTTTTGTTATGTAATGGAGCTTCTCTTTTCATGACTAATGTTTATTTTAATACATGCAATAACTAAGCTTGGATCTACTGCTTTCTGCAACTGATCAGTGGGCTGGGTGTGATTGAGTAACAGATTGACATTTATTTAAGTATACTGACGTAGCGGCCATTATATTCGATTGCTGTCCATTAGGTTCGATTCTCGGGTCAGGCTAAGTGACCTTTTGGTTTTCTGTCAAGAAATTCTCAGTATCAGCACAAAATTGAAGCTGTGCACAGTTAGCTAGCCTTCAATCACTTGGGACTTACATATAATACATACTTGAAATATGGTTTTAACACAGCTCTGCTTTCCCCTTTTTGGATTGGGTCATGAGACTATATAACCATAACCAAATAAAGACAACAAATAAAGGTAACACATACTTATGCACGCATCCATGCTCCGGGACGACTATACATGGACCCTTCACATCCACGTTGAGGTGGAACACCTTCCGTCTGCTGACGGCGTACGCCAGCACTGACTTGCTGACGCCACCAGCTCGGTACACCGCCGCTGATACTTCCGCAGCCAACTCCTCGGATGTCATCGAGTGAGTTTGGAAGAAGTTAATCAATTCCGTAAAGGAATGCTGTAAAAAAACATATCGTTAAGATAAAACGTAATCCATTGTACTTAACGACATGAACACACTTGTAACTTAATCACTATTTATCAATTAATCAACCTATCTACATATTATGTTTTCTTTATACAATTTCAATAACACAATTCTTTTAAAAACGATTACTTACTAATACATACATACATAGATTAACTTATTAATTTAAATAAAATACCATTTATGTACCTACTGACCTGATTAAAGCTACCTTTATTACCCGACTTCAAAAAAGGAGGAGGTCCAATATAAGGTTGTGAAAAATATTAGCTAAGCTAGCTACCCTTACCTAATATTTTTAACTAGTACTGCAACTGGTTATCTATATCGGAAAGCCATGAAACAGCCTTCCTCAACCACATATTGTAACACAAAACTTTACCAGTTATCAGTAGTAAGGGCAATTGCCTATATTCATTTTTAACAATTGCTGTTTACATTAATTCGTAAACTTGACCTTTCAATGTCTATTGACTGGAAAATAAACTGCTTTAGTGTAATACCTCGATATAAACCAGTTCCACTGGCTCCATCAGACAGCATAGTCCATAGTCCGCCTCAGTGTTACAAGGGTTCTTCTCCAGATCTACTGCCAGCAGGTTAGAGCTGGTCACTCCTGTTCCTCGCTCAGGAGTCAAGAGGGGAACCAAGTCTCCATCGGAGGTCACACCTTCGATGACTGCGCTTTCAGCTCGTGCTGATAACTGGAATAATATGAGTAATATTTAAACCACAATTTAATAAAAAAGATTGTCTCATTAACAAAATGTACGCTCGCATTATCTGCCTACTTAGTAATTGTGATATTTCTGAGTTTATACTTAGCGCAGTGCGCAGACTGAGCTGTCTCTCTGCTCTACTTGTGCTCGGTGGTAAAAGCTAAAAGGTTTGTCACTGCTATGTGAGACTTAGATATAATGCCATGTAACCCGCTGGGAACGTGCTGAGGTGAATAAGTCTTCAAACCAGAGATAATAGAAGAATTTATTATTATGGTTTATTCATTGAAGCTACGGCGCCTAAATTTGAACTTACAAGATGACTTCGATTTTTATCACATTGTTGATAGTTTTCAATTTATTATGTCAGGCAAAGGGGCAATATACAGACAAGCGAAAGATCGCTCGTGCGTATATTGCCATTATGCCTAATATTTTTTTCAGAACGCTTCTAATCCGGCTTCATAGCCAGATCAGTAGCGCACTGAAAAAAAGGTACGTGTAGACTACCCTAAAGCGAAGAGAGTACAGAAGAGTAGAAAAGTCAAAACCTAATCGTGTAGTTAAGGAAGTTGGTAGTGTCTACTTGCCTTTCCAGGAAACAGTTCGAATATGTATTAACAAGCCCATCTAGTAAGTAATACTAAGGAAGTATATATTCACCTTATAGGCCTTAGCCGATGGTCTAGTCTCCAAAGATGCCAGGAACTGAGTGAGAGTTATCACCAACACTTCTTTGCTCCTGTTCATCAGAGTCAGCGAACAATTCGCCAGGGTTAAGTTGATTTTGTGCTCTGCAAACAATATAAAAATATCTGTAGATACTTTACGGTACTCCAAACACGCTAGCTTGTACAAATATAGCGCGCAGTATTGCGTATTTTGTGGTTGTTACAATGTGTTTAATATCAGTGACTGACATAATTATTATTAATCGGATGTGGTACATCAAAAAAAGGCCGCGTTCACTTGGAAAAAGTGACATATTTCTCTCGTGTCAAAATATAATTAATTAATGCATTATTTATTGCTTTAACATTTAAAAACACATCATTTAAATGTAGAAAACATAAAATTTTCTTTTGTTTTCTTATATAACAACGAGGTGAATGATAAATTACCCTCATTTTTGTTTCTGCCTGAACGCTGTTTTAATCAACTTCTCTGAAATTGTTCATTTGAAAAATACCAGGTTGTCTGAAGTCTTGCGAGCAAGAACAGTGTTATTGCGTGAAAAAGGATATTCTATAAGGCGAATCGCAGCCAGTGCCTCCGTTTCTTAAGCCTGCGTCGTTACTAACCCTGCAGCAGTACTAGAGCATGGGCAACCTGGCTGATCAACCTCGTAGTGGCTGTCCTTAGTGATGTTCAGAAGCGTGACATCAAACTTCTTGCCGCCCGTGATCCAATAATTAACGCTACGAAACTGAGATTAGAGCTGCGAGTTACGATCAAGGAGATCCTGGCGAGCCTTTGAATACACGGGCACGACAGCGACGCAGATTTCAGGGGGCCAGGCAGCGTCAAAACAATGAAGACGAAGAAGAAGACGTCTGGCGTAATTGTCTTTTTGTTGACGAAACACGGATTAGTATGCACCCTGATAACCGACGTGTCCGAGTTTGGACACGGCCTGAGAATTCCGAAAGGCAAAGAACTGCAACTGGAACCGTTCAGCAAGGTGGCAAATCGGTATCTTTTTGGGTCGGAATAATGATTGGAGCTCGAACGCCTTTGATCCCGTACTAAGTCTCTATGACAGCTATTTGTACAAAACAGCTGTTATTGGTGGCATCACCAGACCAATCAGGATGGATTATGGTAACCATTTCGTATTGGTCGACGATAATGCGACGGCACATCGATCTCAACGAGTGAGCGCTGCTCTCCGAGAGTATGAAATCACGCGGTTAGGCTGGTCTGCCGACTCTCCAGACTTAAACCCAATCGAGCACGCATGAGACGCTCTCAAGCGAGCTGTTTGCAGGCATCAGCCACCTTCAAGAACTCTGTCAGAGGTCAAAGAAGCCGGCATTCAAGAATGGAAAAGGTTACGACAAGTACTATTGGACAACTTGATTTATAGCATACCTAGGAGGATTACCGCATGCGTTCAAGCCAGGGGAAGAGTCATTTTGTATTAAATTTGTAAATAAAAGCTTGTTAAAACGAATAAAATCATTACCTTTAATCAAATCTTCGCATTTCTTTAAATTACAAATTGCACAGATATTGATATAAATCTATATTGTTTTAAACAATATAGGTATTTTCATATTAAAATTGAGTGCATTTAAATATTAAAGCAATAAATAATGCAATCATTAATTATATTTTGACACGAAAAAAAATACTTCAACTTTTCCAAGTAAACGCAGACTTTTTTGATGTGTGTAGATCTGTGTCCGAGATTCTAGATTTTAAGAACCACAAATAACCTAGACAGCTATAACCGACTCCAAGTAACACACGAAAACAGCCGCACTCGAACAGCGACGCATCCATTTAGTGATTTCGGTCGATTGTAGTGATTAACATTAACACTAATTGACCGAACTCATCCTAAATTGCTGAAGGTGCCTAGAACAGACTAGGCGTAAAAGGCGCAAGACCAACAATTAATGACAACGTGGAAGAGGAATATGTCAAACATAGGATTAGAAAAACCAAAATCTTACCGATATACTGTTTTGACTTGTCTTGTCGAGGAGCCCCTTCTACATAACCAATGAGCTCACAAACTCTTTTCTTTTCAGGACTGGACAAGTGGCTCCATAGAGTCTTACTCCTCTCGCTCTTCACGCACAGTTCCACGTGACTGTGGAACTCTTCCACGTCGCTTTCAGCCGGTGAGCTGGTGGGCTTCCACCAATCAAATTCAGTTTCAACCACTTCGATACGCTCTGGTTCTTGGGAGAGGAGCTAGAATGAAAAAATAATTTTACAATGCTGTAATGCTATCGTAAAAGTCTTAAGGAAAAATAGATATTTAGAATAAAGAAGGGTCTGGTAGTTCAAATAGATGCGATTTTTACTAAAATCATTATATTATGACCGTATAGGACTTTTTCAAAGAGCCTTTCAATTACGCATTTAACAAAAATATTTACAACATGTGCATTTCTGTTTATGAAGTTTTGGGATTTATTTTCATGTTGGACTTACTGTAACTGTAACAATTCCATTTTCTAGATCACTTCGTATTTACTAAGCATTAAATGTAGTAGATATAATGTATGAGAAATCATTAACAATTTCACCTGGGATATTTCGAGAAAATACTAATATTAACATACTATAAAATATTAACCTCAAACTTAGCCTGCTCCCTCGCAATCACCACAGACACAATCGGGAGACTGTCCTCACATTTCTGCAAGTCCAGCTTCAGCTCAATATCATTAGGACTCCTGAGGGTACTCTTGTATATCTGCTTGTAGACGTTGTAGTTCTCCCTGTGTTTAGTAATGGCCGCCCAGGTATACGGCCTGACGCGTTGTTCTACGACGACGCTGTATGCGTAACGCCACCACTTTTTGACATCCTTGGATAGAGGTACACCTGGATGCAGGTGGCGGTATTTCCTTAAGAAGAAAAGTTACTTCTTTTAAACCACTTTTAAATATTTATGTATTAGCTAAGTATTAACTAGCGACAAATCTCACATAAGTCACAGTTAGTTGTTTAATAGTTAAGTAACAAAAGCGGATCATTGATCAAAAGTTGATCATTGATCAAAGACTTGAGTTGAGAGAAAGGTAATTAGATAGCGATTTTTTAATATATAAGTAAGTCTCTAGGTGTTAATGATAAACATATTAATTACACCCCTATTTCGTGAAATATGTTCATTTTTCATTTTAAATGTAATACAGCTATTAGGCACGTTACCTAACTCTGTGCTGCTAATGAAAAAAAAATTAAAATGAAAATTTTAATACCAAATCTTTTTCCACCACGGGCAAAGCACATGGAGCCGCAAACTTATGCCGTGGATCCAAGAAAACAGTAAGAAATGCGTACATCTTAAACCGTATCAGGAAAGTAAAAAAGTCAGGCCTATTAATAGTCCTTTCCAATGATACCAAGAAGAACAACTTAGCTGTTCTAGTCTCACCTGTTTAATTTAATCCTGGCAAACGAAGCCATCAGATTGTTAACAGACAAGTACTGTCGCCGAGACAGCTGCAGGGCGCTGTCTTGCAGTACGGCGTCCAGAAGGAGACGAGGCACGCGAGCCTCGCCTGATCGGTTGATCAGCACCTTGACCTTGCACGTCACTGGTTTTAGCACTGGAATTATAGATGATTGGTTAGCTTCACGGATTGTTCATGTCTAAATACCAAAGTTTATTTTATAGCAGTCTTTATATTATTGAGTGAAATATAAAAAATATTTCATCTATGTTACTTGTTTGAGACATAATTTTTCTACATGTATATAGCAAGTAACAGAAAGATGTGGTCATATTTAAGCGTCGCGGAATATAGCCCCTGTAAAATGGAAAATCACGTAAAGTAAATCCATTACTTTCACTATGATATAGCATTTTCTTTTTGTCGACTTATCAATTTCAGCAAATTCAAGTCAATACTGAAAAATGTCTAACAGGTGACTCGATGATCACCGTAAACTCGAAAATGACCAGCCGGAATTTTGATAGTGATGTAATGCGTTTGTATCGATGTCGTTATGATAAATAAATAAATTGTTTGAATTAGTGATAAAATTAAAAAAAAAAAATTAATCCGGTTATTGGCCACATATATAATATATTTCAGATACATTTACATTATGATTCAAACATTTGACCACACCTTTGTGCTACACGTTGTACGAGTATAAGCCAGAAAAAGGATAAGATTTTATTTTAATATATGAACAACAAGGTTTTAATCTCAGGTACTATACGGTATCAGCACGATACAATATTTAATTAACTTAAGTCAGTTATGCTTGTCAACAGTTAATATAATAAACCAAACAAAAATACCAATTTAGAAAATCATTATATTGTCAGTCTGTCCATTGTCCGTCGGGTCATCAATCACAACCTTATTTCTCAGGAACAATGAAACGTATTGAATCAATATTTATAAGTTTAAGTAAGCTTCAAAAAATTCGAGCACTGTCTAATACTAATGGCTAAGGTCGATAGCCCTATTGTAAGGGAATCAATATATTTGTATGTTCCCGACCAATATATGCGTGGCGTTGGAAGACGACAACATAGACTTCTGTGCTATCCGCCAATGTGGCGCTCTCCCCAAGCTGACAATAACAGCCCGACTGCTAGAGCAATTAGACTTATCAATGAGTTCCTTCAATGTAGTCCAGATGCAGATATGTTTTTTGATTCCCAAAACATAATTTTTAAACATATTTATACATATCTTAATGTTAAAAAGTAATTTTGTTGTTCCTAAGTTGATAAAACACCATCTGTCTACGCAGAATACTGGAATTTTTCGGACACATTGCCCGCAAAGACGGACACAACACCGAACAGCTGATGGTGACAGGCAAGGTTGACGGCAAATGACCAAGAGGCCGCAGTCCAACGAGATGGTTGGACCAAATCCGATCGTCGCTTAACATCAATCTCCACAAAGCTCTCCACGAAGCAAAAGACCGGAACAGACGGAGGAAAATAGTTAATGAGAAAATGATTCAGTGGGGGAGTCACGACCCTCAGTAATGAGGAATACGACGCGAGGAGGAGGAAGTTGATAAAAGGTTGATTTTGTTGTTTGTTGTTACAAATATTAATTTATATTATTTCTTTTGTTAGTCTAAGTTTTTGTTAACATTGTATGTAATATTATTAGCAAAGATATAAGCGATTTGGTGTATACTGTAGGCGTATATTTTTTTATGAATAAATAAATAAATCTTTATCGTTAAAAGATAAGGTTATTATTTAAGAAGCAATGTTGTAGAAACTCACAGAACTCAAAGTCTTCATGGTGCATGGAGAATTTGTCAAGGCCTGTCAGCATGTAATGCTTCCAGTTGTAATACTGCATCGGTGTGATGTGCGCAGTCTCGTTGTCATCCAGCGCTGTTGCTGTGGGGTTCCAGTATACTGACAGAGATTCCACTCGCATCATCTGGTACACAGTCGATGCGTTCGCTGGAGTCACGCAAGGTTTCCATTTACTGGAATATGAAAAAATAAAGATTCTTTATTACTAGCTGGTCGATTGTTACTACACGGCAACTTCATTAAAATTATACTGATAGAAAATAGAATGACAGAGTGTAGAAGAAGTTTTATGCTACACAGGTGAAGATCGTGGTTAAGTAGACTGTGGATAGGATTAGATAATGTTTCATTGATAAAAGCAGCGTTTGTAAATGATTGATACTGATAATATTAATATAAACCAAAGAAAAGCCATGTCGAACAGTCAGAACCGTGCTAACATCGTAGCAATGTAAACATTTATTGGCAATTAGAAACGAACAATCATTTAATTAGTAATTGTTACCAATTTAAGTTTATTATTCTTGTTTTATTTCTTACTACTTCCATTTTGTTTCATTATACTTGCCAAAGTTAACATATGAAGCTGTACTTATTTTCTATTTCGTACGTAGACCATAATTATTAATTTCGTTTAATAGGCAATTATACATACATAACTGAACACACAAATTATGTATTATCTCAACTCACCTATTAGTAGTCTCAATAGACAAGCTCTGAAGACACAGCCCACATGCCAATGGACCGTCCTTGGAACTGATGGAATCCTCGTATCGCACGTGGACATTCCTGACGTAGATCTGAATGTTGTTGATAATAGCCGTGAATAGGTGCTCGAAGAAGTTCTGAGGACCTTTGAGAATCTAAAATGTAAAAAACACGAATGATCAACTCGACGAAAAAAGCAATGGACTATCTTCCGTGCGGTGAAAGTAAACTTCACTACATAAGATCACAACACGTTGTGTTATGTTCCACTGTGAGAGCTTCTAGAGTTTTTTTCCGACAACAGGGTTACCAATATTCTTTAATTCATGATCCAGCTGGTAGCGTGGTGGCTCCTACTTGATAGATTCAGCTAAACACGCTTCGCAATACCGTGCCCATACATTATGAAAAGCGTTTACAATCGGCCATGCGGGCCGGCCATATGCATGTTTGGCAGCTAATTAGTAAGTAGTATAAAAAGATTCTTATTTGCTAGCTTAGTAGTCAGTCTTTTTCGAAAGGGACTGACATGGGATATCTTCAAGCAGAGCGAGATGTCCAAGATATGTCCAACTGCTGTTACACAGTAGCGGAGCATAACTAATGAAAAAGCAAGTAGTTAGTATCAAAAGTGTTCCCTTCAGACAACACACGACAGACACGACAGTTTTTAAATTATCTTTTGACATTTAAAATAACACTAACCTCACTCTCAGCCTCCAAATCTTGCAAAATGTTCCTCTTAGCGGCTCTCGTAAGTCTTTTCTCTCGCTCAGGATCGAAGTAACTGTTTGATATAGCTGGACCCACTAGGACCAGTACATCTTCAATATGTACCACCACAGGCTGGGTATACAGACCAGTCCATGGTATCTGAAGGCCAATGCGGCCAATTGTACCAATTTTCACATCAATTGGTAAGTCGAGTTCATACTGGAAAAAGGTATTTTGGGTTAATGACTCGTCCGTAATTAATGGCTTTCATCGGATATGGCCGTGTTTGAAAAGAAAACAAGGGTACTAATTAAAAAGTTGGCGAGTTGAGCTCGATAATTGGATACAAGCTTGCCCGCGTTACTCATATTCCGTCGGGTCGAGAGTGGACTAATTCACAGTCAATTATCACGATACGTTGTTCAAATATTCGAGTGAAATTTAATTCTACGTGTGTGTGTGTAATTTTATTAATAATTCTACCGACCTTATATTATTTTTAAAGATGGCAAAGTTTATATAAACGCTTATTATCGCTTGGTATTATAAAATGTTTTAGCACTTTGGTTGAATGGCTGTTTGAATGATGCTTCTCAGTAGCGTATGTAAACATTTGTGGCTAGTCATACCTATACGTAAAACTGAACGCAGTTGGCTTTGAAGCAATACGTCGGTCATCTGACTAAAGCAAGGTCAATATTTAGATCAGTAAAAGATTTATCGAATTTACTGTCTAAAAATCTAAAAAGCGACACGATGCGACGACCTTCGGTCATTTTGCCGGTTATCAGCAACCGGCTATCCCACTATTAAATGTATTCGAACTAAAAACATAATTGGCAAAATGTGTCTATCATGTATCTTTGGGGACCACCTACGAATAATAAACAAAAATAATAATAATAATACACTTTTGAGACCCTCTAGTAAAGGTCGGTCGCAATTGCGCTAAATATATTGCGTGAATAAGCATATACAGAAACATACATACATATGGATCTATGTTTGAAGGTATTTAAGAGTCATATAGATGCCCAAATTCCTTACCAAAGCCTCAGGCTTAAGCTTGAGGTCCGTGAGGTTGACATTGCCGGAGAATATGCCCACGTTGAGGTTCTCGGTATCCAGGTCCTGAACGTACTTGCCGAGAAGCCGGTTCAGGATACCGGCGACCGCGCCCTCAAACATGGTGACAGTTGTAACTGATCAGCTGGAACAAAGACTTTTATGTTAGGTGACTGCATGGATGCCGTAATGATTTAAGTGGTTGCCTCGCCACTGCCACGGCGCCGAGTATTGTGGGTTCGAATCCCACACGGGACAAAAAATTGTGTGATCTACAAATGGTTGTGTCAAGTGTGGATGTTCTTTGTATCAGTTGTATAAATGTTTGTAAAGTCCCCCGCTGTACAGGAATTGTACATAGAGCGGGAGTTGTTATTTCAAGAAAAAAAAGGTTTACGTTTAACGGCAAATTAATTTATTTTACTCTTTCAAACATTACACCAATTAATACATGTTTAATTAATAATTAATAGTAAGTAATAATAATAAGTTTATTTATGCAACATATTTTCACAACTATTTTAAGTCCCTGACTCCTGTGCTAGGTGTCAACACCCGTGTTACAGAAGCCAGTGCCTTCTCCAATAGTTATATACAACAAAACTATTTATACGTATAACAAAACATTAGTAAAATAAAATAAAAGATACTTTAACTTAACTAAAACTAACAAAATATACCAAAGCACCTATAATAATCTAAACTAAAGGTGAGTGAGTGCGTTAGCGAGTTAGTTGATACAACAAATGGTGAATGCTTCATAAATATTTCCTTAAATTATTATTAATCCTAACTAATATTATAAATGCGAATGTGAGTTTGTTTGTGTCTGTTGGTTACGCTTTCACGCCTTACCTACTCAACCAATCATCATGAAATTTCACATACAAAAAGGGACATAGGATTCCTTTCGTCTAGAAAAATTTACTATTTCTAAGGGATAGCAACTTTTTGACGAAATCAACATTAACGCGAGCCAAGATGCGGTCAAAATCCATTTAATATCATAACAAGAAGAAAAATCATACTTCCTTGGACGACAAAAGATGGACCAAGAAAGTATGTACCTAGGATAAATAGAAATCAGACAGTCGGCTGTGAAAGTTCTATGATCAGCTCAGAGATATACTAGAAGAAAACCTTTTTAAGAGTTAAGAGTAGTCTATAGCAATGAGTATGCAAGTAGGAAGTGAATAAATTGAATGACACAATAGATGTGCATGTATGTGTGTGTGTGTATGTGTGCGTGTGTGTGATCAATGGCAATCCGTATTCTCCACCTACCCCATCCGGGTAATAAGCGTGAGTCTATGTTTGTATAACAAACATAACAATCTAACAAAAATAAAAAAATATGAAAGGTCAATGTAATCTTATCATTATCATATATATTCTTTGTTATGTTTATATGAATGTGTATATATGTCACAACATTACGATGTTATACACAAATAAATAGAGGCACATAACATCACGCCCACTTGCCTCTGAAAGTAAGTAAAGGTTAAGGTGTGTTACATCCTACATTTCTTCGGACATTACCAGTCACTTTCCAGTTATCGTGTTGGTATTGTTAGTGTTCCATCCTAACCTAATATTATAAAAAACGCAACCGAGTTAGTTTGTTTGTTGCAGTTTCGCACCTAAACTACTCGACCGATCGTCATGAAATTTTGCATACAAGTGGTCAGGGAAACAGGGAAGAAAAAAGTACTATTACTAATCTAACCTAAGCTACATTTACGCGAGTGCAGCCGCGGGCAAAATCCTGTATAAAGTAATGCAAGACCTCACGATTGCTAATTGCTTTCGTTGTTTCTTCATAGAAATACTTAGAAGGCTTGCAGCTGGAAATGTTCTTCGTAAAGTTTTTACTTTCTCTCTTTTTATTATACAAGCATGCATAATATTCCTAGAAATACGAGTACCTAAAATACATTAATTAATAAGTAAAAATAATATTCGAGGTGTAGTTTGTATTCAACGTTTCAATGATCGTAAGGATACTTGAGACCAAAAAAATGTTCGTGCTTCTCTTTAATTAGAAATGAGATCAAGGCGAGATTAGTAATACTAGTCAACATCTAAATACAAGCACTCACTTATGATAATTCTCCTAATGTATATTATAATCTCTAGGATCCGCTTAAGTATTAATTGTTTTGGGAATATGAATTTTCTCTTTCCATCTTTTACTATAAAATATATCTTCAAAAACGTAGAGCACACACATCACACGCAGTCTATTGTAGCGAACGTCGTGACGAAGTTTTGAAACTGTGCACCAAAAGGAAAGCCATTATGTAGTTTGGACTTTTGCCTACAAGACTCAACTTAAAATAATTTCTGAGGATACCTCACGCTGAAGTGAAACATGTGTCAACGCGTATTTTGTGTTCGAAGCGGAATAGTGCAATTTGCAATAAGCCCTGGTTCCATTACGCGCCTGTAACTTATATATCCGTGAAGTTCAGTATTATCAAACCTTTTGCTATTGAGTTTGGCAATCCGAGGATACGTGATGGGTTCCTCGCTTCATAATTGTTTTATTTCTATGGATTGCTGCCAAATAATGCCTTATTCGATTAACCAAATCAAAATAAATTCATTTTATGACTATAATTAGAGATAGATTATTAAAGTTCTTACCTGCGTTAAATTGCGCACAGATCATACTTGGAAACGCACACAAATATTTTTATGCTCTAGGACCGACGCAAATACAAAACAAAAGCCAGAAAATACATAAGCCACTCAATCAATACTCAAACGCTGGTGCCGATCTGTCACTTCGACAACCGTGAATATTCTATTCATTGATCAAAAGTAGTTGTTGTTCTTAATTCTTTAGACTCTTAAATTCCAAGTATTATACATATACGCGGCCTCTATTAACTGAGTTTTAGTATTGTGAACAAAGTGGAGTCAAGTAAACATAATATATTAATTTGTTATCACCAGTATCAGTGATAACGTATCAGTGATTTGTCGATGATCCTCGTGGATCGTGATGTGTGTAATTTCGTGTTTATACTTAACAGAATTAGGTTGTGGCGGTAATGTTTTTGAAAGTGTTTGTTATAATTATAGAACTGATTTTGAAAATAAACTACTTTTGATTTTATCGTGTTTAGGTTGATTTTCAGCAGCAGCTATGGTCACGGGGAGTCCCTCTGTAAACATGGCAAATGAAAAGCCGAATAAAGTAATTCAATTTTAATACATAACAAACGTGTAAACGTAAGACTATATAAAGTACTAATTCTATTATTGCTAAATTTGAATGTCTATCTTGTTAATCCCGTGGGATATGTTTGCGATTAAGTTTATACTTAGATAGTTAGTTACGAGGATAACTTGAGTTCCGAGTTGACCAAACTGTTAGTCAAAATCAAAGTCAATAAAACTTTATATGCATAAAAAATTGTAAACTCTTTTTGAGCATGTCAGTTAACCTATTGAATCGCAATACACCAGATTTTAATGATGTCTGGTACTATAAAACTTGACATACTACTTAATTTATTAATAAAAGAATAAAGTTATTATAGATTTTTCATTGAAGAAGGACTGTCCGAGAAGTAGAGTTGTCATGAAAAGATGCAGGCAAGAAACTCATTACCAACTCTTCTCAAGTGCCTAATTTTCACAATAAGTTTATTTAAGTACAATAACAATAAATAAATAAATAAATTTTTCTTATAGGTCCTATTCTATTTTATATTCTAGGCAGGCAATATTTTATTTTCTTTGTGGCTGCAATGTTTTATGTATAGCCCGAACAGCAGCATTTGGACGTATCAGCCATTGTTACATATTGATCTACATCTTCATACTTCTATATCAATACTAGTCTATACTTTTACATCTATACTAATATTATAAAGAGGAAAGATTTGATTTTTGTTTGTTATGTAGTAAGAATTTAACTCAGAAACTACTAAACCGATTTAAAAAATCCTTTACCATTAAAAAGCTATATTATCAACGAGTAACATAGGACATATCCTATTTTAGAAAAATAGTACTGTTTTTAACATAACCTAGGTTAGGTTATGAAAGTAGTTTTTCGCACGCGAAGCCGTGGACAAAAAGTTGTTCTATATTATGGCTATTGTAGCCGGCTGTTGCCAACACACATTACAGTAAAAAGAATGCTCGCTAAAAAAGCTCGTAAAGGAAATATCAATCCTTTGTTATAAAATCCGCTGAAAATTAAACTCTGCAATATTGAATATCGGATAACATCGTCTGTCAACAAAACCAAGTCTGAACAAGTTATAATCGGTTTGCAAAGGGATTATAACGAAGGCTGTTCGCAAAGTTTGCGAATACCGCTTTTGTAGCAGGATTTTATGACAAAGAACTGACGTGACGTCTCCGTTCTGATGTCCAAAATTAAAACTAAAATCATTAAACTTGATTTAATCTGTTAAATCTTAGACCACCAGATATAATGGAAATCTATATTTTTTGTCTTTTGGGGTTTTTATCTAAACCAAGACCTATTAACCCCATCATATCTTTTAACATTAGTAATATCAGTTTTACATAAATTCCATTAAGTATAACAAACGATTAAAGGTATACATATACAGGATGTCCGGTAATTAATGGATAACCTTGAAATGTCTTATAGTAGAACTGAAGGCTGTTCAGAATAATTGAAAAAAATATATATTAAAAAGTACAAGCTATATAGCATAGCATACTTTTGACTGTCTATCTATTAGCATAATTAGTGTTTAATAATAAAACAACAAAAAACCGATGGATTTCATTCATTTATGGTCGTAGTATACAAGAAAGTTATACATGATAATTATAAAAAAACACATATCTCAGGTAGTAGTTAGGATAGATGTTTTTTCATATTTTTTTCTGAACGGCCGTCAGTTCCACTATAAGACATTTCCAGGTTATCCATTAATTACCGGACACCCTGTATACTAGCGAGTATGTGGCGCAGTTAGGCGCTTTTCATGGTCAATGCAGTTAATATATTTATATTCGGCACGCATTCAGGATTCATTTTCTGAACGGCCATCATTTCCAGGTTATCCATTAATTACCCTGTATACATGTTAATAAAGAAAATTTACAAATGAAGTACCTACTGATATCATATCACACATTTTTTAGCAGCCTCTGAAGACGGTACCCCCTATAGAGATTGTTTTGTATCTTAATTATTTCACTTAAATTCATTCAGAACTCTCTCGTTTATTTCTATTTCGGAAACAATCCATCAGCAAGTGTTGTAAATCCATGTTTCTTATTTGATGTATTGCGTGGTGGCTTTGACAGTCCTAAGCTTTTATACACCGTTGAGTCCAATACACCTAATACACGTACTAGAAATACTACACTATTCTCGATACCTCATCACCGCACAAATTATGGTAGCAACTCGATTGTAGCGCGATTACTTCAAACTTATAACAATAGATGCGTCGAAACGTATATCTTCTTTTTGTCTAAAAATAGATTTAAAATAGCATTATTCATGACCTGATCGTAAATTCCTGTTACTGGTAACTGTCTTTTTGATAAGTACTCTTATTATATAAAACTCATAGAGTAACTTAATGAACAAAGTTCACTAGTGAACTTTGGCGTTAGAAATCACAATTTCCTACCTTATATTCGATTGTCGTGGAATCTTTAATTGGCCTAAGCCATTTACAGACGACGACCACGACAACCTTTTTTTTTTTTTTTTTTTTTTTTGATTCCCAGGAAAAATGCTTCATGCACTACCCGCCGACTAGGGGACGGCACCGGCGGGGCGTGTGGGACTCCCAGCAAGAAGACGCGCTGGTATACCCACTAAAAAACCTGGGGTGTTCCCTCTCTCACCCAATGGGGGGGGCCAGTTGGGAACTTAAAAGATTCAACCATAGCAGGCCCCCCCGTGTGGGTGCCGGCCGGGTCATTTTTTTTCGGACCCGACCACCTCTCGTCCCCAGGGGAGAGCCTGACTGCTCTCCCCTTTCGACATTAGAAAGGCGCGCGGGAACACCGCGCGCGCCCTCTCGGGGCTTTTAGTTTACGGGTGGCAGGGTCCCCTGAGGCCCCGCCACCCGGAGCCCCTAGGTGGGGGGCAGGAGAGCGACATAAGCGCGTCTCCTGCGCCCCCTCCTCCGGCGGCGGACGTCCGGGGCGTAAGGATCGTCCTCACGCCCCCGCTCCGCCGCCTCCTTCTGCGAGATGACAGTCTCGCAGAAGGAACTCATTGCGCCCCAGCACCTGTCGTCGCCGACCATCTTGGATATGACGGTCGGCAACGAAAGGTCGGGGCCAATCACGGTGACCAGGGCACAGCGCTCCGCGGCCCACGCCGGGCACTCCTCCAGCGTGTGCTGCGCCGTGTCCCGGTCACACACCTCACAATGGTGACATCTGGTTGTCGGCTCCCTACCGGCTATCTTGCAGAGGTACTCTCCGAAACACCCGTGTCCGGAGAGCACCTGAGTAAGCCGGTAGGTGAGCGGTCCGCGCCGTCTGTCCGCCCATTCTCTTAGTACTGGACGGACAGCCTCGACTGTCCTCACCCCGTAGCGGGGCTGGGCCAGTCGCTCATTCCACCTGGCCTCCAGGACCAGTCGAGCCTGGGACCTTCGCGTCTCCACCGCCCTGTGCGTGGGCTCCTCGCCATGGAGGCGGAGGTCAGCGCGCCAGTAATACACTGACGCTTGGACCTCCGCCTCCAAATCCCAGGGCGGCGATGCCGCCAAAACGCACGCCGCCTCATAGGAGACGGTGCGGTACGCCCGCGACACCCTGATCGCCATCGCCCTCTGAACGACCACGACAACCTAAAGAGAGAATCTCTCTAAAGAGAATCTTATTCTTTTCACCCCTTTCAAACCGACGGATTGATTTGAAACTTTGCACATTTATCAAGGACCGATGACAATACAATAATAAAGAAGAAAAAATTTAAATATATAATAGTTTAAAAAAATAAAATAGTAATAGTTTAGTACTTTCTAAGATATTTTGATACCCCACCTCACGCTTTTTTACATTAAAATTATTAAATTATTTTTTAGTATTATTTATTTCATAAGAAATGCAGCCTTTGCCGATGTATAGTGCCTCGAGCGAATTCTTAATGTAATTTTCACACGGTGAAAATGTAGTTGTAATACACTTCTGTCTACCCTTTCGGAGATTTAAGCGTGACTATGTATATATGTATAAAACAGTACATACTTAGGCACAAATAAAGTACGAACATTCGTATGACGTCAATTAATATTGAAATTCCAATCATTTTTCCGTTGCTACCAACGGTTGTTCTACGAGACAAGCATATTTTCTAAATATAGACTGTATAATTAAAATTAAATAATGTATAAAGTAGTGTATATTATAAATGTCTTTAGTTTATTAGCTTTTCACTCATTAACCTATCATCATAAAATATTGCATACTCGTTGTCGGAGGTACAGAAAAAGGACATAGGATAGCTTGTATCCAGACAACAGAACTGTTCCCGAGGGATCACAATTTTTTTACGAAAACTATATTAACGCGAGTGAAGCCTCAGGCAAAATCTAGTATGGGCATGCGGCCAAGACGTGTCGGGAGTCAACCTATACCTGTGGACACTGTGGCGACCAAGGTCACTCAATAAAGGACTGCACGAAAAAGGCTGATGATCCAAAATGCGCTACCTGCCTGCTCTTCAAAAAGCCATGCATGCATACCACAGGCGCTACTGACTGCCCGGCAAAAACAATGGCTGAAAAAAGATATATTAATTCAGTTGATTATGGAGGCACCTAATAACTAGATAAATTGAGCAACTGCCAATGCAAGTGCTCAGCATTAAGTCGACATATTTATATTCTCACGCAAACTCATCCTACACCATACTTATTCTTGTTTTAGATTTGTTTTGTTTTGTTATCATAATTATAACTAATATTTAAATAAAATTAAGACTTAGTACGCAACATCGAGTTTGACACACATTGCAATTTGCTGACAACCAGTTTTATATGTTAGGTACCTATATTTAATTTATTAGACAATGTAGGAATTGCAATTAAATGATGACGAATCAATATTTTGTTTACATTACATAATTAGTTAGCTTTAGTTATATTCTATTTAATAATTATTATATTGTTTAGGCAAACAATAGTTTTTCTTACATTTAGATTGATATTTTATACCTTTTTTGATTAAAATTGTATTATGACTATCTTAGCTATTATGATATTTTTTTGTAATTGAGACCCTGCCTACCTGTGATACAGTTTCTAACTAGGACAGGAGACAGGTGATCGTTACACAAATTTTTTGAGTCTTAAGTTTTATTTGTACAACTATATATAAGGTTGAAATATTTGTAACTGTATTTTTGTTCAATAAATTATTATTATTATTATTATTATTATAGTATTACAATATGTCGTAGTTGTCCCCCGTTTCATTTATTAACCTCTGAGTCTTCTTCGAAGAGGGTAATAAAAACACTATGTGGGTCTGTGTCTGTCTGTTAGTGACAGATTGTTAGTGACAGGTATAGCTCCGGAACCACTGGACCGATTGACTTGTAACTTAGTGTACAGACACCTTGGAGTCATCCCTCGGTCGAGTTTGAATATGGGCCCTGTGGGTCAAAAGACCTCCGAGATATAGGGGTCACAAGGTCATAAGGTCAGGGATATCCACCAAAGGAGTGATTTGGAAGTCCAAAAAAAAAGTACAAGGTCACATGAAGACGAAGAGGTTGAATCCTGGGTTTTTACACCCATCTCGTTTTATTATCACTACTCAGCTATCGTAGCTCGTGGCGTCATGTTCTATAAGCCTTATAGAACATGACGCTACGAGCCACGGTAGCCGAGAAATGGTTATAAAGAAGTTTTAAATGGTGCAAGAACATTCACATTCCTAAATTCACCTTGCTAATTTTCATCCAAATCCGTTTAATGGTTTACGCGTGATTGCATGAAGATGCCTACACATCAATTCTCCTTCCACGTGAACTCAGCTTTTGTATTTTCGTATCTAACTAAATATAAATAAGCAAAGACAAACCCGCTAACAGCCTTATTTTCCTCTATTTTCAACAGTTCTTTTTTTTGTTTTTCGTTTTGTTTAGTAGCTATTGACAAGCTTATATATTATAATACCTACCAATAAAAAATGGCGTCTGTTAGTTTTTTTTATAAGGTACTCAGTTGTAACAGTAGCTCTTTCTCCTCTGTCTCACGACTGATTTTCGCTTTTTTATTATTTAGCTATAATTGACAAGCGAATGTAAAGAGAGAATTTTTTTGAAAATTAGTATATTAATATTGCCTCTAATTTTCAAAAATAATTATGATTGTTTGACCACTTCGCGAACAGTGTAGTGTATAATTGTAGCAGTCCATTTGACATGCCAAACTATGCTTGTCAACGTCTACAAACGATGCTTAATCATACAAACGCATTCGATACGATCGCATTCTAAAGAATGCGAATACGATAACGCATCTAATTGCAACTGAGCAGCTGCGAGTGCAGATAGACAAACTAATGTAGTTGGTTCATAGCCGATAGAGGGAGAGAGAAATGCGCGCGCAGCTTTCTGCTTTCATTTTCTTCCCAAAGACACGTAATTACAAGGGCGTTTACGATCGCTTTATCCATTTTGTTTACAAATGCCAACTACGTTGTAATCAAAAATCATTTATTCATATAGGTCACAAAGTAACACTTATGAACTTCAAAGGTGTTAATCATTTTACTAAATTAACTGACTTTACATTTATGTTAGCTGCTAGATTCAGTCAAAAGGTTGAGCTTATGAAAAGATACCTGAAAGAAATTCCATTAATTTTAATTTCAGTATTTAACAGCTTATTTATATATGGCGGCAACACCTTGTGCAGCCATTATGCCTTAAAATTCTAGTGTTTAGTTTGGAAATCTAAAAAAAGAACGTGATTCCCCAAATTGTGAGGTATGTAAAGTAATTAAAGATGACCAACAAATGTTGGTAGGCTTGGTGGCTAGCGGAGTATTTAATGACTAGAGGCAAAGATCTCATTGGTGCAAATATTTGAAATTAATGCAATAGAGAGATAGGAGCATTTTCCAATGTCCTTGCTTACCCAACATCGAAAACAACTCTAGCTATTTCTAATATATTATTGCAAAAATTATTTCATATATGTCTTGTAGTAATTAGTTATAGATCAATCGGGATGGCATTTTATTATTAAAATACAAATAACAAAAAAGCCTTATTATAAATGCGAATGTGAATTTGTTTGTTTGTTATGCTTTCACACCTCAATTACTTGACCGATCATCATAAATTTTGCATACTCGTTGTCAGGAGAACAGAAAAGGTCATAGGGTAACAACTAGAAAAAAGATCTGTTCCGGAGGTATAGCAATAGATTGATAAAATCTAGATTAACGCGAGAGATGCCGCGGGAAAATCTTGTATAATATAATAACCGACCTGTATATTAACTCTTTTCAGTGCAAGAAGAGTTAGAGCATAGTCCACCACGCTGGTCCAGTGCGGGTTAGCAGATTTTACTTACCTTGGAGAACATTACGGAGAACTCTCTGACATGCAGGTTTCCTCACAAAGTTCCTCTTCGCCGCTAAAGCGAGCGATCACGATCTCCGACTAAGTTAGCGTTCTTTTTGTAAGTATATAATATTAATATAATATAAATTAATATTCTATAGTCCTAAAAATCTATAGTAAGACTGACGAACAATTATAGTTTGATATCTTTATGAATAAATGATTAAAGAGACTCGTGTCCAGCTGCCCTTTATGTCTTCATATCTGTCAATGTAATAATCATAGACTTATATACTTAGACGTATCGATCGCAGCGTTCAACCGATCGCATGTGAAACTTTTACATTTATTGATTGGTTTCCAAGTAATATTAGAATACTTTGTACAAAGCCAAGCCCAATACCTATAGGGCAAGACAAAGGTGTATCGAGCAACGTATTTTTGGGTTTCTTTCAAAACTATTTTAGGACGCGGTATTTGGTAATTAGCCTGATACACGTCAATATGACTTACTGCTGTGTCCCACGGTTTCACCCGCGGAAGTCTCAATGCCGTGGGAATATCGGGATGAAAAGTAGTCTATATATTAATCCAGGTCTCCAGCTATCTATATTTCATCGCATTCGGTTCAGTAGTTTTTGCGTGCGTAACAAACATCCATCCATCCTCACATACCTTCACATTTATAATATTATTAGGATTACGTCAGAGTTAAACGCAGTATATATGAATTGTTAAATTATCGCTCGCTATATCGGTAAACGAAAAAACCGTGAGGAATGTCACATCGTGTCTGGAGTTCTACATAACGTTCTCGAAGATATGTGAAGTCTGCCAACCCGTATTGGGCCAGCTTGGTGAACTATGGGATTACCCTTCTCATAATGAGAAGAATCCCGTGTCCAGTAGTGGGAAAATTTATAAGCACGGCTGATATTATATAAAGCTATTGAAAAGTGAGTCATGGGTACATTTCTAAATTCCGTGCTTCTGTTGAGAATATTAAAGCAATAGAAATAGTTTATTGACATAATTACGTCATGTCTTGAAGAGTACGCCCGGATCCTACAACGCGGCTGTCCCTTATCAAAGAAGTTCGATATTATCAAGCTTTTTATATTGCAATAGTTGAGGTTGGCAAACCAAGAGTGCGTGGTGGTTTCCTCCTCTTGAAATCATGTTATTAGCATAATATGTTGCTATCTTGAAATTAGTAAATACTCATGAGGATAATGGGTTTCTAACGGATTATATCACAATTTATTAAAATTACCAAATATATTTTTTTTATACTTTTCTCAATATTTCAGCTGTAATTTAATAGTTATGGTCATGTATATATTAAGGTTGTCTCAATCTTAAAGTGTAAAATTATTTCAAAGTACTCAAACATTATTACCATTCGCATAAAATAAGAGAATATTGAGTAAATATTTACTCAACATTTCACATCGTATAAATAATAGGTAGCTAGAATGCACGTTATGTAGTCTAGAAAAACTATATTAAGTTTTCCTGTGCTTGTCAGGGGCGGATATTAAAACGTCGCATAAAATCAATTTCCTACGTGCCTAGAGTTCAAAGAAAATGTACTTGTTTTATACAGCTATGGATGCAGACTTCTAAGATCCGTAGATCGCTGTTTAGAATCTAGGTAGACTTTTGTTTATATTATTATTAACAATACAATAATATGTATAACTAGCGTTAGCCCGCAGCGTCTCTCGCGCCTTATGCAATGCCATTTCTCTGTCACTCGGGCATAGTTCTTTTTTCTGGATGAAAGGTCCTTTTCTGTGCCCCTGACAACGTCTATGAGAAATGTTATGATGATCGGAAAGGCGTGAAAGAATATCAAACAAACTCACATTTGCATATATGATATTAAGTTAGTCTAGATTGGATGGCCTAGCCTTTCTTATTGACTAAGAGTATAAAAATGAGGTTTGTGCCTAGCAATAGGAATGTTTATACAGGGTGTCCCAGAAGTCGGTGTCAAGCCGGAATCAGATAACACTTTACAGGCTAAGTTATAATTGTTATAATAGCCATAAGAAAATTAAAAAAGAATATCGAAGTCGCGTATTTTATTCAATAATCGAAAAAAAGCGAGAGCTTAAGGAAGCATTATTCGAGATTACAAAACAAACATAAATAGTTCATAAAGTAAATATCTGTAGTAACAGGAGTGAAAAGACCGCCACATATTTCCTTAATTTTTTTAAATGCCTATTGTTTTAAAAATACTTAGCTTAGATTTTTTAAATATTTTTCTGATAGCTATTATAACTTAGCCTGTTACCTGATTCCGGCTTGATGTCGGTTTCTTGGACAACCTGTATAAATATATGCATACATAATCTTACCTCTACTCATTCGAAGAGGTAAGCAAAGGTGTATTAAAACTAAATTTCGGCATTTATTTAAGGTCCCTCAAATAAGGGTCAAGCTTAGTGGTATTCGTACAGTTTCAGACCTTATGCTGCTACAGAGGGTCTCTTAATACATCGATTTCGTGTTCAAGTAAAGTGCTACAACCACGGAATCAAAACCGAGACGTTATTCGCAGCAGTCGTATTCTCTACCGCTGTTTTACCTAGGAGTTTATATGCATATAGTGCTGTTATTATATTAATTTAAATTTTACAGGAATAACAATTAAATATCTTTGAAAAAATTTAAAGGGCATATTAAAAAGAAAATGCAGCGACCTACTTAGACTTTGAAAAAATCCTGTGTCGCAGGGAAGAAGCATTCACACAACGGACGCAAAGAACAGACTCGGAACAACCATTTGAGGACCACACATTTTTTGTCCTGTGTCGGATTCAAACCCACAACCCTCGGCGCAATCATAGTGAAGAGGTGCCTACTTGAACCACTACGCCATGCGTGCAATCAAATACCTAATTAAAAGTTTACGTCTATCTTTACAAATTAGCGCGAGGATCCAGGTTTAGTTTCTTATACATACACCTGAGCATGATATCCACAATTATGCTATCCACTAGCCCAAATATACCCACAAAATAACCACACAGTATAACGCCATTTTCTTAGTATCGATTTCAAAGTACTCGTCGTCCTAGGACCGAACCTAGATAAATAAACGACCCTCTATGACCCATACAAAGTAAACACTTCAATAAACGGCTGTATGATATCGTGAGTGACATGCCCATGTGACATGTCACGCATGTCGATCCATTACCGGTGACATTTCTTTATATTGGCACTTGTATTGTATACCTGTTGTAGACTATGACGTTGTCTAGACGGTTAGTTGTTGTCATCAAGCAACCGATAATTTTAAACTCTGTTTATTACAAATATATATATATAGATAAACTCACACCTTTATCCTTGGAGAGGCAAAGGTCATTACGACCACATTTCGCTGACTATGAGTTTATACAATAATCGTTACTGGGAAGTCAGTGCCCTATAATATCCTGACACTGGGCTAGCCTTACGGTATCGTTAGCCTTTCGGGTTGCGGAGGTCAGGTGGCAACCGCTCCGTGTAAAAACTGATATCCAGTCAAATCCGGTTAGACCATAAAAGCCGACCCCAAGTGACTTTGGAATAATAAAGGCTAGGGAGAAGAAGAGTTTATATAATAATATCAGCTCTGTATTAAACTGTCCCACTACTGGGCACGGGCCTCTTCTCACTGTAAGAGATTGATGGGTTAGGCCATAGACCACCATGCTGGCCCAGTGTGGGTTGGCAGACTTCACATATCTTTAAGAACATTATGGAGAACTTTTAGACATGCAGGTTTCCTCACAATGTTTTCCTTCGCCGTTAAAGCGAGCGATAATTAACTTTTTAATAACTGTGAATTTAAGTCCCATGAAATCAGGGGCAAGCCTAAGAGCTTCTACCAGACACAGATTCAGAAGCCAAGCAGCTTATGAGAACTTCTCAACTTCTTAAATTTCAATAACACTGCGCAAATCAAGTCCGAGACCACAAAAGTTTTGAAAGAATTTTTAAATTCGTTTGAGCTGTTTTTGAGTTAATCTCCGATCACTCAATACGCACATAATTTCGAAAAGTCATATACCTTCCGAAAGTCAGAGGTGCGCGACGTGGGTTCGAACCCGAAACCCTCTGCATTGCAGTCTGTTCGTCTCCCCACTGAGCTATCGCTGCTATAAAGTATTGATACTAACCAAACCTAACCCGACATTTACGTCAGCGAAGGCGTGGGCATAATTTAGTAGTATACATATATAGCTGCCATAGTAAATGATAAGTCGACTATTCTATAATCTACTAGTATGTAGTATATATGGTAAGAACTCAAAGTTCAGTTAAATGTCATTTAATGAGTTTCAGCGGTATCAACAAGATCGCAATATGCTTACCTTTTCATGTTATTTATGTTGAAAATGTCAACGAAACTAGGACGTGGACTTGTTCAGATAACTTCGTAATGAAATCCTCGGTCTCTTTTCTGTACGTGTGTGCAGAATTTAAATCCAAACGTTATATAAGAGGACCAAATGTTTACGGAGATCGAAGATTTTGTGTTATAGGTAAGATAAACATTATCGATAGACGGCGGTGGGCTCGTTCCTATTATTTGGGACTAACTTAAGCTGGCAAATTGTAGACTTAGGTCGATACAGCTCTGCCTAATCCTTTCATAAAATTTATTAGTTTAAAACAGATCTCTTTTTTTATTTTGAAGGCGTAATGATTTAAGTGGTCGCCTCGCCATTGCCACTGCGCTGAGTATTGCGGGTTCGCATCCCACACGGGACATAACTTTGTGTGATCCACAAATGGTTGTGCCGAGTCTGGGTGTTCTTTGTGTCCGTTGTTTGAATGTTTGTTAAGTCCCACGCGACAAAGGGAAAAATTATATCTGATTTAGCCCTTATAAACGATACAAGCTATTTTTAAAATTCGGAGATCCCGTGACACAGTCAATAGTAAGGAAAAAAAGGATTTCTAGATCGTACAAAGTGATAGCGATATATCGATCGTGCTATCGGTTATAGGCCCATCTCTCTAGACCCTGAAAGCACTAGTGAAATGTAAATATGTGCTATTTACTACATGCAGGTCAGTTATAGGTTTGAGTCTCCAGAGAAATTTCATTTTAAAATAGTAGCAGCAAAACTGGCAGGGTGTTTCCACGATCAAAGCGCTTTTCTATAGCATTATGAAACTATACTTATCGTGGAAATACATCACAAAATTACTTACCCGCGGTCTATCTAGCGATGCAACGATATATCGAATATTCGATAATATCGATAATATCGACCCTAAAAATATCGATATCTAACCATCATCGATACGATATTAAGTATCATATCAACAAGAAATTAAATATCTATATCGAACGATATATCGAATATTCGATAATATCAACCCTAAAATATCGATATTTATTATTTGCAGTACTTATTTACCCGCTTCTACCACTAACTTGAAAGTTCTGAATTATCAATAATATCGCATTGAAACTGTCGATATTATCGATCATCGATAATTTCAGGCTTCGATATAAATATCGATATTTATTTCGATATTTTCGTTTCCTTGCAACCCTAGGTCTACTGTAGTTTATAGATCGCAAGTAACTACTTGCTTAGCACGCTCAAGGATGAAACAGACACTAGCCTACGTCTTACCCTTGGAACATAAAAAATTGAATGCGTTTTTCCAAGTACGAACCGTAAGCAGCTTAACGCAGGTCTGAACATTAGAAAACTCTAATAGGTATTAATATATCTATTTAGATTTTGCCCGCTGCTTCGCTCGTGTTTACTGGATGACAGGTACCCTATGTCCTATTCTGTAATCTTGACAATATGTAACATGTGAAATTTCAAGGTCAAGTAGTTAAAGTAAGTAACAATCAAACTCACGTTCACATTTATAATATTAGCTAGATTATAGCAGCTACCCTCTCACAGAATATCGACGTGAAATACCAGTACTCCTACAGTTGTGTTTCGTTCGGTGAATGAAAGTGCCGGAGGCCCAATCACCCTCTTTCCCCCTTCCCGCTCCTTCTCCATCCCACTTCCTTTCCTAAAGGGTCGGCAACGCGCAAGTGATGCATCTGGTGTTGCAGGCGTCCATAGGCTACGGTAACCACTTACCATCATGCCTGTTTGCCACAACAGAAGGGTAAAAAAAAATATGACCCACCCCTTTAATTCATTACTTTACTTGTAAAATCAATAACCAATAACTAAAATAAATATTATTGTTATTAATACAGTTTATTTATATACCGAGGCACGTTTTCTATTTGTTACAATCCTTATAAATACGAGAACATATAGCAGTCCCAAAATTCTCAATGGCGGCCGGTATTGACGGAGATTTGTTTGTTTTTGCCAAAACGGTTTTTCCTTGTTTGTTGTTTACACAGAAAAGTAGCTAAACTTGTATATTTGTAACATAATTATGTCCCTGGTTCTATCGTATTGATTTTTAGTATTTTCCAGGTCTTATATATATGGCAGCGACAGCCTAGTCGAACATCGTTGGACTTCCACGCAAGTTCGAACTCAAGGTGCGTATGGTGCTCCCACACTGGCTGTTAACACTCAACATTTATTAACGACTGATAAGAGTTGTTACATTTTGTTAAAAATTATTAGATGTTTTGAGTGCTCCTACACTGATGGAAAATGTTTACAAACATATTTTTTACATTTTAAAACATAATATCGGTTCGCAGTTTGGAATTACGTCCCGAAGCGTCTACACGAAAATGGAAGAAGATTTGCTCATCGCTCTAACTGATTGCGCCAAACACAAGAGAAAAGTATAGTATACTCTCATGTCGTCTGAATAAATGTTTACAAACAAATGATAACAAATGTTTTAATTTGTTACAATTTGTTAACAAACAATTCTGTTTAGAAATTATTAGTAGATTACCTAACATGAAAACATTTTAAAACATTCTTTAACATTGTGATCAAATGTTTGCTAAAAATGTTTTCTAATGTTTGTAAACATTTTGTAACAACAGTGTGGGAGCACAATATCTCTGAATTTTAGAAGTTATGCGCCTATTAAAATAGTAAATTATCGCTTGCTTTGACGGAAGGATAACTTCGTGAGGAAACCTGTGTGTCTGAAATTTCTCCAGAGCTAGTGTTTTCGAAGATATGTAAAGTCTACTAACCCGCACTGGGCAGCCTAGTCGTAATCTTTCTCACAATGAGGAGAGGCTCGTGCCTAGCAATATACAGCGCTGATATTATTATTATATCTATTATAAATTCTCATTAGCAGCACGAAGGTTGGCAATATGGAAATATGACACTAGATGACAATAGGCGTGCCCGTTATAACGTAGAACTTAAAGCACGGCTAGTAAAATGCAAGAGTAACACCTACATCTTTGCAAAACCCCATTGGAGATAAACAAACTTAAGATTTGTTCTACTTTCATCTTATCCGAAAATCGAATTGCTTCCAAAGCGCTTATTCAATTAGAATGCTCCAGTTTAAGCGTAATCCTATTTCTATCTCTGAAATCATTTCAAGGTTCGTTTTTGCACTTTTCTGTGAATCCTAATTTAATATTATAAATGCGAATGTAAGCTAGTTTGTTCGTTACGATTTCACGCCTTAACTACTCGACCGATTTCCATGCACGTTGTCAGGGGTACAGAAAAGGACATAGGATACCTTTTATCCAGAAAAAGGTGTGTTCCTGAAAGAACACGAGCGAATCCGCGTGTAAAAAGTAGTAAGTACAAACATTTTAACTATTTAAATAGTAATGAGGTTATCTATATACATAGCAGCAGTTTTGTCCAAACTTCAGCTTAAACTTATCAAGATAACACATTAAAAAAACAGGTTACATTTTAGCAACATTTTGGAGTAGGTAATATAACACAATTTAGTGTTAACCGCCGCACCGCCCGACATCTAAATTAATTTAAATGCTAATGGCGCCGAGGGCGAGCAACTAATGAAAAATAAAATAAACAAAATGTAGATGTCTACTTAGCGGATTAATACCGGATTTAGCTTACCGTAATTTCTAGAACAGTGTCACACCTTGTTGTTTTGGTAGATTTTAAGAGGGTCTTACCTGTCAGCTTAACTATATTGCGACATAATGATAAAAGCTTTGGACGAATTAGGCATGAGGTAATATGAATGGAAATTGTACTGAACCAAGGACACCTAAACGGTTAAATAATTGTGGAAGTACAGAACATTGCAGGCTAATAACCTTGTTATTTGTTCCAGGGATCCGTAGGTAAAGTTACCAAGGTCTTGGAGAAAGCGTTGTGCTGTTGGCTTGAGAGAAAAGGGAAGGGGGATATTGTAATCGTTGCGCCTTGTGCTAGCAGCACAACGTATACCTTGTAACTTCTTAAAAGAGAATTCGCTAAAACGAAAACATAGCCGTATGCAAGCACGAATCAAACATTCAAGCTCATAAATTCCAATTCCAAGGGACCGTCACGAAAAATTGAATTTAGTATTTTTATGGATGAGAACTCAAGTGGGTATTTGAAACTATGTTGCAGAACGAAACCATAAAATCCTTCCAACCAAATTCAGAAGGCTACAAAAAGGAAAACGTGTTAGCATTGAAATTAATTCTTTGTAGTTCTTGTAATAAGATTTTAAATCTTTCCTATCTTCTATTCAAACAGGAAAACAACAAATAATTCTAATTACTTGCAAATCCTACAGTTTAAACGCAAACAAAGGCGTCGCAAATAGAAAATAATCAAAGGTCAACAACCTAATTCGAAGACAGGTAAATTACAACAAACAAACTTGGATAAACCTGGATTGGAAACACTGATCCAATACGTGAACATACGACGCAACTTCTTAATTAAACGGCACCAAAATCTTTCGTTTCTTGAACATCTTGTACGACAGTTTTGATTGCTTTTACAGGAATTCAGAGATCTGTAATATCGTTACAGCAGCTGGGAAATCCTATAGAAAGTATCATACATTCAATTTGATATATTTTCATAT
This sequence comes from Catocala nupta, assembly GCA_963675205.1. Lineage (NCBI taxonomy): Eukaryota > Metazoa > Arthropoda > Insecta > Lepidoptera > Erebidae > Catocala > Catocala nupta. The sequence continues at coordinate 28,467,302 of OY776093.1, forward strand.
ATTTCTCGCACTAATGGATCGGAAAATACGATTTTTGCGATAGATTCCCGCAAAGTAATGTATTTGATTCAATAAATTATACGAGAATGGAATTGAATCTGTACACGTATGCAACATTTATGGGTTGGATGATCCGTTTATGGAGATAGAACATAGTAAATTTACTATAAGCACCTCAGTTTGCACAATTATAATTAATAGTTCGATTTTCTTTGCTCAGGCAATGCCTACATCATGTATTTATCCTATTCTACCTACTTCACGTAATGTCGTCAACACCAGTCATTCGAGAAATCAATCGAGAAAACCGAGAATATCGCAACTCTGTGATGCTAGTTTGGTAGTAGCACGAAAAGGAAAGGAAGAGGTAGTTTGTCAATATCACCACCTCACCGGTGAGCAGAGGTTGTATCAACTTAGTAGACATTTTGATAATAATCTTGCCTTATAAAGTTGTTGTCATCTTTTTATTACAGTCAAGACTTTAGCTGCATTGCCTTCCTACTCTTAATCAGCCAAACTAAGCAGTTTACTAATAGATATATTTCATAGAGGCCGCGTAGACTAGGGCCGATTTCAGCACCCGGGGAGAAATTTTATATGCGTCTGAACGTTTGCTCTAGCTACGTGTTCTGCCGATATACGAGATCGACCAATCCTGAGAACATTTAGTTTAGGTCACTTGCTTCTCCGCTGGCTACGCACTTGGTCATAAAGTTTGGGACTAAAGTGACGTCAATACTGGGCTGCAAGCTTCGGACTAAAGTCCCTACGTTTTTATATCAAAAGGGCACAGCCCTCAGACTCAAGGACGGAAAGAAGAACAAAAGAGAGGTCAATGACGTCATTAATTAAAGTAGGTACTTATAAGATAGATTATTTCTGTCTCCATTCCAAATATATATTACGTTTATCTGGTTCTAACAACTCATAAAGAGGGGACTGCGAATTTTTGTCTAGATGACTGCATATGAGTTCTCTAATGGAACTGTCTTCTGTAAAATTATTTATCTGAAACTCAAATAATGTCCCTTGGTTAGTAATTACAATGTGAAGTTATTTTCCTGATCATTATTTTTACACTATTGCATCGTATGCGGAACTTTTTCAAAATTTTACATGTTTAGTTTTTTGTTGTTTATATAATAATTATTATTTTTATATATATTTATTGTATTGATTGCCTCGTGGGTGTAGATTATAGTTTAATCTTGTTAAGTTTAATATTTTGAGTTTGTTTATGTTTGCGTTTGATCTGCAATCTCCGTGCGCTAATCCGAGATTAATTAATTCTTCTAGAAGGCAATTCTAAGTAGCACTACCTTAACTGAAAACATGCCTAGTGAGTAGCTATAGGCTCTATCCCTATTACATAGGAAAAAAGTAGTAAAAATATTATAATAAAATAAAAACTAATAATCCATTCTTAATTTTACAACCTCATTTTTAAAGAAAGCAGCCTGGGATCTTAAAGAACTGTACATAAAAAGCGACAGCTATCCATCCATAGACATTTTTGTAAGTCTTGATATAAGGAAAAAAACATTGCTCATTTATAGTCTGTCTAAGGAATGAGCTGTATGAAGTAAAACCCTTATCTGAAATATAGGTCACGTCTTAACGGCGAAGTCTTCAATATTTATTAATGAGCTTTGATTACTTTGCGCCTCAATTTGTTTACTTCTACTTTAAGCTTGTTTTGTTTGAAGAGTTTGAGCAGAATTCTAACGTTAATGGTTTTATAATTATGTTACGTTTCTTGGAAAGTTCTGAAGGTAGTCTAAAGATTTTCTCTTGCTTTATCCAGTCTCTTTACAAAGCAAATGAACGTCAAGGTAACTAATCTGAGAGCTAAGTAATCATAATAAAAAATGTTCAAAATAAAGCACCGATTTAGTCTGTGTCATAAATATTACAAATATTCTAGTTAATTACATTTATTGTCAAATGTGAAAATAAATAGTATTTCAGTATTACAATTCACATGTGATTTTTTGTTATTAGACTAGATTAGAACTTTATTGTGATTTAAATTATTATGAGACTTTTTCTGTTCATTCATTTGTTTATTATCACTATATAGATATAATATAATAAACAAATTAATTATTATTATTATTGTTTCAAAGACTGACCCTTACCTTTAGACAATCAAAGGATTTTTACTACTAAAAAAATGTGTGTTTGTTTTTATGTAATTAACCGCTAAAGAAGCGTCAGAAAAATTCTGACTATTCTCAACGACTAGTTTCTAATTATACGAGCCGTGTTCAATATTACCAAGTGCTGTTTGACCCGATACTAATAAAAATGTTCATCCATCTTTAAATTACCTTCAACAAACCAGCTTGACCTTGCAAAGTGATTACTTAGATAATTCATTAATTCGACAGCTATATCTATATAAAATTTAAAATTCCATAGACTGAATTACATTATAATAAAACCGTGCAGACATACGATTCAATTTCTTATTTTAATTTGGTGTGAATAACCTAAAACACAAACATAGCCTAACGTAACAAAAATCCTTTTTTAGATAGTTGTGGGCGAGATATTATGTTAAATATCTCGCCCACAACTATCTAAAAAAAAATTCGGTTAAACTAAATATCGATACTTAAAATAAATATCCAAAAAGAAAAAGCAATCTCTTTTCAATACTGATAAAACACTTAATCGATTGAAATAATAAACTTTTCGATATCGATACATAGTTGAATGCAACAAATTCAAAATGAAAAATACTAGCAAGTGCACCGTTACCCATGCACTTGTAATTTTGTAGTTCAGAAGTAGTTATTGACTGGAAAGGGGTTAATAAACGCATATTACCCGCTGTAATATACGTAATGGCTGCTATTGACATAGAACATTCAATATTTATCAATCGGCGAAAGAACTACGCCTTTGCTATTCTTTTATGTCTTAACAAGAATTATTAAACAAAAAAATCTAACAGCGACATGATTATAATTAAGAATATTGTTGTATATAAATGAGAAAAAACAAAAATGGAAACGAAATTGAAATTACAGCGTTTGTCGATTGCATATAGAAATTATCGGCGTTCTTCTATATAGATATCTGCTTAAAATTTGAAATTAGTAAAGTCGTAATGTTGCGTTATTTTGTTAAAAAAAATTTGCTTTTACAAGAAATTAATCACGGCCTTCAGGTATATCATATTTATAGGATACGTTGTCGGCTTCCATCTTATCTATGGCATAATGTGATTGCTGTCGACACCGATGTAACACGAATTAAGCTCCAATCAATCAGTATACAGATCTGATAATATTAAGATTAAAGGTCATTTGACAGGCGCAATATCAGCCGAACACAGATACAAGTAATTGTTACAACATAAACCATTCGAATCTATTAATAGATTTGTGGCGTCCTCAAAACCTAATCGATAAAAATGCATCCCATTAAAAAAAAACTAAAAAAATAACGCATCACGCGAATGTAAAAGGAAGAGATTGATTCCAAATTTGAATCATGAAAAAGTAAAATAAAATTTGACATTTATACTCAAAGATTACATAAATAAGTAGATGATTATATATAAAAGGTTTTTACCTACCTTGAATTACATGTTTCACCAAAATGCACTTGGATTTCCCGAATTGACGAATGCAATGACGTCAAACAGTACACGGCACCCGGGAGGGACAGACTGATTTTGACAGGTGTCAGACAGCGCGCAGAACTACGCGCATGCGCTCTAGGGCAGTGGAAAATTATCGGGCGGGCGGGAAAGCCTTGGGTGGGATGCGTTCGATACCGAAAGGATGTGACGTGGCACAGGAAATTAAAGCCTGAATACACTGGAGATTGTTTCATTTCCAATGGTTAGGATTAGTCTGTTTTCTTTATCTTTTATTATAAGCAAAGTTATTTGAAAATTACAAGTTATAAGAATATTAATAAGAAATATTTCTTAAGTAGATAGATACTAAGTAACTTTCATTAGTAACGCCGTTGACATCGACAAAAAATATGATGGATTACCAAAAATAATGTGGGTACTATAAATGGTATTAATGTTTTCTAAGATTTAAATGTTTTATGGTATTTTTTATTGTCTTTAGTAATAGAGGAGCTAGCGGTCCGCTGGTTTGTAAATAATATTTGACTTCGTTAATGTCAGGGGTACAGCGAAGCCGCTGTTGAATTAATACTATCTTTAAACTTCGATTAAATAAGGATCTAGTGAATGAGATCAAGTCGGTCAAGTCGTTTTTGTCTCAATTCTCAGTAGCAATATGGAGTTTAGAATAAGAACTAGGAAGACGACAAAAGGCGTGCCTACTATTACGTCGCATGTTAAACGATAGCTGACGACAAACGCGTGTAACGCACCTCATAGTAATAAAATTCAAAATGTTTTAATTCGATATCACATACATAAGTACTTAAATCTTGAATCAGAATCAGAATTATTTATTTGTTAAACATAGGTAAATACAGTTATTGAAGGTCTTAAATAAATAAATAATCCACTATGTTTTGTCATTAAAACATACTTACACATAAAATTTAAATTCAAACATAACAAACATTTAAATATACATACATGAAATATATCCTTATAGGTACAAAATGATACCTGTGTTAGGATATTTCTATCTGATCTGATAATTAAAGATGTGTGATGAATGATGATGATTATACACACAGATTATACATCTACCTATGTATATTATTTTGTTACTATATTTACCGAGACTAAAAAGCAGCGATAGCTCAGTGGGGAGACCAACAGACTGCAATGCAGAGGGTCTCGGGTTCGAACCCACGTCGCCCATCTCTGACTTTCAGAAGTTATATGACTTTTCGAAATTATTGATTTGCGTATTGATTAACAATTATCGCCTGCTCCGTGCCTCGGAGAGCACGTTAAGCCGTCGGTCCCGGCTCACATGAACATCTATGGCAGTCGTTATTGGGAAGTCAGTGCCCTATAATATCCTGATACTGGTCTAACCTTAGGGTATCGTTAGCCTTGGGGTTGCGGAAGTTAGGTGGCAGCCGCTCCGTGTAAAAACTGATATCCAGTCAAATCCGGTTAAACCAGAAAAGCCGACCCCGAAACCCTCTGCATTGCAGTCTGTTGGTCTCCCCACTGAGCTATCGCTGCTTCAAAAAACCTTACTAACTATCAAACTTCAAATTTAATTCAATTATGGTCGAATTTCGGCCACTAAGCGACCGCTAGTAAAAATAAAACCACTAGAAACACAAACTACAGTCTTAAGTATAATAAAGAATTGAGTTATGGAATCCGATATTATTTTCCGATCTTAGAGTTGTTTAGGTAGGTACCTACAACCTTCTAGCGTCAGACGGTTGCCAAAAAATCGTGTTTAATACTTAGCTATAATAATATAATATTTACTTAGTTATTTAGTTATAACTTTATAAGATTATTATACGATCTGATTATCTATGAAAATATATTTTCATTATATAGTCAATTTAATATATTTCACAACTATTTTGTCCATAAACTATCTTTTAGGAACACTACTTTTTGCGAAATGTAATGTATGTTATATCCTTTTTCGTGCCCCTGACAACGAATAAACATTTCTTATACAGAGAATAAGCGACGAAAAACAGCGACGGGACCGTTAAAAAACAGAGCTGTATATCCTTTTCCTTACTAATATTATAAATGCGAATGTACATAAGTTTGTTTGTTCATTTGTTACGCTTTCACGCCTTAACTATTTGTCCTATCATCATGAAATTTAGCATACATGTTGTCATATAATATAGAAAAGATGATAAAGTACTGTTTCTGAGGGATATAAATTTATTGACAAAATGTACAATCAGGGACAATAATCAAAGAAAAGAAAAAAGAAAAGCGAGATGCGTAGGTACATCTTTACCTATACATATATAAATCTTCTGTGCAGTTGTGCAGTTTAATTAAAAACACACGTTTGTAATTAAACTCCTCCTAAAACGGCTGGACCGATTTTGATGTAATTTTTTTGTCTGTGTTCAAGTGGATTCAAGAATGGTTTAGATTTGTTTTATTTTTTTGTCTTTTGTACAGGACCAATTCTGCCGGTTGTTTTTATCAAACATTTATAAAATGTTTGATAAAAACAATAAATTATATTTGGACGGACGAAGGCCAGTAGCGTGCAAGTTAAATTGCAGGTTAAGGTTTCGGCTCATATGTTTATAACAGTCAAATCACGCACTCAACAAGTTAACTACACGAATGCGGTAGCAGGCAAGCGATCGCCTCGCCGCTGCCGTGCCGCCGCCGCGCCGTGCTGAGTGTTGTGGTTTCGAATTCCACACGGGTCGATTAGTCTTTACTAGATATGCCTGCGGTTTCACCCGCGTTTATGATTACTGCGTCGCTCCCGTGAGTCGTAGCGTAATGTTATATAGCCAATAACCTTCCTCGATAAATAAGCTATCCAACAATAAAATAATTTTTGAATTTGAACCAGTAGTTCCTGAGATTAGCACGTTCAATCAAACAAACAAACTCTTCAGCTGTATAACATTAGTATAGATGTCATTTCCAAATGCATCTGGTTGTACTTTGTGACTATTAACTATATGATTGTAAAGCCCTCCGCAACATAGAGAATGAGCATTGTCTTTCATCATCATCTCAGCCGAAAGACGTCCACTGCATTGTCTTTAATAAAACTTTATTCTTCATTTACACATCACATTCTTCAAGTTCACATTATGGATGAACTCACCAAAAAATGTCGGAGTCATGCTATTGTAGTACTGAATATAAAAAAATGTGATATTGTTACAGCCAGTGCCATCTTTCGGCGCTGTGAGGAATAAATCGGCCTTCAAAATTTTTTTTTACGCTACGTAGTTCAGTAAGACGTAAATTTATGGCATATTTACGTCTTACTGAGCTACGTAGCTTGACAGTACGCGAAGTGTTCTAGCACTTTCTCGTATTGTTTTGAAGAACATCCCAGCGATGGCGCTTCTAGAAAATTCCAGAAACACTTTTTATCAATATAAAAGGCAAGGCAGTGCACCACCAAGGCAGCGTACAATTGTAAGCGGTTAAGTTCATCTGAGCGAACGTAAGCGAAAATACCACAGAGTTTGAAGCAGTTAGAGTGGAAAAGTGTTTAAGTAGTGTGTGTGGTGTTTTAAATTTAGTATAAAACGTGTTTTAATCGGTAATATAAAGAATTAAATAAAATTTATATATGTCGGCGCAAGTCCACATAACCAATTATTTTAATACATTAATTTGCCGCTAGTTGACTTATAATCAGGTCTCTATTTATTTATTAAGATTATTTCATAATTACCACATTGTTTACGCGAGTTTTACCAGTTATTGCTTAAAATAAAAGTTGTAATGGTTTGTTGTTGTTTGAGACGACAAACTATTACTCATTATGATTAAAACATTCATTTTGAAGTAATTAAGCAATAGCTAAATTCATAACTTGATTTTTAAGTAATAACGAATTGATTTCTAGATATTTTTGTAAGTTCAAAGTAACTCGAATACTTTCAAGTTCAAGATTGAATTGAAGTGTCAAAGAGCCTGTTATTAAAAAATTTGAATTGAAATTAAATTGTTCTAAATATTAAAAAGAGTCTGTTGATTTTTGTAAAGAATTAACGTAATTAAATTAGCTATTAAGGAAGTGTGTTAAAATAATAGTGAAATATTATTATTGTGTATTGACCTCACAACGCCCGCCATCTTAAGTGCGTTTGGCGTTGTGTAGTCAAGCATTCTATTACGAGTTCTCTCCGAGGCAAGAGTTCCTAACAAATTGTAATCTTGTGATTAGGTACTAAATTTAATATTCACTTTTACTGTGTTGCTTTACCGAAGCTTGTGCTTAATAATTATAAGTGTTTATTGTCCGATTGGCGATTAAAAAGAGTGGCCATGAGTTTCTTGCCCGTTCTTCTCATGAGCCCTACACCCTTGCTTTGCTGAACGTGGCAGTAAATGTAAATTCACAGAAAAATGTAGTGTAACTTCGACATTCATAATTGTTACCTTGTAACCTGACTTAAATAAATTTAGTTTGATTTGAGTTGTCGAAAGCGTGTTTCATTATTTGCAATGAGTGACTCATCTATTGAGAATAGTGACGTCAGCTTAGCTGACGTCACAGCTTTTAAAAACCCTGCTGGACCTTCTGCTTCGTTATATACAATTTTCCATGATTAAATAATTAACATAATACTTATATACACAAATTATTTACAAGAAATATATACTAACGAGAAAAATAAAACTTCAAAATTAAAAAGCGTCATCATGTTCCTCCACATCGTCGTCAATTGGCAACGTGCCCCGAAGACTGGCAGCATCGCCACGTTGAATGGCAATACTTATTCTTTGTGCAAAGAAAATACCAGCGCTCTGGTCACGCGAAGCTTCGATGAGCCGCTTAGCTAGGTCTCTATAAACAGACTTAGCACTTGGACCCAGCGTTTCGACACCAAACGGCTTAATATGTACTCACCAATAAGGTTCTGATATTTATGCCGTTTGAGCATCTCCGCTCACGGAGCAACAGCACCAGCACAACCCGCTGTGCTAGAAAGATGTGATGGCGCAAGGGTATCGACACAAGTTGCGTCCCACACCAAAGGCCTACCTATTTTCCATGGCAGTAATGACATACCATCTGGTCTCTTGCCATCGTCGCGTACCAAGCCGTGAGGTTTAAGCTGAGCCGGAACGCCAGCGGTGGCAAGAGCCCGACGGAGTATGTTATTCAGGTTGGCGTGTCGTGATATACGACCAGCACTCTTGCTGAAGAAAGAAAGAAAGAAGAGACAGCTGGGCACTACGTGTATAAAGATAAAAAGAAATAACAAAAATAATAATAAAAAGGAAGAAATAAAAACACAGTAACATAAAATACTAAACGAACATCCTGACATGCGTCCCACAGCTGCAGCAATCAGGACTCCAGGTCAGTATTTGCCTAGTCTCAAGAACCAGTCACTGGTCTTCCACTGGACCCTATATACTGCATGACAGGCCATGGTAACCAAGACTGTCGACGGCTTCTCCACAAAGACACCGATGCGGAGAAACACAAGGATTACCTAAGCGCAACGTGGAAGGTCGTTTCGTCCAACATGGTACCTATGTTAGACGACGAGAGCGCCTAAAGCCAAAGGCCTGACTCCCACTCTCCCACAGCCAGCAAGCGCGCACGTACAGCAGCACAGGACGATGTATTTATGAGATTTTCTCGAACTATGCTGCATAACGGTTCATCCCACTGTCTCTAAGAGAGTCGGTTTTCGGGTAAATCAGTGCTCAGTGGGCAAGCAAGTTTCCAAGCGTTCACGGCGTCAGTCATGCACAATAATATCGGTAATGTCAGTAATATTGTTTAAATTCTCATTCTTCACTCAGACCCAGCACGTAACAATTTAGTAAGGTAAGCCGGGCTTTAAGGCTAGTATAAAGAGCAGCGATAGCTCAGTGGAGAGACCAACAGACTGCAATGCAGAGGGTCTCAGGTTCGAACCCACGTCGCGCATCTCTGACTTTCGGAAGTTATATGACTTTTCGAAATTATGTGCGTATTGATAAACAATTATCGCCTGCTCCGTGCCTCGGAGAGCACGTTAAGCCGTCGGTCCCGACTGCCATGAACATCTATGGCAGTCGTTATTGGGGTTACGACACAAAAGATCCCACTGGGTCAAAGTGTCGCCGGTCTGTATTGACTGGCCCCCACATAAGATAAGATAAGATAAGGCTAGTATAAAGATACAATTAACATTATAAGTGTAATAAATAATAATAATATCATCTTAAGTAAAAACATCATCACACACACACCTGCAAAATTTCGATATCTTCTATCTTTCAAAATTGCAACTAATGTTAGAATTTAATTGTATTTTAGTTAAAATATGTATTTCATAAGTAGAATAGTTGCTTTAATGCATGTAGTTTGAAATACAGAATTAAACAATTTTATGAATAGAAATACTAACATTTTTATTTAAAAATGGGATTAAATATAATGACCATCAAAAATACTAATTGCACAGCAAAATATGCTAAGATATATCATAACGAGCACCTATAAGCCTCAAATCACTGCATTCCGTCTCGGAAGGGTTAGGTTATGTTAGGTTCCTTCTTAACTCCACCCAAAAATAGGAGCCCCGCGAAGCGGGGCTCAGTCGCTCGACTTAATTTGATCTCTTTAAATATATTTTGCTGTGCAATTAGTATTTTTGGTGGAACAAAGGGAAAAAATTAGGACCAGTTAAATACTACCCTTTAAAAATTCTTTTACAATTATTTTGTTTGCCACTTTCAGCTTATGTTGTGTCGGGCCTTTATTGTGACTTCAATATTTCTCTTTTCGTATAAATCAGCCAACTAATCAGAGAAACCTTTTTCTCTTTCTATATTATTGGCAGGCACCCTGCGCTTTTAATCTGTATTAAATAATAAGTGCACCTCGGTGACGTAGCGACAGTGCATACGACTGCTGTGCATGGGGTTTCGGATTCGATGCACGGGTAATGCAAGGTGTTGATGATTTTTCTGTACAAGAAATTCTCAGTGACAGCATAGAGTCTGCATCTGTACTGACGTAGTGGTTAATGTGGTGCGCCGAGTGTTGTGGGTTCGAATTCCACACGGGACATCCGTAAATGGTTATTTGAATGTTGATAAAGTCTCCCGCGACATAGGAATTATACCTAGGGCGGGGAAAGGTATTTAAAAAAAATACATTGGCCCTTTAGATCGTTTGTATTTATGAATTAAATAATCATGCACATGAAAAAACATAATATATGATTTTTATGTGGTGGTGGCGTAGCACGCGTTACAAGAGCCGTACGGCACGACGCTCGCGAAACAGTCGCTGGGGCAGACGGGACATGCGCCGGCGTACTGCCGAGAGTATGCACATTCCTGAGTCGACGGCCATTGGGATTCTGGCGCTTTCTGGAAACAAAAGTATAAGCAGATCATGTTAAATAAAGAGAAGTATGCAGCCCTGAGCAACCGGCGTCAGTGGAGCTTGAGCGGGTAGTGCACGTGGCGTTAGAGAGCACTTTAAAATTAACTAGAAAATGGAGATTCTAGACTTTTATAATTATGCACTTGCAATATAAAACAATTCAATACCATTATAATGAAACAAAAAGAACTGTTCTCAACCTTTATTTTCAGAACATTTAAGCGCGAAAATTTTTACTAACAAAAAGAAAATCGGTTGACAAATAAAGGAAAAAATGGTACTAAACTGTTTTGTCTCTATCTGTGTATATAAATATTAATATTTGAACCAGCTGTCCTATTCTACATGTATGTATATTTATTATTAAAATAAATAATTTGGTACAACTATTTGGTATTCTATATTTTTATGTAGGTAGTATAAAAACAATTAGACTTTGTAGTCTTCGAAGTGAAAACTTTTACAGAATACGAACAATGACAGAGGTAACAACTAACCTTTATAAAGTTAAGCATCGCACAATGCATGATGTCATACGCTGGGCAGTTTAGGTGGACTCCTTGAGGGGGCAGCTGTCTCTCCACGCAAGACTGGACCACGGTATCGACGGTGCTCTTCCATTCAGGATGGTCCTTCGCCAGCTGGTTAAAGTGAGCAGTGACCTTGGCCTTGTCTACAGTCCCATCATTGAGTAACCATTTGTTTTCACGGAAAGCGCATGTCATCCTTGTGCACTGAAATGGAATATTATAGAATATAGTTATACCGCTTTATCAATAGTATTGTTGTTTTTTTTTAAATCATATTGTTATTACCTACCTAAACTCTGGGAATTAATATTAATAAGGTAAATGCATTTCATATTTCATAGTAGGGTCACCGTCAGATGACAGAAAAAGGATGTGCGACACAGACTATGACGTAATCGCTATTTAAATGCAGCTGAGCGAGATAGGTAGTTACCCTACTTCTCTTATATCCAAATTTAAAGTATTAACTAATCTCTTATTTTGCAACCAATTATGATACTGTTAGCACAAAAAGATTTCTTTTGATTGCTATTTGCTCTTGGGTCATCATCATCATCTCAGCCGAATGACGTCCACTGCTGGACATAGGCTCCCCAAGGTCTTGCTCTTATGTATTTATTAAATAATCTACAAAATCAAACATAGGCAACTACCTTAATGTAGAGGTTATTGGCGAGATCGAGACGTTATCACGTCACAAATAATCTCGAGGTACCTCTCAAGTAACTCAAGCAAGACAAGCAAGATGCTAGGTATAGTACCTTGCTTCTCTGTCTTATAAATATTTAAAAAATATATAAGCGCAATTATTCACGGACTGCCTTTGCATTGTCAGATAGTGGAAGTGTATGCGCCGTCATGTCATCCTACTGACTTTTATCTATAGTCATTAATATATGATAAAATACTTGCAATATCTCATTGATATGAGTTGTAAAATACTGAAATTATGTTTAATTGACGAAGAGTGGCCGTGAGCTTTTTGCAGGTACCTCTTTCCATACCTTTACCTGGACCTAGCAAAAGACCTAAATGAGGTTTCAATACCTTACCTCACTAAGTTTACTATTTTATCGAAGCTTATAAAATATTTTATTAACAGAGTTTGACGTTCATAAGTGTTCTTTGTGATCTACATGAATCAATTATTCTAAACTATGACTTTGCTCCTCACCACCGTTTACTTGATTGCCACCTTAGTAGTTTAAAAATTAGTTATTTTTTTTAAATAAATTCCTCGTTTGTAAAACTTAGTGAGGTTGGTTGCAATGGTCCCGTATACGTTTGCGTACCATTCTTAAGTCCTTAGTTAATCTTCTGTTCTGGGAAATTCTTTAACTTTTCATTTAGCAGCAATCTGAGAAATGTGCTTGGTAGACGCGCCCTATCAAGCACATTAAGGCTATAGGCTCGCCCTCTATCAGGTACGTATGTATGTATTAAAACAGCTGGCAAAATTTAGTTACCTCAGTGGATGTATCACTGTTGCATTTGGAGGTCGCTTGGGGAGGCAGCAAATGTGGTGTCTTCAAACATGTCAGCACCTGGAATTTAGATTAAAAAAAGAGTCAGTGAGTGTTATAGCAGATCTTCAAACGACTGAGTCATAGCAGAGCCTACGCCCTGGGTTCAGGAATGTATGGTGAAGTGCAAATTGTGTACAGCTCCATCTCTTAACATAAACTCGAAACTTCTTTGTCTATGTGGAATTGCTACAGTCCTATCTAGTAGTAGTAGTATTTTTCATCTTTGGTTTTTAGTAACAAACAAATGAGACTTAAGCGCTATTTAAATTATATCAAATTCCTGTCGCTAATAATTATTAGGTACTTTTAACTGCACGGCTAACGTAGTGGGTTGATTGATAGCCTTGCTGCTGCCACTAACTCGAGTGTTACGAGTTCGATCCCCACATGACACAAAAAATTGTGCGATCCACATAATTGTTCTGAGTGTAGGTGTTATATGTTACCGTCGTTTGAATTTTTATAATATCTCCCGCATCACAGGAAAGCATCTTAGTGCGAGATGTCTTTTTATAAAATACAGAAATTATATTTTACAAAATAGGTGCATCGTGTAGGTACCTGATTTGGAATTTCGCCGCAGTAGACGGGTTTAGGCGTCGTGTCTCCATAGCACGCCTGAAACACAGAGATCTTAAGGTAAATATTACATATAACATAACACTCCCTTGTATTGGCATTCACACCCAAAGGTAAGATTTTTTGAAATCAGATGCGTATTTTAGTAGATTACCTCCTACATCCAAACTAACAAAACTATACGTTATTAATATTAGTATAATAAAAATACCAATACTTTATTTCGAGTAACTACAGGACTCATATATGGGTTAGTAAAAATATTTACTTAATATCTATATTAGTAATAAAATAAATTTAAATTAATTCAAATTATTATTAATCACTGCTTAAAAATTCCTGCCGCAATTCAGGAGCAATGATAAGATAGTTAAGCCTATCCGCAACCATGGCTAGGATGCTATTAGAGCTGTCTCCCAACCTGCGCACCAGGGATGCGCATTTAGTCCGCATCACAGTATAAAAACAATAATTTACTTGCATTTCTGCAACCATCCCTATAGGTAACATCATTCCTATAATTGCACCCACCCACGGCTCATATGATTGTTCGCCGCTTTGGTAGTAAGTTTTAAAAAGAAACCCAAACTATAAACACTAATAGGTATTCTTCCTTTTATTTATAGATATATAGATAAAATAATAAAAAAGCATCGTAATTGATCTCTCTCTCTTAAAAGTAGCGGTCCGCACCGACCATGATAATTAACTATAAAGCTTATGTCCTTCTGGAATAATCTACCTTTCAAGTAGTTCAATTGCTTTTTTTTAAATAGGTTTGTTTGTCCAGAGATAACCGTCCACAGATGCACAGATTTTCGCATTCTCTCTTTCTCACCTCACCAAAATTTCGTCGTAATCGTATTAATGGTATAGAACGTATAGAATACGAAAATAACTATATACAATATATATTTATTTATATAGTCTTAAGCTTATATCCTCGAAGTGATAAAATCATCTAAAAAGATTGTGCATTGCCTTACTTAAAAAAATATCGTTAACTAATACTTAGCTATTGAAATTAAACTACTATATATGGATTTTATCGCGTTATTTATTTAATACTCTATTACCCAAGAAGAAACAAACCACAGCTAGACTTTATAATACTTTGAGCTCATTCTGCGTAAATAGAAACACCAATAACTAAATTATGTTCGGGTACTTTGAAATAACTACACTGGAACATTGAGACAACTACCATCTTAGTCTCCCCGTGACCATGGCTGCTGGAAAGCAACCGAAACGTCGGGGAAAGTGTAAACTTAAATACAAATAGTTTTAATAGTTTTAATAATTTAATTAGCTTAAAATTAGCAAAGTTTAATAGTATAGTATAGTAGTGTAACAGTTTCTAAATTATGAAATAGAGTGTTAAATAAACAACGCGATAAAATCCGTATATAGTAGTGTAATTTCAATGAATAACATTCGCTTAAGCAGAAGACAATATTATACTTAGCTACTTCTTAATTGAATAGCTCTGATGTCCTTGAACAATGATTAACCTATGATCAGCGGCCCACTGCAGTTAATTAACTATTATTCAATTAAAACTGAACGTAGACTATTATTGTAACTATTTGAAAATGATCATACCTAATCTGTTTTTTTTTGTTGTTTATTGTGAAAAAATATTTTTCCTATACGAATTATGTTACATTATATTATTTTATGTATAAACTTTCAAAAACAATTGTAAATTGTTAATGAATAAATTAATTGAGAAAATGAGACTAGTTAATACCCTTTTAATGTTTGAGAGTAGTCCAATAATATTATAAATGTGAAAGTCTGTGGGGATAGTTGGATGGATAGATAGATAGATGGATGGATTGATGTTCGTTACTCTTTCACGCAAAAACTACTGAACAGATTGCGATAAAACTTGGTAGTATGTAGATAGCTGGAGACCTGGATTAGCACATAGGCTTTTTATATCGATATTCCCACGGCATCGGGACTTACGCGGGTGAAATCGCAGCTGTCTATACTAATATTATAAAGCTGAAGAGTTTGTTTGTTTGGTTGAACGCGCTAATCTTAGGAACTACTGGTTCGAATTGAAAAAATATTTTAGTGTTGGATAGTGCTATTTATCGAGGAAAGCTTTATGCTATATAAGATCAAGCTAAAACTAATAGGAGCGGCGCATCAATAGAAAATGTTGCAAAAACGGGCAAATTTATCTTATGCGACGCAGACGAAGTTGAGCTGGTCAGCTAGTTTATAAATATAGCTAAAAAGGTGTCGTAGTAAATTCTTTAATAGATATTTTATTTATACAATCCTTGCCTCGCGACTTCTCCGCATGGATGCTAGTTTGCCCTCGACATCATTTACGCACTATAAGCCCAGTACTACTAAATAAAATTAAATGTAATGTGACTTAGATTTTAACCTGTCACTGATTGCATTGCAAGACATAATCAAAAATATATTGTGTCTCGCTGCCGGTGTGCTACTGCCACACAATAGGTTAATTTGAACACGCCATCGAATAGCAATAGATACGCATACAATAGGTTTAGTATTGATTCAGTAAAGCGCCAATAAACAAAAAAAGAGACACCGAACTATACCCATGAGTTTCTTGCCTGCTTCTTCTCCTGAAAGCCCTACTCCTCGAACAGGCTTTTATTCAATGCTAAATTCTTAATTTATTTTATTTTATTATATTTTTTATTAATATATCAGTTAATTGACGTGTCCAAGAATTGTTTTTACATATTTTTATGGAAATAAAGATTTTTGTCTTTGACTTACCGAAAAAGAAACATACTTAATTTCAGAATAATTATTATTACGATACTCTCAATGAATCAATCTAAGTAAGTTTTAATGAATATCTTTAAGGTAACAGCATTTCTAAAATTTAAAAAAAAGCTATAGTTTAATCCCATTATAAAAGGTACCCATCTATTCCTTCAGGACATGTTCCTTCTATCTGCCAAACATTTACATCCATACAAAGGTTTATATGTGATTGAGTTATAAAAGTATAATCATTTCTACAAACTAACACATCTATATCTAAACTAATATAACTAATAAGAGAGATTTGTAGATGCTTTTGTACTTTTGTTTGTATTTATTAATAATAACAACAATAATAATAACATTCTACCACATACACACAACACTATCAGGCCAAAACTAAGCAGAGCTTGTACTATGGGTACTAGACAATGGATAAACATACATATATACGTCTTTTTTTTGTAAATACGTACAATATTATACATAGGAACACCCAGACCAAGACAAACATCCATGTTCATGCACACAAATGTTTGACTTGTGCGGGAATCGAACCCGCGACCTCAGACTTGGCAGTCGGTTACACTAACCACTACGCCATCGAGGACCGACCGATACCGACCTGCGTTATTTTGTAATGGTGCCCAAGACACAGGCTCAGCCTAGTTTGGGATTCTTTAGTCCTTATTCTTATCTATGGTTTGGGACCAACATTGGCATGTCATGTACCAGCGGCATGTCATGTACCAGCTATGTGGATTTTGGAAATAAAGAATTATTATTATTATTTATTATTAAACTCAAAAACTCCTAAACCAAGTTTAATAATTTCTTTACTATTAGATTCCTGTAGAGAGAAACTACCATCAAATGTTATGTTTACTGTTTTTTCTTTTTAGTTTTAAGTATCTACCAACATTGGTTTAAAAGAATCCATGTAACTACCACTTTTGTATGAGCTTAAATTGCCTTAATAAACATATTATTATTATATTAGAAAGCTATTCTAAAGCTATATTTAATATCACGATACAAGCCACGGGTGTGGAGGAGCAGCAGTTTTATACATAGGTGGGGAACCGCGAGGAACAGCTATATTATAATATTTGTAACAAGTAGAATATTAATTAAAGAAGTATTAAATGAAAATCTAAACACTTACCGCTATAGAAATAACAAGAAATATACCAACTTCAAACATTATAATCCTCACAAACACGTCTACTAAATATTAATGGAGTCTTAACAATGATAAAACAGGTCAAATGGCGGGTGAGTGAGGTCATTTTTAATAAGACGACTCGATGATAAAACAGGTACCTAAACACATACTTATATATGTATACTTATCTTGATACAGTCTTGTTTATGATTCTGAGTCTGAGATCTATATACTCACGGTTGTATAGCCAAAGGGGAAGACAGAAATAAATTTTATTTTTTTAGTCACCAATATTTATATACAATAATACATTAAATATATCCTAATCCGAATCCTAACTTTCTTACTTTCCTTACTAATAATAATAATAATAATCACCATCTAAAGAGGCTCGCGTTAGACGGCTAGATTAAGTCTTTGATGCAGAAGGCCGTATTGCTTGACACGGCATGCATCGTGAGCGGGTTCCTCTCGCTGGAGCCCTAACCACCGGTAGCTTGGACCCAGTTCTCAATGCCGGTGGGTCTTCATAGTTTTTATATTTCTAAATGTGTTTTTTATGATTATATATTTAAAAATATAATCATTATTGAAAAAAGATGTTAATAAAGAGAATAATAATAATAATCCCCTCTGGAATAGTCGTTATCTCATCATGAGTCTAACGCGATATCGGAGAGCACGGTACACAAGCTTTTGAACTACCACCTTTTTCCATTTCTTCTGATATAAACAAAAAATGTATCACCAGGCTAAATAAAAGCGCACGAACCGTAGAGCAGCTTGAGGCGAGCTGAATGTGAGTGGCGACACTGAGGTCCTGAATGCCTCAGAGAGTCGGTAAGGGCCTCGTCTCCGGCTTGCCTATACTGGTTGGCTGGGATAGAACTTCAAGAGCGCCCGTAGGACTCTCAACTCTGGCTTGCCTTGGTCGGCCGGTCAGAGGGAGGCCGCTGGAGCTCTATCCTGGGGGGCGGTAATTTTCAAGAGCATAACTACGGGGAAACCCGCTCTGGGTCTCCGTTGTCACGAGACCCGTGATGGTGATACCGACGCCGCACCGATCGACATGCCTAGCCGCTCGCACCGGTGTTGCCCTCTGCTGCTGGCTTGTATGCCTATGCTGGCTATTTAGGGGACCCATCTAGTGAGTTAGCGGGTCACTGTCTGCCCATTGCATTGATGCTATTAGAGTATTCAGGGCAGACGCCGTTTTTCATACATAGTTACCAATATACCGGTCCACCAAACACCCATACCCATAGCCTATATATATCTTAGAATCCGTGTAGTAATAGTCCTACGCCTGCTGCGGCTAGTGCCGTAGTCGGTATTCCATCCCACCTTTGATTAAAAGTCTCGAAGGGCCTCTTTAAGTTGGACTTATGTCCCCGTGTAAGCCTCCCAAAGGGCCAGATATTTTCCTAATAAAATATGTTAGAAAATACCTGTGATAAGAGAAACATAATAATAATGTCCTCCAGACCGAATTTCGGTCACGGCGCGGCGACCAATCTTAACTGAGGCTGGCTATCGGCGCAGGAAATATCGTAGAGCACAAGCGTGTGCGCAAACACGAGTACACTTTCTGTTTCCTAACTCTCATGATCTGATGGGACGTCAATATGTCACGACCGGAGAGAGATCAAGCGCAGGACCAACGGTTTCACATGGTTTTCGAGGCGCGGAATATCTAACACCGCCAACTGCCTAACTCCGAGCTTTTGGTCCGTCCGGAGATTCGAACCCGAGACCTCAGGCACAGCAGTCGCATTCAATACCGCTGCACCACGGAGGGAGATTTTGATTTTAATTCTTTTTCCTCACTAATATTATAAATGCGAATGTGGGTTTGTTTTTGTGTTTGTTACGTTTTCACTCACTAACTACTCGACAGATTATCATAAAATTTCGCATACAGGTTGTCAGGGGAACAGAAAAGGACATAAAATACCTTATATCCATAAAAATGTTTAGTTACCTACTTACTTAACTTACGCGAGCGAAGCCGGGGTCAAAATCTAGTTATTATATTATAAAGGCAGATGTGAGTTTGTTTGTTTGTTTGTTACACTGTCATGCATAATCTATTTGACCGCTCATAATGAAATGTCCCATTCATATTGTTAGGGGAATAGAAAAGGACATAGGATATCTTTATTTTAGAAAAACAAAACGAAATTGCATGATGATCGCTTGAGTAGATAAGGCGTCAAGGCGTAACAAACGAACTGACATTCGCATTTATTATTATAAATGCGAATGTCAGTTTGTTTGTTACGCCTTAGTAAGGATTAAATCATAGAAATATTGTCCCATGTGGGAATTAAAGTCACACAGGCACCGTGACGTCATGTGTCATGTTCTTATGATTTAAGTAGTGCTCGCCACTGCACCGCCAGGCAAGCACAGAATCATAAGAATTTAGATTGGTTATCATTACATTGGGATATTAGTAAGTATACAAAATTAAAATTTATTACGATATTACTATGCTAGATGGCGCTGGGTGATTCTGGATGGCTTTACAAAGTTCAGAAACCATGTAAAATGAAGTGCAGGCGGCAAATAAATCAATTAACTATAAATAAAATGAAATATATAATAATATCAAACATGAACTTTTTAATGTTTAAATGTATGTTCCTGTACAAAAGAACTTTTTATTTTAGAATGTATTATTGCATAGTAAGGATCGCATAGCGAAAAAAATACGTTAGATTTGGATTGAATGCATATTTTGTAAATTTAATTTGTTTCTTATGGAGCGCACAATAATATAACTATAAATTCAAATGCGCATGGATTAGTAGATTTATGTTCTAGGCACCTGAGAATGAAAGTAATGTAATAAACAAGCACAGATGTAAAAGTAGTTTAGTGTTCATTTTAGACTAAAGATGGCGATAAAATCAAAATTTAATTACATGTAATTGTAATTTTATACCCGTGATTTAATACTTTACTTTAAAGGTAATTGCAATTTTAATATAAAGCTTTGTTAATTTATTAGAAAATTGTATTTTTTAGCAGCGGCTTAGAAATACATGCGGAAACCATTTTTTGTAAGTTGCTGCTAAGATTTAAAAATATGTTTAGGTATAGATACAGGGTTTTTAAGCCAATTTTGAGGTATACTTAATGTGTACTTCAATGATTTTATTACATTTTAGGATTGAGCAATAATCAATTATTTTAATTTAAATATTGTTTGATGTATTCTCGATGCAAATATTCTTTATTTACGTAACATTCTTTGTAAAGTTCATTCATGTGCATCGTAACGACCTCTATCGACTCTACGTGCAAATATTGTCAAAGAGTAACCTAACTGTTATAATACAGGTACCAATAGGTAAAAACTGAAGGCTCCTGATTTTCTCGTGTTAAAGTTAAAGTAATAATATTTATATTGGCATTAATTACTTTTTAAGCCTAGTTAAACAATTAATATCATTGGGCCTGTTCTTTTTGCCAACTCAGCGTACCACTTCTTTTGGTCATAATTTCTGAGTTGCGAGAGATTAGTGTAATGACATACAGAAGGAGACGACTGCTGTTAACCCAGTTATACAATAAATTATATAAGTTTTACTTAAACTATAATTATACTTTTATAAATGTGTAATTATTTACATAAATTACAAAGACGAGTATTAAATACCGTATGTGCAATTCCAAAAGTGGGCAGTAGTAATAAGGTATAAGTACATGAAATCATAGCTCTGATATAGCATATGTCTGTGAATCATAGTAATCTTTAACTTAACTTAGATGCGTGACACGCATCTGTCGTTGGATTATACAATACTAAAATAATATTTAAATATGGTATTTCAAACCTTAAAAATTAATAGAATGTTTTAGAATAGAATAGAATTTATCTATGTTTTAGAAATTTATAATTCGTAAACTCTACTCGATGAGTTTTATAAACCACATGATAACCTCGTGGTATATCAATGCAAGTTCAGCGAAGCGACACATCTGTTTACGGTGTGCCTCTTTGCTCTACTCTATGATCTGATTGACGTTCCATTCCAAGATGGCAGACATGCCGCTTGAGCCATGATAGTATGGAATCGTAGGATTACGATTTTTAGGTGTGTCTTTCTAAATATCGAACTAGAATGTCTCCCGAATTCTTGACTAATGTCTTATACGAATGTTCTGACGATGTGAAAAAACTTCCTCGCGTCAAGTGCGCTAGTTTTAGGTAACGTTTGTGCCGGGACATATGTAATAAAACGGTGATCGAAATTGTGTTTTTCGGTGTGTCGTGTACGATAAGTATTCTGGTTTGATGTTAAATTAAAATGTGGAATATGATGTGCGACGTGATGCCCACTATATCGGAGGACAGTATCAGTCAAAGGAGTTCGCAGTTATCCGGCGAGGATGCGAACTTCGAGCAATTGATGGTATCTATGCTCGATGAGCGAGATAAGCTGGTGGAGAGCCTGCGGGAGACGCAGGAGCGGCTGGGGGACTCGGAGCTGCGCCTCAAGGAGGTGGAGAAGGAGCGGGACTCGCTGACGAGACAGATCGCCGCCAATTTACCTCAGGTCAGTGACTGTAGTGATACTGCCAGTGCTTTTTGTGAAGCAAATATTATTTATATGATACATAGTGTTAAATACGACTCCTATAACAAATTCTGTTCAAGTTTAGACAGGAGAATTATATGACATATTTCGCTCTGATATATTATCACCTTATCAGTGTACAGGAGGGGCTTGTGCAAAGGAAATAAATAAAACAGCCAATTTCGTATTTAGTTCCTGTAAAGGTGTGCCTCTAAAATGGGCTAAATTTAAGCAGGTATTTTATTAATTTATAATCATATGAAACACAGCTGCTTTTTTTAGGGTCTGTATTCATAGCTTAGTTTGTTTATATGCCAATATCAGCTTTATCAATTTAAGCTGCAATTAAAAGAATAGCCCCTATAAATGCTATTAGAAACAAATAACAAGAGTTGGCTATGGACTTTTATCTGATTGAAACAGACAAGTTATTCAAGTAAAGATCATTCATAAAAGATTCAGAAGTAAATCACAGAATCTCATTAAAGAATATTATAATTTCTTGCAGACATTCTAAATAGCAATAGTAAGTCGTATAATGTGATTATTCTGATTTCATTCTATGTAGATATTATGTTTTGCTGTATAATTTGATTGGTATTCAAGATTATATTAATCTATATTCCATCAATCATTTGTGCTATAGCAATTTTTAGCCTTTGATATATTGTGATATTTGCTAATAAATATCAGCATACTAACATCATTTATTAACCGATCAATTGTTGGGCATGGCTTTACTCTCTGAATATTACTTTCCTAAAAGATTACTTTGCGGCCTAAATGAATAAATGATTTCTTGCGTAATGGATAATGTTGTGCACTATAAACACATACTTTATACTAGAATTGAATAGAATTGTTTGTTTGTTGATGCTTATGAAAATCCCTACCGATTATCATTTGCTCCAACCAATAGGCAGTGGGATGTATGAGTAGGTACCAAAATAATCTTCTCTCCATTGCCTATTTACCCCGGCCCATTTATGTCTCATTGACCTGACATCTTAAATATTGCCAGTATTTAACTGGTCTCTTAAGTAAATCCTGGGTTTGATGACTGGTTTAAGAAGCTGACTATTGTGATTCTCAGACATTAAATTCTCTATAGTAGCAGAGAGTTCTAAGACTGTAATGAGTGGGTGGTATGATAAGGTCCCCATTATTGCTTTGCTTCCCTATTATATGGGAGTAAAGTGTAGCTAATTACGAACATAGATATATTTGGATGAGATCCACTTCTGATGATCATATTGAGCACATACAGGTGAGATGCTGTGCTATATTATTTAATACTTACTCAGATAAACATGACTGATATATTATCCAGAGATCCATCCTCCACGGTTCACTAATTCCAGGTGAACTTAATTACTTTAATTTCTTAAATAATTATATAAGTTAGTATACTTAGTAATTTACATGGACACCTTAGATTATACAATATGAATATTCAAAATGTAAATAATTCTGTAGTCATAACATTACATACATCCTGGTACGAGTTTCTTAAATAATACTATATGCATTGGCAACATAACAATATGAATAATGAGACTGTGTCAAGGAGACATTGCAAGCATAATGTTCAGCCATCGGAACATAGTAGCTAAATTAAGTAGCATTATGTTGCTTACTAATATAATTAATGTACTAAGACTTGATATAAATTATATTCATATCCTGGTTATTTGTATGTTAGTATATTGAAATTATATGCTAATTATAATGGTTGCACCTTCCATATTGATAAACAATAATTTATATATTTGATGTTGATGGTGGCCAGATTCCAATGGTATTGGGTTTGTGGTTAAGGGCTTGTGGTTTTGACCATTATTTGTTTCATTTACTTTGTGAACCGAGTGGTTATTAATACAATGATGCAGTCTTGATGATTGACAAGTATTATTTTAATTTAGTATGCAATGAATTAGTAAAAACAGATTTCTAAAATATTTATTTTATTTCCTGTGAGGAAATATTGGTTGACCTATGTTGACATTTCAGTTTTCTGTTCAAATGGTTGCAGATTTATATCAAAATGACAGATTGATATTAACAGATTGTAAGAGGTGTTAAAAAGTAACATAAACTGAACAAATGATGAATGTTGTTGAGAACCTTATAACAATTATAAAGCATTATTACAACATCTAGAAGAATGAGGCAGCTCATTACAATGTATAGTATTGTATCATGCTTGCACAATTAATGCTTTAAAATGTAGTATCGCCCCTGTTGTAGTCCTCAGCTATGCAACCTGTTGTACTATACTTGTTAAAGGACCTTATAAATTCAAATGCGCACGGAAGGGGTGGACAGAGGTGTACATCCTCATTTTGTGGTTTTAGTTCCCATGTAATATTGTTCACTGTAGGAATACAAATTTATTTATATATTAAATTGGGTTCTTTTTTAGTAAAGTGGCTCCAGATTTTACATGTCATGGTGCATTACATTCACTGGTTGCCAACCCAGCAAAAATCGTTGCACCGGGCACTGGTCCCTTTTCTACCAATAGGTATAGTGCCCAGTGCACACCTGGAAATACAGGAATTTTATTTCTGCTGTGCCTTTCAGATGTGAGGCAAGAGCCTGCCATGAATCTTCTTTTTGAAATTGTTATTTTAACCATCAGAGTGGTTTGGATATTCTTGAATTGACCCAACTTTTATCTTTTGACACATAAACCTATAATAATAACAATAAGGCTAAACAATGTTTCAAAATCACTTACATGTTAAGTGATTTGAGAGGCTGTTGATAATACAATCAGCCAATCACAGTAATTGACATGTGTTAATATTTATTTTTTGTTGTGGTATGCCTTTTAGGAAGCAGATGTTACACTGTCAATCATCTCATCTGATACTTTTGTTTCATGCTCATCTTTCCTTGCTAACTAAGGGATATTGTAGCAACCTAATAGAAAATAATTATTAAATTCAGGTCAGTAATTTCAGAGATTTGAATCATTACATACAAGCAAACAAATTAAATAAATTCTTCCTTTATATATTTCTAATAATAATACACAATATAGTGTATTATGACGATATCATTCTACCTCAGTTATGCAATGGTAAAATATGCAGTTCCTGTACTTGAAATGTTTGATTCAATGCTCAACTATTACAGTTACAGGCAATTTTTTTTATTTTTAGTATGCTATTATATCATTAAGTAATTAATATAATACATACAAACAAATTATTTACAAAAAAATTAAACTTTAGAGAAATACAAAAGTTACGGTTATTGGATTTAAATTCTCAATAGTAACATTGTTTAGGCCTGATAATTAATCGGTAATCCCTAGTACGTGCTTAATCTAGCGAAATGTAAGTGTACTGCTTACCCTTTCAAAGATAGTGGTAGTACCATAATAATGTTGATTGAAACACAAATTAGATAACATTACTCCACATAAAAATATCTATTATATACAATGTAATGTATTTATAATCATTATCAATTGACCTAGGCTATATTATTATTTAATAGTAGCAATAATTACATATAATTATGACTCAGTTACTATTATTACATAGTTAAGTGATAGTGAAAGTTTTAATTGCTTGTAATTATATGGTTTTATTGCAACCTTGTGCTGATATGATTTACGTTGTAGTATTATAATTGATTGCATGATATGCCCTGTGGCGTAAGGTTTTGTTTATATTTGCCGATTGCGATGTCTCGAATACGATGCTTGTGTTGGGTCTTGACCAACCGAGGCCGATCGAACCCGAAGTTTCTCTGTTAGGAAATTAGTAGCGCTAGGGTATAAATCTAAACGAAATACCGAGGAAACCAGCACTGGTAGAGGCTAAACAACATACCGAGGGAATGTGAGGAACACTCATGTGCTAGTGATCTTCCTGAGGACTTGCCTCGCTTCCAAAGCATGAAGCAGAATATTGGTCTCACGGTTGACATTAGAACGTCTCCTTAAAGAGCTTTTAAAATCCTGCTCACTTCAGTCAAACAACACAAGGTTACTCGAAGTCGATATAGTGAAGCGTGTAATTGTATTCGAATGATTTTCGAATACATTTTATGTACCTTGAGATACTTTGCAGAGTCAACAGCCTTACCATCCTTGGTAGAGATAAGTAATTTATCTCTGTCAAGAACACAGCGCACGCACTTATTTATCGAATTGTCGATTCATTCGAATGCAATTATACTGTCGGGCTGTTCTCCATCTGTGCTAATTTTCATTGTAATTTTGATTGCACGGATGGCGTGGTCGCCTCGCGATTGCCATTGCGTCGAGTGTTATGGGCTCGAATCATAAACGGGACAAAACTTTGTGTGATCCAGAAATGGTTGTTCTGAGTCTGGGTGTTCTTTGTGTCCTTTGTTTGTAAATTCCCCCGCGACACAGGAATTATTCTTAGTCAGGGTATTACTATTTTTTGGAAATTGTACCTATTATTGCGTAAATATAGATAATGCTAATAAACTTCGTATCTTTTTGCGGGTGATGTCAGAATCATTATATTATAACCAGGCGGCTATAAATTTTACCTGCCTAGAGATTGTGTCATATCTAATTTAGCTTTTATTACATCAATAATTTTTAATGACAATTTGTGCTTCCGTCTGTACGTGCTGATTGCCTGTGGTTTGCAATAAAATAATATCAACCGTGTTTATAAACTAGACCACTGTTTGACACGGGCGTGTGGCAAGGGTTAGGCCGTAGTCTACCACGTAGGCCCAATACTGATTACCAGGTGTGTCACACATCTTCGAGAACATTATGGAAATCTCTCAGATGTGTAAGATTCCTCACGGCGTTTTCCTTTGCAATTAATGCGACCGCTAATTTCCTAATTAAATGATTGCATTGATAGATGTTAATTTATGTATGGTATAGGCGATAATAGTTTAACATAATATCTAGTTAGTTGCTCGTCTTGTTAGACTGATTTATGATCTATCTCAAGTATGCTTAGGTGTAGGTACCGCTTACCATTATGAGGATTGTTTGCTTATTTATCAACTTATGCAAGCAGCGATAGCCTATAGGGAGACCGTTGGACCGCTAGGCAGTGGTCCCGAGTTCACTTTCAAGGCAATTGGACATTTCGAAGGTATAGGCATATAAAATTATTAATTATCGCTCGCTTTAACAGCGCAGAAAATCATCTCGACGAAAACAGTTCTTCATGTTTTCAAAGGTATCTAAAGTATGACAACCTATACTGGGTCAGCGTGGTGGACTACAGCCTTACCCTTTTCACACTGAGAAGTTCTTTTCACAAGTGCGACAGTTTAGTTGTAGGGCTAATATTATTATTACTAACCAATAGTAGAAAAGTATTTGGTTCATAAAGAATATTCCTAGAGTATTAGTATTTAGTTTACTAACCTGTGAACCAGTAGCATAATTGAGTTTTACTGATAAATAACTAGTCCACAAGCACCCCTAAACCTCGAACTTTTCATTGCAGCCTATAGAGCACATAATATAAGACCTAAACTTAAGTGCTGAAATGTTAGTGTGATAGATTCCTGTCTAAACTAAAAGGAATATTTAGGCGTGATCTTACGGTACATGACCTTTAGCTGTGGAAGACTCATTTGAACTAAGTGGTGTTATCCGTAGAGGTCCATTTTGTACCTCATAGTTCCTGCCAGAAGACTTGACCTTATGTTGTAAGCCAAGCGCCAATTTCATTTCATTTCATTTTCTCATTTTGGCCACATATTACGTAAACGTAAATACTAATAACTACAAGCGGCACACATGATTCAAAACAAAATGAAAAATATCGTAGCCTATTCAGTTTAACTATCTGAGTTACATACATTAGCTTTGTCAACCAAATATAACGACTCTCAATATTTGGAAAACTACAAAACACGCTTTTATCAGTAACGCACTAAAAATATAAATACATAGTCTCACTCTTATATACTCAATGGGCAGGCAGATATGTGTTACATCCACATTTAGCTATCTATGATTTTAAGTCTCACGTAAATGGTCCCGCGCCTAATGCCGTCAACCGGGCTCAGTTCCACACACCTTGCGCCTGTTGAAAAATTCTTAACAGGAAATCCCAATTACACTGCCTGACCGAGTAATCGACCGCGCGGCCTCATGCACCGCAGTAGCGTGTAATACTGCTGCGCCACCGAGGCATATGGTCATATCTTATCATGTATACTGAGTACCCAGGGTAAAGGTGGTTCCGATCAGCTAGTATGAATGCAACTTGCTTCTCTATTTAATAGTGTTAGTTGCAATTGAATCTCTAACTCGTAACTATGTAAACAAATCGTGGAAATCGATTTAAACCTATTTGTAATCGTTATATCGGTTTAAAAACTGCCAGGTTTTAGTATAATAAGTAATTCGCAGACCAATACAATGATTGGATATCGATGAGCTGCTCTGATGATGTATTCAGAAGGTGGGCAGTAGAACTCTTCAACGGCTGCTAGTAAACTTGCCGAGTTTGTTCTCTTTTGGTTTGTTTTGAAATGACCACGAAATTAAGGGAAACTATATAAATGTCAGAGTTTGTTGAGAGTTACTTGTTGAAGAAAATAAATAAAGCACGTGGGCGCTTTGAAGAAATTAATTAAAAGAACATGTTTCTCGAAGAAACGTGAGCGCGCCAAGGTTTTGCCATCGTTATTAAAATTAATATTAAAAGCGAATATCGCAGCGGTAGTGAATTCGAATGCGATGCATGAGGTATATCAGGTTCGTTTCGTGGGTAAAGGGTGGATTTTTCTGTCAAAGAATTCTCACTAGCAGTACGGAGTCTGAAACTGTCACCGGTATACGGCAATAGAGTCGCATATCTTACGTGGGTTCTGAAAATATAGTTGGCGTAGAATGCATGCTATACACGTCTGCCTAGCCTTTTGAAGATAGACGTGTGAGAATTTCAAAGTATGTATGTTTTTAGTGTGGTACTTATAACGTGTTTTGTAGATTTTGAACTTCTATTATATTGACAATTATTACTTAGGGTAAATCCGTCGTTGCTAATTATTTGGCGAAAGTACGAATGGGCCGCCTTACTTTGGGCTATACCACACTAAAATCAAGTCAAAATTAAACCAAAATATCTTTATTCATAGGTATAGGTCACTTATGAACGTCAAGGTTACACTAACTAAACTATAATTAAACTTATGGCCAGTCCCACAAGTAACAACTAAAAGTTATCCGAAAGATAAATCGTATGCTGTCTCACTCGTGTTAGGTTAAAGAAGAGAGATGGCGAGACTTTAATCTTATAGAAAAATGCTATTTGGAGGTTGTGGGACAAGCCCTTAAACTCTTACAAACAGCCAGCGTCAGAGTAGAAATACTGTTACTGCTTTGTAATTAAAAGTTCCAAAACTTACATATCTACCTCTACCATTCCTTTCCTTTCATCCCATCTTTTAAAAGGTCTACAACCCAGAAATGATAGATCTGGTGTTCGAATACTATGTTTGATGCAACCAGAATTGTATAAAACAGCTCACAGTATCTTGTCGAATACTTTGTCCGATAAACCAAGCAAGAAGGGTTCAATCGTCTCGGAAATCCTTACTCAAAACAAACTGTTTTTATGTTTTAATACTTATATCCAGGCCCAATGCGACACATAAGGTGGCGATTTTATATTAATGTGTTTGTATCAGATATCACCTAATTTATGGAGGTCCCATCAATATTTAAAAATGTCCATATTGCGGAGTCGATCGTCGCCAAAAACGTCGCCCACGTTACGTTTATATGATGCTGCCGTTTTTGCATTATTCTGCTTTGATTTCGTTTCTTTATGTTTATTTTCGTTTTGTCCATTTTTATACACGTCCATAGATAAGCTTGTTTACCGGAAGGTGAGGTAGAATCTAAGGATAACACTCCCGGTATAATACTCTTGCTTCAATGTACATGAAATGTCTGTTATGAGTAAATAGTTTAAACACGCTCTTTTCGTACATTGTCATGAAATTTGATGTATAATAAAACATGCGACAGGATACCTGTACACTTAAAAAATCGCTAACAGGACTGCTTGGTGGTCTCTTGTTATGTTACATACAACGTCTATAAAGGCGTCTTGCCTTTCGGGTGTATACGCGAAGGGGTAGACAGAGTGTATTACTTACACCATATTTCTCCAGTTATGATTTTAGATCCTAAGTATTAGGTGGCGTAATTCTAATGCCGTTTACCGGGTACAGTTCGAAGACATAATACATTGCCCGATATAGGAATAGCACCCGAAACCTCACTAATGCTGCGCTTTTGTTAAGAGAGGAAAGATACATATTAGGTATCGGATTGATCATTCGATCAGAAAATAAATAAAACCCCAGTGTTCTAACTAAACATCGTATTGTTTCGTTCTTTATTCGTATGTTATTTACATAACCCAAAAAATATACATCAGTTACGGTTTTACGGATACCGTAAGTTTATTGGGCTTTTAGATCTAACAATCGTACCAGAGTTTTATTGTTACAGGCGAATAAAAGTGTGATTATCTCTAAGCAGTGTGTTTGTAGCTGTTGCTTTTGCGTAGAGTCTCTATTGTCATCAACGCACTTTTAAAACAGATCGTCGTAAGGTTGCATAATAAATGCGTATAAAACAAGTAGTTTAATTAGTGTGTAAATAGGCAGAGACAAAACAGTTCGGTTTTTATTTTCTCCTTCGTCAACCGAATTTCTTTATTGTCTAGTAGCTGTCTTGGGTGGTCAGACGTTGTCCTAAAAACACACCAATCTAATCAAACTCTTCAACTGAGCTCGATAAACTGTGCTTGGCAATATTGTCGCTAAAGGGATCTTGCGTCATCGTGTAATCAAAAAGAGAGTTCAAACTTTAAATATATATATTTAAAAGCGTATTTCTCAACAATGATATCTTCGCACTTATGTTATTGTCGTTCTAGAGCAGCTATTAAACTTTATTGCCTGCGCGACTTCTACCCTCCTTTACTAAAATTATTTTACAAGTACTCGCTGCTTACGTTTTGCTACAAACTTTATGCCTGTTTGAAACATCCCCTTTTGAGCTTATACAAAGTAATTTTCTCCGAGAATGACTAGAATTTTCCGCATAGTGATTTATGAACGTGTCTGTAGCAATTAGGAGGGATTGTCAGCGATTTCGCATGAATTAATGGAGTCTAAAGCACCTGGAGGTAATTCTGTGGCATTTTTAAGTGAGAGGAATGCCCCCTGTTACGCGTATACACGACCTTAACATTTTTTGTCGGTAGGTATTTAAGGATATTGTCTTAGGGTTCATTTTAAAGTGATGAGGTTGATATTGAATCTTGAATAAATATAATAAATAGGTGTGGATTCGAACTTAGAAAATCATAATTTATTACGTTTAAGGTGTGTCGTGGCTTTAGGGTTAGGCAGAGATGTATCATATAAACATTTCGTCAAAAATAGGTTTAAGGTCACTACCTCAGGGGTCTTAAGGCAATAGAAATTCACTGGTCTATTGCCGAAAGGCCCACTTTGTCTTTAAGCTAGTTTCATGCTATTCTTAGTTTTTCGCTAAGGAAGCAGCAATAGCCTAGATGGAGACCGTTGAACAGCTACGCAGAGGTCTCGAGCTCGATCCCAAGGCGCAGATCTCTGACTTTTCGAAGTTATGTGCGTATTAAATAGTTAATTATCTCTTGCTTAAACGCTGAAGGAAAACATTGTGAGGAAACCTGCATAACTGAGAGTTCTCAAAAATGTTCTAATAGATATGTAAAGTCTGCCAACCCGCACTGGGTCAGCGTGGTGGACTAACCCTTTTCATACTGAGAACAGACCCGTGCCCAGTAGTGTGACAGTCTAATAAATGGCTGATATTATACCTAATATAAGACCAGGATAGCACGATACTTGCTTTTAGAAAGTGTCATCGTGTAAATGGAACTTTATACAGAGAATGTCTTCATACAAAAACCCAATGACTTTAAATGGTCATATCACCGTTACGCTGCGTCGCGTGGTGTGGATTCGATCTTCGCATGCGCAATAGTGATGTGTGAATGTGATATTAGTGTTATAGTGTGGTTCACAACTAATTCTTCCAAATCACGGTTCCTTTCCATTGTTTTAAAAAGCTATTGGGCGGTAAAAACTCTGTTGGTATATTGCGGTTTTTGCAAATAAACGGATAACCTAAAATATAGATGGCAAATGTGGGTATATAATAACATCTCTTCCAAAATCTTCAAAGACATTCAAGAGAAATGTTATTAAGACAATGCTGAGACGACATAATAATAAAACTAACGAAAAATAATCATCTCTTTAACGCAATCGTTTAAAAAACAGATTTAGATAAATCAACCGTTCGTGATTATTACACGATGTATACAAAGATCATCTCTGCAGCATCCTTTAATCTACGACACTAATATCTCACAGAGCATCCTGTGTTCCAAATCCGGCGGTCTCCCCCAACATTCCTGCCTCGTAATCAATGCCTTCCCAGAATGCCGCCGCTGATTTACCGAAGTTATCTATTTTAAGCTACAAACGTATTATAAACTGGATCGCTCTCGAATAAAAGCATGTTTTTTATTGTTTGTAATATATATTCACGACTGCTTCCCGGCGGGGGTAAGCAGAAACTATGGATTTCCATTATCTGACTTCTTTCTTGTTTTATATCCGCTCATATATCAGTCATAGTTTATTGTTGAAGACAGTTTAAAGCTTAAGTAGTCTTATTTTTAATATACGGCTGTATAAGCTATTTAATCTCTATTTTGTGAATTAAACTATTATTAAAAATATGGGCTTTAGGATAACTCTTTAAGTTTATTAGAGTTTATTTGTTTTGATAGCTTGTTGCCACTTATTAGGAATTTATTAATTACCAGGTTTTCTGATAAATCACATATGACGCATAACAATAGATTTTCTATTGTGTCTATCTCGGGACAGCGAATGGGTTAATCAACAAATATGAAGATATGCATGCACACAAAGCTTTCTACTAAAGATGCATGCTTGTGATATTCCATACAATCCACACATTCAATAGAAATATGACATTTACATTGTCGAACTAACAATGCTGGCTGCGCTCGGCGCCATCGGTAACTTGACAAGAATATTATTATAAATTTATCTTTAGAAGAAGCGCGACGCTTAGTGTACTGAGCCCTGTGCATGCTAAAAACAACCAATTATGCGAAACCATCATTAGTCTTTATAGTTATATATTTCTTATTAAAAATATTGGCAAAGCGCAAATTTTAAAAATTAATTTTTGATTTATGTATGCCGTATATACTTTCATATGCGTTTAGTAAAAAGCTATTATTTTGCCATTACAAACAGACACTTAAATTTTATTTATTTGTATAAATGTATAGATTTTAACCGGAGATAAGAAAAGATGCATATATAGTTGCGTAGATCTGAAGCGTAACGTTAATCGATATTGAAATTGATTAGTGCTATATTGACCTTGAATTTTTCCTTCAAACCACGAGAGCAAAATCACGCATTAAAAACTTATAAAAGTACTTCTAAACTCTAAAGAAGCGTAGTTCTTATAGTCAGTTTTAAATATCAATGAACTCCATTAGAAGTAACCCATGGTATATTTAGATCGGAGATTATTTTTATAGTAGTGTAATGCGTTTGATGTTCGGCTGTGTCGATTAGCGGCTATTAAGGAGGCATCGTAGTTTATTATTCTGTGAATCGGTAAATGATTACTGTATTTAAATATTCATCGAAGGGAAATATGGTTAAAATTGATATTATGGATGCTAAGGCCACTTGTGTATATTACTCCACAGTTGTGACAATAAACGTGTAAAGCTATTCTTCGTAGAATAATGTCGGAATAAATAGAAATAGAGATGTTCAGAGCCGGGAATCGAACCCGAAGCTGAATTATTAGAAAAGTACCGAAGGACACAAATGCATATTTCTATGATGAAATATTAAAATTTTGTACATATTTACTCTGCGGCTTCGATCGAGAACAGTAGGTATTCTTTCTGGATGAAAGGTACTCTATGTCCTTTTCTATATCACCGTCAATGTGTGTGCGAAATTTCATGATGTTTGGTTCAGTAGTTTAAGCGTAAAATCGTAAAAACAAATAAACTCACATTCGCATTTATAGAATCTACTAGCTGACTCGCGCAACTTCGTCTGCTTCACATAAGAGAATTTGCCCGTTCTTGCAACATTGTACATTGCTACTCCGCTCCTATTGGT
Organism: Catocala nupta; assembly: GCA_963675205.1. NCBI lineage: Eukaryota > Metazoa > Arthropoda > Insecta > Lepidoptera > Erebidae > Catocala > Catocala nupta. The sequence continues at coordinate 28,501,667 of OY776093.1, forward strand.
CGTAGCGTGATGTTATATAGCCTATAGCCTTCATCGATAAATGGGCTATCTAACACTAAAATATTTTTTTAATTCGAACCAGTAGTTCCTGAGATTAGCGCGTTCAAGCAAACAAACAAACTCTTCAGCTTTATTATATTAGTATAGATTAGTTAAGATCAGGTACATCTGCAACTGCTACTGTTGAACTATTAAGCTACTGTTTAATCCGAAAGTTCCTGTGAGATGGAAGCAAAGCTGAGTGTAAAAGCTAGTAGTAAATACAATGAAATTAACGGGGTCTTTACTTCTAATACAATGTAATATTCTGTTTATACAGGAACTGTTTAATTAGTAAGTTGCGGTTAGAAATAATAAACTGAACTAGAACGAGAACTGTAGCTTTTATAATTAGTTCTTCTTCAAGTTATTTTATTAAATTTATTAAAATTATAATTCTTTAAGTAATTTAATGGGCACTGAATTGCGTTTAGAAGAAAGTAGATCCTCTTTCGCTTTAATTTTTACATACATAGTTTCTCGCCAATGTTCTCAGCAGTGGTACGCAGACTTCTGCGTACCTTACCTTCCCTTTTACAATATACCTATATAACACACCTATATTTCTTTAACTATTATTTTAAATGAGAGATGAGACGAGATGAGAGAGCTTACGCTCTATTACGTAATAGTTCTGTATTTCATGCCTATCTGACGAACAGGCATAGTTGTAGACTTCGTGCTGCTGTTGTATTTTTTTGTTGCATGCTGCACGGATGGCGTAGAGGTTCAGATGGCCGCTTCGCCACTGCCATTGTGATTGTGTTCTAATCCCATACGGGACAAAACTTTGTGCGATCCACAAATGGTTGTTACGAGTCTGGGTGTTCTTTGTATTTATCATTTTAATGTTTGTTACTCTCTGCAGCAGGACAGATAATTAAAATTCCGAAATAGAAAAACCCCAGATTAGCAGAAAGACAGATTTGCATAAAGGCAGTATACACAGAAAACGAAAATAAGTTTGAATAGATACAATCTCTCTTTCATAAAATTTTATTTGAAAGTATTATTTTTCCCGGTACATATACAGGAATTATCTCTAATGTGGGAATTGTCTTTATAAATAAAAAAGTGTAGAGTATTGGCTTACTGTCAGGCGTACAATACTAAAATTATACCTGTTCATCTTTGAGTATTCATAAAATGGAGCCTCTTGCATTCTTTGTTAATATCTTCTTGAAGTTTCGTAATTTAGTAGTTTCTAGTTGTCGTTAAGAAATACAAACAAACGCACATTCGTATTTATACTCGTAATATTAGTTTGTATTACGCAACGTTTGTTTGAATACCGAGGTCCCGTGAAATCGTTGACAGAAGTGAATTTTACGACTAAGAAACTTGTGCAAATACTTGGTACCTACTACGGAATTACGTACATACTATCACAATTATTCATACATACATCATACAAGTCTATTATATATTAGTATATTCCAATCTTATAAAATAAAAAGGTACACAAACGGTTCATTGATATGACCATAGACATTATAGTGATGGCTAATTGTAGCGGCAATTGTAAATCAATTAATTACCTAATCGAATCATTCGATTTGATGCAGCGAAAGAGTTAAAAAAACATAGACACTGCTACAATTATATCTAATCGCGCTATAATATAACATAATGGCAGTGATTGACAGATTAGTTTAAATTTTAAATCCTTTTAAATACCGTATACTTTAATTTCAAATTAATTTTAGCTTTCATTTTGTTAAACAAATTTCGGTTAACTAATCCATTATTAAAAATTTTACGACGTGAACGATATTTTTTTGTCGTATTGCCTTATGCAATCATAAATTATAGATATTTTTCCATCTGACAAATAACCTCACCATTCGTCTTAGATATTTCAAATCAATAAAAAAATATTATTTATGTATCAAACGCCAATTGCTTTAAAATATACTGAGATATCATGTGAAAACGTTGAAAATACGGAGAAATGTTATTTATTTCATATAGTAAGTAATTATATGATGAATTTAACAAATCTATCATCAATTTGGTTTGTATATATTTTCATCAGAATGGATTTGAATAGACTATACACCCATCTTTAGGTCGCAATGATCTTATTGCTGTGTACCGGGTACAGTTCCAGACTTCGTGCTACTTTTGAGAATTTCTTGACAGAAAATTCATTCGCACTTGACTTTTGTCTGAGAGAAAATTTAATAGTACTTTGGTATTTGTCTCAGGATTCGAACCCTGGGCCTCACCCACAGCAGTATCATTCAATAGCGCTACCGAGGCAGTCAATTATACTACGCAAGCAAATACTAAATTTACCAGTGTCATGGCTCCGTTTCGAATTGCACCCTTAGTTTTTATCCAGACTCCAAAGTAATATTTTAGGTTCTCTAGGTACCATTTGGTTAATGTGTAATTCACTTTGTATTTAGCTAAAATAATGTGAACGTTCAGGCTGTATGAATTCCGCTTTTATTGAAAGAGAAAATTTCTGTAGGCCAGATTAGCTTTTTAGGTGTAAATGGGCGATATTTAATTCTAAATTATTTTTATTTTCTGTAATAAAGGTTTTATTTGGGTTTTATTTTTTGTTTGCCTGAATTGGCTCGCATTCGTACAGTGAATTTGTTACGTAATATCATACATATACTAGACTGTAAAATCCTCAGGCAAACTTGCTGTACAGGAAAAGATCGTGAGGAATCATGCATGTCTGATATTTCTCCATTATGTTCTCGGAGATATGTGAAGTCTGCAAAGCCGTACTGAGCCAGCGTGGTGGACTATGGTCTAACCCTTCTCACCCTGAGAAGAGGCTCGTGCCTAGCAGTGATACAGTTTATAACAGGGATGATAATATTATTATTAAGTCTCTCGCCTGTAGATCACAATATAGATAGGCATGTATAAAAGCTACAAGCCTTCGGCTATGTTTTTATACGTCAACTGAGCGCTCAATTCCAGATGCCATGCTGGTATTGAGAATATGGTTTCAGCACTTCTCTAACTGTCAGGTCTGCCAACCCGCACTGGACGTGGTGGATTATGGTCTAGCCCTTCTCACACTGAGAAGAGGCCCGTACCCATCAGTGGAACAGTTAGAGTACAGGGGTAATACTACTATTTCTACTTCCTAAGCACTTTTAACTATAAAACCATCGTACTAAAAACAATCCAGGCAGTCGTGTGCGTGCATATACGTCACTTATTAGATCAGTGGCAAAAATGGATTCGGCAAATGTCAAAATTTCATTACACCATAATAAAAATGTAGCTGATATGGAATGGCAGAGAGGTCAAATTCGCTTGGCAGGAAAAATATTTTCTATAAAAAACATTGTTTACCGTTTGCTATAAAATCCTCTTACCCTTATCATAACCAAGCTTATTAGCGTTGGCTTATACTAACTAGAAAGCTGATTCAGAACTTCACGATAACTTATCAATCGATTTGGTTTAATGCCGTACCGGTCGATACGATCTTAATTCAGAAAAGTGTATGGGTAACTTGGAATCTATTTAAATTCGACCAATGGACGAAGATGCCCTTAAAATTTAAAACAATTATGACTCTAAATAATTTGGCAAGCAAAAAACAGAAAAGATTTTGTATCGTGTCGATTCGATTATTCATCGAGACATAAATATATCTCAATATCGATATTAACAAAGCTAGTAATTGCTGTTTAACCGTTGCAAAGATCACGTGCATTCATTCCTTTGAAGATAGATAGGGATAAAGATATGCTAAGAATTCACCGCTTGTGATAAATGGACGTTACGAAACGTTTCGGTAACCTCCTTAGGATTTACAACATGGGGTTATTTATGTCAGCTATACGTTTCGAAGAGTTATTCCTAGTATTGGCAATCGATATTACATTATATGTAGTGTTACAGGAAGGTGACGAGGTGCTTTAGTTCGTACCGAAATAAGATTACTACTTACCTTATGTTCTAATAATCACAGGGAAAAAATTACAGCTCTTGGACTCGGAAACAAAGGCCTTATTTCTTGATTTATACATAGTCGTGAGTATATTCTGATAACTGTCTTAGTCCTCACGTAATAGCGGGCAAGCTTATACCGTCTACCAGACACATTTCCTTACAAGATGATGCCACTGACATTTGATTTAAAAAAAAATTGAAATTGATCTGAAACTTCAAGATCGCTTCTCAAATATAACCGACTTATCCAGCCGGTCTTAATTTATGTTATTATAACACTGGTGAACAGTCATTTTGCGGCTTGGTAAGTTGAAGTCAATTTTGTGTAAGTTCAGTATGCTGAATACGAGAAAATATCAGATTTGTTAAATTGACTCTAGTTTATGAGATAAGACTTTATAACTATATGACTGAGAGAAGGTCGAAATAAAAATACGATTACATATTAAATATATATTTTAGAAGCGGCTATGTAATAACGACAAGAAAACTTAATACTTATGCTATTAACAAAAAATCATTAAAATAAATATTAGAATAATCTTCTGTAAGCTTTTCTATTGTGTTTATGTTCAGGATAATCCCTTAATAAACTCAAGCAATAGTCTGCCACCATAATATGGTTATCCCGGCCTTGCTATCTTTCTTTCATTGTTCTAATATCCTGGTGGAACCGTTCTTTATGTTGAATATCTAAGAACCAGAGTCAATCGATACAAAGTAAATACATTTTGAATATGACTGATGAAGGTGTTTATTAAAACAAGTAAAAAATTAATGCCGCAGAAAAAAAAAAATTGTTTACTCGTGTAATAGGTCATCATCATTTCATTATCATCCACAACAAAACTGGTTTTTCTATTGCTGAAAACAGGTATCAACATGTTCATGCTCGATATATACATACCTCGACTATTCGGCCAGGTTACACTAGCTGTCACAAGCAAACAGGAGTACCCGTTTTCAGTTACATAAATCATGCAACGCAAAAATATAAAGGTACAGCAACTGATATTTTTATTGAACTGGCGACAGGCAAGTTTCAACTCATGTCCTCTTCCTATGGTAACTGTTTACCATCAGATCGACCACATCTTCATTTGCCATCTTGATAGTAAAAATACCTATAGCCGCACCTTTCTATTACATAATATGCAAAAACCGTGAGAATTGTCAACATAAGCATACAAATTTGATGACCCAATTGTGACTTGTTTGTTTACTGATTGAATAGCAGGTGAGAAAAAGCGTGACGGTACTTATTTACATAAAGACCGAACACATTACTCAACTATCTGCAATACTTCAGCCGTTGCTTTCATCTGCGAACCCTTGACCAATGTCATGATCGTGCCGATCATTTATAATTTTAAACATCATATGTAAAGTCGTTATCGGAACATCCCTTTTGGCTCTGGGCCAGCGTTATTGCGTGAACGGTGTTAAACCGTGGCTGCACTGTTTTAGATTGGATCCAACATTAGAACGAAGAGTAAATTGTTAATTTTGCATCAAATCTTGGAACCAATATTATAATTAAATAAGCAATGTTGCATTCAACTGTTGGTCGATCTTGGCTGTAAGTATAAGTACCTGGCGCAGTGCTCTTCAGAAATCCTTCTGAAGAGCACTTTGCAATGAGCGATCAATCGCTTATCCTAATCCTAACTAATATTATAAATGCGAATGTGAATGTGTGCGCTTTCGCGCCTTATCTATTCGACCGATCATCACGAAATTTTGCATATACGTTATCAGAGGAACAGAAAAGGAAATCGGATACCTTTCAGTCTGAAAAAAATGCTGTTATTAAAACTACATCGCTAATTTGCTGGTCTAAGAAAATAAATAAAATACCTTTGTCACACCAAGCAACGAAAGTCTTATTCTTTGTCGATCTTTTCGGAGGATGCCTCGCTCGGAGCCAAAACACGTGTCGAAGCATATTTTGTGTTCAAAGTTGTGAAAATATCACATTGGCTTCAGGAGCTTTAGGAGCCCTGCTTTCCACTGCAACAAAAGACAAGTTTATTTGGTGGCGATCATCCGAAAAGTACAGATATTTTCCTACCTGTTCTTCAAGAGTGGAAGAAAATTCTCTTATACCTATAAAGTGTTGGACCCATAAGCCAAGTTGTTACAAATATGACGCGTATGTGATCGCGGGTTAACGTTGTGTGTATACCGTTGAGTTCGTTTGCGCGTAACACTGTTATCTCGAGAGGTGCCCTTTGATGCAATTTCATCTTTAAAAGGTTTCTAGTTCAACCTCCATGTTGTGGTATCAACATATGCCATATCTAGGTCGATGTTGATACGTTAGATTTATCCGGCGATGTTCGTAGAATGTTTGAAGCCGGGGTGGTTAAGATGCCGTAGCGGTCTTAGAAATTGGATCAGAATTTTGTTGTGCTTTTAGATATCCATTTACTAGTTTTGAATGTTTAATTAAGGTTTGTTGGTGTTTACACCATGATACATTTGTAATAGTTTCTGAAGATTAATATTTGTTCATTTGTGTTCAATGAATACCTTTGAGGCACAGCTTTAGAAAATGCCACTGAGCTCTCGTGCTCGATTCTCAGGTGAAGCGTTATTGAGATTTTCAGTTAAGAAATTCATAGTAGTAGCACGGGGACTGAAACGATGTTCAGGAGACGGCAGTAGCCACGCTCCCTATTATGTGGACAATTAAACATTACCTGACGAAATGTGGATGTGATAGCCCTATCCCTCCCAATTTACAGGCGTGTAACTATGTGTGTGTAAAATAAGCAACATATCCTTACTTAATATTATAAATTCGAAAGTAACTCTGTCTGTATGTCTGTTACCTATTCACGGCTAAACCACTCAACCGATTTAGATGCAATTTGATATAGAGGTAGCTTAACCTGGGAAATCACATAGACAACTTTTCATTAATGTAGGTACCACGCGGGCGGAGCCGCGCGCAAAAGCTAGTACCGTATATTCTTAAAGCAGCCATTTAATCACGGAGTGGTTAAAAAGCAAGAAATTGCTTTAATCTATAGTTCTTGTTCATGGTAACTATGTAATATTATTATAATACGTCGCCGGGCTATTTATAAGAATCAATCGCGCCCTTCACCTATGATTAGCTTAATGGGTTGTGTAGCCATTCGTCCCGATACATCAGGACATGTTATCGATATTAAAAGAAGTGTCCCTGCGTCCGGACAATCTATAAAAAGTTCCAAAAATTCAAAACTAACAGGTAAAATTAAATAATTATAAGTACTGATACGTTTTTTATATTCATACATTTTTATAGGCTGTTGTCCCAAGTGAAATCATTGTGTAAAGTGTAATTATATCCTAAGTCCAATGATTAATCTTCTTATATTAATATTATAATTGCGAAAGCAAGTCAGTCTGTCTGTGTTGCGTTCACGGCTAAACAATAACTGATTTCGATACAATTTGGCAAGGAGTTGAGAGATTGTATCCTGGGAAACGACATTGGCTACCTTTTATTCCCAATATGTGTTGCCGCGGGATTCGGTCGAAGGTTCCACGGCCATTAGTTTAAAGTTTATTTCTGCTATATCTCCCGAACGTTAAGTAGCAACCAAGTGATCTGACGGGTCTATAGAAAGTATGGCAACCCTACATATAAGTAATCTATGGTAAATTGTTCCACTTGATCAACAGCCTGACATTATTTACACCATAAATGTGTTTTTACTGTCCACGTTTAAGTGACACGATACCGTTATCGCCGTGGCTTTTTATTATCCGCATGAAAAGGGATTTTAATAACTGCACTGGCAGTAGAATGTTCTCGATAAAGATAAACAATCTTTTCGTCTCGTGCTTATCGGACAAACTGCACTGTTGAATTGACAGACAAATGAATTGACAATATATATTATAATACAATAATTGAGCAGAATGTAACTCGCCACGCAACTTTGGATAACCCACCCTAACTATTGCAGTAGAAAAGTTTTTATTTTATACGGCTTATGTGGCAAACTGGCATACAGCCACCTGAAGGTAAGTGGTCACCGTAGCCTATGAACGCCTGCGACACCAGAGGCATCACTTGCGCGTTGCCGAATCTTTAGGCAAAGAAGAAGAGAAAAAGAAAGTAGGAAGGAGAAGGAGCGGGAAAGAGGGTAATTGGGCCTCCGGCACCAATACCAAACACCACTGCTAAGATCATGCCGAGTCGTAGGATCAAGGCGTACTTTAACTGGCAGTATTCTTCTTCGAACACAATATATGTCTCGTTGTTATGTCGTTATTATAATAATACATGTTTTCACTTTTTGAGTACTACGAATTTCCACCAAGTAACGCCTAATTCGTAATTCTTTCCTGTATTTGAGATTTCTTACTAATAGTTAAGCGTACCTGTCTAATAGCCTAATGGATAAGGCGATCGAGAAGCAGCGAGCTGAAATCCTGCCTATTGCATTGCCGAAGTGAACCCACTCCTAATTCAAGCATTCTAGCTTAGCTGGAGGGGCTATAAAGAATACTAGTAATTGCTAATCCGTCTCTTCGCAGGTGAGGCAAATTGAAACTATAGGCGTTTCGGATCGATCTGTCTGCTTACAAATAGGCTTCAAAGTCACCTAAATAATATCTTTAAAATTCAGTCTGACAGCTATATCGTAAGCTAAATTATTTAAATAGAAAGTCAACGTTTCTTACGTTTTTATTTAGCCTACGCTATAGTTGCAAACCTGAATACGAATGCATGATATTCGCGCGATAGAAAATTCGCCTATTGCCATCAATCGAGTTAAATACACCTTGTTCGAGTCGGGCATCGAACTTAGGGCCTCACGATCGTTACGCGCAAATTTATGCCACTGAACCAACGTGGCTATCAACACGTAAATTTTACAAATTTTGTAAGAAAATGTGGTGATCCTAAGTGCCCGCGTAATTAATTACACGCTAAGGTAATGGACCAAAGGATGTTGCTGTAGTTATGCTAATTACACGTACCCTGAGGTTTGACCTGGGGGTGGCGGGCTTTGTGGGCCTGCCCGCCATCCGTTCAGCACCAGGTCCGAGAGGCGGCGTGCGTGTTCCCACGCGCGCCTCTGTGTCGAGTCCGTCTCCCCTTTAGGGGGGAGACAGTAGTTTTTAGTAGTGGCTTTTATTGAGCAGTGCCTATATTGGGTGGGTCTTATTGAGTAGTGGCCTGCCATTTCATACGGCGGGCCGTAACCTCGGCGGGGTCGCGACCGCATGCGAAAGCGATTCGCGCGGCCCCGTCTATAGTGGTTTTGTCGAGGAACACCGTGGTAGGTTTAGTCGGTATTCCGGGAGGTACTTTACTATTATTTCCATCTTTCTTTTACCCCGGCGAGTCCGACATAATCCCTCCGCCCGCCCCCGCGGAGGGATATGCGTCATAGTATTCCCCCACGTAAAAAAATAAAAATAAAAAATAAAAAAAAAATAAAAAAAAAAATTACACGTAATGCATTTCTATTGTAAAATGACAATAGTAATCGGTTTAAAAAATTTATTAATATGAATCTGCTAAAGGAGTATTGACCCTGTGAGTCAATAAGCAACTGAAAACAAAATTCATAGGGCTTGAACTTCTCTCGTTTGACTGCCCCTTCGGTCCAGTGGCATAAGTTTACATTTATTTTTGCGGCAGATCGTAAGGTTTCGGTTACGAGAATGGCTCTGGAAAGGAGTTCTTGGATTTTTTGTTAAGACCTTCTCAGTAGCAGCAGGGAGTCAGCTAGTGTGCCCCGTAGACGTCAATCTCCTCGCGTACTATACTTTAGTACGTCAGAATAACCGTTCGCCGGCTTCGAGACTTCCTAGTACATAAGGATACTTACTTAGAAGCGGTTGTATGCGGGGTCTCAAAACCGGTCTATGCGGAATAACTTAGGAGAGGCCTATGACGAGCAGTAGACCTTTCGGCTGAAATGATGATAATGGAGGCAACTTAGTACAAATGGTCTTCCAACCTATATCCCTAAGTGGGTATGGTATACACATTTCCATAGCCATTTTCCACACAGACACAGGTGTAAACCCCCAAGGCACCAGCTATGATTTTAGATTCCAAGTTGCTACTTGGAATCTAAAATCATAGCTGGTGCCTTATATTTTTGAAATTATATAAACTACAGTCCACTTAATATAACCCGGTCAAACGTTTCCGTATTTTCAAGCAATTCACCTTTCTTATGACTCCATAACCATGCAATCGTATGTGGTCATAATCGTAAGTTGAAAACCGCTCAGCTTGAGCCCCCGATCGTGTAAACGGCGCGCCGGGATCTATCCGAGATCATCGGACTACTCGTAGGATTATTGCTATCGATTCTGGTTTTGATGCTACGAATTATGGGTAACTTTAAATTAAAAAGGGGAGATTATTGTCTTACTTTTACGCGAATGTTATACTTTAATTTAATGGTATCGCAATTTCAAGCCAGGTTGTATTCATGGCTGATAGAGAAAGGTTTTTATACGAATCATGTAAACTTGGGCAAACCCCATGAAAATTGATTAATGATAATTATAGGGACATGTCAGTTTAGTTTTGTTAGTGTCATAAGTTATATAAGGATAATTCTAGAATTCTAGACTTTTAAATATAACTAATTAATATTCGCATGCCTAGAAAAGGCAAAATGTACAATGGACAATATATTTACTACAACATCTTTGTAACCATATTTATTGTAAAGAAATGATTCTTTCTTTCTTTTTTCTTTTTGAGACACTATTATTACATCGCGATAAAACCCGTATAAAGTTAGTAAGTAAGTTAGTAAGTTTAATTTCAATAAAAAGGGCAGGTTTAAACATTTTTGTGAATTGAAGAGTTACCCTCAAAATCTGAATCGTGAAGGTTGAGTACACTTCAGAGCACTTACACTTTGTGTTCTGTTCCAAGTGGTAACGTTATATATACGTGTCATATTTTATGGTTTTTGAATGTAATTATATTATTTGGACATACATATACAGGACAGGTTTGCCTGGTGTGGGGCCACAGGATATGACTTTTAACATTGTAAATACTTCTTGGCAATAAACAAATTTTTATTTTATTTTATTTTTTTACTATACAGGATGTCCGGTAATAAATGGATAACCTGGAAATGTCTTATAGTGGAACTGATGGCCGTTCAGAAAAAAATATGAAAAAGCAATCTATCCTAACTACTACCTGAGATATGTGTTTCTTTTTTAATTACCATGTATAACTTTCTTGTATACTACGACCATAAATGAATGAAATCCATCGGTTTTTTGTTGTTTTATTATTAAACACTAATTATGCTAATAGAGACAGTCAAAAGTATGCTATACTAATATAGCTTGCACTTTTTAATATATATATATTATTATATTTTTCTTTTTTTCTGAACGGCCTTCTGTTCTACTATAAGACATTTCAAAGTTATCCATTAATTACCGGACAACCTGTATAATCTACAGACTAAAGTAAAAGTTATTATTTACGTAACAAAAAGACTATAAATATATTTTTCATTTATGATACACCTTTATATCAGTAACAACATGATTTTCTGTCCCGTGTGGGGATCGAACTCATAACGCCCGGGATGACGATCACTCTGTAAGAGAATGATATTTCCCCGGGCTTGCAGGCTTAGTCGTACCGTCATAGAATCAATGTGGATCGTCGGCTTTTCCACTTGTTTTAAAGTCTGTGAATAGAAAAGAGTTTCTACCCTTCAAATCTTTGACGTCACACGATAAAAGCGTCGTTTAGACATTCTAACTTTTGAAGAGTCAAATATAGTGCCTATAATCTGTATACTTTAGTGCCTGCTTCATATTTACGGCGTTTCTTTTTTTGAACCTAAAGAAACGTGTTTAATAGTTTAGCGTGTTATTCTTGCAATTAGTAACCCATGATATATGCACTGTTTAAACATTAACAGACGAAATGGACTACATTCTTCAATGGTGATTAAACTGCCGTTAATTTTTTTTACGTCACACAAAAAACAACTAAGTTTGTAATTTAATAGCGAAATCTTGCAGGTATCTTATACGATAAACTTTTGTCTGAACTTAGCAACTAACATAAGCCTAAATTTAGTATCTACAGTTAACTCACTAATCATTAAACTTTGACATTGATAGGTGTTACTTATTGACTGGAATGAATACATGATTGTTGAATTGTATTAAATGTTTTATAGCTGACTAGCTTTTGCCAGTTTTATTTTTCAGTGATAAAATAGCTTACTAACGATGAAATAATTTTTAAAATCGGTTGTGTAGTTTTTGAGTTAATTCTTTACAAACAAACAAAAATTCGAATATTTCCTTTTTATTATATTATTATAGATAGAGATAATACTTATTACTTACTGAGGAATAGAAGCTTATTGATAAAATCAAGATAAACGCAAGCGAAGCCACGGACAACATCTGATTTTCTATAAAATAAATCCAGATATATTTCGGACACGTCAGAATTTTCGAATAGAATTTCCGCCGAGCAAGAATCAGAAGCGTATACAAACTCGTACCGTAGACCAACGAAGCAGTCTAGACAAACAAAAATAACTAACAAAACTCTAGTTTAAAACAGAGAAATCTATTTTTAGGTCACGGTTGATTTATTCACAAATTATTGCGATCGTGAGAAGTCACGGGTGGCTGGACAACGGTCGCAGCTTCGGAGCCGTCGCCATGTCAAATGTATTATGTTATTGTTCAATAGTCCTGATCAATACGGTTTTTAACCGATTTTGGTAGATAACGACACTCCTAGCTCTTGTACCGCTTGTACTTACTTAACGTGAGCCCGAGATACATAGACAGCGGAGGCGGAGCGGTACCGGAGGCGGATCGATACCGGAGGCGGAGCGGTGGCGGAGGCGGTAGCGGATATGTATCGGATTCGCAAGTTTGGATTGTTCGAATTAGTATGAAACTTTACACACACGAACGCTCCGGATCGTGTGTGTAATGTAATAATATAATATAATATTCTACCACATACACACAACACCATCTAGCCCAAACTTTGTGCTATGGGTACTAGATAATGGATAAACATACACATATACTTAATTTTTTGTAAATACATACATTTTATACATAGAAACTCTCAGACCAAGACAAACATCCATGTTCATGCACACAAATGTTTGACTTGTGCGGGAATCGAACTCGCGACCTTAGGCGTGGCAGTCGGTTACACTAACCACTAATTCGAATTCGTTATTTGTGTGTAGTGGGCTTTAAGGACCGTTAGGCATTCAGTGCAAACGTTTAATTATAATTCAACGTTTGCACTGAATGTCTGCACATTCAACATTTTTATTTAATTATCTTGTATTTCTCAATGCTAGGTCTCTCTCTTGGATTGCTAAATCACTATTAGTATGCCAGTCACTTTTGAAGATGTATTTTTTTATTTATTTAGTCTAGTAAAAAATCGCAGTGCGTCAATTTTCCGTTAGTCACGTAGTAAATAAAGCATTTTATTCAAAATATTTTTCTGTCCTTGAATATATGTATAGATATTTTATTGTGAAAGTTGTTAATTTCTATACTGTGAAACATAGCAGAATTATTAAGGCTATGTTTAATGCAATATAGAAATAAGGTGAAGTCAACATTTCAATTTAAGGGGTTAGTATGTGTGTATATAATTATAAGTATATGTTTTTGAAAATATACGCTTGTTAAAACACAAAAGAAATGCACAAGTAGCCTCTGTTTATGCTTCTGGATAACTGGTTAATCCAGTTTTGATTGTTTACTGAGCATGTGTATGTATGTAATTTTGACCTTAACCGGTGTAAATAATACACAAAGGGTCTTAGGTAAAATACCTTTAAGAGGTCAAACCGCGACCACGGCGGTTGTGTTTAGGCTCAAACGCTGGGATATCAAAGATATTTTATACGAAGTAATAACATAATATAGTTTATTGTTTAATATACCTTGTGATTTGCTTTTCGAGTGTTATATTTCTTGAAAATGCTGATACACAAAGAAAGGAGCAAATATAAATAAAAAGGTCCCTGTTTTCTTTTGTCTGAATAACTGTCACCCAAATAGCTATGTCATATGTATTCCTGCGGTCGGCAAGTCAAGCAAGCAGTTTACTATCAGCAGAATGACCTGGTGGTCTTTGTCCTTTACAGGCATTTTAGCATCCCCTTTTTGCTAGATCTGGAAATTATAATCATGTTGTTAGAAATAATATGCGTATACGTCTTACATTCCTTCAGTGAATACTGTTTTCGGCGCTTCTTAAGCAAGCTATGTATTGTCAGCAGATAGACTTGTTGATTTTTAAGTCGTGCCTGGGCATTAGAGCTAATCCTTTGTGTTGCAGCAATCCTTTGGACTATCGTAACCGCTTATCAGGCAAGAAGTATGTTTGCAAATTATGTAAGAGTAATAATAAAATATATTTGAATTCGTCGTTGTTCATAACTTGAGCCATATCAGTGGCTGCGCCCAACTCGGTAGCGCACTAATCAGGGCGCGACACCGTCTTTCATGCACACTGAGGTTGAGCATGACCGTTCCAGTAATTTGTACACCATTTCCTTGAATAGCGCAAGTGTTTAACCTATTCTGTCCCATTGGTATACATAGGTTTTACTCAAGTTCAGCCACTGACTCTTGTCCTATACTTTGTTTTGCCAGTCCCTTATAAAAACATCCAACACTTCGCGTATTGTCGGTCTTTCTGCCGCTTCTTTCAGGGGTAATAGCTGACAAGCTAGCAGTGAATGCGATTACTGTGCATAAGGTCTTGAGTACGAATCTTATATAATAATAGCTCAGAGTTCGGAAGTTGGCGGTGTTGCACATCGTAAAATATTCCCTGCGCAGATGGTCGCTGTTAAGAATGGCTGCTATAATCGAAGGCTGGAGGAACTTATATCATAAAACTAAAGTTCAAGTTACCTATGTTGTTCACTAGAAATAGTGAAGCCTTTTATTAGAAAATATTTTAGAATAGGTTTATTGGTGTCAGAAATAATGACCCACATATGAGCCTTGTTTATTTACTGGGCACGGGACATCTCTCACTATGAGAATGGGTCAATAGTTCACCACACCGGCCCAGTACGTGTTAACAGATTTTAGACCTTTGGGATATGATGAAGAACTCTCAGATCTCAGATCTTAGCAAGCTGCTTTCTTTTACTGTTCAAGTGAGCGATAAGGAACTTAAGTACATTCACTAATCACTATATTTGACGTTCATGTGTTAGTTTATGACCTAAATGATATTTGACAGGTTTCCGTAAAACGTGTGCCGTGAGATCGATCTCATGATCTCTGCGTTTTAATCCCACGCAAACTCTATTATCTCTGCTCTTCTACGTTGTTAACAGATCCAAGTAAAATTAAATCGTTAATCGGTGAGGAAATATTCCACACCGCTACCGCTTATACATGGCGGCAGCTTCGTCTAGACTCTAGCGGATAATCAGTGCGCAACGGGCGTTCCCTTTCATACTAGTGAACGTTCGCTGGTATATTGTTACACGCCGTTGCCGCGTCGTCTCGCCGCCCAGCAACCGTGTTGACTTAGGTAATGGTCACAGCAACCGGACACCAACCAGATCAATAATCAATAATTTAATTAGAGTAATTGACTTACATTTTATTATTATTCCTGTCAAATAATTACATTGGTCAAACTCTAAAATACGAAGAGTTTTTGAAATCCACTCCAAAATTAATTTGATACAAGCGTTTCAAATCTGGTAGTAGTAAATGTCAAATTACAGGAAAAATATGCACTGTACAAACTGTGACGTAATCCCTATTGAATCCAGCTTTCCGAGGGATAGCAAGATATCCCCACTACAGCCCAACATTTTTATATTCAAATATAAATATTAATTAATTATTATGCAACGAATTTTGATACTATTTCACAAAAAGATTTCTTTTGATTGTTATTTGTTCTTGTGTGTAAAATAATGTTTCAAATTAAACATAGACAACTACACTATTAGGGTTCAATTTTGCAATCGTCTATTAGCTTACCTAAGCTATCATTTTGGCAGATGTCTTATACAAAACCTGTTAAAACGCCCATATATACCTCCTTTACCGAATATCATCATTTATCGTTCTTTTGATGAATACAGAGATGGAGAAGAAATCTACTGTCTATAAATATGAAAGTTTGTGAAGATGTTTGACCTTGTCAAGGCCTCGGTCACGCTGTAGTAGTCTATGAGTACGACTGCTGTGGTTTCGGGTTCAATTTCCGCCGTTAATGTTTACTGTAGTGTACAGTTAGTTAGTTTATTTCCGAAGACAATGCAAAATCTATGGTTTGTAGTATGAAACAGTGCCAGGTAGACGGTAATAAGCTCTACAATTATGTTGGACTTAAAGCCATAATGAACGAAATTTGAGTGTAATTATATATACCTCTGTATATCCTATAGGTGATATAGGTCAAGTCTTGGTCTGGGCCGAGAAAACATTTGTTACGATCTCAGTTTTCCCGAGAAAATCTCTCGGTCGGATCATAATCCGCGCAAATCTTACATGGTAATGTAAAATATTTCTTAAGAAGAAGCTTTAGAACCAAAAGGCTTATGAAAGATTATTCTAGAGAATACTAGTAGGTATATTTATTTTCGTTTTCTATGTAGGCAGCCCAGAGACTGGTCTGTGAGACAAATGACGTCACAGTCCAACACTATCCAAACTAAACAATAGGTCCATGAGACCGTTTTACATTTGTCCCGTTGCGAGATAAACTAATGAGGGTATTATTGTGTTTGTTAGTTTTGATGTTGTTTGATGGAAAATACCATGTTTTTTATACGGGGTTGTTGTTGAGGTGAGAAAGCTTAATAATGGTCTGTTGCCAGGGCAACGAGTAATATGGCTGGTGTTGCAAATTTCCGTAGGTGTAGAGTATGCTGATTTATCGGACGATTGAAAAATTAATCTGAAGTGTTGGTTTTTTAAATTGTCCCACCAGTAAACAATAGTGGTAGTGCGTGTAACAATGCATAGTAAGCCGCTGGCACCCGAACTAGGTAGAACCTGTATCTCAGGCACCAGACAACTAAAAGATTCGATCTAGGTAATATATAAATAATATACGAATATAGTGTTTAATGTATGATGAATTAATTAGTCTCTCGCCTGTAGATAGAGGTATACTACACCAAAATATCACCCGTTATAATTTTAGGTAGGTGATCCTATTACCGTTCACCAAACACAAATCCAGACTGCGCGCAGTTACTTAAAATTGCTTGACAAAAAACTCAATAACAATGTTGACCTGTGAATCGAACTAGAGACCTCACACACAGCAGTCAATTTCACTACCACTGCAAGTCAGCCTAAATAGATAAAAGTCAAACAAAAAATTATAAGTACGGTTTCGTAATCTTACCAAGAAACCCACATTTTATACGTTAAGACCGTTCATGTTTGTCTAAATAATTAATGTGTGACGCTAATTCACTACTACGAAACAAGCTTCAATGTGAGCGTCTGACACCATCAATAAACCAATGTTTTATGTATGTATCGACTGCGTCAATAATGTTGTTACCCTTGTAAATGTACATAATATCATGCCTATGTGTCGTATGGGTGGGTAAAGGAATTTGACGGCATTAATGTTTCATTTTCGTAGCAGTGTTATGTATGAAATATGCATCATTATCTAACTATCTTCGAACAATAAAGGCATGGAATTCCCTGCCAAGGCAAGTGTTTCCTTCTTCCTTCAATCCTGGTTTAAGCGAGGCGTGAAAAAGCACCTTTTCAGGCCATCAAAGTTGGGACCTCAACATCGTCTCAGTTGCTATGAGGATGGTGACATGCGCATTACCGTCAGTTAACAAATTATTATGTTGATCTTTTTGCAGAAACCGGGTGTTACTGTTTTTCTCAGGTATATTAAGCTATGCTTCTAAGTTATAATTATTTTTATAAATGATTAATTGCAGTACTATATCCACATATGGATTTCACGCTCCGATTCCTTACGAGGTTAACATATCTTGAAATGATATCTACGCGAGGCTCTCGCATACGGCACAAGGCTACCTGACGCGCTGTTGAGAAAAACATCTTTTAAACACATTTTTTATTGTTTAAGTAATAATCTTTAACTAAAATAGATTGCGTTTTTATGCATTTGGAAGTAAGGATGTGTTATGTTATAGGTAGGTATATTAATGTCTGCGATGCAGTGTGTGTCCGAAGTGGTACGAAGAGGTGTTCACGTTACACTAGCTCTGTTTTAGGTTCTTTGTAAGATACTGTGCTGCTATTAAAATTTCTTAAGAAAAACACTAGATCGCTTTGAATACTGCTAGATACTTATCGCCTCGAATTAGGATTGATTTTATTTTTGTAATCAATTACACTGTTGGCTGTGGGACTCTTTTGATTATAAAAAGTGTAAGACTATAGACCATAACGCGGTGCCAATGTGGATTGGCAGACTTCAGATATCTTCAAGAACATTAAAGAATTTTTAGACATGCAGCGTACCACGTACTACGTAATTATACACCTGTGTTATCAACTATAATTGCAAATTAGAAAAGTCAGAATGCGTGTCTCTTCCTCCAGTCCAACGGTCCCCCCGCATTAGGCTATCTCAGTCCAGTGTAAAAAAACAACATTATTTTAATTTATTCGTATACCTCGTCTACTTGGCGCGGTAGGACATTATAAATATTTAATATTCTTATCTATAAACCATATAAGAATATTGTCCAATATAGGTATCGTAACCACTAAACCTTTAGTAGTGGCGAGACGAGCAACTGTTTCGATCCGACTATCGAAACGAAACTCTAAACCCAATTTAGATTCTAATATCTAGATACGAAATCTCCATTTAGTATTCAAAGTACGGGCCTCAGTATAATAGTCATAATATTCTAAATATTTTATTGTTACTGATTAATATAGCAACATCAAATATCGATTATCGCTCGTTCATTGCAGTGAGGCAAGGACGTTACGGCAATCAAGAACTCCGTCCACATTTTTGACCTTAACTCTATTAAAATAGGGATGGAATTCTTTTGGCTAAACTTTTTTTCAGTTCATTTTCCACATGCCGTTAATGGTTTGTATGATGAATGGGGTATTATACGAATCTTGAGGGTTCCTTGGAATGTCGGCGGTTGATGAACTCGCCCTTGTGACAAGAATTTTAATCGTCAAGATGTTACTCGTTAACTTAATTCGGATGGAAGATGTGGTGGAGTAATTGGAAGGAAGGAAAGAATTAATGTTTTATTTAGCTTTACGGTTGGTGCTAGTATCATTGTATATTATATATTGTATTTAATATTATTATTAAGAGCAGCGATAGCTCAGTGGGGAGACCAACAGACTGCAATGCAGAAGGTCTCGGGTTCGAACCCACGTCGCGCACCTCTGACTTTCGGAAGTTATATGACTTTTCGAAATTATGTGCGTATTGATTGACAATTATCGCCAGCTCCGTGCCTCGGAGAGCACGTTAAGCCGTCGGTCCCGGCTGCCATGAACATCTATGGCACTCGTTATTGGGGAAGTCGACACAAAAGATCCCACTGGGTCGAAGTGTCGCCGGTCTGTACTGACTGGCCCCCCACCCAAGATAAGATAAGATCATTGTATATTCAGTAACAAATAAGTGAACATTGAAGAAGTTTGCAAAAGTATTTTATGAATAAATCTTTATTATTATTTAGTATTTTTGAATTGTGATTGAAATAACAATTTTTAATGATTGCTGCTAATTACTATTTTTGTGATCATTAGCGCGTTCAAATAAACAATCTCTATCACTTAGTAATATTAGTAAAGAGTAGATTTTGCCCACGACTTTGCTCGCGTTAATGTATTTTTTAGTCAATAAATTTATTTTCCTCGGAAACAGTACATTTTGTGGGTGAAAGGCACTCTATGTCCTTTTCTGTACCTGTGACAACGTGTATGCAAAATTTCATGATGATTGGCCTAGTAGTTTAAGCGTAATAAACAAACAATCAAACTCAGATTCACATTTAATTAGTTACGATTTGATTACTGACTTTTCACATTATCGATTTAATTTACTGCACTATTGTATTTTATTGATTTTCTTATTTTCTTTAAACATTTTTACACGATGGGTCTCCCCGTAAACATGGCTACTGAAAAGGAATCCTAAACAGGAAAAGTGTAACATTAAAATAAAATCTAAATAGTTTCCATAATTTAAATAGCTTATATAGAAGTAAACAGTAACCAGTAATAGTATTTAAACAATAGTAGTTTAAAGATTCAAAAATTATATAATAATAAACTATTTTAATTTCAATTGTGCTGCAAAATCGAAAGTCGTCTTGTGTTGTATTCCAGCTGATATCTCAAAAACGAGGCATGACGTAAAAAGGGTGAAATCATAAGCCGTTTTTCTAATAACTTTTCACTACTGAAATTTGATCTGTCAAAGACCAAGACAAGACTAAGATCGTTCGATCTCCCAGAATATTGATACTTTTACTAATTGTCAGTAAGCTGACAGTTTGCCGTAATGGCATTTTAGATTGCTTTCGAATAACTTGATATCCGAATAGATCACGATTTCTTGCTGAATATTTTTTTGATATCATTTACTTAGGCTTACAAACTTGAGTGCCGTCAAGAGGAGCGGAGGAAATGATTTTTTATGTCCATAGCATTTTTACGTAATTATTTAAGGTGAATATTAGTTATATACAAAAAAACGAGATTAATCATTGCTGTGTACTTAAAAAAGAAATACCACTCCTGAACTACGAATAAATGCTATGTCACAGGGGAACAGACCTTACAGAGGCAAAGAGCACATAGAAGTGATACCTTTAAGTGATAAATCTCTAAAACTTGAAAATAAAGTCTTTTGTAATTTAAATTCTGATGTTAATGTTATGTCTATGTTTTTAGAATAAGTTGGATTGTTATAAGATACTTAAATGATAAGTCCTCTCCACATTACATTTATTTATTATATCTTTTGCTGTGCCCGACAGGGTCCACGATTGTTACCTACCAAATAAATGTTTACCACCTAAGCCTACATTGTGGAATGCAATAAAGAATTGAGTAATTGAGTAAAAGAATCGAAACGACAATGAACGTACTGGCGGTAGCCAAACGACAACTTAAACCCCGTATTGCGGCGGTAGCTCAATGGATAAGACATTGGACTTGGGATCGAGAGGTCGCGGGTTTGAATCCCACCCATTGCACTACTAACCTGAACCCACTCCTAACAAACATTCTAGCTTAGCTGGGGGGGTTAACAAGAATACTAGTAATTGAAACCCAAATTGCTAGTAATATTTTAAAACGGCGTCATCTGTGGTAATAGTCAGTAACTATTGCGTTATGCAAAGTGTATTCGAATAGATATTATTCGAATAAAATTACGCAATACATTTTCACGTAACGTTAATGTTGCGATATGGAATATTTCCTTCTATGAAAGCTTTATACTATCATAAGAGCAGTCCGTACCGTGTCAGACTATCATTTTTCCTCCGGGGAGGTGGTATCGATTACGTCACTGATTATTACCCGGCCATGTGTCTCGTCGGTAATGATACACAACACTGGAGGGAATACTGTTTGAACAATATGATGTAAATTATATTTGCTTTCATGTTTTTATGGAGTTCAGCGTATGTGGAATTACTTATACTTGTAGTATAATTATTAGAATTAAGTGCACGGCTGGCGTACTGGTTTAATTGGTCACTTCTGTTGTTTCAATGTATGTTGTTTGCTGGTTCGACCTCCATGTGAGGCAATTATATAAGCCGTGTGTATTTGTAGCGGTTTGATACGCAGTTGCTTGGCTATCTAGACCTCTTGATATTGCTTACGTTAATGAGTGGCTGTTACTATCAGATGGTTCGTTGGCTCTTCTGCTACTAGAGGTATTAAACTTATATCTACTACTAAACTGACGAATGCCTCGGTAACGCAGCTGTATAATACGACACTTGAGCATGAGTCGGGTGGTGTTATTGGATTTATTCGTCAATAAATTCTCAGTTGCAGCATAGGGTCTAGAACTGTGCACGGTAGACGGCTATAGGCTAGCTTCCAATTGCGAGAGAAGTAAAACCATAGTGTGCAAACGAAAAGTCTCTTACTCGCCAAATGGATGACAACAGTGCGCATACTGGTATTTTACGTCGATTTTCCGTAAGATGGTAGTATTTTTCCGGTCGAACCAGACAATTATATTTGTTAACCTTTTGAGCGCCAAGGTCTTATATAGAAGACAAACGTTTCCGTGCCTTCCACATTTTTATTATAAGACAATGTCTAATCGTAACATTTATTAAAAAATACCTTAAAGAATAGTTTGTTTTATTTTGTACCTAATTTTACTGTTGCCTAAAACTGTACTTTTACATTTTTATTTCAATAGCGGGGCCTTTGTTTAGTTTAAAAGCAGCAAAATTTAAGTAGCCAAATTATTTCAAATGTTATAGATTTATAGCTTGGCGCAAGAGGACATATCTTGTTCGGCATAGGCTCAAAATGTTAAACAGGCACCTCTCTAATTAGGAACAATTCCAGTAGCATTAGGAATAATTACTGTGTCACGCGGCACTTTACAAACACTCAAACAACGGACACAAGGAACACCCAGACTCGAAACAATCATTTGTGGATCACACAAGTTATATTTCCATGTAGGGATCAAATTCACAACACTCGACGCGGCAACACGACTACGCCATGCAAGTAGAAATCAGGTGTTACTACTTAAAAAAAAAATTACCTTTGCATACTAATATAGTATAATTTTCTTTTAACCACACACACGATCAGCTATTCCAGTCCTGTTAAACGTACAAGCAGTTTAAATATTTACACTTATCGACAGACAAACGGACGTTAAAAACCATTCGTGTTTTCGTCCGAACGTGTCGAATACTCAGCCGATTTACATATGTAGAACTCGGAACCACAATATAGGTCACTGACGTTCGTGATAGGTCACGTACCTGTTGCTTTCTCAACTATTGGGGTATTAAATCCCGTATGTTATTGGCTGAACCTCTGTGCTTTAAGAGGGCTTGTGCCTTCAAGTACTCACGTTTATGTTGTAATGAATATCTGTTATAAGATGTTTTAGTTTACGAATATGAGTTGTCTTCTTCTGTGAATGCTTAGATATACAGGGTGTCCAAGAACCTGGCGTCCAACTGGATTCCCACGATGCCCCAAGTTCTAACAGTACTCAGAAAAATATTTTAAAAAATCCACCCCATGTACTTACAGAATTATACTGATTTAAAAAAAAAAGGGGAAATGAGCATCCTGTGACATACTTTTGAATGCTGTGACTGCTAATGCTGATAATTTCGATATTTCTTGGAGGTTTTGTAATCTAGGGTATTGCTGTGTCTAAATAGAATGTAAAAATAAAGTACTTATTGTACCATTTTAAAATAAAATATTATTTTAACTAAAGGTGATATGGAAAACTATTGAATTTCGCAACTTTGACCGACTGTAGTGTAAAAAAAATGTACCAAAATAGTATGGCAAGTGACGTCAAATTTTGACGCGTTTATTCCTCTTTTTAAAAAGGTATAATACTTACACATTAATTTGAAAAAAAAAAATTTTGATAATATTTTTACTCAACAACCCAATTTTTACGATGTCTTACAGAATTCTTAAAAAGAAAAATTTACGACGAATTGAATCTAACCTCTAAAGAATTACTGTTGTATGCTCATAAAAATAACAACAGGCCTCTCAAAAAACAGGTTAGACCGTAAGGGACGGTATGTGCATGCATCTCACCATAGTGATTCGTTATTACAACAGGAGGGAGCAAGACAGAAACTATCTTTGCGATTTGCTGGTTCTTCTTTATGGTACCCCATTATTCAGGTAAGAGTGAGGGAGAAAAAGGTTAGAGGTGCGAGTGAGATAGATAGTGACGCTATCTGGGATCGTGCTATTTAGGATAACAGTACGGTCAGTACGCGTCACTGCCTCCTGCCGTTACTACGCACCTCTCTCTTATTGTTACCATTGATCACGTACTACGATTTAAAGCTTTGTTTATTGGACTCGATTACTCTTTGTGCTCTGGACTTTGAAACGAACTCTTTACGACGACCTTTGCCTGTGTTTGGACAGTTTGTGTTTTGTGTGTGCTACCATGGCGACCTACACTCCGCAAGAATACGCAAATATGCACTACATTTATGGAGAATGTAGAGGTAATGGACGAGCTGCAGCGAGACTTTACAGAGAAAGGTATCCGAGGGCTACGCGATATCCCGACCATCGAGTTTTCATTAATGTGCACAGATCACTATGTGACGGGCGGTTCCCCAATCAAGTAGCTGGTGAAGGACGACCCGTAAATGACTTCATACGCGATGAAGTTTTAGAGGCGGTGTCGGCAAATCCAAGCATCTCTGTGCGAGGAATAGAAGCTGATACGGGGATACCGAAGAGCACAGCACACAGTATTCTCCAAAAAGAAGAATATCATCCGTACCACGTACAGCGAGTGCAAAGTCTTTTACCTCGAGACTATCCGAGCCGAGTCGCGTTTTGTGAAACAATCCTGCAAAAACATCGAGAAGACGAAAACTTTATCGACAAAATTTTGTGGTCAGATGAATCTACATTTAAGAAGGATGGCTACATGAACCTACACAACTTGCACGAGTGGCATGTGGAAAATCCGCACTTGATGCGAGAAGATAGATCCCAGTACCGGTTCAAAGTGAACATGTGGACCGGTATTCTCTGTGGGAATATTATTGGTCCATTTGAGATGCCCGAGAATTTGACTGGCGAATCATATTTAAATTTTCTTCAAAATGATTTGCCAAACTTACTAGAAGAGACCCCACCAGATATGTGGTTCCAACACGACGGCTGTCCAGCACATTTTCGCGTATCCGTTAGAGAGTTTTTGGACGAGCAATACCCGAACAGGTGGATTGGGCGATCAGGAACAATCCCGTGGCCAGCCCGCTCACCTGACTTAAATCCGCTGGATTTTTTTTTCTGGGGAACTATGAAGGAGCTCGTTTATGCGAAGCCCATTAATGACATCGCTGACCTTCGTGAGAAGATAACACAAGCAGTGCAGGTGATACGTCAAAAAAGTTACTCGCGAAACATAAAGCGGTCCTTTTTAAGGAGAGTGAGAGCTTGTATTGCCGCGGGTGGTCAACATTTTGAACATTTATTGTAATAAAATATCTTTAAACTAACATTCTTTGCTTTTATTCTACTGGGAACCCATCTACCTGTGTGTATTTCCTTCTTGCTCACTCTTGGAACCGAAGTAAATAATAGTAGTAACATAACAGTTTCTAAGATAAGAAAGGGTCCGACAGTTACCGTTAGTAGGTAGGCACTTCGTAAAAATTGGGTTGTTGAGTAAAAATATTATCAAAATTTTTTTTTTCAAATTAATGTGTAAGTATTATACCTTTTTAAAAAGAGGAATAAACGCGTCAAAATTTGACGTCACTTGCCATACTATTTTGGTACATTTTTTTTACACTACAGTCGGTCAAAGTTGCGAAATTCAATAGTTTTCCATATCACCTTTAGTTAAAATAATATTTTATTTTAAAATGGTACAATAAGTACTTTATTTTTACATTCTATTTAGACACAGCAATACCCTAGATTACAAAACCTCCAAGAAATATCGAAATTATCAGCATTAGCAGTCACAGCATTCAAAAGTATGTCACAGGGTGCTCATTTCCCCTTTTTTTTTGAAATCAGTATAATTCTGTAAGTACATGGGGTGGATTTTTTAAAATATTTTTCTGATTACTGTTAGAACTTGGGGCATCGTGGGAATCCAGTTGGACGCCAGGTTCTTGGACACCCTGTATGTGTTGCACAGTCAGTAGGCACTAAACATTTGTAACAGTTTGAAGTCTTCTATCGTTCAAAGTAAACATTGTAATTATGATTTAACAACAGTAATAGTTAAAGGATAAGTTGATTAATAATAGTTATTAAAACTGTATGTTATTCATAAATTAATGTTACAAACTATTTAAATGTTTAGTTAAATTTGTCCTTGACTGTACTTTAGATTCACGTCAAGTCATTCCGAGTGGGATAAGCAAAGATATTACTGGTAATTTTCACATAATATTTTGCTTGCTGTGTTACTTATACAAGAGCGAGCTCATTGCCGTCTACTGTGCCCATTACCAGACAGCGTGCTGGTACTTAGCATGTCGTAAAGAAAAGCCTGATGATTTACTTGACCCGGACCCGCACCTAATTCCTATTTATCACCTTAGTTGCTAAATCAAAATATGTTAATTAATTTAGGTCACAACGAAACACTTCTAAAAGTAAAAGTTACACCTGTTAAAGTAAATTACTTATTGTTGAGCAATGCGAATATCCTATAGAAGGATTGACAAGATACTCACGGTTGCTATTTTAATCGTAATTTTTTAATATCATTTATTTAACATCCTTGAATTTATAATAATGATTGTCTCCATACACCTAATTAGTTCATTTAAATATAAACGTTAATATAATTCATCGAATTTTTCCACGCAAAGCTAGACATTGGACGCGAAACGACAAAAATTTGTTCATAAGTTGGAATAATTAATAAAACTATTTACCAAGGACGAGGAAATTTTCCAATTATAACAAAAATGGAGATTAATTTAGTTGAGGCATTTTTGGCGCCCAACTTGGGCCCAGTCCTCGGGACCTTTTATAACTCAGAATATACAACGTGTTACCGTACGATGTTATATTCATTTTTTTTTTTTTCATTTCATTTATTCAATAACAATATACAATTGTGTTTGAATGTGACATAAAAGTAACATACAATTCATTAAAAAATAAAATAAAGAAGAATATACAATTTGGTCCATTAAAAATTTCATTTAAAACAATAACATTTAGGTATTAATCTAAATAAAAATAACAAATTACATAAGTCATGATAATGCAGAATAAATTATTACACTGATAAAAACGCATTAAAACAATGATATTAAAAAAAAAAATGTGAGTATATAAATGTAAGTAGATAAAAAAATATAATTATTACAATAATGTCAATCTATAAAAAAGTTCAATTAATTCTAATATAATACTTAAAAACAAGTCAATATGGTTTAAATAAAATTAATTAAAAAGGCAAATTCAATTCGTATTTTAAGAAAACTACTTCATATTAATAAAATCCTCAATAGAATAGAAACAGTTTTCTAATAGGTAGTCCTTAAGTTTTCTTTTAAATATGTGCAGATTATATATTTCATTCATAATATAGTCAGGTAAACAGTTGAATAACTTCACCGCCTGGTATTGCGCACTGTGCTTAACAATATCCAGTTTTGGTTTTAATTTGTGTTTTAAATGTTTTGTCCTAGTACTTTCTCTCAGCTGTCTTTCAATATCTGTCTCATAATTGTGTATATTTTTAGCTAAGTCACTCAAAACTACCAATAAATAAAGACATGGCACTGTTAACAATGAAAGACTTTTGAAGTATCCCCTACAGGACTCCCATTGCGGTATGCGAACAATGGTTCTAATTGCCCTTTTTTGTAACACAAATGCCCTGTAACCGTTATATTTGTAGCTGTTGCCCCAAAGCTGTATGCTATACCTTAGCCGCGACTCCACTAAAGCGTAATATACCGCTTTTAGGTTGCTAACATCAACTTCGTCTCTTAGGCTCCTCAGTGCGTAGCAAGCAGATGAAATTGCTCCATCGATAGCCTTTAATTCCTGTTTCCAATTAAGTAAGGAGTCTATATGTACGCCTAGAAACTTAACTGTATTCACTAACTCAATTTTGTCTCTATTTAAAACTACGTCTAAGTTTTGACTACATCTACATGTGGATTTAAAGACAATTATATTAGTCTTTTTTGTATTTATCAGTAATCTATTAGCCCTAAACCACTCTTGAAAGCACTCAAGTGTTAAATTAACTTTAGTGTTCAGCAGCTGTGTATTATTTGCACTTATTATGGCATTTGTATCATCCGCAAACACGACGAGGTTAATGTCAGAGTATAGTTCATGTACATAATTAATTAAGTCATTTGTGAACATTAGGAATAGGATCGGGCCTAGTATTGATCCCTGCGGCACGCCAGTTGTAACTGTAATCATTTGAGATCTGTATGCTTGTTGACAGTTATGCTTATCGATACTTTTTATTTCCACAAAATTATTAGGGTCATATAATATCTAGTAAATAACGTAACACATTACTGTTAAATATAATATAATATAATAATAATAATAATAATATAGGGTCTCGGGTTCGAACCCACGTCGCGCACCTCTGATTTTCGGAAGTTAAATGAATTTTCGAAATTATGTGCGTATTGATTGACAATAATCGCCTGCTCCGTGCCTCGGAGAGCACGTTATGCCGTCGATCCCGGCTGCCATGAACATCTGTGGCAGTCGTTATTGGGATGTCAGTGCCCTATAATATCCTGACACTGGTCTAGCCTTAGGGTATTGTTAGCCTTCGGGTTGCGGAGGTCAGGTGGCAGCCGCTCCGTGTAAAACTGATATCCAGTCAAATCCGGTTAGACCAGAAAAGCCGACCCAAGTGACTTGGGAATAATAAAGGCTAGGGAGAAGATAATAATAATAATATAATATTCCACCACATACACACAAAACCATCTAGCCCAAACTAAGCAGAGCTTGTACTATGGGTACTAGACAATGGATAAACATACATACATACGTCTTTTACAAAAAATTTATACCTATATACGTATGTAAGTAGGTACTGTAATTATATGTAGTATATAATTATGTGTAAGTTTATGGAGATGTTTCCATTTAACGGATTTGGATGAAACTTAGTACAGATAGGCCATATCCTGAATTAACACATGTACAAATAATGCTATTATCCCAGCAGGATAACTTTTTTGCCTGTAGGATTCACACGGCCGTATCCGTGGACAGAAGTTAGTACTAAATTATAAATGTTTAAAACCACACGCGAACTGTTAAATTACTATGGATAAAATTTGCCATAGATTGTAATCTGAACTAACACATATTGGCTAATTTTTATCTTGGAATTTAGGACGTTTTGTTTAAGTAAGCTTTAGTTTAGATTAGTTTTAGTTGTGATGGGACAATTATTATTATATTACGTTTCGCCTTAAAATATTATTAGATAGTACTATAATACTTATGTCGCAATAATTAATGAATTTACAGTAAGCCATTAAGTTGTATTTTGTTGAAATTGCTTCTGTGACACCAAGAAAACACAGCTATGTAAGTGATCGAAGGTTACCGTTGCCCATTACACTTGATGGGCCGTTGGCTCGACTGCCACAAACGGCAATAAAACATCTTTCAACTATCTGAGATGAAACTTAGTAAATAATTAACACTATCAGGAATGTTGATAGGACGTCCTAAATTCTCGGGCGATGCCAATGTAAAATGATGACTTGTTTTTACCGTCATGATAATTTTAGAATAATATTAATAAACTATTAACAAAATAAAATTCTTGAGCATTGTCCGTTTGGACATGCGGCTTAAACTTACGCTCATGATTGGGATATGTTCGTGAAATCCTAGACAAAGTATAATAATAATAATAATGTTTTAATAATTCCAACAGGTTCGCCGTAAACAAAGGGATATGGCGGCATGTTGGATAGATTATAAGAAAGCGTATGATTCGGTGCCTCATGCATGGCTTTTGAGGGTGTTAGAGTTGTATAAAGTAAATGCAACTCTGCGCACCTTTTTGAAGTCATGCATGGGGCAATGGAAAACGGTTCTTAGCTATCCAGGATGTCGACAGATCCCTGGGAATGGCGAATTGATAAAAATTGAGCGGGGTATATTTCAGGGCGACAGCCTGAGTCCTCTTTGGTTCTGCCTAGCATTGAATCCTCTTAGTACATTACTAGAGGGTTCAGGGCTAGGTTACAGGTTACATAGAGGTGGTGGAGTGATATCCCACTTGTTATATATGGATGACTTAAAGTTGTTTGCCCACACTAAATTACAGTTGATGGATTTACTTAAAGTAACTGAAACTTTTAGTAAGTCTATCAGTATGGATTTTGGTGTGGACAAATGTGCTGTCATCCATGTAAAACAAGGCAGGATAGTGGAATCCGAAGGAACACAACTTTCGGATTCCATTAACCTAAGATCACTTCTTGTAACCGATACTTACAAGTACTTGGGTATGTCACAGGCGTTAAGTATCAATGAGGCTGACATGAAGCAATCGTTGCAGGAGCGTTTCTTTGGTCGCCTGAAAAAAGTTTTAAAAAGTCTTTTATCAGGTGGCAACAAGGTGCGCGCTTGTAACGGTTGGGTCATGCCGGTGCTCATGTACTCCTTTGGCATACTTAAGTGGACTCAGACTGAACTGGATGCCCTGGACCGGAGGGTCCGTACACTCTTGACGGCATACCGTATGCATCACCCACGTTCGTCTGTGATGAGATTGTATATCCCGCGGAAATGTGGAGGCCGAGGCTTTCTGAATGCCAAGGCCCTTCATAACCGCGAGGTATGCAACCTCAGAGAATACTTTCTTAAGGCAGACGTGGGTATGCATCGGGATGTAGTTGCTGTAGACATCGGACTCACCCCGCTCAGTTTGGCTAAAGAGAACTGGCGCAAGCCTGTAGTACTTAGCACTAACGATCGCAGGGATGTATGGCAGAGCAAGGAGCTTCACGGTAGGTTCTACAAGGCTCTATATGGAGCTGATGTAGACCTGTTAGCCTCCGTGAACTGGCTACGTTTCGGTGACCTCTTTGGGGAAACCGAAGGGTTTGTCTGTGCTATTGCGGACGAAGTTATCAAGACGAATAACTACCGGAGATATATCTTGAGGGATGGTACGGTTGACATTTGTCGGGCGTGCCACCTACCTGGTGAGTCCCTCAGGCATATAGTTTCCGGTTGTTCTCGTCTTGCTAACGGCGAGTACTTGCACAGACATAACCAAGTAGCCAGGATTATTCACCAGCAACTTGCTCTGAAATACAAACTTGTAGATGTTGAAGTGCCGTACTACAGGTATGTAGCTGAATCAGTTCTCGAAAATGGTCATGTCACGTTGTACTGGGATCGAACTATCATCACGGACAGGACTGTTGTGGCCAACAAACCTGACATTGTGGTGATAGATCGATCAGAGCGCCGCGCATTGATTATCGATGTCACCATTCCGCATGACGGCAATCTCGCGAAAGCTGAAAAAGATAAGCAAATTAAATATCTCGATTTGGCTCGCGAGGTTGTCGATATGTGGGACGTTGATTCGGCAATCATTGTGCCGATAGTCATATCTGTCAATGGTCTAATAGCCAAGAGCCTCGATCACCATCTAAAGAGGCTCGCGTTGGGTGCTTGGATCAAGGGTTTGATGCAGAAGGCAGTGCTTTTAGATACAGCACGCATTGTGAGGAGGTTCCTATCTCTGGAATCCTAACCACCGGCAGCTTGGACCCTGTTCCCGATGCAGGTGGGGTACCATATATTTTATATTTTTAAATGATATGTATTTTTATAGATATATGTATATTTAAAAATGAAAAATGTATTGAAAATATTTAAATAAAGAGAATAATAATAATATTATTATTATTATATTATTATTTGATGTTTTGCTAGGGAAGTCTTAGTAGCAGCACCAGCAGCATTGGGTCTGGAAATGTCCCCGGTAGTCGCCAATAGGCAGCATACATTAGGTGGAACCTAAAAAACATAGCTGTCGAAAAATGTATGTAATACATCACTGCCTTACGATATACAGTCGTGAGGCTATGTATGAATTAACTACCCTCTACATAAGGCGCACGAGCTGAGTTGTTAACTATAGTGTTTTAGCCACTACTTTGGCAATATTAATCTATGTTATGTTTTTAATTTATCCTTCGACACAATTTTTAATTTAATAGCCGTAATGTGCGGAAATCAGACCATAAACATCACCTCATCTTTCTATTACACGCTGTGTACACAAATTGCGTGGTATCGAATTTAAAACGTAATATTACCTACCTGTATTCCAAGGAAAATATTAAGTGGGATGAATGTTATTTTCGCTCCGAGAGCCGAAGAGCAAAGGTCAGCCGTTGCCATGATGATAATTGGAACCGGAGTTTTCAAGTTAAACGCATTGTTGTTCCAAGTACTAAATAACACCAATTAAATACAATTGGATAGCTCGCTCAATTACTACTTTCACAATTGGAAAATGAAGATGTTAGTTAATTAGTTTGAAAATTACGGAATTATTTCGTGTTTTGGAGAGTATACTGTTATTTATCTTTCTCTATCGGCAGTTTTGGATGTTTCAAGCTTAATCTTTTAACTGTTGAGTCAAACAAACGGTTTTCCATAAAAATCTCGACGTTGATTGTCTAGTGAACACATGCGTATTTATAAAAATCTCGTAATCTAAATAAGTGGATTGTATGCTGATCACACGGATGTATATATCATACGCGCTTCGTGGATTTTGTCGCCTACGCTCAATGAATAATCACATGTGGTGAGTCTAAAAGGTGTCAAGTTATGGATGAATCATATACGTACAATCACTGAACACTAGACACTAGACTAATTAGTAGCTAAGGCTACTATTACTATCTCTTTGTAATTTAAATTATAGTTAAATTTGGTGTCAAGCTTGACCTTCCTCATCATTTCTATATTTTAAGGTTAAGCGATAGCCTAGTAAACTGCCAGTAGAAATCTTGATTTTGATCTAACGGCATGCGCCTTTGACCTTTCCCTTTTAAAAGCTATTTATAGCACGCTTGAACGGCTAAGGAAAATTTGGTAGGACTTTGGAACACGTTGTCGAAGATTAAGTTCTTAACCTTATAAAAGGCGATGCCTGTCGACACCTGCTGACGCTTCTTTAAGAAGATTTAGAAATTGTTCATCTGAGGAATACGCAACAAGATGATTTGCGATATTATTATTATCATTTATTATTTGACCTTAATTAGATTGGCTGCAGGCCCCGTACACTAATTAGGAGACAAATGTTAATACATCACAAACCACACCATTTATTATAATAATAAACTCTCTTCAAAATCTATAATAAAATCTATAGCCTCTGATATACAGACGTCTCGCAGTACACTACACATATAGATCATATATAGCTGCTATTTTCTGTAAGCTAGGTGTAGGTTTTCTTTTGTCAAATTTTTCCTAACTTTAGTAGCTCTTCCTTCTAAATTATTTACTACCTATTGAGGCGAAACCACCAAAACTACAGGTAAAATAAATGCATGGTTATATTTTAGCGACGTTTTAGTTTTAACTTGCACTGATAACTCGATTTCAGCTGAAAAATCAATATGCAAAAGTATTCCTTTGAACATCGAAGGAGTTTAATTTAATTCCGTGAACGGTCACTCTGAAGCGCCCTTAGAGGTACTAGCGCTTTGTGCGCCAAGTAGGGGTAGCTCAGAATTGTGCAGCCAGTGGAATGTTCGAGAATTATAAAGTTTCCCATAGTTATTTTAATTGTTATGAAAAGATTTCTTCGAAGCTGTACTGGATGTATACAAGTGCTTGAAGAAGAAGTAATCAAATGAATACTTACAGATGAATTTTAAGATTTTCTCATAGAATATCACTTTGAATATGTAGGTTACTACAGACTTTGTGCTCTAATTGTTAGGTTAGTGCTTGTGCTACTAGGAACGGTTAGTGGTATGGAGACCATCGGTACTATAAAGTCACGTGAGATTATAAACCGCTGGCGAAATGTGTGATACAGCTCTGCCTACCCCTTCGTTATTTGGTTCGCCTACATGCCCGAGGAGTGTATTTGACCTACAATCATCAACAACGATTTTATGTTTCACGTAGTAGGTATAGAACGAGTATATTGCCTTCTATCCGGTACACTTCCAGAATCCGTGATGCCACTAAGCATTTCTGATCAAAATCCCAATGATGAGTTTTCAGGTTTGGTTTGGTAAACCTGAAAACTTATTTACATCAGTTGCATACACAAACGCTTCGCCGCCGAGGCGGGCATACAATTCAATTGTCATAATTATATAAGCGTTGAAAAGACGAACATCAGATTAACTAATTAGGTTTACGAACTTCACTCTGAGCGTAGTTTGAAATGTACGCAGAGAGCATATAGTATGTAGCATACTATCGGTATTGAAATTATACTACCGGCTCTTTCAGAAAGCGCTGTACAGCAAGGGATCTAAAATAGCGTTGTGTAGTTTTTACTCGAATGACATTCGAATAAAATTGTGCGTTACGTCGTACCTTTGTTCATAGTAAAGAACTCAGCTCGTGCACCCATGTATAGTGTTGGTAATATATACATAATCTCGCGACTGTATCCCTAAAAGTGTAGGCAGTGATATATTACACCCACATTTCGCATAATAAGGTTTTTCCATGGTGCTACTGAGAGTTTCTTGACTAAAAACTTCTTTGATAACACAGACATATGTATGTTATAAAAGATATACCAACACTTATACCTAAGCGGTGGTATTTTACAAATGTCTTTAAGCTACGGGTATCGCTTACCTATCACTGCCAACATGAATGCCACTTTTGCTGTATAAAAATATGCGTATACGGTACAGTACCTACAGG
Organism: Catocala nupta; assembly: GCA_963675205.1. Taxonomy (NCBI): domain Eukaryota; kingdom Metazoa; phylum Arthropoda; class Insecta; order Lepidoptera; family Erebidae; genus Catocala; species Catocala nupta. The sequence goes on from OY776093.1 coordinate 28,536,302, forward strand.
TTTTGTTTATTCTTAGTTAGTTCTTAGAGAACGTGGCAACAGGGGACTTTAAATTCTCATTATAATATCGAACTTGACGTTCATAAATGTTACTTGGTGATCTAAATGAACAAATGTATTTTGAGTTAAAGTATACAGCAGAAAGTAACTAACAACTAGTGTTCTATTTTAAAATACGACGAATATTGATTATTAGGTTACATTAGGGGCTATGCTGTCAATTGTCTAGATGAAAAGAAATCTATGTCATTTTATAAACTAACGATCTCCATAGCAAAGTAAAAGAACAAACCAACAAACACATTTTTGCTCTTATACATTTCGCCGCAAACAGTTAGCCTAACGAGTGCGTGACTTAACCTGCCGAGTTCACAGCGCTGATTGTTATTGATAGAGGGAGCTTTAGGTTCATCAATCAAACGCTTTATAGAACGAGCCCGGTAATTAGGGGCTTTCAACAGATTTCGACGGGTTTTGTGCCGAGTGTAAAAAATCGACGCAGATTTTAACGAAAATGTCGGGTTACATTTTTCTTGTCTCTCTTTTTTTTGCTTTGGTAGTTCTAGACTTAAGTAAGCTCGTTTAGGTGGTTTTTCCAGGTGTGCGTTTACTATATAGGTTATAAATGTATCAGGAGTTTGTTCTTAAACGTGACGTGCTTTTATATAGACACGAACGCGTAGATAGAGATGTAATAATATATAATAATAATAATATATTAATATATATTACCGATAAATGCGAATGCCTGTCGGCCTCGATGGCGTAGTGGTTAGTGTAGCCGACTGCCACGCCAGAGGTTGCGGGTTCGATTCCTGCACAAGTCAAACATTTGTATGCAAGAACATGGATGTTTGTCTGGGTGTTTCTATGTATAATAAGTATGTACATACAAAAAAAAGTATATATGTATGTTTATCTAGTTTATCATTGTCTAGTACCCATAGTACAAGCTCTGCTTAGTTTGGGCTAGATGGTGATGTGTGTATGTGATAGAATATTATGAAAAAAATGTTAGTTTGTTTAATTGTTTGTTTGTTACGTGTTCACGCTTTAACAACTCAAGGGGTCATCATATAATTTTACATACACTTGTCAACAGTATAGAAAAGGATAGGTAACCTTACATCCACAAAATGTTTTACTGACAAAATCAAGATTACGGGAGCGAAGCTGCTGACAATCACTAGATTTTTATATTCTTAGATAACTGTGTAATAGGCAAGGTTGCCTTATTCATAAATAAGAGCGGCATAAATAAGATCGTGCTATCTTTGTGAGCCATGCTTAATTCCTGGCTCGACTAATGTATTATAGGGGTTCCCTGTCAAATTATTGTCAGACGCAGCACCTCTGTGCTGCTTACTGACTATGACTTGAGAGAGTCTGGAACTGAGTGACTCAGTGACTGACTAACTTATTATGTGGGTCTTAAAACCCAATTTGACAAAATGTAGGTGTAATCCGTGTACATCTCTGCTTATTCCTATGGGAATAAAGGCGTGATTCTACTACGTGTGTGTGTCATCAAACACAGATACGAAAAATGTGTATAATATTGTTCGTGACCCTTAGTTACTAATACATTTACCACAATTTTCAATGACCTCAAACTAAAAACATCGCATACTAATTTAATCCGTCAATTTGTAACATTCGCAAACAGCGCACAAAGAGGTCTGTACGTTGAGGTCCCAGGGCTCGTTTAGCGCGGGGCACTGTTCACAAGACCACAGGCCCTGTAATATTTAAAGGAACACTCAGCACTTCGTCCCGGGGGCATTTTGTAAGCTGTTCTGCGGATTTATTTATGTACTCGGCTGGCGGTTTGTACAGGTTTATGTGACTTGATTATTGCCAGGGTAAACGGATTATGTAGGAATGGTATAAGGCGTTAGTATGGGCGTGTATCACGGCTGTTTATCCTTGAACATATAGGCAGAAGTGTGTTTTAAGATTATTTTTGGATTGCATAGCGTAGTGGTTTATGAATACTGGCGCTTGGCCGAGTGTTTGGGTTGCGAATCACTCACGAGATAAAATATTTTTATGGTCAGGAAGTGGTTGTTCGGAGTCTAGGTGTACTTGAGTCCGTTGTTAGATACTTTTTTTTGTAAAGATCGTGATGTATCTGTATAGGAATTATTTCTAGTGCGATAGATGCCATTTTTATTAAAATTTTGTGAAATATTATATACTGTCTCGGTAGCGCAGTAATATATGCCACTGTGCATGAGATCTTGGGTTCGAATTCCGGATCTGACTATGTGTTATTGGGATTTCCTGTCAGGTAATTCTCAGTGGCAGTGCGAAGTCTAGAACTGTGCCTGGTAGAACTAAAACCGTAGATAAGTATGGGTGTCCATAACAATATAATTTTGTCTAACTCTCCGCGGAAATAGGCATGTATGTTTAAAATTGCAGATTTCGATGTCGTCGATTTATACATACATACGTTATAGGATAACTGCCTCTAATAGCGTTCGTATTTAAAGGTATACATACGTTTTTTATTTACAACGCGGCGATTAGACCGATTTGCATCGGCCGTGGTCATGGTCAACTCTTGACCATGGCCACATTTAAACTATATATACTTGTGTTTGCCCTGGGGTCGAGATTAGACTGTAGTTCATTAAGTTTAAAATATACATATATTGTATCTTTCTGCACTCTTTCTCGATATGAACTAACTATGCCAAATTTCATTCGCGCGCGCAATATGTGATGACGAGCATTATGACGACGCGATTATGATCTGGCTAATATCCTAACTATAATTACGTTATAAATGTGAATATGAGTTTGTTTGTTTGTTACGCTTTCACACCTAAACTACACAACCAATCATCATGCAATCTCGTATACACATTGTCAGGAGACCAGAAAAGGACATAGGTTACCTTTTATCCAGAAAAACCTACATAAAAGCAACCGAAGCTACGCGCAAAATCGAGTATACTTATAACAAAGGGGGTACAAAGTTCTCTTAACATGTATTAATACATACTAGCGGTCGCCAAGTAGTCAAAATTCGACCATAATTGATTTAAATTTTTAGTTTGATGGTTATTAAGGTTTTATTGTCCATAACTTTACCCTTATAATCACATTTCATGTAGATTTCGCCAAGGCTTACACAGGTTATTTTACCTATATTTTCAAACAACTTATTATTTACTTAACTATAGGTACTCTTTCATTGACTTCACTAGACTGATAGATTCATGCTTTGAAGGTTAACGTAATATGTGGCGAGCTTGGTACTGTCTAATGGGTTAATGTCCAGACTTCGCACTGACATTAAGAATTGCCTTACCGAAAAACAAGGACTACATGTCAATTGAACCTGGAATCTCATAACTCATCTAGGCCGAATCAAAGCCTATACCTCCTAAGGGAGCACAGGTGTAACTAGGTATTTTATGTTTCTGCTAGCTAATTAAGAGAGTTGTTCATTGATAGATTTTTAGCTGCTTCTCAAAGATTAAATATTAATATTTTGTGTGACCAAAGATCTTTAGATTTAATATTAAAAAATTGTACATCTTATTGTAAATCTTTCGTTCAAGGATTCAAATGATATCAGTAGTAACATTTTTAATCCTAGATCGAAAGATTTTCGATTTACGACTAATTATTAATTTAGCCTGTAGGTAATAGAACTATGATTGATATGAGAATAAACCCACAATTTAAGCAACCTATAAAATATCTTATTAGGTAGTAGGTTCCCAACTTTTAATTTAGTATTAATTATACTCGTAAACAGTCTAAAATTGTAGCATTTAGAAAGGATTTCAAAAGAGTACAGTCTCAAATTTCTCTAAGACTTCCAAAAGTTCACCAAAATTTTGTGTAAACAATGATGCGTCGAGTTAAATAATATATATTTAACATATGCATAGTAAATTAAAACTGTATAAACCAATTGATTAATTAATACATAATTTTCCTACTACTTCTTTAGACTCTTACTTTGGAGATATGGAACACAGAAATATGAAACGAAAACAGTTTTTTTAAACACCTAGGTATATTTACTTCTCGGTCTGCTAGGTTCAAATATTCACGGTCTTGTATTTTAATAAAATACATATCGTAGTGTGATATCGCGAGGAGTCCTCGGCCGCCGGCGCCGCTTATAAATAGACTGGTCGATACCCCCCACTCCAGACGAACGCGGCCCATTCAGATATCACACTACATCACTGTGTGCCCGGCCAAATTCTGCGAAATCCCACACCTCCTCCCAGGAGAGGTAGGCAGATATATGCCTTGCTTCTTGCCAGGATGCTGATACACTTCTTTCGTACAATGTTAAAGTATGCTTCTTGATCGCTCATCGGGTTCTTTACCTAATAAATTCGTACGTAGATTCATATGTCGACCTATGAAGTAGACATAGGACTTTTATAGCTAGGTCTGTGACATATCTTTGCGGAAAATCTATTTGTGGATCGCACAAATGTTTGTTTCATATGGAATCGAACCCACAACAGAAGCAATGGCGAGACAACCACTTAAAGCACTACGCCATCCGTGTTGTCGAAGACGAAGATGTGTTAATGTTTGTTACACTATCACATGTAAACCGTTCAACAATTATGTATTTAGGTAAATTTTGACACACCAGTGTGCCAAGATTTACAAATATTTGAATTTTTTTCGGTGGGCAGGAGCTATTAATAAAACAGGCTTTCCGTTTTTTTTTATAAATATACAGGATGTCCCGGAAGTCGTCGTCAAGCCGGAATTAGACAACAGCCTAAGTTAAAATAGCTATCAGCAAAATATAAAAGAAAATCTAAGGTACGTATTTAAAAAATTATAGGCATTTTAAACAAAATCAAGCAAGCAATCATAGCCTGTTACCTGGTTCCGGCTTGACGTCAACTTCTGGGACATTGTGTATAATAATATTTATTTGCATCAAACATGGTGGGTATATAAAGGTGTTACAATTGTGAGTGTACACATGTTTTGCTTAACATAGCATGCAATACATTTGAAACAGTCTGATAGGAACAATTTATTTTCAATGAATTCTTTAACAGACACAATTCAGTCATAATTAAAAGATTAAAGTAGTTTTAATTGAATTAATTAAGGAGCGCGTAATTATGAGTTGTGGCTACTAACGAATAATGACTACGGTCTGTGTGGTTATATTGGGTTGCCACTGCCCAACTATGTGTGAACCGTCAAGTGTTTTTGATTATTTTTTATTTGTTTCACAAAACTAAGCAAGACACTGAACAATTTTAAGGATATACAAATATAAAACACAGCATTAATGTATGCACTTCTTGAAGTAAATACTGCATGCTATGTAAAAATAGAACTTGAGTATGTTCATCACAATCAATTACAATTTACAAACTAAATTTTGAATTAGTAACTGGAAAATTATAAATTTCTTTAGATATAAACTCCTTTGCAAAAAAGAAATAGGCGGTTTTGATTTTAGTTAGATATAGTTCTTAAGAGGTTTTAATAGCTAAACTATGTTACTGGCACTTAATAAAGAGTCTGGGTATGAAAAAAAGGTAATTCCAAATTCGAAACTTTTGTTTTTAAAAATAATATTCCCTTTTTCAGTTTGTGACATTTTACTTACGTTTCGCGGGTTTGCGGTAAAAAGGTTATCAGGCAACTAAAACTAACTTCTTATTATTTTTAATAGAATAATTAATTTTTGCCACATAATCCTGCCTTATTTTGACTTAAAACAGATATCTTTGTGTATATTCTACTGGCAGAAAAAGCAATAAGAGCCAGTAAAATTATAGCGCTGCTGGAAGAGGGATGAAGCCAATGTTACGTCTCATAGCGGTTAAACGTAAGTCGTTCAACCGTCCAAACAACCTGGACTCGATACCAAGAGATAGGTTCCGTTCAGAGAAGGCAAGGTTCTGGGAGAAAACGTTGCACACAACCACGTGACGATCGCTTTTTAGTGATTCAGGCGCTGAGGAACCGCAAATGCAGTTACATAGACCTCAAAAGAAACCTTGAAGAGGCACGTGGAGCAAAAGTAAGCCTATGGACTGTGGAGGAGGCTTTTAGCGGCTTATATACGCAGTCGACGACCAGCGCAGGCCCCCAAGTTACTTCGTGAGCACTGGATTGCTCGATTGAGGTTCGCTAGAAATTGCCTAACTTGGACACTAGGTAACTGGAGCAGCGTACTCTTCTCCGATGAGGCTCGAATTTGTCTGAATGGCGAGGACTGACGTCGGTGAGTGTTACAGAGAACAGGGTAACGCTATGCCGACGTGTGTTTTGAAGAAATCACCCGTTATGGTGGAGAGTCCGTCATGTTTTGGGCGGGCGTAACTTCCAGCTATCGTACCGAGAAAGTATTAATTAAAAATGGCTCACTAAATGCGCAAAGGTACATAACAGAAATCCTTTGTCAACATGCACAACCCGCACTGACTGTTATTGATGAAGATGCCATGGACGATAATGCTCGGGCCCACCGTTATGGCGACGTAGATTCTTAGTATATGCAAAAGGTCGGTATTCGTCGTTTGGATTGAACAGCGCAGAGCCCCGACCTTAACCCTGTTGGGCACGTCTGGGACCTCCTAAAAAGGCGAGTACGATCTGTCCAACCATCTCCACAAAACATCAGGGAGCTTAAACGTGTGATCTCAGCTGAGTGGGCACACATTATACAGGACACCATCAAAAGCCTGGTGGAAAGCATGCCAAGACGATTACATGACGTAATCGCTGCAAGGGGAGGTCATAATCGTTATTAATTTTTATGTTTAATGTATTTTTTGTTAAAATACTATTATAAATACTCGTAGTCTTAATTTCATTATACCCATAAAAATGACCATGTTAACACGGCTCTCTGTTTACAATGACTAAAACACCGATTCAAGGATTTAAGTGTTAAAAACTATATTCTCATTGATAATAAGAAATTTTAGTCATATTTGCTAATGACATACTAAAAATATTAATATTATGATAGAAAAGGCAATGACTGTAAAAGGTGTCAGCTGTTATTGCAAAGGAGTGTATTATGTGTTTTTGATTTAAAAGAATTGAGGTGCAGTAGGCATTTTCGCATCGCAAAGCGGTTTTGAAGTAAATTATTAATATGTAAGTGCCAACAGAGTTTTTTAAGCTATACAAACTCTAACGATCCTTCTGTTAGTGAGCAAATACCATAAAACACTCGCACTAAGAATCTATTCTGTACACAAAGAACATCCAGACTGGAAACACTATTTGTAAACCACACATTTTTTGTCCCGGGGATCGAACTACACTCGGCATAATGACAGTGGTGAGCTGACCACTTAAACCATCGCCATCCAACCATTAGATTTCATGGAAAACCCACAGGTTTAAGACTGACAGCATATTAAACACTAACGACTATTCATATCATCACAGTGTCGTCTTACGCTAATGTGCGCGTGCCATTATGAGGTAGGTGTTGTAAAACAAGTTTTAAGTGCGGAGAGGTACTTAGGGAGTGTTGAACGTTTTAGTGTAATGTACGATGTGAGTGTTGAGTGACAGGAACACGTAAGCCTGTGTGCCTGTAGGCATTTTGGAACAGCCTGCTGTTGCGTATTTAGTGACGAACGTATTTACGAATCAGCCGGCTTGTTCGGAATAAGAAACCGTCAATATTCTAGTAGATATCTCAGTTAGTATTAGTGAATGTCGTTTTTTAAGAGACTCCGCACTTGCAATAATTCCTATTGCAGGCGACTTTACAAACATTCAAACAACGGACACAAAGAACATCCAAACTCGGAACAACGATTTATGGGGCCACACAATTTTTTGTCCAGTGGGATTCGAACCCACAACACTCAGCACACTGGCAGTGGCTAGGCCACCGCTTAATTCAAATCTTGTGCGCTTGTGACCGTTGTTTTAATGTTTATAAAGTCCCCTGTAATATTAGTATTATTCATAGGCGTAGTTGTCATTTCTCACTAAAATGTTAAATTGAAAAGAAACCCAATCACTTCGAAAATGTATCCTATGGTATAAATTATACTTATTTGAGGAAAATTAACTACATAATGCTATATATTTATCTTTACCAATGCTATTAAAGGTAATAAGTACCTATAACGTAGTTATAATTTAAGTCATTAAATAAACTAAGAGTGTGTAGTTGCCTGTGTTCCATTTTGTACATTCTTTTACTTTTAAAAGAACAAACAGCAATGAAACGAAATCTTTTTGTGCAAATGGTATCAAAATTGGTTGTAAAATAGGTAACTTATATTTTAAATTTGGATATAAGTAAAATGTGGTGAGGATATATCGCTATCTTTCTCCGCCAGCTGCGTTTTTAATAGCGCTGACGTCACAGTTTGCATCGTGCATCCATTTATGTCTTGACAATTGCCCTTACTACCAGATTTGAAACGCATGGATATTATTTATTATTGAGCAGATTCGAAATTTCTTTGTATTTTAGTGTTTGGGTGATGTAAATATATGACTAAAATAATAAAAATATGAGTAATTATCCCTCTTACTTATATTCACTTTTAACTTGACAACGTTTTGTATACAATAATACACTGAATTTGGCTTCAGAATACATTTATCATCTCTGGTTGAAACTGTAACTTATTAGCTTTTCGCCTCGGCTTGGCTCACTTGATACTGAACGACAAACTAATAAGTTATTAGAAATTAAACTTTTACGTCTCACTCTCCGGCCATATAATATATTAACGCAAAAATCATTGTCTGTTGCTCCATTACTGCATGAAGGCAGACTAGAGGGGTAGGCAGATGTGTACTAAACCCAGATTTCGTCAACAATCATATTTTATATAATGTTATTCTTTAGTAAGAATTTGATACAAGTTATTAAATACCTAAAATCACTTTTAACAGCTGTTTCTTTACAGGTATTCCACATATTTCACTCTATTCCAAACAGTTTAACTCTCAGCTGGTAATACTCGTATAAAAACATCATAATACTCATACAATGACAGCCATTTGTATGAATGAGCGGTCCCACGGTGTCACGAACCGGTATCCGCGCTCGACACGACCTTGTCAAGGCGAACCGGTCATATCGCACCTTGCGACACTGTGTTAATGTGATGTTAGGTATGTGTGACTGGTTGTTTGATGAAGGGTTATGTAGATGCTTGCTTGTTCATTTATTTGGAAAATACAAGCAGCCTGTTTTAACTTCACTCGTAATGGAGATAGGTACATAGTCTAAATCCATCTGGGATAATGAAAGATTTTCTAATGGAAAAAGAAATATTATGAAAACTAGATGTTGCTCGCGGCTTCGGTCGCGTTTATGTAGATTTTGTCAATAAGTTACTATCCTTCGAAAACAACGATTTTCTAAATAAAAGATAAAGGTATCAATACAAGAAAAAAAAATCTCTGTACCTCTGAGAACGTGTATGCGAAATGTTATGATCGGTCGAGTAGTTAAGGCGTGAAAGCGTAACAAATAATCAAACTCATAATGGCATTTTAAATTTAAGTTATGATATATAGTTTAAATATATATGATTGAATAGTTCCCATGGTATTTTGCCCGGTGATATTGACTTAGCTATGTATAATGTACTTTGCCCGCATAAATCTCACACATACAGTCATAAAAAGTATAGTAAATTAACAATAAAAACAAAGACATACATAACATCGCACGAGTTACTTGTTAGTAGGTAGTTAATAAATCTCAAGTAATGAAATGCAGTAAGACATTTGATTAATCGAATCTTACAAACATCGCATTAATCAAGACGAAACAACTCATTATCGACATCTCCTTCACATGATTATTGGTTTGATCATCAATCAATCAATGCTCGGATGGTGCAGTGTGTAAGCGTCTCTTCGTCGCTGCCGTTGTGCGAGTGTTTTAGGTTCGAATCCCACATGACACAATAATAAGTGTGCTCATAAAACAATATTTTCCTGAGTCTGAGTGTACCTCGTGCCGGTTAAATTATTTTACTCTCAGTTTCTAGATTTAACAATAAATGGTGCTCGAGTTGCTTCAAAAAAGGAGTGAACACGCGAACGAATTCGCGGATAGCAGCTAGTTACGAAAATAAGAATAGAAATAAATTACTAGCTATACGAAAAACATAACTGTAAATTGTATTCTTGTAAGCCTCGCGAACATAGTTTATAATATAATAATAATATTCTATCACATACACACAACACCATCTAGCCCAAACTAAGCAGAGCTTGTACTATGGGTACTAGACAATGGATAAACATACATATATACTTTTTTTTTGTAAATACATACATATTATACATAGAAACACCCAGACCAAGACAAACATCCATGTTCATGCACACAAATGTTTGACTTGTGCGGGAATCGAACCCGCGACCTTAGGCGTCGCAGTCGGTTACACTGACCACTACGCCATCGAGGCCGACATAGTTTGCTTTCAATTTTAATATGATAAATTAATTAAATTCTTTATTTGTTACAGGTACGTTAAAACCACGACTGACTCCTAACGAGAACAAAATAAGAAACTAGTAAGTACAAAATTAATATGATTATTGAAAACGCAAGAGGAAAAAGCAAAAGCATATTTTTTATTACAGGTATATCTCGTGCTAGTAACCAAGTGCCGTGTTGTGGTGACTTTACAAATATCAGCTTCAGAACAATAATTTACTTGATCACACAAATATTTGTGAGGTCCAGCAAATGTGTGTTGTGTGTGGGATTTGGACCCAAAATACTAAAAAACGTTCTGCTGTATTAAATGTTAATGTCTGTACTTTGTGTATGTCTAATAAATAGTTCATTCATTCATTCAGTCATTTGTCCTTAGTAATATCACAGAGTGACGCCAATCCATATGGCTTGTTAAAGATGTTTGACGGATGATACGGTTAATTAAGATATTACCTGGTAGGGACTTCCCTTGCCTATTCTATTATGACTGTTATTGGATTATTCTGTCATGCAATTATCAGTAGCAGAACGGAGTTTGTAAATGTGCCTGGCAAACTACAATAGGCTTAAATCAAATCATCATTTATTTCCGAATATGGGTACAGTGGTCCGTATGACAAATTATGTTTGGTTTCTCCATACTCCATCCATCCTGGAGCATGCAAATTGTAGCGGAGCGAGCTTCTTTATGTTTAATAGAGTAGATTTAAGGAGTAACTGCGTTTAAATAGATACTACGAATGATATGTTAAGAGATAATATTTATTCTAAAGTCAATATTGGTAAAAACACTTAAGACTGCGTCGAACGAAATGTGCCGAAACAGGCGATCACAGTTAAGTTGATAAAATCATAATTTTTTTGTTTACTTAATACAAATATAAAATACATTTAGAAAGAAAGAAATCATGTTTATTTCGTACAAAGCACACACAATTAATTAAAACAAAATAAACAAAAAGAAAATTATACAGGATAAAAAAAAAATGCTCTCGCCGTAATATCAATGAATGTGTTTACCCTATGTAAAAAACTTAAAATAATTTATATTTTCGCCTACACAACACACAAATTTACGTAAATTTGCACGAAAAATGCAAAAACGTAGGCTCGTGTTACGCGATTTTTAGATTTAGGATAGATTTCTACTGTTATAATTATACAATAATTATAATTTTACAGCTTAAACGAAACATAAATAGTTATATTACAATATTTTTGTCCCAAATATTTAAGTTATTGGTTGACAATAAAGATACATATTTATCAAAAAAGCACTTTAAATCCTCCATACAATTTAACTATGGCGGCCGCGCGCCGATTTGAATATCGAGCTCTGTCATTCAGTCCAACCGCATCTTACGCTCGGCGCAGTCTTAACACTTAACAACTGATTACTAAATGGTAAATTAATATTAAAAATAGTAAATTAAATGGTAAACTTAATGGTTTAATGGTAGTTGAACTCGGTTGCTGCTCAATTGCGAACTGACTTAGAAAGTCGAATAAAATTATAAAATTAACGCGTCTCAAATGTGCATGCAATGCACAAATGTAAAGCGCTGAGCTGTTCGGATGCGTAGCTCTGAACACAAATATTACAATATATAATAATAAAAAATAAAGGAAATACTAATATTAAAATGACAATTAAAAGTTACAAGCATGCTTGCTCTCTATTTATTACATGGGACCTAAGAACTTAGTTGGTAAACTAATAATAATAATAATATTCTACTACATAGGTACACACAACAAAATGTGAGTGTAATACACTCCTACCTACTTCTGCAGTGATATAGGCTTAACATTATGTATGTATAATGTATATATTTATCTTGCTTAATTTTTAAAGTAAATAGGTATACGAGACATGGATGTCTTAATTTTTTCTAGTTTTTTTAAAATACCCAACACCATCTAGCCCAAACTAAGCTATGGGTACTAGACAATGGATAAACATACATACATATACACTTTATTTTATGTTGTATATAAATACATACATATTATATTGTATGCATTTGTAATTTGGCGAAAGTTATCAAGATAGTGCTTCGAAAACAGACGATTTTCTTGAATATTCATGAGCGTAATGCGCGCTGTGTTACTCTTTATTCTGTAACGTTAAGCCGAAAGTTTTGTGTTAGGCGCATGTATTGATAGGAGTTGTAGTCCGCTGGGTGGGTTGCTGATGTAGTCTCGTTTCCAGTGACCCACCCACTATACAAGGCAGCGAGTTAGCACACCGTGGGGTTTTGGTCCGTAGGCTCGAAGTACGGGAGAGCCGGTCATAAGCCTCTCGCCTCCCTTTGTAGCAAGGGTGTATGAATCAGGTGCACTCAAAACCAATCAGGTTTCCTCACGAAAAAAAGGAAAATTCTCATGTATGTGTTTAATATTATGTTAAGATTAATGTTGTGACACAACTAACCACATTAAGCAATACTTCTGAATGGTAGATATTCTACCAATGCACACGCAATGTCTGACGGCCTCGGTGGCGCAGCGGTACTGAGTGCGACTGCTGTACAAAATATATCGGGTCCTTTCCCAAGTCAGACAAAGTATTATTGAAAGTATTTTCTGTCAATAAAACCTGAGAAGCACCACGGACCATTCCCTATTAGTTGCGTGGAACAATAAACAATATTTTTGAAGATTTGCGATATGTAGTCAACCTTTGAAACCCAATTTGCGATATGTAGTCAACCCGCAATGGCATTCTATATGCTTCGGCGATACAGGCGTGAGATTTAATCGTGAGGAAACTATCAATACCTATGCGTAAACCCGTTCCTTAGGCATGCACGTAGTTAGTAAAAGATAGTAGCGAATACGTAGCTGATGTAATAGGCCTTGCGATCGAACGATTGTACGTTTTATCTCAACCCATTTCATGTCACACATAAACTAACTCCCAGCATAAGTTTACCTGAAATGATTAACAGGATTTTTGTTTTAAGATGTCGCCCGCACTAGGAATGATTTCTGTGTCGCGGGGGACTTACAAACATTCAAACAACGGACACAAAGAACAGGATCACACAAAGTTTTGTCTCGTGTGATATTTGAACCCACGACACGCGTACTCAAGGGTAGTCGCGAGGCGACCACCTAAACCAGCAGAGGACTTTGCTTCTGAGAGTTGCTTAATATAACTACAAAATAACACTTACCTGAGACCTCACTTTGACTTCCTCAAACTCATGCTACGAGGCTAAATATTACGTAAAACAAAACATATTTCTCTATGGCGTCAGAGTACCATCTACCTCATTGTCTTTAAAAGCAAATTTTATTTTCGGCTCCGCCGCGAAGGCCACTCTGCTGTTTGCCGAATTATTAAATTCTGAACGGATAATTTATATTCGTTGCTAAAGACAATCTGATTTATGATCTTACCTTATGCAAATTGTAGTAGATTTACGCAAACTGTTTCGTTAGCAACACTTTTTAAGTGATTTTTAACTCTCGAAACATCTAAAGAGTGATTGAAGGGAACATATGTACTGTAAAACCCATTTACGCAGGTAAGCGCGTGTATCTTACTTCCCAATAAAATGTGCGGGAGCTGCTACGGCGGCTGTGGGTGCCTTTGCCCTTGTATAACGAGACACATTGGCTGCACCAAGACTTGTTTAAGCAGGCTTCTTGGCGTACAGGCGCTCGTCAGCGCACAGGACTTGCTTACCGCCACTTTTAATCCATGGTGTTGGTAAAGATAAAACGCCGGCTCTGCTTTTGTGTGGTCTATTCCAGGGTTTTCTGTGGAGATATGCATACTTATATTGTCTTGGTCTGGGTGTTTCTATGTATAATATGTATGTATTTACAAAAAAAAGCATAACCTACGTATGTTTATCTATTGTCGAGTACCCATAGTACAAGCTCTGCTTAGCTTGGGCTAGATGGTGTTGTGTGTCTGTGGTAGAATATTATTATTATTATTATAAAACAGACCCGAGAGACGTTGTCCTACCAGAACGAAAAAATAAAACAAGTATCCGCTCCTAGAATCCGATCTCAGCGTCATCTACCAGGTCTATTTCTAAATCTATCTCTTCAGACCCATACATAAACAGAAAGAAAAACGAAGATCAGTCCAGCCATTTTAGAGGCATTCAGTGACATACAAACGTACAGAATAATGATAAAGATTAACATACATATATGCTTTTTTTTGTAAATACATACATATTATACATAGAAACACCCAGACCAAGACAAACATCCATGTTCATGCACACAAATGTTTGACTTGTGCGGGGATCGAACCTGCGATCTTAGGCGTGGCAGTCAGTTATACTAACCACTATGCCATCGAGGTACACAATTTGCCAAAAGTGTTAAATGCAATAGTTACAAATAAATTTTTGTTTTTCTATAGGAACCGCAAAAAATACTGAATCTTTGGTAACCATTTTCTCCTAAACTAAAGCGAAGTTTAAACGGGAATTTTTCTCCTACATTAAGTACGCTAAGGCCTATTCAAAAGTGAAGTTACTTGAAAAATTTCCAATGTCAAGGTTCTTACGTACACTGTGCGCAGCGATGCACGCCGTGTACGACGCAGCGATAGCCGCCGCGTGCTTCGCTACACGCTTGAGGATTTGCCGCGGGCGCAGCGGCGGGCACCGTCACTCTGCTCGCCTCGCATTTCTATATACAACATCGTATATTGCCCTGAGTTTATGTTTACGCGTGCGATGATACGTGCCGCTTCACGTGCCGCCGCACCGTAAACAGAAAAAATGTCCGACACGACGCGCGACGCCTCCGTCTCCGTAAATGAGGCCTATCTATTTTCTTGACTGCAGTAAGGTTCGTGAACCTAGCGCATAATACAATTCGCATGGTTGCTATGCACCCTCTCTCCACAGCTGTTTATTTACCTTGTCATATTTTCCAGCCAAACAAATAAACCTAAATGTCCGCCCATAAAATGTTTAATTCGGTATCAATTTTACTGCCACGAATACCTTGTTCCCAACAAATGTAGCTATTGTATATGTAGCGTTGAGGTATTTTTGTATTACGTCGAGCATCATCCTAACTAGTATTATAAATGCGAATGTGAGTTTGTTTGTTACGTTTTCACGCCTTACCTACTCGACCGATCACCATGAAATTTCACATAGACGTTGTCAGGGAACAGAAAAGGACACCTGTCATCCAGAAAAATATTGTTCGTAATCTAACCTAACCTATACTTATGCGAGCGAAGCCGCGGGCAAAATCTAGTATACATAGACTCAAGCCGGTGTGTCCGCGATGGGGAAGGCAGGGATGTATTATGTTCCGTAGAGCAGCGATTCCTAAAGTGGGTTCCGCGGAATCTAGGGGTGGGTTCCTTTGGAAAGTCACCAGGGTTCCACGAAATCATTTATTTTTAGCAGTTAAATAATACCAAATATTATTTTGAATTATCGCAAAATATGTGAGGCGAAGTTAAGTTTTTGTTCTTATTTAAATTACAGTGTCTTTGATTTGTAATCATTTGATATGGGGTGCCATAAAATAAAATATATTTGGTGAGAGTTCTGTTATCTTAAAAGTTTAGGAACCTCTGCCGTAGAGTATGGAGCACGGTGACTTCCTACGTGTGTCACCCTAACCAATATTATAAATGCGAATGTGAGTTTTTTTACGCTTTCACGCTGTAGCGACACTGCTGACGCGTTAGTTTTGTGTAGTCAGGCTCAAGTATACAGTAGTGCCGCGCGGCAGTCGTCTCGCCGCAACCACACAGTTTGGTCGTAGTTCAATATGTATTTATATTAGTAATTATAACTGGTACCAGTAAATATATATCCGTATCTACCATCAAGCTATTTTAGGTAACTATTCACAACAACACATTGGATTACCCCCACATTGATGACCTGTCACACTACTGACACGTCAGCAGTGTCGCTACACACGCCTTAACTAACTACTCGATCGATCATCATGTAATTTCGCATACACTTTGTCAGAAGTACAGAAAAGGACATAGACTATTTTTCATCCAGACAAAAGAACTGTTTGCGAGTGATAGAAAATTATTTACATAACCTACATATACGCGGGCGAAATCTACTCTGTAGGTACTAATATTATAAAAAAGGAAAGATTTGATCTTTGTTTGTTCGTTTGTAAAAGGTTTAACTCAAAAACTACTCACCGATTTTAAACATTCTTTCACCATTAGAAAGCTATCCTTACTTAATATTATAAATTCGAAAATAGCTCTGTCGGTCTGTTACCTTTTCACGGCTGAACCACTCAACCAATTTCGATTAAATTTGGTACAGATATAGTTTAAAACCTGGGGAAGGATATAGGCTCCTTTTTTATTTATTATTACCTACATTAGTAGGTACGACGCGGGCGGAGCCGCGCGCAATAGCTAGTAGGCTATATATTATATTTTTCTAAAGTACTTTTATATAACCTCACCTACAAGTACGCGAACAAAGCCTATAACCTAGTTGTATATTTTTCGTATATCGTTCCGAATCGACGTTAATGTAACTTTATATGGTTTTATTGTCTGGAAACTTTCTGTGTAACCGTCGGCTGAGATGAGAGCTGTGGCTTCCACGTGGCTTGGACACGTGGCCTTCGGTCGTGGACCCATAGGTATCGCAACTTCGTATGAAATTACACCAATATTTTTGCCCGAACTTTTATGTTTTCCTACAATTTAATTGGTTGAAGACTTACTCAGAGGTCAGTTATGTTTGTATTTATATGTTGGCTGTTACTTCTATAGAAATAAAAATAGTTTGCCACATTTATGACGGAGCATCACTTAAGCACGGGTCGTACGATTAGGCTATTTTTTTGTTCTGTTCATAATTGTCAGGACAAGGTTTGTATGAACGAAAATTTGCGAAAGATCCGCAGGATATATCGAAAATTTTAATGGTATTTTTATATAAAAAAGAAAGAAATTAGTTGACGTTTTGATATTGATTTTAATTACGTGAAATATATTTTTTTATAAATTGAGAGGACAACGACTGTCGGGCAAATAGCTGATAGTTTAGTATATAAATTGACGTGAAATGTCTAAATAACACTTGATTTATAAAAGCTGTTTTAGGTTTCATAGAATCTATTGCCGGCTACGCGAAGTATTTCCTGATACTAAGAGTTTCATAGAAACATATATACATACGTCTTACGCCTATGTGCTCGAAAGGTTATTGAGGTGGATTATACCCACATTTTGTCAGCTATGGTTTGAGGTCTGTATGTAATAAAGTGCGAGCCTATTGCCATATATTGGACATAGGACAATCAACACCATAAGTCGCTGAACACTTGTTAAATTTTGAATTCTTTTATCATTTAAAGTAACCATACTAAATAGCATAGATAATTTAATGATATTTCTTAAGTACGTTATAATAATTAAAAAGTTTTAATTTATAAACTAAGTTTCGAAATTAATTCAATGTTTAGCTTCTTATGTTGCTGACTATACCAGACTCACTGGTACTTCTAATAATTTCTTGACAAAAATCCAGTTACACTTTGCCCGACCTGTGAATCGAACCTTGGGCTTGTAAGCACAATAGTCGCACTCAATACCGCCGCGCCACGAAAGTAGTCACGTCTTTCCATCCCAGGAAACAATTCCGAGTCCTTAAACATGGTTTAAAGAGAGCTGAAATCCATGAGCGATGAAAAAATTAAAACAAAATATTATGCCGCCGGGTTCAAGAATTGATCTCGTATACAGAAAAGTTAGATGCTTTGTACTCAAATCGTTTATGTTCTTTAGTCGTAAGTAGAAGGCTTAGCACTTTAAACGACATGATACGAAATTTCCACAAAGTTTGCACATAAAAAGTGCGCACAAACATACTAACGAGTTTAACCGTGTTTACAAATTAGATGTTAATTTCGCTGAGACGAGGGCGAAAGATGTGGTATGATTCGAACTCGTAATTTTCACAGAGTATCGGGATCGATTTTCGACCCATAAAAAATATTTTTAACAGATACCTACCTACATGTTTAAATTTTAAGTATCATTATGTTGTATTGAATTGCTTTTGGAATCAAAACAGCAACTAGGATTAGTAAAGTTCTCTGAAATAAAAATGTAAAGGTATATTTATTATCGGTTTCACCCACGTTTATGATTACTGCTCAGCTCCCATAGCTCGAAGCGTGATGTTATATAGCTTATGCTACTTTTGGATAACTTGGACATATCTTGCACAACTGATTAAGCTATAGAGGTGAACTTTATACTAAGTTCACTCTCAGACCCACACAAATAATTGTGGCGTGTGGGATTCGAACCCACAACACTCACTGGTAAAGCGACTGCTTGCTCGCTATGTCATACGTCTATACTAATACTATAAGAAGGAAATATTTGTTTTCTGTTTGTTTATTTGCAAAGATTTAAATACAAAACTAAGCAACCAATTTCAAAAATTTTGTCACCGTTAGGAAGCTGTATTATCACTAAGTAACATAGACTATATTTTATTTGAAAAATTTTCTTTTATTCCCATAGCCTTACTTAATTAACTTTTAGGCGAGCGAAAGCGCGAGCAATAACTAGTAGTCAATATAATATCTGTGCATTAATACTTATAATCTAATCCCAAACTCTTGTTCGTTCAAAACTCATAGCTAACCTAATCTCATTAAACAAACATCACTTAGATCCGTTGTCTTGGCTGCTTAGATCCGGCTTCGGCGTAATCCGTTTACATCCGCGCCGGATATTGCGCCGGTTAATACGAAATCTGTGAATAAAATGAATTTGAATAAGTTAATCGCCCTGATTTATACATTGGACGGGTATCGGTTAATTGAGTAAAGGATTATAAAGTAGATTTAATCCAAAATCTTATTGTCAAGATTAGGAAGATAAATAAAATAATCTTTCTATTTTATTGCATTTTTATTAATAAAATACTAATAACTTTGCAGTTTTAAACTTGTTAAAATACAATTTATGGAAAATTATCGATTTTTGTAAAAAATGGTAGACAGGCAAAAGTTGATAAGAAGATGAGAGTATAAGTTTATAGTATTTTAATTTAATCTTGTAGATATTATATGTTGACTTGTACTCGAAAATCAACCAGAATGCATGATTTCTTTCCTTTTAAATTTTTCTCTTTTGCCCTTATATTAACTTTAATAATGAATTTCACAGTCCTCTGTGCGCGCAATATGCCTAAAAAAGGTTCTTAAGGTTTTCTTCACGTACCTATTAATTCATTAGAAATCGAGCATAGCGCCTGTATAATATGATGGATAAGGATGTAATATATATCGTACATAGTGTACAGAGTTTACTACCTTGAAGGTGTTAGCAAAGGTGTAGGTACAAAGACCAGGTTTTGCCATTTTAGATCCCACTTCTTTAAGAGCGAGCTCTTGACTTCGTCCTGATACTTAGAATTTCTTGACTAAAACCCTAACAACACTTTGTCCGACTCAAGAATCTACGACCTCATTCATAGTAGTCGCGTTCACTACTGCTGCGCATGGCAATTCATACAACAAATCCATAAATACATTCAAAGATTTTATTCAATCACCGTAGTAAGATATCGACCGAAAAAGAGTTGACCTAAAAAGAGTTAGCTCAGTCATTTAGTTTACATGATAGAGTACGATGGTGTGCAATTTTCAATATAAATTAGTGTGATAACACTATACTTATAATCTTATTATTTAGATTTGGAAATTGTGTGTCGTCTGACAACTGAACGAAAGAAAGAAACTGAATTATCATATTTATACGTAGTAAGGTGCCTATGATTTAAATATTAGCATATATTACACTAGCTTTTGCGCGCCGCTCTGCTCGCATCATACCTACATCAATAAAATGTCCTTCCCCAGGTTTTAAAATATATCTGTACCAAATTTCATCTAAATCGGTTGAGTGGTTTAGCCGTGAAAAGGTAACAGACTGACAGTCAGAAACAGTTACTTTCGAATTTATAATATTACCTATAGTAAGGATTAATTATACTTAATTGTAATCCAACTGAACCAGACCTATTGCAATAGAATCCTTTCCTCGGCCTTTCTATTAATCGACGTTCCTCCTAATAATTATTAACTCTAAGGCTTGTTTCCTATCAAATCCCATTACAACACCAATTAAGTATACACATCCTTATTGATTTGCCGTGGGAACGAGTCGCCATGTCCAATTGATATCACCGTAAAATCTTGACTCCGTACATTTTGTTTATATCTAACGGGTCTTATGCTTACGTTATGCCTATTTATGCTTAAAGCGGTTTTACACTGCGTCAGTTAACTACACAACCTTACGCCTATATCTAAAGGAAGACAGGAATTACAATCACATTTTGCAACCATTAATGGGGGTGAACTTGTGCCTACTGAACTACGGGACACGGAAAATATAATAAAAAAGAATAATATTATAAAGAAATAAATCTCTGACCCTTACGTCAAGCGTACGTGCGCAAGAGCATGCGATGTCAGATGCCAAAAAGAAAACTACTGGATACAGTTCCATGCTCCGTGCTGCTACAAAAAATTTACAAACATAGTCTTATGCCTATATCTAATATCTCTGAAGAGG
Source organism: Catocala nupta (assembly GCA_963675205.1). NCBI lineage: Eukaryota > Metazoa > Arthropoda > Insecta > Lepidoptera > Erebidae > Catocala > Catocala nupta. Next base: position 28,557,349 of record OY776093.1, read on the forward strand.
TACGTTCTGCGAAGGTACGCAGAGTTACAACGCTTACTCATTTCGCCAGCTATGAATATAGGGCTTATGTAACAGAGCACAAGGATATAGCCATGTATAGGACACAGTTCCAGACTCTGTGCTGCTACCAAAAGAATCTTGGATAACATCCCAATAACATTGCGTGGCCAACTATGTTCTAAATGCCTCGTAATAGAGAACCTACTGTTGCCTATTGAGCTCATTGCCAGATAACGTTCTGCTGTTAAGATTCTACATACGTATGGGCATAGTCTCTTGCCTTTATTTCTGGCAGGATAGTGGTGTACTACATCCACGTTTCGCTATCTTTGTTTTTAACGTAATAAGAAAAAGCCTATCGCTGACTCACATCCGTTACAGATTCCGTACTGCTGCTAAGAATTAAACAGCAAAATAACCTAATAATGCGCACAGACCAAGCATTAACCTTGGGATCTCACATTTGCCTAAACATAGGTAAGTATTATCCCACAGGATGAATAAGGCAATAAAAATGCCATATACGAGATAAGTGAAACTGTTATCATTGTCTACCAATTTGCCCTTTAGACGTCAAATCGTTCGCCCCATGCAACTTAGGATGTAAATTACAGCTGTCGATATGTGGATGTGTGAAAGAAAAAAAAATTGTATATTTATTTCAGCACGCACATAATAAAAATAATGATAAAATCACAAAAATAAACATAATTAGTGCATGTAATAATGGTGGCCGCTCAGCAGGATGCCGTAATGAAATTTTTTTTTAATTTTTTTCCTTACTATAAACAATAGTTTACTGCATCACGACGCTGATTTTAAGCGATCACCGACAAATACTAATAAAAATTTAAAAAAGTAATTAAATAGTATTACACTTCTGCCAACCCCGTCGGGGAAATGTACGTAAGAATATATATGTATATTCTGTATATCTTATGTGCAGTGAGCAAGCTCTCTTACAACCAACACGGCGGTTACGTGCGGCGAGCACAATTTGTGTGAATGAGCGCCACCGATTACCCATTTCCCTCCAGGACTTGAGTTGCGCGACTCGACGGGAAACTGATACTGTGTCATCTTGTGCACGACACTTACGGTCGAAATAAATTACAGTCAAATTAGATTGTTGTTTAAAAAGAATTTTAAGGTTAAAATTATATTGCATCGTATCAGGCGTTACTTGGCGATCCATTGTAATAAAATGGCTCGTGCGGAAGCAAAACACGTATCGAAGTGAAATACGGCAAGTTAGGGTACGCCCGAAGCCTACGACGCGACTGTCCCTATCCAGAAGAATTCGATATCAACCTTTTTCTATTGCAATAGTTGGGGTGGGCAATCCGAGGATGCGTTCCTATCTGCCGAATAATTTTAAAAGGTTAAAATTAAATGATTTCTAACTGTATTGGTGGCTGATTTTGACCGTAAAACATGAATAGGTAATAATATCAGCCCTGTTTATGAACTGTCGCATTATTGGGCATGGGCCTCTTCTCAGAGTAAGCCCAGTGTCTAAGTGCAGAGTGGGTTGACAGACTTCATATGTCTTCGAGAACAATGTAGAGAATTCTCAGACATGCAAGTTTTTTCATAATGTTTAGCTTCACCGTTATAACAAGCGATAATTACCTATTTATAACTTCGAAAAGTCCGAGATGCGCGCCATAGGATCAAACTCTAGACCTCTGCATGTCATTAGTGCCCAACGGTCTCCCACTGGGCACTAATGGTCGACAATGATAACAGTAAAATTTGTTCGTCACCAGAAAAAAATTATCTCATTAAAGTTTCTCAATAAGCTTCATAGTAGTTTGTTCCTGTTGAAAATAAAATGATAATGTTTTATCGGATGTAATCTATTTATAGTACATTACGTGTAGAAAAAAACTTTGTATTCCTTTATGGAGAGCACTGTTAAAGTTCATCCATATGAAATTTTAGTGCAAAAAATGTATCTAAAATTTTACATAAAAGAAAATAATACAGAATATGATTACATTTTGACCATTGAGCGACCACTAGTATCTATCCGTATTTCCTTACTAATATAAATATGGATGTGAGTTTGTTTGTTTATTACGCATTCACGCCTTTAGCTACTCAATCGACCATTATGAAATTTTGCATACACGTTGTCAGGTACAAAAAAATAACATAAAAACAAAACGAAGACACAAAAAAACAACCTTTCTTCTGGAACATATAAGTATACTGTTGCCAAGAAATAGAAATTAATAGACAAAATCTAGATTCGCGTACGAAGCTGCGGCTAAAATCTAGTTAATAGTATAAATTAAAATATGTCTGTTAGTTTGTCCTTCCTTTATGTTGAAATAGAGCAACTGATTGATGCTATTTTTCTATAGTTAATAGGCCGGAGAGGGATACCAGTTTGATCACAGAAGCACGTACATTGTAATAGTTTTAATTTCTTAACGAAAGTTTCTATGGTAGAAATACGAGAGAAACCGCAGGTATAACTATGCATCAATGTAATGCATAATGTTACTCTTTACTTCTATTTAGGCTTGAAATGCTTTTTATACAAGAACCTTTTTATTTAATAAGTCTCGGTTAGAAATAATTAACTGAACTGTAGCGAGAACTGCAGTTTTTATAATTAGTTTTTCTTAAAGTTATTCTATGAAATTTATTGGAATAATTATGCTTTAAGAAATGGAATTTAATTTTGTTTTCTTTTAACGGAAGCTTAGTGGGTGCCTATAAGCTACGTAAAGGTGCGATTGTGAGCTCTCGAGTTCGATGCCCGGGTCGAGCAGTCTTATTGATTTTTCTGTTAATTCGCCGTAGCTGCTCAGGCTTTGAAGATGTGCCTAGTATATTGGAATAGACTTGCCCGTATTACGTGGTATATGAAGACAGCTGGCGTAATATTATGTGTTTATTTTAAAATGTAAATCCATATTTCACCAGTCAGTCTAATTATGATAAGAAATAATTATATAGTACAATATTTACGCAAAAATGAATAGTTTTCTATTTTGTAATAATGATGTAATACAGGGTGTTTGGCAGAACGTTGAACATACGAAAATGGTGGATCGGTGGGGTCATCTGCTACTTACTCAGCCCTAATTCATTCGACCCTGGCAAGCTGGTTATTTTAAAAAAAAATATTTTGCTTTCTTCTAGTTTCACCACTTTCTTAAGTTTAAAGTGTAATTTTTATTAAAAATGAGTAAAGCAGGCAATACCTTGTTTGTTTTTTTAATCTTTAATGTTGACAGATTCTTATAAAATGATTGCTTTATTCAGATGTTAGCTAGAAAAAAAGTTATGACTCCTCAAACTTACAGAAACGTAAAAAATACTTAAATCTTAATTTCAACTTTCATTAAAAACAAAAACAAAACGTGATTGAGGTTTTGCCTGTTTTACCATTTTTTATAAAATTACACTTTAAACTTAAGAAAGTGGTGAAACCAGAAGAAAGCAAAAAAAAATTTTTTAGGTCTCCAGTGGGCCAGGGCCAAATAAATTAGGGCTGAGTAAGTAGCAGATGACCCCACCTATCCACCATTTTGGTATGTTCAACGTTCTGCCAAACACCCTGTATATCTTATATATATAAAATTCTCGTGTCACAATGTTAGTTACCATTCTCCTCCGAAACGGCTTGACCGATTTTTATGAAATTTTAAATGCATATTTAGTAGGTCTGAGAATCGGCTACTATCTATTTTTCATACCCCTTAGTGATAAGAGTTGTCCACCCCTAACATTTTTAGTTAGGTAGTAATTTAGGTAGTAGGTTAGGTAGTAATTTTATATGGTTCTCGTCGTTCGTAATGAAGCTTACATTTTTAAGACATCTAGCGGAAAACGTCGGAACTAAATACAGTTGTAACAAGTTATTTCAGTTGCACCACGCGAAAGCCTTCTTTCCCGTTGTAGTTCCACCACCCTTCGATAGATGGCATTACATGTAACGAAATTAAATTGTAACAGCGTAGAAAATTGTTTTTTTTTTTTACATTATTGTAATATAAATTAATTGATATCCTTGGTATTATTGTCATATCTTTCATGTGTTATGCTCGGCATAACGAAAAAAAGAAATGAAATGAAATAAATAGTTTAATCTAGGTGAAACTCGGGAGCTTACAATTAAATGAATACTACATCATTGAGCAATACTCAATATTGTGGTGATACAATACACATATACAACATACCTAACTAATGTAAATACAGTATTTATTATAAACATAATTGCAGAATAACTTTCTATTTAATATTTATATTATTAAGAGAATTACTCTATGCATTAATCAAGTATTATTATAATTTTAATTTATGCATCTCTCACGTTCTTGTTTATTTTAATTAGTTAATCGTCGTCGCCACTGGAGGCGCTTTTACTTGTGACTTATTGTTCCGAATTTTTAGTTACCTTGTTGCTATTGCAAATTTTAGATAATTCAAAAACTCATTAACATTTTGTTAAACTAAGAAATTGAACCCCTCTGAAATTGTGTCTGGTCACCGTTGCACTGCAACTCAATAGATTAAACAGGAGATGCTGAAAAAGGGGTACAAAGTTTTCTCTTCACGTATTAGTATGTATGTTACGGGTAATGCTAGAAGAGAAAAATAGAAGAATAAATTTAGGTTTACCCGGGTTTACTTAGTATATACCCAAGCTCTTTGGGTAAAGTTCGAAAATTCAATCAAACTCAATTTGTATTCTGCGTTTACCCGTTCACATTTAGGTCTAACCAGCACTGGCTGTTAGGTGTCACGTCGTTTTTGTTCGAGTGGCAAAAAAGCGCGGTAACGCACCACTGGCAATTCAGTGTCACGGCAGTTTGTCTTGCTCAAATAGATAATATAATAGGTATTTTATTACTTTGGTACGTTGATTATATTTACATAATTTGAAACACATGCTCGTTAATCAAGTTTTAATTTTGTTATTCATAAATGCCAAAAATATTTAAAATACTTGTGGGATGCTTAAAAAAACGATTACTCATTTCTTGTTAGTTTAATATTAAATAAAATAATTATGGCACTTTTTTTCCCCCTCTTATTATTCCTAACATTACCCAGCCAGTGTTGGGTAGACCTAGGTGTGAACGCATAAACACCGAATACAAATTGAGTTTGATCGAAATTTCGAACTTTACCCAAAGAGCTTAGGTAATACTAAGTATACCTGGGTAAATCTGGGTAAACCTAAGTTTACTTGTTCTTCTAGCATTACCCGTAATATATAAAAAAGATGCTGTAATCGCAGATTATGAGTTATTAGAAAAATGAGCTTCTAATATAAATTGTTTATATTAATCCGTCATCGCTATCTGTCGATAGGAGAGCTCTAATAACTGTTTATAACTGCTTAGTCAGTCTGGTGTAATATAAAAACTTGTGTTGGAACCAGACAGCATGGAGTCTGTCTGTTAGACTATAAACTCGAAGCAGCTATAGCCAACTGAGAAACCGTTGGAACCAGGTTATCACTTTGAAATCGTCGGTCGCGCAGAGGTCTCGATTTCAATCTCAAGGCACGCATCTCTAAGTCTTTGAAGTAATGTGCGTATTAATTAGTTAATTATCGCTTCTTAGAATGAGGACTATCGTAAGGAAGCCTGCATGTCTGAGAGCTCTCGATAATGTTCTGGAAGATACGTAAAGTCTATTAATCCGCACTTGGCCAGCGTGGTGGACTATGGTCTAACCATTATCACAATGAGTGGAGGCCTGTGCCCAACAATGTTGTTTATATACAGGGCTGATATCTATAATCCCGGCTATATCGTTTATTTTTAATTAACGTTTTTTTGTTGACGCGGCTGTAGTCCAACGGAGAAATACGTGCGATCGAGATGTCACGGGTTTGAATCCCACATTGCACAACTGACGTGCAACTACTTGTAACAAAAGTTTTATATAATATTGTCTTAAATTTAAGCGAATATTATACATTGGAATTAAACTGCTTCATACGGATTTTATGGCGTTGTTTATTACACACTAGCTTTTGCCCGCGGCTTCCCTCGCGTAAATGTAGGTTACGTTATGTTATTAACAGTACTTTTTTATTTAAAGTATGGCCTATGTTATTCGGTAGTAATATAGCTTTCTAATGATAAAATAATTTTTAAAATCGGTTGAGTAGTTTTTGTGTTAAATCCTTACAAACAAACAAACAAAAATAACATCTTTCCTCTTTATAATAAATATTAGCTAACCCGGCAAACGTATGCCATAGAAAAAATGTTTTGACCAAAAGATTAAAAAGAAATGTTAGGGGTGGACAACCCTTATCACTAAGGGGTATGAAAAATAAATAGTAGCCGATTCTCAGACCTACTAAATATGCATATAAAATTTCATAAAAATCGGTCAAGCCATTTCGGAGGAGTATGGTAAGTAACATTGTGACACGAGAATTTTATAGGTATATAAGATTATCCTATCGTATGTTTATATTTTCGTAATACCATGATACCGTAATAATATGTCCTTTACCAGAAAAATCCATTCGTAGCCGATAAACAATCCGTTTTAAGCGTTAAGACTAGTAAAATAAGGTTTAAAGTGGCGTGCACTTGGTAGCTCGTATCCAAGCTGGTAACAAATACACGGTACAAACGTAGCCGCTCGCATAATTTGTAACCTCAACAGACACAATATTTTTAAGAAAGAAAAATAAATATATATATAATATTTGATTTCGTAACAAATGATGTTCAATTGCAGATGAACGTGGGTGGTCTTTGTATTGAACAAACGTCAATCCACTAAGAAATTCAATATAAAAACACTTTGTAGGTATTCGGAGAATACCGTCATTACCCTCACGGTTAGGGTTTCCAGATTAAACCATAATAGACTTCTTTTTTATCCAATCCACTAGGAATTTAATTGCATGTAGCGGGGCATTTTACAAACCTACCATAAATGCATATAATGTATCACCGGACTCGAAACTATTATTTTTGTATCATACAAATGATTAACTCGTGTCGGATTCGAACCTGAGCGAGGCGGCAGTGGCGAGGCTACCGTTTGCTCACTGCAATCTGTATGCAGTCAAATTTAAAATAACTTTAAGTAAGAAAATCCATTTCCTATATCACTTATTGCTAGAGTAGTTCAGGAGATAATCAGATGGTATTCTTTTTATAAAATGCAGTGGTTCATAAGTGCGATATCATCATTCTCTTGCCCTGGTCCCAATTTTTTTGGGGTCGGCGCAGTAAGTCCTTCTCTTCCATACTTCTCTGTTACCCGTCATCTGACTATTTACCCCTTTACCTTTCATATCCATCCTCACACAGGTATGAGGGTAGGTATGTATATGGTATAATTACTGCAACACCTTCTTCATATGAGTTGTAAGATACTGAAATTATATTTAATTGGCAATTTAAAAGAGTAGCCATGAGTCTGCAGGTATCTTGCAGGTATCTTTTCATAGGCTCAACGCTTTGCCTGAACCTAGCAACTAACCTAAATGTAGCTTAAGTAACTTAGTAAACTCACTAGCCTATATATTTTGACGTTCATAAGTGTTACTTTCTGACCTAAATGAATAAATGATTTTGACTTTGACTTTGACTTGACTATTATTAACTTTTGAGACATCTAGCGGCAAGCGCTGGAACTCAATAAAGTAGAACTCTTTGCAATATGGTAGCCCTATTCGACGTCGGTATTTCCGTGGAATAAACGTCACTGACAGATGTCAGTGACGTTTATTACGTGTTAACTGTTCGTTTGTTACTGTACTTCGATTGACTTGTACGCTTGTTTCCGGAACAAGAGCCCTGGATTGTCAAAGGGATTACTAGTTTAGTATGAGGATTTTGGATGCGATATTTGATGTCGAGCTAGCTACTTACAAAATTTATCGCGTGATATATCCACCATTCTGTAGCAATTATATATGTAGCAACAACTAACATGAATGTAAATTTATTAAATTTAGTTACATCACTAACCCCTTTGACGTTCATACGTGTTACTTTGTGACCTAAATGAACAAATGATTTTTAACTTCGACTTTGAATAATTAATTCGAAAAAAATATATTGGGTATTTCTGTTACGTAATTCTCAATAGTAGCACAGAGTTTGTGAATGTGTCCAAGGGAAGAAGCAGGTTTACCGCCGATACTCTAGGACTAAAAACACAGCTGGTAAAATGTGGGTAGATATAATAAATAACCTTCTACCTACTTCTTCGTTAATATAACAATGTGTCTATATGTACTTACATATGTATGCGTCCTTCGGCATATGATAGCGTGTCTTTATATACATATATGTTTGTAAGACGCTAAGAGCTTACAACTAAGCAAACATCGAACAATTCAATAAGCGTATTTTATTTTAAGCCAATATTTTTTTATTTACAGGTACATTCCTCTAGCACACTCGACTTTCGTACAATGAATCACTCCGTTCCATTTTCTCGTCTAAAACATCAAAGTAAGTATACGAAATAAATCATCGAACATTTTAAAACGTTCGCCAAAAGAGTATACACCAAAAAGAATAGTATCCGAAAATGTAAAACAAAGGTAAACAGAATTTAAAAAATAATCAATAACATTCGTTTGGCACATTGCCTGAGGGTCACAACACTATTTATACGCGTGCACGCATTTAGAGTTCATTCATTCGTCGGTTTAAATTTAGAACGTGACGTATCGCATTCGGTCAGTCGGGTGTGAGACGTGGGCGGGCGCGGTTGTCACGCTCGTGATCTAATTAAATGTGTGATGTATTATATAAACACATATTGCTTCTGTTTATTGTTTCTTTTTAGATTTTTTATTAGAGACTGTGTGGGAGTGTTTTTATATGTACGTCGGCGACGATTTGGCTCTTTAATTATCTGGCTTATATAATAGATCGGATGATGATAGTAGGTACTTAGTATATAGAGTTGATTTTGGACATCGCTGTCATAGTTTCACTCTCCTGCCTTCGCGTTTATAAATCGTCTTTTAAATACACTATACATATAACCTGCCTCATTGGCCAGCTGGCACAAATATTTGCAACCGGTCTGGAAATTCTCAGAAGCAGCACTGAGTCTACCAATGTGCCTCGTAGACGGGGCAATAGGCTCGTCCATGTGAAACTGAAGTGTGGATATCCTAACTAATATTATAAATGCGAATGTAAGTTTGTTTGTTTGTTACGCTTTCACACCAAAACTACTCGACCGATCATCTGAAATTTCGCATACGTGTTGTCAGGAGTACAGAAAAGGTCATAGGATACCTTTCATCCATAAAAAATACTGTTACTAATTGAAATTAAACTCATTTATACAACTTTTATCGCGTTGTGTATTTAACACTGTATTACATAATTAAGAAACTGTTACACTACTACTACTATTGAACTTTATTCATCTTTAAGCTAATAAAATTATTAAAATTATTTATATTTAGGTTCCCCGACGTTTCGGTTGCTTTTCAGCAGCCATGGTCACTGGGAGTATATTAATAGTTTTAATAACTTTACTAGCTAAAAAATTAATAAAGTTTAATAGTAGTAGTATTGTAACAGTTTCTAAATTATGTAATACGATGTTAAATAAACAACGCGATAAAACCCGTATAAATGAGTTTAATTTCAATTAAAAACATTCGCGTAAAGAGAAGACAATATTACACTGTTACTAAAATAATATATCATAACGAACATTTATGCGAGCGAAGCCGCGTGCAACACTTAGTACACTATACATATCACCTGCCTCATCGGCCTCCCGGCTTAAATATTTGCAGCCGGTCGTGAAATTCTCAGAAGCAGCTCTGAATCTACCAACGTGCCTTGCAGACGGCAGTAGGCTTATTTACGTGGAATCTAAAAATGAAGGTGGATTTTTCTGTGACATTTATCTGCTTACCCCTTTAGGGTTATAAAGCATATATCTATGCTCCCACTAGTTAATCCATAATCTATCATGGCGACGACGTATTATTTACGTATCCCATTACGCGAGTACAAATATTGGTCGTTAACATGACAGGGTGATCAATCTCTGTGTCAGATTACATGTTGTCTCATGATTGAGGTTTGTGACGACTTATTAGTACGTAATATTATTGACTAGTGTTTGACGGTGGTTTTGCTCGCGTTAATGTAGGTTATGTCAATAATTTCTATCCCTCAGAAAGAGTACTTTTTCCTGGTTTAAAGGTACCCTATGTCTTTTTCTGTACACCAACGTGTATGTGTAATTTTAAGATGATCGCTCGAGTAGTTAAGGCTTGAAAGCGAACAAACAATCTCACATTTGTATTTTTTATATTAGTTAGTATTGGCACGCGATTAAAAAGATAGGTTTGTGTCATCCACAAATTGTTATTCTGAGTCTGGATGGTTTTTTTGTGTCTGCTGTTTGAACGTTATAACAGGAATTATAATAGCTAGTGCGGCAATCTTTACAAATAAAATTAGTTTGTAATCTGTTGGGCGATCATTCCAATGACACGAGCTCTACCTTTTTTGATGGGATTTAAAGCCATATCTGGCGAAGTGTGGCTACTGTACATCTATGTCTGCCACCTTCTGGGATATAGCCGACAATCAAACCTTGCGTTAGCGCAGCTTGAACTTTAGCTGAATGCATTGGCCTTTACTATGGCGGCAGTCTAGTGCTAGATATAGTTATCTACGACATATTTCCACAACATTCACGTACTAAATAATCTAACGGTATTCATTACATATATGATGAACATTAGTCGGTGTAATGTGTTACAATTGATGTAACTGGCACACATGTGGCATCCGTCGGACGATGTTCGGTGTTGTGTATTAGGTGGGCCTCTGGGCTAGATAACAGCTATTTATTTTAATTGTTTTACGTCAATGATGCCTTGTGTTTTTAAAATACATCTAAAGGAATAATTCCATTGTCTCTAGGGACTTTACAAACATTCAAACAATAGACACAAAGACTACTCATACATACTAAACACTCCTTAACTCGGCAAAAGCATCCGAGACAAATGAAATTGGTCTTGTGTGAGTATACCTTCCCACGAACTGTGCCATAAGTTGTCTATTAACCAGCTTCTGCACAGGGCGTGATATCTATGGAATCGTATACTAAGATAAAAATTATTCTATGTATGTGTTAATCCAAAACAAAGTCAATTTGTACATACATACATAGATTCACGCCTGTTTCCCAGAGGGGTAGGTAGAGACTACGGATTACCATTTGCTACGATCCTCACTCACTTCTCTGGCTTTCACTTTCATCACATTCCTCATACGCGCTCAACAGTTTAAGGTGCTCTTAACCTGGCCTTTGTCAATTTATCAATGTAGACAATTTGTGTGAAAATTTTGATAGTGACATCATTCAACACATTCACAGCTATTTTCATTTATAATATTAATATACTAGCTTTTGCCTGCTTTGTTTGGAACCTGTTCTTATTTTTGGATGAAACGTACTCTACGGCCTTTTCAGTAGCCCTGACAACGTGTATGCGAAATTGCATGATGATCGGTCGAGGAGTTAAGGCGTAAAAGTGTAACAACTTACATACACATTTATAATACTAGTTAGAATACAAGACAAGTAAACAAGTAGCAGAACTCAAACTAAATTGTGTTTAGTATCAGTTCTGCTACTTGATATTAAACGAGTTATCGACCTTGCCTGATGGGTACAGACAGGTATGCATTAAATGTAGTCCACCTGTCCAAGTCATGCAATTAAAATGGCGTTGCACTACGATAAATCTGTCTCGCTCACAATATGACACCGCTGCGAACAGTTTGAACCTGTAAATCAATTGTACGTACTGTGTGCTCGGGTTTGTCCTTATGAGTTGATTGTTTGTCTCGGAACTATGATTGAGTTTTCATTTAAATAACATAAAATTGATAATTTAAATAACGTATTTATATGGATAAGGATTAATACCATGTTTCCTTCGCAAATAATGCATTATTTTATAATAAATTTGATTACCATTTTTTTTTAAAGATTATAGTGAGTCAACCTTAAAAGATAGATGATAGATGATGAACATATGCCATGGTGGACATTTTTGAAATTTTTTTAAGAGTAAAAATTCCGTCCTACATGATTTTTGCGTAACTTTAACCGTTTACGCAGCGTACGCTACGGACGCTCTCAAACGAATACATTTTGCCCGCTTTTGCAACATTTTTTATTGATGCTCCGCTCTTATTGGTCGTAGCGTGATGTTATATAGTCTATAGCCTTCTTCGATAAATGGGCTATCCAACAATAAAAATTTTTTCAACTGAAATTGAAACAGGCTACCAGTTTTGACAAAAGTTTCTGTGAGATCTAATTATAGCTAAAGTTGACTTTTCCAACTTGACACATGGCATGACGTTAATATATGATAAAGAGAACAATGGTCATTGTCGTAATATTTATAGCCTTCTTCGATAAATGGGCTATCCAACAATAAAAATTTTTTCAACTGAAATTGAAACAGGCTACCAGTTTTGACAAAAGTTTCTGTGAGATCTAATTATAGCTAAAGTTGACTTTTCCAACTTGACACATGGCATGACGTTAATATATGATAAAGAGAACAATGGTCATTGTCGTAATATTATTGCAAAGGGAAATCGACCTAGTTATTTTATGAGTTTCAAATGAACTTCAACCGTAGGGCGCCAAGACTACTACCATAAAATTTTTGGCCGACTGAACATTATCAGATTCCTAGCTGCAACTGAGGATTTCTTAACAAAAAACCCAAAATCACATCTGTCGCCCTCTGACTCCAATCCAGGTCCTCATGCACAGCCGTCGCACTCATTACGAGACATTTCCAATAGAATATAATGGGCATAATTGAATCAAGAGAGATAGGTCAAGATCGTAACTAGTAGCAAGCCCTTTGTCTACCCCTTTGGGAAACCGGCGTGAGTATAGTTGTATGTATTTGCGAAGTATGAATTATGGAATGCATGAAAACCGCACGGATATTGTAGCAGAGCAGTGGTCGTTTCGCCTCCGCTGCCGTTGAGTGTTGTAGCTTCGAATCTCACACAGAACAAGTATTTGCATGAGCCACAAATTTATGTTATGATTTGTGTACGATAATATATATTTTAATGTTCTCTGTAGGAGCAAGTTGCTTTATAAAGCAATGTTTTCGTACAGGCGTCGGCTGTCATGTTAATATTATTGAAGAATCATATGTATGTGAAGTATTAATTACATCATAATTAATAGCAGATCATGCATTTCAGAATGCTAAACATCAACAGCATATTATCTGCGGGTGTGTCTTCGGCACAGTGCCATCAGTTTATTTGCCAACTGTGACGATTATGGCAAGCCCTCATCAGCGAGCCCTATTGGCTATATTTGGATATAGCAGTCTTAAGTATGAGCATATTTGCCGGATAAAATTTTGCTCGCAGATAGACCGTGTCCAGGCTAAATAATAATAATATCAGCCCTGTATTAAACTGTCCCACTGCTGGGCACGGGCCTCTTCTCAGCGTGAGAAGGGTTAGGCCGTAGTCCTCCACGCTGGCCTAGTGCGGATTGGCAGACTTCAACAATGAAGAACTCTCAGAAATGCAGGTTTCCTCACGATGTTTTCCTTCACCGTTATAGCAAGCGATAATTAACTATTTAATACGCATATAACTTCGAAAAGTCAGAGATGCGCGCCTTGGGTTCGAACTCGAGACCTCTGCGTAGCAGTCCAACGGTCTCCAACTATATAACATCACGGCATGTAATCACCTGGGAATCACACAATCGAAGCCACAGGCACATACTAATTATTATTCTCATTCATATTAGTTGCTAGGCTCATATAAATGTAAATGCAATAACATCAACACTCACTGCACTTTAAAAGGATATTTGAACAACAATATTTATGCAGTTAAATTTTCACAGGATATATTATTATAGCAGATATTATAACCAAATATATTTATTTCATATAAATATATTCTAACTAATATTATAAATATGAATGTGAGTTTGTTTGTTACGCTTTCACGCCTTAGCTACTGATTCGATCATCATAAAATTTTGCATACACGTTGTCAGCGGTACAGAAATGGATATAGGGTACCTTTTATCGAGGAAAGACTACTGTTCCCGAGGGATAGAAATTTGACGAGCAAATTATCTCATTGTATTAATATTATAAATAAGAAATATGTGTATTTTTGTATGTAATGAATTAAATTAAATCATGAACCGATTTTAAAATCTTTTCCACATTAGAAATCTACATCATCCAGAAATAACATAGGCTATAACATCACGCTGTGAGCCCCGGGAGTGGAACAGTAATCGTGAACATGGGCAAAACCGCGAGGAACAGCTAGTGTAAAATATATTCAATTTGAGCTTTTAGTATTTTCACTTTAGTAATTGAAAGAAAATCTCAGTGGGCTCTATTGGATTTCTTCGTTTATTTACTGAAGATATTCTCTCCGAGGTCGGCGCAGATTGAGTTACCGACTTAGCGGAAGAAAAACGACGCGAAGACTTATTTACATAACTAATGTAGCTTTGAAATATATTTTATATTTTTTTATATTAGTAAGATGGCAAAATAGATCCGCATATTGGCAAGCAATTACCATACGTAATTAACGCAACAGCTAGGCAGCTAATATTATTGCCAGTTACGAGGGATCTTAAACTATAGCTGCAGAAATGGGTCGAAACTAGTTCTTTCCTAGACTTTCGCAAATTGTAAGAATCCATCACGACTCCCGCTGCCACACACGTGGCGTTCACGTACATGTGTGTATAAATAACTATTATTAGTAATTTGCCAATATTATTTTTTATCTTACCTTCCTAACTAATATTATAAATGAGAATATAGCTTTGTTTGTTTATCTGTTACGCTTTCACGCCTTAACTACTCAACTGATCATCATGAAATTTCACATACACGTGGTCAAGAGAACATAACCTTTGAGAACGCTTCGACAAAACGACGATGAACAAAAAGTTAATTATTTATAGGTAAATTATCTCTTATAATTGTTTCTGAATAAATAAATGAAATGAAATATAACCGTATATGGTCATTCAACACAGATACACAAATTTTAACCACTACAAAAGAAAATAAACTCATTATCTAATAAAGTCACGGCACATTATCCCCGGTCATCAAGGACACGACATCAGATTGAAGGGACGCCAGACCTCTTGGAGGTCAACTTGTTTGTTTCACAGTACATTTGTTTGCCTAGAGGCACTTCGCTGGATTTATGTGGGGTCCGTTTGTAGCGGAGGATACGGATGTTGGGTACATACGGGCAAAATTGTTATAGCGGGCCAGTTTGTAACTCGTGCGCGGATAATCGAATATTGAATCGAATTACGCGTTACTTGGCAGAAACGGTGTTGAAGATGCCTCGCGCTAAGGCAAAACACGTGTCGACGCATATTTTGTGTTCGAAGCGAAAAACTGGAATTTCGAGTACGCCAGGATCCCACGATGTGGCTGTCCTTATTCAGAGGAGTTCGGAATTGTCATCCTATTTCTATTGCAATAGTTAAGGTAGGCAATCCAAGGGAGCGTGGCAGGTTCCTCTCTTCCTAATAATTTTATAAGAATAAATAATAAACAACCAAGATGGCAAATACGATGGTATGGAACTCTTGGTGTGCAAATCTTACTTGCGCGTCGCCTTGCAATTGACCGGTTTTTGTCGTAAATGTTTTCACTTTAGATGCTAAAATTTTTGCTATGTAAAAACCTGTGCGTTTTGGGTAAATTTCTATCAATGCACCTAGGAGGTCAAAAATATAATAAACTACAGAGGTCACGCTCCAATAACTGTTCCGTGTGTTTCCGCCATCCTTTCGGACCTTCACTAATAGTTTCGGCTTCTGTCCATCATGTGGTACACTGATTTATCTGCTTCTTGAGAATGTATCATGAACTTGACATACGCCTCTTTAATATTAAGAGGTTAGGCCGATATAGATTATAAGTAGATAACGTCGATGATCTCGTGGTTTAAGTTGGCGCGTTTTTACAGTTGTTAGGTCCCGGGGTCCCGATCAGTTAAAATACTTTTGGTTTTGTTAAAATAGGCAATGGGTGCATTTTGGATATGTGCTCGGTAGTAGTCTGTAGAACTGTACTCTGATTTAACCCATTTTATTGCCAAAAATGCCTCCTACCTTCCGGTAGTTCGGTATGGACATATTGACTTATTTTAGAAGTATAAGGCCTATACTATACTAGACATATCCCATGTATCGTTTTGAACATTATAAATAGTCAAACAATGGACATAAAACAACATCCAGATTAGAAAAACTACTTGTCATTAAAAAAATCTGATCATCGAACTCTCAACATTTGATGCACTAGCAATGGCAAGACGACCGCTCCTGTCCTCCGTGCTATCAGACAAATTAAGTTGGTGTGCATTTTTTACTTCTATACTTTATTTGAACTAGAGCAATTTGATTCAACTTCACAATAAAATATGACGCCTGGGAATTACTCACTGCTTACAATTGCACTTCACTCGCAAATCTTATGCTTGTATTTTTAGGGTACCGCATAACAGCAATGTTACTATCCTGACACCAGTTGCCTATTAGAAGGTGCTTCTGCGGATGAACCAGCTTATTCGTACTGTCCCTAATCAACTGACTCTTTCTCTCGACAGAATCTTACTTATATTATAAATTTGGAAGTTTGTGAAAATGATTATATTATGTTCGTATCTTATTAAACTGTTGAACAGATTGTGATGAAACTTACCATACAGGTAGAACCTGTCCTAGATTAATACTAAGATATCAAATCTTATCGACCCACTGGTTGATGACCCCTGAACTTGATTCATATAACACACTTCCAATCTAAATATATCAACACAATTTCCAATCAATGGTTTCAATCGGTTGCTTCAAGGACGTTTCAAGTGTAGTTAATTTTCCTCACATCAGCATTGTAATTGTTGTAATTTTAATTTTAATTATCATAATTTAAAAGATATGCAAAATAGTAATAGAAACTGTTTGTTTTCAGAATAAAATAAAATAACTTATAAACCAGATACATGTATACGTTGGATTAAGACGCTTCGAAGAACAAAAAGCATTTATATTCCACTACATTCCCTACAGAATTAACTATAGATAATATGGCAATGTAAATATATAATATAAGTAATAATATAATGCCTCTGATACTCAATAATACTAATAATAATAACAAACTATTGAATCTCCACTTAACGTCAAAAGTCGGAACTCATATCATCCAATGGTATATTAGATGATTGCTGCAATACACATATAAAAGCCAAAAATATCCGTATATCCGATATGATATGATAATTTCAAACACTGGTTATGCGGATCCCTATCCGAACTCTAGTCGTTCCTATCCCCTTTTCCTCAAGATTAAAAAGTGGAATGTGAAATAAGAGGAGCGCGATATCGTGAGGGCTCGGGAGGGGGTGCGGAGGGCCAATCAAAGCAACTGCCTCCGGGCGCTATTCAATTAGAAATGCCCGATCTACAACGGGTGGTGCAAGTCTGGGGACGAAAGCGGGGTTTGGCAACTACCATAAAAATTATATCGAACTAGTTTTTCCCCGCTGTTTCACCCGCGTAATTCCCGTTCGCCGAGTTCTCGTGGGAATCTCGGGATAAAAATGTGTGAATCCAGGTCTCCAGCTAACTACATATCAAGTGTCATCGCAATCGGTCCACTAGTTTTTGCGTGAAAGAGTAACAAACATCCATACAACCTCACAAACTTTCACATTTATAATATTAGTAAGGATTAATAAAGGTAGAAGATGAGAAACGGGTACTTGTAGCCTATGATTGCTTAGAGTGTTGTTTGCGGGAACGGCCATAGGAAATTAAACTTGAGGTGAAAGCAAAGCAATGCGAGACAGGTATATAGTCTTGGGAACATTGTCCGTTTGATTGCACGGATGGCGTCGTGGTTTGAGTCGTCGCCTCGCCACTGCCTCCGTGCTTATTGTTGTGGTTCGATCACCATACTGAACAAAAATTGTGTGTTCCACAATAGTTGTTTCGAACAGGTAATAAACCCGGAGCAAGAGTTGTCTTTTTTTAAATAAAACATTTCGGATTTTCTGGAAATTGAATTTCTTAATATTTAAGTACTTATATGATACTAGCTGTCCCGAAAGACGTTGTACTGTATAGGCGAAAAAAAAAACAAGT
Source organism: Catocala nupta (assembly GCA_963675205.1). Taxonomy (NCBI): domain Eukaryota; kingdom Metazoa; phylum Arthropoda; class Insecta; order Lepidoptera; family Erebidae; genus Catocala; species Catocala nupta. The sequence continues at coordinate 28,575,562 of OY776093.1, forward strand.
CTAAACCATCCTCGAATCCACTTGAACACACACAAAAAAAATCATTCAAATCGGTCCAGCCGTTTAGGAGGAGTTCACTGTCAACACACGTACAGAAGAATTATATATATAAAGATGGTAGATGTAAACTACATATCCTCACTGGTCTCATTCATCTGCCAAACATTCGACCTTACAGTCTGAACAGTTTTTTACTTGGTTATTATTATTAGTAATTCATGTATAGAAAGATCTGACGCAAGTGATCTATACAACAGTTTGACACTCATTTGTTGCTCACTTTTGTACGAGGTAGTTTTTACGGAACAGGTGTTCTTAATCATGAGCACGACTATCGGAGTCTATGCCGTCGCGCGTTTCAACTCTCTCAAGCTTACAACTTAGACTAGCCGCGGAAAAATGGTCTATCGGGGCAACGTGTATACTACTGTCTACGACCAAGTCTCCACGTGAATTGGCTCGGCGCGGCGCGTTGTGCTCGTTTTTGTATTTTCATATTTCCACGCTTTAAGTGTTCAAATACAGCCCTGTTCTCATTTTGGAGATAACAGCTTTTCTACGAAAGAAATGCTGTAAGCTTTAGTTTTTCTTTGCCTTTAGTAATAATATTTTTGTAGTAATATTGTTGACTCATGACTGATTTTTCCAAAGGGGTAGGGAAGGTGGACCACATTCACATTTGACTAGCTATGATTTATTTGGAAAGTAAACAGACTGGCGTCAAACAGGCTCATGTTCAAACTGGTTGCTACTTGTGATTCTATCTTTAGGCAAATGGATCTATGTAAAGACTTTTTCAGTACCAATTCGGGCGCTGGTAGGCTCCGTACTGCTACTGAAAATGTCCTTACGTACAACCTAGTACTACTAAGCTGAAATAGGGAATTAAACCCGAGAGTTTGCGATCTGCTACAAAAATAAACTCAATGCAGCAAAAACAAATTATGCCTCGGGACTAACGGTTTATGGATTCTGGAAATGTGCCCGATAGGCGGCAATACGATCGTTTCTTATTATGATAGACCTTAGACATAGCTGTAACTAATATGCCTCCGTCTAGGTACACCTTCAGGTATATACTTGGGTGTGTCAAAAATTTCATCTAATGATCAGGGATTAAACTTATAATTTTGATATAATAATTTTGCATGCTGTTCGGACAAATGCAAGAACTAATAATGATGGTACATTATTAATTATATCTCAATAAACGTTTTAATTGATTGAAATCATTTATTTACATATATAGGCCACTGTGTGATACTTATGAACGAAGAAATTCAGAGATTGCCATTTGTAATCCTTACTAATATTATAAACTCGAAAGTAACTCTTTCTTTCTGTTCTCTTCACGACTAAACCACTCAACTGATTTTGATGAAGTTTGATACAGTAAAAGTTTCAAACCTGAGGAAGGAAGGTACCACGCGGGCGGGACCGCGCGCAAAGGCTAGTAAAATAAATTTTATTATTATTAAAATTGGTTCAGTTTTATATCCCTGTATGTTTGTTTGTCCCTCCTTTTATAGAAAAACCCAACATATCCATACTATAGAGGTCATGTCGAACGGTCTGTTAATCCGCCCCATGACCATAAACAACCATCCTATGTTTTATGTTATTGATACCCGTTCGCGTATAAAAACAAATTGTTCGACACACGCGCTCGTACGGTACCATAGCAAGGTGGTTTGTTTGGGTTTACTGCGTACTAGAGGGAGAAAATAACAACTTTTTTGTTGGCGAGTATTTTCCAGCTTCTGATAAGATTTGGGAATACCGTGTCACTCAAGTTTTGGTTGTAAAATTTGAGTAGATGTTGTTTAAGAGTTACGATTTATAATTTAATCGCAATTACCGCGTCTATCGCGACACTGGGTCTCATCCCCAGGATCATAGTAAAGGCGTCTCTGGCATTACTTGAACAGTTTAAGGCATTTGTAACACAAATCTAGTTGATTTTATTTATAATTAAATATGTCTGTTAAAAAATTAGACAAATAGTTAATACAGCGTGTAACAGAAAGGTAATGTATATCTAAAATAACCTATGTGTCCTATCCCAGGATCAAAAGAAATCATTTTATATTATTTGCGCCTGGTCATTTTCGAGTTCACGGAGGTCACCTGTAAGTGTTGCTTACATATCGAATAGAATATGCTGATATTGTAAATTCTATGAAAACGCTAACGCAGCTATATCTGAATAAAAATTATGTATTTACCATACATTTATTTTCTTGCGGTTTTCCATTATACACGAGCAAGGAAAACTCATTGATGCGTGCCTTGAATTCGAACTCGACATCTCTTCGTGGCAGTTCATATAATACAATAAGTAAGACAAACAGTAGGTAAATAATAACAAAAACAGATATCGCAAACATCTATTTAAATATAAACAAACAGATGTTTAATTAATGATTAAACGCCGATCAGCGATTCATCAAAGCGTTAATGTCGCTTCATGAATCTTTCATTAATAGCCATTGTTTCAGACAAACAAAAGCTTTTTACACAACAACTTTATAAAAAATATTGTTTTATAAAATAAATCGTTTATTGTGCCGCTGTTTGGACCCTCGTATAAATTTGTGTTTTTACTGTGTACGTTGCAACACCTTGCAGATATCTTTATATATATAAATTCAGCTTCTGTATGTTTTTGTCCAACAAAGAAGAAAATATTTGGGAGAGTGGAGAAACAGTCGTTGCATCTTGAGTGTTATATGTTTTATCTTGAAGTAGCTACACGTAGAAACGGGCAAGCGAAAATATCTTATTAAGTCTTTGGGCAATTTTGCTAGCTACTCATTTAATAAGCTAATACTTATACATCTCCGTAAGGGGAGTCAGAAGTGTATTGAAATCACATTTCGCCAGTTATGTTAGGTCACATAAGAACACAATAAGGAGCGAGTCTCTTGTTGTTGAACCTGCCCTTTGACAGCTGGAGGCTCACATACGAGCCGCTTCGTTTACAGTACCGTGTATTTGTTACCGGCTCGGAAACTAGCCACCAAGTGCACGCGACTTTATACCGTATTTTATTCATTTTAAAACTGATTGTTTATCAGCGACGAATGGGTAAAGGATATATCATAAGATATTACGAAAATATAAACATACGATAGGTTAAGGAAAATGCCTTCATTCTTCCTACCAGAGAAGACTAACTCCTTTTTTTTCGTTGTAGGAATCGCACCCGCGTTTTGCTATGACACGCAATATTAAGTGCAATATTCTACCACGGGACCATCAGACCAGATGCTTCAGACCATTGATGTGACAGTTTTGAAGTTGTTTAGATGTTTGTTACTCAATCACTCATAAACCGTTACACGAATTAGGTTGGATGGCACTTGGCATACATATACACCATGTTCTTGGTTAAGTTTCTATGTCTGTATATGTTCCCGTGGGATTTACGCAGGTAAAGCCTCCGGCAGAAGCTTGTATTTTAAAGTACTAGCCTTCTTCTATATGAATTACATCGACCTCAAAAGATGTTTTTCCCCTCGTGGGGTCAAACTCAAAACACTTGGCCCACTAAGTAATCCCCCATTCAAACCATAAAATTACACCGTTTAACCTAACCGACCATCGATCTGCCGTTCACCATTGCGTCGTGGTCTTGTTTACCATCATACATACCGTTGACGGGTATCAGAAAACGATATAGCCATAACAGTATCGGCTGATGAGGGTTTGTAACCGAGCCATGGAGAAGGCGAGGCACGCGCCGTGTTATTGCGGGGCGGACCAGCTTTATAATACCTGCTAAGCTATACGGTATAGTGAAAATTGTATTAGTAAGTGATTCCATGATTGGTTTGGTCGAAGGCAAAAAAAACTAGTAATACCTACGAAATTTAGGTTAAGGTTTAATACAATTACAATCCGATTACCAGGTCTTTCTCCTTTTGGATTTCTGTACAATTTATAATTAAGCATTCATATTGAGTCTCGTTCTCAACAGAACAAGTAGGTAATAGATAGAAAGAGATTGTTGAAAATATTTATTTGTATTAACAAATAAATTTGATAGGATAATAAAATAATTAAAATAACACTTATAGTACATCCTATCCTAATCTTGTTGCCTTGGAAGATGGGCAGGCCTTTGGTGCGGGACGCAACGTGCATTGACAACCTTGTGCTATCACATCTTCCAAGCATTGCGGGATGTGCTGGCGCTGCTGCTGCAACCGAGGCAACCCTCAAACGGCGCAAATATAGTAATTTAGTCGAAAATTACATTTTTGCACCGTTTGGGGTGGAAGCCCTAGGTTCATGGGGTCCGAGCGCTCGTATTTTGTACAGGGAGATCGCAAAACGCCTGATCGACGTTTCGCGTGATCAAAAGGCTGGTCTTTTCTTGGCCCAAAGAATCAGCGTTGCCATTCAACGTGGCATTGCTGCCAGTCTTCTGGGCACGTTACCAGTTGACAGCGATGCTGAAGAATTCTACGATGCCTAAACCATTTTTGTAAATATTTAGTATTATAATTATCTGTGTTTTTGTAATTATGTTATCTTTTTTAAAACGTTTTTAAATATAAATAGTATTAGAATAAGTTTCACACAATGTACTACATTTTTCTGTCAATAAATATCTAATCTATTTGTTACTATCTTTAAATATAACTTTATTATTTTACTTCCTACTTCCATTTCACGATGTTCATCTGTCAATTAAACTTATGCCTATCTCAATTATTCAGTTAATTATAGTAGATTTGTGCTTGTTTCTTACTATAATTAATTAACCACAAAATATAAACTTATACACTTTTCACAGCTAAACCAAAAAAATATACTTAGAGACAGCTATATCCCAGAGTTTAGCCGTCTGTATAATTTTTACATCAACTTATTAGTTGTTTTTGCGTAAGGTTTAGCTGTATGTAGGAATAAAATCTGTTCTACAAAACAAAGACATCTTAATCCCAACATAGAATCAACGGGTTTTCTTCAAAACTAAAACCCAATCCCGTAAAATGATAAACAACACACAAAGAATGTCCGTTACTTAAAGTTCGTGATGTCCTCTCGCAGTTATTACACCCGGTAAGGTATTACACGTATTTTTCACAGGAACAAAGGATTATGTGTACCTCGCGGAATCATTTCTCAGTGTTGAAATATACGGTGGAGTGCCCGGTACTTGGAAATAGTGGTATTTGACCTAGACAGTATCAGGTCAACCTATAAAATTGCCTTTTGTTTTCATGTCTAATTTAATGATTTATATGTGAAAGACAATGGTAATCTTCAAATATTATTTTTATTTCGGGGATATATTATTAACGGCACACCGGTGCACGGTGATCAGACGCAATAAGCCTTCTGCATGAAGGACTTGATCTTGATTGAGAAGGAGTACCTAACCCTTTTAACCTGAGGCTCTTTAGATGGTGGTGAGACATTAACCATTAAGGAATTATTATTTAATTATAAAATAAACATCATTTTAATATCTTACGGTTACATCATTATATACTTATCTCGTCGTTATACAATCCAGACATTTTGCAATTATAACGTTTTGCAAATCTAGGGATTATGCAATCAAGTCATTTTGCGATGAAGTCATTCTGCCTACCTAGACGTTTTAAAATAAATATGTGTAAATTAGCAACCTAGACGTTTTGCCTACCCAGTCATTCGGCAAACTGGTCATTTTATTTTCACAGACTTTTTACTACCCATACTATCTGACCCTAACTCGTCCAGACAGAATAAGATTTTAATTATATCTAGCATTCCAAGACTTGACAGGTTAATGTATTGTTATTAATCCACATTAATATTTTTTACAACTTATGTTTAGGGTTAGGTCGTTTAGTGTTTCCGGATAAGTAGCTTCAATTGCATTACGGTTGCTTAAATTGATAATTGTCAAAACATACTTGGCCTAAAGTCAAACAATCATACATCCTAATATATATTATAAATGTGAAAGTGACATTGTTTGTTTGTTAAACTTAAATTATGTATAAAATTAAATATTTGACCGATCATTATGAAATGCTGCGTACACGTTGCCAGGGGTACAGAATAGGACATAGGGTATTTTTCTGGGAAAAAGAATTTAACAACCTAACCTAACATAACCTGCTTTTACACAAGCGAAGCTGCATGCAAAATCCGGTGTTACATCTTATCGATTTCGCATTTGCCATTAAAATATTCATATAATAGTTTGTATAAATAACCACGTTATCAATTTTTTCACACATGATGGACGTCATACGTTTCTGCTTCCTCTTTGGAGACACAAGCGTATAACTATGTATATAATTTAAGCTACGTAAAATAAAAGAATGTTCAGCTAGGGATATTCTAAACATCCTACAACCACATCACATCGTTTCTAAACATTTACGGTCTCGGTAAAACCTTTTGAGGTCTAGATTCCAGCTTTCATTACGTTAATAGCCCATAAGAGTCCACTAAACATTTTCCGAGTACCCTCGCCGAAAAACGGCTTTAAACGTTGACGGTTAAGCGGTTTACTTTGGGTAATCGTGTTTAAGAGTAATTTGACTTTGATTGGTGCAATCCTTACATGTATCGATATACTGATACTTTTAACTTTTACTATGAAACACGAATTTTGAATGCACGATACCGTACTGGTTTAAATGATAGTCTCGCCACTGCCACTGTGCTATGTGTGGTGAGTTCAATGACCACACGTGACAATAATTTATATGAATTACAAAATGTTGTGCCGAGTCTGGATGTAAAGACAAAAGCTTTGAAATTAAACTACTTTATACTATGGATTTTTTGGTGATGATTACATAATTATTTAAACTATTGTTAAACTTTACTCCTATTTAAATTATTTAAACTATTTAGATTTATGTTTACACTTTCCTCTACATTTCGGTTGCTTTTTAACAGTCATGGTCACGGGGAGAAAGTAGTCTCCTCGTGACCATAAATCAGTTTATTATCATGTATAACATTCGCGTAAACGTAAGACAATATAAAGATAAAAGCTACTACATTTTGTCCCGTTTGAAGATCGAACCTGAGTGTCAATGACGAGGCGACTTAAACCTCTGTGCCATCCACTATAGAACCTTTATACCACCACACATTTAAGATACACGTTATCTATACGATACCGATTCGCAAGGTGATTTCCGGCTTACATCTAACTTTAATGGCTGCAAGTACTTAGCTATCTACTTAATAGTGGTTCGTGGTTAAGCCTTATTGTTGCCGGCTGAAGGTAACCTATTGAAATGCCTCTGGGAGAAGCATTAGCAACGCTTTGTCTGGAGTTCGGTGAAAATTTATCGTAATTATTTTATGTGCGAAGAGATTGTGCTCGATTTTCGGCTAAGGAAAATGTTATTACAATTGCACGGGTCTTGATACTTTTCTTACAGAAACATCTAATAAAACTTAGTCCGACCACTTAACGTGTGCAGGATCCGATCGCTAGTTATCCTAAGCGCAAACTCATTCCGCGGTACCGCATACCACCAGACAGGCCTGCGTGGTACCATTGTATGAATATGTAACATTTTATTAATGTAGGTGGGTCTATCTATCCTGCTGCAGTTGCTATGATACCTATTTGGTGTTCTGACATAAGTTTGCATCGAATCCTGAGGTGAGGGAGATTATCAAGTTGTGCCAACTGTGATTAGTTTTTTCTGAGAGGCCATTCTCGGTAGCTGGAGAAAATCTGGAATAGTGCTCGGTTATAGACTTGCTTCCCTTTCCTATTCGTTACGCGCTCAGGAACAGACAGGAATAACCCTTATAATATTCTTGAACCTATCGTAAAATATTGTAGGGGATCGGGCACCTCTAGGCAGTATGCAGGCGGCACCCGTGATCATTACATAAGAAAAACTAGCTATCGAAGCATGTGTGTACAATAGATCTCTGCTTACCCCCTTGATCATAACATACAAGCATGCATCTATGGGACGACGAGTCCGACTACGTCATGACGGCGATCCTTACTTCGTTGTCTGTCACTCCACAGAGCTCTTATCACATTAACACCATTCCTCACCTCTATCAATGGAACGTAAACTTAAATTAATGGCGAACAAAATTGAGAATTGAATGGCCAGCTCACGATTTATGTTGAAACATTACCGTGAGAGTTGCAGACTAACGGTTACAAAGTACCGAAGCGACAATAGTTCCGCTAACTATGGATAACTTGCATTTGATTTAGGAGTGCAACTTTGGCGTCGTATTTGTGGTGGCTTTTGACTTAATTGGGCTAAGTCGCTTCGTCTGTGTGCGTCCTACGGGAATGTAAGCCGGGATAAAAGTATATTATGTGTTCTCCAAGATGTGGTTTATCGGTGTGCCAAGTTTTATCCTAATACGTTCGACGGTTTAGGGTTGATTGAGTACAGTTAATATTTAATCATCTTCATAAAATTATTGGGAAGAGAGGCACCCACCACGCACCCTCGTATTGCCCACCCTAACTTTTGCAATAGAAAAGAGTTGACGATACCGAACTCCTCTGGATGTGGACAGCCACGCCAAGGGACCCGGGCGTACTCCAACTAGCAGTATATAGTTATTCAATAAATCTTCATAAAATTTCACATTTATTGCTTAACTTCTAGGCATGGCTTCACCTTTGTGGATCTTTTAGACACGCATGCCGGGGAAAATTTACGCGTAAAAGATGCGTATGTCAGTGAAAACATCCTATAGTTTAAAATCCCACGTGAGCTGAGCTAGGGCGAGAGATTTGCCGGTTTTCCGAACATATTGCAAGATTCCGTGCTGCTACAAATTCTTCTTTGCTACCAATACCCAACGATCCTTAAACTCGTGCAGTTAGTCGCTTTCACTACTGCTGCGTCACTGGGGCATTCAGAAACAGCCCAAGATTGAGCGAACCAAATATGTTTAATGATACATAGATCAATGAGAATCTAATGTCTTTACCTGTATTGTTTTTATCACACATATCTAACATGAATGTCCTTGTCAGAAAGGGTTCCCAAAGGGTAAAACTACCCGTCTTATAACAGCAACGTTTAAAGTAACAGGAGGCGACATTGCAGTATAATACCAGACTCCGTACCACTACTAAGAATTTCCTCACATAAAACGGAGCTATAGTTTTACTTGTAGAAATTGCTAGAGAAGAAAATTGTTTTATCCGATATTCAAACTGTCTTAAACTAGCAGAATATTTTCTTAATACACCAAAAACTCATAATTCAGCCAAGTTATTAGACTCGGACACTTTATGTTCTATCAAGGGGAAGGTTTCGAATTAGATCGCGCCATATTACAGTGACGGTTTGCCCCGAGGCCCACATTGACTGGTGCCCCGGTACACTGGGGCCCCGCCATTGCTTTACATCTTCGTTGGGTGAAGTATGCCATAAATATCCCCTCTTTATTACCAGTACTTATATGAAAGGGGCAAAGTTCATTTTATTCGAATTCTGAATTCATTGTGGGCGCGGATTTGAATCGGTATTTTGAATCGAATGTTTGTTCAAATGTTTGTCTACGCTACTCATGTTAAAACTTATATGTAATGGTATGACATTGCGTTTGAGCTTTTTGCCATCGTAAGGTCCCTAATACGGGTCATGAAATGTGAAGGATTGCGTATTCAAGGCGACCAACTCCATGTCCGTCAATATTCGTACTTTTCGTATGGAGAAATCTGCCGAGTTTATATAAAATTATGTAAGTGTTTTGCCGATATATTTCATGCCACTGATATATATATATTTGACGGCGACGTGATTTTTATTTTGTTTACTTATAAGTAGTTAGATTTGTTAGTATTAGTTAAGTTGTATGTTATGATTGTTGTCAGTATGTTTTAAATTTTGGATCTTAAATGTGCTACAATCCTGGTAATACATACAATCTAAACAGGCGTGAATCTATATGTCAATCACGATTAAATCAAACACCAAGCTTTTTAAAAAGCATTAACTTAACATCACGCTACTTTCTGGTAATTTCCTCTAATCGAGCGTAACGAAAACTCAAAAATTAATGTATGTTTTCTACAGCCTCAAACGCGATTCTCACTAACATTTCAATATTTTTTTCCGGCACTTGCTCTCGCAGTCGTCGATCACAGCCTCTGCTGATCCCATTCGAGGCAATCAATCACCCGTCAAGCGTCGCCGAGTGGCGAAAGACTTTAAGGGAGCTTTTGATTCCAAGAACTGAGAAAAATCGTCCGTTTATTTCTAGGTTATTGAGAAAAGTACTGAGTTGTGCAGAAATGAGACCCGTTTTTATTAATCGACCTTCGCTTTGTGACCTTAATTATACTTTCAATGGAATTTAGTGTGATTTCTGAATGTTTGCTTCGTATGCTGAAATTACCGCTTCGGTTGATGAATGTGGCAAAATGTTCAAGTCACGACAGTCTACTAGATTGCGCTTGCAGTTATAAGGTTTTTGATTCAGTTTCCACTTATTGCACTATTGACATAAACCTACACCTAACCTGAACATTTGATTTAACTGGGTGGGTTAACAATAATACTCTTCATTGGTAAACTTAATAAAAATTAAAAGTACTCAAAAAATTGCTGTAGTTTTGCCGTGTTAGGCAGATACTACTGATATTCACATCTATAGGTATAACCTACACTCGAATCCAGAACCATATTTATTTATTTATTTTATTTTATTTTATTTATTTATTGCACATCTATTTTTGAAGTCAGATAATAAAATAATACAATGCCAATGAACAAAAACATTTTTTGATTCGGTTTTCACCTAACTCGACGTCAAGTTTTACCATTAAGATAAGCCGTGATAATGGTAAAAGTTTTCCATGTAAACAGTCACGGAGTATTTCAGAGACATGGGGGAATGTAATGCCATAAATTTTGACACAGACACGAACAGGTGTACTTTGGCAAAAACGTTTCTTATAGGAGAGTAATAAGAACCCTATGTACATAGTAAGCTACTGAGCAATGTAAGGCTGCATATGAGAATTACCTAACAGTAAGCGGTAGTGAATGCGACTGCTGTACACGAAGTATTGGGTTCAATTCCCAATTGTGTTTTCTTAATAGTAACACGTAGTCTGAAACGACTATGTTCTTTAATTTTTAATTATTGTTCAAATCTTTGCGTATATTCAAGTTAAGCTTACGTAGCTTAAAACAACAAGTAAATTACGTAAATCGGTTATCAAAAATTTCATGCATAATCTCTAAGGCTATATTCCGGAGAGGTTAGGCAGAGGTGTGATTACTATAACTATAATAAGTAATTACAGTATTATATCTATATTTCACAATCCTATGGTTTTTGTATCCATATGAAACAAGGCGACTGACTCTACTGTCTGTATTACAAGCACAAAATAATTTTTACTAATTATCCGGATATTTTATCAATTTTCTTTCCTTTTTTAATTAATTTACTTCGTAAAGACTTCCGACTGAAATGCGTTAGGAAAATCACAAAGAATTTGAACAATTTAATTATGTAGCAAGTATTATTGGTTCTGCATCCAAGTTTTTAATTGGCAGTCGTTTGACTATACAGATGGATGGTTTGGTTCACGGAGAGAACGGTAATATTGCTTTCTATAATCACATAATATATGGATTCTAGTTTATTTTCCAGTCGAATGAGCAGATACTATGAATTTACAATTACTATGAATCTGTATATCTCTCTTGTTGCATTGAAAAACACATGTAGTAATTTCGTATATACATAATTATATTATATTTATATTTAGACCGAATTATTCATTCTAGAAAATTTTTGACATTGATAATAATATAACTGTATAATAATTAATAATATAATCTGTGGAACTAAATTGGGTACCAATTATTATGCCCACGTGGTTTGTTTGTCGTATCTTTCGTAGTCAAAAATTATCTATATATTTAAGTCACAAAGTTAGTTTAATGAAGTTACTGAATTATCATTCATATTAGTTGCTAGGCTCATATAAATGTAAATGCAATAACATCAGTAGACTCACAGCACTTTAAAAGGTTTTTTAAACCGCAATATGTATGCAGTTGAATTTAAACAGTATATGTTATTATAACAGATATGATAAGAAATATATTCTAACTAACATTGTAAATGCGAATGTGTGTTTGTTTGTTTGTTACGCTTTCACGGCTTAGGTACTCGACGTATCGTTATGAAATTCCGGATACACGTTGTCAGGAGTACAGAAAAGGACATATTGCCACATATAGCGCCACATATAAAAGTTATACCGTTTACCCAGAAAAATAATTTTGTTCCCGAGGGTTAACGCGAGCGAAGCCGCGGGCAAGATCTAGTAAATTATAAATAAATAAGGAAAAGCTAAGGCCAAGACTCTGAAAACATGCTTCTTTCAGTATCATGTGTAACCATAAAATCGGTTGTATACATACAATCTTCAAACTTGGAGATACTGATGTGACAATTGATGTGTTATGGTGCCAACTCTCACTTGACCAGTTGCTATAAGTTGGTATCGCGCTATTCTATTATGTTATGGAACTGGTGAATATGGTGGTTGACACTGACTCTGACTTATCCGGTTTTTAAAACAATATGATTATCAACAAAACACGATCCTAAAATATGACCACCGGTTACAGTCACGCACTTTATAACTAGTTCCAGACACCGACCCTGAGTTTATTATGTAAAATTGTTTCCCTCATTTCCTCGCCAAGTAAGAATATAAACAAAAAATGTAATTTAAGGTATGAATATTGGAGCAGTATTGCAGTCGGTTGCAGGGTGTACATAATGGAGAAGATTGAGAGTAGAGAAGCTTCCTTGCTGGACGTGCCTAACTGTTGTATTCACAGCACTATAAAAATATAACAACTATAAAATGTAGCAATCTGGAGAAAGCTCACGTTGCTAGCGAAAATTAATTGGTAAGCTTTGTGTTTTTTTTACCATCTCATAGTATTTTTCGGTATCTTTATTGACCATACTCGCTACTGACTGCTTTAGCGGTAGTGAACATGCCTGCTGTGTATGAGGTTTTGAGTTCGAACGTCAAGTCGGCCATAACGTGTAATTTTGTAGCTGTCACGAAATGTTTAGTAGAAGAGAGAGTGTTACTCCTATTTGTTTTCTTCTGTACGGATCAAACTTACACTGGGGAATTGGCGGGGTGACTGAATATGAGTTTAGATTTTTAAGACACGCCGTTTAGATAAACTTCTAAATAAACTATGTAGTGATGCCTCGTTGGTCCAGTAGTAGCGTATACGACTGCGGATCATGAGGTCTCGGGTTCGATTCCCGGGTCGGGGTTGGAAAACGTTACTAATATTTTCCGTCAAGAATTTCTTAGTAGCAACTTATTAAGAATTTCTGTCAAGAAGTTCTTAATAATTAGCCCGGAGTTAGGAAGTTGGCGGTGGTTCACTTACGTGCGTCGGAAAGCACGTTAAACAGTGCATCCCGGCTGCCATGAACATCTATGGCAGTCGTTATTGGGAAGTCAGCACCATCAAATATCCTGATGACGAATGATGTTATCCTTCTGGATTACGGAGGTCAGATGGCAGTCGCGCCGTGTAAAAACTGATATTCAGCTAAGTCTCGTTAGACCAGAAATAAGCGGACCCTGGCATAAGCTGGGATTAATAATCGCTAGAAAGAAGAGTCATGCTACAAAACTACAAAATAATTGGCACCTCATATTCTGTCTAGAAAAGGAAAATTTTATCTTCGCCTAACGCGACAGGTCCCAATACCGTAATCCACAGTCTACTTATGCGATCAAAAGCCTAGTTGACGGTTTTGGCGCAAAGCCTTCCTATTTCGCAAATATCGAGATATTTTGTGCGGCATAGCGACAACACAAGTGAATGGATATGGCGTACGTTTTTTGGGTTCTGTAACTACTCTGTCGCCAACAATATATTACAATATAGTTAAATCAGCAATGAGCTATCTGTAATCGGTTTAACTGTTCGTTTTAATAAAATTAATCCTTTACAAATACTTGGCGAAGCAAAGCTTGTCAGTTATTTTCGATGTTAGAATTTTTGTTACTCAAACACACGTAAATCGGTGAACGTATTTGAATGAAACTTAGTACACAGATAGAACATCCTGATTCCTGGTCATATACGATATTTCCTCTACATGCTTTCCTGCAGGATCCACCTGCACAGATGCCATAGCAATCCAAACGGTCGTCTAACCTAACCTACCATGGCACTGAGTATTTACGTATCGACTGCCACACGAGACGATTATCTGTGTGATTTATTAATGATTTTTATGAGTGGGTGTACTTTGTGTCCGTTTAAATGTATGTTTATAAAGTCCCAGGCGAGACAGATCTTGAGAAATGTCATGTAAGCAAAAGCTAGTAAAATCTTATGTCGACATTAAATGAAGGTCAGCTGTGCAACAATATCACACGCGCTCAGCATTTGTTTGCCTCTTCTCTTGTCTTCTGGGTTCCGTGGTTCGGACGAGCGACTTAAAAGTAGCCTAAGTGATATTTATTGGCTGTACGATTTCTATCATAAATGTTTTAGCCGAAGTATAAAGTTGAAACTTTCAACGTTGTTCGTTCGATAATAAATCTTTATAACGCTCATGGATAGTATTTGTTTTTATAAGAAGTATATGCTGCGAATTTAAATTAGACCAGTTTTTGTCCGTTACTTCTCTCGCGGTATTGTAGGTTATGTAAGATGAATGGAACCTTAGGTCCTTCTCTGTAGTCCTGACGACGTGTGTGCGAAATTTCATGATGATCGGTCGAGTACTTACGGCGTGAAAGCGTAGACAAATAAACTCACATTCGCATTTATAATATTAGTTAGGATACTATGTATGAGGAATGTTATAAAAGTGAATGAAGCCAGAGAAGTGTGTCAGGATCGTAGCAAATGGAAATCCGTAGTCTCTGCCTACCCCTCTGGGAAACAGGCGTGAATCTATGTATGTATGTACTAACTAATAATATAATGCAACATAATAATTCTATTTGTAATCTTTAAAATACAATGTTTCTATGCACTGGGACTAGGTCTAGGTATGTTTTAGGTTGTAAGGAGCTATATATAGCAGGTTTATTATAGCCTCTTTAGGGCATAACAGTAGTTGCCGTACCTCAGCGAACTGTTATTTGGTATGTCTTTAGAAATAGCCTAACAACTCTTTGCCTAACCCGAGCATTAGACTCTTAATTTAACTAATGGCAAAAAAATGCCCATACATCGCATAAAATATTAAAGAATGACTTGAAAATACGTGACGCCAATCCTTAACGCGTTAAGCAGCAGGATAGCCAAAAAGCACAACCCACAACCTTACGATTACGAGTAATTCGCTGACATGCTCTTACGCCACTAGATTGACAATGAATTTATTTGTATTATTTGAAGTAACTTTAATAATAACGTGAATTTGAGTAATCCTATAGTAATAAGTAGCGAACAAGATGGACTTATTGTCAATCTTCTAATACATTATTGAACACTAACCAGTAACTTTGATGTTCATAAATGTTACTTTCTGGACTAAATGAATAAATGATAAATGTTTTTAGACTTTCGCGATTTGTACACGTACTTAATATAATGCTAGGTTACGGGTCTTACTCGCGATAAAGTAGTTAAAAGGTAATAAATACCTATTCATTTCAAATACTTTAAATCAAGACCCGTTACCAAGCATTATATTAAGATGAATAAATGATTTTTACCTTTGATACCTGGAGGTACGCTTCTGAATAATAATTAATTATGTAATTTATAGTACTTGCTGCTTCTTGGGTCCATCTCTCTGTATAAAGGTGTCAAAGGAAAATTTGCATGATCACTGTCGCCATTTAGACCTTTAAGATTACAGGGCAAGATCCTTCAGGCATTGAGTGATGAATTATAATATACCTAAATACTTGGCGATAAAGTTGAAATTTGTATAACAGTTGTTATCATACCGACATGCAAGAAAGAGAGTTCTGGAATTTTGAAGCTTAGAGGTCCATGTTGTTATTTTGAGGGTAGGAAACTAATAGGCATTTGATGGTAAGAGTTTACGTCGCACACATTGAAAGGATTACAAGGAAATTCTGTAAACAAAGAGTGAGAGGGTCTTTACTCCAGTAGCATAAGTAGGTCCAGTGTACGATTACCAGTTCGTCGATCGCCTCGTGGGTCTTGTGGCATTAGTTTGTGGCCTAGCAGCCAGTCGTGAGGTACAGAGTTTGAGTCCGAGCCGAGTACTGTCTGTCTATCTGTGCAGTTACTCATAATTTGGTAATAGCAAAATCTAAAACTTTTCTGTTGAGTCCAGAAACTAACATGGCTCTTAAGGATGAGCATAAGCAAGTTAAAGCACTTGCGGATTCAGTGCAACGAGAAAAGAACCAATACAGGCATCCCGTGCAAGTAACTCTTATAATTAACTCGCGCGAGTAACTAACGCATGCAGCCAGCACCAGCTTCTTGCTTTAAATATAAGGTCCTTTATACCACGATATAATATATCCTTAATACAGCGATAGCCTAGAGGAAAACCGTTGGACTGCAACGCAGAGATCTCGATCCCAACGCGGCATGCCTCTTGTCTTTTCGATGTGATGTGCGTATTAATTAGTTAATTATCGCTTACTTTAACGGTGAAGGAAAACATCGATAGGAAATCTGCATGTTTGAGAATTCTCCATAATGTTCTAGGTGATATGTGAAGTCTGAACCCGCACTGCGCCATTGTGGTGGACTCATACAGAAAAAGGCATGGGCCTTGTTCCCTGTAATAAACTGTTTATTACATGGCTGATATTATATACCACCAAACGAATGAGACTAATCCCCAAATTTTACATCGTTACACAATTTGGAACTACATAAGTAAGTAGGATGCTCACTTTCATACAAAATTCTGTTTACTTTTAAGAAACTTCCACGAAGAACTTATTTCTCAGAATATTTAACTTAAACATCCTAACCAAACATTATACCTGCTTAAAAACTTACATTTACTTAAAAAGTATGACGTAAATGTAATAAGTTATTATACATATGTGTTGTTGGATGAGATATTTAGGAGTAGACTTAAGCAAATGTTTTATGACTAGATCAAAAACGTTGGAAATTGACTGCACGGGTATCGAAGTGGTTTAGGTGATCGCTTTGCCACTGCTACTGCGGCAATTGCCGTGGGATAAATCCCGGCACGAGTCAAAAAAATCTGGGTGCTCTTTGTGTTCGTTATTTGATTGTTTATAAAGCCCCCAGTGACACAGGAATTATACCTAGAGCGAATAATCCCTTCTTTACAAAATACGGTTTATATCGCGCCAAATCCGTATACAGTAGTTGAATTTTAATATGTAATATTCACTTATACTTAAGACAATATTATTCTTGAGAAAAGCTAGGTTAAGATTATCCTAAGCCAGTGAGCTTGCATGATGAATGTAATGAGAGTAAAGGAAGGAAATAAGTAAAGAAAATATTTAGCAAGTGGCAACCCCAGAGGATTGGCAGACTTTAATAAAATATTGCAATATTTTCCAGAACAAATAGGCGTGAATCTATAATAATATTGTATATTTCTCTCAAAAAGTTAAGTACATGTACACATGTGAAAATCAAAATCAGAAATAAATTTATTCAAGTTAGGTTACAAGGTAACACTTATGAATGTCAAAGTTACACTAAATTTTCTGTGAATTTACATTTACTGCCACGTTCAGCAAAGCAAGGGTGTAGGGCTCATGAGAAGAACGGGCAAGAAACTCATGGCCACTCTTTTTAATCGCCAAGTTTACAATAATGTGTATATATCATGTGTTGTTGATTCCTTTCTTTCTTTCCTTTCTTTTAGCTATACTAACACTGTAATTATTATCAAAAGCCGAGAAAGTGCTACATAGCACCTCCTGGCTTTAAATGCGCAGGCAGAGGTGTGCTTTCCGGCTTGTTAAAAGACAGCTGACGGAAAATGAAGATGGGCTTTTATTTATTGTTTCAGTCTAAAGTAAACAAGCATTGATTACTGGAAAAAGGTGCTTGCTTGCTTCCATTCTATAGTGTAATAAATTGCATCTTCGTCTAGGTATATTTATAAATAAATGCCTTATTATAATAGCGCCCGTATTAGGGCCTGTTGCCTTCTTCTAGATATATTTGCAGACACTGCGTTGCTACTGAAATGTATTGATGACTAATGACTAATAATAAGCAAGACAAATCGGTCTGGACTTTAACTACTTGATGTCAATCGGTAGTCTCTGCTTACCCCTTCGCGAAACAGGCGCGTGTATATGTATGTGTAATTCTTCTGAAAATTTTCATTCAATAATATCTATTAACACTTTGTCCGACCGATGAATCGAACTTCCTACCTCACGGTCGGCTGCATATTACCCTTATACCACAAGACCACTGAAGCATCCAATAGTTTTAATTATAACCAGAGTATAAATGAAAGCCGGGCAGCGAAATTGCACGGTTCAAATTAATAACCTCGTCCGGTCATCGGTCCGGCTCACACACCACCATTGGCAATTTGTGGTTTATTTCACCGGCAGGTATTCCGATTAATCCCAAAGGTTTAATAGCATAAAACGTCAAAAACGTCGCGAGGCAACGTGTATGACTTACTAGATTATGCCCACGGTTTCGCTCGCGTAAATGTAGATTAGGTTGGCAACATTACCTTAATCTGGATGAAAGGTACCCTATTATTTTACCCCGACAACGCGTATGCGTAAATTCATGATGATCGGCCGTTAGTAGTTAAGGCGTGAAAGAACAAATAAACAATCGAACAAACTCACATTCGCATTTATAATATAAGTTAGGATATGCATACACGCACGTACTCATACTCGTATAAGTGTTGTGATGTATTGCAATTTTCAGTAGTAGAAAAGTAGGAAGCATTAAGCTCATTCTCTATTACGTGGGACCTTAAATAGATGACAAAAATGTGAATATTACTGTTGAAAAGCATATATGTATTAGAAAGGCGAGGCTAGTCTAATATATATATGCTTTTTAACAGTAAAATTCATGTTGTTGTCTCTATGTTCCTCAATTTCACTTGCGATCAGTAGCAAGAAATTACGCAGCCATATCATTTGATCAATCTGCCCTACGTCTAAGACATGAAACATGATTACAACAGTCAGTAAGTGCAAACTGGCCACTGGACCCAAAGTCAGTCTGTAAGTGATCTTAAGTGAATGTAAGAGGCATACGTTTCAATACGTGTAATGCCGTAACGAAATCTGAGCGTGCCTTAGGAATGAAAATAGAAAACGTGCTCAGAAATACTACGTGGTGTAACAAATAATCACACTTATAGAAATATTCTGAAGATATTCTTGCGATGAACAACTGGCCTGACTTGGAATAACTCGGCTTTAGGCCTTTACAGCCTAGGAGCTAGTGAGTCAAAAAGCAAAAAGTTAAGATAGAGCTTTTAAAAGCTTATTTGTCGACAGACGCTTATAAATGTGAATTTGTACGACAATATATTTGTTATGATTGCACCAAGATAATATGTAAAATAAAAATACTGAGATAAATATAAGAGCCATAAAAAGTTTAACAGTGCTTGACATCTCTTACGTAAAAAAATAACGCTTTGAAATATACATAATATGTATATCTTAATTCCTTCTTAAATATCACATATTATTATCTCATATATATGTACATAAATACATAATTGAAATACAACAACTACGTGTTATTATAACGAACATATAATGATGCAACTGTTATTAAATATTTAATTATTATTATCTAATCATATTCCTACAATTTCTTCTTTATAGTATGAATATATCAACTCTCTACTCTGTTATTCCACATTTAATCATCATTCGAAAATATGATTCCAGTAGAATATATTTTTCATATATAAGTTCATTCACTACAATACTTATCTCACACAATACAATTGTCCTAAATAATAGTTTAATACCAAGATACAAAACATTTTTGGCCGCGAGCTCTTGGTCTATTACGTCATATTCGCTCGCCCCGTCGCAATGCTACGGTCGAGCTCCGGCCGCGTAGCAGTGGCTACGAGCGCGTCGGTAGCGCTGGCTGAACGCTACGAAACGCTACGTGTGCGTAGCGAGTCGACGACGTTAGTCAACTTGTTTGTTAGACGTTAGAGAAGTTGTTTGTAGTTTCAGTGACGTTTACAGTTTGTTTGTAAATTTTATTTTAGTGTACTTGATGTGCGTGTGAGACGAATATATTTATTTACAAAGGATCTTATTTATAGACAAATATTTTTTGTTGTGTCTTGGATTTTCATTTATATGATTATCTTGTAATTTAATTTATGTTGAAATAAAACTAAAATAATTTTTACTACATTTATGTGGGTCATATATATATATTTTTTAAAATAATGTTGTAAAGTGTGACCGAGTTTTAAATAGGGCCAAAAAGAGAGTGTGGTGTTTCTATATGTTGATGATGTGAGGTGCTATGGGTGAGGGCCCAGCGCCGGGGGTGTTCTTCACGGGGGGTGACAACGGCAACGGGTACCGGCTGTCGGCTCAGGGCCTCAGGACGCTGCAGAGCTTCCTGAGGGAACATGGCGCTGACTGCGTCAGGCAGTTCATGCAGGTACCCAACACATATTAAAAAACATCGGCGTAGATAAAGGAATTGTACAGACATGTTGACAGATTCTTATAGATTTTTAACGTAGACTAGCTCTCTCAATCGCCAAGCTAATAGTATAATAATGAAATTAGCCCTGTTTACGAACAGTCCCTCTGCTAGGCATAGACCTCTCCTTAGTATAGAAAGGCTTAGGACACAACATTCCTCGCTGATCCAATAGCCTTTCTGTTATTAATCATAGGTTGTGGCAACCGCTGATAGTTAACTAAAATGGCAGTATTTAGAAAATAACCATTCATAAGCAGCGATTAGTCTAGAGGAAAGTTGAGTCGTTGGACTGCCACGTAGAAGTCTTGAGTTGGATTCTTAGACACGTTACTCTGAATATTTGAAGTAATGCGCGTATTAAATAATACATTATCGCTCACTTTGGTGAAGAAAAACATCGTGTTGAAACCAGCATGTCTGGGCGTCCTCCCAAACGCTGGCCCAGTATGCCAACCCGCACTGGGCCAGAGCGGTGGACTGTGCCTAAACTTTCTCATAACGAGAAGAGCTTCCGATCCACCGGTGGAACAGCTTACAAACGAGGTTGCTTATTATAACATAATTGGGCATCGTCCTTATTTTTGAGATAAAACCCACATTCACTAGTTCTATAGCAAAAAACTTAAAATGTTTAAATAGCAGACACAACTATCAAACCCACGATATTCAGCGCTTTGATTGCGTCTAAGTAAACATTGAAACCACTTTCACTCACTCACTATCTTCCCGTCAATTGTATCAAGAGCTCTTGTTATAAATATGAGGAAATAATCTATATCCTGTTTCCTGCAAGTGATTCTAATAGGTTGGTTTAAGGATCAAAGATCCAAGTATTTTATTGAATATAATATGACAATAAATATATGAGAAAGATCGACGTCGAATGAGCGAATCTAATATCCCGCTCTTGTGACTTTATATTAATTGTTTTTTTAATATTCCAAGCTATGCAGAGAATTAGTGGACTTCTTGTCTATTGTACTGAAAGAGCGGGGATTACTATGTTTAAGATTAAGGAACTTGCGAATAGTACATCTGGTGTTGCAAGTCTGACGGTTTATAGGTATGAAGACATTCCCACCGGAGTTTGGAGTGTTGTGGATTCGATCCCCACGCGAGTAAAGAATTGTGTAACCCGCAAATAGTTGTTTCTGGTCTAGATATTATTTGTGTTCGTTGTTTCAATATTATTAATGTTCCTCGCAACACAGGGTTTACATCAAATGCGTTGTCTTTAACTTGACCTGCGATTGAGGAGTCGTGTTTTCAAATCTCAACCTTTATACTACCGACATGGACTCAGTTGTCGATTGTCTGCCTCGATGGCGTAGTGGTTAGTGTAACCGACTGCCACGTCTGAGGTCGCGCGTTCGACTCCCGTACAAGTCAAACATTTGTGTGCATGAACCATGTTCATGTTTGTCTTGGTCTGGGTATGTATGTATTTACAAAAAAAAGTATATATGTATGTATGTTTATACATTGTCTAGTACCCATAGTACAAGCTCTGCTTAGTTTGGACTAGATGGTGATGTGTGTATGTGGTAGAATATTACATTAGTTATCAGAGCTCTATCGACGTGAACGCAGTACTAACACAAGCATAGCTTAGCTGGAGAGATTAACAAGAATTCATATCCTTGACAAAAAGTTATGTTTTCATGGCGTGTAACACGTCTCTGTCTACCCCCTTATAAAACTACAGCCATGATAATATACACCAGATTTAATTATATCTAATAAGATATAATTGGCATATGCTCACCCATACTAATGAAAGTTTTAAGGTCACACCCCGTATTACTAGGCCTAATTGAATGTTCTCTCAACGCTTTTGTTTCTATAATGAGAAAACCTAATGAACCAAGGCTAGACTCTAATTTTAGGCAAATATTATTACGTAAATTTGAATTTTGTAACACATATGCCATTTAGTGATATATTTTTTTTAAAGACATCTCCCGCTCTATTTAGAACTACATGTGCTGGGGCTTAAGATCACTATTATACGGTACAGCCGATCAGACTGCGTACCAATAAGATTGGCTCACCACTCATATCTTTTCAGAACTATTAAAACTTGGAATTCTTTGACGAAACAGGTGCTTCCTTCTTTTTTCGATCTTGGCTCCTTCAAGCGGGGCTTGAAAAAGCATCTTCTTAGGCTGGTTAGACTTCGGTACCACTTGATGTGAGGCCGTGGTGTGAAGGAGCTGCTTGTGGACTACACGACTGCTTAGTATCAGGCAGAGTGTCTTAATTATGACAAGTATATAAAAAAACTTGA
The DNA here is from genome assembly GCA_963675205.1 of Catocala nupta. Classification (NCBI taxonomy): domain Eukaryota; kingdom Metazoa; phylum Arthropoda; class Insecta; order Lepidoptera; family Erebidae; genus Catocala; species Catocala nupta. Next base: position 28,598,500 of record OY776093.1, read on the forward strand.
GTCGCGGAAATTAAAACACACCCAAACTTAGAACAACTATATTTTGTAGATCACGCGGATTTTTGTCTCTTGTGGGAATCGAACTCACTAAATAGGAAATGCATCAATTTTAAAGTAAAAATATTTTTTATTTGTTTTCAACCAATTTTGAAAATTCTGTCACTATTAGAAAGATATATTATCACCGAACATAGGCTATATTTTATTTTAAAAAAGGTCCTGTTACTAACATAACCTAACCTACTTTGACGCGAGCGAAGCCAAGGTCGAAAGCTAGATTATAATAAAATGTGACTACTGTGCATGAAGTCTCGAAATTGATTCCCGTGTCGAGCAATGGGTTATTGACCTGTCAGAAGCAGCACGGGAGTCTGTAACGTTGCCTGGTAGACGACAATAGGCGCGACCTTATCACCTAGAACTTAGGCGAAGTGTCTGTATAGCCGGCAATACATGTTGCCCAACGTTGCCGAGTGACAGCAAATATCAACGTATAGAAATCGTATTTGCTTTACCTTGCCAATGCTTGGTATCACTCGCCTAACTGGCTGAGTGAAGGCAAGCGCCAACGTGTATAGAGCTTATAACAAATCGTTGCCTGTGTATATGGACGTGAGAGTATTCCAGGCTCGAAATAATACTTTTCGATATGTATCATCATCTAAAAATTAATCATATCACTGCTTATGCTGCCATTTAAATATATATTGCTTTATAATTCGCCCGCTACTATATCCGCATGGACTAGAGTTAGTTAAGTCTAGTCCATTTAATTTACATAAATCACTCTATTGTACATATCGGTTTTACTCCACGGAATTTGATGATTTGGCTTAGATTTTAAATTAAACTAGTGGTCGTCCAGTGGTTCTACAGCGTGTAACGAAAAGGAGTGGTCATATTTAAACGCAGTGATATATATTTGATAAATAACCTATGTGCCCTATACGCGGATCAAAAAATAAATTTTAAATTGTATGACAATTTATTTATATTTTATTTAAACATCGAAACAAACGCGTTATATCACTATTCAAATAGCGCATGGTTATTTTCGGGATCACAGAGATCACTGGAGTCAGCTGTATGTGTTGTTTAATTATCGACTAGAATATGTGATATTGATAAGTCGATAAAAAGAAAATGCTATATCTTAGTGAAAATAATGTATATGGATTAGGTTGTCGCGGTTTTCTTTCTTTTATTGTACTGTGGCTATATTATGTGATATTTAAATAAGACCACACCTTTCAGTTACACGCTTAATACACGTCCATGCTAAAAAAGTTGTTCCGAGTCAGGGTATTCTTTGTTTAAATGCTTGTTAGATACCTCGCGTTACAAGACTTACCGAGTAATGCGGGAGTTGTCTTTTTAAATTTAAAAAAACCTTCCTTGTCTGTTCAGTAATGTCATCAGATTGCGGTCACACATGTCCCAAGTTTGGTTTCGTAATGTTTAAGCGATACACCAATGTACGTTACCAAAACCTTTTGCGTATAAACTGGCATGATACTATCTTAACAGCTTTTTACAATACTGCGTATCCTTCTTTCCTACCCATGCGAAGTCGCGGGCATGAACTAGTGAAAAGGTCTGACATATAAAAATAAAATTATATTTTATTACCGACAGACCGCGCGTTGTCGGCGCTTATGTATTCGTATTAATAGTACCTCGTATAATTTAAGTGCTTACCGTTAAGCGATGGGTCTCGATATTTGGTGAAACTCATACTTCATATATTTTTGCCCTATATGGCATGCGAATAAGCTGCTATAGCCTAGTGGAGTAACACTATCATACAAGGTCTCTAGTTCCATCCCAAGCATGCATGTGCATCTGATATTTCATCATTATGTTCGTATTAAATCGATTCCTAATGATCTCTCGTTTAAGCAATAAAGAATAGTTGTCGTGTATATGTTTAAAATTTCTCAATACGTATTATTGTTGGAGATGTGTGAAATCTGCCAACCCGCAGTGGACCAGCAAACTCTTGGTGTGCTACGAGCAAACTCTTTGAGTACTGAGAAGCAAACCATACCCAGCTAAGGAATAATTTATAAACGGAGCCAATGTTGTATTATGTAGTTTTATAAGATTTTATTTTTCTAAAAAGGACGTCTGCTCATTTGTGTTACAAATTACAACTTAGTATTCTTGTTTAACCTTCCAGCTAAGCTAGAATGCTTGTGCCATGGGAGGAATCACGTAGTTTTTTATATGGGTGGGATTTAAACAAACAATGTTTCTGTCGCTAGTCATTTTAGAAATAGGCCTAAAGCACCTGCTGTTCTTAGACCTAATTCTTCGTAGCAATACGTAGCAGCAGCAATACTTTCAGTTTCAGTTATTTATTTCATAAACAAAAAATAAATTCGTGTCGAAATATAATAACTTAATATTACTATCGTGATTACACTTTACCAAAAAGAAGGATACATAAATGTAAATTTTCATTAATTATAAATAATGTACTACAGCGAGACATAAATACATAAATGTAAAATTTTCTCAATGTCAAAATAAACATTATTATTATATTAAAAATATTATCATTGATATAATAAATTATAGCAAAACATTCTAAAATTAATCATACATACATAGATTTCCCTGGTAGGCAGGGACTACGGATTTCCATTTGCTCTGACACACTCCTCTGGCTTCATTCATTTTCATCACATTCCTCATACACGCTCGCCGGTTTAAGGTGCTCTTAACCTGGCCTTTATCCAGAACGTCTCCGGTATTAATTATTTACCAATTATTTTCTTTTTTATACTTACAATAAAATATAGAAGTAGTTAAGTTCTGCCTACCCTTTCGGATCGATAGGAACTTTATCATATGTGTATATTACATTCGTGGGTATCGATCGTCGGTTGTTTGCTTAGCGTGTGTGACATTACAGCTATCTGTGTACACAGTTCTGTACATCGATATTTTAATGTACCGGTCCGTTTAATGGCGATTTGTTTCAAATTAATAAATTTTAGTAAGTTTCCTACAAGGCAGCTGCCTAGTAGATCTCCGTGGAATAAATTAGAGCGGAGCTGAGACTGTTGATCTTAAGGACTGCAGTTGATCCTGTGGTATAAATTATTGCGATCGTGAGGTCGCGGGTTTGGTTCTAGGGTCAGGCAAAATGTTGTAAGTTTTACTGATACGAAATGTGCAAACAATTCTTGGACACGTCAATTACATAAAGATATATTAATAAAAATAGAACAATGAAAAGGAAATAAAAAATGTGCATTGGAAATAGCCTGTTCGAGGAGTATTCATGAGAAGAAGCAGGCAAGAAACTCATGTCCACTCTTTTCAATGGCCAAATGTTTATTAACAATACGAATCTTATTTTTCTTATTGCTGTGTGTAGTACCGATTGTTTATAGTAATGAGATTTTAAAAGTACATGAATGTTTGGTGAATCTAAGATACATACCTACTAATAACAACGAAAGTAATAGTCACAGCAACTCACATTCACAATTGATTTAAAAGATATGATATGAATGAATGATAAGAAATAGCCTGTGAGTGAACGCAACTCAATCCCAAGCATTTTTATCTTCCATATATTCAGTGACTGAGTAATAAACCTTTTGAATATCGTTTACGTTTTATAACTGTTTTAAATTTAGTAGCGGTGCAGGCTCTATTGGTACATTGGACGTAAAGACATGACTTGTAAAATTTGGGTCTAATTTATTTGTCTATAACACAGTTTAAAAATGAAACCTGGTAGATAGCAATAAGTTCTATGGTAGGTAGGATGTATTATATCTTAAATAACTAGCGAAAAGTAATAATGTAATACACATTAATTTACCCTTCGAACCTATATGTATACGTAATGCTATGTTATACAACCGATGGTAGCTATTCTTTTCGTAAATGGTCATCCATCCACTTCTCGACCTCAATTACATTGCTTAACCTCGTGCGATCATTCTTCTGTCATAGTCATCCAAATACTAGTCTTTATTTATATTCACGCTTCGAACATTAACTATCCAGGACTTAAATACGGCTTATTTAATAAGACATTAACATTTCAGGAAAGCTGTACTTAAACCTTCAGAAGCGCTCCTCTAGATCTGTTTAATATATACTTAGTGACTCACTTTTAAAGTTAGGCTGTGAGCATTGAAGAGCAGAGCGTATAACGGGGCAGTTTAATGAGCGTCTGATTTATACTGACTCGCTGGTCTTTGAGTATAAGATAAAGCTCATCTTAAGGTCGTTTCCAGATAAGAATGTGCATTTTGGTTTTCCGATAGGCAAGCAGTACAATATCTGATAATATGCAAGATAATGGAATAGACTGCATCGATACCGTAGTGTAGTAGCTTAAGTGGTCATCTCGCCATTGCCTCTGCGCCAAGTGTTGTGACTTATAGACCATCAGTGAGTTGAGCCATCGACTGGTGTGTTACCTTATGTGCATGTGAGTAGGTACTCCTATTTTGCCATGCCTATAAGTCATAGCACACATATCAACTCGGAAAGGGATCGTCACCGTATCGTCTTTCGCCTAGCCGTCAAACGGGTGTCAACCTAACGTAACCAAAGCGGATCAACAGCTCCGGTACGTCGACGCGGCTACGGCTAGGCGACGCCGCGCTCACATAAATCATATTAATATGGATATTTTGTCACTTCTTCAATGATCCCTTTCATCGTTATTTTTTATTTGAAATCTAACCAACACATTCAATAAAATACGCGCGCAACACGACTGTTAGTTTTGTGAATGACAGCACGTTCGGCAATAGTAGTGCACTGAGAGATGTAAGCGCGGGGACGACGAGCCGTAAGCGCGTGGACTGCAAGCTTGTCCCGAGACGAGGCGATTACGTTACGATGCCGATTAGTGTGCGTTGCAGTAGCGAGTTTCATACATAGAATACTGCACGGCTCGAGTTGATACGGTGACGATCCGTTTCCGAGTTGATATGTGTGCTATGACCTTAATGCTGGAGGCTAACTTTTCAATTTTCTACTCTATGTTTTTTTAATTTTAATGTCAAGCATTATAATTTTGTGTTCAATTCAGTAGTAGGCAAATACTATAATGGTTGCAGCTCCATACAAATGTTATTAGTAAAAATGGCGATTAAAATGAATGGCTGTGAGTTTCTTGACCGTTCTTCTCATTAGTTTTATGCCTTTGCTGAACTTGGCAAGAGTAAACTTGACGTTCATAAATGTCATATATGTATATATATGTTCATAAATTAGTTAAGATATTTTGATTTTGATTCACCAACTGCAAAGACAAAATCTTCCCGCTTTCCGCTCCACACCAAGTTTTAGTCTTACTAAGTCGTTCAGAGTTAGTCCTGGCTGCCGTCTTACATCATTCGTCTTACACGCTAAGTTCTGAATTATTATTTAAATAGGATTTTGCTGAGTGTCTCGTCGTGATCCTAGGAAGCATCTCTTAGATTTTTGCTTATTTTAAGTACTAGCAGTTACCAAAACTTCGTATGCTTATTTTTTAATAGGCTAACCTCTGCCTAAGGACTTTATAAATCAAACTTTCTGTCCCAGCTTTCAGATTTTCTCCGTGTGATTTACATATGACAATTTTTTTTAAACAGATATTGTTTGTATAATGTATGTACGCCTTCTTCAGAAAAATAACTACATATAAACTTGTTTACGTCGTACAGATTAATTCTCGTTCATATAACCTAAATTTGAATTTTTATTAAGACATTTTACCAATAATACTTCTGATCCTAAACAAACTTACGGATTGGCTTGTGATAAATGGTTATAATAGCTATATGGACCTAACCTAAGCCCTCTCGATCGCAAGTGCAATGCCACATATATTCAGTTTTGTGTTCACCTAAATTTTATATAAACAAACAACAAGATATCGCGCGTATTACTAATAATAATGTGATTTAGCTATCGATTGATTTAATATTCGTTTCATTAAATTGGCTGTCGAATATTCCGAATAAAATAAATATCGAATCGTATGACCTCAAATCGGATCGATCGACAACTTGGCAACCGTTTGATTTGCAATCAGACTGTGGCGAAGCCTGGTAGCTATGGCAACGAACGAATAAAAACTAGTATTTAATATACGGTAACGTTACAAACGCGATCTACATGTATTTTATAGCATTTAACTGGTAAACCGTTCATCGTCACGTGCGACACGTTTTAAATTGTATTTCAGCAATGTTATATGTTTCTAACATACCCGTATCTATTATATAAGTAGCATTAAATACAGGGTGTCCAGTAAATAGCACGATATACTGCAGGGGGTGATAGCTTGGGTCAATACCTACGAAAACAACACAATATATGTTCAGCAAAATCTTACGTATTTACAATTTTACAAAATTTGCCGAAATATCGAAAAATCTCTACCTTGAAACAGATTTTTAAGCATCTCATAATGAAAAATTCCTTTTCTATTTTTTTTTACATCATATTATTCGTGAACAGTTACTTTACTCATTGATAAGTCTTTTTTCTATCAAAATACAACAAATTTAAAAGATAGCTTGTTTAATGGTGATTTTGGAAAGATACAATACTAGTGCATTTTTATTTTACTATCACCTTATTCTTCGTCATATTATGTCATTTACAGAGAGGCTGGCCGGTCGGCCGTAGATTAACTATTATGTAATTCGAACCGTAGTACGACCTTACTACGATTCGAATTCAAAGTCACATTATTCGCATTTAAAATAAAATGCCCTTATTACCTAAAATTGCATTTTTTTGTATTTCTTTTTATGAGAATGTACTAGTATTTTATCTTTCCAAAATCACTATTAAAAAGATATTTTTTAAGTTTGTTGACACTTGTTTTACAATAATTCGCGTAAATGAGCAGCTACTACTTATTCTCGTAGTGGTTTTTGACAAAATTACGTTAATTACATTTTCAACAAAATCAGATTCTCTGGAACTAAAATAACATTTTTTTTGTATTTTATAATAAAAATGCACTAGTATTGTATCTTTCCAAAATCACCATTAAACAAGCTATCTTTTAAAGTTGTACAAAACCGTCACATACTTTTTTTCCACCACTGTAGGTTAAAGTAATGCGAAAAGAAAATCGGTCTGTGAAAATTTAAACAAAATATACTATTTCTTGAAAACATTCTTGTTTTTGAAAGAAAAAAGACTTATCAATGAGTAAAGTAACTGTTCATGAATAATTTGATACAAAAAAACTTGAAAATGTATTTTTCATTACGAGATGCTTCAAAATCTGTTTCAAGGTTGAGATTATTCGATATTTCGGATAATTTTATGAAACTGTAATTCCGTAAGATTTTGCTGAACATACATACAACCTATATTGTGTTGTTTTGGTAGGTATTGACCCAAGCAATCACCCCTTGCAGTATGTCGTGCGTTTTACTGGATATACTGTATAACTGCGGCGATTTTAAGTTATCATAGCATTTGATTATTTATGTGATCTATACTAATATTATAAAGAGGAAAGATTTGATTGTTGTTTGTTAAGATTTAGCTCAAAAACTACACAACTGATTTTAAAAATTCTTTCACTATTAGGACGGTATATTATCACCGAGTAACATAGTCAACATTTTATTTAAAAATTAAAATAAATACTGTTCTTAACATAAACTAACCTACTTTTACGCGAGCAAAGCCGTGAAAAAAAGCTATTTAATATATAAAGAGAAAACTTCGGGCGACTGCAGGAAGCTTAAATGTATTAAAGAAAATATAGATTTCTTGTGAATTTTAATCCATAACGCTTGATATAATATAGTCTTAAGTCTTCGCGAATGTTACATTGAAATTAAAATACCTAATTTATCGTTCACCGTTCTTTAATTTTAATAAATAACGGTCGAATTGCGACTACTAGTTGTCATAAATCGTAAAGGTAAGGAAAGGTGACTTTAATGAAAATCGTAGCTTAAATAGATTAAGCTGTAATGGCATAATAAACCTGTGCTGTGGTTTGTTAAATCACACACATACGGAATAGTGGGCTTTGTTTCATAAGCTGACAGATTAAATACATTTAATTGCATGGTTGGCCATGTGCGTTTGATATAGAGGTACTAGTTTTGTAAGCGTGGCTTAAGTAGTCATCTCGTCACTGCCATAAGCCGAGTTCGAATCTCACACGAGACAAAAAATTGTGTAACCCGCTAATGGTTGTTCCGAGTTTAGATGTTCTTTGTGTCTGTTGTTTTAATGTTTGTAAAGTCCCTCGCTACGCGGGATTTATTATTAGGGATGAATGAAAAATATTTTGGAAATTAAATAGTATATGATTTTGTGTAAAAACAGAAACATCGCAAGCGCAATTCGCTGTCATCTAATTAGCTTTAATCAGTTCACAAGTTTATGCATCATGTCTAGATCATATTTTAAGACCACACTGAAGTCATTAATTATAAAAATATGTATTTAAATACAAGCATATTAGTCTCCAATTCAAAAATTACATACGACGAATTGAAAACCTCGTTTAACATCAAAGTTCTATTCAATCTAGTAAATATCCTAACAAACAACTTTTAGAATCAATTATAACGTTCGAGCATCCTCGGATAGCTGATACTTGGTTGTTAGGTTGCCCACAACCCCATGTTATTCTAGTATCCGCAACAACAAATTTGAGAACGCCCGAGTCCCATTAATCTCGACGCTTGATAGCTTGAGTCATAATTAGTCTCAACGAACGACTAGATTTTGATAAATTGTTCAAATATTTCTCTCTCCACACGATATACCGTTGAGTTTGCAGATTTTCGTGCAGTAAGGTAATTACTAAACTTAGGGAAAGGGTTTGAGGTTACGATTTTAGGTTATATTTAGTACTAAAATATCTATACATACATACTACAAACAAAGTAATAAAATTTAAGTGTCTATTTGTTATGTCAAAATAACAGTTTTTACTAAACGTATATGAAAGTACATACGGTATTTATAGCAAAAAAACAATTTTAAAAATGTTCGTCTTTCTGTCTGTTTGTGCCGGCGAATCTCTGAAACGGCTGGACAAATATTGACGAGACTTTCATCGGCAGGTAGCTGATGTTACAAGGATTAGCTTACGCTACTTTTATTTTAGAATAATAGAGTGTCGCAAAAAAGATATTAAAGCTTTTTTGTTAAATTCCACGCGGTCGAAGTCGCGGGTAACAGCTAGTAAGTTATAAAATGACGTGCTGCTTTTATTTTGGAACATATAATGTAATAATATCAGTCCTATATATAAACTGTCCTGCTGCGGAGCGCGGGCGATAAGGGTTTAAGACATAGTCCGCCAAGCTGGCCCAGTGCGTGGCGTGATGGCAGGCTTCATTCATCGTTAAGAAGGTTACGGATAATGCTCAGATATTCAGCTTTGCTTTATCATTAAAGCAAGCGATAATGAAATGTTTAATAACTTCAATAAGTAAGAGATGCGTGCCATGAGATCGAACTCAATACCATAGGGTTGATATCACGAAAGTCTTGATATTTCTCTTGTGTCTTAACTTACTAAATACCAGCCCGAGCATGACTTGCAAACCTTGTCTAGTATCTTTTAAGATTCGTGAACAAATTTCAGATATTTCTAGCTATTTTCAAATCTTTTTTCTCCTTAAACATGTACAATACTAAGACATGCAGATAAGAAACAAGCCCGTTCTTAATCGAGCTGAAAAGCTTCAAATTTTTGCCAAAGTTAAACAATGGCCCGAATATATCAACGTTATCGAACATGAAACCACATATTACATACCCATAAATTTACAGGTACTGAATTCCGAAATTCCTAATTCATATTGTGTTCTCTAAATTACGTACTAAGGTAATATAAATTAACACATGTAATATAATTGAATCGTTCATAAGCATGACATTTGCAATTCACAGATCGGATTTTATTACCCTCATAAACACGTGCAAGACAGATAGACATATAGATAATGAATCGGCCCGTTCTCAATGCAGCCGCATCGCAGATGCATCTCGATCCACTCGAGATGAGAAGCTGTGTGGATACCCTTATCTATCGGATTGACTTTGATCTATTGCTTGCGTTCAACTGCCGTACGTTTGTGGTCTTGGCACGGGAGCTGCTTGAGGATGTTTTGGATGTTTGTGTGTAGTGAATATGGATGTGTGAGTTTCATATATTGTTCTGAGGCTTGTTTGACCGGTATTATAACAGTTTACTTATAAAACCTTACTTTTCAAATTATGGTAGTAATGATACAACTTCTTGTAATAAGCGTTTATGCCTACAATTTAAGACTTAGTAAATGCATAATATATTGATTCGTGGCATAATATTAGTCTCATACTTACCGCCGATTGTGGAGACCCGGATTCGATTTCTGGGACTAGCAGCGTCTTTTAAGGTATTTCGGGTTCGATTCCCGCACAAGACAAATATTTGTGTGCATGAACATGGATGTTTGTCTTGGTCTGAGTGTTTCTATGTATAATATGTATGTATTTACAAAAAGAAAAAGTATATATGTATGTTTATCCATTGTCTAGTACCCATAGTACAAGCTCTGGTTAGTTTGGGCTAGATAGTGTTGTGTGTATGTGGTAGAATATTATTATTATTCTCTTTATTTAAATATTTTCAATACATTTTTCATTTTTAAATATACATATATCTATAAAAATACATATCATTTAAAAATATAAAATATATGGTACCCCACCGGCATCGGGAACAGGGTCCAAGCTGCCGGTGGTTAGGATTCCAGAGATAGGAACCTCCTCACAATGCGTGCTGTATCTAAAAGCACTGCCTTCTGCATCAAACCCTTGATCCAAGCACCCAACGCGAGCCTCTTTAGATGGTGATCGAGGCTCTTGGCTATTAGACCATTGACAGATATGACTATCGGCACAATGATTGCCGAATCAACGTCCCACATGTCGACAACCTCGCGAGCCAAATCAAGATATTTAATTTGCTTATCTTTTTCAGCTTTCGCGAGATTGCCGTCATGCGGAATAGTGACATCGATAATCAATGCGCGGCGCTCTGATCGATCTATCACCACAATGTCAGGTTTGTTGGCCACAACAGTCCTGTCTGTGATGATAGTTCGATCCCAGTACAACGTGACATGACCATTTTCGAGAACTGATTCAGCTACATACCTGTAGTACGGCATTTCAACATCTACAAGTTTGTATTTCAGAGCAAGTTGCTGGTGAATAATCCTGGCTACTTGGTTATGTCTGTGCAAGTACTCGCCGTTAGCAAGACGAGAACAACCGGAAACTATATGCCTGAGGGACTCACCAGGTAGGTGGCACGCCCGACAAATGTCAACCGTACCATCCCTCAAGATATATTTCCGGTAGTTATTCGTCTTGATAACTTCGTCCGCAATAGCACAGACAAACCCTTCGGTTTCCCCAAAGAGGTCACCGAAACGTAGCCAGTTCACGGAGGCTAACAGGTCTACATCAGCTCCATATAGAGCCTTGTAGAACCTACCGTGAAGCTCCTTGCTCTGCCATACATCCCTGCGATCGTTAGTGCTAAGTACTACAGGCTTGCGCCAGTTCTCTTTAGCCAAACTGAGCGGGGTGAGTCCGATGTCTACAGCAACTACATCCCGATGCATACCCACGTCTGCCTGAAGAAAGTATTCTCTGAGGTTGCATACCTCGCGGTTATGAAGGGCCTTGGCATTCAGAAAGCCTCGGCCTCCACATTTCCGCGGGATATACAATCTCATCACAGACGAACGTGGGTGATGCATACGGTATGCCGTCAAGAGTGTACGGACCCTCCGGTCCAGGGCATCCAGTTCAGTCTGAGTCCACTTAAGTATGCCAAAGGAGTACATGAGCACCGGCATGACCCAACCGTTACAAGCGCGCACCTTGTTGCCACCTGATAAAAGACTTTTTAAAACTTTTTTCAGGCGACCAAAGAAACGCTCTTGCAACGATTGCTTCATGTCAGCCTCATTGATACTTAACGCCTGTGACATACCCAAGTACTTGTAAGTATCGGTTACAAGAAGTGATCGTAGGTTAATGGAATCCGAAAGTTGTGTTCCTTCGGATTCCACTATCCTGCCTTGCTTTACATGGATGACAGCACATTTGTCCACACCAAAATCCATACTGATAGACTTACTAAAAGTTTCAGTTACTTTAAGTAAATCCATCAACTGTAGTTTAGTGTGGGCAAACAACTTTAAGTCATCCATATACAACAAGTGGGATATCACTCCACCACCTCTATGTAACCTGTAACCTAGCCCTGAACCCTCTAGTAATGTACTAAGAGGATTCAATGCTAGGCAGAACCAAAGAGGACTCAGGCTGTCGCCCTGAAATATACCCCGCTCAATTTTTATCAATTCGCCATTCCCAGGGATCTGTCGACATCCTGGATAGCTAAGAACCGTTTTCCATTGCCCCATGCATGACTTCAAAAAGGTGCGCAGAGTTGCATTTACTTTATACAACTCTAACACCCTCAAAAGCCATGCATGAGGCACCGAATCATACGCTTTCTTATAATCTATCCAACATGCCGCCATATCCCTTTGTTTACGGCGAACTTGTTGGCTAATGGCCATATCAATGAGGAGGAGCTCCTTAGTACCACGAGCCCCCCTCTTACATCCATTCTGAGAAGCTGACATTATTGAATTTGTATCAATATGTTTAGATACCTTGGCTCTCAAAATAGATGTAAGAAGCTTATAGATCGATGGCAAACATGTTATCGGTCTATAATTGCCGGGCTCGTTAGTACTACCTGTTTTATGGAGTAGGTGGGTTATTCCCGTGGTCATAAAATCTGGTAACGATCCAGATTCTAGGGCAGATTGAGTAGCCAAACAAGCATGTGAGCTACGCAGCCATTTCAGCCAGAAATTGTGCAGTCCGTCCGGTCCTGGCGATTTCCAATTTGATAAGGATCGGACCGCACTAATTACATCCTGGCTATCAATGACCACGTTTTCCATTTCTGGAATTAGCTCACTTGCTCGCTTGACCTCCCGCATCCATTCCCCCTCAGTGTGGCCGACGGGTACCGACCAGATGTTCCTCCAAAACGTATTTGTAGCATCAGCATCTGGTAGCCCCACATCGGCCACACATTGATCTGGTCGTTCCCAGGTTCTATAAACCCATCTTTGGTCACTTTGAAACGTGCGGTTGATGACATACCGGTGCACGCGTTTTTTGTATCTGCGCAGTCGATTTGCCCATGCATAGACTTTCTGCTTCAGGAAGTCAATGCGCTCTGTGGCCCGAGATACGTATTCATGAGGACTGACACCAGTCCCCAGAAAAGCCCGGCCCACATAGCGCATTACCCTGGGCCGTGTGTTACCTGCCCTGAAGCAGATCAGCTTACCGATGAGTGTCCTTGCCTCAGCAATACGCCGTTCAATCCTGCACTGCCAGGCCGGGGTGACAGATGTTTGTCGTATAGCAGGGACATGTGTGGGTAACTTGATGCCCGCTATACGACTTGCCGCCACAGCAGCACAGTACAGGATCGAATGAGTATCGGCGAGATTCTCGCTATTATCTAAATAACTAGATAATAGCGAGTCCAGGACACTCACCAATGCTATATTTTTTCTATGCATAGGTAACCGAGGCAGACGGGGCCGAATCGTAAATTGCATGTACCGGTATTCCTGAATCGCACTTTCCAAAGCATCCTTTACCTCCTCCTTGTACTGAATACTTACATCATTTGTCATGTCATCCACCTCCATGCTGGCACTATTGCCCGTCCGCGTCGCACCAGGTGATAGTTGCGTATATTATTATAAGTCGCAGCTTAGTGTCCGGCAAGAGTGCGGCAATAATGCTCAGCTTTCCCTTAGTAGGTATTTATTTATTTTATTGAACCATCTACATAAAACTGATATCCAGTCAAATCCGGTTAGACCAGAAAAGCCTACCCCAAGTGACTTGGGAATAATAAAGGCTAGGTCGAAATAAAAAAAAATTTAACCATCTACAAAGATACACACAACTTAAAGCGTGTGCCTTATACATACAAAAGTGTTAAGTCAATAGTTTAACTTACATGTATGTCGAAATGTGGGTTAACTTGGCAGATATACAGGTCAAAACATATAAAGGAAATCCGCTTCAAAAAATTCTTAAATAAATTAGTCATTTAATTTTGATGTCGTCTATCAATAATCAAACTCTTGTGGCCTTCTGGTCATATTTTATTGCCTATAAAGCAATTCATAGAATTTTCTATTTTATAAAATTTCTTCTGTCATTGAATTAGACTCAACTCAGTAATCCATGGCTAGTACCTACAGCTGGCTTTTAAATTGGAACCCAATATTGTATCAAAGCAATCTTGAGTGGACCAAGTACTGAAACCACTTTCTATTTATTTCATTTAGATTTTGCCGAAACTTTTTTATTTCTTTCCAGTCTATAGTCACAAAACAATATAGGTGTACGATACAACGTGTTAGGACATACGCACCTACACGTTAACGATTTTATATGTACTGTTATGTATGTGTTGGCGACCATTTTGGATCGAATAATCATTAAAAAAAAAAAGGAGCAGTGTGTTGTTTAAACATCATTATATACAACTTGCCTTGTTCTGATGCACGGTACTACCACAACTCCCTAGTCATAACACAACATAAGATTGTGTGTGGTCTTATGTATCTTATCTTATCTTGTGCGTGTGCCAGCCAGTCAGTACAGACCGGCGACACTTCGACCGAGTGGAATCTTTTGTGTCGACTTCCCGAATAACGACTGCCATAGATGTTCAAGGCAGCCGGGACCGACGGCTTAACGTGCTCTCCGAGGCTCGGAGCAGGCGATAATTGTCAATAAATACGCACATAATTTCGAAAAGTTATATAACTTTCGAAAGTCAGGGGTTCGCGTCGTGGGTTCGAACCCGTGACCCTCTGCATTGCAGTCTGTTGGTCTCCGCACTGAGCTATCACTGCTCGTGTGGTCTTATGTAAACGGAAGTACATCCTCGTTGAAATACTGTCCGCTTTTCTTTTATACCACAAGATAGCAAATAAGTGTTTAAACTGCATGCTGCTAAGCGATTACCGATGCATTTAAGACTTCCATTATTAATCGATGTTTGTAAAACTAGGAGTACCAGAATAAATTGTTTTATTTTATTGTTAGGACATTATGTAGCAGGTAATTATCGCAGTTCCTGAGCTACAGAATTGGTATTGACTAAATGTAATATGTAGTCAATACCAAAATGTCTGTAGGTGTCCACCAACGTTTATGATTACTGCGCCGCACCCGTGGCTTGCGCCATACTATTAAGTAACCTATAATCTTCCTCAATAATAGGCTATCAAATGCAAAAATATTTTTAAATCCGACCGTTTCAGAGATTAGTACGTTAAAACAAAGAAACAAACAAGACTCTCCAGCTTTCTTATATTACTAGTTGTCCCGCGCGGTTTTATCTACTTTTATGAATACTGTTCCTCGTTTGTCTCAAGAATTAAGCAATTAAGTGCAAAAAATCCGTGGCTCGTAGGGTAACTTCTCTATTGATGAAATTATTTTTATAATCGGTACTGTACTTTTTGAGTTTATTAATTACAAACAATAATACATACATACAAAAATATTAATCTTTCCTCTTTCTAATATTAGTATAGACAAATAAAAATACGTACCTACATACAAACATACAAATATTTCTTCTATATATTAGTAATATGATTACGCATTCAGGTGTCTTATGTTTTTCATTAACTCGAAGACCTGCCTTCCTTTTCGTTATTAATATTTCTTTATTCGTACGCTGAACGTTTGCCGTTGTCATTGAAGACAAGGCTTTTTAATGAAATTTTGGAAGGTCCTAATGCCAAGAAGAAATACTGGAAAAGCACGGAAGGTCATTTAAATTGTCTTTATTTTGGTATAGTCTAACTAATGTCAGAACTCTTCAAACCGCCTGAGCATTTCTAGCTTTTATTTGGGTCTTCGTAGTTTAACACGCTAGCAGGATATTTTAAGAGTACTGATTCTTCACAGACATTCAAGCAAACGTATTTTCCTACTTTCTTGAAAAAATTGGAAACTTAGTGATGTTCTCCAGACTGTATTTCGGTTATCCCAGCAAAACTAGATAAGTTATTTTTGGTCCAATCCAAGGAACGAACTTGAGGCTTGATGCACAACAGTCGCATTCAATATTACATTCAATTAAGACTAATATTCTTATAAATCCAAATTCAATCGTTATATATGTCTTTGGGAAAACCTCTATGAAAACTATCTAAAATTTCAAACCCTCCGGGCTCTTAATATGCTTATGCATGTTGCTTCTCTTGCCGTAATATAACGAAATGAACAAAGTATTTTTGTTTTGCATTAAGCTTTTCTCTGTCTTTCCCATTACCAGCTCGTAATCTAGCCTGTTGTGTGTCTGTGATATTGAGTTAGTGCGATTGCTCGAGTTGGCTCGAGTCGGCGCGACACGTGAAAGTTCACGGCTTGTCAAACTCATACGTTGTGGCGTTAGTTTTGTTGCTAGCTTTTACTCTTGTAATAGTATTGCGGTTGCTTCATTTGATATATTAAATATAACATACATCACATTTTGCCCGCTGCTTCGCAAGTCTATGCGAAATTTCATGATAATTCATCGAGTAGATAGTAAAGCGTAACGAGTAAACTTACATTCGCATTTATAATATTATAGTTACGATATGCATCTCACGCACGTCAAAAACGATATGTCGGGTCACTCGTTCAATTCCTGTTTCATGTTATCCTTTCTCTACGTTAAGTATTTAAATTCATACTTACTACAAAACAGCTGGAATTGGGAAATTATTCCTACAACACAATTGTACCGGATTGAATCTACAATACTTGGTGAGGTATAGTGGCGATTTGAGGAATCCACTAAGAGAATTGCGCTATCAGTCGTTCAAATTTAATTGGAATTTCATGAAAGCAAATAGATCTTTTTTTATTATGCCAGCTGACTAGCAACATGGGTTACAATTTTAGACAATTCCCGCACTACAAAAATTCTTGAATCACGGGATCTTTGGTAACATCTAACAACGAACACTCAAGCTCGAAACAACCATATGGCACAAAATGTTGTCCTGTGTGTGCAGTATATAAAATATATCATCATTCTAAAATAAACGTTAAACTCAAAAGAAATGGCTGTTATAACGTATAGAACCTTTGATCCACAAAACCAGCCCGCTCTTATCCTTTCTATATCAGTAGCGGCTGGCGCTAAGTACTTCAACATTGAATGGTCCTTAACAAGTGGGTAGCTTTTAGTTCACGCCGTAACGTACCTGTGGCCGTATCGTCATCGCTTACATCACATACATTCAAGTATTTGTATTACCGAACACATAACTAGTGAAATGTGTAACCCCACCCACATTTCACTAGTTATGTGTTTAGACTGCACGGATGGAATGTTTTAAGAGGTCGCCTCGCCATTGCCACTGCGTCGAGTGTTGTGAGTTCGAATCCCACACGGAACAAAAAATTGTGTGATCAACAAATGGTTGTTCCATGTCTGTATGTTGAATGTTCTTTGTGTCATTTGTTTGAATGTTTGTTCAGTCCCCCGCGATACAGGCTTTATACCTAGAGCGAGACCTGTCTTTTATAAAATGAAAAAGAATAAAAGTACCTCGTAATAAAGGACGAGCCTATTGCCGTCTGTCAAACCATGTATTGCCATGGGAAATTTCCTAATAGAAATCCCAAAGACACTATGCGACTCAAGGACCGAACTCACAATCTTTACGATGAAACGTCATCATAAGCGTAAAACGTTGTCATTCTAGTCTATAAAATGGTTTTAATATATAAGTACCGATACTTAGATGCAAAACACAGAGGTAAATTTTAATCCTTGACGTAGGATCTAGCTTGGCTGGTAGAGTGATGGCTCGGCTAGTCAAGGTAGAAAATTCGAGTATGCTTCGTAGATTAACTCTGTTATAAGCAACATTCTAATAGCAGCATAGCATGCAAAATGATTATATCGTAATATGTATACTAAAGGAGTATGTTGTATATTGTGTACCTGCGGCCGTATCGTCATTGCTTACATCACATACATTCACACTTCTGTATAACCGAAGGGGTATCCACGTATCACTAGATATGAGTTTCGATCTCACGTAATAGAGGACGAAACTATTGCCGTATGTCTAACCATGTATTACCAATGGAAATTTCCAAATAGAAATCCAAAAGACCCTTTATCTGACCAAGGAACCAAGCTCAGGATCGTCACAAAGGACAACGACGTTTTGAAGGTGTTTGAATGTTTGTTACTCACGAATAATCATCTGCTGAATGAATTTGGGTGTAAGTTCGTTTAGTGATAAGCGATGTTTTGGAACACAAAGGATGCTTACTATATAGGTATAACTTTTTATCCAGGTAATGCGTTTCAGCGTGAATAATAGTTCAAGTATAATATTGTTAGATGACCAAGTAATGTAGGTTGAAGATCGGCGTAGCATGCATAATTTTGACGCTGGTTTCAGCTAGTATTTTATAATAATATTACCGATAGCTATTCCGATGATACTTCAGCACAGTGCTTAAACCAAACTGCATCGTTTTACCTGGATATTCATCGTCAGACGATTAATATTGGGCAGCCTTCAAACCAGATTAGCGTACCAGTGAATGTCCAGATTTAGGTCAACGTTATGTCTGGAACGAGTGTGCGCATGCTTTTTGGTTTCATTTTGAAATTGGAAATATGGAATGCAAAATCGAAATTCCGTTCGAGGAACGTGACCGCCGGTACCGCAATAAGATTAAAACAACTATAATATAGACTGCGCCTGCTCTTTTTAATAAAGATAAATTAAATAGATAGAAGATAGTGTAGTTTTGAATTTAGTTTATGTGGTTGTCATGTCTGACTGCATGGCGCAGTGAGTTCAGTGGCCGCATCGCCATTTACATGAACTATTTGTGGATAACTTTTTTTATGTTGTCTGTGTTACCATTAGAAATATTGATATTTAACTATTTAATACATATAACCCTGATCCAAATAAGAAGAAAAATGCGCGTCTCTCCACTTAGCAATCGCTGCTATTTTTACTTAACATTTAGATGAGAAAATGGAACATCATCGCTCAGTTTGTGTTATCATAATTATTAATAAAAACTTAAGAATGATCTTACTTATAATATATTAATTATTATTTTTTATTGTTACAGGTACATACAACACTTTATTGTTCAACGAAGACGCTAGAATTGGATGAGGTTATAAAAATAAAATGTCACTAAATATGCTTTCTCTCAGTTAAATTCGTTTTGGGTTAGACTTCAGAAACGGCCTGAGTTACTTGGTTTTTTTTTGTTAGGAAGTGTGGTAAGGAACTTTTAGTAACAGCCACCCTTTAGTCGGCAGTTGGCAGTTGTACCATTTACAGCAATGGTAACATAAATATACTAGTTAGCCTGATAAACTTATTATAGCCGGCAAAATTTATTCTATACGTCTGTATAACCCTTCGGCCATACTCAGGCGCGATATTATCTTTTTATTAAAGCAGAAACCGGGTATTTCCTGGTCATAAAATATAATAACAGATTTTCTAAGTAATTGCTCGAACAGAAGGCTACACGTATACGCAATATAAACAGTATTGCCGATACAATATTCACAAATACCTAATATATATTTTTTATTATAAGCGTATGTACGTCAAGGAGTATTGCTTTGATGAAACATCCAAAAATATCCGCGAGGTTTTATCGAGAAACTCCTAAAAGGTTTCTTATTATCTGTCTGTAGTATGTTCGGGTATTTTTGAATTTCCGGCTTTCAAATTGGATTTTCTGTTGTATTGGACTTTATTACAAATTCAATGTCGAAAATATTTTAATTATAGGCTTGTCGTAAGCTTAAATTTAGAAATTTACTGTATCTGCTGAAATTCAGTGGCAATTATCAAGAAGTCATTTTTAATACAAAATTCGTATTACAATTGAAATAATTTACGTTTTTCAATCTTCATTTCCGCTACTCAGTTTCTAATAAAGCTTTTTTTGAGCTAATAGATGTAATGACCTGCCATTGCCATTGTGCCATAGCATCCGATATGTTATTACACAAAGTAGAAGAGGACCATTTGTATTTAAACTGATGAAGTCCTGTTTCATAAAGTAGGTTTTCATAAATTTGGACCTCAAGTCAATTCTGTAGATTCTTGTCCAGTCAAAATGTATTCAAATCAAAATATACATTTTAATCCAATCAAAATCAAAATTGCAATACATAATGAATAATGATTGAAAGTAAAAGAATATCTAAATAATTTTCATAGCCAAGTGCACCATCCTTTTACGGTAACACTTTATGTTTTCGAGAAATATAGGAAACTCGCTATTTTTCGCCTATAACCTCAAATGCGATTTAGAATAGACATGAGAGAGAAGGGCGCTTTTATTTATTTTGTAATTTTCTTTAAAGCCTGCACAATATTATAGCTATATGAAGTGCAGATGTTTTCCGTCAGTTTTTTTTATATTTTAACGGTGCCATCCTCAAACTAAGCCGACGCTCCATTAAGCTAAGGAAATTAAAAAGTCGATTCTAAGAATCTCTTAAAATTAAGAGATTTACACTAAATAATAGAAAAACAAAATCTTTTAGTATTGTTATTTAAAGAAAATTGAGTGTCAGTCTTGGGTTGAAGCTGACAGATACAATTGTGTTTAAATGATTTCCAGCGTTTCAGACTATTGACTGATTAATACTATAATAATAATAATGATAGATAATAAAAACGACAAAAATATTTATTTCGTTTATAAATTCTGACTAATCATTCGTGAAAACTGTCCGGTATCTAATGATTTTTACATAAGTTCTTGGTTGTAAATTTGCAGTCCTTGAATTATCAAAATGGCTCTCATAACGTCACCTATCGTAGAATTTCAGTAAAAATACAACCAGCATGTTACATTCCTATCGTGTTAACTATGTTCATTTTTCAAAGGATTACTAGCATTTTCGGATACAAGTTTCAAGTATTCTTGTTAAATCCTACAGCTAAGCTGAGATACATATATCCCACCTGATGGTTAATCGCCACCATAGCCTAAGATCAGTGGCAATTCCAAAAGTATTATTTAGACGAAGCTAAACCCAAGAAAACACAATCTTGAAATTCAAAGTCTTATTACCATATTCTTTGAAGTGTAACGCATTGTTTAATCTCATACGTTAGAGTGCGAAACTTTAACTCCAAACCCATCTCACTGCCTCTGCTTATCCCATTAGCGTGAAGTGCGTAAGCGATACCCCCCGGAGGTGTCGTCATCCCTCCCATTAAAGAGGCAGACTTATTGAAGTGCAGGCAAAACTACTCTCCTCTAGTATTTAATAGCACTGACAATTTGTCTCTGTCACTATGTCCTCCTTTAAACACGTACTGGCTATAGTTCTTTTAATTTGTATGCTGCTGGCATTTTTATTGTATGTCAGATGTGAATACTATGTATGAGGACTAGTGTTTGAATCCTGGGTCGGTTTAGACTTATTTTTTATTGAGAACTAGACTCACAGAATATCGACGTGAAATAGCAGTATTTCTACTATCGTGTTTCCTTCGGTGAGTGAGAGTGCCGGAGGCCCGATCACCCTCTTGCCCCCTTCCCCCTCTTTCTCCTTCCCACTTCCTTTTATTCCTATTGGGTCAGCAATGCGCAAGTGATGCCTCTCGTGCTGCAGGCGTCCAAAGGGTATGGTGACCACTTACAATCAGGTGATGTAGGCTTATGAGGCACCTAAGATAAAAAAAAATTAAACAAAAGAGATTTTGGTCGCGGCTTCGCTCACGTAATTGTCGGTTATGTCAATTTACTATCCCCCAGTATTTTTCCTAGATAAAAGGTACGCTATGTCTTATTCTGTCCCCTGCCAACTTGCCTGCGATATTTCATGATGATCGTTCAAGTAGTTAAGGCGTGAAAACGTACCAAATAAACAAACTCACATTTGCATTTATAATATTTGTTAGGATTCTCAAAAGAAGCACGGCGTCTGGAACTGTGATTGATGGAAGAATAAGCTCACCACTTATTGACGTCAGACATATAACATAGCTGGCGACATGTAAGTGTGGTACACCTCGTTTTATTCGTTCCGGGATATAGATGAGGCTGTGTGTGTATTTAATACACATACAAGGCAAATGTATAAAAGATAGCTCCTGGTATCATAAGCGTTTATGAGCTGCGTTTACTGCTTGTCATTCGACAACACATTAATTTAAATATAAAAAATTATTCCCCAAACAACACATTAACAAAACACACAGAATTTTATTGTATTTTAAATCCAGACACAATGCTTCTTTGTTAGTGTCTGGTTTCCAGCCAATTAATGAGTTAAACAGCAGATCCTTCTTTCGTAGAGTTATAAATAACGAACTACATTATCTTCTTTAGTGATTAAGTAGTGCATAAACTTGTGCTCCACACAGGAAGCTTGGTCCCGACTATAATGTATTCCGGTCAGCGATCTTAATAATGAACCTCCGCGAACTTAAATCTGTTGCGAACATATTTCATACAATATTCAGTTAGGAAATAACCAAATCTTTCAATCTTCTTTATAATATAGATTTCAATTTACTAAGATATCTGCTGAATTGGATGTAATTCTTTCATCGCAGATTATTTTATATCTAATCATTTTCAGACTTTCGTAACTTGTACACGTAATACATTATTAGTAAAGTATTAGTATTTCAAGGTATATACCTATATATGTACATATATACATATACCAATCTATTTATTGCCGGACATTTTCTCGAATATAATTTTTCCATCGGAGATAATTTTATAATCGTTTATAGACTTCGCGATTCGTTTACGTCATCCTAATTAATATTATAAATACGAATGTGAGTTTGTTAGTTTGTAACATCTTTTACGCGTTAACAACTTGACCGATCGTCATGTCGCATACACATTGTCAGGGGGTGCAGAAAAAGACATAGGTTACGTATTTTCTCATGAAGAAAGTACTGTTCCCGAGGGATGCCTATTTATTGACAGACAATTTCCTAAGGGCCATAACACCTTTAAATACCGATGCGATTGAGACCATTTTTTTTTTTTTACGTGGGGGAATGCTATGACGCATATCCCTCCGCGGGGGCGGGCGGAGGGATTATGTCGGACTCGCCGGGGTAAAAGAAAGATGTTAAAAGATAATGTACCTCCCGGAATACCGACTAAACCTACCACGGTGTTCCTCGACAAAACCACTATCGACGGGGTCGCGCGAATCACTTTCGCATACGGTCGCGACCCCGCCGAGGTTTCGGCCCGCCGTATGAAACGGCAGGCCACTACGCAATAAGACCTACCCAAAACAGGCACTTCTCACATTATAGAACCCTACTGTCTCCCCTCCTTGCTTCATGACTTAAATATAACACCATACAATGCCACAACATATCACATTGAATCTCTCGCTTCAATGCTTTTACCCACATACATATTTGCCCAAAATAAACAGATAACGTTATCCAACATGCTAAACCGTCAAATATCAATTTATATTCACAAACAAATAAGAACAAAGCATCCTTAGTTGACAATACAGCCAGTTTTCCATCACAGCGCACTCCACCTCCTCTTCCATTGATATTATAAACGACCTCCAAAAATACGGGCGAACAATGCGATTTGAATTGCGTACGAAAGTCTCGCCAGGTGGCGGCGACGTCGCGGTCGCGTCGCGGACACAGAGGCGCGCGTGGGAACACGCACGCCGCCTCTCGGACCTGGTGCTGAACGGATGGCGGGCAGGCCCACAAAGCCCGCCACCCCCAGGTCAAACCTCAGGGTGGCTGGAGGTCGTCTCGCGCCCTCCGGCGCCCGGCTCTGCGGTTGGGGAGAGGGTTTAAACGCTCCCTCTCCCGCTCCGCCGCCTCCTTGATGGAAATTACTTCCTCACAGAAGGAGGCGACGGCGTTCCACGACCTCTCACTCCGGACCATAGACTGAACTACGGCCGGGAGCGAGAGGGCAACCGATCCGACTGCCGCGATCAAATCACGGCGCTGCGATGCCCAGGCGGGGCAAACCACCAAAGTGTGCAGCGCCGTGTCCTCAACTACGTCGCGGCAGTCGCCGCAGTGGTGACAACCGGACGCCTCTTGCCGGCGTATACGACACAGGAACTGGCCAAAACAACCGTGGCCAGTTAGAACCTGTGTCAGCCGGAAGGTGAGGGCGCCATGCCGCCTCTCCAGCCACTCCTCAAAAACGGGACTTACCGCCACGATCGTGGCGCGCCCGGATGCGATTGAGACCCTATATAATATTGCATTATGATATCCTAACCATAGAAACATATCCTCATACATTGCGGAAAGGCGCACATTTTAGTTATTTAATTTATCGAATACTAGTCTAATTACACCTGTCCATTGCTATAATGCCAGATCTTATGAAAACGGTTGTGTTTAACCACCTACGGACAGCTACAGCTCAAAATGTTACTGTTGTTTTATAAGGGAATCTTGTCGGCGTAAGTTTACGTCCATGTTGGCGACCTATTAACTAACTAATCAACCAACCAACCAAACTCTCTGGACTCTCAGGAAACTCCTGGGTTTGTTTTCGCATTATCCGGTGGACAGCACAGTGCATTATAAAATCCTCTGGATCCTCAAATATAAAAAAGTAATTACCCTTCAGGTTTCAATAGAATCTAGTGTAGCTAACTTTGTTAGACGTAAAGGAATCTAGGTCTTAAGGCGAACGAAAGCGAGTCACCTGAGAAAAGTCTGTTATCGAAATATATCTTGATATTGTTCTCGGAGAACGGAGTATGGCGCAATAATTTAGGTTTTCAAGGGCCAAAAGGATTGTATAAAGTAAATCGCAAAAGGATACTACGTCGGAAGGCTTTTTTAGTCACTGATAGTCGTATCTTCATTTAAACTATGTATGTTTGTCTACAGGGATCGAGTTACCCCTTTACGACGTTATCTCCGTCCTACAGGTCACAGCCAAAAATCCTTGTGTGCCGTTCCTCTGGTTAGTCCCAGGTCCAGTTAAACTGCAATCTGCTATCACTGCAATCTTTTCCACCCGCGTCGGACAAAGCACCTCTTATTTTAATCCTAGGTTATGCGCGCGTGATGCCTGGTGTTACAAACATCCATCGGATATTCACTTACCATCAGAACAGACGTTTGATTGTCTCCTCGGTTATGTAAAAGAGATATCACTTGGTTTCACTTGAACTGAATTGTGTCCTTGCAGTTAGCGCATCGCGCAGACTTAACAATTGACATAATTAACATTAACAATTTCGTTACAATATTTTTATAATCACATTTTGGCTTCAACTTCGGCCTGTGTGAGTGTGAGAGACTGGTATCTGTATTAGGAAAACTGTCCTCTCAGACAGAATACCAGATAAGTTTAGTTTGCATTGGCGTCGCGTCTTACAAACAATTTAGTTGAATTGTCTCCTTTGATACGTTATATTCTTATTTTCTAACGATTTTTAAAAGCATTGACGCCTCGTATCAATATTTCAAACTTTTTTGATACATATTGTGGACTAAAAATTTATCTGAGATGGCTTATTATATTTGTAGCCCACAACGCTAACGCCTTAATTTTTTCAGAATACCCTCTTTTCACAACATACAACCTCCTTTAATCTTTAACCTATATATTATTTACTAAAAGGAATTATCGTGTCAGGAAAATAGGTTTTGGCTACTGATTTGGCAAGCCTAGCGTCCTCCTTGGATTTGGAGCCAGGACATTAAGAAGTAATTTGAAGATTTATAGAATCTAGTTTAAGATTTATAGAAGTAACGTAATAGGTATATTTTATAATTTATTTTCTTTTTAAAATCTCGCATTTAGAACAATTCCTGTGTCACAGAGGACTTTTCTTATTCTCAAACAACAGATACGAACAATATCTAGGCTCAACTATTTGTGCAACACAAGATTATTACCCTGTGTCCGAATCGAATCCAAAGCACTGGAAACGGTGGCAATGGCGAGCTAAAATCATTACACCGTCTTAACATTAATAGCAAGTAAATAAACTGTAGAACAGAACAGCTAATAGTCATCTCGCTACATAAACAGTAACGTCCATTGTAGAGTAGTCATCACGGCATTTATTTCTGAGAGTTTTATTTTATGTATTTACTAGAATTTGTCCGCGTAAATGTAGATGAGTTTAGATTAGTAACAGTAATTTCTTCTGGATAAAAGTTACCCTATGGCCTTTTATGTTCCCATAACAACGTGTATGCGAAATTTTATGATGATCGGTCGAGTAGTTAAGACGTGAAATTGTAACAAAACAAACTCACAATAAAATTTATAATATTACTAGATTTTGCGTGCGACTTTGCTCGCGTAAATGTAGGTTAGGTTAGTAAGTAGCAGTAATTTTTCTGGATGAATGGTACCCTATGTCCTTTTCTGTTCCTCTGGCAATGTGTATGCCAAATGTTATGATGATCGGTCGAGTAGTTAAAGCGTGAAAGCGTAACAAACAAACAATCTCACATTCGCATTTATAATGTTATAAACTAGGATTTCACAAACACAACTATCACTACAGGATATTCCCAATGCGGTAGTAGTCCTCATTATGTAGTTTAATTCATAACATATAACATACAATGCTCTCTTAGTAGGCTTAAGAGTCTTGGTTCGAGCAAGTTCGGTTTTCTGTTAAGAAATTTTCAGTAGCAACACAAAGGCTGCAAATGTACTTGGAAACGGTAATAGGCTCGTGACTTATTACGTAAGTCTTAAAAACATGGCTGGCAAACTGTAGATGTTATATACGTCTGCCCACCCCTTCGTGGGGGATGGAAATATACAGGCGTGAGTGTATGTATGTATGGTTCGGTTGTGATATGTAAAACACATTTACTAAAACTGCAATACATTCCCAAAATAAACATTAACTTTTTATTACGCACATATTACGTAGACTATGTACAGACCCCATGTAATAACTGTAATAAGCAACGAGTTTATTGCCGTTTACCGCGCACATTTTGAAACTATGCTACTACTCTATGAGAAAATCATATCTATTTTCGACTCGGGAATCGTACCCCTAAAGTCATAGTCGGCAGTAACCATATAGTTACATCAATGGACTAACATCACAAATACTAAAAAGAAGTCATAACATTTTATTCAATCCGAATTTATACCCAGACACGGCGTTGCAATAAACTTGTGTATAACGCCATCTTTCGCCTCGAGTGCGGAACTACGATGGTTGAAGTGGCTCTATCGGGTTCCCAAAGTTTGTGGGTTTGCATTAGTTCGCAGCGTTTGCTGCCAGCGATAACTGTCGCTTTTGATACAAGATATGAAGTAGGAAGGCAAATTTTATATATTTAGATCCATGTACGGTGTGTATTAGGAAATGGTCGCCTTAAGCCTTTATGTGAATGCGAGCACTATCGTTTTAGTATTTTTCATGTTTATAGACAACCATTTCATTGGAGGATTATACAGTATGCTTTTTATAAATGAAGCATTATCAGATCTTGATCAGGCAACCGATGACAAAATAACACCAATAAAGACAATATGAATATAAATTTAAAATTTAAAAATCCCCCGACACAATATTCATTTGTTACCCATATTGAACAATTATAATTTGTGGAAATATGTAATATTCTGGTGGCGGCCATCTTGGATTTGAAATTTATCATAGTGTATAGTATTCTACTAGTCAAGCCCTTTCATTTGATACCCATATTGAGGGAGTTGTGAAAAAATATGTAATTCGTCATTTTGTGGTGGCGGCCATCTTGGACCGATTTTTATCAAACGTAGCTAAGAACACTCTCGACTAATTCACCTTTCAAACAAAAAAAACAAAATCAAAATCGGTTCATCCGTTCGGGAGCTACGATGCCACAGACAGACACACACACACACACACACACACACACACACACACACACACACACACACACACACACAGACACGTCAAACTTATAACACCCCGTCGTTTTTGCGTCGGGGGTTAAAAAGAAAGAGAATGAAGAGCAGACTGCCAAAAAAGCAAGGGAATATTTCGATCTAGGTATAAACAATAGTTAAAACGTGGTTGTCATAAAGCGGATAGACAACAAGGGTATAGTATTTCTTCCAATTTTCGAACTGGAACTACGTTGATTGAAGTGATCACGTTCCCAAAGTATGTGGCTTTGCGTTAGTTTGCAGGGTTTGCTCCTAACGATGACTGTCTCTTTTGCTACAACCTTTGGACTAGGAAGGCCAATTTGTATATATTCAGATCAATGTACGGCGTGTATTAGGAAATGACCGCCTTAAGCCTTTACGTTAAGTACGGGAACTATCGTTTTAATATTTTTCATGTTTATGGAAACAACCATTTTATTGGAGGATTATATAGTAGGCTTTTTGATAAGTTACATAGCGGTTAAATGCGACTGCTGTGCATGAGGTCACGGGTGTGAATTCCGGGTTGTGTAAAGTGTTATTAGGATTGAGTAGAGAAATTCTCAGTAATATTCTTAATCATAATCATCTACCACATGCACACAACACCATCTAGCCCAAACAAAGCAGAGCTTGTACTATGGGTACTAGACAATGGATAAACATACATATATACATTCTTTTTTTGGAAGTATCTGCATATTATACATAGAAACACCCAGACCAAGACATCCATGATCATGCACACAAATATTTGACTTGTGCGGGAATCGAACCCGCGACTTTAGGCGTGGCAGTCGGTTACACTAACCACTACGCCACCGAGGCAAGTAGTAGCAACGGAGACTGTAACTGTGCCCAGTAGACGATAATAAGGTCCCCCTTTATCACGTGGAACTTAAAACTATGCTTGGCTAATTGTGGATGATATACCTCTGCCTACCCTTTCGAGGATATAGGTGAAAACTATATACGAGTATGTGTATGTACATAGATTGCAAATACGAAACTCCACCTTGAACTAACTGGTAGTCTTTAATAACAAGGACACTAGTTAAATCCACAAATCTAACTAATGTCCTTGATAATGGAGACTACTTGCGAAGTTATTGCATCTCTGAAATTATCATTTTAGCTTTGCTTTCCTTCTTTTAATTAGAAGCATCAACAGTTGATTTGTAGGTATATATTATTAGTTTTGTTGAATTTGTCTGGCCTGCTAAGGTTCAAGGAAGCCTTATCATCTATTGGAGGTGTGAATTTCTCGCTATGATAATGGGGGTGTGAAATATATAGCATCCCGGTGCGTAGAAGAGTGTGGCGCTCAACTTCTCTAGTCGCCGAAAGTGCATAAAAGGTTGTCAAACGTACTATGTATTGTTAGTAGTAAGTAATTGTCCTATACAAACCAATCCTAGCCGTCAGCTACGCCACGCCACGCCACGATGACTTAAGAAGTCAGACTTCACACTGACTGCACTAATGGCGTAGAGATTTAAGTGATCTACGCCGCTGCCACTGCGCCAAATGTTGTGGGTTCGAATCCCACACGGGACAAAACTTTGTGTAATCCACAAATGGTTGTTCTGAGTCTGGGAGTTCTTTGTATAGTTTTTTAAAAGTTTGTAAAGTCCTCCGCACCCGCCTTATTCGTACGATGTCTTTACGTAATTGGCTACTGTCCGCTCTTCAAATCAGCCTATTTTCGCCTTGCCTCGCTTCAGAAACACGTGATATAATAATCTAAAAAGTGTACCTAACCTATCCTTATTAAAAATGCGAATGTGAGTTTATTTATTTGTTATGCGTTCATGCCTTGACTACTCGACCAATCATCATGAAATGTCGCATACACTTTGTGAGGGATACAGAAAGGGACATATCTTTTATCCAGTATCTTTCATCCAGAAAAAGTACTGTTACCAACTTAACTTAAATTTACGCAAGCGAAGCCGCGAGCAACATCTAGTCTATGATAATATTATAAAGAGAACATATGATTTTTTATTTGTAAAGATTTAACTCGAAAACTTATCAACCGATTTACAAAATTCTATATCCATTAGAAAGCTATATTATCACCGAGTAACATACGCTATATTTTATTTTAAATAAATACTGTTACTTAACCTAACCTACATTTAAACGAGTGAAGCCGCGGGCAAAATCTAGTACCAAATTTATAATCTGACCTTACGGTACCCACGTCACCTAAAATACCTACCTGGGATACGATTTAGCCTATATGGTTTAGTGAAAGTAAAGGCCTCATATTCGCAATCCCTTTTAGTTTTATGTTCATAAGTCGACAGGGGCCTCTCAATCTGGTACTGAAATACGGTTCTATAAGCTTCATAGTAAGGTCCCTAGGAACAATATATGGATGTAGAAAGTACTTTAAGCTCTATCCTAGATAGACTTTTATTCCTGCAGAAACTCACGCCTGAATATTTCTGAAGGTAGACAGAGTTTGAACTATACATTGGAAGTGTGCTGAGTATTGTGGTTCTGATCCCATATTGGATAAAAACATATGTGATCCATAAATGGTTGGATGTCTCAGAATTCTTTGTACGTATTAATTGGTTTGTAAGTTTCCTGCGTGCAAAAAATATTCCTAATATGGCAGTTGTCTTTTTTTAACGACTGTTTAATTAAAAGGAGCTTGCCTATAACCGTCTATCGGAGAATCTACTAAATGGTTTTTTATGGTTTTCTTACCTAAAACTGTAGACTTGAATACGAATAATCCTTTTTTTAGTAATAAAGATTTCTTACAACATTCGTAAATCATTAGTGGAGTTACTAAACAAATTTAGTGGCGCATCCGTCGTAAATTTAACTGATGTGCGTAAGTTATCAGATTCGATTCCCGAATCGATGATAGTGGGATGGTTTTTCAGTCAAGAAAAGTCAATAGTCACAGTAGCAGAACGGATTCTAGAACTGTTCCCTCTCTACAGCAACAGGATTGCCCCCTAATACATGGAACCAAATATGATGGCTGGTCAAAGGTGGGTGGTCTTATTCATCTCTGCTATGAAGGGTACCCCTTCGAGGATCTAGGCGTGAGACTATATATTTATGTACTATGTATATATGGTACATAGTGTGATCCTCCGCTAGGTGAGTTTAGTTAGTCGCGAGCATATACATATATAATATAGAATGTTTTATTATAAAACGATAATATTCAAAGATATGTCAAATAAAATTCCTTGCTTGTGTGGGCTATACCTAGATATCCTCAAGTGGAATCAATGATTGCAAATAGTTCTGCTTCGAAAACGGTACGAGATCGTCCAAGATTAACAAACCCATATCAGGCCTACGCGTACGAGAGAAAGGTCCAACCTAGACCTACATGTGGGAGAGTGACAGCAACACTCGTATACTTCGTAATGTAATCTTGTGTTACTTGTGGATGGAATATTGTTTGGTTTTCATTTTTTGTGGATATCCTACCTAAAAAATTCTTGCTAAGAAAAGCCAATTCAGTTTTGGCTTGTGCGAAATAAAAGAAGAAAGGAAGCTTTTTCATTGCCACTAAATGCCT
Organism: Catocala nupta; assembly: GCA_963675205.1. Lineage (NCBI taxonomy): Eukaryota > Metazoa > Arthropoda > Insecta > Lepidoptera > Erebidae > Catocala > Catocala nupta. Next base: position 28,630,091 of record OY776093.1, read on the forward strand.
AATTTAAATAACATTTAAATACAAAATCGGCTTGATTTTACAATAGAAGGTTTTTAACCGTAAATAAAGTGAAATCCATCCATTCTCTCTTTATCCTTTAATAGCATTTCCAAGTCGTGATTTAGCTCATCAAAGCACACTGAAGCATTACTGGTGGTATCCATGAACCAAACTTTATAGTCGGGAATCGTTATTACCTGTATTAGGGCCGGGCCATACACAGAGAAACTTTCAGATTTTATAAAATAACGAAGGTCTGATCGTCACGGACTCCTGCTGTATTAAGGCGACCTTAGCTAATTTTAAATTATCCCTGTATCAAAGAGAGGTTTACACATATTAACACAGCGTATTGTTTCGGTGACAGCGGTAGTAAATGCGGCTGCTATGCATGAGGACGCTAGTTCAGTTCCTAGTTAAGATAAAATTGTTAAGATTATTTTGTGTCGAGAAATGTTCAGCAGCAACACGATGTCACTGTGTCCGGTAAAAGGCAATAGGCAATATATTATAGAACCATGGTTTTATAGAAAATACCTGGTATATACCTACCTATATACATTGTGTGTAATCCATCTCTGCCTACGTCTGTGGGAACATACGCATGTGACTCTGTAGCTGTATATACCTATAGCTATATCAAACAGGTGTTTTATAAAGTTGCACATAGCATGAACTACTTCCATGCCAAGCAACACAATCACGACGGAAGCATCGGCGTAACCTTACTAAAAATATTTACAAAGGCATACGTATCAAACTATACACATACTAATTGTTAACTAAAACTCTCTTACGTCGTATAAAGATCATCATTCCACCCAACAAAGCGTGAGAAGCTTCACCTAAATCAGATTAAACCTTTATAGATGCCAATACCAACGCAGTACATCGGAAACAATATCATATTTATCACGCAAATCCACCGGTAACTCTATGAATATAAGATCAGTGACGGATTACTCACCACAGTTCAGAGTGATTGGTTATTAATTAAAGATTAAGGGATTCGTTTAAGAGTTGGTAAACAGATTCATGAGTTTGTTTAAACGTTAGGGTGATGGCCTATTACGGAGCGCAATGCGGTTGTACTTGGAATGGATGGTATTTGTTGCCTTTATCGCAAGCGAATCGTTGTGGAAACAGTAAGATGCGTAAATATCATATACCTACATATATAGGTAGATCTTTATAGGTATAAAAATTTTGCTTTCGTATGTATATACAATTGTTCATGTCCACGAAACTCTAAAAGAAGTCGCTTGGTTTAAGATTATTTTGCGAGTTTCGCATTTTTTTAACACGCTTTTATTAGCTTGTTATGTATCTATGTATCTAAGAATCTATGTAACGGAATCTTTGAACGTGATTTTCACCCCTTTCGAACCGACCGATTGATTTGAAACTTTGCACACTTATCGAGGACCGATGACAATACAATAATTTAGCAATAAAAAGAAAAAAGGAAAAAGAAATAAAAACATAAAATTAAAAAAAAATAATATAAATAATAGTTTAAAAAAACTGAAAACACGCTTTATTCAAAAGGTAAAGAATAATTTAATAATTTTAATGTAAAAACGCGTGGGGTGGGGTTTATCAAAATATTTTAGAAAGCACCCCACGCTTTTATGCATTAAAATTAGAAGGTAAGGTTAGATTAGTAACCACTGTAACAGATGTTTTTCTGGATGGTACACTATTTCTTTTTCTGTTTCCTTGACATCGTGTGCGAAAAATTTCAGAATGATCGGTGATTAGTTAAGGCGTGAAAGCGTATAAAACAAACAAACAAACTCACATTCGCATTTACATATATAATATTATTTAGGATTACTTTTGCATACTTTTTATTTGGGAGTTCCCACGGGAACAAGAAATATTCCTAGAATACTTTTAATTACTACTTCAGTAATTAATATCAGATTGAGTCACTGTGAACCCTGGCCGGGTTTAGCTAGTAATAATAAAAATAATAATTTGATATTTGGATAGTTATAGGTATTGTTACCCAATCAAGCGTAAATCCTAGAATTAATTTTGATGAAGTTTAGCATACAGATAGACCATGTCTTAGATTAACACATAAGATACTTTCCATACGGGTTTGTGTTGGATTGGTAAAGAATTCACACGAGCGAAATGGTGGACAAATAGTTTAATACTAGTGATTTTTATATCGGTAACTAGTTGTTGTGTTCATTAATTACTAGTATTCATGTTAATCCCCCTAATATGCTTGTGTTAGGAGTGGACAAACTAAGAATGGCCGCCCCAATTGGCCAACTTACCTCGAACGTTCCTTAACCCATAATTCCTTCACCTGTATTCAAACAGTAAATCTAATATCTTTTCTCGACAATATAACAATGGAACCTAAAGTTTATCAACGGAGTCTTTGTCTAAATCCGGAGCTTTGCCAATGCAGCCTCGTAAATACAAGTAATAATTTGTATTGTATTGTATCAAGAATGCTAAGGAACGCCAGGTTTTGTCGAACATTTGTCAAAGTAATTTAATTCATTGACTAAGTTTGTAATATTTAATTGCAGTTGTTTTTGGTAATGGATTTAGAGTTTATATTGATGATTGATAGTTTAACTTGATAGTGTTTTTGATTGAAATGCTTTTTTAACCCCCGACGCAAAAACGACGGGGTGTTATAAGTTTGACGTGTCTGTGTGTGTGTGTGTGTGTGTGTGTGTATGTGTGTGTCTGTCTGTGGCATCGTAGCTCCCGAACGGATGAACCGATTTTAATATTGTTTTTTTTATTTGAAAGGTGAATTAGTCGGGAGTGTTCTTAGTTATGTTTGATGAAAATCGGTCCAAGATGGCCGCCGCCACAAAATGGCGGATTACATATTTTTTCACAATTCCCTCAATATGGGTATCAAATGAAAGGGCTTGATTAGTAGAATACTATACACTATGATAAATTTCAAATCCAAGATGGCCGCCGCCATAAGATGGCAATTTACATTTTTTTTTCACAACTCCCTCAATATATGTCGGGGGTTTTTAAATTTTTAATTTATTCTAGTAAAAAATCTTCAACAGTGTAGCATTTTTGCAGCAAGATTTGCCTTAATGTATAATGGCTTTTTAGGTATTTCTTTTGGTGATAGGCCTGGAAAGCAGAACTACCGGTCATGGTCATATATTCTGAGTAAAAGTGCAGAGTCTAAAATTGTGCACTTCAGAAGATCATAAGCCTGTATTAATAATAGTATAATGTCCTCCAGACAGAATTTCGGTCAATCTAAACGGAGGCTGGCCATTTGTGCACGCAATATTATAGTGCACAAGTATGTGCGCATACACTCTCTGTGCCCCAATTCTCTTGATCCGATGAGATGATCTAATACCGCCAACTTCCTAACCCCGGGATAGTATTGATTGAGATTTCTTAACAGAAATACCCTATAACTTTTTGCTGGCCCGACCCGGGATTCAAACCCGAGACCACATGCACAGCAGTCGCATACACAATATCTGCGCTTCGTAGCTTTATTATACACTTGATGTGTTTCACCCGCGTTTATAATTACTGCGCTGCATCCGCGGGTCGTAACGTGATGGTATCCTATAACCTTCCTTGGTAAATAAGCTATCCAAAAATAGAAGATTTTTCAATTTGAACCTGTTCCTGAGATTAGCGCGTTCAACCAAACAAACTAACAAACTCTTCAGCTTTATAATATTAGTATAGATATCTCGCTATATGGAGGTGTACAGTGTAATACATTTCTGGCTACCCTTCCTGGGATGCAGGCGTGAGACAATGTATGTACGTTAAGTAAGTTACATTTACAATATTGTCATAACACGGTAAATGAATTAAATAAAACGCATTTACACAACGAGATTTAATTAATTAATCAATTAAAGCTTGCATTACTTAAGCGGCATAATGAATGCATATTATTTACGTAATGTATACGTAATTTTGTTGATACCTACTGTTTAATTACTGTATATGTTAATTGGTTTGGTGCCTCAGTGAAACGTGACTTGATCCTTACTGTCTAGATTTGAATATAATTTTGTATCCGGGTTTTGAAAAAGTTATATAGAGATTAGCAGTTATGAGAATCTCAGATTGCTATAGTATTATCACGTACTATCAATGTTGACTGGGTTCGGAACCCGAGATGAGCACAGCTAATAACCAGTTACTATAATCTCTCGCGTGTTGTGTTAACACCAGGTGTTCATAACCGCCAATCCTTTCACTTTTTAAATCAGTCGCTCAACGGGTTAAGTAATATTCAGTGTCATCATTGACATTACGATGTCTCTTTAAAAGCTGCTATGATAAAATGAAACTCGGCCGAACATAATATATGTTGCATATCAAACATTGGTCGCATGTCAAACGACAATTGTCCTCAGGTAGGTACCAATTTAATGGATTCCTCAAAATGGAAAGCGACTACGCGGCAGGCCTTGATAGAGATGGCTAGATGAGTGGAAGTACAGATTGGTCCTTAGAAAGTCCTTGTAAAATGCCTGAAGAGATTACTTCTTGGTTTAAATATTGCTAATCCATGGAACTACCAGTCCAATTTGAATTCAGTAGTCCGTGTAGACGGAGAAAGCAAATAACATCACGCTATAAGCTCCGGAAGCGGGGCAGTAATGATAATAAATATGGGTGAATACGCAAAGGATAGCATAATATAAAAAAATATTTGTTCAAAACTTCACGTTAAAGCTCAAATATACCTAATAATGTTTAAAATTATTTCTTTAATATAAAAGGAAAATATTTCTTTAGGAAATTAAAAACGTAGAGTTGATTGTTAACCGTCGCGTCAACTGGCCAGCGGTGGTAGGCATTATTAAGTGCAGCTGCTTTTTAATATGGCAAGCGAGAAGTGTTCACTGACGCGAAATTTGAGAACGGCAAGATGGCGTCCGCTATTATTATATACCCGGTTATTGCAAATATATTATTACATAATAGTCCTGTGTTTGGTTGGTTCCATGGCATAAGATTGTCACCGGTTCGATGGCGTGGTTAGACAGACTTTAGTGCTGGCAGCACGGATTTAAAAAGAGTGCTCAGCAGACAGTACTATTCTTAGTTTTTTTCGTATGATCTAAGAACAGTGAAGGCATATCAATGATTTAAATGTTTGGTACAACCATATTTATAGCATAAATGGAGAATTCACTACCTGTGTTTATACGTTTTGACAACTAAACTGCTGAAGTAATGATATTGGGTATCGGGATGCGATAGCCTCGTGGAGACAGTTTAATAATATCCTGGAAATCGCTAGTTCGATTTTAATAAAATAAAATGAAAATATTTATTTGCGTTAAACATATGTGATACATTGCAGCATTTTACCGCACGCATCTGTGACTTTACCTTCCTTGTACCTACGTATTAAACAGTTAATAATCGCATGATTCAACGATGAAAGGAAACATACTGAAAAACCATATGATGGATACACCTAATAGTTCTTCAAAATGCTTTTGAAAATATATAAATTCTGCCAACCCGCACTGGGCCAGCGTAGTAAGATCCAACCTTTATCATACTGTATTGGGATCCATTTATATGTGCATGATTAAGACAGGTTATAAGCAGATCAGCTCTTTTTTATTATATCAAACTGGTGTATCATAGCTTTCAAGCAAGAATATAGGCTAGACATTTTACTTTGAGTAACTGAAACGTGTAGTATAGAACGTTAATCCTGGCACAAACAAAGTTGTTTGTAATTTCGCACGTGCACGAGACTAGTTCACAATACGGCGACAGGTAATACGCCTGCTATTTCCAAGGCTTTGCCTGTGGCACCTTTTAGCTCGCACAATGCCTGACTCGGTGTGAACTCGGAGCAACGTGTCTACCTAACTACCTACTGCCTATATAGCTCTAGCTTTTGAAGGGTAGCTTAGAATGTGCGTTAGAACTGCTAGCTTGTGACGACAATGGTTTAAATGATTAAACACGTCACCAGTGCGTTTGGGCCGTGAGTTTGAATCTGAAGTCTGAACGTCTGTATATGGAAGGCTATGCAATTAGTAATAAAAGCCTAGTGGGGGTTTGTTAGACTGCTACTTAGTAGTCTCAAGTTCGATCCCAAGGCACGCTGACTTTTCGAAGTTATGTGCGTGTTTAATAGGTAATTATCGCTCGCTTTACCGTTGAAGAAAAACGTTAGGAAACCTGCGTTGTATATAATGATCTCGGAGATATCTGAAGTCTACAAAACCGCACTAGGCCGGCGTGAAGGAATATGGACTAATCCTTCTCATACTAAGAGATGATACCTTTGATCCAAGAAAAAGTACTGTTTCCAAACGAAGCCACAGGCAAAATCTAGTCTTTACTAATATTATAAAGAGGCTAGATTTGATTTTTTGTTTGTTTGTTTGTAAAGGTTTAACTCAAAAACTACAGATCCGATTTTGAAAATTCTGTCATCGTTTGAAAGTTTTTTTTTACGTGGTGGAATGCATTGACGCATATCCCTCCGCGGGGGCGGGCGGAGGGATTATGTCGGACTTGCCGGAGTAAAAGAAAGATAGAATAATAGTAAAGTACCTCCCGGAATACCGACCAAACCCACACACCACGGTGTTCCTCGACAAAACCACTATCGACGGGGCCGCGCGAATCGCTTTCGCATGCGTCAGGCCACTACGCAATAAGACCTACCCAAAACAGGCACTTCTCACATTATACATAGAACCCTACTGTCTCCCCTCCTTGCTTCATGACTTAAATATAACACCATATAATGCCACAACATATCACATTGAATCTCTCGCTTCAATGCTTTTACCCACATACATATTTGCCCAAAATAAACAGATAACGTTATCCAACATGCTAAACCGTCAAATATCAATTTATATTCACAAACAAATAAGAACAAAGCATCCTTAGTTGACAATACAGCCAGTTTTCCATCACAGCGCACTCCACCTCCTCCTCCATTGATATTATAAACGACCTCCAAAAATACGGGCGAACAATGCGATTTGAATTGCGTACGAAAGTCTCGCCAGGTGGCGGCGACGTCGCGGTTCGATTCCCGAGCCGTGCATGTAAATAGACTCATTGTGCCGGCCATAGTTTTCAGCTTTCGTACACCAAAGTTTATTTGCATACACCTGCGTGAATTTGTTTGAGAAATACTTTTCGAAATTTTGTGGTTTGTGAAAGTTTTTGTGCATTTATTTATGACTAGTTTGCCCGCGGCGTCGCTCACGTAAATGTAGGTTATGTCAATTGCATATCCCTTGGGAAGAGTACTTTTTCTGGATAAAAGAAAATCTATGTCCTTTTTTGTAGCCCTGACAACGTGTATGCGAAATTTTCTGATGATCGGTCGAGTAGTTAAGGCGTGAAAGCGTAACAAACAAACAAAATATTCACATTTATCTTTACTAAACAGAGTAACATCCTATAATATTATAAGTTAGGATGTTACTCTCTTTAGTATATATTTTTAACAAACAGGAGTGGAAATTATTTAAAAACAAACAACACGAATCACAAATCACGTCTTATATTGATTTACTAAGCAGCGATAGCTCAGTGGGGAGAGCAACAGACTGCAATGCTGAGGGTCTCGGTTTCGAACCCACGTAGCGCATCTCTGACTTTCGGAAGTTATATGACTTTTCGAAAATATGTGCGTATTATTTGACAATTATCGCCTGCTCCGTGCCTCGAAGAGCACGTTAAGCCATCGGTCCCGGCTGCCATGAACATCTACGGCAGTCGTTTCAGGGAAATCAGTGGCCTATAACATCCTTACACTGGTTTAGCCTTAGGGTATCGTTAGCCTTCGGGTTGCGGAGGTCAGGTGGCTGCCGCTGCGCGTAAAAACTGATATCCAGTCAAATCCGGTTGGACCAGAAAAGCCGACCCCAAGTGACTTGGGAATAATAAAGGCTAGGGAGAAGAAGACTAGGTAAAAACTAGAATTATCCAACCATTAATTACTTTTGAGAAACAAAATAACAATTACTTAAGTAAAGAGAACATTTCCGAAACAACAAAGATAAATAGGAAAAATACAAGTCAGCCCTTGAACGATGTTGCTGCTCCGTGTGATACCCTACAAATGAGAGCGTGCTGGGAGCGCGCGCGATATGTTAACTGGTTTAAAATCATTATGCCGGTCTTCCATTATAATAAATATACCGTCACCCCTGTCTGTCCCTTCGGCGATTTAAACGTTAGATTATGTGTATGTACTCTACAGACTACATTTAAAGCAGTCTGAAATATAAATATGTAATTCATTAAACATTTAAGTTAATTAACTATTTAATTTTTATATTTCACGCTAAATTATTGAAAAGAAACCTAATTAGTACAATTAACAATAATAAAAGCAGCTGCTATAATAATTACATAACATTGTAACGTTGAAATGATATCAAAGAGCTTTTCATAAAATATCTGTGAGCCGTTTTGCGAAACTGTAATTACTTGGCAAAGCACTGAGTCTATCTGTGTCCTGACTATCCTGAATACCCGTCTATCCCGTGACGTCATTAGTGACTGAAAATCAACCCCATCCCACTACAGTCCCCCCCTTTCAGCAGTGCTTGCGAACTACTGTTGAATGTAACTACGCCTGAAAAGAGAATCGGATTAGGCAATTTGTTTTCTGCAAACTTTTCGCTATGTGTAATAGTCGAAATCTATACTAATATAATAAAGAGGAAAGTTTAGATTTTGTGTTTGTTTGTTTGTAATGGTTTTACTCAAAACTCCTCAACCGATTTTAAAAATTCTTCCACCATTGGAAAGCTATAGTATCACCGTGTTACTAACATAAACTAATCTACTTTTCTACTAGTTTCTATCCGCTGATTCATCCGCGTCACTCCCACTGAAATGCATATCCGGTTAAACTGATCTAATATGTTGACCCAGGATATAGTCTGTATATGAGTGCCAAGTATTATTCAAATCAGATTTAGCGCGATTCAGCAACCGTTCAAAACTTTCACATTTATAATATTAACTAGCTTTTGCCCGTAGCTTTGCTCGGAAACAGTTCTCATTTTCTGGATGAAAAGTACCTTATGTCTTATTCTATACCCTTAACAACGTGTATGCGAAATTTCATGATGATCGGTCGAGTAGTTAAGGCATGAAAGCGTAACAAACAAACTCACGTTCGCATCTATATTTTTTAGGATTAGGATCGTCGTAAGCTTAATAACACTGTTACTGTGTTATTTGGCTCCATGGATGGCTTAGTGGATTAAGTGGTCGGTTTGCCACTACGCTGACTGTTGTGGTTTCGATGCCCACTCGGGCCACTAACGTTTGTTTGTATGTTTTTGGTCTGGTCCAGTTAAAGGAAATGGAAGAGGACCGTGTCCAGCATCGTATATAAAACAGCTGATATTATTGTCGACATTTTCATTGTTATAATAGTGTTTAAACACACATACAAGTGGCTTATTGGATGATTCGTCCGGATTAAAATCGAATCGACACTTAAAAAAAATATAATTTTTCCGTAGGCGAACTACCTGTATCACTTCTGTACTCGATTGTATTTATCTTAACTTCACCGCATAAAATACCATTCGTGCGAGTCGCCTACAGAAAAATAATATTTATTAAAGTGACGATTCACCCGATTCGGGTGAATTAAATTCGGGCGAATCGTCCACTAAGCCATACAAGTATGTAACGCACGCGTGCTTCTTTGAACTACTCTCTCAATCGCATTTATAATATCAGTAAGGATGTACATATATAGCTCAGCGTGAACCAGGAACTAGCAGAAAGCAATGACGTGACCTAACAATCCATAGATACGGATGTATCATGGGAAGATGTCATAAAGCAACGTTATGCGTGAATCGAGGCTAGTCGCCGATGATTACATAAGCAAGGCTGTTCTTTTATTATTGCTGGAGGTATACGTAACCAGTAACTCAAAGCACACTGGTACTAAAGGGAAACGCCATAAAACGCGTAAATAAATTCTAACATAGGCAAATACGTACAGTTATTTTGGATATAGCCGAATGCCTTTTGCTAGATATCTTTTGCCAGCAGCTTTGGTCAAGAAAAGCGTTTTTAAGGGTCTATGACCTTTTCTGTACCTCTGACAACTTGTATACCAAATTTCATGACGATCGATTGAGTAGTTAGGCGTGAAAGCTTAACAAATAAAGAAACAAACTCATATTCATATTTATAATATTACTTAGGATACATATCCTGCTGTATCTAACTATCCTGCCTGTTTATATAATAAGGTTGTTGACTGTTTATGTAAGCAAACATATATATTTCTGAAATAAAACATAGCCGGTTGTAAGTGTATCTAATTCTACGCCTATATTGAGTTAATTCTGGCCCGTTTCCTATATTCAAGAGGATCGTTTTACCTACGGTCAGTTAACTTTTGATACATATTCTATGAGAAATATGTCAAAACTTAATCGATATCAAAAATTAATCGATTTTAATCGACTCGTAAATGTAAGTTATACGGGTGAGACTACCGTCTACGGAGGATATCTCTAGACAGAAAATGTCACGAATGCGTTGCGCGACACGGATATCGAGCCCGGTACCTCACGGTTGGAAAAGCTCAAGCTTATCATACTAAGCCAAGAAGGCAGACAATTATAATTAAAATGTTGTTACTAGCGTCCGATTTGGTTGAATGCATGCAAACACATTTCCGCAATTATTATTTTCAGACATATTTTGACGTTCATAAGTGTTACTTTGTGAAATTAATAAATTATTTTTGACTTGATGTGACATGACATTATATTTCTACTAACCTGAAAAAATATCATACTTATCTGCTTGAATTTTGTGTTTTATCGGTTTTGCGGCAAATTATTAGCCTAATGCGAACTCAGCCTAACCTGTGTGCGTTTTTGTGATCGTCACAAGCCAGCCTTAATCCAAACTAAAGCTGTTTTGATCTGATTCAGCCAGTTCACGCCGGGTATAAATGCAATATCAAATTTACTTTTATAGTTTGAAAATTTGTTTGATATTATGGCTGTTTTTTTAAGTTATCATAAATATAATTGAGAATATTTTTGTATTAAGTTGTATTCGAATTAGCTTTTGCCCGCAGCTTTGCTCGCTCGGGAATAGTACTTTTTCTTGATGAAACGTCATTTCTAACGTTTCATCTGTACTAATATTATAAAGCTGAAGAATTTGTTTGTTTGGTTGAACGCGGTAATCTCAGGAACTGCTGTTCCGAATTGAAAAATTATTTTAGTGTTGGATAGTCCATTTATCGAGGAATATAGGCTATATAACATCAGGCTACGACCAATACGAGCGGAGCAGCAATGACAAATGTTGCAAAAACAGTAAAAATCTCTTATGTGAAGCAGACGAAGTTGCGCGGGTCAGCTAGTTTGTAATAATAATATATAACAGTGGTATTCAATCCAGACATTGAATATGAAATCAATAATCATGCGTATGGATTTTAAGAAAATGCATGCGAAAGGAAGTCGCTGCGCAAGAACCAAAAGATGTTTTTTTAAGCCATCAGCATCGAGATTCCTAAAGTAGCCTGAACAGACAAGAAATCTTTCTACAGCCACACAACACAAGGCGAAGTCCTTATTTGCGAAACTTTCGCAATCAATTTTTTCCAGCTATTAGCACCTTCTTCTTGATCATTTTGTCAAACCCAGTGTCCCGCCCATGCTTACCGGCAAGGATAATCCATCCACGGTCTTGGGAACCTTGTTATTTCTTTCTAGGCTACGTTCCCTACTATCCGTGATTAACGCTAGTAACATTTAATTAATTCACCCTTTTTAAAACCCACTTTTCACCGCGGCCATTTCCTACCCACTCACCAACAAGACAGCAACAATTTTAATAATTCTCACATAAAGAATTCTTATCAAATTAGAATTTTCTTTTTACTTTCCAAATCGAAGCGTGCGTTCGTCTAATTATTCTTTTTAACTTTCATTTTTAGTTCTCGCTGTTGAACGCGATAAATCTCGAATTTATTACAAATGTTTCCTTCGTTTCGGCGAAGTTTGCGTGTTTTTGAATTTAATTATATCCTCGGAGGGCAGCCCGATATGGCCTCTTCGTTCTCTCGCCACTCACTTGGCTACCGCGCTTTGACTTTATGAAGTATCGCTACCTCACGGCCCTCTTGAAATATTGTGATTTTATTATATTGTAAACGCGGTTAAGAGACTTTTTTGCTTATTTCATTGCTTTCAACAGTTGGATGTAAGTGTGCGTATGGTTGGACAGATTTAAAAGACATTCTTATGTATAATTAATTTGGATTAAATAATTCTGACCCCGAGTGTGTCGTGCCGTCCTGTTTATGTCAGTCGCAAAGTAAATTTACGTACCGAATAAACGACAAATTCGTATTCGCATACCTTACTGTACCTACACGGTTACAACTTGCCTTGTTTTCTTAGCAAAACAATATGTCTATGAGTATGACTGTTTACCGTCCACATCCCGTCAGTTGGAATGCTCTTTTAAGAGAAAACTAATTTTCCCAGCCCACTAATCATGCTTATGTTAAATCTACTGAACTAACGAAACCAGTCAATCCTATTATGAAATACTCGTTTCTGTTATTGAATTTTACGGGCACGCATGCCGTGTAAAGGTATCCTATGTCCGGCGCATTGTCTATCTGTGTTCCATCCAAGAACGTTCAACAATTTGCCTATGATCGACTAACATATGTACATCCAAACAGAAACTTTCACATGTATTATATTAGTAGTAGAATGTATGACCGAACTCCGAACTGAGATCCTTTAAAGCCGTCGACGTAACTATTAGGGCTGCCACGCTTCAGAAAGCTTGAGACTTAGACTGCTATATGAATACACGAGCTGAAATCCTCTTGTTATAAATAGACTTGTTTAATTGTGCAATTCATCCCTGAAATGACAGTATCGCGAAGTTTATCTTTACCCGGCATTCTATCACTTAACGGACAAGCAGCCTATAAAGTTGAACACTAATATATCGAGATTTTTTTTATGGTATAGGGGGCAAACGAACTGACGGATCGCCTGATGGTAAGCGTTTACCGCCGCCCATATACTATACCCGAGGTGTTACAAATTTGTTGCCGGTCTTTTAAAAAGGAACTACTATTCTACTCACACACAAAAAGCTCATCAAAATGAAATAGAGACATATACAGACAGCTTGTTTTCTGTGAGTAGGGAGAGATTACGGATTTCCTCGGGCTTTCTTTAAAAATAAGCGTATTTTCTGTTCGTTAATTGTATGTTTGTAATGTGAGCCTAGTTGGGTCTCCCACACACACACATCGGACTGTCAGGCAGAGGTCTCGAGTTCGATCCCAAGGCACGCATCTTTGACTTTTCGAAGTTATGTGCGTATTAAATATTTAATTATCGTTTGCATTAACGTTGAAAGAAAACATCGTGAGGAAACCTGCATATCTGAGAGTTAGTCCAGAATGTTGTCGAAGATATGTGGAGTCTGCCAATCCGCACTGGGCCAGCGTGGTGGACTACAGTCTAACCCTTCTCACACTGAGAAGATGCCCGTGCCCAGCAGTGGGAGAGCTTAGTACCGGGCTGATGTTATATATTATATTATAAAAAGTCTCCTGTGACGTAAGTACAAAATAGGAAGTTGCCTTTCATGGCAACCAAGAAAAATAGTTTCACAAATAAATCGCTGTGGCTAACGCCTGTTTCATATTGCTTTAATCATGTTGATGCAAAGAACCTTGTATTATCACTATTATTAAATCCGAACTATCCTTGCTTCCTTATTAATATTACAAATGTGAATGTGAGTTTATCTGTTTGTTACGTTTTCACACATTATTTACATTAGTAGGGTTTACAATTGATTGTACGACTAGTTAAATTTTGCTTGTATCCTTATATATATCTCGTTACATTTACTTAGTTTTCTGAAAGACTAGATGTGTCCGCGGTTTCATCCGCCTTTATGATTACTGCGCCGTCCCTGTGGGTCGTACCGTGATGTTATATAGCCTATAACCTTCCTCGATAAATAAGCTATCCAACACTAAAATAATTTTTCAATTCGAGCCAGTAATTCCTGAGATTAACGCGTTCAACCAAACAAACAAACAAACTCTTCAGCTTTATAATATTAGTATAGATTAAGTGAAAAGTACCGGTATATTCAAATAGACTAGTGATTCTCATATAGAAAGTCCTAATATCGTACCGGGCGAAGCCTTAACTAAATTTACGGCTTGAAAAGTTGCGCACTCGCCGGCTCGCGGTCGAGTGTCCACAACATGGAACCGCTATTAGTAGAGACTTGATACCCGTACTGCCGTTGTTTAGTACGGTACTACACTTTGCGTTGAATTGCATACCTCGGTATCCGGTAAATGGTAAATTATCTCCGACTACACTGATGTAATAGAGTAGCAGTGTTTGTTGTAGTTTAAATACGTTTTCTGGGTGTGGATTTTAATTTGTTGGAAAACAAAAGTGCTTCGGGTTGTGTGAGATCAGCATCAGGAACAAATTTGATGTTACACCAACACGAAACCAAGGAGGATCGAAATAAGTGATAGGCCGTGACCCAACGAATCCGATATACAGGATGTCCGGTAATTAATCGATAACCTGGAAATGTCTTATAGTGGAACTGATGGATTATGAAAAAATAATTTAAAAAATCTATCCTAACCTGAGATATGTTTTTTTTTTAATTTCCATGTATAACTTTCTTTTATACTACGACCATAAATGAATGAAATCCATCGGTTTTTTGTTGTTTCATTAATAAACACTAATTATGCTAATAGATAGACAGTCAAAAGTATGCTATGCTAAATATAGCTTGCACTTTTTAAGATACTTTTTTTAAATTTTTCGAAAACCAAACAACTTGGTGTTCGGCATTCAGTTCTACTATAAGACATTTTAAGGTTGTCCATTAATTACCGGACCCCTGTATAAAAAAAGAACCGGAATTGTAAGTTACCTCTGGCGATGTAAATTTTATTAGCGCGATACGGAAAATATTACGTTTCGTATGCAGTAATACGAAGTTGAGCACAACGCCATCCCTATGACATCTGGAACTGTTACGATTTGCACATGTGGGCAGTGGTACACCACATGTGACCAGTGTGACAAGGAGGAAAGGAGCTATGATAACCCCGAGCTGGTTGTAATTATTTTTAATTCGCTTAAATATCATATAAAAAATAAAAACATGTTCAAAATTTTATTTATTCTACCTAATTAATTTTGGGCGTTTTGCGAAGTAAGATATAAAAAAGAGTAACTTTTTTAAAAAGCACATTCTAATTTTTTCTCTTAGATTACAATAACACTTAGTCCGATCAGAAAACTGAATACGAAAAATGATTTATTTTCGTTGGATCCCAGTTTAATATTTTTGGCGTTTATTTTGGATATTTTTCACGTTCACCCGCAAATAAAAACACAATCTTGCACCTTGGCAATCATTGATCAGCAACGCATTATCTTATCATCGTAATTAATTCAAATTCCTGGAACACCAACTCAAATCAGACAACGTATTACCAACACAAAAAAAACTCTTCGTCAAACCCTAACGTCAAAATGTAAGTTTCCTCTTGATTATAATCACGTACAGTACGAACGAACGAATAGGCACAAGTGAGCGTTGTTCAATTCCCGGTACTCTCCTGAGACAGGCCCTTGTGTTGAAGGTTTAATTATAATTTAATGAATACAAGAACACCCGTTTAGAACCTTTGTTGGCTCTTTAATGTTCATATATACAATCTTATTTTATATATAACAGTTTTAAAGTGGTATTTATTAACTAATTTGGAATGAATTAAGTTTTAGGATGTACACTTTAAGTTTTTGATCTGATAATATTCTCTATTCTTATGAGATTTTTTTAACTTTAAGATTGCTTGTAATTTCAGTTACATATTCCGAGTGTCCTTATAAACATGCCCGGCTTAGATAATATGGCTGTGTTAGGAGTGGATTTATTTGAATTCACTTAGGTACCTCGGCCTCGATGGCGTAATGATTAGCATAACCGACTGCCACGCCTGAGGTCGCGGGTTCGATCCCCGCACAAGACAAATATTTGTGTGCATGAACATGGATGTTTGTCTTGGTCTGGGTGTTTCTATGTATAATATGTATGTATTTAGGTATTTAAATTATTTATGTATGTTTATCCATTGTCTAGTACCCATAGTATTACCCAGATTTTTCTCAGATGTTGACATATTTAATTTATCTAAGCATAGCTTCAAAAACCAAATATTAAACGAGCTTCGCCATCTTAACATTTAATAATTAACAAAGAACAATTATCCTTCTTTTTTTATATAGTATATAAGATTATGTGATTCATTTGACATGTTCTTAACACAGCAATGTTTGTTATGAATCTGTGGAAAATGCTATGGTTATTGCATTTATTACAAACATGGAAAATTTACTATTTAAGTTTATGCAATGTAATAACCTTTTTTTTGCCCTAATAAAGTAAAATAAAATAAAATTGTACAAGCTCTGCTTAGTTTGGGCTAGATGGTGTTGTGTGTATGTGGTAGAATATTATATATATTATATTTTATACCTGTTTATTGTACGTTCCATGCATTTGTCTTTTCCATTGAGCTACCGCCTGCTACTATTCAGCTCGCTATAATTCTATTAAAATGTCAAATTAAAGGGTTATCGTATCCTATAGATACTTGTTTTAATGAACTTGCAAGCGAAAAATTAGCTCAGCTGGCGCAGCATGAGGTTAAGATCAGGCGTAAAATGATGAGATTTCGCTCAAGCTGGATCAGCTCAGTAGGGAATCCTAGATCCTTGTTAAACTGCCATGTGTTCAACCTTTAATAAGTTTATGATATGTTCTAGGCTTCTTGAGAAGTCACTATACAGCTAGTAGCGATTAGTGTACTGTCTTTGTCTGTTTCGCTAGCACAGTCCATCTTCTAACTCTCAAACTTCGAAGAGTCAGCACCACGCGAGCGAAAGCCAAGCAGCTAGTGTCTATAAGCTCCTGTTTACCATTAAGCAATCCATATGTTAGACAGCTTTGTAGCATAAAAGACTGCGGTCTAAAAGAAAATTAACGCATTTCACCATATCAACAAAACCGAGCAAAAATCACCATTCGATCAGAATCGTAAACTGAAAATGTGCGGTCACCATATACCTCGTTCAATTTTAATATCGTATGTGCGACTGACGGCTCGTATTGATCCTGTGTGGACTGCATTGTCCCAGCTAATTGCCAACCAGCTGGGCAGACATTTGCTATTTTAATGTGACATTTATGTAATTATGATCTCTATCATGTATATTGTTATATATGCATACGTTCGTGATTTTCATGCCAATTAGATGTCATAAATTTTGTGTGATATTTGTATTTATGATGCAATCATTGTTGTATATTGTTTTGTAGTTTTACAGGTAGATTGTTTTGGAGCCTCGTTCGTGGCGTTAGTTTGTGCTATGTGTGCGGGTGATCGGTAGTAGGTACCTAGGTACCTGGGTCCTATTCTCGGTTCGAGTAAAATGTTTTTGTAGTGGAGATTTATAACGATATGTAGGTGTGATGATATATCTATCCATATTCCTTTGGTATAATTACATATATGTATATATACATACTTATGTATGAAATTAATTTCTTTTGCACAACAGCAAGTTTCTCACGCTAAAATTGTTGGAATTATCATCAAACTAATACCATGATTTATGTTTCTGAGCGTATGAACTTTTCGATCACTTTCACATTACGCGCATAGTCAGCCGGTTACAGTAAGCAACAAACTCACTTACTTAATCAGCGATCCAAAGTGGATCTTGGCCACCAACAAAGTGCGTTGTGCCTTCCTATTTCATTTATTTATTCTTTTATTTTTACATCGTAGGTATAGTTACATACAACAGATCATTTGTCTTTTAATAGTTCAAAATGCAAAGTAATAACTTTTTCTCGGTCTCGTACTCCAATTACAGAGACATACCAGCTAGCAGGCACTGCATTAGAGCGCGTAGTTTCAATTCGCGATTTAGGCATAATCATGGATGCTAAATTAAATTACCACGAGCATATCATTAAAATATGTAAAGAAGCAAATAAATGTCTAGGTTTTGTGATGAGAACATCGTATCAATTTAAAAATATCCACATTATAAAATTATTGTATAATGCCTATGTGCGGAGTAAGTTGGAATACAATGCCATTGTTTGGGATCCCCGGGAAAGCCTTTATACAATGATGGTGGAAAAATACAACGAAAGTTTGCTAGGTACCTCTTCAAACGCCAGTATGGATACTATCCATTCCTATATCCGTCGATGTTTGTGTCAGGGATGGTAGGCCTGAATACATTGCAATTTAGAAGAGAGTTTGTGAAAATAATGCACTATTATCAACTAATCACAAACAAAGTAGACAACCTTGCAGTAAGAGAGAACATTTATTTCTATGTGCCCAACCAATATATGCGTGGCATTGGCAGGCGACAACATACGCTCTTCTCCTATCCACCCGTCTGGTCCTCACGCCTTGCAGACAACACTCCCACTGGCACAGCTGTTAAGCTCATCAACAATTTCCTTCGGACGAATCCAGGTGCAGATATATTTTTCGACTCACCAAGTGTTTTAAATAATAATGTTATATCATATTTAAATTGGAAATAATAATAATGATGGATTAAAATGCCTATTTATTATGTAATATTCTTTTCTTTGACATTATTTTCTATGACATGTTATGTAATATTGTGATAATAAATGTAATATATTGTGATGATCAAATTCTATAGTATAGATATAAGCGTCTTGGTTTTGTAAACTGTTAGCTTATGTTTTACTGAATAAATAAATAAATAAGATCAGTAATCACATAGTAATAAATTGAACACAGTACCTACAGCTTCAAATCTGCAGTCCACTTAAAACTGTACACATCGTTCACAAATGTAGTAATAGAGCTTCAGTTAAATGATGAACAGTAATAAATAAACAGAATTAGGCAATTTATAATTAAATACATAGATAATAGTCAGACACGGTTGTACAATAGTATTACTTATTGGTAATAATTAAACGTTTAAGAGGTTGAAGGGTTGGTACATATTTTTTTTAAGAAGAGAGCCTTTAAATACATCTAAACTATCATTGAAAATATCTATTTGAGAGCATATACGGTTTTGTGCCAAGTCAGACCAATCAAGTACATTCATCTCATTAACTCACGATGAGCATTAATCACAATGCAGTCGTTGCCACACTTGTGAGTTCAGCTTCGGCATTAAAGCTTATTTCCGATGTTTTTAGTATATTTTATTATCATGAAGAAACTATTATTTACTATTTTATGCCTGCGGCTTGGCTCGCATAAATGTAGGTTATATCATCCCTAAGGAACGGTACTTTTTCTGGATGAAAGTTACCCTATATAATTTTCTATATCCCTGACAACGTGTATTCGAAATGTCATGATGATCGATCGAGTAGTTAAGGCGTGAAAGCGTAACAAACAATAAACAAACAAACAAATTCACATTCACATTTGTAATTTTAGTTAGGACTAGTTGTTACTCGCGACTTCGCCCGCGTGGAATTTAACAACAAAGTTTTAAATTTAGGCTTTGACAAAAAAAACTTATAACATCAGCTATCTGCCAGTGAAAGTCCCGTCAAAATCTGTCCAGACGTTTCAGAGATTAGTCGGCATAAGCAGAGAGACAGACAAAAAATTTTAAATGATTTTTTCGTATTAGTTGTATATATACTTTCATATGCATTTAGTAAAAAGCTGTTATTTTGACATTGCAAAAAGACACTTTTATTTATTTCTATAGATTTGGATTTGTATACATTTTAACTTTGTGACTTCCCGAGTGTCATAACTCTGTGATTTCTATCGACACCACTGCTGAACCTGGGTTTTTAGTTAGTTAGTGGAACTGCTAGTAAAACTTGTCTAAAGAAACTAGCAGATTTGAAAAGCAAAATCAGTAGGCGACAAACTATACACCCAATATGAACTAGATCGTAGATATGAAATTTAATTATTAAAACTACTTAACATCCCTTTCAATTATGTCCTGAGCTCTAAGGTCTATAATTATAAAGGTCATCTTAAACTCCGTAGGTCCCCGGTTGTCAAGGTCAGAGGGAATTAAAACTTTTAACCTACCGGCCATTATTTTAAACGATAACGACTATTAGGGGTATTGTCTTTTATTGAAACTAATTAGTTAATTCGAAGCTGTTGTTTTTATTGCTGTTTAATATATCTTTAGGGTGTTGAGCTAAACTTGGGTGTAAGCGGTATCAGACATAATGACAGTGGCACAGTGAGATTAGGGACTACTATCGGGTTCAATTCCCGAGCTAGGCAAATTTTTTTATATGTAGAAGTTCTCAGATGTATCTCGGTATATTACATGACTATTTCTTCTAATATATAGACATGAAACTATAAAAATAAAAAAATATGTTAAAAAAAATATTTTAAAATGAGTTACCAACAAAGTAATTACAAAATAGTGTTGTTTAATTTTTACAAACGGTACTGGTCCTGTGTCCCAAACTAGGCTGTAGCCTGTATTTTGGGAGACAGTGCTCAGTCAAAAAGTTTTACGCTAACACAGTGGATGACGTAGTTTTATTGATGTCGGTAGGTCATAAACAAAGGTACTTATCTAAAGAATAATATAATTACTATAATAATATTCTACATAATATGCAGAATGTGTGTGTGTGTGTGTGTGTGTGTGTGTGTGTGTGTGTGTGTGTGTGTGTGTGTGTGTGTGTGTGTATGTGAATTTGAATTAAAGGGTGTGTGTGTATAAAGTGTATTTTTACTCTATGAACTTGAGGAGCACTTCCGTATCGTCGTAATCTAGCTGGAGTAGCCAGCTGGTTGTGATTGACTTAACCTCATGGATGTTGAATCCCACAATGTTTTGGTTTTTGTTAATTATGTTGTATAGTTTGCAACCAAGGCTTTTATACTGTCGTCTGGCAAAGGCGGTTCTACAGCGAGTGCTCGAGCAGACCGACTGCTTGCTACGTTTTTTAGGATCCGGAAGGGGAACATCTTCATGCACTCTTAGGATTGTTCTGAGCACAAAGAGCTGTCTAATAGTTAGTACTTTATTGTCAGCGTACAATTGTTTAGTAGGGTATCTTATCGGCTTTTTATTCATTACTTTTAACACAGCTCTTTGTGCCCGTTCCAATTCAAGTAACTGTGTCTTTCTGGAACCCCTCCATACCGGAATGCAGTATTGAACGATGGATTGACATAAGGCAAGATATACCACTCGTACTTTGTCTTGCGAGGTGATATCGCATAGGGTTTTGAAGAGGTGTATAAGTTTTCTTGTCCTGTTTTTAACGGTTTCAACTTGTATGTTCCACGTCAACCCACTATCCAACTGCACACCTAGGTACTTCGCATTTGTTACTTTTATCAAATCGGGGCAAGTACAGTTATTATTAGAAGCACAGGTGTGGGCTTTAATAGAGAAATCCTGGGATGGAGAATTAATTTTAGATAAGTAGAAAGGAAGATAAAGAGTTTTATTCAAATTTAGAGTAAGTAAATTATTAGAAAGCCAAACCATGATTTTTTTTAACGAGTATTCCGCTCTCTCTTTAACTAAGTTCCAATTTGGACCACTCACTACAATTGCGGTGTCATCAGCATAGGTGTAAATATCTGTATAAGGAAGAGACATTGTGCAGAGGTCATTGACATATAGCTGAAATAGATATGATATAATAGACTATGTATGTATGTATAATTATAGTATGTAGCAATGTATGTATAATTATAGTACGTGTTACCTTTAGTACCTATAGCCAAAAATAAAGAACATAGCGACAAAACGTGCATGTTTAGGAGTTTTTAATAATGTTCTCAAAGATATGCCAACCTGCATGGGCCCATGTAGTGAATTAAGGCAGATTGACACTGTAAAACGCCCATGCCCAGCAGTGATACAGTTCATAAACAGGACTGATATTATAATATATGCACTTAGTTATCACATAGAAGACATTACTTAGTATTATAAATACGAATGTGAGTTCGTTTGTTTGTTACGCATTTACGCCTTAACTACTCGACCGATCATCTTGGAATTTATACATGTTGTCCTGGGTACGGGAAAGGACACAGGGTACCTTACATCCATTAAAATGTACTCTTTCGAGAGGGTAACATTTATTGACAAAATCTACATAAACGCGAACGAAACCGCGGGCACAATCTAGTATTTATATATACCGTAAGTAAATATGTAGTATGTAAGTAAGCTTACTCGCTTAAAAAAGAAAGCTCATATTCCTAACAGCCACGACGATCTCCTACGACGTATGAACATCATCAATCTTGTTAAATTACCGGCGCATACAGCGGCGCGGCTCACATTCCACGTGTGAATTTATTATGTCTACTAATCTAAGGATTAGTCTTACAGTATGCAGGCTGCGGTGTGACACAGTGTTGTTTTATTGTAAGTGAGTTCATTAGCTAAACATCTTGTTGTGATCTGAGAAATGAGAGCGCTGAGAAATATATGTGCTGTGACTCTGAAAGATAGAATAAGGAATAGTGTGATTACAGAGGGATGCGGCATAAAAGTGGATATAGTGACGAGAATAGAAAAGGGTATGTTAAGTTGGTTTGGGCATATAGAAAGAATGGACGAGAAAAGACTGACTTAGAAAGTTTATAAGGCTAGTGTGAATGGAACAGTCGCAAGGGGAAGACCTAGGCGAACGTTTCTTGATCAGATCGGAGACGTTCTGGATAAAGGCCAGGTTAAGCACCTTAAACCGGCGAGCGTGTATGAGGAATGTTATGAAAGTGAATGAAGCCAGAGAAGTGTATCAGGATCGTAGCAAATGGAAATCCGTAGTTTCTGCCTACCCCTCTGGGAAACAGGCGTGAATTTATGTGTGTATGTATGTATGTTGTGATCTGCCGTCAGTTATAGATAGATAAACATCCTTGTTTTGTGGTCCTACGATGGTAGGATTTTAAAAAGCGATTTTTATATACAAGGTCAAAGGAAATGCTACATACTTAACATTAGTGTTCGAACACTTTGAACAAAACTTAATACCTTTTCCATAAAACAATTTTAACGAGTTTAAAATAAACATGTCTCTGCCCACATAACGCGTTTGCCCGTGTAGTGTGTTGTTGGTTATTTTTGTGACCGCGTACCCATAGTCTTAGATAAGGCAGTCGTGCGATTTGGTAACCAATTTAACTATTTATATCTTTGCATGAAAAATCAAATAATTAATTTATGAAATGTGGTAGATCAAAAATTTTTTAGGCAGGTCTATTGTAAAAAGATTCAATTAACTCTGTATATGATAGATTTAGGCGTTACTTGTTGGCAATCCATTGCAAAAAATTAATTGGGATATGGGAACCCGTCACGCATCCTCAAATTGCCCACTCCAACTATTGCAACAAAAAAAGGTTGATAATACCGAAGTCTTCTGATAGTAGACAACCGCTTCATGAGCAAGTACTTCATAATAACACATGAACCAATTTTGTTAAAGATAACCGAGGCCTTGCTTGCTATGCTTAAAAATAATAGGTAATATTTTTAAGCACTTGGCATTTAATTTAATTAAAATATAAACAATATAGACGTAATTAACGAACTACATAATTATGTACGCAGTAGTTAAACACTAGAAAGCGCCTCTTTTTAATTTGTATCTAATTAGTGTTTGTGTTGAACTAGCCATTGTCACTATAAACTATCTTGCCTGTGAATTTTAAGAGATCTTTATCCCTTTATATCTCATAATATTCAACAAATTATAGCTAATTAATTTGTTTTTCTATAGAACCAACAAAAAACAATATTTCTTAGTAGGTACAATTCATTTTTATAGGCTTTGTTTTTAATACTATAGATAATTGTAATTAGTTCATAATTAGCCCCACAATTAATTAAAATAAGAAAAGTTAGAAAGGTCTATGAAATGATTTATTATCTCTTTATCATTTCCGGATTATGTTATGCTTTTATATTCCATTTTATATTCAGAAATGGTAGGCAGACAAATTGCGTCTGAAAATGCGTCAAAAAGAACAAGTAGGTAGCTCTTAGATGACGTCGAAACAAACAGGCGGAAAAACCTAAAATCCCTTGTTTGTATTTCAGACCTTACAAAATACTTACCACACCAATTAGGATTCAAAAACAACAAAGCGTTTTTATAGTTTTAAAAAATATGCCATAAATATAGATAGATTATTTTCTCATAAATAAAAGCAGTAATGAGGAATTTTACTCTTCCCTGTATATACATATTAGAAACATGCAAATTTGTACGTAAATATCAAGAGTTCTATACAAAAAGAAATGAAAATCAACCTGCTCGTATCTAACTTGTACATGCACTCAAACAGTCCTCATCTGATGTCGATAAAAATATATAATAAGGTTCTAGATACAATAAAAAAATTAGAGACTGTAGTCTCTAATTTTTTTTTTTTCTCTAATTTCCGGCGTTTATAATTAAATTAAAAAGTCTCTTGATAGAAAAGTGCTACTACACTATCAATGAATACCTGAATGATAAAATCAACTAAAGACATACATAACAATTAAAATGGTTACACTAAAGTTCTAGAATAAAAACATATATAGGTAGGTACACTTTTTATGTAGCATAAAAAATTACAATATATTATATCATAATATATTATCCTCTCTCCTACTTAGCTGTGCCCGACAGGGTTCACAATGACTCATTTAACTTAAGCTCTACCACCTAAGTACATACAGAGGGGTAGGCAGAGACTACGGATTTCCATTTGCTACGATCCTGACACACTTCTCTGGCTTCATTCACTTTCATAATATTCCTCATACACGCTCGCCGGTTTAAGGTGCTCTTAACCTGGCCTTTATCCAGAACGTCTCCGATCTGATCAAGAAACGTTCACCTAGGTCTTTCCCTTGCGACTGTTCCATTCAATGGAACCAACTAAGTAAACATTGTGAAATGCAATAAAGTATTGAGTTTTGAAATTGACTGCACGGCTTATTGGTTTATGTGGTGTTGGGTTGTATCTTCTTAGTACGGGTGTTGCTATTATGTAAAAATATGACTCTACACGCCAATTTTCGTAACAACATTGATGAAACAACACAATTTTCATCGCCAGTCTTCCCTAATGATATCGTATGAAGTAGGAGCAATAATAGCAATTGAGTGACGAGTACTCTCGATATCGGTGTCTAATCAAGTGCACTGTAGTGCTTCAGATGAGATGAGACTGATTAGGTGCTGAAACCTTAATAAAGTTGGTGTTATACGCGGTGGCGGGCTGCGGTGGCGTTCTTTTAAAATAAAGCGTTGTAATTGTAAATATGCGGTGGCCGGGGCGTTCTGCGGTGGCGTTCTGTTAAAATAAAGAATTGTAATTGTAAATACGTGGTGGCGGGGGCGTTCTGCGGTCGCGATCTGTTATAATTGACTACTCGGATGGCGCACTGGTTTAAGTGGTCGCCTAGCCGTTGCCACTACCCTAAGCGTTGTGGGTTCGAAACCCACACGGGACAAAACTTTGTGTAATCCACAAATGGTTGTTCCGAGTCTGGGTGTTGTTTCTGTCCGTTGTTTGATTGTTTGTAAAGTTTCCGCGGCACAAGATTTATTCCTAGTACGGCATATATTCTATTAAATAAAAACAAAAACAAAAATTGTTAAGTGTTGTAGGTGCAAAAATGATTAATATATACGGTTTATAAGTATAACACACGGTTTCTAGAAAGATAATCAATACTAAAGGCTGTTAAATATGTATATGTCAACTGCTTTGATTGGCTGAGTGAATTAGCAACGGCCAACCAAATCACTTAACATGAGAATTTTTTACCACCACAGCGCTCTCTTATTAAACTATTCCTTATGGAATCCTTTTATATAAATTGTCTTTATCTATATATCTATACTTAATAAAAAAGTTTAGATTTTTTGTAACGGTGTATCTCAAAAACTACTCAACCAATTTTGAAAATTCTTTCTCCATAAGAAAGCTATATTATCAGCGAATATGCCTATGCTAGATTTTATTTAAAAAATGAGTAGGTATCTACTGTTACTAACATAAACTACTTTTACTCGAGTAAAGCCGCGAGCAAAACTAGTATCTAATAAGAGTCTTATTACATGCTACCAAGTCAGTCTTATCGTTAAACTGACTCGGTGGCATAGCGGTAATATGCGCTTGCTATACATGAAGTATAGCGTTCGCTTCCCGGATCGTGATTAGTGTTATTAGGATTTTGTGTCCAAAATTCTCAATATCAGCACAAAAACTGGTACGGTGTCCAATAGAAAGCAATACGCTTGCCTCCTTATACATGAGGACTTAAACCATAGCTAGTGAAATTTGAGGGTAATACACCTCTGCCTACCTCATTTAGGTCCTGGTCGTGACACGATTTGTAAGTAATAAAATAAACACAAACTTCATATAATGTCGTGTTATAAACGTATTAGCGATATGTGGGTTAAATCAATTTAGTGACTAATTATTGTCACGAACAACGATAGATAGAATGTCACACGTGCAAATGTTTGTCACAATATAAGGTCTGTATAAACTGATGCGCAACATCATAAAAATAGCATTAATGATTCGTCTAAAATCGTCTAAAAACCATATTACTATAACATCATGCCTGCTAATATTAGGAATATGAAAGTGTGTGAACATGCTTAGATGTTTGTTAATCTGTCAAATATTAGATTAGGACACGTAATTAAAAATGTATTGTGTCTGGACCAGCGGTGTGCCGCTGCGCTTCCACTTTGCACTAGCGGACCCGACAGACGTTGTCCTGTACATACAAAAAAAAAAATACAAAAAATCCACTTGAACACACACAAAAAATTTCATCAAAATCGGTCCAGCCGTTTAGGAGGAGTTTAATTACAAACACACTCACAGAAGATTTATATATATATATAAAGATTTGGCACACATAGAAACCATGTTCTAGATTAACACATAGAATATCTACTTCTTATACTGTTTTCATTACTTTGGGCTTCACTCAGGCTAAGCAGCAAGCAGAAGACATAGTACATAGATCCACGCCTGTTTCCCAGAGGGGTAGACAGAGACTACGGATTTCCATTTGCTACGATCCTGACACACTTCTCTGGCTTCATTCACTTTCATAATATTCCTCATACACGCTCACCGGTTTAATGTGCTCGTAACCTGGACAGTAGGTACTAATATAAAACTGTAAAGAAGTTAAGCCCGTACGTGTAATATACATATAAAATAAATACTAATGAAGTGATTGCGAATATGAAATTATATATTCTCTTTATTATCTTCACGAATACTGACCGGATTTTGATGTGTTTTATCGTTATCTAAGCTACGTTTTATCTTATTCTGCTCAGCAAAACAGGAATTATGATGCATGGAGTGATCCGTGTACATTACGTCAGGGGACGAACTGTAGTCTAGGTGGACGGAGTCGCGGGCATAGCCTACATTTTTACACATATGTTATTATACAAATGATAATTAAATTTTATCATGATATCACATTAAGGCTAGTTGTTCGTTGAGGCGTGTCGGCGCTGATACGTTCGTGCGAACTGATTTATATTTATTGTGTCATTTGTTTATGTTTGGCACAGCGGTATTGAATGCGAGTGCTGTGCTGTACATGAGGTCACGGGTTCGATGCCCGGAGTCGAGCAAAGCGGTTTTGTTTATCAAGAAAATTGCAGCAGCAATCCCGAGTCTAGAAATGTGTCCGATAGATGGCAAAAATCTTTTTTTCTATTACGTGGAACCAAAATTCATTACTCGCGAAATGTGCCACCCTATCGGAAATACAGGCATGTCACATAAGATAGGTATCAGAGTCAGAGAGACTATGAGAGTGTGAGAATAAAAAGTCCACTTGCGTTTGCACACACACACTTGGATACTATAATATCCCGTGTACGGATGACTAGTCTCCGTTAAGATTGACTGTCGTGACCGT
The DNA here is from genome assembly GCA_963675205.1 of Catocala nupta. Classification (NCBI taxonomy): domain Eukaryota; kingdom Metazoa; phylum Arthropoda; class Insecta; order Lepidoptera; family Erebidae; genus Catocala; species Catocala nupta. Next base: position 28,658,167 of record OY776093.1, read on the forward strand.
AATTCTGTCCAAAGGAAATTGTCCTTTTCCGATGACAAAAAAGCTTAGTGATGGGCAGTCATAATCCACAAAGGACTTTTAACCGCACGATAGGTTGAAAAACGTATAATTTTGCACGATATTATGCTATATGTATGCTCTTAAGCAGGGTACTAACGTAAAACATGCGGTCTTGAGGAGTCTCGTCTCTTGCCTTTGAGTATCGTAAGGAGGCGATGACCGCCGCCCGAGTGCGGCCCTGACCCCGACCAACACTTATTGTATTAGGGTTGGCAGTAGCTAGAAATTAGTGGTAAAATTATTTCCATTGGTATGTGTCGTAGCCAGATCTCTCGTAGCAACCTCGGGCGTGGCAGTCGGTTACACTAACTACTACGCCATCGAGGCTGCTAGATCTATGATTGATAACTTCCTGATGGGGCTGATCATATCATAAAAAGGTTGTATTTCATGATATCGCCAGGTAAAACTGACTGTATCGTTTAAACCAGACAGGGATTGACAAATCATCAAACGTTGACAACGTTTGATGATTTGTCAATCCCTGTCTGGTCACGACTTATGTACTTCATCTCATCTCGTTTAGTTTAAAGTTCGTGAAATTATATTTATTGCGAGATAGATTTATCAAAAAAATTTATCGCCTTCAAAATCTCCTGCTCACTATTGAGTGACAGGACAAATATATTCCAGTATCAGCATGTAAAGTAGCCTCTGTATATTGCTAGGCGTCTAGACATGCGTAGGCATAAGTTTACGCCTAAATGACAGAGCCTCACGCAACTCAGTGTTGACGAGACTATTTGGTATATTAAACAAAATATTTTATATCTTATCAACCAACTTTTGGTTACATATATTTTTCATAGTTAGAAATAAGTCATTAGGTATAAATGTATTATTTTATTAATTTTGATGGCAAAATAGCGTGTGGGCTGTTTCAAGATGAACACACAACACATGGACTTCGAGAAATGTCCTGAAATAAACTTTGCTCATTCAATAGTACAATCTTCCATCTCCGCGGTATAAAACTAAACATAACATAGGTTTCAGCCAAAATCTTCAGAAAATACAAGCAGAGGCATCGTTACACGAGAACTCATCTAATCGGCGAAACGAATGAGATTGTTTTGAGAAAAAAGTCTAACGCAAAATGGCCGAATTGTGCCTCCAATCTTAATATAGCTGTGTTTTCGTAGACGATGTTTCCTACGAACTTTAAAGATTATTATAATCTTTAGTCTCCACGCTTAAAGCTGTGTGCGCACTGCGCTAAAACGTAACACGACAAACCCGAACATCATTTACTAATCTTATTCTTTCGTTTTTACAAAACTTCGTTCTCGATCTTGCAAATGACATTTGCTAAGTTCCAAGTTAACTATATCTCTGTCTCAATGCTTAATCAATTAAAATCAGGTCAGACGTAAAAATGTAATAGATTCTCAAATTTGCATTTATAATATTGGTATTCATTAAATAGATTTATTAATTTTTAAGTAGGTACACGTACCAATCTCAAATCAGTATGCAAATTGATGATTGCTGTATCTAAAGTTGAAATTATCATAAGTGTAAAGCTCTCTATAATAAATAAAGATGGAAAATCTTTGAATATTCTGTGTAATTTAGATTTCCTACAATTTTTTTCTTTATTAATAGTACAAAAATTTGCATGTAGGTATACAATGTCACATTTTTATATAATATTAAGCACATACTCTTTAATATTAAGCAAAGTAAAAAGTTTATGTTCGCAATGATTGCCGCAGTGCGTACCCTACCTTATTTTTAGTAAAGAAATAAATAATGACAACAATTGCTGGCTTATTATTAAACTCTTCAATCCTCCGGGTAACATCGAGACAGCAATACTCTTTTATGCTAGGACTAAATGGTAAAAAAATATAATCTGACATAATTTCCTTTTTCGTCGTATCTTTAATAGCAGTTCGCCATGTTATATTTAAATATCTTATTGATTTGAATACTAAAGACTTGAACTGATCCAAGATTTGCTTACTTGGTGAATGAATAAAGGGCTTGGTTTGGTTTATACGGTGTCTAAAGCGCATGCGGTAAAGTAACTCTGTTTCTGGCGTCGACGTCGCTCAAAATGAAATGCGTCTCACGCTGTAATGATACGCAAAAATCAAAGCGTGGGAATTGCTTCATCGTTATATATACAAATACAGCTTCCGTTAGTTTGTTTTCGCAAAATTCAAAAAATTATCGATGTCTACTGACTGACTAGACAAAGTTGCATTTCTATATAGGTGTGCTTATATATGGTTTTTATCCGGACGTTTCCACAGGCACAAGAAATATCATACTTTTATTTACTTCCCTAATAAAGAATAGCAGATTGAGCCGCAGTGAAGCATGGCCTGGCTTAGGGTATTATAAATGCGAATGTGACTTTGTTTGTTGCGCTTTCACGCCTTAATTACTTGACCGATCATTATGAAATTTCGCATACATGTTGTCAGAGGTACAGAAAAGGACTTTCATCCAGAAATAAAAACTGTTTCCAAGGGATAGCAAGCATGTAATAAAACAGTTAGCAATTGCAATGAGTTAAACGCAGCGTTTGTCGCATAAACGAACCGAGCGCTTAAAAAGGAGAAGAAATGTAAATACCAAATAAACTGTGCCGATAATACCCCGCGGCGATGTATGATTTGAATGTGAATCTCGAATAGGGTGCGACCTATAGGTCGATGACACTTGTGACCAATTATGAAGAACTCCTTCATATTGTGAACCTTTTTCTATTGATAACTTTGATCTTTAAAAGGCGGAATATTACTTTCTAGCCATTGTGATTTTACGAAGAATAACTATTTTATACCTACACATGACATGTGGTCGTAGGTTTGGTTCCAACCTTTTGCGCTATTGACGAGAATTTGTTGTGTAAAATAACTCCGATCGGATCGTAGGTAGCTTAGCTTCTTAACTACGAACACTATTTTAGGTATACTACTCAATCTCTAAAATTATTCAACTATACATATAAAATGAGATGGGTGTAAAAACCCAGGATTCAACCTCTTCGTCTTCATGTGACCTTTTTTTGCATCATCTTTTTGTAATATCCCACTGCTCGGCAAAAACCTCTCTCTTGGACTTCCAAGTCACTCTGTTGGTGGATATTGGTGCCAATTCTGTTGTCACAAATTCTCTAATCTTAGCTAAAAATCTCTAAAATTTAGTTTTGTCCTGTCAAACGACATTTCGTATTCTGATATCGCTAAACGTGATAGGACTAAAATAAATTTTAGAGATTTTTAGCTAAGATTAGAGAATTTTGTGACAACAGAATTGGTACCATTCTCTGACTTTATGACCTTGTGACCCCTATATCTCGGAGGTGTTTTGACCCACAGGGCCCATATTCAATATTGACTGAGGGATGAAGGTGTCTGCACACCAAGTTACAAGTCAATCGGTCTAGTGATTCCGGAGCTATGCCTGTCACTAACAGATAGAGACATAGAACCACATAGTGTTTTCATTAACCTTTTCGAAGAAGACTCAAAGGGTAATAAATCATATAAATATGTATGTATGCAGTATGAAATGGCGGTAACCCATTGGTTAGGGCATCAGGCGACCGACGATCAACGAGATTACGATCAAGAGGTCCTGGCTTCGATTCCTACGACTTATATTACCGAATTGAACCCATTCTTAACGCAAGCTTTAAGCTTTGCGTTGTTGTAAATAGTTATATACTAAATTTTGCCGGCGGCTTTGCTTGCGTTAATCTAGATTGTCAATAAATTTCTATCTCTTGGGAATAGTATTTTTTCCTGATGTCCTATTCTGTACTCTTGACAATACTGACTGAATGACTCTTGAAAATAAATTTTATGATAATCGGTATTTTATGATAATTAGCGTGAAAGCGTAACAAATAAACAAACTCACATTCGCATTTATAATATTAGTTAGTATTTAAGCATTTTCATAACAGTTACAGCGCCCGCCGCAGCCGTAACCATACCATTAGGTAAACCTTAACACAATTTAACGCAGGTGAAACTACGACGCTCAGTCAGTTTATTTGTAGTAAGCTTATACTCACAAAGCAAGTCTCTTTTATATTTTTTTATATTTTCTACTTTGTTTATGACAGCCCTTTAACATTGCGACACGGAATGCACTCAGAATAGCCATTAGTACTTTACAAGTGTACGAACGGCTCTCCCACTAGTGCATGTGGCAAAATATTTAGCTAAAAATGTTATCTGTCTTCTTATTAAGCTTCTCCCGCACTTAGTTCGCGAATAGTACTATTTTTCTGGATGTAAGGAACCCTATGGCTTTGTCAGAACTCCTGACAACGTGTATGCTAAATTTCATGGTGATCGGTGGAGTAGTTAAGGCGTCAAGGGTAACAAAGAAACTCACATTCGCATTTATTTGAATTTTCTATGTGAAAAAGAACCGTAGCCTCTGAATCCGCGTATGTGTAAAATTATGCCCTGGGACCGGTGTAGCCCTCGATAATGGAGACCGAAACATTGGATTTTGAAAGATTAATCAAGGAAATGTTATAATAAAATAATTCAAACTGATGACAAGTGATTTGATTAAGTCTCAGGCCTTTTCTCTTTCAGCCTCTTTCCTCAGCCTCTTTTCTAATTATTTTCGCCTAACTAAGCTATATAGTACACATAGTTAAAAACATATTAGCTCTGTCTATACACTGTGCCACTACTCGCGGGCCTCTTCTCTGTTTAAGAAGAATAAGGCCATAGTCTACCACGCTGGCCCAGAGCGGGTTGATAGACTTTACATTATCCAATTGCTTGTAATAGACCTAAGTTATCATTGTAAAGGAAATAAATTATTCAAAAATTTAAAACGTCTTCAAGAATATTATGAGATACACTTCGAAATGTATTGCCTCACTATGTTTTCCTTGGCCGTTAAAGCTGATAGTTCACTATTATGTAATCTGTGAATAACAATGTGAGTGCACATTTTCTTAAATCTAAATTCAATGCAATTTTGTATTATACTGTGTAACTGTTTGTTATTCCAAATAAATAAATTGGTTAGGAGCGAACTCGAGGCCTCTGCGTGGCTGTCTCAGCGGTCTTCCACTGTCAGGCTATTGCTGCTTTTTAACGAGTCCCTATTACTAAGCCTTTGCTATCAGTCCGTCTGTCTATCAACGGGTTTTATTTCATAAACCGTACCTATAAAGTAGAGAGCTGTTTTTTTACAAAGTGTGTATTGCTATCGCCGCTTTCTTTCTTTCTTTTCGTGTAGTTAGTGGCCAACCTGTTGTGAAGAGTTGTTCAAGCCGCCCGTAGGCCTCCGAAATGGCTTAACGACTGCTGTCAATTTGGCAGCAATTGGGACCGACTTTTTACGTGCCCTCCCAAGCACAGAGACGCTTAGATGAAATACGCGGTCACCCATCTATAGACTGATCGCACCCAACGTTGCTTTACCTCGCTAATATAATAACAAATAATTAAAAAGTAAGACTGCACGGATGGAGTAGTGGTTTAAGTGGTCACCTCGCCATTGTCGCCGCGCTGAGTGTTGTAGGTTCAATCTACACGGGACAAAATAATTGTGTGATCCGCAAATTGTTGTTCCGAGTCTGGATGTTCTTTGTGTCTGTTATCTGAATGTTTGTAAATTCCTCCGCGACACAGGATAATTCCTAGTGCGGGAGTTGTATATAAAAAAACATGTTCATAATGTTTATCTTGTACGGAACTTTTCGTGTGCGAGTCTGTTTCGCACTTGACCAAGTTTTTAATTTTTAATTAAATTACAGAACTACTATCTGTAGAAACCCTAATATTACAAAAATTTTACGAGTAATATCGGTGACCCGATCTTATCTATTGTAACTGGAGTCGATTACACCACTCGTGCTAACGAAAGGATGTGTTGGGCGGGATGAAGTCACGCGGCCGTTTGAGCCACTTGTAAATGACGAGCCATTTGTGTCGGACTAGCTTTTATAAACTTTTACCTGATTTAAAATACTATAGCGTTTTAGCTAGAATGGTTAGTGGAAAAATATTGTGTTTCCTTTATTTTCAGGATGCAGTACCCGAAGGGTGATAACGGGACCGGGATTTCTAAGCCTCTGCTGTCCGTCCGCCCGCCCGTCTGTCTATCATCTTTATTTTCATGAATATAAATTAATTTTGACTTATTATAAATGCGAATTTGAGTTTGTTTATTTATTTGTTACCCTTGCACGCCTTAACTACTCGACCGACCATCATGAAATATCGCATACATGTTGTCACGGGAACATCCAGCTAACCTAACCTACTTTTTATACAAGCCGCGGACAAAATCTAGTGTTGTAATAAAATAGTCCTATGTATTATGTTTCGCCTGTCTGGCGCTTGTATACAACATTATATCCGTTAAAAAGTATTACACACCGGTGATCCGATATATTGTAACTGGTGTCGATTGCACCACTCATCGTAATGTGAGGATGTATGTGGGCCGGGTGACGTCACAGGGTTCGTTTGATCCTCCACTCGTCACTAATAGGACGCCTCGCTACTGTCTCTTGTATCGGACAGGCTGTTACCGGACACCGAAGTTACCACCTGATGCGAAATTCCGTAGCGTCGCTCTTGCAGAATGATTACGACGTACAGATTGCGTTCGGTTTTTCTTTGTTTGTTTCTTTTGGTGTGTTGTGATGTCCGAAGTATTTTTTTATTAGTCTCAGATACTTGTTGTGGTTAAACGTCCGTATTTTGTCGGAAATCTCGAAAAGCAATTGCTGCTTTGATCCTGGGACATAAGATAGCAGTAATATTTGTGTACGATTGTGAGTTTGATCCTGGGTTGAATTCCCGATTCCGGCTAAGAGTTTGTGTGAATGTCTCCGTGACACGTAGTTTGAAAATGTGTCAGGGAGTCTAGCCAACAAAATTATCCAATAATCTGGTAAAATTTGGGTTTCATATAGGTATCGTTGTCTACCCCTTGGGAATATAGGCGTGAGGCTATATACACATATTATGAAAGGTTGTGAAACTAGACTTAGTTATTACAAGTTCTTTTTTTGTAATCGGAGTGCAGTTAACAATTGTTAGTGACCCGATAAAATTAAAGGTAAGGTTTAGGGTAAAACTCAAAAAAAAGCAATAGCTCAGTGGGGAGACCAACAGACTGCAATGCAGAGGGTTTCGGGTTCGAACCCACACGCACGAAACGCGAACTCGCGTTCGCGGTTCGAACGCACCTCTGACTTTCGGAAGTTATATGACTTTTCAAAGTTCTCGGAGAGCACGTTAAGTCGTCGGTCCCAGCTGCCATAAACATCTCTGGCAGTCGTTATAGGGGAAGTCGACACAAAAGATCCCACTGGGTCGAAGTGTCGCCGGTCTGTACTGACTGGCCCCCACATAAGATAAGTTAAGATAAGGTAAAACTCAACCTGTCGCGGCGAATGCTAGCGCGAACCCCGTGGCACCGTCACTAGGTACTGGAGGAACGTCGTCAGGGGTTTAGTGGGTATGGAGCCGGCTTCTCTGGCTGGAGCCCCACACACCCGCGCCCTGCCCGGGCGCGGAAGGTGCGTAAACGCATTTCACTGTTCAAAAAAACAAAAAAAAGAAGTAAATTTCAACCTAACCTTTTATTTTATCTTATCTTATCACACTTGTCTGAAAATGTCTGTCTTGAAATGTCATGTCGGAAGTATTGGATGGAAAACGATACGGCTGCAGTTTATTATTGAAATAAGTCTTCCCATGAACATTGCTGCTGAAAAGCAAACGAAACTTCGGGGAAATTAAAACTTATAAAAAATCGCTTAATTTATTTAATTAGTTTAAAACGTAGTAAAGTTTAATAGTAGTTGTGTAATAGTTTCAAAATTATTGTAATAGTGTTAAATAAATAACGCGATAAAAGCCGTATTTAATTTCAATTGAAATAAAGAAACATTTAAATTTAAAACAAAACGCTAAGTAGCGAACCGTTTCGGCATATTGCACCAAAATCATTTAATTAACTTTATATTTAATTTTTACATTTATTCAACTCTGTAATTAAACATTTAATTTATGTTGGCTGAAATAGCGTCAACCCGCACGAGATTGGACAATCACAATGAAACATGTCATCCCGTGGGAAAAGAAGGGATGTATTATGTATTGGCGTTCAACTATTTATTCATACATATGTATATAGTTTCGCGCTTATATCTCCAAAGGGGTAGGCAGAGATGTTTTAAACACACATTTTAACTACTATGATTTAAGGTCCTACGTAACATGTCGCGAGCCTACTGCCATCTATGGGTCTCCCTTCGAGACTCCAGCTGCTACTGAGAATGCAGTGACAGAAAACTACTAACACTGCCTGAAACGGTCATCGAATCTTTACTGAAGCAATGATTGAAATAAAAAATGCCTGTTTAAAACACTTGAATGTTTGTGGGCGGAGTGACCAGTAGGTCTACCATAAAAGTGTTTATCCGAAAAATCGGGCCGAATGAAAAACCTTGCAATGAAGTTTCATCGGATTTATTTCTTTAAAATGACATTATTCCATTAAAATTAAACTACTTGTTACATATTTTATCGCGATGTTTATTTTTTAAACACTATTATAAATTAATTTTGAAAAACTAACCCTGTTACTCGTTACTTAAAATATATATAAGAAAACATACCTATATAGTAATATAGTTGAACAGTAGTAGGAACACTATTATACGAGCCCCAATGCAAAAATGTCCGTCTAGTCACATATTATGAAGAACACATTTTTCTTTTTAACTTTCTTCGTTCCTAGAAAGACACTAGCAGTAAACAATTTATTTAATAAAATACTCCATATAAATAACGTTATTTTGGTACTATTGAAAAAATAATCCTTTTTTAAAATTATGTATCTTAGTTAAATTACTGTTTAAATGATCACGCAAAATAATTCGTCTAGTGCTTAATTGATGCAAAATAGTTCGTCTATGCCTAATGTTAATATACTTTTTTAATTGTTACACCAAAATTTAAAAATAAATTATCTTAAAAATAGAATTCAATTGTTTTTAAGATGTCAAAGGCTATAAAAAGGCGTGTTCCAAGTATTTTTTCATTATTTTCGCTAATAATTTTGAGCAATATGGGTCGTGGAAAACCTATCGCGGTAGAAGTTCGAAAAATTATAATTTCAAGCAGTGATCAGAAATCTGCATACCAAATCGCCAAAGACTTATTATTGCCAAGATCAACTGTCCAGTCAATAATCCAGCATAGCAAAAATAACGGCACAGTTTCGTGTTTGAAGAGATCAGGCCGCCCTCGTATTACGAGTGAAGCTGAAAACCGTGTTTTAAAGAAAATTATAAAGAAAAACCGTCGTGCTCGTGCAGGAGAGCTTACCGTACAATGGCGTGATATGATTAAAAAAGATGTCTCGGTCGATACTTGTAAAAGAGTCCTGAAGAGAATGGATTACCGGCTTTTACACGGCTAAAGAGAAACCCTTACTCACATTACTTCAGAAAAAGAAAAGGTTAAAATTCGCTCGTGATCATTTAAACTGGACTGCTGACCAGTGGCGTCAAATAATATGGAGTGACGAGTCCAAATTCAAGGTGACTGTCGGTGATGTACGAAAAAAAGTTATCCGAAATAAAGATGAAGCATTTCACCAAGACTGTATCAAGAGAAAAGTGAAGTTCCCTGCGTCTGTAATGATATGGAGCTGCATGTCAGCACAAGGTGTGGGTCGCCTGCAATTTGTAGACGAGACTGTTAATGCAGTAAAATACCAAAACATTTTAGAAACGAGTTTATTGCCGTCCATTCCGATTTTGAAACATCAAAATGCCTATGTTTTTCAACAAGATGGTGCTTCCTGTCATACTGCAAGGACAACAAAGGCTTGGTTCACCTCTAAACAAATACCTACAATGGAGTGGCCGTCAAACAGTCCAGATTTGTCTCCTATTGAGACAATGTGGTGGAAAATGAAGAAGATGTTGCGGAAAAATCCATCAAGGTCAAAAAAATAATTAAATGAGAAAATTTTTTTGGGATTCAACAACTCCAGAAGAATGTGAACAGTTAGTAGCGACGATGCCACTTAGGATTAAATCCGTTATTGATAGTAAAGGAGATACAACCAAGTGGTAGACGAACTGTTTTGCGTGTTCAACTGCGATAGCCGAACTGTTATGAGTTATAATTGATGGAAGAATTCAAATTTTTTTTGTAACGACAATATATTTTATTTGAGTACTTCACAGTAAATAAACTTAATTTAATTTACTAATCTCATTTTTATTTCTTAGACTCATTAAACCGACATTACTTATCTATATTACACTTACAATACATGGTTACATTCAATTTTCTTAGTAGACGAACATTTTTGCATTGGGGCTCGTAACATAATTTTGAAACTCAACTAGAGTTTCAAAATTATGTTATAATAGTGTTCTGAAAAAGAAACATCGCGATAAAATCCCTATAATGTAGTTTAATTTTAATGTATAACATTCGCGTAAATGTAAGATAATATTACATTACCCAGTTGTTAAGACTACTTCCTGAAAGTATTTAGGACAATCAACAGGTTACGTATCGAAATTCAGGTCAAATTTCGGAAAAAAGGTGGTTCACGGTACGAACTGTCGGGCCGAAACTTCGGCCTTTACGTGTCATGGTACATTACATATGTGTAGGCCACACATGTTATGTAACTAGCAGATACCGCGGGTCTGTCCGTCACACGTCTACTTAGCGTCGAATGGACACGAAACTGGGACAATTGTTACTCAGACAAACCACCGGAGACTGTATATGTATGTCAGAGTCGCATAATATGTTTATATGGCATGCAGACTTTGATATAAAAAGTAATATGTGTTTTTAAAAGACAGTCATCCATCTTTCTTAAAGATTATTAGTAGCTATTTGGGCTTCACATCATTAGTAGGTAATTAGCTTTTGCCCGCGGCAACGCTCGCGTTTTTCTGAAATAATGATACCCAACGTCTTTTTCTGTACCCTGACAACGTTTAAGCGGCATTTTATAATGATCAATAGTTAAGGCGTGAAAGCGTAACAAACGTACAAACTCACATTCGCATTTATAATATTAGTTAGAATCTTGTATATTTTCACTACCGACGTGAATCTACTGTTAACACAATTAACAGTGGATTCACGTCGGTAAAATGGGGATTTGAACCCGCGACCTCTCGTTTGCAAGTCCAATACCATTGGGCTACCACGCCTTGTTGGTTTATATTTCTTTTGTGCACGAACAAATTTTGCATGATGATTTATGGACCGGCGACTGAGACAGTATATTTTACTCCGGAAAAATGCACGGTTCCTTTGGGATAGTTATTTTTCCTTAGATGCATGGAAGCAAAGCCGCAGATAAAAAAAAAAGAGAAAAGTTACGAATTAATCAAAAGAAAACTGGTATATCCTATTAATATTATCAATGAGAAAGTTGTTTGGATAATATCAGCCCTGTATTAAATTGTCCCACTGCTGGGCTCGGGCCTCCTCTCAGTGTTAGAAGGGAGAGCCATAGTCCACCACGCTGGCCCAGTGCGGGTTAGCAGACATCGCATATCTTCTAGAACAATATGGAGAAATCTCTCACACCCAGACATGCAGGTTTCCTCACGATGTTTGTTTGGATGTTCGTTATTTATCCATTGTCCTTAACCTTGAAATTAAACTACTTTCTAAGGATTTTGTCGCGTTGTATTTATTTACTCTTCGTTCGCTCGTAACATTTAAGATTATGTTATTCAAGTGTTTTAAAATAAACAACGCGGAAAAATACGTATAAAGTAGTTTAATTTCAATGTATAATATTCGCGTAAACGTAAGACAATATTATATCCTTAAGCTGTCTATACTTCAAATGGCAGACATAATTGAAAACTAATTGTGTCTGGTTGCCGGTATGCCGCTGCGACTCAATCAGTTTATAAAGAAATTAAAATACATCACGCGTAAAAGACAGATAACGTGAGGTGTGTTACACCCACATTTAGCCAACTATGGTTTTAGTCCTATGTAACCTATTGACAAACGCAGTTTCCGACTATTTGCTGTTAAGAACTATCTTCTGACAAGCGAAACCCAATAAAACTATGCCTGGGAAAATTAAAGAAAACTCCCGCACTAGGAATAATTCCGGTATCGCGGGGGACTATACAAACATTCAAACAACAGACACAAAGGACATCCAGAGTCGGAATAACCATTTGTGGATATACAGGGTGTCCGGTAATTATTGGATAACCTGGAAATGTCTTATAGTGAAACTGATGGCCATTCAGAAAAAGATATGAAAATAAATCTATCCGAACTACTACCTGAGATATACCTAGTTTTTTTTTTTATTACCATGTATAACTTTCTTGTATACTACGACCATAAATGAATGAAATCCATCGGTTTTTTGTTGTTTTATTATTAAACACTAATTATGCTAATAGATAGACAGTCAAAAGTATGCTATGCTAATATAGCTTGCACTTTTTAATATATATATTTTTTCTTTATTATATATATTTTTTTCATTTTTTCTGAACGGCCTTCAGTTCTATTATAAGACATTTCAAGGTTATCCATTAATTACCGGACACCCTGTATATATAATATGTAACGGGTATTAACGCGATCATGCATAATGTTTACCTTTTTTATGCTTGACGTTTCGACCAGGTTACACCGGCCGTGGTCACAAGCTGACCGTTAATACCCATTACATACTATATATGCAACGCGAAAGTTTAAAAGTTATTATTTTAACCATTTGTGGATCACACAAATGTTTGTCCCGTGTGGGATTCGAACCCACAACACTCGACGCAGTGCCAATGGCGAGGCGACCACTTACCTAAACTTCTCCGTCATTCGTGCAGTTAAATCGAACATCGAGGAACACATCTATGATGCAAATCTTTGGGCTACATACTGGATATTAAGATATTGTTAATAGATTTAAGATATTTTATTATATTACTGTTTTTAGTGTAAGATTATAGTTATGTTACTATTCTATCTCATTAGGTTAAGAACCTGTAATGAGAAATTAAAAGTTAGAAAATAAATATAAATTATTTTAGTTACATACATTCTTAACATATGTTTTGTTTTGTTACAGGTAACCATTTTGAACCACCACGAAGTATTCAGCGCCATTTCTGTGACGACCTTGTGACGATATCTCGAAGAAAATGTTCTTAATAACAAATGGAGTGAGCGTCAACAATGTCGGAGGCTGCCTCATTAGCGTTATTGGCTCACGCTGAGGAATATCGTTGGAGATAAGCACAGCGGTAGGTAAATACGGGTTCATTAGTGATACAACTAGATGTTCGTCTGTACGTGTTTTATATTATTAGATAAAAACTGCTTATGTTCTTAGGCTAAGTAGTAGCTCATATCCTCTCTTTGCTGTGTTGAAAGAGATAACAAGTGAAATGGGAGAGCCTTATGCTGCGATAGACTGATTTATAGTCGTAGTAAGAGGCATTGAGGAAAAAGGACTTTCTTTTTGTTTTAAAAAGATATCTTCCGTTTTAGAATTGTTTCCTATGTCGCGTTGAACTTAACAAACATTCAAACAACGAACACCCAGACTAATGTGGATCACACAGTTTTGTGGTAGCACTTTGGTTTTGTGGTCACTCGGCGAAATTATAGCAATCACAGAAGTTCATAGAATATCACGTAGATTGAGATCCCAAAGCCGGTAAACCTACATTAATTTATCATAGCAGAATTTTTTGCTTGAAACTCTGGGATTTAAGCAAGAAATTCTGGATGCGAACATGAGTTTGTTTGTTAAGCTTCACGTCTTAACTATTCGACGAATTGTTATAAAATTTTGCATCACGCGATATAAGGAGTACAGAAAAGTACATACGGTACCTAAAAAAAAGTTCTTGTTGAATACCTAGTACTTTTTTTCGTGAATACGAGTGATACAAAATTGAAATTTTCTACATTTTCGTGAGCAAAGCCGCGGGAAAAAGTCTAGTAGGTTCAATAATAGCAATGCATCGCTGCCAACAGATGTAAAATCCTACTGATATGATTACGAGTGTCTGCTGTACTCCCAATCACTCGGAGATCAATGATACCGGCTCTCGCTCTACCGGGACGACTCGCCATGCACTGAATGTACCGATATTGAAATCGATACAGCCACGTAAAAGGTTTTACTCTGATTGCTATCATTGTACTACAGAACCATCGGGTATTCTAGTCTTAGAATAATAATATTAGCCTGCATTAATCTGTTCTACTGCTTGGCACGGGCCTCGTCTTAGTATGAGAATGCCTATGCCACAATTCACCACGCTAGCCCAATGCGGGTTGGCAGACTTTACATATCTTTGACAACATTATTGAGAACTCGCAGACATGAAGATCTGCTCACCTGTTTTTCTTCACAAATAAAGCGAGCGATAATTAACTATTTAATACGCATATAACTTCAGAAAGTCAGAGATGTGCGCCTTGAGATCGAACTCGACACCTCTGCATGGCCGTTCAACCGTCTCCCACTTGGCTGCTAGTCTTAGAATACCAGGTATAATTAAAAATCTATTGTATCTGGCCACCGGTGTTCCGCTATGTCAAATAGGTAAAGAAGGAATCCTGTTTTTCATTAGGACATTGTTTTTACTGCAATATATGTGCAGTCAGATGGCGATAGGTAGATAGATAGTTGTAGGTATTCTAATTAATGTTGTTAATGCGAATGTGAGTTTGTTTGTTACTCTATCACGATTTAACTACTCGACCAATCATCATGAAATTTCGGATGCACGTTGTCAGCAATATAGAAAAAAACGTACGGTACCTTTTATCAAGAAAAAGTACCTATTGTTACTATGTTTTTTTTTTTTAACGTGTTGGATTGCTTTGACGCATACCTCTCCGCAGGGCGACAAAGAGGTTGTGTCGGACTCACCGGGGAAAGATGGTGTGACATCCTAGTAATACCGACTAAACCTACCACGGTGTTCCTCGACACAACCGCAACCGACGGGGCCGCGCGAATCGCTTTCACATACAATCGCGACCCCGCCGGCCCGCCGTATGAAATGGCAGGCCACTACACAAATAAAATACCACCAATTATAACCCTACTGTCCCCCTGAGGGGGCGACGGACACACGATACAGAGGCGCGCGTGGGAACCCGCACCGCGCCTCTCGGAACTGGTGCTGATCGGGTGGCGGGCAGGCCCACGAAGCCCACCACCCCCAGGTCAAACCTCAGGGTAGCTGGATGTCGTCTCGCGCTCTCCGGCGCCCGGCTCTACGGTTGGGGAGAGGGTTTAAGCGTTCCCTCTACCGCTCCGCCGCCTCCTTGATGGAAATCACTTCCTCACAGAAGGAGGCGACGGCGTTCCACGACCTCTTACTCCGGACCATAGACTGCTACGGCCGAGAGCGAGAGGACAACCAATCCCACTGCCGCGATTAATTCACGGCGCTGCGATGCCCAGGCGGGGCAATCTGCCAAAGTGTGCAGCGCCATGTCCTCAACAACGTCGCGGCAGTCGTCGCAGTGGTGACAACCGGGCGTCTCTTGTCGACCTATACGACACAGGAACTGGCCAAAACAACCGTTGCCAGTCATTACCTAGATGGTGTTGTGTGTATGTGGTAGAATATTATATTATATTATTACCTGTGTCAGCCGGAAGGTGAGAGCGCCGTGCCGCCTCTCCAGCCACTCCGTAAACACGGGACTTACCGCCACGATCGTGGCGTGCCCGACCTACTGTTACATTTTTTTTTTTTTTTTTGATATCCCGGAAAAATGCTTGATGCCCTACCCGCCGGCTAGGGGACGGCACCGGCGGGGCGTGTGGGACTCACCAGCCGAGTGCTGGTATACCCCCTAAAAAACCTGGGGTGTTCCCTCTCACACCCAATGGGGGGGCCAGTTGGGAGTCTAAAAAGATTCATCCAATCCATAGCAGGCCCTCCCGTGTGGGTGCCGGCCGGGTCAATTGGACCCGACCTCCTCTCGTCCCCGGGGGAGAGCATTTCACTGCTCTCCCCTTTCGACGTTAGAAGGCGCGCGGGAACACCGCGCGCGCCCTCTATGGGTTCTTACTCACGGGTGGCAGGGTCCCCTGAGGCCTTGCCACCCAGAACCCTTAGGTGGGGGGCAGGAGAGCGACATAAGCGCGTCTCCTGCGCCCTGTCCTCCGGCGGCGGATGTCCGGGGCGTAAGGATCTTCCTCACGCCCCCGCTCCGCCGCCTCCTTCTGCGAGATGATAGCCTCGCAGAAGGACCTCATTGCACCCCAGCACCTGTCGTGGCCGACCATCATGGATACGACGGTCGGCAACGAGTGGTCGGGGCCAATCACGGCGACCAGGGCACAGCGCTCCTCGGCCCACGCCGGACACTCCTCCAGCGTGTGCTGCGCCGTGTCCCGGTCGCACTTCTCGCAGTGGTGACACCTGGTTGTCGGCTCCCTACCGGCTATTTTGCACAGGTACTCTCCGAAACAGCCGTGTCCGGAGAGCATCTGAGTAAGCCGGTAGGTGAGCGGTCCGCGCCGTCTGTCCGTCCATTGCCTTAGCACCGGACGGACAGCCTCGACTGTCCTCACCCCGTAGCGGGGCTGGGCCAGTCTCTCCTCCCATTTCGCCTCAATAGTCGAGCCTGGGACCTTCGCGTCTCCACCGCCCTGTGAGTAGGTTCCTCACCATGGAGCCGGAGGTCCGCGCGCCAGTGATACACCGACGCTTGGACCTCCACCTCCAAATCCCAGGGCGGCGATGCCGCCAAAACGCACGCCGCCTCATAGGAGACGGTGCGGTACGCCCGCGACACCCTGATCGCCATCGCCCTCTGTGGTTTCCTCAGGAGGGCGATGTTTCGGCGAACAAGGGCGTCGGCCCAGATGGGCGACCCGTACAGGGCCATCGACCACACCACCCCCGGATAGAGGCGGTGGCAGACGACACTCGGCCCCCCGATATTCGGCAGCAGAGAGCTAAGCGCTCACGCCGCCGACATCAACCGGGGGGCCAGGCGGCTAAAATGGACGCGAAAGTTCCAGCGGCCGTCGAGGTGGAGCCCCAAGTATTTCATACTCGGCTCCACCCCGATGCGGACCCCTCCTACTATGATGTGGACATCTGGTGGCGGCGCCCGCCGAGGCCCATGAAATAACAGGGCCTCGGACTTTTCCAGCGCCACCTCCAGTCCCAACATCCTAATTCTACCGACTACCAGGGCCACCCCTGCCGTGGCAAGACGGGCAGCTGCCCCGTAATCTTCTCCCCGGGCCGTGACCAGCGTGTCGTCAGCGTAACAAGTTACGCCGACGCCCCTAATCCCCGACTATTCGGCGCAGATAGGGAGGCACCCCATGAAATCGGAGCGCCTACCTAATTGTCGCCCACGGCAGGGTGTTGAACGCGTTGGCGATGTCCAAGGACACCGCCAACACCACCCCGCGCGAGGCGACCGCCTCTTCCGAGAGGGCCTTGACGCGACTGATCGCGTCAATCGTCGATCGGCCCTCTCGGAATCCAAACTGATGTTTGGATAAGTCGGGGCCCACCCGCACCAGGTGCCTGGAGAGGCGGGCAACCACTACACGCTCAAAGAGCTTGCCCACCTCATTCAACAGCACTATGGGGCCGACCTACTGTTACTTTTTTTTTTTTTTTTTTGATTCGCAGGAAAAAATGCTTGATGCCCTACCCGCCGGCTAGGGGACGGCACCGGCGGGGCGTGTGGGACTCACCAGCCTAGTGCTGGGATACCCAGTAAAAAAACCTGGGGTGTTCCCTCTCCCACCCAATGGGGGGGGGCCAGTTGGGAGTCTAAAAAGATTCATCCATAGCAGGCCCCCCCGTGTGGGTGCCGGCCGGGTCAATCGGACCCGACCTCCTCTCGTCCCCGGGGGAGAGCATTTCACTGCTCTCCCCTTTCGACGTTAGAAGGCGCGCGGGAACACCGCGCGCGCCCTCTGTGGGTTCTTACTCACGGGTGGCAGGGTCCCCTGAGGCCTTGCCACCCAGAACCCTTAGGTGGGGGACAGGAGAGCGACATAAGCGCGTCTCCTGCGCCCCCTCTTCCGGCGGCGGATGTCCGGGGCGTAAGGATCTTCCTCACGCCCCCGCTCCGCCGCCTCCTTCTGCGAGATGACAGCCTCGCAGAAGGACCTCATTGCACCCCAGCACCTGTCGTCGCCGACCATCATGGATACGACGGTCGGCAACGAGAGGTCGGGGCCAATCACGGCGACCAGGGCACAGCGCTCCTCGGCCCACGCCGGACACTCCTCCAGCGTGTGCTGCGCCGTGTCCCGGTCGCACTCCTCGCAGTGGTGACACCTGGTTGTCGGCTCCCTACCGGCTATCTTGCACAGGTACTCTCCGAAACAGCCGTGTCCGGAGAGCACCTGAGTAAGCCGGTAGGTGAGCGGTCCGCGCCGTCTGTCCATCCATTGCCTTAGCACCGGACGGACAGCCTCGACGGTCCTCACCCCGTAGCGGGGCTGGGCCAGTCTCTCCTCCCATTTCGCCTCAAGGACCAGTCGAGCCTGGGACCTTCGCGTCTCCACCGCCCCGTGAGTGGGTTCCTCACCATGGAGCCGGAGGTCCACGCGCCAGTGATACACCGACGCTTGGACCTCCGCCTCCAAATCCCAGGGCGGCGATGCCGCCAGGACGCACGCCGCCTCAAAGGAGACGGTGCGGTACGCCCGCGACACCCTGATCGCCATCGCCCTCTGAGATTTCCTCAGGAGGGCGATGTTTCGGCGATCGAGGGCGCCGGCCCAAATGGGCGACCCGTAGAGGGCCATCGACCGCACCACCCCCAGATAGAGGCGGCGGCAGACGACACTCGGCCCCCCGATATTCGGCAGCAGAGAGCTAAGCGCTCCCGCCGCCGACATCAGCCGGGGGGCCAGGCGGCTAAAATGGACGCGAAAGTTCCAGCGGCCGTCGAGGTAGAGCCCCAAGTATTTCATACTCGGCTCCACCCCGATGCGGACCCCTCCAACTATGATGTGGGCATCTGGTGGCGGCGCCCGCCGAGGCCCATGAAATAACAGGGCCTCGGACTTTTCCAGCGCCACCTCCAGTCCCAACATCCTAATTCTACCGACAACCAGGGCCATCCCTTTTTTTTTTTTTTTTTAGATACCCAGGAAAAAATGCTTGATGCACTACCCGCCGGCTAGGGGACGGCACCGGCGGGCCTTTGGGACTCACCAGCCGAGTGCTACCTGGGGTGTTCCCTCTCTCACCCAATGGAGGGGGCCTGTTGGGAGTCTAAAAAGATTCATCCATAGCAGGCCCCCCCGTGTGGGTGCCGGCCGGGTCAATGGGACCCGACCTCCTCTCGTCCCCGGGGGAGAGCATTTCACAGCTCTCCCCTTTCGACGTTAGAAGGCGCGCGGGAACACCGCGCGCGCCCTCTATGGGTTCTTACTCACGGGTGGCAGGGTCCCCTGAGGCCTTGCCACCCAGAACCCTTAGGTGGGGGGCAGGAGAGCGACATAAGCGCGTCTCCTGCGCCCCCTCCTCCGGCGGCGGATGTCCGGGGCGTAAGGATCTTCCTCACGCCCCCGCTCCGCCGCCTCCTTCTGCGAGATGACAGCCTCGCAGAAGGACCTCATTGCACCCCAGCACCTGTCGTCGCCGACCATCATGGATACGACGGTCGGCAACGAGAGGTCGGGGCCAATCACGGCGACCAGGGCACAGCGCTCCTCGGCCCACGCCGGACACTCCTCCAGCGTGTGCTGCGCCGTGTCCCGGTCGCACTCCTCGCAGTGGTGACACCTGGTTGTCGGCTCCCTACCGGCTATCTTGCACAGGTACTCTCCGAAACAGCCGTGTCCGGAGAGCACCTGAGTAAGCCGGTAGGTGAGCGGTCCGCGCCGTCTGTCCGTCCATTGCCTTAGCACCGGACGGACAGCCTCGACTGTCCTCACCCCGTAGCGGGGCTGGGCCAGCCTTTCCCCCCACTTGGCCTCGAGGACCAGTCGAGCCTGGGACCTTCGCGTCTCCACCGCCCCGTGAGTGGGTTCCTCACCATGGAGCCGGAGGTCCACGCGCCAGTGATACACCGACGCTTGGACCTCCGCCTCCAAATCCCAGGGCGGCGATGCCGCCAAGACGCACGCCGCCTCAAAGGAGACGGTGCGGTACGCCCGCGACACCCTGATCGCCATCGCCCTCTGAGATTTCCTCAGGAGGGCAATGTTTCGGCGATCGAGGGCGCCGGCCCAAATGGGCGACCCGTAGAGGGCCATCGACCGCACCACCCCCAAATAGAGGCGGCGGCAGACGACACTCGGCCCCCCGATATTCGGCAGCAGAGAGCTAAGCGCTCCCGCCGCCGACATCAACCGGGGGGCCAGGCGGCTAAAATGGACGCGAAAGTTCCAGCGGCCGTCGAGGTGGAGCCCCAAGTATTTCATACTCGGCTCCACCCCGATGCGGACCCCTCCAACTATGATGTGGGCATCTGGTGGCGGCGCCCGCCGAGGCCCATGAAATAACAGGGCCTCGGACTTTTCCAGCGCCACCTCCAGTCCCAACATCCTAATTCTACCGACGACCAGGGCCACCCCTGCCGTGGCAAGACGGGCAGCTGCCCCGTAATCCTCTCCCCGGGCCGTGACCAGCGTGTCGTCGGCGTAACAAGTTACGCCGACGCCCGGGGGCAGGGCGCCCCGCAGCACCCAGTCGTAGCCGATGTTCCACAGGGTCGGTCCAAGAACGGAACCCTGCGGAACACCGCACGACACCTCCCTCCGGAACGTCTCTCCGTTCCGCCCCACACAGAATACACTTCTCTGGTGCAGGTAGTCCCCGACTATTCGGCGCAGGTAGGGAGGCACTCCATGAAATCGGAGCGCCTCCCTAATAGTCGCCCATGGCAGGGTGTTGAACGCGTTGGCGATGTCCAAGGACACCGCCAACACCACCCCGCGCGAGGCGACCGCCTCTTCCGAGAGGGCCTTGACGCGACTGATCGCGTCAATCGTCGATCGGCCCTCTCGGAATCCGAACTGATGTTCGGACAAGTCGGGGCCTACCCGCACCAGGTGCCTGGAGAGGCGGGCAACCACTACACGCTCAAAGAGCTTGCCCACCTCATCCAACAGCACTATGGGGCGGTACGCGGAGGGAGAGTCCGCGGGGCGGCCCTCCTTTCTCAGGAGGACCAGCTTACCCGTCTTCCACATGGCAGGGAACCGTCCCGACTCCAAACAGGCGCTAAACAGCCTGAGGAGCCGGTCCCCTAGGGCGTCGTAGGCCAAAACCCAGGCGCGGCCAGGAATTCCGTCCGGCCCCGGGGCAGTGTTTTTGCCCCGGAGCCGAACCATTGCCGCGCCGAGCTCCGCCATTGTTACCTCTGGCGCCCCGGCATCGGCACCGCCATCCTCAATATCGGGCGGCGCCATTTCGGGAGGCGTGTGCTCCGCTCTCGAAGAGAGCGGAGACCACCTCCTCTAATTGCCGGGGCTGGAGACTCTCGGTGACCGGTGGGGCCCAGGGGCGCAACTTGCCCCTGACCGCCTTGTACGGGCGGCCCCACGGATCTGCCTCGGGAGTCCCCAGGAACTCTTCCCATCTTTGGGTTTTGGCCTCACTGATGGCGGACTGCAGGGCGTGCTTCCGCTGTACGTAATCGCCCCGCAGCCGTGCCTCCACGGTCGGGTCACGGTACCGCCTGCGTCGGCGGTACCTAGTGTACTGGCGACGCGCCGCAATGCAAGCGGCGCGTTTCTGACTAATGTCGTCAGACCACCAGTACACCTGACGCCTAGGAGGTCGAGCACTGGCCCGGGGCATCGACGCGTCGCAAATCCGCGTCATCGCGCCCCGGAACCACTCCGCCTCTAGCTCAACCTCCACAGGCCCTTCGCCCATTGGGGTCCAGGCCTGGACGATGGAGGCTTCCACCAGCACGTCTACGTTGAGACGTTTCAACGCCCATCGTGGGGACGACGGGGTGTGCACTCTCCTCGGGCGATCGTCCGGGATCGCCGGCGAGGCGGAGATGTCGAACCGCACGTAACGGTGGTCCGACAGTGACTCCGCCTCGACCAGCACTTGCCAGTCCCGGACGCGGCGCGCTACGGCAGGGCTTGCGAACGAAATGTCCACAATGGACTCGCCCTGCCAGCGCACGCACGTGGCGACCGATCCCCGGTTAAGGACCACGAGACCGGTCGCAATCGCCCACTCCTCCAGCGCGTCGCCGCGAGCGTCGGTGACAGGGGATCCCCAAGCCGTTGATTTGGCATTGAAGTCCCCCGCCACCACGATCGGACGCGATGGGTACCGGTTAATAACGGCCCCCACCGCGCCCAAAAATTGCTCAAACTCGGCGAGGCGCCGGTTCGGAGAAAAGTACACCCCGATCAGGACGGTTCCCTCCCAATCAACACATATATAACCCTCGCCCCTGTCTGTCATCACCAGGAGCGAGGGTCCGGACGAAACAATGGCCGCCGAGCCTCCGAGGTCCCCAAACCAGTTGTGTCGGCTGGGGACGCAGTAAGGCTCGGCGACCACGGCGATGTCTATTGACCACTCCGCCATGTGCTGCAGCAAGATATCCTGCGCCCTGGCGGAGTGGTTAATATTCACCTGTAGGAGGCGATGGGCCATAATTAATTATGTGTCCATCGCCTCCGTACTGCTCCCTGCTTGGGTCGGGAGCCTGGGAGTCCCGGCGACCGCCCCTCTGGCCCTACGTCGTTTCGGTGGGGAGCAAGATTTGCTCCCCATCCGGTGCTCCGCCGGCTTTCCTGCAGCAGAACAGAGGCTGCAGGAAGGTTTTGCGGCGGAGCAGGCGGCGGCCTTGTGGCCGGGCTGACCGCAGCGATAGCAGAGATCGCTGCGGTCAGTTTCGGCGGTGCATTGCTGCCTCACGTGCCAACCAGGGCCATCCCTGCCGTGGCAAGACGGGCAGCTGCCCCGTAATCCTCTCCCCGGGCCGTGACCAGCGTGTCGTCGGCGTAACAAGTTACGCCGACGCCCGGGGGCAGCGACCTACTGTTACTTTTTTTTTTTTTTTACGTGGGGGAATGCAATGACGCATATCCCTCCGCGGGGGCGGGCGGAGGGATTATGTCGGACTCGCCGGGGTAAAAGAAGATGGAAAAGAAATAATGTACCTCCCGGAATACCGACTAAACCTACCACGGTGTTCCTCAACAAAACCACTATCGGCGGGGCCGCGCGAATCGCTTTCGCATGCGGTCGCGACCCCGCCGAGGTTTCGGCCCGCCGTATGAAACGGCATGCCACTACACAAAATACCTACCCAAACTAGGCACTTCCGACATTATAAAAAACCCTACTGTCTCCCCCCTAGAGGGGAGACGGACTCGACACAGAGGCGCGCGTGGGAACACGCACGCCGCCTCTCGGACAGCGACCTACTGTTACTAACCTAACCTAAACAACATTTACGCAAGTGCAGCCGTGGGCAAAATTGTAACGTATTTTACATATTTTACTAATATGTAAGTAAATAAATGACCTGTCTTTTAAAAAAGAAGATACAAATATTAGCAGAGTAAAAAGGATAGCTATACAAAAACTAAAGCGCTTTTTTAGTTTTAGGTGATCTTAAAATGTGCTACGATTGGGTAAGTTTGGGTTCTTCAACACTTTTTTAATATTATTGACACAGGTTTTATCTCTATAATTCGTTCACATGGGAGAATAGTTCAACTTAAATGTAATTTTTGCAACAATTTAGCTCTGAACTTATTCATACATGGCGCTACCTGAATACTGTATTATCCCATTAATATTTCAAATGTGAGATCCTGATAACGATTCCCGTGGGATGACCGCGGGTAAAACCGCAGGCAGAATGTAGTCCTCACTAATATTATAAATGCGAATGTAACTCTGTTTGTTTGTTACGCTTTCACGCCTTAACTACTCGACCGATCATCATGAAATTGTCCATACACATAGTCACGGATGCAGAAGAGAACACAGCTTTTCCTTAATGTGCTTGTTCTTGGGACCAGGCAAATGCTGATCTGGGCTCTAGAGTCCTGATTGCTGCAGCTGTGGGACACATGTGTCTTAAGATGTTTATTGGTTATATTCTGTTAGTTTTTTTTTCCTTTTATTATTTTTTATTATTATGTTTCTTGCATCACAGATATTTTTCTAACATACTTATTAGAAAAATAAAGGAATATGTGCAAAAGCGAAAGGGATACCTTTGCCCTGCAGTGGGACAATACAGGCTGAAAATAAATAAATAATTAGAAAAATATCTGGCCCTTTGGGAGGCTTACACGGAGACATAGGTCCAACGTGAAGAGGCCCTTCGAGAGTTTTAATCTTAAGTGGGATCGAACACCTATAGTGGCACCTGCCGCAGCAGGCGCAGGATTATTGCTACATATTTTCTATTTCGGCCTCAATGGCGTAGTGGTTAGTGTAACCGACTGCCACGCCTGAGGTCGCGGGTTCGATTCCAGCTCCAGTCAAACATTTGTGTGCATGAACATGGATGTTTGTTTTGGTCTGGGTGTTTCTATGTATAATATGTATGTATTTAGTAAAAGAAAGTATATATGTATGTTTATCCATTGTCTAGTAACCATATTACAAGCTCTGCTTAGTTTAGGCTAGATTGTGTTGTGTGTATGTGATAGAATATTATTATTTATCTATTTATTATTATTACTTTCCTTATACACATTGTGCCCACGTGACAGCCTTATAGCAAATAGATTTGTTTCTTTAAAATTGATTGACGAAATCTAGATTAAAACGAGTGAAGACACGAGTGAAATTTAGCAAACTATAAAACGTTTCATTTATTTGAAACCTGAAGCTCCAATTTGGAAAATCGATAACCTAAATTCTGTGTTCACATCCAAATATCATGACGCTGCATTCGAGTGTCGTGAGTAGAAGCCTTTTGAACCTGCGTTCATTAATTGAAAGTTCAAATGAAAGTTCATTACGTTTTAACACGCACGGCGAATGAGGTGCGCTATCAATGCGGCAGCTTAACGCTCTTCCTTATATAGATGCGCTCTAATTTTGTTTATTTACAATTATAATATTACAAGATGGAAAAATGTAGATCAGAGAGATATGAGTGAGTGCCAAGTGACTGAAGACGAAGTCGTAGACAGAGCGAATTGGAGGCAGAACATTAGGAAAGCCGATCCCACCACCATGTTGGGCTTAAGCTAGGAAGAGAGAGATATTTATGTGACACTTCTCCTATACAAATATTATAAAGAGGAAAGATTTGATTTTTGTTTGCTTGTTTGTAAGGATTAAACTCAAAAACTAGTTAACCGATTTAAAAAATTATTTTGCTATTAGACAGCTATATTATCACCGAGTAACATATGCTATACATTGTTTAAAATAGAAGGACTGGTACTAACATAACCTGACCTATATTTACGCGAGCGAATCTGCAAGCAAAAACCTAGTTTTAAATAAAGAAGAATACCGCACTATGAAAAATTCCTGTATCGCCGGGGCTTTACATTTTTCCTGTATGGGATCGAACCCACAACACTCGACGCTGTGACAGTGGCGAGGTGACCACTTAAACCACTTTGCCATCCGTGCGCCGTCAGTTTAATACTATTACGTGCTAGGTTCGAGGGATAAGAATGTAAACAATATTGCCGACTAAAACAAGTTTTATTCTAGCACACAATTAACTTTAAAACACAGCAAACACTATACTACACTGTATGTTCGCTTCCGTTCGCTTCGATGAATACTTGACCGCTTACGATTGTAAACTGACCCGGCGAGCGCGGGCCTTCCCCTTTTATACTCGGTTAAAGCGTTGCCGGAATTTTATAGAAACGTCATACCCGGTATGTAAACAATACGAAGATTCGAGTATGTGCCAGCGTTCTCTCTACTCTACTCGTACCGACGAACGTACGCTGTAATAAATTATTAGACGGAACTGCTGAGTCATCCACACAGTGCCGAGAGATAGCACTGGGAGTAACAATACTATACATTAAGTAGGTACTAACTTGCCCGCACGTTTTCACTCACGTTTATGATTTCTGCTCCGCTCCCGTAGCTTGTAGCGTGATGTTATCTATCTTACTTCTGGATAAAGTAGCGTTCTAACGGTGCAAAATTGATTAAAATCGTTTTAGTAGTTGCAGAGTTTATCGAAGACAAATCAATATTTTCTCTTTATAATATTAGTAAAAATTGTATAGATTACTTTCTGCTCGAGGCTGCATCTGCGTGGATCCGTACAAGCATATACATATATTACAGCTAGAGCCATAAAACATCCCATGACTCTTTTTGCTAATGACTGCACTTCTGTCTTTATTGGAAAAAACTTGGACACCTATGAGTCAGAAATAAATGATAGTTTACTTAAAATTATACTGTGGCTAAATGAAAATAATTTAAAATTTATTTTGGGAACACCCACATAATGACATATAGGCAAAAAAGCAATGATACTAATATAATTATAAATTATGATAACAACATCATTAGTAAAATTGACCATACTAAGATTTGATCTAAATCAAAGCATGATATGAAAAATACATACATAGATTCACGCCTGTTTCCCAGAGGGGTAGGCAGAGACTACGGATTTCCATTTGCTACGATCCTGACACACTTCTCTGGCTTCATTCACTTTCATAACATTCCTCATACATGCTCGCCGGTTTAAGGTGCTCTTAACCTAGCCTTTATCCAGAACGTCTCCGATCTGATCAAGAAACCTTCGCCTAGGTCTTCCTCTTGCGACTGTTCCATTCACACTAGTCTTATAAATTTTCTTAGTCAGTCTTTTCTCGTCCATTCGTTCTACATGCCCAAACCAGCTTAACATACCCTTTTCTATTCTCGTCACTATATCCACTTATATGCCGCATTACTAGAGCCACACCACAAATATTTCTCAGCACTCACATTTCTACAGCATTTATTCTGCTCTCATGCTTCATTTGCCATACCCAACTTTCACTTCCATGCATAAGTGTAGGCACTAATAGTCCTCTATGAACAGCCAAACGTGCCTTTTCAGATACATTTCGACTGTTCATAAAAGCGCGTAGAGCGCCATTCACTTTATTGCCAGCAATCGTTCTCCTTTCAATATCACCCTCATGTGTACCATCCCTTGTAAACAAAGTATCCAAATATACAAACTCTTTCACTTGTTCCACTTGTTCTCCATCAATCATAATATTACACATCGTCATGCACTCCTCCTTTTCAAATACCATTACTTTCGTCTTGCTTACATTCATTTTCATTCACCATGCATAACAGTTACCATCGCCTGCAACTCTTCTGCCGATGACGCAAGTATTACTTGGTCGTCGGCATAAAGTAGACATTTGACAAGTACCTCATTCATTCTTAATCCCCATTCACAATCTTTTAAATCTTTCAAAGAATTGTCCATGTATAGGTTAAACAGCCAGGGTGATGCTACACATCCTTATCTAACACCTTTTTCGATACTAAACCATTCTGTGTAAGTCCCATTTATCCTAACACAAGCTGTGGAATCGTCATAAAGAGATTTCAGAGCTCGTGAGAGGTTGCTATTCACTCCATACATGGACAAAACCGACCAAAGTTCATTCCTCACCACTTTATCATAAGCCTTTTCCAGATCCACGAATGCGCAATAGACCTTTTGACCTTTGGCCAAAACTTTCTCGGCTATGCTCCGTAAGGAAAAGACCTGATCCTGACCCTTTCGAAAGCCCGTTTGTGCATCCCATATTTTCTTGTCGGTTACTTTCACAATCCTTTCAATTAACACTTTCGCATACAATTTACCGACGAAGCTGAGCAAGCTAATGCCTCTATAGCTTTTACAATCTTGCTGTGAGCCTTTCCCCTTGTATAAAGGTACTATGACGGCCTTGCACCAATCACTAGGTACACGGCCGGTATTCCAGCACAAGTTAAAAAGGCGGCACAACTGATTTACTTTGAGACCTTGTCCAGCTGTCAGCATTTCAACTGTAATCTTATCATAACCACCAGGCTTTCCTAATTTCATGCTTTTCAATGCTTTCATTATTTCATCTATACTAATAGGGCTTTCATCATTCCTATCAGTATCATTCATTTCGAAACTTTGCCCTTGCCATTCCTCTCTTTCAAATAAATTTTCAAAATATTCCTTCCATCGATTCAGTACGCTGTTTTCTTCATTCAGTAAACTTCCATTCTTGTCTCTGATTGATTTCAGCTCAGTGGTTTGGGTTTTACCTCGAACCGAGCGAATGGATTTCCAGAAAAACTTTGCGTTAGTCCGGAAATCTTCAGATAATCTTTTATCAAACTCGTCTTTCATGTCCTCTTTTTTCCTTTCCTCTTTTTTCCTTTTAATCACATATTTCACTATCTTCTTCATTCTTATAAACTTATTCCTATCTTTATTTACATCCTCATTCGTTGCTTCTTGTATTCTTTTATTGGCTCTAACAAATAGCCAGTCCAACCATGCGTGCTTCTTCTCACGTACTACCCCTTGCACATCTTTATCCCACCACGCATTCTTCGATTCTTTCATTTTCCTCTTCTTGCTCACACCGCATACTTATTGACAATATGATAAAAAACTTGACCAGTATTACTATGCTCTATATAATTTAAGTAAGGTTGCAGATCGTGATACTGTTCTTACTGTATATCACGCATATGTCTTTTCTACACTCAGATACGGTATAATATTTTGGGGTAATTCGATTGACGCGGATTAAGCATTTAAAGCCCAAAAAATGTGCCTCCGAGCAGTATGTATGTTAAAATGTACTGACAGTTGTAAAACAATTTTCAAAATATCAAAAATATTTCCTCTTCCTGTTCTGTACATATATGAGGTAGCCTTATTTGTTAAAAGTAATTTGAGTCAATTTGAAACCCTTACCAACAGACGTCATAAAGACAAAATAGGTACAGATACAGCAATATCAAACTGCACTTTTTCTAAAAGTTTTCTTGGCATGGCTCCTAAAATATTTAATAAAATCTTTGGATATCAACAAATTTAAGAAATCCCTTTACATTCATTTTGCTTGAAATACCATATTATTCGATTAATGAGTTATTTGATGACAATTCAAATTTAAATGTCTGAGAATCCGATATATTTGTAATCCCAATATCATATTAGTACCGCATATATTTATTATTAGTCTAATTTCATGATTTAATTGTAATGAAAATAGTTATTAATAATTATTAAAATATCTAAGCTATTAATTAATAATATTAATGATTATTATTTATATAGCCAATATAATGTTGTTTATACTATGATATTGATAATTAATTTGATAATTTTATTATGATATGGTTATTTAAAATTCAATAAATATTTATGTATAGTTAATCATTCATCAACCTGTTTCACAAATAAAACAATTTGAATTTATTATGTTAAGATTTGTATATATGTATGTAAATATTTGCTTTGTCCTATTATCCTGCATATATTATCGCTCGCTCGCTATCCCAGGAGGGGTAGGCAGTAGTCGCCTTGATTCAATTCTCTATTTAGGCAGTGTTTTTGATGATCGTAACCGTAAAGTTAACTTTTACTTTTACTACAGGAATGTATTTCTGTTTATAC
The DNA here is from genome assembly GCA_963675205.1 of Catocala nupta. Classification (NCBI taxonomy): domain Eukaryota; kingdom Metazoa; phylum Arthropoda; class Insecta; order Lepidoptera; family Erebidae; genus Catocala; species Catocala nupta. The sequence goes on from OY776093.1 coordinate 28,687,827, forward strand.
AATTGAAATCCTAAATAGTCCGTACTAATATTATGAATGCGGATCTGAGTTTGGTTGTAACGCTTTGACGCCTTAACTGCTCGACCGAAAATCATGAAATTTGGCATACACATTGTCAGGAACAGTAAAGAACATAATATATTATGGTGCTTTTTATCCAGAAAAAGCACTGTTACTTACCTAACTTTACTTACATTTAGACGAACGGAGCCGCGGGCAAAATCTTGTTTACTATATAATATAGTTATTCTTTATAGTAGACTAGCTACCCGCCCCGGCTTCGCACCGGTAACCTTAACAAATTATACACCTAAACCTTCCTCTTGAATCACTACACTACAATAAATCTGTTTAGTTGTTTTTGAGTTTATCGCGATCAGACAGACGCGGCGAGAGACTTTATTTTATAATATGTAGTGATTCATTAACGGCTTCTGATAGCTATACGCTCCCCTGTTACACAAGATCAAATAATTTAATTGACGAGCAATGGGTAGGCAGTATTACTCTACGCACCCTTTTAAATAGACGCCATGTTTTTTTTTACCTTTTATGATAGGTATACTAGATTTTAGCCGCGGCTTCGCTCGCGAAAATGTAGGTTATATAAATTTTCTATCTCTCAAAAATAGTACTTTTCTTGGATGAAAGGATCCTATGTCCTTTTCTGTACTCATGACTTGTATGCGAAATTTCATGATGATCGGTCGAGCAGTTAAGGCGTGAAAGCGTTACTAACATACAAACAAACTTACATTCGCATTTATAATATTAGTTAGGATACGTCTGTAAGTCTGTTGCGTCAGGTGTATAAACCTGGAAATAAAAGCAAAGGTGTTTCTTACATTTCATAAACTATGTTAAGGTATCTTATAAATTCACAAAGTTTCTAACTGACTACTTTTGAAATTAATCTGCCTTCATGCTGATATTAACGCAATGTTTTCTAGTTTAGAAAAGAAAAACACAACTTTTAACTATTTAATTAATATAATTTTCAAGATAAACTGATTATATTTATTTCATTTCTCCCAACCTTTCAGTTCCTTTTCAATCGCCACGGTCAGACAATATTATGTATACTGCGAGTCAAAATTCAAAGAAATAACTCAATATGACTACTCGATACAGGGATCGAATATAAGACTTCACGTACTGTCGTGAAGTCTTGAGCGCAAGGCAATCAATAGACTCATAGCGCAAATTACAGTTTCTGATAAAAGCAACAGTAGGTATCGTTTCTCGCCGCCATTTCTTTCACTCGAAGGCCGATTGCCCAATTACTCTACCCATCTCCCGTCGTACATCAGTCTATTGGCACTTTTTTTTTCGAAATAGGGTGCTGTTAGACCCTAAAGATATTACTAAAGTGGTAAGAACTAGCATTTAGACCACCTAATTGATGTAGGGAGGTTGTGGGTATCGCCGTAGGTATGAAACACTTACTTCTTCAAAACGGGGTAGAAACAATTCAAAATATGAACATAAAAACTTTAATGCTTTTATTTGGATGTTTATGTTTTCAACACCTTAATCTGTTATGTGTTTTTTTTAATAATAATAATTAAATGCTTTGCATTTAAGGGTGGGTCGCAAAATATAGATTTTTTGGATTCAAGTCTTAGATTGAAATTTAAAGCAAGTAGTAAGTGTTGGTAGTTGCTTTAAGCTTTCATATTTTTATTTTATTAACAAAAGTAATAAGTTAATGATTAGAGCAGACATCACGATTTTCTCATGCTATTTTATCAAATTATCACAGAATGAGTATGTAAATCGCGTTAGTTGCTACTAAATAACAAGCTATCGTAAAAACAAATAAATTCCAGCTTTAAAACTCATGAAATCCAGCGTTTACTGTCGGATAAGACGCGATGTTTTCGTACGTCGCGGCGACGGCGGCGGGTGCGTCAGACGGGCGGGAAGAGCGCACCGGCCGCCCGCATCGTGCCGCCGATACGACGCGAATGAAAAACGTAACGCCGTCAATGACAATAGTAATTTGAAAATGGAATTTTAGAACGTGATTTCAATTTGCGACCAGTAACGTGATTTTAAAATTTTTGATCAGTGACGTGTTTTTTAAGTGTGGAATGTTGCAAAGTGGGAAATAAAAAGGTTATCAATCAGTGCTGTGATTTTTCGTGAATGAAATCGACTAATTACTAAATTGTGTAAATATAATTGGATAGTGTACTATCTAAATGGTGCTATATAGTGTTGTTTAACTAATGAATAAACGTAAGGAGAGTTTCCGCTAATAAACTGTGTTACGGCTGGTCGGTAAAAGGCAGTAAATTAGTTGGTAATTGAAGACTATTAGGTGTCTACGTTCAGTCTGGTACTGCCAATATTACAACGGATAAATTTAGTTTATGTAGTTAATATTATTACTTAGTGTTACTTTTTTATTGGTGTTTATTGGTGTAGGGAATAAATCTAAGGTAGGTATTGTATAAAAGCAGGGATAAAGAGTCGGTTTTGTAAAAGATATATGTGTTTAAAAGCAGTTCATTATCGCTTGCTGAAAGTTGAAGGATAATATCGTGACGAAACCTGTAGGTATGAATAAATAAAATTTTAAAATTTTATCTGCTTTCTGTGCGATGAATCACATATGATACATAACAATAGATTTTCTATTGTTTCTATCACGGGACAGCGAAAGCGTTATTTATGGATATTTGCCATTGTAAGCTAATGATGTGTTCACTAGTAGGATTCTTTAAGATACTAGCTTGATTTGCATTTAGCGGCACACAAACGTAAAGCTCATCCATTAGTAAGCAGTTATTGCCACATATGGTCATGTTTCGCTTGGCACTTTAAAAGTAATGTCTAGAAAAAATCTATTTCATTTTATTTTTATTTCTTTGGGATAACAACAATTGTGGAATGAAGCTTAATACTACTACATACCTAGATCTTTTAACAATTTAAGTAATAACACAACCAGCGCCATTGTCCATAAAATAATGCATAGTACAAGTAACTACGTCCAAGCAAACCTAAGCAAAAATATGCATTTATAATTTTTATGAAAATTACATAATTTGAGTTAAATTAAAAAATAAGTTTTGCGAGTTTGATATCAAAATAAAGTTTACATCATTACATACATAAATTGTGCAAGTGATAAAGCGAATATATCGGTTTCGGGCAATTTATCGTTATAGTTTTTCATTAATCGCCGTAAAGGAACTCTTTCACCAGCGTTGGTTCTGCAAAGCTTAGGACCAAATAGTCTATGAATATAAGTATTACGAATACGTTGTGAGCGACTAGGTACGCGAAGGTAAATTTAGTTTATCAGTTTATTACAATCAAATTTATTGTAAGAAATTTTATAAAGGATCCTCTGATTAAGATATATTCTCCTATGCTTAAGAGTACACAGAGAGAATTTTTCTAGAAGAGTTTGATACAATGACCACCTTTTTACTAAGTTATAATTTAGATTTCGAAGATATTTATGTTGCAGTGATTCTATTTGGTCACTGTATTTGTTGTAAAGTGGATTCCAAACACATGTGGCATATTCCAGTTGAGATCTAACGAGAGACTTGTATAAAAGCAAAGTACGGTAAGAAAGGAGTTACTGTAATTCTGCTCTTAAGTCGAACGAAAATTCTTGGCAACCCAACCCTAGTTTAGCTGGCAACCCCATTTTATACATGGTCTTTTTTATGACTGAGAGAGAAAGAGTAGTTAGTAAACTCCAGCATTAGAGATTAAGCACAATGTTACAGGGATTTCACAAACATACAATTAATTTGTCTATTGCTAGACTTAACTGAAAATTAATTGTATTACGAATACGTTGATTGCCGGAGGCCCAATCACCCTCTTTCCCTCTTCCTGCTCCTTCTCCTTCCGACTTCGTCCATTCCTACAGGGTCGGCAACGCACAAGTGATGCCTTTGCTGTAGCAGGTGTCCATAGGCTACGGTGACCTCTTACCATCAGGTATACTTGTTTGCCACCTTAGTTGGTGTCCTCCGTCCTGCCCGGCCACAATCGCTTTTATTATTGCAAATGATATAAAAGTAATGTATTTCAGGTGTTCTTAATGTACTTAGAAGATATTGTTTGTGTACTTCAAAAGATAACCCGTAATATACTAAACAACGTCTGTAAAAATCCTTGTGGCCAGGCTGCTACGTATAGGCTGCAGCCCGGCCACAACGATTTTTACATGTAGGTTGGTTAAAATCAAACGCAATATCAATTATAAACTTGTACCTTTATTGTTCTTCCATTTTCTACGCATAAATCATCATTAAAACTACCACATAACCAAAATAATGTACCTATAAGATATATTTTTATTACTAACGCCTGTGCAAATAAAATAGCAAAAAAAGTGTTTAGCTATAATATCTAACTAAGGGAGGACAACTAGGTGTATAAAAAAAAAATTGGCCGCCGGTGCGCCGCTGTCGCTCAAACGCTAACGATTACAAAGTCATCCAGACACAATAATAATATGTGGATCACATATTTTCGTGCTGTACCTATATAGTTTGAAATCAAGGCAGCAATGTGAAAACTTAAAGCATTACACCACCGTTGTATTTAATACCATTATTTAATGTCATAAAGACATGGTTAGGGGTATTGCACATAAATAAAATGAATCTACTGGTAATTATGAAAGTTGTCTACTTTCTTGAAGTACCTCATGTTAAGCACCGGTGCTGGCTAACAAAAAGAGCCACGTAGAAACTTCATTAAAAAGATAAAGTAATGCTAAGCACTCAAAGAGTAACTTGGAACCTATAACAATTTGTTATAAGCATCTGTGGTACAATATTATTTTTTTGCTCTGGCAACATCTTAGCAATAGTTATACCGCCAACTCGTTAATGTTGCCAGTTTTTTCGACGCCAAGACATTTTAAAGTTTTTTGTTGCGTCTTAATTTTTACTGACACATTACTATAATACTAGCTCCCACTCGCGGTTACGCTTAAGTAATGTGTCATTTTAACATACCTCCATATCACGCAAAGATAGACTGCGCGTATCGCGCAGCGAGTTAGTGATCGATCGTGCTTCTACTGTGATTTTCTTGACAGGAAAACCGAATGACACTTTTCCCGACTCTGTAATCGAACCCGAGAAGTCACGCAGCAGTCCCATTTACATTCCTTTCCCTAAAACTTCCCCGATCTGCTCAAAAATTATTCGCCTAGTTCTTTTTGTTCTGATTGATTTCTATTCACATTTTTCGTGTGCCTAAATACGTCAGAATTAAAAAAGGTAAAGTTGCCACTCTTAAACATGGCAACACTAGCGTAGCCTAATAACTTGCTTTCCCCTAACAGATGTTACACGCAAAAACTAAAGGTTCATCAAACGCGGCTCAAATGACTATTTAACGTAGCACAAAGCAAGTAGATTAATAGCCCTCAGGACAAAAAAAAATCCTATTACAATACTCAAAAAGCATCTACCCTGAATCGGAAAAAAATTTAAGCACCCCTGTCTATTACCGAACCCATACAAATTGAGTCTCATTTCAAAACTAAAGCACACCCCTATTTTTCGCGTATTTTCCTGTTACGAGTATTTTCATGGTCTATCTATGGTTAGCTTTTTCTGTAGGCGAACAGTTTGTGGCTAACTTATTGCTAATCCTGACTCTAAACTACTCATTACCGCGGTGCGTTAATTTCTTCTTGGGCGATTTCTATTAATCCATATCCCAATATTATAAACTAGATTTTGTCCACGGCTAGTAAAAGTACCTATGTCCTGTTTTGTACTCCTGACAACATGTATGCCAAATTTCATGATGATCGGTTGAGTAGTCGAGGCGTGAAAGCGTCACAAATAAACAAACTAATTTTTTTTCCGTTTATGCTAAAGTACGTTTGTTTGTTACGTTAGTAACTACTGAGCTAAATTATTAGCTTAACGTACACTGGTACGTTAAGTTAAAATTTGCCACTAACTATTTGCTTTTTGCGAAAATGGCCTAAGTAGAAGGTCGTGGTACAATGTGGTTATCCGTCGAGATTAGCAACAGGCAAGCATCTGTATCTCGGGAGCAATAAGTGGAGGGGAGAGTAGAGAAAACGGTCGACTACCCGCAAAAAACGAATTATACCAGATTTGTTTTCTGACTGTTCGTGATTTATTCGCGCGGTGTTATAGTGTAAACTCTATCTCTAAATGTAGGGTATAATGTTGATTCTTCACATGTATAGGCGTAATTTGCTTTTCAATGACGGTACGCGATTGAAACCGAATATATTTCGAATAATTCGAGAACAGTACGATTCTGCATTCGAATGTCGGTTTAAGCGTGGTGTCAATGATTATGATTCGAATATTAGAATAATGGTTTTATGTCTTTAATAACTTTCAGTTATATAGTAGTCGATGCTGTTGATATTTTTCTATACTAACATTATAAAGAGGCAAGATTTGTTTTTGTTTGTTTGTAAAAAAATAACTTTAAAGGCATTCAAACGATTTAAAAAATTCTTTCTCCATTACAAATATATGTTATCAAGTAGGCTATATTTTATTTAAAAAATTACTTACTAACATAACCTAACCTACTTCTACGCGAGCGAAACCGCGGGCAAAACCTAGTAGTGAGGTAAAGACTTTTTAGGTGAGTAGTTCAGTATCATGCAATGATAACACACTTTGTACAAAACAGTACGTTTATACCAAAATTATTCTTATTTAACATTCAAAATATTACTCAACTAGTTATTGCTCGCGGCTTTGCTCGCGTAAACGTTAAGTTAGTAACAGTGATTTGTCCTAAATTAAAGATACCCTACGTCCTTTTCCACTGACAACGTGTATGCAAAATTTCATGACGATCAGTCGAGTAGTTAGGCGTGAAAGCGTAACAAACAAACAAACAAACTCATATTGGCATTAATGATATTATTTAGGATAATATACACAGAATAAACAGGTAAAGGAAGCAGTGGTAGCCAAGTGGAAGACCGTTAGACTGCCATGCAGAAGTCTCCAGTTCGATCCCGAGGCATCTTTGACCTCTCCAAGTTATGTGCGTATTAAATAGTTAATTATCGCTCGCTTTAACGCTGAAGGAAAACATCGTTCATAAGTGTTACTTTGTGACCTAAGTAAATAAATTATTTTTGACTTTGACTAAATTCGTTAAACCGACAATTTAAGCCGGACGCTTACTACGGTTCACATAATACAGATGGAACGGACAGTCCGACGGGCGCAAGCTTAGTATGCAATAGGGTCTGAAAAATGAAGTTGTTGGCCAAATAAACCACGATGTATACTGTCAGAACAATCTTTATTTCTATACATAAATACATATTCATTTTCTTTTACTATAAGTAGATACAAAATATATTTTGCATTTTACAAAGTTTTAACTGTATAACCTTACTGTGCTCTCATTTTAGATTTATTTTTACATTTAAGATTTAGTTTATTAAGTCCGTACATACAATTAGTTGTGTCCATTATTTGCATATTGTGTTTGCCTTTAATTATTTGTTACATTTATAATATTTTACTTAAATGTCTACAATACATGTACCGGTGCATACGAATTTTGGCATTCTCAAATAAATAAATAAACGGTTATAATATAATTAAGATGCGTGGTGTTGACCGTTGAATGAATTTGAATTAACAAGGTGCACACTAATAAACCTCGTTTTGGAATAACACAATAGATATTGTTTTTATCTCGGTAAAAGTTCCCGTGGGATTTCTGTTGTCTTCAAATTTTCAACAGTGGTCGAATTTCGTCCACTAGGCGGACAGTAGCTAAAGTCCTTTTCTTTAAAGGCAACTCCCGCCCTAGGTATAATTCCTGTATCGCGGGGACTTTACAAACATTCAAACAACGGACACAAAGAACATCCAGACTCGGAACAACCATTTGTGGATCACACAAATTTTTGTCTCGAGTGGGATGCGAATCCACTACACTCGGCGAAGTCGCAGTGGCGAGGCGACCACTTAAACCAATACGCCACCCGTGCAGTCAAAAATTAATTTGTAATATGTAGCCAATTATTATATATGCACACTTGATAGTTTTAAATTCTTTATATTTCTTTATTAGAACTAGTAATATATTGAAAACATAGTTGTTTCTTATACTTTATTGTAAAAGACAGTGGTGTCTGACTGACAGTGATATTGGCTTCAAGAAAAATCATTTTCATCCGCAATTGCATCCGAAACTGGTCCTGTAATCTCTTCAGCCACACCAATCACATCGGCCATTACCATCGCGACACTGATCAAACACACGAGAATCTGAAATATTATTACAAGAATTTATTGTACAAATATAAATATATACATATATACATAGTTATCGAGCTCAAAACTGATTAGATACCGCATTGGGGCCTGCTGAGTGATCTAGCATTACAGCCCAACATAACCTTGTCTGCCCTTGTGAAGACGGTGCTTAAATGTAACAGTACTTCCCTATTTAAATAACAAAGATACTTATCCCCAGTAGAATAGAGGCGTAATAACGCTAACATTACAGGCGAGCAAAAAAATTATAGAAGGTACTTTTACAATATGAATAAATGTATTTTATATAGATTTTTATGATTAAAAATATCAAACTTATGATGACAAATTATTTTTTTTTGGTATAAAGTCCTTGTTTTCTGTCAAATCACAACGAAAATAATTGAGCTTATGTATCTTTACTTGCAATATTTAAATGTGCAATCAAAATAAAATCTACGTAATTGTACTTACCTATGCCTTTACTGCACTGGGTGTGCGTATTGTAGTGTACTACACCTACACTTCGCTAGCTGTTGTTATGTTATTATTTATGTAAAATATTTATTAAAATATTAAGGATCTCTCACAAAAAATACAATGTCTCAATCAATATATCTTAGTAATTAAAATAATGTATATTTTTTTCTTAAATATAAGAGATCACAACATGCCAAAAGGTAAGATGTTCATTGCGAATAGCCAACTCTAACTATTGCAATAGATAAATACTAAGAAAGTTTATAAGGCTAGTGTGAATAGAACAGTCGCAAGAGGAAGACCTAGGCGAACGTTTCTCAATCAGATTGGAAACGTTCTGGACAAAGGCCAGGTTAAGAGCACCTTAAACCGAGCGTGTATGGGGAATGTGATGACAGTGTATGAAGCCAGAGAAGTGTGTCAGGATCGTAGCAAATGGAAATCCGTAGTCTCTGCCTACCCCTCTGGGAAACAGGCGTGAATGTATGTATGTATGTATGTACATAATTGCTAACTCCTGCTAACACCGAAAGGTGGCAGTAGCACAATCGATAAGGCATAAGACTTGCGATCGTCGGCCGTCCACCCATTGCTCTACAAACGTGAATCCATTCCGAACACAAGCGTTTAAATCGTTCTGTCGTAAGGAATAAGTTATACTGCTTCACGACATGGTACGGCCCCAGCCATGTTTTATAAACATTTTGTAAATTTCTATCGATATGTGTATTCGCTAATACACCTCACTACATGCTCTATGACCCTGGTGCGCAAAGTGGAATAGAAAATTTACAAATTGGTTATTTAATGTTTGCGCACCAAGCGGTTGTTGTGTGGAATACTCTTGGTGCGCTTCGAACTGGTGAGCCACATGGCATGCCTCGATTAGACAACGGGTCTTAAATACGTTGGTTACAATTTCTATTTATTGCCCAATGTTACCACGGACTTACATCGGTCGTGGTAACAACGAGTGCCCACTACGCCGAATGTTGTGGGTTCGAATCTAACACGGGGCAAAAATTTGTGTGATAAATTAAAATTTTAAGACCTAATATAACTTAGCATAATTTTGTTTGGCATAATTATATTTTCGCATAATATAATTACGCTTAACAGCTTACGCATAATTTTTAAGCATAATTTCTCTAACCATAATAATGATTAAGCATAATATTCATGCAGTAGGCAGAGTTTCTGTCACGGCTCCGACGCTGCGGGCCTCCGGCGGCCCCACACTTCTACACGATTTTAAATTACACTCTAGGGGTAGGACAAACAAGACTACGTAGAGTCGGTTTTGCAGCAATTCGGTTCTGTCACTTACTTTTGTTGCACAGCATATTAAATTTTTAACCAACAATATTATTTAATTGTTACAGAAACTATAGCAAATTGGTTTGATCAGAATTATGTATGGGGCACTACTAGTTCACCACCACCATTTCCACCCAAAGTCTGGAGTAGGTACGTATCTACTAGAAAAGGAAAATATACCTAGGACACAAAATCATGCAGAGGCATGGCACAATAGATTTGCACATTTTGTGGGAAAACACCATCCTGGATTTTATTTTGTGGCAAAAAAGATCGTTCAAGAAATAAAACATCAAACCATTGAAATAGATAAACTGGATGTCGGAACATCACTTATACTTATATATTAATTGTATGCCTAAATATTATTATGCTAATAGTCATTAGGCCTACTAACGTTATGCGAATCAAATTTATGCCAAAACAAATTAGTCTTTAAGATGATTATGTTAACATAAAATGTATGCCTAAAAAAATTATGCCGAAGTATTTTTATGCCAAAACAAATTGTGCCAAAATCGTTATGCCGAAGTAAATTAGGACAAAGAACATTGCGAAAAGAAGGGATCCCCACTCGGCGCAATGGCAGTGGCGAGGAGACCTCTTAAACCATTACGCCAGACGTGCAATCAAAAAGTATTCCTAGTACGACGTCATTTTAAAAGAAAGACAGAACTAATCGCGGTGGTTTAAGAAACTTTGTGACATATAAATCTGATGAATAATGAAAAGGTTAACTTACCACAAAGAGAAACTTCATTTTGTTGTACCAGCTGTTAGTACGTTTGTAGGACGTTATGATATCAGGTGACGGTACAACGTTTATATATGTTATTTTATCAGCTTTTTATGTGACATTCGTTAATAACTTCATGTACACGACTATACAGTTATGTTGTATTTAATTGATCACGAACATATATTAATGACAGTGAAGCAGCCATAAAAAAATATAGGTGCATTAACTGTGATTATTAGACACTATCTTTTGCTCGCGGCTTCACTCGCGTAGAATTAGGTCAGATTATGTTAGTAACAGTACCTTTTTTAAATAAAATATAGCCTATGTTACTCGCTGATAATATAATTTTCCAATGAAAAGATGTCTTATGTCTTATTTAAAAGATTCTTTCACGAATCTTTTAAATAAGACAAAATATCAAACCTTTACACTTTATAATATTAGTATAGATAATGCTAGAACAGAATACTAGTTTCTGTTCCGGTCTTTGCCCGTGCGGATTCCACGAGGACGTATGTTGAGCTGCATGGATAGTATACTAGGTTTAGTGCATTGCCGAGCAGCGATAGCTCAGTGGGTAGACAAACAGACTGCAAGTGGGTCCCGTTATCCCGTGGGTCGTAGCGTGATGTTATAGCCTATAACCTTCCTCGATAAATAAGCAATCCAACTAATCCAACAATAAAATAATTTTCAATTCGAACCAGTAGTTCCTGAGATTAGCGCGTTCAACCAAACAAACAAACAAACTCTTCAGCTTTATAATTTATTAGTATAGATACCTACATAGATTCACGCCTGTTTCCCAGAGGGATAGGCAAAGACTACGGATTTTCATTTGCTACAATCCTGACACACTTCTCTGGCTTCATTCACTTTCATCACATCCCTCATACATGCTCGCCGGTTTTAGGTGCTCTTAACCTGGCCTTTGTCCAGAATGTCTCTGATCTGATCGAGAAACGTTTGCCTAGGTCTTCCCCTTTATATTTACATCGGTTGTAAAACGCCTCTCCGTGAGTTATATTGGTCGCTGCGTATTTTACAGACATATTTAATGCTACCCTCGAGATTAGCCGATTTCTTTACGTCATCGCCCTTCCACGTTCAATATGTCATGTCAATTATGACTTGGACGCTGGTCATGGTTGATGTAACCGAAGATAACCTATGCTTCGGTGCCTTACGATATTACGACTGGCTTATTTGTATCTCTGCATGAGACAATAAATGCATATTGTATAAGTGCATATTAATTATATTTAATAATATTTTATTTATTTCTATTCACATTATACACAATTCTTACAGTACATGGATACTTAAAATGTATACAGTAAGTATGTGAGGAGCTGGTGACTTAGATAGGCATAAATATGCCTTCAGAACAGCTCACCAGGTCCCCGCCTCGGGCTACAAGTAATTATATTTGCGACAAAGCATTAGGTACTTACATCATAACACATTATCCATTTTGAGCATCATCAAGAAGATAAACAAAACCGTTTTACATCTTACGAAACGCTTAAATAAGCAAATAAAATTTTATAGACGTACATTTAGTACCCATAGTACAAGTTCTGCTTAGTTTGGGCTTGATGGTGTTGTGTGTATGTGATAGAATGTTAATGTTTATTATTTAACATATCAAAAAAAAGAAGCAGAAGGTCATTTAACACGTCAAAGGCAAAGACATATCATATCACACACAACTAGTAGATTAGGATTTTTGTTTTATTTCTTTGTTTATTGTATTCTTTGTTACTTTTGTTAAAGTAATAAAATTGTTGTATGCAGCTGGCTTGACGCTCGTACGTAACGGTGGTCTCCATTGAATATCAGCGTTGCAATCCCACGTCAGTATTAACACAACATCAATGCTGAATGGAGCCCATTTGTTGCCATAATAGCAATATATTTATTTGCAATTTATTTATTTGATTGTGTTTTTAATAACCTATATTGTTCTATTTTATAAGAAAATATGAAGTAATAAAATAAGTATTTGTGGCAAAAAATAATGTTTTCTTTCTTTCTATATTATCAATAGTAGACGCCCGCGATTTAGGAGTTAGGGAATACTAATAAAAATCTTAGTATTAATTCCCTTTCTAGTAGTCTTTCTGTAGCCTTCCATACTTTAATATTCACATAGTCTGGCGCCTAAATCTTTAATCGCCAACTATTTTTTAATGAGTCATATCCTTCTATCATTCTACTGCCGTCTACCAGACACAGTCTCCGTGCTGCTGCCAAGAATTTTCCTGACAGAAGAACCCAATAACACTTATCTGGACCCAGTCCCGAGACCCCAGTCACAGCAGTCGCATTTTTACTGCTGCTACGTCAAGACAGTTACAGTCACGGCGATAAAACGACTTACCTACCTATCTACATCCTTCTCCAAAGTTCTAGAAACGACATCGTGACACTCGCGAGACGATGAACGAGCCTACTTGTAACCCAAACAACACTCCTGCATAGCTGAGTTCTGGAAAAAGAGTTATTGCACTACCATCGCAAGACATACAAGCACTGGCTCCCGTGGTACTATAATAGATTTCTTACAGGCATTTTGGTAACACTACGTTCCAATGAAAGCAGCGATAGCCTAGTGAGAGACCGTTAAAACTGCGACGCAGACGTATCGAGTTCAATCTTAAGGCGCAAATCTCTGACTATTCAAAGGATTTTTATTTTTGAGTCAACTCCCAGTCAGACATTACGAATAAATCCTGTGTCGCTGGGGACTTTAAAACATTCAAACAACGAATTTGTGGATCATACAAAGTTTTATCCCGTGTGGGATTCGAACCCACAACACTCGGCGAAATGGCTGTGGCAAGGCGGCCACTTAAACCAGTACGTCATCCGTGCAGTCAATGTATAATAATAATTATTTGTCGCTCGCTTTAACGATGAAGGAAAGCATCGTGAGGAATCCTGCATGTCTGAGAGTTCTCCATAATATTCTTGAAGATATGTGGACTATAGCCTAACTCTTCTCACACTAAATAAAGGGCCGTGCCCACCAGTGAGACAGTTTAATACAGGGCTGATATTATATACGCTCCAAAGGAACACAACACAAAGTCGGTTCGACTACGATCTTCTGTAAATTCAAGAACCTTAAGGTTTCTTTTCCTGCCTTTCAATTTCGTGATGGTATAATCGTACCCTCGGTATGTAAAACTTAATTAGGTCTCGATATTGTCGCCTCTTAAATCTGCATTGTCGGGCCGACGTGTTCGATTATTCATGCAATCAATATTCAAATTGCATTTTTGCAATTCGTGGTGAACGAGTTGATACGGTTTTCCACTTATACGAGTTATCAAAAGAGTAATTGTTCAATATGCAGAGTATTTTTGTGCTGTTACACTGTTTATTCTACAAAATATAAAAAGCTATTATTCCTTGTTGTGAGATCTCGAGTCTTATTTTAAGATAATAATATTATTATTCGAATTATAATATTATTAGATTTTTCTGTAAGAAAACTGAGTAGTAACACGGAAGAATATCGCCAGAAACATTTAATAACCTGTCTTGCATACAATTAAAGTGGAACTTTAATTGAATAAAAATACTCTTAGATTTAATTTTATGTCCATAATTAAAATTACAAAATGTACTTTTTTATTCAGTAACAATATTTTTTCATTTAGGTTAATTATTACTAAAAAAAAAAAAATAAGATATGAGATTTACGCGATTTAGTTCTGTGCTAAAAACACTCGCCATATTCAATTTTATTTCGACAGGTCTTAGAGTTTAGTTTATATAATCATGATAGGCGGTAGACTAGTGTATCAACTATTAAAAGTTCCTGGTCTTAAAACATATCTGGCGAAATATAGCTGTTGTACTTCTTTACCAACCCTATCAGGAATATATAGACGTTGGTCTTCGCAAGATCATATTTAATACTAGATTTTACCAGCGGCTTCCGTTTATCTGGATTTCGTCAATAAATTGCTATACCTCGGAAGCTGTAGGTACTTTATTCAGTATGAAAGGTACTCTATGTCCATTTCTGTACCCCTGACAACGTGTATGCTAAATTTCATGATGATCGGTCGAGTAGTTAAGGCGTGAAAGCGTAACAAACAAACTCAGATTCGCTTTTGTAATATTAGTTAAGATTATTATACGTTTAAATCGGAAATCTTTGGAGCCTGATACTATTTGACCCGGAAGCTTCCAAATACCGGTAGTATATAACTGTATCGACCTTTCACCCGGCGCCTGGAGATGCATCATTTATATCTAGCAACTCCGTCTCGAATTCCATTGGCTGCCCAAACCAATCAATCATTGCTTGCACGTACGGCGCCTACTTCCAAAGTTTTCCATCCAAATCTCTGTTCTACAACATCAAAACTAACAATTTTTCTGAAGAATAGCTTTATTATTTCGACGTTTGTTGTTGTTCTTGTTTGCTAGTAGCCGGGGCTGCGTTTCGTTGTATAATTCCATGCTTCGGGGTCAGTTTGATTATATTATTTCGCCTTAGGACTTTGAGACGTCAGTTGAGCTCGTGGTGAGAATTGCGAATGAATGCTTTCCTTGTTCCTATGCTTTTTTTTGTTTTTGGCCTTGTGCATTGTTTGATGTGTTTTGGATTATTATTAAAGATTTGCTATTTTTCTTTCGTCTAAAATTTAACAGGATTAATGTTGTCGGTTTAATGGTGAAGAGAACTATCGTGTGAAAGCCCGCCTGTCTGTGAGTTACTTGAGGATGTGTGCAGTCTACCAACACGCACTGGACCAGCGTAAAAGATTTTGGTCTAACCCATCTCACACTGGGCTATCGTTATATCCTAACTAATATTAAAAATGCAAAAATGAGTTAGTTTGTTTGTGACGCTTTCACTTCCTGTTCGACCGATCATTATAACATTTCATACACGTTGTCAAAGGTGCAAAACAGGACATACGGTACCTTTCTTCCAGAAAAAGTACTGTTCCCGAGGGTTAGAAATTTATTGACATAAGCAAGCGAAGCCGCGGATAAAATCCAGTCTATTATAATTTTACAATCGACGTAGAGTAGTATAACTGTCACTGTACCACGTACGATAAGACTTCTGAAGGACATTAATCGTGAGATGCCAGGTTCAATACCCGGGTCTGGCCAAATTTTGTTTTAGTGCGTCTTTCTGCTACGAAATTCTTTGTCATGCACGTTATCTGTCTGTTAAACGAGAATTAACTCACCCTTGAAATGTGGGTTACCAACACACCTCTGCCAAGCCCCGATCTGGGATATAGAGCCATAAGTCTATTGCCTAGCCTGTCTAGGCTATACAAGCTTGATACTACCTTATTCGGCTATATCGCGTTTCAAACTGTATTTAGAGCAGAATATTCACGCAACAAAAGCTTACCGTCCAATCGTACAAATACGAAGCACACGATACGAGAAGGCGAAGCAAATTTGAATCAATTTCTCCGCTACAGTGGTCCATCTAGACAGCGGGCGACTAGTTGACGATCGACCAATCGACGGACGACCAATCCACGCTCATCAAGACAAACAGACTGAGAATTGACTACCATTGTGTCGCAACAAGTTTGTAACTTAGTTTCAGTCGAATTGTAATCGTGAAATACTTTGTAGACAATGTGCTTGATTTACTAACAAAGAACATAATGTAGAATTAAGTACTTAGATTCAATGAGATTGTTATCAAGGATCGGGCGAAACCTTTAGTGGCCATATTAGTGTAATAAGATCATACTAACTTCCTAACTAATCCTACTAATATTATAAATGTGATAGTTTGTGAAGATGGATGGATGTTGTTTACTCTTGCACGCAAAAACTACTAAACCGAATGCGATGATAATTGGTATGTAGAAGACCTGGATTAACACATATGCTACTTTTTATCCCGATATTCCAATGGCATCGGGACTTGCGCGGGTGAAACCGCGGAGCGCAGCTAGTAGTATAAATGCGAATATGAGTTTGTTTGTTATACTTCCAAGCCTTAAATACTCAACCGATCATAATGAAATTTCGCATACACATTATCAGGGGTACAGAAAAGCACACAGAGTACATTTCATCCAAAAAAGATACTGTTGCCGAAGGATAGACAATTGACATAATCCACAAATAACCTACATTTACTTGAGTAAAGCCGCGGTCAAAATCTAGTTATTTAAATAAGTAATCTACTATCCATCTATAAAGTCTGTCTTTACAGTCTATTTTAGCGTGAATACCCGAGATTAAATAGCTCAAACAGTATATACAATGTGATCTCCAGTATTTCAATCTAAAATAGCCCATAAAGACTGATAGATAATTATTTACTATGTAACAAAAGTTAACAATAGAATGAGGTACATAAACTCAGTAACAATAGGCGGGTTATAATAAAACAAGAACGATCGCTTTCAGCCGAAGTTTACACGAAAGCTAGACTAATCTAATTATTTCGTGAACTTCTATTAGCTAAAGTTGTTCTTAATTCTCGATAGTATCAAAGTGGCTGCTATTTTGCTCCTACATACATATAAGTACTTGGTTTATTTAAATCAAAGTCACATATATTCAACCTAGCATTAACGCAATCGTGGTTCGGTTCTCAAGTTCTCAGCTGTGTAGTTGATATGACCAAATTATTTGTTTACTTCATTTTAGCCTTAATCCCGCGGCTTCCCTCTCGTAAAAGTAGGTTAGGGGTATGTTAGAAACAGTATTTTTTAATAAAATATGACCTTTGTTACTCGGTGATAATATAGCTTCCTAATGGTGAAAGAATCGGTTGAGTAGTTTTTGAGTTAAATCCTTACAAACAAACAAAAAATACAAATACCTCTTTATAATATTATTATAGATGTAACATTAACGCAATCGTGGTTTGGTTCTCAGCTGTGTAGCTGATATGGCCAAATTAGTTACCATACTTCATTAGTTAACATATGAATACCAGACATAGTCAAAAATATATTGTGTCTAGCCACCGGTGAGCTGCCGTAGATTGAATTGGTCTAACCGGATTTGACTGTATATCAGTTTCTACACGGAGCGGCTGCCACTTGACCTCCGCAACCCGAAGGCTGTCGATACCCTAAGGCTAGACCAGTGTCAGGATATTATAGGGCACTGACTGCCCAGTAACGACTGCCATAGATATTCATGGCAGCCGGGACCGACGGCTTAACGTCTACATAGATAATTGTGAAAATTTGTAAATGGTGCAAAGTATTTAAACTTATTATCAACATCAGTTTGTTTGTTACGCTTTCACGCCTTAACTACTAGAACGATCATTATGAAATTTTGCACATACGTTGTTTTGGGTACAGAGAAGGACATAGAGTACCTTTCATCGCGGAAAAAGTACTGAGGGATAGAAATTAATTGACAAAATCTACAATAAGGCGAGTGACACCGCAGGCAAAATCATTTATATAATCCATCAACCATTTAAATAAAAATGGTCCCAAGCAGATAAAGGTTGCATCTATTTACGATAGCTGCAACGCGGTATACAAGCGCCAACATCCTTATCAAACACCTACCCTAGTCTGGAGGGACCCTAACTGAGTACAATGCCTTCGTTAGATCCAATCAGGTCCAAATTAGTGTAGATCTCGTTCCTCAGTGAGAATGGCCTCCATTCGCCGATTCAACACGTAAGCGGAGCGAGATGTCGAGTTTTCGCCTGTGATCGATTCTAAATCTGTCCATCTGCTTAAGCCGATCGATAGTGTCTAGATTCAGTTTTTTTGTACTAGAAG
The DNA here is from genome assembly GCA_963675205.1 of Catocala nupta. NCBI lineage: Eukaryota > Metazoa > Arthropoda > Insecta > Lepidoptera > Erebidae > Catocala > Catocala nupta. Next base: position 28,706,393 of record OY776093.1, read on the forward strand.
AGACAATGATAATTTAAGGGTGACATTTATAATAAGTCTAATAAAAAATCTTTATAGTTAAAAGGTCCATTTTCTTAGTAAATATAATATGTTAAAATAGTGTTTCGATCTCGTCTCATAAACGTTAAATGTACTGATCTGAATCTGCGTTTATATCTGTGGCTTATTTATGTTATTTGAGACTGAGACTAGATCGGAAGTACGATTGCATAAGTCTTTGCATGATAAATTATAACTTGCTCGAATGTCAAATACCTATAGACCATACGTAAAACTGCTTTAATTCCTCTTACCAAATCGTATTTTGACGAGGGAGGTACAAATCTTTACCATTTGTACCTAAGATTTTGACTAAGATTGTTAATTACTCATTTTCAACGATAATGATCGTATATTGTAGAATTCTAGCAGTGAATTATATCTGTTGAGAGTTCTATCACCAGGGGTACTAACGAAAAAAGATGTGCTCAATAAATTCTTGTACAGTCATCATAAAATATGTGTCAATTATTTAAATGCTTATAAAAAATCGCGACCCGGATTTTCCCTAGCTAACAAAACAGCTATTCGGCAGCATTATAAAGAAAAATCTTTAGTTGAACAATCCCGACATTCAAATGAAGATTAACTAAACCCCGATGCCTATTGAAGGAGCAGCCATTAGGTTCAATTCGGCCATTTCTACCGCCTCCTACGTCACACTTCAGCGGCTATCACACTGCGGCAAATTATTAACCAATTTGAGAGCGAGATATAGAAGAGGCCTAGAGGCCGCTTCTAAAAGGAAAATAAAAGCCTCATTCGTATCGGGGAAAGATGTGTTCGCTAGTGATTTCCTTGCTCAGTAATTGCTGTTTGAAATTACTGAATTAGCACCGTTAATGTTTTCATTTGAGAAGCTGTTAGTTAGCTATAAAGTTCTATACTTAGATTTTAATTTGTAAGTATTAATATGACAATGTAAAGTAGCTGTCTGTCAATTAAATATATTTTTGTAATCTAACTCAGATAAATTGGTAACTATACATACTTATGAGAGGTTTTGTGATATTTGCCTGCCTCAGTGGTTTAGTAGAACAATTGTTCAGTAGCAGAAGATGTGAATGCAATGTTATCATGTTTGATTTCTGGAACGAAATGTTATTGAGTTTTGAATCGTGAATCTCTCAGTAGCAGTATAAATCACCTGGTTTAGGTTTATGTCTGTATATGAGGTCTCTCAAACAATAGCTGGTGAAATATTGGGCTATGAACACTTGCCTCCATCTTCAAGATCGTTTACATACAAACCAGTCAGATAGCCAAGATAGTCAGTTAACAAAAATTCTGTCTCGTTTGGAGTTTCAGGGATTATAAATATACATTCAGTCATGTAGAATAACAACTAGCGACCCGCCTCGGCTTCGCACGGGTAGTACAAAACCTTAACAAATAATACCTTCCTCATGAATCACCTTCTCTATTGGTGAAAACCGCATGAAAATCCGTTCAGTAGTTTTTGAGTTTATCGGGAACAGAAGCGGCAGGCGACATTGTTTTATAATATGTAGTGATAATATATCATCTTCGGGATGTATGTGATCAGGTCCATTACCACTGCTAATATACGTATCTAGATTTTTATCTCATTTTTAACACTTAACCAAACCTTCATAATTTTATTTATCGTTGTTGAAAACTCTTTAAAATTCCAACTTATTCTTCGGTGAACTCAACTTGGTTCTAGATTTATGACACGCAATATTAGCCGCATAAATAAAGGCACCCATTTTAGTTCCTTTGTTGAAAATATTCTGAATTACGAAGTTTCCTTGTGATGTAAGGAAGTTTATTCCGAAATCTCAGCCTTGTATTAAACTGTCCCACTGCTGGGCACGGGCCTCATCTCAGTGTGAGATGGGTTAGGGAATATTCTACCACACTAGCCCAGTGCGGGTTGGCAGACTTTACACATCTTCAAGAATATTATTCACCTTTAAAGCGAGCGATAATGAACTATTTAATATGCACATAACTTCGAAAAGTCAAAAATACGCGTTTTGGGATCGAACTCGAGTCCTCTGCGTGTCAGTCCAGCAGCCTTCTACTAGGCTATCGCTAGTTAATAGATATAGAAATCATCATGCAATTTGAAGAGCTGGAGAACAGCAGAAGCCAGTCTCAAACCTAGTGCAACTCGATTGGGGAGTGCCTTAATTCCGAGCACTACGTCTGATTTGTATCATGCATGATTGCATGGATGACGTAGCGGGCCGGCAGTCTCCTCGCTCGCCGCGCTGATTGTCATGTATGCGAATGCCACTTGAGACAATTATTTGTGGATTTACAAATAATTTTTCTACGTCTGGGTGTACTTTGTGTCCGTTATTTGTATGTTTGTTTAGTCTCACGATTTATGACTTTAGCCCAGTGTAGACCTGTCTTTTTAAAGACGTAATTGCCTGGTATCCTCTGCCTGTATTACCTACACAGATTTACGTCATAAAAGTTCATTTTGCAGTGTATATGTTGACTTTATTACTAAAAGCAATTTCTTAGGGGAAATCAATCAAAAACAAAACTATAGTATCTTACAGTTCTTCTTTAAAGACTTCTGTCGTATTAAGATGTAAGTGCACGTGTAAAGTGTAAAGAGCATGCTTTGTCGTTATGGACACTTTACAAACATACATTTACCTAACATAAACTCAAAACAACCATTTGTGGATCACACAAGCAATTATCTTGCATAAAATTTGAACCCACAATACTCGGCTTGTCGACAGTGTCCAGGTGATCATTCTGCTGTCCACTAACTAAAAAGACATTGCAAAAAACGATACCGTCCGCTAACTAAAAAGATGTTAAGCCATATGCTTTCCATAGCACTTACATCCTTTTAGTTGTCAGAGGGCAGCATTTGCCTGCTATGATGTAGATATTCCATCAGCTACAAAGAAATCACAGATCTCAACACTAATCCATCGTTATCTATAGGCGATTCATCACACAGAACGTCACGACAGTCTAAATCCCCAATTTGGTATCCTGACCGCAAGCCGGCTCGTGACCGCGGCGACATCTCAATCAATAGCCTCCATTAGCCGCCGACAAATTGTACGCGTATTTAAAGCTGCCTGCTCACGAGCCGATATCCTCTCCGATTAGTCGGATTGATCGGTAGGGTCTAGGCAGGATTCTCTTTACCAAAAAAAAGGTTCGCGATTACTCTGCCAATTATAAATTGATTTCGATGATATTTTTTTGGTACCTCTTACTTTATAGTTGGCTATAAATATTACTTATCGAAAAATGTTCAGCAGTTTTTGATATCAAATAAAAAATATACATTGATGCTGTTTTGGTTTTGTGATTCCCTTGAGCAAAATTTTATTTTATTTTTTGTATTTACGTGTAGTTAGTCTTGAAGAAGGGTTTTGTTTTTTTTAGAAAAGCATCTTTATAGGTAGTTATACTTTAACATTACTCTTCTTTCTTCATCTTTACATGTGCTTTTTGGGTGGGTGTCAAGACAAACGGATAAATGGTTCTGTAATAATGTACATCAAAAGCTACTTCTTGTGTTATTTTATCAAACGCGGGACAATCTGTATAAATGTACTAGATTTTACCCGTGGCTTCGCTCACGTTAACGTAGAATTTGTCAATAAATTTCTACACATTGGGAACAGTACCTACTTTATTTTTGGATGTAAGATCCGTGGTGTAAGATCTTTTCTATACCTCTGACAACGTGTATGCAATATTTCATGCTAATCGGTCGAGTAGTTAAGGCGTGCAAGCGTAACAAACAAACTCACATTCGCATATATAATATTACAAGTTGCTCCCGCGGTTTCACCCGCGTTTATGATTACTGCGCCGCTCTCTTGGGTCGTAGCGTGATGTTATATAGCCTATAGCCTTTCTTGAAAAATAGGCAATCCAACACTAAAGAATTTTTCAATTTAAACCAGTAGTTCCTGAGATGAGCGCGTTCAACCAAACAAACAAACTCTTTAGCTTTATAATATAAGTATAGACTAGCGACAAAAGCTCCAGCATGAAAATCCGTACAGTATAGTTTTGAGTTTATTTTATAATATGTAGTGAAGTTAGGTTATTCCAAATCAAATCGAGCGTTTCGCAAATTGTCCCGATTTCAGTATCATCGCAGTGGTGTTGTGGGTAGCGCCATTAATTCCGTTCACGTTTCTCTTTCACATGCAAAGCGTGTCCACGGTGTGGGCTCACGGGAAATGGACCCTCTAGCAACACTCGCCGTTTTTCTTCCTTTCTTATTGTGAAGAGTTTTAAGTGGGTCTGTCGTCGGCATAACTTCGAAATTTATCGTTTTGCATATTTTCCTTAGTATTACCAAGCAAATGAAGATTTTGAAATTTTGGAATTTTGATACGTCAAAAACATTTAAAATAAATAGATTGTGTGTATGTAGTAGAATATTATTCTTGTTTTTGAATTTATATAAGTACGTGTCATGTCTATTTCTTTGCAAAGGGTCAGGCAGAGGTTGAAATGGAGGAGCAACATTTAGCTTGCTTTGTTTTGTCTACTCGCCACAAAGCCAGACTTCACACTACTTGTAATACTTAGTATCCAAAGGAGCCCACCTCTTTGGGAATACTAAGTTTTACTAGCAGTGTGTGTAGAAGTGCATTACCCCAAATTTCGCAAACTATGGTTTAGCTTCTACATACTAGGAGGCGAGACTGTTGTCATGTACCGGGCAATTACAGGTCTATGCTATTATTAGGAACATCTTGATAATCCAATAACACTTTGCCCGATCCGAAATTCAAACTTGAGACCTCACAATCGGCCTCAAGCCTAGCTCAAGCTTAAACTACGACCAACAAAGCTCATTTAAACTTAAATTTCATAACTACGGAGGCGTTTTGTAGCCGTAACTAAAAATTAACATATTGCTCAAAACACCAAATAATTTCGTTTTTAGCTTTTGCATAATATTATTAGTTATCTTAAGTTAGTTACCTTTTCCACGGTAATCAAATTTACGTCAAACAAAAATATAACGTTAAATAAATAAAGCATGAAATATTTGTGGAGAAGCAGAACACACAGAAATTCTAGAGTCCCTGTGTTTCGCTGAAATTCGGGTAGCACTAGAAAGAAAAAAGAAAGTTTATTATTCAGAAAAACAAAGCAAAGATTATATAACTATGTGAAATTTATGTTCTTGGTGAGGACCCAATACCACAACACTCGGAGCAGTGGAAGTGTCGAGGTAATCATTTAAAACACTACGCCATCATTGTCACATACGCTTATATTACGATAATTCGCTTAAAGAGCTACAAAGCTACACATAACTATGGCTATTTCATAAGTTACATTGAATACTCTAATAATTTTATAAAATCGTAATGAAATTCGACATGGAGCGATATTTTCTTAAATGCCCTCGAACCAAAACTGCGAAGCGCGTCTTCGCAAAACATCAAAACTAGTAGGAATTCCAAACTTGCTCCAGCGTCTAACATTCAACATCTTCAACTTAGACATACCCACTTTAATTTAGTTTTTAAAGTTAAAGCTATGCTGTTTGTACTATCTAAGTTTTGCCAGGCATCAGAATACCAACGATGTTTTCAAAATCCTATACGTACTAGAGAGTATCCCTATGTTGTAGAGAGTTTTATTACAACAAAGACTCGGTAAACTCCTAGTCCTGAAGAAAGCGGTGGTGGTAGTCTTGCGATTGAGAGATCGTGGGTTCGATCCCGACCTATTACAGTACTGTTGTGAAGCCACTACTAGTACAAGTGCTTAGCTTAACTATAGGCTTAACAGGAGTACTAGTAATATGTAGCCCAATTTGCAAGCCATCTTATAAAAAAACGAATTATTATAATATATAAATATTATTATAATATATTATTATTATTTATTATAATTATTATTAAATATCTCTCAAAGGTTTTTTTGTACGTTAACGCATATTATACATATAATGGTGATCATCACATCGGTGATTTATTCTTTTTAATAAAAACCATATCTTGCACTAGATACAGAAATATCACAGTATGCCTACAAATATTATACCTTCTTTTCTTTTTTTTCGTGTGGTTAGTGGCCAACCTGTTGTCAAGAGTCGTTCAAGCCGCCCGTAGGCTTCTGACGTGGCTTAACGACTGCTGTCAATTTGGCAACAACCGCGACCGACTTTTTACGTGCCCTCCGAAGCTTGGAGACGCTCTGATGAAATACCACTAAGCGGTCAGCCATCTATTTTTTTTTTTTTAAAACAAAAATTTAAAAGAGGGAAGATATCTAAATCAAAGCTACTCCTAAATTAAATGAGATAAAACCATTTTAAATCACGATTCTTACAGATATCTCTCGAAGCCTTTTGTTTCTAAGCTCGTGGGATATGTGTATGCACCTAGCAACTAACCTAAATGTAAATTCAGTAACTTTACTAAACTATTATGACCTAAATGCAAACTATTTTTGACATTTGGATTTGAGAATGAGATAATTGTCAAATTATTTTCGTCTAAATTCACATCCATTAACAGACAATTACTCTATTTTAACAGTTAATTCAAACTGAACTATGTCATTCGGGTGGTCAAAAATAAGTTAACTTAAAGCCCGCATCGAATTTAATTGGGTATGTGTCGAAGCAGTTGGCAAAAAGTAGTCCAATACTGCAGAATGAACTCTAAAACCTTTTCCTCCATTCCTCGAACAAATCACAAGTTAATTTGTGACCTATAAAGTGTCACGTAGAGTTAAACTAAGTAGAAAAGCACTCCTAGTTAGCCTTCCTCTCGTTATAGAACGTTGGTACGGAGGAAAGTCGCAGTGTATTCTTGCGGGTTTGTTAAAGTTGTGTTCGTATTGTGCTAACTGTTTGTTGGCTGAGTTTATAAGGTTTGTACAGTCGGTTTTGCATCAAATGACTTGCAGAACTTAAATATGAACACGAATGTGGTGATTTGCAAGTTGGTTCTACGCATAGGATAAATATTTCTGCAATTCACAGCTAACTGTGCCGACCCGGGGTATTCTTTATATCCGTATATATGTTACTTTAATGTGTGTATCCTTTTCGGATTAGAGGAGTATGTGACAGTCTTGTGCTGTTAGCAACATGCGCAATGTTATACAATAATGTTTAGTTTATGGAACTATATATGCGATTGTGCGTATTATTTATATTGAGTCTCAGCGAAGCATCGGTGGCCAGACACTATAAATTTTTAATTATATCTGGTAAGTATTCTAAAACTTGACAGATTAATAGAATTTTTATTGTAATATAAAGACCTCGAAACCTGCTTGTGTAGGGTTTCTCCGTGTTTTTCGACACGATTATAAATAACCGAGGTAATTTTTTTATGAGAACTACATATATACCTATGGGTTTTATTTTCGTTCGGTCAATCGTAAGTGGCAAATTAGCTATGTAACACAAAGTTAACACAATTTCTTTTTTATTCTGTAATTTAAATTAATTAATCCTTTGTAAACGGCTTGCCAGTATCCACTTAGCGTCACCCTGCAAATAGTTCGCCACAAACTATTTGCAATACGAAAACACGTCGTTAGACTTGTTGCAAACTTACAGTACGTATGTTCAGTTGTTATGTTGCATGCATGCATTTCTCATAATGCATGTTAAAGTTCGCAGTCTCAAATTTGAGCAAAGTTAAGCAAATATGGCTTGCGGTGGTTACCGACGTTTTCACAACGCTTTGAGCTTTATCCAAGTATGTGTATCCCTTTCAATTTTCTTATGTACTTTACGTTTAACAGTTTTATAATTTATTTTTAGAGTAGATTTTGCGCTATTTTATTGTTTATTTCTAACTCAAATTGAAACCTTTTTATCTTAAGAATGCATTAATTCGTAATTAGTATATTATAAATGTGATATTTTGTTAAGATGTTACGATGTTTGTTACTAAAACACGCGCCGACATTTAAACGGATTTAGATGAAATTTGACACGTGATGACTGAATTTATATATCGTATTTCTAAATTCATACATAAAATACTTTGTTTTCTATAAAACATGTTAGTTTTTCTGAATAGTGTAATAAAAAAATATACCTGCTTATCAACTTCATGTTATTTTAGGTGACATATGTACATATAGGTACACATATAGACTATAGAAAATTGTGTTGCATTGTGTGTGCCATCTGCCCCCTTATACGAAGGGTTAATATTTAGCAGGAACTTGTTAATTCCAGTCACATAAGTTCCTAAATTCTACCGCGATACAAGACTTGATCCATAGAGCGGGACATGTTTAGGTAAGCAAATAAAATTGCTTTATATAAATTGTATTATGTAGATTGACAACAAAATCCAAATGAAATCATATCTCAAAGTCTAAGGTTTGAAGTTGACATTTTTAATAACTTTACTTCATAACGCATCTCTATTAAAGATTGAACGCTAACTTACAATTTAATTTTCTCCCTCACTTCGGTCTAAAGTCTAGGTTCAAAGGCAACTCCCTATCCCACCCACATAGGAGAGTTTAGACTGGCTACGTGTCTGTTAATCAAGTTAAGTGTAGTGAATTCGATTCTTGACTAAAGTTATTTGCGATTCACGTATCTACCTTTTCTTCTGCTTTGCTCTTATTCCATATTCATATCCTTTAATAACTAGTGTCGGCTACATTCAAGTAATACTTCTGGTATTGCAGGCTATAATATAATAGGCCCTAGCCTATGCAACCGCTTACTAAGCGGATCGTGCGCTTGTGCCACCTAAAAATAAAATTAATGTAATTTTTCGCAGTTCTGTCGTTGTCAGAACTGTCGGTTGTTTTAATCCTATTTCGACCAAAGTCAAAGTCAAAAATCATTTATTCATTTAGGTCACAAAGTAACACTTATGAACGTCAAAATATATGGGTTAGTGAGTTTACTAAGTTACTGAAGCTACATTTAGCTTAGTTGCTAGGTTCAGGCAAAGGGTTGAGCCTATGAGAAGAAACCTGCAAGAAACTCACGGCCACTCTTTTAAATCGCCAATTAAATATAATTTCAGTATTTTACAACTCAGATTAACAAGGTGTTGCAGCCATTATGCCATATACTACAGACTATAAAAAAACTAAAGATAAAAACAATACCGAAAAGTATTCTGAATCTCAATATGTATATTATATATCTATGTCCTATAAATAAATGAGGTAGAGACTAATAAAAAAACATTATGTATATAGGGTTGTGACCAGGTAGCACGAAGTAAATGCGCTATCATTAAAAAAAGTGTGCACTACATCTCTGCCTACCCGCCGGGCTATACAAGAATCTATGCACAAACTTACTGCTTTACAAACTGCATTTAAACGCTTCCTAATCAGGTGGTTTTGAATACGGTCCACCTGTCCGTCTCTCCCCCTCTTACTCCCTTCCCCTCACCCCTCAGCCTGTCGACTCACGTCGTTAATGACGTGAACAGCGTCTCTCATTCGAGTTATGCGCATATTACACATTTTTCTTCACGCCCGAGGGTTAATTAAAATTTCGCTTTACCTGAACTCTCTTGTGGCTCTCTGATATTTTAATAGAGAAAGCTTTTGTACTGAAGTATCTGTCTTATGTTATTTATAATCTTCTCTCTCTGAAGGGGTAAGTAGAGGTGTAATACATACACTGTTCGCCAACTATAGTTTAGGTCGTACGTAATAGGAGGCGAGACCAGCCTTAAGTATTTTTCAACAGATAAAGAAACATTTAGCAGGCTATCAAAACAGGGATTTTATGATCAAAGCAAATACAAACGCAAAAATATACCCACAGAACCAACCAAGATAGTAAATACCTCTTTTAAAATAATGAACTATTTAAAATATCCTAACATTCCACCTCATTGGAATGGTAAAATTTCTTAACATTTCACAAAACAGTCGCCGGTTAGTATCAACTGAACAAATAATTATTACAAATAAATCATGGCCTTAAGTTTGTGATGCCGTGCACTACGCAACAGCCTGGAACTTGTAATGCATTTTTCATGGAATTATTACCTCGGCCAGACATTGAACCCGCACGATTTCGTGCCGCTAATCATTTAAGACACGAATATAACATTGCCAGTTCGGTTTTTCTTTACATTTCGAATGAGTTTGAAGTTAATTTGGTAAATCAATATGATGTTTCGTATTTGCAATATTCATACCTACGGTATGTAAACTCCTTTTTCATGAAACAATAAAATTTAGGACAAGAATTGCAACCATTCGCAGCTGAATGACCTCAAACCGGGTTCCTTTTTTATACTCCTAAAGTGGCAAATAGACATACCAGTCGCCTGGTTGTTAGTTTCCGTAGCCTTTGATCGCTTGCTAGTTATTTTGCTGTCATTGCAAGGTCATACTGGTAACTCTGCTAACATATCATATCCTTAAGGAGAACATAACGCAAGGTTGCTTGGCTACAAAAATATTTTGTGAACGTAATTTCCAAGCAATCTCAGTTTTAACGGCCCTGTGTCCCAGACGACTTTACAAACATATAAATTAACAGGGATAAATTACAGTCAGAACAATCATATATGGATAAGATAACACACAGTGGCAAGGCGACCGCATGCCCAATGCGCCCTCCATGTTTACCGCTGAAATTGGAGATGCCTTTTTGAGCTTGCTTGTACCTGTGTCGGGTACGGCTTACGTAGCCTCGTTAACTCAGTGTCAACCAATTTCTCCTTGCATTGTTATAGATGCATTTATCACCAGCCAAGCACTTTCGTTTTCTCCCCCTTGTTTAATAAGACGACACCCGCACTATTAATAATTCCTATGTCCCAGGGATCCTTACAAACATTCAAACAACAGACACAAAGATCACCCAGTCTCGAAAAACCTATTTGCGTATCACAAATATTTTTGCCTATTTTTAGGATGGATACTAAATTTCATGACGCAGTGTCAATGGCGATGCGACCACTCAAACCCTTAGTTCCCAAAGTGATCCAGGTGGACTGCCAGGGGTCCACGGGAGACTCGACGGGGGTCTACGTTGGCGTGACAATAAAATGGGAGTCCCCAGTTCGTAAGCGGGGGTCTACTACAATTGCGACTGTTACTTGTTTAAACGTCAGAAGACTGATATTTTGCTCGCTGATGACCCGAGAATTACTGGAAATAAAGGGCAGCTCGTAGAGACCTGGCCAATTTTTTAAATTTTAACCTCATTTAACCTTTTGGTCCGAATATACCGATTTTACTTGGCGGATTAAATTTCTAGCTGCAGGGAGTCCAACGAAACCACCTCAATATTGAAAGTGGTCTATGACAAAAAAATTTGGGAACCTCTGACTTAAACCACTACGCTCTTCGTGAAGTCAAAACTTTCCCGCCCTTTATAGAAAAAAAACAAATCGTGAGCACAAATATTAAACCCATTTTTTCCTTTTGCTAGTCGCACAGCAAGTGCAGAAAATAGTCTGCAAATTCAAGTGTATTGACCTGACGATGTTTAAGCGTCTGACTAAAATAGACTGGCTATAGCCAGCTCATCTGTTGCTGTAAAGTTCATCATATTTTCTTTTTCACCAAAGTTTTACTATGTTTATTAAGTTAAGGATTTTAGGACATGCTTTGAATAAGCTAATGGTTTGCGGTAATTATATGAGATCAGTTGTTTTGTGTTGTAAATCGTTATTGCAATCTTTTATAATAATATCGTTTTTAGAGTAGTAGAGCCTCGCTGATTTCAGCATGAATGGGCCAGCTCGACCGGGGAAGGACTACCCTCTCACAGAATATCGACGTGAAATAGCAGTATTCCTACTGTTGTGTTTCGTTCGGTGAGTGAGAGTGCTGAAGGCTCAATCACCCTCTTTCCCCCTTCCCGCTCCTTCTTCTTCCCACTTCCTTTCTCTCTTCTTCCTTCCCTAAAGGGTCGGCAACGCGCAAGTGATGCCTTTGGTGTTGCAGGCGTCCATAGGCTACGGTGAATACTTACCTTCAGGTGGCTATCAGGTGGGATGCTTGTTAGCCAGTTTGGTTGAAATATAATTTTTTATTTATTTGCAGGTTTTTTTTTAAATAAAGTCAATTCCTTCACTCGGTCTCTTCACACTAATTCGAACAACGGCTACAAAGAAAAGCAGACTTGCAACAACTATTTTCGGATGACCCAAATGTTTCGGGGATAGAACCCACAACACTCAGCGCAGTGGCAATAGCGAGACGACCACATTCTGTGCATTGTTCTAAAGCGCCGTGCAATGATGAGAAAATGTTTTATTTCTGTGTAGAACTGTGCACGGTAGACGCCAATAAGCTCTATTATATGCGAACTAAAATTATCGTTGATACATTGTAAGACTAACACATCTCATATTATAATTATTATAAACTCAGTGCTGGACACGGGCCACTCCTCAGTATGAAAAGGGTTAGGCCATAGTCTATCACGCTGGCCCAGTGTTAGTTGGCAAGCTTCACATATCTTCGAAAACATCATGGAAAACCCTCAGACATACTGGTTTCCCTACGATGTTTTTCTTCACCATTAAAGCAAGCAATGGTTAAGTATTTAGTTCGCACATAACTTCGAATAGTCAGAGGTGCGTGCCTTAAGATCGAAGCTTACCATATCTACATCATTTTCATCATGAGATTATTTTCTAACGATGTTTCTCTTCACCGTTAAAGCGAGCGATAGTATATCATTTTATGCGGACATCTTCGAAAAGTCAGAGGTACGTGGCTCAGTATTAAACCTCCGCGTGGCAGTCCAACGGTTTCCCACTAGACTATGTGTATTAATATATAATAATAATAACTTGACCGCTAATACCAGCATACAATCAGCCTAGTCTAAACACACATAGCTAAGTCAAACAGGACTATTTATCTTTGAATCAGCTAATAGCGAGTCCAGGCCTATTTTACAGAACCCGGGTGGCCGGCAGCTTCTAATTGCGACGCTTGTTCAGGCATTAGCTTGTCATTGGCGTGACTACTGGACGAGGATTTCCTTTTGAAACGTGTGTGTGTGTGTGTGTGTGTGTGTGTGTGTGTGTGTATGTGTGTGTCGAGCTATATGCTCTTTGTGTGGTCGTGCCTTGGTTTTAGTATGAAACATGATGACCGGTGTATTAGTGCTAGATCATTTGGATTTACAAGTAGTATCCTACTGTTTATTATAGATTCATATTAAATAATGGCTTATTTTTAACTTATCACCAGATTTAGTCAAATATAACTGTCGAAAATAGTAAATGATCACTCCATCGAATTATTTTGATAAATATTTTTGGGTGGGTTTAAAAAGGAACCTAACCCCCTACCAAGACGGAATGCAGTGATTTGAGGCGTATATGTGCTCATTATGATATATTTTAGTAAGCATATTTTGCTGCGCAGTTACTATTTTTGGCGGTCATTATATTTAATCCCTTAAATAATACTTTTAAATTCTAATTACTTCACATCCATAATTTTATTAAGTAATTATTGTTATTATTTTAAGTTTTTTATAGCCAGTAATATATGGTATTTTATATTTAAAAGGTAGCTGTGAGTTTCTTGCAGGTTTCTTCTCATAGGCTCAACCCTTTGCCTGAACCTAGCAACTAACCTGATAAGTGTCACTTTATGACCTAAAAGAATACCTACATGATTTTTTCATTTGTTAACTATTTTACTACTACATTACTGTAAAACTTTACTATAAAAATACACCAATATAAAAATGTAAAACTTTACTATTTCTAATTAAATTGTTTAAACTATTTATATTGAAGTTTACATATTCCTAGACGTTATGGTCGCTTTTTAGCAGGCATGTTTACGGGTAGACTAAATATCCTTTGGCCACTATCTTAATAACTTACTGTATAAAGTATATTAGTTTATTAAATTAAAAATAACGATAGATACTTAACGTAAAACGTTAGCAAACCCTTCGTGAAAAGTTAGCAAAAGCTACTCATGCTCGATGCAGCAGCCTGCAAGTGCAGATCCCTATATGTCTATGCACACTCTAAAAGCCTACAGCTCAACGTTGCTTTTACAGAATGTATCCACACCTGAGTGCAAGCACTACTAGCTGCATTAGAGAGCAACGATAATAAGTTATTAGATAGCGTCTTCCTTAGAACTAACTATAAATAAATTAGGTATACTAGAAAGCCTGCCACTTGTACTCATTGCGTAAGAGCAGATTGGGAGATAGTCTCGCTAGTGCTGTGTTTGTCTTGACTTTCTATCTGCTTATTTGTTCAGTAGACTGTGTGCCTTATTAATTAAACTTTCAGACTAATGAACCGTTATGAATAGTATACCATTAGAAATCTACTTTATGCAGGAGTAACATATGGTATATATCATCACGCCATGAGCCAAAGGAGCGCAGTAGTAATCAAAAACGTGTGTGAAACTGCTAGTCCAAAATATATTAGGTACTCATAATTTATTTTTGGTCGAAAGTTCAATTAAGTATAACATAAAGTTCATATTGCAACTTCTAATAGAACGAAAGCATTTGATATTTATTTTTCTTTATGTAGGCTTTATGAGAGACTATTGAACTGTCACGCAGAAGTCCCAAGTTCGATCCCACGACACTCACTTTTGACTTCTCGAATATGCATGCGTATTAAGTTGTTAATGATAGTTCGCTTTAACGGTGTAGGAAAACATCGTGAGGAAACCATGCAGGTTTCCTCACGATGGAAGTAGCTATTTAGATACAGTTGCTCAACATCCCGGTATTTTCTTAAATACTAGTAACTTACATACTAGATTTGTGGGTTCAAATCTACGACGGGATAATTGCGACAACTCCACACTGTACCAAAAGTGAGATCCAATAACAGCAGTTCCGAGTCTGAGGGTTCTTCGTGGCCGTTGTTTAAATATTTACAGATTCCCCTGCGACACAAGTATTAGTCATGGTCAACAATCCTGAATATTACACCGGGTGTATCCTTACTATCCTTACTAATATTATAAACGCGAAAGTTTGTATGGATGTATGTATGTTTGTTACTCTTTCACGCAAAAACTACTGGACTGATTGCGGTGAAACTACTAACAAAGAACATAATATAGAATTAAGTACCTACTAGATTAAATGAGATTGTTATCAAGGATTGGGCGAAACCTTTAGTGGCCATCTTAGTGTAATAAGATCATACTAACTTCCTAACTAATCCTACTAATATTATAAATGTGATAGTTTGTTCCGAGGAAAGCCGCGGGTAAAATCTAGTCATCTATACATCATTTAAACAGATGACCTATTTCACTTATAAATACATGCCTTTCCACTTCGGTGTGAACTTTTAAACGCGACCATGTTCAAAGGAAATGTCTCTTATGAAAAATGTTGTAAACGTTTTAATATTAAAATATGTGAGGTGCGTGGCGTCCATTTGCGATGAGATGCTCGCTCACCTGGCAACGGAGATGAGTGCTCTGCACTTCAGTGTAGTGGAGCGTGGCACATAAAGTTACTGAAAAGTAATGTAATACTATGTATAGCGCAGCATGCAAGCAATCGCCTCGTTACTGCTGCCGCTTTGAGTATTGTGAGTTCAAATCCCACACGGAATAATGGTTTAGGGAATCCACAAGTACCTAATCATTTCTAGTCTGGGTATATATTGGGTCACACAATTATAAGGAGAGTCAAAGACCTTGAATCCTATAACGGATATGACTTGGATTGACGTCAGAAATCATATGCCGCCGATACTTTTAAAAAAATCAGCGTGCGATATGTCAAATTTAGTTGGAAAAGAATTGCGTGGTTTATCATAGTGTTAAAATGAATTAGAAGTATAAAGCTTCCCTAAAGCATTTCAACACAACCATTAACTAATATTATAAATGCAATTGTGAGTTTGTTTGTTACGTTTTCGTCCTTTAACTACTCGATCTATAATCATAAAATTTCGCATACACATTGTCATAGGTAAAGAAAAGGACAAAGACTACCATTCATCCAGAAAAAAAGTACCTACCGTTGCCAACCGAGTGATAGATAGAAAAGCTCCTCGATACAAAAACTCACTAGCTTTAAAAGCTAAAGTAATCATACTCAGTCTACAGCGTCTTCGAATGTATATATAACCTAGTATCAAAATGGTTTTATTTCAACATTTCCACACGAGTAACTCATCTACGTATTATCACAGCCAGTACCCAGTATGAATACTGAAATATTCATATTCTAATAAGCTAACCAGCATAAAATATTCATGTCTGATATCATACCTTATTTGGATTTAATTTTACACACCGCTAATTTTAAGCAAATTATATAAGCTTGATGGTTCAATTAAAGTGGATACCACGTATCTCGCTTGTTGAATGATTCTATAAATACATGCCTTATTGCATGTTGGCTCTCTTTAATTTTTGCAAAGGAAAATAACAGTATATTTTTAAAAAAACAATCCTCGCTCTAGTAGTGAATCCAGTGTCGCAGGGGACTTTACAAACATGCAAACAACGGACACATAGAACATCTATATTCGGCACAATCATCTGTGGATCACACAAAAGTTTGTTCTGTGTGAGATTCGAATCCACAGCAGTCAGTGCGGCGGTAGCGGCGAGGCGACTGGTTGCCCACTGCGCTATACATAGTATTACATGACTTTTCAGTACACTCTATTCTAGTGTAACTTTATGTACTACGCTCTACTGAACTGAAGCAGCGCAGTAACAGTAAATACACAACCACAACCACGAATGGCGTACCATTCGTGCAGTCGAATCAGTATTGATGGCGTAGTGGTTAGTGTAACCGACTGCCACGCCTGAGGTCGCGGGTTCGATTCCCGCACAAGACAAATATTTGTGTGCATGAACATGGATGTTTGTCTTGGTCTGGGTGTTTCTATGTATAATATGTATGTATTTACAAAAAAAAAAGTATATATGTATGTTTATCCATTGTCTAGTACCCATAGTACAAGCTCTGCTTAGTTTGGACTAGACAGTGTTGTGTGTATGTGGTAGAATATTATATTATTATATTATATTATTATATTAATAATGTTTATAATGAGTTCCTTTAGACAAAATTTCTATCTCAAAGGCCTTCTAACGGTGATAAGAAATGAGAGATATTATAGTGCGTGCGTAAACACAAGCGCACTCTCTATTCCCTCATTCCCATAGCCCGATGGGGTATAACACCACTTACTTCCTAACACCGGTCTGTTATTAAAAACTTCTTAACAGAAAATCCAAAAATCTTTTTATTTGCCTGACTCGGAAATCGTTTCTGAGATCTCATACACACGTGTGTGTCACCTCTTTTACTTAGATATTTAAATGTGTTACAAGATTTTTGTTCTTTTCTATAGCGTATTAAAAGCCATGTTGAAGCCATAAAACAACTGGTTTATTATTAGTGTGAGAGTGCGTGCGTAAAATGTATTCAGTGATAATATATGTTTAACACAGAACTATTCGTTGTTGACATGACAATTAACGGTTGACATGCTGCCTAATTAATAGGTGAAACATGCGTTTGGAAGCTATATTTATTGTTATAAAGGGAAAACTCATACTCAAAAGTTGCCGCCTAGTTTTGCACTGGCTTATTTATTATTATATATTTTTCGCAGGAAAAGGTTTCGTACACTCGCCGGCGTCGCTTCAAAAATCATGTGTTTTCGTTGTCACAAACCCTTTCTTCGTTTCACTAGTAGTCGCTCAATAGCCGAAATACAACAGTAATACAATATAATTAGCAAAAATATTTCTGTAATCCTTCTCAATTGAAACTTTAACAATGCAAGAATCCTCTGTGCGCGCAATATGTTTATAAAGGCTACAAAGTTTTCACTTTACGTATTATATACAATATACATATACAGACGGCACCGATCTGGCTTGTGCGTGCAGTGCAAGACAAACGATGTCCCACCTTACATCGTGCCCTGCATGCCCGACAACTTGCACGCAGGATCTGATGGCTGCCTTTGACAACGCTACTAGCGTAGATGCTTTCTGGGCGGCAAATATATAATTTAAAAGTGTTTGC
Source organism: Catocala nupta (assembly GCA_963675205.1). Taxonomy (NCBI): domain Eukaryota; kingdom Metazoa; phylum Arthropoda; class Insecta; order Lepidoptera; family Erebidae; genus Catocala; species Catocala nupta. The sequence goes on from OY776093.1 coordinate 28,724,406, forward strand.
CAACGATACGCTAAGAAGAAGAATATATATCTTTATATAAATAAATCTTCTGTGCGTGTGTTTGTAATTAAACTCCTCTTAAACAGCTGGACCGATATTGATGAAATTTTTTCTGTGTGTTCAAGTGGATTATACTTACGTATACCTAAATAAAACAGGAAAATGTAGTAGGTTCACTTCTAGCGCATTGAAAATTATGTGCTTTCGCTGTCACATACCCTTTTGTACTTATACTTATGTTAATTACATACATCGTCTCACGCCCATATCGCCGAAGAGATAAGCAGAAGTCACACTTCGCCAGCAAAGGCTTTAAACCCCACGTAGGGCAAAAGCCGAGCCCAGCCTAAACTCCGTGCTGCTAAAGAATTTCTTGACACCAAAACTCAATAAATCTTTGCCTGACCAAGGAACCCGATGTCATACACAGCTGTCGCATACACTACTGCTGCGTCACCGAGGCAGTTATATTAACCAATATTTAAAAAACAAAGTTACAATTTTATGATAGTTTATAAATATGCTTTCCATAAAGCAATAAATTCGTCGCAGTCAGACAAAAAAAGAACGTAATAGCAACTAGCAAAGAGGGAAACTCGGTCCATTAGAGATATCGCTCTGGGTATGTTTTAGCGCTGAATTTGCACGATTGGGCAGTGCATTTACCTACACAAAAAATTGCCGTGAACGTTTTAATCGATTGCGCTATTCATTTATGTTCCAAATAAAATGCTATGAAACATGATTTATATTACAAATACAACACAAAATGGGTGAAAGCAAACGAAACTAAGGTTTTTAATAGAAATTTTTATCTGATCGTACGGAAAATGAGGTAAATTGCACACCCAATTTGCTTACTATTATTTAGTTTACAAGTAAAAGGGGGCAAGCTTATTGCCGTCTGACAGGTACCTTTATAAACAAAGGATTCTAATACAAAATCCAATGACACCAGGCAAGGTGGCGTTTCTTTGGCGCGAAATTAAAGTGAATTCAAATATATGGTCGTAAATCTCACGACCACGTCATAATGAAAGTGAAACGTAAGCCAAACAACGGAACAGTGTGCACACACAAGAAACACATATCAATCTTAGCCTAATTTAAGGGGCCTGGAACTACTGGATCCTATTCCCTGCTGGAAGAAATCACAAGGCTGTTACGTTACGATCTTTCGCTACGTGAAACCTAAGTAAAGTTGGTGAAATGTGGATCTGACGCATTTCACACATATGAGAAAGTTACATCTAGCGAGAAGAGGTGGCGCTGTACTCAATTACATAGTACTTCATACAACGCTTAACAACCTATATATACAAGTTCACGACTTTAACCATAGAGCTGCGGTTCACCAGACACGATCACCAAATCTGGTCGTCGGATCCTCCCTTTGTAATCACTTTTATACTTTCGCGTTTATGTAACAGAAAACAGTAATTAAAGAGATCATCATCGCGACCACGCTAGTCCTGGCACGGTGATGTGAGGCTGCCGTTTGTGAGCTAGTTGTTCCTAAATCCACCTTCACTTTTTGGTTTAAGGATTATTCTTCCGTTATATCAGAGGACGTATACTCGTATATACACATTGGAGGAACGACGTACGTGGCTCTACATTGGGTATGATTCAATTCTGCCTATACATTCAGAGTTATAACATTGTGATAGTATAGACTGCTCCAAACATAACACGGAAGCAACTCGAACTAAAAATAGACTAGAAAGAGTTTTCAATAAACTATCGAATCCCCTAGCAATGAAAGTTTAAATAGAATCGACCTGAAAGTTACTATTTTTATTTGTTCGTGAAGGTCTGATCCCTTCGACAATGGACCCCGACACTTGTGAAGAGGTTGTTTATCGTTTGCTGGTGAAATTAAGCAAAATTTTTTTATAAAGTTTACTAACAATTTGTCTGCGCGGCTGGCATATTGGTTTAGGTGGTCGCCTCGCCACTGCCACTGCGCCGAGTGTCGCGGGTTCAAATCCTACACGGGACAATAATTTGAGTGTTCCACGAATAGTTGTTCCGAGTCCGGATGTTCTTTGTGTCTGTTGTTTGAATGTTTTAAAAATCCCCGCTATACAGGAATTATTATTATATTCAATATTATTTATAGATTATTATATTATATATGTATATTTATACTTCGATGTCTCAACAGAGGCATCGAAGCTGAGACCTAACGGTCTCACGCAATCGTAAGCATAATCTTTTACCACGGGACAACGAGGTCTTCTAAGTACCTATGTATATGTAAAAAATGTATCTATGTTCAGTTATCTTATCAACAGATCCGTGTCAACCGTTCCAAAGTTGACGTCGATATAACTCGGCAACTCGGCTTAAAGAATTAAGTCTTAAGCCGACACTCTTCACGTGACTTAGTCAAGTTCACCAGAATTAATCCGCAGCCGTTACGCCGAAATTGAGGGTCGTCAAATCGAGCTTAAGATTGGACTTGGACGGTAATTAGGGATGTGGAGTTTGTAGGATTAGAAGAAAGTGCTTTGGCTTAGTTCCTTTATACCCTAGAACAGACTTTCTTTCTTTTTGTAGTTGCGAGTATATATCCACAAAAAAAGTAAGCAGAAGAACATCCAAATTTTGCCAGCTAACATTTATTGTCGGCTACAGAACAATGGTCCAGATGGGGATCTGCTTCTACTGCGAATCGCCTGACCGACAACTCGTCCCAGGCTTCAAACCGGTGACGTTACGCATATCAGTATACGCAGCAATAGCAATGTACTAAAATATTTGACGTTCACTTCGCGTCTTTTATTATATCGAAGGAGTATTTTTGTCCTTTTCAATTTTGGTTTATTGGTCCAACATTATACCGATATATAACTTGTCCTGCCTCTCAGGTTCGCTTGCTAATAATATAGGCACGAATCTCAGTTGGAGTCAGAAAAAAGTTATTGGGTTTCTCTGTCAAAAAAACCTCAACAACAGTCTGGCGTTTGGAAGCTAGCGTTGTTTTAATCCCGTGCCTTGGAAACCATATAATCTGTTGATCCAGTGCCTGACCTCTTTCCGAACAAATAGGACTATAGGACGGTTTTCAGACTGTGACTATGAATGTAAGGCAATAGAAAGTGTATTTGCGTTCACGCATACACATGTGTACGATAACTAGTACGATAGACCGCCGTGACTGAAGTTTCATTCAGAGGACATTATTATTCTATCGCCCTCTTCGTCAAACATGGCAGTTCGTTTTGTTACTCTATTTCAATGGGATGCGATGACGAAGGAATTTACACGATTCGCATTTATAATGTCATTTGGCATTAGGATCGCCAAAACGTCGATCGACTTATCGCTTTCTGAACAGAAAACGCTAAAACAAAATGAAATATTAAAGCTTGTATATTCATAATCGCCTTTAATTATCGGGATTAGGTTATAGGATCCGCCGATTGCTAATTAATTCCTTAATTAATTAGCCATTGGCGGATCTCACTCATTATCGGTAGTGTATGTCATTGGTCATTAGGACACCCGGCTCCTTTTTTCGCAGTGGACAAACTGTCAATGAGTTTTTCTTTAAAGAATTTTGTTGTAACAGTAGGGAGACTGCAAGTCCAGTGACGGCAATACGCTCTCTCCCTTTAACCTGACATCTAAAACTATAGCTTGGTAAAGGACTTAACACACCTCTCGCCTGTCCTGAAAGTATAGGCGTGAGAGTATGTATAAATGTTTTTAAGTCTGACAGACGCTGAAATTCCATACAAAAACGTCTGAAACACTATATAACCCTACCTGAAAATCGAACCTGGCACCAACGAAGTATTAAACATTCTTTCTTAGTACATAATATACATATACACGTACAAACAGAATGTACTCCACGTTACCTGTCGTTTTGACACACTCGGCGAGTTTTACAGTCTTCACGTGACGTACCCACGCGTTATGCCGAGAATTTATGAACACGGACCCATCGTTGATGTTTTAGTAGCTTTTGTGACGGTTCTGCTGTTACTGTATGTAGTAATATGCTTGTTATAGAGATTACATATATGTGACGTTCCACGGGAAGAGGGACCTTATAGTCATACCCATAAGGTCCCGTTACCCGTGGAACGTCACATATGTGGTGCAACAGTGGTGAATGCGGCTGGTGTATATGAGGTTCTATGGTTTGGTTTTCGGGTAAAGCAAAGTGATTGCGAGTTTTTATGTCTGAAAATTTTTAGGTAGTTGTGGTATGTTTGGCAGCTTTGCATAAGAAAAGGATTTTATTAACTAACCCGTTACTAAATAGCGTTTTATATATAGAACTGGTGAAATATGCTACGCTATTAACTTAAGTCTCGCATAAACAAATCAAACTACTAAGGAAGTTTAAAAGTAACTCCGTGGATGGTGTAGAGGTTTAAGTAAATGCCACACACTACAACATTCGGCGTAATACTATGTACATGCCACATATTGTGGCTTTAAATTCCACATGAGTCAAAAATATATGTGAACTGCAAGTGGTTTCTTCTTATATTTAAATGGTTAATTCTTTTTCCGTTGTTTGAATGTTTGTATAGTGCTCTACCATATATTTTACAGCAATGCATTTTTTAAAAAGGCGAGTTACATATTTCTAACCGTTACTAAACAGAGGTGACATCCAATTTATGGTTTGAACCCAAGACATCACAGGCACGTTATACGAAGCAGTTCACATTTTATTATCCAATAAATAATACGTGTAAGCTCAGTCGATATCCATCATAATTCTGGCTCAGATAACTCAAGCGGAGCACAATTCGCCGCTGGTCCCACAGTCCTTGTCCATTATTCATGGTTCGTACATTACTTATCACTTACCCACCGCAGCTATGATTTAGACACGACCAGTCATGCTTAACCGCACTTTGTTCAAAGTAGGCAGAAGATATGTGGCATATTGTTTGCTGCTATTTATGTAATAGGCAATAATTTGTGTCATTTATCTAACAGTCTTTTAAGTTTTGCAATTTAACAATTTGTGTCGACAATACATAGCTGATAGTTTGCCACTGATCATAGGATTATAGAAAAAGCAATTGAGTCGCAACGGCACATTGGCGCCCAGACAGGTTTTTAATGATATCTATGTAGGTATGTTAAAAGACACTTGTGTCGCGAGGTATTTCACAAGATAACGGACACAAATTACTGTCACAGTCAGGCAAATAATAACTGGATCACACAAATAAAAATTTTCGCATGTGGGATTGTATCATCAACATCCAATTTAGACGCAGTGGAAAGGCGATCGCTGGCCGTCCGTGCAGTCAAACTCTCAGATCATTTGCTGATTGTCATAAAAATTGGCATTATATCTATTTCAGTATGCAATAAATAATGTGTGGAAAGTAGAATCAAAATTCATCATAATGATTTTACGCTCATAACTCAAATGCCGAACCATTTATTTTTCGCGTGTCCAAGAATCCTCGTCCATAATTCATAGCTCGAGCATTACTTATTTATCCATAACAGCTATCATTAAGCACGACCAGGCGCGTTAGATTGTTTTAGGTCGATTTTTATTCGAATATACTTGCGCGTAGGCAAGTATTTGAATATATTGGCATACTGATTTACGCGATAACTTCGCCATAATCCATACAAGGGACAAAAGTTTGTGTGATTCATAAATAGTTGTCTGAGTATAGGCACTGGTTTTACTCTACATTCTTCAGCTTGCGTAGAAAGCGGTCTATTAGGATGCATATAGAACTGCTCTTAGGAATGCGTGCATCTTTATACTACTGTCGTTGAAATATCTAGATATCCATGGGTACTAGAATTATCACGGTAGAAACAAAAGAGCAAGAATAAAATTTTTATTTAAAAGTATTAACAACTTTAACGATATATCTTGATCTTTGCTACTGTTGTAAACTTAAATTTAGATTGCTTTTCCTTGAATTACTATCGCATTATTTTCTTGAATAATTGTTTTCTTATTTCCCGAAAGTATTACGATTTTTATGAAGTGTATGTATATCAGTATTTTTGCACCATCTGACAAGATATTTTATAAAAATATATGAAATATGAATTGACAACGAAGTACTCATCAGAGATGTCCAATTAACAATGTTGACAGGAAATTAAAAACGAACAAAATACATCAAGCGATCTCAAAGTGAAGCGTTAAGTACGATGTTGGAACTTCTGATATTTGATTGATTAAAATGATTAACGCTTGGATGGCAAATTGCACTTGGATACAATATGGCTGCTTGTTGTTTTTATTGTTGGGGTTTCATATCAGAATGGCTAAATAGAACTCTTATGGTGTGATGTGTGCCCGTCAGTCACTCAACAGCGATAGAGAATAGATCGTCTTTGTTTTTTGCATTGAGACAGGTTATGGGCCGGATTGTAGCATAGTTTTTATCTCGGCAAAAGTGATAGGTTTTTGTAGAATAATTACTATTTCTTGTTCTTAAAAACCGCTAAACATCATTCCTTCTAATATTATAAATGTGATAGTTTGTAAAGATGTTTAGGTGTTTGTTGTTTCATCATGCATAAACTGTTAAACAGATTTTGAATAAAATTTGAAACTGATAGAACACCCTCTGTATCCAGGGTTGCGTTACCTTGGTATTCTTTCAAGCGTAGCTGCAAGCAGAAATTAGAGTTTTATATACCCTATAATACAGAATTGCGTCTTTTTAAAGAGCCTGGAAGAACTACTAACGTGATCTTCTGTAAAGAAGTATTCGAGACGCCCCTTTAAGCGAAGATCTGAAGTACCCTCTCAAATATTTTACAATGCTGTGTGGGTAGGAGGGAAGGTGAATACGTATTATTTTTATCTTATGTTTCCTCCGTCTCATCAAATGTTTTCCGAATGATAAGTCACAATTCCGCTGCGCTGCTGGCTACGTGACCGCCATCACGAATGTTGCTCCAGTGCTTGTTCATGTTCTTATAACTTTTATCCGTGTATCGCTGTTTCTTATTTATACTTTATAAAGAATAGTATATATTAACTTATTGAGTCGCAGCGGCACACAGGTGACCAGACAATAGATATTTAATTATATAGTATTATAAGATTTATCTGATCAATACTTACTTTATAAAATACTAAACTATAAAATTAAAATTTCCTATGCTTTGGTTACAGTAGTTTTTCCCTAGATGATAGATACTCTATGTCGTTTTTTATACACCTGACAGTGAGTATGCGTAATTTCATGATGGTCGGTCACTCGACTTAAGGTGTGTAACAAACGAACTCACATTCGCATTTATAATATTAGTTAGGATACCTCGGTGGCAGTGGTAGTGAATGCGACTGCTGTGCTTGAGGTCTCAGATTCGATTCCTGAGTCTGACAAAGTGTTATTGAGTTATTTTATTAAATAATTCCTGGAAGCAGCACGAGGTCTCGAACTATACCTACCCGGTAGACAACAATAAGCTAGCCCTCTATTATGTCGGCAAGTGTGGGTCTAATACACCTCTGATTATCTCTTCAGGATAGAGGCGAAAGACTATCAATGTAAATATTATCCCAAGTTCCGTAAGAACACAACATAAGAATAAATTGCAGCCATTCCTTTTACCTATATAACAGCCCTGTATATAAACTGTCCCACTGCTGGGCACCGCATTCTTCTCAATGTAAGAAAGGTTAAGCCATAGTCCACCACGCTGGCCCAGTGCGGGTTGGCGGACTTCACATATCATCAAGAACATTATGGAGAACTCTCAGACATGAAGATTGCCTCACGATGTTTTCCTTCACTGCTAAAGCAAGCGATAATTAACTATTTAATACGCCAAATACTTTGAAAAGTCAGAGATGCTGCATAGCTTGGGATCGAACTCGAAACCTCTGCGTGGAAGTCCACTAGTTTAAATCATTTGATAAGCTATCTTTAGAGTAAAACGGAATGGCTAATTTCTTGTTGCTAACAAGCATCTCTGTCAAAGCAACCGGAGTATATAACGAGCGTATTTCAGGCCTGTTTTAGAATACATTTCTTGTTGATATTTCCAGCGGTCTGGCGCACAAACTATGTGTTGGCGCGACGCCGGCGAGCGCTAACCAATCATGTCGCTCACACTGAGTTTACTAACTAGTGTTTGAAGTTTACAAAAACATACTGTTGTTTATTTAGGCAGTATAATCCCTAAGTCTTTAAGGTATAGGTCTTAGTGTTGTTTTAGCTTAGGAAAGATCTTACGTAGCTTAGGAAAGATCTTACAGAGCTTAGGAAAGATCTTACGTAATAAAAATGCACATTCAGACTATGTAGGTACAACAACTGAAAACACAGGTCACGCACTTTGAACAGAAAGAATCCGAAATCACGACCAGCACATACGCATGCACATTCTCGACACTTGACAAACGAAACGATACTGACGTATAAATAGACTTACGCTTATACATATATACGTACCACGTGAAAGCATAAGTTAATAAATACCTTCCACCAGGCGAATTTCAAAATCCGACTCGGATGTCAAACCTTGGACCTTACTATCGCTTGTAAACATACCTAAGCAGAATCTTAAGCTCCGGCAACTCATTTTTTACATCTGATAACTAAACGTTGGTTATTTACAAAATATACAAAAAAATATTAGTAGGCTAAATATTTCATCGAAACCTTTTTCACATCAAAGAAGAAACATCTTCATTACCTTCCAATATTAAAAATATAACTCCCCAATGAAATGTTCGCGAGCAAACAGACAAATAAAAAATAAAAAAACCTTGTACCTCCAGGGTGGCCTACAACCCTCTAATGAGCTGGTGTCGAAAAATGTGCAATCTACCCTCCGACACATTGAGTAGACACCCACCCAGGGACTAGTTAGTGAGCTCTTCTTACACTTGTTAAATTTAGAGGTAGGCAGAATAATAAATGTCTCGACGGAATACGAAAAAGATGGGAATCGTAGGACAAAATTTCTTGTATTTTTTAACATTAATGACTCTGAATGTCTTCTACTGATTTTGTTGTAGCTATTTATAAAAATCCGTCATATCTTAGAATATTAGACACATTTAAAAATCTATTGTGTCTGATCGCCGGTATAGCGTTGCGACTCAATAGGTTAAGTTATATTATCTCAATGATCGGTAAACGATCAGCGAGGTTAAGCAATGTTGGTTGCGGTCAGTGTATAGATGCGTGACCGCTTAGTGGTATTTCATCTGAGCGTCTCCGTGCTTCGGAGGGCACGTAAAAAGTCGGTCCCAGTTGTTGCCAAATTGACAGCAGTCGTTAAGCCATGTCAGAGGCCTACGGGCGGCTTGAACAACTCTTGACAACAGGTTGGCCACTAACCACACGAAAAGAAGAAGCCTACTAATTTGGATGACAAATTAATAATAGGTATTTTTGTGAACCTATCCAGCTGGGTTAAATGCTTGTTATGTCTTTTATAAATAAATAAATAAATGGACTTACGAAAGTGGCGCAATGGATGGGGATCAAACCTACGAACTCTTTAAGTCTCGCAAGAAAACTCGCATGTCTGAAACTTTACCCTGAAAGCTCGCCGCTTCATCCTAATCCTGACTAATATTATAAATGCGAATGTTAGTATGTTTTTTTGTTTATATGTAATGCTTACTCGTCTTAATTACTCGACCGAGCATTATGAAATTACGCTTACACTTTCTCAGGGATACAGAATATGACATCGATTAATTATCTTTCATCCAGAAAAAAAGTTTTTCTCCGAGCATGCGAAGCCGCAGGCAAAAGTACAGTAATATCTAAAAGTAATATATTAGAGCAATAATAATTATATATTTTAAGGTCCATCTACTAAAGTATTTTACATCAAAATATGCTTCAAGTTAATAGAGAGTGCTCATCTAAACTTATAGCCGTAATAATGGAAATTTTGTAGTTTGATGAAACATTATTGTGTAGTCTGTATAGGCTGCACACTTTGACCTCGCGTTGTGCGGTAGTGCTGAACATCTATTAGCGTCAATTTAAAGTTACTTTCTCTAATAAATTATTATAAATTAATAAACCGTTTCTGTTTTCGTGTAATTTAATACTTCATTTTATTAAGAGTCGTATTAATATGACTATGATGTTTTTCGGACACAGAACATCCAGACTCGGAACAACCATTTGTGGAACACACACATGTTTGTCCCGTGTGAGGATCAAACCCACAACACGCGCGGCAACAGTGACGAGGCAATCACTTAATCCACTACGCCATCCGTGCAGTTAGTGCAGGTTATGAAGATTCCTATTTTTAGAGGTTTGATCCGTCAATTCTTGGAATTCCAGCCATAATTGGAAACCGATTGTGTATGTCTGCCGGTATGTCGCTGAGACTTAATAGGTTAATAGTTAAATCACGCACCAAACATTGAATTCGGAAGAACACTATAAGAACTATGTACTTTTAACACATACATATATGATACTTTGTATCCCAATATGCGTTCCAGTACGTCTTCTGAAACTTGAAAGAATTAGTAGAGTGTACAAAATTTAGATATTGGTTAAATATTTGCACGCCACATTTGTATATAATAAAAATATAAAATGCCGAACAAGAATAATTGAATATCTGTAATAACCATATTCTTTGAAATAAACACTTCTTTTCTATTCTACCCTATTATTCATTTACGAAAAATAATTTAAATTAATATTGTCACAAGTGTATATCTCCTAAATTTATTTTCTATATGTTTTTAGACTCATGATTTGTAGAAATAATACAATATTACACAACGTAATGAATAATGTAATATTTGAACCGACTCAAATAACAATTTTCCCAAGTCGGGTATAAAATCCGAAACCTCACGATCGCACGCAAACTCACAACCACGGGACCATCGCAGTCAATCTACAATTTAATTTACTGAATTAGTATGTACTACTCCCCTGTCTACGCCTTCGTATTATAAAGTCGTGATGCTGAACGCTATATTCGTGTTCCGTATTCAATACGTCATGCTTTATATACAATAATTTACTCGCAAAAGCTTTCGCACTGCGGACGTACAATATTTCCTCACATTATTACGAAATGTTTCGCACATCGAGCCCTGTTCAATCCACCTTTATTGTAACTTAGTATTGTGTTTACAATGCATTTATGTATTACATAATACAATGAATCGACTGCGTTGGTAGCGCAGTGGTAGTGACAGCAATTGCTGTGCATGAGGTCTCGGATTACATAGCTATTTCGGGCAAGGTGGGTTAATGTCTCTCTCTCAAGAAATTTTAAGTAGCAGTTTGAAGTATAGAACTGTTTTCGATAAAAGACAATAAGCTTACTCCTATAAGGTATGACATAAAGTCATAGCTGGCAAGATGTGGTTGGAACACCTTTCTGCCATCTATAGATTGAATTCTTACAAGCGAGCTGAATTCCGTCTATCGGTTAACAGGCACAGTTCCAGACTCCGTCCTGCTACTGAGGATTTCTCCTCAGAAAAGAATGTTTCCACTTACTGTATTTAGTGATCTGAGCGAGAGTAGATTGTGTAGTGTGCTTTTGCAAGTAACTCTTAAGATTTTGATATAAATCAAAACAAAATGGAATAATGTTTTCCATTTAGTATGACAAAAAATACTAATAACACTTTCCGGACCAGGCAATGGAACGCAAAATTGTATGCATTCACAGCAGTTGCTTTTTCTACCACTGAGGTTATATAAGAAACTCTTCGCCATAAAGACGTAGCTAACATTTTAATTTCAAAGAGCGCTTCCACTTACTGTCTTTAGTGGTCTGAGCGAGAGTAGATTGTGTAGTGTGCTTTTACAAGTAACCCGACGCGGCGCCGTAACTCGGAGACTCTTCATACTTTGTGGTGTGGTATACGTTGTGTACACGATGTCACAGCGTGTAATGAATAGCTCGAATGTTGGACGAAACGTGTTTGTATAGATGTGATTGATTGTTATACTTGAAGGATTAACATAGGAGTTTTAATTGGTTATGTTTCTGCGGCAATTTAGTAGTGATTCGATGATGAGACTGTGTTGTGATTGTTGTGTGATGCATTTATTTTATTTAATAATTAGGTTTTGCCCGCAGCAACCTTTTTTTGGGATGCAAAGTAACCCTGTGTTCTTTTCTGTACCCCTGACAATTTGTATGTGAATTTCATGAGGATCGGTTGAGTAGTTCAGACGTGAAAGCATAACAAATAAACTCAGTTTCGCATTAAAATTAGTTAGGATTATAAAATAAGAAGCATTTAAAGATATAAGGAGCTCCATTTTAGTACAAATATAACATGTAATTATGCATAGTCGTTACTTATCAACTACTATTAAAATCAACTAAGCAATTCCATTAATTGCCCAGATCTGCTAAGCAAAATACCTTTACGTACTAATTAATGTACAGTCATCTGTAATAGTGCATGGATACCTTAAGTTCCAAAAACCTGTAAACACTAACATTAGAATGAATATGAATGAACTAGATGTTTTATAAATTTTGCAACGCGTATTCATTTTAGCCAAATTGGTGAAATTTATAAGAAATTATAATCTCAAACGAAAAGACACTCGAACACAGGGACAGAATAATGTTTGCGTACGAAAAGAATAGCGAGTCATCGAAAGTGTCTATAAAATAAACTAACCACTATAAATTTATATTATAAATTCATTTGAAATTCTTTGCTTGTTATTTTACCTTGAAATGTGTTCTTTTTTAAAATAAACTATTGTTAATAGAGACAAAAAATAAGTATAAAATAAATTTACCGACATTGAGTAATTAAGAAAACTACTTCTTTTTATTTTATAGTTGGCACCACCATCTATTACGATATAAATAAACTACTTAACAGTTCTTGTATCGATTTCCGTTAGATGGCGTCAATTACCGGCATATACCATTTTAGTTTTGAAATGGGTATGCATATTTGCAGCTCACTACATGGTTTAAGAAAACGACCCTTATTTGACACATCCCATGTTTATACAAACTACAGAAAATCTATTTCTGTTTAAGAAGCGACAAAGCATTTAACAATCTGCCGGCGCACATATGTAGATATAGATCTATTTCGTACCATTTCAATAATTATTTTTTAGTGACTCTTTAATTTCTGGCACAGAATATTTATATTTTAATGATTGTATTCCAAATAACTATTTTATGTTCATACCTCTGTAACTAAGTATTATCATATAACTTCACTTTTTTTTTTTTTTTTTTTACGTGTTGGAATGCTATGACGCATATCCCTCCGCGGGGGCGGGCGGAGGGATTATGTCGGACTCGCCGGGGTAAAAGAAAGATGGAATAATAGTAAAGTACCTCCCGGAATACCGACTAAACCTACCACGGTGTTCCTCGACAAAACCACTATCGACGGGGCCGCGCGAATCACTTTCGCATGCGGTCGCGACCCCGCCGAGGTTACGGCCCGCCGTGTGAAACGGCAGGCCACTACCCGAAGAGACCTACCCAAAGGACTCACGCTCAAAAATTCCCTACTGTCTCCCCCTAGGGGGGAGACGGACTCGACACAGAGACGCGCGTGGGAACACGCACGCCGCCTCTCGGACCTGGTGCTGAACGGATGGCGGGCAGGCCCACAAAGCTCGCCACCCCCAGGTCAAACCTCACGGTGGCTGGAGGTCATCGCGCGCCCTCCGGCATCATATAACTTCACTTGCAAGTACAATGCCAACTTGAATTGTATGTTGTCATACGTGAGAGCTTGTTATTAGCAATAAAAGCTAATTATTATATTTTTTTCTCTGTAAAAATAAATAAATTATATAACATAAATAACCTTTGTTATTTATAAAAACATTTTCCTAGGTATAGAGAATGAGCTGCTTTAGTCAGTCAACTTATCGTTTTGTTGGCGTAAATAGCTTTAGTAATAGTGATGTTCCTTACTGTTACTGAAACTATGTCTGCATCTTGCTAATCTATCTTTTTATTATACTTGTAGACAAGAACAGTACGATAACCCAACTCCTAACACGACCGTAACATACCAAATCGTATCTTCAATCCATTCAAATTTAACCACAGGAGATACCAGAATAAACCGCATTTAACACTGCTAACAAAGCCACCAGTAACTCAACCGTTTAAATAAACGTCAAGCGCTGTCGACGTCAAATGTGCTCGCACTTCACAAAAGTTGAATTCTCCGATGCATCGCGCATGTCTGAAATATACCACGGCTGGGTACTGCACTGACGTACTGAATAATATAGGGCTGGCTACCGAATGTGTAGTTTGCAAATCGCTAGTGGCTGTAGTTAAGTTGTGTGTGTTTGTTTTTAGTTTAATGCCATTTTTCTATTGCTTAACAACTATATTTAACAATTCCAGCCCTGTAATAAATTGTCTCACTACTGGGCTCGGGCGTCTTCTCAGAATAATAATAATAATAATAATAATATTCTACCACATACACACAACACTATCTAGCCCAAACTAAGCAGAGCTTGTACTATGGATACTAGACAATGGATAAACATACATATATACTTTTTTTTTTGTAAATACATACATATTATACATATAAACACCCAGACCAAGACAAACATCCATGTTCATGCACACAAATATTTGTCTTGTGCGGGAATCGAACCCGCGACCTCAGGCGTGGCATAATAAACAGAATAAAAAAGTTTATTTAATTACTTACTCAAAGTAATGAAATAAACATTTTTATTTTGTTTATTTTTTAAAATAAGGTCTATTGTTTTTTGATTAGCTGGTTGATATGTCCCAATGCTGAGCAAAAGCCTCTCCCTTGAACATATAAATCTCTCTGTTGGTGGATATTGCCAGCCTCCCTTGGACTTCCAAATTTCTCTGTTAGTGGATATCCCCTGCCAGTCCATAGCTACGCTAGCTTATCTATTAAAAGCTTATATACATAACATCACGTTTGTCTGTACCCTTAGGAATTGGCTGAAGTGTATTAGATCCATACTTGTAAAAGGCGATTGCAGACCACGTGTAACTGTAAATTATTTCACAACAAACCCAATGTTACTGGGTCGGACAATGTTTTATATAAAAACATAACTAGAAAATGTGGAATTAATGCATATTTGCCATACCTCCAGGTATTATTCAGGCGTGAATATGTTGCCATGAAAGTATTACCAGTAATTATGGTAAGCAATTGCTACATCATAGTTCCTATAAACCTATTAAATCGCGGCAGCACACCGGTGGTTAGACACAATAGATTTTTGGTATTCTAAGACTTGACAGTTAAACAGTCACTTGACTGTCGGATAATTTATATGACGCTAGATAGTTAACATTTTAACTACACAAAATGATCTGACTAGTTTATGTACTGTAACAGAAAACTCATGGTACGGGCGTGCATCTGTCAAGAATTCTGTTCTGTAGCTTTAAAATTGTAGATTTGAACTTTATATTTGGACATTGTTGTTCCTCTGGAATGAGTGGCTTTGTTTCTTAAACTTTAATCTGTGGTACTCTTTGTTTAACCTCTCGTCAACATGACAGTTCGGTTTGGAAACTTTTATTTTCGACTTCTCGTCATTCTTATTATTTTTGTAGCTGCTATTGTGGTATCGCTGTGACCGATAAACGTTTTACGGGTTACGTACTAAAATGGTAAAAATATAATACTAATGATGCGGCTTTGTCTGTCCGTCTGTCAGTCTATCACAGCTTCATATTTCAGCAACCGCTAATGTTATGGACTTGAAATTTGGAAGAATTAGAAATAATGGTTGTTCAATCTTTTTCCAAATGAACAAAATGTCTAAATATGTTTATCGTTTTTGGGAAAGAGACTAATGTGGGTATGTTGAAATGAAAATTGAATTACTTGACACTTCTGCTTTCACTTTATAAAATTAAGTTGTTTTTTATGCTGCGTAGTTATTTTACTTATGATAATAATGTCAAGAAAATTCCATAATCTTTCTTTAAATCATAATCCTTAAAAATAACAACAAATTTTGTGTGTAAGGTGTCCTTCCGCACTTAAAATAAGTCCTGTGTCGTGGGGACTCTACAAAGATTTACACAACGGACATACAGAACTCCTAGAATCATAACAACTATTAGTGCATCGCTATCTTATCTTATCTTGTGTGTGGGACCAGTCAGTACAGACAGGCGACACTTCGACCCAGTGGGATCTTTTGTGTCGACTTCCCCAATAACGACTGCCATAGATGTTCATGGCAGCCGGGACCGACGGCTTAACATGCTCTCCAGGCGATAATTGTCAATCAATACGCCATTAATTTCGAAAAGTCATATTACTTCCAAAAGTCAGAGGTGCTCGACGTGGGTTCGAACCCGAGACCCTCTGCATTGCAGTCTGTTGGTCTCCCCACTGAGCTATCGCTGCTCAGTGCATCGCTAAAATTATCGTACTCTCAATATCGTACCGTTTGTGTATAACAGAATTAACAAAATATGTAGCCTAGCCAATATGTCAATGCACGAAGTTAAATTAACTGTACATGAAACATTACTTACCTGGACTTATGATGATACCGAGTCCTTTATAAAACATTTAATTTAAAAGAGTTTAATAATATAATTGTGAAATTATTAATATTCAAATTAGTATGTATAATATATATTATTTAATTTAATTTATTTTTATTTTTACTCTAAATATATTATTTAATTGTTATTTTTTATTTATATAATTTACTATAAATTTTAAATACGGTCTTGTTAATTATTGTAAACATTTTATAATATATATTTATTTACGTCGAGGCAAGAATAATTAATGGTAAATGTGAATAAAAAGACTACCTACAGGTCTTTGGCAAAACAATACATTATTTTCCTTAGTTATATTATTAATTAACATCTGATAATGTGTATTTCTGTCTTTGCTAGACGACAGTACACCACACAATCAACATATATATACAATAAACTAAACCTTAAATTGAATATATATCCTATGTTGCTATATGACTGTAAAAAATCGGTAACGGATTGGCTAAAAACGCAAAGTTATGAGGAAATAGAATTAATTTTAACCCGAATCTGTTAAGCACTAAAACGCAATACGCAGAATCACTCAAACCCCCTCCACTCATGCTGATACACACACACAGACACACACACACACACACACACACACACACACACACACACACACACACACACAGGCACACACACACACACACACACCTCCTATTCATGCACACTCACGCATGCTGCATACCATACGCACACACATACACAAACACACACACATACACGCACACTAATGGAGCCGCCGAATTCTCTCTCTTCTATAATAATTCTTTTCATTTTATTTCTTTTATACTGGTTTCTACTCAACATTGTAAAATTAGATAGTAAGTAAGGGAAGTTGCGAGGCGACCCCATCACAAGTATTTTTATAACTTACTGGGAACGTCTCAATTTTGTGATGCATGACAATGTTTGAGAAACAATAAAAACCATTTTTATTTTATTATTATTATTTATTTCTTCATTTGGTGAATAAATATTTTATTTTTATTTTCTCAACACTCGTCGCAGTGCTAGTGGCCAGGCGACCATTTAAATCACTACGTTATTCCTTCAGTTAAAATTAATTAGAACCTGTGTAGAAAACTGATGACATGGCAATCAATCAAGGTATAATATTTAATAATATTTTGTCTGAAATTCAAGATGGCAGCGTTTGACATTTCAATATAATAATAATAATATTTATTTATTTCTCCCAGTTGACAAAAATAAGTATACACTGTTTTGATGAATATGACATGTTTACTTCTAAAGCGGTCGTCGTCTGTCTCCGGAACTTTGATAAAACGTCATCAAGAACTTTCTTAAAAACATGCCACCTTCTATAAAATATTTTTGGAACAAATTCGGGGTCCTTTCGGCTGCCACTTACTGCTATTGTGCGAACCCTCCCATCTTGTAATGTTAGTGTTACTGTCAAACATTCAAGGAAAAGTGAGGGAGAATGGCGTCACAAATTTGATTAAATTTTACATACAGCATATTTTTTTATAAGTAGTAAGGCTGGCGTTAAATTGTGAGATTGTAGTCAAATACATTTTTACGGAGTGATGTTTTGTGTCGATGTGGTCAACGATACGCGATGATTGATTTACGCTTACCTCAAAGGCAGTGTGAAAAATAACATGTTACAATATAATTAATAATTTATTTGTCATAAACAGATATGCCACAAACTGCTCGTTGTTACACAAGCGTTAGGTACTGGACCCTTGTGTAAGAAGCAGCACCCAAAATATTAAAAAAGAAAATAACAACACGCGTCGACAGCGATTTTACTTTTTTAATTTGATAGACGATTCAAATAAGTTTTGTCCGCGCCTTTGCTTGGGAACAAAGTACTATTTTTCTGGATGAAAGATACCATATGTGGTTTTCTGAACCCCTGACAAAGTGTATGCAAAATTAAACAATTTTATCATCATACCATGATCAATTGAGTAGTAATGGTGTGAAAGCGTAAAAATACGAACTCATATTCGCATTTATAATATTAAAATAACGACGCCTTGTGCTGCCAGCACAAGTGCATCGAATCAGCTGCAATCGATAATTTGTGTTAAATGTTCTTTGTTTAAAATATATAATTTACTTTTACACTATCGCCAAGCTTTACGTGTCGTAAAAATAAAAGGTAATTTTAATTCCGAAACGTTTCTTTGTGACCTCAGTAAAAAACTTTAAATCATTGAATCTTCTCAAAGACAAAGCCTACTTTATTACAAGTGGGCTGTATTTTAAATAAAGAGAATATTCATGAACTAACAGTTTGAAAAGGGGAGACCTTGAGTTGGTTTCGGGGCACATAAAGAAGGTATACCTTCATAAAACGAAGGGGACGAAACATACAATTCAAAGGAACATCTCTTTAAGAATGGAGAACAAAAATTTACCAAGATTAGAGAGAGTTTTGATACTTTAAACAGTCTTTTATGTAATTAGGGCAAAGGTATATTTTTAAAGGGTTTTCTTTTGTTCATGGGGTTTCCTAATCTTACAAACAATATAGATTGTGATCTTAGAGTAATTATAAAGTCATGGTATGTATTTGCCATGATTTTTTTTTTGACCACTAATTCTTTGATGTCTTCATCGCCTCTTTAGTCAACTGGCTTCAGGCCACATTATTAGAAAAGTCCCATATTCTATTTCCGAGTTGGGCTAAGTTTACATTTTGTTTGAATAGTAATATGTTAATAAATGTAAATAAACCCAGAGAGATGGGCACCAATCGTCACCAAATGGGTGCCATAAGGCATTCGACGACGACGGGGCAGACCTAAACGGAGATGGCGGGACGACCTGGACGCATTTGATAGGGATTGGCAGGGGATATCAACCAACAGAGTGATTTGGAAATCCAGGGAAGAAGCTTTTGCCCAGCAGTGGGACATATAAAAAGCTAATGAAATAAAAGTAATAAGCAGTCTAGAACAGAGCTCCATAGATAGCTCTAGACTCGCCGGCTTTCCCTTAAGACCTAAACTTAGCTAGAAAATATTGGGTGTGATACAGCTCTCTTAAGGAGGATTCCTAAACTGCTGCTACTTTGACTTTGACCGACTCGGGATACGAACCCGGGACTTTAAGATCAGTATTATATCTAACTGCAAACCTAAACCAAAGCAGTCTATGAATAAAACAAGTAGACATGTCTCATTTACCTATATTGCATCAATGTTTGTCGTGGTCACCGTATCGGTGCCGTGTCGGATCCGTACCGGCGCTGTACCTTACTGTAATTTGTGTGGTTTACGAGGCCATTCCGTCGGTAACCTGTTTCTTCACCGGTGGGCGATGGATAGGAGCCGAGATTAAAATGACCCTTTGAACAATAGAAGCGGATGTTTGGAAGGAATTAGTTGGTTTTGTATATTAGTAACAAACCTAAGCAATGTTTATTTTCGGCTCTGTGGGAAGGAGGGTAATGTTTTTCGGTCGTAAATATGTATTCTGGCGTAAGTTTGTGCTTATGTGTGTGTGCAATCATAAGCCCTAGAAATAAACGAGGCCCTAGTTTTGATTGTCAGATCGGACAGTGTTATTAGGTCTCCATACAGGTACACAGACACATACACTTCAACAGCTTAGGTTTACGGCCCTATGTGATAGGATTTTATCTTTTAAGAAACTGTCACTAGTAGCATGTAGAAGACTACAATAGGTAAGTTACCTATTGAAGTCTACTCCGTGCTAGAAATTATACTTTGTTAAAAAAGAAAATTAGTCACTACGCTCCCCCCGAAAATCAAACTTAAAACCTTATCCACAACAATACCTACCACTGCGTCTCTGTGCTGAAATGTAGGCATAATACATTTTTGCCTACCTCTTCAGAGAAGAATCAATACTATTCGCTATAACAATACGATAGCATTATCATTTAAAGTCCTGCAACGCCACAAGAAGTTCTCTTGCAGACGATTCTATAAAAAATTAAAGCGATCTCCGCCCCAAGCAAGTTTTCTACAAAATTGGGGTAACTGTGTGCTTCGGGGTCAATGAACCTGTCCTGTCTGCCATGGTATAAGCTGTACCTATTGTTGTATTGTGGGCAATGTATAGGCTAGTGGGGTGACTGTTTGACTGCCATATGAAGACTCATAAGTTCAAATTCGTACCGCGTACCTTGATTATATGAAGTAGCGATCAACTTAGGTCGCTATTTGATTTTCTAAGTGTCTTTGCGCAATCACTAAGCTTTTACTATGTATATTTATACTAATATAACAAAGAGAAAAGATGTGATATTTTAATCGTAATGAATAAGCTCGAGATCTACGGAATCAGTTTCAAAAATTTTGGTTACTAGTACAAAGCTACTTTATTGAGAAGAAACATAGCGTTGTTCTAGATGTGACCACTCCTATATGCAAACTGAGCAACTTTCCAGAAGAGACAAAAAAACTACTTTATTAACAAAGTATATTAGATATCTTTTATTTTTGTACAAATTTCAACTGAAAGTAAAATAAATTATAATGCTGGAGGCATTTGCAGGGTAACACCAGAAACACTTATCGGATCTTTCTGCATAAAAATCTCATTTTTACCAAAAAATGTTAGTTACGAGGGGTCTAGAACGACGATATCATATACAACATCATGTTACGAACTTCGGGAGCGGTACAATAATCAGAGCGTGGGTGAAACCGCGTGGGACAGCTAGTATATTATAATAATGAAAGATTACCCTTGCATTAGGCAACCCTATAGGTAGTGACGTTAAGAAAAAATATCTATAATTTGACTTAATTAATTATAAGTGGACGTAACTGTGAAGGAAAACATCGTGAATTAATATAATAACAGCAATGTATATAAACTATAGCAAATATAATATTTAATAGAAACATTTTAAAATTAAAATTAAACAAACTTTATAAGGATTTTATCGCGTTGTTTAGTTTTTTTAAAACACTATTAACACATAATTTTGAAATTATAAACTACTTTTGTTAAACACTTTTACTAGTTACTGTTCTTCAATGCTATTTAAATGATACAACTATTTATATTTAAGTTTACACTTTCCCCGACGTTTCGGTTGCTTTTCAGCAGCCTTGGTCACGGGGAGGCTAATAGTAGTAGTATGTAGTGTAATAGTTTCTTAATTGTCAAATTCTAAAGTGTCAAATAAACAACGCGATAAAATCCGTATATAGTAGTTTAATTTCAATGAATAACATTCGCGTAAACAGAAGACAATACTATTATACACTTTTTATTATTGATACAAATAAACTTTAGCATAACAACAACTAGATTTGAATGATTTATGTTCAAATCAGAACTTATTTTAAATTTAGGTTATCCAAATTTAAGGTAAGGTAAAAAAAAATATGCTGATAGTAAAAAATTCACAGCTTACATAAAGCTAAATTATTATTACAAAGCTTAATTGTCCTACTTATCCGCATAAATACAAGAAGTTGACTATTGTATTAAGTTTTAAGGAGCATCGCGTGACTCTTTTTAATAAGGATTAAAGTTGTACTATTTATAGACTCGTGTCTACCTACGATATCGTATATTTAAACTTATTGATATTATTTTATCTTATATTGCTATTGCTCTGACCAGACTTGAACGCTATACACCGTTATATAAATCAGCCGCCCATTCGATAGATGAATAATTTTATTACAAACAGTACATTATTGTAATTGACAATGTAACAGTGAAATATTGATTGAAGTATTGAGTGAATTGTTACCAGTTCTATTTAATTAAGTAGTTCAATTATTATATTTAATTAAATTACATAGGCAATTTTAAAATTAGAACACCAACCACCACTGATCTGTAGTTTAGTTAAATTACGAATAATTAAGTGACGTGTAAATAAATAGTGAATTTAATTAAATAAACAATTTAAAATTAGAACAACAAAATGTTCGGTTAAATAACGGATAATCGAGTAAACGTCAAAGAACAGTGATTTCAAAAATGATGTTTTTAAATAAGGAACACACAATGTTGAATTAAAGTTACTATATTCACTGAATATAAACCAGTGATCGTGCAAGAGTGTCGTTGTCCGCGCGATGTGAGTGTGTTTGCGCGTGCAGTGCGCGCGAAGGGATGGTTGCGCGCGATGCAGCGCGGTGGCGGCGCGTGCGCGTGGCTCGGCACGCCGTGCACGCGCAAGAACGGAGCCGTCTGCACGTGCCGAGTGCATACCGCGTTACTGCAGGTCAGTAACATTACGTAACACGTGCGACGTGTGACGTCACGAATACTCTGAGTAGGAATGAATGAATAAGGTGTAGTGGTGTGGCGTCACAAGTTCTCTGAGTAGAATTATTGAAGGCGTGGCTCGTACGCGATAAGTTGTACGTGCACTGGGAAAACAAAGTATGAAAGTTTATATTGCAACATAGATGGACATAATGGAAGATTTCTTCTGTTACATTATATATTACGTGATATGGAATGCAGAATATTAATAGGTATTACACTAGAAGATGACTAATATAGGTTACACGTTTACGACACTCTGGCCCCACTTGCCTGGAACATGAGCTACCCTCATGTTCCAGGCAAGTAAAGATAAATTCATACATAGGTAAAACATCGTAGGTGTAACTTTATAAGTGATACCTTGTGTCCTAAATAAATAAACGTATTTTGTTTGACAGCTACTTATCGATTAGTAAAACACTATTAAATAATAATCTTTTAAAGATCCGATTTAAATCTCACGGTAGCAATTGCCCTTTGCAAGTTGACACTTTATAATTATTATAATTAATATATATTTTCTATTTTGTTACAGGTAAAACCAGAGCCAGTTTTCAGCTGAAATCCAGTTAATCTCTGACGGTAAAAAGGCGGTAAAGCTTTACTTTCACCTGTATTCGCTTAAAAGTGCTTAATAAAGGTAATTAATTCCTTCACTGAGCCTCGAAAGCCGCCAGACTTACGTCATATTAGCTAAGCTATACAATATAAAAAAGAAATGGCTCCACTTTCAAACTAGCGATTATGCATACGTTTTTTACGGCTTGAGCTAGCGAAAAGTTATTGGAATTTTTGGCTACCATATTATTCCAACAACAGCAATTAAATTAAGAAATCGAAGGTGATCTCATAAAGCCGTTAGTGCTGCTGCGCCTTATCTCTCTCAGGTCAAGACGAATTGTCGGTTTATGGGAGCTAGGAAACGGAGCTAGAGAACATCACTACGTTATCTCCTGCCCAAAAACTCGGTCTGGAGCATGGAGAGTTTTCTAAAAACATTAGCATTGCTTACATGACTTGTACTACTATTGATATCTAAACAAGGTTACATGTTTATCGTGGATCTGACTAGCAATTATTCTAAACGGGAAACATCGAAATATGGCTTAGTACCTTCACTACATTAATAACTATCCTTAGGAGACACGGACGAGACTAGACAGTAGCTATGTCAACAACCGCTTGTGTCATGCGATAGCCTCGCACCAACTATAGCAGCAAGGCTGAGAATTCTATCGTACCTACTAAAATTCTTGTTGTGTCCTTGCGACAAGTATGGCAACCGGACACCATAAGATGCTCCAGGGAACTGTATTTTTTTCCCTTGTAACTTTAAAATGGAATCCCTTTTTTTATCAGTATTCTAGGATTTTGCCCGCGACTATTTGTCTATAATAGATATTATGTCTTTTTATGTTCTCCTGACAACGTGTATGCGAAATTCTTTAATGATTGGTCGAATGAAGGCGTGGTATCGTAACAAACTAACTCACATTCGCATTTATAATATTAATTTGGTTTACACAATACCTCAAATGAAATTAGCATCTAACACCCAGCAATGATATGGTGATAATTATAACAACTAAGCCAACCGTATAATCACTTGCGATTCAATTACGTATGCCTTACGAAAGTAATTAAATTCTTTTTCCAACTTTTATTTAGCGCCCAGAAGTCTCGGCGAACTACGACGAGTTGTTTAATTCTCCACTTTATATTCGAGAACTCGAGGGTCACACTTTGGACCTCAATGAGCTTCATTTGACTCCTGAACACGGAAAATATATTAAAACTTCAATTCAATTATCGTTTTAGTTATATCGGGGTATCGGTGGCTCGGTTTCTACTGATGGGATGGCTTGATAAGGGACTTTTAGGTGGCGAATAGTAAAGTTCGGAAGAAATGTATTACAATTTATACCTAAATTTGGCTAGCTATGGTTTATGATTCTAAGAATCGGCTGCAGCCTATTGACGTCAACCACACGCAGTCCCTAACTCTGTATAGCAACAGAGATTATCTGCTCTAAAAAACTCAATAACATATTGCTCGATCCGAAAACCGAAATCAAGATCATAATTATGATGCCACGGTCTAACGTACAACGAGGCGTTCTATAATATCTTATTAACTCAGTTTTATTTCTTAGTTACCACAAATATGGTGAATTGCTAATCGTAAAAAATTGAGCTGGTAAACTATGGTAGTAATTAAAGATAATTTGTTAGCTGTGTTAATAAATTAGAAAATAAAAACATACGTTAAAATTATTACTTTTTTTAAATCACTTTCATTATTTTTGGATCATATAGGTTAAAAACCTATCTTGGTAATTGGAAATGAAATTCTACTCATTCCAACCAGTGACGTCATGGTCCTCTACAAGAGCGGAAAATGCACTAGTCCCTACCAGGGGCGACACCTGTTAGGGACTAGTAGAATTGACCGATTTAAAACTTTGATTATAATACTCCACTGGCTACCTCTTTCAAGATATACAGTTGTGACTCAATGTTATGTTATACATAAGATATCTAACAATATATTTCAAAATTCAAGTTCTAAACCTTTTTAAGTTAGTTTCCGATTCAATTTCCTTCGCAAATAAAAATTAATATTAGTTGTAAACCAACATGAAGTTCAAAGACGTGATATGGACCCTCCACTGTGGTTTTGATTCGATTGGACCGCAGCATCGCGCCGCGGGATATTTATTATTAGTTCATTGCTAACTTTGATTTAGCTGTTCAGCTATCCGTGGCTTTTCAATAGATTTTGCTTTATTTTTAAACAGTTTCAACTTGCTCTTTCGGTCTTTTCTTATTTGTACGTAGACGACTTTGATTTATTTATTTACTAGCTATTTGTCTGCGGCCATGTATCATTTAGATTTTGTCAATATTTTTTTATGCCTCAGGAACAGATTTTCTTTAATGAGTGGTACCTACATTTCATTAAATAAAAATCTGCATTAAAAATATTGACAACAAACTCACATTCGAATATATAATATTAGTTAGAAAGTTTGGATTTGGTTTAAAAACATTTATCTACACTGTTTATCTTATATATAAAATTCTCGTGTCACAATGTTCGTTCCCGTACTCCTCCGAAACGGCTTGACCGATTCTCATGAAATTTTGTGAGCATATTGAGTAGGTCTGAGAATCGGCCAACATCTATTTTTCATACCCCTTAGTGATAAGGGTTGTCCAACCCTAAAATTTTTTTAAATCTTTTGGTCAAAACATTTTTTTATGGCAAAACAACGTCTGCCGGGACAGCTAGTATACAATAAAAGAAGCTTAAATATTAAGAATAGTGTAACAAACACTTACATGCAAACACCGCATGTGAAGAAACGAGATTATTCTTTAAAGACTATTTCGGCACTAGGACCTGTACCTGTGTCACGGGGAACTTTACAAACATTCTAATAACGGACACAAAGAACACACAGGTTCGAGACAACCATTTGTGTATGACACAAATTTTCGGATCTGAATCCACACACTTACTTGTGATTACTTTACTTACTACCATCGTGCAGTCAGAATTGGATCGTATTCTTATAGTTTTATAGAACACGGAGCACGCTAGCTTCCACAGCCTGTCATATGCTATACAATGCAAGCGTGACAGTGACAACTAAACAGACGATATAAATATGTCACTTATATGTATAGTTAACTGACGGCGTTGCCTGCATTCGACGCCATCGCAACCGTCACTCGGCACCCATATATTATTATTACTTCTCTCTAGTAGAACGTCATGTGTAGTATTATCTGCATTTTATGCCCGAATCAGTTTAATATACAATTTTCAGTGGCGTATAGAAATATATGTATAATTTAATAAAATTATTTAACAATTATACGTCTGAAACTGAAAGTAGTACGCTTTTCATAATTAGTCTTACGTTTACACGAATGTTATACATTAAATTTAAACATATTTTTACGGGAGACTCAGTCTCCCTGTGAATATGGCTGCTAAAACGCAACCGAAAAGTTGTTGGTGAAAGTGTAAAATTAAATCTAAATAGTTTTTATAATTTAAATAACTTAAATATAATGAAATGGTAACTAGTAAGAGTGTTTAAAAATAGTCCTTGAAAATTATGTAGTAACAGTGTTCTACAAAAAAATAAACAACACGATAAATCTGTATTATAATTAAATATTTTTTTATTTAATTTCAATGTAGTACGTTTTAATTATAAGCACGGTTGTAGGCGGTATAGGCGTAAATAAAAAAGCATCAAGGAACCCATTCGGTAAGCCGTAACAGAAATAACGAAAATTTACAGCGATACTGATATACAGAGACGTGTGTAATAGAAAATGTATTATCAAATCAAACAAAATATGATTTATTCATAAAGGTTACAAGGAACACTTATAACTGTCGAATTCTAAGTTTTAATAAAAAATATATCAGTACTGTTTATAATCTGGCCCACTGCTGAGCCTCTCAGTATCAGAAGGATTAAGCCATAGCCCACCATTTCAAATCAAAACAGTCAAAACACGATTTCAATCCACATTGAAAAACAGCACACATCTTCGAGAACTTTATGTCAAACTCTCAGACATGCAGGTTAACGATGTTTTCCTTCACTGTTTAAGCAATAATTAACCAATTAAAACGCACATAACCGCATAAAGTCAGAGTTGCTTTACACGCTATATAATTAATGCTCCATTATTGTAGCATAGACAATAAACCCGTCTGCACTATGGACAGGCAGACAGACCGAGAATAGCCACATGTGTTGAATAAACAATGTCAATAGTGCGCTTTGGGATGACATATTAAAACTAATGAGTTTATACCCCATTTTATCTTTACTCTTAAACAAAATACTGATTATAAAATCAGTCAGTGCTTTTAGACTATATTCGTTCTGTAATAACTAGAGGCGACAAAAAAGAAAGACAATACGTAGAAATAGGTCTATGTGTTGCCTTTTTCTAGCATAGACAAATATTTTTTTTTAAATTAAGGAATTAAGAATAGTCAAGTAAGAAGTAAGGAACTAATATTATAAATGCGGAAGTTTGTTTGTTTGTTACGCTTTCACGCCTTAACTACTCGACTGATCATCATAAAATTTTTTATACATGTTTTCGGAGGTACAGGATAGGACATAGGATACCTTTCATTCGGGAAAAGGTACTAGCCTAACATACATTTACGCGAGCGAAGCCGCGGGCAACATCTAGTTGACTATATAACTAGCTTTTCCCGCGAACTTTTGTCTGCGAACAATCAAGATATCGTGTTCGATACAAAGCTTACTCTATAATGAAACAGCAGCAAGGCGTCTGAAAATGAACTCCCTTGATGGCAACACGTTTTTTTCTGATAACTTGTTATCTGACCTATTTCGAGACATCCTCTATTTATTTATTTTTTACAAGATAACTCCCACACTAGGAATAATGCCTGTGTCACGTACAAACATTCAGATAATGGACACATAGAAAACCCACGGCCACATTCACCATTACCAAGTAAAAGTTATCCAAAAGATAAATCACATGCTGTCTCAAATTTTTTGTTGTTACGTTAAAGAAGAGAGATGGTGAGACTTTTATCTTATAGATAAATGCTATTTGGAGGTGGTGGAACAGGCCCTCAGACTCGCAACAACTATCTATGAAACACTTATTTTTTGTCGCGTGATCGATTAGAATCCTGGACACTCAGTGCCGGGGAAGTAACGAGTCGACCATTTAACCCATGACGCCATTCGTGCAGTTGCATAAACAAAAAAGTATTGTGTGGACACTGGCATCCGTGCGCCGATAGACGAATTGAGTGAAATAAACTTATTTGGCGAAATGTGGGTGTAATGAAATGTATGTATTCTTGAGTAAAGGTATTGATAAAGGTAAACCCCTTTGGACCTTCGGTGACTTAAAGACGTGGGTCTATCTTAGTATACATACATATATAATGTTTTCTAAAGTGAAGTGTACAGGCAGCAATAAAAGTCGATAAACATTTGCAAGATTTTGTATTGCTTTATCATGGACACATTTTTTCTATCACAGCCATCGAAGCCACTGATGCCTAAGATCAGGTCTTACCTACTTTAGGAGTCAAAGGTTCATAAATTTAGTTCTATGCCTATCTACATCAATTTATTTTCTATAAATGACATAAATTTTAAATATATGACTAATATATGGAGAAGGCACTGTTTCCTGGAATTCGCGTTACTTAGTCCGGCGAACAGTACCACGTTATGATGTATAATGTAACACGCATGTTTGGTTGCAAATAAACTTTATTATTATTATTATATTATTACTATGTCTGGTTTTAAAAAGGTTTGTAGGTTTATAAAGTTTTTGCTTAAAACCTACAACAAACGAACATAAATTTACGGTTCATACTAATATTAATTCTGTCTGAGATTTGAACTTACAATACTTACCGCGACGACAGTGGCAACGACGAGGATGGCTTGTGAACTCTCAATTTCTGACAGCAATAGTACCTGGATCAATAGTTTAGTTAATAGAATATTATGTAATAGAACTTCTATAGAATAATAATGACAAAAATATATAAGGTAATATACATTTTATAAAATATATTTTATAAAATGTTAACATGATTAATGCTATATGTGGTTGAACGTACAAGATTTACCTACCCGCTTTTAGCCAGTGTGTTTTATATAATCTAATCTCTTTGAAACTAAGAGGAGACAAGCGCTTGGCGATGGTACAGTGTGTAAACAGGCCGATATTATCATCATAATATCCCGATATCTACACAGCTTCCAAACTCTTGACAAATAACTGTACGTATGAGAAAACAAGTAAAACAAACTTGTTTCAACATGCCTTTCTATTTTCTTATCAGGAAATATAATTTCCACGAGTGAAAATGCTAAACCAGCTATATTTCTTTGAATATTTTGTGTATCCTTATCATTTATTTGTTTTCTTTTTACATACAAGCATAGACTATAAGTATTTTATTTTTTGTTAATGCACGTCTTGGCAGCCTATAATTGAGGCAGCACTATACAGGATGATTCTGAAATCGTGTAATTCCTTTTAACCGCACATTCTACTGGTAGTATAGAATACCCTTACCATATTTTTTTTTATTATAATTATTTCTTGGAAATATTAATGTGTCATTTTTTTCGAAATGGTGTCAGATAGTCATATGTTAACCACCCGAGTCAATTTTATTTTTTTACTAATTAAAATAAAATAACATCAATAATAATTAATGTCGTAAATAATAACGGTCGGTCCTTTTTACTGCCCCTTATTATTTAAGACATCAGTTATTGTTATGTTATTATTTTTAAATTAGTAAAATATTAAGATTGTATCGGGTGGTTAACATATGACTATCTGAAACCATTTCATGAAAAAAACGGTACATAAATTTTTCCAAAACACAATTCTAATAAAAAACAATATATGGTCAGGGTTATTCTATATCACCAGTAGAATGCGTGGTTAAAAGGAATTACACGATTTCAAAATCATTCTGTATAATGGATTTCTGTGTATGTATCATTACAATGTTTTAGTGTAACTAACTAATATTATTAATGCGATTGTGAGTTTGTTTGTTTGTTACGCTTTCACGCCTCAACTACTCGGCCGATCGTCATGAAATTTCGCATACACGTTGTCACCTAGTCGTATAATTTTCATATTTAATTATGTTGGTATCTGTTAATATTATTTTCTTGAATAGTGTTAAGTGGTGTGCCAGTAAATTAATTTACGCAGTGGTCTCGATATCGAATTCAAGGCGCGCACCTTTAACTTTCGAAGTTATGACTGTTATGTTATGTCAGTAAATTATCGCTCGCTTTAACGGCGAAGGAAAATATTGTGGGAAAACCTGCACGTCTGAGAGTTCTCCATAATGCTTTCAAAGATATGTGAAGTTTGCCAACTCGCACTGGGTCAGCGTGGAGCACAGGCCGCTTCTCACACTGAGCAGAGGCCTGTGTTCAGCTGTATAACAATTAATATAAAGGATTAATATATAAATATTATATTTTTAGGTTAGAAGTAGAAATAACTTTTAAAAAAATACAAGTCGAGAACACAATACTTTTATATTTTACACCAATTAACAAATAACTTAAGCTATAGGTTTATTAGTTCTAATTACACGCAATGATCATTAATACCGTACTGAATTTAAGAAAATAACCATAAAATGACTCACGCCGCCGAACGTACAAAGCTCCAACCGTTATGACCGCTCACAAGCAAATAGGCTCAATATAAAACTACACTTCCTTTTATAGTCATTCGTAGGTAGTTCAACAAAATAAGTGGAGGTTTTGCTTATAATATTTTATTTATTTAGGTATGTATAAAATACATTTGCCATTAAACTATCTGCCGTATCTACGTAGCTACGAATTGAGAACAAAACTTCAGTATAACTAAGTTTATAAGCCTTTTGACTCAGTTACAGTCAGTCACTTAAACAAATTACTTACAATTAACGTAGTTACTCAATAATCGACACAATGACAAAGATAACTACTATCTAGGACTATGGCCTAACCATTCTCACACTTTGAAGAGGCTCGTGTGAGAATGGAGTGTCCAGCAGTGGGAGAACGGATGGCATAGTGAACATAATACCACCTAAAAGAAATCCCATACGATATTACCAATTTTGATATTTCAGCTGTTGCTTGGGGTTGTTCTAATTTTCTTTTTTTCTATACCAACCCAGCACGGGGGAAATGACAACAAAAAATATTGTTTTTAAATCGGTCATACCATTTACTGGTTTTTGCAAGACTAATACATGACAATTTTGATTGTGTCATATATAGATGCCTAGATTATACCCGCGGCTTCGCTCGTCTAAATGTAGGTTAGTTTAGATTAGTAACAGTATCTACTTTTTTTCTGGATGAAAGGTACTCCATGTCCTATTTTCTTCCCCTGACACCCTGAAAACCCGTATACCTACAACATTTCATGATGATCAGTCGAGTAGTTAAGACGTCAAAGCGTAACAAACAAACTCATATTCGCATTTATAACATTAGTTAGGATTTAAAATACCTTCATTGAACCCCGGACCTAATAAATAACTCTCGTTTCCTCATGAACAATACATACCTTGCTACATCAGCCTCGGCTTAATCCGTTAACCCGATTCCGTCGATAACCGGTCACCGTCCGGATAACTGCGCCCGTCACAGCGATGTGTCATGTTTAATATATTTTTTGTCCGGAAATTGATTCGGTTCGGAGCGCCACGCTAATTGAAACTACTGCTTCTGTGTTTGTACTAGGAAATTGAATGGAAGGGGACCGCGGTGTACTTTACTATGTACAGGATTGTTTATGGAAGGTGGTCTTGTAAAAACTGAGGTGACTGTTTTTATTGTATGCAACATAGGCGGCAAACGCCACCATTTCTCCAAGGAATATTCAGGAAGTTTGAAAACTAGATTTTGCCTGCAGGTTCGCTGGCGTAAATGGTCAGGTTAGTTTAGGTAAATGCCAGTGCTTCTTTCTGGATGAAAATTTCTGACATGCCCTGACAACGTGTATGCGAAATTTGATATTGTTTGATTAGCCTCTTAAACGAGAGCAGCCCGCCGACAGCTAAACACAATTGCTTTTCAATGATGCCTGACACTTTTAGAATTGATATGTTAAAATTAAATATTTTTTCCATACAGAAGTATGTCTCTGTTTACTAAATGTTTACGACACTAGAGTAAAAAAAAAACAAAAATCTGAGCACTAGCTCGGATTCTGCAAATGTACCCGGTAGTCAATGTCCTAGGCTTCTATTACACGGGACTTAGAAACAGTTGATGAAATGTTGTTGTAATACATCTGTGCCTACCCCTTTTTTGGATATCCAGACATGAGTCCGCTATGTTATTATACGTATATTATCACAGAGTCGCCAATTTTTAAACGCCAGCATTAAATTTTCGTCGCGGTTTGGCAACTTGAACTTTCACAGCGTAATTGCACGTAATATACACGTGGCATAATAAAATAAAATTGGGATAAATTATATACCACAATATGGTCCAAAACATCGAAGCAAATTGCAACATGATATTGTGTAGTAATCTAAAATTTAAGCTTTCGTCCGCGGCTACGCTTATTCGGGAACGGTATTTTTTCTGACAAACGTGTATCTATGTGAAATTGCATGATAATTGTTATGTAAGTATTTGTATAATCTAAATATATTGCTGGTGGTGGTGAATTCTAAGTTATTAAGGCTATATATAGAAATGTAAGCGTTACGGAAGTAGTCCGGCATATTTTTTTGTGATAAACGGTTGTTTCTCTCAATTCCCAATAGAACCTTCAAGAACATTACAATAATTGGCCTAGTAATTTAGGCGTGAAAAAGCGTAGGTACCAAACAAATAAACAAATTCACTTTCGCATTTATAGGTACCTAATATTAGACAGGATTTTTTATCGCGAGGCACTATAAACATTCTGATAATGGATACAAAGAACACTGAGACTGCAAAGAACTACATATTTGTAAATCATACGTATCAAAATTTGACCCGTGTGGGATCGAACCTACAACACTTAGCGTAGTAGTAGTAGAGCAGCGATAGCTCAATGGGGAGACCAACAGACTGCAATGCAGAGGGTTCGAACCCACGTCGCGCACCTCTGACATCCCGAAGTTATATGACTTTTCGAAATTATGTGCGTATTGATTGACAATTATCGCCTGCTTCGTGCCTCAGAGAGCACGTTAAGCCGTCGGTCCCGGCTGCCATGAACATCTATGGCAGTCGTTATTGGGGAAATCGACACAAAAGATCCTACTGGGTCGAAGTGTCGCCGGTCTGTACTGACTGGCCCCCACACAAGATAAGATAGCGTAGTACTAATCGCGAGGCGAACTTTTGAACCACACGCCACATATCTATCTATATATTAATACGTGAAGCAAAAACTTTTTACCCCTGTTTATGAAAATTGCGCTTACGGAGGCGTATGAAATTTGGCACAGTTAAAGTTTATCAGGAGTAGGAGTGGCGAATCCTAATATTTCTATAAATTATGCATTAGAAATACATCAAATTAATAAAAAAACACTACACGCACACAACCATGCATTTGACACACGCAGTCGAATCGCATTCGTATTTCGGCATTATTCGGCTGAAGTAGTACTATTCTTTGTAACTATGGTTTTGGTTTTTTCCATACATAATTACATATATCAGTAATATCTTACAGGCAACCTTTAGTTGGATTGGAATGATATATACTATTTATATTATAATATATTTACGTATTTTTAAGTTATAAGGAAAAAAGAAAAATCTAAATCAAATGTGATTTATAAGGGTTACAGTTCTAGACAATAAAACCTTTATAACTATCTAACTTAAAATTTTAATCAATTGTGGTCGAATTTTGACCACTAGGCGACCGCTAGTAATATTAATAACGCCATCCGCGCTGTCAAAATCCTAACTTCAGTGACGCAGCGGTAATCTATGCGACTTATGTCATGAGATCTTGGCTTTGATTCTCAACAAAGTTTGATAAGGTTTTTTGTCAAGAAGCTCTTAATAGCAACACCGAACTCTCCTTAATCGGCAATAGGCTCGCCATATAATAGACCTAAAACTTAAGCGAAAAGTGAGTATCTACTTCTGCCTAACCCTTCAGGGAATGTAAGTTTGAGTCTATATATATTTAATTAATATTCGAGCTGTGCATGCGGTAGGTTTAATTATTACATGCCTGATGGCTGAGCTACGCTCACAGATCATATATTAATGAAATTCCGTTACTGGAGACAGCCAGTGACCTTAGTTCTCTTGACCTGGCTTCATTGCTATACTGTACATATACATACAAACATAACATCATGCGTGTATATGGTATAGAAGGTAGGTATAGGTGACTGCACGGGTGCCATTCAGCACTTTTGGTCTTGTCATACATCTCATTCCCATATCCGTGAAAGGTTAAGCAGAGATGTATTGACACCTCCATTTCGCCAGACATGATTTTAGATCTTAGAGCGAGCTTAATGCCGTCTTCCGAATTCAGTTCCAGATCTTGTGCTAATGCCGAGTGCTTGTCGACTGAAAAGCCCAAAACCGCTTTTCTGACCCGGGAATCGAATGCGAGACCTCGTGTACAACAGTCGTATTTATTACAATTGCTCCATCTAGCTAATAAAATGTTCAAAAGCATTAAAATATTAGAAACCTATAGAAGATTTGTAATTTGTAAGCTATTCGACGGCTTAGGTAGAGATTTTTCTCTTTGACTGTTATTTATTCTAAATTAAGTCTTTACATCTCAAAAGAGAGACTCGCGTGAAAGAAAATAGCATTGTATTTAAAATACACGAAATTGCTTTTAACGTTAACCGTTAGATCTGAACTTTTAACTTTTAAACAAGCACGGATGTACATTCCTGCTTATACGACTTTATAAATGACATAATACGGCCTGTTGCTTTGTTTTTAGGGCCTCGTTGGTTCAGTAGCGGAAGCGATGGTGACCCTGCCGATTGTAAGATCGTTAGTTTGAGTCCTTAGGACCCAAATATTATATTGTTGATATTATATGAGGACATTTTGCTGTATCTAGAACACATTTGGCGAAATAACATTGTAATTAATTAAGTAAATTAAACGTTCAGAAGATACTTAAAAACATAATTATGCAAGTGCTGGTTAGACTATCATTGGTTAATGTATCAGAAACAAATTTCTCTCATGCCTCCAATGTATTATTTACTGTTAGCAATGTACATAACATAAAATAAATAAAAGGTACTTGTCTTTTAATTTTTTGGAATATTCTATGTTCTGCGTTTTCTATATTTTTGCTTTTCTAAATAATTTAATGCTGACGTGCGGCTAACCTGTGACAAAATAAACGCACTCTTTTTCTTTACATCTTTATTCTTTTATTATTTGGCTTCAACGAAAAAGGGGCGAGTAATCTCCCGGGCACGTTTAAAATGTCCTGAAGTAGAAAACAATTACACTGTCATACTCGAAAATCAAACCTGAAACTTCACAATCGGTGGCTAACATAAGCAATAACAACGGCAGCGACAAGGTATTCTTATAAAAATAGTTGTCAATTTATCACATAAATAAAACAAATATCCATTCGCCAATTCCATATCTATCTAAACAAGTTATCTTCGGTTCATTGGTACAATTCCACTTATCCTGCCCGCCTCCCGCTCCCCATGGGGGGTGTCATCGTCCACGAGGCGCCCCGCGGCGTTGCCTGCGCCTTGTATTGACAGCATTACGACTCCGTCCTACTGTTTATGTTATGTCAGCTTACAAGCCTTTGAAAGTGGATGAGTTTAAAAGGAAATGGGAAAATTGTTTGTTAAACAACTGTCTTAGCCGAGCAATGATAGTAAATGCGACGGCTGTGTATATTTCAGGTTCGTCTCGGTTTAATTCCGGGTTGGTCAAAATGGTATAATGATTTTTATTAAAAAAATCTTAGAAACCACCATTAAAAGTGGTTGGGTTTGAAAGAAAATGGATAAATTTTTTGTTGATCTACTGTCTTAAACGAGCTGTGATAGTAAATGTGAACGCTGTGCATGATTCTGGATGGTCTCAAGTTTGATTCTGGGGTCAAGCAAAATATTATAAAGATTTTTTACTAAGAAATTCTTAGTAGCAGCCTTTGAAAGTGGTTAACTGTCTTAGTCGAGCAATGATAGTGCATTCTGGATGGTCTCGGGTTTGATTTCCTGGTCCGGCAAAATGTTTTTAAATTGTTTCTTTATTGAGTAATTTTTAGTAGCAGTTATAGATGTGGGTGTTATACACCGCTGCCTACCTCTACTAATATTATACGTAAATCCATATATGTATATAATATCAGCTCTGTATTAAACTGTCCCACTGTTGGGCACGGGCTTCTTCTCAATGTGAAAAGGGTTAAGCCATGGACCACCACGATAGCCCACGAGTAGGTAGACTTCACATATCTTCGAGAAGATCATGGAGAACGTAATACATGCAGGTTTCCTCACGATATTTTTCTTAATCGTTACAGCGAACGATAATTAACTATTTCATACGCACATAACATCGAATAGTTAGAGATTGGCATCGAACTTGAGACCTCTGCATGGCAGTCTAATGGTATTCCACTAGGCTGTCGTTGCTTATTTGTGAATCCATATATAAATAGTTGATACGCGCAACTTCGTCTGCTTCACATAAGAGAATTTCTCCCGTTTTTGCAACATTTTTCATTGATGCTCCGCTCTATTGGTCGTAGCGTGATGTTATATAGCCTATAGCCTTTTTCGATAAATGGGCTATCCAACACTAAAAAAATTTTCAAATCGAGCCAGTAGTTCCTGAGATTAGCGCGTTAAACAAACAAACAAACTCTTTAGCTTTATAATATTAGTATGGATTTAAATTTATTTTAATTTTTGTCGGCCTCGGTGGCGTAGTGGTTAGTGTAACTGACTGCCACGCCTAAGGTCGCGGGTTCGATTCCCGCACAAGTCAAACATTTGTGTGCATGAACATGGATGTTTGTCTTGGTCTGGGTGTTTATATGTATAATATGTATGTATTTACAAAAGAAAAAGTATATATGTATGTTTATCCATTGTCTAGTACCCATAGTACAAGCTCTGCTTAGTTTGGGCTAGATGGTGTTGTGTGTATGTGGTAGAATATTATATTATATTATTATTATTAAACAATAATTATCTCTACAACTATAGTATAGAAATATAAATTACGTGCATGTGCATTCGTTGTTCAGTTTTGTGTCGACATGTGCATTATTTATTGTTCTGAAAACCATAATTTAAACGCTACGAATGATTTACGACACCCAAAAGTGTGCAGTCATAATTAATGTCCATTAAATTGCTGGCAACTTTTTACATTTTTTATCAGTGCTCTGATTTAATGAGAGCGGCGTGAAATACGAAGTCTACGAAGAAGGCTACTAGACCAACCAGAAATTGCAACGAATTTGACAAACCACAACAGATATTTGCTAAAGAACACCAAATTCTACCAAGAATTGCGGCTACTGAAATAGGAAAAGATCTAATTTCCTCGGTTTCGCAATGGTAGTGTATGTAATTGCTGTGCACGGGGTCTTGGGTTTGATTTTCGGATTGGGCAAAATGTTTACAATTTAGTTGGTGTAATGTGAGTGTAACATCTCTTACCCTTTCATGTACGGAAGGAATTCTCAGTAACTTGTAACATTTGACTTCCCGGATGGCGTAGTGGTTTAAATTTTATGTTTCTCTTTCCCCCTTCCCGCTCCTTCTCCCACTTCCTTTCCTAAAGGGTCGGCAATGCGCAAGTGATGCCTCTGGTGTTGCAGGCGTCCATAGGCTACGGTGACCACTTACCATTAGGCGGGCCGTATGCTTGCTTGCCAACATAGTTCTATAAAAAAAAAATTTGTTCGTTATTTGAATGTTTGTAAAGTCCCCCGCGTCACAGAATCTAATCCAAGTGCGGGAATTGTCTTCTCAAATAATTTGAAAAGAAATTTATTTTCATTCTATAATACCTAACCCGCGACATTA
This sequence comes from Catocala nupta, assembly GCA_963675205.1. NCBI lineage: Eukaryota > Metazoa > Arthropoda > Insecta > Lepidoptera > Erebidae > Catocala > Catocala nupta. Next base: position 28,762,756 of record OY776093.1, read on the forward strand.
AACAGTAAAGTGACAACGTAAATCATCGTGTTACCAGTCCTATTGTGAGAAACTCATCCCGAACATCTATCATTTCTGAATATAACATAGACTCTCTAAATCTCAACGAAACGAACGACTAAGGGACTCTATATTTCACATCTAAATGCGAAATATGAGAACACGGAATACCTTTTCCCTCCACAGTGTTATCTATGTGGGCGGTGCGGGGGTAGACAGGGATAGATAGATATATCCCTTAATTTACAAGCTTTATGTAAGGATTGATTTATTGAACAGAGGTTAGGAGAGATAAGAAGTTTTGATTTGTAAAAGCGATGCTTTGAAACCTAACTTGATAAGTTCGTATGTTATGCTCTTATAAACATATGCCTGCGATTTTGTCTGTTTAAGCTGTCGTTTACCTATGTGTGGATCACTATGTAAACCATATTTTGTTTCTATTGAACGTAATTAGAAGAAACGTGAAAGATGTTAAGTTTATCTTCAAGGTTCTAACCTGGGAAAACCGCATTAAAATCCTTTTCGTGCTAACAAACAAAATAATATTAATGTCAGCCCTGTATTAAACTGTCCCACTGCTGGGCACAGGCCTTTTCTCAATGTGAAAAGGGTTAAGATATAGCCCACCACGGCCCAGTGCGGGTTGGCAGACTTCACATATCTTCATATGGAGAACTCTCACACATGCAGGTTTCCTCACGATGTTTTCCTTCGCCGTTAAAAAAAGCGATAATTAACTATTTAAGTCAGAGATACGTGCCTTACGATCGAAGTCGAGACCACTTCGGCTCGACGGCTATCGCTGCTAAAAAAACAACAGACCGGCATACATTTTAAATCAATTGTTTGAAATTCAGATCTTTCTGCTGAAAACATAGCGACGCGAAGGAAAGGGAATTAAAGTTGGGGAAGAATATAGCAGAGATAGAAATGTGAGCTTGCGGTGCTCTACATACAAATTTCCAATAAAATAATAGACTTTCGCCGGCCTGTTCCAGTTATTTGTAACTTCAGCAAAAAATTGCTTACTTTCACTAAAAAAAGGATAGCGAATTCAGTATATTTATTTCAAACTATATTTTGCTTGCAATTTCGCTCGTGTAAATGTAAATTATGTAAATTTTTATCCTTCCGGAAAAGTTATTTTACTATGGAAGCCCTATGTCATTATACCCACACCTGACAACGTATATGCAAAATTTCATGATCATTGGTCGAGTAGTTCAGACGTGAAAGCGTAACTAACAAACTGACATTCGCATTTATAATACTAGATAATGCGCCTTCGCTCGCGTTATTGTAGATTTATGTTAAGATAATTTTTTTAGTAGCCTATATTTTATTCTGCTGTTTAAACAATATTTATCTATATATTAATACGTGAAGGAAAAGCTTTGTACGAAAATTGCGCGGACGGAGGAGTATGAAATTTGGCACAGTTATAGTTTATATGGAGAAGAAGGGGCGAATCCTCATATTTTTATAAAATATGCATAAGAAATATATTAAATTAATGAAAAAACACGACACACGCACAACCATGCATTTAACACGCACACTCACACGCACATACATACATATAGAGAACATGTACGACGAAGGATTTGCCACCTGGTGGCGCAAATCTAAATCTTTTACGCAAATAATACTTTACAGTGACATGATTATTTTTTGCTCGTCAGAATGACCACACTCTGCCTCATGGTAAGCAGTCGTGTGGTCCAAGAGCAGTGGCCTCAGTGGCACATCCATACGCGTTGTTCTGGATAGGAAAGGGGAGGGCGGGATAAGGTGGAATAACTCTTCAGAGCACTCCCCGTGGTATATTCTGTAGAAACATGCCAAAGAGGCCATATCCCTACGGAGTTGCAGAGGTTCCAGTGAACTCGTGACCTCTGGATCTCCGATGATACGGACAGCCCGCCGCTGTGACTTGTCAAGAGCGTCTAGCAAGTATTGCGCGGAGTCATCCCAAAGATGAGAACAGTACTCCACGCAAGGGCGCACTTGTGCCTTATACAATAGGCAAAGCTGCCCAGGCGCGAAGAACCGCCTCACCCTGTTCAGAACTCCGTGTTTTCGCGAAGCTTGCTTAATGACGCTCTCGATGTAGGTTTTGGGATTAAGGGAGTGCCAAAGATCCATACCTAAGATGGAGAGGCTGTCACGTATCACCAGTGGAGTGTTCTTCAGGGAAGGGAGGGGAAGGAACGGAGACTTTTTTGTTGAGAACGCGCATGCCTGGGTCTTCTTGGCGTTGAACTGGACTAAGTTCTTGGCACCCCATTCAGAGATGCGGTTCAAGGTCTGGTAAAGTTCAACGACAAGATCCTGCCTTTTCCCCTCAACCTCAGCCTGTGTGGCCCCAGGACGTCTGAGATATCGCCCATGCACGGGACTGTCGTCTGCATAACAATGTATGTTGCCGAGATTCAACATATCATTGATATGCAGAAGAAAGAGCGTAGGGGATAAGACGGACCCCTGAGGCTCTCCTGCATTGACCTGCATAAATTTGGAAGCGAGACCGTCACAAAGGACCCAAGTACGATGCTTCTGCAGGAAAGTTGCAATCCAGGTGCACAGTTGAGGGGGCAAGCCATAGGCCGGAAGCTTGGAAAGAAGAGACCGGTGCCAGACTCTATCGGAAGCTTTGGCTATGTCTAGGCTGACAGTCAAAGACTCGCCGTGCTTGTCCATAGCCTCACCCCAGAGGTGCGTGACGAACGCTAGAAGATCACCCGTTGATCGTTTAGCCCGAAAGCCGTATTGGCGATCATTGATCAACGAGTGATCCTCTAGGTAGCGGACAATTTGGGTGTTTATAATCCGCTCGAACACCTTGGAGAGCACCGAGATGATAGCTAATGGTCGATAGTTGCCTGGCTCGGATCGGTCCCCCTTTTTGGGAATCGGTTGAACGTTCGCCTCCTTCCAAGCCTCAGGCACAGTGCCTACGGCGTAAGACGTCCGGTATAGGCGCGTAAGTGTGGGAGACAACTCCGCTGCATATCTTATGAGGACCACAGCTGGGATGCCGTCAGGTCCACTGACTTTCCGAGCATCGAGAGACTGCAGTATCGCACGAACGACACGTTGCCTGATACGTATATCAGGCATGGTGTAGCCGCAGTTGGCAATGTTAGGTGGCTGCGAACCGCAGTCATCGATTCGGGAGTTGGCCGCTAAGAGATTTGCAAGCAGATCTGCTTTCTCTTGCGGCCGATGAGCCAGTGATCCATTCGGATATCTCAGAGGGGGCAGCGAGGTCTGGCAGAAGTTGGACTGCACGGCTTTGGCCAGGTGCCAATAGCTACGACTGCCCGTAGGATGCGCCATGAGCTCCTGGCCGAACCGTGCCTTAATGATTACAATAAAGACTTAAAAGATAACATCGCTCATTTGGTGCAACAATGACGTAATTACACTTTTAGAAATTTTACAGGAGATCCAATCAAAGTTTTCTATTAAACGTGTGGCATTTTGAAGGGACTTATTACAATCGTTGTGATTTTGAAATTAAGTTCAATATGTGTAGTTTCTATTTTAGTCCTAACCTACTCGGTACATTGTGCATAACCTAGATTATAGACTGAAATAAAAGAAGGTATCTGTAAATACGTCACTGTTGCTTCAGAATTAAATATAAAAAATAGGGCATTTGCTAGGAAATTTTGCATTTGTGACAAAATAAACTAAATAATTGAATTAATCGACGTAAACATTTATTAATGAATGTTTAATAACATAAACTTAAGAAACACAACCATGTAGGTATATTCCTATGTTCACTAGTTACTTAAGATTAAAAGTGGAAACATCTTAATACTTAACTATAATCACAACTTGTAAGTCGTAATGGCACAAAATCACAGATTATTTACCTACCTAATTTTAAATATGCGCCAGTAAGCTCTTACGCCCATACTGGCGGATATTACACTTGTGAAAAATACTTAAACAATAGAAAAAATCCTTTAGAAAATACTTTCATAAAAAGCAGAGTAATACCGAGGAATAATGTTTTTTTGTAATAATTCTTTTAAATCATTTTTCTTGTTTGCAGAAATTTCTCTTTTCGAAGTATACGCTGGAACCACATTGATATCTTCTACAGCCTTAGTTATTCGCTGACTAGTAGATCTTTGTTTCTTTGTTTTTATTTCAGCTTCACTCCAGTTATCGTCGAATTTGAGTTTGTATTTGTATACTGCATCATTGTCTTTTCTAAATTCTATTGCTTTGAGATCTGAGGTTTTTATGGTGTTCCCATCCACATCTTTGACAGTGTTAAGTTCGATTTCGTCAGATAATTTTTTCAAATCATAAAAATCATCGAAATTCAGTTCTTCAACATTAAATTTGTTACCTTTTTTCTTTGCAGATCTTATTATTTGTACATACTGATCCGGAACGTAAATAGCACCCGACTTTTTAGCTCTTTTTATTGCCTTTTCAATTATGGAGTGGGCTGTATCTCCCTCGTTTTGGGTATGTCCCCTTATTAAAAATTTGTGTGTGATTTTATTGACTGGTAGAGTTTTGACTGCATACAAGTACATGGAAAATATAAATCTGAAAAAGAAACACTGTAAATATTAGACACGACACAAAATGAAAAAAAACAGTTCTTAGTGAATGAAACGAACCTATTTTTTTGCTGCCCGCCACAATTGTCACTATAAAATGTGATATTACAACCAGGGTGACTAGTGGCTACACGTTGCAGGTATTTAAGGATACAGGAACCAATCTCAACTGCTCCTCTACCACCCATAGCCTCATGCCAAAAGTAACAATAGGTTTGTTCGTCTTTTACATCTGACACCTATAAAACAAGACGGTTATCAAACTGTTGACAAATAAGGAGCATAAAAGAATAATTTAAGTCATAATAGGTACATACTGTAAAGTTTAAGCAGTTCAATTTTGATTTATAGTAAAAAGAAGAGGACTCGCCAACTGGCACTGGCATAACTGCCTGAAGATCATAAATTGCAACTATTTCATTGCTATCTATGTTCTTACATATTTCTATATCAGTTTTCTTTTTCATCCGACTAAGTACTTTCTGCCGGCAATGTTCTGTGTATTCAGTCTCTAGATTTTCTTTTTCCTCTCCAACAGCATTTTTATATTGTTCACAGACATCGCACTGGTCTTTCTTTGGCACAAAAAATGAAATATTAAATTCCGTATTAAATATGCGAAAGTAGGAATCGTAAGTTGCAGCCTCTTTGTTTTCAGATTCCCTTAATCTCTTATAATCGCGATGCAAATCAGCTATTGTTAGGCCGCCATCAATATATTCTCTTGTGGTGTTGGCACGTAGATAGTGGCTCTCAATTCTACTAATTGAATTTATATGAATCCGAACAGACTCTTGTATCTCAGAACTAGTCTTTCTATGATTCTCATGGTTGCCGCGCTTGTCAATTGGTGCTACGCCGTTAGATTCATTACTAGTCTTGGCCTCGATTACGGTACGTAAAGTACGTTCAGAAATCCCCAACGTATTTAATAAAAATAATTTGCATACCCTGAAACTCCTACCATTAGACATCAAGGAACAATAAGTATTAGGTTTTCTGTTCTTTTCTACACCAGTTTTTAAACGACGTTGTGTCAATTGTAGCACAGTAATAGTCGAATTCAAAAAATCACGCTGTCTTTGAAGAGAGGATAAGTCCCAATACATTTTGAAAATATCATGTCGTTGCTCCTCTGGGATGTGTTCTGAACATTTATATTTGCATTTGTTAGTGCAAGGGGGTTTTATCTCTTTTGCAGGAATGATCTTGCCCGTCCGAGAAGTATACTGCTGACCTGAATTCTTCAACTGAGCACGTTTATTTTTCTTCCAGGCCGCTGGATTTCTTAACCTTTTTTTTGTTTTATTATTAGGTGATTCTGGATTTTGATCTATGTCTGTACAGTTTCGAATACTATTGTTAGGGGAAATGTCTTCCAGTGGATATCGACAATCGCTATCGTTTACAGTACTGGGATTGTTGTCTTGGTTTGAAATAAAAGGTTGATTCTGCGACAAAATTGAAACACTTTGTGTAGAAGTGTTCGTAGACGATGAAGAGCTCGATGATGAGGAAGAGCTCGATGATGAGGAAGAGCTTGAAGAAGACGAAGAACTCGATGATAATGAGCTTCTTCGTCTACTACCTATTACTGGACATATGCGTTTAACTTTTACAGGACGGTATTCTTCTCCACTGTCATCTGTAGAAAAATCTACATCATCTTGTGTATGCATTTCCAATACATCATCATGAGTCAATGACTTTGTTTTTGTTTTTAGTGTTAGATCAGAATCCATAGGTTGGTTAAAACAAGTTGGTGAATCTATTGGAGCTTGAAAGTTTGATGCATGTATGTCTAAGACAGACAAATCATTTCGTGGCATATAATTTTCGCAACGTTGTACTTTACTTTTTGGCATAAATGTATCTTTATCATTAGCTGCAATAAAAATAAATATATTTAATAAATAATAATAATAATATTCTACCACATACACCCAACATCATCTAGCCCAAACTAAGCAGAGCTTGTACTATGGGTACCTACTAGACAATGGATAAACATACATAATACTTTTTTTTGTAAATACATACATATTATACATAAAAACACCCAGACTAAGACAAATATCTATGTCCATGCACACAAATGTTGGACTTGAGCGGGAATCGAACCCGCGATCTCAGGCGTGGCAGTCGGTTACACTAACCACTACGCACACTACGTCAAATCACAACCGAAAGTACTTGTAGGTCTATTTCATAGGCCGTTATTTACTTTTAATAGGTGGATGAGGTAGGAACATTTTATTGTGATTTATTAAATAAGAATTAACTTATATATTTACCATGTTTAGATCGCATACTGACTTCTGAAGCATTCGTTTTTGCAAATGGGGGTACTTTTTCTTCCATTTTACAATAATTCACCAATCGTCTTGCACGGTTATCCATAATTAATAATATTCTTAACTGAAAGTTTGAAATAATTTGGTCCTAGGCTTATTAGGCTTATTGGATATTATAGGCATATTCTTTAATACATTAAACTATTTACAAGTCATAATTATGATCACTAATTAAAATTATAATTATTTACAATACACGTAAAAGTACTAGAGTAATAATGACAAAGTTACGTAATTCCGTCAAAAAATACTTTGTTTGCTGCAATAATGACGTAATTACACAATTCTGACATCTTTTTAACAGCTTAATAATTTATCTGGCGAAAAAACGACGTAATTACTCAATTTTGTCATTGAACTATGAAAAAACACCATATTTGGAGCTACAACGACATATTTACAAAATTTCGTCGTTGTTTCACCAAAAAGTAACTTTACTTAGACAAACATTGACGTAATTACGCAATTTTGTCATTGTTTCACCAAGAACTTACTAATTTTTGTAGCAACAACGCCACGATTTCTCAATTACGGCATTGTTGCACCAAAAATTATCGGATTAAATGTCATAAATACCTTTACGTCGTTGTAGCTCCCAAACACAACCACACTCAGCGGGGCGCCCCGCGCAACTGGCCATCCAGACGTTGTAGCAACAGAAATGACGTCCTTTTACTCAATTCTACAATGACATTCGCGCCATCTTGCGGCTAATAACCACAAATCCAATTCTGTCGATGTTTCTCCCGATGTAAATAGTCTTGCCGCACATTTTGACATTGTTAACTTGTTTTTAAAAAATAGTGTAATTACGTCATTGTTGCACCAAATGAGCGACATACTTATAAGTAAGTAAAAATATATTATAGCATTTCATGTTGCTCGAACCCATCAAAGAAAAATAAAACTATATCAAAAGGTATAAAATTCTATTACTTTCCCACGAATACTATTCACTCTTCGTGATTGTGTAATAAACGACAAAAGTGGAAAAATGCAGTAAAAAACATAATTATGTAATTATGAATTTCAAAAACATTTAGAGCTACCTTATTATCTATATATTAACCCATTAAAGGTCTGATCTCTAAAACATATGTTAATAAAATATTAAGTACATTGTTATCCGACCTGTCTAAGATGTCTCTGTTGTCATAATCTTTCGGTCAACGGGCTTTTCTTATTAATATTGTGAATCAAAAGAAAACATGTGTCCCTTACATGTAAAGAAAAAGGATCCTAATCCTTTATAAAGTAGATGATATTTTTTTTTTGGGTGAAAGTATTGTTATTTTGCTTATGGTGAGTTAACTTTGACCAAAGTGAACGTAACATATTACGGTGACTTAACTTTGATAAAAGTGTTCAACATTCATATTTTTACACAATGTGTATTATTGTAATTTCAAATACAAAGCTTTGATCATTTAAAGAAAGCTTCAACAGGGCTAAAATGCCAAGAATCTAAATCTATATTTGAATTTTTGTTTTGTTTGTTTGTAATGTTTTAACTCAAAAACTACTCAACCGATTTTAAAATTAGTTTTTTTTTATAAATGTTCTGTTAACCTAACCTACTTTTACGCAAGCGAAGCCTCGAGCAAAAGCTAGTTAGTGATATTTACGTACAATCGTAATACATACAAGTGTTAAGAATTATGTATCTTCATGGATAATATAATTCCTGAATAGAACGTCCAATTATTTTTTCTTTGAACATGCTTATTATTTGTTGTACGGCAGGCATAGCTTTTTAAGTGATCGACTCGCTACTCTTGTCGTGCCAAGTGTTGTGGATTCGATCCCCACAAGGGACATAAATTTGTATAATCCAAAAATTGTTGTTCTGAGTTTTTGAATGTTTGCTAAGTTACCCGCGACACAGGAATTATTCCTTGTGCGGAACTTGTGTTTAAAAAAACATGTCTTCAATACTTTACCACCCATAAATATAATACCTTTATATAACACCCGTATAATGCTAAGTTAACTGATGTTTAAATATACTGTATACACCCTAATATTTAATCGCGTTTGTCTTCAAACGCTTCTAATTAACGAAGTGCTGTTTTAACACAGTTGTCTTTTAATTAATTCTTATTTACCGTCACATAATATAAAAATGTGGTCGTAAAATTAAGATCTTAACGTATTAGCGACTTACTTTTACACGTGGCTTCGTCCCCAAGTCTCGAAAGATCTATGCCATATTTCTTTTTTTTATGTTGCTCGTCTTAATTACCATACTCCGCCTGATGGTGACCAGTCATGGGGTCTAAGTGCAGTGGCCTCGACACCGTCCTCATAGTAGCTAAGGCGATGTTGAGGTTTCTACTTTGACGGCCTGAGAACAAAGTACATGCTTTTTCGCGTCGCGCTTAAAGGACCAAGGATTATTCCATAAATTTGTTAGCAATTACTTCAATATGTTCTCGTTTTCTACATGAAAGAAGGGCAAACCAACTAACTGACTTTCGTATATCTATAATAGGTATTGAATACAAATTTATAGTAGTGATATAAGGATAACGCAGTCATATTAGAAGTTTAATCTCTGAATGAAATATAATAAGCTGAATATAGAGACACAAGATTTTATAAGACTTATAAGATAACTTTCATATGCCAAAAGGTTTATACAGGAGTTTCTCCGTGACCATGGTTGCTGAAAAGCAACCGAAACGTCGGGGAAAGTGTAAACTTAAATATAAATAGTTTTAATAATTTAATTAGCTTCACAATTATTAAAGTTTAATAGTAGTAGTATGTAGTATAATAGTTTCTAAATTATCAAATTCTAAAGTGTCAAATAAACAACGCGATAAAAGCCGTATATAGTAGTTTAATTTCAATTAATCACTTTCGCGTACACAGAAGACAATATTAGGTTTATACAAATTTCAGCTTATCTGACTGGACGTACAGTAGGGATAATTGGAGAATATATGTATATCATTATAAGCACCCGTCAAATGTCTGTAATACCTGCACTTTTAATTTAGTTTGTGCTACGTTAATTACAAATAAAAAATATAAACACCTTTTAGAACATTTCTAGATGTCTATTTATCTTTTACACCAAAAGATAGCGTTACAGGGTTTCATCTCTAGATTAAAGATATTGTCTAGGGAAATAGCTAATCTACCGAAAAGGCAAATAACCTTGAATTACATCTTATAATGAAACTAGCTGACCCGTGCAACTTCGTCTGCGTCACATAAGAGAATATGCCTCGTTTCTGCAACATTTTCTATTGATGCTCCGTCTCCCCGTGACCATGGCTGCTGAAAAGCTACCGAAACGTCGGGGAAAGTGTAAACCTAAATATAAATAGATTCAATAGTTTAAATAATTTTATTAGCTTATAAATTAGTAAAATCCAATAGTAGTAGTAGTGTAATAGTTTCAAAATTATGTAATACAGTGATTAATAAACAACGCGATAAAATCCGTATATAGTAGTTTAATTTCAATGAATAACATTCGCGTAAACAGAAGACAATATTATGATGTTCCGCTCCTATTGGTCGTAGCGTGATTTAAGTCTTCCTCGATAAATGGGCTATCCAACACTAATATATTTTCAATTCGAACCTGTAGTTCCTGAGATTAGTGTGTTTAACCAACCAAACAAGCAAACAAATTCTTAAGCTTTAATAAAACTACTTTATACTGTCGACTAAAAAGTAGCGATGCGCAAAATATCTTTGAAAGTTTTGTGGGCAGCGCATACACACACCTCTGTAAAGTAAAATTATATCGCATTTCATTCTACATTACACATATGTAGAATGAAATGCGATATAATTTAGTGCACTGAGATTTATTGATTGTTAGCGTAAAATCAATGTTATGGTGTCCGCGGTGTTGTACGGTCGCATATCTATACTAATATTATAAAGAAGAAAGATTTGATTCTCAGTGTGTTTGTTTGTTTGTAATAATTTAACTCAAAAACTATCCAAACGATTTTAAAAATTCTTTCACCTTTAAGAAGTTTTATTGCCACCGAGTAACATAGGCTTTATTTTATTTATAAAAGACAGTAGTATTACTAACATAACTTACTTTTACGCGGGCAAAGCCGCGAGCAAGAGTTAGTTTGATAACTAACGTAATCAGTGTAACCAGACGTAAAATTTCATCGCCCAGTAGATCCGGAGTCAGATGTGGATCTGACTCCGGATCGGATACAGAAGAATAAAGGATTTGGTACACATCAAACAGATACAACCCTTTATTCTTCTGTATTAACAACTAGTTTTATTATTGAATCTGGCAAGAACACGCATTGCCGCGATAAAAAAGGCTTATGTATATCTGTAGGCCTAGCTTCTTCCAAATCGTTCAATCGTTCGGCAATTTATACGAGACTTATAACAAGTATGTATATGTATATGTACATATGTGTAAATCACACACACAAGTAAATGTAGAATTCGCACCCGTTACACCTGGCGGGTCGACAACGACAGGGCGACCGCATTCCCGTTGCGCCATCCGCCAGTCCAAAAGTCCAAAATACTTTATTTCACGATCTAGTGTCGAGGTTTCCGTACCTATAATGTAGCATTATCTCTCACAAGTAGGTCAATATCTTGTCAATTGAGAGGGATCGATGTGGATACAGGAATTTGTTCAACGGTTTACCTCGGAATCGTGTTGCGGTGAGGTACCGAATACTTCTAGTGACGCGAGTAATTGAATTCGAATGATATTCAAATACAGTAGCGAATAACGCGATAAATACTTTATATACTCAAGCAATCAATCGAATATTAATGTATCTTACTAATATTTTAAGTTAGAGAGATCAAATCTTAACAGACTGTGGAGATTTATCAATCTATGCTAGCTTTATCTTACTTTTACGCTACTTAAATTATTCAAGCTATTTATATTAAAGTTAACACTTTGGCGAGCTCGATGGCGTCGTGGTTAATGTAACCGACTGCCACGCCTGAAGTCGCGGGTTCGATTCCCACACAAGTCAATCATTTGTGTGCATGGACATGCATAATAACACTGCACAACAGCATGTCTGATGATTGGGTTAGTTACTAGTCCAACTTTTAATGACAATTTCAAATCTGTGACTGAAATTTCTCTATCAGGTCTAGTTAACAAAATATGACACATCGTCTTTTTATAATAAAAGACAGTATATTTAAAGATTATCTTATTTTATTAAGTTCTTAGGTTGAAATAAACTTTATTTAATATGACTTCCTTGCTGAAGCTGAAGGTAGAGAGCTGAGCTTATTATTATTATTTATATACTCTCCGCAAATAAAACAAGAATGATTCGGATTATTCACACAAACACTTCTTGACGATGCCATATCAAATTATATTAAGAAAACTTAATATCGTTCTAGTTATCAGCAAATTAATACTGTAACACAGCGAATTTTAATAGAAGCTACAACTCGTAAACAAGACATATACCTTAATTTTTTTCGTAACTGCTCTTGTTCACATGATTGATAAAAGTCATTCATCAGACAAAATATGCAGTTATGCAGTGTAATCAATCTATCTAGTCTTGGTCTGAGTGTTTATATTTATAATAAGTGTGTATTTACAAAAAAAAAAAGGGTTATTTGTATGTATGTTTATCTATTGTCTAGTACCCATAGTACGAGCTCTGCTTAATAGAATATTACATTATTACACTTTCCCAGACGTTTCGCTTGCGTTTCAGCAGCCATGTTCACGGGGAGTTACATATCTACGTATCCCACTGGGAATAAATAGGTATAAATCTATGTAACTATGTAATGTTAAAAGTTTAAAGGTCAAGCCTCTGACGTAATCAAAGTTACCGCGGCGATATAACTGTACTCCGATATCCAATACTTCCAATAGGGATTTCTTTGCGGATTCGATCATAGTTTTGGTGCTTACGTATTTGTGGACCAAATTAGAAACCTTACAAAAGTATTACATATACCTGTGCCCGGCATCAAGCTGAACCGAGTACCTATATTGACGCAGCCGCGAGAGCTTTCATAACCTTCTTTGGCTAATTATGTTTTATTTATACAACTAAGATGGCAAACAATCATGAGAAGGAGCGGGAAGGGGGAAAGAGAGTGATTGGGCCTCCGGTACTCTCACTCACCGAACGAAACACAACAGTAAAAATACTGTTATTTCACGTCGATATTCTGTAAGAGTAAATTCATTATCATATAGGTAACATAATTAGGTAATTATGTTACCTATATGATAATGAATTTTTTTGTGTCTACATTTTTCCCTTAGTGTTTCTGTCTTTATGGTTTACTTTTTGGGTCACATAAGAGAATTCCCTGCATTTTCGTCATTTTTCATTGATGCTCCGCTCTTTTTAGTCGTAGTTGATGTTACATAGCCTATAGCTTTCATCGATAAATAGCCTATCCAACACTAAAATAATTTTTCAATTCGAATCAGTAGTGCCTGAGATTAGCGCGTTCAACCAAATAAACACTATTTCTTTAATTAGAAAATATATAGCTTAAATAGTAGTAAAGTTCAATAATAGTGGTGTTAGAGTTTTCAAAATTATGTAACAACAGTGTTTAAAGTAAAATAAACAACGCGACAAAATCCGTATAAAGTGTTTAATTTCAATTCTATATATATTATAATATCAGCCCTGTATTAAACTGTCCCACTGCTAGGCACGGGCCTCTTCTCACTGTGAGAAGAGTTAGGCCGTAATCCATCACGCTGGCTTAGTGCGGGTTGGCAGATTTCACATATCTTCGAGAACATTATGGGGAACTCTCAGACATGCAGGTTTCCTCACGATGTTTTCTATATAATAATTAATTATTTAATACGCATATAACTTCGAAAAGTCAGAGATGCGCGCCTTGGGTTCGAACTCGAGACCTCTGCATGGCAGTCCAACGGCTTCCCACTAGGCTATAGCTGAATTCTATAATTACAATTAAATGTGCTAACAAAACTCTTTTTTGCCGCTGCTCGAGGTATGAAATGGTGCTGATATGTGTACATGTCCAGGGAGTTAAAGAGAGACATGAAAATTAGCTCAGGGTATGGCACAGTATGAGACAAAAAGTGTCTGGTGAAATGTTTAATACGCCTCTGCTTACCTATTATACGTAAACAGGCTTTAGTCTATGTATATGTATTTGCTATATAGCGCCTTATATAAAACCTAATTTTAACTACAATATTATAAATGCAAATGTGAGTTTTTCTGTTTGTTACGCTTTCATGGCTTAAATTCACTACCGATCATGGAATTTCGCAATCATGTGGTCAGGGGTACAGAAAAGGACAAAAAATAAAGGTAACCTTTAATTTTTCCGACCAAAACCGCGGGTAAAAGCTATACATTATTAGCTATATTATATTGATCGATGATCACAGCTAACACCCGTTTTTAGAGGTCAGCCCATGTTAGGTGATTTGATTGATTGTTGATAATTCAGTCAGCTTATCCGGGCAGTCGACATGCGTTTGACCGTCTCTTAACTAGTTTGTGTTGATCTACCTTTCGGAAACCGGTGTTAAATGTTTCATACATTTGGCTCCGATGTTAAAAAGCTAAAATAAACGTGATCTATAAAACGAAGAAAACAGCAATAAAACACATAAAAGTAGTTTAAGTAGTTATATTTTTATTTTTATATTTTAGTGTTATATTTTTGTAAACGTTACACAATTTGTATAAAGATATTATGTATCGCGTAGACGTTAGAAAATTTGTATGAAGGATACTACTACCTAATTTAATACCACGTAAGTATTTCTTTACTTATATTATAAAACGAGAGGTACTGTATTATGTAAAATTCCAGTAGCTGGCGCCTTTACGAATAGTTATTGATCATTATCACTTAGACTAAGAATTGGTTATATTTTCGTGGCCTGTGGAAAGGTTTTTCCTTATCATCCTATATAACTATCGCAAACCCGAACGCATTAAGTTGTCGAAAAAACAAGCTTTTATTTAAAAAGCTTTACATCTAAAAATATATTAACATATCATTATCATACTCGTAGAATTAGAAACAACATTAAAGTTCATAATAATTATGTACTATGTTTAATGTTTACTTTAATTAAATAATTTTAAAAGACATTTAGGTCTTTTAAAATTATTTAATTAAAGTAAACATTTTAAACTAATTAATTATAATATACATATTTAATAATTACCTTAAAATAATATTACTGTTGTAAGGAAAATATAAAAATAACTTTTAAAAGGATGGGTTGTACAATGTAATTACAATGCGCTTAAACATAAGACAACTGCATGCTAAATCTAAAAAAACATTATAGTTAATTTATTCTTATGGAAAACACATAATATCTTTAAATAAATATCCTTACAAACGATTCGCATTAACGACTCGTAAATTATGTAGACATATAAACGACAATTAAAAAAACAACTCGTCCAATTTGTGAACTCGGACAAAGTCGACGACAACGTACTCAGAAAAAAACACACTTAAATGGCGGATTTATCCAGTTTTAACGATTTGGATCGCTTTGAAAACTTCTAAATCGAAGGGAGAATGGAAGCTGCATTGTATTTTTAGAAGAATAAGGACTAGAACATACTTGAATTATGTACTTGAATTATGTATTACATAAATGAGATTAGTCTGCGGCCGAGCTTTTTTGTTGGTTGAAAGGTACCCTATACCTACTTTTTTACTACTAACATTTATAATATATATTATTACATTCTTGCTATCCCTCGGGAACAGTCCTTTTTTCTAGATGAAAGGTACCCTATATTCTTTTCTATACCTCTAACAACATGTATTCTAAATTTCATGATGATCGGTCAAGTAGTTCAGGCGCAAAAGCATAACAAACAAACCAGCAAACTCACATTCACATTTATAATGTTAGCTAGGATATTCGTAATCAATACTAACATGTAAGAATACACCGTCAGCAATCAACGCTGTTATGTTGACTGTCTTCATAATAATACACTTCGTTGTTCATCATCACATACACTTACGGTTGCTTAACCGCATAGGGTTAGGCAAAAATGTATCGCACTTACTTTTCGCTAGCTAAGTTTTACGTCTCGCGTAAAACAACAAGACATCCATGAGAAAAATTCATTCTGCTAACCCCTGGGAAATAGATGTGTCTATATTATGTAAATGAGACATTGATTGCTGAGCATAAAGTCTATGGCCGCTTGCAACGTCAAGGGTAATATACTGTGAAGTCGACCTTTCATACCAGGAGCCAAGAGATATATGTACATTATTGGTCCCTCTGCTGCCAACGTAACACATATTGCTACCATGATTAAAGGCCTTTGACCGTTGTTAACATATTTTCGCAAATGTTTACATGCAACAATTTTGAACGATCTTTTTTATATGATTCAATTCGTATGAGTTATACTATAAATAATAAATTCAATCATAAAACATACTTGAAATATTTAATTGATTTTCAATACAGTTATCATTAGCGACACACAGCCCCATGTGTATAAATTAATATGCGTTATTACGTAGATGCAAAAATGTTTTAGAGAGAATACAAGTAATTCTAAATTGCTCTTGTTTAATTATTTTATTTTTAATTGTCATTGTCATTGTCATTAACGCCCACCTCCACGTTCCAGTTTACTAAACGTAAACTGGAACGTGGAGGTGGGCTTTAATGACTGCAACACAGTTTCTAACTAATGCAGTCATTACCATGCACATAAATAGCATGCTATGTGATTCGTTTGTGTGTCAAAAAATAAAATAAAATAAAAACATACGGTTCGAAGATCTCATCAGTATTTGTACTTGAAACCCGCCGCGGACTACTCGGCTGAACAACTTAAAACAGCGTTTATTTACTTATAACAATAAAAGTTCACCGCGGACTTGTAAAGCATCGAAGCAATATACACTAACATATCCAGACACACAAGTCCGCGGCGGACTACCATTCTCGGCGGAGCTAAGTAAAACAAGTGTTGTTATGAGTTCGGCTGTGTGCTCGTTCCGTGTCTGTTGGCCGACCTCCTTCGTCCCGCGGGAGCTTAAACCTACTTTAAGGTACACCTGTGTTCACCACCGTAAAGCCTAGCCTCGAATCTCCTTGAAAATAAAATGGCTTTTAGAACTTCTTTGCTTATACGAGTTACGGCTTTTGTGAATAAATCTTGGAAGTATTCGGTGGTATAATTTAGGTGTGATAGTTGAAACAAATTAAGAAAGCACTTTGTAAATTAACAGCTAATCCAAATAAATTGATTGCTTAAGTGGCGCAACGGTAGTAAATGCGACTGGTGTGCTAATTTTCTTGTTATCATTATTTTCTTATAAATACATCTACCGCATTAGAAATAATTTCTGTGTCGCGGGAGATTTTACAAACATTCAAATAACGGACACAAAGAACACCCAGACTAGGCACAACCATTTGTGGATCATCCAAATGTTTGTCCCCTGTGGGATTCGAACCCAAAACACTCGACGTGGCGGCAGTAGCGAGCGACCACTTAAACCACTATGTCAGCCGTGCAGTGCTCATCTAACGTTGACCATGATCCACGACAGTTTCTACAAACAAAATAATTTTATTGTTATTGAGCTCGATTCCTTGAATGGCATGCAAAGGCATTTCTCATTCATGGCGTTTCGAAAATAGACCTTTGCATTTAAAATATAATACTAGTCTACCTTTCCTAGAAAATATGGCCATATAATCACGCTTATGACTGGGTAGTCATAAGCGTGATTATATGGTCATATTTTCTCTTTCGTCGTGATCTTTTCATGTGTTTAAAGCTGTACTACTGTGATATTAATATTTATTTCTGTTATGTTTATTTTCTAACGTATATATTTTGTGTTGTCGGCAGGAATTCGCGACCCTCACAAAAGAGCTCAACCAAGCCAGGGAACAGCTCCTCGAGAGGGAGGAGGAGATATCAGAGCTCAAAGCGGAGCGGAACAACACCAGGGTAAGTTGTAACACAGGGTATACTATAGTGCTGGTACACTGTAATGGTACTAGCTTCTGCCCGTGCCTTCCCCCACGTAAATGCCACGGCTACGATACAGAACTTACCTACATGTTATTTCTGAACTGAAATTTACATTGCAATTCTTCTACTTAAGTATTACTGATATATATTTGCTATTTCCATATTTGCCATAGTTTCCTTAAACAGTAATATAATTTGAGTCGGTGTTTGAACATCATATGTATATTTATTAAGTAAATGCACAGTTACTAGCGGTTTGATGAAATTTAATTCTGTAAACAATATTTGAGGATACTCAGTTGAGATTAGCTACTTTTCTGAATTCAGATATCGGCGGTTTGTCTATCTGTATGACAAGTTATATTCAAATCTGTTAAGCAGATTGATTTTTTGTTAATCTTACAAATATTTTATAAGTTGACAGCTTTACTACTGCCGTTTCTTATAGACTAACATAAGCTGTGTTTCAAGGGACATCGTGTGATGATAGTTGCGGCTTAAGACTGCGCCGAGCGTAAGACGCGGATATTCAAAACGGCGCGCCTCCGCCATAGTCAAATTTTATGGAGAATTTGAAGTGCTTTTTTGATATATATGTATCTTTATTGTCAAACAATTACTTAAATATTTGGGACGGACAAATTGTAATATAACTATTTAAGTTTCGTTTAAGCTGTAAAATAGGATAGATTTCTACTGTTATAATCTAAAAATCACTTAATACGAGCTTACGATTTTGCATGTTTCGTGCAAATTTACGTAATTTTGTAGGCGAAAATACTAATTATTTTAAGTTTTTTACACGAAGTAATTGTAAACACATTAATTATTATGGTAAATGTATATTTTATATTTGTATTAAACAAAAAGTGTTGATTTTATCAACTTAACTGTGACCGCCTCTTTTGGCACATTTCGCTCGGCGCAGTCTTAGTCTTTTTTTATTGTTTACTTACTATCTATTGCGATCAAAATGATGGTCATAAAAACCACATTCAAAAAAGTACTTTATTGCATTACAATGCTCAATTCTAAACGCGACAGATTACTAGGCAGGTGCAGTAATGAATTGCAGCAACTATAATAACCTATATTAAAGAAAATAAAGCTTTTTATAAGCATGTATTAGATCTCCCTCTTGTTGACAAGAGATGCGATTTAAGCTGCGTGAAAATCTATTAACGTAAGCCTTGCCTAACGCAGGCGTTTAATTTAGTTTAGAATATATTTTCTATCTGCAAACAAATAGGGCTTAATTCTGGAATACGTGTTTGAAGTTTCCTATTAGAAAACTATCAAGTTTATACCGCAGGTAAGCTACTAGACGGCTAAAAGGCCGCCCACAGTTGCACTACTAAATAATAAATATACCAAACCTATAGTTGAAGGACTAATATTTATAAGGAAATAGTTTGCCACGACTTCTCACCCCGTGGTTGAAGAAATTGTTAATGAGATTTTATGACATGAGATCTATGGTTTGTTTTGCATATGTATGCATTACATAGATCGTTATAAGTTTAAGGCCTGTAACTATAGGTTTACTTGTTATTCAGTAGTGCAAGTATGGCCTGTTAATTAATGGCCCACTGCTTTACTTAACTGTTAATCGACAATCTCTCAACGCTAAGTAGCGGTTATGGATTTTTCTGCATAGCCGCTAATTAATACTTAGCCACCTCTTAAATAAGAAGATAAACTACTGTTTACAGATGTTACAAAAACACAAATATTAATATCGTTTACGCGAATGTTATACATTGAAATTAAACTACTTTAAAACTTAAACCTCAATATCAATAGTTTTAATTAATTTAAATAACTAAATTGTAGTAAAGTTTAACAATAGTAATGTTAGAGTTCAAAATTATGTTATTAAAGTGTTTAAAAATTTACAAGGGCCAAAATCCGTATAAAGCAGTTTAATTTCAATACATAACTATTATTTTATTTATTTAAATTTTAATTGTTTAATATAAACTATTACCTAAATGTAGTGTTTTAAAATTAAGCGCAATAAAATCCGTAAACAGTAATTTTATTTCAATGTATAAAATTGGCATGAACGTAAAGTACTGCATACATATTTGGCAGCGGTATATAAGTAGACTGTACATACACATGAATCTTAGCTTGTTGATGTCGCCAGTACCTACACGAACAAGTGAGTGCAGCGACACAGTTGCCCCACCGCCCGAGAGTAAGAGCGCCTCTAAATAGCCTCTGAGTGCAGGTGTTGGACGCGTTAAGCTTTGTCAACGTCCTGTGCTCACCCAACCAAGGAATATGCACACAGCCAAATGGACTCTGTGTGGCTTGTACTAGAATTTTGTTCGAACCTTGTAGATATTTAACTAAAACTAGCGACTCGCCCCGGCTCTGCACAGGTAGAACATAACCTTAACAAATTGTACCTAAACCTTCCTCACGAATCACGCTGTCTCTTGGTGAAAAGCGTATTAAAATCCGTTAAGTAGTTTTTGAGTTTATCACGAACAGACATAAACATAACGTATTACAAACGTATTATAAACATACGATTTCGGCCGCGGCTTCGCTCGCTTAAATGTAGGTTAGGTTAATAACAGTATTTTTATCTGAATGAACGATACCCTTTTCTGTAACCCTGACAACGTGTATGCGAAATTTCATGATGATCGGCCGAGTAATTGAGGCGTAAAAGCGTGCTCTGGTAGTCTGCCTAGTCTTAGAATATAGTGTGTAGCCACCGGTGTGCCGCCGCGCATTGGGTCGCGGATAAACACTAGGATAGCTGATTGTAAGCTTACCTGATAAATTATTAGAATCTCTCTTCATCAAATGGTTCCCTGGAACAGAACGGCCTTTGCAATAAGGCTGTCTATAGTACGGGTCTTTAAATTTTCTTTCTTGTATTACAATTTTATGTACGAGTATACCTTTAGGCTTTCGATATAAATATATCTATCTTGACTTCGTGAACGACAAATACAATAAGGCTTTTACATATGTACATGCAATCAAATATGCGATCCAATGACAAGAATATTGCCGCTTGTTCTAAAATGTGCTCGGTATGTATCCTATAGATTCACCCCCAGTTAGAATTGAAAGCAACATTAAAATTTAATCTTAGTAATGGCCACATAATCTTCCTTTGGTCTCTCCTTAAATCATTTTAGGATATATCTTGTATTAAGTGGTTCATAGCTGTCGAGATTTCAGTGTGATTCTTTATGCCTACCCCTTTCGGGTTTTATCGGCGTCAGTCTAGGTACGATATAGCTCCGTTGTCACCTACGCGTCAAATAGATTACCTTATGATTCTAAACTCAGTGTCTTGTCGAGAAAACTGTGTCTCGAGTATTAAGGCGTTGAATAATTCATATTGTTTCTTGTCTAGACCGCCCACCCCGGGCTAAAGCCTCGGAGTAGGCCTCCCAAGGCCTCAAGTCTTGATTGAATTTCACCTGTTAGACAGATTGCTGCTTTATCAACTAAGGTGGAAACGATGTTAATCTTTTGTGAGAAGATGAAAATATATTGAAATATGCTGTAGAGATTCAACTTGTTTGAAAATTACTAAATGAATATATGTTTTTTTTACGACGCTCGTATTACAATTGAATCCTGTGTCCCGTAGGACAAAAATTCAAACAACGGATGCCAAGGACATCCAGACTCGATACAGCTTTCTATAATAGTAATTATTCTATGTGGATCACGGTAATTTTGTTCCGTCTGGGGATCAAACTCACAACACTCTACGCAGTAGCGAGACTACCAATAAAACCACTACGCCACTTGTTTGGTAAAAATTGTGAATTAGAAAATACAAAATTGTGAATTAGAAAATACAAATTTAGAACTATCCTTCTTTCTACTGTCAATGTGAAAGATTTAAAGAATTTTGGTAATTTGGATGTTTGTTACTTATTCATTCATACGTAAACCATTGAAGCTTCATCAAAATTTGAAACAAAACTTAGCACGCAAATATATAGACCATGACCGGGAATACTATATGGGATATTTTGTATCCCGATATATTATTATATCTCGCCAGGTGATTGAGGAGGACGAAGCCGAGCGTAGAAAATGGATGAAATTAAGGTCATTTTTCCTCGGCTCTAAATACCTATGCAAAGAAAATTACACAACTCGACAGTCTGGAGGTGAAAATTTTATTAAATTGCGTTCCAGTTTTATTTAATTACGTACGAGTATATTACGTAGATACAATACAATTAATAAAGGCATGTTAAAAGATATAGAGAGAAAGAAAGAGATAAAAAACACTGTACAAAGTTATAAGCAAAAAGAAAAGAACTCAGAAACCTCACATACCTTAATTTGCTATTCCTTATCTATCCCTTGTGTCCCATTCTATATTAGTGTCACCACTAGGATCTTTATATCTAAAAATACAACAGAAAATAGTCGATGGATTGACTTAAAAAATATCCAATATTCTTATATAGATGTAAATATAAGAATGTTTTTATATACATTTTATTCTGAAGTTCCCAAGGTAACAAGTAATTCTAGACGTTTCGCTAGGTTTAAATAAAAACGATTTCATTATCCGACTAACCCTCAACAAGCGAGGTCTGGTTTATTATCTATACTAATCTATACTAATATTATAAAGCGGAAGAGTTTGTTTGTTTGTTTGGTTGAACGCGCTGATCTCAGGAACTACTGGTTCGAATTGAAAAATTATTTTAGTGTTGGATAGCATATTTATCGAGGAAGGTTATAGGCTATAAAACATCACGTTACGACTCACGGGGGCGGCGAAGTAATACAGCTAGTTGTGTTATAAGTTTGCGCTTATCTTTGCAGCCGATCATACGGTTAGATTCCCGGATCTTGCAGTATTATTAAGTTTTTGTACTAGGTCATTCTCAATAGCAACACGAAGCCTAGAAGGTTTAACCTATTGATTGGCAGCAGCACACCGGCGGCCTGAAATGATAGAGTAGCTGACCCACATTTTTTTAAATATTTAAGTCTAATACTTACATTATCCATAATTTAGACATTTTGCGATCTACTTAAAAATAAATAAGATACAAACGTTTCCAATCTGGTGGTAGATATAAAATAGATGAAAGATTCAAACTGTGACGTAACCGCTTATATGTATTAACGCTACCACAATTTTTTCTTATATCCAAATTTAAATAAAACCTCCTGATTTGGCAAACAATTTAGATACTGTTTGCACAAAACGATTTCTATCGATTGCTATTTGCTGTTGTGCGTAAAATAATGGACAAAAACGTTGCTGATGAATTGTTATTGTAATACACCTCTGCTTACCCTGTCATTTAGTAGAGGCATTAATTTATATGTACGTGTGTCTGACTACAACTATTTCTTAGGAGTCTATAAATCAGCCCTGTATTAAATTGTTCCACAGCTGGGCACGGGCCTCTTCTCAATGTGGAGAAGGGTAAGACTGTAGTCCACCACGCTGCCCCAGTGCAGGTTGGCACATTTCATAAATCGAGAACATTATGGACGACTATCAGACATGCAGATTTCCTCACGATGGGATCCTTAATTAACTTAACGTTATAGGAGTCTGTCCACTACCCCGTCTCATACCATGACCGTACTAGGACCGTGTCCAGCAAAACAATATTCTTTGTAAGGAAATGTATAAGAATATGCCCACTAGACCATTCCGTCACCGACCAGCAGTTCCTATAGCAGGGAGTATCGTGTTGCTTTTCGTGTCTAATACGTTTCTAGCACGGTCATGATATGAGACGGTGTAGTGGGCAGACTCCTTAAAGTGAGCGATTTATCGCTCGCTTCAGCTTCGAAAATTCAGAGAGGCGTACTTAGGGATCGAACTCGAGTCCTCTACGCGGCAGTCCAACGACCACCAGGATATCGCTGCTGTCTATAAGACTGCTTTATTCTCCAATTCAATTTGTCGATATCGTTTACTGATTCGTTTCAATTGAAGCTGAGTGTACTCAAGATAAATGTTTCTTGTGGCTAAATAACTGTCTGCCCGTCTCGTGGTTTTCTGATTTCAAAGATGGCGACGTCTGAGTTCTCGATATTAGATTACATATTTATACTTTAGACTCTAGCGATATAATTTAAACTGAAATGAATACTGACATACACACAGTGGTGGGGAAGACTTTTGACTGCACGGATAGCAGTGATTTAAGTGGTCGCCTCGTCGCTGCCTCTGCGCCGAGTATTGTGGGTTCGAATCCCACACGAAACAAAAATTTGTGTGATTTATAAATGGTTGTTCCGAGTCTGGATGTTCCTTGTGTCCGTTGTTTGAATGTTTGTAAACTCCCCCGCGACACAGGAACTATTCCTAGTGCGTGTCGTTTAAAAAAGATGTATATAAAAAAAACAAAAGAAGACACAGACAAACAACGATTGAGATCGTCAATTACAATTTTCGTTTATTAAATTACAATTTTCCGTTTAGCTTGCTTTATCGTAACTTATAACATTATAAATGCGAATGTGAGTTTGGTTGTTACGCTTTCAGGCCTTATCTACTCGATTGAGGATTATGCATATACGTTGTCAGGAGTACAGAAAGAACCTTTAAAAGGTACCTTTCATCTAGAAAAAGGACTGTTCCCAAGCAAGCGAAACCGCTAACAAAAGCTAGTGCTTATATAGTTTTGAAGTCCAGACATATGAACGAACTCGATAAACTCGACCGTTTAAAAGATATATTCTGCCACATTTGTAAGGTGATTTTATGAGTTCCAGCATTCCTGATTATCGACTTCTGCACAGTTGTAACATTTGACATTGTAAGGACTTAACTTTTAAATTTTGTATGGACATAATTTTCGATGTCCGTAAAACTGTAACTTTTAATATAAGTGAGAGTGTCACTTTTGACATCTGTAAGGATGTAACTTTTGATACCCATAAGGATGTAGCTTTGTCTATGGTAGTAGTCGTAGTGTAGTCTAAGGTGATTTAACTTTCGAATAAATATAACACGGGTGTAACTTTCGTCGTTATTAATAATTGTATTGAATAATAGCTATCGACTTTCGTGATGATGTATCTTTCGTAAAAATGTAACTTTCAATATTCACAAGTGTAACTTTCTCACGTAAATGAATAAGCAATATCGAATCTATAAACTACATCACCGGTTGTGGCTCGCCACGGTTTATCTCATACATAGGTAAGTGGCGAGGTGAAGATCGTTGACACAAGTGCGGGGACGATCGGCTACTAATCTCTTTATCTCAAGCCGTGTCGTTGACCCCGAGCCGACGTCCTCCCAGCGTTTGTAATGGCTTAACATTGTTTGTTCCCGATTCGCGTTATAATATTATTATACGTCCTGTGATAGACAGACGAGGTTAGACTAAGGGTCGTACTGTGACTGTGTGTTTAGTCAGCAATATACATCGATATACACATGCAAGATTTCGATGACCTCTATCTGTCGAAATTATAACAAAGTAAATATTGCCTGCTGCTTTGCTTGCGTTATAGTACATTTTGTCAATCAATTTCTTTAATTTTTCCTGGTAGTGGGAGTTACGGCGTGAAACCGTAACAAATCAACTCACATTCGCATTTATATTAGTTTGGCTGTTAGTTTTTATAACAGTTCCAGCACCACACATACTAACAGTAGTAGTTACATGATAGTTGATTTAATCATAGTTTAAAAATATAGAATAATAAACTGAGGTTTTTAATTTATAATATATATGCAAAATTATTTATTGTTCAGCTACTCATGTCGCTGAGGTAGGAAAACACAAACTAAACTGCAAAACAAATATTTCCTGTATAAATAATGGCAAAACCTGCGGACAACCTGAAATAGAGTAACTTAGGGCTTATACCAGAGGTATAACAAGTGCGGGAAACCAAGAAAAAGGAATTAAACGTAGGATGAAAGGAAAAAATGAAGCATGTAAGTGTGTGAGGTTGTGGAACTCATACTCAACGCGTGCATTACAGTAACAATGACACTAATCTTACAGTTCTGTAGGAGGATGGTACTTTTACGCACGAATTGGTGCTATCCTGTCGCCGCTATATAATGGCAACAGCAAGCCCTGCCATTCAAGGGATAGATTTAGAAACAAACATGGAAAATTTTCATATTACTTCCTACTAAATTACTGAATTTAAATTGAGGTTAGTTGCCAGGTTCAGGTAAAAGGTTGAGCCTATGCGAAGATACTTGCAAGAAATTCATGACCACTCTTTTAAATTGCCGTTCAATTATAGTTTCAGTACTTTACATCTCATATTGACAAGTTGTCGTAGCCATTATACCATTTATTACTGATTATTAAAATCTGATACAAAAAGATAGTAGTAAATACTGAAGATATTAATTTATGGCATTAAGGAATTCAGGTTCAAAACTACTTACTGCTATATCTAGGCAGAGATATCTGCTACGCCACCAAGGCAAATAATTCTGATTGAAAACCATTGTGCGTACGTGGGTGTATTAGACAATAAGATTGCTTATAATAATTAATGAGGACGAGAATTGCCCTCGCTAATTGGACGCGATACGGAATGTAATCCTGGTTCACCGCAACCGAAGCCTTGAAATTATTCCGGGAATAAGCGTTTATTTTACGCAATTTAATTCTTAGTAACGAAATCATGCTATTTATATTATAAATAAGGTTTTTCTTGCGGCTTTGTGGGCGACATAAGTCTCACGAAAACGCCTACCGGAAGACATGGTCTGTCTGTGTGCGAAGTTGCACCCAAACCGTTCTACGGCTTACGCGTTATTGACTAAGAAATATCTTTACAAACTCTAACATTTCTTACACTAGCTTCTGCCCGCGATTTTGCCCGCAGGAAACCGATGAAAACTCATACCGCAATAAAAAATATTCTCTGTATTTATCCAGGATTTGGTCTATATGTGGTGCAAAGTTTTATCCCAATTCATCCAACGGTTAACACTAAATAGACCTACAAACATCTTCACAAAAATTTATCATACTAGTTTCTGTTTATGGTTTTGCACGCATGAATCCCACATATACCGGAATAATAAGTATTATATGTGTCAATCCAGGAAGGACATTGTCTATGTGGGAGCCAAGGTTTTTCCAGATTTGTTAAATGATTTACGCGTAAATTAGTAACAAACATTCGAACAACTTCACAAACGTTTTCATTTAAGATTAGTAGCTTACATGTGTATTTCTTTAGTTGGCGAGGATTGTGATAATGTTTCTCTTGTTTTGCATGAAATGTGGAACAGAAAAGCGATAGCCTGTCTTTCTTTGTCGGCTTTGGGACAAATTGCCTATTCTCAGTTTGGGTACAGAAAGTCGCTTCCGTTATCAGATTTACTCTTGCCTTTGTAGCTGCAATAATTTTAGCTGTTTAAGAATCCTGATTTACATCGTCGGATGTTTTAGATATTATTGTATCTATTATTTATCAATTATTTTCTCTTATATAAAATAGAATGCAGATTCCAGATAACGTCTTAACGTTACACATTGTGGCATATGGGATTGTATCAATACAAGTCTGGTATTCACTTGAGGCAGATTTTATGCTAGTGGTCGAAAATAGTATTTTATGAGTAGTAGAAGAGCCTCGCTGATTTCAGCATGAACGGGCCGGCTCGACCGGGGAAGTACTACTCTCCCATAGAATATCGACGTGAAATAGCAGTGTTCCTACTGTTGTGTTTCATTCGGTGAGTGAGAGTGCCGGAGCCCCAATTACCGTCATTCCCCCTTCCCGTTCCTTCTACTTCCCACTTCCTTTTTTTCCTAAAGGGTCCTCAACGCGCAAGTGATGCCTCTGGTATTGCAGGCGTCCATAGGCTACGGCGACCACTTACCATCAGGTGAGCCGTGAGATTTTTGGCCAATTTAGAGGTATAAAAAAAAATTATCTAGTGGTCGAAATTCGAGCATAATTGATAAAAAAAATTAGTTTGATAGTTATTAAGGTTTTATTGTCTAGAACTCTTTTATAATCACATTTCATTTAGATTTCGATCTATACAGGTTAATTTACCTACCTATCTTTTTCTAACAAATTATTATTTACTTACTCTTTAATTGACGATATTCCTAAGCTTGCTATTTTGTTTTCTTTTTTCTTTATTACATATAAATACGTAAATATATTATAATATAAGTAGTTGCCTGTAAGACATTACTGATATATGTAATTATATATTGATTTAATCATAGTTACGAAAAATTGTACTACATCAGCCGAACAATGCCGAAATACTACGAACGCGATTTGACCCCGTGTGCCAAATGCATGGTTGTGTGCGTGTAGTGCTTTTTCATTAATTTAATGTATTTCTAATGCATATTTTGTATAAATATTAGGATTCGCTACTCCTTCTCCATATAAACTATAACTGTGCCAAATTTCATACGAGGAGTACGTCCGCGCAATTTTCGTAAAAAGGGCACAAAGTATTTGCTTCACGTATTAATATATAGATATTTGGCTTTAATTGATCCTTTAGATATTGCACTAGAGTTGTAAAAGTTACGTACACAGTATAAATCTTACATTTTGGATGACGTCATAAGATAATCAACAACTTTCAACTATAAACAAATCATAGCAATCGTGGATCCTAGTATAAAAAATCTATTGATTGGTTTGCAAGAAAGCTTAACTACTATCTCACACTTACTTACCTAAGTAGTAATCAGTTTCTTTCGTCGTATGTCGTCAAAAACGCTTCATAACACATTTTATAAGTTAACAAGTATAATAATCATCATCATCTTATTATCAAAGGCAACTGAAACGTGGGCAAAAGTGTTAATTTAAATAGTTTTAAAATATATAAAAGAATATTTTTTTTGAAATACTCTTCGATATAATTCGTATAAAGTTGTTCAATTATAAAGTGTTGTGTTATTGTTGCAGTTACTACTAGAGCACCTAGAATGCCTGGTGTCACGGCACGAGCGCTCGCTGCGCATGACTGTGGTGAAGCGTCAGGCGGCTGCGCAGTCGGGCGTTTCCTCCGAGGTGGAGGTCCTCAAAGCACTCAAGAGCCTCTTCGAACACCACAAGGCGTTAGACGAAAAGGTAAGAAGCTTGGTTTATAAAGTCCATCGTACGAAGTCACAGATCAACATATGAGTACAATATGGGTGTCTTCAAGTCGCGAGTGAATAGGTATCTTCTAGGCAAGCGTGCTCCATGGTTGACTGCATCGTCAAACGCAAGCCTATTACAGTTTAAAAAAGAAAAACCTTGTGTTGAATTCTTGCGGTGAGCAGAGCTACCAGCGTTTGTAAAGACTAGTCTGCATGGATCGCCATCAATGCATTTACAAAGTCTTGTAACCCTGCTCGCTACATGAACACAACACAAGGATATGTGACTACGTACAACGGACCTGGTAGCTCTGGTCACCGCAAGAACTCAATACAAGTCAAGGCAGGAATATGCCTATTGATTTAGGTGGTCACATCGCCACTGTCACTGCGACGAGTGTTGTGGGTTCAATCCTCGCATGGAACAATATTTCTGTGATCCACAAATAATTGTTTCGTATCTGGTTGTTCTTTGAGTGCGTTGCTTGAATTTTGTCATATCTCCTGCGACACAGGATCTGTTTCTATTACCAGACTTGTATTTTAAATAGAAAAGTAATGCTATCAATAGCATTACTTTTCTATTCAAAATACAAGTCTACCATCTTCAAGACGAATAAAAAGTAACTTAGTCTTTCGATACGTTTTGAGACAAATTGACAAGAACAAAACGAAATATTCTGAATCCCTAAGAAAATCTAAATTGAAAATCGTCCAATTGAAAGGACGTGACTGGAGCAAAATGTCCAATTTAAATCCCACTTACTGTTCGAGGCATTATTCCGCCTTGGGCATTGAGTATCTTGTTTGTTATACTGGACGACAATAATTCAATGGATTTAATTTCAGGATAGCTGTGCAATTTTGTAAAATATCACTAACAAACTCACTCCTGAGACGACAGTGAAAATTTTGGGTTGCTTTAGTAACTATCACAATACTCGATGCTTACGTTATTGCCGAAGTTACAAAAGATTATGATAATTAATAATACCAAGTTCTAAAATTTTCAAGCGTGACGATATTATTTATTTTATGAAGACCACTTAAAACATTACACCAACCGTGATAAGCAGTTGCTTGAGAATAAAAAATCTTTTAAACAATCATGAAGTATGCCTGCAGTCTATGCCTGTGCACTGTTCGGTTGAAGGACTGGTAATAACCAGTCTTTCAACCGAACAGTGCACATCAATTGATGATATTAATAACGTTGATTGACTGCACGAATGGCTGGTATGTAGTTACTGTGGTTTAAGTGGTTGCCTTGCCACTGTCAGTACGCCGACTATTTTGGGTGCGAATCCATTGGACAAAACTTTGTGTGATCCGCAAATGGTTGTTTCGAGTGTGGGTGTTCTTTGTGTCCGTTGTTTAAATATTTGTAAAGTCCCCCGCGATACATGCATTATTCTTAGTGCGGACGTTGTCTTTAATAAATATTCGATCCAAAAGCACTCATGCTTCTCTCACTTTATATTCAACAAGCGATTTTTGTTTAAATGTTTTGCGTACAAGACATCATTAGCATTTTCACATTCTTCAGAGCCTAGGAGCCGACCCCTTTCTATTCTCAGTACGTGGGAAACTCACGTAAAACAGCTGCATACTAAGTTATTTTTCAATATTCCTTTTAGGAACGCCGTTTTGTTTTTTCTGTTCATTTGTCAGTAGAATATATTCGCGTACGTGCTTTAATGTTTTCGTATTACACGCGTGTCTGAGAGTACTGCATAATGTTACTGAATGTTAGCAAAGTCTGTCTCGCCCTTGACCTTCGTGGAGGATTATTGGCCTTGACCTTTTGAGAATGAACTAGGCTGTATGACGACAGGTTAGGCTCGACGTTCATTGGATGACATGGCAAGGGACTAGATTTCTAGTAGTATCTAGTATAACTTAATACTATGATGTTAAGATTAAGATTTAGAATAGTAGCTGCAAAATATGCTACTGATTTAGCAAGCCTAGTATGTATGTTTTTTAGTCTTTACCTATGAAATTGTCGTTTTCTATGGAAAATAATACTATTTTTTATACAAACTAACGACAACACACGAACGACAACTCTCTTCACGAAGATGAAGCAATCGCCCTTACCAAAATCGATTGAGAGTTCATGATCATCAACATGCATATAGTTTACACTCGAAAAGAAATATGTATCCATTGTTTTGTATAGGTCATATTCTGATGTAAGTCTTTGTATATATGATGTTATGCTATGTGTTCCAGGTCCGCGAGAGGTTGCGTGTAGCGCTAGAGCGAAACACGGCGCTCGAAGAAGAACTTGCTTTAACTAAAGAAGAGGTAAGTGCTGTACACAGGCTTAGAACGAGATTGACAATTTGTATGAAGGATGTAATAAGAGTTAATGAAGTACGAGAGATGTGAGCCACCGGCATAGCAACTGGGAATCCAATGCCGCCATCCATCTCTGTAGTAATTAAATTCTTTGAAATTTATATTAAACTAGTTGACCCGGCAAACGTTGTTTTGCCATAAAAAATGTTTTGACCAAAAGATTAAAAAAAAATGTTAGGAGTGGACTACCCTTATCACTAAGGGGTATGAAAAATAGATAGTAGTCGATTCTCAGATCTACTAAATATGTATATAAAATTTCATAAAAATCGGTCAAGCCGTTTCGGAGGAGTATGGTAACTAACATTGTGACACGAGAATTTTATATATAAGATGTACTATTGTTTTATTATTTAAAACTAAATCAAGTTTTAGCACTCTTGACTTATGACATAAAACACAATAACGCTGAATGCTACTGTAGTTGTCAATAGTTATATAGATAGGGACATCGCCCTATCAGAATAGGAATCGCAGAATAGGGGCGGGACATAATCATGGCTCGCCCCTACTCTACTTCAAATGACTTACAAGAATTTTACAGGCATTTTTTATACTTTATCGTATATTTATTATTAATTACACAGTATCATGTCACATGAGTATAAATAACTGCTGATTAGTCTATAATTGGTAAATGTATCAGTAATATTATTTTGTTATATATATATATATATATATATTTATATATTTTTTTAGTGTTTCATATATTATTTTTAAAGTATATTATATTTCATGTCTTTTTAGCCCGATTATGACCAGACTAATAAGAAAAGACGAGAAATTGATTATAAAACACATTATTTGTAATACAGTTACAGCAGTATAAGGCGTCGGGGACGTCGGACGACAAGCCGAAGGAAAACGGCACCGTGCCCACCGGATCTCCCGACCAGAACGGAGAACAGCCTACCACTAAGGTAACGAACCCATTGTACATATGTTGTATATATGTAATGAAACTATACACAAATATAACATAAAAGATTTGGAAAGTATAAGGATTGTCTATAAAATATAAATTAATATTATATTTTTGCCCCAAGTCGTAAACGTAGTAGGTATTATCTGCTTGAATATGGAGTAGAATGAATTATTTTTGTTGTTATCATACCTTTTACGAAACCTACTATTATATAATTGTTAAGTTGCTTGTTACTTTAACGCGTTTGAACCTCTGAAAATCTCTTTGTGCTTTAGGTATACGTTTCGAGGCCATTCAAAACTTGCATAAACTGTTGTGGGCTTGCCTGCAAAGTTCTCTAACAAAGAAATACTTACTGATAAATTGAAACAGGCTATTATATACTATTATTTTGTAAAGCTTCCACTTTAAAAAAATATTTGATTTAAAATCTATCGTTCCCTTGTAAATATTAAAGCAGATATTTTATAGACAATCCGTAATTGCAATACAAAAGAGAAATCGAAATACTCTCAAAGACACTACCACTGACATGTTGTAACAATATGGACACACACTAACAGAGAATATAATAAACACACTCAAATAAATAAATGTTTTAATCCCTTAGATGGCTTAGGCTGCGAATGTATCATAGTACTTACGACAAACTTATATCGATATTTTGAAAGATTATTTCTTATATAAAATATTAGTGAAGTTCAAAGTGACTTAGGCTCCAATTTTTTTGATTACCTGGGCGACACTTTAGTTTTCAATGATCAACTGTGAAAATAATCACTTGTTTGATTAAACTCAAATAGACATTGATATAGTGGCGTAATTGAGGCTTACGTTGATTGTCTAGTCCAGAATTCGATAGCCGAGCTAGGTACCTAATACAGCAACCTCGGCTACTCTATTTAGATTGACAGTAAATGAAAATTTTGCAACATATATTTGTAAGTTCAATGAAAATTGCCTCGTTGATTGCGCTTTAAGCTGACGCCACGAGTGCAATTCCCGGATCGAGCATATTGTTCTTATTGACAAATTCCAGTAGCTACACAGAGTCAAAATCCGTATCTAAATAGCAGTAATATCGCAAGAGCAATAAGCTCTCCTTCTGTTACTGCAAAGGGGTGTAATACATCCTCTGATTACATATACACTTTCTACGTATTGCATTGTTATAAATTATTTAAATCTTGTTTTTTGTTTGATCTCAAATATCAAAGACAATCTCGTAAAAAGACGGCGCCTATATCACTTTGTATTTTACCCATTGAAAAAGATATTACTTACCTCAATCCTCTTTATAATGTTATATTTACAGAAATACATTTTCTTTCTTACTTTTTGTGCGATTTTTGACAAAAAGACACTATATGTATTTTCGTCAAAAATCGCATTTATTTGTATTATTGAAAGAAAACGTCGATATTCTTGTCGTAAATTTCGATACATTTTGTTGATGTGCTCGCAGCCTTAGTGGATGGTGATTGTGCTACATTGTTATAAATGTAACATTTCTAAAAGGCTTTAGATATAACGACTAAAGCTACATTAGAGATCTCATTTAATAAATGAACGGTCATTTTAAATATGTCCTTTTCGTCAATCTTTTTAGATATGTTACGCTGTGTGTATTTAATTATTTTTAAAGTTTTGCTCGATTTATTATTTTGTCAGAAATGTTTTAATTCCTTAAAAGAATAGAACAAATTTAATACTTAAATGAAACGTCATTTAAAAAAGAGGATACCGATTTTTTAAATGATTATTTATTGTTATATTATTCGATACAATTTAAGTACCAAATAGCTTGGTGAAATGAAAAATAATGGCACGAGTAAAACAATAATTCCTAGTAAAAAAAACTACTGCTTAAAACCTAAAAGGATAGATGTTAGATCATAATCTGTTTGTTATGGCGACACAGGAAAGTAATGTTAACGGCGAAACGGAGACGACGCGAAAAGTGTGCGAGCTCCAAAATACTATCGCCAAGCAGGTTAGACTCGATGAGAGAGACAGAATATATCGCTGATGCATCATGTAAGGTGATACGTGGGTAGTGTGGTGAACGGACGGTTAGCCGGTGATTTGGACATTATCGCCCCTTTTGGTAAAATTATGGGGCGAAATCAACGGGGTAGCAAACATGTTTGTGCCTCTTCGTAGTAAGATATACATAAATGCGATAAAAAGAGGCGAATAATGAAATTATAAGACAACGCCTATAATTATATAAAACAGTGGTTACTAAAAGGTATCTGGTAGTGGTCTATCAGGGATATTCCGAAAAAGCTTTGCATTGTCTAGAAGAGAATAACTCAAATTATCCTATATTCTAATTCTAAATAAAAAGGTATTTAACTTTCCGCAATTGGGGCATTCAAATTGCATAATTTAGTCGTCAAAATCGACAAAATAAAAAAAGCGCTGCTGTAATAAGGTTTCGACTACACTTAAATTATTAACTTAAAAGGAAAATACCTTCATAATAGCTTTTAAATCACCTCTCAGTGATGTCCGTAAGCCATACTATTCAAACCTAACGGACCTACCACCGCGGTCCGGTTGCCATTGCACGCTCGTGTCGCCATCTATACTACATACATCGTACTAATATCTACATTATTGTATGCAACCGCAATATAACATAACGATGCATCGCATATTATCACATAACCTGTATATCGCTAACAGACCTATATATTAGAATGGTAACGAAATAAGTAGTAAAGAAGGTCCATTGCATTGTTTTATTACATTTTGGAAGCTTTTGAGAAACTTTTGTAGGTTATAATCTGTCCGGATGCTGTCAAATTAATCCTGAATTTAGCAAAACAAGTAAAGCCTGGATTGATACTACTGTATAGTGTATAGTTAACGGAACAGCTGTTTTAGGTAGCCAATCCAAACGCTTGAAATGAAATATATACAGAGCTTGAGGCGTTTTTTTAGGACACTCTCTCACTCCTTTAAATCTAGCCTCATCAAAGTAAAGTCATCGATCTAAATGTAAATTCTGTTACTTCAGTAAACACACTAACATAATTTTTGACGTTTATAATTTTTACTTTGTGACCTAAATGAAAAGTAATTTTGGCTTTGACATTAATCTGGACTATCATGAACTCAAATAACATTCGATAAGGGGCATCTATAGCATCATAATACCCTGGTAACTAGCGGATAGTCGAAAGTATGACAAAAAAATCACGACGCTAAACTGTTAACCAGACGAAAATACCAAATAATATGTGTATTTTACTGCAAAATATTTTTGTATACCCAATCTTTTATATAGAAAATAGATTTTTCAATTTTCTATCCCTTGGGAACAGAATTTTTTCTAGGTGAAAAGTACCTTATGTCCTTTTTTGTACCTCTGATAACGAGTATGCAAAATTGAATGATGATCGGTCGAGTAGTTCCAGCGTGACAGCGTAACAAACAAATAAACAAACTCACATTCGCATTTATAATATTAGTTAGGAGTTCTCGCTGCATGGAATGCTTACACTTGTCTTCCCCCCCAATGTAAATTCGCCTTTACACGTCAGTTATGACCCACCAACCGCATAGTTAAAAAGTCAATCGTTTTTTAACTTTGAATCGAGAGCTTGTAAATGACAGATGTCGATAACATCGACGGATATCGATACAGCCACTGAATCCGAGTGTACTGTATTATTTTTTCCATTTGGCTCGTGACCAAACTCTTGTTAGGACACCGCGAGCTTTACAATGCAATGGACTGTACTTGTAATGTTATGTAAACAAGTAAATCTAACCTATGTAACTTAGTTAATTAGTTATTTAATAGTTGTAGTGCGTTTTTTCTTGTGATTTGCAATTACGTGAGATTATCTCTGAGCTTAAGGACATTTCAGGGTTTATACGACTACTAGTATCGGTATACCTCCTGAAAAAAATGACATAATTTAACTGCCTTTATGTCTTTAGCTAAAACGAATCACTTTTTTATGGAAGGAAGTAACCGGGCTTTGATATGTGCAGGTTAAGAGAGAAACACTTACTCTCATTCTGTACCACGTGTACACACGTCTCAATGTGTGTCACGTACACAAATTACATTTTAATACAGAGATGGTCAGCTCAATATAATTTGCTTTGAGCCTAGTCTTCTGTACACATTCAAAACGCTACGTGTCACAAAATACACTCAGAATATATACGCAGAAGAAGATTGCGCATTTGTTAATCACAAGAACGGCACTCAAATGTAACCATTTATCAAAATGTTAATAAAAATAAGGCATGGGCCATCATTGCTTTTATGATATGTAGAGAATGTCGCATACAACGAAATATAACCATGGTACCTAAATCGCTCGATTGCTTTGCAATAAAGATTTTGATAAATGGCTTAAAATAGCAATGACTACTAGCTGATATTACTAACTACCAAAATGTATACATATCTTGCTTATAGCGGTTTCTGAGGCCGATTCAGAATCTCACGAGATTTTCAGCTGTCTGTCGATACAATACCTCATGGCACAGTGTAGACAAGCTTGGTGTAATCGATATAAAACTAATCGATTAACCGTACCAGTACGATATCGTATCGATTAGATAACTTATCTGAAACTTCTGAATCGGTAAAACAAATAGTCCAACTAAATATCTGCATGCCTAGCTAACATAGACTTATAGACTTAGACTAACCATTAAAGCACACTGACATCACTAGTAACCAGGGCGATAGACCACATTCATAGACACTAACACTAACCACTGGTCACCATCGATCACCGTAGTCTATGGGAATCCCACGGTAATAACCCGGTATTTAATTAAGAATGTATATACGGTAAGTGTAATTTAGAGGGTTATTTAAACTACCCGATGTCTTAAAATTATTTGGTACTAGCTACTTAACAATTTACTTTATTGCAAATGTTGGTGAGTATTTTGACACGTGAATAGAATATCATCGTTGTAAGACATATGGTACTAAGTCTATAAAGTCTACGAAGACCCCCGACCAACAATTATGTGCCTATGGCCATATGGTACTAAGTCTATAAAGTCTACGAAGACCCCCGACCAACAATTATGTGCCTATGGCGAGGCAAGCTCTCAGAGCCAATTACCTTAAGAAAAGTAAGATCTCAAGCAAAAGACTGCTATTCCTAGTGCTTTGCGCTGAAAGTTCAATGACTCCTTTTATTAGTGTTGCGATGCATGAGAGTTACTTGGTGTAGCAAGCATTTATGAGCTACGGTATTAACTTACTTAAACATCATCTCAGCCGAAATGTCCTGGACGTGCTGGACATTGGCTTTCTCCAAGTTTTCCACGCAAACCGATCTTGGCCACTCGCAATAATCCGCTTCCGTGACCCTTACCAGGTTGTCGGTGTATCTTGTGGTCTATATCTATATCGGATGACGGAGCAGAGGCTGCGTCATCCGATGCGTGGCCACCACTCCAAATCCTTTCCATCTCAACGGTCACTGGTTTTACAAGCTATATGCTCTGCCCACTACCTCTGCTTACATAATAAAATATATTTTTTTATAATAGCTGTGGAACTCATTTCTACCTCTGTATCTTATCTTATGTAGGGGCCAGTCAGTACAGACCAGCGACACTTCGACCCAGTGGGATCTTTTGTGTCGATTTCCCCAATAACGACTGCCATAGATGTTCATGGTAGCCGGGACCGACGGATTAACGTGCTCTCCGAGACACGGAGCAGGCGATAATTGTCAATCAATACGCACATAATTTCGAAAACTCATATAACTTCCGAAAGTCAGAGGTGCGCGACGTGGGTTCGAACCCGAGACCCTCTGCATTGCAGTCTGTTGGTTTCCCCACTGAGCTATCGCTGCTCTTCTACCTCTGTATACATCGTGTTCAATAAATTTAAGGTCCACATTAAACTAGGCGTCCACTACAGACCCAAAATTGTCTAATTATCAATACCTTTCGTTACATGCTTATTGACTTACGAAGATATTTTATTCGTGTCTCGATTTTAATATTTTATTCGTGTCTCGATTATTTCTAAATTATTTTTATAATGTTAATCGCTAATAATATACAGATCCATAAACAAGATGTGTCAAGCTCAATTAAAAGTATTTCTGAATTTTATCGGGCAAGTCGAAAAGTATGGTCTAGAGGACGACATTCATATTTCTTTATATAACCTTCATGAATTTCTGGTACAGTCAGCGGAGTTAAGTTCGTGGCAGCGTCGCGTCGCCGAGCTGAACAACAAAGTATCTGAACTCGAAGACCGACTCTCTAAGGGCGAGAAGGAACTCGCCAAGAAAGTGGAGGAGTGCTCCAAGCTCCAGAGGGACCTTAGGGAGAACGTCGCACAAAAAGAAGACCAGGTAAGAGTAGAAGAAGATAGTGTACCAATGTTGGTCTACTTAGCTAGCACATTCAACGCAGTTGCTTAGAGGGCGCTAATAGAACGCAAGACCAAATTGTTCCGGTTTTATCTTGCATAGTTATTGCTTTCATATAGGTAAAATAGTTTCCGACTCAATCTTAATGGAAGCCTTAAATTATGCATAAGTTTTTATGCTCACATATTAAGATTTAAACATACAAGCAAAATCAGTATGATTTTTATAAATCACCAATAGTAATATGAATACAACGTTAAATACATTTTGTCATAACAGCTCATTTCAGTTTGTATCACACTAAAATATTGCGTATGCTTATACAATATGTAACAAAAACCCTGTTGGTCTTTCTAGGTACGCATTATATATAGGTACATATAAGCTT
Source organism: Catocala nupta (assembly GCA_963675205.1). Classification (NCBI taxonomy): domain Eukaryota; kingdom Metazoa; phylum Arthropoda; class Insecta; order Lepidoptera; family Erebidae; genus Catocala; species Catocala nupta. The sequence goes on from OY776093.1 coordinate 28,801,822, forward strand.
GCCATTTATGAATATTTGACAAGAAAATATTGAAGCAAAATCGAAGTTATTAATTACACAGTTTATAAAATTCTGACCATACTTAAAAAATGTTGTTTCGCCCTGAAATTACACGTGTCTAACTTACCGACAAACAGTTTTCGGCGCTACATTAAAGGTGCCGCCAGGCGTGTAAATCATTGGGAATAATGCTTTTAAACGTCGCGTGCGCCGTCATTCAGTGGCCCGCGCACATCGCCGCCGAACAGACGTATTATAACGCGTAAATCCGAAATACGTAACTGCCGCGAGTGACCTATCATATTATTAACTGTGAAATGTTGTACTCGACCGTGGCATATTTACTAATATGCTTAGATAGAAGTGACTGCAACTATGCAGAATTACGATAGCTTTATGGAGCTATGCGTCTCCAAGGAACACAGTTGCCGTCGGCAAAAGCATTCTAACGGCTACAAATACGAGTGAATAACACTGGTGCTACTCATGCTGATGGCCAGTAACCCCACACCGATTCAGGCAGGTCGAAAGTGCATACTAACATTAAAAGCAAGCACTTGATTTTAGTACGCAAGATCTCACACAAAGCACGCGCTCTCTCACACAAAGCACGCGCTCCGTCAGCCGTCGGCTGTCGGCCGTCGACCGTCGGTTGGTGTAAACCGTGTTTAAAGAGCTTTAAGAAAGATTCCCATCAACCTTACTACTATCGCTGGGTATCTTCAGTCAGTACTCCTCATCGTCTTCGACCCGCGAATGAAGTTTAACTAGTGAATAATCGACAAAGTCAAAGATGGAGAATATTTGAATCGGGAAATTTTTAACGAACACGCGAACGAGTGTTTTTTTGTAGGAACGGGCGTGTAAGCCTAGTTTTTAGTAGGTATGTATTTGTAAGGTAAAGTTTTAGAAGCTCTATTAGATCAGAACGCCATAGTCATAAACATATGCGTAAAATTTTAAAATTACTTATCCGTTGTTAATAATTCGCTAAAATACTACAAATTCTTAAAAATTACTGTTCACTACAGTGATCAGTCCTGTATTATAAAAGTGCATGTTAATTTCCAAATTGAGAAACAGCTGAGTGATGTCGTGAGTCCGTGACCCGAGTGGTATAAATGTTTGAGTGCTCGAGCAGAGGGCGCTTTGTCCGCGCTACCCGCGTCATCTGTTTTGGTAGAGGTATACAACTATTCTACCTTTAATAATTAATTACTTAATTATTTTATTATTATTAATTAATTTAATAATATTACATTTTTGTTTACGTTTCAATAGCGTCACTTGATAACCCACCTGAAAGGAACAACAGGGTTTTTGTTACATATTGTATAATGGATTATTCTTTTGAGGTAGTACAGAACGTAGACCTAGCCAAAACCTTATACTTTTAAAATAATTTATCTGGAGTTTACGTAAATATATAAGTATCTTAAACACCTACCTATGTGTATGTGCCCAGGAGGAGCGGATAGCGACACTGGAGAAGCGCTACCTGAACGCGCAGCGCGAGTCCACGTCACTGCACGACCTCAACGAGAAACTGGAACAGGAGCTACAGCACAAACAGGCGCAACTCAAGGTGAGGGACTCGCAACTGTAGCTTAAGCTGAGGTCAATGTTGACACAACCAGAGTATTATGACATACGAGATCCAGGGTCTGTCTTACACTAAGATAAGAGTAAGAAAAAGTAAAACGTTACGTATATGAAGTTAAGATTTGATTTAACAAATGTATAGAGGTTGAAACTTGGTCGTTCCAGACCACTTTAGCGAGTGATATAATATACCAGGCAAGCTGTAAGGGTCGCTACACATATGATCGAGTCAGTTTTTTTGGTAGGGTCGAATGTAATATGTCGATGCGTATTCGGGTCGGTTTCAATCGACGCAAAGGCTTACGGCATTAATTGCCAATTTGTGCGGTTAAAACAGGCCGAATGCAAGCTTAATATATTATGTAGTTGAATCGGGTGTGATTTATTATTCAATAAAAATTGACAATCCGAATGTGACTAGAATACGTGTATGGCAACCCTTACTTATTATTTTTAGTTGCAAATGCGATCTAAAGTATTCGGAAATCTAATAATTGAAGAAGCGGATATATTGTATTCAGGACGTAGACGTATTTTATTTTAATAGACGATTGCGATAATTTAAGGTATACTAGAATTCTGATTTGAAGAATATATCTTGAGATTAGTATCTCCTTGGAATGTCATTTTCCTTCCAACATAGGGTATATTAAAAATAAAACATTATACTTCGTAAAATAGTAATCGACTGCACTTCGAACAATCAACTAGCATAGTAACCTTCTGAAAAGCCTACTGCTACAGTGATAGAATACAATCAAGTAACATATTGTTAGGGTATCAGTAGTATTCAATGCATGAAGCATATACTCATATACTTAGGTATCTTGTATATATTGAACACGATATCCTTATAGAAATACCTGAATTTATTAAGTAGTGATATTAATAAATTCTGTTACAATAAAATGTAGAATTCTTCTCAATTCCAGTACTCAGTGCCCTTAGAGAAAATTTTAGACGACACTCAATTTTCAATTGTACTATCTTTGAGTTTTAGTCACAGCGTGCTCGGGGGATTTTTGTCACCGTGGCTAATTTGTCAATGTAATCGAGTCTGTAAGTATAATCGTATTCGTTGTAACTTTGTATTCAAAGATCTAGGTTCTTTCTAGGTAGTACCAGCTTACAAGAAAATCAATAATATTTCGACAATTTTTTTAATTAAAAAAATATGTTTATAGTCACTTTCACGTTTGGGAATAAATGGAATTGTGATATTAGTTTAAAAAGGTTAAACTGTACAGCATTATTTGACTGTAACGGCATTATTGTTGCTATTACTTATTGTGACAACAACGATATTAACTGTTAGACCTGGTAAGTGTGATATAATCAGGTAAATGGAAGTCACAGTGACAAAAACCTTAGCTGCGTCTGCTACACGACCACTCTACTCTGATCTCTTACTTGCTTAAACCCGCTTCCAAGCGCAGGTTCCAAATTTTGGTGCAAGAAATTCTGTGTCGTCTAAACTAACAATACTAACAAGAGTCCAGTAGCTGCCACAGTCAGTGCTTACCCACTTCCATCGGCACCTTCATGCCATGTCTCCCCCACAGCTTCAAGAGGAGAAGATCGCAGCCATCGAGGAGAAACTGGAGCTGTCCACGCAGAAACTGGCGCAGATGTCCTCTTTGCCAGAAATGGAGGAGCAGCTCAAGGCTAGGATGGAAGCTCTTAACCAGGTGCGTACGAGATGAGATAGTAGGAGATGGAAAGAGAGCCGCTTTATGACGCAGTAGGGATATTTACGTGGATGTAGGAGCTGAAGAGTTTGTAGGATATGATAGGTCAGTTATGTGAGATCCAAATATGTGATAGTTTCTCTTTTTGGAGAAATGGATTAGGTAACTAATGGGCTAAAATGTCATATAAAGATATGACAGAGATTAAAAGAGAGGATACAACAACTAGATTATGATGATTATAGTTCAATTTCTAGAGCTATAAGGTACTTGTCCTTTAATATTATTATTAAATATCTCACTCAATAAGTTCACTATCCGATTTAGAAAGAGACAGCACTAGACACATTTTCTTCACGCACATAACGAACTATATTCACCCTTTTCTCTTATTCTTTTTCTGAATATTACTTGTTAATGACGGGACACGTACCTTATGTTGAATTAGGGCTGTATCTGGAAAATCCTTTTATACGATAGAAAATATTATATTTTTCATTGTTTTATACAATTTGTAATAAAAAGACGTGGTTATGTATAGAAAACAGACAGTTCATCGCATTAATGCGAATCCGATATAAATAAATACTATTACCTCGAAAATAGATTCCAATATACCTATTTGTTTATACATATGTGCAAGAGAAAATAAGAACTTTTCTTTAGAAAAGTCTGGTGACATTCAAATCTGAAATTAAATAAATTTAGTGTATTGTATATATAAACAGTATTAAAGGTACAAGATTTTTTATAACAATGTATTTTACAAATCAATATAAAAGAAAATATTGTTTTACTGTCAAGATTTTTTTAGCAAATTGTTGTATGACTTTTATATATAGCCACGTCTTTCTTACATATGGTATATGAACAATATTCACGTGATCTGTTGACTAATTGCTTCATGCTTTTTGCTTCTCATAATCCATTTTACATTATAGTTGATGAGGTCATCGTCACTAGATATATTTTGTATTTGTGTGTAATATAATAACAACCTAATAATTACAAGAATTCAAGAAATATATTCTGCCTTACGTTATGATATATTGGGATTCTTTACAAAGTGTTAAGACAGGAATTTCATAAGCGATGTGCCCAATTGTATTCGATTGTTATTTGAATGTGTTGACAACTGTTTTCATTAGTACGTGCGTTGCATTCTTGACCGTTCTGCGCTAATATATTCGAATATGTAATACAACTATGCACACTTATGTATGCAAAGTGGGTATTGCAGTGCGAATGTATTCGAATATCATTCGGATAAAACTATGCACCTCACTAAATTTGGCTTAGTACACGATTGGGGCAAAGATTAGAATATCCGAATATTATATTCCAATAGTGAATCGTTTTAATTATAAATTTACGCCCATATCGAAGGGATATGCAGTGGTGTATTTATCAACATTACGCTAGTCATGTTTTAAGGTCTAACGCAATAGGAGGCATGACTAATGCTGTTCATTATATTAAATTTGTATTTCATTAGCTAAAAGTAAAAAGTGTTGAAGAAATGACATATGTATGTCTTCGTTTATAATTAAAATGATTCGCTTTTGGTACATAAAATACGTGGTCACTTCACCACTGACAATGGCTAGACGTTTGTGGGTTCGACACCCACACGTAGCAAAAACTACATGAATATCTATAGTACCGAGTCTTAAGTGTACTTTGTATAATTTAAATATAAGTAGCCCCCTTCGACATAGGTATTATTTTCTAAAGCATATTTAAAAACATAGATATAATTTAAAATATAATAGAGTAGTTTTAAAAATAATGATCATATAACAACGTATATATTTTCTTTGTTATATGTACTGAAATTCAACCAACGACTCGAAAACATTGATGCAGATCCAGGTGAAACAGTATCATGATTTAAGGACAATTTAGAAACTCTTTAGATATATATACTTACTTGAAATATATAGTTCTATATGTGTATGTAGCATGTAACAAATATATGTGGTTATATTTATTTTAAACCAAAAATTCTTCTTGGATACTTTCTTTGAAAATAATTATATTATTATAAGTACCCATTTCTATTTAAATTGAAGTCGGCTCCTAGTCTAATCGAGATGGCAATACATAAGGTTTGCCACAGACAGACAGGTATCAAAAATTTACGATAAGAAAACATTCAAAGTTAGACCAGATGTTCCAATACGTCTAGGTATATAAATATAATTTCTTATTAAAAATGTATTAACTAAAGTTTATTTTAACTGTTTTTATAAAATGATGTTTATTACTATTACAATTTGTAAATATAACCAAAACTTTTTGTTACACGCTGTATAATTAAAAATACAGATACACAATTGCTAATAACATTAAAAAATAAACTTATTTCGCTTTTAATCCTTAAATAGATTCCATAGTGTCGGTGTTTTGTAATATGTTTGAATATGCTGTTACCAATGTAATAATAGTTTAATACAGGCTAAATAAATTTCTAAAGTATACTAAGTTGGAGGGCCACGGAACACACGCTCCACGCGAATATACAGAATGCGGCGACTTTATATAACGTCACGCATGACGCTGAGTGCATCTATATATTAAGTCATTATGTACATAAACAATAATTACATCAATACAAACATACACGCACCAGAATTAATTGCACAACCATCTCAGATTTAAACACCGCATGCTATATAATAGAAATTTGCTTATTTAATGTATATGTAAAAGATGGTGAGAAAGTAGAAGTTGTTGCTTGGAGCGTACGTTTCGGGGCTCTCGGATTGAGTGTCTTTGAGTCCTGAGGTTAGCTGTGGATATGATCGTATAGATCTGAAGATCTATTAGTGCTTTCCAGTAGCAGAAGATGCTACACAGCTCTAGATCAAAATCCAGTAGATAGCTTAAAAATGAGTACCTCATAAACCAAACCTTATAAATTCAATATTTAAAGAGTTCAGCATAAGTCTATGGCAATTTTAAACAGCTATTGTTCCAAAGCATGGTGATTTTATCCCCTGTCTTTCTGCAAAACACCGATAATATTTAATTTTCAATTAATTTAATATTCTTTCTTCAGCCACTTTTCAAACGCATATTGAGTATCTTAATTTTTATCAGTGTTAACACCTCTTTTTCTGTCACGTGGGCTTCTAGAACTATTAAACGCCGCATGCCGAATACACGTGGCGGGAAAAGGTACTCGAACGCCTAATTGTAAGGCTCAATTTCGTTTGCAATTGTTTGCAGGCTCAAGAGCGCCATGGGTCGGCGGAAGACCGCATCCAACGGTTAGAGGCGAGTGTTGAAGAGAAGAACGCCGAGCTGATGAGGCTCAACCAGCGACTGAGGATGAACGAGGAACACAACACCAGGCTCTCGGCTACCGTTGATAAGCTGTTGTCCGAATCCAATGACAGGTGACTCTTGCTTTCTTGCCTGTGAAATTGACTCCATGCTACCATATAAGCAAAAAAGGGCTTTAGCATATTGATCATGAAGAACTGTGAGCGTTGTGTAACCAAATTTCTGGAGTAAGTTTAGGTGAGCCTTGAATAGACAAATGCTTTTTTATGACGCGGCGTAGGATCGCACTTATTTCTGCTGTTAAAAAATTTTCAGCATTGATTCTGGAAATGTCTGGTACACGACAATAGGCTCCACCTCTATTCTGGAAATGTGTCTGGTATAGGGCAATAGGCTCGCGCTCTATCGCAAGAGTTTTTTTTATATTGCTCGTCATAATGACCACACTCCGCATGATGGTAAGCAGTCATGTGGTCCAAGAGCAGTGGCCTCGACACCGTCCTCATAGCAGCTGAGGCAATGTTGAGGTCTCTACTTTGACGGCCTAAGGAGGTGCTTTTTCACGCCCCGCTTAAAGGACCCAGGATTGAAGGAAAATGGAAACACGTGCCTTGGCAGAGAATTCCTTGCCTTGATCGTTCGGCAGAGGTATGAGGACCCAAACTTGTTGGTGCGCGCTCTAATCGACTCTACCGTGTAAGAATGGCATCTAAGCCCAGCACGTGATGGAATATTGCCCCTGTGCTACACATTTCTCTAAAGTTAATCATATGTTATTTGATTGCTGGCCTCTAGCGTGGAGGAGAACTCATCAGTTGAGTCATTTCAGATGTATATAGAAATGCTGGTGCCCACAACTCCTTCAATAGTTCTAGTACTGATTCCCCATCTTATTCGCGTTACAGGCTACAAGTGCACCTCAAAGAGCGCATGCACGCGCTGGACGAGAAGAACGCGCTCACCCAGGAGTTGGAGAAGACGAGGAAGTATGCTGACGAGCTCATGGCGGAGAAACAGGACATCCTCAAGGAGCTGGCCAAGTGGCGCATGGAAACTGAACAGGTATTCACTATGAAATAATAGTAGTTATTCAATTAATAGACCTTCGGACTGCTTATTTTATTTTTCAAAACTAGGAACTCTCACTTCTCCCTGGGTTCCCGTACGGGAAATATAAAACTTTAACAAATTATACACCTAAACCTTTCTCATGAATCGCTCTGTCTATTAGTGAAAACCGCATGAAAATTCGTTTAGTAGTTTTCGACTTTAAAACGAACAGACAGAGGCGGCGAGGGCCTTTCTTTTATAATATGTAATGATAGGAATATCAAAATAATAATATACCTAATAATAATAATTTATTTAACTGAATTTCTTTACAAACATGTTCACAATGATAATTTTTTAATTTTTAAAAGAATAGAAAATAATTTACTTACTGTTTTATGTTAAATTAAAACTGGTAAATATTTAATTGAAACGTTGTAAACTTTTTTAATGTGATGAATAAATATGCTTTATGAAAAATCTAAACAAATTTTAAAAACTTGATTCATGAAAACGCAAAAATATCTTGAATTTTCTCTCTTTTCGAATTTACCCGTATTCAATTATATTTACAGCTAACGAATAAGATAGATAAGCTGTATAAACTTTACAATACGAGTTACAAGAGATTTTGTTTATCAAATATACAATGGTGACATTTATAGCAAAAAAACTTTGTTTAATCGTAATACGTAATCAAAATGCTTCAACAAAAACATTTTATAAATCCTCATTTCCTAAAATTTTTTGTATAATATTTCAGTGACATTCGTATGTCGTTCCAATATTATTCCAACGTTACATTGAAAATCTGATGATGTAATCAGTTTGTAATAATATTTAAATATATTGTAATCACTCGTATATATATACATATGTTCCAGTTAAAACGCCAAATGTTGGAACAAGAGATCGCCTTCAACATCCAGCAGACGGACGCGTTGACGCGCTCGCTGTCGCCCGCCGCGCAGCAGCCGCCGCCCGGCCTCTTCCAGCCCAAGGTGCGGGCTTGTTCTTGTGTACTGGTCAATGCTAGCAGACCGACTCTAACATCACTGGAATTTGCCAATACAAATGTTATTACATCAGATATTTATTAACGACTAGCTTTTGCCCGCGGTTTCGCTCGCGATAACTAGGTTATGTTATGTAAGTATCGATGTACTTTAAAAATATATATATATATACAACGTGTAACATATTAAACGCACTTCCTGAAACTACTTTGTTCAGAATCGGTCACTGAATCCATTTCTGATATTTTAATATAGGTATTTTTTTGTCCTGAAATAATTAAAACAACGTAAATTAGTATAAAGTTATATATAGTTTAAAATAACGTAATATATATATAGTTTAAAATAACGTAAGCAGTCGAAATAAACGAAAATGTGTCATAATTCTTGAATTATGACACATTTTCGTTTATTTCGACTGTTCAAAGAAAAGGCCTTGGCAATAAGGTTTTTGATGCAATAAAGACAATAATGTTAGATTTATTGTAAAATGCCCATACTATTATCCGCGCACAATAAGGAGAACTATTTCGTTAAATTAAAATATTTAAATACATAAAAGTAACATTTTAATGATTATATTATTATTACGATTTAATAATCTAATTGGAGTGTTTGAGCTTGTGCGTTATATTTGTGACATGTTGTATATTGCCTACATTACTTGGTGATAAAGTAGTTTTTTAATGGAGAAAGAATTTTTAAAATCATTTCTGTAGTTTTTGAGGTATATCTTTACAAACAAACTAAAATCAAATCTTACCTTTTTATAATATTAGTATAGACAAAAAAAATACTTAACTAGTTACCTATGGTCGGCTCGATATCATGTGAAATTTGGATTGGCGTTCTTTTTTGTGTAGTTTTCAATAAGACAATGTGCGTACAGCGGGCTTACGCCCGGTTCCTATATCAAGAAACGACTCATTTTAGCTAAGACAATTCATTTAGACACATATTCTATAAGAAATATGTTTCAAAGTTTTCCTTGATACAGGAATCAGACCTTTGATAAAATCGGGTTATAATTGATCGCTAATTGATCCATATTCGTTTTAAGTACATGGCTATGTGTATGTCCGTTTCGGCGCATGTCAGTAACTATTTCATCTGATACAATTTTATTAATGAGATAGGCCTAAAACCGGGTCCTTAGCTCGGCAAGCAAGAGCGTTTTTAAAATCACAAAATTGAGATGTAACTAGTGCGCAAAATACGGCTAGCCAGTCCAGTGGTCCTATTCCCAGTCTCCTGGCCCTAAATGGCGACTGACGTCACATATGAACATCATAAATAATATCTGGCAATCTCTCACGTTTCAGAAAGCATATATTTGGACAAGACTATCCTTCCTACACAAAAGTAATATAAACATTTCCTTTTGTCATCTGCTACCAGTATTCCTAGTATGACTACGAAAACTATGAAAAGTATCTTTAAATTAAATAAGTAACGAGCTATCATGAGGCTGGTTAAAAAGGGTAACCTACGGTAGAAATGCATACAATTTGAATTACACTGCGAAAATACTTCCATCTTACAAAAGATTGTTGAGAGGGACAATAGTGTTTGAGCGGTCAATATGGTTTGTTTAAAGCAGGATACTAGGGGTCCAACGCAGATAGCACAATGTCTCCTATTTTAAATATTCGACAAGCGCTACGCCTGCTCTATAGATATTACAATAACCACTTACCATAAGAAAAATGCAGTAACTTCAGGTTGATGAAAGTGCAGATATAGAGATGTCAACAAAATTAATTGCACTGATTTAAAATGCATAAAAATATTTATTTGAAACGTGCAGAATTCGCGTATACGTCGGTGTACGTATACGCAAATGTAACATATTGTACGGGCAACATTTCAAAGTTTACGTAATCCCTTAAGCGTAATGCTAGGTAGGGCTATTGGTAGCGGAAGGTACTCTTGTGCTGTTGGTGTAACGGTATTCGTGTGTGTGTGTGTGCAGTTGGACGGCTCCTGGGAGAAGTTGCAGCAGGCGCACGTGTTGGCCAACGTGCAGCAACCGTTCGATGTGTCTAGCGATGCCGAGGTGGGTGTATTTACCATCTATATTATTTACATACGAGTACATAAACTCATGCCTTTTTCTTCCAACGCCTACTATGTATATACATATTTCTGATTTAATTCATTGCAATTCTTTAAAACCGTCTTAGGACTTCCTGTATATGCTCAAAGGGGTGGGCAGTGATGAATTACACCATATTGGTTCCTGATAAAGAGCGAGCCTATCGTTCTTTATCACTGCTTCAGCCTGCTTCTTGTAATCTCTACCCACTGAAATGTATTTTATTTTCAGTAATCTATTATTTTTTATTTTATTTGCTATTAAATTTTAACGTAATAAGATTCGATACCACGGAACCAATGACGCAAATACAAAGGTTAATTTTTTATTTAAACGCATTTATTTAATAAATGAATATGGCGTACTGGTATTACAGACAATACATAGGAGAGCTATCTTTATGTCCTTGTGTTTCTTTTTATTTTGTCATCTGTATATTATATTAGAAAACGAATACAGCTTGAAAGCAGTAACTGAATGATTTTATAATTCATTAATTCAATTATAATAGATTTTAAAATAAATAGACTAGCACTTTCATACTTTAAGTTCAAACCCATACCTTTAATTCCTCCACTTTTCATTTATTTAAACCGTGTATTTCTTTCTAATTCAGATGTATGACATTGTGTCACAGAACGAGGAATCTGACGGTGGTGTGGAGGGAGGGCATACGGACGCCGCCGCACTCGCGCTCATGTTACAGGAACAGCTCGATGCCATCAACACGGAGATCCGCCTCATACAGGAGGAGAAGCAGAGCACCGAGGCCAGGGCAGAGGAACTAGAGTCCAGGGTAAGGACCTTCCAGAAGCTGCTTCGGTTCAGTATACGGGTTGTGTACTTTGGACAGGGTAGGTGATGGGGGAAGGTTATATGGATTAGGTTTATCCCTGGTTTCTGAAATGCAGATCAAATTGATTGGCTTAGCAGATGCAGATATATTGATTGCAGTTACTCGGGACTCTAGTGGATACGGATACGGGTACGAGGTTAACAGATGGTCAATCGCATGTCAGGTGCGGCGAATGGCAGACTGAATAAACAGCCAGCCAATCAAATCACTTGATATTGGTTTGATTTTGATAGGTTATTGATTGATTTGCCTTTCAGGAACTGGGGTAAGAGTAATGAGTTGGGTTTTATGGAGTTTCTAAGTATGATAATTGAAAAGGTTGTAAAGAATGATGTTATGTCATTAATATATGCCAATGAGAAAATTTGCAGTTGTGAGATTAATATTTTATTGTGTAATATAATATTTAAATTAAACCTATTTAGTTAAATACAGCATCAAAATAGATTGTAACATCAGGATCCAATTAATGTTATTAATTTTGGTTATGAGACATTGGACGTGTAGTGGGAATATTTCGGTATCTTTCTCACAGGCGTGAAATATCAGTTATTTAACAGTTAACCCTTCTACCAAATTTGAAAGACAATCCGGTGGTTCGTTGCTGAGAATAGGCATCATTCTTTACTGCTAAAATAAATATGTAGTATACATGACGTAATAAAAACAAAGTGATTGAACGACAGTTTTTACAACATGAGTTTAAGATCAGAATATACACTGATTTTAAAGATGAATTCAAAGCGATTTACTGAAAGTGCCGTTTCAGTCAGTTTGCCTTTTATCTGTATACTACATCTGTACATATTTCTTTAAATGAGTATTGGGGTAATATCAATTTGCTTACTGATTTTACATATATGTAAAATAATTAAAGTATAATTTTCATAAAGGTGACGGGTTTACCATCGATATCATTTGTACATAGTAACTAACAATCGAATAGAAATATTTAGCAAAAAATCGCAGAGTTGAGAGAGAGAGTATTAAAATAATTAGGATTTTATTATAATGGCGACTAATCGATGTGTTTTTGTAACTTTAATCATTGCTCAGTTTAATAATGGGTAACACTGTTAAAATAACAAATATCTAAGAGGTTTAAATTAATTCTCAAAGATATTGTAATAAATTAATTAATCTGCTTGTTAAGGTGTTAATTATATATCCCTTTTTTTTATTTTTTTTACGTGGGGGAATGCAATGACGCATATCCCTCCGCGGGGGCGGGCGGAGGGATTATGTCGGACTCGCCGGGGTAAAAGAAAGATGGAAAAGAAATAATGTACCTCCCGGAATACCGACTAAACCTACCACGGTGTTCCTCGACAAAACCGCTATCGACGGGGCCGCGCGAATCGCTTTCGCATGCGGTCGCGACCCCGCCGAGGTTTCGGCCCGCCGTATGAAACGGCAGGCCACTACCCAAAGAGACCTACCCAAAGGACTCCCTCAAAAATTCCTCGACACAGAGGCGCGCGTGGGAACACGCACGCCGCCTCTCGGACCTGGTGCTGAACGGATGGCGGGCAGGCCCACAAAGCCCGCCACCCCCAGGTTAAACCTCAGGGTGGCTGGAGGTCATCGCGCGCCCTCTGGCGCCCGGCTCTGCGGTTGGGGAGAGGGTTTAAACGCTCCCTCTCCCGCTCCGCCGCCTCCTTGATGGAAACTCACTTCCTCGCAAAAGGAGGCGACGGCGTTCCACGACCTCTCACTCCGGACTACGGCCTAACTACGGCCGGGAGCGAGAGGGCAACCGATCCGACTGCCGCGATCAAATCACGGCGCTGCGATGCCCAGGCGGGGCAAACCGCCAAAGTGTGCAGCGCCGTGTCCTCTACAACGTCGCGGCAGTCGCCGCAGTGGTGACAACCGGGCGTCTCTTGCCGGCGTATACGACACAGGAACCGGCCAAAACAACCGTGGCCAGTCAGTACCTGTGTCAGCCGGAAGCCGCCTCTCCAGCCACTCCTCAAACACGGGACTTACCGCCACGATCGTGGCGTGCCCGGCACTGGGGTGCACAAGTCGCTCCTTCCAATTTGCCACTAGGACCTGGCGGAGCTCGGACCTCGCCGCCTTGACAGCGGGAAGAACCGGTCCCTCGCCCCGAACTCTAGCGCCTCCTGGCGCCAACGGTAGAGCGACGCCAGGAGCGCCGCTTCCAGGTCCCATGGCATCGATCCGGCGAGGAGGCTCGCAGCCTCGAACGAGATCGTGCGGTAACCTCTAATAAACCTGACGGCCATGACGCGCTGTGGCGCACGAAGCGCCGAAATGTTTCGGGCCGTCAGGCTGTCCGCCCAAACTGGGGCCCTATACAGGGCCATGGACCGCATGACCCCCTCGTAGAGCCTCCGGTAGGAGGTGTTTGGCCCCCCAAGGTTGGGCAGCAGGTGAGAGCGCGCCTGCAGCGCCCCGAAGAATGGGGGCCAAACGACGAAAATGGGCTATAAAGTCCCATCGGCTGTCGAGCAAGAGACCTAAATACTTTAGGGTTGACTCGACGCCGATGCGGACCCCTCCCACCATAATATGGGCCCCTGGAGGTGGCCGTTTCCGAGAGCCGTGGAAACAAACGGCCTCAGACTTGGACAGGGCCACCTCGAGGCCCAACCGCCGGATACGACCAACGACTTGTGCGACCCCAGCGGTCGCCAGTATGGCCGCCGCCCGGTGCGACTTACCCCTCGCTGTGACAAGCGTGTCGTCGGCGTAACAAATGACGCCGACGCCACGGAGGAGCGCACCTCGCAGCACCCAGTCGTAACCGATGTTCCACAGGAGCGGACCCAGAACCGATCCCTGTGGAACACCGCACGACAACTCTCGCTGACTCCAACCGTCGTGACCCGAGTAGACGACTACCCTCTCCGACAAATATGCCCCGACTATGCGGCGGAGGTAGGTCGGCACTCGATGAAAGATGAGTGCCTCCCTAATACAACTCCAGGGCAAGGTATTAAAGGCATTCGCGATGTCCAAAGCCACCGCGAAGACGACCTCGCCCCGGGACACTGCATCCTCCGCCAGGCTCCTCACACGCATGACTGCGTCAATTGTAGAGCGCCCGCGGCGGAAACCGTATTGGTTGTCCGCCAAGTCCGGACCCACAGAAGAAAGATGCTGGACGAGGCGCTCCGCGCTGATAAATTCAAACAGCTTAGCCACCTCGTCCAGCAGCACGATGGGCCGGTAGGCGGACGGACTGTCCGCCGGGCGCCCTTCCTTCCTGATCAGGACCAGTTTCCCCACCTTCCACTGGCGCGGAAACTGGCCCTGCACCAAACACTCACCAAAGAGCCCCCTAAGTCGGGGCGCGAGCTCCTCGAGGACCAGGGCCAATGCACGACCTGGAATGCCGTCGGGCCCTGGGGCGGTGATTTTCGAGCGAAGTCTCGACACCGCCGCTTGCAACTCTACCTGGGTCACTTCGGGAACCACGTCGTCGTCAAACTCCGCGCTGGACGCCATGGAAGGCGGAACCATCGACGGAGGAGTGTGCTCCGCCCGTGAAGGGAACAGAGCGGCCACCACCTCCTCCACCAACTGTTGCCGGAGACTCTGGGACAAGGGGGGCGCCCAGGGGCGAAGCTTGCCCTTTACCATGAGGTATGGACGCCAAGGATTACGGTCCAGAGTCCCCAGCAGCTCTTGGCGGGCCTCTTCCTTGGCCTGCTTGATGGAGATCTTCAGTGTCTTCTTAGCCGCTCTGTAAACCTCGTACAATTCCGTCTCCCTGGCGTCAAAATCGGGAGGGCGGCGACGCCTCCTACGAAGCCGGATGTACTGGCGTCTGGCCACCACGCAGGCGTGGCGCAGGTCGGCAATATTTTCTGACCACCAGTACACCCGGCGCCTAGCTGTAAAAGTTAGAGGAACTCTAGGCATCGCCGCATCACAAGCTTGAGTTACGGCCTCCCGGAACCACTCGGCCTCCATCTCGATATTGTCAGGCCTGGCCGGTGCTGGCACCCAGGTCTGAACGATGGAGGCTTCCAGGAGGACCTCCCGATTTAGCTTCTTTAAAGCCCAACGCGGACCGCCCCCAATCGGGGCCCTTGGGGCTGGGGGGTCGGAGGTCTGGACGGAGACGTCAAACCGTATATACAGATGGTCCGACAACGTCTCCACCCCCTCGACGACGCGCCAGCCTTGGACACGGCGTGCTAGTGCGGGGCTGGCAAAAGAGACATCGATGACGGAGCCCACTCCTCGAGCAAACGGAACCCCAAGCCGAGGATTTGGCATTGAGGTCCCCGACGAAGAGCACGGGCCGAGGGTGGCTTCGAGCGACGACGACGTTTAGTTCGAGGAGATACTCCTCGAAGTCGGCGAGAGGTCGGTTGGGTGAGAAGTAACCGCCCACCACAACCGCTTCTCCTACGAGTGCTGCGACGCAGCCCCGTCCCCGTACGATGTTCTCGAAGGACGGGGCGCCGGCGGCGGCCGGCGAAGTTAACGCCACCGAGCCATCGAGGTCCCCTACCCAGTCAGCCCTGGGAGGGACAAAATAGGGCTCGGCTACTATAGAGACATGAATTGACCACTGCGCCATGCTCTGGAGGAGAAGGTCCTGAGCCCTGGCGCAGTGGTTTAAGTTCCACTAGAGGAGACGGAGGCATGGAGGCATCACGTCTCCATACTAACCTCCGCCCCCCCCGACCGCGGGAGCGGCGACCCGATGTTGAGGCAGGCGACCTTGGGGGTAACTTTTTGTGGGTGGCGGCGCACTCCTTGCCACCCGCCCGGTGCTTCGCCGCTTTGCCCGCCGCCGCACACAAAATACAGTGCGGTGTGGCCTCACATGTAGCGGCCATGTGACCAGGCTGACCGCAACGGAAACAGCGGCCAGTGCAGTCAGCCTGTGAGGGGCACTTGACGCCCACATGACCGCTGGATAGGCAGCAGTAGCACCGGGCAAGCCTGGGCTCCAGCACTTTGACTTGCGCCGACACCCACCCCACCAGAATACGTCGGCCATGCATCGGCCAATTTTTTGGTGGCGGCCACGGGACAGCTGATAACAGCCGTCCCCATTCCGGCGCGGCCCTGCTTAACTTCCCCACACTTTACATGTTCCGCAGGGCACCCTCCAGTCTTGGCGACGGCAGCGACGACCTCTTCTTTAGTGATAGAGTCATCCAGGCCCGTTATGCGCAAATCAGTGCATTTTTGCGGCCTGGAGACGCGGACCTCTTCCGGTTGCAAAACCTGGCGGAGACTTTCCGCCAGACGGTCCGCCTGGTCGCCGCTAGCGACTCCCGGCACTTCAATAAGGCGGGCGCCGGTCTGGGTAGTCCGGCACCGCAAGCCCGCCGTTATCCCTAACTTACCGGGGTCGATCGCCGTCCGCGCCTTCTTGAGGAGCTCCGCATAGGTGGTCCTTCGCTCGATGGCAGCCAGCTGCAGCGTAAGAACAACTGCAGTGGAGCGAGGGGCTTGGAGCTTCCTCGCCGCGGAAGCCATTAAGGAATTTTAGCCGCCTGCCTGGCCTTTTTGGCCGCCTTTTTCCTCTTTTTGGCCTCCTCCTTCTTGCCGACGACCTCCCAGTCGGCAGGGCGCTCCTTGGGGGCTACAGCGCCCTTAGCCTGGCGTCTTTTCCTGTCCTTCTGATTGGCAGGAACGCCTGTGGCGGCCGTTGGAATAGCTGCTGGGGGCCCCGAGGCCTGGCCGCATAGGATGTTTGCGGCGCAGGCGTCAGGGTAGAAGGCGGGAGAGGCTCTCTCCGATCTGCCGCTAAAGGAGGGCGCAGCAGCCGGCCCCCCATGACGGAGAGTTTGGCCCGGAACTCTCCGAGCTCCTGTCGGACGAGAGCCACAAGGTCCGATTCCTTTTTGCTGGTGTCCTGGTCTTGCCGCTTCTCGATGTCCTCTTGGCGTCTCTTAAGTTCGGCAACTTCCCGAGCTAATCGAGCGTTTTCAGCCAGCAGCTTCTGCACCTCCTCGTTGGCTGTTCGGCTGAAGGCGACCTTCGCAATGTCCTGAATGGCCTCAATGGACTATTGAAGGGTCTTTTGGCACGTGCCCTTCAGACCCTTTGATTTCTTGGAGACCAGACTGATTGCCTCGAGGGCGTCACTTAGCCGGGTCTGCAGCTGGGACACTGGCAGATCTTCGGCTTCTGGCTCCACTGCCGGCTGCTTTCTTGCAGCAGCGACTCGCCGGGCTGCCGCAGCAATTAGGTTGTCCTCGGACGTGCGCTCCTTTTCGTCAGCCTTCCTTAACGCAGCGGCAAGTTCGACCTTTGCCCGTCCTAGACCCACGTACCTACCGTGGGTGGGCGGACGACCGCGTCCACGTCGGACTGTTGGCACTTTCGCCGACGACACCGCGTCCTCACTGGAGCCTTCCGACTCCTCCGAGAGCTGCGCAGACCGTGAGCATTTGCGGGTAGCCTTCTCCGGAGTAGCCTCCGAAGTTAGCTCCACGACGTCACTGTCCTGCTCTGACTGCATTAACTCCTCCTCCGCTTCGGAACGCGCAGAACTGGGCGTGCGCGACCTACTCTCTCTTATAATCTTCTTTTTTAAAATTGATTTAGGTGATATATCCTTAGTGAAACCCACGAGTATGGGAGAACTAAACGTCAACCCGGGCAGAGATCCCAATACCCGGGCAAGCCTAATACTTCAGGGGGACGGCAGGTACCCTGAAGGGGCCGCACTAGTGACTGAACTACCCATCAGCCATGCATCTCCTCGCCGTGCGGCAGCAACTTGAGATTCGGGGTGGTTTTTATAGAGGGCCACTCCCTCGCAGTCCGGGCGGTGAAGCCAAGACCCTCGGTCCCGTCAGCAGCCGCGAGACGTGATCCACGACGCTGCACAATACGGGGTTACGATATGATCTAGACGGTGACAACGGGGACAAAAGTCAAAAGAAAGGTGGGGACAATAAAACAAAAAACAAAAGGGGACAAGAAACAAATTTGGACGCAGAACCAAAAAAGAGGACAAAACAAAAGCGGGACAATAAGAGGGAAAGAATCGTCAGAGTGACGAGAAGAGACCCCGTTGTCTGTTCAGCGGCAGGGTGAGTGCACGCCGAACCCGTCAAAGGGGCTCTCCCATGTCCACTCTAAGACAGAGCGGTACTGGGAGAGACGGGCCCAAGGATAGGGCCTCCGGCTTGGGGATGGGACTCACGTCCATCCCCCGCCTCCGGTGCCAAACGCGACTAGTAGCACCGGTTGTCAGAATATTAGCCACCAGCAACAATGAAAAGCATTGTTGCTGGTGCCCAGGGTGCACCACGGGGAGGTTTTCTGACACGCATATATCCATGATAAAAGACATAAAAGAAATGTAAACTAAATATTTAGATAGCCAAGAAATTTTCTTAAATAACTTTTAATTTTCCTTATTTATTCTTATTCATAAAATACATTACAAATATTGATACCAAAAAATCGCCAATGTAATAAAGTCCTACATAACTAATACTTAGTACATACTTGACGCCAAGAACAGAACGAACAAATGCTACGAATATAAACTTAAACACCATACAAATAAAATTCCATTTAGGAAAACAGACGGCAATATTGTAAACTAAACTTTATGTCAAAGTATTAAGGTTTGCAACAGATAATAACTACAAAAGAAAGTAAACTCTATATGTAGGCATTAAGGTCGGAATTGGCATGTCGTTCTGTTGTTGTCGTGTGTATTCGGGCGGGTGTAGTACGTAGCCCGTGTGCGCCAGGTGGGCAGCTACGAGCACATGAACGTGGTGGCGCGGCGCGGCGACTCGCCGCCGCTCGCCGCCTCGCCCTCGCGCCCGCACCCGCACCCGCACCTCGCGCCGCACCACAAGTACCACACCGTACGTATTATATACTACTATATTACCTTACACTTAGACGAACACACCGTGAAAGGCGAAGCACTCAAATATTCATTCAACTGTAACTTCAAAACTACGTTTACAAAACAATACCGTTCTAGGACCCAAAAGCTATTTTGAAAATATAAATTACGTTCTATAAGAAATTCGTTTTCAGAACTGTGTTTGGCTCCTAGAATGTTGCAATACTTTATGGCTAATTTTACTTTTTGACGTTTATAAACCTGTCACTGTCATTAGTGTCAAAATATATTGTCGTTGTCATTAATGTCAAAATATATTGTCGCATCAAAAATGACACCTGTAAATTTTCCGTAGATTAAATATTTCCAACTGCAACAGTGAATTGTGAGTGTTTTAGTGTCTCGTCTTTCATACTTATAAAAACTAAACTAAGTATTTCATCTGTAAATATTAAAAATCATTGCTTTCCTACTAATTTTGGTGGAAGATCCATATTGTTAATATGTAATGGTGTTTTACGTAATTTACTGTTGAAGTATTAACAGCTTATTGAAGTAAAGCAATTATGGACACGGTATTTCGACTTGCAACCGAATGGTTGCTATTCAAATATCACTTTTTACTTAGTAAATACTTTATATGTACATAGAGACAAACTTGTGGGTATGAAAGGGCTATTGGACTTCCCAAAAGTTAGCCTCACGATGTGACTTCTCTTCGGTTTAAGTTAAGTGGATCGCTAGAACCGCAATTACAGGGACGATTTACTAATCATGACCCACAGGAATGCGGTTGACCCAATAATAACGAAGCAATACCTAGCACATATTACATAAACTTTCCTAATAAGGCACAAAAGTTTTGTCTTATTTTAGTAAAAAAAAATTCGCCATGCTTCTTTAGCGAGTAAAGTCTATATACCACTTTAGATTTTTTTATTGAAACGTAACATCCTGGTGATTGTCCCAGACAATTCTCGGGTTGGCACGATATATCTGACCTCTTCTTATATTCGCCGTTTGAGATACTGCCTCTCACTACTGATATTCGCTATGTTTATCATAAAGTAGAATAAAATATACTATTTCTTTTATTAAGGTTAACTTGATTTAAAAAGTATTTTCTTTTATATGGTAAATGTTTTATTCTTGTGTTCAAACCTTGAATTGTATAACTATTATATCTACATTTAGCTTTTTGAGTTAACATGTACTTAATGATGAATTAATGGGTAAGTATTAAGCCGTTCGGCATTTATAACGGCGAATGTTAAACTTGGTCATATTTTTTAAATAAAATTTTATTTTAGTGTTGTCTTGCAGATGACAAAAATATATTAATTCAGAATTAACCTACTATTACCGTGAAAAAAAAATTTTAGATTTTCGATTGTTTGTTAAAATTTATCAGTCGCGGTTACGAATGCCGTAATGCGATGTGCGATTACTATAAAAAATATTTGAATGATTTTACAGCAATATCCCACATCGAAATGTTGATCTATTCGTCGTCACTTACGACGAATTATAATCGAATATATCCAAACTTCGTTATCGATTATGCTTTCTTTGGTCTTAGCAATTCGAATCGATTCCACTGTACATTCATGTATTCGAATAATTGATAAATATTTCGTATCATTCAAATATTATTCGATGATCGTCCATCGCCGACGCCGTGCTTGTTGGCGTAACGTTGGTGCGGCGTGTGGCGTGTGGCGTGTGGCGTGTGGCGTGTGGCGTGTGGCGCGGTGTGGCGTGTGGCGGCGGTGCGCAGGCGCCGGCGTCCATGTCCCCCGCGCACGCGCACTACCGCGCGGCCGCGTCCGAGTCGCTGCCCTCCAGCCAGGTCCGTCGCAAGCCTTGCACGCTGCTGGCCGTACCGCCTCTGTTTTAAACCTGACGCATATCGCTGAACATTCATTAGCTACATGGTCGTAAAGAATTAACTTCAATTTAGGGCACATTATATATTCTGAATTAATTCGTTTGTGTATTACCAATGTTTTTTTTGATTAAGCGGACGTACTATTCAGGGCAATTTTAAAACGGTTATAGAAAAAAGAATAAAAGAAAAAGAAAGAAAGAATACTGATTTAGTCTCTAAACATTTAACGACACTCCATTGTTTATAAATTTTAGTTCGATATGGGTAGATTACTAGGTTTGTAAAGTAGGTTGTCGGAATTACAAAATGTACGGTTGATGACATTTCTAATTTTGAAATATTATTTTCTCTTCAAACAAAATGCACCCCTATTGTTAATCATTGTCCATTTAATAACAATATAAATGGACAATGATTAATGCCACTGTGGCCTCCATTGCCTAGTAGGGAGTTTTAGAAGACATCTACTTAACTACACATATAAAAATTACTTGTGCAAAGTCAGCTGTATGCGTCAGGAAAACAACATACACACACATTTTAGCGAATGGCTTCAAAGCTATGTGACAAAGTGTCTTACCAAACAATGTCGACGTAAATTTATTATAATATTGTATGAATGAACACGTAGCTAATGTTAAGAACATAATTAATAGCTAAATAAATAATATAATTAAATGTAAATATGTAATAATATATGTACCTACTACAGTTCCTAGCATAATTACTTACAGCATGTGTCATATATAAATACATCGTGATCGTAATTATACATATAATAATTATTATAATGCTAAATTGTTTATCATTATAAAAAGATAATTGTTAAATACTAGACAGCTCTTTGACTATATTTCATTAAAATTAAAATAAATTTTATTATACGATTTCTTTCTTCGTGATTTTAGAATGATATAGTTTACAATATATTTTTCAAAATCAAACAACATAAATAAATTAACATAATAAATTGAGAAGAACTATAGTCTAAGAGGTTTCTAGTGTTGTACAATTATTGCACATAGAGATTAGTTTTATCACTTGTGATATTTTAATATTTAAAGACTTTCACCGATAGCATTTTTCAGGAAGATATTCTAGTCATGAATTTATCGATCATAATCAGATGACAGTAATAACGAATTAATATAGTTAAAATAAATGGTAATAAATATGTATTTTTATTGATTATTAGGTAAAGTTTTGATAATTTGGTAGGTTTTATATTGCCAATTTGCCACTGAAATAATAATCAATTTTACACCTAAGGTGGCAACATAGCCCGCATGGTGGGAAGCCGGTAGCAGCTGATAATTGCAAAACCAGGTATCACTTGCGATACCTACTTAAGAACAGCGTTTGCATAATTGCAAATTTGACCCTGTAAACCTTTCACACACTTACAGTAGGAATACAACATATCGTGGTTGTTTATTGCAATCTGCTATAGGAAAAGAGATAATATCTACCTCAATTCGAACAAAGTCTAGGAGCCTCGTTTGGAAATGTTGGCTCCTTATGGCAAGTGATAAAACTAATCAAGAAGTAGGTACAATCGTGGCATGTCTGCTATTTCCAAATATACACATAAATATGTAGTATATCATAATACTGCTTTATTTATAAATTAAATGTAAGAGATTTGTGTAAGTGCAGAGCACTGCTTCACGCAAAGTAGTCACTAGGCGAAGCTTGTATTTGTATCCAATCAATATGTTTGTATCGTTCATACAAGTAACTTAAAGATACGGCTATTTTATAAATATGCGGATATTTACTTTTAACCCTTTTTCGATGGCATATTATATTTTTTAATAAATAATTGGTTCATTGAAATTAATTATGGTTTATTTGCCAGTTACTGTATTTTATTATACTTACATATATTTTAAGCTACCATACATTTTATTAAATAAAATATTCAGGGACGAACAAATTATATAACTTAATTATATTTTCCCTTTATTAGTTAATGAAATATAAACGGCTGTAACTTTTTGTAATTTGTTGAATGTTGAATTTATATTATATTTAGTTTAAGATTTCAAGTGTTAATAAATTCGATTTATTAGTAAAAATCTTAATATTGTAATACATTTTGTAGATAATAGGTCTAATAGGTACACAACTAAATGTTTATAGAAAATTGTGGTTTCGTTAAGTAATATTTCTGATGATATATTTAATTAAATTAAATAGTTCATTTTTAAACATTAATCTACATATCTAGTGAAATTTATTTCTTGTGTGAAGTTTTAGATATATATTTAGTTTAGAAAAAAACCAATATTAATTACGTAGTTTAATAGTTAACGAGAGAAGGTAGTCTGAGATATATCGACTTTGGAATTTATTCACTAGATGTAGTGTTTCTGTTAGGAATTTAAAAGAAACACGTTTCTGGATTTTAGATATTTTTATATTGTACGATTTAACTACATGTTTTACGTAAAATCAATTCAATAATTCGGTCCAACAGCTGCAGCTATGCGAGGAAGGCGGCGGAGGCGTGGGTGGCGTGGGCGTGGGCGTGGGCGTGGGGCCGGCGGCGGCGGAGGGCGCGGAGTCGCCGCTGACGGCGCGCTCGCTGCGCCTGGAGCGCGCGGCGCGGGCGCTGCACGCCGAGCGCGACCGCCTGCGCACGCACTACCAGCCGCCCTACGACTCGTGAGTGCTGCGTCTGATATGTACACCACTGCACCACTGTATACACACCCCCCTACTCGATCATAAACTCTACTAACTAAATATATACTTACAAATAATATCATTTATTGTTGCATTTTCGTTTAAAACTGATTCAACACTAGATAGCTCTTAGACTATAATTGTCTTAATCTGTCAAGTCTTAGAATAGCAGACGTAATTAAAGTCCTATTGTGTCTGGCCACCGATGTGTCGCTGCGACACAATACGTTAATAAAACAAATATTACGTAATTTTGAGATTTACTCAATTTCGTACTGAATACAGAGATACAATACTTTTGCGGCCAGTATAAAATACTTACCATAATATGTCTCTACTAAGTTGTACAAAGTTATTTCTATACATACTGAAAAATAAGTACGCAAGATACGCACTAACAGAAGTATCCTATACGACACGACAATGCTATAAGATTGGAAAAAAAAACAATAATCTTAAAGGTATTGAACATTTAACGTTACGAATGGTTCTTATTATAATAGTCTAGGAGCTGTCGAGTGTTAGTATCCAAATCCAAAAGTCATGTGTCATCACGACTTTGCATATGTAAGTCTCACCAAGTTTGAATCAAATATTATAATATCAATAGCTTCAGTTGACGTAAACCACGTCTTCAAATAAAAAGTAAAACCGCATCTAACTGCCAAAATACACCATTATCACCAATCCCGAAACCAAATATTAATATCTCAACTTCGGACCCTATATTCTAGGTAAAGCTAATCCATACAATATTGCACTCATAACACATATCAATCCTATGGTATATTGCGGAACAAGACAGACAAGTATTGTACCGACTTGCCGCTTAATAAGTCGTTACGTCACCTGACAACGATCGTTGACAGTGTAATATTTTACTGCACGAATGGCGCAGTGATATACATTGTCGCCTCGTTACTGCCACTGTTCCAAATGTTGTGGGTTCGATCCCCAAGGAACAAAAATTTGTGTTAATTACAAATGTTGTTTCGAATCTGGATTTTATTTGTGTGTGTTGTTTGAATGTTTGTAAAGTGACACAGAAATTATTCCTAGTGCGGGAGTTATTTTACTAGACTGGCAGCCGTAATAACAAACATCGTTAACAAATTGTAGCTACTAGTATTAGCTGTAATATAACTACTTACTAACATATGTTTCCTACTAACAACTAACCAATTACTAACAAAAAACCTTTTCTTCCCACGCTGCGCAGGAGTTCAATAATGTCTTCAAGCCTCGCCCGTATCCCGATTCACAGGTCTCCGTCTCTCTCTAGACTAGACACGAAGCCTTTGCCCACGTCGCAAGTGAACTTAGCCCACTTGTGGTGCGATTGCCCAGACACACTGTTTAACTATATGCCACACAGATTGTGTTTAAAGTCCAGCTTATATAGGATAGTTGATAGTTATTTGTTCCATCATCCGTGTTTGGTTAAATCGGCCAGTTATATTTGAGGTTTAGTAAATATTATAATTTGAAATGGTTCTAAATTGATTATGTGTACTTAGACAATATTTAAATAAGTAAGGGCACAGTCACTCCCATTTTGAAAGTTGGCAACACGCCCTACGCTTGCTAGCTGCCTAATTTTTAAGGTATTAACCTTAAAAAGTGATGTGCTAAAACAATTAACAATAAAACAATGCTATGTTTTATTTTTGTAACGATCTGTTTTGATTTAACCGATCTCGGTGCCCTACAGTTTTTTTATAATTTACAAGAAGTTGGCTGCAAAATATAAAATTCAATATGGTTGCTTTTATCCATAATCGTTTATAAACTTACCTATTTAAATTAAACAATTAAAACAGCTCTCTTAAATATAATAAGCTATGAGAAAAAGTATCATAGATTTTAATTTTAGCGTTTATATAACAAAGATATAAACTATTTGATGTAAACTGTGCACAATTTTGAGCTCTATTTCCTCTTAAAGGAAAATTATGACGATATAAGGTAGTCAGATTTAATTATTAAATAACACATATCTACAAAAATGTGTATTTTCACATATATTATGCATTTATTTACAATATTAATATTATTTGGACTTTATGTATCAGAATAAAAATAAATATTCTAAATACAAATCAGTGTGTTTGGACAGTCAGCTTAATATTAAATGTTTTTGTTAACTAATGCATGAGTTTATGAATTATTTGTTATTATATTTATCTGTTTAATAAATAAATGTCAAAATGGAATTACTAATCCGTTTTAACTAATTGAGAACCTCTTCAATAGGAATTGTATAGAAATTGTAACTGGTATGTTCTTTTATTAAAATTTTCTGTGTGTTCCCCAAACCTATAGTAGAAATTTGTTTATGGCTAAAAATACAGTTTAGTAATTCCATTTTAGCTAAATAGAGCTAGAATTAAGGTTGCCTAGCTTTTAGCACCAAAATATTTAAATGCACTATATTTTTAGTTATTTCGCTACCATACTATATGCTTCGTCCTTATAGCTTATTTTAATTTACAATAGAAACAGTTTAGCAAAATTGACATTAACAAAATAAAATAAAATTTAATCGATAAGAAAAATGCTACTTTGGTAGATAATCATATGTTTAAAATCTGTCAAAATATGTACTATCTATATTTGTTTCTATATAATTACAATGATGTATCCACTAAAAATAATACTAAAATTTGGTTTATCGTTTAGAAGTTAGGGAAGGAAATGTAATGAGACATCACTGTTCATTTAGTTTTTCTTAGTGTTCAGACAAGAACATGACATCTCAGCACATTCATAAACCTATCTACATTACGGCCAGTATGTGATTAAGAAATTATACAAAAATTTTAGATTTAGTATTAAACTGCTAGCTGCTTTTGTTATTTCATTTTTGTGCTATCATATGTCATACATATACATACATATAAGTGTTTCACGTTTTCTGTGTTTCGGTCGTATCTATTCATTATACCGTACCGTCGTACGAAGGTATCATTGGAGCCGACAATATTATTCTCCGATTATTTTCGAACGATTTGTGAATTTCTTCTCTCATAATAATATATCCACACCAATGTTATTGCAGTTTCTATTACGTTGACATTCATACTAAGTTACGGTATAGTGGGTAGATGCCTTTATATTGTGTGTGTACCTATTATTCATCTTGTCTAGTACCGATGTGCGATTATAGATGAATCATTCGAACTCATTTAAATGTATTCGAATAATATTAATTATTTATAGTAAATTCATTATGTATGTATTTGCCATAGGTACATAAACTAATTTATTGTACGATGCTGAAATTAATTTTGATGCAAGAAAGAAATAAAAGAAAGATTACCAATAAGTACTGATCACAACAAATGTAATATACCGCATAAAATTGGTAAAGGCGTCAATGTATTACAATCGTGATTCGAATATTCGATCGTTATTCGAATAATATTGTAATTATTAAGTAGATCTACATTCGAATGCGAGATATTCGATAGCTTTATTCGCACATCGCTATTATATAGTAATCTATTGCTTCACTTGTATTGTCATCTGTCCTTATTCACCATCACTGACTGTCTCTGTCTTCAATAGCAATATTTCGTCCAGCTCAAGCCAAGAGTCGCTGGGAGGGATGGGCTCGATGGGCGGGGCCATGGCGAGCACGTGGGGCGGGGCCAGCGCGGGGCGGGGCGCCGCCGCGTCCGCGGCCTCGATCGCTAGTATGCATCAGCAGAAGAAGAGAGGGATCAAGAGTTCCTTAGGAAGGTTCTTTAGTAAGAAGGAGAAGGCGGGGATGCCGGTAAGTTTCTTTATACTTACCTACTTTTTTGATTCTGCCATTTGGCAGCACAGCCGAATGCCAGCCGTCTAGCACGTTACGCTACCAATCATTTAAATGAACTTATTGCTTGCAGGTTTAGGTGGTGTTTCTTTCATACTAGGTAGAGTTTTAGTTGTGTATACATGCCCTTGATATTAAAAGTTCATGAGCGCCGTTTACCATTTATAATAGCGAGGGTCCTTATAAAGTGTGCCATAAAGGCAAATAAAGTAGCTCTGATGAGCAATCTGAGGGTATTAATGTACAATCGAATCTGAATCTGTCGAGTATCGCCTCATTTGATTCAGTATAAAAATATATTGATTATCCAATCTATTACTATCAACAATTAATGAAGGGCTGAATTTAGGAAAGAGCAAAAGTGAATTCAGCTCCTGATCTTTAAATTCGAGAATTGTAGTCTATTTTGTCTGGTTTAAAAAATATTCGTAGTCTCCCCTCCTAACAAAGAAGTGAAATGTTTGTTCAAATCATCCAAGCCTTTAAGTTGAGCCTCGAGAATAGCTCTAACAATTGTCTTTATTCCTCACCAGCAACTGCAGCAAGGGCAGAGCCCACGCTCGATGTCGTCGGTATCGTCGCTGGGCCTGTCGTCGCTGGCCGACGACGTGGGCGGCGACGCGCTGACGCCGCACGGCCAGGCGCTGCCGCACGCCTCACACGCCTCACACGCCTCACACGCCTCACACGCGTCATTGCAACATCAGGACTACGCCAGGACTAAGTGCAAGTCAGTATAACCATATTCATAAATTGGACGCGACGGGTCCCTACATAGTATGTGATGTTACGTCAGTCTTTTGAGTAGTAGAACCTATCACCATGAAAGGGTCGACATGACTGAGTAAGTACGATACCGCTTCTTAACGTCAATCTTGGATATTGATGTGTAGTAACAGTTTTCGTTTCGTTCAGTGAGGGAGAGCATTGAAGATTGTAACTTCCGTGCTTTCACTTATTAAGACTGCGCCGAGCGTAAGACGTGGTTGGACTGAATGACAGAGCTCGATATTTAAATCTGCGCGCGGCCGCCATTGTTACATTGTATGGAGGATTTGAAGTGCTTTCTTGATAAATATGTATCTTTATTGTCAACCAATAACTTAAATATTTGGGACGAACAAATTGTAATATAACTATTGTTAGGGTTTATTGTTTCGTTTAGGCTGTAAAATAGGATAGATTTCTACTGTTATAATCTAAAAATCACGTAATACGAGCTTACGTTTTTGCATTTTTCGTGCATATTTACGTAATTTTGTAGGCGAAAATATTAATTTTTTAAGTTTTTACACGGAGTAATTGTAAACACATTAATTGTTATGGTACATATATATTTTATATTTGTATTAAACAAAAAGTGTCGATTTTATCAACTATCTGTGACTGCCTGTTATGAATCATTTCGCTCGGCGCAGTCTTAAAATTTCAGTCCACTTCCTTGATCGTCTTTGCTCCTTCCCTTTTATTTTATCATGAGGATAAGCACACTACATACATCTTCAAAAATAATATCGACTTTGGACATGCCAATTTCTTAACGATATTTTCCATCACCCTTAACATAAGTGATATTTAACTATATATTTATTACGAATTACCTGCTCGAATAGGTGAAAATTGACCACTGTTGTGTATTTGCAATGGCAATCGATGGTCGCTTGGACCTTACGCCAATTAAAACGCTAAATATTTAGAGAATACCTACTCAACTTTAAATTTAAATGTAGAATTTATGAATAAGTTTAAGTTAGTATGTAACCGTCGATATGGCGGTTAAGGTTCACAGTAATATGTATAAGATCGTTGTCTGGTGTGGTGTAACAGAGAGCGCGACTACCGGCACGAGCTGCTGGGCGAGGCGATGCGCGCGGGCACGCCGTTCGCGCTGTGGAACGGGCCCACCGTCGTGGCCTGGCTCGAGCTGTGGGTGGGCATGCCGGCCTGGTACGTGGCCGCCTGCCGCGCCAACGTCAAGTCCGGCGCCATCATGTCCGCGCTCTCCGACCAGGAGATACAGAGGGAGATCGGTCTGTACTTGTCTCTTGCCTAAAGTTGTTACTTGGTCAATATATAGATGTTTATGTCGAGGGATTGAAACTGTCGATAATTGATGATATCGACGGTTTCAACAAATTCATACTATCGATAATTTAAAAACCTTCAAGAAATTTATTTAGTAAAATATATTTAGTGTGAAATCGATGAAATCAGTTAAATAATCGAACACTTTCATTTTCCAGTAACTCTTATCAATGGGACTCAAATAAAGTAGTTGAAATTATTTTTTTGGATAGTATATCCCTGCTTGCCTTGAAAATAAACTTGCCACTGGCACTAATTTAGTGACCGCAAATCAACCTTATTTGACAGCGTACATAGACAAAAATCAATCTATGTACCGCAATTTTTTATTTTCGATATCGATATTAGGTTTTTTTTCGATATGTTATATACTATCTAGGCAAATTTCTATAATCATAAAAATATATCAATATTATCTTAGATTCGATATATCGTTAGTACCACTAGTCACAGCTCTAGGTCGCCTTTGCATCTGTGTATAATAGCGTGTGCGCGTGTATGCGCCGGCAGGTATCAGCAACCCGCTGCACCGGCTGAAGCTGCGGCTGGCGATCCAGGAGATGGTGTCGCTGACGTCGCCGTCCGCGCCGCGCGGCACGGCCTGCGCCGCGCTCGCCTTCGGGGACATGAACCACGAGTGGATCGGGAACGTCTGGCTGCCCTCGCTCGGTACTTGTGCTCGCACTAGCTTATTTAACTTACAGGAGCGGCGGAACAGCCAGGAATCATTACAGAATTTGTAAAATACCTTGTCTTCCTGGTTTGAATAGCTTTCATTTTATTTAACTTAGTGTCGCTCGAGACTTATTATTACAGGCAGACAGACAGGAATAATAACAAAAACAGTAAAGATGGTTGTCTTTTTAGCTTCCTTATATGAATAGATTGCATCCTGATTCACTATATCACATCAATAGTTAGAAACTTGCTAAATAGATTGTTTTTGTACAATGACTAGCCACCACCAAAGAAAAATACTACATAAAGAAGAGACAGTTACTCATGTAGCAGTACTACCAGCAGTACTGCATTGCTATCGTCGTTTAACTGTCACAACTAGCACGCGAACGTGAAGTACTTATATATTGCTAACGTATAAAATTGTCCCACACCGCGCTACAGTAATATTAGTAAGTGCTTCCCAAATAAAAGACCATTATTTTCTACTTAGTCGTGAACCGTACTTTATCCCACGCTTACCCATCTATGGGCGAATATTCCTATGTTAGTGTAAGCTACGGCTGTTAACCAAGCGTTGTTTTTCCAGGTCTGCCGCAGTACAGAACGACATTCATGGAATGTTTGGTGGACGCGCGGATGTTAGAACACCTCACGAAGCGGGACCTGCGGACGCAGCTTAAAATGGTTGATAGTTTTCACAGGTAATGTACACCTTACTTCTTATCTTTTAGCAATCATTATTTATCTTATAATACGAGTAATATATACGTTTAGACTTGTGCAATTAATACTTAATTTAACTAGTATTTGCCAAGTAATAAAAAATATACCATAATTTTATTGTACAGTGTAGTAAACTGTACACTACCGATAGCTTTTTAGTTATGTAGTTATGAGTGTGTTAGTAAGAGAAAACTCTTTAGGTAGTATAACATAATTTATTATTCACCAGTTACGTAAATACAATATCATGATATAGAGTAATTCTCACATAGATACGATACTATAATTATTACGACGAAAAATAATCGATCGATTTGCGTAATCAGTTAAAGTAAATATTATGCCTAAGTGTACGTAAACCGTACAATAATCATTATTAAAAATTGTAGGTAACATCATTATTAAAAATAACATTATATACATATCACATTAATACATCTATCAAATGCAATATGGCGGTCAAATCCGGCTGGTAGTTCGGCATTAGCACGCACACATAAAACAAACATCAAGTTCGCTTTTAAAGTCCAAAAAGACTCTTATACAACAGCTTTATCCGTTCGTCTGTCTGTTATACAACTTTCAACTCAAGAACCTTAAGAGCTAGAGACTCGCGGTCAACGCCATTCGACTCGACATAGACCATGGTCCTTTGACCTTTGCTTACTTGAACCATTTTTTCGAACTCTAAGATTTACGGCAATTCGTTGCCGTTTCTCACTTGTTTATATTAGTATAGACTTACATACCAAGATTTAAATCATAGACACGTATTACTACATGTAAATTCTAGTTGGCTTTCTAGACGATAACGAACAGTTCAAAGGAGACCGACCACCTTGTATGGGACCCTGGCCTGGGCGTGAACAATTTTAATTGTAATAACAATATCAATTTTCAGTAGCCTAAATTAAGTAGAAAACATTATTCTATGAAGTTTAGTATCAAGTTCGTTAAATAATAAAATAAAACAAAAAATAGCAAACACAAAATCACGCCCATATCTACTATATGAGCGAACAAACGCAAAGCAAATGACGGAAACAGAATTGACAGATAAGTCAAGTGTTGCTAGAATATGAAAATAAATTACCCAACACACTTTACAATTTTGTTATATTTTATCAAATATCATATCATTTTACATTAATTATTATTGTCGAATTCAAAATATGAATAAAGTAAATAATGAAAAAAAATATCAACTTATTTTCAGATTTCGTTAATATTTCTAAATGTGATTTTTTTATTTTTAACACTTTGAAATTAAACTACTATATACGGATTTTTACGGATTTTAAATAGAAACACCCATGATTAAATTATGTTCGGGTACTTTGAAATAACTACACTGGAACATTGAGACAACTACCATCTTAGTCTCCCCGTGACCATGGCTGCTGAAAAGCAACCGAAACGTCGGGGAAAATGTAAACCAAAAATAAATAGTAGTAGTAGTGTAATATTTTCAAAATTTTGTAATACAGTGATAAATAAACAACGCGATAAAATCCGTATATAGTAGTTTAATTTCAATGAATAACATTCGCGTAAACAGAAGACAATATTTTAAAACTTTGTTTCGATTTTTGTCCACCGTTTTTTTACTAGGCAACACAAACAAACCATTTGGATTGTCCAATTCAATTACACATTTTAAACCAAATAAAAATATTTTAAAAATCATTTCTCTAATACGTCAATTTCATACGACTGGATGGTAACCAATATTTATTATACAGGGTGTCCGGTAATTAATGGATAATCTTGAAATGTCTTATAGTAGAAGTTAAGGCCGTTCAGAAAAAACGAAAATAAAATTTAAAATTAAAAAAACTTTTAATATTTTACTTTGTTTATAAGACGGTTGTCCACGTTCAAGCCAAATATGGTCTCGAGTTCATAAGATTTTAAGAAATTATAAATATGACATGACATATAAATTCCAGTTGTCTTTTTAGACTATAATGAGAAGTTTGAATTTTGAGACGTTTGGATTTAGAGACGATTTAAATTTTCAGGAGATATGAATTTCGAGGAATTAAAATTTCGGAGGTGATAATTTTGATATTTTAGATTTCGAGAGCCTTAAATTTTAAGAAATTATATTTCGTTTTTTATCAATTACGATATCGACAGGTGATGATTTTAATATCTTAAGATATTGAGAAATAAGAATTTCGAGATCATAAGATTTTAAGAAATTAATTTTAATTTTAATTAAAATTATTCTTGGCTGAGAAAGCGTATTATAATGTCACCGATTTTCTACAGGATTCTTTATAACTAGTCTACTTTATAAAATATGACAAGATATTTTCATTATGTATAATAATTATATATATTTTAATTCAAATAATAAAAAAGAATAGCATTTGAGTAGTTAGTTAACATTTTTAATACTACTTAATTTAAACAACACATTTCATTTTTCTTTTTTTTTTTTCTTTTTTAAACTTTATATTATTTTGACATTGTAATGATTATTTTTTGACATATTTGTAATTCGATTAATGTCCTTATTAAGATTTTAAGACATGTTTAACTATATTTACTTTATTATTATATTAATTCTGTCAATGATTAATTACTATAAAATTAAACAACATTTGTACGCCACGGTGTGGCAAACATGTAAGAACAATAAGTACCTATCTTGTAACATCCTACATGCCTGAAATTGTATGTATACACATGTTTATGCAAATAAATATTATCTTATCTTATCTTATCTTATCTATAAATAAGACATAACACAACATATAAATGCCAATTGTCTTTTTAGACGATAAGGAGAAGATAGAATTTCGAGACGTTTGGATTTAGAGAAATTTAAAAATTTCCTGAGCTTAGGATTTCAAGAAATCAAAATTTCGAGCTATTAGTATTTCGACAATTTAGATTTTCGAGAGCCGATGATATCAATATCTTCAGATATTGATATATAAGAATTTCAAAGAGGTTAGGATTTCGAGAGAATAAGATTTCAAGGAATATAATTTCGAGAGATTAGGATTTCTAGTGTTAAAGATTAACGGACAATAGAATTTCGAGAGGTGATGATTTCGAAAGGTTACTTTTTTAAACGGCTATTTTTTCTAAAATAAGGACTTCGGTATGTTATAATTTCGAGAAATTAGGATTAAGTGAGAGATTTCGAGACATAAGATTCGAGAGGTGATTTTTTTCGAGAATTTGAGATGTTATGTTGAATTGTGTGTGAAATGTCATTTGTGAAAGCGAGATCAATGTTGTGTTTAGAACGTCGCTACATTTCGGCGTGGCGTGCCTGAAGCGCGTGGGCTACAGCGTGCGCGCGCTGGACGAGCGGCGCCGCGCGGCCGAGCACGCCAACCGCGACGTGCTCGTGTGGACCAACGAGCGTCTGCAGCGCTGGCTCGTCTCCATCAACCTCAAGGTACCGCACGCACGGGCTAGGCGACATGTTCATAGATGGGTGACCATACGTGCTCGTGTGGACCAACGAGCGTCTGCAGCGCTGGCTCGTCTCCATCAACCTCAAGGTACCGCACGCACGGGCTAGGCGACATGTTCATAGATGGGTGACCATACGTGCTCGTGTGGACCAACGAGCGTCTGCAGCGCTGGCTCGTCTCCATCAACCTCAAGGTACCGCACGCACGGGCTAGGCGACATGTTCATAGATGGGTGACCATACGTGCTCGTGTGGACCAACGAGCGTCTGCAGCGCTGGCTCGTCTCCGTCAACCTCAAGGTACCGCACGCACGGGCTAGGCGACATGTTCATAGATGGGTGACCATACGTGCTCGTGTGGACCAACGAGCGTCTGCAGCGCTGGCTCGTCTCCATCAACCTCAAGGTACTGCACGCACGGGCTAGGCGACATGTTCATAGATGGGTGACCATACGTGCTCGTGTGGACCAACGAGCGTCTGCAGCGCTGGCTCGTCTCCATCAACCTCAAGGTACCGCACGCACGGGCTAGGCGACATGTTCATAGATGGGTGACCATACGTGCTCGTGTGGACCAACGAGCGTCTGCAGCGCTGGCTCGTCTCCGTCAACCTCAAGGTACTGCACGCACGGGCTAGGCGACATGTTCATAGATGGGTGACCATACGTGCTCGTGTGGACCAACGAGCGTCTGCAGCGCTGGCTCGTCTCCATCAACCTCAAGGTACCGCACGCACGGGCTAGGCGACATGTTCATAGATGGGTGACCATACGTGCTCGTGTGGACCAACGAGCGTCTGCAGCGCTGGCTCGTCTCCGTCAACCTCAAGGTACCGCACGCACGGGCTAGGCGACATGTTCATAGATGGGTGACCATACGTGCTCGTGTGGACCAACGAGCGTCTGCAGCGCTGGCTCGTCTCCATCAACCTCAAGGTACCGCACGCACGGGCTAAGCGACATGTTCATAGATGGGTGACCATACGTGCTCGTGTGGACCAACGAGCGTCTGCAGCGCTGGCTCGTCTCCATCAACCTCAAGGTACCGCACGCACGGGCTAGGCGACATGTTCATAGATGGGTGACCATACGTGCTCGTGTGGACCAACGAGCGTCTGCAGCGCTGGCTCGTCTCCATCAACCTCAAGGTACCGCACGCACGGGCTAGGCGACATGTTCATAGATGGGTGACCATACGTGCTCGTGTGGACCAACGAGGGTCTGCAGCGCTGGCTCGTCTCCATCAACCTCAAGGTACAGCACG
The DNA here is from genome assembly GCA_963675205.1 of Catocala nupta. Lineage (NCBI taxonomy): Eukaryota > Metazoa > Arthropoda > Insecta > Lepidoptera > Erebidae > Catocala > Catocala nupta. The sequence goes on from OY776093.1 coordinate 28,837,809, forward strand.
CACGGGCTAGGCGACATGTTCATAGATGGGTGACCATACGTGCTCGTGTGGACCAACGAGCGTCTGCAGCGCTGGCTCGTCTCCATCAACCTCAAGGTACCGCACGCACGGGCTAGGCGACATGTTCATAGATGGGTGACCATACGTGCTCGTGTGGACCAACGAGCGTCTGCAGCGCTGGCTCGTCTCCGTCAACCTCAAGGTACCGCACGCACGGGCTAGGCGACATGTTCATAGATGGGTGACCATACGTGCTCGTGTGGACCAACGAGCGTCTGCAGCGCTGGCTCGTCTCCATCAACCTCAAGGTACCGCACGCACGGGCTAGGCGACATGTTCATAGATGGGTGACCATACGTGCTCGTGTGGACCAACGAGCGTCTGCAGCGCTGGCTCGTCTCCATCAACCTCAAGGTACCGCACGCACGGGCTAGGCGACATGTTCATAGATGGGTGACCATACGTGCTCGTGTGGACCAACGAGCGTCTGCAGCGCTGGCTCGTCTCCATCAACCTCAAGGTACCGCACGCACGGGCTAGGCGACATGTTCATAGATGGGTGACCATACGTGCTCGTGTGGACCAACGAGCGTCTGCAGCGCTGGCTCGTCTCCATCAACCTCAAGGTACCGCACGCACGGGCTAGGCGACATGTTCTTAGATGGGTGACCATACGTGCTCGTGTGGACCAACGAGCGTCTGCAGCGCTGGCTCGTCTCCGTCAACCTCAAGGTACCGCACGCACGGGCTAGGCGACATGTTCATAGATGGGTGACCATACGTGCTCGTGTGGACCAACGAGCGTCTGCAGCGCTGGCTCGTCTCCATCAACCTCAAGGTACCGCACGCACGGGCTAGGCGACATGTTCATAGATGGGTGACCATACGTGCTCGTGTGGACCAACGAGCGTCTGCAGCGCTGGCTCGTCTCCGTCAACCTCAAGGTACCGCACGCACGGGCTAGGCGACATGTTCATAGATGGGTGACCATACGTGCTCGTGTGGACCAACGAGCGTCTGCAGCGCTGGCTCGTCTCCATCAACCTCAAGGTACCGCACGCACGGGCTAGGCGACATGTTCATAGATGGGTGACCATACGTGCTCGTGTGGACCAACGAGCGTCTGCAGCGCTGGCTCGTCTCCATCAACCTCAAGGTACCGCACGCACGGGCTAGGCGACATGTTCATAGATGGGTGACCATACGTGCTCGTGTGGACCAACGAGCGTCTGCAGCGCTGGCTCGTCTCCATCAACCTCAAGGTACCGCACGCACGAGCTAGGCGACATGGTCATAGATGGGTGACAATACGTGCTTGTGTGGACCAACGAGCGTCTGCAGCGCAACCAAGCTAGATAGGTTGCAACCAAATGTTGTAACCTTGACAAATCCATTCGTGCCATGGCCGATTTAAAAGCTTCTTTAAATAGTCATCGAAAATTTGTTCAAATAGAGATTCTTTAGATTTTACTAGAACACTGTTTTTAATGCATTTAAGAATAAATATAGTTTAATCTTAATTCTAATAATGATAACTATATTAAATCTGTGTACAATTAAATACTGGAATATGTGATAATGGTGATGTGTTGTGTATCAGGAGTACGCGGGCAACCTGTCAGAGAGCGGGGTGCACGGCGCACTCATCTCGCTGGACGACAACTTCGACGCCAACAGCATGGCGTTAGCTCTGCAGATACCCACGCAGAATACACAGGTTAGTTAGTTAGTTTGACGTATGTTATCCGCACTTAGCCCCACAATTGGACCATTGTGCGTAAGTGACCGACGCGAAAAGTTGTTCGGCTACTCATACCACCTCAGCTCCATCCATAAGATAATAGGGGAACGGTGTTGCGCAGTAATTCCTTCGTCGTTCCTGGACTGTTTTGGAACACAGGTAACACGTCGAGAACACAGACTACTTCCTGCGTCTTCTAGGTTGAATGGTCTTGAACCTCATTAACATAGCAAATAGAGCAAGGCTACGGACAAGAAAACAGGCGATCAAGAATTATTTTCTTTTTCTTTATGTGACGAAAACAATGCCTTCCTCCTCAATACTGTCTTCTAGGTCTGAATGGTCTTTAATCTCATTGACATAGAAAAATAGGCTAATGCTACGGTCCTGTCCGTCTAAAGCAGGCAATCTGAAATTATCTTTTCTTTTTCTTTATGTGAAATACTAAGCGAGACCCTAGGCTGTGGCCAGGCCTTCAAAACAGGCGATCTAGATTTTTAACTTCATGTGGTGAATAGAGCGAGGATCTTTCGACTAGGCTTAGTGACCCGCAACCCGACCTAATAGTATTATATAGTAAATCGTAATGTAAACTTCGTTATCGCGATTCAGAATCTAGTTCATGTTGTATGCAGTAGTGCAACATTAGGAATAGCACCATCTGTTGACATTAACAGTTTTGTTAAGTTTGAAAATGTATATTTCCAGGCGCGACAAATTCTTGAAATGGAATTCAGCAACCTTTTAGCGACTGGCACCGAACGCACGGCCCGGCTACAGCACGAACACGCGGCCTCCTGACATCACACCATGAACTAGGCCTCCGCCCCCCACAGCGTGTAGCACCCCGCTCCTGCGTTCCACGGCTGAGGTCCAGCGAGCATGTGAGGAAACCAGCGGCTCGGCCGGGCACCGTCAACCATAGTCATATACGTTAAGTTTTAACTATTATTTATGGTACAAATTTGTTTTTTTTATATAATCAAAAGTTTTTGGTTGTTCGTGGTGGAATCTCGTTTGGACGCTGGTTTCGCGAATGAGTTATATAGTTATGAACTTGATGGTATTTTATTATAACATGTTTTTTAAAAGAAAATAGTTAGGAAGGCCTGTTTCAAAAATGTCAATGTTACCCAGTATATTTATTGTCACGTCCCTTTCTTTAGGGGAGTGTGATATTGAAACTATTGACATTTACGGAATAAACGTTTAATCTTATGTTAATTATTAGATAATAATGTTGCTAGTTAAAATAATTATATTATTAATAAATCTAACTTCGTCTTCATTGAGTTTTTTACACGGAGTTACGATAAAATACCGTCAATCTCGTTGATAAACAGACACAATAATCGTTTTCCCGTAATGTGTATAATACAGTCGTAGGATAAGGCTTCAAACTAATATAATACAAAGTGCTCTGATAGTAGCGTATGTACTTAAATGTAACCAGATATTTATTAACTATCGACTATCAACTAGCTATGGCTTGCTGTACCGTGTTTTTGATATTCGGGCCCTGTTTCACCACTTCGAAAGTTACACGAAATATACATATATCCTTAAAATAAATAAAGGTATAAATATACATATACCTTCTTAGTTCGAATACATAAAGTCGGAATGGTTAATATATCTTTAGATCTAGCATGAGTTAATGTATAAAAAGATGTTTATGGACGATACACAAGTCTCGATAGATAAACCTGTAATAGATAATATAATACCATGTTATCTCTTTCCGTTTACAGTAAATAGAAAAACATGTTCTGTTTGTATTGGTGGTTGGTGGTGAAACAGACGCTTATTCCTTATGTACTTGCCTTAAAATTCTATTGTATGATATAAACTAAGCCTCATAATGGACTATTTCAACTTTGAGTACATATCTTCGTATTTAATATGTATATTTTAATTTATAAGTACAATATAACATTTCATTTTACTGCCATTATTAAGTTACTCATATCACGTTATATCTTGTTGTCTCTATATTTTTATAGCGAGTAGAAAAAGACGCGATAATTCTATTGTATAAAAGTCTTGTTTCCCCTTTCGCTGTTACAAAACACGGTACAAGCAATGAATTGTCGTACTCTGATGCCAAATATTAGTTATATTTTAACTAATATACGTGTATATTGTTGAGCGTATAGCCTGCGATACTTACTTAGTAACAATTATTAGAATATCTTAGTAAATTGACTGTAATTAATAGAAAATATAAGTATATTTATATTATACTCATAATGGGACATCCCTATGGTATTTAGAAACAGTTCCTAGGCATAAGGTCGCGACTTGTTCAATTAGGCAAGGTAACCTTATGCGGATGTATCAAAGAAGATACTAACGCCATCTTATGGCGGGCTCAATAAACTTGTTATAGTAAAGAATTTTATTTAACTCGCCACAAGATGGCGTGGATGAAAATGGGTTGTAAAATTTCCTTTAAATATTACCTATATAAAATTGTTACTTCTCAGACTTACCAAATACATCTATGTATACTCACTAAATAATTAAAATTTAAAATTATATAATTATGATATAAATCTACGTAGATAAATTTATGTTTGAAAACCCACTATTTGGGTGACTAATGACTGCTATACACATATGCCGATTGGGCAAACTGTTATAGAATTCTTTTGTTAGAAAATTCTCATCGGTAGCTTGGATATATGGCCATTAGATGCCATTAAATCTAGCGAAATGTGAACGTAACACAATTTTACATCTATATACAGGCATATGTATGTATGTTAAACTTTTAAAGGAATATAAATCTTATTTAATCTGGCAGAGTTAACAACTAGGTAGGTGTATCGCAGGCTGTGCGGCCGGCTAGCTAAAGTTACTGTGCTGTGAATGATCACGATGCGTTTGCAGTGGCGACTCTTACTTGACGGATATAACTGCGCACCTGTCAGTTGAACGTGACAGCTGTCAAACTACCTCTATTACAATAGAGGTTAACTTAACATTCTAAATTCAAAGTCTGTTATAAAAGTGGTAAGCTTTGGATGATGTTTAAAAAAACTTATATGTTAAAGTGAGAGATCTAATAAAAATAGTTCAGTCACAAGATTTAGAATTTTTATTATACGATTATGAAATCGGATTATCTTGTTCTTTTATTTAGACTGACGCTAAAGTAAACCGATTTAGTTAGAAGCGGGAAGTAAGCGACCAATCAAGAAGTTTTGGGTATATGTAGATATATAAGGTATATCTCAAGCGCTGACTTTCATTGGAGCAGTTTTAAAGGCAGTTGTAAAACCTTCCTCTTCAAGAAAACTCCAGTGTGACCTGTAAATCTATCTGGATGGACAGAAAATCTAACTTATAAACTAAATAATAAAAAATACGTGATACCAATGTGACAGGAGGGAATAAAACTTAACAGATGTTGCAAAAGCAGAAAGTTGTTCCTTCAACTGACTCTTGTGACTGAATGAAGTCTTGTTCGTAGCTTTTCTAATATAGTTTTCCATCACACAGTCATTTTTGTCAAGTAACAGTTTGTCGTCACCGTTGTGTATGTTTCAATTGCGCTGTGTCGACACAGCACCTTATCTTGTTAAGTAAGCGTGTCATAGTTGGAATACACTCTGTGTCGTGCACTGTGTCACATATTATGTTATTTGATAACTGTCTAGAAGTATTACACTTGATTCAACTTAAGGTAATAGTGTTTTTATTATTCGAAGCGCACTTGAACAATGAAAATTCGTAGTATCGGCCTATCCTTCCGAAAAATAGGCGAGCATCTCTTTTTGTATATATTCAATAATATGCAAATATATTTTTTTATCAAAATATAACATTTATAAATGTAATATTTTGATCATAATAATATAATCTGATTAATTATATGAAATCTACATACAAATTTACTTTTCCACTTACTTTTGTTTATGTGGATACATATAATTTTATTATGAGAGTATTGTTAAACGAAACGTAGTGACGTACTCGACAACCTGCATCTAAGTTTGAAGTGTGTCCAATCGTATCATTTTGTTACAACAATCATGGATTATGATGCCATAAAAGAAAGAAATTTAAAAAAAAATATAAAATTAAAATTAGTCTGATACCGACCATCTGTTTTTACGTAACCCACTAATATTTTTAAATTCACATTCACAAAACCATAGACATAATTACTAGTACGGTATCGCCCGATTTAAAATGTTTTGATATTGTTTAAGTAACGTTGTTGGTAATAAAAACACTATTTTCTTAAGGGCGGATTTTTCTACCGTTGGATAATTTACCTGAAGAATTATTTTGACAAAATTCCTATACAAAAACTGTAAAGTCAATTTTATCCCTCAGGTTTACCTGACGATTGAATTATCAACCCTAAGTCGAATTTTAAGACTATGTATATGAAAGTATAAAGTATATCTTGTAAGGTTTTCTTCAGTGAGATTATTGTGTGTGACAGTGCGCGCACCTCTAACCTGTCTACCAAGTGCCTCGGCGAGGTGTGTATATACATAGCGTTATGTAGATGAACGTGTGGCTCTCCGTCGACCGACAAACCGACTGTAGTACAATTTTACGTTGCTTACAGCAAGCGGAACGAGCGCACCATACTAGTCTTATGTACAGTGTTATTTACATTGTTTTGTAATCTTCTATTTTATCAATTCGCTACTAGGTACAGCTGGAAACTTAGCTAGGTATATTTTTGTTAAGCTTTTACAAATATCCAACATGTGCGACAACCCTATCCTACTTTCCGGTACAATAGTGTTGTTCTCTTGTTGTGCAGTAGGGTTGTCGCGCGTCACAACTTTATTGTTGTAGTTTTGTTTGGTCCGTTGTCGTGTGGTGGGCGATTGGTGATTGCTGGCAACATTTTGACGTAAGTTTATGACTAAATTGGCAACACTGCCATTGTTTAAATAGTGATGTTCGGATGCTAGCAATCCTGTCGTTCACCACATGGGCAGTGCAATAGATAATGAAATAAACTGTATGATGTGTATAGCTAAAGCGTTTTTAGTTGAAAGGTGAATCTTTGACCCGATAGCAAATATAATGTAAATACTATCAGTTATATCATTTGTATCGACTGTAGGTGTAATAGCAATACTTAGCTAAGATGTGTTCAAAAGTTAAAGGATTTTTATTGTATTATTACTTTGTAATGATAACCGCTTATTTATTAACTAGATTTTATTATTTATTAAGTTATCATAGGGAATGTATTAAATATAATACCGGTTTATTATAAATATTACCTCAATAATCGCCTGTCTCACGGTTGTCATGTATCACAATTTACTTTTAACGGAGCGTGAAGGTACCGCGGTCGTCTGTAGGCCTCTGCTATTGTATAGAGTTATGTAACAGTATTAATAAAGTTAGGAGGAGAGGGGGCGCCACCGGTGTCATTTTTTATAAAATTAATTAATTTTAATCGTAGATAAAAATTTGGAAATTACTACTCGGTATAAGGTTGCGGACGTATCGGATATAACGACGTGTCATTGTGAACGAAACATTGCGCTCTACATACACTCTGTGAGGAAGTCCGCCGGCTGTCGAATGTAACGTAATGCTAGTGGCAAAGTATCGGAGTGAGTTGTACGAGCTCGGTGCCTGATGACGTCACTGGGCGGACATACTGCTGACGTCACTGGGCGGACGTGCGTGGCGCTGCTGCGCACGCGCACTGCGGCCGCGAGTCCATGCGCTGCAGACTTGTTAGGGTAGTGTGCCGGCGAGAGAGAGTGCGGGGCATGGCGGATTATCTTGTAAATATTATACACATTCTTGACATCGTCAGGGAACAGTGGATACAGAATTAAAAAAATATGTATTTAGCCAGAAATGATCACAAGACTTCTTATATACATACTAGATACTACAATTATTTGAATAAAATATTATTAAATTATTTGAAATTAGCAAATTAAATGGTTTAATAAAATACAGATAAGCCAAGGACATTCGTCTTCAACGTACTAATATCCAAAAAGTGACATCGCGGTTAAAATATGATGTACAATTTTATTTATATAAATTATACGTCACCCAACAATTAATTCAGAAAAATAAAATTGAATTAGTTTACCATACAAAATAATGATTAAATATAATCAACTTTGGACAGCAGCAATCAATTTAATCAAAACTCATTGCTACATGTTAATAATTAATTATCCATAATAAAAAATCCATCTACAACGTTTTTTAATGTTTATGTACTGTACTGTAATGAAGTAAGTACAACGTTTTAACTTCAGCATAAAGCAATATTTTTTTTTGTTATTTTATTTGGATCTTAACTATCAAAAAAATATCTGTAAACAGATAAAAACATGCGAGACTGTTGATTCAAATTAGATATAACTTTTCCCAATGTTTCTTGATATGTTTCTCACTAAGTAAGTCGTTTGACAGTCTAAATATTTGCCAACTCTTTACGATATCCAAAAATATTGTCCAAACCATTAGCGAAAGTTCCTTAGCCGCGACTTTTGACGGACAGTCCAGAACTCTCTCGCGTCGGCCGATCTGACGTCTCGTCACTAAAGCCTGACTCTATATCATACGTACACATCATCGTTTCATTATCAAATAAATTATATATATAGCAACAAAGTTTGTATACAATGCAAGTATAAAGCTGTGTTGCCAGAGCGCGTTTCGTAATCAACATTCAACAAAACACGTCAACAAAAGTAACATGAAAAAAGCTTTTTTGTTACATTTCGTGTACGTATTTCTGTTGAATGTTGAGAGTGATATACCTGCGCGTTAAAACACGGCTTAAAAGTTATTAGTTAACTGTTAGTGTACTTATAGCTTTTCGACGTAGCTAAACGAGTTTTTGTATAAAGTTTGGATGATAGTAGTGTAGCTCTGAAGTGTCATGGCCGCCGTGCGGTCTCGTGTTAATCTACACTTTTATATGTTCCCCACTAATAGCGTAGACAACGTCAATCGTCCGATTCCTTACGTGTACGGGTTTGTAACATACACACGGATTTGTAACGTCTGAACGCTATTTTGTAACATTAGTGTTATATATTATGTGCACTGTGTTGAACATATGTATGTATGTATTTAACAGTATTATACAATATACGTTATAAAATCATGTAACGCTATATAAAAGTCAAACGTCACAGAAAAATAATAACGTTACAGAAAAATGTAGTGATATTTAAAGTTACAAACCTGCACTCGGTGTTATCGAACACGGGACTGTTCAATGAAGCCTGTCTGTCCTTGGTGTGTAGCTAGTTGATCAGTATCGTGCGTTACCTCCACAAGTGCCAATATAACCCGATAGTTTGAGAACGGACGCGACCGAACAATAACTAGAATTATTTAACACATTCCAACACAGACGTCGTACGACAACCGTATCGAACAAAATAAAACTGACAAAAGAAGATATTTTTCCAAGATTTTAAGTCCCAGTGGCTCGCGCTACCAAAGAATAAAGTTACCTTCACGTTAAGAAATTAAATGTAAAATATGTTTATTAGAAAAAAATGGATATGTATATAATTTCGCCTGTGTGTGCATAGCTTGTTATAGTGAGGGGAGTATTTAAAGAGTCGAGCTGTTGCGCCCGCGCAGGGCGGCGTGACGCCGCCGGCGTTAACATTCCAGGCTTTCCGTGTATTAAATGATCGCTTTGGCCCATGATGATTAGGAAATCGCGGTATATCCTAACAGATGTTTCCTGTCGGCCATTCGTTTCGATGTCATAACGAAATTGTTACTAGACAATGTTTATTTTGACCAATGTAATCTGTACTAATGTGTAATCTTTGTAAAAACGTTTATCAGGTGCGATGACGGACGTACGTTGTGCATAATGATAAGAGGTAAATACAATTTACACGATACAAGCACTTGTTTTATTTCATTCGGCGCCTTTCTTGTTACATTCATGTTATTGCCACACATCTATATATAGGCGTAAGTATATACGCTTCTGTACTTCCCCCTCCTTCTACCCATGATAATGAAAAAGAATAGGGATATATAAACTACACTAACAATGCGCCGGGTGTTTAAGCCCCTCCTCATATGGGGTCTAAATTGAAGACCAGTGCTGGTTACTTCATGTCAGCGGCGGGACAAGTCTTTTTGTAGTAGCTCAACGTCTGAAAATGTGCGTGGTACATAACAGACACACCCTTCAAAAACTATAGATGGTGAAATGTGCATTGGCATATCTACAGCTATAAAGGTGGTTCCACCTCAGGATCGTGTAATGAATAGCTCTGTCTTATATACGCCAATGGAAATGTGGGCGCTATACATCTCTGCCTGCCCCGCCTCTGCTGTTTCGGCCCTGTTTACGCTCCAGATTTAACGTTCTGTATTCAGATATCAATAATAACAAGATGAACTGTAAACGATTGAATTTGCATACATTTTTGCAACAATGGTTTTATCAAAATGATCCTGTGTCATACTTTGAATGATTAAATTAATTTAACCCTGTGGCACGCCACAATTTAGATCTGAGAAAAGGTTTCTTTTATTCAATAAATAAAAATCAATTGCCACATGTATGACGGACCATCACTTAAGAACAGCTCGACCGTTTACGCTGTTTTTTTTTATTTTGTTGTCGGGACAAGGTTTGTATGAACGAAAATTTACGGCAAATCGCGAGATACGTCGAAAATTTAAATGGTATTTTTATATAAAATAAAAATGATTGACGTTTTGATATTGAATTTAATTACGTGAAATGTATTTTTGTATAGTTTGACAGGACAACGACAGCCGGGTCAGCTATTTAATCAATAAAAATAAAATTACTGAAATTAATATTTATCAGTATTTATTAGATATGGGGTTGAGATGTGCATGGCATACCCAACTTTATTAATTAGACTAATTAAAATTAAACACAGTTTTACATTTGAGGCTTCTTTTTATTACCAATTTTACTTAAATGTCTACAAATCTTCTTCTTTAATTCCTTCTGTCGTTTTAACTTCCTCCATTCTTCTGCTTCTTGTTGTTTCTTGTGCTTCTGTAGCCTGGCTGCTGTCGCCTCCTTCTGTACTTCCTTCTTCTTTTCATAATTGGTCTTTAACATTTTCATAACGTTTGTTACCTTCTGTTCCTCTGGGTTCTTAATTACTGCTATCCTGTTCCTGAATTTGTCTTTAGGGTTGACACCAGACAGTGTGGTAGATCTCTCCTTAGGCTTGAATCTGTAAGGTAATCCTTTCTGCAAATTCTTCGGTATGACCAACGGCTTGAACACTTTAGGCGCTCTGTTTACTTCTGTATACATGGAATCAGTGTTGGCATCATTTACAATATTCTTTTCTCTCTTCAGCTGCCCTTTAGTCTTCATACCTTGCCATGCATTCTTAGCTCCAGTAGGCAATAACAAATTCACAACGGGTGCGTAGAACTTTGTCACATCAACTTTAAACCAAGTTCTACAGAAGATTATATCACTCATCAAAATCTTGTCTTCAAATGTAGCTCGGAAACCACCTTCAGGTTTATTCAAAGCTTTTTTAATCTGGCCTCTAATGCCTGACACTGTTTTAATCCTAGCACCTTCAAATTTCGCAACTTCGAGGGTAGTCGTAAACATATCTTTAATAAAAGCTGTCTTTTTATATATCTTCAATGGAGTACCAACTAATTTCAATTTCTTAACTATTTGAGTTGACTTATTGATTTCGTTTACGCTACCAGTCGCGGCTATTCTAAATCCTACTTGTTTGATATCGTTCGGGTTATTATTCACGCTTTGTAAGGCTAAGAAACCTGTATTCTGTGGAGTTATAGGTCCGTAAAAATGCATATTACAAGTCACATGTTCAGGAGTATATTTTAAGTAACGACATTTCAAGTCATCCTCTATCTTAGAGTAAATCGGTAAAGTTTGGAAGCGACGCCAACCCAATGAAATAATGAGAGGATCATTTGTTTTCAGTATTTTCTTATACCATCTGTGCTTTTTAACTTTGCAGGATACAAAGCCAATATTCTGTTCAGCCATATTTAAAGCTCCAATAAGAATAGGGTAGCTGGCATCGAAATTAGTAACAAATTCTGAAGGCATGTGTTTAAATAACATTCTTACATACAGACCTGGTCTGAAGCCTTCAACTTCTACTCTTAAACCATTGTCTAAGCTTTCAAACACTGACTTATTTAACTCTGATTGTTTCAATGCTTCTGCTTTTAAGCTCTCATAGTATGAATGATCACCTTTGATTCGGTGATCATCTGGATTGTCGTACTCAGCATCAAACTTAGCCTTTAGTTTCATTTTCTTATCAAGAATCTCTGATTTTGTTAGTTCAGCTTTTCGTTTAGTACCAGTTACTGGTGTATCTTCCTCTGCTGCATGTTTCTCTCCAGTTTCCAAATCTTCAAAGTCGCCATATAGTTCTTCGTCTTCTCCATCACTGGCATCATCAAGCTTCAAAAGCTCATCAGCATCTTCATCAGCAGATCTCTTACCAGTAACAAAGCTATTAATCAAGTACTGTTTGTTTGATTCAGTAGTCCAGTCTCTTAAATTAGGTTTGTTCAATGAATAGAAGAATGAGCATTCATCTAAATCTAGTCTTTCTTTTTCTGTGTGTTTCTTCTTTTGTGTGGCTGTTACCTTTTTAAAAAGTCCACCAAGCTCTTCTTCGTCTTCCTCATCAGAAACATTGTCTTTCTTATCTTTAGTTTTGTTGCCAATTTCGAATTCACCATATACTAACTTCATAATATTCTTTGATGTTTTCTGCCTTTCCAAATATGCCTCAGTAGCCTTTTCACCTAATTTTTCTTTCCATTTTGTGTCAAAGTTTTCTGTAGGCGATTCTTCCTTTTCGTCATCCAAATCAGATTCCTCCTCTTCACTAGATTCATCATCGCCTTTTTCAATTTTATCAGTTTCTTCATCATCGCTAGAATCGCCCTCTTCATTATCTTCTCCATCTTCACCAACATCTGAATTATTCTCCCATGGGAGTTTCTTATTCTCATCTTTCTCACTTTGGTCAATACCACTGTCGTTATTTGACTCATTGCCATCAGAATCTGAATCATCTGATTCCACTCTCTTATTCTGTTGTAAGTACTCATCATCTTTTACCATGTCGGCGTAGATGACGGGACCTCCACTAAACAACTGGAATCCAGTTTCTTGCATTTGTTCATCTACAGTTTCCTTTGTTTCTACAACATTCTTGAGTAAAGCTTTCTTTTCATTTGTTTCTTCATCTTCTTTTTTATGTGAATGGGATCCTTGCAATTCAATATATACAGCATCTTTATCGTAAACAATGCCACCAACGCCAGAGAATGGAGCATATATCTGCCTCTCTCGCTCCATGAGATGACGTTTTTTCTGACTACTAGGAAGTGGACATGGATCTGGTAAGTAAGACAGTTCACTGATCCTCATATCTCCAACACCTGAAATATAAGATAAGAGTAAATGTAGAAAATATGTTATCAAAATTAGTTTAATACTAGCTGTCCCATGCAACTTCCTCTGCTTCAAGTAAGAGAATTTACCCCATTATTGCAATATCTTTCATTGATGCTACACTCCTATTAGTTGTAGCATAATTTTATATATAGCCTTCCTGGATACATGGGTTATCCAATATTAAAATAATTTTTCAGTAGTTCCTGAGATTAGCGTGTTCAACCAAACAAAGTCTTCAGCTTTATTATTATATTAGTATAGATATGAATAGCTTGTCATATTATATACAGTCTCATATGTACATTACTAAAAGGGAAAAGAAAGGTGGTTATATCTATATTTTGCCAGGGATGGTTTTAGGTCCCACCTAGGGGGTGAGATTAGTGCCATGAATTGTCCTAGAGCTAGCAAGAATTACTTGAAAGTAAAACAATAACTTTTGCTCAAGATGAAATCTGGTATTTCATTCACTATTGCTGCACCTTAAATCAATGTTCATGATACAATGTTGCTAATAGTCTTTCACTACAGCTGCTTGCAGCTACCACTGTTTGCATGTGGTGTGTGTATTGTGCAAAACAATATAAATACCACTACTCTGAAACTGAATTATTAATCTTGTCCATAATGTGTCAAGTAGGGTTAAGATATAATGATAAATTATAAACTTCATTTGTTACATTATCATATATTTACAATAATATATTAAAATTAAGTGTTAAAATATAGTCATAAAGTTAACCCGTTGACCATCTGATTTAAAAAGTGAAAAGAAGACCTTGGTGGTTATGAACACCTGGTGTTCACACAACATGCAAGAGATTAATAATGTACACCATCAAAAATGGTCACACCAGAAATCATTAACAATCAAAATAAACAAACCTGCTATATGCACCATAGACTCCTTCATCAATGGCACACCCCGCACATATCCATAGAGTACTACATCTCTACTAACTTTTGCATCCTTTCTGATCATCTCCTGACTAGTAATATCTTCCAATCTATCTGCCAAAACATATGCATGGGTTGTCCTCCAACTTAGGTTCCTGAATTTCATAACTGATATAAATCTAGACAGATTCTTTATCTCATTTCTAAGATATTCTCCATGTATAATACCAGAAAGGTAAAATAACTTAGCGCCAGAATACACCTCCGTCCAAAACCTGTGTTTCAATGTCTTTTTAGTCATTTTTAGTGTCTTGGCATTCTTTATCATGTCAAGATGGGTCAGCACACCCATAATTTTGGGCATGCCATGTACCTGACAGATATTTAGGAACTCAAATATCTCCATTTCAAAGCCAAAGCTAGCGTCACATAGCAGTAACACTAGATCAGCGCATTTTGCGATATCAATCATAGAATTCACATCATTGTTGCATTCTATTAGTGTGATACGACGTTTTTTGGATGTCACTATGGTTATAGGCCCGTTGGTGTTTGTCACGTTGGTTTTTATAAAGCTTTTTATTAAATTATTGATAAGTGTAGTCTTTCCAACGCGCGGAGGTCCAACAACAGCTACAACGATCGGTGGCGGTTCAAGCGGAGTTTTGTCCACTTGTGGGATATGCTGCTTTTTAGCGATAACATCTTCTTTACGGCGAAATTGTCTCTCAGCCCTCACGACAGACTGAATAGCAAAAGCTTTTGGATTTCTTTGACGAGCACTTAGGTTAGATTGATCAACTTTGTTCTTGTTTTTCTTTTTTTCTGCCTTGCGCCCGGCTTGTTTCGCACGATGCGTCTTCTTCTTATCAAAGGCAGTTTCATCTGCCATTTTCATATGTTTTGTTTTATTAATTTCAGTCTAAATTCGCCACAACATCAGCGCAAAATAAACTCACGTGTTACATGTCGATAAAAGTGACATTTGAAATTTTTATTTTAGTATCCGATTGACCATCTGACGTCTAAAGTTTTCATATTTGGATATATGTCTTTTGTTATTGCCCTTATACAAATAGATGAATACTGTTGTATATAAAATCACAGATTTAATGTCTGTGTATTAAATCTTTGGTATAAAATTAAATATCGTTATCGGCGCCGCAATCAACACAGCATAGAACCATATCACGCTCACGTAGAAGCAGCACGCAAGTTCCACGCTCTGTGTCGCAGTAGCCTAGTGAGAGAGGCATGGAACATTTCATAAGTAGCATGTGAAAAATCATATGAAATGTTTTTCATACGTAGCGCATGCTACTTTCGTTCACAATGGCTGCTAAAATCGTATCATATGAAATCACGTAGTCTCGGGAACCGAAATCACAAACACAGCTAGCGAAAATGAAACCGCGCGGAGTTGCGAAGTACCTAGCGTATTTAGATCCAGGCGTGCCAAAAAGAGATAGCTATATTTTGTTGATTCATCGATAAATTGTGCATCACCGATTTGCCGGCCGCGCAGCCGCCGTTGCCGCCGTGTTGTTGTGACGTATTTATAATTCAATGGTGAACTTAGAACTCATGAAATGCTCTTTAAATTAAGCGACGTAAAAATATGAGGGAAAGTTCTTTGTCAAAAGATAAAGCACACACTAATACGTGTAGCACCAAAATACGATCTTTTTGGTTTAAGAATAACTTTATTCTCATAAGAATTATAATAATTCACTTACTGAGAATCCATATTTAAAATAAATGAGAATTTCAACATCTCTGTTTTACTAATCACCAAAATCGCACTATTCATTAATTTTCATGTATGATTTTTAGTAGCAAAAAGCAGCATTTGTGAATTTGCAATTTTGCAACATTGGAATTAAAAATCATTAAATGTGAAATTTCACAAGTGAAATCACTGTGATAAAGAATAATCATTTCATCAAATGAAAATGAATAAAAAGTAGCAATAATTTCCATGCCTAGTGAGAGACCGTTGGTCTGCCACACAGAGGACTCGAGCGAGACTGATCCTAAAGCACGCACTTCTGACTTTTTGAAGTAATGTGCGTTTATGTATAATTAGTTAATTATCGGTTGCTTTAACGGTGAACGAACCTGTATGTCTGAGAGTTCTCTATAATGTTCTCGATGACATGTGAAGTCTGCCAATCCGCACTGGAAAGTGTGGTGGACTTTGGCCTAACTATTTATATATCTCATATTGAGATGAGGCCCGCGCCCAGCAATGCACAGCTTAAAAACAGAGCTGATATTATGCATATTTTGCATTTAAATAATTGCAGCTAATCGGGCAAAAGCAAAGATTATTGCTAGGCTGTGGCCTACCTGCTAGGCAATCCGTCGAAAATGATTTAGGTAGGTAGGTACATTATTATTATTATTGCAATAAGTTTCTTTAAAAAGAAACAGATGCCTGTGAGTCCTGTGACAGATACACACATAAATAATATAAATATTAGATAAATAAAAATTGTTTATTATCATTTTCTTTTAAGCTATTTTATAAATGCTTTTAAGTAGAAAGCACCTTTTTTTTGCTAGTATATCTCTGGATCATCTATCTAGTCTGCTTTTATAATCTTTTCCTTATGGCTAATTTCTTGCTATCTATTACTTTTACATGCCAAAAGTCCTTTTATGTTACTCAATCTTAAATTAAACAATTTGTGCGCAATAGTTCCATGTTAAAAATAGACCTAAATTTAACACCCATACTTTACTATGACCCGTACCATTTCAATGCATTATCTTTTTAAAAGTTATGTTAGTTCACAAGACTCTTTTATAATAAAATATTGTACCTAGTAAAAAGGAAAAGTTTATTTACCATTTGCTGCACTCATAATAATTATCTGATCTGGTCTATTTTGGGACAAATATTATTAGAAAACTGGTTCATTTACGTCATCAATTGATAACAATAATTATTTATTCGGTTACGGTATGCGTGAGTCTGTGGAAATAATAAAGAAAATAATCTGTGCCATCCAGATGTTTAATATTCTTTCATTGTAACACAGTTTATAACTGTCAATAAAGCTACAGCTACAGAGATCAATTTTATATTTTTGTGCAAAAAAGTCCATTATTTGGATGATGAAAGCAAAAAACGCAGCTGTTAATGATAGCTCGCGAGTAGCAGATACAAAAGTGAATTAAACTGGACTGTTAATATGACTTCCTCGGAGCTAGAAAGCCGTAACATCGCCATATCGATGTAAGAATTATACGCATTTTTCCTAATTATAGAACGATTGTGTTATTGTATTCGTCACTGTGGCTTGTTTATGTTGTGCTGTAGTTAGTGGCGATAGGTCATTAGTTTAGTATACATATTATTCAACGTTGATGATGATAGGTCGTTGATCTTTTTCTCTGTCCTCCCTGCAATGCAGATGCTGATATATCATCACAACCTTAGAAAAATAGAACAATACTTGTGCCTAATTTGATAAAAATTACATTGCAAGCTATGGTCATTGTTTTCCTAAATTAGGTAAAGACCTTATTTCTTTGGCCCTCTATTTCTTGACAATGACTGAAAGTTTTATAGTTTAATTCAGTATTGGTATTGTTTTTTGTAACTATCTAAAATACGGTTTTATTTAATGTGATTCTGCTAACTGTATAAAATAAAACATGTGAGAAATATGCATAATTATAACTATTGTTGTTCTGTTATATATAAAAATATAATATTCTGGGTATGTTTTTAATTATTTATACAAGGAAATAAACCACTTTGAAATTCGAGTATTTTCTAATGTTGAAGTATACATTTTAATATATGTAGGTATGTAGTTTTAATTAAAAGAATTGAGGCACTATCACATGTTGGTCTAGTTACCTATCACATGACGCTCAATCAATTGGTCTTTGATTGTTTACTTATAACTCAACAATGTTATATGTTAATATGTAGACTTTGCATATAATTGACACTTATTTATGATTAGTATATAATTAATCATTATATTAATAGAGTGACGATGCTGAAACATTTAATAAATTTTCATATTAGAATTAATAACTGTCATATACATAGTCTATTTTTGGTAATGAGTTCTGTTCCTCCATTGACATGAGCTTGTTTACCCTTAAAGGTTAATGCTAGGCCTGACCGGGTCTCAATACCTAAGTAAGAAAATGTGTTATTTGATTTTCCAATAGGAAATTCTTAGTATAAATATATACTTAACCCATATTCTCATATGTGGTTTGTCTGCATTTATTATGATAGAATGAAATAGATTAAAGTGTTTTAAAAACACCTAATTATAAAGTCGAACAATAATAGAAGCCTTTAAACATAAATTTACAGTAGCTAACACATATATTTTAATTTTTATGTAACCATTATTCTTTCTTAATTTAGAAACACATTCAAATAAATAAAAACCGTTTCTAAATGGCCTTGTTAGCCGATTGTAAAGTTCAGAATTTTACTGCTAGGTCAAGTAACATTTAATTGAGTTTGCCTGCTGGGATATTTTTAGTAGCAGTATTGAACCAGACTGTACCTAAAAGGTGGTGGTGGCTCACCATTTTTTATTTTATGTAGGTGAAATAGTATGAATGGGCAGGCAGAGTTGTTTTTTGGCACACAACATAGCAAACTATGGTTGTAAAGCCCACATAATAAGAGTTGAATCTATTGATATATACCAGGTGCAGGCAAACTATATCTATTGCTACTGAGAATTTATTGACAGAAATATGCTATAATAATTTGCACAACTGAAGAATTGAATCTGAGACCTCATGCACAGCAGTCGCATTTAGTACCGCTGCTCCACCATGGCAGACACTGCTCTATTGTGTGTCAAATCAAAAGTTACCTCTGTAATTTTGTCTCTTTTGCTACATAATTTCATCACAAACTTTATTTCTTCAGGAGAAAATCAGTGGAAAACTTGGTTATATCATCGCAGGATGCCATCGGTCAAAGTATCAGCCAAGCACTCACCTTCTCAGGAGTGATCACACAGCACACTAACAATATTCTACAGGAAAACAGGTATGTTACTCATTTTTATTAATTTAGAAGAACAACACATGCACTGGAATTTTCTTTCAAACAGACACAAAAAAAAATGTATACTTGGAACAACTATTTCTGGATCATATAAATGGTTTGTCCCGTGTGGAGATCGAATCTACAGCACTCGTCTCAGTGGCTGTGACGAGGCGCCACTTTAATCGACTACGACATCCGTACAGCCAAAATTGAATTGATGAATATCTCAGAATAATGTGATTTTAACAATATTAAATATTACCATACAATAAAAATGACGAATATTGCAGATGTATATAAAACAATGGTGAGAGTCATCTCTTGTATTTAGTGATTCGCGATAAATGTATCTGAATAGAATTGTGCGCAACACAACGACTTAATTTGCCTATGTTATTGAGACATGTAATTGATTTGATTTTTGATTTTACAAAAAGACAACTCCCGCACTAGGAATAATTCCTGTGTCGTGGAGGACGTTACAAACATTTAAACAACGGACACAAAGAACACCCAGGCCCGGAATAACCATTTCTAGATCACAAAAAAAATTGTGCCGTGTGTATTCGAACCCACTTAACGCAATGGTAGCGGAGATGCGACCACTTAAATTACGACGCCATCCGTGCAGTCAAATTATGTATCGCTAATCGCTACTTGCATTGCTATGTGCATAAGAAAGAGCTCCCGTTGAGTTCGAAACTAGACGAGCTAACCCGACAGTATTGACTATTGACGTTAGTCTAATTATAAAATAAATTTATAATTAATACTATTCACGGCAGTTATTATTCTAATTAAGATAAGTCTTTTTTGTAAGCTATTAAGGTATCCACCCACTCAATCGTATCGGCAACGTAGTATAATCGTAAATCGTTTTCGCGATTTAACCTGTGTGAACGTATATCTAATAAAAAGTATTCTTATAAGTGAATCGAGGACGTAGTTTCATACACATCTCTCTTACACGTTTCATGTACATTATTTCAATGTTTGACGCGTTATTGAGTTGAGATATTTTGAATTTTAATTTGATTGAGACATTCAGACATGTATAAATAGGACACAGGTACATCCATTCGTTAATGTGCTAAATAATTCTATCTACTACTACAGCACAGAATGGACTATATTTGAAATTGTTCTTTTATAAATGCCATACAAATTAAAGTAGCTTCACCACCTCTCCTACCTCCATACTCTTAATGTTTGCATGTGCAACACCAAGACAAAGATACATACTTTGTAATGCGTTATCTCATTTTGGCGCGTGCAATGAAAATGCTTTAAGATATTGTGATGAGGCTCCAGGTACAAATGACTTTACAAACATTCACACAACGGACACAAATAACATCCAGACTCGAAACAACCATTTGTGGATCATACAAATTTTTGTCCCGTGTGGGATTCGAACCTACAACAGGCGCAACCCTATGGTTGCAGTGCAGCGACGAGGCGACCACTTAAACCACGCCACTGTCTGTTTTTGGCGTATTTCATAAACCGGCTACCAGTACTAATGTTTTGTGATAAGACTAGTTACAGTAAAGTAAGCAGAAACCTTTATATTCTTACATACAGGTTGTTTTTGTTTTTATGACACTACATAACATAATTAGCTTGAGAGACTAATGAAATCGTGTTTGTTGATTTGTTCCGTAGCGTTAGCGTGACCGCGTTTCACGTCCGTTCATTCAATTAAAAATATAAATAATAAAATCTCTGGATATATGGAGGTTGAAACAGTACCTGGTAGATGAATATAGACTCTCGTAATATTTTACTGTGCTTGCTTTCATCGAAACTTATCTGCTTATGACCAAAGGGTTATAGCATGGTTGTAAAGCACCCACGTACGTTGTTTATCTTTAAAATGCGATCTCCCACATTAGGTTTTAAGCGCGGAGGCTTTTACGAACACAAACACCTAGATTCAGAAGAATTATTTGTGACTCACACAAATAATTGAGGCGTAAATGAATGAGTGAACTCTTTATTAGACACACACAGATTACATAATACTCACTAAACAGCCAATAACATTTTTAGCAACACAGTGTGCTAAAAATGTTATTGGCTCCAGCTTAGCTTGAGCTGTGTATCACCGCGGCGCTTATTTTCAGCTGTGGCCTACGAGTGACTCATGCGTGTGGGATTTTCTTTTACTTTGTATCGCTGTAACTTTACAAACAAAGGACACAGAACACCCAGACTGTTCCGAGTCTAGGAACTATTTGTGGAGCACATACATTTTTGTTCTGTGTGGGGATCGAACCCACAACACTCAGCGCGGCGCCACTGACATCCGTGCAGTCAAAATTTGATCTCATGACAGTCATGACATTTGACCGCTTGTCTGCTACGGCATAGTACACACGGCTACACATCAAGTTAGACACCCTGTATACGCATCACTACGCTACATACAAAATAGAGAATAATCGGAAAGGGACAATGCATAGTGGTGTCGATATAATGGTAAGTTTAGAGCGTAACAAAAATATAACGCACTTCCTCGCACGATTCGCAGCATTCAACTTCGAATAGTTCAAAGTCCAAATAGTCTAGGTTGATGCGTCGCTATGTGTACTATCCATCCATAGTTGACAGTTATGATTTACGCTTATATACCTCACGTGTCTTTTATGTTGAACGCGCGCTTACTGATATCTACAGAATATATGCCACTGAAAATTACCTTAGATAAAACCTAATAACCTTCCGTTCGATGAGGGTATCAAACCCGCGACCTCGTCCTCGGCCATATACTTACGCGTTAGCTAACAAAACAGTCTAAACAAAGTTAACAAAATGTATGAGTAACTAACTTGTATCTACTCTTTCTGCCTACTCCTCAAGGTTGAAATACCGTGATGCTACGCTACGATAATCCACAAGTATCAACATTTCCCTTGTTCCAATAGAACAATGCGTTAAATAAAATATTTTTATTTTATTTAATAGGAAGTAATAAAATAACTAATGGCCCCGTGCGTACGGAAACGATAAAACTGCAATGATTAAATTGTAGTTTTTGTTTCTGTACGTTTCGATAAAATATACTGAAAACGATGGAAATAATAACATTGATTCATGCCTATGTATCCCTTAAGCAGAGGTGGTTTCCACCTATATTTCGCCAGCTAGGTTTTAGTTCATGCCTCCGTGGCGCAGCTGCCAGCGTCAATGCGCCTGCTGTGTATGAGGTCACGTTAAGAAATCTCAATAGCAGCCCGGAGTTAGGAAGTTGGCGGTGTAAAGACACCCCCGTGCCTCGGAAAACACGTAGATCCGTTGGCCCCGCGCATAAATTCTTTCCGATGTTGTCGGATGACTAGTATTTGCGCACACACTTGTTCACTATATCTCCTGTGCAGATGGCCACTCTCTGTTAAGGTTGGCCGCCTTGACCGAAATTCGGTCTGGAGGACATTATTTAGTTCTTTTATTAGCGGCAAACTTATTGCCGTCTACCGTTCGTATTGCCAGAATACATACGTCTTGTTGTTATGAATTTCATCTAATAACTCTGGCAGGTCTAGAAGCTTTATATTGCAGTACCTAAAAACGAACCAGTTTAGCTGTAATTCGATGTATTTTTCAACACAGTCGTCTCGTAGATAATAATAAGATTTGATGCCATTTCCATTGGTCTGGTCTGTAATATTTTCTTGATATTGTACTATTCGAGTATTATTTATTTATGTGAAATAAATTCAGTTACAGCATAATAATTACATATAAAACACAATTACAGAACTTCAAACACGCTCACAATAAAGTCTTCCATTCGTCCGCAAATACATCAATTTCACGCATTGCTTCCAAAACGGTTCTGAGCGCAAATTGTTTTCTACGAATAATAATATAATAGCCATTGGCTGCTATCTTGCTCGTATATCTAATGTTCCACTACAAGCCGAAAGATTAGGCCATAGTCCACAACGCTGGTGTTGTGCGGTTAAAGTCTGCACATGGTCATACACCTACTGCTTTGCGGTTAAATCTCATAATAGCATTGACTTGATCCTTAAAACTTAAAGTGAGCGATGGTTACCTAATTTTTGAACACGTGCATAACTTTTTCAGTGTGTATCGTGTAACTGAAGTTTTGATTGCTGATTTTCCATTTCAACAGTTGCTTTTATAAGCCTATTGTAAATCTTTGTATACTTGTAATCTAGCGACGTGTATTAGTTTATCTGAATATACGATACAAGTGCGTGCGTTGAGCCCTTGACTATTTAAAATAAGAATCGCGGTGTGCTCGATTATATTCGAATACGCATGATTACTATAATTATCCGACAATATTTACTTACTAACACTATCTGAGAAAATGTATACGTGTATCCGTAAGTGGTACCTTAACCGTATTAAGAGCGTTTAGACCTTGTTACTTGTGCTATTTTGTGTGAATGGCAACGTTTTCAAATGAACTATTAACTTAGCAGGGATTTATTTTCAAAATGTTTTAATACATTCTATAAACTAAAATGAAAGTGTATCATAATCCTAACTAATAATAACTAATGCGAATATGAGTTTGTTTCGTGTTCGCTTTCAGCTTTCGCATTAACTATCCAAACAATCATCATGAAATTTCGCATACACGTTGTCAGGGGTACAGAAAAGGATATAGAGTACCTACATTTAATCAAAATCTAGTGAAATATAATTATATTTGTGATACTTGTACACACAGTGACACATCAACCTAGGCTGTTTGGACTTTGAACTATTAAAAGTTGAACGCTGCGAATCGTGTGACAGAGTGTGTTATATTTTTGTTATTTTGTCTCATTCACGCTGAACGAGACGCGACGCTCTATCCTTACCATTACATCAACACTACAATGCACTGTCCCTTTCCGACAATTCTCTATTTTGTATATAGCGTAGTTATGCGTATATAGGGTGGCTAACTTGATGTGTAGCCATGTGTACTATGCACTATCTAAAATTTGCCGACACATTTTTCACATAGAAATATACTACAAATATAATTATATTACATCTATGATAAACTTTTACCTTTACCTACAGAGTGTACTGAAAACATTTTTAAAATAAAGTCCATACAAAATAATAATAACATTTTAAAATCTCAATATATTACACATTTGGTGACGTTGCCGCTCGGCACCACATACCTAACGTTAAAGCTTTTAACTGAATGAGATTACAAGGGGACTGAATCTATTAACTGAACGACTTTCCCTTCAGTTTCCGTTGACCTGAATAGCATGTGATACTTCCCGTGTACCTTTCTCAGGGGAACTTGATTTGTTGCCCGTAAATAAATATGTGTCTTCGTTGATCAGATCGAATAACATGGAGGTGTGAAAAGATACGCTTCGATAGTTTGAGTATTTTATAGAGAAAGCGCATGTAGATACCATTTTAAAGTGCACCTAGTATAAGATGTGTTACATGTTTGAAGAAGCTAATAATGTGAAGAGAATATTGATTGGTTGGATCCGGTTTATATATTTATATTTAAAAAGACAACTCTCGCACTAGAAATAATTCCTGTGTCGCGGGGACTTTACAAACATTCAAACAACGGACACAAAGAACATCCAGACTCGGAACAACCATTTGTGAATCATACAAATTTTTGCTTCGTGCGGGTATCGAACCCACAACACTCGGCGCGGCGGCAATGGTGAACCGATTACTTAAACCGCTACGTCATCTGTGCAGTAATGCTGGTGTAAGGTCCGGGGTTCGGCAAAGTTATGGTGTACTCTGTTAAGAAGTTCTCAGTTGTAGTCTAGAGTCTGAAATTGTGGTGATAAACGACAAAAGGATCACCTATTACGTGGATCTTAAAAACGTAGTTGCTGAAATATGAGTGTAATAGATCGCTGCCGCCTTTGGTGATATAGGCGATTAGATGATATATATAAAATTACTAAGGGCTTGTCCTACCACCTCCAAATAGCATTTATCTACAAAATAAAAGTCTCGCCATCTCTCTTCTTTAACCTAACAAGAGAGAGACAGCATGCGATTTATCTTTCGGATAACTTTTACTTGTTAGTTGTGAGACTGGCCATAAATATTATTTTCCGATCTTTAATATAAAAATATCTAAGTCTGAAAGCCCTCAGCGCTCGTCAGTAATTTAAATTGGTTTTATCAAATAAAGTCGACATCAATTTCATACTGCGACGTAATTTCCTCATTACTGTATTCATTTACACAAGCTAGGACGCCTGACATTATACATATATTATTATTCTGGCTGTGAGTCCACTAGTCCAGTACTCTTTTACCGTAATGTGGTACCACCTATTTCATACATTGGGGTCAGTACAGCAGCTTTTCTTGAACTCTTTAGCTACCAGATTGAGGTCTCTTTTGTGGTTGGTACCAAATAAAAGAAAGTTGCTAATGGAAGATTGTTACCAGTAAATCGATGACGGAAACTTACTTAAAAATAGTAACTGTACTAGCACGTTTTATCTGGTAAGCAAAAATTCCGAAATACTGGAATCTAGCTTTCCCATCCTTTACCTCTTATCCCATCTATATTTCTTCGCATTAGAAGCAGTAAGGCGCCAGTAATATCGCTGGCATTGTAAGCGGTCGCTATACGCTATACGCGGTACGCTGCATTCACAGTTTTTAGGCGCATACCATCAGACAGGCCTTAGGCTTCTTTGCTACTTTGATACTATATCAAAAGAAAGTGGCTAGGTTAGACTGGATGTGGAAGCAGGCACGCCCTACCCCACCAGTAAGCCTAGCAATGGACTGTGATTAAGTGATTCCAAGTACCTCATCCTCACTTATTTGATATTTAATCGTGCTTGCGTGTAAGAGCGTACCGCACGTAATTATTTACCGCGCAAACATTACGATATTTGAGCAATGATTTGATGAAATATCACCGCCATTATCGCAAGGTTGCCTATTGTGCTGACTCACTTTCACCAGAGACAATAGATCTAGTGCTCCAGGGAAGGTCACGAATCAAATGGACCACGTTGTTTGGCTTGTTTTCAAACATGAGTTCATCGATCGAACCCGTAGCGTTTGGCGGTTTAGCATTTGTAAAGTGACGACTGAAACTATTGCACTATACGAGGAGTAATAATTTAAAACTTGAGACCGGCGCTTTTGTTTTCTTCTTCTTTAAATCTAAGGCTTTTTAAGCGGGCCCTGGAATAGTATCTCTTAAAGCTGTCAGGAATGCCATATCATTAGATGGCTAGCGTTTAGAATTTAAAAATATCTCCTGTAGTAAATTTTTACTAGCAGCTTTATCCTAGTAGGGTAGTAGTAGGGACTTAAGGTCTATCCACACATCTCAGGGCCGTGCCCGGGACGTTACAGGGCCATGGCCGTGCTAGTACATTGAAGCTCCGTCGCCGTGTCGGCCCGGGCACGGACGTGTGTGAACGAATTCATATAAAATGTACACACCGATATTTTTTTGTCCGTCCACGTCCCGGGCATGACCCTGATGTGTGTGAATAGAACTTAAGGATAACTTAGAACTGCAAATTAGTGCTTCCGAGTTTTAAACAAAACATGTTTAAACAAATTAAATTATTAACTAATTAAATGTAAAATCATTTTTATCCTTACGCGTTGCATGATTTCTGTAACTGATTCCTGGTATAAACGTGATATGCTCGGAATCTAATACCTTAGTTAAAACCGAGCATGATCGCGTTGATAAAGAACTAGCTCTGTCCATCTGTCTCTCTTTCTGTCTTACTTTTTCGGCTAAATTACTAAACCAATTTTAATGTTTGTAAAGGAGATATACTGTATCCTGAAGAGACATAGTCTACCTTTTATTCCGATGCGCTTTAGTCTAACTAGTATAAAAAAAATATATATTTTTAAAATGTTTCCTTTACGTATGGTACAGGAAACATTTTTTCACATTAGTTTCATATTACATTAATATCACAATATCAACACGTTCCATATGATTCACACTATACCCTATCGCGACGAAAACAGAAATTGGGTCAAATATTACGTGGCTTGTTGAAAGTTTGGCCACTCATAAAAAAGTTTGATGCTAAAACGACGGGCTGGTACAAAACTTTGGCAAACAGAGGGCCTGTTTTAAAAAGGGGCTCACGTAACACTGAATTTTGTTGAAAAAGTATTCTTTACTTGAATATAATGAGACAAGCCGAAGAAAACGGTGTTTAAGTATCAGTGTCGCCAGATTTATTGCAATATGGCGTAATGCATATTAAATCTATAGGTACTAATATTATAAAGCTAAGGAGTTTGTTTCTTTGGTTGAACGCGCTAATCTCAAAAACTACTGGTCCGAATTGAAAAATTATTTTAGTGTTGGATAGCCCATTTATCGTGGAAGGCGTTAGGCTATATAACAGCATGCTACGACCTATTGGTAGTAGTGAATGCAACAATGCGACATTTTTCATTAATGGATTGGAGCGGAGCATTAATGAAAAATGTTGCAAAATGGGGAAAATTCTCTTATGTGAGGCAGGCGAAGTTGCGCGAGTCAGCTAGTCTTTTATAATGTTAATATGTCTATATCAATTTTCTTTCAAGTAGGGGACGTCGTCTATGGTGTCCTATTTCAGACTCCGTGCACTGTAATATTCTTGGCAGAAGGTCCCACGTAATAGGGACGGGCCGATTGCTTTCTATTAGGCACATTTTCGGAACACTGACATTCTTATTCAGCATTTCATAACAGAAAAAATATTGATATCCTTTATTTTTCCAAACCTGTTTCTTTTTGGAGTCCGTTAAAACATTCTGACTCGAAAGTGACACCTACGGCTTATTACCTTGACGCTGAGTCCCGCCACGGCGAGTCGCCGCCATGTCTACTTCAAAAATGCCCGCTTTTATTCCCGCCTAGTTGAATCGTTAAAAAACGTATCTTTTATTACCGCCATGTCTAATACACCATTTTTACTCGGAAGGTTATGTTAGGTTCCTTCTTAGACCCAACCAAAAATAGGAGACCGTCGACTTAGTTTGATCTCTTTAAAATATTTTAGTAAGCATATTTTGCTGTGCAATTAGTATTTTTGGTGGTCATTATATTTAATCCCGTTTTTTTATGACTGTACAAATAAAAATGGTGTAGTAGACGTGGCGGTAATAAAAGATACGTTTTTTAACGATTTGACAAGGCGGGAATAAAAGCGTCCGTTTTTGACGTAGACGTGGCGGCGACTCGAAGTGGCGGGACTTAACGTCAAGATGTTAAATCACACCCACGACCTAACTAACGCATACAAACTAATCCCATAAGGCCAACAAGACTCTCTCTCTGTCTTTCTCAGTATAAAGTGAAATAAAACTTAGATACCGAATGTCTTCATTTCTCCTGTGCTTTTACCTTCGGTAGAAATACCGGCGTGATATATTCATGTTATTCAATTCGACGCTACTTGACATATTAAAACTAGCATACGCGAATAAATTATTATGTTAAGCTAATACGCGTGAACGTAGAACAATCGATGCGTGACGCGCCGCCGTTCGGTTACAGCTGTTACTAGTAATCGTCAGTATTGTACAAGGCCGGTACTATGATGTATGTAATGTAATACTTTAATGTAGTGCATTCTTATCTCTAAGATTTAAGAGGATATGCGGCCATGGTTTCTTTCATACAGAACGTATTCCTCTGTTTCGAGATCTTTATTACTCAAAATTGAACTCTACAGTTCACTTAAATGAAATTATTGGGAAGAGAGGAGCTCGCTACGCGTCCTCAGATTGCCCACCCAACCATTGCAATAGAAAAATCCTGGATAGGGACAGTCGCGTCCGTGGGATCTCGGCGTACTCCAGACTTTAACTACCTGACTGATCATCATAAAATTTCGTTTTCACGTTGTCACGTGTACAGAAACGGCCATAGAGTACATTTCATCCAGGAAAAAGTAGATACGATTGAAAAGAAAATGCCCACATCTACATAAACACGAGCGAAGCCGCGGGCAAAAACTGGTAATAATTAAATTAAATAAAAGGAGATTGATGCGAATACAGAGAGATGCGGCATGAAAGTGGATATAGTGACAAGAATAGAAAAGGGTATGTTAAGCTGGGTTAGGCATGTAGAAAGAATGGACGAGAAAAGACTAAAGAAGAGAAAGTTTATAAGGTTAGTGTGAATGGAACAATCGCAAGAGGCAGACCTAGGCGAACGTTTCTCGTTCAGATCGGAGACGTTCTGGACAACGGCCAGGTTAAGAGCACCTTATACCCGTGACCGTGTATAAGGAATGGGGTGAAAGTGAATGAAGCCAGAGGAGTGTCTCAGGATCGTAGCAAATGGAAATCTGTAGTTTCTGCCTACCCTTCTGGAAAACAGGCGTGAATCTATGTATGTAAAAAAAGGCGAAACTTATATCTTTTTTATTGTTATAGTGTCAGCGATTAAACAGATTTTTAAATTACACGATATATACATATGTACCTAGAGCTGCACATTTTTCTAAGAGGGAATAAATATTGAAATGCCGTATATAATTTAGTATAGCTAGTTGCACTCACTGATCGGTAAACGATTAGCGAGGTTAAGCAACGTTGGGTGCGGTCAGTCTATAGATGGGTGACCGCTTAGTGGTATTTCATCTGAGCGTCTCCGTACTTCGGAGGGCACGTAAAAGGTCTATCCCGAATGTTGCCAAATTGACAGCAGTCGTTAGCGACTAGTGACTCAATAGTTTTTTTATTACTAGTCTTCTTCTTCTCCTTGGCCTTTATTACTAGTCTTCTCCTTCTCCCTAGCCTTTATTACTAGTCTTCTTCTTCTCCCTAGCCTTTATTATTCCCAAGTCGGCTTTTTTTATTACTAGTGTGGTGAACAAATCACTACATGATAAGCGGTTGTACTACAAGGATACTTGCAAATGTAAAACTCGCACGTTATTGAATTTAAAAAAGGGTTTGCTGCCAGAGTATAAAATCATTCACAGGCGTAAATAACTATACGCGGGTTCTCATTTTAATACTAGAGATCTCAGAGCAGAATTCAGCATAAGATTTATAACCCTGGTCAGTTTTATTCTTTCGCGTTGCATGATTAATATCACGGAAACCAGTTATTAACGCAATCATACTATTCTATATTGATACTTAAAATGACAACTCCCGCATTAGGAATAATTCCTGTGTCGCGGGGGACTTTACGAACATTCAGACAACAGACACTGTACGGTGAACCCGTACATTACTACTTGTATGTAGTTTTAAGCAACTAAGCATTACTGCATTCGGTCGTTTACACCGACCTAAATTTTATATTACTTATAATAAATCAGTGATTATACAGCATTTATCACGGAAGGTATAATTTATCATCTTCGTCTCTATCATTAATTCATCATACAATAATTTTTTAAGTGAAAATTTCTTTAGGCGCGTTGAGCACTTTTTGGGTGAACAAAAATCATGGAACTCGCGTCATCGGCACCGGACGCTTTCCATGAGCTATATGTATACTGTGTATATATGTGTACTTTTTGGGTGAACAAAAAGCGTGAAACTCGCGTCATCGTCACCGCATGCTAGTTACTTAGTTTTCACTTCTATCGGCAGTCCCCAACGACTGCCCCGCATATTTTTTATCATAAATGTAAGACCCGCAGTCTACATTTCGTATATAATATATGTACGGTGAACCCGTACAGACACAAAGGATACCCAGAGTCAGAACAACAATTTGTGGATCACACAAATTTTTGCCTCATGTGGGTATCGAACCCACAACACTCGACGCGGCGGCAGTGGCAAGGCGACCACATAAACCACGACGCCATCCGTGACGTCATGCGTGACGTCATGCTCAGTATTTACATACCTTTTTGAAAGGCTTGACGTTTGGCCCAAGTTGCATTGGCCGTGGTCACAAGCAGACTGGCGCGGCAATGTCAGACTTCCGTTGGTGAAGCAGATGTTTCTAAAAGGTGGATGGACTATGAAAATCTTTTGCTATTCCCATCACACGGTGCATCCTCTGATGTTTTGAAATTATATGCGTATTAAATAGTTATGTTAAACATTATGAGAAAGCTATAAGAGTTTATTACATATACCACGTGCGAGGCAGCTGTTATAAATATTATTAATAATAATAATAATATATCGACTTACCGATAAGAATACTCAGAGCAGACGCCGTTTTCCATCCAAAGTTGCCATTATACCGGTCCATCAAACACCCATACCCATAGCCATATATTAGAATCCATACGTAGCAATAGTCCTACGCCTGCTGCGGCTAGTGCAGCCGTAGGTGTTCCATCTTACCTTAGAAGATTAAAACTCTCGAAGGGCCTCATCACGTTGGACTTATGTCTCCGTGTTATCCTCCCAAAGGGGGAGGTATTTTCCTAATATAATATGTTAGAATATCCCTGTGAAACATAATAATAATATCAGCCCTGTATTAAACTGTCCCACTACTGGGCAAAGGCCTATTCTCAGTGTGACAAGGGTTAGGCCATAGTCCACTACGCTGGCCCAATGCGGGTTGGCAGACTTCACACAGCTTCGAAAACATAGAAAACTCTAAGACATGTAGGTTTACTCACGATGTTTTCCTTCACCGTTAATGCAAGCGATAATTGACTATTTAATATGCACATAATTTCGAAAAGTCAGAATGGTGCGCCTTGAGATCGAACTCGAGACCTCTGCGTGGTAATCCAACGGGGGAGTGTGAGACCCACTAGACTGTCGCTGCTAATAAATATGTAAATATTAAACTAAAATATAATATCCAAAAAATATTGTCTCTACACGAAGCCACCTTATTTATATCGGCGTAGCAACGGGAGCGAATGAGTGACGCTGATTCAATTCATCTTAATTACTTTGTCCGTACTTTATATCGAAGACAGGAGCAGGCGGCGCAACCTGTATTAAATTGTCGCCATATCTTAGTGCAATGAGTACGCCTGCTCTCGCGAAATAGGTCAGGCGTGGCACTATGCGATATTTACACAAACATATTCAGGCCATTTTCTACCTCTATTAGTCACATTGCTTGTATGTATACATAAGTTTAAGAGACGAATTATTTTATTATAACTTAGAAGAACTGCCTCGCTGGTGCAGCGGTTGTAAATGCGATTGGTGTGCGTAATATTTCGGGTGCGATTCCCCGGTTAGGCAGTGTATTGCATTCCGATCAAGGAAGTTTTATTAGTGGCATGGTGTCTGAAAGTATGATAGATAACAACAGAGTCGTCCTCTATTATATGGGACCTACAACCATAAAGGAGTCTGCCCACTACACCGTTTCATACCATGACCGTGCTAGAAACGTGTCAGACACGAAAAGCAACACGATACGCCCTGCTATAGGAACTGCTGGTCGGTGATAGAACGGTCTAGTGGGCATAGTCTTATACATTTCCTTACAAAGAATATTTTTTTGCCTGACACGTTCCTAGCACGGTCATGAGACGGGGTAGTGGGCAGACTCCTTAACTCGCTACTACTTTCTATTTGTTGCAATCCTAGCATATCTCTCTTGCTTCATTCACTTACGTTTAAAAATTGCTTAAGCACCCTTATTCTTCGTCTTACATCTTACTTCTTTTAGCCCGAAGGAGTTTATCTATACCTTCATTTCATGTCTAGGCACTGATTCAGGTTTTGAGAATTCCTTCATAGAAAAACGCAGTAACACGTTGTCCGAACCATGTATCAAACGAGAGACACCACTACGGTACTATAAATAAAAATAAAAACGTTCAATACAATGTAAGCACGTAAACAAAGCGTTAAAGATCATCACGCAATTCTCGACCTTCTAATGTATAACGAACGCGTCTAAGCATTGTTAGCAGAAAAATATTAATCGACCGATTTAAAAACACATCAAACCCACACACAGTTACCTAACAGGTGTACTTCTTAATTTAGCTCATTATCCGATCAGTTGATTAGTTATCAAATGTTATCTATGAATAAAGTGCAGTGTACTGAATTATCGCGTTAAGTAAAGTTTGTTGTTTTATTTTTTCGATGGAAACTGAGAATTTTCAGGTGTTTTACACACAGTGGGAGAGCTCATCTAAAGTGGTTATACTCAGGTATTTATTTTTGTATGATATAACACCTTTTGCAGCCAATTTATGAGCTGATATCATGTCCTTATCATCGTTAGTTGGTTGTGTAGCTTCACGTTCGTAGTATGAACGCCGGTGCCGGATTCATTGTTCCTAATACCTATGATTCATATGTAAAAAGTGTTATTTATTTATATTAGTAGTCGCCGAATAGCCGACATTTGACCGTGATACCTAACGATTTTTCTGCATATATTTTAACTGTGACAAGTTTGACATACCTCCATGCAGGCATTATGCTTAAAAAAAGGTGCAACGATTTGTCCTCGCGTACTTATTAATATAAAGGTTTTTTAAACACGTATAATAATACTAGCTGTAAAGACGTTGTCCTGTAAAGGCGAAAAATAAAAACAAATCTAAACCATACTCGAATCCACTTGAACACACACAAAAAAAATCATTCAAATCGGTCCAGCCGTTTAGGAGGAGTTCACTGTTAACACACGTACAGAAGAATTATATACATAAAGATATGTATGTGTAAGTGTATGCGTCCTCATGCTATTGACTATTATAACTTTCTACTGATAATACTTCAAACCTGAAATGCTTTTCTCAGAATATTTTATTAAATATTCCTTTATTTATAAAATTTAGTTTTATATGGTACCACCTGGTACATAAATAAGTTGTAGGTAAAATACTGAAATTATAATTTGATGGTGATTTAAATGATAAAGAAGAAAAAGACTTGTGCCTATGAAAAGCGAATGGTTGTCCATTCGCTTTTACAATAGAAGAAGTTTGACAATACCGAACACCTCTGGATAGGGACAGCTACGACCCTGGCGTAGTCCAACTTGCAGTATTCCGCTTCGAGCACAAAATATGCGTCGACGCGTGTTTTGCTTCAGCGCGAGGCACCTTCAGGACTGTTTAGCAATGAATGAGCCATTCATGCGTTGCCAAACGGGGTGCGTGGCAGGTCCCTCTCTTCCCAATAATTTTATTATGCGAAATTTCATGATGATCGGTCACGTATAGTAGTGGCGTGGAAGCGTAACAACGTAACAAACAAATTCATATTCGCATTTATAATATTAGTAAGGATTAGGATTATAATTTATAACTTATAAGAATTGCCTCACTGGCTCAGAGGTAATGAATGCGACTGATGTGCGAAATACCTCTGGTGCGATTTTCGGTTTGAGCTTATTGTTATTGGGTTTTATTTTAGTAGATACGGCTCTCGATTGTGCGCGGTAGACGGGCCGGCCCCTAATATGTAGGGCCTAGAACTATAACTGCCGAAATGTGAGAGCTACAGATTTCCACTTAATAATAATAATCTGATTACAAACATAAACACGAACAGGTAGCCAATGTTATACACCAAAAACTGGTTCAACAATACAAACTCATAGATTCAATTACAGCGTACTACAAATGTAAACCAGCCCTCAAACCGTCCTAGAGAATACCACAACAAAAATGTATTTCGTCCGAACCATCCATTTTAATAGATCCGATATAACTTTAATAAATATGGCAACTGAAATAGAATACCTGATTGATATCTTTATACCGAACACACACATTATACAGACAACAATATCCGTAAAACTTAGTAAATATATTGATGAAATTACACACACGCATACATACACATACATGCGCACATGTACACGCACACGCACACAACAAACATACACACACAAACAAATACACAAACACACACACAAACAAATACACAAACACACACACACAGACACACACACACAGACTCACACACACGCATGCTATTTATTATTAATTTCCTTTTTGTTTACCTCATTTTGTTCTTTACCTGCCTTGTTTTTTTTATTTTGTTACGTAAAGAGCAAGGGCTCCTAACACAAGTATTTTTGTTACTTAAAAGGAGTACCTCAATGAATGTATTGTGAACAATCTCGTATTAAAATCAAATAAAAATACAATTACTCGATTATGGCATCTAGAAAAAGTTACAATCGTCATACCAAAGCAGTTACACCAGTACCTTAGAACACTAAACTTACCACCAATAACCCACTACCTCCTACAAAAGGCAGGTAATACTGAATACATGCAGACTAGTAACAAAATTCCTGCAAAGCGAACCAGATAAAACCAGATACCATTAACACATACCCACATCGCACACATTCTACTCACTGACTAAATACATACTTCTGATGTTCACTTGGCTTAGGCCCGTGACATCTTTTTCTTTTCGGCTAGCCGAGAAAATAAAAGAAAATAATTTAAAAAAATAATAATAATAATATTCTATCACATACACAATTACACACAACACCATCTAGCCCAAACTAAGCAGAGCTTGTACTATGGGTACTAGACAAATATTTTTTTGTAATTTCATACATATTATAGGTACATAGAAATACCCAGAACAAGACAAACATCCATGTTCATGCACACAAATGTTTGACTTGTGCGGGAATCGAACCCGCGACCTCAGGCGTGGCAGTCAGTTACACTAACCACTACGCCATCGAGGCCGACATATCTCCCTTGCTTCGTTCACTCTGATTATAAATGATTTATGCAAGCTTATTCTTTTTCTAATATCTTACGTATCCCTAAGCGGTAGACATCCACACTTCGCCGGCTACGGTGAAGTCTCACATCATAGGAAGCGAGTCCATTGCCCTCTACTAGACGTATGTAAATTGAGACTCTGTACTGCTACTAAGAATTCCTTTAGAGAAAACTTAGACCCAACAGTGTATCAAACCCGAGACAAGCACAGCAGTCGCAATCACAACCATTCACTTTCGTTTAAACATTGCATGCACTCTTATTCTTCGTCTTACATCTTACTTCTCTTAGCCCGAAGGAGTAGGCAGAGGTTTATTATACCTTCATTTCGCCAGACGCGGTTTGAAGTCTAAGCACCGATTCAGGTTTCGAGAATTCCTTCATAGAAAAACGCAGTAACACGTTGCCCGAACCATGCATCAAACCAGTGACAAGCACAGCAGCTATAATCACAACCACTACGGTACTATAAATAAAAATAATAACGTTCAATATAGTGTAAACACGTAAACAAAGCGATATAAGACCATCACGCAATTCTCGACCTTCCGATGTATAAAGAACTGTTACAGGGCACTCTAACTACTAAACCTGCCATCCCTAACATATATCCCTTAATCATCATTTCTCTAACTCAATGTAATAGACAGTAGCATAATCCCAGTCAGTTCAGTCCAATCCTCCACTATGCAAGGTAGTCCAAAATATCTATTGTAATTAATCGTCAAGGACAAATAAATTGTCTTTAAATTATTTTTTTTTTAAACTGCCTTCAATTTCATGTCATAACATTGGTGGCAGCGGAAAGGGATTACAAAATCCCCGGTATCCTCCGAGTATATAAAATCCGATCTACTAAAACTCGATCGCAGAGTGAGTGACATTCCAGTGAGAAAAATGAACTCTAATATTTTCTAAATCCAGTGTCGTTTCCAAGATGCTTACCATTTCCAAACAAAAATCGCGACATAAGGTGCCAATCCAGTGTCCCAGTTCCTTGCGAGTTCCAGTCGAGTTTAGAAACAGTAGTACCGTACCGCGGAGTGCAATACCCGAACTTTTATACTTAAATCAACTTCGACTTCCATATCCAGAGTGCTATTGCCGCAAGTCTCGTCCTGCTAGACAATTCTACAAGAAGCTGTATACTATGTTCCTACTGGATGTGTTCCTCTGTTCAATGTGAATTACTTCAATCACTCATACTTACCAGTGCAAATCGTATCCAGTGCAGTGCAATTGCAAATCTACTGCTTTAGTGATCCCAATTAGTAACTTTTATAAGCTAAATCAATTAACTTAATTCATTTGTCGTATGTAACTCAGACGTCGAGATAAGAATAACGCTTTAGCCTGCATAATTTTGTGTCAGGATCATAGCAAATGGAAATCCTTAGTCTCTGCCTACCTCTCTGGGAAATAGTTGTGAATCTATGTATATATGTATGTAATGCCGAAGAATTGGTGTCACATTCTCTCTCTCTATGGTCGGTTCCTCGAGTCTGAGGATCGTGATCATCGTTGGATAATCCACACTTGAATCGAACGATTTGCCTCCATCGGTTCCTGTTCATGTCACTTCTGACCACCGAGCTTAATTTGGTTGAAGATGACTGCTTTACTTGATCGGTCCACCTGGTTGGAGACCGTTTACGAGCTCTCTTGCCGTCCTTGTTCCCAACTACGATCAGCTTTTCGAGGTTCTCATCTCCTCTCCGTACTATGCGGCCGAAATATGTCAAAATGCGCTGCTGACAAATTGTGGATAGGCTTATTTTTATTCCAAGCTGCGCAAGAATCGATGCTTTGGTGCGTTTGGCAGTCCACGGTATCCGCAGCATACGCCTCCAGCACCATATCTCGAATGCATCAATTCTCTGTCTTTCTCGAGCCAATATCGCCCACGTCTGCACTCCGTACAGGAATATAGGGAATATTGAAGAGCGTATTAACCGGACTTTGGTGTTAATGGTTATTCCCTTCTTTTTCCAGATGTAATTAAGTCAGGTCATAGCGTCCCTAGCCATTCCAATACGCTTCTTTATCTCCGGTACACAACTGCCGTCGTTATAAATTTGTGCACCCAGATACAGATAATGGTCCACAACATTGACCCCTGGGATGACGTCTGTGGTGTTGGAGAGTTTTCTTGGCACGATCTACTACCATTATCTTCGTTTTGTTCCAGTTTACTGCGAGACCCATACTGTTGGTTTCGGACTCGAGTCTCTGAAACAGCTCCTGCATGTCCTCCACAGATGTAGCGAGGAGGGTCGTGTCGTCGGAATATCTGAGATTCGATATCACACATTCGGTGTCACATTATTCTTTGTTTAAATCTTACCATCCTGTTACAGCGAATATTATCAACTTATATTTATACTATCGGAAGTGATAAAGCTACAATGTCGCAGGGAAAACTCGAAAAATCTATTGCTGTGCATTCGATTTCTGATTTTTATAAAACCTCATGATGGTTCTAGGGACAAGCTTTTATTACAAATTGTTTCAATGCCTACAATCTTGCTTCTACGAATCAAAAACCTATATTGTTTAGATATATTCTAAGCCAACTTAAAGATTTTAATAACTGGTATCAATTTAAAGACTTTTTAAATACACAATTTGGCGAGCGAAAATGCTACTCTCATTTATTAACCGACCTTCAAGAGTGTCGGCAAATGAATAATGAAACGGTTACGCAGTACTCGCTTCGTTTAGAGACATCTTTATCCCAGTTGTTAACAGAAATTAATTTATCTAATACCTAGAAAATGGACCTTCCTGGCAAAACGAGTGCAATGGAGAACCCTTCACACTTCCGTCCTTGGTTAATACCTAAAGTTATCGAACAATGTTCAGCTTCGATCCCCGAAATCCTTGAACGAGGCAATAAACTCTCAGAAGAAAAGATTTTGCAACTTTTTAACAGGAAATCACGTCTCCGTCCAGTAGGATCCCCTGCTTCCATCCCCTGGGGGATTTATGTGGATACCCCGGAACCCGGAAGGTCATTTCCGAAACCAGAAAATAAATTACAAGAGTTCAGACCAAATAACGCAATCAAACCCCGAGCTTAACCGCTTTACTGCCAGTATTGTAAATATCCCGGTCACGTCATTGAGACCTGTCGAAATAGGGAATATAACAATAATTTTCGTTCGGTAATCCACAAAATACTCAAAACCAAAATAGCGCCAATTTTATGGAACAAGGTGAAGACGTTGTTGACGCAAACTCTGACTCTTTAAACTAAATCGAGATCCGCGTTGGTGTCGGACCGGCCACTGTAAACCAAAATCCAACATATACTACATCCAAAATAATAATTCTATTCCTTAAATACTAAACATTTACCAAATCCACGGTCAATGGCAACCATTACAAGGCTATGCCACGACTATTCTAGTACTACACCCTTACTAGATCGTAGAAATCAAAATAAAATATATAATTATTCTTATAAATAACTACCAAACCCAGGGTCAATGGCACCCGCTACAAGGTTGTGCCATGATGAACCTAATACTAAATCCTTACTACATCCAACGAATAAAAACATACCCGGTAGACATAGAAAGCATTCCAGAAACAATACACGATCTCAAAATTTATAATTATACAACGAATATTGCCCGTAAATTCTTACCATACATAAAGGTACTCTTACCTCCGTATCCTCAAAGCCGCTATCCTTATTAGTCGATACAGGTGCGTCATTCAGCCTTATATCAAAGTCCTGCATTGAGAAAATGCCTGAAATCACAAAATTTACTATTAAATTTAAAGGCATTGATTCCTCCGGTACTAAATCTACACTAAATCTCATATCCCTATACAATTCGATTCATTAAATCACAATTTTCATGTAGTTGAAGGAGTTGATTTACCCTATGACGGGATAATCGGCAGTGACATTATTGATTCAATGAAAGGAAATATTGATTATCCCAAACAATGCTTGTTATTGAATAACTCATAATTTAAACTTCATTTCAACGAACCAATTTGTGTAATCCCTGCTAGGTGCGAAACTAATAGAATGTAGTGTTTCGAATCCAGAAGTAAATGAAGGCTTCATATTAGATCAAAATCCGATAAAAACCTGCTTATAGCCAATTGTGTAGAGTAAGTAAAGAATAATTCTCGTCTTAATATTTCTGTAGTTAATGTGTCAGAACATCCCATCTCTTTCAATCCTGACCTAAGATTAGAAATAACACCCACCCTCACCAATTCCCTACCCCAAAATCCCAGAAAGATATAAAATCATTTTTAGGATTCGTTTCGTACTATCGTAGATTCATTTATGATTTTTCCAAGATAGCCAAACCCCTAAAAAATCTCCTTAAAAAGGATATGCCGTTTACGTGGGAACACGAACATCAACTTGTACTTATGCTATAGGCGCTATACTATCGCAGGGCGAATTAGGTAAAGATAAACCTATCGCTTATGCATCTCGCACTTTAAATAATTGTGAGTGCAATTATAATACTACCAAAAAAGAATTGCTTGCTATATTCTATTTGGATGCAAGACATTCCGTCCATTCCTACATGGGAGTAACTTCCAAATCGTAACCGACTATCGAGCCCCGAAATGGCTATTTAATCATAAAGTCCCTGGTAGTAAACTTCAAAGATGGCGGTTAAACTCGAGGAATACGAGTACGAAATAGTATACAGAAAGGGAAAATTCAATGCCGCTGACGCTCTTTCTAGATATCCACTAAACTTATAAATCCAATTCCAGGTCCTTTATGGCCGATGATAATAACCCTATATTCCCCGACACAGATGATGACGTGCGTGATTATGACGACCTTTTAGATCCAAATGCTATCCTAGTTTTTATCCTCTACTCCTCAAGACTTAGTAGAATTACCTGATGATCTTAGAGATATAGATCTTGATGACCTAGAAACCACAGAACGTCCAAATAATAATAATTCAAGCGATGACTTACCTTTAGCAAATGAACCTCAGCCGCGAACTCCTAATGTACCTTCTATTCTCGTCAACCCAGTTGACAGCCCAAACGTTAGATCTGAAACATACCGTGAATTTTTTAAAGTTTTAGTAGCAAAAACTTTCATTCTGATGTAAAGATCATAGAACACAACGAAAGCTTACTTAAAACCACTTGTCTCATTGTACCTCCCTCAGTAGATGTGGACGAATCCATCCCTTATGTAGAAAACGTAGTATCTAATTTTGCTGAAAAGCAAGCCTTTCTCGCACGGGATAGAAATCTGTATTCATCTTTAACTTACCAAGATCAAAATAAAAATTATTATTTTCTAAAAGTTAATCATTTTTATACAACTTCCGACTCAGATATCTTCGAAAGCCTAAAAGCATTAGAAATGAATTAATAGTCTGTCCAAATGAAGAAATAAAATCTTTAGCAATTACCGATTTCGACAGTGTTTGTCCATTCCATTACCAAAATCTATAATATAATTTTGTACTTATTCAATATCAATAACACTGGCATACAAAATACACATTTATCATAATAATATTCAATATCCGTCAGAAAGTGAAATTAATCAAATTCTTAGAGATAATCATGACTTACCTGTTGCTGGTCACGTAGGTTCAACTAGGATGATGTATAGTAGAATAGCCGAACGCTATTACTGGAAAGGAATACGATCAGACATACAAAATTATGTGAAATCATGTCAGCTAGCAGACTAATAAAGCGCTTTGTCAAACCAATAGAGCTCCCATGCAAATCACTAGCACCGCCAGTACAGCCTTTGAAAATATATTCCTCGATATAGTAGGTCCTCTACCAGAATCCGGCAGTGCTACACTTAAATATATCTTAACATTATAAGATGATTTAACAAAATATTCTACAGCATATCCTATTAGAAGTACGACGGCAGAAGAAACTAGTGAATGTCTTATTCATTTTATATCCGTATTCGGTATTCCAAAGTACATAGTCACGGACCAAGGAAACTAATTTCACGGCTGAATTATTTAAACAAACATGTTCTTTTTTTTAAATCAAACAAATTTGGTTAACCTATTACCATCCCCAGACACAAGGGGCCTTAGAGAGGAGCCACTCCACTTTAAAGGAGTACCTTAAGATCTATACAGATCAAAATGCCGAGACTTGGTTGAAATACGTATACACTGCTATGTTAGCTTACAATACTAATGTACACTGTACAACAAATTTTACGCCGCATGAGCTTGTTTTTGGGAAAAAACCATACCTACCAAATTATATCTATGAGAACAGTGTTGATGTAACCTATCTTGAATATATAAGAATTCTTCGACAAAGACTTCAGTATTTACAGCAAAAGCTGATTGAAAATATTCAAATATCGAGAGAAAGATCAAAAAACTATTATGATAATCATACGCGTCCTGTTAGTTATAAAATAGGTAACTATGTATATTTCAAAAAGCATTTAAGTATGGGCAAAGCATTATCTCCTATCTGGAAAGGCCCATTGAAAATCGTAAATATACATGGCATTAATAACGCATCCTTACTAATCAATAGAAAATACGTCAAACACCACTTTGACGAATTAAAATTAGCACATCCAGCCCCTAGATCGGTATAATTTTAATTAAGTAGCCTAAGTATAACTACTCTATAATCTTTTACAGCACCATTGTTCAGAGCTGCCGGTTATTATACGTCCAGTAGAAAATGGTCCTGGAATTTATTTCGACCCGGTTGGTTCTGT
The DNA here is from genome assembly GCA_963675205.1 of Catocala nupta. Lineage (NCBI taxonomy): Eukaryota > Metazoa > Arthropoda > Insecta > Lepidoptera > Erebidae > Catocala > Catocala nupta. Next base: position 28,880,301 of record OY776093.1, read on the forward strand.
GAAAATAATCAATGTGTAGTAATACCTGTAGATATATCATTTATTAGCCCTCCTTTAAGTAATATAAACGAGAATCTATATTCAATTAATAATAATAGTCAAAGTAATGCCTTCGAAAATTAAGAATGTAACCAAATTATTCAACCACTTCAAACAAGATATACTGATTCAGCTTCTTATCTAATAATCTAAGAAAACATAACTAAAATATCTGAAACTATTAAATTTAAGATAATGGAAATTGTAACTACATATATTAGAAAATAGTATACTTACCCTATCTTTTAATTTAGAAGATATATGTAATGGCTATAATGTTTAGTAAAAATAATGTATTATACTTTATACCCCGCTATATGTTCTCCTGAAGAATTCTATAACGATTTAGTTAATAACTTCCGATTATTACCTAGCTCTAATAACTTATTTATTGTGTTAAATTTAGATAATATTCATGTACTTATGCAAATGTTTAAAATAAGTTCATACTATTCTGAGAATAAGATAATTTTTGTAATTAAAATCTCATTAGTTATATATAGAATTTAATCTTACCAACACCACAGTATAAAAATAGTTATGTAATCTTTTGCCCCGCTACGTCACACATTGATTTCTCGAGAGACAAAAATCAATATTGTCTTATTAATAATCTTAAGGAATGTCAATCAATGAATCACTAGTATATTTGTGATAAAATAAATATTCTAGTGTTGCTCAACCCACATGTGAAAGTGAGATAGTTTCTAAAACTTTGGTTGCTTATCCTAAAGAAAGTGAAACGAAATATGTTAAAGGTAGCATTGAAATTTGGCAAGAATTGTATGATAGTAGTAAATATTATATGTATTTGTAATGTCAACGGTAAGTAAATTCACCCTAGATTGTTTAAATGATCATGTGTATGAAACTAATATAATTGGAACAGGAATAATCGAAATTCCACATGATTGTATCGGCTATTGCAAAAACATACATATATCATCAAAACAAAATATAAACATAAATGTAACACACATAAATTTAGATTATGATACGATTTAACCTAATATAATTATACCAAAACTTTCGGACTTTAAATGTTCTGAAGTAAACATTAAACATACGAGTTTTAAACATTTAATGAATTATAAAGAAATTTTGATATACTTAAGCAAAAGTTCGAGAAAATCATTGAACAACCAATTATCAAAACTTATGACCAATACTATTTCCCATTTATAGCATATATTATGTAATTTTAGTTTGTATCTCTGTTTTATGTTATAAATTGTATAAATATTATTATGTAAACCGTTGCACTTCCTCATCTCAATCACTAAACATCACCTCCCCTCATTCTCCTACTGAAATTGAACGTACCACTGCCGAAGAACTTCCTCGGCTTTACATCGCAACATAAACTTCACTTTAGGGTGTAAGTTTAATCCTAAACGGGGGGCTGTTACAGGGCACTCTAACTACTGAACCTGCCATCCCTAACATATAAATCCCTAACTTATCATTGCTCTAACTCAATGCAATAGACAGTAGCATAATCCCAGTCAGTTCAGTCCGGTCCTCCACTGTGCACGGTAGTCCAAAATATCTATTGTAATTAATCGTTAAGGACAAATAAATAGTCTTTAAAACTTCCAAATTTTATTTTGTTTAAATCGGCTTTCAAGTTCGAGTCATAATAGAACGCGTACAAGCATTGTTAGCAGAAAAATATTAATCGGCTGATTTAAAAACATTAAACCCACACACAGTTACCTGACAGATGTATTTCTTAATTTAACTCATTATCCGATCAGTTGATTATTTATCAAATATTAACTATGAATAAAGTGCAGTGTACTATTATTTATCAAATATTAACTATGAATAAAGTGCAGTGTACTGAATTATCGCGTTAAGTAAAGTTTGTTGTTTCATTTTTTCGATGGCAACTGAGAATTTTCAGTTAGTTTACACACAGTGGGACAGTTCATCTAAAACAGTTATAGTCAGGTATTTATTTTTTATGATATAACATCTTTTTGGGCTTATTTATGGACTGTTATCAGGAACTTATCATCGTTAATTGGTTGTGTAGCTTCACGTTCGTAGTAGGAACGCCAGTGCCGGATTCAATGTTCCTAATACCTATGATTCATATGTAAAAAGTGTTATTTATTTATACTAGTGGTTGCCGAAATTTGACTGTTTATCATTCTATTACGATTTTACTCCATACAGACTTAAACTATGACAAATTTTACACTTCTTCGTGCGTGCTGTATGCCTAAAATGTGATGCGAAGTTTTTTCGTCTCGTCTTCTTCTCCCTAGCCTTTATTATTCCCAAGTTCCCTGGTTTAACCGGATTTGACTGGATATCAGTTTTTACACGGAGCGGCTGCCACCTGACCTTCGCAACCCGAAGACTAACGATACCTTTAGGCTAAACCAGTGTCAGGATATTATAGGGCACTGACTTCCCAATCACGACTGTCATAGATATTCATGGCAGCCGGGACCGACGGCTTAACGTGCTCTCCGAGGCACGGAGCAGGCGATTACTGTCACACTCACATACTGCATCACAGAAATATTTCGCCCGTGTAGAGATCTAACCAGAATATCAGGACTACTTAGACCTTTACGACATCCGTGCATAATTTGAAGTATTTTCTATAACCTCTCTAAGCTTAACGCTTGTGTTACTAAGCACAATGATTCTCTTGTGTAGTGCAATAGGTAGGAATCGAATCCACAGCCTCTCGGTCGCAAGCAATAGTAACAAACATGTGACCATCCTAACAAACATTCACAATTTTTAATTCTTAGTAGAATCATTTACCAACGTAAATAATCCTACTAATAATAATACATAAATTGTAAATACGAATGTATTTCCCCTTATATACCTAAGTGTTGAGGTCTATCTCTTATATACTCTGATATAATGTTTACATAACAAGTTACCCAGACTAATTACCATTTAACCTGACCCCGATGGCCCCAACTTGTGGGGCCTCGATAACCTAAGACCTTAGAGCAGTATTTTAATTTTCAATAAAACAGTGGAATTTGTTGTTTTAAAAACGTTTTGTTGAGATGAGTTCATAAATGTGGACATAGCATAATGGGTTTTGTACACAATGCAGGTAATATGGCAGTTATTAATAATGTTCTTAATCTGACGGCAGATGGCGTAGTGGTCTAAGTGGCAGACTCACTGTTGCCAATGTGCCAAGTGTTGTGGGTCCGAATTCCACACGGAATAAAACTTTGTGTGATCCACAAATGGTTGTTCCGAGTCTGGATGTTCTATGTGTCCGTTGTTTGGATGTTTGTAAAGTCCACAGATATTATTCATACTGTGGGAGAAGCCTTTAAAAAAGAAACTTATTTAAATAATATTCGAATAATATTAACGGCAACATTGCGTCAAGCTCACGGATTGATTAATTTACGCGATTGCCAACGATGGCTCTGCCGAAACTATTATAACAAAGTGAAATCATTAACTAATGTTTGCTCAAGTGTAGGTTGCTCTATAATTTAAAATTATTACTCTAAATCCAATTGGGAGCTTCAAGGTGATGAATATTGAACAAGATTAAAGCAGCGCATTCTCTGTGACTGATCACAACACACCCTGCCGGGTAGTGTCTTCGGAAATAGATGGAGATTAAATTAATTTATTGATGACAGGCGTCTTTGTCCCAATTGGTAAATGAATAAAATATGTCTTGAAAGGCTTGTATTTTTAATGTTACTTATACAAGCGATTTTTACATATCCTGTGTTTTTTTTATCTAAATGTACATGAGATGTCCATGTCCATGTCCGAGAGGTTTTCATAAAAATATAATACTTAATATAATATTTAGGGTGGACATCTTTTTATTAGAGCGTATTTGATACGCACATTATTTCGAAAAGTCAAAATATTCATGGGATTTAATTAGAATCCTCTGCGTAGCAGTCCTACGTCATATATATTAATACGCTCGTAATTTCAAAATGTCGAAATAATCATGGAATAGTCTCCCTGGCAGTCCAACGGTTTTCCCACTCCCAACTTTATCGCTGATACTGTCATCTGTTCATCTGTTAAAATTACTCACGTTAATATGACGCATGTTCTATTCAAATTTTCGCAAATGAAATCAATGAGTATGGACTGCATACGCTTATGTTGGGAAGCTATCTGCCAGCTAACTATCCGTATTCATCCAATCTAACGCTTATCGACGGTTTCAGCAACTTCCTTATGTATCAATCAAACGATAGCCGTGAGTTTCTTGCCCGTTCTTCTCATTGGTCCAACTCCCTTGCTTTGCTGAACGTGGCACCAGTGAAATGTAAATTCATACTATTGTTTAGTTAGTGTAACCTTAACGTTCATAAGTGTTACTTTGTGATCTAAATGAATAAAGAGATTTTGATATCAAACTTTTACTACAGAACTAACGTATTTATGAGACAAAGGACGCCTATTTATATCTCGTCTGATCGTAAACTAGGTAAACAATTACACTTAGACAAACAAAACAGTGCCGACTGATAACAAAGTATCGTACAAATTGCTGATTAGTTCAGACAGTAACCTTACAACTAAATTAAGTGAAGCACTATATAAAAAACAATTATGTATTAACTCTTACAAGCATACAGACTTGACACGGTGGATTTTATTTTACTCTAATTGACCTATTACTTATGCCTTCCCTAAATACAGATTTGGTTTTGGTGTAAGGATGGGTGTCTGACTGCGAGACAAAAGATTCCAGGTTTGTATCCTGGCAGGGTCACCATGTAAGCACAGGTGTTTAAGGAAAGAATATGATATGATGCGTTGCAAGTCCAAATTATTATGCATGAATAAATGCAGCTACATGAAATGATATACTTACAAACTAAATAGAGTTCATAGGTTACACTATTACACCACATTGCTTATTAAAAGATTATTGTCGCACTAGTAATAATCGCTGTGTCGGCGACTTTACAAACAATTGACACACACCCAGACTCAAAACTTGTATTGTGGATCACACAAGATTTTACGCTTTATAGCTCAACACTCGGCTAAATCATATCTAATCGGATGCTCGTAATAATTTAAATGAATATTTGAGATCCTAATTTCCTAACTAATATAATAAATGCGAATGCGTGTTTGTTTGTTACGTTTTCACGCCTTAACTACTCGACCGATCGTCATGCAATGTCATACACGTTGTCAGGAGTACAGAAAAGGACATACACGTTTTATTCAGAGAAAAGTACTATTCCAGGGGTAATGTAGTAATTTATTGATAAAATAAATCTAAATTAATATGGCGAGCAAAATTTTGCCAAGTACACACAGCGACACATCAACCAGGACTGTTTGGACTTTGAACTATTAGAAGTTGAACGCTGCGAATCGTGCGAGCGAGTGCGTTATATTTTTGTTATTTTTGTCTCATTCACGCTGAACGGGAAGCAGCGCTCTATCCTTACCATTGCATCGACACAACTATGTACTGTCCCTTTCCGACAATTCTTTATTTTGTATGTAGCGTAGTTATGCGTATATAGGGTGTCTAACTTGATGTGTAACCGTGTGTGCCTATATTTGGCAAAATTTTACACATTACATGGGAATATTTGTTTATGACAAAGTCTCAAAGAAGAAACTAAAAGGCAGGGTATAGTGTTTTAGGTAAACATGATTTGATTTTACCAATTTGTTTATTCAAGAAAGTTTGACCTTTGTAATAAATACCAAATTCACGAACTCCAAACACATTTTAAACCGTTATATAAATGTAATTTCCACGGTATTTAATGAATTGTTTCTGCAAATAAGGTGCTGCAAGCGTTACACCACGTTTAAGCTTTCAGAATGATTATTCTTCGTTCGTTTCAGTCGGTAGCCTCTCACTGCAGAACAAAAACATCCTCCAAGACTACACTCTGCCCACTTACCTCTGTATATTCCTTAACGAGGTCAGACATCGTCTAAATTTGTATGTCACTAGATTTGGCTCGTGGCTCCGCTCGCGTATGTAAGTAAGTTAGGTTATGTTAATAACTGCTTTTTTTAAATAAAGTATAGCCTATGTTTCTCGATGATAATAAAGCTTCCTAATGGAAAAAGATTTTGTAAAATCTGTTACGTAGTTTTTGAGTTAACCCTTTAAAACAAACAAAAAATCAAATCTTTCCTCTTTATAATATTAGTAGATATAGACTAGATTTTGCCCATGGCTTCACTCGCGTAAATGTAAGGTGAGGTTTGTAACAGTATTTTTTTCTGAATGAAAGGTAGGGTACCTTTCATTCAGAATCATAGATGTCCTATTCTGTACCCCCGATAACGTGTATGCAAAATTTTATTTTGATCGATTGAGTAGTTATGGCTTGAAAGCATAACAAACAAACAGATTCACATTCGCATTTATAATATTAGTTAGGTTGTTAGAGGGTTAAATCATATATTTTGGTGAATAACAAATTGGGGCCACGTGATTGCCACGAAATAGCATCTGGATAAAAATATCTTTAAGCAATCTTATGTGTCAATCAAGGACATTGTCTATCTGTACGCAAAGTTTCACCCAAATACGTTTTAGTGCCCAACTTCCTTCACAAACTTTTACATCCTTACTAATATTATAAATGTAAAAGTTTGAGAGGATGTACGAATGTATGGATGTTTGTTACTCTTTCACGCAGAAACTGCTGGACCGATTGCGATGAAACTTGGTATGTAGATAGTCTCCAGCTATCTGGATTCACATATAGGCTTTTTATCCCGATATTCCCACGGGAACGGGACTTACGCGGGTGAAACCGTGGGAAAAAACTAGTTTATAATATTTCTATCAGACTGTGCTAGTTTACTATCGTATTGAATACTAGATTTTGATGTAGGTTTAGGTTATGTAAGTAACAGTACTTTTTCCTGAATAAAAAGTATCTTATGTCCTTTTCTGTTTCGCCTGACAACGTGTATGCGAAATTGCATGATGATCTGTTTAGTAGTCAAGGCGTAAAAACATAACAAACAAACGCACTTCCGCATTTAAAATATTAGTTAGGATTAGGGTAGGAAATGAATATTTTCTCAACCGAATACACATATAACTTTAGAATACTGTTCATATCCATTATAACAGTACAAGTAATTGTTGTTCGTATACCAAATGCTTGGTTTGTTCCTATCAGAAAACTACGTAATTAACGCTTTTTAAATAGACTACGATGGCAATATACCAGTGGTCGGCAACCCTTGGCCCTCGAGCCGCATGCAGCTCGCGTGTCTCCTCTTTGCGACCTGCAACTGTTTTGTAAATAAGGTCTTATCATATAGAATTATTTTAATATCGTGCCAAAACTTAAATCAACTCCATCCGCGAAAGCCGGCATCTCGACATTTGTGGTTGTTTTTTTGTTTGCATTTTAACATAACCGGTAAAGATACACACAGTTATGAACATGTGCGGCCCGCCTCTATTTAGTTTTGTCACTATGTGGCCCGTGCCTGATAAAAGGTTTCCGACCACTACAATATACTATTTCTAAAGCCGAGTGATATTAGTGTTCGTTTTAAATCGAACTGTTCGTAGCATTTTAATTTCAGTAAGTGGGAACTGTCCCATTGCCGTTAGGTACGCCACTCTTTGAGTGCATGGACCAGAATATATATATATATATATATATATATATATATATATATATATATATATATATATATATATATATATATAGGAATGCATGCATTCTATATACCTATTTAGACTCATACATTTTCACTAAGAGGCTGGCCTTTGAACAAATATGAATCTAAGCCTAAGCCTAAGACTCATACTTCAGGCACTTTTTCTATACAACTAAGGTGGCAAACAAGCATACCGCCCACTTGATGGTAATTATCTTATCTTATCTTATCTTATCTTGTATGTGGGGGCCAGTCAGTATAGACCGGCGACAGTTCGACCCAGTGGGATCTTTTGTGTCGACTTCCCCAATAACGACTGCCATAGATGTTCATGGCAGCCGGGACCGACAATTAAGTGGTAATTAAGTGGTCACCGTAGCCTATGGACGCCTGCAATACCAGAGGCATCACTTGTGCATTGCCGACCCTTTAGGAAAAAAAAAAAGGAAGTGGGAAGGAGAAGGAGTGCGAAGGGGGAAAGAGGGTGATTGGGCCCCCGGCATTCTCACTCAACAGACGAAACACAACAGTATAAACACTGCTATATCACGTCGATATTCTGTTAGAGAGTAGTCCTTCCCCGGTCAAGCCGGCCTATTCATGCTGAAATCAGCGAGGCTCTACTACTCACAGTGCCGGCATTGTCTTTAATTAATGAACAGGTATGAGTCTAGCCTCCTCAAGCCTAGTAGCCTCTATCCATACAGAGGCTACGGGTTTCGAATTGCCGCTATTCTAGCATTTTCCTCTTGTTTCATCTTGCATTATTGCTTTTTTGTCGAATTAAGACTCTCTTAACCTTTCTACAGAATGTAATTTTCTTTCATTATTGAAAAAAAGACTTTACAATCATACAAGCAACAGACTCCGATCAAATATTTGGGCAACATACAATTTTTTACCGTGTGGGGGTCGAAGTCACAACATTTTCCGCAGTGACAATGGCAAGACGACCACAGAAACTATTACGCCTTCCGAGCGGTCAATAATGTCGCCGACATTTTTCTTTGTTTTTAAGGATTTTTACACTAACTAATGCCAAAAACAAAAATTTTACGCTTTTTATCTAAGAATGTACAATTGAAATAATATACTATAAATCAGGTTATTGGAAACATAATAAACAAATTTTAATCATATGGAATTTGATCACCCAGGTGATTTGTTGGTCGGTGATTTTAGGACACAAAAATGTGAAATTTGATTACCCAGGTGATATCACCTGAGTGACCAAAGTGGAATAATCCGTTTTTAAAGACAACTCCCGCACTAGAAATTTATTCTTGTGTTGCGAGGGACTTTATAAACATACATACAACGGACACAAAGAATACCCAGACACGGAACAATTCTTTGTGCATCACACAAATGTTTGTATCGTATGGGGATAGAACCCACAACACTCAGTGCAGAAGCAAGTAGCGAGTCGACCACTTAATCCACTACGCCATCCGAGCGATCAATGACGTCGTCAACATTCTGTCTAACTCAAGGAAACCTCTATTTACACTATCCCTTCTTTTAAACAGATATTTTAATTTATATCATTGAACAAACATGGTGATGGCCGATAAACATTGCCACTATTAATTTACTTAAAACCATTGACTTAAATAAAATACTTAGACTTATACGTATAATTACTGTTTACTTCTATTAAGGCGTGTGCTGAGAACTACGGAGTGTAGAGCGAGATATAACAATACAGGTTCTTCGGCAAAAGACAGAGATAACAAAACACTAACGAACACCAGCATTAACGCGGATAAGGATAGTCGTTCCTAACTTCTTTAACCGAAACGCAATCGTTTTCACACCTCATAAACATTTTTATCTTAAGATGGTAGCAGACAGGCAGTTAGCCTGCCTGCAAGCCATTATTGTACCATAATTATAATCACTTGCAAAACCAGTGGCATTACAAGCAGTGAACATAAATAAAACATGGAAAATCAAAGCTTACTCAACTCTTCTAATCAGAAATGCATGTTACTGTTAAAGGTGTAAAATATCTATTAGCGGTTTACTTACAGTCAATGTCAAGAACCCATTTATATAATTGTACGTTACTATAGCGACACGGCTTACTTTTATTAAGCTCCGACTACTTTGTATAAATTCCGTGGCGACGTTTTTAATGGTGTAAATACTTCCATTGTGACATAGTGCTGGTTGGTAACGTTTTAGGGACGTGCTGGACTAGGGAAGTTTAAGTAGCGGAGATAATTTAAACAATATACTTCGCAATTAGAAGATCAGTCATGCGATTTTTTTTACAAATAGGTAACAGGGCGTGTTTATAGATAAGTAAGGCTTCGGTACGTTGGCCGGCGGAAGAGCACAGTGGGCCACTTAACTTTGATACGGGGCGGCCGGCAGAGGAGACGCGATCCAGAGCATGGCCGCGCTTATATTTGCCACAGCTGGAGAGGGGACGCCGAAGAAGGGGCGCCACGAGCACAGCTGCGGAGACACGACCGGTCCGCGTGACACCATATTTGTCACAAGCGCGTAGTAATAGAAGAATAAAACTTGGGCTGAACATAAAAAAGAAAAGATAGATACGCAAGCAGAGCCAGATTGAGGCAGGTCTTAGGATCGAGCAAGATCAATTACAGCGCTCAATTACTTTGCTTCTAATATTTTTCAACCACCATTGCATTATTAGGTCTGGGCACCTGGAGCAGTCGCTCCGTTGGCCTTATGGTAGAGCCGGCATTGTACGCAAGCCTCCAAACGCAGTAACAGTGCAACACCACTCATACACAGATTGCCTCCAAGATAGTAGTACTTTTTTCTGGCAAACTCACTTATTCATCGTCACTTAAATCATTAGCAACGTTGAGCTATTCTATTCAAAAAACTTCTTGCGTATCAAAACCGCTTTCCGCTCCGCCTATCTAACATCCGCAATATAATACTATCTTTTAGCTAACTGTGTGTTTTTGAATTACTTTTATTGTGATGACGTAAACAGCCGCTGGTACAGTGAATGCCACTGTCAAATGTCGCAAGTGGTAGGTTTTTTCACCGTTAACCATCGAACCGTGAATGTTTAGCCGCTAGTTAATGCATTTTACTCGATCAGTTTGTTTTGTGTACTAGGTACTTTGTAAATTACAATGTTTTTAAAGTGAACAGTGTTACAGGAAAATGTGAGTGCTCATGTTTTGTTGTTTTTATTGTTTATTGGATTGCAGTGTTGAGGTTCTGTGATTAGATCTAAAGTGATCAGCAGTTTTGGTATTTGAGTCCTGTTTTTGTGGCGTAATATATATCTTATATCAATATATCTTATGAGTCTGGTTTCTGCTACACGTTTCTCGTTAAACTATTGGTTACCTACTTATATTGTACTTATTTTGCCCTCAGCTTCGGTCATAATAATATCCCATATGACATAACGCTGTGAAAGTAACTAACGTTAACTAATCTGGCTGTATCAATGTCAGGTAATCCACGGACTTTTCTAATGGCGTATGCGGCTGAACTAAGTTTCGCTGAGAGATAGTTATATATTTTTACTGTAGTAAACTTTAAGAATTTAAATTAAAGTTCTAGAATGTTCTGAATTCTTCATTTAATAGATTCTTTAAAAACATGAACGAACGAGTGAACGTGAATGTTCGGCAATTTCAACAATTAATCCAATCTAACCAAACTCCCGCACCTTTTATATTGATGCCTACAGAATAACTAATAGGTTGGCTTTTTGGCTTATTAGATAGAAATGGAATTGCCGCAATTGTTATGTTAAATATCCATTTGGCTTTAGCCAAATAAATGAAAGACATTTATTATTAACTTTGAGCTCAAATGATTATTCGTATAGATTAAATGATTTTAAATGTTCTGGTGGCTTCTTCCTGTGGCAATAATATGTGTGATTCACATATAACATCTATTAATGTTTGTGTGTTCTTAGATAGATTAAATAATATTTATTACGACATTGAACATGTTGTATCAACGTTTACCAAGTCTCCATTGACACCATGATTATGCTAGCTGATAATTAGGCCGCCATGACGGGCATTCGTATATGTTTTTTAAATTCATATATATAGGTACCTACGTATTTACTTTTTAACTTGTAGAATGTTATATCTTCATCAATGTGCCAACAAGACAGAAATAATACACGCACGGTTTCTCAGTATAAGAAGGTTTAGGCCATGGTCCAGCATGCCTCGGCGGGGCCGCGATTTGTACGTGAGAACAATTTGTGCGGCCCTGCCCGGGCTCCTCTGGTAACGTCGAGGAACACCCTGGTTGGATTAATCGGTAGGACCGGGACGTCGTCTTTTTCTCCGGATGAGTCCGACATAACCTCTTCGCCATCCCGCGTCAATGCATTCCACCACGTAAAAAAATTTCGCCTCACACGCTGGCCCAATCTGTCTGTCTACAGAATTAGGTGTACCAACCATATAATAGTTTAGATAGATTACATAACAAATTACATGGTACCTATATCAGTGAACTCATTCTATTGATTAATCAATAATATGTGGTTTTATCTATACGTATTTATGAGGCGCTGTTTCAAATTCATAAAACCAGTTCTCGTTATCAATTAACTGACATTAGCTCTACGAACGGATGATACAGATAAGTATTATGAATACGAGATACCATTATAATAAACAAATACATTGTTTATTACGTAGGTACATATTAATTCATACATAGATTAACGGTTGTATATCCTTGGAAAGCTAGGTAGTTAATTAAATTATGTAGCAAGACCAATTGAAGAAAAGAAGAAGAAGTAAGAAAGAAGAAGTAGGAAAAACCATTTGTGGATTATACAAATTTTAGCCGTGTGCAATTAGCACCCACATCGTGCGGTATAATGGCAGTGTCCAGACGATCGCTTAGACAACTACACCATACATGCAGTAATTTTTTTTAATGTTAGATTTTAATTTTACCTTGTAGTGAGCAAGCCAATGACAGTCTACCGATTACATTTCCAAACACCGTGCTAATACTGAGCATTATCTAAAAAAGCCGTCAATAATGCTTTAGGTACCGAACTTGGAACCGAACCCGGGTCCAACTAATAAAAAACGAAAATACTGATTAATTACATGTTGTATACGCGTTTTCGTTATGAGCAAACCTGGGATTGGTTTTTGAAAGGTTTTTTAATGGAAATACTCAGCATCAACACGTGTTCTGATAATGCGCTTTGTACCTAGACAGCTATAGGCTCGCTCACTTTTAACATAAGACCTAAGATATAGCTGGCAAAACATGCATGCAACACCTCTGACTACACCTTCGAAAATATAAAGACCTTTGTATCCGATCTTTGTAGACTTCATTCAAGTAGGTATTTAAAGAGTATAGGTAGTAAAGGTTGTATCTATAGATAACCGATACGGACTGCCTCTGTGATACAGCGATAGTGATTACGAATTACGACTGTTGTGCATAAGGTCTCGGGTTAGGTACCCGGAACGGACAAAGAGTTCGAGTTTCTATAAAAAAAAAATAGTTGCGTCACGGAGTCTGGAGATAGCTCCAGGCTAGCTAGCTTTTTATTACATAAGACCGGAAGATTCTAACCTAACGACAGATGGCAAAAAATTTAATTATAATAAATCTCTGCCTACCCCTTATTGTGATGTAGGCCTTGGGATTAAGGTGGGAGACTATGTATGCATAAACGATGTTAAAAATGTGTTTGTTTATCATTCAGATGTTATCTTCACTAAGATATTCCTTTGTCTCAATTCTATTTACCTTTGGTATACATAATGAAATACTGATAACGAACTAATTAGTAGGTTAAAAAAGATACTTGTTACCTACGTTATCTGTATGTTTGTGTGTGTTGTTATCGAAATTAATATGTATATCGTTTGTATGTAATGTTAGAATATTGTTCTATTATGCAATATTTTTTTCTTAGAGAAAGGACAACTTCTGCACTTGGAATTTCCCCGCGGCACAGGAATTAGCCTGTGCCGCGCCGTGGGGAATTTATAAAAGTATAGTAAGATTTTACTAAGAATCTCTCTCTCTCTCTCTCTCAAAGACTCAAAACAACTACTTATATTTTATGGATCACACAAATTTTTGTACCTTGTAGGGTTCGAACCGAGAACATTAAATTATAAGACTCACGCACACTTGTAAAATGAGTAGGTATTATATTATATTACCCGACGCAGCAGCACTTACAAATTCACTCTATGCTGGATGCATTTTACAAGTGTGCGTGAATAGCTAAATGTATCTGAGCAAATCTTATGATTTCATGTCAAGAGCTTATAGCCCTTGAAATAAAATCATCCGTTTAGATGCATGCGATGCAAGCGTCTGTGTTCCATTCCACCTTTAATTAAAATTCTCTAAGGGCCTCTTCACGTTGGACCCATGTCACCGTGTAAACCTCCCAAAGGGTAACTCCCAGGTATTTTTGTAATATAATAAATATGTTAGAAAATACCTGTGATAAGAGAAACATAATAATAATAATAATGTCCTCCTGACCGAATTTCGGTCACGGCCGGACAAGCTTAACGGAGACTGGCCATCGGCGCAGGAGATATTATAGTGCACAAGTGTGTGCGCAAACACAAGTGCACTGTCTGTTCCCTAATTCTCATGATCCGATGGGACAACTAATCCGACACGACCGGAGAGAGATCAGGCGCAGGACCAACGGCTTTACGAGGCACGGGGGTGTCTAACACCGCCAACTTCCTAACTCCGGGCTCGTATTGAGATTTCTTAACAGATAAACCCAATAAGTAACTTTTTGTTGACCCGACCCGGGATTCGTACTCGCGACCTCATGCACAGCAGACATATTAAAAATTTAACAAGAGGTTGCACAATTCAAACCTCCTTGCGTCTCAAATGCATCTTTCGATTCCACGCTGTCTGATCTGAAATAGTCAGTGAAGGTCACCATCACAATTGTTGTTATTACGAAACTGGCACGATCTTTATATTGACGGCCGTCGTCCGCAATACTATAAAGCTTATTACGTCCAACTTAAAGTAGGTAGCTAGGATTGAAAGAGATTTTTTGTGGTTTGACAAAGGTAGAAACCATTGAACCGTTTCGTTCGTGACTGGCTTTGTACAGATTTTTTATTTAAATACATAGGTATTCACCCGCACTAGGAATCAGTCCTGTGTCGCGGAGGAACATTTTTTGGTCCACGTGGGGATCAAACCGACAACACTCGGTGCAATGGCAGACCGAGACAGCGACTTAAACCACTTCGCCGTTCAGACTGACAGAACGTGCGCTGGCAATGAGCTCCATTTTTCATGGTACCTATCGAAAATATACTAAGCATCGATACGTGAAGGTATTAGTTCTTCATGCTGGCTGTACTTACGCAATTCATAGTCTCACGCCTTTATCTCCGAAAGGATAGACTTAGCTGTCTTCTGCGAAAAGTGCGGTTCTGCGTTGTACCCAATTATCGCCAGTTTGTAGATGCCACACAATTGGAGGCGAGCTTATTACTGTCAACCTGGCTCTGTGTTAGGTTAACGTAGTAACTCGTGCTGCAATTGAGTTACTTTTTGTCATGAAAGCCGAATAACACTACCCAACCTGACAATCGAAACTAAGATATGAGGTCTTAGCTTAGCAGTCGCAATCAATACCACTGCGTCATCGCTACTCCAAAATTATAGACACTACTCTCATTAGTGCTATTGTAATCCCAAATTTTTATAAGTATTAAACTCAATTGCGTAATAAACCCACTCTGGCTGCAAGGTCGTCGACTTATGCAATTGCATGAGTAATCATTAGATTGTAAACATGAGAGCTAGGCGTACAATCAAAACACTACTTTAAGACCGCGGCTGCGCTTGAAAAAGTGCATGCAATCTGTATTGCAGAAGACAAAAAGATCAAGATAGCTTGAGTACGCCGGTTGTTTCTCTTAACTTGAGGTTTACAAGTCCACCCTATACTGGACGCGACGAGTGTGCGAAAATAGCTAAACGAATCTAAACTAGAGTTAATCAAATCTTGACTAAACTACACTACACAGCACTCTAGCTAGGAAAGTACCTTTATTTTACAGAAGCATCCAAACAACCATGTGTGGTCTTCCTTATGTATGTAGTTTCCACTTAGAGCGGCGCTGTTCGGTCAGCAAAAGACCAGTATGATCTAGGATAGCGATTGTAATGCAATATAATAATGTCATTTACGCTTTAATAACCTTAGAAAAAATTGTGTGCGCTGTTAGAGCAAGGTGCATAAATTACAATTTTAGTACCTGCTGACAACACAGCACGTCTTTGATTGTGATACCTACAACCTGATTTCAGTCACGTCGTCTGCTTCATCTCCATGGAGACAATCATCGTTCGTGTACTCTCAAGTGCTTTAGCCAATCTTGTGAAAGAAGGTCCGAATACGTTGCGAAATTGTAAGCACACCATTCTCATGGGTGTAATTGATCACCACCGGTGGTCGGGACTTCAGTTCGTTGTGAATAGAGTGCTCATATGCTTACGTCCTCAGGAATACTTACTCGTGACAACATATTACAAAGCTTTTTGGCTACAATATTCTTTAAGCCGGTGGTGTTTACTAAGGCTGCTCCAAATTTTGTAAATTGGAGTTGAGAGCTGTTTATAGTTTAGCCTTTACTTAGGTATCTTTTGATGTCCTGCACGAGTGGCGTATGGTCGCCTCGCCGCTGTTACTGCGCTGAGTGTTGTGGGACAGTACATTACAGTACATTGGACAAAAAAAAATTGAGTTCCACAAATTGTAGTTTCGATTCTGAGAGTTCTTAAAATCCGCAAGATCTAGACGGACTCACAGAGCACCCAAACTAGGAACAACCTCTGTCCTTAAAATATTGTACCGCGTGGGACCTTACGTAAGCTCCTCCGCAACACAGGCTTTATACCGAGTGCAGGATTCGTCTTTTACATTTAAAATTTATATGCGGTACTAAAGAGTACATTATTGTATGATTTCAGGAGCGTATCTCGTTCGCCGTCGCCGTCTCCCTCCGCCTCGCTTCGTACCACAGACAGCGCTATCGATGCATTGGACAATGACAAAGTAAGTATCGTTTAAGCTAGTTATTTTCAAATTAATGATATAAAGTACAGTGTAACATTGACTCCAAACTAGACAAGCCAGTGTCTTTGGATTAAGGAAAGTTATATCCAAGACTCTTTCCCCGTCAAAACTATTGTCAGTTAGACCTCCAGCAATACAGCGGTGAAAATTCCATTCAATTTCGTGCTGAAGTTTTTGCGTGATGCGTATACAAACATACAGACAGACTGACCAAAATTCTATAAATATTTATTGGTAGCCAAAATATTATTTATGGAATTTTGCTCAGTCTCTGGATAACCCTTATAAAGATCTCTCAATTTTTTTAGTATCTCTTATACATTTAGCCACCAGTTGCAATTTTATTATATCTATAGATAGATGACCGGCTACAATTTTAGGTTCATACAATCCACAAGTGGTTTTCCTTAGGACAGGGGTCATCAAATGAAGAACATACATATGTAGGTAGCTTTAAACCTTACGGACCGCAACAGTCATATTATTAAAAAAACGGACCCAAAATTAAGTAATTGGTGACGCCTGCCTTAGGTGATGGTAAAATTTAAATAACTTATATATTATACTTCTGAGGGTACTAGATCGAGAAATACTTCGGAGGGTACTAGATCGAGAAATACTTCTGAGGGTACTGATCTATATTAACCCTTTCGCTGTCCCGTGACAAACACAATAGAAAATCTATTGTTATGTGAAATATGGGATTTATCGGACAAGTAACCAACCTGTTATCTTATCTTGTGTGGGGGCCAGTCAGTACAGACCGGTGACACTTCGACCCAGTGGGATCTTTTATGTCGACTTCCCCAATAACGACTGCCATAGATGTTCATGGCAGCCGGGTACCAACCTGTTAACCAACCTGTTAATGGTGGTATGCAATATTTCAGACGAGCGAGTCTTCGATCCACGCGGCCATCCACGGCGGCGGCGACACAGCCTCCATCTCGTCCGGCGAACTGCCCACCGTCGTCAGCGCTGCGCCCGCGCACCACAAGACTGACAACCCTAGGGTAACAGACCACACATAACATACACTTATATGATATAAGCCATACACGATTTAAGACCATATGGGCTTTTTGACCAGATTATTTTGCTAAAGCCTTTGCAACAGACTTTTCGTAACAGACCATACGAGTTCAACATTTACATGAAATGAATCATACACGAAAAATTACAAAACATATTGGCTTTATGGCCACATTTTTTGGCTGAAGCTTTAGGCTTCTAATTAAGAGTGCGCCGAGCGTAAGACGCGGTGGGACTGAATGACAGAGCTCGATGTTCAAATCGACGCACGGCCGCCATAGTAACATTGTATGGAGGATTTGAAGTGCTTTTTTGATAAATATGTATCTTTATTATCAACCAATAACTTAAATATTTGGGACAAACAAATTGTAATATAACTATTTATGTTTCGTTTAAGTTGTAAAATAGGATAGATTTCTACTGTTATAATCTAAAAATCACGTAACATTTTTGCATTTTTCGTGCAAATTTACGTAAGTACGAAAATAATAATTATTTTAAGTTTTTTACACGGAGTAATTGTAAACACATTCATTGTTTTGGTAAATGTATATTTTATATTTGTATTAAACAAAAAGTGTTGATTTTATTAACTTAACTGTGACCGTCTATTTTGGCACATTTCGCTCGGCGCAGTTTAAAAAGATGTTTCTATAATTAGACTACAGATGGCGGAGTGGTTTAATTATGACATTTGACCGACAACCGACGCCGACGTGCGGCGTCGTCGGTTGCGTCCGCTAGCACACGTAGTGTTATCTTATCTTATCTTGATCCGGGGGCCAGTCATTGTAGACCGGCGACACTTCGACCCAGTGGGATCTTTTGTGTCGGCCCCGAGGTTTATCCTTGAGCTATCTCCCTATGAATGTACTGCATCAGTCGCAGCGTACACCTCAGAGGGAGAAGCCTGAAGTCTTCAGGGTTCGGATATGCCAATCCCATCAGACCCATCCTTAGTCCGGCCAACGCGTCACATTCACACAGTAGGTGTGATATGGACTCGTCCTGTTCACCACAGGCTCTGCAGATCGAATTGTTTGACAATCTCAATCTGCACAGGAAGTCATTGGTGCCAAAATGACCAGTAAACGCTCCTGTGAGTAGGCGTATTTGGCCCTTGTTGTACCCGCAGAACTTCCGGGTAAAGCCCGTGGCTCTGTTTGCAATGAATTTCTTGGAGTGTTCCAGACCCCTAAGGGCCATCCACTCCAGCCTGTGTTTATCATTGCCATGTGCATTCAAAGCTGCCTTGACGGTACTCTCAGAGAGACCTACGAATGGCTCGGGGCCCACAAATTGTTGCTCCGAGCCCTTTTTGGCTAATACATCAGCCTCCTCATTACCCTGCACCACTGCATGCCCCGGAACCCACACCAGCCTGACTGTGTTTTTCCTGCCAAGTTTGTTAAGGGCTTTAACACAGTTCAGGACTAGTGCTGAGTCCACCCTACAGGAGTTCAGAGCCTTAAGAGCAGCTTGACTGTCACTGAGTATATAAACAATCTTGTCAGTGACATTGTTGTTAATATTCTCCTGCGCACAGGCAATTATAGCATAGGTTTCCGCCTGGAAGACCGTTGCATATTTGCCCATGCTTTGGTTCACCTTGCAGTCGTTGGCATAAATACCAGCGCCTGATCCTGTTTCCATTTTGGAACCATCGGTGTACCAGATGAGACAACCCTTGTCAGGGGATCGTAGACCTCGTCTCCATTCGTCCCTTGTGGGGACCTTTATTTTAAAATTCTTTTTGAATATGTGCATTGGTTGCATTTTGTCACATCCCATGCTCATAATCTCTTTAAGATCCTTCGAGATCTGCAGTTTTGTGTGTCGAGTTACTGGCATGTTGACGCTCCACAGCCTATGTATAGATAGTCTATGTAGCGCCTTCATCGCCTCTAACTCCACAACAATGTGTAGCGGCGTTAGGTCCAGCAGGATCTCTAACGCAGCCGTTGGCGTAGTAGGGAACGCCCCTGTTATAGCCATGCAGGCTAATCGCTGCACCTTCGACAGCGCTTTCCTGCATGTTGCTAGTTTGGTTCTTGGCCACCAGACAACGCTTCCATATGTGATTATGGGTCTTATCATCATCGTGTATAGCCACTTGCTGACCTTGTGCTTCAGGCCCCAGGTCTTCCCATAAGTAGAACGAATCATACCGAAGACCCGCTGGGCCTTCATTATGACTTTGTCTACATGAGGTTTCCACGTTAGCTTGTTATCTAAGGTCATGCCTAGATACTTCACCTCCGTGGACCATTGTAGCTGTGTACCATACATGGATAGAGTTCCCAAGCCAGTCGGATCTCTCATCCTAGTAAACGGCACGACAGTAGTTTTCCCTGGGTTGATCGATAAATGGTTACTACTGCACCATTTTTCTACCATACTCAGGGCCCTCTGCATGAGACTGGATACTGTGCTCGGAAATTTTCCATTGACAAGTATCACCAAGTCATCCGCATATCCGACCGTTAAGTACGGACCTTTGTTGAGTTGTTCTAAGAGTGAATTAACCACCAAGCACCATAAGAGCGGTGAGAGTACTCCACCCTGAGGGCAGCCTTTGGTGGTCATTGCAGTCATTTCATCCCCTAACAACTCAGACCTAATAATTCTTCCTCTGAGCATACAATCGATCCACTTGCAAATGGTTGGCTCTATGCCGTGATTTGCTGATGCCACACTAATGGCATCAAAGGTGGTCCGATCGAAAGCTCCCTCAATATCCAGGAATGCAGCAATGCATACTTCCCGGTTATCTAATGCATGTTCTGCCTTATTTACCACAAAATGCAGTGCCGTCTCAGTGGATTTTCCCGACTGGTAGGCACATTGTAGCCCGTGGAGGGGAAATTTTCTCAATGCTCCCTCCCTGATATGTCTATCTACTAACTTCTCCAGGGCTTTCAAGAAGAACGACTCAAGGCTAATAGGTCGTATGCCTTGGCTTCTTCGTAGTCTTCTTTGCCCGGCTTCGGTATGTAGATGACTTTAACTCGCCTCCATATCTTTGGAATGTATCCAAAAGCTATGCAGGCTCTGTATAGTCTGCACAAATGCGGAACCAAGAGTGCAGCTCCCTGTTGTAGGATAATGGGATAAACCATGTCTGGACCAGGTGACTTGAACGGTTGAAAACCATTTAGAGCCCAGCCGACCTTCCCTTCATCCACTACCTTCCTTGCAGTGTCCCAATCTGCTTTAGTTGTACGGTAGCCTAGTTCAACCAGGCTAATCGGGTCCTCCTGCTCCTTTTCTATTATCTTACAGTCCGGAAAGTGTGTGTTTAGCATCATTGCTAGTGTCTCCTTACCGGACCCTGTTCGCTGCCCATTGCCATCTCTGATGGTTGTCAATGGGTGTGCTCTGACAGTCGAGATAGCTTTGGAGAGTCTCATTCCTTCAGGAATAGTACTGATGTTTTCACAGTGGGCTCTCCAAGCCTTCCGTTTGGCTTTCCGCACAGCTTTGTTGTAGTTGGTCAAACAGCGAGCGTAACCGCTATAGTCCCTGCTGGTCCTAGCACTGTTAAACGCTCTTCTGGCTTCAAGCCTCAGCTTGACCAACTCTGGCGTCCACCACGGTACCCTCTTGGGCCTAACTTCCCTTTCAGGGCAGTTACTTGTCCAGGCCGTATTTACAGTCTGGACCAATTTGTCTGCTGTAAACTCTATGTCTAATATAGAATTAAGCTTACCCTTAGAATCCTCCAAATCTATACTGAGGTCACTCCTGAAGGAGTTCCAGTCCGTATTTCTGGGATTCCTTCTACGTGCTATAGGAGCTGGAACCAGCGTCCTATACTTAAAGCATATGTAATTATGATCTGACAAGGTAATCTCATCAGACACATGCCACTCGACAATCTTAGTGCTAGCCCTGTTGGTGGCTAACGTGATGTCAATTACCTCTGCTCGCCTACAGTTGACGAACGTTGGCCTGTTTCCCTTGTTTAGAATTTGTAAAGAGGTACTTACCACATACTCCAGTAGCTTTTCCCCTCTTACATTCACATCCGTGCTCCCCCAGACTGTGTGGTGTGCGTTGGCATCGCACCCCAGGATCATGTCCAGGTTCTCCCGGCTGCCATATTCAACAAGGTCCTTTATCTGTCCAGATACAGTTTCCTTGTCCGTATAGTCGAAGTATGCAGAGGTCAGGATTACAATATCCCGCCCTCCGCTCCCTCGCACATCTATCTTAACTGTCGTAAGATCCCTAGAACAAAAATTGTATAAGGGCATTGCATTTATGCCATTTCTGACATACACACATGTCCTTATATCATTAGTGGAACAGTTATGATAAATTACACCTCCTGTCCCACCCAAACCTCTGATCTTTCCCTCTTTAACATAAGGTTCCTGGATCAGGGCAATACCATATTCCTTCATCCGCAGGTGGCGGGCCAGAACGGCCATCGCCCCGATGCAGTGATGAAGGTTTATTTGTACGCACCTTAGTCCCGCCATTCGGTCTGCCTATGGTGGCGTCTACGGTGGAAGGCACTGCTGGCCGCCCCCCTCACTCCCTTCCTCCATCAGCGCCCCCGCAGCCTCCGGCGACGACAGATCTAGACAATCTATATGTCCGATTATGTCGTCGGTCTTCGGAGACACGCATGGCGACGACGTGTAGAGAGCCGTACCTGGTTCAATCACCACTGAGTTCACGGGCTCCTCCCCGTCCCCCACCTGTGGTGCCGTCACCGCATGGGCCTCCTCCTCCACGCTGGCACCCACTGTCACCTTCTGCACGTTCAGATCCTCAAGGATCTTGAACGTGCTTTTGTCCATGCCAGCATGGAGACAGAAGCCGCCTGCTTTTATGGCCGCAGCCGACACGCTGTCCACCAGGACAATGCGCCTGGTGTGCGTCTCCTCGACCTGCGTGCTCAGCACCTTCCACTCGCAGGTCCTCAGAGAGGGGTTGAGGCGCTGCAGCATGGTCAGCACCCTGGAGGCATCTAGGCACCAGGTATTCCTGGTCTTCCAGACCATCTTTATTGGCCTTGGAAGCTCCTTGGCGCTGACCACTCTGAGCTTCACGTCCCCAACGGTTTTACCGCTGAGGCCGCGAAGCCACTCTGCGGCTCTCTCACCCTCACACGTCACGTGCAGAGCTCCACCAAGCAGTGCACCGACACTAATGGCCGGCAGAGGATCCGGTGTGGCCTCCAGCTGGTCCCAAATGGCAACCCTTATGGGTTCCACCAGCTCTGCATTAAGCAGAGCGTCAGGGAAGTTGTCGGCAACAACGGCTATTTTAACCCCCGTCAGCGCCTCCCTGTAGGAGTCACCTTGGGTCTTGGCACGTTTATTGCCATCTGCCTGAGCAACAGCATCGTCGCTCACTTCCCTGACCCTTTTTGACGAGACTGCATCGGGTGCCAGCG
Source organism: Catocala nupta (assembly GCA_963675205.1). NCBI lineage: Eukaryota > Metazoa > Arthropoda > Insecta > Lepidoptera > Erebidae > Catocala > Catocala nupta. The sequence continues at coordinate 28,903,508 of OY776093.1, forward strand.
CCAACTGCCGCTGCAGCTCACGCCGCTTGCGGTTGGCACACCCACTGCGCCTCTTCCTGCCCCGGGTATGGTCTGTGGAGTGTGCAGCCAAGTTTGGCTCCCCCTTAGGGTGTGCCTCGCCCGTCTGCTCCTTCCTGGCCTCCCCGATCCTGGAGGGCTGACACCCACTCCCAGAGGGTGTCCCGCTGGGATCCCCCTTCGGGTATTCCCTGCATGTCAGACCCCCTCTGTGGCTGCCACGCCCTCTAAATTGGTAGCCCTTTCCAGGGTTACCCCCTCTCCATTTCTTAACGCTGCCCGTGTGAGCACCACTCCCCTGGCTCATGCTCGGACGGCCACTGTGGCCATCACGAGCTTGGGTATGTAGGTGCTCCCACGTGCAGCTCCTACACTATTGCTGACCTCTCCCCCTAAGGGTCCAGAGGTCCTTTGTTGCTCGCCCTTATCGGTCAAGCCCTTGGTTTTTTTTGTGACAGAGTCCATTTGGTCTATCTTACTTTTCACTTGCTGGCTCCCCACCCACCATGGAGCCCTCAACGTTGGGGATGCCTTGTTCAGGCACCAGGGCTACCAGCTAGGTATAGCACCCCTAAGTGAGCTGTCCCTGAGACGTACAGCACTAGTCGCTCCACCCCAAACCACTGAGGTGGGAGACGAGCACTGCCGGCTGGAGACCTCTTCACCCAAGGGCACTCGCCTGGCGGCCGCATGAGCGGACGCCGCAGCCGATTGATCGCAGCTGGCTAGACTACGACCTCCCGTGTGAGAGGAAATCCGGACCAAAGGGGTGTGTTGCAGATCAGCAGCACTACCATCGCCACATCACCACTCAACCCCCAGGACTCCTTCATCCCTCCGTACGGGTCCCCGCGCACGGCACAAACACGCGGGAGGTCATTACTATCCATCGTCTGTCGTTCGACGATGGACCCGCCGGAACATGACCTCTCCATCCCAGGCAGTGGTCGACTGGTGGTTTTAGTTGCGTATATTTCATAGGGAACTAGACCAATAACAGGGGGCAACCACGTGAAGGATTCCCCACCAGACTTGTCTTAGGGATCAACACGACTGTTGCGCTCTCCCCTAAGACCATTGGCACCTTACTCGTCTTGAAGAGTCGAGCAAAGTGGGTTTGCATCTATACTAAACAAGCAGCCAATCCAGTGAAGCTAGAAAGCAGAGAAAGCAAGCTAGGCAGTGCAACTATTAAAGCATAAATACAAACCCCCCACGTAGTGTTAAGTGACTGCCTCGCCATTGTTGCCGCGCCGAGTGTAGCGGATTCGAATCCCACACGGGACAAAACTTTGTGTGATCCACAAGTTGTTCCGAGTCTGGATGTTTGTAAAGTCCTTGGTAGTGCCTTGTTAAAAACAAAACTAATGACAATTCCTAAACATAGATTATTAATTACATACATTCAAAATCTCACCCCCTACAACCTCGTTAGGGTAGGCTAAAATGTCGAAATTTAAGAAGGGAAGAAGCATTAATACTCTCTAGCTTCTTATTAGTCTAAAACCCCGGATTGCCTCGTTAAAATGTTTCATGCAGAATATACTATAGTTAAATATATTCCATTTAGCACTTATTCTGCTTGTTGTTGCCCACTTTAATGTGTTTCAGTAAGTTTATTCATGATCTGCAAGTAAGATAGACCAATAAAGAAAGATGATTAAAAGATAGATTTTACTTCTTTTAGTGTTAAAATCATATAATGGGCTTTTTCTGAAACATACATCACAATTATCCTTACTAATATTATAAATTCGAAAATAACTGTCTGTCTGTTACCAAAATCAAAATCAAAATAAATTTATTCAAATTAGGTTACAAGGTAACACTTATGAATGTCAGAGATACACGTAATTTTTTTTCTGTGAATTTACATTTACTGCCACGTTCAGCAAAGCAAGGGTGTGTAGGGCCATGAGAAGAACTTTTCACGGCTAAACCACTCAACCGATTTAGATGAAATTTGGTACAATTAATATTTAAAACCTGGGGAAAGACATAGTCTACTTTATACTGATGTAGGTACCACGCGGGTGGGTGCCGCGCGCAAATGCTAGTATAAAATAATATAAGCTCTGTATAAAGTCTTAAAACCTTACTTAGTGCAATTGGGCAATGAAACACCTGTCTACTTTATAATATAGACGTAATTGCCTCCGTGACGCAGCGGTAGTGAATTCGGCTGCTGTGCATAAGGTCTCGGATTCGAATCCCAGATCCGGCCAACAAAAAAATCAGTCCAGAGTAAGGAAGTTGACGGTGTTTGATACCCTCGTGCCTCGGAAAGCACGTTAAGCCGTTGGTCCTGCGCCTGATCTCTCTCCGGTCGTGTCGGATTGCCGTCCCATCGTGGAGTGCACTTGTGTTTGTGCATATACGTGTGCACTATAATATATCCTGCGCAGATGACCAGTCTCCGTTAAGTTTGGCCGCCGTGACCGAAATTCGGTCTAGAGGACATTATAGACTTGAAACTATGTATATATGTTCCAGCTATCATCAGGAGGCACAAACAAGGTCGCGGAGGCCGGCGGGGCAGGCGCCCGGACGAAGAAGAAATCGTGGTACAACGCGCTTTACCCCACCTACAAGAGCAAGTCCGACGATTTCAAGAGGCTGTTCAAAGATCTGCCCGACGACGAGAGACTTATTGTTGGTATGTTTCTATTTGTGACTAGTACAGCCTCGCTGGTTTCAGCATGAATGTGCCGGCTCGACCGGGGAAGGACTACCCTCTCACAGAATATCGACGTGAAATAGCAGTATTCCTACTGTTGTGTTTCGTTCGGTGAGTGAGAGTCCCGGAGGCCCAATCGCCCTCATTCCCCCTTCCCACTCCTTCTCCTTCCCACTTCCTTTTACTCTTCTTCCTTTCTTAAAGGGTTGGCAACGCGCAAGTGCCTCTGGTGTTGCAGGCGTCCATAGGCTACGGTGATCACTTACCATCAGGTGGCCGTATGCTTGTTTGCCACCGTAGTTGTATAGTAAATATAATAATAATAATGTAATATCAACCCTGTATTGATAAGTGATGAAATTGATAAAGTGCAGAGTATATCAGGATATCAACTTCTTAAAGTTATGTCTTGCGATAGCATCACAGTGAAAAACCTTCTTAGGAGGTTCAGTAATGGTCAAGTAACACGTGTCCCTAGACACAAGCGTAATGACGTATCCCTGTTGGCTACTTCAGTAAATATATCGTAGTAAAATAGGGAAAATAGCGGTTTATTATAATATAATAATTAATACCAATAATAACAATACCAGCTCTGTATTAAACTGTCCGACTGCTGGGTCCTCTTCTCAGTGTGAGAAGGGTTAGGCCATAGTTCACCACACTTTCCCAGTGCAGGATGACAGATTTCACATATCTTTAAGAGCATAATGGAGAACTTATAGACATTCAGTTTTCAAAACTAGGTTAAAGCGGCTGATAATTAACTATTTAATGCGTACATAACTTCAAATTGTCAGAGATGCGCTCTTGGGATTGAACTCGAAACTCTCCGCGTGGCAGTCTAACGGTGTCTAATAGGCTTTTATTCAAACGTTTTTTTATTAACTATCTTGGTGGTGCCAACAACTGTGCACTAATTGTCGGTTTCGATTTTTGGATCATCATAGTGTTCTTCTGATTTTCTTTTCTGTTCAGAAATTCTAATAGATGTGGGATTCACTGCCCACATATTAAAATTTCGCGCTGTTACTAAAATTTTCTGTTAAAAAATTATTTACACTTTGCCCAACCATTATAATTGTATTGTGGCTTAATTGTATTGTGGTACAAAACAAGCTATAATAATTGGTATAAATAATTAATTGAATCAATGTTAATTATTGATTTCTGTCTTCAGATTACTCCTGCGCACTTCAAAAAGACATTCTGGCTCACGGGCGCCTATACGCATCACAGAACTACCTATGCTTCTACGCCTCTATCTTCGGTTGGGAGACCAGCTTGACATTAAGGTGGAAAGATGTCACCGCCATCACCAAGGAAAAGACTGCCCTCGTAAGGAAATTTATTTTATCTTTTCTTTGTTTTTTATAAAATACTTCCTACCTCCTGTGTCGCAGGAGCCTTTACAAACATTCAAACAACGGACACAAAGAACACCCAGACTCGGAATAACCATTTGTGGATCACACAAAGTTTTGTCTGGTGTGGGATTCGAACCCACTACATTCGACATAGTGGCAGTGGCGAGGCGGTCACTTAAACCAGTACGCCATCCGTGCAGTCAAAGCCCGAAGTTTGATGTTGAACTTGTATACAGTGTGTTTAATAAACCCTGTCCGATCCTTAAAGGTGTTATACAGTAGCTTATTATGAGTATGTAAGTGACATCCATTTATAAAAATTGATCAAAAAATTACCCCAGTATATTTAATTTATTTAAAATAATATATTAATATATTACCCAGGGCAACACCGACAACTAATTAATCATAATACCTAGGTATCACTAAAGTTCATAAAGGTTCACCGATGCCGCGCCGCGCTACGCCGCGCTACGCCGCGGCTACCTACCTACGTCTTAGAAAATGCCGCTAAAAGTATGCCACGCTCCGCGTCCTTTTCAAGTTTAGCGGAGTGTTGCTAGACTGTGCGAAATTTTAGTAATTTAAGGGTAAAATGCTAATCAATACTGTACATAATTAAATAATGAAGACGTTTTACAATGATATAGATATTTTTTATTATTTTTCTTAGCATATTTGTTAAAAGAGAAACAAGACCTTAATGGATCGGACAGGGTTTATTATACACACTGTATAATTTGGATTATGGTCCTATATTTGGCCGAGCAATAAGATAACCGAACTAAGTTAATTGTACAATTCACAGGTAATCCCAAACGCAATACTAGTATGCACTGAAGGAGAGAAGAACTTCCTCACATCATTTTCTGGCAGAGACAAGGCTTATCTGATGCTGTTCAGGATATGGCAGAACGCGCTCATGGACCAGCCAATGAGCAGCCACGAGATTTGGCAGTGGGTGAGTTTCAATACTATGATCATATTGCCAGACGCTTGGCAAAACGAGTAGACCGTGTATGGAACAAAGATTTAAATTATAAAGCTGATATATGGCCACTTTTCTAGGCGCCAAGTTGTCATCTGACACAATGCCACCATCTATACTAATATTATAAAGCTGAAGAGTTTGTTTGTTTGTTTGAACGCGGTAATCTCAGGAAATATTGGTTGGAATTGAAAATTATTTTAGTGCTGGATAGCTTATTTATCGAGGAAAGCTTTAGGCTATATAACATCATGCTAAGACCAACGGGGGCGTCCTCTCCTTTCCTATCCAGAACAACGCGTGCTGGGCTCAGATGCCATCCTTACACGGTGGAGTCGACTAGAGTGCGTACCAACAAGTTTGGGTCCTCATACCTCTGTCGAACGATCAAGGCATGGAATTCTCAGCCAAGGCACGTGTTTCCTTCTTCCTTCAATCCTGGGTCCTTTAAGCGGGGCGTGAAAAAGCACCTCCTCAGGCCGTCAAAGTAGAGACCTCAACATCGCCTCGGCTGCTATGAGGACGATGTGGAGGCCACTGCTCTTAGACCACACGACTGCTTACCATCAGGAGTGTGGTCATTTTGACGAGCAAAATAAAAAAAGGCACAGCTGGTCTGAAATAGAAATATACTTAGTATTATCACGCTCACTTATATTGTATATTGTTCTCCATCGTGTAAATATAATGTGGGAGAGAGCTCATACATTATATTTCTTCTATTTCTTAGTGTGTAGTGTGGACAATTTTTCGTTCGATCTAAATGAGATACATCTAACAGTTTAATCTTTGATGCAGAAAGACCAGTTTTACAAATAATTTAATATGTCCTCCAGACCAAATATTAGTCATGATGGATAATGTAAACGGGGACTGGCTAACTGCGGAGGAGATATTTTAGTGCACAAGTGTGTGCGCATACATAATTGCACTCTCTGTTCCCTAATTCTCATGATCCAATGAGACGATTATCCATTATTTAAATTATAGATGCCATTACGTTTCAATATGATCACCTTTCTGAATTTTAATTTGTCATCTGACACACAATGGGTATTTGACATCTGGATTTTAAATACAGGGTGATCACGTTCACTCATATTGAAAATTATTTAGTATCGTCTTCTATCATGTAAATGTAATGTGTCAGCTCACTCTTCTTAGTGTGGACACTTTTCTTTTAATGTAATTAAGTTGGTGGCACATTTACGTTTAAATATTTGATGCGGAAAGACCACACATATAGTTTGGCAAATAATAAGGTCCTCTAGATAAATTTTATCATGGCCGCCATTCTTAAGGATTCACTCTCTATTCCCTCGATCGCATAGTCCGATGGGACGGTAAGATCAGGCGCAGGCGAAATGGCTTTACGTCCTTTTCAAAGCACGGAAGAAGTTCCCGATGTTACACATGATGACGAGCATCATCGCCAACTTCCTAACACCGGACTAATATTGAAAATATCATGGCCCAAAAATTACTCTGGGGAACAGTCATTTTGCAGCATGGTAAGTTGAAGTCAATTTGTATAAGTTCAGTATGCTGTATACGAGAAAAATATCAAATTTGTTAAATTGACTCTGGATTGAGATAAGATTTTATAACTATATGACTCGAAATAAAAATACAATTACACATTAATTATATATTTTAGAAGCGCCTATATAATAACGACAAGAAAACTTAATACATAGGTTAAAACTATTACAAAAAAAAATAAAGAGAAATATTAGAAAATCTTTATCTGTAAGCTTTTCTATTGTGTTTATATTCAATCCCTTGTTAAACTCAAGCAATAGTCTGCCATCATAATATGGCTGTCCCATCGGCCTTGGTATCTTTCTTTCATTGTTCTAATGTCCTGGTGGAACCCGTTCTTTATGTTGACTATCTCAAGAACCAGAGTCAATCCATACAAAGTAAATACATTTCGGGTATGACTGATGAATGTGTTTATTAAAACTAGTAACAAAATCAATGCAGCAGAAAAATTTTTTTTTGTTCCCCAGTGCTTAAAATGTTTAACCAATATTTTTTATTGGTCCGACCCTGTCTTCGAAAATATAACTCACTACAGCCGAACCAATCATTCGAGGTTTTATAACTACTTTAAGCTTATCAGAAATCTGGGCAGTTACTATAATTTATTTATAGAGTAGTGTAGGTAAACAAGCATACGACCGACTCGTTGATAAGCGATTGCCGCAGCCTATAAACACCTGCAATATCTTTTCAAGAAAAGTCGCTAGGCAATAAATACATAGAATTTTAGGTCACCTATATCTTACAACGAATAAACAAGAAATTATTTCTTTCTTTTCTTTTCGTGTGGTTAGTGGCCAACCTGTTGTCGCCGCCTGTAGGTCTCTGACATGGCTTAACGACTGCTGTCAATTTGGTAACAACCGGGACCGACTTTTGGACCAGGGTACTGCGGGGTCAGGAAGCCCACTGCGCCTCGAAAGGCGTGTTCTATCGACCGCTGACTAGAGTGCGCGGTGCCTGACATTGGAGTTGGACTCGCAGGGGTATGTGGTTGGCCGCTGAGGACGGCATGTTCGTTTGCTCGGCAAGCACGTTGCGTTCGAGCGTCGGACTCAGGCGCGGCTAGTGCGAACCAGTCGGTCGCATGAGGCACGGAGTTGCCTTTAGCGAAGTGGCAGTGTGCCACCTGCCACAACGTTCGAGCGTCGGACTCAGGCGCGGCCAGTGCGAACCAGTCGGTCGCATGAGGCACGGAGTTGCCTTTAGCGAAGTGGCAGTGTGCCACCTGCCACAACGTTCGAGCGTCGGACTCAGGCGCGGCCAGTGCGAACCAGTCGGTCGCATGAGGCACGGAGTTGCCTTTAGCGAAGTGGCAGTGTGCCACCTGCCACAACGTTCGAGCGTCGGACTCAGGCGCGGCCAGTGCGAACCAGTCGGTCGCATGAGGCACGGAGTTGCCTTTAGCGAAGTGGCAGTGTGCCACCTGCCACAACGTTCGAGCGTCGGACTCAGGCGCGGCCAGTGCGAACCAGTCGGTCGCATGAGGCACGGAGTTGCCTTTAGCGAAGTGGCAGTGTGCCACCTGCCACAACGTTCGAGCGTCGGACTCAGGCGCGGCCAGTGCGAACCAGTCGGTCGCATGAGGCACGGAGTTGCCTTTAGCGAAGTGGCAGTGTGCCACCTGCCACAACGTTCGAGCGTCGGACTCAGGCGCGGCCAGTGCGAACCAGTCGGTCGCATGAGGCACGGAGTTGCCTTTAGCGAAGTGGCAGTGTGCCACCTGCCACAACGTTCGAGCGTCGGACTCAGGCGCGGCCAGTGCGAACCAGTCGGTCGCATGAGGCACGGAGTTGCCTTTAGCGAAGTGGCAGTGTGCCACCTGCCACAACGTTCGAGCGTCGGACTCAGGCGCGGCCAGTGCGAACCAGTCGGTCGCATGAGGCACGGAGTTGCCTTTAGCGAAGTGGCAGTGTGCCACCTGCCACAACGTTCGAGCGTCGGACTCAGGCGCGGCCAGTGCGAACCAGTCGGTCGCATGAGGCACGGAGTTGCCTTTAGCGAAGTGGCAGTGTGCCACCTGCCACAACGTTCGAGCGTCGGACTCAGGCGCGGCCAGTGCGAACCAGTCGGTCGCATGAGGCACGGAGTTGCCTTTAGCGAAGTGGCAGTGTGCCACCTGCCACAACGTTCGAGCGTCGGACTCAGGCGCGGCCAGTGCGAACCAGTCGGTCGCATGAGGCACGGAGTTGCCTTTAGCGAAGTGGCAGTGTGGTTTCACTGCCGCAACGCATCTCGGGAGCTTGCCTGCTCAGCAAGTAGGAGTCATAGCTGGAGTGACTCGGGCCACACCCGGCTTGTAGGCCTATTTGGGTAGGCATACGGATGTATGTCGGGAAGTGAGCGTGCCTTACACAGCTCCGGTACCATACTGGAGATATGGGAGGCGGCTTCTCCGTCGGCTTCAGCGAGGTTATCGTTAGCAACTCCTTGAGTTGCGAGTAGTGAGCGGCTTTAATGCTCCGGTACCTATCTGGAGAATAGGTAGTGTCACTTGGGCACGAGGTAGCTCGCTTACGAGAACCGGATCTCTGAGGTTAGGGTGGAGAGTCGGGATTTGGGGACAAGACCTGTCTATAATTACTGGTCCCGGAAGGTGCTCTCGGGCACTGGAAGGTACAGCGGCTCCTCTATTATAACCTAATCGGTTGGTGTAGGTGAACGCTATATCATAAACTGGGATAGTCGTAGAGGAAGGGGATGTGGACTCCGAAGTACGGAGACGCTCAGATGAAATACCACTAAGCGGTCACCCATCTATAGACTGACCGCACCCAACGTTGCTTAATCTCGCTGATCGTTTACCGATCAATGAGTGCAACTGGCTATGAGCTATCGTTACTAGATTTTAGACAAAGATTAGTGATACTTTGAAGAAAGAGAACGTTGTATTGCGGCACTTTTCAAGGTGCCTGGTACACGGTCAAAGGCTTTGAAAAATGATTGTTTCGACTGGTCCGTTGTTGCCAATTTTATTAGGTGACGATATGAGATTGTTTGGCCGCGCAAGTACAATTATTACTCATACAGGTTTAATAAAGTACACAAGTATCTTTTAAAAGCGTTTAAACTACAATAATAATTATATATATAATATCAACCCGGTATTAAATTGTCCCACTAGTAGGTGGACCTCTTCTCAGTGTGAGAGGGGTTAAGCCATAGTCCACCATGTTCGCCCAGTGCGGGTTGGCAGACTTCACATATCTTTGAGAACATTATGGAGAACTCACAAACACGCATGTTTCCTCACGATGTTTTCCTTTACGAGCGATTATTAACTATTTAATACGCACATAACTTCGAAAAGTCAGAGATGCATTCCTTGAGATCAACCTCAAAACCTTTGCATTGCAGTACAATGGCCTCCCATTGGGCTATGCAGGCATCACTACAAAAAGTTACGTACAATACTTACTCATCAGAATAAATTATACACCATGCAGGTTAAATGTATAACTTAACTCTTACTGGTAAGTGGAAAAGGGTAATATTTAACTGTTCTGCAATTTTTTGGCTTTGTTCCACCAATAATACTAATTGCCCAGTAAAATATGCTTATCTTATCTTGTGTGGGGGCCAGTCAGTACAGACCGGCGACACTTCGACCCAGTGGGATCTTTTTGTGTCTACTTCCCCAATAATGACTGCCATAGATGTTCATGGCAGCCGGGACCGACGGCTTAACTTGCTCTCCGAGGCACGGAGCAGGCGATAATTTTCAATCAATACGCACATAATTTCAAAAAGTCATATAATATTCCGAAAGTCAGAGGTGCGCGACGTGGGTTCGAACCCGAGACCCTCTGCATTGCAGTCTGTTGGTCTCCCCACTGAGCTATCGCTGCTTGTAAAATATGGTTACTAAAATATTTTAAAGAGATCAAATTAAGTCCAATTTTTGGGTAGGTTTAAGAATAAACCTAACATAACCTAACCCTTCCGAGACCGAATGCAGTGATTTGAAGCGTATATGTGCTCGTTATGATATATTTTAGTAAGCATATTTTGCTGCGCAATTAGTATTTTTGGTGGTCATTATATTTAATCCCAGTGGAAAAGTACTAATCCTGTAATTGCGTTTAACTTGTTCAGTTCTCTGTAATACTTTCTCCTTGAGACGTCAACTCGCGAGGGATTCATCGAGTATTCCAAACGAGTTTATGCTACTATGATCACTTACCATTATGCCGATGATATTTATTTTAGGATATAGTAATTTTTATCTTCCGGGTCATTTAAGTATTGCGGTAGGTCTACAGGGGGCAGAGGAATCTTTGTTTTATTTATTTCTGATGACATGGGGGCTGGGGGTGTTCTGAACGGTAATTACGTAAACAGTATTTAGTTTTTAACTTTTTCGGATTTTCTTCTAAAATTTTGTCGACCACGAAGATGTTGAATGGCGAAGAGAACGATGTCGAAATTACAAAATCATCACACGAAAGTGAGCAGACACACAACATTGAGCAGCAAACATCCGATATAATCGAAGACTTAGAGTTATGGATTCGTGTGTCACCAACATTTTAAAGAAGTTTGTTTAATAATTGCAAATATCTACTTATGTAATACTTGAACGGCCCCTTATCATCAGTAGGTAAAATAATCTTCCAAAATCTACCTAAAACTAGTAACTGGCACGATGGGGCACCATTTTTTATAATACAGTCACACGAAACATTGTGTCAATAAGATTGGCAATTCAAATCTTCGAGCGCGGCGCATATTATATTATAGATTGTAAACTATGCGCATAGCTCTCGACGTTTAGATAAATGTTTACAGGGTAAAAGTGAAAAACAAAATGTAGGATTTACGTTTTGAAATTGTTTGAGAAGGTTGTCTGGTAATAATTTTAATGCAGGCTTGGTAGAAACATACATTATGTAGTACTAAATTTTGCCTGCCGCGTCGCTCGCGTAAAGACAACTGTCAACGTTGTATAGGCGTTTGGGCTTGGAATGAACAGTCACTGAGAATAATAATTATATATTAATTTAAAAGCATTAACCAGTAGAAATTGGAAAAATAACAAGGTTTTGTGTTCAGGTGTTCCTAATTTGGAATTTGCAATTGCTTTACAAAAAAGGGCAATTCGCACGATTGTTCGTATTAAACAACAAGAGTCTTGCAGGCAGTATTTCAAAGATCTCCGTATTCTAACAGTCCCAAGTCTTTACGTGCTAGTTCTACTGACTAACTTTAAAAAATATGTTCACGAGTATGAGACAGAGGAGGAGAGACTTGTTAGGGAGAATACGAGACGAAAAGACTTTCACACAAAAACTATTCCTCATCTAAACATTACTAAGCATGGAACCTACCACATGTCTGTCAAACTCTTCAATAAATTGCCAGTCGATGTTAAGCTGCTCCTATACAAGAGTGAATTTAAAATAAAATTTAAAAAGTTTTTTGATAGAGAGATGTTTATATTCTATTAATGACATGTAGTTTCGTAATTTTGGTTAAATTAATGAATTGCTGAACTTATTTATATTTAATTCCATAATTATTATTGTGACATTTTTTAACTTTAGTTGATTGAATTGCTACTTATTGTTAATTTTAATTAGATTACATTATTATTGATTGCTGCTAGGTTTTTTTCACATTGAATCACATTGAATCATTTTTATTTGATGTATCCTTGTAACAAGACAACAATGACGGCCTACACAGGTTGTTTCATCATTACATATATACATAATTAACTGCCTACCCTGAACTCCAAGTAACAACACATACAATCTAGTTTAGAATATAATTTGTTAAATATTAGATTTATTTTCCAATTCAATTTTCTTCTATATATTAGTATATATCTTGAGGCGGTGGTCCCCCAAACATGAGATTCCATGACACAGGATGAATTAGCTTAGAATAAAAGTCAGGCTCATCAAACAGTGAGACAACAGAGTTTAAATACTGAACCATTTCATAGGCATCTGGTACATTATCTCCTTCTGAAGCAAATTTGTATATGACAAGGCATGGCACACACTCTTTATTGATAATTTCATACAGCAATGAAGAGAAACCCCCTCCGAGAATTTTGACAGGTTCATCTTTAGGCTCATGTTCTACCCATTCCAAAGACTTTATCTTGTGTACATATGGGCATAAATCATTGACTACATATCGGAAAGGTGAAGTCATTATGTGTCTCTTCTCGTGAGCAAAACTGCTGGTCAATATAACAATATCTCTGATATTATCTGCTTTAAATTTCTCCACCACTTCAGTTAAAAATTGTTGTGCGTATTTATAGACCAGTGGTGCTCTCAAGAGTAGAATAACTATACTCCTAGCTTCACTGATATAAAGTTCACAGCAACCGGCAATTGTAATCGAGTCCAACTTGTAAGGATCGTACCCTGCCACTGGGATAAGTGCAGGGCTGTACACCAGGGCCATTTTTTTCATTTGTAAGGAAGAAACAATCAAGTCACATGCAAGTTGTCCTACATTTCCAATAGCTACACTAGGTATAACAAGAGTATACCAACTCAAATCACACTTAAAGAGAGATTTCCAATGATTTATCTGCGCCATGGTGTATAATACTTGAATGTTCCGGTACCAAAATACTCAAAAAAAAAAAAAAAATGTTTTTGATTATTATTTATGTTGCTTTTTGTGTATTTTCTTTGCTTTGTTTATACCTATTGATTTTATTAATCTATTTTATTGTTCAATTCTACCATGACATATCAATGTAATCATATCAAACACAATGTAAAAATTGTTTGTGATAAAATAATAATAATAATAATTCGTTTGTTGTGGTGGTTTATATAAAGGTATTTGAAATAAAAATCATTTTCACCCTTTTCAAACCGACGGATTGATTTGAAACTTTGCACACTTATCGAAGACCGATGACAATACAAAAATATCGAAACTAAAAATATAAAAAAAATTAAAATAAATAGGTACTTAATAGTTTAAAATATTAAAAAACACGCTTTCTAAGATATTTTGATAACCCCCACCCCAGGCATTTTTACATTAAAATTATTATATAATTTTCTACGTTTTTTTTTTTAATACTGCCTGGTTTTTTAGTTTTCAAACTATTATTTTTTGTTAAACAATGTTTGGAAGCAGAAATGCTTTAAATCCGTAACTGTGTCCGGTAGGCGCCAATAGGCTCGCCCCCTTTTAGGTTTGATTTATAACATTTAGCCCAATATGGTATAATATACTTCTTGCTACTTTTGGGATATAGGCGTGAGACTATGTACTTATGTATACTAGGGCTCGTGCCCTAATGTTTATTGTCGTCAACCGGTCAAGTCCCTAATAAAACCATAGAAAATATCCACTACGCTTTGGGCGAAATGAACAAGTATGGACTTGTTCTGACTTAAACCATACTCCCGTTCCTTATTTGCCCTTGCTTGCATTTCCTAACTTAGCTAAAAGTCTCTCTCTAAATATCAGTTTCACAAGAGAACGAAATACTTTTTTCGATAGCTTTATGATCATTAAAAGGTCTTTTCATAGCCAAACAGCATACAAAAACGGACAATTAAATAACTATATCACTGCTTTCATATTTTTAGTCTCCGCAGAATTTAAATTCGCAACCTTTTGATTTATTGATAAAAGCCAGATGTGTTATAGTTTTTACATGTATGTAGCTAGTTCACAAATACTTATTAACCTATTTTGAAAATATTAATGCTTTAGCAGAAATTATAATTTGATTGTTGGCAACACTGATTTAGCACATATTATAAATTTAAAATAATTCAAATATGTATGATTTGACCGCAAAACTTACAACTGAATTCAGTACAGAATATTTTTATTAGCATATAACGTATACTTTTTATTTCTTAGAAATCCTTAGACTTTGATTATGTTAAAATATTACTATCACTGTAGGCAGCTGTTTCGCTGTATATACCTGAATAAAAATAGTATGAAAAATATGATGATAATTGATTTAAAAAAACACTAGATCCTTGTGACGTAGCAATATCACTTTTATACATATTCCCTATTGACTTGAAAATGTTAAAGCATTACTGACAAACAAGGTGGTAGTTGATGTCTACATACAGGGTGTCCCAGAAGTCGACGTCAAGCCGGAATCAGATAACAGGCTAAGTTGCTTCTCGTAATGCTTCTTTAAGCTCTCGATATTTTTCGATTATTCGAGACTACATAACAAAAAAAAATACAAAATGTAAATATCTGTAGTAACAAGAATGAAAAGACCATCAAAAGGAGTAGAATTTTTTGATTATTTTTAAATGCCTATTATTTTTAAATGATGATATTTATATTTGATTATTATATTTTTATATTTTTCTGATAGCTATTATAACTTAGCCTTTTACCTGATTCCAGCTTGACGTTGACTTCTGGGACAACCTGTATAAAGACAGACGTCTTACAGAAAAGCCCAATAACACATTATCCGACCTGTAGGAAATATATGCTAGTACCAGCGAGACAGCATGTCTAAAGTATAAGACAATGCACTCAATACTGTTCATCGACGTAGTTTTCTTTACTAGTAACATTTTTATTAGATGAATGGCCACAAAGAAATTTGAAAGAAATCATTGACTTTACTGGCGGTAGCCTAATAACTAAGGTTTCTAAATTGCGATAAGTATCGAGGGTGGTGTTTAAGTAGGTATTACACTTATTAATACATATAGTAGCTGCCACGTTTTTTAAGAGATCCCAATCTTTGCTATTTAAAAATAAGTCTTTTGGAATTACCTACTATTCCAAGCCGCCAAATCTCGGACTCCCCTGTGCGCGCAATATGCATAAAAGGCATATTAAATTTTGTCTTATTAATATTATTTAGATTTAAATAATACCGTTTAGCAATACAAGGGTGTAGAACCTATAAGAAGGATTGGCACATATGCCTCGTAAGCGCAAACATATACATCGAGAGCAGAGGCTGTCTGTCTAACGTCTTAACTGTATATTATAAAGTCTATGAGGCGGCCTCAAAGGCACCCGGGCAGTCGTCACGTTCAGTGAGTGTCCGCTAGCGGCGACGTACGCGCGGGTATCAGCACAGGTACCTAATATATAATATATTATTAATATTTATAAGACGAAGGGCATATTTTTATGATACATTATTTATTTCTTTCGACAAGCTCTCACTTGTGGGAGACGTTGAATTTATTATACCTAGTGATTTGTGTTCTCTAGTGTGCTAAAATAATCAAGTCTTATTTAAAATAATTGTAGGTAATGGTATTTAAATATACTATTGATTAGGTATATTGGCATTATATTTTGTTAAAAGACTGAGTTCTTTCTGCGTAACTAGGCATACTAATAATTAAATTATGTTCGGATACTTGAAAATATCTTAGTTGCAGCGCGACCATGGATTCTGAAAAGCAACTGAAATATTGTCTTCTGTTTACGTGAATGTTATTAATTGAAATTAAACTCATTTATACGGATTTTATCGCGTTGTTTATTTAACATTGTATTACATCATTTTGAAACTGTTACACTGCTATTACTATAGAATTTTACAAATTTTTAAGCTAATAAAATTATTAAAACTGTTTATATGTAGGTTTACACTTTCCTCGACGTTTCGGTTGCTTTTCAGCAGCCATGGTCACGGTTTCGGCAAACAACAACAAATGTATTTTATAAATTAATTAGTCATTTATTATAAATTATTGTACCTATTATTTAAATAAATATTATTATTATTATTATTAAAATGAGCAACCGAAATGTCAGTATATAGCTTATTGGATTAAATTATTTAAAAAAATCGCGATAAAATCCGTATAAAGTAGTTTAATTTTAATGTTAACATAAGCGTAAAACAATATTATGTAAATTGAATTTTGAGTTTGTTACCTTGCTTCCTGGAGTGGGCAACAGACAATTTAGGAGAATTTCTTATTAGCGCGGATAAGCATCACTCGCCTTTTAAAGAACTTACAAAAAATATTCATAGCAACACAACGTCCAAAGAGCTGTAATCTTGATCACAACATCAGGCTTTTTTAAGTCCTAATCTTCCAAATGCTGGAATGTCGAAAATAATTGAATCGCAATTTTGTCTAGCCGCCGGTGGGCCGCTGCAACGCGAGACCTTAACACGTGGCAGACGAGCTACCGCCCACCTAATGTCATATCATATATAATCAGCTTAGCCACTAACATAGACAAACTGGTGGAAAACCAACTCACTCAGACAATATTAGGTATTAAATGGCAAATATTACTAAAATAGTTTATTAGTAAAAATTTCCGACAAGTAGCTTCAGATAAGTCTCCTACTATGGACGCTTGGTATATGCAAGAAACTCTTCTTCGTCGTTTTTGTTGTTTAAATGTTTCAAGCGCCTTTAGGCTACAGTAATGACTTAAGCGCGATTTACTGGTTCGTTACTTTAGTGATTTACAATAAAGAAATAAAGATAAGCAGGCTTGAATAGTGCTATTATATCTTTTCTACATCAAATCACTGTTATCTAACTTTATAAAAATTGCCATTGTCGGTGTAGCAATGTCCATCTTTCTTAATCTATTTCTATTATATAATAATAGGTCAAAGTTTGGATGTTCGTTACTGAAGAACGCGTAGACTTTTGAATGGATTTCAATGAAGTTTTGGCACAAATACAGACCAAGTCCTTAATTAATACATAAGATAATTTTTAATCAAATTATTCGTTGCCGTCGGATTCACGCAGGTGAAGCTGCGTAGAAAAGCTAGTTTTCTGTTGTCTGTTGTCTCTAAATTTATTTTCTTTCAGTTGGTCTGTGTATTTTCTACTTGCCTTACCATTTTGTTATATTTTCCCTTGAATTCTCCTGAATTGACTGTCTAAATAAGTCAATCATGCATCGTTTTCTTTTCTCTATTTGTTCCAATATTTATTATTTACACTAGTCAATATTTCTATTTATGAGTTTTGTTTCCCTTTTAATCCGAAACTCACTACATTCGACGTAACCCAAAATTTTAAAAGATTCTAGTCTTACCAAATTTCATGGTTCAGGATTCATGATATAATTTTCAGCCTGATCATGACGTATGAAATACTACCTTTTGATATTCGATATTGCACCTCGATGGCACAGCGATAGTGATTACGACTGCTGACTCGATTCCCGTGTCGGATAAGGTATTATAGAGTGTTTCTATCAAGAATTCCGTGTAGCAGTCTGAAACATTGCCCAGTAGACTTACTATCAATCATACAAATAGACGGCTAACTATATATGTGTTATGTTTATACGTATACGAATACAAAGTCTTCTATGACGAGTAAATATTTACCAAGTCTTGTTGTAGTATTTTTATTCATAAAACGATTCACAAACTACGTTACTATCACCTGACACTTGGGTCGTTGCCAGAACATGCGTAGTTTCGACCGTCCCAAGTGTTTTTGCATTTAATTTTGGGTGACTGTCATACATTGCGTCGACTTAAACATCAATTATAAAATCTAGTATTTAATTTGTTAATTTTATTAAGTTATTAATTTGCTTGTTCATCGTTTTGCTAGTGCATAAGGTCTGTGTATATAAGTGCTGTTTTTGGTGTATGCATCAGCTGGTAAATACACATAAATATCATTTAAAAGCAAATATAATTATATAGAGGTGTTTATCGCACGAAAAAGTGTCCAAACTAAGCAGAGTGAGCTCGTATTTGACATTTATATGATAGAGAACTATAGTGTACCATTTTCAATATTAGTGAGCGTGATAATACTTTATTTATAATTCAGTTGTCATGATGGTATTGTGTGTCAAATGACAACTTAACTTTAAGAAAGGTGCCCATTAAAACCTAGTAACTCGCATGACTAAATTTTTGTCAAGTAACACCCACATTTCTATGTTATACATTTTGACCCCATATGTAATTAATTGTAAAATACAAGATATATATACGGACCTTGTATACGACACGGATGGAATAGGGCATGTTATTGAGCGACGCCAGCCACCAGTGCAAGCAACTCCTGTGATTAAAGGCTGCTTTCTATGGAGATTAGAATAGTCGCTTCAAGATACGTCGTGCAGTCTGGCGTCTTTGTCCACGAAGCGTATGACAAGCGTGTGTTTTCTGGCATTTGTGACAATGTCGTTCAACGATGAGGACGTGCCCGCAATTCACATTCGTGCTCTGTGAAGATCATAAAGTCTTGCGTGTGTTGCGCGTGTGCCTAATCTCTCTCCAATCAATTTGCCATCCCATCGGACTATGAGAATGTGAGACTACTGTTCTGCGCATACATTTGTGCAAAATTAGGTCCGAAATAAGGTCTGGTGGATATATTTATTACTTATCTCTTGAGGAAGAATTAAAGAAATAGGTCAGTCGTGTAAAAGATTAAATAATTGTTTTCATTTTTGCATGCTAGATGTCGCTAGTGGCTGTGAAACAAATACACTAGTGACATCTTTTACCGATTCGATTCGTGTTATATTCTATTCCTTTCTTTTGAGCCCAACTCAATCTATACTAATATTATAAAGCTAAAGAGTTTGTTTGTTTGTTAATTTGTGTTTGTTTGCTTGAACGTACTAATCTCAGGAACTACGGGTTCGAATGCAAAAATTCTTTTAGTGTTGGATAAATGGACTATTTATCGACGAAGGCTATAGGCTATATAACATCACGCTACGACCAATAGAAGCGGAGCATTAATATAAAATGTTGAAAACATAAGAGAATTTTCCAGTGCAGACGAAGCTGCACAGGTCAGCAAAGTTTTTTATATTCATCAACGCACGTGGCACTAAGATAAAATAATTCTAGACAGAACCGTAGCGTGGCGGCGTAACAGCAATAATTTTTGTAAAGTTCTTTAATTTACAATTGTAGCTCATACACTATAAACTTAACTATATAGTCTATTTTTCATAAATACTCTAAAACTGTCACAATCATTACCGCTATTGTTTAGTATAGCTAAAATACAAAAATAATCCGCCGCGTTTGGCGTATATTAAAAAAAGTGGCTTTTCGATCAACCGGTACGCCACGTAAGACAGAAGATACTAGCTTAATTTCCCTGCTACGTTTGCAGATATCCTTCTCACGTGCACATTAACTATTGTCATCACAGCTATATCTAGAGGTACTTAATCTAAGGGCCTTCTAAATAGGCTATGGTAACCAGTTTTCATCAGGCGTATATCGGTATAGCTCAGTGGGGAGACCAACAGACTGCAATGCAGAGCGGCCTCGGGTTCGAACCCACGTCGCGCACCTCTGGCTCTCGGAAGTTATATGACTTTTCGAAATTATTTGCGTATTGATTGACAATTATCGCCTGTTCCGTGCCTCGGAGAACACTTTAAGCCATCGCCATTCGTTATTGGAAAGTCACTGACCCTATAATATCCTGAAGCTGGTCTAGCCTTACGGTATCGTTAGCCTTCGGGTTGCGGAGGTCAGGTGGCAGCCGCTCCGTGTAAAAACTGATATCCAATCAAATCCGGTTAGACCAGAAAAGCCGACCCCAAGTGACTTGGGAATAATATAGGCTAGGGAGAAGAGAAAAGAAGATATCGGTTTACTTACTATATATTTGTGTATATTTTATCTGTGTTTGAAAGGGAATAGGTTGTGTATTCCAGACGTGGTTATAACGTGTGCATTGTGTGACAGGTGCACAGCTGTTACGGCGAGGAGCTGGGCTTCGCGTCGGACGAGGAGGGCTACGGGCGCGACGCGCCGCTTGACGAGCCCTCACTGCCGCCCGACGTCTCCGAGGTACTGCACTAACTTACATTATACATATAAGTTTGTGCTTCTTCATGCAACAAGGCTGTTAAAGGACATAATAATGCGTGAAAAATTGTGTATAACGAAAATTGAGCTGCAGGAAGTCCTCAGTAATTAACAGCAAGTTACATCTCCAGTTTCGTCTCCAAAACCTTCTGATTCTATGAAAAAAATATATAGATTTTACAACGGCGTATAAAACAGTCATTTGAATTATCTATCTATCCACGCGAGCCCTCTGAATCAGGGTACAGCTGTTTTCCGCACAGATAACGCCAAAGATACGAACGACACCTTTACATTAGATTGTGTTTACGACCAATCACGTTATGTAATACTAATCTTAGGTAACACCTGTAGATATGATATGTATGTTACGGTTAAAAAGAAATAGGTAAAAACTCGATTTAACGTATGAGAATAAAATAGTTATTAAATTTATACCCGGTCTCTGAAAAGTGTCGACGTGACAAAATGATATGTTGATTTTTGTTTCTTTTGATTAATAAATAATTTTTTTGCATTAGGCATAATCTCTGTGTTGCGAAGAACTTTACAAAGGCTTAATTACCCAGATTTTGAACTACTATTTCTGTTTCTCACAAAATTTTGTTCCGTATGGTGATCGAACTTCTCAACACTCAGTGCAGTGGCAGAGATAAAACTCAAACCAGTGAGCCAACCGTGCAGTCGCTTCAACAACCTCATGTCTCGCGCCAAAAGGTTCAGCAATGCCTATTTATGCCGTACCATACAACTTTGGAACAGTCTTCCGGCACATGTGTTCCCTTCCTTCTATGAGATTGGGTCCTTTAAACGTAGTGTGAATAAACATCTGGTCAGACCGGCTTGACACTGACGACGGCTAGAAGACATCTATTTTCTCCTCGTCGTCACTGACTCTGGACTGTAATTGGGCTTCCCATCAGATCCGTTACAATCAAATTGCCAAGACACGATTAAAAAAAAACATTATAATTTATTGTTTCTGAGAAGCTGATTAAAGACGTCAATCTAATAAGAAAATGACAGCAGTCGTCTATTAACAAATTTTTGTGTCCATCTTCCTTAGACACTGGAAATTAATCTCAGATTTAGGGTTCAGAGCAGCGATAGCTCAGTGGGGAGACCAACAGACTGCAATGCAGAGAGTCTCGGGTTCGAACCCACGTCGCGCACCTCTGACTTTCGTGAATTTATATGACTTTTCGAAATTATGTGCGTATTGATTGACAATTATCGTCTGCTCCGTGCCTCGGAGAGCACGTTAAGCCGTTGGTCCCGACTGCCATGAACATCTATAGCAGTCGTCATTGGGGAAGTCGGCACAAAAGATCCCACTGGGTCGAAGTGTCGCCGGTCTGTACTAACTGGCCCCCACACAAGATAAGATAAGATAGGGTTCAGATTGTCGGTGTCTGCGCTGTCTGGTAGTAGTGAATGCGACCACATTACCTGAAATCTCGAGTTGGATTCCCGGCTCAAGCAAAGAGATATTGCTGTGTTTTTCTGTTAAAGAATTTCAAAACATAATTGGCGAAATGTGGTCGTACTACAGCAGTCTACCTTCGGGATATAGGCGACATACTATTTTATGTTGAATTTCAGCAAGTAAAATATATCAGCACTGTATTAAACTCCTCTTCTCAGTTTGGCTAGGCCATAGTCCACCACACTGCCTCAGTGCAGGTTGGCAGAATTCACACAAAAAAAGTTTCAGCACGTAGATAACCATAAACTCTGCTCCACACCTTGATCTAATCAAATTACGTATACAAGTACAATCTCCCACGCACTTGGGCTCTTACCGGCCACGTAGATAAATACCAAAATATAATTCAATCAGCAATCAAATTATCAGTTGTGCTATCAGTCGCCGTGAGATACCGCGATAAGTGCACGGGTATTACGTTACAATGCTCAAAGTTACCAGGAAGTTAAAAAAAAAAGTAAGTGACCACACAGTTTTAATTTTGAACCGTTGAAATGTAACTTTCGTATGTATATGTGAGATTTAAATAGTGTTGTAATCTGTATAACGGTTGCAAATGACATCTGCGTTTGGTCGGTTGGTTTTGTTTGGCATTTTTGTAGCAAGAAGACTCCGTGCTTCTTTAACCGACTTTAATAAAGGAAGGTTCTGTATTTGAAATGTTAGTTTATTTTTTCATGTCTGTGCACTTATTTGTCAGCAACGGATTATCCTATTTTGGATAATTATATTATTGCTTATTTGAAAGGCATACTGCCATTGCGTTTTCATAATAAGTTGATCAGGATATAAGGGTACAGGTACAAAATATATATGATATTTATATAAGTATTTATTACAAATTGTTGAAGATTTTATAAAAATATTTGGATGTCTGTTAATATTTTGTATACATTTTGCTGTCTAAAGTTTGTGAACGTGTGTATTATTTGTTAAAATATTTTAATTAAAGCTTTTTTGGCTACAGTTGAAAAACCATTTTTCGGCTACGTTATACACGTATGAAAGTCATTTAAATGTGCTCCATTATTAACAAGGAAAAATAATCCATTCTGCTGGATTGATTTTACCTCGTTTATAGTTTGAATCTTATAGAGCATGTGAACTACTTAAATAATCTTAATATACTAATATATAGTCTCACGGCTATTTACACAAAAGGGTAGGCAAAGGTATATTACCCTAACATTTTAACGGGTTCGATTCCCGCACAAGTCAAACATTTGTGTGCATGAACATGGATTTTCTTGGTCTGCGTGTTTCTATGTATAATATGGAAGTATTTAGAAAAAAAAAATTGTATGTTTATCCATTGTCTAGTACCCATAGTACAAGCTCTGCTTAGTTTGGATGCTAGTTAGCTAGATGGTGTTGTGTGTATGTAATAGAATATTACTAGGTATGTGTTTCTCATATGTTTCTCTTTCACGGGTATTTTCCTAATACGTTAGGTAAACTCCGGCCCTTTGGGAGACTTACCCGGGGACATGGGTCCAACATGCAGAGGCTCTTCGAGAGTTTTAATTTAGAGTGAGATGGGACATTTACTGAGGCAGTAGCCGCGGCAAGTGTAGGAGACTATTGCTACATATGGCTATAGGGATGGGTGTTTGATGGGCTCGTATAATGAAAACTATGGATAAAAAACGGCGTCTAGCTGCTATACTGTTTCAGTTTAAAGTCGAAATGGCAGGCGGTGACTTGCCGACTCATTAGATGGGCCCTCTGAATAGCCACCATAGGCATACAAACCATAAAGCTGCAGAAGGCAACACCGGTGTAAGCAGCTAGGGATGTCAATCGGTGCGGCGCCGGTTTCACCATCACGGCTCTTGTGACAACGGAGACCCGGAGCGGGTTTCCCCGTAGTTATGCCCTTAAAAATGGCACTTCCACCCCCAAGCATATAACTCTAACGGCTCTCCTGTGACTGGTCGACCAAGGCAATCCAGTGTTGAGAGTCCTACGGACGCTCTTGAAATTCCACCCCAGCGAACCAATAACGGCAAGCCGGGGACGAGGCCCTAACCAACTCTTCGAGGCATTCAGGACCGCAGTGTCGCCACTCACGTTCAGCTCGCCACAAGCTGCGCTTTTATTTAACCTGGTGATACATTTTTTGTTTATATCATAAAGCGAAGGTGGTATTTTAAAAGCTAGTGTACTGTGCCCTCCGATATCGCGTTAGTCTCATGATGAAATAACGAGAGTCCTAGAGGGGTTTATTTTTATTATTATTACCATTTCGCCGGTTATAATTGGTGTTGATCTCCATACCTGCTGTGTTTAAAGATGTGACTATGGTGCTTGTTCTGAACATGAATTAATCAATCAATTTTATTTTCATTCCACTTTTTCATAATCAGTTTTACAATCGTATTTGAATATGCAAGTAATAAAAGGTAATTGGCATTGGCATAATACAATAATTCAGAATTATAAATTAATAATAATAACAACATAATACACGTTCTCCTTACTAACTTAAAACATTAATTGAAAATACGGGAAATTGAAAATTAATTATTTTAAAAATGATGTAATTATCATTGTGAATATGTTTGTGAAGAAATCCAGTGAAATAAATTATTATCATTATATTATATATGTAAATGGCAGAGAGCGTGTGAAACTGGGCGGGATATAATTCCTACAGGATACTCAGTGAAAAACCTGTTAGCATATATCTGGACTATTTATTCAAGTAAACGAGAGAACTAATTATCGCTACTTAAAATTGGTCTACATAAAATAAATAATAAATGTCGAGGTGGTTCAACCCCGGAGAATATTAACGACTTTTAATTATTATTATTGACGTCACACGCACAACGCCATCTAGTGACACCAATCGGTATTACGTCAACATTATGATTATGAACTTAAAGTTAGTTGAATAATATTTAATAAATGTAGATCAGTCAAATTGATTGTGTATTATTAAATATGCGTGTGCCTACGTATACCACCTACGTGGATCATGATTCAATACAAATGCTCCGTCTACTTTTAACTAGCCTTTGCTCGCAGGCTTGCTCGCTCTGGAACAGTCCTTTTTGAGTTCGAAAAACCTCATAAACAACAGCTTTGTTCGTCTGTCCGTTATACAACTTTCAACTCAAGAACCGTAAGAACTGAAGATTCGCGGCCAACGCCATTCGACTCAGCACAGTCGATATACCTCGAAATGACTATGACCTTTGACCTTTGACCTCAAGGTCAGGTGATACCATTTTTTCGAACTCTTAAGTATTACAGCAATTCATTGACGTTACTCACTTGTTTCTAGATGAAAGTGTGCCCTTTACTGTACCTATGGCAACGAAAATACGAAATTTTATGATGAGCTATCGAGTGGTTAAGGCGTAAATTTATAACAAACAAACTCATATGACATTTAGTATATCATTTAGTATTTGGATTCCTACGGGATTAGATTAGATTATTATCACTGAAAAGTTGCCTTGTTATTATATGTTATATTTTATTAATATGACTATGGTCTGAACTATCCTTAAAAATCCGAGGAATGGCCGGTGCCCAGCAGTGGGACAGTTTATATACAGGGTTAATTTATTTTTTTATTGTTAATTACAACGGTTAATGAAACCAATTACATTAATTAAGTTAATTACGTACTGATTACGTTAATTAGATAGATTAAATACAAAAACATAACTAATAATAATAATTTATATATATACAATTAATAACTAATACGGCTCTGTGGATTCTCTCGTGTACCTTTTCTCGCAGAACACCAGGCATACGCTCATAATTTCATTCCACCTGTCAGCAAAAATATCTCACTCAGGGTTGTCAACCAGAAGGGCGTTGAGTACTTCTAAAGTGCGATACTCTGGAGAGTCGGCTCTGGCGACTGTGTGATACACCGGCTGCGCAAACAATCTGTGCCGACGGCTCCAGCAATGTGCAGTATAGTTGTTAGGTTATAGGTTATGGAGATCAGGACAGTCTATTCTTCCTCGAAGGGTTTTATAGCCAACTAAAAGCAGATCAAGGCCTCTTCTAACCTCTAGTGAATTATAATATTGTCTTCTGTTTACGCGAATGTTATTCATTGAAATTAAACTACTATATACGGATTTTATCGCGTTGTTTATTTAACACTCTGTTACATAATTTAGAAACTGTTACACTACTATACTACTATTAAACTTTACTAATTTTAAGCTAATTAATTAAATTATTAAAACTATTTATACGTAGGTATCGGTTGCTTTTCAGCAGCCAAGTGTAAACTTAAATATAAATAGCTTTAATAATTTAATTAGCTTAAAATTAGTAAACTTTAATAGTAGTATAGTAGTGTAACAGTTTCTAAATTATGTAATAGAGTGTTTAATAAATAACGCGATAAAAGCCGTATATAGTAGGTACTCTAGTGAATTCTAATCTAATATTTTATTGTGTTCGTTATTCTAAATGGAAACTTCAAAATTATCTACTAACATAGTTGTTAATTATAAATATTATATTATATATATTATGAATAACTATTTTTAGGATTTTACAAAATTTCCTCTGGTTTACTAATTCAGTTAGGAACACAGTTTTTATAGGTTACTCCCGCACTAGGTATTAAGCCCTATGTCCCAGGGGGACACAAAGTACACACATACTCAGAACAATCGTTCATATCAACCCAACCCACGTCGCGCACCTCTGACTTTCGGAAGTTATATGACTTTTCGAAATTATGTGCGTATTGATTGACAATTATCGCCTGCTCCGTGCCTCGGAGAGCACGTTAAGCCGTCGGTCCCGGCTGCCATAAACATCTATGGCAGTCGTTATTGGGAAGTCAGTGCCCTAAAATATCCTGACTCTAGTCTAGCCTTAGGGTATCGTTAGCCTTCGAGTTGCGGTCAGGTGGTAGCTGCTCCGTGTAAAAACTGATATCCAGTCAAATCCAGTTAGACTAGAAAAGCCGACCTCAAGTGACTTGGGAATAATAAAGGCTAGGGAGAAGATACATCACATACACACAACACCATCTAGCCCAAACTAAGCAGAGCTTGTACTATGGATACTAGACAATGGATAAACATACATATATATACTGTTTTTTTTTGTAAATACTTGTATATTATACATACAAACATCCAGACCAAGACAAACATCCATGTTCATGCACACAAATGTTTGACTTGTATAGGAATCGAACTCGCGACCTCAGGCGTTGCAGTTGGTTACACTAACCACTACAAGTCCGTAAAACTTTATTTCTCTCATCACGAGTAATAATACAAAATACGATTCGAACCCATAACTCTCAGTGCGTCAGCATCTGCAAACGCTTACCCACTGCCTACTGATCCGTGCAGTCAAGTACTTCAATTAAAACCAAAAATAATTCGCTTATGTAAGTTACAAACTTAAAAATCATTTATTCATGGGCATTCATGAGTGTTACACTCGCGAATGACGTCTACCGAATTCATTTAGATTTGTGTACTGCTGGTACTGGAAATTTTAAATTAAAAACCTAATAACGCATTGTTTGGACTTGGGATAGATCCATACGATAGTATATGACCATACGATTGCACGCAATCTTATGCCACGGGACCAATAAAACAATTTGAAACATTAACATTGACTGAGGAGTGAGTTTCACTCTAGCAGCTTCTTACAGAACAGATATGTAAAATAAATAATAATCTGAATCTTGGCGATTAAAAAGGTCGGTGTTCTTTAGTTAGTTTAGTTCTTTCTTTCTTTTCCTTAACCTACCAAGGATGCTTCGCGAGGCTATTGAAATCAAAAAACATCCCAATTTCAATAGAGAAGATGGTTGGAATGTACCACCAGCTTGGGATCCAGTACTTCAAATAGTCAAACCCAAGAAGAAACAAACCACAGCTAGACTTCATGATACTTTGAGCTCATTCTGCGTAAATAGAAACACCAATAATTAAATTATGTTCAGGTACTTTGAAATAACTACACTGGAACATTGAGACAACTACCATCTTAGTCTCCCCGTGACCATGGCTGCTGAAAAGCAACCGAAACGTCGGGGAAAGTGTAAACCAAAAATAAATAGAATTAATAGTTTAAATAATTTTATTAGCTTATAAATTAGTAAAATAAAATTAATAGTAGTAGTAGTGTAATATTTTCAAAATTTTGTAATACAGTGTTAAATAAACAACGCGATAAAATCCGTATATAGTAGTTTAATTTCAATGAATAACATTTGCGTAAACAGAAGACAATATTATGTTCCTTTATGACCTTTATAATAAACTAATTATTGTTTTAACTTCTCACCCCGTTTCTCGAACATTTAATTTACACGTGGCATTAATAAAATACGAACTGTTACTCTAGATATAAATGGCAGGTGTAGAATAACAACTTAAGGAATAAAATATAGACGTAATTTGTCCAATTTACAAGAAACAGTGGTAAATAAGAAATATACAACATTATCGGGGAAAAGCTATATAACCAGAGCTGTATATAAAGTCGTAACGTATTACTTAAGAGGCTGGAACAGCTTGCGGAAACTATCCTTAGTAATTGTCAGTGTGGGTTCCAGCCGAACTATAGTATATACTGTTGACCAGATCTACCTCCTAAAAGAAATAATGGAGAAAAGTGGGCATAAATACAAACACAAATTTATTTTATTTATTCGCTTAAATGTGGTTGTTCATAAAAAACTAAAAAACTAAATTTTGTGTTTAAAGGGTCTATGAGTTGACTCAAATATGGCCAATTCTACTACACATTGAACTAATAGCATTCCTAACTACTTTTGCCCATTTCATATTCAATTTATTACTCTCGCCCATTGTGAAGAGATATGTACTTCATTTTGAAACAATAATTATAATTAAATAAAATTGTCGTTTAACTTAATCGATTGATTCATCAATCAAATCGATTTATTCATATTTTAATCGGTATAAAATTGTATTGAACTGTATAACATTGTTAGACGGTTTCACACAACAGTTTTTTTTAAGTAAGTGTGAAATGTTCGGGGATCTGGTATACACTTATCAACGCAGGCGCAGCAGAGAGGGAATTGGAAGGATTTGGCGGAAAATGGTAGATATTAAATTATAAATACAGCATGTAACCATAAAGTGTGGTGATCTTTTAGGCCTTTATGTTGGACCCTGTGATTCGTGTGATGTAAACAATATTTTATAAAATATATTTTCTTTTATTGATAAAATATATATTGAGAATCAGCATATGCACTAGAAAAATGTTGATACAGTGAATTTATCATTACCTAGATAATAGACATATTAGCTGTAGTTAAACCAAAAATTATCAAGTAATATTTTGTAACAATATGAAATTTACGTACCGTACTATACCGTATAAAGTAGTTTAACTTCAATGTATAAAGGTGGTGTAAACGTAAGACAATATTCTATAATAAGCTGTGCTTAGAACTATATATCACCAGAAGTAATGATTAGAGGCATTTCTATTACGAGTATTATAAAAGACATCGCCTACACTAGGAATAAGTCTTGTGTCGCGGAGGACTTACAAATATTCAAACAACGGACCAAGAACACTTGACAAGACTCGGCAGAACTGTTTGTGGATCAAACAAATGTTAACCGAAGGAAATTTACTTTCTGTAAGACCATTCAGAAAATGTTTCTTTTAAATTCAAGTTACGATGCTGTTATATTTGTACATTTGATATGTTTTATTGTGACTAAGACTTTTCTTTCTTTCTTCTATTAATCTATACTAATATTATAAAGCTGAAGAGTTTGTTTGTTTGCTTGAACGCGCTAATCTCAGGAACTACTGGTTCGAATTGAAAAATTATTTTAGTGTTAGATAGCCCATTTATCGAGGAAGGCTATAGGCTATATAACATCACGCTACGACTAATAGGAGCGAAGCAGCAATGAAAAATGTTGCAAGAACGGGAAAATTCTCTTATGTGAAACAGACGAAGTTGCGCGAGTCGGCTAGTAATTTAATACAAAATGCAATGCAAAATTATAATAACAGGTGATCATTTAGTGCTATAATCTCACTAAGATATGTCATTGAAATTAGTCATCTAGTAATATCTTTTGTTGTTTATAATCTGGATGACTCATCCTTATTATTTACTAATCATATCTACTAGTAAGTGCAATCATTATACCTATTACCGAATAATTAATTTGTTTAGTAAAAGGCACAAGAATCATTCTAGTTAGAGACCGTTTGACTGTCATTCAGTTGGTCTCGACATCAATCCCAGGGCATCTCTGACTTTTAAAAGTTATGTGTATTAAATAGTTTAATTAATTATCGCTAGCTTTAACGATGAAGGAAAACATCGTGAATAAACCTGCATGTCTAACAATTCTTTATAATGTTCTCGAAGATTCGAAGATGTGTGAAGCCTGCCAACCCGCACTGGGCTAGCTTATTTGACTATGGCCTTACCGTTTTCAAATGGAAAAGTGGTCCGTGCCCAGTAGTAGGGCAGTCTATATACAGGACTAATATTATTATATATATACAGGGAGTCCGGTAATTAATGGATAACCTTATTAATTGAAATATCTTATAGTAGAACTGAAGGACGATCAGAAAAAATAAAAAATAAATTATAAATAAATTAAAATAAAATAAAAATATATTAAAAAGTGCAAGCTATATTAGCATAGCATGCTTTTGACTGTCTATCTATTAGCATAATTAGTGTTTAATAATAAAACAACAAACAGCCGATGGATTTCATTCATTTATGGTCGTAGTATACAAGAAAGTTATAAATGGTAATAAAAAAAACGTAGTAGTTAGCATAGACTTTTTTCATATTTTTTTCTGAACGGCCATCTATAAGACATTTACAGGTTATCCATTAATTACCGGACACCCTGTATATATGTTATTTATAGGGAAATGGTCTAGCATTAAAAATATAAAAAGAAATCTAAGTCTCTAACTCTGTATGCAATATAGGAGCTTTCCAAGTGGATAAAATAGTAAAATCAACACATAGTAAAACAAAAAGAAAATTATAATATAATTTAATTTATATAAACATAAACAATACTTCGCACTATAATATTGTCTTCTGTTTACGCGAATGTTATTCATTGAAATTAATCTCATTTATACGGATATCGCGTTGTTTATTTATCACTGTATTACATAATTTAGAAACTGTTATACTACTACATTATTATACTATACATTGTTATACTACATGTATTACTACTGAATTTTACAAATTTTAAAGCTAATAAAATTATTAAATCTATTAATACTATTTATATTTAAGTTTACACTTTCCCCGACGCACTGTGGATCGAAAATCGTCCTCCGTGGACTTAGAGATTTTAAATTTCAACTGTCATTTTTTTTTTTGCTGATTATATCTTTAGTTACCCATTACTATGCCCAAATATATCATCCGAGATAATTTAGCCCAAATCCGATTTTTTTTTAACGAAAAATTTGTATATCGATTTCATGACAAATCCATTTATCTCGAGAACCGCAAGGTTAACCGTAATATCCTTCCAGGTGGCTATAGTGCTATTTATTTATGATTTTTTGGCATACTCCACATAACGGTTACAGCTGCGGATTTTTTTTTAAATGTATATATATATTTTTTTTATATTTTAACACTTCATGTATGTTCTAAAGATAACATATTCTGATTTTAAACCTATGTGGCATTTATGCAATAGCAAAATAAAAATATTCTTTACGAATTGGTAATTAAGTAAGTAATAATTAACTAATGAGCCTAATAATTGTCATAACATAGATGCATTATCACAACTTACGGAATCTTGTCTTATTCTGGCGTGTGAGTAATGAGTTATTAATGAGTTCTATGAAATATTTTTAATAAACTCTCTCTAATGAGGGTTATTTCAAAGTACCTGAACATAATTTAATCATTGGTGTTTCTATTTACGCAGAATGAGCTCAAAGTATCATGAAGTCTAGCTGTGGTTTGTTTCTTCTTGGGTTTCACTATTTGAAGTACTGGATCCCAAGCTGGTGGTACATTCCAACCATCTTCTCTTTTGAAATTGGGATGTTTTTTGATTTCAATAGCCTCGCGAAGCATCCTTGGTAGGAATCGGTGTTCTTTAGCAAGAATCTGTGGTTTGTCATATCTTAGGTAGTGGTTGGTCCCCTGTTGCACATGTTCACACACAGCAGACTTCAACGAGTGTTGGTGTTTTACATCAGCTATGTGTACTTTTATGCAGGTGCCTATGCTTCTCTTGGTTTGATCGATGTATGAGAGTCCGCAGTCACAATCTATTTTATAGACCCCTGCATCTTGTAAAGGTAGTTGGCACTTGACGGATGGTAAAAATTGACTTATCTTCGTTGGCGGCTTGAAGTATGTGTTGATTGAAGCTCGCTTCAAGATGTAGCCAATCTTGTTGAAAGCACCATTCTTGAGGAAGGCTTCAAGAATAGTGCTTTCAAATCGGACGTGTAGTTCCAGAGATGCACTGGCATTCAAACAAAAATGACATAACAAGCTCTCCAACTTTATTACATTAGAATAGATTGGTGCAAAGATTTCCGACCAGCGCCAAGATTGAGACTGGAATGCCAATCGTAGCCCTCAAACTTATAGGATATCGCATGTGTCTGTCAGCGCGTGTGCCGCTGTCAGTCAATGGCAATATGGCAGCTCATCTACTCATATTGTCGGAGTACGTAGTTATAATTCAGTTGATGATAAGAGTATATTTGCAGCAGGACCTGGTGGACGTGACGTGTATGGATACGAGCGGCAGTGCCGACACGCGGGAAGAACACAGGAGCACCAGACCACCTGTCTCCAACAACAGGGATTCATCACCACCCCTCGGTTAGTACCACTACTAACTAGTTACTATCGTTTTATGTACACAGCTTTTTTTGTTATGAAAGCGCCTGCACGTACTTTCTATGCAGCTTTATATAAGCAACTCTCGCACTTATTATTACTATAACATTTAAACTACAGACACAGAGGGGTCGGGAACCGTTAGTCCCCTAATATTCGTCCCCCAGAATAAAAGTTGTAGTGTCGGCACCTATATAGGCGGCCATTGGTCCCCTGGTAGGAGACCACTCAATAGTAATTTATCTTTAAGGTACCCACTCGTCCCCTGAAATAAAAGTTATAGACTCGGCACCCGCTCAGGTGCGAGAAAACAAGCCATAGCAGAGTGAATGGGAAATATAAATGATTTTTAAATAAATAATATATCAAGGGACGAGTGAGTACCTCAAATATTTGAGGGGATGAATGGGCACAGAGTGCGAATTTCAGGAGACCATTGGGTACCGACCGACACGTAGAACACCCAACTTGGCACAACTAGTGTTGTACATATTTTTTTTATTCGTGTGGGATTTTAACAAAGACAATGTTAAATATCTTTATTTCCATAAAAATGTGTAAACACTTCTTGGACACGCCAATTAACTTATACATATATAAATTAAAATAAAATAATAAAAATAAATACACGGAAATAAAAAAGCTCAAAATAAACTTGTTTTAATGATATTATATTCCTCATGTTTGACCTTGGAATGTCATTATAAGTTAAGTAAATGATGATTGTCTTTTGCCGACCAAAGTGGTCGCTTTGCGTAGAGTCAACGGCATCCCACAAGGAAGTGTGCTAGGAACTCGACTTTTTCACTCTGTTAATGACTACCTAAGAGCCATACTACACCTATGACACATTTCGCAGACGGCAGTATAGTAACTATAAATTTCAAATGCAGGCATTTATGCAAATGATAAAGATACCTTCGCGAAAATCATGCTAACAATAGTCTTAAATTAATATATTTTAAGAGAAAATTTTCTGAGAATTTGTGAAATTAGTATGTACTTATAAGTGTGATAGGTTGTAGTATTTTGGGCTGTAAAGCCGTAGTGATTGGCAAAATCTGTCTAATAACCTTTCATTCAAAAGTACGCTAAAATATATTTTAATTCATAATAAAATACGTGATTTTGGTCTGTATTTTAAAATTGATTTTACATTATAAAATAATATTAATGGAAAACAAGTGAATATTTTAAACAGTATTCAAATTATTCTATCGAAATATAACATAGTTTGATGGTTTTTCAGCTACCACTATTTAAAATGCCACCAAAGGATGGAGTAACGAATAAACTAAATCTCGCTTTGGCAATACGTAAAATTAAATGATGCCTACCCTTATGCATATCTAATTGACTCACATATAAAAAGCTACCGCTTACATAGACAAACCTATGCATGTATTTTAGAGTTAAGACTTGTTTGTTCCATCCATTTTATGAATAGACCGCCGTAAAGTAGTTCGAGTTTGGCAATACTTTGCGTAGGTTACCATAATAATAATTACAAAAAGTGTAAAATAAAGTTAAATAAAAGAACCAGTTAACAGGGTTTGCTTGCTTTGGATTTTTATACAGTGTTCTCGAAAATGTGCAAAGCCTGACAATCCGCGGGGGCCCAATATTGTTAAATATAGCTTAATCGTGGACAGAGAATTATGTATTAAATTATTTAAATTAGTAAATTATTCTGTTTAATTATATATTAAACAGAATAGACAGAAGATATTTTTTGACCCGCGGTGAAGTCCCCGCCACACGGGGATTACCCCAGAGTGTGAGTTGCCTAATAAATAAAAAGAAAATTATTTTTGACTAGTCCGTTCATAAAAGCGTAATTTTTAGATTGGTAACACCATACCGTAAAAGTACCTACTCCCATACATCGCTAACCACAGTAATTACCAATTTGATAATGAGCCTCCATTAGAATTGATATGTCATTTTGCAGGAGTGTGTATAAATATAGATTGTACATTTGAAATGGTCAGTTCATATGTACGTGTCATATAACAAAGTGTTTCGCCTAACAACGAGTGTTTTTAAAGTGTTTTTTGTGCATCCTATTAAATATTAGAAAGTTTGTAAAGATTTGAACGTTTGTTATGTGTAAACCATTGGACGGATTTGGATAAAACTTAGCAAAGAGCTTTTTCCGTGATATTCATGCTTCATAATAATTTATCGGTTATCTGCAGACGAAATATGGGTACAATATATTTCTATATACCCTTTCAAGAATATAAGCGTGAGAATATATATAAAGAAAACTGTAAGTTTGAACGTATTCATCTCATGCACTACTTTTCCGGCTTGAGAAATACTTTTGGCTTTAGACAGCCTGTCGTGGAGGCAGGCTATAGTCTATATAACATCATGCTATATATATTCAAAGGAGCTAAGCAATAACCGCTTTTCAATGTGTATTCGATGTAAAACCATACATACATAACCTCACGCTTATATTCCTGAAGGGGTGAACAGTGGTGTTTACATTCACATTTTAGAGATTATAGGGCCCATATAATTGGAGGCAAACTTTGTGTTTCTACACAGTTTTATTTACATAATATCCCAATAGCATTTTGCCTAACCCGAGAATGAAACGAGTGGTCCATTTAGTAGTGTAATAGTTTACAGCAATCGCATATCGCTATCGCACTTTATTTTACGTAGAAAACTTTACATAAAAGGAAATGTGGGCTTCAAAACATTGAGCTGAGAATCGCTGAGTCTAAACAAAGTGTCAATGTGCAAAAGAGATAACTCGTAATCCTCTGTTTTCTTTTTCAAAACCTAACGTTTTAACACATTCAACGTAATGCTGGTCACAGATGATCGCGAACAATACATTTTCTAATGTAACTGCATTCTATGTTTTAATCATTTTTAATATTAGGATTTTGGCTATATCCGTAAGGTTTCCTTTATTTACTTAGATTAGTGATAGATGTTTAAAAACAATAGTATAACCGTGGCAATTATGTTACTTCTAAGGTTCCTAGTCCTTATAATAATTAAATTCTGTTATTAGTAAACTATAGACACATAGCAGTGACAGACGTATTCTTATTGTTTTGGTGTTATTATTCAGAGAGAAAATAGAGTAATACGTTTTTATGGACCAACCGCTATCCGCATTTATATATTGATAATATCAGCCCAATATGCATATAAACTGTGCCTGTGTAAATCGGGACGGGTTTAAGTCTTAGAATGCCACACATAATTTAAAAACAATTGTGTAAGGCCGCCGGTGTGCTAGGCTATAATTTTTATCGCTGCTATAATTTCCTCTTAAACTACAATAAATTCGTGTAAGTTTATTTGGCGTGGGTCAAAGATAGACATGTTTAGACAAATTGATAAAAATGTGATAATATTTCCGTTTGTTTTGACGTAACAAATAAATAAAATGTGTTATCATGTGTTACAGTAGTTTGTACCAAACAAACGGATGTCTCATACGTAACAATAGGAATTTACGATTGATATTTTAATTCCCGTTAAGTTTGCTCTCAAGTCAAGTGAAAATGAACAATACCGTGCACTCTATGGGTAGTGAGTTCATGATTGTCGAGCGGCCAGAACACCGGCTCGAAGAATTCGAGTCCTTCGATATAGGTAAATTTAAAATTATAATATGCTCCGATTGGAATATATTAGCGTGAATTATTTCGACGCAGCATTCGATAAAAAAGAACAAGATTTGCTTTTTTTCTATTCCTGATTTGATTTGACATTTCTTAGTTGTGTGGTGATTTTGTTACATGAATGTGTAATATTGATAAGAATAATATGGTTTTAAATGGTTTTCCGTTTAGTAAATATATATTATTTAGATAATATGATGGTTTAGTGATGGAAGTGCCATTGAATATCATTTGTACAGAAATCGGTAAGACGAAATATACATCTAAACATAATCTAATTGACTGACATACAGTCAGTGCATGACAAAATATTATAAGTTGTCAGCTCGGTACTGAACCGCGCCAAGTGTTGTAAATTCAATGCTCACACAACAAAAATTGTTTGAGACATACATAGTTGTGTCGAGACTCATCCATTGTTAAAAAGAAATTATGTCTCCTGTCTCTTTGCGGGTTGACTTCATATATGTATCTTTGATAATCTTAAGGTATTTTTTAGAAATGCAGGTTTCCTTAAGTTGTTTTCCTTTATCGTTCGAACGAACGATAATAAATTATTAAATAGGTACTCATACTCATATATGTTTGTATGTATAAATCGAAAAATCGGAGGTGCGTGCCGTAGCATCAAACTCGAGACGTCTGCGTGGCACTAAGGGTCTTATGTTAGGTTAACGCCGCT
This sequence comes from Catocala nupta, assembly GCA_963675205.1. Lineage (NCBI taxonomy): Eukaryota > Metazoa > Arthropoda > Insecta > Lepidoptera > Erebidae > Catocala > Catocala nupta. Next base: position 28,940,571 of record OY776093.1, read on the forward strand.
AATATCTAATCACTATAGAAGTTGCATGTCGAAAATAAATTATTAATTATTTACCTCTTCCAAATATCTAATAATATTAATATTATATTAGATATCTAATATTTATAAATTCAATTTCAAAGTCAAGTCAATTATTAAGATTCAAAATAAAATCAGGATTTATAATAAAATCACATAAAATTAGAATCTGTTGTAAATTACATACATTCATATGATGCTTAAATTTATCTTAAATTTTTACCTGTTTGTACCTTTTGCCTGCCTTCAGGTAAAATATGACTGACCTGAATATTTGCAAAATAAAATATCTTTATTTTTAAACATTTTAATTCAATATACTCTTACACGAATTGCCTGTAGATGGTACTTCCACAAGCGAGCTGGCACATACTATTACCAAATAATTATCAAACAGTGATCTATGCCTTAAACTGAGCTGACCTTGACCTTGTTTATTTGTTTTGCTGCAGTGACGAACGGTGATGCGGAGTATCGGGAGGAGGAGGCGGGAGACACACTGCCTACAGACATGTCCGACACATCCGATAGTGAACCCGACAAGCCGCACAAGTTAGTACAAAAGACAATTATTTTTCTTTTAAAAAAGACAACTCCACTAGGAATAATTCTTGTATCGCAGGGGAAATCTGCCCACATTCCCACTGCTGTGTACTAATCTCTTCCAATGCTGAGTAAGGTTAACCCGTGCTGCACTCTGCCGCGACTCAATGGGGTGCGGCAGCCCTCCCAATGGTATTATCTAAATGCCCCCCTAATATTGAACCCTGGTACCTCGCTAATTCGAAACTAAGATTTGTTAAAGGGGAATGCCCAAGCGACTAAGGAAAATAGTATCTATATAAATATTACAGTGTCAAGATGATAACGACTGTTTAAGATTCGTATTAGTATGTAGTTTAATAAAAAATAAACATCATGCACGTAATTTGCCGGGTTTCAGAAAAATATATGCATGAACTCTGTAAATCAAAATGTAGAAGATTACTATTTGTTCTTTAAATAACTGTAAGATTAAGATCTAATGAAGCTATTGCGTTCAGTATATAAATATATATGTACGCAAACACAATTTAAAGACTAAATGACTTAAAGTACCAAGTACTCCATTAGAAAGGGAACAGTTAATACACCGACGAACGAAACTTGCCATAGTGGTGTTATTTAATGGAGTCTCTATCTCACAATCACTTTTCACAAGGAGTCTCTGTCTCACAGTTAGTAAAAAATATATTAAAGTCTTTTTCTCAAAATACATGTAGTTAATATAGCAATTGAGCACAATAACACACGAAAAATAACAAATTCAAACAAAACTGAATATACAATCTGTTTGTCATTTATTACTACCGGTGCCAACGTCGGGCACCCACGACACAATTGACAAGTAAGGTTATAGTGTTGCCAAAAATAATAAGAAAAATAATCGATTTACTTTTAATTAAAAATCGATAACTAGCTCAAGCTTCCTCGTGATTCAAAGCTAATGTTTTTTTACTTCGGACTAGACTTTAATTTAGTTTGGTAAACTAATTAAAAATTAGTTTACAGGCACGATATGTACAGATAACGATTTCTTGCCAATAAATACTATTCTATTCCATTATTTTTTCATAATAAATATTTCTTTTACTCGTTAGTTTAAAATATTATTATGTTTATAGTATGATTTTCAAGACTCTTTCACAAATAATAACAAAATCACGTCACATAGAAAATCAATCAAAATCAATGTGTCTGTGTAATAATGTTACCACAACAAAAAATCTGTAACGGAACATTATGATACAAAATAAAACAACAAAAATTTCACTTTTTTTTATCCGGCAAATGTGAAATTCCACATTACGTTATAAAATCATCATAAATATGAACAAAAATTATCGATATCATGAACTTGTGTCACAGCTTAGATTATATTCATCAAGCGATACCGCATATGGTCATTCCCCTTTTCAGTTTTAAATACTCTAGAGGTTTTTCGCCTTCATGGCAACACCTAAATTTTTAAATGAAATCAGCCATCTGGTTTCTTCAGTATACTGAAGAATTGCAGGTGGTTAAATAATTAATAAGCGTAAATGGCCGCCTTACCTTACGAAAAGGCTCGAAAACTAACTTGCCGTATTAAAATGGAAAGGCTTTTGGACTTAAATACCATCATTGTAGAAATGTAGGAGACCGATTCAGAACTTTTATTTAAGCGGCCAAGTCCTAATTAATACTAAATCTAATGATTGAAATCAACGATGTGCTCTTACCTAACTTCGAGCGCACGAAAAACTGAGAAGAGTGTGCTGACATTTGTATTAACATATTAGAGAACGAGAGTACAATTCTCAATATCACCGAGACAAAATAATGTCCAAAAAGGTGACCATATTTCGACGTAGTACGGCGCATTCACAATTTAAAACTTTAGTATAATCGTGATGAATTGAATAGTTGCTCTCACTATTTCCTTATTACGCAAGCCAAGGAAGCTTTATACAAGGAGTTACTCAATATACAAGTTTCCAACATCAACCGTCGGGCCGCAGCAAGCCAGACACGATCACCCAGCCTAGTCGAAGGGAAAGAGAGGATTCCCTGTTCACTATTACTGGCCTGGATATTCATACTATCACCAAATAAATGACAAGGATGATCTCTTCAACTGAAGTAACCAACATTTGACAAAACCTCATACGTTCGTCTTTCTTCACCTTCCAGCGGTAGCGATGTAGAAAAATGCACAGCAGCGCACGATGGAAAGCTGCTCCTCCGCCAGGAGTTCCCCTTCAACATCGACCAGATGTTCACCATGATTTTTACCAACTCCAAGTTCAACCTTGAGCTATTAGCCACGAGAGGAACCGCAGACTACGTGCAGGTAAGAAAAGTAATCATTTCTTCTAGAGATTTAAGAACTAATATACTAAACAAGTATTCGGCACGTAAACTGCACTGCAAGCAGAAGCAAAGTGTCTTCTTTCTTCTTATTTATTTTTCTGTAATGTTACTGTCGCTCTTGAATAAATCTTCATTTATAACATTCAAACAAATGACACCCAGACTCGTATCTCGTACCTACTATTTGTGAATCATACAAATGTTTGCCCCATGTGGGTATCGAACCCACAACACTTGGCGAAAAGCCAATAGCAAAGCGATCACACATACATACCGTTAACTTTATTGTCTATTTTCTAAAAACTTTAACATGTATTTTTTTTTGTTTTCTCCCTTTTGTCCATTTTGCATAAAAAGCAAAAGGATATATAACCAGGCGCCACGCTCCACTTGCATTGCAACCTTCTATTTAACAACTTGTGTGAGCGCATATCAAAACTTGAATTTTGCATTGGGTACCAGAGTTCCATACACTCTACTTATAACTATGATGTTATGAATAAATTTATAAAATTTCAGCTTAATTTATTAATGCTTACCTACTGTACAGTGAGCTGCAAAAATGCATACCCATTTATTTCAAAACTAAAATAGTATAAGCAGGTTATTGATGCTATCTAACGGAAATCAATTCAAGAACTGACAAGTAATTTAGTTATATCATAATAGATGGCGGTGCACTACAATAAAATAAAAAAGCAGATTTCTTAATAACTCAATTTTGTTAAATTTATGTAAATAATATTTATATAAATAAGTTATGTTATTATATTTATAAATAAAAAATAAGTAGGTAGGTAAGAATAACATTTGACTAGAAGTGTACCGTCGATACCTAATATAGCCGTAATTTATAGAACAACGCCATCTAGTTCATCTTCTCAGCCGAAAGACGTCCACTGATGGATATAGACCTCCCCTAAGGTTTTCCACACAGACTCATCTTGGGCCACCAGCATCCAACCGCTTCCCGCGACCCATCTATTTAATTCATATTTATTGTAATTCAAGTGTTTACAGGATTTTAGACTTTAAGGTATCCATGGAATATTACAGGCAGTACATTCTTTTGGAAATAAAATGAATTATTACAATTTCCAGGCCCCGTGGCAAGCGCAAGGTGTCCTGAAATGTCGACAGCTCAGTTACACCTTACGTTTGACATCCGGACCACTCGGCCCTAAAGAAGTTCAAGTCACGGAGACACAGGTACGTTTGAATTATTGACAACTGGCTTATGACGGCGACTTCGCTTAGGCAGGCATATTATGGCAATAAAAGGTGTCTTATATTTTAATGCAAGATATGGTCTATCTGTTCATTCAAATCTGTTTGTAATAAAATTTGCACGTGGTTGAATAACAAACATTTTAACAAACTTAAGATTCTATGGATTTGTACAATATTATATCCTTGTGCTTTTAACTCTGATCTTCAAGATATACCCTCAGTATTTACTTAGGATTCAAATCTCGTTTATTCGATTGTCTCTTTTAATCATAGTGTCTTATAAAAATAAACAATGCGGTAGAATCCGTATAAAGTTGTTTAATTTCAATGATAAGGGCCGGTGCTGACTGACGTCGTGGCACGGCACGGCACCGCTGGGCATGTTTGGGTAGCCCAAAGGACGCTTTGATATGACGCGGCATGCCGCGGCATTATTGTGTCGAAATAAAGTAATATGAATTCTAAACTCATTGAAATAAAAATAACTTGATCAGTAATAAAATGCCGTGCCGTGCCGCGACGTCATCCAGCGCCGGCCCTAAGACAATATGATGTAAAAATTCAATTGTTTCATCACGAAACAACGCAGTGGGACTAGTAGAACAGACAGGCAATTCCTAAGTCAAAGACATTACATTAGAGAATATAACATAGCCACAGCATGGTCAAAGCATGGTGTTACTGGTCGCAGGTAATGAACAAGTGTTCGAAGCCCGGCCAGCTGTACTCCATCGACTCGACGAGCGACAACGCCGGCATCCCGTACGCGGACTACTTCAGCGTCCAGGTCCACTACTGCCTGCAGCGCGTCTCCGAGACGGTCACAGACCTCTCCTTCTATGGCAGCGTCAAGTACAAGAAGAGCATGTGGCCTATGATTAAAAGTAATTTTTTATTTACTTTAACTAATAAAAATAAATAATAGTTAAAAAAACTAAAACCGCTTTATATAAAAGCAAACTAAAAAGTTAAAAATAATTTATAATTATTATGTAAAAAATCATGGGGTTATCAAAATATCTTAGAAAGCACCCCACGTTTTTTTTACATAAAAATTATTAAATTATTTTCTACTTTATAGTTTGCTTTTTTAATAAAGCGTGTTTTTTAGTTTTTTTAAACTATTATTTATTTTTAATTTGGTTTTATATTTCTTATTATATTTTTTTCTAAATTATTGTGTTTTCATGTCCTTGATAAGTATGCCAAATTTCGAGATAATCCGACGTTTTGAAGGGGATCAAAATCAAGCTCAAAGTTTCCATTACATACATACTAACATACGTATGAAGCTAATAAAGGCGTGTTAAAAAAAAGACAACGCATTAGATATAACTCCTGTGCCGCGAAGGATTTTACAAACATTCAAACAACGGACACAACGAGCATCCCGATTTGGATCAACCATTTGCGGATCACAAAATTTTTTGTCCCGTGTGGGATTCGAACCCAACGAACCACTTAACTAAACCATCCGTGCAGTCGAAGTAGTCATTTTCGCTTTCTTATAGCTACAGAGTGATGGAAACTAAGCTAGCGACGGTAGCACGTGGACAAGGCAGGACTGAATGCGTATCGACTTAAGTGCTCCATGAAACTACTTGTGCGCTATCTATTGTGTGTTCGAACCCCACACAAAAAATTTTATGTTCGAGAAATTGTTCTTTGTGTATCCACCAAGACACAGAAAATATTTCTGGCGGCGAATTATTAACCTCTAAGTCTTCTTCGAAGAGGTTAATGAAAGTACTATGTGGGTTTGTGTGTCTGTCTGTTAGTGACAGGCATAGCTCCGGAACCACTAGACCGATTGACTTGTAACTTGGCGTACAGACACCTTGGGGTCATCCCTCGATCGAGTTTGAATATGGGCCCTGTGGGTCAAAAGACCCTCGAGATATAGGGGTCATAAGGTCAGGGGATATCCACCAATAGAGTGATTTGGAAGTCCAAGGGAGAGGCTTTTAGTCCAGCAGTGGGACATTAATAAAAGCTGATGAAAAAAGGTCACATGAAGGCGCAGAGGTTGAATCCTGGGTTTTTACATCCATCTCGTTAATTATATATTGGATTTGCGATCGAAAGCCGTGGCTATAGAACCAATCTATAGGTAATAAGCATGAATTAGCTACAGCATTCAATATATATAAGACATCTAGTCTAACGATAGAATATCACAATTTTAGGCTGTGTCAGATGGCAGACGCTGCACGGAAATTCTGATATCGAATCATTTTTGGTTAAACTAGGAATATTTCATTTTATTGCAATATTTCTTAGGCATTATGAAGCTAGGATTTTATAAATGGTATGTTTTGCAGCATTCCTGGAAAAGAACACAATGTCAGGACTAGATGATTTCTGTCGGATACTGGAATCAAGGCTCAACACGGAAGCTGAAAACGCCGTTCCTGCAGCTAGGAAAACTAGGAGACATCGGAGGGTTACGAGTGAGTACCGATCTTCAATCATTCATTAAAATACAGCATGACCTCATTTAAAATTCAAAAATAATAATCATGATAATTTTAAAATTAGTAACGCTTTGTTATATATAATTATTTGATCGGAAAAAGAGTACAGTATAATTGGCGATCAAAGTCAAAGATTTTGGTCTTATTCCGAAAAGAAATCGGCTGCGTCTAAGCATTGATGAGTAACAAAGACAATGCTTATTGAAGCCAGGCAAAAGCCAGTTTAAAAAAATATATATATTCCAATTAGTTACGTGAAATTTACACATTCATTTTGGTAGTTTCATTAGGTTGCTGAACTAGTTCCTGTGATCTACTCACCATTTAAAGTAGTACTAGTGGGCACACCACAAAATAAAATATGATCATAAATTACCTTCCTTAATGTAGAGATCTCAGCGATACCGAGTTATGTGGCGAGTAAGTAAGGTAAGGTGTTGTTAAGGATAGATTATTAGAGATGAGTGAAATAACTAAAAGTTGGATAAATACTGCATATATTTGGACAGAGTAACGTATTTATAATAAAGGTTATATGAAATATATATAAATATAAAATTTTACCTTCAAATAAAATTTGAATTATGCTTCCATAGACTTCCGAAGTCCATTATGAGAGTACATCGCTTCCTTCACCTCGCCTGGTCGCTAGATGTCGCTTACTTCCGCTTCCTAGACGCACCTACAGCGCCCTCTATCATTTCCGGTAAACAACTAAACTTCCTATAAAACACAAGCCGCCATATTTTTCCTTGTTTGGCTCATAATCGCCTAGCAACAGGAAGAAATTACTGGGACTTCGGACATCTATGGAAGCATAATATAAATTTTATTAGAAGGTAAAAAAAATATATTTTGCGTTCCCTTTGACGTCCGAAGTCCATTATGAGAGAGTGTTTGTTATCTCCTGGTGGCTTGTATTTTTGGTAATATTGTAGATATTCAATTAAAACGCAACAATGTGATTGAACATAATAATATGTATAATTGTAAACTTAAATGCACTTTGAGTAAGGTGCGTATAAATCAATAATATGATTGAATCTAATGTGAATGGAACAGTCGCAAGAGGAAGACCTAGGCGAACGTTTCTTGATCAGATCGGAGACGTTCTGGATAAAGGCCAGGTTAAGAGCACCTTAAACCGACGAGCGTGTATGAGGAATGTTATGAAAGTGAATAAAGCCAGAGAAGTGTGTCAGGATCGTAGCAAATGGCAATCCGTAGTCTCTGCCTACCCCTCTGGGAAACAGGCGTGAATCTATGTATGTATGTATGATTGAATCTAATAATATGTATAATGCACATTGACTATGGTGTGTATAAATCAACCTATTGCCATACAACTACTATTAGTCAGGCTGCAAATATTGGGGCAGAGATTTTTCTGACGTTATTACTTTACTAGAATTATTGATTTTTTTCAGGTAAAACTTTTTACAGAAGGTACTTTACCTTCATGTTGCCAATTTGCTTTAGCTAGGATATCATTAATATGATAATTTTCTACCCAATTTAAAGATGAGACCGCCGATCTATAACTTCCAGCTGACGCATGAATACCAACATCAGTCGGAAGACGCTTCATTCAACCACGAATCATCGCTGCAGAAGCTGGCCTTTAGTTAAAAATAAATTAGTAATATTTCCCCCGAGTTCATTGTGTCATATTTACAAGTGTGCGTAACCAATATACTGCATCGATGCTTTTATTAGGAGCAGACAAAAATATCCAACTAGATTGTTGATATGAGGATAAGTCAGTTTTCTACCCGAAAACGGAGTGCAAGGTAATAGAATCAGTGTTATCTATAAAATGTTGCGTATCAATATGCAAAAGAGTAAGATCATGTACTCTACGACCTGAAGATAAAATAGCCGCAGTGTGTTGGATACTTGATATAAACTATTCAAATTAATTTTCATTGATATATAAAATCCTTAGATACAAAATTCCATACAAATGTAACACTTTAAACTGTCGCCAGTTGCTTATAAGTAGTTATATTAACCTTAATTAATTTAGGTTCCAACTGCCGGCTGCTAGTCGTACCGATTTCTCCATATTGACCCAGAAACCCAAGAAGGCTCAGAAGGCCAGCAACTGTATTGCGATTTCTAAATGAGCTATTAGTGTACTTCTGTCCTGAAGTGCTATCAAATAATGGTCCAGATAAACCACTAAGCGTAGTCTTTTCTTGCGAAGTATTTCTGCAGTCCAGTTCGTTACCGAGGTGGAAATCCGCGGCGCTGCTGCTAGGCCGAATGGCAGACATGTCATCTGTAGCATTTGACCTTGATAGCTGATTCGGAGGAACCTTTTGTGTTGAGGAAGTTCGGAGGAACCTTTTACTGGCAGGTGATAATAGGCCTGACTTAAATCCAGTTTCATTATCCAATCTCCTTGTTGTAGAAAATTGGGCACTTGGTGATGATGGAAGAGATGGAAATGCTTCGGCTTCATAAACTGATTGAATGCCTTGATATTGAATATGGTTTGACTTTTACTGTTGGATTTGGGAATCATGAATAGAGGAGGGATAAAAGACGGTGTCAGGGAGGGGGCTGGTTCCAAGACTTCTAACTGAATTAAATTATGAATTTAGGTTGACATTAATTGACGATGGGGATGATGTTGGGGTTTCATACTTTGTTAAAACATGTAAAGTTGGGCGAACTAATGGCGGCGTCTTGTTGAATGGTATTCTAAGACCTGCTATTAACTTTAATATTGATTTGGGTTGAAAAGAGCCCAAGTGTTTTGAAAGCGTCTCAGACAGCCGTCTGAAAACCCTGTAAAGTCATTTATTTTTATATCCCGATCTTCTACCCTCTGTTTTATATTTTCTCCCCCTCCCGCCCCTTTTTCCTGGCTGACGAGTTATTGAAATAAGATCGCTCGGATTCTTTGTTTGCGGCCTGTTAGGATTTATGATTGTTATTTGGCCTACCTCAAAACGGCTTAGCGTTAGCAAAAGAAGTCGAATTTTCTGTAAATATGTCGATAACTGGCCCGGCTCAAATATGTACTCGCAAGAAGGAGGTTAATTTTTAACGATATCGCTACGGCGCAATTCTAACATTTCGTCGGCTCGTTTCCCGCAAATTATCATTAGTAGGTCATGTGACACAGTCTTATATTCAGAATCATTACCAAATAACTGGTTTGAATTTTTATAAATAGAGGACGCATTAACCGAAATGTCCGCAGAGGCCGACCAATCAACAAGACTTTGCAAAGCCGAATTTACGGCTTCATTTGGGCCAAGAATGCATTGGATAACGCTGCAAAACTACGTTGCATTTCAAACCAATATAAAGGAGTTAAGGGATCCTCCAGACGTCGTAGCTCCTCCTCATATACTCTTAGTTCGGTAAAGACCGGAAAGGCCACGTACTTTTTACGTTTCTGTTTACCTGTGTATCGAACCGCGTTCCATTCGGGCGAGTCAAATCTTTGCATAACCTTAATTTTGTTGACACGTGACTTTGCCTTCGGTACGGTCGGCTCTTTGATCGAAACGTTCAAATTGACGATACTACCCGCATCTAATTTAGTGGATATAAAAGCTGTTCACTGGATATTGGTAGCGAAATGTCTAACGAATTCGATGTATGCTGTTGATATATAGGCATTTGCACGTTTGGAAGTGATACAGTTAAAATATTGTTCAAATGTCTCACTAATTGTTGTGACAATAAGTCAAACCTTTCTTCCAGATCCCGCAAACTGGATTGCTTTTGGCGTTTTCTTGGTGGTCCTTCTTGATCCGAGGAACAATCCGATGAACTATCCTCACTTGTAAAAGTTTTTTTAGAAGGCGCGATAAGCTCTTTATCGCTCATATTTTACACTTAAGAGGTCAAGGTAACGGAAGACAAATTACACTGTTTGAAATTACTTCTACTTAAATCTCGAAAGTTAATTAAAATAATTTAAAACTTGCGACATAAATTTTGAATCTAATATTTTAATTATATAGAAGATTTCGTAACGACCATTTACTCGGTTTGAAAAACGACGCAACAATAAAAAAGATGGCGGCTTGTGTTTGGTAGGAAGTTTAATTGTTTACCGGAAATGATAGAGGGTGCTGTAGGTGCGTCTTGGAAGCGGCAGTAAGCGACATCTAGCGACCAGGCGAGATGAAGGAAGCGACGTACTCTCATAATGGACTTGGGACGTCAAACGGAACGCATAATAATAATAAACGTTTATTTTCTCACCACAATATACACATATTACATAAAGCAGTATTAACAAATGTTACATAATTCGGTTTACAACACATATCGTGGAAGACTGGTGCCTAAGCTAGGCTCGAGGCCTGTGTTTCAGGACACCAGCTCCCCACCTGAAACAATTTTGTTTTACGGATTATGTATGAGTGCTGACAGATTTAATGTAGTACCTAAAAGAATTAAAAAAATGCCCTATGCCCTAGTACTACATCTCAGTGTATTGTGTTCGTAGCGTCTTCGCCCGAGTGCGCAGCGACGCCAAAGCTAGCGCCGACCAGTCTCGCGCCGCCCAGCGCCATGGCGCCGCGGCGCGGGGCGGGCGGGGCGGCGGGCGGGGCGCGGGGCGCGCGCGGCTCGGGCGGCGCGTGGCTGGCCGCACTGCTGGCCGTGCTGCTGCTCATCAACGCACTGCTGTACTGGAAGCTCTACCATGTGGAGCGACACCAGCCCTTCGACCTCGACGACCTGCAGAACAGGTTAGATATGTATGTGTAGTGCTGTCATCTGTTCTCCTACTCCTATAAAGCTTAGCGTCATGCTCTAAATATAAGCTTATTTGTATAATATATTTTGTGTTACAAAAAATAAAATATTTTAATATATGTATATATTTTTTTAAATGATAAGAATATATTTCTAAAGAAAGTACGTCAACTTTCTTTAGAAATATATTCTTATTGTCTTAATGTTTGCGTTCGACCAATTGCTTCAAATACAGTTCTCATCAGAAAAAACGAAACACAAGAGTATTCATACCATGAAAAAAGTCACATGATTGTATAGCTGGCAATTTGGCCATTACAGTGGAAAGCGAAATTTTTTAATTCAAAATTAGAATTTCATTTGTTTATCCTATAAATGAAATGATTCACTGTTTTGAGACAAATGTGTGTTTAAAGTGGGAGTACATTTCACCTTTGAAAACTAAAAATTAGCGCTTATCTTTAAACTTTTTGGTCATGTGTTTTATATACTGTGTGTGTACTGTGACTATGAGACGTCTGAAAAAGTTTTCTAAAACATATGGATACTTCGCTCGCAGAAGCCGGCCAAGTGGTGGCATTGCTGGATTCTGGACTTAGTCAGCGTGTTGTGGCTTGAAAGATTCCACTTAAGCCTGTCGTCTGTTCATAGAGTCTACAAACGCTATCAGGACTGGTTTGTTAACGCGCCGTTCAGGATTTGGCAGGAATCGGGTTACTTCTGAGCGAGATGATCGATTTATTGTAATAACTTTTTTTACGAAATCGACGCCTTAATGCTTTTCAACTGCAGCAGCAGCTTCATGTTGTACGTAGGGTGGCTGTAAGTGACTCTACAATTAGAAGAAGGTTGAAGGAACGTGGACTAGTACCGCACAAGCCAGCAAATGGGCCAAAATTAACTGCAGACCATCGAAGAACGCGCCTTAACTTTGCACGTAAGCACCTAACTTGGTCATACCAAACAAAACAAGTGGAACAAAGTCCTCTTTTCTGATGAATGTAAAATTATGCTGTATGGTAACGACGGAAGGAACAAGGTCTACAGAAGAGATGGAGAACGCTTTGCACAATGCTGCATTGAAGAAAAGGTCAGCTATGGTGGCGGTTCGTGTACGGTTTGGGGAGGAATCAGCGCCGACGATAAGTTTGAGCTTGTCTTTGTGTCTGGGCCACGTCTGCCTGCATTAAACAGTCACAACTCTACAGGTACATCGAATAGTGTCTTAAGCCTCACGTGATGCCCTATGCACATTTTATTGGCAACGGTTTCATATTCATGCACGTCAATGCTAGGGCTCACACCGCGAGCGTCGTACGAGATTATGTTACCAAAGTCGGTATCTCCATTATGGAATGGCCAGCAAGAAGCCCGGACATGAATCCAATTGAACATCTATGGGATGAATTAAAGAGACGAATTCGTGCAAGAGATCCTGCCCCAGAAACACTTTGCCAGCTGCAAAATGCAATCCAAGAGGAATGGAATGGAATGCCACAACATTTGATCGTGACTCTCATCCGATCGATGAAGAACTGTATGGAAGCAGTAATAAGAGCTTATACAAGTTATTAAATAAACGTTTCTTAGCGTCTTTTTTCATTTACTTATGTTGTTTTATCAATTTCCTTCATACTCCATACAGGGTAAAAATGACTTGTTAAACAAAATACGAAACCTATGAAAATTTAATTTGAATTTAGAACAGTAACATTAGGATTTGAAGCATTTTTCTGATAATCCTTACAAAACATAAACTTGCAAGGTGTTTCGATTTTTCTGATGAGAAGTGTATTAATACATTAAAAAGCATTTCGCGAATAGTGTAGTTTTATAATCAATGACAAATACTCAATGTTTGCAGTATGCTCTTGATTTGCAATTAATAGCTTTGTCTTTAATACATTTATTATTTGTGCTTGCATGCACGCTATTTCTTTACAATAGCTGAACCAATTTGAATATAATTATCAGACATATTTTAAAATCTTCTTACGCTTATATTTTGCATTTAGATACATACAATGCATGTTTGTGCGATTCGCAGTTTATGTAAAATATAAATTAAGAAAGGACTGATGATTACACCCTGTGAAACGCTGAATGATGCCTAATCGTATGTCGTTGATGTTTATCTACATTAACTATTAGATGTATGATGTATCATAAAGGCGCATAACTAACATAAATAAATAGTCTTTGATTTCAATATATATATATAGGTAACTAATCTTATGAAATATTAATTTATGACTTAATCTGTCAAAGGCCTTCTTAAAATCATTGCAAGCTATTTATTTATAAAGAGTACACCAATTATTATAAAGCTGCTTTTGCATTACTTTTCATTATATTTATAATCTATAATCACATACAATTAAGAGAGTTTAATCAGTAAATATAGACGAAATGAGATATCTTCATAAATAGTAGCATATTTTGAAAGTGAAACGTGTGATACGTTAGAACTTTTCCATCCAAATCGATTTGTATTTACTTAAATAACTTGTCAGATTATTTTAATGGGTACCGCTTCTAAAGTAGTAATTGTAAGTTAAGTATTAATTCCAGGATAAGCACAGTGAGCGACACGCAGATGGCGGACTGGTCGGCGCTACTGGAACAGCACACGCACCGCCAGCGCGGACAGCTGCTAGCGTGGCGCGACGCGCTTGACCGGACGCGCGCGCATCTCGCACAGGTAACGTTGAACAGCACACGCACCGCCAGCGCGGACAGCTGCTAGCGTGGCGCGACGCGCTTGACCGGACGCGCGCGCATCTCGCACAGGTAACGTTGAACAGCACACGCACCGCCAGCGCGGACAGCTGCTAGCGTGGCGCGACGCGCTTGACCGGACGCGCGCGCATCTCGCACAGGTAACGTTTTCGACAGATTTCCTTCGAGTCAGGCGCAAACGCAACGCAAAGACATCACCCGTACCGTTTATTATAGCTGAGTTATCAGCGATATCCACTGGTTGACACCAGAAAAATTTCACGTACGTCGTTGCCTTAAAGACAGCAGACACAACTGATAATGGCACAGCGATCAAACTGCTCCCCCGACGACACCACGGCTCCTTCTTAAAGAAACTGCAAATGCTCACCGTAGAAATACAAAACAAAGTTATGTAGTTACGAATTTCTGTAGGATTAAAATATGTCTCTAATCCAACCTATCTATCTATCTTTTATACTATTATCTGCTACATACATAGTCTTACACCTTATATCTCCTAAAAGATAGGCATTGCACCCATAGTTCGCCAAATTTGATTTTAAAACTATAATAGCGGTATAATAAGCTAGACGAGCTTACTACAGTTTATCAGGCAGTTTCAGACTTCGTGCTGAGAATTTTTTGACATAATATTTTACCATCCAACAATCGCTTTTAATACGGATGCTCCACCGAAGCAGTCTATTACGAGAGTCAATATAATAATAAACCCTTGTATCAATATATATGCTAATTGTTGATTGTTGTATATATACGTAGCCTCACGTCTAAACAAATAAATAGATGTATACTACATCAACATTTCGCCAACTATAGTTTTATCGGATACAGCACCAAAATGTGTGCTGCTGATAGGAGTTACTTAACACAAAATCCAATGAGATCGATCCTGACACTGCATGTACAGCAGTCTCTCTCACTGTCGCAGTCAAACAGTCTACTACATTACCCAAAAGTAATAATAATAATAATTTTTATTTGCTTAAAACATAGTTTTTGGTCATAGCAAATTTTATTTTATTTTTATATACACTAATTCTATATAGCAGCGATAGCTCAGTGGGGAGACCAACAGACTGCAATGCAGAGGGTCTCGGGTTCGAACCCACGTCGCGCACCTGTGACTTTCGGAAGTTATATGACGTTTCGAAATGATGTGCGTATTGATTGAATTATCGCCTGCTCCGTGCCTCGGAGAGCACGTTAAGCCGTCGGTCCCGGCTGCCATGAACATCTATGGCAGTCGTTATTGGGAAGTCAGTGCCCTATAATATCCTGACACTGGTCTAGCCTTAGGGTATCGTTAGGCTTCGGGTTGCGGAGGTCAGGTGGCAGCCGTTCCATGTAAAAACTGATATCCAGTCAAATCTGTTTCGATCAGAAAATCCGACCCCAAGTGACTTGGGAATAATAAAAGCTAGGGAGAACTATGCATTAATTCTATATTATATACCATTATATTACAATTTACATATCCTCTTAACCTTTATAAGACGAGACGAGGTATATTCGGCTACTGTGTAGAAACATTTATCTGTGAGCCATTTCTTAAAAGTGTTTATAAATCTTGAAAGGGTTAGTAAAAAATAAATCTCTATCACCAACAGACGGAGCAAGCGTTGATGAAACTGCTGGAGACGATAAAGCCGTCGCTGGAGAAGGCGCCGCACGAACAACCGCGGGAAGAGCTGTGAGCCTCCTACGTTACATACTCTACACTTGTCGTGCACACGTATCATGTCTTGTCTTACTTAAACTTGTATGAGTGCACACCACTGTGCGTCTGGGGTAGCCTTGCCCACTGCTGCGATGGGAACACTGGGCAAATTGATAGGTTACTGATAACGTGAACTAGTTCCAGGACTATACGTTCAATAACAAAGACTTCATTTTTCCAAAAAATACAATAATAACTCCTTATGTTGATTTCTCGATCAAGTGTCAACAACAAGAATGACATTTCGAGGATCTTCTTCAAATTATTTAAATCGTGAAATAAAACTGTCTGCTAACAAGAACAACATTTGGCAACATAGTCATAGAACATATAGACCTACTAGTCATAGACAGTCTAGGCGACTAGATGAGTAGGCATAGTGCCAGAGTGATACCTAGCTCTTTCTATGCTTAGCCCTATTTTTAATAAAAAATTACCACATCAGTCTAATTTTAAAAAATGATTGTTTGTAAACTTTTGAAAGAAAACCGTTGTTATTAAATCGTATAGTGGTTGGATTATATTTGATGTATACTATGAGGGTAGTTTTAACTTAGTTTATGTAGGTTGCTCAATGGGGTAATATATTACTTTTAATATAATTCAAACGTAAACTCTCGTTCTAGGTGTAGGTTCTACTGTTAAAGTTATTAAATTGAGGAGTATTTTTGTGGTTTATTAAAATTAATGTAAATAGTGATTTACAAAGTGTTTGGCGAGATAGATAATTTCAGTTGTGTAGTGGTGATGAAAATAAACCAAAGATACATATTCTCATGGAGTAATAATATCATACGAGTGCATGACAACGTGAAAGATATTTTATCCTAATATGTCTGCTAGAGGTTTTCTCGTAAGTTTGTTTCTTCTAAAACTTCTGTAACCTTTTTCTATAAATACTACAGCATATTTTTTGTTTAGTTCCTTTTTTATTGGGTGAAGTGTTACTTGCCTTATACTTTTTCTGTTGAGTTTGGGTGGAACAGCGCTGGTAGTATTAGACCCAGAAATTATATAAATTCAATACTTGTTCACCATTAAGTACAATCTAATTATTATGACTACTAGACCACCCGTAATCCAACGAATTCTACCCAACATTTCCTTTATTTTACGAACTAGCGACATGTAAATGGAAAACCTCACAGATCCCCACTGTGATAAAGTAGATACAAATAATAATATTATTCCTCTAGTGAATATTGTAACCCTTCGTGACGTAAACGCATAGCGTTGTATGTACTTTCCAGTTCCCTTGCTAAAATAAATGTAAATTTAATATATTGTATAATAAATAAATTTATTGTAAAATGGCAGAGGCGAATAGGGCCGGCAGCTAATATAAAAGTGAGGACGATGGCGCTCAAATTGAAGAAAATGGCGCGTTTTCTTGTCTATGCGTAAATTACGCAGGTGTATTGCATGACAATATTTTGCTCAGAAATAACTGACGTTTAAATTATTATTAAACAATGCTACTTTAAGGATTATATTTACTTTGTATTTTTTGCTTTCATCATTGTATAAAATAAAGTCGCAAGCGCTTGTACATAATATGGGCCTTATTCGTCTCAGTACTTTAAGGGCCTCTCCTGGGATTCGAGTCCCTTTACAAGATTTCTTTCATGCTGGTATCCTATAAATAAAACATCACAATTGTACCTATAGCTAATAAAATCTAACTTGCATGTTTGAAATCTAGTACGGTGTGAAAGAGGCTTTATGGTATCGTTAAAAACGTAATAAGTACTTATGGCAATTATAATTTAAATTCGTGTACATTAGGATTTTTAAATAGTGCGCAGTGTTTGAGAGTTTTTTTTTTATTAGGACAGTAAACTGTCGCCATTTTAAAACTGTACAGAATACGTATTTATTTTAATAATTTGCATCATATTTAGAATATATTGTGCACTTTTAAAGTATATAATTAAAATTTGCGGGCGCTTTAAATAATTAATATTGAAGCTTCTCTTAGTCGCTTGAAATATCAATATTGGTAACGATATAGCGCCTGCGAAATATCTTCAATACATTTCATATTTAAATATGGGTGTCGAGATGTTTTATATAATATTTATTACTAAAAATATAATTATGAAGCGTATAAATGTTTCATCGGGTACATAGGAGTATGTATAACAAAATGATTGACTGCTGTACCAAAAATTCTTTAACCATGTTTGGTATAAGGTTCCATTATTGCATTTTCGTGTGTTTAGGTATCATTGAAATAAATGTAGTTGACTACCGCCAAACTTCGTCGTAATATATACGGCACACATGTTAAACTAAGCACTTATTACAATCTCCAACTAGATCCAAAAGGCGCTTTTAAATATGTGTGTATATAAGGGTCGATTCCCATGACAAAGAAACCGTAATTTTGTCTTTCTCTCAGGCAATTCTCGGAAGCAGTATGGCTTAACTACTCGACCGATCACCATGAAATTTCGCATACACGTCAGAGGAACAGAAAAGGACATAGGTCAAAAAATATTGTTACTTATCTAACCTAATCTACAGATAGGCGACCGAAACCGCGGACACAATCTAGTAGTTATATATTTTCCAAACACCAAAATCTTTAGCGTCTTACAAATAAGACTAGATTGTAATAAGTGTTTACAGTATCGATTCCATGCGTTTTGTTTCAAGCATTTAGATATTTGTTCACACAATTTCATTGTCATTAAATAAGTGCATTTCGCTGTAAATATCTTCGCCTACTTCATTCCAATGGTTTAACGAGATTGTTATTATAGCACAATATATATCTATTAATGCTTATTAACTTATAGAAAATTGTAATTTCTTGTTATACTTCATTCAGATTCAGTGTAGAAAAAGATACCTAGGATATTACGCCAAAAACTACTGAACGGATTTTCATGCGGTTTTCACCAATAGATAGAATGATTCATGAGGATTTTTAGATGTATAGTTAGTTAAGGTTTTGTACTACCTACCCGTGCGAAAAATAATTGAGTTCTATCCAAAGCTTCAACATAATGCTTGCATTAAATAAAGTTCGCTCAGAATAATTACTATATTTATATATATTTGGGAAAACGGAAGATTTTGAGCAATCCTAGACATCAGCTGGAGGAAGCCTGGCGCTGCAATCCTTTATAGATTATCGACTACTATATTAAATAATCGATAGGTCTGTTCAGAAAGCTGTCTACAGGTATAAATGCAGGAGTAATCCTTCCATTTTCTTTGTAGAAGCGATACCTTATTACTGAGGATCGTGGTCATCACAATACGACGTTACGTGGGTAGGACGTTACATGTAGAGCTATAAATATTTAAGCTATATTTTTGTCGCTTTAAATTATATAGTAGGTACTGCTAACGATAAAAATGTAGGTATGTAGTTATAACGCTTATTCTGAATGAATTATAGCAAACACATGTAGGTACATGGAATCGATACTAGTAACAAGTTTTAGATTTAATAGTTGAATTAATTATATTCAAAACGAATCTAAAATTATATAGATTTATGTCTACGGTAATATAAATATAAAAAGAAAATTATCACGGTGTTGTTTAGCATATTCAGAGTATTAAATATAGGTATGTCGATGTTATCTAATAGAAAAAAAGGAAAAACATGTAATTTTTCAGTTGTGGCGATGATCTCTTATTGTAAAAATATTTTACTACATTTAGTAAGTTATGTTTCGGTGCTCTAGTTTTATTAAAAAGTTAATGTTTTCGTTACTTATGTTGGTTTTACGATAGGGCATCGTTTCGTTTTGCGGCATGATAATATTTTGCGGCATAACTTTGCAGTTACCCGAACCAAATTTTTTTATAGCCCTTTGGAATTAAAAAGGTACATAAAATGTCGCATGTTACACATGCGGCATGGTTAACATGCTGCACAAAATTGCCCTAACGTAAACCCAACATTATATTTTGTATATTGAACATGTCAATTATGAATTTATTTATTGGAAAAATCATGATATACGAACCTCAAGATTATCGAAACAAGTTTCCCTTTATGTACCTAGCGGATGAACGTTCGCGATCCGTAACAATAAAGTTTAACAATAAGAATTTATTACAATTGTATTATATTTCATTCCAGATGTGTAAAATGATCTGAAAATTATAATAGATAAGGTGGAATGGTGGGACAAATTATACATAGATTCCTATTAGATATACCTTTGTTGTGCATTTCTAATGTTAAAGGATGTTCAAACATGTGAGGCGGGCTTTGATAGGCAATTTGATATCCCATCATTAATCCTACGGCGGATAGGTACCTGCAGTTTTATATAGGTTCAGTAAGATTTACATTATATACCTTTTATTGACAAATGTAGGTGCTTAACCCTTTGATCGCCACGTCGAAAATCAAAAGCGTGCTGTCGACGCTAAGCTACGATTTTATCCTTTAAAAATCTGTCATGTAGTCGTGACGATGGCGTGCTGGACACATTTTACTTTGTCATGTATACATGACTGTGGCGGTTAAAAGGTTAATGCATGCAAGTTTATGGCAATATTTCGCGTAAAAATAGAATCAAATCCTTGTGGTTTACAAAAGCATAAAGTGATTTTGTCATTTTTGTCGGTCCCTATATCAAAACTGCATGTATTCTCACAAAAATATAAAAAGCAGGACTTTTTAGTACCTTCACAAGAAAATTAAAGTGCAGATGTTCTAAAGTTAATGAACATAGTATGACGCCCGCTTCTGTCAAGTATATACTAAACATTGAAGCTTGCCAGAACTACGGTGAATGTGTATGCACAATTGTAATTCCATTTTAGGTGTAACGGATTATTGTAAGTTAGACAATTCTATTCTCAGTATTGAATAAATATTTTAATGAATTATTTTTATCGTTTTATTTGTGAATATCTATTTCAGCAATGTATGTTTTATAGAAAAGGATTTTGTCGCTTTGGAGAATACGAGTTTTATTGTAACCTGCCGCAAATGGCCTGTTGAGGAAATCACTGATCTTACAAGCTCTTGACCAATAAATGTAAATGTCCAGGGCAGGTGTGCATCTAGATCGAGGGCCCATTTTTTAAATCCTTGCGAAACGAAATAAGACTTATTGGGAAATTAGTAAACACTTAAAGCAAAGAGCCATGCATTTCTGAAACGTTACTTATGATTAAATAACAAAGGCCACCAATGCAGACGCGTGCATAAAGTCGCATAGCCTAAATCTCAGAAAGTCCTATCTCTGGGTAAATAATTTTTATTATTGTATTTTATTATAGTACTTTATTATAGTATTGAATTAAGATTTTCTTAAATATTTTAAGTAATTCCCAATTCTGTAGAAAATGTTATTACAGATTCAGACAGCGGTAGAATTAGGTCCCTCATTTTTTGTTTTTACTGAGGAATCTGCAGACATTAATTTATAACATAAATGTATATATTTTTCTTAGATAACTCTGTGAATTAGTTAAAAAGTAAATGAAAGTCGAATTTTACTAAAACATCTGAACTGAAACCCCTTTATTAATAATAATATTAATAAAAATCATTAATTATCTCTTCACAATAGTTTCAAGACTCAAGATACCCAACAGTGTAAATAGCACATTGTACACAAAGTAAGAGACTGGTGCCTGAAGTAGGGTAGGTAGGTAGGAAGAAAATCCTGTATTACCAGGTCACTAGGCGCACCACCGTTAATTTTATGACATATTTGTTACAAGACGGTTTTACAAAATTCAGTGGATGTGTAGATTGCCTCTTTATACAAGAATATGAACAAAAAATAAATATCTAAAATAAATAAAAATAAATGACAACTAAGTATCCCAGAGTGTGAGCCTGTTTGTGAGTATTTGTGTGTGTGTGCGTGTATGTGAGCCTGTGTGTGTGTATGTGTGTAAGCCCGTGTGTGTGTGTGTGTGTGTGTAAGTGTGAGTCTCTGTGTGTGTAAGCCTGTATGTGTGTCTGTGCGTAAGTGCGTGCATGCGTGCGTGTAAGTTTAAATGTATGAGATTGGAGAATGAGTTGTTGTGATGCGATTTTAACTTATACCAAGGTACGGGACGAAGTAAGGGTTGAAGGGCCAAGAAAGCAGAAAACCTTTTGCGAATGTGCTGAGTTAAAAGTATGCGTTTGGCATGTTGTGCCCTTGCGGCGTTTGTCCTTTATAAAGCTATGGTTGTATTGGAGTTTAGACTGCTTTTTGCTTCCATCAACAATAGCAACTAGATATCGGGTCACGTACAAAAAGAAAAAGCTAAACGCTGTCCGCGTGACAATACGTATACAGCTACATTTGATTACTAACAAACGGAGAGAAAAGTTTTAAGTTCAACCTAATTACAACCATGGCACCTAATAATAAAATCACAAATCTTCAAAATATTATCTAATACTTACGATCATTCGTAATATCAATTCGAGCAAAGCAATAAATTACTCCTGTCACTTACAAATGAAAAGATATAAGTTAAACAACATTTAGTGTGAAATTGATTTCACACTAAATGTTGTTTAACTTATGTATTATATTATTGTGTTGTTTAACTTATGTATTATTTAAGTACTTAATTTGTTGCTGCTTATGGTCAACCATAATAAATAATAATACAAAATAAGAACTCACGTCTCAAGTGCGCTGTTATTTACCGAGACGTATTTTTTGCGCGCACCCGATATCTAGTTGCTATTGTTGATCGAAGGCTTTTTGAGAACAGTAAGTAAAATAAAAGTTTGTCTGATCGTAAGTATTGAGTCAACCGCATAGATTAACTCAAATTAGAATAAGATGCTTTACTATTTTTTTTTTAAATGTAACATATCGTTCTTTCTTCTAAATGCCATACCTACTGTAAAGTACATAAGTCTTATGAGAAAAATGATTTTCAATTTTTACAGGAAAATCTGTAGAAAAGACTAGTTTTCATCGATTTGCTCCTTAAGTGCTGGTCAAATAAAAAAGCGTAGTAACATTTGTTGTTGTTCTTTAATAGAGGAATGCAACTGTATATTTAGTTTTTAGAAATTAAATACATATATCGCATTACAGCCGGTGGGCATAAGCCAAGTCCGTAGCTGGTAACCGTTAGGGTTGTAGATCAGCCGGCAGGCATAAGCCAGGTCTGTAGCTAGTAATCGTTAGGGTTATATTGAAATACGTAGACTGATTCAACTGATAATATATTTACAATTTTTAAGCCTTCTTATATCCCATTTATTGTTCATGCAAGTATCGCTAGCACTAATGTGTACAATAATCATTTACACCAATCAGCGATAAGGAAACAAAAATGTAACATTTACGAGGGAATTCTTGGAAATCCTTATGCGTGTTCGTGCTCTGCGACGATCCTTACGCGTGCGTATAAAATAGTGCCACGTATAAAAACAGACGGCCTCTTCGCGCGTCGGTTAGTTCGTCAGTTTGTTTCGTCGCGGCTAGACGTATGATGCTCTGTTCGATTGTTCCTAATAAACTTATATGTTGCCTGTGCGTATGTACTACATACATACATACATACGCCACGTCACTGCTGCTTAAGCGAAGCATACGTTTTGTTTCACCGCGCGGCCGGATCTGGTGACGTAGGAATTTCGCGGTGAAGGTGATGAAGCTGTCCGCATTGGTATGGGTGATGTGTCCGGCTGGCGTATTTGTTGATGTTGTGTTTTCTGGCGAGTTTTCCTTGTCGAGTAGATGGGCTGGCTTCAATCTGTCGATTGAAATTACTGCGGTGCAAAGCGAACGTTGCAGTGTGAAGTGCTTGCCGTCGGTACTGCGTTGAAGTACTAGATATGGTCCGTCGTATGGTGGTACGAGAGGTCTGCGCACGATGTCGTTGCGCACAAACACATGCGTACATGTTCCGAGGTCTTGGTATATGAATGTGTTTGACCTTGATGCTCGCCTTGTTGATGTTGGTGATAATGATGCCATTGTTTCCGTCAGCTGACGGACAAATTCCGCAGCTTCAATGTTCGGCTTGGTACCTACCAAGCCGAACCATCGCACCTGCGAAGAAATCAGATGGGATGCGTAACGTTGATCCGTATGTCATCAGGGCCCAGCTGACGGCTGAGTATTTACGTAGGGTGGTGCGAAGTCCTAGTAATACTGTAGGTAATACATTGATCCATCTGTTATCGGTTGCTCTTGGCATCAGTGCCGCTTTCAGAGATCGATGCCATCGTTTGATATCTCCATTAGCTTGCGGGTGAAATGCAGTAGTAGGTACGTATTCGAGTGACACCTATTTTCTTCATTAAAGCTTGAAATAAAGATGATTCGAACTGTCTCCCTTGGTATGTAGTAAGTCGCAGGGACATCGAAACCGCGATATTCATCCGAAGGTCCGGTCGCGAAGGCCGTTTCGGCGGTGACGTCACGAGTAGGTATTACATCTGACCAGTTAGTGCAGCAGTCAATCATAGTAACTAAGTATCTATAGTCATCTGATGGCGGGAGAGGCCCAACTATGTCCACGTGCAGGTGTTCAAAACGAGACGATTGTTGAAACTCGCCGAGCGCGCTAATGACGTGTCGATGAACTTTCGCTCGTTGACAGCTGATGCACGCCATGGCCCATATATCTTTGTTTATAGATAGATAGGCCAGAAAAACTTTCTCGTCATTATTTTTCATGTTGTACGAACGCCAGGGTGACATAGTTCGTGTTGTAGTTTGAAGGCTGACACACGATAAGGCAATGGTAGGTATGGTCGAATGTTCGCTGTCGATATTTCGCACCAAATAGACCGTTTGACTCCCGGTAGTTTTACGCGGGAAAACTTCAGTCTGGGGTCATGCAATCACGTAGCTCGGCCTCCGTTTCTTGTTCTTGAGATAGCTTGTCGTCCATCGTTGCGTTTAGTAGTTTGATTTCGGCGATACGTGATAACGCGTCAGCGCGGCGGCTTCGTTCTTATCACCGTGAATGTATTTGATGTTAGTGCAGAATTGACTTATGGAATGAAGTTGTCGCTCTCGACGCGGGGTGTCGCTGCCACTCGGCGTTCGTGTTAGTGCGTACGTCAATGGCTTGTGATCCGTACTTATGGTGAGTTCGTTGCCCTCTATCAGTCGGCGTAGATGTTTAACAGCTGTATAAATTTGCTAGAAGTTCGCGATCGTATACACTGTATCTTTATTTATTTATTTGGTTAACCAACAACTGTTTACACTTATATATAGGCAACATAAAATAAAATCAATGGAAATATTAGTTAGTGTAACAATTAATTAGAGGTTAACACCACTAAACAGGTTAGTGAGAGACAAACTTAAAAATAAATTGCATTATAAAATTAATTATGTGTATCGTATTATAAATAATTTTAAGATTCTAATTTACCAAATTATTATTGATTAACATATACATACAATAGAATATAACTAGAACATAACTATTTCTTTAGAATAGTAGGTAACATTATATAGACTAAAATTACATAAATTAATAGCATTGACATTAAATAAAATTCAAATTAAGCAATGAAAAATATGGATTAAATAAAGTTCAGTCATTAATGTTATTACAAATAAAACAAAATTAAATATAACATATAACAAGCATTCAGGTGCATTAAATAAATCATACTTTACTAAACTATGTCATGAGTTGCTATGGCTTGATTTAAGTTAAGAAACGCCCGGGCACGCCACGATCGTGGCGGTAAGTCCTGTTTTTGAGGAGTGGCTGGAGAGGCGGCATGGCGCCCTCACCTTCCGGCTGACACAGGTTCTAACTGGCCACGGTTGTTTTGGCCAGTTCCTGTGTCGTATACGCCGGCAAGAGACGCCCGGTTGTCACCACTGCGGCGACTGCCGCGACGTTGTTGAGGACACGGCGCTGCACACTTTGGCGGTTTGCCCCGCCTGGGCATCGCAGCGCCGTGATTTGATCGCGGCAGTCGGATCGGTTGCCCTCTCGCTCCCGTCCGTTGTTCAGTCTATGGTCCGGAGTGAGAGGTCGTGGAACGCCGTCGCCTCCTTCTGTGAGGAAGTAATTTCCATCAAGGAGGCGGCGGAACGGGAGAGGGAGCGTTTAAACCCTCTCCCCAACCGCAGAGCCGGGCGCCGGAGGGCGCGAGACGACCTCCAGCCACCCTGAGGTTTGACCTGGGGGTGGCGGGCTTTGTGGGCCTGCCCGCCATCCGTTCAGCACCAGGTCCGAGAGGCGGCGTGCGTGTTCCCACGCGCGCCTCTGTGTCGAGTCCGTCTCCCCTCTAGGGGAGACAGTAGGGTTTTATGCGACGTAGTGCCTATTTTGGGTAGGTCTTTCGTGTAGTGGCCTGCCGTTTCATACGGCGGGCCGTAACCGCGGCGGGGTCGCGACCGCATGCGAAAGCGATTCGCGCGGCCCCGTCGATAGTGGTTTTGTCGAGGAACACCGTGGTAGGTTTAGTCGGTATTCCGGGAGGTACTTTACTATTATTTCCATCTTTCTATCTTTCTTTTACCCCGGCGAGTCCGACATAATCCCTCCGCCCGCCCCCGCGGAGGGATATGCGTCATAGCATTCCACCACGTAAAAAAAAAAAAAAAAAAAGTTAAGAAACGTGTCGGGCACGTCACGATCGTGGCGGTAAGTCCCGTGTTTGAGGAGTGGCTGGAGAGGCGGCATGGCGCCCTCACCTTCCTGCTGACACAGGTAATGACTGGCCACTGTTGTTTTGGTCAGTTCCTGTGTCGTATACGCCGGCAAGAGACGCCCGGTTGTCACCACTGCGGTGACTGCCGCGACGTTGTTGAGGACACGGCGCTGCACACTTTGGCGGTTTACCCCGCCTGGGCATCGCAGCGCCGTGAGTTGATCGCGGCAGTCGGATCGGTTGCCCTCTCGCTCCCGGCCGTAGTTCAGTTTATGGTCCGGAGTGAGAGTTTGTGGAACGCCGTCGCCTCTTTCTGTGAGGAAGTGATTTCCATCAAGGAAGCAGCGGAGCGGGAGAAGGTTTTCTTAAACCCTCTCCCCAACCGCAGAGCCAGGCACCGGTGGGCGCGAGATGACCTCCAGCCACCTTGAGGTTTGACCTGAGGGTGGTGGGCTTTGTGGGCCTGCCCGCCATCCAATCAGCACCAGGTCCGAGAGGCGGCGTGCTTGTGCCGACGCGCGCCTCTGTGTCGACTCCGTCTCCTCTCTAAGGGGGAACAGTAGGGTATAATAGAGAGTGAGTCCTTTGGGTAGGTTTCTTCGCGTAGTCGCCTGCCGTTTCATACGGCGGGCTGAAACCTCGGCGGGATCGCGCCCGCATGCGAAGTGATTCGCGCGGCCCCGTCGATAGCGGTTTTGTCGAGGAACACCGTGGTAGGTTTAGTCGGTATTCCAGGAGGTCCATTTTTATTACAAAATCTTTCTTTACCCCGGCGAGTCCGACATAATCACTTCGCCCGCCCCCGCGGAGAGAAAGGTGTCAATGCATTCCCCATCGAAAAAAAAAGAGGTTAAGAAATGTGTGACAATACCCCTTGAGACTGCCTATACTGTCGCTATGAATGTCAACGAGGTCACTGCAACTTCAATCTTCTCTGCGTCTCGCTCATTGTTTTTGAGTAAAAGGCGAGTGTTTTCCACACGTTGTCTATTTTCTGTTGTAGGACTGCGCCGAGGCTAGTGTCAGACGCGTCGGTTAGTAAGCACAGCGGAGCGTTAGGTATTGCGTGCGATAATATAGTGGCCTCTAGTATGCTTTTTTGCGAACTAAGCTAAACTAAGCTAACTTAGTTTAGCTTAGTTCGCATAGCTGAAGCAATTTTTCATACTTGTGTGCAAAATGGGCAAAACTATGCGAACTAAGCTATGTGAGCTAACTAAAATATGCGCAGCTAAGTTAGTTGTGTATGCTGAAGCTAAGCTCCTCTCGCTTACCCTGCACCCCTTCGGATTTCCTTCGCCAGTGCTATCCAGTGTCTTGTGTCATGCGCACGGTGGTTTTGTACCGAATATGGAACAATTTATTAAAATTGATTTTTTTTATTTATTTTTTATTTATTTATTTATATCAACATACAATTGCCTTTACAGGTATCTACCCAATACGACAATGTAGCTACAGAAGTGACAAATACATTAGAGTAACTCTTATGAATTCCGCCAATGTACAATTAAATATATCGATACGCTGAGAGACGTTATTTAAAATATTAAGTGCGCGCCCGACTGGTGAGTATTTTAACAAGTTAATGCGAGCCACTGGAACATCGACCAATTTTCCTATACTTTGGAACACAGAGTCGAAGGACTATCACAACTTAAATAAAAAGGATGTTGTATGGAAAAGAATAGTGGAGGAAATAAGTAATCCAGACATACCAGACGGAATGTCTTTTTTGAGATAATAATAAGTCAGTATTAATCTTCTTTATGTACTTATGTGTAACGTATTCATCATCGGAACTTTCTTCATCGATTATATTATTCATGGCGAGTGTTGCGTCTGGTTACGTCCATCGAATTGAACTTAGCGACACTGACTGAGCTTTCGCATAGTTTTTGATATGCACGGGACATATTTTAAGTTTATTTTAGCTTAGCTTAGCTAAGCTGGCTTATGTATGGCTTAAGTATCCTAAGCCTAAGCTTCGAAATAGCTAATAGTTTTCGGTCTGCAACCCGCTTAGCTCTTGCACTGTTTTTGGTTTAGGAAACGTAAGTATGGCTTGAATGCATTCTTCTGTGGGTTTGATTCCGTCCTGTGTAACTTCATAGCCGAGGAACTGTATCTTATCTTTGCCAAACTCACATTTACGATGTTTAGAGTGACACCGTAGTTGTCAAGTCGTTTGAGAACTTGTTGTAAGCGACGCTTGTGATTCACTGGATTTTCTGTGTGCACTAGTAAATCATCGACGAAACAGAATACGTTGTCGTCGAGCCCGCATAGTACTTCGTGCATGAAACGTTGAAATGTTTGGCCGGATTGCGTAAGCCGAACGTCATACAGTTGAACTCGAAGAGGCCGAAAGGGGTTATTATGGTCGTCTTCGCAGCATCTTCTTTTTCAATAGGTATCCAGAAGTACGCCATTTTGAGATCTAGTTTTGCATGTAGCTAGTACGTAAAATCTTGAATTCTCGGAATAGGGTAGCGATCGGGTACTGTAACGGCGTTCAATCTTCTATAGTCACCATACACGCGTAGGGAACTATCCTTTTTCTTAACGACGCACATAGATCGATTTTAGTTGAAAACCTGGCCAAAACGAAAATTACAAACAATAGCATTCCGGGAAAGGATTAGTACCCTCAGGTACGCAGGTAGTTGGAGAACAATAGGACGTCATTTTGGGAGTCATAACCACACGGCACTAATACTACAGCTATTATAACTACAGTCAATTGTGATTGCCACATCTTGCTTAACGCACGCGTTCACTTTAATTCTTAACTCGTGAATTTTAGTGATTTTCAATTTGATTTTAAACGTTACGAAAAATGAAGTGCTGTTGTTCTATGATGGAAACGTCAGAGCCAGATCAGTACTTTTGATTATAGCTATTTAATTGTAAATAAATTATGTGGTTTGAAAGGTAGATATTATTTTTTAAGCAGCGATAGCTCAGTGGGGAGACCAACAGACTGCAATGCAGAGGGTCTCGGGTTCGAACCCACGTCGCGCACCTCTGACTTTCGGAAGTTATATGACTTTTCGAAATTATGTGCGTATTGATTGACAATTATCGCCTGCTCCGTGCCTCGGAGAGCACGTTAAGCCGTCGGTCCCGGCTGCCATGAACATCTATGGCAGTCGTTATTGGAAAGTCAGTGCCCTATAATATCCTGACACTGGTCGAGCCTTCGGGTTGCGGAGGTCAGGTGGCAGCCGCTCCGTGTAAAAACTGATATCCAGTCAAATCCGGTTAGACTAGTAAAGCCGACCCCAAGTGACTTGGGAATAATAAAGGCTAGGGAGAAGGAGAAGGAAAGGTAGATATTATTTTGTCAGCAGCATAGTCTTGGAAGTTATTCCCGCAAAGTTACATTTATATGTCATTTAGTTAGATTACCGTTCCAATAAAACGTGCTTTTTTAAATTTACTTTTGATTTTTTATGTAGTAATATAATATAAAAATAAAAAGTGCCCGAAATATTTTTATACTGCTTCATTTTTGTATAGGATTTACCAAAACCACGTTATATTTACATGTCATTTCAATAATTTATAATATTTATGCTTCCAGGACAATAAAGAAAAGATTGCCGAACAAAAGGCACGTCTTTTAAAGTATTTTTTGTCTTAAATCTGAAATGAAATCAAAATGGGATTTTTGATAAAAAGTCAGACATGGCTTGAAGGTTTGTCTTAAATAATTCTTCTATAATAGGTATTTCGTTTAAGAATTTTGAATGGCGACAGATTTTTTGTACTTGCTGGGACCATATGTATTCCTAAGCGATATAATATTAGCCCCGGTCGCTCCAAAAAATCATTTGCTGAATCATCTGAGCGTTCCAAACGTCGAAAGACTAAAAAATTGCGGTATTCTGAATAGAATGATGAAGTTCTATACGCATCGCAAATGATTCTAAGGGAAAATAGAAATGCGGCGCGGCTGCAATAGTCGTCAAAGACGTAGTAAAGTCAAGTGTTGTCAATGTCTGTCGAGGCACAGCTAACTCGCACTCAATATGAAATTGTTCGAACTAGTGAAAGGTCTACAATCCCCTGACAAAAGTTGTCTCATCTGGTACACTGATGCTTCCAAAATGGAAACAAGATCAGACGCTAGTATTTATGCCAATGATTGCAAGGGTAGCCAGGCATGGGCAAATATGCAACGGTCTTCCAAGCGTAAACTTATGCTATAATTGCCTGCACTCAGGAGAATATTAACAATAATGTCACTGACAGGACTGTTTATATTCTCAGTGACAGTGAAGCTGCTCTCAAGGCCCTGGGCTTCTGCAGGGTAGACTTCGAACTGGTCCTGAACCGTGTTAAGGTCCTCAACAAACTTGGCAGGAAGAACACAGTCAGACTAGTGTGGGTTCCGGGACATGCAGAGGTGCAGGGCATTAAGGAGGCTGATGAATTAGCCGGAAAGGGTTCGGAGCAACCGTTTGTGGGCCCCGAGCCATTCGTAGAACTCTCTGAGAACACCGTCGAGACAGCTTTGAATGCACATGGCAATGATAAACACAGGCTAGAGTGGATGGCCCTCAGGGGTCTGAAACACTCCAAGAAATTCATTGCAAACAGAAAATCAGTCTTACATTGAAAATTGGGCAGGTTTTGGACACGGAAAAAAACGAAAAAGGAAAAAAATATATATTATGTTCCCTTGTTACAAAATGGTATTAGAATCAGAAACGGTATAGAAACTTTTATATTAAGGAATACTTGTGCCTTTGTTTCCGTAGCTCAACTTTTGACAGCTGCTTGCGCGAATGGATTCGCTGTGAGCACGATTGTTTTCAGTAACACTACCAATATTTATTGTAACTTCATAAAATACATGCTTGATGACCAAAAGCCAAAATTAGAGCTTTACAACAACTGAGTTCGGCTATTACAAAATTATAACGATTGAAAGAAAATAAAATAAAGGTACTACCGAATTATCTTGTCATTGCAGTGATACATACCTACAATTTTGAGAATATAGTGAACGAGGTCATCTACATTGCAGATGTTAAAGAAATCTGCACATATGAATTATGCCCTTTAAATAAAAAGTAGAAAGAAAAATTGATTTTCTACCACTAGATACCAATAAAACCGATATCTCTGAAGCTGCTGCATTTATACTAGAAGAAAATTAAATGGTCACGTGCTGTCGCAATGACTGCAACGAAATAAGAACTTTCACTTATATTCTACATAATATTGTAAGCTTTGAGTTAAGTCAAACTGAATCAAAGTGTTTAAATGAGATTCCACTAAAAATTAACTTAGAATCAAAGGAATATGACATGATAGGAATCATCGAATATTTGCCTTCGGGTCCAAAAAACGACCTCAACAATATCAGTCACTACAGAGCACACGGCTATAGACAAAAAAAATGGATATGTTTTGATGACTTAACCAATAGAACGACAAGTCCTAAAAGTATGATTAGATACCGCATTGCCTTGAGTAAGGACAATTTTTTTTTTCTGGTTTCTGTGCATAATGTAGATAAATCATGATTAAAGATATTCTTACGTACGTACCGGCGTATGGCAGCCAAAATATGCTGTATATTTTATAGTAAAACTCTTACTAATAAATTTCAGCCCCTGCAATTGGGTTTCGGCTCCAAAGGGGGCTGTGAGGCTGCCATACATGCCTTATCTACGTACCTTGGCTGTGGTAATGGAGAGGTCATCCTAAAGGTTGACTTAAAAAATGCTTTTAATTCAGTAAATAGGGACACCTTGTTGACACAAGCAAAATTAGAAACACCTCAAATATTTAAATTCTTGTGGCAATGTTACAGATTTCCAAGTAAATTACTTTATAAACACAACCTTTTAGAATCTTCAGTTGGATGTCAACAAGGTGACCCTCTTGGACCAGTCATTTTCAGTTTAGCTATACACCCCATTATTCAGCAGATAAATTCTAAATTTAACATCTGGTATTTAGATGATGGGACGCTTGGAGGCGATGTAGAAACAGTACTACAAGATTTGGCACTACTGAAAAATAAATTTGCATCAATTGGCTTAGATTTAAATACCAATAAATGTGAAATATTTGTAAACAATATTAATAACGTAGACAAACATTTGATACTAACTAAATTCAACTCATTGGCTCCAGATATCAAAATTGTTGGAAAACATTCTCTTCGCCTGCTTGGGTCCCCTGTTTTTGAAGAAGCTTTTGATTCTTTCTTAGAAGAGAAAGTCCAAAATTTTTGTGAAATTTCAGACCGCCTTTTCAAAATTAATATACATTCAGCTTTTACTATAATGCGTTACTTCCTTTTCGTCCCTAAATTTACTCATGCTTTAAGGTCATCTCAGTTTTGGAAACATTTAACACCTTTAGTTAAAATTGACAAAATCATACAGAATACATTAAGGCAAATATTAAATGTGGACTTGAACGACCGAGCTTGGCTTCAAGCTTCTCTACCTGTTCGTTTAGGCGGGCTCGGCGTTCGCAAAATTTCAGATGTAAGTTTACCGGCGTTCCTGGCCTCGGTCTACAGCACGGAAGAATTAACCAGGTACATTTTGGCACCCACACTGGTTAGTTCAGAAGTGTTGTGTAAGACTGAAACCGTGAACGCCTGGAAAATGGCTTGTCCAAATACTGATCTGCCTACCAACCCGTTCTCCCAAAGGCTGTGGGATGGGCCGCTATGCAACACGGTAAGAGAAAATCTTTTTACTACATCTGTAAGTGTTGCTGAACGCGCACGTTTGCTGGCTGTGGGAGAATGGGAATCGGGTTTATGGCTTCAGGCACTTCCATCGTCCAACACAGGTACAATGTTGGACAATACAACATTCCGCCTCGCCACCTGTCTTCGTTTAGGTGCCCCGTGTGTTTCTCCGCATCGTTGTCATTGCGGAGAAGCCGTCGACAGCCTCGGACACCATGGGCTGTCCTGCAGCAGAAGCGCTGGTCGTATTTCACGACACGCTCACCTTAATGACATTATCCGTCGTGCTCTTATCACCGCCGGCGTACCAGCAGTATTAGAACCCATAGGCTTGGTGCGTGACGATGGGAAGAGACCCGATGGTATGTCTTTGTTACCTTGGAAAATGGGTAGGCCTTTGGTGTGGGACGCCACATGCGTCGACACCCTTGCGCCATCACATCTTCCGAACACGGTGAGCTGCGCCAGTGCTGCTGCTGTAGCGGCGGAAAACCTCAAATGGCGCAAATACAGTAATTTAATCGTTTTTGAGCCGTTTGGGGTGGAGACGCTAGGTTCATGGGGTCCGGGCGCTCGTGCGCTTTTTAGAGATATATCTAAGCGGCTAATCGACGCTTCGCGTGACCAGAAGGCTGGACTTTTCTTGGCTCAAAGAATCAGCATTGCCATTCAACGTGGCAATGCTCCAGTCTCCTGGGCACTTTCCCGGTCGACAGCGATTCTGAGGAATTTTACGACGCTGCCTGAACCAGCCATTTCCTTTCTTTATATTAAATTTATAGACCCATATTTTGTTACTTTCATGTTTTATTTATAAGTGGTTAGGTTTGTTAATATTAGTTAAGATGTAAATTATAATTGTTGCTTTGTTAAATATAATTATGTAATAAGATATTCTTATTTTTTATTTGCTATAACATTACCTTACATCTATTATTACAATATTTATGATTTTGGCAATTGTTCTTAATATACTTAATTTATTATTAGACAGAGTATAATTTGACAACTTATTTGAAGTGGACTGATTAGGTATACGGGCTTCAATTCAAGACTGCCGAATTTATGTACATATTTCTCGTGAATATTGTGGTGAGCATATTAACACACATTTCACAAAAGATAAAATAAAAATCACATTCAAAGTACTTTTGGTTCTACGTTACGTTTTATGAATAATTTTATTATAAATATAATTATACATGTTATTTAATAAATAAAGGAAATTGAGGAAATAGTTATCTCATTTGCATTGCACTGCAGGAAACTTGTGTTGTAAATGTGCCTCTATACATTTCGTCGTGATTGCCAGTATAAAATTAGCAGGCGTTCAAATTTAGAATTTTTATTTTCATTATTACGTTTAATCCTTTTGTCGCATCTGATTCTGCTTTTGGTACGTTCAAGCACATTGCCGAAACATTACTACACTAATGTTTTCGTACATAGATACTAAGTAATTTGCGCAATTTCGTACATATGTAGATACTAAGTAATTGAATAAAAATACACCCGTCATAATGATATAAGGCTGGCGGCTCACTGACTTTTTGAAATAATTCTAGTTTAATAAAAGCACGTTGCTTTAAATTTTACACATATTCCTCACATTGCTAGAACTATTCTATACACATGAAAGGAATTTTCATGTGTATAGAATCACTGTTTTTTGATGTACACTCGTCATCCTGATGTTCACTAACGATCTAATACTACTAAACAAATGCGAGTCGACAAATAAAATCGATGGCTACCACCAAATGAATTGTGTGTGTATCCAAACGCAAACCGACTAAGGGACTACACACACTTATTCAGCTCTGTTTAGCTTTTGTCCATAGAAAACAACGATTTGTATGGAGATACATACGCATCCGTTCAGCTTTCCGCGTCTATTCAGCTTTCGCGGCAAATAGGCATAAAATGACGACAAATGTGTTTTTATCATGCGAATGCTATATAGATAGAATTCAGCGCTCTTCTGCCGCATTCAGCTTTTTTTTATAGTCTTAATGATTTCCAGAAAACCAGGGGCCTCAAGAACACTATTACTAATGACCTACCCACACCCTAATGAGAATAGAAATATTTATAAGGTAAGTAACATGTGAGCATAGGACAATTTTAACTTAGGCTTTGCAGCGGCGTAATGTACGTAATGTAATTTTGCATGTGTCAACGCGTCAGGCGCGTTTTGTTACCCGCACCCTGGCTCGGGACCGACGTGTAAGTATTTGCCATAATTATTTCGAGATCACGACCCCTAAAATAATTATATTTACAATTTTTGCGTCTATGTGTTATGATCGATTTTTATGAGTTGTAAGTAGTAATTATTTAAATGGAGATTATTAATGAAGGTATGTAGGTATTTTTTATTGATTGAAGTTGTTGATTTGTAATCCCTTTTCTTGTTGAGGAAAAGAAAATTGAATTTAGCCTATTTCATACGTCAAGAAATTCCCAATTCTTAACCATAACAGAGAATCTAAACGTGAGTATACCTTCGTAATCCTATAAAACGTAGTTAAAGCTACAACCCTCTTAATTTAAAATCAGTGTATGACTTCGCACGAGTTTGCATCTTTTTTTTTTCATAATTTCAGAAGATGCTCAAGAGGCTCAATGCAAAGACTATAGAAGTTTTCGTTTATGTAATAGGTACACAGAAAACGTCTAGAGTTAATAGCAATAGAGATTTCTTAAACTGTTTATGTTGATATCATCGGATCCTCTTATTAATACGTTCAGGGAAGTACTACTTAAGAATGCTAGGTCTCTTCCTGCAGAAGTGGTAGATTTCCTCATTGAACCACAACTGTCCCCTGACTCCGCCATTTCCACATCACCATCATTCCACAATGTTGACTACACAGCTGATGATAGCACCGAGTATCAGAATTCAGATGATTCCGATTAAATTAAATAATCTTTATTGGTTGTAGTTAGTATAAGTAGGTAGATAATAATAATAATAATAATAATATCCGCCGGACCAAATTTCGGCCATGGCGGCCAGTCTTAACAGAGACTAGCCAACTACGCAGGAGATATTATAGTGCACAAGTGTGTGCGCAAACACAAGGGTACTCACTGTTCCCTAACTCTCATGATCCGATGGGACGGTAATCCGACACGACCGGAGAGAGATCAGGCGCAGGACCAACTTCCTGAGTCCGAGCTGCTATTGAGATTTCTTAAATGAAAAACCCAATAACTTTTTGTTGGCCAGACCCTGGATTCGAACCCGAGAACTCATGCACAGCAGTCGCATTCACTACCGCTGCGCCACGGAGGCAGTAAGTAACTATTATGTTGAAATTGTAAATAAACCTATTTGTACATAAGCTTTTTCTTGTTTTTACTAGATATTTTTTATACCTAAGTATATCATTTTAGTTGACTATTTCTTATTTTAAAATAAATATTGTTTTATTTGAAATGTTTTTATTTCTACTGATTACCTACCCTAATTACCTGAGAAGTCCTAATTACATGGTAATTAGACTGTCTATCACTAATCTCACCTGTATGCTGTAGCGTCATTAGCTAATGAGGCCCTAATGGACTAAATTATCATCAATACGCATTCACAATCACTTCTAATTATATGTTTCATAAATATGTAGAAAATAACTAAATATAAATAGGTATGTATGTACATAAAGCAGAATAATATTTTCCGACGTGTAGCTGGTATGGAACGATCCACTGTGCGGCTGATAGAAGCAGAACTGTGCATAAGTGTGACCAAAATCGTTCAGCAAAACGCGAATGGAGCTGAATAAGTGTAATTAGTCCCTAATACGTAGAAATTAGCTTTCTCTCTTTCTAACCTATCATAACATAACGGAATAAAAAGGATAGCGCGAATTTTACGATTCGGATTTTGGTTCATCGGTTACGGAAATCTAGTGACCATCAGAATGGCGGGTCACTACCTATATTTTACATCGAAATAATTATAGAAAGTTGCTACCTAGTTGCTACTAATCGTCATATAATAAATACCCCGGTTTTTTGAAAGTATACTACTACTTTTAAGGGTGACCGGCCATTCTGACATCAGGATGGCTAGTCACCTATCCAGTGAGAACAAACTGCGCAAATTAATCGAGTTCTTTTATACCGCCTGAAAACAAAAGTATTTATAATTATTTTATTAGGTATTATGGAAATGAATATTATGAGTATAAAAGAACTCAACCTTTTGTTTGTTTTTTTTTTATAATTTAAAGTTCTTATTTCATCACGTATTACGTTCTACTACGTTGCCCCATTCATAAGTAAGAAGAGTATGAACTCATAGATCATCTGTTGTTATTTTAGTTATGCTTCTATTTCTTTAGTATTTATTCTGAGTCCTATTGCGTATTAACACGTTCCCTGTCCCAAACAAAAAAATAAATTGAGCCGCAAGTCCAATAGCTTTTTTACAAAATACTGTTTTTATGTTCTCAGAAGATAACAGAACTAAATAAAAAATTATAAAAAATAAATCGGAAGTAGGTATTATTACCCTGAAACACATATGGCTCAGGAGCGTAGAGAGACATTTTTATTCCTGCACGTTCATGAACCATATGTGGTTCAAGGAAGTTTTAATTTTTTACGAGTTTTTATCAAGATTTATTGATTGTTTACAATTTATTTATACAATTTATGTATCGTTTACAATGTTTACAAACGTACAATAATGATATTACCATAGATATTACATATCTACAAACGTCAGTGACAAATATTTTTTCACTGTAATCAGTGACATCAAAAGATCTTTTGACAGTTGCTGTCTAATCAGTGCCGTCGTTGTTTTGAATTTATTTATGTGTGTTTTTTCGTTGAAAATGCCCCGAAAACTTACTACTGAGGAATTGCGACATATACTGGAAGAAAGTGACTTCGAATTGAGCAATAGCGACACGGATTCGGGCGGCAAAAATAGCGATGTACAAGACGAGCCGGATTATGACGATTCGGATGGTGGTATGCAGGAACCAATTATTTTTGCTGATGATGAGGTAGATGATCCTGACTTTGATCCAGGTGAGATTTCCCATTCAAATATTGATACGGAGGCGTTTTATGGTGACAACGGTAGAGACTCACCTGAAGGTTCGCCGGATACCGTTACAAATCTGCCCCAACCGGGAACGAGCAGAATATTGCAGCCAAACAGAGCCAGAAGGTGGGCAGCTAGTGAGGTAATGCGCCTTTCTCCGCAGGAAATAAATAAAATTGATGAAGAAAATGGTTGGAAGCAGGAAATACTATCATATTCACGTTATCCTTATAACGCAAGCCCAACTCTTCATATCCAAGGAGAACAATCTGTTGTATCGATTTATCGACAAATATTGACCGATGAGATCTTAGATCTTATGGTCTCTCAAACAAATTTATATGCAATGCAAATGAAACAAAACGCTAATATGCCAATGCATAGCCGCATGAATCGGTGGACAAACGTTACACAGGAAGAAATGTTGAAGTTTATCGGCTTGTACATGTTGATGGGTAATGTGAAATTTCCCACATTGGAATCGCATTGGAAACTAGACGCGATTTACTACCATCCAATATTTCACAATGTAAATATGTCGTATAATCGCTTTTCATCTATATTGCGGTGTTGGCACTTTGTCGACAATGAAGCGCCCAGAGATTCGCAGGAACGTCTATACAAAATAAAGCCACTATTGGACCTTGTCATCAACAACTGGAAGAGTTTACATACACCTGATGAATGTGTTGTCATTGACGAATCAATGATGCCGTTTAGAGGAAGGATATCTTTTCGTCAATACAACCCATCAAAAGCTCACAAATATGGCTTGAAAATTTATAAGCTGTGCACAGAAGAAGGATTTGTCTGGAACTATGTCATTTACATAGGGCGCGATCCCGAAATTGCTGATCTTGATAAGCCGGGTAGTGTCGTAGTTCAGTTATGCGATGGTCTTTTAGACGCTGGACGAGTTGTTGTGTGTGACAACTTCTACAACAGTGTAGGACTAGCAAAATATTTACTGCAGCGGAAGACAGACTTATGCGGCACTCTGCGAGTAAATAGGGTTGACCTTCCATGGGCAATTAAAATAAAAAAAATGGGCCCCAAAAAAGGTGAATTAGTTGCCCGTCAGAAAGACAATGTAACAGTGATGAAATGGAGAGACAAACGTGACGTCGCAATGATATCTACATGCCACGACGCTAGCATGCAAATGTCTTCTGGGTACCGCCCAATGTCGAAGCCGAAAGCAGTGCTCTTCTACAATGACAGAAAGAAGGGGATAGATCTATCAGACCAGCTTTCAAGCTATTACGACCCCAAAAGAAAATCTCTAGCCTGGTATAAGAAGATTGCTCTGGATGTTTTGATTTGTGCGTCGGTTACAAACGCCACGCTATTGTATCATAAACTACACCCAACTGCAAACAGAAAATCTCGCAAAACCATATTACAAGCGCAGCAAGAAATTATCAGGGAGTTCTTGCAATTGGACAGTTCATCACATACGAGTGCCAATACACTGACTAATAGTCCAAGACCGTCTACTAGTTCGATCATAAGTCAACATTTTCTCTCAAAAATTCAGCGAAAAGAGGATAATAAAATTATCCGAAAACGATGTAATGGATGCTACGACAACTTGCGAAAAGATGGTGCAAGCTGGGAAATTGCTGCTAAACAAGTAAAACGAGTAGATACCGAGTGTTTGGAATGCAAAAAGACCTTTTGTTTGCCATGTTTCAAAAGCAAACATAATTAGGAACAGTTTTGAAATAATTGTGATTTGATAAATAATAAAAAATATTTTTCGGTACGTTTTGGCGTTTTTCTTTACCATATGATCGACTTGGCACGTCCCATGCAAATTAAGTACAGTACCAGCGCGTCCCGTGGAAATATTCGCTATTGAATTTGTATATGTTCCCTGACACACATATGGCTCAGGAACTTATTAGTGCTTTCTAAGCGCAAGTTTCCTGAGCCATATGTGGTTCAGTGGACTGGGAACGTGTTAAGCGCCTACGACATATGAATAGTGACTGTAAGTTGTCAAGTTATACTATTGCTATTGAATTATTGTCAGGCGTATGCTACTTAAAAATTGAAGTAACTTTTAAATAGATTTGAAAGGTTTTCATTTAAATATAAGTATGTAGGTCTGGTTATAGTAGATAACACGTACATTTATCTCAGATAGGAATCATCCATTAAAGTTGTGGATTTCAACCGATCTAAGCGTGGCCGTGCTAGGACGGATACGCTGTAGCACGGCCACTGAAAATTGTCTATAAGTCATGAAAAAATGTGGTACTCTTATTTCTCTCTCTAGTACCAAAAGGTACATACACGTACAGTATACTGCCATAGCCATAACCTTATTTGGCATCGTGGCCGGGCCAGAACGGAACACACCCAATAGTTGCTACTAGACTGCTACCTTTATATACCTACATGGTTTTGAGACTCATAGGTTTTAAGGATAAAAGTTATTATCAATTTACTATTTTGATGCCTAAACGCCTGTAGAATTAAAAGAGCAAATTTGGAATCAA
Source organism: Catocala nupta (assembly GCA_963675205.1). Classification (NCBI taxonomy): domain Eukaryota; kingdom Metazoa; phylum Arthropoda; class Insecta; order Lepidoptera; family Erebidae; genus Catocala; species Catocala nupta. The sequence goes on from OY776093.1 coordinate 28,981,232, forward strand.
ATATACAACGTGTATTTCGTAAGCAGGCGCTACCTCAAAGAATTTATTTAAAAGTTATCTAATACATTTTGTAATATGTATATAGGTACTATATACTAGCTTCATCTGCGTCTCATGAGACAATTTTTTATTTATGTATCTGTAGAATAAATCCAAACTGTGGTTGACGGTGATTGCTCTAACCGCATGGACATAAATGCTGGCGTCCCGCAAGGCTCTGTGTTGTCCCCGACGCTGTTTCTGCTGCATGTCAATGATATGTTGTCAATTGATGGCATTCATTGCTATGCGGATGACAGTACTGATGATCCTTATAACACGGGCCGCGCTAATATCCCTCGGTCCACAGTGGAGGAAAGCCGCGAACGGCTTGTGTCTGAAATCGGAAATACTCTGGATAGAGTATCTGAATGGGGAAGACTAAATTTAGTCGTGTTTAACCCAGCTAAGACACAAGCCTGCGCGTTCACCGCTAAGAAAATGCCATTTACTGTGTCTCCACAACTCCAGAACACGCCCCTCACCATCTCCAAGAGTATTGGAATCCTTGGCCTCGACATATCAAGTGATGTACAGTTCCGCAGTCATTTAGAGAGCAAGGTCAAGCTGGCTTCCAAAAAGCTTGGTGTGCTCAATAGAGCCAAGCGGTACTTCACTGCGGGGCAAAGACTGCTTCTATATAAGTCGCAAGTCCGGCCTCACATGGAGTACTGCAATCATCTCTGGGCAGGAGCACCAAAATACCAGCTTGATCCTTTTGACGCGGTACAGAGACGAGCATTGAGAATTGTCGATGAGCCCAAACTCACAGACGGAGCGGATTGAGCCACTAAGTCTCAGACGGGACTTTGCCTCCCTTTGTGTGTTCTACCGCTTATATAATGGATTGTGTTCTGACGAGTTGTTTGCCCTCAGCTACTTTTTATCATCGCACCGCTCGCCATCGGCAGGGATGTCATTCTCACACCTTACAACCTAATTGGTGCCGCACTAAACGGTTCCAAAGGAATTTTCTCCCGCGGACGCTCAGGTTGTGGAATGAACTCTCCCTGCCCAGGTTTTCCCACAAGACTACAGTATGGGGTTCTTCAAAAAGGGCGTTAAAAGGTTTTTACAAGGTCGGCAACGCGCAAGTGATGCCTCTGGTATTGCAGGCGTCGATAGGCTACGGTAACCATTTACCATCAGGTGGGCCGTAAGCTTGTTTGCCACTTTAGTAGTATAAAAAAAAAATACTTAGATGCACAAAACATAGTTATAAATATGTATTTTGTATGTAGTGTATTCTTTACAATACCTGGATAGGAAAGGACGCTGTTTTCCAATAAAATACAAGTATACTTTGAAGTAATTTATTATCAAAAACAACTCACCTTGAAAATCATGATACCGTATAGATGTAGATTATATTATCACCAGCAATACTTCACTTGCTAATTAGCAAGCACTACAAGCACTACTAATATTAAATTTCGTCACGAAGATCACATACTTACCAATCACAAACGGACAGATCGGTCGACGACCCAGCACTGAGCAGGCAAACTCAATTAGCACATTGTATATGCAGTATCAATTATAAAATATCTTGGTATGGAAGGAGGATAAAGCCTAGCGGATTACTCACATCAATCAAAAATTATAGACAGATAGAACGGTTAAATCTTTGTATCTAAGGGCGTCGATAAACTTAACGACGCATAATATAATATATTTTGAGAAAAGTCTTATCATAAAATAATCATTGATGATACCAACAATAAAAGGCTTAAGTCAAACTTATTACTATAAAATACCTGCTGATTATAACTTATATAATGTACCTTGCAATCAATAGATTGGAAGATACTCAGAGAAACAAAGAGTCTATATGGAAACCAGTATATCTTGAAACTCAAAACGCAAGATTTATCGACGCCGATACATAAAATATGTATAAAATTTGAAAAGATATGAACAACCCGCAAGACCAAAGGTTACGGGACATACTTACATCACTATCAAACTACCCTCAAAAAATAAAACCATTATGATACTCGGACACTGTGTCAAGATTTATTATAAATCCATCATACACAGCGGTCTGAGCTGTTGGTCTTACAGCTAAAGCTTATGTTTATTTGTCATCGTCCTTGAAGACCATGGTGCTGTGGCACTTGCCGCAGTAGTGTCGGTCCTCCATCACAGCCATGAACACACCGGCGCCGCATTGCTCACCCGTGCACTCACGACGGAGACGGTGGATCTTGCCGTTCTCGTCGACCTACGAAATAGAAAATAAACATGTTCACACATTCTGCAGTCTCTATTTTCATATCTTCCTTTAAGGAAAGCAACTGCTTCAGACATATTCCTTATCTTTTCCTTATCCGTTATCTTACCAAACAAATAGTAAACACTAATAATCTACATTCGGCAATGTTATTTGCAACGAATTAATTGATGCGGCCGAGGTTCGTAACCGGAATACTAACTGTACTGATTAAATTATTGATCAGTGTAATTTGTTTTTAAAATGCATCTTAACACAAGACCTTTACAAACAGAGAATTCAAATAATCAATATTTGGAACTGTCATCTGTGGTTCACTCAAATTATAGTGGCCGAGATCCAACACTCAGTGCGTTGAGAATATTGAGAAAACGGTCATTTGCTTGACCCTCTCAAGTTATGAGAGTAAATTAAGTTAAGAAGATATTATATTAGATTCGCATAGCAAGTGAAAATCTGTCTCGAACTGCTTTTAGTTTACAATTTCGCGTGGGCACTATACTAGAAGTATGCTATGATTATCGACAGGCTTTCCAAAAGCGACAAACTTGTGTGCAACACCTGGCATAGTATTATAAATTACAAAAAGTACCATGTCATAAGATGTATTGCAGTATTGCATAAAATAAACCTCAACTAAAACTTCCATCTCAAATTTAAATTACCGCAAATACCGTATATTTCAAAGTAAGTACTTAAGTAAAAATAATATAAACATTGCATCATCGCACCGCAAAAAAACAATGCATTGTTAGCTTCCGAAAACATTTCCACATTACTTCTAACATACTTAAATGATTCATGAGCGACACGTTAGAACACGTTCTGCCTACTCCCCTGACTCACCAATGCATTAAACAGTACATGTAGCTACAAGTAGTGATGCTAAACTATCGATAATACCGTTATATGATTCCTAGAAAATAAGTTGAGATATCTATAGGACAAGCGTTATCAATAGTTCTCCTATGTTTAGTTATCGATAATACTTATAGTCCTCAATGCATACTAACTAATATTACAACTTATAAAAACGTTAACTACTCGACCGATCATCATAAAATTACGCATACACGTTGTCAGGGGTACAGAAAAGAACATACAGAAAAAATTCTGTTGCCGAGTGAAACCGCAGGCAAAGGTAGTTGATAATATTTACAATACTACAGATTAAGTTTCACTTCAATAGTACCAACTAAGTATGTACTAAGTAACTAGACGCCTGCAGATAATGCACCTCGCACACAAATTGAACTATCAATACTCATCTATATTCGTACTATAACTGTGCATCAAATAGTTTACCACAAGATAAACTATCGTCATTCTATTTTATCGATATATAGCCATCAGACGGGGACACTAACTATACAACAAGACCACCGCATTCCCGCGCATGCGCGTGTCGCGACCTGTCTGCACTCCCAGAGCTTTTATTTCATTCCCAGGAGTTCTTTGAAATCAACTCGTTTGTTTAGTGTCTGCTGAGTACGCCCCAGTTTTCCTTATGACACAGACTTGTTGGAACGTGATTTTTAAAGCTTTTGAAATGTGAATGGTAAACGACACGGATAATTAAATTGAATGACATTGCGAAAACATAATCCTCAGCTTACAAATTGCAATGATCTCTTAATGACTAAGAAATTATTTCAACACGATATTATTTTTAAGTTTAATATATAGCATGTATTTCTCAAACGCTCTAAATGTATATTAAATCACTATGATCAGATTTCACATAATATCCAGATCCAAATGATAAAATTATGGAAATTGAATTAGGCGTCGCAAAACTGCAATCAATTGATTATCGATTATCAAAACAAGAGCAACCCATCTCCCTCTTATTGCTAACACTAATATGTATTTGCAAATAGAAAATCATGACAGTATTGAACTAAGTATCCTGATGTAATACAAAATATACACGATGATATAGACATATACAGTTGCTGTTTAAATAAGTACAAACAATTTGTTTCGACTTGTGTCTGGAATTCTTAGGACAATTTGGTTGCAAATTGGAAATGAAATAGGGGAAGTCGTATGGAAAACTGACCTTGTAGAACCTAAGCACGGCTAGCTTGACCTTCTTCTTCTTGTGCTTGATCTTCTTGGGAGTGGAGTAATTCTTCTTCTTGCGTTTCTTGGCGCCACCACGAAGGCGGAGCACCAAGTGCAAGGTAGACTCCTTCTGGATGTTGTAGTCTGAGAGGGTACGGCCATCTTCGAGTTGTTTACCAGCGAAGATTAATCTAGAGATAAATACAGAAATTATGTAAAGTGCATGTTACTAAATTCTTCTTCAAGTACTTAGAAAAAAATACACAATAAAAAAATATTGTGTCCTAGCTATTTGTTTAATCAATTGACTCGCAAGGTACCTACTAACTTTTCATCCAAAGATATAAAAAGAACAATAAAATAACGTGCGAAACAGCCCTTGAAAAAGGTCAACGTTATTGAAGTGATGTCATATGCAAATCGATTTCAATCCACCAACGAGTGTTGCATGAGTGCAAGGCTTAAGTGCATTCCAATGAAGTCAACGGTTGTCTCCCTTGTATACGCATGTATAACAATATCCAGTGTCACATGGACTGGATATGCATAGATAAGGATGCAAGTTCATAAACATTAACTAGAGTGCTTCCTTGATAAATCTATAGACATTTTCACTCATAAAGTAGCCATACAACGCGCCCTTTAATACCATTTTCAAGTAGCACTTTGATACGTTACGATACTATACTACTATGATATCGTAAAACGATAATACATATTTACATTGGGTAGGTATACTATGTTATAGAAAACAATGGTAATTCACGCTCTCTAAGCCAGCGATTCCTAATGTGGGTTCCGCGGAACCTAAGGGTTCCCTTAGGAAAGTCACCAGGGTTCCACGAAATCATTTATTTTTGGCAGTTCATTATTCAGTTTATTATTTTATTTTTGCAGAAACATTAATTTGAAATAGCGCAAAATATGTAAGGCGAAGTCAAGTTTTTGTTCTTATTTAAATTACAGTGTCTTTGATTTGTAATCATTTGATATGGGGTTCCATAAAATAAAATATATTTGGTGAGGGTTCCGTTATCTTAAAAGTTTAGAAACCTCTGCTCTAAGGCATCCGTACTAATCCGTAGACACAAGCTTAATTCTTACAAGTGCAATTGTATAATATGCCTCTAATTTATTGTGGAATTGCGCGATTTCGTTAGTTTACAATACTATATATCAGTAGTCTACATCTATTCTAAAATCAATCAATCAAATCGCTCAAGGCAGCCAATATCAGGCAGTGTGTGCACAAAGACAGTACATTCTCTAATCTCGCATTTTGAATGACATTGCAAGATGGAAATTTTAAAAACGGCTACAAACATCTAATTCAATGTTGTATTTGCACACACATGGAAATAAGGACTGTATTGTTGTACTCATATAAAACTAAGCTACTCGGAATGACTCGGGGATAGCAAAATATGCGAACTGCTAATTTAAGAAGTTATTGGTTTCATAATCGGGTCAAACAGTGTTTTGAAACTAAGCGAAACACGGTGGTCACCTGTTACCCTTCGGGATTTTAAAGGCGTGATTTCGGGATGTACGTAGTAATGTTCGACTCACCTCTGCTGGTCTGGGGGGATTCCCTCCTTATCTTGGATCTTGGCTTTCACATTCTCGATGGTGTCCGAAGGCTCGACCTCGAGAGTGATGGTCTTGCCCGTTAGGGTCTTTACGAAAATCTGCATCTTGGCTCACCTAGACAATAAGAAATACCAAAATGTTACAAATTATGCATTATGGAACATTAAGTTATAAAAAAAATTATTACCTATGCAATATGTACCAACTTCCGGATTTGGTAAATCATGGCTAGCTAAGCTTATAAGCTTTATAGAAATCTCAATTTACTTGGGAATAATAATAGTTAGAGCAGCATTCAAAATTATTAAGATTAGTTTTATTTTACCCTGAATAAATTATTAAGGGCTATATCGCCTGCTGGACAGGCTCAATTAATATTTTAATTTTGTCTAGATTTGGTTACAATCATTTCAGACAAATTAATGAAAATCCCTTCACTTGCCACATGAAAACAGAGATGACAATAGGAAAATTTAAAAAACATTATTTTTGGAATATTATTTATATAATACAAATAAGATAATATCTTATTTGTATTATATAAAGTGTATATTAAGCCCTGAATTATCAATGATAAATATCCCTTAATGGAACTCTGCAAAGGTCGAGTCAAAAGGGCACAACCTTGAACTTGACATACACCTAGTTACCTACATACACATAACCTAATTGAAATAGCAAACTGTATCAAATAAAACAACCTTTAATGACTTTTTACACAAACACATATTAAACAAATAAACTACTCTGCTAGTAATGGTTCAATTGATTTAGTAATCGTTATTGTTGTATTTACATTATCTTTAGCAGCATTTAATTTTTAAACCGAGTTTTTAGATAAAAAGATACATCAAGATTGTTTACCTTTAGTTAAGAACCTAACCAAATAGAATAAAGGTATGTATTAACATGTGATGCCTAAATGTTTTTTTAACACCAGACAATTATTACATGGATATAGCATATTTTGTTAGGTTTAGTTAAATAGATAACTTATGTATACATTAGTAATATCTAACATTAAAAAATATATACTAGGAATGTAGTGTATATTTTTTAAATAATATGTTTTAAGTATGTACTCATTCCTAGGTACATCACATGTGAATCATTTATTTCACAATATAAATGCAATAACATTAAAAATCATAGGTCTGTTTTCATATCAACAATAGCTATTGATGAACGCAGAATTGCTCTTGCAGAACATGGTTAAGTAAATAAAATACATATAAAAGCTTCACAGATTTATTGGCAGAAATTGATAATACAATCCCAAATATTATCTGTCATAGTCCAGGTACAACTGGAATCCAAACATGGCAATCAATCCATGGAAAGATGTGGTAACAGTTCTTTAGGATGTTAAGGAAAAGTATTACAATATAATTTAAACTAAAAGTACAGCATTAATGCATCCATCATTCTCAGGGTTGTTCGTAACTTGTGCATATTTACCCCACACAACTTTACCGGCCTGCGTCACCAGACCGAGTTCTGAAATGTTTACTTCTAACACTGTACCCTTTGTAATAACACCCAGACTTGTGTACATCTGTGAACTGGGATTTTTCTTTACACCGATGATTGGTAAGCAGAATGTTGCTTTTAATTCAGGATGTGTGACATGAGCTTTCTTGAAACGCAATGCCATTGGCCTGATGAACCTCTCAAACTTTGGGGGTTTACGTGTGAAGTTTTCTCCTACATAAGTAACCTTAGTGACCATGCGTTTCCATGCCTTACGTTTAGACTTTCCGGTTTTCAACACTTTGAACACTTCAGCATCAGCCTGTGCTCTGACTTTTGGTATTGGTACATCCCATTTTCCAGCCTTTTCTTTTCGTTTCTGTTTGATCATGTTGGATAATACCTTAGCCCGGGATTGGACATCTCTGTCGAGAAGATATACAGGCAGGGCACCTTCAGATACCTTCTCTGTGTTCTGCTTAACATTTTTCTCCTCATGGGCTTTGATTTTCTTTTTCATCTGAATCTTTTCATTGCGGCGCTCCTTATTGAAGATCTTCGCCTTGATACCGCGTAGTTTCTGCGCCTTTTCAGCACGTTTGTGAGGCTCACGCGCCTCACGTTTCCGTTTTCGCTCCTCATAGTCGAGCCTTCTACCGTAAAGCTTTTGATGACGCTCAATGTATTCGTTCTGCGGCATTGTGGTTGCTTATTCGTCAACTACAACAAAATTATCAAGATCAAATAGCTTTTTGTTAAAAACTAACCTCTTTCACAATGTTTGTAGTATTTAGTTAGGGTCAGTAACTAAAATCCCCATTGCTGTAGGCAAAATGCTCAGGGTTACTTGTTATGTCAACGTAGCTGCTGCAAAATTCTTCGTAATCTTCAAAAACTCCACTTCATCAAACAAGACAGACACCAGTATGCACGTGTTATGATATTCCACAAATATATCAAGTTCCCGCGTAAATATTTAACATATGCAGTTAATAATGGATAAAACCAATAATACGTACGTTAAAATAATAATTTAATCTAAAATTGCGCAGTAAATAGTAATTTATTTCTCAAAATTGACAAACTCACCTTACGCCGACACCATGCCACATGGAAAAGGAAACTAGAAACGAAATAGTATGACCAGTAAAAAAATTAAATGTTATGCTACAAAATACAAGTGACACTTCTTTTGAAGCATTAACATAATACAATCGGAAACTACTAAACGTGATAACATAATACCAAAAATCTTTACATATTAATATACTAAAGCAAAAAAAAATCGTTAAAATGAATTAATTTACGGTAAAACAAATCAAATAAAAAGATAAAATTACAAAGTTATGATTTCTGGTAAACTGTTAAACAGTTTAGACATTTTTATAAGAACGCTTTTATATACCTTTTATCCCGAATTTCCGACAGCAACGGAATTACGAATTACTTTTTAAAACTAGCTTAATTAAGACTTAAATTTACCTGTTACCTGAATGATGTTCTGTATAATATTCTGCTCTGCTATATAATCTGATTTTCTCCCTGTAAAATAATCAAATCGCTTCAGCTTGTAGGCGTTTTGGTTTCATACTGTCTAGAATCATTGCTTCTTTCTTTATGCAAACTAGATTATTATATTATTGAGGTAAGTAACCAGCCTTTATGTGGACCGTGGCTATTTGTACTAAGTACCTATGTCATAACAAAATAGATTAAAATTAAATGAGTGGTTGCAACGTATTGCGAGATGCCAACACTCATCAGTATTTTAGTATTTACGGTCCTTTATAGTTTCCAGAACATTTGCTATCGCCTATCTTACTGGTTTTATAAATGTGTAAAATAACTCTAGGGTGTTACTAACATTTTTTGTGTATTAAATTTTAAAAATACTTATACCTCATTATAATACTAAACAAAACACAATAATAATAAATTTGAAGAACAGTAAAAGCCTGATTCAGAATGATTTAGATGAGTCAGAATCAAATTATAAGAATCTGGATGAGGCAGGCACAGCACAACACAAAACCGAAACAAGTAACATATACCCACCAGTATTTATTATTTATATTTACATGATAGACATTAACACTTTTGCGACAGATATATATATATATATATATATATATATATTTAAGTAATATTTTACAATATAAAGCTACCGAAAAACGATGTTTGATTGACAACACCAAACTACTTTATATTATATAAGTTGACAATACTGACTGATGTGGATTGTAGATTACTTTGCTAAAGCTGCTATCTTGAATCTTGGATGGATTGTGTTGGCAACACTTAGATTTTAATACGGAGATGAAGTACGTAATAGGATCTAATTTTTAAATGCCTGTGTACCGTTTCCTGGATAACAAAGTAACGATACTCTACAAATCAGAAGCACAAGTAGACAATATATTATGTAAATATTGTATCGTGCCAATGTAATGTGATCCTTGTGAAACAATGTCAGTTTTAATTGTTTAATCCTAGGTATTTATAAACTAACCCACTCTTGCGCTACAACTAGTCACATCCATCAAAATCTTACAAGTATGCATCTTATATTATTATGTGAAGATATATAATGCAGTATAAAATAATCATAACGATGAATACATGGATAAAGTCAGGATAGAATAAACATGCCGATTGAGTAAATCATAACGTAAACCCTTATTACTAGTGATTTAGAATTTATTGAAATTAATCAAATATATTAAATTATAAGTATTGATGATAACCTCTAGTGGGTGGGTAGTAGTGGTCACCACAGTTAAGAATTAAGTGGGCTTACACTATGCGCTTACACTTATGCTTTTGATAACACTACAACGTGCCAGGTTCTCAAGATATCAATTCACTATTGAGTCGCATTCATTTACAGAAAGGTGGTCGCATTAGAAATTATACACATGTTTGTAATATTATAACACAGTATTATTATCTCTGTAACCGTCAAATAGATATCAGTTGAACAACAATATTGCTTACTTTAGTACACGAGTACCGAAAGTAAAATTTAAATTGTGGCAACTCTGGCCAAAGAGTAATAATAATAATTACGAGTACGACAGTGCAACTTGCTTGGTCTACTTGGCAGTTGGCAAGCGCGTTACCAAAACGAAATTTACTATGAACACAACAGCAACCTTCTCTTCAGGTGAGTGTTGATTGTGTATAAAAGTACTGTTTGTGTGGTCACTAGAGGTCAGTGAATAGTTTTTGGTGCATATTATATCAAGAAAGATAGATTGTGCAGTGATTAAACGTTTTTATAACAATAGTGGATGCATTTTGGGGCGTTTTATGGAGTTTCAACACTAGATAAGCCCAATATGAACGGTCATTCATTCGTTGCGTGCGACATACATGTCATACAAATAACACTCGAAGTTGGAATGCCGTCCCGCGCTTGGACGTAGTTTTACAGATGTTGTCGTTGTCCGTTCAAGGTGATTCGGTTTGATATTTAATTTTGTGAATCAAATAACTAAGTTCTGTTACGCGTTCTTTTGTAGTAGGTATGTGCAATTATGTCATAAAAACATTCCACTCGTGACCAGCAGCGCGCGAAATTTAAAATGGGTTTCTTTATTTTTTTATTTGCGTTTGTGCCATTTGTTCTTGTTTGTATTTCTCTATAATTATTTATTGATTAAAATGATGTATTTTCTATTAAATCAAAATTGTATTTATTAATAGTTTTATACTTACATATATAAAAATTTGAGAATTCAATTTGAGTATGAAGTTCAATGTAAAATCTTTATGAATAAACAATAACATTGTTAGCTGTTTATAGGATAACATTTAATATATCTAGAAATTAAAGTACTTTTAGTTATTTAATTTCTATGAATAACATTTGTATAAATATTATTTATATATCTTATTATTGTTATTAATTTTTAGCAAAATATGAAATAACTATAAAATCATAATTATATGATTGTAACAACATTTCTCAAAGTATAAAATAAATAATTATAATTGTCCAAAATTGCTCAACCAATTCAAATGCAGTTTTGCATGGAGACAGCTTAAAGTCTATGAACAGATATGATAATTAAAATCAAAATCTAACTAAGTTCACAATCTGATGTGTATGAGTTAATATCCTAAAAATATGCGCTCAGGCTTTAAATCCTACTTATTAAATATTATAAACATTGATGTGTCTTAAAATGTATGTTAATGTCCCGAATTGACAAATAATGGAGAATTAACTGTCAAAAATTATGGAGGGATTCACACAGTTGAAATGTGTAGTATTTTATTTAATAATGCAGTAAATATTTATAGATCATTCATGGAGCAGGCGTTGTTCTACAGAGACAGTGTTCAGCATACAAGGGAAGGAAACCGGTAAGTGTTTACAAAAAACACCTATGTTTGTAATAATCATTTTGTTTTATCAGTTGTAGTGTGCTCAAAGATTCATATTGTTTTTGTGTGTTTTGTGCATGCTTGTTTTTAGTATCAATTAATAAAATATTTTTATTCTGATTTATATTTTTTGTGGTAATGGATATCACATTATATTGAGTTAATACAAAAAATTTAAAATTTGCATTTGTTTTTGTAACAATATTAAATAGCAATAAAATTAAAAAGGGTAATTTATTTATTTTAAAGCTTAGCATCTTCATCATATACTAAGTATTATTAATTACTCAACAATAATTATTAAAGCATACAACTACTATAAAAATAAAAATCCATGATTCCAATAAAAAGCTTTAATAAAAAAAAGTATTCTATACTAGTTACTTAGTATGGTCACAGAATATACTGATATGTAATGTCAGATTATATTGATTTATATAACATGTATATTTAGGAAACCATTCAAAAATAATGCAAGTGTATACAGCCACCGGGAGAATTCTTGGGACTTGATAAATTTTTCCATGCACAAGTTTACTTCTATGTGCAGTCTGTTCTCATTCAACCGGTCTATTTATATATTCTTTGTAAATAATGGAGTCAATAATTTCTACTAAAGGTTCTTTTAAAAAGGTAACAATTCGCCACAGTCAAGAAACCCTTTGACTGGTTACCTCCTCCATTAGCGATTTAACAAACGCCAGCCTAACTATTCAATCAATAAAACCATGTTATAAAGAGTTAATATAAAGTAGGGTTGAGCACCGCGAATAAAACTTCCGCGTCAGTTTTATATCGGTACAATTTGACTGAATTTATTTACCTCAAAACCAATTATTTCCGTTCATGAACCACGGTTTTTAGGAGGTACACGTTGCGCTACTCAATGACTAGCGGTTCATTTTCGACTTGTTGGAACATGTTCCGATTATTTTGAGAAAGTCATTATGTATAAATACGTTTTCTGGGTATCATGTCAGATAGCATATGTAATATCTTACTAATTCATTCGTTATCATGTTAATGAGGGCTTTTAGCATAATTTTAAGTGCTACTAATTGGTTTTCATATAATATACCTATATTATTTATTTAATGTAATTATAACATGTTAATAAATAACAACACTAAGTACTATTTTTAATCTCCTTTTATATTAAGAACTTTATATAATTATTGTACTATATTATTATATTAATTTAATTACACAACATGATTAACTTTCGTATATTGTTAATTTATTTATATTTGTTATTTGGATATTATTGTATTCTTACCTCATACATAAATATAGTATAAAATTAATTATACCATTTGAAATACTTATGACATATTTTTATTTATTTATATCTGTGAACAAGAAAACTTAGGTACAGACTTACTTGGTAATAATTAAAACATTAAGTTATCCTTTTTACACAGTCATTGTATGTTTAATGCTACCTACATAATATAAGTGTTTTCCTCGACTTTAAGTGACACTTTAGTTTTCGAAATATGTTTACCTCAAATAGGTTTATAATGATGTTCCAATAAAATATTGCCTATCTAAAACTGTGCAATGGCAGATTGAATGACATTTGCATTATATAAAGAATGTTAATAACTAAATGAAGGTATTATCTTAACATGACCCAGAGATACATGTATACAAACATTATACACAATATTAACAACAATAAACTATTAGCTATATTATTGAAGTTATAATCATATATTATACATATTTATTATAATTAATTACTAGAAAATTAGTAATAATTAGTAGTAATTAATAGAAAAAGTAAATATAATATATCCAGAATTGTTATCCCTCCAACACTTAAGAAATAATATTATATCTACATAAATTCTTCTTTATTTCCTTTTGAAAGGTCACAATCCTGCTCAGTACCTACTGATTAAAGTGAAGATAATATTTTTTGCCATAAAAGTATTCATTCATATAGGTATGTAAAATTCATAACATGCTGACTTAATTGCCCCTATATGATTCCTGATGACGCAATTTCCCATCAATCAACGGCTTCTTATATTTAGGGTCTTCCCCTTTTTATGTTTATTTCCGGAATAAACAATGGAATATACCCCTTTTAAAACGGTTTGTTACTTAGTCATATCAAAACATGTTTGAACATGCGTCTAGGATTTCTAATTTAAGAGTTCAAAAGCACGACTTTTTTGTGAACGACAATTTTGGTCGTGTTCAATTTTAGAAATTGGACACGACCAAAATTGGAAATTGGTTGCATTCATGTACTGACCTGAATGGATGTCGTTATGTTAGAATACTTAGCTTAATAAAGTAATGCTGTTGCAATAGTTATACAGCGCGTAATAGATAATTGTGTCCAGGATTTGTAATGGATACTTCCAACAATAAATAATGCTAAATAATTACAATGTTTGTAATTGTTTTCCAAATAAACAGTCATCAGTACACAGTAGCTTCTCCGTAATAAGCTGTGCTTCTTTAAAAAGGCATCTTAAAATCGACAGATTGGTTAAGAAATAACGTATAACATAGTAGTTTAATTTAAACATTCACAAAATTATTAATAATTCGTAAATATTATATATATATATATATATATATATATATGTATATAGTTACTAAAACAAACAGCTGTGACAGGCAGACGAAGTCGAACTTAAAGGGTACCTTTATAACAACATTAGTATGTAAATATATGAATATCGTATTTTACACGACTTTTAAACCAGAAGATTAACTGTTTCTGAAAGACAGATTACCAGATAATTAAATTTTAATTTCCTGAATTGTCGACAGCCAATTAAATCACTTGAAATGACCTTGATTTTGACTCGTCATGAATAAACTTTACAGAAACCCTGTTTTACTCAAACAAAGTATAAACAAAAACAATCAATAATAATCAAATGAGACAAAAATGTTAACAGGAAGTTGTAGAAAATTATCATGGGCACCTTAAAGTCATACTGTCTTTCTTTACTTTCTGTATATTTCCTTAACATACCGAAAGCATTCTAGTCAAGTTTGAACCTGCCTTTAGCATCATGAGTCAGAGATCTGACATGTGGGCTGCCTTACGTCAGGCACTTGTATGATCATCCTTTGTGACATGCATATCTGGACAGCTCAAAGATCCCACGTTGATACGACGTTGTGACGTTAATTGATGGTGTGCAAAAGTGTCATAAAGGTAGTAACATGTTTTGTGCCATGTAGTTTTGTTTTTGAACAGGTTTCAAGAACTTGTTGCATTATTTTAGATATCTTAAAACCTTTGTGGAACAACAAAATAATATGTGCACTAGGCAACATAATTTTCTTTTGCAAAACTAGCCTAGCTAGGATATAGAAGTAAAAACATACTGAAAATATAACAAATTTAAATAATATATAGGGACCAATTTTAATAATAAAAAATATAAAATTATTATTTGACACAAAAGAAAATACATTTACAGTGGGTCATTGTCATGATTACAATTTAGGATGACTTAAAATGTATTTAATTTCCATACCATGAAATATTTATCATTTTATAATGTGTTATTTCCCAGTTTCCCAATCCGCAGAGAAAGCGTCAGCAAAAACAAGAGATAATATAATTATAATATTTAAAATATATATAAAAATTTCGAAAAGGTCTGTTATAATATAACTTATAAGGTTCGTTCCTATTGTGACCATCATTATGTAACAGGACTAACAGGTAACGCGATACTGAGAACTCTTGCGCCGAATATCTCAGAAGCGGTGCAAACGGATACCGTTAATAAGCCGGGTTCGACACCCAGACAGTATTGTTGTCTGTAGACATGCCAATTACGGGGATTAAAAAAAAGTTACGCAACCAATTTATTTATGATAATAACCTAAATACTCTGTCTCATTAAAGGTAGCTTAATTTAAATTTAATAGTTTTAAGAATAACTTATTAACTTGAATAAGTCCGTAAATAAATAAGCCCATAAATTAATTTGGCGTTCATAGTTGCCGCAATACGCCCAAAGACGTCAGTATAAATATACATATTAACATTTTGTTACTGGTGATTGTCAGATCCGTATGAACCGGTACCCCTGATGGTCTACCCAGGAGCCAATGGTTGTCAGAATCCAGGACCCGAAGAAATTAATGATGATGATCCTCATGATTACACCATCTTATTAGCTATAGATTACGTTATTGCAGAAAATGTATATGTTTGAAAGAATGAAATGAATGTTTGTTTATTTATTTGTACATACATAGTACGTTCATAAATTATTATAGTATGTTTTCCAAGCGCGGCACAAACGGCAACTATTTATTGCCAAATTGTACATTTTGGCAACAAAAAGTTGCTTGTCTGTTTTAAGTTGCCTTCGAAAAATGTAAGTCCTTGTACGCACTGCGGCTTAGTTGGAATGTAACATCATCAAATGTATGAAATTGTATTGCGATGTGTACAAATTGTACTGTTTCATACATTTGATATGCGGCTTCCGGCTATCTGTAAAGCGGTAAGCCGCAGAAGTGTGTAGGTGCACTTATAATTGTAGACTTACAATTTCATATCCCATTGATCTCGTAGTTTAATATTAGAAAATAAATTGTAGTATTAGTATAGAAAATGTGTCATACATATTTCAAATTAGGGTTCTATCACTATTATTTGCTATTTTATTTGAATTAAATTCATTTTATTTCATCATAGCTTTGGAATGCTAAATGAAAGTATAATCTGCTTGGAAAGGTGAAGGCAAATGCTTTAAAATAATATAAAATAATGTGGCAAATGCTTATACGTATCAATATATGATTGAATTGGAGAATCTATGCTCACGAAATGAGACCGATTTGGTCGATTCGTTTGGTCGACTGAAGGTCATACGATTCGATATTAATATGCTACATTGAATTGCTTGTTTTAGATACTTCATATATGTATTATAGAGAAGTGTATATAATAAAATCCCAAGATGCACATTACCTAACAATTCTTACATTACATTGTTACTGAACTAAGTATTTAAACAGTTAGAAAAATAAACAGAAATGCTGATCAAAAATTGCAAATTTGATCTTTGTACACGCCTTAAAGTCGTTAATATATAATCGAAATTTCACACTAAATTTAAACCTTCATATTCTGAGGACTTATTTTTGAGTATCTTACAGCAACCTGCTTGGAAATGCAAGAAACTAAAGAACAAAAGAAAACTTAGTAATAAAAATCCTTTTCTTTTGAGTATTTTGGGTTGTTTGCAAAGTTAGTACATTTAATAACAGCTTATAATTGGCTAAAAGTAATGTTTAAAATGCATCGTTCAAATTGCACTCGTTCAGTGCATGACGAAATTACATGTTTTGTTTATATCAAATATACAGTTCAAATACTTATTTAAATTCGGTAGGTATTCATACAAGGTGAGTTTGAGAAATCATAATAACATACTTTTTGCACGCAAGAACCCTAATTTGAAATAATTATGTTATCAATGTATTGTACAATAGATTTTAGTTGTTTCTGTCTATGGCTGTGATAATTTGTCGTGACTCGGGAAATGTTACTAATAGGTATTCCTGGAATACATTTCACAATGTTGCCACAGTCGTGAGTGGCTTACATGACCGAGCATGAATATGTGCTGTGTGAATTCTCTCATGCAAATACTGTGTGCCTTTGTATATATTATGACAATGCTTCACGCTATCGCACTTTCGCAACACTGCATATTATACGTTAGTTCCTTCTGAACTTTCAACGAACATGTCCTATCATGCTTGCAAAATTTTCTGTTTAAAAGTTTATGAGTTATGCTATTTTGTTTTCATGTGACATTAATTGTATTATATGATTGCCTGGTTGGCTAAGTTTGTGCCACTAGGTGGTTCTTCTCAGTCTACTGAAGTTGGGTGCTTTTAGTTCATAGAAATATTCCCTTAACTATTGTGTCGGCCATAAAACAATTGGCTGTATGTGGCTGCAAGACAAAAGTGTGAGTTTCTGTATGCATATTGAAACACCTGTTTATTTACTTAGTCTTATACAAAACGAAGAATCACACAATTTTTCTGCTTCACGTTACCATTTTGAATAATAGACTACGCTTTGAGTGGCTAGAACTTCTACAATGGAATTAACCTCTACTCAACGCGTCTACTAATTGATCCTCATTTGTTTCGTGTGGTAAATGCCAGTTTCCTAACATCGTGATGTAGTATTTTACTGATTTAAAAATGTGTTAGAATGCATAAATATTTTTACTTCTCATGGCTAAGGCATTTTTCTCATTAAGGCAGCACATTAAAATTAGTGCTGCCTAAATAAGGAAGATCGCAGACACAGGTAACACTATTTAACTGTAGGTAAATAAATAATCATTTCTATTAACCTGTTAATCGTTCGAATGCCAGCTATAATTTAAATCTATTGCGTCTGGCAGCTGCGACTCGAGAGGTTAATGATAAATATCTGTCAATCATGTAAATAATGTCCAAATGTCACATGTTGATAAAAGTCTAAAGCCGATTAAAGTAAAAAAGTATGTTTGATTTTAAGCGGTACGTACATATTCTACGATTATCGCATCATCTAATCGCACTTCAGACTTTTTATCACAGCCATATCTGCATGTTTTTACAGTGTGTATGTATGAGTAGATTAAGTTATTTATGTACCACAAATTGGCATTTAAAAAAAAGGAAAAAATTTACAAAAATATGATAAAGAATTTATACAGATAAAAAGATTAGTAAAGAGTAAAAAGAATTAAAAATGATTTGATATAAAAAAGCTACTGACCGAATACAGAAAAAGATTGGACTGGAAGCAAAAAAATCATACAATAGACATTTGAAAAAGAACGATTTCAAAAAAAGGGGTCTTACAGCCGAATACTGAAAAAACAACAGACTGGCAGCAAAAAAATCATACATAGACATTTGAAAAAAGAACGTTTTCAAAAAAGGAGTTGTTACAGTGACAGTTAGTCATGTATAGTGACGTAACGGTGTCGGCGTGTGAAGCCAAGGTCCGAGGGTGGTGTGTGTGCGGTGTGGTGTAACGGTGTGTGTGTTGTAGATTATGCGCGCGACACGAGCGACACGGAGACGCTGCCGCTGGACGAGGACAGCGATGGTGACGTGGAGTACGAGCCCGTCACAGAGCCCGAAGACGACCCGCCCGTCGACGAAGACACGTCGGCGAGTGATGTGAGTATACCTTACTATCAGTTCATACAACTATCCCGGAAGATGTTGATAGGCTGGCAACAAGGAAAAACAAGGCCTAGTAAAAACAGCCTTCTATTTACTAAGTTTCCTCAAGTAGGTATAGACCGCAATTTAAGTCGATATACACTAGCGACATTTCGATTGCATCTAATTTCAATTTAGAAAAAAAAAGATTTTGGTCCGCTCGCGTTCCTTGGGATCAGTACTTTTTTCTGGATGAAAGATACCCTATGTTCTTTTATGTTCAACTGACAACGACTATGCGAAATTTTATGACGATTGGTCGAGTGATTGAGGCGTGAAGGCGAAACAAACAAACTCACATTCCAAATTCTAATATTAGGAAGGATGATAATATTTTGTAGCAGTAATAGAAGGTACAGTTGATATAATTACACTTCTAAAATACAGAGTAATAATTAGTAATTTAAATTCATAAAATACTTGTAAGTATATATTTGTTAAATATACAGCTACATACTTATGTTGTTGACTGTACTAGCCGTTTTAATACGCTGATGCTTTTTACCGAACCTTCATAAGTAAGCTTTCGATGTGGGCAGTTTATCATCACTTTCTGGAACACCTGTATATTGTAGTAGCCAGAATTATCGATGGACTGGATCTAGAAACGGCCAGCGTTATACAGTGTGTCTTCATAAAGTGCACATAATATATGAAAATCAGTAAAACTAGACATCATTTTATCGGTAGGAAAAATTATAAAATGTTCTTCGATTTATACCTATTTACATTTTTTTAGTAATTGCGGCCTGGTACAAGGCCAAAACTACTAAAAAATTTAAATATTGAAATCAAACTACTATAATAGTAGTTTAATTTCAATGAAAAACATTCGCGTAAACAGAAGACACATTATTATGTAAAAATATAAATCGAAGATTTTTTTGTCCTTTTTTTATTTTTCCTACCAATAAAATGATGTCTAGTGTCATTCATTTTCATATGTGCACTTTATGAAGACCCACACTGTATAAACAAAAAGTTGCTATAATTATTATTTTTGTAATGCGCATGAATTTATTTGAATAATTATATTATCAAATACCATTTGGCACTAAGTGGCATTTACATCGCATCAATCAAATCAAACAATCTAGTCCATCGGACAGCGGCGTGCATTCGAACATTCTTCTCGTGGCTTCGCCAACGTTTTAGAACGTGCTCGAACATTCGCGAACACGTTCGTACGCGGGGCGACACATTTACAAAAAATTTAATAACAGCCCTGTAAAACTGACCCAGTGCTCGGCACGGGCTCTTAGGCCGTCCGCTGCGTTAAGCGGGTGCACGGAGCGGGCGCCCGCTGCGGAGACCCGCGCCGTGCTCCGTCAAGGATTCGCGGGCGCACGCGATGTACGCCCGCCTATAAGTCAGTAACGAAGGCAGTAACGAAGCAGCGCTCACTGATTTCCTAGAAACAGCTCCACGTTGTCCGCGGGGCGAGCGAGCCGCGACCCGCCCCACGCAGCGCTGCTCTATAGATGACAATAGAAAACACCCCGCCGCGCGGGCGTCCGCTCCGTGCGGGTGGGTGTTTAACGCAGCGGACGGTCTAAGAGTGAATTTATATAGTGAAATCATACGGGCTGATTGGTAAAAGACTGGGCATATTGGAGGAGGGTATTCAGTACACGATTCTGGAACCGAATATCTAAAAAAAATAGGTGCTTAAAATTTGACCTAGTTATCCTATAAAATTGCACACGGACACTCTTGCGCATATGCCAAAGCTAAACAAAACCTCCGCCCCCGCCTCCCGCTACCGCACCCCACACTCTCCCGAATTTGCACCCCGCCCGTCCTTTTCTTATCAAAGGTCATTAGCCTGTTTTTTTTGTAGCACGACACGCTCGACCGCTATGTGCGACACGCGGTGGTGTCCATATTTTATGGATATTTCATACAACTTTTCATAAAGGTTTTCTTTGCAGCTTACACGAATTTTAATTTTTTATACGTTACGTCTGACCATAAATTAACATGTCCTTAAGTATGTACAATGTTTAACCAGTCAACCTGTATACCTAAGTGCGTGAAAAGTAGAGGAACTATGCTGCCCTCGTAATCGAGAGGGCAGTTAGTCAAAGGACGGCCATTTTTTAAATTACTGATTTGGAATGCTTGTCTACTGTAAACAACATATTTTCTTCCTTTCTTTTGACATTTATGTTCTATATATCAAAAGAAAGGAGGAAAATAAGTTGTATACAGTAAGAAAGCACTGCACTGCAAATCAGTAATTTAAAAAATGGCCGTCTTTGACTTACTGCCCTCTCGATTACGAGGGCAGTATGGCTAAGGTATAATGTTTCATGAGATAGGTTACTAAGATGACTGTGTCCGAACAATAGTTAATGAGCTGTAAAATTTATAGAATATGCGCTGCGCCCTTGTATACATTTGCAAATTATCCTTATTCCTACGAGTTTAAAAAAAAAAACAGTTATTGGTATAGTTTTATTAGACTCGTGATTTCTATAGGTACTTACATACTTAATATAAATCTATAACGGGTCTTACTCGCGATTAAGTATTTAAAGGGTAATCGCTCGTATTCCTAAATGAAGAATGTAATGCTAAAATGCTTGTGTTAGGGGTGAGTTCACTTCGTATGTGCAAGGGATAGGAATAATATACACTACTTTCAGATCTCAACTTCAACAAATTATTCATCGCTACCGCTCTCACGAATAGTGATCATTTATATATGTTTATATTCCAGAACGATATAATATCGACGAAGGTGATCGAGGTGAGCATGGGGGATGACGGGGAGCTGCAGCTAGCAGACTCGGAGCGCACGGACACGTACGAGAGCGACAGCGAGATGGACCTCTACGACTACTGGCACTGCGCCCAGTGCCGCGCCGAGAACAACAACCCGCTCTACAGATACTGCCAGAAGTGCTTCCAGGTACTACGTCACACCAACGAACATATCTACAAAACCATATTTTAGAAAATAAAAATTGTATATGCTAACAACCGATTCTAAATATACTGCTAGGAGTACTTCCAGGTATTACCTCAAAAAATCGTTATATTTACACTTTAGACCCCTCTTCAAAATCATATTCTTAAAAAAAATTGAATATATATCAAACCTTTAAAAACTTTAACAATACTGCCAAGTTACCTTCGACAAATCATTACACTAACATTGAAATTTTTCATTTTAAAACACAATTCTTGCACTAGGAAAAATTTGTGTATCGAGGGAAACAAACATTCGAACAACAGATACGAATAACACCCTGTTTTAGACAAAAAGATTTGTGGAACGAACAAATTTCAGGATTTTCTTTCAAGAAATGCTCTGTAGCATCAAGATCCAATTACAAGGGATATAAAAGCATAGCTGTATATCAACGCTTAGTAAACAATGTTTTTGTCTCTTTTGGGCTTATAACAAGCACTTACATATTATCGGTACAACACAAGAACAATCATTTCGTGTCCGTCAAGTCGAGAGCGACGAAACACTTCGTGATCAATCTTCGCTAACGCTTGTGTTAATGCTCGGTTTAAATATTCCGGGCGCTTTCAATTTAGACGGTTGGTGCCGGACGGGCGGTTATGATTTTCCACACAAAATGACTCGACGCAACATCGTGCGGCGCACGTCCGTTGGCGGCACGGCAACAATGCACATACTACCTGCCTCAGTCAGTGTTGCCAAGTTAGCCATTTTTTGGCTATATCTGGCAACTTTTAAGGTTCGTTTAGCCAAAAATATCAAATATTGTTGGCTAAACATTTTAGCCACAAATTTAGCAACTTTTAATCTCGA
Organism: Catocala nupta; assembly: GCA_963675205.1. Taxonomy (NCBI): domain Eukaryota; kingdom Metazoa; phylum Arthropoda; class Insecta; order Lepidoptera; family Erebidae; genus Catocala; species Catocala nupta. The sequence continues at coordinate 29,004,043 of OY776093.1, forward strand.
AGCTTTTAATTATTGACAAGGTAAAATTACAGCAAAATAGTAATACGTAATATTGTATACTTCCATTCTATAACACTTGTTTTCACAATATACATATTATAATCTATTTCTGAACGAACATTGTCTATGGAATCTTGCGAGGATTCCGATTCCCGCGTCTGCAGGGGAAATACCGGGCAAAGTGAATTTATTTACTTTTCGTTTTTGTTCCGTGCCGTGCTACTCGCATTTGTACTTAACCAAATCATTTAAAATGGATTTACCTTATAAAAAGAAAACTATTCCCAGAAATATCGCAGTGAATGGGAAAATATGGCAGAATTTAAAGGATGGTTGAAACCCATCCGTGGTGATGCTTCCAAAGCAATGTGTATTTTATGCACAACAGAGTTTAATGCGAAAATATATGACATTAAAAAGCACAGTGGAACTAAAAAACACAAACAAAAAATTGAGTTAAAAACAGGTGAGTTTGTTGTTTCTTCTCAGCAAATAGTTTCGACTTTACCCACTTACTTTGATCATGCACACTAATATTATATAAATTATGTGAAAATTAGTTTGTCCACCTACGTATGTCTGTTCATTTGTTAGGTACTTCTTTATGGCCAAACTACTGGACTGATCTTGATAAAATTTGTCAGAGAGCCTCAGAAAGGTAGTTTAATACTCAGAAAATATAGGGTACTTTTCATTTTGAAAAATTGGGCATGTAAGTTTAAATATATGCGGACGAAGTCGCGAGCTGTGAAATGATGAAATCTGTATTATTTTCAGGTAATAAACAATTGCCCTTTCAACCTAAGATACCACGACTACCCCCAGCTGTACGTGTAGCAGAAGGAACTTTATGCCTATACATCGTTGAGCGCAGTGCTATCCTGAGTGTAGATCATTTGAGTGAAGCTTGTAAAAATTGTTTTAAAGATTCCGAGGCGGCCACGAATTTGAAACTTCACCGGACAAAGTGTACAGCAACCATTGACAATGTTTTGGCACCGCACTTTCGAAATTTGTTGCTAGCCGATGTCGACCAGCAAAAATACAGCGTAATCATTGAGGAGTCTACAGACATTAGTGTATCTAAATACGTTGGAGTTGTCATACGTTACTTCAGTAATAGCCAGAACAATATAATTAGTTCTTTTCTGGCTTAAGTGCATATTAAAACTTCTGACGCACGCGGTATAGTTGATGGCTTAATCACTTGTTTACAGGATTACAACATGCAATTGGAAAATATGGTAGGCATTGGGACTGATAATGCATCAGTCATGGTAGGAATTAATAATGGTGTGCATGTAATTTTGAAAAGAGATTATGGGCTCGAAAACCTTGTATTAATTAGATGCGTTTGCCACTCTCTGCAGTTGGCAGTGTCTCATGCGTCTGAAAACACTTTGCCTCGCAATATTGAATTCTTTGTACGTGAAATCTACAAATGGTTCTCGATTTGACCAAAACGAAGGGAGGAGTACGATGAAATATATAAGCTCATAAACTGTGGAGAAGAGCCGTTGAAAATCACAAAAATATGTGACACAAGGTGGCTCTCCATTGAACCAACCGTAACCAAAATACTCGCTCAGTGGGAGGAATTAAAGATTCATTTCAACTTAGCCAGAACGAAAGACAATTGGTATGCTGCTGAACTAATAACCGGCATGTTCAACGATGAGTCAACGCGCAACTACTTATTATTTCTGAAAAGCATTTTGAGCGAAGTTCAAACAGTGATCAAAAGTTTTGAAGGCGAGGAATCGAACTCCTTAAAGTTGCTAAATACATTAGAATCACTTTTACGATCTATATGCACCAGAGTACTAAAACCATCATATAAAAATTATTTACAAGAACCTGTGCATCAAGACGATGTGAACTCACAAGCTTATCTGTTTGAAAATTAATTGCAAGCATCACAAATGCCACAGGCGACAAAAAATCTAATAAAAAAACGATGTTGTGATTTTCTCATTCGGTTAATTGGTCAAATTCAGCAGAGATTGCCAAAAAACTACAAGCAATTGGAAAAAATGACATTACTGAGTCCTGAAGAAGTTTGTAAAAACACAGGAAAAGACGCTTCTATCTCAGAATTAGCAAAACACTGGAATTTTGTGACGAAAAAATTGACAGATTGATGCAACAATGGTTTACAATACACTTGTACAAATGGGATACCTCTTTAAATATTGTACAATTTTGGGTTCAAGTCAAAAATATAAAAATGCAAGCGGTGAATCGATATTTCAAGATTTGAGTGATTTGGCTTTGACGGCTCTATCTCTACCACACTCAAATGCTGAAGTAGAAAGATTATTTAGCTTGATGAGTGTGGTAAAGACAAAGCATAGAAATAAGATGAGCTTAGATACACTGAATTCATTATTAAGAATAAGAGATTATTTAAAAAAAAATAAGCAGTCATGCGCTTCTTACCAAATACCCATGGAAGTGTTGGATCAAATCGGAAAGCAAGAAAAATTTACTTTCCTTGTTCCTAAAGAACCAGAACCATCAACATCAACGTCAAATGAAAATGAGTATTCTGTTAAATTAACTTTAGAGTTAGATGCGTAAATAAAACATTTCAAAGTTATAAAACTTGTGTTTGTTTTTAACAAAATTTATTGGCCACTTTTAGCCACTTTCTAGACTACGAAATTTTTAACAATCTAGCACCTTTTTAGAAGTGTTTGGCCATTTCTTGTTTCATTGACTTGGCAACACTGGCCTCAGTCGTTGTTCGCTAGTGCGGTGAACACATCGTGTTTCTTCGTAACGTTATTAAGGACGTTTTCGTGCATAGTCGACGTATAGTATTTTTGAATTTAGTTTCTTGACGTTGAATTCCATTTTTAACTAAGTCATATAATTCATAGAAACATTCTCTAGACATTCTAAAATAGTTAAAATCGGCTGAGTTTTCTTTTAATCTTGGGTAAAGTGTATAAAAATCACCAGTTTTATATGTTAAAGAAAACATTGGTGACGCTCTAGTACGGCGTCGTTTATGTTTCTTCCGTAGCAAGAGAACTAACAACAACACTTCCTCGTCAGAGTGAATGGCACCGACTGAAGTCTGGTTTCGATGGAAATCACTAAAATTCGATCGGACTGCAGCCGCGTATCTCTTCAAATAAGACGATTGACGTCGTACTGCTGTCGTCCCGCAGCAGTGCGGCTCACGGTCGTATTAATTCTGCAACAACCGTGCGGCAGCAGTCCGGCACCAACCGTCTAAATTGAAAGCGCCCTTAGCTTACGCTCTTATCGTAACAAACTTAGCATACGCTCCGTTACAAAGGCAAAGCTATTCTGTTTAAGCATACTGCGACCATAGACAAGTGCCTGTGAGATTTCAGACAAACAATTAAAAAAAATCCGTTCTAATTTCAACCAATGTAATACTCGTTATTACAAGCTAAAGCTACCAGTAATTTTTTTAATGTAAATCTTTTTCCTAATTATACCTCCTAAACCTAACGCAGCATTTACAAACACATTACAGGTACGGAAAAACTTCTTCCCGCCGAGACCGAAACGCAAACGCAGCCGGGAGACAAAAATAGACGAAATACCGCGCACCCTGTCCCAGGACTCCGGCGTGGTCTCTCCCTTGAGCCAGGAGAGTCACGACAACCCGGGCGAAGGCACTTCCAACACGAAAACTGTAGTAAGTAAAAAACGTCGCGCACACTTCGCAGATCGCGAGGCCAAACGTAAACGTATCTCACGAACAGACTCCGATACAGACTTGAGTTCAGACGATTCAAGAGCGACCAATACCGTCCGTCCTCTCGTTAAAACCATCAGCGATCCAGCTATAACCATTGACGATGATGTCAAACTCACTAAAAAAGTCATAGCTAACACTCTGATTGACAAAATTGAGTCAAAAGATCTATGTGTTATATGTATATCGGAGCCGAAGTCCGGTGTGTTTGTTCACGGTCGGATAGCTCACATATGCTGCTGTTACAAATGCGCTGTGAAGGTTTGGGCGAAAGCTAAAAGATGTCCCGTGTGTAATTGTAAAGTTAGTAATGTGTTGAAGGCTGTAGTTATGTAAACAACTGCAGCCTTTAACACATTACTAACTGTATGTAAACAGTAACATTTTCTGAGTAATTTGAATTTGTAGTGATTCGAAAAATGAAAAAGAAAAAGGAAAGTGATTTTTGATAAATATGTTGCCAGATGTTGATGTTGTGCTTTAATTGTTAATGATGTACAGCAGATTAAATGATTCAACAAGTTAAGCAACTTTCCCACCGTCATGCTCATAGATGGGGGATCAATTACAAAAAAACACTTTCTATGCTATGGTGAGCAAAACAAGTAAAGTAGTCTACCCTGGTAGCAAAATGCCACACTAGCAAAATGCCACACTAGCAAAATGCCACACTAACAAAATGCCACACTAGCAAATGACAAGATTGTTTAAGTTACTTAGTGACTTTGCAGGTGGCCGGTAATTTATGAGTAAAAAATAATATTAATTTAATTATTTCAGTATTTAATCACATTATTTATTCATTTCCATTTATTTTAACATAAAATAAATAGAAAATATAAACTGAAATTATGAATTCTGCTAAGAATCATAAACATTCAGTAACAAAATATTGTAACTTTTAAAAAAAGTTTCTTTTTGTCTACATACATTAAATTTTTAAGGATTTAGTAACGATTTAGTTGCACAAGGGTCAGCTGTTTGATTGTAATTTTAATTGTAATATAATAAGTATGCTTTAACCTAGAAAAATGGCTATTTGTGAGTGACAAGTGACATTTCGAGAATTTGAAATTATGCGAAAATGTCATTTTGCTAATGTAACATTTTGCGATATGACGTTTTCAGAATGTAACAATTTGGGAATATGACATTGCGAAATTCCAATATCTCATTTTGCGAATGTGGCATTGCGCTCCCAATCCCGGAATATTAGTCGTCATATTTAGCATAGGCATATACGTATAAACTACATATACGAACGTTTTGAATTATACATGGTAATAGAGTCGCTGCATTTTGTTTTATAGTGCACTCATACCAAGCAGCTGTAGTCGTTCAAAATAAATACAACCACTAAAGCAATTTTATCAGACACATGTTTAAGACGAATGGATTAAATATTTATAGTGTCCTACTAGCTGTTACCCGCGTCTTCCTCCGCGTGGATTTTAACTAAACAGACAGACAAAGGGACAAAAATTTAAAAATAGGTTTTCCATATGTAGGTACCTTATATACTCCCATAATACATATACGCATTAAGTAAAAAGCTGTTATTTTGACATTACAAACAGACACTTCAATTTAATTTATTTGTAAAGATGAATCGGATATTGTTCACTATTTCATTTGTTTTAATATTTCGCCGCGGAAGCCTATTTTTTCTAAAATCAAAGTAGTTTCTCCTTATAACATCAGCTATCTGCCAGTGAAAATCGCGTAAAAATAGATTCAGTCGTTTCTGAGATTAGCCGGCAAAAAACAGACAGACAGACAGACAAATATTTTAAAAATATGTGTTTTTGTATAGGTACCTTTATATACTTTCATATGCAAAATGCTGTTATTTTGACATTACAAACAGACACTTCAATTTTATATATTTGTATAAATTTTTGAATCTGGCTACATCAATTAGGAAATATTGGCAACACTAATAGCGTATAATCTTTAAACCTATTCACAGATTATTATTATACAAATTTCATTTAATACAAACTTTCATGAGTAAATTTATTCCATTAAAAAGAGCTAGTCTGCAAACAAGATAAAAATAGTAAATAGAAGATGAACGACAAGAATAGATGGTTGGGTGGGAGTTATGTGAAAAGTAAGAGATGGGTAAGTATATAAGAGAATGAGTGGATGGATATGTGGATATAAGTATGATTTGAGAAAGGTTTATTAAGCAAACATTTGTTTTTCTTTTTAAATTATTCACTCAGAACACGAAACCCGCTAGCTCTAAAACGCCCGCTTGCCTTATTCTATACTACCTGTACCCTCAGTTTCGTCCAAGTTTATCGATTTTTATAAAAGGATGTCACTTACGTACTCATAATAAGGTACTGTATAACACTTTTAAGGATCGGGCAGAGTTTATTATCGAATAAAGTAGCTTTCTAATGGTCAAAGAATAAAAAAATAATGAACTGTCTGTCACAGTTCATAATGTAAAGGCTTTTAAAGGTCAGAAGTACTAGGACCTTGGCACTCCTTGAATACTATCAGTTCTGGGATCCTTAAAACTATCAGTTCTGGTCATATGTATTATACAGTGTGTTTCTCAATATCTTACTCAAGTAAATTGTTTTCACTGGTATAAAAATTTGCTTACATTCATCCAAATTTTAAGTTAGTATTAAGATATATATTTTACTATACGCGCAAATATATATTGCTGATAAACATTTAAAAATATCATTAATATCGACCAATCAACAAAATTAAAAAAGCGTTACAAATTGTTTGCTTAATAATCATGTATGTATGAAATAAACTAATTAGCAATACTAAGTGATCAATACCATTTATTTGGAGCAAAAAAAGTTAATTTATGTTTAGTTTAGTTCTATAAACGTAGCACCCGTAAATTGTGATAACTATAGCATTCATATTTTAGTAGACTTTAATTCAAACTTGTATTTTCAATATAAAATCTATGGTTTTTATATTGATTGTATAAAAAAGCTATATTAAAGTGCTTCATTGTTATTAGGCATATGAAAATACTTGGCTCTGCTGAATTCTTTTTTTTTTGTATATATAATTATGTAAATAGATAGACGCGAACCACCGACAGAAGAGTTAATATATTTCTGTTAATTAAAAATTATTGTTAGGGGCTCTCCGGCATGAAAAAGTAAATACAGTACGACTAAGTTACCTACGTGTGTTGATGGCGCCACTGTCAACGCGGTCGGCAGATAAATGTTTACGATTTGTTGTAGTTCCATTTTTCGCCGCTGCACAGGGTAACTTTGTCGCACTGTAAACGGTTGTATTAATGCCAAATAACTTATATCGGAAAAATTATATTATTACAGGATTTCTTTTTTTTGAGTTTTTGATAGATGAATGAATAATATTGTTAAAATAAAATAGAATTTAGAATTTAGGCGTAATAAAAATTTAAACTTCTTGAAATTAAATAAAAAAATTCGTGCCTTATATGGTAGTGTTGAAATATCTACAGTGGAACAGGGCCATTTATTTATTTACTTTTTAATAGTATAGGTAGGATTTTCTAATAAGAAATACTTGGTTGGTCTAAAATAGAGATTTTAGTCGAAAGACGTCATACCTGTATTTAGAACTGATCTACAAATTCCAACAAAATAAAATTATCCCTCGTCCCTACAAATGCAATCGGCTGATGGAAGCATTTGTACGGAAAGAGTACTATTTTAAATTATTTGCAATTTGCAGAACATTAGTTTTCAATTTAGTAAATTAACTTTTTTCGGCTTTGTACTCCATTTTAATTGACCTTGTCATCAATAGTTCATACTTTTACTTACTTGAGCTATTTTGAGAATACAAGTTAGTCGGCAAGGGGGTAAATTAAAAAGGGAATTTGATTTAATAACATAATTATTTTGCAATTTTTTAAAGTACTAATTGTTGGCGGTTACGTTCGTGCATCATTCAAATCTAAATTAAATTAAATTATAATACATTTGCTCAGTTTCATAATAACAATATAAATCTATTTTGAACAAATATTAAAATGCATTTACTAGTTTCAATAGTCGAGCTCTCATTAAAAATACATAAGAACTAAATGTCACAATCATTCTTTTCAATCACCAAGTTATAATATAACTTGTTATTATATTTAACACATTGGAAATATGAACCGTAACTTGATCGAACATTCTTTGCTTATTTACTTTGGCAACACTTCAACAAAGTTAATAATAAAATGTATTAATGTTGTCGAATACATATCATTGAATACATATTCAACAACATTATTAATTTAATTTTTTCATTTATTATGATTGCCGTAAAATTCTTAAATAATATACTATAATTAACGATACAAGACTCCCTTTTCCGACTTTCCTTGTATTGTACAATATAATCTTTATTTTCAAAATATAAGGCGCAGGCTATACAGAAGAATCGTAGCACTATGATGGTACTAGCATAGGGTGAGATTGCTTTGCCCATAATTAGCAGGCATCGCGTAAGCGTCACTTAAAAACGGCAATACGTCTTTTCAATAAATTTAGTATGAAAATACACAACCGCAGTGGCTTAGTCCTGTTCTAGTGCTTCGCCCCTTCTATATAGCCTATGTCTTGGGTCCGGTTTCTATTTCAAGAAACATGTTGTATTAGCTACAGGCAGTTAAATTTTGACATAAAATTCTAGTGACCTAAGCACTGCTTCTGCACTGCTTCGCATCGTTAGTACAAAGTCTTAACAAATTATACACCTAAACCTTCCTCAACAATCACTCTGTTTATTGGTGACAACCGCATAAAAATCTGTTCAGTAGTTTTTGAGTTTATCGCGAACAGACAGACAGTCGTTGTTTTATAATATTTAGTTTAGTAACTAGCGATCCGCCACGGCTCTGCATTGGTAGTACAAAACCTTAACAAATTATACACCTAGACCTTCCTCATGAATCACTCTGTCTATTGGTGAAAACCGCATGGCAGTTCGTTCAGCAGTTTTTGGGTTTATCGCTAACAGACAGACGCGGCGGGGGAAATGTGAATATTTAATTGTCCATAGGTAAAATGACTTGTTTCTGAAAATAAGAACAGGGCTTCAGTTATTATTTAAACCGACATATAACCGTTCACTTGTGTTTTATGTTATATTGTTAAGGGATGTACATATATTTGAAGCATTTGTAACTATGAGTTAATTGTACATTTTCGTTTAATGTCTCACGCCTAAGACGATTATATCGGATTATTTTATCAGCTGTTTTAGTCATAAGTCTTGGACCGCGTATTAGGAATTGTTGAGCTTGGAGTGTGGGTATAACATTAGAAACAAAACCGATTTTTGCAAATTTTGCAGATAGAATGTAATGATAATCCATTATAAATGATGAATATATTTCATTAATACGAGGATAGTTGTTGAGGAGGTTATAACCCAATATAAAATAAGAAAAATGAGTAAAGTAAGGACATATTGAGCCTTTTGATAGATCTTATAATAAAATGAAGCATAGTTATAACAAGCAATCATCTGATTGAACATTAGCAGTCGCCATTTTATAAGTTTTTGGCAAGTGCTAAGTAGGAGATAAGTATATAATTGTCAAGAGTATATAAATACACTTTAAATGCCTCCTTTCATATAAAAATTGTATGTTTAGCTAGCTTCAGCCATCATCGCAAAATATATCAATAAATATGGCTTATGTTATTCAAAGATAGTGTAACATTCGAATTTGAAAGTTATTTGCAGAATCGGTTCAGTAGTTCTAAAGATTGCCTCTACATACTAACAAACAAATGTTATCTCTTTTTAATATTAGTATAGATAAAACGCTTAACTAGGAAATAAGTTTGCCCATTACTGTAAATCTTCGATAATTATTATACATAGAAAAAGGATAAGCAGAAAGGGTAACACTCCAAGTCTCGCTGTTCCGAATCGCCGGCCTACACAACTGGGTGATGAAGAAATATCTATTAGTTTAGGGAAATCATATATTATATTATATTCCTTAATTGTAAGGTTTGTCATCTAACCCACCATCTCTCCTACCGGACAAAGGATCTATGTTTTATTTACTTACTTGTTTTTATTAGAGAATTTATTTCAATTAAAAATATCTTAATAACTATTACTTGTACTAGTTAAAGATCTCTCTATTATTTGTACAGTTAGAATACGTTAATGTAATTATTGCATTTTGAAAAAAATATATAAAAGAAATATTTAAAAAAAACGAAATCGAAAAAAATAACTCGATTTAACACGAGAACGAAAAAAATATTAATAATAAATTTTTTCTTTTCAGGAATGTTGACTTTCATTTTTACCAAATTACCTTATCTTTATATATTTATTTATCAAATATAAAAGTTACAGAAATTTTAAGGCATATGGTCTTTTTGGTTTTATACACATAAGGTTATAGTCCGTTTCAAATACGAAATCGCATTTGACAGATGATCGTTGAACAGCAATAGTGAAGAGACCGTTTCAATCGACACATCACGAAAACGATTATCGATTAACTTTCCAAACAAACTGTAATCGTGGATTTAGCATCGAAACAGAAAAACAAAAAAGGAGTCAATCCAAGGTTGACATATCGAAAGAATAGTTACATCAAAGTTATATAACGTATTCCTTTTAAAAAAGATCTGGGCTTATCCTTCATTAATTTCTAGTATGACGTATTTACTCCATACTTAGTACACACAGTGTCACATCAACCTAGACTATTTGGACTGAACTATTAGAAGTTAAACGCTGCGAGAGAGTGCGATATATTTTTGTTACGCTCTATCCTTACCATTACATCGACACCACTACTGTCCCTTTCCGACAATTCTCTATTTTTAACCGACTTCAAAACAGGAGGAGGTTCTATGTTCGACTATACCTATGTATTTTTTTTGTATGTATGCGTGTATAGGGTGTCTAACTTGATGTGTAGTCGTGTGTACAAGGGTGAAATAAATGTGGTATCTATGGTTTGCCGAATAAGATTTAAGATACGTTGCAACCTAATAATAAATAATACCAAATACAAATTTACAACAGTAGGTATTTCTCGGACAATTGCTTTTACTTCGATTTAGTTCGATATTATCCGATTCAAACTATCGCGTCACTATGACTGAAAGTAAAAAAAGTAACCTAGTCACCCTAGTGCGTAACAATGGTACATATTGAAGCAAAGTGATTTTTTTAATTTTGAAGTTTAAATTATTTAAGACTAATACATATCAATAGAAATTATTAGTTGTGAAACAATGACATCAGGTTTTGCATGGATTCTAAATATTTTTTAAAAGTCTTCAGTACCATAAGTAGGTAATCATTATTTATTTTAGCAATTTATATGAAATGTGCAGAGTTACGTGCTATGAAGTGTCAAAAGGGACTTCGTATTTGAAGCAGACTATAGCTTATGTGAAGACCCAGATTCGATTGCCACGTTGGAAAGAGTTGTGCGCTATTCCTGTAAAAAAATCTCAGTAGTTTAGAAATGTATTTGGTGCTAGACTCGCTGACATTTACCGAGGATATACGAATCGTTTAGTGGTTAAAATTGTCGGCCCGCCAGTAGGCCAGTATGAGTGCTGTGGGTTCGAATACCACATGGAGAAAATTGTGTGATTCATAAATGGTTATATTGAATCTCGGAATTCCTTGTTTCTATTGTTTGAATGTTTATAAAGTCCAAAGCGATATAGGAAATATTTCTAATACAATAACTGCTTTTTTTTTTTTTTTTTTTTTTATACAGACTGGCAAATTAATAACAAAATGTTGAAAGCGCTGCCTCCCAAACTAGGTAATAACCTGTATTGTGGGAGTCAGTATTCCTCCGAAGCATACATTGCACTTAATATTTAGTTACAATACAGAATCTATACTAATTCAGTGTGTGTGTGTATGGTGTGTGTGTGTGTATAGTGTGTGAGTGTATGCGTGTGTGTGTGTATGATTAAATGTTACGGTATGTAGACGCACGTGTGTGTTTGTTTAATTTATGTAGGCCGAGTGATGTTAAAATGGGTCATTGTGTGCAAAACATACTATTTAGAAGTGTTTCAGTGCAGGCATAGTCAAGTGACATCAACCATTTTGTAACCTTAAATTTGACTTCCCTGTAAATCAGTGAGTGAATACCCAAGGTTTTATGAACCTTATTGTATAGGCGTGCATTCAAGACGTAGTATTGGTGGCTCGCGGCAGTCGTTCTGTGCTTTACTACTTTACAAACAGTATGACTTCTGCGTTTATCTTTTAATTGTTCCGGTCTATATGTCAACGTCTTATGCTTTCTTAATACAGAGCGAAGGATGTAAAGTTGCCGGACAGTAAGAACTTGGCATTCTTTGTAGAGGTCAGTAGTAGGGTATCGAAACGGTTTCGATGCCATAACCTTCAACACTGCCCTTTGGACTCTTTCAAGTTCTAGAAATACAGTCTTTGATGCTCCTCCCCATACCACAGTACAGTATGTTAGAAGAGATTGACATAGTGTAAGGTAGACCATCTTCAGCGTATGTTCATTTGCTGATTGACGCAATTTTTTAAAGATGTAGATTATTTTTCTTATTCTAGAAGCGAGTGATTTTATATGTGGTTGCCAAGTTAGACGGTGATCTATCTGCACCCCTAGATATTTAATTTCAGTAGTTCGGGACAATGTAACGCATGAGCAATCATTTTCAAGAGTAACAAAGTGACACGCATGTGCTCTTAGAACGAAATTTTGCGGTGGACTATGCGATGCCGAATTTGAAAAAGTTATAAACTTTGTTTTTTGTAGGTTAACTGTAAGAAGATTTCTGTAAAACCAATCCATTACCACTCTGAGCCCTGCTTCAGCATTACTTTTAGTTTCAGCCCAATCTTTACCAGATATTATTAAAGCGATATCATCTGCATATGCAATCACCTCGCAGTTTGGCAGTTTTAGTTGACAGAGTTGGTTTAAATATATTTGAAAGAGAGTTGGACCTAAAATGCTGCCCTGTGGCACCCCATACAGGAGCGATTTATCTTCGCTGGTAAAACCACCTATCTTCACACATTGCGTGCGTCCAGTCAGGTAATCTTTAAAAATGTCCAAGGCTATACCTCTCACTCCAACTTTTTCTAGTTTTGATACAAGAATAGGCACAGAGACAGTGTCAAAAGCTTTTGATAGATCTAGGAATATCCCAACACATTTGCGCTTATTATCTATGTTTTTTACTATAGAGTCAGTAAGACTTATTATAGCATCATCCGTAGACACTCCCGCTCGAAAACCGAATTGGTTTGCCGAGATAATCCTATTTTGTTGTAGAAATTTGACTAATCTGTTATTTAGAACTCTTTCTAGAACTTTAGAAAGTGCAGGTAGTACCGATATTGGCCTGTAGTTATTTACACTGTCTCTATTTCCACTCTTGTATACGGGAGTTATAACAGCTTTTTTTAGAGCTGAAGGAAATATACCAGTATCTATGGACAGATTGCAGATGTATGTAATTACAGGTACTAAAGTGGCCAATGAGGATTTTAATACTTTAGAGGAGATGCCATCCCAACCCACTGCACAGTTTTCGCGTAGATTTATTAGAATGCTTTCTATTTCAGCTTCGTCAACGTGTAATATAACTAAAGAATTGACTGGCGATGAGCTGTCCTGTAATACCAAGGATCGACTATGAATATGACCTGATGATAAAATTCTATTAGCCAGGTCACTACCAATCCCAGCAAAATAAGAATTCACGTAATTTACCGATTGATTAGGGTTATTTTCGGTTTTAAGTAGTTCCAATGCTATACGTTTATCCTGCTTCGTATTTGTGATCTTACGGATAGTATCCCAAGTGGCTTTGGGGTTGCCTTCAGCTTTTGAAAATTCACGTTGCTCATACGCTACTTTGAGTCTACGTAGCAACCCATTACAAAAATTACGATACCGAACATAAGTAATTTTTAGAACTATATCGTCTGGCGACTTTCGAAGTTTAATATGCATCTGATCACGGTTACGAATACAACGCAATAGACCAACCGTAATCCACGGTTTTATAATACGACATTTAGATGAAACCTTTAAAACTCGGGTGTTAAGTTTTATTATTGACGAAAGAATGCGAATGAATACATTACATGCGCGATTTGCGTCCGTAGTGGATAGTACCTGCCCAAAGTCTGTTTTTTCAATGGCGTGTCTTATTTCTGCGTAATTCACAAATGTATTATAGGCGCTGGACTTATTGCGGACCTTTCCAAGATTCAGACACAACATCACTGGATAATGGTCTGTCACACTTGCTTCTACTACTATGGTAGTCGCCCTATTGTTAGTCTTAAGTAAGATATGGTCTAAGCAATTATCTAACCTAGTAGGAAACAAATGTGTGGGCATTAGACAATGAGTGTGCTTTTTATACAATAAGGGCTTCATGTTTATAAATGGTATTGAAAGCATTACCTACCTTTGCTGTGTTCTACGGTATTACATTCGTCCTTATCCCTAGTAACGCGAAGTGGAATGTACAGGCATGTGTCTTTGCATATACTCGTAAGTATGTAAGGGTCCATGGTAAAACTGCCTTAGATATAAAACTATATCGTAATCGAATGTTAATATTGTTAATATTGTATTCGCTCGATCAACTACTATTACACCTAACGTGACCTAACGAAGTAGATATTAGCCCTATATCTTACTTAATTCAGGAGTTTTTTGAAAACTGTATTTGGCTGACGTTTTCGCAATTTCGCCATGGAAGTATTGCTAAAATCTGTACTTGAGGAGACCAAAAGGCTATGGAATCGTCAGCCTCTATATTTTATAACTTCTATTTACGGGTTGAAATCTTAACCTATGAAATCGGTCACGAGGTCGTTTGTGATAATCCCCCCTAAATAGTATTTCTGACATGAACCGGTATTAAGATTAGGTACATATTAGAAAGATACAATTTTAATTGCTAGAAATCTTTTTAATTAGAAAATATTCCAGGAGTATAAATATTTAAGTTATGTGGGATATTACTCTCACTATTACCATTCCGGTGGTCATACTCAGTACGTAAATCAGGATTTACAGAATATCCAAAGGTCGGAGAGTATGCTGCTGCATAATAGTAATGTATGTTGCTATGGCAGTTGTAAGTGTGTGTATGTTGGATCGTTGCTATCGACGCTGGGACGCACTGATGGCACCTACATGAATTCCTGTGCCTGAATTCCCGCGACACGATGAAATTTTTTTGTCTGGTCTTACGACAAGCAGGGTAAAATGTAGTGCTATTCTCTGCTCAACGCTGCTCATTGCGGGAAGCTTTAGTTTACAACCAACTCATGGTTTAATAGCCGCCATATTAAAAGGTATTAAGGCGAAGAAATAATTG
This sequence comes from Catocala nupta, assembly GCA_963675205.1. Lineage (NCBI taxonomy): Eukaryota > Metazoa > Arthropoda > Insecta > Lepidoptera > Erebidae > Catocala > Catocala nupta. The sequence continues at coordinate 29,019,142 of OY776093.1, forward strand.
CGCTTTGCTATACCTTGAGACCAGCTTCACAAGTGATTGCACGGAGGACGTAGTGGCTAAGTGCTCACCAAACCACTGCAGCTGCGTCGAGTGTGTTGTGGGCTCGATCTCCACACGGGACAAACATTTGTATGATCCATAAATGGTAGTTTCGAGTGGGTGTCCGTTATTTTATAGCTTATCTTGGCACAGCTACCATGCCGACTTGACTTGGCTTGACCGACCAAATCTGCTACTTACGACCAATTTCGACTAATTCACTACGTAAACAGATTTCCAGTTTGCGATGGTGACTGTGCCAAGATGAGCCCCATACTCCGTTATTTGAATTATTGTAAAGTTCACTTGCCCTGACGTTGCTATAGTTAGAACTGCACAGTTCTAAAAAATGCATATATCTACAGAATTTGATTAAAATGTATTAACAAACAGAAGATATGCTATTGTGATGATAAATAGAGTGAGAACTTCATTTGCTAGATACCAATTTGTCACCCAGGCTTCCTTTCTTTATAACGCAGTCAATAAAATTTATGCTATTTGCAGAAAACCATATTATAAATGCAAAAATATCCTTACTTTTTGGTTAAAGGAACTCACCGACCCTTACATTCACACAGACCACATCCACACAACAGCCATACACACACATACACACGCGCATAAACACACACTCGAGTTGCATACCACACACACACGCACTAACATACTTTTATATTATCTCTGTTCAATATAGACACTTCTTTTCTTTATGTTTTCCCTTTTATTTTAGTCACAGGCTATATCTAAATTTTTAAAGATATGGAAGAGTTGGGTCTTTTTACACAAGTATATCCTATGTACTTAAAATAAGGCTTCTACAATGTCTGTGTTTTAACTTGTTGATAAAGAAATAAAGTATTTTATTATTTATTTCATGCATTTCAGCATTGCATTTCAGTAGTGGCGCGTGGAGAGATGAACACCTACGTCGTAGTACCGTCCGTGGTATGTATTTGTAAGCAGCATGTTAGTGTAAGTATACTCTGAATAATTAGCTGGTAGCATAAGAGATTCTTACAGTTAATATTTTACCAGTTAAATTTAACAACAGCTTGGGTAGTTATTGTATTTCTACACAGAACTCTCGAACTCCATGCCACAATGGAATTTCTTCTGAGGGTTCAATATTCCTGGGCAGGTAGGCTGAGGAGTATTACACAAACTTTTCACCAGCTGCCTTTGTAGGCCCTACTTAATAGGGGGCTGCCTGTTGCCGTCTACCGGGCAGAGTTTCAGAGATTGATAATTTCTTGACAGGAAACCTTAAATAACACTGCCTCGGAATCGAACACATGGCCACATGCGCAGCAGTCGTATTCACTAGGTACTGCTGCGCCTTCGAGGCAGTCTGAAGATAAGTGCGTCTATATGGTAATCGCTTGCAATAATGGTGACACATAATGAGGAATATGAATATCATATTTCTTTATATTCTCAAAGATGAGCAAAGTATGGCCAACTTGTACTGGGTCCGTATAATACATTTTCTTATACTGAGATAAGTCCTGTGCCCAGCAGTATGGCCTAGCGATGTGCACAATTGCATAAGAATTATATTTAACTGCCTCCGTGGTGCAGCGGTATTGAATGCGACTGCTGTGTATGAGGTCTCGGGTTCGAATCCCGGGTCGGGCCAACAAAAAGTTATCGGGTTTTTCTATTAGGAAATCTCAATAGCAGCCCGGAGTTAGGAATTGGGCGGTGTTAGACACCCTGTGCCTCGAAAAGAACGTGGAGCCGTTGCTCCTGCGCCTGATCTCTCTCCGGTTGTGTCGGATTGCTGTCCTATTAGATCATGAGAGTGAGGGAACAGAGAGTGCACTTGTGTTTGCGCACACGCTTGTGTATAATATCTCCTGCGCAGATGGCCAGTCTCCGTTAAGATCTGAATGACATTATTATTATTATACTTATCCAAATGTAGTGATCACAATATACCTATCAGTGTGTGCGTTGCGTAAGTACCTAATGCGTTGTGCCAAACTATCAAGCGTGCCTCGCTGCTCACTGCCGCTGTTGAATCCACATTGGATTCGAGTCCCGCACGGAACAATTATTTGTGTGATCCGTAAGTAATTATTTTGTGTGTGACTGTATTTTGCATCCATTAATAGTGTGTAAATCCTCTGTGATACAAAGCTAAACACTAAAGCGGTCACAGTCAACAAAAAGAAAACCATTGTGCCCATCACTAAGTGTAAAAAGAAAACCATATTATCACTAGTCCCTAAAGGCGTCCTAGGCACTGAATGGTAAAGCAACCTATTTAATACTTAGGTACTTATAACTCCTTGGTAGAAGCAAAGTAACATTATATCATAGAAAGTGTTGTTTTAGGTTGTGCTAGAGGTACAAAGCAGTGAATTGGCACACTGTGGTAGTTTGGTTTGTTCCGCATTCGCCCCTACAATAACGTCCCACATGCCAAAATGTTCCTTATTCGCCCCTCTTTTTTAATTATTCCTTTTTCGTCAAACAATACACAAAAAAAACAGGGTCAAATAGGGAACATAATTTGGGACGAAATAAGAATTAAGTACGTTAAGAAATTAATATTTATCTAAATTTCGGGGCATATGAGGAACAATTGTTGGGGCAGATGCGTATTTTTACATTCGGGACAAATCATGAGGGTCGAATGCGGAATAAACGGTGGTTTTAATCGATGGGCCCGATCTGGCCCGAAGTCTCGGGAGAGCACGACATAACCCTCTCGCCTCCCCTTGCAGCAAGTTGGTTTGCATGAGAATTGAATCAAAAAATAAAAAGGGTAGTGATAGAAGTTCTGCAAGGTCTGTAACTTACGGTTGTTGCTACTCTATGCGCTGTTTTATCTGCGTAATATAAGTGTACACGTATATAATTTTCTCTTTTTAAAAAGACATCTCCCGGAATAGGTACGAATCCCGTGTCGCATGAGATTTTTCAAAATAACGTACACAATGATCACTCAACCTCTTAATTTTTTTTTTATTGCTTGTCAAAATGTCCACTCTCCGCCTGATGATAAGCAGTCGTGTGGTCTAAAAGCAGTGGCACAATTTTTGTCCTGTAGCGCATCAAATTTACAACATTCGACGCAGTGTACCTACTAATGCACCACTTAACGCTATCCGTGCAACATCATTTTTTACAGAAAAGTTAGGTACATATCTTGGTGATTCATCCATTTACCTACGTCTTCAATTGAAAAATTATGTTTATACATTACTTGACTTAACAGACATGATTGTATAACGGATTTTACAAGAGCAAATCACATACAGGCAGCAATAACTGCTACGTTCTAACAGAAAAGGCTATCTTGGCTACACCACAACTGTTTCATCAAATCATTAAATAAATATACAAACATTCTGACCATTGCCACTTCAGTGACGCAGGCCTTGGGTTTGATACCTAGGTCAAGCAAGCTTGCTATAAGAAATTCTCAATAGCTTCACTGTGTCTGGAACTGTTCTCGGGTGACAGCGATAGTTTCGCCACGAATCATTTGACACCTAAATCCGTAGCTAGCAGAATGTAGGTGTATTATATACCTCTACTTTCTCCAGTAACAACAAAACTAATGATCGCTAACTTCTTATAATTTTGGACCCACGTAAAATGTGGTGAGGCCATACTGATGACAATAGGGTGTCGTCATGTAATCTTCTAAATAATGGCGACTTTTAAAGGTCGTGAGATTCTTGCAGATATCTTCTCATAGACTCGACCTTGAACCTAGCAATCAGCCTAAATATACCTTTACCTAATATTATTCTTATATTTCATTAGTACTACTCTGCTAAAAAACTTCTCGAACTCGATTGTTGCGTCACTAGTAACCATAGTAACCAATTTTTAGTATTGTTTCTACTTGGAATAAGACAGGTCTAGCAGTATGAATAAATCCTGTGTCGCGGAAAACCATTTTTTTCTTTTTTTTTTCTACTAATGTGGCAAACAAGCATACGGCCCACCTGATGGTAAATGGTTACCGTAGCCTATCAAATACCTGACAAACAACAGGACACAAAATACACCTAGACAATTTTTGTGGATCATTAAAATTATTGTTAATATTTAACTTTTATTTGTTGATTTTTGTAATCTTTATACGCTTGTCAATTTTGGCAAGCTGTGATGATAAAACATATCAAAATATTGAAATATACAAGTTTTTTATTTAGTATTAATACATTTTGCAGATTGAGCTACCTATTGTCTAATACACTTCTCATCAGAAAAATCGAAACACCTTGCAAGTTTATGTTTTGTAAATATCAGAAAAATGTGTATATTTAGAAATATATGTCAAATATCGTTTAAGTGAATAATATGAGTTTTTCAAATCCTAATGTTAATGTTCTAAAATCAAATTAAATGTTATAGGTTTCGTATTTTGTTTCACAAGTCATTTTTACCCTTTATGGAGTATGAAGGAAATTGATAAAACAACACATGTAAATGAAAAAAAAAGCTAAGAAAGGTTTATTTAATAACTTGTATTTCCTCTCCAAGCTCTTATTACTGCTTCCATACGGTTCTTCATCGATCGGATGAGAGTCACGATCAAATGTTGTGGCATTCCATTTCATTCCTCTTGGATTGCATTTTGCAGCTGGCTATAAGTGTCTCTGGGGCAGGATCTCTTGCACGAATTCCTCTCTTTAATTCATCCCATAGATGTTCAATCGGATTCATGTCCGGGCTTCTTGCTGGCCATTCCATAATGGTGATATCGACTTCGGTAACAATCTCGTACGAATAGTGTGAGTCCTAGTATTGTCGTGCATGAATATGAAACCGTTGCCAATAAAATGTGCATAGGGCATCACGTGGGGCTCAAGACACTATTCGATGTACCGATGACTGTTTAGTGCAGGCAGACATGGCCCAGACACAAAGACAAGCTCTGTCTTACCGTCGGCGCTGATTCCTCCGCAGACCGTCCACGAACCGCCACCATAGCTGACCTTTTCTTCAATGCAGCATTGTGCAAAGCGTTCTCCATCTCTTCTGTAGACCTTGTTCCTTCCGTCGTTACCATACAGCATAATTTTACACTCATCAGAAAAGAGGACTTTGTTCCACTGGAGGTATGACCAATTTAGGTGCTTACGTGCAAAGTTAAGGTGCGCTCTTCGATGGTCTGCTGTTAATTTCGGCCCGTTTGCTGGCTTGTGCGGTACCAGTCCACGTTCCTTTAACCTTCTTCTAATTGTAGAGTCACTTACAGCCACCCTACGTACAACATGAAGCTGCTGCTGCAGTTGAAAAGCATTAAGGCGTCGATTTCGTAAAGAAGTTGTTACAATAAATCGATCATCTCGCTCAGAAGTGACCCGATTCCTGCCAGATCCTGAACGGCGCGTGAACAAATCAGTCCCGATAGCGTTTGTAGACTCTATGAACAGACAACAGGCTTAGATGTAATCTTTCAGCCACAACACGCTGACTAAGTCCAGAATCCAGCAATGCCACCACTTGGGCGGCTTCAGCTGGCGAAGTATCCATATGTTTTAGAAAAAAACTTTCAGGCGCCCAAAGTCACAGTACACACACAGTATACAGATCACAGAACAAAAAGTTTTAGGATAAGCGCTAATTTTTAGTTTTCAAAGGTGAAATGTACTCCAACTCTAAACACACATTTGTCTCAAAACAGTGAATCATTTCATTTAGAGGATAAACAAATGGAATTCTAATATTGAATTTAGAATTTTCGCTTATCACTGTAATGGCCAAACTGCCAGCATCATCATGTGATTTTTTTCATGGAATGAAAACTCTTTTGTGTTAAAGAAAGTCTCTTTTGTCTTTTGTGTCATAACAACGGAAGTGTTTCGATTTTTCTGATGAGAAGTGTTTAATTACTAGTCTCCAGTTAGAGGTATTTCCAAATCAAATCGAAATTATGGTTAACCTTTTTTTTTTTTTTTTTTTTTTTACGTGGGGAAATGCGCCTGATGCATACCCTCTCGCCACAAGGGGAGGCGAGAGGGTTATGTCCGGCTCTCCCGTACTTCGGGCCTACGGACCAAAACCCCACGGTGTGCACGCTCGCTGCCTTGTATAGTGGATGGGCCGCTGGCAACAATTACTACCTCAGTGACCCATCCAGCAGTCTACAGCTCCTCGGCGACGCCCCGGCACTACATAGGGCGTCGGACCGACTCAATGGCTGGCGGACGGGAGATCCCCGTTCTCCCGCCCGCAGCCTTCATTATGGCGGCATAAGGCGCGCGTAAACGCGCCTGCGCCGCCCGGTTCGCCGGCGACGGCTCGGATCCGCAAGGATACTTTCTTCACGGATCCGCTCCGCCGCCTCCTTCTGCGAGATGACGTCCTCGCAGAAGGACGCGACCGCTGCCCACTTCCTCTCGCTGTCGACCATGGCTTTGATCACGGCCGGCAGCGAGAGATCTTCACCCACTACCTCAATGAGTTCACGGCGCTGCACCGCCCAAGCAGGACATTGCTCGAGCGTGTGCTGCGCCGTGTCCTCCTCACAGTCGCAGTGGTGGCAGATGGGACTCGGTTCCCTCCTAGCGACCGTGTGCAGGTATTTGCCAAAGCAACCGTGCCCTGACAACACCTGCACTAGCCGGAAGGAAAAGGTCCCATGCTGCCGCCCTGCCCACCGCTCCAATACCGGCTGGAGGGCCCCAACAGTTCAACTATCTATCTATCGACTAACAAAGACACGTATCTATTTGCTCCGCAAGTAAAATTGAAATAACAAGTTCATAGTGCGATTACAAGTCAAAAATATAAGTGATCACTTTTCTAAGACAATAACAAGTGTAATGTTTACTTTGGAACTGAGTTCTAGTGTTGCTTTTTATTATAAAACTTAAAAACATTAAAATCAGTTACAAATCAAAGGTGGAAACAGTGACTCAAAACTCGGCGCGCGGAGAAACGCGTAAGCGACGCGATATTCACGGCGCTTACGACCTTTTTCTGGCGACACCACCGGTAAGCCGCGAGCCATCGCATCCAGCGCTTTAATCCTAAAGCATCACTCGTCACTATTTACACCACTAGACGCCCTGGTGTGCACAACTAGCTGTCAGCGCTTTATTTCCGCTTTGCCTATTTCAAATTGTGCTTGTAACGATGTCAACAAATAACTGCGCGGGTTGTAAGAAAGATATCGGTAATAATGAATGCTTGCAATGTACCAATTGTCAGCTTTGGTTCGATTTGCTTTGCGCGAACGTTTCTGAAAATCATTTTCGGAACTTTAAATCCAAGCATGAAAAATCCTGGAGATGTCACGGTTGCAGAAGTAAGCAACCAAAAGGCGATAATACTCATACACGGGCTAGGCCTTATCGTCTCGATAGCCCCGGATCTACTTCACGTTCGCCGTCTCCATCTCAGACCAACATAACTTATCGCAATAAACCACCACGATCTCAGTCGCCCAGCACTGAAATGACACAAATATCCGCGGCTAATCTGAGGCAAATTGTCAGGCAGGAAATTCAAAATGCATTGAAGGACATAGTAACTGACCAGCTCAAAGAAATGCGCGATCTCATTGCTGAATTTAAAACATCCTTGGGTTTTTATAACGAGAAATTTGACGAAATGAAAATTACTATAGAGGAAAAGTCGAACAAAATACAAAAACTTGAGAAAGACAATACTTACCTGCGAACATGTTTACATGACCTTAGCACACGTGTTAACTTGGTTGAACAGAATGCTAGATCTGCAAATGTTGAGTTACATTGCGTTCCAGAAAATAAGTCCGAGAACCTAGTCACCACTGTTTTACAGTTAGCAAGGGTGGTAAATTGCGATGTAAAGGACTCAGACGTAATGCACTGTACAAGAATTGCTAAGAAGAATAATGAAAGCACGAAACCCCGATCAGTCCTTATCAAACTATGTAGCACTCGACAGCGCGATAATTTCCTGGCTGCGGTTACGACATTTAATCGACTTAATAAGCAACAAAAGCTGAATACCAGTCACCTAGGAATAGCTACAGACAAACCTCAACCAATTTATGTAACAGAACACTTGTCTGCTGAAAACAAGGCCATTCATGCTGCTGCCAGAATTCGTGGAAAAGAATTAGGATACAAGTTTGTGTGGTTCCGTTATGGCAAGGTATTCGTGAGAAAGGACGAGAAGTCGCAAAGCATTTTCATCAACAATCTAGATAAGTTGAAATCTTTGACATAATTTTACATAGTTCTTGCGTTTTTGTAAATCAGTAAATGTTCCCATCACAAATAACAATTCCCAATGTTCGAAATATATTACCAAAATGTCAGAGGCTTAAGAACAAAAACAAATGAATTGTACCAAAATATCCTTCTCAACAATTTTAAAATAATAGCTTTTACTGAGACTTGGCTGAATATTGGCATCTTGAATAATGAGTTGTTCGACTCTAGATACACTGTTTACCGACGTGATAGACTATGTCACAGTAGTGCTAAAAAGGATGGTGGTGGTGTTCTTTTAGCTGTCTCAAAGGATATTCCTTCAGCTAGAGTCTATAACTGGGAAAGTGACAATGAAGATCTTTGGGTCACTGTAAAGTTAAGATTTAATAGCATTGTTAAGACAATAGCTATTTGTGTTGCATATCTGCCTCCGCCAGTAAAAGCAGAAACATTGTCAAATTTCTTAAACAATGTTAGTACTATTTTCAACAATGCACAGGATATCCTGATTGTCGGGGATTTCAACCTCAGTTCTATTAAATGGTCTAACACTGGTGGTGGCGGTTGCAATCAATTGGTTCCAAATAACTACAACAGTACATTAGGAGAAATGTTTGTCGATTTCTTATCAATAAATAATCTCTATCAATATAACCATATTTGTAACATAGATGATAGAATACTAGACTTGATTGTCAGCGATATGAGTCACCTCTATGTTTCCTCCACCAGTAACGCACTCACTAAAGTAGATACCAAACACCCTCCCTTGGAAATTGCAATTTCACAGGAAGATCCAAAATGCTTACGTCCGAAGAATAACATTCGCCCTAACTTCTATAAATGCGATTATGAAAACATTCTAACAGACCTATTCGCAATAGATTGGCATCACGAATTTTCCCAATTTAATGACATTAACGAGCAAGTTACTCTATTTTATCGAAAGTTAAAGGACTTAATTGACAAACATGTGCCTAAATATAGTTTTAAAAATTCTAAATATCCATCATGGTTTACTAAGGCCTTGATAAAATTATTAAATGAGAAAGAAAAGTATCGTAAAAGATATCGTAAGTATAACAATCCCCGTGATAAACTGGATTTCAAACTGCTTCGAAGCCGTTGCCATACAATGTTAAATAATGACTACAGCAACTATAAACGCCACATTGAAAATACAATAACAAAAGACTCTAAAGCTTTTTGGCGTTACATAAAAAACAAACGTTGCAATAAATCGGGAATTCCAGCTAAAATGTACATGGATAACTCAGTAGCCAATAATGGTACTGATATTGCCAATCTTTTCGCAACCCACTTCTCGTCAATATTTACCGACCCTAATAGCTGTAGCCCAGTAATAAATGCTTCGGATTCGTTTGAAGTGTTAAGCAAATTAGAATTCACGAAGAGAGAAGTACTGACCAAAATTAAAAAGCTCGACACCACCAAGGGTGCTGGTCCTGATTCTGTACCGCCTATCTTTGTGAAAGCTTGCGGAAGAGCTCTCGCGGAGCCTCTATGCTTCTTGTTTAATAGATCGTTGGATTCGGGAGTATTCCCTGACGAATGGAAAAAAGCCCGCATAGTACCAATTTATAAAAAAGGTGATGCCAGCAATATCAAAAACTATAGGCCAGTCTCCATTCTGTCATGTTTTTCGAAACTTTTTGAAAGTCTTGTTTGTCCGATTGTCACTAACCATTTAGACTTAAATCTCTGTAATAATCAGCACGGTTTTCGAGCTGGGCGATCCACAGAGACTAATCTTATTCGGTATATTACAGACATTTCGGAAGCACTAGATGACAGAGTCGAAGTGGATGCCATCTATACAGACTTTAGCAGTGCATTTGACAAGGTGAGCCATCCACTCATGATAGCAAAGCTCCAGTCCACTGGAATCCATGGACCATTACTAAGGTGGTTTACTTCCTATTTAGCAAATCGCTCCCAATTTGTTGCTGTAGATGGCTATGTTTCTCAGGTGTTCTGTGCACGTTCTGGTGTTCCACAAGGTTCACACTTGGGTCCAGTCCTATTTCTTTCATTTGTGAACGACATAACATCTCAAATCCAGTACTGCCAAAGTCTTCTGTTTGCAGATGACTTAAAGATTTATAAAAAAATTACAGATCCAATAGACTGCACGCACGTCCAGAGTGATTTAAAAAACATTGAAAACTGGTGTATTAACAATAATATGATTTTAAATCCAACAAAATGCTTCCACATCCGTTTCTCCAAGAAAAAAAAAACTTTACCTACTACTTACAAGCTATATAACACCGCACTGACAAACGTGAGTGAAATAAGGGATCTTGGGGTGATAGTCGATGACAAATTAAGCTTTAAGTCACACATCAATGACATTGTCAAAAAGTCTGCTCAGACTTTGGGTTTTATCAAACGAAATACTCGGGGATTCCAACTACCAACCACAAAAATACTTTTATTTAATACCTTGGTGCGAAGTCGGCTAGAATACGCTAGTACAGCCTGGAATCCATTTTACGCAGTTAATTCTCAAAGAGTAGAGAGTATCCAAAGGGCATTCACAAAACATCTGGCTTTTATGTCCAACGATATCAGTCACCGTTCTCCATATCAGCAGCGCTTACAGCACTTTAAAATAAAAACCTTACGAGAACGTCGATTATCCCGAGATTTAACTCTCCTATATAAAATTGCAAACGGAATCACAAAATGCAATGACTTAGTTGAACGCGTCACGTACGCAGTCCCTTCAAAACCTCCCAGACATCCAAACACCAGAATGTTTCACATACCATTCCGCAAAACCAATCTCGGTCGCAATGCACCCCTGTTCAGAATGTGTAGGGAATACAATGAACTCTCCAAAAGGTCAAATATAGATATTCACGATCTGTCATTGAACAAATTCAGGAAAACCGTTTTAGAGGTGCAGGAACATAGCGATGGCGCATAGATCGTCATGATATGTTGTTTTGTTTGTTTTGTTTTGATAGGTTTTATTGAATTTTGCTATATTTTTTTGCTATATTTTTTTTTGCTTTTATTGTGTTAAACTTGTTTATATGTTAGTATACAACTAGGAACAGATTGTTGTCTTAATGTGATTGCTGTGTATACCTGTAATAGGCATGCATGTCAGAACTGACTCATTGTTGTAAGAAGTATGTATTAGATGTAACGTGTAATGCTGTTGGTGTACCAAGGAATAAATAAATAAATAAACCGGCCAGGGGCGCCTCCAGCCGCGCCTTCCACTTTAAAATCATGCCCTGGTGGGCTCGATTGCGCGCGCACTCAATAGCTGTCGGGAGGGGACGACAACCCGTCTCCTCCCGCACCGCCTCACTCACTGCAAACACTTCGGCGAGCACTTCAGCCTCCAAATCCCACGGGGGTGCTCCGGCCAACGCGCAAGCTGCGTCGGCCGACACCGTGCGGTATCCACGTATTACCCTGACCGCTATGACTCTCTGCGGTCTCCGCAAGAGAGTCCTGCACTGAGCGGTCAGGGAGTCCGCCCATACCGGTGCGCCGTAAAGCGCCATCGACCGGATAACCCCCGCGTAGAGTCGCCGGCAACCAGCACTGGGCCCGCCCAAATTTGGCAATAACCGCCCAAGGGCGGACGCAGTGCCGAGAAGCTTCGGAGCGAGCTGTCTGAAATGCTCGCCGAAGTGCCACCTTCCGTCCAGCACCAAGCCCAGATATTTCATGTGGGCCTGGACGGGAACGCGCGTCGAGCCCACCGTTATCGAGGCGCCGCGGGGTGGACTGCGACGAGGCCCATGAAAGACCAGGGCCTCCGTCTTGTTAATAGCCACCCGTAAACCCAGCGCCTCGATACGCCCGACCACCTGGGAAACCCCCACGGTAGCCAAACGGGCCGCCTCCTTGAAGTTACCCCCACGGGCTGTGACGAGGGTATCGTCAGCGTAACTGATGACGCTCAGCCCGGGGGGTAGGACAGCACGTAGGACCCAGTCGTACCCCATGTCCCACAGGAGCGGACCAAGAACCGATCCCTGCGGGACACCGCACGACATGGGCCGCCGCCAAACCTCGCCTCGAACCTCGAGGAGGACACTCCTGCCTCTCAGATAGTCTGCCACCAGCCGCTCCAGGTAAAAAGGTACCCCGTGATATCGGAGCGCCCCCTGGACACAGCTGTATGGCAGACTATTAAACGCGTTGGCGATGTCTAAAGACACCGCCAACAGAACACCGCCGCCGGCGACCGCCTCCTCGGCCGCGGCCTTCAGGCGCATAATGGCCCCGACCGTCGAACGTCCTTCCCGGAATCCGAACTGAGCGTCCGACAGGTCGGGACCGACCGTGCTCAGGTGCCGGACGATGCGGGTGGCGAGAATTTTCTCAAACATCTTCCCCGCCTCGTCCAGCAGCACTATGGGCCTGTACGCCGCGGCCGACTCTGGAGGCCGTCCCGGCTTGGCCAGCAGTACCAACTTCCCCTCCTTCCAGCACTCAGGGAATCGTCCCGACACCAGGCTCGCGTCGAAAAGTTCCCTGAGGCGAACATCCAGGTGATCGAGGGCCAGCGCGAGAGCTCGCGCCGGCACACCGTCAGGTCCGGGGGCGGTCGTCTTGGAGCGGATCCGCAAGACAACCACCCCCATCTCCGCGTCCGAGACAGCCAAGCTTGAACTATGGCTGCCTCTTCCAGTAGGTCCCGGTTCAGCCTCTTCACAGCCCACCGCGGAAAGCAAGGTGTTCTGCCCGCCGACGGGCGCTGACCCCTGCTAGGGTCCCGGAGCAGGGAGACCTCCAGACGGATATACCGATGGTCCGAAAGGGTCTCTACCTCCTCCAGGACACGCCATCCCCTTACGCGTGCGGCGAGAGCCGGGGTAGTAAACGAAAGCTCTCGCGGCTACGGCTACACCGATCGACCACTCCGCCATAGACTGCAGGAAAAGGTCCTGCGCTCGGGCGGAGTGGTTGAGATTCGCCTGGAGGAGGAGATAGTCACGGTCCTGGTCCATGACTAGGTCGACATCCCCTCCGCCACCGCTGAGGGCGGTTTTATTTCAGCAGGTAGGGCGGCAGCCGGGGTCGATGGGCTACCCCCTTCTACGCGCCTTGTGGGCGGGGATTTGCACCCCCTGTCGCCACGAAAGTGGGCAGCTACTCGACCAGCTGCCGCGCACGCCGGGCAGTGCGGGGTCGTCTTGCACGCTCCAGCGACGTGCCCACGCTGGCCGCAGCGATAACAGGCGTCGCTGCGGTCCTCGGGGCTAGGGCACTTAATACGAGCGTGCCCAGCTCCCCCACACCTAAAACATCTCATGGGCCGAGGGGCCAGGATGTGGACCCTTTTTTTATTTTTTTTTTTTTTTTTTTTTTTTTTTTGTTTTCCAGGAAAAAATGCTTGATGCACTACCCGCCGGCTAGGGGACGGCACCGGCGGGGCGTGTGGGACTCACCAGCCTAGTGCTGGGATACCCACTAAAAAAACCTGGGGTGTTCCCTCTCCCACCCAATGGGGGGGGCCAGTTGGGAGTCTAAAAAGATTCATCCATAGCAGGCCCCCCCGTGTGGGTGCCGGCCGGGTCAATGGGACCCGACCTCCTCTCGTCCCCGGGGGAGAGCATTTCACAACTCTCCCCTTTCGACGTTAGAAGGCGCGCGGGAACACCGCGCGCGCCCTCTATGGGTTCTTACTCACGGGTGGCAGGGTCCCCTGAGGCCTTGCCACCCAGAACCCTTAGGTGGGGGGCAGGAGAGCGACATAAGCGCGTCTCCTGCGCCCCCTCCTCCGGCGGCGGATGTCCGGGGCGTAAGGATCTTCCTCACGCCCCCGCTCCGCCGCCTCCTTCTGCGAGATGACAGCCTCGCAGAAGGACCTCATTGCGCCCCAGCACCTGTCGTCGCCGACCATCATGGATACGACGGTCGGCAACGAGAGGTCGGGGCCAATCACGGCGACCAGGGCACAGCGCTCCTCGGCCCACGCCGGACACTCCTCCAGCGTGTGCTGCGCCGTGTCCCGGTCGCACTCCTCGCAGTGGTGACACCTGGTTGTCGGCTCCCTACCGGCTATCTTGTACAGGTACTCTCCGAAACAGCCGTGTCCGGAGAGCACCTGAGTAAGCCGGTAGGTGAGCGGTCCGCGCCGTCTGTCCGTCCATTGCCTTAGCACCGGACGGACAGCCTCGACTGTCCTTACCCCGTAGCGGGGCTGGGCCAGTCGCTCCTCCCACTTGGCCTCGAGGACCAGTCGAGCCTGGGACCTTCGCGTCTCCACCGCCCCGTGAGTGGGTTCCTCACCATGGAGCCGGAGGTCCACGCGCCAGTGATACACCGACGCTTGGACCTCCGCCTCCAAATCCCAGGGCGGCGATGCCGCCAGGATGCACGCCGCCTCAAAGGAGACGGTGCGGTACGCCCGCGACACCCTGATCGCCATCGCCCTCTGAGGTTTCCTCAGAAGGGCGATGTTTCGGCGATCGAGGGCGCCGGCCCAAATGGGCGACCCGTAAAGGGCCATCGACCGCACCACCCCCAAATAGAGGCGGCGGCAGACGACACTCGGCCCCCCGATATTCGGCAGCAGAGAGCTAAGCGCTCCCGCCGCCGACATCAGCCGGGGGGCCAGGCGGCTAAAATGGACGCGAAAGTTCCAGCGGCCGTCGAGGTGGAGCCCCAAGTATTTCATACTCGGCTCCACCCCGATGCGGACCCCTCCAACTATGATGTGGGCATCTGGTGGCGGCGCCCGCCGAGGCCCGTGAAATAACAGGGCCTCGGACTTTTCCAGCGCCACCTCCAGTCCCAACATCCTAATTCTACCGACAACCAGGGCCACCCCTGCCGTGGCAAGACGGGCAGCTGCCCCGTAATCCTCTCCCCGGGCCGTGACCAGCGTGTCGTCGGCGTAACAAGTTACGCCGACGCCCGGGGGTAGGGCGCCCCGCAGCACCCAGTCGTAGCCGATGTTCCACAGGATCGGTCCAAGAACGGAACCCTGCGGAACACCGCACGACACCTCCCTCCGGAACGTCTCTCCGTTCCGCCCCACACAGAACACACTCCTCTGGTGCAGGTAGTCCCCGACTATTCGGCGCAGATAGGGAGGCACCCCATGAAATCGGAGCGCCTCCCTAATAGTCGCCCACGGCAGGGTGTTGAACGCGTTGGCGATGTCCAAGGACACCGCCAACACCACCCCGCGCGAGGCGACCGCCTCATCCGAGAGGGCCTTGACGCGACTGATCGCGTCAATCGTCGATCGGCCCTCTCGGAATCCGAACTGCAGTTCGGACAAGTCGGGGCCCACCCGCACCAGGTGCCTGGAGAGGCGGGCAACCACTACACGCTCAAAGAGCTTGCCCACCTCATCCAACAGCACTATGGGGCGGTACGCGGAGGGAGAGTCCGCGGGGCGGCCCTCCTTTCTCAGGAGGACCAGCTTACCCGTCTTCCACATGGCAGGGAACCGTCCCGACTCCAAACAGGCGCTAAACAGCCTGAGGAGCCGGTCCCCTAGGGCGTCGTAGGCCAAAACCCAGGCGCGGCCAGGAATTCCGTCCGGCCCCGGGGCGGTGTTTTTGCCCCGGAGCCGAACCATTGCCGCGCCGAGCTCCGCCATTGTTACCTCTGGCGCCCCGGCATCGGCACCGCCCTCCTCGATATCGGGCGGCGCCATTTCGGGAGGCGTGTGCTCCGCTCTCGAAGGAAAGAGAGCGGAGACCACCTCCTCTAATTGCCGGGGCTGGAGACTCTCGGTGACCGGTGGGGCCCAGGGGCGCAACTTGCCCCTGACCGCCTTGTACGGGCGGCCCCACGGACCTGCCTCGAGAGTCCCCAGGAACTCTGCCCATCTTTGGGTTTTGGCCTCACTGATGGCGGACTGCAGGGCGTGCTTCCGCTGTACGTAATCGCCCCGCAGCCGTGCCTCCACGGTCGGGTCACGGTACCGCCTGCGTCGGCGGTACCTAGTGTACTGGCGACGCGCCGCAATGCAAGCGGCGCGTTTCTGACTAATGTCGTCAGACCACCAGTACACCTGACGCCTAGGAGGTCGAGCACTGGCCCGGGGCATCGACGCGTCGCAAATCCGCGTCATCGCGCCCCGGAACCACTCCGCCTCTAGCTCAACCTCCACAGGCCCATCGCCCATTGGGGTCCAGGCCTGGACGATGGAGGCTTCCACCAGCACGTCTACGTTGAGACGTTTCAACGCCCATCGTGGGGACGACGGGGTGTGCACTCTCCTCGGGCGATCGTCCGGGATCGCCGGCGAGGCGGAGATGTCGAACCGCACGTAACGGTGGTCCGACAGCGACTCCGCCTCGACCAGCACTTGCCAGTCCCGGACGCGGCGCGCTACGGCAGGGCTTGCGAACGAAATGTCCACAATGGACTCGCCCTGCCAGCGCACGCACGTGGCGACCGATCCCCGGTTAAGAACCACGAGACCGGTCGCAATCGCCCACTCCTCCAGCGCGTCGCCGCGAGCGTCGGTGACAGGGGATCCCCAAGCCGTTGATTTGGCATTGAAGTCCCCCGCCACCACGATCGGACGCGATGGGTACCGGTTAATAACGGCCCCCACCGCGCCCAAAAATTGCTCAAACTCGGCGAGGCGCCGGTTCGGAGAAAAGTACACCCCGATCAGGACGGTTCCCTCCCAATCAACACATACATGTCCCTCGCCCCTGTCTGTCATCACCAGGAGCGAGGGTCCGGACGAGACAATGGCCGCCGAGCCCCCGAGGTCCCCAAACCAGTTGTGTCGGCTGGGGACGCAGTAAGGCTCGGCGACCACGGCGATGTCTATTAACCACTCCGCCATGTGCTGCAGCAAAATATCCTGCGCCCTGGCGGAGTGGTTAATATTCACCTGTAGGAGGCGATGGGCCATAATTAATTACGTGTCCATCGCCTCCGTACTGCTCCCTGCTTGGGACGGGGCCGGGGCGGCCGGAGTCCCGGCGACCGCCCCTCTGGCCCTACGTCGTTTCGGTGGGGAGCAAGGTTTGCTCCCCATCCGGTGCTCCGCCGGCTTTCCTGCAGCCAAACAGAGGCTGCAGGAAGGTTTTGCTGCGGAGCAGGCGGCGGCCTTGTGGCCGGGCTGACCGCAGCGATAGCAGAGATCGCTGCGGTCAGTTTCGGCGGTGCATTGCTGCCTCACGTGCCCCGGTTCGAGGCAGCGGTAGCACCGCCTAGGCCTCGGCTCCAGGAGATTCACCTGAGCCGAGACCATCCCGACCAGCAAACGGCCGGCCGCCACCTTCTTCGCCGCGGCGATGGGGCAGCGCACCACCACCGTGCACAAGCCACTATCACCGCGGCGCATCTCCCCCACCCTGACCTGCGCCAGGGGGCAGGCTCCGGCTTGTGCCACCGCAGCGGCGA
The DNA here is from genome assembly GCA_963675205.1 of Catocala nupta. Taxonomy (NCBI): domain Eukaryota; kingdom Metazoa; phylum Arthropoda; class Insecta; order Lepidoptera; family Erebidae; genus Catocala; species Catocala nupta. The sequence continues at coordinate 29,036,730 of OY776093.1, forward strand.
CATCCTCGGAGGAGGCCGAGTCGTCCAGCCCGGTTACTCGCATTTCTGCGGACTTCACCGGGCGGGAGATCTTGACCTCCTCAGGCGAGAACAGGGAGCGGAGTTTATCCGCTACCCTGTCCGCCTTGTCGCCGGAGGTGGCACCTGGGACCTCCAGAATTCTGGCCCCAGTGGCGGCAACCTTAAAGTGGACGCCTCCGGCGAGGCCCATCTCGGCGAGATTATCTCTCATAGCCTGAGTGGCCTGCCGGAGGACGCCCGCATAGCTGCCGCCCTGCCGGAGCCCCTCCTCTGTCAGCTCCACCACAATGGCGGTGGAGCGCGGGGGGCGCAGGTCGGCCGGGCGGAGGCCCCTCTTTTGGCTGGGGGCCGGTATAGCCCGGGAGGCCTTCTTTTTCTTCTTCCTCTTCCTCTTGGTGACCTCCGTCCACGGCTGTTCAGCCGAAGTAGAGGCCACCGCGAGGGGTTGGGGCTGGGAGGCGGGGCGCCGCGGTGCCACAGTGGCGGTCGCCCTCCCCTTGCCCTTCCCCTTCCCCTTAGAAGAGGAATATATATATATATACCTAACCTAACCCTACTACCCTACCTACCTAGGCCTGCCCTGGCCTTACGGGCCCCTACTTGTTATTTTTTACCGAGGTTTTCTTCCTCTACCCTCCCTGTCTCAAATCCACGTTTCCTCTGCTAATCAGAGGAACACGTGGAGAGACCCCCAAACGCGGCCCTCGCGGGCCGATGACCCCGAGACAAACTGCCTCGGGTTCCCTACGCGTGTGCCAGAGTATTAGCCACGAGTAATAATGCCCCCGAAAGGACATTATTACCCGTGTTGCCCGGGGTGTACCGGCCCAACGACTGCTGTTCCCATCTACGAAAAGTGTAGAAGGGACTAGCAGGCGTCAGGCACACTAGGAGGTTCTCTGGCCACACACCCCAGGATGTGGACCCTGGCCGAACTCCAGCCCACAAGCAGACGCCCGGCGTCAGCCAGCAGCTTGGCCGCGGCGACAGGGCATTGCGCCCACACAGCACCGACCCCTCCAGGGCCAGGACGGATGGTGCCAATCCGTATGGCATCCGCAGCACAACCAGTTCTGGCGCTAATGGCACCAGAGACGTCCTCCGCGGACACCGAATCATCGAGGCCGGTAATGCGCATCTCTGCACACTTTACCGGCCTCGTAATCTTCACCCCATCCGTCTCAGGAAACAGACTCCTGAGCTTAGTGGCAATGTTGTCTGCCGCTTTGCCTCCGTCAGCTCCGGGGAACTCCAGGATGCGGCCTCCTGTATGAGCTTGGCGGACCCTGGCTCCGAGGTGCGTAATGTCCTCGGAGTTCCGCCTCGCAGTGGAGAGTACGGCCTGATACGTCAGGCCGCGCTCAGCCGCCTCCGGTAGCACCGTGATAACCACGGCAGCTGACTTTGGCGCTCGGAGTCTGTTTCTCCTCCGCCTCTTTTTCTTGGCCCCACCTTGGTTTACGGGGCTTGCTGTTACTGTGGCTGCCGTAGCAGCAGCCATAGCAGCAGCCACAGCAGCAGCCGCAGCGGCCTTTTTGGCCTTCTTGCGGCGAGCCTTGCCCATATTCCCCACCATCTGCCAACCCTCACCCTGAGGGATGGAAGGCGCGGGGGTTGACGGCGTACGGGGCGCGGGCCTAGTGGGGCCTCGCTGCAAGCTCTGAGGCGGAGGAGCCCTAGGTACTGGAAGGGGCGGGAAGTCGTTGGCAGACTTCCTCCCGCCAGATTTCTTACTGCCTACTGGGGGCGTGGGACCAGACCTTAATGACGGCGCCGGCGGCGCCGGCAATGACATTTTAGAGGCCGCAGCAGTAGCCGCAGGAGGCGCGGCTTGCAGCCGCGACCGATAGCTTGGCGATGGCAGCAGCCGGTCGCCGAGACCTTCTATGCGGGCGTCCACATATTTAAAGAAGGACGCCTGCATGTCCAGTTCTTTACCGGAAATTATGGTTAACCTGCACGAACAATGTTAGAGCATTATTTTTGAAATTACACGCGTTGAAAACTATTCTGAGGGTAAAGCGATATGTCATTCTAATGAGGTTAATATGTCGAATAAATGGATGTTCACACCAAAATCCTAGCAGTTATCGATAATCAGATATCAGCCTACAAAGTAACGTTTCGACCGCGCGGCCACGTACTGTTTGTTTTGGACTGATTTCGTGTGTTTAAATAAACTTTTGTGGTATTTATTGCTTTTGTTAGTTTTGACAAATTAATTTAATTATTCTTCTTGTTAAGACAGTTTTACTGTATGAAGTCTAAAACTTTATAGAAACAACAAGCGAACGATGGCGCGGCCATAACTACCAAGGTGAATAATTCGTAAAAAACTTATCTAAAGCTTTTAATTACGTTTTCGATTTTTTTTTGACTAATTCAATCTTCAACTGACAAATATAATTAGATCTCTAACCCAAGCAGTTACCGAGATCTGCATGGCCGCGCAATCTTCCACGTTACGTTTGCGCGGCCAATTTAAACCCCTATAACTTCTTTATTTTTACTTTGCCAAATTTTTAGTTTGTTCTCTTCGATTTTGACAAATTTTGGCACCCGAAAAACGCACACAAAATCCTAATAACACAGGCCGTCCTAGGAATCGAACTCAAAACGTCACAATAGGCCGAAAACATAAGGAATCTAATATTTTTCTGTTTTAAAATTAAAACTTAATTCGTGCATATTATATTTGCTAAACAATACTTAATTTTTATCATTTGTCTGCGTAGTGGTTTCAGTGGTCGTCTCGCCCCTGCCACTGCGTCGAGTGTTGTGGGTTCAAATCCCAAACGGGACAAAAAATTGTGTGATCCACAAATGGTTGTTCCAAGTCTGGGTGGTATCTGTCCATTGTATGGATGTTTGTAAAGTCCCCTGCGACACAGGAATTATTTGTTGTGTAAGAGTAGTTTTAAAAAGGTACTTATAGAATAAAAAAAGATTCTCAGACCTATTCAAAAAGTTTATCAGCAAAACGGCAGCTGTTACTTAGTACCATATGTAGAAACGTGTGTGATAAAGACAGCGATAATAAGTCTAGACTGGCCATTGCATCGCCCACGGCGTATAATGACGCACTTCCTTTATCTCAAGGAAATTGCGTCATCACAAAGTAGTCCTTTGTTTTTGTACACAGATTGTAAAGACGAGGAAATAAAGAGATATCATGAATGTCGATCACAACTATAACATGATTTTATTTTCCACGTTAGTCCCTTAGTATAAGTTTGCTAACTGTCTCCGTTGCGCAGCGGTAGTGAATGTGACTGTTGTGCACGAGGTCTCGGATTCGCATCCCGCATCGGGCCAACAAAATGTTATTGGGTTTTCCCGATAAGAAACCTCAATAGCAGACCAGAGTTAAGAAGTAGATGGTGTTAATAACCTCAGTGCACTGTGATTCTGCCCTAGGCCATAAATTGAAAAATTTCATTGTCTTACTCCAGTAAGATCACCTCATTAAGTCATTAGCTAGTTCACATACTTCCAAAAACTATAAATACCAACGTAATTAGGTCAAGGTATCATTCACTTTTGTGCAGCGGAAGTGAGCGCATCGCGATACTAATTAACGCTACGTGTGAGTCATTAAAACTTAATCACGTTGTTTTTGAGTGTCACCATTTCAAATCAAGTGTTTACGTATTGTGAAGGTATGGATGTTCAAGAGCAAGGTATGTACTTTTATTATCAACCACTTTTTTTTTTTTTTATGCACATATTATTTTGTATCATTTTATTATTGAGGGTAGTTTTCTTTTTAAAAAATGTGATGTATATTTATATCTTTTGGACCTACAACTTTTCGCTGTACTTTGCTGCCCTTGAAGCATATCTTTTTAGAATAAGGAGAACATCCTTATAAAGGGCTATAAGTTTCATCTGCCTCTTCCTGCCTCTTCTTACGTTAGTGGGCTGTCAAAGTATGTATGCCCATAGAATAAAAATAAAGTCATTTTTTTAAGTTCAGTTTTTATATTGTTTCAGGTACATTTTTCAAATGTTCTGTATCGAGGATGTCAATTTTTAACATTTGGTACTCTAAAGTGGGTAAACCAAATGAAAAATCATAGCATGTCCTGAACACTTTGACTGAAACATCATGCCTTTCTGATTACATCGAAAACATTAACCTAGAACCTTTAAGCCTTAGAATTACGAATGTATGTAAACGAATTTCTCATTACTGGGCCAAGTCGAATCGTACTAAATCTAAATTCTTAGAAATGTGTTCAGATTGGCTGCATGAAATTGAAAATATTGATGTAGAGCGAACTAAGGTACGTGTATCTCTGAACTTTGACGAAGTTGAAGCATCAACATCTTCATCGTCTGGCCGTCCGAAAATGAACTTTGACGAGACCAGTAAACGTACAAAAAGGAGAAGATTAGCTAATTTGTCTAAGCAAGATCCTTCTCTTGTACATTCATTGCTTAGTGCTTCCGATGATAGTTTATTAACTTTTCCTGAAATCGATGCTAACGAAGTTTTATCGCTCATTGTCGAAGCTCACTTAACTCGACATCAATATTTATTAGTAAAGAAATTAATAAACAATAAGTTTTCAAAAAGCATTTTGCCATCTTACCAAATTGTTGTGGAATCGAAAAAACACTGTTATCCTCCAGATATAACTGTTAGCGAATCATCTGCCGAAGTCGAAGTTTTATCGCTCATTGTCGAAGCTCACTTAACTCGACATCAATATTTATTAGTAAAGAAATTTATAAACAATAAGTTTTCAAAAAGCATTTTGCCATCTTACCAAATTGTTGTGGAATCGAAAAAACACTGTTATCCTCCAGATATAACTGTTAGCGAATCATCTGCCGAAGTCGAACTTCAAAGTTTATTAGATCATACAGCCAATCGGATTCTCAAGTCTCAAAAGGTTGTTTTGGATAGGGTACCTAAAGAATCCCAGGATAAGATAGCTTTGATAGGGAAATGGGGTTTCGATGGCAGTACAGGGCATTCTGAATATAAACAGTGTTTTTCTGACGCCACTATTGAAGACGGTAGCTTGTTTCTTACTTCATATGTGCCACTTCAGCTTGTTTTGAAATTAGATACTGGAGAAAATACCGTAGTTTTGTGGAAAAATCCTCGTCCTTCGTCAACTAGATACTGTAGGCCTGTACGCTTTCGATATTTGAAAGAATCGACTGCAGTATCAGTTGAGGAAGAAGCATATTTTAAAGAGAAAATAAGTAACTTACAGCAAACTGTTTTCAAAAAAGAAGATCAGGAATACCGCGTTACTCATTGCTTGCAATTTACTATGGTAGATGGCAAAGTGTGTAATGCACTTAGCAGTGTTTCCTCGTCTAAATGTTATATTTGTAATGCCTTGCCCAGCGAAATGAACCAAATTGACAAATGTTTAAACAAGAAAGTCGATGAGAGTAAATATGAATTTGGTTTATCACCTCTTCACGCGTTAATACGCTTCTTTGAATATTTTGTTCAATTCGCATACAAGTTAGATGTTAAAAAATGGAAAGCTAGATCTGAAAATAACAAAATTCTTGTTGTAGCAAAAAAAACATATATTCAGACTCAATTTAGAGAAAGATTAGGTCTTATAGTGGATAAGCCCAAAAGTGGCGGAAGCGGGACCTCAAACGATGGTAATACCGCCAGACGGTTTTTCTCGAACTCAGAAATTTCAGCTGAAATTACTGGGATCAAGAAAGATCTCCTAGATCGTTGCTGGATCATACTTCAATGTTTGAATTCGGGATATAACATTAATAAGACGAACTTCGAAGAGTTCGCATTAGAGACAGCTCGGCAATTAGTTGCCGTGTATCCGTGGTATAACATGCCTGCTTCCGTTCACAAAGTCCTAGTTCATGGTGCTAATGTTATTGATCACGCTTTATTGTCAATCGGAGAGCTGTCTGAAGAAGCAGCTGAAGCAACTAACAAACACATCAAATCATTTAGGGGAAATCACACGCGAAAAATGAGTCGCATTTTGACCAATACTGATTTAATTAATAGGCTTCTTCTTCATTCAGATCCCTTCATAACAGGTCTACGAAAGTTACCTGTCAAAAAAAAGAGTGTACTGTCAAAAGCTGTTTTAGATTTGTTATGTATTTAAAGGTAATTTTGCCAATATTTCGTATAGTTTGTAGGTTGTTTGTATTTAGAAAATAAACTTATTTTATGTATTTTTGCTATTTTATTTTATTCTTTTGTGGTAATTGTTAATACAAATAACCATTATTTACAGTTTTACTATTAAAATTGGCAATATAAAATGTTTTAGATACATTGATCGTCTAAAATAAAATTACTGCGAGACATTTTTACACCTAAATGTTGTTAAGATTTTTTTAAACTTATATAATATATTATAATTTTAATTATTTACGTTTACCTAAATATATTCCAACGTGTAAAATAATAAAATACTTTTTATAACGGATTTGTGTATTTATGACCGCCTTTGTATGAAACCTGAATCACTGTGCAGTGCCTCGAAAAGCACGTAAAGTCGTCGATCTCTCTCCGGTCTTGGCAGATTGCCGTTCCGTCGGATTATGAGATATATTATTGTATAAGGCACAAGTGCGCCCTTGCGTGGAGTACTGTTCTCATCTTTGGGATGACTCCGCGCAATACTTGCTAGACGCTCTTGACAGGTTACAGCGGCGGGCTGTCCGTATCATCGGAGATCCAGAGGTCACAAGTTCACTGGAACCTCTGCAACTCCGTAGGGATATTGCCTCTTTGGCATGTTTCTACAGAATATACCACGGGGAGTGCTCTGAAGAGTTATTCCACCTTATCCCGCCCTCCCCTTTCCTATCCAGAACAACGCGTGCTGGGCTCAGATGCCATCCTTACACAGTGGAGTCGACTAGAGTGCGTACCAACAAGTTTGGGTCCTCATACCTCTGCCGAACAATCAAGGCATGGAATTCTCTGCCAAGGCACGTGTTTCCTTCTTCCTTCAATCCTGGGTCCTCAAAGCAGGGTGTGAAAAAGCACCTTCTCAGGCCGTCAAAGTAGAGACCTCAACATCGCCTCGGCTGCTATGAGGACGATGTGGAGGCCACTGCTCATAGACCACACGACTGCTTACCATCAGGAGGAGTGTGGTCATTTTGACGAGCAAAATAAAAAATAATATAATAATACTTGTCCACTACATTATCTCATGCGCAGATTGCCAGTGTCCTTTAAGCTAGGCCGCTGTGACCAAAAAAATCACGAAGTCCGTTCGTTCCCAAGTTTGATTGCTGGGTCGAGCGAGAGGTTATTGGATATTGCCGTTACAAAATTCTTAATAGCAATACGTAGTCTGGAAATGAGGCCGGTAGACGGCAATAAAGCCGCTTCCTAAGGTCAGACTTACAACTTGTTAAATGTAGGTGTACCTACCTAGAGACACTTTTTGCTAGGAATGGTACTACAAGCGTAAGTTTATATGACTTATTTAAAATTTGTATTCGTAAGGTCCCAAATAAAGACGCCTCTGTGTTTGAATGTAGGTAATTTTTTGTTTTTTTAGCACCAAGGCGTGGTAACGCTTTCTGAGACTTAGCGTCTAAGGGGTCGCACTGTTAGGGTCTAAAGCGATTGTCCTGTGGTAAAACCGGGACTGGATTAGATTATGTCCGGACTAAGAATAAATCATGTGTATCTAAGTCTCAGAAGGGACTTTGCCTGCCTTTTGTTTTCTACCGCTTATATAATGGATTGTGTTCTAAGGTGTTGTTTGAGATGATGCCCTCAGCTACTTTTTATCATCGCACCGCTCGCCATCGGCAGGGATTTCATTCTCACACCTTACAACCTAATTGGTGCCGCATCAACGGTTCCAAAGGAATTTTCTCTCGTGGACGTTCAGGTTGTGGAATGAACTCCCTGCCTAGGTTGTCCCACAAGACTACAGTATAGAGTTCACACAGTTTTATAGCATCGGCAACGCGCAAGTGATGCCTCTGGTGTTGCAGGCGTCCATAGGCTACGATGACCACTTACCATTAGGTGGGCCGCATGATTGTTTGCCACTTTGGTTGTATAAAAAAAAACCTTACCAATATCATAAATGTGAATGTGAGTTTGTTACTCTTACACGTGTTAAATACTCGACTGATCATCATGAAATTTCCCATAGACATTTAAAGGGGTACAAGAAAAGAAATAGGGTGTTCTTCATCCAGGAAAATAAACTGTTCCAAAGCGGTGTTGCAATCAAAATCTAGTACCTAATCTACAAAAATTTAAACAAACGTCGCCCTGACTCGAAACAACGATATGAAAAACGTTTTTGTTGCTGTATATAAAAAAAATTACTATCTGAGTTTCACAATATTAGTATAGAATACCTACTCAAACGGAAGATGCACTTATTCACTGTTTATGCACGGAATGTTAACCTCGCTATCTCGTCGCGTGTCGAGGAAGGAAGTATGTAAGTAAACGTTATCTTTTAAACCACAATATGGAGGCGACGGATATAAATACAATAAAAATAAATGTTGTATTTAAAACCACATAAGGCCATATACCACATAGATACCTATGTGAACTTACATAAAAATCGTAGCTAAACAAATGGAAAAACCCCTATTTCTGTATTTTCAAGATGCTGTCGGTGGGAATGCACTCATGCAGGGGACGCGAATAGAGTATATAACTGTGCTTAATTCTCGCAAATTTTTATTCTTTATACGGACAGCGTAACAACGCCCTGCTTGTTTTATAAAGACGGCAATGAGTCCAATTAACATGCTAACAGCTTACACGAGGATACGCGTGTTTACCAACTAGATGATATAGTTAAACGGAAAGGTATTCGTTTTATTCTATAACTGGATAACTAATGTCTCTGTACACAATAGGCACTCCACCATACAAACCTAAATCACGCAAGTGAAGTTTACACAGCCACCACATACATTCCCGGCATTACCAATCGAATCGCAGCCCGCAAGGCACCCAGCCTGGTCGGAGATTCCTCCCTTTGTGTTGGAGGAACATAACATCACGTTTCTCTATACCTATGGTTAAGGAGCATATAAATGGCCAATATTATTACTCCTATGAGTAGCTGCAATGTTTTCTACTATACTCTCACCAGCTCAAAGTATTTAAATGCTTCGGCCATTTCAAACATAATTTATATGCAAAATATTGACATGTATTCTAACCATAACACTGTTATTATTTCCGGCCAGTATATTGCAGCCACACAGCGCCTTAAAAATAAAGCTCGTTTTCGAAACATCTAACTAGAAGCAATACAGCATAGATAACGACTACCCAACGCAAAGACCGTTGAAAATACCAAAATTGGAGATAATAAACGGTATAATAGTTGTCCTATAGAGATATTTACGTCGGTACGCGCCGGGAGATGCCAAACCGGAATTCCTCCCCGACGCAGTCGCCACAGACGTAGGTACTCCGAATTGCCGGAACTTCCGTGCCTAGTTGAGTATAATTATGTATAGTAGGAATATTGCGGTGTATATTTGAGCCTCACCGTATTCAGAAAAGCAGGTAAATATTGCGGTTTGTTGCTGAGTTTTTAGAAGCTAACTGGGGTAAAGATTTCTGAGATTAGGTTTGCAGTTTGAATTTAACAGAGGAAAGAAATGTGTGCCTGCCTACTATTCCACTGAATCTTTTTATGCTTGTTTTTTTATATTGTAATAGGTTTGAGTTTCACCGCGATCTCATCTATTATTAAGTGACGATGCAGTTGACGATAAAGCACGTTTGCCTAGAAAATACCCGATTCACTCTCGAAGACATCCAGGTTGCACTCATCGGGAAACACAGACTTAGTTAGTGAGTTCTAGTCCTTTGCGTTGCCTGGATGAGTGGCTAGCAGCCTATAATCACTTACAAAACCACACAATGCATGATCAATCGTACCTAACGTGTAACGTGGCACCCTTTTTTGCACTAGAAATCTCTATTATAAAGAGTGAAGATTTGAATTTTTGTACGTTTGTTTGTTTGTTTGTAAGGATTTAACTAGAAACACATCAACCGATTTTAAAAATTCTGTTACTATTAAAAATATATATTATCCCCGAGTAACATAGGTTTATATTATAAAAAAGTACTGTCTCTAACCTAACCTACTGACTGTTTGCTTGAAAGTCTTCCGCCACATGAATTATGTACATTATACATACTAGCTTTTACCCGCGGTTTCGCGTATAATCTGCATAGCGTTGTGCTATACGTGGTCGCCTCGACTCATTCTTTAGTACACCGTTGCCTGCTGGTTCGAATTCCAGACGGGACAAAAATTTGCGTGTTCCACAAATTATTGTTCGGAGTTTAGGTGTTCTTTACAAAAAACTCCTAAAATCCGTCTGGAATTCGAACCAACAGGCAACGTTGTGAAGAGTGAGTCGAGGCAACCACGTAAAGTACTACGCTATGCAGATGCATTATAAATACGTTAGAATAATTATGGGATGAAAGAAGATATATAAAGGATGTTGGCATGTAAGCCGCCGGCATTCGTACTTATAGGGTTTAACGCGGTAACTGTGTTACTCCTTCTACAACGTTTTCTTGTAAGAGGTCTGGTCCGGCATAGTGTTATTGTGTTTTCTATAATTCTCAATAGTATTCCAGTTAGGAAATTGGCAGTGTTGCCCACTCCCGTGCTTTGAATCACGTAAGGCCGTTGGTTCTGCGCTTAATCTTTCTCCGGGGTGCGACTATGAGAGTATAGTAATAGAGAGGGCATGGGGCGCCGACTTTATAAGTTTATAATAATATTGGGAACGCTGAGGTTGACGAAAAATTCGAGATTACAGTTTTCAAGTCGTCACAGTTCGACCTTTTTTTTTTCACACTCCGCCTGATTGTAAGCAGTCGTGTGGTCTAAGAGCAGTGGCCTCCACACCGTCCTCATAGCAGCCGAGGCGATGTTGAGGTCTCTACTTTGACGGCGTGAGAAGGTGCTATTTCACGCCCTGCTTAAAGGACCCACGTGCCTTGGCAGAGAATTCCATGCCTTGATCGTTCGGCAGAGGTATGAGGACCCAAACTTGTTGGTACGCATTCTAGTCGACTCCACCGTGTAAGGATGGTCGTCTTAGCCCAGTACGCGTTGTTCTGGATAGGAAAGGGGAGGGCGGGATAAAGTGGAATAAATCTTCAGAGCACTCCCCATGGTATATTCTGTAGAAACATGCCAATGAGGCAATGTCCCTACGGAGTTGCAGGGGTTCCAGTGAACTCGTGACCTCTGGATATCCGATGATACGGACAGCCCGCCGCTGTAATCTGTTGGAACGTCTAGCAAGTACTGCGCGGAGCCATCCCAAAGATGAAAATAGTACTCCACGCAAGGGTGCACTTGTGCCTTATACAATAGGCACAGCTGCCCAGGCGCGAAGAACCGCCTCACCTTGTTCAGAACTCCGAGTTTTCACGAAGCTTACTTAATGACGTTCTCGATGTAGGTTTCGGGATTAAGGGAGCGGCAAAGATTCATACCTAAGATGGAGAGGCTGTCACGTATCACCAGTAGAGTGTACTTTAGAGAAGGGAGGGGAAGGGAAGGGAAGGGAAGTGTCAATTGTCCAAGGACCAGGATAAAATATTGCGGGGTCATCAGTCGCTCCAATAATAACATTGGGAGGCCGGGACACCCTCAGGATTCATGAAATCGGCACTTTTATAGTGCACTATTGTTTACTCAATAACTTATGCACTATAAAATTTTCTGAGCAGATCGCTAATTTCTGTTAAGATAGATCCCCGTATTTGAACATTGGTCTGGACTGAAGACTATTTATTATCATGAGTATACTTACTGCACACTTCTAACATTCTAGAAATAAAGAAAAAGAAGTAGTAAAAGCGGACTTCAACCATGACCTTGGATATTAAAAAACCAATCAAACAATTAATCTTCAATAAAAGTTATCATGAAACTTGGTAATTAATTCGATACAGCTATACCTTGCGTTTAAGCATTCATGAATCATGGTGAAAATCAATTTCTTTTACAGTTTTCAAATCATGCGCAGCGATAGACGATAATATGATAGATGATGATGCAACTGCTGTGTTGTGTCTTGGGTTGAATGCCCGGATCAAGCAAAGTATTATTGGGTGCTTCTTGCCCAGATGTGGCAAAGAATTTTGGGTATATTTGTCAAGGAATTTTAGTAACTACACGGAGTCTATTAAAACTGTGTACAAAAGATGGCAATAGGCGCATGGCGCGATGCACATCTTGCCTAACTTTAGAGATACGTCACACATGAATTAATCAATAGTCACAAACATTCATGTATAGTACGAGAAAATATTTTATAGTAATATAATGATTCTTTCTTTTGATCAAAATCTTGATCTGAATCAGATACCTGCATCGAAGCCAGTTTCGCCAGTACCTTCAGTTTATGTCAGAGGTTTCAACATTTGAATCGGTGACGAAACTCTCTAAAAATATCCTAATTTAAACATAATAGACGTAAGGTAAAACGTAAGATAATGAAATTAAGGTAAAAAACCTTCCTTCCCCTTTTGTTTTGTTTACTGTGTGAGTAATTCATTTATTTATGTTCTCCGACAAAGAATATAAACAGATTTGCACAAACATATAAACATAAGTTTTGTATACTCATTCAGTAGGAGACCACAGCAACACATACATACATATATAACCAATCTAAATTTAGAAATTAAGACTAAAAGTAGTCTCAGGTAAGACGTTATCTATTGGTTTTCCTTATGTTCTGTAATTTTCTACTGGTCTCAAAACAAAATCAGTGCAGCAATCCCTTGTATATTTAAAGCGTTATTGTTTGAATAATATCTATCTCTTTCATGTCAGTCCTTTTCATGTCTTAAGCGTTACTTATTCGTTCAAAATACCAGCACAAGCGCAGTTATTAATAACAAAATAGAATGAGCACTATATTTTCGACATCCATTACCTTGAAACTAACATTATAATTATCTAATTGGAATAATATTGTGTGTGACATTGAGTGCACAGATGGTGCACTCAATGTCAGTTGTTTAAGTAGTCATCTTATCATTGCCACTAAGTCGAGAGTTGTGAGTTCGATCCCGTAAGGGACAAAAATTTGGGTGATCTACATATAGTTGTTCCGAGTCTGAGGGTTCTTTACATCCATTGTTTAAATATTTGTAATCCCCGCGATGCAGGACTTTTGCCTTGCCGTTGTGTTTTTTAAATCAATGCCTGACTAAAAATAAATATGTTCAGAAACATAGCAAGATTTGGGATTGCTAAAACCCACTGCAGTGTCAGATATTTTTGATATTACTGCATTTTTGTTTAAAGGGTAATAATAATAAATAAAGTTTATTACTCCAAAAGAATAACACTTAATCTAGGTACAAAATTCAGGGCTTAAGGAATACATAACAAACTGGAGACCCTCACTTCTAAACTAGGGTATGGACCCGTATCTTAGAAGCCAGTGCTACCTTCTGATAAAGGGTGTATATAAGGATGTTTGAGTGTGTATGAGTGTATATATATAAATAAATATGAGTGTGTGAGAGTATTGGAGGGGTGTGAGAGTATTGAGTGGGTTTTCAGCATTTATAAAGATCCGCTAGATATTATGTTGGGTATTCTTGTTAAGTCTGAATGGTTAGCGGGATTTTGTGTTCATTAAAATAATACCTATCTAAAGCCTATCAAATTAGTTAGAAAGCTGACCCTTAACTTCTTAAAACATTTGCATAATGATGATTGCCGAAGCCTGCCATCTTAGCCCCTATTCAAATTTGGAAATCGTTTGGCGGGAATTTATTAAATAGTTACCTACACGGTCTACTTAATTTACCCCCCGTAAAGTTTATTTCGCCATTAATTAGGTAATTAAGTATATTATATATATAACCTACGTTTCTTAAAGCAACGGTCTTTCAACGAGCACTGGAAACTCTAGTCACCACAGAAACCAAATTATTAGTAGTAGTTATTTGCTTATTAATTAATTGTGATCCTATGAATAGTCATTACAGTAATGAAAGCTTAGTGGGGACATCGTAGAAAAGCCACGTAGACTACTCGAGTTTGATTTCTAGTACAGATAGTTATCACCCCTTTCAAAGACGAAGAAAACTATCGTGAGGATGTTAATAATGTTCTCAAATATGTGTCAGATCTAATCCGCACTGAGTACTTATCATATTTAAAATAACCCTTGCCCCGTAGCAGAATACTTTATAGGGTGACATTAATAATATTTTGTATTTTGACTGGTTGCCTGGCCGCTTACTGTGTTTTTTTTATGGTATAGGTGGCGAACGAGCAGACGGATCGCCTGATGGTAAGCGATTACCGCCGCCCATGGACACCCGCAACACCAGGGGAGTCCCAAGTGCATTGCCGGCGCCTCCGGTATCCTCACTCACTCGACAACGCAAACGCTATTTCACGCTGGTTTTCTGTGAGGCCGTAGTATCACTCCGGTCAAGACAGTCCATTCGTGCCAAAGCATGGCTCACCCACGGTTAAAAGTTTGTGTCTTAAGAATCTGGTTCTCACCGCAAGCACGTGTTTTTCTCTACATGCTACATAAGCATGACCAGGTATGTCTTCAGATTGTCAAACTGACTAATACCATACAAGTCTCGCAAAGACCGCAACTTTTAAGTGAACTACGTCTTCAGTTCCTTCTTCATACATTCTACGGTCAACGCACAAGTGATACCCTCAGTATTGCAAGGGATGATAGGTGATGAATGATGATGAATGTTTACCATTAGGCAGGTCAAGTATGATTTATGGTTGCTTGCCACTTTTGTAGTATATAGGAAAACAGACTATAAGAATAGGCTTAATATAACAGACTCCATTATTTGCTTACCATCAGACTGGCTAGCGTAAATTCAAAAGGTAAAATAACTTCCTAAGTCAGTATGATTTAGATTCCAATGAAAATTAAGCAGTTTGTCTTTTTATAGAAGTATTATCCATGTAATTTGTAAAGGTAGGGCCTCAAGTAAAAAGGAAATTACCTCAAGGGCACTAACGTGGGGTGCGTTTGATACGCAAGTTTCAAAGTGTCAGTCTCACATTGAAAGGGATGACGTTTACTAAGGACACTGCGAGTGCACTTGTGCTAAGAGTCGCTTTTAATTTTTCCCTTGTTCCTTCTTATTTTGTGAGTTCTACTGCTTGAATTAGTTAGTAGGACTTAATTTTTTTGTGTTTGCTCTGTATTTTTTTAAACAATGCTTGAAGAAATTTTCTTGGATATTTTATGATGTATTTTTATTTAGTTATATTGTTTGCAACTGGTGGTGGGCAGGCCCACGAAGGCCACCACCTAGTAGGTAATAACTACCTTATATGTGTCTGGAGGTCGTATCGCGCCCCATCGCCTGGTTCTGCGGTTGAGAAGAGGGTTCAAACGCTTGATGGGAATGACTTCCTCACAGAAGGAGGCGACGGCATTTCAAGACCTCTCGTTTCGGACCATAGACTGAGCTACTGAGGCCGGGAGCGAAAGGACAACCGTACCGAGTGCCGCGACGAACTCACGGCGCTGCGAAGCCCAAGCGGGGCAAACCGCTAATGTGTGCAGCGCCATGTCCACAACAACATCGTGGCAGTCACCGCAGTGATGACATCCGGGCATCTCCTGTCGGCCTATGTGACACAGGAATTGGCCAAAACAACTGTGGCCAGTCATTAACTATGTCAGCTGGAAAGGGAGGGCGCCATGCCGCCTCTCCAGCCACTCCTCTAACTCGGAACTTGCAGCCACGAATGTGGCGTGCCCAGTTGCTGTCTATAAGATGCTATTCGTTGATTTAGGAACACTAGTTAATATGTAGTATATAGCAATTGCTAACTCATTGATGCCATTAATAATTAGCGAAGTAGATTTTTTAAAATTAATGTTTATATACCGAAATATGAGCGTGAACACGTTACAACAATGAGTTCACCTGCTGATATTACATGTCATTCTTAATGAACGATAAACTTCTTAATTTCAAGGATATTTAGCAGCAACTTTCTGTATAATGCTCTTTGTCTATAAGGTGGTAAACAACCCTATAGACGATATTATGAGGGGTCACTCGCGCATCGTCGACTTAAAGAAGTGTTTTAAGTCAGTGTTGCCAGCACAAGGGACAATGATCACACTAATCTTCTGCTGACAATACAGCACCTATTTATAAAAGTCTGGCTACTCTATTTATCTTAGGAACAATACGCAAGGATTTTAACTGTGATCTTCTTTAGGATGGATATACTTCCCAATTCGTCATTCCATGTTTAAATAGAAATCATATGTACCTACTCATATCAACCAGAAGTCATTTTAGATAAAACCCACACGTCCACACGGCACGTGTCGAGAATTCTAGAACTCAATTTTAGGAACTCTTAGAATTCTTGGATCGTTTTTAGACATTTTGGAAATGTTCCAGGGTTTCAGCGACCAAAGTGTAAATGTCATCTACAAATCAAAAACACGACAGGTACAAAGTTTATTAGATATAAGTATATTTTTAGTTTCATCTAGCTGTCGCGAATATGTTTAAAAAGGATATGTTAAGCGACTTTTTGGGACCTAGGCAAGTTTCAGAAAATCTATCCTGGCTGCCATATTCTTTAACACTGATCCTGAGTTTGACCATATGATATTGGTTAATATCGCAATTCTGTTTTATTAAAATGAACTTTTAACGTTATATGTAGTTTGTGTAGGTACGTTTTTGTTATTGCTGTTGTTGTTGGTGGCAGACGAAAACACTCATAGAAAGCACTGTGTTTTGTTGACATCATAGAAGCAATTACAATTCACTGTCTACCAATCAGCAGCAAGAATACAGTCCACTAGATTGTAGGCAGTTGCCGCAGCGTGTATGAAGAGGACAAATGAAAGGTATGAGAACAAAATGATCGAGGGTGTAGGTAATGGAGCACATTTCGCTATCATAAACCAAAAGAAATACAAATGGTATTGGTACTTTACGTCCATTATCTGCAAGATAGAAAGTAGAAGAAGATGAAGAGCTAGAAGAAGTACTTTCTCGGGCCAATTCATACTGAAACTAACGAGGCTACTCCATACATAAATTGCTGATTTACGATACCCGAAAATTCGTACCAGTTCCTCTGGAGGTACAATTGTCATATGTCCACCTTAACTTTTGTCATATTATATATTGCCAGGAATATCTAAAATACATCCCGTTGTGTAAAAGAAATAACTTTGATGCACCACATTAGCCTTAAAACTAATGTATCGGTCTTACGATCGAGAGCTCATGGGTGGGATCCTCACTCATAGCACTACCGACGTGAACCCAATCCTAACACCGGAATATAAAGCTTAGGGGTAAACAAGAATACTTTGTAATCAAAATAACTATAATATTTTTTATTTAATGGATTATGAAAAGGATTCTTTAGGTATGCCATAGATATACCTAGGTACATATGTAGGTCCTGAACGTCATAATATGTATATCAACAAACGTAGCTATAAGTATTAATTACTAAAATCTTACCACTGGGAACATTTTTGACTGTTTAATTCCTAGATTAGTTTAATGATTTGATTTTTGATAAACTTTTTTCATTTAAAATTTTGCCTCTGCTCAACTCCTTGTTGGTGCTATGGCTTAAGTTAGCTCTATGACTGTAAGTATTCGAGATCGATTTCTCGGTGTGGCAGAGTAGAATTGGGTTTTCAGGGACGTTTTAAAGAAATATTATGGATATAATAGGTTTATTGCCATACACGAGGCATATTACCAGTATGCCTCGTGTATGGCAATTGACCTATTATGTAAGTCCTAAAGACATCTATAGCGAAATGTGGGTGCAATGCACCTCAACCTTTGGATTATACACGCGTGAGTCTATGATGCAAATTTTGTTAACTAATAGTCGTTTTATAAAATGTTTTTACTTGCTTTTCATTATTTAATTATTTATTTACATCTTAAGTTGTTGGAACAGCGCCAAAATATTTATATGAATTACTCCATGCTGTTTGTATTTATACTGGAATTAAAATACGTTTTAAGAATAACCATAGAAACTAGACGTATTAATTTCTAAACTCTAGAATTTTTTGTAATACATTAGCGGACTCGACAATTACGCAGTTATGCCCGAATGTTGACTTGCAACCCGCTCGAAGTGCCACCTACCGGATCCAATTGTGAATCTAAACTTACCAGGGACCCACTCATAATACCTAACACAAAAAACATCTAAATCGGTCCAGCTGTTTGGGAGTCCAGTAACATACAAACGTACAAAAGCATTTAAATATGTAAATTTACTAAAACATTGCTGGCCTCTTAAACAAAGCAGATGAACTAGCGGTATGCCTTGAAGAACTAAAAGCAAAAAAAGAAGAAATCGATGTTGTCTGTATTTCCGAACACTTCATGAGGGCTGGTAGTGAACAGTTTTTGGTATTGCCTAATTTCAAAACTGCAGCATGTTTTAGCAGAAAAGCGAGCAAGAGAGGAGGAGTATGTATCCTTGTAAAAAAGGAAAACCAATGCAATGAACTAACGGATATAGCGAGCCTCTCCATTGAAGGAATCTTCGAATGTTGTGCCGTCGAACTTGTAAATTATAGGACACTTATCGTATGTATTTATAGAGTACCTAAGTTTAATAATTTGAATATGTTTTTTGATCGGCTACAGGTAGTGCTACAATTATTGTCTAAAAACCATAAAAGAAATATCATAATCGCAGGTGATTTTAACATTGACTCACTTAAATCTAGTAGTACCCTATTGGAACTAGAGTGTCTTTTGCTGAACTATAATTTAAAGTTAGAATTTAATAAAAAACCAACGAGGCTCGCAAGCGGCACCTGTATAGATAATTTTGCTCACAATCTTGGCAACAAGTGTAAATCAGAAATAGTTGAATTTGGTCTATCAGACCATACGT
Organism: Catocala nupta; assembly: GCA_963675205.1. Classification (NCBI taxonomy): domain Eukaryota; kingdom Metazoa; phylum Arthropoda; class Insecta; order Lepidoptera; family Erebidae; genus Catocala; species Catocala nupta. The sequence continues at coordinate 29,055,683 of OY776093.1, forward strand.
CACAGATTCTGAATTTTAGGGTAAATACCACCAGTCTAATTAGCCATTGGTTTATTAAACGACGAGATTACAGTCTCGATAACATGCATAAATTTAAGAATTACGTACAAAGTCTCACTTTTTCCGAAATTTACTGCACCAATGACCCAAATTTAGCCTATAACGCATTCACTGAAATTTTTGCTTTATTATACCGTTCATGTTTTCCCTACAGACTTATCAAAAAACAAACTAATATAAAACCTCTATGGATATCACGCGGTATAAAGAAATGCAGCAAAAATAAGAGAAAGCTTTTATGGTCCTTCAGACAGAACAACAATGAATCAACTAAAAATAAGCTTAAAAACTATTCTAAACTCTATCGAAAAATAATTAGACTAACACAGCGTGCCAAAAACAATTATAAAATTGCTACGTCTGTCAACAAATCAAAAGCTACATGGGCGATAATAAATGAATCAAAATTTAACATACCAAAAAATACAATTTCGTCAATTCTACTTAATGACAAAACTATTAGTAATCCATCGTTAATTGCTAATGCATTCAACAAGTATTTTATAGAAAAAAAAGAACTGATTCCGGTCACGAAGCAACTAGAAACTTTAAATTTTGCCAAGACTTTTAAATCTATGTTTATGGCACCCAGTACTGCTAACGACATTCTAGCCATAATTAGATCTCTAAAAAATTGTGAAAGTGTCGGACACGACGGTATAGCGACTAAAGTTGTTAAGCATGTCGCTTTTCAAATATGTGAACATCTTAGCCACATACTTAATATGTGTATTTATGAGGGCACTTATCCCGATTATTTAAAAATGTCTATAATAAAACCAATTTTTAAAAAAGGTGATGTTCACCAAATGAGCTCTTATAGGCCAATCGCTCTCGTTTCTATAATATCTAAAATATTTGAAAAGTATATTTACAATGAGATTTACAAATACTTGGAAAGATTTAATATATTGACAGATTACCAAAAGGGCTTCAGAAAAAATAAAACGGTTAATATGGCTATTTTTGATTTTCTTAGAAATGTTGTTACAAAGATGGATAATAAAATACCTGTGTGTTCTATATATTGTGATATGACGCAAGCATTTGACTATGTCGATCACAATATCTTACTTAAGAAACTTGAGTCATATGGCATTAGGGGCAACATTTTAATGTTACTAGAATCTTACCTCAAAACTCGTAAGCAGTATACTGAGATATCTTCTGTCGATATTTCTACGAAAAGAGAGGTCACATATGCCTCTGACACACATTCAGTTATGTACGGTGTTCCTCAGGGAAGCGTATTAGGCCCGCTTTTATTCATACTTTACATAAATGACCTACCAAAAGTTACTCAGTATCCAATGGCTCTCTTTGCAGATGACAGTACTGTCACTATTCATGCTACTGCTAATAAAGATATCTATCAAATGGAGATAAATAACACAGTGCTTTCAATTATAACGTGGATGAATAACAATAACTTAAAAATAAATTTAGAAAAAACTAAAGCTATGTTTTTTAGTCAGCGCGTACCAACTCCTGATGTTAAGCTAATTTATCAAGAAACTGAAATCATGAAAGTAGACTCAACGAAGTTTCTTGGTTTAATTGTCGACAAAAATCTAAACTGGAAACCTCATATTGAACAATTAAGCAAGAGGGTAAATTCACTGGTCTATGCGCTTTATAGACTCACCACTACTATTAACACCGATGCTCTAATGACAGCCTATCACGGTATGGTTGGCTCCATATTAAGATACGGGATCTTATTTTGGGGCAATTCTACAAACAAGGACATAATATTTAAATCGCAAAAAAAATGCATTAGAGCCATGTTTGGACTCACAATTCTTGATAGCTGTAAACCGTATTTTAACAAATATAAAATATTGACTATACCTTCGCTTTATATATATGAGGTAGCAGTATTCACTAAATCAAATCCACATTTATTTAACAAGCTATCCGAAGTTAACCGTCGCAATCGACGAGATAATGAGAGACTGTGTGTTGTAAAATCTCGTACCACCCTAATGCATAAAAGTATTTTTTGTATGGCGCCGATTATTTATAATAAAGTGCCAAAAGAAATTAAACAATTAAGTGTCTCATATTTCAAAATACGTTTAAAGAAGTACCTAATTGATAAAACCTATTACAGTTTAGCGGAGTATCTGAATGACTCGTAAATGTAATGTTCTAATAAATAATTATTTCATATACCAATTCCACATTTTGACATTTCTTAAACTACTGACTTTTGACATTTTATATTATTATTGTTTTTTGTTTACAATGTTTATTTAATCTTTGTTAATGCAAACCCTGACATTACTTTGTGGTGTAGGTAAGTTTGGACATAACTATGACTCACATATTCATTTTTATCCCTATTACTGCAATAATACCCATTATTTTTATCTAATTAACAAACTTATATTTAGAAATATTGTATGATTATAATTAAATCAAAACATTCGTAACATGTTATTATTATGTTATAATTTTAATGTAAGACATTGCAATTATCGAATTTTGTACGCCGTATGGTAAAACATGTAGAACTTACTTTAACTGACCACCTTGCATGCAAGCTAATGTAACTTGTATTGTATACTCATGTTTCACAAAATAAATGATCTTTATCTTTATCTTTATCTTACTTAAAAGTGAGTAATATAAAATTCATAGCATTTATTGACTGTATTGAATACACCACTTACAGCCACAATATGGTGCCACAATGCTCTAGGTACATGCATCTAGCGGGTTCGATTTCCGTTCGGCGCAAATAGTTGTATGATTCACAGCTGATATGTATTTGTTCGGGGTTCGGATCATGTGATATGTTATAAAGTACATCGACTCGAGATACAAAAAAAGATTTATTATTAAAAAAGGAAATAGCCTTTTTATTTATGTTAATGCCCCAGGAGCAAAGAACTGTTAAATTAATTCTAAATCATACTGCTTGTTAGTTCTGTCAGTAGCGAAAATGTGGTATACTAATTCCTAAAATATAACTTGAATTTTTAATTCGTCGAGTTTATGGCGGCTCGCTGAAGCGTCATCTTTTAATTTTGTCCTGTGATGTGAATAACTGAGTAAAAAAAATGTTTGGATATAAGTTTAAGTAGCGATACTGTGAGTTGTGACCTCCCCTCTCCGCTTCATTGTGTGATGGGTGATTCACTGGCTCACAGTCACATAAAGGAGCACAACTTTTAATTCAATAATTAAAAAGACTACACTAAATTTCAAATTAGAGGTTATTCGATTACTTGTAAGGCATCGTAATAATTAGCCTTTGCCTATTAATATTATCTTTGTTTCTTTTTTAATGTCTTTGTTTTGATAAAAAGACGAGACTCTTGGTTTGCTGTTTCAATCATTGATTTTTCGTTCATATTCAGCCACTGATTATTTACCTACCTATTAATTGAAACTACGGATAAGTCATAAAGTAACACTTAAGTTATAATCGTCAAAGTAACGTAAACAAAGATGCATTTGCTATTCCAAGTTTAAAAACAGCTTAAGCTCGGGTCTATAATAATTTCTGTAGGTAGGTACATTGTTTTACAATATTGAAAAGATTGGACGCGTTGTTCGCATTTTTCCTACCTATATTTAATATAACAATTATTATCTGTTTGTTTTATAATAATATTTTTTCACACATACTTTAATCAGGCTGTTCTATTCAAGTTAATTATTTACATTTGATCGCTTACGTCATCAATTTACACATATTTCCTTCATTATTTTGTTTTGTAGAGGTAGTCTGTGAATCATCATCAGTACGATATAAAAATATTATTATTTAAGCTGTGGCACCGCACCGCGGTCCGTGAGCCGAACACCCCCGGCGATTCGACGCCCGCACTCAAGCCAGTTCGCCTCAGTCGCGTTTTGACGTTCCCCCACAGTGCACGATACTACGTCTTTCCTTTCCCACATCAAATAACACTTGGTAAGTCATAGTTTTAGTTTCTTTTTTACTATTTCAGCACAAAATTGGATTGCATATTACACTACGTTCATAAAATACATCTTACCATTTATTATTACGTACATTTTAGTCATTATCGAACGATTTTTTACATCGTCACTCCCTCAGGAACCGGCGATCGGATGTAGTAGGGTATTATAGCGGCTCGCAAACTCATTGATCAGGAATACCTTTGAAATTTCCAGTGTTTTTAGATTTGTATTCGAAATAATTTTCTCGCTTAACGGAACATTGTTTGTCCGAATGGGAGCGGTTTGCATGACTTCATACTTCGTTTTTTCATAGACTGTTTATAAGCATACGTAGTCGTGCTACTGTTGTCACTGTATATGCATTTAGCGTGTAATCATACCGATATTGCATTCCTTTAGAAACATGTGCGTTATTTCTGTTCATTCGTACGTGATGATAGGAAATACTTTTCTGTCTACCGCCATCGGCGGTATTTGTACGTATTCTGACTACAACAGCGTTATTTTTATGTAGCTGTATGTTTTTCCTTAGTGATATGAATCACTTTATAAAAAAAATCATAGCCGTAAACTGCTTTCGAATATTTAGATTGAAAGTCACGGAACTGTGGGTGACATGGAGCTCGTTATAAAATCTGACAAGAGCTATTGAGAGGGTTGAGGGAGGCGCTCTGAAAATATTCCTGTTTAAGAACAAAGAAATCGTTATGTATTCGCCTTATAATTTTACCGGGAAGTAATTTGTTAACAACATTTTTCGAAGATACATCGAAAGCTATTTTCTAAATTGAAATAACTTGAGAAAAGACGTCGAATTAACCGTTCGGTTACGGTTCGTTTACCATCATGCGATATATTATGTTAATATATACAATTACCTGTTTGCGTTAACTGGTGGTGTCGTTCAACTTAAGATTTTGAGATTTTTAATCCGATACAGTTAAATACAACATACCTACATTTTTGTTCAAAAGTCTAAACACATGGTTCATTGTTCACGAAACTATTATTAGTTCACTTTAGTACTAATATTCTCATGTAACACTGGATAAATAGCGAAGATGGTAAGGCTTAAACCGTTTATGGTCGCCCTTAAGCTTAACAGTGGCCATTGATGTGGTGCTAATGAACCCAAGTTTTGTATCAGCCGGCAACTATATATAGAAATCTGACTAATGCACAACATATGCTTGACACAGCCAATACAGACCGTTGATGATTTGAATAATAAATCATTTTACTTGATAATAAATCTTACATATTTTATAACAGTGTATATTTTATAACAGGCTGTTGAAATTATCAATTTTATAACTTTTTCTAGTGATGTTCTTCTTATGAAAGTTCATAATCGATTTTTAGAGTATTTAAATATCGAATTAATGTCATAGCAAATTTTATAGTTTTTGTCATACACAGAATATTAAAAAAAAACAGTTCCACCAAGGAATATTGTTTCTTTTTAAAATGCACGGCAGTCATAAAGCACTCAATGGATCATTACAAAGAGTTAAACCGGTTCGTGAGTGGTGAGACTTTCGCCACTTTCACGCATCATAGAATATTGAACAGTAATCGTTCACGAAATCTATAATTAGCACACGCCACAATTACCTACCATGTAACTGTTTTGTCATATTTTTTAGGGAATTCGTTTATGCAAGTGTGGGTTACTAAACTGTTTGTTAGCTTCAAATTCCTTCTTCCTAATTGAGTATTAAATAAGTTTGTTTGATGATTACATGGAATGTTACTACGACAAATTTTCCTGTTGACGAGTTTAATTAACTGAAAACATGAATAATACCAGCCTTACAGATAGTGTACGGTGGCTGTCAGTATGAAAACGTTTCCTCAATCGTCGATACATAAAAGTACTATGTAGCATACACTATGTAGTAGGTACATTGTTGTGTTGGTTTGTAATGAAATCTGCTCAGACAGGACAGTGGCTTGTGGGCGACAGAGACGGGTATACGCAGACATATATGCGAGAAAGAGGCGAAATATACTTCCCGAATACGGGAATCGATTGCCCGGAGACCAAACGACGCGTCGCACCCCTAATGCCTAACTGTTAGGGTTGTCTGCAAGAAATTTAATCGAATTAGTACTCAAAGTAGTAAAGCTGGAAATACGCTGTTAGCAAATGTTTTACAAATATTAAATACATGCCTACATACTCTAATGAAATAATAACTTAAACACTGATTTCAAAGTAACGAAGTTATTTTCTGACACAATATATTTAGAAATTTCACCATAGTAGTCGCGAGGTTGGCATCCCATTCTATCCCTCGCAGTCGTATATATTGTGAAGCCCTAGGTACCCTATGTTGGTTTATAGATCAATAAACGACGAGGGGAATCGCATCTGAACACTGCCGCAATGGCTACCCAAGAATAATAAAAAATAACGCTATTTTCCTACGCAGGCGACGCAGACTGAATAATGTATTTCTAATGTATATTATGCGGATCCATTTTCATAATTAAATTGTTTAGCTTAGATAATAGGTAGATTTTTTGTTAGTCTACTAATTACAATTAACGAAAACAGTTTTTTATTAATTAGTAAGGTGCATACTGAAAGATTTGGAACGGATAAGTAAGTGGCGCATTGCCTCCGCGTGGCTTCGTATCCTCACCCAGCCGTGCGATGCTTACACTTGAAAATCTCTTAATTGCCAATGCCGTCGACTTGACGCTCCATAAAATTTGAGACGTATCTTTGATATACGTAACTCTCTAGCTTAGATCAGGTCGATGACCCACCGTAATTCACACCACATTTGAATTTTAGTAGATTTTTATATGCATGCACTAATTAGTAAGTCATAACGTCTATTAAATTGTTATTTATTTAAAAGATATATCACTTACGTAATTTATGCTCTCTATTATTATATTTATTCATTGAAACTTTAATGAAAGCTATTCGGTTTTTCTTACAATTATAAATTTTGTTACTTAGTTTAATTTATGCATCTAGAGTTTTAACACAGACAGGCACTAAAAAGTTGCACATATATTAAAGGAGATAAACCAATCCATTAGCATATTTATATGCATTCTCCTATCGTATTCAATTTAAAGTAATTCGATTTACAGGGCACATATACAGGCCCCAAGTGCTATCTTGTTTAATATCTATTTCTTTGTGTCCTCATTTAACTTCGTTGAGTCCGTCGATAATTTAGACATGAACACGAGCCGAATTTTTATTTGGCAGACGACAAATATACTGTGACTTTGTCCTTGGCATATTGAATCAAGGGGGCGCCATTAGACGCCCTTGCCCTCTGCTTGAGGGCATTAGGGGCGGAGGAGAGACAAATGAACGTGACTACACGTCTATGTATAAACATCCCACATTAAATTCGTGTAATACTTTTTATACCCTATGAACATGACATAAATTATGAAAATTGGATTGGCTCCACAATTTATGGGATAGTCTTATATCTCGTACCCTTAGATGGTATTAGGTAGCAATATATTTATAATGTTTGATTTGAATAGACATCCTACGTAAGTTATAAAACCAGTTTGCCAGGTTTTATTATAAAATATACAATTATTCCTTAGTTTAAATGAGATCGTTGCTTTCTTACACATCAATATTTATTAACAATCGAAAGCTGCATATCATAGTCGAGTAATTAAAGCTAAAAGTTAGCTTTTACAACTAGTGTAACTAATAGATGAGGAGTTATTAGAAATGGAAAGCTGCGTCGAGGCTTTTACTCTACGGGCGCACTAGAAATTATAAGAATAATAATTTACGTTTAGAGAAAGAAACTTGACTACAATAATAAATTATTACGTACGTACATACATTGCTCTGAGCTTAGTTCTGTTGATCGAACTTACTTCAAGAGAAGTTTACTTAAATCACAGCTACACAGATCATTCAGACTTAACGATTGCCTGAAGCAGAAAGTTGCTTCGCAAAAGTAACAACTCTCTAGTTCTTTATGGAATTATCTTATTATGTCATCATATGACCACGTAATTTATCCATATCTACTTACATTTACTGTATTTTGGAAAAAGAAAGCTGATTAAATATATCTCGCTAGCTCGTAAGGATAAACATCTAAATCTAATCTGCTAGTTTTTGTTTAAAATATTTCTAGCAAAATATCGTGGGTGTCATATTTAACGTCTTAAATGCCAAAAGTCAACCATTCCTGGAAATAATCCTTGAGGAAAACATCTAGGGCAAAATCTAAATATAACTCGGTAACATTTCAGTCGCGGTGTAGTCATTTAGTAACATTTCACGGCCCTAGAGACCTGCGCGTAAGTCGTAGTACTATCGCAAGACTGGTTTGAGTTTATTATCTGAACAAAACGTGGAACACCTTGGCATATACACAAGTATAACGAAAGTAGTGAACAACTGGTTAAAGGATCCACGCAGTGACTCACGACTTGTCGACCGACAATACCGCTGAACACAAATGGTCTATAACCATATCGATTGTTTTAGTCGAGTAAGCATAAGAATTGCTTGTAATTGAATAACATAATCGGATTGCATCACTATAGCCTTAGCCATGTATTCCGTTATATAATCTATATCTAATTAATAAAGGAGTTTATTTGAATAGCACTCCTTTGTAATTATTTAAAATGATGGTACAGTATCTGCGGTGACTTTTTACAATTTGTACGACAGCTGCACATAAATAAGTTTGCAATTTATTGATAGTCGCGGTGAACGGGATTCGCGATTGATGTGAGAGAAGTGACGGCGCAATATCTCTCTGCTTTCCGTTACTCTTAATCCCGTTTATATAGATTTACTAAAGCTGCACAATATCTCAATGATTAGAAACTAACGGATGTTTACCTTCGTCGAATATGCAAGAATGTTGCCAGTAAAAAATGTGTATGTTTATTTGTTCTGGCATTGATTGCTGCTGCTGAATTTGGGTGTCTCCCAAATGTGACATGTTGTTATCATGAATCACAAAAGTACCTAAATGTAATGAATTCTCAACTATCCCAAGTTTTATAATAAATTAGATCGAATTAAATCGACAATGAAACGCTTCTATGATTTTTATGACAATTAATACTTTCCATCTAAATACATCTCAAGATGTTGGATACTTTGCAGCATTCACAATCATTGAAGTTCACAAATTACGATAGGGTTTTTTTCATTAAGTACCTATTAGCGTTTTTATTAACCCGGAATAAGCATAAAGTATTTCGTGGGTGCGCTTCTTAGGTTTATGTAAATTAATATCTTAAACCAATGGACTTAAAAATAATACAGATTATTTATTTAGCTCTATAGGAGATCACGATTTTAACGTAGGTATAATACCTGAGTAGTGACACGAATTTACTAAAGCTATTGTCCGTCTTGATCACATGTCGTGTTTACTAGTGAGTCAAACATTGTTAGGTACACGGTCAGTTGTAAGTTGTAACTAGAACGATAAAATAATCTCAATATAAATCAAACGATTAACAACCGATAACATGCTACTTAGAAGTCATCGAACGCAAACATTGGCGACCATTTTATGACAAAGAAAGGTAAAATTCGAATATAGAATTCTCGTAAATAAATATTAAATATGTTTTTAAAGCGGTTCGATATTCAAACTGTGCAAATAATGAATTACGAAAACGTTACGGTAGGTAGTTTAAATGAAGAAATACTTACAGTAAAAATTGGCGCGCATTTTGATTGATTGAAAATTCTAAAACAGCTGTAAAGTGTGAGATGTTTCCAGCCAATAGCTCTATTCCAGTTGTTTGCTACCGTGTTTGATGCACAAATATAATTTAGAGCAACGAACTGTGTTGGCGGGATGTGTTATTGTCGATGTTACGCTTTGGAATAGAAATTATGCCATACCTACACACACGACTTTAATAGGTGAAATGATTTGTAATATTGGAGAAATTTCCAGAAAATATTATAGGTATCAGTTCACAAACTGTTCATCTTGATATACTTCCTACGTGTAATCACGGTTGCAACTTGGAATGTACGCAAGAAATCAAATGGCTTAAAAACACTAACGTTCTAAATAGAATATTACATAGAAATGTCTTCCATATCTCACATAATATCTCCATTTAAAACACGCGTTCTCTGACTTTCTTTACCATGACCGGTAATTATTAAATGGCTGGCATTCATTTTGAATACCGAACTTTGGTGACAGGTGACTAAATTTAATACCTATACACTTATTAGTATGTGAGTTAGATGTTTTAGAGATTGGAAAATGTTAACAGAATTTACTGCACATTTATGTGAATATATTTGTAATGATCATTCAAGCATTTTGTAAATGATAAACAAATAAATGCAAGGATCATTTTTATATGCTCATGTTTAAAGGTCATAGATCGACATAAATAATACGATCTCTATTTATAAACTGTCCCACTGGGATGACAGCTTATAAATGGGACTGATAATAGTATAATATATTACGGCGAGACAACGGGTCATCTCTCAGGATGAGATGTGTTGGTCACATTAAACGAATTTGACAAATAATAATTCTACTTCCCGGTGAATAGTGTTCCAGGCTTCATAAAAAGTCAGTGTGTTGTTAGCTGGGACTAGTTATTTCGTACTGGCAACGTAGAGATTTCCTTTTTTGAATAGTTGTCAACGCGCGACTCATATTCCTGGTAAGCTATGGTCACGCTTACGACTGGCCTTATTACGTAGGTACTGGGCGCTTGCATGCCACATTATTCGTATAAAAACCTTCATTATTGTATATTCCGCTAAACATTTGTAGTAAAATTATTCATACTATTCAAGAACAGTTCGGTTCACTCATAACGTTTTATTTTAGAGCAGACTTTATTCCAGGAATTTAGGATGGTTCCCGACATTATACATTTGGGTCAAAGACCTAGGTAAGGGCGATATCTTGGAATTTTTATATCTGTATACATATCTGAGTGGATTTGAACAGAATGTTTGCATTTTACATACCGCGATTGTACAGATGTGTTTAACGTTTAAAATATTTAATATGGTACCTAAGCATATAAAAATCGTAATTTTGCTTGTGGATTTATTTTCTTTAGTTGAAATCCAAGCAAAAAAAACATACTTAAATAAATATTTTTAAACCATTTTATTTGTGTAAAAACAGTTACGTTAATATATTAACGTCATAACGTCAGTCTTCACTGGTTTTCCGGCAGTCGTTAGGTTCTGCGTTCAAAACCCGGGTCGCGCACTGTTGCTAGATTTTGCTGTGAGTAATTTCTTTGTGTGTTCGATACTAAGATTGTCTTAAAAAACAAAACCCAATACCTAATACTACCTTACGCGAGAAACGAATCCATAACCTCATGAATTAATTACTTAGTTACTTTATTTGTACTTATACATATATTCGTTGCGTGACTAAATAAGTGTATACTGATAAACATCACTTTTGATGTTTCATTCTACGCGGCTCATTAGACTCCCTTTGAGCATGCACCCTTTAGGGCAGTACTTACTGTGCGGTACGCCACATTAATTCACAGTTTTACGAGTACTCGACTGTAAAATGTTTACTTTTGCCCGATTTGCGTGAAAACAGTGCCAAATGACGCACATCTAATGGATATTTACGGAAAGAGATGTATTAGAAATTGTTTACTTTTATTTGCGCTTCGTTATAAATGTTATAAATTTGCTTACTATTTCATGATCATTACAAATTGATGACCGTTTAATTAGTTATTTATCTTCCAATTGGCAGGTATTTTGTGCTTGCTCACACAACGAAGAACCCTAGGTATCTTTTCATGCCTTTGGTATAACCAAAGATAATATAATAGGTATAACAGACAACAACGTTCAGGATTTCATATCTTTTATCATACATAAAAAGTCTCATGCCTATCTATATTCCTGGCAGGATAAGCTGACGTGTTTTACAGTAACGTTTTATTGCCGTCTCACATAGTAGCACGGCTGTACATTGATGTCTTCTGAGTATATCATGTATTTCCAGACAGCACGAGTGGCTAGCAACATACCTCGTAGAATACTGCCGATAACTCCTTAACAAGAAAAACCCAATAACCTTTTCAACCCGACTAAAATATGATTATATTGATTGGGATGACATACATATATATACCTCTTGACATTTTACGCAAACGTAAAGGTCGCTGGTATTTTTATTTATAACGAAGTTTTGGTTTGACATGATCATCGTAATAATTTTATTTATATTCTAAATATTCTGCCTACTTACTATAATATGATTATGATACATAATGCTCTTGCGTCTAATAGGTACCTACCTATGCGCTAAATCCAATCCTATCATTATCTAAAATAAACAACTTTCTTAACAATATAATCAGTGTACTTACGTGCGTGGCAATAATAGCGTGCTAATAATAGGTAAAATAAATAAACAATAAAAACGGCATTTTTATTGTGTACTTGTAAAATCTTTTGTTGTTTTTAATCAGAAAATAACAATCAATTCTTTAGGTTCTATCTTATCTAGACATTGTTCCGGGTATTATGATAATAATATGATGACACAAAGTTACAGAAAAGTCTAAGTGGTTATCATATACATACTTTGTCTACTACTAAGAAACAAAAATTAATGTATATAAAAAAATCCTCCGTAAATTTGTTATTGGCACAGTAGTCATTAAGACAAAAGAAATAAAAATGATATATAATTACTGGTACAGAACATGTGTATGTTTACGCTATACATTTAGTAAACTTTGATCAAAGATGTAAACCATGTCCACATTCCTTCAGAACATGTCGACATTACCGGAAAATTAAGTTGACATTAACCAGACCGAAAGTAGAGATCAAAACGGAATCGAAGACATGCCTAGTTGAATAAATATCACGACTACTGTAAATAGACGTTTTTCTTTTACACTCCAAAAATATAAGGAGTACGAATTTTCACTTGCTCTTCAAAATATATACTGTTAACAAATAATATTTCGTTCATCTGGCAAGCTCTGTGAACGTTACACAGATGACAATACAAACAAAATACCTACTCCCCATTGAAGGCACTGTATCTAATCAGAGAATTCATTCGGCCTGATTCCCATATAGAATGCGACCGTAAGTGGAAAGTGTCGTACCATGTATGGACGTCCTAGCTCCAAGGTTAGCGGCTATACAGTACAGATGTCACGACTTCACTGTGAAGCCAGAACGGTCGTATTTATAGCTGCAAGGCATCTGCAAGGTCATTCCGCGGCTTTAGAACATCTAAGGCGTATCTAGATGATCCCTATTTGATAAAATCGATTGCATTGATCGTTGAATGTTGATTCATGCATTTTTTTGTCATTCGTATTTATTTGTGAAGAATAGGCACTGACTTTTGTAATAACGTTAGGAAAGTTCTAGAGATCGATAAGCTGCTGAGAGTATCTACACGTAGAGAATCGATTAAATGTTAAAAGATTACAAATAATCAGCAACTGAGTAGTCAGAAACTAAGATTCTAGGTATTCTTACGTGGGTCGAATATTATTATCATTTTCTCGCTATGATTCATAATTTCGTCCGATTAACTTGTTCGATAGACATGATAAAATGTGTTTTGACACTTCAAGTAAACAGATTGAAATCTAATCAACATAATATGGTAATTGTTGGCTCATTAATATTCTTGTCTGGAAGTTGGAAGTCAGTAATTAGTCTAGACTAGCCGGTACATCCTTCCTTTTTCCTGCTTAAGTAAAAGGAATACAAGCTCAAGTTTCAACGCGAAGTGCATTTACGTTGCTTGTAAGATGTCTGTCAGGAAGAAGTCTCTTTCCTTAAGTCGATAATGTGATCAACATTCTAATTACTCTATTCGGCGCTTAAGTATGATTAAGTTCTGTAAACGGTGTAGCAACAAACGAGTTTGTTTCAATAATAAAATGTTTCTGTTTAAGATGTGCTTATTACAGTAACAACAAATAATAAGTAGCAGTTGTAAATCAGCAAAAACGGTACGTGTCGAGGCCAGTGTTCTGCTTACGGTGAAATTTTAATAACTTTAAACTTTCTACGGTGTCGGCCTCGCGGCGAGACGTGCATCGCATGACTCACCGGTTCACTGTACGCTCCCCCACCGAAATACGGCAGACATCGCCATTCGCCATTAAGTCGACAGTATTGATTCCCCAAATGCTCGCTAAAATATCGTCGGAGCTGTTACTCAATCGATTTTTAGTTTTGCATAACAATGACTGCATGAGAATTCATCAATCATCATCGCCAACAATTAAAATATTTCAAAATGGAGGTCGTGGTTACATAAAATGTAATAAAATTTGTAACACAATGTAATAACCGTATTGTGAGTTACAAACACTGTCAGACAAAAGTTTTATCTCTGTGACATCTTGGAAGCTTTTTAGCTGTGACAATTAAAAACAAAAGATTTTAGTTGACATTTTGAATACTGTGACCATATGGTGCGCATGCGTCGTCGTATTTTTTATGGCGCCAAGCATTACGAGTTTTACGCAGTACCCGTTCTTGCAGGTTCTATACCATATAAGGTTTTGGAAAGGCGCCATGACACGCACCGTTAAGCTGCTTAATGTACAATAGACCGCTGATTTTTTGACACAGATGGTCAGATGTTAGATCGTGTGTACCTTAACTATTGTCATAGCGATATGAGCGATATTTTTTAAAGCCCATTGTTTTTTCTGTTGTCAAGCCATGACTCACATCCTTTCTCGATATGAGAGAGAAATGTATGTTTCTAAATGGTTTTGGTACCTACTTAAGTAACGTGAATCAATTATGACGCATCCTACATAGTTTATCGCTGGTAGATTTACTCGTAAGGTAGTTTTGGCTCTGACCAGAATGAAGCGAAGTGACGTCATCTTGATTTTCGGCAGTGAGGAAGGCGTAGCCAGTGACTCTTTATTTCTTGGTATAAGATTAGGGAGTTACGATAAAAACTCAACCCAGTACTAAGTTAATCTAATTTATTGTTGGAAAGTTGGAAGCAAAGGCTTTGAAAGGAGAATAATGTTAAGGTAAGGTACCTTAATTTTGTTAAGTCCTGTCGACAATTCACAGTAGCTCCACGTAATTCGGATTCAGTATTACCAGTAGACGAGGATAGGTACGCTTGCCAAAACATGGCTGGTGAAATATAGGTGTGTAGGTTGTATGTGCTACTGAATCTTTAGGGACGATATACATATGTACGCTTGTAGTTATACTTATGTATATCGCGTTATTAAGTAATTTGGCTCAGGCCCGGATGATTGGATGTATATTGCTAAATTGCCCAGTCACTTCAATTGTTATAGCTTTAATTAAACTGTGCAGTCGTTTCGAATTACATAAGCAGAGACGAATAGAAGAAACCTTTCGAATACAATCTCTGTATAGAGAATTATCCTTGCTTTAACATATATTAGAAAGAGTAACGCCCATCTGAGGCTACGAGTGGACAAGAGGCTAGAGAAAAAATACTTTTCAGTTGATTTTGTTGTAAAACTATGTGTTTACTTTCATTCGAATTGACGCCACTGCAATTTCCAAAAAATAGTTAAAAAGAGTACCTAAGTCTATTTAAATAACGATAAAGTAAGTCAATTGAAAAACGAGAAGTTGTTGTAAAATATTGCCAACTTTAAAAACATATCTTTAACAAAAAGGAATTATTATACAATTACAATAATATTATTGTAATAATTGTATAATAGGAAAACGCACGGTAGGTTGTTATGCACATACTATGACTCTGCTTTCGTATATAGGTTGGGCAAGATATGAATCCAATATATGTCCTCCTGCGCCTTTTCTAGATGATTTGTTAATAGTAAGTATATGACAATGAAGAGAATATAGACGTTCAAAATAACAAATGTGATTTTATTTTCATACCCTATTAAGTATAACTGGATAACAATATATTACAAATAAACCTCCTATCGTAATTAAATAATAGAGCATTGAGAAAAGAGATGTTTTTGAATTATTTCATTGCCAAACAGATTTTTGTTACATAGAAAAATAACCTCAATACATTTATTTTTATAGGTATTTCTAAAATAGTGGCATCAATTTGAATATATTTTTTTAGATATGTAATACTGTTAAGATCTTAAGATACTTAATTTTATAGTAATTTTTAACGTCCATCTGTGGCCTGAGACTCTATGGAGAATAGGAATTCCCCTTTGACAGAGACCACCCAGACTCGGTACTACGGTATTTACGGTAAATTTTTTGTTGCCTCTGAAATAAATCAATGGCAGCCATTTCAACCACACGTCATTTCCGTTGTCAATGCTTACTCATATTTCACTTGCAGTAGCACGGTCGGAAAGACAAGTAGGTATCTTGCTTGCTAAGACTTTTTTAGTTACTCCCAAAACCGAAAGCAATAAATTTCCAGTAGGTATAATAAATAACTGTTCTGTTATCGTATGAAATTTTGCAGTAGTCGTTTAATTAAGAGCAACATGCTCTGATTAGCGAAGCGAGACGTGCGGTATACCGTGTAATGAGATATGAGGAACATATTTTCGTTAAGATGGCCACTAACTTGTTTGTCTGTTGGTTAGGTACTGAATTGGACGAATTCTGTCGACCTAAATTGTTGCTGTGCAGCTTGGCGAGTCATTTTGCTTGCCACGTGTTGTTGTTTCTTTACGAGAGATAAAAATTCCGTGAAATGTTTGCTTTGAGTATTTGTCGCTTCAATATAAGTAAGTTGTGAAGTTCTTCGCGATACAGGGATAATTCTATGCGTAATGTATCTTCCAAACTATTATAAAAGTAAGCTCTATCGAGAAAATAGTTTCAATTATTACAAACCCCTTTGCAACACAGGCATAATACATGGGGACAGAAATAATCCTTTAAATAATGACAATATGAATCAATTTATAATTAAACTGAAGACCCGTTCACAATGCTATACCTAGACGGATACACTAAACCTTTATATTTGTTCGGACTAAGTCTTAGAACTTTATACAAAAAAATAATGTGTGGTATTTACACCATATATTTAGCCAAAGTTAAACTAAACCCAAAAATAAACGCAATGTTACGCTCGCGAACATTAGATACGTTCGAACATACAACACGAGTCAGTCGCCGTCCTTACCTACTTAGTCTAACCACGATCTGAATACATAACAAGAGCTTACAGCATTTGTGAACCGATCTTATTAGGATACGCTATAATTGGATGTTTTAGATAATTACGTAATTGCGAGTGTTTGTGCCGCTTGAATAATTCAAGTTCTCGCTGTTTAGTTCAAATAATTGCGGATAAATAGTCTATTACTCTCTTACGCCTGCCTAGTCTTAAATGACTTATTTATTGCCAAATGTTTAACATTATTGCAGATGAGTAGGTACATAAAGAAATACTAAAAATAAATAATAGGACACACGAGGACAAGCAAATAAACTGGTTTAGTCCTCGTAAATATCCTCAGTATCATTTTCTACTGAAAATGTGACCAGCAGACTGGCTGCATTGTCATATTTAATGGCAATGCTGATTCTTTCAGCCAATAAATGCTCAGACTGCTTCAGAGATTCATAGACAGTTGATTGTGACTTAACTGAATTCTGTAGGTATATTCAGAAATTTTAAGTATTTTAATTGATTCAGAAAATTTTTACAATGTAAACAATTTTTGAATTTTAAAACCTGTTCTGTATTATTTGTAATTTTTAATGGCAATAAATATTGTTATTATTATTATTATTAAGTATTCCTTAGTAATGATTAAAAAGTCGAGTCTCAATCTCATAGTGTATACAACAGTATAGTACTACTTTTATACTATAAAAATAGTCTCTTAATTAGCATTCTGATTAAGTTTAATATTGTTTGTAAATTTAATAATTTGATATTTGTATGCAAATATGTTGTTGTACATTACCTGAATTTTTCCAATGACTGGTCAAGGTCATTGGCAGATATGACTAAAATTTCGTTATCTATTAACTAGATATCAGTGAATCTAACACACCCACACAGCTTGGCAAACAAATTGAAAATGGTTGAATACACCGAATTCCTGTGTTGTTATAGCTCAAGAGTGTTACAATATCCGTCTGTGTTATCTAAAAGCTGTTGAGCACAGTTCCTAGTCTCAGTATGAGAAGAGTTAGGCATAGTCCATCACGCTGCAGGTTAGCAGATTTCACATGTCTTCGAGAACACCCAAAATACTCTGACATTTCAAAAGTATTATAATATCAGTCCTGTTTGAAAGCTGTCCTACTGCGGGCACGGGCCTAGTCTTAGTCTAGAGAAGGTTAGGCATCTTGCTAGCTTTGTGCAGATCAACAGACCACACATATCTTTTACGAACATGTAGGTTCCCATATTATATATCACTATACCTACTACTGTTTTCCTGCACTATTAAAGCGAGAGATATGCGCACACTTCGAAACCATGGCGTGGGATCGAACTTAAGATGTCTTCGAGTAATAGCAGTATAAACAATGAAATTATTGTGCAGGATCCTATAAGAGCAATTACGCATCATCCTTTATAAAACTGTTACAAAATGGCGTTCGATGTAAATTATCGGCTGTCAAGCCTTGAAAAGCTGTCAGCCATGGATAAACGTGGAGCGAAGTTAATGAGGACGATTGATAATATTGTAGCAGTATTTAAATTGTTCAGTAGCTCGAAGATAATTTAATTTACATGTTATTACTTGTGAATTAAGTGTTTAGTGCTTTTGACTGCAGAGGTCACCTTGTCAATGTGTCAGAGGTATGAGTAATCGGTCAAAATTATTTGTTTTAGGTGTGCAAATATTTGATCACGTGGTCAGGTGGCCTATTGCGTCTGGTTAAAATATATTTGCCCCCTATCAAGGGACCTTAAAACATAGGTAATTGGTTTATCTAAAATATGACGATGTGAAAATCATCGCATCTCATCGCATCAATTAGCAAAATGCCGACGCGATTCTGCTCTGATGGTGGTCTTGTAAACGCGCCGCTGTAACTTTTATAATACGTGTTTGGGACCGTTTTTATCTCTAATATTAAGTAGATATTTAGATATAAAAGTAATAAACACTAATCCTAACAGATCATAGCGAAACACTAAACGATGCAGTGTCTATAAAAGTATCTCGTAAAATTAATATCAAACGTTTTTGTTTACACCAAAGAACAATGCCCACTTTCCATACATTTCAAAACCTGATAGTGAAAGTATATGTATAAATATAAGGTATAGTAAAAAATATACCTGGAAGTTTAGAAAACAACATCATGTAGCTATTTTTACGCTATTAAGTCTACGAAGCCCAAAAAATAGATATTTATGTTACTTTTTAGGTTAGGATATTCATTACCAAATAGAAGATGTTATCGAACTAATTATGAACGGACGAAGTTTCGTTTAAGATTGGCATATTTACCATGGTGTAAAACGACTTAATTACGTCATGATTTATTTTAAACCAACTGATCTAATAATACCTAATAAAGAACTGATCTGACAATCTAAGCAACATACCTACGGACTTACCTACTTGTATTTACGTAATTATTCTTTAGATAAAGAGCGATAGTTTCGTTACCTCTGAAGAATCTAAATAAGTTACTAACATAACATAGTCTCACGCCTATATCCCCGAAGAGGTAGGCAGAGGTGTATTACTACACCCACGTTTCGCCAACTATGTTTTAAGTCCCACGTAATAGGGAGCGAGCCTATTGCCGTTTACCGGACACATTTCCAGACTCCGTGCTGCTACTGAGAATTTCCTTACAGAAAAACCCAATAATACTTTTACCCGACCCGGGACCTCCCATTCCCACGCGCGCATTTATGCCGCAGGACCAACGAGGCAGTCGGTAAATAAGTTACTATATTATCAATAGTGATTCCTTATTTACCCAATTAACCCAACACATTTCAATACAACACATTTCCATTTGCCTATGGTGGATGCATAGGTGTGTAGACATATACCTAATCAACAAATAAAACAATATATTAAATTGGATTGGTTTATTATTAATCATCATCTTGAACATCTCTTACCACTACGTCATCCAATATTTCAGCTGGCGCAGAGATATTATCTTGATACCTAGCCCATCCAAGGTACCACACTAACGTCATGACGTGCGCGCAACATCCAATGGTGCGACGGCCGACCAAACAATTGCAACAGTATTCCACTATACCAGCTCTGCCAGGCACATTATTTTCTATTAAAATGTACACATAATATTGTTTTCTAGAAATGTGCCTGGACTTTATTTTCCCTCTTATTAATGTAACATCACCACTACCTCTGAGATTATATTGAGAAAAGTTTTGTGTATCCCTACATATTTCTATTCGATATGTGCCATGAAAGCGAATATGTTCCCCATAGTAAGATCTTGCCTGTCTTATTTGGTAAGTTCCTAGAGCAAATAATATTAACTCGCTATAGTTTAGTCTAGGAAACATGAATAAATTATTACGGTCAGCTGTTATGCTATGAAATACAGCATGCCTGCGATTCATATTTAGTTCTTCAACCAATAAAGCTAGATTATTTTCAAAATTAATTCTCTCCCTAATTATTGTTACTATTTCATTAGAATTATCTCTATCCCTAAGACGAACTCCAAATCGGTTGAGTAAACTGGCAGCTATTTGGAAGTTCTGCATCATATTTGGAACTGATTTATTAAAATAGTCTTGCCGTAGAAGCTTAAAATCCCTTTTAAAGTGGCCATTTACTGCCTCAACTACCCAGCGACATATTGTGACACAGCGACTCCGGTTGGCCTGTTGTGTAGTTAATTGATGTTCGCCTTCTGATAGAGAATCAGGCATGTATGGCCGATAATTACAGCCTTCTAGCATTCTGATAGAATCCCGAAAACCCCTATCCAATATAAAAACATCATTTTCTTGAAAATATAGTCTAAGAGGAGAGTTTTCAGAATCAAAAAGGGAAATCATTATGTCAGCATCAGATGTGGTAGCCTTGTATGGACCGAAACAATCTAAGATATAACCATCACATGCCACAAATAAAAATGGCTTTAATAGATTTTTATATTTGTGTAATGAATATGTATACTTTTGGAAGGAGTAATTTGAACTCTTATTTATATCTATGTAAGTCCCATCGCAAATAATTATAGCGTTCGAATAATTTTCATTGTATATACCATTTGGTATTGTAAGATTATGATCCATTAGACCTTCTCTGGATATGTGAGAAATACCCAAGTGCAAAGGTACAAAATCTTCTACCAGGATTTCTCTGCATTTTTTCATTAGTCGCTCTAATGTGCTACGCGGTTCGTCTAATAATGTAGACAACCGAACATCTGATTCACCAGTCCTCATTTTCATTAACAATGCAGCTAAACCCAAAACTCCCTTGTGCATTGCTTGTATGCGAGGAACTTCATCAACTAGAGTGAAAAAATCCTGTTTTGACCTTCCAGTCCAAAAGAAAAATATAGTAATTTCAATTTCTTGTATGGCTTCTACATTTGTGAAATTAAGGTAAGGCTTAAAAGCATTCACAAATGAAAAAATGTGCTCCACTTGCTGTGAAGAGAATGTACTCAGGCTGTTACTGGAACTATAAAGAGTACTCCACTCATTACTCAATCTATGATCTGTACAGACACGGCTGTGCACAGGGATATAATATTTATAGGTACTGAGTATTGTTGCTCTGAATGAATCTTCCATGTTGTGTAGATTAATATTAGCACATTGAGTGAAAAGGCAGTGAGAGGCAGTATTTGCTGCCCGTCTATAATTTTCCAATGTAATTTCGCTGGATACAATTACAGCAGGCACTGCTGGACTTACATTACCAGGTTCAGCAATGATTGGCTCAGAGTCAACTGTTTCAGTGTCTTCAGCAGTAGGTACTTCACGAGATTCATCAACATGCTCAATACGTGCAGCAGTACGTCTACAATTCATCCAGCATGAATGGCAGATTCTGTCAGATGATGATATCTACAAACGAAAACATTGAATTAATATATATAATAATATACTAAAGTGGATCCCGGGCTCCAAAGCATACACTGAGGATGTAAATGGGACTAAGGCTCTGACGAAGATGAGTGTATATATTAATAAAGGACTTTTTTTAATTTTCGTGGTCTAGTAACAATTATTATTATAGTCATTTCATGACAATATAAAAGTAAAATAGTTTTAATTATTTAGGATTTAAATAATTGCCGAGTCAGTCAATCACTAACAATTATAATAATTTCTGTTTACACAACAACAACAACAACAACAAGGAAAATTATTCTGGAGTAACAATACCATGAATCTTATAAACAACTAATTAACAATATTATATGTATAGTATGTTGTGTGAATGTGTGGGAATATCATAGGTATTCTTATAATTTTAAAACATAGATACCTGACGTGGTGCAATTCTTGTTTGTATAACAGCATTAATCTGTCTTTGCTCTTCAGAAGGATTGTCAAAAACAATAGAATGGCTCTGACGCCTAACTATTGACCGTCCACAGAGACTGCAAACTTGTCTGCGAGCAGGTTGAGATGACTCTGAAGTTTCAGCACCATCACAGCCGGTTGCCAATTGCTGGTTTATGCTTCGCATGAGGAGTTCATTGCAGGATTCACAAATGTAATCATCCTCAGTGATCTGAAATAGGAAACTCAATATAAACTTATTTTGTTTACAACTGATACTGATAATACTAGCAACATGTGTTGAACGAATACCAACAAAACTTCAATAAACAAGTACAGATTACTAAACACATCAAAATGAATTTAATTATTAATCCCTTAACTCCCAAGCGGTAGTAGGCTACTGCGCATCATTGTTTTAACTATTGTGTCTGTTAACTGTGTGTTCAAGGGATTAAATAGTAAATATGACAAAACTATATTAAGTTAGTTAGAATATTGCACATCTTTCAGATATATAGTTAGATAGTTTGTCGAACAACTACTAGCGTTATTTTATACACTATATGTATAGGAGCTTTGTTTAGGACATGATACCTAGATATTTTTTATTAATAATAACATATGAAAATACTTACGATTACTGGTGATATCCACTCGCTAAGTAACGAAATAACTCTTGTGTTCAGCTCATGAACAAGAGAACGTCGTAACATATTTATGCAGACGTTGCAGTTTATGCAAAGTATACGTTGTCCTTTCGGCGGCATTGTCAAGAATCGGTATGGTAAGCAAAGGTCGTCAGATGAGGAAGATATCGAGGTCCGGAGGCGGTAAATAGGGTTGTAAAAGAGAAATACACACAAAATCGCACAGTACACAACGAGACGCAAGCGCAACAGCGAAGGACTGCGCAGACGCTAATTGGAGAACTGTCAAATGTCAAAAAAGTCCGTTTCCCTCCTGCGTACTCACATAAACACTGCATAATTAATTTATTTTGTGGTTGTATTATTTTTAATTCAACTGTGTTATATGAAACTTAAACAAATATATTCATTGATAAAATAAAACTAAAATAATGAATATAAAACTCAGAAATAGAGTTGAATTAAGAGAAATACCAATGCGTAGAATGGAACGTTGTAAATAGAAAATAGTTGAGGTGCGTTCAAAACATATTAATTTGTATAACCTTTACGTAGAATAAGTGTAAATAATTACCGATATATATTTAACCAGACTTTCTTTTAACATTGTGATAAGCATAATTAATATATAATTATATAAGCCGAATTTTAAGATTTATTTCATACCTATACATTCTCAGGTTAAAAATGGGCATTATTCTTTATACGTGAGCGCCTACGCGTGGATACAAAGAATTTTTGGAGAAGTGATGTAAACAATATTTTCTTTTAAAAATGTTTTGAATGACTGCTCAGATACATAGTTCAATTGCCTAATTATTAACAAACGCTGTGCCTTATGATAACGTGTTCGATTTCCTTACCGAATCAAGTGTAACTGATATTACTATAGTGAAATTCTTAGTAGCAATACTGAGTTTAGAACTCTGAAGTTATAACTTGATATTTGATTTTTGGCAAAATGTCAGCGTGATACGCCACGATCTAACCCTTCGAGGAAAAGAAATCTCACGCTATTTTATGTCGACTGTAATACTAATTTATCGTTACTTTTCTAACACGTGGCACTTCAGCTAACTTGTGAAGGAAATCTTTCAAAGGTTTCTTTTTCTTTACAAAACTTGTTCGGTGAAGTTAGTTGACGAACAAATTGGACCTTCGCGAGTTTCTCTAACGGTCCGTTCAGTTATTTTCGTTTGAGTAAATAAAAGGGTGTTGTTTACCTACACGAAATCTGTACCAACTGTATTTCTGTCAACGTGTGTATATTTTAACTGTTTAAAAATAGAACTGTTTGGGTTAAAAATTTACAAAAGTTAATTATAAAAATTCTTACCAAAGAGTTTTCGACAGTGCGGTAGCGTGGCTTAGTAAAATAATATAAATAAGTTATTGTATACAGTCTACCATTATCATGGTTTTTAGTATTCTTTGGTGAGCTCACCCATAACATGTAGCTAAAATGAAAAATGTACCTAAGTGAAATTAGAGAAAAGATATGGCAATATGAATTTTCACTTGATGTTGAAAAACATCGGGTTTATCATATTCTGAAATCTCTCTCATCTTGACTATTATTTTAAAAGCATACAACATTTTTTGATTGTGTAACGTTTAGGCGAATGTTACACATTTTGTGTTGTTTTCACTGCTGAAATAGATCCGAATTTGCCAGTATATATGTAGAAAAATAATTTAAACTACAATATAAACCGTAAGGAATATATTGCAATTTATTTTTGTATGATTTTCCATTAATAGACTCATAATTATTCGCAAAAGAAAGTTTCATAAAGGTCATGTAAAATCTAAAATATATAGGAGTCGTGGGCGTTATCCAGTACACCTCAGCTCTATATAATTATCTATATTCACGGTATAAGGTCAAAAATTTATAGAATTTCTTATTTTACTCCACCACATATTGCCGATACAAAATATTACGCCGTTAATTTTTGGACGCCAATGTCACAGTATATATATATACAGTATTGTAACTCGGCCGTATCCTTGAAATAAATGCCTACAGCCGTGCGGTACGTAAACATGCGATAGGGCTGTCCACCTACAGCATTTTAATTAAATCTGCCTACTTTGAGTTTCTATCTATTTTTGTGATTGTAAATATTTTTTATTTTATTTAAACAAATAAAATACTTTGTGAATGGAATAGGAAGTGTTCAATAAAAATGCATGTTGTTTTTTGTAGGTAGATTTAATAAAAAAAACATGTTTATGTTAGATTTAAGACTTAATAACAAATCGGTCTTACAAACAAATCGGCATTTTCAGTCTGTGTACTATTTTCATTTCCTACCAACGGAGCAGTTTGGGTTTGTTTATCTTCTTTTAGAGAGTCTCCTGGATCAGTACTAGCTAAGCTTGGCAGCATCAACGATGGTAGGGCATTCTTTTTTAAAAGTTTTCTATTTGATGAATGTAATACATCCTCCAAATTAAAATGTTTTTCACAAACTTGGTAGGAACTAAAGTTAGGTTTGTTTTCCAAATCATCTCGCTGGATCAGTTGCAACCATTGAAGACGTCTGAAAAAAAAATACATGTGGCACTCTCGGAGACTGCCGCGGTAAAGCTATTGCATAACATTTTCTTTTTTTAATGAAAAAAATCTGCGTGGTGTCAGGTATTTTTCTTGATTCGGTCACCGCGCCGCGCCGCGCTCAGAGACCGCGATAAAAGCTATGCAATAGCTTAAAAATCCTTCTATAGAATAATCCAATCCTTAGAAACTCCAACACCTACCTACTCAACTAGAATGCAAGAAACAGCTGACGAGTAAGTAACTTTTTATCTCAGCTTATTATCGTCTCTATAAATTAGGTACCTACCTACAACTCGCAACAACTCAAAACAAAAATTCTTTGGTCACCAATTAATTAATTATTAAAAAAGCTGAACAGCTGACTACGAATGTTTTAAAATCACAATCCTCAAACATCAAAATATTATATATGAGTCTAGCTGTTGTTGTTAATTCCGAGAAAATAAAACCAGTTTTTAGTGGTATATGTTGTTATAGTAGCAGCAGAAACACTTTGTGAAAATTTCGAAAACTATCTAATGTCACACAGACGGTAAAACATTTTTCTAGTATTATTCATACACACAGATAATAAACAAATATTATTAATAATAAAATACCACGTCTTTACTTTGAATTATGCAAACTAACAAAACACACATGCACCGAAGTTTTAACACAAGCGTAAGTACGTAGGTACATTTATTTTTTTTTTTTGTTACCCAGGAAAAAATGCTTGATGCACTACCCGCCGGCTAGGGGACGGCACCGGCGGGGTGTGTGGGACTCACCAGCCTATTGCTGGTATACCCACTAAAAAAACCTGGGGTGTTCCCTCTCTCACCCAGTGGGGGAGGCCTGTTGGGAGTCTAAAAAGATTCATCCATAGCAGGCCCCCCCGAGTAGGTAGGTACCTACCGTATCCTATTTCACTCGGCTCAATAACTTTCCGTTACTCTATTCGCTTTATTTATTAATCCAAACACCTTTTTTTTCGTGAGGTAAAAGGAAATACTTATCCATTAAAAAGACACACATTATGTACCTACCTACTAGTAAGTAAAATTATTTTATAGTCTTACCTTTCAGAGTTACCAGGTAATTTAAAAAAACTTATGTCTGGATGCGTTATTGACGAATTCATACAACCAAAAACAGCACAATATTTCCTACTCGTCATATTAACTGATTTCTAGAGAAAAAATCGCGCGGTTATTGTTAAAAAAACAACACACCATCCGTTCGACACTGCGGTACAGCCGTGACTGTCTGCGCCCCGAGCGCACCCTGAGATCGAGGCGCGTAGGTATAGCTCGCGTTTCGTCCGTTTGTATGAAGTTGGAGTACTGTATTATAATAATTACCGTGCCAATGTCTTTTTGCGGTTTGGCAACATATAGTTCTGGTCAGTATCTTTACTTTGCTTAACATTTTATTACCCAAATATATCGCATTATAAAAAAAAACATTATTAACTGCTATATATACGGGCTGTATAACATTCGCGTAAACAATACTATTAAAAATCCTTTCTAAAGTATCGAACATGGAAGTCAATAATTACTTGCGCAAGCGATACTGTACTAACGAAGCAGCATAATTAAAATAGGCCCTTATCGAAGTATTATGAAAGCATCATAAGAAAAACGTTTTTCGAGGCATTAAAACTGTTTATTCTCAAACTAGTGCCCTACAAGTGCATTGAAGTAAGGTTTGTACAGCAAAAGCAAGTTGTTATCACGACGTCTGGTGTAAAGTTGAACCCAACGTGTTTCGCAGGTTCGACTTTACATACAAACATACAAGTCAAACCGGACTGCGGCACATACCAACATCGCAATGACGAAATATTGGTCATTTCACCTCGCAAGCTGACTTTTTTAAACACAGCAATCCGAAGCAATTAACTTTAAAGCTTTAAAAATTAATATTTATATGATTGTAATTAGGTAGGTACCGGTTTTTAAGTTATTATATTATGTATATATAAATATCGTAAAATTGTAACTGGTAATTTTTTATCGCTTAGTATTACGATTTCTATTTAATAATAAAATATTTCTATTAGGTATACATACATTGTAAGTATTTAAATGGAAGTATAAACATAGGGTAGGTTTATATAGAAAAGAATATGTGAACACAACAAAACAAAGCACTAAATAAACATTGATTGTCTATGGTTCTTTATCTTTTTAATAATTACAATATTCAACGATAAAAAGTATCAATTCGCTTTAAATTCGTAAATGCAAAATTATGGCGATAAAATATTTTTCTCGTTGCAAGCAGTTAATATTCACATCAAACCCACAATTGTATTGATTGACATAAAATATACACCTGTCGTGAGAAATCAATTTTATCACAAAAGAACATGGGTTATTGACCTTTTTTGTGCATCGTTAATATAGATAGCAATGTTGCCCAAACGCTTCATAAAATTAGTAATGACGTTACTGGACCAATCTATCGGAAAAGTTATTTATAAAAATAGACTTTATCCATAAAAAAACGTTAGTTAGTAACTGTTTATTCTATTTATTATATGTATGTAGTTTATCATATTTTCCAACCCAACATATGGAAAATCATAAATATTAACAAACTAATATTGAATGATAAAGTTGTTCTTTTTCCATGACGGGAATCAATTATTAAATAATATGTAACTTTCACGCGCTGCTAAGCTAAGTTGTTCTAACTCTTAATGAACATAAACAAAACATAAAGTTAGGATAACTTGGTTGTATTCAGAAAATTCTACTTATTAGTTTTTGAAGCGTTTATTATACAATGTAATAAGCATTTATTACAAATTAGGTAACACTCATTCAAAATACTCCTGCCCGACAATAACGGTTTGTATTTTCGGTGCAGCCAGGTTGAATTTCCGCGTCCTATGTAGCATACTCAAACCTTTTTCTATTAAATTGATTGTATTTTGAGAGTTCTTCTCAAGCGGATTAAAAACAATGAATAGGTATTTATTTTTTTATCAGATAGTGCTATGCATGTTATATTAGTAATAAAAGAAATGCATAGTAACATTGTATTGTGTGAAAAAAGAACGATGCACTTCATTGACGCCATTTTCAATTTACTTAATCACGCACACCCTGTTCAAACATCCTGATGAAACAAAAGATTGTTTCTGTTTCCCTGTCCACAGGATGTTCTAGTTTAGTATACACAGCGTGTTGTCGACAACAATGACCCATGTATTAATATGCGGTCAGCGTAGCTCTGTATACGTTCACGATTCATTGGGGGATGTGAACTTTATAAAAAACAGAATAATACCGTAGACTAGTCTATGGTATTATACATTTTTTCATAAAGTTTAATTATCTGTGTAAGGGAAGATTTTAATTATCTGTGTTCAAATATTGTTTCACGTTGGTTTTACGACAATGTTTTTTAAACAATGCAAAATAAAGTGTTTGAATATTAAAACTGTCACAAGGTTAGGAAAATATTAGGTTTATATTTAATAAGAGCGTAATGCTATGTATATTTTCAGTACAAAACGTCTTAAGACTTATACTTACAACGGTACTTAACTGTATACGTTAAGGTTTAGGATTCTTACAACGAAATATGCGTGTAATGTCCCTTGTGACCTCTTGGGGTATAACTTTTCCACTGCCAATAAAATATTTCTTAGACATTTTTATTATACATGTAACGTGGTATGCAAACCGCGGTATGACGCATTATATGAATAGAACAATGAAATGAAATCAGGCTAAAGGTAGTCATACAAATACCATATTGTTACAGAATATAATCAATTCTGAGAAATTCTAAAACGTAGTAAAATGCGCAGAACCATGACATTGGTGTCTATACAATTGCTTTTGGGTAGGTAAGCGTATACGCAACTCCGCGGGCGTAGTGTTACTGAGTTTACATTACAGGCAATTCAGTAGCATCGGATTCTAGTTTCTATTCTGTAAAATGAATAGCTCGACTTTTAATATCTGCGACCTAAAGTTAGTAAACGAAATGTAGTTGTAATGCTCTTCTTTCTAGTTCTACTAAGACGCATATGTGTAAGGATCATTAGCTTAATATTGTTAACTGCAGTAGGTACTTAAGCGCGTACTTCGTTAGTAAACTTGCTGCACAGAAAAATGCAACCTTTCTCCGTGTAAGCATGTGGGCTTAATAAACAGTTAGTTTTAAAATACCAGCACTGGTACGCATAATAGGTATCGTTGGCTATACAGTTAGGTCAAAAGCTATTTGTTATTGAAGAGGTCGCAGACAAACCGTGCCTAATCGCTGTCAAGATGCCGAAACAAAAGACGTTATGCTAATATAATTGTCTATGGTAAAACAGCTGATGTAATTTATAGATTGTCTGTCTAATCCGATAATAGAGGTAAAGCGTTTTGATCGTTAATTTGAATGATATTGAAATGCTGACTTTATTCTTAACATATACCAAGAATGATTTTAAGTACCAAAATAGTAAATTGTTGTGGCTATAAATACAAACAGTTACATGTAATTTACGAATTTATGGTTAGAAGCAGGGTAAGTTATTGATGTATGTATTTTCTTTCATTAAAATTTGCGGCAATTTTAGTATTCATTAAAATTAAACATGTCTTTGACGATTAAGATAAAAATTGCGTTGACTTTAATTACATAAACAAAGCAACAATTATAATTTACAACTTAACTAACATTAACAAACCTAACCACTTATAAATAAAACATGAAAAGTAACAAAATATGAGACTATAAATTTAATATAAAGAAAGGAAATGGCTGGTTCAGGCAGCGTCGTAAATTTCCTCAGCATCGTTATCGACCGGGAAAGTGCCCAGAAGACTGGCAGCATTGCCACGTTGAATGGCAATGCTGATTCTTTGAGCCAAGAAAAGTCCAGCCTTCTGGTCACGCGAAGCGTCGATTAGCCGCTTAGATGACAAAATAGTCAAAATATTTGGACTTTCTCTTTTAAGAAAGAATCAAAAGCTTCTTCAAAAACTGGGGACCCAAGCAGGTGAAGAGAATGTTTTCAACAATTTTGATATCTGGAGCCATTGTCTTTGACCAGATATAAGATAAGATAAGGTATAACTACGTTCGTCGTTTAATAGTTACTGGTATACAATAGCTTAGTGTACCATACTATACTTCAAAGGGTCAATAGCTGCCGTCATTGGTAATAAATCTACTTTAAACACGTATTCTTATCTAGTTGTTTAAAAAGGAAAGGTTTAAATGTTGTTATTTCATTCGCTTCTATCGGATACATGCACACCGTTTCAAACACACCTTCATTCTTCATTATTACTCGAGTACGACGACATGAATCGATTGTTCGTAAACAAGGCTGAATGGACGCGCGACGTTTGCTTTACTTAGAAGTATGTGATGTCTCATTGGTTATCTATGGTACGATACGGTACCTTACGCCTAATGATGTTTGTGAAAGTACCCACCTACGTTTAAGCGCGAAATGGTTTTATTATTACTTACAATACAAATATGCTTATAAACTTCTCACCCACAGGTTGTTTCTAAATAAAATATTGCGAAAGTAAGCTTCTGTCTCTGTTGTTATGACGGTGGCTACCTATTATAGTTTTTTATTTTCTCTGATGTATTTATAATTTGTAGACACTAGCAGCTTATATAATAGACAAGAACGATAAAGAGCATTGCATTATTATATAACGGTAAAATGTTTGGCCGTGACCTTCGAGTTTCATCACTAATAACGTTCTTAACATTATGAGCTTTAATAATGTGATAACAAGAATGATTTTCTTTTTCATTTGTTGTCTTTTCCAAATAAAGAATTAAAATTAATGTCACCGCGATCTCGTTTTTTTAATTAAGTATTTACTAAATATTCGTTTATAGAGGCTCAAGCTACTATGACACAATGCATAGATTTAAAACCTTTGATTATATTTATTGAGATAAGTTAGTCGGTATCTTGCTGATTTAAGGGAATTGTATCGTGAATACATAGCGGTTCTTTAGCTAATAAAAGAAGGAACATGTCAATTGGTAGTCACGAGAAATTCCTTTGTGTAACATGGCCTAGTATTAGCATGTATTGTGACGTAGCTTCATGGTAAAACATTATCTATGCTGTGTTTTCAAAACAAAGAGTTACCAAGGTCGCTTCTAGTTTATATATCTATAATTGAAACGTGGTTGTCAATTCTATTTATATTTTATTTACAAACAACCGAATATGCCGTCTTCTTTTACAAACGCCATTTCTGATATCATTAAAGATATGAAGTATGTTAACGAGTTCCCTGTATGATGAATTACATAATATGATGCATAACAATAGATTTTCTATTGTGTCTATCACGGAACAGCGAAAAGGTTTAAAATATTATAAATGCAATACAACGCCATTTTAATCTTGGAACCAATATACGTCTTTAAGATAAACACTCTCGCATTTAAGATAAACACACGCTTAGTAATTACCAACACTCCTTTCTCATTATACCTTTTTGTAATTTGCAGATTATCCAAAACAATGGCCTGCTCAGTCGATGCCCCCTCCCTCAAGGACCTCCCCAAGGTCGCCACAGACCTGAAGAGCCAGCTGGAGGGCTTCAATCAAAGCTGCCTGCGTGACGTCGACACTAACGAGAAGATTGTGTTGCCCTCAGCCGAAGGTACGTTCCAGAAGTAGTAGACCAGACTCGGTGATATCTTAAACAAGATGTCTCCCACAGGATTCATCTTTGTCACCAGACTCATAGTAGCTATCTATAAACTGCGTTTTTAAAGATATGTAATGAATGATTATAATTCAATTGTGGATTATACCAGTAGAACAGAATTTGAATAAAATTCGATTGTATGAGGTTTGTGCGCTGCATTCATTATTTTTCTCATACGAAGTTCCTTGTCGTGCACAAATTTATTCAAAACTCATTCTAATGTAATTTTGACTAGATTATATTCTGTATCGCAAGAGACTTTACAAGTTGTGATACAATTTTAGCAGTCAATGTACTCCATACTTTTTGTTCCGTGCGGATATTCTATCTGCAATGGTTACTAATTTATTACTACTGCGTCAAACTTGTAGTCAAGTAAAAAGCTTACTTACTATGCAGTGCAATATAAGTAACAAAGTAAAAATAGCAAGACGTAAAATCAGTTAAATGTTTTGGAAACTTTCCAGAAACTACGTTACCTAAAAGTTTGCTGTATCTCTGCGATGTTCAACGGAATATTAAATCATCTTGAAAAGTAGTAGATGGAAATTTGTTACGAAAATATAAAAGCCTTGTGACGTATTGTCTTCTTCATAATTTACATGGGTATAAGTAAAAATTTGATAGTTTATAGAACAGTCATATTGCTACGAGCACTTGAGCACGTAGTCCAGTCAACAACAGTGACATCTGACTGTTATATTAATTGTTATGTTATACTAGCAATATAGAAAATAGGCAACGGCCCATTTAATTAGTGGTTCCAGTAACCTTAAAATGATTGTACCCATGATTAACAACTTGCAATTGGTCTACTCTTTAAAAATGGCACCTGTGTGCTGCCAAAACAAAGCAATGATCACGAGAATTTTCTTTTGACTTCATAGCGAAGTGAGAAGTCTCAAGAAGCCTGGAAACCATATTCACCATGGCATTATAATAAGGCTAGTTTGCTGCGATATCCTGACTGCTAGTCTTATCAATCTATATATCTATCCGTTTGGCTTGTAGAGCTAAGAACAAAATTCTCAACTGTGGGTACGTGTTTAGTTTTAGAACGGACTCTGTCTCAGGTTTAGGAATAAACAGACTAGGAAGAGCTATGAAACATAAACAATATGCGGTCAACCTAACACATTAGTTGTATGAAGGAACAAAGGATGTATTAGAATTCCTCAACCATTGTATCATCGTCCTACTGATAATAATGGCGCCTTAATGTGATCCATAATCAGTCTCTTAAGTACCTAATTACGACTGATTATGTAATATATTATGGTATCGCGGCGGAGCTACTCGTCTGAGCAAAACATTGTGAGGGACTTATGTACAGATGTAATCTATTAGTAATGTTCTAGGTTTCTGTAATCCAACGATCCTTATATGATGAGTTAGGATTGGTGGTGGCTTTGACCAAGTCTTGACTGACAGATATGGCTTACCTAGTAACAGTACTCAGCTATGGGATGGTGTATAAATTTTTTTTGTGTAGTAGCTATAAATACGTACTTATGCTTATATATGCCCAGGGAGTTTGGTAGAAGTATGTATTAATTTCATATTTGATAGCATTGTGTTGTTTCAAACGTAAAAAGACGCAATAGGCTATTACTGACGAATGGCAAATTTTCAGACACCTTACTGCTATTGAGAGTTGTGGCCGTGTTCTCGGAATTATTTAACAGATTACCTATCCCTACCTACCTATACCTATACCTATCAATATTATTGAAAATTTATGAGTTATGATTTCAAAAATGTTTGTAATGAAATCTTAACAAAACATGCCAATAATATCTACTACCCAACTTGGACAATGAAACCGGTCCTCGTCATTAGTCGCAAACATAATCGTGGAGAATCGAGGCGGTCGGCTATATGCAAACACAAATGTATTTATGATTGAGTTACCTATGCATGACAGATTGAAACGGATGCAATTTAAATTCATGTTATTTAGTTATGTAGGCAGTCGACTTCAGAAATAGAGGACGAATTCATTGAAAGGCAATTTCGTTTATTTTCGGTCAGCTGTTCTAAACAAATCGTATAAAAATAATTGCCAATGTCAACAAATGGTTTCGAGAGATGACAAATTATTTTGGTTGGCGAATTAAATAAATAGATATTATATCTATGGTTGGACATTTTTTGTACCCATAATCTATTCAGTTGTGAAATACCGTCTGATGAATTGGTCTAATGCCAAGAAAGTCAGCTCAACTGATAGATTGAGAGATGGACTTTCTGGTCAGATGATGATTATTTAATGCATTTCACTGTGAGGAAATTTTCGATAGCGGGTAACAGTCGACGACAACATGCCTTATTTTTACCTGATCACTGAAAATATGCGTGTGATGCGACTCTGCCTAATCATTAATGGATATGTAGGCGTGATGTAGAGTTATAATATATAGCATTATATTTATTAACAGACTGTCTTTGTGTGAACTCCTTTATTTTATACCTTAAAATAGTCTACATAGTTCATAAAAATCAATATTGTAATTGAAATACATCCACCCTTACATGTGTAATTCAATTCATGGCAACACTGCTCCCCAAATACCCCGCTCTATTTATATACTTATAAAGGGGATTGAGGGACCGAAGTATCGCACGCACTCAACCCTTGTTTATTTGGCGAGTGCAAGTAGTTATCAATTATTATAAAAATACCAATTTATCTCTTTGTTTTGCCAGCAAATAAGATATATAAACAAACACCTGCACATTTGAAGTCGTATTTGAAATGAACCCAAACACGTGTTTACTTTTTTTAATAAGCTTATTGCAGTCATTGTTATTATTATGTTAGGCGTTGAAATAAAATCAAGTACCTACTTTATACGACAATGCCTTACTTATATTCTTGAGTCACTTTTATGCAGTTTATCCCAAAATAATATGAGTTTCCTGTAGGATATAGTTTCCTTGAACGTATGTATGTATAAATGTTACCGATAAAATTAAATCAATGTGGCGCATAAAAAATCACGTACATGTTACAATAAACGACTACGCGTAGGTCAACAGGATAATGTTTTTCTATTTATGTCCAATCTAGAAACTAGTAACAAAGCAGAGAATGTTATCAAAGTACCTACTTATTGACACATCGATTAGTCGACTTCAAAACAAAGAGTCAATGACTCATACCGATAACGAAATAACAAGGAAAATTTCGATTTCATAACAGACGTAGCGCAAGAAAAGCAACACAACGCGCTACTACAAGGCGTTGAACAATTTCAGACATCCTCCCTCAGGAAAACGGAGACGGTGGAAAAAATCGTACTACCGAACGCACTAGGTATATCACTGTGGGTGGAATGACGCGCCACTAATAAATAATACAGCGAGTCACAACGCCTGTGAGACGTGGCTGCTTTGCTCATCGCATTCCTTCTAATTTTAACTGGGGAACTAAACAATGGGGGAGCTAATAAGTTTTTATGAGTCGTTGCAGTTTCTATCTAACTGTTTTCTACTAAAATAATAACGATGCATGTTTTTTCTAGAC
The DNA here is from genome assembly GCA_963675205.1 of Catocala nupta. NCBI lineage: Eukaryota > Metazoa > Arthropoda > Insecta > Lepidoptera > Erebidae > Catocala > Catocala nupta. Next base: position 29,091,541 of record OY776093.1, read on the forward strand.
GTTGTGAGAGTGCGCCTGTCAAATTCAAATTTCGAATTGTATTGACATTTTGTCTATGATTTCCAGATGTTGCCGCTGAGAAAACTCAAAAGTCCCTGTTCGACGGTATTGAAAAGTTTGATGCTACTAGGTTGAAGCACACAGAAACCCAGGAAAAGAACCCACTTCCTGACAAAGATGGTATGAACTTAACGATTTTATTTCGCACCTGAACTTGCATGTATATGTGCAAAACAAGCAATAAAGTTTATAATATACAAAGACTGATTCTAATTTACTGCATAACACTGCGCTTACAAGCGATACATATCACGATATACATATACTTATTTTAAATAATTTTATGCAGTTTTAATTACTGATTTGCTTATCTTTGTGTCTATGACCATATAAAGACTTGACACGCTTCTTATTCCAAGCACTAGGTATTGCGTCGGAGTCAACTACATATACAGTCAACTGCATGTAAATGTTGCCATATTTGGACGAGTGTATTAGGTAGGATTGTGCGAGATTTAACCGAATGCTTATTTTATTTATTTATTATGTTTTGCCTTGCACGTATTTGCTTTGCATCAGTTGTGGCGGCAGAGAAGCAGCACCAGAATCTATTGGACGGCGTTGAGCACTTCGACAAGACTCAGATGAAGCACACGACAACCGAAGAAAAGAACCCCTTACCGCCTATTGAAGGTTTTTGTTTTCCCGCTTTATACTTTTTACGCAGGGCTAACTTTATTTGCAAAAATGCCAGCACCCGCTGCTTACTTAATGCTGTATATTAAATGAAATGCTTACGAGTACAAGCTTTGAATAAGCGTCTGGGTTCGAATCCCCGAGTGATGTATGGTGTAAAAGGTTTAAAACTGGATCCATTAGTCCATCAAAGGACGATTGGTTTACCTCTTGAATAGAGTAGGGGCTAATAATGTTAATAGGCAGAGGGTGTCATGTATATCTTTTTGACCCTAAGAGCGCTCACCCTGTAATTAGCAAAGGTAGGTTCTCAATAAACTACAGGCAGCACTGTTGTGTGTATTTTGATATACGTTGTTCAATTCGAATCACATTTAAATACATGATTTGTTAAATACCACACCATTGTAGTGAATTAAATATTTACTGTGATGTGCTGCTACCATTCTTCTCGATGGTATAATCTGATCATCACAGCTTGAACTTAGGAATTGTAATATAATCATAGCGTTTATTAGTAATACATACATCGATTTTAGTTTCTTACTCTTACATTAAATTTTATTAAACATTTATATTCTAATAATAATATTCTAATTTAATTTAATTAATATTCTAGGAGAAATCTGATCTATGATTTAGGGTATATATAATTTATTTCTTTTAACTTATAAAACGCTGAAGTTTTTATTTATCCCCAACTAAAGTAAAAAATAAAATGTAATATTCGTGAGTGTACATTTACAGTTTAATACTTATGAGACACAGATGTATGTATTATCCTTGAAATTATATTAGAAACTAATGAATTTATAAAATCCCACAGCTATCGAAGCCGAGAAGGAAAAGAACAAGTTCTTGAACGGCATCGAGAACTTCGACCCTACCAAGCTGAAGCACACTGAGACTTGCGAAAAGAACCCTCTTCCCACCAAGGACATCATTGAACAGGAGAAGACAGCTTGAAAAGCCTTGCAATAACCACCAGCAACTATATCTCGCTAGTATCGCTCGTATTTTAACTCGATGTAAGTTAGGCCCGTTTGCGCTGTCCGTTTTAAACGAAAACCTCATTATAACGCCAGTAAGATCGGAACTAGACTTAGAATGGACTTTGTAAACTGGTCCTTATCATTAGTTATAGGAACCAAATTTTCTATGTCACTTTTTAACGGTATATGTATATTTAATAAGTGTATTTTACGAGCATTTTATAATTTAATTTATAATGAAGGAATAATTAAGTATGAATGTCCAGTACTGATTTTTATTTAAGTCGGGAACACACTGCACTCCAAATAAAATGCTATTGTTTTTATCCTATATTCCTCTGTGCTTGTGTTGTTCTCCTTTAGTTGAGATATTTTTAAGTGCTTATGAGAATTACGCGTCGCCTCACGTGGGATGCTCTGGTCAATAAATTAGGAGTGTAGTTACCAATCTCATTTGGATCTAAATTTTATTTCTTTAACTTTATTTCTGCGTTGATATATTCATTTTCATTGTATTGTATTAACTTAGAAATATGTTAAGAATCATCGAATGTAGTACTGTAACATTACTTGCTCAACCATATATGGTATAGGTACCTACTCGGTCTAAAACTAAATTAAAAGCAATAGTTTGTTTAACTGATCATGTCTGTGAACAATTATAATTTTTATATTGTCATATACAATCAATAATCAAACATTTTTCCATTTTTATAATAATGCTGTCGATGCCAATAAACCATTTTTACCGGAATTTTGTATGTTTTACAGACGGTGCTTTTTTATAAATATAGAACAAAAAAATATTTGCTATTTTATTTTCAATCCCATAATTTCACCCTTCGTCCTTCCACTGACATTGGTTGTTACAAATTTAAATAAATAAACTACCACAAGACAGCAAGACAATATTGGCAGAAACTGGCAACTCTGGCAAAACTTCCGAATTGTGCGTAAGTTGTAAAGGTAGGTTTATAACGTAGGTACCTATTTGTATTTGTATACATATTACGCTAGCTATGGTTTTAAAGGTATCGGGGCGAACCTGTTGCCGTCTACCGGGCACAGTTCCAGACTCCGTGATAAAACTGCAATTTCTTGCCAGAAATATCAAATAATTATCTACTGCTAGACCCGACAATCAAACTCGAAATCTCTTGTGGAGCTGAATCAAAGATGTATACGTTACTGGTATTTATCACCAAATTGCGTTGGCGGAACGAGCTTTGCTGACAGTGACTGTCGACTGCCTGTACCGATAGTTGCGATCTTCATTTCACGCACTCAGCATATTTACTGAGTCCCTACACATTCAATAAGGATGCGCCTTTAGAGCAGTCATAAAAAAGTAGAAGAATAAATCTAATAATCCTGACGCTTCGATCAAGTGTAGGCATTTTTTTCTAAATACGAGGGAGCCAATCCACTGCTTGTCTATTAGTGTGCGTTACGTGAGCAGAATAATATGTCCTATTCTATGAGTATAACGAATAATTATTATTAGTAATATATCTTGTGTGTATCCAGTGCTTTCTGACCTTATCTTATTTGAAATAGTATATACAAAAAACGGATTCGTTTCAAATCATTAGGTAAGTACCTACGCAAAGTATTGTCTATTACGGTTATTGTTTTCTGCTTTCTAATTAGTCGATCATTTAAATTTTAAACGTCAGCGTGCGCTAAATTTCTCGTAAAACTAAGCAATGACATGCACACGCAAATGTCAGCCAATAGCTGCCTATAATGATTGGTATACGTATATTAAGCTAATAGAATAGTGTTATTATATAACTATTATTTTAAAGACTACATAGCCAAAGCATAGCTTTTAAATGTACTTATTGATGTAAAATGTAGTGACAGCATTCACAGTTCACGTTAATTTAGACCTTGTCGTGTACAAATATTCTGTGCGCAAACATACATATTTCTAATTCTAAACACATTATTTTACACATAACCCATAAGAAATAGAGCAGAACCATAAGAACATAGAAATAAAGCAGATACGATAGACTAGCGGTCGTCTAGTGGTCGAAATTCGACCATAATTGATTTAAATTTTAAGTTTGATAGTTATTAAGGTTTTATGATCTAGAACTATGCCCTTAAAATCATATTTCATTTAGATTTCGCCAAGGCTATACAGGGTAATTTATCTATCTTTTTCAAACAAATTATTAATAAAATTAAATGGACCGTGTTGTGCAGAAATGATCCAATCCACTAAAATATAAATAAAAGTTATGCTGGTTTGAAACGGTTCACTTTTCTTGTGACTGTTATCCTACTACATCATGTTATGCATATCGATTTATAAAGAATTGAATATAGATTTTGGCATTACTTGATGTTTATTAAAAATACCTTCATACTTAAAGATAAATTAAAAAAGGACCCCTGGATCATTTCTGCACAACATGATCCAAATACTATAAGTAAAATAATATCATTCTAATCCACCCAAAGGTTGCCTGTAAGATATTGCTGATATAATATGTAATTAATTGATATATGTACCCATAGTTACGAGGAATAGTAGGTACCTACTACATCGGCCGAACAATGCCGAAAATACTACGAACGCGATTTGACTGCGTGTGTCAAATGCATGGTTGTGTACGTGTAGTATTTTTTCATTAATTTAATGTATTTCTAATGCATATTTTTTATAAATATTAGGATTCACCACTCCTTCTCCATATAAACTTTAACTGTGCTAAATTTCATACTCCCCCGTTCGTGCAATTTTCGTAAAAAGGGCACAAAGTTTTTGCTTCACATACTAATATACATATAGATTACAACTTTAAATACAGTTTAATAACCGCAATGGGTAACATTCGAGTTCGAAGTTGGACACAATTAATGTAAGTTCTAAAAATTTGGACATCGTTAATTAATTTTGGTCTCTCTTGACTGGTAGCGCAGTCGCGCATATTCTGATACGAGGCTAAATAGGCTGCAAATTCGATTTAACAATGTTAAAGTTAGATATTAAGTGATAATTTTATAATTGGATGTCTAGCACAGCCTCATCACATAAATATTGCGCCGCTCAGGGCTTACATTACTAAGTAAAACTGAAAATAAAGGTAAGACAGCTTACTATAGACATAAAATGCATTAATTCTTTCAGTCTTGGCGGTTAGTGTCATTAACTTGTGTCGTTAAAAATTGTCTATCCGAGATTTTTATTAAAATCCATGCCATCTACAATCGGTTGAATTGACATGATGCGATCGATTTGCGGTGTATTGAATGAATGACAGTTTATTTGCATTGAATTGAATATTGCGATAACGTGCTTTTAGTCGCGTGTTGGATAAAATAATCTGTACGAATCCGAACGGGTAAGTAAGCCTTTTCTTCATTGTTTTTTACTCAATGTATTCTCATATATCTATTTTATTCGTGTTCACATAAAATTACTATTTCCTTTGTGTTTTCGATGTGTATTCCTAACGAAAATATAGTGGTTAGTAAACTAAACACCGTAACTGTTGTGGGATTAAGGCCATAATCTACATGAAACTTATTCATGTAACTTTAAGTGTCTTTTTCGTATTTGTTACAGTATGTCACGCCAGCTGAGAAACAGAGAAATCGCAGAATACTTGTTGGAAGACATTCCTTCAGGTAGCGAGAGTATTTGTAGCGATGAAGATGCAGAAGATCAGCCAAATCCGCTAGTATTAGGCGATTTGATTGGAGAAGTTCAATTAACCGATTATGACAACTTTGATTCCGATGACGACATCTTTTTGTCTAGCTTAGAATGCCGGAATCCTGATTCTACAGCGTCCAATGCCGTAAATTCAATCAGACCTAGCCTAGACTATAATAGCTCCTAAATGGAAAAAGAATTATAGGATGGACATACACGGTGAGTTTTTTGAAAATGGGGGATTAACCAATCAAATTCTTAGCATGGAGAATGTTACACCTGTTTTACTATTTCGACTTTTTGGACAGAGCATTTACAAGTCATTCTATGTTTTCAAACTAACCTTTACGCTACTCAACCCGGAAAGCCTTATACACCCACTTCTTTGAACTTGGTAATGGGTACAAAAAAATTGCCGAGCTACAGAGATTACTGGTTTTCAGCACCTGATTTGCATGAAAGCTATGTTTCTAAGTTCATGAGGTACAATAGATTCAGTTGTCTTTTGAATTACTTGCACGTAAATGACAATAGTGTAATGCCCAACAGAAACTGTCCAGATTTTGACAAACTTTATAAAATTAGGTCTCTACTCGACATTGTGCGAAATAATTTTCAGAGACACTACAAGCCATCAGAAAGAGTTGAGATTGATGAAAGCATGATTAAATTCAAAGGCAGGAACTGTTTGAAACAATATATGCCCAAAAAACCGACTTAACGAGGGTATAAGGTTTGGATGAACTGTGCACAGTCGGGTTATTGCCTAGATTTTGATTTTTACACAGGCAAACAGTGTACTAACGTTGAAATTGACTTGTGGTAAAGTTGTTAGGAATTTTTGTAATCATAAAGTCTATTTTGACAATTATTTCAATAGTTAACCTTTTCAAGTAAAATTACGAGAGGACAACATTTTCGCCTGTGGAACGGTAAATTCAAACAGAAAGTTCTTGCCAACGTTAAAAGAAGACAAGCATTTACAAAGAGGCGAACATGATTACCGGATTAGTGACACAAAAGTAAGTATGCTGAAATGGAAAGACAAGAGATCAGTATTTATTTTTCCAACTATCATGATCCTAATAATGTCGGGAAAGTTAACCGCAGAGAGCGTGATGGTAACAGTGTTGAAGTGTCTTGTCCAGAAGCCGTGAAAGACTATAACGCGAATATGAATTTTGTCGACAAATTCGATTAACTAAATGAAGTTATGCTATTGACATAAAATACCACAAGTGGTGCCACAGGATTTTTTTTTATTTCCTTTACTGTTCTTTTGTCAATGCCTTTTTAATTTATAAAGAACTGCACTCGTTCTCACGCCCGGACCTAAGCACATTGACTCAGAATTCAGACGTAGCTTATACTAGTGTCTACTGGCGCCAGCATACGTCAGAGACAAACAAAGACCCGTGTCAGTAGTTCCGTGGTCTCTTCTCCAGGACCAGCATTTATAAAACGTCACAAGACTACAGTCTCTCAGGAAATTCGTCTAGAATCGTCGTCAACCTGAGAGAATACTTCGAGATGCTGAATATGTAGGACTAAAATATCTCCAGTGCGTACTATGTGGCAGTGCAATACATGTAAAGTGCCTCTTTGCCAAAGGGAAAATATGTTTTTCAGATTTGCAATAAAAGTAATTTTTAGGTTAGTTTTGCCTCTAAGACAGTTCATATATATATATATATATGAACTGTATATATATATAAGTTATAATAATAAATAATATACATAATTCATCATAATTTTGTTTGTATCAATAGTCATGGTGGTTAGTGTCACTAACCAACTTATTCCTCGAAAGCCTTATTACCTAGATTTTTATTTCCTGCTTTCTGTGGTATTTTTGTTGTACCTAAATGGTGCTAAAACTAAAATACAAATGTTCAAAATATTCTTAATGTAAAAGCGTGACTGAAAGAGTTTAAAAATATAGTGGGCTTATCATTTAATAAATCGACAATTCCAATTAACGGGTAGAAGAAGAGGGTCTGGAATAGAACACCAATATCGCGGATAATGCAGTGAATGAGACATCAATAACTTGATCGGATGAGGTATTAAATCTTTATTCAAATATTGTGTTTACTGCACATTGGTTAAGTATAGTAGCAGTAAGTATTGTATACAAGAGATATATGCAAGAGTTATTTATAACAAGCGCCAGTCTATAGCTTTTGTCGTTTACCGCTTCCTGTTTGGAAAACAGACATAAGGCTTTGTATATACATAATGTAAGTACACTATACTGCAGAACCGATAATATTTGGCTTCAATAACTAAAAAACATCATTTGCAAAAAAATATCTTCATTCATATTCTAAATGGTATCAATAAAGTTATTAAACGAATGATTGGTTATTTATATATAATATCCTCGTATATGTAAACGAGACAAGCCCCAGCCAATAAATTGAAAATCAATAAAGGTAGACAGACCTCCTTTTTAATTATTTTTTACAAATCTAGGGTTTCCTTCCTAGTCTATGATATTCTCTATGGTGCGCTTGTTGCGTTTCATTATAATGCACTATAAAATTAATATATCCAGCAATGATGCACTCAGAGTGAAATAGCAAAACATTGATGACCACCGGGATAGAAAGAGATAGAACATCGACCGGGAACATGCTTCTAGTATGGTAACATTTTTGCAAAATGCCGTCTTGTAAATTTTGATTTGCTTCCCGCCGGCTCTTGACGGTTTGCTTTTGGCACGTGCAATTTTCATTAGATTTTCGTAAAATACAATTTCGCACTTACATATACAGTTCAACACTGATGCTGACAGTTTGGATATATTATTTCGGTGAGTGTTTTTATTATATTTTAGCGTCATACGTACGATTTAATGTTTGCACGTGTTGTATATCGTAGACAGCAAAACAACCATTTGCATTCGCCAGACGATATAGCTACGATATGGTTTTTTGGAGACCCTAACCGTGTTATAACTTTGTTTTGTTTATAAATGTGTAAAAAATGCGTGAGTTTATTACAAAATTGTGGCGGATTTGATGATCGGAGCGACAGCGTCATTTGTTTTTGTTTACCTGCAGATCGTTAGCAATGTCGCCTTCCCCGATCCGTTGTCGCGGGCCGTGGAAGATACACAAGCGTTCCTCGGAGCCGGACAGGTGGCTGGACGAAATGGGATTTTTTCGTAAACATACAGCTAGGGATTCTAGCTGCCTGTTCCGCGCCGTTTCTGAGAACATCTATAATACTCAGCGATATTTTTATAGAGTCCGACTGGACTGCGTTCAATTTATGGCATCAAAGAAGCACCTCTTCGAAGTGGTAGGATTATCAAAATTTTTGTAAATTTTATATTTACATCAGAGTAAAATGTTAATCAAAATCCTTTTGTTTTGTAGTCATTGACTTGTCCATTTGAAAATTATCTCAAAGAGATGTCAAACCCTTCTGAATGGGGTGGTCTTATTGAAATAACGGCTATGAGCCATCTGTATAGGTAAGAAAATTTGTTATGAAATTATGACTACCCACTGTTTATTTTATCTAACATTCTATTATTTATAATGTGCCTAATACAAGTTTGGTTGAATATATTGTCAGTTTTATCTTTTAGAGTAACATTTATTGTTACTAATGCATTATTTAGTAATTCTGTGCATAGAGCTGTTTCTTAATTTTGAATATAATTGCTTCAAAACTAGATTACTAATTACTCGTTAACTTTATTCTGATTACTCATTGATTATGTGCATTGCTTATCGAATTATCAACTCACAATTAAAATCCTTGAGCTTGTTTTAGGCATAAGTGCATAACAACTAAAAAATTTAACACATTCAAAAACTTGCAGACGTGACTTTGTAATATTTGAAGCTAACAAGGGCCCGCAGACTAAAATTTGCAATGGTTACGGAGACCCTATATACCTGTTTTATTCACCTGACACTAAGCACTTTGATGTGGTATACACTAAAGATTTCATTAACACTTCATCTTATTGCCAATGTAAGTTGACTAAAATATGTTGAATACTATTTCTCTACAGCTAATATTATCATTGTTAATTATGGTCAATGCAATGTATTTTTATATTTATCTGTCTCTTCTTGTCTTGTTTGTTGTTTACAAAGAGTTCTTATCATACATCAGTTGTGCGAATTAATAGTTAAAGTTATTAGGGTCTCTATACCATTTACCAGTCAATCTGGACTGAATTTATTTATTTTACATTAATTAAATACTTTACAGAAACATTGCAACACTAATCAAAAATACAATACAAATATACCATTTTCTAATAGGAATTTAAACATGTCTTCTTTTCGTCTGCAAACATGTCACATCATCACATTTACAGCAAACGATTTATTTATCTTGCAGCAATCATTAGCAAGAATAAATATATATTATAGTATGTACTTGCAATATTTATTATAATAATGCAATAAAACTTTAAAAAAATTATAAATCTGAAAACAAATTCCTTATAATTCATATTGATAATAATGATATGATGAATCCAATACAAAAGGGACTGAGACTATTTAATACATATAATTATGAATAAGATAATAACATTGAAAATGAATTATATCTAGAATTATTATTGTTTATGTTAATTGCATGTTTAGTACAATTAATTGAATAAAATAATTATCACCAATTTATTATTAATTGGCCAAACTGTCATAATCATTTTATATAGTCATTGTTGTGTTTCAATATTCTTACATATTTTCTTTAGCATTAAAATTTTACAGTACTTGTTGCTTGATTCTGGAAGGAGTGGGCAGTCTATGGATAACCACTTATGATCCAAGAAGCTTGCTTCTTACAATCTTATTACATACCTTATGCATTATAATACATTTTAGCAAAAGTAGAAAGGTAAAAACAATTTAACCTCACATTTTGTAACAGCCATACAACAAACACAACTGACCATTCTATTTGTGCACTTTGCCATTGAATTATATTTAAATTTAACACTCTTTTTATTAAAATTACTACCACCTCTAATGCCTTATGTTACATGATTTAAATAACTGAATACCAAATAACATAAATGTCATATTTACAATTTTAGCATATCCTTTTTAAGAACTCTTTCTAAACTTTAAACGTTGGGGAACTAGTCTTGAAACAATACATCTCTGTGGTGAACATTGCAAGCTTTCCTTTGATTGATTGTTTGCAATGTTTGATTTCTAATGACCCTTTAAACTTCTCTGCCATCCATGCTGTCATATTTGTTATTTTCACTGGTATTTTCGGTTCCACTCTATGATTATCCTTAGCCAAATAAATAAATAAGTATCTATTGGACAGAGATATACAAAATATTGTCTATAAGCCTTAAATAATATATATTAAATTATATAAATTTATTCTTTACATGACTGCACAGGGACGGAGTCAGATGGTATTGATAAATTAGTTATAATAATTAAGCCATTGACCAAATTATAAAAGTTGTCAACCTATGTTTAGCTTTAGCTGTTAAATATCATGCAATGCAAATAAGGTGTAACTGAAATATCACAAAAATTACAAACTATTTCCTTATTAAGAATTTAAAAACAGTGTTTTGTTTTTGGGTCGCAGTAATAAGTGGTTTTACTTGTTTATTACATCAAAGTCATATAGGTACCTATCATGCAAAGTATTTCATCAACTATTTGAGTATTTTCTTGACCACTCCTTGAAACTGATTACATTACTAGCCATCTGTTAGTCATTTATGCCTGTTTTCACATCTTTCACCAATAATAATATGTTTGATAAAAGTTTAATGTACCTATAGGCCAATGTTGCCATATCTAGATATAATGAAAAAATCATTGTCTGAAATCCAGGGTAAACCAACAGAAAAACTAAATAGTCATGTGTTATTTCAGTTACACTATACAAAAATATATATTTATAAAATTTGTTTTTAAAATATATACCTATACCGTAACTATAACTCAACATTATATTTATAGCTTTAGTATACGAAATACTTTACGATGGTGTATACCAGCTCAAAGACCTGTCATACGCTGTGGATAAGATGCTCCATGACAAAGTACCCACAAACCATATAGAATACTTCATGTCTGAGAACGTAGAACGTCGCAAGAAACAGAAAGAGAGAGCTAAGATATTCATTGAAGCTGCTGATGATGATAAGGATAGGAATAATAATGCTTTGGCACTAAAATGCAAGCATCATACCGAGGATTTGGAGAGGGCAAGCTTGCTTAAAGAGTCTCTCAGCATTTTTGTGTTCAATCGAAGTCTGATTCAGTTAGAGAATGTCTGCATGAACTGCTTGAATGTGAACAGTGCTAAGGACTTGCTTGACAACGGAATCACTCCGTTTCCTTACAAGGTGGCCAAAGCTTTGGACCCTGATATCTACAGGAATATAGAATTTGACGTGTGGAGTGAATTGAGACGAGGTATATTGAAGTTATGACATTTTGGCATTGGTTTTAGGACTAGCATAGGAGGGAAACCCTTAACAAACTAGTCTTTATTAATCAATTATTGGTCAATTTTATGCTATGCGTTATTTCTCAATTTACTAAATAAAGCGTTATTTCTAGAAAATTCCTTAGGCGATTCTTTTTGCCAGTTTTCATCAGTCGAGTCAAGGTCGTGTGAAGCGGTCTCGAAGACGTTTGTTTCGGCGTTTCGGTATCCTGTTTTGGTCTTGATAGAGATTTTCCATTATACTTACGTCTTACGTAATGGTATTACAGAAATGCGTTACGGCGCTAGATATTCGGATGGAATGACGCTCCAAGTCGGCGTAAAATGCTTGTGTAAGCTACAACCAGAGCAAACAGTTCCCTACCACTGCCATATCCAGGAAATGAGGCCTGAAGGAGGCCCGTGCCTCGTCTTCATTGAGGAGTTGGGAGAGAAACGCATCGTGAACTATGAGCAGTTGGAACCGCTCCCTCTCGAAGAGATAAGGCCCTGGGCGCCGCCATATCGATACTCCCGAGCTCACTCACAGTTTCTGACTCTAAGCCAAATGTTGCAGCAAATAGGTGTGATTTCACATTTCTTAATAAAGTTTATTTTAACCAATTCGGAATGCATTAACGATTTACTCTGCTTATGCTATAGATTCTAGTCTCTAGTTCGATTTATACACCTTAGATCCTGTCATACTTACTCGATTTTCCACGACCAGGCAATATCACGAGGAAACAAGGCCTGAATAAGGCAAAGAAATCGCGGGGGGCTACTGAAGAAAAGACTCCTGAAAAAGTGCTCAAACCAAAAGTATCTTGGACGGAGGAGACCGATCTGTCGTATCAGAACAACGATTACACTTACCAACACATGGACTATCTTAATTTTGAACCGATGCCTGTTAGTTGTGTAGCAATAGACTAATAGTCCCCATAGATAAATATAGGTTTTGGGTGTATTTTTAAGCATATCACTTGTTTATGATTCGAAAGTACATACTCGGTTTTATTATCCGGGGATTTCTCCCAAAGACGGTAGAACTAACGATTCTTTTTGCGAATTTCGAGTACTTAGATAATTTTATCGTTAGTGGTGATTATCAACTGGTTCGTAATTGATAATATTAACTTATAACGATAAAAATCAATAATTATTACAGTCTTAGCTCTACATGTGAAAGCTGTATCTCTCGTATTTTGTAATTATTTTCACGGGTGCTCGTAATAATGGTAATTATTTTTAATATTGAAATAGCTGTAATAGCAATTATTTTAATAGTTAATACTGTGCACAATAAAAGATTTATTATGTGTGCTCCGACATTTTTCGCCAATAAAGGTAATAAGGGCAAAATCCCGCGAAAACGGAATGGATTTTCTTAGTTTTAATATAATATAGGGCAAAATGCAGTCTTATCTATGATTGCATATACATGTTTTTATTTAATAATTTCTACGTTTTATAAGTAGGTGATACTCTCTACTCTAATGTCCTATTTCATAAGTAAATCACATTTTTGTTCAATAATCTCGAAAATAAAGCTCCTTTTGTTCGTCGTGCGACCTATTTATTTAAGTGAGGTGCTTACAAACATGCCCAATGTGTACCATATCGTAGCTATTCTAGAGGTAATGTTATAGTAATGCGTAGTGTGTGTCGATATAGTTGTGTAGTGTTTAGTTTATGTTGTGTATAGCCTTTGTGTTTAGTTGGTGGAGTTTGTGGTTTGTGTCGCTGGCAGGAAAGAATAACAGATTATTATTACCGTCTATAGATGGTATGCCCAAGTTTTTGGCATTCAATATATTCATATATTAAACTTATAATTGTAGTGAGTTATTTCGTTTACTGATGGTTCTTTGTCTTATAGTACAGGTCAAAATAGTACAAAAAAAAAAAAATTGCTAAACTAAATTCTTAACAAAACGTGTTTCTTTTTTGGCTGACGAGTTGTAAATCTCTCCAATCTGGCTAAGATTGTTTATAGATATAGACACATGTTTCACAATATTAGTATTTCGTATATTCAATGGAGTCCTGTACGACAAGGCATATAACTAATTGATCTACCTTAAAATTTGCAAGAACACAACCACGCAAATTTTTAACATATAAATTTATTCAAACCTGTCAGCAAGCAGTCCCATTGTTAGAAATAGTTGCCCGTCCTTCACGGCTTTACCTGACAACTGTATTCCATTGTTAGGTTGAAGTTGAAGCACTGCCCCTGATGGTGGACTGCCGGCCGGGCGCGGGCGCTCCGCCCCACGAGCTCGCGCACTCACAGCCCAACGGTGGAGCACCCAACGATAACCACCACAACCAGGTATGTTGACTTTAAAGCTTTAGAGCTACTTTTTGATCGTTGCACTTTTTGGCCTACGGACCTCATGGTCCGTCCAGGGGATTCCCCTGCTTGAACTCACTAGGGAATTTATTTGGATTTTGCATCCATTTCAATCCCTGCCGAGGATGATCTCCGGGGGGATTCATTTGGATCCCTCCGTCCGCTAGGATTGTTAATGTAAAACTTTTTAAATAAGGCAAGCTTAATATAAGACTTTTAACAGTAAATGAATTGAAACCCGTATTGTGTACTCTTAGTCCTTTATTTACTTTTAAGTCGTGGACGAGCTCACCAAAGCACATCGAATACATACAATTGATAGATCGAATATAATAAACTATTATTCGAACCGTGTGTTTTAGAAAGGAAGCGGACTTTTTGAGTTATTTACTTAAGTATTTCTTGGAGTCCTACAAAGGTGTCAGAAAACATGATTAACATTTTGACGGCCCCTGATGTGCTCACAGTTTTGATCTCTGGGTCGGCAAAACGTTATCATGCTTTCCTGTTTAGAAATTCGTCCACAGAACGGAGTCTGATGTAAACAAGAATACATATTTGTTATTCAAATAGCTAGTAATCTTTAGCAAAAATTATAGACTCCTGGGCAAAGATATTTTATTTTCAGGCGGTCTATATTAATTAAGGGTCTTGAATAAGTTCTTAAAGATATCGTCTCTTCGTCGGAATAAGGCCAAGAAGTAAAATCTAGGTCAATCGTATTACAGTATATCGGTCTGTCCGTCCTTGCGTGTACATCATCAAATATTTATCGATTATGGATTGTATTCGCGATGTTGACTGCTGGTAATTACGGCTCGGGAAGCAACTGGTACTTACCAGTTGTTGCATAAACCTCGTCAGTTCCGGTAACGGCTTTTTGATCGCGTGTGAATTTTCGTGAAAATTATTGCGCAATTTTTTTCTTATTTGTCGTAAGTGCGTCTCCTCTTCAATTAGGGGCACATCAAAACATTTTTAGAAAGCCAATATTCTGTATTTCTCTTACAGAATATAACTTTCTGACACCTACTGCGTTACTAGATTGTGATGTCACAAGGCAGGCAGTTGTCTTTGTCGATACAAAGCCATAATTTAATCACCTATTTCGATTGTTTGACTTACCAAATACAGTTGACAGAAGTTCGTTAAGTTCTTACATCTGATTGACCAAATAATAAATTAACTAATATTGGCATTAGATCAAGAGAACACAGTTGGCCATAACTATTTATTTATGTTAAAAGGGTGCTAACCTGTTTTAGTATTTACAGTCTCTTCTTGTGAATTTATCGTCAAAAATATAACAATTCATCAAAAAAGAATTGTACAGTTTCACGTTAACCAATAAATGACGATTCTTTTGTTTTCGTTTATGTAATTTCCTTTTACTCACTTATAATTAGTTCTTTTCTACTTTTAAGTATTTTGTGATGCCACTGATGAGTATCACGTGAGTAGCCGAGTGTTATACTCTGTAAATGTTTTGTGTACCTAGCATTGGATTTACATTCTGCAAAACATTTTGTTAGCATTAATTGTAAGTTCACGTAAATAATGTGAAATCTGTTGGCAAACAATTTATTAAATAAATAAAAGTCAAAATTACTAATCAACTATGACACAATTTTTTTTCTTGCTGCAATCAATCCAGCTTCGTTCAAAGGTAACTATATTATTTAAAACTTTATTTTTGTACATATTTTCTAATGTTATGTGCTGCTTCGGTTGCTAACGGCCGATTGACCGGGGTTCGATCCTCAGGTTCGTGTAAGTTTTAATAGATTTTCTTATTTGGAAGCAGGGTAGTAAGGTAGCTTTAAATGCGTGTGATTTTAAAAAGCAAAATGGGTTTGGAATACTTATATTTGTAAAACTATGATTATATAATCTTGACTCAATTTGTGTATAAAGTATCTATAACATAATCGAATTTATTACTACTAAACAGATTACGCTTATGAGGGTACAAAGAAAAATTGTGTATATTGATGTAGACAATGACGTATTCGCATAATACTTTCCATTCTAGTATGTGTACATAGAATTTAGCTGTCTCGTATAATGTACCGTGGACTTTGACGACATCAAAGTAACGATCTAAATATAAAAAAACAGGGTAAAAGAAAATATGATCTTGTATTATATTGTAGGCAGAGGTGCAACACACCCACATTTCGCCAGCCATTTCTTAAAGTCGCACGTAATAGAGAACGAGCATATTGCTATATACGAGGCAAATTGTCAGGCTCCTTGAAGCTGCTGAAAATTTAATTAAAGAGCCAATAACATTTTGCCCGGTCTGGATATGGTATCCGAGACCCAATGCAGAAATACGGACATGCGGAATGACAGACTGCCTAGCGCAGCCAACACCAATAGTTCAACAATATATATATATTTTTATCATGTGGTTAGTTTATTACTGAGACGCGCGGATTGTATAATAATATATTATGACAAGTGGCGCGTCTCTGGCAAGCTTAGCGTAATGATTGCTCTGTAATCTTCATATAATATTGTTCGATCCGAAATTTACATAACGATATATATTGCCAGTTTTGTGTGTAAAGCGCCACGCCACAGCCACTTCTCCGAGTGTTGTGAGCTCGATCCTCAAACAGAACAAACATGTATGTGCTCTTAACAGTTGCTCTAAGTTTGTGTGTTCTTTGCGTGTTCTTTTCTAACATTTGTTAAGAAGTTAGACACAGACACAGGTACCACTCTTAGTGTTATAGTACTTTTGTAAATTAAAAAAATCCTGGTGTATGATAATTTCGTTTTATTTTATCTTGAGAGATCCCAAAGAGCGGCATTAAAAGTTAGCCAATTTCTTCCTTTCCATTACCCGACCAAAGATCTCTACGAACGCTGTGGCTTACTATCCGTACGTCAACTGTTCATCCTAAATGTGCTACTACGAAAACACTTACATCTAAATTACAGATCTAATGTACTATGTAGCAAAAGACGCAAGTATGCAGTGTGCCGCAGTAGACGATTAAAGACTAGTTTCTTACATAGACATATTACATTCCATGGCGCGTACTTATATAACAAAGTTAACCAATTCTTATCCATATATCCACTTACCAAACACCAATGCAAGAAAGTCCTATCTAAGTGGCTTCAATATTTAGATTATGAGAATACTGAAAAACTGTTGGTCATACCGTTGTAACTAAATACTTATAAATTACGCGAACATACACATGCACGCACACATACACGCACACACATACACGCGCGCTCACGCACACACGCACGAACACACGCACACACACTCACATACACGCACATACACACACATGCACATACACACAAACACACACACATAAACTCACACGCACACTGCACATTCTCTTTAACAACATATTGTCACTAGGAATTACGAATTAGTCATATTTTGTGGCTGTGTGTATCTCTTTATTCTAATATTGAATAATCTGGTTGGGGCCTGGAGGTCTGTCACACAGGGCTATCCCCAGTATAGACTCCAGTCTCCCACAAAGAAAATAGCTTTACATACACTGCTGGAACCAATTTATTGTAATAATATTCTTTGTGAAGAGAGAAATAAATAAAACTTATTATTATTATTATCTAATGTTGTATTCGCAGGCGGGTGGCAGCGGCGACATGGGTGCCCACGGCATGACGTCACCTGCCTCCGTGCGCGCATCCACGCCTGCTACCACTAACACGCTCACCACTTACACCAGTGAGTATACTTTACAAAATAGCCTCACCTTCTTCAGGTATAATTTTTCATGCGAAGACGCTGCAAGGGTGACAGCACTATACAGACTATATAACTTCGTCACGTTCTCGCGAACCCAGCGATATAATAATTCCATTAGGCAATGTTCTTCTTTAATTTAAGGCTCAAGCCATGTCATTTACTCAAGAGTAAAAGGTCTGTAATGCTGAATACAGTAACCTTTACTTTTCCGACATAACGTAATCAACCAACCTTTACGTGAAATCGTAAATGGTAAGGCCTCGAAATAAACGTTAAAAGCGACTAGGCCGAGGAAAGGATGAAGGCGTCAGATACAAATGCAGACATTTATTTATACATAAAATTGTTATTAAACTTAAATTTGTGTTTAAAATCATATAAACAGGTAATTTATTCTCTATGTTCGAAGTACATTTATGTAAACGTTTAGATATATATAAATTGCCTCTGATAAAAAATTCGAGATAATTAGTCGTGGATTCGAAAGTACGTATTGTTTTGACTTCCTTAAAGACATTAAATTACAAGAGTTTTAAGAACTTTTTAAATAAGTACATATTGAATTGACAGCAGACATTCCCAGTCATATTTGTCCCTTGCTTGTGATTCCTTTGCACGGTACGTAGCGTTCAGACAAAAACCAAGGTGTTTTAACATATTATGTACATAAGCTCGTACTATATACCGCCTTGGGGTAGGCATAGATGCATATATACATATATATGCCGCTAGTTATATTTAAAACTCACGTTATGGAGGCGAACCTAATACCATTTTAATTGTACCTTTTATAATTGTATACCATTCACCCTTTCGACTAGCACTTGCATTGACAATAGAAGGTCACGCGGTCCCTTATCGAGAGGTTAAAACACCAAATATAAACTCTCACTATTATTAATACAAACAAATAAAATAACTAATTTACTTTATCGGCAAATTAATAAATTTAACTCGCACGTGAACGTGCACACAAATTATTTGAAACATTAATTAGCTGAATCAATAGAAAATTAATTTTATCTATGATTACACTAACGAGGTATTAATTAAATAACATGTTATGTAATTTATAAATGATTGTTTATCTTCTTTATATTATTGATGTGGTAAATAAGCGTGCTAACGGTTAATAGTCTAATCTAATGCTTATAAGTAACCATACTCTAGAAAATCACTAAAGCCTTTGCAAGAAAAGAGACTATGTATTTTTTTTAATTTTTATGTAAGGCCACTTCCGCTCTAGGAATAATTTTTGTATCGCGAGGGATTTTTCAAACATTCAAGCAACTGACACAAAGAACATCCAGACTAGGAAGGAACAAGCATTTATAGATCACATTAATTTTTGTCCCGTGTGGGATTCGAACCCGCAACATTCAGCCCGGTGGCACTGGCATAAAAATCACTACGATATCCGTGCTGTCAATCTTTGTACTACTAGAACAAGGAGTAAAAAGCATTAGTACCTCGGTTGGGTAGACGTCTCTTTTATGAACGCTAGATGTAAATTTATCATCCTCCATATTAATATAACCTAAGTGAAGAGGTTCTTTATTTTTTGTTTATACGCGTTTACCTCTGAAATTGCCAGTCGGTATTGATTAATTATTTTTGCATTTAATAGCTCGATTCTTAAGAAACGGTGGACAAAGGCCTATATATATAACATCAGCATTCATTTTTATTAGACCCTTTGACCATTTGCGAGTAGTACAACTTAAGAATAGGACCAACTGTAAATGGCATAGCTTGCGTCGGCAATAGCAATCTTTGATTAGAACATCAGCTGTCCAGGCTTTAAACGGTATTAAAAATTCTCTGAGGCTTCTTTTTTTCTAGAGGTTTTTCTATTTATGTCGTTTTTTACAGTATCTTAATCACTTTTATGTACTATTTATGTATAATATTGTCAAATGGTTACCATAGCTTTCGGACGCTTATAACACTAAATGTTGCAACTCGCCACTTGGCGATAACTTAAAAATTATGTTGGTGTGTTGTTGAAATGAACTGATATCTTTCTGACACTATAAAGCCATCTTAAATTGTATTCTTTTGCAAGAAGATAATAGAAGATTATTAGGTGACCCGGCAAACGTTGTGCCATATAAATTTATTCGATAGGGACATCCTAATCACCTATATTACGAGAAAACCTCCAACCTAGGAATGAACGGAGCCATATCTATATTTATAAAAATCTCGTGACACGTCGTTTGTGGTCGCACTCCTCTGAAACAGGTCGAACGATCATATTTATAGGTATGAAAATAGGTCGTAAAGTATATTTCATACCGCTATAGTCTGTTTCAAATACGAAAACAAACTGTAATCGTCTGTTTAGAATCGAAACAAAAATGAAAGAAATAGGAAAACAAAAAAGGAGTCCATCTAAGTTTGACATATCGAAAGAATAGTTACATCTAAGTTATACGTAGCGTGTTCAATTGTAAAAAAAAAACTGGACTTATCCTTGATTAATTCCTAGTATCACGTACTTACTCCATACTTAGTATAAGGGTGAAATAAATGTGGTATAACAGATTTTGATTTTCAAGACAGCTACTCTTTAAAAACTATGGGATATTTAAATCATACGTCAAATATAGCATCTTCAAATCGATTTTTTGATAGAGAAAATATGTTAAGGGTTTGCAAAATGGGATTTAAGTCACCTACGTTGCAACGTAATAATAATTAATACCAAATACAAATATACAAAATTAATTATCGGACCATTGCTTTTACCTCGAATTAGTTCGATTTTATCCGATTCATATTGTCGCGTCACTATATTTTTGATGTTCAAATATTTAAGACTAATATTAATAAAAATTATTAGTTGATTATGTTTGTGAAACAATTACATAATGTTTTGTATAGATTCTAATTATTTTTAAATAGTCTTTAGTACCATAAGTAATCATTGTTTATTTTAGCAATTTATATGAAATGTGCAGAGTTACGTGCTATTAAGTGTCAAAAGGGACTTCGTATTTGAAACAGACTATAGCGGTATGAAATATACTGTACGACCTATTCTCATACCAACCAAGTATACATAAAAAATCATAAAATCCTTCGACCTGTTTCGGAGGAGTGCGACGACTGACTGACGAGTGTGTCGACGGCTGAGGCCCCGTACGGCTCGCGCCGTCTACTTCTCTTAAGCTATGCGGCCGCGTAACGAAGAGTACTGTAAGTTAGCGGTAGTGCTACGTTCTGTCAAGTGTAGCATTATCCAGTAGTGATATAGTAGTGATGCAGCAGGTGCGATGAACCCGGTGGGCGGCGGCGTGTCGCCGGGCGCGTACGTGGCGGGCGCGCCGTACGCGTGCGGCGTGAAGTCCGTGGTGTGGTGCGGCGGCGGCGGCGCGGGCGCGCTGGCGCCGCCGCTGGCGCCCGTGCCGCACGTCCCGCCGCCGCCGCACGGCGTCAACCCGCATGTCTTCAAGAGTGTGCAGGCTAATGGTGCTGATCTACCTATGAATGGTACGTGACGAACCTTCTTTCTACCTTTTATTATTTATTATTATTCTGTTTGTTTTTTATGAACGATACGTGATGGTACCCGTGCTAAGATTTAACTTGTGTTATGGGTAGGTACCAGACCCATACTCGCGTATGGAAGCATTGTCTGGTGGCCATGAACTAAACTAGCTACGTGCAGGATCGCGCTATCGAAGGTGCAGCGATTGACCTGCATGGCTATAACAGGGGCGTTCCCGATTACGCCAACGGCAGCGTTAGAGGTCCTGCTGGATCTAACGCCGCTACACATTGTTGTGGAGTCAGAGGCGATGAAGGTGCTACACAGACTATCTGTGCATGGGCTGTGGAGCGTCAACATGCCGGTAACTCGACACACAAAATTGGAGATTTCAAAGGATCTCAAAAGGATTATGAGCATGGAATGCGACAAAATGCAATCATTGCACATATTCAAAAAGAATTTTAAAATAACGAGGGACGAATGGAGACAAGGTCTACAATCCCCTGACAAGGGTTGTCTCGTCTGGTACACTGATGGTTCCAAAATGGAAATAGGATCGGGCGCTGGTATCTATACCAACGACTGCAAGGTGACCCAAAGTATGGGCAAATATGCAACGGTCTTCCAAGCGGAAACCTATGCTATAATTGCCTGTGCTCAGGAGAATATCAACAGTAATGTCACTGATAGGACTGTGTATATTCTCAGTGACAGTGAAGCTGCTCTCAAGGTTCTAGACTCGTGTAGGGTAGACTCCAGACTGGTCCTGAACTGTGTTAAGGCCCTAATCAAACTTGGCAGGAAGAACACAGTCAGACTGGTGTGGGTTCCGGGGCATGCAGGGGTGCAGGGCAATGAGGAGGCTGATGAATTAGCCAGAAAGGGCTCGGAGCAACTGTTTGTGGGCCCCGAGCCATTCGTGGGACTTTCTGAGAGCACCGTCAAGGCAGCTTTGAATGCATATGGCAATGATAAACACAGGCTAGAGTGGATAGCCCTTAGGGGTCTGGAACACTCCAAGATATTAATTGCAAACAGAGCCACAGGCTTTACCCAGAAGTTCTGCGGGTATAACAAGAGCCAAATACGCCTGCTCACAGGAGCGTTCACTGGCCATTTTGGCACCAACGACTTCCTGTGCAGATTGAGATTGGCACACAATTCGGTCTGCAGAGCCTGTGGTGAACAGGACGAGTCAATATCGCACCTACTATGTGAATGCGGCGCGTTGGCTGGATTGAGGATGGGTCTGATGGGATTGGCATATCAGAACCCTGAGGACTTCAGGCTTCTCCCTCTGAAGTGTACGCTACGACTGATGCAGTACATTCATAGGGAGATGGCTAAGGGATAAATCGACACAAAAGATCCCAATGGGTCGAAGTGTCGCCAGTCTGTACTGACTGGCCCCCACACATAAGATAAAGATAAAGATGGGTACCAGAGCTCTCTCTCTCACAATTCGTTTTAATACTTAAGTAGAGCTCTTAAATTTGAGAGTAGTTATAGGTACCTGTCTATGGCCGGTACGTAACGAAAATCTTTTCGATATGCATGTTTTCCTTTTACTTGGTTTATATAGTAATATTAGCTTTGCATTAAACTGTCCCACTGTTAAGTACGGGACTCTTCTCAGTGTGAGAAGGGTTTGCCATAGTCCATCACGCTGGCCCAGTGCGGGTTGGCAGACTTCACATATCTTCGAAAACATTATAGAGAACTTTCAACAGCAAATTAATAACATTATGGACCTGCCTATAAACGGCACGTAATAAAAACACTTTCTACATACCTTTTTGTCTTTTGCATGGTTTATTGTGACATAGTACTTTTTTTTGCTCGTTAAAATGACCACACTTCGTCTGATGTGTGTGGTCGCAGTCGTGTAGTCTAAGAGCAGTGACCTCCACACCGTCCTCATAGCAGTTATAATTATGGCGGACACAAAATAATTGTAGTGACATTAATAACTGTTTACAAGCTTGTTTAAAAATATTAGCAGTATATTTCATCTTGTTACTTAAACTGCTTCAAAACAGCGATGTTGCATTAAGCTGCCCTTATACAAAGGCTCGCATACCAGCCGCTAGTCTTAGTAACAACTTTAACGCTTAAAACTGAGGAGACTTTAGGAGGGAGAACTACGGGAAGACAACTGTGCCTCGAAAGGTGTGTTTTATCGACTGCTGACTAGAGTGCGCGGTGCCTGACATTGGTGTTGGACTCGCAGGGGCTATGTGGCCAGCCGCTAAGGACGACATGTTCGTTGTCCGGCAAGCACGTGGCGTTCGAGCGTCGGACTCATGCGCGGCTAGTGCGAACCAGTCGGTCGCGCGACGCACGGAGTTATCTTTAGCGAAGTGGCGGCGTGACACCTGCCACAACGTTCGAGCATCGGACTCATGCACGGCTAGTGCGAATCAGTCGGTCGCGTGAGGCACGAAATTATCTTTAGCGAAGTGGCGGGCGGCGTGAAACCTGCCACAACGTTCGAGCGTCGGACTCATGCGCGGCTAGTGCGAACCAGTCGGTCGCGCGAGGCACGGAGTTATCTTTAGCGAAGTGGCGGCGTGACACCTGCCACAACGTTCGAGTGTCGGACTCATGCGCGGCTAGTGCGAACCAGTCGGTCGCGCGAGGCACGGAGTTATCTTTAGCGAAGTGGCGGCGTGACACCTGCCACAACGTTCGAGCGTCGGACTCATGCGCGCCTAGTGCGAACCAATCGGTCGCGCGAGGCACGGAGTTATCTTTAGTGAAGTGGCGGCGTGACACCTGCCACAACGTTCGAGCGTCGGACTCATGCGCGGCTAGTGCGAACCAGTCGGTCGCGCGAGGCACGGAGTTATCTTTAGCGAAGTGGCGGCGTGACACCTGCCACAACGTTCGAGTGTCGGACTCATGCGCGGCTAGTGCGAACCAGTCGGTCGCGCGAGGCACGGAGTTATCTTTAGCGAAGTGGCGGCGTGACACCTGCCACAACGTTCGAGCGTCGGACACATGCGCGCCTAGTGCAAACCAATCGGTCGCGCGAGGCACGGAGTTATCTTTAGTGAAGTGGCGGCGTGACACCTGCCACAACGTTCGAGCGTCGGACTCATGCGCGGCTAGTGCGAACCAGTCGGTCGCGCGAGGCACGGAGTTATCTTTAGCGAAGTGGCGGCGTGACACCTGCCACAACGTTCGAGCGTCGGACTCATGCGTGGCTAGTGCGAACCAGTCGGTCGCGCGAGGTACGAAGTTATCTTTAGCGAAGTTGCGGCGTGACACCTGCCACAACGTTCGAGCGTCGGACTCATGCGCGGCTAGTGCGAACCAGTCGGTCGCGCGAGGCACGAAGTTATCTTTAGCGAAGTGGCGGCGTGACACCTGCCACAACGTTCGAGCGTCGGACTCATACGCGGCGGCTAGTGCGAACCAGTCGGTCGCGCGAGGGACGGAGTTATCTTTAGCGAAGTGGCGGCGTGACACCTGCCACAACGTTCGAGCGTCGGACTCATGCGCGGCTAGTGCGGACCAGTCGGTCGCGCGAGGCACGGAGTTATCTTTAGCGAAGTGGCGGCGTGACACCTGCCACAACGTTCGAGCGTCGGACTCATGCGCGGCTAGTGCGAACCAGTCGGTCGCGCGAGGCAAGAAGTTATCTTTAGCGAAGTGGCGGCGTGACAACTGCCACAACGTTTGAGCGTCGGACTCATGCGCGGCTAGTGCGAACCAGTCGGTCGCGCGAGGCACGAAGTTATCTTTAGCGAAGTGGCGGCGTGACACCTGCCACAGCGTTCGAGCGTCGGACTCATGCGCGGCTAGTGCGAACCAGTCGGTCGCGCGAGGCACGGAGTTATCTTTAGCGAAGTGGCGGCGTGACACCTGCCACAACGTTCGAGCGTCGGACTCATACGCGGCGGCTAGTGCGAACCAGTCGGTCGCGCGAGGGACGGAGTTATCTTTAGCGAAGTGGCGGCGTGACACCTGCCACAACGTTCGAGCGTCGGACTCATGCGCGGCTAGTGCGGACCAGTCGGTCGCGCGAGGCACGGAGTTATCTTTAGCGAAGTGGCGGCGTGACACCTGCCACAACGTTCGAGCGTCGGACTCATGCGCGGCTAGTGCGAACCAGTCGGTCGCGCGAGGCACGAAGTTATCTTTAGCGAAGTGGCGGCGTGACACCTGCCACAGCGTTCGAGCGTCGGACTCATGCGCGGCTAGTGCGAACCAGTCGGTCGCGCGAGGCACGAAGTTATCTTTAGCGAAGTGGCGGCGTGACACCTGCCACAACGTTCGAGCGTCGGACTCATGCGCGGCTAGTGCGAATCTATTTCTTATTCACGCGAGTTATATTTCTTACTCACGGGTGGCAGGGTCCCCTGAGGCCTTGCCACCCAGAACCCTTAGGTGGGGGGCAGGAGAGCGACATAAGCGCGTCTCCTGCGCCCCCTCCTCCGGCGGCGGATGTCCGGGGCGTAAGGATCTTCCTGACGCCCCCGCTCCGCCGCCTCCTTCTGCGAGATGACAGTCTCGCAGAAGGACCTCATTGCACTCCAGCACCTGTCGTCACCGACCATCATGGATACGACGGTCGGCAACGAGAGGTCTGGGCCAATCACGGCGACCAGGGCACAGCGTTCCTCGGCCCACGCCGGACACTCCTCCAGCGTGTGCTGCGCCGTGTCCCGGTCGCACTCCTCGCATTGGTGACACCTGGTTGTCGGCTCCCTACCGGCTATCTTGCACAGGTACTCTCCGAAACAGCCGTGTCCGGAGAGCACCTGAGTAAGCCGGTAGGTGAGCGGTCCGCAGGCGGCGTGACACCTGCCACAACGTTTGAGCGTCGGACTCATGCGCGGCTAGTGCGAACCAGTCGGTCGCGCGAGGCACGGAGTTACCTTTACCGAAGTGGTGGCGTGGTTTCGCTGCCACAACGCATCTCGGGCGCTCGCCTGTTCAGCGCGTAAGAGTTATAGCTAGAGTGACTCGGGCCACACCTGTCTTGTAGGGCTACCTATTTGGGTAGAAGTATTGATGTTCGTCGATTCCCGCACAAGTTAAACATTTGTGTGCATGAACATGGATGATGATGATGTTTGTCTTGGTCTGGGTGTTTCTATGTATAATATGAAAGAAAAATTTACAAAAAAAAATAATATTTATTTATGTTTATCCATTGTCTAGTACCCATAGTACAAGCTCTGCTTAGTTTGGGCTAGATGGTGGTGTGGAAGAAAAAAAAAATGAGCACAAGATAGCTCGCTTATGAGAACCGGATCTCTGGAGTTAGGTTGGAGAAATCGAGATTTGGGGACAAGACCTGTCTATAACTGGTCCCGGAAAGTGCTCTCGGGCACTGGAAGGTACAGCGGCACCCACTATTATAACCGGACGGTTGGTGTAGGGTAGAGGTTTCCCTCGCCCTCTTGAGGAAACCTCAGAGGGCGATGGCGATCAGGGTGTCGCGGGCGTACCGCACCGTCTCCTTTGAGGCGGCGTGCGTCCTGGCGGCATCGCCGCCCTGGGATTTGGAGGCGGAGGTCCAAGCGTCGGTGTATCACTGGCGCGTGGACCTCCGGCTCCATGGTGAGGAACCCACTCACGGGGCGGTGGAGACGCGAAGGTCCCAGGCTCGACTGGTCCTCGAGGCCAAGTGGGAGGAAAGGCTGGCCCAGCCCCGCTACGGAGTGAGGACAGTCGAGGCTGTCCGTCCGGTGCTAAGGCAATGGACGGACAGACGGCGCGGACCGCTCACCTACCGGCTTACTCAGTTGCTCTCCGGACACGGCTGTTTCGGAGAGTACATGTGCAAGATAGCCGGTAGGGAGCCGACAACCAGGTGTCACCACTGCGAGGAGTGCGACCGGGACACGGCGCAGCACACGCTGGAGGAGTGTCCGGCGTGGGCCGAGGAGCGCTGTGCCCTGGTCGCTGTGATTGGCCCCGACCTCTCGTTGCCGACCGTCGTATCCATGATGGTCGGCGACGACAGGTGCTGGGGTGCAATGAGGTCCTTCTGCGAGGCTGTCATCTCGCAGAAAGAGGCGGCGGAGCGGGGGCGTGAGGAAGATCCTTACGCCCCGGACATCCGCCGCCGGAGGAGGGGGCGCAGGAGACGCGCTTATGTCGCTCTCCTGCCCCCCACCTAAGGGTTCTGGGTGGCAAGGCCTAAGGGGGGGGACCCTGCCACCCGTGAGTAAGAATCCCGCGCGCCTTCTAACGTCGAAAGGGGAGAGCAGTGAAATGCTCTCCCCCGGGGACGAGAGGAGGTCGGGTTCAATTGACCCGGCCGGCACCCACACGGGGGGGCCTGCTATGGATGAATCTTTTTAGACTCCCAACTGGCCCCCCCCATTGGGTGAGAGAGGGAACACCCCAGGTTTTTTTAGTGGGTATACCAGCAATAGGCTGGTGAGTCCCACACGCCCCGCCGGTGCCGTCCCCTAGCCGGCGGGTAGTGCATCAAGCATTTTTTCCTGGGTATCAAAAAAAAAAAAAAGGGCAGAGGTTTCCCTCGGAGGGGGGCGCAGGAGACGCGCTTATGTCGCTCTCCTGCCCACCGCCTAAGGGCTTCGGGTGGCGGGGCCTCAGGGGACCCTGCCACCCATAAATTTAGAGCCCCAAGAGGGCGCGCGCGGTGTTCACGCGCGCCTTCTAACGTCGAAAGGGGAGAGCGGTGAGGCTCTCCCCTTGGGACGAGAGGTGGTCGGGTCCATTTGATCCGGCCCGCACCCACACGGGATGCTATGGACGAAACTTTTGAGAGCTCCCGACTGTGTCCCCCCATTGGGTGAGAGAGGGAGCACCCCAGGTTTTTTAGTGGGTATACCAGCACTTCATGCTGGGAGTCCCCAAACACCCTGCCGGTGCCGTCCCCTAGCCGGCGGACAGTGCATAAAGCATATTTCCAGGGAAACAAAAAAAAGGGCAGAAGTTCCCAGACTTTTTTGTCATGGACCACTTTCAATATTCAGCTGGTTCCGGTGAACGCCCTGCAGCTAGAAATTTAATCCGCCAAGTAAAATCGGTATATTCGGACCAAAAAAGTTTAATTCAAATCTCTACAGGCTGACCTTTTTGTTTTGATATTCTCCGGTCTGCAGCGCGTGGTATTCCTCAAAATATCCGTCGACCGATGTTTAAACAAGTAACAGTCGCTGAGCTTCTTAAAGTTTTATCTGCATATAGGCAGATAATATTTTATTTATAGGCGAAGTCAAGCCAACGTTTTAATTCTTCACTATCGAAAGCAAATAAATTTTCGTGGACCCCCGCTTACGAATTGTGAACCCCCATTTTTTGGTCACGCCAACGTAGACCCCCGTCGATTCTCCCGTGGACCGCTGGAGGTCCACCTGGACCACTTTGGGAACTAAGAGTAGGGGAAAGCTATATCATAAACTGGACTGTATAGAGAGGGCATATCACAAGGTATTACGAAGATATAAACATACGATAGGTTAATTAACATGATCTTTATAACGAATGTATGCACGTTGCAGACATCCCGACGCTGCGCTACTACTTCAACCTGGGCGTGGAGTGCATGTGGGCGGCGTACGGACCTCCGCCGCCTCACCCGCCGCCTAGACACTACTCGCCGAGGGACCTCGCTCAGGTAACTCTTTAATACAGATACACACACATATCCACACAGACACACGCACGTACACAGACACACTCGCACGCACACACTACTACATTATAACATGGTCACGAGCCCAGTTTATTCCTGTTACTTACTACATTACATTTGCGTTTTATGTTTAATGCACATTCATCAGTTTGAGATATTCTTAACCTGACCTTATACAAAATATATATGTTTAAAGAACGTTCTCCTAGATTCCCCTTACAACCGTCCTATTTAGTTTTGCTTTTATGAGTGAGATAAAATAAAATGGATGCTGTTTATTGCAGGATATGCAGCAGATCTCGCTGCACGAACGGCCGGTGATGGCGCACGGCGCCGAACACAACCACAAGCACAAGGCACCGCAAGATAAACCGCCACTCGCCGCACAACCCAAAGGCAACGGACAACGCCCACTGCTGGGACCTAGGTCGGTACTGCTCCCTATCTTCTTATAAGTAACTCTAGTTAAAGTTGTATATGTGGTAATATGTTAGACTTTGAATTTCTAGTTATTTTATGTTTGACCTGTAATTGTTGTGATAACTGTATTTAGCAGCCGTTTTTGTGATAAATTACTATTTATTTTATAGAAAATTTAGTTTATACTACTCCTAAATAAGTTGATACTTACGACTTCTTTTTGAGAAGCGATGTGATGGTCTTTTTAACCGAAACCACACGGCTGTAAATATTTAATCAAATTGTATATTGATGTGTTTTACAAACTTATAATGATAATCAGTCCAATATTTTACTATGCAATCCATGTGATACAGTTAATTATAGCTGGGGAGACGCCTTACGGCACTTTTTTAATAACCAATATATATTTTTGGGTTTCTTGTACTACATGTAGACACTTGACAGCAAATCCACAAATATCATTGTTTTTAGGTGAGTATTTTATCCCCCACTAGATACGGGAATCAAAAATCCATGTCTAAATAGATTGAAATTTTAGGAAGACGAAATGACTGAGAAAATATTGATTAACATAAATATTTAGAATATAGTGAGCATATTTTTATAATTCACACTAATAATTTAATAATAAATAAACCTCGGCGGATAAGTCTATAATTACTCTGAGATTTAGGCATAATTTATGTGTGCCATTTTTATCGAAACAGGT
Organism: Catocala nupta; assembly: GCA_963675205.1. Lineage (NCBI taxonomy): Eukaryota > Metazoa > Arthropoda > Insecta > Lepidoptera > Erebidae > Catocala > Catocala nupta. The sequence continues at coordinate 29,121,693 of OY776093.1, forward strand.
CTCTAGTTTCCTTATAATATATATGCTAAAAAGAAGAAGGTTGGCAGAAGTACCAAGAAAGCAAGTTCTTTAATAAAGTTTTAGTTTAGCGTATTTACTTCATTTATTACAATATCCCTTTTAATTTGTTTGCTATTCGTAACGTAATCCGACGCTTACTTTGACTTTCGATCACAAGATCATAAATTTGATAATAGTATTAAACATGTTCAAGAAATTCCATCAAGAAATTTTCAATTATTGAACAAATATAACGGCAAGGATTCTAGAAAAAAGAATGAGTATGGTTGGCATAGATCCACAAATATTTGTTCTGAGTCTGAATGTACTTTGTTTCCGTTAATTTTATGTATGTAAAGTCCCTCACAGCACTTGTGATAAGACTAGAACTAGTTTTTAAATTAATGTACACATTCCGGCAGAATGTTTATTGTTTAAGCAATTATCAGAGAGGTTCGTCCCCTATCACCCCCTTATTTATTTAAAGCCAGTGAAATGCGGATGTACCTCTACATAATATTTCAAAGTTAGTCTTGATACATTGTTTTAATTAATTCACTCACCTTTTTATTTTCCTTAAATCCTCTTAATTTAGTTGTTTTCGTGACAGGTTTAAACGCGGTGGCAACAACCAGGATGGCAATCAGAATTCAAACCACAACCAGAATAAACACAACAATAATATGGGCAACAAGGGACCCAACAACCGGTTAGTATACATGACACAATTCGCATGGAGTGCAATGTAATATCTTAAGAATAATTAAAACATCACTTGGTTTTGTTTTGATATGTCTTACACTGTGTGGTTTTGGTTAAGCTAGTCTATCTAGGATTTTACTATTTGAATTATGGATTAATCCATAGTTCACTTGTGTGCATGAATGCTTTCTTGGTGCACGTCTTGGTCTGTCTTTGGCTTACTCAATAAGCGTCCCCGCAGCATACATTTCTGCAAGAATCTAAGCCATTGTATGTCTATGTTTAAAGCAAGGCTGAGCGCAAATTATAGATTGTCAAACCTGTTACTGCGCGATTATTTGTGTAAAAAATGTCACTAAAGTATTAATGTCATTGGTACTTTTTGTCATGTCACCCAAAAACCCTAATTATAAGATGGTAAACTGATTTTTGTCTCAAGACTCACTGGTGTGCGGCAGCCCTTATTTTTTGTGTAATTCTGTAATTCTAGAATGTTTGGGTTTGGGACTGTGTTATAAGCAATTAGAGTAATGTGATTTGATTTAGTATATGCTCAGACACAAAAATATATAGTCATATGCTTGCTCATTCTTGAATAGCAAGAAATATTTTACATTTATTTTATGTATATGTATGAATCATTATATGAGAAGGAATCATTTTCGTGATCTTTGAAAGTTATGTAATACCACCAAATACAGTTTGAAAATCTTCAAAACATCATATCTTTCCAATTTTTTGAAATGTAATATTAATATAACATTTCAAACATATAATTTAACTAATAAGTTAGATTTTATATGTCCATAACTTAAAATTTGATATGTGTGACATTGTTTGTTGTTATGTACGTAAATGCCATTTCCTTCTAATAAGAATAATATCGAAGTTCAGTCAAACTGATAACAGAGATCCACTTTACATGAAATTTCTGTAAAATGCCCTACTTACTTCGATCACTACTCTTTTGTTGGACAGCTCTTATTATCATATAATATCTATAATCAAATAATTGAATACTTATTTCCGTGTTGTAGGCGCAACTCTCACACTGACGGTCGCAACAGCGGCCCGCACATGGGCTACAGCAGCGGCGGCGGCGAGGGCGAGTGTGTCATGGAACAGCCGCTGCTGACTCTACCCTACATCCCCTACCCGCCGCCCATGTACCCCATACAGTACTACCCTGTGGAGACCGACCCAGGTAACGTACCCTTACCTATAATAGCTGGCCGCACATGGGCTACAGCAGCGGCGGCGGCGAGGGCGAGTGTGTCATGGAACAGCCGCTGCTGACTCTACCCTACATCCCCTACCCGCCGCCCATGTACCCCATACAGTACTACCCTGTGGAGACCGACCCAGGTAACGTACCCTTACCTATAATAGCTGGCCGCACATGGGCTACAGCAGCGGCGGCGGCGAGGGCGAGTGTGTCATGGAACAGCCGCTGCTGACTCTACCCTACATCCCCTACCCGCCGCCCATGTACCCCATACAGTACTACCCTGTGGAGACCGACCCAGGTAACGTACCCTTACCTATAATAGCTGGCCGCACATGGGCTACAGCAGCGGCGGCGGCGAGGGCGAGTGTGTCATGGAACAGCCGCTGCTGACTCTACCCTACATCCCCTACCCGCCGCCCATGTACCCCATACAGTACTACCCTGTGGAGACCGACCCAGGTAACGTACCCTTACCTATAATAGCTGGCCGCACATGGGCTACAGCAGCGGCGGCGGCGAGGGCGAGTGTGTCATGGAACAGCCGCTGCTGACTCTACCCTACATCCCCTACCCGCCGCCCATGTACCCCATACAGTACTACCCTGTGGAGACCGACCCAGGTAACGTACCCTTACCTATAATAGCTGGCCGCACATGGGCTACAGCAGCGGCGGCGGCGAGGGCGAGTGTGTCATGGAACAGCCGCTGCTGACTCTACCCTACATCCCCTACCCGCCGCCCATGTACCCCATACAGTACTACCCTGTGGAGACCGACCCAGGTAACGTACCCTTACCTATAATAGCTGGCCGCACATGGGCTACAGCAGCGGCGGCGGCGAGGGCGAGTGTGTCATGGAACAGCCGCTGCTGACTCTACCCTACATCCCCTACCCGCCGCCCATGTACCCCATACAGTACTACCCTGTGGAGACCGACCCAGGTAACGTACCCTTACCTATAATAGCTGGCCGCACATGGGCTACAGCAGCGGCGGCGGCGAGGGCGAGTGTGTCATGGAACAGCCGCTGCTGACTCTACCCTACATCCCCTACCCGCCGCCCATGTACCCCATACAGTACTACCCTGTGGAGACCGACCCAGGTAACGTACCCTTACCTATAATAGCTGGCCGCACATGGGCTACAGCAGCGGCGGCGGCGAGGGCGAGTGTGTCATGGAACAGCCGCTGCTGACTCTACCCTACATCCCCTACCCGCCGCCCATGTACCCCATACAGTACTACCCTGTGGAGACCGACCCAGGTAACGTACCCTTACCTATAATAGCTGGCCGCACATGGGCTACAGCAGCGGCGGCGGCGAGGGCGAGTGTGTCATGGAACAGCCGCTGCTGACTCTACCCTACATCCCCTACCCGCCGCCCATGTACCCCATACAGTACTACCCTGTGGAGACCGACCCAGGTAACGTACCCTTACCTATAATAGCTGGCCGCACATGGGCTACAGCAGCGGCGGCGGCGAGGGCGAGTGTGTCATGGAACAGCCGCTGCTGACTCTACCCTACATCCCCTACCCGCCGCCCATGTACCCCATACAGTACTACCCTGTGGAGACCGACCCAGGTAACGTACCCTTACCTATAATAGCTGGCCGCACATGGGCTACAGCAGCGGCGGCGGCGAGGGCGAGTGTGTCATGGAACAGCCGCTGCTGACTCTACCCTACATCCCCTACCCGCCGCCCATGTACCCCATACAGTACTACCCTGTGGAGACCGACCCAGGTAACGTACCCTTACCTATAATAGCTGGCCGCACATGGGCTACAGCAGCGGCGGCGGCGAGGGCGAGTGTGTCATGGAACAGCCGCTGCTGACTCTACCCTACATCCCCTACCCGCCGCCCATGTACCCCATACAGTACTACCCTGTGGAGACCGACCCAGGTAACGTACCCTTACCTATAATAGCTGGCCGCACATGGGCTACAGCAGCGGCGGCGGCGAGGGCGAGTGTGTCATGGAACAGCCGCTGCTGACTCTACCCTACATCCCCTACCCGCCGCCCATGTACCCCATACAGTACTACCCTGTGGAGACCGACCCAGGTAACGTACCCTTACCTATAATAGCTGGCCGCACATGGGCTACAGCAGCGGCGGCGGCGAGGGCGAGTGTGTCATGGAACAGCCGCTGCTGACTCTACCCTACATCCCCTACCCGCCGCCCATGTACCCCATACAGTACTACCCTGTGGAGACCGACCCAGGTAACGTACCCTTACCTATAATAGCTGGCCGCACATGGGCTACAGCAGCGGCGGCGGCGAGGGCGAGTGTGTCATGGAACAGCCGCTGCTGACTCTACCCTACATCCCCTACCCGCCGCCCATGTACCCCATACAGTACTACCCTGTGGAGACCGACCCAGGTAACGTACCCTTACCTATAATAGCTGGCCGCACATGGGCTACAGCAGCGGCGGCGGCGAGGGCGAGTGTGTCATGGAACAGCCGCTGCTGACTCTACCCTACATCCCCTACCCGCCGCCCATGTACCCCATACAGTACTACCCTGTGGAGACCGACCCAGGTAACGTACCCTTACCTATAATAGCTGGCCGCACATGGGCTACAGCAGCGGCGGCGGCGAGGGCGAGTGTGTCATGGAACAGCCGCTGCTGACTCTACCCTACATCCCCTACCCGCCGCCCATGTACCCCATACAGTACTACCCTGTGGAGACCGACCCAGGTAACGTACCCTTACCTATAATAGCTGGCCGCACATGGGCTACAGCAGCGGCGGCGGCGAGGGCGAGTGTGTCATGGAACAGCCGCTGCTGACTCTACCCTACATCCCCTACCCGCCGCCCATGTACCCCATACAGTACTACCCTGTGGAGACCGACCCAGGTAACGTACCCTTACCTATAATAGCTGGCCGCACATGGGCTACAGCAGCGGCGGCGGCGAGGGCGAGTGTGTCATGGAACAGCCGCTGCTGACTCTACCCTACATCCCCTACCCGCCGCCCATGTACCCCATACAGTACTACCCTGTGGAGACCGACCCAGGTAACGTACCCTTACCTATAATAGCTGGCCGCACATGGGCTACAGCAGCGGCGGCGGCGAGGGCGAGTGTGTCATGGAACAGCCGCTGCTGACTCTACCCTACATCCCCTACCCGCCGCCCATGTACCCCATACAGTACTACCCTGTGGAGACCGACCCAGGTAACGTACCCTTACCTATAATAGCTGGCCGCACATGGGCTACAGCAGCGGCGGCGGCGAGGGCGAGTGTGTCATGGAACAGCCGCTGCTGACTCTACCCTACATCCCCTACCCGCCGCCCATGTACCCCATACAGTACTACCCTGTGGAGACCGACCCAGGTAACGTACCCTTACCTATAATAGCTGGCCGCACATGGGCTACAGCAGCGGCGGCGGCGAGGGCGAGTGTGTCATGGAACAGCCGCTGCTGACTCTACCCTACATCCCCTACCCGCCGCCCATGTACCCCATACAGTACTACCCTGTGGAGACCGACCCAGGTAACGTACCCTTACCTATAATAGCTGGCCGCACATGGGCTACAGCAGCGGCGGCGGCGAGGGCGAGTGTGTCATGGAACAGCCGCTGCTGACTCTACCCTACATCCCCTACCCGCCGCCCATGTACCCCATACAGTACTACCCTGTGGAGACCGACCCAGGTAACGTACCCTTACCTATAATAGCTGGCCGCACATGGGCTACAGCAGCGGCGGCGGCGAGGGCGAGTGTGTCATGGAACAGCCGCTGCTGACTCTACCCTACATCCCCTACCCGCCGCCCATGTACCCCATACAGTACTACCCTGTGGAGACCGACCCAGGTAACGTACCCTTACCTATAATAGCTGGCCGCACATGGGCTACAGCAGCGGCGGCGGCGAGGGCGAGTGTGTCATGGAACAGCCGCTGCTGACTCTACCCTACATCCCCTACCCGCCGCCCATGTACCCCATACAGTACTACCCTGTGGAGACCGACCCAGGTAACGTACCCTTACCTATAATAGCTGGCCGCACATGGGCTACAGCAGCGGCGGCGGCGAGGGCGAGTGTGTCATGGAACAGCCGCTGCTGACTCTACCCTACATCCCCTACCCGCCGCCCATGTACCCCATACAGTACTACCCTGTGGAGACCGACCCAGGTAACGTACCCTTACCTATAATAGCTGGCCGCACATGGGCTACAGCAGCGGCGGCGGCGAGGGCGAGTGTGTCATGGAACAGCCGCTGCTGACTCTACCCTACATCCCCTACCCGCCGCCCATGTACCCCATACAGTACTACCCTGTGGAGACCGACCCAGGTAACGTACCCTTACCTATAATAGCTGGCCGCACATGGGCTACAGCAGCGGCGGCGGCGAGGGCGAGTGTGTCATGGAACAGCCGCTGCTGACTCTACCCTACATCCCCTACCCGCCGCCCATGTACCCCATACAGTACTACCCTGTGGAGACCGACCCAGGTAACGTACCCTTACCTATAATAGCTGGCCGCACATGGGCTACAGCAGCGGCGGCGGCGAGGGCGAGTGTGTCATGGAACAGCCGCTGCTGACTCTACCCTACATCCCCTACCCGCCGCCCATGTACCCCATACAGTACTACCCTGTGGAGACCGACCCAGGTAACGTACCCTTACCTATAATAGCTGGCCGCACATGGGCTACAGCAGCGGCGGCGGCGAGGGCGAGTGTGTCATGGAACAGCCGCTGCTGACTCTACCCTACATCCCCTACCCGCCGCCCATGTACCCCATACAGTACTACCCTGTGGAGACCGACCCAGGTAACGTACCCTTACCTATAATAGCTGGCCGCACATGGGCTACAGCAGCGGCGGCGGCGAGGGCGAGTGTGTCATGGAACAGCCGCTGCTGACTCTACCCTACATCCCCTACCCGCCGCCCATGTACCCCATACAGTACTACCCTGTGGAGACCGACCCAGGTAACGTACCCTTACCTATAATAGCTGGCCGCACATGGGCTACAGCAGCGGCGGCGGCGAGGGCGAGTGTGTCATGGAACAGCCGCTGCTGACTCTACCCTACATCCCCTACCCGCCGCCCATGTACCCCATACAGTACTACCCTGTGGAGACCGACCCAGGTAACGTACCCTTACCTATAATAGCTGGCCGCACATGGGCTACAGCAGCGGCGGCGGCGAGGGCGAGTGTGTCATGGAACAGCCGCTGCTGACTCTACCCTACATCCCCTACCCGCCGCCCATGTACCCCATACAGTACTACCCTGTGGAGACCGACCCAGGTAACGTACCCTTACCTATAATAGCTGGCCGCACATGGGCTACAGCAGCGGCGGCGGCGAGGGCGAGTGTGTCATGGAACAGCCGCTGCTGACTCTACCCTACATCCCCTACCCGCCGCCCATGTACCCCATACAGTACTACCCTGTGGAGACCGACCCAGGTAACGTACCCTTACCTATAATAGCTGGCCGCACATGGGCTACAGCAGCGGCGGCGGCGAGGGCGAGTGTGTCATGGAACAGCCGCTGCTGACTCTACCCTACATCCCCTACCCGCCGCCCATGTACCCCATACAGTACTACCCTGTGGAGACCGACCCAGGTAACGTACCCTTACCTATAATAGCTGGCCGCACATGGGCTACAGCAGCGGCGGCGGCGAGGGCGAGTGTGTCATGGAACAGCCGCTGCTGACTCTACCCTACATCCCCTACCCGCCGCCCATGTACCCCATACAGTACTACCCTGTGGAGACCGACCCAGGTAACGTACCCTTACCTATAATAGCTGGCCGCACATGGGCTACAGCAGCGGCGGCGGCGAGGGCGAGTGTGTCATGGAACAGCCGCTGCTGACTCTACCCTACATCCCCTACCCGCCGCCCATGTACCCCATACAGTACTACCCTGTGGAGACCGACCCAGGTAACGTACCCTTACCTATAATAGCTGGCCGCACATGGGCTACAGCAGCGGCGGCGGCGAGGGCGAGTGTGTCATGGAACAGCCGCTGCTGACTCTACCCTACATCCCCTACCCGCCGCCCATGTACCCCATACAGTACTACCCTGTGGAGACCGACCCAGGTAACGTACCCTTACCTATAATAGCTGGCCGCACATGGGCTACAGCAGCGGCGGCGGCGAGGGCGAGTGTGTCATGGAACAGCCGCTGCTGACTCTACCCTACATCCCCTACCCGCCGCCCATGTACCCCATACAGTACTACCCTGTGGAGACCGACCCAGGTAACGTACCCTTACCTATAATAGCTGGCCGCACATGGGCTACAGCAGCGGCGGCGGCGAGGGCGAGTGTGTCATGGAACAGCCGCTGCTGACTCTACCCTACATCCCCTACCCGCCGCCCATGTACCCCATACAGTACTACCCTGTGGAGACCGACCCAGGTAACGTACCCTTACCTATAATAGCTGGCCGCACATGGGCTACAGCAGCGGCGGCGGCGAGGGCGAGTGTGTCATGGAACAGCCGCTGCTGACTCTACCCTACATCCCCTACCCGCCGCCCATGTACCCCATACAGTACTACCCTGTGGAGACCGACCCAGGTAACGTACCCTTACCTATAATAGCTGGCCGCACATGGGCTACAGCAGCGGCGGCGGCGAGGGCGAGTGTGTCATGGAACAGCCGCTGCTGACTCTACCCTACATCCCCTACCCGCCGCCCATGTACCCCATACAGTACTACCCTGTGGAGACCGACCCAGGTAACGTACCCTTACCTATAATAGCTGGCCGCACATGGGCTACAGCAGCGGCGGCGGCGAGGGCGAGTGTGTCATGGAACAGCCGCTGCTGACTCTACCCTACATCCCCTACCCGCCGCCCATGTACCCCATACAGTACTACCCTGTGGAGACCGACCCAGGTAACGTACCCTTACCTATAATAGCTGGCCGCACATGGGCTACAGCAGCGGCGGCGGCGAGGGCGAGTGTGTCATGGAACAGCCGCTGCTGACTCTACCCTACATCCCCTACCCGCCGCCCATGTACCCCATACAGTACTACCCTGTGGAGACCGACCCAGGTAACGTACCCTTACCTATAATAGCTGGCCGCACATGGGCTACAGCAGCGGCGGCGGCGAGGGCGAGTGTGTCATGGAACAGCCGCTGCTGACTCTACCCTACATCCCCTACCCGCCGCCCATGTACCCCATACAGTACTACCCTGTGGAGACCGACCCAGGTAACGTACCCTTACCTATAATAGCTGGCCGCACATGGGCTACAGCAGCGGCGGCGGCGAGGGCGAGTGTGTCATGGAACAGCCGCTGCTGACTCTACCCTACATCCCCTACCCGCCGCCCATGTACCCCATACAGTACTACCCTGTGGAGACCGACCCAGGTAACGTACCCTTACCTATAATAGCTGGCCGCACATGGGCTACAGCAGCGGCGGCGGCGAGGGCGAGTGTGTCATGGAACAGCCGCTGCTGACTCTACCCTACATCCCCTACCCGCCGCCCATGTACCCCATACAGTACTACCCTGTGGAGACCGACCCAGGTAACGTACCCTTACCTATAATAGCTGGCCGCACATGGGCTACAGCAGCGGCGGCGGCGAGGGCGAGTGTGTCATGGAACAGCCGCTGCTGACTCTACCCTACATCCCCTACCCGCCGCCCATGTACCCCATACAGTACTACCCTGTGGAGACCGACCCAGGTAACGTACCCTTACCTATAATAGCTGGCCGCACATGGGCTACAGCAGCGGCGGCGGCGAGGGCGAGTGTGTCATGGAACAGCCGCTGCTGACTCTACCCTACATCCCCTACCCGCCGCCCATGTACCCCATACAGTACTACCCTGTGGAGACCGACCCAGGTAACGTACCCTTACCTATAATAGCTGGCCGCACATGGGCTACAGCAGCGGCGGCGGCGAGGGCGAGTGTGTCATGGAACAGCCGCTGCTGACTCTACCCTACATCCCCTACCCGCCGCCCATGTACCCCATACAGTACTACCCTGTGGAGACCGACCCAGGTAACGTACCCTTACCTATAATAGCTGGCCGCACATGGGCTACAGCAGCGGCGGCGGCGAGGGCGAGTGTGTCATGGAACAGCCGCTGCTGACTCTACCCTACATCCCCTACCCGCCGCCCATGTACCCCATACAGTACTACCCTGTGGAGACCGACCCAGGTAACGTACCCTTACCTATAATAGCTGGCCGCACATGGGCTACAGCAGCGGCGGCGGCGAGGGCGAGTGTGTCATGGAACAGCCGCTGCTGACTCTACCCTACATCCCCTACCCGCCGCCCATGTACCCCATACAGTACTACCCTGTGGAGACCGACCCAGGTAACGTACCCTTACCTATAATAGCTGGCCGCACATGGGCTACAGCAGCGGCGGCGGCGAGGGCGAGTGTGTCATGGAACAGCCGCTGCTGACTCTACCCTACATCCCCTACCCGCCGCCCATGTACCCCATACAGTACTACCCTGTGGAGACCGACCCAGGTAACGTACCCTTTCCTATAATAGCTGGCCGCACATGGGCTACAGCAGCGGCGGCGGCGAGGGCGAGTGTGTCATGGAACAGCCGCTGCTGACTCTACCCTACATCCCCTACCCGCCGCCCATGTACCCCATACAGTACTACCCTGTGGAGACCGACCCAGGTAACGTACCCTTACCTATAATAGCTGGCCGCACATGGGCTACAGCAGCGGCGGCGGCGAGGGCGAGTGTGTCATGGAACAGCCGCTGCTGACTCTACCCTACATCCCCTACCCGCCGCCCATGTACCCCATACAGTACTACCCTGTGGAGACCGACCCAGGTAACGTACCCTTACCTATAATAGCTGGCCGCACATGGGCTACAGCAGCGGCGGCGGCGAGGGCGAGTGTGTCATGGAACAGCCGCTGCTGACTCTACCCTACATCCCCTACCCGCCGCCCATGTACCCCATACAGTACTACCCTGTGGAGACCGACCCAGGTAACGTACCCTTACCTATAATAGCTGGCCGCACATGGGCTACAGCAGCGGCGGCGGCGAGGGCGAGTGTGTCATGGAACAGCCGCTGCTGACTCTACCCTACATCCCCTACCCGCCGCCCATGTACCCCATACAGTACTACCCTGTGGAGACCGACCCAGGTAACGTACCCTTACCTATAATAGCTGGCCGCACATGGGCTACAGCAGCGGCGGCGGCGAGGGCGAGTGTGTCATGGAACAGCCGCTGCTGACTCTACCCTACATCCCCTACCCGCCGCCCATGTACCCCATACAGTACTACCCTGTGGAGACCGACCCAGGTAACGTACCCTTACCTATAATACCTGGCCGCACATGGACGGTGGCAGCGTGATATTTAATTTACTACAAACATACGTAATCCGACGTATCTCGAGATGGCTGGAAGTGTATGCCACTAATTTTGTTGTCGACACTTTTAGGTCCCACAAGAAGACCAACTTATAGCCGTACACGGCAAAGTTCCGGACTCGGTACTGCTACTTAGAAATTCTTGACAGAAAATCCGATAATACTTTGCCTGAATCGAGAATTGAACTCAACTCCTCATGCTTAGGCAGTGCAGTCGCATTCGCTCAGTTACCTCACCGTGGCGGACCCCGCGTGTGGTGATCAGTCGACTTATTGGCTTACTTAATTTATAAAAATACTTCTTGACACATACTGCCATTCGCGCACACCATCAGCATCTTCTATATTCGTCCGTTTATTTTACAGCAATGATGGGCATGATGGGTGGCATGGGCTACGTGGGCTACGAGGACGGCGTGGAGTTTGGCATGCAGCCTTACTACCCGCCCCACCCTCCGCACTACCCGCCGCCACACCCCCCACCACACCCACACCACATCGACCACAAGTAAACTACCCGCTGGCAATCACATCAGATGTACCGACCAACAATTTTATGTACCGATAAAAATCGATGTGAAAATCACCTAATTCATATTTAGGCGATTTTTTTGTCACTGCACTAAAATTAGTTGATAAATCTTGTTACAACTCTATAGTAATATTCGTAGACATGTCAAAAGATATTTGATTATCTGCTGTTCAATCAAGAGGGATATAATGTCTTTCGAGTTGTATATAGAAATTTATCGAATCATGCAGAAAGTTTTTTCCATTGAGTAGGGCGTTTAGGTCTCAATTCTATAGTTGCATGCAGCCATATTAAAAAATGCGTCGTTCAATACTATAAACGCGACTAGTCCATTGTTATCGCGTTGTGTACAATAACATTGTATTATTGGTTGAATTCTTATCTAAATGCTCTAACACTCACATTCATATTGTAAACATCGATATTTAGAACTCGAATAATCGACTAAAGCATTTCACATGTCCGAATTAAAAACATTTTCTCGAATCTAAAAGTTTTGTACTATTTAGACATAATTTTTTTTCCATTTTAAATTTAGTAATTAGTCTACAAATACCAGTAGCGTAGTCGATTATTCGATATAAGAATATAAACTCGGTACATCTCGCTAACATCGGTAAATTGTATCAAGTGATGAAACTTGTGAAGACTCACTGTTAGTCTAAATGCTCTGTGAGTGGTTTTTGATATATGCTGCAGTCCATATCTTGCTTATGCTTACCACTTTCAAATGATACAATCTGCGCTACGACATAAACTAAAGGGTTTGATGATAAATAACTATTTTATAGTTAATTGAAAAGCTATTGTGGCTGAAAGAAAAAGATTTTTCTATTTTTAATGTTGCTGTATTCCAAATCTCTGCTTATAAATTGATATGCGAAGATCAAAACTGTATCTATAACGCTTGATCCCTTTTACAATACAAATACAACGCATTTTCTAAAAATATACATATATGTCTATAACAACACTTAAAGCAAGTATTTGGGCAATAAATTTTATATTTTAACTTAAGATTATATTAAATTTCTTGCTTTTTATCATCATTTGAAAGTGGTAAAAACATTTTGATATTATTAAACACTTGTCATTTGAACGAATACGCAGCTGCATATACCATATAATGTTGTAACGTTCAAATATAGTGTTTAAAATAGTTCTCGTAACAACTTTATACGACATGCATAAGCTATTCGCTTCGCGAACTGCGTTATGTATGTCTTTGAGAACTTATAAGAACTTAATATACACTGAACGTCTTCCAAATTCACCGTATTTGCCAATTAAATATAATCTACATAACATTTCACACTATTGTAACATCAGATGTATATAACACATATTTCAGTGTATATTATAATTCTAAAAATATCGACCGGGGCGAATCTGATTTTGACAAAACATAACAGATTTGGAAGTCGTCAAAATTGATGTTAAAATCAATAAGTCTCGGGCGATAAGTCGCCGTGAGTCGTGACTCAATGACAACAAGGAGACTTAGCACACAACGACAATGCTCATCGAAAGACCTGTATACGATTTTCGATAGATGCACTCTCGTAACGAAAGCATTCGGCGGAGGCCCGAGGTATCGTCTGTGTACGTGTAGTGATGATGCTGTGCTGGGCGTGGGACTAACATACATTTTTCGGATACAAAAACATCGTCAATTATTTGAACAATAATCCTCAGTCAATTTAGCACGTTTATTTGAATGTTATATTTATTGTAAATTGAGTTATCCTATAAGGACGACGAACATTGCGGCGCGGAGCCCACGGGCGCGCATCTAATGCGCTCGACCCGCGCTCGGCACAGTATCATGTGTTTGTTATTTATTACGATAAACAAGTGATTATATGTGACAAATGTTGTCTCAAAATTTTGTACATTTGTGTTTTAAAACTGTACTTAAAACGCGGAGATTATGGGAAGGTTGTGGACGCTAGTGAGATTCGGAACATGTCTGAGCGAGGATCGCATTGGACTGAACGTATAATGAACCTTTTTTGTAATCCTTATTGAAACATTCCCGTATGTAATCGCGCACCTTCTGTGATCAACTTTTTCGACTGACCTTTGCCCGTTTTTCTAACCGATTATCTAAATAGCAAAAAAGACGACGAGACCCCTTTTTCGAAATTTTTAATCCCTAAGTGTTCATTGGTGCTGCAAAATTGTCGAGGATGACAGGGTTTACGAAATATTTTTGTATGGTACGGCATTATACATACATACAATTTTGCGTAGTTGTTAGGCACTGTATATCATTCCTTATAATGTAAGGTGAAACTGTAAATTTTAAGCCAAGTAATGTAGTTTTACGTCGCAAATTTAAGTTTCTGTGTCTTTAGTTCTGCGAGTCGCTGATCACGACACGTGGACACTAACCAGCGCGTCGTGCCGAGTGCCGAGTGCCGAGTGCCGAGTGCCGAGTGCCCGCGTGTGGTGATCAGACGACTTATTGGCTTACTTATAGTTTAGTTAGAAATAAGTCGTTACGGTTTCACAAGCCTAAATTAAAGGCTCTCGCTACGAGTAGGTTTACTTTTTTAAATATTCCACAGATCTCAGGCATACAATGCAGTCGCAGACCTTTTGAATCTCTCACTAACAAGTTTGGGCACATAAGTATTAAAAGTATAAATAAAAGTAAATGTGAACACGAAAGTATCCTACTTTGATCTCATAAAACTGTCATTTATAAGAAAAACCTTGGTGCTTGGGTAGTCGTTTATTTTCTGTAAGTATGTGAAATTCAAAGTAACGAATGGAAAACGAGAAACAATGTTCCAAAACTATATTTATATAGACTATCATTGCTGAAATGATAATTATTTTTTTTACTGAGATAGCAACAGGTTTTATTTATATATTATTATTTTCTCTAAAAGGACACCTAGTCTCAGCATTTACTATCGTAAGTTGTGTTGTGCATTTATCGCATATGTATTTGAGAGGCTTGAGAACGGTTTGAGGATCCAAGTATACACGTAGATCTCCTTTTAGGGAGACGAACCAACGGTAGCATGTTTGTATTTCGCCATAGAACGTATAAATCCCTTACATTTGTCTCTTATTTGAGCGTTTCGTACGAAGAAAGTATATGATTCGGAACTGTTGGTATTATCGCGGTATTAAGCGCCCGCCAAAATTGACATACAAGTATTTTTGGAATGTTTATATTAGATATTTGGCTGTGATTCGGATGTAATCTCAGTAAAGCGCAGGAGGATGGTGTAGGCACACGTTTGTATAACAAAATATAGTTATTCGCTTCTTGTCAATGTGAATCTTGCAATAGTTGTCTGGAAATTCTGAACATTTTATTTTGATCGATTCAAGATCACTAAGGTTGTACTTTCGACTTGAGAAATCCGCCCAGATGATTTTTTTATCTGTAGTTTCCTGAATACGCATATGTATAACACATCAAATTATATATTTAAACGTAACGATGTCTTCATTGTTTGTACAGAGTTGTTGAAAATTATACAAAAAATAAACAAAAAAAATTTAAGTGTACTCCTAAAATATAGGTATGTGTGATGTTTAATGTAAAGTCATTTTGGTGTTTCAGTATTAGTTTTAAATCACTAGGAGTTAGAATTTTATGTTAGTCGTTAATTAATGTTTACGTAACATATAGTTTAGCGTTACTTTATTTAAGTATACCGTCAGTTACTTTGTATTCTCGTCAGGTGGCGCTGGTGCGTTAAGTATATTTTTTTGTTCTCACTGTAGTAAGTAATGTTTGTTTGTGCCAACTTTGATGTACTTTGTGTAAATTGGCAGTGAACGTCATGTGTATAAGCCGTGACTGCCAAAGAACAAAATTCTCGTTGTCATATCAATGTAACGATACATAAATACGATAATAATTGTGTTGTGAATATACTATATGGATAGATGTACGTCTTTTAACTATATGGTTGTACAGAGCTCAAAGTTAGCGTTATGTCCGCCTTTGAGATGTTATTTGTAATTTTTTTCCAAATTCCATCAAATAAAAAGTCAACTGATTTTTCGAATTGTGTTTCTTTTTGTTACATTTAATTTAAAATAACCAAGATCGCAGTTTGTGCAAGGGAATCTCAATATATGCACTTATCAAGGTAAGGTAAGCTGCGAGTGCTGCGAAGCAATTAGTCAAGTGCGGGTGTACTAGCATACCTGCTAGAGATAAAAAATTGCTGTTTCACCAATGCAAGACACAAGATACAGCAGTAAGGCTCATCTTGGCACAGCCACCATTGCAAACCGGAAAACTGTTTATGTAGTGAATTAGTTGATTTTGGTCGTAAAATATCACCAATACCCCCCTGTATCTTTTAAACGGGGGCTCGATCAATGCTGATTTTTTGTGATCAATGCCGACTAAGTTTATTGGTATAGTATAACGATCACTGAATGGTTAGGTCCACATTGAATATTAATCAAGCCTAGAACAGTTTAGATTGATGAAATCCACGCTCCGACCAGCACCAGTTCATACTCAAAAACTCAAAAGTTTTCGGCTCGAACTCCAAAACCGCTTTGAATGCCTGGTCAAGTGCGTAGATGTGGACGATTACCATAACAGGTTCGTGGATGCTGTCTACAGAGCTGGGTCAAAATTATTCAAACGCCTAAAGACCAATAGTTCAAATAAGATCACAGGTCCAACCAACAGGGACTTTCTTTTTTGATTCCCAAGAAAAATGCTTTATGCACTGTCCACAGCAGGCCCTCCCATGTGGGTGCGGGCCGGGTCAAACGGACCCGACCACCTCTCGTTCCCAGGGGAGAGCCTCACCGCTCTCCCCTTTCGACGTTAAAAGGCGCGCGGGTACACCGCGCGCGCCCTCTCGGGGCTCTTAATTTACGGGTGGCAGGGCCTTAGGGGACCTTGAAATTGGGCAGGAGAGCGACATAAGCGCGTCTCCTGCGCCCGCTCCTCCGGCGGCGGACATCCGGGGCGTAAGGATCTTCCTCACGGCCCCGTTCCGCCGCCTCCTTCTGCGAGATGACAGTCTCGCAGAAGGACCTCATTGCGCCTCAGGACCTGTCGTCCGCTCTGTCTGTCCGTCCACTGCCTTAGCACCGGACGGATTGTCTCGACGGTCCTCACCCCGTAGCGGGGCTAGGCCAGTCTCTCTACCCACTTAGCCTCAAGGACCAGTCAAGGCTGGAACTTTCGCATCTCCACCGCCCCGTGCGAGGGTTCCTCGTTCCTAATACACCGGCGCTTGGACCTCCGCCTCCAAATCTCAAGGTGGCGATGCCGCCAAAACACACGCCGCCTCAAAGGAGACCGTGCGGTACGCCCGCAACACCCTGACCGCCATCGCCCTCTGAGGTCTCCTCAAGAGGGCGACATTTTGGCGACCGAGAGCGTCGGCTCAAATGGGCGCCCCGTAGAGGTCCATCGATTGCACTACCCCCAAATAGAGGCGGCGGCAGACGACACTCGGCCCCCCGATATTCAGTAGCAGAGAGCTAAGCGCTCCCACCGCCAACATCAGCCGGAGGGGTTAGGTGACTAAAATGGACGCGTAAGTTCCAGCGGCCGTCAAGGTGGAGCCCCAAGTATTTCATACTCGGCTCTATCCCGATGCGGACCCCTCCAACGATGATGTGGGCATCTCCACCCCGCCACCCCGCGCGAGGCGACCGTTTCTTCTGAGAGAGCCTTGACGCGACTAATCGCGTCGATCGTTGATCGGCCCTCCCGGAATCCGAACTGGAGTTCGGACAATTCGGGGCCCACCCGCACAGTCTGAGGAGCCGGTCCCTTCGGGCGTCGTAGGCCAAAACCCCGATTTATTGTAATTTTTCTCATAATAATTGAGGTATATTGGATCCCGTTAATAAATTCGTGAGGTACATTGAACAATTAACGCATTGCCACTAGTTTTTTCAGTCCAGCTCGGTGGCCCCGCTAGATCGACACTACCTATACCGAAAATAGCCCGGACGTCAGCCTGCACGAGATTAGGATAGGGCTTAAAGGTAATGACGGAATTACGACTGAGCTTCTGAAAGCCCGCGGCGAAACTGCTATTAAAGTTCTACGGAAGCTTTTTAATTCCGTCATACTCTAAGGTAAAACACCAAAGGCATGCCACAGAAGTGTGGTGGTGTGGAGAGGTTAAAAAGGGCCGATAAAACCCTCTTAAAGAACTACAGACCTATCTCACTTTTGAGCCACGTATAGTTTTCAAGAGTCATCACGAACCGTCTCGAGAGTAGGCTAGACGACTTCCAGCCGTCAAGCCGGATTCCTTAAAGGCTACAATACCATAGACCACATACATACGCTGCGGCAAGTTATAAAAAAATCGGATAGTATAACCGGCCTTTATGCGTGGCGTGGACTATGAGAAAGCCTGCGATTCGATCGAAACCTGGGCACTCCTGTAGTCTCTCCATCGGTGCTAGATTGACTATCGGTATGTCGAAGTGCTAAAGTGTTTGTATGAAAACGTCACCATGTCAGATCATGTCACCACCACGGAAAACCTCAGCATACTGCTCGATGGCCTCTGTAGAATCTCCCAACAAGTATGTCTTAAAATTAACATGGACAAGACGAAAATCATGTGCAACGTCCACGTTATACCTACTCTTATTAAGATTGGGAGCTTTACTTTCGAAGTTGTCGTCAAGTATGTATACCTGGGACAAATGATCCAGTTCGGTAGGTCCAACTTCGAGAGAGAGATCAATCGTCGAATCCACTTGGCTGGGCAGCGTTCTGGAAGATACGACATATCTTCGCGTCTAATACCGCAGTGTCTCAAAACAAAAGTCTTTGACCAGTGTGTGTTGTCAGTTTTGACATAAGGATCCGAGATGTGGTCGCTCACTATGGGCCTTATCAGAAGGCTCAAAGTATTATTAAGTAGAGGGCAACGGAGAGAGCTATGCTCGGGCTTTCCCTACGGGATCGAATCGGAAATGAGGAGATCCGCAGGAAAACTAAAGTTGCCGACATAGCTCTCCGGATAACCAAGCTGATGTGGCAGTGGGCAGAGCACATAGCGCGCAGAACCGATGGTCATTGGGGCAGAATGGTTCTGAAGTGGCGGCCACGCACCGGAAGACGCAGCAGGGGTAGGCCTCTTACAAGGTGGGCTGAAGACCTGGTAAAGGTCTCGGGAAGCGGTTGGATGTGGGTGGCCCAAGATCTTGGGAATACCTTGGGGGAGGCCCATGTCCAGCAGTGGACGTCTTTCAGCTGAGATTATGATATTGGTATAGTTAGACCTTCATTCGGTGCTGTGGTTTTGGAAATACAAGGTGTCTGTGCCAAGGTGAGCGCTCATCTTGGCACAGCCACCTGAATATCTCGGGAACCACAATGCCTAGCGATAATCTGATTGCACCAATAATTAGTCCTTAATTGGTCGACATTAGTCACAAACTGCCAGAATTAGTCAGTGCTTCTGAAAAGAGAAATACGGGCTTATTTTTGCGATGGTAACTGTGCCAAGATGAGTCATACGATACAGCATAGAATCATGAGTTGTTCTGCGTTTGCAAAGCTCTTTAATAACGTCCTTAAAACAATTTTCACACACACATTTGATACACGTTTAAGTATTAACTATCTATTAAGGGTTGCGTTGTCCAGCCTACTCTCGAGACCTTAGTAAACTTGAGTATAAGCATACGTTACTCTGGAGCCTACCAAGACGAATTTTTTGCCAAAGTCAAAGTCAAAAATCTTTATTTCCATAAAATGTGTAAACAATTCTTGGACACGTCAATTAAGTAGTACATTAATAAAACTATTAAGAAAAATTAGAAGGTAGGCAGTCCGCTATGTACTTCATCTTTTTCAATAAGTGGTACTTTAATATATTGTCTATTACCCGTTTATCTCCGAAATTATAGGCAGAGGTGCATCGATCAAATATACCATAGATGCACGTTCTTGTACTAAATCGTACCCAAATAATGACTCCGAATCGATGACGTGTACTTATAGTTATGTTTACTCATTCGACTGTTTAAAAATAGTCCTAAAGTGAATATAAATTTAACTTAATATAAACCTTAATACTAAGTGATAGTGTCGTAATACCTATGACAAAGTATCATAAATGTTTTCTTCATTCTCTCGATACGGTAAAAATATTATATTATGTAAACAAAACATTCTGAAATGAACCTTATAGTAATTACAATTAAGTGTAAACTCATCGCAACAATTATGCGAGTGTAATTATTTTGACTATAGGCATATGATATTCTTACCGCTCAGAACATAGAAAGAAGGAATGATAGAGTCGTTATTCATTTTAATATATTTTTTAAATCTTTGATTAGAGGTGTAACTAAATTTACGTTATTGAATGACAATAATTTGATAATAAGCTATTGTTATATTCTTTAATTTTAATAATTAAATTATAGTAGGTAACTGTAAGGAAGACGTTATATAACTTTAAAAAAAGCAAGCATATAATATATTTATATTAAAGAAGGCCAATCATTTACAGTACTAATAATTATGCTCACCTTCGTACATTGTATTACATGCTATTTTAAATATTTGTATGTGTGTTTTCTATGTAGTTTCAATAAATAATAATAAAACTATATACTCGTAGATGGTCGAATTAGCTAACAAAACTAGATATAGTTTACCAGGATACTTTTGTTGATGTAGATGCTAAAAATATAAATTTTAACTGTTCTATCGTTAAGGAAGGAACTAGGTAAAAAAAATGAACAACTTTACTAAAATAATGTTTTCATGTACCTTTAAACAATATCAACTTATTTAACAATTGCCGCTTAGACCGATCCTTTGTTTCTGCATTTTTCAATTTTGTCGCGTAATACGTATGTCAATATATTTTTCAATTAAAACTTATTAACGTTACCGTATAACCAAGATTCGGTGATTGTACTTGGCAGTGTTCGTCTATCCCAATGAAAACATTGGTATGGTTAAATTGTAAAAATAATTGAGAAATGCAGAAAAATTTAAAAATTATTTACTTATAACATTACTTAGTACCTGAACAGTATTTGAAGTTTTAGGTGTTTCATTATTTCTATCTAAATTTAAATTTAATGTAGCTTTCCCCGAAGTGGATGTAGATCCTATGTTGACTGTCAAATGGGGTATTATTGCATTCACTTCAAATTGCACTATTGACTCTTCTTGCTATAAAAATAACGAAAACAATAGTTAATAAATCAATCGTATATAAAATTAACTAAATTTAACATAATTTTAAAATTAAATGGCAAAATATTTTACCTGTATATTCTGTACGGCTACATTTTTTAGTTTATTAAACCCTTTCTTAGTTACATATATATGTATCTTGTTCATTAAAATACTCTGAACAAATTACGCTAGAAGTATTTGGTTGGTAAAATTTGTCATCTTTATCTCGAGCTTATAATACGTCTCCATTTCTCCCTTCGAATTTCATGTTGTGGTAAGCTAAAATAAATTAATACAAATATTATATTAATAATTTATTTGGATAGGTACAGAATATTATAAAGGAACAGTTACGAAATGCTAGTCACAAGTTGACCGTCAAAAATATGAGTCGTTACGCTGCCAGTGCTGAATACCTGTGAATCTTAATAGTGCGTCACTAAGAATGTCTAGAAATCCTTTTTCTATTAATGTTATTTAGTTACGATCGTGAATCTTTATGAGAATTACTTAGAAAGTTTTTTTTATTTTAATAAAATATTACGTTTATTTCATAAAATTTATACAGTCTATGTGAAGTCCCTGATACTTGTGCTAGGTGATAAACCTGTGTTACAGGAATCAGTTCAATCTTCTGTTGAAATTCCCGACCTAAAACCGTATTGATTTGAAGAAATCAATTTATTTTTATTTAAAAAGTGTTTTAAATGATTATTAAGAATACGTTCTAGTATTTTAGATAATGAGCTAAGTACTGAGATTGGGCGGTTCGATACATCGTCTCTAGCGCCGCTCTTATACACTGGATGAACAATAGCACGTTTAAAAGCTTTTGGGAAAGTCCCAGTGCCAATAGAACAATTACAAATATGGGTAATGTAATGAATGGAGCTAATGTAA
Organism: Catocala nupta; assembly: GCA_963675205.1. Taxonomy (NCBI): domain Eukaryota; kingdom Metazoa; phylum Arthropoda; class Insecta; order Lepidoptera; family Erebidae; genus Catocala; species Catocala nupta. The sequence continues at coordinate 29,143,608 of OY776093.1, forward strand.
AGCAAGATTCTTTAATAACTTTTGCTGGGATGTTGTCCCAACCAATTGCACTATCACTACGTAAACTTCGAATTACGTTAATTACAAATGAATCATTTACATATGGGATACCTAAGGAGTTTGGTGGAGAAGGGGAGAAAGGCAATTTAATAGGATTGGTATGGGAGTCAAATTTGGAAGCAAGACTTACACCTACGTTAACTAGAAATGTATTGGCATTTTTTATTGATGAAATCAGATCGATAGACGATTTAAGCAGAGCAAAAGGAGGGTGTTTTTGATTATGGCTGTGTGTGATAGATTTAATAACTTGCCAAGTGGCTTTAGCAACATTATTAGCTTTAATAAAATTCAGATTTTCATAGGCTCGTTTTAATTTTTTAAGTCATGATTTTTGAAAGTTTCGATAACGGGTATACGTAGTTTTTAATATAATATCGTTCGGTGCCTTACTAGACCTTCGATGCATTTTATCGCGATTACGTAAGCAGCGAAGTAATCCAGCGGTCATCCACGGTTTGATAATTCTGAGCCGGTTAGGAATAGAGACAGACTTACTACGTTTAAGAATAATTGTTTGTATGCCGGTAATCAATATATTCACTGCAACTTCCGCATCAGATGTGTTTAATGTAGGATTAAAGTTATATTTTTCTATGTCAATTTTGATAGATTCATAAATTCATAATCATACCGTTACCGGAGCGATGTGGTTTTTGACTGAGACAAGGGTGTTTTATTGAAATCTAAGGCTATAGCTACCGGTTGATGATCTGTAACATGGGTCTTTAAAACGAGAGCCAGTGGATTTAGTTTTGATCATGATATGGTCGAGACAATTGTGTAACCTAGTTGACAGAATATTAGCAGGCAATAAACCAAGAGTAGCCATCAGAGTCAAGTAATCATCAGAATGACGGTCAGTGTTGCCCGGCTTAATATCAATGTTGATATCACCAATAAGTATAATGTTATTATAACATTTTAGAGAAGTTACTATTTCATTTATACCGGAATAGAAGTTAGCGGGATTTGAGTATGATGGGGAGCGGTACACAGCTATTATGGCCGTGTTGTTAAAGCTACTAACCAGGCAGCTAGCATCTAAGTTCGAGGACCTTTGAGGTTCATATACTGTGCAGGGAATTGAGATTTTGACATAAATTACAACACCGTCATTTTTAATCGGGTTAATTTTTGAGGAATACGATACATATCCCTCTAAGATGGGTATTTTGTCTGATATTTGCAGCCAACATTCAGTAAGTATAACAAAATCAAATTCCGTCTTAGTTCATGTGAGAATAGTAGTAAATTGGTCTAGATTCTTATTGATGCTCCTAATATTAATATTGTATTATTTTAAGTCTATTTGCCTTCTAACCTATGTATTTGTCGCATTGTTCAGGTATGCATGTATAGGAGTCGGCAAGAGAGACGCCATCTAATTCTTGATAAATTTGGTCTACATTAATCATTAATTCATTATTAAAGATGAAAAGATAAAGTGACACTTTGACAAACTTAAAGTAATGTTGTAAAACAAATATTGCAGTTAAAACGCATAGGAAACAATATAAGTTTTTGATGTATGAAGTTGTGTGTGTAGTGTAGTGAGTGCATTGCATTTTTATGTTAGCCTTAGTTATTATGTGATTGGAATGTGCTTTAAAGAGTGTGTTTGTTAAAATAAATTCGAGAGAAGTATAAAAACAAAATTAAATACAAGACAACAAAAATTCTGAGTGAATGGTATACAATTTTTGTTGCTAGTCATTTATTTTGGAGAAGACCATCCAAGTCAGTTTCTTTGTTTATGACAATGTGGCGCTCTCCATCCGTTTTACGTATAAAGACTTTACCAGAAGATGTCCAGCAGTACTTATACCCGTTACTACCAGCGAAGCTGCGGGCTAGGTAATAAATGCGTTGCCCCTTTGGTGTAAGGTCCCAGTAAGCCAGTGTATTTCTCTGGCTACCATTCAATTTTAAATGTGCAGTGTTAAACTTATTTTGGCAATTGGATTTATTAAACTGCCGAATATTTTTTATTATACTGTCTTTTGTTATGGCACTAGTGTATTAAAACATCACACAATCTAAGGATAGCAGAATTTGTACTTTTATTTCTCATTATATACCTACCTACAATTTTTAAAGTTATCTATTACTTTAATGTACGTAGAGTACACTGCTCACTGCGCCTACGCATAATCAGTTCATCACTACCTAGGTATTATTTTGAAGTTGTAAGCCCAAGTTGCTTGTCAGTTTGTTTGACAAATAAGTACAAACATTTTGAAAACAAATGTTATTGTTTATTTATTAAATATTGTATGGTGATAACAAACAAATAAGTTTTAGGATACTAATAAATGCTATATATTATATTTACACAATATAACATAACAGGGATCGGTAGTTAAAGGTCAGGCACCGGTTAACCTCCAAAATTTACTCGCTGACTACTATTGTATGTAAAGGTATTGTATTTATATGATTTATGTAATATAGGTAATGTGAACCGCATTATGCATAATGCAATGCGTATATCAAAGCACAGAGAAGCCTTTATATATTACAATGGTCTGGCTGTATGACGATAGAACGCTTTTATTACGTAAAGGTTTCATAGAGAGCGGCTATAATCTTGAGGGGACAATTGGATGACCTTGTCGAAACAAGTGCTTGTTATCGTATTGCGTATCAATAAGCCGTTGTTTAGGTTTGTCCCGAACCTACTGCGGCGGAAACGAAGATTAGTGACTATATAGCTGGTAGAATGCGAAGATTTAGATAAGTAAAATTGTTTCCGTTGCTTCGGTTGTCATTACTTGCTGGACGGTCGTTGTATGCAGTAATCTTGAGTTATTTTATTTGTGATAATAGACGAGTCATTAGGGTAAGTTAAAATATAAGTACTTTACTTTTTATCACTTTATATTATGTCATGTGTTTATATATATTAATGTAGGTAGGTAAATTGAATTGTTTATTTAAATTTGGTTATCTTCAGACCAATACCTATATTTTTTAATACATTTACCTAAATATTTGCTGCTAATCACATTTTTATGTTATTTAATATGTTAAAAGTCTATCCAAGCCCATATATTAGTTATAGCATAGATACTGATTAATAGTCCTTATGTACAAATAGTATTTTTTTTATTTTTATCCGTATTAAAGAAAGACTACTGCCTTTTTTATATTGGTATTTGGGTATGTAAAAAAAGATACCTCATTAAGAACAATTCTAATGCTACCGGTCATGTTACATTGGAACATTTGTAACAACATGTAGGCCCTGTATATATTTTTGTTACATCTATAATTATTCCTAGGAATGCTAGTGGAAATATGTCAATATAAAAGTTTTACTGTCTTGATTCATGCTGATAACATGAGCCAAAAAAGTGGAAAATAAAATCTTTATGAGAAGGAAAATCCCACAAAATTTATTGATAATTTATTGTTTGATAGTATACTTAATAATATACCGGATATAGTTTCCGATAGGAATTAAATCAATCATGATGGATTTATTGTTCATGGTTAGAAAAAAAAGGTTCTCTCAAAAAGCCATTCAATGTATTTCATACTCTTGAAATGTTAGAGGATACACAGTACTGTAGACAGACCTTAATAAATAGCTAGCGAAATATGGGTGTATGTAGTACACTTATCTACATTTCACCAGCTGTCTTTAGGTCCTACGTAATAGGGAGCGAGCGTATTCTACTGGTCACTGTTCAAGACTTGTGCTGCCATTTAGAATTGTTTGGCAGAAAAACCCAATAATACTTCCCGACTTGGACATCCAATCCCTCATACATAGCAGCCGCATTTACTATCGTGGCGCCATCGATGGATGGCTTAAAGCGTGAGCTGTCAAAAGAAATTCTTGTATATAACAAAATCGGTTAGCGTAGATATTTAAGTAATCACCTTGCCACTGGTACCAAGGGTCAATCCCTATATCCTAGTTCCCCTCAAACTCGAAAATCATTTATTCATTGGTCACAAAGTATCACTTATAATTGTCAAAGTATATCTATACTTTAGCCCGCGGCGCCGCCCACTTTTTCTGCAAGAAAAGTACCCTATGTCCTTTTCTGAACCCTCTATACGCGTTGTATGCAAAATTTCGTGATGATTCGTCAAGTAAATAAGACAAAAAAGAAACTAACATTGACATGTTTAATATTAGATATGATTAGTTATGATAATATAATTTACACCTTTGTCCCCGCCATTTCGATTTTCTTTCAGCTGCCATGGTCACGGGCAGACAAACATGTGATCTAAAATTATGAATGGAAAATAACCTTTTGAAAGATTAGATTATATAATTATTATTGTTGAAATGGAGTTTGATGCAGTGCACTTAACTGTTAGTCAAGTGCACTGCATCAATTACTCCATTTTAAGTGTTGCAATCTACTCAGTAAGATAATATGGGTAAATACTTGACTCAAGAACTTGAGCCTATTATAGCTACGACATACTTAACCGATTGCTTCAATTAGTATTCGAGTTGTTTATTAGAAGTAATTGACAGTGGGAAAATCATACTCGCCAAAAAGCTGAGCTCACCTCGTATTTAATATAGCACTAGCATGCTTTAAATATTTAGGTAAATACGATTCTCTTACAATCGTGTGATTTTGTGAATAAGTTCTTTGTGAGTTTTAAAAGATAACTCCTCTACTAGGAATAATGCCTGTGTCGCAGGGACTTTACAAACATTCAAACGACAGACACAAAGAACACCCAGACTCGAAACAACCATTTGTGGATCTCATATTTTTTCTCCCGTTTGGGGATCGAATCCACACTCGGGGCGGCGCAAGTGGCCAGGCGACCACTTAAAACGCAAAACTTAAAGTGCAGTCCAAAATTAAGATTTATTTAATAAGCTTTTTGCCACGCTAAGGTAGAATAGAATCTAATTTCAAAGAAAAGACAATCCATGTCCAGTTGCACCCAAGAGTAGGTACCCACGACATCGACAAGCCGTGTCGTCGCTTTTCCAGCTAAGCTATTTATAGCCCTATGAGTCCTATGGCAGGAATTGATCCATGTTCATCCCTGGATGCCTACCCGGGAATGTTGGGTGGCAACTCAATATTCTAGGATTGTGGGTAACCAATCGCTGCTAAGAGGCCCTGGTTCTTCTCAGTAGGTAATTCTAGATACGGCATTATCCGTATGCTTGTTTGCTGCCATTGCCTATACTAATTTTATAAAGAGGAAAGATTTGGTATATAGTTTGTTTGTAAGAGCTTAACTCAAAAACTACCCGACCAATTTTGAAAATTCTTTCACCATTGGAAAGTTATATTATCAGCAAGTAACGTAGGCCGTATTTTATTTAAAAAAGTACTGTTTCTCACATAATTTAACCTTTTTACTCAAGCGAAGCTGCCAAAGCTAGTTATACATATAAAAAACTACCTGTTTTCAGTAAATCGACTGCACAGAATCAGATGGCATAGTGGTGATCGCTTCGTTGCTGTTACTGCGGCGAGTGTTGTGGATTCAACCCCACACGGACTAAATATTGTGTGATCCATGAATAGTTTGTTCTGAATCTGAGTGTTTTTGTGTCTGTTATTTGAATTATTGTAAAGCTCCCTGCGACACAGGATTTAATATTAGAGCAAGTGCAGAGTAAGAGCTGACATTAAAAAAATGCATCTTAAATGCACGTGAGTTGTGTACATTCGTATGCTGATTTAAAGACGATAAAAATAATTGATTTCTCGTCAAGGTGACCGTCTACTTTTTACATTGTTTGTACTTACAAGTTAATGCTTTGTCTGGCAATAATACACGATAATGCCCACTTGATTACAGTATGTAGCTAACTGCACTCAGAAATACATATATATAACTAGCTGTAACTCGCGGTTTCATCGACGTTGATGATTACTGCTTCGCTCCCGTAGCTTGTAGCGTGATGCTATATAGCCTATGATACATTTAAGTAAAGTAGCTAGCGATTAAAATCGGTCCAGTCGTTTTTGAGTTCAGTCATTACATACAAAGATATTAACCTTTCATCTTTGCAATATCTATTAGTATAGATGTTTACTAAAATGTTCATCTTCAACATCATCAATAATTCTGCACGAATGATGCATCTTGCCACTGCCATTGTAACGACAGTTGTGGGATCGATCTTCGAAAAAATTGTGTGATCAAACAGTTGTGTCTTTGTGTCCGTTGCTTGATTGTTCGGGAACTTCCTGTTACAAGAAATACTCAAAGGGTGGGTGTTGATATCTTTAAAAATAAAACTTAATTGTATGGGTATTAAATATAAGTATTTCCAATAAATCACTATATCAATCCAACAGGATTATTTATGATATAATGATTTATCGGATCATAATTTATTATCATTCGCCATATAATTAGGTGTCATAATAACAATTGCTATAAGCAATAAATGGTTTCTATAAATAAGAAATTGCAACACCGATAGTTAAGATAAAATAGATACGTAAACTATACCGTGTTTTTTACCTAAACGTAAAAAAATATAGCAAATGTTCAAGTGAAGGTGATCAGAAATAAATAATAGGCACTGTTAAGTAAGGACTGCGACCCTAACTACCTAATATTATGAATGCTTATGTGAGTTTGTTTGTATGTTTGTTGCTTGTTACTCGCCTTAACACGACTCGACTCGATCAATCATCACAACATTTCGCATACACCTCAAGGGTACAAAGAAGCACATAAGGTACTTTTCATCTACAAAAAGTACTGTTGCCGGGGTGTAGAAGCAAGCGAAGCCGCGGGCAAAGTAATATAATGTAAGATAAAGTTGAGCCACTGAGTGAATCGGTTTTCTTCTCTAATTTATTTAAAATAAAATGTAAGTTAAATAAAATGATGTAGGTTCTATAAAGATTATATCATCCGATTATTTATGACCAAAAGAATTAGTAATATTAAATTTGGGCATGCTTTTGTGAATCGACAAACAAATGTACCTACTAGGTATATAAATCTGGTTGTAGGAGGATTATTTTTATTTTGAAATTAACTAATTACTAGTATTCTTGATGACCACAAGTCACAACGGAGGAGGAGTCAATCTTTACATAGCATATTCGTATCGGCTTAGTTGGAGAGATCCAACTACCTAAGCTGACACGAATATGTTATGTTAGATGTGGGTCGATAGTTCGCTGATGTGTTCTAAGTTCCAGCGACTCACCCACCATTTAAAGCAGGAAGCACATCGTTCATCATCAATGTTAAGTCAATAGGCTCCGGGGTGAGCCCGACATACCCTCTCTGCTGCCCTTTTTCTCGCGTAGATGGAGGAATATAAGCATTCGCCGCGTTAGATAAAAAATATGCGTCGATAGAGCAATGGGTGGGTTTCTTGCTTGGTTATGTAGTCGAGCTAATAAAAGTTCTACTTTTACTAGCTCGACTTAGTTAAAAGTTTTTTGTCACAATAAACAGCTCAGAGACTGTTTTCGCTCATGCAATTCCCATGCCTTGCCACACGTGAAGACATTGGTCCTGCACCTAATCTCTCTTCGGCCATGTCGAAGAGTTCGTACCGTCCGTTATCAAACTGGAAATAGATGGTACAGGCACCTGCGCACATATTTCTGCACTATAACAGAAGATTAGCCGACGTAACCGAAATTTAATCTCGAGAGCATTATAAGGGTTTTGGTGTACGTTACGCCAGCAAGAAAGTGTCACCTAGAGTGATATGAGTAGAACGTATAATTAGTGCGCAATCTGCTGTAAATGTGCGCCGCATAAAAAATTTGTGCGTGTTGTAGTTTTGAAAAAAAAACGTAAAAACGATTCCTGCTGGAGTAACGTTGTTCTAGCAAGAAAATTCTAGACGAATTATCGGAGAGATAAAATACATACATGGGCAGAGAGCTTATATTTGTGCAAGTATGTGCGCCATAAATATAATTTGTGCGTCTTCAGGTTTTCGAGATATTGCGTTTCTCGCTGCAGTAACGTTTTGCGAATTCGTGTATCTCTAAGACCATTTTATGTGCGCCTGTAGAATGAACATACACGAATAGCTCTTAATTAGTGCATATTTGTGACATAATTAGATGCCAGATAATATTTATAATTTTCAAGTAATCGCGCTTTATTGAAAACTTAAAAAAATATTGTAGCGCCTAAATGAGAAGACGTGTAAGCTCGCTAAAAACTGTATTCGTTCCATCTTGTTGTTTATAATTACCATAAAAAGTTTCAAAACAGAACCTACAAGCGTTAATGAATAATATTACTAAAAGTCAAAACGACGGCATCATAACTTTGACGCCAACAAACAAGAAACTGGCTCAACCTAAGATGTGTAGATGTAAACCAAAAATTAGTGCATTTATCAAATAATATATAGTAAAAATATCCAGCTTCAACTGTTTCGTGTTAAGTAAATATTAATACCAAACCAAAACAGTTATTCAGCGCAGGTTATCCGACCAAATTCGAATGACTACAAAAAAGCGACGGATTCATACGTATCGATGACCTTCTTAACTTTACTCGCTAACTGGTTGAAACGTATTGTGCCCGAGTACAGTGCAGTAGAAAATAGTTAAAAATAAATAACTTTTGATTAGATTAAACATACCTATTCTTCTATCATTCTATTCTAGCTGTTCCGGTAACTTTGCACACGATTATGTAAGTACATCATAAAAAGTACCTAGCCTAAGCGCTATTCCTATAATAAGTATAGGTAAGTTATCTTCATTTCAAATTTAATTAAAATACATTCAGAATTTTTTTTTGATTAGACAAATAAATTTAGCCATTTGCATTTATTATATCAGTAGAAAAAAACAAGAACTTTTTAAGAAGTTCTTGTTTTTAAGTTCAAGAAATATGTGATGAATACTACAAAAACCCCACAACAGTAAAAAATACACAAAGCGTGTAAACATTTTAACTAGTTGATATATATCTAATATATCAACTTTTAAGTTTTTGATCATTAATAGATTTAATTTTTTCGCTTCGTTTCCGTTTACCTGGTCCCGCGCCACCCGCTGCACTGGGAAGAAAGTGAGACAGATAGTAAGCGTACGGTCTTAGTGTGACAGAGACAGATACGTAAACGTCGCTCTATCATCAATAGTGCGTTTGGGTTATCACTTGGTAAACAGTAGCCGTTATGACGTCAAGTGCACTAGCGTTGAGTCACCGCGATATTATTGTTTGTTTACTTTTTATTGTTTGTTTGAAAGTGGTGTCAATCAAAGTTTAGACTGTGACATAATTTTTTGTGGTACTGTGCACACTTTTACGGAATTATTGTGTTTGAGAGGTGTCCGTTTATAAATGAACCTACGATAATTGTGTTCAAGCCGTTCATACGTAGAATTCCAGTCAGAGGTACTCGTTGAATCGCTGCCGTGCGGTGTATTGAACATGTCGAACTTGTTCAAATACTTTGCAACAAGATTAGAAACTTGGACACAACGTATTCACACAGCCGCCCGACGATGCGACATAATTACCATGTCACAATACCATTAGTATTGTCCATATTTGGACATTTAATGACGATTTACGCGACGATGGCATGCTCTGCAATCGTAAGTACCTATTTAATTCGATAGTTTGAATTCCCTTTTTATCAGTATTGCGCTAACACAACTACCTCCGTGGCGCAGTGGATAGTGATATCGACTTCGGCGCGTGGGGTCGTGGTCGTGGGTTCGATTCCCACCCAGGACAAATCTTTGTGTGATGAACACGACCATTTGTCTTTTATTTATCTATAATATGTAAGTATTTAGAAATATATGAGTATGTCTATCAGTTGTCTAATTACCATAGCACAAGTAGCATAAGCTTACTTAACTTGGGATTAGATAAACGTGTGTGAAGTGTGGAGGATATTATTATATTATTATTTTATTACTTATCAAATGTGATACGTTGGGCAACGACAACATTTATTTTTTGGATATACATCATTTCATTGTGGCACTCATAATAAAATACACATTCTAAAATTTGTTTTCTTATACGTTGATTATATTAAACAACGCCTTGTTTAATATGAAGCGTTATGATATATTATTACTCCATAATTTATTACGTGTAGTAAGTAATCTCACTAATATTTTACATGTGAAATTTTGTGGAGATGTATAGAAAAAGTAATTCTCACATAAAAACTAAGTACTGAATTAAATTGCGTGATTTATTAAATACTTATACACTACACTATTTATTTTTGAATTTTATTGTTTATAGCATAAAGTACATTTTGGGTACACTTGGTATTATTCTATTAGAATAATAAAAAATACGCAATGTAGGGCCGGTGTGTAACGTAGGTATTATTTGCGCACCGACCAACTTTAAATAGGGAATTCTTATCGCCGTATGCATATTTTTAATAGTTTAATCAGTACAGTACAATGAACACACACACAACAACACAAGTACATTTCGGGCACAAAATGATTATTCTACATATTTTACTCGCATTTATATTTTTACCAACTAACTGTTGGTACGTACGAGACAAGTAGGTACGTTCTGTACCGACCAATTTCATTATGATATTTAGTTACCTATCTATCTGTTCTTATGCTACATTAAAATGTTTGATGGGTACTAAATAGTACAATTTGTGTTCGCAACAATGAAATTATGTATTTCCAAAAAAAAAATATTGTGGTCGGTGCCCAACGTATCACACCTTATCAATTATCAATACTTAGATTATCATTGTAGTTAATTATCTATTAAATAAAAACAAATTATGTTTCTACAACAAATTCTATCATGTAATTTTGAGCGCTAAGTACATAGATTAAGTAGGTGTCTGAAGATAAAAAATCTTATTATGATTTTCGTTATTTTTCAGAGTAACACATTTCAAGAAGATCACGGTAGAAAAATGGAAACCGCTTCACAAGTCTTCCCTAATTCAAGAGTTAATTAATTATATGAATAGATGTATGTATTGTTAACACATTCAGTTCATCAACCAGATGGTATGTCGAACCATAATGTAACCGAAAGAAACAACTTCTAGTAATATAATTCAGATAAATATTGTTATTTCTATACAAAATAATATTATCTAAATAAATAATGGCGGGTCGAAAAGGAACTATTCTTAAAGAAAATTTAAAGACGGTTATTTGTAAATATAAAGACTCATTCCAGACAGCGATTCCTCCTGTAAGCGATAATGTTTATGTTTACTTACAGCAGGAACTGCGAGAAAAATTTAATTGCAATATGACCCATAAAGCTTTACAAATATGTATAAAAAGAAACAAAACAAATTTTTTTGATTTTGATAATACCATATACCCCATATGTGAAGAAAAAGAAGAAACTGATCCCTATATTATAACATTTCAAATGAGCCTTGCAGAATACTCAAACATTGTACCACAAAACTCAATTTACCGTCTCTTACCAAGAAAGTGGACGAATGAATTGCAAGACCAAATATTTTTTAAAAGATTTAAAAGTGATTTAGAGTGTACATTTGCTTTTGATCATAGTTATGTACCGGCTGATATTAATTTTAATGACATCAAATGTACTGGCAGGTGTACCCAATGTGATGCTATACTGTCATTGTATATTTCTCCCCCATCTAAGAATTGTGTAAAGGTTACTTGTGAATTAAGTAAATATAAAAAAGAAAATCCTCATGACCCACTGATTAAAAACAGACTTACTTCTGACAGGGTAAACCGAATCAAAGAAAAATTAAAACATGAAAAAGCGTTAAAAGTCCAACACACAATGGCAGATGAGGTAATGATTGTAGACAATCCAAAAAAGCCGACAACGTTCCCTAAATTACCCAACTTAAGAAAAATGCGTCATGAAGCCAGAAGTGCGCTTCAATTTGATAAAAATACGATACTGTCTTTGTATGCTATGGCGCACTGCAGTCCTTATAATAACTTTATCCATAAAATCAGTCTTGTTCCCTTTTTTATATATTTTTGGACGAGAGCACAAAACGAATACTACAACGAAACCTTAAAAAATAAACATAAAATACTGTCCATTGATGCTACTGGTTCTTTATTTCAGCCAATAGAGCCACCACCTTCTAATGATTATTTAAAATATCGCACTCCTAAACATTTATTTTTATATGCAGTGGTTGCCTATACCCTGGATTCCAGTATACCAATTTGCTACATGGCCTCCGAATCCCATACAATGGAGACGATAGCCACATGGCTAAATACGTGGCAAAGTGGTAAACCTTTGCCTAATGAAATCATAAGTGATGATAGTTCGGCTCTCCTAGGAGCAATAACTAAAGTTTTTTTAAAAACCGAACTAAATCATTATTTAAAACAGTGTTTTGATGTGCTTGAAGGGAATACCGCTGAAATACCTCTCTGTTACATTCTTATGGACAAATCCCATTTTATTAAAAAACTTTATAAACAAACCTGTTTTGATAAAACATCTGAAAAAGTTAAGTTCTTTTACATTAGTTGCATGAAATATATTCAGCAGCTCTGTTGTTATGAAGAACTCAAAACAGTTTTAAGAGACATAATTATTTTATCGCTCCATGAGTTCAGGAGTGCGGACTTGAATGATTCGCAGCCCAAATGCGATAAAGCTCTTAAAAGTTTAAAGCTCCAAATTTTAAATCACACAAATCACGAAAACTTTGATGATATCAATACTCAAAATGACATAAAAACAAAAATGGAACTACTTCACGACGAAGAGGACATAAAAGTTTCTATAAGTTTGATAAACTTTTATGACAACTTAATACAAACTGAAAATTTGTACTTGCAGCTAGTACAACCATCATATAACAAAAATGAGTATTTCTTACCGGAATTGAACAATACAATTAAACGACTTCTGAAAAAAATTCCTCTGTGGGGTTGTGTTATGAACAAATATTTTAAAAATGTCAAAGACTATGCATCAAGCTCAAATGTAGAAAACCATTTTAAAGATTTAAAAACTATATACTTTGACACAAGAAACCAACGCGTGAGATTAGACGAGTTTTTAGTACAGCACCATGGTTTTATAAATGGAAGTGTAAAACTTAGTTCCAGTGACGTTTTGCATAGAATAGAGCCAAGAAAACGAGCTCATCGAACTCTGCTAACAAAACGAACAGAAAATAAACGAGCAAATCTTACCTCTAAGCCTTTGAAGTGCGAAAATAACGATTTTGAGGCACAGTCAGTCTTTCAAGATAACCCGATAAAAATTGAGAATTGGAGGGGGCTAGCGGTATCCACACATAGAACTTTTAAGCCCAAACCACTTTATATTTTACAAAACGGCAACGTAGCAAATTCTAAAATTGAAAATAGGACTATCATAACAAATACGTGTGCATTCGATTCTGTTGCACAAACGTTTGCGATAGCATACAAAGATAGGCAAAACTTTAAAGATTCTGTAGATACACATATTAATAAAGGAGAATTTATTGAATTCTTGTTATTCATTACAGAATTATCGAATGTGAAAATTTTTTGTAAAAAAATATATGATCTGAGAGCGAAATTGCTCCTTAAACTTTTCAAAACTTTAAACACCCAATACGTAGTTGACTGTTCATGTAATGCGACCAAAATATTAGATGAAATATGTACAAGTAGCATATTCGTTTCAGCTATAAGACAAAGAGTTTGCTCTAATAGTATGTGCCCAAGTTATGAAGATGAAAATAAATTGTTCAATTGCAAGTATTTGCAGTTGAACTTGGATATAATAAATACTAAAGGTATCAATTACCTGCAAGAAGCTTGTCAATCATGTTTAAAAACAGAATGTCCACCAGAGTGTCACATTTGTCGCGGTGGAAATGTGTCATTTGTATACGAGGTTAAAGACATTATCATTTTTGAACTTCATGATATGTATGCTATGTTGGATGATCTGCCTCTTACCATCGAAATAAATAATAAGGAGTACACAATTCTATCTGTAATAGAATATCAGCCTACTTCAACACCCAAAGGTGTTGGACATTACAGGGCTCACTGCTATAGAAAATAGTAATTTATTTGAATGTTACGATGACCTTTATAGTAAAATCCAACGGCGCGGGCACTATAATATTATGCCACATATAATAGTCTACTTGTTAGAATAACATGGTTTATCTGAATTTAGCATTTGATTACCCTTAATTATTTATCTATGATTTAAAATTTGTTAAATATTTACATAGTTTATATAGCTTTAATTAGCAATGTTATACTTAAAACTGTGATTTTCTGTGATAAAGGTTCAGTACCATCATAACGGGAAATTCAAGTATAAAGTAGTTACCTATTTGTTGGCCGAGATATAATTTAGTTTTGGGTATGATAGTATGATACGCGAACGTAGTATAGACCGGTTAAAATTATTATTCTTTTTTATCCTTTTATTAATTGCCTAATTTGAAAACCCAAACCTAAGCAGCCCGATATGTGAAACTTGAGTTGAAGTTTTCAAATCCGGCTATTTTTTAAGAAACATAAATTGATAACAAAATATAACGCTCTATAGGTTTTTATTACGTTCGCGTACTATATAATCATACCGAAAACATAATTATATCTCGGCCAAAACAACAACTACTTAATATTTAAATTTCACGCCATGATGGTACTGAACCACTTTAAGTGATTTTATTGTTTGTGTACTTATGTAAATGAAAAACTGATCTGTGATTTTAAATAATACCAAATGACTATACAAGGTACAAATAGTTTAATTGAACAATGTTTGTTCTAATATTTATAGGTAGAAAATTTGATCTGTGATTTGATGCCATAATTACTTTAAGAATCATGATTATGATAATAAAAATAATATTTTTTTAAACCAACAAGCTCTTTGATTTCGTATGATCAGAAAGTACATTTAATACCTAGGTATATATTATATTTTTATTAGGTCATTGTAATAATAATTCCCAACGAACATTTGAGCGTGACTGTACGAACACAGTTTAGGTGTAATACGTTTAATAAAGGAGGTCATCGATACGTATGAATCCGTCGCTTTTTTGTAGTCATTCGAATTTGGTCGGATAACCTGCGCTGAATAACTGTTTTGGTTTGGTATTAATATTTACTTAACACGAAACAGTTGAAGCTGGATATTTTTACTATATATTATTTGATAAATGCACTAATTTTTGGTTTACATCTACACATCTTAGGTTGAGCCAGTTTCTTGTTTGTTGGCGTCAAAGTTATGATGCCGTCGTTTTGACTTTTAGTAATATTATTCATTAACGCTTGTAGGTTCTGTTTTGAAACTTTTTATGGTAATTATAAACAACAAGATGGAACGAATACAGTTTTTAGCGAGCTTACACGTCTTCTCATTTAGGCGCTACAATATTTTTTTAAGTTTTCAATAAAGCGCGATTACTTGAAAATTATAAATATTATCTGGCATCTAATTATGTCACAAATATGCACTAATTAAGAGCTATTCGTGTATGTTCATTCTACAGGCGCACATAAAATGGTCTTAGAGATACACGAATTCGCAAAACGTTACTGCAGCGAGAAACGCAATATCTCGAAAACCTGAAGACGCACAAATTATATTTATGGCGCACATACTTGCACAAATATAAGCTCTCTGCCCATGTATGTATTTTATCTCTCCGATAATTCGTCTAGAATTTTCTTGCTAGAACAACGTTACTCCAGCAGGAATCGTTTTTACGTTTTTTTTTCAAAACTACAACACGCACAAATTTTTTATGCGGCGCACATTTACAGCAGATTGCGCACTAATTATACGTTCTACTCATATCACTCTAGGTGACACTTTCTTGCTGGCGTAACGTACACGGGTTTTGAGCTTTATATTCGAACGTTAAAATCTCAGCAGCTCAATTCCTAGTTATTTGTATATTTAAACCGATTCAGAAATGGAGTAATCGTAGTTTTTTGGCATAATCTTTGGCATAAAAAGATTGCAATAAAAATAAGCAGCTATTTAAAAAAGCATTACACGTTGGAGTAGGTACCTAATTTCACACTTGGATAAACAGTAATTATTTTTATAATTACATGAAGCATATATTCTTTAACGATCTGGTTGAAACTAATGAACCTAACACTTTAGTAAAATCTTTGGGTTGGTAAATAATGGTTATTTTGACTGCTTCAATTATTACTATACTTTACAAGCTTATTAAATACTGTACTTGCGGGGTAAGACATTTTGTGAACAAATAATTAGTTTCGGGGTGAGACTACTTTGCATTTTGTATTCGTTTTGGATAAAATCAACTCTTTTATTGCTAGTAATTATTTTCTGCTGCTTAGAACGACGTTAAGTACTGTTCCGCTCCTATGGGCTGCTGTTTCATATTATTTAGCCTACAACGAAACTCTAAAAATATTTTACCTGTGGCAAAAGAAAAATCCTATCGGTCTGCCTCCTTATTTTTGTATATTAGACACAGGTATTAGAATAGTATGATTATAATATAAAGCATGGCGTCTTTTGCCAAAATATCAGTACTCTTGAAAAAAGAAGATATTTTAACAAATCAAACCCTTTTTTTGGAATACAAATTAAATCATTTGTAGGTACCATTTTTACTTTGAATTTATCATATTAGTACAAGATCCCAGAACAGCTATTTCTACGTAATTTTAAGATTGCTACTTTTATTTTGCAATCTGGATCATTGTCCCGTGTAGGATTCGAACCCATAACGAACGCGTGCCTTCTGCCATCCATGTCGCCATGGTCATACGCTCTAAACCATTATTTGAAGACCGCACAACTAATTGTCCAGTGTATGATTCGAACCCATAACACTGAGAGCAGGAGCAGCGGCAAGACGACTGCCTGCCCTTTACCATTGACGTTGCCAGTAATTAACAGTGACCTAAACCTACAGATGTCGATGAAGGTGCAAAAAGTGACGGAGCCAGTAGTGCTGGGTGAAGGCCCCCACTGGGATGCTCATCAGCAGGCTCTATACTTCGTTAGCATCAATGAAAACAGCATACATAAGTACGTGCCCGCCACTGGGAAGCATAACAAGACTAAAGTTGGTGAGTTTCGCTGTTGCTAGTAGTCTATTTGGTCGCTGAGGAGTTCCAGTGACTTACCCACCTTTGAAGGCTCTGCTCTCCTTTTCCCGCGGAGGGGGACGCGTAAAACGTGTAATAAATATCAACCTTGTATTAAACTCCTCCACTGCTGGGCACGGTCCACCACGCTGGCCTACTGCGGATTCTTCACATATCTTCATGAACATTATGGAGAATTCTCAGACATGCAGATTTCCTAACGATGTTTTAACTTCACCGTTAAAGCGAGCCATAATTAACTATCTAATACGCACATAACTCCGATACGTCAGAGATGCACGCCTTGGGATTGAACTCGAGACCTCTACGTGGCTGTACAACGGTCTCCCACAAGGATATCACTAAGAGATATACCCATGTTAAAACATATAGCCTATATGCCACGAAAGTACCTCCTTACAGGAAACTGTATATAAGTAATCAGTTACTGTATTTTGCCCTGGTGACAATAATCTATTAAATTCTTTTGTAATTTCTTGTAGGCGGTCGCCCAGGGTTCATAGTGCCAGTTGAGGGCACAACAGACCAGTTCCTAGTGGGCGTTGAGCGCAAGTTCCAGATAGTCAAGTGGGACGGTGAGGATGGCTCTTCAACTACCGTGATGAAGCAGATCGCGGAGATCGACCAGGATGTCACCACGAACCGCATTAATGATGGCAAGGCTGACCCTAGGGGCAGGGTGTTTGCAGGTAAGCGAGCAAGATACACAATACTAATTGTACATATTATTTATTGTTAATTATACTTGCGATCTCGTAAGCGTGGTCCAAAGTTAGCAGTCTTCTTCTAGGCTGTGTATCAATATGAAACATGCATCAGATTGTAAGTTAAGCTTCCAGCAGTAGAACTGTGAGAAATGCATTCAATTTCGTGCAGTAGTTTCTACAAACATACAGAGAGATAGAAATTCTAAAATAATTGTTTTGGCATATATTATACTTCTCATCTCTTCTTTTTATTTTCTTTGGCAAAGTTTAAGTTTATATGGAGGAGTGCAAAATGATAAAATAATAAAAAAAGAAATTACGGACGAATATCGACCACTTGCCTACCATATAATTAAATAATTTATTTATTGATTACAGTGGTAAAACATGTATACAGTCCATAAAGTATTTAATATAGGTAATATAATATGGGTGCCTGTACTAGGGTAAACCTCTGCCACAGACGTTAAGGGCACTTACACTAAACTACTAGGAACTAAGTTATATACAATTAATAAGTGTTTATAATTGTAAACCAGAGTTATAAAAGAGCGGGGCCTTCTGTTACAAGTATTGTATATACTTAAAAGGAGACCCCAACCACTAGGTTAAGAATAACCAAATGTTTACGAAAATAAAGATATTTCTATTTCTATTTCTATATGCAAAAATAGGCCAAGATTATAATTATCATGGAACTTGTTATTACTTATTTTAATATTACATAATTTAAAGTTTGTAAGTACTGGCAGACTATCCGCTTAGATCTGATATAACTTAGGTCATATATAGCTGTTTGTTTATTTATCTTGTTATAAAGAAAAGGCTCTAAGTATGCAAAAAATCTATTTGTAAAAACAAACTTTGATTCAGAAAGTGTGGTACAGACAATATATTTAACCTTATGTCAGATTTAATAGATAATAATCATTATACTTATATTATATTTCTTTAAGAATTCTTTTACCATTAGCCAAAATAAAAAAAATAATTAAATTAAAATTATTAAAATATTAATTATTTTTAATATAAATTTTTGTTAAGATTTTTTTTTAATCAGCTATTCTATCACCAAATAGCATAGGCTATTATATTATATTAAAAAAAGTACTGTTACTAATATAACCTAACCTACTTTTACGCGAGCGATGCCGCGGACAAAGGCTAGTTTATAATATAGTGTGATGCGCCTACCATAATACTGTTTCTATTGTGGTATGAAAGTGCATCACACTTTGTGCCAAATGCAATGCAATACGTGATCAAATCTGGTTAACCATTTACTTTTAGGTTCAATGGGTAAGGAGGATCCTCCAGGCACGTTTCAGCAGCACAGTGGCAACCTTTACCGGGTGGACGGAGGCAAGGTCACTAAGGTGGCGGACCGCATTGGCATCTCCAACGGGCTGGCCTGGGACCTACGAGAGAAGGCCATGTACTATACCGACTCGCTGGAGAAGAACATCAGAAGATACGACTATGATGTTGAGACTGGAGAGATATGTAAGTGATATATTATTATTTGTCTACCTTATCAGTCCTGTAGCATATGCATTGGAGTTATCCTTACAACTGATTATGAGGGTTTGTATCCGTAAATAGTTATTGGGATTATTCTGTTTAAGAAATTTGAATACCAGCCCGGAGTTAGAAAGTTGGCGGTGTTAGATACCCCCGTGCCTCGGAAAGCACGTAAAGCCTGATCTCTTTCCGGACGTGTTGGATTGCCGTCCCATCGGATCATGAGAGTTAGGGAATAGAGAGTGCACTTGTGTTTGCGCACATACTTGCTCTATGATATCTCCTGCGCAGATGGCCAGTCTCCGTTAAGATTGGCCGTCGTGACCGAAATTCGGTCTGGAGGACATTATATCAAAGTGATATTACCTATTCGTTTATTTTCAGCTAATATGAAACATATATTCGACTTTGACAAGCACAAGATCACCGGCCTCCCAGACGGGACAACCATTGACACCGATGGAAATCTGTGGGTAGCAGTCTTCAACGGCTCTTGTGTTCTCAACATAGACCCTAGAACCGGGGACCTACTCCAAAAGATCCCTATCCCAGCTTTACAAGTGACCTCAGTCACTTTCGGAGGTCCGAATTATGATATACTGTTCGTGACCACAGCTAGCATGAATATTGGGGGACCACAGGACCCACCATGCGGGGCTACCTTCATGGTGACTGGTTTAGGGGTCAAGGGACACCCCAACGTTAATTTTAAGATATAATATATTATTATTGTTTCGTAAATGAAAATATATAAGGAGCCATCCATAAATTTATATCACACTTTAAGGGTGAGGGAGTGGGCCGGCGAAGTGTGACATCGTGTGACAAGGGGTTGGCGTATTCCTGAATTTTGTAACGTCACGCTTCTAAATCTAATATATCTATGCACAGTATACCCTGCTTTACGCGAAGGAAAGCGAGAATTCCTAAATGGAAAAAAAAACTAATTTTGGAGCCGCTGTTTTAATTTAATACTTTCTAGATGTAAAATTGCAAAATATGTGTACTAGGGAGAGGGGAGTCTCACAAAAGTGACTAGCTATGACAAGGACGGGGAAGGGGGAGTCTCACAAATGTGACTAGCTGTGACAAGGACGGGGAAGGGGGAGTCTCACAAATGTGACTAGCTGTGACAAGGACGGGGAAGGGGGAGTCTCACAAATGTGACTAGCTGTGACAAGGACGGGGAAGGGGGAGTCTCACAAATGTGACTAGCTGTGACAAGGACGGGGAAGGGGGAGTCTCACAAATGTGACTAGCTGTGACAAGGACGGGGAAGGGGTCCAAAAATCATGAAATTAGTGTGACTTTTATGGATGGCAAGTAATTTTATCTATATTTTGTATAACTATTTAATAATTATATAACTTGTTACCTATCTCTTGTTGAACTAATGTAATCAGAATGAGACCAATATTAGACTGAATATTTTGTAATAAATATTAAAATAATAATTATACAATATTTTATGGCATGTTTTATAATCGTCAAGTTATTGTTAATGGATAACATGGTTTATTGAATGCTTTTATTATTAAAATAAACGTATTTCTGTGTAGTAGTCTGTTTTAATTAGTCCTTTTTATGATAAGGGTACCTACAGTCAACGACATAGAGTTCGTAACAACTCTTAGACAACAGCTTTGACTGTCCGTCTGTCTGTAATACAACTTTCAACTCAAGAACCGTAAGAGCTAGAGACTCGCGGTAAACGCCATTTGACTCAGCATAATCGATATACCCCCGAAATGACTATGACCTTTGACCTCTGACCTCAAGGTCACGTGGTATCACGTGACCTTTGCATATTAGTTAAACCATTCAACTTTCGAACTCGGCAATTCATTGCTGTTTCTCACTTGTTTTCTATGCTTAACTCCCGCACTAGGAATATTTTTTGTGTCGCGGGGGACTTTACGAACATTCAAACAACGGACACAAAGACAGATCTAGACGCCGAACATCCATATGTGGAACACACATATTTGTCCCGTGTGGGGATCGAATCCCAAACACTCGGCGCGCCGGCAGAGACGAGGCGATCACTTAAAGCACTAGACTACCCGTGAGTCAAATAAATTTGTAACAGTATTTTATCAACCAAAAATATTAAGTTATTGTATGATATTAATAAATTGCAATAAAAATAATCATCTAAGGGTGATGGCTCATTAGTGCGTTGCGTTGCGTCGTCGCAGTGTCGTTTTCCATATTATTTTTTTGACATGCCTCATTAATGCTTTGCGTCATCGCACGCGACGTTTTAACGACGCACTAATGAGGCACCTCCCTATCTATTATTGCTGTAACAGAGTAGCAATTATAATTATATTGTTCAATAAAGCGATTCAAAAGCTGACAAATATTTATAGACTCATGTCGCTGGCTGTACGGTTGGACGCCGAAGAATGAATTTCGACGCATTAATAAATGAATTTGAATTTTGAATTTGAATTTGACGGCAACCCATCAATTTCTCTGTATTGACAGTTTTATCCAGACCTAATTACACACATACACGCCTGTTTATTTCCGCAAGAATAGACAGAAATAAATTATAACCATAATTATCCCGTTATGTTTAAGATCCTATTTAAATGTGGTCAAATTTACTCATCGGACTGTGCTGCTGTGAATTTTCTTTTCATAAAAACCAATAACATTTTCTACCAATTCACAACCAATATCAACCAATTCATTTCTTCCAACTGGAGAATCGAACCTAGAATCTCGTGATCGGTCGCAAACATAAACAGATCTTATACCATTGGACCAACATGGCAGTATAAACTGATTATTTATAACACTAAATTTGAAAACAAGGAACCCATCTGAAGGTGAGCTGTTACTATAAATTCTTATTTTTAAGAGTCATTATGCTGCTAACAGAATTGCAAGATAAGTATAAATTAGTTTTCCTTATACACTGCCAGTGCCTAAAGGAAAAGTCACCATTATTTTATATTCTTTACTTCATAAACTACACCTATGATATGAATGTTGTTACATAACTGAACTATACTATGAATTTTATAAGTATTACTAGCTGACCCGGCAAACGATGTTTTGCCACAAAAAAATGTTTTGACTGAAAGATTTAAAAAAAATGTTAGGCTTGGACAACCCTATCACTAAGGGGTATGAAAAATAGATAGTAGCAGATTCTCAGACCTACTAAATATGCATATATAATTTCATAAAAATCGGTCTAACAGTTTCGGAGGAGTATGGTAACTAACATTGTGACACGAGAATTTTATATATAAAATTATTTATTATATATTACCATTATACCATTAGTTTGCAACCGATATATTATTAACTAGTGTTTTTCAATACATTTAGATATAAATATATTTTTAATATTCTAACATTTTCAATCTTAATTTAAGACTGCGCCGAGCGAAATGTGCCAAAACAGGCGGTCACAGTTAAATTGATAAAATCAACACTTTTTGTTTAATACAAATATAAAATATACATTTATCATAACAATGAATATGTTCACAATTACTGCGTGTATAGTTGTTGTGTATAGTTTCGTCTACACAATTACGTAAATTTGCACGAAAAATGCAAAAACGTAAGCTCGTGTTACGTGATTTTTATATTATAACAGTAGAAATCTATCTATATATATATCTATATTTTACAGCTTAAACGAAACCTAAATAGTTATATTACAATTTGTTCGTCCCAAATATTTTAGTTATTGGTTGACAATAAAGATAAGTACATATTTATCAAAAAAGCACTTCAAATCCTCATATGGCGGATTTGAAGTGCTTTTAGCCTCTAGGCGAAAATATTAATTATTTTAAGTTATTTACACGGAGTATTTGTAAACGCATTAATTGTTATGGTAAATGAAAAAAAAAACTTTTTTGTTGATTTTATCAACTTAACTGTGACCGCCTGCTTTGGCACATATCACTCGGCGCAGTCTTAAGTTTCAATACATGTATGTATGAAGTATTAAAATTTAAATTAAGATTGTAAATTTTAGGATTTTTTTCGGAAACCAATTAGTGCAAATCATAGTGGCTAAATATAAATATCCCTGTGCCGCGTGGGAGTTTATTATAATACAAATAACGACATAATACACTTAGTGCCGGAGCAATTATTTGTGGAATACAAATAATTGATCCGTGTGAGATTCGAACCCACCCATCAGCGTGGCGACCGACCCTTCGCTGCGTCAGCCATTGAGGAAACTTGAAACAACATTTGGTTATATAAAATGTTTTTTACTCAGTCACAAGTAAACTGTTAAACGCAATTGGATGCATCTTGGTATCTGCATAATATATGCTAATAATACTGGTATATACATTTCAGTAAGAATCAGATAAAGCTACGGTCACAAACTAGGTTTAAATAAAACAATGTACACTACGATAAATAAATTTATATTACACTCAATTAAGCCGTACATTTACATTAGGATGACCTTTCACACCGAGTCCGGTGACCTTAAAGGTAGCGCCGCAGGGAGGCTTCTGTTCTTGACCTCTGTTCATGGCCGCAGAGGTCACGTATAGCTCGTCGAAGTTCGGACCTCCGAAGGTCGCTGAGGTGGTCTGCAGCGCCGGGATGGGGATCTTTTGGAGGAGCTTGCCGGCGCGAGGGTCGATCTTTAACATCTGAAATTAGAATTGTGTTTATTTTCTTGGTCGTACAGTGTCGCAAGCGTGTAAGTAAGTGCTTATTGTGAGGTGACAGGATTGCACTGCCAAAGTTGAGCAGAGTCATTAGGTTTTTTCCAAGATATAAACATACATTGTCTTAGAATATTATAGAATGTATCTGCATTCCATACCGTAATATGTATTATACCACATATGTACATATATCTACTGTAATGACAACAGCAGGCGCAAATAAGATGTTATATTTTACATCCATAATTTGCCATTTTTGGCAGAAACTGGCAAATTATGGATGTAACGTACGTATGACGTCTACCGGAGAATTTCGTGACTAAAAACCCGGCATTCGAATCCAGAAACTCACGATCGCAAGAAGCTCAAGCGCAAACTGTTGCTGGATAAACGAAACAGTTTATTTTATTGTCCCAATGCTAGCCTAAAGGGTCTTTATCATACATATAAAGTGCCTGACCTGGGAACCGTCGAAGTTGGCGACCCAGAGGTTGCCGTCCGTGTCGATGGTCATGCCGTCTACGATGCCGTCCAGTCCATGATCCTTGTATACAAACACTATCTTAGGATTTGCTGAAAAATAACACAACAACACATTCAGTAAATAAAGAAAATCACTACACACGCTAGCAATGGAGATAGGAAATTGGTAAGTAAATGGATTTTTACGCTTTTTGTATGGAAAAGTGTGAAAATCCATTTACTTTGGAAGCGTTTCCCTAACACCCTGCAATGCATGCAGGGTGTTAGGGAAACGCTTCCGAAAACGAAGACAGGTGGTAGTGCTGATTACTCATACGATACCACAAAAATTCATTTTTTTTTAAAAGAAGTCATTATATGAGACATAATAAATTTTAATTTCATTAATCTCTATTTCATCAAATGCCGTGACTTAGTGACATTTTTACTTATTCATTATTGTATTAAAGATTATATTTTATTAATTATTTATTATTTCTTATGAAATTAAAATAAAATAAGACATCATTTAATAATGACGCGTCATTATTAAATGATGTCTTATTTTATTTTATTATTACTAATATGTAAGTTCATAATTATTCTTTTTGTACTATTTGTTATAATTTCTCTGAAATAGAATAGCCACTTACAAAATTTTTAATTAAATATAATGTCTTTATTAATTTAACGCGATTTATGCGTTTTTGTCGCATTCAAACCAAGGGCGCGTGAAGCCTTGGCCTTAAAGCTGCCAGTACAAAACATTTTGAACTCACAGATATTGCCAGTCTCCACATCATAGTCGTATCTCCTGATGGTGTACTCGAAGGAGTCCGCGAAGTAGAACGCCTTCTCTTGAAGGTCCCAGCACAGTCCGTTGGAGATATCGATGTCTGTCTCCAGGCGGTGGGAGCTGCCGTCCGCGTCGATGCGGTATAGAGAACCTTTCTTTAAGTGGAACTTGCCTGGCTCGTACTCATAACCCATTGTGCCTGGAAACAGAATTATTTGTGAAAGTATGGGACTATAGGCTGCCTTAACCTGTCAGTTGTTGGAATGCCAGATATAATTGAGAACCTAACGCGTCTCGCCGCCGGTGTGCTACTACGACTTAATAAGTTAAGAGTGAAGGTAGCTAGATGTCAATGTTGTCTTTATTTTGCCTTAAACCTGAATCAATACTAATATTATAAAGCTGAAGAGTTTGTTGATTTCGTTGAACGCGCTAATATCAGGAACTACTGGTTCGAATAAAAAAATATTTTAGGGTTTGATAGCTTATTTATCGAGGAAGGCTATAGGCTATATAACATCACGCTACGACCCACGGGGGCCGCGCCATATAAACGCAGGTTAAATCGCGGGCACAGTGGATAATAATAGATAAACAAAAATCACTACACTAGGTCAGTAGCAATCATTTATTTTTCATTCACAGCCAAAAAAATAAAAGCCATTTTCTTTTGGCAGCTTTCTCTCATATCAAAGTCATGGTAGCTTCCACAAACGTGAATAAGTTACAGCTGACGACAAAAGATGGCGCTGTACTCAATTACGCGCTACTTCATACAATTCGTACTGCTGCCTGTATCATAGACCAATTGCCATCCTCCCTACCATTGGCAAACTTTTCGAACACGTGCTCCACTCGATTATTTATCAACAAATAGATGTTTATCTTTCTGACGCTCAACACGGTTTCCGATCAGGTCGCTCTGTTGATACCAATCTATTGATCCATACCGACTACGTGTCGAGATGCTTGGATATGGGTGGGCAAGTTGATGTCCTCTATTTTGACTTCTGTAGGGCTTTTGATAAAGTCGATAATGACGTTTTGTTAACAAAGTTGGCTAACATGGGCTTGCTCTACTTTTTCGCCGACTACTTGCGGGACCGTAGACAATTTGTAAGGCATGGTTGTTTCGACTCTGAGCCTTACAACACTCGGTCAAGTGTGAGCCAGGGATCAGTGCTAGGCCCTCTTTTGTTTCTCATTATGATTAACGACCTTATTAATGAGGTTAAAAGTGCGAAATGCCTTTTATACGCAGACGACCTTAAAATAGCTCTCGAAATCAAGACTTCTCGAAACTGTATGGATTTGCAACGGGATGTTGATGCGCTCTTTTAATGGAGTACCAAAAACAAACTGCTTTTCAACGTGAATAAATGCTTCGTTATGACTTACAGTAGAAAGTTACATCCGGTTAATCATACATACACTTTGGGTGGGAATGACATAATACGCGTAATGAACATCAAAGATTTAGGGGTAACTTTTGACAGTAGTCTTACATTTAGGGATCACGTTTCTGTTACCGCTAAGTCATCTTATTGACGACTAGGTTTTGTTTTGCGGAACTCAAGTAACTTCCATAACCCGAATGTGATCAAACTTCTTTATACCAGCCTTGTCAGAAGCAAACTCGAGAGTAGTTCATGTATTTGGAATCCCTACACGTCAACTCATGCCTTAATTATTGAAAAGGTGTAAAAGACTTTTCTTAGGTATCTCCACAAAAGGATGTATTATTACTTTCCCTATATGTACCCGACAAACTACCTCCTAGGGATATTGGGTTTTAATTCTTTGGAGGTTAGAAGAGGACTAACACAGCTCACTATGGCCTGTAAAATCCTTCGAGGGCGAGTCAAATGTCTGGCACTTCATAACTTGCTATGTAGGTTGTATGTGCCTGACCGATATCTTGCCTTCGTCAAAGCTGTCGACATAAATTATTTGCTCGACCGGCCTGTCGTACAGTTGCCAGGGCAGAGTCCCCAGTTTGTCGCTCTCTGGAGGCGCTCAACGCTCTCTTGGGTGCTAGCCCTGAGTGTGATTTGTTTGCGGATGAATGGAAGAAGATTATGAGAGAATGTCTGATTTTTTGCGAGAAGAGGTATGACAGGATATCTTCTATTCCTTATTATATGATATTAACTATGGATAATTATGGATAGTAACTTTAAGAGTATATATGTTAATTGTTTTTTAACGATATTGTGTTAAATTTTGTTTCTTTTTATTTGTTATATTTTATTTGTCTGTATGTCTAAATTATGTTAGATATAAGTTTTTAGATTGTATTTATATATTCTATGTTAATTAATGTAACTGACTTTGTCGTTTTAATTAACTATAAATAATAAATAAAAAAAAATAAAAAAATATCGCACTAACGAAATTTGCAGTACGACTTACCTACTATACAAATTCATGACAAGCAATCACCTGTTCTAGACGGCAAAGCCTTAATTCCTTTGTGTCGGTGCAATATAATACCTCGTTGATCTATAAGCTTATTGACTACTTGATAATAATAATATGATAGTAGTCGAACCTAACATAATTTATACGTACACACATAGCCCATGCTTATTGCTTTGTTGGGGTAAGCAGAAAGTTACACCTACATTTTAGCTAACCTGTTAATCAAAATCGTAAATCGTAACCCGTCTATCGAGCACAGTTATGAGAGACTATGAGCTACTAACAATTTCTGAATGGAAAACAACCCAAGCACTTCTCGACCCGGGAACAGACCTCAAGACCTCACGCCTTCACCACTGAGGCAGTGCATACCCATTTTATATAATAACACGTCATACGATTAGATATCGCAGTTACTACTCGCTCTCTGGGTTTGTTCGACTGATATCTCCGCAATCAAATCACCGATAAAATTGTTTGTAGGTATGTCACCAAGACTTATCTATGTATATCGAAAGCAGTCGATATTAGGGTTCAATCCGTAATTGATAATAGTTATCACCATATATGTAGGTATAGTATTAGATTATATAACACGTTAGTCATTGTCTACCTCATCGACTATGTAATAATATTTGTTTAATGTAAAATGGGCGAGCCTATTGTTTTTGTTACAATTACACAAGTTCATATAAGAAAAATTAAAAGATTCGTATTGTTAATAAACATTTGGCGACTGAAAAGAGTGGCCTTGAGTTTCTTGCTTGCTTCTTCTCATGAAACTCTGTAGATACTTCCCGAATAGGGTTTTTTCAAGGCTAATTTTTTATTTCCTTTTTATTATTTATTCTAGTTTTTATTAATATGTCTTAATAGTTAATTGACGTGTCCAAAAATTTTTTGCACATTTTATGGAAATAAAGGTTTTTGACTTTAATTATTTAGAAGCAGTTCATGTGTTCCCTCCCTTCTACGACATTGGGTCCTTCAGACGTAGTGTGAAGAAGCATCTGGTCAGACCGGCTTGACACTGACGACGACTAGAAAACATCTATCTTCTCCTCGTCATCACTGACTCTGGACTGTAATTGGGCTTTCCATCAGGTCTGTTACAATCATTTTGCCGTGTCACGATAAAAGAAATATTAAAAGAAAACGTAGATAGAGGCAAAAGCATCGATTCCCTTACAATATGGTTGATTGATTAAGTTTCTTTATTATGGATTTTATAAATAGATAGAGAAAATACCAGTCTCCGAATTTTGTGGTCGCATACCTCCGAAACGGCTCGACCGCTTTTATGATTTTTTTATGTATATTTGGTAGGTTAGAGAATAGGTCGTAATTTAATACTGATAGAAAAAACAAATGGCAGTACAACGTTCGGCGGGTCGGCGAGTAAATTATAATAATCTCACAAAATATATAAGAGAAATCTTCATAGGCGTTGTAGAGCGATGTTTTTACATTATACAATATTGCTTATTTATAAGGCATACCTATTTAATTATCTTTACTAACGCAGGATGTGAAAATCTCTACCATGAATATCACTTTACTAAAATCTACCATGTTGCAAGCTGAATATTTCATAAATCATGTTCTTGATTACACCGAGACTACATCGGTGGTGCAGGTGCGATTGCTTTTCTTTAAACAGAGAACTGAAACATTGACTGCAACCATTGCAACAACGGACACAAAGAACATCCAGACTCGGAACAACCATTTGTGGATCATGCAAATTTTTGTCCCGTGTGGGATTCGAACCCACAACACTCGCGTGGTAGTGGCGCGGCTACCCTTTAACCTCTACGCCATCTGTGCAGTATCTCATATTTCGGCAGCACTGTACTTAGGTCGAACGCAATAGGACGCGTATTGTCGTGTACCACATCCGCAGACTCCGCGGTAGTACTGAGAACTTTCAAACAAATATCCAAAAACCATTCAACAATTTAGGATTCGAACCCACAACCATCAGCGAAGCGGCAAGATGACTGCTAGCCAGCTGCGCTATTCACCATCATCAATAACATAGTTGACATACCAGCAAACAGTCGTCCCCTGGGGTCGGCCTTGGCATCATTGAACCTGTTCTTGGGATTATCCTGGTCGACCTCCGCGACGGTCTTCACTACCTTGGCGCTGTTATCCCCCCCATCCCACTGTATCTCCACCACCTTCCTGTTCAGCCCCACCACGAAGTGTTGCTTTCTACCCTCCACTGGGATTATGAAGGTTGGCATGCCATCTGGAATGTCAAAAGTTAGGCATCTAAAGTATCCTAATCCTAACTAATATGATAATATGAATAAAACAAATTTCCCTTCGCGCGTTTTTGTGTTTACAACAGCGTGGCGGACATTTTGAGCAATTAATGCATTAGTTTTAAGTTTCATGTGAAATAATAAATGATTTTGATTAACCTAACCTACGCTTCTTTGTTTTATGAATCACATAGCCTTCATAAGAAAGTAATTTATCCTTTCGAATTAATTACACACCCGGTGAGCCTCTTGTTTAGCCTCTGATAGCAAATGTTGTGTTTTAGCTACAACCATGGGATTTTTACCAAAAACTAGCTAATACGATGTAGAATAACATAAAATAAGAAAAAAGTAGGGAGAAGGGGACATTTTTTTGATAAACTTTACATTTATTGCAAAAATTGGTAGTAAAATGATAAATTTTCTTCAAAAAATCATTAATAACTAATTTATGAGGTTTATTTTTCAATAAATTATGGCTTTATTAGCTTGGCCTTTTATTAGAGATCATTATTAATTTTGTTTTGTTTTAATATCACATTTAGTTTAAAAGTAGTAACACTTTGTTTACATGGGGTACCAAGACAAAAGTAAAAAAATTAAAGGCGCAAAAAAAAAAATATGATTTTTTTAAAAAAAAATCCGTCGATAAAATTGTTTATATTTTCACCCTTTTTAATATGTGCACTTTATAAAGACTCACACTGTGTATATATATATATATGAATATATAATAATAATATTGGCCCTGTATTTAATTGTCCCACTGCTGGACACGGTCCTCTTCTCAGTGTGAGAAGGGTCAGGCCATAGTTCACCGCACCGGCCCAGGACGGGTTGGCAGATTTCACATATCTTCGAGAACATTATACTTAGAGAACTCTCGGACATGTAGATTTCCTCACAATGTTTTTTTCATCACAAGTAAAGCGAGCGATAATTAACTATTTAATTCGCACATAACTTCGAAAAGTCAGAGATACGCGCCTTGGGATCGAACTCGAGACCTCTGCATGGCAGTCCAACAGTATCCCACTAGACTATCGGTGCTGTTTTACCTATAAGTATGCTATATAATCTTACCAAGTTTAGCCTTGGTGTGTTTCCCGGTGTCAGGCACGTACTTGTTGATGGTGTGGTCGAAGATGCTGACGAAGTACAGCGCCTGCTCCTCGTGGTCCCAGTGCGGGCCCTCGCCGAGCCACACCGGCTTCGTCACTGGTTCTACCACTGGCGCCATCTACAGACAACACCGGCCAACATACATCACTACATATAAATAAAATTGAAGTGTCTGTTATGTCAAAATAACAGCTTTTTATAAAGTGAATATATAATAATAATAATAATAAATTTCTTTATTTTGTTCTCTCACACAGAAATTACAGGTTGAATGTACATACATAATAATAAAATAATATAGTGCATCAGTTTATCTATGTGAGAGACTGGTATCTGCACTAGGAGAACCTGTATGACAAATTACCAGCCTCTCCATTCTCTGGACATGGAAATGGTATCATTTTATCAGAGTGTACTTAGGTATTACTTAACTCATGTGTGAGCGCGCTTACAGTTGACGCGTATGAGTGTGTGTGTTTATGCGTGCGTGTTTGTGTGTGTGAGTGTATGTATGTATGCGTGCGTATGTATGTGTGTGTGTGTTTGTGTGTGTGTGTGTGTGTGTGTGTTCGTGTGTGTGTGTGTGTTCGTGTGTGTGTGTGTGTGTGTGTGTGAGCGCGAGCGCGCATGTGCGTGCGTGTGTGTGTGTGCGTATGTGTGTACTACGGACCTACTAGAATCAATATTTCAGTATCTTCGTAGTTCAATGACTTTAGCCAATTAGTTAACACTTCTTTGCATTTAATTTATGTTAGAGGGTATATTTTAATTTCTTTATTAATTTTATTATAAAGATATCCTCCCATAAACCCAAAAAATTTGTTGGAGAAATTGGTAGACCAATGTTTATCTGAAAAACATACTTTATGTTTAAGGCGTTTGTGTTGGTTCAGCAATGGATCAAATTTGGATGCAGCGTGCTGTTTCAAGACGATGTGTAAAATATATAGTTGTCTGACTGTTAGTACATTCGAGAGTTCGTATAGGTCTTTAGTAGGGTACAGGAAGGGCAATGAGAGGCTGACTTTTAGAACAGCTCTTTGAGCTCTTTCTAATTTTATCAGGTTTGTCTTACACGCGCCACCCCATACTGTGATACAATATGACAGAATAGACTGGCATAACGCCATGTATACTGTCCTAATTATTGATTTGTCAGCTACATTGCGAAGATTTTTAAACACAGCTGATAACTTACGAGTTCTAGCAGATAATAGGTCGAGATGTTGATTAAAGCTAAGTGTATTGTCTATAATTACACCTAGATATTTAATATTGGAGACTCTTATGAGGTGGTCACAGGAACAGGATTGACCGGTAGTACAGGAGTGGGCCACGATACATAAACTTTCAGTTATAGGCTGCGAGTTCAATTTGACAGAGAAGGGTATATATTTACTTTTGTCTACATTGAGTGTAAGACCATTTCCTCTTAGCCAAGAAGCAACTGTGTTGAAGCCTTTTTGGGCCATGCTGAAGACAGAATCCCAGGTATTGCCATGAAAGATTAAAGCTGTGTCATCAGCAAAGGTAACGATTTTACCATTTAATAACTTTAAATTACAAAGGTCATTTATAAAGGCGAGGAAAAGTGTAGGACCGAGCACACTACCTTGTGGTACGCCGTAGGATATAGGTAAATCGTCACTCAAGATGTTATCAACCTTCACTCTTTGGATTCTATTAGAGAGATAGTCTCCGAACAACTTTAGTTGGTTGTCACGAATTCCTAGGCTTTCCAGCTTGTCCAGCAGTAGCGGGACACTGACGGTGTCAAATGCCTTTTTTATGTCTAAAAATATTGCTATTACTTTGCTTCTAGAGTCAAGTTTATAAACAATATGATCAATAAGTGCGTGGACTGCATCACTGGTTGACATATTTGCTCTAAAACCAAATTGAGAACTCGACAAAAGATGTTTTGACTCTAGGTAGTTTATAAGACGTTTGTTTAGTAGCTTCTCGGTTATTTTTGACAAAGTCGATAGTATAGATATCGGTCTATAATTATTGACCTCATTTCTGCTGCCACTTTTATATACCGGTATGACCTCAGCAACTTTAAATTGGTCTGGGAAAACACCTGTAGAGAAAATAAGATTGAAAATGTGTACTAACGGGGAAATTAAACTGTGGTGATAAATATATGAAAGTATATACAGTACACACGTCTACACATCATTAAACACCCTATATACGCAAAACTACACTACATACACAATAGAGAATTGTCCGAAAGGGACAGTGCATAATGGTATAAATCCATCGCGGTGCACTTGCGCGTGCGACGACGCCCGCGGAACGTTTAGCATGAATGAGACAAAATAACAAAAATATAACGTACTCTCACGCACGATTCGGTCCAAACAATCTAGATTGATGTGTCGCTGTGTGTACTTGAGATTTCTTAACGAAAAAACTCAATAACTTTTTGTTTGCTCGACCCGGGATTCGAACGAGACCTCATGCACAACAGTCGCTTTCAGTACTGCTGCGCCACGTAAGCCACAAGTATAAAATGTCTTGATCTACATTCCCACCATAGACTACTTATTCTGAACACGAATCCTAACTAATGATACATATAAATGCAAATGTCAGTTTGTTTGTTACGCTTTCACGTCTTAACTACTCGACCGATCATCATGAAATTTCGCATACACGTCGACAAGGGAACGGAAAAGCCGCGGGAAAAGAAAGAAAAGCTAGTAGGCATGTTGAATAAAAAAAGATTTTAGTCCGTCTTTAAGACTAGCATAAAATAATGGACACGTATTTTTTCTTTCGTCACACAAGCTAATAATAACGAAGATACAACGGATTTAAATTTCGTGTTACGTCACTTGTCGGTACAAATTTTATAGGACAGTGAAGTCACAAGCCCCCACTCCCGAACTTTAATGCGTTATATCTAAGTAAATATTTCGTGTTTTGTTAAAAAAAAAGTAGGTGTCTAATATTTTTTGCTAATCTAAAAGATGGACTAATTCGAATCACTTATTTTTAACCCTGTCAACATGCCTATTATTATAATTAAAAATGAAAATAACGTTTTACCACACGATTCAATGATAACACCTTTAACAAAAAGTTTAACAAAGAAAACATTTACAGTAATTTATGATTGACTATGTATGTATTAAGATTACTATATAAATGACTTGGCAATGTACTTTATCGCTTATATATAAACTTTATGTTTTCCTGGTCATGTTCTCAATCATCATAATATGTCTATGGGAATTTTTTTATGACAGGTTGGGGGAAGTCTTTGTTTTATAATTGAGTGACTTATGACATCATTTAGAAGTAAGTATTAAGATACGAGGTACGGAAATCCGAAGAAAATCCTGTTTGAATTCTATTGAATTGCCTTATTCATTAAGTTTAACATGAACTTGACTGGCCGAATCGTACTCAGACCCAACGGTCAGTTAGAGTAATTACGTCATTACGCTATTGATTGACTAATGCGGTTATCCGATGTTATTTTAAAACGCATAAATCTCTCCATCTCTATAAATGACAACTCCACTAAGAATAATTTCTGCGTCGCGGGGGACTTTCAACAGTCAAAAGTTAAGTTAGATTTAACATGAACTTGACCGGCCAAGGAATCTTACTTAAGATATTGCGATCGAGTTATAGTAGCGGGCTCGCTTAGGCCAGTGGGGTAATCTTGTGGTTATAAAAATAACATAAAGACCCTAAATACGTTGTTGCTTAGTT
The DNA here is from genome assembly GCA_963675205.1 of Catocala nupta. Classification (NCBI taxonomy): domain Eukaryota; kingdom Metazoa; phylum Arthropoda; class Insecta; order Lepidoptera; family Erebidae; genus Catocala; species Catocala nupta. The sequence goes on from OY776093.1 coordinate 29,178,408, forward strand.
AAGTTTATATTGCACTAGATGTGACCGCGGTTTCACCGTAGCGAGATGTTATATAGCCTATAAACTTCCTCGATAAATAAGCTGTCCATCAATAAAATAATTTTTCAATTCGAATCAGTAATTCCTGAGATTAGCGTGTTCAACCAAACAAACAAACAAAGTTTTCAGCTTTTCAATATTAGTATAGATAGTATAGATTAATTTACTTATTATGCAAGAAAAAGTAACGGTATTGATCAAACTGAAGTCTCGGGTTCGATCTCTGGGTGGGCAGTGTCATTAAGTTTTGCTGTCTAGAAACTTTCAGTAGCAGCACGTTGGGAACTGAACCCGATATACGGCAATAGGTTTGCACTCAAATACGTGGACCTAAGCACAGCTCGCGAAATATGGGTGTTAGGCACCTCTTTCTATCCTTCGTATGTAATAAGTACGTAATAGTACTAATATAATATCAGCCCTGTATTAAACTGTCCCACTGCTGGGCACGGGCCTCTTCTCAGTGAGTGAAGGGTTAGACTACAGTCCACCACGGTGCCCAGTGCAGGTTGGCAGACTTTACATATCTTCGATAACATTATGGAGAACTCTTAGTCATGCAGATTTCCTCACGATGTTTTCCTTCGCCGTTACAGCGAGCGATAATTAACTATTAAATACGCACATAACTTTCAAAAGTCAGATATGCGCGCCTTGGAATCGAACGCGAGACCTTTGAGCAGTACAACGGTCTCTCACTAGGCTATCACAATAAATAAAGAAAGAAATATATTTTATTTAAAACTCACTTCTGTTCTGTTTGAGAAGCACTAATAAACTATTGAAGAATTATATTTCATTATTTACCGTATCAACAAATTTTCTTATTTTTTTCAAACAGCTCAATACATAAATGTTTATATAAATATTGCCGACAATAACCAAAAGTCACTTATTTACTATAAACTAGCTATATGGTATATAACTATTATATTATATACACGTTTCGTTCTACAACTAAGAACAAACTAAACATATGCTGTCTACGAATTGTGAAACTCAAGGTAAACCGGTCATTGAGCCGATGTGACGAGTATTTTTCGCGGCAAACATACAATTACATATGTGTAGAGCGTTTTGGTCCGTAGCCAATCCAGTCTGTGTCAGTGTAGTTACTAGTCAACGAAAAAATTGACTTATTAGCGTAATTAGTCGATTGCTTTGCTCTCAAAGCAATCGACTAATTACGCTAATAAGTCAATTTTTGTGTCTTAGCGTAGTGTAAATAATTAACTTAAAAACTATAATAATAATAATATTGTATCACCTATCATATATCACCATTTAGACAATGGTTAAACATTCAAATATACTTCCTTTTTTTGTAAATGAATTCATATTATACATAGAAACACCTAGACCTGTGTCATGAGCCGTACACCCTTGCTTTGCTGAACGTGGCAGTAAATGTAAATTCACAGAAAAAAAATTACGTGTATCTTTGACATTCATAAGTGTTACCTTGTTACCTAACTTGAATAAATTTATTTTGATTTGATTTGATTTGACCAAGACAAACATCCACGTCCATGCACACGGATATTTGACTTGTGCGGGAATCAAATCCGCAACCTCAGGCGTGGCAGTCGGTTACACTAACCACTACGCCATCGAGGATTAAATAGAAATTACTATTAAATTAAATAAGTATATATAAATAAAGATACTAATATCTTCTTACCCGTATCGTCTTTACATTATACCTAAGTAATTTAATACGTTTGTATAAACTGAAAACTACTTAACCGATTTTAAAATTACTTTACCCGAAGCCCGAGTGTAAATTTTGTGTCATTTGACGTAGTACGTAACGATCAAGTCAATCGTGCTAACTATCGATCGAAAGTACTTCGAAATAGTCAGAGTGTGAAATAATGCAAACCAATCTATTCGCATCGCGTAATCTCACTTTGCCGAAAGTCAGCCGAAAGTTAGGTAATTTTTTTAAAGTTGCCTACATTGCATTACGAGTATCTCTATTTCGTTTTATGGAGCAGCGAGTAAAAGAGATACTAAATGCTCTATGCGTCGCGTCATGTTTCAATACAAAAAGTCCTTTAAACGGTGATCTCAACCCAAATTATTTTTCTGTATTTCTACCAATATCTGCTGTATCGAAATACCAAATTACATAATTTTTCATGAATATAATATTATAATGTATGGAAGTTATATTATAATATTCATTACGTATCATACAGTTTTTCCATTTCTATTTATATTAAACAAAGATTGAATATTTTCTTTTATCATATACCGATTTGGGTTACAAACCTACCGACATTTCTGAATTATTTTAAATTTTGACGTTCGCCTTCAAAAGCTTAGCGGTTTCTTGTGATTTTTTGAATTGATTGAAGTTATAATATTATAATGTGCGCAATTTAGACCACACCATTCCAATTTGAAATTCTGGTAAAGTTTATGGAGCAGTAAGTATATAAATACATATATAGTTATGCATGTTTACATATAAAAATAATCACTTTATAACGAAGTAACGATATAAAAATTAAACTGCTTTATACGGAATTTATCGTGTTTAAAGCAGATTAATTGTAAATTATATATAAATTTTAATCATAAATTATAGTTATTTTACATAATATTATACTTCGTTTACGCGAATGTCATACATTTTAATTTTACAGACACGGTGACATACATAAGCCGTCGAATAATGTAAAAGGCAGAAATCAAGCAATACAAGATTGGAAAACTTATCAAATTTATTAAATAATGATCCCACCGGGGCAATGAACAATACGGAAAAGTGAAGAAAGGTATCTACCTCATCGATTACGATAAATACCTACTTAAATAATGCATTTAACTGATGAGAGTTAATTATTTTCAGAGCCAAAATGACGATAATACTATTACGTTGTCACCAACATCACCTATGCCTGCTAGAAGTCCTCATGTTCTTGAAGCAGAAAGCATTCCTGTTATTGAGTTAAGTAGGTACATATACTGATTATAAAAATATTAATATTATAATTTATAACATTTTAAGCCCAATTAAGGAACCGACAAGTGTTTCGAATTGTGAATGATAAATTGCTGTAATAGGTTTAATCACTTTGATACGTGACAGACATATAAGAATATAAATGTGTGTGCTTCATCTTCATAATATTCAGGTGTGAATTTTAATTGCTTTCTTTTTTAGCTGAATGCGATATATGGAATATGCCTGGACCATCACATCAGAGTCTCCATACTCTACATTCAAACAATACGCACGTACCACAATCGGAAGCCGATACATCAACAGGATCCCAACGTCGTTGACGTGGAAGAGCAACCTCAATAAAGTGTCACAGACATATAAGAATATAAATGTGTGGCTTTCACACATTTATATTCTTATATCGATCGTTTGCCTGAAACTACGTAAATTTAGCTTCAGTAACTTAGTAAACTCATTAACCTATACATGTTGACGTTCATAAGTGTTACTTTGTGACCTAAATGAGTATATGATTTTTGACTTTAATTTTAGATAAAGAAAATGAGTATGATTTCTATGTAACAGATGTTGCAGATGTTGTTAATTGATTAAAAGAGAAACATTATTTTTATGTTAATGCGCCTGTTTTCTTTAATTAAATAAATAAATTTGAATATGGTGTCAGAAGTGTTATTTACAAAGCCACATTGGCACAGTTTTTATATAGATTCTTAATAAAAACAAACATATTAAATCATATTCATGTAAGTAATTCATATTTCCCAAAAATTTTTTAAGAAAATGAGAATATGACTTATGAATATAACAGTGAGAAAAGCGAATGTAATGATTATTATACCAATTGAGATCAAAATATAAAAAAAGAACCAGTGACTATGTCTAGCTATTTGATCATGCAGTGCTCTTCCTCGAATCAACTCGGTGGTTGCTTGTTGCTCTTCCATATGCTGGACATGACCTATTGTAGCTTTATGATGTTCACTTAGATCTAAAATTAAAGTAGATTTGTTTTAGGAAATCCTTAATGTTCATACTGTCCATTTGAAATATAGATTCATCCTAATATTATGAACCATTCTTACCTAAATCATCTGGTTCAGGTACTCTATAACCTAATGCAATATCATAGAGCACACTATTATGCCTGAATAATTGTGGCCTGAATAATTTGTGCGTATTTTAGAGGCTTGTAATGCAATACTCTATCTTTGCAAAGGCAACGCCTACGATTGGTTGGTTGTAATTTGTTAGTTCTTCTAATTGCATATTTCCTATACATAGAAACAGGAAGGCTTCCTTTGATAAGCAATATCTATTTCTAAATTCAATGTTATTGAGGTCTTCAACCGGATTAAATGAGGCACGAAAATCAGCTCTCTTTTTCTCAAGTAATTTAATTCATCTTGGTAATGAGTGGCCATCATCAGTTTTCACCAGAAAAAGCTACGAGCCGTCATTTCACCCAAAAATAAACACAAAATTACACAGTTATTAATATCGTATTCAATGTCAACTACGTCTCACCAACCCAACAACAAGTGAGTTTACTGCACGATCGCGTTACCGTTTCGAGACGATTGTAAATGTCAAATTTTAGTTCACACTCGCATAATCTTGAAAAACGTTTGCCGAAACCATCAATACCGCGTCCGACACGATAATTTTTACGTCACTTCTAGTGACACCGCTATTGTAGTAGTGCAAACCATTTCACACTCGCTCGTTTTTCTTACAATAGTCTCCGCCAGGGGCGCTTTGTAAGTTACCATACATTTGTTAGTCGATACGACAACTTTGTAGATTGAGTTAGCTTTATGAAAAATCCACACTTGGGCCTCTGTAGATGCGGCACTACCTAGGAATAGTATAGACCTGTGGTCGGAAACCTGCGGCTCGCGAGCCGCATGCGGCTCTTTGACTCCTCGGCTGCGGCTCTTCCGCGAAATGTTTAGTGCAGGCACAGAGTATTACTTATTATCTTGCCTTATAACTATGGTACCAAATTTTGTTTTATTTACTGTTAGTTAAACTAAGATTTATTTGACAAAGGCAAGCTCTAGACTACTTTTAATCAAATTTTTTTGTAATAATGACCCCTTCTGAAGCAAAGCTTAATTTAAAAAAAGGGCTCTTTGAATAGATTTCACTTGTGAATTGTCTATATTTGGCTCTTTTGGATGACAAGATTGCCGATCACTGGTAAAGGCTATATGACATCAAACGATATGATCACGCGCGAGTCACGGCAGAGCAGTAATCGTAGATTAGGTCGAACTAAATTCAATTAGTGATGTGAATACGAGATACTAGAAAATAATGATTGATTGATGTGATTGAATTTCTGATTTTATCTCGAAGAAAACAACAATTGCTCCCTATATTAACGACTAAGGATCTATAGTGAAATGCCTCATACAGATTCGAGAAGTTGATATGATTAAAAAAATTTAGCACGCTAACAATACAATTGATGTTTTTAACAGAAAATCCATACATATTTTTGATACCGAGACAAGTATTATTTAATCAGAAAATCTTAATAATGCCTAAATTTCGGATGTCAACAAGATTAATATTTATTCAATAGCAACTCCCAATAATGTCGCGTGAAGGTGCTTCGGAAGCCGAGCTGATCTAGTATGGCATTTGATTTAAAATATAGAAAAAGAAATGGAATCTGTCGCGCTTTTCAGCTTTTGTCAGCTTGATTGGTATCCGTAGAAGTTAGTGCACATTTCCGTGCAGCACTTGCATTAAATACTGTATCGCGGACACTTTACAAACATTACAAACAACGGACAAAAAAGAACACACAGACTTGGAACAACATGTGTGGATTACACGTATGGGATTCGAACACACAACACTATAATGTTTAATTATTAGTATTTTAAGCGGCAGCAGCCCAATGGACAAAACATTCGACTTGCGATCAAGACGAAGTGGGTTCTCTCGAACCCTAAACACTTAAATTATTACTATCAAATAAGTGGCAGCAAACTGGGTTGACATGGCATTGGACTTACAATCAATAGGAAGTAGGTTCAATTCTAACTCATTACATGACTGACATCAACCAACTACGAACACAAGCAAACTAAAAGATTAGCCGGTAAACATTCCATTAATTTTTTAATTGCTAAAATGCTGCTAAAAATTTTAAACTCGAATTGACATTAATATACATATAAGAAACAAACAATTATTATGTATAATATGTATGTATTTACAAAAAACAAAGTATATATATATTTATTTTACAACGATATTATGACTTTAATTACATAAACAAAGCAACAATTATAAATATTTTATTACTTTCATGTTTTATTTATAAGTGGTTAGGTTTGTTAATATTAGTTAAGTATATATGTATGTTTATTCATTGTCTAATACCCGTAGTACAAGCTCTGTTTAGTTTGCGCTAGATGGTGTTGTGTGTATGTGATAGAATATTATATTATATTATTATTCAATTCTAATAAATAAATAACCTTATCCTTTTTAAAGTTGATTAATAAAATATCTAAATCTTGTTATCGTTATAGCTTGTAAAACATCAAGTCTTGGGCAAATATTGAAATTGAACCGATAAAGGAAATCGTAAAATGACTTGTAATACATTATAACATTACAACTTTACGCATAACATTATTTTCAAGTAGAGTTAGACTTCTCCAAGCCACTCGATATTCTCCAACTTGGCTCAACGGTCTGACAAGTTGTCAGAAGAATTAGAGAGTATTCCTTACTCTCTCTCTCTTCACTACCTTCATACTAAGTTTTTTATTTCTAGTAGAAGCGTACGTATGGCTCGGCTCGACTTTGTAAGGATTCCATAAAAACAATTCTATGGAATCCTTACAACAGTCGATTATGGGGATGACGGTTTTACGTGCCTTCTCGGGCACGAGAAAGGTATTCACAATTCTTCAAGACTACATGCTGTGATATTTTCTTAGCAAGGAAATGTAGTAACCAATTTATCAGATCCGAAGTGGTAAATCAGGGAAGTTACAATCGAGATCAGGGCAAGCACACACTCGCATACTACTGGGCAAAACGAGGCAATTAGTGGGAAGATAAGATAAGCTTTATTTAAAAACAATAATAGTCAGAAAATGAATGACTGAGTGACTTATGAAGGGTAACAGATATGAGATTTACTGAGTATTTTAACTACTAAACGTATTAAGATAAGCATTTATTTGTTGAGAATGATTTTAAAAGGCCAATAACCTTTGCGTCATTTTGAAATAGACAGAGTAAAAATTCCATTATTAGGTAGGTATGTATCATTGGACAAGGAACTCACTAAGATAAAAAAACGGTATTTCATAAAACTTACATTAACAGAGTCACAGTACAGGCAGTAAGACAGCCACACAAACAACTGAGCGATAGTTAAGCCTATCATTATTATATACACTCGCGAGATATCTAATCTAATCGCACTCAAATCTAATCATATCTATAAACATTGGCACTCGGGATTTTTGTAGCACTTCAAAATAATTGTTCATACAATTTTTTTGCAAGTTGACACATTATTTTGTTTGTTTATTTAATATAACAATGTGTTACAGAATACCGTGATTATTGGGTCGTAAAATGTACGCTTCACGTAGTGTAGTATACCACAAAATTCTAGTAATTTCATGTAAATAATATAAATTTAATGTAAAATAGATTTTATTGATACTTGTAACTTTGTTCATATTACAAATAGCATATTAAAAACAATAAAGGACATAAATTAACTATATATAAGTAATAAAAGCATAAATGCAAGAAACATTAAAGTTATTGAAATCGTACACAACCAATAAAATATGTATTATTATTGAAATTTTCTTTTCTATACTGTGATTTCTCATTTTCTTATCGAGTGCGTAAAATATTAAAAACTTCTTGTCTTATTTCGGTTAAATTTACGCAAATTAGCTACGTTACGGTCCTTTAATACGACGAATTATCTATTTTACTCGTTAAACATCAGTAGGTACTGTGTGTGGTGAGGTGAAGTCTTACTTTATAAACCAATATGCTAGGACCTTGCATTGACTTTGTAATATATCACCTGAACAATCAATATATAAAGTATTATGCTGCAATTTATACACAAATAGCCCAGACATTGTTTTCCGAACCATCAGTTTTGTTTTTGATTATGATTATAATGATAATAATATTCTATCACATACACACATCTAGCCCAAACTAAGCAGAGCTTGTAATATGGGTACTAGACAATGGATTAACATACATATATACTTTCTTTTCGTAAATATATACATTTTTTACATAGAAACACCCAGACCAAGACAAACACCGATGTTCATGTACACAAATGTTTGACTTGTGCGTGAATCGAACCCGTGACCTCCGGCGTGGCAGTCGGTTACAATAACCACTACGCCACCGAGGCCGCCGAGTAAGTATAATTAATTACTAACATAATATATTCTGTATAGCAGCGATAGCCAAGTGTGAGACCGTTAGACTGCCTCTCATAGGTCTCAAATTCGATCCCAAGGCGCGCATGACTTATTCTCTGAAGTTATGTGCTTTTAATTAGGTATAGGTATTCATAATTATTAAGTACAAGCAGTGTTTTTGAACGTAACTTTCCAACCAGATGTCAAAATGTTGGACTAATACTACCGATCTAAGTACCTATTCTTGTTATTGTCTCGTGTTAAACGTTTTTGTCCAGTAAATATATCTGATATACATACATATTTTAAATATAGTCGATTTCTTTGTAATGACTTCGGTTTAAAATCTCGGTCAAAACTATGACCGTTTAGCATTTCTTTACGCTAATTTACATTACAAATCTTTTGATTCTTAACTGGCAGTAGTAATATAATATTATTCTAATAGAATAACTTAAATCTCAACTTCATTAATTTTTTCGTTTATTACAGATTAACTTGGGTTGGTCCAAAATAGACCCTTGGTGGACTTCCAATTACTGATATGATAGAAATAGTTCGACATTAAAGGTGTAATCTAAACAACACGTGATATGTATGTAGTAATATTATCATTATCTTTACATACAAGTAATATAAATTAAGTACAACATTCAGTAAAAATAATATGCTGTTAAGCGTGTCAAAGGCCTCACTTAGAACTAAATGCACTTAAAATAGATTTTCAACAACGCATACGAGCCTTATAAATGAATATATGTCGAAAGAGTAGCTAGAAGTGTATGTTTTACCTAAATTTCGCTAGCTATGATTTCAGATCCCACGTAACAGGGAACAAATCTCTTCCAGACTCTGGGCTACTATTGTGAATATCTGTACAGATTTTTTTTACTCGATCTGTAAATCCAAGCCTGGAGATGCGGAGCAGTTTCACGACAGAAAACAAATACGCACAATATGTGCAGAAAACACAAGGAGCATTTAAGACTAGTGATTTTTTTATACGAGTCCAAAGTCTGAATTGTTATAAAATATATCGATCGTAACGGTCAAGATATAAAATATATCTGACAGCTACCGAAAAGTCCGATAAGATAAGAAAAGATATGAAAGAAAATTTTTCGTATAGACAATGGTAGTTATTCATCGTTTTACGTTATCTATTGATAATTTTGTGCAAAGCATGTTACTGCCTTAGACTGGCTTTGTCTTGTGGCTTTACCCTCGTGATATGTTTTAATATATAGGTTACTAATACATGCATGAGGGTGAGACAGTGTGTTAAGACAGCGTGTATAGCTTTATCTCGTTTTCGCTGATGCCAGTGGTCGGCAATCCGCGGTTCGCGAGCCGCATGCGGCTCTTTGACTTCTCGGCTGCGGCTCTTGCACGAAATGTTTAGTGCAGGCACGGAATATTACTTATTATCTTGCCTTATAAGTATGATACCAAATTTAATTTAATTAACTGTTAGTAAAACTACGACTTATTTGATAAAGACAAGCTCAAAAGTGTATATTTAATCCAAATTTTTACCATATCAATGTCCGTATAGCAAAGCTTAAGTTAAAAAAAGGCTCTTTGAATAGATTTTACTTGTGGATTGTCTATTTTTGTCTCTTTTAGACGACAAGGTTGCCCACCACTGGCTTTTGCAATCTATCCTGATCCAACAGGTTATTTACACATTTTTTTTTCCTGGATGAACGGTATTCTATTTCTTCTTCTTTACCCGTGACAACGTGTATGCGAAATGTCATGACAATCGGTCGAGTAGTTAAGACGTAATAGCGTAACAAACAAACTCACATTTTGGTATTGATGCTGCCTTAAATGCCTTGCAGTTGATCTCCTTATCTGACTGATTTAAAGATATTGCATTTATGTCCACAAATACAAATGTGTGTCGATTTATTGTTATCTTCACGCGCTAGTTGCAAAACCTCATATTATTATATAACTGTGATAACACTCAGTTCTAAACCGATTGACATTCAAGGTAATAAATATATTAGCCAGTTATTTGGAGTGGGGCATTGTAAGAGCCCTGGGGCTTTTCTCGGTTTAGCTTTCAATCTTTATGCCGCGAATTTAATAATAATATCAGCAGCAGGTTATAACCTAACCTAACGGGAGAGCGTTCGACTGCCACGCAGGAGTCTCGATATTGATCCCAAGGCTCTGCGCTGCGTATTAAATAGTTAATTATAGGTCGAATTAACGGTGAAAGCAAACTTCGTGTCAAAACCTGCATATATGACAGTTTTCCATAAAATCCTCGATAATATGTGAAGTCTGTTAGCCCACATTAGGCCAGGGAGCTAGACTATGTCCTAACCCTTCTCTCACTGAGCTTCACTAGCATCACGAAATCCGAAAATTTGCCAGAGAACTGGCAATATGCTTGCCTCGTATCACATGGTTTCTAAAACTATAGATGGCAACACATCTGCCAGTGCTGTGCATATTTGTAATTAGGAAAGCACTTTGATAATTGTTAATTTTATGTGAATGTCTGTGTTTACCCTTTGAATATGCCTAAATAAATAAAATAAAATAAATAAACATGTGGGTGTGTAGTAAACCTCTGCTCTATCAGTTATAGGCGTGAGGTTATTTAAAGTATTAGATATCACCAAGTGCAATTTCTAGAAAAATCTTGAAGCCGATACATACTCTATAGCAACATCAGGAAAATTATAAGTCATCTAATGTTATAATGTTATATTATCACTGATGTTTAAATAATGTTAAACAAAATCTCCAATCTGACAATTTTTGGCATTCCTGACATAATTCAAAATCTTTTATGTTTGGCCGCCGGTGTACCGCTGTCACACAATAAGTTAAACATTCTGCTTTTCTAATCTTATACTATATCATAATCTTTATTTAAAAAGCCCTTACATAAAGAAAGTCAATGTCAAAAATATTTATTCATTTAGGTCACAAAGTAACACTTATGAACGTCAAAAAGATTAGTGAGTTTACTAAATTTACTGAATTTACACTTATGTTAGTAGCTAGGTTCAGGCAATAGGTTGAACCTATGAGAAGATACCAACAAGAAACACAAGGCCACTTTTTTGAATCGCCATTAACTAGCTTTTGCGCGCGACTTGGCTCGCGTAAAGGTAGTTTAGGTTATGTTAGAAAAAGTACTTTTTCAAAATAAAATATAGCATATTATGTTACTCTGTGATAATACAGCTTTCTAATGGTAGAAGATATTTTTAAATTGGTTGATTAGTTTTTTATTTAAATCTTTACCAACAAACAAACGACAAAAAAATCAAATCTTTCCTCTTTATGTTTTTAGTATAGCCTCGGCATTTTCACAAGACTACAGTATGGGGTTCTTCAAAAAGGGTGTTAAAAGGCTTTACATGGTCGGCAACGCGCAAGTAATGCCTCTGATATTGCAGACGTCCAAAGGCCAATTTGCCATTTTAGCTGCAGAAAAAAAAAATCGCGTCGGTTACACACTGGTACTCTGGGACAATGTGTAAAGGAAGGCCAAGGCATAAGCATTTGAAACCACAATATGCTACTATTCATTATTATGGCACTTAAAGAGAACTTTAAACCGTCTGGCGTGCATAAAGAGTGGAGAAATAGTGTTACACGTGGGTAAAGGAATATAGATATGCTAAGATCGCAACCAATAGAGCTCAATATGTTCTGCTTGTGCATAAGGCAAAATAGGCATAAGCCTATGTATATACTAAATCCTGATTCATTGGTGCAGCAGTAAAAGTTCTCACTTATGTACCTAAGCGACCGAAGATAGCAACGTAATTAGGTGAACATTTAAAAAAAATTTTACAACTATTTTATGAATTAAGATCCTAATTATTATTCTGTATTTTTGAACTGCAATCATGTCAACTATTATTGTTACAAAATCTAATATAATAAATATTAACCCCAAAAGTGGTTAACAGCCTATGAGCTAGCAACATTAAGCGGGGGTGAAGTGGAAGCAGAGGGGAACATACGTTTTGTTTATGAACACAGTTCGCGGCAAGGAAATAACATTGATCGCGGCTTTTGATTTAATCTGTATTCTAAGTATGTATTTATTATTTTAAGACAACTCCCGCTCTAGTAATAAATTCTGTGTCACGGAGAACTTTACAAACATTCAAACAATGGACACAAAGAATACCTAGACTCGGAACAACCATTTGTGGAACACTCAAATTATTGTCCCGTGTAGGATTTGAACCCACAACACTCGGCGCAGTGGCAGTGGCGAGGCGACCACTTAAACCAATATGCTAGCCGCGCAGTCGAATATTATTATTTTGAAAGTAAGAGGCAATCGAAATTTTGCCATAACTAGCAAATAATCTAACTGTAGCTTTAGTACCTTAGTAAATTCACTAACCAATACATTTTGACATTCATAAGTGTGACTTTGTGACGTAAATGATTTTTGACTTTACAAGTGTATATAGGACATATTTATTTATTTATTTTATTAGGGATTTACAAACAGTTACACACTAAGGATAATTACAATGAATGACTTAATTAACTATGGCTAAATGTGCACTGTGCACACAGCGTAATCCACAGAATATATATTCGATGTTATGGCAATTTCTGCAATTAAGTTGTTATTACGTAAACAATAAAATAAAAATATTTTTTTTTGAAAATCCACGCAAATAGTCTCTGTATAAACCAAGAACTTCTATTATCTGCCTAATACATCTTTTATCTGCTAAATACATTCAGTTAACATACATCGAAATGCATTTGCGCGCATGGCAAATATGTCTAGGTCTGTGTTATCAATAAAATCTTGACACATGCGTTGCAAAGGTGCGCGAACGTCGGCGTTTGTTTTACAAGATGGTACAGCGAACAACGGACATACGCGCATCTTTAGCCTTATAACAGTTCTAGGAACAATGTATGTTGCTGACTGTGTCGTCTCTTTTTTTTGTTTTATTTTTTTATAGCATTGTCATTCATTTATTTCTACAAGGTACTCGGTAAATCCAAATCTCGGTAAAGACCGGGAAAATAAATAAAATATCGTACCTTAGAGTGATGAAACTTCTTCATATAAAATGCCGCCTTTTCAACATGATTTTAATAAATTTTCGGGACAGCTATCACCTCCATTCCTTTGCCGAAAACGCAAACTGTTATAGAATCGCTGGAAAAATTGTTTTTTATTAAGACACTAATTCTTTGGCCAGAGGAAAATGTGGGCGAAAGATAGCAAGGATTTTTCCACAGTGTGGGAATACGGGTTAAAATAATACAAGAAAAATCAAAGTTTGACGACAGCCAGTTGATATGTAGGAATGTCAACTGATATTGAGAACAATAGAAATGTAGAAAGCATTATGTTATATATTTATAGTATGTGTATGTAACTGTTTGGTATGTCGATTTAAAGTACTGATTCCGTACATACTCCAGATTAAATTCCTGACAGGTTAGACAGACATGTATCTATCATGGCCACATTTCCCCAAATATGGTTTAAGGTGATGCCTCTGGTGTTGCAGGCATCCATAGACTACGGTGACCATTTACCATCAGCGAGGCCGTATGCTTGTTTGCAACATTAGATGCCTAAAAAAAGGTCTCACGTAATAGAGAGCGAACTTATTCTCCTCTACCAGACGCAGTTACAATCATCTCTGTACCAGAAAACCCAAATAATGTTTTCCGGGATTCATGTACTATCATTGCGACAACAAGGTAGTTTCCATTATATGGAGAAGCTATACTATTGGAGTTTAAAATCCAAAAGTAAAAGTAATGTTTGTTAAAAAAGAAAATCCAGTCTTGTCAAAATTCCTATATTACGGAGTACTTTACGAACATTCAAATAACAGTCTGAAATCCAGATACAGAATAACCATTTATAACCCTCAAATTTTTGTCCTGTTTGGGGTACGTACCCTCAACACTCGGCAAAGTGGCAGTGAAGAGGTGACCACTTAAAACTATACGTCATCCTTGCAGTCTAATCGGCCAGAGAAATAGATGCAAGTATGCAGGCTTACCACACAGCTAATACAAAGAATAAAATATACAAGCCTGCTATGCTCCATAAGGTCCATTCCTTGAACATCAGCCACATCAGTATACATCTGAGACAGAAACTTGCATTCAATTCGTCCCTCGAGTATCTCCCAACGAAATAACGTGACTCTTTGATCAATACACGTCGATATTACATAGTTGTCCACCAAACACAAACCAGTTATTTGTGAGCTGTGGTAGTTCGGACAATTCCAAGTGTTCAGAACTTTTATAGAGCTCAATTTATTCTGGTCAGGGATTTCTACTAGAAGTAAATGGATGGCGTTGTCGTCGCCTCCTGTCCCAAAGAGCATCTTACCGTCTTTGAGAATGCTGGAGGCAAAGCTATTGATACCGGATTTGTTTGCTTTTGTATTAAAAAATGGTTCTAATTCTGTTTTGGCGAAGTTTGTGACATCCCAAAAAGCAACGTCACCTCTCGTTGTGCAAGTCACAAGAATGTTTCTATTTAACATGCTTATAATCTTGGTTTTTAATATACATGTTGTGTGATACTTTGATACGTTTACAAGTTCTAGCTTTTTACTTTTGTCTCTAAAGGAAAATATCCGTAGGTATGCGTCAGAGCATCCGGCGAAAATGATAAAACTGTCTTTCTCTTCAAGTAGATCTGCATCCATGATTCTCATTTCTGGATCGAAATCTACGTGGCTATTCTTCCACGATTGATTCCCTTTCCTCTCTTTATCTGTACCTTTTACAAGATAATCTATCAATTCTTCAGATATGATTTCCACTTTAGGTTCATTTTCAATTTTAACTTTTTTAACACATATCTGAGCTCTTCCACCTGCAGAGATCAGTAAAAAAGTATTGGCGTCAATAAAGTGCATTTTCAAAGTACGCACACTCGACAAATGTTTGAAACAAACTTCATCTTGAAATTTCAATGCTGCGTCAATACTAGATATTCTAAGAGTTGTGTCTTCTCCGCCGGAAATGTATAACGTAACATTACCAACTTTATGTGATTGCATACAGTTTATTTCTTTAGCGTGCGACCCGTTAATGATATTCTTAGATACAATATTTTTGAGCTCGAAAGTTGCGACATTTATATCGGCATCTTTTAAGTAAACCAGTTTAATAATTTCTTCATAGCTGTCATTTACTTTATCAATGTATCTAATAGCATCAAAAGATCTATGTCCACCGCCACAAGCAATTTCTATTACTTTATTATTGTCTTTTATATTATGTACCACAAATATACGTTCTTGAAATCCACAAACGATATTCAGATCTCTGTCTAAAAACTTTTCAACCCACGCGAAAGGTAAATCTTTATTATTCATTAGTTTAATACTATCCTTATTGATGCTAAAGAACTTTACGCTATGATCTCTACCACAAGTAATAAAATCTTTGTTTCTAAACACTATAGACCTAGGACCATATCTGCCGTGAACTTTGTTAAAGCTTTTGACTGGGTCTTGCTGGCCTTTGACAAAAATATGAATATTGCCACATCTATCGCCTACTGCAAAGTAAGTATTAGTAGAATCTATTGCAGCTGCAGTTAATAGAGCCTCTTTACAGGGCGGTAGTTTAAAATTTGCGTATTTTTCTATTCTGGTATCACTTGAAGTGTACACAGTAATTTTGCCATCATCTGTGCAAAATATCAAATGTCTATTACCAGCCCAATGCATTGATAGCACTTTTCCTATATCTAAAGTAATGTCTATTAATTTTATTATTGCAGCGTCACCTTTGCAACTTTCAACAAAGATATCTAGTTTGCCAGCCATATCAGCAACAGCAATTAACTGTTTGCAAGATGAAAAAGATAGCAACATATACGTTGACGCATGTTTTAGCTCATATACTTCTTTATTTTTATTAATAAAGTCATAATATACCAGATTATCCTCATCTGTTATAATAATGTTTCTTCTAGCAGTAAATTCAACTTTTTTTGGAGTGGCTACTTCAATATCTACTACTTCATTCTGAGAATAATTTGTGACTATACTGAGAGGATGTAAGATGACTCCGCAGTCACCACCACCAGTGACTATATTACTACCATCGGAATCTACAGCCCATATACATCCATTCTGATGAGTGACAACCTTTTTCATCAACTGTCCATTATAATTCCAATAACATATAGCGGAATCTTCACCGACTGAGATGATCAGATCATTTGTGATGTAACTCCTCATGACCCGGGCAAGATGACCATAGATTTCATGTTTACACACTATGTTTATGTCCTGCCAATAATCTATGGTGTGCTGTGGGTATGTAGAATTAGTCTCCGGTCTCCAAATACGGACAGATCTGTCATCAGAAGTGGTGACTATAATGTTGTGTTCTGGTTTGCAAGTAATTGAAAATATTACACCCTGAAAATAGATATGGTTTTTAATTTAGCCAAACAATTGTTGGTGTTTCTCAGGCATGAAATTTAGAGAGGCTGTACCATGTAAATCCACACTTTTAAAAATATTTATTTATCTCACTGCATTTTAATTTATACTTAGTATTGTATCATAGATATATAAAATTTGGACTAGATAGAATATCTACAAGGAGCCTATTTAACCAAGGGTTACAGTATCAAGAGATTATTAAAAAAAAAAATTGTTGCCTGTTACAATATTCTCTCATAATGTTATAAAACACATGTATGCCTGGCTATTTTCAACCCTAAGCGAAGGTACAACTTGGTGTGACAAATATGGAGGCTGTGAGCCTGACTAGTTAGGCAATTCCCATTGAGTCTAACTATTTTATAGATGAAATCTGACATCCAATACCTTATGTCCTTTTAAATTATGTAAAGGTTTCTCATCACCACACTTGTGTATGATAACCTCTGAGAATACTGTTCCAGCCATCACCAGGACATCATTTTGAAGTGTCAGGAGTAGACCACTGTACAGTATAGAGTTGTCTTTACTTGGGTGTTGTGATAAGAGCTTTTGAGTAGCAGTGTTCCATTTCTGTAAAATAAAAGTGCATCTATCATATCAGTTCATTCATCAGAAAACTGATGTTGGCATCTGGACACCATGCCTTTAGCATTATGCTTTTACATGGTTAACTAAAGAGGTTAAAAATAATATATTACCATAAAAATAATATATAATAATTTATAGAAGACCTATAGAACTTTCCTGATAACTTATTATTTTTATTAATAAATGCTTTTTAGATTACTAGTTAGGTATGTACATAAAAGTATTAATATTTTTTATGAAATTGAGCAACTTATTTTTTTTTATTGAACCTTATGCATAGATACCCTCTTGGTTCTGCAGTACAAGTTTTTTATTTTGCCATTTTGGCTAACATCCACAATAAATTTTAGGCATATCCTAGTGATAATTAAGAATTGTTTCCATTAACAATAAAGTCAAAAATCTAATTCTTATTGAGTTTTTACTGTACAGGCTTAAAGCAATGTTATAAAAAAATCTTTACCTGCACTACATTATGTGCTGTTAATAAGGCAACAACATCACAATCAATCCATACAGCTGAATGTAGCCAGTCATCACACTGTATAGCCTCAAATTCCCTTCTCAGGACTTCATACTGTAGGTCTGCATTCACTTGTGACATGTTATATACCACAGTGAATTGTTTTCCACCAAAAACTAAAACCTTATCTTCACATTTTGAGGGCACAAATCCATATATTTTCTGACCATTTAAACTTGCTAATCTTTGTAATATTTTCGTCGTTGATTTATCGAATACGTTAATTGCACTACCAATGCCTGTAAGACCAAAATAATGGGAATAAACATGAACATTACTGGTACATTTTCGACATTTTATAACCTAAGATCTTACCCGCTAATATAAGGTTTTTGTAAAACTTCACAGCAGTAACATCTGTGCGTGTTACTAGAGACATGTTTTACAAAGATTTACTAAGATAATCAGTAGGTATATTAAAATAAAAAATATATGAATTATCTGAGTGTGCTTAATATGAGATGTTGTTGAAATTATTTGAAATCTGACATAAAGTTTTGTCGTCTGAGTACAATAATATATGATTCAGCGTATGGGTAACAGAAAAGAAAAATATAAAATGCTTAAAATTATTATTAAATCTTTATCTGGAGCGTTTACAAAACTTCGGGCATATTGACGTAAACGCTCCTTTATACGAAGGAACTTCATACATACATACATAAATTCACGCCTGTTTCCCAGAGGGGTAGGCAGAGACTACGGATTTCCATTTGCTACGATCCTGACACACTTCAATTCTAATATAATTCGCGTTCGGTACCTCGATAGCACAGTAGTTATAAATGCGAATGCTCTGCATGGAATCTTGATCTTAAACCTATGTTGGGCATAATTATTGGGTTTTTCTGTCAAGAGATTTGCAGTAGCAGCACTGAGTCTGAAACTGCGCCAGTGTAAAGGCACCCGCTCCAAGGTGATGGAGCGGGTGATCAACTGTCGGCTCCTAAGTTACCTTGAGGGTCACGATTTGTTGAGTGACCGAAATTACGGCTTTTCGTGTATCTCACACACCAATGGGCACTAGCCATTGAGAGTCAAGGTGAGCCATTGGCTGTCAGCCTGGACATGGCGAAGGCCTTCGATCGGGTCTGGCACAACGGTCTTCTATCGAAGTTACCATCTTACGGACTACCCAAGGGATTATGCGAATGGGTTGCCAGCTTTTTGTCCGGCAGATACATCCCAACTGTGGTTGACGGTGACTGCTCTAACCGCATGGACATAAATGCTGGCATTCATTGCTACGCGGATGACAGTACTGGGGATACTTATTACACGGGCCGCGCTAATATCCCTCGGTCCACAGTGGAGGAAAGCCGCGAACGGCTTGTGTCTAAATCGGAAATACTCTGGATAGAGTATCTGAATGGGGAAGACTAAATTTAGTTGTGTTTAACCCAGCTAAGACACAAGCCTGCGCGTTCACCGCTAAGAAAACCCCATGTACTGTGTCTCCACAACTCCAGAACACGCCTCTCACCATCTTCAAGAGTATTGGAATCCTTGGCCTCGACATCTCAAGTGATGTACAGTTCCGCAGTCATTTAGGGAGCAAGATCAAGCTGGCTTCCAA
Source organism: Catocala nupta (assembly GCA_963675205.1). Classification (NCBI taxonomy): domain Eukaryota; kingdom Metazoa; phylum Arthropoda; class Insecta; order Lepidoptera; family Erebidae; genus Catocala; species Catocala nupta. The sequence goes on from OY776093.1 coordinate 29,197,999, forward strand.
AAAGCTTGGTGTGCTCAATAGAGCTAAGCGGTACTTCACTGCGGGGCAAAGACTGCTTCTCTATAAGTCGCAAGTCCGGCCTCACATAGAGTACTGCAGTCATCTTTGGGCAGGAGCACCAAAATACCAGCTTAATCCTTTTGACGCGGTACAGAGACGAGCATTGAGAATTGTCGATGAGCCCAAACTCACAGACGGTATTGAGCCACTAAGTCTCAGACGGGACTTTGCCTCCCTTTGTGTGTTCTACCGCTTATATAATGGATTGTGTTCTGACAAGTTGTTTGAGATGATGCCCTCAGCTACTATTTATCATCGCACCGCTCGCCATCGGCAGGGATATCATTCTCACACCTTACAATCTAATTGGTGCCGCACCAAACGGTTCCAAAGGAATTTTCTTCCGCGGACGCTTAGGTTGTGGAATGAACTCCCTGCCCAGGTTTTCCCACAAGACTACAGTATGGAGTCTTTCAAAAAGGGCGTTAAAAGGTTTTCACAAGGTCGGCAACGCGCAAGTGATGCCTCTGGTATTGCAGGCGTCGATAGGCTACGGTAACCATTTACCATGAGGTGGGTCGTATGCTATTTTGCCAATTTAGTAGTATAAAAAAAAAGAAAACAGGCTCATCTCTATGAACTAGAACAATTCACAGCTAATTAAATGTAGACACACGTGTAATATCTCTCTGCTTACTCCTTCGGGGATGTAGGCGTAAGATTACGGAAGTAGCTGTATAAATAAATAGTAAATATTTTAATATTTTGTTTTTTTACTATTACACGTATTTCTTTTCGTTTTTCTGTATTGCCCACCTCGATAACAATAAACAAAGTTTTATTTATGTGTAAAAATTTAAGCCAATCGCCGTTTTTAGGGATGTGACGCAATAAAATAAAATGTCGATAAATTACATTTTTATTATTCAAATAATATAAAGTTCACAAACTACACCAATGAGACATGATCGTTCAGTCGCTCTTATATTTGTCAAGGGGATACTTGTCGCCATATTTCTTCAAATGCTCCTCCATTTCCTGCATTTGTTTTCTGAAAAAAAGAAAGGCACGAGTAATGTTGAGTCGTATTTTTTTAAATCTTCAAGGATATGATTACCTATCAAGATTAATCAAATTACAGGACGATTGAGATTTATTATGTAAGGACTCACTGAATTCTAGAAGGCATTTCATAGTAAACATCCTCAAGCATTTCTTTCCAATGTGGCAGTTGTTTCTTCTCTGCTTCCTGCATGGTTCTTACAACTATGTCTCTTGTTTCCTTCGTCCAAGATTTCTCTACATCATCATTCCAGATACCTGCAAAAAGATAGAGAATAATCAATATTTATAAAACGATATTCATTATTATCTTCTGTATGTTAATATCCGTAATTATTGTTGAGCCAATTTTGGATGTAATATTCAATTATGTATTAAGATGAGCTTGTCGTAGCTTTTGTTATTTCCTTCACTTATATCGGTTGCCAAAAAAAAGGTATAAGAGCCGTACTTCGTATAATAATAAGCGAATGATATTCATTTTCATTTGTTAATTGTTATAATATTGAATATAATTATACTTTTTCAGCACTTTACAATTAGGTACGTTATTATATTAATTACATTATAAATACAAACAAATTATTTTCAAAGGGTAACCCAACGAGAAAAAACAACAATATTAAATATTATTTCAAAAGAACAATAATTGCTGTTTCAAGTTAATAAGCCAGCATTGCCTGAGAATTTCGAGCCAAGGGGGGATACGCAAGTGAAATCTGTATAATGTACAATGTTACCTGCCAATAGACGGACTGTATACAGTCTTCTTTGCCACAGCGGTAGTATTATAAAAACCCTTCTAAGTCATTCACTTCTTGTCAAGTTCTGGGTCAGAACAGAAGTAGTAGAATGAATAGTTATGCTAGTCATAGGTATAGTCTAAGTAATCGTAATAATAACAATAATATCGTTTATTTCTCCTCACACAATAGACTATTTCTATACAGTATAGTGTAATACACATATAACTAATAATATTTTACAGTCCAGTATATGATGAACAATATATAATTGTACAATAGATGAAAATAAAAGCCACGTCCTTTTCATGTCTATGTTGATGTGTTATTAAACAATATATAGTTGCTCTAGAACATAAAACAATTGTTGGTGTTTTAGATTATAAGTTAAAAAGTCTTAAAATTATTTGCAACTTCTTAATTATGTTAGCAAGCTCGCAATTACCATCTTAGTATTATGTTGCAACTGTTGTGTAAAAAACAATATATGTACCATTTGTCTACCTATATTAAATAAGTCAATGAATGACTAATAATTTACCTTTGCTTTCCAGATACATTCTGAACTTCTGAATGGGACTCTCATCCTTGGTCCATTTCTGTATTTCCTCGACAGACCGGTAAGCTGTGCTGTCATCTGATGTGGAATGGTGACCTACCCTGAAACGTAACACGTTATATTATAAGACATACTTACATAATCGCTCTAAACCCAGTGTATCATCAGAAGAGCGGCGGAGTACCTATTAAGCCCACATTTCACTGTCTATGGTTTTAGATCCCACGGAATAGCGGGGTGACCCTGTTACAATCTACTGGGCACAGTACCAAATTCTGTGCCATTACTGAGATTTTGTTGAGCGAAAAATCCAATATCACGTTGCTATTCCCGAGAATCTAACTCGAGACATCTTTCGGTAACACTACACACCTATGATAGTTTTTGATAACGATTCTAATAGCCTGCTTACCTATAAGACATAGCTTCAATGAGCACTGGCTTATTATTCTTAATAGCAAATTCTCTGGACTCCTTCACAGCGTTGTACACGGCCAGTGGGTCGGTACCGTCCACACGCACGGTGCGGATGCCTAGCGATGGGCCACGAGACGCAATGCCGTCGCCACGGTACTGCTCGTTCGTCGGCGTGGAGATAGCGTAGCCGTTGTTTCTGCTGTGAAAGAAGATTAAATGGTATTAAGATTTAAAGCCTCTGCCTATAAATTTTACATGTGCACTTATTTGCATTGGCTCTACTGGACTAAACTTATATGGTCTCCAATGTATTGATGTTTAGTAAACATTGGTTAATGCGAATTAATGGATAAGACATTGGACTTGCAATCGAGGAGTCGTCGTATCGAATCTAACCCATAGCGCTACTAATGTAAACACACTCACGGATAAGTTACCAATACTATTAATATGTAACACAAATGTTTAGTAACCAGCCTTTAAAAATGTAATCCCTTACCATAATAAAATAATAGGACAATCCAAAGTAGCAGCGAAGTTGAAAGCCGCGAAGGCATCACCCTCAGACGCAGCGCCATCTCCGAAGAAGCAGACTGCGCAGCGATCGTTATCCGGCTGGCGTTTCAGCGCGTAAGCGGCGCCCACGGCTTGCGGCATTTGTGTTGCTGAAAAAAAGTTATATATTTATATAAGTCACTAAAGGCAGAGGTGTAATACGGCCACATTTCACCAGCTCGGTATTTAGGACTCAAGTCCTAGGATGAAATCCTATTACCATCTACTAAGCACATTTCGAATCTCCGTATTGCTAAATATTGCGTTATAGATTAACTCAATAACACTCTACTTCACCTGGAAATCGAACCTAAGATCAAGGTTCTTAATACCCGACATCGGATAGAACAGCAATTTATAGCTGCGATAGCATAACCTAGTTAAATGTCCCGTAACCAAAAAGCGGAACTTGCAGAATGATTATTTCTAATTTTTTTATAAGTCTTGGTTAAAATACCAGGTCAATAGGTGCCTTTACATACTTATCTAGATTTCAATACAATAAGGTTCAGCAGTTCAATAATGTAAACGTAAAGAATATTCATATTTAATTTTATGAAAATTCGTATTATTTCTCACCTAAAGGACTGGAAATGGTCACCAGATTATGCTGTTTACTGCCATAATGTACGGGCATCTGTCTACCCTTGCCAGGATCTTCGTGGTTGCCATAACACTGGTTCACTATCTCCGTGATAGTTATGCCGCGGAACAGAAAAACTCCCGCCTCGCGATATTGTGCGAAGACCATATCTTGAGGGCTGAGAGCGGCTGCACTTCCGACGTGGATGCCCTCTTCACCATAATTGGTCATGTAGAAAGATATACGCCCTTGTCTGTAATTATTGCCATAGTGAACATGTAAAGAAACGTTCTTCCACTTCACCTACAAATAAATCTTGGGTGTCAATTAATATATCATTGCTAGAAAAGTTGTTTACCTAATGATCTCTCAAAACAATTAGAGTTCACAATAAATGTATAAATTTTATATAATTTTTATGCATTTTGCGGGGTTTGTCAACATATATTTGACTAAATTAGTGTAAAAATTAGACCACTATTTGACAGTTTTTAATTTTTAATTACCTCTGTGATTCATACAAAATCTTGTCCATCTGTGATAGCTGTATCATAGTTTTGTACATGTATATGAGCGTATCACTATCGATATTTGGTTCCTCCCTAATATCCAGTACATTTCCGTTGTTGTCCATCACTCGATAGATAGGGATGGGGTCGTAGCTAGTTTCGTTCAGGAACTTCATTTCCGTAACGTAAGGCGCTTTCGCGCCGGGAAACTCTGCATGTTTGCCATTGTTTTGTGCTATGTCCGGTCGCGTGTGAGTTGATAACAACTGTAAAATAAAACATTAATTATGTTAAAAAGTATCCAATCATTATACATTCAACGCATATGAGTCAGGTAGGTCTTACAAGATGTCTAGGGCACAAAAAACTGGATCTGATACTGGAGCAGTTCAGCCAAGGAAGTGCTTTAACTAAACAAAAGATTGTTGGCAAATAATGTTCTATTATGCTCTTGTGATAAGTATCTAGTGCTCTCAGACTCCTTACACTGTACTAACAGCTAGGGACTAGTTACGTTTACGCATAGGCAGCACAGTGACAACTTTGTTGTGGAATAAATAAGTACTTTTGGTAAGTATTTATTTATTGCATGGTTTTGTGAAGGTTCAGCAAAGTATGAATCCCGTGGTATTACAAACGTACTTATCCATCTGTAATCGATTTTATCATCAGGTGGAGCGTAAGATTGTCAACCACATTGGGGGCATTAAAAAAAAAATTCTATGTCTACCTAGAAGATTTTAATTATTTAGTACAATACTGAGACGCAGCTGTTGTGCATGATGTTGCGGGTTCGATTGCTGGGTTGCGCAAAGTTTAGAATTTTCCGTCAGGAAATTTTCAGTAGCAGCACAGAATCCGTCATCTGGATCCTGAAGACGGCATTGGGATCGCCCCCTAATACGTGGAGCCATAAAACATAACTGACGAAATTCGGGTGTTATGGAACTCTGTTTAAGTATGTGTGTATTTAGAACAAGTAATTATTATCATGTACTTAGTTATATAAAATGGCAATGGTGCCCGAGATATAGGCTTTTAATCCTGCTTGAGCCATCTCTTGCATATAAATTGTTTAAAGCAAATAAATAATTTACTATGTTACTTGTAGAACGAAAAAAGCAGATAAATAAAACAGATAACATAATGTTAGTGTCGATGTCATCGGGGTCATCCGTCCATTCATATATGCTAATTAGAAAATAGCATTCGTTGTTATTCAAATAAATAATTCAAGCAAATTAATGTTTCATTTCCAGTTAACGTGTGTAAGTAAATGTCTGATAGGTGCGTCTTACGAAATGTAAAATGCATGAATCTATTAAGCAAAATAGATCTTTTCGCTAAAAGAAATCTTTGTCAGACAAGGACAACCTTAAGATACACTTAGCTGAATGGGCACACAGTAGTAACTGTATTTATACTATAATATCTAGTCAGATGGTACTATTCATACGATTATATTTAAATTTCCTGCATAAAATTTGAATTTTAATTTGATTAGGCATTAAGTTTGTATTGTCATCCACAGTTTGGGAGCCGCAAGAAACATGGATTTAAATTTGACATATGTAACTAGATAATTAAAACACCATAGCTGTCGCCTATTAATTTAAATAATTCCATAGATAGTCAAGTTCAAATATTAATGGAACCCTTACAAATAGTAAAAAGTGTTGTAATTTTAAAATATCGCATTCATAAAAGATGAAAGTAAATTGTAAAATAAAGTAACAAGTTGATATCATTAATTTACTTGGCAACAATAAATCAGAGCTACGATAACAATCTGTTTAAGTCACGTTTGATACGTTAATTGGACGTATATAAAAACATTATTCATTTTAACAAAGATAAAGTAAGCCGATAAGTTTATCACAATTCAATATTTTGCGCAGATTTCCAGTCAGAAAAGTTTTGCACTAGAAGAAAGCATACTTTGTATTTTAGCACATCACTATTTTATGCAACGTAATAAAAACAAACTTATAACTTTACGCCACTAAGTTCAATATTGAATGTCTGTTTTCATCCAAAAACACGATTATCATCTTATTGTTTACACTTAATTTACGTATTAAAATGCACATAAAACTTTATTAAAGATATTAAATTTAAAATTGTATTTATATTATTGTATAATAAATGAATAATAACTGTAAAAACTAACCCGTGCGGCATTTCGCAGGCTGTTTAGCCGTAACACACATGCTCCGGTTCTGAGCGCCATATTGAAACTGATGAAGTATGAACTGACGTAAATGTAAATTACCCAATAATAATAGTATGTTGTGTTGTGTAGTCGCGACAAGCAAGTTTGATAAGAACCGCGGCCTTTTGAAAACACGCTCGCTATTACGTACATAATCGTAATCTCTGTTTTAGATATTGTAAACATCGTGATATTTATGTATTGTTGAGAAGCCTACTGCTCATGGCTAACTTTTTTGTCTTTGAATCTGCCTTGAAATAACTTCTAGCCAGATTTAATCATTCCGGTCCTTGGATATATGGATTTGTTACGTTACAAAATTAGAACCAATTTGTGTTTCTTTTTGTTTACAGACTTTACGTTATTAAATTTACTAACAAGAGGTTAACACTAGTGCATAAATAATCTCATAATTTCGATATTTTGATTGTGTTGAGTTTCGCTTCTGACTAGTCTCGAAAGGGTCGAGGGAATTATGGAGCTATTGGTAGCGACAGGTTTCACGCAGGAAAATCTGGCACAGACGGAATTGACGAAGACTTCTTTGTGTTCCACAGCGAGAATCTTTCTTCCATTGAGAGCTTGACTGTGAGTTATATGCATCATTTTAGCTGTGAGTCGTGAGTCTACCAACGTACGGTGCTATTTCAATGAAGTAAAAAAATAAAAGATGAGATTCTTCTGAGTTTTTATAGCAGAACACAACCTTTTTTTTAACGTGTCGGAATGCATTGACCCATTCTCCTCCGCGGGCGGAAGGGTTATATCGGACTCACCCTAGAAAAGATGGAGATATACCGGTAATACCGACTAAACCTACCACAGTGTTCCTTCTCACAATCTATGGCCGGGGCGCAGGGATCACTCGCGCATTCATCCTGCAGAGCAGGACACAGCCTGGAGTCAAATGAAACTGAATGTGATACATTTCTGCCAATCTTACGACAATATTGCCGTCATGCTTCGTTTTGGTTCTATTTATTTACAATATGATTAATACCAGCTTTCTCAAAGGCTAATCAATAATCAAATCAATCAAAATGTTAAAATCAAACAATGACAAGTGATTAGAGAGCAGCGATAGCTCAGTGGGGAGACCAACAAACTGCGATACAGAGGGTCTCGGGTTCGAACCCACGTCGCGCACCTCTGACTTCCGGAAGTTATATGACTTTTCGAAATTATGTGCGTATTGATTGACAATTATCGCCTGCTCCGTGCCTCGGAGAGCACGTTAAGCCGTCGGTCCCCGCTGCCATGAACATCTATGGCAGTCGTTATTGAGGAAGTAGACACAAAAGATCCCACTGGGTCGTAGTGTCGCCGGTCTGTACTGACTGGCCCCCACACAAGATAAGATAAGATGACAAGTGATTTGGTTGGCTGTTGCGAATTCAGTTAGCCGGTTTTTTGACCGGCTGTTGTCTTTTTTAACCCTTTTCCAATGTGTGCTGTTAATTGACAAAGGCACAGCAAGTGACTTGATTTGAGATTAAATAACGATAATTACCTCTCCGTAGAATCTCAGCTGATACAATTATTATTTAATTGATAAGATAATCGTTGTTACGTTTGTACTTTTAACATAGGTACCATAGAATACTTTGAATCGCGGGGTGACTTTGCTAAAACTTCGCTTTAGTTTTAAGCCTAATTTGTGCGAATTCTCAACGCATCCTTTAAGTCTTTCCTTTACGGCTGGCAGCATTGTATATCATTTCTCAGTCTATAAAATATACTCTGTGATATCATTGTCATTGTGTGTTCAATCGTTGTGGATGGATTTGTGACGATTTGCAAAAAATACACAAAATATGTATTGTATGTACTAGTTTTGTGTAATTTTTGTTCCTGTTTGTAAGAAAGAAAGAAAAAGTTAAAACAGAATAAACAAAATATACATATTAAAACAAAATGTGTATGCACTCGCCGAAAAGGGTTACCACCTCAGCATTAACTGGGCACCCAAATTGAGTGCACCAAGCGCTGGTTTTCAGTTGGTCACCCGATACAAGCGAAGCACGGACGGAAGCAAACACTTAACATTATAACAAAAATACTATAAATGTGGTTCTGCTTCATACACACACAAGGAAAACGTATAGGGCATATTAAATTATGTTTATAAATTAGGTACACACGGCTATACATCAAGTTAGACACTCTATATACGCATAACTAACATACAAACAACTAACATACAAAATAGAGAATTGTAGGAAAGGGACTGTGCATAGTGGTGTCGACCAATCACGGTGCACTAGCGCGTGCGGTGTCCATCGTTGTGCTTACATACACCGACGCACGTTCTTTTTTGCTATTGTTGTTTTTCGCATGACGTCAGTCAAACAAATACTAAGCGTTTGTCGGATGATACTGTGACGACATGAAAGTGCCATTTAAATATATATCTATTATGGCGCCACAATTATCTCCACAACAGCGGCAGCCTATAAAATATAATAATAGATGTTTCATACATTAATTACATAAAAACAATACTAAAAGCAACTGTTCGAGGACTATGTCCTATCAAAAAGACGGGGACGAGTGTTAAACTCTGAACCTTAGAGCTACTTTGTTGAGTTCTCAGCGTCACTTTGACAGCGGCTCGGATACGAGCCACCAAGTGCACGCCAATTATTTAAATATCCTTAACCCTTAAAAGTGATTGCTTATCGGCTACGAATGGATGTTTTCGGTAAAGGACATGTACCATAAGATATTACGAAAATATAAACATACAATAGTGCTTTAAAATGAATAATTTTATTTTTATAGCAACGGCAGATGCGCTTTTACAAAATTACAAGCTTAACTATTAACAAGTTACCTAGTTATTTACTTTGAACAGTTTGACACTAAAGATCAGCAAATTAAATAGTAGGTAAATCGAAACGTATATCAAAATCACAGCAGGGTTTTTTGATTTAATATAAATATATAATAATATCAGCCCTGTATTAAACTGTCCCACTGCTGGGCACGGCCCTTTTCTCAGTGTGAGAACTAGTGAGAAGGGTTAGGCTATAGTCCACCACGCTGGCCCAGTGCGGGTTGTCAGACTTCACACATCTTCGATAACATTATGGATAACTCTCAGACATGCAGGTTTCCTCACGATATTTTCCTTCACCGTTAAAGCGAGCGATAATTAACTATTTAATACGCACATAACATCGAAAACTCAGAGATGCGCGTCTCGCGGTCGAACTCGAGACCTCTGCGTTGCAGTCCACTAAGCTATCGCTACTTAATAATTAACGAATATCTAAAAATTACTTATTTATTAGAATTATAATATTACGGACTCTCTCGCACGATTCGCAGCGTTCAACTTCTAATAGTTCAAAGTCCAAACAGTCTAGGTTAATGTGTCGCTGTGTGTACCTACTCTTTAAAAATATAAGAACAGAGTAAGAAATAAAATACGTCACTATTAAATAAATAAATTTTAAGGGGGTAGGAAAGTACAAATAAAATAAAAAAAAACATTGCATAATAGGTACTGATGACACGATATTATGCGCAGAGTGAAACGTTAACAAAGTAATCGACCTCAGCGTTGTTGACTGGCTAGGCTATTTGTATTGTTTTGTTTGTTTTTATTTTGATATTATTATTAGTGAGACCATCTAATATAGCTAATTGTGGAGTATTATTACTTAAGTGTTACATATACAACATAAAGCGGTTGTGTGAAATATTTTACATATGTGAAATGCGAAACAGCGTCCACAGATGAGTTGTTAAAATAAACTAAGTATATAATATACCAACTTTATTATATTTAATCAATGACGTAATTAAATAATTAACATAATATATATACAAATTATTTACAAGATAAATATAAACTGAAGAGAAAAATAAAACTGCAAAATCAAAAAGCGTCATAATATTCCTCCGCATCGTCGTCAATTGGCAACGTGCCCAGAAGACTGGCACGTTGAATGGCAATGCTTATTCTTTGTGCAAAGAAAATACCAGCACTCTAGTCATGCGAAGCGTCAATGAGCCGCTTAGCTAGGTCTCTATAAACAGACCTAGCACTTGGACCCCATGGCCTCAGCGTTTCGACACCAAACGGCTCAAATATGTACTCACCAATAAGGTTTTGATATTTACGCCGTTTAAGCGTCTCCGCTGATGCAGCAGCAGCACCAGCACAACCCACTGTGCTAGAAAGATGTGATGGCGCAAAGGTGTCGACACAAATTGCGTCCTACACCAAAGGCCTACCCATTTTCCATGGCAGTAATGACATACCATCTGGTCTCTTGCCATCGTCGCGTACCAAGCCGTGAGGTTCAAGCTGAGCCGGGACGCCAGCGGTGACAAGAGCTCGACGGAGTATGTTATTCAGTTTGGCGTGTCGTGATATACGTCCAGCACTCCTGCTGCTTGATAGGCCATGGTGACCAAGACTGTCGACGGCTTCTCCACAAAGACACCGATGCGAAGAAACACAAGGAGAACCTAAGCGCAAACAAGAAGCAATGCGGAAGGTCGTATCGTCCAACATGGTACCTATGTTGGACGACGAGAGCGCCTGAAGACAAAGGCCCGACTCCCACTCTCCCACAGCCAGAAACGGGCACGTTCAGCAGCACAGGACGACGTATTTATGAGATTTTCTCGAACTATGCTGCATAACGGCCCATCCCACTGTCTCTGAGAGAGGAGGTTTTCGGGTAAATCAGTGCTTGGGCAAGCAAGTCTCCAAGCGTTCACGGCGTCGGTCAAAATATAAATATACCAACTGTATTTAAATAATAATAATGTAGAACACAAAATATAAAAAAATAACATTAGGTATATGGAAATAATATATAGATTGGATTAAATAATTGATAAGTTACATTTGAATGATTCATACATTATATGTCTCGTAACGAAAAATCTTTTTAATTTATTCTTGAAATTGTTAATAAGTATATTTTAGACTTCGTATTGGCGGCTATGGCTTATATGTTATTCAAAATTTTGGAGACTTTATATCGGAAGCTGCCACGAAATGAAGCAGATCGGTGTTGGGGTATAGCCAGCTGCTGCGCACAGCGACGACCCTCACGTTCGTGATGACTGCTCACCCAGGAGATTTTTGAGTACAGACACATTGGAGTTTTATGTGCAATTACGCCGAACAGAAGAGAAGCAAGATGTAATTTATGACGCAATTTAATTTTTAACATAAGGTGTTTATATAACAAGGTTGTTACATGGGTTCTCGGAGGTATGTTAAAGTAGAATCAAATAAAAAAGGGCAAATCAAAGTACGCTGATCATAGTTTAAAGTTGATCACTGACATTTTATTATTTTCTCGAAATATAATCAAACAATAAATATATGTATTTAAAAATCGACAGTATTATTTTGCGTATATTTTTTCGCTCACATATTTTAAGAAAATATAGTTTTAATCCCGATTCTATCTTTTGATTGATCAAAGTCACCCCATTCTACCGGTACTTATTAATATAAGTACCGGTTGAATGGGGTGACAACTTCAACCTCGATAAGCCCATTAGGACATCATACCAACATATTTTACAAACCAAAATTCGCAAAGAATCTATACTTCTATTCTTGAAACCCATACGACGAGAATAATAAAGTGACGATGGTAATAGAAGAAGTGAGGGCTTAAGTAAGCTGCACTGTGCATCGTGTTGCCAATATGTAGTAAATTTAGTCCGATAACAGTCACTGCATATCGCTGTTATCTACAGGCTGCAAAGCGCTGATAATACGCCGGTATAGCCTCCATGTCCTTATAAATACAACCTTTTATATGGTCAGAGGATAACGGAATGTGGCGTATGTATATACGTACAGACAACATATAAGTTTACGAGGAACCTGGAATCGAACGGAGCATCATACGCCTAGCCGCGACGATACCAACTGACGAACTAGCAACGCGCGAACAGGCCATCTGCTTTTATACGTGGCACTATTTTCATACGCACGCACACACGCGTAAGGACCGCCGCGCTGTACGCACAGACGCGTAAGGATTTCCAAGAATTCCCTCGTAAATGTTAGATTTTTTGTTTACTTGTCGCTGATTTGTGTAAATGATTATTGTACACATTAGTGCTAGAGCGCTACTTGCATGAGCAATAAATGGGATATAAGAAGGCTTAAAAATTGTAAATACATTCTTAGTTGAATCAGTCTACGTGTTTCAATATAACCCTAACGGTTACCAGCTACGGACCTGGCTTATGCCCGCCGGCTGTAATGCGTTAAAGGAAAAATCAATGACCGGCTTTGCGAAAACTGTTACTCGAATACCTACTGTGTTGTAATGATTATATTTCGCGTTATGGGTCCCTAATGCGATTGTTTATATGTTAGGTGACTGATTGTCCCATACAGGCACACTGGGTGGGCATCGTTATAGGGAAACTGTAACGTATACTTAATTTATTGCCCTTTACTAACATAGTTTGTAAGAAAATTCTTACTAACTCATATGGATTATGTCCGAAATAAATGTTTTTATTATATTAATATTATTATGTTAACGTGAACAAAACTTTTACCGTGTTTGGCTCTCTGATTGGTTTAGAGCTTGGAGCGATCCAATCAGAGCGCTGAACGTCATAAACGTGTCTATCGCGTTAACGTAAATTGCGTAAAACAAACTCGCACTAGTGGCACAAATGTACTCTGTGGTTCTTGTTGTGGCCGAATTTTGATCATGGCGACCACTTAACCCGCCTCTACCCATGGCCATGGCTACCAACCTGCCGGTTATAACGGGCCGAAACTACGGGAGTTGCACACCCTACTTGCTTTCAGATGCGCACTGCTTGACACCCTACAAACTATTTCTTTATCCCTCCAGTAAACTATCATTCTCCCCATTCTGGGACTGACGTACACACAACATGGCTCCATCGCCGTGTGAGGCCTCAAACTCTGACCGTTTCTTTTGCCATTCATGCGCGAATTCTGTTAGCCGACCGAAGTTCGCCGGCGTGCCAACGAGGTCCCCGTAATAGACCGGGCCCTCTCCCGAGCGTTCAACCCCCTACTGTTTGTCAATTTGGATTTAATGTCGTTGTATAGGGGATAGACCCACAGTACATGGTGTAGATCTTCATCTTCCAATCTGCAGAAACACATACTGTCGCTGACAAGCTTCATATCATACAGTCTCTAAAACAGCCATGACCCGTAAGGATTTGTGACGTTTCATAGTCCGGGTTGAGTCTCCCCAGTGGGAGCTGAGTCTCCCCAACACCTCTGGGAAGAATATATATGTTTCTCTTCCTTTCCCCTCAGTATCCTATCGCTATTGCCAGCATAACATAACCTCATTCTTAATATCTTCCAAAACCCGATCCGATTCGCACTTCGACTTCGGCGCCGAGTAATCAAAATCGCAATAGCGATTCTGCCAATACGCAACACCTCCAGGTTAGCTGGCAGCACCCCAGCCAATACCGCGAGGACATTCGAGCTTGTGCTCCGGTAGGCCTTTGTTAGGAGGATTAGGCTGGAGCGCTCCGTACGAAGGAGGGTGCTGCGTACCACGTGCAGAGAGGCTCTGGGGCACCAGTATGCGGCAGCGTATGTGATAGTGGAAACAAAGGAGCCCCGGGATATCTGCAACAGCCGTGGGTACTTAATTCCCCATCACGTTCCAGACACACGCGAGGTCTTCCCGAAGCACTTGGCCGCGCGTTCGCTAATGTAAGCAGCATGCTGTGCAAAGGACTGACCCGTGTCGAGTTCCACCTGGATTATGGCGTTCAATCGTAAAGCCGACAATACATGTTGGCCCAATGTTGCCGAGTGACAGCCAATACGTTGGTATTGGCTGTCACTGTCACTCGGCAACGAAACTTCTTCTTAAACTCATACGTTGGTATAGACAGTGTATTTGCTTTACCTTGCCAGTGCTTGGTATCACTCGCCTAGTTGGCCGAGTGAAGGCAAGCGCCAACGTGTATAGAGCTTAATTTGCGTAGCTTGTAACAACTCGCAGTCGCTCGCGACCACTTGTCTCACTTCAGAGCCGTGTCAGTTTTGCTACACAAATCAAAGGCGTTGGTCTGCGCTCGGCCAATAGCGTCCACATGTTGATCCAGCTGCCATTTCGCGCTTGGTGTACACCGCAGTTATACGTACAAAATGTATTATTTTTACAAGTCTACTACGGTATACACTGATATAATAATTATATGCGCTCATTAAACGTGAATAAGTTGTTGGAGTGCCATAATTAAAGAAATACCAGCAGCTGCAGTAACTTTTACAACGTCCATATTGTTTCAATGCTTAATAAAGACTGACAGCGCCCAACGTGTAGACAGCTCCACAAAGCTCGTCTACATTGGCCGTTTGCATTGGTTTTCTTCAAACTTGCCGAACGTGTAGACGTTCGGTCAACATGTATTGCAGGCTTAATGGAGACTAGGACATTTAGAGAACATTCATTTAAGCCCGATGCGACGGCAATCAGACATCACTGAACAGAATTTATGGTGTAGGTACTACAGCTAGGGACTGAAAAATCTAATTGTAGGCGGGTACATATTATAAAATTCTTAAAAGAAAACCTTAATACCTTTTTACTGGAGTGTTCTGGATTCAACGCTGTAACTTTTAATGCATTATCAGCCGGCGGGCATAAGCCAGGTCCGTAGCTGGTAATCGTTAGGGTTATATTGTAACACGTAGACTGATTCAACTGAGAATATATTTACAATTTTTAAACCTTCTTATATACAATTTATTGTATATTGTGTATTCTTACAAGTAGCACTAGCACTAGGGTCTGACGTTTAAATGTTAAATTAGTGCCAACAATCAGATTTTGGCTAAATAGTCAAGATCTAATTAGTAAGCAATAATCATGATGAAGTAAGTCTAATTATTCCATCTTTAAGATGAGCTAAAAATATTGGAAGCTTATTATTTGTTTTAAAAAAACAAATTAAAAAATAGTAAGATATTTATAATGCATTAAAGTTGGACTGGGGACTTGTATACAAGTGACATAACATGTTTAAAAGCGCTGTATCTACGTTGTTATTAGATTGGGGGACAAAAGAAAAATACGTGTACAATATTTTTTGATCTAAAAGATAGACTAGAATATTTATTTTAGTAATCATGCCCTATTATCGTAGTCTTAGTGCGGTTGGGTATTTATTGCTTGCATTTTTAGGTACAACAACAAAATCTTGCTTGTTATATATTCATTTTTACCCGACTACGGCGAAGCTAAAAGGAAGGGTAATGATTTTGGCAGTCTGTGTATGTATGTTTGTGTGTTCCACCGTAGCGCCTAAACTACTAAACCGATTTTAATGAATGAGTTGTCAATAGATTCGTAATAATGACCCGGGTGATATGGGTTATATAAATTTTACGAAATGTATTAAATAACAAAATAAAGTATAAGACTATAACCTGACTACGTGATAAAAAGGGGTCTAAAAAGGACGTAACAAGAAAATAATTCAGATAGAAATCCAGAAATGTATATGTACAAAAGTGGTGAAGGTAGAGCCGTGGTCTCACCTACTGTATACCTACTATGATTATGTGGGTGCCAGGAACACCTCCATTAAACAAAAAGGGTAGGTATATACACGGCTCTACCTTGATCATTTTTGTACCTGTGCATTTCTGGATTTCTATCAGAATTATTTTCTTGTTTCGTCCTTTTTAGAGCCCTTTTTTACGTAGTCGGGTTATAGTTCTTTAAACTTTATTTTTTATCTATTGACACAAAGAGCTTTCAAAAATGTTATATTTATATCTGTGGTTTACGCCGTGTATTCATAACAATCTATATTTTTATAATTTTAATATTACTTTTATCTTTTCCTTTTGACGTGATAAAGGACCACCAGACACCGGTTAGCAAATAAGTGATCACACTCATCGATGGAGATAAGCCAGTGTTCAAACATAACCTAGAAGTAGAATCAGTAAAATGTACTTAATATTCTAATTCCCTAATCTAAACTTGCCAATATTGATTTACTTTTTCTAATAGCATTTCTAATTATTATAGGGCTGCGTTTGATAGAGTCAGTCAAATAATTTTCGTTCGTGCTGGTGAAGCTAACGAAAGGTTCGACATTAGGACCGCTCATCTACCAAGTGTGTCGGAGGAACAGGCAGAAGACGGCGACTTAACAGAACATAGACATCCCAAATCTCAAATTCAGTTAGTGTTCACTGTAATATATATTAATGCCGCAGTGTCGTAGCGGTAGTTAAAGCGACTGCCGTGCATGAGTTCGAATCCCGGGTCGGGCCAATAAAAATTACTGAGTTTTCTGTTAAAGATATCTCAATAACATCCCGGAGTTAGGAAGATGACAGCATATGATGCGGCTTAACGTGCTTTCAGATACACCCCCGTGCCTAGGAAATCACGTTAAGCTGTTGGTCCTGCTCACCCGCTGGTCGTGTCGTATTACCGTGCCATCGGATCATGCGAGTTAGGGAACAGAGAGTGCTTTTGTTTGCGCATACACTTGTCTTCTATAATATCTTCTGCACAGATGACCAGTCTCTGTTAAGATTGGTCGCCGTTACCGAAATTCGGTCTAGAAGACATTATTATTATAATATACATATTATATAATCTAGAAATTATAGAAGGTTCAAGCTATGAGACAACTGGATACTTGTGTTAGATGTGGCTGATGCTCAGTATTAAAGCTATGTACAGTAATACATGTTTTCCTAAATTTCTTACTTCAGTCGTTGAGGAAACCATTTGACTGCCACACAAAGATCGCGATATCAACTTAACGGCACTTAAACTCTACTATAATTTTAATGTAATAATCGGTGTGGTGATTTCCTCTTTTTATGGTTTATTTATTTAAATTTGTGTTAACTAAATTAAAATTTTATGTAATTTAATTCCAAGTAGGTTTGTTTTTTATAATTAATTTATTAATAAATAATAATAATAATAATAATAATATTTATTATTATTATTATTATTATCCATAGTTAGCAATATACCGGTCCACCAAACACCCATACCTATAGCCCATATATTAGAATCTATACGTAGCAATAGTCCTACGCCTGCTGCGGCTAGTGCCACTGTAGGTGTTCCATCACACCTTTGATTAAAACTCTCGAAGGGCCTCTTCACGTTGGACCCATGTCTCCGTGTAAGCCTCCCAAAGGGCCAGGTATTTTCTAATATAATATGTTAGGAAGTACCTGTGATAAGAGAAACATAATAATATCAGCCCTGTATTAAACTGTCCCACTGTTGGGCACGGCCCTCTTCTCACTGTGAGAAGGGTTAGGCCGTAGTCCACCACGCTGGCCCAGTGCGGGTTGGTAGACTTCACATATCTTCGAGAACATTATGGCGATATTTAGACATGCAGGTTTCCTCACGATGTTTTCCTTCACCGTTTAAAGCAATGTTTAAACTGTATCGGAATTGTAATGTGTAATATGTTTGTATTATTTGAGAAAATAAAGATTATTATTATATTTTCGAAATTACCGAATCGTTTAATATCTGCTTTAATAGTGAAGAAAACTCCGTAGGTAAGTTAAGCTGCATCTGTGAGTTTTATAGCTTATTCTCGAAAATTATAAAATCCGCCGACCTGGACCGTGCCTGATTGATGCAGACATAAGACAGCTTATAAGTAGGATTATTAAAAGAACAGCAGCCATAGCCTAGTGGGATACTGTTGGACTGTCATGCTGAGGTCTCGAGTTCGATCCCAAAGCTCGGCAAATCTCTGACTTTTCGAAGTTATGTGCGTATTAAATATTTAATTATCGCTTGCTTTAATGGAATAGGAAAACAACAGGTTTCTTCACGTTGCTTTCCTTCTTCATTAAAGGCATTTCCATTCTCCATGCATGTCTAAGAGTTCTCAATAATGTTAAAAAAGATATGTGAAGTTTGCTAACCCGCACTGGGCTAGCTTGGTGGACTATGGCCTAACCCTTCTCACACTGACAAGAGGCCCGTGCTCAGCAGTGAGACAGTTTAATACAGGGCTGATATTATACACTTGAGAGCAATAAAATCGCACACCCCTTGTAATTTGGTTTATTACTGATTGTTTTCTAAAATCGAAAGATATTGAGTAAAAATCATTAGACAAAATTAAAGCATACAAGCTTAGCTTTACAAAAACATAAAATTAAAATCATTGACCTTCACGTAACTTACAAAAACCGACCGTACACCGAATTCCCCAAATTCACGCGTTTGCGTTGTCACTACTTGCACCCTTAGCCGCAGGTATAAAAAGGTCAGTTTATTGGAATTTTTATTCAGTTGCATACCGAAGGTCAACGTGATAACATCTCTACTGGAAGCATACGGATTTACTGGAAAAATATGGATACCACGCCCGCAGAAGCCGCTCAAGTTATTGCCTTGCTCGAAGCAGGCCATAACCAAAGTGAAGTTGCTCGACGGCTAAATTTGAGCCGCTACTCTGTTCGTCGTGTATACCAGAGGTTCCAAGAGACCGGTGGCTACATTCGGCGACCAGGATCTGGCCGGCGACGCACAACATCAGAGCGTGATGACCGCTTTCTTGTGACAAGGTCTTTGAGAAATCGGCAACTGAACGCGGTTCAACTGGGACAACAGCTTCGAGAAGTTCGCAATGTCAGTATAAGTCGGTGGACAGTTCGAAGAAGACTAGGTGAAGCAGGAATGACTTCACATCGCCCAGCAAATGGTCCCAAATTGACCACAGCTCACCGACAAGCCCGGCTACAATTTGCTAGGGAACATTTAAATTGGACGTATGACCAATGGCGGGCTGTTATGTTCTCTGATGAGTGCAGAATGACTTTACATGGTCATGATGGACGCTCTAGGGTCTACAGAAGGTCATCAGAGCGATTTTCACAATGCTGCATAAGCGAGCGTGTGGCTTTTGGAGGTGGATCGTGTATGTTTTGGGGTGGCATAATGTTGGACACTAAAACTGACATTGTATTCATCACTACGGCGAATACCGGCCCGAGATCGAGAAGTTTGACGGCTGCACGACACGTCGAAGAAGTGCTCGAAGAACATGTGAGGCCGCTTGCGTGGCTTATGGGAGAAGATTTTCTCTTAATGCACGACAACGCCAGACCGCATGTCGCTAGAACAGTTTGCGACTACATGGAAGATGTTGGAATCACCGCGATGGAGTGGCCAGCTCGTAGTCCTGATCTCAATCCGATTTAGCATGTCTGGGATGAGCTAAAAAGAAGAGTTCGAGCAAGAAGCCCTGCTCCTACGCGCCTCCAAGAGCTTCAACTTGCCATTGAAGAGGAGTGGAACGCCATACCACAAGATTTCATGGTGAAATTAATACGGTCCATGAAAAACCGATTAAGAGCTGTAATCAAGGCTAGGGGAGGGAATACACCTTATTAAAAAACAATTTGATCAAGCATTTTGAGTTTTATTTTTATTCTTTGTTAAGCTAAATTGGGTAATTTTATCCGTATGTTGGGTTTTGTGCCCTAAAACTCCCTATGGGTACTTTTTTTACACTGTATTTGATATCATTAGAAAGGTACTGAAGTAAACATTCAAATAGTGTAAGTTTTATTTTAATATGTATTCACATTTATGAAAAAAACTGCTTTAACAACAAAAAGTCAACGTGTGCGATTTTATTGCTCTCAAGTGTATATTAAGAGAACATTTTATGTATTTACGCAGACCCTGGATGGCGTATTTCAACCTACTGAGAACGATGCTGGGGCCCGGATTGTTGGGCATACCAGCGGCTATTAGTGCCAGCGGCGTGGTCATGGGCAGCACATTAACATTATTTATTGGTATACTGCTCATTCACACACACCATCTTCTGGTATGAAGCTTTCTAATATTAAATAATTACTTACTTATCTATTGCATTACTTATTTTGGCTATACAATTCTAGCTGTCGCAAGAGCGGCACATTTTCCTAGTACATTTGGTTAAATTTACTACTAAGCAACGGAGGCCCGCAGGAAACCCGACCGACGTGACTGATGTCACGGATGACGTCATGGTTTAAGCGGTTTCCTCGCCACTGCTACTGCGCCAAGTGGTTCGAATCCCACACGGGACAAACATTTGTATGATCCACAAATGGTTGTTTTGAGTCCAGACTTCGAACAGCCATTTGTGGACATCCAGATTAGCTTGCTACATTGTATAGTAATCTGTGACCCAGATGTTCTTTGTGTCCGCTGGTTGAATGTTTGTAAAGATCCCCGCGATACAGGTATAATTCCCAGTGAGGGAGATGCGTTTTAAAAAAATAACCATATTTGCACCTTAAGACTGCGCGGAGCGAAATGTGCCAAAACAGGCGGTCACAGTAAAGTTGATAAAATCAACACTTCTTGTTAATACAAATATATAAAAGATACATTTAACTTATCAATGAATGTGTTTACAATTACTCCGTGTAAAAAACATAAAATAATTAATATTTTCGCCTACAAAATTACGTAAATTTGCACGAAAAATGCATAAACGTAAGCTCGTGTTACGTGATTTTAAATTAAAACAGTAGAAATCTATCCTATTTTACAGCTTAAACGAAACATAAATAGTTATATTACAATTTGTCCGTACCAAATATTTAAGTTATTGGTTGACCATAAATATACATATTTATCAAAAATGCACTTCAAATCCTCCATACAATTTTACTATACTCGTACCTAGCGGCCGCGCGCCGATTTTTATATCGAGCTCTGTCATTCAGTCCAACCGTCTTACGCTCGGCGCAGTCTTAAAGTTAATTTTATTGTATTTTTCTAGTTGAATTCCTTAACACTCATCTGTAAGCAATTGAGAATAACTAATATACCATACCGATATGGATTTCGTTTAGCTTTGCTACATGGTCCGTCTATATTTCACGGCATCGGACGTCGAGGCCCGTAAGTGTTGCCATACCTACATCATAACGATGTCCCCATTTTTATTTCTGCAGACATTATGGAAATGAATAAAGACAGGTAAGTATGTGAGCTTCCGAAACTATATTTACCTGCCAGAACCCGAAAGTAGTAATATTTTTTATTTGATAATGTCTCAAAGCGTATCAGTCTAAATGGTGCATTATAAGGACAGGTGTTTAACGAAAGAAAAGATGTACGATGCGTTTCAAGTCCCAATTTATTATGCATGAATAAATGAAAAGTTTGAGCCGCGTTATGTAAGCCAAACGGCATTCTCAAAAATTCAAATAAACCGAAAGGTGTTATAATAGCTGTCTTTTCTACATCTTGTGGTGCAATAGGCACACATTGGTAAGCACGGTTAAAAGATCTAATCGAGAAAATATTTTTTTACCGGAACAAATATAAGTAAGATCTTAACCGTAACCTTGGGATTGGGTATCTATCGAGTTTTGTTATTGAATTTAACTGTCTGTAGTCGCCGCAATGGCTCAATTGTCCATCTTTCTTTGGAACAACATGAAGTGGGCTTGCCCAGGCTCCTTTAGAAGGTCTACATATACCAAGTTCTTGCATCAATGTGAATTCAGCTTTAACTTTTTGTACCTGTCCGGTGGTAGCGGCCCAGCACGCGAATACACCAGCGGACCTGTAGTTTCTATAAAAAGATAGATTGAATGACAAGGCGTATCTTTGTATAGTATCGGCTTTGTTATTTCAGAATATTTAATTAAAAGTTCGTAATATGGATGATTCCTATTAATTGTATTAATTGATTGTTGATTACATTATACTACAGAAGCAATAATGTTCAGACTCGTTACTTTTTATTCTTTGAAATTGAATCTGTTAACAATTTGTAATGCTTTAAAAAATCAGCCCCTAGTATGGGTTGCGTAACATCTGCGACATGGAAAGTCCAACGGAATGCACGTTTTAAATTTAAATTTAGGACAAGTGATTTTATATCGTAAGTTTTAATCGCACTGCCGTTAGCTGCAAACAATTTATATTTAGAACACTCACCACTGTTTTTCTTTGTATTTTGCTAGTATTGCGGAAATATTTGCACCTGTTGGATACAGGAAATACTATATACTAGGAACCGAATATGATTTTGTGAGTCTGTTACGCTAAGGCGGTTGCTGGCAACTGGTACACTTTCCCCCGCCACAGAGTGTACCGCTGCTAGTTTTCCTTCTTCTCAACCCAAGCGCAAGGTTTCTACGTTTCAACGCAGTTGCGTGCACAAGAACGATATCGAAAATGGTACCTGCATAGCCAATTCGGATCTTCAGAAGTCATGTTTACTCTGGGGCCGCGGGATCTCGATCTTGACCGCATATACCTATTTCATGTTCCGCGTCCGCAGAAGCTATTCCTTCTATGTCTTTGTACGACAACTTCATTTCTCAACGACGCCACTTCCAGTGATAGTTTATTCGTCTGTGCCAGTATGTCTCGAACAGTAAAAATTTGGTTGGTATCGGATGATGTTGACGGCATGGTATCTGAGCATAAAGTTGCGATGGAGCGATATTTGTGTTGAGATTCTCGAGATTGAAAGATATGCCATATTTGTGTTGAGATTCTCGACGATTTTGTCAGCGATAAAGGCTAACTTATCAAGGTTCTTTTCTTGCGTTACTGCTAAACCTGCTCTCACCGCTGTTGGAAGTTTTGCGAGCCACAAATTACAAAGCGCAGGTCCGGTAATTTCTGAGTTTCGACCTAAATTCTGCATTTTTTGAGTAATTTTGAAGGTTTTTGATCTCCCAATTCTATCTCGCTCACGAATTTACTATATTGTTGTTCAGCAGATTCCTCATAGGCGCTTATCAGACGTTCTTTGAAGGTCATATACTTGTTTTGTACAGGAGGGTCACGAATAATGACATTTACTTGTTGTAGACTGTCCATATTCAATTTCGAAACCACAACATGGTACTTGGTTACATCTCCTTGTTTTTGCTGTGCCATTACGCTTTCAAATTGGCTAAACCATAATCTAGGCATATCTGTCCAGAACTCTAGGATACGTGAGGTTACGGTGATGGTGACTAGGTCTGCTGGTACTGCGGTGACAGTCGATCTTCCTCCTCCCGTCTCTATCGTGGTGGTCAAAACGCATTTCTCTGCAGCCGTAGATAACGCTGGCAAATTTTGAAGAGCCAGTATGTAAAATTGTCCAATATTGTTTAGTTCACTGTATAGCACTGTAACTATAGCGTAATTTTACATGTCGGGGTCACCGGTTTAGAGATTTGTTTATCTATTATATTATAAGTATTCGTGTGTTGTATCTATTTATATAGTGTCACTGTTGTCCAATCAAAAAGGGTGTTCTTGTAAGAGATAAAAGAAACTCCGGAAACATTCACTGAATACTATATTGGATAATATGTAGTGTAGTAGTATATAATACGTACCTATGTCTATCTTATTATAAAAGTAGTGATCACTATTGTATTTACTGGAGAATTAATCTGACAAGTGAACTAACAACATATTTAATTTCTCTCTCGACACCCATCCTTACATGGCGACCCTGCCAGTGAGCGATCGGGTTCGCGTTGCATTCCGATCGCCTAATAAGGAATTGCGATTTTAAACATTGTCACAATAACGTTGTAATTATGAGTTCGTTAATATTACTGCGTATTCGCTTCGGACGTTCTATCGAGAAGTTTGGTGTACATTTGTTTGTTACGAAAAATGGGTAAGCAGCAGTCAAAAGAAGAACCTGTAATCATCGCACAAAACGCTAGCGGTGGTAACAACGCTTCATCATTGGAGCAAATGACACAACATACCAGTGTCATCACCTGTATCCTGGGGGTGATATGTCTCATCCTGATTATCGCATTACTATACTTCGGGTTTCGGCTGTATGGCAAATGTCATAGAGAGTGGATACGAAGAGAGATACATGAGGACAACCTACGGCGGTCAAGCAGTTGTTTTCGGCGTCGATACGAGGCCCATGGTTCGGCTCGTACCAAGGAGGATCAGCCAGGCGTGACAATAGTGTAATACAGTGTCGATAAAAGGAAAAGTGTCGGTATGTCGCTAAACGGAAATGTGCGTTACGAAAAAAAAATATAAAGGTGTATGTGTAATGGTGCGTTTCGGCAAATATATTTAGTGTGCTACGTTACGGTAACGGTATAACAGAATGTTGGACTTATTTAGAGGACTTAAGATTTTAGTGGTATATAACGTAATATATTATTCGCATATATCAATATGTATTGATGGCAGAAAAATTAGAAGATTATTATAGTCGCTTGTTTGAAATACGGACATATCTCGTAAAGATAGGCCCACAGCGCCGTCAAGGTCCTATTTGTTCAAAAAAATATAAGCAAGCTAATATCATTTTACATAGTTTTGATAGAGAGTTTTTGGATATACAGAGTAAGGTAAAGAAATTCAGTCAGACTGAACTTAGCTTAATAAATAAATATACGGAACAGATTAAGAAGGTATTTGAAGAGATTAAAATTTTGTGTAACTCATCTGTAGTGATTGATAAAATGGAGTCTTTTAGTATGAAAACGGCAGTCGCCTTATTTCTAGTTATGGATGATAAGGAAAATGTTACAAAACAGCTAATTTTTGCCATAGAGTTATATAGCTCTCTTCTTGATGACAAATCAAAACCTATTCTTATCAATTTTATATTAAAAACCAGGTTGTCTGAGAGCGCCAAATTACGATTAGCTCAGCATTATGATACAGTACAACTCCTTGTTGATGATATGACAAAATATTTAATATCTAAAAAGTCTTTCACAGCTCTATAAGAACAATTGATGCGGTGTAAACAAAATCAGCGGGACATCGAGGACTATGGTAAGGAAATTGAAAATTTATTTGCTGATTTGACCATTTCGCAAGCCGATGGGGATACAAAAAAGTATGACGTAATTAAGCCACTGAATGAGAAAATGGCTATAAAACGATTTGCCACCGGGTTGCGAAATAGGCACATAAGCACTATTATTTCCGCCAGGAATTATGAAACATTGAAGGATGCTATCCGAGGTGCGGCTGATGAGCAGACATCCATGTATCCAGAGGACAGTATCATGAAATTGACGAACAGGGAATATACCCGTAACAATATATCATATTCATCTAGAGGACGGTGTTTTCAGGCACGCGGTGTCTACAATAACCAGCGTGGCCAGTTCCCTTCGCGTAGTTATGGTCACCCTAATCGAGCGCGTGCGCAGCCGCGAGGCAGCTACTATCGAGGTAACCGAGGCTCTAGAGATATGTACATACATAACAATTATGCTCGTAGTAATCGCGGACGAAACTATGTAACTTCGATTATGGTACGTGATACACAAAATAACAGTACTAGTACCCCTACTGAACCTAACACCAGCCAATTTTTTCGTGAACAAAAAGAATAATCATGCCAATATTTGTTATTATAATAATTATAATTCTATTCCTTTGTCACTTGGTAACAGGTCATATAATTGGTTAGTTGATACGGGTGCTTCACTTAGCGCCATCAAATATGAGACATTGCATCAGAATAACATTCCATTCCAATTAGGGAAAGTAACAATAAACGGAGTATGTGGTGAACTTTGCTCTGTAGGTTTTGTTGATTTAAGATTATCATTTAAGGACATGGAATTTATACACAGGTTTCATGTATTCCGAGATTTATGTTGCGTGAGTGATGGAATTTTAGGTTTAGATTTTTTGAGAAAATATAACGCCAAATTGAATTTAGAATTGGATATTTTAACTTTATTAAATAATGGTACTGAAATTTGTTTATCTTTACAACCAAGTGTGAGAGGTGAAAAATTATAAATTTATCGCCCAGATGTGAATCACTGCATTTTGTATCGACAAGTTTGAAAGATGAATGCTTGGTTTTACCTAAACAATTATGTGAAGGTGTTTTTACGGCTGCATGTATCGCAAGGCCTAAAAATGGTAAAATACCTATTCAAATATTAAATACGCGAGAGGAGGCTATTAGTTTAAGTTATTTTTGTCCTGAAGTAGAAAACTTGAAGGATTATTCATTACAAGACTACCATCGATGCGGATAGAGTAAAAAGGTTATTTAATGAGCTAAAATTAAGTTATTTAAATAAGGTAGAACAGTTAGAAATTGAGAAAATCTGTGCTAAATTTGCCGATGTTTTTCATTTAGAAGGTGATAGGTTAACAACATGTAACATTTATCAGCAATCAATAGTATTAAAACCTAACACAGTGCCCGTTTATAAAAAACAATACCGATTGCCAAAGTCTCAAAAGGGAGAAATTCAAAAACAAATTAGGAAAATGTTACAGGACGATATCATTGAAGAAACAACAGATTCCAACGAGAAAAAGTATAGACTCGTAGTAGATTACCGAAAGTTAAATGAAAATATTGCGGATGATCGTGTCCCTCTCCCCAACATAGTTGAAATTCTAGATTCGCTATGAGGTGCTATTTATTTCAGTCACCTTGACCTTCAAAATAGTTACTATCAATTTGAATTGGATCCAAACAGTAGAAAATGCATTGCTTTCACGTTTGATAAGCAATATCAAATGAAAAGGATTCCAATGGGTCTTAAAACCAGTCCTAGCGCATTTTCAAGGGCAATGTCTATAGCGTTATCAGGTTTAAATTATGATAAATGTCTATTGTATATGGACGATTTGGTCTGTATTGGACGAAATTTAGAAAGCCATAATAAAAATTTAATTGATATATTTTCTAGGTTGCGAAAGGTTAATTTAAAATTGAACCCCAGTAAGTGTAAATTTTAGTTAAAGAGTTATTGTATTTAGGACATGTAGTCAGTGCAGATGGAGTAAAACCTGACCCTGAAAAACAAAGATAATAGAAAATTATCCCATACCGAAAAATGCTGATGACGTAAGACGATTCGTAGCTTTTTCTAACTATTATCGCCGTTTTATTCCAAATTTTGCTGAAGTAGTAAATTCCTTTAAATAAACTGTTAAGAAAAAATGTCGAATTTATTTGGACACATGAATGTGCTAAGTCATTTGAAAAATAGCTTAATTTCCCCTCCTTTATTGCAGTACCCAGATTTTTCGGAAGATAATGAATTTCAACTGTATACAGACGCATCAGGTACGGCAATAGGTTCTGTTTTATGTAATAGTGATGGTCGCCCAGTAGCGTATACAAGTCGTAGCTTAAATAAAGCTGAGTTAAACTATCCAACCATAGAAAAAGAAATGCTAGCTATTGTTTGGTCTATTAAATATTTCCGCCCTTATTTGTTTGGAAAAAGGTTCAAAATTTTCTCAGATCATCGCCCTTTAATATATTTGTTTAATATGAACGATCCTTCAAGTCGACTGACGAAATTTCGTTTAATTTTGGAAGAGTATGATTTTGTGATTGAGTATATAAAAGGTAAAGATAATGATGCTGCAGACACATTATCTAGGATGCGAGTTACATCAGAAGAGTTGAAAGAAATGAGTGAACGGATAATTAATGTTCTGACAAGGAATCAACGAAAGAAATTGAAAGATCAGCAAGTAATTCACCCTAATTTGCCGACTTTGCCTAACTCAACCACTAACATTCGGCTTGATCAACCGAAGGTTGTGGAAATGCTTAGAAAGCCGTCAAACTCTGTTGAATTATTATTAGTTTCTCATAGAAAAATGAGTATTATGAACAGTCAATTAAATAGTTCTGATAGATTTTTATATAGTAAAAATGAAATGAGATTATATACTTGTCCAGATTTCCGATCATGTATCGCGCGAGACGTGATATGTGAGTGAACTGGAGCAATATTGTAAAATAATGAATATAAAAAATCTCTTTATTATAAAACTTGCAAGTTGTAATGAATTTTTTGATTGGTTGTCAAGAGAAATAAATAATAAAAATTCATGGTCCGGACCACGACTACATATACTTAAAGGTGTTAAGAGAATCATTTCTAATGATGACAAAAGGTAATTATTAATGACTACCATATCCTACCAACTAGTGGTCATGCCGGAATAAGAAGAATGCTAAATAACATCAAAAAATCTCATTTCTGGCCTGGAATGGAATGTGACGTTACTGATTTTGTCACTAAATGCAAGAAATGTCAAATGCAAAAGCATTATTTACCCGTTAAAGAGCCTATGGTGGTAACAAGCACTGCCACAGGTGCATTTGATAAGATATTTTTAGATTTAGTGGGGCCCCTAGATAAGGATTATTATGGTAAGGTTTATATTTTAACTATTCAATGCGAACTAACTAAGTTCGTAGAAGCTTATCCTTTAGATCGTAAGGACGCTGTCACCGTAGCAAAATCATTCGTGGGAAACTTCATTCTCAGGTATGGTATACCGCGAGAAATCGCGACAGACAAAGGTTCAGAATTCATAGCATCAACAATGAGTGAGGTTTGTAAATTACTTGGTGTTAAACAATTATTTTCAACCGCTTATCACCATGAGTCTATAGGTGCGCTTGAAAATACACATAAAAATTTAAACGCTTATCTTCGGATACAGACTAATAATAATTCTAGAGAATGGAGCACTTGGATTCCATTTTGGTCTTTTAGTTATAAATAGTTATAATACTACTGTACACACATCTACAAAATTTACTCCATACGAATTGGTTTTCGGAAAAATGTGTAAATTACCTACAAATTTATTTCAACAAGTTGAACCTCTGTATAATACTGATGATTATCCACTAACCTTGAAATATGGTCTGCAAAAATCTCACGAACGAAAACATAATTACGATAACCAACTGTTTACGAACCTAATGATTTAATTCTATTGCGAAATGAAAATTGCAACAAATTTCAGAATGTATATATTGGTCCGTTTAAAGTTTTAGAAGATGTATCACCAAATGTTAAAATAATTAGAGACAATAAAATTGAAACAGTTCATAAAAATAGAACTAAATTGTATAGAACTTAAACATTGTATCATTTACCCTGTGTTTTTATAACCTTCAATTGTCTATTTACTTATCATAAATATTGTATGTTTTAAGTTAAAAGGAAATTGTATAATGAAATAAAATAAAACATTGTGTATTATTTTATTTTTTTAAAGAAGGGAGGTGTAGTATTGTAGTACATATATAATACGTATGTCTATCTTATTATAAAAGTAGTGATCACTATTGTATTTAGTGGAGAATAAATCTGACAAGTGAACTAACAACATCTTTAATTTCTCTCTCGACACCCATCCTTATAAATATGAAATATATACGATTTACATGACTTTACTTTACCGATTTTAAAAAGAGTTCCTTGAGGTGCGAGACCTTCAGTGGCTCAAAACTTGGCTGACTGCATAGGTCTTGTCGTTCGAGAGAACTCTAAAACAGCTTGAGAACAATTACTTACCTTTCCTTATAGGATTCTACATGTAAAAAAAGTTGAGAATACACAAAAATCATTAACAGCACAAATTAAAGATAAT
Organism: Catocala nupta; assembly: GCA_963675205.1. Classification (NCBI taxonomy): domain Eukaryota; kingdom Metazoa; phylum Arthropoda; class Insecta; order Lepidoptera; family Erebidae; genus Catocala; species Catocala nupta. The sequence goes on from OY776093.1 coordinate 29,228,047, forward strand.
TGCAGTTTTAGTCATAACTATTTAGAACCAAAAGACACCAGACCTCCTACAATAGCAAATCATTTTACCAATATGTAGAATCCAAATTAAGGGAAGGTGACATTAGAGGTGCATCTAGGTTATTGTTCAGTTGCAATGTGGTGGCGCCTTACTCTGCAGAAACACTTGCGGGTCTGCAGAGCAAGCATCCAGCGCCCACTGATGGTCTCTCCTTCCCAGACGCACCTGATGCTGACATGGATTGTCTCAAGATGACAGCCAAGGACGTATTTACAGCCGTTTGCTCCTTTCGAAGTGGATCTGCTGGTGGCCTCGACGGCTTGGCACCGCAACATTTAAAAGATCTTTTGTGTTACAGGGCCGGGGAAGCTGGTGATGCACTTTTGAAGGAGCTGACGGCTTTAATCAACTTAATGCTCTCCGGCGGTGTGGTGAATGACAACATCGATATTTTGTACGGGGCAAATTTATGCGCCCTGCGTAAGAAAGATGGTGGCATTCGTCCCATTGCCGTGGGGTGTACCTATCGTCGTTTGGCAGCCAAGCTATGTTGCAAATACTACAGTGCCCCCCTCGCAGAGAAATTTCAACCAGTCCAGCTTGGTTTTGGTTCGAAGGGGGTCTGTGAGGCTGCCATCCACGCTCTCTCCACGTACCTTGGCTGTGGCGAAGGTGAGGTCATCTTAAAGGTTGACTTGAAGAACGCCTTCAATTCTGTGAATAGGGACACCTTGCTGACACAAGCTAAATTGGAAACACCCAAAATTTTCAATTTTTTGTGGCAGTGTTATAGACACCCATCAAAATTAATTTATAAAGACAACCATTTAGAATCTGCAGTTGGGTGACTTGGGTGTCAACAAGGTGACCCTCTTGGACCAGTCATTTTTAGTTTAGCCATTCACCCAATTATTGAAAAATTAAATTCACAATTTAACATCTGGTACCTAGATGATGGGAACCTAGGAGGCGACATAGAAACGGTTTTACAAGACTTGGAACTTTTAAAAAATAAATTAAATTCAATTGGTTTAGAACTAAATTCAAATAAATGTGAAATTTATATTAATGATAAAGTTGATAAATCTTTGGCTTTATCAAAATTCAATTCTTTGGCTCCAAAGATAAAAATTATTGGAAAAGTTTCTTTTCGCCTTCTCGGGTCTCCCGTATTGGAGGAGGCATTCGAGTCGTTCAAGGATGGGTGATCCAAAACTTTTATGAAATTTCAGATCGACTACTCAAAATTAATATTCATTCGGCTTATACAATCATTCCTTATTGCCTCTTCGTTCCTAAATTCACACATGCCCTCCGATCCTCTCAATTTTGGAAGCATTTAATACTTTTGGATAAAATTGACAATACTATTCGGCATACACTTAGCAAAATTTTAAATTTGGCCATGAACGACCGAGTGTGGCTCCAGACAACCCTACCAGTTCGCTTGGGTGGCCTCGGCGTTCGCAAAATTAGTGATGTCAGTTTACCGGCGTTCCTGTCTTCGGTCCACTGCACTAAAGAATTGACCAGGAAAATTTTAGCTCCCACACTGGTTAATTCTGAAGTGTCGTGCAAGTCCGATGCAGTGAACGCTTGTAAAATGATCCAAGCTCTGATTTGCCATCCGATCTATTCTCTCAGAGTTGGTGGGACGGGCCGCTCTGCAACATGGTGAGAGAACATCTCATGAACACATCTCCTAATGTTGCTGAGCGTGCCCGTTTATTGGCTGTGGCGGAATGGGAATCGGGTCTTTGGCTCCAAGCACTCACATAGTGCCTATGTTGGACGACACTACGTTCCGCATCGCTTCTTGCCTTCGTTTAGGTGCTCCATGTGTTTCTCCGCATCGATGTCACTGTGGTGAAGCCGGCGATGGCCTTGGCCACCATGGCCTATCATGTAGCAGGAGTGCCGGTCGTTTATCGTGGCACGCCAACCTTAATGACATTATCCGTCGTGTTCTTGTCACCGCCGGCGTGCCAACTTATCTTGAACCTAATGGTTTGGCACGTGACGATGGAAAGAGACCGGACGGTATGTCATTGATGCCTTGGAAGATGGTGTGGGACGCAACGTGTGTAGACACCCTTGCGCCATCACATCTTCCCAGTACGGCGGGTTGTGCTGGTGCTGCTGCTGCATCCGCGAAGACTCTCAAACGGCGCAAATACAAAAACCTGGCAGGGGATTATGTTTTTGAGCCTTTTGGGGTCGAAACGCTAGGGTCATGGGGTCCCAGTGCTCGTGCTCTTTATAGAGAGATAGCGAAAAGGTTAATCGACGCTTCCCGTGACCAGAGGGCTAGCCTTTATTTCGCGGAAAGGATAAGCGTTGCCATTCAACGTGGCAATGCTGCCAGTCTTCTGGGCACACTACCAGTCGACTGTGATGCGTAGGAATTCTATGACGCCTATTAGAGAGTTTTAGTTTTCTTTTTCTTTTTATTTCTGTTTTATAATATTTTAGGTATAAGTTTGTTTTAAAGAATTGTGTTTATATTATGTATATAATTAATAATTTGTATTGTTATTAGTTAATAACATCTGTGGATTAAGTTTAAAGTTCATTTTTCTTAATCTTTCAAACACGGGTAATAAATTTTTATTATGATCTTGTTTATTTCTCCCTATTACCACAATGTCGTCACAGTATTGAAAACATTTGAACTTTGAAACTACTCTCGAAAAAGCACTAGGACTTATTTTCAACCCCATCGGTAGTCGCTTCATTGTATATTGACCAGTGTTTGTTGTAAAACTAGTAATATTTCTACTTTCTTCATTAAGGCTCGCCTGATAAAATCCTAGATAAAGATCTAAATGACTAAAACATACGCATCCCGACAACGAATCCAAAATGTCGGTGATTTATTTATTTATTTGGAATAACAAACAGTTACACATTATGTCCCTATTACTAATACATTTTAAATAAAGTTTGATTAAATGTGCAACCCACACCGTTATTCACAGCTTACATAATTATAAATTTATGACAATTTTGCAACAATAAAACAAAATATGAATTAAAATTTTTAATTTTACCCAAGGTTTCTTACATTTACACAGTTTCTTCAATGGCTCTTTTTAATGTATAGCGAAATTTACTAGCAGGCCTACTATATACATCCAGTTTAGTGAATAGCTCATTGTATTTTCTACATATACGTCGTATAGGTGCGCGGAATCCAGCATTAGTTTTAGACGATGATACAGCAAAAGGGCCGATATCGCACCTCTCGTGTAACAACAGTTCTTGGTGGAAGATAACATATTATGTTTATTAGATCGCTACAGTCATATCTGTTATTGCATAATTAAAAAAAAAACATAGTTTCTAAAAACAGTCGTCTAGACTTCAGGCTCATTATTTTAAATTTATTAAGTAAGTAGTCATATGAAGGGGAATCGTGGAAACACCAGTAATGCGTGGATTTGAAAAATTTGCGTTGAACCATCTCCAGAGTCTCAACATATTTGTTGTAATATTATTGATGATGTTTGGCAACGGAAACTTATCATCCTGGATCGATTCGTTAACCTTTCTATAATCTACCACCAAACGCCATTTTCTATTTCCATCAGATTTTTTAGGAACTAATAAAATAGGACAATTTTATTCACTATTACAAGACTCAATTATGTCATCATCTAACATTTTCTGTACATGTCTCTTTATTTCTGGTTTCAACGACTCAGGTAGCCGATAAGACTTTAGATAAACAGGTTTAGTATTCGGTTTCACGGCCATAGACTGCGCAGCGATGTTCGCAGTACCTACCGTATCGTTTTCTAAGAAAAAGATGTCAGTGTATTTGGCACAAATAATTTCAATTTCTTTCCTATCCGGCGAATTCAATGTGATAATTATAATTGAGGCAATAATTTTCAACGCGTTCGATATCGTTCTTTGTTTCATTAACTAAACAAATGTCATAATTTACCAAATAATCAAAATTTTCATATTTAATTAAAGTATCTTGTTTTATTTTAATTGTATTTTCGCTAGTATTCAAAATTTTTATCGGTATTCTAACGCGTGTTGGTGTCACAATGCTACCAGCTAAAAATAAGTTATTTTCCAATTGTTTTGGATAGACTACACAATCCTTAAATACATTTTTATTTATATTGATATAGCAAAACGATTCACTACGCCCCGAAATAAATAAATAATTATCAGTCTAATATGTCATCAGATTCATTGGGAGAGTCGTTCAGCGTCATTTGGTACTTGTTATTATACTGAAGAGTATGTCATTGTCTATCGGTTAAGAAGTCTATGTTTGCATTATACTTTCGCAGAAAGTCAAGTCCGATGATACCATCCACGTTGTATGGTATCGCATTAAGACTGCGCCGAGCGAAATGTGACAAGACAAGCGGTCACAGTTAAGTTGATAAAATCAACACTTTTTGTTTAATACAAATATAAAATATACATTCACCATAACAATGAATGTGTTTACAGTTACTCCGTGTAAGAAACTTAAAATAATTAATATTTTCGCCTGCAAAATTACTGTTAGTAAATTTGCACGAAAAATGCAAAAACGTAAGCTCGTGTTACGTGATTTTTAGATTATAACAGTAGAAATCTATCCTATTTTACAGCTTAAATGAAACGTAAATAGTTATATTACAATTTGCCCGTCCCAAATATTTAAGTTATTGATTGACAATAAAGATACATATTTATCAAAAAAGTACTTCAAATCCTCCATACAATTTTACTATGGCGGCCGCGCGCCGATTTGATTATCGAGCTCTGTCATTCAGTCCAACTGCGTCTTTCGCTCGCCGCTCGGCGCAGTCATAACTAGATACAAGTTATGCGGTAACTCTAAACCGTCATCAGTACGTAGATAATGAAATGTAAACATGATGCTTAGATGTAATTGTACCACCTAATCCGTTTATAACCGTGTTGTTTGGATATCTTTTTATATGTTTACCTATTAACTCGCTTTTAATTACTGATAATGAAGCGCCTGTATCTAATAAAAAATTTAATCTGAAATAAATATAACCCCTATATGTCAAAATGTAATTAGGCTCGAAAATCTAGTCTGAATTAATAGATTTTCTCTTTTGGTTCTACAAGGTGCCTACATACTCCGTTGACCAGAAGACGATATATTATTCTTAACATTATTACCTCTGTTCGGCCAGAACTGACGAGATCCGCTATTATACGGACGATGTGTATATCTGCCACGATAACTGAATCCACGGTTCTGCATGTTAAAGTTATTGTTCTTACCATAAGTTTGACTGAATTTATGCGGTTGATTATAGTATTCACATGTGTTACAAGGTCTGGACCTCTGCATACGGTGATTATATCTAAAGTTACGACGCATATTGTTCGTACCTCGAGAAAATGAATATAATGTTATCCTGATGCGCAGGACGAGCCGCATCTTTATCCTCCGCCGCACGCACTGCGTCCTTGAGTGTTGTCTAGTTCCGAGCTAATATTATGGTGCTTAATCGGCGATTTCGAAGTCCATCTGAAAATCTTTTTAGTAAAATATTCTAGGTGAATGAAAAAAAAAATCGATTGCGTTGGCCTGTGGGTTACCATCAGATTGCGCAATCGTAAGCTCCCTAAAGAGTTCTTCTAATTTATCATTATATATTATATATTCATTAATTTATATTATATATTCTGAAATAGTTGGGTTACATTGCGATAGGTTATTAATCTGTGATAACATAGAATTTGCTGTTTTTCCGTTAGCGAATATGTTTTTCTATCGGACAGTAAATATTTTACAGAAGAATAGTCGGTTTTTAACTTTAACTTTGCAGTTTTAGTCAACCTAGTTTTTAACACAAAACTAATCAACAAATTCTGGCATTCCTCACTTTTTAAATAACTGTAATACATCTCAATGCTTTCTATAATTTTTTCGGTAGTCGACTCTTTGCCATCCATAATAGGAATTAAATTAATAGCCGTGCGCATATCAAAATGATTCATTTTGTCGCTTGACTTCTCCATGTTTACTCTATATTCTAAAATCTTATTATAATATTTAAATATATTAGTGTTAATTGCTTCGAAATTTTCAGATGACTTTGTAAAACTAAATTTCTTAACGTCTAAAGATTTTATAATTACTTTATATTTATTGAACAAAGTATCGGCATATTGGAATTTTCTTGACCTAGACTTTCCTTTCTTTGCTTTGGCCCTAAGTTTCTTATGCTTTCGCAAACATTTTAATATCCTCATGGGTAGTTTTTAATTTTTCCATATGCCTATATACTTGCCCTATACTTACTTATATGTATAGATCTAAGTTCTTCACACCGATAAGAGAGAGAGAATAAAAAAATAAAGAAAACGCCCGCACTTCTTGCTATTTCGATAATGCAGGCACGAAACAGTCGAGAAAAAAAAAAACAAAGAGACACGCTCCCTTCTGTCCCTTTTTACTCTAAGGGCCAGTTTTTCAATCGTCAGATAACTTTTATTTGATGAATAAATATGGCGGTATGACATATTTTCTATACAAAAGCTGTCAAAACGTCAAATATATTCCTCAGATAAAAGTTATCTGACTATTGAAAAATTGACCCTAAGTGGTATACGCCGCAAAAAGTCTTGTCTGATTGCCTTACGGATACATTTAGTGTGTTGTTTTTTGTATATTTTCGAAGCCAAATATAGGCCAGCAGTAACCTAGATACCGATTATTACAGCTAGTATAATTGTATGACTTTGTATTTCGTCTGCGTGGCTGTCTGTCGTTCGATTGTTGCCTCCCGAGGTCGTCTGCGCTATCACCACCGCGCTCTCTTTAGAAACCGACTTGCCCATCTTTCAAGCTTTCGTTTGACCTTTTTGCAATTTTGTGCACGTCGCGTGTAATTTGGGTGCGAGCTCCCAGGCGAATGCGTTTCTCTTCTATCGCCCTATTATAATTTTGATAAAGCTACACAAAATACTAAAGTTACGCCATGTGGTGCGGCGATGAGGGGAAATAAAATGATAACACGTCTGTTTACTTAAGGTGTTCTATACTGAATGCAACTCATACACACGTTACATAATATATTCTTATACACTACACACTACACATTATTACACCACCCCTGCCACGAAACAGAAAAAAAAGAAATAACATAAGTTTTTTTATAACGTTAACAAAATACAATAATACAAATAAGTATACAAAATACATAATAACAAAAATAAAATATTCATTATCTAAATAGTTTAGTACTGTTTTATGCACAGTCACAATTTTATTACTTTTTAGAATTTTAACATTTGGTGACATATCTTGTATAACTTTATATGGACCATTGTAAACATTTGCTAATTTGTTTCCAGTTTCACTTTTAACAGAATTAGGTCGTCTTTCTTATACATTATAGAACGTAAATTTTTATCATAATTTATTTTTCTAAGTTCTTTCGACATCAATAAATTTTTCCTAGCTTCATTTTGCGTAAGTTGTAACTTATACTTCAATGTTAGAGGATAGTTTCCTCCTCCTAGATCCTTTTTCAGCAATTACTCGGCAACCGACAAGTTTTAACAAAGACTACTTCAAAGGGTGTGAATTTCGTAGAAGTATGTAGGTATACTGTAGGTAGTGTTATATGCAAAGCACCAAAACGGTACCCAGGAATCGGCTCCAAAATTAGTCTTTATTTTTCGTTTGGATTGGAAGATAAGCATTGAGATTTTTGTGAGTATTATCAAGAGAACCTACTGATTAATTGTGGTACGCAGTTAATGACACTATGTTTATTAGTAGGGCGCTCATATATCGTGTCTTGTAGGGAAACTTAGCTCAACCGCATACGCAGTTCGGAAAGTAAGACAGCTTACTGATGCAGATATTGCGAGACTAGTAGGTATACTTCAGTTACTTTCACAGTGTCATGTCCTATGGTATATTATTGTGGGGCAACGCAGCTGATATCGATACAATTTTTATTCTTCAAAAGCGTGCAGTACGTAGCATTTATAATTTAGGACCACGAGTTTCCCTGATAGATCGATTTAAAGAAATAGGCATACTTACTGTTGCGTCGCAATATATATTTGCTAACATTATGTTTATTAAACATAATATTCACTTATATAATAAGAATAGTGATATCCATAACGTAAACACTAGAAATAAGCATAAGTTAGTAGACCCATATCATCGTTTACATAAAGTTCACAATACATTTGCAGGACTCGGTATTCGTTTTTTTAATAAACTACCTATTAATATAATTAATTTACCATTGCTTAAATTTAAAAGCGTCGTTAAATTACAACTTATTCGAAAGGCTTATTATTTAGTCAACGACTACTTAAATGACTAAAACAGTAAAACTACACGGCGCTGCACACTTTGGCGGATTGCCCCGTCTGGGCATTGCAGCGCCGTGAGTTGATCGCGGCAGTCGGATTGGTTGTTCTCTTGCTCCCGGCCGTAGTTCAGTCTATGGTCCGGAGCGGGAGGTCGTGGAACGCCGTCGCCACCTTCTGTGAGGAAGTGATTTCCATCAAGGCGGCGGCGAAGCAGGAGAGGGAAAGCTACGCCTCTGTGTCGTGTCCGTCTCCCCTCTAGAGGGGGAACATCCCCCCTCCCTCTACGACTATCCCAGTTTATGATATAGCGTTCCCCTACACCAACCATACTGGTTATATTAGGGAAGCCGTTGTACTTTCCAGTGCCCGAAAGCACCTTCCGGGACCAGTTATAGACAGGTCTTGTCCCCAAATCTCGACTCTCCACCCTAACCTCAGAGATCCGGTTCTCGTAAGCGAGCTACCTCGTGCTCAAGTGACACTACCTATTCTCCAGATAGGTACCGGAGCAATAAAGCCGCTCACCACCCGCAACTCGGAGAGTTGCTAACGAAAACCTCGCTGAAGCCGCCTCCCATATCTCCAGTATGGTACCGGAGCTGTGTAAGGCACGCTCACTTCCCGACATACATCCGTACGCCTACCCAAATAGGCCTACAAGCCGGGTGTGGCCCGAGTCACTCCAGCTATGACTCTACTTGCTGAGCAGGCAAGCGCCCGAGATGCGTTGCGGCAGTGAAACCACACTGCCACTTCGCTAAAGGCAACTCCGTGCCTCATGCGACCGACTGGTTCGCGCTGGCCGCGCCTGAGTCCGACGCTCGAACGCAACGTGCTTGCCGAGCAAACGAACATGTCGTCCTCAGCGGCCATCTAGATCAGCGGCCAGCGGCGGTCTAGAGGGGGGACAGTTGGGCTTTAAATTGCGTAGCGCCTATTGGGTAGGTCTTGTTGCGTAGTGGCCTGCCGTTTCATACGGCGGGCCGAAACCGCGGCGGGGTCGCGACCGCATGCGCAAGTGATTCGCGCGGCCCCGTCGATAGCGGTTTTGTCGAGGAACACCGTGGTAGGTTTAGTCGGTATTCCGGGAGGTACAATTATTCTTATTCCATCTTTTCGGCGAGTCCGACATGACCCGCCCGCCCCCGCGGAGAGGTATGCCTCAATGCACTCCTCCAAGTGAAAAAAAAAAAATACTGAAATTATATTTAATTGGCGATTTAAAAGAGTGGCCGTGAGTTTCTTGCGGGTTTCTTCTCATAGGCTCAACCCTTTGCCTGAACCTAGCAACAAACCTAAATGTAGCTTCATTAACTTAGTAAACTCACTAACCTATATATTTTGACGTTCATTAAGTGTTACTTTGTACTGTTGTAACTGAATAAATGATTTTTGTTTTTGACTTTGACTTTGACAATTGCTTTACGTTAAGTAAATTAAATACTTCCTTTATCGTTGATGAAATAAATTCAGAGCCTCTATCAATGGCAATCTCACGCGGGATACCATAACGTCAAATAAAATTTTCGGCAAATGCTTTTGCAACAGGAACAGTATCTTTCCATTGTAACGGGTAAGCCTCTACGAATTGTATTAGTTCGCATTGTATGGTAAGTATATAGACATTAATAAAATAATCCTTATCTAAAGGGCCCACTATATCTAAGAATATTTTATCAAAAGCACTCGTGGCTGTGGTTGTAATAACCATTGGCTGTTTAACAGGCACAGAGTGCTTTTGCTTTTGACATGTTTCACATTTATTCACAAAATTTTTGACATCACGTTCCATTCCCGGCCAAAAATAATATCGTTTGATATTATTCAGTAATACGCCTAATACCTGTGTGACCGCTGGTTGGCATAAAATGAAAATAGTTAATAATTATTTTTTTGTCGTCATCATTAATTATTCGTTCAATGTTTTATTTTTTATTTTTATTTATTTATTTAGGGATAACAAACAGCAACGTATTAAAAATTACTATTGTAGGGGTAAAACGTTTTGTCTCGTTGTGGATGTCCAAATAAAATGCTTCATTGTACATATGGGTGTATATTATCTGGCACCAATTATATATTAAATAAACTACATAATAACGCCACCTAACTCAGTGATTGCGAGGAGACGATTGGCGTGACAAGTTGTAAAAACTTTACACAATACAATTTGATGTGTCAGCGCAGCCACTACAATATTCCTCCCCTTTTTTAAAAGGAAATTTTGAAAAAAAAAATACATTTACAATCAGATTAAGTCAAAGTTATTATTCAACAATCATAAGGTACATACAATGTTGCAATCACACTACGCGACTAGTCATTTAGCTTACACAGAAGTTTCGAAACAATAACACTCTGTAACTAAATACAATGCAGCTGTGCTAGATTAAATCACATGTGACAATACTTGTGAATAAATTATGTTCTTCTAATAATGAGTTTAATTTTTAATACCTCGATTCTATTTATATAACGTATGAACAAGTTATAATTTTAAAATGCGTTTTGAATCAAAGTTACATTATAATTACAATTACATTACACAGTTACAGTTTATTTATGTAATAAGTACACATACTAGTATTGAAAACACAGTTGGCAAGAAATACAATTACACACATTAATTGTTATACAATAGCAAAGTATTAATTGTTACACTATTTTATAATTGATGTTTTGTATTCTACTGTACTCCCTTGGCGTCATTGCGGTAATACCGACAACACAATCTCTGCAGAAAGTCCTATGGTGGTACAGTAAAATACAATACCCTAAACACAGTAAATACAAAGTTACACTTACAAAATTATAACATGATTAGACATACATAATTAACTTGTATAAACGATTGCTCATCGATCAGATCACCATTACATTTAATATATGAACCATTTTAGATGTTGACTGTTGTTGTGGAGTTTCCACCTTAATCGTAGGTAAGGCTGTCGAACTCACAACTACTTGTCTGCTTATCCATTTGCGTAAACCATTTTTGCACTTGAATATTACACAGAACTCTCTATATAAACAATGGGTGTCATGTATCCGGCGCGTTTCTCACAATGCAAACTCGACTAAAATGCGATAACTAATGGTCTTGACAATATACAGTAGGTACAGTAATTAAGTAAAGTTGTTTCAAATAATCTCAACAGAATATATTATATTTTATAAGAATTTATTTTATAAGTAGGTAGATCTAGCAAAAAAAAAACTTGTCACTATCGACACATTACGATTACACACTTTACACGTAAGAACACATTGTATATTTTCCATGTTCTTCCTATGACGCTGATAATGATTGAGCTTTTCGTACGAAGAAGCAAATATGTTCTCCTTGTCTCACGACGGTTTCCATCAGTTCTCATGCTCTACCAGATCCGTGTTTCTCAAAACTTGCAGGTTGTGCCATCCTCTCTTGGTGCGTATTCGTTTTAGCGCCACCGAAGTATGATGACTGCATAGGACGCGCACACTGTACTCTTGAGTGTCGCCGTCGTGTCCCGTGTCCTCGTGTATCGTCGGATTATGTCGCGTATGACCGCGATACAAATTCCACGATTTGTACAAACTCGTATAGAGCGTCGCGCTGTCTCTGGAGCCATGACGATCGCCGTCCTCTACCTTGTAATATGTCGAAAGTAATTAGGTTGTCAGCCCTTTTGAACCTGGTGAAAAGGGCGAGTCGTCTCCCATAATGCGTGTTCCGAATCCCTGCTTGCATGAATCGTGCTTTACCGCCACACATGCGCGTACCAGTTAGGTACCTCGCTATCCATGTGCGCGTGCTTCCGTTCCACATTGTCTCGTTGCGCGTGCTCGGATTTCCGATGTCATCGCCGAAAGTTGCGTGTTCGATGTCCAAGGGTCATCAATGTAGGGGTAAAACGTTTTGTCTCGTTGTGGATGTCCAAATAAAATGCCTTAATGTACATATGGGTATATATTATCTGGTACCAATTATATATTAAATAAACTACATAATAACGCCACCTAACTCAGTGATTGCGGGGAGACGACTGGCGTGACAAGTTGTAAGAACTTCACACAATACAATTTGATGTGTCAGCGCAGCCACTACCACTACACTATGATAGTACTTAATAACTAAATGTACAAAATACGCCACCCACGGCATTATCCACAGATTACCATTGAGAAATGTTGTCTACTAATAGAGACAGCTTACATAGATAATACACTAATACCGGGTTAACAGCTTAGACGCTTATGCTTTACAATATTAATACTTTAATAAGTAAATGTGTGGTCCGGACCACCTTTTATTTTTATTTATTTCTCTGGTTAACCATTTTATATATCCTATATTATTCTCATTTTTAATAATAAAAATTTCTTTTATTTCTATCTCATTACATAAATGCTACAGCTCACTTAAATAATCGGCTCGCGACATACTTGATAGCAAATCTGTGCATGTGTATATAATTAGTTCTGGTTTATTATAAATGACTTAGGTATTTTGTAGAGACATGTCTTTAAAATATTTATTAATATTTGCTGGGACATATACTTTTTTTTTTTTTTTTTTTTTTTACGTGGGGGAATGCAATGACGCATATCCCTCCGCGGGGGCGGGCGGAGGGATTATGTCGGACTCGCCGGGGTAAAAGAAGATGGAAAAGAAATAATGTACCTCCCGGAATACCGACTAAACCTACCACGGTGTTCCTCAACAAAACCACTATCGGCGGGGCCGCGCGAATCGCTTTCGCATGCGGTCGCGACCCCGCCGAGGTTTCGGCCCGCCGTATGAAATGGCAGGCCACTACCCAAAGAGACCTACCCAAAGGACTCCTTCAAAAATTCCTCGACACAGAGGCGCGCGTGGGAACACGCACGCCGCCTCTCGGACCTGGTGCTGAACGGATGGCGGGCAGGCCCACAAAGCCCGCCACCCCCAGGTCAAACCTCAGGGTGGCTGGAGGTCGTCGCGCGCCCTCCGGCGCCCGGCTCTGCGGTTGGGGAGAGGGTTTAAACGCTCCCTCTCCCGCTCCGCCGCCTCCTTGATGGAAATTACTTCCTCGCAGAAGGAGGCGACGGCGTTCCACGACCTCTCACTCCGGACCATAGACTGAACTACGGCCGGGAGCGAGAGGGCATCCGATCCGACTGCCGCGATCAACTCACGGCGCTGCGATGCCCAGGCGGGGCAAACCGCCAAAGTGTGCAGCGCCGTGTCCTCTACAACGTCGCGGCAGTCGCCGCAGTGGTGACAACCGGGCGTCTCTTGCCGGCGTATACGACACAGGAACCGGCCAAAACAACCGTGGCCAGTCAGAACCTGTGTCAGCCGGAAGGTGAGGGCGCCATGCCGCCTCTCCAGCCACTCCTCAAAAACGGGACTTACCGCCACGATCGTGGCGTGCCCATATACTAATTGTACCGAATTTAACCGCTTAAAAGATGTTTCAACAATCATCGGGTGATTAGTCCGACAATTGTTAGATACATTATTATTATTGCCCGATAAAGATGTACCTACGGAGAGTAGACTTTCCAAAATATTCTTTTGGCCTCTAGTCATTACGTTACATTCGTTCATCTTTTTTTTCCGTCCGAAGATATGATCACCCTACATAGCGCGTCTGCAGCCACATTATCGTTTCCTTTAAAATATTCGATTTCAAAATCATACTCTTCTAAAACAAGTCTAAATTTGGTTAACCGACTTGACGGGTCGTTTATATTAAACAAGTATACTAAAGGTCGATGATCGGTAAATAATTTAAACATTTTCCCAAACAAAAAGGCGCCTCTAGTAGAGTTCGATTGACCTTGATCAACGTGCGAATAGTTACCTCTATCCTGGGTGTATCCGCGATGAGGTTCATTCGGTTCATTAGGCGTGCGATAATATGTCCGCGATTGACCTCGAGTATTAAAGCCACGAGAACCGCGCCGCGGTAATAATGGCCACGGAACCACCTATAATCCTGTGTGGGCTGAAAAGATTTCGATTTACCTAACTTTAAAATATTCATATCAGGAAAAGTTAAAATTTTCTCATCCTGCGCACCCTTAATAGCATCTTTTAAACTCGTATAATTTCTGGCTGAAATAACCAATGCTGAAATGAAATGGCTATTTCGCAAACCCCCGGCAAAGCGTTTAATTACTGTTTTTTCGTTCAAAGGTCTTTTAAGACCTTAAATATCATACTTTGTGGGATTACCTTCGCCTTGTGCAACAGTCAACTCAACAAATAATAATTGCTCTATATATTTTCCATACTCCTCGATACTTTTTTGATCCTGAGTGGCCATGTATAACTGTTGTTGCAAAGCAGTGAACGACTTAGCAATTAAATTTTGTCTCATATCTGAAATTAAATTACTGACACTCGAGTAACTTTGGGATAATCTAAGTTTCCCATCCTCTGATAGTCTAGTTTTTAAGATAAAATTAATTAATTGTTGTTTATGTTTATCCTCTATCATCGAATCATATAATTCAATTGCTGCAATAAGCTGTTTCCTTACCTCTTCCTTACCGTTCATAACCGACAGTAATAAAGCGGCTGTTTTTAGATTAAAACTCTCCATGATACTAATGATTCCCTATCACTAGCAGAACTAAAACTATCGCTATCTAAGGAGGATTCCTTTTCTGAGCATAAACAGCTAATTTCGTCGTAAAGTAATTTAAAGGTACGCGTTATAATATCGATTAAAATCAAATCCTCACGCTTAATACTTTTAATAGAGATAATTTTATTTTGGGTAAGTATGGTTAGTGAGTCCTGATAAACGGAAAGATATTGTCACTATCGTAAAGTCTCTGACGGGACAGGAGGTCCAGTTAATAAATAATCGATTCTGGGTAATGAACGCTTTACGTATAATGGCTGATACTTCAATAACGTAGTTGCAGGTCTCAGCATTTTTCTTGCCAGATTTGTGGCTAAGTTTTATTGAGGTCATAAATGCATTTCTTGTCATATCAGGTAATTTTTCGGCTAGATTCTGTTCATAAATTCATTTATAAACCTCAATTTCGGCCATTGATGTCGGAATTCCTATTATGATAATACGAGGCCTGCGCTTGTAAGGCTCGTCAACCTTAAGCCCTGATTCAGCAAGTTGGACAGTCTGCTTGAGCTTCTCGATATCTCTTTTGGTCTCAGTACTGATAACAACACCGCCATTTCTGATCTTGCGGACTCATCGAACTTGCAGTTTCATAGCTTCAGGGCTAATTATTTTCTGGACCATGGTCTTTGTATCCTCGCTGGTTTTCAAATTATCATTAGGATACATGACTACCGAGCTCAAAGTGCTAGGATGAACAAAGTTACTGGTTCCTCTCTTTACCATATCGACAAAGGAAGTGCTGGCTGGTACCTGCTTCACATTCGAGTCCTGAATGGCCTGCTTGATCTGCGTTAAGGAATTCATAAGTTCTTGTGTTTCTGCTGCGTCTTGTAAAGAATTGTGAGCTTGAATGGCTCTGTGCTTGAGTGACTGATATTGAACAGCCATGTGGGCAACTCCGTTTGTTACTTTACGGCAAAGGGTATTTATTTTGAGTTTTTGTTCCGAGTTTAGCTTGCCTTCAGATGCAATACCACAAACTTCATTTAAGCACTGCTCAATAGATCCCATCCAATCCTGTATCTCCGGGGTTGACGCTATTTCCATTTTCTCACTGGGCTCAGGTCTAGGTTTCTGAGGAGTCGTAGGTGGGGGAGTACGGCGAGTTATACCGCTCCTAATAAATGGACTACTAACCACAGTCACTATATTACAATATTCATTTTCTTTGTACAAACTAATTATTATTCACTGTAAGATTAATGTGCATACTACGTAGGACACATTAAAACTAGGTCAATGTTTTTATAAAATGAAAATTTGCAATTTATTATTATTGCACGTCTGTTCGCAACTGTTGACACGACTCTGTCTTTGAACTTGAACTTGAACCGTTGAACTGTCCTGGAATGTGTATGGAATGCAATTTGCATTTTGTTCACTCACGCGCCCGTAATCCGATCTCTTAAGGCGCCTGGTTGGCGGGGTCGCCATGTAAGGATGGGTGTTTAACGAAATAAAAGATGTACGATGCGTTTCAAGTCCCAATTTATTATGCATGAATAAATGCGGCTACATGAGATTATATATATACTTACAAACTAAACATGAGTACATGGGTTAAATTATTAAACCACAGCATTTTATTTTCTCTTAGACCATTTATAGAAGAGCTTTTCTGTTAATCAAATATGTTGTGCACGTTATAAAATTATTTAATAGTTTATCTTTTTTTTTACAGAACATTAATAGGAATCTTCATGTTTTTGAGCCAGCTAGGAATTTGTACAGTGTGTGTTATATTGACAGCGGATAGCGTACGTGATGTTAGTATTAATACTTATACTTATATTTATTACGTTGAGCCTTATACCTAGGCGAGACATTTTACTATCAACGTTAACGCCAGTAGAAAGATCAAAATATTTGAAAATGTTTAATATCTAAAGGTTAACAAACAGTTTATAAAACAACTCTGCTTCCGCGAGAAAGGTGTTAAAACAAACGAATTTTATCTACATTCTCTGGTTCCTACTGACAGCGCTTGCTAAAACGAATTATAATTCGAATCATTATCGGATATTTGAAACTTAACTTGATGATGACACGGTTGGAAGATAGGTCGTGGTCGATCAAAATCAAAGTTAAATGTTTAACGCATTACCAGCCGGCCATGTCCGTAGCTGGTAACCGTTAGGGTTGTAGATCAGCCGGCGGGCATAAGCCAGGTCCGTAGCTGGTAACCGTTAGGGTTATATTAAAACACGTAGACTGATTCAACTGAGAATGTATTTACAATTTTTAAGCTATCTTATATCCCATTTATTGGTCTTACAAGTAACGCTAGCACTAATGTGTACAATAATCATTTACACCAATCAATGACAAGTAAACAAAAAATCTAACATTTACGAGTGAATTCTTGGCAATCCTTATGCGTGTGTGTGTACGTGCAGCGCGGCGGTACCTACGCGTGTGTGCGTGCGTATAAAAATAGTGCCACGTATAAAAGCAGAGGGAAGTTTCGCGCGTCGCCAGGAGTTCGCTGCCGCGCGCAATCGCAAGAAGACTTGTCGCTCATACACTCGCCGCCGGGCGCCCGTGCCGAAACAACAACACCGCTCGGTGCAAGTGCACTATCGCGAGCGCCAGCCACACGAGTGGCGACCGCGCTCCGCGCGGTCCCCCACGCGCCCCGAGTGCTCCCTGCGCGCCGTCGCGTGACCTTCTGCGGAGCGAGCCCGCACGTGTAAACGAGTGGAAAGTTTCCACTGAGTGCTCCCGGCTCGACGCGCGCACAACAACGCCGCCGCGCCGTTTTAAAGCTAACGCGCACCTATCGGTCCTTCCGGATACCACGGAGTACATTGCCGTCCTCGGCCCCCGGTCTGCCACCAGCGGCAAGTCCCGGAGGGCCGGCTCAGTGGGTACTTTGTGCTGGAGGGTGCCGGTTTGGTGCACAGACACCACCTGTCGCCGGAATGCCACATACTTTGACGGGGACGCGTGACAAAAAGTGCCGCGTCCGTCCCCGCCTCACTACCCGCCCCCTCGCCTGGCCATTCGCCCGCTGCCGCCGACATCGACTGGTGTAGCCAAGCGGGTGTTCGTCCGCTCCCGCGGTGCAGCGCTATCCGCGCTGGACCGTGGGGTGGCCGCGGACCAAGCCGCCCGTACCCGGAACCTCCCGCAGCCGCCGCCAGACAGCCTACGCCGCCATTGTCAGCCGCTTTAACGCCGACACCGGGAGCTGGAGAGGAGTTTTTCAGCCTCCCCTCGCTCTCGCGGTCGGCTTCACCATCAACCCTTAACGTCCCCGCCCCAGTCTAGTCTGCGATAGCGCGACCAACTGCCGTGCCCATGCCTGCCACGCGACAAACACTGCCCCTCCGCTGTGCCTTCTCGAGCAGCACTTCCGCTGCCACAGAAGGCGAAGACGACAGCGCCACCACCGCGCTGCCCCGCCCTACCTACCATGGTTAAGCCGGACCGGTTCCCATCGCCGCCACAACAAGAAAAACGGCGCGCGCTGTTTACAACGCCGCCGTTTAGCCTGCCGCCAAGTACGAGTGCGTCCCCGATGGAGACCGCGGGACCCTCGTACACTGCCGCTGCCGGTAACCACACTGCCACCGCCCCTATTACTACCGCCGGCCATGCCGCCATCACTCATGGTGCCGCAACCGGTAGTACTGCCACCGTAATCGCCACCGCAGTCCCCGCCACCACCGACACCGATGCTGTTCCTGGGAAGAAGCCGCCTACCCCCCGCTACCCGCCCCTAGTGGTGGAAGACCTGCCAGACTGGCCGAAGCAGTTCCGGAAGCTCAAAAACGCTCTTGAGCACGGGCCGAACGGCCGTCCGTTTGGGAAGGGAGTCCGCTTCATCCCAAAGTCGGACCAGGAGTACCGCACTATCCAGCGATACCTCTACTCCCTGGAGACAAAGGAGAAGATTCCTGGTTCTCGTACTCCCTCCCCGCCGAACGCAGCCTCAAGCAGGCCATCCGTGGCCTCCCAACCAACACGCCGCCGGAGGAGATCGAACGGGAGCTCACTGAGCTCGGCTATAAGCCTGAGCACGTGCGCCCCATCCGAGCTCGTCAAGGTCGCCCCGGCCGCCTGTACTTCGTGCAGCTAGCGCGCACCGCCAACCTTCGAAGCTTCGGGCATCTACGAAGTGACCGAGCTTCTATGTAGCCCATAATCATCGAAGCATGGCGCGGAAAAAAGGGGCCCGCACAATGCCATCGGTGCCAGCAGTTCCGCCACTCATCGCACAATTGCCACAGGCCGCTCTCCTGTGTGCGATGCGAAGAAGCCCACGTCGCGAAGGACTGTCTACGCCCCCTGGAGGAGCCGCCCACTTGCACCAACTGTGGCGGTGCGCATACCGCCAATAACGCCATCTGCCCGGTATTTAAGTGAGAAATTCGGAACAGGAAGGCCGGTACAGTCGCACGCACCACCACAGCCGTACGCTCGAAGCCTGCCGCTATCGAAGATGGAAACGCCCCTGACTCGCTCATTTTCCACTGCAAACGCGGCCCAAGAGCCCGCGCGATGCAAAAGGCGACGCAACAGAAAGCGTAAACGAAGCTCCAGACGCAGCAGGCCGAGCAGGAGGCCGCTGACAGAAAGGGGGAGTCCAGGAAGGCCGCTGTGGTCGCTGCCCCTCTTGAGAGGACGAAGGCCAAGCGGTCGATTCGACCGCCACTGGCAGCCCAGCCGGTTGCGATCAAACTGGACCCAAGGCTCACCAGCGTCATCGGCACTTTGCAGTAAGTGCTGGTGGCACTACAGGAGAAGAGGGACCCCATCCCTCTGATCCTCAAATGCATGGCAGAACTATGCAGTCCTAGATCTCCGTAGTCTGCGCGTGCTCTTCTGTCACCAGAGAAGACCAGACTACTGAAACTGCTGCTAGCTCAGCGGCAAGTGGATGTAGCCCTGCTCAGCGAGACACACCTTAGACCAGTAGACAAATGGAAGATTGGCGGATACCATGTCTACCGGGAGGACCAACGCTCGCCGTCAGGAACTACTTACAGAGGTCTAGCAGTCCTGGTCAAGAGGGGAGTCGTCCACCAAGCGCTGCCAGTACCAGCTCTGCAGTCTGCGTACGCCCTTGGCGTTGAGATCTGCCCTCCTGCGACCCGTGCTATTATCCCGACTGTCGCTCCGTGCAAAGCTCGGCGTGTACAAGGCGTACATCCACAGCCGGCTCACCTACACTGCCCCGGCTTGGTGCGCTCTCACCTCTAAGACGAACCGCCGCCGATTGCGTGCGCAGCAGTCGCTTGCGCTTCGCACAATCGCCGACGCCCCTCAACTTCGTGCGGAACAGGACGATCTCCAGGGACCTGTGCATGGAGAGCTTGGATGACTTCGTGAGACGCCTGAGCACCAACCTGTTCGTGCGCGCCGACGGATCGCACGCCTGCCATCTACGGGAGCTTGCGGCCTAGCATCGGCGACCGCCGGACAGGATAGCCCTGCCGCGAGACCTCGTCTCCGTGGCATCCCCACCGGACCCACTTCAACGCCCCCTCCTGATGACGGCTAACGAGCGCTCCCCGGGAAATCCTTCCCGAGGAGCTCGACCTCGCCAAGCGCAGGAGATACCCATCGGACACGACCCGAGCGCTGCTAGCTCGTTGGTCGCCCGCGAGGACTCACCCTTGCGGGCTAGACCTCGCTAGCTGCGCTATCCCACCGTCTCTGACGGCCCGGACTGACCCACGGGCCCACACGGGCCCACCCCAGTGACCCGCCTGTTTTAGCAGGCGGCGACGATCACCACCAAAACAGGCCCATGGCCTGGTCTGGTTACCCCGAGACCCCGTAGGGGTCTACGAGAAGAACCACTGATGATGATGAAGCGCGTCACCAGTTTGCCAGTTCGCAAGTTGGTATCGTCGCGGCTAGACATATGATGCTCCGTTCGATTCCATGTTCCTCGTAAACTTATATGTTGCCTATGCGTATATACATACGCCACAAATGTATAACAGATAATTATTGAAGTATCGAATATTTCGATTCAAATTTATGATTTATTAAAATTTCGAATATTTCGATTCGATTAAAGATTTGAATATTTAGATAATATTTCTATCACATACACACAACACCATCTAACCTGAACTAAGCAGAGCTTGTACTATGGATAGGTACTAGACAATGGATACACATACATATACTACTTAAAACAAAATAAGGGCCACTAGTTTATTTACATTTAAGTGCACTTTAGTAAACTGAAAGTAACTGATAAATAGCATTATATTGATATTACGAACTCTTTGGTATTTGATCTCTTTTATGCTGGTGTTCGTGTTCCTAATTTAAAAAGTATTGGCCATCATTTTAAGAAAAAAATAATTGGATTTTATTCTTATGTTTTTCTTCGATTGTCTTCTTAACTTGCTTCGGTTATTTTATGGAAAAAGTTTTACTTATTCAATTTTTTATTGATTCATTTATCATCTCGCGTTAATCATGCCACCAGTATGAAGGCACATGGATACAATTACAGCAACCAGAGCCATAACTATGATTCAAGAAGGACGTTCTCAGCGTTACGTGGGTTTGCAGTTAGGTTTTTCTCGAAGAGCTGTCCTAAATGTATGGAATCGCTTCCAAGAGACCGGCAGTGTTGCCAGGAGACCCGGTTCAGGTAGAGTTCGTGTAACAACGTCGCACGAGGATCGGTACGTCTAACTAAGTGCTCGTCGTGATCGTACAGTAACGGCCCGTAAGTTACAACACCATCTACGGCTGACAACGGGTACCCGTGTCAGTGATCAAACTACATATAAGTAATCGATTGCACGAAGACCAGCAAATGTCAAGACGACGAGTTGTTCGAATTCCTCTGACCAGGGTTCAACGTGCAAACCGTTTAAGATTCTCCCGTCAGTATTTGAACTGGGGGATTAGTCAGTGGGGCAAGGTGCTTTTTACAGACGAGTGCAAAGTAAATTTTTTTAATGATGATCGGTGTGGTAGGGTGTGGAGACAACGCGGCGAGCGGTTTTCGCAGTCCTGCATCCACGAAGTTGACCATTTCGGTGGTCCAAACGTACTGGTTTGGGGTGGGATTAGTTTACACGGTAAAACCGAGCTCACCATTTTAAATGCGGGTACCGTAACTGCAGAACGTTACATCGAGGACGTCATCAGGCCTCAAGTGATCCCATTTGCATAGCGAGTGGGGCCTGGATTCATCCTGATGCAAGACAATGCCCGTGCACACACAGCTCGATCGACCCAAACTGTCCAAGAAGGGTCGCATATTGAGGTATTACCATGGCCAGCTAACAGTCCGGATTTAAATGTAATCGAGCAATTGTGGGACCAATTGAAACGAAGGGTTAGAGAGAATGAGCAAGGCGTCTACAACCAACAGCAGCTGATTGACGCTTTAAAACGTGCCTGGGAGGAGATTCCAGATGAAAACGTGAGGAATTTGATCCAGAGTATGCATACGAGGCTTCAGGAGTGTATTGCTAAGAGAGGAGGACATACTCGTTACTAAAAAGAAGAAACAAAAGTTACAAGAACAGTATTTTGTTTTTTTTTCCGGTGATTTCTTTTGTTCATGTTTTTCATTCAAAATGGCCAATTTCATTATGAACTTGAAATCTCATCATTATTTTAAACAATTGTTAGCCTATATCATAACCAATAACATTATTTTGTAGTAACATAAGTAAAACAATTTAATGTCTTTATTGTTTTCATGGTACAGCAAAAAATCTTAGTGGCCCTTATTTTGTTTTGAGTAGTATATATACATACTTCTTTTTAGAAGCTTATTTCGAGATTTATAGCTTACTTCTATAGTACTAGAGTGTGTAAAGAATTTGACTCCGTCGCAATTTTACACCTGCAATAGATTTACCTCTATCCTTAATATCATTAAAAGTTAATCCATTTTTTGTTTTCAGATAGCGGACTTTGCAACCATTGTTCCGGCACTTTTTACGCTGTTTCCCTGTTATTTGCTAATGGAATATTATATGAAAAATTTAAAACGTATTACCTACGTAGCATTGTTTGGTAATATATTTTTCTAATAGGGCCTGGCGGTTGCACAGGCAATAAATTTAGATTAGTTGTGATTAAAACATTTCAAGAAAAGGTTTTAATAATATATTTATTGCTGTAGCGCTGGGCCCAGCCGAACAATCAATGTGCGAAAGAGGTCACTGACCCTGTTTCTTTCTCAAATACTAAACCA
Source organism: Catocala nupta (assembly GCA_963675205.1). NCBI lineage: Eukaryota > Metazoa > Arthropoda > Insecta > Lepidoptera > Erebidae > Catocala > Catocala nupta. The sequence continues at coordinate 29,251,183 of OY776093.1, forward strand.
ACTTGAATAGTTACGTTTTATTAATAACAAAATGTGCCAGATTCTGACTTTGTCTGTTAGACGTTTGAAATTAACCGTAAAAACAAGTGATTTATTTAAATTTAGAATGTCCTAAATTGCTAGCCTCTATAAAATATGAAAAAGAAGCACAACATAGGAGCATACCAGTAATCGATATTAACTACATATATTTGGTTCTATTGTCATTATTTAGGGAGTACATAGGGGAATACGTTTGTATGGACTCAAGTCTGCCCGCATTTCATTCAAAGAATATTGGACTGGTTGTTTACTGGTTGTTCCTAAAATTACTGCATTCCTATTTCAAGAAAAGGTTTTAATAATATATTTATTGCTGTAGCGCTGGGCCCAGCCGAACAATCAATGTGCGAAAGAGGTCATTGACCCTGTTTCTTTCTCAAATACTAAACCAACTTGAATAGTTACGTTTTATTAATAACAAAATGTGCCAGATTCTGACTTTGTCTGTTAGACGTTTGAAATTAACCGTAAAAACAAGTGATTTGTTTAAATTTAGAATGTTCTAAATTGCTAGCCTCTATAAAATATGAAAAAGAAGCACAACATAGGAGCATAACAGTAATCGATATTAACTACATATATTTGGCTCTATTGTCATTATTTAGGGAGTACATAGGGGAATACGTTTGTATGGACTCAAGTCTGCCCGCATTTCATTCAAAGAATATTGGACTGGTTGTTTACTGGTTGTTCCTAAAATTACTGCATTCCTATAAACACCCACTCTACTCCTGAGGGTCGTAGCGTGATGTTAGATAGCCTTTATCCTACCTTAATAAATCAAGATATACAAAAAAGTGGTTTTCAAAGCAAACTGGTAGTTTTAGGAATAAACGCGTTCAAACAAATAATGTCTTCAGATTTATAATATGAGTATAGACCAGCACCTATTTATAAATATAAATCAGTTTCGATTCTGTAGATAATAGTACCAAGGTCTGGGCAACGAAAAAATAGATGCCACAAGTAATGTTTTAACCAGACCAAAGTGAATCCAGCTCGCGAGGCAATTTCAATAAAATCCTTTTAAAGGTATTTGTGCTTTTCTCTAAATTCATCTAGGGCATTTACTGGCACAGCGAAAGTAAATGTGACTACTGATTTACTGGAAAAATGTTGAATTATTCTGTCAAGATATTCTCAGTGGCAGCACAGAGTTTGGACCTCTGCCCAAATGTCAATAGGAGGCTCGCCCCCTATGAAGTAGCTGACGACCTAGGCGTAAGGCTATGTATTATTTATTACAGGCCTAAGTAAATATTGAAGTAATCTTTATACTAAATGTGCTTCCAGGTTCTGCCTTGAATATGGTGGGCCTGGCTCTGCTTTTGTACCACATATTCAAAGAGCCAATACGAGAGGTAGTTTGGTTCAAGGCAGACGTTAGGATGTGGTTGTTCTCATCTGGCTTAACCATGTTCAACTTGAGCGCTCTTGGATTGGTAAATTGCTCATGCTATTCGTATTTATTTTGTTTAAAAATAAACACGTCCTGGACTAGGGACAATCCTGTTGATTGGTCACCACACTGCCAGTGCACCGTAGTATTGTGGAACCCCGACAACAATTTGCGTGATACACAGTCAAATTGTTGTTCCGCGTTTAGATGAACCCTACCGACCAAAAGTTTAAGACTAGTTTAATTAAAGTAGGAAAATGAAATAATACTCAAAAATTAAGTATTTTAAGTAGGTAACCTGTTAAGTCATCTTATAAAACAATGATTAATAGACAATATACTTTAAAACCGTGAAGAAATATCAATAATTCATGCTAAAAGGGCTATAGTTGGCTAAACTGATTTGTCATCAAAAAATCCTTCTTTACATTGTATGACTAATCACAAGTCTCGGCATACGAGCAATCAATTTGTTGATGGTGTCTTCCGATATATTGCTCCAACTTTCGCATAAAGCATTCCACATATCTTCTTGCGAGGATGGGCCACGATTACGGACGTTCCTATCAAGCTCTTCTCACAAAAGTTTAATTGGATTGACATCCGAGCTCTGAGGAGGCCACACCATGTTTTTTTAAAACCTCTTGTGCCTATTTCTCTTCTAAATATCTCCTGCGTAATTTTGGGCTATGCTTTGGATCATTATCTTGTTGGATAATAAATCCATATCCAATTAATCGCAAACTGGAAGGAACGGCATTTTGTTCTAAAATATGTTTGTACTGCTCCTTTTTCAAAATTCCTTCAATTCTGATCAAGTCGCCAGTTCCTTGGCTAGAGAAGCAACTCCAGATCATAATTCAACCACCACCATGCTTGACTGTTGGGACTACACAGTCTGGCATCTTCTTTTCTTAAGCGCTACGTCGAAAATAAATTCTTCGTTTTGAACCGAATAGTTCAATCTTACATTCATCAGTACAGAGAAGTTTTTTAAAATCTTCTTCAGTCCAATCCCGATGAACAAGAGCCCACTGCATCCGTTTTTTCTTGTTTTGTGGTTTTAACAGAGGTTTTCGAACGGCAACGCGACCATACAACTTCGCATCTCTCAATCAATGATAAAGGTTTAACTCGGGTTTTGTTCACTTCAACGCTGATTTCTGGTGCTGTTAGGCGTATATTTCACTTGCTGGTAACAACGATGAAATTATCTTCACTAGAAGTGGTAACTCTTGACCTTCCCGAACGTAGACGACCTTGATTACTGCCTGTCTTCTTTTATCGAGTTATTGTACCATGAACACAAATCTTCGATAACTTCAGTTGTGAAGCAATCTCACGTTCGGATTTGCCTTCGTTAAGTAAAACAACGATGGCAGAACGCACTTCACTACTTATTTCGCGTGCTTTTCCCATTTTAAGATGTCTTGTCTGTAGAAATCACAAGTTTAGACTAATTGAGATTGTGTATGAACAAACCTAAGAAACCCCAGGTAATAATAAGTCGCAAACATGTGTTTTCGGAAACTAAATAATCCTTATTATTGACCAATACGAAAGAAAAGCAACGTAATTAGTAATGAGCACATCATAAAAATATAACCACGACTCCTCCACTTGGCTCTTGCATAGCATTTGTTGGTTTTTGAAAATAATAGATATTTACTGTCCAATAACTTGAAAGTAAACAAAATAATGACTTCAGAAATTCGGTATTAACAATAGAATATGCAGATGTGCATTTTTTTATTTATCTCACGTGCTTTTATTGCTATTAATAGATGATTACGTCGTTTAAGTGCGGTCTTAAACTTTTGGGTAGGTACCTATGTTATTTAAAAATAAATAAAACTAGTACCTAACTATTCAATTTAAATAATTATTGCGCAGCATAGCCAAGCGCACTAGTAGCCAAAAGCTTGTATTTTGTGTTCCTATTTGAGAGTATTTACTTGTTTTATTATTTAAACAAAATCCTAAATCCAATGAGATGGATGTACTGTCCCGAAATAAAGGGACAACAAACACTAGGCTGGATGTTAGGATAATAATGATTATTTGGTTTGCAGATTTTGACCGTGGAAAAAGCTTTGAAAGACCCGTCAATTATGATAGCTAGATTTGGAGTGATCAATGTGGGTCTTGGTGTAGCGACTGTAGCTGCTTTACTGGTCGGAAACCTGGGCTACTGGGCATTTGGTGCCATGGAAGAGAATGTTCTGAGATCTTTGCCATTTGATGATTTGTAAGTCTGAGTGAAAGATTATGAGTTTACTAAAGATACAGAATTTCGATAGTTTTATTGTCTATTCAAGAGCGCCAGGCGTAGAGTGGTGCTTTAGACGCTCCAAGTACCTATATTTTTTATATGAGAAGGCCAGACGCCCATTCTCCTCCCTGACCCTCCCTCCTTATCTTTGGTTCTTCTACCACTTGACACCATTCCTTTCTCATAGAAACGCAAAACGTATCTGTTTACATGTTTGCCGTCTATGTAGCTTTAGGTAGAATGTGGCTTAGTTGTGTTTCTTCGGAATTGCTTTTGTAACGTCGAGGAAACACAGCCATATGCAGGAGCACCATTTTATCGCGTACCATCAGGTGAGACTAGTTCATATATTATGTAGAACGATCGAAACAACATGGCCCGTACAGAATTTAATAGTTTCATTTTCAGTTTTTAAACTAACTTGCATGCCGTGTATGGTTATCAAGTCAACATACAGGCATAAGTAACGAAAAATAGTTTTAGCTTGAACACAGTTAAGCACAGTTTTTCCCATACCATGTATACCTCCCTGGCCATACCTCTTGTAAATTGTCAGTAAAATTTTCGCAATTAGATGAACATAACATGTTTTCCCTTGTTGATAGAACTTCTATGATCACGATTGGAGTATACTTGATATCTGTGGCATTAATGTATCCACTCCAGTTGTACCCCGGTGTTGGAGTGGTCGTAGAGGTGATCAAGTATCATAATCCTAGTAACATGCCCTCTGCAGCGACATTGAAGTTTACTGAATTTGTATTACGCCCTTCGTTCGTCATCCTGTCATGTAAGTATAAGATATAAATGCATGTGCTTTTTTTTTTTTTTTTTTTTTATTTTGCTCGTCAAAATGACCACACTCCGCCTGATGGTAAGCAGTCGTGTGGTCTAAGAGCAGTGGCCTCCACATCGTCCTCATAGCAGCCGAGGCGATGTTGAGGTCTCTACTTTGACGGCCTGAGAAGGTGCTTTTTCACGCCCCGCTTAAAGGACCCTTAAGGATTCTTTGACCCTAACGATTATAATAAATAACAGCTGGTTTAATATATAAATTCGATACATAGTTGGGTTGATTATTATTTTTCAAAACCACACTCAGTCCACCAAACGGATTTTAATTATTGATACGAAGATAGATAGTTTGAATCTGAGAAAGGCCATATAAAATATATTTTTGCAATTTTAATGGAGATGCGAGTCTTACACAGCTAGTGTTCACTAAAAGGGGCTATCGGAGACTGCTTCAGTTCACCAGCCTAAAGGGATACATTTATTATTTTCTTTGATGATTATATACTATTAACTTATTTTATAATATTGTCTTATGTTACTTATTTTACTTTCAGTTGCCATTGCTTATTACGTGCCGTTCCAAGCACCTTTTGTGGCGTTTGTTGGTACACTGTGCACGTCTATGATTTGCGTGATTTTTCCCGTGTTGATGGACACCGGTCTCCGATATGGCACTCCCCAGGGTTTCGGCACTTTGAACTTTCATCTAATCAAGAACGTAACAATCTTAATTCTGGGCGTTATTGCTTGGTTTTTTGGCGTTTATTACTGTGGATATGTAATTTATATTCGTATTTTGTCCGGATATTCGCCTAATTCTGGGGATTTTCTTTAATATATTTTTATTAGTGTTTTGCTCGAGAAATAAACTTATTTTGTTATTGTTAGACTTAAGTTATTTTTATAATATTGTCTTCTGTTTACGCAAATGTTATTCATTGAAATTAAACTACTATATACGGATTTTATCGCGTTGTTTATTTAACACTCTATTTATTACATAATTTTGAAAACTGTTACACTACTACTACTATTGAATTTTACTAATTTTTATGCTAATAAAATTATTAAATCTATTTATATTTAGGTTTACACTTTTCCCGACGTTTCAGTTGCTTTTCAGCAGCCATGGACACGGGGAAACTAAGATGGTAGTTGTCTCAATGTTCCAGTATAGTTATTTCAAAGTACCCGAACATAATTTAATCTTTGGTGTTTCTATTTACGCAGAATGAGCTCAAAGTATCATGAAGTCTAGCTGTGGTTTGCTTCTTCTCGGGTTTGACTATTTGAATGACTGGATCCCAAGCTGGTGGTACATTCCAACCATTTTCTCTATTGAAATTAGGATGTTTTTTGATTTTAATAGCCTCGCTAAGCATCCTTGGTAGCAATCGGTGTTCTTTAGCGAGAATCTGTGGTTTGTCAAACTCAGGTAGTGGTTGGTCCCCTGTTGCACATGTTCACACACAGCAGACTCCAACGAGCGTTGGTGTTTTACATCAGCTATGTGTTCTTTTATGCGGGTGCCTATGCTTCTCTTGGTTTGACCAATGTATGAGTTTTTATTTGCAGCAATTATTTGCCTCTAATTCCATAGTAAATTAGATGTTGTTATTAATGGAATTAAGATGTTCTAGGAGTATTCCTAGAACATCTTAATTCCACTTTTAACACTTTTACACTATTACCAACAGATAGTGTTAGTGTATACTAACTCTATCTGTTGGTAATAGTGTAAAAGTATCATCTACAAACATCCCTTATTTGGAGGCTATACGTCAGGACACTGTGACAAGAAACACCTGGACGCCGAGCTTCAACATGTCAAGCAAGTACTGTAAGACAACAAGCTCCAACAGCCGCGCCGCTGTCACAGATCCCGAGAAAAGCCAGCCACAGTCGAGCGCCAGCCTGCTATACTGCCTTATGTAAGGGATATCACTGACAAGATTGGCTACATCTTAAAGCGAGCTTCAATCAACACGTAGGTAGTACAAGCCGTCAACAAAGATAAGTCAATTTTTACCATCCGTCAAGTGCCAATTACCTTTACAAGATGCAGGGGTCTATAAAATAGATTGTGACTGCGGACTCTCATACATTGGTCAAACCAAGAGAAGCATAGGCACCCGCATAAAAGAACACATAGTTGATGTAAAACACCAACGCTCGTTGAAATCTGCTGTGTGTGAACATGTACAACAGGGGACCAACCACTACCTGAGATTTGACAAACCACAGATTCTCACTAAAGAACACCGATTCCTATCAAGGATGCTTTATGAGGCTATTGAAATCAAAAACATCCTTATTTCAATAGAGAAGATGGTTGGAATGTACCACCAGCTTGGGATCCAGTCATTCAAATAGTCAAACCCCAGAAGAAGCAAACCACAGCTAGACTTCATGATACTTTGAGCTCATTCTGCGTAAATAGAAACACCAAAGATTAAATTATGTTCAGGTACTTTGAAACAACTAGACTGGAACATTGAGACAACTACCATCTTAGTCTCCCCGTGACCATAGCTACTAAAAAGCAACCGAAACGTCGGGGAAAGTGTAAACCTAAATATAAATCGTTTTAATAATTTTATTTGCATAAAAATTAGTAAAATTCAATAGTAGTAGTAGTGTAACAGTTTTCAAAATTATGTAATAGATAGAGTGTTAAATAAACAACGCGATAAAATCCGTATAAAGTAGTTTAATTTCATTTTGTATTAATATATGTATTAGATATTGCTATGATTAGTATTTGTTCTCATCATGTCATATGACTCGATCATACTAATTTAATTTAATTTGCCTTGTCGAAATCTATGTGTGGTTGGGACTCTTAACATAACCTACTTTTACGCGAGTGAAGCCGCGGGCAAAAGATAGTTCATCAATAAATTAGAGGGATTCATACAAAAGTAAAACTAAACTATTAATACGGTAACTAGGTAATTACCAAATATTACGAAAAAAATTAAAAATGCCCTCCGAGTTAGGTCAGAAAACTTGTAACGAGACCGCGCGATTCAGAAATAATTCTTAATGCGGATAGTTATATTTGCTATTGACAGCTTTGGATGCAGGCTCACAGTAAAAGTATTGTTCATATTTTTATATACTATATATTTTTGAATTATATGGCTCTCATTAATTGGTGATCGCATCATGTATGAAAGGGATATTTTGGGTCAAAACCACCCATGCATATCATTTGATGCTAGGTATTATCATTTTATAAATAAATTTCGTATTGGCAATAATTACCCAAGTTGAAATGTCAAACGTGTTACTATAATCCTACAAAATTGTGTTGATGAAGCATTTTATAAGTATTCAATACATAAACATGATTCTTAATTTATCAGTTTAGTTGTTAGTTGTCAGTAATAAATAAATGGCTGTGGAGGTTAGTGACCGTCTATCGATAATATTTTTGTTATAGTTTAGCTTCTAAAATGCCTTATTGGTACTATGACAAGAAGGACCTGCAAAACACGCCATCATTCCGTGATGGCATATCCAACGAAACCGAGAATCGGTACAGGAAGGAAGGTGCAAGATTCATCATCGACACTGGCTCGAAGATGGACCTAGGTTATAACACAGTTGCGACTGGCGTTGTTTATTTTCACCGCTTCTACATGTTCCACTCGTTCAGAACATTCCCGAGGTACATAACTGCATGTTGTTGCCTATTTCTGGCCGGAAAGGTTGAAGAGACACCTAAAAAATGCAAGGACATAATAAAAGTGGCAAAGTCGCTGTTGACGGAACAGAAGTTCTCATCATTTGGAGACGATCCCAAGGAGGAGGTGATGACCTTGGAGCGCATCCTACTGCAGACAATCAAGTTCGATCTGCAAGTGGAACACCCTTACGGCTATCTGCTAAAGTACGCCAAGTGCTTGAAAGGAGATAAAGCTAAACTACAGAAAATGGTTCAAATGGCATGGACTTTTGTTAACGACAGGTGAGTCAATACCTTTTTATCTTTACTTAAAGTAAGCAAATCTTAAATTATTACCATTGTAATTACTTTCAATATTTTCATATGAGCAATGTGTGTAGACTTTTCCTGTCTACTAGTAATTGCCCCTTAATGGTGTGAGAAGCTTCATATATTTGGTAAAACTTATATCCTAGTTTTATTTGCATGTTTATAAACTAATTTGCTTCTTAACAAAGATATTGTTTTATTCTGTGTATTTTTTGGATCAATGTTTCTATCACTAAAGACTTAACTAAGGTTATGCTTCTCGCTCCTATCTAATCAGCCTCTAGTTTAAAGGATACTGGCTCGTAATCTTACTCATGACTATTAATTAGAAGTTCTTTGGAGACCCATGACTCTGTGTGATACAAACTGGTAAAGCATCATATGCTACAGTAATCATCATATGCTGCATTACATTAAAATTGCTGCATTCAGCAAACCAATAACTATTTGCCATTTATGTTATCTATAATAAAAATTTATTCAAAATAGGTGACCACATTAGCCATAGTTCCATCCATTCAGTCATGATGGAAATATTTTAGTGTAACTTTACACTTTCATCCCCTTGCTTAAACTGGTTTTCTATACTCTTCATAGTAGACCGGTATAAAAAGAAAAACACATTCAATAAAATGCTGCTAAAGATCAATGTTAATACAAAAATTACAATTACTAAATCAATTGAACATTTAGTTTAAGCAATAGTTTATTTGTTTAATATGTGTTTGTGTAAAAAGTCACATTAAGATTGTTTACCTTTAGTTAAGTACCTAATGGAGTATAGGTATCGCGCTATGCCGCGACTACTACTAGAAAAATGCCACCAAAAGTATGTCATGCTCCGCATCCTTGTTAAGTTTAGTGGAGTGTTGCTAGACTGTGCGAAATTTCAGTAAATTAAGGGTAAAATGCTGATCAATACTTTACTTAAAAATACCATTAAGATGTTTACGATGATATAGATTTTTTAAATTATTTTTCTTTGCATGTTTTTAAGTGAGAAGCAAGCCCTTAATGGATCGGATAGGGTTAATTATACACTGTATAGTAATAAATATAATTTTCGTGTCACATATGTTCAAAGGACTAAAGGATATGATTATATTTCCATATATCATAAGTTTTAACTTATTCTATTGTGTTTAAAAAACATTAAGTCCTTAATAAATTGAATACATCTAAATTCTTCAAAATGACACTTACTTTCGACATTGCTACTCAGAACAGGCCACAAGGTGTTAATACTTTTAACCCAACAACTATGCATCTGACCTGGGATGTGAACTTGAGACCTTGAGATCAGTTGCAAAGTTAAGTTCAAACCTATTAGACAGCAGCTATGAGACAGAAAATAATATTTGTTTATTTTATTTTTAGTTTATGTACAACACTATGCTTGCAATGGGAACCCGAAGTCATAGCGGTGGCCCTCATGTTCCTGGCGGGCAAGCTCAGCAAGTTTGAAGTGTTGGATTGGAATGGACGAGTGCCCAAACATAATGCATGGTGGGATATGTTTGTTGAAGATATTACGATGGAGTTACTTGAGGATATTTGCCATCAGGTATTGCTATATTTGCTTGTATTCTATGTAGCATAAAGTTTATTATTATAATATAATAAACTCAAATTCAACTTAATTAGCTAACTTTATCTGTAGTCTTTATAGGTCTGGTTTGTATATTCAAGAAACAAGCCATTTTAATTATGGACAGTTAATATTTACACATATTCTATCAATAAATGATTAATTTTATCTGTTGTTTCTTGAATATGGGTTCAGCCCCTTGTCATTGAAATATGGGTTAGACAAGTATTTATGGACTCAGGGTCTGTCTAGGGTGGATACTAGTATGGTGTGAGTTTAGCTAGAAACTAATAATGAGTTGGCAGGCAGCAAGAAGCGAGTGTGTAGTTAAGTTAGTTTTGTAGTTGGACTACGAGAGTGTATTCTACCATGCATCACAGTGAGTGTTCTGAGTGTTGAGTGTATTTATAATTTTCTTTTGATTCTTTTATATATAAAAGACAACTCCCACACTGGAAATAATTCCAATGTCGCGGGGGACTTTATAAACATTCAAGCAACAGACACAAAGAACACACAGAGTCAGAATAACTATTTCTAGATCACACAAAATTAAATGTTTGTCTCGTGTGGGGATAGATCCCACAACACCCGGCGAACAGGTAGTGACGAGGCGATCATTTTACTCCTATAGCTCTATAAAGAGCTATAGATACTCTCAGAGGGGATGCAGAGGTGCAATATATACTTTCTTTTGCCAACAATGCTTCAAACGGCAAATATTAGAGTGTGAGATATTGCTGTTACTACATTTCTGTATACCACGCTAGTGTTAGTAATTCCTAACAGGGATACATAAAATCATATTTGCCGCAATACCAGACCTCCAGTTTTACCACAAACATACACACAATATAATCTAGAAAAGCATTCTACACACGTTTATGAATATTACTCCACTTCCATGGTTGTGTGATGTTATATATAGCCTATGTTACTCCTGGATAGAATTAATGTGTACAGTAGTTCTCAGTTATTCATTACAAACAAAAATAGAAATCCTCTTTATTATTAATACTCTCTTTTGCCCACGGCTTCGCTCGCTTAAAAGTAGGTTACGTTAGGCTTTTTTAAATAACATATAGCCCATGTTACTCAGTGATAGTATAGCTTTCTAAGAGCAAAAGAATTTTTAAAATCGGTTAAGTAATTTTGAGTTAAATCTTTACAAACAAACAAAATTCAAATAAAATCTTTCCTCTTTATAATATTAGTATAAAGAAGCTAGAATACTGCTCCTCTCCCATGGCTTGTAGTGTCATGTTGTTAATTCTGGATAAAGAAGCATTCTAATGCTGAAAGATATTTTGAATGGGTACAGTAGTTTTGAGATTATTCATTCAAACAAAAATATAAACATTTTCTTTATAATTAGTATAAAAAGCAATGAAAACTACTCGCATGAATAAATACAAACTCCTTGTAAAAGCAATAAACTTGTTTTAACATTGTATAATTATTAATCTTGTTAGTACATACATAGATTTCTATTTATTGAGAATTATGTTTTCTAAGCATGAAATCTTATTAGATTCGAGTTGGTGTGTGGAGATATGAGATCTACTAAATCATGTAACAATGCCAACAAGCTATGTAGCTTGGTGAGAAAATTTGAATTTTGTAAATTACGCCAAAAAAGTGAATAATAAAAAAATATACATTGCACTACACGCACAATTTTCATGATTTGGTTTAACGCTAGAATGTTGAATGGGCCGCGACGGTAGATATTTTATTTTTCAACTACCTTTTGCTCACGGCTTAGTTATCTTTTTTGTTTAGTTCACTGGGTTGTTTCTTCTTTATAGATTATTATTTTATTTAGATTATTATGCCAATGAGTTAGGAATATCCGTTCAACAGTTTACGCGTGTTTGAATATCATCTTCACAACATTTATTATTTATTATTAGCTAATTAATGGGATGTCGAGAAGAGAGGGATGTATTTTTTGCAGGGCTGCAACTGTTTAGTTATATTGTGGTGAATATTTCCATAGGCTAGCATAAATAGTAGGCTAGCGTTTGGGCTGATATGCGTTTGCTTTTTCGACCATCGAATTTACTACAATGCATTAAAATAAAGCGATTACCTTACTTACTATTAGGCGGAATCTTTTTGTATTTAATCTTATTGATTAGCTTCAGTAGTGGTGGTTTAAAACAGTGGTCGTGAATTTCTTGCAGGTTTCTTCTCATACGAGACGATTTTAGAACGCGATTTTGATGTTATAGCAAACAAAAAAAATTATGATTAGTGAAAATGACACTGTAATTTTTGAATAAAATCAAATATATGCAAATGAATTGAAGGTTTATAATTGCTTGGCAGGTATTGGACCTGTACTCGCCACAGCCGCAGTCGTCTGGCGGGGACTCTCCGCCGCTGCCAGCCACCAGCAAGCAGCCAAAAAACGAGAAGAAGCCTCTGTCCGTTACACCGCCCACTTCCGTGTCACCTGTCGCCGTTATCACTAGCAAACCTGTCGTTACCCCCATCAAAAATGGCTCCGAAGTCAAACTTGAACCACCAAAGATGGAGCCTTTAAGATATAGTTACCCTGCATATCCTGGGCTGCCGGCATACCCTCCGGTGTATTCGGCACCTCCGCCGACCATTCCCCCTCCCCCTAGGTTACCTATAGCACCAGGGCCGCCTCCCGGATTAGTTTATACGGAACCTCCGCCCGCACCTCCTACAAGGTTTCCTCCTGTCAATGTCCCCCCTCCAAATTACTTCCCCCCACTGCCTGGGAGAGGGCCGCCGCCACCAGGGCCTCCGCCACGACCCTACTATCCTCCGCCGTAAAATAAGTTAGGATAAAATATAATTTTTTACTGAAATATAATAATAGACTGTACTTTGCCTTTTATTTACGTGTATTAAAAACTAACCGTTTTGTACAAAATTATTTCTTAATACAGTATCTAATGGTTTTAAATTGTGTGCCCCTCGTGAATTTCCTTTAGTAGAAGCCCAGCGTGCAGGCCGTGTCCAGTACCTATAAATTCGTTATATAGAATGTGGTTCTGTACTATTTTTAAAAATGATCCTAATATTCAAATTAAAGTTCGCCCCATTGCGACCTACACAGCCATTACCCAGTCGTCGCTTCTAAATTGTAAGTAATATTATAGTACCTTGGTAGTAAGCAAACCGGCCTAATGATATATGTTCGCTTATCGTTTATTCGTTATTTGCTTTTTCTTTCAGTTGATACTTACTTCTTAGTCTTCCTCTCTTTTACTATGCCTCCATTTTCCCTTTCAAATATTGGTGATAAATTTGTTATATCGAAATAAATTACCAATAATGTTTTCTCTTCTATTCATTCACCTTAAAGATCTTAAAATCAGTCTAAATAATATACATACCTCCATTTTATTGTAAAAACCTAATCAGTTAACATTGGTATTTAAAGTATGCTTTAATTCATTCCTAATCGACACTATTTGCTTGAAGAACACGCCACTTATTCGTATATTTGTCTGTATCTGTAGGCTTAGTTACTCTAACCGTGTGCTACTTTATAATTCCAAGCAATTTTGGTATTAAATTACTAGTATTCTTGTTAAACGTGCCAGCTAAGAACTTTTGTTAGCAGTGGGTTTACGTCGGTAGTTTAATGATGAATTTTCGATCAACAGTTCGATACCTACCTTAATCATAGAAGTAACAGTAAATACAGTACTCAAAATAAAATAAATTGTAAACGTTTCTTAGTAATTTTATTGTCAGTTTCAAGTTTGAATATTGCTCCTGCCTGTACAATACTTAAATCGGCGCAAACGCCTAGTTCCACAAAGAAAATACAAATACTGGAATTATGTATAAGTTAGTTGCAATATAAAATAAGATTTAATCATAAATACATCACAAAAACACGATTAACACATTAGTGACTAAAAATGGTTTTTAGAAATAATTTGTGCATACAAACGGTACTAAGCGAATATACAAAATATTAATTAATAATAATAATAATATGGAGTTGCCGTTCGACTAGACAGTACAAATACACACAGGCTTGAACACATTACTGCACCTACTTCAGACAACGCGACGTATCGACAATGCGACAACAATTTCATAGTAAATTATATATGAGGAAAAAGTCAAACCATGCAACAGAATTCGACAGGTTTGCCAATTACACGTAAGTATCTTAGATAATATAAATCCCTAGTGAGCGGTGGCACAGCAACATGCGGAATCGAATCCTATTTTATGGTTTGATTTTACCTTATTTATAATTCAAATTTTTGCTTAGCATACTAAATGCTCAATATAATTCCTAACATAATAGTAATTTCAATTGTAGCCTAATTGTATAAAAATTCCGATTCTAAATAATCTGTAGCCATTTTCTAGGATACGAAGCTTAAAAATTATGGCAGTAATATTTGACAATTCATTTTAAAAATAATACTTTAAAAATAGCATGCGTCAATCTCCGCTTATAATAAATCTTAAAGACATTTATCGCACTGTCGATACAAAAAGAGATTTTTGTAATTACTTTTCAATAACTCTAGAATACTTGATAAATTATAAAAAGACTGACAACATCGACATTGAGGTGCAGCGTCCATCACATAGGAACCGTGTGGTAAAATACAACCAACGAGAATCTATTAAACTAGTCTTATATAAGAACAGTTATATCTGTGATAAGAACAGTTTTTAAGGACGCAAATGACCATTACACACTAAGATTAGTACCTACAGTGTGTGTGGGTTTGATAAGCATGCATTTATCTAAATGCTATCGTCAGCCATTTTACTAGTAGGTACAGAGCAGAGATGTCTTCAATGCAACGTTTTTAAACAACGCACTCACAATTGAATGTATGCTTACAGTAATTTCGAATAATGTCTACCGAATGTCGATAGTTACATTGGTCTTGATTCGAAATATATGTATAATTTTATTGGAATGGCTAATCTGAAATTGCTGTATCGTATATATGTTTGCTCGGTTTTATGTATTTTTGAGTTGCCTATCTGTTCTAACTACCTTGAGCTGTAATGAGACAATTCTTACACTGTAATCTTTGTGACACGTAGAACTTCACAAACATTAAAACTACTGCATATTGCATTTTTTGTCCCGTTTGGGTATCTATCTAGCTCTCTTTGACATATTGGCAGGAGTACCTACTAGTAAATTACTGAACCATCAGAACAGTCAATAGGTACAGATTCAGGGCTCGATTGCTGCTCTTATAAGTAAAATTCAGGCCCGATGCGAGTGGCGATGGACGCTGTACCTCAGCCGAGAATCGAACACAGTATATAATCATGGTATAAACGTTGTAACACTAGAAGGCACACGACATCAGATCGTCAGGAATCTCTCACTTAAGGCACATGATTATATCTTCACTCTTAATCTAAAGAGACAGGACATCGAAGCATTAGGTAATTCAATAGTTAAGTAAAAAATTGATTAATGCTTTACACTAAATTACTTCATCTCAAAAAGAAATATGAAAGTTAATATATTTTGTTAAAATTGTCATTCATTATTTTTTTAGACAGTTATTTTTTAATTAAAAAAATTTAAAATGATATAATTAATTTATGTATGTTACTTCAGTTTTAAAATATATATACATAGTGTCAATAAAATTCGAAGTCAATATAGCACATTAGTAATATTTTGTAACAAATATTATTGTAATGTGATTATTCGGAATTATTGTAGATTATTAATGAGGCGATTTTATTGATAATATATTTATAAAAATATTAATGTAAGCTTGTTTACAATTTTTTCCAAGTCAAATGCACCGGGAATTTATATTTATAGGTAGTAAAAGGTAAATAAAATTGTGGTAAAACGATGATTAAAGATCAAGTTTAAAAGGGGTAAAAAGAGTATTTTATTGATAAAAACTTGGTTTAGAATTTAGTATCCTCTCAATTTAAATAGGATCATCATACCAGTAATCCATATAACCATAGTACAATGACTTAAAACAATCAAATCCAATGTATACCTTAATAGCAAAATTACAAGAACAAGTAAGCAAAATAAAAATTTGCTTTCACTTAAACATGTATATCATTGCAGTTCATTTAATTTAATTTAATTTATCGCATTTTTAAAAACAACAACAGTGCAAGCATATATTAACAGTACATTCACTATGTAAACGATATCCTGTCTCCAACATTGTAATACTTCACATTTCACATATAAAATTCATATAAATCATTCCCACTAGGTATATACTCATATAAAATCATCATTCAACAATCACAAAAATACGGTATCTTCATAAAAAACACTTTCTATACAAAAAAAAACATTAATAAAAAAAGTTAAATAAATACAATATTTACAAAATCACTAGATGAATAAAGGTGGAATATTTATTATCATCTCAGTCCGCAAACGTTAAATCTCATTATTTATAGATCTATGATCCAGTCGATCGATTTACTTATATCTACAATATGCTATATTAAGCGAAACCTAAGAAAAGTTCAAAAGATGCTTTTTAGACCAATATTTTAGTTGGCCCGGAATATTACTGAGACGCATGCGACCCTTGATTTTAAACAGGCCTGGACTATAACGTCTTTAAGCATACCATGGCGTCTGATACGAAGAAGTGTATGACACTCACATATTACTATATATGTAGTAGGTCCCACATAAAAGACATAATAGCCGACTACATACTGTTTTCAAAAAAATGCATTTCCGTTTCAGACCTAAAACATACCAAAGCCTCAAAATACGTTCATTAATTAAATATATATTATATATGTATATAATAATGATATATTCTTAAGTTTCGCTGAATAGAGATCAATTCTTATAAAACATGTTTGATATATTACAATATATAAAACCTTAGTGACAAATTACAGTATAATTTGCTTAAGGCCGATTCGTCGTGGTTGAGCAACTTGTATCTGGCACTATATCGAATAGAACGAATATCATATATCATCATAATTAGTAGAGCCTGGAAGCCCGCGAGTAAGTTTTTATACATAATAGGAGATAAATATGTAATTTATAACTATAATAATATCAGCCCTGTATTAAACTGACTCACTGCTGGGCTCTTCTCAGCGGGAGAAAGGTAAGTCCATAGTCCACCACGTTGGCCAACTGCACCTTGGCAGACTTCACTTATCTTTGAGAACATTAAGTTCATAACTGAAAACAGTTTTTATTTAATTTATATTTTTGCGTTCTATATTCTATCATAAAAATAGATACATGGAATCGCCATCTATCTGTTTAAATTTCCTCAGACTCTGAAAAGATTTTTTTCATAGAATATTTATTTTTTTAATAATTGTTTACTGAGAAATAAATTTGACTAATTTATTTTATGTTTGTGCTTCCATTGAGCCATTTAACGATTTAAATATCAGCTTTACATGCATTATCTCCTATTATGTATTACTCTACAATTATTAATAGTGTCATATGCCATATCACATAAATTAACATTGCATGCTTGTTTTGCACTGTAGTGACACTGATTCTCTTTACGAAGGGTGACTTAGTTGTCTACCGAACACAACTTCAAACTATGCTGTTACTGAAATTTTCTTGATAGAAAAGTTCTAGTAAAGCTTTCCCTGATTCTAGAACCTATGCCGCTTACGTGACTGAGCCATCGCGGTACATCATATATATGTTTTTAATCTCCCTGTAATGTGATAGAATATGACACTATTGCTATATTTGTGGCTACAGACATTTTCCTTAAAGGCACATATTTGTATCTCTAAATAATTTCGCTTATATCTTATTTGAGAGTACCTTACTCGATAGTTAATCATGTATTTATAAATACCTAAAGTTATCGGTTTCGATTCGTGATAACTTAAATATCTTCGGGTTTCGGTCGTTTAAAGAATTCAAGGTTGACACTAGGAGTGTTATTTGTAACATTACCACTTTTGTAAGTTGACAGTTTTGTAACTGAGTCTTGATTGTCACTGACTTTTTGCCACTATGACTTTTTATCACTGTGACACTGTTTTGTCACTGAGATCGTTTTGTCAATGATACTGATTTGTCACTGTCACTTTTTTGGTACTATGACATTTTTGTCAATAAGACTGTTTTGTCACTGTGACATTTTTGATACTGTGACTTTTTTGTCACTGTGACTTTACTGTCTCTGTGACTTTTTGTTACTGGAACTTTGTTGATCCTGTGACATTTTTGTCACTGCGACTGTTTCATCGCTCTAACACGTATGTTACATTCCGCAACTTACGATACAACAACCGGGTTATTAAATTGATCAGTGACAATACAGTCAGTGATAAGACTGCTATGCATACTATGTCTTAGATTCAGATCAAAATAAGGTTTAGTTATGTGAATGAAACTAAAGAACGAACGGAAGGATTATACATAGACAACGAAACACACATATATGGAAAATATACTATTTGTTCCGCGCAGGAACAATACGGTATTACTTCGTTCTTGCAGTGAATTTTTCGGTATTTTTGTATGCTGTCTCCATAGTGACAAAGGTTTGAATAGTATGTGTGGTGTAGGTATATTTACATGTTATATTAGCCGGGATTGCTTGAGGTATTGCAGCAACAGTTGGTGTAGAAACTTATACTGGTGCACATTCTGTATCAAGTTCGCACGTTGCTGGTGTAGCATGCTGATCGTGCGCGGGATGTCGAGTTCCTGAAACGTTAAAATAATATATTAAGTTCTTAGATTGCTAAGTACTGAGGTAGGGTTTGCTTTTTAGAGTTCGAAAAAACTCTTATACAACAGCTTTGTCTGTTATACAACTTTCAACTCAAGAACCGTAAGAGCAAGAGACTCGCGGTCAACGCTATTCGACTTAATTTACGCCAATTATTTGTGTATCACACAAAAAGCGGCGGTAGTGGCGAGGCGACCAGTTAAACCACACGTCATCCGTTCAGTCGTTGAGGAGTTAGGCGTCATTGTGTGTGTGTGTGTGTGTGTGTGTGTGTGTGTGTGTGTGTGTGTGCGGCGTGCGTGCGTGCGTGCGTGTGTGTGTGTTTGTGTTTGTGTGTGTGTGTTTGTGAGTGTGGTGCAAGTGTGGTGGCACACCTGGTTATTGTCGAGTATGTCATGCAGCAGGTCGGCCGCGAGCGCGCTCACGCAGCGGCCGGACCTTCCGCCTCACTCGCGAGTATGTGTGTGTGTGTGTGAGTGTGGTGCACGTGTGGCGGCGCACCTGGTTATTGTCGAGTATGTCATGCAGCAGGTCGGCCGCGAGCGCGCTCACGCAGCGGCCGGACCTTCCGCCTCACTCGCGAGTATGTGTGTGTGTGTGAGTGTGGTGCACGTGTGGCGGCGCACCTGGTTATTGTCGAGTATGCCATGCAGCAGGTCGGCCGCGAGCGCGCTCACGCAGCGGCCGGACCTTCCGCCTCACTCGCGAGTATGTGTGTGTGTGTGAGTGTGGTGCACGTGTGGCGGCGCACCTGGTTATTGTCGAGTATGTCATGCAGCAGGTCGTCCGCGAGCGCGCTCACGCAGCGGCCGGACCTTCCGCCTCACTCGCGAGTATGTGTGTGTGTGTGAGTGTGGTGCACGTGTGGCGGCGCACCTGGTTATTGTCGAGTATGTCATGCAGCAGGTCGGCCGCGAGCGCGCTCACGCAGCGGCCGGACCTTCCGCCTCACTCGCGAGTATGTGTGTGTGTGTGTGAGTGTGGTGCACGTGTGGCGGCGCACCTGGTTATTGTCGAGTATGTCATGCAGCAGGTCGGCCGCGAGCGCGCTCACGCAGCGGCCGGACCTTCCGCCTCACTCGCGAGTATGTGTGTGTGTGTGTGAGTGTGGTGCACGTGTGGCGGCGCACCTGGTTATTGTCGAGTATGTCATGCAGCAGGTCGGCCGCGAGCGCGCTCACGCAGCGGCCGGACCTTCCGCCTCACTCGCGAGTATGTGTGTGTGTGTGTGAGTGTGGTGCACGTGTGGCGGCGCACCTGGTTATTGTCGAGTATGTCATGCAGCAGGTCGGCCGCGAGCGCGCTCACGCAGCGGCCGGACCTTCCGCCTCACTCGCGAGTATGTGTGTGTGTGTGTGAGTGTGGTGCACGTGTGGCGGCGCACCTGGTTATTGTCGAGTATGTCATGCAGCAGGTCGGCCGCGAGCGCGCTCACGCAGCGGCCGGACCTTCCGCCTCACTCGCGAGTATGTGTGTGTGTGTGTGAGTGTGGTGCACGTGTGGCGGCGCACCTGGTTATTGTCGAGTATGTCATGCAGCAGGTCGGCCGCGAGCGCGCTCACGCAGCGGCCGGACCTTCCGCCTCACTCGCGAGTATGTGTGTGTGTGTGTGAGTGTGGTGCACGTGTGGCGGCGCACCTGGTTATTGTCGAGTATGTCATGCAGCAGGTCGGCCGCGAGCGCGCTCACGCAGCGGCCGGACCTTCCGCCTCACTCGCGAGTATGTGTGTGTGTGTGAGTGTGGTGCACGTGTGGCGGCGCACCTGGTTATTGTCGAGTATGTCATGCAGCAGGTCGGCCGCGAGCGCGCTCACGCAGCGGCCGGACCTTCCGCCTCACTCGCGAGTATGTGTGTGTGTGTGAGTGTGGTGCACGTGTGGCGGCGCACCTGGTTATTGTCGAGTATGTCATGCAGCAGGTCGGCCGCGAGCGCGCTCACGCAGCGGCCGGACCTTCCGCCTCACTCGCGAGTATGTGTGTGTGTGTGTGTGAGTGTGGTGCACGTGTGGCGGCGCACCTGGTTATTGTCGAGTATGTCATGCAGCAGGTCGGCCGCGAGCGCGCTCACGCAGCGGCCGGACCTTCCGCCTCACTCGCGAGTATGTGTGTGTGTGTGTGAGTGTGGTGCACGTGTGGCGGCGCACCTGGTTATTGTCGAGTATGTCATGCAGCAGGTCGGCCGCGAGCGCGCTCACGCAGCGGCCGGACCTTCCGCCTCACTCGCGAGTATGTGTGTGTGTGTGTGAGTGTGGTGCACGTGTGGCGGCGCACCTGGTTATTGTCGAGTATGTCATGCAGCAGGTCGGCCGCGAGCGCGCTCACGCAGCGGCCGGACCTTCCGCCTCACTCGCGAGTATGTGTGTGTGTGTGTGAGTGTGGTGCACGTGTGGCGGCGCACCTGGTTATTGTCGAGTATGTCATGCAGCAGGTCGGCCGCGAGCGCGCTCACGCAGCGGCCGGACCTTCCGCCTCACTCGCGAGTATGTGTGTGTGTGTGTGAGTGTGGTGCACGTGTGGCGGCGCACCTGGTTATTGTCGAGTATGTCATGCAGCAGGTCGGCCGCGAGCGCGCTCACGCAGCGGCCGGACCTTCCGCCTCACTCGCGAGTATGTGTGTGTGTGTGTGAGTGTGGTGCACGTGTGGCGGCGCACCTGGTTATTGTCGAGTATGTCATGCAGCAGGTCGGCCGCGAGCGCGCTCACGCAGCGGCCGGACCTTCCGCCTCACTCGCGAGTATGTGTGTGTGTGTGTGAGTGTGGTGCACGTGTGGCGGCGCACCTGGTTATTGTCGAGTATGTCATGCAGCAGGTCGGCCGCGAGCGCGCTCACGCAGCGGCCGGACCTTCCGCCTCACTCGCGAGTATGTGTGTGTGTGTGTGAGTGTGGTGCACGTGTGGCGGCGCACCTGGTTATTGTCGAGTATGTCATGCAGCAGGTCGGCCGCGAGCGCGGTCCCGCAGCGGCCGGCGCCGCGCGCGCAGCACAGCACGAGCGGCGCGGCGGCCGACAACGCGCCGCCGGCCGGACCTTCCGCCTCACTTGCCAGACGCAGGCTGTTCATCTCCGATAGGAACGCTGTAACAAACCACCTACGATACTAAACTACTCTTATTTGATAAATACATAATAACCAACTATGCTCTAGGTACACTACTTTTTCTAAGTAAATACTTTGTACTAACTATTACTAATGTAGATTTTACCAATTAAGAACAATGGCCGAATTTAACCTGGGCTATGTTGTAACGACTATTTATGAGTGATGCATCAAAAATGGTACCTTAAGTAACATTTAGTTACGGGATATTTTTATTTTTATTAAGGCCGACAAAATAAGTTAACGTAAAAATAAAAATCTTTGATTTTACATTATTTTAAATGCAACTAATACGTTCGGTTTTAAACTATGGTATATGCTTGACGTTACAATTTAAGCGCTAGTAAAAAAGTGTTCACACTTCTCTAAATATTGAATGTTTTAAATGAGATTATTTTTATTCTTGTTGTATAACGTAATAATTAGTGTCCGACCGAACTTTCAGTTTTGCCTAGACTCAACAAAAAAAAAAAAGAGTTTCGGCTTAGTTTCGGTTTCGACTGCAATCCAGCCGAAACTATGGCCGAAACCGAAACTAAGTTCGGAAGATTTCGCACTGTGATCGGAATTGTTCGACGCACTGCTGCGAGCAACGAAGTGTCACTGAATTTCTTGCCGGCTCCACCGACGAGTATTTCCAGTGAACAACTATTTAGTGCTGCTGGTCAAATTTATTAAGACGGCGAAAATGTTGATAAATTATTGTTTCCTACATATAATATTAGATTGTTTAACTACGAATACTGATAATTATCGGGCCATTAAAATTGGTAATGATTGTAGCTCAATTAAACATTTAATGTTAACAGTTTTTTTTTGTCGAGAGGATGGTCTTTTTATTTTCATACCTTGAATATTACAACCACTAAACATATTTAATGCAAACATTAAACATGTTTAATGATTGTACGTTTTAATTTTAATTTGATTGTAGTTCCTGAACAAGAGTTAGTTCATATTCAAAATGACCAAAGTTTAGAAGATATTATTTTATTCTTAAGATGAGAGCGTATTGTTTGTTTTTTTGTATCTAATCATATAAGGAAGAAAGTATATTTTCTTTTTTTAGATTTGCACCTTTAATTTTATGTTATTCGTAAATAATATTAAAAAGCAGTAGTATAATAGTAATAGTATTTATTTGAAAACGCTCCTTATTTTATAAAGCACATATAATTTAGTTGAAATAAGGAGAGATAATAAGTTATGTCATCAAACATTGTAATCAAGAGTAAGCCCTCTGATCTATCAGAGGGCTTACTCTTGATTTCAATTCCGATCTATCGACATTGGAATTATGACGTTTCGTACTTTTGAGTTCGACACTAGCGCCAAATTGTTATCAAATTGGGTGTCCATTTTGGGAACTAAGTGGAATCGGGATCAGGCTTGGCGTGCTATAAACGCTACTCTTGACTTTATTTTGACAGCTGTGTATTGCGCCAGTATTGCGTAGGGATTCTTTGTTGATTGCGATTTTTCCAATAGCGAAAGTGTAACTTTTATGAAATTATTTTGTGTTTTTAGTATTGTTTGGTGAGTAATAAGTTTATAATATGGCACAATTAGCATTTATACACAGTATTTCACATAATTCCCATAAAAACAATTAAAACAAAGACGAGATGAGCGTCGGATGATGCGTTATACGTTCAAAGCGTTTTCTATGAATGAAGACGAATTTAAACCAAATTATACAGTGAATAAGAATTTATTTGAGGAAATTTACGAAAACATTAAGCCCTTTATGCCAATTCTTGGGTGGTCTTAAGCAAACCTTTAGCTATGCCTGGGTTTTGCACCAAGAATTCCATCAAACCTTCAAATTGGGCGTAACTAAGACGATTTGTCATTGTATCTAAAATTGGAAACTTTTATTATGTACAAAATACAGTTATTTTGATGTTTATTTTGTTTATGCTGCATTAAATACATTTTTGAAAAATACAGAATTAATCTCCATTAAATTATTCAATGGTATATTAATTAAATAGGTTATGTGTACTAGCAGGAATTTTGAAAATAAAAACAGTTGCAGAAAGGAGGCAAAACAAAGTTTTCGATCGCAGAGCATTTTAATGCTTCGCATTATGAGTCGTGCAATATAAGTAATTATATAAAACATAGACCAAGAAAATAACTACATTGACAAAACAAAAATATTTCACTTAATAATTGTATATTTGAATATGATTGTACATTTGCTTACTACCTGTATAAATCTTTAATATTAAATAACTTAACGGACAATCAACTGTTGTTACTGAAAAGGAACCACAAGCGAACAATATCTTTAAGTTAATGTTCTAAACAAACTTTCATTACGAATTCACTTCTAATTTCTTCCACTTAACTTTATTTTTGAAATTGGAGGACTTTTACACCGTCTTTTTTTGTAGTATAGGCAACGATCCTTTTTTTTTTTTTTTTACGTTGGGGAATGCTATGACGCATATCCCTCCGCGGGGGCGGGCGGAAGGATTATGTCGGACTCGCCGGGGTAAAAGAAAGATTTTGAAAAGATAATGTACCTCCCGGAATACCGACTAAACCTACCACGGTGTTCCTCGACAAAACCACTATCGACGGGGCCGCGCGAATCATTTTCGCATACGGTCGCGACCCCGCTGAGGTTTCGGCCCGCCGTATGAAACGGCAGGCCCCTACGCAATAAGACCTACCCAAGATAGGTACTACAAAATAAAAGCCCTACTGTCTCCCCCTAAAGGGGGAGACGGACACGACACAGAGGCGCGCGTGGGAACACGCACGCCGCCTCTCGGACCTGGTGCTGAACGGATGGCGGGCAGGCCCACAAAGCCCGCCACCCCCAGGTCAAACCTCAGGGTGGCTGGAGGTCGTCTCGCGCCCTCCGGCGCCCGGCTCTGCAGTTGGGGAGAGGGTTTATACGCTCCCTCTCCCGCCCCGCCGCCTCCTTGATGGAAATCACTTCCTCGCAGAAGGAGGCGACGGCGCTCCACGACCTCTCACTCCGGACCATAGACTGAACTACGGCCGGGAGCGAGAGGGCAACCGATCCGACTGCCGCGATCAAATCACGGCGCTGCGATGCCCAGGCGGGGCAAACCGCCAAAGTGTGCAGCGCCGTGTCCTCAGTAACGTCGTGGCAGTCGCCGCAGTGGTGACAACCGGGCGTCTCTTGCCGGCGTATACGACACAGGAACCGGCCAAAACATCCGTGGCCAGTCAGAACCTGTGTCAGCCGTAAGGTGAGGGCGCCATGCCGCCTCTCCAGCCACTCCTCAAACACGGGACTTACCGCCACGATCGTGGCGTGCCCGATAGGCAACGACCCTGCCTCATACAGCCAAAGTCGTGTTTAATTTTATGATTTTAATCATATTCTTACGCACAAATGAATTTAATACGTTACAATTAATCAATTTATCAACTATTTATGTATATCATATTTATTTATTAACCTTGTTATTTATAGGATAAAGCCTTTTAAAGCCCTATTTCTAGTTTATCGTAATGAGCTGAACAACACTATTGCGGAGCGAAACATAGCTAACTTCACGTGTAAGAAAACAATCGCGGAGCCATCCTAATTTCAATCCAATGTTGACAGTATTGGTTTCAAGAGTACCAAATCACGTGACTGCAAAATTAACATTGGAATCGTATTGGCTTTAGATTGGAATTGGAATTAGTTTGAAGAGTAAACCCCCAGTTTAGATATCAGAAACTGAATAATTTATATGTAATTTAAAAATAAAACTGTTTATAACTGACTATTTGACTTCCCACAAAAACATGACCTGGAATGGACCAACCTGACATGGAAGTTTCGGATTTGGCCGAAACTGAGACCAAAGCCGAAATTCGGTTTCGGCTATAAAATCTAGTTTCGGTCGGACACTAGTAATAATATATTTTTCAATACCAAATTAAAATAATCTGAATTTCCTAGTTCAGAAAGTTATTGAAATAGTTTTGTAGGCTACCTACGGTGTAAAGTATATTTAATCATTTACAATTATACATATTTATATATTTAGAACATTTTGAACGGCCATCAGTTCCACTATAAGACATTTCCAGGTTATCCATTAATTACCGGACAACCTGTATAATTATTGAAATATAACAAGTGGTTAGTGTAACGGACTGCCACGCCTGAGGTCGCGGGTTCGATTCCCGCACAAGTCAAACATTTGTGTGCGTGAACATGATGTTTGTCTTGGTCTGGGTGTTTCTACGTATAATAAGTATGTATTTACAAAAAGAAAAAGTATATATGTATGTTTACCCATAGTACAAGCTCTGCTTAGTTTGGGCCAGATGGTGTTATGTGTATGTGATAGAATTTGATAGTGATAGATACATAATATTACTAAATACACATATCTAAACAAACATAATTATCGTGCCGGCTGATCGCAAGTACATTGAGAACGCGCAACCCGGCCGAGCCTATTGTTCTAAGCTCCACGTGTAAGACCCGTTCGTTGACCTTCACGAGCTTAGCGGTCAGCGCGGGCGCACAGGTACGAGTCGCCAGTTCGGACATATGTTTAAGACAATAGACACGTACTTTGTAGATCGTCGCGAATGCTGAATGAATATTGTTAAATGATTATCGCATTATCTCGTAACTTATATGTGCTTCATTATTGTGCCTTTCTATACTGTGTTCCTAAAACTTTTAATAAACTGTGACCTTTGAACTTCTTTCTTTCTTTCGTCTAAATTTTAATTTCGTATCTTCTTCTTCTTATGTTTATGCTTGTACAAAAATTCATTCTCCTTCTAACTTTTGTATACGTGTGTAAGATAAGTGTATTATGTGTGTGACGGACAATAAAACAAAACCGTAAGTTGAGACAGTTTTATTTTAGTCACCCAATACTTCAGACTTTAGTTACACCCCATTAACTTGTTGACAATCAAACTTTTTGCCCTCTGTTAACTTGTTGACAATACAAAATAAGTCTAACACAAGGAGGCATTATAATGTTTGTGAATCAGTGTCAGTAAAAACATCATTTGCACAAAAGTTCTTTTATTTTAGAGGAAACTACTTGTACAATAAAATCAATAAAATTCTCGCACTTACTAACCTATCTAGGGTGGAATGTAAAAACAAAGTCTGCCAATGGCTCTTAAAACTTGATTATGAACAAACTGAAAAACTTCTTACGATTCTATCTTAGCGTAGCTTCCGTAATACAAACACACACACACACACACACACACACACACACACACACACACACTTACACAGACACGCGCACACACACACATAAATCCAGGCGTTAATTTAATTTGATTTATCATTTTGTTTATATTTTGTTTAATTTCTTATTTTTATTATTACTTTTTGTTTGGTTTTATAACTAGATTACTTTTTTTTTTCTTTTATTATATGTACAAGAAAAATCTTTGAACCACTTTTAACTACCGTTGTGACAAAATTGTACCTATAAAAACCGAGAGGGGGAGCCAGGAATTCATAGCACAGGGTATCCTAGTTTGAGTTCCTGTCTCCCACAAATAGAAGATAACTAATTTGTAATAACTTTTAAATGTATCTTTTTGTGGGAGAGAAATAAAATATTATTATTATTATTATTATTATTATTAGCATAGTTTAAATACACGCACGTGATACGTAGAACGAAACGTCTTGCTTTGGAATCATTATCATAAACTACAGCTTTTACTTTGATTGTTGTAAATGTATCAAGATTTTGTTATTAATAGAATATTTTATAAGTATTTATCATCTGTGTTGAAAGTGATTATTTGTTAGTATTATCTGAATAATTTACCATTAGTGCCATGTAATATAAACGTATTACAAGGCAAAATAGATTTCACATGAGTGTTTATATATATTTTGCATTGTAGTTGTCTAGGCACACAACTAAATTGAATTAAAAATCTACAAAAGCTGAGTATCACTCTCATTTTTGTTGTTTTAATTACATTTTATTCATCGAGCAGTACCTAGCTTATACTAACACATGTTAAATCGTAACGTCAAAATATTGAAAATAAGAAATAATAAGTCCAACAGTTCTATGTTTCTCTGCCTTCAAAAAATATATTGTAGAGTATTGTGAGACAGTTGTAAGTAGAGGAACCGATTAAGCCATAAGTTACATATGTACACGATATTTTATTCTCAGGTCAGAGATTGTATGGACCGTGACCTATGTTTAAAATATCCTTCGGGTACAGTACTTTATTTCTGGATGAAAAGTGTCTTTATGTCCTTCTCTGTGTCACTGACAACGTGTATGCAAAATTTCATGATGATCGGTGACGTAGTTGAGGCATGAAATAAACTCACATTCACATTTATAATACTAGACTTTGCTTGCGGCGTTGCTCACATTAATGTAGAATTTTCAATAAATTTCTATCTCTCAGGTACACTACTTTTTCCTGTATAAAAGGTACCCCTAACAAAGTGTATGCGAAATTCCATGATGATTCGTCGAGTAGTTATTAAGACGTGTAAGAGCAACAAATTAATTCAAATTTGCACTTATAATATTAATTAGGAGGTTAGGCTTTTCATTAAACTCTATAATAACTGCTTTTCTTTTTTTTTTTGTGAACAACAAACACATCTCCCACTCTAACAATAATTCTTGTATCGCAGGGGACTTTACTAACATTCAAACAACAACACAAAGTAAATCAAGACTCAGAACAACCGTTTGTGGATTACACAAATGTTTGTCTCGTGTGGGATTCGAACCCACAACAATTGGCGCGTAAGTGGCGAGGCGACCACTTAAACCTCTACGCCATTCGTACAGTACTTTGATATTTGATAACATACTAGCCTATTTTCTTCATAATTTTTTTAACATAACTGTTCCCTTGATGTCTCTGCTTCAACAGTGAGTTCGTTTCCTTGACCTGTCTTTCCATTAACAATGACTTACCGAGGAAGTCGTCGACATCGTCGGGCACAGTCTTGTTGTTGGGCCAGCGCGCGAAGTGCACGTGCCACAGGTCGCGCGCGCGCGCCGCGCTGCGCACGCGCACGCGCACCGACGCGCCCCACGTCGTGCGCGACGATGTGCCGCATGATACCTGGAACTGGATGCAACGAATTCTATATATAATTTGCTAGCTTTTGCCCGGATTTTCACCCAGGAACAGTACCTTTTTTGGTTGATAGCGACACGTCTGCCGCATGCACTCAGAGAGCACCAATCGTCACAAATTGGGTGCCACAACACAGTCGACGGCCGACAGACCTAAACGATGGCGGGACGACCTAGACGCATTTGATAAGGACTGGCAGGGGATATCCACCAACAGAGTGATTTGGATGTCCAAGGGACACACACGCCTTTGCCCAGCAGTGAGACGTATAAAAACTTCATAAAAAAAAAGGGATCGTATGTCCTTTTTGTACCCCTAACAACGTGTATACGAAATTTGACAAGAAAAATCACATTAGCATTTATAATATTAGTAAATATAATGTTGACCATGTTTAATTAATATAGAATATGGATCATACATTTTAATGTAAGTCAGAGTTCCGGATAGTTCTTGCTGTATATATTACTTTTGCTTATAGAAATCGCAAAGCGCGAGTTGACTTTATATTGTAAACGATCATAGACCTAACTGCAACCGTTTACCATGAGGTAGATATCATGCATACATGTCATCATTATTGTTAAAAATACCTAAGTGCTATTTCAGTAAAACTACAATAAAATAAAATTTAAATGTAAAATTAAACTAACAGTAGTGACAGGTGAAGTCGGGAACTTTTATGTACAATAATTCGCAGTGTAAACCTCGATGACGCGATTCTGAATTGTTACATTTAACATATTTGCAGTATTTGGAAACGGGCATGCAACGTCGATTTTTTGAGCTATCAATAGTATGCATAATGTTTGTGTTTAGTTATTGTAGTGTTCCTGCCCCTTCTTCCTTCTCTATTTCTTTAAGAGTAAGGTTACAGTTTTGTATTAATTGGCAATATCCACATAAAGTGAATTCTGAAAGGAACTTCCATTTTGCTTATTTCGGTAACCAAGCCGTGTTTGTTGGACTAGAATAACAAAATAAAGACGCCGTTCCTGCTCCTCTCTCCTCAACCAGTAGCTGTGGCACTTGGGCATTGCTTTTGCTATGAAGAACCTTCATATGTTGCTGTTACCACTTACCATCGATTCACTGGGTCATTTGCCACCAATAGTAACCTGCCCTTTGATAGAGGCTCGCATACGATCTGTTACATTTATACGTTATATTTATATGTATTTGTTACCGGCTCGGATACGAGCCACCAAGTGTGCGTCACTTTAAACCTTATTTTACTAACCTTAACGCTTAAAACTGATTGTTTATGGGCTACGAATGGATTTGTTGAAGGTATTACGAAAATATAAACATACGATAGGTTAAAATAAGATATGTAATGCTACGAAATCTACCAGGCTGAAGTGGGACTGGCGTCCGGCCCAGCCTGGAGGATATCACAGCCGCGTGCCGCATGTATCCAGACTTTCAAAGAGGTAGCCACAAATTGTGACCAATTAGGTGCCAAAAGACAGTCGACGGCGACGGGGCAGACCTAAACAGAGATGGCGAGATGACTTGGACGTCTTCGAAAGGGACTGGCAGGGAATGCCTTCGAACAGATTGGTTTGGAAGTTCAAAAGAGAGGCTTTTGCCCAGCAGTGGGACAAAATAAAAATGTAATGTTAGCTCACCTTCCCATAGTCGGTGGTGCAGTTATCATGCGGCAGGTAATGCGGCGCCTCTCCCACGGTGGCCAGCAGGCTGGCGCCCACCTGCCACGCGCACTGCCACAGTAGCGCGCAGGCGCCGCCGCACGCGCATGCGCTGCCGCCCCCCACGCCCGTCACCCCGCCGCCCCCCACGCCCGTCACCCCGCCGCCCCCCGCGCCCGTCACCCCGCCGCCCCCCACACCCGGCCCGCCTACGCCCCGGTTGGGACCGACCTTCGCCACCACGTAGAAACGCTGCGTGCTGCCTACCGTCATCTAGGACAACAGTATTTTGACATATAATAAAAATAATAATATAAACACGACAAAATAAAAACCAGCGGTAGCCCAATGGATAATGCATTGGACTCGCAATCGAGAGGTCGCAGGTTCGAATCCCATTAATTGCACTACAGCTGTAAACCCACTCCTACAAACATTTTGGCTTAGCTGAAGAGGTTACCAATATTACTAGTAATTTGAAGCCCAAATTGTTAGTAACCTTTAAAAAAATAAATGAAATTGTTCCTTTGTATTTAACATAATCTCTAGAACTACTGAACCAATTCTATAAACTATATTAAGTACTTACGTAACTAAGGCAGTAATCGGACAATGCCTGAAAGTAGCAGGAACCAGCTATGGACAAATTCTGTCCTGGAGACGAGACCTACCCATAGCTGGTCCATGGATTTGGTTCTCGTAAAAGCGAAACTAATATTATGCCTGATTTGATCTATCAGAGCCGCAGTACCTTGGCCGAGGAGGCGACCCCCTTTTCTCCGAACACTAGCTCGATTCACAACTATCATAGAGGATCATAGTATCATCTCCCTTCAACACAAAGGAAAGATCTTTTCGCTGGTTAGATGACCACGCTTGACGAAACGCGGTCCGACGGTTGATGTCGAGCACTTTTATATAAATAGTAACGCATACTGCAAATTTTGCTTGCGTGATTTAGTTGACTGTAATTGGGAACAGCGCCATCTCTTGTTTAAAGTCTCAACTAATTTGTCAGTATGGAGGCTACAGAATACCTGATACGAAACAATAAAAATATGAAATAGTAACACTACTTACAGTAATATGCGACGCATTGATGTATCCATGTGGATTGTTCGGTGTGGGGTGTAGCCTGACCCTATTATCTTCGTAGGGAAGGTGGTCTGAGGAGAAACCGTTGAGCGCTGCGTGTTGCGGCAGCAGTGCCGTGCGGAACTCTCCGCCCGTCTCCCGACCCTTAGGGATCTGCTCGAATGCGAACGAGAGCTGTTCGTCTGTCATCTTCCGTTCCAGGATTTGGCACTGTAAGGAAATGTGTTATTAGTCGTGTTTGTACGGCAGGTAACTGTATTTGGTGAAGAACACAACAGCCATCTGTTGGAGTATACGAGTCTTAGAGTACGCGAATTAACCTCTTCTATGTCGAGAGGATATACGAAAAAACAAAACATTTTGCAACAATACACAAACTGACAAATGTATGTCCGCTCGGCACTTGACTCATTAATGAGTTAAGTGTCGAGCGGACATACGTTTGTCCGTTTGTGTATTATTTACACAAATATTTTTTTTTGCGGACTGACGTATTTCCACTCGACACTTGACGGGTTTAAGAAGAGCGCTTCGTGGCCAGTTGGCTGATAACCTGATACAGGTGGTTGGATTTGATTAGATGCAGTAGTCAAGATGTTGTAGTGTGAAATGGGAAAGGCTAATGTCCCGCAGTGTCCTGCGAGAGCTGATTGATTCTATGGCGTAGTCAGAAAGCGCACATACATTCTTACAAAAATTGACAAATATTCTCAAAGGTGTATTTGTGTGTTGGACTATTCTATCATCAAATATTATGAAATCAAATATTGGAATATTCACTCCATGGAAAACTGATATTTAGATTAAACACCCACCCAAAACAATGTGACATAATAAAACTACATAGGTTAGTCATAATTACTTGTAAATTTTTGCTTCTTATTGTTAGTTAAAGGTCGTTTAATACCTTCATATAAAATAAATAATAAATTAGGATAAATCTGAGATAAACCAATAACATGTAACAGCGAATATAAGTGTAGTCTCATGTATGGCGATCTTACTGTATGGCGATCTACACATATTATAAATTACCAGACATATTTAAGAATCTCCCTATGACAAAATTCAAGAAACTGTTGCATGCACTACTCATATATAAATGTCTGTATCATATAAATAACTATTTCAATAAAAAATTATGACTTTATAAGTTACCCCTTAACCTATAACATGATTAATAATACCATTATTAAATTCTTATTTTATGATTAACCATTTTAAATAGCTACAAATACAGCTACAAAATTAATACTGTTTGTTGTTAAGAATTTAGTAGATTATGATATTATAATTTAGAAGACTAATTGTAGATATTATTTATGTTTTTTATCTCTTACATTAAATAATAACAATTGATAACTTATAACATACATATAAATAAGATAATCATTTTGTGGTTTTCTTAAGTTTTCTTTTTTTAATCATTGTTAAATTAAAGACGTGTTGCAATTATATTCCTGTCCATTTGATTTAATTTTTATTATTTTACGAATATTTTTACACTGTTCATTCAGTAGAATATTATGTGCTATATATTATATAACTTCAACCAATTTGACAATATTCTGACAAATAAATGTTATTATTATTATTATGCACCAATTGAGTTTCACATTTTTTAACTTCTTAACATTTTATATAAGATCAAAGCATTCCGTAGGGCTATATTAACTTGCTTCACAAAGCCTACTTTTCTACAAAAATATATGTTATAACACTTGAAAATTAAAAATACATTCAAATCATATAAAATTTAAAAGCTTCACATACATCAATATACTTAATCTGTTTAATCCACTTATATCTGCATAGCTCACGATTTTTCCT
This sequence comes from Catocala nupta, assembly GCA_963675205.1. Lineage (NCBI taxonomy): Eukaryota > Metazoa > Arthropoda > Insecta > Lepidoptera > Erebidae > Catocala > Catocala nupta. The sequence continues at coordinate 29,284,754 of OY776093.1, forward strand.
ACGTAAGAACATGGCGAAATTGTGCACCGAATTGAAACTGATGAAATCGTATCAAACACACACGAAAAATATCCTGTGTTGACAGCGACGCGTGCGACAGATGTAATATATAACCACTGGCATGACGTGTTTGTTAATAAACAATGAACGTGAGCCGATAAACAATAAACAGTTGGTCGGTGATATTCGATTCGACGATTATTCGACCAGATGTTTATAAAGATTTCGTATTGATTGTGTGTTTTTATTATACGAGTGTCTAGGAGTGTTATGTTTTCAATCATAACTGCTAAACTACTAAACTGATTCAGATGTGTGTTTTCGATAAAATTCTTATATTATACCGGGTGTTAAAGACTTCGTTAACTTTACTTGGTAATAAACATACTTTGGTAAAAAACATTAATAAATTAGATAACGTATATTTGATTTACCTAATGTTTAAAAATCAATTAGTAGATTATTGTTTGTGTTTATTATAAACGCTATAAATAGTTTCATTTAAAATTTTGGGAGATTTTATATGACTGACCATCGTTATTTTAGTGGTGCTGGATGATGCCCGATTGTGTAAAGAAGACATTGCGCTGCTCGCGTCTGAGAGCCAGGCCACTAGTCACCCACTGACAGGTTAGCGTGGCTTAGACAACCTACTCGTATCCGTTGTTACGAAACACAAGATGAGACCTCTACTTATTCAGTCAGTTTGCCCAGGGTTTGATTAAGGTAAGTAGCTCGTGGTACATTTCCTAATATCAAATCGGCTGGAACTTTGCAAGGCCGGTAGACCAGCGGTGCGTGTGCGGGGCGGCGGCGACAGAGGCTATACTGTAACGTGACTGACCATGGTCTCCTTGGTGATACTGGGCGGCAGCGGCTGGAACTTTTCAAGGCCGGTTGACCAGTGGTGCGTGTGCGGGGCGGCGACGACAGAGGCAATACTGTAACATGACTGACCATGGTCTCCTTGGTGATGCTGGGCGGTAGCGGCTGGAACTTTGCAAGGCCGGTAGACCAGCGGTGCGTGTGCAAGGCGGTAAAGACAGTGGCTATACTGTAACGTGACTGACCATGGTCTCCTTGGTGATGCTGGGCGGCAGCGGCTGGAACTTTGCAAGGCCGGTAGACCAGCGGTACGTGTGCGGGGCAGCGACGACAGTGGCTATACTGTAACGTCACTGACCATGGTCTCCTTGGTAATGCTGGGCGGCAGCGGCTGGAACTTTGCAAGGCCGGTAGACCAGCGGTGCGTGTGCGGGGCGGGCGCGTGGCGCGCGCGGCCGAGCGTGGCTGAGCGCACGTCCTTAGAGCCGCGACCCATCCACACGCCCCAGCGACGACGCTTCTTCTCCTTCGACGCGTTGCTGGTCTTGCTCGTCTCGGTATCGAGGGAACTGGAAGAAGGCATCAATCAGGTAAACAATAATTTTGTAACCGAAGAATTTTACTGAAAATAGCAGATTCTGTGATCGGCATTAATTCAAATTAACTTTGACTGTCACAAAGAATTTGCAGGCAACTACAATTTGTGGATCATTCAAATTAGTCCCGCATGGGACTTCGAACCCACAACACTCGCATAGCGAACCCGTAAAGCACTACGAATCCGTGCAATCACAAGTGACAAACACGGTCCGCCTGGTGAGTAGTCAAAGTCAAAATCATTTATTCATTTAGGTCACAAAGTAACACTTATGAACGTCTAATCTATATAGTCTAACGTATATAGGTGAGTGAGTTTACTAAGTTACTGAAGCTACATTTAGGTTAGTTGCTAGGTTCAGGCAATGGGTTGAGCCTATAATATTCTAATATTCTACCACATACACAAAACACCGTCTAGCCCAAACTAAGTAGAGCTTGTACTATTGGTACTAGACAATGGATAAACATACATATATACTCTTTATTTTTGTAAATACATACATATTATACATAGAAACACTCAGACCAAGACAAACATCCATGTTCATGCACACAAATATTTGTCGTGTGCGGGAATCGAACCCGCGACCTCAGGCGTGGCAGTCGGTTACAATAACCACTACGCCATCGCCACTCTTTTGAATCGCCAATTAAATATAATTTCAGTATTTTACAACTCATATCAAGAAGGTGTTGCAGCCATTATGCCATATATTACTGACTATATAAATCTAAAGCTTATAAACAATAATTTTAAATAAATTATTACTGAATAGGTAATGTAAAGGAGATGAAATAATAAGGATTTTGTATTATTAAGCTGTAAGACAGTAGGATGGCATGAGGACGCATACACTTACACTTTGGGACAATGCAAAGGCAGTCCGTGACTAAATGGGATTGTGCATTCATATGTTTAATTTTATTTTCAAGAATAATTGAAGTGGGAAGCACGGTAGGTACTTGAAAACATCACAAATAATTACGATGTACCTCTACATTACTAAATTGACTTCTAAGTAATACAAAACTTTAATCCTGTATAGAACAAGCAACTATATAATAGTTCTTATATAATAGTATAATAGTTCCATGAGTTTTTGTCATTCAAATAGTCGTTGACTGAATAATAACCCTTCTGACTTAGCTGTGTTTTTACGGCACTTTTAAATTGAAGTAATGGTAAATGCATTATATTAATAGGTAATTTATTAAACAAACGTATACTAAGTCCCGCAAATGTATTGTGTACTTTATGTAATCGATGATACGGACCGTACTAACGTATGCCTACTTCTAGTGTTTAAATATGTATATCACTATTCTTATTATAAGTGAATATTATAATATTGTCTTCTGTTACGCGAATGTTATTCATTTAAATTAAACTACTATATACGGATTTTATCGCGTTGTTTATTTAACACTCTATTACATAATTAAGAAACTGTTACACTACTATACTACTTTTAAACTTTACTAATTTTAAGTATTATAATTTTTCTTTTTTTTAATTTTAATTAAATTATTAAAACTATTTGTATTTAAGTTTACACTTTCCCCGACGTTTCGGTTGCTGTGTGTGACCATGTACAACAGGGGACCAACCACTACCTGAGATTTGACAAACCACAGATTCTCGCTAAAGAACACCGATTCCTACCCAGGACGCTTCGCGAGGCTATTGAAATCAAAAAACATCCTAATAATAATAATAATAATAATAATAAAAATAATAATAATATTTATTTTCTCACCACAATATTACAGCAATTACAATGAATAAAACAATATATTTATGGAATTTATACTGTGGGAGACTGGTGCCTAAGCTAGGCTTTTGGCCTGTATTTCAGGTCACCAGGTCGTCCCCTCTTTAAAAACAAGTGATCGGAAAATTGCATTGCTATTAGTAGGTTTTATGTTCTATGCGAGTGTTGTGAATTGTAATATGCGTGCGTGCGTGTTTGTGTGAACGTGCGTGTGTGTTTGTGTCGACGAGTGTGTGTTTGTTTGTGTGTGTATATGCGTGCATGCGTGTATATGTGTGTGTGTGTGTGTGTGTGTGTGTGTATGTGTGTGCGTGCGTGTGGGTGTATTTACGTGTGTTTGTGTGTGTGTTATGGTGTATGTGCGTGAGTGTTTATTTGTGGGTGTATATGTGTGAGTGATACTGTATGTGCATGAGTGTTTATTTGTGGGTGTATGTGTGTGCGTGTGTGCATGCATTTGCGTGGAACCATTACTCCGGGATATTAAATATTTTTTCAGTCTCATTATAATTCAGCTGCTGGAGCCAATTCGTTACTTTCATTTTACAATGTTTTTTTGTTAAGTGAAATATGCCTAGAGAGCCGTTTATTTTATTGTAAAGGTAACCTCCTAGATGACAAAAAAACCGCTTTGAAAATTTGGTGCGTTGGGGATGTTGCAGTCGATCTACTGGATTCACTCGCCTCCTACCAACAGCTAACGAAGGGTGATATTCCAATAGGCTATGTTGTTTGAGTAATGTGGCTAAAATTAAAAGCTGCCGTACTGTAAGAACTTTAGTGTCTCTGTATACCTGGTGTGTGGGGTAGCGGTATGGAAGATGGTAGGATACCTTCAGGATAGCTCTCTGCGCTCTCTCTAGGTCTATCAAGTTGGATTTTGGCGCTCCACCCCAGGATGTGATGCAGTAGGACAACAAGGACTGAGCCAGTGCAAGGTATACGGTTTTCTTTAATTTGTCGTCTGCTACTTTCCTCATTGTTTTGAAAACATACATCAATTTACGTAACCTGGAGTTAAGACTGTCAATATGATCTTGGAACCTCATATAACTGTCGACAATCACACCAAGATATTTTACTTTTTCAGTTTTGTTTAGATTACTACAATTACACAGGTTATCATTTGGGTTAGGGCAGGAGTGAGCAACAATTTTGTAGAGATCGACGAGTGATGCAGCGTTTGCTTTAAGAGAGAAGGTGATGTAGTTAGACTTATCTGCATTCAGTGTTAGTATATTACTTCGAAGCCACTTAGTCACAGTGTTGAAGCCTGACTGCGCACTCGTGAACACCTTATCCCATGTAATGTCACTAAAGAGCAAAACTGTATCATCAGCAAAAGTTATAATTTTGCCATTTTGTAGAGTGAGCCTACCCAGGTCGTTAATGTAGATAAGGAAAAGCGTGGGGCCGAGGACACTGCCTTGGGGCGCTCCGTACGTCACTGTTCTCTCGTCGCTGATATAATCATCCAACTTAACGCTCTGGGTACGCTCACTGAGGTAGTCCTTAAAAAGACCAAGTTGTTGCCCCCTGATGCCTACGTTTTCCATCTTTTGCATTAGGATGGGAACTGAGACCGTGTCAAATGCTTTTGCTAGATCTACAAAGATACCTATGACCTTTTTTCCGAGATCCAGGTTCTCAACTACGTAACTTGTTAGATCATGGACAGCATCAGAGGTGGATCTACTTGCTCGGAAACCATATTGCGTCGGGGACAGTATTTTTTGTTTTTCTAGATAGCTGATCAATCTTGTATTCATGATACGTTCCAGTATCTTTGACAGAGCGGGCAGAACGGCTATGGGCCTGTAGTTGTTGACACGATCTCGGCTTCCACTCTTGTAGATTGGGTGTATAATCGATTTTTTAAAGATCTTAGGGAATGTGCCTGTGGTTAGAGCCAGGTTGCAGACATGTGTGAGTGGGGGTACGAATGTGGCTCGATATTTTTTAAGTAAGTTACTAGAGATTCCGTCCCACCCCACAGCGCAGTCGCTACGAAGGGTCATAATTAAAGTTTCCACCTCAGCCTCGTCAGTAGGTAAAAGTGTGATAGAGTGAATGTTTTTGTAAGTGTCTATGTCCGTGAAATCATCCGCTGTTTTCACTATTTTTTCTGCTAGGTTTTTCCCAATGTCAGCGAAGAAGTTATTAATATTATTTACAGAGTTATGTGGAGTAGAAGATAATGTAAGTAGGTGTGAGTTTCTTTCTTTATTTTTATCTCTATTGGTTATATTATTAATAGCGATCCATAGTTGTTTCGTGTTATTCCCCGCTTTGTGTATTTCTTGTTTATCGTACTCTATTTTAGCATTTTTAAGCTGCTTATTGCAATAGTTTCTATATCTAGAATATGTTAGTTTTAAAATTTCATTGTTGGGTGTTTTCTTGTATTGTTTGTGCAAGTTGTCCCTGTGTCGTATGCATCGAAGCAAACCTGGAGTTATCCAATCCTTAACAATTTTTTTTCTGTTTGGCACTTTAATTGTTTTTGAGTTAGTTTTAATAGCTTGTCTAATAAGATTTACCATAGTAACAGCTGCCAAGTTTGCGTCTTGCATATTGTATATGGCGTTAAAGTTAGTTTGTTTTAAGTCCTTATCTAATTGCACATAGTTAATACGGGTAATTGCTCTTTTGGCGACTATTCTTTTAGTTTTTGTTGTGAGGAATAACATAACGGTTTCATGGTCGGTTAAAGCGGAATGGGCTACCAGGACTGAGGCAGGCAGTACAGTCTTTAGCATAAAGTGGTCTATGCATGCGTTCTGTCGAGTAGGTATAGTGTGGGCTGGTAGCAAACCATAGGCAGCTAGTAGAGTGAGGTAAGCGAGTTTATCTGAATCTCGGTGGTCGGGATGAATGTTGATGTTTAAGTCTCCTGTAATTACGATGTTATCGTATTTTTCTATTCTTAGTAGTATATCACCTAAGTTATTCAAGAAGTTTGGGATATCTCTGTAACCAGGGGGGCGGCATAAAGCTAGTATGATAATGTTACTATCAAATTTTATTAGCAATCCGTTAGCACCCGGTAAAGACGGTTCTTCTATAGAAACATTAAGGTCTTCGCGTACATAAACTACGACGCCCTCATTTTGCGTAAGATTATTTGTGGTTTGGTAATGATTGTAGCCCGTCAGGTCGGGAATATTTGGGGCAGTACGTAGCCAGCATTCTGTTAAGACTATTACGTCCCAGTCTATCTTTGTTCTAGACAGTATAGTGTAGAACCCGTTGATATTTTTCGAGATACTCCTAATGTTTTGGTTTAGAACCTTGAGCGAATATTCAGGTATAAAGTTAGTAGGAGTACAGTCATCCAGGTCGCAACAGGACGAGTCAGAGACAGATACCGCGTCTATGTTGTTAATATTATCTTGGGCGTTATCGAATAGTGTGTGAATGCTTGTTAACGTATGCAGTTATTGTTACGCTTTTAGTTATTTTCTCCGAGGTTTGAAGTAAGATTTTGGTATGACATTTGAAATTGGGCTGGGATGTGTAGTTGTTCGTATAGAGTAGTGTGGCGTAGTGGTTTGGAGTAGTTATATTCTTGTGTTTTGTACGTGTATAGGGTAGTTGTAATATGTAGTGTATTTTAAGACTTTGCCAATGTAGTATATTAGTAGCTGTGTTTGTTTTGTGTATGTTATCAATGTTATAAAAGTATTTATATGTATGAATATGGTAGACAATAAAACATAGGAAAAAAATAGCAGTATTCAAGTAAAGATAGTAAAGTACTATGCATGCAGTAATGTTATTTATAGTAATTTTAAAAAGTAGATATTTTACTAGTCAGATAGTTTTCTTCAGCTTTTCGATGTCTTCTTCGCTGCTTATACGTATGCGGGTCTCATTGGATCTACGCTTCAGATATACTTTGCCAAAGGATGTCCAGCAGTGCTCGTAATTGTACTCTTTAGCAAACATTCTAGCCAGGTAATGTAGTCGTCGCGCTGTTGCAGTGAGGGATTCAGACACAAATATATGTTTAGTCGGTCCACTTATACTGAGACTAGACGTACTCAGTCGTCGATCGATGTTGTTTCTATTAAAATTTCTTGTGGCCCTTAAAAACCTCTCCCGCTTTATAGTCGAAGTGAATTCCACTAGCACCGGACCGGGTTCTTTGTTTTTGAGCTTCATCCGAATTACGTCTCGAAAATCTGAGTCTCCAACCGGGACCTCGACAATCGTGCCGATTTTCTTCGCGATTTCAATTAGGTGTTCCTTGGTCTCAGATTCTGATGTAGGGACATTTCTAATCACTATTGTGGATGAGCGAGCATTAATCTCAAACTGCTCCAACTTCGCTTCAAGGGTTTTAATGTGAGTTTTAAAACCGTTATTTTCATGTTGGAGTGATGTTAGGTTACTGAGAACATCATCGTATTTTGCCGAAAGGTATATTATTGACTCCTTCATTTCTTCATTTTGAGCTGATAAGGATTGGATTATAAATGATTCCAATGACGCGAACTTAGCATCCTGCTGTTTCTTTATCTCTTCCATCCTTGCCATTAGATCAGATAGCGTTATGTCGGCGGCGTTAGATGGATCGTTCAAACGGCGTTTGCTTCTCTTAGTAATGTTTAGGTCAGCACATTCCTGATTTTCGAGCGAATAGAGCGCTGGGTCAGATCCGTAATGAACAGGAGAAGTGAGTAGTTTAGAACTACTTTTCGGTGGTGTGCGTTTAACTGACATTTTTAGTTATATAGTATCAATATTGCGCCTTGCAATAAAATCTACTGACTAATCGCGTGCGCTAGTGAATGGCAAGTGGCGAACGGAGCGCGCGGGCTTGTGTGGGTGCGCTGCCTACTGTTACGAGGTGTACTCACACTAGGAGACGAGCGACGAGCGGCCGGCGGCACGCGGCGGCGTGACGTGTGCGCAGCGATGCTCAGGATAGTATATCTGTCTCGGGTGTTGCTGTCCTTTTCGGACCGCGCCACTACACTGCGTTCGCTGAGTCAATCTTTGTTGGATTCTGCGCGCCTAGTACTTGCTCGTAATTTAACTTATTGATTTTTTTAAATAAATTATTAAAAATTTGCACGGGTGCACACGACTATACGCGTTAGCGGTCCGAGGGGGAGAGGGAAAACTAAACTTAACTTCAATAGAGAAGATGGTTGGAATGTACCACCAGCTTGAGATCCAGTACTAGGATGTTTTTTGATTTCAATAGCCTCGCGAAGCGTCCTGGGTAGGAATCGGTGTTCTTTAGCGAGAATCTGTGGTTTGCCAAATCTCAGGTAGTGGTTGGTCCCCTGTTGTACATGGTCACACACAGCAACCGAAACGTCGGGGAAAGTGTAAACTTAAATACAAATAGTTTTAATAATTTAATTAGCTTATAATTAGTAAAGTTTGATAGTAGTATAGTAGTGTAACAGTTTCTAAATTATGTAATAGAGTGTTAAATAAACAACGCGATAAAATCCGTATATAGTAGTTTAATTTCAGTGAATATTATGTTTAATAAACATAATGTTTGCAAATATATATTGCGACGCAACAGTAAGTACGCCTATTTCTTTAAATCGCACTTTCAGTGAATCTTGTGGACCTAAATTATAGATGCTACGTCCTGCACGTTTTTGTAGAATAAAAATCGTCTCAATGTCAGCTGCCTTGCCCCACAATAATATACAGTAAGACATGACACTGTGAAAATAACTAAAATATACTAGTCTCGCAGTATCTACATCAGTAAGCTGTCTCACTTTCCGAATTGCGTATGCGGCTGAGCTAAGTTTCCCTGCAAGACATGATATTTGAGCGCTCCACTGAACTTTATAATCTAAAGTTAATCCTAAAAAATCTGTAGATTGAACTAAAGTAAAAATTTCATTATTAAAATTTATATTTACGTTAGGACTCTTTACATTTGGTAATGTAAACTTGATACGTTTAGTTTTTTTAGAGTTTAGTATTAAATTATTCGTCGTAAACCAGTCCAGGATAGCGCGAGTGAATCGTTAACAGCACTTAAATTTGGTACTCTCCGGTCTACTTAAGTAGTTACTAAAATGCGTGTAAACGGTGGAAAGGTAGGCGAAAGAGCGGTATGACCGGTTCGAGGGGGTGATTGTGTCTCCAACGCGCTCGGATTCCTTGATGAGCGAAAACGCTAAAGAAACATAGTCTGGACCTATGCCCAGCAGAAGGCAGTAGGACCGTGCAATCGCATGTGAATCTTAGCTTTCGATATATGGTTCTGTAAATATTCTCTCACTAATCTTTTCGATAAATACATTCAGTTTTGGTAATTGGTTCGTGCATAATAAGAGTAATAACCATGCTAACATAAAAATAATTATGCGTAATGATTAGTTTCATTTTATTTAGTCGTTAATATGTGCATTTTATATCGTTAACTTAATTTAAATTGACAATTTAGTAATATCCTTAAATGCTTTATAGAAACAGTGATTGTATTTTTGATTTTACCGCGAGTTCCGAACGTTGGCGCAAACGATTGAAGTTTACATAAATATTGTGTATGTAATTCATATGAATTGTAGTTTCTGAAGACATACTTATGGTATCGGCAAAATTCCTGATCTAAGATTCATACCTGTAAAGTGTTCTACGGTAAAATTTGAATTCTCATGTATTTGCCACGCTTTTTAAATACATTTGGAAAATTGACTACTTTAAAATGCATTTTAACACCTTAAAATAGGGTATCTGGTAATTTATACTTTAAATGTACCTAATGTTATCCAAAAACTAAAAAGTAGATTATACATAGAACTATTAAATGCTACCGGCATTCGATAAATGATAGCAAAACAGAATCTTGGTTTTCGTATATTATCTTATCTTATTCGGGAGCCAGTCAGTGTAGACCGGCGATACTTCGACCCAGTGGGATCTTTTGTGTCAGCCCCGAGGTCTATCCCTGAGCTATGTCCCTATGAATGTACTGCATCAGTCGTAGCGTCGCCGAGGGATAAGCCTGAAGTCTTTAAGGTTCGGATATGCCAATCCCATCAGACCCATCCTTAGTCCGGCCAACGCGTCACATTCACACAGTAGGTGTGATATGGACTCGTCCTGTTAACCACAGGCTCTGCAGACCGAATTATTTGACAATCTCAATCTGCACAGGAAGTCGTTGGTGCCAAAATTACCAGTAAACGCTCCTGTGGGCAGGCGTATTTGGCCCTTGTTGTACCCGCAGAACTTCCGTGTGAAGCCCGTGGCTCTGTTTGCAATGAATTTCTTGGAGTGTTCCAGACCCCTAAGGGCCATCCACTCTAGCCTGTGTTTATCATTGCCATGTGCATTCAAAGCTGCCTTGACGGTACTCTCACGGTATTCGCAACTATTACATTACCACTATTCAAATGTTGCGAGGGATATAGCAATATTGTCCCCATTTTTACACATGACCATACCATACCATTTTACTAAATATTAGCTCTTTCATTTTGCAACTAATTTTAATGGCGTTGACGCAAAAGGGGATTCCTTGGGATACGATTAGCTGTTGCGTATAAAATCAAACATAGGCTAATAACCAATTATGTAATAATTTACGATAGGTACATAAAAAACTTAAGTTACAGCCATTACTTTAGAACTGAGCAGTTAGCGTGAGCTGCCACGCACTTAGCTAATAAAATGTTATAATCAAATAAATCATGATGTACAATTAATAATGTTATTTGTATGCAAAATACGCGCAGCGGTTGAGCAGACAAATAGTGAAAGCAGGCACATTTTCCTATTTTATTACATTACTTGTTGACTATAAGAATGTATATACCAACTAGCTGCAAAATTAATTATATCTTCACCTAGCGGTATAAAATATACTTTACGACATATTCTCATACCTACCAAATATACATAAACAATTTCATAAAAATCAGTCCAGCCGTTTCGGAGGAGTGCGACCACAAACACCGTGACACGAGATTTTTATATACAGGGTGTCCGGTAATTAATGGATAATCTGGAAATGTCTTATAGTGGAATTGATGGCCGTTCAGGGTAAAATATGAAAAAAAATCTATCCTAACTACTGAGATATGTTTTTTTTTAATTACCATGTAAAACTTTACGACCATAAATGAATGAAATCCATCGGTTTTTTGTTGTTTTATTATTAAACACTAATTATGCTAATAGATAGACAGTTAAAAGTATGCTATGCTAATATAGCTTGCACTTTATAATATTATTATTTTTTTTTTATTATTTTCTTTTTTATTTTTTTCTGAACGGCCTTCAGTTCTACTATAAGACATTTCAAGGTTATCCATTAATTACCGGACACCTGTATACAACGTGTCACAAGTATAACGCACAACCTCAAACACTCCAATTAGACTATTAAATCGTAATAATAATATAATCATTAAAATGTTACTTTTATGTTCTTCAATATTTTATTTTAACGAATTATTTCTCATTATTGTGCGCGGATAGTATGGGTATATTACAATAAATCTTTATTGCATCAAAAACCTTATTGCCTTGCATTATGATTAAATTATAGTCACCCATTTATTAAACAGCTGAAATAAACGAAAATTCGTTCCCTGTGGACGGCAAAAGCTTCGTCCCAATTATGGTACATAGTTAGTTAGTTGGACGAGTGTTATACGCACTTAACCTCACAAGAAGGCCAGTGTGCGTAAGTGACTGACGCGAAGAATTGTTGAGTTATGCATACCATTTCAACTCTGTTCAGAAATATAGTAGGGGTCAGATATTGTATAGGCTTTAAGAGTAGCTGACGAAATTAGGGTGTTGGTTTATTACAATTCTCTTTGAAAAGTAATATTATTAAATTTTTTATGTTAAGAAATTGTGCCACGTCTCGGCGAACATGCAAAGCCGTTGCTTTCGAGTGGCGTGATTACGGTCTATGCCATCTAACATGGAGAATCAAATGCTCAAAATCATCAAAACAAAATCAGAAGCCATCAGGCGGCTATAATTTCCTCGGCTATAAAAGACAAGTGCCGCATTAGGAATAAATCTTGTGTCGCGGGGATCGTGACAAATATTCAAAAAACTGGTACAAAGAACATCTAGACTCAAAAGAATGACATATAGATCAACGACATAATTATAGATTTGAGTAGTAGAGCCTCGCTGGATTCAGCATGAATGGGCCGGCTCGACCGGGGAAGGACTACCCTCTTACAGAATATCGACGTGAAATAACCAGTATTCCTACTGTTGTGTTTCGTTCGGTGAGTGAGTGCCGGAGGCCCAATCACCTTCTTTCCCCCTTCCCGCTCCTTCTCCTTCCCACTTCCTCCTTTCCTATAGGGTCGGCAACGCGCAAGTGATGGCGCTGGTGTTGCAGGCGTCCATAGGCTAAGGTGACCACTTGCCATCAGGTATACTTATTTGCCACCTTATTGTTTAAAAAAAGAAATACAAATTTCTGTGGGATTCGAACCCACAAAACTCGTCGCAATGGCGAGGTGACCTTTTCGCAATCTATACAGTATAATTTAGAAATAAAAACTAAAGAAAGAAACTATAGCTTACCTATTAACCGTAGACAACGTCGCATCGATAACACTCGTACTACTATCATTGCTGACCACAATCGAAGTCACGTTATCCTTACTCACAGCGTTTATAGTATTATTATTCGACACCCTATGAGTCGATAAACTCTGGTACGGCGTTTCATCATAGTCCTTCTCATCATGTAACGACAACCTATCTATAGACAACGCTACGTTCTCGAATTCCGCCTCTCTGTTAATCGATCGACTGGAAATAGTCAAATCTTTTGGCACGCTTGTCTCTCGAACGCCTTTGATTATCTGTGCGTTGACGTAATGGCTGTCAGGACTGTCAATTTTGACAGGTAAGTAAGCATTCGGTGACAAGTACTTGTTTATGGTTGGATGACTGCTATTCCGCTCGTTTAGCCGGGCTATTTCGTCTGTTGTCGTAAGACTCTGTGCTCGATCCCTCATGGTAATTTTCCCTTCGTTCTGCCACGGTAGCGGCACATTTTCGTATATAGGTTCCGGAGTATCTCCTAATTTTATCTGCTGTGATTGTGGTAAAACTACGTGTCTCTGATAAGGTATTCTTGGCATCGGCATGGAGTACATAATATTCCCTCTTTCGTCGTAGACTTTTTGGATGTTATCTGATATATGGTGAGGGTCTATAATTATGTGTGGTTTAGGGTCTAATACTGACGCTAGGTTGTTATATGTGCCGTGCGTCCCAGGCATTATGTTAGGCCTATAATTAATATGACTAGGATTTATATAGCCTAGATATTGCCTATTCAGTGCCGTTCTGGTTGATACTAAGTCGGGGCTCGAACCGGAGACGTGCGAGTTAATGTATCCTCGATGGTAGTTCAACGCTTGGCTGGCGACTGCTAGGTCTGGTGTGGAGTTTGATGCTAGACCGTTGGAGGGGTATGGTGGGGGTGGTTTGTAGACATTGACATAATGGAGCTGGTTGATATCTGTTTGTACGTTAGGGTTGACTGCGAAGGGATAGTTTCCCATGAACTTGAGACCGTAAGGGTAGTCTTCGGTAGTGACTGGTTGGGTATGGCGAGTGACATCAGGGTAGTGTATCCTGTGGATGTCAGGGTGGGAGCCGTAGACCAGGGGCTTGGCGCTGGTGTTCACCATTTGGGAGTGGTGGTGGTTCTGGTAGCGTAGCTGCGCTTCGGCACGTTGCTGCTGGTATTTCTGCTGGATGGCAGTCTCGTAGTCTGGTGCTGGACGGTATGATGGTAGAAGTGCTCTGGAAAATGAAATTTTATTTGTCATTTCAATGGTTATTCTACAATCTGGTGGTAGAAACGAAGTTTTCAAAGAGTTCGGAATTATTGTGATTTTGATTCCAAATGACATTGATTGACAATGAGAATGCAAGGTGAGTGTGGTCCTGTAGAACGAATTTTGGTAATGCCGACTAATCTAAACGGAGATCGGCCATCTGTCTAGGACATCGTATAGAGCCTAAGTACGTGCGCAAACATAAGGAATGTATATTCTCTATTGCCTATCTGTCAAAGACCTATAGAACATCAATCCGAATGGAGAGAGATCAGAACCAACGAACCCACGTCAATTCCTCGCACCGGGGTGCACAATACTAATATTATGCGAATGTAATTTTGTTTTGAACGATCATCATAAAATTTCCAATACACTTTGCCAGCAAAGGGTACCTTTATCCAGAAAAATAAATTTTCCCAAGCGAGCAAAGCCGCGGGGTAAAGCCAATCATTTATAAATCACAATACAAATGTTTACGTCAGTGCTTTTAATACACTGCTGTACCTGTTCTGGTGTATCGGTTGTGGAGGCTGGTGGTGGTGCTGGTCCGCGAGCTCTAAGCAGCTGGTGGAGTAGGCGCGGTGCGCCGCACTCAGCGGCTCCAGCCTCGACGCGCTGCCTAGCTCCCGGCCGTCCAACTCCTCGCGACTATCTGATAGACCATGTTCCTGGTGACAAATGGGTTATAAACTTACAAACATACGTCTCGGTAACTGGTTACCATTAGTAAGCAATTACCCAAAGTGGTCTAATTAATGTCAATAGGTTTGATTACTAGCTAGGAAAGAGCATAACGCTGGGCTTATGTGGAGTTGATAGACTTTACACGTCTTTGAGAACATTACGGAGAACTCTTAGATAAGCATAATATTTTCTTCATCGTTATAGCGATCGATAATTAACTAATTAATACGCACAAAATTTCGAAAAGGTTGAGTACTAAGATTCGTGTATTGGGATCTTATTCGAGACCTCTGATCCTCTCGTGGGTATCTAAGGATCTACCAGTAGCCTGTCGCTTGAACCTCTGTTTCATTAACTAAACCGATGTTGCATTATTACCTAAAACAATTGAAAGTTAATTTATTAAGGTATAAACAGCACAATCTTAACAAAATTTTTGTTTCCTATTGCTCACACAATTAGATGTTAAACAAGTACACAGTCAACCCAGTAAGGCTCACTTCCTATGTTTAAAAAACGAATCGTTTTAGCAGACAGTTAAATTTTGAAATATTTTCATAGAATATGTGTCAGAAATTATTTTTCCGTAGGAAAACGACTTGTTCTGTCTTACTGTTACAGTAGATACGAGGATTGGCTTTATTGTTTTCTTATTGCTACTGCAATGACTGTGGGATGATACGCAGTGTATAAAGCTGCTTACCATCAGGTAGACGACTAGCTCGTTTCTTGCCAAAGTTAAAAAAAGGGGAAAGGTTTGCTAAAGCCAGTACAGCATTCCCTAAAGGAACTCTGGAAACTACTCACCAAAGGTAAGCAACACAAGGTCATTTGGCTGCGACCCTTTGAATGGTGGCGCACTGACCCAGTCACGCTGGTTCACGTTAGACCGGAAATAACTTTAATCGATCAAAAACGATCTCGATTCAACTAATCGATAGTAACACTTTTAATCGATAATCTCACTCGAAACTATTTGCATAAAAACCGTAAACTTTCACGTGACAACGCTATCGGTAATTACCGTTAATAACCGATATGGATCTATGTCGGCGCGTCGCGAGGAAGTGTGTTCTCGCTGTTGTTCAACACAAGTATGCGCTTGCGCATGCGATACTATCTCGCGATCTATAAAGCTGGCCATTCATGCTGCGATCGTTACTGTCGGAAGTATAGTCGCTGCGGTTCAGTGAATGTGTTTCCTGTTTAGTTAGGTAGTTTATTAGGCATGGTCCGTTTGATTAGAACTGCACTAATTGTATTAAAGTATTTAAAAATATCAATCAGTTCATTACTTGTTCCACTGCTGGGTCCGAGTGTTTCACTGTATAACAAGCTATAGGCCATGGTTTACCAGGCTTACCCAGTGCGGGACTAGCAGAACCTACATATTTTCGAGACCGTTATGGATATTTCTAAGACATGTAGACAAGCAGACATGTGTGACATAAGATGTTTACGTTCTAAGTTTGTACACTATTTGCGCCTGCCTACAGACAAAAATAATTTAATATTTTTACATAGTAATAGATATAAGCATCAAAGTATAGAGGATAGTGACTATATTAAAGTTACTTAAGTTATATTTAGTTTAGTTTTTAGGTTCAGTCAAAGGATTAACCTGTGAGACGATATCTGCAAAAAACCGACGACAAATCTTTTTCAATCGTCACTGGATTTTGGTATTTTACACCACACATCACGAAAGGTATTACAGGAATAAGACAAAATTTTGGTGACGGCGGTTACTCTTTACGGAGTCTGGCCATCTACGCAGAAGACATTATAGTGCACAGGTGTGTGCGTAAACACAATTGCACTTCCTCTTTTATGATTTATTTTACAAGTAGTAGCATAGTATGGATGCGTTGTTAAGTCGCGTCATGAATAGCGTGCTTTACGCTCCGCGAGTACGGCGCGTGCGCTTTCATACCAGCGCATAACTTACTAATTGTTACTTAACAGTACCTGCACGGTGTTGTGTTGATTTATAGGACATGTCTATCGAGGGAAACCCCTCACAAAAACTATATCGACTATCGTTATCTCGGCCAGCAGTGTATCGTGCGATCATCCGTGGCATTATGGCTTGCTAAAATAATTTAGAATGGTGTTATGGTGTATCTCGCTTGAAAGAAATAGTTTTCTATGTTACTTTTCTTTGTATTACTCTCACTGATAAATAGAAACTAATGCATATCTAACTTTTCGAAGTTATCTGCGTATTGAATTGTTAATTATCGCTTGCTTTAGTGGTAACAGAAAGCCTTTGAGGAAACATGTATGTTTGAGAACTCTATAAATAATTTTTCAAAGATATGTGAAGTCTGTCAGCCCGCACTGGACCAGCGTGGTGGACTATGACCTAATCGTTCTCTCGCTGAGGAAAGGCTCTTGACCAGAAGTAGGACAGTTTAAATATAGGGCTATTAAAATTATTTATAAATTTAATGTTTGATAGGAACGCAATGTCTATTTTTAGACGTAACGATTTTTATTCACTTTTGATGTTAATAACATCGAAATCAAAAGCGTGGAAGTTCAACTGTCTTCCTACGAGTCTATCGGTGGTCATCATCCGTGTTATTATTTGCGTAACGAATTATAATTACAGCAGTAGATAGAAGCAGTGCCGGCCATATGGTCGATATACTAAACGTGGTCGCCACCTAGTGGAAGGGACAGAACAACATCTAGCGGGCCGGCAATAGATATATTCAATTCTTATATATATTTAGTTCTGTAGTACTATAATTGCAGAATAATAATATCTGGTTGTGCAAAAATCTTCTTACATAAGACTTAGTCTGTCTATACATACATATTACATAGTCTAAGTCTAGTCTAATGAAAGGAATAGCTGAAATTTCTTCGGAGCAGCGATAGCTCAGTGGGGAGACCAACAGACTGCAATGCAGAGGGTCTCGTGTTCGAACCCACGTCGCCCACATCTGACTTCCAGAAGTTATATGACTTTTCGAAATTATGTGCGTATTGATTGACAATTATCGCCAGCTCCGTGCCTCGGAGAACACGTAAAACCGTCTGTCCCGACTGCCATGAACATCTATGGACACTGGTCTAACCTTAAGGTATCGTTAGCCATCGGGTTGCGGAAGTCAGGTGGCAGCCGCTCCGTGTAAAAACTGATATCCAGTCAAATCCGGTTATACTAGAAAATCCGACCCCAAGTGACTTGGGAATAATAAAGGCTAGAGAGAAGAAAAGCCAGAGATGTCTTATACTTCTATTTCGCCAACTATTTTTTTAGATCTTATGTAATATAGGGCGAAATTATTGCCGTCTACCGGGCACAATTCAAAACGCGGTGTGTGCTACTGATTTTTTTTACCGTACTCAGCAATATTATATGCAATTGCTATGCTTAGACAGCAGAGTATTGGCGTATAATATTGCTACACCACCGAAGCAGTCTATTGGTTCAATAAATTTTTGTTATAGTAATAAAATGTGTATTACTTTTGCTGGTAAATGTAATTTACGCAGATTTTACCTTTGCGAATTGATTACGTGTGTGCGAATTTTATTTACACGAACACATAAACCTATGTTAACGCTTGTACTGACAAGCGGTATTTTGACATATGTCTTTAATATTTTTATAGTAGACTAGCTGTTCCGACAGACGTCGTCCTGTACAGGCGAGACAAAAAAACAAATCTAAACCATCCTCGAATCCACTTGAACACACACAAAAAAATTCATTCATATCGGTCCAGCCGTTTAGGAGGAGTTCACTGTCAACACACGTACAGAAGAATTATATACAGGGTGTATGTATGTATTCATTTATGGTCGTAGTATATAAGAAAGTTATACATGGTAATTTAAAAAAAAACACATGTCTCAGGTAGTAGTTAGGATAGATATTTTTCATATTTTTTTTTGATCGGCCATCAGTTCCATTATAAGTCATTTCCAGGTTATCCATTAATTACCGGACACCCTGTATATAAAGAGATATTGTAGTACCAGTTACTAGTTGCCGGCAAGGTATTGAGTTCGATTTGATTTGATGTGCGTATTAAATTGGTAATTACCGCTCGTTTTATAGGTGAGAGTACTCGCATATCTGAGAGTTCTCCATAATATCGACATATATGGAATTCCAGTTCGAAAATATAGATCGAAGTTGGGTACATTACATGTACCAACATGCACGAGGCCAATGTGGTACCCGAACATAATTAAATTTCCACATATACAACTTATAACACTTTAAGGCAATGGGACAAACACCTTATAGGTATTTTAAGTTTACCAGCAATTTGGCTCACAAATTACTGTAATATTCTTGTTAACACCTCTAGTTGAGCTAAAATCCTTGATACGATTATGTTAGCGTCGGTTCTGCAAAGAATGGTATTCGAATCCCACGACCTCTCAATCGCAAGGCTGATACCTTATCCATTGGACTAACCTGCCATTAACTTCAACTATAACGTTATACGTTGTTTTAATAAACTACCTATTAATAATAATTAATTAACGATTTTTAAATTTAAAAGCGACGTTGAAATACAACTTATTCGGAAGGGTTATTATTCAGTCAACGACTACTTAAATGACAAAAACTCTTGGAGCTAGTTGCTTGTTGCATACAGGATTCAAAGATCTGTATTACTTATATAGTAATATAGTCAATTTAGTAATGTAGTGTAGTACCTCGTGATTATTTGTGATGTTAACAAGTAACTTGTTCCTTAATTTCATTATTATTGAAGAATATAAATCCACAACTGCATTTAGTCACGGACTGCCTTTGCATTGTCACAAAGTGTAAGTGTATGCGCCATCATGCCATCCTACTGTCTATTTTATATTTATACTAAAAAGAACAGGAAGAACAGAAGAGAGAAAATGTTGGGCCACTTGATACGTTATGACACTTTTATAAAAACATCTTGGAAGGAAAAATAGAAGCCAGAAGGGGAAAAGGAAGGCCAAGGAGGACGTTCATAGATCAAGTGAAAGAAAACGTAAAAGTTAAGTCGTATCAAGAAGTCAAAGCGCTGGCTGAAGATAGGGAAGATACTACACAGAAAAGAGCTTGGCTCTTAAATCAAATGGAAGAGACTACACAGAAAAGAGCTTGGCTCTTAAATTGAAAAAAAAAGATTAAAAAATTTAACTTAATAGGTAATATTATAGAGATGAAATATCTATAATATTATTAAGTGATTATTGTTATTATCTTTAGTTTTTTATAGTCAGTAGTATATGGTATAATGGCTGCAATACCTTGTTAATCTGAGTTGTAAAATACTGAAATTATATTTAATTGGCGATTTAAAAGAGTGGCCGTGAGTTTCTTGCAGGTTTCTTCTCATAGGCTCAATCCTTTGCCTGAACCTAGCAACTAACCTAAATGTAGCTTCATTAACTTAGTAAACTCACTAACCTATATATTTTGACGTTCATAAGTGTTACTTTGTGACCTAAATGAATAAATGATTATTGACTTTGACATTACTAAAATTGCTACAAAAGTAGTGTTTTAATCACTACATGTTATAATACGAAGTCCTCCGCCGCGTCTGTCTGTCTGTTCCCGATAAACTCAAAAACGATTGAACTGATTTTCATGCGGTTTTCACCAATAGACAAAGAGATTTATGAGGAAGGTTTAGGTGTATAATTTGTTAAGGTTTTATGCTACTCGTGCCAGGATGGGATGTTCATCTAAACATATAAATAAAATTGAAGTGTCTTTTAGTAATGTCAAAATAACAGCTTTTTATTAAATGCTTATTATGAAATAAAACAGCTACTAACATAATAATTTTGTAGGTAGTCAAAGATACCTGGAACTTGGGCCTGTGCTCATCTCTCGGGGCCTCACTGAGCGCGGTCTGGTGCTTCATGTAGAAGGTGTGCTGTTGCACGCAGGTCCACCAAACGTACTTGCCATCCTCGGGGCTGGCCAGCGTGAACGATGCGGACCCCGTCGGCTTCTGGCACTCGATGCTGAACGTGCGCTTGTGGTTTATCACGTTCGTGATGTCCATCCATCTGGAGACAGCAATATAATACAAGATTTGGTAAAGTTATAATTAAATACTTTTTATTTAAAATTGGATACATACCAAAAAGGATTGCCAGATCTTGTTGGTCAAACCGAAAAACTGAACAGGGCTGGTCTGTTCGGCTTTTCGATTCAGTTTAGCCGGACATTTGGGTAAAAAAGCTGGACACTCTTAATATTTTAGTTTTAGTGTAACTCAATATTCTTTTTATGGGAGGTCCTGAGTTATCGCTTAAGGTCAACGTAGTAGGGGAGGCGCCTATTTCTGTTACTTTTTAGAGATTGACTCTTATACAACAGCTTTGTCCGTCCGTCTGTCTGTTATACAACTTTCAACTCAAGAACAGTAAGAGGTAGACTCGTGGTTAACGCCATTCGACTCAGCATAGTCGATATACCAACGAAATGACAATGACCTTTGACCTCCGACCTCAAGGTCACGTGACCTATGCATATTAACTGAACCATTTTTTCGAATTTTAAGATTTACGGCAATTCATTGCCGTTTCTCACTTGTTTACAGTTTGATGCCACACTAAAAGCCGTTCAGTGACTCGTTCTTAATGCCTGAATAAACAAAAACACAGAGACTATAATATCGTCTTTTTAACAGATTCGACTGCATAGGTAGCTAAAAGTGGTTAGTAGTCGCGTCGTCACTACCACACAAGATTCCCACACAAGACAAAAGTTATGTGATCCACAACGTACAAACAGTCGATGCGAGTCTCACTCTCTCGCGATTAATTCATAAAACTGTAACGAGGCTCTGTCAGTCTATTGTAGATACTTTTGAATAACTAATTTGGATCAATTACTTAGAAGGTTCTTTCTACTTAAGTTATAAATATTCAAACAACGGCCAAAAATAATCCCCTTCTTTGTGTCCGTTGTTTGAATATTTTTAAAGTCCACCGCGACACAGGCAACATTCGTAGTAGAGTAGCTATAAAAAAGCAGCTTAAACAGAAATAATCTTCTAAATAGTCGATCTTAATTAGTTATTCAAAAGTATCTTCAACGAACAGACAAGGCCTCGTCACAGTTTTATGAATCAATCGATGATAACATTGCGTGAGATGACTTTCCATTCAATTTAATCGATTAAACTGTTGTGAGGCGAGCGTTTCATTGATTCTGAGATCTACATGCATATTGATATTGGCTAAAAGGTAACATGAATCGAAAGTCACGTTCTACAATATAGTATTTTTAATCGCTGCCTCCGCGGCGCAGCTGTAGTTCATGCGACTGATTTGCACGTGGATTCGAATTCGATACCCGAGTGGTTCAAGTGTTATTGGCGTAATTAACCTCTGAGTTTTCTTAGAAGAGGTTAATGAAAACACTATGTGGGTCTCTGTGTCTGTCTGTTAGTGACCGGCATAACTCCGGAACTACTGAACCGATTGACTTGTAACTTGGTGTGCAGACACCTTGGGGTCATACCTCGGTCGAATTGGAATATGGGCCCTGTGGGTCAAAAGACCCCCGAGATATAGGGGTCACAAGGTCACATGTATTTTAAATGGCAAAATATTGACTTGTAACTTGATGTGCAGACACCTTAGGGTCATACCTTGGTCGACTTTGAACATGGGTCCTGTGGGTCAAAAGATCCCCGAGATATAGGGAGCATTTCTTTTCATTACTTTTACATTTAAGACGAAGAGGTTGAATCCTGGGTTTTTACACCCATCTTGTTTGTCAAGAAAATCTTAGAAGCAAAACACAGGTACTGTGACCGTAAGATAGCAAAGGGATCGTATTTTATTACGTGGGTCATAAAATCGTAACGTAATCGCGGTGTTCCCGCGCGCCTTCTAACGTCGAAAGGGGAGAGCGGTGAGGCTCTCCCCTGGGGACGAGAGGTGGTCGGGTCCGTTTGACCCGGCCCGCACCCACACGGAGGGGCCTGCTATGGATGAATCTTTTAAGAGCTCCCAACTGGTCCTTCCTCACTGGGTGAGAGAGGGAATACCCCAGGTTTTTTAGTGGGTATACCAGCACTTCATGCTGGGAGTCCCACACACCCCACCGGTGACGTTCCCTAGCCGGCGGACAGTGCATAAAGCATTTTTCGTGGGAAACGAAAAAAGAAAAAAAAACTGTTTAATACACATCTGCCACCCACTTCGAAGACCTTTCTTCGAGGCGTCAGCAATGTTATTATTTTGGATACATCAATTTATTTGAAGGAACTTACACCTGAATATTAACGTTTCAGTAATTAATAATAATATTACTCATGTTGAAAACGTATGCTTGTCACATTATACTTGCTATGATTTGATAACATTCAAAAGACACTAATTACAACGACATGATCTCTTTAATCTGTTGGACTAATAGATTCTCTAAGAACAAATACAATTAACCTAACCATTAATCAGTTTCCAGAACTATTTCGGCGAGTAATTAAAACCATATTTATATATTCTTCAATTTCCTTGACATGTTTGGGACTCGGCCAAATAGATTTGTGCCGACAGATCGCACGTAACTGCAATACTTCATATTTTACTATTATAGCTCTGGACGTAGAAACATGAATATCTTGTATAGAGATCATTGTCATGGCATGTTATATTTTACCTTTATCTATATACTAATACGTGAAGTAAGTAAATAAGGTAAGTTAAAACGTATCTCTTGTTGACCGTATTGCGTGCATATGTGAGATTTGTATAATAAATCATAGGTACTTTTAAAGGTATATAGAGCAGTGCAGTGCTAAAATATAATACTTACGGTTTTGACCACTGGGCGAGATAAGAGTTCTATGTGAAGCTGTGCTAGTCTTGGGTTTTGTATATTGATAAGTGACATACAAGCATATGGCAAGCCTGATCTTGAACAAATTGATATAGAACAATAGGGCCCGCTGTTAACAGTGCAGCACCTCATTACTGTTAACGAAATTCATACTCCCAGCATTATTCAGATACGATGTTCTAAAAGATGGAGGATGCTTGCTCATTCGGGCTGTTCTGACATTGAGGGGATAATCTGCTCTGCACCTTTCTTTATCTTTGGGTAACAAATAAGCATACGTCCCGTAGGATAATAAGCGGTTACCCCAACTAACGTTGGCTAGCTACACCAGGAGTATCAGTCACCCATCGCCGATTTCAAATAATAGGAATAATGTAGTATTTAACACCATCACTGCTTTACAGAAAACCGGTTTTCGGTATTGTCAACAAATAATTGACAGCGGCGAACTCTTCCACTTAAAACCATTTCAAAAGCGTGGACGTATTTCTAAAATGTATCATCTCTGAGAGTAGCCCTGTTTGTAAAAATTAAACATAGATCATGGACAGGATGAGATGTAGCGTCATATGGTTATAGATATTACCTGTAGAAATGCGGTGTTTCACTTGTATCAGTGAGAACCCTGATGCCGGTGAGCGAGATGGCGATGGTAACTTCGCTTTGGTTGAGCTGGTCTTTCGCACTGAACATCTCCTGACCATAGCCGCGGAGCTGCTGGCACGTTGTGATGAAACCTTCCTCAGCTTGAGCCTGGAGACAATCATTATATTGGTGAGGATATGTTAACCCATTCACAGTCCCGTGATAGACACAACAGAAAATCTATTTGTTATCTATACTAATATTATAAAGCTGAAAAGTTTGTTTGTTTGGTTGAACGCGCTAATCTCAGGAAATACTGGTTAGAATTGAAAATTCTTTTAGTATTGGATAGCCCATTTATATCGCGGTAAGTTATCGACTATATATATATATATACTACAAATATATTTTTCGCATTCTTACATTCTTAGGGCCTTTTCTTTATAACACGATAAATAAACAAACAGCTATGTTATATGACCTAAGTTATATAAGATCTAAGCGGATAGTCTGTCAGTACTTACAAACTTTAAATTATGAGGATACTGAAGATTTGTTGATTGTTGTTAAATAAATAATAACAAGTTCCATGATAATAATTATAACCTTGGCCTATTTTTGTATATATTTATATAATAAGTATGGTTAATTGTATATAATTTAGTTCCTAATAGTATATTGTAAGTGCCCTTACCGCCTGTGGCATAGGTTTACCCTAGTACAGGCACCCATTTTATATTACCTATATTAATTACTTTATACAATCCGTATTCATGGTTTACCACTGTAATCAATAAATAAATTATTAAAAAAAAATATTAAAACAATATATAACATCACGTTATGACCAGTGATCGGAGTAGGTAGATTGATTTTTGGTACTTGTATCATAAATGCAATCCATAAATTGTTGCACTTAAATTTAAATATTTTCATAGGGGTCATGGTAATTTGCATTAAGGGTAGAATAAATGACGGGGCCCCATAGAGGGCCAATGCCTGCTGGGGTCGTGAGACTGTTCTAAGGATGCACCACGACTCTGTAACGTAAAGGGCATACGAAGGAACAGGTTGATTTTAGTCAGATTTTAGGACCAAAAAAAAGGGGTAGAATAAAGAAAAAAGATAAAAATCAAGATTGTTTATTGTTAAATATGTACATTTTACATTTATTCACATTTTTAATCTTCATCGATTACAATGTCAGCATCCTGGTAATCCTGATCTTTACAATTAAAATATATAACTATGAGTTTCTCTATATTTTCTATTTTCAACCTATTTCTTTTAACATCTAAAGTCCATTTATAAATGGAAAAAGACCGTTCTACATCTGACGATGTCAAAGGAGCAAATTTTAAAAAAGGTATTAAATTATGTGCTTCATTTTTTTCAATGGCCTCACTATATTCTCTAAGTGTGTCTAAATCTGGGTTTCGTTCCATAACACGTTCTATTTTATTTTTTATATTTTCTGAATTGCACTGATTTATAGCATCTCTGACGTTGTCAAATGCTAAAAGTGAATCTGTCAACGATAAATTATGCTTTTGCAATTCTTTTAAAGACAAATGAATGATAAAATAATTGTCTTTAATGTAATTTAAATCTTCTTTTAAATTTTCTTTTTCTATAATATTTTTTGCCTCTCGAATAGATACCGCATCAGAGCTGCTTAAACAAGATAATACTTCTTTTATTTTTTCAAAGTTTTGAGCGTAATAAAATGCTGCCTCTAACCAAGTGCCCCATCTTGTAACAACTGGTTGGGGAGGTAGCGGCAAATCTGGATATTTTTCTTTTAAAATTTTGACTCTACTTGGGGCTTTCAAAAATACCTTTTTAACATTTGCTATTAAAATGTTAACATCGTGATATTCTAACCTAATTTGCTCAGATACGCGATGAAGAGAGTGCGCCAAACATGTTACGTGCTTCATTTCAGGTAAGTATTGTTTTAAATTTCGTCCTGCAGACAGCATATATGCAACGCTATCAGTGCAGAGGACAAGAATGTTACCTACCTTCGATTCAAAAGAATCTTCCCAAAAGTTTTCCAAACATTCTAACACAAATTGCGTGATTGTTTGTCCATTAACTACAGTTAGCATTTTACATGCTACCAAATAAGGTCTAGTCAAATTGCTAGGATGTAATGGTTTTATTAAAAAATGGACTATATAGCGACCTAAAAAGTCTGTCGTTTCATCTAATGATATCCATAGTTTCTCATTTTTATAATTTTGCCGAATCGAATTGATTTTATTCTTAAAAAACTTGTCCAAGTAAACTTTCCGTAACTGTGATTCATCTGGCAGAGTACGATTAGTACACGTACAACAACAGGTACTACACATATATCTTTTAAAGAAATCTTGAAAAGTAGTATTTTTCATCTGAGACCACGGAATATTGCACAAAATGAGAAATTTTATAAGATCGAAATAAAATTCCTCTTCGGGCCGCTTAAACTTTCCCTGGTGTACTGCTCCTTCGATATGTCTTTTAACGTTTCCTTTATTTATGGTTTTCAAATGGCTTTCACATTTTGAACAGTATATTGTACCACTAGCGTGATCGTAAAGTAGTTCGGGATGACCGGATATCCATTTTTCTACAGTTTCAGCCTTGACGTTTGCCATATCTGAACTTTGTTTTAGAGATGGAACCTCGTATATATCACCTAAAACAAAGACATGAAAAAATTACATTTTAAGTTTATTTAGCTTACTCCGTTTGTTTTATTTTTCGTGGATCAAATTTAGTAATTGAAATTTCACCCTCTTCCTGTCAATCCAAAATGGCTGCCGCTACAAGATGGCGGACAATTTTTTTTTTTTTACAATTCCATCAATATATATATATATCAAATGAAAGGGCTTGTTACGTAGAATATTTTGTAGAGAAGTAGATAAGGCCTATAGTAATTTATTTTACCAATACATTGCAAGAGGACACAGGGCATTCAAATTATATACGGATTTCAGTAAAATGTCGGTTAATAGTGGAGTTAGCTGAATTGCGACTACATTACTAGAATATCATAATTTTGTTTCGCACTAAGCTCACTGGTTCATACTCTATTAAAGATTTAACAATATTAAGACTCATGGTATGTTCAGCAGGTTAAGCGAACAAACACAATACTAAAAATATTCTTATAGTACATCCAAACATGCTTTATACTCCTTGTAACTAGTAAAATATTACTTACCAAAGCTTGGTTTAAATATGTAGATCCAATTCAATAGTGAAAAATCTGAGTCCGTATATTCGAGCCAAATCGTGGTTTAGAGCAGATTCCAGAAGTCAGTATGTACACAAGCCAGGGTCAAGTAACGTTTTCACAACACAGTAACAAACAAAGATGCGCACTCTACGAACCGAAGTAAACGAGTGAGCTACCTGGCATGTCGTCGGCGGGCGTACGCATTGTTCTGATAACCGGTTATTGTACCACCCATGATCCTTTGTTCTGATTGGTCGTTGGGTTTTGTCAAATCGTGACTGTGTGCCGTTAAAAAGAATATGAAGAATAATAAAGAATAATATTGCTCATTTTATTACAACTCCTACCTTTTTTTGAGGATGGCAAATCATCAAATGACTCCTTCCACTCTGGCAGAATAAAATTCCTACATAAGTTCCGGTTTTTTTTTAATAATCCACCAATTCCGGAGGAATGTCCATATTAATATATACGTTTCGGATCAATGACCCCATTTCAATCTACCTACTCCGATCACTGGTTATGACCTATAGGAGCGGCGCATCAATGAAAAATGTTGCAAAACGGGGAAAATTCTCTTACATGAAGCAGATGAAGTTGCGCGGATCAGCTAGTGTATCATATATGATTCATCGGACAGGCAACCTGATAAGATATAATAACAGTATATTTGATATTTATACTAACTGCTTCGTTGCTTATGATTGACCTGGTATGATTGCCAAATTACTGACTTTTACGTTTAAGAACTTCTCAACTGTAATATGTCTAAAGGTCGGGAATAGGGACCTATGTGGAAACTAAAACGTAGCCATCATAACGTATGAGTAATACACCATTTGCCCTACCTTTTCAGTTATGTTATCTTGTCTCTACGAACTGCTATTTATCTTGGATAATATTCATTCATGATCCCTGCACATTAAGTCGTCGGTCCCGGCTGCCATGAACGTTCATGGCAGTCGTTATTGGGAAGTCAGTGTCCTATAATATCCTGTCACTGGTCTAGCCTTAGGGTATCGTTAGCCTTCGGGTTGCGGCGGTCAGGTGGCAGCCGCTCCGTGTAAATACTGATATCCAGTCAAATCCGGTTAGACTAGAAAAGCCGACCCCAAGTGATTTGGGAATAATAAAGGCTAGGAAGAAGAAGATCCCTGCACATCTGGCATTTCCTTAGAGAAAATCGCAGACATACAATGTTACGATTTATTTCTGTGGCGGGTTCCTTTGCTCTTTGAGAAGCCATAAGGCGCTGTGTATTTTAACAGAAGGGACCAATACGATCATTGATCCTTGCACTGGCAGCACAACTATTCTCAACAACGCGCAAGTGAAACCGAGCGAGATTACCATCCAAGTAGTAAAAAGGATGACTCTAGGGTTAACTCAAACATAGCACCCTTCTATTATTGACAAACCTTATTGGTCACGTAACATAGTACCTTTTTACGACAGCACCGACTATACGCATTATTTTTACCACTAGTTAAAACATACAATCGAAGTATGAACCATGTCAAATTAAACACGACAGTTATGATAGCCGAAGTTGATTCAACAACGAACGTATTACCGCTCGTATTCCAGTATTTCATGTCTCTGTTTAGTCGCGGTTCGTAAACATTCGAATGTGTCACACTGCATCGGAACCTGAACTGAATCGAAATAAATACAAGGTTATAGTAACCAGCATAACATACTGGAGTATATTTTGTTTACCTCTCCAATAAATATTAAAAAGCATCCGAGAAAGTCATCCTCCTAAATGTGACATTTAGAAATATGAGTTTATTAGAGATTTAATTTAATTTATTTATATTATTATTATTATCGCTGTGTCTGCTATCTAATAGTCACATCGCTGGCTAAATAAATACATATATATTCTCACGCCAGTATCCCCGAAGGGGTAAGCAGTAGTGTATTATACCCGCATTTAGCTAACTATAGTTTTAGTATCCAATGACAGGGGGCGAGCCCATTGCCAACTTTCAATTATAGTTCCAGACTCCGTGCTGCATTGAACATTTCTTAACAGGACTATTCTATAACGCTTTACCTGATCCGATAATCGACCCCGGAATCTCTACCGCTGTGCCACCGAAGACTACCTCCATGTGCCACCACATTAACCCACTAGGCTTAATGCACATTTTTACCATTTGTTACCATTTTTCATAACCACCACTCTCTCTCAGAAATAGCATATAGCAATAGCATGACTGAAGAGATAGACAGACAACACGAACAAATAGCACGGGATCCCATATCGAAATAAAAAAATAAATGTGTTAATAAAAGATAATAATATGGTCTATGTGTATGCCAGGGTGACTACATTTAAGTAGTTTAACATACGCATGATTCATTAGCAAACTTTAACATTTATAATATTATAAGTAGGTTTCCAGAAAACAGGTCAACCAAGTTTACGGTTCAGTGCTACGAAGAAAAACACAGTATCTCCATTTGCTTCTGTTTGAAATCAGTGTTTGCTGCAGAGTAAGGTGCGACGCGAGCATTGTTTGCACTGCACTCAATTTAGATCACTATCAATGTAATGAGACATGACTGTATTTTAAAAAGACATTACTTCAAGTGCTCGCTGTCTTATCAAATACACATTTGATTACATAGCAGATAACGGCGCTCGTATAAAACCCATTTCGCTTATATTTTTCTAGCGCTTTCTAGGAATTCGAGAAATAAATTAATCGGGTTTTGCCACTGCAGAATACCTGTGTTGGCAATAAAATGACGTCATAGTTTGAAGTATGGTGAACCATTGTTTCTAAGATATGTGACGTAGGGCTTAAGCGGATAATAGAACAAGATTGCATAATCTCAACTGTGCAATATCAACTCTATTTGTAAATAAAGTATTGTCTAGTTTTTTAGTTTGAGCGAAATGCCAGGATTAAGTGAATTCGAGTAGCTCAACTAAACCTATAAATCAAAAACTGTAAAAGTAACACATAGAAACGTCGAAGTTTGTGTGGTTACTGAATTTAATTTGACCTATAAGTTTTTGTTTTTTTTTTTACGTCAAAATGACCACACTCCGCCTGATGGTAAGCGTCGTGTGTTCTATGAGCAGTGACCTTCACATCGTCCTCATAGCAGCCTAGGCGATGTTGAGGTCTCTATTTTGACGGCCTGAGAAGGTGCATTTTTACGCCCCGCTTAAAGGACCCAGGATTGAAGGAAGAAGGAAACACCCTGCCTTGGCAGAGAATTCCATGCCTTGATCGTTCGGCAGAGGTATGATGACCCAAACTTGTTGGTGCGTACCAACTCTAGTATTGAGACATAATGATAAAACCATGCATAAAATGCATGCCTGCTTACTAGGTGAGCTTCATCCAACCTTCAAAAGACCGTAGCTGGACGATCGTGTGTCGTAGTGTAGTGAGTTCCTGCGTTTTGCAAATCCTTTTAAGAAGACTCTATAGTCTATATTACCTACAAATGACCGGTATGGGATCGTTTGCAATTCGATGTACTCTGCCTGATGTAACCATCACGCAGAAAGCAGTGTTGTAGTGCACAAGCATAGCTCTACCCACCACGTTCTCATTACCACAGAAGTTGTGCCAAGTCTTTTTCATAGGATCGTCGATAGTTTAGCAAAGTAATAAAAATCTTTTGTATAAAAATACATTTCACTTCTATCCTAGCCTCACTCCTTTATGTGTGGTCTAACGTGTAACGGTCGCTAGAAGATTTACTACTTGCCACGATATTTCAGTCGATAGAACATGTAGTTTCACATTAGCTAATTGGTGCGTTAAATATAAGTTCAATAAAACATTTTCTACGTTCGTTGGTATCGCGGTTAAGAATCTAGCGTTATCTGGTTCAAGCTGTTCTGAAAACGGCATTTTCAACCAGCAGCAAGGTGAACCGCACAGATGGAAGAGTGTAGCGAGTTCGATGATTAATCACACACGAAAAAAAATGTGTGTGTACTACAAATTGTTGTACCGGATCTAGATGTTCTTTGTGTCCGTTCTTTAAATGTTTGTGAAGTTCCCACAGGGTTTATTCTTTGTACGGCAGATATTTACTAAGAGAAAAAAGAAGCGGATTTTTTATAAATAGTTAAATAGTCAGATAATAAATACAGATAAGCTGGTTACAAAAAAAGTTTATAGCCCGTCTAGTGAAATAACAGTTACAATATTACCTGTGTTATTCCTTATTTGCTGGACCTAAGTAAGGAACAGGAGCCCTTAGAACTATCTCTTAAAGTAGCATATGTCATACGGCGTGATTAAAATGTATTGCTTTGTCTTCTTCACGCACATGCACCGACAATGTAAGACATTGACGTTGCATGTGCATGCATAGATGATGGTAAGGACCATGATCACTAGTTTACCCGACAAGAGCATAGCGTAAATTTAGAAAGCCTTATTCTTCTTAGCGCAAAAACACAACACAAGTTTAGGAATCTGGCTTTGATTTTATGGTCTTTCCTCATCCTGCTTCAGGTTTAAATGGTGTACAGCCACAACTTCGCTCTCGTATTATATGATTAGAAGCGGCGACAGTCCTATGTATAACTTGTATAAGGTACTGGAATAGTGATCTAAATCTATATGCAATACCGACGTGATCCCTAGTTGTGTTAAGAAACACAATCATTTAGGCTTAGCTGAAGAGATTAATAGAATTCTAGTCGTTTGTAAACTAAATTGCTAGTAATAATTATAAATAAAAAGTAAAAAGCAGAACTTGTGCTACTCAGGGATAGAATACTGTAACTTTCTATACTTAAGCTTTTTAAGATCAGTTCAGTAATTCCAGATATGATCTTACGGCTTACCTTGACATACAAACAAATGTTGACTCTTTTAAATATTATAATTGCAACAAATGATTATAATGGCGACTCAGCAAGTTCTCGAATCGATTGGCCATTTCTCTCCACAAAGCTATTTCTGGTTATTGTTTATCGATTTTGACCTTGTTGTGTTCACGAATGAATTCTCAATGAATGAACAAGATTCAAATGTAAGGTCAAGGTCAAATCTAACCTATATTGCGTCACTGCCGGTCTAGAAGCGCCAGCTTATGATTATTGGTGATTAGACCCGGTTTTAATTTGCACATAATCTTGTTTCTGGAATTTTGTAGTAGGACATTCTAAATAGTAGCCCGAGAAAGTGTCCTGTAGGCAGTTTAAATCCTATCACGTGGGACTGAACATAGCTAGCAAGACTTAAGCCCTTTGAGAATATACAGTTGTGATGCAATATTATAGTTTCAACAGCGATAAGCGAAAGGAGGCAATATTCGACTGCAAAGTTTCTACCAAGAGTAAACCCAGAACTATTCGAGATCAACAGCAAACGTAAGAGTATTTACGGCGAGTCTTATATATTGACCATACCCTACAGAAGGTCACCACCACACTATATTATGATGTGATTGTGCTGTGAGTAGGAAATATATACAGATTCAATAAAGATGTGCTGTTAGCAGTAGAGACCAGGGTACCTTTTTGTGCTGGCAGTACAGCCATTTCTTTTTTAAAGAATAGTTAATGCATGGATGTTTTTGTAGCAAGCGCCAATAGGCTAGAAGCTTACTGTCATGCGGCATGTATTCTTGTTTGCTTACCTATTGTTTGTTTGCTTGCTAGATAGCAAGAACATTGCTTCAGAACATTGTAAGCGGGAATGACGTAGTGGTGTGAGTGGTTGCCTTGCCACTTAATCTACGCCGAGTGTCGTGGGTTCAAATCTCATACGGGGAAAAATGTCTGGTCTACAATTAATTGTTCGGAGACTGGGTGTTCTTTCTATCCGTTGATTTAAAGTGATTAAACAAAGGATTTATCCGCAGTACGACGTCTTTTTTATAATATTACAGGATATTATTTTACTTTAACGACAAAACAAACAAGGGCCGCATGACTCCTTCATGTTTATTCATTTCACGTTTATTCATTTAAATACGTATTTGGACACACTGTTTTGCCACTAATAGGAAGGCAAGTGTAACACAACCAAATTTTACTAATACGCCTATGCTTTGCACCCACATTTTGCCACGTAGGTATATTTTAAATCTGTAATAGGAGAAAAACGTATAGTCTTCTACCAGAATTATTTCTAGATCCTTTGATATAATGATATCAGCCCTGTATTAAACTGCCCACCGCTGGGCACGGTTGAGAAGGGTTAGGCCATAGTCCACCACGCTGGCCCAGTGCGGGTAGGCAGAAACATAGGCGAGAACATTATGGCGAACTCTCAGACATGCAGCTTTCCTCACGATGTTTTCCTTCAGCGTTAAAGCAAGCAATCATTTACTATTTAATACGCACATAACTTCGAAAAGCCAGAGATGCCTGCCTAGGGATCGAACTCGAGAACTCTGCGTAGCAGTCTAATGGTCTCCTTCGCTATAGAGAATTCGTAAACAGAAAAACACAACGATTTGTCTGACCCGGGATCACATGAATCGAATCAAACTAGCTAATTAAAGAGCCAGTAGTATCCATTCCCCGTCCAAAATTAAAGGTTATCAATGGTATTTTAGCTACCTAAAAATATTGACACATCTCAAATCAATTGAGCAGCTAACAGTAAAATTCCATTGCGAGTGAATGAGCTAACCGTCCGATTATATTAGCTTACGTACTGTTATACATAATGTATTCATTATAACACTGGCATTGTTGTACACGACTGTTGTACAAATTGTTCTAATATACAATTATACAATATGACATTGTGGTTTATTTGTACGGACGTAATTTTGAATACTAGCGTTATGATTTAAAATTTTAACATACTTAGTCATTGGGGCATAGGTGGAGCTGTATATTATTCGCTAGCTAGTTAGTAAGGGAAAAGTCTTTTGTCGTCTATCGAGCACAGTTTCGGACTCCCTGCTGTTACCGAAAAAATATTAATAAAACTTCAATAACACTGCCTGATCCGTGAATCGAAGCCGAAACATAGGTAGTCACAGTTTAACTTTTAAACATATTGCTTGTATATCTCTTTACAGATATACAACGGTCTAATAACATTATTTAGTCTAGTTAAGTTTCTAGATCCCA
Organism: Catocala nupta; assembly: GCA_963675205.1. Taxonomy (NCBI): domain Eukaryota; kingdom Metazoa; phylum Arthropoda; class Insecta; order Lepidoptera; family Erebidae; genus Catocala; species Catocala nupta. The sequence goes on from OY776093.1 coordinate 29,319,162, forward strand.
CGTCATAGGGGATGACCCTAACGGGCACATATCCAGACTTTAACTGTTATGACATAACGGATAATTTCCTCCCGCAGGAAAAGTCAATAACACTATCAGATCAGGGAATACAAATTGGTACTCTGTGTTACCACTAATCACTTTTTTTTTATGGTATAGGTTGGCAAACGAGCAGGCGGATCGCCTGATGGTAAGCGATTACCGCCACCCATGGACACTCGCAACCCCAAAGGAAGTTGGGGTCTACCTCTGCTGCAACTTATGATCTACAGTATTTCTTTTAAATACAGCTCCCGCTCTATTAATATTGCCTGTGTCGCGGGTGACTTTACAAACATTCAAACAACGGACACAAAGAACGCCCAAACTTGGAACAACCATTTGTGGATCATACAAATTTATTTCCCGAGTGGGTATCGAACCCACAACATTTAAACCACTGCATCCGTGCATTATATATTAATTAAAGAGGTAAAGAGGCATACCAAAGCTGTGTTTTATTATAATTAAATTCCCATCAGAATACAAAGCTGTTTACAACTCGTTGTAGTGGCGTTTTCATCTGATTAATCTGGTTTGCTAAACAGAATGTAATTGGATGTATCGCTGTGGGAACTATGTCGTATAGGACTCTTTGTAGTATTCGTAGTAGCTGTTTGAATGTGCTAACTGTGTTTGTGAGGTGCTTCACGTAAATATAACTTGTAGATAGTTATCTTACGTTTGTTATACATTAAATTCGAGGTATACGGATTTTATTGCAATGTCTGCTCTCATGGCGTAGTGGTTTAATTGCCACTGCACCGTGTGTTGTGGGTTCGATCATGAGAGGACGGGAGACAGGACGGAGCAGGCCTAAATTTGAGAGATCCACAAATTGCTGTTTCATGTCTGATTGTTCTTTCTATGACGCGAGGTAAGATCCTGTGTCAAATCTACACAGTTTAAGCCCGACAGTCGCCCTTTTAAAATAGAAAGACCTACATTAAATTATTATAAACTAATTATGATTAATAATTATTGATATCTACTCTTTCTTCGAAATTTCGATTGCACGGCGTAACTCGGAGAAATCGAGTAAAAAGTTAAAAAATACACATAATTAATTTAATAATGACATAAAAAGACTGAATAAAATTATCCGCAATAAAATCAATATAAAGTAATTTAATTTCACTTAGTTATGTAATTGATATAATAGTTATTAAAAAATGTAATAGGTATTATTACATAATATTGTCTTCTGTATACGCGAATTTTATTGATTGAAATTAAACTACTATATACGGATCAATAGAAAATCAATAGTAGTAGTAGTAGTGTAATATTTTCAAAATTTTATAATACAGTGCTAAATAAACAACGCGATAAAATCCGTATATAGTAGTTTAATTTCAAAGGTATTACAGTAAGTAGTAAAAGTATTAAGTATTACACTAGCAATAATATATTTGTCGTAAAATATATATTGAAACGATGGACACAAAGAACACCACAATTCGACAAAACTAATGTCCTCCAGTCCGAATTTTGGCCACGGCGGCCAGTCTTAACGGAGACTGGCCATCTGCGCAGGAGATGTTATAGTGCACAAGTGTGTGCGCAAACACAAGTGCATGTTCTGATCCCTAACTCTCACGATCCGATGGGACGGTAATCCGACACGACCGGAGAGAGATCGGGCGCAGGACCAACGGCTTTACGTGCTTTCCGAGGCACGGGGGTGTCTAACACCGCCAATTTCCTAACTCCGGGCTGCTATTGAGATTTCTTAACAGAAAACCCAATAACTTTTTGTTGGCGCGACCCGGGATTCGAAACCGAAACCTCATGCACAGCAGTCGCATTCACTACTGCTGCGCCACGGAGGCAAGAATGAAAAAACTATATAACTCAGCGCACCATTCCAACAGCTAATCTTTGCCACCGTTTGTGATAGCTTGAAAGTATAACTTAGATGGTATTAAGATAACACTTTTACATTTTATCTATTAGATAACATTCTTGTCGTGGGAAACTTCTGTCTGAAATCGTACTGTTGCTTAAAATTAATTAAGTAAAACGTATTAGCATTATTAATCTTTGAGTGGATTAATATAAGTCTGATATAAGATTAGTATTAGCCTGAAACTATGTCAGATATGGAGATCATGGTATAAGACTACTTTCTATCTATCTTTGTTTAGAACCCAAAATCAAGTGGATATTTTGGGTTTTGATCTCTACAAGGGTAGATAACCATACCCGATTAGAAGGCTAAATGGAAAGCTGTTATTTAAAAATTACAGCATGCAACTAGGGTGGTAAACAAGGCTATGGTCTACTTAATGATAAGCAATTACCGTATTTTATATTGACATTACTTTATTTTGAAAGCATCTACTACTATTACGGAAGCACTGCACTATTCATAGTAGGGCTCAACGAGCGGAACAATGATAATGCTATACGTAAGCAGCGTAGTTTTCGTTTGCGCGAGCAGTGACAATCGAATGACGCCTGCAATACAGTACTGCCAGTGGTACTGCTGCGCGATGGTGTGTCGCTTTTTTACATAGTTATATTAATTATTATTATATTTGGCTAACTGGCGCATTATTGACCCTTTGAACAGGGTGGCAATAGTTCAGTTCAGACTAGGAGCGATGATTACTAGCCTCAACAAACATTCGCCGCAGTACCTCTTCAATTCGTCCATCTGCCTATGGAAACCGGAGTCCAGCCACAATGCTTTTATCATTGTCATGGTTCCCAGGATGGAGATTTCCTAGCTGCAGTGTTCCAGACTGACCAAATCCCTATCTTCAGGACCCGAGTAGATAGGGTTTCGGGGGGAAAACTACGGGTCTCCCCCTTTGGACCAGGGTACTGCGGGATCAGGAAGCCCACTGCGCCTCGAAAGGCGTGTTCTATCAAACGCGCTGATTAGAGTGCGCGGTGCCTGACATTGGTGTTGGACTCGCTGGGGTATGTGGTTAGCCGCTGAGGACAACATGTTTGTTGCTCGGTAAGCACATGGCGTTCGAGCGTCGGACTCAGGCGCGGCTAGTGCGAACCAGTCGGTCGCGCGAGGCACGGAGTTGTCTTTAGCGAAGTGGCAGTGTGGTTTCACTGCCGCAACGCATCTCGGGCGCTTGTTTGCTCAGCAAGTAAGAGTCATAGCTGGAGTGACTCGGGCCACACCTGGCTTGTAGGCCTATTTGGGTAGGCGTACGGATGTACGTCGGGAAGTGAGCGTGCCTTACACAGCTCCGGTACCATATTGGAGATATGGGAGGCGGCTTCTCCGTCGGCTTCAGCGAGGTTTTCGTTAGCAACTCCCAGAGTTGCGGGTGGTGACCGGCTTTATTGCTCCGGTACCTATGTAGAGAATAGGTAGTGCCACTTGGGCACGAGGTAGCTCGCTTACGAGAACCGGATCTCTAAGGTTAGGGTGGAGAAGTCGAGATTTGGGGACAAGACCTGTCTATAACTGGTCCCGGAAGGAGCTCTCGGGCACTGGAAGGTACAGCGGCTCCACCTAATATAACCTTAATGGTTGGTGTAGGGGAACGCTATATCATAAACTGGACTAGTTGTAGAGAGAGGGGATGACCAAAGTCACTGGTCTAGTCTATTCTGTCTAGCCTGAATGTATTTTGTTATTATAATAATTAATTGATTCACGATTAATAGACATAATAGAAACTAATTTCTCACACTTGTATGAAGTGAGAAACTAAACATCAAACAATATAGTTTTCATTTGTTATCAGATGAAAATTTACATATATAGCTATGATTTGACCTACTCCCATGTTATAAAATAGTATAAGCTGAAATTTCTTCTCAGTGTTGTGATTCTTAACAATATATTTAGTAAAAGTAGACTAATAGTTTTCACATATACATATAAATAGAAAATTGAAATTGGGATCAATATTATCACTCAAATGTGAAACATTATGCTGAATAGTTTAAATCCACACTCTCAATCATCAAATAGCCGGAAACTAGACACAAGCTGTAGGATCCAAATGTTATCCTTTGAAGTAGCAGCGGCACACCGGTGGACATAAACAACAGATTTATAATTATGACTGGCATTCTAAGAATTGACAGATAAAAAATCAATCAATCAAGTTAACCTGTGAATTGTTGAAATGCCAGACATAATTAAAACTTATTATGTCTGAATGCTAGCATATTATCACTGCCACTTAGCTGTTTATATATTAAGAATAATATTTAAATATGGCTTTACTTTATTGATACAAAACAATTTATTGTGAGATAGCTTCCTATTGAGTATCCCTAATGGATAACCATTAGGGATTCCCTTATAAATAGTGATAACACTATTTATAAGGGAAAGTAAATTTGGACTGTTCTAGCACAGACATTAAATAGATGCTATAGTGCTTGCAAAACAACCAATCTAGAGGTCCCAGGTACAATTTCTGATTCAGGTCTAGTTTTATTGGGTTTTTCTGTAAGGAAATACTCAGAAATAGTGCAGAATCTCAGGGCATCTCATGCTAGGTACACAGCAATAACCTTGCACTATAATATGTGGGATGTGCAATTTCCTTTGTTCAATGGGAGTTAGCAGAAATATAGTAGACATTAGCCACAGTTCAATAAATTTTATGTGTTCACAAAATGTTTAGACTAAGGTCATAACAGTATATTTGGAATATGAGTAAAACATTTATAAATAAGTTTGTAAGCTGACTGGACTGAGCTATATTTAGAGCATATGACGACTTACTTTTATCTGTCATAACATTGGCAAAATTGATCTTATGTGAATTATATTGACTTACTTCAGATCTGGACAGTAGGTTATCACAATGAAGAGGGACAAGAGTGTGATCGTGTGAAATGCTATTTATGAGGGCATAAGTTTGATTTCTAGATTTAACTAAGTTTTTAGTAGTACCACATAGTCTGGCAACGTGTCTAATGGGAAGCAAGTTAGTTGATGTCTTTGTGGGACCTACACATATCTAGTAAATTTTGGGTGTAACACACCTCTACCATCCTTTTATGAGATACCCAGATTTGATACTATGTTTAGTAAACTTAAATTATTCTAGCCCTTGAGGATGATGAACTCTGCTAATAGCTGGAAAGATTCTTACAAGGCTGACTGTTGAAACATAGAATAGAAAGAAAGAAGACATAAGTAGAACTTTTATCAAAGGGCTATAAGGACATATGAATAGAGCCTCAGAATATGGAACAATAAGGATTGCACAAAAACATGAAACTTGAAAAAGAAATATATAGAATACAAAACTTAAATAACTTACCTGTGACATGTTATGAAGAGCCATATGATGTTGTATCACAGCCTCAGTCAGCCACTCTAATCTGCCCGTCTCAGCCAGAGTACTGCCATCAATAATCTGACCACCATCTAACATTTGCTTAGGAAATGTCAACAGATTCTTCAAATATTCCACAGTATGCCTCTCCCGGTCATGGTTGCCATACTCAGCCTGCCTACTGTACGACGCAAGTACCACAGCTTGCTGACAATCACAGATGATCCTGCCTTCTATCAAGTCATTCTTTAGCTGAAGAAAGTAATGGTATCTCGTCACCTCATCTGTGATTAAACTAGTACCAGAAATAACATAGTACATGACCCGGAGGTATAACTGATGAGAAGACGCATACTTCTCCAGTTGGCGCTTCAACGGCCGCTCGAGTTGCACCCATCGCGGTTGCTGACTACGGTTGATATAACGAAGCCCGAAGAAGTCAGACTGGTTGATCGCCTGTCGCTGACACACATTATCCAGGCACTCCTGACCTGTACTGTCTACGGACAGCGTACAGTCCGCGACACCACCGTCTAACAGTTCCACACTTATCACAAACAAACTCTTCGACGCTACATTGTACTGCCGCGTTTTCTTCAACTTTAACTTAAACGGCATCTTCCTAACCTACCCGCCACCGATTCGCAATAACATCACATAGGAAATAAACGTTACGTTACGTTTATGGTGAAGGAATGTAGGAAACGATGCATCCGTTACGCGCGCCACATATTTATAACATTTCACAATGAATACGCGACGTAATACCGATCACTTGAACCAATTTATGTTACGGTGGCGATGACGTAGTTCTATCGGCGGAAAGTAATAAAACTTGTCGAGTAAACACATATGTATTATGAAAATAAGAAATTCACGTTCACAACATTGAAGCCATTGAGAAAGTGTCGAAGTCAGAAGTGACAAGCAGGTTGACATTTGGGTACTGGTGTGGTGTTGTTGTACTCGAAATTAAATAACTGCTATTTTTGGTAGAAATAGTGTAACTTCTATTGGCCGGTTATGCAGAGGGTCCCGGGTTCGAACCCACGTCACGCACCTCTGACTTACGGAAGTTATATGACTTTTCGAAATGATGTGCGTATTGATTGACAATTATCGCCTGCTCCGTGCCTCGGAGAGCACGTTAAGCCGTCGGTCCCGGCGAAGTCGACACAAAAGATCCTACTGAGTCGAAGTATCGCCGGTCTGTACTGACTGGCCCCCACACAAGATAAGATAAGATAGGACATAGCCATAAACATGGTAATATTTTATTTTAGTACATTTATTCAATACTTCCTCTATCGTGGCAGGCAGACATAACATGTCTGACAGCTCAAATCGTGAAAGTTGCAAGCAGACATAATATGTCTGATCTAGACGTATTTTTTTAAAGACTTTATAAATATTTGTTAATTTTGAACGCAGCAATAATTTAGATGAAACGGAATGCTAGGAAAGAAAGAACAGGATGATAACGTTTGACAGGTTGGCGTCTAAGCAATATCCCGCGCAATTCATAATTTAGTTTAGCCCATGCTATGGCAACTTAGAACATAAGGAGCATCGATTTTTTTGTTTTATAAATGCGCCATCTACCCGCCAGCTACCAGAACCAATATGACATTAAAAATAGAGTGTTGATGAAGTAAAAAATGCGGGTAAATAAAATATATCATAATTATTTTTATATCTTCAAATTGGATAGGTATGTCTAAAATAAATTTCAAGAATGTATCATTTGTATTTATTACGACTAAAAATACTCTTTAATACAGAACATAGAAACAAAAACGTGATTAAACGCAGATTTAAAAAAATAACATGGCGATGTGTATTTCTATAATGGCAACACTTACATTACAAATAGCTGCGTAGGAGTGTGTATTCCTTCTGTCGGTTAAATTTGTAATTTTCTTGTTTATTTCGTATGTGTACCTGCTATCCACGTTAAGTTGAACTGTGTTCCTCCGTATAGTTGTGTCGCGTTACAAACACTTTCAAACGTCCTCGTTGAGTTTGAGCTTGCTCCTCCGCGACGCCGTATTTACATACATCAAAAAGTTTTGTGAAGTTACTGTAAATCTAGAACATAGGCGCTCTTCTTTAAGAGTTTGGACCCTTAATTGCGTTTAGTGATCAGTGAACTTCAACTTCAGTCATGTCACAGAAATCTTGTTGCGTGCCTGGTTGCCAAGTGACTACGAAGGATGGTATGTATTTTCTTTTTAGATGTGCAATTCAGCAACTTATACTGTACAGCGGTTTCCTTGGTACATATATAGTGCCAATGTTAGTGGCAAACAAGCGTACAGCCCTCTAAAGGTAAACAGTATCGCCCGCGCATGGTTGACCCTTTAGTAAAGAACCTGATATTATTGTGCTTTGGGATAACCTGAACAGAGAATTCGTTTCATAACGCATGTTTCGAACTTAATTGATAATCCTCTTTTCGATGGCGAGAGGTGCACTGCCGAGCAGTCCAAGAAGTTAGCAATAGCACCTCTCGTCATATTAAAAATCTCTTCAGAATGCAGGTGTAGAGGGGCAAAATCTCCCCTAAGACTCTAATTAAAGTCACCTGTGAGCTCAGGTTCACCATCAATTCTAACAGTGTCCAATTAGGTTGATCTAAACTTGTTATAATATACAGAAACAGGATCATATTAATAAGAAACATGATTATCTCTTCTCTGATTATCTTTCTTCTGTTTAGTCTGTAATAGTTGGGAAAACCTACCTGCTTTTCATCAAATCAGAATGAACAAAAACAAATAGATTTTATGCAGATACTCATTGATCAAGTATATTTGATTGATGCAGATACTTATATAAAAAGAAACAAAAGTTGTGATGATTATGATAAAAATATATTTCTATGAATATGTAAGACATTTTGTAATTGACAAAAATTATTTTCAAGGTTTAAAAAAATTAAATAAAAATTGTTTTACTGTGTCTTATGTGATCTTGTACAGACAAGCAGATTGTAGAGATATATAACTTAATTGTTTAATAATAATTATGAATATTTTATCATTTTAATAATTTATTACAAGTATTTTATTCTTTTTCCACAGGTGTTATCTTCACCGATTTCCAAACCCAGAAACAAGTACTGTTAATTCAATATTTGGGTTTCAAATATTGGTAGTAACATAGCTGAGTTGGATGCTGATGTTGTCTTTCGCAATAGAAGAGTCTGTGACAAACATTTTGAAGACATGCACAAGTATCCAAAGAATAGATTAAACAGTATAGCAGTTCCACAACTGCATTTAATGTCAGGTAACTATATTTCAGGAATATATGGGTTAAAATATTGTCAGGAGTTAGCACCGCTAACACCATCTAGTAGCAAGTGGAGTATTTATAGTCATACATGGTAACAACAGCCAGCCAGCAGCATGTAGCAGTGAATATAAATAACTTTAGCCATCTAGAGCATTTCATGTTAAATTATTAGCCTACAACTTTGAGGAGACCTACAGACTGCAATACTGTAATGTTTGATATTATTATATGATTGTACATCAAACTTATAGTGTTGTACCTTTCTTTTAAAAGGCAACTTTGTACTAGGTCTAGGGTGAAGGACTCAGAACAACTGTCTGTACTAGTCCATAGTCCATGTCTATGCTGTAACAACTTGCATGGGATTCTGTTCCCAAATTTTATGTTTATGGTAAACAAGCCACTGATAAACATATTCCTAAATGCAAACATACCTATTATAGATATATTACATCAAAACACAGATCAAATAATTATCGTCATGACACCAAGATTCTGTGTTGATGGGTAAATCCACAACCTCCACTTAGCAAGCCCGCTGACCATAAGGTCAACCAGTTAATGTTTTAGTTTTTTCATGAATTTATAAATTTGATCTTCTATACCTGGAAAAGCAACTCACAAATAAAATCTATGTATATATGATATGTGTTTCTTTGCTTTACAGGATTAGGTGCTCTCGAAAAAGAAAGCACACAAACAGTGGACCTGCTTCTATTTTTGATGACCTCTTCGACAGCATCAATGGCAGCTGCAGTCAAATAAGACAAGGAAAATATACTGAAGTACCATCACCTCATGTTCGCCCCATCATAAATTATGGAATTATAGCATACCAGTATTAAAATCCATGAAATTTATAAATGCCAATAATCAAGGAGTAGTGCCATCTCTCTCCAGCTGGATAAAAACGATAGAAAATTTTAAACATATTGTTAAATATTTACAATCCAAAGGTGTTAACTCTCTATTGCTGCGACACATTAATCAAGACTTCAAAACTTTTTTGGAGCAATTCGAGCTCATGGATGTGCCAATACTGTGCCAACAGCGTCAGCTTTTGAAGGAGCATTAAAACATTACTTATTAATAATATTTCATCTTCACATTCAGTAGGCTCTAATTGCGAAAAGGATGACAGTGTTTGCTTCCAATCACTAAAATATTTTTTAGTGAACTATGGAGAAAATAACACTCCTACAGAATGTGAGGATGAAATAGAGAATAATCATTTACTTATGAATGTTTTGGATACGCGAGCTCTGCTTAATAGTAAGGCACCATCGGATCTTGAAAAGTGTGCAGCAATAGGTTATTGCAGTGGGTGGATAGCACACCTAGCTAAGAGAAATATATACAAAAGCTATGCAGTATGTAAGAACGACTTAGAGTCTGAAAAACTGCATAGCTTTCATCAATGTATAAAGTCAAAAGAATATGGTAGCAAAAAATGGTTGTGCTATCCTACTAGAGCGTTATTCTATTTCTTTGCCCAAGTCGAAAATCTAAGTAATGAAATACTAAAAAATTATCCAAATAAAAAAAACTTAGCCAGTTACATATAGCTAATATTATCGATAAATTTGGATATTACTTTTTTATCTTGCCAGGACCACAAAGAGATTGTAAGTAAATATTTAGTAAATAAAAGTACAATCTTTTTTATAAATAATTGGTGTAAAGAAATTAATAATATCCTCACTGGCAAATCACCTTTTTGGGATATGAAATGAAAGAAAAAGCTCATAGGCACTATTCCAAAAATAAAGGCAGGAAAAGGAGACAAATTTAATGGGTGCTATAATTCCATTCCATTATGTAATTAATTAAAGAAATGTAATTCATTAAAGAAACGTAATTCATTAAATTATTAAACAACATACAAAGTTAGTTGTTTTATTTGTACTATAACAGACATAACATAACCGTACAGATTATATAAATATAACTATAGATATGTATGTTACATGTCAGTGGTTTCTGGTAGCTAGAAACTAGATGGCGCTAGTTAATATAAATGTGAATGGAGAGAGTTGCCTGTCTATACCCGCATATTATATTGTAGTCTTTGGTTTAGCCGTTAGCGTGCTAATCCTACGAAGTGTGACCGCTAGTTTTGGTGTCTTTGTGTTATATTAAGTGATTTATTGTTAATAAATTGAAAGAAAAACATGAATAGGTAAGTAAACAATACTTTTAATCGATAAATTGCCTACTTGTGAATGTTATTGCAAGATTTTGTTAAATCTGCCTAAGGTCATCCCCAAAAAAATGTTGCACGTCATTTTACGTACTCTTGTTTTGCGATTAATTTACATTATTTACATAACATTGTTAGTGTTTTCATTAGCCGAACTAGTATCCTTAGTGATTTAAGTATTGAATCTGAATAAATCTGTATAAAATAAAAAAAATTAACCAAATAAATAAAATTAAGCTCGCTTTGTTGTCGTCGCTCAATCGAACATAATACGTCTGACGTGACATTTCGGCGTTTAGCGAGTCGGCCATTTTGTTTGGCTATAGTTCTAGGATGTAGAACGTCCTCAAGTGTGCTCACTGAATGCGGCATATTTATATTCTTTAGACGAAAATTTTTTTAGGTACATTTTAAAAGACTTAAAAAATGGCAAAATGTTATAATAATTTATTTTACTGTACGTACGTGTGTTTAGTTTTTGTGTGAGCTGAGCTATTTTAAAACATTCCTAAAATTCGTTATTGTAATACTTGTAAGATAAATTTCTTGTGGTGATTTTATATTCATTTTGAATTTTACTGCTTGGGTTAGCTTTAGAAACGGGCTGATCGAAACGGGGGTTGGTGCTGGTTGAAATATGTTGGAGGTGGGTTTACGAATCCGTCCCCCTCAAACACTCTCAACCCTTAATTTAATCGGCCCGTTTCTACAGCAATCCCTACTGCTTGCGCATGTGCTTAAACTATAAGAATAAGTTATATTTTCAATTTCCTAAAATAGTATATACTCGTTCATAAGTGTTACTTTGTGACCTATATGAATAAAACATAAGTAACATGCATAAAAACTATAAGAATAAATTATATTCTCAATTTCCTAAAATAGTATATACTCGTTCATAAGTGTTACTTTGTGATCTATATGAATAAAAAATACGTGAAATGCATAAGACTCTAAGAATAAATTATATTTTTAATTTCCTAAAACAGTACGTATATAGCACATACCTAGTAAGTCTTTATACCTACTCAAATGTCACATCCATCACATGGTCATGAGACGCTCCTTGGCGCTCCTTGGTACTTTTCGTTCTTATTTTTTGTAAGATTTTTTGAAATATTTTTGTATCGCTGTACCTTCTTTTTATTATTTATTTCATTTATAAATATAGTCTTGTTATAAAATTTCCAGTTGCATTGCTGGTTTTTTTTTACAATTAGCTCTTTTATTCAAAGAACAGTGCAAGCAATTTTTATACTGTTTTTAATGTTCTAAATTTTTTATTATAAAATTAAAACAAAACATGTTTACTAATTGAAACTATGTCCGTATTATGTACACAACACAAGCTTCAAATTAAAATAACAACTGTCTGGTATCGGAGTCGAGTGGCGTAATGTTTACGATAACAAAGGGACCCTTTTTTGTCGATGTCTGTAGCACTACGGTTCATGGTCAAGAATTCTAAAGTTAACTGTAAGAAAAAAATGTATGAATACATTGTATTTTCTTATACAGTATGTTCGGTTAAACGAGGGACATAATGAAATCAGCTGTAGTTTAGGAATACACGAATCTAATAAGAATATTCAAAAATATAAATACGGGTAAATAAAAAAGAAATAACTTACCAAACAATTGGACGAACGAAAAACGTTTGGACACTCTAGCGCTAGCGGCTAGCGTTAACTATCTATCACTTCAAAGGTCATTTTCTCTTTAAGCATGAATCGTTTTCCCTTCATACTTCGATCCTGGCTTAAGACAGGCAAAAGTACCTACGTATTACACAACTATTTTCAATTAACGTAAATGCAAATTTAGTATATTAACTTTACGATGTTAATAGGCTCTAAGCAATACATAAGTATTTCTGGCGTATTTAAAAAAAGAACCACACCTATTTACAACGATTAACTTGATTGATAATTTACTATTTACAAAATCTACACCAATTTTTAAAGTTGTTCAAAATGAGCACCTTCCCTTGCGATGCACAGTTCAGCCCGTTGCCGCATATTGTCTTTAACGCGATTGAGTACAAATGGATCAGTTCGGACACTATCAAATGCACTATTGATACGCGCTTTCAACTCCTCCCTGTTCGAGTATTCCGTTACGTACACTAATCTCTTCACTTCACCCCATAAGTAAAAATTTAACGGGGTGAGATCAGGAGAGCGAGCCGGCCACGGTACAGGCCCTCCGCGACCTATCCACTTATTACCAAAGTGAGCGTTTAGGAACTCACGTACTCGCACCTGATAATGCGCGGGCGCTCCATCATGTTAATAGTACAGGTTGCGGTGAGCGCTGAGGGGCACATCGTCCAGCATTTCGTCCACAACACTATTTAAAATGTTTAAATAACACAAGCTGTCTAGTCAATCCCTCGATAAAATAAGGGCCTAGCAAAAAAAAATTCAATATGCCTGCCTACACATTAACACTAAACATATATTGATAAGCGTCCTGTCGCGTCACATATGGTTTTTCAACGCTCCACCAATGTTCATTGTGAACATTAAATATTCCCATTTTTGTAAAAGTGGCTTCATCCGTAAACAAAATGTTGTTATTTAAATTTGATAAAAACCACTGGCGAAAATTAATTTGCCGCTGGTAATCATTAGCCCCCAGTTCTTGAACGGGACGAAAAGTGCCGTCGCCACGTCGGCGCCAGAACAAAGGTGCGGGGCGCGGTGTGCGCGCGGGGAGGGTGTTTTCGGCAGTCCGTGTCACGGTATTGTTATCACACGTATTTCAAGAAATATTTCGGATGTTTTAGGTATTGTGTATCGAAATTAATAAAACTGAACACAAAATAATACAAGAAGTGCGCTAGATGACGGTATGTGTACACAACGACGCAAAATAGTAAACTGAATTAATGATTGGAAATTACAAAAAGGATAAGGTGCTTTGTATCGATGTTTTATTAGCCTTAACTGGGTACACTATTGTTTTAAATATCTTTTTAGATGCCACCTCATCCATATTTAAATAAAATGTATTGTTTTCTACTGCAAATATTACGCACGTGAAAAATACATGGGGTGCTCCATATTTTTGGCCAAGGCTGTATGTACTTTCGACTTGAGCGACGGTTGACCACTCCTAAGGTAAAAATTGCATCAGGCCAACACCCGTGACACGGCCCTTTTTTTTGTTTGAGTTTTTTTACACTTTACTGTTTTTGTTTACTGATTCTAAGGCGATACAAACTCAACTAGTCAACATGTGTAAGCGAAATTTTTTCTGAAATGGTCAACCGTCGCTCAAGTCGATAGTACCTATCGTTTATTTGCAAGTTTTGGTTCGCGCGCTTGGTGTTCATAAATTGTGTATTTAGTTGGATAATTGTGTCAAAAAATAAGGTTATATGTTTATTACATATTTGGAACGAGAATCGAATACTGAGTACTCTCCTTCAATATGTCACTCGTCTAAGCGAACAGTCTGTAGATTAAGGTAAATTAGTGTATAATAATATACATAAATAAATAATAAAATGTTTGATGAATGGTTTTATGCCGTTAATACATGTGTTTTGATACGTATATCGGGCATAAATATATAAATATATATATATATATAAATACCACAAACCGTACATTTCGCTCAAGATTAAAGTAGATATTTATATTACGATTGTCTATTTTATTAAATAATCAGTTAGTTTATTTCAATACGAACAAAACTACATACGTAACGTGTATATTCTTTTCCTAATTTGTGAGAAATTAGTCAAAAATGTAACCCTAATACCCTTTTATGATAACCACCTTACTGTTATGTTTTTAGAAAACAAATTTTTAAAATCCATGAGCTGCCTAGAGGCTCTCCCTTGGAGCGTCCTTTGCACCGAAAACGGATACGGGCTTGGAACCCGTAAGTATTTAATTCACTTGTGCTAGCAGTACGTTATTAGACATTGCATATGTTTATAATGTATATTTCAAACAGACTTTTGGAGGAGGAGCCACCACGCTTGATGCCTGTTCTAACTACCTCAGCCAACCCCTCGGATGCACCAGCTTTCGAGCACGTGGTCGAGGTAGTTGCAGTATCGGAAGAAGAGGACCCAGCTGGAGTACCACCAACGTCGCTGTCACCGGCTTTTACGCCTTCGCCTGCTTTGTGAGTTGAATGCTTTTTTAGTACACCAAAAATAATATATATTCATAATAACAAGTTACTTCCAAGTTATGCAACTTGTAAACTGAAGATTGACTTCTTTCTCAGCTTTATTGAATATGGCGGGGGCGGCGAAAGCGGTTCGACGGTGAGTACTCCGACGAGTACAAGTGTGACTCGCCGACGTATCCATCCTCGCCGACGCCCACTCACGAAATATGAAATTGAGGAGACTTTAAATTTTGGTATGTATTGCCGTATATACAGGGTGATTTTGAAATCGTGTAATTCCTTTTAACCACACATTCTACTGGTGATATAGAATAACCCTGACAATATTTTTTCTTAATTAGAATAATGGTTTCGGCAAAATTAGAGTACAGATTTTTTTCATGAAATGATTTCAAATAGTCATATTTTAACCACCTGACACAATCTTAATATTTTACTAATTTAAAAATAATAACATAACAATAACTGATGTCGTAAATAATAAGGGGCAATAAAAAGGACCGCCCGTTATTATTTACGACATTAATTATTAATATGTTTTTTTATTTTAATTAGTAAAAATGTAAAATTGCCTTGGGTGGTTAACATATGACTAACTGAAACCAGTTCACGAAAAAAAACAATACATTATTTTTCCAAAAAAAATAATTCTAATAAAAAAATAATATGGTCAGGGTTATTCTATATCACCAGTAGAATGCGTGGTTAAAAGGAATTACACGATTTCAAAATCACCCTGTATATATATATTTGGTATATATATGCCGTTCTTGATGAAGCTCGGGAGGTTAATCCTAGCAGTGTTAGTTTTCAGATAAAACTTTGATGGTGTGTTATATTGTAATGCTAATATTTTATACTTGAAATAGGAAGCGATATGGAGTCCAACGACAGCGCAGACGAAGAAGAGGCGGTGCCAACAATAGTACCGAGGGTGATCCGCGAGGCGATGGACACTCCGGAGGATGACGAGCCTGAACCACCTGCTGCTCCCACTGCCACTTCCTCCAATGAGCAAGACGCGGATATATATTCGTTTCAGTGGCGAGAATTCCCGAATCCGCTCATTCCTCCCACCGAAAGGAGGGAAGCATTTACACAAGGTCAGGTCGGCCCCACCTCACCTTGTGTAAATGCTTACGAGATATTTACATCCATTTGGGACGACCAAATAATGGCGCAAATCGTTACTGAAACGAATAGATATGCGCAAGAACTCGCAGCCAAAAAAATAGAGACTGGTTCGTTGCGTCCCGACAGTCGTATCGGTTACTGGAAGGACACAACTGTGGACGAATGTTATGTTTATTTAGCCATTGTAATGGCGATGGGCTTCGTCGTCAAGTCGCAACTAGTGGAATATTGGAATTCGGAAAGAGAGATATTTTCGACGCCCGGCTTCTCCGCACACATGTCTCTGAAGCGTTTCCAGTTATTAAATACATGCCACCACTTCAGTAATAACAGAGACATGCGTGTGGAGGAGCTTACGGCGTCGGAAGCTAGATTATTTAAAATAGCTCCAATAGTCAAACATTTGAATGCCAAGTTTCAAACATTATACACCCTAAACCAGAACATTGCACTTGACGAGTCGCTATTACAATGGAAGGGTTGGCTAGACATAAACCAGTTTATTCCAAATAAAGCTGCCAGAGTAGGTATAAAGACTTACGAGGTATGTGAGTCGGAAACGGGATACTTATGGCGGTTTAAGATCCATGCGCATAACAAAGCCTCTTCAACAACAAGCCAGGAACTTACACCGTTAGATGCGTCCACGCCGTCGATAGTTTTGGAGCTCCTACAAGGTTTGGAACATAGGGGCCATACAGTATACATGGATAACTTTTACAATTCCCCAGTTTTGGCTAGGAAACTTAAATCTCTAGGTTTTGACGTGGTGGGCACTTTGCGCACTAATCGTCTGTTCGTCCCCGAGGAACTCGCTAGGCTAACCAAAGGCGAAATGAGGCCTGGTGATATCACTGGCTACACGTCCGGCGATGTAGATGTAATGGTGTGGCGTGATAAGAATAGGATTGCAACAATTTCTACTTATCACGGCAACGCCACTGCTGTTTCGGATGGGCAGATAAAACCAACAGTCGTACTAGACTACAATATTATGATGGGGGGGGTTGATAAAAAAGATGGCATGTTGGCTATGTATCCAGTGGAACGCAAGAGAACCTCCGTATGGTATAAAAAACTATTTCGCAGGCTTCTTAATGTTTCTGTTTTAAACTCCTATATTATTTACAAAAAATCTTCGCTGCAATCTTCACATTGTGTACATCGTACGTTTCGGCATAATTTAATTATTTCACTTCTCAGCCGACACAGTACCCGCAACGTGGCTCGTCCGCTACCGCAGAATGCGGTAAATGTGTTTGAGGCCAAAACACATTACGTAGCGGAGCGCGCAGTTGGCCAGAACAAAAGCCGACTGCGTCGCAAATGTTGTATGTGCCCCAAGCTCACACATTTTTACTGTGTCGGCTGTGACAAATCTGTTTGTTTAACTACTTGCTTTGTTTCCCTTCATTCTTAATTTATGTATCTATCTAACTATTTTTTTATTTCTTCTTATTCTTTTTAATTATGTATATAATTTTGTACCTACTCTTTTGTTTACTTTCCACTGGATACATAAACACAAGCTATCTTAAGTTATATTTTCAATTTCCTAAAATAGTATATTATACTCGTTCATAAGTGTTACTTTGTGACCTATATGAATAAAACATACGTAACATGCATAAAAACTATAAGAATAAATTATATTTTCAATTTCCTAAAGTAGTATATACTTTTTTTTTTTTCATCTTGACACGGCAGTGATTGTAACGGACCTGATGGAAAGCCCAATTACAGTCCAGAGACAGTGACGAAGAGGAGAAGATAGATGTTCTAGTCGTCGTCAGTATCAAGCCGGTCTGACCAGATGCTTCTTCACACTACGTTTGAAGGACCCAATGTCATAGAAGGGAGGGAACACATGAGCCGGAAGACTGTTCCAAAGTTGTATGGTACGGCATAAAAAGGAATTGCTGAACCTTTTGGTGCGAGACGGGATTGTGCTAACCGTCAATCGGTGATTACGAAGACCGGCACATGTGGTTCTCAAAAGGAAGGGGGAAGGTGGGATGAGGTCAAATAACTCTTCGGAGCATTTGTCATGATAGAGGCGATAGAAAACGCTAAGGGACGCAATGTTTCTACGAAGTTGTAGCGGTTCGATGTCCTTCGTAACCTCCTGGCTGTCGATTATACGTACGGCATGACGCTGCAGTTTATCTAAGGCATCGAGTAGGTACTTAGCGGAACCATTCCAAAGGTGCGAACAGTACTCCATGCTGCTACGGACTCGGGCCTTATACAGCAGATACCGCTGTTCAGAAGTAAAGAAACGCCGCACCTTGTTTAGAATCCCGAGTTTGCGTGCAGTTGTGGTTATTACACTCTCGATGTAATCCCTAGAGTTAAGGTCGTGGCGGATGTCTATGCCTAGGATGTTAAGACTATCCTGCAGTGGCAGCGTGGTGCCCTGAAGAGTGGGAAGTGGAGAGAATAGGGTTTTTTTTGAGCTGAACACGCACACCTGACTTTTCTTAGCACTGAACTCGACCAGGTTAGATGAACCCCAAGCGGATATGTCATCCAACACCCTGTTGAGGTCAGTGACAAGCTTTACCCGTCTCCTCTCCTGCTCGTATCCTGCCGGTTGCTAGGTGGTTGTGGATGGTAACAACCATGAACCGTGCTATCGTGTGCATAGCAATGAATGCCACCAAGAGATAGCATGTCATTGATATGCAGAAGAAATAGAGTGGGAGAGAGCACGGAACCTTGTGGGACTCCAGCATTTACACTTACGAAACGTGAAGAGCATCCGTCCACTAGGACACGCATTTTTCGCTCGTGTAAAAAACTGGAGACACATTTAACTAGCCGGCTGGGAAGACCATATGCCGGCAGCTTGGAGAGAAGACCGCGGTGCCAGACCCGATCAAAGGCTTTAGCAATGTCCAGCCCAATTGCCAAAGCTTCGCCTTGCTTATCAATAGCCTCACTCCAGATGTGCATTAGAAAAGCAAGAATATCACCCGTTGACCGATTTGGTCGAAACCCATATTGGCGATCATTGATGATGGAGTGACACTCAATGTAGGTAGTAGCGGATTAGCTGGTTGTTAAGAATCCGCTCCATCACCTTGCAGATCACTGAGGTGACTGCTATTGGGCGGTAGTTTGATGGATCGGACCGGTCCCCTTTTTTAGGGATAGGTTGCACGTTGGCTTTTCTCCAAGATTGAGGCACACTACCAGAGAGGTAGGAGTTGCGATATAGTCTCGTCAGCACTGGAGATTCAAGAATTGGAGCATTCTCGTTCATAAGTGTTACTTTGTGATCTATATGAATAAAACATACGTAACATGCATAAAAATTATAAGAATAAATTATATTTTCAATTTCCTAAAATAATACATACTCGTTCATAAGTGTTACTTTGTGACATATATGAATAAAACGTACGTAAAATGCATAAAACTATAAGAATAAATTATATTTTCAATTTCCTAAAATAGTACGTACTATAGCACATACCCGTAAGTCTTTATACCTACTCAAATGTCACATCCATCACATGGTCATGAGACGCTTCATGGCGCTCCTTGGTACATTTCGTGCAATCAGCACGAAATGTACCATTTTTGTAAGCTTTTAAGGTGTTTTTGAAATATTTTTGTATCGCAGTATCTTCTTTTTATAATTTATTTCATTTATAAATATAGTCCTGTTATAAAATTTCCAGTTGCATTGCTGGAAAATTAATTACAATTAGCTCTTTTATTCAAAGAACAGTGCAACCAATTTTTATACAGTTTTTTAATGTTCTAAATATTTTATTATAAAATTAAAACAAAACATGTTTACTAATTGAAGCTATGTCCGTATTATGTACACAACACAAGCTTCAAATTAAAATAACAACTGTCTGGTATCGGAGTCGAGTGGCCTAATGTTTACGATAACAAAGGGACCCATTTTTGTCTACGTCTGAAGCACTACGGTTCATGGTCAAGTATACTAAAGTTAACTGTAAGAAAAAAATGTATGAAGACATTGTATTTTTCTTATAGATTAACGTAAATTAGTGTATAATAAGATAAATAAATAATAAAAATGTTTGATGAATGGTTTTATGTCGTTAATACGTGTGTTTTGATACGTATATCGGGGAAAATACCACAAACCCTACATTTAGCTCAAGATTAAAGTAGATATTTATATTACGATTGTCTATTTAATTAAATAATCAGTTAGTTTATTTCAATACGAACAAAATTATGTGTGTATTGTGTATATTCTTTTCCTAATTTGTGAGAAATTAGTTAAAAATGTAACCCCGATACCACAGTACATAAATATACAGTAACCTATCTTCATACAAACGGTCAGAACTCGAGTCATACCTACGCGCCTCGGCGTGACGGCGTCGGCATGCGCTCGACACGCAACCAGTTGCGAATGCGCCGCAGTGACGAACGGACGGTGTGTTGTTTTT
Organism: Catocala nupta; assembly: GCA_963675205.1. Lineage (NCBI taxonomy): Eukaryota > Metazoa > Arthropoda > Insecta > Lepidoptera > Erebidae > Catocala > Catocala nupta. The sequence goes on from OY776093.1 coordinate 29,339,690, forward strand.
TAAACAGTAACCGCGCGATCTTCTTTTAAAACTAAATATATAAATTTTAAAGTAGCTGCAGGTATCTATAACCAAGTAAAAGATATTACTTTTTCTCCTCCTTGTCCATGTTTCCCAAAACAATTTTTAATTAAGCTTTATATTCGAATGCGGATTTTTTATACTTTAAAATATAATAAAGCATTCCGTACGTCTCAGTCGAGGCGCAAATATTTTTCAGTCGCAAATTTATAAGACTGATTTGTTATTAAGTCTTAAATCTAACATAAACATGTTTTTTTAAAATTAAATCTATCAATCAAAAAACAACATGCATTTTTATTGAACACTTCCTATTCCATTCACTAACTATTTTATTTGTTTAAGGGCCGGTTTTTCAATCGCCAGATTACTTTTATCTGATGAATAAATATGGCGGTATGACATATTTTCTATACAAAAGCTGTCACAACGTCAAATATATTCCTCAGATAAAAGTTATCTGACGATTGAAAAATCGACCCTAAATAATATAAAAATATTTACAATCATAAAAATAGATTGAATTTCAAAGTAGGCAGATTTAATTAAAATGCTGTAGGTGGGCAGCCCTATCGCATGTTTACGTACCGCGCGGCTGTAGGCATTTATTCCAAAAATAAGGCCGAGTTACAATACTGTATATTTATGTACTGTGCCGATACCCTTTTATGATAATCACCCGTCGAGAGGCCCGCCACTTGACGCCATATCGGCTCGGAACATCTGCCAGCTGAGAGGATATAAAGCTGTGTATGTAATAAAGAAAAGTTGAACTGGATGTCTAGAGGTAGGTCTGTAAGTCTAGCCAGAAGCTATTCTGGCGTGATCAAAGTCACTTAAATTCGTAATACAGATGAATAGTCTTTGCAGCAACCCTAGAGCACTTAATCATTAATTTGCATAGTTGGTTTAGACCATGGCCTTTTGTTATATGAATCTAAACATCTTTGAATTAAAACGCATGACGTTCGGTAAAAAAAGACAGCTGCAGCACAAAAATGGATTTCTTCAAAAGTATGTATTCAAAAGCTACGTTCTTGGGAATCATGTTCCTTGTTATCGCTATTACTAGTGACGTTCAGTTTTGTAGTCTCAAATACAAATACGTAAAAATGGCTCGTTAAAAGCTCGATTAGGTAAATAGAAAGAAACAAACGTTACTCTTGACGCTTTAAAATCAAGCAAAGCTTAGCGTCATTGGGCTGAAGTACCTTTACTGCCAATAATTTTTTACACCTAGTATTGAAATTATCTTACTACGCGCAAGTTTTTTGTTTCCTTGGTGTTTAATTCATTCAGGAGTTACGATAACCGCTTGCCATCACACGGTGAGTGTGCTTGTTTGTCATTTTAGCTTATTTAGAATAAAAAACTGGGTTGCTAATCGTTTCAGATACCAAACGCCTATTTAATTATGAGTGGCATATTGCTTAGATCTAGTTCATTTTTAAATTGGTTACCGCCTTAATTTATTTTATTGACGTTACAAGCCAAGATCATCTCTTAATCGAAGGTAGATTTCCATACAGCGAATTTAAGGGAGGGCGGGCACCAAACGCTTTAGCCCAGACCTTCATATGGGATTTTACTGCAATTCCTTTGAGAACTGAATTGTTATTACGTCTGGTTAAAAATAATTCGCTTTATTTTAATAACACTCAAACAATAGCTTTTAGCGTATATCGGGTTCTTCTGAAATGTAGTATGGCAATTCACTTTAAGCTGCCGACTTGTCTTGTTTATAATACCAACTAAGTATAGTGAACTGCTTACAATGAAACAAGTACTCGGATGGCTAAGGAGTAGTGCAAGCAAGATAAGGTGCGCGAAACGCTCAAACAGTGGGTCGATAAGCCAAGTGCCATCTATTGACTTGAAATAACATGGTTATCAAGACTAGTAACGAGCTTGTATGTATGTCAGAAAGCAAAATATGTCTCCTATAGTATTTTCCCGTAAAATTAACATTGATAGCGTCAAAATAATTATAAGCTCTCTCTTTACGAGGAATACAAAATGGCAAAAATACTCATCACATGTGTATATTGTTAGATATGTATGTACACACACAACATATGTTTTTAAATCTTACCTAATAGATGACGAACCATTCTGTTGTTAATGAGTAATTCTTAACAAAATATTAAGTTTCCCATTGTACATTTATTATAACACCAGAAGTTTAAAATAAATAAATAATTTGGCCTGGTTTTTGGTTTAATTTTAAAAACACTTTGGCCGACCTGAGAGTCGAACACGGGACGAACGGGACCTCATCATCGGCTGTAAACGTAAGCTAAGGGGCTCACGAGACCTCTGATCCTTGTTAATGTTTTGCCTATGTATTACTTTACGGGCTCGAGTCCCTAGTCGAACCCGTAAATTCAGCAAAACGTAGGGCATTATGTCTACCTTGCCAAATAAAGGAAAAATAAAAAAATAAAGAACAAATTAAACATTAAAAAAGTATAATTTATCATCTAAAATATATGTCTATACATGGTGTCATAAGAAACACTCAGGTAAGTAGCCCACACCAGAACCAAACACCAACTCAGCCAGTTCATGCGGCGGCCCGCTGTTGACCGATATCCTTCAGCCAGTCTCGCGGCTCTTTTAGTACCTTCATCAGTTGTTCTTCTGGAGAATCTTTCTTGGGTTCGTTCATGTATTCCCATTTCTGTAAAAAAAGAAAACATTAGTTTTGAATTCTTTGGTTTAAGAGATTAATTGAAAGATATTAGTTCGATAAATCAATGTATAACCAATTCAGTAGATTACAAAATCGGTTTAGATTAATTTGTTAAACAAAATAAATCGAATTTATTTGGCAGTTTTCTTTTTAATGTTTTATACCATTTGGGTGACAAATTAATTGTATTCTTGGTAACCCCTCAAGCTAAGCTAATAATATGTTTGTCTTATAAGTGATACATCAGTATTCCAATGGATAGGATTCAAACCTACGTCCCGCCAAACGCATGTTCAATGCTATTTCATTATACTTTGTGCTAGAACTGGTGCTCTTCCTTTGTAAAAGAATAATTTCGAAGACAAGATTCATTTGTTGCCAAATTTCTTGAAGATGTCTCACGCGGAAGCGAAAAATTGGGTCCGAAGCGGCATAATGCATGTCGGTATACACCTGGATCCCACGTCGAGAATGTTTATTCATCATGTATTTCTATAGCAATAGTGCGAGGGCAAGTGATGGCTTCCACACGTCGCGATAACACTTAAGAGTGCGCCGAGCGTTACTCGCGGTTGGACTGACTGACAGAGCTCGATATTCAAATCTGCGCGCGGCCGCCATAGTGACATTGTATGGAGGATTTGAAGTGCTTTTTTGATAAATAATATGTATCTTCATTGTCAACCAATAACTTAAATATTTGGGACGAGCAAAGTGTAATAACCTAATAACTATTTATGTTTCGTTTAAGCTGTAAAATAGTATAGATTTCTACTGTTATAATCTAAAATCACGTAACACGAGCTTACGTTTTTGCATTTCTCGTGCAAATTTACGTAATATTGCAGGCGAAAACATTAATTATTTTAAGTTTATACACGGAGTAAACACATTCATTGTTATGATAAATATATATTTTATATTTGTATTAAACGAGAAGTGTTGATTTTATCAACTTAACTGTGATCGCCTGTTTTGGCACATTGCGCTCGGCGCAGTCTTAAGCAATAAGTAAGACTCCTTATCTACCACCGCTCCATTCTCGCTACGCTGATAAACGCTTAACTCTTACAATGTATTTGCAGAACTTTTATACATTGCTGACAGAATGTAGATATGTTCACCTATTATTGCCTACCTCTTTGGGGTTATGGTGGACTCGGTACCTAACAGTACTTGTCCATTCTCTCTACGCTAATTGAACATAGCTGGTAGAACCTGCCAGTTATGTACAAGCTACAGTTTCAGGGATATACAAGGCTATAGCCCGGCATTACTTACAGCGTTGAGAGGCAGCGACATGAGTATGGACTCGTATCTCGCCTCAGGAGTGTGCAGGCCGAACTTGGTCCCTCTGTCGTAGATGAGGTTGAACTCGACGTAGCGCCCGCGCCGCAGCAGCTGCCACTGGCGCTCGTGGTAGCCGTAGCCGTCGTCTTTGTGTTTCTTCACTGTAAGGATAAAGTTACACTAAGTAAGTAATGCTGCCTAAAAGTCTGTTCTACATGTACTAGGACAACGTAGTAGACTTTGGCCTAACAGCACGTTATTCTTCTTATATAGAGAGGAAGCGCTCATACAATACTGTACCACCCACATTAGGCCAATATAGTACCTATATTTTGGCCAAATAGGGCTTAATTCTTCTTGTATTGACTGGAAGCTGGTGCCCATATAAACAATATTGTTATTGTATACCTTTTCAATTTAAATAAATATAAAATAATATGTGTGTTAAAGTTCTTTTACGTGTTTATGAGCCTACATTTGACACCTATCAGCATACATAGTAGAAACACGTCTGTACTTTTCTTTTCAAAAAAGAGAAATTCGTGCATGTACTATGTAAAAACCTCCCGCACCAGGGATAATTTCTGAATCGCGGGGACTTTACAAACATTCAAACAACGGACATAAAGAACAGCCAGACTCGGAGCAACCATTAAATTAAAATTAATTCTGTTTCTAACACCCCTACGTGAAGGACGTCTATGTCAGTCGTAGTGTTAAAATTAATATATAAAATCCAGAAAAGTGCTCAGGATTACCTGGAATTAGCAAGACAACTTCAACATAACCTCACATTTGGCAAGTTTGCATGTTTTATCTTTAAGTTACATGAATAACACCGAGAACTAGACACTGAAATAAAACTTTTGTGGCTGTTAACATTTGAATAAGAATTACAATTATCATTGATTGGTAAACAAAGAATATTACTGGCTATTTGTTATTGCGAACACAAACGAATGAAATCAGCTGATTGGCCTCAAATGACATTAGAACCTACCAACATTAGAGTTACGAATTTTGAATACCATAGACTAAATAAAGCTAACCATACACTGATAAAGCTGAGCATACAAGAAAATAATCCACGAAATAAAGCCAAGCACTAAATAGTTAACAAATAAAAAGTAACGCAAAAATATGGATTGTAATAATATCAATACGAATCGAAGACGGTACAAATCTACCTCCTTAACTAACTTGTCGCTGATGAGCTCAAACGAAGAAAATACCATGATTTTGGATTCGACAATGTTAAGCATACCAGATAGTCTTCACGATAGCAGTAGCAGCGATATTATTAAGAACCTAAGTGAACAAATTAAAGAGCTTAAGATGGAACTAATGAGCGCTCACCAGGAAATTGAAGAACTGAATAGTGAGAATTTTCGTCTTAAAACTGACCTCCAGCAATCTATTAAGTCTGTAGAAATTTATAAAAAGGTCTGTCTTACGCCCGACAGAAAATGTAACACACCAGCATCATCCAGAAAAACTAAGGGTGATAAACGTCATAAACCTTCCACCACAAGCTATAAGGAAGTTTCTAAGGCTGATAAGGAAACGCAAACCTTCGAATTTACTGACTCATTGAAACAGATACATCAAAACAAAACACAAATTTCGCCACAGAGTATTGCTAGGAAAATTCCAACAGGCGTCGATCCACCAAAACAGAAGAACAAAATTTGTATCATAAGCAGTGGCTGTACCCAGGGAAAACTGCCACTTATTGATGAACTGTTTTCAAAAGACTTTACATATTGCCATTATATTCTCCCAAACACAAATAGTTTCTTAGACAATATGGAAATTAAGTTAAAAGACTTCTCAATAAATGACTATTGCTTCATTTATATTGGAGAAAATGACCTAAAAGATAGATGCTACATAACTCTAATGAATCACTTAAAAATGTCATTGAGGAACGTAACCCATACCAATATTGTCGTCTGCGCTCCTACATACATAAAAGGCGCGCTAATATATAATTTCAAAGTCGAACTTTTTAATAACGTTCTCTGTTTGGACATAAATAATAACAAGTATGCACATTTCTTTGATTGTAATGACACACTAACACACGATATGTTTTCCTACAAGACAGGGAAAATAAATAAATATGGCTGGCGAAATATATTTACTGAGATCTTATCTAACATTTTGGTGGATTACGATCTATTTTGCTCACAAAACAAATCTGATAATTTAACTTGTATTCAACCTAACAACAATGATAAATCCTTGTCACAAACACAACAATCTTGGAATGAATGAGTTTTTCTTGTATAATAAACTTTTTATAATGCATCAAAACATAAACGGTCTTTTAAACAAATCAAATTTACTAAACATACATTTAGATGAACTTAGAGACAATAATAAAACAATAGACATAATTTGCATTACTGAACATAACATGACCACAGAAGACTGTACCCTTCTCAACATACCAAATTACTCTCTTGTATCATGTAATGCTCGAAATAACAGAAATGGTGGGTCATGCATCCTGATTAAAAATAACCACAAATTTGAAAGGGTCACTTACATTGAAAAAATTAGCTTACCTAATATAGTAGAATGCTGTGCTATAAGGCTATTAGAACATTCTATATTAGTAATTTGTCTATATCGAGTTCCAAAATCTCAGATAAGATACATAAACTTATTTCTTGATATACTGACCAAAATTCTCAGAAAAGAACTAAGTCGCAAAGACAAAAAAGTAATAATCTGTGGTGACTTTAATATAGACCTTAAGAAAAAAAGTTTTACGGTCTCGGAATTTGAAAATACCATTTTAAATTTTAATCTCAAATTTGGTACAAGAGAAACGACACGATTTAACAGTGGCACATGTATAGATAATATTATTAACAATATTCGAAGCAGCCAATGCGAAATCATAGATTTTGCTTTATCTGATCACTGTGCGCAAATTTTATCATGTCCTGTCAAAAAAACCTGTGTTTTCAACCAATGGTACAGTTTTAGGCGAGATTTAAACTATACTAATAAAACAAAATTTAAAGATTGCATCGAGAGTCTTTCATTCTCAGATGTATTTACTGAAACTGATCCAGAAAAGGCATTTAATATATTCTTTGAATACTTTCAAGTTTTTTACAACTTGTGTTTTCCTTTAGTTAAAATAAAAAATACACCTAGCAAAAGACCTAAATGGATTTCGAAAGGCATAGCTAAATGTTGTCGTCGAAAAAGAGAACTTTTATGGATATATCGCAAGACAACAAACAGAAAAGATCTGAAAAAATTTAAAACCTACTCGTTAAAGCTCAAACGAATAATTCATCTGACACAAAAGGCACAAAATAATTATTTTATACAGCAGTCTAACAATAAAACCAAAGCCACTTGGAAGGTTATTAATAGTACAAAATCTAATATCCCAAAAGAAAATGTTGCCCGAATCAGACTGAATGGAGAACTGTTAACAGACCCGCAAGAAATTGCCGAAGCGTTTAATAATTTCTTCGTTGACGTAATTAAACCTTTACATATTGACTCTGTTAACTCAAGTACAAATCCCATGACATCCAAAGATAAAAATTTGACATTATCCAATAATACATTGGCATTAATTAATAATACTCATTACGATTCGTTATTTATTGGACCGACCACTCCGAAAGACATACATAAAATTATACTTTCTTTAAACAATACACACAGCACAGGCCACGATGATATTTCCACGTCCGTAGTAAAGTTTGTGGCCCTACAAATTAGCCCAGTTCTAAGTTACATAGTAAATCTATGCATTCAGCATGGCACGTTTCCTTCTAAGATAAAAACTACAATTATCAAACCTCTGTTTAAAAAAGGATGTAAAGAAGACATAGCTTGTTACCGACCAATAGCGTTGATACCAATTTTTTCGAAAATTATTGAGAAAGTTATATATAGTAGTATTTATAATTATTTTGAAAAGCGGCAGCTCTTCGCTACTGAACAAAATGGATTTCGTAAAAGCAAAACCATAAATCTGGCTATTTATAACCTCCTAACCCAAATTTATAAAAATATGAACAATGGGACACCTGTAACTGCTCTCTACATGGACATAACAAAGGCTTTTGACCATGTCAGCCATAAACTATTATTAAAAAAACTCTACAAATACGGTGTAAGAGGTAATACCCTACAGCTGATAGAATCGTATCTAAAAGAAAGAACACAGATAACAGAAATAAATCAGCTCTGTTACTCGTCCAAAATTGAAACCAAATACCTTTCTAATCCTAGAACAGTCACATATGGCGTCCCACAAGGAAGTGTCTTGGGTCCTTTACTCTTTCTGATCTATATAAACGATCTCCCAAAAGCCGTCAAATTCCCGATGGTATTATTTGCTGACGACAGCACTGCAGTATTCAACTTTACTGATGCCGGAACATTTGAAAAGGACATCAATAATACCCTAGGTGATATAATAAATTGGTTGACATGTAATAATCTAATAATGAATCTTGACAAAACAAAAATAGTAAGCTATTCCCAAAGAAAATCAACATTGACATTAAATATTAATTATGGACTGAAAAAAATAGAAGAAGACGATACTATACAATTTTTAGGAATATGGATAGATAAAAATATGTCTTGGAAAACACAAACTGACTCTATATGTAAAAGATTGAACAAATTTGCATATGCCCTATATAGGTTGGCTAAAGTTGTCAATCAAACAGCAGTATTAGCCGCTTATCATGCATACGTAACATCAACGCTAAGGTATGGAATAATTTTTTGGGGCAATGCTACAGACAGAGAACTTGTATTTAAAGCACAAAAAAAATGCGTTAGAGCGGTATGTGGCATTTGCGTGACCGATAGTTGTGTCCCTTATTTTAAGCAGTTAAAAATATTAACTATGCCTGCCCTGTATGTATATGAAGTCGCAACATTCGTAAAAATAAACATTAATATGTTCGGAAATCTAAAATCTGCAAGACATGCAGACAAAATATCAAATATGCCTTCGAAAACAGCTCTATTGTCTAAGAGCTTTTTTGGCATGTCTTCTAGAATATACAATAAGTTACCTAAAAAAATAAGAGAGATTAATAATATAGCTATATTCAAGAGAAGCCTACGTATGTTTTTAATAACCAGACCGTACTACACAGTGACTGAATTTTTGGCCGATGTCACAACAGACTTTTAGTGACCAAAATATTATGTTTTGATGCAATTTCTTTGATTCCTTGGTTGACTATACTTTTTGGTTGACATTTATTAATATTTGTACTTATTATTACCAATAATTATTTATAATGAATATTAATACTATTATTATTTGACATTTTTATGATTTTAATATTTTTTGTTATACTGATTTTATTTCTATTTGTAGGCTTTGACATTGTGACTTATTAGTAATTTTATAGAAACGATTTTATTGTATAATTATTATGCTTATTATTGTACGCTTTAAACGGCAGAGCAGTGAGCTCGCGCTCTAAGCTTTAATTTGAAACAACACCTTGTAATAACCACTGTCTCACAATAAAGAATACTTTGACTTTGACTTTTGACCATTTGTAGATCGAAGCAACTATGTGTATTGATAGATAAATTATTGTCCCGTATCCATCGAATCATATCATCGATAGCTCAGTAAAGAGACCAACAGACTGCAATGCAGAGGTTCTCGGGTTCGAACCTACGTCGCGTACCTCTGACTTTCGGAAGTTATATGACTTTTCGAAATGATGTGCGTATTGATTGACAATTATCGCCTGCTCCGTGCCTTGGAGATCACGTTAAGCCGTCGGTCCCGGCTGCCATGAACATCTATGGCAGTCGTTATTGGGAAGTCAGTGCCCTATAATATCCTGACACTGGTCTAGCCTTAGGATATCGTTAGCCTTCGGGTTGCGGAGGTCAGGTGGCAGCCGCTCCGTGTAAAAACTGATATCCAGTCAAATCCAGCTAGACCAGAAAAGACGACCTCCTTAACTTGAGAATAATAAAGGCCAGGGAGAAGAAGATCCATCGAACCAACAACACACGGTGTAATGGTAGCGTCGAGCCAACCACTTGACCTATTAAACCATCCGTGCAACCATTGACATGGTTAGGCAGATGGCTAATAAACAAAAGTATAAAATTAAGACAATGATACGTACCGAGAGGTAAATAGCTAGGTATGACGGCTTCAGCACAAGAGGTGACGAAGTTGAAAGCGGACTCCTGGTCAGGTGAGTCCAGGTCATCGAAGAATATGCCGCCGATGCCACGACGCTCACCACGGTGAGGAATCGAGAAGTAATCGTCGCACCATTTCTTGAACCTGAAAGAGGTGAATTGCTAGATATGGCCTCTCCCAAGGTTTTCCACAACGTTCCAGACGTTTACTGCTGGACATAAGCGTCCCTTAAAGCTTTCCGGTCTGACCGGTCTTGGGCCGCCCACATTCAATTGCTTTTCACGAACCTTATCAGGTCGTCGGTCCACCTCATAAAACAAAATAGTGGCTAATTCAACAAATTATTTATTATACCTTACTACTTTTACAATATAAGAGTAATTAGTATGTAGCTAACATCATACTTAAGATGACCGATTGCCACGCCTGAGGTCGCGGGTTCGATTCCCGCACAAGTCAAATATTTGTGTGCATAAACATGGATGTTTGTCTTGGTCTGGGTGTTTCTATGTATAATGTGTATGTATTTACAAAAAAAAGGTATATATGTATGTTTATCCATTGTCTAGTACCCATAGTACAAGCTCTGTTTAGTTTGGGCTAGATGGTGTTGTGTGTATGTGGTAGAATATTATATATTATATTATATTATACATATTAAATAAAAGACTGTAGAGACATTGCTGACGCATTAATTTTAGATACGCTACACAAATAACATTTTTGCTAAGAAATTGTACATACATACATAGCTTCATGCCTTTATCTCCAAAGGGAATTGTAGGTGTAATATATATGTATTGTGTGTGCACTCACAAACATACATACTCACAAACGTACAGGCTCGCACACACCCACGAACACAAATTAACTCAAATTATATATATTAATTAACCATTTGTTTAAATTCAAACGAACTTATTGTGAATCTTTTGCAATTATATTGTAAAGAGCTGGGTCTCCTATTCCTAACACAGGTAGTGTTTATTTAAAAGGAGTACCGCAACTACTGATTATAAAATAGCACGCAAGAAAATAAAATAAACAATTTTTTATAAAAAAACTATTTAAATTTGATTTGTCTCTGAGTAATTAAAAGTGTCGACGTTGAGTAATTCGTATTACGACCTCATTTCGCAAACTATGGTTTCAGGTCCCACGTAATAGGATGCGAGCCTTTTGTCGTCTTACGAGCACAGTTCCAGTCACCGTGCAGTTAATAAGAATTTTTGACAAAAAATCGATTAACCCATCATAGTTAAGTTACCTTTCATAGTAAGACTGGTCGTGCGTGTCGCAGGCTTGCTTCAGCGTCAGATGGAAGTGCATGGCGTCCTCTTCGCTGAGGTAGTAAGGAGTCAGGTCGGTGCCGCCGCCGAACCACCATTGCACACCTGCGAATATAATACATCTCGTCATCTTATATATACCTACATACGTATATTTACATCCGCAAAGAGGTAGGGTGTAATATGCCCTCATGTCATCAGCTATGTGTTTAGGCATCGATATAGGAAGCCACACTATGGCAGTGTATTTCGCATATCTATAGCTACTGATTTCTTAACAGTAAAACCCAATAATATTTTGCCCAATCTAGGAATCAAATCCGAATCATGATAGCATGGAAACATAGGGGTACGTTTATATATACTGCGAGACCAACAACAATAGTTAACAACATATTTGGCGTAGTGAGAAAAGAACTAAAGCAATAGCATTCGATTATCATTCGGACACAATTAAACATAATTTGGCAAGGACGAAGCATACGTACTTATGAAAAGTGTTATCAATACATTGAAATAATAATAATAATTATAAAAATACTTATTAATTACTCACACAATACTATATATAAAATGAGAGGGATAAATTGAAAATCCAGTTCAATTTGTATTAACAAGACGTGGGTTTAGTACAAAAAGTTTTATGTATACCTACTCCAGACATTTGTATAAATATTATGTAAATTAGTAATAGCTCTTCAACGTGGACCAGCTCTTGCCATTCATGTTAATATTTTATTGTATAATATGTTCTTATTGTTACGAGTGCATGTTTTCTTAATTACGATGGGGTTGTGATATCTATTTAGATGAAACCCTTATCAGCAGGCGATAATTGTCAATAAATACGCACATAATTTCGAAAAGTCATATAACTTCCGAAAGTCAGAGGTGCGCGACGTGGGTTCGAACCCGAGCCCCTTAGCATTGCAGTCTGTTGGTCTCCCCACTGAGCTATCGCTGCTCTAGACAAAACCCTTACAAAAGAGTAAAAAATAAACTGCAATAGAGTACCTACATACTTCAATTAATACATAATGGTCAGCATAGTTATTTTTACATGTTTCCTAAGTAAATTAGCAAAAATCATAATGTAATAACAAAGGTTGTTAACAGTTGATTTAGATTTGTAAGTCTTCGTTTTATGTCTAATTAGATTATGTTTAGTCTAGATGTTAAAGGAATTCTTTTGTATTAATTGTAACGAAGTATGATAGGAACATGTATTTTATATAACAACTCCTAAATATAAGGATCACTGTACTAATGCATTAGGAAACGCTGTAATAATAATAATATTCTATCACATACACACAACACCATCTAGCCCAAACTAAGCAGAGCTTGTACTATGGGTACTAGACAATGGATAAACATACATATATACCGTTTTTTTGTAAATACATACATATTATACATAGAAACACCCAGACCAAAACAAACATCCATGTTCATGCACACAAATGTTTGACTTGTGCGGGAATCGAACCCGCGACCTCAGGCGTGGCAGTCGGTTACAATACTTAACCACTACGCCATCGAATTAGAGAAATGATTAGTTAATTGCATGTTATTTTGTACTACGCTAATCTGAATAACTTACCATCCTTGTCTTGGACTTCGAAGTATCTGTAGTTAAAGTGTATGGTGGGCACCATGGGGTTCCGTGGATGGATGACCGCGCTCACGCCCGCCGCGAAGAAAGGCAGTTCGGCGTTCTGCAGGACCTTACCTCTGGGAGAATAAAATATATTCGAATATTAAACCTGAATACTATTATCATATTTGATATTCGTCAATGGCGGAGCGGGATAATATCCTTATTAATATTATAAATGCGAATGTGGGTTTGTTTGTTACGCCTTTCACGCCTTAACTACTCGACTGATCATCATACAATACGCATACACGTTTTCAGTTGAAGAGAATAGAACATAATATCTTTAATCCAGAAAAAAAATCTGTTCCCAAGGTATAGATATTGATTGACGAAATTTAAATTAACGCATTCGAAGCTGCGGGCGAAATATAGTAATCAATAAGTTGCCAATTATATTAGGTATGCAATTATATACGTATAAGCCGGAAAGTACCACCCCTTTACAAGAAACTGGTGTAATCAGAGTTCTTCTCCCTAGCTTTTATTATTCCCATGTCACTTGGGGTCGGCTTTTATAGTCTAACCGAATTTGACTGGATATCAGTTTTTACACGGAGCGGCTGCCACCTAACCTCCGCAACCCGAAGGCTAACGATACCCTAAGGGTAGACCAGTGTCAGAATATTATAGGGCACTGACTTCCCAATAACGACTGCCATAGATGTTCATGGCAGCCGGGACCGACGGCTTAACGTGCTCTCCGAGGCACGGAGCAGGCGAAAATTGTCAATCAATACGCACATCATTTCGAAAAGTGATATAATTTCCGAAAGTCAGAGGTGCGCGACGTGGGTTCGAACCCGAGACCCTCCGCATTGCAGTCTGTTGGTCTCCACACTGAGTTATCGCTGCTAGCTTAGTGTAATCAGAGTAATATAACATTAAAACTGCGGTTATACCGGTAAGTATAAGTTTTGCAGGTTTCCTACTATACTATACCTATCTTTTATTTTCATCGCATCTCATAAACCATTACGCCATCTATCTAAATATAGTCATATTGACTCATTATCAAGTAAACAATTGCACGTTTCGTATAAAGTAGGTGTAGGTACTTAATTAATTTTGACACTCTTATTACAAAACAATAATATCAAATTTGATCCGCTTAAAAGTAATCTTGAAATTAAATACTAATTAAAGTTGTGATTTTGTGGTCTTCGACATGTTTAGTTTTAGTTACTTAGGTAGGTACTAGATAGATAACCAACTTACTATGAAAATGAATATAATAATAATAATGTCCTTCAGATCGAATTTCGGTCCCGGCGACCGCTTAACGAAGGCTGGCCATGTGCGCAGAAGATATTATAGTGCAGAAGTGTGTGCGCTAACACAAGTGCACTCTCTCCCCGATACGACCGAATAGACAAGAGGCGCTCATGGCCAGTTGCACTCACTGATCGTTAAACGATTAGCGAGGTTAAGCAACGTTGGGTGCGGTCGGTATATAGATGGGTGACCGCTTAGTGGTATTTTATCTGAGCGTCTCCGTGCTTCGGAGGGTATGTAAAAACATCGGTCCTGGTTGTTGCCAAATTGACAGCAGTCGTTAAGCCATGTCAGAGGCCTACGGGCGGCTTGAACAACTCTGGACAACATGTTGGCCAGTAACCACACGAAAAGAAGAGGACTGCTATCTTTCTTACTCCGAGCTGGTACTGAGATTTCTTAACAGAAAACCCATACGACAAAAAGTTACTGGGTATTGCCGTCAAGACTGAACTGACTGAAGTTAGTAAGTTAGCGGTATTTCAATCCCGTGCCTTGAAGAGCACGTAAAGCAATCCTGCCTGATCTCTCTTCGGTCGTAATGGATTGCTCAGTCTAAGGACTATGAGACTTATGAGAGTGAGTAAGTAGATATCATACCTGCGCTTACACTTGTGCACTATACATCGTATTGATCTGCATTTTCACCGGCTTTTGAGAACATATTATTCATACAGAATTAATGTTTTAGATGTTAGATGTTGCCTTGCTTTGCTTGCTAGTTACCCAATGGTCCAGCAATGCTTGTCGGCGAGCGTGAAAGAATCCTTGCGTACAAAGTTATTATGTGTAAGAAGCGCGATACACTGACTGGTATTTGTTAGATAACAATAAAAAAAGTGTTTGTGATTTTAACAGATTCGCTTTCAAAAAAAAGGAAACAGTCACCTTTGTAAATATGGTGAGAATGCATATCAATTCTACTTGTATGCAGATGGTCTGTTTACGTCGACATTGACTGCTGAGACAGAATATCGTTTTGGAGGACATTTCCTTTACATTATTTTAAAAGCATACGATATAACATTGTGATTACATAAAACTCACGAATATTATATATCGCCACTACTCTTTGAAGTGCATTGAAGAATTGTGTGCTGTATGGAGGGCCAACTTTTGGAATTGCGTTACGCGTACTTCTTTGTATAGCCATAGTATGGTTTGTGGTTGTAAAAACAGGTTTAGTATTTTTCCGAATAAATTCAATAATTAAAAGAAGACATCGAATGATTATTAAAAGAATTTTTCAAATATAAAATTGTCCGACAATCTGATTTTACGTAAAATTATCGATTTATAGAAATAGATTTTCACCTTTATAAAGCATCATCGACATTACACGCTTTAATTATACTGTCCCGTTCGGAAGTTTTTAGTTTATAAATTATAACAGATACCATACGAAGGAACTTTTTATGATATTGCAACTTTGTTTGCACTTACGTAAGCTGTGCTCTAATCTTATTAAATAATATTCTTATCACCGTTTGACATATATTTGAACCTAAAACTGATAACTGATGTCTATTTAGAAATTTTGATTACTAACTTAAATAAACATTATTTTTTAATTCGCAATTCGCATGCGTGGTATATCATTAAAATATCGTCATCGATGTTCTAACGCTGATATCTTAGTGTAAACCTCGATTACTTTCGATAATCGAAATAGATAAGACGACGTGAGATCTTCCTATGGTTTCTTTCAAACTTGTGTGTTTTTATACCTTCGTCATTATATATAGATAAGTAATTACCGATGCTTGCAACGCCTATGATTTAACTCCTGTATTGCCGAACTGCTCAGTAAAAGCTATATTGTCCATTTGAAAAGTTATAGGTATTCTTGAAACAAAATTAACGCGTTGCTTGACAGAAATGTATAATCTATGCTAATATTATAACGCTGAAGAGTTTGATTGTTTTGTGTAACACGCTAATCTCTGAAACTACTGGTTCGAATTGAAAAAATCATTTTAGTATTGGATAGCCCATTTATCTAGGAAGGCTATAAGCTATATAACATTACGTTACGACCAATAGGAGCGGAGCATCAATGAAAAATGTTGCAAAAGACGGGGAATACTCTTATGTGACGCAGACGAAGTTCCGCGGGTCAGCTAGTAATACTGCGACGAGAGTAACTCATCACGTAATTAAAAAGTTTGACTATATCGATCTTCTCTCATGCATGATAGAAGGCCACGTCATTGGATCCTGGCGTGCTTTAGCTTATAACTAAGAGTCGCCTAGAGGTCAAAATTCGACCAAAATTCCTAAGCTTGCTACTTTGTTTTCTTATTTTCTTTATTACATATAAATAAGGTATACGTAACCATAGTTACAAAGAATTGTACGTCGTCAGACAATGTCGAAATACTGCGAACGCGATTCGACTCCGTGTGTCAAATGCATGGATTTGTGCGTGTAGTGTTTTTTCATTAATTTAATGTATTTCTAATGCATATTTTATAAAAATATTAGGATTCGCCGCTCCTTCTCCATATAAACTTTAATTGTGCCAAATTTCATAATCCTACGACCGCGCAATTTTCGTAAAAAAGGGCACACAGTTTTTGCTTCACATATTTATATATACTAGATATCCATCTTTGAATATAAAATATGCTTCGACATGCCTATCTCCTCTGCACGGTATATCCTTAGGACAAGTTGGCAACAGCCTCATTTGCTGCCATCTGTCTATTCTAATGCGATTGTTGAGGTCGACAATTGGAGTGATAAGCCACAGCTAGGTAAAAAAAATACTTTTATCAATATTTACCCATTTTTAGAGCGTGGTGGATTCCTCTCTTCGCTTTCATTTGATAAGTGCCCTATATGTATAGTATTCACCAGGGAAACCTTTGTTATTTTAATATTGTGTGAACTCAATTTGTCGTATTACAAAAATAAACTTCAGTGCTATTAAAATGACAGCTTGAGTTATTGATCTGGATTAAGATAGCTTGTATTTCACAATATTCTTAGAATTATCTGCTCAAAGAATAAATCTTCGTTGATAACGTTGAAACACAATCGCACAATATAAGACCAACAACCGATTTTAAAGGCAGATTAATACAAAATCTTTATAAAATGATTGCAGAGAGAGGAACGCACTACGCACCTGCGGATTGTTTACCATAACTATTGCAATAGAAAAAGGTTCACAATATCGAATATCTCTGATGGTGGACAACCGCGTGGTGGAATTCGAGCGTACTCAAACCTGCAGTATTCCGCTTCGAACACAAAATATGCGTTAATGTGTCATGTGTACCTATTAACTAGAGGCATCTTCAGTATAGTTTTTTTTTAGTTTTTGTTCAGTAACGCACGGTTACTTATCGCTCATTTGTTGCTATACTATCCAGAGCATGCCTCGCGCTTAGGCGAAGCAAATTACTTATTTCTGCACTTTGAATTAGATTTTTATATTATGTTGCGTATAAAATCAAACATGAGTTGCACCCTATTAATATTGTGGCTTTCATACCTAAGCTTTAGGTGGATAGTTATTGGCTATTTCGACAACCAAAACATGAAAATTGTGAGTTCCATTGGTGCAGAAGACCACATTTGGAATCAGACCAAAAATATGACTGAGTTGACTATAAACCAGTTTATTATAGCAATAAGAAGAGACATAAGGATGGCAGATATATAATAAATACGCTAAAAACGCATTAAATACTAGAATTATTCCAAAACATACGTACCTAATAGCCTGTTGCTGTCTATCAGGCACATTTCCAGATTCCAAGCGATGCCTAACAATTTCCTATTCAATTACACTTTATCCAACTCGGACATAAGCCCGGTAAATTCTTATTCGTATCTTAAGCGGAAATTTATGCAACGGGTACAACAAAAAATCGATAAATACGCTTAACAGTTTTATTTTTTGCTTGTCATAATGACTACGCTCCGTCTGATGGTAAGCAGTCGTGCATAGCCTTCCACGCATCTTCCTTACGTGAAATAGTGCCGAGGTTTCTACTTTGACGGTACCTAAAAAAACCTAAAAAGGTGCTTTTCAAGGATCGAAGGAAGAAGGCTTTTATAGAAAAACATTTACGAGATGTATACATCTATGTATATACAGCCATTGTCATTCTTAAATGAACTAATATCTCTTCAGTGGAAGATAAACAGAATACCAAAACGCATTTATCAATACTTTTCTACTACTGGGATGACAAAGAGGCTTCAGCTTGCCAGATGGCAAGTGGTTACCGTAGCCAATGATCGTAAACAATACATGTGGCACTATAAGTGCGTACCGATTCTATGATAACAAGAGTTGCAAACAGTTTCTGTTGCAGAAAACATAACGTTTCCTTCACCCGTCGATAAACGTCGCGAAAAATCCATGAGCTTAAATTAGAGTTTAAACCTATTTCAATATTAATTTCTCTTAACAGTTAATAAATGAAATACAGCTTGCTCCTTCTTCATTCTAGTACTTCACTTAAATTTCGTAGATAATTAGGCTTACGTAAGCTCTTGTAAAGACAACGAAAGCACGCTAGTGTCAGTAAAAATATCAGTGTGTAATTATTATTAATCCTGCATTTTAGTATTTCATATTGGATTTTTCTGCTTTTATGAAGATATGGACACAGTACACAACCATATTATGTTCTCTCGACATCGACTCGAAAAGTCTATGCATTCTATTAGCACTCACAACTCGTCAGTCAAAAGGTAGATGAGCTTGGAGGACTGACCTGCTTCTCATCTGTTGCACGGCAGCGGGTGGCAGGGTCCCCGACACAACAGATATATTGACCCCAGCCTTCTCGAACACGCGTCCGTCTTGCAGCACGCACGTGATACCACCGCCACCTTCACGGCGCTTCCAGCGGTCTACTTTAAACTTCGCATCCTGAAACAGTGGTTATGGATAGTATGGGCTTTGATCCTAGCCTCGTTGATCATGCGGGTCTCGGATCATTTGTAAAATATATACCTACATAGACTGATGCCGATATTCGTCCCCCATTGAAGCGATAGGCCCGGGTACACCCTTAGGTAGTAGAGGTGTCATATATATTACCCAAATTGTAACAGCTGTTTTGAATTGAATTACATTTATTTATTTTTCATAAGTGTCGGTAAAGTTTAGGTTTTGAAATTAATATACATACCCAAAACGCCTACCATGTTATGTTTTTAGATACCACTTAATTGCGAATAAGCCTATTGCACTCTACTAGGGACATTTCTAGATTCCAGGAGATCATATTGCTGTCTATTGGGTACATTGCCTAAGTCTACTATTGAAAATTTTCTAACACAAACACATATAGTCAAGTTGTGCAATAGTCTATAATATATATAAATATATTAATAAAGAATTTGTATGGTTCATACCGGAGACATAATGAAAATATCATTTTCATAATCATATTCATCAGCTGTTTTCTCTTCGTCCCAAGCCTACAAGAAAATAAGCTATTTTACATACTTTTATCGAAATATACATATATATAAATACACTAAATTGCTTATCTTCGACAAGCCCATTATTAATAAACTAACTCCTAGATATTTAAAAAGGTTTTTTAGATATTGCTGGTCTGTAGGATAAATGTCATTACTATTCAGATTTTCTTGTTATCATGAACCATTAGTCATAACAGTTAGGCAGGCAATGCTTTTCCCAGAAAATTAGTAGTAAGTATAGACCAATATCAAATTTTAAATATCTTTGAAAGTATATTTCTATTTATAGTGTAACTGTCTAACTAGCAGACCATTGCTGCCTTAGAAAACCTTTCATTATCTAGATAATTATAAAGTAGAATCTGAAAAACATATCTAAACTCTATTAAGAATCTTATTAGAGTAACTATAATAATATCAACAAATAACATATAAATATACTAACACACAACTATCACTATAGTTGATAGGTTTACCTCATCTTCTTCTTTTTCTAAAGCTCTACAAAATTCAGCCTGTATCCTCATAATAAGCAGTTCCATCTGAACTTTCATATCATTCTGGTTTTTCTCCAAGTCTTTCAATGGAGTGATTGGTTCTGCCATATAGTTTTTAAGCTGTATAATTTCCTTCATCTCAGCTTTATTTCTTTTTAACTGGCTGTATGCCATGAATCCTGTCCCTAATACTGTTGCACAATATAACCTGCAATTTCACATTCATACTGAAAAACAATGTTTTAAACAAAAGACATTGATAAATAAATACAGATAGTAGGTAATTATAGAAAAGTATAAAAGATGACCTGTATAACTTTAGTACTGTTTTACATATGAATAAGACAGTCAAGAGAAAGGTAATTCAAGGTTATTGACTGTGTTCTGAACTGTAGAACACCTTTCCTATAGTACTTAAATGAAATAGTAGTTATGATATGATCATTAGCCACTTTAGTTGTCAGTAACTTAGGTACAACGCACTTGTTGTTTACTCGAATGGTGCTACTAAGCCATGTGTCACGTACGTCAATTTTTATTTGCAATACCTACATTGTTTAATATTTCAATATAGTTTATGCTATATTCTAGATTCATATATCTCTATACAATATCTTGAGGATATTCATCTTAGATAACACGATTCCTTAACGCTTTTTATCAGAGAAATCACTCGTGTTTCATATTATTATGTACGTAAGATGCCAACGTAAACAACATACCTGTATGGTCGATCCCTGATCTTTTTGTAACTGCCAACATAACTCATAGTTTTCATACTTCTCACTATAACTTTAAACAACATTTTCTGTAATTTTATCGCGATTTAATAAATTATGAATCCGTATTTTGTTTGAAACCGATCAAGCGCCGGGTTGACAATGTTGACATTTGACAGCAGTGAAATGTCACGCGATGTTATCGTGTTGCGCGCCGCCCCGCGGCGGCATGCGGTACTATTTGGTTATCAGCTGTGAAATTTTTCTTCCGCAAGACGCGCCTACATGCGCAATATGTGTTCATCTCTTTTCCGAGCGGGGCCGGGCGCATCGATCGGTCGCGTCGCGCTCTTTCCGGCCAGTCCGCGGCAGCCTCGCTGACAGCGTGTCGCCAGTGCGCGTGTGTAGCTGCTGTCCCAGCTATCGATCCGTCAGCGGAGCCGCATTGCTGTACATTCCGGAGGCGGTGCCTCGCCTAGTTTTCGTCGATCGTCGGCGTGACGGGCGCGTGGCGGCGTCGGCGGCGGCCCCGGGCGGCCTGCGCACTAGTGTCGGCGTGTAGCGCGGGAGCGACCGACCTTCCTTCCGCCAAAACCGGCTCGCTGTCCGCGGCGGACGGCTGTGATGTAGCCGCGGCCGGCGCGAGCGGCCTTCGGACAAAGGACCCGCTTCTCGTTTATTCGCGATGAAGAAGTTCACGTTCAAGGGGGTGCTGGACGGGTTCCGCAGCTCGGTGCAGCAGGCGCCGCGCGGAACCGAGCAGGAGATCCAGGAGACCCTGCGCTCCGACCACTTCCAAATCAAAAAGGTGAGTGGTTTTATCGCGCGGCGCGGCCCAAGGTCCCGCAGATAATGGCGATGAGCGGCACGCGAGCAGCGGTGTTCTGCGGGGACCCGAGGAGAGGGGAGCCTACGCTCCAGTGCCGGTGGCGTATTTATAAAAGCAACTCACCTGAGCGACGGCCGACGGCTCTCGCGTGCAGGCTCTGTTGTGTAAACTGTACGCACGTTGCACGCTGACGACACCCACGGACTGCGACGTGCATAACAAAACAATCAAAACATTCGCAGACATCGCTGCACCGACACTCGACAGATCACAGATGACACGACTTTGTTGATGTTTCTTTAGCGCGGACCGTTTCACGCGTGTTGCGTGCTGTAAAGCCTCTCGTAGCGCTAAAAACTTCACCTGTAACTATGTGATTGGCGTTATTTCGCGTACGTCAGTGTGCAACCTTGACCGTTTAATATGTTAGTATTATTAGCAGTGTAATCTGCTTACTCTGGCTCTGTGTCTCTCCTTAAACCTTGAATTACTATTAAGGTTTTTTAATAATACGCTCAGATTGTCTATGCTGCTATGCTGATATTATGTTTCGCTAGATTACTGAACAGTGGAGCACCTGTAGGTGTCGGAATAGCAATCATAATATTGAACTGATAACAGATTAGATAATGGCTGCACTTAATAATACCTTTGCCCTTTGTGCGTATTTTTTTCTATAAAACTGCACAGATTCGTAAGCTTGCAGTGACAGTGTTATTATACTGAACGTATTTTTGGTTATTTTGAATGTTATGATAATTTATTGTTGGCACAGTCATAAAATTAGCATGGTTTATTGTATTAGACTAATCTGGATTATAAATTATATACTTACCTAAAATTTTCGTTTTATGTTAGCCGTTACAAATGAAACTTCCTGTGCAATTGATATCAGTATGATTAAAAACAGCTACATGCCGAAATCTATCTAATATAATAAAGCTGAAGAGTTTGTTTGTTTTTTTGCTTGAACGGGCTGATCTCAGGAACTACTTAACCGAATTGAAAAAATTCTTTTAGTGCTGGATAGCTCATTTATCGAGGAAGGCTATAGGCTGTATAACATCACGCTACGACCCACGGTGGCGGCGCAGTAATCATAAATGCGGGTGAAACCGCGGCCAGATCTAGTAATTTATAAATTTTTACGACGTAGGTATGAAATCCATTAGGTGGAAAATACATTTGATTTGAAAATAGTGTTGTTAATGTATCGTAAAGAAACTAAGGTATAATCAACAGTCATTGAGAGAAATAACGTTACACGATTTCGTTATAACGTTAACTTCCTTAAAACGGGAAAGTCAATCCGTGTCAAGGCCTGAGGCCTCAGGTAATGCTAATGATCGATAGCAGAAAACTTACAAACGACACTACTGAAATAATTTTACGACAACATTTCTATTTTTCTTTCAAGTTTTACTCGTTATTATCTAAAGTAAGTATCATCTGGGCACTCGTCAGAGTTCTTTGGCAAAGTAAATAAAGGCAACGGCTAAACTCTTAAATAGTAAATTACTTTGGTGCCGTAAGAGATGGAAAACAAACATTTATTATTATCGTGAAAATTTCGCGTTTTAACAGTGAAACGCTTTTAAAACTTCATCTTTTTCGTTTCTTGAGAGGTCGCTTATTTAGATATTTGAGTGGTTCTATCTTTAATATAACAATTGGAAGTGAGCTAATGTCTTGGTGAAAATTGTGTAGGGATGCCAAGAATATTTGTCTAAAACTTAAATGAGTCTGCATAGTGTTACAACCGTAGATTTCTCTCGCGTGCTCGGAACATCTGCGGTGAAATTGGATGCTTTTGAGAAAATTTGAATTTTCTTTTAGTAATTTTCTTTGAGCGTAAGGAAGATAATTTTAGTGAAAAGCTGATAAAATAACCGGCTTTGAGTTAAAATACGCTATTTGAACTTAGATATATTTTATGTAAGTTCAATTACATTTATGGTTATCTGAAGAGTTTTCTGGTTTTACATAATATATTATCGTGATAACTAAGGCTTAATTGTATACAATGCTTTAGACAAACCCACTAAAACGGTGAATAATATGGCTGACATTTAACAGAAACCAATTCTTACTTTATATTAATTAGTAGTTACTCTAAGTTGAACAGATAAGAAACACAATAAGCACCTGTTATAATGTGTTGTTTTCTATAACTAATATCGTTGACAAATATATGTTATTACGATGTATTAGTAGCATCGATAAAAGGAAAACAATGTCACTCGGCACTCACGTTTTTAGTTTTAATGTGTTATGATGTAATTGTATGACGTCACTGTTGGATATCCAATGTCCAGCTGTGATTCACAATACTTATAATAAATTACAAAATTAAACACGAGAAGAGGTTTTAAATTATAATCGTCTATAGATATAAGTAGGTAGATTGGTATATTTCGATTATTATTAGCATGGAATTGATTAATTAAACAGTAATAAGCTATTAGTATAATGATGAAACGAAACGAAACCGAACGAAAGTAAACAATTTTGGACGGTTCAACGATTTTAAAAAGTAATCAGCAGTATCTTACTGTAGTATTTGTGCCGAAAATGTTGACGAGCAACTTGTCTATATGCATTATAGTAATATAAAAGTAGGTACCTACTACAATAAATAGTGATAATAAGATGAGTCAATAATAACTCGTAAAATATGTAGGTACGGGTAGCTTGTTAGATATTCAATGGTAACTTAAGATACAATTTCGCCGTCTACTGTTCTGCAAGTATCCAACTCTTGTAATGCGTGGTTCACCTAGTCATCCTATATGAATGGTGTTTTTTAAAAATAACAGCACAAAAGACACGCTTAAGTTCTTTTATTGTCAGAACGACTGTTAGTAACTTTTTCGTTATTTAATGTATTTTGAGACGTCACTCATAATACTAAAACCAAACAAAATTCGGTTTTTAAATGACAAAGCATCATAAACAAAAGAATCACATCTCTATAAGATACCTGAAGGATAAATCAGAAGTGTCATCTATATATCGACAGGTATATTTAATCCTCCTCAAGAAACAACTTTAACGTCAATAATGCCCATTTGGACATCATACCAACATATTTTACAAACCAAAATTCGCAAAGAATCTATACTTCTATTCTTTAAACCCATTCGTATAATAAAGTGACGATGGTAATAGAAGAAGTGAGAGCTAAAGTAAGCTGCACTGTGCATCGTGTTGCCAATATGTAGTAAATTTAGTCCGATAACAGTCACCGCATATCGCTGTTATCTACAGGCTGCATAGCGCTGATAATACGCCGGTATAGCCTCCATGTCCTTATAAATACAACCTTTTATATGGTCGGGGGATAACGGAAAAATCAATGAGCGGCTTTGCGAAAACTGTTACTCGAATACTAGTGTTGTAATGATTATATTTCGTGTTATATGCATATGTTATTGTGTTCTACCATTCTATTGTAATACTTGGCGGTGCGTCGGATATTCTTGCATGAGACGACAGAATCACTATCTGTGAAGACATGTGATTCATAGATAGCATTTTCGAGTCTGAGGGTGCTTAAATCCGTCAATGTTTTTAAAGCTGCCCGAAACCAATGATTCTGTAATGCCAAAGCGCGGCCCTTTTTTGAAAAGCAGTAGTTTTATGACTGTGTATACTGACATGATCGGGTGCTATGTCTCAAATTCGGAGAGTCCTGTTTTCAGTAATCGATTGCGAAAACAGATTGATTAATTTATATAAAGTTCTGACAAAGCTGATAGAATGTAACTGTCAGTTAAAAACTAATGAAAGTAAATCTATAATACTTAAAACGAATGGGCATTCTACTGCTAAGTACCATTACCATGTTTAAGTCTTTTGAACATCCAATAAACTATATATTTGCCTTTGCTAATCACATTATTTTATAATAATACAAACGAACCCTAACAAAATTCAATGTTGGCAATTACATTGCATCCAACCCATCTCACTGTGCACATAAAATAGTACATCTAGTACTTACCTATATCAGCTTTTTATTTCTATAAAAGTAATCATTAAAAGCGCATATTAATGTTCGTAGCTTAATATTTAATTTTAGAATATAGATTGATAACAACATTAATCAATCGGATAGCAATCGTATTTTTGCAATATAAATCGCAAAATATTATATCAAAGTGAAAATCGATTGGCGTACTTTTACAAATAAATTACTAGACGAGCGCTTTACGCGTGCAGACTGAACAAATATCAATAACAGTTCCAGAGTGATATATCACAGTGACAAGTACTCGCTAGTACTCACGTGCGTAGTGATGTGGTGAACGCCCGGCCATTATCTTCGCGTGCTCCCCGAGATAAGTAATTACTCAGGGAATTGGATTTATCCATTGTTATCTCGGACCTGTGCTAGTGATTCATTTAATTAAGGATCGGCGGCCAGACAAGGCTCTCTACTGTCAGCGTTTTATGAAGTGAGATCACAATTATTACGTAGACATCAATATAACTTTTAAAGTAGCAGTAAGTTGTCTGCTAACTCATTTTAATTAAGTAGCTAAATTATTATTTCCTCAACATTTGCAATAGGTAATTGCGAGCGTCAATAATTACACGATGTCCATTTTGTTTTATATTTTCCTTTATTAATAGCTAATAAAAATATTTCATAAACAATAATGAGTAGGCAAGGTCTTTAAGAAACAATTTGCACAGTCCTAATAGGACTATAAAGTTCAAAAGCGCATCAAAATCCACTCAGGGTTCTGGAGATTGCAATATTTTTCTAATCATCTTTATCTTTAAAACGACTGAAGTTCTCGACTTTTATCATCCATTCGGTTATAAATTTTAGGATTTTCGGTTTATATCTCAGTCAAGCTTAGACTTTAAATAGTTTCTTTATAACATATTAAATAAAAAATAGCTTATCTTGAAGCTCTCAATATGATGTCATATTACTTCCACCGCAGCTAAATATACGTACGTATTGTATTTTAAGCTTTATCATTTACTTTAAATAGAATGGTACCTCATTTAGGTAAAGCCAAGTTTCCTCATTAATGAATATTTTTCCTGTTGTTTTAATTGGATTCGTTTACTGTAATAATATAACTTCACGTAAAATGTAGATTGTGGCTAGTCATATTAGCTAATAAATATACAATTAAGTAAGAACGTAATGATTAATATAAGATAGTGATACGGGAGACTAGGTTTTTAGGGACAAGTATTAATTAATTTGCCGCTGGAACTAACAGGTTGCCAGCAATGGCAGCCATCAATAGAGTATGACAGTTTTTGTATCATATTTAACCTCTATACGTGGTCGCCGCTATGAGGATTTGTACACGACAGCAATTATTGTTTAATAAATAATTATATTATTTTTCTCCAAAGCTTTGATACAATAATAGTATTAACTATTCTTGTTTCGCTGTCTCCTTTAAAAAGTGTGTCTTTGAAGCTGAACAAGCTTTAAAGACAGAAGACGAGGAAAGTTTATAAAGTGTGTCGCTTTTGCTGCTCCAACTGAATTAATTTATTGTTCACGAATTTCAAAATTTGTTATTATTTGCATTTAATATACTCGATAATATTAAAGTAAGAACGAAAACAAAAATAAAGTCATCTATAATGTACTTAATAGTGACACAACCGGTTATCCGTTATATATAACGCGTTATCGGTGATAAGATACGCACTACATTCGCGTCAATTTAAGTCACAGTTATTTTAACAGCCGCATACTTGTCTCGTGCTGTAAATCACTGTTGATCGTAACGTACGATTGCTTGATTATAGTGGCACTCCTACGAATGTTCTAAGAATTTCTTTATAGGTTTTCCACGAACGCACGTAAAGAAAATTCTCCGAGCTGTTAGCAATTCGCCTAATCTAACAATGATAGATGTAAGAAATTATAACGCAATTATGTTATTGAAGAAAATTATACACTTCATAAATCTATTGAAGTAGAACTAAATTAGTTCAACAGTAATATTACTAGTCCAACTGACAGGAAAAATTACGCCTAAAAATTACGGTAGATTGCCAGAAACGTCCGTTGAAGCATTCGTCCTGATCACTCAGCTTTTACTCAAAAGATGTCTTAAGAATAAAGAAAATATTTCCCGGAATGTATTTTATTTGAGGGTAATTGCGCGAGCCCAAGGTACAGAACTCTAATAAAGCTATTTCATCCCAATTACATTTGCCTGAATTGGTACACGGCGAAATATTTAATTTACACAGAATTTCGTTTTCCATTATTAATTAATTACACTGTAAAACTTTATTACAAATCTGAATTTATAATAAAGTTAGTTTTATTATTATAAGATGAAGTTTTCATTTCGGCGTGCAATTGAACGTTTACCTTTAAAGCACAAAAAATTCGCAGTATGTATTAACAATTATTTATTCATCACGAAGATTACAAATTGTAAATGAATCCTACTTAGATAATATAATGCATGACATCGAACACCAAAACTAAAATGAGAATCTCAACTCGTTATAAAGCAACTAGATAACAGTTTTAACTAATTAAAACAGTTAACGCGATTCGGAAATGCTATTTTATTAAATCATACACATCGCTGCGCTAGTCACGAATTAACGAGCGGACCGTGACGTCACTAATTATTCATTCGAATTTCGAATGGCATAGCAGCCATTATGGATTTGCTGTACAACATTGAATTCGCTTTAAAATTGGATACTATATTGCATCGTAATTACTTTGGTTTGAGAATCCCGTAAACTTTGAAATAGATTGTTTATTAAACGTATTTTAAGCTTGAGCAATTTTCGAAGTTCGCTCAAGCAACAGCAAAATGTTTTAGTATAGAGGCCGTCATATTGAAGACCCATAAATTCGCTCTTTCATGATCTTAAATAGAAGTACGTACTATAGGTATGTAGTCCAAATATAGGTAACGGGAATTTTATAAGACTACTACTCACTTATCTCGTCTATTTGACCGAAAATAGTAATAAAAAGCCTAACGAACACTATTTTCTACTACAGTAAATACTAATAACCGTAACGTAGTAATAAATAAAATGTGTAGTTCACTATGAAACGAAGTTTATGTTTGCTTTTATTATTCAATATGGCGCTTTCCTACAGTATTTATTAAAAATGGCAAAATGAATTTATCATGTGCAATATAGGATATATATAATTGTATAAGAGTTAAATGTTAATTTGTATGCGAGGCACGTATTTTTAAGGTCGGATGCATTGTGCCGGGCACAGACAATAATGCGGCTGAATAATGATTAAAACGAGATCGGATTTATGGGCGGGCCGTGCCTACTCGAGTTTTTAATAATCGAGATACGAGGCAATTGGTCCGATTACTGCTTATTTAGCCATTCGCCTGGGGTGTTCGGAATTATGTATTAAGAAGAATGTCTAATTGATCTTGGGAACTAAGTGAAGTAATGTCGGCTCATCGTGTCTCAGTTCATTCGGGTTTTTGAACGTGATTGACTTCAATTAAATGGACTAGATAGTTGCAATATCTTTCAAATCGGATCTCAGCTTCAGCCACATAAATATTACACCTATTTTTTTTTATTGACAGCCAACTGTCTTAGGGAATATTCCCTGTGTAGCAGAAGACTGCAAATATTCAAAAAACCCCTAAAATTCGGCTCTGGCAATGGCGAGGTGAACACCAATATCCATGCAGTCATTTAAATTTGCTAGTTAGTTAAATATACCAATTGTTTCTTGCGTTGATGACGATGCGACCATTTTAAAGGCAAGGCGCAGGTGATTTGTATCCTGCCGATGCAACAATCCCCAGAATGCCAATCATCACATGGACAGGCTCGGTTCTTGTGGCTGTCAACCCTGTAACTGCTTACCATCAAGCGGGTCAGCCGACGGCCGTATGCTATTCTTTCCACCTGTGCAATGGTACAAAAAGATACCTCAGATTTCAACTTGGCATACGTCATCATTACTAAGCAGCTGTGAAAACAAATATTGAGTAAGCATTTTGAATCTACATAACTACTCGGTTTACTGTCGTTAGCACTTGTAAATATAATTGTTTTATAAATGCTGACACATTAATCGGCTAACAAATTCAACGAATGCTAATTGTCGTAAAGACTAACGTTAGTTTAATTAGAAAAAGATAATTTTCGTGCATCTACATACATCAATTTTGGAGATTAGTATAGTGCGTGTATAGGGCTAAATGTAATAGAATTTGGAATCACTATTGGCTGAAAAGTGCCAGGCAGGCAACAGGCCACACATAGCACATACTGGGCAAAATGTGGGTGTACGTACTTCATTGCTTACCATTTAACTTCTTGAGCGCTACGGTCTTGTATAGAAGACAAACGTTTCCGTGCCCTCCACGTCACGTCTTTATTAGAAGACAGTGTCCAATCGAAACATTTATAAAAAAAAACAAAACATAGTTTGTCACATATATTTTGTGCGTAATTTGACTATTGCCTACTCGACGACAAGCTCCTCCATTCGATTTGAAAACATAAACACAAACTTATACACGAGACAAACGAGGCAGTAAAAATAATAATCGAAAATATTGAGTTATTCAGTAGGTACTACGTGATAGAGAAGACATCTCAAGTAAATTATTTGTAACACGAGTTAGAGTGCATGTTCTCTAGCTCACTCAATCTGAGCCAGGCGATTATTGGAACGATACGTTTGAGTGTCAATTTATCAGAAGCCTCATACGAATGACGGCATGAATAAAATGGATTTTGCACTCAAACGCGTCGTTGTAATAATCAACTAATTGAGAGCGTATACTCTTAATCGTGCTACAAAAAAAAACTTGAAATGTCTCCTTTAGTACGTACTACATATTTTCTCAATGATCAACAATAAATAACTGATACAGATGGCATATCAAAACAGGCTGATAGCTCATAAAATAAAATATTATCCTATCGGACAACGGAATACAATAACAATATATGACAACACATATTGCACAAACCAAACAGCGTGCATACATCTGTTTATTTAAACAGTGGCGTATCATATTAATGTCAAATATTTGTTGAAATATCTATTGATGCATATGCGATTATACGCACGCGTGACAGTGGCGCCACAACGCGGATTTTCACTAATCTTTTCGTAAACAGGAAAGTGACGTTTGCTTTAGTTGAGTTATTTTTGTTTGAAGTGTTATTAATGTTTATACCAATATTAATAGTATTTAATCTAGTGTTAGTTTGATTGCACGAGTAGCAGTCTTTTTAATAATTGCCAGTGTGCCGAATGTTCTGGATTCCAGCTCCACATGTGAGAAATATTCGTGTGATGCACCATTTGTTGTTTCTAGTCCGTCTGTCGTTTAAAATTTCGTAAAAGTCGTTTCGTTTAAAAGTCTCCCAAGACACAAGGCAAAGTTGTTAGTGTTGGAGTTGTGTTTATTTAAAAAGAAAAACAAAAAGTAAAGTTTACTATTTAATCCAGCCCAACTCCGAACGCAGCCATATTTGTAAAGAAAGTTATTGTGGAAAAAAGAACTAACAAACAAAGTTAGTTTGCAGTTACTACCTATGTCTCAGTCAGGCATTGGAAAGAATATTTTCGTTTCAAAAATATGTACATATCGGCCTCGATGGCGTAGTAGTTAGTGTAACCGACTGCCACGCCTGAGGTCGCGGGCGATTCCCGCACAAGACAAATATTTGTGTGCATGAACATGGATGTTTGTCTTGGTCTGGGTGTTTCTATGTATAATATGTATGTATTTACAAAAAATAAAATATATATGTATGTTTATCCATTGTCTAGTACCCATAGTACAAGCTCTGCTTAGTTTGGGCTAGATGGTGTTGTGTGTAAGTGGGTAGAATTGAAGACAACGGTGGCACATAACACTTTTCTCGGAAACGGACAAAATGTTTTTTGTTTATTTCTATCAAAAAACTGAATAAACTCTGAAAGCATTGAGTTGCAGAACTGTATCCGATAGACCTCGAATCCACGGACCTGAAACACACCTTTGCGTACCTATTTAGGGATAGCCATGAGACTAGATATGTACGACGAAGAGTAATCTCAAATACGAACTAGTTTACATACAATATCAAAGTTTACATGCAAGATAAACACGCGAGATGACATATCTGTCGAGCTCGTAACTGGCGCAAGCGAGCGCTCAGACAAGTTATGCGCAAGTTTGGAGTGCGAGCGTCGACTCGTAACCGACGTCGTTCTAAACTTGGGATCGTGTACTTTCTTTACTTTATAATATTGTTTGTTACATCACGTAATATAATACTTGTAATACATAAAATATAAGGCAGAGGTGTAGAACTTAGTTAAATGTTTACGGCATACGTACATGTGGATACTCATATTGTTTGATAGCTATATACATGGGTTATATAGTCTATTGGATACGGACATTGTAATTTATAGACTATGCAAAAGGCCGACAGATAAAATAATACTTTGTCAAAGCAAAGTCTGTCTACTAAATAAGCTGCTTTATTATTAGTAGAAGCCGTCTGGTGGCCGATAATTAACATGGTTAGACAAAAACAACGAAATTTTATAGGCAGAAGACTGATACACAAAAAGCACCTATTTATCATAGATTGCTGTGCCGTTTGCTTCTATTGTCTATTCCTCTTTGTAAAAAGAAAACTCCCGCATTAAGACTTACTCCTGTGTCACTTAGAGCCTTAGTTCCCAAAGTGGTCCAGGTGGACCCCAGGGGTCCTCAGGAGACTCGACGGGTGTCTACGTTGGCGTGACAAAAAAATGGCGGTTTACAATTCGTAAGGGAATCCACGAACATTTATTTGCTTTCGATAGTGAAGAACTAAAATGTTGGCTTGACTTCACCTATTAATGCAATGTAGGCAGATAATATTTTAAGAAGCTCAGCGACTGTTACTTCTTTAAACGTCGGTGGACGGATATTTTGAGGAACACCTCTCGCAGAAGACGGAAGAATTTAATTTTTTTTATTTTAGTCCAATGTAACTTTGGTCCGAATATACTGATTTTACTTGGCGGATTAAATTTGTAGCTGCAGCGGGTCCACCGGAATCAACATAATTTTGAAAGTGGTCTATGAGAAAAAAGTCTGGCAACCTCTGACGTATAGCTTTAACATTCAAACAATGGACACCAGGAACAATCAGACTCAGATTGACCAATCGTGGAAAACCCATTATTTTGTTGGGTGGGGGATTCGAGCCCGCAACACTCGCCGTAGACAGCGTGGCTTAAACTACTAAACCATTCGTATAGCCTTCCCGTTTTCTCCTATCACTAGCATATGCGCATTACAATTATTGTAAACAACAACTAAACCAACACAAACATCTGAAATACATACGACATTGTCTTTCTCACTACGTGTGTGTGATAATCTTTACGATCACACACACAGACACAAAACTTCACGCATTTGTTATAGTTCAATTTACATATGCTCAATAATTGGCATATTGTTTATATCTAATGGACTAACGAGGGGGATATGCTCACTAAACCGTTACTATTCTATTATTACTCTGATATAATGGCATAGTAAGTATTTCGTGTGTACATCTCTAAATGATTTTTAATTGTACTCGGCTATTGACGGACTATTTATTTTTAAGTCAAGACATCTTCAGAAAATTCTGGCGCCAAATTTTATAATGTAGTGAAATATTAGTAATGATCTATGGTGTTAACCACAGATACTTCTAGTAATAGCTAGGTAATAAAGTGTTTATGTTGAATGCATGAAATTATGGTTTTAGGTGCCACGTGATAGAGAGTGAGCGTATTGCCATTCACCGCGAACAGTTCCAGACCAAGTGCCGTTTTTGAAAATTCCTTAAAAGTTGATCCCGAGATCTCATACACAGCAGTCTAATCGCTACTGCTGCGTCATCGAGGCTGTGACTAAAATATATATATAACAAGTAAATCAAACATTGAAAGTATACCCAAATTGAATAGAGCGTTTATTCGGCGAGCTCGCTAAAACAACTTGTACCAAGTTATCGGCTCATCTGTCTTCTACTGGATATGAAGAAACCGAGTGAAAACAGGCCCCGCAAAAATAATTGAGTTGTCAGATATTTCTTCGACCTACATTATTGCCAGCCGAGAAATAGGAGCGAGGAAGATGGTAGATTTTCTTATAACACCGTCCCTTTTCTACGAGAGGGTGGCAGAAATTTTTGATGCGTTGAAATGGATTGCGGAGATGGTTGCTCGGTTTTCGATTTGCGATTCGGGCGTCGTGGCTTATTTGGTATTTGTGCTTATTGTTTTGCCATGTGCTCCTCTTCCTGTATATTCTGCGGCTTATTCTGTAAGTAACGGTAACTGAGATATTGGATTATTTAGATGGAATTGTGCTTTGAATCTCTAAAGCCTACCTACTGTTATCTATATTCTTGTTACACTTTTGTTTAGTGTTTTATCGGTATATGTTTCAATAAATGGTTAAAACAAGCAATCTTGTCGGTGTTAAAGTTGAGATAGGATTACATGTTGAGAATAGAAATCTCTTGTTTTTGAATCACCATCTGTTGCTATTGTTATCTTAATATAACTGATTGTCGCCGTACAAAATGAGTACCTCAAATTAATCAGAAAATTTTGCATTGAAGCCTTAAATTCAGTCCAATCTACATATATTCTTACATATACTAATTCTCTTAGTAGTACCAAGTTCACTGCTGAAGATTCACAGAAATTTCTTAGCGATGGTTGTTGCGCTGATTCCATAACAAATTCACGTAATAATCCCACCTGCGTCTACGCGCGCGAGGATAAAATGATCTTTTTTGGTAATATAAGATATGGTCTATCTGTAAGCAAAGTTTGAACCAGATTCGTTCATTAGCTACCGTGTGATTGAGTTCATACCCGAAAATCTTCACAATCCTTCACATTTATAATATCACCATGACTTCTCTCTCTGTTTGTCCCATACACCCGTAAACCAACCACCGAGTAACTTAGGTAGGTATGCTATAATTAGTGATTTAGGGCTTGTTTTAATAGCAATATATGCTTTATAAGTAAAGGGCTAATTAAGTAGAAACAGTAGTAAAATTGCACTAAATTTGATAACATAATTGACTGGCGTTTGGCTTGTATATGTGTAATAATAAAATTAAGTATAACGATGTCATAAATGCTACGATACACTAACATGCTATAACTATGTATTAGGAAAATTGGACGATTAATCAAAGGCTAATGGACGACGGTGATTTTCTTTGATGAGCAATGAAATATTAATCGTAGGAGTGCATTTACTATAGTTCTAGCCAAATAGTTATTAATTTCTTTTGATTATCAACGTTTTCTTTAGGAGTTACTTGGCAACAATCCAGGGTGCAATTTAAGTTGAGATACGAAATTCAGCATTCCGTCTCGGATGCCCAAAGTTAACGATTTTAAGATAAAATATGCGAATAACCTCAATTATTCACTGAAACAGTATCCTCATGTAGAAGCGAAGTATGTAGAAGTATACTTGTTTCTAAAGTAGAATTTTGCAAACTGAGTAATAGTTTAAATTATACGATGCTCATGTCTAATAATGAAGGAGTTCGATATTTTAAATCTTTTACTACAGCAATGGTTGGAAATGCCTTTTCAAGTATGAGTACTGACGTCCTCTTTTCAACCATGACTTTTTACTTTTCTATAATATCGACTATTCCTTTTAAATTAATATAATTATAACGACATTAACACCAAGATCACAAATCGATATCAACAACAAAATGTTTTTTTTTTGTGAATGGTTCACATCATCATCCTCATCATCATTTCGAATATTGATAATTTCCAGCTTATTTTTTCATATTTATATTAAACCGTATGGGGCGACCGTGGATTGCCATGTAGAGTAAACTTGCCGAGTTAGACTCGTCTGCACAGACCTCTACTGCCTCACAGTTATGTGCGTACAAAAAAAGAATTAATCATTCGCGTTATCGGTAAAGCTAAACATTGTGAGGAACCCGCATATCTTCTGGTACCACATTATGTTCCTGAAGACATTTGCAGTTTACCAAAATCGCACTGCACCAGTGTAGTGGACCAGAGCCTGGCTTATATTTGCAGGCATCTTGTGCCCAGCAGCAGAACGGTTTATAAAGAAAGTCGTTTTCATGGGGTTCATTGTCTGCTACGAAAGATGACGGCAGCGATAGTATACACCTAGATAAACTTCTAACTCGAAATACCATCAACATATAAGGATATTATTAGGGTGAAAGCAGCACAAGTGGATATCTTTTGTTTCTCTATCTCTTCCAGGCAACAGGCGTATAAACGTATGTACGTCACGATTTAATGATGCCTTTGTAACAGAAAATGTCATATTTATATTCGTAATGTGCGTTTTAAGACTCAGAGTATGCTAGAGTTGAAGATGTAAGAGACAGATATTGTTTTGAATAATGATACAATAGCTGACACACATTTTGCTGCAGTATCTAGCCCAAGGATAGCTAGAAAGTGGTCTAGTTTTTGATGTTGGCAGTATTCCATAATGAACGAGTTACGCTACAAGCAGGATACTTTGGCCTTGGCACATTAAGTAAAGGTTTTTACGATTTTTGCATACTGGATACGAAAGTAAGGTGTGATAATATTTTTAAATCCTAAAATGATAAATATAGTAAGGAGAGATGGAAAAACATTTTCTAGATGTTCAAACAATTATTTTTAACATGTTTTTTACTCAATTTTGAATATATATTTTCTGTAACTTTTTTAAATTGCCCTTTATCAATTACACAACTATATTAATTAATATAATACTAGCGGTCGCCTAGTGCTCGAAATTCGACCTAAGTTTGCCTGTAAGATATTGCTGATACGCGCTTCGACTGCGTGTGTCAAATGCATGGTTGTGTGCGTGTAGTGTTTTTTCATTAATTTAATGTATTTCTAATGCATATTTTATATAAATATTAGGATTCGTCACTCCTTCTCCATATACACTTTAGCTGTGCCAAATTTCATACTCCTCAGTCCGCGCAATTTTCTTAAACGGGTACAAGGTTTTTGCTTCACGTATTAATTAATATATAGATATACAAACAAATTATTTACAATAAGGTTAACCTAAAGAGTAAAAGTGATTACCGCCACCCATGGAAACCCGTAACACCAGAGGAGTTACAAGTGCGCTGCTGCCTTTTAAAAAGGAGTACGCTCTATTCTTGAAGTGTTGAAGGTCGTATTGGTCCGGAAATACCGCAGGCGATAGCTCATTCCACAGTTTTGTTGTGCAAGGCAGAAAATACCTGGAGAAACGCACAGTTGTGGACTGGTAACCATCTAAATGATAGGAATGAAAATGCTGTCGCATAGGACGATGGCGAAAAGAGGCGGCAGGGATCAGTCCGAACAATTCCGTGGAGCACACCCCATAATAAAAGCGATAGAAGATGCATAGCAAAGCCGCATCTCTACGCAGCGCCAAGGGGTCTAGCTGATTTGAAACATCCTGTCAGTCGACGATTCGAGTCGCTCTCTGTTGAATGCGGTCCATCGGGCGAAGCTGGTACTGGGGTGCCCCTGCCTAAAGATGAGAACAGTATTCTATGTAAGGCCAAACCTGCGCTTTATAAAGCAGTAGGCGGTGGGCCGGCCTTGCTACTAGTTATGATCCTGATGTGTTCATTCGCTCTTTATCACTTTACGCACGTGCGTCCATTGATCGTACTCTTAACCTGACCTACTTTCTGAACGTATCTTATAGACACGCGTCTTTATCTCCGAAGAGGTAAGCAAAAGCGTATCTACATTTCGTGAAATTGCAATTGCATTATCCTACCGGGAAATATATAGCAGCAACGTAGACTCTTAAAGAGTCTGGTTGATGACAATAATCTTTGCTCTATAACGTGCGAAAAACTGATATAAAATAATATACATAAAGCTGAAGAACGTGGTTATTAAACACTACTGCTTAATCGGTCAGGGCAACGGTCGTGGTGTTATGTCATACCATTTTTATTTAAAATGTATCTTGCCAGCTGATTTGTCCATGAGATCCATATAAAAGTACTTTTATCGCGATAGAAATTTTTCTATGTGTACATCCAAGGTATGGTATACTTATAATTATTCGTGCGAAGTTTCATCCAAATCGGTTCAATGGTGTACGCGTGATTGCATAACAAACATTCAAACATCTTCAGACCTCTACAATTATATTACTAGTATCGGCCGGTGGCTTTTCCCGTGTAAATCCTACATGAAAACATAATCTATGTGTTAGTCCAGGGTATGGTATCTATGTGCCAAGTTTCAAATTAGGAAAGTTAGAGGGTTTTGGTGTGATCGAGGAACAAACATCTCACGAACTTGCATGTTACTGGTAGGTTTAGTAGTCTGTATATGTCCCTCTTATTACAAAAATACTGTTTCTCAGTGCCAGCTGTAAGTGATGTTTAATTATAGCAGACTTTTTGGAGCTGCTGCCGCCATATTAGTTTTAAGTTTCCGGGCACTATTCCAAGTCACAAAGATGTTTGTAAGTGAAAAAATTGGCCCCGAGAACTGCATCGGCTGATGCTACGGCAGTTGTAACGTTTATTAAAAACGTACAAGGAGTTAGGCATCCACCTAAATCCGTATAGGATACCTAGTAGTAGGCGTAGCTTAGACCTCTGCTTACCCCTTAAGGTTCAAGGTCTGATATCGGTAGCGCAGCGGTAGTGAATAAGGTCTTGGATTCGTTTCGAGTGTTATTGGATTTTGTCAGGCAATTGTCAGTAGCAGTACGGAGTCTAATACGGTGTCCAGTAAATGTTTCGTAACGCGCGCATGGGACCATAATCAAAGCTGGAAAATGGCTGTGTAATGAACTGTATTGTTTACCGCTTTTGAGAATAGAGGCGGGATACTATATAGGTATGATGTCATTGTAATTTATTACACCGATATTTTACCAGTTATGTAATAAATGCTCTATGGTATTCTCGGTTATCGTCGTGTTCCGAGCACATTTGATTTTTTTGTTAAAAATGTAACTCCAACAAATATTTGTGGACCATACAAATTTTTGTTGCCTGTGGGGTTCAAACCCACATCACTCGGCGCAGTCGCAGTGGCGAAGCGACTACTTACACCATTACGTCATCCGAAAATTGTTCAGCGTTCTGTGTTCTTTTCGTATTACAGACTGTAATATGACATAAGCAATAACAAATTATGTCAAATTCCTATTGGCAGTAAAGATAACCATGATCGATTATTAGGTACCACCATAGAAGAACATCCAATATTTCACATGACATGGGCTGTCTCGTCGAATTATGTAGTAATCAGTCTTAGCAAATTCCTCCATGACGCAAGGATTTTCCCGAGTAGATTCGGAAGATAAACTAAAAAGAAAACTGTAGATGAAACATTATTAATATCGATGGCAAACTTGTAAACATGTCTTAGTTAACAGAAGCCTTTTCTTAAGCATGTTAAGAATTAGAAGCTGAAGATGAGTCAACTGCGGCTGTTGTCGAAAATCCCGTAATGAATTTTCTTGTTATCGGATTTCCTTCTTCATACTAACTTTAACTATGCCAATTGTCACACTCCTAGAGCGCAATAAGCTTATGTCAATGTCTTATATAGCACCAGAAATAGCGTAGTTGATAGGTACAGCCATTTCCTTCAAAGAATCATGTTCAATAACTTTGTTAGTTCGTTCTTATTTATCCCAAAGGAAACACAAATATCAAACTTTTGCATTTGTAATATTATCTAAGAAGTTATGATCACGATCAGAACTTGTGATGAAGATCAACAAAGTTAATATTACTGTCAGTTGTACTGCTGGTCTTTGCTGTTTTAATCGAGTCCATCTTTAATGTACGTTTCTGCTGACCCAGTTAATAAGTTAACTTGATGTTAATGCGAAACCTGTCAGATACTCTTAGCATGTCAGAGTTGTTCAACTATGCTTGAAGATGGAAACAGGGTTTATATGGACTGATAGCTTTAAGCAGGTATTATTTATATGTTCTCGGTGATATGTGAAGTCTACCAACCCGCGGTGGGCTAGCGTGGTGGACTATGGCCTAATCTTTTTCATACTGAGTAGAGACCCTTGCCCAGCAGTGGGACAGTTTAATATAGGGTTGTTATCATCATATATGTACGTATATGTCATA
This sequence comes from Catocala nupta, assembly GCA_963675205.1. Taxonomy (NCBI): domain Eukaryota; kingdom Metazoa; phylum Arthropoda; class Insecta; order Lepidoptera; family Erebidae; genus Catocala; species Catocala nupta. The sequence continues at coordinate 29,379,741 of OY776093.1, forward strand.
CTAGATTATGCCCGGGACTACGCTCGCATAAGTGTAGGTTAGGTAACTAACAGTACTTTTTTTCTGAATGAAAGTTCTATGTCCTTTTCCATACTTCTGACAAAGTGTATGCAAAGTTTTATAATGTTCGGTCGAGTAATTAAGGCGTGAAAGCGTAACAAACAAATAAACTCACATTTGCATATATAAATTTAGTTCAGATTATATTACTAAAATATAGGTTCATATACTAGCTGTACCTGCGGTTACACCCGCGTTTATAGTTACTGCGCGGCCCCCCTGGGTTGTAGAATGATATTATATAGCCTATAGCCATCCTCGATAAATAAGCTATCCAACACTAAAATAATTTTTCAATTCGAACCAGTAGTTCCTGAGATAAGCGCGTTCAACCAACCAAACAAACAAACTCTTCAGATTTATAATATTAGTATAGATATGTACATAGTCTCTCGCCTCTATAACCGAAGGGGTAAGCAGAGGGGTTTTACACTCACATTTCGTCACTTACGGTTGAAAGTCTCAAGTAAAAGGGAGCAAGCCCATTGCCGTTCACTGGTCACGGTTCCAGTCCCTGTGCTGTTACTGAAAATTTCCAGACAGAAATGCATTTCTGTCTACAATTCTCTCTTCTCTTTTATCATTTCTCATTTCAGTAACACTTTACCCGTCCCAAGAACTGAACTTAAGACTTCATGCACAAAGGTCGCATGCTTAACCACTACGACACTGCGTCAGTTAGAAATTCGTGCAATACATCTAAGTCGCTTACATCATTAAACCAAAAGCACAAACAGGTATTTAACTAGACAGTCATTCCGCCATTGCTCTTTCGTTTCCGGCCAGGTAGACCTTAGCAGACGAGAGGCGTGTCAAAGGGTCTGGAGTTAGGTGTAAGGGTCCTTAAGTAGAGCGCCTCATTACTGTGTATTTGTGGCTCATGGAGTCTGCTTCACTGCGCTCGGTCGGGTGCTCAATGTTGAGTTCTCATCTGCTTAAGTGATTTTGTTTTTTGTAAGCATAGGATTTTTGTTTTCTAGCGGCATTTCAGGTAAGATTGAAGTTATATCTTACCGTATATCGCATTGTACATTACACAAAATAAGTATTTAAAGATTATATACGTTATGTTTCGATATATCACAAAGGAATGAGAATTTTGCAACATGTATTGTATTAGATTAGATATATACAAGTTAAGTAAGTATTATGCAGTTTTTATATTAACTAAATAAGTTTTTTAACGAAGTCTGACATTTCAAATAAAAGATAGGTTAAACTACAATACTATTGTCTATCTATCTTATTTTAATATAATTATGTTATATTTAATTATTCTGTTAATCTATTATAATATGTCTAATGTTACACAATTATTATTAACGTACTGTGTATATAATTAGAAAAGATAATTAACTAAGTTACTTGCAAAATATTAAACAATTTTATCAGGTAGATCACAATTTTAATCCGCTTATTTGATTTGAATATACTTAATTAATATTTTACTGTCTGTGTTTTAAAGTTTTAAATTTATTTTTAAGTTGTAATATTTTAAATCTGATTCGTGGACCGTTGATTAAATTGCCCTCAGACTCTCCATCATTGTCTAGATTGCAATCGATTGTAAGATCCCTAGTACGTGTCCCGAATCATACGAAGCATTACAAATTTTTCTACTAACGAAATTCATCCCCACGTTGCTAATCCCTCCACCAGACGGTACAGCAGTAAAGCCCGTCAATACGACGTGACACGGATTACCCTCCAACACGCTAATTGTGCCGCCTAATTAAATATCCCCGTGTATTCTTGATTAATTCATTTAGTGCGGCGACGAGGGAACAATGCCTTTCATTGCTTTGATTTCACCTGAACATTCTAAGATGTAAGGTTTCCGTCCCAAAATGTTTATAAATAGCTTAAAGTTTTTGTGAATAGATTAAATTATCATACATAGACTTACGCCTATATCCCTGAAGAGTGCATTGCACCTATATTTCGATAACTTTGTTATATGTCCCACTTAAAAGGTAGCTAGCCTATTGTAATTGAGATTTTTTAAAAATAATAATAAAAATTACTTTGGCAGATCCAGGAATCGAACTTGAGACCATATGCACGGTATTCGCATACACTGTAGCTGCGCCACCGAAGCAGTCTAATTTTACTAAGTATAAAAGCATCCTCGTTAAAGAATCGCCCATTTTATTATAATTGAGTTATTGATTGATTCGGTTTGATAACATAGGGTTTGAATATTATGAAATTGCTTGTCGACTCGAGGTTATTTTTATAAAATCAATAATTAACCGCATCCTTCTTTGTTTTTAATAACTAGAAAATATATAAATATCTTATACTACGGGTTTTTTGATAAAATTATCAGAACTTTAAATTCTTTTTGCGAAACTTTTACATTGGAGTCTTAAGATTATGTTTTAAAACAGACAAGCTCTTAAGTACATCATTCTTTATAGATATTGATCCTGTTCTGTGCCTGTTTCATTTAAATATAGCATAACGTAAAGGTGACTGGTGTTTATAGTACAGGTTCTCTTTAAGTTCTACCCGCATACATGTAAAACCACAGCAATATTATTAATTACTGCAGTTCAAACAAACGTATGTATACTTCGTTATGTTTTTGATGAAATAAACTTAATACGTATTCTATTATTCTTCTTTTCTTTATTATTTTGAAATAATGTCTTCCACTTTACAAACATTCAAACGACGAACACAATGAACGCCCAGATAAGGAATAAATATTGGAGAAATAAAAAAAAGAAATATACTAAGGGGCATGCCAAGACGACATAGTAATTCGGGCCCACAGTGCACACCTATAAAGGCTAATGATAATAATAGTAAGCAATGCCAATAATGAATTAGCATAAGAAGTGATTTACAAAAAACTTGGCGTTTCATAGTTATCAAATCTTCGTATATCTCATCAATACAATTTATATTAAATATGTGCTATATCATTTTATACATTATTTTAACTTATTTATGAGTATAATCTATTAGGACTGAAACAAAACATAATACATTGCAGTTTTATAACTTATAGGTAAAAGTCGTCGATATTAACCGCAATATATATAAACACTAACCGTCACAATGGAGTTGCAAAACAAGTAATGATATTGACATTTACGTTTTCCGGCGTCATACAAGTTAGAGATGGTGTTGCCATAATAAACACCAAACCTCGATACATCGATAATAGACATTACTTTAAGTTAATCAAAGCAATCTTGCAAAGATAAAATCTTATCAGATTTGTATTACTGTTGTATAAAAAATGAAATGAACAATTAAAATAATAATTATATAATATAGCAATGGTAAATTACTATTTCGATTAATTACCTGTCAACATATTTTGGGTAAAGGCAACATTTTCACGGTAATGTACTTGCTTGCAAGTTCCATTACATAGTTTAGTCGTTTTCTTGTTTAATATTTAAGAAAATATTACCGACTTGTACAGAATAATATATACAATGAAAAACTAGGATAAATATTAATATATTTTTTTGGTATATCCAATTTCATGTGCACCTCTTGGCCTAATACTGGCATGCCTCTTTGTTCCGTGTAGGGTTCGAACCGACAACTCTCGCCGAGGCGGCCACTTATACAACTACACCATCCGACATCCCTCAGTCATTAATATGATTATTCTATTAAAACAAAGCTTTATATAGAATGTTGTTAGAAGGCTTACTGGTATATTATTCACTAGCAGTACATTTTACATTTATGTATTTATTTATTTATTTATTATAAGGTACACTTACAGCAATACATACAAATGTTACAATTATAAGCACTGTGGATAAAATTGTGGGTATATATGTTTGCCTATTAAAAGTATACACAGCATTCACGTTATATAGGCAACATTAAGAGTAAACTTAAACTAGATAAAAATATGAACAAAATGTACATCGATTATTATGTTTAATTGTTCACCCCCCATGGGTAACGTGATTTATCACGTTGGCTGTGTCAAGATGAAGGTAGTAAATTATTATTGCCTATATGGATGTGCAAAATTTCAACGGGATTTGTCCAGTAGACTTTGCGTGAAGCTTGCGTATACCTACATAAAATCCATTAAAAAATGTTTGCTGTTTTCGGCATTGCTATCTATTTAATGATTATGCAGAAATTATTTTTATAAAAAACTTGCAATGTTTGTTTTTGACATATCCGTGTTTTTTTTAAAGCTCTCTGCCGCTCTTCTCTTCGTCTATGGGTCGTAGGGGACTTTACAAATATTTAAACACCGGACTCAAAAAGCAACCACATTCGTAACAACGTGTGGGAGAATCGAACCCGCAACATTCTGGCCACGGCGACCACTTTTAAACCACTTCACCATAAAAAGACAGTTTATAGTGTGCAATAAAAAAAAGAAGTAACTATTACAATGCGTCTTTTTCTGACTGTTTTTCATAGTTATAAATCTACTATCTAATTTTCTCATCACACACACACAAGATACTAAATTTAACTAATTTTATTCCATCCGAAGTCCATTTACTGTTTAACTGCTGAATGGTGACCACTGTCAATTTCAGAAGGGCCAAACCATTTTTCACGAGTGCAGATATCAGCAGGCACGATAATCGGAGTCAATGGTGGGTGCCCTATCTCAATGCCTTTGTTTTTATCGCCCAACCGTATCATTTCTCACTCCTTATCTCGACTATACATACATCTCGAAGTTCGCATCTCACAAGCACGCAGAATTTATAACGTTAGTCACTTAGTACGAAATCAATTCGCAATGCGTCCATCAGAAGCTTAGTTATTACGCAGCAAATAGTTTTAATGGTTGTTGAAGCAGAGGTTTTTACCATCGCGTGTAGCAACGCATTGGCCCACTTCGTTTATGTTAATATGCTTTCTGATAACGAAGCACTACTATAAGTTTACGCGGAAAGGTTGGTGTGTTGCGCTTTTGGGCTGCGATTAATAGTTGTGAACTAATCTACGATTGTACGGTATTTGCCTTTTTGCGAATGCTTCTGTGTGCTGCAGAAAAAGTTACATATCTTTTATTCAGCCATGGTGGCAAATACGCAACTGTTGTTGGTACGATTATTTTTGTATATCCGAAGAGGCAAATATACATACGTGTGATGGAAGGCGATTACCATTCCATAATATTATATTACTCGCGCGTATTCGACCATAGAAAAGAGGAATTAAATGTGGGATAAAACGAAAGGAATTGGAGATGTGAAAGGGTGAGCCTCCAGCATTCTTACTTACCAGGCGAAACGCAGTAACAGTGTTACTACTCCAGTTTCCTGTGAGCTACTATCTTACTGCGTCAGAAGAGCCAGTTTATTCGTACTGTCACCAAATAATTGCCAAAACCAGGCTCTGTGACGCATTTAACATAAAATATTTGGTTAATATTGATAGATAAATAACTGACGGCTTATTTCTTTTCGTTTTCTTTTATTGATGTCTGTGTAAGTGATAATTGTCGCTCATTAGCTTTAGCAATATCTGGAATTTACACAGCTTAGTCGCTGCATATCATGATGGTAGAACTCTCTTTAAACCTCGTTTTAAGAAGGACAAGCCACACAAACACCGCGACAGGTAATCTATTCCAGAGCCTACAAGTATGTTGAAAAACAACGTTACTTTTCAAAAAGCTTCAGTTAAAATACATGAACCAGGAAGCAATCAGACATCTTGTACGGGTGCCTCAGGGCTGTGTGCTATTGACATGAGCGAATACATTATATTCAGCTCATTACATGCTCCATAAAATAATTTGACAACATGTTAGCAAAGTTAAGGCAGAAAAAATATGTCAACCAAAACAAATGTGATTAGAGAACCAATTTTCCTTTTACCATCGTGTCCTCGCGTAATTTCTTCAAATCTTTGAACTGACTGTGATTTCAACGTCTATTTTCGAGCGCTCATTTTTTCCGAGCTGTCGGTCTTGGTCCCAAGATTGAATACGTTAGCGAGGCGCCGCGATCCGACACCGCTAGGGTTACAGAACGTCGGATAGGAAAGTACGGACAAATAATCTAATTTACTGGGAAAGTTTGCACAAGTTTTGCGGAAGCGAAATGCGTTTTTTGTTTTTATTGAAGGTACTTTATCTCTGTTAGACTGATGGGAAACGGTTAACTTATGCTACGTTTGTGGAAGACGATCGTGAGGTTTTAGGTTCTGTGTGTAACTTTATGTTGCATAGAAATAAAATTCTTTGTCGTAGCACAATCAGTATATTTTTTTATTTAGTGCAGCACAAATACACGTCCTTACAATGGCGTAATGGCGTTCCAAGAGATACATAAAGAGTTGTCAACCGCTAAAATATAAATTGGTGGTAATATTGCCAACAGGTTCTCAAAACGGAGAGTGTTATTATATATGTATCTAATATTTGTTGGTAAATTGTCAGAAAATCAAAACAGAGTCCTCAATGAACACGTTAGATTGTAATAAGCTTATTACATTACTAATTCTAGTATTGTGTAAGACGTAAAAATATATTGTATTACACACACATTTTACCAGGATATCAAATTCTATAGATATCAACGCCATTTGCTGGGCGCAGTGTTATCGTTTAATGCAGTGGCCTGGACGATATAGTTATGCCTAACGAGCCTAAAAATCCTATACATCATAGGGACCCAACATAAGTTTATATAGCGATCTTCTGTAGAGCTTCCTCACTAATATTGTACTTCCGCAGTAATGTTGTTCCAAATTCAGCAAAATCTCGGGAAATTGTAGAAATATCTAGATTTATATAATAGCAATATCTGGATATAATCAAGGATTCCCCTGTGACCCACCACTTATCACTTGCCTTTAATATCTACATGTCAAAGCTTCAACAAACAAGTCAATCCAGGCTAAAAGCATTCTTCTACCCTTCTCATTTTGTATGTCCAAGTTGAACTAGAAGTCTGAAAGCCTGGATGTTTGGTAACCCTAGACGCAACGTCATATATCAAATTGAGCGAAGCTGAGATTAAGAGCACAACCTTTTTATACAGTCGCACAAACATGTTATATTATTGGTAGTGTGGCTTTGCTGAAGATTTGACGTATCCTTTTGGGTTGGCTGTATTTATGTTTTATTGATGTATGTTACAAGCTTATCTTTAGAGTGGATGTATATAGGATATGTAGAAATGTCAAAAGCAATAGGAGTTTTGGGAAGAAGGCACTGCATATTCTAAGTTTATTATTCACGAGCAAGAAAATGTATCAAGCATAATGAGAAGTCGGAAGGGAAAGACCTAGACGCCTGGTCCCTATTGGTATGACAATTCAGAAACTCTTTGGTCAACATACAAATGTGCGAACCTGTAAGTGAGTTAATGGTGTAATGTTTGCTGTTCCTTACATAATTATGTCGTTTGTAAAATAGGCAGTTTTGTAAAATTGGTGAATTACAAGTGGAAGTGAGATTTTTAAATTTTACTTGGTTGTAAATTTTACGCTCTTGCTTTGCTAAGGGTGACACAGGTAATAATATATTCGCCGATAAGTTAGTGTAACTTTAACGCTTCAAGTGTTCCTGACCTAATTGAAAAATTTAATTATATAATTTTTCTTGTGTTGGATGTTTAGAGCTATAAGAATAAACTATAGAATCCTATTCAGTTCTCGTGTTGTTGGTACGAAATTGAACACAGTGAGGATTTTGACTGATTATATTTTGTTTGAAAATTGATATCCATCAGAACTACTACGTATTATTATCATTAATGCCTTATACCTTTTAAAACATAACAATTTCCTCACTTTCTCTATCACAAACATGTAAATACTAGTATTATATTTTCTATCTGACTTCAAGGCCTTATTTCCTTTCCCTGTGTGTTAATTTCCTTATAAACATTAGCGAGCGTCGGTACCAAGGATGCCATCATATATGGATTTACGTTTATATGAAAAACGTGTCTTACTGTGTGATATTGTAAAACATTAATAGCTTCCTAAGCCATACGTAGATACCTGGTTATTATTTCTGTTATCAATGAACGTAACTTTACTAAAAAAATGTCTTACAGAAATATTATATGTGGTCTACATGATATTTAAAAAATAATCAGTTCATCTAAGTCATTGTAAACTAGTATTTATTTGGTTTTTTGTGGTTTTTATTGTCCATAAAGGTTATATGACATTAAACACTTGTAGCAGCTACACGCACTTTGTATGATTTCTTTTGATGTTTTCTAACTTAGAAATAGTCCTTACATGGTAGTTTGAAGACTAGTAATCTTAAAATCAAAATAACCTTAAAACAGTACTCAGCTTTCTTTTTTTAGAACACGTTCCTCACATAGAGTAATTGTTAGCGGAATAAATTTAGTATTCTACAAACGCAATAGAACTGGTTTATCGTCTAATAATGTATGCATTAGCAGTTTTAGTATTCATTAAATTTGGCAATCTCTCCGTCCAAATCTAAGTGATAGGCATTTTTTTTACTCCAATTGATAGTTTTACAATAAATCAGTTCCATTTTGGTAATTTTCTCTTTGTTATTTCAATGGAAAGATGTCTTGACGCATTATTTCTTTCTTCATTAAAGCTTGTATCTCGTTTCTATCCCGTTTTCTTTCTCGTATACCTAGGACTAATTCAGATGTTAAGTTACAAGTCGCTTGACTAATTTTTACAATATTTAGTTATGAATTTATTTTATTACTTTCCTACGTTTGATATCAAAATAAAGTGTAGGTATCCATCTATTCTTAAATGACTTTAGCAACGACATAAACCATCACATTGTGCTTTTAAAACCGGAGGTTTTCATGAAACATATTATTATTCACAAGTACTTATTTTCTACGATAGAAGTGTTTGCAAGGTACATTTGCATTTACTACAGTAATACTCCATTGATTTATTAAAATATCCCCACGATGCCATACATTGACCTTTAGTTCAGACGCAACTAAAATGCGGTCTTCAAGTCGTTTATAGTCACAGTTAACATTAAATTTTATGACTACAACGCAGGATATTACATAGTTTGAAATAACAATAAAAGTAGCGAATTTGATTATTACGCTGAGGTAGAAATACTACATATATGTACTACTATTCTGTATTCATTGTATTACTATACCTTGCAGACTAGAAAGTTTACAAAGACCTTTAAGAAACTCGATTGCTTTTAAAGCTATTCAGGCAGCAGCTACTTAATTGTACCCTGTTCTAAATGAGCAGCGGCATCACATACCTTCAAGTAAGCCGTCTGTTATCACGAGTAACTTAACAACGACAAACATTTTTCATCTGCTGAATATTGGCCATTATTTACTTGAACTATCAATAATATGCATGCCTATAGCCTTTAAATTTCAATTTATACTGGCTATTGATACATATTAAATGCTATTTGGAGTCATTTGCAATCTACTTATTATTATTCTTACTTGCCTACTTCAACACTATCGAAATCCAAGCCACAGTTGACACAAGTTAGATGTACAGTTTCGGCAGTTGGCAGAGCTGACGCATCCGATTCTGTGTCTCTTGGCAGGTAGTCAAGAGCGAAGGTGACCCGGCCTTCACCTCCTACCATTTAAATACGATTTAGTTACACTTGTTCTTTAGTACGTCACAGAGAAAGCAAAGTAGATTTGAGTTCATTTTAATGGGATCTGATTTCCTTGAAATTAAACTACTATATACGGATTTTATCGCGTTGTTTATTTATCACTGTATTACATAATTTTGAAACTGTTACACTACTACTACTATTGAACTTTACTAATTTATAATTAACGTAACCAGCTACAAATTGACAGACTTTCAAACGTATCGATTCCCTCACGGTGTTTCTTTCACGGTATACAGCAAGCAAATCACTTTATCAACACTAAAGCAAGACATTTTCTTCTTAAGATTGATTTATTTGACTATTCTTGTTACGTGAAATCAATCTATGATATTAAACCCGCCTCCTCTCTAGAACGTGTGACAACTAGCTGAAATGTCAAGACTAGAATTAATCTCGTCGTCCCCACACATGTATAATATATAATATAATGTTATTAGTGGCGTATCGAAGTATCGATCGCTTCTAACTTAGGCTTAACTTATATAGAACTGCGCCGTCTTTCGTCGCTTGTATGACGTCAGCTTGGAAGATTATATCTTAATGCATAGTGACAAGAGACTGGAAAGATGATTACCAGTCTTAATCTCTTTGTTTTATTCAGTTGGATGCAGAATTAGGTTAGGAAATGGAGGCCTGAATTTGGAATCTTGTTGCAGAGTAATTGCTTTCCTCGTAGCGGTTGCTAGCAATTAGTCGGACAAGACAATATGAAAATAACAGTTTTATTTATTACCGAGGGTCTTACCATACTCTAGTCTAGTCTAGTCATCACAGATTGCGATTGATAAACTATTTTCTTTGACAGTCATAAGGAGAGGCCAGATGGGCTGTGCGCAATCCAAAACTTTATTTTCTACGAAATCTAACGGAACCTCTATGTTGATTGAACTGCCTTGGTTTTCATGTTTACAGACTCCGTCGTCAAAAGTGTAGTTGTTTCTTCACAGTTGTTTTACAGGACTTTAACTCCAAAGTTGAAAATATTATGGTAGCCATGCACTTGACAATTATTAGAAACGCAAATAAGGTAAACGAGAAAATTGCGACGATAAATGGCTACCTACTCCAATTAAACTAACAGTAGCTGCAGGTGAGGTGTTACATATGCATATTATTGCCACCTACTATACACGTGTCATTCTAGACTATATATTATTGTCTGGTTTACCGTCAACAGAAAAATAAAAGGTCAAGGTCACGCTTCTCAACCTTGAACATATTTTACTCAACTCTCTTTCCAAAAAGCGTAACTTGAACTAAGTTATGTGCGTCGACATGCATCAAACGGGACCTTGAAAGGGTCTGTCAGGTATTAAGTTCGAACAAGTTATTGGTTAGTCTGATGGTAAATCATACTGTCCCGCCTCAAGCATCGAACCTACTGTAGGAGTTGCCTTCGACGTGCTTGGAATTGTGAAAACTTTACGCGTTTGCGTGACTAAGTCTTATTTCCGGACTTTGTTTATTGACATCGAAATTTTGTAGCGAAAGCAGGTACGTTTTCCGTATACTTGAGACATACTTCTGTTAGAAAATTTGCAAGCGTTGTGCTATTTTAATGTAATAAGGTATTTAAATGATTTATTGGAACTAAATGTCTTTTTGGTGGAAAGTACAATTAACTATAATTTCAAATAAATTGATTACCTTTGTAATAAAATATAATAATTTAATTTTAATGACCGTCTTTCTCTTGGAATTATCTTTATAAGTATCTAATTGCTTTTCCAATTTTAATTTCACTATGGAGTTCGGCACTTTTGTTGGGACTCAATTTTAATATTGATTAAATCTTAAACTAGCAAGAAATTACGTTTTTTTAATCTTCTAATAAACAGTAACTTTGACTGAATGTCACTTGTTGACAATTGCGTAAATTTAAATTGGCACCTCGCCATTGCCGCTGCCTCATGTATTATAGGTTCGATCCCCGCACAGGACAAATATTAATGTGATCCATAAACAGTTGTTCTGAGTTTGGGCGTTCTTTGTGTCCGTTATTTGAATATTTCGATCTATTAATTCCTAGCGCGGGAGTTGCATTTTTATCAAAATTCGTAATTAAATGGTTTCAAAAGAATCATAACCCCTTTTCCACCCGGATAAAACAATTAACTAGATAGATAATATCCGTATATACTAATATCCGGGATTGCTCAACCGTAATGTATGGCTGCCTGAACAATGCCGATCAAAAGATCACATCCCGGCAATGAATGGATTATCTCGTCACATGTGACTGAGCGATTATCGCAGGGATGAGCAGCGGTCTTTCTGTGTACCAGCCTATCATCGTCATTATATTATATCAGACATGTTTATGAACTGTTCCACAGCTGAGCACCGGTCTCGTCTCAGTTTGAAAAGGGTCAGGCGTTTGTTCAATGCGGTATACTAAACTTCACACATCTTCGAGAACTATTACTTAAATAGTTAAATTGGCGTTTTAACTATAAAAGAAAATAACGGCAGGAAACCTTTAAAGATATACTCTTTAAATTGTTCATAAAGTTCTCGAAGATGTGTGAAGTCTAGCATACCGTATTGAGCCAGAGTAGAATTAATCTCGAGACTTAGCGAGTGATAATTAAAACCAGTAAACCAGCCTAGATAGTCCTAATTGATAGCGTGGGAATTTTCTTAAAATGACAGAATTTTAGAAATCGCCAGTAATTACAAATGTTATTCCCTATATGGAAACAATATTTTACGTTTTGCTAGCTCTGTCTATCCAGTGGTTTCACCTTCTTTAAATGGTATTAAGGTATGGTTTTAGTAATGCTCTCCTTGTTGGTAGCTTAATGTTATAAAGCCTTCTTCAATAAACAGCCATCTGACGCAAAAGACTTTTATCAGACTCGCCTGGTAGTGCCTGCGATTACCTTGTTTTAACAAACAAATAAACTCTTCAGCTAATAAGCAACTAGATTTTGCCCGCGGCTTGGCTCGCGGAAATGTACGTTAGATTAGTATTTTTTCGGGATGAAAGGAACCTTATATCCTTTTTGTGACCCTGACAATGTGTGTACGAAATTTCATGATGATCGGTCGAGTAGTTATGGCGTGAAAGCGTAACAAACACACTCACATTCGCATTTATAATATTAGTAAGGATTCCACAGCTGGACACGGATTCCTTCTCAGTATGAAAAGGATTAGACATAGTCCATCACGTTGGCTCAGTGTGGTAATGTTTGTATGCGCGTGTGGGCTTATAACTCCACCAGATGCAGCGTGTAATCTATCACGGAACTAATATTCGTCATTGATAGTTGTTTCAATTTATAATATTAATGCGAGTGTTTGTTCTTCTTTTGCATAGCAACAGTGTATCTTGATTATTCGCTTCAAGTAGTTTTATATGGTGCAGAGTAAGCTGTTCTTATCTAAAGTTACTTTTGTTTAGGACTAAGGAATAGCAAAAATTGCAGGAAAGCTAATATTAGATTATATTAAACTACTGGCAATATTAAGACTTATGGCAATATTTCTGAAATGGTAAGCAAAGGTATACTATCGGGTGCCCAACTTCTAACATTCTGCGCGACCCGGGTATCGATCCCGAAATCTCGTGCAAAGTACTCGCATTCACTATCCTATCGCTGGAAAACATTTTAAATTGATTTATATTCTTTAACCTGATTCAGCGCAATACACATCTTGTACGATATTTACATTTCCTTAGTTATCCTAATTTATAAATCAGACAGATGACTCCTAGCGACTAAGACTGTAAAACAGTATCAGAAACGGACATAAGAAATATTTTTACAAACAAACTTTGTTTACAAGTTCAGTATTGCGAAAAATATGTAAACAAAAATGAAACACGTAATCTGTTATAGCATAATTAAGTTACTGTTGCACCATTAGGCAGATGTTTTGAGTTGAACTGACATTTAAATAATTAGTTACCACACGCTTTAACGGGTAAATAATGCGTAGTGAGGCAACCTGCATATCTAAGAGTTCTGCATAATATGTGGTAACTTTAAATATCTAGGTATAGTTTTTTGTTGATATGCCATGTCTGGTTAAGTTCCATAATATGGGCGTGCTGTACTCTAGGAATAGTTTTATCCTTAACTAGCTTTTGCCCGCCTATTCGCTTGCCTGAAATATAGCCTATGTTACTCCGTGATAATATAGCTTTCTAATGGTGAAAGAATGATTAATATCGGTTGAGTACTTTTTGAGTTAAACCCACACAAACAAATAAATAAAAATCTAATTTTTCCTCTTTATAATATTTATATATGTATATAGTATAAATAAACATGATTACTTTAGAAGTATAACATAGTAATCCTAATATTTTATGCAAAAATGACCTTGTGATTTCCATGTTTAACATATTTTTAAACGGAACCACAGTGAGATAAACTTTATCGCCGACGGGAAGTTATGTCGTAACAGTTAAATGCAATATGTAGTTATAATAACGGTGTTATAACTATTTATGTAGTTAAGCATTCGCTTCTGTATCGATACGTTATCTATAAATCGATGAAAGTTAATTAAAAATGTCACCTAACGAGCTGATATGGAATTAGTGCATAGTATACAAATTGGTTGTTTTATATTATAGTAATAATGATATTAGTTCTCTTTCTATACTGACCCACTGCTGTGCACGGGGTCTTCTAAGTATGAGAAGGGTTTGTTTAGTCCACCACGCTGGCCCAGTGTGGGTTGGTCAACCGCACACATCTTCGAAAATATTATGAAAACTCTAAGATATGCAGGTTTCCTAATGGCGTTCTTTTTTACTGAGTGCAAGCTTTTTTTTCATTTAACGATAACTTCTGCCCTAGATATAAATCCTGTGTCGCGGGGGACTTTACAAATATTCAAACAACGGACACAAAGAACATCCAGACTCGGAACAACCATTTGTGGATCACACAAAGTTTTGTCCCGTGTGGGATTCGAACCCACAACACTCGGCGCAGTGGCAGTGACGAGGCGATCACTTAAACCAGTACTCCATACGTACAGTCAAAATAACTATTGAATAACAAATACACACAACAACATAAAAAAATGTGATTCCTGCATGCCACGCTAAAGGTTTACCGCGAGTTATTTTATAATTTTATTTTTATTCTCAACGAGTCACCCTACGCTGAGATATGATTTCAAAAGTTTTATAATAATGTCTGCATACAGGCATAACATTTTGTCAGCAAAGTTGGCGCCGTGATTAAATTAGTCTTATAAATGTTCCGAGTATAGCAAGTTGAGCCTTGTCTTATGTACCTATCTCATGTGGCGCATAAAAATAGCTGATGAAATGCGCATATGAATCGTGTACTCTGGTAGGTATGTTACTTAGCAGAGCTATTTGTAGATCTCACTTTACATTTACTATAGCCAGTCAGTCTCCATTAGTATTCAATGCGCCAACTGCTGACCTAATACAGTCCACACTAAACTATAAACACAATAAAAATTTCACTTCCATTACTAACACCTCCTTTTTAATATATACAACGAAACACTTTATACCACGACATTTTGACAGGGCAACACTAACCATAAATACTAGAGTTGTCAACAATAAGAAAAAAAGAGTTGGCATGCTCCGCCATAGATAACAAATACGAAATTGTAAATACACGTGTCCTTGACACGGTACAATTGGAACATCTCCAAGTGGCATGGATCATGGACCAATTTTGAGGGTACTTTCGCAAGGTCTTGGCCGGTCAACGAACCTGTTATTAGATGATGATGGTATTTGTGTTATTTCGCGCCTTTTGTGTTCCCGCCATAACAATGGCGACTTTTAATGAACCGTGGCGTTTTTTTGTTGCTATCCATCAAGTGTAATAGTCGTTAATATTACAAAAAGAATTTGTATATGTACTTCTAAATATAATAAAATGGTATATAGGTTTTTGTCTGTGTATTTGCGTACATACGCTAATCTGTAGAATGGTTGATCCAATTAGTGTGTGGTTTCCTGTAATGTGTTGCGATAAGCTTAGACTTATACATACATACATATATGTACATTAAGTATTTTATTTAAATCGGTACTTATATACGTCTAACTAGGTTTTCCCGCGGCTTCGTTCGCTTAAACCTAGATTTCGTCAATCCCTCGGGATGTATAGTTACCCTATGTCGTTTTACCCCTGACAACGCATTGGTATATGCAAAAATCATGATAATTGGTTGTGTAGTTAAGTCATGAATGCGTAACAAACAAACAAAGTGACATTCACATTTATAATATTATATAGAATTAAAAGTTCTTTAGTATACAGATGATAGATGTTAGCGCATAAGTTTTAAGATTTTCCCACAAGACTTATGACATGAGTATGGGGTTCTTCAAAAAGGTTGTTTTACAGGATTGGCAACGCACAAGTGCAAAGACATATCTGATGTTGCAAGCGTCCATAGGCTACGGTAACCACTTACCATCAGGGACGCCATAAAGCTGATTGCCACTTTAGAAGTACAAAAAAAAATTACAATAATCAACGTCTGTTTCCTCGATGGGTGAGCAGAGATTACGGGTTTCTTTTCTTATTAAGAGACTATTCATCTATATCGTCATATACCCCTCTTCTTCTATTCACCTTTATCATACATTTTATACCCATGTGTTGGTTTGGAGTACTATGAACTTGGCTTACCTCCAGAACGTATGTGATTAAACAGAAAACATTCGCACATAAAAAAGGTGATTTATTAGACTGTCGTACGCTAGAACATTGCCTGCTTTGAGGTGATTCTTATCACATACGAATTCTTGTAGTCTGAAGAATCCTTTGTCTGAATCTAATCCTAATTTATCAACACGAATGTAAGATCGTTTGGTTGTTAAGCTTTCGTGCTTTGACTACTCCATCGAATATCATGCAATTTGGCATACAACGTGTATGGGTTGCAAAAAGGATATATCTTTTAGACAGAAAATTACTCTGAGCTACTACTACAAAAAACATTCGAATAACTCTTATCCTGACCCGACAATCGAATCCTCATGATAGGCAATCGCAAACTTAACCACGAAACCAACCAGGGATTTATAAAACTAATAAATCTAACTGAAATGATCAACATTCAGAATTTACTATTGCAGTTTGATTTGCAAATTATCGTATTCTGTCAATAACCGGCGGAGTCGGTTCTTACACAATCGTTGAGTAAAGGCTAAACTATTCTTAGTATAAATCGATATAGTTTATAATTAAACTAGATTATATAAGATTTGCAAACTATTGGACTTCTTAAACATCGCGTAACAGTAAGATGTGGTCATATTTCGTTTGCTTAATAAGGAATGTACCGTGAGCATTTTAATATATCTGATTATAATTCAATTAGCAACCCGCCCGGCTTCGCACTGATAGTACAAAACCTTAACAAATTATCTATATATTAATACGTAAAGCAAACACTTTGTACCCCTTTTTACTAAAATTGCGCGGACGGAGAAGTATGAAATTTGGCACAGTTAAAGTTTATATGGAGGAGTGGCGAATCCTAATATTTTTATAAAATATGCATTAGAAATACATTACATTAATGAAAAAACACTACACGCACACAACAATGCATTTGACACACGCAGTCGAATCGCGTGCGTAGTATTTCGGCATGGTTCGGCTGATG
Organism: Catocala nupta; assembly: GCA_963675205.1. NCBI lineage: Eukaryota > Metazoa > Arthropoda > Insecta > Lepidoptera > Erebidae > Catocala > Catocala nupta. The sequence goes on from OY776093.1 coordinate 29,397,016, forward strand.
TCGTACAATTCTTCGTAACTATGGTTACATACCTTAAGTACCTATTGCAGTTTCGCGGTATATATAATATAATAACGATCAAACTTAAAATTTAAATCAATGATGGTTGAATTTCGACCACTTGGCGACCGCTAGTACACCTAAATCTTCCTCATAAATCACTCTGTCTATTAGTGAAAACCGCATAAAAATCCGTTCAGTAGTTTTTGATATAGTCGCGAACAGACGCGGCAGAGCCTTCGTTTTATAATATGTAGTGATAACAAGATATACTTCGCTGTAACCGTCTGACATTAATTATTAGGCAAGTAAATTCCATCCCTGTGGGAACTTCGGGATTAAAAGTATATAAAATCACTCTTATATAGAAATGTAACGTTGTTTAAAACTCTCAAGTCAATACATCAGCTACTCTATGAGTTCTGCAGACAAATTATTTTAAAAATGTGGTATTGTATTCAATAAAAATAATATATGATCATTATCATATATTATTTTTATTTAATACAAATTTGCTATAGTATTTGTTGACTATAAAGCAGTATTTGCACGGGTAACGTAGTATGTAGACATTTAAGTGACTGAATGCATTTCGCTCGAGACAGCTGACATTAAAAGGGGGTCAATTGGTTGCTCAATTAACCGGCTGCCGTGTGAGGCGCTGGGTTGGACGCCCGCGTCAGTAATTTTGTAATGTTTACTTTTTATCTTAACACGTTTGGTGTCGGTCTGTTTAAGAAACTTAGGTTGGTGCTCTAGTGTATTGGTTAAGCATGAGTACTTGATGTAGGCTTTAGTTTACAAGTCTAGTAATGTTTGATTCAGAGTTTAATCCGCCAGGCTGGCTTTATACAGACGTCGCACTCGTACATCTTCAATAGAAATTTTTAGATGTTTCTTCGCCTCGAAGGCGTAGTGGTTAGCGTAACCGACTGCCACGCTTGAGGTCGCGGGTTCGATTCCCGCACAAGTCAAACATTTATGTGTATGAACATGAATGTTTGTCTTGGTCTGGGTGTTTCTATGTATAATAAGTATGTATTTACAAAAAAAAAGTATTTATGTATGTTTATCCATTGTCTAGTAGCCATAGTACAAGCTCTGTTTAGTTTGGGCTAGATGATGTTGTGTGTATGTGATAGAAAATAAAAATATTATGAACTGCTAGGTTTTCCCGCGGTTTCGCTCGTATAAATATAGGTTAGGTTAGTAATAGTGTTTTTATCCGAATGAAAGGTGTCTCATGTCCTTTTTCTGTTCCTCTGACAGCGTGTAAGCGAAAATTCATGATGTTTGGTAGTTAAGATGAAAAAGCGAAACAAACAAACACGTTTAAATTCATAATATTAGTTAGGATTACGGTTAATAATATTTTGTAATATGATAAATGCGAAATAATTAACTCTTTCGTGCTCTTGGCGGCTAAACCACTAACCAATATTTGGTACAATTTAACTAAGGCATAGCTTAAACGCTATGAAACAACTAAGAATAGGTAAACAAGTGAGAAACGGCAATGAATTGCCGTAAATCTTAGAGTTCGAAAAAATGGTTCAAGTAATATGCAAATGTCATGTGATACCACGTGACCTCGAGGTCAGAGGTCAAAAGTCATAGTCATCTCGGGGTATATCGACTATGCTGAGTCGAATGGCGTTGACGGCGAGTCTCTAGCTATTACGGTTCTTAAGTTGAAAGTTGTATAACAGACAGACGGACGGACAAAGCTGTTGTATAAGAGTTTTATCGAACTCTAAAAACACAAACTCTTTGCAAGTCGCCGTCACTCGCAAAACCCAATAATTATGTAGTGCCTGCCATGAACTCAAATGCAACGCAAGTCGATACACGCTTACGCAATTTCAATTGCCTCTATCTTTTAAAATTAGGACAAGTGTATCTTAATCATAGCAATAATAGAAGATAATTGATATAGCCGTAGTTCAAAAATACTTTATAAAATTCTTTTGAAATTTCTTATGTAAAGTTACTTATTTTGTTGACTGTACGTACGCACTTACTAAGAAAAAAATACATATCTATAGCTCCTTATTTTACAGACCGTGTACTGTCATAACTAAATGTATTACTAAATTAAATGTCTTTAAATTACATATCAAAAGCCAATACTATATAATAACATAAAAAACCTGTTATATTATATGTATATGTTTCTTTTTTTATATATTTCATCAATTTTCCTCGACGTTGTTTCAAGCCCTAAGCCCCTTGGGCATACATGGACCGAATTGACAATTGAACTTTTTGGTAGAAAAATAATACTCTTACAAATGAACCGTAGGTCACTGTTGATACTGTTGACCTTAAGTGATTGACTGAAATATTATTACTGTGAGATGAAACTGATGATTTGGACAAATTGGTTTCAAAAGCAACTGACAAGTGTATGGTATATTTGAAGTTCTGGAAGTTGTTTGGGTTTAACTTGCTAGTATAATATGTCGGATTTTAGAATACCAGAGATAATTAAAAATCGATTGTGACTGGCCACCGAGGTGCTGCTGCTCAATAGGTTAACTATATCGACATATTGTGTACGCCAATGGACGAATTAAGCACTAGGACGGCTTCTGCAAATGTAGGCAGCTTTTTGCAATTCCTAAGTGCTGTATTGTTACCCAAAATATTGGTTTTGTATATAGACATGAAAGATGTGCTAGAGTTAGTCCATTGATGGATATTGGCCTTTGAAGCATATTTTATAGAGACAATTCAACTACTACTAGCGACTACTAACTACTACGAGTAATTCCTGTGTGGCGAGGGACTTTATAAACATCCAAACAACAACTATTTATGCATCACACAATTATTTGTTTCGTGTAGCGATCGAACTCGCAAATCTCGGCGCCGCGGCAATGGCGACGCAACCATTACGCCATCTGTCAGTCCGTGAATGTGGCTTAAATTACCCCCCGCTTAATGATAAGGGATAACCTGAATGAATCGACGCATACAATACTAAAGATACCAGTCGTGTATCATCGATCCTATTAAAAGGTTATCGACAACACATGACTGATAACACTAGTTCTGCTGTTGGCACAGCGCCGCAATACTGACTACGAGCTTGGAGCCCTACTGACCTCAGAACACAAGGTTGTTTGGCCGTGACCTGTAAGGCAAATGTACTTACGCAGTCGGGCTGTTCTAATTTGAGAGATTCCCCTATAGTTTACCTCGCACTTAAACACGCAGGTTTCCAAAGAACACATCGCAACTAAGTTTAATTAACGTCTTTCTACCGATTTTAATAGTTATGCAATAATTTATTACTAGAAAAACTAATAAGACTTTCTATTAATACGCTTATTAGAAATACTAAGAGGTCTTTCTAGTAATCACGTCACTACTATCACGACTACCGATAGGGTGTAGTGATAGTAGTGACACATCATTGGGATTGCTGTACTTGAGATCTCGAGATCGATTCTTGGGACGGGCAACGCGTTATGGATGTTAATCATAAGAAATTCTCAACAGCATCACGGCTTCTGTAACCATACCCGGTGGTCTGCAATAAGCTTGTCGGCAATTACGTAGGACCTGAAACACCGGAGGTGTTATACACCTCTGCCCACCTCCTACCTTTCGGAAATATTACCGTGAGACTATGTCATAGTATGTATTACTAGAAAATGGGACAATTCATCCAATTCCCTTGTTATAAATGTATAGAAATAAATAATGTATTTTCTTTACCCTTGTAAAGGCTCTGCGTCGAATTAATCAAGCCTTTCGATAACCGTCTTGTTTTGTTACAGGTAAGCCCCAGCATCCTCGGTAATCTCCGCTCACAATGATTTATAGTGAGTACTGTAATCTTATTTAATGTTTTGATACCGCAAACGATGAGGGTATCTCTAAATAGGGGATTGTTTTGCAACCCAGCTACTTTTTGTCTAAGCTTTGATATGTTTTTGTAAAATATGTGAATTATTGAATATTGTATTTGCTAGATATATGTGGTATCTATCTGGTCGCCCAAGGCAAAATAAGGATATAATTAAATTTGATCATGTCTTTAATAATAATGGACATAAGTAAATAGCTGGCTGCGGGTGGCCCAAAACCAGTCTGTGTGGCAAACCTTGGGCTATGTCCAGCAGTAGACGTATTTCGGCTGAGATTATTATTTTATGTTTAATTCTAGAAGGAATTGTGCCAGCTATGTACGGTATACTTATGAACCTTAGTCAATACACAATTTTTTTCAATATAATATAGCATCAAGTATATATAGAATCATAAAGGGACAAACATACATACATATGTATATTTATTGTATTTCTCCAGATATGGTGATAATTAGGTCACATTTAATATATTACTGATAGCTTACTGCTAACGGAGAGTAGAGTTACCATTTACAATCTTGAAACATTTCATGTATGACGATTTAAACTTTAAAGCAATATTTATCACATTTCTCGTGTTTTATTTGGACTCATGGCCATAAGGACCGATCACGACATCTTGGGCTTGATACTCGAGTTGAACGAAATGACGTAAGGTTTTCTTTTAGGAAATGTCCAGTAGCAGCATAGTGTTCAGTAATATGGTCGATCAATTGACATAAACACGTCTCACATTATATGGGGCTTGAAATAGCTGACACAAGACACCTTTGTCTACCAAGTAATATACACGCGCAGGTCTAGGTTATGTGGTATTTATCAGTATTAAATAACTGTTAATTTAATATTAATAAAAATTTAATTGAAGAGGTAATATCAAAATCAAGGTACAGAAAAAAATTTAAAGTCTGTATTTTATTTTTCTATACGTTTTGGCATATGTATAACAACTATCAGTTAGGTATAATTGGGAATGAAAAATAAATTGCACTTCCTGCGTACCTTCTAATGTTTTGTAAAACACATATATTATATTCCTGAACAATGTAAATATAACTGAAACAACTTTTGAAAAGTTCTATAAATAAAACTTTTGGCCACAACGTAACCGTGTGATCCTTTTCTTATGTAAAAGAAAAAGAACTTTATCTTTACACCCTTTTTACATCAGCTCATCTTTGTAAAGTTTATGCTTGTTAATTCAAATTTTGGACCTTTAGGGCAAAATTATAAGACGCAGGGTCCCTCTGGGTGTAACTTTGGCAACTATTTTCTTGTTAGGGGTTTAATTAGGGGGTGCCCTGTCATTATTTTATACGTGTCGTAGTTAGGGTGAAATAACGACTTAATTTGGAACTTAATAACACTCTTTGTAAAGGAAGTAATGTGACTCATCTCGTGTTTTTGTAATTAACTTACTACCTGCTACTTTTACGCGTGTTGAATGTCTTTTTACATTGAAAATATCTTAATATAGCCTATGTTACTCGGTGATAATATAATAGTTTCTAATGGAGAATAATTTTTAAATCGGTTGGGTAATTTTTGAGTTACATCGTTACAAACAAACATTAGTATAGAAATACGGTATTAATAATATTTTAAACATTACTATTGTGCTATTGTTAAACTGGTCAAGCTAATTAAATTTTCTTTTTCCGTGACGTTTAGGTTGCTTATCAGTAGTCAAGGTCGTGGGAGACTAAGTTGGTGGTCGTCAACCCTTGAATCGAATCCGAGACCACATAGACAGTAGTTACATTTACTATCACGAACCTAGAGGCAGTAATTTGCCATAAAATGAAATTTCATCTAAAATGTCTTATTCTTCGTCCACTGAATATCTATGAGAATATAGAATATAAGATGGTAGTCACAATCCAAGATAATAAGAGAATAAATAAAATCTAAATTAAACGATTGGCTGTCTTTAATATTATGTGTACATAATATTAAAATCAGCCAATCGTTTAATTTAGATGCAATTCAAAAAAATTCTGTAAAATAAACGGATTGTCACCATAATGACTGGTTTGTATCGCGCCATCTTAATTCTAAAATCGCTCGACTAAAATGTCTTCAGCTATCTTCTCATAGCTACCACAATCTGTTCGTCTAATCCGTACTTAAACATTATCTATCTAAAACCGGAGTGAAGGGGTGAGGAATTCGGAAGTGCTCTTAAGTAATTATCATAATAATTACAACGGAGATGAGGGGAGATTATGGTATATATTATACACAGCTTTTATAGGTAGAGCGTGATGGTTTTACTAACGTAGATTAAGACGTCGATTTCATCATGTTACGTGTAAAAATCATATCAACTCGGAAAGGGATCGTCACCGAATCGTCTTTCGCCTCACTGTCTAACAGGCGAACGTAACTAAAGCGGATCAGCAGCTCCGGTATGTCCACTCGGCTACGGCTAGCCGACGCCGCGCTTACGCCGCGCTCACTTAAATCATATTAATATGACTATTTTCTCACTTCTTCAATGATTTAAATTAAATTGTATCCCTTTTCGTCGTTATTTTTTGTTTGAAATCTAATCTACAAATTCAATAAAACACGCGGGCATCACGACTGGTAGTTGTTTTGTAAATGACAGCACGTTCGGCAATATAAGTGCACGGAGAGACGTAAGCGGAGGTATGACGAGCTGTAAGCGCGGGGATGACGAGTCGTAAGCGCGGGGACGACGAGCCGTAAACGCGGGGACGACGAGCTGTAAGCGAGGGGACTGCAAGTTGGCCACGCACGCACGCGCGGCGAGGTGATTACGTTACGATTCCGATTAGTGTGCGTTGCAGTAGAGAGTTTCATACAAAGAATACTGAACGGCTCGTGTTGATAGGTGACAATCCGTTTCCGAGTTGATATGTGTGCTATGACCTTAAGTTACAAAAAGGCAGCGATAGGCTAGCGAGAGATCGTTGGAATGCCACGCAGACATCTCAAGTTGGATCCTAAGGCACGCAATGCTTACTTTTAGAACTTACTAGATATTGCCCGCGGCTTCGCTCACCTAAATGTAGGTTAGATGAGTTAGTAAAAGTGCGTTTTTGTGGATGAAAGGTACCTTATATCTATGGCGAGTGCGATAAAGACAACAAAAAAAAACGCACTGTTTTCCTTTATCCACTGCGTAACTTAATTCGAAAATATATTAATAATAATACATAAATAGTTGGCGTATCGCGTGTCGATGAAAATACGTAAAACTGCTGATTATTTAGTACTTAAACGTTAATAATGATCATTACGTCGCCATTACGATATTTAGTGTTTCGTTCGCGCCGTGTCACAGTTTAAAAGGTCATGCGTTGATAAGCAACTTTTATCGACCGGGAAGTATGGTTTAGGAACTAAATATATGTTATAAAATATTAAATGATCGGTTGATGGTAAATTAGGGTGAGAACAAGCCCAGGTGGCGACTGCGGAGTTTTTGGGTTCAATTTCTATGACAGGTGTTAACTTTCCATTGGTCGTGGCTTTCGTTTATGGATGATCGTAAACTTACCGGATTTGATTGAAAGAGCATTGTTAATGATATTTTGGTAACGTTTCTAGGAAATTCTCTGTGGTATCACAAAATACTGGGTTAATATGGGTGTAATTTATATCTATACTAATATAGAGCTGAAGAGTTTGTTTGTTTGTTTGGAACTACCGGTTCTAATTGGAAAAATATTTTGGTGTTGGATAGCCTATTTATTGAGGAAGACTATAGGCGATATAACATCACGCTACGATTAATAGAAGCGAAGCATCAATGAAAAATGTTGCAAAAAGGGGAAAATTCCCTTATGTGAAGCAGACGAAGTTGCGAGGGTCAGCTAGTTTTATATATGTAGATATAAATTGAAACTTACGGCCATAGATTTACATTATGAGCAACCTAAATAGTGGCAACGAAACGTATCCCAGCGAAAACTTTCAAGGCATATACCAACGTAATACTATGCACGGTCAACCAATGGACGAAACTTGACCGTGATTTAAAAATAATAGTGTATTTTATATTTATTCTTTCTGCAGTTATTCTAAAATATTATATAAACTTCAACTATACCACACCTCGAACTCCTCCGTGCGCGCGATATGCTTGGAAAGAGGTACAAAGTTGTCTCTTCAAGTTTTAATATATGTATATCTAGCAGCAGTTATCGCAGTTGTACATGCATATACGTATAGACATACGTGTACACGTGTATAATTCACACTCTAACGTTATCTCCGATACATATAGACAGACCACACACAAAGACCTACCATACGCAATCATAATCCACTCAATCTTGTCGCACAATTCCGCTCACATAACCTCTCCTAATTCTTCATATATAAGCTCTCCTTCATCTAATATTAGAGGACCTTTATATATAAGTGGTCCAGCCCTTCCTACCCGCTCTCTCCCCCCTTCTCCAGTTCGATGCAGTAATTGTTTCTGGTGGACGCCGCGTGTCCATAGAATACTAATGACGTGATCACTAAAGCAGTCGAACGAAAAATTATTGGACAACTCGCACTATTTTACGCTAGTTTTTGTTATAGTGGGTCGAAGATTAATGTTGTTTGTTTTTGTTTGTTGGTGTTTAAATTGTTTTTATATATATAGGTTAGTGGTCGGTCAGTGGTCGATAATGATTGATTGAACGATTAATTTATTAAAATATTTCTTTTTTGTGCTATATATATATATACGTATAATGTTTAACTATAATAATAATATTCTATCACATACACACAACACCATCTAGCCCAAACTAAGCAGAGCTTGTACTATGGGTACTAGACAATGGATAAACATACATATACTCGTATACTTCTTTTTTGCAAATACATACTTATATATTATACATAGAAACACCCAGACCAAGACCAACATCTATGTTCATGCACATAAAATGTTTGACTTGTGCGGGAATCGAACCCGCGACCTTAGGCGTGGCAGTCGGTTACACTAACCACTACGCCATCGAGGCCGCTATGACAAATCTTGTTCTCCTCAGTGCGCACAATATGATCAAAAAGGAGTAAAAAAGTTTCCTTCGCGTATATTAAAAGGACTTCTGCCGGACTAGTTATAAATTCTGTGTCGCAGGGGACTACATAAACATTCAAACAAAAGACACAATAAAAACCTGACTTGGAACAACTACCATCACATACTTTTTGTCCTATCTGGGAATCGAACCCACAACACTCAACGCAGTGACAATGTCATGTTGTCCACTTAAACCATTACGTCATTCGTGCAGTCTTAATTATATGAAAATTGGTTTTTATAGCTAAATTAAACGGTTTACCCCTGACTTGATTATAGAGTTTAGCTGGGCTGATACCGCAGCGCCACCGAAAGAATCAATAAACTTCAAATTAAATAGCCTCCACATTTTAAAGCCTAATGGGGAATAATCACCACTTAGCTTCATAATTGTTCTTGCAGCATGGCAACAGTCCTTCCAATAGCCCTTTATTTCTTCGTCAGAAGTCCTCGAGATCTTGGTCACTGGTCAGGCTAAGGGTCACTTATCACGAGTACGTTCACTTGAGCCCTGAATGGGCCCTTTGATCTTTTCGAAGCGTTTCCGCCGCAGATTATAAGTATTACGTAGCGAGTTACTAATAATTTGTTGAAACAATTAGGTCATATAATATTATAATTCTCATTTTAGATTTTATATAATACTGCTTTATCTACATTACCTGCAAACATATTAAAAGGGTGTAATTCAGGACATGATCTATTTGCATGCCAAGTATTGTCCAAATCAATGTTATGTTTTTAATGGTTTAAGGAGTCTGCCCACTACACCGTCTCATACCATGACCGTGCTAGAAACGTTTCAGACACGAAAAGCAACACGATACACCCTGCTATAGGAACTGCTGGTCGGTGACGGAACGGTCTAGTGGGCATAGTCTTATACATTTCCTTACAAAGAATATTTTTTTGCCTGACACGTTCCTAGCACGGTAATGGTATGAGACGGGGTAGTGGGCAGACTCCTTTAAGCGGGATTTCTGAGTAACAAACATGTTCACAAACTTTTACATTTATCACACAACTTAGTAGGACTATTCTTCATCCGCGACTATGTTTACGAGGCTATTTATATTCCTATCGTGCAAGCAATCTCTACCAAAATCAATTATTAAAAACAGTTTAGCGGTACAGACATTATATTGTGGTGTATCATATGGCTTATATACTTTGCCTATCTATGTATTTTACAGCTTCATTATAGCTATGATAATAATAACAATAATATCAGCCCTGTATTAAACTGTCCCACTGCTGGGCACGGACCTCTTCTCAGTGTGAGAAGGGTTAGGCCATAGTCCACCACGCTGGCCTAGTGCGGGTTGGCAGACTTCACATATCTTCGAGAACATTATGGAGAACTCTCAGACATGCAGGTTTCCTCACGATGTTTTCCTTCACGGTTAAAGCATGCGATAATTAACTATTTACTACGCATATAACTTCGAAAACTCAGAGATGCGCGCCTTGGGTTCGAATTCCAGACATCTGCGTGGCAGTCCAACTGTCTCCCTTGGTAAATATAAGATCACACATGTGGGGATGTAACTATAGCTGTAAATCTTGTTCAATTCCAGCGTTCCAGACTTCGTGGTGTTACAGGGAATTTTAGGTACAGACATATGATGCAAAATCCCTGATATGTAGAGATACTAAACAGTCTGCTGCAAAATAATTAATCAAATGAAAACTCAGAAATAATTCTCTTTATGGCCGTAAACACAGATTACAATTCTAAAAACTCATTGTGGTATATTTCCATTTGTCGTAATTTATTTGCAACATAAAATTAAATGTTCTTACAATGCACGAGGGTTCCATATACCAGGGGCACGGGGTCAGTGGGGTAACAATGGCATCTAGTGATTTATTTACGCATGGACAATGTAAAGGTGGGGTAATGGGTAAAGTGCCAATAGATGTACGAGGGCAATTGGAATAAAAGTTATTCGTTGTGGATGTCAGGCAGATTCTTTGGCTGTGTGATGAAGGGCTGGTGGCTGGAGTTGGGTTATAAAGTGGTTATGGTGGTGCCACGATGGTGGTAAACAAGGAGACGACTTGCCTGATGTTACGGGATTATCGTAGCCTATGGATGCTTGCAACATCAATAGCATCAGAGTCTCTTGTGTTTGCTGATAGAATTGTTAGGTGAGAAATATTGAAGACTTCATAATGCCATTAAGGAAACAGGAAACTTTTCCTTAATACATAGATTCATAGCATTTTTGCTAGGCTTCAGATAAAAAAATTATTATACACCTAAAAAATAAGTTTTATATAATATCATGTATAGAGTATTCTATAAGTTTAGTTATAAGATTTGATGTAGCACACTATCGAATTAGGTATCTGCCTGTTATGTTAGTTGTAATAAATAAATAAAAAAAATGTGGGCCGGATTACCATGACCTAGGTCTATATTTCTTGTTTTATTTACTGCCATTACATTTGTCATACATGCACGTCATCTTAAGTTTAATCCAATATTGTGGTGGTTTATGAAACTAGTAAATACCTGCGGCCCCGTTTATTGTTTTAAATAGCCTATGTCAAGAACACAATAAAGAATTCAAACTATTCCTGAGAAATTTTTATCAAATGATCTAGTCGTGCAAACCCAACAAATTAGTGTGGATTGAAGCATAAATGTTTTAATTAAAGTTATACTGATAAAAATATGTAAGTAGTATGACTTGGTTTTGGAGATAACTTCTCCCCAGGAGGCTGGCGAGGCAAATTCTTATCTTGAAGCACAGACCTAATTTCGGGTACGCGCGTTATTTACCTACCGTTGTTTGTACCATTCGTTTGTGAAATACTTGTTGAATTGCCATCTTTTCATTAGCTACTAAATTTTGCTAGCAGCTTTGCTTATTATGTTAATGTAAGGTTATGTTAATTTTCAATCCCTCAAAAGCAGTACTTTTTTCTGGATGAAAGGTATCCTGTGTCCTCTTAGTACCTCTGACAACGTGTATGCGAAATGTTATAATATGCGGTCCAGTACTTAAGGCGTTGCAGGGCAACAAACAAACTCACATTTAAATAAATTTACATTAGTCAGGATGCGAAAGTGAGATCGTTTGACTTTACTGAAAAGGACATAGGCCTTTCATCCAGAAAAAAAATCTGTTACAACCTAACCTAACTTACATTTAAGCAAGCGAAGCCGTGAGCAAAATATAGTCTATTTGCTGCTTGCAGTTTCACTTGGTATCAGATACAGATTCATTTATTTGCATAACACATCGAGCGCCACCGCTGCGAGTGTGCAAATATTTAATTTATTTTTGTTTTCGTCATGCATACCGAGTATTTTATTACTCTTAATATATATTGTCTATATATTTCAAAGATACGTAAAATTACATTGTCTTATGTTTACGCGAATGTTATACATTGAAATTAAACAAACTTTATACGAATTTTACTGTGTTGTTTTTTTTTTATAAATCGCCATTTATACATAATCTTGAAACTTTAAACTACTATTGTTAAACACTTTTACTAGTTACTGTTTACTTAAATTCAAGCTATTTAAATTATACAACTAATTAAGTAATAATAGTGTTTTATGAAAAAAAAATAAACAACGCGATAAAATCCATATAAAGTTTGTTTAATTTCAATACGTAAAAATATTTTAAATGGCCTGCATGATATCATCGGTGAATCATATTTAAGTTTAGTTACGATAAGTTATCAATAACCTGGTTGTTCGTGGTGGTGTATGATTCGATTGTTCGGGATCTCACATCATAGTCACAGATTAGAGAGATACAGAATACCTGATGATAACCAAATCCAGTTATTGATATTCAGAGGATTTGATGCGGCATGGCAGTATTCGCTCGTCTTAATGCCGTTATTATTATATTTATTCATACTGGAATGCAATTATGTATGTAAATATAATAAACAGTTGCAATTGTTTATAAAAATAAAATCCATAGAGGTTCTAATATTCACGTTTGCCAAAAGGAAGAGACAGCATGAATATATTTACAAGCAGAAAGAAAACCCAAAAAGATCTTGAAAGGATTCTATTTCCAACAGTCTCCTTCAATATTTTATAAAAATAAATGAATTGCCTCTCACAGTTGATTAATACTTTGATCTTAAAATCCTTTCTGTAATATCCTTGTTTGCTGTATTTATCTCTAATACGAGAGTAAACAGTATTGAACCGTCAAACACCCATAAAAATCCTTAACCCTTTAACTCCTATTTAGGAGATTAGGCGCGTTCGGGGTCAGTAGGGCACCGTCGGCACATGGTGATTTATCTACTACCCTTACCACGAGTACATGGCGTTATTGTCGTGGAATAAAGGCGTAAGAAGAGTATGTTAACTTTAGAGGAGAACAGAAAAATTATTTGATCTGATATATTTAGTATAGGAAGTACTTTATAATCTTTTGTTTAATTTAATGAAACAAAGACAGTAAGTAAGATTAAATGTATTTTATAAAATTTTAAGTATTTTGATAGGGTTATAGACTTTTGTGAGTGAAAGAAATCAATATTGTCTTATGAAGTCTAGCTGAAGAAGAAGCAAAACACAGCTAGACTTCATGATACTTTGAGCTCATTCTGCGTAAATAGGAACACCAATAATTAAATTGTGTTCGGGTACTTTGAAATAACTAGGTACACTTCAGAACGTTGGGACAACTACCATCTTAGTCTCCCCGTGAACATGGCTGCTGTAAAGCAACCGAAACGTCGGGGCAAAGTGTAAACTTAAATATAAATAGTTTTAATTAGAAAAAATATAGCTTAAATAGTAGTAAAGTTCAATAATAGTAGTGTTAGAGTTTTCAAAATTATGTAATACTTAACAGTGTTTAAAGTAAAATAACAAACAACGCGACAAAATCCGTATAAAGTGTTTAATTTCAATGAAAAAAATCAAACTCATTACGACGCGACAAATGATTTTTTTTGTATATAGCCTTTATGTTTTGTCAAGTAACAACGGAAATAATTGAGCTCGTATGTCTTGAATTGCTCTTTTCGAATCTGCAATATCATGGTCCATAGGCTACGGTGACCACTTACAATTAGGTGGGCCGTAGGTATGCTTGTTTGGCACTTTTGTAGTATAAACAAAAAGAATCGACGTAATTGTACTTACGCCTTTATTGCACTGAGGATGCGGTATGTTCTCGTAAAGAGACATGAGATGATAATTTACGTGAGGAATGATCATGTGTTGTAAGCTTAATTACACTTTTACTCACTTGTCTTTTGTATAGAAAATTATGTTTTAATGGCGAGTATGCGAAGAGCGTAATGTTTTGAGAGCATATAGAAGCTGCGATAACTCATGGGTTTAGTACGTCATACATAGTATCATGCTTATATCCTTGATGGGGTAGGTAGAGGTGTATCTCACCCAAGTTACACCAACTTGTCTACACGAATGACGTAGTGGTTTAAGTGGTTGTCTCGCCGCTGTCACTGCGGCGAATGTCGTAGGTTCGAATCCGACACGGGACAAAACTATGTGTGATCCACAAATAGTTGTTCCGTGTCTGGCTGTTCTTTAAATGTTTATCAAGTCGGGCTCACAGAAATTATTCCTAGTGCGGTTTTGTCTTTTTAAAAAAGAAAGTACTATATATATTTTTTGGTACCACGTAATAGGGAACGAACCTATTGTTCTTCTCCAGACGGTTATACTGAAAATTTCCTGGCAGAAAAATACAATAACATTTTGCTGGATCCGGCAATCGAACCCGAACAGCAGTCACATACACTATCGCTGTGCCACGGAACCTGGCTTGAGTAAGTTGCGGATTCAAAATCTAAATAAATGCTAAAACTTAATATGTGTTTAAAAATGGCTTCTTTCTCTCTCATCTTTTCGACGATTTAGTCTTGGACCATTGCTTTCTATATACCTATTACAATGTCGATTCTCGCAAACAAATTGAAAGAAACGACCTTAAGCTTCTTTTAACGTATCATGTCTTATTTTGGTTATCACTGTTTGTCAGCAACAGCCAAACCCTTGGCGATGATCGTTAAAAGTTATTCGAAACGTCGTGTCGGGATTTCAAGTACTCAATGATTTTTATCTCGTACTTCCACGCTATTTTTCTGTTGTCTTAGTCTGTTGTTAATATTGAAATTTATAAAGCCATCAATTTCTAATTTGTTTTGATAGCTGACATAGTGACACTTTGATAAGTGTAATCGTGGAGTGAAAACTCCAGAGATCAAGCCCGCGAATGTATTTGTCTTAAAACATTCGCTGGCTTGAACTCTGAAGTTTTGACTTTTGAAATAAAATTATTGCATTAAACGTATAGAATGCACTCACACATTATATTCGTCGGCCTCGGTGGCGTAGTGGTTAGTGTAACCGACTGCCACGCCTAAGGTCGCGGGTTCGATTCCCGCACAAGTCAAACATTTGTGTGCATAAACATGGATGTTTGTCTTGGACTGGGTGTTTCTATGTATAATATGTATGTATTTACAAAAGAAAAAGGTATATATGTATGTTTATCCATTGTCTAGTACCCATAGTACAAGCTCTGCTTAGTTTGGGCTAGATGGTGTTGTGTGTATGTGGTAGAATATATATAGCCTCACGCCTATAATCTTGAGCGGAGAGGCACACCATTATTACACCCACATATCGCCGTCGTAATGGGAGTCTAGCCTCTTGTCCTCAACCAGGCTGTGTACTACTGTTTACTATTTCGTGCTACTGCTGGGATTTTTGGACAAACACTTTGCTTGTGCCAGAAAATGAACACAAGACCTTATGTCCAGCAGTCACTTTCACTATCGATGCGCCGGCAAGGCACTCAAAACAGCATTGCAATCCACAAAAAGCAAACTAATTTAAAATAAACATTCGCGTAAAAGTAAATTGAAGCAAAGACAAAACCGACTGTTTATGCAAATTGCTATTTTTATAAACGTATAACAGATAATCCATAGAATAAATTAAACTACCACTATTGCAGTTACTGTAGTCAACGTTTTATGCTAAACACAAAGCCAATATGTATGTGTAAACATGGATTGCTGACATCAGCATAACGTCATATCTAAACCGTCGCTTGTTCAATTACCGAGTAGATTAAAGAAAGTGCGTGATTGTTGTGCAGAAACGGCGTGGTGTCATCGATCCGCCGCGTGTGACCTCGTTCCGAGAGCGGTTATACGCGACGACACGACTACGGGACGACGTCATAGCAATAACAAGAATATTGTACATGCTCTGTTCTTTGCGTAGGTTAGTAGGGTTTTAGATTGGAAATGTGGCGGTAGAAATCCCGTGTGTTAATTTGATTTGGTTTGCTAATAATACTTAGTTAAAGTTTGGTCTTTTGGAAGAAAAATTGGTCTTCATACCGTCTATATCACTGTTATCATTATTATTGAGATCTAAGGGTATTTTAGTTAGCTCTAGAGTATTCTATTTATATTTTTGCGTCCAGTGTTAAGTTAGAACTAATATGAACTAGAAATACAGTCACGCAACAATTCTTTCATTTGCGAGTTCTCGTAATACGTAGGTAAAGAGTCAGCCAAATTAATTATGTGTGGTCGGTTTTCTTGTAAATATTACATAAAGTAAGTACAGTAAGTAATTATTTTTGGCATTGTTAGACTTAAGAATAATTAATACCCTAATTACCACTGATGACACTAATGACACTGGTAAGATGTTAAATTTAGATAAAACTGTATTTGAGAGAAAAAGAAACACTCGTTAATCGCTACGTAGGTATATTGCTTTTTATTTTCTTAAGATTACTTATATTAAAAACCCAACTTTATAGTATTATCTAATAAACGAAGCAAAAGTCCCAACTCTTTTTTATCTAACTGAAAACTGCTATCTTTACTAACTTATTTCAGAAAATTAGAAAGAATTATCACGCTATATTTTTACTCCATATTGAGTATGTACAGGAATAAGAATAAAAATAATAAAACATATTCTATTCCATGGTGTCACAGTACACAGTCTGCAGGCGCCATCCCCTGTCCGAGACGCCCCGAGCCCTCTCAAGGGCCTATTTGAACAATAACGCGCATTCTGATAGTGTATTTTTATGGGCTTGCGTATCACATTTTCCCATTTCCTTGGCGCCGTTTCCCCTTCTTATGGGATTAGCAGTAACAGCGCCATGTTCCGCTTAACTATGCACACATATCGAATTAAAGTTTACTAGTCCACCCTAATCATTTCTGACATGACCCACTTCAAACAACAATTAAATTATAATTAATTTAATAGTAAATAAGTATTGATTAATATGCCACAGTAATTCAATTTTCGTCAAAGCGAGAATTAATATCATAGGCATAATGGATGGCAGTGTATTGCTACATTAAAAATTAATGGTAAGTTTTTGAATATAATATTTCGGGTAATAAGCATGTGTTGCCAGTAATAATATCTACTTACCATGCCTAATGGCTTTCATTTATTGTTTAAATGTGCTGGCTGGCATTTTAGTCCTATTTTGCGTAATAAGCACTGTTTATTATGCAAAATGCGAGTAAAATGTGTTTTATGATATCATATTGAAATAATGTAATATGCTAATATAATTCAAAATGTATTTGTTTCAAATGTAGTTAAATTTCAAAGTATTTATTTGAATACTGAATTTGAATGTCCTAATTTTATTGATATATTATTTATTGTATGACAAATCGCATGAAATAAATGCATAATATTGTCTAAAGTAAACTTGAATGAAGAAGAATGCCTGCGGTCTCT
Organism: Catocala nupta; assembly: GCA_963675205.1. Classification (NCBI taxonomy): domain Eukaryota; kingdom Metazoa; phylum Arthropoda; class Insecta; order Lepidoptera; family Erebidae; genus Catocala; species Catocala nupta. The sequence continues at coordinate 29,414,705 of OY776093.1, forward strand.
AGACATCTCGATAAGAGCACGTGCTCTTGCGTTGAGATTTCTAGACTATGTAGTCTGGAGCTCTACCCGATAGACACCAAAAGACTCGCCTTTGACCTTAGACCATATACTCCAAATGCGTGTATAATACTCGTCTGATCCCTTATAGAATATATGCGTGAGGATGCGTCAACTATTACTTTTTGTTGTACTACACATTTTTTACGTGATAAATAATCTTAATGTAATTATATATCTCAATCAAAGTAATATAGAAATAGTACTCTAATAAAATAAATATTATGTTTGACCATGGCTGCTGAAAAGCAACCGAAACGTCGGGGAAAGTGTAAACCAAAAATAAATAGATTTAATAGTTTAAATAATTTTATTAGCTTATAAATTAGTAAAATAAAATCAATAGTAGTAGTAGTGTAATATTTTCAAAATTTTGTAATACAGTGATAAATAAACAACGCGATAAAATCCGTATATAGTAGTTTAATTAGTTAGGATAGTTAGAAAGTTAGGATTCTCATAATTTGGCAGTTTTCTTATAATATATAGAACTTCAGTTTGGTAACTGGAAAGATTTTCTTCATGGTTAGATAAAGCTTAGCTTAAACGTAGATATTTATCCGACAATGTTTTGAAGTCGTTTAAGATAACGGTACTATAGGTACGTGTATGGTTTGCTGATTCGTGTCCTGGAATTTTCGCTTATGAGCTAGATTATGAACTAAGCACGGATGGTGGTAGGTTATTATTTTTGATGATACATTGTGCAGATATTTTCATTTAAGACCTAAATACTTTCTTATATTTTAAAAGTTAATTGAATGTAAACGTTAAGGTCTTAAAATATGTTTTAGAGAGCTGTTGACATATTTTTAAGAAAGTAATATTTTGTGGAAATATATGGTTACTCTAAAAAGATTTTTAATTTTGTATTTGTGTAGTTTTAAACAATTAATCTGGTAAAAATTCAGGAGCTTAAAAATAAATAAGAACAATTACAAATGTATTTAATATGCTTTTAAAGCGAGGCTGTGTCATAATCTATTACAGTGTAAATTCTCCCAATAAACTATTTTTGCAAACATTAAAGTGAAAAGTACAAAGGAATAACAAAAATCCTACTAATATCAAATATGAAGTGCACGCAAACGAAGTAACGGTTCAGTTATTACTAGCGATGCACATTATAACATTAAAATTATATTTGTATACAGTTGTGCACAATTCGATATCTTTTCACAGCTGTGTTAACACATTCGCATATAATGACATAAATGCGTTTGCGATAAGATTAAAAAAAAACGCGACTCGTGCACTAGGAATAATTCCTATATCGTGGAGGACTTTACAAACCATGAAGCTAATACAAAATACTTTGTATTAGCTTCATGATTTAAACAATGAACACAAAGAACATCCATACTCGGCACAACCATTTACGAACCACATTTTTTTTTGTCCCGTTTGGGATTCGAACCCACAACACACGGCGCGGTGGCATCTATGAGGTGACCACTTAAGGCACTACGACATTTATGTCGAGAATAACCAGGTGACAATCATAGCCAATCGCAGCAGTTGTTACGTTTGCTAATTGCGATTAATTTTCTCCATCCTTGAACATTCAATATCTAGTCCAGACGGCTGTAAATCTTGGCACGAAGGTCGCTCGTCGCATAAACTGCGGTCACGGTGATTGGCGACGTACCGACACCCACACCATCTCTCTTTATTGGAGCACATTGTTCGTGAGTGACACACATTAAAATACTCGGGGCTATATGGGTGAGATGACGTCAGAGTGCCCGATGATGTCACGCCTTCGTTTAAATTGTCACCCTCCTCTGAAAGGATATGCAAAATTAAGTGTTCTACATCTTTTGTTTCTTAGCTTTGTACTTGCAGATGCATTTCTCGTTAGCGTAGGCAGAAGCTTCTTTTTGTTATGATCTTGAAATAACATTACCTATTGATTCTTTCACTGTCATCACGTTGCTGAAAATCGTCTGGTTTCTGAAAGACATTCTATTCCTAACTAATGTTCTAAATGCGAATGTGTTTGTTTATTTGTTACGCTTTCATGCCTTAACTACTCGACCGATCATCATGAAGTTTCGCATCAGGTTGTCGGGGATACAGAAAAGGACATAGGGTACCTTTCATCCTGAAAATAATACTGTTATTAACCTAACCTAACCTACATTTACGCGAGCAAAGCCGTGGGCATAAACTAGTATTTTATACACTTGTTATCTATTTTGCTTCTTTTACAGTTATCAAGTTTCTGAAGAGTAGTTTAATACAATAATTATTTAATAAACGGTCAAACGTATGTAAACTGTTATGATTTGCTGACGAAAAATAATTGGCAACATCCAATCAAACTACTTGAAATAATTTGATTTTCATATATGTCGTTCATTGGCCTTTCAGAACCTTGCCTATGTTACCAATTTATCTATCTAGTCTGAAGCCTAATTGTGTGTATAATAATAGTTGGGACAGAAATCGAGAGCGAAATCGAAAACAACTGTGAGCTGAATACCATGTTGTTTATTATGTTCTAGGATATTATTATATAAAATACTAGGGCCCTGTTTCAAAATGACAAAGTTGAAGATTAATCGCTCGCTGTCTTGTTCTTGTTAGGTTGAATAAAGAGTGATAGCATGACATTTATTATAAAGATAAGTACTGCCTGGCGATTGTGGAACAGGCCTTAAGTTTAGTAAACAAATTCTTGTTTATGTCTTACATTTATGAGATATTCGATTCGAAACACGATTTCTTGTCACAGATTTAACATTATGATGTCGCATCAACGATAACATGTGCCAAAATCAAATTATTTCCACGACTGCAATCGCTTTATATATGAAATGTTGAACAGACGAATTCAATTTTCTTAATACGTTACACAAGAAAATATGCTTCGTCATCCAAGTGGAACAGTCTCGTCTTTAAACTTTAATATCAGTACGTGAATAATAAAATAATATCATCAAAGAAGCTCGAGACAGTCCTTCGCAAGTATTTGCTCACTCTGTCGACGCTCAAACAAATTATGAAACATATAAGTACATGGATCCTAACTCTAAAAGGAATAATCATACGTGAGTTACCTTTAACGTGAATTAAAATGAAATTCTCCCAACTTTGTTACGATTAAATAAGAGCGTTGCGAGTTAGAAGCAGGCTCTCGTATCGCCGAACACGGCTCCAAACTTACTTAACGGAGTAAATACTTAAAGTGTTCGCGACATTATGAATTTTATATCTAAAATTTTATGTTAATTTATTTATCTTACGTTGTCAGCTTATGCTCGGTGTAGTCTTGTTGGTTTAAGCTTCAATTTCTTGTGCATGTTTACTTGTTTTTACAGTTTTGTAGGGATTTCTTTTGAGATGACTTTGTTGTCTGTTTGTATAGATCCGTTCTTTATGAAACTTTACATAAGTAAATAGAAATGATGTTACTGTATGTTAGAACCTGAGAACTGGGCGATAAACTAGTGTGACTGAAGAATTTATAGAAATATCGGCTTACTTCGCTGTATAGATTAGGAAGAATTGCCGTGGGATACGCAAAATCCCAAATCTCCACAGTAAAACTGTTATACTTCAGAAATGACAATGGCAGGAAGTGTCAGATTGTTTGGATACAAGATTGATCGTATTTTTGTGAACAGGGCACTTTGCACGTATGTTTGTATGCGATTGTAAGCCCTCGAATTTTATTCCTGGATCGGATAGTTACTGGGATTTAAGTTACAAAGATTCTAAGAAGCTTCCTATAACATCGATAAATCTGAGTGCCATACATAGCTGAGCTGCCTACCCCCTCGGGGACATACAGACCTCAGTATATATGTTAATAAGATTGCCGCAGGTTCGCGATGAGCCCACGTAGTTTGTGCGATGAGTCCTATGTCACGTTCGCCGCACTGCGTCCGATCCCAGCGCTCGATTGATTTAGCACGCTGCACCGCTCCACGAGATATGCACCTGATATTACATGCCACGTGGAAAATAAAACAAATGATACCCGTATGTGTAACCATAAAAACTGTAGCGAAAATTTCAGCTGTATTTTTGTCGATACGGTTGTTTGTTCAGTAAGCGTAGCTGGGATTTTTGCACTGGAAATACAGAGGTCTTGAATTTAAAGTGGGACTGTTTTGAATGTAGATGAGAGACTCATGTTAAAAACTGATGCGTCATTGATGGCAATATATTATTCTTATCTTATCTTATCTTGTGTGGGGGCCAGTCAGTACAGACCGGCGACACTTCGACCCACTGGGATCTTTTGTGTCGACTTCCCCAATACGTCTGCCATAGATGTTCATGGCAGCCGGGACCGATGGCTTAACGTGATCTCCGAGGCACGGAGCAGGCGATAATTGTCAATCAATACGCACATAATTGCAAAAAGTCATATAACTTCCGAAAGTCATAGGTGCGCGACGTGGGTTCGAACCCGTGACCCTCTGCATTGCAGTCTGTTGGTCTCCCCACTGAGCTATCGCTGTTCTTGGCAGTATATTAGGTTTACGAAGTATTCTTGTCTTTCTTTCTTTTTATGTTATAACTAGCTTTTGCCTACGGCTTCACTGGTATAAAAGTAAGTTAGGTTAGGTTGCTAAAAGTACATTTATTTTCTAATAAGCCTGTCCTACTCGGTGATAATACAGCTTTCTAATGACAAAATATTTTTTTAAATCGGTTGACTAGTTTTTGAGTTCAGTCCTTACAAACAAAAAAATCAAATCTTTCCTTTTTATAACACTAGTAAAGATTTATATACATTATAAACTAGTATTAAATGAAAGCTATAATCGTTAATGCTTTGTATTTGTACCTATACGATGTTATAATGAGCTCTTGTACTAAGCTTTAACATAGCTGGAAGGGTAATCAAGAATACTAATAATATACAAATAACAATGCTAGCAATGTATTGCACATATTAATAAAAAGTGTAATTAAAATGTTTATTACTGGTTACAAAACTGTTGCAATTTTATTGCATTTTATAATCACGCAGTTTCTTCTTTACATGGGGTAATATGGGGAAACAAGACCAGTGCGTGTTTAAAACTTATATTCAAATGAAAAATACTTAAGTCAGGTACTATTTTATTTCTTTTATAAACGAGTTTGCTTAGAAAAACTTCTTATAAAAGAAACGTTATTATCGAGTGCAGTAAATAGAAATATTTTATACTCGAGTAGCAAGGTATGATAAGTGAAAACGCGTATTCGTGCGTTTAAAAACAGCTCAGTTTAAATAAATTATAATAACAGTATGCTGTTATATTTTATAACGTTACGCAGAAATAACGGCGTATGGATATTTAATCGCTTTCACAGGTTTAATCACGATTTAATTAAAATATACATAGTGCTTAGACGGTCATTGTTTTAAGTTTTAGTAGTATTATTAAACGTATTTGCGGTTTGTAAGATAACTCGTGGATTCTATTGCTACAAGTTAGACTAATGAGCGGAGTCCTCTCCAATTATAGGTATTCAGCGCCACTAATGTGGACAACAAGATTTATCTAGCTACAGATATATATAGTTTTCTAGATTTTGTCTACTTTGTATCTAGTTTTTTCTGGATGTAAGGAACGCTAATTTCTTTTCTATATCTCTATCTATCTTCTGTATCATGATGATCGGTCGAGTAGTTGAGGCATGAAAACGTAACAAACTAAAAAAATATATTCACATGTACTATATTAGTTAGGATTCTTTATCTATAAATTTGATGTGTATGTGATGTGACGAGAGACTGCTTTGTAGGTCTATTACGGTCATGAGGTCTTCTAGTCATGCTAAAAATATGTTATTGCATTTTTATATCAAGAATTTTTATATATCGCTGCCCAGAGATAATAAATTAGTGGTTGTGCACGCCCCCTTGCCACGAAAAGCACGTAAAGCCGTTGATCTTGCGTCTGATGTCTGAAGTCTGCCGTCGTGTCCCATTTCCATCAAATTGGTTTATGAGCAAAAAGAAATGAAGAATGCATTTTTGCTCATCTATATCTCTTGCACAAATGCCTAGTTTCCGATAAGGTAGCCGTGACCGAAATTTGGTGATCATTATGTTGTATTATAATGTAATTCTTTGGCAGCCATATGTATAATGTAATCAGTGGTGGGAGCTCCGACCACATATCTAGTGCTTTGACATATTAACTCTGTTTAAACTGCGCGGGCTGATACGGCCATTATGCAAATGTGTTCGCTAATGGCTGAGCTTACCCGAGCTCGATTACTAGCGATCGGGCGGAGGGTCAATGTATGCGTTACGGACCCTGCATTCTAGAGGTCCAGTTGGGTCTAGTTAGTGAATACATTATTTAAGGATCTTTGGTTCAGTGGCATTAGTTTGTCTTAAGTTTACTCGTGCTGGTTGGATCCTGGATTCTATAATTGTGCATAGTGTTTTGGGTTTTCTTTAAGGTAATTCTCTAAATTAAAATGGATCTTGAAGATTTGTCATTTCGGATTTTAATCATAGCTGGTGAAATGTGCCTTACTTGACCGCCTATTTTTTTGTGGACTAAAGTAGTAGTTGCATTATGCTACGTTTGACAGATATGTTTTAGCCCCAGGCCAAGAAGCAAAAGGTAAACGTTTTGTCATATATTGGGCACATTTGTAGACTTCGTGCTACGAATCTCCTTACAGCAAAACTCTACAACGTTTTTGCCCTGGCACTAACCATTATAAGTAAACGTAAACACAAACTTATGACACAAAACCAATAAGGAATTCAGGAAATAATATAGACAAGTAAAATAAATAATTTTATTTTACAATATAAATAATGTGTCACACATAATCACATTTAAGTGATCACTTCGCCGCATATCCTAAGTTCAATTCTTACAAGAGACAAACATTAGTGTGACCCAGATACAGTTGTTGCGTTTGGGTGCTCTTTGTTTTAAATGGTTGTGACGCTTTTCACAACATAGGTATTATTCCAAGCTTGAGAGCTGTTATTGTAAAAAGAAAATAAATATAGCAGATTGAAACATCTGTATGCTTTAGGCCATTTATCTGTGACCCCATTTACCACAGCTTCTGGTTTCCAAACCGTATTATTAGCCGGGTCCTCCGGGAGCGAATTCCATTCGATCCGAAAATACGCCATGTTTACAATGTCACCCCACTTTTCTCCGCATCGACGATAAGTATAACCTTTATATTTTTATACCACTTTCGCTTTGAAACTATAGGTACTGCTTGTTAAGTAATGCCTGTTTTATACGGCTTTTAATTATAGGCATTTGGTTTTTATAATATTGTGTTAACATTGTTTCTATTAAAATGGATGAATGGTTGGATGGCTGTTAAGGGCCAAGTTTCTATATTTAAGAAATGAGTCATTTTAGGTAATTTTAACTTATTTTTTATAGAATATGTCTCAAAATTAACTCTGCGTAGAAAAAGACCACTCGACTCGGCCTAGATGTATGTTACTGTCACGTGTACCTCAACTGTTAAAATTATTTTGATGAAAGTAGGCAAATATACAGACCACATGCTAGATATAGGACACCTTTATCTGAGGTTGCGTTCGTGTCAGATTTACGCGGGCGAAGTTGGGGCTGAAACTGGTCCATTCCATTTTCATAACCTGGTTGATCATAGGCATCACACAATAACTCATAATAGATAGCTATCATATAGCGCCTATTATAGAAATCAAAACGCAACAGTTTCTTACTCTTTTCAATCTTATACACACTAGTGAAGCCTCACTTTCTTCAAGGTTCAAACTATCTTCGTACGAAATTTTATCAAAATGGCATAATGTTTTTAAAAGTTTTTAGACTATCGCGATTTGTACATATACTTAATATAATGCTAGACAAGGAGTGTTACTTGCGATAAAGTATTTAAAAGGTAATAAATACCTATTGAGTCAGCCCGTGATCACGATCGATGCAAGTCGGTCGAACCGTCGAGCAATCGATAGGTATTTATTTCCTTTTAAATACTCTATCGCGAGTAAGACCCGTTGTCTAGCATTATATTAAGTATAACGTTTCTAGCCTTGAAATTTTGTATTTGTAGTATTCAAATAGTTAATATTGTCTTCTGTTTAGGCGAATGTTATTCATTGAAGTTAAACTACTATATACGGATTTTATCACGTTGTTTATTTAACACTCTATTACATAATTAAGAAACTGTTACACTACTATACTATACTATTAAACTTTACTAATTTTAAGCTAATTAAATTATTAAAACTATTAAAACTATTTGTATTTAAGTTTACACTTTCCCCGACGTTTCGGTTGCTTTTCAGCAGCTATGGTCACTCCCCGTAACAGTTTCTAAATTATGTAATAGAGTGTTAAATAAACAACTCGATAAAATCCGTATATAGAAATTTAATTTCAATCAAATAGTTAATTCATCTTCAGTATTTCAATTGCAATAGAAAAAGAAAACATATGGCAGACTGACTGCTCTTCAAGTTGTAGTTCCTTAGCAACAGCCTGCGTGTACTATTAACTAGAATTCAGCTAGAATATTGTCGAACAAAAGGGAACGTATTTAGTTAAAAGCCTCGGCAGCAATGCCATACAAACGATGGAACGGTATTCACTTGATAAGGAACAACAAAGACATACTTACTTTATTATTTGTTCCGTCCCTCCCTCTATGATATTTTAGGAATCTGATCATGCGCCAGCATTTTTCTTCTATATTATAGGATATTGGATGCTTCCAGCTTTATTGAGAGCTGTTGTAAAGACTATCGAGTTTATGGCAAAAGATTATACATACATATATCTCTCAGGGAGTAAGCAGAGTTATTACAAATACATTTCATCAGTTATAGTTTTAGGTTCTACGTAATAGAGAGCGCCCTTCTCAAATAGAGAATAGGCCTGTGCCCAGCAGTGGTACAGTTTAATACAGGGCTGACGTTATTATAATAGGGAGCGAACCTATTGTCATTTACTGGGCATATTTCTAGACTCCGTGCTTCTATTAAGAAGCGGATTCGACTCACCGGTCAAAGTGCTCTAGTATATTTCTTCAGTAAACTCAAAAGCAGCACGAAGTCTGAATATATTTGCGCCCAATGAACGGCAATAAGGTTGTCTTCTATTATGTTATTACAATTGTTTTTAGATGTATTTTGTCAGCTGTGTTGTAAGTAAGTAAGGCACGGAGTGATTTAAGTGGACGCCTCGCCACTGCCATTGCGCCGAGTGTTCTGGGTTCAAATCCCACACGGGACAAAACTGTGTGATTTACAAATGGTTGTTCAGACTCTGGGTGTTCTTTGTGTCAGTTGTTTGAATCTTTGTAACGTCCCCCGCGTCTCAGGAATTATTCATAAAGCGGGAGGTGTCTTTTTTAAAAAACAAAAACACTGCTGATAATAACATCTCAAAACAACGTCTACCTCTTCAGGTAGGAATCTACATAAATGTGTATCAGCGATATTCTAACATAAAAAGTTGGTACACAAAAACTGCTTGTTTTGCAGCCCTTTTATCTCAGCTATACAAAGTCTGCATTGCAGGAGCGCCGTATATCTAATAAACGTAAATCTCACGTGATAAACCGACACCACTTTAGGCTCAGATCTAAGATATGATATTCCAGTTTAAAAGCCGCGGGTGTTACGCCTTATATATTGTAATGGCTCTCTCTTATAGGGCGCGAATATGAGCGAACATGATGTTAAGTAATAACCACAGTGTCTGCCACTTCAACTTATTACATGATTTACAAGATTTTTGTATTACCAAAATAATATGTCACAGTCCAAAATCATTTATTCATTTAGGTCACAAAGTAACACTTATGAAGATTAAAATAAATATACAGCCTGCTTGATGGTAAGTGGTTCTAGCAGTCTATAATTGATTGCGCGTTGCCATCACTAGGCAAAAAGAAATAAAGATAGGTCAAAAGACAAGGGAGACGTCTGTTGAAAAAAAAAGATCCCTATTGACGAGTAAGACTAGCACCTTACCCTTCAATAATGAATTCACTGGTCTTTTGGATAACCGGTTTTATACTCCTAACATTTCTTCATTAAGAATCCTTCCTCGTTTAAAAACTGTGGGTTCTACATACACCTCTGCAAAGCAACATAAGGTTCGCTCACCACCAGGTGCCATATATGTATGAACATATGTTTGTTTACTATATTTTTTTTTTTTTTTATACCCGTCATCACAGGGTGTTCGTACCCTCTGGCGATCGGCTAAGCCAGAGACGTTTTTACATTTTATTTAATTTTCTTTTAACTTTTATTCCTGCCCTTAAGGGGCCTTACTTCCTAGAATAACACTTCCATTCCACTTCTCTTTGTCATCTCAGATTTATCATTTATGCTTCTCACTCTTTCATCCTTCCCATTAATTCATTTCATTCCTATTCTAACTATTTATTACTAAGGTTTTAGGGGGGAGGGGCGATTTGGGACTCAATCAACACTTTTATTTATTTTTGTTGAAACTTACTTTACATATTTAGACCTTAATTCTAGTACTTACATCTAGGACATCAGTTACCTTAATCCTATTTCTTATTCTAATAACAATTATAACTATATAAATATCATACAAAATATTTATTAGTTACAGTCTTTCTTACTCTTTATTTCTTTTATTGACAATTTTTATTATTTTTACGGCATACCTCAGGACAAGGTCTCTAGTCCTATTTGCATTCATCATTTTGGGTAGATTCTGCGCTTCAAGTTTTTGGCCCAGTTCGATCTCCAATTCGAATCGTGCTGGTCCAAAAACGGGACATTCAAGTAGGACGTGTACCGCTGACTCACCGACGTCATGTTTACTACATTTGTTACATAGAAAATATAGTCATTCAACTCCAGTCGAAGAAGAATACGTAACCAAATACAATAACGACTCATCAAATACGGGGTAAGCAGTGACCTGTAACAAATAAGAAGTAAGAGTAAATAAGTTTGGTATTTTCGTTGCCAGCGCACATTACTATCGAAGCGAGACACATAAAACAAACACTTGTTGATAACTGTTCTCTATTTACCATTGTTGTGCCATGTTTGGACAATATTTTGGCGATACCTCGATATTGTTGTCTGTAGATTCTTTCAGAGTAAATACTTGCGTAGGAATGTTTGCGGTGTGTGATAGTTAACCTTCTAATTGGGATGACACAGTCAGAAAGGAGGTAAAGTCTTCAGGCGACTGCGAATAAGCCTAAAGGGTCTCTGCTTGTTTTTATTTGAAGTTTAAAGATTTTCTTCTTCTGTTTCGTTGCTCCAATGACGAATGAAGGTCTAAAATCTTATGAGTATACTAACACATAACAATTGTGCTCTGCAATAGTATGTTTTTGGATTTAATCACGAGTATGGCAAAGTATTTTTGGGTTCTGCAAATGTGCCTGGTAAAAGATGTAGCGGTAATCAGATTATGTATAGTAGTATTACTGTGGGTGTCCAAATGAAATGATTCTTGGTAGATATATTTACTAGTACCAGTCAAAAATTAAATAAATACATATCTAAAGCCTAACCGAGTGGTTGCGGGGAGTCGACTGCCGCTGCGCGCTATCAATTACTTGCACCTGCCTATATAAAACTAAAGCATCAGCAATGTCGCTACAAAGATACTAGGTTAGTAGTTTAGATTATTACAGTTCTGCCTAGCGATTTAGATATGCAACGGTGTTTGCATTCTTTGAATTAGGCAAAAGCTCAACGCAGTCTAGGCAAGTTGGCAAGGATACAATCAAAGTTTAAAAGAGAATATTACAGCCATATAACCTCATGGTGTTTTCCTGTGATAAGTTTTCAGAGTTTCTCAAGTGCTATGTAGTCAGGGTAAGCAATATTACTAGTGTCTCGTGCTAGCAATGAAACGACTTCTTTTGTTCAGGGTCAGTGTCAAAAATACTACTAGTGCCGTAATCCTACGATTAGGTTAGGTTACGGGAATTGCTTACCATTAGGCTGGTCTATACTTATTTGCCAATATGATTGTATAAAAAAGAAGAGTCTAGTAACGTTTGAGTAATGCCGTTGTTCTTATAAAAAATCCATTATTTACGTTTACTGCTTACCATCGAGCAGGACGTGTGCTAGTTTACAAATCAGTATACCTTTTAATCTTTAGTAAAAGAATACTCTTATGCAATCCTAATTAGGTAAAACATGGCGAAGCCATTGCAATTACCATAATTAGAAAAGTTCCCTCTTAATATGCAACCCTATCCAACCATAGTCTTTTTGTTTGAGGGTAACCTTTAAAGTTATGACACTCATGACATTGCCTAAGTTTTATATTAGCGGGATAGTATATGTGTATGTGGTTTCCTCATTCCCTATGGTTAGCAGTTGATGCTCTAAGAGATCGCACAAGTCATACTATGACCTTCAAAACAGAATCGTGTAGAGACGAAATTATTTTTTATATTAATTAAGCTGGGAATGGAACCCGCTCTGGACTCACGATAGACTGTAATCATACACGGAAACCGATGTCATAGGATTAAAAAGGCAGATTATATATTATATAGCACGAAGACTAGTGCCTAATATATCTGTAGGTACTATTTGCGTTTACTCTTAAGTAATTAGTACGGGATGAGGAACTGTGCTCGGTGGATGGTAATAGATATATCGCCGTGTATTACGTGCGACCTAAAATCAAGTGCGTGCAGTTCACCACTGCCTACCCCTTTAGAGATATGAACGTGAGAATATGTATATAGATTATCTTTCTCTCAAAATATGACCAGACTCTTATTTCGCGGCTTCATTCGGGAACAGTAGGTACATTTTCTGGACGAAAGGTACCCTATGTCATTTTCTGTACCCCTGATAATGCGTATTTTCATGAAGATTAATGAAGTAGTTAAAGCTTAAAAGCGAAACAAACAAACTCATATTAGCATTTATAATATAAGTTAGGTTGATAGAAATTGAACTGACTTTCCGATCGTAACATCTCAATTAGATATCTTTAAAATCGAATATGATAAGGGTAGAATATCTCTAAATCTAGGCACCGTATTCCCGTTATTATGTACAATAATGTGAAACACTAGATATTCACATTCTCACGTCGTATTTCAGCCATTTTGACTGTTATTTAGCGCCTGAAAATGATTTATCTGACGCAAAAAGATATTTTGCCGAAGCGTTTATAAGAAATATCTTATAACTTATAAGGCTTAAAGAAATAGACAAATACTTATGTTGAGTTACAGTTTTCTTTTACTTGTAATATAAAGTTACAAGAATTTATTGTATAGCTAAACGATTTTCTTAAAAATTATCGCCTGCTTTGTGAGCTCGTCTTCCTAACTCGTCTCGTTGGTTTTTGCAGACGTTTAAGTTTACAGTAGATCGTGTGATTCTGGGTTTTATTCTCGGGATGTGCAATGAGTTATTGGGTTTTTCTGATGAGATTCTTTTAGTAATAGTACGGTGATTGATTTTTTCGATTGACGTCAATAGGCTTTTCTATAGCATTATGAACGAATTAAAATATGATGATGCAATGTAGGTGAAATAAACCTAGCGTGAGGTGTGAATGTGCATACACACATATCTATACATCCAAAAACGAATTGGTATATCTTATACATGCCATCCAAGTACATTTAAAGTCTACATACAAATCTATTCTAGTAGAGTTTAGTTCAGTGCTATGCTGGTACTAAGAGTCGCTTCAAAATAAAACTCAATAAGACTTTGCAAATAAATCGAACTTACAACCCCACGGTCATTAATTACGCGATTCCTTACACACTGTACCACCAAGGCAGACTAAATGTATTTCTTATAAAACGACTTATGTTTTTACGATAATTTACTTGTGTAGCTTTTCACTCACGCATTCATTTATGGTACAAACTTGGGGCTGCCATAAACCCTCTTTGCTGGAGCCAGACCTGTCGTAAACAGAAGAAATGGCTCTAACTAAGACTTGAGAACTATTTCGTTTTTATTTTTAGGTAGAAACAGATGTGATGAAGAAATAACGCTGGAGAAACTTTTTTGTAAACAATGTTATTTGTCTTTCCAAATTGGATTATATTGGTAATACTGAAAGAGTCTAGCGGCACAACGTGACCATAGCATGCAGCCATTGATCTTGAAGGCTAGGAATAGAACCTCTGGTTCTGTTCCTAGGTTAAATAATTTTATTCCTTCAGGCAAATCTTAACAGCAATGTGAACAACAGACAACTATCATATTATGCGAACCTAAAATTAACTTAGTGAATCTTGGGTGTTATATACCTCTTTAGATATACAAGTGTGAGTATGTGTAAGATGCCTATATACGAGGGGGCTTGTAAACCTTTGATACTAGTCAGTTACCATGTATCTAATTTAATGTAGTAAACTGTAAAGAATCTCAGTCCGTATACAAATTGAATATATTTTTAAAACTAATTAGAAAATATGAACATAAAAATATTTTCGTCTACAACCAAACGTATTTTAATGTCGTTTGTTGGTAGTAGCTTGACTCCAATCTACAAATTGAGCAAGCTTTTCGCCTTATTTAATTCAGAGGCACTAAAAATAAACTTTCTATTTTTGGTATCATAAACGACATCACGGGCAAAGTCGCAGGATAGGCTAGTATAAAACAAGACCAAAAATTCGCAAAAAGGAACGTAAGAAATAAGATGATTGTACCGCACCACATCCTATTAAAGTGCAATACCCACTCGCGTGCCTTGCGGTGATAAGAGCGGCAAGCCAGCAAGCCATTCCTCTTCCTGCAAGTTAATGATATTTCCTACATGTTGTCCTACATGTTGGCATTGCTCGCCTCTCCGCCGCCTCGCTGAAAGTTTTACGATCGGACTGGGATTCAGTTTCATTACAACGTCGTAAATGCCATCAAATTATTATGGTTTCTGTATGCTTCCTGTTATTTAATAGCTTTAAATACTATGTACCAACTACATATTCTGTTGGAATATCTTGTCAATCGTTGTTGGCGTATTACATAGTTTAAATGGTACCCTCGCCATTGTAAGTGTGTTGATAGAATACAAACGTTTTCGGCATCCACTTATAGTCGGTGAGGCTCAGTTTGATTTGTTACGTACTGTTTATATTTTAGGGAAATCGCTTCCGTAAATCCAATCTACATATATGCTAAGTTTAATAAATCAGTTTGTACATTTACGCGTTTCATATAATATTCGCAGCATCAGCATCGAAAAAGTGTTCATAAATTACTTGTTATTGGAAAAAAAAACAATTTGTTGTTATTGTTGTTGTTGATTTTTCAATCATCACGTGGTAAAATGCAGCATGCAAGCAAAATGTAACAACTGACAGCCTGGACTGTGTCCATGTCAACACATGACAAGCGCTAGTGGGATTCAGTACTATCGAAATATCTTTCTAAGGCAAACAAATAAAATAACACCCTATAAAACTCGACAATCTTTAAGAAAGATCATAAAACGATCGGACGCTACGTATAGATAGCATTTAGGTATTACACCCATGTTATATTTATTATATTTGTTATATAACAAAAGTGGAATAACGATAGGGTATATAACAATAATAGTTCACATAACAATAAGTTGGAGACAGCTCAGAAATAAGTACACAATACATATTTATTAAGTTTATCGTCGTAGCTGAATGTCGTCAGGGTTTGTCGTGAGAATTTCAAAAGGATTACACGTGGAGTAAATCGGATTAGGATGGCTTTGTGATAAAATATGTAAGTGTGTAATATACATGTCAGTATGAAAGTTAAATATTAAATCTGATTATAAGGGTAGCTTTAGTCTGGAGTCAGTCAGTCTGGATGTTAGATTGTAGTACGTAGAAGTTGGAAGTTCCTTGTATAGTTTCTCTGCGATGATCAATCAAATGAACGCACATGAACTACCTGAAGGGTAGATTTTCATCCGTTGAATATTTTACATTTATTAGTTATATTATAAAAGAAATGAATGAAAAAAAAAGAGACACAATCTCTTTCTTATTTTCATGCGTCAACAGAGAAATATATTGTTTTTTTTTTCGTATAAGGATAGTTAAAGCGTTGATGAAGGACAGGTAACTTTTCATCCTGATGTGGGATTTATTTTAACAGTTGCTCTTACCTTTAAAGATTAACCTTACTTATTTTTACAAATAGTCTATACATAAACTGATAAGATACCAAATGTGTTTCTCAATTAGTATTTATTATATGTAGTGGCAAATAGTAATCACATACATATTTTAAACTATTTTGGAGAAGAACTTTTATCGTTTCATTTATTCTTTCTTCGAGAATAATTTTATCATCTTGTTGACTCCATTTCACTATGGAGATTTTATTATGCGAGATAAAAGCCTTCGTTTTGTTGTATATTCTTTATAAATAAGTGGGTGTACAAAGTTACCTGATCGCGATAAAGATAAAGATAAACGAAGCACATTGCTGCGGAGAATACCGCAACGCGCATCCGATCAAGCCCTAATTCCAAGTTAAACCGCAACTAAATTTCCTAACTTTTTTAATACTTAACGTTATTAATCTATAAAAAACTTTCGAATAGTTGTTTTTTATAAGTATTTTAGATACTTGGGCCTGCTATCATTATTTAAGCGCTCATGAGCTATAAAATTATTGCTATAACTACCGATTTTATGCGATAAACGTTTTTATGACATGAAAGTTTGCCATTGTAATTACTTGACCATCAAAGAAACCTATATTTATTAGTGTGAAAGTATTAATGAAGTTGTGCCTAACCATTAGAGACGCTTTTGCAAAATGATTAAGTTGCAAACAACGGACACAAAGAACAGCCAGACTCGGAACAACCATTTGTGGATTCGAACCCGAGAATTCGAAGCAAGTCGGTCACTTAAACCTCTACGCCATCCGTGCGCCAAGTAAGATGATCGGTGTCATGTAATAGAGCCTTTGCCGTGACTGATAGTTTTTGACAGAAAAATCCTTTTGACCCTCTGAAAAATCACTTTGACCAACGAGACAGCCAATGTTTATAAACATCTGTGTAGCAATAATATTTTTCATTACTGACAAAATTGATGGCTGATGTTACTGTGATTTGTTATTCTGAATATATTGTTATGATATGATAATACGATACGATATTATTGTTAATCCGAAATAAATAGTTTCCTCCGTTCTAATTAATAATTATCCGTACCAATTTAGTTAAGATATTGATATGGCACGGCAATACTTAGAAAGCTTAATTACTCCTAACCTGTCATGCCAGATATAATTGAAAACCTATTTTATCTGGCCGTCGGTGTGCCGCTTCCATTCAATAGTTTAATCTGCTTCATAAATCCATAACCTGCAAAAGTGCGATTAATTATCACAAGACTTCAGTTCATGGTTCAGGCAATTGCTTTTTCGTAATGCAATTCACAATACCACTGTTCTTTTTAAACAAATCGTAGGTACGATAGCCTAACCTACCGCTATTAGGAGTAGTAAGCTTTATGCTATGCTACATATATGAATCTAAAATTACTTCTTCACGATACTCAAGGGACTTGAAAGTTATATTCTCAGTGAGTAAGCACACGTCTAAGTTACAGACTAGGCGGTTCGTAATTACTTTTAATATAAAGCACGTATATTGCTGTCCTTGGTATTAGTTTAGGACAAGGGACATTCAAATTGTCTAATATACGACTCTGTATAATATCAAATCACCAAGGAATCCGATATAACATGGCTTTTGCCTATCATAATACAAGACAACATTGTTGATAGATCGATACCCACAGAAAATAGTACCTTACAAATATAGCATAAATCATATGCTTTTATATAATTATTTGTTCCTGTAGTGAGTAAATAAAAGAGCTTCTTAGAAGCATTTGTGTTATCAATAGAGGCTTCAAAGGTAATTTCTTGTGCTGGCAACGTAGTGACGAATAGGAAGTCCATGCTCTGAAGCAATGTAACTGGTCTCTCTGCTCACAGCACCGACCTTCGACGTTCTTTAAGAAGCTATTTGCTGCGTGCTGTAGAAAATATGTCTGGGGTTTAGGCTTCCTATACGGTGCAGATTCCTTTCCAATCTCTTCCTTTCTAAGTCTATTAGCTATTTCTTTATGTTTAGGTTTATACTTTATCGTTTCGGTATTCATACATATCATAGATTTTTCTACCATCTCCCATAGCTTTTAACCATCGGTTGTTTAAGATCTTAATCTGAACCGTTTAAAGAAAGCATTTGTGGATATTTTTGTTTTATGAAAGTCTTCAGAATAGTTTGTAACAAAGCGTAGGTTATCGCAACAAGATTGAGTTTTAGTTTAGTAAAACGCGTGCGACAACAGTCCCAAGAGACACCGCGCCACAAAATATGATTTGTGCGTGTTACTTAGCTAGGGTTGCCACGAACTGGTCCGCCATTGTTGCGTAGATAATGTGCTTTTAAATTATACCGTAATTCGATTGAACGCAATCAAACCAGTTAATTTATTTGCGGTTTTAAACGCATTTGGAAATGGCATTTATGTTAAATATATCTGAAATATGTTGTTATTTAAATTCACTCACGTGAATTAAAATCGTAATTTGTATTAGCTTTAGACAGGTATGATGACAAATCAGTTCCAATAATCTCTGCTCCCCTTTTCCGCGGTGAGGCAAGAATAAATAAATTGCCTACGTCAAAAAAAATGTATGATGTCAATACCATACATGATAATTATTCTAGTCTATTTAATTTCGGTCTCCTTCGTGCTTATAATCTAAGGAAGACCAAAACCATATATTTACATAGAGAGTTATAATAAAAATATATTATTGATTATGTGGTTAGACTGAAGTGCAGTTGAAATAGAGAAAGAACTTAGTGTTTCAAACACAGAATGCTCGCGATGTCGGCTTGCACAATTTACTATTTAAACAATGCTAAATTTAGTATTATTTTATAGCGTAAATAACTTTAGTGTGTCGTAAAACACAGTTACGATACGTCCTCGAAATGAACCGCTCTCTTCAAATTAACATTAACGGACTGTTGACTATTCGTGAGCATGTGCTTCGAATGCTCTTGGCTGGAGGCAAGTTGCGCAAGTTACGAGGTACATCTTGCAATATCTTTCAAAGACTTGACAATCTATGCAGTTCTTTTGTGTTATTAAATTCTTGCCTCCTTCGTCTTTTTTGTAGTTCACTGGCGCAATAAATATGACGCTTGGCCTATTTTGTACTTTATATATCAATGTTCTGAAGACAAGACTACTATTTCTTTCTGAAACGTACATACTAGTTACTTATAATTATCGCGTAGCCGAAGTAAGTGCCCCTTAATTATAAAGTACAAAGCGTCTATTATTTGCTCTACAATAAATTGCTACTGACAGTCATTTTGTATACACGAATAAAACCGAAATATTTTATTCAATTCACATTAAATATTTATAAAAATAATTGAGTTCGTTTAAACTAAGTTCTTGGGCGTTTTTCTACCTAAAATGTTATACGTAACATATGCTGTTTCACGTACAAAATTTAATTAAAACACTACGTATTATAAAACACAGTCCACCCGCCGCGTCTGTCTGTCTGTCTGCGATAAACTCAAAAACTATTGAACGGGTTTTCATGCGGTTTTCACCAATAGACAGAGTGATTCATGAGGAAGGTTAAGGTGTATAATTTGTTAAAGCTCTGTACTACCCATCGAAAGCCATGCCGGGTCGCCAGTTACTAAAATAAAGTACAAAATATCAGAACGCAAATGTTTCTGTAGTTATTAGTTAAGCTAATTAGAAACATGCTGTTAATTTCGCGAGCGAATAACTTGCAAGTTTAGAGGCTTAATGCTCGTTTAGCAAAATAAATAAACTATCAAAATAGTTTGCTTTACTTTGTTAAAGAATGAGAAAATGTATATTTAGTTTGCTTTAGAATTTGCTAAAAGCGATTAGCGGTTTTAATTTATTCAAACAAAATCTTTTTATAGAAGCAAGATTTATTTTACTACTGTAGACATTAAGTAAATTGACTTTAGTAGTTAAATGACTGTGTGATAGACATTGGAAAACATATAGGTAAATGCTAGAAATGATCTGTTTAAACAAGATATTTGTGCGTTACACTAATCCTTCAGTAACCTGTGTTAGATCTGATATTCGTGTCTGTTGTTAAAATGCATGTAAAGTGCAATTTCACGGATTTAGTCATTATATATTTTTTAAACAACTTCCGCTTTAGGAATAATTCCTATGTCGCGGGGGGACTTTACAAACATTCAAACAACGGACACAAAGAACACCCAGACTTAAAACAACCATTTGTGGATCATATATTATAAAGTTTTGTCCCGTGTGGGATTCGAACCCACAACACTCGGTGCAGTGGCAGCGGCGAGGCGACCATTACGACATTTGTGCAGTCTATGATTTAGATTATTAAAAATTTATTTATAAATTACTTCACACCCTTTTCTGTGGCGCCAAATTAATGGTATATTCATATAATATTCTATCACACACAACACCACCTAGTCCAAACTAAGCAGAGCTTGTACTATGGGTACTAGACAATGAATAAACATACATATATACTTTTCTTTTGTAAATACATACATATTGTACATAGAAACACCCAGACCAAGACAAACATCCATGTTCATGCACACAAATGTTTGACTTGTGCGGGAATTAAACCCGTGACCTCAGGCATGGTAGTCGGTTACACTAACCACTACGCCATCGAGTATAGTAAGTATTCATACCTTTTTGATATTCATATCACGATAACAACAGTTAATAAAGTATCATAACTGATAAAACCTTCCAAATTAATAACATATTATAATGAATGAACTATATGGTTCGTGACAACCCCTGTAATAGTGTCCGCCCCGAGGGGATCGTTGACATTGTCCTCCCAAAATAGCTGCCTTAGATAACTTAGCGAAATTATGTCGGTATCAGTGACGTGAGGACCTACTCGTGTTTCGTATAAATATAGATATTACGAGGTAACTTGTCTGCTATATTTTATGGAAATTGCCTTCAGAACTTTGACAAGCGGTTTATAATTTTCGCGAACATGTATCTTTTTGTATTTTGGATACAGCGATAGTCATCGCCGTTTAAAGAAATTGGCTAAATATTACTGTTTTAGTTATAGCTTTCCGAATAATTGTTTAGTGTGTATCAGACTCTGACTATGAACATTATTATGTTGTTATACCTTATTTATGTTCAAACCAGTTAGATTCGAGAGTATGATTTCGTGATTCCTAATAAATATAATTATTTTCCGAAATAAATAGCATTTTTCTTACATTTTCCGCCTTAAGCCATATGCCAAAATGCCATGTCGATCCGATGATCTGTTGCTACGTGAAATATAGATAAGCTAACACACATACTTTACCATTTATAATATTAGTTAGGTTATCAGGAAATAAGAAATAAACTCCAATTTCTTTTTCGACATATAATTATTTTAATGTGAGAGACTGTGATGTTTTGGTTTCAGAAGGTTTTAAATAATTTATATTTAGAAACAATACTATAAATTGTGTAACGGTGGCTTTGCCAAATCTATTGCTTATTTATATATTTCATCACATTTTGAATGTATCCTAGCACCAATCTAACCGCACGAGTGCGCCACGGCCACGGCCTGCTAGAGGCAAGTTTGTGCCTTCTGGATATATATCTATTCTTGTATTCTACATGCCGATGTGCCATTCGATACATGAACTAGTCAATATATATGTACTAAAATACTAGAAACGGGGTTAAGAATAAACCACAGACTCTAATAACTTGCGGTCATACAATACTGTCTACATAAAATGACGTTGAACCGCATTTTGTACCTTCACTGATACTATTTTGCTGCCAATTTTGAATGATTGTATATTTTATATATGACTATAGTATTATTCAACTATATTAATCCGCTATATGATAAACTGCCTAGGGTCGCTTAAATACTATATGTTTCGTTTTGCGCGACAAAACAATCCTGTCTTGTCGACCCTTTGAAATAACACTCACTGAGCTCATCTTACAGAGCACATACCTGTATTTTCTGCTGACGTCACAGCATGTCTATAATAAGCTATACATACCGCAGTAACAAAACACAAGATCATTTGTCTGCAAACTGCAATAGGATTGCAGTTTCTCAGTTTGGTTGCTCCAATCTTACCAAAACAATCTTCAACAGTACATTGCTGATGAAACTTAGACGTATTAATACTGCTAGATGTCGTCTATGGCACATGCGGTGTATGCAAGATAACGCGAGTATTGACCAAAGTCACGGTACGCGTAAACTTTATCTGTAACCGTCGTTATGACGGTCAGAAGCCTTAATTAAGACAACTAGTCTAATGTTAGTTTGTGTACTCATCTGTTGGGTAGCTAAGGTCAACAGACTTTGTAAGTGCTTGTAATCAGGCACACTGGAGTAGAAAATGAGCGTTCATAATATAGTAGTAGGTATTTATCTTAGACTGTCTTGGTGGTACGTCGGGAGTGGATGAGACTGCTGTGCTTAAGTCCTTAGGGCCGATTGTCCAGTTGAATAATGAGTCATAAGGCTTTTCTGCCACGAAATACTTCATATTAGCACGAAGTTTGATCGGCAATAGGCTCGCCTGCTACGACTTGAGACTTCAAAACGAATTGTGGTTGTAATACGCCACGTGGACCTAGAGCAATATAGATGGTAAAATGATTCTAATACATCACTGCTCACTTTTTTGGAAATATAGACGTGAGGCTATGTATGTTATTTAATAAACATTAATCTTTTTATGAGGTTTATAAACATGTACCACCTGCGAGCCCTTTTTTTGCCTAACCCCGTTACTTATACTATAGGCTTAGCTTACAAAACAAAAGGATTGTTCTAGTCGACAATCGCGCAGTGATATTGTCATTTCTTTTGACAGCACTGCAGTATTTAAAATAAAGATTTTAACACAACAAATATTTTGAAATCTGTCTTTGGAGAAATCAAAGTTATAATTACATTTAAAAACTATTGCGGCAGTAGATACTAGTATATCCTTACAAATATAATATATTGTTTAAAAATTAGTACACAAACGAAGTACAAGCCAAAACTTCGAGTAGGTATATTAATACATCTAATCAATAATAAACTTTAACGTTTTCAATCCCATTAATAGATTCTCTTTGATGGCTTCTATGGCCGTAACATGAAAACCACAGGAGAGATAGCGACTCAATTCGAAAGAGTAGCAGCCTGTGAAACATAGAACTGTACGTACAGGAAAAACGTGTGGTTTGCTACTCCCCGGGGCCCCGTCCCCTAAGCTCCCAATCCCGCTGCAAGAAACTCAAGGAAACCACGGGTAAGCGCAGGGTTACAAAATCTGTAAATTATACAGACAAAAAAGCAACGAATTTTGTGATATTTGTCGTCGAGTAGTATTAGTTCGCTTGTATTCGCATCACGTCAGTTTTGTTGAGCCAATTTTACAGGATTTTCTTTATATTGTACAAATTCAGGTACATATTTATGTAAATGGTACTTTTGTTTAGTTTTTATATGAAAATGGGTGGCGTTTAGACAATACGTAAGTAGGTGTTTGTCTTTGATTAAGCGTTGAATTTGAAATTGTGTTTCTATCCAATCTGTAGAGTAGGTAACTCAACTCCTTTTCTTTGTCTTTTTATTTTATGTTATAGGTATACATTTTATATTGATGACGGATCATGTATATGTTTAAGATGATTTGGTATCCTACGATCGTCATTATTTGATAGGTATTAGGGCAAAGTATGAGATAATAATTTTGCGTTAAAAATATCGGAAATATCGGATGATAGGATCGTATGTTTATGGATAAAATTGTAATGTCTCGTAAATTCCTGAAATCATTTTGTAATGTCATAGGTTTTCACTTTCTGCCTTACGTCATATGAATCGTCGTCTTTACGCCACTCATTGCATCGATAGCGCAGTGATTAAAATGGTTGCCTCGCTATTACTACTATGCTGAGTGTAGCGGGTTTAGTTCCCACCCAAAACAAAAAAAATATTAACCGTAAATTTTTTACAGAGTCTGGTTGTTCTCTGATTTCATTGTATTAATGTTAGTTAAGTTCGACACAGATATTAGGTACCTATTTCAAGTGCGATATTGTTTCAAAAACATATTTATATTGATATCCGAAATTAAAATGACATCAATCTGTGTTATGCATTATTCAGAAATGATTACCGCATCAACCGGATTAATTAAGGCAATATGAATCAGTGTGATATTTAACAGTTTTCCGTCCTGATGACTCTGCTAATTGGTTGGTGACAATTATCGTAGGTGCCGGCGCGGGAACCGGCCGCCCATGCAATATGTCATGTAATTGGACACTAGGGATGCTTTTAATTAGGCCTCTTATTCGGTCAAAATGCGCCGTATCCGGATTTGCTACAAACGGTGGTTTTGGTTATAATGTTTTATGGTCTATACGGATCAAGAAGCAATGATTATAGGGCCAATATTCTTGTGTATAGGTATATTAAAAAAGCCTAATCTAAATTCAATCTAGTTACTAAGTCGGCTAGATTTGTATTAGGTTATTGTTTTTAAAACGTTACCATCACATTGGGTTTTATATTTAACACTGTATTACATAATTTTGAAACTGTTACACTACTACTACTGTTGAATTTTACTAATTTTAAGCTAATAAACTTATTAAATCTATTTATATTTAGGTTTACACTTTCCCCGACGTTTCGGTTGCTTTTCAGCAGCTATAGTCACAGGGAGACTAAGATGGTAGCTGTGTCAATGTTCCAGTGTAGTTATTTTAAAGTACCCGAACATAATTTAATCATTGGTGTTTCTATTTACGCAGAATGAGCTCAAAGTATCATGAAGTCTAGCTGTGGTTTGTTTCTTCTTGGGTTTTGACTATTTGAATTACTGGATCCCAAGCTGGTGGTACATTCCAACCATCTTCTCTAATGAAACTAGGATGTTTTTTTGATTTCAAGCATCCTTGGTAGGAATCGGTGTCTTGTTTGTTTGTTTCGAGTTTAATTTCAATGAATAACATTCGCGTAAACAGAAGACAATATTATGTAAATTATTATTAGTCATGTTAACCTCTTTAGTTAGGCTAGTATGCTTGTATTAGAAGTGGCTCAGGTTCCCGTTGGTAGTATAGTGTAGAGGTAGGTGCCATTCAACCTACGACTTTTCTATCGAAAGCTAAACGGCACGGCAATTGGGTCTTATCCATTCAGCATGTATCATCTACGAGGCCCATTTCCAGACTCTTTTCTATTACTTAGAATTTCTTGACAGAAAAGCTCAATAATACTATGCCCAACCTGGAAATCGATCCGGGACATGTACACAGCAGTCGCATATGCGTCACAGAATTTCGTATAAAAAATATAAAATAAAATTTACAAATTATCACAAAAGTAGTTTATCGCGGCTCATTATCTTCAGCCTTGTTGTAATGATCCCCATTTCGGATGGGTGATCAGAATATCTTAATCATGTGCTTCCTGCTACAGTAAGTAGGTGGGTACGTACGTGCCCTGCGCTCACAAGTGATAGCGGGGTAACAAGGGGAATTAGTGTAAATTGGATTACAGGACAATTCAGACGTGAGAGTTTTCTAAGCCACTCTTGATACACACTCGTTAATGATATTATCCTTTACACACTGAGCTTATATCGGTGTGTTTGTTGTTATATTTTATTCTATGATTTATTAATGTGTGAAGAGCTTGTACTCTTCTTAGTATGAAAAGGCCTATACTTCACTACGCTTGCACAGTACGTGTTGGCAGACTTATATTTATTATTTATATTATATTTATTATTTTTATCCCATTTTTTGTATGTTTTATTTTCTCATGCATTGGTGTGTATTAATAAATTATTGTTAGTGGGCCTGCGAGAATACCAGCGTTGCAGTCTATACTGCAACAATGGCTGACGCAGTTGCCTAATTTGATCTCTCTTTAATTGTATTTATTATTGTTTTTTAAAATGATGTATGTATAAAGTTTCAATTAAAACATTTTTCTTTCTTTCTACCTTCGAGTACTTTATGAAGAACTCATGCAGATTTCTTTACGAAGTGTTTGTTCGTTTACAGTTAAAGCAAGCGATCATTTATTAATAGTCACATAACTTTAAACAGTCAGACTTGCGCGTCTTGGGATCAAACTTAAGAACTTAACCAAATACTTAAATGTACTACCTAATTCCGACCTTTGTAGACTCTACTGACTTCTATTACAATTATAGTACACCATATTATTCGCTCAACCCACACTCACACATAATTTATATAATATCCAACGTCTACGTGTATTACACTCCTATATGATTAGCGCTCCAACATTCGCAAGAGGCATACCCCAAGTTGTAGGTTTGCAAAGGCAGTGAATTCCTCTGGGCCGGCCCTTTGTGACGTCAGTGAAAGGCCGGCGTCACGTATATTTATTTACATAATGAAACTAAATTGTGTGAAAATGACGATAAACGAGCCACCCACGCGTGATCCTCTCTTATGTTAATGTGTTTATGTGACAGCCTTTTGAATAGATTTACATGAGTTTTCTTTAGGGCTTCTGAATATCTTGGATCAGTCACTAAACATGGTGTAAATGATAATTAGGTTGAATGGCTCGAGGTTTTTATCTACTTCCATACTTATGCAGGGTTAAATGAAATCTATGTATTAATCTTTTATCCGTGTCTGCTTCACGTCACATTTTACTTCATACTATTTCAGAAAACATTATTTAACTAGTTAAAATTACATACGCTTGCATTCCGAAGAAATTTTCTCAGTAGGTACGCAGTGTGTTTTTTGATTACTTTGCGTTGCGACTGTATGTAGGTTTACATCTTAGTCGTGTGATTAGAGCAACCTATTTCAATATTGATATTTTTATATGAAGAAAATAACTAAATTTCTTTAAGAAGTGTCAGTTACCTCAAAATTTATTGTAATTGACGTCAGTGACTATTTACAGGGTATATAAAATACAAGTTTACCGAGCCAAACCTTGTTTATATGGCGACTAATTAAACTATATATAAAATGCATTAGCTCTGCTCAGCAGCCTGTCAATTTGATGCACTCCGAAAAGTAGGTCGCGATCAAACTGCCTAATGTGAGCTTAATATTTTAATTTTAGATAATTTATTAAATACTAGCTGACTAGGCAACTTCGTCTACTTCATATAATAGACTTTACCGCGTTTTTGCAACATTTTTCATTTATGCTCTTCTATTGGTAGTAGCGTAATGTTATATAGCCTATAGCCTTCCTAGATAAATGGACTATCCAACATTGAAAGAATTTTTCAATTCAAACCAGTAGTAGTTCTTGAGATTAGCGCGTTCAATCAAACAAACAAACTCTTTAGCTTTATAATATTAGTATAGATAAAATAACTTATATTGGGTTTTCTGTTAAAATATTATTTAGTAGCTGGACAGTCTTGACACATCAAAGTACATTCTATTTTCTCTCTCTCTTTTTCATATACATCGCTCGCACTAAGAAAATTAAATGGATAGGATGGCGCAGTGGTTAATGTGGTCGCCTCGCCACTCCCCCTACGTCGAGTGTTGTTAGGTTTTATCCCAACACGGGACAAACATTTGTATAATCCACAAATAGTAGTTTCGAATCTCGGTGTTCTTTGTATGCGTTGTTTGAGTGTTTGTAAAGTGGGAGACTTTACAAACATTCAACAACACAGGATTTATTATTACTGCGGGAATTATTAAAGGGACTACCCCTTTAAAAAGAAATACAAAATAAGAAATAACATAAATAGCGTTGAAAGTAATAACCAAAATAAAAACAATATAAACAAAATTAAAAGCTGTTATAAAGATAATATCAAAACAAAAAATAATTGTACTATAAATCTTTTTAGTTGGGTGATTTGGGTATTTTATGGAATGGGCATGATGACTAAAATAAAGGTAATTGTCCGATTTTTAGATTAGCAAATATTGGACACGTATTCTTTCTTTTGTCCCACAAACTAATAACAACGAAGATATAACGCGTTTAAATTCGTGTTACGTCACTTGTAGGTACAAATTTTACTAAAGTGTGACGTCACAAATCTCCTCACCCAAACTTTAATGCTTTATATCTTAGTAAACTTTTATTGTTTTGTTAAAACAAAAAATAGGTGTCCAATATTTTTTGCTAATCTAATAGATGGACTAATAAGAATCACCTATTTTTATCCCTGTCATCATGCCTAAGAATACTTAGTTTTCTTTTGACCCGTGAATGAGTACTGTCCACTTGTCTTGTACCGAATAAAGTATTAAAGTAATCACTAGTTTATACGATACTTTACTTAGGTGTGGGTATAAATCTTGCGGCTGTATCGTACTGGGTGCGTGTGAACACACCATTATCCTACAAAGCTACTCAACTGTAGTGTAGTGTGGTGAGTGAGCGAAGTCTATCTTCGTCAATTGTCTGACAACGTTTTTGTTATACTCCACTTGGTTTATGTATAGTCTATTTACGTCACTTTCTTAGTATATAGGTATTAGTGCTGTATCGAATTATAAGATTATTATATCTTTTTATTTAAATTCACTAATAGTTAGTGCAATATAATATACCTAGGTACTCATACATGAGAAACGTTTTGAGTTTTAACCAATTGTGTAATTAATTTTTTACTGTGATGAGATGGAAAAGGTAAAGCATATGTGATAAAAAAATAAGCAATATCAATATTTGAAAGTAAATGGAAATATTAAATAAGAAATTGAAAATGAGATCCTTATCCAGTAAATTACTTATACTTGACTAACATTCATATATATTTTTTTGTATTAGTTTTAATAATAAATATGAACTACATTAAAAATTATATTAAAATAAATAAACTACATACCTATCGTTATTTTTTGTTATACAATGCATTGTCTTTTCTTGGTACTTGGTATCGATCCCGGAATCTTACCTGCAAATTGATACTAGTATGGCGAACACGAGGTGCCGAGTTAAATTTTCAGGTGATGCGAAAATTTATATTTGTTCTGATGGACAGCAATAGCCATGAAATCGGAGAGATAGCTGGCAAAATGAATATAATACATGTCTGCTTACCCTATCAGGTATAGCAAGGCAAGATTCTAATAATTTTATCAATATAGATAGATAATTTTATAAGGTATATAATACGAGCACGTGTGTCGGTATAACATGGTTAGGTGCACTTAGCGGAGTGGAAGCGCTTGCCACTAATTGTGTAATTCAATGTTTTGCACTAACGCGGTGACTCACCCGATACTAAACTCACAAATTGAACTCAGAGGTCAACCGTCTTTAGTTTCCTCGCGAATTATCGTGATATTGGCAGAATTACTTCTTTACTTTAAAACGTATACCTATAATATCAAAGTCAAACTCAAAAATCTCTATTTCCATAAAAATGTGCAAACAATTTTTGGACACGTCAATTAAATATCTAAGATATACTTTGGGGACTGCCGATATACTTAAGTGAAAACTAAGTAACTAGCGTGCGGTGACGATGACGCAAGTTTCACGCTTTTTGTTTACCCAAGAAGTGCTCAACGCGCCTAAAGAAGTTTTCAGTTCAAAATTTAGCATTGAAGAAAAGCCTGTTCATGGTGTAGACCTTTCATGAGAAGAAGCAGGCAAGAAACTCATGGCCACTCTTTTCCATCGCCGAATGTTCATTAACAATATAATGTCTTCGCGTATACCCTATTTTGAGTTTGTTCTGTTTTAAAACGACAACTCCCGCAATTTCTGTGTGGCAGGAGCTTTACGCCATCCCTCTGACTTATGATTCCTTTGATGGTGTAGCTGTGACTGGTCAGCATGAGGTCTTGAGATCAATTCTCGGGATTGGTGAAGTGTAAATAGGGTTTTCCATCAAGAAATTCTTAGTAGCTACTCGGATTCTGGAACACTGTCTGAAAGACGTTAATAGATTTGGCACCAATTATGTGGATTCTAAAAATATAGATGGCAAAATGTAGTACAACTTCGTTTTAGAGTTTAGTGACCTACAGGCGTGAGACTATGTATTTATATGCCATGATGTACACATATAGACGTCAAGACAGAGAGACAGACATAGATACAAAAGCAATATTTATACGTACGCTTTGTGTGAGCAGCGATAGCCTAGTGGGAAACCGTTGGACTGCCACGTACAGGTCTCGAGTTCGAACCCAAGGCGCGCATCTCTGACTTTTCAAAGTTATATGCGTATTAAATAGTTAATTACCGCTTGCTTTAAAGGTGAAGAAAAACATCGTGAGGAAACCTGCATGTCTGAGAGTTCTCCATAATGTTCTCGAAGATATGTGAAGTCTGCCAACCCGCACTGGGCCAGCGTGGTGGACTATGGCCTAACCCTTCACACACCGAGAAGAGGTCCGTGCCCAGCAGTGGAATAGTTTAATACAGGGCTGATATTATTATTATTATATTATTTGTGTGATAGAACAATTTATTTTCTCAGTATGAACATAGAAATGTCACAATACCGAAATAGCACAATCTTAGAAAATACTGGGTAGTGTAAAAATAACATAAATGAACGAACATCTGTAGTAGGCTTGTTCATTTGCATACACGGACGTCCCAAACATATGTAGGACGATCATATATTTTTTACAACTTGTTCGATTGAATTATTGGGTCACCATCGCCGGCTGATGAATGAATCGGACACGAATATCGGCAGGCACTGATATCCCGTCCATATTACAGCCGTTGTTCGAAAACGTGACATCATTTTATATATTATGAACAATCCACGGGAAATTGCAGTCTGCGTTGAAAAATTGTTGCAAGCATTTTAAAACATTTCGGTTATTAAAAAAGTAGCGTGCTTACTTTTTATTAACAAAAACGCTTTAAATAGTTTCAAAATAATGTAATAAAATTGTTTAAAACAAAATATCCGTATAATGTAGTTTAATTTAGATGTATAACTTTCGCGTAAACGCAACACAATATTACCGAGCTTGCATTGAATGAAGGTAGCCCAATATGTGATTCTTATCAATAGTTGAAGTTACGTCTTGTATTGTTTTTATTCTTTCATCTCATTTGCATGCCATGGATGTTGTTTGTGTCCGTTATTTGGGTGTTTGTAAAGTTCCCCATGGCACGGCATAGGATATATTTCTTAAGCGGGCGATAATTTTATTTTTTTAAGAAATATAGTAGTTAATTGAGTATGATAAACTAATAGGCTTGTGCTCCGAATATAGCATTTTAGTAAAGTTACCTTCATATAAGTAATACAAGCCTTGTTCCGCCATTGTTGTTAAAGTTCAAACAGTTGGAATGAGGAAGGATAGATAGAGAAGTTTATTTTATAGTCTTAGTTCCCCAAAAAACGAGGATTTTTCAAACGTTTTACGATTTTAACCGAGTACGCGGGCATTTTGGTGCGTAACAATAAAATGGGCGTTTTACGAAGGTTTAAATTATTGACATTATTGTTGTTTAGTAAATGGTTGTGTCTACTTTTTGTTTAGTTATCTTAAAGGCTAGGTTTATATTACGAAATATGTTAAGAATGTTGATTGCTTATGAGCTGGAGACCGCGTGATAAGCAGAGAAGGATAATATCCGTCGTTTGTTGGTTTGTCGTTGTTTGTTTTACTCAACAGCATAGAATCGGACAGAGGTATATTTTTAATATAGTATTTGTGACCCAGATAGTAACACACCGAATTTTGAATCCGAAAAAAGTTCCGTTCATATTTATAAATTTTTAGAATGAGGGACCTAAACCGCTGAAACTAATAACAATAAAGTTAAAACCAACCATTAGACTCTTCTTAATTGGAATAGTACCAAAAGTAAGTAGCTACGAAAACCTTGAGTGATATATCCAAATATTAACATTTATTATTGAACTAAATCATTCTACCAAGCTTAATCCGCTATACATTAGAAATAATAAACAATATAAAAATAAAGAACTCGAAACTAATTACACAAATTAACGACTGACCTCGCGAAGGAAAACAAGCGAAAAATAATCACTTATTCTTTTCTACCGAACCAGACGCAATATCTACTCTAGGGATTGTACTATTGTCTTTTTCAATTCAACCTTTGTTCCATTTTCTTTGCAAAGAAAACATATTGTACTATATAGTTAACTAGATTATGGCCGCGGCTCCGCTTGCTTTATATAGGTTATATTAGTAATAGTATTTTTTTCTAGATGAATCCCTGTCCTTTTCTGTTCCACTGACGAGGTGTATGCAAAATTTCATAATGATCGGTCGAGTATTTAAGGCTTAAAAAACAAACTTAAATTCGGATTTATAATATTTGTTAGGATTAATATATTTTTTGCGTTTATTACTAACCTGTATCTTATAAAAAACGTGGCAAAGGCGATTTAATATCGTGAATTTATTCTACGTTTAATATGGAAGCAAGTAACACTAATATGTTTAATAAAAGCAAAATACGTGGAGTAAAAAGGCAGTGTATTTTAGCAACAAATAAACGAAAAGGATGTTTGTATGATAATAGAAACTGGTAAGAAAGTAATATTGGTCTGTGGATATATGGAAAGCGATAAGCGGAATAGATCGCTGTTTCCCACGTACATACAGTTGCATATGATTTCTGAAGATTGTACAAAATATATATTGGGATTTTTTTATTATTGTATTGAGCATTCTATTAATATATTATAAAAGTGGTTGTTTGTATAGATATTTTACCTTTTAATATCTTATACCGCACTGTCTGTACGCATGGCTTACCTATGCATATGATTACGCACTCAATACTTTTAAAATAGCTCTTAATGGTTAAGAACGTACTGAAATCGGATGACTAGTTTCAGAATAAATTTATTACAAACAAATAAATCTATCCTTTATAATATCTGTATAGAAAAACTGTTGAAATGATTTGGATGAAAGCTAGCACGCAGGAAGACGATTTTCTAAAATACACGTTCTCACGTGTATTTAAGCCACGCCTTACGATAATGTTCTTTATAACAAAACTCGCCTTAAAACGAAGCCCGCATCTTCGTATTTATGAGGTGCCATAATGAAAGTTTGGAATGGTATGCATTTATGGTATGATACAACACATTTCACATACATTCCCGCTATGGAAGGAACAATGTATACATTAAGGATGTTTATGGCCTTCCTGAGTTTATCTTTTACGGTGGACTGTGCTTGTATGGCGCAATATGCAATTTTGTTTTATTCCCCATATTTTTAGCGTTTGTTCAGCAAAACTGTGGTTGTATATAAGCCTTATAAAGCGGTACGAAAAAGCGCCCACATTAAAGCAAAGCTTGATAATATAAAGTTTAAAACAACCAACAAAATATACTAATCAGAATGCAACATCTAAATGTACAGGCAATTAGCACGCTACCCGCTGGCGGTGCGGCGTAGCTTCTATCCGGGCAATTAGATTTACTCAGAGCGGAAATAGAAGTACCGAGGAGGCAATTATGTTCCCTCCCGATGCACCAGAAAACCACCCTCTTGCTATTTTTGTCTCTTTCTATCTCAGTTCAAAGTATTCATGCGGCGTGGACCTTTTTGTTATTATTTTAGTTTCGTTTCATTATATTTTCTGAGTCAGTATTTCTTTGTTTGAATATTTTATGAAGGTTCGTAATTGCTGTATTGTTTCTAGATATTTCATAGAACGATGTCTGTTCTCTTTGCACTTTTATTTCGTTTGGTATTGTTTTGTGCGCTTTTTAAATCGAAATATTGGATATCAGCATTTTTGTGTTGAAAACGTGAAGCAGTGTAGTCGAATGTTGTTCAATTGTATTGGCTTAGTCGAATAGAATACAGGAATACAATTTTCTATATTTTCTTGTCTTATATTATTTGCTTACCTCGCTGGTTACGTGGTATATGATTATGTTTATAATGGTATTGTGTGGTTATTGAGTATTTATGTAAAATATCTCTGAAGTAGCACTGGATTATTGAAAGATGTAAAATATGGACTGCCCTCAATCAGCCCGCGAAATGTGGGTGTAATACAGTAAAAC
Source organism: Catocala nupta (assembly GCA_963675205.1). Lineage (NCBI taxonomy): Eukaryota > Metazoa > Arthropoda > Insecta > Lepidoptera > Erebidae > Catocala > Catocala nupta. Next base: position 29,448,793 of record OY776093.1, read on the forward strand.
CCAACCCTTTTGACACTCCTACCACTTCGGAGGTGTAAGCCTGTATGTATGTATGTTTATTGGCTGATGAGCAACTTGTAGATACTGACCACGTTACCTACAGTACAAGGAAAATGATAGGTACTATCAAAGATGGGTAGGATCGTAGTAAATGGTTACGTATTACGATCATTCATGTCTATAATATATGATTGTAGTGAGTAGAAATCTGTAGTCTTTAACTGTACGAAGAACAGTTACAGACTGCCTATTGAATGAAGCTTCACAGATTCTTATACTTAACTCGTGTTATTGAATCCTGGAACGATTAATGATGCACTCACTCTGTTCTGTCGCACGTAAAACATTTTGAAAATCTAAGCTCTGTGTGCGTTCGGATAAAATTTAGAACAAGAAACTCTCGCATTAGCTTTCTTGCTCCAACACGATGTTTCCGTTTCCTTTCCTAACCTGTTCTAACACGTACGTAATATATGTAGGTACATATCGCTCGAACATATAGATTGTGGGTCGAATACAATTTTAGCCGGAATTGGACAGATTAAAATGCCTTCTACTTTTACATTTCCATTTTTTTATTTGAATATATCTGAAAAATTAAATGATATATATAAAGAAAAGATGCCGACATACATAGTTTTCCGCTTATATTCACAAGGGGGTTGACTGTCTGTATTACAACAACATTTCACCGGGTACTTAAGGTCCTACGTAAGGGAGGTGAGAGGTTGCTTCTATTGCCGCATACTGGCCACAGTTCCGTGCTGCTGCAGAGAATGTATTGACTGACAATAATACTTTGTCCGACCCGAACATCGAACCCGACACAACATAATATGTTTTTTACAATACATTGTAATCATAGAACGATTGAAAAGAGTGACTAAGAGTTACAAGCCAGATTGTTCTCATGTAAACTTATGAACTGTCTAACTAGTGTGTGTGTCGAACTAGCTGTCACCAAGTGGTCGATTTTCGACCATAATTGAATTAAATTTTAAGTTTGATCCTTATTATATTATATACCGCGAAATTGCAATAGGTACTTAAGGTATGTACCTAACCATAGTTACGAAGAATTATACGACATCAGCCGAACCATGCCGAAATACTACGAACGTGATTCGACTGCGTCTGTCAAATGCATGGTTGTGTGCGTGTGGTGTTTTTTTCTAATGCATATTTTGTAAAAATATTAGAATTCGCCACTCCTCTTCCATATAATCTTTAATTGTGCCAAATTTCGCCTCCATCCGCGCAATTTCGTAAAAAGTGTACAAAGTTTTTGCTTCACATATTCTTTTTTCTTTTTCCTTATTTTTTTTTTCGATATGTTAGTGGCCAACCTGTTGTCAAGAGTTGTTCAAGCCGCCCGTAGGCCTCTGACATGGCTTAACGACTGCTGTCAATTTGGCAACAACCGGGACCGACTTTTTACGTGCCTTCCGAAGCACGGAGACACTCAGATGAAATACCTCTAAGCGGTCACCCATCTATAGACTGACAGCACCCTGCGTTGCTTAACCTCGCTTCACATATTAATATATAGATATCGGAACGTATTTTTAGGTAACCAAAAAGATTTGTAGCTATATTATGTAAATAAATATCTTCATTGAACTGCAGAGTCTGAAACTATAGACAGCTATAGAATTCCTCTATTTCGTATCTCCAAAACATAGCTGGTGAGTTCTGGTTACCTGGTTCTGGTACCTAGCCTCTCGTTGATATACTGCTATATGCTATTACAAATAAGCGTCGTCCTTGACACACGGCCGTCGTACGTGGCCGGCAGTAGCACTGACATTGCGAACGCTTAGCAGATTATGGCTGGCCTAGAGAAGCCCCACGCGCTAATCGTTCACGGACGCCTGCCTTGGTCAACTCAGCTCGTATTTATATAAACTAAACTACTAATACTACATAATTAGTAACAATTATTATTTAAATATTGCGATATAGATTTTTCCACGGCTTCGCTTTATTGTAGATTTTGTTAATAAAGTTTCATCCCTCAGAAACAGGCCTTTTTTCTGGATGAGTTACCCTATGTACTTTTCTGTACTCTTGGTTCCCCTGACAACGTGTATGCTGAATTTCATGAAGATCGCTTGAGTAGTTAGGACGTGAAAGCGTAACAAATATACTCACACTCGTATTTATTATTAGGATGAATGGAGCATATTCAAAAGCATATATAAGGATGTCCATTTCTCCACCAGAAAGAAAACATCTTTTATATTAAACATTCACTAATTGAAAGCTACAATTGATTCGTTATCAAATACAAACTGTGTACACAGTGGATTGATACAGGATTAATAATAATTTTCCCAAGGGATAGACTATTCTATTTAATCAGCTAATTAGTAATTACCAATGTTAACACTTACAAACACGTGCAATAGTATTATTGACTGATAATCAACCCTTTAACAAATATACTTAGTGTCAATTCTCTGAATTATTGTATACTAGATGTCCCCCGCGGTTTCGCCCACGTTTGTGATTGCCGCACCGCTCTCGTAGTTCGTAACGTGATGTTATATAACCTATAATCTTACTCAAAAATTGGGCTATCAAATGGAAAAAGATTTTCTTATCCGTGCAGTAATTCCAGAGAATAGCGCGTACAAACAAATAAACAGACAAACTTCTAGGTACTTTATTGTATTCGTAGGTTGAATTCACTAATTATATATTACTTTTCCTGGGTAAAAGTGACTATATCCTATTCTGTAACCCCGACAACGTGTACGTGAAATGTTATGTTCAAGAGTTAAGGCATGAAAGCGCATTTTTAATATTAGCTACAATAAAGAAGTTGCTATTCTTTGATTTTTGTGTTTAACGCAGCGTCAATCGTAGCGTAAAACGAATGTCATCTTGCGCGTTTACTGCAAGCGTATTACGCTCCGTGAAATGCATAAAAAAACTGAGCCCTTTAAAATAATTGTCACTATCTCGTTTGCCAAACAATTGGCACTGTTTCAACCTCCCTCGGGAAATAACTGCAACCCAAATCACATTCACTAAATATGTTTTCATTTTTGTTACAGGTATGAAACGGGCCTGAGAGGGACTGTTACTCTAATATCTGCGATATTTAGAGTGTAAATAAAAGGTAAGGGACTATTGAAACTGCTCGCTAGCGTTAATGATCACCAACGCCACTACTAATCTAACTGTTATAGATTATATCCGTAAACAGGACGAAATAATGTGTGATCCACATGTGACTGTTTTGGGTTTACGTGTGGTTTGAAATTAAACTACTATATACGGATTTTATCGCGTTGTTTATCTATCACTGTAAATTAAATTCAATAGTAGTAGTAGTAGTGTAATAGTTTCAAAATTAAGTAAAACAGTGTTAAATAAACAACGCGATAAAATCCGTATATAGTAGTTTAATCTCAATGAATAACATTCGCGTAAACAGAAGACAATATTATTTACGTGTGCTTTTTTATTGTTCTATAAGTAAATCTCGAGATGTAGGAATTATTTAATGAGCGAGAGTGGTCTCAAAAAAGATATAGAAGAGAGGATTTCTAAGTCTTGCATTTTCAGCCAAATTGAAAATAAATTGTCGGTCGTAATTTCCGCCTAGGATAAGTGTCTACACTAGGAGGTCTAAGACAGCAAACCCAACAGAGGATACAATTCTTTTTTCCCAGAATGCCGCAGCCAAATAACCGTCTGTTTTGTTCCATTGGTACGCAGTTACTAAACTGCTTAAGGAGGCTCCTTTTTCGTACTGGAAGTGCTGCGATTGCTATTATCCAGAACTCACACGGCGAAAATTATTCTTTGAAGAAAAGTTCATACGCTTCGGTAACTGATTACCATCAGGCGGATTACAAGCGTGTCTTCCACCTTCTTTTTATTTCACATCTATACGAAAAGAACAGATGTAATTTTAACAAAAATAGTACGTATTCTACGTATTTTCTTAGAATCCACAGTTAATTTCGAATAAAAATTTGTTCAAATTGAGTCTGAATCTTACAAAAACGACGTAACAAATGATTGCTTAGTTTCTTAGAGAGATACTCTCGAGAGACCTTTTCAAACAAATTGTGTCTTTTAAGTACCTATTAGGCATTAAGATTCTCTTTCGAGTCTATAGCTATTAAGTAAAGATTAAATCTTTTTAGATATATTGATTACCCAAAAGCAGTTCAGATTAAAGTGGACTTTATTTTTTTGGTGTTCGACGATCTGAGCAATGATCATTAATAACTGAAGCTTTTATATATAACTAGCTTTTGACCGTGGCTTCGCTCGCTCTATAACCTTTTCTCAATCCTTGACAACGTGTATACACAATTTCATGTTTATCGGTTGAGTAATTAAGGCGTGAAAGCGTAAGAAACAAACAGACTCACATTTGCATTTATAATATTAGTTACGATTACGGTATGGATACCATTGTAATACAAACCTATTGATCTGCCATTTTTGTTATAGTGGAGGATTTTGGTGTGTAATTAAAGTGACATTCAAGCAAAAGGTAGCACCTAGTAGGCGCTTACCGTATTCTGAAATCGCTTGCAATACCATAAGTTCCATTCACATGTTGCCGACTGTTGAAAAAGGACTTTAAGTTGAGATGAAAGGAATGTTGTAGGATATGGCGGCTATGTGAGAAAGCGGAACACTATTTCCGCGAGATAAACATAGCAACACTATTACAAATTTTCCTATAAGAAGTTTTCTAAGACGCCTTATTCTTATCTGCCGTCACTAAACAACTGGCAATCCCAGTCTCTTCCACTTCTTTCAAATGTTCTACAATTCTAATACAACCCATTTATACCGGCTCGAATTTTTTATCCATTAGCCTTACTTAGAGCGAACTTGGCGTGACATTGACAAACGGCCCGGCATACAATTTGTCCGCCCGGCGTCGCCCGTACCGCCCGTAACACTAATGAACTCTCGTTATGTCATTACACCTCTCCGCGGTCGCAAGTTCAAGTTATTCTTGAATGAAATATAAACAGGTATTTTTTATAAGGTGGTAAATAACTATGCAACGCTTGGTAGTAAGCTGTTACTGCAGCCAGTAAGTGGTTACAACATTAGTGTCAAGTGTTGTCGTCATAAATAGTGGCGCTACCTTGCCTTCATAAGTAGTAATAATCACCTGGGGCCTTTACACCATCGCTTAAATCATTGTCATTGCAGCCGCGAGAATAGGATAGCACTTTAAAAGCTGTAAGGTATACAGTTATACAGCCACAGCTCGTTTCGTTCACAGGCATCCTTTAAAAGTGGTGGTGAAGCTCCTAAAGAGAGCGTGGCACTTTCTTAATAGGCTCTGGAATCCTATTTACGTCAAAACTTATGGTTATTTAGCTACAGTCTTTTGTAATGTAGATTTTGCAAGTCGGGCTGTTCTAGTTATAAGAGAGGATTCTGTTCTACCCTACCTTATTAATAAAAACGAAGACTTGCTAAAGGGATACCGTTTTTAGTAGATTTAAATTCAGTTATATTTGTTATTTATCGATAATTTGCTCGTGGCATCGCGCGCTTAAATATAGGTTAGGGTAGGTTTGACTAGCAACATAACTTTTTCTATGAAAGGTATGGCCTTTTCTGTACCTCTGATAATGTGAATGCAAAATTTCATGGTGATCGGTCAAATAGATCAGGCGTGAAAGCGTAAGAAACGAATATACAAACAAACTCATATTCGCCTCTATAATTATATTAATTAGGATTTTGGTAATATCTGGCTTATTCAATAAGGTTGTATCAGTACATTCTGTTGTCATTCAACTTCTTGTAAACAAAACAATAATTATTAGTAGATATAAATTAGTTTTATTCCATTTTGCTAAGCCAGTATGGTGGTAAACAGTTAATATAACGTTTATAAGACCGGGGAATGACACTGGCGTTACCGATCATGCAAAAACATTTAAATATCGTTCTTAAATAATAAAATCTCATAACTATATAAGAATTGTCATCTGAGTTCAAAACTTGTTATTTATGAAATAGTGACAGGCGATAACTCGCCAATCCTATATTAAATTAATTATTCATTTGATTTTGTCGGTCAGTAACAGCTGTAGCAACAAATGGCTCTGAACATTTTTGATTTATATTTTTGATGCTTATTATGTATTACACGGGATAGTTTCACCTATCCGTAGAATACACATTTTCACTTGGCGACCTCGGTGATGTTGCGAGCTAAAAGAGGTCTTCATATTCTTCATAAGGCACAACACTCCGTGCTCTTGAATCTTTTGACTTGTTCTGTCACGAGTGTGTCTCCACCTGACTCACACTTAGACCAGATTTTCTTTTTTTGGTGATCCTTATGATCGGTGCCCAAGGGCTTTTTTTCGAGCACGTCTTTATCTAAGAAAATTCTTTTAGAAAGGTTCTTCGCTACAGCTGAATATAAAGTTTTACTTTGGTTTTTACGGATTTTCTCATTCCGGCTCTAATCACGTAAAGATACCTTTTTTACATAGCACTACGAATTACTAAGCTTTTTTTACGAGGCCAGTATGTCCTTATACTGCCTTTAGAAAAAAGATATCTAAAGGTAAACACTAAAGTCGCTAACAAAGCAACAATAAATTGCTATCAAACCGTATTGATTGCACACTCAAACTCGTTCTGTTTCCTCACTGAGCACTAACAAAGCTAAAAAACAAAAAATAAGCGGTCTTCCCTACACTTTCTCGCAGTTACAGAGATAACGGGAGCGTGTTCTTTTATATCTCACTGCTTCTAGTATTTAAATAAAAGCGCCTGTTTGCAGTTTTGCTGTCTTACTCGTTTTGCTAGTGTTTTTTCATTAGGCGCTTATAATTTACAGTGGTAATTATGTTCAAAACGTCTGTTTCTATTTTTTTTGTGTTAAACAGACATACGTTTATGCGAGAAATTCAGATTGAAATTGGAAACTTCTTACGAAATATATAAAAAATATGAATATATTTTGTTAATAGGTTAATATAACATTCTATGATGTTTAATATACAACGTGTCACAGATATAACGCACAACCTCAAACAGTCCAATTAGATTAGTAAATCGTAATAATAATATAATCATTAAAATGTTACTTTTATGTACTTAAATGTTTTAATTTAACGAATTAGTTCTTCTTATTGTGTGCGGATAGTATGGGTATATTACAATAAATCTAACATTATTGCCTTTATTGCATCAAAAACCTTATTGCCTTGAATTATGATACATTTTCGTTTATTTCGACTGTCCAAAGAAAAGGATGACTATAATTAACGTGGTTTTAATTATTTTTGGACAAATAAATACCTATATTAAAATGTCAGAAATGGATTTAGTAGCCGATTCTAAACAAAGTACTTTCAGGAAGTGCGTTTAATATGTTACACGTTGTACTTATATATCGAATATTTTAAAATATTTCATGGTCCCGGTGATAATGTGTGATGTGTTATACGCAACTAATTTTGTAATCAATATTTGCATTTATCAATATCGGTTCGATTTAACTCTGTCTTTGTTTCATTTGAAAACACGTTATCAGTCTGACGTCACAACTTATCACCAGGTTTAGTGCGCAGACAATTATTGTTTAAAAATATAACTATTGAATAACATATAATAAGTGTATGTAGCATCGTTAGTATCATTTAGCATAATATACATAATATCTACATACAAAATTACCAATATGGTAACCGCTTATCATCGGGTTGATGAAATGACCACCATCGGCTGTCGAAACCTTTGGTGTCACTAGCCTATAGAGAGGCGCAATACTGTCAACATAAGGGACAATCATTACTGACTTATTGCGTCTTCTTAACAATCTACCAAACAACCTAGGTTAAATTGGAAACTGCGTTCGCACGTAGCCGCAGGCAGCAACAAGCCACGGAAACATCGACACATTTGGTATCACTAGTATATAGAGAAGGCGCAATGCTGCCAGCATAACGGACAATCATTTCTGGTCTCTGACTATATAGAGTCTTTTAACAGTCTACCAGCCACCATAGGCTCAAATGAAGCCTGCGATAGAACGTAAAAGCGACTTGCAATGCAGACATGTCGTGGCAAAGCCAAATAAACAAACGTATTTAATCGTTTGCCCTTGAACTGATGTACCAATGTTCATGTCGAATCCAAGTTTAAAAGCTAGGAATAATTAAGGCAACGTCAGCTCTGCTCGCTAAACGTAAAGTTTGTTAATAATTTAGTTCGTAGCTTGACGAGTCACCGCTGTTATTGAGTCAAATATGATATTTTGATGTACTTTGTTAGTTCGCTTTGATTGGTATTAGTTTTGCGTGTGTGATTAGTTGTTGATGTAACTAAATATTGGTTTAGTTGGGTTTTAATATAGATTAAGAAGTAATTTGGAGTGCCTACTTTATTTGTTTGACTAGAAAACGAAAGCATGGCGATAATGAGGTCTGAAAGTAATCTATTTCAAAAAAGGGGATCTCGGTCTAGAAATTTCTGAATTGCGGGCTTTTATATTATATAAAGCTTATATGAAGCAAGTGTTTGTCGCGTATTGTGATTGACTATTTTATTGTGTTTTGCACTAGGTAGTGGCAAGATAGGCGCTTAAATATTTGCGTCTTTCGTGTAGTTATGACGATTATGCAATATTGTTGTTTATACAGATCTTATTTTAACTATAAAATTTCGTTTCATAAGTAAACTATCATCACATGTTTGTAAAGTCTGCTGTTTTACAATTCTGTACTGTTTATGCAGTACAATCTAAAAACTTGTTACAAATATTAATAAACAATACCAAAGTATTATCATAGAGATTTAATTTGCATGATAAACCCGAAACAATGAATTATTTGTTACAAAGAGCAACAGAGATGTCCGCCATATTGTTAAATGTTGTTGGCACCTTAACACAATGGTGGAACGATGAGATAAAATTATTTAAAACGGTGCCCTTATTTTACACAATATGGTGTATTTCACAGTTGAAAAGAAACAGTTTTATGGTTATAAATTCCGTTGTGATCTTTCTTATCTGAAATTTTGTGTCTTGACACAAGTTTAGTCAGCCTCAAAAGTAGATGCATCACATCCATAGTTCCATAACCCATTACCACCGTAATATACATAAATTGCTTAACCAGGCTAGCACCAGAATGGAATGACCATTATACATATAGTACATAGAGATTCACGCCTGTTTCCTAGAGGGGTAGGCAGAGACTACGAATTTCCATTTGCTACGATCCTGACACACTTCTCTGGCTTCATTCACTTTCATAACATTCCTCATAGACGCTCGCCGGTTTAAGGTTGTAAAAGTTAAAATTTACCTTTTTGTATAAATCGCAGTATTCTGCACTCCTCTATATAAATTTTAATTATACTAAAGTTCATATTTCTCCGTTCTGCACGGATGGTGTAGTAATTTAAGAGGCCGCCTCGTCACTGCCACTGCGCCGAGTGTTGTGGGTTCGAATCCCACACGTGAAAAAACTTTGTGTGATCCACTAATAGTTATTCCCAGTCTGGGTGTTCTTTGTGTCCATTGTTTGAATGTTTGTAAAGTCTCCCGCGACACAGGCTTTATTCCTTATGTGGGAAATGTAAGAAAAAATGTTCTAAAGGTTTCTCATCATGTACTCGTATGTAAATAATTAGAAAATATGTATGGATTGCCTATATTGTTAGAGAATCCCACGCCGCGCTTCAAATATTCAGTTTTTAATATTCATTTTAGTTTGCTCTATATATACAACACAATGATTATTATCACATCAATATTTAAAATCAAACAGTACTAATTAGTATAATACCGCTAGTCTCCACGTCACGTTTATAATATCGATAACATTGACAAATGGCTGAGAGTCGACATATTGTCGCGATGTAATTAATGTTCTGTTAAAATGTACTTTATTTGATCGAAAGTCGAAAGGTGAAACTGTCACAAATTGGACTATTAATACGTTGATTATATTTAATTATTGGTATACTGTACTGTGAACATACCATTTGGAATCTGAACTGTTTGATTTATTATTTGAAAATAACATCGGAAGTAAATATGATAATTTTAGTAAGTTGGCTTTTATATTTGTGTGATGGTTTGGGGTGGATGGGTCACAGCTGAGATGAGACATTGTTGAGATTTTAATAGTAGAAAATTGACAGTATTTGTAGGGATATGGGCAAAATGCCGCAAATAGGCAATGTGTTTGGCCTGTATTAAAATATGAAACTTTGTTATATATATATATATATATATATATATATATATATATATATATATATATATATCTCTAACTACTTTGTTTAGGATATACCTATGGACAGAGAATTTGTCTTGGCTTTTATGGAACCAGTGTTGTGTTCTGCCACAATGTTAGTTACAGAAAAGCTATACATCTCTGGATGTAAAAGCATTGGCATTAGATCAAGTAATTATAATGTGTAACGGTATAAATGCATAATCTCACATTAAAATGTTTACAAATACAATTTAAATTATGTTTAGACTAACATGACTATATTTCGTAACATTCACATTAACACATGTAGGTATAGTAATTTTTCTCACTTGTGTTATTAAGTAAACAAATATATCGTATTGTTGGCTAGAGACAATATATATTTGTCCCATCTCTATTCGTTAGATAACGAATAGTCTGCAAGCAGAAACTGAATTATATTTTACTAGATATTGTGCGTGGCTCCGCCCACATGGTACCAACCTCAGTAAAAAGTAGCCTATGTTCTACCGAAATTTAATCCATATCGCTTGAGTGGTTTAACCGTGAAAAGCTAACAGACAGAGTTACTTTCGAATTTATAATATAGAAAGCTTCAGCGCGCGGCTCCGCCCGCGTGGTATCTACAGAAATAAAAAAGTAGCCTATGTCCATTCTCAGGTTTTAAACTATCTTTGTATCAAATTTCTTCCAAATTGGTCGAGTGGTTTAGCCGTGAATAGGTAACAGACAGAAGGAGTTACTTTCGAATTACTAATATTAGTAACGATTGCATCGTTTCTTTGCCAAATAAGACAACTAAGAAAAATTTACTTCATACATATTACAGTATCCCAAACATACATCTTGTAAACTTATAGTAAAAATCAAATTCAATGTCCGACAAATACTGTAACAAAATTTTCTGTTTGATCATCTTAGGTTAGATCAGGTCTGTTTAAAACTATCCGAAAGCTGTGCGCTAGCGAGAACACTTTAAGATGCATAAGACTAATGGGTTTCGCCTTATCTAGTATACAGCTTCATTGGTACACGGGAAACGCAGACCCCGAAGAGTAGCGAATAAGTTTCTCATATGAAGATGCTGTGGGTTTTTGGTATAGTTTATTTTTATATACGTACACTGCTTGACTGGTACTGCGGTACTGTATACAACTGCTATGCATGTTCGATCCCCGGGTATGCAAATCGCTTTTGGGATTTTCTGTCAACGGAGTCTAAAACTGTTACCAGTAATATAATACCATCAGGGGCGTGTACAAAGATTTCTGGTAGGGTATGCACGCCCTACCCGAAACCTCTGCGAGGGCACTACATTTCATTTATAAATGTTTTTGTGTGTATATATATCTGTATATTATATTGTAGTATTTAATAAATAGTTTTCGATTATATAGATTTACATAAGCCAGCGGACTAGGGTATGCAGTGCTTATTTGCTTGTATGAAGCGCACGCGCCTGAATACCATGGGATGTCGAGTCCGATAACCGGGTATGCAAATCGTTATTGGAATATTGGGGTCTGAAAATGTTACCAGTAAACGGCAATTTCTTTATCAGTTTGATCTGTTAGCTAATCATATCGAGGCATTATGAACAAATATTAGATTTCACCCGGTTTCGCTCGCGTATGTGTAGGTTAGGTTAGACTAGCAACAGTACTTTTTTCTGGATGGAAGGTACCCTATGTTCTTTTTTCTTCCTCTGACAGCGTATATGCGAAATTTCATGATGATCAGTCTACTAGTTACGGCGTGAAAGCGTAACAAACAAACTCACTTTTGCATTTATAATATTACTAGACTAGATGTGCCCGCGTTTACGGTTACTGCGCCGCTGCCGTAGGTCGTAGCGTGATGTTGTATAGCCTATAGCCTTCCTCGATAAATAGGCTATCCAACACTAAAATAATTTTTCAATTCGAACCAGTAGTTCCTGAGATTAGCACGTTTAACCAAAAAACAAACTCTTCAGTTTCGTCATATTAGTTAGGATTGTGTCTAGACGTTGGTACGCTGGTTGACCAATTAATGGTACACAAAATGGATCTTCGTCTTTAATGATTATATAAACTTTGTTTTCTAGTTATCTAACTAGAAGTGTTTTCTAGACAGAATGTTTCAACTTTCCCTCATAGCAGATTATGCAACCATCTGCTACTGATCTGCAGTAAAAACGAGCGTTAAGGAGCACTGAAAATAGTTTCAATAACATTTCTTTTATTGCTGTGCTTGAAGGAGAATGTAATGCTTTCTCTCAAAAGTATATTTAGTAACATGTTCCGATTATTACGGTAACGTAAAAATAATGGTATATCTTATTTATATGCTCATTATACGGCAAAATGTTGAAAATATCTTATGTAAGGAAATATCATATAATTTATTTTGTATCTTCAAATAAAGAAAGGAAAATCATATCAACAATTTCTCGTTGAGAATCGCCTAACCGTATATTGATACAACCAGGTTACTAGACCCTTGCTTTATGTGCTTTGTAATGGAAATTGTGCTTTAAAAGGGGTCTGTCTCAACTGGTTTTGCTAGTTGAGCGATTTTCTGTCAATAGTAACATCAGTATTTCTGAAGTTTCATTCTTATTTTGCCTTTTTATGTCCTTTTCCATCTATTATCTAGTTGTTTATGCGAAACGGTACCTCGAATATTCAAAATATGAGATGGGTAAATCCTACCATTCATTTATATTTTGCAAATAGGTACTTGTGTAGCCATAAGCGCGGTTGAATAGGGTCCTAATCCATGTTCTCTTGTATATTCAGTACAATAAGTAATATTTTTTCCTTGAAAACGTTCCGAGAAAACGACTATTCTATTTGCTCGACATCAATGGAAGATAAACTTAGTTCAACAGTTATATTAATGGGATTGCTTCCGAGTACAAGTTTTTTCCTCGTTAAAAGATATATAATAAAACATTATGTGAGGGAAGTTGTCCAAGAAAGTTTCTGTCAGTAAAAACTTGGTAAACGACTGAGATAAAATTCGGTGAGACTAGGGGCTAAGACGATAGAGTAAAGAAGAGGATGGTAGTTGGCTGTGAAACTTGGCGAGTGCATCAAGTAACAACGTGTACTATGGTTGTAAAACGTCATACATTTTAAAGTTTAAAAACTTATGGCTTGATGTAGACAATGTAACGGTGGGTAAAACTTGTGTAAGTAGCTTGCGAGACAGGTTTGTAGACAAGAATTGCTCATGTTTCGTAAACTTTACTAGTCTACTTTGTGTTGTCATGGTTTAAACATGACAAAGTATTGTTGCATAGAATTTAGAAATTGTTCTTGTTAAGAAAAGAAATTGCTATTCATGTTTATACAACATACCTAAGCAGAATCTCACTTGCTAGCAAATGATCATAGCAAATCTCTTTTTTTTTTATTTAGTTTTAATTCGCTAATCGGTTTTGGCTACATAACGTGGCAACTAGAATGTCTCAGATCTGTTCAGAGAACACTCGCTAATGGACTTGTTGACTGTCTCATTTGAGTTATACAATCTTTCGGCGTCTCTTCTTTGTACAAGCTTAGAAAAAAATTTGGTTGCCTCCACTTTACAAGATGTATCTAAGTAAACAATTATTTACTTATATGTGTATAGTATAAAATTCGAATGACTGCGTGGCGCAGTGATAATGAATACGACGGCTGTGCATGAGGTTTGGAGTCAAGTGCCGATCGCGCAGGTTTATTCAATTGTTATGTTAAGAAATTCTTAATAGTAGTATGGAGTCTTGCATTGAGCCACATAGACGTCAATAGGCTTGTTCCCTGTACCGTAAGGCCTGAAATCATAGTTGGAGGAAACAATTCTACATATCCCTTCGGAGAGAAAAGCGTGAGGCTCTCTGTAGTTAGCGTGAACTACTTTAGTAAAATAAATACTTGTTTCGAAATTAGAAACCCACATGTTCTTTCAAAGTTATTTTACTTGAGTTTGCAGTTACAGATAGATTTATTGGCTAAGTTCCCGCCGTACTTAACTCTGTTCAAACATTAATCGAATGGAGTAGTTAATTAAAACAAAATATTGGCAATTCCAGTTGCTATTCTATTGAGTTAGAACTGCAATTCGCTTTTATAAAGTTGTGGCTTTAGAATACAGGAGCGGGCAGCGGAGCGTGTATTCTATTAAAGAGCGTTTTCGTCTTGTGATTTGTGCCTAGAGGCGACGTCGTAAATAAGTGTTGAATTTATCGTTTACATATATTAATACATTTTTAAATCAAGCCACTTTAAAGGCTAAGATTAAATTGTATCATAGTTGCAATATAATTATATTTGATTCTCTATTACTACATTACGCCGATAGAATTTCTGACAGACAATTAATATAAAATATTTGTAGTCGCATACCTTCGAGATATGATATGACTTACTACTATTATACTTTAAACTCAGCTTTAAAACATTTTTAAAAATAACACTCATATAATATAATCACCTTTCAAACTTGTTCTTCTCACTCTAAAAAGGTTATGTTTTGTGTTGAACTGCGTTCAGGTTACGAAGTTTTAAAATAATAGTTACTAATTTTCACTGTCTTTATGAAATGTATTTTAAAAATAAACTATCCTCGTTTAAACGGCGAACGAAAAGACTGCTGAGTACAACATAAAAAAGTTTTACAGTTATGTTGAAAGTTCCAATCTTATCTAAAACTGCAAATCCTTTTTCTCATAATGACACCTAAGAGGAAAGCGGTCAGCGTTCATTTCATGGCATAGCCAACGTAATTCTTTGTTTTCTCTCTGAATCATGAAACCGGGGTAGAACAAAATTCTTGTTACAGTTTTTATCTATCACTATCATGTTCCTATGTTTAGATTGTTTTATAATTTTATTATTACAACGACTAAGAATCTTCTAAAATGCCAGAAATCGCCTGATGGTAGAGTTGTTTCCAGACATTCAGCAAACAAAAATAACAAAACTTAATAAATAAATAAATACATACAACTATAGCCACAATACTTCTTATATTTTAAAAAAAATCAATTGTAACCCATTTTAAATATGTATATATTTAAAATGCGTTACTTTTGAAAGAAGAAAGGGAATACGATATGATACTTTGGCAAAGGCTATTTGTCCAAGCTGTTGCTATCTCCTCTGCGCGTTAATATTTCGTTCGGACTTAGCGCACCAACTATAAACCTGTCAAAAACCTTTTCTTAAAATGTTCGATGCCCGTATTTCCTCCTAAACTCACCAGCGCCATAGCCATCAGCGGTTTACTAACCGCCTCGCTAGACGCTCCGCTATACTACACCCGCAGCCTTATAACTACGCTTCTGTTGTACAAGTTGTGCTATAGAAAACTTGTGTTAATGTTTAAAGTTGTTTAGTTAGTATTTAACATTAGCCTGATGTTGATCGTTAGTTTGTTTGCTGGTAGTTTGAGATGAGCCAGCTCATAAATTGCCAGTCTATAGTTTAGCACGTGTGCTAACTTTGCCAGGCTTAAAACTTGTATTACTATGGCATGACGTCGATATCGTGTGTTGAATGGAATGTAATACTTTTTGTCTGTAAGGGTAACTGTTACCTTTATGATTTGTGACGTCATAGCTTGTGCTCCCACTGATCTATACAGTATTTAGGAGAGTAAAACATCTTTATTTCACCAGATATTAAGACTACGTAATATGGGTCCAGTTAATTGCTCTTAACGGGACGTATTATAAGGCAACATGCTGCTAATAATAATAATAATTAACAGAAAAGCCTAATATAACATTGGCCGTCCGGGTATCGAGTCTGAGATCTCATGATCGCAAGCAAAGATATGTTATAGGACCAAATAGGCAGACTTCTTCTTTCTACTTTACTACTTTACTAAATTCAAGTTTAGTTTCTTCCTATAAATACTTAAAATATTGCTAACTAATACTCAGCTCTCACCTCTTAACTGAGTAGCTCTTGATCAATGGTTAACAGTTGATCATTGGCCAGCCGCTGTTACTTAAATATTCCTGGAAAGCTTTCAATATGTGTATTTTTCCGAGAAGACACTAGTTTAAACTTTCTCTTAAATATTTGAGCAAACTTTATAAGTAAAGAACATTAACTCTAAAGATTTTTTCGACACGGTGACTAGAGATGAACCATCTTTGCCGTCTATAGAAACCTCCACGTAGAACGAAAATAACCCGACAACACTCCAGAAAATAAGTCCCCCACTGTTTCACAAGAGCTTTTATCTCAAAATACTAAAGACGTCTTTCACGGCCTCATCTTGTGCTCACAGTATATACTGTCATGGCGGCTATATAACTGAGCTTAATCGCATCTCTGTAAAAAGCTGATGGAATGGCTAAGGCTATTTCACAAGCAGTTGCTTGCTTGACAAACTTGCTTGAAGACATTATTTGATCAAGCTTAAAGCGTCGTGAAGAAGCGATAGCCTAGTGGGAAACCGTTAGACTGCCATGCAGAGGTCTCGAGTTCGATCTCAAGGTGCGTATCTCTAACTTTTCGAAGTTATGTGCGTAATTAGTTGCTAATTATCGCTTGCTTTAACGGTGAAAAAACATCGTGAGGGAACATGTCTGAGAGTTCTCCATAATGTTTTCGAAGATATGTGAAGTATACTAACCTAGTGGGCCAGGGTGGCGAACTATGGCCTAACCCATCTCACACTGAGAAGAGGCCCGTACCCAGCAATGGGAGTTTTCCAGACAGAAACTATTATATATACTATTATATTCAGACATAACTTATGCCACGACGCTTTACGTCGTGGCATAAGTTATGTCTGAAAACCAAGATGCGTGGCTATCTAGGATTTTAACTTAGTTGGAGAGGTAAACAAAAATACTAGTTATTTGTAACACACATTATTACTAATCGGCTAAATAAATAATGATATCAGCCCATTACATAAACTGCCCCAATTGCTAGGCACGGGAATCTTTTCAATTCAAGAATGATTAGGCCATAGTCCACCTTGCTGCGCTGGCCAAGTCAATCATTGGGAACTTTATGGAGAACTTTTAGTTTCCTCACGATGTTTTCCTTCACCGTTCAGGCGAGTGGTAATTAACTACCAAAAAATGTACTCCTTAATGCAAATCGTTCGATATTTTATTGGATAAAGAGAGTCTTCTATACCCGCCTTTATTTTAAACTAAGAGTACCATGATATTTTCGGGTAATGAGGCGTAATCGTGGATATAATCTCGGCTATGATGTTTTAATATTGATCCGAAATAAAGGGTAAACCGGTGATATTATGCATGAAAATGGTGGATTTTTACATACATACCTATATATTCATACCGCTGTATCCTAAATGATAACCAGGGCCGTAGTTTGAATATTTGTACGACGCAGGATATATTCATAGTGTGGGTCGTGCCATCAAAAGGGCTATTTTATATTATCTTGTAATTATTACTTAAGTTCTGAAAATATGGCAGTTAAATCAATTGGTAAACTGAAACTTTACTTATATTAAAAACATGGATGGATGGGCACATGTATATTACAACCACATATAGCCAGCCATGGTTTTAGGTTTTACGGAGTCGGAGCGAGCTTATTGAGTTGCGAGTGATGTTATTTTTATTGAAGGCTTTGTATATTAGATAATAACGTCCTGTAGACTATTATAGACATTGTGTTGTGGGTTTAACATCTACATAGATATTATTGTGGTAATGAGATTTCAGTTTTAGCAAGAATAACCTTTTAGCTTTAATTTATTTCATTCGACGTAATAATCAATAAATTTATTTTAAATAGGTCTTGGTCGCTGCAGTTACGAACATCTTCGGATAATCAGGTCATGTTCGATTAGACACTGATCATCAGTGTGCCAAATTTCATCTGAGCCTGTTTAACGGTTCACGTGTAATTGAATAAAATAAGCCAAACTTATAATTCCTTATAAGCTTTCACAATTATAATATTAATAGAATTGATATTTTCAGATTTTTGTACCTGTTATATTAAGTAAAATAAACTTTTCATTTGAAACTTGTCGGACTACCTAATGGTTAGAGATTTTATATTTAAAATATCGATGGTAGTAGTAAAGCTTTCAGAGATACCTGAAATGCTAGCGAGCCAATATTGACTGGCGCCAGATTAAAACATTTTCCTGAGAGCTTCGGATAAAAGAATCCAGAGAGATCCCTGCGCTAATCTATGATGCTGGAGATAAACTTGTAGCCACTTACCTACTTATTCTTTGGCGAGAGAAGATAGAAAATATCTCTTTTTTAGTTTATAGACTGATTTAGATCAAGACAGGTATGCTATAAAAATATTCACATATTTTAAAATGCGGTCGGTAGACGGCGGGGCGCTCCCTATATTATGTAGCACTTAAAACATAGCTGGTGAATTGTGTGTCATCTATGTCTACCGGCGATATACAGAAATAGATTCTTATGTTTAATTGTAATTACTTACCATGTGAGTAATTTATATTGGACGAAGGAAAATGTTTGAAATGTCCCAAATTCAACAGGCACAGAAAGTAGTTCAAAATATTAATGCTATACAGTGATATCATTCTGTACAAATCAGTATAATATTAATGTGTAATAGTGCGATTTGATTTTCTAAGAATTAATGTTCATCTATAAATGTTATCTTTGGATTTTATTACTATATATTGTAATCTTTGTCCTTATTATCGTCTGTGCGTGACAAATGTGATCGATTTATTAAATCTATGTAAATGAAACACTAAAGCTTCTTTTCCCTAAAGCTCAATTTACATACTACAATAAATACCTACTAACATTTCAACTTAATAAATGAAATAGTCTCTGTTTCGCAATATTTCTATAAAGGGAGTCATAAGGAAGAAATTGTGTATAGCAATGAGGTTTTTGTGCGTTCATCCACTAACAGGGGCGTGCAGTGTTTAACACGCAACACAAATATTAAAGCGAACTGTGAATTATTTTATACGCGTTAATGACATAACATATTAGTTTATGTTGTTACTTAAATTAACATGGATACGGGTGCAGCCGGATCTGATTTTTAGGGACACAATTTGTTATTTTTAGGTGTGGTAGTCAACAGAAGATTGGTTATCTCCACTGTAAAAGTCAGCGATAATTAACTATATAATACGCATGTATTTTCGTAAAGTTACTCGGAGAGATGCGTGTCTCGGGATCAAGCTCAAGACCTTTGCGTGGCAGTGCAACTGTATCGCACTACGCTCTCGCTGTTATATATAATTTAATATATGAAAAATGTTATGGGTTATATAGGTTAGACTAACTAAACAAAACCACAACCGACTGCAGAATACACAAGGTGTGTGTATTCTGAACACACGTATTGTAACATAGCAATTTCCCTTACCTCAGGCTTTCCAACATTTTCCCATGTTGAAAACCCAGCAACGTGTGGGCGATGCCTTTGATATTACCATGTATAGGCTATGGTGACCAGTTGCAATTAGACAAAGCATATTGGTATTCGCCACGATTGATAAAAAGCAATCCGCATCACTATGAAAATTTATTAAAATAAGCAAAAATAATATTGTCTTACGTATATATGAACTATAAAAAAATGTATGCATTGAAATTATTTTAAATGTTCGCTTGCTAATTTTAAAATAAGCGAAAAGTAGGTACTTTCCCTTATTTTGATCAAAAACGAAATCTCTTTCGATTTTTGATGTGCATGAACAAGAAATATGCGAAACACAAAAAGGAAAATGCGACGCATATATAAGGTACTCCATTATATGATCCATGAAGTGCATGTACACGTCAAGATATCTTCAAAATCTCAAGAGCTGCGCTGCAGTCGTCGAACCAGATAATCAAATCAATCGGTACATATAGAAACCCAGTCATTGGAAGAAGTTGCATCATAATAGAGAACGTCGTATTGTTAATTCAGAGATCCTTGATGCAATCAATTATGATTTTCAAACTCAAGTATTTATTTTGTTTATACATATTATGTATACGTTACTTACTTAGGTAGTGGTCGCCTCGCCACTGGCCTCCGCGCCAAGAGTTGTGGGTTCGAACCCCGCCAGGGAAGATAAATGTGTGATCCGTAATTAGTGTTCAGAGTCTAGGACACAGATCACGTGTCCGTTGTTTTAATGTTTGTAAAGTCCTTCGTGACACAGGAATTAAACCTTGTGGGAAAGCTGTCTTAAAAAAAATAGACTGAATTATGGACATGAAAGTTTAATATTTTGTGAGCTTATTGACGGTATTTTAAACGACTAGTATAAGGCAGATGGTCTTGTTAAAATTATATACGTATTTATGGTAACAGCTGGTTTATTGGAAAAGGAAGATATCTTACCTGCTTGACAGTTTATACGTAATGTTCTAGAAAACTTTCAGTAAAAACTGTAATAAACGGCAGTTATTATCTATATATATATATTTAAATTTTATCGTTTCTATTTTGCAGTACAGCTTAAACCTACCAATTGTTAGAATACCCAATATAGTTAAAACTTATTGTGTCTTTATTGGACACCCTGTATATTACTATTTAGACAATGTAATCCTGGTTTTGAATCAGTAGGCCAATCCTCTATAACACAATTTACACGGCTCTATAAATGTTGCAGTCTATAAAACACAGGCGCTACAGTAACAGCCAATGGCTCCAATATTACCAATAGAGGGAATAGTCCGGTAACGAAGTTTGGTGAATATCTGCATTGAACGTGGGCCGCCTGCTCCACGAGGCGAAAAATACGTCGGCACTGTAGGCCTAGATGAATATTGAGTTACTGTTGGTATATACAGATGAATTGAGTTTTTGCCTTTGAGGATATAAATTGGCGTATTTTTGACTGCGTGGTTGACGCTGGGAGACGGATCTGCCATTGCTCTGAGACGTTTATTTTTATATCATAAGGTGACTTATGACCGGCTGTGTTAAGTAGTTGCTTTCAGCGTAGCTTATAATCGCTTGCAGTGCCTGGGATATTTCTTACGATAGTGGAATGAAAGGCTGGCATGCGAGTCTTCGACACTCTTACATAGCAAGCGAAATGCAGTAACAGTGCTACAACATTTTACCTGTAAGATATAAAAGAACCTTGCTGTGATGTAGGAAGTTAGGTTTTCAGAGCTTCTCAAAAAGGTACTGTGCAGTCAATAGTTACCATGTTGTTTTACCTGTGAATACGTTGTGACCTTTAGTCCCTGCGTCTCTTTTACACATACAGAGGTGACAGAAAGCGCTATATTCAAAGTGATTCAGCGCCCTAAGGTGGCTGTAGAATACCTGAAAATGCAAATATCTAGTATGAAGGTGCCCGAAATATGAAATAAAAGAACGAACAAAAATAAATCTGGTAAGAAACAGCCCCAAGTCGTCGCTAGCACGCAACTAGGTCACCAGTACTATCATACCGAATTTATGTGTACCTACGTACTACCGCAGTTATAGCGTTTGTCCACACCGATTTATGTACATTGTACATTGCCCGCCGGGTTCGGGACCTACATTGTCATGAATGTAGTTAACCAGCGGTGAATGGGAAACGAATTAAAATCGTCGATTTATAGTTTTCACATTACGTGTTTATTGGGTTTGCATTACGAGGTGGTTTATTTCGTTTGGTTTTGTGTTCTGAATACATTTGTTTTACGGCTGTATGTCCTCATGGGATTGGGTAGGAGTATATATCACCTATATTTTGTCATTTATTTTTATATTTATATATAGTAACAAATGCGATAGCCGTTGGAATGTCACGCAATGATCTCGAGTTCGATCCCAAGGCACGCATCTCTGACTTTTCGAAGTTATGTGCGTATTTAAAAGTTAAGTATCCCTTGTATTAAGGGTGAAGGAAAACATCGTGGGGAAACCTGCATGTCTAAGAGTTCTCTATATTGATCTCAAAGATATGTGAAGTCTACCAACCCGCACGGGGCCAGCGTGGTGGATTATGGCTTAACCCTTCTCACACTGAGAAGAAGCCCGTGCCCAGCAGTGGGTCAGTTTAATACAGGGCTGATAGATATTATTATATTAATAAAGGCGAGTTTTTGGCGTATATAGCGCAACTGCAGATCGTTTGCATAGCTACTGAGTATTTACTTATAGACAACCTACAGGGTCGGGCAGTGTAAGAAT
Organism: Catocala nupta; assembly: GCA_963675205.1. Taxonomy (NCBI): domain Eukaryota; kingdom Metazoa; phylum Arthropoda; class Insecta; order Lepidoptera; family Erebidae; genus Catocala; species Catocala nupta. The sequence continues at coordinate 29,471,147 of OY776093.1, forward strand.
CAAACCTTTAAATCGTTTCATCCGTATATAAGTACGCATGTTTACGCCACGGCACCGCCGATGAAATCAGCTCAGGCATTTTAAAATAGCAGCCTTTCCGTCAAAGTAACATTTTCGACTGAAATATTTGTTTGTAAGTTGTAAAGTAAGCAGTGAAATCAAGCGAGATTCGAGATAATAAATCATATACGTACTTAAAAAAATCATATACGGTAATGAAAGGGCATTCATAACCGTACGTGAGTAGGGAGAGTCGAGATGAAATCGTAACTGTGACAAACTTTCTAATGAGCAAACTTGCTCTGAGGAGTGACGACGCTCTTCCTATCTGTTTCATTTCAGAAAACGGAAGAATTGTAACAACTGGGAACCTTGTTACAGACTTATAATGTTTATTCCGTAGGATCTTCCTGAAAAAAAAAACGATCCCGAAATAACTTTGGCTAGTCATCCTTGGTCACAAAGTAACACTTATGCACGTATAAACGACAAAGTAACACTAACTAAGTTATATTATGTATTTAGATTTACTTGTTGCCACGTTTACCAAAGTTTTAGAACCAATGAGAAGAAACAGCATATATTCACGGTCACTCTTTTTATTAACCAATTTTTACAGTAATGCTTTTTTCTCAACTATATCTGTAAGGACCTAAATTAATAACTTGCTATTAAACATAGTCTAGCATTTACAAATTTTATCAACCAACATTTTGATAGCTTGTAACAGCAGATATGGTGTAATAGGAGCATTTAATTACATGCACATCTAAACTAATATTGTAAAGAGGAAATACTCATGAGTTTGTAATCGATAAGCTAGAAAACTAATTAACTGATCTCAATAATTCTTTCACCATTAGAAAGCTGCTTTATTCAGAAGTAACGGAGCAGAGCAGTAATAATTTACGTGGATGTAAAGTGAGAAGTAAGTAAAATATTAAAAATAACTCGTTAACTTATTGTGTTTTAAAGTGGGATTAAAAATTTACGAGAAAAAGGTCGACCAATCACAAAAATAAAACCCCATCCATAGCCATGTTTGTTCCCCGGACAGGCAGAAATTACGTAAACATGTTTCCAGTGCTTAGAATGACCCGTGTTTCGAGTAACATTACGAACATCAAAACAGTAAACAAAATGATTTACAAGTATCGAAACGAATGCCACTCGGCCCCGGTTCCTGAAAGGCTAATCAACACAGTGTCAAAATCAAACTGTCTAGTGATTTGATTGCCTGTTGCTCATACAGTCAGCCAGAAATGTAATGTGTATATGTATGCAGACGATATGTGTGTCCTTTACGCCTCCAAAGATATATCGCAGGTACAAACAAATATACAGTCAGATTTTGAAAATATAACGAAGTGGGCTCATGACAATGGCATCATACTTAATCTCAATAAAACGAAATGCATGCATCTTCACTCTCCATACAATCAGATCGCGAAGAACACAAGTACTGATAACCTCAACATAATAGGACATACATACGAATGCCTACATAGAAACAAATTAAATTGTAGTTGCGCTACTTTACAATATGTTGACAATTTTAAATATTTAGGATTAAGGATCGATAAGAACTTCAATTGGGCGATGCATATATCTGATATATGCGCTAGGTTGAGATCTGTACTGGCCAAGTTCTACCAGCTTAAAACAGTATTAAATGCAGAGACTATAAAAATAGTATACTTTGCCCTTGCAGACTCACTGATAAACTACGGACTGGTTGTATACGGACGAACTTTTATCACCTACTTAAACGACATAAAAAACCTTCAAATGAGACTGATAAAATACTTAGTTAGTAAGCAGGATAAAAATATGTGTAATAAGGATTATAGCAGATTGTTTCCTATCTGTAAAATCCTGCCAATTGAAAAAAAGGTTGAATACTTAATAAGCCTAGAATATTACTATAGTGATCAGTACAAACATTTTGTTGAAAATAAATATAATACTAGAAGAGTAAGGGAACACAAACTTGTGAAACCAAAAGTAACAAATTATTACGGCCAACGAACAAACAAGTATATTGTACCTTCAATATTTAATAATTTGCCTATATTAAGAGAGGTTCCAAAAATTAGTTATAGCTGCCTTAAAAAAAGATTAAAAGATATCCTTTTACAGTCTCAAGTACTCTAAAAATATTACAATACCTACATAAAAGTTAAATAATAATTGTTACTCATATATTATAAGTGAAATTACCTGTTTTATGATATTTATCTTAGAAATTTTATTTTTATGTTTATTCTTATAGTTAACATACTTTATATTTTAAAATAGTTTTGTAATGTAGATTAGTACTAATGATAAGAGCGTATCTCGCCGTTAAACAATATGTTTGGCGAGTTTCAAATGTAATTAGTCTTAAGATATTTTTCTGATAATAAAGAAAAAAAAAAAAAAAGAAAAAAAGAAAAAAGTTGACATGCCTTTGACCATCTGTTAAAATGATTTTAAAGATCTGCTTTTGAAAAACAGGGTGTTGGAGTCTTTACATTCAGAAGAATTATCGTAACACAGGCTTATGCTTGATACTCGATGGGGTTAGCAGAATTTTATTGTAGATTATGATTTCTCTACTTGTCTTTAAGTTCATCATAATTGATGCATCGTGATTGGCGGCTCGATCCATGCGGTCCAGGTGCGGTTGGAGACTCCGTCCCGTTACTAGAGATTTTTGACAAAAAAATACTTTACTCAGCTCGAGAATCAAACCACAGACTTCTAACACAGTACTCGCATTTACTATCGCTGCACCACCGAAGCAGTCAGTAGGGCAAGCCATCACCGGTTGCTTGTTTACTACTTTAGTTGTTCAATCCCTCTATCGCCTCTTTCATTTATCTCTTTGTTTATTTTAACGGCATCTTCTGTCCTCTGAGTAATTCCTATGTCGCGGGATACAAACATTCAAACAAAGAACTCAAAGAACACACTCGAAAAACAACTACTTGAGGAGCACACAATTTTTTTGTGACGTGCTTCAATCAATTCAATTCAATCAAACCCTTCGTCGTCGGTTTTCTTAGCTTCGCAATACTTTTCTATTAAACACTTTGCACATAATTTATATAATGCATTATTATAACGCCGCAGTTTCCTCTAGTTTCCGACATGATGAGATGACTTGACATCACTTTATGCATTTAACAGCCCTCCCTACTCCTCAGGGGGTGATATTAAATCAACAAGTAGATATACTACTAAGAACCGTATACATAATTATATAATTAACTCGTTAACCAAGTTGTGGATAAAGTTATTTGTACTTTGAAATGTTAGTTTACTACACCCAAAGGTTGGCACATTTTTAGGTATTATCTATATAGGTCAATCCTATGTCTATCGACCAGATACGTTTAGTACTGATTAACACAAAATAATTATACAAATAACTGTTATTGAATCTCCTAGATTCTGTATTCAGTGTCTTATAGACAGATTAGTGTCTGATAGATTCATTTGTGTCTTAATGGCTCAAACAGGCACTATATAAAGCAGCATTATAATATATTATAATCTGTGAAATACAGTTAAAGTGTATTATGTTGTTCAGTATAGAACGTCGCACATCTAGAACTGTACAGTGTTGAATCCCAATGATTAACTGCCTAACATGGAATCTGAAACATTTATTACGCCCGACATTTCATTTAGCCTACTTGAGCTTTACGATTAATTAACAAGCTAATAAAATCACGTTGAACATATCCTGAGGTTAACCATTAAAATTAATCACTTCACTTCGGTACATAGCAGCACACTAAAAGCAGTGAAAATCCATCAGAAAATTCTTGTACTTTTTCGTTAAAAACTAGCTGATGGGATTAACTCTCGGGCGTACGGTAGCTAAATGTGAAATATGTGTAAGCTCTCGCAAAGGCAGAGAAGTAGCGGGGGATTGAGCGAGCGCACGGCCCCCAGTTGACCAATCGCGGAGCGCCGTTCGAAATCGAACAAAAATTACGTTTTGTTTTGGTCGATGTTTCAATCAAGGTTTAAATGGGGAGGCGTGGACGAGATATTGAATTCAGTATGGGTGGACGGACGGGATTAGTGTTTTACTACGTGTGGGTTAGTTACGTAGGGTTGCATACAATGGTTTAGCGAAATTATTATCGTGTAACAGTTTATTGGCTGAAAGGATTTCTTTGTGAGTTAAATGTTAACTAGCTTGTACCCGCTTCTTCAGTTACTTAAATCTCAAGGTCTATGTCACATAAACTGTATCATATCAACATACTAGTTATCCGCCCCGGCTTCGCACGGGTAGCAGAGCATCCGTGTCGCATCAGCTTGTTGCATCAAGCAAGTGCCGTCACCGTGACAATGCTGTCACGACGACGTGCTGTCCGTCTGTCGTAATGTGGCACACAAACCAACAAACACGCCTTCGTATTTATTATATTATATAAGATTTTAAACTAGCCATATAGGTAACTAGATATCAATGAATTATATTGTAACTACATTGTTGTTCTACACATGTTTTAAAAATAAATCGCAATATAGAGTATGGCCGTTTGTCTTTGGCAAAGCAGGGAATTTCCTAACAATATGTACTTTACCATTATTCTTATATATAAGTAAAAGTTGGTTCATTTTCTTGCTAAGTCAAAAGATAAAATTCGCAGTCTCATTTCAAAGGAGCAAAGCACAGCCTTTTTCCGTCCGTCCACTGGTTACATCGGCTTTTCTCGCCCAGTAATTGACAGCATAAACCGTTGGTCCGACCAAATACCTTATTTCAATCTTATAAAGAGTTACGACGGTAACAAGTTTATCTGCCCGTGGCTATTTCATACGACTTTCTTGTGCCACATTTAGAAATATATCCTCCCTAAGCTCACGTAAAATTCCTTTTAAATACTCAGGAAAATAACTTATATTGTATTTTATCTGTGAAATATATTGTTGCGTTTCTTTAACTTATTTTCTTTCATATTTAGATGTTTTTTTTGGGGATTCCGTTACAATAAATGCTAGTCAAGAATGCCGCCAACATTTTTCTCGTCATATAGGTTGTATAGGTTAACTGGAAGAGAAGCCTGTGACGTTAAGGCCACCGGTTTGTTTATTGTAATGTAAATATAGCGATAATGCCACCAAAACCATGTATAACATGATCCAAACTTTTCTTAATTTATTATACTGCCCCTCAGTATGTTCAAACTTCCCCTGGAAACTATAAGAAGTATAACATCAGGGCAATAATAATAGTACACTCGCAGCCTTAATAGTTCATCGGATCAAGGTTCAATTAACGCTGAGGTATCAGGTTCCTTCGTAACTTTCGCAAGGTATTAATTGGACGACGTATTTCTTTACTAATTACTAAGCCATAGTTACCCTCTAATGCTATTACGAGTATTTTATTACAACAAGTATTTGATATTAGAAATAGTTTCAAGAAAATACACTTTATAATTGAATATTTTAATAAAGAATTCAATGAGACGAGGCTAATTAAATTATTATATTAATTAACAATGAAAGGATTTTGTTGTAATTAATATTGTTGTATTAATATCTTATCTGTTAAGAGAAGATTTTCATTAATTATTTTGTGTTCTTAATTATATTGGTTGAGCAAATATTTCTGAACGGGAATGAGATTAAGTAAATGTTAGTTTGTTAATCCATAGATAGATAAGCTATGGAGCAAGAGTTGTCTTAGTCTGTTTTTCGTATTTTATTTACACGGATGTCGCTGTGGTGTAAGCGGCTGTGATTGCGTTTACTGGTCATAAGGTCCCGGAGACGATACTCGGGTTGAATGAATCAGTACCAGCATGGAGTCTGGAATTGTGCTTGGTAGAAGGCAATAGGTTGTAGCCCTATTAAGTTGGACCTAAAACATAGCAAGCGAAATGTAGATGTAATTCACCTCTGCTTATCTCCTCGTGCATATAGACTGTATGTATGTATAAAATAATATTTCAGGCGAATTTAAATTTGTATATCTCAGTTGTTGCGAGGTTCGAAAATTTCTGACCTGTGGATCCACACTAGAAGTATGTTTGCCCAAAAAATTCGTAAAAGCGAACGCTGCTGAAAATTTAACCTAGATAGAAATTTTATTTTACAACATTTTTTGTCGACGTTTGGCTGATTAAATTTTGTCAAAGCAAAGGGTCCTTTGAGTATTTTACTTTACATATAAAAATGTAAAAAGTAAATGATTTTAAAGCTCCTTTCACTAAGGCGGGTCTCTCGATGTTCGCGAGAGTTTGTTGCTAACTTGGACCCGGCTAAGTTATATCCCGGAGGAGTTTGTGGCCTTGTGGGTATAAGATAGTATTGGAGATTACGGTACTTGCAGTTTATTTGTAGGTTAATAAATACTAAATACATTGTCTTTACGCTTTTTTACCCCACTAGAGTAGGTAGAAGTTTAAGTAACCTGTATTTCGGTAGCTATATTTAAATGCGACGTAAAAAGGGACCAGTCTATTGACTTAATTTTGATGGTGTGTATGATCATAGGGTAGGTAGGTAGGGTAGTACTTCGAAGTCAGGGTTTACAAGACTTTTGTTGCTATTTTCTGTTTGAAATTTTCTCTTTGTAGCACGGAGTCTGGAAATGTGTCCGGTACAGGATTGCCTCTTATTTTGTGGAGACCTAGAAACATAGATGGCGTATTTTTTTTTTCTTTTTTTCCGTAAAGTTCACCAACTATTGTTTACACTGTTACAAGATGTGATGCATTCATAAAACTCATTTACTAGCGTAACAATATCTTAGTAGTAAACACAGCATGCATAATTTTTATATCTAAAGTTTACAATTACCAGTTCAAAGACAATTCAAACAATACATGGAAAAAATGTGTAGACTAAATTAAAAATAAATAAATACACAAACAAACAAACCAACCAACCAACCTTAATACAGAGAGAGGATTAGGTGTTTTGATAGTTTGACATCATTTTTTTAATTCTATTAAGTAGGTCAGCGTGCACGTCAATAAGATCACTTAGACTATTTAACAATTTGCATAGTCGGGGGATCGGAGAATTTGCGCCGAAGACGGTTCTACGGAGTGGAGGATGTTAAGGCGTGATGGGAGCACGAGGATTTCTGGCGATTATCTGATAATCTGATACGGAGTTTTAAATATTTCAGCAATTGGGGACAATCAATTTTATGCCGTATAATTTTAATTAAGAAGAGGGATTCAAGGATATGTCTTATTTTCTGTAAAGACGCCATATTAAAATGAGAAAGCCTGTCAATATAGGACACCTTTATCTCTGCAATCCCAGAAGAATATGCCAAATACCACAAATCCTTTTTTGAACCCTTTCTAGCCTAAAGGCGTGGGTGGCATAGTGCGACCTCCAAACAGTGCTACAATATTCTAGTGAGCTGCGGACAAGACAATTGTAAAGTGAAATCTTAGTTTTGTTGTGTCGAAAGCTAGTAGTAACATTTTTAATAACGAAGCCAAACATTCTTGATGCTTTTCTAATTACATTTTCAATATGGGGCACAAAGGTTAATTGCTTATTGAATAATATCCCTAGATCTCTCATCGTGTCTACATCTTGGATTTGTCAATGGCCAATGTGGTAATTGGAAGAAAGTAACCTCATTTTCCGGAAAAACTTTACGTGATAGCACTTTTTAATGTTCAAACTCATATCATTCTCATCGCACCACTTAGCTTACATTTTAATATCTCTCTAGAGTAAATGCGCATCAAGGGCTGAGTCAATTAATCTGCAAAATTTAAGGTCGTCTGCATACATGTAACGGTCTGAGTATTTGAGTCTATAAGGAATATCATTAACAAAATTGATAAATAAAATATGACCAATGTGAGAACCCTGTGGCACACCAGATGTAACGTTGCACAATTTAGACTGAAAGCCGTTAACGGCTACAAAAAAGGAACGGTTACTGAGGTATGATTCTAACCAGTTACATAAGGAACCAATGATTCCGTATGCGGTGATCTTCTGCAAAAAGATATGATGAGGGACGTGGTCAAACGCTCTACTAAAACCGGTATAAATAACTTCGACTTGTTTCCCAGTGTCTATTGCACTCGCTCATGTCTCAGTAAAATTCACCAAATTTGTGCGGGTAGATCTGGAACCCACAAAGCCATGCTGCACAGCTGAGGTAAAGGTTAAGGTGCGCCTGCAGGTAAGGACAAATAAGTGACTTTGGCAAAAGTAGACAGGATACAAATTAGTCTGTAGTTGTAATGTAAATGTAATCCGTGTTTGATGTTTTGATTGATTTAAAATTTACTTTTATCTAGTTGTTAGAGTTTAGAGAGAATATAGGCCTGAGACAATGGGTGTATCTATACTAATATCATAAATAGAAATATAGATAATCTTTTAAAAAATAACCTCAGGAAACTATTGGACTGCTTATAAAATGTTTCACGATTAGAAAGCCAACTTATCCAAAAGTAACATAGGCTACAACATCACACTACGAACCACGGGAGCAGAGCACTAATTATAAACGTGAAAACGCGCGACACAGCTAGTAAAATATAACATGCCGCTTGCCTTTATATCTACTATAACCCTCACTCTTACCTACATAATATCAGAACCATAGTTACGTTCTACAACGAGTAGACATTAATGCCTCGTATCGGATTACCTCCTTCAATATTACCAGCTGGCTTCAAAGACTTAAGCGGCTTAAGTCACGTATTTAATAAGTCTGTACAACAATATAGCTTAAACTTCCTAGGCTAGCTTGTTAACGTGCTATAAAGGCTAGAGGCTAGTTACTCATTTAGTGAGAAAAAGTCATTAGGCTTAGTGTACAATGGTTGTGCCGGCCCGCTAGCTCGGAGGGTTAATTGCCCGGGACTGTTCCGACATTCGACGGGTTAAGTTTACTATAGTGATGATGTTTAAATGGTTAGGTTTTAGTAAGGAGTGTGAGGGCTAGAATGGTATATAATATTGTCTTCTGTTTACGCAAATGTTATTCATTGAAATTAAACTACTATATACGGATTTTATCGCGTTGTTTATTTAACACTCTATTACATAATTTAGAAACTGTTACACTACTATACTGTACTATTAAACTTAACTTATTTCAACTACACAAATAACTACACTGGAACATTGAGACAACTACCATCTTAGTCTCCCCGTGACCATGGCTGCTGAAAAGCAACCGAAACGTCGGGGAAAGTGTAAACTTAAAAACAAATAGATTTGATAGTTTTAATAATTTAATTAGCTTAAAATTAGTAAAGTTTAATAGTACAGTATAGTAGTGTAACAGTTTCTAAATTATGTAATAGAGTGTTAAATAAACAACGCGATAAAATCCGTATATAGTAGTTTAATTTCAATGGCTAGAATGGTAGGCAATCAAAATTTAGTGTGTGCTTTAGGGTATTGCGTTCGACTTCTATGTGAGGTAAAAGTTTCATTATTCGGTTACATAGGTAACCTAGTTTATGTGGTTGCCACTACGCCGAATGTCCAGGGTTCGATCACCACACGGGGCAAAATTATGTGTGATCGACAAATTGTTGTTCCGATTCTGGATGATCTTCTTTGTGTCCGTTGTTTGAAAGCTTGTAAAACATCCCTGTACGGAAATTATGCATATTGTAGGTGTTGTCTCTTTTGAAGAAAAGAAAAGAAATATACAGTGGATATCGAGAAAATTATGAAAAGATTTCATTCTAATTCAGTAGTTGTAACAATGCCAAAAGTAGTTAAAAAGCCAAAAGTTGTAGTATTGGAATATTTAGCAGGCAGTTTTTTGATTTAAAAAGTTATTTGCTATATCGATAGTGTTAATGCAAATAACCTTTAAAATAAAGTGTACTGGGGTAGTTAGTTTTCTTTAGAACCCAGGACAGCGATGACGGGCTAAGATGTATTTAGTACCTATTAAACTTAGAGCATCTTTATAAAAGTGCTGACATATCAGAAAATGACGGTGTAAAATGCAGAATATTAGTTAGGTGCGCAGATTGTTGTGAGAAATTAAAATGCATTCTTAATGTTTTTTACAAGGAGAATATTTAATATAATGGTGAACTAAAATTTGTTTTCTGGGTTTTACTTAATACAGAAACCAACAGGCTGATGGATAGATAAACAGACAAACCAAAGTTCTAATAACCATTTTTTTCAGTCCAGATAATAAATAAATTATTATCGAAAATGTCTAAAATGATAGACTATCTCTATCGATAACCATACTTTTTTGTGACACGTTGTGTACACGTCATGGCGATAAAAATATCCAATAAATTATATTGTTATCTATCTTATTACAGGTTTGACACGAAAGATAACAAAACATACTTTGCAAAGAAATCATAAAAACTGAAAGAAAGAAAGCCTGACTATAAATCTGGAAACGATGTTTATTATTTTCGTTGTACGTCGGATCGCGGTGAACTCACAGTATGGTAAATTTCTCCAGGGAGCCAAGTTTATGTAATAAGGTAGAATGAACAACATGGCTCTTGGGTTTTCATTGAGCCGCTGGATTTTTTCGCTATCATTACTTGATACGTATACAGTCGAGAATGACAGCGGGAAGCTGACAAGGAAAGTTACTATGGACTTATAAATTGAACTACGTAAAAAGTTTGCCAAGAAAACTTTCTGCAAAGATTAAATTTTGATTATTTATATAGAATAGCCACAAGTCTAGGTTAATGTTACACGTTTATCTTAGGGGAGATATACATACGTAGCAGTGAGCCAATGTTACACACATTGGCCAATGTTACACACTTCAGTCTCCACTATTACTATGTTACACGAATTAGGTTGCTAGCTATTTACGTTTACGCAAATGTTACACTTTCAAATTAAACTGCTTTAAACAGTGGTTTTTAAGCGGCCATTGGATACTAAAGTCTATGATGTTTTTGGGGTGCTGTAGAAAGGAATGTTACGGAAAGTATAATCTCAAGTATAGTTCTATAAACTTGTAAACAAAACCTACTGCGATAAAATCCAATTCCTTTACATACGGGTTTATTATGTTCACAACTACTTCCGACGTTTCTGATTGGTTTTTACTAACCAAGGACACAGGGGAACTGACCTCTGTCCTTAATCACAGCTGATAGAAAACGTCGAAAATAGAATAAGCCCCGATAATATCTATAAAATGTAGTTGAACAATTGTAAGTGTAGCATATAAAATTATTGGGAAAAGAGCCCCAACTATTGCATAGAAAAAGGTTGAGAATACCGAACTCCTCTGGATAGGGACACAGCCACGACGTGGGACCCTGGCGTACGCCAACTTGCAAGTATTCGGCTTCGAGCACAAAATATGCGTCGACACGTGTTTCGCCTCAGCGCAAGGCATCTTCAGGACCGTTTGGCAACGGAAAAGTTGTGTAGCATATTTGATACTAGTTTAAATGAGAGTAAGGCAATACATAGATCATGAAATGCTCTTTCTAGATACGAAAGTAATAATAATATTCGTGTTAAAACACAGTAGGCGCTGAGCGCAGCCAGCGCCGTCACTTTAACAATATAAGTGTCATATTTGTATCGCCTGTGTAGTTTTTTACACAGGCGATACAAATATGATACTACTATGGCCACTGCGACGAGTGTTGTGGGTTCGATCTCCACATGAAACAAACATTTTTGTGATCCACAAATGGTTGATCCGAATCTGAATGTTTTTTGTGTCAGTTGTCTGAATGTTTGTAAAGTCCTCCGAGACACAGGAATAAAAACAAAAGCGCAATCGTGTTTTAAAAAAAAAAGCGTGGCAGTCTTTGGGGACTGTAGAAGTGAAAACTAAGTAATTAGCGTGCGGCGGCGACGACGCGAGTTTCACGCTTTTTGTTAACCTATAAGGTACACATATATACAAAGTATACCTACATATAGCTCATGGAAAGCGTTAGGTGACGATGACGCGAGTTCAATGATTTTTGTTCACCCAAAAAGTGCTCAACGCGCCAAATTTCACTTCAAAAACTTAGTTGTCACTGACAAGCGAGACTGGTAGGGGCGTAGCGTGTTCAGTGCTTAGCAAGGCACAATTCCTCAAAATCCCTTGTCTTATGTTTACGGTCTATGTATAAATTATAGTAATCCAAAATGAGTGCCACTAAATGTTAATTAAAATTTGTATAGGAAAACAGTAGGACACCTGTTTTCGTATAATCTAACAGATTTACGTCGGACCCTTTTAAAATTCTACAGCCAACCAGAAAGGTCGTGTTTTACAAATTAGTTGCGATTAAAATTCAGGACCTTTATTGACCAAACTTAACAAGTTTGACACAAATTAACACTGGTTTACAAGTGGTATTGTAATAAGTAGTCATACCTTCCTAGCTTCTACAATTACTGATAATCCTCCACTTTTAAGGTAGAATACTTGTGTAAGGAGTGGGTTTACGTTCAAGTCCAGCATTCAAGGCAGAAGTAGGCACACCGTGGTAGGTTTAGTCGGTATAATCCGGGACGTTCCATCTTTCCCCGGGTGAGCCCGACACACCCTCTCGCCGCTCCCCATTCCCCGCTGAGAGGGATGATGAGAAAAAAGAGTGGTATTAGTAAAGGGTAGCATTCGGACTCACCTTTTCATCGCAAGTCCTATGCCTTATATATTATAACTATTGTATTTCCAAGTTAATAAATAAATGTGCACGGAGCTGTATACCATCTTAACATACTAAAATAAGACAGCTATCGGTTCGACCTCCTTAGCTTATAGAATTTAACTACACCAACACACTGTAAATATAAAATAGGTTGCTCTCGCTCCAAGTGCACTTCATCTTACATACTAGAGAGTAAATGAGTGCACTCGACTCTCAACCCGGACATCCGGACATCCGGTGTCCGGGCCGGACGGCATTCGCCGGACATGTAAAGATTACTATACAATTTAAACGTTAAAAGTTAAACAAAGGCTGCGTGGATGGTGCAGCCGTTATAGGTATTGTCTTAGATATTCTGACTAGAAAGTCCATGCGCCTATTGTTGTCGGTACTATTCCCAAACGGGACAAAAATTTATGAGATTTCCAAACAGTTTGCTCCTGGTCTGAGTTTTCTTTGTGTTTGTTTTTCTATGTTTGTTATATAGATCTTTTGCGTTATATAGATTTGGTCTAGCCAGCAACCATTCTTTTAATATTGGAACTGCAACTTCAGCGTTGTGCCATTGGCATTTAAAATCTTCGTTGTCATTGATGATGATTGATGATTTCCATATCCTCTTTAAACTTAATACGTAATGAACTTATCAATCAACTTCTACGTATAGTGCATTAAAATGATTACTGATGTTTCGAAACATTCGAATGCTTTGAGATTTTTTGATATGTAGTTACACATTACTAATAAAATTTACGAGAAGCAAAATATCTGTGACCGTTCTAAACTTAGTATTTCATTCAGCATTCCCAAGTTACTACGTAAGTATATTTAGTTTGGACAAAACTTTGGGTCAAATTCTGACCCTAATTAATGCGTGAGACTTCAAATATTTACTCGCACAAATAGCCGTCTAGACTTCACAATGAAATTATTAAGACTGTGGTAATGGCTGCCACGCCTCGAGGTTTAAACGTCAAAACAATAAGTTGTCAGTTACCATAGATTGACTTGGAAGCTTTCGGTCATCAGTATTTTTCTGCCTTGTTTGTCCCGTGACATAAGTAAGCGTTTACGATTGCTATAGTTCGTGAGAAATTCAAATTCTATACCTAGTTTAGGCAATATGTTATTGGATGTTTTTTTTAATAATTCTAAAAAGAAATGGCAAATGACCCTGTTACTTAGAACCTATAGGCAGCTGGCGAAATAAAAGCATAACGCATATTACCTACGTTGTAAGAGGTATACAGCAGTGAATTTTGCCGTAGTTCCCAAGTAGGTAATCAAACGGCCTTCTCACTAAATGTCATCAAAATTAATTCACTGGTTTAGCTGTAACAAACAGACATTCATATTTCTAACAATAGCATAAATAAAGCGTCTCAACTGAACCGAAAACGCAACAATTAAAGCCGATTCCCTTGATATATTTCCGCTCTCGTAAACATAAGATATCTATTTCTCAGTAACAATTACGCTTGAATAAATCACTTTATTACTCTGTTAATAATTTCTAGCGGTTAGAGGTTCCGTGTCGATGAGACTGAGGCTCAATTATTGGTACGGCGAGGGTAGCCGTAACCGGGGTCGACGTGTGACCTCGACGACCCGCGTGTATATTCACGTCACTACTAATTGAAGAGCTATTTATTAGGCAAGTTTTAGTTATATATAATTATATATTCTAATTTTCTATACTGCAATGGTGATAAAAATATGTTTGGTTGTTACCGTTGTGTATCACTTGCAATGCCAGAGGTATTACTCGTGCCTCAACAATCCTAGGGACAAGAAATTATTAAATTATATATTACGATAATTTAATAATTATAAATTTAATGATTCCTTTTCCTTCATATCAGCCCTGTATATAAATGCTTAACATAATTGAGAACTCTCAAAAATGCAGGTTTTCTCGCGATGTTATCCATCACCGTTAAAGCGACCGATAATTAAGTATTCATTTGCACATAATTTCGAAAAGCCAGAGGTGCGTGCATTTACATTGAACTCGAGACCTGCGTGGAAGTCCAACGATCTCCTACTATCACGGTTATCGCTCCTTTCAAAAGCTAAAGTCTAAAGTATGCAATGTAATAAATATGTTACACACACAAGGGACAGCATAGTGAAAATGCGGTATACCGTGAATAGCGAACAAAGTTATCAAACATCTAGTCGCACTAGCAGAACTATTTCTCTCTGCCGACTTGTGTGGAATACACCCAGCTCTTTGATTTATGGTGAGCGAGATCAGCACAGCTGTGATAAATGGTCCAGCTTTGCGTTAGATTATAAAGTATCTCGGCGTTTCCTTTAAAATGTGCATAAGTCAGCGTCGAATTTTTTACTTTTGAGTACCTATTCTGAAGGAATTTTTTGCTTCGCTTCTAAAGAACTCGCAGTGACGGGGATGCAGAGTAAAGTATAAAAAACAGTGTAATAAGAACTCCTAGTTGTATCGACAAGCGTAATATCAAGAACTGAATCTTTGGAATTAAGGGTAGCAAGGGTTTCTTAAACAGCTATACATACATATATATTTTAAGTTTGTTGTTCTTATATTAACTGCAAGAACAGCGCAGTCATTTGAGTCCTTAACTTTATTTATTTATCGAGATAGTTGATCCTAACTAAGGATGAACAATTTGTATGATATTCAGATTGTTGTTTCGGGTCTGGGTTATTGCGTTTAGTTATCTTATCTTGATCCGGGGGCCAGTCATTGTAGACCGGCGACACTTCGACCCAGTGGGATCTTTTGTGTCGGCCCCGAGGTTTATCCTTGAGCTATCTCCCTATGAATGTACTGCATCAGTCGCAGCGTACACCTCAGAGGGAGAAGCCTGAAGTCTTCAGGGTTCGGATATGCCAATCCCATCAGACCCATCCTTAGTCCGGCCAACGCGTCACATTCACACAGTAGGTGTGATATGGACTCGTCCTGTTCACCACAGGCTCTGTAGATCGAATTGTTTGACAATCTCAATCTGCACAGGAAGTCGTTGGTGCCAAAATGACCAGTAAACGCTCCTGTGAGAAGGCGTATTTGGCCCTTGTTGTACCCGCAGAACTTCCGGGTAAAGCCCGTGGCTCTGTTTGCAATGAATTTCTTGGAGTGTTCCAGACCCCTAAGGGCCATCCACTCCAGCCTGTGTTTATCATTGCCATGTGCATTCAAAGCTGCCTTGACGGTACTCTCAGAGAGACCTACAAATGGCTCGGGGCCCACAAATTGTTGCTCCGAGCCCTTTTTGGCTAATACACTTGCGTTTAGTTAGTATGAATAGTTATTTATTGTTGTTGAGGACAATACCTCAAATAAGCTAGGTAACTTAGCAGTAAGCACTAAACATTTTTAGAGGGTCTGTCAACTGTTTAAGATTATTGTATTATTTAATCCTGTTTTTGACGTTGATATTTTAGGAGAATTGTGATTACGGCACTGAGTGTTCAATGAAACAAGTCAATCTGTTTAAACATCCTTATATTCACACGTTACAATGTTCTTAGTTTAACCGTCTTAGGGCGACTGCCTTATTATTCTACAATACAGGGTTATATATTGACGATACACTTAGCTTACGCTCTTACAGTGACAAACTTAGCATACGCGCCGTTACATAATCATTGTCTATATTATTTCTGCTTTATCCCACTGTGTCTCTAGCACATTTTACTGTTACCACAAATAATTAAAAACAGAACTACATAAGTTGTGGCACTTAGTATGCCTGCTTTTTCATCTTGCTCTTCCTTTGTACCATTGCTGCATATTGTGGCATTATTTGGTACAAACATGTGTATATTTGTAGATATTATACACAACACGCAATGCGGCTAGCCGCGCTATCTCCGTATAGCTAAGCAGATTATAATAAGTGTATCATATAATTTTGTCGTGGTCGCTTTGTTTCTACAGAAAATACTATTATCTAGCTATGTCTTGAATCTAAAGAGGCTATTTGTAATAAATGCTATGGTATATACTGTTACAAGATATGCCAAAAGGATAGGAGCCAAACCAAACAATAATAGCTGTATATTTGTTCTTTCTTCTTGTTTAAATAAAAATACGCATGTCCCCAGAACGTTTAGTAGATTGTATTTATCTTTTAATTGTATTGTATCACACTATATATCGCCACCCAAGTTTAGGTCCCATTAAATAGATGGCGAGCTTTTTGACACCTATCAGGTCGTACTGCTGCTGAAGATTTATTGACAGAGAAACCAGTTTGCTAGCAGAATTCAAGACCTACCAATCGGCAGCTCAGCTTCCTTCTGGACCATTTCGCTTATATAAATATGTTTTAAATATATTTGACGATATATCTTAATAAACTAACGTAGTTCTCTTAGCACTTTTGAAGCAAAAATGCACTCATATTTTGCTGAGCTCTCTCTCTCTCTACCGAAAATATCAAGTGAATAATATAAGAGCCGGCCTCCAGTGACTTTTGTCTCTATATCAAAGTTATAAATCATACATGTAGGTCACAAAGTAACACTTATAAACGTCAAAGTCTAGTATTAGTAAGTTTACTAAAGTTACTGAAGATTTAATGTTAGTTGCTAGGTTAGGCAAGGGGTTGAGTTTACGACCTGCAATTCATTAAACATTACCATTTTGTATGGAAAATACAGTCTAGTAAACACAGAAATAACGCTCTTTGGGTGACGCGACAAAAACAAGCACTGGGCGGTCACATAGGACTAACTAAAAAACTGTCGTGTAAAGCTGTGTGACAAATAGTTCTGTTTGTAATTTGCCCTCAGTCTAAGTTTAAAGTTTTAGAGTGTGTCTTCATCAGAAGATACTACATAGCAAAGCACTTAATCTTGCAGACTTTATACTTATCGGAGACCAGCTGCCACGACAGACGGTGTCCTATCTTAGACAAACTGTCAAACACGCGAAGTTAAAATAGATTTCTGAAATTATACAAATTCTGCGCAATTTTCTTAATTTTTCTTTCCGTAAGAACCTTCTACAAAGAATTAGAGAATATAAAATGAAATCGGTAAAGTCGTTCTCGAGTTATGGCGTGACCAAGGGAAACAGGGATTCATTTTTATATACATATACATAGATTATTACTGCACAGCAGAATCTGTGATATTTTATTAATGTATAAAATACCAGCTAATTAAAAACTGTGGTAAAGCTGTCTCATATTTATTGTTAATACTAGTTACGTTCCGCTAGATAGCGCTCACTCTAGTTAACACTAATTAACTCCCGATATGTTCAACAAAAATAATATTAAACTGTTATTACAAATAAAAAGTTATAAAACACTTTTAATTAACAACTTTGATAAAGGAAAACTTTGTATAGTAGGTAATTTTTGTTCGATTTTGTGTTCGTATCGAGTTGTTTCCTGTAGTTTTATTGAACTTGATGTAAAAATGGAAAAGGAATTATCGAGCATCTATTTATACCTGGAAAGTTAAGGGACTTCTGAACGAGCTATATTTTACTTCAATATACAGAGTGTCCGGTAATTAATAGATAACCTTAAAATATTCTATAGTATGAAAAAAAACTATCCTAACTACTACCTAGGATATGATCTTTTTTAATTACCATATTTAACTTTCTTGTACACTGCGACCATAAATGAATGAATTCCATCGGTCTTTTGTTGTTTTATTATTAAACAATATTTATGCTAATAGATAGACAGTCAAAAGTATGACTAGCTATAGGACGTTTTTTTCTGTGCGGCCTTCATTTCTGCTATAAGACAATTCAAGGTTTTCCATTAATTACCGGACATCTCGTATAGCTGCAATATTTTTTTGCCTATAGTCTGTCCAGCTCCAAAACATGTTGACGGCACAGATGGCGCAGTGGTCGCCTCGCCACTGTCACGGCGCCGAGTGTCGTGGGTTCGAATCCCACACGGTACTAAACTTTGTGTGATCCATATATGGTTGTTCCAAGACTGGGTGTTCTTTGTGTCCATAGTTTGAATTTTTGTAAAGTCCCCCGCGATACAGTACCTAATTATTCCTTGTGTGGTAGTTGTCTTTTAAAAGAAAATATATTGCAATATTAGGGTAGGTTTATAATAGAAAGCGATTTTCTACATTGCGTTGGCCCTGCCAAACAATCTGGCTATAAAGGTGAGCAATACCCAAATAATTCCGGGCAATGTTGTCGACCACTATATTGCAGGCATAGGTACTTTGCAGTAAAAATAATCTTTCTTTAGGCAGACAGTAGTCCGTAAGAGTCATCGTCATCATAGAGTGTTATCACTATATATATATATATATTATTATTCTTCTCCCTAGCCTTTATTATTCCCAAGTCACTTGGGGTCGGTTTTTCTAGTCCAACCGGATTTGACTGGTTATCAGTTTTTACACGAAGCGGCTGCCACCTGGCCTCCGCAACCCAAAGGCTAAGGATACCCTAAGGCTAGACCAGTGTCAGGATATTTGAGGGCACTGAATAACGACTGCCATAGATGTTCATGGCAGCCGAGACCGACGGCTTAACCTGCTCTCCGAGGCGATATCTAATTGTCAATCAATACGCACATAATTTCGTATAACTTCCGAAAGTTAGAGGTGCGCGACGTGGGTTCGAACCCGAGACCCTCTGCATTGCAGTCTGTTGGTATCCCCACTGAGATCTAGTAGAGTCTATATATATATATTCAAAAAACTCAAAAACTACTAATCGAATTGTCATGCGGTTTTCACCAATAGACAGAGTGATTCATTAGGAAGGTTTAGGTGTATAATTTGTTAAGGTTTTGTACTACCCATGCGAAGTCGGGGCGCTTGTTAAATAAAATAAATATGAAGCATAGCAAGACGACATCTGTTATTTTAATGATTCCCAGTATGCATGCAATGTTTATTTATGTATGTATGTACGTATGTATGGATCAACACAAGAAACACATACTCTTTCCTATTACCACATTTTATCTGATGCTAGGTAGAAACTAATCAGCTTAGACACAGAGACTGCACTAAAGCGCGCACATTACTTTCGGAATATACCGTTGAGTGCAGCAAGTTTTGCTTGAATCTATATTTTATAAAATCTAATTTATTTTGCTTTTAAGAATCGGTTTTGATATGTACAACATGTTTGGATGCTTGTTTCTTAACCCTTTCGCGGACGGTACTTGATCATGTGGTATATGTAGAATGACACATCAATTCTTCATACAAAATGGTTAGACGTTTATTGACGTCGAGTCGTATTTTTTCGATACATTTGGTCAATAGCGGCACTATCGTTATGTAACGTCAACGTTTATAGTCGCTCAGTCATAGCCTGTACAGCAGGTCATTCTCATTGGTCTACAACGTTCATTGACGTCGAACGTCTGCAAACGTCGTGCCGTGTTTTTAGGATACTGTAACATATAATATTCACACAACGTCTACAAACGTCCAACGTACGGAAACGTTCTGTCATTTTTATTAGTTTTATATGATATTTAGAAGTACGACGTTAAGAAACGTCAGACACATATTTACGTCGTGCCACATTCAGTGTCATATGTCTATGGTTATATGACACAACGTTCATAAACGTCCACCGTATGAAAACGTTCTGTCATATTCAATAATGTTTATTTATATATCTGTGTTACAACGTTAATGTACGTGGAACGTTAGCATACGTTGTTTTCCATAACGTAGTACATTTTGTTACTAATTAAACACAACGTGAGAATACGATAAGGTATACTTACATTGTATTCCTATAGCATTTTGTTTTTTCTAAATGATTTAACTAACCTATCAATACGTTAGGTTAAATTAAGTACCTACCTAATTAAATATTTTACTAGACAGTAAAACACAAGGAGATAGTTGAAAGTGTGCATTATTTATTTATTTTAGAAATAATATAACAATATCTAATCAGTCTTAGGTATTATTGAGATCGAATAAAGTTTGTAATTATTATTAGTTTGCAAATAAAAACTTTACTTTACTTTACATTATAATCAAATGTTTAACTATAATCACAGTTTTCAGAGGTTATAACATTTCCGTAGTAAAACTTAACAGCGCGATCTATGATAAGTTTTTCACTACAGGACTAATAACATCCTAACACAATAAAATAAAACAAAATACTTGCAACTTCTGAGTTACAAATAAAAAAACATAAAAGAGTAGGTATACCTACTACTTAAAATCTTCAATATGGCATTTAAAAATGTAGGTTAACAGACTTGCTTGAAATTGAAATCTACATGGATTTTAAAGTTCAAAATCTTTTTCACTGTGACATCAATATTGTAATCCCGACGTACAACATACAACTTTTTAAATGCCAGAATGAACAAAAAAACTAAATTTGTATACTTCTACAAAAAAAAACAATAACAAAAAAACGTAATGAATAATTATAAGTATAAGTTTCAATTCAACATAATGAGTAAGTGTTTTCGATAACATTAATAGAATAACCTGAAAAACATATAAAACTAATCCAGTATTCTGCCAGTCAATTAATTAGTTGTTAAATTGGCTATGCCACTCATCAAAACACAGGGCGCAGAGCGCTGGTTTATCGTCACATCCCTTGCATCGTAATCCAGTTTCCCTTCTTTGATTATTCTTTTTGCACATTTTACATTTTAGATAGTTAAACTTTTTCTTTGATCCAAGTGGTACAGGAATTTTTTCAGGCCAGTGACCCCCATTTGAAGAATCAGCTGGTGCAACCACTGGGTTTTGCTCGTTGGATCCCTTTCGATTGCTGTATTTAGAGTGCCTTATCAGGTGCTTGAGATCAACAACGGGTTCAATTTTAATTAGATTTCTGATCAGCTCTTCTCGGAAAGTAATAAATTCGTAAGATTTGTCGTTATTCTTGCAGTATTTTTTAAATAGAAAAAAGCTGTTCCAAACGGCGATATCTAGAAGGTGGAAAACACCTTTTTGTACCATCTTATGGTCTTTCGAGGTGATGAATAATATGAGATCATTTGGTCAACACGATCAACTCCAGACATGAATTTGTTGTATTGAACCACTTCTCGTGGTTTAGTTTTAGGCTGTCCACGTCTGTTAGTTATTTCAACCAACTCAGGATGATATTCAGTCGTGATCATGTTCACGGGTCGTTTGTCCACCCATTTCGAAACATAAATCCGATTTCTTTTTGCCCAAACATGATTTCCTTTTTTAAGATTCTTGGACAGTAAACGTTTTGGGTTGCCTTTTCTATTCACTCGTAATGTTCCCGTTGAATATGTCTTGAGATCTAGAAGTTTTTGGGATAATTCTATGGAATTATAGTAGTTATCCATGTAAAGGGAATGACCTTTTAAAATGTATGGTCTCATAAGTCTCAAGACGGTCTTTAATACTTTCTTCCCCTTTTCTGTGGTGTCAGTTACTTTACCAGAATACATTAACATATTTAGGACATAAGCACTCGATGTTGTCAGCTCATAAAACTTTATGCCATATCTAGCTCGCTTTGATTTTATGTACTGTTTACATGTCAAACGACCTTTGAATAACAGTAAAGATTCATCTAAACTCAGTTCTTTTTCTGGTTTATAACATAATCGGAAGTTTCTTGTTACAAAATCCATAAAAGCACTTACTTTTTCTAGTCCTTTCGCGTCTGGAGAAGCAACGTTTAAACATCTTAGTATCTGTTCATATCGACGTCCAGATAGTACCGACACAAAAATCGGATGGTAATATAATGGATCTGACATTGTAAACAGTTTACGTTTTTGTGGAGTAGCAACATGACCGCTTAGTAAACACAATCCCAAAAATTTTAGTAACTCCTCTCGGTCAACTTCTTTGTATATGTAAGAGCGACTGTTTCTAGTCTTAGGCCTATTTCTTTTACATAAATCGAGCCCGTAGGCGTTGGTGCATTCTATTATGTAATCAACAATTTCAGGCGGGAATACTCGATTAAAAATATCAACTACTGTTGTAGTTTCATCAACAGGAAACCGGATACCTACAGAATTATCATCAAATTTAAAATCAGGTATGGGAGAGATAGTAGCGCTCCATTCTTCATCGATAGTAGAAGCGCCTCTTACACTAGAAGGTAACTCAGGTTCTTCTCTTGGGCTATCTTGAGGTAAACGGTTCGTATTCGGTAACGCAAGATCATTTTGTCCATGACGAGTATCAGTTTCATACCTTTGGTCAATTTGCGATGATTGCCGAAATAAAGCTGGCTCAGAATGATATCTTGACGAATGGCCCACAGAAGGCGTCTCGGGTACCTCTACATGATCAACTTGAAGCGAACGGTAAACAGGAGTTATTGCAGAACCATCTCCTGATAAATGGGACACAGTGGGTGTTTCAGGTACCTCTAAATGGCTAACCTGAAGCGAATTGCACGGAGAAGGGGTCTCGGGAACAAGTACTTGGCCTGCATAAGGTAAATGCTGAATAGGAGCAGAATCATCTTTTGAAGAACAACTTTTTGAAGGAGACTTAAGCCTTGGTTTTTGCTGAACTTCCGGCAAAACATCATCGAAAGATGATGTTTCATATGTTTGGATATCTAGACGTGAACAGCATGCAGATGTTGACTTAGGTTGATCTTGAGTTAAACGATTATTGGGCGGTGACTTAGGCTCACTTGCATGGCTTACATGGCTACTAGGTGAATGAGGCGTAGATGGTAAATCTGGAGTGCTTTTAGATAAACGGTGCATAGAATGTGATACAGATTCGTCCTTGTCGTCGTTTTGAAGTAAATTTGTTACAGCATCATTAGATTGCCTTTTCAGTCGTTTAGCTAACGGAAATATTTCCAAGTCTGATGAATTCGCAATTTCATAATCAGATTCATCATGTTGTTCGTTAGTACCTACATTATTCTCAGTCTCAGATAGATTGGATAGAGACCCTTGGCAACTAGAATGCGAGTCTTTATCATTGCTGTCGTCAAGATCTTCTGAAGCCTCTGAATCCGATTCTGAGCTCTGACTATCAGTATCACTTGAAACAGATCGGAAACTGGAACCATTATTAGTATTTTTAGATAGTAACTGCTTTATTACCTTACCACGACGAGCATGGGGTTGACTTTTCCGGGTATTTTTACTTATCAGGGTACCACCAACTCGTGATCTTTTTGTTGGTAATACCAAAGACTCACTAAGATTGCTGTCACTATAGGAATCTTCTTCACTTGGTTCATAATTATTGTCCGAACCGTACTCCCCGTCGTCTTCAAACGGGTCCCGAGCTATTTCATCTGATGACCGATGTTCAAATATTTTCATAGATTTTTTTATGCGTTTATCCATCTAAACAAGCAAGAAACACATTGATTAGCTCTCTAGATAATGTACATTATCTTTTTGCAAGATAAACATCTAGTAACAACGTAATTTAGGTAGGTACCTGCGTAAAAAATGAAAGGAGCTAGTAGGTACTTACATTCTGTTATTATTCATTTAAAAGTCCGTTTAAAACATGAATTATAGCAAAATATAGCTCTCTAAGGATAGTTTATCTGTTTTTACATAACGTTTAATAAATAAACAGTCATAATACTTACATTTTATGCAAAATCACTCTCAAAAACAACAGTAAAAACAGCCGGTTCTCGGCGGCGCGCGCGCGCGTACCCCTAGGTTGACACTATGCGACTGAGGCAACGAGAATGTAGGGACGCGGGGGCGTATAATGACGTCGTGCGTATTCTACGTACCACCCGCGCACGAGCAGGACGTCTTCTTTTTGAAGCACCAAAAATCATAATGTAATGTGACAGAACAATTTTGAAATTTTCATGCGTTGTGGCGGAAAGTCTTAGCTTGTACAATTTTGTATGGCGAGTCAACGTGAGAATACGGTCTGCTTAAAACAAGTAAATTAAAATAGACGTGGTAGTACGTTCTGTCACCACTCGCAGCTGTCTTGGAACGTATATACACGCCACCGCCCATGAAAGGGTTAAATACAAAAGAAAAAATAGAATTTTGCGACTATCATTGTATATATAAGTATATAGAATTATAGCTGCATAATTGGTAACATATTATATGTTCCCAATGCTCATAATTGCGCAATATTGCTCAGATTTTATACTTGGATGCAGATGCGCGCTTGATAGTTTATGTACTAACCTTTGCACTTTTTGTTTTTGGATAAAAGGTAAGGCCTTTTCTGCAACCCTGACAAATTGTATACGAAATTAGTTACGATTTATTTGATTTCTAAGCATTGCCTTATATATGCACTTCGATATCGAAAATCTTTTTGTTCGTAAAGTTTTACTTTTCTCTAATGGTACTCTCATATATTCTGTTAAGTTTCCAGACGTTTCTTACGCTCTGTGGTCCAGACTTGCACCGTTTAAACAGAAGTTCGACCAAGTTTAGAGGCGAAAAACGTTATTGCTTTTCGCCTTATTCTTAGTTATCTTAAACTTTGTTTGTTTTGTATGTTAGCTGCGTTTATAGCCGACCGAGTTGAAAGAGTCACATATCTTATCAAAAGTTATGAGATTTGGAAGCCATTAGAGTTAATATAGTTTTGCGTTTATTTTATATTTTAATTTAATATTCATGTCCTACTCATAATTTATAAAAGTACTGTCTACTGTCATAATAGTTAGTAAGATTGCAACGTCGCGTCGATCAATCTCGCGGTTGCGGATCATTCAAAATGCGCAACCATCATGCGTTTTCTTGAAATCGGGCTGATGATTTAATGCACTTGTGATAATCTTTTAAGAGACACAACGACTGTAAGATGTCGTACCTATAATTTGTCGTTGTTTTAAAGTCCCATATAACAGACGAATTCAAAGCTTTTTGATTAACAAATTAGTTAATATAAGATAGGCAGTTGGTAAGCGATAACTGTAGCTTATAAAGGAACGTTTGAATACTAGAATATCGCAGAGATGTTGTCTTTCAAGTCTCTTTTATTAAAAAAATTTATATAACCTAACCTGACCTAGTATCCGAAGAAATAACAACAGCCGGGTATTATATATACCCGGGTATTTCTGAGTAACAAAATATTAATTAGTCGCTGGGGTCCCGGGAGAACTAAAGTAATTACACTGTTCCTTTAATTCTAATGATCGGATCGGATCTAAACGGATTAAAAATTAATCTCAGATATTTTGTGGTTAAGACTATGGTCACAGATCACACAGATAAAGTTGACCAGCGTAATAACTTGCTACAAAGCACTGCACATTCAACAAAATTGTACAAAGACTTGGTCGGGCGGAGTATTGTAGGTTTAAACCCCAACCCATATGGGACGAAATTTTGTGTCTAACTAATATTATAAATGCGAATGTGGGTTTATTTTTTACACTTTAACGAATTAACTACTCGACCGATCGTCATGAAATTTCGCATATACGTTGTCAGGGGTATAGAAAAGGACAAAGGGTACCTTTCATCCAGAAAAAGTACCAATGTTACTAATCTAACCTAACATAACATACATTTATGCGAGCGAAACCGCGGGTACAATCTAATTTACAAATAATTGTACCACGTTTGGGTGTTCTTTATGTCTGTAGTTTCAATGTTTGTAAAGCACTTTTTTCATAGTGGTTCCGTTTCTTTCTATGTTTATTAACAGTAAGCATACAATCATTAATATGCATATGCTTACACTGGCGTCGCCATAATATTATTCAATGTTATCTTAAGAACAGTAAATGTAAGTCACAGTTTTTTCTGAATAAGAAAATGGAGTAATACCACGCAATGTTTACCTTTGGCTTATGGCGTCACAACTGGACATAACATTGGCGTCATACAATTTGATAACTTAGCTATGAAAATGTCGGGTTTGAAAAAGGTTATGTGATTTAAAAGACATAAAAAGAAGCTGAAATGCAATACTTTTCTACTTTGGAAGTATTATGACTACATTTACACTAACCGCGTATATGTCTCGTGCCATAAGTGCCCGCTTATATTTGCCGGTCGTCAGGTTTTAAGTTCTATTGCGTGGCCGCGTAAAGTTAGTAAATAATTTTGAATAATAGCACAAAGTTTAGAATGTACCTTGGAGAGGGAAATAGGTTTGCCCATGTTACTTGGGACATTAGACATAACTGGCAAAATGTGTACCTTTGCTTACCTCAAGGTATGTACAGCGTGTGACAGAAAGATGTGGTCTTATTTTAAGGTCGTAATGTATGTATATCTAATAAATAATCTATGTGTCCTATACCCAGCTCAAAACTGTTAATTTTATGACAATTTCCAATATTTTGTTTATTTATTATTTAAATGGAAACAAATGAATTACATCACTATCAAAATTGCGCCTGGTCGTTCTCGGGCATGCAGATTACAGAACTCATCTGTTAGTGTTACTTAAGTATCGACACGATTGTATGATGTAGATAAGTCGATTAAAAAGAAAATGCTTCGTCTTAGTAAAAATTAATGCACACGGACTTATTTTCCGCGGTTGCCCATTGTTCTGGGGCTATATTATACGAAACTTAAATATGACTTTCCGTTACACGCTGTATAGGCGTGAGTATATATATAAAGCTGACAGACTTACTTATCTGTTCTATTGTAAATTATGCGATAATTAATATCATAAATTTTTCTTGTTACAGGTACCGACATTCGATCCTCATACATATTTCCGCTGGGTGCATTTATCCGGCCTTCCATGCTAATTACATTGGAATCAAAGGAGATAGCCGCCAGCTTTACTTCACAAAGAGAGATATTATTTCTCTCCCAAAGGGTAGGGGTTTATTATATGGAGGTAAATGTTAAAAGGTTATATTTGAGATTGGAAAAGTACTTTTGCGCTATGAAAGCTCAATACTCTAATGACATTTTGACTGCACAGATGACGTAGTTGGTATAAATGGTCGCTTCGCCATTGCCATTACGGTGTTGTGTTTTCGATCCGCATACAGGACAAAAATAGTGTAATCAATAAATAAATGTTTCGAGTCTGAATGTATTTTAGTCCGTTGTTTGAAAGCTTGAAAAGAGCATCGCGGCAAAAAAAATGGAATGTTAGTCGGCTCTGGAATTTTAGGTTAATATTTATATTGCAAAACTGACGGATCTTCGTGAACTAAACTATTCAAAAATCGGTCTAGAAAAGCTATATCCATATTAGGTAAAGAACTCTAGTATATGATATAACATTTATATTTACATACCTATATGTATGTAGGTATGCATGCTGAAATAACAACAGCTTCGGTACGGTTGTAATCGGACTCCTAGGTAAAGGGTTCCTTGTTGCAAAAATATTGTCGTTTCTACCGTGAGCGGGTCACGAGCACATCACATGTGCTTATGTACATATTTATGTGTGTGTGTACATATGTATGGGTGTGTAAAGCCGGTCAATCCCTCTGTGTACACTGCAGATTTTAATTATTTGTTTCGAATTCATTTCGGAATGCTTTCAGTGTATATTTTATGTTATTTCGGTAAAATATGGAGGCGTGTAGAGATTTATATGGATTGGTATCTTTGCAATTGGTTTTGTAACCGTTTTACGTAACAAATGTTGGTAGTAATGAACGGATTGGCTTGTTGCATAAGTTTGCGTTTGTCTTTGCGGCCGATTGTAAGGGCCAGGATTCGATTTGGGTGTTATTAGGATTTTTTTATTAGGCAATTTGCAGTAGCAGCATGCCCCTTGTTCCTGTGTTCTTGACGTTGGCGTTGTGTGGATGTAATATACATATATCCCCGGGAATCACTAGATTTTCGCTTGTGTATACTATAAAACATATACTTGTCCAGATATTTAATATTAAATTATCATTTTTTTTGCCTCCGGATAATCATGACATATACCGAAATAACCAAGAAATAATAATAGACCTTACGAAAATGACTGCACTGTCCATTCGCCAGTACCACACGAGTATTATACATAGATTCGATACGTTTTCAGAGAATTCCATACATTAAAATTATCTTGATTGAAAGTCTGGGTTTTCTTCGTGTCCATCATTTTAAATATGAGTATAGTACTTCGCTATATAAGAATTGTCTATAGTAAAGGTAAAAAAAATAACACTAAGTCGGGTTTAATTTTTATATTATACAATAACAGTTGCATTATGCAGGGTAATAGAAAACCTTATCAAAAGCTATTAATTATTCTTGTTGGCCCAGCGGGCAAACTAGGGAAATTTGTAAAAACCCTTGTACATAACTTGGGTGTAATGTTCAGAGCTTGGCCTGTAACGGTTTCTGTAGCAACACACAGCATTTTAGCGACAGTACGATTATACAATAAAGAAATAGAATCGCGTAATTTCGAAGTTTACGAAAGTATATTAATAACTTTGTTCTTATTTGATATTCAAGCTACCTTTTTAAAACTTTCAACCGAATAGCCAAATATATTCAAAATTTAAAAAATAAATATCTTTCGTGTAGGTTACAAAGTGTCGCTTATGAAAGTCAAAGTCACTTATTACTCTGAATTTGCATTTACCTGTTGCCAAGTTCAGCAAAGCTAGGGACTAGAATCTATCAGAAGAATTGGCAAGAAACTCACGACCCCTGTTTTTTATCGCCAAGTTAACAATATTGTTTAATTTATAAATCAGTTCTAGTTCTGTTATTATAATGGAATAGAAAAACATTTATCTTCTTCATGTTTTGATGACAGATCGGGCTATTATGAGGTGCCTTGGTATTTGTATTTGATATTCATCATTCTTATGTTTAGGGAAAAGCTATTTACAGTATCACAATCACTGATCCGTAAAAGTCAAAGAGATTTCAGAGTAATACTTTTAAAGTCTTTGGTAAAAGTAGTTTCATTTCAATGTCACTGAATTGTTTCTTAAGTCAGCGCCAGCTTAAACGAATTCAGCACGTCTTGAAATACACATCGTTGACCCAAAAACCTTGCTCACGGCCACGGCGCATTTACAAACCCTTATGTTTCCACTCCAAGGTGGACTTTTTAACGAGCTGATGAAATATTAAAGCCCGCTCAGCTCAGGAATAGCGTACAAGGTATCAAGTAGAATATTCTCCTTACACGAATGGCGGAGTGGCCCGCACAAACTTTGTGGCGACTCCACAGAACGAGAAATTATATTTGACAGTGGAATTATTAATGTTGTACGACGTTTGTGAAATGACGTCTGTTACATTCCACAATTTCTTGTATTTTTTGTTTTATTATTTACCCTTGTTACCTGTCTTTGGACAAGTCTAGAGTACTGTTTACATTTTAGATGTGACTTCTTAATTTAAGCTTTTTACGAGAACATCTCACAGATGTCTAGGAGTCTCAATCATGTTTTTAAATGAGGGTTCTTTTGAATGGTATTATTAATTATTCTGTACCAATCTTTTAAAGTATGTATCTTTATTTACTGGGAGATTCATCTTTACGACGTTGTGAGCTTTGAGGGAGTGTTTCACAATTATTCTTCAAGTCGTTTATGTTTATTCCTAAATATGGTTGTTTCTGGTGGGTTAGTTCTTCATTTTTCAAGATTGTACTGATGTTGTTGTACATTTATGTTCGTTGTTGCCCTTGATCCCTCATAAAAGTGCTCAGTACGAGCTACCGAATTCCTAAAGCGATCGAGGCGAACACAACGGTCTTTCGACTGCGGCAACCGATACATTTATAGAAGAGTTTTCTGTGATTGTCGCCTTTGCAATTAGAATTTGTATTGATGATTGCAGTATTTTCATTCTAGGTATATCAGTAATAATCCAGTGACAATAAGCTTAATAAAATATCTAGTATAAATAGTCGGCCTGATGCTATTCGGTATGCACAATCTCGTTACCAGAGTTCATGAAAGGCTGGTAAAGTTGATATTTATTCTATTTCTCGGCGAAATTATTAAACCCATTATAATTTCAAGCTTGTGCTTGGCGTCTGCACGTCACGTGTCACTATCAACATAGACGTAAAATAAAAAATAAACTCGTTACTAGCTACAAAACTGTCGATCTCCATTCCATTGCAAATCGGCTTCCAAATTGCTTTCGAAATTGCTAAGTTTTCAAAGTTTACAATTTGAAATCTCAAGAAATATATTTCGAACAAGAAATTGAACCATTTATCGCCTTCAATCCGCGAATACGGTAATCTTGAACCGTTCCTGCAACGACATTTAGAATAAACTTAGTTCGAATATTCTGGAAAGTTTCGCGAGAAATTACCGCCAGGGCGGGTGGCTGGCGTCGGCATCAATTGCGCGTTTGCCAGTGCAGGTTTCCTGTCAGGTAATGCGCTATTTGTCCCGTTGCCAACCCGGCTGGCATCACATTAGTAATAAATCTTCCAGACGAATTGCTTGTCTGAAAACATTTTCACAAAGTGATATTTTAATGGAATGAATATGTTTCAATTATTAGATAACTGTTTGGATAGGGCAAGGTCTCCAGGGAACTGGGAGTTATGTAAAATTGTGTCTATTAGCTTTGTAATGAATTAGATCTTGGAACGAGAAGTAGGGTCATAATAATAGCGGTTTAAAAGCTTTGGACCTCTGTCTAGAAGTTAGATCGTTAATGAAATGGAGTTGAAAGAGTTAGTTATAAATATAAACTGAGAATTTGAAGTGACTTTATGTAACGAGTATATATATGTACCTTGCGTACATATTTATATTGGTTAAATAAAGTCATTTAAATTTTCAGTTAAGTACATAACATTTGTTGGTTTTAAGAGATTTAAGAAGTTGCGTATAATGCGGTATTTTGTATTGAGATGTCCAGTTAATGGTTTTTGTTATTTATAACTTTGATATATAAAATTATTTGTCATATATGTGTAGTAAGGTAAATACAACATATAAAGAGATTTATTTGATCAACAAATTTAAGCTATTTTTTATAACATATGTAGGAAATATACGCAGGAGTGTTTTGGGCTCAAATTTATCAGCTATGTTTATACTCCATGCAACAGAGAGCGAGCTTTAGAGAGATTAGTACCGCTTATTGGAGAAATTACCACACACTGTGCTGGTACTAAGAATTCGGTAGGTACTTATACAACTTTTTAAAATTGCACGATTTGGGTATCGATCACTGCTTTTTATCGTCGCTTGTTATATATAACAAGCCAAAATTATACGACGGGACCCTGACTGTACACAACAAATATACTTCTCAGATTTTCACGTAAAATAGTCATACACAAGCACTAGATTTTCGTTTTCATAAATTGCATACTGTTTCAATAAATACCTCGTTATTATTCAGTCCTCGCGTCAAACATTAATCTGGCAACTTGCACAGATTTAATAAAAGCCTGGCAACTGTTGCTAGTGTCAGTTGTGCCACGACGAGCCAAATGCCAAATAGGATAGAATGTATAGGATATAATAGAATGGACTGCGATAAACTGATTAAAGTGCTTCCTGAAGTATCAGCGCCCAGTCAATGTTGATCGTGAGGCGTCTTTGTTTTCCGGGTTCAAAATGTTTAGTCATGAAATAGTCTGTAGATGTACAACTAAATTTGATATAGCGCAAGTTGTAAGGTGCTGACACAACAAATGTTCCCGACCTGGTGGCCTGGTGATCTGAGTATTTCTTAACATAAACACTCTTAATAATTGTCTCACACAATTAAAAAATTAAAATGAAATGTTTGTTCAGCTCGTTCTGTCGCTTAACAAATATACAAGACGGATAACATTCTTTGCGACAAAGAATTTTCTATTTAATAGTTTGTAAAACAATTACTCGCTAACAAGTTAACATTATATAATGAAGAGCAATTTCCTGACGTTAGGGAACAAAAATAAAACCATTTGATTTGTATTTAATTCCAGAGTTAATGGTGTCCGAGGAACGGTAGGGCTGCCACTGTGAGATCTGACTTATTCCTAGCTTTGTAATTTAGAGAATTGTTAGACTTTCTATGTGACGTCTTCTTGGTTGAGCGAGATTTGTGATCCGTGGGATTCTGGGTTATGTAAAGCCTTTTTAGGCTTTTCTGTTAGAACATTCTTAGTAGTAGCACGGAGTTTACAAAATGTGCCCAGTAGATGCCAGTAGGCTTAATTATTATAAGAGACCTAAGGATTTGAACAGATATAATAATAATAATAAGTTTATTTATTTCTCTCTTCACAAAGAATATTAGTACAATAAATTGGTTATAGCAGTGTATGTAAAGCTATTTTCTTTGTGTATGTATGATATTATTATAAACATGTTTCTAGATTATAAACATATTATTAAAATATCTTAAAACATTTTAATACGGTTTCCTTTTCGATTTCCTCATTTATAGTAC
The DNA here is from genome assembly GCA_963675205.1 of Catocala nupta. NCBI lineage: Eukaryota > Metazoa > Arthropoda > Insecta > Lepidoptera > Erebidae > Catocala > Catocala nupta. The sequence goes on from OY776093.1 coordinate 29,504,001, forward strand.
AGTCCTAAATGTTATGTATGTAGCGAAATGTTAGTGTAACAAACTTGTAACCCTTTAAATATACACAGACGTTAGTCCTTTTATGTATAGCTAGCTTTTGCTTGCTTCTTTGCTCGCGTAGAAGTTGGTGAGGTTAGGTTGAGTGAAATAAAAAATAGGGTGAGTGACAGAGTACTTTAAAAAAAAAAAATTTACTGTGTAGGAGATAATAATAGCATTCTAAATTTTAAAATCGGTTGTGTAGTTTTTGAGTTAAACCCTTACAAACAAACAAAGGAACAAACGTACATACAAACAAAAAATCAAGTCTTTCCTTTTTATAATATTACTGTAGGTACATTATAGAACGGTAATATAACATGATTATATATTGTGACTCCTATATTTCCGAATGGGTAGGCAGCGGTGTATTACACACACATTTCGTTACTAAGTTTCCAATAACACGAGGCGAAGCAATTTGCCATCTACTGATCACAAACTCCTTACTGCTTCTGACAATTTCTTGTCAGCGCAGCCTGATCCTTACAACACTTTGACCGACTTTTAAAATGAACACTGCTGCACAACAAGAGATATGTACTTGATCCTGCTCTGTAGATATATATTTCTGAAGTGATAAAACGTTGCCCTGGCAACCCTATTCGTCCGTAGCGCTCCCTCGTTCCTCAGTTAATGAAAACCTTTTAACTAGATAGTTTCGCCGACAGCTCGGCGAGATCGTGATCATTATCTACAAATGTTTGAATTGCTATACAAATGTATGTCTTCATCTGCAGAGCTCTCCTTGGCTGCAGGACTGGGATGCAGGTCTGGAAGACCACTTGTTGCTTTGAATTGCTCGTTCGAGTGTTAATAGGTTTGGTTTAGGGTTCAATATTTTATTGTTTCTCATAGAGCTGCGTTATGGTGATTTAATTACCTTTTTCTACTGGTAGTAAACAAGCTTATGATGTATCTGGTAAACGGTTACCGAAGCAGATGGACATAACGAGTATTACCCAGTCGCTGGAAAACTTTTTTGGCTGCGGTACGCGGTCTCCGGTAACTGGAAAAGCTACTTTTCCATCCGTAACCTTTTATTTTTCTGTGCTGCACGGCCTTACCCTAAAGAGCTATGAATATTGTGTCGAAAATATCTAATTACCGACCTGTTAAAAATAAATAGACTCGCTTAGCTTGTTAACTAGATGGTACGGCTGATACTACAGATTAGTGCTTGCTTCGATCTTGACATAACGATCACTCTTTTTCAATTCTTCTTCTTCTCTGTCGTTTCGCTCTTGGCAGAGCGGTCGTGGTCACTTTGAGGCGTACACGTCGGTGGTAGAGGCGGACACAGCTCTTCGCTCGATCTCCCGCCATCTCTCCATGTTGACAGACTGTTTAGCGCAGTCGATATGCGGTTTCCTACTGCGGACTTCACTTGGTCAGTCCAGCGCATAAGTGACCTGTCGCGCCATCTGGTTCCCTAGTAGCGAAGGTTTTATCTAAATATTTATATTTCTTTTGTACCAACGCCGAACAACGATCCGCAGCCAAGTTTACTTTATTGTTATTAGAGCTAGCTTTATCCCGCGGGTGCACTCGACGATAGCTATCTACATTCAGGCTGAGATTGTGCGAGTAATGGTGGCTCTCATGAATAAAAAAGGCACAATGTTTTTTATTGTTTGAAATGTAAGTGTAAGTGTTAGGGACTGCTTAGAATTTGATAAAAGAATTACAAGGAAGCTTTAACAGAACAAAATTGTCGAAAGGATAGGCAGAGAAGAACATTTTAATATTAAATGATAATAACACCCGGTCTCATAATAATTTCTGTACGTATTGCGCAGGAGTTCACACAATGGTAGTGACGAGGCGACTACATAAATCACTTTGCCCTTCGCGCAGTCAGTGTATCATTTCATATATATTCACATTCACCTGCAATTCCACGTGTTACGTCCTCAAACAAGAACTTATGCTAACGAGGCTGTCGATGAGACAAATTAGTCTGTAAACCTGTAAAGTAGTTAATAAAATAGATCATCTAACAGTTTAAACAATTCATACGAAATCTTTTAATTATCACTAGTTTTTGTCACTTACGGAATGAATTCCACGGGGACGCACACCGCGATAGAAAGTATCTTATGTTTTATTCTAGGAAATGGTCTATTTGTGTATCAAATCTCAAGTTTCATCCATCGAATCTGTTTCAACGTTTAAGCGCGAATGAATAGCATTCATCTAAATATCTTGACATTAATATAAATCACTTCATCATCACTTTCAGACCACTAAAGCACACCAGTAGGTTTTCACCTTTATAAACTTTTATATTTACTAGCGGTCGCCTAGTGGTCAAAATTAGACCAAAATCCTATAATAATATAATCTATATCTGCTAGATTTTCAGATTTTTCACGTGATTTCAGTAACACGTTATATAACAAACCAATATACATAGAGTTACATTTGCTCACAGCACCAATTCTAGGAGATTACTTCCCATTCAAGTATATGATCAAACCACAGCTCGTTCGGTCGTGCCTAGCAGGATTTGAATGGACTTGCAGGAGTATTAGCAGTAGCTTTGACAATTAAACGGCACAGCCATTGGGCTTATAGAAGTTGAAGTACGGACATGCATTGAAGTAATGGCTTTTCAAAAGTTACTGGGAGTTTAATGTATGGTGGTTAATTATCTTGCATACAACGCGAGATTTATGTCCTCCTATTTATAATATTAAAGGGGTCGGTAGAGGTCTATTACGAGCACATATTGCAAACTATGTTTCTAAGTTTCACATAATAGAAGGCAAGTCTGTTGTATACCAGGAACCTACATTGCTAGAATCCTAACTAATATAAATTCGATTGTGAGTTTGTCTGTATTTTTTTGTTACGCCTTAACTATTCAACGTGTCATCATGATGTAATTTCACATACTCATTGTCAGGGTTACAGAAAAGGAACTGACATCCAGAAAAAGTACTGTTTTCGAGCAAAGCCGCGGGCAAAAGCTAGCTGTTAATAATTTACTAACAGAAGTACTTGTCAGGCTGTTCTGTTAGTATAGTTTCTTTTTGTAACAAATAATCTTATTGATTTGGATACGTATCGATTGTGTATTTTAACTATTTTATTTTAAATTTAATTTAAGAAAGCTAATAAGTTTTCTTAAATTGTTGTATTAAAAAGATTGTTAGAACAAATGCATTAGGTTGATTATCAGTACATACTTTGAACCCCTCAAATACATTTTACACCTTAAGATTAACTAAAAGTTAATTTCCACTTACCCGCATTTGACCCCTCGTTAAATAATTCAAACAAAAATTAATTACTTTTCTACCGATTGGTATGTCTTCAACATCGCCTGGGCAGGTATAACCCTCCACCACCTGAATAATTGATACCACCTTCAACAGGTTGGTATTACTCACAGTTGGTATGATTGAATCATTCGAGGGTTAAAAGTATTGTTCCTTTATTCATGTTTGATAAACAACCTTCAAAATGGTTTTAAGGGAGAAAAGGCTGTTGAATACTATTAGTGTACTGCTATTTAATTTGTTGGGCCGGTTTGATTAAAATAAATTAAATATAAACCTACACACAAAGAATCACGACAGTGTCTCGAAAGGGTAAGCTAAAACTACAAATTTCCACTTGCTACGATTAGCATATTTCTTTGACTTCATTCGGCTCATAAATAAGAACTAGATATTTTATAGACTGGGTAACTGGAACCTCAATGCATACATATGCATGACCAATGCTATAAATATCCATCTTCTTAGTACGACATTATTTATATTCAACTACGATAGCTTATTGCGGATTAAAATACTTGACTCAGATTCCAGGAAATTATAAAGAATTAGCATGCACAGGCTTTTTTACGATTTAGTCTATTGCATCGTCGTTATGTGTAATTGCTTTGAACTCTTAATCTCCGTTTGTACAGTCTACCGGTGAACCCACTAGGTTTCCAAGAGATCGGCATATAGACAGATAGATATCGAAAATAAAATTTTGGTTTAGATCTAAAATGTAATAGTAGTCTTACTACAAAGCTCGAAATAAAAATGTTTACAAATTTTAACCAAGACTTACAGCTTACAGCGATAGCTCAGTGGGGAGACCAACAAACTGCAATGCTGAGAGTCTCGGGTTCGAACTCACGTCGCACACCTCTGACTTTCGGAAATTATATGACTTTTCGAAATTATGTGCGTATTGATTGACAATTATCGCCTGCTCCATGCCTCGGAGAGCACGTTAAGCCGTCGGTCCCGGCGGCCATGAACACCTATAGCAGTCATTATTGGGAAGTCAGTGCCCTATAAAATCTGACACTGGTCTAGCCTTAGGGTATCGTTAGCCTTCGGGTTGCGGAGGTCAGGTGGCAGCCCCTCCGTGTAAAAACTGATATCCAGTCAAATCCGGTTAGACCAGAAAAGCCGACCCCAAGTGACTTGGGACTAATAAAGGCTACGGAGAAGACTTAAGCCATCTTAAAACTATGTTTTTATTTTATGGTCAAGTCACACAGTTTCTGACATGTTTCCATCAAGGGCATATTAATATCGGTTCGTACATTTTATATGAACTTGTTTGGCACGTCAGTTTCTACGCCGTGCTGTGCTGTCGGTGCTCTGTAATTCTTCCCCTAAGGAATCATAAATGTATTAGTTTTGTCACATCACTTCAGCAAAGAGTCCCTGACGGGATGTGTCCCGTCAGGGACGTTTGGTCAGGGTTTGTTCCTAGGTCTCGGCGTGGCCCGCACGCGACGATACATAAGTCTGGAACTAAATAAATTAGCGTCGAGACAGTTAGACTGCGGCGCAGAGGTGTCAAGTTTAATCCCAAGCATGCATCTCTAACTTCGTAGTTCTAAGCACTAGTAAATAGTAATGAATGCTCGCTTCGATGGCTAAGGAAACATTATGAGATCCCTTTATAATGTTCAAAGTGTGTGAAGTTTGTTATCTCGCGCTAGGCCAGCGTGGTCAATTACAGATTGACCGTTGTCATACTAAGAACAGGCTTAACCTAGCAGCGGGAAAGTTTATATAAAAGGTCTTCGCGAAATAATACCAAGAAATCCCAATCCTCAATAATGTAGGTAAATAAATCCTTTCACCATTTCTCTTTGTTAAATTCGTATTACCTTCACATCAACCACGCTATGGCATAATTTCGCTAATTTGACACGAGAGCCGTGCATATGCTGACTGTAACAGTACACAGACGGTTATTACTCGAATATGAACGGCGAAATAACTATTGTAATTTAAGCACTAAACAGACGAACAGAAATCCTTTGTGCACCTACATGCGGAGGTACATGTGAAATTTCTGATGGAATTTCGTGCTCGCTACATGTCTGGTTCCGAGGCGGGATGTTTTCGCAACTATCCGTCCATATTCCCATTGGCTTGCATTGCATATCTGTTACACAACGATACACACGATATTATCTTTGTTTTAAACCCGAAATGGAAATAGTACGCTCGAGGATCGTCGAATAGCAAAATGAATCTTATCGCATACCAATAATTTGCTATTTTAATTAAGTTTTCTTGATTCTTCGTTTAATAATTTTAAAAGTTCTTTCTGTTTGCTCGGGATTTTAATTAAATTACATTTTTCGGCGCTTGCCCCAAATCATTACTTCGCTCAGTGGAGGGTAATTTACATTGGCATTTTCTTTGGGCTTATTTATATTAATTATTTGAATAAATTATAAGCTGAACTTTGTTTTATATATTACTAGCAACCCGCCGCGGCTTCGCAAGTGTAGTACAAAACCTTAAGAAATTACACCTAAACCTGCCTCATGAATCACTCTGTCTATTGTTAAAATGCGTTCAGTAGTTTTTGAGTTTTTGCGTACAGACAGACGCGGCCCGCCTTTGTTTTATAATATGTAGTGATGATGAAGTTTGAGCGGTATTAAAGAATAAAATTATTATTTAACAAGGTCATTCTCCAATAATAAGCGATCTATACTTTTATATTCTATGTCCCAACGTATCATTATAAGTATTTAATTATAAGCCTCGATTGATCTAATTATAGGTAAAACATCTGTCAATTGGTAAGGAAACACTTACGACGAAATTTTAAATAATGAATTACTTAATTCTCTGTTATAGTATATAGTCAGCAATTTTTAACTTTTTAAATACAACTAATAAAACGGGCATAATCCATAGCGAAATTATTATAATTGCCGAACTAAATCTTAGGTGCTTTTGTAACAGTATATTTTAGTAACGTTGTAATATAAAGATATATATAAATCTTCTGTGCGTGTGTTTGTAATTAAACTCCTCCTAAACGGCTGGACCGATTTTGATGAAATTTTTTGTGTGTGTCAAATGGATTCGAGAATGGTTTAGATTTGTTGTTTTTTTTCTTGTGTTCAGGAAAACGTCTGTCGGATCCGCTAGTTTCCTAGTAAAAAATAATTACTTTTAAAACCAAACCCAAACAATTTAATAATTATTTTGGAATTAAGTTACTAAAGTTACGTCTACCGCAATAGTGCAGTGGTAGGTGAATGCAATTAGTATGTAATGCGTGAGTGTAATAAATTTTCTGCCCAACTATTGTGTAACCTAAAATTATAGTTGGTTAAATGTGAGTGTAACCCTCCAGCTACCACCTAATACCTATTTGAGACTATGTACATATGTACACATGCCTTAACCTTATACAGAGCTTAAATATTAATGTTTAATAATCGCGTTAACGTACTTTGTCGCTAATATATTTTTATTCGAACGAACCGCATCCTCTTTCACCTAACACCGGCATGAATTCCCTAGATATAAATAAACAATCATATATACAAACATACAGATATACATACATATGCATCGTGTTGCATCATTATTAGTTCGCGATTCCCTTTGATGTGCACCAGCTTTGATACAAACACATCTGTGGTTGATTTAACAGTGTATGCTTTACACCGGTACCTCTGATTACCTACATCTTGTTTATATACATACATATATATATATACAGGGTATCCGGTAATTAATGGATAACCTGGAAATGTCTTATAGAGGAACTGAAGGCCGTTCAGAAAAAAATGAAAAAAATCTATCCTAACTACTACCTGAGATATGTGTTGTTTTTTAATTACCATGTGTAACTTTCTTGTACACTACGACCATAAATGAATGAAATCCATCAGTTTTTTTTGTTTTATTATTAAACACTAATTATGCTAATAGATAGACAGTCAAAAGTATGCTATGCTAATATAGCTTGCACTTTAATATTTTTTTTGTTTTTTAATATTTTTTTCTGAAAGGCCTTCAGTTCTACTATAAGACATTTCAAGGTTATCCATTAATTATCGGACACCCTGTATATACATAGATTGATATTTAGTCAACTGTGACTACGTTTACTATTGCCTTCGTATCGTTTAGTAAATAATATAAAAAGACCATACAGGTAGTTTAAAAAAAAGGTCTGTGGTACCACATAAAACAGTCGAATTGAGAATCTCCTCCTTTTTTTGAAGTCAGTTACAATGGGTCTCTGTAGTTTCTGGCCGCTTGGAATATCTTTGATGTTAGAGAAGTATATCCCAACTGTATGCTAACTAGTAATATTATAAATGCGGATGTGAGTTTTGTTCGTTTGTTACGCTTTCACGCCTTAACTATCTACTTATCGATCGATCATCATGAATTTATGCAAAAATGTTTTCAAGCTTACGAAAAAGGACATTTACAAGGGTACATTTTATCCAGAAAAAGTACTGTTCTCGAGCGAACGGAGCCATGGGCAAAATGAAGGAAACAGTTGTTTTCTTAAAAATAAAATATTATGAAATGTCCTAGACATCACGACCTATGCAAAATCACGAACAATAACTATTTTCTTCTGTTTCTACAAAATACGAATGCTTTTTAATTAAAACGTCAAAGCTTCTAAAAGTTGACAACATGTTTTATCTATGTATTCAGTTAGCTGTCTCACCTTCATAAAATAAACATCAAACTTTCCACTTTATGACATTAATAAGATACGAAGTTCTTTAAGAACCGTATCGACACGTAACTAAGTTATAAGTTAATTAGATGCGGCAAGATGGCGACTGCGCTCACTTCGCAGATCTTTTGTTTGCAACTTGAGCGTAGTTTCAGTAGAACGCTATCTAGTTTCTGATATTGATTAACTACTAGGTATAATTAAATTCAATTTAGATTTAAACAACGCGGTCGCATTTTTGTTCTTTAGAGTTCTGCCATGCCATTAAAAAAAACGAATGCAGATACTACTAGTTCCCACTTGTATATATCCTGGTCAGCTTAAGAAACTTTTAACGTGGGGTTTCCTAAGCCATTCCAAAGAAAACCCTTTTGTTTGGCCAGTAAAACTTAGCGAATCAAATGTGCATATTTCGTAAACAGCTGGCAAACAGACATTCAATTTTCGACATTGAAGGTATTTTAAATGGATAGAAAATTCTGATACAATTTAGAATAAATAAGACTATAACGTTCATTACATTTCGGTAATATACGATTTGCTTTATAAAATATCTGCTAGCAATATGTACCATTTAAAATAAGTACGCACAGTTTCCCTCTTACTCTTTGGTCTCTAGTTATAAATTAATATTTTACAAAGTATTAGTTTTAAAGATTTTAGATTTTGATGTTTTCAGTTCACAAGTATTCTGTCGTTTTGGTTACTTTTCCGCACCTTTTTATCTCTCCGTGACCAAGGCTACTGAAAACTAGGCAACATTTAATTTCTATCTTTTATTGTTATAATAAAGCACACCTCCCACACACGCAATAATTTTCTTTAAGATTTTACTCATTGTACCGCTGATAAAAGATGGGCGTTACGTAAAGAAAATACCATGACGTATCAAAACAATGAAAGCACGACTTAAGATAATAAGATATAGATGAATAGGTCCTCTCTTCCATACCGATGAAAGCAATGAGTAACGCGATCATTTGGCCTGCCAACGTATAAAATTTGACAGAATTTGGAGCATTTTCTTTGTGAATACAAAAAGCGGTTTCATGAAATTTCGGGGTGCACTGGTTCTCGTGTTAAGTTCGGTTTCAGCGAAAGCATCAGTTCGGCGACTAACGAACTATCTCGTTAGGTAGTTTCTCAAGTTGCCGATACTTGATTCGGCGACAGTTTGAATAGTTACGTTAAAGATGCTCTTGGCCTTTGGTCCGGTCGAGAATAATAAATACGAATCAAGTTGGGTTAGGGTACTATCAAAGTTTTGCTTTATCAATTAGTAGTAGATATTTATTCTTTGAAGCATTGTCTCTTTTCTCAAAAGAGGAGATGGCACAATCGTTTACGTCGTTGGCTTTTCACAGCCAAAAATAGTTTAGTGATTGTAAAGTCTCACGAAATGTGATATTGCGCGTCGTGTAAGATGTTCCAGTGAGAGAGTTGACATTTTTTAAATAGAAGTAGTCAGGTGGCAGTGTAACGTAGCAAGTTTGTCCCCGTATTTTTACCAGCAGCGCCCGAAGTATCATCGTAAAGTTTGAGGTTCGTTTTTGTTGGTGATCCACTAAACAATAGTTTAACACGTGTGGGTATCCAACTTAGACAAAGACGCGCATATAGATCATTGCGTCAAACGTAAAGTTAGTTAAAATTGGAACGAGGCTTTATATCAATTCTAAATTGAATAATGTGATAGCACAGAATACATTTTAGTAAAACTCTGAAGGTCTACCAATTCGAAAATATGAACTAGAATAGTAGAATATTAGATTTTCAAATTGATTTAAATTAGGTCAGGCACAAAAACAGCCTCTAACCAACATATTAAGCCTATTTATGCTGCTTACTTAGGGTCTAACAACCTTCACGTGTGGGTAACTTGTTGAGCGTTCCTAATTTAGGCCAAATGAGTCTAATATTATCGGTTCAATGTTTGTTTCAGGATTGAACGTATAAGGAATTTATTAATGCGTTTAAAAATAAAATAATGATACACATTACTACACGAATGGAGTAGTGGCTTAAGTGGTCGCCACACCAATACCGCATTGACGAGTGTTGTGGGTTCAATCCCAATAGAAATAGTTATTCCGAGTCTGGGTGTTCTTTGTGGCCGTTTTGAATGCTTGTAAAGTCCGCCGTGACACAGAATTTATTCAGAATGCGGGATTAATCTTATTATTTACTAGCTGTCCTGACAGACATTGTACTGTAAAGTCGTAAAAAAAAAATACTATATCTAAACCATCCTCGAATCCACTTGAACACAATATTTTCATCCAAATCGGTCCAGTCGTTTAGGAGGAGTTTAATTACAACGAAAACTGGCATTGATTTTTATATATATATTTATTAACAAAGAAAGCAATATTTCGCTTTCGGATGATAATACTTATTTGCCTTGCTCAGAATTCCTAATACCAGCTCCCTAAATCCGATTTCCAGAGTTACAATTGTTAAAATCATTGTTTATAAAGCAAAACATTACAAATTTTAACTCAATCACAATGACATAAATATCAACTACATTTCTATCCATAACCTCGCTGGAAACAGGTGTAGTAACTTTTCATTGAACATGCATTACCATACATGCCATCCGTGCATGTCTGTATCGATTACGTCAATATCCATTGCGGCATTTCTACTTGAAACTTTTCAAGTCCTGCTTAATATACGGCGTTGTAAACATGATGTTACTGCATTTGTCTTGTGAGGTTTCAACTACGATGTAGTTTTGCATGTGCAATCCGACTAACTTATTTATGGAGGTGATAAAAAGAGGAACTATTCAAAGTTTGAAGTAGTTTGAACTATTGTGCAGCTAGTGGCGCCTTCGCGACTGCACAAATAAGTTTGCCAATTTGTAAGTTCTTTTGACAAATTGTACCGCGTTTCTTTATGCAACGTTTGCATATTCACGTTGTTGTTCATAATACTACAAATGGTTTTCCTAAGAATATATCTATAACGTAAATATTTGAAATACAAAGAATTTTATGGCCTCATATCATAAATACGTACATACATATATCTTAGAATATTAACGATATTCTTTTTAGATTGAGGAGACCTAGGCACTTGCTCCTTCGAAACAATTATATTCATCTAAATCTGCCTACCCCAATAAAAATTTGAATAATAAAGCTAGGATGAAGAAGAAAATAAAATGACTGCATCGTTAGTACTGAGGCTAGAACGTATGTTGATGTGGCTGAACGTCCCGTATTCGGTTGCAAAGCTAAAGAAATGCGTTTCTGGAATTTGGTTTGATACACGGCAATAAGCTCATGCTTTATAATGAAAAACGTATGAAATTCTGTATACGCACAACCATTTATCTGAGTCAAGCTAGCAAATTAAATGTAACTAGTAATTTTAGTAAACTTAGTTATAATAAAACTTTAACGTTCATAGATGTTTAAGATAATTTTAGTGTTAAATGTTCATAATTATCTCTGTATTCATTTATTCAGTAAAAAAATAATATTGATTGATGTTGCCTACCTATACTTATTAATAAATGATTTTTCTCAACTTGAGTCGTGACAGCTTTCTGCTCGCCCCTTCAGGGCCGCACAAGCGAGATTATATATAACTAAACTAAATTATAACTATTGAAGTCCGCACATAAACTGATAGAAGATTCTCCGCAGTGCATCCGCGTTGAACTTAGTTCGTTTTAGTTTTATCGATGTTTCCCAAGTTCGATTCCACTTGAATTAGTTTCCGAAGTGTCGCGAGGACTCTTGCCGTTCTTACGTTAGTTCTTTGAATGTTAACATGATTTAATTTGATTAAGCTTATTTGCATTACGAAGCTGGCTATTGCAATTTTAATTAGTATAAAGATCCTGTGCACCGGTAGCTAGACGTGTTTGAAGCTGATTTGCGTGAGCTTGAAGTCAATAATTGACGAGAAATTGCGTTATGCTGAGCGAAGTGGAGATCCCTTGATTGGAAGGCCAGGCGTTCTATTTGATGTAAAATAAATAAATATAAAGTACTGGCTTCTGCTGCCAACTTCACTCAAGAACAGTACTTCTGGGTGAAAGGTACCCTATTAGCTTTTCTGCAACCTGTCAGGGTTGCAGAAAAGCTAGAAATCATGAACCCTGAAATTTCGCATACCCGTTGTATGCAAAATTTCATGATGATCGGACGAGTAGTTAAGGCATGAAAGAGTAACAAACAAATGAATTCACATTCGCATTTATTATAATAATACAAACATAAATATAGATATAAAACGTAGCATAACAATAGATAAATAAGTGCACATAAAGATATAACAATAATAATAATTTATTTTATTTCTCCCATATTATTACAATTAGGTACAATGTTATCAATAAAAGGTACTGGGAGACTGGTTTCCAAGCTAGGTAAAAACCTGTGTTATGGATAACCAGGCTTCCATAAGTCGTACTTGTAATTGAAATTGTATCTAACAGTAGACGTAGACATAAAAAGAAAAATAAATATAGAAACTCAAAACAGGTAAGTAAAATTAAAATAAACATATGCAAAGTTACAATTAATTTGTATGGGCATGTAGATAATGATAATTATCTTGTTTGTGAATTAGGTGTGTGTGTGTTTGAGTGTATGTGTGTGTATGGCGTGCGTGTTACTATTTTTGTACCTCTAGCAGGTTTTCCATGTATATGTAGGTACATTATATTTTATATACTTAAATAAAATTATTTTAATTGCTATGTAGCCCTCTTCCTCTCTCATAATTTTGCTGTACCCGACAGGGTCCATTATGAACTAATTTGTTTTATAAGTCCATCTTCATATAACATTGTGGCATGCAATAAAATATTGAGTATTGAGTATAATATTAGTTAGGTTATTCACGAGAGTTAAAGTACAGTGGAAACCGGCCTGCCTATAGCACGGCATTTTTATGTGCATTTAAAGCACACAGCACAAATTGCCGTGCATACCTTCCCGAACAATAAACAAAAGCATTATTACTCAAACAATAAGCCAGCATATAATTCATCGCACATTAAAGAAAACTCCAATAAAAATATACCGAAGTTCTTCCGTATAAAGGAATACTCCATTTCACTCGACGAAAGTATGCCATTGATATATTCTAAGTGGTAGGTATGGAGCCATTCCATATGAGGGTGTTATTGTGTAGGGGAGGTGGATTCGAATCTCACGGGTGAATGTTCGATGACAGGTACAGTGGTTAGGAGGGTTAAAAGAAAATTTAGGAGGGTAGGTTACGTATCTTTATTTAATGTTTGAAGTTTGATTGTTCAGTACGTGTGATCGTATCTTGATGTTTTATGCAAATTGTGCTGAGCTTGTGTTTAGTTGAAGGCCTTTGGAGGAAGGAAGATGGAAAATAGAGTCTATTTTTGCTGTTGTTTGTCATAATTAACTTTTGTGGCGAGAAATAAATAATTTGTGAATAGAAAAAAACTATTTTTCGGTTAAATATGTGTCGTCATCGTTGAGAAAGTAACTTATGCTCCGCAGTAGGACAGGTTATAATTAACTAGTTGACGCGCGCAACTTCGTTTACGTCACATAAGAGATTATTCCCCGTTTTGCAACACTTTTCATTGATTCTCTGCTCCTATTGATCGTAGCGTGATGTCATATAGCTTACAGCCTTCCTCGATAAATAGCTATCCGACATTAAAATAATTTTTCAATCCGAACCAGAAGTTCCTGAGATAAGCGCGTTCAACCAAACAAACAACAAACTCTTCAGCTTTATAATTTTAGTAATTCTAATATTGTCCTATTTTTTTATATATACATCGACTTCTTGTATGTCTTCACCGGGGTAGGCAGATGTATATTAGACCTCTTTTAACGCCAGATATGTTTTAGGTCCTCATAACAGCGTAATAGGGACCAAGACATTTGCCGTCTACTGGACACATTCCCTGACTTCCGTGCTGCTACTGGCATTAGCTGACAAAATCTTAAATCACGTCAGGGTCACCAATGTAGGGTTGAGCCCGGTAGAGATAATTAAAATCCGTAACAACGAAATAGATACATTTTTACATTTAAATATTATAACTTACAGACAGTACATGATTACGTATGCTTCTATAGACAGTTCTAGCGGACTTGTGAAAACGGCGCGGTTGAAACCTTTTCTCATACATAGATATGTAGCTACGTATAACGTACGTGACTATATATGTGTGTGACTGTGTCCGTACACCTTACAAAATAATCTCAACACAGATCGACCCAAGCATCAAATCTTGTACCTCGATGTAACTAAAACTTATATCAAGGAGCCAATGAGTAAAACAAACAAAATTAATCAACTAAACTGCATCCTATTACCACACTCTTCCACAAAATAGCAGCATTATTTAAGCAGTTAGAACAATATTAACAAGAATAACTTGTAGAAATGTAACAGAGTGCCTCTGTCCATTCAGAGGTTAGGGGTACCCGTAAAAATAAACCATTGTAAAATGTAACACCTCAATGGTTCGGTTAGCAGGACCCGCTAGAGATTACGTCATAGAACAGTTTATTTTATTACCTAACACCAAGCTTACACTAATATATTTGTTCGTGACGTTTCGCATTGCGGACTTGCCCCTTCGCGCGACGTGATTTCGACGCTAGTTCGGGAACGAACATATGGCGGTATATGCGACAAATTGGTCAGGTTTTTGGGTATTAACTCATTTTTAGGGTCGTAGCAACAGGTAGCCTATGATACCCTGATTACTTAGATTTAGCCGTCTACCTGGATTTAGCTGTCTACCTGTCTTGCCGATAATCAAATGGCTTTATCTTTCGAACTGTATAAGGTAGACAGCTGAAATACGCATAGTGTATGAAATAGTTTTACTTCTATATCGCCGAAGAGTTGCCAAAATTCGCCAGTTATTTAAGTTGCAACGTAATAGGGCTGAGCTTATTGTCGTTTACCGGGCATGGTTCAGGATACAATACTGCAAATGAGACTTTCTGAACAGAATAACCAAATAAAATGTTGCCCACTTGGTAATTAAACTCAATACCGTCAATGCATACAAGAGACATGAATAATAATTGAGACAAAACATATATCCACAATCTACATATAATTTTATGTCCACAAGTCAAGATATTCTTAATAAACTAAAAACATAGACTCGTGTTTGTGTTGAAATTTGAATGCATTTTATTGAGAATATAAACAGACATAGTCAGTTGAAGTTGAAAACTGTCTCATGTTGTATGCGTTGATGGTATCTCATGCACAACATTCACATACACGACTGCTACTTAATGTTAAATAGGGCTTAGAACCATAACTACGGATATGTGGGTGTTCAACACCTACCTATGTGGATTTATGTGCGTGAAACTATGCATGTATGTTTTTAATAAATAATCTTTTGCGTATTAGGGCACCTACATACTAAGGAATTATACGAATATTTCACAGCGTCGGACACAAAAAGGCACAGACTAGAAACAGCTGTTGGCTTTCACAAATGTTATTTCCGAGTGGCGTGCCGTGGTCAAACAAACAAATGTTACATTAGTAGTACCTAACACAGTTTGAAAATCAGAATGCTTTGTCTCCAAGTAGTAATAAATACTTCGCTTTATCGTAACTATCCTAACTGCCTAACTAATC
Organism: Catocala nupta; assembly: GCA_963675205.1. Classification (NCBI taxonomy): domain Eukaryota; kingdom Metazoa; phylum Arthropoda; class Insecta; order Lepidoptera; family Erebidae; genus Catocala; species Catocala nupta. The sequence continues at coordinate 29,519,640 of OY776093.1, forward strand.
CTACTAATATTATAAATGTGAATGGATGGATGGACGGATGGATGTTTTTTCTCTCACGCAAAAACTACTCAACGGATTTTAATGAAATATTACAGTATTATTGTTTATACATCAGAATAACAGGTTTCAAAAAAATCTTAACATAAATCTACATAAACAGGAGCGAAGCCGTGGGCAAAATCTAGTATTATACATCCGAATGTGAGTTTGTTTGTTACGCTTTCACGCCTTAACTACTCCACCGATCATCATGAAATTTCGCATACACGTTTTTAGCGGTACAGAATAGAGCATAAGTTATGTTTCATTCAGGAAAAACTACTATTACTAACCTCACCTACCCTACATTTAGGCGAGCGAAGCCGTGAGCAAAAGCCAGTATAATCTAATTACTTTAAAATCTCGTGTCTTACTGGTAAGGTTGCCATAATGTCGCGTCAAATCTTTTAACTTCAATCCCTATAGGTACAGGGAAAACTGAGTGTCAGAGTTAGTCAATAGTAATATTTGTGTCTGTTGTTTGAATGTTTGTCAAGTCCCACGCCATACAGGAATTATTCCTAATGAGAGTATTCTTTGTGTTTGTTGTTTCAATGTTACTAAAGCCCCTTGTGACACAGAAAATTTACCTAGTAGGAGAGTTGTCTATTTAAATTAAAGAAACCATATTTTCAGTAGCTAACATTTAAACAAGAAAAGTTTAAATTAAAGTTAGTTCTACGTGAGACGTGCTCGTCCAGTGCGATGCTTGTAGCTATCATTTTTACACGTCAGTGCAGTGTCTGGAATGAAAAACCTGCCGCGGTATTTGCCGAGCGTCTTGACCTTCTACAAGCGATGTTTAAAGATGTACTTCTGTGACGGTGCATATGTATTTCTACTAAGTATGTATATAGAAAGATCGAAGAGGTAGGCAGAGATGTATATCAACCACATTTTGTCGCCTATTTCTTGTTTCCGTATGTTTTAATTCTTGTCCTTGACAACTTTACGTGGACATAGACACAGACTTCGTGCTACTACCAAAAATTTATTGGCAGAAAAATCTTAATAACACTTTGACCGACCTGGAGATCGAACCCGAAACCTCATGCACAGCAATCGCAGTTACTACTGCTGCATCACCGAGGCAGTCAGAGCAAGTGTATAAAAGAAAGATGGTAAACAAACATACAACCTGAAGCAAATGGTTACCACAGCCTACACCTGCAATACCAGGGTTATCACCAGCGCGTAGTTGAGGCTAGGTCACAAAACTAAAATTGGAGGAAAGGTATGAAAGCGGTAGGTTCCTTACCCTCGGAAACACAAAAAGTGCAGTTTATTACCACGGGCTCCAAAAGAGATAAATAAAAATTATTATTATATTGACCGTCACAACTTTTGCGGTTTTTATAATGCGGTGTATATTTTCAGTTAAAACATCGTTTGCGGTTATTGTGTTCATAAAACCTGTCGGCTCTCTCTCCGTTAATAGCGCGATATAATGCATTCGTTTTAACGTGAAAATCGTTTATTTATCGCCACTCTGCGTTGTAAATACACGATTTATGGGGTATTTGTCGCAAATATTTCATTCTTATTGATATCTACCTTCGCACAACTTTACATATAAAAATGAATTAAGCATTTAAAATTGAAATGTTACTTTGTGATATTTGCCTTCTCTGAGTTGCGTATTTGACTTTACAGCTAAATATGTGAGTCCAAGTAACGCTTTATTAATTTACACAAACTTTATTAGCTCAGGAATTTCTATGGTAAAAGACTTGCTTAAGGTTATATGGGAAATATAGGTTATTTATACATTTTGGGGCTAATGCTTAACTTCTGCATTAGCCTTTAAGAGATTAGAGTCGTGCTGTAGTGTTCTTATGTTCTTTTGGAATTCAGAAGACTTAGGTTGTATATTACCTATATTAAGTACTTTATGGACTGTATACATGTTTTACCACTGTAATCAATAAATAAATTATTATTATTATTATATTATGTCGATAAGATAAGTACCCCTATCCGACAGAAGATATCAACTCAAAACCAATGTGTTATGTTCCTACAATGAGAGCTCTGGGTTCCTTTGAGAGGATGCGCTGTCGTAAGGGGGCTTAAATGTTCTTTGAACTTTGTGTTGGCAGTACATTAACTCTTTTTCAATGAGCCAGCAGTGCTAGTAGCTAACCTTGGTATTGAAGATGTCCATAGACTATGGAGTAATGGAATACCGTCATGCGGATTGTAGGGATTTTTACCATCTCACTAGAATAAACAAGAAGTTCTTCAACAACGCGCTAATAGGTGTTGCAATTGTGACTATGATAGCCGGATACCATTGATGGTATAATCTGCTTGAGTAGATTATATGGTTATTTACTATCTACCCAGAATAAAAAGAAATTTATCCTATAAATGTAAAGTTGGAGTATTCCACGTTGTGATATTTGTGGCAAAGTTGTTTGTCGACAAGGTTGGTGAATTAGATTTCATAGCGAGCGATAAATTGATGTTCCAATATCAATATTCTATATTCATGTGACGTTTTATGTAAAAAGTTGGATTTTGTAACCAATGTGACCTCCATTTACGATAGGAGGCATAGCGTACTGAGAAATAGTATTTATTCACGTATGTGAGTGCGTGCAAGAGAATCAATTAAGATACCTTATCAATCACGATATCCCATGACGTTGTACTACGACCTTCCTCAAGACTTGCTTATGCTATACTTTGAAGGCTTTCAGCCTGTCTCGTTAAGTGCTTTTTTTTCTTATCTACGTTTACTTTTCACGTGCTTAAATACATAAGTGTAGTGCGTTAGGTTCAATTTAAGGCCAGGGTCAAAGCCCTCTGACCCGCTTTATGAGATTTATAACCTTAAATTAAAACTTCCAGGTCTCAGTAAAGTCAACAAACTTCAAGACAACATTAATCCTTATTTTTTACGTGGGGTATGCATTGACGCATACTTCTGCGCAGAGCGGCAGAGAGATTATATTGGACATCCATACCGACCAATATCCTAATGTTAGCAGCGCTGAGTAAAGAAAAACAAAGAAAATATTTACCCTGTGATAACTCCATCCATCAAAGACTAAGTCCAGTTTAGTAATAAACATAGTAATCTAAATTGTAGCCATTATCCCTTACGGTCTCAGTTAAACTAAACAGATAAAACTTTAAATATATTTATACCGATAATTAGCAACACTAAAAGCTGTCCGTTAATTATCGAAAGAGCTGGTAAACCTCGTTTTGTAACTGATAATGACCTTCATTAATTGTCCTTGTGAAAACATACGAGCTTTAAATGTAAAGGTGGGGACAGACCTAAGCGTTCAACTGTAATATACCGTTCGGATGTTTACTTTACGAACTTTTGGTTTCTTTGTATTTTGACGCATACGGTGGTAAATACCGTACTGTTTCGTGGAAAGTGGTTACCATTTCTTACCAGACGTATATTTTTTCTTGATTAGTAGTTTGTCCAACATTCAATCTTTGTAGGGTCGGCGTAATTTTGTAAGTGCCTATAGTCTACGGTAATTGCTTACTATCAGTTGAGCTGTATGTTAGTTTCTCACTTAAGTTGTTTAACTATAGAAAATGCGTTGACAATCATAAGCATTATGAAATACCATGCTTAAGAGTTAGAAAATTATACCACTATCTTTTAAAGTTACTAGATTTTGCCCGTAGCTTTGCTTGCGTAAATGAAGGTCAGGTTAGGAACACTCATTTTCTGGTTGAAAGGTACGCTGTGTCCTTTTCTGTTCTCCTGACTACGTGTATACAAATTTTCATGATGATCGGTCGAGTAGTTAAATCATTAAAGCGTAAAAAACAAACTTATATATAATATTAAGTTAGGATTATAATATTTTTGTATGACAGAATGAAACAGCGGGATTTACAATATATAAATGTGTCTAATACGCTCGTAATACCGGTCACGGTACATCTGCCCTCTCAGGTCAGTAGGTACCTTAAGTGAAACTGCTTGGATAGCGTTTAGAGAATAAAATTTACGAAGGTGTTAAATTATAGTCTTTGTATAAGCGTTTGTGCCTTCTATTATGTTGTTTAATGTTGATTGCTGTTCCCTTGGGATAATAAACTGTTGATAGAGATCTCAGGTAAGTGATAATGAATGAAATCGTGATTACATCAGGAGATAATAGTAGTTCTTTATTTAGTTAATTATCTGGTACAATGGCGAGCTTATTAATTGTTAATGGTAGGTTCATATAGGCTTATTGTCTGTTATTTATAATTTGCATTTAACGATAAAAATCTTAATTGTTTTTATGGTAAATGTTAATACATTTTCATCATTTTGCTTCTAATTGTTTCATATATATTTTAAATATATTTTGTTAGTCAATTGGTAATTGAGTTTTTGTTGTTATTCTTCATAAATTAAAATAAACAAGTCATTTAAACCATCACTTAATAAAAAGGGTAAATTATATACACATACATATATACATTCACGCCTGTTTCCCAGAGGGGTAGGCAGAGACTACGGATTTCCATTTGCTACGATCCTTACACACTTCTCTGGCTTCATTCACTTTCATAATTCCTCATATACGCTCGCCGATTTAAGGTGCTATTGCAATGTTCAGCAATAAAGAGGGTTTACCACGTTTTTCGTAAAAACAGCCTTAATCCTATGTGATTGTTGTGTTACAACATTAAACCATAACAGTTTACTAAGTCACTACAATGCTTAACTAAATTCTAGCTCACTTATTCTCTCCTATGTTTTCCAGATGCAATGGAGATGCAATTTATTACAAGCGAGGTGAAGCTCGTTACTGCGCTGACCTAACCCTCTATTATTTTAGCCGGGAGTACCTTAGCCCGGGGGCCATTAATCTAGTCTGGGAACGTCACTGCCACACTGCCACTTGGCTGATTGTTTGCCCCGGACCAGATTAAGTGCTTCCACAAGCTTTGTTCGAGGTAATGGACGCGGTTTTTGTGATCCAGATTCTGATTATTTGCTTAAGATTGTTGCTAGTTTGTTGGTAAGAGAGATTTGTTATCTCTACGGTGACAAGGTCATGTCGTGGTTTTAGGTATGTGTATATTGATGTATATATAAAGTCATGTATGCTTTATTTATGTAAACAGAAGGCGTGTAACTACGCTAATATTCCGAGTAGGTTAACCTGTCAGCTGAACCATATCGACTTTTATAGCAGCTCAAGTATGGATATACCTGCCCCATACACTATACCGCAGTCAAATATTTTTGTTTTAGCCATACATACGTTTTGTTTTTGTGATTAGTGTAGTTCGAGGGCCCTTTAACGGAGTCTGCGCACTACCCCGTCTCATACCATGACCTTGCTAGGAACATGTCAGGCAAAAAAATATTCTTTGTAAGGAAATTTATAAGACTATGCCTATGAACGGTCTAGTTCCGTCACCGACCAGCAGTTCCTATAGCAGGGCGTATCGTGTTGCTTTTCGTATCTGATACGTTCCTAGCACGGTCATGGTATGAGACGGTGTAGTGGGCAGACTCCTTAAATAGACGTTTTGGTCTTAGTTGGAGTCCAACTCACCAGCAGTACACATATTGGCTTTTTATCTGTCACAGCTAATTCACTTACTCGGACCATTCTGTGCACACATAGTGAAAGCTACATACAAGCACGGTGTACGACTTTATACAGTATACTTAAGCTGTTTCTCTTTGATTGTAAATCGTTTTGTGAAAAGTAATTGCCGGAATGCTAAAAACCATCTGGCCGCCGACAGTCTGGTGCAACTCAAAAGGTTTACAAGCGGCAATGTGCGAATGCTATCTGTAACTTAAGTAGCCTCTACAGATTACCATAACCACCTACCGTCAGCCCGGGCGTAGAACTTGATTGTCACCATAGTACAATTTAAATTTCTTTAGCTGTTTTACTAGTGTTTACGTATTATATTCCAACGGTTGTCTCGTAAAAACAGTAGAGTTAGTAGCTATAGGTTAGTAGCAAACTCACAAAAACGCCGCTATCTAAGTAACAACGTTTTATCGGCGTCCTTTGGCGGACGACAGGAAGCCTACGGTAGAACAATTTGTATGAACAATACGCTCGCACCGTGCCGCACCGTATCGCGCCGAGTCGCGTCGCACCGCGGCGCGGCGAATCGCGCAGGTGACGCGGAAAACAACGCGGTTTTACACAGCCGTGTTTGTAAGTCATGAGTGGTAGCGAGAGATGGTTAGCGTAGTACTAAAAATGTTTGCTCTCTTACGGTTTTCTAACTTAGGTTCCAGTTGCGGGTTATTGGGTATAAAAACAATGGTTGCGTTTGGTTTTGATGTATAGCATGAGTACTCGAATATGTTTCTTAATAATGGAATATGAATAGGATGTTAGACTAACAAAGAAAATAAATTCTGCCGCTTTTATAATATTATTCAATAACCAATTTAATAAATTTGGCAGTAAAAATGTGCCATTTGACACCAGGAATTACCACAAAATTAGATTCTAGTAAGTAATGAGAATGTCTTAAGACAAGATATATCTTCCTTAAAGAAACGAATCCAACAACTGCAGACAATAAACAGTGTAAAAATACAAGATAAATAAATAGTCTCATAAAGTATTTAATATTATATCAGACAACAAATGTTAACCACGTTAGTCCATATTTCAAATATCTCTCTCTCTACTTCTCTTGGTTTCTTCTTCTCCCTTGCTTTTATCCGACGTTTCGACCGACTTCCATCTATCGTCGTCACGGGTTGACTGACCTGAGGTCATCGACACCGATTAAGAAGTATGAGTCTAATATAATATCAAGTTTACAAATTACTAAAGTCTAAAAACGTGTATGGGCTTATAAAATTCATATGTATTAATTGACCAACTTAAAATCAAAATATATTTATCAAGGCCACAAAACTACCTGTTAACTTCAAAACTAAAGTTTTATAGGATTTTTATAACTTGGACCGCATTGTTTTGTGTGAGATTTAAGTTTTTGTTGTTTGTTCCCGCTGAGTAGAAAATGTGCCGCGGCTTAATCCGTGACCTAATTCAGAAAAAAATGTGCTTTTAACTGAAAACTGTTACAATGCAGGCACCCTTTTCATTCAAGCTTATGTACACGTGCCGTGGGAAGGTAGCGAGAATAAAAACAATTCCTTATTTCGTGTTGTTTCATATGTTTAAACTATATATATGTTGTTATATTATTATGTTTGGTTAGTTTCTTTTGTGTGCAACCGCGTAGCAAGGAAATTTGACGAACTAGTAGTAATCTACAATCAAAATGAACATTAAACTATAAAATACATCCCATATATTTTAATACATAAATACAGTAGGAACACTGGAGTCCATCTGTAAGCTCTCTCAAACACTATAATATCGAAATCTCCTGCCACAATGTTGCCTTGCTAGTTCCCTAGCACTATTTCGCATTCTTCCACATCATTCGTCACAATATTAAGTGTCTTGAGTGTAGGTGCGGAGTGTGTAACGGTTACCATTACCAATTAAAAGGCCTGTTAGCCACTTGAAGCAATAAAAAAGAAATCTTATCTAAAGTTTACGCGATTATTGAGCTTAATCTACTTTACAAGATTGTATCACAGTACAATCCGTATACAATAGTTTAATTTCAAGGAGATATTGTTGACTTGAAGATATTTCCAACTTTTAAACATTGCTGCTTTATAACTTTGTGCTGTGTTCCAGTGGGTAAATAGGATTACCAGAAAATATAAAATTTGTTTAACGCATTGCGACTCGTTCATCATTTCTTACAGAACTGTCATCTCAATACTATATTCAGTCTTTATCTGTTCTTATTTTATTTCACACAAAATACGTAAAATAATTTTCTGCTTAGAATGAATATTACAAATGGATATGAAAGTCTTATTTTTATGTCTCATCGGTACTGAAAAATATGTCTCATTTTATCTTTATTTCACACGTAAAATAGCTGTGGGCGCCTACGCTTTTAAAGTTAGCAAAATATATTACCTAGTCTTTAGAGCCGATATACATTAAACAGATGCGACTTAACTATGCAAATATAATAGCAATAATGACAACGCGACGCGTAGTTTCACAAAATGACGTTGATTTTAAGTAACATTTTGAGTTTTAATTTCCCTCATAGAATATGAAGGAAAGTTAAATATGGCTCTCTAAATATGGCTTTTCATATAATACGAAGTAGAGTTTATAAAAAAATATGTTCTAGATATTGCTAAATTACATGAGCGGCGATTCACATTTATCTTAAGACTGTTTAGCGTTAATTCGCCGCTAGGTGCATAAACAAACATGCTTCTTAAAGACACTAGAACAAGAACACTTAGTTCAATCCATAATAGAAAGCTTTATTATATAATATCCAGTCACAGAGTTCACGATCGTCGACACAAATATATGTATAAACATATCACGCTTAGCGACGAAACACTTTGCAATGCAATACGGTAACTCATTGCCATGTAATGCGATGTCAATCACCCCATATCTTTTTCAGGTGTACTTTATTACCTTTAATTTTTCTTAATAAAACTTGAACGGATAAAAAATAACTCAATTGGTTACTAAGTGTAAAATCTTAAGTTAATTGGACTTTGAAACTTGATTAAAAGTTCTTTTATCAAGTAGGTACTTTTATGATTAAATTGGTTAAAGTTAAAGGAGGTCGTTTCATGGTAGAGCTGCGATGATTATTAATGGAGAGTTCGTTTAATGGAAAGTTTTTTAAATAGCCATGTTTTTTAGTATGTAAAGTATTTTTTACTTCTTTGTTACAAAATATTGAGCGCACGGTTAGCGCAGTGATACATGTATGTGGTTGCCGAGTGTTGTGGTCTTAATCCTCACACAGGAGTGGGTGTTCTCTGTGTCCGATGTTTTAACGTTTGTGGTACCCCACGATACAGGCATTGCAACTCATGCGGGAGTTGAATAAATAAAGATAAGTAAACTTGGTTAGGTCCCCATTTTTGTTTAAGTATTTTGAAATGTTTATGTTAGTTCTGTCGCTCATTCAATCTGTACCTATTTTCTCAACAAATATGTCTACCTTGCCGGTTTCCTTTAAGAGGCTGATACTATTCTGGGCGAGATGGCTTATTCGTAACCAATCGTCAACAACAGACTCGTCCATTCATAGCATTTCAGTATATAGAAATACCGCATTTTGCCGAAATGTATACGTCTTGTCTTGTTGGCCCCATGGTATGAGTTAGCGACCGATCGTGAGATCTCGACTTCAATTCCTGGGTTGGAGATATTCCATTTTCCTGTTAGAAAATCCTCATTAGCAGGAAGCAGTTTGATAGTGTGTCCTATAGAGAGAAATAAGGCGACAAATGTGTACACATCTGCCTTCCCCTCCTGTAATTTTTCATCAGTCTATAGCACCAATACTTCTAACCAAAACACATTACACTACGCTCCAGATATATCACAACATCATACCTTAGGTCGTGTACACTTCACAGAAAACGACATTCTTACGAAAATAAATCGGTTGGACATCTCAAAAGGTGCTGGTCCAGACTCAATACCTCCCATTTTTATTAAACACTGTGGTTCTTTTCTTGCCCGTCCTCTATCTTTGATTATCAATCAGTCTATTCAAGATGGTGTTTTTCCTGATGAATGGAAAAAAGCTCGCATTATACCCATATTTAAGAAGGGCGAACAAAATAATGTTAAGAATTACCGTCCAATTTCTATTCTGTCCTGTCTTTCTAAATTGTTTGAGTCTCTTATATGTCCTTTTATCACACATCATATGAATACCACAATCACAAAAGCACAACACGGCTTCAAGATTGGTCGTTCTGTTGACACCAATTTGACTTCATTTGTTTCTGATCTATGTACTGAAATGGATAGGGGCAGTCAAGTTGATGCAATATACACGGATTTTTCTAGTGCTTTTGATAAAGTCAACCACTGTCTGCTGTTGAGAAAACTTCAAGCTCACGGAATATACGGTAACATTTTAAACTGGTTCCAGTCTTACCTTTCCAACAGACCATTGACTGTATCTGTAAAGGGATATGATTCACAAGTTTATTTTGCTGCATCTGGCGTACCCCAGGGATCCCATCTTGGCCCTATATTGTTTTCTGTCTATATCAATGACATAGCACATGAGATAATGCACTCAAAGTTCTCCTTATTTGCTGACGATCTCAAAATATATCATACAGTTTCTTCACAATTAGACGTAGATCAGATACAACGTGATCTCGACCGAATCCAAGACTGGTGTCAGACCAATGACATGACACTCAACGCGGCAAAATGTTATCATATAAAATACACGAAAAAAAAACATCCGTTCCCTTCTAAATATCATGTCCATGGGTCGGTATTAGAAGAAGTGTCTGAAATAAGAGATCTCGGTGTTACCCTTGACAAAAAATTGAATTTTACGGCACATATAGACGGGGTTGCTAAGAAAGCAGCTAAAATGCTCGGATTTGTTAAAAGGAACACCAACAGCTTTCGTCTAAGACAAACGAAGACACTTCTCTACAACGCCTTAGTACGAAGCAAACTCGAGTATGCATGTGAAGTCTGGAATCCATCGTACGCTAAGCAGTCACAAAGAATAGAAGGTATCCACAGAGCATTTACGAGACACTTAGCATACACGTCGTCGGGCATATCGCATAGAGCTCCCTACACAGAGAGGCTAAAATTTTTGGGAATGAGCAGCCTTCATCATCGACGTAAGATCCACGATCTTTTATTCTTGCACAAAATTGTCAACGGCGCTATAGACTGCAGTCAACTAGTAAGCAATATTAAATTAACGGTACCAAGCAGAATTCCGCGACACCCTCTTACCAGAACATTTCATATTCCGTCTTGCAGGACAAACATTGGCCAACACTCACCACTGGTGCGTATTTGTCTCGAATACAATGCTTTGTGCGGACGCTCAGATGATCTTGATATATTTCACGACTCATACAAACAATTCAAGCGTAAGATAGTCCAGGGGATGCTTTGACAGATCTCTTCTTTGCTATGTTTAATGTCTAATCTGTTGTTAATTTTGCGTAAAGTGTATTTTATTAAAGCATTTTTTATTTTATTTTATATGTTAAGTAAGTTTTAATTGTTTGTTTATACATAATACTTTCTAAAAATGTTGTGTACGTCTATAATTGATATGCATATAAGATCATATTTACAGTGCCTTAATCTTAACACATTTATGTATGTATATTGTTGATGTACCTTTAAGTAAATAAATAAATAAATAAATAAGTAATAAACTGCTGAATATTGATTGTTGTTTTAAGTTTGAAAATTATTTTTTACTTTGTACTTTTCAACAACGAGGCGACAAAACAAACAAACACTCAGATTATCAGAATCAGACGAAATTATGCAAAGACACCACCTCTAGGGAACAGGTCTATTTTATGACATCACGGCTCGCAGTCAGTGACGTCGGCGAGTACGATCATAAACCACATCGTAAAATGCGATTAGTCTCTAGGGGGTCATCAAACTGGGATCAATGACCCCATCTTAATTTATTATTGCACGGCGATGTACAGGTGACCGCGGGACATGCATCTTCGTGTATATTACAATGTTTATATGTAGACTTACGCCTGTAACCCCGACGGTGTAGGCAGCATTACACCTTTTTTACACCAGTTTAGTTTTAGGTACTTTGTTGGCGAGCCTATTGTATTATCTCTTCTTCATCTTCTCCTTAGCCTTTATTATTCCCAAGTCACTTGGGGTCGGTTTTTCTGGTCTAACCGGATTTGACTGGATATCAGTTTTTACACGGAGCGGCTGCCACCTGACCTCCGCAACCCGAAGGCTAACGATACCCTAAGGCTAGATCAGTGTCAGGATATTATAGGGCACTGACTTCCCAATAACGACTGCCATAGATGTTCATGGCAACCGAGATCGACGGCTTAACGGAGCAGGCGATAATTGTCAATCAATACGCACATAATTTCGAAAAGTCATATAACATCCGAAAGTCTGAGGTGTGCGTCGTGGGTTCGAACCCGAGACCCTCTGCATTGCAGTCTGTTGATCTACCGTATACAATAGCAGATTTCATATAATAATATCAGTCTTGTGTTAAACTATACTATTCGGAAAGTTTAATACACGGAGTGTGAGGAGTGCTATAGACCAACACGCCGGCCCAGTGCGGGTTGGCAGACTTCATATATCTTCGAAGACATTTTGGAGAGCTCTGAGACATGCACGTTGTCTCACGAAGTTTCGCCGTTACGGTGAGCGATAATTAACTATTTAATACGCACATAACTTTGAAAAGTCAGCCAAGCCTTGGGATCGAACTCGAGACCTCTGCGTGGCATTGCAACGGTGCAATTTTCAATTTCTGATCTGGGAAAAAGCATTAGCACTGCTCAAGAAGAAAAGAAGAAGACGGCTCTGACAAAAAATGTTTCTAATCCACGAGACCTGTATTGCTCTGTGACTCAAGGCACCATTATCTAGTTTCACTAGTAATAGACAAAAAATGCAACATTAATTATACATGCTCAAACCCTTCAACGTTGTATTCCGAGACTATACAGTAAATGAAAAAAAAACAAGCAAGTTTTTAATTACTCAAAGCTGTACAAACACATCCCTCCCTGCCTACCTTATTTACTACACAAACAACCCGCAATAAGCCTTAAGTATAATAAACCAGCTATTTCTATTGTACCGGCCACCCTTCTTCCGTCCATTAAAATTATTAATATAATTAGTTCAAGCATCATCCGCAGTGGTTCTCAAACTTTGGCTATATCTCCCCTCCGACGCCTAGCTGAGCCTCGCTTTTTAATTGCATTAAAACTGATGAAACTGACTTTGTTAATAGAATAGTCGTATTGTTTTGTTGTTACAAGATAGATTAGACAATCAAAACATCGATCAAGCAAATAATTAGATAAAGTAAGTTTTTGAAGTTGTGATGAAACTTGTTTAGTAGTTCTAAACAAATAATAATTTTGCAAAACACTTTAATCAATAATAATTTTGTGACTGAACAAGCTTAGTTTGTACGTTTGTAATTGAATTTCGTAAATGTGTATATTCATGATGGGTATCAACCTATCATGAATATACATATTTAAGAAATAAATCAATTAAATTATATGGGCAGAAGAAAGAAAGAGTTTATAATTGATATCCTCAGAGCGATCTCCCTCATTTTGTTTTCACCAAATTATGATCATTTTTTGAGCGGCTGTAATAGAAAGGTTTGTTAACAAAATTGTGTTTGTAGGTGCACGTGCTTTTCTTGGCATAAATGTAAATACATATTATTATTACAGCCAGCTTTGTTTTGATATATAACTGTATGGTTGCCAAATACCGTGGCCGTTAGACATGGTCTAAAAACTATCAAATAAATATAATAGTTTAGTAAGACTAATATCTATACAATCGTCGTAGTCCATGTAACCGTTACATAATTTTAAGTGAAGCAAACTATTACAATTAAAATTTTGTACACATAATAACTAACTCGGGCTTTTTAATGGAAAATAACAGTATTTAGCCTGAACTAAGCCTTAACAGCGCAATATGTTAGTTAATTTGTTAATAAATACTGCTTAGAGTTGTTATTTAGTATATTGGCGCAGCTGTAGTAAATGCGACAACAGTGCTGTGGAAATTTTGATTTCTAGACTGGATTTCGCTTGTAGACGGGAATAAGTCCGCCAATAGATGAAATATGGGTCGTTAATCATAAATCATTTATTTGCTTGAACATGGGTTGTACATAAGATTTAAAAATAAACAAAAGAATTCAGAGGCTTTATCCTTATGTAATATACATTTTCCCACCTGAATGATGTGAAAATGTATACCATTTTAAATAATTAGTAAGTCATTATTATACACCTATGTCTACTTTTTCGGTGATATTGCCGTGAGAATATGTACTTTTTTATTTATAAATACTGCATTTATTATCGTATTAAAGCTTTAAAATAAAATAAATGTTTCACAGTATAATACAAATAATAAACTAAAATAATAACAGCTCTACTGTAAGCTAAAACTCCTCTTAAAATACACGTCACATCAATTAAAAGTTGCAAAAGCTGCATTATGCAGTGTGAGTTTCGTTGGCATTTTGTTGATTAATTTATAATTCAACGAAGATGTATACAAAACGTGTAACATTAAATATTCAGAGCAAGCTCTCTGCGAAATGTTTCATCATAATATTACTACTTTATAGCCGAATTTTAAACTCACAGATATGAAGCGAGCAAGTTTGAAATTAAGTACCTACCGTTGAATTTATGTTTGTACTTTAAAGTTTCTTTACACCTGGCTTTTATTGGTAGCGTTTGCCAAATTTATCCCCTAAATAAAATCTTTGAGAATCTCTGAACTTACGAATCTCATTTCTATTCGGGATGAATTTTAATCGTACTAATTTGTACTTTTTTGTTTGCAGGTAAATCTAACGGCTTCAAGTGAGAAGGTTTGTTCGTCGCATCACGTACAAAACCGCCGACCAAAACGATGCTCCAAGTAATTGGAACTTTTATACCTCGTAAAGCTCGGGATTAGGTTTGAAACAGGATCTCTAAGATCCCTAATGTTGGATTTTGATGGCCAAATAAGTTTGGCAAATTCGGCGAACTTCCAAAGTACTATAAATAGGTGTCGAGAGGTATTTGTGGAGAAGTAATTTGTTGGAGCTTACACAAGATAAACCTTTGTTTTCGTGATATGTCCTCGAAATGTCGCGAACAAAGTCGGATCTTTGACGATTCATCTTGTTTTAGATTTGTTTTTGTTCCAATTGATAAGAAAACAAAAGTTTTTGCTCAGAAATCCGGATTTAGAAAAGTTACCAAAGTAAGCTTCGCGACGCCGATCACTGAGAAAGTTAGGTCTTATTACTAACTTATACGAGTAACGGTATTAAAGAATTATCTTGAAGTTAAATCGGAACTATAAACTTAAGCTTTTGAACAAAACTATAGAGTAAGTTTTATTAAAGTAATAAACTAACTTCAGTAGAAAAATTCCAAGAGTCCAGTACAACTGTCTAGAACCAGTTAGAGTTATTATAGAATAAGTGAAAAGTATATTTATTGTAGATACGAGACCAAAACAATTACAAATGTTATGTTTGGCTGAGAGATGTTCTATACCGTTTTATTGTCCTTTAGAGTGTGTTTTATTGAAATATATTTTAACACAAGCAAATAACAATCGTTTTAACGAAATCTTCCATGTTATAATACTGACTCTCAAAATCATGACGACTTTACAAAATTGTCGGTAAACAGCAAAGACATTAAAATTGTCATGAACTTAAATCTTTTTGGTAACGATTATTTCATTCTGCACGTACAATAACAATAAAGAGGCTTTACTAATTATGTAATCACACAAATAAAGTTTATTTCTTAAATTATAGTTTTCATTTTACTAATTGTAATTACGATTATTTGCAAATTCAAAGATAAATTTTAACTGTAGACTGCCTTATTTATCTAATCAAAAACTTGACGAACTTGAGATATTTATGTTAATTAATCCAAATAGTTGCTTGGCGAGCTCCTGTTTTCAAGAAGCGACGTTAATAATTTTTACGAACATAATTGAGAAAATTCCATTGATAATAATTATTGTATAACGCATTAAAGCAAACGTACCCATGTTTTTTTTAAATTAACATCTATATTTCTTTATTTACATCAGATTTTTAATTAAAGTGGTATCTGATACCTATTCAAAAAGACCTTTCATTTTCTAAGATGAATAAGAGATAGAGCCTATTGAAAGATCAGATAATTACACAAATATTGTTTGAATTCTAAAACCAGCCTCCTGCAAATCTAAATTTACGTGTGTATATTTAATATCACATTTTAGAAACTAAAAAGAGTATCCAATAATTATGTAATTTACCACAAAAACTCTCTAACCAAGTCGACAGACCGTTCTAGTCCCATTTATTTTGGAAACAGCTGACATTGCTAAAACGGTTCCATGCCAGTCTAAGTTCGAATCGCGTTGTTCGAGCGACATTATATATCAGACACTCGCTGTCCGGAGTCCGGACACGCTTTATACATTTATCGGTCAGTGTCCGTGTTCCGGACAACGTTTATATCGGACACTGACTCAATATATCTTAAACTTCGGACGGTTTACGACGATGCAGTTCATTGGGCACATACCAGAATGCAAGCTTGCTAAACTTATTTAGGAGGGGAGTAAATCGGCTGTGGGGCTTTGTAAGTTGTTGTATCTAGCATCAATATTTTAAATACGGTTACTGTTGCATATCGGTAAATTAACCCTATTTTACTTTAGTACGAAAACATGAGAACAAAGTTCCATAAATATTCATGTAATTAAAAACAATGTACTCAATTATTTTATTCGATACGAGCCTGAAGTACAATTTTCATGTTCACAAAATAATACACTAATAAGTAAAAGTTTTGTACTATGGAATTATCCCTGTAGTGTTTCACAAAAATGCACAAATGATACTTACGATTACAATAAAAGAAATCACCATTGTCGTATTAAGTAAGGTATTATATTGTAACAGAAACAAATTGTAAACATGTTGTTAAACGCTGCGGTATGTGTACAAACAAATTATCTTAATTTAAATCCACAAGATAATCCATAGATAATGTTCCATGATCTCCATTACCGTGGAACATGTCCGGAACACGGTGCCTATGTCACACGACGAGTCTTAATTTCCCCTCCTTTGTGTGCTATCGCACGTAAGATCTGTTCTGATGTTCTGTACGTTATGTTTCACTGAAATGTGTTTCGCACGTTGCGCGTGTTCCGGAAAATTGTGTTGGTTAACACTTTGAGAAATACTTGTTTAATTAGATGGTTCCTTGATTTGAAAAACGAATAATTAGAGGGTGATAAGAGGGACATTTATCGATAAAATTGACATATGCATATAGGTATACCTGAATAATCGAAAAGATAGGTAGAGGCTTATTATGTTCTCGTTACAACAGCAGTGTTTTTAGATCCCACGTAATAGGATGCGAGCCTTTCGTCATCTTGATACATTTCCAGTCCTGCACGCACTCTGGCTTTTATTTTTTTATTTTCTTTACACGTTTCGTTACGTTGCCCTATATATATATATATATATATATGAGTATTATCCAAATTCATTTAATTTTGTCTATTTGTCAATTAAAATTAAGCGCGGTGTCTTGAATTGTGCTCGGAAGACAGCAGTAACTTGACCCTTGTTATGTTGGACCTAAAACCATAGCTGACGAACTGTGAGTGTAATACGCCTAAATACTATATACATCTTAATATGTTGGATAAGATTGTATATTACAGAAGACTGTATTGTTCTTATCGTTTCGTAGATTTTTTAAAGATTACTATTAATCTGTCTGCCCGGTATGTGTGGAAAACCTTGGAGGAAGCCTATGTCCAGCAGTGGACTTCTTTCGACTAAGATGATGATGACTTTTAATCTGGTTACAAACTATTAGCGTTTTTATAATAACCTGCAGGTAAACTAAGTGCGTATGTTAGAAATGTAATCACGACAAGTGCAATTTGTAGACCCAATCGTGACTTCGATAAAAAACGATCACATTAAAGTTTGAAAAAGAAAAGAACACGTCTCATTCACAGTTGTCGACAAACGAAACGAAACGTTTGACGTGAATACGAATCCAGAAGTGCCAACCATTCTGTTTACTATCGAACCCAACCAATCGCGTTTACAAAACTAGTTCAACATAACGAGGAACTCAACCGGCTGCAAATACATTGACGCCGGCTTTTCCTGTTTTCTTTCACTCTGGCTAACACGCCACTTAATTCCCTATGGGTAATCGATTGTGAAGGGTTCTTGTCATTAAAATAAACCCTCCGGCTGCTGTTTACATATACTCGACGACGGGATTACAAAGTGATCTTGTCTTTTGCACTGTGTGTTGTTGTCTCTTGCCTTTACAGTCTCGTGGGGGCTATAAGAATGAGATTGAGAATCAGTGTTTTACTTGTACAAAACAATTACAAAACGCGGATGTAATGTATTTTTAAAAGGGCCTGCCTTATTTGATCTGCATATTAAGTTCAAGCATATATCAACGGGTTTAGAACTCTAGTTTGATATGCTGGTAAGGCAAAGTGTTATTGGGATTTTTAGTTAGAAAATTCTCAATCTCAGCACGGTGTCTGAAAATGTGATCGGTACATGACGATAGGATCACTCTCGATTATATATGACCTAAAGCTGGCGAAATATAGTTGATGTATATCTCCATTGTCTATAAATTTTAAAGATATTGTCTCCGGCGATATATAGCAGTATGTATTAAGGTTGATAATTAAACACAAACCAGGGATTAAAACTAAAGTCAACACCCGTTCACATGTGGTACTAAAATATCCACGATTAAATATACACGTCAGCTTTTTAACTAGATAAGTCAAGAAATAAATTGAGCTTAAAACTTTTTAAACAGCTTTTGAAATAAAGCTACTAATAGTCCTTTCTCGATCTTTTCACAAATCGGTAGTGCAGCGGCAATGAATGCTCTCTTCTGTGTATGATTCGTCGAATTCGTAAAGCGTATTAGGCGAAATGTTTTAGGGTATTTTGGTGTTAAAACATTCTTTGTAGCAGCACGGAATGTGATGCAGTATACTGTGTACGGTGGACAGCAACTTAAAGTCTTGTCCGTATTAGGTATGTTAAACTAAAAATCATAGTTGTCATAAATCTAAATCTTAACCTTCGGGGATGTAAAAGTAACGCTATTTGTATATGTATGGTTCATGCTTTAAAGTTAGTGTATGTACCTTACTCAGCGTTTTAAAAGTAGAGGAATGAAGTTCGATTCTGACTTGATTTTTCTACGATAAGAATCCTATTCGAAGTTAGGTTGAACGATAGCTATTACAACAAAAGCTTAAAGCTCGCTCAGCTTAATTAGCCTCCGTCTGGCTGACAGGTTCGTGCTGCAGCTCCATTGCTCATTTAGTTTTATTTCTTTTAGGAAATTATCTAGTTTCCTCGTTTCTTATCTGCTTATCTACTTGTTTGGAATTCGCTTTGAGGTAATTTTGATGCTAAAGTAAAGTCTTTATTGTGGCTTTAAGCGACTTAGTTCATTAAAAAATAAACTCAAAGAAAGGATGGATGACTCCTTGCACGTTTTAGGTATTTGCGAAGTTCCATTTCGATAGATTTAGCTAGGCAGCAGGCATAACATCGACTGGTTATATAGCTATTGGTATATATGTATATTTATGACTTATCATAATAAAGCGCTTCTCAAGACATGGACGAAGCTACGATGAGAAGAAAATAGAAATTTATTCATTTTACATTAATTAATCCTTCAATAACCAGAATTAAGACTAAACTGAAAAAAGATTGTATCTGTCTGTCGGGATGTGGGCGTTGGACAACCGATTAAAACGGCTGTGTCTTTAATTAAAGTAATTGTTTGCTGTAAGCTAAGAATGACTTTAATTAAAGACACAACACAATCATACGATGGTCTCGCAGAACTTCAAACATGCTGACAATAAAGTTTTCTATTTCTTATTCGTCCGCAAACATATCACACTCGCCGAGAGAGCACAGAGCGCAGATAGTATTCGAGGAACAAGCGAGATTGTGCACGGATGACACAACAAACAATCTATGTCTTCTGCTGCGGCATTAATTGTAAGAAACGAACAAACATAACAATCCTATGTTATTTCGGACCACGGCAATGTGAAGCACCTGGACTTACGTAGTTTAGAATTGGTTATTGAACAGAATAACTAGCATAGCTCGAAGCAAAATATATACAGATTTACAGTTCACTAAATAGAATACTAAAATCGAAACGGGAGTTCTACCTGCATTTATCGCACAGATAATAAAATAAGGCATAACCGCCCACCGCTTCCTTTTGAATATTCATGAGGCTAAGCCTGCGAGTCGCCTGGGTTGCCAGCACAAATATTAACCTTGCTTACCTTGTGGCAATATTTTTAGACGTTTTCGTTACTTTTCCCCTTTTAAACATTAACGTATAATTTTCAATGTGCGTCAACAATTTTCGTGTGGAAAATAGATTTCTGAAAGCGCAGTTGAAATTTTCCAGCTTTGTGAAGTTGTTGATTAAAATTCTATATATTAGACAGTGCAATAAATATATATTGGGTTATAAAAATAAAGGCTGTGCAGGCAAACGAGTCGTAAAGTTGTATGGTGATATATAAAGGTGGTGTTGTTTATCGCATGAATAAACCTTCGCATACGGTAATATATTTTTAAGTATTGTTTGTAAGCTTGATAATGCAGCTTGGTGGGATAAAGACTAAAGAAATACGTGCAGCTGGGCTGTAATTTAAACTAACTTATGGCCCAGGCTTCGTTTGGGAACAGTAGAGACTATTTTTCCGGATTAGAAGTACCTTTGTCCTTTTCTGTTCCGTTGGGGTTGAAATTGCCAATAATATTTGATTATTGTAGGTGTAGAAAACCTCAAAAACGTGAATGGATATTTCATGATGATGGATCTAGTAGTTAAGGCATGAAAGCGTAACAAACAAACGCATATTCTCGTTAGTAATGTTAGTAAAGATAACAAAGCGTATGGTTGGATTCCATCTCGCCGTTAAACAATTACGTTTGGTGAGTTTAGACATGTAATAAATCTGTTACTATAGAAGAGGAAATAAATTATATAAAAAATATTGTAGCGCGCTTTGGGAGTATATGCGTATTTATGTCCAGCAGTGAACAGACTGATGATGATGATAAATAATCCTGACAATGTTCTATACAACAACCATCAGCGTAATCGATTTTGGATGTATGTAATTTATGTAGCCTGGAGAGCTCAGTGGGGAGACCAACAGACTGGAATGCACAGGATCTCGAGTTCGAATCCACGTCGCGCACCTCTGACTTTCGGAAGTAATATGACTTTTCGAAATTATGTGCGTATTGATTGACAATTATCGCCTGCTCCGTGCCTCGGAGAGCACGTTAAGCCGTCGGTTCCGGCTGCCATGAACATCTATGGTAGTCGTTATTGGGAAGTCAGTGCCCTATAATATCCTGACACTGGTCTAGCTTTAGGGTATCGTTAGCCTTCGGGTTGCGGAGGTCAGGTGGCAGCTGCTCCGTGTAAAAACTGATATCCAGTCAAATCCAGTTAGACTAGAAAAGCCGACTCCAAGTGACTTTGGAATAATAAAGGCTAGGGAGAAGAATAGCTTAGAGATATAAATAAAAATTTAATTTTTATTTATATCCGCAAGGCTAAATGTAGTGATTCTAAAACATCTATGTACCAATAAGATCCCATGTACCTATAATTGTGACTCATATATAAATAAATAAATAAATAAAACATTTATCGAGCAAACGATTTTATCAATATGTTTACTGTGAAGAGTCTATGTGCAGGAAGTGTTTTAATATATTTATTAGTGTGTTAAAACAACAGTCGTTCTAACTAACACTGAATTCTGTCCTGAATATTCAAACTTAATATTTAGCTAAGGATACATATCCACAAACATCTAACATACAACTTCTAAAATAATACGGGAACAAGAAACTTGGCTTTTGTTTATCACAGTCTGAGGGGCATTTCATATGTCCTTTTCGCTCAACTGTTAAATTGAATGGGCGAAAACAAGACAGGATCCCTGTCGTCAACCGTCCAATAACTGACTTAACCCTTACACTGACAATACGTCACTCTATTCACCTACAAATTACGAGCATGGCACTTAAAGTTATTGAACATAATCGCACCCCTAATGGAATAAAGACGTAAGAAGAATATGTAAACTTTAGAGGAGAGCAAGAAATCTGTTCGATCTGATATATTTATTATAGAAAGTACTTTTATAATATTTTGTTCAATTTACCAAAACAAAGACATAACGTAAGAAAAGTAAGTGTATTTTTATCAAATTTCATGTGTTTCAGTAGGTTTATAATATTTTATGATTGAAAAATATCAAAATAATTAAGATGCGACAAATTATTTTTTGGTAGATATCCTTTATTTTCTGGTAAATCACAACGAAAATAATTGAGATAGTGTATCTTTCTTTACACTATTCGAATATGCAATAACGAAAATCGACGTAATTGTACTTACGCCATTATTGCACTGAGGGTGCGAATTATTATAACACCGCTACAATTACAGGGGCGAAGACCTAAACTGACAGATTGTCAGCGGTCTTGTAACTGTCGGGGCAATTTAATTACAAATTCTAAGAGACAACTATCTGAAGTTAACAGATCAGTTATTAATTTCGGATGTTGATGTCGAGTTGGACTAAGAACCGTTGAGTAAGTATCGTTTTAGTGATGAAGTTTCGGCTGTGTGGTTCTATTGACAGTGGTTTTGAGTGGTTGCTTTACTACCAACGCGCTAGCTAATCTATAAATAAATTGGTTTAATCCACATAAAGTTATTTATTTTTTAGGTATTTCAGTTTTGTACTGTTGCTATTATAAATGCAGTAATTATCTGAATGTCGTCGAAAAATAACAATGGTCGTGTTCCTTAGCAAGGTCTCTTGCTTTAGCTATTCTCAAGTAGAACAACGTGACAGTATCATCAAAGATAGATATTAACAGACAAAACTGATATTATACTTTAGCAACGACATTAATAAAAGCACTTTATGTAATGACAAAACCGCTTAAACTATTCAAGATATTGTTATCTGCTACGAGCGTAGCTTATCTACGAACAACCTTGCCGTAGACACACCTGCTACGAACGCCTACGTCGCAGTATGTAGATAAAGTTTGAATATCGTGTGGGTAGTCTGCGGGTGCTGTGACGTCACGGGTCATCAACCGCACTGCTGCTATCTTGAGACGAGTACTTGGAGTTATACATGAAAACTTAATTTAAATAATAATATACGAAATGCAGATGTTATTTCGTTTGGGAGTAATTATAACTGAACAGATTTAGTTTGCTAATGGAACTGTTAATTAATGTTTATGTAAAGCATCCCACCTGTGCGTTAAAGGTTAGACAGAGGTTGATAACACCTGTATTTTCCTAGGCTCGTTTAGGTCCCTTGAGAGAAGGCGAGCATACTCCAAAAAACAGCCGTATCCGAGATTGTAATGGAAACAAATATTTACATTTATAATTATACTAATGAATATTATAATTATAATGTTATCCTTATATTAAAAAATACTATTAATGTTGTATTCATTTTATCCCGATCATTATCGCTTCTGGCTATTAATTAACGGGTTGTTTATTTGAAGGATAAACCTACATTTGTACGAGATAAGTTATCGGACCGAATGTGCCAGATTCGTTATAATACTCCGCTTGGGAATGGTATGTAGTTGGTTTCAATCCGTGAAGAGGACAGGCTGTGCTTTTAGGTAAATTATCTTTTTATTTTATTATCTACTACATATATTTTATATTATTTTCATACGTTTATTGTATTATTTTACTTAATTACGATTTGAAACCCCTTTTTAGTTTAATATATTTGATTTTATATTAATACATAATTTTAAACAACCATCTGAACGAAGACAAGTTTGGTCATGTATGATTGACCACACTATCTTATTTATATATTATTTTTATACCAATTTATAATAGTTTGGTATAATATTATACTCAAAACACTTTTCCTTAAACATAGCGCAGTAACATTTAATTCCATTCCTCGGTCTAACTCGTTATAAATAACAACCCTCGTTTTGATGTCGAAGGTTAAAAATGTAAATTAAATAATAACACTAGACAGAAAAATGACAAAAAATTAATTACTCCCACGTCGTGACGTCATAACTACTTCTCGTTTTTAACAAAAACATCTCCAGTCGGTGGCTCCGCGACACGACGGCGACGGACACCATTGTATAAATTTACATTTAAATTACGATGAACTTTCAAAAATAAATACTTGGGTGTCACTTTACTTGCAAAGTGTCTGTCCGTAAGTCACTTTTTGTTTTATCCGTAAAAATGGAAGGCTTTTTGTTTTTAATGAACGTAGAATAAATACTCGTATTTATTTTGGCATACTGCGCGTCGCGGTTTTGCTAGAGATGCCAGTAATAATTATGTTGGTGAAGTGAGGGACGATGCCGAGCGCCGGCAGAACTGTAAATTCGGTTATGTACTTGTCATTTTTATATTAACTGTGTTATGTTGAATATGGTAAGTAGGACTACCCTTGTAGGAAGCGAGCATACACAGTGTTCAAAGATAACACGCTAAATTTTAAAAAGAGGTTTGTTATTATTTCGCCATATGTTATAATTAATTAATTAGTCGTCACGTTGACGTGAAAGCTACGCATTGAAATTAAACTAGTATAAAGTAGTTTAATTTCAATAATAATTAATTGTTTGTAAACGTCTGTGCTAACGTTAGACATCTCAATTTAATTAGATTACCTTCTAATTAAATTGGGATGTCATTTGATTTAGTAGAGTTTCGAAATGTTGACTTTGTACGAGTATGTTTGTAAAGCATATGGAATCATTGTTCCGTGTCAAAGCAAGCTGTTGTGATGTAAAATCTTTGTTTCGTAGCGAGAATAGCCTGACGGTTTTGTAATCTCATATTGAGGTTAAGCCTGTTTTTAATTTCCGCGAATTAACATTCGTTATCCTAACTAATATTATAAATGCAAATGTGAGTTTATTTGTTACGCTTTCATGCCTGATCTACTCGACCGATATATATATCTTAATAATTTACATACACGTTGTCAGGGATACAGAAAACGACATAGAGTACATTTTATCCTGAAAAAAACTGTTTCCAAAGAATAGAAGTTTATTTACAAAATCTAGATAAACGCGAGCAAAACCGCGGACAATATATAGTTGTTAATAAAATAAGTAAAATAACAATAACAACTTACAACAGTTAACTTCTTCAATTTCAGTAGTCAAGCTTTATTACATAACTAGCTGACTTACTCTGCTTTATATAAGATAAGAGAATTTACCCCGATTTTGCAACATTTTTCATGACTGCTCCGCTCCAATTGGTCGTAGCGTGATGTTATATATATATAGCCTATAGCCTTCCTCGAAAATTGGCTATACAACACTAAAATAATTTTTCAATTCGAACTAGTAGTTCCTGAGATAAGCGTGTTCAAGCAAGCAAACAAACAAAGAAACTCTTCAGCTTTACAATATTAGTATAGATATTTTATTTATAAATTTATTGTCGTGGCTACATATTGGGCAGGACATATTTAAAATAATTGTATTATCGACTCGAGAAGAAAAAGATTACATAATATCAAATTATGTCCATTATTATCCAAAACCTGGCTCTATTTTAAACGACCATTTTAAACAGTCTCCGGTAATATCATTTTGGCAACGACTCCGGGATTTTGTTCCAAGAATTCTGAGATTTTACAAAAAGGAATCGATTGAAGAGGTTTAAGTGCCGTTTACATCAGCAAGTTTCTTAAAGTAAGTCATACTATCCTTGTTTTATTCGTCATGTAAGGCAAAGATACTACATTTGTTTCAAGAAACGGGTAGCGTGTTAATAGGCTTTTATTTTTACAGTCTTATTCATAAAAATATCTTACTGAAGGCTGAATAGAATACGATAGGTAGTTAAAAAACGATGCCTAGTAAAAATCTTTATTAAATCATTTTCTGTAAACCTTTATTAGGTATATACAGCTTCGCTATTAGACAATATAGCATTCTTATGCATTGTAATGAACAATACTTTTAGAAATATTACTTATAACGACGTTATAACCCTCTTGTAAGTTATATGAATATGGCCATAAGTCCTAACTCTGAGGTTATGCGATCCGCCCTTTTCCAAGACCTATCCCGTAATACCCTTGTGTTTTTGTAAAAGGTTGTTGAGGTCAGAGAAAAGAATCTTTCCATTGTCAGTCCTTTCATAAGTAATTAAGTGGTTTGTTTTAATTACTCTGTCTTTATTGTTGTCACTAGATGAAAATATCTGTGAACGCGTAAAGTAAATATTGTGGCGACAAATAAAACTAAATTAGATGTTGAAATTAGATGTTGTGCTTTGTGTTAAAGTAAATTACATGAGAAAATAAATTATACATTGTATACAGGGATAGAAAATTGTGTAAATAGAGCAAGTTCAAAAAGTATCAAAACTAACTTCACGAAGAAGATATATCTAAATCTTTACTTTGGTACAGATTTGCAAGTTTGTTATGATCCAAGGCTGTCTTTTTAACGGATCTTGCCTGCATTACAAAAAGCAAAACAGCGCGAATATGCATGTGAACACAATAAGAGTTGTATTCAGTTACAACAACCGGGGTCAGAAACTCATACTGGTTATTAATTTATCCAAAGAACTACATCCTTCGACTTAAGATGTATATGTAGATTCTAGACTTATATCCAATATTATTATTAATATTTACAATCTATTTTTTACAATTTACTACAGATAAAATTTTACCAAGAGCAAGCTTGTTGCGAGCAATAAACTATAAAATATTAAACTAGGCAGTACAAACTATGTATGCGGTAATATACATCTAAAACAGTGCAGATTAAAGTTACAAACAAAATAAACCGCTAAACATAAAATCCGTAAAAAGTAGTTTAATGTTAATGCGTAACATTCGCGTAAATGTAAGACAATGTTGCACATTGAATA
Organism: Catocala nupta; assembly: GCA_963675205.1. Lineage (NCBI taxonomy): Eukaryota > Metazoa > Arthropoda > Insecta > Lepidoptera > Erebidae > Catocala > Catocala nupta. The sequence continues at coordinate 29,546,341 of OY776093.1, forward strand.
CGTTTTTATATCGAAATAAAATTGTAGTATTTGTAGAGACTCAGGCTAGTGCGATAGCGTGGACGTTGGTTGAATGATATACATTCGGGAATTGGCATCGGCGGCCTTTCGACAAGAGCGCCTCTCGGGACGATATGAGTATCAACAATATTCGAACGTTGGTCACTTTTAATAAACTTCGGACGGTTTTCATGGAGTTTATTAAACGAAATAGATGTGTTGTAGTAATTTTACGAGTTGGTATTTTTTTAGGTAATTATTACTTTTAAATTAAACTACTTTATAAGGATATTTACCGCGTTGTTTATTTTAAAACACTACGATTACATAATGTTGAAACTATTAAACTACTACTGTTAAACTTTACCACTATTTAAGCTATTTAAATGATTAAACTATTTAGATTGATGCTTTCTAGCAGCCATGGTCACGGGAGTCTGTCCGTCAATCAATGTTACCACGGGTGTCAGGCAATACTAATTTTGGATTTTCATGTTGGCACGACAACTACTTCTCGCGTGTATGACTGCTGTTTTGTCTTAAATATTTTTGCTCATGAAGTTTTCGTTTTTTAAATGCAGTTCATAAGGTTTCAGTATTTGGCACAAATATTTAAACCTTTGAAAAAATTAAAAACCTGTTTATTTTAATGCTTAGTATATCTATCACTTAATTGACCGTAAAGCATTACGTTAGAGGTATATCCTAAATATACATAGTTTACCTTTTGATAATTTAAATACTTTTAATGCGGTCTTTGCGAATTGACACACATCACAACTTTGAATCGAACCTTCTCATTATAAGAGGAAGCTCGTAACTTAACTTACCTTCTTCTTCTTAGCCTTTATTATTCCCAAGTCACTTGGGTTCGGCTTTTCTGGTCTAACCGGATTTGACTGCATATCAGTTTTTAAACAGAGCGGCTGCCACCTGACCTCCGCAACCCGAAGGCTAACAATACCTTAAGGCTAGACTAGTGTCAGAATATTATAAGGCACAGACTTCCCAATAACGACTGCCATAGATGTTCATGGCAGCCAGGATCGACGGCTTAATGTGCTCTCCGAGGCACGGAGCAGGCGATAATTGTCAATCAATACGCACATACTTTCGAAAAGTCATATAACTTCCGAAAGTCAGAGGTGCGCAACGTGGGTTCGAACCCGAGACCCTCTGCATTGCAGTCTGTTGGTCTGCCCATATTACATAAATATAAAGTCTAATTATTTTTGATTTGCCCTTACTCATTTTATATCGATCGCTTTTAATTAAGGCGAAGCCGTACTTCATCCCAAAAGTGAACCCTTATAAATTATCTGTCACAATAAAACTTAGTAAAAAAGCGAAAGGCATTAAATGGACACCAGAATATTTTTTCAATTTATCAAAACGTTTGACCTCTCCTCTCGATAGATATCAACTTGTGTCATATAATTGGCGCGAATCAAGCGAGCTAGCCAACATGGCGTCCAATATGGCCGCCAAACAATATTTTATTGTCCTTTTCACGTTTATTATTTTTCATTTTTAAATTCAATTATTTCGTGGAGCTTGTTGTGAATTTGTAACGCGAGCGTGCTACCTTTGTGCGCGGTGGAATATTACATCATGTAGTTTGGGTGTCATTGAGCCTGTATTGTGCAGTGTTGAATTTAAATTATTTAAGGTAAAATAGAATATTTCAGAGATATCTGAATGTTTTCTCAGACATTGAGCGGGAGTCTGAATAGAGTAGTACTGTGATGCTACAAACCATATCTCAAAGAAAACTTGTGTTATTGTTGCTATTGTGAATCTACCACAGGAATTCCAAAACCCTTTCTTAAAGAAGCGCTGAACGGTTAGCAAGCAACGTGTTGTAGGTACTCTATAAAAAGGGTACCCTAGTTTAAAGGGTGGGTATTTTCACGCCTTATTGTCAGATAACATATTATTAAAGCATCACAAATATAAACCCTGGATGTTTTACACAGAAGTTTATCATACTGGCATTCCGCGACATTTTTATGAGATCCGATCAGTTTCACACCCTTGTAATTAGCGATCCAGCCTACCATACGATATAGATATATAGCAATTTACATACTAGATACATATCTTGTATTGTTTTGTGTTATTAAGCATTTACCACCAATATCGCCAATAACGCCTTGTCCGAATTGTATATCAAACCCAGGCTGGTATCAGTATTTGCGCCAGCGTAAGACTAATAAGTCAATACATCTTGCATGCCTTAAATGTGATATTATTGTATTTACATTGCCTCCTCTCCATAACATACCATATCCATACAGAGTCTTATATATAAAGCAATGTACACGTAATTTATCACTGATGCGAGAGTAAGCCGGTCGTAATTACATTATTGGTTTGGCTCCGGGGAACAACTATGAGCTGAGACGATACCCCTAGGAGCAGTATACTTTGATATAGGTGGGGTGAGACAACGCTATTAAAGCGTGTGCACTTTTAAATACATATATCTTATTATAGGAAGGAAAACATCGTGAGGAAACCTGCATGTCTGAGAGTTCGCCATAATGTTCTCGAAGATATGTGAAGTCTACCAACCCGCACTGGGCCAGCGTGGTGGACTACGGCCTAACCCTTCTCACAGTGAGAAGAGGCCCGTGCCCAGCAGTGGGACAGTTTAATTCAGGGCTGATATTATTATATATTACATATTATATATTATAGGCCCAATTTCATTGTTTTAAAATAAATTAATTTCAAACTCACCCCAACACGCCGTTTTCTTATTTTTTTCTATATTTTGCCCGTGCCTTTGCTTGGTTAGGATAGTAACAGTACTTTTTCTGGATGATAGGTATCCTATGTCCTTTCCTGTTCCCCTGACAACGTGTATACGAAATTTCATGATGATTAGTTGAGTAGTTAAGGCGTGAAAGCGTAACAAACAAACAAATAAATCGTTGATTCGATCTTATTTGTGAGCAGATGCACGTTATTGTCTCTCGGATTTGATAGTTTGATGTCCGAATTAGGGAAAGCGTTAATTGGATTTTAGATGTTTGTGACTTCGGTTATATACAGGCTATCCCTGAAGTCTTTACTAGAAATGTATCACGCTCACAATTTTTCTGTTTAGGTAATAATGTGCCTCGGAGAGCACGTTAAGCCGTCGGTCTCTGCTGCCATGAACATCTATGGCAGTCGTTATTGGGAAGTCAGTGCCCTATAATATCCTGACACTGGTCTAGCCTTAGGATATCGTTAGCCTTCGGGTTGCGGAGGTCAGGTGGCAGCCGCCCCGTGTAAAAACTGATATCCAGTCAAATCCGGTTAGACCAGAAAAGTGCTAGGCTAGCTGTATCACCAGTAACGGTAAGTCTAAGATACTGGAAATGTCAGGTTAATAGGTTTTTGGGATATAGGGACGACATAGGTTCTTCGCATATTCCAAAAATCGTTAAAAGTCATTTGATGTTACCGTAAAAACTACTATTACCAACTAATAAAATATATGACGATACTTTATTTTGAATAAAAGCTTTACACGTACTTTCAATAAATTGTATCCAATAATCATTATCCTTTTCCTATATCAAATGTGAATACAAAATCAGCTGTTTACTTTTTCAGTCCCTTTTCCAATCGAAACACATTTATATCTGAAAGTTTAAGGCTTCTCTGTTAACACAAGCGGAGCAAGTATGCTGAAAACGCTGGTATATTGTCAACGGCATTTGCAAATATAGGTAACTAGCTTTTGCCTGCGGTTATGCTCGCTTGGGAATAGTATATTTTCTGAATTAAAAGGTGCCCTTCTGTAACCCTAAAAATTTTATGATTTCGGTCGTTTAGTTAAAGCGAGCAAGTGTAACAAATTAACTTACATTTATAGCGTTAGTTAAGATTAGTTGCAATAGTTCGATTAATGAATCGATTTTATTGCATTAACATATTCATATGAGCGCACTCTCTCTAAAGTTTCAACACATACTTTACAACCGAATAGATTTAAGCTTTAAACAGAAATTATTTATTTTTAAATTATAACTGTAACAAGAATGCTAGTAAGAATGAAAAAAAAAATACACAATTTATCATTAAGGATATAGCGGCACGCTCAAAATTTTAATAGGTTATCTTTAATAAAATTGTTTTATAACACTAACTAAAGATCTAGCTTTGGCAAGTCTAAAAGATGCACAGATATCATGGTACTTTTATGGTACCCTTTATTCTACCGGTACTCAGCGTTACTAGACATGACATTTTTTTTAAAGTAGTCGCTTATTATGTTTTCGGTTTTATTTAGCTCTTCTCTATGATTAAAGGTACTGCTGCTCTTTTGAATAAAATTAAACGTTTCTTGTTAAGCAAAATCATTTAAGCAGTTCCTGAGATTCGCGATTTGAAATATACAAACTCTTCTACATAAGAAATATTTACTAATACGTTTATAAAAGTAGGTAGGCCCAAGACCACCCTCTCAACGCTTCGCTGTTGCATGTCCCTTCTTAGACACATGTTCCGCTATCATTTGGCAAAAACCCTATGTTCCAGGGCAATCAGTGAATTGTACCTTTCAATACCGAGTGTTTCGTCAGCTGCGACTAACGTGGCTAAATTTGTTCGCGACGTTTTATAGAGAACGTTAGATACCTAGTAAATGTTTGTCGCAATATCGTCCAAGATGACCTTTTTGTGTGGGATGGTTTTCCACTTACTTTTCGATTGATAGCTGTTCCGTTTTATTTGACGTGAAATATACGTGTTGAATGTTAAGCTTAAGTAACTATATTTCTTTTGCTATTTTATCACTCATATATCTCACGAAAGACTCAAAGACATTACGATGGCTATGGTTTTAGGAGGTCCGTACCTACTACGTGGGCCGGTGCTGACTGGGAACTGGTCTAATTCCTTGTCATCAGATATGTTGAAGCGTAAGCAATCATATAATGGTAAAATATAATGTCAAATATGTAATAGAGTACGAGCTGTTACGTCAGAATATTTTGTCAAAAAAAAGCAATTTGGTTTTCCTTGACCTGGGAATCAAAGATGATACTTTATGTACAGCAGTCGCATTTACTACTGCTACTCTTTAACCATTACATCATAATTGTACGTTACTAAATACACCCTCTACAAAATACCGTATTCAATATTCAGTTTAATTTCACTGCTGTGTAGGCAATACTAAACTGTTTACTCGAATCAGACGTTAGTCAGCAACAGTTTGAAGACTAATGTAAACATTAGTTCTAACTTAGCACTCGAGGCTGAATTAATATTATACTTACATTTAGACTTGTGTGTGTGTCTGTGTGTGTGCCCGCAATGCGGCTATTCTTTGATACCGCTATTTTCAGCGATAATTCGCAAATTGCTCGTCGCGGAAACGGAAGCTTAATTTCCGAATTATCGGCTAAGTTGGTCTCGGTTTGTGACCTGCAAATACTTTATTGGACGTTTTTATGACACGAAAGGAAATAGGTTTACCTGGATGAGTCATAGGCAGGACAAAGGCGATTTTTGTATCTCCTTGCACGATGTGCGGTATGTGATATTTTTTCCATTAAATGCCGCCCGCTATTCCAGAGTCCCAGTAAACTTCACAAACATTTAAATGAGTGTGTTCTGCATTAGCTAAGTGCTGTAATGGTTTATTTGGCTAATTATATTTGTAAAGACCCTGCTCTTTACAGATCTAACTTATTAAGTAAGATTGTAAAATTGGCTATTAAAATGATTGGCCACGAATTTCTTGTCTGTTTTTCTTATTGGCTCTACGCACTTGCTTTACTGAACGTGATAACAAATAAATGTAAATTTATAGTTAAGTTCGTTAGTGTTACTATGACGTTTATTAGTGTTACTTTTTGGCCGAACTGATTAAAGCTATATTAATTTAAAAGGACATAGGTATCTACCTACAATTGGCGACGCTAGTAATACTTCTGGTGTGCCTAGTCTTTAGAGGTTACGGTAACCGTTTACCGGTGGGCCTTATGCGTTGTTAACTTGGTATTAGTGATTGCATAGATGGCGCAGTGGCTTAAGTGATAGTTTTATCACTGCGCTGACTGTTGTGGGTTCGATTTCTACACGAGACAAAAAATTGTGTGATCTACAAATAGTTGTTGCAATTCCGGCGTTCGTTGTGTCCGTTGTTTAAATGTTTGTAAGATCGAACGACGCAAGAATTACTCCTAGTGCAGGAGGAGTCTAATAAAGTATAAAAATTCTACAATAACGTTCCAATATGATTTGGGATTCCACACGTGTAGCCGCTAGATGAAGACATTGATTGTCCAATCTCTCGTAAAAAAGACAAAAAGGCGTAAAACTCTTCGTTTTATACCACCCCGGAGATTTAAGCGCCATCTGGTAAGGAAAAGGGACATTTATATCACGTCATAAAGTAATAATTGTGCTCTAGTGAGTGTAGAGCGGACGTGAGTTGTGTGCCAAGAGGGGAGAACTCTTCCGGCTTCGTGGCACCACCTGCCGAGAAAATACAGAGATATCTGTATGATGAATAGTTCGCGACATAGTTTTATTACGACCTTGATAAAGATATAACAATCACATTAACATGCTTTAGTAATCTATATAACGGTTATACAGCTTATGTCCAGCAGTAAACTTCTTTCGGCTGAGATGATGATATAACGGTTAGACGCATGTGTCTTATTTGGCTTCGTGTGACTAATTTTGTTTTAAATTTGGGATCTTAATCATGAGTGCAATGTTCTGGCGGGACGGAGTCTGGTACTGCACTTACCGAAGATTTAAGTAATTAGAATATTGCTTTGGTGGTGCTGCGGTAGTAATTGCGACTGCTGTGAGATTATATGTTCAGATAAGTTATAGAGTAAACTTTTGTTGGGTTTTTCCTTCAAGTCGCTAGATGGCGCTAGTCACGTTCTGACGTAGATAAACAGTCTCTGTATTAACTTTAAAATAAAAAATGTTTCTATTTATAATTTTAGGATAAATTTGTTCAATAAGTGTGTATAATAGTACAATTAAAGCGAACTAGTGTTATCAAAGTGAAATCTGAAATAATTACCAAATAAAAAGTGAATTTGAGATAAACATTAAAAACGCCCAAAAGTAATAAATTAACAATAACTTCTGCCTAAATCAATAAATACTCAACTTAAAATCACCAAACAAATAAATAAGTGTGGAAAGTGACATAAAATGTGCTTAAGTTAACGAATTCTAAGTTAAACATATTATAACAAACGGCATGGAATGTGGAAAAAAATATTTCGTGGTGAATCATAGCAACTGATCGTTCGTATTCAAATAAATAATTGTTTAAGAAGCGATTACCTATTTCAACAAAGTTTACAAGACGTGACGTAGCCTTGTACGCAAACTATTCTCGGTAGGTGCGGAATGGTTGCAAGATCGATCCTCAGTGACGACGTTCACATTTTGTGAGAATATTGTCTTATAAATGTTATTTGAACAGTACAAAAAGACATAGATCACGTCAAAAGTAACAAATAACTACACAATAATTTGTTACGAACTCAGTAGAGAGCGTTGTAGTTATTCAATATGGATACAGATAATACTAATATCACATATCGTAGAAAACCCAGTAGAACAAGTTCACTCAATGCTTTATCAAACCTATTAGATACAAGTAAAGAATCTATGTTTGATACAACTGTAATGAGTATACCAGATAGCTTTCAAGAGAATAATGAAACTATAAAGGAGTTGAATCTACAAATAGAAACACTTCGCTCACAGCTACTAAGTGCCAATCAAGAAATTGATAACTTGAACTGTGAGAACATTCAACTAAAAGCTGATTTACAAAATGCCATTAAAACGAATAACAGAATCAAGAAAATTTATACAACTCCAGAAAGACCTTTAAAAACACCTACATTGGCAAATAAAAGAAAAACATTGCATCAAAAAATCACACCACTTTGTTTGGATATCGTAGGAGGACCATGTGTTGAACCAGTTCCCGTTATAATGCACAGCAGGGAGACACAAACGGAATTTCAAACTTTGGATTCTCCTAGTGTACCTGTAACATCTGCTATTAGGAACAAGATTCAAGACCAAATTGTAGAATCTAATTTACAATCGAACAAATGTATGAGTAAGAACAAGCTTTATATCTTAAACAGCAACGAAGGTAGCGGCAATCTTTCTTTAATTGATAAAATTTTCTCTGAACAGTTTGAATTTTGTCACTATTTGGTACCCAATAGTCCAACAAGTACACTTTTGAATAATATTAAATATAAACTAAAAGACTTCACATTAAATGACTATTGCTTACTTTTTATCGGGGAAAATGACTTAAGGAAATATAGTAGTTTAACAATTATAACAATCTTAAGGGAATCGTTGCAAAATATCAGTAATACTAATGTTATCATCTGTGCTCCTACATATGTACAGGGTGCACTAATTTATAACTATAAGGTAGAAATGTTTGTAAATCTTCTGTATCTAGAGCTGAAAAATAATAGATATGCGTACTTCTTTGACAGTAATAGGACTTTAACACATGATATGTTCTCTTATAAGACTGGCAAAATTAACAAGAAAGGAATGAATAACATATACCAACGAATAATGGATAATATTTTGATAGATTTAACCTCGGTTTTGAGTACACAGTCAGATAATAGGATTAATAGCAATGACCCCAAGTATTCCAATACCACCACAGGGGCTCATTGCAGCCATGTCTATGAGGAAATAAAATTAGGCAATAATTTTTTTCGAGTCTAAATATCTGTATATTTTACATCAGAATATTGCGGGTTTATTATTTAAGTCTGACTCCTTATTGATAAACTTGGACGAATTAAATGATAAAAATATCAATGTAGATCTTGTTTGTATAACAGAGCATTTCATTCAAGCGGGTCATGAATGTTTGTTAAATTTCCCTAACTTCACATTGGCAGCTTGCTTTAGCAGAGAGAATTGTAAAAGGGGAGGTGCATGTATTTTAGTTCGAAATGTTCACAAATGGCGAGAATTGACAGATATCAGTGAAATGAGTGTTGCGAACAAATTTGAATGTTGCGGTATAGAACTTACTGAATATAGAATAGTCATAATATGTATATACAGAGTGCCCAAGTCAAATAATATAATTATGTTCTTTGATAAACTTAACAAATTGTTAATGCAGGCTTACAAAATAAAATATAATAAAATCATATTAGCGGGTGATTTCAATATTGACGTTTTAAGAACTAATAATGTCACTCTGGATTTGGAATGTTTACTTTTGAATTATAACATGAAACTAGCACTTAAGCAACCGACAAGATTAAGAAGTAAAAGCTGCATTGATAATTTTGCACACAACTATAAAAAACAATGTAAGACTAAAGTGTTAGAATTTGGCTTATCTGATCATACATCCCAACTCATAAAAATACCTGTCAGGAAAATACCGTTATTTAAAATATGGTATAAGACAGTGCGTGACTTCAGTGACCAAAATATAAATAAATTTAAAAATTATTTGAATAGTCTTTCTTTCTCTGATGTATATGAGGCTATTGATGCAGATACGGCATATAGACATTTTTATGATACTTTTAAACTATTTTATGACTTATGTTTCCCTAACAAGAGAATTACCATCAAAACAAACAATAAACCTAAGTGGATATCAAAAGGCTTAAAACTCTGTTGCAGAAATAAAAGACGTTTGCTGTGGTTATTTCGAAAAAACCCTACGACTTCAAATAAATTAAATTATCGTAATTATACTAAATTACTGAAAAAAATAATACGTCTTACAAAACTTGCCCAAAATAATTATAGAATAAATACATCTGTAAATAAATCAAAAGCAACATGGCAAATAATTAATAACTCAGACCATCGCATCCCTAAAAATCAAATTTCACTAATTAATATTAATAATAATTGTATACATAATCCTTTTGACATGGCAAATTCTTTTAATAATTACTTTATAGATAAAATAGAACCGAATGAATCAATAGGTAAAAATGTGACCAATAATATTTATTTCAGACAAAAGTCCATGTTTATGGCTCCAAGCCTGCCTGAAGATATAATAATAATAATAATAATAGTTTATTTTCCATAAATAGTTGATTACAATGTCGGATTAACCCTGTCTCCTGTGCTAGTATAAACTGTGTTACAGGAAACAGTAAACATATGAGAAGTATAATAAAAAACCTAAAAAATACAAATAGTGTAGGATATGACGAGTGTTCTACAAGAATTGTTAAAGCAGTTAGTGTGGAAATATGTCATCATTTAAGTCATATAGTTAACTTATGCATTCAGTCAGGAATTTTTCCAACTGATCTCAAAATTACAGTTATAAGACCACTACATAAAAAAGGTGATAAGGAATCAGTAGAGTCATATAGACCAGTAGCCTTACTATCAGTATTTTCAAAAATAATCGAGAAATATATTTATAATCAAATTTATACATATATAGACAAATGTGGCATATTCTGTAAGGAACAAAAAGGTTTTCGACGAAACAAAAACATAAATATGGCTGTATTCGATTTTCTTAAAAATGTTCTATCACACGTCGATAAAAGAACTCCAATCTGTTCAATTTACTGTGATATGTCGCAAGCATTCGATTATGTGGACCATTGTATTTTATATAAAAAACTTGAAGCTTATGGCATACGCGGTAACGTCTTAAACTTATTAAAATCGTATTTAACTGGACGCTATCAAAAAACAGAAATATTAAGACTAAACTTAACTACAAAAATTGAGGAATCACATCGGTCTAATAGGCGCTATGTTAAATATGGAGTTCCCCAGGGCAGTGTACTGGGCCCTCTGCTATTCATAATTTATATTAATGATTTACCGCTCGCAGTTAATCACCCAATGTCACTATTTGCTGACGATAGCACTGTGACAATATCTTTTAGTAATAATGATACCTATGAACTTGACATTAACAATACTATGACATCTATAATTTCGTGGCTTAATAATAATAATTTAAAAATAAATTTGACTAAAACGAATATAATGCATTTTAACCAAAGATCGCAAAATATATCTAATATAAAGTTAGCGTATAAGGACATTTTAATCACAGAAACAAATACAGCTCGCTTTTTGGGTTTGCTAATAGACAATAAATTAAACTGGAAGTCTCATATGGAGAGTTTGTGTAAAAAAACTAGTAGCACAGCATATGCACTCTATAAGCTTTCTACTGTTGTTAATACCAATACCATATTAAATGCGTACCACGGCCTAGTAGAGTCATTGTTGAGGTTCGGTATCATCTTTTGGGGCAACTCATCCAGTAAAGAAATGCTCTTTAAAATGCAAAAACTATGTATTCGCGCCATGTTTTGCCTACAAAGCAGAGACAGCTGCAAGCCATGGTTTAGAGAACACAGAATTCTGACACTTCCGTCATTATATATTATTGAAGTAGCTATTTTTGTTAAAAATAATCCGCATCTGTTTCCTCGTCTATCTGACAAAGTTACACGAAGTCGACGAGATAATACCAGACTCTGTATACACCCTGCAAAAACATCGATGCTGCATAATAGTGTAGTATGCATGGCACCAATCATCTTTAATAAAATACCTACCTATTATAAACATTTAAATATTAATGTATTTAAGTCACAATTTAAAGCAATGTTGGCAGAAAAATGTTATTACCATATTAATGAATTTTTAAATGATAATTTTTAATTTAATTTTATTGTGAATCTTATTATTTTAATGTAATAAATTATTAATTTTATGACATATCTATTAATAAATATCATTTTAATATTGTAATTAACATTTTGATATATTTTAATTGTTAATATTATTTGTATTTGTATGCCTATATCGGCAAAACATGTAGATCTAAATTGTCCATAACATCTCGGAATATGCATGTTTTGTTATATTGTACACACATGTTTTCACAAATAAATATATCTTATCTTATCTTATCTTAAGACGTTCTCAGTAGTAGCACAAGGTCTGTAACTGTGCAAGGTAGAACGCAATAGGTTCAATCCATATTACTTGTGAACTTTAATCATAATTACGACTACGTATAAATGTAAAATACTATTTGAATACAATGTAAACTTAATAGATATAATTTTTTTTTAACAAAATCGAGTACGGTATTTACGCATACAAGACTGAATTTGCCTGTACAATTACGCGATCATTTATCGCGTTAATCAATGCGTCGAGTATCGCAACGATCCTGTTCCCCAACAAGACTACCTCCACTCAATACAATATAAAAATAAACATACAACAAGTGTATCTGCAGGCTTCAACATTTAACTGTAGCTCAAAACATTGGTGCAAGTTGCGAGCAATAAATCTAATAAAAATCCGGTGGCATGATATATCGTGCCAGTGCTGGCAGCGAGCCAGCTCGCGCTAGTAACTATACTGCGCCACATATTACCCACGGCGAGGTGCAATAAAACTGTACTTGATCGCGAGGCTTTATGGCTGTACACGAATTATGTACATACATATATACATAGATTCACGCCTGTTTTCCAGAGGGGTAGGCAGAGACTATGGATTTCCATTTGCTACGATCTTTTTTTTTGAAGTGAAAACTTCGCTTAGAGCACTTTTTGGGTGAAAAAAATCATGGACCTCGCGTCATCGTCAGCGAACGCTTTCTATGAGCTATATGTATACTGTGTATATATGTGTACTTTTTGGTCACCGCACGCTAGTTACTTAGTTTTCACTTTTATCGGCAGTCCTCAAAGACCGCACCGCATGTTATTTTTACATATGGTAATGATGTGACGCATACCCCTCCGCGGGGGCGAGCGAAGGGGTTATGTCGGGTTCACCCGAGGAAAGATAGAAAGTCCCAGGTCTTACCGACAAAATCTACTACGGTGTTCCTTCACACGGTCTATGGCTGGACCGCAGGGATTGCTCTACGCATTCATCCTGCAGATTTGATATAATCCTGACACATTTCTCTTTTCACGAATTATGTGCATAACAAATATCAGATCGCAATAGAAATATAGTTAGTTATATTAGCAGTGGGTAAAGGAATGACAACTGCTCGGATCTCGTATTGGTTTAGGTAGTCGCCTCGTCACTGCCACTGAACCGAGTGTCGTGGGTTCGAATCCCACACGGGACAAAACTTTGCGTGATCCACAAATGGTTGTTCCGAGTCTGGATGTTCTTTGTGTCCGTTGTTTGAATGTTTGTAAAGTCTCCCTGGGTTATTAAGACTAGTGCGAGGGTAGTCTTAAAAAAAAATTAAATATTTATAAGTTAAGTATTACAAGAGAGAGAAAGTAACTTTTACCCGTAAATAGCTATTAAAAATTCGGTTATATTTGTGTATGTTTAGTACATTATTTGAACAAAACAGACAAACAAGATATTACCTTTTGTTACACGCGAAATATCTTTTGTAGAAAATTAGAAATTATTTTCTTTTTGCTTGGGCTGTAAATAGAAAAATAAGTTATTTGGAGAGTTAGCAAGGTGTGATATGCAGTATTATGTGTTACTCATGTCTAAAAGCTTCAGTAACCAGCCGGTTACTGCCTATTGAAGTCAACTGTAGGTGGGCTATAACAAGCTTTTAAACAATCAATTTTATAATTAGAATGTTACACTTTAGTAATTATCTAATACATATAAACTAATTTATATGAAGCTAGATTTTGCCCACGGCCATGTTTATCTAGATTTTGTCAATAAAATTATACATCTCGGAAACTGTACCCCAGACAACGTGTATGCAAGATTGCTTGCTGATTGGTCGGGTAGGTACTGCTTGAAAGCGAAACAAACTAACAAATTTACATTCGCATTCATAATATTAGCTAGGATGTTGTACAAGATTCACTAATTATAATAATTTTATGACCTGACAAACCATTTAAAATCGTAAACCTAGCAACAACGCCATGTAACTAATCAAGATGTGTGAAAAGATATTTCGACCATCAATTAATGTGCCCCAAATACGTGAAGAACAATTTAATCTCATGTTTAAACCGCCAATGAAACCTCACTTGACATGTCCGTAAAGCGATAGACGAGTATACATCTACATGTTCAAAATGTCGTCACCCTAATTTGTCGACTACTAATCCGTATTTCCCACCTAATTACATTTGCGGCCAAAATAGGATTACTCCATTAATACACATAATTGAATTACTTTTCTGGAAAATTACCTATTCAAACATAATTACATACTTAGCGAATAAGCTATACGTATATTTAAACTCAAACAGTTGACGTTTATAATTCCCTTTATAAAAATTACAAAGGCAATAGAATTTGCATATGTAATAATACCGCTGTAATTTACATGGAGTTGCTGGCGTTTTCTTTTTTAATGATGTGTTAAGAAATAGATTTTTAATACGTTATTCAAAGAGTGTTATTGTGTATTTTTTATGCGTGCAGGTTCGAATACGTTCGATTTATAAATGGCTATAAGATATCTTGTTATTGTTATGAATATATATTAAAATTTTAGCATACCATTTAAATTATTTGAAAATAAAAAAGTGTGAGTTTCTTACTGCTCTCTGCTTTTTCTTTCCATAGGTATTCCATAGAACCTATGGAAAGAAAGAAAAGCCTTTGCTAAATGTTTTTACAGTCAAGCTTAGTTAGTTTAACTAAGACGTTTATAAGTGTTAGGTACTTTGTGACCCAAATGAAAAAGTATATTTTGATTTCAAGGCATTCATTTAAATGTAATGAATTAACAACTATTGTAAATTTATTATTTACATAGACAGTAATATTTAGATATGACAACTACGTATCGCCACGATAGATACAATGCCATAGTAGATCCTCGAATATACCTTGCAAGAGAAGTATAATACAGCACATGTTGCCAGTTATAATATAATATGAATATAAATAACGTTTATTTCATAAAATTGATACAGTTTATGTGAAGTCTTCATGCTAGGTGATAAACCTGTGTTACAGGAATCAGTGCCCTCTCCCTTACTTAGGTACAATAATAATCTTATGTAATAAGGTCATCATCAATTAGGGAAACGATTTAAAAAAATATATTATAAAAGTAAAAAAGAAAAATAATAAGTAAACAAAAGAAAAAAAAACGAGAACAATAGTGTAAGATTTTTAAGTTATATGTTAAGTTCAAGCAATTTGACCTAAAAGTCAAATCGCGGATTTCATGACCAGCGGCAAGCGTAGTTGTGCCTTCAGATCCGACGGAAAATATGACAAAGGAGTTTGTCCTCAAAACTGATTTTAGGCGTCGAATTTTTGTTCCTGAATAATAAATAGTCTGTTTTATTTAGCATCTGAGGTGAACCCGAGATAGTCTAGCCCAAAATGAGGACAAGACGGTCTCGCTGTAAAATATTAAAGAAATATGGTTTTCAGTTTTTCTAGAATGCTTTAATTTGGAGCCTTGCGTAATAAGATATAGAATTGTAATACTGGTGTCTTATAAAAACTAGCACAGGATAAATTAGTTTCATTTTTTGCAAAAGCATCTATTCTAGTATTTTCATCCTTTTTTATATTTAAATAAACAGGGAGCCATGTACATTCGACAGATAGACATTGGCATATAAAATCCTTCTCGGTAGATGTTTTTCATCCCACGTCATTAAAGCGTGCCTTTTCCCCATTATGCGTCTGTAATGCACTAAGGATAGCCTGTCAAAAATCAAATACCCACAAACTTTCCCTAAATTGGACATCGAACTTCAGATTTCACGATACTAACCCGAAATGTATATGCTATGTAACAAACGAGCTAGTCTAAAATGTTACACCTATACATTTTCATCGCAGCAAAATTCGTTGGAAATTTTTCAAAAGTGCGTGTTGGGAGGAGCTGTAAACAAAGTACTGTCACTCAAGCGAGGGACGTAGGGGGAGGGAGGGAGTGTATGGGATGAACGATCAATCACAAAGACAAGCGTGAAACCTCCGACGCCGTGCGCGCCCATTCGTAACTGATTTTATTGCTGCTCCTTGTTCGTTTTAAATGTTGATTCTGCCATTTTAAGATCATTAGTTACGCTTTATATTGAACAAAAGTAACTAGGGCGACAATAACACCATAACTATCCTAACTAATTTTTTATTGCGAATATGAATTTGTTTGTTAGGCCAAGCCTTAACTACTCCAACGATCAATGAAATTGAAAATTGAAATTCCGGATACACGCTGTCAGGAGTATAGAAAAGGACATAGACTACCTTTCATCTAGAAACAAGTTGTTTAGCTGTTACTGGCAAACGAAGCCGCGGGTTAAAGCTTTTTAAATATAAAAAGAAAATTAATAGCCAGTTGTACTCACTGATCGGTAAACGATTGGCGAGATTAAGCAACGTTGGATGCGGTCAGTCTATAGATGGGTGACCGCTTAGTGGTATTTCATCTGAGCGTCTCCGTGCTTCGGAGGGCACGTAAAAAGTGTTAAGTCGTTAAGCCATGTCAGAGGCCTACGGGCGGCTTGACAACAGGTTGGTCACTAACCACACGAAAAGAAAGAAGAAAGACCATTATGTGTCGCGGGGGACTTTACAAACATTCAAACAACGGACACAAAGAACACCCAAACTCGGAACAACCACTTGTAGATCACACAAAGTTTTGACCCGTGTGGGATTCGAACCCACAACACTTGGCGCAGTTGCAGTGGCGAGGCGATGACTCAAATCACTACGCCACTCGTACAGTCAAAGTTATTGTCTTTGACAATTTGTTTGGATTCACCTTCTAGACAGTGATTCCTTATTCAATGTTGTCCTTTAACGTTAATATTTAAAAGAGAAATATTCAAATTATGATATCACTGTATTTAATTTCCCCATTTAACTTATTAATAGCCGCTTAAATATTTATACACTCGAAAATATTTTAGTTTGAATTATATATTTTGGTACTCATCGTATACGTCGCTAACATGTGCTATAAAATACACGTTATTTTTCAAGTATCAACCGCTGTTTCGAGTATGTGAAATAGCCAAATTAAATGCGAGGTCGATTGAGCCCCGAAATTTAATATTGAAACAATAATTGCCTCACTGACCCAGTGGTGTATTCATGAGCTTCTGTAATTACTGGTTTAAAAAGTTAAAATGTTATCATTATTTCCTTTATAAATTTGAAAGTAGCTCTGTCTGTCTGCACGGCTAAACCACTCAACCGATTTAGATGACATTTGGTACAGATATAGTTTAATACCTGGGGAAGGACATAGCACATACTTGTTATTGATGTAGGTACCAAGCAGGTGGAGCTGCACGCAAATGCAAGTTTTCTATAAAAATATTTTCTATTTTTACGGATCAAGTTCGGCTAAAATTAAATAGCTTTAGAAATGTCCTGAGAATAAGTTAGATCCGTTAGTAACGTACTAGGTTTGCGGGCTACTTGATATATTCTGGCACTCAGCTATCACTCATACGAAAACAAAAAAGATAGCGGTGAATCAAAAGAACCCAATAGCTGAATAGTATAGCGGTTGTAAGGGGTCGAATCGACCCCGAAGCACTGCATAATCGATGGGAATCGTGCGCTCAAATTCATCATTCGCATTCGACTGATGCCGCTTGGTGATAACATTTGATATATAATGGTCGTTTATGCTTACCATAGAGTAATGTGTGCTGCGAAATGGCAAACTGTATTTCGACAAACTGAATTACTGGCATTTGGATGTTGGTTAATTTTGAGCTGTTAGCTGCTAAGTCAAATTATCTCTTGTTGTCTTCGTTCAGTACATTTTACTGAGTGTCTATACGTTTTCCAGAAAAAGCCTTTGAATTCTATCCTATATGCTGCTTGTTCCTTCACTACAGGGTCGGCAAGATATGATACCTCTTGTATGCATCAAAATGGTACAGTAACTGCTTATCCTGAATCATGCTGTATGTTAATGTTACTAAATACATTTCTTTAACAAAGGTGCAATTATTAATAGCAAAATAGTATGGATCAGATTTTCGACATCTATAACTATGAAATGGGCTTATCAAGTGTATAATATAATTGATTATTAATGATTATATGTCCTAAATATTAATAACCTTAAATATAATATAATAATATTCTACCACATACACACAACACTATCTAGCCCAAACTAAGCAGAGCTTGTACTATGGGTACTAGACAATGGATAAACATACATATATACTTTTTTTTTGTAAATACATACATATTATACATAGAAACACCCAGACCAAGACAAACATCCATGTTCATGCACACAAATATTTGTCTTGTGCGGGAATCGAACCCGCGACGTCAGGCGTGGCAGTCGGTTACACTAAAAATAATCCACAAATAAATAATGCAATGTAAACTTGCGCTTTAATAACTTATTAAGTTATTAAAGCGCAAGTTTACATTGCATAAAAATATTAAAAAGTATCGCAATCCTTTGGACGTGATTGAGTTTAATTACATAAGAAAAGAATGTGGTATTGTAATCAAACAGTGCTACAACAAGTATATAACATTTATTGAAAATGAAATAAGTAAGCATCCAAAACACTTTTGGACTCATATAAAAAAACTTCGGAAAGCCAACTCTTGCTACCCTTCTCAAATGAAGCTAGGAGACAAAATTGCATGCAATCCCAAAGAAATTGCTAATTTATTTGCCGAGCAGTTTGAGTCCGTATATGACCCTCCTTCTCTGGATACATCATTCAATGATTCATCTACTCTTTTAGAGGAACTTGCTGACTTAACAGTATCTCAAGAAGCTGTTGAAAACAAACTCATGAGACTTGATATATCAAAGGGTGCAGGACCTGACAACATACCACCCTCATTTTGGTTACGTTGTGCCCGTTCAATATCAGTACCATTAGCAATTTTGTACAACTCATCTTTGCGATCGGGAGTATTTCCCACACAATGGAAACATGCAAGAATTGTACCGGTATATAAAAGTAGCAAACGTGACATAGTATCCAACTACCGCCCCATATCAATTCTATCTACTTTGTCAAAAGTCTTTGAAACACTAGTGTATACAATATTTTATGAACATGTAAAGCGATATCTTTCGGAGAATCAACATGGTTTTATGATTAAAAAGTCTACCAGCACCAATCTTGTGAGTTTTGTAAATGACATTTCAGTAGCAGTAGATCAGGGTTTGCAGGTGGATGCAATATATACAGACTTTACTAAGGCATTCGATAAAGTCAACCACGACATACTCTTACATAAGTTACAATTATTTGGCATACGCGGTATTAACCACAAATGGTGTAAATCATATTTGAACGCTCGCCTTTCTTCGTTGTTATCGATGGTGAAGAATCTGAGTCATTCCTTGCATCTTCTGGCGTACCACAAGGCTCTAATTTAGGTCCTTTGTTCTTCATTTTATTTATAAACGACATTTCTAGTAGCTTTGTACATTCAACACCTTATCTTTATGCGGACGATCTTAAACTGATACGAATAATTCGAAGTGAAGCTGATAAGGAACTCCTTCAGTCAGACGTAGATAGGTTAAATCAGTGGTGTCTAGTAAATCGAATGAATTTAAACGCCGCAAAATGTAACCACATTAAGTTTACCCGCAAAAGACATAAGATTCCTACATCATATAGTATTCAAGGGAATGTATTGACAGAAATAACTGTGGTAAAAGATCTTGGCGTTTATGTGGACAGTGAGTTACGCTTCATACAACATATTGACAAAACAGTAACTGCAGCCAATAGAGCTTTAGGTTTTGTATTGCGTAGCTCAAAAGAATTTAAATGTGCATCAACTACTTTGCTATTGTACAACACCTATGTAAGAAGTAGGCTTGAATATTGTAGCACTGTTTGGAATCCCAGTTATCAAGTTCATATCAGTAGAATAGAAAGAACACAACACACACTGGTTCGTCATTTAGCATTCCGAGCTGGGATTGCGAGATCAGTAAGGTCCTACGAGGGTAAACTTAATCACTTTGGACTGTTGTCATTGGAATATAGACGTTCTCAGGCAGATCTTGTGTTCTTATATAAGTTATTTAATAATTATGTCGATTGCCCCTATCTCCTGGGCAAAGTCTGCATTAACGTCCCTTCTAGAGTCCCGCGGCATCCTTGTTCTCTGCTTAGGCCGCCACGACATAGAACTAACTTGGGCAAACACTCGCCGATCGTTAGATTATCGTATCTATACAATAGGATATCGGGTGCTTCGGAGGATATAGACATTTTTCACAATAAAATTAGTAAATTTAAAAAGAGTGTTGTTACTTATCTGCAAGATTTGTTCGCTGTAAAAATTTAAAGTTAATTTTGGTTTTTATTTTGTTAATTTAGTTTCTTAGTTTGTATAATTTTAATTATTTCTTGTTTAATTAGTTAATTCTGTATATTCTCTTTTGCATGTTGTGGTCTCTTGTAAATGAGAAAGCATGAGGCTTACTTACTTACTTTTTCAAGTTGATGTGCAATTGTCATGTATTTCTTGTAAGAGATCCTAAATAAATAAATAAATAAATAAATGCACCCTTTAACCCTCCTAACCTATTCAAGCATCCTTCACTGAGTAAGCCTTTGAACAACACTTATAGTGGATCCGTCAAACTAGTCAAATGGGGCAAATAGGGGCGAAAATCGTGAACCTTTTGATGGCAGCCATCGTGCTAAGCCGAT
Source organism: Catocala nupta (assembly GCA_963675205.1). NCBI lineage: Eukaryota > Metazoa > Arthropoda > Insecta > Lepidoptera > Erebidae > Catocala > Catocala nupta. The sequence continues at coordinate 29,567,001 of OY776093.1, forward strand.
TAAAGTGTTTACTATAACGTAATAACTTAAACGGTGTCCCATAGTCGTAGGAATAAGTAGATGTCCCTTTTACTCTTTGAATAGGCCCAAGATCAACAGTTGTATTAGAATCGGCTGATTTACTGAAAACCGAAATGCCGATAAACAATATTAGGTACATTAAGTACGTAGACTCATGTCTGTTTATACACAAAGAGATAGGTAGAGATGTAGGACCCACATATATAGGGTCAACCTTTTTGTAGACTAGGAGGGAAGGAGTGGATATTTCTAGATTCCGTACGTAAGAATTTTCTAATGGCAAACCTAAAAACACTGTGCTCGAGATAGGAATCGGCACCCGGACGTGTAATTTAAAGTGTGTCATGATTTGTAGCTTTTATAGATCTTGTGCCATAATTGCAAAGTTTTGTATAAGTACCAAATAGGTAACAGCGTAAAGCAAAGTGTATTAATGGGTTTTTGAACACCCACACACAAACGCACGAAAAATAAGAATCACAGTAATATGAAATATGAATCTGTATCAAGTGGATCCTGTTAAGCTTATGGTAACTAAGTTGAACACACATAAAGTAAATGTACGAGTGCAAACGACTCATTCATTTTAGTAATTTAATGAAGTCAGATATCAGAAACAGAATTTTATAATGCAACAATGACGCAGAAACTTACTCTTACAATCAATAAAACTGTCTATAAAACCTATTTAATTACCTTCGAAACCTCTCAATCACAAGTAAATAAACGAAAATATCCGCTAAAGACATTCAATATCCGGCACGCAACTAGTAGCCTTACACACAACACGGGCAATCAATCAACCACACATAATGCGACACATCGATCACCGGGTCCTTTAGACCCCGGCCGCGGCACGGTCGGGGCCGAAACGACCCGACGACTTATTTTTGTTTACGTAACACTGTTGAATATACGGCCAAGTGTATGTGATAAACGTAGCCACATTATCCTCGAATCCGATAAGTGTATTCATAGTGTGTTTTTGTCCACAATAGACTTTAGAAGGGCCGTGATATAACAGCCGTCACGGCGCCTATCTCTTTGAATACAATAGGTCCTTTCTGTGAATAACATTTACAATAAATTTTGTGTGGCTATAGAAGTAGTAGCTTTAACTGAGGAATTCGTGTACCAACGTGGGATTGGAGTATGTTTTATACACACTGATGCATCGTTACTAGTTATTTATATTATTTTATCATAAAGGCTTTAGTTGATGTTGCGATATTTTCCCTATCTTATTTATATGGATAACAACAAAAATGTTTTTTTTCTTACTAGATGAATTTCTATTTATTGTCATTATTTACCAGTACGCAATATTTGTTTACAATACAGGTACCTAATAACAAAATGGTCTATAAATTATTATACCTATTCAAGCTTTCTTGAATACGTGCTGTATTTTATCGTCTTACACGGAGTTTATTTAACCATAATAATTGGCCAAAATTCGCCTTTCAATAGCCATTACTCCTCGGGTCACCTGTCTCGCACAATGGCGCTGTATAGTCAAATTGGGTTCGACGAGCGGCCACCGGTCGGAGAGACCGCGTGCGCCACGAAACGGTTAACGGATAAGTGGGTCGTAATGACCCCTTACAGCGAACACAGTGTTGAGTACGATTTATGCTTAATACGCCTGTTTGAAAGCGATTGATCTTTTCATTTGAAAATCATTTATAATGAATTTGCTATTGTTGCCTCTTAAACAAAGCATAATTTGAAACGTTTCCTCTTATACTAAAATAGGTGAAGTGAGCTAGTTTTTAAAATCATGTGCGTATTAGAATTTTTTAATCGCAGAGAAGGTATCTTTGCGATGTAGACAGAGCATAAGACTAAGATCATTATTTTTCGGACTTTATAGCTCTCTGATGTAGCTTCGGAAAGACAAACAGTGTTTCAAAACCTACCTCAAGAAAACAATACAGTGTTACTATACTTCTTTGCTTTTTATCTTTAAGACGGTCGGATAGATTTTTGTTTCCCAGGTATAGTTTTAGTTGCCAAGCCTATAATTGTTCATCTACCAGGCACATTATTAGATTCCCAGCTACAACAGAGACGTTTTCTCTCAAGAAAATTTTTTTGTCTGACAAGAAAAGACTTTGTCCGACGGGAATCGAAGCCGCAAACTTTTGCACAGCTTTCGCATTCACTACCGTTGCGCCATTGAGACACTCAAACGAACTGAAATGTATGGAGATACAAGGCTTTTTTCATTTTATCTAACAATTCGGCAAGCTTAAAGGCCGTCAAAATGAAAACTAACAGTTATATCATTATTTTACTATAAAGCTCACATTCATGTATACTATAAAACATTAAACGTTTGAACAGTACACAGAGTTGAGGTTTCTACAAGTGAGTTACAGAAGCGCTCGTGGGCGGCGGCGGGCGGAGGCTTCCGAACCGGAAACGGACGAAAGCGCTTCCGGGAGGCCTAGCTGCCTTTGTAATAATACATGTTCCGTCAGAGGAACATGCCTCCCTGTTCATATTGTGCATTGTACTGAACATAGATTGTGAGGAATGTGTTCTAGTAAGGCGATGGGAGTACTTAAATTGGGTGGCTTAGTTTTGGGAGTTTTGTTGTGGATGCATTTGTTGAGGCGTGGCGACGGCCTTTAAGATGTAGGTTATGTTGCATGAATGCTGCTACGTCCATGTTTTTGTTATAATTGTCGTAAGGGACGAAAATTTGTCCACAGGTATTTGCTCGTTACTAGGCTACGTGTTGTTTGTGTCTGTTTTTCATCTATAAAGTAAAGATATTATAAATATTATAAAGCAGAAGAGTGTGTTTGTTTGTTTGGTTGAACGCGCTAATCTCAGGAATTACTGGTTCGAATTGGAAAGTTATTTTAGTGTTGGATAGCCCATTTATCGAGGAAGGCTACATAACATCACGCTACGACCAATAGGAGCAGGGCATCAATGATTTTTTTTTGCAAAATCGGTTTAAATTCTCTTATGTGAAGCAGACGAAGTTGCGTGGGTAAGTAGTTTATAATTTTATTTTAAGTAATAAGTGGTCTATATAATCGCCGTAAAATTAAAAAAAAGTCAGCGATGTCTTGTTTGTTATCATAATAAAAATTATACCTACATGCATTGTATATCCCCAAGTAGTAGGCAAATGTGTATTATTCCCGAATACTGAGAGCTATATACGTGTTTAAAGCACACGTAATATGTGCGAACTTCTTGACATCTACTGAACACCTCATAATCCTTTAATCATCAGGGAATTGAATCTGAGACGTCATTACCGAATGCAAAGTATAGCAGGACGAACGACTAAGTCTCAAATTACCTTTAATATTAAATAAAAGAAATAAATAATAAAGTAAATTATGTAAACATAAGTTATTTGGTGAGGCTCTGTATTTTACTTAATTAGTCTTGAAATTTGGCAGCCAATCTCATTAACATAACTAATTTCTAGCTTGATATTCGTCCAAGACAAAAACCAGGAAAACTCAACGTTATTATCGAGCGCGGTATAACGGGTTCGCTCCTGTGCCAAGCGGTGTTGGAAATTAGCCTAATTTACGTTTGGCGCCATGCCAGAGAATCGAACCGGTGTACCGCATCTGTTTGCAAATACTTACCTAGCTGGCACATGTAGTATTGTTTTATGTTCTCCATTTTCATATTTGCTTAGATTATTGTTTTACTTAACCGTTTATTTACCTTATAGACAGAGGTGTAAAACACTTTCGATTCTTTAGGTACGTCTTATGGTCGCACGTTATAGATGACGAGTAGCTATAGGAGCTGAGCACATTTTGAGGCAATCGAACTTGGGAACTCACGATTGTACGCGTCGTCGCTGGCGTAAAAGTAGGTTATGTTATGTTAGTAAAAGTAGGTACTGTTCTTAGATACAGCCTATTTTACTCGGTGATAATAAAGCTAACTAATGGTGAAAGAATTTTTAAAATCGGTTTAATAGTTTTTGTGTTAAAGCCTTACAAACAAACAAAAATCAAATCTTTCCTTTTTATAATATTAGTATAGATATATAGATTAACGTTGAGTTAATATGTACTACATAATAGATGAAACCATTTACCCAGTTTGTAACAAGCGTTAAAGTACTATCGACTTGAGCGAAGGTTGACCATTTCAGAAAAAAATTCGCTTGCACATGTTGACTTTAAGTGACTTCGCCCTTAACTTCGCCTTAGAATCAGTAAACAAATGTAAAGTGTAAAAAAACTCAAACAAAAAAAGGGGCGTGTTGGCCTGCTATGCGATTTTAACCTTAGGAGTGGTCATCCGTCGCTGAAGTCGATAGTACATGCTCCCCAACTCACTTAGGCTGTATCATGAGTTTATAACAACAAGACGTGAGTGCAAAGTAATATCGTATAAACAAAAGGATTGCTTGTTAGTGCAACACACTACGGAAAAGTTCCAGAGCGGTAATCGAAAACCTCTTAAACGCTACCACAAATAGCATTTGGCATGCCTCTGACATGAGAAGCATCTAATTACCATATAAAAGCAGGTGAATACGTGTTTTAAAGCTAGTCTTGGCAGGGATCCAAAATGTCGCCGCAATTGCTTAAACATGAAGTGGTCAGTGCTACGGCGATATGAGTATATATCAGATTGTTCTGATTGTTGCTACTTTGGTTCTTGTTGATGCAGTTTTACATCTATTTAGACACACATGTAAAAAACTGTATCGTGTCTGTACATAAAAAATATTATAAAAATTAAAAGTGATAGACTGATTAGACCTGTAAGTGAAAAATATAGTTTTTAGTATGTTTGTCTGTGTATATATTTAGTTCGGCAATACATAAAAAATATTCAAAGAATTCTTGCAGAAGTATGCAGTTTCGTAGTTTGAAATTGTACTTAAAAACTAATCTACGTTTTACCAAATTTCGTCCAGTAAGACAAACAATATGGCACATAGTATGATGTCCATATATATATAATAGATGCGGATAAAGTCACAGGCAAAGCTTAGTTGTACATAATTAGTTTTAGGTTAGTCATTAAATCAATTCAGTAACTTCAGTAAGCTCACCAACATATGTAACTTTGATCTAAATGAATAAATGTTTTCATAGTTAGTTAGGTATTTTACTCAACACCAACAAGAACGCTTTACGGCTTTATACTAGGCAATGTAATTTTTCCAAATTAATAAAGATGGCCTAAATAAGATAAGCCCTATGGCCAGAGCGAATCCTTTGAAAATAGGGGCAGTCAAATTGGAGGTGTATATCCATAGGAAATAATGATCCCTTAGTTACTGTGTCATAGCTCTTTGATATGGCTCTATTCTGTTAACATTGGCACAAACACAATCTCATTCAAGATCACAATCTTTGTATCTTGCGCCGACAGTGTCACTACATTTAATAAGCAAGATAGACAAGCGACTTAAAATGTTTGATGTTGAAGCGACTACAAGTTATAGGATACACTCACAAAAAACAGAAAATAACACATATAGCGACTGCTGGACGTAAGGTCAAAGTTTAGATTTTTGAGTCGAGCACACTTTACTACATTACATTCTTATATAACATGGCTTGGTGCATGCGTTGGTTAACAAAGTGCAGTAAGTAGGTAGTTGATCATATATAAATAAATATCCTGACATGGACAAGATCATGGATTTTGGAGGTCTTAGGGTGGTCGGGGAACCACCCTAAGACCTCCAAAATCCATGATCTTGTATTAAGCCTAAAAGCGAATCACTGCCGAAATAATTATAAATTGTGTCAAACAAGAGTCGGAATTTCACTTACTTTTAAATTAAATTGACCTCGGGTTATTATATATGATAAAATCAAATTAATCTTTTCTTGCAACATAAAACACATATACAGGAAAGAGCAAGCTGTCAAAGGCACAAGATGCAGTGAATAAGATTCTAAAACTACCGTGACAGATGCCTATAATCACAAGCAAATTCATGTTCATATAATTTACACCATAAAATACTAAATGATAGTTCAATCCTTGGAAACGATATAGTGAAGCTCGCTAATTGTCTCTTTCACTAGTTACAGCCTATTTTCAAACGCTGTGTCGACAGGTACTACCCGAACCTACCCTACCTAACCGTACCCTAGCCTTAACAACCCTAATTAAATGTTACTAAATTACTACGAATTTTGGCAGCGATTAGTTGGAGGTAGGCAGCGGTACCGCGTTCTAAATTGTTTATAATTTAATTATACATTCCAGTGATTTATTTAAAACGACGGAGCGCTGGTCTTTTGCTGAGAGAAATAGATTGTCGTCTATTTATTGGTGTATGAAATTGGTTATCAATTGTATTTGGCTATCATGATTGAAATTATCAATTAAGTATCTTTGTATGTAAAAGCAAGAATATTATAAAATATATTGCCCTGTGGCTTAGAGTTTTTGGGGATACAACCTAAATGGACACTTTGGTTTCGAAATAAGAAATTAATTTTATTGTGACTATACTGATTTGCTGCGTCATAACTCAGTAACACTTTTGTAAATTATAAAGAGATACATGACTACATGAACTAACATTAAAGCTTTGCGGATCAAGTTTAAAACGTAAAGTTTACTGGAAAATATGCTAGTTCGTATTTATTGGTGATAGGTAAAATTCAGTTTAAAAACTACATAATATTTTGCAAACGTATAATTAAACTGACGAATTGAATGAATTATATGGTATAACTACCGAAAGGACTATGGACAAAAATGTATGAGCTCCGTCCCCACCAACCAACACAAATGGAAGTGGTACCAATGTGTTCCTAAAGTATCCACTATTTGATTAAAATCTTTTTTTACATAAATCAGTGGGATAATGTCAATAAAAACAATGCGTAATTATTAATTAACGTATAGTTTCATTTTACACTTGTAAGATATTTTAACTTTACGGTCATATTACAGTAATAAATATGATTTAGTAATAACACAAAACATATTAAATGTATTTTTCAATTGGTAGTTATACTGTAGAAGACAATGAATATAAATTATTAATATTCTTACAATAGTATTTTGTAACCGCTTATCTCTATGTGCATGCGCCACCGCTGTGCACTAATAAATAGATAAATGAGTAGGTATTTAACCATTACTCGTCAATAATATGTAAACGAAATAATACGTAAATATTTCTGTAAACGTTAGATACTATGAGAACCCAATGCGTATGGGCAAAGTCCCCATACTAAAAAAATATCATCTTGCCAAGGTATCTCAATTAAGCTACATTTCATTTTTGTTGGGTGGGGACGATTCCACCCATGGTCCTTTCAATCTTGCATCTTATTTATGTATTTAAATAACCATCGTTAGCCGTAGAATTATAACAAAAATAACCCAATCGTTCTTACAAAAATATATATAATATTAAGGTGGCCTGGGGCAATAAAATAATAAATATTTACTTTTCAAAGATAATTTATCTGGCGTGTAAATATTTCAACATGTTACCTTTATTCATTCATGTCTTCAACATTAAACCTTTTGTTATATTAAAAACTTCGTAATAAAGATATTTATATTAAATATGTTACAATTTTGTAAACCTGTGATCTAATCGCAAATAACTAATCTTATAGCACACAGGATTGTGAGCAGTAGGGATGTCATGCTTATCAGTCTCGCATCCAATCCTAGAGAGAAGTAATTAAAGAGGAAATGCAAGGAAATGAATGGAAAAGGAGCCGCCGGCAATCTAACTACTGGGGCTAAACGCAATAACGCTGTTACAACACTTACACCGGTTGCATGTAAGCGAGTGGTAATGTAGATTATATCAATTTTCTATCCCTTGGCAACGTATATGCGAAATTTCTGATAATGAATATTTGATGATCAGTCGAGTAGATAAGGTGTAAAAGAGTAACAAACGAAGAAAGAAACTCACAGTCGCATTTATAATATTAGTTAGTACTACATTTGACTGCAAGGATGGTGTAATGGCTTAAGACATATCGATCTCTACACAAAACAAACATTTGTTTAATTCACGTATGTATCTGAGACTGAGTGCTGTAAAGATCGTCGCGATAGATACAGTAATTATACCTAACGCGGGCGTTGTCCTTAATAATATTAAGAGAACAGAACGCTATAACCATAAATTGCCCACAAAATAATTTACATTCACTCTTGTTGATTAATGTCCGATATGGATTACAAGAAAAGAATGGTCATTGTGTTCTTTTCCCGTTCGATCCTTTAATAACAAAAGATTATTGTCCCCACATTCTACGCGATATCAACCGTGGTTTCATATATACATATATCTGCAGATATGTACGCCAAAGGTTCATTACTTCGGAGTTCTCACCGCGGGCTGTGATTGATGAACTAACACAATATAACCGTTGTTTCATCTTCATTATACTAGCAGTCGGTGAAATATTACTGGTGGGTGAGCAGAGATCTAGATAGACTTCGTTATTAATGTTAGTGAAAATAATGAAGAGATGATTGCTTTTGTAAATGGCCTGGATTTACAAGTTATTTCTTTTTATTAAATTTTACTAACCTGAATAAATATGAGGTGATAAGTATTATTAAAATTAAATACGAGGCGAGGTGACAGCATATTATTGAATGAATACTTTTTATTTACTTTTTAATTTAACGAGTATTTATAGGCGTACGCGTTAATTTTGAAATAATATATAATATTTTCTTTATTTTATTGCATTAATAATTTTCAGTACTTATTTAATATACATATATAGAGACCAGGCTGCTCAGTGTAAATGCAGTTTGTGCCCCATAAGAGACAAAAATATAATTCACTCATAGTAATTTCGGGTCAGACATGCTATAGGTGAAATAGACGACATGCTATAGGAACCTATGGGATGTCACGGACACAACAGGAACTAAGGACTTTTATATAATTTAAAGTTTAGTCCTTCAATTGTGTCTATGAATATTTTACTCCTACCCTCCGAACAAACCTTAGTACCCATAGTTTAAAACTCATTCTAATACAAAGCACAATGTTCCAAGCTCTCTTGTGTTCCCACACAGGACATAACTCAGCCAGATTTACCTTAAAATAAAATAAAACATTCATCTCAAAAGCGCCGCTCACCGGACGCACATGTTGTGACTGCAACACACTAGTAATTAACTCACAACTGACCGCAAACATCCCCTCCCGTCCGACGCCATTTTTGTTTTTCGGTACGCTTTTACTTTTCGCTTACATTTTTAAGGAGGCACCGGTGTAAAGATAAGCTTTGTGTACATTTTATGAATCGTTTATTATTTTTTGCTGTCTAAACTTTTGCCTCGTGGTTTGCAGCAAACTGATTAGTAATTTTTAAATATATCTGTTGGATAAACGAATGTACATCTATAACTAGTAATTAGAGATACTTAGTATATTATATTTTTCTTCTCCCTTTACACAAAAAATAAATATATCATTATTTGCGAGATTTATTGATGACTTGTATGGGTGTTATACATAACATGAAATTAAACGGATAAAATTTATACGATTTATAGAGCAACCAAAACGTCGAGGAAAGTGTAAACTTAAAACTATATGCATTATTTTAAATATTTTTTTATATTTATAGTAACATAAATAATAGTCCAATTTAACAATAGTAGTTTAATAGTTTCAAAATTATGTAATAATAGTGTTAAAAATAAAAGAAGCAGCGATAGCTCAGCGGGGAGACCAACAGACTGCAATGCAGAGGGTCTCGGGTTCGAACCCACGTCGCGCACCTCTGACTTTCGGAAGTTATATGACTTTTCGAAATAATGTGCATATTGATTGACAATTATCGCCTGCTCCGTGTCTTGGAGAGCACATTAAGCCGTCGGTCCCGGCTGCCATGAACATCTATGGCAGTCGTTCTTAGGAATTCAGTGCCCTATAATATCCTGACACTGGTCTAGCCTAGCCAATTAAGAAAAGCCGATCCTAAGTGACTTGGGAATAATAAAGGCTAGGGAGAAGAAGAACTGTTTAAAATAAACATCGTAATAAAATCCATAAATAGTAGCTTAATTTTAATAAATAACATCTGCGAAAGCATAAATATTACAGATTAGATTATATTACATAACATGAGCCACGAAGTAATTAATTTTAAAAATAAAATCCTTCAATGTGTATCCTTTCTGTTCACAAATAAAATAATCGACACCGGGAAATACCACAAATGCTTATATAATATATTTACATATATTTCCGTGTCTACTTAATTAGAAACACTCACATGTGGCTATTCCCATTTATTATCTGGTATGATATCGGTTCGCATGTTATTAAAAACACCCGAGGGATACGAAAATAGCGTTCAAAGATTAACTGTTGCGGTTCACTCGTCGTTTATGGCGGTCTCGCTATGTTCCCGTGTGTAACAAATAACTAGAACTTAGTCGAGTAAACTACTTGTATTTGTCTTAACAAGTGCGCTATATTAAGAATTCAAGTCAACAGAAAGTTTCATTGTTGATATTATACTATTTTAAGTGCCTTAGTTAGCATTCATAAGGAGTAGTGGGATAGAATATACGTAATGTTTTCTTAAAGTTAAACAGATGTAGGGGTAGAGAATTAAATGGTTATGGAATCGTGTTTAATGAGCCGTAACACATCAGACTAACTATTCACTGCTTAATCCTAACTTTAATATTATAAATTCGATAGTGTGTTAATTAGCGACGCAGATTTTGTTGTTTGGTATTATATCATAGTATAGGCAGCAACACTGACTTCTATGTTTAGGGAAACTGTTCTTCTTATATAATTACTTCTTCTCCCTAGCCTTTATTATTCCCAAGTCACTTGGGGTCGGCTTTTCTAGTCTAACCGGATTTGACTGGATATCAGTTTTTACACGGAGCGGCTGCCACCTGACCTCCGCAACCCGAAAGCTAACGATTCCCTAAGGCTAGACCAGTGTCAGGATGTTATAGGGCACTGACTTCCCAATTACGACTGTCATAGATGTTAATGGCAGCCGGGACCGACGGCTTAACTTGCTCTCCGAGGCACGGAGCAGGCGATAATTGTCAATCAATACGCACATCATTTCGAAAAGTCATATAACTTCCGAAAGTCAGAGGTGCGCGACGTGGGTTCGAACCCGAGACCCTCTGCATTGCAGTCTGTTGGTCTCTCCGCTGAGATACCGCTGTTTTTATATATTCTTATACAATAACTAATATTACTATATTGTTCATTAATTAAAACGGGCGTTGTTAATAACTTATTCTGAATTATTCAAGAATTTAAAGCTGGCCGAGATTCTAATTTAGCTTATCTAATAATCGGAACAGACATGTAAATCACAAAATTCATTTAAAAACATTATATGGTTTTTTGTTTTAGACTGATTGCCGTAGAGCTCCCATCCACCTAGCTATGACCTCTACATTTATGCATGCTCTAGACATTACATCAATGATATGTGCTGATTTATTATTAGTTGTCATTCATGGTATACAAAGTAAATCAACTAATTATATGATTTACTTAGTTCGAATCCCATAAACTTTAATGACAGACGGCATTAATTACCAATTTATGACTATTAGTCGGCCATATATAACTGGACGTCATAGCTCACGTGACCGAGCAAAGCCTCACCGACGCCTACGTTTGCCAACTCATCTAATTGCACGCAACACTGAATTGCCACACGATTATCACTTTCAACGTGTGCAGAATACAGTTGCTTTTACCATAAAGGTTTTGGTTCATCATTCGGTTAGGTGTTGGGTGAATGCATGTTTAGCAATTATCGCATTACTGCAAACGCGGCAGCAATAGCATTTAACTCCAACTTCTAAATTGCTTTTTCGAATTTTCGATATATTTCGACGCTAAATGTTTGTTTTATACTGATATTGATTTCTAATCAGAATTGGGTAGTCTGTCATAAGTAGATTACTAAAAATCTAGATACGCTATCTTGATAGATGTTATTTATACAAGTTAAGATATTGATGTACTTCTAATAAAATAATTGCGAAATGAGGAGGCATAGCAAATAGGTGTTGGCACTGGTGTCTGGTGTCATCGTTGGATGTATCGTAGCCACATAATTTGAAATGTATAATGAAGTAAGTTTAATATAATTTTACAACTGCAGTTACAAATTGCAAAGTTCTATAGTATATCTTACCGTATCCTGGAAACCAAATTGAAAACGCCCGATTAGCTGATGCATAAACGCTGATGGTTCTGGCAAAGGAACAAAAACGCAAAATAATAAATATCCATTTCTGTGCGTTTATAGTATCCTAGTAAATAATAACATATTGTTTCAAAACATTGAATTATACCATCACAACTTCGCAAAGTTTATAAAATATTTTCCTACGTATTTTATAAACAGTCACTACAACGCTGTGGCCTTATTAACTTGCAACACACGACTAAAGCAAAACAAAAAATGGAAGCGGAAAGTTTACAAAACTACCGAGTTGAAAGTTGCACCGCGGCATGCATAAACCCCGCACTCTCTACAATTCCATTACAAGTTGTGTGCGCCGTTCTAACGCGAGTTGTAGACAAACTAGCAATTCAGACTTTATTGCTTTTTTCTTGTATAAAAGCTAGACGTAATAAGTACCTACATTCAAAGTTAGAGATACCGTAAAGCAAATGAAATGTAGAAATATTAGGTCGAGATGTTCTGAATCAGAGCGGCAGTTAAGTGTAGGGAATAAACTGAAAATGGTTAGCCACTAGGTTTTCTCTTAACCTTTATTTTTTGGATTTGCCACTTAGACGAAGTAGTCAGTGGGTAGAATAGACGTCGTTTTAAGATATTTTATTTGGTAAATGTTCTAGAGATTTATGTAATGAGCGGAAATTTATTTTATATACTATGAATATAGAAATCGACCTCAAGTATACCCTTTGTCTACTAAAATCTGTTGAAATCTATTAATGAATTTTTATGGTTATTATTGGTTATTTATGTCCACTCTAACCTACTGATTAGAACCATTGTACTTGGAGCAGAGCGATTGGACAAATACCTGTGTTCTTTAAAATATCACAAGCACTTGTAATAATCCTAGCAAAGAAGGGGTTAGGGCTTCTGTGCTCTATGCAGAGGGTTACACTTGCACGGGCAACGCAGTAACTTCTTATTTTAGGCCGTAGACCAGGTCGTTCTTTTATTTATGGACAAGAGCTTATTAAATCTGGTATCTAGACACAATACGTTTATCATTGTCTCTCAATTTGGTTAACACTTGGCTAGTATTAAGATGTATTCCTGCTGGTTAATATCCGGGTAATACGGCCGGTGTTGCAAGCGTTTGTAGGTTGCGGTAACCGCTTACCGTCGTTATGTCACTTATATATATAAATTAATATAGATTTTAAACTTAATAAGCATTTGCAAGTTCACATTTGTTCAAAGGCTACCACGGCAGACATTTTTAAAATAAGAATTTCTTTGAATGTTTAGTATTTTAAATTGTCTTTAAATTTATTGCAGACTTACGTATTCACGGGGAGTAATGCAAAACCTTTAAAAATATTTTTAATGGACACTTGGTCATCTGGTTAATTAACATCTTCATCCCTCTATTCTTTAGGAGAGTGGCAGTAATGGACTGACATTACAATACAAATGGCGTCCACCATCTCGAATGTCGCGCGGGTTGATTTATACCGCGCATTTCAGCGGCCATTAGCCGTCGTTATAGGCTATTAAATTAATATTCCAGTGAACATAGCTGTGCCGTTTTATTTACATGTTATAGCTTTGAGACGTGGACGATGGTGGATGGCGTCATCACCGTCTGTTATGAGATATGGATCGTTACGACCTTACGACAGCGTTGATTGAGAAGCTAACGCTTAAAGGCCTATTCATATGAGGCGAGTTCCTTGAATCATGTCATGCTCTCTTTATTTTATTCTGCATTCGTATTCTAAAATCTTTTCTTCCACTAACGTTTAGGCTTTGGAATAAACTCCCTGCAGCGGTGTTTACTAAACGTGTTTAAAATAAAATAAGGTTTAAAGAGAGTAGTGCTTTCACGCTGAACAGTGGTTTGGCTGTATATAACCTAAACATTGTCGAAATCTATAAGCGATGGTTGAAACTTACCATCAGGTGGGCTAGCTCGACCGACATAAGGTGCAATAAAATAAAATCACCCATTAAAATAAATATAGAAAGACACTCGCCTCACGTAAATCGTTGTTGTGATTGAAGATCATTTACAGAGGACCATGCAATAGCAGTGGATAAGGGTTTGGTGTTATTATAGGCTTGCCATTGGAATTAAAACATAACTGGCCAAAGGTAGATGGAATATACTTTTTCCTACCCTTTCAGAAATATACAGCAGTAAGTCAAAATATATACATTCAAAGCAGAATAACAATTACATAACATTTTGATATATCTATACTATCTTTACTAATATTATAAAGAGGTAAAGTTTGTAACTTTGATTGTTTGTTTGTAAGGGCTAATCTCAGGAACTACTGGTTCGAATTGAAAAATTCTTTTAGTGTTGGATAGCCCATTTATCGAGGAAGGCTATAGGCTATATAACATCACGCTACTATCAATTGGAGCGGAGCAGTAATGAAAAACGTTGCAAAAACGGAGTATCTTATATGAAGCAGACGAAGTTGCGCGTGTCAGCTAGTTTTCTATATTTAGATACCGGGAACTACTCCAAAAAGTATTCTAAACACAATTGTTGACCACGTTTATACTGTTCCACTAAAACAGTAAAGTCCACGTATTGCGTACACCCACGTACAAGTTAGGAACATTATTTTAATATCCGCTGGATATATTTAATGTACGTGAGCAATGAACCAACTAACAGAGATGTGGGTGTTGCGTGATCAGCATCACAGTGCCGCTGCTCGGTTCTATTTATTGTTACAGCTTAGGTGTATTGTAGCTTACGAATAGTACACTATTGACGTTTGGTTTTACCTAGTGTTTCTACAAATGTTTTGATATAAACGTGGTGTACATTCGTGTCGGATTTCCGTTTGAGATTTATATCTTTTGGAGTGCTACAGTGTTGGAAAGACAGGTGAATGCTGTGTTGGATGAGTCTATGATATTATTAAAGTTTGTAACGTAAAAAGGGTCGAGCCTATTGACATTAGGAAACTTTTCCATATTCCGCACAGAATTATCAGCTGCGCCAAACTTAGTGCTAACTTATGTCAAGTGTAACAGGTTTTTCTGTTAGGTAATTCTCAGAAGTAATCCGAAGTTTGGCAATGAGCTATGTAGACGTCATAGATCTCCGTAGGTTTTTGAGGTTTCATATTTATTATGAATTCATATTTCCTCAAACAAGCCAGGCAACGAGCCTTTGTTTAGTACACATATACATAGATGGACTGCCACGGTAAACGGCTTGGTGGTACGGTAAGCATTTTAAGTTGACAAAGTTATGTGCGTGTTAATAAATTGGCCAGCAACAAGTTAATCTGGAAACGCTTATCTAAGAGTAATAATAAATGTCTTAGAGATCAATTAATTTGCGCAAACTGCTGAAGCAGTTAATACTACTTTTTTATAAATAGATATGAAAAGGCGACTGCTTATCTCGAAATTATTAATAGCTAGTCATGACCATCGTGAGGTGAGGTGGACTATGGTAATTATAGGACCAAACGGATGGTTTTCATTTTATTTATAATATCAGTAAAATCTATAAACATATTAGAGTGCTTCGTCGGTCTAATAAGTAAACGTTAGTATGCGCGTCTCTTGATCGGGTAATCCTGGGTTCCGCACCCAGGAACTAATCTATTTAGAATCTGGAGGTAATATTATTGTATTTTCTATAAGGAAATTATCTGTAGCAGCATGAAGTCAGAATCTGTTTTCGATAGATGTCAAAAAGTCAACATGTAAAAGTTACATATATTTATAGTCAAACGCGTGTATCAAAAGCCCATATATATTACGCCCACATAAATATGTTAGAGAAAATATAGAAATGTTCCGCTTCAAAAATATAATTTTGAATAAGCAGTCTCCGTAAACAGAAAAATTTATATTCAAATATTGGTACAAACCAAATAAAGTCAAAACATTGAAAAATTATGTTAGACATTATTTATTCGTGTTTCTAAGAGCGTAAATAAGAGTTTAATCAAATTTATTTTTTATAAACGATGTTCGGAAGGCTTATTTACAAACAGCCTCTCGTTGGAGGTCGTTCACCCGGCTGGTCAACGACGCCTGCAGACGGTACAAACACCTCGTAAATTGCCATTTAAAAAGTTATTAACAATGCCTGTACACAGCTTTGTTTTCTGATGAAACCTGTTAATAAAAAGTATAACAATTACGAGCTTTACCAGTCACGTTATTTTACTTTTTTACAAACAAGCTTACTGATAAGCGGATACCATTGTCTTTGAACAATTGCAACACCAGACGTTTTAATCGCTCATAGTCGATCTATGTTGGCAAAGCAAGAGATAAATACGTTTACTGGTGGGTACCAGGGTTGCTGACAGCTCATCCTCTCTTTAAGTATGACTCCCCACTTGACTCCCTACAAAGACAGGCAGTTCGAATCGTCGATGATCCCAATCTCACAGATAGATTGGAGTCATTGGAGCAACGGAGAGACACGGAGAGACTTTGGGTCTCTCTGCGTGTTCTACCGACTCTTTCACGGGGAGTGCTCTGAAGAACTGTTTGATTTGGTACCAGCGGCCCCTTTCTATCACCATACCACTCGACAACGAAGCAGATTTCATCCATATCACCTGGAAGCGTTCAAATCCAAGACGGTACGCTTTCAGCGATCATTTCTCCACTCGTGTTCAACAGAAGCTTAAGCAAGGAACTCATTGTGCCCTACTGTCCTTCAAATATTAAAGTTTATATTTTTATTTTCAACCGTAATTGTCTCGTTTTCTCAATATCTTGGTGGGATCTTTATTGGTTTTTGTTGCCTTACTACCCGGCAAAGACAAGCACATAGGCCGCTTATCGTTATCATAGCATAACCACGGGCATTTTAGTGCGTTACCTTCGCTAGACCTTGACGATAATCAGTAGTTCCAATTAATCTAACCAACATTGTACACACAGCGACACATCAACCTAGACTGTTCGGACTTTGAACTATTAGAAGTTGAACGCTGCAAATCGTGCGAGTGAGTGCGTTATATTTTTGTTACATTCACGACGCTCTATCCTTACCATTACATCGACACCACTATGCACCGTCCCTCTCCAACAATTGTCTATTTTATATGTAGCGTAGTTATGCGTATATAGGGTGTCTAACTTGATGTGTAGCCGTGTGTACACAAGAAAAATTAAAAGCGAAAATTTTGTTTTATAATAACAGTTGGAAGATTTCAGAATGATAAACTCGTAGTAATATTTATGAGATACGCGCCCGAAAGGAGGCCATAAAATATATGTTCTACACAGATTTGTCTAAAAGTATAATATGTCACAGAGAGACGTACATTTTTTGACACATTCGTTTGTGTGATAAGTACTTGTGTTTAATCGCCACATTTATATTTTAGATTGCTCCGACGTTTGTACACGTGTCGCGATATTTCATGTGATGAATAAATAGAGTTGCTTTGATATTTTAGCTTTTGTGTCATTTGTAATATACGTATGTACGCGTGTAGAATTTTTTATGAGTGATTGGACTGTACTGTTTATTACTAGAGGTTTTTATTTTTGTTATGGTACCAACTTATGATTGCCTTGTTAGTTCCGTGGCATAAGTATGTGATTCTGTTAGTTAGTTGATAATCCTGATCTCCACTCCCCTCCTGGGCTCTTGGTAGAAGATCCTGTATTCGGATCGGTCGGGCAAAATGTAGATGGGTTTTCTGCTGAGAAATTTATTATAGCAGCTCGGATTCTGCGACTGAACACGTGAAACATAGTAGTAAAATGTGTGTGTAATATTAATGTCTACATTCTAGTGGATATACCGGCATTCGTTTTTGTATGTAATAAGTCAGCTTCTACAGTTGCATTGGAAAAATAAATACTTTTAAGCGGATATAATTTAGTGTGGAATCGTTTACAGTTGGACTGCCAAAAAAAAGTGCCCAGATTCAAATTCGTGATTGACTTTGGAATTTATTAAATAATCAGTAACATGTAGTCTTGAGCATTATTTGTAATGATTTCAGGGCTTGTGCTCTTTAATACCGAGAAAAGCTTTACAGTCAAACAGTTTATGAATAAACCTGATATTATAATATTAATAGAATATCACTACAGAAAAAACGTTTCAATTAAAATATATGAATGCTATTAAAAACATTAGTATAAATACATTAGATGACATTGCGTTTTATAAAAATATCGCTTTTCCATGCAACCCCAGGAAAGTATCGGGCGAAGATTAAAATTGTAAATGTGAAATCACAGATACCTATTGCAATAAATTACAAATTCACTGAACAGCATCCGGGAGAGCGAGACAGGCTTACGTCAGTCGTCAAAGAGAGATGTGTACATACTTATGCGTCCTACATGTGGTTATCGACACAAAGGCTTTCACTTCCGGTTCCTCCCGCCGATCGGAAACGGAAGTCGATCGCAAACACGTTCAGTTCCATTTCTGTTTGAATTTGTATCGGTGATTCCAGATTTTTTATTTGTTTTTATTGTTGTTCCATACGTGTGGGGTGATGAAAGTAAATATGGGGCGGCGGTATGTGGGTGTGTTTGTGTTGGATGTGCGTGTTTTTTAACGGTTTTTCCTGTTGTTGCGGTAAATGATGATGTGTAAATATGAAGTTATTTAATTTGCTTTATCGTTAATTAATTTGTTTTATAAGCTCGTATGAGTATCATATGAATGAAAGGTTGGAAAATAGTGAATTCATAGTAAACGTTTTGGTTTAAGTGGTCTAGGAACTGCTACTAATACGCTTTGTGTGTGTTTTCGGTTTGATTTCTAAGTGTGTAATTTGCAACATAAATGCTCTTTGTGTTCATTGATTTATGTTTAAAGGCAAACAGCATTGTTGTAAGTTAATGCTATACAGAGAGTGGCCAGAGTGATTATATTTTTGGGAACATAATAACTGTTTTCTAATATTACTAGAAATTTGGGTTAAAATTCTAGTCTTTTTTGTAAACCATTGCAATTATAACAAATATTTGCTAAGAACGTTCACATTGGTAATGCAAAAGGTAAAAATGGGAACTCCCGACTTAACTGTCAATTCGTCATTCTAATGATTTATTCATTGCGATAACACTACTTTCAGTTATACAAAAAGTTATTTCGAAGATAGTATATATCGTAACCAGTGAAGTCGCCATAATAGCACCTCCTAATATAAATGTACAGAATGAATCATTAGCTAATAATAAATAATTTACATAAACGCTTATCAGCAATCCGTCTTTCAACAAACAGTAATATTCGTTTCTTGGCTTAGCAACAAAGACTTGTACCAACTGTCATCACAGAAGACATAAGATATGGTTTATTACTAGATCACAGTCTAGCCAAACTTGATACCTAATCCGATCTGGATCGAACAGTGCTTAAAACATCGCGGAGGCTTTAACAAATGTCTTTTGAGTGCAAACTTGTGGACGTGTGGAAGGCTGTGTAACAAGAAATCAGCGTTTTATATTCATTTTATGACTCGATCTCAATCTCCTCAATCTCACATTATGTTTGGATGGAGATGATTTACCGTTATGTCTTAAGTGAGCTCTTTTTACGAAGGTTTTGGAAAGTTTTTGTAGATATCAACGATTATGTATGATGGCGTAGTTTGGATAATGGTTAGTGGGATAGATTACTGCGTTTTATAGGCGTAGGTGAATATGTCAAAAAAGTTAAGGGTATCGTAAAGACTTGATAATGATAAATGGGATTCGCAGCGATATCGTAAAAATGTATCCTAAATGATAATGTATTTTAAAATAATATTTAAATTATAAATAATGTATTGTACATAATAACACTATATAAATAGGGAGGAATCTATTGGCGTCTACCGGGCACTATTTGAGACACCTTTTTAGTATTAAATTTCTTAATAGAAAGCCCAAAAACAGTTCATTCGATCCGGGAATCCAACGTGAGATCTCATTCACTGCAGTCCCATTTACTTCAAATAACATAAGTAAATTTCGTTACCTCAATGCAATCATAACTTTGAAAGACAGATTTATTTTTATTCAAGAACACAGACAATATCTTAAAGTACAATGTATACAATAGCGAGACTACTATCGTTCATAATTCATCACAAAATGACTCAGGACCGTAATGATGAGATGCATAATAATCAACTGTGCGTTTAGCATTGACCACCCGGCATCCATGAGTTAGTGAATCAACATTTTCTAGAGTATGAGGTGTAGTATCTATCGCATATGAAATTATATAACTAATTTAACCACCAGCCAAACCAAAATAAACTCCAACGTTTTCTTAATCGGTTTGTCGAAGTAATAACTAAATTAACTCAAGGCATATTTCGAGTAAATTTACTAAGTATAAGTCGAAATGTTAATATTAGTTGGTGTGAGTCGGCCGTTTTGGCGTGACGCCAGCTCGCAGGCCTCGCCGTGCGCCAGTCGTTGTGCGCCTGATTATGCGGAATAATTGCGCTTTGTACTCATTTAACGGTCTTTGGACAGGCTCACCGGGCACGTAGATGGTTGTAAACACGTTAGTTCTCTATGTACATCTTATAATGTATGTCGGATTTAGGTTAAATATAATCATATGAAATACTATTTTTCACCGCAGCTGGCACGCGTTTTGTCACTAAATTTCTATAAAAGGTACTCTGTGTCCTTTTCTGTAATCCTGAGAACGTGTATGCGAAATTTTATGAAGTATGGTCGAGGCTTCTAAGCGTAACAAACAATCAAGTAAACTCACATTCACATTTATAATATTAGTTAGGCCTATAGGTATGGTGTAACGGCAATGCGTACCTGAAACTTGCCATGTAAGTTTCATCCAACCGCGTTCAACAGTTTACCCGTGATGAAGTACCAAATAAATTACAAACTCTCACATTTTTAATATAAGTAGAATTAAACGCACAAAGTAAGCAAGCAATTCATCAAACACAAAAGTGAATTTTAGCTAAATAACGGCTAGCTTGTTTGTGCCAGTTTCAATAATTTCTTTTTGTTGTGGTCGTTTTTCATTTCATGTAAACAACGGTGCAAATAACAGCGTGACTCAGTACTCAATGTGGATCAGACACATCTTTGAATATTGGTGGTTAAGTTACTACTAAAATAACCAAAGCTTTGTACGTAACGGTTCCAGATTAAGTCTGTTAATAGACGTACGCGTATATGTTTATATTTAATGTATGCCATGATTGTGCTTTACAGTCACCATATGCAAGCATTTCAAAGAGAACTGTAACAAATCTTTTCCAATAAAAATATTCTCACATTCAAACATAACAACTACATCACTATGCTATAAAGCTCCCCGTAACGTTGGATTCAGGACAATTTATCACGCGTGAAGTATCAATATAACTTAGAATATAAGCGATAGCGGGAGCATGACTCACATGTAAATATGGCGACGGTGACGTCACGATGACGCACGTGGGATACGTCATTGTATACTGGATTTGACATCTCGATTTGTATTTACGATTTGAGGGTATTTATTACCTTTATTGACACTACTTAGTAAATATCTGAGGGTATTGCACTTATGATAGTAGCAAAGTTAGTTTTGTTCCTGCGCCGAGTAATGTGGGTTTGATCTTTACATGAGACAAAGGTTTGTGTAGTCCACAAATAATTGTTCCGAATTTTGGATGATCTTTGTGTTCATCGTTTGAACGTTTGTGGAGACCACCGTGACACAGTATTTATTATAAATGCCCGGTTTGCACTTAAAAATAGATATGTATAAAAAATAGAAAGAACACAAATAAAAATAAAAGCTTAAAAAATATTGTATTTCTGGATTGCAAATTTAACAAACATAGAATATCTGCAACGTTCCAAAGATACGAAAAACATGTAGATTTTTAATTTGCGTTCTCTGTATACGATTTCATAACAGCTCGTTGGTCCGTTAGAGGCAAATTGCATTTGTTGCAACATCCGAAGTACAGATGATTGCAATTCCATGTTCATCTCACCGAAGCACTGTTTTTATTACTTATTATGTGAAATGTAATCGGACTGCTACTAACCTTATTTGACGTGACTGTACTACGCACAGCAGTGCACCTTGCACTTTTAAATCTAGTTATGGAGAATCTGTTTGTATATTATGCGGTTAATTTCTTGTTGTGGCTAGCAATTAAGTTAATATTAATGCTGCTTTCTTTACTCTACATACGAATTGTCACCTGGCCACTAGCTGGTAGAGAAAAAGAAATAAAAAAAGAAAACATTCGTTAGTCTAAAATTTGCCAGTAAGATAACTGGAGAATTTTAGGCTACTGAATTTCTGTATTCCATGTTGAAGGTGTTCTTGAGAGTCGAGGCGGCTTTACGTCCTCTGCCAGGCAAGTGAAGAGTGTTACCCCATCTATTTCTCCTAGTCACAGGAATATTACCTCTACGTTCTCTCCAAGACGCAAGGAGATTGTTACCTTTTCTGCTAGTTTCCTTAGTATTAAATTATAACACTAAAACATAATAATAATTAGACTATCATAGAAGGTCGTCATAAGCACTTGCCAAGCTTACACTTACCAACGTCCAACGTTGTCTAATTATTATGAAGTATTTTGCGACAAACCCGAGCATTTCTACGTAAATCAAAACGTATAAACATGCTTGTGGTTGTGTACAAAGGCATTTTGGACATGACTGAAATATTTAGTATGCAGGAAGCATTAAATAACACTTAGACAGAGCGAACGCGAGGTTGCTTTTCACAAATAAATGTGTTTTGGGGTAAAGTATTCCTTTTGAATGCTTTTGTTGCAGTTAGACAGACTGAGTTCGTGGTTGTTTGTACTGGGTAACAAATACAGAAATAATATCTACTTGCACTTTTTGTCATAGAATATATTAATAAAATAGGATTTGCAGAGACTGTCTTTATTTTGTTTTTTCAATAACATTAAGTTACTTCTACTAAAAGTAAAAGTTTTGTAAGACATTTTGATATTTGTTTGCATAAACCGCTTAAGTGATTTGAATGTAACTCGGCACACAAATAGCCCAGATTCTAAATTAATATGGGGAACTGCAGGTCCATCAGTTAACTTGTTTAACGTGGTATCTTTGACTTGACTCATTCTGTGAGGAGACCGGACAGCACAGGAACAGTCTATAAAAGGAACTATAAAATAGGGTTGTAGATGACAACTTATAAAACATAGGTCAATCGTCTATGACTCGCTCAAATATAGAGAATATTTGCTGTGCTGAGTAAACAACTTACAAAAACCTCTGCGCTATCCGTGTATTCCAAATATATACACAGACTTTATTAAGTTCTTATCGTCTTCAGCTCAAAAGAAGCCTGAAGTCTAAAGGAAAAGCAATAAAACGCTTTGAATGGAAATTTAATATAAAGTTTGTCGTAGCACGTAGCTCGTAGCACGTAGAGTTTTGTGTAGCACGTAGCTGCTACGATATTTCGAATCTACATTGTTGACGATTTATATGGTTGATGGAAGATACAAATTTCTTATGACTATTTTTAGATCTAGTTTATAAAAAATATTTTTTTTTTGGTATGTTTATTCCTACTGCCATAGAGTTTGCAGTTTGAGTCTTTAGTTGCGAACTTGTGAGTTTGAATAACACCACGTTAACCACTTCTAGCACAAGTCTAGGGATTTGGTATAAAATCTGCAGTCTTTACCTACATCTATAGACGTACACAGAAAAGGTTAGAAGAATAACAGTCCAATATAATTCACAACAATAGGATATTTTATACAATCAAGGTAGTATACAAGGCTTGTCTGATGATGATGATTATCATGGTCTCAGCCACGTGTACGCGTTCGTGACAGCATAGCGAGTCGTATTCTGCTGAGTGCCGATCACCGACTGTCATGAGGAACAAATGATACCGCTCCACTATTAACAGTATAGCTGTATTTGTCTGCCTATCCTTTGAGAATATAGGCCTATATATGTACTTATACATATGTATATTGTAGATTTATCAAACAAGGCCATGGTTTTTTTTTTTTAGACAAGGTGGCTGTTGTAAATTTTATTGCCTTTTATACAGTAAAGTCTTTGTATATGAGTTATGGGTTCTGGGGGAGTAATTCGTGACCAAATGGCTCTTTTCTGGTTTTGTTATAGTGCCGTTTGTTTAGATTGTAACATTGATATGAAGTCTCCATTACTAGATAGCATAGTGGTTTGTTTTTTGGACAATGTTGTGTAATAAAATCCTACTATTGTTAAGATAGTCGTTCTTGGTTGTTAGCCGGAAGGGTAAGCAGAGATCATAATGTTTCTTGCCTCTTGGAAATTCTTTCACTGATTTATTAGTATTTAAATTTGCTTTTCGATCTACGCATCTCTTAACTACCACAGCTCATTTTTTTCTTTGTCTTTTAGACACGTTTTTTTCTTACAGGTATAGTTTTAAACCACTAGGTTTAAATGTAAACCAGCCCTAAAACCATAATATATATATAAATGGTTTGAGTGACCGTCTCGCTATTAATAATGTGTTTCGAGTGTTATCGCTTCAACATACCTTCTTGGACAGAAATTTGTGTGATCTACAAATAGTTGGTTCAAGTCCATATGTTCTGTAGTGTCCGTTATTTGAATGTTTGTACCATGACACAAGTATTACACATAATGAGGGTGTTGCCTTTGCAAAACAAAAAATAGGTATATCCAGGCGAATAGCCAGCAATATATTTATGTCTAAGAATCTTGAAAGAGAAAAGATGATCACATACGTCACTGCGCTATGCGCTATAGCGTGCTATGGTACCTAAAAGCTATATTTTCAAACTAATATACTAATAAAAAAAATTACTATACGTAGGCGGCCTATAGCGGCCTGTCTACTCAACGTTTAAAATTAGTTTTTTATAACGCAAAGAAGTGACAAGAAAACTTTTAACTTACAAGTTTAATAAATAATGCATAAATGATAATTAATTATGTATAAAACTTATTTGTATACTTGAGAAGTAGTGGCTCTCATAAATATGTAAATTTAAAACTTGTGTCGGCTCCACTACTTTCGATAATTCATGCAGTTGAGTTGTCAGCAGCACTGCTGATGTGACCTTTACACGTTTTTGGAATACTAAACATTCTTATTGGTTATACAGAATTATGTCTTGAAGTTAAAATACTTTAAAAAGATCCCGTGTGGTTGTGAAGTTAGAGTTTACGTTTAGAGTCAACCATAAGATGTTTGTTTAGTTATTGGATGGGTGGTCTTCGAAGTTTTTGTTAGGCAGTGTACCCAGTAGACGGCTCAATTCTCTCCCTGTCACATGAAACATGATCGTAACTGGTGTTATACATCTCTGTCTACCCTCTTTAAGATATGTAGGCAAGAGTCTTAACAATTTATTCAAATACACTTCACATGAATTTATGATATTATATGAAATGTGTATAATTTAAAAGGCAGAAAAAAGGCGCTTAGTGTTTTCGTAGGCTCACACATCTACCTGCTTCTCCCATTACGTTTCTTTCATTGCATTTTGCGATTCTTTTTATTACTGTTTTTTCTATCGTCTCAGAATTTCCAGTGTTTATAGGCCTTAGCGGGCTTAAAGCTTATCACCAGGTAGGCCCTATACTTGTTTACCATCTATAAATATAAAAATGCCTATACATTGTACTTATAAAGATAAAATCATGTTTGCATAATAGTTCGTAAATATTGTTTTAATATCGGTCAGTCTGTCGGTGCTTTACAACTTAAGTATACCGGGGAAGGCGGGATACATCCCCTCACTATCGCTTCCGCCGGAAAATATATCGTGTTTTGAACTTAAATAAGTTGTTCAGAAATTGCGGGTTTGTAGGTTCTACCGGGAACGTACATAATAGATACATATTATATAATATATATGTAGAAGATATTTTTCTTAAAGCATTGGTTCTTATATAAACGAGAGAGTATCATGAAATACTTTCAGAGTAACATGTCTGTTTTAATAAAGGGTGTAAGAAGGCAACATATTTTCAAATAGGATTCATGAAAATACATTTAGGTCACAAAGTAACACTTCTTCTTTAATTTAAAAGCGTAGCTCATGTTGATGGAGCAATCACCTCATATCACTGTCGCCTGCTCAATAACACTGTAACCTTCCAAGTTTAGCAATAACATAGTTTAGTAGCCATTAAAGATACCTTAATATTAGTTAATACATGTATGTAAGATTTGTGTCTAAAAATACCTACAAAACAACTAAAAGTTGTTTACGTATATTTCTTAAATTAAAAGCATTGCATAAACTGAATTGTACTTTATTATATATATTAACTGAAGCCACGGGTGGCTACACAAAACATTTCCACATTGACAGTGGTCGGATAATGAAACAGTAAGCTTACATCCCGGGTGACGGCCGGATGAAAGCTGTCTGGTCGGACCGATACGGACGGCGCGTCCGGCCCGGCTTACGGCTGAACACCTGTTACCTGCCTTCGATGACAGCCTGACAGGATGGCAATGCAGCTGAAAAGTGCTGGACATTTTATGCGAGACTATAGAATTGATATTTCTGTTTTAATATCATTATTTATCTTTCTTTTTACTGTTAAAAGAGACCATATCAACTGGTTGTTTCTTTAATGGAAATAACTAAATATTATGGTATATACAGCTTTGACTAATTAAACATTTTCATGCCTAATGCTGAATGTTATAACTGTAACTTTCGTTAAACTTAATTCTAGGAATAGTTCCTGTACCACACAGACTTAACTCATATTTGAGGAACTACTCAGATTTCGAACAACGATATATATTTAGGTTTAATTTTGTTCCTGTTAAATAACGGACTCGAAGAACACTTAGATTTGGAACAAATATTGGAGAATTACATATTTTTGTCCTGTGTAAAGATCGCACATAAAATCCTCGGCGCGGCATAATGACCACTATATTCATAACAAGATAATTATCTTTTAAAATTAATTAATATAATATTTGAATTTTATTTGCTTCGTTCATGTCGTCTGTGAACAGGTTTCATTGGGCACACGAAGCCTATTTCTGTGGATTAATTAAAACTTTTTCGTACAACCTTATTGTCAGGGCTCTGCATTAAGACGCCGGCTGGCGCTCTGAGTCGTTTTCCTTGTGTTTCTTATATTAGCTTATATCTTAATATTTTGTTATTAAAGAATATTATAATATAGTACAATATATATTTAAATAATAATAAACAAGTCGTACCTAAGACCAGGTCAAAGGCATTCTGAAAAAGGCCAGTTTAGGAATACCTAAGTCGACGATCGAGCATAAGAAATCTTTTGAGGGTGATTAAAGCAATAGAGATTTGCAAGGATCGTAGCAAGTTTATAATTTTAGCTTCTGCCTATACATCTCAAAAACAATCGTATGGTTAAGGCATTTACTCGCTAGGCTTACCCTATATTACATGGGATCTAACCATAACTAGAAAAATTTAAACATTTACATGTCTTATTAACGCTATAATATGGTGCATGGTGTGACACCTTAAAATGTTGTGCATTTATTCTTATTACTGTGTAAATTTTTAATGTATAAGCACTAATGTAACAACTATTGGTTGTCCAAATAAATAAATAAATAAATATGTACTGCCGCCTCACGCTTTAATAGCGTGAGGCGGCATTGATGGCGTAGTGGTTAGTGTAACCGACTGCCACGCCTAAGGTCGCGTTGATTCCCGCACAAGTCAAACATTTGTGTGCATGAACATGGATGTTTGTCTTGGTCTGGGTGTTTCTATGTATAATATGTATGTATTTACAAAAAAAAGTAAATATGTATGTTTATCCATTGTCTAGTACCCATGGTACAAGCTCTGCTTAGTTTGGGCTAGATGGTGTTGTGTGTATGTGGTAGAATATTATTATTATGTTTCTCTTATCACAGGTACTTTCTAACATATTAAATACCTGGCCCTTTGGGAGGCTTACACGGAGACATGGGTCCAACGTGAAGAGGCCCTTCGAGAGTTTTAATCAAAGGTGTGATGGAACACCTATAGCGGCACTAGCCGCAGCAGGCGTAGGACTATTGCTACGTATGGATTCTAATATATGGGCTATAGGTATGGGTGTTTGGTGGACCGGTATATTGCTAACTATGGATGAAAAACGGTATTATTATTATTATTATTATAGGTATTAAAGTCGGCCCAAGTTGAAATTCGTCAAACGCGTCACTTGTCGTTATATATAAATCACTATTAGATTTGTCTGAATCTAAATTGCTTCCGTTAATAAAACCTTCACAAAAACACGAACTGTTTCTTAACAAAAACTCAGTTAATTTTGCGAAGTGATTAATTACTGTGTTTTTTTACTTTTTGAAGATATCTCTCGCGTTATATATTTGTATAGTGGGTAACTTCACAAGCTTTGAACACAATAAATATACCTAAGGAACATAACAACTAGAATCCGAAAACTGTGATGTCACATCTCAAATATATTTGTTCCGTTTAGGGGTTGAACCCACGATACTCGCTTTATTGGTAGTAACGAGATTACCACTTAAACCGTCAGAGAAGTTGATGCACCGTATATAAGTTCATTCTATTGTATTTATGTATAATCGAAGATCAGCTACAGTTATCGTATGTATAAACATATATATTATTTCGGTAAATGGAACATTCGATATAATAATATACTTATTAATTAAACTACACTGGTCATAACATTATATTTCAATATATTTTAATATTTAACATCCAATACAATTAGTATTCTATTTAAAAGTTAATTTTAGATAATAATACTGCATCTATAATTATAATTAAATGTAACACAAATAATAGCATGTACAGTGTTACGGCGGTAATTTCTGGTGTTGTATTAACACTGAAAATGTATGTTATAATAACTATGTTATGACAATGACTTGTTTTTATCCGTGGCTTCGTCTGAATAAATCTCACGGCCACGGATACAGGGATAAAATATCATGGTTATACGAAGATTCAATACCAATTCTCTTCATAGGTCTCATATGTCTATGAGTGGATAAAAAAAATACAAAAATCTTCACTAACTTTCACATTTATAATATTAGGAGGATAATAAATAAAAAAATATTCGTTTCATACTCAGAGGAGCGGGTTCGAAATCACAAGGGTAACCAAGAAAATAAAATAGAGATATTACTTATAATATAGCTTAGTTTAAATTTGTTACGTCTTGTAAGAAAGGATTTTTAAGTTTCTGGCTAAGCAAAGACGATGCGGTTTCTCATGATGATTAATACAAAGGTTTAATATCGGCTTATACATACCCAATCGTGTGAATATTTTTGTAGAACCTACATATGTTCCGATACTGTACTTGGTATATGTATATTAACCCACGTCGTTAAGGCATGGCACTTGATTATAGCTAACAAAATTTGTGTTACGCGTCTCTACTATTCCTCGGCTTTGATCTTTAAACATGTATTACCATGATTTGCAAATATTTAAACAACGATTACCCAAAACCTCGATCAAGTAAAATACAAAATAATAATGCAAAGCTTTCTTGAAAATTTTAAACTTGTAAATGGCTTGATGTTTTCATAAAGATCAAATTATTTATGTATGCATTTTTAGAGATTGCTTGCAAAGCTGAAACGATGTATCTTTACTTGAATATTTAGTTGTAAGCTAAATATTGATACATGACGGTATCTTACTTATATCTTGTACTATCTTAATCAATTTATTGTAATATTTATCATAACTTTACGCTGGAATGAGAGCATCGTGAGGCAACCTGATGTCTAAGAGTTCTACATTATGTTCTCTCTCTCCCACACTGGGTTAGCAGACTTCACATATCTTCTATGCGTGGTGAACCTTCTCAAACTGACACGATGAAGCCCGAGCCCAGCAGAGGGATGGTTTATATACAGAGCTGATTTTATATTGTTATATCGGATTTATATAGATTGCTCCCTTCACTAGTAATTTATTTTATTCCGCAGGGAACTTTAAAACATTTTTTGTCTCATATTGAAATCGAGTTTACAATTGTAGGTATAAGATTTTAGCGTCGATGTCAATGTACCCATCAGGCCTCATACTTCATCCTTGATATCTTATAAAGCATTGTTCAAACAGGCACTAAAATTATTTCAACAACACATCTTCAAGTACTGCGATAAACCCAAACAATATAATTTCCGTGATTTTATCTCGCGTAACATCATAAAATCTTAAAGCTATCTCGTTAACAGTCCTTCATTAAACGAGCATGACGCGCGTCATGCCGTCATGCTCGAACTCTCCACGAATAATGAATAATTAACTAACTGAATAATTCAGGACCTTTGAATATTCTTTGCTTGTCACTTTTCAAACGTCAGTTTTTTTAGGTTGTTTTAGTTCTGTCGATGAGCCGAGCTCCCGGCGTATTGGACCAATTAAAATGTTAATAGGTAGCGATACTGTGTATTTAAGAATAAATATTAATGTTTAAATACTTTGTATTAAGAAAATGATATTGAAATACCGTTTAAAATTTGCGGCCTGAATGAATAAAGATCTTGAAGCTTTTTTTATAAGTAGCTGATGTAAGCGACTTTTTTCGATGACTTTAAGAAGTGCTCTGTTTCCTTTGGTTTAAGCTACCTACATAACAAATATTATTTATTCCGTTTGGCGGTTTAGCTCTGCAAAATATCTGTTGCTTCTATCATATCGTCGTGTACTAGGAGGAATTAGGTATTACAACCAGCATTTGAATTTTAATGGCTGATATAACTGAGTAGGTTGCGTCATGAATCTCGTCACAGTTGCAGTTTGTGCTGTTTGCATTTCATAGCGTTCCTGGGTGCCTTTGCCAGATGGGAGGAAATAGTTCTAGGTTGATTCTAATAAAAATATCTCAGGCTCAACCTAATATATAGCTAGCGAAATGTACCTAGTTTTTTTTTTGTTTTTTTTTAAATAATAATATTCTATCACATACACACAACACCATCTAGCCCAAACTAAGCAGAGCTTGTACTATGGGTACTAGACAATGGATAAACATACATATATACTTTGTTTTGTAAATACATACAAACATCAGACAAACATCCATGTCAATGCACACAAATGTTTTACTTGTGCGGGAATCGAACCCGCGACCTTAGGCGTAGCCTACTACGTATCCCCAAAGGATAGGATCGTAATAAGTATATTTTAACAGGTATTATTATGTCTCTATTATTTTGATTTCTTTATCTTTTATTTTAACGTTTATTTTTCCTATTTTTCGGTGTTAATGGCGAAGACAGAAAGAAGTTAATCGGGAGTCAGTGGGAGCCTTGCGTGTGATCTTATTGGTAGTGTGATACTGATAATCTATCATAAGACACACGCGGCTCTTGCTATTCCCTTCACTCATCGCACGAGAGAAGAGGATGGCGGATTGAAGACTCAAGAAATCAAGAGTTATTTACTTATAAGTTTATTTTTTCTATGTTATCAATAAATAATGGGATTTGTAATATATAGGTATGTCCCATATGATTTTATTTCATATTCTGTCCAATCTGTTATCATATGTAAAATGTGATCAAAAGATGTCAATGTTTAGTGCCCAGATGTTATAAAATTACAGTTAGGAAAGTAACACTATCAACACCGAATCTAGGACTCTTGCTGGGATTTAAATATAGCCAACAAAAATTAAGTGTTATTTACCAGTACCTAAACCTTGAGAGATAGACACACGTTTTATTAATTAAATACTTTGTATAACTATGATAAGAAAGTAAAAAGTAATTGAATAATATTACTCAGGTAAGACATTAGGAAAGTCTTGTTACTTATGCCTTCGCTCTATAAACTTGACTTCACGCTTGCCCTTGACCTAACCTTGCCCTAAGCTGTTCGAAACTTAAACCAGAAATAAATACACAAGTTTCACTTTTGTTGTTCTTTTCTTTGTGCCGTGATTGTAGCGAAAATACGTTATAGCCCTCAAATAGGGTTCAAACTGTTTATTTTTACAGAAAACAGTTTAAAATCTGGTAATGTCACATTCCAATATTAAATAATTATTAATCTGACCCCAGGTTTACCCACGTTTTTTATTACTGCAACAATCCTATGGCTCGTAGCGTGATGCTTTGTTTATTTAATAATGTCCTCCAGATCGATTTCAGTCACGGCGGCCAATCTTAACAGAGACTGGCCATCTGCGCAGGAGATATTATAGTGCACTAGCGTATGCGCAAACACAAGTGCACTCGCGGTTCCCTACCTCTCATGATCCGATGGGACGTTAATCCGACACGACACGAGATCATGTGCAGGACCAACGGCTTTACGTGCTTTCCGAGACACGGGGGTGTCCAACACCGCCAACATCCTAACTCTGGGCTGTTATTGAGATTTCTTAACAGAAAACCCAATAACTTTTTGTTGGCCCGACCCGGGATTCGAACCCGAGACCTCATCATGCACAGCAGTTACATTCACTACCGCTGCGCCACGAAGGCAGTTATTTATTTATATCCTACCATAATAGAAAGGCTACCTATTGTAATATGATTTTTAGATCAGGTGGTAATTTAGGACATTTGGGTATCAAACAATAGCTTTATAATATTAAGTACTAGATTGTACACGTGGTTTCGCTCGCTTTTATCTAGACATTGTCAATTAATTTCTATCTCTCGGAACAGCACATTTTTCGTAGATGAATGTTAACCTATGGCCTTTTCTGTATTCCTGACAACGTGTTTGCAAAATTCCACGATAATCGGTCAAGTAATTAAGGCGTGAAATCGTAACAAACAAACATACTCACATTCGCATTATTAATATTAGTTTGGAAGTAAAAATAGATAAATCACACTTCGCCTATTTCAAATTATTGAGGTGGATAGTTCTTAAGAAAGTTAGTAGTTTTCTGACAGCTCTCTTGTTACATTCAGAATATACTCATTACTGACATCCCTATCCTTTTCTCTATTTAGTACTAAATCTATCAATCCGCAGTAGGCCAGTCGTTATTTTCGTAAATATTTGGTCATTCTTAATCTAGTGGTTGGATTAATTAAGTATATAAAATACTTGTAACAGAAGGCCCCGCTCTTTCATATCTCTAACTGTTATGTTTACAATTATAAACACTTATCAATTAACATCTTATATCTAATATATGTTATAAATATTGTGCGTGTGTGTGTGTGTGTGTGTGTGTGTGTGTGTGTGTGTATGTGTTTGCGTGATTTATTTTATATTAACACTAAGCTGTGATCCAAATTCCAGCATGATGCTGTGCCATTTCAGATTTTATTTATAATATCATGGATTCATTATAAAAATTCTACGTAACGATGTTATACACAAAAGCGTAGCCATTACTTCAGCTCTATCCGAAACGGTAAAGTATACTGAAATAACGAACACCGTAAGAGGATTACAGCATCCGATATCTGTCAAAGGAACTGTACCAACATGTTACTGGTGCGTATGTAACGGTGCACAACCGAATTATATCGAGAACATATTGAATCGATACATGACGAGCTTTAAATACGATTTGGAGGCTTTACGCGGACATATTTTGATTGAACGAGTTGTCTATTATTTTAGTGCCACCGACTATGGTATGTATGAGCTGGCTTTCGGAGAAGGTGTCAGACTGAAAACCGGCTACAGAGTATGCAGTAATCTTATTACTTATTATAAAGTAAGAGTTCGAAAGAATCGTATATCCACCTACCTACTCTTTTTCTAAAGACGTTAAAAGCTTTATTAATTTTCCTTGGAATCAACGCGAGTGAAACTCTGGTATTGCAAGTGATGATAACCTGACATCTCTCCAGAATATCTACTGTCTGTTTCGAGAACATTCGCCTAAGTCTTTTTCGCCCGGCTATCCTATTTATTATCACGTTACATACTTTCTTTGTCAATCTGATGAAGTCTTTTCTTACTATTTACTAGTACTAGTTTTCCCCGCGACTTTTTTTGCGTTGGTGTATATTTTATCAATAAATTTCTACCTCTCAGGAACAGTACTTTTTTTCTGGATGAAAGGTATCCTATGTATTTTTTGTACCCCTGACAGCGTGTACGCAAATTTCATGATGACCTGTCACGTAGTTCAGGCATGAAAGCGTAATAAACAAACTCATAAACTTATATATTACTAAGGATACACAATTTCAATATCTGTAAATTGAAACTTGTAGTTCTCCGACAACTCTCATTGAAATTCAATAATATCTCGAATATAACATTCAGAGAAAAGGCTTCAAACGTTCACTCATCTCGTCAAAGGCACTGTTAAACCAAATTATATTACACTATTGAATTAGTTCCCGGAATTTCCAGCAATGTTAGTGAACTGAACGTAAATTTAATACCGAGATTGAACCTGATTTGTGTAGTTTCCTATTACTGAGCTATTGAATGTTACAAACTAATAGCTTCAGCTTTACCCGGTTTATGTAAGCTTGTCAATGTACTTTTAGTATGTTTAAAAGCAGAAATATAAAGAACCGTCATGGATGCCAGTTCCTATTCAGTTAGTACGACGAAGGCTTCGACGAGATATCTTCATTATCATTTGGCAACCAAAGGGCAATTCTTGGCCAAGTGGCGCTACTGTCCAACTACTGAAGAGATTTTTTATATATAAACAAGGTGGCAAAAGGCTTTATGGTAACCAGTTCTCATAGTCTTTGGAAGCTTGCTATAGCAAAGCTATCACTAATAATTGTACTTTGCCTACTCTGAGAAAATGGTTATAAAGATGAAATGAAAGGAAATGAAGAGATAGATATGTAGACTTCTGGTACACTAAATCTTGCGAATCTCCGTAACACTACATAAACCACCACACGGTCCCAGTACAGGTAGGCCATACTTTGCTCATCTTCGTAAATATAAAAAAATATGATATTCATGTTTCTCACTATGAGTCACCATTATTGCGAGCGATTACTATTAATACGCACTTATCTTCAGACTGCCTCAGAGGCGCATCAGTAGTGAGTGCGACTGATGTGCAAGTGGCCACAAATATTTCTGTCAAGAAAGTGTCAACAGCAGTACGGAGTCTGGAACTCTGCCCGGTAGACGGCAATAGGCAGCTCCCTATTAAGAAGGGGCCCTCAAAGGCAGCTGATAAAAGTCCATGTAGTACTCCTTAGCCTATCTCCCCAGGAATACTGGCGTGAGACTATGTATGTATCTTTGAACACTCAGAAACACGTTTGCTATCGTGGCCTAGACTTCGAAAGCTTTGGAAATATAATTGTCACACCACTAAGCTGTTTTTACATTTTTACTGGTAAAATATATATCGTATCTCTTATATCTACTACCAGCTAATTCTTCAGAGTATACTTACACCAATATGCTGCTTACAAATACATACCATGGATGGTACTACGGCATAGATGTTCATCTCTCCATACGCCACTACCGTAATGCATGGTTTTGATTTGCATCCCCGGACAAAAAGTGTTTGATGCATTGATTGTTGTTTTCATACTACTTACACCCCCGCGTCACCGGTTTTATACCATCAGGTATAATGCCTGTGTCGCGGCGGACTTTACAAATATTTAAATCGGCGTATATACCCCGAATTGAATATTTGTACCTGATCGTCCTGAAAGAATTTTATTGTACTTTTGAAAAAAAGTAACATGCGTAAATTGTCGCGAAATAATTGTTAACAGCGAGCTCTGGCACTCATGTGTGTTACATATTATCAACATTTTTCATTATAGGTTGGCAATTGCAGGCAAAGTACCAACTTATTCTACATAACAACTATTTCACAATGTATTGCTGCTAATGGTTGTGTAAACAGTTAATAATATATGCATAAAAACACACGCGTGGCTATCCCGAAGTGTATCACTTGACTCGGAACATTTTGAGTCTGCGCTACTATTGAACATTTCCTAGAAGAAACATTCAATTACACTTGGCCTAATCTAGAAATCGAATCTGGACCTTCATCATCAAGTGCAGACATAATACAATAATCTATTAATCTAGTCTACACTTATGTATAAAAGAAGACGTACTCTCAGGAAGTTACACGGAAAAGGATACGAGTGAGTTTTACTGTAATAATCAAGCTTTATGTTAAATGAACACATTCACATTAATTTTATGAACACGCCGCTCGCTTCGCTTGAGGGCAGACGCGCTCCGAGCCGCTGTATTAGCATAAATGTACTTACTTTTAAAAATACATCTCCTGCCATAATTCATGTGTCGCGGGGAAACTTTACGAATATGAAAACAAAGCATAAAATTAAAAAAATAAATACTTCACTAAATAACTAGTAACAATATATGAAAATACAAAATAATGATATGGTTTAAAAAAAGTATCGAGTAATCTAAAACCTCTATACCTCGGGTCTCCCCGTGACCATGGCTGCTGAAAAGCAACCGAAACGTCGGGGAAAGTGTAAACCAAAAATAAATAGATTTAATAGTTTAAATAATTTTATTAGCTTATAAATTAGTCAAATAAAATCAATAGTAGTAGTAGTGTAATATTTTCAAAATTTTGTAATACAGTGATAAATAAACAACGCGATAAAATCCGTATATAGTAGTTTAATTTCAATGAATAACATTCGCGTAAACAGAAGACAATATAATCTAAAACCTTTTTTTCTTAAAGAAATATTACTAGCAATCTATGTTATACTATGTTATATATGTTATATATATATATATATATATATAAATGCTTGCTTGAAGAGTAGGTTCACGTCAGTTGTGCAATGGCTGTGTTCAAACCTACAACCTCTTGATTCACTATTATATTCTGTCTGAATAACTGAATTCCCAAGTTTTGAAGTCAGCTTTCTAGGCCAATCAGATTCGGCAAAACATCAGATTTTCCACGGTACAACTTTCTTAAGTTCATGACAGCCTAGACTGGCAGTTTGACATATTTTCAGGCACGAAAAGGTAAAACAATAATAAACAAAAGCTTGGCAATAGCAATGTTGCTTAACCCAGCAGTACAATCGATACTCGGTCACCCAAAGAGATAATTATAAATGCCACTGAGCAATCCACGTAATTGTTCAATTTGTAAAATTAAATGCTCATGATTTAAATGCCTCTATTCAATTTTATTTAAATAACAATACGTATCAACAAATCGTAATTGAAAATCACCGGTGATTATCGGTAGTGTTCAATAATACCGAGTAATGAACACATAATTCATCGGTTATCGCGAATCAGGGTACACCGTTAACCACAAACTACGATTCGTATTGAAAACCGATAAAGTATCGGCGGATAGAGTAGTTGGTATTCAGGCGTGAGTTCCACTGGCGAGTCTCAATTAAATATGATTCCATCTAATTAGGTTAGTGGTCTGTGAAATGCGTGGTCGCTAATTTTGTGGCGTTTGTTTGATTGTACGTTATCCCTATGCTATCAGTATAGCATGTTGTGACGTCATGTGTTTAGATCCTACGTACTAGAAAAATAAAGTTTATTGTAAATGGTTAATTTGAAACTTCTGGCAGCTGATTTGAATGATTATTGTTTATGAATTAAAGTACCTCAGAACACCAAAGCAAATATATTTACTCTTCTTACTTAATTATCACAACTGTAATGAATGAGATCGAATCGCGCAAAGTATTTAATTGTTTTTCTATTAAGAAACTTCATAGCGGCACGGAGTCTAGAACTGTCCCTTATGTTTATATATAATCACGTAATTACACAAGACTCATTACATGAAAACAAAAATGTATACCAACACGTAAAACGGTTTGAATCCGGAGCAACGCGTTCGCAAATGCGCTTTCGCATTACATTTTTTTTTAAAATAAATTTTCTACCTCATACACACAACACCATCTAGCCCAAACTAAGCAGAGCTTGTACTATGGGTACTAGATAATGGATAAACATACATATATACATTTTTTTGTTGTAAATACATACATATTATACTTAGAAACACCCAGACCAAGACAAACATCCATGTTCATGCACACAAATGTTTGACTTGTGCGGGAATCGAACCCGCGACCTCAGGCGTAGCAATCGGTTACACTAACCACTACTACTACCATCGAAGCCGACAAACAAAACAAACCGAAACATGGTACTAATAAACAAAATCAAATTACACGTAAAAGCTCACACGAGCTCGTTTGATGGGTTCCGCGAAAGAGAAATACTGGGAACTGTAACCCAGTTGTATAATGTACTCATTTCGACGAAAATTCTGGTTAAGGTTTCTGCCCACTTTACTCTAGTATTGTGCTATCTATGAAGATTATTCCAACTTAATTATTCTAAACGCTATAACTTGTTTAAACAAAAACACAAACAGTACAAAAAATATATTATGCGCTGTTTATAAACTGTATCTACTACTTTTCAATATGAGACGAAGTAGGGTTTAATCCAACCAGCTAGTCCAATGCGGGCTAGTAGACTTCACACATCTTCGAAAACATAAAGTAGAACTTTCTGATTTATCAGTTATCATTTCAAGATTTTGACTATTAAATCCAATGATTATTAACAATGTAATACTCACATAATTATTACAAGTTAAAGAAGCGTGCCGTGGGATCATCGACACGTCTGCGGTTTTATTGATATTGCAGGATTACCGAAGATCATGAAAAACGCCTTTGATGTTCATCATTTGATGGAACAGTAAAAGTATTGTGAACAAAGATAGCGCTACGGTGCTGATTGGTGATAACGATCATTTTAAAGTGACAAGAAATCGACCAACTGTAGATGCATAACCGTATGCATAAATGTATTCATATGCTGTCATTGTATCCCTTCCTTTATGTACCGATAAATATTATTAATATTATATACTAAGTTCCATTCCAATGAACTTTTAGTGTTTTCGTATCTATTTAAAGCATTGTCATAATATGAAACAGTGTAGTGAGCAGAAACCTTTACAGAGAGCTTCCAAGTATTTGCGCGGCAGCTTTTAGGTAAAATTAAATATTAACTGATTCTCAAAACAGTTTCATAGCAACACTAACCTACTAAACTGACTACGGCTTCATTGTATAGAAAATTGCTTTAAAGTCTAAAGTGACATCCGTATAATTTATTTATTTGCACATCCAGTAGTTGTTATATTATTTCTACGTAAATAAATAATACTACTAAAAAATGGCTAAACTCACAACATTTTAAGGCGTCCAGGGCACTTTCTCCATTCGACGATGTGGTCCTGGCGTCGAATGGAGAAAGTGCCCTGGACAGAAAAAGTTACTAATACAGAAATATCGACGAGAGTAAATGTAAAACGTGACATTTTTAAACACATAGAGAACAGAAGAGGTACAATGATAGGACACCTAATTCGACATGATAATTTTATCACAAACATAATGGAAGGGAAGATAGAAGCAAGAAGGGAGAGGGGAAGACAAAGAAGCAGGTATATCGATCAACTGAAAGAAGTTGTGAAAGTTAAAACTTATAAGTTGTGAAAGTTAAAACTTATAAGGAACTGAAAGAGATGGCACTGGACAGAAAAAGATGGAGATTGCAACACCGACAAGTGCAAAGCACTTCTGTTTTGGATAGATGGACAACATGCATTATTATATATATATAATATGTAACATTAGTATCACAATATATAAAATAAGAGGGAAAAAGCACTGGTGTATATGTATATTATTTGTGAGAAAATTGAGAAATAACAATGAGTAAAATGTTAAAACTAAAAAATCTAAAATTATTATTAACATAATAATGAAAATATTAACAATAATAAATAAACAATATTTTAGGGATCTTGTCTGTCTAATCTTAACGACATTAGAACAATTTTTTAAATGTGCTTAGCTTATTAACAAACACATCTACTTCACCAAACCAAGCA
The DNA here is from genome assembly GCA_963675205.1 of Catocala nupta. Classification (NCBI taxonomy): domain Eukaryota; kingdom Metazoa; phylum Arthropoda; class Insecta; order Lepidoptera; family Erebidae; genus Catocala; species Catocala nupta. The sequence continues at coordinate 29,607,029 of OY776093.1, forward strand.
TTATATAATCTTTAAGAATGGGGCAGAAGTGTATAACTGACCTTTTAAGTAGAAGTTTATGCCTTTTGTCATCAAGAATTACCTGAAATAACGAGGGCCAAACTTATATCGTATGTTAAGGTTACTTCCAGTCTTCGTGCTTTAGATTAATTCTTAACTAAATCTCTCAATACGAACGAGAATCGATTCCGAAACCTGATAATAAGCTGAATCTGCAGCCACAAACACATATGTTCGGGGATGCGGATACTGCTGATTGTCAGGTTACATAGCTTTGAATTCACTCTTTGGTCTAGTGGCATAGTGAAATTAAAGCCATGTAACGTAGTTATAAACAACGAAGAAAATATTTCAAAAATATGTACTTATAGACATAATCTCACGTCTAATCCCACAGATGGCTAAGCAGAGTATATGTCTCTAGTTTAAGACGTAGTAGAGGGCGAGTAGAATTTATTGACAGTAAAGCCCAAAATACAAAAAATCTTGAAAATTATTTCGAACACCAGACTTCATGTCAATAGTGTTCATTACCGCTGCATGACAGAGACATTAGTATACAGATATTACAGACATATGTAATAGATGTGTACTCTTTAAATCAAAATGATACCTTTCACAAGATAGACATCTAAATTCGCATTTAAAGGGGAATATTATAATGAACATAAACATCTTAAAAGGGAATAAGTGCCGAACAGTGAGGATATTCTAAAACATATTCATGAAGCGAAGCGCTGCGGAATTAAAACGTACTATTCACGGAAAATCCACATCCTTCATACGTTACGAAATATTTACTTATGATAAGTTTGTGCAAATGTTTCACTCACACAAATTATGCTGAAGTTTATGAAAATATGCGAGCAGTTCATTTTCCATCTTGGAATATTATCGCTTTATTTACACTAGTATTAACTCTCTGTGGTTTCAATGAGTTCCATCGCTCTGCAGAAGCATACCATACACTGCAGGATTTTTGCTTAAATAAGGAATTTTGCAACTGGAGTAGCCCGGGTAAGGAGGTATTATCATCCCACAGAAGACCGCAGATAAACAAGCATGTGTTGTGTTTCTGTAAAGAAAGGTTTCAACGTTGTTTCGGGAGACGCTGTGACGCTTGACGCTGTCAAGAGGGTACCAGTAACCCTTGTCCCTTAACCTGGTATCATTGCTAGGTTTCATAGGCTAACAGTAACCGATAACCAGCAAGCTGACAGCTTAATTGCTCACCACCCTGGCCGTCTAAAAGGGCAGTATACGTAAGTTATGTTTATGTTGCAGTATCATTTTATACTGTGCTATATTGCCATAAACTGTTATATGGCTTTTCTTTAAATAAATTCCAGTAGCAATATAAGGTCTAAACATGTGTCGATATATCATAAAAGCCTCGTTTCTTATTACGTAGAACTTAAAACATTGCGTCTGTCTATGAACGAATGGCAATCTTCAAGTAATCCTCTGTTATTATATATGTAAAGAAAATATCGTCGGTCACTAAACCTGCTGAAAATAAGCCAGTATTTTTCTAGGACACTTCAGATATATTTTTTTAATAGCCTACGGAGCAAATAAACCTATATATAGCAAATAGCTAGCGGGGGTTGTAACCCCCGAAATAGCTTCGGAAAATAAGTCAAGGTCCCCTTTTAAACGAAGCGCTTCGGGCTCCGCCGTACACTGCGGGACAAAATAAGCGAGCTGCGCAATCTTATTTACCAGCGAATAAATTTGTTTAAGATGTCTGATAATGGGATATTTTTAATGAGTCTTGATGTTATATTAATGACCATAATTATGAAAGTAATGATACCTACTATGTTAATTATACATATATTCTAATCCGCTTTGATTTCAACGCGAATTCGATAAAATATGAAAGGCAATGTTGATTTCTTATTTCTACCTTCATATACAAAAGTAAAATGAAAATATATATCTTCGACCAATTATAATCAGTAAAATATTAACTCGATATTGAGATAGTTGTGATTAGTATTGCGATTCTTTCTTACACGAAGTAAGTAACAGACGAAGAATAATATACTTGTATACAAACTAAACGTTATTTGAAGCGTTTAGATAGTAGAATTTAATTTTAGATTATGTACTGCCATTGAAAAAACCTTAACAGAAAATCCGAAAGAAATATTACGTACTGCACGTCCCTGGGCACCGCGGTCAGCTAGCATGCCTACTTGCGTTTTCGTTAAACTCAGTGCGCTAACGTCTTATAAAAGCTACACCTGTAATTCTGCTAAGGAAAACTAATTTAAATATTGAACGTACACAGATAAACTGACTACTTTATCTTCGGTCGGTATACACTGCACTCTGAACAATTAAAAGTGACGTTAAAATGCTAACAAATGTGGGTACTTTATCTGTCCCGCAGTGCAGTTACAAAGTTGCGGTTCGCTTCCCTGTTTTGTATTATATTTTGTTCAGTTGCCGGATCGCTTCGTCAGGGGGATCTACTTACATATTGAATTATCGTATGGCCCACTTTTGAAAGTGAAACTGGTATTAATGTTTAGTATCAAGTTTTCTTCATCATCATTTCATCAAGCTTTCATTGATGAAGCTTATTGTGGGGATTTTGTAGAGTATAAACGTTTTGACGTTTAATTTATTTTATAGGTAAAGATAAAATAAGTACTATTGGTGAAAAATTCTGTTAAAAACCTAGTGTTAGATCTATTTTCGAGATAAAAGCAAGAAACGACTAGACTGTTCGGATGCTGTATAGGTTTAAGCGGTCGCAATGCATTTGCTGCTGCGCAGAGTATTCTTTGTGTCCGTTGTTTATCGGTTAAGTTTCTCCGAAACACAAATTATTGCTGGTGTCACAAGTCGTAAAATAAAACGAGTTAACTTTCCGTTCAGTGGTTTTATTTAATCTTTACAGATATACATACATAGTCTCTCATATATCTATGTATATCCCTGAAAATCCCACACTTCACTAACTATGGTTTTACGTCTGTATGGGGACACGCCTGTTGTTGTCTACCAGGCACACCTCCATACTCCAGCTGTTACTAACCATTTTTGACAGAAGAACCTCTTACACAGCATTTACATTCACTACCGCTGGGCCTTCTCGTAAAGATAAATACTTATAACGCTGTAAGTAATAGTGCTCAGTGGTGTATAATTTATTAACGTGCTCTTAAGGCGTGAGCAGAGTTGTGTGCAGTTCGGAGATGCACGTGCAGCTGTGAATAACTTACAATTTGTTAGAATATTTGAGTTCTCCTCCGTATACAGACTAAACTAAATTTGAAACTGAGTAAATATTTTATAGTATGCTGTGCAGTTTATAACTAATTTCTTGATGTAGGTAGCACAATTTATGTTTGTATTTAGGGTCACAGAATATAGGATCTAAGTTGATAAAACAACGATGGCATAGAAGAGATATCAATTTTATACTTGAAAGTTATAGGGTCCCAGTTCGATTACACGACAATCTCTAGTTATTAATAATTTACATATAGCAATTTATAATATCAGCTCTGTATTAAAACGTCCCACTTCTGAGCACGGGCTTCTACTCATTGTGAGAAGGGTTAGGCCATAGTCCACCGTGCTGGCCCAGTGCGGGTTGGCAGACTACACACATCTTCGAGAGACAGAGAGAGAGAGTCATATCAATAATAGCTTAAAAGAAAATAATAAAATAAGAGTTACGAGTTTTATATAAAGCCCTCGAAAATCTATTCAGCCTGATCCAGGCTTATGATGATTTATCGTTTAGAAGGAAACAGCGAAGGGATGTAAATTACAAATAAATTAACCAAAATAGACAATTAACACCAATTCAGTAATTTAGTTTGAAACTGTAGCGAGCCTAGAAACCCAATCTACCCACTTGAGAATAATTAGACTAGAAAGATTGATAACGGTATCGATGGTAACTTAATTAAACAAGAATATAAATTATCTACAGGCATTAATTAACGTAATTATCCTCAAACATTATTGATATAGCAAAGCAACCTTTAATCCTAAAGGATAAGCAGAACTATTTGGCGAGTGGAAGCGCTCACCATTTTCAATATACTAGGGATCGGCTAGTGATCAAAATTCGACCAAAATTCCTAAGCTTGCTACTTTCTTTTCTGTTTTTCTAAATTACATATAAATAAGGTATAGGTAACCATAGTTACAAAGAATTGTGCGCCGTCAGACGAAAAATTTCGAAATAACACGAACGCGATTCGACTGCGTGTGTCAAATGCATATTGGGTTTCAAAACTATCGGCTCGAATTTGATTATTGAATCAAATCCGAAGTGAAGTTGACAGTTTTGCATACACTTTCATGCTACTGACCTGATCAAGCAGTGGCAGGCAATATCAATAAAGCGCATTTACCCATTACAGTGTACACTCATTAAGTTAATGACTATCCGTCGATAAGCTCTCGACTGCCGCACAAAACCACCAGTTCAACATAAACGGTTACGCCAACAGGACGTTTAACAAAAACAACAGTTACATTCTGAAATGAGCTCGAAATAAACTATCACACAGAATGGATAGTGGAGGTCATGCCGCGTTAATTACAGTTCAAACATACTCCTTACTATGTATAACGTGCTGTATGCTTTTGGATATAATTAGGGTTACCAAATTGCTTCAGTCAAATCCGGTTAGACCAGAAAAGCCGACCCCAAGTGAATTGGAAATAATAAAGGCAAGGGAGAAGAAGAGACAGAATACAATAAGGATATAATAAAATGATATTTTTATAAAATAATCCGTATGGAAGAATTAAACATTCTTGTGCGCCTGTATGGAATATAACGCCAAACATGCCAACGAATTATAATACTATCAGTGTATAAATTGTTCTACTGCTGAGCACGGGCCTCTTCTCAGTGTGAGAAGGGCTAGGCCATAGTCCACCACGTTGGCCCAGTGCGGGTTGACTTGAGGATTCACACGTGTTCGGTCGGTGTTACTAAGGTATTCTAGCAAATTATTTTAGAAGCATCCCAAAATCTGGAATGTTACTGGCAATAAGCTTGCCCCGTATTAGGTGAAATGTAAAAATAGCTGGCAAAATATAAGTGTAATACACCTGAGCCTATTGGGAAATACAGAGATGATCCTTGGTTGTACATAAAAATATTTTGGGTTTGGGTTTGGTGGTTATTTTGTGTATACCATATAACATTTATCAACTTTTGAAATATTAGACTTCGTGATGCTCCATAAAAATATACGAATCTCAGACCATATTAGAGTGATATAAATCGTGGATAATTGTAAATTCTTATTTTATATTGTTTATTGCATTCTAACTAGACATAATTTACACTAATGGTCAGCTTCACAACTATCACGTAAAAGTTATCCGAAATATAAATCGCATGCTGTTTCACTCTTGTTAGGTGAAAGAAAAGAGATGGCGAGACTTTTATCTATTGGTAGATAAATGCTATTTGGAACAGGCCGTAAATATTGTATTTATACTCATGTAAAAGTATCCGTTGTGTATAACTAGTTTAATTTCAGTGTAAACACGAAACTTATTAGTAACTTTTTCTTTTTATCTATAGACTGCGTTATACATCGAATTATTTCTAAACAATAAACATGTATCAGAAGTTTACCTGATTGCACGATGGCAGCCCTAACGACATACGTCGGTAGGTGAGTAGGTAGTGTAGGTACGGGTATGGTTACGTGTAATCTGCATAGAACACCGTGGAGGCGGGCCCGCGCCTGCCATACCGAGGGCCGGTAGTGTGGCACGCGATGACTGAACGAGGTACTACTTATAAAGTTATGTGAGCATCATTCGTTGGCTATCTAACAGTATTAAAAAAAGGAATAACTAGCATGTGTATTAAGAATGAATAGTTGGATAAATATTGCTGCTTTGATATTTATTTAAAAGGATCTCTAACAAGAAATACATTATTAGAAATACAATATTGCAAATAAAAGCTAATTACAATTGTAGGTTTTATGTTTTCTTACTAACAAGAGATCACAGCATGCGACAAAAAAATAGTACATATATAAATGAAATTAAAATAAAAGTAAAATATTATAATACAAAAGCAGTAACTATGCAATTAAAAATTAGTAAAAAAGAAAAAGAAAAAAGCGATCTACGAACCATTCCGCAAATTACAACAGCATTTTTGAATTTCATTAGAGAATTATTAAATATATCTATGTATTCCGAAACCTGCAACACATCGTTGTAAAAGAAACATAATCTGACTATCGGTGAATGCCTACGAAGGCTAGTTCCATGTCGTGGCGGTCTAAGTAGTGAGACAGGATGGCGAGGGACTCTATGTGATACATTGATGCATATTTTACTTAGAAGTTCAGGGCAGTCAAACTGTTTATTGAGCAGCTTATACAAGAATACCAAATCAGTGAGAGTACGACGATGACGTACGATATCATGGTATCAGTTTAAATTATAGTTGAAGCCGATCGTAAGTTCAGTTCAGGGATTAGTTAGCGGCGTGAAATAATGTTTTCAGAATCAGAAATATGTTTTGCTAATAATATAGTATTCTTACGTAATTGCCCAGACAGGCTAAATGTTTATGTCGGTACACGTCGGTAGAGTAACGTATGAGGATTGAACCTGCAGTAGGTTCAATCCTCCTTTTGACCACAAGTCCCTTAATCATTACGTTACCGCCGGTTTTATAATTATTCTGTTACAAAATGTTACTAGCACTAAGTCTGGAAATGTGCGGTCAGTCTATAGATGGGTGACCGCTTAGTGGAATTTCATCTAAACGTCTCCTTGCTTCGGAGGGCACGTAAAAAGTCGGTCCCGGTTGTTGCCAAATAGACAGCACTCGTTAAGTCATGTCAGAGGCCAACGGGCGGCTTGACCAACTCTTGACAACGGGTTGGCCACTAACCACACGAAAAGAAGAAGAAGACTCCTTCAGGGATATATTACAAGATATAACATCATATATTCAAATATACGAACCACGACTATTATGTACCTCTGTATTCAGAGTAGGTCCTACACATTAGACACCCACGTAGGGTCGAGGATACGAACACGAACGTAAAAACAAACTATAGCTGATATTAACATAAGAAAGAAAACAGGCGTTCATCTATGTATGTAAGATTTGAAGAATCTCTCACTTGACCTTTTTTTTCATTGTATGTCACCTATGATGTGTCTATTCACTCGCGACTTGTGAAGCAACTTATATTTACGAGGAAACAGATATATTCAAAGAGTTACACTTCTGAACATATTCTAGTTAGTTAGCATTCAGGGCATCGCCCTCAATTCCATTTTTCGTTTACATGTATACGTTCGAGAGGGAAGACAATTTGAAGAGGGTTGTGTAATGAGGTGGGTAATTTGCGCGGGCCGACAGTTGTGGGCGAGCCGGATTTACGCGACCTTAAGCCGAACAATCTTTTACCCGTAACGCCCTTAATCCGCGCCTAATTGATGCTGAAACCATTACATGTATCCCTACTTTTTATTTTCATACTTGAAATTTTGCCAACTCGGCTTAGTAATGTACGGATACCGATAAGAAGATTTTATATTTTGGCCGAATATGGTCTCTTTAAAAAACAAAAAGAACTTTATGTTCGAGACTTTCCAAATAACGTATTGGTTTTTGTTGTGACTGTCTCAGTGGCGCAGCCGTAATTAATGCGACTGCTGTAAGTTCTCAGGTCCGATACCTGGGTTAAGCAAAGTGTTTTTGAAGTTATTTGACAAGAAATTCATAGCAGCATCACGAAGTCTGGAATTGTGACGGCAATATTTTGAACTAGGTGTTCGTTTGTCCATAGTTTGAATATTTGCAAAGAACCCCGCTTAGCCAAATTTCTGGTTAATAGGATAGTAACAAATGCTCATCGCGTTTAACTAAATTGTGATATGTTTTATTTTCCCTTTGGGGATATAGTGTAAATATATCAGTGCAATAATATCTTTGTTTTAACATAACTATCTGATAACAGTCCATTATTCAACTGCTTTAATTAACCCCTGACGTAAACCAATATTCAACCATTATTATATAATTTCATCTAAAATCGCACATCAATAAACACCCTATCAACACACACATACTAAGCTATACAAGATGGCTGCTACATATACGCTCGGATTATGTGAGCATATGTGCGTGAGATATTGAATTTCGAACAACAAATGATCGAACAATTTCGCTACAGCTCGCATTTCCAATTATAAGTACTTACGATCCGCTGTTTGAGGGTGCATTAAATAATGTGGACCGTATTTGTTATTGCGTTTTATTTACAATATTACTAGAAAACCGTTCTATATTTTCTACTTATATAATCGTAAACGTTTGTAAATATTTTTGGCTGTTTGTCATTTAATTTCGCGTAAACTGCTGAACGGACAGATTTGGGCGATTATAAAATCTGTTAAATATCGCTTTCTTAACACAATTTTTAAACTTTTGAAATGTGTTATAAAATTTTTGAAAATATTGGTAGTAGAGGAACCCTTAGCGCTCCCTAAGATTACCCACCATAACTCTTGCAATAGAAAAGATTGACAATATCGAACTCCTCGGGTGATAGACAGCCGCGTCGTGAAATGCAATTTTTGTTAGCAAATATTGTAGTACGGGTGTACTCTAATTTGTATAATATAATATTCCATTTATTTAAATATATGTTCGTATATAACATGTATACTCTCAACATGAGTAATTAAAATCCGATATTGTTTTAAGTCAATACCTGTCGGCAACCCCTTACAATTCGGAAACAAATTCATTCGCAGATACCCTTAACCCTCTGTGTAATCAAACCAGTATCTGTTTCTCGTTCCCATGTTTTAAAACCCTCGACGTTTCGATGTCTAATTAATCGAGACAATAGTCATTTGACATGTGACATTAATTGTCCTATTGTTGTAGCAGAAACGCATGTAATAAAATATTTTATTTAACTACATAATTTTTATCTATGTATATATTTATAAGTCAATAATAAAAGTAAAATAAAAAGAACCCATTAATTCATTTATATGTATTTATTAAAATCATGTGCATAAGGTTATATTTGTTTTATATAGTATATGTATATATACACTATCATATCACACTTACATATATGTATACATAAACACTATATACATTTATTCATATACTAAGCATAGACAATGTTAGGCTATCAAATCATGTATAGAAAACCCAATCTTAATTCATATTTATTGGGTAATGAAAAGAAGTATAATTCAATTCATATTTGATTCTTAAACTTTACAATGTCGTATATAATACATAGACACAAAATAGAAATATCAAACGAGAATGGTTCAATTTAATATTTTATTTAATTTAATCATTTTGATTTTAACAGGTAAATAAATAGTAATAACAATTGAATAGTTACTCAGCTTTTATTTCGTAGCGCAAACTCGGAGCTCCGTTCGGTTCGGCGGCCAATCAACAAGTGACGTGATCCGTCTGACACGTGTCCTTTTATACTAGTGAACAAACAAGTCGGGCGGCCACGTGTTTTTTAGAAATGATTATATTTGAGCTACTTAGTTTTTGCTAATAATGTTGTTAAATCATAATTTATTTTTCTTTATGTTTGAACATGTAAATAACTCTAAAATTGATCTTATTATTGTAACTTAACCTAAAATCTAACCTATAAATAACAGTGACATAAAATCTAGCCGGATTTATTACACAGTTTGTTATCGGCACTATTTCCGGGATAAATAGGTACTTACAAATGAGACACACACATATTTAAGCGTACTTATTTTCATATTTCTTTGAATATTTAGACAAAATATTTCGAATAATCTATCACATGCAAGTCAACCGTTCAAGAAGCAGATATTTTAATAAAAATTAGACAGTTTTGGAGTAAGCACGTAGACCCATGCTGTCTACAAAGAATCTAGTGATGTGCACAGCATTCATTCGATGTTTTTCCTTAAATAGGTTATTTATTTTCTTGTATCACAAGTGACATTGCAAACATTATTTGTAGAATTTTTTATCACATATAGAATTTAAACCCACAATTCAAATGTATAAGCAGGAACCATACACAGGTCTGTTACCTTCCTACGATCCAAAAGTAATTTTAGTTGTAAGTAACGCATTGTAAACGTCTATATTTGAATAGTATTTATATTCAGTCATGCACCTACTAAAGAAACGCTAGCAACTCTACTCACTTAAGAACCTGAGATTTTCCAGCAACAATGTTCTTGAGAGTGGCGGTAGTTTCCCATTTGGGCATCAAGCTTTGGGAATTCAGAGTAACTTCTGTAAACTTAACTTTATTAAGCTCAGTAATTTCCAAACTTAGTGTGTTTATTTTGTAAGCAAAGATAAATTATTTTGAGTTAGAATTAACAATTTCTAAATTATATCGATTCCTTAAAAGCTCTTGGTGTATAATTACAATACAAACAAATTGATCAGGCTCTGCCAATTCTACGAAATAATTGGGAGCAACATCGTAAGCTTTTAGGATTTGAAATGTGCACCAATCTGTTGGACAGAATCCAGTAACAATGCGACGTCCAATTATATAGAATTTTCAGCCAGTTTGTTATGATGCCATGCAATTAGGTATACGGTCGCGCGCGTCCCCAATCACAATCAAAGGGATATGGTTTTAATATGTTCCACCTTATCCCGCCCTCCCCTTTCCTATCCAGAACAACGCGTGCTGGGCTCAGATGCCATCCTTACACGGTGGAGTCGACTAGAGTGCGTACCAACAAGTTTGGGTCCTCATACCTCTGCCGAACGATCAAGGCATGGAATTCTCTGCCAAGGCAGGTGTTTCCTTCTTCCTTCAATCCTGGGTCCTTTAAGCGGGGCGTGAAAAAGCACCTTCTCAGGCCGTCAAAGTAGAGACCTCAACATCGCCTCGGCTGCTATGAGGACGATGTGGAGGCCACTGCTCTTAGACCACACGACTGCTTACCATCAGGTGGAGTGTGGTAATTTTGACGAGCAAAATAAAAAAAAAAAAAAAAAAAAAAAAAAAAACATCTCTTCTGCTGGATAAAGGTTTATTTATTTATGTACATGTAATAAAATAGAATTATAAAGGATGAGTAGAAAGGTACTGTAAAGCAGAATTACGAGCGAAGTATATTTGAAAATTTTAAATAATTATGTTTTCACGTTCATACCTGACTGTGGGCTACCATATATCGTGTCGCGGGTTACTATGAACATATGTATATATACACTCAGGGCTATATTTATTTCAAGGAGTAGATATTATTGTAATATCCTTATTTTGGTGCCACGTTTTAGGGAGCAAGCCTACCACGGGCACTGTTACTAAGAATTTATTTCCATGGAAACCCGAGAATTAACTACTAGTTCCAGAAATAAGCGCTTACAAACAAACAAACCAACAATCTTTTCAGATGTATTATTTTAAAGGATTTAAATGGCAAATGAATAGATAAATAATAAAAACGATTTAGTCCTTTGCGCTGCAACGCTGAAAATAATTCAACAATAAATTTCTCTGACAGATATAGAAAACATAAAAAATTGAAATCGCATTTTTGTCAAAGCGTTTGTTTACAATATGTGCACACAAACTACGTCACGCAGTGGACGATGACGTCACAAACGAACACGGCACGTGTATTGTCATATGCACGGTTTCAACACCGCCCGCGGCTACAGAGCTTTCGATTTAAAACTGAATTTTGTATACCGGAATGAAAAAAATGAGTGGTGCAATTTCTATGACAGTTTTAATGGCTCGTAGGCTTAAATAATAACGATCTGTGTAAGCTAACACTGGTCAGTTTCGAAATTCATATTTTTGCTTAGGTGAAAATTACTGCAATTATAACAAAGTTGAGCGTGGGTAAGAAACTCTTAGATACCCTTAGGCACGTCATTTTTGAAGCTCCTTCTAAAAGAAATGCTCATATTAACATGTTTTCCAACATCAATTTAAACCAGTTTTAGCTTAGAGTTTCCGTCTCAGTAATTTAAGATATTTTAATTTAAACTCTGAAATTACAAATGATACATGTTGCACATTTTTAGTAGCTTAAGTTTAATAATATGAGTTCTAAAATTGCCAAAACTTTTATAATTATAATACAGGCTAACATGTAATAAATTTCCGTTTTCTACGGTGTATTTTATAAAAGGTTTTAAGTTGTCGTCTCAAAAACACGTTTTCTATTAAATTGGTTTTTGTGCTAATGTTTATACATTAGCGTGTGATGCCAATGTATGAACATTCTGATGCTGTTTTGTGCCTGCAACATAACTGAAAATACCGTCCTTAAGCTTTGTCGTTCACTTATCTCGATTGTATATAGTTTTCATTTTTATTTCTATCAGCACTAATCCGTGAAAAGCTGTGAAGACACAGTAATCTCCGAGATGCATAATAAATATGGTTAAACCTAACAGCTTTGTTCTGGCTGTAGGCAGTAGCGCTCTCTTAATTCCTTGCGACAGGATCACGGCCTGCTTGTAAACGGATTATTTGTAGTGGATGCCAGATTTTGTACCAAGCTTAGGTTTGCGGTGTAGACAAATGTTCTGAGCTTTCAGTTTTGTTGATAAACGAGCGAATACTTTGGAATGAGAGATTTTTCATGCAGCTGTTGTGTATTTGGCCAGGTCGTATTTTGTGTGTTTAGCTTATTAACGGCAACAAACATGAAGACGGAAGAGTCAAATGTCAAGTCTGACGAAAGCAGTGGTTTAGGTTCTAGTGCGACTGGGGATTCAATTTCTGGAAGAAGCAAAACTGTTTGTAATCTGCAAATAGTGGTACAGGGTGTCCTTTGTATCCGTTAATTGCAATTTCTCGACACAGGGATTAACCCGTGTATAGGACAAACGTTTTTAGGACATAACGTATGTGACGTACACCCGTCTCTGTCCGTTGCAGTATTCATTCTATACCTACATATTTTGTGTCAAGTCAGGCTTATTCCAAGCTGATAGATGGCTGTCTCGTTAATATTCAAGACTATGTTTACATGCCCTTTATAATGGTGACGTTTATTTTAAATACTGTCGAAGTTTATTGCGTTCACTTGTTTTCTTTTAACTTTTATTTTTAGAAAAGGTCATGATCATCCAACTGATAAATAAATATTAAAATAGCTAACATTATGGGGATAGAGCGGTGATGACGCAGATCGGTTAACAGTGATCAAACTTACGTAATCAAGACTTGGATGAATGATTAGTATAAGTAACTCTATAGTTAAAATTAAACTATTTTAAATGGATTTTACCGAGGTTTATTTTTATAAATCCTTTTTACTGTTTACTTTTTTAAACTTATATATATACTTTTCCTGTTATTTTGAGTGCTTTTAAGCAGCTGTAGTCACGGGGACTAAATGTGTAATATTTTCGTATACGTAACACGATTTTAAGTAGCATTATAAATTTTATAATAACTTATATTTTACAAATATCGGTGGCATATAATCTTGCGTAGTATTTCTACTGAGTAGGCTTACCATCTCTTCTCTCCTTACGCTATGATAGCAATGACTGCATTTTCAGCAATTAAACAATTTATTGCCCATGGTTCGACATTGGTCGCAAGCATGAAGCAACTGCCTGCCATCAAGCAAGCATTATTTGCCATCTTAGTGAAGTATGAAGACTTCTGGCAACAGTACAAACATGAGCATATGGCAAATAACTCTAGTATAGTCTGCAAGTTTAATGAGAACCATTTTAGCTAATGGCCATAACGAAGGTCTCAAGTAGATCATTACCATTACAAAGGTTTCGGCCGATGCTCCAGCGAAAGTGTTACGTTTCCATTTAGTAGTGTACAAATTAGCCTCGACTAGCTTGTAATTCGATTATTCGCTGAATGTCTACATTACAATGGAATATTTATGAAGTTGTTAGACTTAAGTGGTGTATTGGAAATGGCAGATCATTTCGTAAATTAGGATCCAATTTTATGCGTTGCGTGAGCTTTAGCTTACAAACGTGTATTTCTAGGAATAATGTCACAATAGTTTGTAATAAACAATAAGCTAACTTTTAGTAGCGTCTTTGCTCCTCTGGTTCGCTCCCACACTTTTAGATACTTGTGATTTTATTAAGTACATTTTTATTCATTATTTTTCTTGTCTGTCTGTTTGTATGTTCGAAACGCATTTGCAATCGATTATAAACGGTGATCGATACCCGGGCCTTAAGGAAATTAAAGCAATTAGGCAAATGTGTATGCCACCTCCATTTTAACATCTATGGTTTTAGGGCGTTATAGTGGGCGTAAGTTTTAATGAACAAAGATTCCACAAACTCCGTGCTGCTAGTGAGCATTTATAGAAAGGAAAATCCAATAACGTCTCGCTGGACGCAAACATAAGCGCTCTTTTTAAGGATTTAAGGACTGCAAGCAATTATTTATCATTATTATCTTCGTGATAATACACTCAAATAGTTCTAGCAATTATATACACTAAAAATATATTCGCTAAGTGACAGTTTAACTTTTTAATTACACAGACAAAGCTTAGTTACTTACTTAAAAACATGTGTCGACGTTTCTGCATATCATATATCATTTAGCTCTTAAAGTCACGTCCCATACATTAGCCGCCCTTTGAAGTCAAAAGACACGTCACAAATGGCTTCACAACGCGCTTGATAAAGCTAGTTTTATTTCGTCTGAGGCTTACAATGATGACGTTAATTAGAACATAAAGCCGTCGCCAGACTGTCGCCTCCCGCACCGCCCGTTACCGCGTCCTCCCTTTGTCCAAGCGCGCACAAAAGACACGTTATCTATGTACATACATACGTACGATTATACACACCCGCTTTGTACTGTTCGGTTTCAGAATTATGTCAAAGTGGGACGCTATATAATTTGTGTAATTTTAATGAAGCTCAGATTGTCTCTTTGCACGTGAAACTGTGTTGTAAATATGAGTGTTCAGTCGAACGTAAATTATGACATATTAAATTGCTTTTCGACCCTTTTCGATAAAACCGTCTCTTTATGTCCGCAGTCAATGCATACTTCTAAGGGAGAACCGTTAAATGTAACGGTAGGATTACTTCATCAATTTCAAAGTTAATAGGAACGACATTCTAATTTCCAATTCAAATCCGAATTTGAATAAGTTGTAAGTCTAATGATATTTCAGTAGAAAGGAAATTCGGCACAAAATCAATTACAAAAAGCGACGTAAGCAAAATATTTTTATAGACAACTTCATTTTTTACCCGAAGGTGCTGGCTGAATAATAAAACTCTCCTTTGTCGAGAAAATAACTTGGCTTTTATGAGAATTATTTTAGTAAAATTGATTTCTTCGCAGGATAAGGCTAAGGTAAAACTTTTAAACTCGGGATTTGTTTAAAAAAGTTCTCTCGACGCCTCCGCGAGCAGCAGAAATAACAAAACAACATTTATTTAATAAATGAGATAGTTAAGGACCGATTTATATTGGGAATAAATGCTCTGACGTTAGCGAGTATTTGAAAAAATGTTTTCTCTTTTACACTAAAACTAGACCATTATTCTTGTAAGTATTTAATGGCTTTTACCTTACAGAAAATACAGATTTAATTCTGTAGGCAATACAAAAAATAGTACACAGCCTTTGTACATCAGTGCAGTTTACATGAAACACACATATAGGTCCAAAACATGGCCATTAATGAAAAAGGATATCCAATTAACATGAAATTCCGAGTACCTACGAATTATACAGGTGAAATTTCAGTAGATATGTGAGACACATTACGGGTCGACAATGTATCGGCCCAGCAGAGCGGAGCGGTCGTCACGGCAACGTGCGGCAATTATACGCGTCAGCGTCGCGTAAATTTAATATTCGGCAATCTAGCCGCGCAGACAGCAACTCGCGCAACCGCGCGGACCACAGTGTGGCGAGCTTTAACGCTAATAAGACAAGTTTACCACGGCTTAAAAGTAATTTGTTTCTTGGAAATTATGATGTTTTGCTTTATATTGAATTTAATACAAAATCATGTTAGACTATTAATATTACTAATCGTTCGGTAAAGGTGCGTTTTGGATTCGGCGATTTACGGTCATTTGCAGATGTATATTTTTTACAGTAGGTATTAAATATAAAGGATTGGGTCTATTTTCGGAGGACTAAAACACTTCACTTCTCATTCACTCTCCTTCTTCTTACTTTTCTAAATATTGTATCAGCTAAAAGATGAACCAGCCTTATTAGCCTACATTTATTATACATCATATACTAAATGCCTACCTATTAACTAATTGTTTGTGTTACCGCGTGGTAAACTCATAACTCTACTACATCCGGTATGGCAGTACCTTTACAGCTAATTAGTGAAGTTTGGCACGCTGTTTAAAACAGATTTAAGGTAATTTCGTTTGTGAAGTTGAACGCTTTGTTTCGCCGTGTGGCCTTTAACGAGTCGTTCAAATACAACAAGACTGTTTAAAGTTTATAAAAGGTACGTGTTAGGTATAGGTTCTGTCCCTAGATTAGGACTGCTCCTTATATCTGAGTTTACTTAGGATTACTGCTTGGGTATTTTGAGTATTTATAAGTAGGTATGCAAAACAAAGCACCGGGCATTATATTTCTTGCAATTTTAAACTAAGTGGAATTCATGGAACCACATATAATATTGAAAATTAACTCTAAGTCAGATGTCTGACATGTGCTAAACATTATCTGAACGTGACATATACTTCCTTTTAAAATATAACCGTGTTATAATTTAATTTCTAGTAAATATATACATACATAGATGCGCGCCTGTATCCCAGAGGGATAGACAGAGACTACGGATTTCCATTTGCTACGATCCTGACACACTTCTCTAGCTTCATTCTCTATTCATCACATTCCTACATGCTCGCCGGTTTAAGGTGCTCTTAACCTGGCCTTTATCTAGAAGGTCTTCGATCTGATCGAGAAACGTTCGCCTAGGTCTTCCCCTTGCGACTGTTCCATTCACACTAGCCTTATAAACTTACTTAGTCAGTCTTTTCTCGTCCATTCTTTCTACATGCCCAAACTTGCTTAACCTACCTTTTTTCTATTCTCGTCACTATATCCACTTTCATGCCGCATCTCTCTCTAATCACACTATCTTTAGTATATTATAACTTTTATCTCAGTTGGAGAGATTAAATGAATAAGACTCGGCTCAGTACCAACTAGCACCAACTCGCCGTCCATGTATCTTATACTTAACAATCATAAAATTAGATGACTTTTTATCTGCCTGAGAAAACAACAAGCCTTTGTGTGCAATGGCCTTAGTGTAATACAAATCAATTATTCAGACTTGTACTTGTGTGTTGTGTATACGCAACACGATTGTTAGCTTTAAATAAACTTGATCAACTATGTATTAGATGTAAATACCTACATAATGATACATGGCCGGCACGTTCAGCGAACAATACCCATAGATCTTGTTCGTCGATCATGATAATATATGTATGTACATAAATCAAGATATTTTCGAGTAAGAATTATATCTTTGTACGATTGTTTGAGTGGAAGTCGTTGGTAATTACTTAGTGATGGCACGAATGAGTTGGGTCGCTCAATAGATACAGTCAACGACATAAGTCGATATATATATACGCTAGATTTTGAATTGTTTTATCATACACAATATTGGTAATTTATCTTTTTTTGCTGCAGTAACAGTTAAAGGATAGTTATTTTATCACAATTCATTACTATAGTGTGAATTGTTAACTAAATTTTCATTCATAAAATACTGTTACGAATTTGTTAAATGTTTAGGTACCTACGTCGCTGAATGTCTTCTTAGGTTACCGACGTAGAAATATTATCACCGTTATTGCAATTTAACCTAGACAATAATGTTTGTGTGATTCACAAAAGTTGTTTCGAGCCTGTGTGGTTTTTGTGTCTGCTGTTTGAATGTTGTAAGCCGTGCCGCAGAAATAATTCACAGAGCAGAATATGTGTTTAAAAAAAGAGGAGAATAGAAAAATTTGTTTCTTGGCGTTCATATACATATCTGCCTTGCCCATTACTTAGCTTCTGTCTTATTTTTAATCCCTTCAGGCAATGTGCGGATAATACAATATCCATATTACAAGCGACTGTAAGCTTTAGTAACAAATTACGAGGTAGGCACAACTGTATTAAAAAATATTCTAATCGTGCAGACACATTTTTACCATATTATCATTCACCGTTAAAACCCAACCCTTTAGATAACATAAGAGTTTAATTCATTCTTATTTGGCTATCAAACATGTAAATAACTCCCCATGCCGAATCAAAAAGTAAACAAAATAATACAAAACAGGAAAGCGAACTTCGACTCCCTAACTGCACTGCGGGACAGATAAAGTACCCACATTTGTTAGCATTTTTACGTCAATTTTAGTTGTTTGGGATGCAGTACTGGACCAACCGAAGATAAAAGAGTGAGTTTATCTGTGTACATTCAATATTTAACTTTGTGCCCTGCCGCAGCGGGTGTGCTATTGATTTTTATATAATACAAGCTGTGCCCCATGATTTCACTTACATTTAATGACGTATATATGTATATACTGCTTAGACCTTTTCACTTATGAATTATCGACTACTTAAATAATTCATCTATCTAATTTAAGAAGTAATTTTGAATAAAGCTAGGAATTACTGAGTGCTTAGTGCGTTTAAACATTCATATTATATAAATAATCATACATCTTTGTAATACGTATATACTTTAGCATATATGTATATATTTAGATCGGAGACATTCTGGACAAAGGCCACGATAAGAGCACCTTAAACCGGCGAGCGTGTATGAAGAATGTAACGAAAGTGAAAGAAGCCAGAAAAGTGTGTCAGGATCGTAGCAAATGGCAATCTGTAGTCTCTGCCTACCCCTCTGGGAAGCAAGCGTGAATCTGTGTACGTATGTACTTTAACATAAGTAAGCACTGCCTTGTAGAGCCAATCGTGCATTAAACTTGTGATTTCGTTGGTAGTTACACGTGCAGGTCTGGGATTCGATTTAAATCTCGCAACGTGTGATTATGTTATCTGTTATGTAATTTTAGTACCAATACGAGGACTAGCTACTACATTCAGTAGACAACAATAGTTCCTAATGCGAGAAACTTAAATATAACTAACAAAATGTAGGTGTTACGAGTATATACAACATTTATAAAATGCATTCTTTTTTACTCAAATTAAGCAATGTAATGTTATGAGTCTAATATAAGTTAGATTATTATTTCAGTCTTTTATACAATATAATTAAAGAAAATGTTTTTCTCTTTGTTACAGGTATGTAATCAACCCACTTACGAGTTCATCATTGTAACAATAATTTCAATCTGTAAGTAACACTTCGTAATATATAGCTTTTTTGAAATAATAGGTCATCAGTTTGATGCAAGTAAAATGTAACTGGAGTGAATGAAGCAAGTCCGATGAGCGAGGATCGAAGCAAGTAGCCATCTGTAGCGCCTGTCTAACCTTGCCAAAAACAGCGTACCTAAGGCTATTTACTTTTTAAGTTAGTTACTACAAAATGTTGTTAATTTCTGCCAGTATTGGTTCATGTGTGATTCCAATAAACAATTATATTTTACAATTATTTTAAATAAAGCAGTGAGCAGCGATAGCTCAGTGGGGAGACCAACAGACTGCAATGCAGAGGGTCTCGGGTTCGAACCACGTCGCGCACCTCTGACTTTCGGGAGTTATATGACTTTTCGAAATGATGTGCGTATTAATTGACAATTATCGCCTGCTCCGTGCCTCGGAGAGCACGTTAAGCCGTTGGTCCCAGCTGCCATAAACATCTATGGCAGTCGTTATTGGGAAGTCAGTGCCCTATAATATCCTGACACTGGTCTAGCCTTCGGGTATCGTTAGCCTTCGGGTTGCGGAGGTCAGGTGGCAGCCGCTCCGTGTAAAAACTGATATCCAGTCAAATCCGGTTAGACCAGAAAAGCCGACCCCAAGTGACTAGGGAACAATAAAGGCTAGGGAAAAGAATTATATTAAAATGAAATAAAAAAAATTGGATATGTTGAAATTAAACAAACTTTATACGGATTTTATCGCGTATAAAGTTTGTTTAATTTCAATATATAACTTTCGCGTAAACATTAGACAATATTATGTAAATTAGAATATATTTTACCGAGGTATTATATATTAATAATACTTTCCTTATACTATCTACGTATTATTATTACATCCACAATGGATTGCGAACTTATTGCCATCTACTGGTCACACTGCCATACCCTGCGCGTCTAGTAAGAATTTAATAACATTTTTCGTCTCCGGATTTGAATCTAGGACATCACGATTGGTGATCGCAACTATAAGGTCAAAAATATAAACCGCTTTGACTAATGAGAGCGTATTTTGTGCATACATTTAATAAATTATAATACAGTTTATTAGAAACTTTACTACGTAAGCTAATATCTGGAGCAGGCCGACCTTAATCACGCATAATCAATACACTGCTTGTTTTGCTCATGTGTTACACCGCATCACCTTTATCTACAAAGCAATGTAACAGGTACGTCAACCTGTCGACGTACGTTATACGCGCTGTCGCCCAGCATTGTGTGGACGCAATTGCATCAGCTTACCGGGCTGGAACTTGTCAACCTACTTTACCACTATTGTGCACTAAATTAGACAACACATACCTATGTAATGTAGTAAGCATATACCTTATTTACTCGTAAAAGTCTTAAATAAGATATTGTAAATACATATATCTATATGGCTCCGAAGGATTGGATAGATACATACTTTTTATATAGACATCACGCTAGCTATTAAGTCCTATAGGATCAATCCAAGTACGAGCATCTTGCCGTCCATCGTGCACTTTTCCTAATTCAGAATTATTAGAGAATATCATGTTTTTATGTGATTGATAGTTTTTACCTTATTAGTGAGCTCTGTACGTTACGATCATTTAATTAGTCATATGTATACGGTAAGCTAGCTTTTAGCCGTGACTCCCCCACTAATACCGCCGTGATTACAATTAATCACTCATTTAAAACTTCGTTATTCAAAGAAATTGTGTTGCTCCGTAAACCCTTCTTTCGGACCAACAAACAAACAGACATTCCCATTTGTAATATTATGAAAGATTTATAAAGTCTGATAGTTTAATTATTAGATTACAGTCACTTTAATTTTAATGTTAGTGTGGTCTATTTTCACGGAGGTCCAGACTTTTGACCGGTACACGGATTGCCGTGTACCAGCCCCTGTTTTTGAAGACCTCAATGTTTAATAAGCAAAATATGGGTGGAACAGACCTCTATCTACACCTACGGTGATATAGACGCAAGTCTATGTATGTATATGTAAAATTTTAATCTATACTAATATTATAAAGCTGAAGAGTTTGTTTGTTTGCTTGAACGCGTTAATCTCAGGAACCACTGGTTTGAATTGAAAAATTATTTTAGTGTTGGATAGCTCAATTATCGAGGAAGGCTATAGGCTATATAACATCACGCTACGACCAATTGGTGTGGAGCAGTAATTAAAAATGTTGCAAAACAGGGTAAATTCTCTTATCTTATATGAAGCAGACGAAGTTGCGCGGGATATATAAGGTTATATTCAATACTTATCTAATATTAATTTACTGTTAGTATCTTTACAAACCTGTGAAGATTAAACCTCCCTTCGTTGTAATAAACAAAGATTATTTACAAACTATTCGCGGCTAACCACTTCACATAAGTTCGGTGGAGCCGATATTGGGCCGCCATCCGTCGAGCGATTGAGCGGGTAGCTCAACTTTGTGAGATTGGAGGTGAACATGAGAAGGTTTACGCAAATATGTGCGTTGGGTTAAACTTTACAGCAAAACTAAACATTTGGTAAGTTGTTTAATGAGAAACTTGGACTCTGTTAAGAGTATTTTAGCTGCGAAAGCAGTGGCTTAGTGCCGTATGACGACATTTTCATTTTAATATCATATCTCACAAAAGTTATTTTTTTAAGTTAAATCTGTTTCTCGGCTAACTTTACGAACATTAATACAAAGGTCACAAAAACATTCAAACTCAGAACAACCATTTGTCGATCACACAAATGTTGTGTGAAAATCGAACTTAGAATACTTAATCATCACCATAGATTATCACGATCACTACAATATCCATGCTGGGACTTCAAATCTTTCTGGGTCACTCGTGTATTGCTATAGCATAAAATTTATAGAAACAGAGGCATTTACATACATATACATTTGACAGACAAAAAAGAAAAATAAATCAATAAAATTAAAAAGCGTCGTAATATTCCTCCGCATTGTCGTCAATTGGCAACGTGCCCAGAAGACTGGCAGTATTGCCACATTGAATGGCAATACTTATTCTTTGTGCAAAGAAAATACCAGCCCTCTGGTCACGTGAAACGTCGATAAGCCGCTTAGCTAGGTCTCTATAAACAAACCTAGCACTTGGACCCCATGGCCCCAGCGCATCGACACCAAACGGCTCAAAAATGTACTCACCAATAAGGTTTTGATATTTGCGCCGTTTGAGCATCTCCGCTGATGCAGCAGCAGCACCAGCACTACCTGCTGTGCTAGAAAGATGTGATGGCGCAAGAGTGTCGACACAAGTTGCGTCTCACACCAAAGGCCTA
The DNA here is from genome assembly GCA_963675205.1 of Catocala nupta. NCBI lineage: Eukaryota > Metazoa > Arthropoda > Insecta > Lepidoptera > Erebidae > Catocala > Catocala nupta. The sequence goes on from OY776093.1 coordinate 29,629,693, forward strand.
CCCATTTTCCAGTGCAGTAATGACATACCATCTGGTCAATCTGCCATCTTGGCGTACCAAGCCGTGAGGTTCAAGCTAAGCCGGAATGCCAGCGGTGACAAGAGCCTGACGGAGTATGTTATTCAGGTTGGCGTGTCGTGATATACGACCAGCACTCCTGCTGCCTGACAGGTCATGGTGACCAAGACTATCGACGCCTTCACCACAAAGACACCGATGCGGAGAAACACAAGGAGTACTTAAGCGCAAACAGGAAGCAATGCGGAAGGTCGTATCGTCCAACATGGTACCTATGTTGGACGATGGGCATGGAATTTGTATAATTATTATGTTCATTATGTTTTTATTTGATGTGCAATAAAAAGCATATTTTTGACAGACATATCAAATCAAATTCATTCCACTGAATTTATCCAATATCTACTAACACGTTGGCATCTATAACTGTGTCCATAGAATATGATAATCACTTCTTATATTTAGGTAGGAACGATACTGCTTTACTAATATTCAAAAACAAACATCTCCTTTCGTCCCTCTTTAAGAAATTACATTTATTGTGACGCCAAGTATCCCAATATTTATCCATTATTTTTCCGTAATTTATCCATCAAATTCGTTGCGCGACGCAAACTACCAGCCTTATTGAATGGTAAAAATCACCGCAACTCCTCCGTTTGGTTATAAATGAGTATCCTACTCATTTATAACTAAACGGAGGAGTTGCGGTGCACCGATATATAATGGCTATAAATCTAAGCTTAGGATTTTATTACTGTACTTTTTTAAAACTGTTGTAAAGAGTTTATCGGCGCAAGGTTCATAATAGTAGCGTAAATGTAAATATGTGTTCTTTATTTATTTGTGGGTAGATTTAGATAATTTAAACTATTATTTAATATTGTCTTACGTTTACGCGAATGTTATTCATGGCGATTAAACTACTATATACGGATTTTATCGCGTTGCTTATTTGACACGTTACTACATAATTTTAAATTGTTACCCTACTACTATTGAACTTTAATGCTTTTAAGCTAATTATTCAAACTATTTATATTTAAGTTTTAAACTTAATAGTAGTGTGTAACATTTTCAAAATTATGTAAGTAATAAAGTGTCAAATAAACAACGCTATAAAATCCGAATAAAGTAGTTTAATTCCAATAAACTGTTTATACTATTTCAATTTGCACTTTCCTCGACGTTTCGGTTGCTTTCCCGCAGCCATGCTCACGGTGACACTAAAATGGTAGTCGTCTCATTGTCTGTCTTAGTGTACTTATTTCAAAGTACAGTAAAAATATGCCCTCACCCAACCCCGTCGTAACCTATAACAAAATACTATTTGTAAAGTATTATTTAAATAGTTATTTACTGTTGTATGTTGTAAATGAAATCTGTCATATTGGCTGTTCTAGCGAAGGCTTTGCCTACTGGTAATACGACAACCCTTATTTTCTCTGCCGAAACAATATGAAGCAAACTTAATTAATATTCACAAACATTGTCAATCCGTTCATAATTCGATAGTACCATTGGTCCAACGCGTCGTATATAAAACATCGATTATTATATTAACCAGACCTCATGCCAACCACAATTCATTTATTGAATCAGAACACGTTGAATACATTCAATATTTAATGATACAAACCCATCAATGTTTTAATGTAATTCGATCAGATTGCACTAAATATGTTTTAACTTTAATAGGCGCTGAAATAGCCTCCGTATATCAGAGTTTATAGAATGGCATTAATGAGGAACTAGAATAGTTCCCCAACCTAGAAAAATCGTAGTGAAGACGTGTAACAATTATTTATTATGTTCCTCCGGTGAAGATTGCTAGAACCTTAAGGAAAACCAACGCTGCCGAAAATATATAAAGTTACCAAGTAGTCTATCCTAATATCAAAAAGAGGAAAGATTTGTTTTTGAAGTGAAAACTTCTTTAGGCGCGTTGAGCACTTTTTGGGTGAACAAAAAGCGTGAAACTCCCGTCATCGTCACCGCACGCTAGTTACTTAGTTTTCACTTCTATCGACAGTCCCCAAAGACCGCCCCGCATGTTTTTTGTAAGAATTTAACAAAAACTAATGAACCGATTTTAAAGCTATATTATCGCCGAGTAACATAGGCTATATTTTATTTACAAATACCTATGTACTGTTATTAACATAACATTACCTAACTTATTTTTATGCGAGCAAAGCCGCGAGCAAAAGATAAAGTTTATAATAAAATACTAACCTACTACCTCGGTGGTACAGCAGTACTATAATAATATGCAACTGCTGTGCATGAGATCTCGGTTTTCATTCATGGGTTGGGTATGGTGTTATTAGGTTTTCCTGGAGAGAATTTCTGAGTGGCCCTGACCTCTAGATCTGTAACGGGTTGACGGCAATAAGTTCGCTTCCAGATGTAGTTTCTAAATTCATAGCTATATAACTATGCCTAACCTTTCGAGCATAAATACGTAAGACTATATAATGTATGTACTATGTATATATATATATATATAATGCTAAGCCTGCATTAGGATCTATTATTCAACGCAAAGTAATTATGATTAATTGTTTAGAGCTAGCGTTGAAGTTTATGAGCAATTACTCAACACTAGCTCATTTTCTTAGAGGGTAGTTCTAAAAGTAATAGCTTTACTCGGATACTCATAACTTTAACAATACAATTACACTTATATTAGTGACGTGCGCAATTGCATTCGAAATATATTCGAATGATGACAAAACTATACATTACTATATCGTATATCCGTTGATAGCATACTAACGTATATGTACATACATACATACATAGATTCACGCCTGTTTCCCAGAGGGGTAGGCAGAGACTACGGATTTCCATTTGCTTCGATCCTGACACACTTCTCTGGCTTCATTCACTTTCATAACTTTCCTCATACACGCTCGCCGGTTTAAGGTGCTCATAACCTGGCCTTTATCCAGAACGTCTCCGATCTGATCAAGAAACGTTCGCCTAGGTCTTCCCCTTGCAACTGTTCCTTTCACACTAGCCTTATAAACTTTCTTAGTCAGTCTTTTCTCGTCCATTCTTTTTACATGCCCAAACCAGCTTAACATGCCCTTTCCTATTCTCGTCACTATATCCACTTTTATGCCGCATCTCTCTCTAATCACACTACTCCTTATCCTATCTTTCAGAGTCACACCACATATATTTCTCTCATTTCATTTCTACAGTTAAAAGTTTTAAACATATTTATTTAAATCAACAATGTTTCTAATAACAACTTCTTGTGATTGAAATTCAACTACTCTATAGGGATTTCATCCCGTTGTTTATTATAAAAACACTATTATTACATAATTTTGAAACTGCTAATCTACAACTGTTAAACATTATTACTATATTTAGTTATTGAAATTATTAAACTATTTATATTTAGTATTACACTTTTCCCGACGTTTCAGTCGCTTTTCAGCAGCCATGGTCACGAGGAGACTGGATTTTCAACTTTATGTGACCATTATATGAAATTTTATATTAAAAATTTATGATAGCGCATATTTTATTTTTGCCAGAACAGTTTTATGAGTTACCTCATTATAAGTTCAAGGCTCATTTGCTCCAACGGCTTATTCAAGAATGTTTTTATTCTGTGAACGAGTATATAAATTGTAAAACGTTTAATGTTAATAATTTAAAAAGTGATGTACATAATTGTGAACTATATTTGCACACCATGGGACTTTGATGGCAAATGTGTTGCTCTTATTTTGTATCACACCATCTGTATAAAAATAATATATTTTAACAAATAAACGATTTCAATTTGAAGTTGAATTTAGTATCATACAAATGTTTACAATTGTAATTGCATTCTCATAGAAATAAATCGAATACCTTGTTAAATAGTGTATTTCTAAAATGATACTCTATTCTCTATTTGTGTAGAGGTTATGTAAGTGAACGTGATCTACGTTAATAGAAGGTTGTTGTAGGTGTACGTGACAAGTGCACGTGATCCAGACACAATGTGTTACGTGAACGTTTCTGCTGCTACTCGACTCTCATTCAACTTACTACACTGCCATTTACTGAGAACGTACTCCAGTTGAAACATCGTAGCGAGGCTTTTAATTTAAACGAGATTTGAGTTTAAGTTTAGAAGAAATTTCGTAGACCACGTTTACGTAGATTTTCGTAAATCGCGGTTATCGTAGGCACATACAGCGTGCAACCAAATCACGCTCGTTTGGTAGTCTCTGCGTAGACCTATAGTGGATCGCGGTTTTGTAGACCCACAATGTACGGCACCAAATCAAATATGCTTGCGTAAACCATTCTACGTATTCTACGTAGATAATCATAGATCGCAGCGGCTACACTTAGTGCTACATATCGTATAATGGAATCATTCATCGACAGGCTACATATTTACTGTACTACGACGATGCTACGAAGGCATAATTGATGTGCTACGTGAATCGTAGGCGTCGTAGTATGTAACAATGAAGAAAATTTTGCGCGTTTTGTATACACTGCCTCGTTGGTCCTGTAACTTAGATCTTGGGTTTGAGCCAGGTCGGCCAATTTTGATGTAGAAAATTCTTAGCAATAGGCTGGAAGTGTGTCCTGCATACGCCAACGCCAATAGGGTCGCCTCTTATTAAGTTGGTTCTTAAAACTTTGAATAGAATGTCTTTGCCACACCCTTAAGCGATCTACATACCTAAGTCTATGTATATTTAAATTATGCTTTCAAGAATAATTCGTTCATCGCACTATCAATCAATGTTGCTTTTGAAGTACAAAAACATGTAACTGAAAATATTCAATTCACATAACATCAGCCACATTCATGAGAAGTTTATACATGAGTATATAGTCCACATAAGTGTGTCACCCCGTCTGCCACAGTTTATGTCGTGCGAACCCCTCCGACATAGGATATACCTCCTATGTAGGCTTCTGTTTACGATCGGCTGGATTTTTTGTAGTTCACTTTTTATGTTGAGGTGTAAAATGGAACGATGTTCTTGAGCAATGGAGGAGAAAATCTGAGCTAAATTAGCGCATGGTTTTATATTGTCTCTTGGATATGATCCGGTTTTAATACCTCTTTATATAATTAACTGTATATAGGGTTATTATCGTAGTTACCCGAATAATCAGTTACCATCAAATAAGACGCTGGTGCCATCAACGGCAATAAAAAGTACATTATTTTCCCTAATATGTTTTTGGCGGCACGCATGGCGCGGTACTATTGATATAGTTACGTCGCTACTGATACTAAGCTGTATAGAATTCGATATCTGTACGAGAAAAGAATAGGTAATTCAGGGATGATGTTCTGAGACTATCTTGGTGCTTGATGCTTTTTATTTGTAAAGTTGCGATGACACAATTATTGTTCAGAGTGTGGGAAATTGATTATTATGTAGACTCGGAATAATATCTGACTATCAGCTATTTTATTTGGCGTAGACGTCGTAACTAGATTGCTTTTGCATTGGCAGTAGCTTAGTGGAAGCATGATCGATGCAGTCGATTTATTCTCAGTCACAACAGAATACCTAATAAATGAATACCTAACATAAACCGCAAATAAGTGTGTTAGTCATCAGAACATTTTCTCGACGTTTCCAATAAATCTATCTTAATACAAGAATATTCAGTCACAAAGTAAATCAACCGAAACAATTTACTCACAAACTGTCTGGAAAATAAATCAGTTTTATTCACCACCTAGTTCTAAGCCTATAAACGTCGTAAATTGTTACTGGAAAGTTTGATGGCAGTCTAGACAAGGGTCCCTCGGGCTCTAAATATTTATTAGTGACGGCCACACCGCCTTCTCTCTGAGCTCAGCAAAACCAACCTTCGTCTCGACAAAAGAAATTGTAACACCGAGATCTTGTGAAACCTTTTTCTATCGATAATTCTTAACTTTTTTCATTGTATTGCTGGTAATATTACTTTGGTGGCCAATTTGCGGTAACTTTTATCATTTCTTAATTTTAGTGTTCGAAATTTATTTGCAAATAAATTGAAGTTTGTTTTTTCTAGGCGTCGTTTAGTTTTCTATCAAACTTATAACTTGTAAACTGTCATTCAAAGGTCTGACTTGAATATTATTATTGTGGTCATCGTACATATTATACTTCTGCAAAGCGTTGCGGTTTCAGTCTTCGCACGCGATCTAGAGAACATTTGTAATCCATAGATATTTATTTCGAGACTGAATGTTCTATGTCTCAAATTTTTATGGTAGGTATTTTTGATACCCGCAATACAACCACTCTTTTACCACTTTTTAGCAATAGTGACTATGGAAAATACTTAAGTCTTGACACTCGTACCCCAGGGAATTTAAATCTGTCTTGAAATCTACATCGAACGTAATAAGTAAGGTATTGAAGGACAAACCAAAGAATATTCCAAGAAAAATTGCAAGATGCAGTGGTCCCTAGCAGTATACCATAACAGCTTGCAATCTTTTAAATGCAATGAGAAAATGGATCGGGGAAGTGAGAATAAGTGCAGAGAAGAAGTTTAAGATCCCGTGTTTACTAATGAGTAGGATAGCATGCATGCTTGTTCATGCATTCAATATGGTTTTCGTAGATAATCATCACACATAAGTACTTCAAACACTCGGATAACACTCGAAATGTACCACCAAAATGTTTGCACAAGAAGAAAAACAGAGGTGTGTCGACCTCTATAAAATAAATATTATAGGAATAAAGTCTGTTATGTAAATCCCTTTTACAAACAAAACTAATAACACTCAACACCACTTACAACACTCATAAATTCATAATAATAGCAATAATATCACGAAGAAACCGCTACACTGCGTCTCCTGTAATATAATGCCCAATAAACTACTTGTAGTGACGTAATCGCCGTGACGTCATCTCGCCCCGACAATTTGTCGCCCGCGAGACGTGTTTCCACACATATCTCCACGTATTTTCTATAAAAGCTTATAAAATACAGCCTTAAGTACAAATAGACAGGCGGACGTCCGAAAATAAGTAGATAAAAGTTTGTATGTCGTGTCTATGTGACATATAGCCTGTGCACTTAAAGTTTTGGCTTGAAGTTGTTCAGTTAGAATGTAAGAGTTAAATTGCTCCCTTGAATAGAGAAAGTTTGAATGTCCCGGGGGCGGTTTAAACTTGTGCATCTCTATTGACATTAAAAAGTCTACTTAAGCTGTACATTATGTAAATGCACTATTACGTATACTGTATTTATTCAAAATGGTGGAGCAATGTTAGAAGCAAGCAGAGCGTGGATTATTTTGTAAAAAGATGTACTAGCAATTTGTTTTGCAAATTACTGGTATTCTTGTTATGCCTGGCGAGATATAACTGCTTGTGTTAGTAGTGGGTTCACGTCGGTAATGGGTTGGATAGAACCCACAAGTTGCCGATTGCAAGTTCAAAGCCTAATTTAATGGTCTTGAGTTCGATCCCAAGGCGCACACCTCTGACTTTTCGAAGTTATGTGCGTATTAAATAGTTAATTATCGCTAGCTTTAACGGTGAAGGGAAACGTGAGGAAGCCTGCATATCTGAGAGTTCTCCAAAATGTTCTCGAAGATATGTGAAGTCTGCTCACCCGCACTGGTCTAGCATTGTGGACTATGACCTAACTCTTCTCACACTGAGAAGAGCCCCGTGCCCAGCAGTGGGACAGTTTAATACAGGGTTGTTGTTATTATATATTATATTTTTATTTTTTAATAACACTTTGCTCGATCTGCGTATCGAATCTGGGACGTACAGTACAGGACAGTCTTCATTAGATTCATAATGTTGACAAATATATATTTTTAGCATCTATTTTTACATAATCCCCAAAGTTAAATTAATCTCAGCAAGAACGTTCGTTAACTGTCAATATATATCAAAATCATCGATACAAAGATTCGAATGACCATTCTAAAGCATGAATCATCTAACGCAGTAAAGTCTTCCAGGACCCAGTCCAATACTTATTGACAGAATAAAACATATGCGGGACGATGATGCCTAGTGTACCTAAAACAAAAATAAGAAATACGCCAAGCAAAATATGAGTTTGCATTTGTGAAAAAATCTCCTGTCTGGGTCACAGAAAGGGCTATAATACATATGTATATGTTATAAGAATAGACTGTCAATATCTATCAAGAGTGATAAATAGAGCGTGACCTACTAGACATTGGAAGGTTTAAGTGTTGTTGTGAAAGGTCGGCAATACATATTGTAGACGAGTTATGTATGTCCTATGTCAACATCTATTGACATCAATTTCAACTGAAAAGCGTTTCAGTTATGTACCATAGTACATAAATTATCTAGGACGCTCGTTATGTAAGCAATAGGAAGAATTCTAAATTAATGCACGTTTTAGAAAAATTTTAGTGTAGCAATAAGAAATTTTTCCATTTAAAGAACATAATAAGAAGAACATAGAAGGCATTTAAAAATCTGAAAATGATATAACTAGTTTACATTGACCAGTATTCATAGGCAACTATTTTTCTTGGTATATCTCACTGGTAGGCAAGAGCTTCTTCCTTATATTACCAAATCACTCTGTTATTAGCTGTCTCCTAGCAATCCCTTTGAAATGCATCCAAGCCTTTTCGTCAGGTATAACTAAAAAATCTTATTTTAAATGTTAGAACAAACTAAAGTTGAAAAGTTAAAAGAACAATAACTAAGAAATAAAATCCGTAAAAACGTATTATAGGACTTTTAAGTTATCCAATACTAATCATAGTTTTGTAGTTTTTACTGCAATATAATTAACTTCGCATCTACTATCATTACACTCAAGACAAAAAAAACAAATTAATGCCAACATGCAAACAACTTCCACACAATACAATCTTACAATGCTTCATAAGCTAACGTCATCCTGTCGGAACTACTAGTGTAGTGGAACGGAACATGGCAAGGGAACACGCTGTAAGCAACGTGACCGGTGCTGAACAATACGGTCACTATAAAGCAGCTGTCACGCTGACGAGGCCCGATACTGTCCCGTGTTCCCGTTCCCGTGACAACACATCAATAGGCTTTGCGCTAAAAGACTCGACGTTTGTGATAAAGTTTCTACAAGTTATTATACCTTTACACTTTAGAAATAGGACGCTGGCAGGTTTATGAAACTGTGTCATTAGATTATATCTTGGCGTTTTTAAGCAACTTTTGTAGGTGAAACATGCATGCAGGCTAATAAGGAATAGAATACGCATTTATGAACTGTGGATCCGTGTCCAAAATTTGTTGGCTTTACAGGTAAAGTTTGTATTAACACTTACATAATTGTATACAGGTATTTTTTTCTGAATGGCCTTCAGTTCTACTATAAGACATTTCAAGGTTATCCATTAATTACCGAACACCTTGTATAAATAGATTTTGCCCACGACCTCGTCCGCGTATATGTAAGTTATGTTAGATTAGTAACAGTATTTTTTCTGGATGAAAGGAACCCTATGTCCTTTCCTGTTTCCCTGACAAACTGCTAAATTTCATGATGATCGGTCGAGTAGTTAAGGCGTGAAAGCGTCACAAATAAACAAACTCACATTCTCATTCATAATATTAGTTAGGATGGTTTCTAATGGTTACATAACTATGCATAATGTATATAAGTAAAATGATGTAAGTGTTAGTTCAAACACTACTTCGTAAAAAGCTAAAAGTTCTAGATACGCTTCCATTGGCTCTATATACTATACGAACATATTATATACTCTGGTAATTGCTTAAAAATGTGTAAGACGTTTTGGGTTAAACGTAAGTCGTTTCTTTTTTGTTTATAAAAGGTTTAATTTATTCGGAGGGAGTTTGTGGCTACATAAAGAAGTTGTTGCCGATGACAAGTTGTTATAAACAATTTCCTTTATGTAGAATAAATGTAATCTTATTCAGGGTATTTGTGCCGCTTCGCCTCTCTGATGGTTGAAAGGGAATATGGAGATTAAAATATTACGTCGTTGGAAATGTTTTTAGCGGCGGAGTTGGCTGCTTTGCATAACAACTGTCTTATACTGAGTAGAGAAGTGAACGATGTTTTTTTATGATAAAATAACATAAGGATAAGAAAACTGAATGATATTATCGTGTCAGTGATGGCAAAGTTGTTTATATACTTAGAGTTTTAATAGATAGAGCTCGCGATTCCAATTATGAATCATGCGAAGATAAGCTCATTGGAACTACTTAATATATCTAAATATAGCTATAGAATCAATCGATTCACATCTATGTTTAAGAAGCAACGTGTATCAAAGTGTATCAAAGACGATGTATAGAACCAAAATAAAAAGGCACCGTTTTTGGTACACATTACAAAAGTTGCTCACGCTCGGTACAATAATCTGATAATGATGTGCGTGCTCTTTATCTATTTTCTAGGGTCAGATAGCATAAGGATGCATGAGACCCTGATACTCTGGGTTACTCGGTTACTGATACTCTGTATAAGCAGTATTACTTATCTCACCTCAGTCTAGGTCAGTTGAAGCATTTAAAAAGAACCTAGATATACAATTATTGTTTTAAATTCCTACAGCTAAAATGTCATAATTATACCAGACAAATTTAAAAGCCTACTGCAGAAACAGTTCTCCTATACCACGACCCAGCTGTCTTACAATTTGTTACTTTAATAAGAAAGGTAAAGTCAATACAGCTTAGTTCTTATACTACTTAAATGTTGAGGACTCTTTCAAAACTTTATAATGTCACCGCAAAATATTAAATTGTAAAGATTCCAAGTATCATAATATCGATCTCGTATAACGTCTCAGGTTGTATCAAAGGCTTTGCACAAACTTTTCATTAGTCAGCCTCCGATACGACGGTCTGTTTGCGGTTCCCTTCGCTAAGAACAACTTTAGCTTTACATAAACTTGCAAGTTCTTAATAAGTTACTTCTCCGATATTGATATTTTGTAAAAGGTTTCAACTACAGACGCTGGGGAATTGAACGATAAATAACTTGTTTATACGACAATGTTGAAACTTAGCTTTTTTAAACTTAAAAGGTTTTCAGTATTTATATTATGAAATTTAAATAAATAAGTAAAATGCTCTCTAAACAGCAGTGTAGTAACTAATTTAGATTTATCGAAAGTAAACTGTGTCTTTATTGGCTTATGTCTGCGTTTATATGTGCAGCTGGTCTTGAGATCCCAGATTCGATCACTAGGTCGATATGTAATTAGACTTGTCTATTAGGAAATTCCTAGAAGCAAAACAGTGTCTGATAATCAGGATGTAGAGTTTACTGCGTGGGATCTACAACATACATTAATTAGTTTCCTGCCTATATTCTGCAACGGGTAGAAAAGGGTTTGTATTATACCTCCATTTTACTTAGCATGGTTATAAATCTGAGATTACAGGAAGCCTAGTTTTCCGCACTCAGTTTTTTTATTGTTAATCCAAATTGCACTACCGGCCGGGGAATCAAACATAACTTAGGTAATACATAATCGCACTAATTACCGCTGCGCCACAGAGGCAGGCTTATATACTTATAGATATCGAAATGTGGTTGGCTCGACTCTAATGTAATAAACATATATAGCATAAAAACTTAGACGAAGATAATAACATAATAATAATAATTATTATTATTTAAATAATAGGTACAAGAATTTATAATAAATGACTCATTCATTTATAAAAATACATTTGTTGTTGTTTGCCTGAACTAGATGGAACCTGTGGCTCGGGCGAAGAAGTGCTTACAAACTTGTATTTTACCAATATAAATTTACATAACTAGAAGTCAGCTAGTAGTTTCATAAAATTCTGAGAGATTATTCATGACTGAAAAGCTCCTACAATTTTTTTAATAGCAAGTTTATGCAGCTGTGTTTAATAGACTACACGTATGAACGTCGTGAATGTCGCTCGGTATTCATTCTGATCGGTATTGATGGTGGGGAGGCCTCGTGATTAATGGCGACGGACTAGAAGCACATTAGTGTTCAACACCTGATAGCGAACATGGTTTAAATAGACTCCAGCTATCTGTTGATCTTTAAACTATTTAGTAGGATATATTAAAGACTAGCTGACCCGCGCAACTTCGTCTGCTTCACATAAGAGAATTTTCCCCGTTTTTGCAACATTTTTCATTGACGCGTCGCTACTATTGTTCGTAGCGTGATTTTATATAGCCTTCGTCGATAAATAGGCTATCCAACACTTAAATAATTTTCAATTCCAACCAGTAGTGCCTGAGATTCGCGTGTTCAGCCAAACAAATAAACAAGCTCTTCAGCTTTATAAAATGAGTATAGATACATACCTATGAACTGGCTGGAATTGAAAACTCTGTTCAAAGACATTCCCTATGTCTTCGCACAGAGTGGTTTGGAAGTCCAAGGGTCCCTTGGACTTGGAGAGGCTTTTACCCAGAAGTGAGACATAACAAATGGCTAAGGAAAAAAGGCCTTATACTACCATAGAAGCTTGCACAACTCTGCCTACCCCTCGGGGGTTATGAAGGCGTGTCTCTTCATATCCTTAAAAGAATAGGCAGAGAATAATTACACTAACAGTAGACCAGAAATTTTTGAGGGTCTACGTAATCGGAGGCAGGTCTATTTTCGATCTACCAGAATCCATGCTGCTTCTAAGATTTCCTTACAGAAAATTCCAATGATATCTAGGTTTTGAACCTAGGATTGGGCGATCGCAAAGTTATGCCATAGGACCAACTAGTTAATCTATCAATTAGACATGTTAATAAGTGTTAATGTTAACGTTTAACGTCATTTAAGAATAAATGTTTAACTTCGTATTAGTATACGATGTTGTTATAATAACTACCTTGGTACAGCGATATTAAATACGACTATGGTGCGTAAGATCTTGGGTTCCTGATTGGCAAAGAGGTATTGGGTTTCTTCAAACAAGAAATTTTCAATCGCGCATTGCGGCACGAAACGATTTATTTATAAAGTAAATCTGGTGTCGCGGGGTCTTTACAAACATTCAAACAACGGTCACAAAGAACATCCAAACTTGGAACAAACATTTGTGGATTACACAAATGTTTGTCCCGTGTGGAGATCGAACCTACCAATCACCAGCAATTCTCGGCGCAGTAGCAGTTGACCATTTAAACTATAACGCCATCTGTGCGGTCACAGGTTCGAAACTATAGCTGTTAAAATGTGGATTTCATACACCTTTGCTAGAGGGTAACATAAGTACATATGTATTATTAGAATAAATATTTTCCACTGTAATAATGATAACATTTTTAAATAATAGCAATTTATCACGACAAAGAAAAATTGCTCGTGCTTGGAATATTCTAGACCACAAAATAAATGCGCGTTATTTTATCATTTGTGTGTTGTGCTAGACATATTTGTATACAATGAATTTCTGCTCGGCTTGAGTAATGTTGTTTAGTTTCTGTTAGGAAATTTTACTGGCAGCGAGTGAGTCTGGCAATATGCTTGGTGGACTTAGAAATTATCTTTTCTTTAACTGGACAAATGTGAGTGTAATGCACTTTTGTTTAGAGTGATATGGACACTGTCTTATTACCAAGTATTTAAGATATCTTCTAATGAAACCAGTATTTACCATTCTACTGATAAAGTTAATCTTTGTAATGCTCTTATAACAGCTACGGCCCGTGAATAGAACTTAAGATCTCACTATCAGTTATAAACTTTAGTACAACAATCCCACCATTGGGCAATAGAGGCCATCCAATAACTATCGTATAAAAGCACATGAACTTCACTTAATTTTATTTATGGCTTTTTATTATACCATCTACTTTGAACCGCGACGTAAAATAATAAAAGCTACTACAATAAATATTAATAAAATACCAAGAGGATTTATATGACGTGGAGCGTATTACGGAGTTAAATAAGCTATTAATCTGGCGTTGCAGTGGCTGCACGGAGGTAATAGTCCTCCGGTGTGCCCCACCTCTTGTGTTTTATGAGCCATCTCTCTCTTTATTGTATTGGCGCACTCCTGTTATTCGGAACTAGCTTTTGTACGTGACCTCGTCCGCTATTTATATAAATCACACTATGCGCCGTAACGCCGATGTTATTGCACTTTGTTTAAATAGCTGGTAGTTCCGTTGACTCTTTCGAGATGAAAAAGAGCAATAATGTACTTTGTACTTATAATGCCTATCTTACGGTTCTATGGAAAAATAACAGATTCATCAATACAGCTTCTATCCCATATAAGCCGTTGATTTCTACCAAGATGTTTTCATTAGCCGCATGGAATCTGACCGAAGCCGTCTTCGTTTATTAGAGAACTAATATAGTCTGAAAGCAGTAAATAAACGATTGTACAATGAGTTGTTTATTCACCAAATAAGACAGCTAACAAAAAATAGAGTATACTTTAAGTTTAATGAACAAACATATAACAAATGGTTCGTCAGAAGCCTTCAAGCCACTGGAAATATAAAACGCTAGACAAGAACCTGTTGACTGTTGTTCTCTTCGAGTTGTTTGGACATTGATTAGTGGCTCCTCTCCTCCTCCGCGAGGGGTGCCGACATGACGGGGAGAAAATTGATGTTTCTACACGATGTTTTGTTGCTTATTTGACTGTTGTTAGTTTTGTTTTAAACTGTAACTAAATGTTCTAGGTTATTCTTATGATGATGGTAAAGGTTTTACAAGTAATGTTGTGATCTAGTCTCCCCGTGACCATGGCTGCTGAAAAGCAACCGAAACGTCGGGGAAAGTGTAAACCAAAAATAAATAGATTTAATAGTTTAAATAATTTTATTAGCTTATAAATTAGTAAAATAAAATCAATAGTAGTAGTAGTAGTAGAGTAATATTTTCAAAATTTTGTAATACAATGATAAATAAACAACGCGATAAAATCCGTACATAGTAGTTTAATTTCAATGAATAACATTCGCGTAAACAGAAGACAATATTATTTTTAAATCTTTGATATGTTTGTCAACATCAACTGGCACAAATGCTGGAAACTATTGAATATTTTGTTCTGTTCTGTTCTGTTCTGCCATACATTTAGCTCTGTTTGCCTAAAGAATATATATTGTGCCAACATGGAAATTGTTACTTTAATATCCATGAGTCACTTTTAAACATATACGTATAATACTAACCGTCTCTTGCAGTTTCAGCCACGTATATGATTACTGATCCAATCCAAGGGCTCGTAGCGTGACGCTATTAAAAAAAAATAAGAATATAATGCTATACATGTTTCTTCTGAATATAGTGCATTTCTAAAAAAATAGGAAGTTTAAATAAGTCCAGAAATTTTTGAGAATGTTTCTTCTAAATATAATTTAAGAGTTTTGCTCTTGTCGGTGGAGTATACGCCATCTTTCTCGATTTTCGGCCAATACCTTGACCTCCTTATAAGACATGACCGCCTTTTCTTTTAATTCATTTGTGAATGCCTTTCTGGGCCTGCCCGTTCCTCTCTTTCCTTCCACTTTTCCTTCTATGATGTTTTTATAAAGTCGTCATGTCTTATAAGGTGGCCAAACATCTTGCCTCTTTTGTTCTCGATTGTCGTCAAAATGTTGCGTTCTTCTTGGGCAAGGCTCAGTACTTCAACGTTGCTTTTCTTTTCTGTCCAGCTGATTCTTTCCATGCGCCTCCAGCACCACATTTCGAAAGCTTCCAGTCTTTCCCGGTCTTGTTGGGTCATTGCCCATGTTTCGCTTCCGTATAGAGCAGTGAGATTGTTTATTACAAACTAAAATACAAATATTTTCTCTTTATGATATTAGTTTATATGAAGTAAAATATATAATTATAAAGCCTAGGACGTTTGTATTTCTTTGCGAAGTTTGTCATACATTTTTAATGCTGCTCAATATTTTTTGAGATATCAGTTAAATTTTTGTGATCGATTCCCAGTTTGGGTAAATGTTTATCTGGTGTTTTTATTAGATAATTTCCCATAGCAGCACAGGATCTGTAAATATGCCAGACAGAGTCCCTCTCTTGACGGCAACCTACTAAATCTAGCCGGCGAAATATGATTGTAATATAAATCTGCCTAACCTTTAGAGATTAGAAAGCGTAAGTATATTAATGTACTAATTAAACATTACAGTATTTAATTTAATTGTTGCAGGTAATACCCCGAGCACGACACACGACACCCCCGCCATTTAAATAAGTCCGTGAGTACACGAGCGACACAGTTTCAATTAAAATTTCATTCTTATAACCTTTCCGCGCCTAATTTCACACGACACCTTCAAAAACATACAGAAAACATCCTCCTACACAGATCTTGTATGCTAATAAGATTGGTAAGTACTCGTGAATTCGCACAAATTTGGATCATTAGTCTTTGAGATAAAGTGCGTTTTATCTTGAGCGCTTTGTTACGCTTGTGACGTTTCGTGTAGACAATTTGTTTCGCTTTTGTTTCGACTCAAGTTACGCATTGTTAAAGGCTTGTACACATTAAAGGGTATCGTAGTGAAGCGCGCTGTAAAGTTTTGACGCAATTTGTTTCTGTGAGATATTTTGGAGTACTATCTCCTTTCCTTTAGGCGATAAATAATATATTATTTTGATTGACGCAAAACGGTATTGAAGAAGTTATTTTCTAAAAAGAATGGATACCTGTTGACAACAAGTTATCTCTTTCCTAACTCGGATTGCAATGATATTTGGTCTTTTTTAACTATGCCGTCTTTGCTCTCTTGACTACTGTGTCCTACCACCTGTACTATAGTGGATCCGTTTAGGGCAACAGACAGTGCCGTGGACAAAATTTTGGTCGGACAATATCTAATGTTTAACCATTGATACGAAAAGAAGAGCAGATTATAGTATACTGCTGCCATAACCTAAATACTCGATTGCGGTAATAACGACAAGACGTTGTAAATTTGAATTGCAGATGATAATAATTGTCACCTTGGTACAGTTAATTACAATATGCGTGTATGCGTGTTCCTCTAAAGGTTTAAATCACTATTACTATTATATATGGACACTTTTTGACGTCATTTTTTTATTAGACACAATACCAATATGACATTTAAATTGTAATAATATAGTTTTATCACGCTTACTAGTACCTATTGCAAATTTTAAACTATCATTCTCTATCTATTGTGTTACTTTTTCATGCGACTTAGGATTGAAATCTTCGTAATCCCCAGATAACTAGATAGCCATAGTAGTTCTCGGTATGTTAAGCCCGCACTACAGATACTACTTCCAACACCGCAGCAGTCTTAATCTTAACATAAACTTTTTTAAACGTTAATCTCGCTGTGGCGCGAAGCGATTAACTTAATGTAGACTTACCCTAAAACTGATACATATCCGAGATGGCGGGTAGAACATTAATATGTATGTGGTGTAACAAAATTGAGCGCTATCTCTGCTATTTATGAATTGTTGATCAATTTCGCTGAAACGCCTCTCACGCCATCATATCGTATTTTTTCGTTTACGTTCGCGAGATTTATTGTGATTACTAAGTAATCGCGTCGCTGAATATTATATGCGATGACTGTTTTACTTTCATTTTCTTTTCTAAGAAAAATATATTTGCGTGAATTGTTTGTAAATTTTCTTCCTCATAAAGCAAAGGGCACAAAGGCGATATAACATTGTGTTGTTTGCCCGCGGTGAGTTTACTCGACACCTCTTTAAGGAGTCTGGAAGCGTTTTTTAGGCTCTTTGTGGGGAGTTGTAATGTCAAAGCGACCAACAATATCTATTCTACGCGAATTGAGCAAAGAGGCTGTTTTTTTAGAAGACTAGCAATGTGCGAGTTTCCGCTGTTAGGTTATGATACTCGTCACATATCATGAAAGTACCTTTTTGAAACTTTAAACTGCACGAAATATTAAGAATTACCTACTAAGAAGTTACTTTGGAATTCGAGTTAAGTCGATCAAAATATTACGTGGCGTGGTGAGAATAACAAATATTTAGACTTAAACTTTCACAGTGGGCGTACTGGCTTATTACCTATATTTGTATAAGATATATAAAACGAAAAATGTTTTATCAGTAAAATAAAGTATAAGATGCGTTTAAGGATTGAAGTTTTTATATTTAAAATATCACGATAAGATATAAAATAGGAACACAACACTTATTATTAGGCACTCGGCCCTTGGATTGATCCCTATGTATCTGCGGCAGACTTAAACATTAAAAACAATGTGCTCACGGAACACCCCGTCTCAGAGCAAGTATTTGTGGATCACACTAATTTTTGTCCCGTAGAAAATGCAAGTTGCAAACTACAATCGAATAAGTTCCTATATACTTTACTATTACAAAATGAAATTTCTACTACAATTTGACTGCGGCTCGCTTGCATATATGTAGGCTAGGTAGAAATACAAAATTACGTGATCATCGGCCGAGTTAAGGCGAGGAAGCGTAACAAAATCACATTCGCATTTATAATAACTAGCGGTCGGTAAAATTGGACCAAAATGCTTAAGATTGCTACTTTGTTTTCTGTTTTTCTCTATTGCATATAAATAAGGTGTAGGTAACCATGGTTACAAAGAATTGTACGACGTCAGACGAACAATGTCGAAATACTACGAACGCGATTCGACTGCGTTTGTCAAATGCATTATTGTGTGCGTGTAGTGTTTTTTCATTAGTTTAATGTATTTCAAAATATTAGGATTTGCCCCTCCTCGATATAAACTTTAACTGTGCAAAATTTCATAATCCTCCGCCCGCGCAATTTTCGTAAAAAGGGGTACAAAGTTTTTGCTTCACGTTTTAATATATAGATATTAGTTAGGATTACAAATTAATTATTCAGAAACGTATTCTTGTGTAAAACATTCGTCATATTATGTAAATGTAAAACATTTAAATATGATTTAGCAGCGACGTGCTCTTTAAACGTAACATTAGCGCACTCACAAAAGGCTCCATTCGAAGAGCTCGCGTCATTTGCCTGACCGCTGGATGAAACATTAATATTACATGAGGACCTACCTGCGAAGTGACCTTTTCTAAAATATATAATACTAGCCGAACCGCCCACTTTGTTTGCGTAAAGTTAAGCTTTATTTCAAACCTTGTAGAAAGTTATATACTGCAAAAGTAGAGAACGTACGTCTTTTAAAGCAGCAATTGCCTAGTTAGATTACCGTCCGACCGTTAGATTGCCACGCAGTGATCTCGAGTTCGATCCCAAGGTGTGCATCTCTGACTTTTCGAAGTTATGTGCATATTATATAGTTAATTAGCGCTCGCTTTAACGGTGAAGAAAAACATCGTGAGAAAACCTACATGTCTGAGAGTTCTCCTGTTTACCTACAAGTCTGCCAACCCGCACTAGGTCAGCGTGGTGGACTATGGCCTAATCCTCCTCACACTACGAAGAGGCTCGTGCCCACTAGTGGGACAGTATAATACAGCCCGGATAATATTATTATACGTATTTTAGAGAACTTGGTGACTGGCCATTGGTCTACTTGATAATGAGCGGTAAATTGGTTATGTTCCATTGGCATAATATCAAGTATTTCTATAGGCTATCTTTTAGGCTCATTGCCAGACTACATGTTACTACTAAATATTATCAAACAAAAAATCCAATAACATTTTGCAAGATTTGGGAATCGTATCTATGTTACATCAACAAGGCAAATTCAGATTAGTTTAATGTATATAGGGACCCATACCCTCCCTGTATCTATTTAAAAACAACCTGCACACATAACGCATTATCTAAATCGCTTAAGCGTGCTAATGCTTCTTTTATGAAGGTTCCACACATTATACATATACATAACACGTATGTTTTTAGCAAAAAATAACCTTTATATGAGTATTATCTGCAAACTTGGGTAAGGCAGACTTAATTATAGTAAAAGGTTTTTAGATAGAGGCAGGACGACGACATTACAATATAAGCTATCGGATGTGTATATATATATCCGTAGTAATATTATAAAAGCTAATGTGAGTTTGTTTGTTAAGCTTTCACGCTTTACCTACTCGACCAATATTCATGAAATTTCGTATACACGTGGTTAGAGGTACTCAAAAGAACAAAGGATACCTTTCATCCAGAAAAAGTGCACATTCACAAAACATAGAAATTTATTGACAAAATCTACATTAACACGAGTAAAGTCGCCGGCAATATCTAGTATAATATAACACCGAGTAATTATAACGCCGGCTACGATTAGAGATGCAAGTAATGTCAATATTCGTGTCAAAAGACAAATAGAGAATAGATTTGTATTTTATGTGTAGTTGTGTGGATTGTAAACAATATGACAATTCTCTGGTATGAAACTAGCACATACCATGTTCTACGTTTTGCAACATAAGGAAAAACAAAGCGATACGAAATTGGTTTTGACGTAGAAGCAATCAATTTTAGAAAACTTACGCACTGCTTCTCAGAAATACATAAAAACTGAATAACACTGCCTGATAAACAAAGCCTTTAGTCAAAAATGATTCTTCTGTTTCTGTCGGAGTTTATTATTAAGATTACCGTAATTACATTTATGCTAGGTTTAGATAAAGGGTTAAGTCTATTAGAAGACATCTTCAAGGAACTCACGACCACCCAAAACCACAGACACTCGCATTTACGACCACTGCGCCATCGCTCCAAAACTTACAAACTTCATATATCACCAGCGTGTAAATAACTGAACTACAGACTAGTACAATTTATCTCCCAGACAAAGACTATATTGGTTATCAGCATCAAATACCTGTCTACATTGAGTCTGAAATCTATTTTGGACCTCTAATAAATTTGTTCTAGAAATATACAATAGGTTATAAAGGACGAAACACCAGGGCTCAATCTCTATAACAAAACAAATGTAATTCATTGATATTGGAGCTGAATTCTCGAGACGACGCCAAAGGTCAGAACAGCTCATACAAAATGTATCACTGGCACCTGTTACGTATGATACATATTATGTACAAACACATGCACGTGTATTGTATCGAATGCGTTACGCCTATGTATTAAGTAAATATGTATAAAATGACTGTTTGCCGGCGAAAATTACGAGTATATAAAATGGTACTACACATTATTACAGGTAGATTTTGTTTTGTTACAGGTACTGTATTTTTTATTCTATAAAGATACCAATTTTGAGTTGAATTTATGTAGGTACTTTTTTTGTTTACATATCGATGCAATTTAATTAAAAGTATATCATAATATAGATATATTTTACCTCAAAATTCAAGTAATACGACGATTTTAGGTCCTAATCCTAATCAATTTAACGCTTGAACTTTTTAAACTGTTCATTAAATTGGAAAATCATAAAGCAGTGAATCAAGTGAATCGGTCTGCTTTCTAAAGGCAGTCTGTGCTTGTGAGCCTTGCAAATGTGTAATTTGACATCTTCAATGAGAGGCTAATCCTTAATAACAAAATAAATATAAATCATATTATTCGATACGAAAAGAGTATTCTTCAGTAATATACATATTTAGTTATCTAACAACTTCGTAAATAATACCGACAGCGACTCCCCAAAGTCGAAATAAATATAGTATGGTTTACAGAAGTGTTTCTCCCGTGTGGAGATCGAACCTAATAAACTCAACGCTTTGCCATTGGGTAAAGTGACCACGCAAACAGCTGTGCTATCTGTGCACTCACACATATTAAATCCAGAAATTCGCCGGGCCTTTGTCTCCTATCAGATACCAAACCCTTCACAACCGACAATGGCGTAAACATCATTCATACAACAGTGAACCTACGCCGCAACATCAAACAATAATAGTTTACTAAGCCCAACAATTAATTCTTGCTAGTGTTATTCCAAGTAAATCAACTACAATCATTTAGTATGTTTAACGAACATGATTACAAGTTCTACACAGCCCTCCTCCTTTTCCCTTCCTCCTACTGCTCTCGCGGTATGTAGGGCTCATAGTAACACTCCATTAAATACTAAATTTAGACCTAAATAGCGTTAACTTTATGTAAATATCCCGATTTAGTTAGTCTTAGTTCATAGGTGAAGAACTCTTCAATAAAGTTAGTTGTTTGTGATGTCACTGTCTTGCAAAGTAACACTTATGAGTGTTAAAGTTAAATCTATGACGTTTCATAACGCCTCTTTGGTATCGTGAGATATGTTTGCGCCCAATCGTAGGTTTCGGCTTCGTAGTCGGTTGAAAGAAACGCGCCTATTACCAATAAACTCTTGTAGAGAATTTGTGCTTTTATTAAACACCTCCGAATAAATCCTATTGACACTTTGTCCGGGTAAGTTAGTTTAGTAAGTAGTAAATAACATTTATCATCAGTTATACATTTTGGACAAGCAATAAGTCACATTATATTATATCATTTAAGTAGATGACAGACCAGGAAAAATAAGTAACCTCTGTCGTAAAGATCTTTGAAGAAAATTATCTCTTTGAGAGTCGGAATAAGGGGTGAAGATACATATTGAACAAGAAATGCCTACAAGGTGTTGTACCTCGTTCACATTTTTCCAACCGGCTAGGGTGACGGGTAACCAAGATAAATATAAGTATCTCAATTTGCCGCCATCTTGACTTGTTGGGTTGTAGAAGTGAACGGAATGTGCTTTGCGACTAAACTGCCATCAAATTACGAGTCTGAGATGTAAACTTCTGCAAGGTCAAGCTGAAGATGTTCCTGTTTTACTTCTAAGAGAGCAGCTGATCAAAAAAAATCTAATTTCAAAAAAATAATAATACAAAAAGTTTTTTAATAGAGACAACACAACTTCTAAAGAGGTCTTTTAAGCATTGGTCATACTTGTGCTAGGAGACCTCGTACTTTCATTGGTAGTATAATTTAGTGTAATCAACATATAAGTAAACAAAACACAAACGAAAACACGATAAAGTCTAATGAAAACGAACGAACCACCCAACTTCTGCAGATCATCGATCTACCGAAAAACATTGACCATTTTATGCAAGCGTGAAACTTAAATCATTTTCTTTTTAATAATTTCCAAGTACCTACTTATATTTATAATACATGGATGGGGTAGGGAATGAACTGTTTGAAATAACGTTATGAATATTATAGTCGAAGGAAATGAGCCGCTAAGTCTCACTGACCTTTCACTTGGTGTTTAATTTTACATGCCCCAGCAGAAACACATACATGATATATGATGCTTAACCGCCGATGTAAAGGTGCTTAAAGAAATATATACGCGTTTTATGTTAATGAGGGGTAGGGGAAATTAACCTTTCATGTATTAACGAGGGGTTTAGCTGGGATAGTTAATAACTAAATTGGTATGGAAGGTCTTGCGTGTCGAACGTGTACAGTTATTCGTTAAAGTTTAAAAGAAGGTTCTTATGTGGTAGAGGTCAACTTTAAAGGTAGTTAAGCTCATGAGTTTGTGTTCTGAGATGAGTTATCAAATTGATTGGAGAATAGGATGTATCATTTTGTATAGCATACTTTTCTTGCATATCCGTCGTTTAGTATTTAGTAAGGTTAAGAAAAAGGCAGCATCTTGTCGTTGAACTTGACTAGACCTTGAATCGCATCTCTGAATGGGGTGCCAAGAACTTGGTCCAATTGAACGCCAAGAAGACCCAGGCATGCGCGTTCTCAACAAAAAAGTCTCCGTTCCTTCCCCTCCCTTCTCTGAAGAACACTCCACTGGCGACACGTGACAGCCTCTCCATCTTAGGTATGGATCTTTGCCGCTCTCTTAATCCCAAAACCTACATCGAGAGCGTCATTAAGCAAGCTTCGCGTAAACTCGGAGTTCTGAACAGGGTGAGGCGGTTCTTCGCGCCTGGGTAGCTGTGCCTATTGTATAAGGCACAAGTGCGCCCTTGCGTGGAGTACTGTTCTCATCTTTGGGATGGCTCCGCGCAGTACTCGCTAGACGCTCTTGACAGGTTACAGCGGCGGGCTGTCCGTATCATCGGAGATCCAGAGGTCACGAGTTCACTAGAACCTCTGCAACTCCGTAGGGATATTGCCTCTTTGGCATGTTTCTACAGAATATACCACGGGGAGTGCTCTGAAGAGTTATTCCACCTTATCCCGCCCTCCCCTTTCCTATCCAGAACAACGCGTGCTGGGCTCAGATGCCATCCTTACACGGTGGAGTCGACTAGAGTGCGTACCAACAAGTTTGGGGCCTCATACCTCTGCCGATCAAGGCATGGCATTCTCTGCCAAGGCACGTGTTTCCTTCTTCCTTCAATCCTGGGTCCTTTAAGCGGGGCGTGAAAAAGCACCTTCTCAGGCCGTAAAGTAGAGATCTCAATATCGCCTCGGCTGCTATGGGGACGATATGGAGGCCACTGCTCTTAGACCACACGACTGCTTACCATCAGGCAGAGTGTGGTCATTCTGAAGAGGAAAAAAAAAAGATAACAGGCTACTGTTTTTAGTAAACTAAAAATACAAGAAAGTTTGGTCATAGCTCTCGAATTTGCCAATCCCAAAATCCATCTTACGTTCAATACGTAATTAATTGTTTATATAAAAATAAATAAATCAAGTCGACCCTCTGTTAGCTTCGCCTAAAGAGATATAGTTTCGCATTCAAATCAATAAAGATTTTACTAATTACTTTAGATGCCGCAATTTCCCGAATTGCGGGATCTAAAGTAATCTCTCACATAATATATTAAATCTCATCGGCTTCTAGAGGTAAACAAAGTTACCCCTCGTCGCCTGTCCTCGCCCGCCGGGCGGCGCGGTGTCACCCATATTTTTGAGAAGCGATTCATTTCCTTCCATCTGCCACTCCGGAGAAATGACTCAAGCGCTCTTAACTTTTTGTGGAAACATAAGAACGCTTAAAACGTAAAAAATCGCTGAGTAAATAGTATATTTACCTTGTTGGTCCTGTAACAGAAACGGAAGTGGGTGCGTCCCTACTGATAATAGGTTCTTATGACTCTTTGGGTGTTTTAATCTAAGAAATTTTAGAAAGCTGACAGTGATTTAAGTTCTTGCAGCAAGTACAGCTGGTTGGAATGAGTGTGTGATATATTTTATCTAAGTATCTCACGTGCATTTATTTATTTAATAAGTATGTGGCATACATTTGTGCATATGCCCACTGACGATTGTGTGAATGAGACGTCGAAATCCGGCTGAACCTTGTTACATGAAACTAAAATATAAATAGGCATGTGATTCAGTTTTGTTAACCTTTGGGTTTATTAATCATAAGTCCGCGAACGTACATCCATATATGTATATATAAAGCTTGTAGAAGAAAATAAAGTAGCTTATATGAAACTAACCGTAATTCCTTGCTGGCCATTCGCCTCTTGCGGATCTTACGCGAAGAGGAAAATAGTAATGTTCCATATTTGAACAGAAGCGATGCTTGTTTGAACGGGTCATTACCCACGAATAGAGCTTCACTTATGTACATACAGACACTTTTATCAACGATTTATGTTCTTGCCTGCAGAATAACGCTAATATTAATATTTATTATTTGTTTACAAAGGCAAAGAGCAAAGTGTTTATTATAGTAATTGCAAAACGGCGAATTCGTTTCTAGTTTTGTTTGAAACAATATTTTGTACATACCTTATTCAAAGTTAAAGACAAAATAGCATTCTAATATATACTGCATGTTTAATGAATCACTACAAACTGTAAGTTAGTTACAGTTTCACTTAATGCCATAATGCAAATATAATTTAAGGAATTTTAATTTAAAATAAAATAAATTAAAATATATATAATAATAATAATAATAATAATAATCATTTATTGACACAAAAAAGAAAAGAACACAATATATAACAAAACTCTGGCTCCCACGCTAGTCGAAACTGTGTTGCAGGAGTCAGTGTCTTCCCCGCTTATATGTAACAATTTATTTCAAGATACAATTGGTAATTTCATTATAATACAATCAATTCATAATTTATAATTTAAATATGGCGGCAGCGGTAGCCTAGTGGGAAACCGTTGGACTGCCACGCAGAGGTCTCGAGTTCGAGCCCAAGGCTGCGTGCCTTGGGCTCGCTCTCTGACCTTTCGAAGTTATATGCGTAATATTGCTATTAATGGAGTCGGTGTCAGCCAAGGTTGGTTTGTAACTACTTAAACATGAGATGTCTTACTATAATCATAACATAACATTGGCACAATTACACACATAGACGCAGCTCGCGGCGCATACGGCTGACACCGACTCCAAAAATAACAATAATTTAATTATTCACAAGTATATACAAATATATTTTAAATTTTTAGTGCATCAGTTTTCTTCTTTGTTGAAATTTTTGTTTATTTCTTGGCTTTTAGTGAATCTGAAGTTCTATTACTGATTTTATTTGTCCTAATATTGTTATTAGCTTTTTTGTGTATACCTTGTTGAGTTTAACAGTTACACATAACCCTACTCGTATTAAATGCTATCAAAAACCAATTTGGAATTGTGTGAACAATACATATACATGTGATACATGTGATTGTAGCAATCACGGCAGATTTGCCGTCATTTATTAAAGAATTCCGTTGTATAAAACCGAAGATCTTTATCAGAAAATACCTCGAAATACTACGAGGGGCTTCCAAACCATCCACAGTTGTTTGTTTTGTTGTTGCCAAAAAATAGAACATCATCAATGTAGCCGAAGTCAACCAAATACGCATTATTAAAGATAACTTAAAATGAATGGTCAGATCTTAATCAAAATTAAATGAGACCAAATGGTAAGTACCAGATTACAAATTAAACAAAAATCATCAAGATCGGTTCACCTAACAAAAAAACACAGTCGAATTGAGAACCTCCTCGTTTTTTTGAAGTCGGTTAAAAAGCAACGAAATATTTATAATATTTTCACTTCGAAACAACCGTGTGTTGGCTACACAGAGACTACATTTACATGTTATGTTTAGCAGTAGTGACTATGGAAAAGTCCGAGTTAAGACACTCGTGAAACGCCGGAAAATGTTACACTGTGTTAGAATTAGTAATTAAATTAAAGTATTAAGTGGCAGCGGTACACCGGCGGTCAGACACAACAGCTTTTTAATTATGACACATACATTGACAGGTTAAACAAAAGTAAATTGGAGTAGTTGGATCTTTGACCTTAAGTTGTATTTTTGACATCTTCCTATTCAGTATTGACGAACTGACACTCTTTTGGTTTGGTACTCGACATCGTCCCCGTGACAAGTAAGGAACCGTGTGTTTTCAGCCAACTAGTGGCTCGATAGAGTGAAGCTGGAAACTTCCCTCGTTACTGACTTGATGAATTTTAATGCAAAAAGGATCTCGGATGAATTACACCAATTAGACTTAGCTTTAAAACTTAAGTGAGCGCTCCTTTAGATGTGTACCTACTTATAAATTCTACATTCGGCTCAAGTTTACTCGCTAAGTAGCTCCAGCCATTTATATTTATTAGTACTATTCAAGTTTAATCAGATTTAATGTGTAAATTCTATTGCCTGCCTACTTACGAAATGAAGTATGAGTTTGAATGCTTTGGGAATTCATATTATCATCAATTTGGTAATAATTGTTGTTCTGTATTGTATTATAATAATGTTTGAACCATTAGGGATTAAAATATGATATATTAAAAAACGTTTAAGTTACAGCATAAAGTCCCATTGTATAGATTCTGTACCTATTAGTTTGTACGCTGATAAATATGTGTATATTAATAATACCGTCCCATTATTGGTGAGCGAACCAATTGCAAGATATAATAAATGTTTGGCGGGATCCGAATTCACAAACAAAAGCTTTAAATTTACACCTTGATATATAGTAGTTTAACCAAAGGCATCAGACGCTACTGAATAATATTACAAGGAAATAAAATCCCGTTGAGAAATGACCAGCGGCCGCTCATTCACGGCCACAGAAACAAAAGAGGGCTACGTCTTGATTAATGTCAGTCAGCACTCCTTTTGTGTGTCTCTACGCTAACCGAGTGAAAAATTGTACGCACCTCCCGCCTTTAAATCGTCTTTGTACCGGCTCTCTTTGAAAAGGGAGCTCAAAGCCTCCCACGTGGGCCATTCGGGTACTCCACCCTCTATGTAGAGGTTTTTTGGTGGCTCAACAACTCGCAGTGAAGAATTCTTTGATGTGTCTAAAAGGTGGTTTTTTTATATACACCGTAGTAATTCATATAGCATTTACTTACTGTAACATTTATTTTTAACGTGGTACTTTCTTCTGCAGCACTTTACTATTCATGTACCTAAATAAAACTCTAGCACACATTCTGTAACCTAGGACAAATGCTATCAATATTTTAGCGAAGTTTATCCCGATTGAATAAAAGGAAAGCTCGTCGGTGTCTCAAGACACCTCGACGCGTCGAAAATTGAAAAAGCCTAAACGCAAATGTGTAAGACGGATGGGTTGAGCGGCCCAGTCAAAAGGCTCCAGTAGCAATTTGTCAAAGAGAGATTACTGAACAGGGACTAAACAGATTGGATGTGTGCTTAGGAACACTGGGGACCTGCTGTTTTAGAATTCTAAAAGGTTTACACAGCTGGGGAAACTCGATGCCGTCCGGTGTCGTTGGAAAGGTTTATTGAAGAAAACCTTCGTCGCGCCTTTTGTGAGTGCGACAAAGGTTTTTGTTGCCTTTAGTAATGCGATACAACTCGCTATACTTACGTTTGACTTTACCTAAGTGGACACAATCACGTTCTTGTTACAAACGAAAATGTTGCATGACATTCTGCAAGTGCGCTAGTGCAGGCTAGTAAACTGAAGACAATAATTATTACATTATTTCAGTTAGTCTCCATGGTGAAACAGAGCCGGCTAATGGAGTATTTGTCCGATTCGTTACCGCTAAATAAAGCTTAATGAATAGGTCGACAAACAAGACCGCGTAAATACATGAACAATAGTCTCAGATAGTACTAATTCAATCGAAACAACAGTAATATGATTTCCTTTCCCTAAGCTGTTCTCATTCACTGTACCTGACCTTTAGTGCCTTGGAATAAGGAATATTTTTATTTATTTCAATTGCCTCAATAATTTTGTTTTAATTTTCGGCTATTATCGACCGTAATGGTTAGGAATAGGGTCTATTTTAATTAAGTCTAAGGGTACGAATAATTTTGCTAGCGTGTTTAAATAGGCATTGTTTGGGTGGTAGCCGGCGATCAATTTCATAGGAACGTTTGATGGTATTAAAACTTTGTTGTCAAGTGTTTCAGCAGCTTTGAAATATCGCACTTTGTTGTTCTCAGGTGTTTTGCTTTGTTTAACAATGTTGCTGAAGAAAATGATTGCAAAGTTTCTAATTAGAATAAGGCCGGCTTCTGATTTATATTGAGAGTTGTACGAAATGTTTTCTGCCGCCTTTTATTAATAAAGTCGTCGCCACTGTAGATATTATATCACAAATAAAATGTATGTGTATTATTTTGATTACTAAAATATTAATATAGAAATAATACAGTAATAAATACAAAAGAACGAATTTTAACGCAGAGTGTCAGGGACTAAAGACACTACGTATAAATGTTTTAGTGCGAAACAACCCCGTTGTAATACAGTCTAGCAATTATGACCTGTAACGAAGGTTTCTAACAGGTCATAGCTGCTGGACTCTAAAGACACTACGTATAAATGTTTTAGTGCGAAACAACCCCGTTGTAATACAGTCTAGCAATTATGACCTGTAACGAAGGTTTCTAACAGGTCATAGCTGCTGGACTGTCGTATAGCATATGCCCTAAAGCTCTTCAGTGTACAAACCAGAAACATACAACTTTGAAACAGTCTGCCGGCTCATGTGTTCTTTCCCTTCTATGACATTAGGTCCTTCAAACGTAGTGTGAAGAAGCATCTGGTCAGACCGGCTTGACCCTGACGACGGCTAGAAGACATCTATCTGCTCCTCGTCGTCACTGTCTCTGGACTGTAGTTGGGCTTTCCATCAGGTCCGTTACAATCACTTTGCCGTGTCAAGATAAAAAAAAAAGAAGATTTATAATCCCACTGCGAGAACGCATAAAGGCTGTTATAAGCGACTAGAGAAATTATACTTTTCAAATATAATACACATTGTAAATTATTATATTTTCAATACGGTTAAAAATTAAAATTAACTTGTTTTAATATCTAGAATTAAATATAGAGAATGTTTTAGAGTTAATGTTAAGTTAAAAGTATCAAGTCAGTAATAAAACAGCTTAAGTCTATTTTGATTAAAATCCGTAGCACGTGTATATTATTTTATATATTCACCAACAGCATAGAACAAGTTGATCTATCCTAATGGTTTCCACTAGTGTTAGAGTACAACGGTACGATATATGTATTCATTAGTAAATAGACAGCGGTCTCCGGTGAACTGAATACAGCGCTACAAACAAAGCTCGTCCCTATATTGTCGACGCAAATGAAGCGAGAGAATTGAAAACTGATGAAATACGATTGAAAACTGAATGGAGTGTAGCAAACAGAGCAAATGAAAGGCTGTTAGCGACCGTCGACGCTTCGCACACGCCCCGCACCCGCCCCGTCGACGCTCCACTGCTCCACTAATGTAGGCCACTGGGTTATCCATTATTCTATGTATTTAAAGACAACTTTTGTAACGATTATTTTTCAAACGTCAGGAGTTTCGCTTTAAGTTACTTCGCTATTACTTTTCACGCGAAAGCTTTTCGTTTAAAATAATAAATATTTCACTTTATCAAAATAACTGACATTTTTCAATTTCAGTTTCAATTTAGGGGTAGTATATATAAGTTTGCCGAGGCTTCCCGTGATAGTTTACGTGCTCTGATAACTAAAGGTCCGCCCGGGGAGGTAAAATTAACTGTGAGGAGGGCACATGAGGAATGAAGTAGTTAAATAATCTTAGCGATATGTGGGAGTAGAGGATGAAGCTCTTTGTCTACAAGTGGGTGAGCTGACACAAACTGAATGTATAATTAGCGTTTCAGTTCAAAATGTTAATTAGTATTGTCTAAAGTTATTGCGAATGTTACGTTATGACTTGTACGTTTTGTGTAGGTCTCAGTGAGTTTCCGCGATTTGCTTAAAAGTAACTGAATAAGAAGCTGTAGTCAATATACATATGTAGGTATATTACTTAAAATCGATATTATTTTTGGTTTATTTGTTGTCATTATGGTTGATTTGCTGATACCTATGTGTTGCAAATAAGATATATGAATATGTTTCATGCTACACCAATAAATAGAGGTAGAGGCCATGTATAAACAGATTAACTATTATTAAATTCGAATTACTCTAATAGAACAATATGTCCATTTACAAAAAGATTTTTTTAAATGATCACCTGTTTCGGTTACCGATAACTAGTATTCTTATTAAACCAGATGTGACGTGACAATTGAAAACGTGTAACTTTGTATTAATTGTTAAACGCTTAAGTACCTTCTATGAAATAAAATAACGACTGTCTTAATTCATAGAAAGTACTTAAACGTTCAACAATAGCCAAACCTTTCTACCGACCACTGCTCCAAACGTAGTGCTATTTCTAAGAATTACGTAGACAACAATTTTATTTAATCAGTACTATGAACGGTTTACTACCGCGTTTCTTTGCTTATCGCAAAAATAAAATAATATCTTTATGCTAAGTCTGGCAGATCCTTGTTCCCTTTCTACATCAAAAGATTTATTACAGTGTCGTTTTAAATGAAAAGCCTCCAAATGTAAAAACATTTTCTACGAAGTTTTAAAGCATTTTTATAATTTTTGTTGGTGGATAATTCGTGTAAACTGGGAGAGAGCAACAGTTGAGTGTGGCCTGTCGGTCCTTTGTCACACTCGTCAAAAGAGCGCCTTTGTTTCCCGCGAACTCGTACTACCCCCCCCCATCCTCCTCCCCCACCTCGCCGCGCCGAGCCGCGGGCTGGGACAGGTCTCGAATTTATTACTCACTCATTTTTATTTTTTAAGGACCCTTGGAATAGTATGTCCTTTGCTCATATTCTACTAAAATTTTAATAATGTTGCTGAATTAAATAATATTTGCTCTCTATTCTGTAGATAAATAAACTAGTCTGATATGTTATGTTATGTTTTTGGGAGGTAGAAATAATTAAAAATTACTATCTCAAAGTGACCTGAATACGGCAGTTTCTCTATGCTATCTATACTGATATTATACAGAGGAAAGATTTGTATTTTTGTTTGTAATAAATAAACTCAAAATAACTGGAGCTATTTAAAACCCCTATGAAAGCTACATTATTAAGAAGTAACATAGAGTATCTAACATCACGCTACGAGCCACGAGAGCGCAGCAATAATTATAACCGCCGTGGGGATAAACGCGCGATACAGCTAGTGGAATTATAACTTTTTCTTGTGTTTCCACGAATAAAATAAGTTTATATTTGAGTAAACTTAGACCTCAATAAAAAGCACATTTATATACTAATTCAAACATACATAGGTTAAATATCAAATGTGCCATGAGCAGCAAATTAGTGCGCTCCTTTATCTCGCTTCGGTTATATAATTTGCAAATATCTTCTTCGTTAGAACCCCTCTAAATAATTTAGCTTTTTAATCGCTTGCTAAGTGATTAATGTTGAGCAATTAATCAATTAGGCGCCCTCCCTCCTCGAGAGGAGAGAGATGTTGTGCCGTTATTGAGTTAACTTGTTATTTATCAGTTATTACGATATTTCGCCGATCGGTTTCACGTTCGAGGGTCAGCAATTTGTAGGTGTTTGAGAAGAAAAGTTCTTTTTGCGATGTTTTCTCGATGCGAAATCATGTTTCCTTGAATTATGTGGCTGCTTATTATATTTTATTGGTTTATTATAGTTTCACTTAATGGTAACTTATATCGATTTAAGATACGAATGTGATATTTTAATTGAAAACTAATTCCTTGCTTATATTAACTGAGACCTAAAATCATACCCTTTCGGAATATAGGCGTAAGACTATGTATGTACGGATTAAGTAGTTACTTGAACGTTAATATTACACCGTTCTTAAACATAACTAACAAATATGGTTGTGATAAACCTCTACAAAATGCCTCGAAAATATATGTGCTATGCTACGCTGAATAATAATTATTATTATACACTAAATAATGAAGTTAAACACTTAATAAAGTAGTTTAATAGCGTACATAAATACATATATTTACGTCCATGAAGAAGTGGTAGAAGTATCTTTTCACCTTCAGTACGTATAATGAAGCAACGGACACAAAAACACCTTCACTCCGTATAACTGTTAGGATCTTATTATTTTTGATCCGATTTGAGTATGGCGTTACACTAACCTCGATGGCGTAGCGGTTAGTGTAACTGACTGCCACGCCTGAGGTCGCGGGTTCGATTCCCGCACAAGACAAATATTTGTGTGCATGAACATGGATGTTTGTCTTGGTCTGGGTGTTTCTATGTATAATATGTATGTATTTACAAAAAAAAAAGTATATATGTTTATCCATTGTCTAGTACCCATAGTACAAGCTCTGCTTAGTTTGGGCTAGATGGTGTTGTGTATATGTGATAGAATATTATTATTATTATATTATTATTATTATATTATTATTATTAAATCCTCAACACTCAGCGCACTGTCAGTGGCGAAGAGATCACTCAAACTACTTTACTATTCATTTACTTTATAGAGCCGCTGCTATTGAACATTTCCTAACGGACAATTTCAATAACACTGACGTAACCTTAAGACTTCCTTATTCCTAGTCACGAAAGTATAAATACAAACTCATGCAACAGGAGCAACAAGGCAATATCTTGTAACAAACCGTAACTCAATTATATTGATATGTTCCACTTACGTCTTAATCGCGGCATGTCGTGACTCGAGACTGCTCCAAAGTGCTTCGTCAAAAGTCACCGATCAATTTCCGCTCGATGTCAACTGAGATCGCTTCGCTAGATAAATATGACGACAAATTAGCAGATATGAGTTCCGCTGATTGCTTCGGGCGATAGTTGCGACCTCATAGCCAATATTGAAGATGTTGATGGATTTGTCAGTTCCGGGAATGCTCGGCGGGCGTGCTTCTGACGTTCTATAATTGAGTTTCTATTTTGCAATTTTAGGTGAAGTAGTTCTGAGATTTGTTGCTCGGTTTCTACTTACTTGTAGAGACTATTATTAGCATAATTTAATATTAGATACAGTTATATACCTTTGTCTCACTAAAATGTTTAACAACGATGTATCTCACAAACATTTTGTCCATAATACTTAGATCCTCGAATTTCCAAGTCCCGTGAAAATTCAATGTGTCTTCTAACAAAATAAAACTTTGAAATTAAACTACATTATTCACAGGAAAAAAACGTTAAAAGTAAAATTCTAATTATCTTACTAGATTTTGCCCGCGCCTTCGCTCGCGTTAATGTTGATGTATATTAAGATAAATTTTTTGTAGCCTATATGTTATTCTGATATATAAAGTTGCATCAAAATCCGTTCAGTAGTTTTTACGTGAAAGAGTAACAAATATCCATCCATCCATCCTCACAAACTTTCAAATTTATAATATTAATAGGATAAATGGAACTTGGAATATCACGAGATATCAGTATTGAGCCGATTTTAACCAACTGCACTTAAATAGCAATAGATAAACGTCATTCAACTCGCCCAGGTTTGAATCGTGAAGTTACCGCCATTAGTTTTATCCGCCGTTGAAGTCATAATATAGTCTTATAAGTAATTATACACTTTCTCGCTACTATCTGTTACTTTAGAGACACACGACTAGTACAAGGTCATGCCATTAATAGAAGATATTTCGTGTTTCTACGCAAAGTATTGTCTTCAAGAGCTTTACCCCTGGGATGCTTATCCCAGAAATAATCTCAAGAAAATACATACATATTACACACATATGCATTATGCAGCATGCTCTCTGCCTTCTCTCACATTAAATTCCAATTTCCTCGTTTTGTATTCCTTATTCCATTCCGTATTTAGTATTAACAACGTGTATTTTAAATCCTGCAAATCGCCGCTTTTATTAAGATTAGTTAGACTGAAAAGATACGAGGGTGCGTTTTTAAGTTCGCGGAATGGAGGGTATGGAAGGTGGTGGGGGTGCTTGTTTAGTCACTAACGTGTTTAGCAACTAATAATTAGTATATATACCGAGTATTATCATAATGAGGTCATTAGTCTTTGAACTATCGTCCCTCAAGCAACTCAATCTGGAAGAAATTGTGAAGTATGGAGAAAATCGAGTTCCGCGCCGTTATAAAGTTCCTTACCAAGCAAGGAAAAAATGTTCAAACCATTTTGGAAGAGATGTCATCTGTATACGGGGACTCTTGTCCAGGAAAAACCATGGTATAAAAGTGGCACAACCTCTTTAAGCAAGGCAGGGAATCAATTGAAGACGATTCCCGGCCTGGGCGGTCTGTTGAGGTCACCACTCCAGATCTTATCGAAAAAATCGAAAAATTAATATTGGAGGATGCACGTTTGAAGAAAAAACAAATCGCAGAGATGGTTGGAGTATCTGAAACGACCATTTTCAAGGTTCTCCATGATCATCTCGGCATGACAAAAGTCAGTGCAAGATGGGTGCCTAGAATGCTCACACCGCCTCAAAAACAGAAGCGCGTCGAGTGTTCGCGTGCGTTTTTGAGCCAGTGTAATGAAGACAAGGATGGTTTTTTGGAGCGAATTGTTACTGGGGATGAAACTTGGGTTCATCACTATGAACCTGAGTCTAAACAAGATTCCATGCAGTGGCATAAAAAGGGTACACCACCGCCTAAGAAATTCAAGGTGTTGCAATCGGCGGGAAAGCTCATGGCGACAGTTTTTTGGGACACAGAAGGAATTTTGTTGGTTGATTACATAGAAAAAGGTGTTTCCATAACCGGAGAACACTACGCTTCAATTTTAGAGCAGTTAAAAGAGGCAATCAGAGAAAAAAGAAGAGGAAAATTGACCAAAGGTGTCCTGCTCTTGCACGACAATGCTCCTGTTCACAAGAGTCGAGTTGCGTTGGCTGCTTTGCACAAGGTGGGCTTCGATATCATTGATCACCCACCTTATGGCCTAGACTTGGCTCCCAGCGACTATTATCTCTTTCCAAATCTGAAAAAAGAGCTTCGAGGAAAGAAATTTTCAACCGATGAAGAAGTGAAGGATGCAGTTTCGGCGTATTTTTCAGAGAAAGACAAAACATTTTTTTATGAAGGTATTCATAAGTTAATTCATAGATCTGAGAAATGTATTAGGGTTTCAGGTGAATATATTGAAAAGGAAAAATAATTTTGTAATATTATTTCATCCCCTTCTATTCCATTCCGCGAACTTAAAAACGCACCCTCGTATATAACAATCCGCGAAGATTGCACTCGGGATAAACTAGTAAGTCCGTGGTATTGCGGTACTTTTTCATTCATTTTAATAGCAACATCTTTCTTTGCACCCACAGTAATGTTTTTTTGGTTAACAAAACGTTTTAAAGATAAATTGTATGGAACTTATAACTATTATAACAATCTTGGCGCAATTCAGTGATGATAAATAAAGATCTAACTAGTTTTGTTGAATTTGATCCAATGAGGCATTCTATATTTGTTTTTGATGTCTACGCGTTTACTAAGGTTTGTTGGAGCGGGAATCGAGTAGAAAAGTAATGCGACACATATTGGGCACAACTTGAGGATAAACTTGTGCTCTCAGCTAAATAACTGTAATGTATAAAACTGTGGTAATTACTGTTTTCTCAGAGTTCTGTAGCCAACATTACAAAAATGGAGTTCTCATAATTTCTTACTGGCCGTTTCTTAGTTCATATTTAATAGCCATTTGAATCGGAGATTATTGGTTATATATTAAACCGATATTTAATAGAGTAAAGAAACTACAAAAATAATAAAATTAGAGGCACTTCATACAAGTAATTCAGAGATTTAAGAACAAACTTCATTCGGCGCAAGCAACTGGTGTATCATTGAATAGATTTTACATATAAGAATCTCAATAGTTGCTGAGATATTAAAGTCGTATTAATGACCTATAGACGATAACAACACCAAGGAACCTGATCTTCTTTAAAGTCGAGGCACTTGCCCAGCCGATCTGATTTTGTTTGAACTAAGTCCCAAGAAAGCGAGTTCCCTATTTTGCTTTATCTCTATGCGAATTATTTATTTTATTAAAAATCATTCAAAAATATATGTGTACCATGATACCTAGATATTTCTTATCTTTTTTTTAATGGACCACTCGCACTGTGGACTAAAACTTATATCGCCGTGGACTTTACAAAAATACACTTAAAAGACACAAAGTACACTGAAACTCAGAACAATCACAAGTGGGTCACACTTATTATTATAAATCCATGCAGTCAGTATATGATATGATTATAATCTCAAATCTCAAATATTATTCTGCATTTGACGCCGTCGAAAATTGCAGCCAAGCTTACCTTCCACATATGATTGGCGTCGAACGCGCACTTGAAATTCAATAGAATCGAATGCATTATAGAATCTTCTGTTAGGGAAAGAAGTGGGTCGATCAGTAGGTCGGTGTTGCATATTTCATGACTCGGTAATGTTGGGTGTGACTGGCGGTCGCAAAAGGAACAAAACTTTTCGCTCTTACATGACGTCAGTTAGGTTAGCTTCTCTGTGACTGAGCTGCAGTTTGCTTCTCTGTGACTTTACGCGAGTTTTGCTCCTTTAAGGTTTACGTTTTAAACGTTGTTTTGCGCTATTAAAGTTTTCTCTTTACCCGTAGTTATGAAGTAACTGTACATTTTGTTTAACACAATGTTATGGTAATGATGTGAAAAAATACAGGGAGTATACTTAACTTTTTACTTACTGCTGGGTAAAGCGTTATTTAGCTCAAAATATATGTATATTAAATGTTTTTGTTAGTAAATGCCTCTTTATCTGGAATCTATATATTAGTACGTGAAGCAAAAACTTTGTACCCCTTTGTACGAAAATTGCGCGGACGAAGGAGTATGAAATTTGGCACAGTTAAAGTGTACATGGATAAGGAGTGGCGAATCCTAATATTTATATAAAATATGCATTAGAAATACATTAAGTTAATGAAAAACACTACACGCACACAACCATGCGTTTGACACACGCAGTCGAATCGCGTTCGTAGTATTTCGGCGTTATTCGTCTGACATCGTACAATTCTTTGTTACTATACTTACCTATACCTTATTTATATGTAATAAAGAAAAAGAAAACAAGGTAGCAAGCTTAGGAATATTGTCAATAAAAGAGTATAGTCAAGTAAATAATAATTTGTTTGAAAAAGATAGGTTAATTTAACCTATATAGCCTTGGCGAAATCTAAATGAAATGTGATTATAAGGGTAAAGTTATAGACAATAAAACCTTAATAACGATCAAACTTAAAATTTAAATCAATTATGGTCTAATTTTGACCACTAGGCAGCCGCTAGTCTTTATTTATTCGTTTTAGCTAGTTGGCAAAAGCTTCGGATTTCTCTTCTATTATTTTGTTACCTGTTTAGTGGCATCCAATTGGTAAATAGTTACTTAATTGGGTTTAAAAGGATGCTAGGATCGATCGTTACCCTTATCATGTGCCAGTTTAATTTGAGTAGTTGTCAAATTATATCAGTAGGCTGATACAACGTGATACAAGAAATAGCGCGTATCTTAGAAAAGTCTATCAATTTTGATATCTACACCACCGTAATCTTACTCAGACCAATTTTTAAATGTAATTATCTACACCAATTAAAAAGCGCAGTAAAAAGCAATTAAGCTGTACTAACCAGATGTTTAGGTATCAGTATGTATACGTATACTCTTTACATTACTAACAGAAGATTTAGCTTAGCTAGAACGGTTAAAAATAACACTAGTAATTTGTAACACAACATTCTAGAAATATTCTCTGAAAAGATATTTATAAAAGAACATACGTTATAACAAATAACCATTAAAATATTATTATGTAGCACACGTCTGCTGAATAAACAATACTACAACTTGTAGAACACATAAAATATAAAATTGAATACGACACAAAATATTACAGCGCCTGCAAATAAAAATACCCGTAAGTATGCACTAACTTATAGTTTTATTGTACAAAAGTGTAGGCGACGGTGTTATTTCTTTACTTCGCGTATCTGCTACATAAAGTATGAAATATTCAAAACTAGTTCTCGTCTGGCTAGTATTGAAAACACGTAAAAAACTATGTGGTAGAAAATACATGAGGAGTCGGGCGTTGCAGTAATAAACCTAAATGGAAATTACCTAGGTACTAATAGATTAGAATGAAAGAACGAGAAAGAAGTACCCATGACATGCATGCACATTTTTTTTACAAGAAGTAAGAATAGTGCATTATATAAAAAGAATAAGTTTTTGCAAAGAATATGGGACATTATATAATGACATCAAGTAGTAGTCATATTTGCCTATATAGGGATAGGGATGCGATTTTTCCGTAAAATCCCTCTATGTGTAAAGTTATGATATACGCAAGGGTTACCTTTAAGGAAAACAGTTAATTTTAAGGCTTACATAACGACATATTACGATAAGGATTATATATTTTATATTTATCAAATTATAGTAAAATATTATGTGCCGTTTTCAGTTTGATTTGTAGAAGTTTTGACTTTATTTGGAAGGAATTATGTTCTTTGGTTGTTATAAATGACAATCCTTACCCTGCCGGTATCAAACTAACTCCTTTAGGAGCTTTGGCAAACATACTCTCTGCATGGTCAATATACATGGGCTACCTTCTCCAGACAAGTTCATCCAATTTTAAGCCTGGATTCTGCTTTACCATATATCTTTTATACGGGAGGTTTCGCGTTATCGTGAATGTTACACATTAAATGTAACTCATTGAAATTAAACTACCATATACGGTTTTTATCCGTATATAGTAGTTAAATTTCAATGAATAACGTTCGCGTAAACAGTAGACAATATTAAATGTAACTACTCTATACAGGTGTCTTCGAGGTTTATTTAAGTTACCAATACATTCTATTTAAATTTACGCTTATACATTTCAGTTGCTTTTCAGTAGCTACGGGCACAAGAAGACTACTTTTAACTTTTCTTTGCGCTTCTTCTTCTTTAACCACACGGGTTAGTGGCCAACCTGTCAAGAGTTGTTCAAGCCGCACGTAGGCCTCTGACATGGCTTAACGACTGCTGTTAATTTGGCAACAACCGGGACCGACTTTTTACGTGCCCTCCGAAGCACGGAGACGCTCAGATGAAATACCACTAAGCGGTCACCCATGTATAGACTGACCACACCCAACGTTGCTTAACCTCGCTAATCGTTCTCGCCTTCTTGGCGCTGTGCTCTACTTACTATTATGTTGATAGTACATACAGTTTTGATATTCAGCAAAATTTACATACTACATAATATTAAGACGTATTTTATTACAACAAGCTTCAAGCGATAATAACCTATATTCCTACGATTACAGAGTTAATTCTCGCGTAAACATACTTAAGATAATCCAGTTATCCAAGTATATAATACAAGTTACATAAGGCATCAGTCTGTGATCATATGACGGAGAAATTAATTTGAACCCGCGGCTGTCTTGTTCAATCAATCAATGGCTTGTGACAAAGACGGTTGGAGGATATGTAATTAAAATGAAGGCCTTATATTAATGTTATAGGCAGATATTATATTTCTCAAGCATGTATTATCTTATAGACAGACTTTGACTACAATATATAATGGTTAGAAGTTTAATCAAAATGGTAAATTAAGAACGACAGTGACAAGATTAATCAATTAATTCAGTTTACTGGTATTAATCAAGTACTTAAAGGACGTAAATGTTCCTTTTTGTATCTATTTGTCTATTTAATCCTAACATCCTAACTAATATTATAAATGCAAAAGTGAGTATGTTTGTTTGTTCCGCTTTCACGTTTTAATTAATCAACCGATCAACATGAAATTGCATACACGTTGCCGTGGATACAAAATAGGACATAGGGTACCATTGATCCAGAAAAAAAAAAACATGCGGGACAATCTTTGGGGACTGCCGATAGAAATGAAAACTAAGTAACTAGCGTTCGTTGACGATGACGCGAGTCCAATGATTTTTGTTCACCCAAAAAGTGCTCAACGCGCCTAAAGAAGTTTTCACTTCAAAAAGTACTGTTGCAGACCTAACGTAAACTAACCTACATTTAGGCAAGCGAAGCCGCGGGCAAAAACTAGTATAGTATAAATGATTATGCCTCTACGAAGTCTACGAGGTCTTCGGGTTCACTCACAACGTGGAAATATTGGAATTTTCTTTCAAGAAATTCTCAGCAGTCAGAATCAGTTCATAGCTCTGGAAGCACGTTAACCCGTCGGTCATGGTTGTCATGACATATATGTATCTATAGATACGTACATAATAACAGATACTGTAGGGTGAACATGCATATATAATCTCACGCCCATACAAAAAAGGGGTTAACAGAGATTTATGTATAACACCCACATTTCGCGAGCTATGTTTTTAGGTCATATATGGCGAGGCTATTGCCGAATTTCTTGACTGAAAATCTCACTTTTTCTTTGCCTGACCCGGAGAACGAACCCGAGATCTCGTGCCCAGCAGTCGCATTCACTACAACGTTAGTTAGAAAAAATCGGTCACTCATTTAGCTACTAAACACAAAAATGAGAACTAAATTATCTACTTAATAAACAGCGCCACGCCATACTGATATCTCTTATAAACGATAAAACATTAACCCAAAGGTAACATTCCATAAAGTCACTTTTCTACTTCATTCCTGTTTAAAATCTCTTTAAAAACAGGTAAAGTTAAGTCGACTACATTAAAATCCCATCGATATAGCAACAGTAAAAGCTTTATTGAGAAAATGAAACGTCTATCGAGATTCCAATCAATTCAATCGACAAAAAGAGAAGCGATACTGCGAAGCAAAGTATTCACTTCCGAAGCAAAAGTATTCGAAATACAGAATAAATTTAACGGATCACAGAAATTGTTGCTGCTCGATGTAATTGCGAGGTGCCCGTGTCGGCACGTCGTGAATGCGCGCCGTGCAATATTCCACTGCACTATGTTTAAATCAGTAAGATACAACGCACACTCACGGTCTGTTACGAACTTTTCAAATGAGAGGTGAATTTTCAGACCGTTTCATTGAAGCAAAGTTATGCAATTAAACAGAAAATATTCGAAGTATTCTTGTTTGTAGCGATGAAACAAAGCTTGATATTATAACAAAGCTTGCATTGTTGTTAGAAGATATGATCTAATATGTTTGCCTCAACTATTTTCTAAAGGATTTATACAATATGCACATAATACAATGCAATATAAAAAACATGAGTGTAGAATATAAAGCGCTCCTTGTTTAATTTACATATATCCAACATATTATCTCGTGTTCTTATAGAGTTCGATAAAACTCTTATACAAAAGCTTTGTCCTGCTGTCTGTTATACAACTTTCAACTCAAGAACCGTAAGAGCTAGAGACTCGCGGTCAACGCCATTCGACTCAGCATATTCGATATACCCCGAAATGACTATGACCTCTGACCTTAAGGTCACATGATACCAATTTTTCAAACTCTAAGATTTACAGCAATTCAAAGCCATTTCTAAGATATATATATATATATATATATATATCTCTCCGTTTCTTCAAGATAAACATAAGAAATTATTTTCGCCTGTTATGTTTTAACACATTTCGCTTGTTATGAAATGAAGTGCGAGGTTGTAAGTTCAAATCTCACTCATTGCAGTAACAACATGAACGAACTTAGTTTAGTTATACATATGTAAAAAAAATTGACACTATTTTTAAAGACAATTCTCGCATTTAGTATTTTCCAAAGACAGTAGCAAAATGACAACTTAAATCACTGCACACTGTAACAATTCTTACTGTCATGTGAAGTCAAATAGTAGTATTTAGTATCCCATATTGCTGGTAAACATAAAAAATAATAAGGATAAGTTTATTGCCTAATAGCGGAGAAAATGTCTAATAATAATAATCATCATCAAGCGACGAGTATTTCTCCTCGCCGACGTCGCCAACACCTGTACGTCGGCAGGGGAGACGCCGGCCACCGTCCTGCTTGGGACCCCGAGGCCCGCCGGCCTCGAACAGGGCCCCCGCTATCGGTGGTGATGTGCGCCGCATGAGATGGACGAGGTCAATAAATGAAAACGTCATGCGGGCATATTTTGTGGCTACAGAGGGAGGAACCAACCTCAGTGCGTATCGTAATCGAATGCTGCCTCTGTTTCAGGCTCTTGAACCAGGCTTCAACGTCACGGCACAACGACTATCGGATCAAGTGCGAGTTATCCAGCGCAATCGGATGCTGGATGATAACGTACTTGATAGGCTTCGCTCAGAGTGTTTACGTTCGAGT
Source organism: Catocala nupta (assembly GCA_963675205.1). NCBI lineage: Eukaryota > Metazoa > Arthropoda > Insecta > Lepidoptera > Erebidae > Catocala > Catocala nupta. The sequence goes on from OY776093.1 coordinate 29,673,111, forward strand.
CGTGCCATTCACGTCCATCCTGGTGTAACAACAAGTAGTGTTACATCGTTGCCCCAAAACATTACCAGCGAGGATGAGGATGACATGACTAATAATGTAAGCATCCAGTACAATGATGAGGTAAGGGTAGCTTTGGAATGTGCGATTCGGGAATATCGGTACACACCCCATACTATTAGGCCTCGACTGCCGCGGTTGCCTACGGATAGACAAAATATGGCATTGGTAGGTGCCCTTGACTCGCTACTGCCTAGTTATTTAGAGAATAGCGAAAATCTCAGTGATACCCATTCAATCCTGTATTGTGCTGCTGTAGCGGCATGTCGTACAGCAGGCGTCAAGTTCCCTTTGAACGACACTGCTGTATGGCGAAAAGCTGCTCCGGCATGGCAATGCAGGATTGAGCGTCGTATCGCTGAGGCAAGGGCACTTATTGGTAAACTAATCTGCTTCAGGGAGGGCAATACTCGCCCTAGAGTGATGCGCTTTGTGAGTCGAGCTTTCTTGGGAACTGACACCAGCCCACAAGACTATACATCTCGGGTCACAGAGCGCATTGACTTCCTGAAGCAGAAAGTTTATGCGTGGGCAAACCGTTTGCGTAGATACAAAAAACGCGTGAACCGGTATACCGTGAATTACACATTTCAAAGAGACCAGAGACGTGTTTATAGAAGCTGGGAACGACCGGATCAATGTGTGACTGGTGGGCGGCTGCCGGATGCTAATACCACAAATACCTTTTGGCGTAGCATCTGGTCGGTGCCCATGGGCCACACAGAGGGCGATTGGATCCGTGATGTCGAGCGAGCGGTTGAACAAATTCCAGAGATGGAAGACGTAGTCGTTGAAGACCAGGATGTTACTAGTGCAGTCCGTTCGTTATCAAATTAGAAATCTCCAGGTCCGGACGGGCTGCATAACTTCTGGTTGAAGTGGCTACGTAGTTCGCATGCTTGCTTGGCATCGCAGTTTCAATCAACCGTAGAATCTGGGTCGTTACCAGATTTTATGACCACAGGAGTTACGCACCTGCTCCACAAAGCAGATAGCACTCACGAGCCTGGAAATTATAGACCGATCACCTGCTTACCATCGGTCTATAAGCTTCTTACGTCTATTCTGAGAGCCAAAATTTCAAAACATATTGAAATCAATTCTATTATGTCGGCCTCTCAGAATGGTTGTAGGAAGGGGGCTCGTGGTACGAAGGAACTCCTCCTCATTGATATGGCCATTAGCCAACAGGTTCGCCGTAATCACAAGAGTCTGGCGACATGTTGGATAGATTACAAGAAAGCGTTCGATTAGGTGCCGCATACATGGCTCTTGAGGGTGCTGGAGCTGTATAAAGTAAATACAACTCTATGCACCTTCTTGAAGTTATGTATGGGGCAATGGAAAACGGCTCTTTACTATCCAGGGTGTCGACAGACCCAGGTGACCAGCGAGCTAATACAGATTAAGCGAGGTATATTTCAGGGCGACAGTCTGAATCCTCTGTGGTTTTGCCTAGCGTTGAACCCTCTCAGTACATTATCATTATTAGAGGGTTCAGGGCTAGGTTACAGGTTAAAGAGAGGCGGTCAGGTCGTATCACACTTGCTATACATGGATGATTTAAAGCTGTTTGCCCGCACTGATTCACATTTGATAGACTTACTAAGAGTAACTGATTGCTTTAGTAAATCTATCAACATGGAGTTTGGTGTGGATAAATGTGCAGTCATGCATGTAAAGGAAGGTAGGATGGTGGAATCTGAGAGCATTGAACTTTCAGATTCCATTAACCTAAGATCGCTTCTCATTACTGATACCTACAAATACTTAGGTATGTCACAAGCTTTAGGTATAAATGAAGCGGACATGAAACAATCGTTGAAGGAGCGCTTTTTTAGTCGCCTGAGAAAAATACTTAACAGTCTTTTATCAGGCGGCAACAAGGTGCGCGCTTTTAACGGTTGGGTCATGCCGCTTCTTTTATACTTCTTTGGCATATTTAAGTGGACTCAGACTGAGTTAGATGCCCTGGACAGGAAGATCCGTACACTGTTGACGGCACTGTGGGGGTCGAGGTTTTCTAAATGCCAAAACCCTCCATAATCGTCAGGTGTGCAACCTTAGAGAATATTTCCTTCAAGCGAACGTGGATATGCATCGTGATGTTATCGCAGTGGATAACGGACTCACCCCGCTTAATCTGGCTAAAGAGAACTGGCGCATCCCTATAGTACTAAGCATTGACGACCGCAAGAGTGTATGGCAGAGCAAGGAGCTTCACGGTAGGTTCTACAAGGCCCTATGTGGACCTGATGTAGACGTTCTCGCCTCCGTGAACTGGCTACGCTTCGGTGACCTCTCACGGGAAACCGAAGGGTTTGTCTGTGCAATTATGGACGAAGTTATCAAGACGAATAACTACCGGAAATATATCCTGAGGGATGGTACGATTGACATATGTCGGGCGTGCCACCAACCCGGTGAATCCCTCAGGCATATAGTTTCCGGTTGTTCTCGTCTTGCTAACGGCGAGTACTTGCACAGACATAACCAAGTAGCCAGAATTATCCATCAGCAACTTGCTCTGAAGTACAAACTTGTAGAGGTCGAGGTGCCTTACTACAGGTATGTAGCGGAACCAGTTCTCGAAAAGGACCATATCACACTGTATTGGGATCGATCTATTATCACAGACAGATCTGTTGTTGCCAACAAGCCTGATATTGTGGTAATAGATCGATCAAAGCGCCGTGCAATGATTGTCGATATTACCATCCCTCATGATGGCAACCTCGTGAAAGCTGAGAAGGAAAAAGAACTAAAATACCTGGACTTAGCACACGAGGTTGTCGATATGTGGGATGTGGACTCGGCAATCATTGTACCGATAGTCGTTACGGTAAACGGTCTAATAGCCAAGAGCCTCGACCAACATCTTAAGAGGCTCGCGTTAGGTGCTTGGGTCAAGGGTCAGATGCAGAAGGCGGTTCTCCTCGATACGGCACGCATAGTGAGGAGATTCCTCTCTCTGGACCCCTAACCACCGACAGCTTGGACCTTGTCTCGATGTCGGTGGGCATCCATAATTTTTATATTTTTAAATGTGTTTTTTTATAATTATATATTTAAAAATGTAATTTTTATTGATAATTAATGAATAAATGTGAATAATAATAATAAGTGCCATCTAGTGAGTTGGCGAGTCACCGTCTGCCCATTGCATTGATGCTATTAGAGTATTCAGGGCAGACGCCGTTTTTCATCCATAGTTAGCAATATACCGGTCCACCAAACACCCATACCTATAGCCCATATATTAGAATCCATACGTAGCAATAGTCCTACGCCTGCTGCGGCTAGTGCCGCTGTAGGTGTTCCATCACACCTTTGATTAAAACTCTCGAAGGGCCTCTTCACGTTGGACCCATGTCTCCGTGTAAGCCTCCCAAAGGGCCAGGTATTTTCTAATATAATATGTTAGAAAGTACCTGTGATAAGAGAAACATAATAATAATATATATTATAACATAATAATATTATAATATTCTAATACATGTAACACCGTCTAGCCCAAACTAAGTAGAGCTTGTACTATGGGTACTAGACAATGGATAAACATACATATATACTCTTTTTTTTCTGTAAATACATACATATTATACATAGAAACACCCAGACCAAGACAAACATCCATGTTCATGCACACAAATGTTTGACTTGTACGGGAATCGAACCCGCGACCTCAGGCGTGGCAGTCGGTTACACTAACCACTACGCCATCGAGGCCATCTAAGATATGCAAGAAGCCGAAATCCGCTGAGAATTTCCTAAAGAAAACTATCGCTACTTGCAAATTTTTCCTGCTCAGAATATAAGCTGAAAACTCACTTTCGACATTTCGACACTGCGATCCATCAATGACAGTCAAGTCTAAAAACCTTAATTCCAGTATTAATTTCATCAAAGTAATATTCTTTTAACTTTCCTAGTATAAGTACCTATTCCTACCACAATTCTTAGACAATTTATTACACTAAGTTATAAGGAACTTACCAGACCCATGGGCTCTTTGATTGGAATAATATTAATCGCATTAAAAGCTTTGCTTCGATTGAAAGAAAATTGAGTCCATTCTTATAACGTCTGTCACACTGGTAATAGGGGCTTAACTTGTTACCATTGGAAAAAGAGAATAGTCAAATGACAAAGGCACATTTCCTGACTTTCTGCAATAAATGTTACTTTTTATATCATACTGCCTGAGTAATTTTATAGTAACTACTCGTAAAAGGACATGATGTTTATCACCTTAGTAATTAATTTGAAGCTGTGAGATAACAGGAACTTTGCATATATGAGTATAATAAGTACAGTTTTATGTAAAATTGTCGACGTAAACGTTCTAAGCCAAATGTTTTCATCGCGGCGTTAACAAGGCTTTGTCTAATTAAACACGAGCATTTATCATGCGAGACAAACGCGGGTAATTTTATTTATCCCCACGCCCACGCCCACATAAATGTGGAGTAAGAAAAGGACGTCTCAAAGGATCGCGGATCAAAGGGACTTTAAATGTTTGCTCTAACTTTGTTTATTTATTTAGGGCACACTTCCCCGAACTCGGCCAGTCTCTTGCCGATTTGTTTCAGGGCTATTACTGAGTTGCTGAATATTTATGTAATACCTACCAATTAGACGGGAACTTCAATTAAAATCTTTCTTTTTACGAAAAAATTTTATTAGTTATCAACGCTTTTCGCCTACGAAAAAGTTAATCAGAATTTCGTGTTTTACGCTATTAGCTCAACTAAATATAGCAGAAATTTGGATCTAAACTGAAGTGAAAAGTTTTTGCAAAATGTGTAAGAAAATTTTAGGTATTTTGGTAGTAGGGTTATGTTGTGTGAAGCGAAACAAAGTATTACATTTATTTACTGCTATTTATTTGATAGTGAATAGAAATTCGAGTTCGTTTACAATTTACATCCTCATCATGTTGTCGGCGCTCATCATCATGACGTCCTTGTAGGACCACCTAACGAGCTTGTCGAGATTCAGGTACGTGAGGTCGTCCCGCTTCATCACCATGTCTGACATGTCCACGTCCTTGCTGATGTTGGCCATGTCCATATCCTTCCTGTACACCATGACGTCGTAGAATTTCATGTTCTGGGTGAAGAAGTTAGTCATATCGATTTTCCTGTCGAAGGGGAAACCAAGAGGCATGGTGTCGAAGCAGATACTCCAGCGGCACATCTTGCGCTCCTTCATGATGTTCATGTCCAAGGTGGGAAGAACCATGCCGGTCTTCACGGGGGTCACGATGACGTACATCTGCAGAGGCAAACCACCAAGGCGACCAAGAGGAAGGAGAAGCCTGTGTGGGAAGCCAACGCGGGTCTTGTACCACCAGCTCTCAACATCAACGTTCTTGAAGACAGTTCCAAGATTGCCAATAGTGCGGTCGAGGATATGACGGGTCCAGGGTCTCTGCTCAATTACGCCATGCATCTCCACGGAGTTACGCACGATTGTGTTCTTGCCAGTTTCCAGTTTGTACAGGAAGGTATCGATTTCCAACATATCTAAGCGCTTGTCGTTGATCTTAAGGAGACGGCCCATGCAGTCGTACTTGGGTCCGATGAAGATGCGAACAACGCTGTCGACGGTCTTGTCGGAGGTCACGTCAACAGACACCTTGAAGGGATGGTGGTTTAGGCGGCGGGTGCGGGCGACGAAGGTCATGTCAGACTTCTTCTTCTTCATCTCGACCTCGTCGAGGTACACAGCGTTCGTAATGTCCAAGTCGTACTCATCCATAAAGGTAACAAGTTTGTCGGTTGTGATCTTGTCGATCTTAACTCCGGGGAAGTCGAAGTCGTCACGAGTGTACTTGGGCAGCATCTTCTTGAACGTGACCATGATGTCAGTGACGCGCTTCATTAGCCTCCAGAAAACGGGATCACGCAGGCAAGTGGTGTACATGTCCAAAGCGGTGGGTACGTAGGTGTATCTATAACATTAATTGATTCATTAGTACAAGTTCTGAATACTGAAAGAGATCACTTATTTTTTGTTTTTTGGTAGACTTACTTGTCAACGTTGTACAGGTTGTAGGTAAGCATCTTTCTCATCAAGTTCATCATGTGGAACATCTTAGCATCATCACCAACCAGACCCATACCGCCGAGCAGCAGCCTAGCAAGGTTCTCGATGTCCTCGGCTTTCTTCAGACTGATAACAGTGCCATCACGCTGTATTTAAAGAACAATGTTTAGAAATATTGTATATGTTAATTGGACAGCCAAAACTACAAAATGTTGGTATACTTACGCGCTCAATCTTGCCAGTCCAGATTCCGTCGCGTAGCATCCTCTCAATATCGTCCAACATAAGCTTAACCTTAAGGTTGTCGTCGGTGAGCACAACCATGTTGTTTGCACGCACGGGCATCTCGTCTCCAGTGTGCATACGGATCTTGGGCCAGTAGCCGGTCTTCAGAGGCTCGTTCCAAATCATAGGCTTAATGTCGCACATCTCGTGAGTCAAACGTTCCAGCCTGTACCTAGCCAGCAGTTGCATCTTAGCATACATAAAGACCTCACCACGACGCTCCTTGTTAACGCTGTAAATATCATTAGTCATCCAGTAGGGGTAGTTCATGTGCAAGTAGTACATGTAAGTGTTAAGATCGATATCCTCAGTGAAGTAAGTGACACGGTCATCCAAAGTCATTGTGTTGCGGACACCCTTGCGCCAGTCAATAACAACCAGATTCTTGTCGGTCACCTTGATGCCGTAGTAGTCCATGATGACAGGGTCAGTGGCTGCCTTAGTCATCTTCATCATGAGAGTCTTCTCAATTATCTTGTTGTCAACAAAGAAGTAGGGGTAGATCTCATAGGGCGCAGGGAGAACGATACCCTTGCAGTCGGGTCTGTGGAATACGGCGGCGGTAAGGGCGTACACGAACATGCCTCCGTTGATGCGTTCCCTAAGCCAACAGCAAGTCCTGATGAACACATCAAAGTCCTTGGCGAAGTAGAGGATCTTGAAGACCTTGACGGCCTGCTCGATGTGCAGCTTGTTGCTGTGGACGAACACCTCGCCACGCGGCAACATACCCATCTTGAAGGTGTAAATGAACTTCTTCACCACATCTACTTTCTGAAACCATTAGAAATATATTTTTGAGGATTTGAATAAATAAGTATTATTATCATAAATGAGAAAGTCTCTGTTATCTTCAGCGCACTTTACCAATACAAAAACAAAAATATGACTTTAAAGCCGAGGCGGGATATGGATAACTATTTTTCGGAACGCAATCAATAAAGTTGTGACTAAGGACTAATATAGAATTAACTCTAAACTTTTTTCATGTTTGCTGATATGGGTTTTCTAAAGAAGCTGCCATTTATAGGATATATATGGTAAATCCGCCGTAATGTGTATCCTTTAAAGGCTATAAAATGACTCATAAATAAAATATAGGAGCAATTTAAATGTGGTATCTCACCAGGTACTTGTCCGTGTTTTCTTCGAGGACCCAATCCCTGGCGATCTCCTTGATGTCTTCGTACATGGTCGGTTGAAGGATGTGATTCATCAGTTTCATGATGCACAGTTCCTTCATCTTGATGTCCATGTTCACTATTCAGAATACATGTATACATTAATTACATATTCGAGAGTATATTTAGATAATATATAACTGAAGATTCTAGATTGCCTTAAATTTCTCGAACTATACTAAGTCTTTGATATAGTCCGGGTAGAAAATAAAGTTGAAACATTTTTCGTTTTAAAAATAGTGTTGTATCCATCAGATAGACTAATAATTGGATCATTATCCTCAAAATTTTTTGGTATGTGAATGTATTCAACGAATTCAACTGTCTGACTGTCTGTGAAAGTTGTAGAAGTTCTTAAAGTTGGGATTTGTATCGATATTGCACATTATTGGGACTAATTTCTTCTTAAGTAAATTCCAGAACTTAGTTTTAGTGGTTATGGGAATCCTTCCAAACAAGTTTTACTTAAGCTTTTATACTTGTATTAGAAGTAAACAATTAAAGGAAGTTGGATCTGCAAGTTTCCATTTGCATTTCCGTCTCCTTGACTAGTAGACACTCCTAAGTACTATCAACAGTCTTGTACAGTATAAGAATTTTTCAAAGACAAGGTTTTATAGACCAATTCAATCAAAACAATAGAAAAATCAATGAAATAAGAACTTACCCATGTTATCCTTTCCAATAACGTACTCGGTGTCGACATCTTTGACGACGGAGGCCGAAGCCAGCGCCAGCGCAGCCACTAGTACCAGAACCTTCATGATTGACACTAGCACACGACTGTGCCTCTGTCTCCACACCGACCAGCTTTTATACCCGCTGCGCCGCTCTCCCGGGAGATATGTGCTCATTATCATACCGCATTATCAATTGTTTTTAAGAAAGTATGATAACCCGCTGTTTTCAAGGTCCCGGTACAATGACAGGGGCGGAAAGTTACTAACATTGCACTTGCGAGGTGTTTTCGATCACCTGATAAATGCACAAATATAATACATTAAATGTAGAGATCCTTTCTGTAGTATGCCTAATCCAGTCTATCATCTTCAAAGTATAATGAAGTGGTAGAAACGTCGGCTGTAGTACACATAGGCTTCGATATTACTGCCGTAAAATAAGAATTTAATATTTGTAGAGAACGTGCTCTGCTAAGTTTTTATTTGAATGTACGTACGACGTAGCAGATAAGCTGTGCTATTCTTGTCGTTGTGGGTTCGAATCCCACTCAGTACAATAATTTGTGGATCACACAAATTATTGTCCCGATTAATAGCTTGCGTCTGGCCAAAGTAACAATTAAGTTTAACTTAGGATCACAGAGCCTTTTTAAAAAATTGTGAATATACGCATTTTTCGAATAAGCGCTTATTTTGTTGCTCTGTAATGACAAAGCGTAAAATATTATTTGTTATGTTTATTTTAATACTTATATTTTTGTAAGAATATAAATAAACGGAAACTCTAAAGAGAATCATAGGCAAAGAATATGAAGAAACATTGAAATTAAACACTTTATACGGATTTTGTCGTGTTGTTTTAAAGTAAAATAAACAACGCGACAAAATCCGTATAAAGTGTTTAATTTCAATGTATAACATTCGAGTAAACATAGGACAATATTATGTAAATATGAAACATCTTTAAATAGGTGCTGTGCTAAAAGCACAAGACCAATCCTTGTCCTTTTCTCAACACCTATTACTGCTTACGAGTTACATTATGTTCTTTAACCTCGTTAGTAGGATAAAACTGTACCAAACCAGGCAATTTGGCTCGCCATCTTAACATATAGCCCCTGAACGGAAGTAAAAGATATTTATTGTGACTAGATACTGGACCAGAACATTCTTCACTACTTATCTTTAGAATGGAAGGTGTAAAAGAACACTGAAAGCACTGAATTGCTGTTATATAAGACATTTGGAACATAATATTTCCTTTTCTTTTACAAAGATAACATGCCTTTGCCGCAGAGAAGTTTACAAATGTTGAACAAAGACAACCATATATTTAAATATTTTTGTCGGACTTGGAGATTGAATCTATAACACTCGAATCATTATTAGTGACGTGCTAACTATTCAAGTAATGGAGGTTCCTTTGGTGAAATCTCACAAACATGCTATGACGCTTGTATATAGCTAAAGAGTCGGGCAGAGATGTACAATATCTACAGTTCGCTGACTATGTTTTTGAATCCAAAGCGCGAGCCTTTTGTCGTCAACCAGACACGTTTGTATAATCCACGCTATTACTAAGAATTGCTTTGCAGAAAAACAATCATATATGCCTACCGCTATAATAGTATCACATTATCTGACAGAGGAATCACACTCAGAAGCTTCTAATAAACCATGAGTGCAAATATGCCATGGGACCAAAACTTCCGTCAAATATGTATTGCGAAAAGCCTTGGAGTTTTTGGAATCTCTTAGATATTATTCGGTCGGCGCGAAGCCATCTTAATATTGTAGTGACTTCGATCTGCGCGTCAAGCGCGCTCGTGTTTTATTTACATTGCGTTTATTCAAACCACGCTTTTGTCCGCATCAGTGTGAGCCTGCCATGGATTACGCAAGAAGCTTTACCGTAAAAATGTTTTGAAGTTCTTCCGGGTGTTTAAAGGTGTGTGATCTGAAGTATGGCTTTTGTATGGTTTGATAAAACTGCTATTGGAATGTTTATTTTATAGCGGTTTTTGCTGTACGACTGAGCTTCGGTGGCTGAATTTCCATTGAAGTTAAGCTACATATCAGATTACTATATTGTGGCGATCAGATATTGCATTAAAGATATCCTTGCTACCTCGATACACTTAAATTTAATTCAATAACATATCCATAAATTGTTCTGTGGCTGGAGACAGTCCTCTTCTTGGAATGAAAAGAAATTAGAAGTTCTAGCTTAACTGGGCTCGGACCGAAAGGACTTAAGTTAGACGCCCGTAACAGGCAATTAGGTTGCTTTGCTAGAAACTTTTTGGTAGCAACATCGAGTTTCTTTAGTGGGCTTCTTGCCAGTTCTTCTCAGTAGTTTCACTTTTCGGAACTAAATGTAACATTATAGCTTAATTAGTGAAACTGTGTCGTTCATAAGTGTCATTTTATGACTTGAAAAACACTTCTTTTGATTTTGAGTCCGAAATTCTTGTAATATATGCCCAGTGGACAATATATAAGGAAAAAGCCGTACCAAAAAATTTATTTACTATTTTTTCTTCTCGTATTTATTTCAGTAAAAAAGACGCAGTCATCAGTATTTCTATATTCATTCTAGAAATACTGGCAGATAGGTTTTTACCCTTATGATGATGGAATAACCCACTTAATAAAGCTACCGAAATTTAGGTGTCATACACCTCTGACCTTTCAACGATATACATAATACAGCCGTGAGTTTATGTATGTACAACGTAGAGAATTTATGATCAGGAAAGTAACATTGGGAGCACAAAAAATAAAAACGTTATGATTTATAACTCTGCTTGTGACTGCCTATGCGTCACAAATAATGGTTCAATTGGCGTCGAGAAAATACTTGTATGATTTATATCTATAAGCAAGTTGTAACTTACTTAGGGCTACAGCGTATTTCTTTCATTTCTTTTTTTAATGACTACTCCTGCATTAGGAATAATTACTTTGTCGCTTGTGGTTTGTTCCTTTGGGGACTTTACAAACAAAGGACACAAAAAACACCCAGACTCAGAACAACCATTTGTGTATCACACAAAGTTTTGTCCCATATGGGATTCCAACCCACAACACTCGGTGCAGTGGCAATGACGAGGCGACCACTTAACAATCTAAAGATTGGCTATATGGGCTATAAGGCTATTAATTTTGGCCGATAGTCATCAAGATTCATAACCCATCTTGCCGTAATTGGCCACAAACAAGTCAATTTCAATACATGCTTTGTTTTGGCTGTTTTGTTGCAATTACCCTATCAATTCGTCTACAAACCGTTGTTTAATAGACGTGCGGTATTTATCCGCAGCAGTAACGTTAACAGCGTTTAGCTTGTGGAGGACGATGTAATATGTATGAACACGCTTCGAGTGGCGAGTTATAAATCTCGAGCACTGATCTATCTCTGCCGACTTGTGATTTGTAACTTGTGGCACGCACTTACTATCCACACAATATAAACGAATATTTTCAAAGGTTTAGTCCTACGGACAGTCAGGTTATGGATAACCATACCATAGTTTGGCCGAGAGACTGCAAAGTCATAAAAAGATTTTGACAAGGTCAGCAATGCGCGCGTGATTCCCCTAGTGATGAGACCGACTGTATACTACTGGTAACCCTTAGGCGCGTCTTAACGTTATTGGCATCTGAGTGATAATAATAAATATATCTATACTAATATTATAAGGGTGAGTAGATTGTTTAAACATCCAAACTAACTACTCTTTACTATAGCGTATTTACTCTTTTGTAAAGAGCCTGTTTTCCACGACACAGGGAAACCTTATGTGGGAAACAGTGTAATAATTTTGTACCAAAAGAAAGCCAGAAATAAATATATATTTCATTTTTCATTCTCATTTATTGAGGTAAGTTTTAAGTTTTAACATGACAGTACGCATCTTAGAAGCGGAGGTGATGGAACCGTGAGTCACAGCTAATACCGTATAATAAGTTTGGATATTCATGGTAGCTCAAGGTGAGAAGTTTTCATACATTGCCTCTTGATCTCGCTCTGATCATGGTTAATTAATAAAGAGGTAATAGTGGGCCAGGTGCCTATGATGCGAACTCAAGATAACAATAATTGCTATATACGATTCTTTGTAAACTACATTTCCTGACGTTTCTAGACGGTCATAAAAGTTAAGAAATGGCATATGCTATTATATATTATATTATACATATACTAGCTGTCCCGATAGACGTTGTCCTGTACAGATGGAAAAATAAAAACCAAATCTAAACCATCCTCGAATCAAGTTGAACACACACAAAAAAATTCATTCAATTCGGTCCAGCCGTTTAGGAGGAGTTCACTGGCAACACACGTACAGAAGAATTATATATTATTATATTATACATATATATTCGCACGATCATGAAAATAAGTTTTCATGATCGTGCGAATATATATGTATATCTGACATTGATAATATATCTACATAATATGAACTACGATATTACCTGTTAATATAATTTATTGTTAACATAAAGCTCGTAGCGGCTTAAGTAGTCACGTTGTCACAACTTATGCGCCAATTATTGCAGGTGCAAATATTCTTATAATACATATAATATGAGTGTACCGAATCTGAGGCAAACAAGCATATAGCTTGCTTGGACTGTAACCAGTCACTAATAACCTAAAGCTAACTCTAAATGATCGTTCCAGCAATAAGTTACTTTGACATTTTCGTAGAACCTCTTTAAAGCGAGAATTGTCAAAATAAAAAGGGATGCTGGCTCATAACAACATATTTCACATTTAATAGAAGCAATAAATAAGTGCTACATAAAGTGTAAAGTTGTAAGTGAACGATATCAACCAACAACGCGTGGAAGGGAATGTTTACGAACAGTTTAATACTTGAGGGTGATATCTTGACGACAACACGCTGTATGATGCAAACGTTTATCTATCTGTGGTTTATGAACCTAGGTTTTGTAGTAAACAGATCATAAATCGTTGTTATAAAAATATATGACGTACGTCTCGAATCAGCTTGGCAACACAACGATGTGATCATCATGCTTTTAAGGGTCGGAGATAGTATCAACAATAACACAAAAGTATTAATATATTTACGGCTGTATTACTCCGAAGAGGGCAGTGGTGTATTTACTGCATCAACATTTCGGAATCCAGTTTTTCAGGCCTCACATGACTGGCGTTATTTTACAGGGTGCCCCGGTCTTTAAACACTGATGGGCTACATACAACTCTATAGTTTTGAGCTCTAATATCCTACCATAGGCACTAGAAAATCATGAGATAGAAACAGCCTTGCCGTACTTCATATATTTTTTTATATATTTTAATGTCCTAGTTAGTTTGGACGATCCTATTACCGTTTAGCATATTTGCTATTTATAGACTTCGGCATGCCAGGAGGAAATGAACCCATGACTTGTCGATCCTTAGTCCAATACCCTTAACCACTCCTGCATTGAGAATAATGCCTGTGCCGCGGGGGAGTTAACAAACACTCAAACAAATACAAAGAACATCCAGACTTGAAACAACTATTTGTGTTTTTGTCCCGTGTAGGGATCGAACCAGCGACACTCGACGCAGTAGGGAGGCTATCACTTCAACTATTACGCTATCCGTACTATGCTCTGGCAGCGACACTCGTAGAAATTAAATCAACATTACTTTGACAAAAATTAAATGTCTGTTAAACTAGTCATTTCATCACTGTCCTTGCCTCCTTTAGAAACTTTCTTTTATTTTTAGTTCCTAGGAAAAATGCTTTATGCACTGTCCGCCGGCTAGCGGACGGCACCGGTAGGGTGTTCCTTCTCTTACCCAATGGGAGGGACCAGTTGGGAGCTCTTAAAAGATTCATCCATAGCATATTGCGGGCCGGGTCAAACGGACCCGATCCCCTCAGGCCCTGCCACCCGGAGCCCCTAGTTGGGTAGAGCAGTAGAGCGACATAAGCCTCCTCCGGCGGCGGACATCCGGGGCGTAAGGATCTTCCTCACGCCCCCGTGCCGCCGCCTCCGAGATGACAGTCTCGCAGAAGGTTCTCATTGCGCCCCAACACCTGTCGTCGCCGACCATCTTGGATACGACGGTCGGCAACGAGAGGTCGGGGCCAGTCACGGCGACCAGGGCACAGCGCTCCGCGGCCCACGCCGGGCACTCCTCCAGCGTGTACTGCGCCGTGTCCCGGTCACACACCTCACAATGGTGACACCTGGTTGTCGGCTCCCTACCGGCTATCTTGCAGAGGTACTCTCCGAAACAGCCGAGTCCTGAGTAAGCCGGTAGGTGAGTGGTCCGCGCCGTCTGTCCGTCCACTGCCTTAGCACCGGACGGACATCCTCGACGGTCCTCACCCCGTAGTGGGGACCAACTTTAGAACCTACGACAACATTAGTCCGTGACGCATCAATCAAACACGTGCCGATGTCATACCACCCATCGCAGATAACCGTTCACCGTAGAAAGTGTAAACACAACAGATAAACCAAAACTATAGATTATAAATTTAAACATCTCGCAACATTGTATCGTTATCTCTGTGTATAAACAATTATTTAAAATAATGATTATGTTATGTAAATAAATTATTTATATACCGTTAAGATGTCAATCACAAAGGTACTCGATACTGAAAAACATAGACAGCACTACAGATGTAGAATAATAAACCATAGATCGGAATGCACATTGCACTATGGCGTTAAATATAGATGCAGTTTTATTTTAATATTTTTTTTTGAAGTGAATACTTCTTTAGGCGCGTTGGACTTTTTTGGGTGAATATAAACTCGCGTCATCGTCACCGCACGCTAGTTACTTAGTTTTCACTTCTATCGGCAGTCCCCAAAGACAAAGTTTTTTTTATTGTCACCTCACTCTCTAGGAATAAATTCTATGTCGCGGGGGACGTTCGCTTAACAGACATACAAACAATGGACACAAAGAACACTCAGACTCAGAACAACCATTTGTGGAGCACACAAAGTTTCGTCCCGCGTGGGATTCGAAGCCATAATACTCAGCGCAGTGGTAGCGGTCAGATGACCACTTAAACCAGTACACCATCCATGCAGTCAGTCAGTCTCTCTACCGTGGTGACTTTAAAAACATTTATACGGTAGATACGAAGTACAACCAGACGCGGACCAATACTACATATCACGCAATTTTTTGTCCCGTTGAGCCGAATCCCGGAACAGCAAGAATCCGCGCTTTCATGGTTTAGGAGACGGATTATGGAATAGTTAAAGAGACAGGTGATTAATTCAGTCTACAACTTTCGATAGATAAATAATAATTATCCATTACATTCACGGATAGATAATCATTAGTATTTTTTTTTTGGTCCAAAAATTTACACGTACACATTTTACACAGATACATTTTATATGTATATGCTAAAGGAGTTACAATTAAAGGAATAACATAACAATTTTGAAGATCCATTATAGCTGGAAATCTGTATACAATTATCTTGAAACCCTGTCTCGTAAACTAGAGTAGGACCTGTATTATAAGAGGCCGAACACTGTGTTCGGCTGTTATTTATTACTTGAAATAGATTAGTAAAACTTACAGTCTGTGTCTAGTGTAATTATATCAATGAACTACAGGTATGCGTAAATGTAATGTAGATAAAAATCTACTGATAATAATCAATAGTGAGCTACCTCTTACTGCAAATAGGTTATTGATAACGGCTGTAAGTGATCGCCATGCCATTACAACGCGTCTGTTTGATAGAATCCTAATAGAAACGAAAATTGTGTATATGAATAAAAAATAATAAATACCCATTAAAATATAACAAAATAAGAAAATTGTTTTGAGTCTAGTTATGTTATTATGTTGTTAATTATGTTATTATATGTCTAATGTTTATAAAGTCTTGAAATACAATAAAAATCTCAAAAGAATGCCTGGTTGTTACCAGGTTTCCTTTTGAGGTTTCCTAGAAGATTTATAATTGTCAAAAATAATTAATGTTTTGACTACTAAGGCAGTAAAAATATTTTGATGCCGTGGCATAAGATTGCGCTTGTGTTTGCGTCTCACCGTGGAGATTCAGCTTCGATTACTAGGTAGTGTAAAATGTCATTGGAATTCCTGTAAATTATTAATCACTAGCGAATCGTAATCAGCTAATGCTCCCAGTAGATGACAAAATATTGCTGACGAAATATGTATGTACTAACTCTGCTTTCCCCTTCGGGAATACAATAGCGTGAGTTTATGGACGTAAGTAATTAAGTAATAAGTCGAAGAGAAACAGAACGCAATATGGCTGCTATACTGCTTTCCTTAACCTGTCAAGTCTTGGAATACCAGATATCAATAAAAACGTATTGTGTCAGACCGTTGGTGTGCCGATGCGATTCAACAAGTAAATCGAACTGACCTAAGCATGAGAAAACCGCACTATACTTAATCTCTTTTAAGTTTATTTCCTTACTAGTTTTTCCCGCGGCTTAGCTTGCAGAAATATAGGTTAGGTTAGGTAAATGTGTTTTTTTCTGGATGAAAGGTACGCTATGTCCTTTTCAGTTCCCTGATATCGTGTATGCGAAGTTTCATGATGATCGGTCCAGTAGTTAAGGCGTAAAAGCGTAACAAACAAACATACTCACATTCATATTTATAATATTAGTTAGGATTAATCAATCTAACATTTGCTCTCAACCCTTTTCCTAAAGGCAAGAGGCAAGTGGTTGTCCTGTAACATAATTTATGACAAACACAAGTGTTACGTACATTATTAAACGATTTGTATCTGCATCTCCTTACACGAATACCTAACACGTATATATAACTATGCTGGTGGTAGGACCTTCGTCACTCGAACTTGGCGCAAACATTTGTGTTTGCGCACTATTTGCGCGTACATATGTAACCAGGCGACGAGACCTTATTAAGTTTGTGCTACTTCATAATTTAGTTACGATGGCATTACTTTAAAGTGTGTCTGTCTCATTAGGCGTACCAGAACAGTATAATTATATTTACTGATTACAGGAATACATACTTATATCTTGAGGGGTAGACGATTACAACTTACTACGCTTCTGGCATATCTCCCTTGCTTCATACATCACAGCACATTATTAGTAGTTTTAAGATTTTGTTAACCTAACCTTTCTGCAGAAGACTTTAATCTGGTCGTAGAATATTTGCCCGGATACAACATATTATTTAATCGATTAAACGGTCGTATATATAGTTAGAAATATGTTATATATGTTATAATATTCAGAGATTTGGATGTTTGTTACCAAACCACACCTAAACCGTTGAACCGATATAAAACATGTTCTAGAGTAGTACTTTTTATCCCGTATACCTTCCCGTGGGATTAACACGGAAGAAGCCGCTAGCAGAAATAAGTATGCCATATTTTATTCATCGGGAAATATGATGTTAGTGAGGCACTTCTATAGCATACAAAATCGACTTAAATATATTATTTATTTTTGGGTAAACGTACAAATCAGCCGACGTCATTCTGCGTCATTTTATTAATTGGCAGGCACTGCTTTTCTCTTATAAAGTAGCAACCCCAGTGGAGGCGATTAAATTGGTGAATTTTCGTCAGTCAATGGAATTACGCAGAAAACAAAAAAGAGTTCCAAAAAAGTCCATACCTCATTTTTTATCAAAGCTTTATTTTAGCGTTGGCTTTAAAATTACCCATCAATTTTACCTTGTTACGATTATCCTGGCCCCGCGAGGCCAATGTTTATCCGACGTGAAACACCCTACCCTTCGTATATTATAAGATATCTACGCGCAAAATTTTAACAAAATCCGTTAATCCTTGGAGGCGCGAAACCCTTCACAATGAAAATAAATAAATAAACAATCTGAAATTGGTAATATTATTCCTTCATAGTATTGTAGGTTAGGTACAAGTGGAATGGCGGCCGCACTCGACCGTTACGAAAATTGGAAATTCGAACGTCGAACTTCTACATTTAGGTGTTCGAATTTCCAATTTCTTGCGTCGAAGTTCGTTTTGTATATTTTCTCTTTTTTCTAATTTATGGCGTCTCGTTGTTAAAAAGTTTTCTTTTTACAATTGTGTTGTGTTTTATGTTTAATTTGAAACAGTATGCTCAATACCTTTCGGTTTGTAAAGGTTTCTGTTATGAATGGTGTTATTTTTTTTGCCTTTCATATCGGGTGTCATTTGGACTCATTTCGGTGTGTAATGTCATGGAACCCTTTGAGTTTTGCATTGGTAAATTCTACCATGGGGTTAATTACGTATATGAATATACATGTAACACAGTTTAACGGGACTGGTAAATCCTTCCTTTGTATTACAAAACCGTGTCAATATTTACATTATTAAATCACCTTTTTATGGTATTATTTGGAGATATGCGTAGGTATCATATTTTTTAAAACAACAGAGACTAACATAATCTTGATTTGTTCTGGCACTATCAAATATTTATATTTACCTGCATGGTTGGCGCAATGGTTTCTACTGTAATTCAACCGAATATAATTATTATATTTCTGTTCGATACGTATTCATATGAGTTTATTTTTAGAGCCTACTAGTTTTGAATTGTCCTAATATAAGTATCTGTATTGTCCACAGACTTTCCGACACGGGTTCCCATTCTCACCGACAGCATTAGCATGGGACCCCATCCAGAAACTACTCGCCATCGGCGACAAGGGCGGCAACCTCAGAATGTATCCTTTTCACATTGAACACATAAGAATAAAAGACAGAAAAGGTATTGTAAGTGGATATAACCAACAACATGGTGATAAACGCTATCATCAAGACATCGTATGGTTTAATTTTATATACTTAAAGCTTTTGTGAAGATTTAAAACGTGGCATACATCTCAAATTACCATGATAAAAAGCTGTTAAATTATCAATTTTATAAATGTTTATTAACATGTAAATTGCATAGGTATTTATCAGTAGGGAGATACAGTATCATTCTATTCTATTCTACCACATACCCACAACACCATCTAGCCCAAACTAAGCAGAGCTTGTACTATGGGTACTAGACAATGGATAAACATACATATATGTACTTTTTTTTTTGTAAATACATACATAGAAACACCCAGACCAAGACAAACATCCATGTCCATGCACACAAATGTTAGACTTGTGCGAGAATCGAACCCGTGATCTCGGACGTGACAGTCGGTTACACTAACCACAACGCCATGGAGGTCGCCAAATCAAAACAATCATTGTTTGTACAAGATTGTTTAGCAACTGAAAGTATGTTAGAGGATGAAAAATTTAAATCAAAAATGTTGCATTCTATTTTCAGCGACAATCGCTACCGTACAAAGCTATGCTCCATTAATTAATGGAGTTATACATATATGTATAACTCCATTTATAGATTGATTTGAATACATATTTATTATCCTGAACTTATATTTTACAATTATTTCATGATATATATTGCATACATTACAAAATAATGCTCAACTCTGATAACTGTGAGAATACCTATCGTTTGTAAACACAATAGGACATAAATCAACGTGATCTACAATTTTTATTTTGAATCGATTGTTGTTTATGTTCATAGCTACAATGTTTTTATAGTCCTTCGCGTTATGTTTTAAAGGCTTGTATACTTGTGACCTCATACAATAGTAACAACAAGCACAAAGACGTAATGAACGAGACCTCTGAGTATTGCAAGCGACCATAGGCCACACCATATAGGTTGAGTTCTTAACTAAAATTGAATGCATGAATGGCGCAGCGGGCAAGAGGTAACGGTAGCGTAGACAATTATTTGTCAGACCTAGAAATATTTATTCTTAGTCTCTATGTACTGTTATTTTGCGATGTATTCTTAGCTACTTAGGTTTCCATACATATAAATGTCACTTCTATCGAGCGTGTTCCACTATACGTGACACCAAATATCAGGTATTTTTACGTGAAAGTTACTGACATTAAACATTGCAGATTATGTGTACCTAGGTCATGAATTTTTCAACAAACCAGTAGGTATCATTTCATTATCGAAGCTCCGCAGTCACCTTTACAAGAGCAATTTGTTATTACTATCTCTTTATTTTATAGTTATACAGTAAAGTATATGCATAGATATTGTTTAAATTACCGCAGTTAGATTCAATACGAGAGCCACGTTGAAAGTCTTCTATAAACATATATTTGATTCTGTTTTAAGTGTTCTCTGGTCATTTGACGAAATGCTACCTATATTTTTAGCGTCATAATTACTAGTGTAAGGCGAACTTCCGGTTTTAATATCCCGCCAGAGTGTCCTCGATGTTACGCCAATTATTTAAACGCGCGGGCAATCGTTTGGCATTTTAGCGATGATCTGCACCTGTCACTCCAGACGTATCGTAATAACGACCAATATGAGCACGTGTTGGCCGCGCGCTGCAGCACAGCGACTCGCGGAATAAGATGGCGCGAGCTCCGGTAGTTAGTTACGCGTCGCGCCGTGCTTGAAAACACTAACTCTCCCTTGTTAATTGTAAAGCGATGTGTATTGTATATATACCCAAATTATAAGTTTGTTTGTATATCTATGCGTTTCAATTATATACGCCTCTTACACTAGCCATTACCAAAAATTTTGTAGCATCACTGATCACAATATTCCTCCGCGCAACTTCGTCTGCTTCACATAAGAGAATTTTCTCCGTTTTTGCAACATTTTTCATTGATGCTCTGTTTCTATTGGTCGTAGCGTGATGTTATATAGCCTTTAGCCCACCTCGATAAAAGGCCTATCCAATACTGAAAAAAATATTCAATTCGAACCAGTAGGTAGTTCCTGAGTTTAGCGCGTTCAACCAAACAAACTCTTCAGCTTTATAATATCAGTATATATTTTTTTATTAGGTGTTCCGTGGTTATTTCACAAATGCTACCTATTCTTTTATATTCATAAGCATAATTCACAATTTATTTTAACATAAAACAAACAAGTATTCATCACGCCGCGCTAATAATCTTGTATTACCCAAAGCAAGAACTAACTATGGCCAAAATATCATAACATTTGCGGGAGCACAACTGTATAACAAAATTCCCGATAATATTAAGAAAGCAGACTCGTTAAGTGTCTTCAAAAGAAGGCTTCTTGAACTAATTAATGACGACCATTCCATTTTAGCTTAATTTTTATAGTATGTTTGTATTTGTTTTCTTTTAAAACATTCTAAGCGTTTAACTTGGACCACCGCACAAATTATTCATAGAAGTGGGTACCTATCACATAGTTATAATATTATCTTTTGTTCTGTGTTTTTGTTTTGATACCTACATATATGTATTATGTTAACGGACTAATTAGTGTAATGCATTTGTTTGTATTTTCTTATGTAAGCGACATGTAATTGTCTTTAATAAGAAATAAAGAAATATTGAACCGAATTCGGAATCAGTGCTGATAATTTCTCACAATAAAACTTAATAACAGTTTATCTAATCTGGTAATTGTTCTTATATTGAGATACACCTTTGTCCAATCTTTCAGCATTGTTCAGGTTTCGTTTCGTTTATATAAAGACAACTGGTGTTTGTATATAGTATGTTATACTAATATTAATAGTAAATATTTTCATATTTTCAATTAAATGTTCGTTTATATTAAAACTTTATAAAATAGAATAACGTTTTTAACGTTATTCTATTTTATAAATTTTAACGAAATGATAATGAATTTAATTACACAAAATTTACAAATCGTAATTATTTTATACCACAGCGGTCATCCATCACCAAATTAACATGAGTAGAAGCCTGACCTATACCAATTATCGAGAGCAATCAGGTCGCGTTCCAGACGATAGTTACTAAGTAGTGACTTGAGCAGTTAGCAACAATTTCGAACTGAATTATATTAATTATCAATAATTTCATATCGCAACATTGTTGCATATCATAATAATAAACAATAAAATTAAATACATACACTGACGTCATGTAGTCAACTTTATCAAGTCTAATAAGATGACTTCAAAATTAAACGTGATTCATAATACATTTAGAAATTATTTATTTATTAACTTGGACATCCAGTAGTTATTACATTAATGCTTATTCTAACAAAATAAATACTGATATATATATACTTAATGTATAATTTCTTAAGGTGCCACATCATGCACCATTAAGGTATAGGAACGGTAGCACTTAATCAACTAAGATTATACATTATTTAAAACAAAAATAAATATTAATAATATTTTACCACATACACACAACACCATCTAGCCCAAATTAAGCAGAGCTTGTACTATGGGTACTAGACAACGGATCAACATACATATATACTTATTTTTGTAAATACAACACACAGACTAAAACAAACATCCATGTTCATACACACAAATGTTTGAATTGAGCGGAAATCGAACCCGCGACCTCAGGCGTGGCAGTCGGTTACACTAACCAATACACCATCGAAGCCGACGAATAATAAACTAAATATATTAAAAAACCTTACAAAAACAGAGATATATAATTATTGACAGACATTACATATCTATACTTACATGATCTAACCAGAGACTTAATATTGGTTATTGCTCCTCAACAATTCCAACACTTGTGCTCTGAATGTTAACTAATTAGTGTTAAAGATATCTAATTCATAGCTCATAGTATTAAATACTTTTAATATTCCAGAAATGGCAGAAAATTGTTTCAAATTAGTTTTTGGAAAGGGCTGATTTAATTGGGCAATTAAATGGTCGCTAGCGTTGCACACCTAGTCACTCAATGGCCACAAATTACGGCTCTCTTTAAAAGAAAAGCAAGTTAATCATTGCCAAGGTGTTTGGATGCTCGTTACTCAAACACCCGTAAACCGTTTCAACTGATTTGGATAAAACTTGGCAAATATAGACCGTGTCCTGAATCAAGTCATAGGATAGGACTGCCATTGTGGCGCAGCGGCAGTGGATGAGACTGCCATGCATGAGGTCTTGGATGCGCCTAATATCTCTTCGGTCATATCGGATTTCCGTCTTATATCTATAATAATGTTCTCCAGACCGAATTTCGGTCACGGCGGCCAATCTTAACGGCGACTGGCCATCTGCGCAGGAGATATTATAGTGCACAAGTGTGTGCGCACACACAAGTGCACTCTCTGTTCCCTAACTCTCATGATCCGATGGGATGGCAATCCGAAACGACCGTACAGAGATCAGGCGCAGGACCAACAGCTTAACTTAGGTGTCTAACACCGCAAAGTTCCTAACTCCGGCTGCTATTGAGATTTCTTAGCAGAAAACGCGACAACTTTTTGTCGGCCCGACCCGGGATTCGAACCCGAGACTCACATGCACAGCAGTCACATCCTCTACCACTGCGCCGCGGACGTAATATCTATACTAATATTATAAAGCTAAAGACTTTGTTTGTTTGGTTGAACGCACTATTCTCAGGAACTACTGGATTGAATTGAAACAGTATTTTACTTTTCGAGGAAGGCTATAAGCTATGTAACATTACGCTACGACCAATAGGAGCAGAGCATCCATGAAAAATGTTGCAAATACGGGGTAAATTCTATTATGTGAGGCAGACTAAGCTGTGCGGGTCAGCTGGTAGACTAAAAGTGTGAAGAAATAGAGAGTACCTTAGTTTGCATATTTGTGCAAGTTAAATGGAAACTATACTATCTCATACGCAGATGGTTCTCCGTTAAGATTGGTCGCCGTGCCCGAAGTTCGGTCTGAAGGAACTTTTGATACTTTACATTTATTTTAACACGGGCCGTGCAAAGCATACTAGATTATAATAAACACTGCTCGGCAAGGAAGGCAAGGAAAATCTAATATATTTTAGAATCACAGCTTCAAAGAAAACCCATCATAATCTCAATGAAATTCAATTTGCCTACCACTGGAGCACGTTAGTGGTGCGGGAGCTGTCGATATCAGTGATCTATAGTAGGTACGGTCAGCATAACAAGTTTACGACCCGCCTTTAGTACGGTCAGCATCATAAATACGTAAACAGCCAAGTTATCGCTCAAGTTATAAAAAACGCGTTCGCGTTATTTATAAGATATGACCGGGGAAGAGTGGCAGCTGGTTTTGATAACATGTTATGGAAATTATAGAATACATACATAGTCTCTCGAATTTATCTCCAATGGGCCAGCCAGAGGTGACTGATACCCACATTTGGCAAACTGATGGTTTTGGGTCCCATTCAATAGGCGACATGCCTCTTGCCGTTTAATCGGCACTGTTCCAGATTCCATGCTGCTATTAAAAATGTCTTGAGAGAAATATCCAATAACACTTTGCCCGATTCGTAGTATGTCATAAGATAGACATTAATGTTTTGCCAAGCATAAGCGTTTTTTGTAAATTCCTTAGGAATTAAAAGACACTTGTACAAACTGTGCTTATTTAAGAAACTAATACTATAATCAAGAAACCCCATCACACATAGATAAAATCTTGTGAGCAAATTTCCGTTCAAATAAAACGCTATCGACATCTTCTTTTGCCAAGCGGCGGCCATCTTGCAGAGCTCTTTGTAAATGGAGTGGCTAAATGTTTGGCGGTTCGCTGCGCCAAGAACCGTTTATATCCGGTTTTCCGCCTTTGACACTTAAGTGGTTTAGAGTGATCCACTTCCGGATCCGCTGGATGAAGTTTCAGAGGACAATTAAACTCGTTCTGTAATAATAAAGTTGTTGAAACGTTTTAGATCATCAGCAACTTCATGAACTTGTAAAGTGGATCCATTTTCAAAGACTTTTCGATACGTTACAACTTTCAAATTGATTTATTATATAGGTACTTAATTATTATATCTACTAAACTATGATATGTATTTCTAATCTATACTATCTATACTGATATTATAAAAAGAAAAGATTTGATTTTTGTTTGTTTGTAAGAATTTAACTCAAAAACGAACAAACCGATTTTAAAAATTATTTTACCATTAGCAGGCTGTATTATCACCGAGTAACATAGACTACATATTATTTAAAAAGACTGTTACTAACCTAACCTACTTTTAAGGGAGCGAAGCCGCGAGGAACATCTTGCTGGATATATTTAGAAATTTACGACATGTTTAGTTTGTGGGTAAGCGTCTTGTGGTTTTGGAACTATGTGTGTTTTGCCGGTAGGAGAGGATTGGGGATCGGATAAGTCAAGAAGGCTTATGTCCTGTCAGGGAATGATGCGAACTCAATATAATAATGATGTTGATGACTTATAGGTAACATGAGTCATGTCAATCTGCTTGTTAAATGGTTCCGTAATAGAAGTAGGTAATTAAATCAGTTGACTTGTTTAAAGTGTCTGGGGTGCGGTATAGCGGTTAATGAGGTTACTAAAGTTCCTAAAGTTATATGTAGGTTAGTTAGTTAATTGATCAAGTAAAAGTTCAGGTAATTTAATCAATTAACTGAATCTGTATATAAGGTTTTATGTCGTGTTTATCTTAATCAGAGACCGTTTTAAAAGTAGATCAAAGTACTTCGTATTAAATAATAATAGTCGGTTATAATATTTATAATTACTTCTTCAGAATTTTTAAAATTTTTAAACCTTAGCATCAATGTAACAAGTCGGTAGCCACCTTTATTTTGGTGCGGCTGAACCAGCGCAATTAAAACTGAAACTATGTGTTATAAATGACAGTTGTAACGTACTGCTTGATGATAAACTATATATAATAATATTTAACACAAGGGACAATATTGCCCTATTGGTTCATCGGCCTAAACGCATCAATGAACTGCCGCTCATATACCGCTGATATGACACAGAATTTAGTTCCAAGTATACAATATTAGTATATTAAATGTAATACTATTTTAATAATTTAGTAAATAAAGGTACTACTCTATATACTTAACAAGTATAGTTTCAGCTTGCACAAGAATAAAAAAACTAAGACAGTGTGGAACCTTCAAACGTTTAACCCTCTCAATCTCATTGTATCCGCGCAACACTTAAATCGTCTGCGGATACTCGGATGCTTGGTGCTAATCCTCCGCTGACCGCAATTTAACCCAACGCCCCCTTTACCTCATTCCCTTCCCCCCTCTCTATTAGAGGGCCATTTGTGAGGGCCGGCTCTTGTATTTCTGCGAAGCTTTTAAGCTAACGTGTTTTAATTAAATGTTTACAAGGGTTATATATGTGTGTTAGTATGCATAATATGTGTGCGTACCTTTCTATGCGTATCTATTACTTGTACGTGTATAAATCTGTGTGTGTTCATAATTGGGATACGATCGCTGTTTGTGTTTGAGTGTGCATATTGATACTTCTGTTTTCAAAAGTTTTAGTAACGGGGTCCCACTTAATGTTTGTCTCATAATTAAATATTAATTTCATGCGTATGGTAGGTGTACATAAGGTTGAATCTGAAATGATTAGATATTCATTTTTATGTAAACGTTTTCTCTTTATTTTTCTACCAAATTGTAAAGTTACTCATGTTAATGTGAATACACATTTAAGTTAAGTTTTAAGTTAATTAGAGTAAACAATTATGTTTACTTAAAGAAAATAAGATAAGAAACTTTACTTGTATTTTCTCTTTTATTTAGATTTCACTGAATGGTAAGCTGATGCCAATTAGTTATTTTGATATCTACAATGTACAGATACAGTTTATGCACTAAATAAACACATGACACAAACAGTATCTTAAATACAAAAGGTGAATATTAGGTTATTTTATCTGATTCTAGATATTTGCTGTGCAAGCCGGCGTCTACTCAAGTTATGCAGGGTTATCTTATTTTATCTCGTGTGAGGGCCAGTCAGTACAGACCGGCGACACTTCGACCCAGTGGGATCTTTTGTGTCGGCATTGACTTCCCCAATAACGACTGCCATAGATGTTCATAACAGCCGGGACCAACGGCTTAACGTGCTCTCCGAGGCACGGAGCAGGCGATAATTGTCAATCAATACGCACATAATTTCGAAAAATCATATAACTTCCGAAAGTCAGAGGTGCGCGACGTGGGTTTGAACCCGAGACCCTCTGCATTGCAGTCTGTTGGTCTCCCCACTGAGCTATCGCTGCTCGCTTATGCAGGGTTAAATAAAAAAAAACACTAATAAGCTTTTACCGTTGTCTCCTTTACATCATACTTAACAACTTTTCACAACTTAATACTTTTTCTAGAAACATATCATAACGATATAAAAAATGCAAGTGCTCCGCCTCCTGCACAACGTCCCTCCTTCGGTTGTGTGTTATTTGGTTACGCCACTACATTTATGCGCGCGGTTAGAGCAAGCCATTTAAATATCTGTATAGTTGAATGGAAAATATCAAATAATAAATTATGAAAAATGGTAGAACAAAAGTTGTTAAGTATTTACCTTACTTAACAACTTTAAATAATAAATAAGCTACATGTAAAACGGTACTACTGTACTTTCCATTGACCCTGTAGATCGAGTGTGATATAATTATATTCGTTTAATAGTCTGACCTTCCCATGATTATCAGCCTAAAACTCATTATATAATACTTACGGAATAAAATACTATAAACATAAACAGATTTTATGATGTCATGAAAACCATAAACTTATTATGCAACAACGCTGTGGGCCACACACAAACAACACACAAAACTATTTACTATCTAATAAAACAAGAGTAGTTGCACTCCCATGCGTTTACCTGTACCGTAATAAACTTCGCATACCCTATGAAAACGTATCAACGAAGCATATCAACCCTTCCGTGTTCAAGGTCCTTTTTATCAAATTTGTGGACGTATCCGAGTTTTTTTTGCAGGTATCCGAGTTTTACTTGTTTCAAGATGATATTCATCACAAAACTGGTATTTTCGAATCGGTTGTTTGATTTATTTTATTAGCTAGTTTAGGTGTTAGATAAACGTACGTACTGAAGAGTCAAACTCAGGTCTATAATACACCTCTATTTATATACCATCGACGTTTCAGGCACATGCCGGCGAGCCTATTGTCAAATAACATACGAATTTCCATAGACTGATATCTTTATTTAATTCACACTTTGCATAGCTCGGGCTTGAACCCGAAGCCTCACAAGCTGCTAACCCTACATGCAACATTTTGCCATAGTAGGAACGCCGTTATCTAATATTGTATTTAGAACGAGACAGTAAAATAGGTACTAAATATCTGTGTTGAATAAACATAATTATCATTTTGCCTCCAGATTCTATTGTTCAAAGATTAATGCAGCACCTGCACGTGTCAGGCAGCGCCGTTTAGGTTAAATCACAGGCATAACAAAAGATTGTATTCACACCGGTATACGTCTTGAAGCTCTTCCGCAGAATTTGTGCTTTAGGTTTTGATTTTCATAAGTGTTATTTTGTGACCTAAATAAATAAAATTGTTATATTTTTGGTTTTGAAAAGGTCAATACATTTTTGTATCAATTTAAAAAGCACTAGTCTTACTCGATGGATGAAAAGCTAAATTTGAACGCGCTAGTCGTATAGTTTCTAGAATTTTTCTGGTAGATACACAGAGACGTAGTGATAATTATTATTTTTGATGCAGGAGCTTGCATTGTTTAGTTAAATAACTAATGAAAATCTTGAATTTTGGTAAAAAGAACCTTGCGTTACTACTAACTGAGAAAGTAAATTAAATAAGAAATTTCTGATTTTACTAAGAAATCTGACTTTTATATCAGCAATTTAAGTATGGTAACCGTTGCTTACCTTTCTAGCCGGATGTCCGGCGCCTACATTACCCGGGTTTAATATCTAGTACGTGATTCCCGCGACGGATAAGTCGGGTAAGCGGATAGTGTTAATGGTCAGCATCCGAGGGTTAAGGCTCAAAAGACGCGTACATTGTACGGGTTGTACGTGCGCTTGTAATACGTGTCATACATTCATCCAATAGGCTGTGTTTCTATATACATGAGGTCTAGCCATTTTACCCTTGAAGGTGAAGACAGAGAAAGTAAGAAAGAAATATATTTTTTTATTTGTTCCATATTCTTATGAGATAATTACTACCAGAAACACAACCAATATACATAGAAGAAAGTCATGCATCAGCTATGTTGCAGTAAATCAAAATTATGTTTATTCATGTAAGTCACAAAGTAACACTTTAGAACGTCAAAGTTACAATTATTAATGTGTATTTAGATTTACTTGTTGCCATGTTCAGCAAAGCAAATGCGTAGAACCAATGAGAAGAACTGGTAAGAAACTTACGGTCACTCTTTTCAATCGCCAAGTTTACAGTGTGGTATATGTTATAAGTCTTTTCTGTATGGAGCTGCAGCCATTAAACCAGTTACCACTCATAAAACACTCAAGCAATAAGTAAAATTTCAAAGTTATATACAGGATGTCCGGTAATTAATGGATAACCTGAAAATGTCTTATAGTGGAACTGATGGCCGTTCAGAAGAAAATATTTAAAAAAATCTATCCTAACTACTACCTGAGATATGTGTTTTTTTTTTAATTACCATGTATAAATTTCTTGTATACTACGACCATAAATGAATGAAATCCATCGGTATTTTGTTGTTTTATTATTAAACACTAATTATGCTAATAGATAGAAAGTCAAAAGTATGCTATGCTATAATAGCTTACACTTTTTAATATATATATAATTTTTTTTTTCCTTTTTCTGCACGGCCTTCAGTTCTACTATAAGACATTTCAAGGTTATCCATTAATTACCGGACACCCTGTATAACTACAACGTTGTTATTACACGCTTATTACACTCGTTGCTAGCTATATTTTTGGCTCGCGACGAGCCAAGTGTAGTCAACGAGTCACATTTCCTGACATCGTGCTACTACTGATAGTCTGTAAACTATAGATTATATAATGATAACATTTTCATCCTGCTTATTAAAGTTACCCACTACTGGCTACAGGAAATACACCAATGGATTGAAGATTAGCAAATATTTTAAACTAGTTGACCCACGCAACTTCGTCTCTCCGGTTTTGCAACATTTTTTATTTATGCTGCGCTCCTATTGGTCGTAGCGTAATGTTATATAGCCTATAACCTTCCTCGATAAATGAGCTATCCAACACTAGAAGATTTTTCATTTCGAACCAGTAGTTCCTGAGATTAGCGCGTTCAAGCAAACAAAACAAACTCTTCAGCTTTATAATATTAGTATAGATTCGAAAGTAACTCTGTCTGTGTGTCTGTCTGTTACCTCTTCACGGTTAAACCATTCAACCAATTTTAATGAAATTTGGTATATAGAAAACCTGAGGAAGGACATAGGCTATTTTGCTTGCTTTTTATTGATATAGGTACGACGCGGACAGAGCTAGTGAAGTTCATAAAGGTACCAATAAAGTTATCAATAACTTTAATTAGTTTTCATTCCTCGTTATGTAAGAGTTGTTTAATACGCAGAGCTTCTTTTGTGCTTTGGCAGCGCAGCAGTTTAAATGCGACTGCTGTACATGATGTATCAGGTTCAATACCCGTGTCGTAAAAAGTATAAGTCAATTTCTTGTCAATAATTGTCAGTAAAAGGCGGAGATTGAATACGGAATCTCGAAGTCCGCCTGCTAGAATGTAATAGTTCTATTACTGACTTTATTATTAGTTCTAATTGTAATAATTTTTATATTATTATATTGATATTTTTGTTTTTATTTTTATTTTTTAAATGCAGTACTTAATTTTATATTTTAATTTGATTTTAAATATAATTAGAAATTATTATTTAAAGTAATTCATACAAATTTGTGACTGTAAAACAAATGAAGTTTACTGGATTTTGATATAATTTAATTTTAAATATACTATAATTTAATTATAATTTAATTCTAAACTTAACTTTTATATTGATATTTCTTCACTTTTAATATTTATCTTTGTTTCTTATGTCACATTATTTATGTAATATTTAAAACGCATGCTGAATTCACCTGTAATTAGTTATACAATTGGTTAGACTCAAAATGTTTATCCTATGTGTATGTGGTATTGTAGTAACTGTTGGTGAATCTTAATAAATAAATAAATAAATAGGTTCGATCCTAACGTGACCTAAAGCATAGCTAGAATAATATATATTTGATATAACTATGTCTCTTTGAAGATATACAGGTATGAATTAGTTCATGTAAACACGTAATAATTATATCAGCCCTGTATTAAACTGCCCTACTGCTGGGCACGGGCCTCTTCCCAGTGTGAGAAGGGTTAGGTCATAGTCCACCACGCTGGCCCAGTGCGGGTTGGGAGACTTCACATATCTTTGAGAACATTACTGAGAACTCTTAGACATGCAGGTTTCCTCACGATGTTTTCCTTCACCGTTAAAGCGAGCGATAATTAACTATTTAATACGCACATAACTTCGAAAAATCAGAGATGCACACCTTGGGATCGAATTCGAGACTTCTGCGTGGCAGTCCAACGATTTCCCACTAGGTTATCGCTGCTATAAACAAGAAAACTCTGAAGAAATCTATATTTTATTTTATATATTTTTCCCAGATGCTACTTAAGGTACAGAAAAGAAGAGCTGTTGAAGGTTGAACGTACTGCTCATACTCATACCCATCAAATTGCGATCCGGGACAGCAGTCCCGCGTCGTTTGGACGACAGCCAGGCTCTACAGCCCCCAGGGGGGGAGGCGAGCCAATATCGTAGAGCTCGCGACTGTTTCAAAAGTTATATGAAGGAAATTCGCAAGATTTGCCAGCGATAAGTGTCAATTTTATTTGATAATTTCGTCTTATTTGAGTATCCGTGAAACTAAGATCTGGTAATATTATTATATTGATGGTGCGGTAAAACCTTGTGTTCATGATAAATGTTATTGATCCTACACTAGTTTGTAGTGTATTAAATTTAATAGAGTTGAATCCAGACGTCCATTAGATTACAAATAAATACAATAACATGGACTCCATGTCAAAGGCATAAGGAAGAACCATGGTTTTCTGTGTACGTTTCCGAGCTATGTCATATCTTAACTAATATTATAGATGCCAATGTGAGTTTGTTTATTTGTTACGCCTTCACGCCTTAACTACTCCAATCTATCATCATAAAATTCCGCAGACAATACAGATTATCTGCGGCATTTGGAATGCGGTATGCGGCATTTTGGCAACTAATCTGGGGTACAAAAGGAGACCTGGTACCTTAGGTATATAGGTATATGTATTTTTTCTGAAAAAGTACTACTACAGAGCGAGCTGAGTCGCGGATAAAAACTAGTCATTTTGTAATGCTGTCTTTTCGTTCGGAAAATCTTATTGACCTGTAACAACAGACTGATGATAATAGTTTAAACTCTGGCGCACTCCTTTAGATCCTGATCGGTAATAGATAATGAGTACACATAAGAATTCACCCGCCCTTCTTATTTCTCACGAAAACAATACCACCTTGGTCACCGGTCTTCTACAACTCTTCTCCCTAGCCTTTATTATTCCCAAGTCACTTGGGTTCGGCTTTTCTAGTCTAACCGAATTTGACTGGATATCAAGTTTTTACACGGAGCGGCTGCCACCTGACCTCCGCAACTCGAAGGCTAACGATACACTAAGGCTAGATCAGTGTCAGGATATTATAGGGCACTGACTTCCCAATAAAGACTGCCATAGATGGCTTAACGTGCTCTCCGAGGCACGGAGCAGGCGATAATTGTCGATCAATACGCACATAATTTCGAAAAGTCATATAACTTCCGAAAGTCAGAGGTGCGCGACGTGGGTTCGAACCCGAGACCCTCTGCATTGCAGTCTGTTGGTCTCTCCACTGAGCTACAACAATAATAAAAATAATATGTATATGCTACCGCCTATCAGTTTCGATAGAGTGTATAGTTACTCAAAGTTAACAGCCCTACAAGCTGGCGGATATAATATAACAGTTAATAATTTGTTGAAATTATTGCTTTGAGCCCCACGGAGCACGGAAGTACACTGGCAACTAGCCAACCAGGACCAACAGGCGCCGCAGTTAACGTGACCAAATGTTCAGCACTCTGACATATCTGATTCTTTATATATGTATTTTACCAACTTGCAGATATGTAATATCTTACAACGATAGTTACTCCTGGAACCGCAGAGAAAATTTAATTTTTCTTTAGCTAAATTATGATTAATTTATATATACATAGTTTCAAAGGTTGTATATATAATTATAATATATTACTTATTAGTTGTTGGCCGGCTCTAGATGTAAACACCACTTAGTATAATAAGGCCAACGACTCGAGATTCTTAACATTTTTTATATTCAAAATACCTGTAGGTTTAATTTCAGTAATTAATACTTTGTTATTCACTGTCAAAGATTTCACTTGCATCCGTAAATAATAAAAATATTTAAATATGAATTATTAACATTAACAATTCGTTTCTTTAACAAATATTCACAAGGTTTTATAGGCGGAACATTTTTTCATACCATTGTTTCGTGTCTCCTATTTCGTGTAGCATATTTTGTGATTTTTTTAGACTGATCGTACTGAGGATGTCATGACGATAGCCACTTCTGTTACTTCTCTCACGTTGGCATAACTTAATAAAGGGACGTATGCTCACATAATGTCACATAGGCCTTACTATAGCTTTAAATGGTATTCCTCCGGGAGACAGGAGACTTCGCTCAAACTCCTACCTCCACCGCACTGAACATCACGACCAAAGAACCTCGTGTTGTGTTGCTGCGGTCGTTAAGTCTTCCAGGCTCTTCAATTATGTAAGCACAGTAGGCAGCATTTTAAAACTCCTTATTTAATCGAGGTTTAAAAAGAGTATAACGGTGGGCAGCAGCTTAGCTGTATAGATTTCTGAAGTTAATTCGTGGCTGATACCCTCGCCCACTACTAAGTCGGCTGCTGACTCCTCTAGTATTAAAAGCATAAACACAATGCGCGAGTGAAATCTCATGTTGTATACATCGATAAGCTGCGATAACCACTCCCTACCAGGCACGCTGGGAACTTGGTCACCATCTTAGCCGCAAAACGGAATCCATTGACTGCACATCTTCAGCTGACAACACGGCTTACTATATACAAAATACAAAGGGCAAGGCTCTTGAATAAAAAAGGTGCAAACGGCATTGAGTAGTATCGGCTTGAGTATTGACTCAATATGAGTGATGTAACCACTTGTAGAGGTAGTCAACAAGTAGAGTTGGTTCACAGTTGTATTTCACTGAATATTTTACTGTTTGGTAAGTAACTGTTGATTCTGCCGAATGTTGCGCAATCGTAAAACACAAGACTGTATCTTGTGTTTTACGATATGATTGTTTAGTTGTTCAACATATTTGTTAAACTGTTTGGCTACATAAAGCTTGTTGTATGTTGAAACGGTCGGTGCTCTAGTATAAATGGTTATCTTGTCAATTTTCAGCAATTTGACGGTTGGCGTTTTTAAAGGCTAAAGTTTTTTTGATGCATATGTAGTTCCTTAGTGCTCGGATTTTTCCCGTGTCCCTTGTTGCAATGCTTGTGAAGCCCCTGTAACGCTAGAATTGTCTTTAATATAAGAATTTGTTAGAATTCCTGTTAGGAATGGATGTTTTGCCTAAGCATAAGATTTCCCATTTGGATTTACATTAGTAGTTCATTAAAAACCTAACATTCTACTTTAACTACAAGTCCAATGCTGTAGTTATTGGGCCACCGCCGTTTTTTTAAAACTGTCTAATCACGTTTGTCTCTCTTGGTATTACAAGTACATTATCATGCAAAACATAGGTAGGTTACCACATCACTAGGGTCGATCACTCGGTGGTACCGTTTAACTATAAAAAACTCACCGTACCACCACCAGGGTTATGGCCAGGGGTACGGTGGGTCTGAAACGGTTAAAAGCGAAGCATGCACTCTGTACCTATAACAAATGGGTGGAATACTTACTCATTTAATTATACAGTAGACTAGCAAAGTTGCCATAATAAATAATTTATAACACTACGCTAGGGTCGGAACACAACACGAATTATGTTTCCGAAACTGCCAATAGGCAGGTCTAGAATCACTACCTGCGGGTATAATACCCGTATTTATTAGTACTTTGCTACTGCCTACGCTTCCTATACCCACTGTTTAGGTAATAGATCGTAGCAAGATAACGTTGGGGTACCTCGCGTAACTATTATTTATTGTTTGAGGTCGAGGCAATGATTTGTAGAAGCTAAATAGTTCTCGATATACGCTGGTTTACTTTCGACAAAAATGAGTGATTTTATAAAAGTAAGTCACGAATATGATACCGGTAATCTAATCATGGCAAGGCATCATGCGCACATACATATGTGCATTCATTTACGCCGCTATATCACTGCGAAAGAGTAAGCAGTACTATAGGTATTATAATTTACATCTACATTATGCTAGCTGTGGTTCTAGGTCCAACGAAATAGAGGGTGAGCCCACTGCATTTTGCGGGGCACATTTTGAAATTCCTAACATTGAGAATTGCCTAACAGATACCCCATTCAATCTTTCCACGCTAAGAATCGAACTTGCAACGAGACGGTGAGTAATCATAGACGCAAACTTGCCACGTGGCCAACGAAAATACAAAATACATACGTGTAGGTATATATATCCTCGGAGTAATAGGCAGAAGTGTATGAAACACAGATATTGTCAGATCACACTCGGTCACAATGGACAAAATATTGATTATGTTAATGAATGAATGAATGAATTTTTGAATAAGATGTAATTGATTATGTTTCATGATAATTTTTGATTATGTTTCAAATGATAACAAATAACTGCAATTTAAAGTGAGTACAGATATTAGTAGCGTTTTAAAAAATAATCAACGTTATCTGATCTTGCCATCTTAGCACCAAAACTTCACAAGAATTTTATTTAGTGCGCTGAACTGAAAGTAGTACTTTAAATAATTAATATACTTACTAGATACAATTAACAACATTACTAGACACAAGTTAGTGTATAACTACTTAAACTGAAATATGGTTCTATGTTTATACCACCACAAAGTACGTCATTATTACTTTTAATTAAATTTACGTTTCCATAAAACAACAATTAATTGTCTGTGCCTCTAATAAAAGCGGCTCTTAAGAAAAATATAAACGCCTTTAAACTTTGGCCCACTCATAAATTTCACATAACAAAAGCAAAATTAAATATCATAATTTACTTAATTCATATTGTTTTGATTGCCTCAGTGGAGCAGCGGTAATTAATGCAACTGCTGCATGAGGTCGCTAGATCGATTCTCAGCGTGTAGTTTTATGGAGAATTTCTGTCGAAAATTTTTAATCAAGTGTGTGGTTATTACAAAATGATCGATGTGAATAGTGTAATACAACTCAGCTTCTGCCTACCCCTTCGGTGTAAATGTGAGAATAAATATCTATGTATTTTTGAATTCAGGAATTTAAGTTCTTGAACCTGGTAGGACTAGAAGCATGTTTCTCCTGAGCATAATTCTAGGTTAATCGGGTACTCCCTGTACCCGATGAACCTAGAATTATGCTCAACCTATAACAGTCCGTTGGATCACATGCCTCCAACCTTTGCCTGCGGTCTTGTAAACTTTGTCCCTTACGCCGAGAGCAAAACCATTGCACGTTTTAATGATCGGCAAATTGCCAGCTGGCTGGCTGGCTTTTATGATCTAAAGGTGACCTTGAAGCTTAGCCTATAAGCTTCAATGTCACCTTTAGATCATAAAAATGCATAAAATAGCATAGCTTCACGTCTATGTAATCTGTAAGAGGTAAGCAAAAGCGTAAAATATCAACGTTTCACAATCTGTTACTCACGTTTGGAAGTTATATGTATATGCGCATGATGCCACTAACCGGACGAGACAATAAAATTTAAAAATAATAGACCTTATTATTTCGTTATTTATACATTCAATACTGAAAAGCCGCGACAGCGCAAACATCGTATCTCATGTAAAATCACCATCTTTTTAAGTGCTTATTAAATTGCTCCGATATTGCTTAATTTAGAATCATTACAAGATATCTAGGTATGGCGTAGCGAGATGCTCGCTTTCTTTAATCTGGGATTTAGGTCAAACTTAAGCATCCCAGTTGAGGATGTAGCTTTTCAGTTAGGCGAGCTATATTTGCTTACCATCTTGGTTATGTTAATAGAACCTAACTTTGATATAATCTAAGGCGAGTGTCGAAATCATGATAACGTAATCGTGTGATCACGTGTTTGCTTCAGTCTTTCTCATCATATACTCTAGCACAGAAGACAAAACCACTGGTTCTCCTAGTGAAAACATAGGGCCTTTGAATATGTCTCAAAAGCCAACACACAAAATTAATTATTTTTTTAAGCGCTCTGATGTTTTTCATACTGGTTTACTTCGAGTTTGCATGGCGATTTCCTTATTCCCTAATTTCCTTAAAACTCAATTCAAACTAATTACTTCCACCCATGCTTCCGAAGCGTGTTATGATAGGTCGCCCTTGAGACACCCACGGGAAGATCCTACAAAAACATTATCTTCGTTTAATTAGCATTTTTCCGAGCCCTCGTCTACGCGGTGATAAAATTAAAACGTTAAAATTATGTAATTAATAAAAAATAAACACAAAATATATAATTTTAGGCTCGCGTTGGTAGGGACGTTTATTTTCGTGTGCTAATGTCACAGGGCCGTACGGATTTTAATAAAATTTCACAGTAGGCCGAACTTTATGTATCGTAAAATAAATGCGGGCGAATGGCACAGAAAACAATATTTTTACAACCTGTCTGTGTATGGGTTCAACGGTTTTAAGGCTGTAATCTTATTTAGGGTGTAATATGTTCGAGAGAGGATATTGGATTCACATGAATTATCTCTTTAAAACGTTTAGAATATACCTACTCTGTCTCAATGCATAAAATATTATAAAATATTAATGAAGATATAAGACAAGTATAAATAAAATAATCGGAAAAGAAAGACTTAGATAGTCAATGAAAAGAATCAGGGACGTTCTGAATCAATGTCGCAAAGTCAGTATTTTAGTTAACACGACAATCAGTCCAGAGTTCAAAGTTCAGTTTTCCGGCATCCAACCCAGCACTGACCTACACTTGGAACAACCATTTATGGACCACACAAATTTTGGCATTTCCGAGGATTAAACCCGTTACCCTGCGTATTGGTAAGGACGAACTGAATTTTAACCATTCCTCTACCCTAACCAGTGATAAGTTGAATGAACCGCGCGTTAAATTACTTTTTAATTAAAGCAAAAAGACGTCTCCTAACAACTCTCGTCTCTGGAACAAACTCTATGAAAGTATAATTTTCTTTTACGGCAATAAATCATAAAGTTTGGCTGCAACCCACGAGTCGTAATAAAACTTGGGCTCGGTCAAGTGTGAGCCGTAATACAATAACTTTTCTGAGACGCACCACCTAATCCAGAAATAAAACTTATACGAACAAGGTCTTTTTGTTCTTAAGAATATTCCTTCTCTTGGTAATAATCTGTGAATCTGAGTTTATTTTGCGTCATCACTACAAGTATATGTTATTTATCGAATCGAGGGCCGGTAAGGGTATTCTTTAAGCCTTTTGCGACGCGCACTATCTCAAAACCATAATATATATTTTTTGAATAGGTAAACAATGTTATTTTGTTGATTGAAATCGCTTGATGGCCTCTGTTTTCCTAGATAGCAAAAACTTGCCAGTAAATGAATCACGCCACAGCTCAATTAATTGATTAACAATTACCGAGCGCCTCAAATATTTCGTTGGTTATTTACAAAATTGTCTCGTCCTGAGTACATAAAGTTGAATCCTTGCCGGCTCAATGCAAAATAGCGCCATTATATAAAAGTGTCGTTTAAAAATCAAATGCCTTTTTATCCCATCTTAGTTGAATCGTGTCGCCCTTATTACCATTTTGAATTTGTTTAGAATATTGCTAACTGGTAAATACTGGTTAGTTTTGTGTAAATCCGAAAGGAATTATGGCGTTAATTATAATTAAATGTTTTGGTCAACAGACTAGTAACAGCAATAATCAAATTTGTTCAGACGGTTCAAATCTCTTGTTATTTATCGAATATAATTTAACAATGTTTCTACGGTGAACACGAATTGTGAAGTTAATATATAATAATATCACACGCCCTGCTACTTTATACATTGTTCCATATAAACTAAGCAACCTCTTTGTAATAAGCAAGACATCATTGTAACCCAAGCTGATCAAATATGAGGCGAGTGCAAAAAATATAGAGAGTTTTCAAACATACAGGCAATGTTTTCCTTGTTTGCACGCGATAATTAGTATTTAATTTCGGACACACTACATTTTTCTACCTTAGTCAATCTGGTAATACTATAAGTCCATATAATTGTTTATCTTCTAGAGATTACACATCCTTAGGACTTCGCCACATGTTTCGTCAAACCTACCATATAAAGGTTCTACGACCACCATTTATAAACTGACAAAAGTGGCACACTAATGTGACGAAGGTACGACGTCTCCGCCTAGCGCTTCTATTTGAGTTCTCTACTTACCTACTTGCTAAGTATACAAACGTATAACTTGTTCGCTATTTTCTTCCTAATGGACACATCTGTCAGATGTACTTATGAGGCTATTCAGCGAAAATTATGAGAGTATTCGGTTATTTATATTTATTTTATTCGACTATATATACGATCTTAAATATAATACGGGATATATATAAAAAATAGTATAGTATCATGTTTCGAAATTAGAAATACGTGACTACTGTCTAATAACGTAAGAGAGTTACGCCATATCAATTGACTATATTACTTTGCACAGTTTGCAAGCGCAAAAAAAAACAATTTTGTCTTTTAGAACCGTAGAACCCTAATATACTTTTGTATTAACCAAACCAAATATTTCAATATACACTCCAAAACGTTTTCGTAAATATAAAAAATAATCAACATTCATAGGTAATCTGCACATAAAAAATATCCAATATTCGAAATGTCTGCCAATTTTTCTTTTCAAATAAATATATAAAAGAAATGATGAAAACGTATACCTCTTCAGAAAAGCCCTCTTACATTCAAATTCCTTTCAATTATTTAAATATACTATACAATAACATTAAATCTACCGGTGCCCAATACATCCGTGCTCTTCAATAATGTCTCGATTGACTCGTATATATTTACATAAAGATCCTACAGATTCTTTTTCCTTTTTATTAAATTACTTTTTGACCTTTTTTCATTCTATCAAATTGTCGAAGGGATCAGTCGGCCTAAGGCTCGTCTACTTCGGACCTCAGCCGACAGGTGACAAAGAAACTGTGGACCCTAAGCCTAGTGCTGCTGTAGATTATGTAGTATATATTAGGGCCTTCATTTTTATATTACATTGTTTGAGAGAAAATTTTTCTATAAGGGATTACATTTGGTCACTTTTGTAAATGGAGATTGGATTTAAATAAATGTTGAGACCTAGTGATGTTATAATATAAGTCCACGAATATAAGGCCTGGGTCCACCTATGACCGGATCATTTATACCAAATGTATCGATTAGTTATAAATAGTGAATGATCTGAGTCAATAATGTTTGTATCAATAAATACCTATGCGTAAGTTAAATTATGTATGCTTTTAGCGAGTGTCAGAGTCACTAATAGGTAATAACTATGCCGTTATTATCTGTATAACTTATCTTATGTTGTGTGGGGGGCCAGTCAGTACACACCGGCGACACTTCGACCCAGTGGGATCTTTTGTGTCGACTTCCCCAATAACGACTGCTATAGATGTTCATGGCAGCTGGGACTGATGGCTTAACGTGCTCTCCGAGGCACGGAGCAAGCGATAATTGTCAATCAATACGCACATAATTTCGAAAAGAGATATAACTTCCAAAATCAGAGGTGCACGACGTGGGTTCAAACCCAAGACCCTCTGCATTGCAGTCTGTTGGTCTCCCCACTGAGCTATCGCTCCTCTTATTATCTGTATAACAATTAACAATGATAATATTCATTATTATTCTAGGATACATTTCCTAGGATGAAAATTCTCCTATTTATTAATTCTGGTCATAGTCAACCCGGATGCCAATCCTTATAGTGATTAAGTAACAAACAGCCGTTTTACATTAATATTAAGACCAAAGGAATTATCAGTATGCATCATCTATACATATTAAATGATTTTACTAGTCATAATAATCGGGATTCGGTTTCCCTCGGTAATATAACGCTCGATCTTATGATTAAATCGAATACAAATCGTTATAAAACCAGAATCTTTTAGCAAACAACAACGGCATTTGCCTAGCTCAATATTTGTTTATATTTATTTAAAATTTCATGCACAAAATAATACATTGGCGGACTAAATGCCAAGGGCATTCTCTACCAGATTCTCTACCAGTCGTGTAAAGATAAAAATAAGTAGTTATACGTTAAAATTAACCAATTACATCATTCTTGAGGATGTTCAGTACTTTCAAGTCATTTAATATCTATATTAATATTATAAAGCTGAAGAGTTTGTTTGTTTGCTTGAACGCGCTAATCTCAGGCACTATTGGTTCGAATTGAAAAATTATTTTAGTGTTGGATAGCCTATTTATCGAGGAAGGCATAGGCTATATAACATCACGCTACGACCCACGGGGGCGGCGTAGTAACGATAAATGTGGGTGAAACCGCGGGAACATCTAGTTATTACATAGTTAAATATTCATAAATAAAAATATGTAACTTATAGCGGATATGATTTAAGACCAAGATGGCTGTTGGAAATTTGCATGTCTATAATGTTCTTGGTATAATGGTGTAACGCGATAGCCTCATTTTTCTCATACAAAAAAGAAGCTTGTGCCCAGTAGGACGGTTAATTACCCTGGTTTATGTTATAAGATTTAATTCCACTAGCAAAATATAAATGCGGGTCTTAAATAATTTACCGTGATAAAGTCTGAGAGAGCATTAGTGCTAATTAAAATACACATAAAGGTGGTTGTATTCGGCTTAATGGCGACAGATAAGAACCTGGCCCTGACCGAGTAAGCATTTTACAACACATAAACTTTTGGAAACCGAATGAATTATACATATAGAAAGTTGAAAATTGGATGAAATATAGATGTAGAAGTTTGGGTTTATGAATATCTATGCGTTAACGTATTGTTATCTGGGCTGTGTATTGTAGTGTTGATAGAGAGCGTGTAGACCAATCAACCCGCTAAGTTAACGAACGTTACCATCAATATATACGACCTCGATGGCGTAGTGTTTAGTGTAACCGACTGCCACGCCTGAGGTCGCAGGTATGTATTTACAAAAAAAAGTATATATGTATGTTTATCCATTGTCTAGTAACCATAGTACAAGCTCTGCTTAGTTTGGGCTAGATGGTGTGTGGTAGACTATTAATATTCAAAAAATAAATATGCTCATAGATAAACAAAACAAAATCTCTACAGCTATGCTTTCAGGAATACGTTTTTTTACGAATTCTTGGCTGTTATAAACGTCCATGGAAATGAATGGTTACCCTGTAGGGCTGTAGGACTATAGAAGTAGTTCAATGGGAAGACGGATATTTTAGGAAA
This sequence comes from Catocala nupta, assembly GCA_963675205.1. Classification (NCBI taxonomy): domain Eukaryota; kingdom Metazoa; phylum Arthropoda; class Insecta; order Lepidoptera; family Erebidae; genus Catocala; species Catocala nupta. The sequence goes on from OY776093.1 coordinate 29,715,931, forward strand.
ATGATAAGTAATACGCTAGAATGAAAAGACACTATTAACTGCATGGATTGCTTCACAACTGCCAACTGTCGCAAATGTAATCACCGCTTGTCATAGCTTTTCGAACCTGGGTGCTGTCTTTATACCTACATATATGAGTCAAGTTGTGATATAATGATAATCCGTAATCAACGCAAGTATAAATATTTGAATTGATATATCAGATGTCGATCAAATATTACGATTTGATTTTATTCAACAAAATTTTGAGTGCATATGTTTTGATTGAACCTTTCTGATACTATTTGCTTCTAAAGGTTCTATAGTTTATTTGAATCTGCTGATGTAAAATATTATCACCCTTATGTTGGCCATACAACTTGATCAACTGTTACTTTAAAACGAATCCTAAAAGAGAGAAGATATACTTAAATTAATTGTTAACTTTCGTAACACTTCAGTACTCGGTGAGCAAAAGCATCGCTTCAGTAGAGCGACATTAAAGGAATATTAACACTTTATCAACAAGTTACCAACTTGTTCAGCATTTAATGAGCACCTGTCGAATGGCTGTCTCCTAACTTGTGACGTCACAGTACACGTCGCCATTTCGCGCCGGCTACACAAGAACTTATTAAACTTGAGTTACTGTTATTGTTGATGATTACATATATAAAGGGTGTAGTGCTAAGTTTGTGGTAAGGTGCCGACTAATATTCAACAAATATGTTTTATTAAAATTTGCTTCTGCTTATGAAGATATACCATTCAAAATACAGTTTATTACGTTACATATAAATATTAGTAATTCTATGTTTTATATTCTATCACATACACACAACACCATCTAGCCCAAACTAAGCAGAGCTTGTACTATGGGTACTAGACAATGGATAAACATACTTTTTTTTGTAGATACTTGTATATTGTGCATAGAAACACCCAGGCCAAGACAAACATCCATGTCCATGCACACAAATGTTTGACTTGTGTGGGAATCGAACCCGCGACCTCAAACGTGGCAGTCGGTTATACTAACCAATACGCCATCGAGGCCGCCAGTGTATTTAGTACATAGTATCTAGCTTTTATCTCTAAAGGGTCAGCCAGAGATTTACTATATATATATACATTTTGTCAGATATAACTTAGCCACGTAAAAAAAGGACGAATCGGTAAGCCAGCAGCTTCATTTTTTACAGACATCGGAACAAATTTGACAAAAATTTGGAAAGTTCTCATGGCATGCATGAGAACTTTTAAGAGTCACATACAATTAATTCCAATCAATTCAAGTACGTATCTAATGAGAATCTCGCGGTATAGACATTTTCAAATTTCTATTATCATTTTCAATGTATTATAAACTATGTTATTTTAGTAAAATGTCGAGTGCTGAGAGCAGAGTTCACTGTACGACCTTAAAATATTAATAGATCTTACTATTATACGCTATTTACTGTTTCTAAAACAACCATTGTCTATTATGAAGTACGTTTGTTAAGATCTTTTGATTGAAAAGTACTCTCCTCCCACAACTAGATGAAATAAGCGTTTGATTTTGAAATGAATATTAAAGTCAATTGTTTCAATAAAATAATAGGTATTTTATTCGATTGTTTTCTATAACAAAGCTGTAACTTATAACTTAAAGTAAAAGGAATTGTTTTGTTTTGAAATATCTACAGTTTCTTAAGCTAATATCCAAACTGTGTATCATCTTTGAACTACTATTTCAAGCGGCTTTAAAATTTGATAGGATATAAATATGGCTGTGATGTCTAAATTAACATTCACCTCTTATATTACAAAATTAATAGTATAGACAAAAAGTTAGTTTTTGCTTTGTACATTGTAAATCTTTTGTCGGGTAATCATTTTACATGTTTTAATCATCTTATTAAAAAAAACTGGGGTCCCGTAAATGTATAATCTAATTAGAACTATTGGGGGCCCAAAATAGAATGTAAAATAAATGTTTTCCAGGACGTATTTATGAATATGAAATTTTCTTATTCTGCATATCCATAGCAGTTACCCCGTATTACAAGAGATAAATAATGTATTATACCAATCTGAAATCTGTATTAAATGCGTATTTTATAGATTGGTATCTTGTATATTGGTATTATAAAAATAAATTAAAACCTTCAAAATGCGTATTTTAAAGGTTTTCATTTTATTTGTCACCATGGTATATAGAAAAGCATTAAAAAGAAAATAATATTTTTCATTTAATGGTCTTAGCACTAGCTAAGACCATTAAATGAAAAATATTATTTTAAAGAAAATGTTGCCCAGATACTAATCTGGGCAACATTTTCTTATGTATTTTATTTGGGCCCCCAGTTGCTCTACCTTAACGTGTTTCAGGATTAGCCATTATTTACGTCACTCCTGTATAAACAGCACTAAAACTATTGAAATAATACAATACCTCTAGTACTATTCATCTCTTCCTGTACAGTTACACGAAAACACTAATGAGATGCATGAGTACCACAGCTGGTCGTCTGCCACACTGCACTACACACACAACGCTACCATTTGTAGCGAGTTGTGTGGCACAAACAAACAGACAGACGTCTGTTTGCTCCGTTCTAATTAAATTGGTGCTTACATTACTGGGACGTTGTCTCCACACTGACGAAACACACGTTATTTAGATTGGAAACATTCCTCAAAAGTGCACGGATATCGTAATGGTTTGTCGTCTTGAGCGCTGATTGTCGGCAGTAGGTACGATCCTCATACAGGACAAAAATGTATCGTTATGGTTGGCCTGTGACTGTTTGTATAATAGGGGCCCCCGAAAAAGGACTTAAAGATGGGATAGTGGGAAAATAAGATAGTTGATTCGCAATTTATTATCATTTAAGTCAAATACTTACATTACCCAAACTCTAAAAGTAAAGAATTTTGGGCATCTGCTTAGTAATAAATAAGATAAAATCGTTTTAAATCTGCTAGTAGGTTTAATAGCCAAATGACAAAAAAATATGCACGATACAAATTGCGACACAACCGCCATTTAAACTCAGCTGTCCGAAGGTAATAACGAGATATCCCCACTACAACTCCACGAAAAGATTTATTTTGATTGCTATTTGCTCTTATGTGTAAAATAATGAACAAAATTTACCCTGTAGGGTACGCGAGCCTACAGTATCAAGTCATTGTCATCGGCGACTCTACCAGTCAACTTAAGTAGGCTTATAGGTAGTTTGTGACCTTAATTAACAAAGAGAACAAAGAGAACACAATATTGTATAAAAGCTGACCTTCTAAGGTCGTCAATCATCTTATCGAAAACGATTGGCAAACGAAATCATAATGAGCTTAAAGTACACATTCACAAAAAGAAATATTTAGAATTTAACTCACGAAAAGGACTTTGCAAATGCTTTGTGTACTTCGTTAAGCTTTATTTAATACAACAGTGGGGATGATCGGGGGTGAGGTGAGGTGCGGAGAGTGAGGTAAGGGTGCCAAAATTGAGTCCGTTGCTAGGCAACCAGACAAATTAATGTTACGAAGGTGTAAACCCGTATGATTCGGTCTAGGTAATTATAAATGTCGGCATTAAAGGGTTTACGATATGAACAATGACAGGGTAACTTTTAAAGCTTTGTTTAAATCGATATTAAATTTTAAGCCCTTGATCCCTTCCATTGCTCTTACACTCTTGCACCTGCCTCTTCACATAGGGTACAATAACTGTTTTTCAACAGGCAGACCGCGTGCTTATAAATTGTAATAGTTTTCATTACTTACCTAGATTAAAGCCGGCAATACATGTTGGCCAATCGTTGCCGAGTGACAGCCAATACCAACGTATAGACGGTGTATTTGCTTTACCTTGCCAGTGCTTGGTATCACTCGCCTAGTTGGCCGAGTGAAGGCAAGCGTTACAGTGTATAGAGCTTAATTTGCGTAGCTTGTAACAACTTGCAGTCGCTCGCGACCACTTTTCTCACTTCGGAGCGGTGTCGGTTTTCTACACAAATCAAAGGCCTTGGTCTGCGCTCGGCCAATAGCGTCCACATGTTGGTCCGGCTGCCATTTCGCGCTTGGCGAACATCGCCGTTACAAAATTTATTATTTTTACAAGTCTACTACGGTATACACTGATATAATAATTATATTTGCATTGGTTTTCTTCAAACTTGCCAAACGTGTAGACGGTAGTACTTGCCTTGTATCAGTTTGCCTTCACTCGCGTTGGCTTACGCTTGGCCAACGTGTATTGCAGGCTTAAGAGAAATTTGTAAAACCTTTTGTAATTGCAATCTTATTATTATATTATACTAGATTTTGCCCGCGGCTTCGTTCGCGATAATGTAGGTTATATTAATAAATTTATATCCCTCGGGAACTGTACTTTTTCTGGATGGAAGGTGCCCTCTGTCGTTTTCTGTACCCCTGACAACGTATATATGTATGCCACTAAATAAATATCGCCTCAGCTGCTATGAGGATGGTGTGGAGGCCACTGCTCTTAGACCACATAATCGCTTACCATCAGGCGGAGTGTGGTTATTTTGACGATAAAAAAAGCTGTATAGAGAGTCGGTATAGAAAATTATAAGTTACCCCAAGCCAATGATGTACATAGGTTAGAAAATAACAATGTTGCCATCCTTGGAGATATGGAAATTTGCAGTTAATAAAGCCACGCATGCAACAAGCGACAGAAACAGACAGTAAGTGGATAGGTAGAGAAGTTGTATTGAATATAATTACGTAGTTAGTCGCAACGTCGTCGACACTCACGTGGAACTAGTTCCCTGTTAGCTGTACTCCGTACAAATAACTTCTGAAGCTTAACTTTGTCAGTGTTTGTGAAGCGGTAAGTGATTCTCTTACTGATGTAGGCACATATATCACGCCTGTGTAACGCTGTAGAAGTAAGCAGAGGTAGATATAATACAGATATTCAGCCAGCTAGGTATTCGGTTAACCATAGTAACGGTCAAGACCTATAGCCAAAATAAACTTTAATGCCTATTCAATGTTGACTACACCCATGGTGTCATAGTATAAGTTTACTTACGTTCGTGATTCGACGCTCAGGTTCCCGGGATTGATTGCTAGGTTTGATTGTTGTGTTTTTCTGTTAGAAGGGTCTCAAGAGCAGCACGAAGTCTGCAATATGCTGAATAGATTAAAATTCTCATCTCAATAGACTCTTCACTTGTCAAAATGGACGTGAAACAAAAGAAAGCCAGAAGGGCTTTCTTTGAAGATTAATAGATATGACGCAAGGTAAATTTGCTCCGAACTGGTCTAAAGTATTTTATGTCGAAGAATTCTGCATTGTTCGATAATGGTGATCTTTAAGCACTAAAGAATCACCTCTGGGAGTCGTTATACGTGTTCCTGTAACTAATGATTAGTTTTATACACACGGGGATTTCGCTGAACATTGCTTTTTTATAAAAACTATTTAATTTTACTTTTAATAGAGGCTTTACTGAAGAGGTTGCTTGTCGTAAAATCTAATGGATATCGCTAGATTTTATTCGGTGGTCTAGATTTTATTTTAGTGTAATGAAACATTTAATTTATTATAATGTTAGGTGGAATATTGGGTAGATATACGGCCTGCAATATTCACATTCTCAAATTTCTTTCTGATATTTCTTTAAAATATCTTTAAAGTAGAAGTACAAATTTTATATTAGTAGTCTTAATACTATAATTATTATTGTCATACGTTATTTTTTCGTATATAGATTTTGCGCTGTATATATTATACAGCGCAAAATCTATATTCGAAAAATTTATATATTATACTATGTAATAGTATTTGCGGTTGTGCATTGGTACTTGATATTAACACCTTGGATGCAATATTGTAGAAGATTATACAAACATTCAAAACAATGAACAAAGGAAACGCAGATTCGAAACAACTATTTGTGGATTACACAAATCATCCTGCTGTGTGGTGATGAAACACACAACATTCGGTCATATTATTAGCGCAGACATACATCTATATATAATATAATATATAATATTCTACCACATACACACAACACCATCTAGCCCAAACTAAGCAGAGCTTGTACTATGGGTACTAGACAATGGATAAACATACATATATATACTTTTTTTTTTTGTAAATAGATACATATTATACATAGAAACATCATATTATATTATACATCTATGTAAGATGTATGTTTTGTTCATATTTTTTAATAAAGATTGCCTGCAATTAGGGTTACAAATTACTTCGATTTTTGTTAACCCATTTAGCCAAGCTAATATACGTGTGTTAGGAGTGGGTTCACTTCGGTAGTACAATGAGTGGGATTCCATGACCTATCGATCACAAATGCAATGCATTATCCATTGAACTACCGCCGCTTTATATTTATTTATTTAATAATGCACACAAAACAAAGCATAGTATGTGTATAAAGATTAAAAACGATTGATTATAGCAAATTTTTTTCTGTTGTATGTATAAAATCAAAAAGAATAATTTCCTAAGCCAGTACTCAGTCTGGGCCGCCCAGGCGTGGACGCACACGTGCGTCACGAGTGCTGCGAAGCTGTCCTGCACGCGCGCTTCCTCATCAACGAGGGAGCCCTGGTGACCGCCACAGCCGACGACCAGATCCACTTGTGGACCTTCCGGCAGAAGTCCCCGCAGAGGCTGCACTCGCTCAAGTTCCAGAGAGAAAGGTACGTGGATAACTGTGGAGCTGGACTGGCTAGTTTCTTTCAACTATTTGGTTCTCGATTGGACGTCGATGATTTAACATCATTCGATAGAAGTAAGTTTTTGATCTCGTCTAGTAGATGGTTTTAGATTCTAATAGAGATTACTAAGATTCTAATTTCATCTATTGGTCTGGTCTATTCTCAAATATTATCGCGACAAAATTAGAGATGGTATAATTTTTATTCGGATATTTTAAATACATATTTTTAATGATAATGAATCTGGTATAAGTTTATATTTCTCAATGTAACCTTTAAAATGTTTAGATCCGCATTTGTTGTCCGACAGTTTGGAAAGGTAATCAACGCTCATTGGCATGCCGGCGTTCTCTTTCTTTCGGACCCTGATTTTAAAGGCAAAAAGGCAAATTTGAAACAATCCAAGTTAATCTAGCCGTATTAACTACGATTTTGAAGCATTGAGAATAGCAAGAATTGAAATTAAAAACCTATTTATATGCTAATAAATCTTCCACGTCCAAGTCTTGGTGCAAAATTTCTAGATTTAATTGGCACTAGCATCTATCACAAGGACTCTAGGTTCATTCCTACACACATACATAGCGCTACAACCTAACACACACACACACACACAAAACTGAATACTTACACAAACAATACTAAACTGTTACCAACATATACACTGTATCTACATATCATACTTATATGTATGCCTATTTAACGTTTACTTCATAATGCATAAAGAGAAGCGGTCGAATGATAGAGCCCGGTCTATTTTTTATTTATTTAATAAATTCGAACGGTTACTTAAACCAATTACAATAATTGTTATTGGTACAATTACAATAATTGAATGGAACAGCCGCTTGATCATATCGGAGACGTTCTGGATAAAGGCCAGGTTAAGAGCACCTTAAATTGGCGAGCGTGTATGAGGAATGTGATGTGTGTATGTATACAAATAGTAGTTCGATTAAGTCCTACATAATGGCGAGTGTCTTTAATTCTGACTACAAAATTAAATCAGACACCCAATTTGGGCAATTCCCTGTGTATGTAACACAGGGAATTGCCCAAAAACGCGACCCATTTCGGAACTCGAACCCACGATGAACAGTGCCGTAGTCATATTGCAGTGCCATCGAGGCAACTGAGACAAAAAATTAATGTCTAGTAAACATAAAAGTTAAATAAATTACATGACTAGTTAACGTCCTAATATTGATATTAATGAGTGAACAACACGAAACGTTAAAAGGTCGTTACTTGTTTGTATCAATTAAGTTGGACAGTTTTACAGCCGGTTGTCAGGACACTTGTGGCCATTTAGTCGCCGGCAACAACCTGGTCGCTCAGTGGAACTTCCCAATTACTACTTTTAGACCGCATTTCCACAAGGCAAACAGTTTGTAGCAAACTGTTTGCAGTTGTTTTTTCCTGCACTAGGAATTATTATTCCTGTATTGCGGACGGACAACGGGTACAAAGAACATCGAGACTCGAGGCAACCATTTTAATTTTAGGATTCGAACTCAAAATACTCGGCGCGGTGGCAGTGACGAAGTGACCACTTAAACCACTACGTCATTTGTGTAATCAGTTCGCTATTAAGTTTACTGTAGTCTATATTTTGTTTAGTTACGAGTATATTAGTATTAGTTAAGAGACCAACAGACTGCAATGCAGAGGGTCTTGGGTTCGAACCACGTCGCACACCTCTGACTTTCGGAAGTTATATGACTTTTCGAAATTATGTGCGTATTGATTGACAATTATCGCCTGCTCCGTGCCTCGGAGAGCACGTTAAGCCGTCGGTCCCGGCTGCCATGAACATCTATGGCAGTCGTTATTGGGAAGTCAGTGACCTATAATATCCTGACACTGGTCTAGCCTTAGGGTATCGTTAGCCTTCGGGTTGCGGAGGTGAGGTGGCAGCCGCTCCGTGTAAATACTAATATCCAGTCAAATTCGGTTAGACTAGAAAAGCCGACCCTAAGTGACTTGGGAATAATAAACGCTAAGGAGAAGATTATTTTGTTTAGTTAGATACACTTAACAAATTGTGCAATAGTTTTAGATGTCACGCCGTATCATTGCACTGTGTCTTACTAAGCAATGTATTATAAGCGATAAGCAATCCTGAGTTTAAGTGTTCATTATTTCAATATTTTTAAACACTTTGTTATAGATATTAGAACATTCTGGGGACCGTGGGATCTCCACGGTCCCCAGACATTAATTATTTTCTCAGAAATAAAATGTATGGGATAAAATAGTGTTAATATGTACTTTAAATGTATGCATACCTGTTAGCATGGCCCGGCGTGAACATTTATACGTTACCAGGTGCTAAAAGCAGGTAAAAATAATACTCACTTTTCTTAAATTCTCAGTGCTGATATTTATGATTATTTTAAAAAATATTGTTTAAAATTAAAGAAAAATCTTTCCAGGCTATAAATAGAACATTATCGTGCATTAACCGATAACAACAGTTTGCCTAATTTCTAATCCATTTTGTATAGCGACACGAACGCTGTTAATTAACCGACAGTCGACAGTTTCAACTCACGGCTGCAGCTGATTATCAGCCTGCAATAAGTCAGTCACTAACTATATGCCCAATATGATTACACCCTTACCTGCCTCTTGTACTGTAGTGGTAAGTGTTCGCGTCGCGTCGTATATTCCATTCCGCTTCAGTCGTTTCATGGACATTATTCAGGCTCTGGACAATTTTATGAGTGCACAGCCATCTGCGCAGTGTTGTGGTAATTGTTGCTTTTTGTGTTTTAATGTTCCTACAGGCGATTAATTACTTTGTACACTGTTATCTCTGAGAGAATTACCTATTTCTTCTCAATAAAATTGTACAGAATTGTCAGACACGTTTTCTTAACGAGTGTAGGCTTAATTGCATGAACTACCTTAATTCAGTACGAGTGCCTGTTACATCCACATTTAACCCATTAAGTCACAGCAGCACACCCGTGGCCAGGCACAATAGGTACTTTAATATCTGGTTTTCGAACACTTGCCCAGGTAATCAACAAAAATCGGAAAAAGAAGTAGCCGTGCGTTTCTTGCAGGCAATTTCGCTTGGACAATCCTTGACTTGCTAACCTAAATGTTAAACTAAAGTTTAGAGGCTAGTGAGTTTACAAAAGATACTTACGTTGTATCTAACAGTTAAGTTAGTTGCGAGTTACTGCAGAGTTACTTAGTAAACTCACTGACTACTACACATCGACGTCATTAAGGGTAACTTTGTTACCTAAATCAGTATTATTTTAAACATTGGCGTAAACGTTAAACAATAATATGTGATTTGTTATGTTCTTTCTCTAACGTAATAAGGATCAAGCGTGTTGCCATTTATCAGACACATTATCAAAATCTGTACTATCGAGAACTTTCTAGAAAACCTGAGGCCTACTAACAGGCATAAACTTCAGCATGACCTTATTCCACTGAACAAACGAAGGTACATGTATACATGATTTAATTAATAAGTAACAGTAGTCTCCAGCATGCAAATCTCTCATGAACCGAGCTCATAATCTCCGCATGAAGCGGTCATTCAGTCGTCGGCAGCACATAAAAACGGAACATCTCGGCGGATGTTTAACTACCTCACATTTGCATCGCCGTCTGCACACTGAGAGTTAATTACTTGAATTAACATCGACGAGCTGTCGTCTGCGCCACTCCGACGAGCCATTTTATTGAGCATCTTGATAGTGAAGGGTTTATAGAAATATTACCCCGTATTTGAATAGTAATTGGGGCAATATGTCTTTAACTACGTTTTAATCATTGGCTTATTTAAGAAGAACCAGGTGGGTCATGGCTACTCCAGAATTGCCTGGTACTCACGTGATACAAAGCGTGAAAAAGGTTCACACATACAGAAAAAATAGAAATCGCCTAGATGCAAATCAAATTATAAATGTAAAAATTATTAGTAAAATGAACCTACAATAGTTGGCGCATTGGCAATGGTGAAGTGATCTCTTAAACCATTAAAGTAACCGTAAATGATTTATACAAAGTCACAAACATTTATAGCCCTTTCAAACTGCAATTTTGTTAGCAATATGGAGAAGTCAAGATTAATAAACCGTTTTATCTCTGACTCGAATGAAACTCCTAAAATTATTCCGTAGAGACCATCCCGGCGTCCTTGTGGAATGGTATCAGCTGAATGTAGCTCAATCACAATAACTGGAGCGAGTGCGGCACGGTCACGCTTGACCCCTGTTCGTTATAAAGCTGTGGCGTTCATTTCCGGCCTCGTTTCGCCTTTCGATTTACTCCGTCGCTCGTTTTGGCACATTTCCGGTTTAGCTATTTCTTTAGTTTTGTCTATTCGAGCTGGGGATTCATATTTTGTAGATAGATACAGCCTTAAAAGTTTGTAGAAATTCCAGATATGCAGATTTGACTTTGTTTCTTTGCTGTTGAAGTGATTGCTCACTTCTTTTAATGTATACCTAAATAGGTACTAAATAGTTTATTACTAATTATTAACTGACGTGGTGGCGTACGAGGAATTTAAAATATAAACAATTTACAGATTTCAAATTTTGCCGTGCCCTAAAACTTGCTATGACTGTATAAGCCCGCTAAATTGTAAGTACTTATTATAAAATATTTAAGACCTGATGTATGTACACTTAATTTGCAAATAAATGATTTTAATTATTATTAAATAATGTCCTGCAGACCGAATTTCTGTCATGGCGGCCAATCTTAACGGAGACTGGCCGCGCAGGAGATATTTATTATATTGCACAAGTATCTGCGCCAACACAAGTACACTCTCTGTTTCCTAACTCTCATGATTCGATACGACGGATAGTCTCACACTACCGGAGAAAGATCAGGTGCAGGACCAACGGCTTTACGTGCTTCCCGAGGCACGGGGATGGCTAACACCGACAAATTCCTAACTCTGGGCTCGAGATTTCTTAACTGGAGAACCTAATAACTTTTTGTTGATCCGACCCGAAATTCGAACCTGAGACCTCATGCACAGCAGTCGCATTCACTACCGCTACGCCACGGAGGCAGTTATTATTATATACCATAGTAGGTAAAAAGTGTGTCGTGCCGGCCAGCAAGGCAAACCTACGGTAGTGGGCGAAAGCCGTCTGCTACGATTAGCACGCGTGGGACGGCCGGAGACCCGCAGCACGGGAGCTGTGACAAAAGCCAAGTTTTGTAATACAAATTAGTTTGAAAAATCATTATTAGTATAAATAAACATTAAATAATTTGAATTACAACTTTTATTGAAAACGGTTTAAGTCTTTTGTAAATTATTGATTGTAATATTTACAAATAAATTTAGGGCATATTGTGTTTAGGGATGTGATATCAAGTTCGGGCAAGTTATCATTCGGACAAATGACGATTAGGACAAAAAAGAATTTGCCACTTTAGATTATGTATAAAAAAGTTAGGTTAAAACTCTCACAAACTCAGTAGATGCGAGGATTGGTTCGTGGCACCGTTGCACAATGCACTGGCACCATTATGTACGCAAAGATAGACGTGAGACTATACATATGTATAAAAACAAACAATTTCTTATTTTCCAACCCACTTACTCTCAATAAGTTAAAAAGCACTGTCTGTCATTATTATTACTTTGTGCCACTAGAGGGCGCTTCACAGCCAGCGAGTGAAGGCATTAATTATACGGGCGTTGCCATGGCAACGGGCGGCCTGTTGTCCCGCTTTGAAACTTAAGCCCTCGTCATTAACAAACAGAGCCTTAGAGATATACTACCTCCTCTTTGAGTAACAAGACCTGATAAATAGGTACTTACTGAATGGACCCGTTCCGGGGAAAAACAATGAATTATTGCCATGTTCTTTAAATAAAGTAAGTACTACTTTCTATTGTGTGTTTTTTATTACGCTGTCGATAAGGGCTTAGGGATTATAAGTTTTTAGCGGAATCCCAAATAGGATTGCCGAGTCAAACAAGTGGTTCTAGATTCACATGAATGAATGTGACTTTGATATTCATAGATTACTTTGTGATCTATATGAATAACCATATTATAGATTTAGATTTTCAAAAATATTAAATGAATGAATGAATGAATGAACTCTTTATTAGACACACATATAGTATAAACATTAACATTAAAAACGACAGAGCGTGCCTAAAAGGCTTCAGCTCAGCCTATTCTGCGGATGATCGTAGCGCTGATTTTCAGCTGAGACCTACGAGCGACTCACGAACGAAAGAAAGTACGGACTTATAATTAAATTAAAAGATTAAAGTTTCAATATAAACAAATGAACAAAAAGGAGTATAGTGTTAATAAAAAATAATATAAATATACACAATTTTTTTAGTAATAGGTACCTACATAAAGAAGTTTAATTATGACCATATGGTATTTATAATAATAATAATAATATAAAACCGCAGGGCAGCTTGTGGCGAGCTGAATGTGAGTGGCGACACTGCGGTCCTGAATGCCTCAGAGAGTTGGTTAGGGCCTCGTCCCCGGCTTGCCATTACTGGTTGGCTGGGGTGGAACTTCAAGAGCGCCCGTAGGACTCTCAACTCTGGCTTGCCTTGGTCGGCCGGTCAGAGGGGGGCCGCTAGAGCTATATGCTTGAGGGTGGAAGTGTCATTTTCAAGGGCATAACTACGGGGAAACCCGCTCCGGGTCTCCGTTGTCACGAGACCTGTGATGGTGAAACCGGCGCCGCACCGCTCGACACCCCTAGCCACTCGCACCGGTGTTGCCCTCTGCTGCTGGGTTGTATGCCTATTGTGGCTTATCAGGGGGTCCATCTAGTGAGTTGGCGAGTCACCGTCTGCCCATTGCATTGATGCTATTAGAGTATTCAGGGCAGACGCCGTTTTCATCCATAGTTAGCAATATACCAGTCCACCAAACACCCATAACTATAGCCCATATATTAGAATCCATACGTAGCAATAGTCCTACGCCTGTTGCGGCTAGTGCCGCTGTAGGTGTTCCATCACACCTTTGATTAAAACTCTCGAAGGGCCTCTTCACGTTGGACCCATGTCTCCGTGTAGGCCTCCCAAAGGGCCAGGTATTTTCTAATATGTTAGAAAGTACCTGTGATAAGAGAAACATAATAATAATAATATTCTACCACATACACACAACACTATCTAGCCCAAACTAAGCAGAGCTTGTACTATGGATACTAGACAATGGATAAACATACATATATACTTTTTTTTTGTAAATACATACATTATTATACATAGTAAATTCCATAACCAAAAAATAAAATATATAAATAATTGCACTTAAAGAGACTGCGAATATTTTGTAGCAGTATGGTATCTGGACTAACCCCGCTAAAAGCCAATAGCCTTATTCTCTACTATGTGGGAACTATCACAGAATTTAAGAAATATGAGTGCAAGGCAAGACTATGTAGGAAGGATATTAGGTGTCCTTCCTACCTTGTCAACAGGCTCTATGGTAGTTTGTTAAACCCTTCCAAAAACATAAAGGTTTTCATGTATACAGTATAATTTAGCATTCGTTGCATTATCCACGCATATATGACATCTCTAAGTAAACCATGATTACACAAAGCTTTCCATAGCGTGAGCGTATCACGCTTCTAGCATCATTAAACTAACTACAAGAGATAACAACCGGCTAAGTGGTGAGGGCGCAGCTGGAGTGTGTCAATGGACATAGTTCGAGACAATGTCAAACGCTCTCAGAGGCTGTCGCGTTCGAGTAGGGCTTTCAACTGTTGTGATCTGACAAACATACGAGGTTTTTTTTTAAAGATTACTAGTAATTTGGGTGACATAATAACTAGTATTCATGTTACCCCTCTAAGCTAAGCTAGAATGCATGTATTAAGAGTCAGTTAGGTGGGATTCGAACCTGTGACCAAAGTGATTGTAAGCCCAGGCTATATTCATTTTCAGAAGTCACTGACTATTTGGGTTGCAAGCTACTTATATATTTGTCAACCTATACAGCTAGATAAAATCTTCTTATATTTTGTTTTACTTTAAGGATCAAACCCTTTCGCTTCTTTATCCAATAACAGAAAACTAGCAGTATTGCCAACTTAAATAGCAAAGGTAGTTCTTGTGGCAAATACGCCAACCTTTTAATTTATTGATACATATTTTTATTTTTAAGGCGGGCCATCATTGCCTTTGTTAAACTATAGCAGCTATACAGGTGATGACTTTTTAGAAAATTGCAGCTATACCAAAAAAAGCAGAAAACTAAAACGATATTTTCTTACCATCATATCATTTCTTATCGTCTACCGCTTACTAGGCTTTGTCGCCCTAATAGTATAATAAAACCGCTTCTTGCTTCTTCACTGTTATATTTGTTTCTTATATATTTCCAACGATAAACATTGTATGTTATAATAAATGTCAAGCAAGAATTTCTCACGAAAATATATTATTCAGAGATCCACACTGTCTCACCGTCACACCTATGTTCTATTTGTGACATTTGAGATTACGACAGATACAACATGTTTGTACCATTTATCGTTGTAAGGCTCCTGCTTACATGACGTCAAGATATTTTCAGAGATACATATATAACTCTCTACGTAATTCGAATAATTTAACTGTGACTAGAGAGTCAAGCTAAATTATATTGTATTATCCATGCTGTAAGTATATAAGACCAAATTTCGTCATCTATGATATTAGGTTCTAAGTAATAGTAGGCAAGACTGGTGCAGTTTACAGGACGCATTTTCGGTGTCTAAAAATGTGCCGCGTGAACTGCGTCATGGTATGGGGGTGATACATAAAAATTCGAGCAGGAAAATCGAATAACATTTTATCCGATCCGGGTTTGAAATCCAGGCACAGAACGCAAACTTACGCCATCAGTCCAACAAAGATGGAAGCGGACAACCCTAGCATAACACTAGCAAACAATTAATTGTCTCAGGCGTGATATTGTGTAGAGGAGGCAGGATAACAATTATTTGTGCTAACCTATAGGCGTCTATAATCGTCTAGTAACGTCTAGCAACGTCCGCAAGCTGTGTGATTGGGACGCAAATGCATTGTGGTACATGAAATGATTGGAATCGATCGCTTCGTCAATGCGACAATCCAATCATTTTACGTGTTCGTGAAACTGTTGTGAACACTTGTGTACAAACATCTTAACAGGTACTATTATTTTAACAGTCATTTCAAATTCGCCTCAATGAATAATTTATAGTAATTTCACAAGTCGGTTTTAGTAGGTACCTATTCATAAGTATACACTGTGTATACTTATGAATGGATACTAAAAACGTACTAAAAAGATTTTGTTTTAAAAGTTTGATCTACATTACATGCCTTTTTTGTATATTTATTGTACAACAACGATGTAAATGAATATAATATTATCTGTAAATTCTCGATATGCTATTGCCTTCGCAAACGTATACTTTTGAACTGTCACATCTACCACCATAGACTACCCGGGAATATAATAGACCTCTACTTAAACCCTATTTGATAAAAAGACGTAAACATTATGATTCAGTGCTAACAAGTCAAAGAGTAAGTGTGTAATTAGATGCCAGTAATTAATGTTATGAGCACAATTAACCTTACCATGTTATCTCTTTTTATTATCCTATAAAAGCTAATGAGTGGCAAAGAATAATTGGTTGAGATAAACATCGTTGGTGGGTAGTTTTTGTGCCGATACATCGGTACCTAAATGTAGGGTTGCTAGCCGTACCAATAAAAATAATGTTATTAATATTATTAACAGTTCTGTGTACAAGCTGTTCCACTGTAGGGCACGATCCCCTTCTAGAGGAATAAAACTAAATCATCACACTGGCCTAGAGCGAGTTGGTACACATAACGTTAGATTGAGTAGAGCTCTTCGACAAAGTTTTCTTTCACAATACATAATTTCGAAAAACAGTGCTGCATACTTTACGATCGACTTCGAGATCTTTGCGTGGCGGCCCACGGACTCCTTACTTAGCTATTGCTATTCCTAGTAGCATACTTTGTTTTTTAATATAACATATAATACATAACACATACATATATTAACCATGCCTATATTAGTGAACGGACAGGTAGAAGTACGAGTATATTACAGCCACATTTCACCAGCTATATTTTTAAATCCCAGGTAATTGCAAGCAGGTCTTTTTTCGGGCACAGTAAGACTCCGTGCAGCTCCTGAGATTTTTTTAACAGAAATACCAAATAAGACTGCTTGAGCCGGTTATCAAAACTAGCCCTGTATCCGATAGACGACAATAGACTCACTCGCTACGTGTGACTCTCGAAACTTCGCGAATATTCAGGCCCTCGTTATGTATGTGATTTCTAAGTGTACAAAGTATAATTACGTTAGTGTGTAGGGCTATGGTTCATCGACTAACGCTCACGCATAGCCTATAACTAAGTAACGAGCCAGCGATAACCGTTGAGGGGTACGAGCTACCCCATACTTGATTAATGCGCCTCGCTCTGTGAATACTAATCGTCTTTAAGTAACTCGACGTCGTTCTCGTTATTATAATGAATTATAAGCTAGCGCTGATCTATGTATGGCTTTCTTTATATTTGTTTATGGCTATAAATGTCTAGATTGTGCAGGAAGATGCCGCTAGTGAATGCGACTGCTGCGTGTCGCGGGTTCCACGCTCTGGCCGGGTATATTGAGTTTTGCTGTGAGAAAGTTCTGAGTACACGTAGTCTGGAGCTTTGGCTGGTGGAAGGCAATTGGTTCGGCGTTTGTTACATGGGAGCTAAAGCCACTGGGAAAATGTAGGGTATATATAACATCGCCTTCGAAGATTTTAGCATGTTTATATTATTAATAAATCGCATAAAGGTATGACTTTGTTCGTGTGTTTTAAAAAGTCGCGTCTTTACTCAAGTTTTCAAACTGTCATTGTAATAAGTTTTCGTTGGAAATACTAACAAGCGTACTCAGTTTCAAAGATAGCTGGGTTAGACTGGATACGGAAGTCGAAAGACCGGATGTTGTCGCGTTAAATGGGAGAGGCCTATGTCCAGCAGTGGGCTGCGGTGGGCTGATTGATTGATCAGCTTCTATGGCATTTATAACATTAGTAAGCAAAATACTGGTACATGTTGTATGGTTGTTACTATAGTTCGTTTTGAAAGACGTTTACCGCAGAGTCATAATTCCCGGGTTGCGGGAGACTTGAGAAACACTGAAAAATTCTAAAATGAATTCCCAGTCTCAGAACAACTATTCGTGGATCACACAAACTTTTGTGCCGTGTGAGGATCGAGCCTCCAATAAACAGCACAGTGTCAGTGGCGAGGCGATCACTGACACTGTCTACTTCTACATCCGTGCAGTCAGTGTGATCTGCAAAGATTGATGGATGATCTTAGAAATCTGTAATGCCACAAATTATAAGAAGCCAATTAAATAATATCTAACTTTTATTCATGCTTGTACTTAACTTTAACATTACAAAATATAAATTGTAGTCCGACTACTTACTTCTAAGAACATTCCACATGAGAAATATTAGAAATACATTCCTAAGACAAGATAATAACACAATGATAAATATAAAAATATCGTCTTTTAGACAAAAAGGTCTTTCATAACTTAATATGTAAAAGGCTACCCTTGATTCCGAATGTTGTCATAGACAATCTACATGATGTACATCTATGCTCGGACGTTCCCGCGCCATATTACCATAGAGTCCTGACCAATGCGGTCCCTAATACTGTCATTGACAAACTTTACGAACTTTATGTTATCTGTGGCCGGCCGTGCGCGGGAACAGAGGCCATAGTTTATGGCTCCTTTTATCTGATAGGGTACAAGTTAAATTATTACTTTTGATAAGTGACTTATAAAGGAAGAAGTGGACTAGTATTCTTGACTGGAATTCTATCTAAATTGTTATCTATACTAATATTATAAAGCTGAAGAGTTTATTTGTTTGTTTGCTTGAACGCGCTAATCTCAGGAACTACTGCTCCGAATTGAAAAATTCTTTTAGTGTTGGCTAGCCTATTTATCGAGGAAAGTTATAGGCATATAGCCTAACATCACGCTATAGCCCTCGGGAGCGGCGCAGTACATAAACACGAGTGAAACAGCGGTCACATCTAGTAATATTATAAAAGCTTATTTGTTTGTTGGTTTTTAATGAGATGGCTTTATATTAATAGAATGGATTTAACTAAACTTACCACAGCTTATTAAAATATAATCTAAAAATGGCACAAGCCTTTAACCGCTAGCCATATAATAAATTATACTTTAGAAACATAAGCTAATCATCATTAATCAGTCTGTATGTATGTTTGCCACTTTATAACAGAGAGCAATAACTTACGAAAACAACCACAAAAATTCAACTCTTTTCAAAACGGCTCTGGCGTTTATTGATAATTCTGCCAATAGAAATAGTGAAAAGAATAATATTAGATAGATTGGCCATGGGGTCCAAGTGCTAGGTCTGTTAATAGAGACCTAGCTAAGCGGCTCATCGACGCTTCGCGTGCCCAGAGGGCTGGTATTTTCTTTGCACAAAGAATAAGTATTGCCATTCAACGTGGCAATTCTGCCAGTCTTCTGGGCACGTTGCCAATTGACAACGATGCGGAGGAATATTATGACGCTTTTAAATTTTGAAGTTTTATTTTCTCTTTAGTTTATATTTCTTGTAAATAATTTGTGTATATTGTGGTAGTGCAGCCCTTCATGCGACCAATATGTGTGCATGTTTTGCTAGAGCTGCCACAATATATTATGTTAATTATTTAATTATGTCACTAAATTAAACGTTTTGACATATTAGATAGAGATAAAGCTAATAATATTTATGACCTAGTAATTAGAGCGATAGTTTTCGTTGGCATTTACTATTTATTTTCAGATTAAGACAGACATTAAATCAACAAAAAACAAAACAGAATATATTTTAATATTAGAACAGATTGAAAGATCCTATATCGCAAGGCCAGACATTAGAACATGGGATTTACAGAATATAGTATAATTATGCTTTTCATTTTATTTATAAAAGATATATACACACGTCGTATGTAGCTAATCTAGCTTCTCTCTTAAGCCTTATCCCATCGAATTTATGTCGTCTTATCTTCTTGTGTATAACTATTAATATATTCTGTTTGCATATAACACACAAAACAATCATCTATCATACCAAAAACACATTATACACAGACATTAACATATTAATAGCTCTATTGTATGTTATATTTATTAGTTGAATAGCTTTACAATATCGACGACCACTCCTTAGCAGCACATTGGCACCTCTTATTGGCTAATTTTATAAATTTATATCTGTAACACCCTTTCTGGGCACATTGCATTTTATTATACTAACGCTAGTTTTAACTATGCAACAGTTTCTTGCATTTTAATCGCATTATCAGATTATGCAAGTCGATCAGCGTCAGAAACAAACAAAACAATTGAAACAATCTTATTTAAAATTTCTTATTAGACGCAAAAGCAATTGTTTGAACTTCGAAATATTACAGTTCAGAATTCAAATAATCTGATCTTTGGAATCGCTAGAAATTCAAATTTAATTTACTAATACCGCACACACTGCTTGAATTTCGAACGCTTTCAAACAATGACTGGCATTTCTATTATTCATATTACATTTGACTTTGGAATTGTTTTATCTGGCTACTGTAATGCAAGAACTACCTAAAAAAAAGGGTTTCAACGCAAGAATCCGTTGCTACCCTCATTGGTAACAGGGTACATACAGCTGATACACGAGACATGTTCGACTAACAGATGACAAGGCACATAGTTTAGGCATTATCGCTATGTTACAGATCACGCATCAAACTTTCACAATCGACAAACGAAATAAAGGGGTGAGTATGTGTTAGTTTGATGTCGTCGCACCCACACTTGCATGCAACACATACCACCTACCTACTTGGAACAAGCGTGTTAATGAAAGATCTTTTACCTGAACAATCTTTTACCTACTACTCACTCTGTTTACAACAGTCGTAATTAAGGGTCGTAAAGTATAAATAGTCCCTTTAAAAAAGATCGTAAGATATTTGTTTTGCGAACTCCAATTAAAATCCATACTTCTGTTGCCAGAGCCAGATAGATATTTTTTAAATGTCTCTTATGCAAGCTTTTAATTATTTTCGATGGATTATGCCAGAACAGTCCAATTTAATGAATCTAGGTATATATATTTTATGATAGTAAATAGTAGTCATTTAAATTAATCCTTTGAACGCCATCTTCGACATCAGCGACGGAAAAACTAAATGATCTATTGCGTTATTACACAGTAGTCAACATCTTAAAGAAAAAGGGACTGTATCGGACCAGTCAC
This sequence comes from Catocala nupta, assembly GCA_963675205.1. Taxonomy (NCBI): domain Eukaryota; kingdom Metazoa; phylum Arthropoda; class Insecta; order Lepidoptera; family Erebidae; genus Catocala; species Catocala nupta. The sequence goes on from OY776093.1 coordinate 29,736,982, forward strand.
ACGTTTTTATAATAATATATTTATTTATATTATAGCAAGGAATACTTTTTCAAACGAAAACTTGTAATTTTTTTACAACAACGAAATGTTTTAATTTCTTTTATCCCGAGGATTCCACGGATACTGTAAATTAATAATATTAGACTGAACCACAGCTTAGCGTAGCTGAGTTAAGCTAGTATACAAAACGACCTTTAAACATGACCATACTTTACTGTCACTTACAAAATTACTAAAACAAAAAGGTAATCAGCTCTTGAGATAATAGTAAAAGGTACAAGATGTTTCAAAAGAAGATGTTCCAAGACCGTGTGACCTACTGTGCGAATGCTGAACCAACTAAATATCGTCACGACTTTTAGCTAACACTGGATAAGCATGGTATGTTTGGTTTGTTGTAGCACTTCTCGTGGGTAGTTGTAGATTGTAGAGAATAGTGCGATGAGAACGCTGCGACAACTTTCGACTAGCTTCTCGTAATTAAAGATTGATGATTCCTCGAAATTAATATTCAATCTGAATATCCTGTTCAAGAATAGCGCAAAGGTTAACGGGGTCACTACGTTGCTGCTATATTTTTGTAATATAACAAAAAAGTTTTGCTTTTGACACTCAATAATTCCAAATGAACATTAAAACAAAACCATCAGCTGATGACACTAATTTTATTTTACGTAATGATCGAACATATATGAATCCTAGTGGTGATCACTTAATCTATTGCGCTGTTGGTGTAATCAAGGTGAATATTAATTTTGAGAGATAAATCGTCAGTATACATGAATTTATTAAAGCGAAAGTTATCTATGCGAATTATACTAATGGTGTTAAACTGTAGTAGATTGCACCCACGTGACTTATTTGATTTGTATTTGTACTTTCAGCTTTATGAAATCAGTGTGGTTATAAATTAGTAATATGGTCTCGCGTGTTTGCGAATGTTACACATTGAAATTAAACAGCATTTTACGATTTATTTAAATTACATCTGTTGACAATTTTAATCTTAATTGAAAAGTATTTATATTTACATTTTCACCTGTAAATATAAATTAAAGATTTAAAATGATATTGATATAGTTAATATTTTTAATTTAGATAAATCGCAATAAAATCCGTAAAATGTAGTTTATTATAATGTACCTATATAAGTAATAACATCGGTCCTGTTTATAACCTGCCTTATTGTGGACGGCCTGTCTCTCAGTATAGGGAAGGTCAACAAGGAAGTCCACAGTCTATCGCTGACCAGCAAGTGTCGGCAGGCTCATATATCTTGGACGACTTCATAAAGAACTCGTCGCTATGAAGGCTTCCTTAAGTCTGTGTTGTAATAATACGTAGGGTGCAGACTACGTGCTAGTATTAAGAATTTCATGACAAAGACCTAATAACAACACTTTGCCTGACCCGGAAAAGGCAACTAAAAATGGCTGTTTAAAATAGATTATAATTTTCCCATTTTTATCCAAACTCAATGATGCTCCGAACAAAGGTCTTAGTATTGCAAAAGAATTTAGCACTATAGGTTATACATAGCCAGTATCTAATGACCACCTGACCTACTGTACTATCCGTACAATAAGTATCGGTACATAGGACAACAAAAATCTGCACCGATCGTATTGGAAAGGCTGTATCATAACAGCCTCCGCAAATAGGTTTCGAGGAAGAGGCTAATTAAAAAATATACAGTTTCGATCTATATCAGCACGAGCCATTAAAGGGGGGAGAGGGAGGGAGGATGGCTCCGATACCCGAGCTGACCACCCGATACTCACAGATAAACTTTTACTGGACAGATAAAAATTAATAACTTTTATACGATGCCGCTCTTGCTAACAATTTGGCTCAATGGGTATTACAAATAACGTACTTTGTTTAGCCCCAAAGATTAGGTAGAGCGATATTACACGTACTACCTCATTAGTCCGAAGGCATTTCTTTCCACTTATGTTTACATTACGGAGTGTGTAAATGTAGACGGATATGAGCGGCGAACTAAACTGGAAATAAAAGCGTTGAGACTACAGGTAGTCAGTCATTGTATATGTATGTATTTAGACAATAAGTCTATGCAAATTTTACACATTTAAATTCAACATGAATATACGAATTACAGCGCGACTAAATTTGTTTACTTTTAGTGCGCCAGTAGTTGCCTTGGCATTGGTTGGACAGCTCCTCTAAGATACTAATAAGAATATTATTATCAACCGATTTTGATTTCAAATAAAATTTACCGCCCAGAAAAAGCCTTCTAATAAATAAGGGTTGGAGGCATAGCTCGCTCTCCATTACGTGGATAGGTGTGCTTCTAATAAAACCTCCTATGGTTCTCATTGCTTGATTCTGAACTCTGTCAAGCTTGATAAGATGACTATTTGCACAGTTACCATACAGGAAACAACCATAATCAATCCTGCTTCGAATTATAGCTATGTATAATCTTCGTAGTTGTGAAGGATGTACGCCCCATTTAGCTCCAGCTAGAATTTTGAAAATATTTAAAATGCGACAGACTTTTTGCCTGATCTCGTTTATATGTTTACCCCATTTTAAAGAACGGTCCAACCTTGTTAGTAGAAATTCATAGAGATTATTCAGAATTGCCTCTGTATTCTAACCCGATATTGCACATTTATTTATTAGACACCTGGATTACAAACATAGATTTAAGGAAGGTTGTTTGTACTGAAATAGTAGGTTTAAATTGCGCCAAAAGACTATATAATGTAACGGATCTCAATAGTACTTGTGTAAAAATGATAAATGATAAGTTTAGTCGACACTATAAAATATTTACAGATGGGTCCAAAGTCGGCCCAGATATAGGAGCTGCTTTTTTTGATCCTCAACTTAACACTAAAGTAAAATTCAGAATTAATTCTAATATTTCTATAATGCATTGTGAACTCATAGCGATTTCGGAAGCATTGCTATACATATTGACTGTAAATCATCAAAACTTTGTTATTTTTTCGGACTCAAAGAGCAGTCTCCAACATTTGGCTCGGGTTCCCTCGAGTCTTCGAGGACATCCGATAGCTATATCTATTTTAGAGTCGATTAGTAAAATTCAGGCCTTAAATAAAACTATCACTATACAGTGGATACCTTCTCACATCGGAATCATGGGTAACGAAGAAGCAGATGTAGCAGCCCAACAAGCATCTTACGAAGGTATAGAGTTTCCATGTATACCGTTATACTCAGAATGGCTTAGTCATGTCAAAAAAGTGTGCAGAGAACAGTGGCATGAATATTTTAACGAAAGATCAAAGTCAAAAGGAATTTGGTATAAAACCTTACAAGCTGAACCACTTCGTTCCCCATGGTTCGAATCGCAAGTCAGAGGAGAGATAGATCGGCGACATGTAGTAGCTTTGTTAAGGATGCGTTCTGGTCACATCCCATGCAACAAGTTTAAATTCCTAATGGGTATAAGTAGCTCCCCCAATTGTGAGGTGTGTGGGGTTATTGATGACATATACCATGTGTTGATGGAATGTGACCGGAATATACATGAAAGACAAACGGTGTTGTCTGGAGGATTAGAAGTTGGGGCATGTAATAGCATCTTGGCCTCTCCGTTGTCAGAAGCGGCCAAGATGTTGTGCTGTGCGTTATTTATATTGGATCAGCAGTATAGGACAGTAATGTAGTAAATACCCATATGTAAGATTTTTGTTATGGGGGCGACATTATCACTAAGTGACAAAGCTCCTTAATCTTTAGAAAAAAAAAAAAAAAAAAAAAAAATTTGTTTACAATTACAAGTATAGATAGCTATTTATATATACAGTTTCAACGAAGTTTCTTTGACTACGAGTTCGTAACACTAACGTAGACTTCTAAGAAGCTACGAGCGTAGCTAATATCGTAGCGTCTCTAATAAAGACTTTGTCTGAAGCGAGACTTTGTCTGAAGTCACGCTAGATGAACAAACAATGCAACTAACTTTATAGATTCGATATCCACGGGACAGCATCCACTCTTTGTTGTTAAAAACCTGGAACATCGATGAAATATTTTTAAAATAAATAAGTAAAGTCCCTCTAGGTAAAGATTAACGTATAAACGAAAAAATACATAAATGAAAGCAATATTGCACAAAGAGTTATTGAAGCTTAGTAAATACTCGTAGAAATAGTATACGAGCCACTGCGTTTATTTAACAATACTTCTACGAAGCGTAGAGCTCTGCAAGCATTCTACGCTCACCGTAGCAGCGGCACAAAGGTTTTATTAGATCCCAATAACAGTAAAAATATCGCCATATAAAAGATATTTGATCCGCTCATGAATACGTCGACATTGAATCGAGCCGGCGGACATTGAGACGGACACTTTATTGTAAAAGCTTTTGTGTGGAGGCTCTATTGAACCAACCGCGTAGATAACGATACCGATACGTGAACACACTTGGAGCCTCCGACAAAGGTGGTCAGAGCACCACCTTTGTTGGTCTGAATAAATAAATAATTCAAATACGTTCGCCTTTCAGTTTGCGTTTATGATACAGTCATCGCAGTTTTGTATATTTCAAGACGAATTTTAAATGTTAAGTGATCGTTTTAAATGTTCTATATTATTTCGAAGCGTGAAGGAAGTGTTCCCTCATATTTAGAAATTTGCATTGAAAGGAAAACTACCTTTAGATCCTGAGGAGCTCTTGTTAGTATCATTAAAATCTCTTTGTTTTATCTTATTAAAGAAAACAGTAATATGACTATGTACTGTTAGTTAGAGATACTATGATTAACAAGTTAAACAGACTTACCAGCTTTTTAGATATTTTAGGAAGTTCCATCAAATATACTAAAAGCTGGTCCAATATTACGAATACCATCTCTTAACATACAAACAACAGTGGCTCCAACTTATCAACTAGACCGTTGTCCTGTCTCATCCCATATGAAGCTTCCGTACTAAGATAGCTAGTTATTCCCCAGGATCACCTGCCTGCATCTGCCGCTGGCTTCCAAGTGGATCCACGTGGGCACGGAGCGAGGCAACGTGCACGTAGTCAACATCGAGACCTTCGCGCTCTCCGGCTACGTCATCAACTGGAACAAGGCCATCGAAGTGTAAGTACTAGATATCTAGAAATCTCTTTAATGTATATAATTATAAAAGCTAGGTTTAAAGCAAGAAAGCAATAGTATTGACTTCTGAATTTAAAGTAACTTTTGATACAAAAATAGTGTGTTACTTTACGACGCAAGTATCATGCCTAAGTTGAGGCATTAACACGTCGTGTCTGCTTTGTGTTTTTTCGCACTGCCAACGCGCGTCAGCCACGTAAGTAACTGATTAAATCGCACGTAAAGCCCGGCCGAAGAGTTTACGTATGTAGCTTGCGTCAGCTATTTACGTCATGTAAGAGCACGTTTTAGTGCTCCTCAATACTAGTGTTTCGCCGGCGTAGATGTAAGATAATGCGCATATATGCGCACTACAGACGATGCGACAAGTCATCGCACACATTGCGTGCCACATCCGAAAGACACGGTTACCACTGTACGCTAGCACGGGTACATCACGGCATACATACATCACCATCGTGTCATGGTCCGATCCATGACGTACACGTCGTTGGCGCTGGACATACATTTAACGAAAGCCCGTACTAGAGAATCGAAAAGGTGTCAAGTGGATCTACATGTACAGATTGACTAAACTCCATTGAGTATAAACGCCTAAAACAGCTCCCTCTACATTTCTATTTTGTCGGCGATAGCATCTCCGTTGCGACACTTCGTCGATTACCTCGTCGGCTATTAGGGCATCGTTTACCCAGGTCCCAGTTAATCTGCCAACGTTATTTTTTCACGACACATCTCACCAAATTGGCGTCTTATCACTAAAGTCTCGCAGAAGAGGCCGGCATGCTGGTAATTCCCAGTAATTCGTAGTAATCCTGTACAGCAATAAAGGGCTGTAAGGGCAGTCAGATAAGCCGCTAAGTGATCGTCTACAAGCCTCGCCTAATTGCCCTACGCCCTAATTAATTAGGGGATGTTTACCCCCACCCTCTGTAACCACAGGGAGGAAATAATAATCCCTTATTTTGCTATATGGATAGATAAGAATGTGAGGATAGGTAAATTGTCGAGTTGTCTCATAAGGAAGCTTGTTACTTGTTGTTTTGGTATTAGCCGAAGAAATGTGTCCGATCGGTGTGATGAGGCCAACGAAAAATGTACTATCTCTTTGGTGTACTGCGAAGTGTAAACGTAGGCCTTCAAAAAATTACAAACTGTAATCAAATGTATCACGCTTCTCAAAATAGTTTGGCCACTTACATGAAGTCGTTAAGTCGTAATGTGAACAGCATGTGTTTTATATGTATAGATTATTCACCAACATCAATACGTATTCAGCACATGAATACGACACTCAAATCACTTCTTTCTAAGATAATTCTAAAGTTATTTTAACTAAAACTTGTCTTTATTACCACTGCTATCCACTAAATTGTAGATAAGCTTAGTATTGATGTTCCATGATTGCAAAGACTACAAATACTAAAATGCATTTTATATGTATATTTTTCATCTGCCGTCACCTGTCGCCTTATTAAAAACCCTACTGGACTAAAGCTTAGCTTAACCATCAGTCTCTAAGCCAAAAGGTCATAAATATGTATTAATAATAAAGAAACGACCCTGGCTTGAATTTTCAGATCTTACAAATTTTGGCTTTAAACTTCCTGACGTAAAGATCTTAAACTTAAAACATAAAATTTTGTCAGTCATGTTCTTCAGAGTTAACTTGAACCTCTTGCCATAGCAACAGCAGTATAATGTTGTGACGGAATGGTTCGATACGGAACGCCATTGTTGCGGCGCTGGCGGAGTAACGAGCCACAGCGCGAAGTACCGCCTCGTTCGTATGTAAATATGAACATCAACACTGTTTAGAAGGGCCAATGATACCATACCCCTACCAAACATCTTATTTACTGCACGGATGGCGTTGTTGCTTAAGTGGTCGTCTCGGTGCTGCCACTGCGCCGAGTGTGGTGGGTTCGAATCCCACAGGGTCTGGGTGTACTTTGTGTCCCTTGAATGTTTGTAAAGTCCCCCGCGACACATGATTTATTCCGATGCGGGATATGTCGTTAAAAAAAGTTTAGATTGAGTTCAAAAGTTGTCTCTTAATTGTCGTTAAGTCTATTTTAATTACAAACTATCGGTCTTCTTTTTCTACAAATTTCTAACAGTTCGAACTCCCTTGACTTATGTTATATTTAAATTCATAACACAGTATACAGTATATTTCTAAAAGTATATTAGGATTTACTTATTCATCTTAAATAGGTACTCAATATTACGAATCACGGTTTCTCCGAAGTGCCAGTCAACCTTTCTCCGAGAAATTGAGCTAATGCTAAATATATAATCCAGATACAGTAAGCATGACCTGATTATTAAACCTGGGATCTAATGATGAGCACCCTCACTGATTTATCATTTATGGTATTCACAAACGAGGAAATAAACATGAGTGTAATTTTGTTAATTGGAAGTAAGTTTGTTTAGTTTTAAAATCTTAAACCTAAGTCATTCATTTCATCATTAGGTGTTTTTAAATGATGAAAACGCTCTAACATAATATTAAAACCGTCGATTAATCTTTATTTACGTGTATAATGGGTAGCAGCTGAAAACCCGCATTGGGTTTATCCAACATAATGTTGAGTTGTTACCTTTTACACATAAATGTATTTGTTAATCTCTGAGTCTTCTTCGAAGAGATTAATGAAAACACTATGTGTGTATGTGAGTCTGTTTGTTAGTGACAGTTTGATACTGACAGACATAGCTCCAGAACCACTGGACCGATTGACTTGTAACTTGGTGTACAGACACCTTGGGTTGGTTTGAATATGGGCCCTGTGGATCAAAAGACCCACGAGATATAGGGGTCCCAACACCAACCAGCAGCGGGATGTAACAAAGAGCTGAAAAAAAAAAGTCACGTGAAGACGAAGAGGTTGAATCCTGGGTTTTACAACCATCTCGTTTATTTTGTTTTTACTTGTGACTGTGAACTTTAGAACATATTCTTCCTTTATGGAATTCTCAGTAGTACTTATTGGCTTCTGCCAACAAAACTTCCTGATACGGGAATCGTACCTACGATCAGCTTAAAGCTTAATCGCTAACTTATGTCGTAGGAGCAACAACACAGTAGGACTTTATACTCATATCATAAAGTTTACACTGTAACAGAACTTAGGTACCATTATCTTAATTGGCGTCGCCACTAAAACTGTCGACTCAGTGCCAAATTCTGAGTAAAGTGCCGAATGCCTGCCAAGTTGTTTTTGCTGCGAGTAAAACGATTGGAAAAATGACTAATTTTTAGCTACGACTTGGAATGTAGAGTAATAAGTCATTGTATTAAACTGCCTCAGTGGTCAGTGAGGTCTCGTGTTCGGTTCTCGAGTCGAGCAAGTGTCACTGGGTTCTTCTGGCACGGGGTCTGGAACTGTGGCCGGTAAACGGCAGTAAGCTCGCTCCTCTTATTTCATTGAACTGTGTTTTTAATTTTTGCCACAAAGTATAGCAAGAATTTTAATGAATCAATCAGCTATATTACAATGCAGTCCTCCTGAATCCAGTCGTTTTTTCAGGTCATCTGTCCACCTGGCTTCGACAAAATTTATTTAAAACGTTTACAGATTTTATCGGGATTTGCAACAAATATAGTGCAGATATAATCCACAAATATAAGTTTTATTACAGTAACAAAAACTGTCAAAGCATAGGATTAACCGAGCCAATATTGTTAATCCGGTGACAGTTGAATTTAAAGTCTACTGCCCCCTTTCCCTCCTTAATTAGGTTCGCTCACTTCACCAAATTTGATAGACGCCTAGTCTCCTTTAAGTGCCGAATAAAATGTGAATTTAAGCAGAAAAATACCGCGGTATTAAAGTATCTGGGTGAATATTTTATGAGATCGTTGGGCAGCTCATTCTCTGGCCACACTCCTTTACAGTTATGGTCGTGACAATAGACGCTTTACGAGCCACACAATAGACAGATGCGCCATCTTGAGGCGCGGTGGTGTAATTTTAAAATGAACTTTTACGATTGAAGTGAATGGAGATTGCACAGGATAACGGCTGAGAAGGATAATGCGAGACCATATATAAGACGTCGTCCTCTCAAGGTTCTGAGTCTGTTTATGACATCATATACATCAGGTACATACCTTACTTCTTAATACATACATAGACACATGCATATATGCCCAAAGGGTAAACAGACATATGTATATTAAATCCAAGTTTCGCCAAGTATAATTATTACGTCTCACAAAACAGGTATCGAAAATTTTGCATTAAAATGTCTAGAAGGAATCAGAGATAGTACGTGCTTTCTTTCTTCTTCAATGCTATTTTTGTAATTCCTTTTATTTTATTATTATACTATATTTTACCTATGGTTTCGCTTGAGTAAATGTAGTTTAGGTTATTAACAGTACTTTTGCCTGAATAAAAGTTACCTTATGTCCTTTTCTGTACCCTTGAAAACGTGTATGATTTTGCTCATGATGATCAGTTGAATAGTTAAGGCGTGAAAGCGTAACAAACAAACTCATATTCGCATTTATAATATTAGTAAGGCTTTACTATTGTCATTGACGAGTCCAAGAAGTGTCAACACAATTTTAGTGAAATAAATGCTTTTGACTTTCGCTCTATTGGGCACAGTTTTAAACGCCGAGCAGCGACTAAATTGTCTTAACAGAAAACCCAGTAACTCTATATCCTATCGACAATTAAATTCAGCACTATTATGCACAGCACTTGTATTGACTACTGCGCTATAAGGCAGTTCTGAAATACAATTCATATGACAACGAAATGGCTCTTAAGATTCTTTTTGTGCCACGATTTTATTCATATAAAAGTAATTTGGTGAAACGTTTGAAGGCGCGCCTTGATTGTATGAAACGTGTCACACGCATGAAGCGAATGATACATCAACTTCAAGGCGATGTCACGATGAAAATGTAATATTGCTCACGTCAGATACTTTTTATTACGTACTGCGAAAGGAACGTTTATTAACTCAATGTGGAGAGGAAACGTTTTAAATGTTTATATCGTTTTTATTTTGCTTTGACTGTTCCGTAGAACAGTCAGCGACATAAGTAGTTATACAATGAATCAATTTTCAATCGCACTTTATAAATTGAACATGGCTGATGAAAAGCAACAGAATCGTCTAAAATTAAATCTAAATAGATTTTATAATTTTAATAACTTAAATAGAAGTAAACAGTAACTAGTTAAAGTATTTAATAACAATAGTTCAAAGTTTCAAAATTATGTAATAATAGCGTTTTATAAATACATAAACAACGCGATAAAATACGTATAAAATTGTTTCATTTCTATTTAAACCTCGCAAATGTTGAGTGGTTGACTGTATGAAGTTTGTAATAGCAGCGCTCTGCTGTTTGTGAGACAGATTCCCGGCTCGTTAAAGTGCTTTTTCCAGTTAGGCATATATCAGTAACATACTTGGTATAATATACACAATCTGTTGTTAGTTTCCTATTCAATAAATCAACAAACAACACGGTGGCTGAAATTATTCTATAGTCCACGTGGAACCTGAAACACAGCTTGTCAAAAGTTGGTGTAATAGATCTCTGGCTTCCTCTTTAGACACATAAAGTGAGTATATGCGGCGTGAGTAAGAACGTGTAAAATGAAAAGAAACTTTATTGAATTAAACAAATAGCTCCGTTGAATAAAGTCTATTGAATCAACGTTAACAGTTTGAATACGTATCTGTAACAAAAGCGCTCTCTCTTTCACTCTCAATCAGAATTAAATTGATTTGATTGAAAAAAAGCGATCGTTGAATGTTAAAAGTTGATTAATTTAGTATGCAAATAGCGTTAGCGATCGAACCGATTCTGTCAGCTTGATAACTGTTTTATTTGTAATTGGTTTATATTCGACGGATTTTGTGAATATGCATTATCTCATGTCTGTTTTCTGGATGGGTAGGCAGAGCTTTTCTAGTGTAGTGTATAGAGTCGTTGCCTTATTGACTCCTAGGCGTTTGTGATTTTGTTTGCGGTGGATTGTGAGGTCCCCGGTTTAAGTACCGGACCGCTAATGTATTGGGAATTCCCATAGAAAAACTCAGTATTTAGTCTGTATGTGTACTTAGTTGACTGCCAAAGCGTTTCTAGCTGCTACGTAAGGCCTAAAAACATAGGGATCGGGAATCGAACCCGACGCTTCGCACAATGCAGTCGCTTTCATTACCGCGTTACCAAAGCAATCGAAACGAATTTTACTATGTTTTTATTTATATATTTCATGCAGTTAATCGATATTCTGCAATCCAATACTGGACAAAGACCTGTCCTAATTTGTACCACAACATATTCGTATGATGATAGACTACAAATATGTAGTGTCATCCCCTCATTCCACTCTGCAAATATCGTAGGAGATGTACATGTAAATGGGCCAGTCAAGTACACAATATCGAGTACACAATAAAGAGGGATATCTCGAAATCAAATTCTATAGCAACGGGTCTAGCTATGGTAGTAGATATAGGAAGATTAAACAGCCCATTTATTTTTATCGCACTGCAGAAAGAACAAATAACGTCTATATATAAACCACACTATTGCTTGTAGTGGTCCCGGTGCGTGGTGCGGGCGGATTTTCCGCGCTGGTCGGTGAGTCGCCTCGACGCCGAGCTGGCGGCAGAGGCGGCCATCGTCCAGGCGTGGCTTGCCGCCCCCACGCACTCGGTGGAGAGGGGGACGGCGGTGGTAGACGTCGCGGCCGGCCGTTTTCGCGAAGCGGTCGCAGCCGTCTGCGACGCGGCCATGCCGAGGGCCCGCCACCGCCCCGGCCGCCGAGAAGTGTACTGGTGGAGCTCGGAGATCGAAGATCTCCGAGCCGCCTGCTCGGCGGCGCGACGGCCCTACACGCGGTGTAGGCGGCGACGGCATGGCCGAACGAATGACCAGCTGTCGGCCGATGAATTACAGGCCGAGCTCCGGCTGTACGATGGGTACCGTGCAGCCAAAAAGGAGCTGCAGCTGGCCGTCGGCCAGGCCAAGTCCCGGGCCTGGGGTGAGGCCTTGGAGGGCCTGGATAGGGACCCATGGGGGCGCCCGTATAGGGCTGCCCGGAACAAGTTCCGGGGCCTGACGCCCCCCGTTGCGGAGTCTCTGGAGCCGGAGCTCTTGGGCAGGGTGCTGGTGGGGCTCTTTCCCGAACGGGACCCCTACCACACCCCTCCGATGATGGCGCCGTCCTTCCCGGAGGAATTGGATCCGGCCTCCATCCCGCTTGTATCAGAGGCGGAGATGGATGCAGCCGTCAGCCGCGTATGTGGCAAGAGGACGGCACCGGGTCCTGACGGAATCCCGGGGCGGGTCCTCCGGATCGCCCTCAGAGAGATGGGCGATCCGCTTCGGGAGCTGTTCGACGCATGCCTCACGTCTGGACGGTTCCCGAAGCTGTGGAAGGACGGCCGGTTATGCCTGTTGCGGAAGGAGGGGCGAGACACAACCTCGCCTTCCGCATACAGACCAATCGTGTTGCTGGATGACACGGGAAAGCTGCTAGAGAGAGTGGTGGCTTCCCGTGTCATCCAGCACTTGGAGGGGACTGGGCCGGCTTTATCGCAGGCCCAGTATGGGTTCAGAGCGGGGCGGTCCACAATAGACGCCCTGCTCTGGCTAAAAGATTGGACGCAGGAAGCGGTCGGTGGGGGGAACAAGGCGTTGGCTGTCTCGCTGGACATTGCCAACGCCTTCAACAGCCTCCCGCATGGAACAGTACAGGAGGCGCTCCGGTATCACGGAGTGCCCCTGTATTTGCGGAGGCTGTTGGCCGACTACCTCCAGGACCGTGAGGTCCTGGTGGAGGGACGCGACGGTCTGAGGCGCCGTCGCGTATCCTGCGGGGTTCCACAGGGGTCGGTACTGGGACCGCTCCTGTGGAACGTTGGCTACGACTGGGTGCTTCGGGGCACGCTTCCCGCGAGTATGCGGGTGGCGTGTTACGCCGATGACACCCTGGTCGTAGTCAAGGGGAGGAACCTCGGGGAGACGGTGCGGTTGGCTGAGGTGGGAGCTGCCCTAGTAGTTGACCGTATCCGCGCCCTGGGATTGGAGGTTGCCCTCTCCAAGACTGAGGCCCTATTGTTTCATGGGCCTCGGGGGGGACCTCCTCCAGGTACGCGAGTAGCCCTGGACGGGGTCCTGTTCCGGCTTGGGACCCAAATGAGGTACTTGGGTCTCATCCTGGACGGGAGGTGGACTTTTGGGGCACACTTCACCCAGCTGGCCCCAAAAGTCCTAGGAGCGGCGGCCGCCCTGGGGAGGCTGCTGCCCAACGTGGGTGGCCCGAGCGCCACTTGTCGCCGACTGTACTCCGGAGTGATCCGGAGTATGGCCCTGTACGGGGCACCGGTCTGGGCGGACGCCCTCAGTCGCGACAATAAGACCCTGCTGCGACGTCCGCAGCGGGTCGTCGCGACGAGGGCCATACGCGGTTACCGGACGGTGTCCTGGACGGCTGCGTGCGTGCTGGCCAGTGACCCCCCCTGGGAGCTGCAAGCGGAGATCCTCGCCGAAGTTTACCACTTCGTGGCGGCGAGGAGGTCCCGCGGGGAGCCCCCGGGGTGGGAGGAGATCGCACGCATGCGGCGACAGGCGCGGGCCGCCCTGCTGAGGCGGTGGACGGAGGACCTGGCTCCACCGGTCCCGGGCCAGTGGACGGTGGAGGCCATTCGCCCGGTCCTTCGGGGGTGGATAGGGCGGCGATTCGGGTCGCTGACCTTCCGACTGGTGCAGGTGCTTTCCGGGCACGGATGCTTCGGAAAGTATTTGCACCAGATCGCGAGACGGGAGGCGACCCCGCTCTGCCACGAGTGTGGGGCGCCAGAAGATACGGCGCTCCATACGCTGGAGGTGTGTGCCGCGTGGGGGCCGCAGCGGCACACGCTTTCGGCCATAATAGGCGGGGATCTCTCCCTGCCGAGCGTGATCAACGCCATGCTCGGCGGCGAGAGGTCGTGGCAGGCAGTGGTCTCCTTCTGTGAGGCTGTCATGGCGCAGAAGGAGGCCGCGGAGAGAGTCAGGGAGAACAATCCCCTCGCTGACCCTCTCCGGTGCAGACGGACGGGAGCGAGGAGGAGGCGATTTGCCCGCCTTCTCGCTCCTGTATAGTGGGGTCACTGGTACAGAGTCGGGGGACTCTCTACCGGCTTGCACGGCCCCACACGTCTGGGGGGTGGCCTTGGTGAGCAAGGCCTCCCCTCCACAGGTGCTGAGGCCCGGTTACAATCAGCCGGGCCAACCGCCGGGACGGGATGGTGATTGCTAACGCGACCCCATCTCGTCCCACCCCGTCGGCGGTGGGACTGCTCACCCCAGGTTTTTAGTGTGTATACCGACCCCCTTCAGGGGCGGAGAGTCTCACATAACTTCCCTCCCCCCCCCCGGGGGAGGGGGTATCCATCAAGGATTTTCCTGGGTCAAAAAAAAAAAAAAAAAAAAAAAAAAGGGTTCGCTTTAGCATATTATCTTACCTAATTGTTCTACTAAACATATAAGTATATACAGAAATTTTCAAGTGGAAAAGCCTTGCTGTTGCCATTTGTTTGGTGATTACATAAATGATCCGACTCATCCGCGGGAGCTTTTCTTTTCTTTCTAGTTTCTGTGTAGGTATAATTTTATGTCACCGGAGACTATACAAATATTCATACAAAGGTCACAAAAAAAACCCAGCGTCGAAACAACAATTCATCGCAAACCGCATTTTTCCCGTGTTAGATTCAAACTACTTGGTGTAGGGGTACCTAAGCGACTACTGAAAGCACTATGGCATCCGTGCAGTTAATAAAAGTACCCTCTTATTAAAAGCCGCTGTAAAAATGTGAATAAGATAATTTCGAATTGTGAATATGAGTTCTGAAGAGACACTAAAGCTGGCCGCAAACATATGGTTGCCTGATCAGGTTTCCGAAACAGGGATTCAGATTCGTCATTCCGTCAGCTTTGCGCAGACGTTGGTTTTTTCCATCAGGAACTAGTATTACCAGTACGTACGGTAAAGCCACCGTGTCTAGCTAGCTCTGAGTGTCTAGTGTGAGATTGTTTTACTTTAACGCGATCGACACGTTTATGACATTCGGCGCTCCGATTGGCCCGCCAAACGCGGTAAACATTTCGATCGTGTTAACGTAAAAACAACTCACACTATAGACATCTTAATGTATTCAGAATGGAAATTTCCGTGTGCGGTACATACAGAATATTAGCGAGCGCTGCGTTCGGAATGACGTCATTCGGTTTTTCCCGTTCTTCATTCAGAGCACACCGACGAGATTCCGAATCGAACGACGGGCATTATTTTCGCATGGAAAATATAAGAACGTGTGCGGTATATAGCAAATTCGTATAAAAAGTGTGCATTCGGGTATCCGAATCTGATCCCTGTTTCGGAAACCTGATCAGGAAACCGTATGTTTGCGGCCAGCTTTAGCCTCCATTCATGTTATACTTAATTCCTTTACCTTATCAGCCATGCGGGCATGCTACACCTGGTGATCCAAGCGATCAAGTCGCAATGACATCTGTACCCATGTTATCTGTGGTTTACCTATGTCAAAACAGATGGACCAACATTAGTCCGTGTTGTATCGTAAGCCTAACAAATGAACACGTCAGTGTAAGCCATGTTTACACGGCGACGAGAATCGATGACGCAACACGGCCCCGAAGATTATTCCTCCATTAATCTAAATTATAATGTCGACGTTTACAAGAAATATCAATCTGGGTGCGAAAGTAACATACATAATATGTATGTATGTTCCTCGACTGTATTGACCAAAGGTTGGCAGTACTAATCCACATTGGACAACTATACTTATAAGTCGTCTCTTATAGGAAACAAAATCTATCACGGATCATCTACAGTGCTCTAGGCATACAGATGCAGTGCTGCCACCGAAAATGTCCTAATAGGCAATCAGCGACATAATATCTAATACAACGGTGTCCGATCCAAAATGCGAACATGGGATCTCGCAACTGCACGCCTACTTATGCTACAGTAATCTATTATATAAAAACGCAAAAAAAAAATTTGCAATACATACCACAACAGACCGTTTACCGGTCAGATCTTTACAAAAACTTTTCTTATTATGATTCTTAGTTGCGGGCTCTCATATCGATAAAGGTGGGTCATAAGCGCTAGGTAACGTACAAGAGGTCCTTGAGACCCACTCGAGTGTGGCTAGTAAGCCTTTGTCAGCGGTTGTGTTTACAAATTGGCCGGCCAAGACGAGTGTTACAAACTTTCCACACGAATGAATCTTTTGTTGACAAACTGATACTCTTTTATCGTTAAGGTAAATAGAAATAAAAAATGACTGATGATTTGCGCATATGTTTACGATGATTCTGGATTCGGTCTCAGATTCGACAAACACATATTGGTTTTTACCGACTTTCCCGTTAGAAAATTCTTCGTAACAACATTTGAGCTGTTCCAGAAAAATATTGTTAAGGCTCCAGTCTTGAATTGTACTTAGTGGATGCAAAGACCTATCGCCCCATTAAGTGGACCCTGAAATGTTATGTGGCGAAATATGCATGTATTACTTCTTTGCCTACCACCCCTTCGGTAATACAGGCTTCAGCCATGTCACATTAAAATGGCGACCATGAAACCAATTGGCGTACTAAATAGTTAGTACATTTAGCTCTCCCAAAACGCAGCCATCGAATGTAGATAGCCAATTATTATAGAGGTTAAGATAAATATCAAATGGTAGGGGTAGTTCGTGTAATCGCAGGGGTACTGGTTAAGTTTATTGCTTCAATAGTTCAGGTAAAAACGTTCAAAGACCTTTTTTTAGGGTTGAAATGTCAAAGGAATAATTTTGATGTAGTTCATACGTGAGTGCCATAAAATATCCTATATTGAAACTTATATTATACAGTATTATTTTAACGGTGAAAGAAAAACATCTAGATACAAGTAAAATGCCTAAGAGCTTTTTAAATTAAAAATGCTGTTGTTGTTTTAATACTTGTGTAGGCCGCCGGTGCTGTGAAAGCACTAGAACGGGAGCTGTGTTTTACAAAAATATAAATCAAACTTTAACATGTAAATAGGATCTCTGGAAGTTCTTCTAAAAGTTGAAACTCTCTTAGCATTTGCATGTTGGCCTTATGATTTTCTCTCTTGGAATTCGCTTATACTAGTCTAGCTAGCTACCGTCTTCTTTCAAAAGATCGCAGCCATACAATCTTCTGTTGCGTTCTTGCAGTATTCTAGTTTCCAGACTTTTTAAGAAGGTTATATTGTTAGCAGGGAAGCAATAATCCTTGACCTTTTACCGCTGACAAGACTGCGACTCCCTTTTGAAGTCTCGACGACTTATACCTTTGCTTGGCATCTTTAGGCAACGGTAACCACTCACCATAAGCATACGACTTACTGGCCAACATTATTGTATAAAAATTGTCCAGCAATCTACCTGCTACACGTGTAACGACCTCACAAATACAACCAGACATAACAAAGTAATTGCTTTAGGAAAACAATAATAACGAACACAGGAGGTCGTATCGAAAGCAATACCAATATAGAACATTGTCCCAAACGTTCCGTAATCAGCGTGTAAACTAGTACTTAGGTGAATTCTCGGAGCCATTCGGGTGAGTTACGGGCGGTAACCGACTGCTAATAGTATCGGCGAGTTGTCGTGTGCTTACCAACTTATCGTTTATAGCTATGTCCCTGTTTGTTCAGTGTCTGGTGTTATTGGGGAGTCATGGAGTTCTGTCTGTCATCTGTTAAACGGCACTGCATGTAATATAGAGCATTAAACAAGTTCCTTTCTATAGTCCGCTAAGACGACAATTACACGCTGGATAAAAATATGATACTTATATTGTTGAATTAACGGTGCTAAACGTATACCGCAGTCTACAGATGATTGAGGCGCAAGGCGTATAGCTCGCGAGTTTCGTTTAATTAAGTGTATTACTATCCTATTGATAGCATAGTGCACTTTGTAGTCTGGAAACCAATCACCGTAGGAATGCATCACAAGATTGTTTAGATCTGCTCAACAAATTTGTTGCGTCATTACACTGTCGCCTACTTATACTAATTATAAAATTAAAATAATATGTAAAATTGTATTTAAAGTTCACAGATGATTTCATTTTATTAGTAAATTATAACAAATTTTTTCGGTACCGTGTTCAAATTATAGTGTGCGAGAACCACTTTCATAGAAACTTCTATTCTTCTAGCCTTTCCAATCTAAAACTATTTTAATCTATATAAAACATCAAGCCTTTTTATAAAATGCTAACTGTTTTCAATTCGAAGGACGATATAAAAATAACGAAATCTATGTGAATGTCAAATTTCATTGAACCTCGCATACAGACAATGTCCACATCATACGTCGTAAAATGTGCATCGTGCACGTGGACATGTCCCTAGAGTAACAGCAATATTTTTATTACTTTTATTGTTGGTATTGCACAAATGTTTTATTTATTTATTTACTTTTATAAAGAAGAGATTGTTTAAAAAACACTATTGAGAGACTTCATAATAATAAATGTCACATATGTACCTATAATAGTAAAAAAATATTAAGGCGTAAGATACATGAGCACAGAATAAATGCAGAAAATATTATTCTGGAAACTGTATAAAATGTTACGATAAAATAGGGAAAAGCGGAATAGCAAAGCGCTGTAGAAATTAAAGAAGATAGACATAATAAATGTGAATGCAATGCTAAGCATGGCATAAAGAAGCTGTTCCAGTTGGAAAGTTTTCAGGAAACTTTTTCTGTCTAAATCTCAAACTTTTTGGATAAAAGCCAGTAACAAGCAAAAAGCTTGCACGAAGAAAATGAAGCCAGTGAAAAAACGTAATTGTGTGACGTCAGTATGTGAACATGAGAACGTGTAAACGGCCGTGTGTACAGTCTATGTAGTATATATAGAACGATTACGATGTGCTTTTGGTAAAACAATAGCTAAAATGCTGCCTAGAGTAAACGCAGTCGCTTCGCTAACAGCCCATTGAAGCAATTTCAGCGGTGTATATGCTAAATGAATTAGGCCAGTTGAGCGCAGTCTCCCACCGCTCTGCTCCGCGGTGAGGTACGATATGTTGCTATAATTCGTTGATAACTGTTGCCTGTTGTCTGTTCCAAGGTTAGGTACAGCGAGCTATATTAAAGTACTTATCTTCACATGGAGAATTTTATTTTGTGGTTTTTCGTCATGCTCGGGAACAGTACTTTTGTATTACTTTTACTTTGTCATCATGCGCATATCAGCAAAGTACTTGATAGTATTAAAATTTTATACTGCTCACGTGGCCAACTACGATACGGCCCTCAAATCGCGCGTACGTTGCCTAATCTAAGCATGAGGATGAATAAATATAGAAAAGGAAAATTAAAAGAGTGATAATAGAAAAATAAGTCAGGTGGTAATATATATAAATAGATATGTGATCCGGAGTAAAACAGTGCGATTTCCATTGATGTAAATTCCACTAAAAGATAACAAGTTTTCAATTTATTAATTATATACATAATATAAACAATTCTTTAAAACTAACTTATACCTAAAATATTATGAAACAGAGAAATAAAAAAGAAAACTAAAACCCTCTAATAGGCGTCATAGAATTCCTCCGCATCACAGTCAACTGGTAGTGTGCCCAGAAGACTGGCAGCATTGCCACGTTGAATGGCAATGCTTATCCTTTCCGCGAAATAAAGGCCAGCCCTCTGGTCACGGGAAGCGTCGATTAACCTTTTCGCTATGTCTCTATAAAGAGCACGAGCACTGGGACCCCATGACCCTAGCGTTTCGACCCCAAACGGCTCAAAAACATAATCCCCTGCCAGGTTTTTGTATTTGCGCCGCTTGAGAGTCTCCGCGGATGCAGCAGCAGCACCAGCACAACCCGCCGTACTGGGAAGATGTGATGGCGCAAGGGTGTCTACACACGTTGCGTCCCACACCAAGGGCCTACCCATCTTCCAAGGCATCAATGACATACCGTCCGGTCTCTTTCCATCGTCACGCGCCAAACCATTAGGTTCAAGATGAGCTGGCACGCCGGCGGTGACAAGAGCACGACGGATAATGTCATTAAGGTTGGCGTGCCGCGAAAAACGACCCGCACTCCAGCTACATGATAGGCCATGGTGGCCAAGGCCATCGACGGCTTCACCACAGTGACATCGATGCGGAGAAACAAATGGAGCACCTAAACGAAGGCAAGAAGCGATGCGGAACGTTGTGTCATCCAACATAGTGCCTATGTTGGACGATGGGAGTGCTTAAAGCCAAAGACCCGATTCCCATTCCCCCACAGCCAATAAACGGGCACGCTCAGCAACATTAGGAGATGTGTTCATGAGATGTTCTCTCACCATGTTGCAGAGCGGCCCGTCCCACCGACTCTGAGAGAATAGATCGGATGGCAAATCAGAGCTTGGACAGATCATTTTCCAAGCGTTCACTGCATCGGACTTGCACGACACTTCCGAATTAACCAGTGTGGGAGCTAAAATTTTTAACTTTTAAAATTCCACTTGTATGTAAATTTTAAAAGTTAAAGTTTAGCTTCATTGGATTTGTTAACTATTCATCTACGTACGTATGACGAAATGCGATATTTATGTATGGATAGGATAATAAAACAATTCCACAAACCCAAGTGTTTAGCTGCTTCATATGATGTCAACTATGTACAGCTATGTTCTTGCGAAGAATCCGGTATCCATTAGCGTAAGTGAATTAAAACTTTAAATTGAAATTAATTTATTTGTGTCGCATAGGTATATGTATGTTAAAAATACATATTTCTAAAAGTAAATACCGTCACACATAGACAAGGTATCGTTATGTTTAGCCTTCAAAATATAATAGTGTCCCTTAATTACTAAACAGACCAATAAAAATACACCTCTTTAGCGAATACGTAACCCTTTCTATAGTGTTACACGACGAACTTACAAAGGAGAGGTTTGTGGTTACTTAACAGCAGCTTACAGTGCGTCTTCAATCGAGCAGCCTTATCTTGCCTCGAGACCGATGTACCGTTCAACCACAAAACTGCCTCAGAGATGCGGCTTCTAATACATTTTAAGTACCATGCACCCACCACTGAACTTACTTCGACAACTGAACCTGTGTCTGAAGGGTAAAAGGCTTTATTTGTCACGTTAAATGTAAATTCTGTCGTTCGTAAAACTACCTTAATAATATAAATTCATGAAGTAGCGTGTAACTAAACGTGAAACTTTAGAGTCGTATCAGACAAGATCTTACGATCAAAATTATACTTCAAACGAACATAAAAACTACTTACCCTCGACCTCTATTACGTGAGGCCAAAATGTAATCGACGAAATGACGGTAACCGCCGTTCTCGGATATGGTTGTGTTTTTATAACAAGCCGCTGGTTACCGTTAGGCAAAGTGGTACAGATACGGTTTTTATAAAGGACGCTGTTACCACTGATAGGAAAAGTAGGGTATACTCGTAGAACGCCAATACCGCGGTTGGACAGAGTGCTAGAGGTCTTATAATCACCTTAATCAATTCCTTAATTAATCAATTGTTTATTTGTCCTTTGTCTTTTCCTACCATTCACTGACATAGGCTATGGTAACTACTTACCAGGCGCATGATTGTCTTCTATATAGTTTAAAGAAGAAGCAGAGAAAAACCTGGGTTATATAGTTATATGGCAAAAAAGTAAAACGGTCAAGGTTTTGAGCAGAGGTCACCACTTACCATTCAGGTGTTTGACTAGCTCGTCTGCCAACAGAGGCAATAAAAATGTACTTATATAATCAGTTTGGCCACGTCAGACTGCGAGTGGGCGAATCCTGCAGCGATAACTTTAAAGGTGGGCGTCACGATCGCCTCGTAAACTTTAACGTCTCACACGTGACTTCGATCACATATCTAGACACACTCCACTATTTAGGAATACTAGCCGTTTTCATATATATACCAATAATATTATTGTTGCTGTATCTTTAATTGATTAGTGGCCTTTCAGTGGTAAAATTTTTCTCTGTAGTACATTTCTTTTCCAATCCCTAAATGTTAGCTTCCTGCACAACTTTCAAAAATGTTTGCTTAATATGTTTTCGTTTCGGTTGCTTTACAGCAACCATGTTCACGGGTATCCCCGTGAACATGGCTGCAATCCGTATAAAGTGTTTAATTTCAAAGTGAGTAACATTTTTGTAAGTTTCTAAATAGACACTTATTTAAATTATCGGTAATCAAATACACATTTGATTCTTATGTTATAGATAGTAAGTCCATATTTATTTGTAAATAATACGACATCGTCATTCATTAGAAACTATTGCGAAAGACAATTTGATGAAATATATATATATAAAGGAAAATATTGCATCATCAAATAATTTTAAACCTTTGTAACTATCTACGAAAGTCGTAGCCAAGGAAGCGTAACAAAGTTACGGTTTCTTAACAGAGCTGTGCACTTTATGATCGTAGCTGTGCTACGATACATGGAACTGCTACAGAGCTACGGTGCTACGAATGACAACGTATAGTGGTTGATATGTCGATAAAGTTCATCCATTGTTCTGCTTAATCCTTTTATTTAGTAAATAAAGTATTTGACTTAAATCTCAATAGAAATTATAATACGATTACATAAGTATTCTAATAATGTTGCGACCCCCGTATTTGGCAAGCTATAACTCTTTTCTCACGTAATAGAGAGCAACCCTATTGCCGAGTTGCTATTAAGAATTTCGTAACAGAAAAACTCTAAATCACTTTGCTGGAGACCCGTGTTCGCACGATTGGCAGTTAATGTAACCACAAACTTATGTCATTGATCTACGGAGGCAGACATAAATCTATGGTATCCTAACTAGTATTATTAATGCGAATGTGAGTTTGTTTATTTGTTACGGTATCACGCCTTAACTACTTGACTGATCATCATGATATTTCGCATACACATTGTGAGGTGTACAGAAAAGGACACAAGGCAGGTACTTTTATCTGGAAAAGCAGTACTTTTTCTGTGGGATAGAAAATTGACATTACCAACATTTATGCGACCGGAGCCGAGGGCAAAATCTAGTTGTAAATAAATGTTACATAACGCCTTCTCCTTTTACCTTTACATAACATGAAAATTCAAAGCTATAAATTCACCAACATAAATGACTATTACATGTAAGTTGTAGTTTGGCCATGATTTTAGTGTAGCTCACGTTATCGGTCCCACACGTGGGCCGGTACCGCCAACAGCGCTCCCAACTCGGTACGAATATACTTTACGTCCAAGTTGGCAATACGAACGTCCACATAAATCGTGTGTGCATTGTTGGCGAGGGTAAATCGCTCGCCGAGATCTCGAACTAGTTCCGAACTACTCTGATTGAGATTTACTCACGTATTTAGATATGAATGTTGTGTCGGCTCAAGGGCCGCGGTATTTTGCGTCTATAAACTATATATTTATTAAGTTATGTAATATTGCATATAAATAATTTATTCTATTTTCCAATTTATTTATTAAATCTTAATCAGAACGACTGCAGGCCATTTTCACTAATTAAGAGACAATTCTATAGACCTTTGTAACACTAGGGTTATTATTCATAACCTACCCTGGCCCATCCGATATAAAAATCAAGGAGTCTCTGTGCTGCTCAAAGGCCAAGGTTTCAATGGTACGTTACTGATAGCACACAACCTTAAGGAGCCTAGAAACATAATGTAAACTTCAAGTGTTAGCAAAAAGATAAAAAATATTAGGCGTCTGTGTGCCAACAACTCTTTTGTAACAGATGGGAAGCAGCTGTACATGCAACAGCATGACTTTGAAATTAAATAAAAAGACAAGCATACATATTTGGCGCCATATACTATATCTTTTGTACCATGGCATAAGTTTGTTATGGCTTAAATTAGAACCCAAGATCGTCTGCAAATTTATGTTATAAGGCCAACGAGGCAATCCCATAGTTATCAAAAATAATAATAAAAACTCTTTATAGCTATAGGTAACCACGGGCCGCTTCTCAGTGTGAAATAGGTTAGGCCATAGTCTACCACACAGGCGTAGTGCGGGTTGACTTCATACATCGTTGAGTTACAACACTAGTTAGATTAATAGCTAGATATTTATTTATTTTCATTTATTTGCAATACATGGTCCGTTTTCAACCAATATGACTAATTTGGGATCTAACTATTAACTGCGTTTTAACTCACCATACATATTTTTAATAATAGGCTTGCTTGCTAATAGAATATATAGCGATCTCACCTTTGAAGCATATTGATCTAAAATTTGAAACGAACAATAATACCAAAACTATTTTCAGTTAACAAAATATTGTTATCTAACGGGCGCTTCCGGTCGTTCATATTTCAACATGAAATAATTTCAATTTCCCAATTTATTTTATTTGTTCGATATTAATTAAACGTCAAACGTGAACTGTTTTGTATCGAATCTTTTGTCCTGCGAACGCGTGGCGTGCACGTGGCGGGGGCGGCGCGGGCGCGGGATGACTGCGGGGCGAGTAACAAATTACAGGGCTGTCAGACACACAGCTCACAATTTAACGTTCACAAAACAAAGTTTGGAATATTACGTTGAACTTGCACTATTATTGATTCTATTTCGGTAAATGAAGTTTTCGAACTATTTATCGCTTGACTAATATTCGTCTAAAATTTTCTCTTGAAACATAATATTTATAGAGGATTGATTTCTTTTTTTAAATATATCTCCCGCACTAAGAATAATTCCTGTGTCGCGGGGGACTTTACAAACATTCAAACAACGGACACAAAGACTCGGAACAATCATTTGTGGATCACACAAACTGTTGCCCCGGTTGGCATCGAATCCCACCCGGGACAAAAATTTGTGTGATCCTCCTACAAGACTTGGCGCAGTGCCAGCGCCGAGGCGACCACATTACTGACTGACTAATATAAATTTTGATTTGGTGTTGTAATTTGATGCGTATAGTTCTATTGTTGTTTATTAAACTTCTTTAAACATAACTCTACTGAATCTGGCGTGCATGGACATACAGGGAAAGTAAAATTAAAAATTTTGAGGCGAGAGAGACATGCAGGACATTTTGTATTTTATTTTGTTTGTCCTCTTTGTATTCTAATTAGCGTTAATTCTATGCAATTTAAATACAATCCAAGATAGCACTCATCGTTTACTATTAATATGGTCGCTGGCTCGCCTGCCACTAACGGCAATAAACAAGTACCTGCCTTTCTGCCAACAAATTAAATGTAAAAAAATTTCCTCACCACCACTGTGTCACAATCGCAATGGAAAAGCAAACATGTGTGTAATAAATAACCGCGAATTTGACGCGACGTCGCGCGTCACTCTATGTGATCACTCTACATGACCCCAGCTGCAATAGGTGTCGTCATCGACAACGTCTTTCGCTTTTTAATTTCATCATATTACGAAGTGTCAAAACCAAATTCAGTCCCATTACAATTTCCGTCGGATCAAAGATGTTTCCAACGTCAGGTTAAGCGCCAACTTCCTGGCTTCTGGATGCTGGAGACATGTTAATAACATGGTCATCATCACGGCAGACATGACGCTAACGCAATAAGCGTCGCCACCAGCAGAGGCACAATTTATGACCTTAATAGTCAGAGGGTCCAACAGCGAGGCGGGCGCTGTCGCTGTCCAAATGTACTTGCATATTTCACTCAATTTCATTTTTGGAGCCTTTTAGCAAGTACGTTTTATGGGCATCTTCGGGCCGTTAGTGGTTTACTGGTCCAAGTATTGCGTTGAATTGGTTATTTATTGCCCCTAACTTACATTCTTGATGTAACTTTATTTGCATACAGTCCGTAATACCAAGTAAGTTAAGGTTGAACTGTCTGGACGATAATACGATTAGAAAAGGAGAAAGAGCTGATATGATGTCCGATAAAAATAAAATGAAGGAAAATAGAGACATTGTTGACCCTCAATAACTTAGAATAAGGATAGGAGAAGGATGATAGTGTGTCGTATTGCTATCATGTAATCTTATATTGAAGTTAATCTCATTACGGATACTCGTACACAAATGACGCAGTAGTTTACGTCGCCTCGGCACGTCGGCACTGCCACTGCAACAATTTATGTGGATTCTATACACTCAGGAGTAAATTTGTTTGAAATATGTTTCAAGTATTATTATGTGTATACTTTTTATAATAAGTTAACTTATCACGAAAATAAAGTACTGTTCAGTATAACATTAATTTTAAAAAATTACATTTACGTTACAGCAGATTTTCATCAGGGACTGTAGTCTTAGTTGTGTTCGACCATGAGAGTAGGTGTACAGGTTCGATAATTCAAAGCATGCGTCATTTTATATATTAAAGAAACCCAATTCGATCGTATCGCATAGTAAATATAGTAAATGTGTTAAATAAGGCCTTCGTATGGACTGTTCCAATATTGCACCAAAAGGCCGGTTTTTATTTAATGCCTCATTAAAAAAACGCCATTGAAGTTTTTTACGGGGCACTTGGGCCTTAATGCTATTTAAAAACTTCGTAATTTATGAGATAAATTTTAATATACATAAATTTTCATTAATTTTTCATTTATAAAAATACGAGCTTGCACCATAACTAAAAATAAAACAATCGGCGTCCCTTTTCAATTGCCTATATATTATATATATATATATATATATATATATATATATATATATATATATATATATATATATATATATATATATATATATATATAGAATCACACTTGTGTATTGCTGTTGGGATTGGCAGACGTGTATTATATATTTTAGCAACTATAGGTTTTTTGGTACCAGCGCACATTTCCTTATACCATGCTATTAAGAATTTCTCACGAGAAAATTCCAATACCAGTCCCTGCGAGGCCTAAATATGATTTTCATAAAGACAACAAATGACCATGACCTTATAGTAACGTGTTATACTAAGAGGACAAGAAACCTTTTAGTAGTAATTTTTACATCTTATAAAAATGGTAGAATAAATACTATTAATTTAAAATAAATAGCGTGACACCTCTTAGTTTACCCCTTTCCCGATTAACCTTGTAATATACCAAGAGTCAATTACCTTCGATAAATATCGTTTTGCTATAATTAACGTCGTGTGTGCGTGCGTGCGTGCCAACCCTGTTGCACCCACCCGTGCTTAGCTCGCGCTCGATTGACTCGATTCAAACGATGTTTTTTATTTCCTTTCATGTGGTGCCGTAGTAAATCCCACATATACATACACTCGCTCACACGTACAAAAACGTTTCTATTTATAAATAGAACACGAGCCCACAGATTAAATGCTTTTATAACAAACATGCCGTGTTTGATTGGGCATTTGTAACGTTTTTTAAACTGAGTTTATAGTAGGGTTGCTTACAGACTCAGTTTTATGCAACTTTTATACTAGAACATAATTTTTATATATGAGAAATCAGATTCTGCATGGTTGTGTCCACAAAACTCGAAAAGAATTCGATTAATTGGTATGAAATTTATACACAACGTTGCATTTCTGTGCAAGACTGTTTTATATGCTTTCTACATGAAACAGGAACGAGAAATAAAATTATTTTATTTACTTCCCTAATTACTTAATTACTATAACTGGATTAAACGAGTGTCAACAATAACAAAACATTAAAATTTAAACCTAGTCTTAAGTTTGTTTCAAATCTCAATGGAATTAAACTATTCAATAGAATAGATACTTCTACTACAGCCAGAATTTGACCTGGACAAAACCGATCCCATCCGTACCGGTGTTTTACCAAATAGGTACGCTTGTCATGGTCAGATTTAGAACAACTGTTTGTGGATCAGTTTAGTGTTCATAGTAACTAGGTGGCAAGTCACCAAATTTGGGGCACAATACACCTACATACAAAAACAAGCTCTTTTTCTACATACAGTGCCCTAAATAAAACAGTTAGTTTTAAATATAGATAGATACATAGAATAACTGAAATATTTTAAAAAAATTCTCATAAAGTATGAGGAAACTTTATATATTTAGAATATGAATATTTACACGCCTTAATTATATACATAATATAAACACAATTCTTTAAAACTAACTTATACCTAAAATATTATATAACAGAACTAAAAAAGAAAATGAAACTAAAACTCTCTAATAGGCATCATAGAATTCCTCCGCATCACATTCGACTGGTAGTGTGCCCAGAAGACTGGCAGCATTGCCACGTTGAATGGCAATGCTTATTCTTGCCGCGAAATAAAGGCCAGCCCTCTGGTCACGGGAAGCGTCGATTAACCTTTTCGCTATGTCTCTATAGAGAGCACGAGCACTGGGATTATTATATTATTATTCACATTTATTCATTAATTATCAATAAAAATTACATTTTTAAATATATAATTATAAAAAAACACATTTAAAAATATAAAAATTATGGATGCCCACCGACATCGAGACAAGGTCCAAGCTGTCGGTGGTTAGGGGTCCAGAGAGAGGAATCTCCTCACTATGCGTGCCGTATCGAGGAGAACCGCCTTCTGCATCTGACCCTTGACCCAAGCACCTAACGCGAGCCTCTTAAGATGTTGGTCGAGGCTCTTGGCTATTAGACCGTTTACCGTAACGACTATCGGTACAATGATTGCCGAGTCCACATCCCACATATCGACAACCTCGTGTGCTAAGTCCAGGTATTTTAGTTCTTTTTCCTTCTCAGCTTTCACGAGGTTGCCATCATGAGGGATGGTAATATCGACAATCATTGCACGGCGCTCTGATCGATCTATTACCACAATATCAGGCTTGTTGGCAACAACAGTCCTGTCTGTGATAATAGATCGATCCCAATACAGTGTGATATGGTCCTTTTCGAGAACTGGTTCCGCTACATACCTGTAGTAAGGCACCTCGACCTCTACAAGTTTGTACTTCAGAGCAAGTTGCTGATGGATAATTCTGGCTACTTGGTTATGTCTGTGCAAGTACTCGCCGTTAGCAAGACGAGAACAACCGGAAACTATATGCCTGAGGGATTCACCGGGTTGGTGGCACGCCCGACATATGTCAATCGTACCATCCCTCAGGATATATTTCCGGTAGTTATTCGTCTTGATAACTTCGTCCATAATTGCACAGACAAACCCTTCGGTTTCCCCAAAGAGGTCACCGAAGCGTAGCCAGTTCACGGAGGCGAGAACGTCTACATCAGGTCCATATAGGGCCTTGTAGAACCTACCGTGAAGCTCCTTGCTCTGCCATACACTCTTGCGGTCGTCAATCCTTAGTACTATAGGGATGCGCCAGTTCTCTTTAGCCAGGTTAAGCGGGGTGAGTCCGTTATCCACTGCGATAACATCACGATGCATACCCACGTTCGCTTGAAGGAAATATTCTCTAAGGTTGCACACCTCACGATTATGGAGGGTTTTGGCATTTAGAAAACCTCGACCCCCACATTTCCGCGGGATGTACAACCTCATCACAGACGAACGAGGATGATGCATTCGGTATGCCGTCAACAGTGTACGGACCTTCCTGTCCAGGGCATCTAACTCAGTCTGAGTCCACTTAAGTATGCCAAAGGAGTATAAAAGAAGCGGCATGACCCAACCGTTAAAAGCGCGCACCTTGTTGCCGCCTGATAAAAGACTGTTAAGTATTTTTCTCAGGCGACCAAAAAAGCGCTCCTTCAACGATTGTTTCATGTCCGCTTCATTTATACCTAAGGCTTGTGACATACCCAAGTATTTGTAGGTATCAGTAATGAGAAGCGATCTTAGGTTAATGGAATCTGAAAGTTCAATGCTCTCAGATTCCACCATCCTTCCTTCCTTTACATGCATGACTGCACATTTATCCACACCAAACTCCATGTTGATAGATTTACTAAAGCAATCAGTTACTCTTAGTAAGTCTATCAAATGTGAATCAGTGCGGGCAAACAGCTTTAAATCATCCATGTATAGCAAGTGTGATACGACCTGACCGCCTCTCTTTAACCTGTAACCTAGCCCTGAACCCTCTAGTAATGTACTGAGAGGGTTCAACGCTAGACAAAACCACAGAGGACTCAGACTGTCGCCCTGAAATATACCTCGCTTAATCTGTATTAGCTCGCTGGTCGCCTGGGTCTGTCGACACCCTGGATAGTAAAGAGCCGTTTTCCATTGCCGCATACATAACTTCAAGAAGGTGCATAGAGTTGTATTTACTTTATACAGCTCCAGCACCCTCAAGAGCCACGTATGCGGCACCGAATCGAACGCTTTCTTGTAATCTATCCAACATGTCGCCAGACTCTTGTGATTACGGCGAACCTGTTGGCTAATGGCCATATCAATGAGGAGGAGTTCCTTCGTACCACGAGCCCCCTTCCTACAACCATTCTGAGAGGCCGACATAATAGAATTGATTTCAATATGTTTTGAAATTTTGGCTCTCAGAATAGACGTAAGAAGCTTATAGACCGATGGTAAGCAGGTGATCGGTCTATAATTTCCAGGCTCGTGAGTGCTACCTGCTTTGTGGAGCAGGTGCGTAACTCCTGTGGTCATAAAATCTGGCAACGACCCAGATTCTACGGTTGATTGAAACTGCGATGCCAAGCAAGCATGCGAACTACGTAGCCATTTCAACCAGAAGTTATGCAGCCCGTCCGGACCTGGAGACTTCCAATTTGATAACGAACGGACTGCACTAGTAACATCCTGGTCTTCAATGACTACGTCTTCCATCTCTGGAATTTGTTCAACCGCTCGCTCGACATCACGGATCCAATCGCCCTCTGTGTGGCCCATGGGCACCGACCAGATGCTACGCCAAAAGGTATTTGTGGTATCAGCATCCGGCAGCCGCCCACCAGTCACACATTGATCCGGTCGTTCCCAGCTTCTATAAACACGTCTTTGGTCTTTTTGAAATGTGTAATTCACGGTATATCGGTTCACGCGTTTTTTGTATCTGCGCAAACGGTTTGCCCACGCATAAACTTTCTGCTTCAGGAAGTCAATGCGCTCTGTGACCCGAGATGTATAGTCTTGTGGGCTGGTGTCAGTTCCCAAGAAAGCTCGAATCACAAAGCGCATCACTCTAGGGCGAGTATTGCCCTCCCTGAAGCAGATTAGTTTACCAATAAGTGCCCTTGCCTCAGCGATACGACGTTCAATCCTGCATTGCCATGCCGGAGCAGCTTTTCGCCATACAGCAGTGTCGTTCAAAGGGAACTTGACGCCTGCTGTACGACATGCCGCTACAGCAGCACAATACAGGATTGAATGGGTATCACTGAGATTCTCGCTATTCTCTAAATAACTAGGCAGTAGCGAGTCAAGGGCACCTACCAATGCCATATTTTGTCTATGCGTAGGCAACCGCGGCAGTCGAGGCCTAATAGTATGGGGTGTATACCGATATTCCCGAATCGCACATTCCAAAGCTACCCTTACCTCATCATTGTACTGGATGCTTACATTATTAGTCATGTCATCCTCATCCTCGCTGGTAATGTTTTGGGGCAACGATGTAACACTACTTGTTGTTACACCAGGATGGACGTGAATGGCACGACTCGAACGTAAACACTCTGAGCGAAGCCTATCAAGTACGTTATCATCCAGCATCCGATTGCGCTGGATAACTCGCACTTGATCCGATAGTCGTTGTGCCGTGACGTTGAAGCCTGGTTCAAGAGCCTGAAACAGAGGCAGCATTCGATTACGATACGCACTGAGGTTGGTTCCTCCCTCTGTAGCCACAAAATATGCCCGCATGACGTTTTCATTTATTGACCTCGTCCATCTCATGCGGCGCACATCACCACCGACAGCGGGGGCCCTGTTCGAGGCCGGCGGGCCTCGGGGTCCCAAGCAGGACGGTGGCCGGCGTCTCCCCTGCCGACGTACAGGTGTTGGCGACGTCGGCGGGGAGAAATACTCGTCGCTTGATGAGCTCAACGCCTCACTGCCCGTCGTAGTCGCGGGTGCAGGTACCGACGGCTGCGAGGCGGAGCTGAGCGACGAGTCCGGGGGTCTCCTTTGTGCTAACGCTCTGGCTCTTGTTAGCATTTGCGTGTCACTACATCATCATTTAATTTATATATTTTTCATTTTGACATGTGTTGTCATTATGACCGATTTTACTTGTTTTGTACTGTTCTTTATGGTTGTATTATTTTAAAATTGAGACTTATTAGTTGAATTATATTTATTATGTTGAAATTGTGGCCAAATTATTATATATTTTTATGGAGTTATAGAGAGCTGAAAATTTTGTAAAATGACACATATGCTGGTGTTGCCATTATTATTATTATTATTATACTATTTCTCATACTTGTGTGACATCTCCGACAGTGTTCCACCCAATATTGTTCCACATTATTTATTCCAAGATGTAACGAGAGCATCGTGTACTTTTATGATTGTAATTTGTATCGCGAGTCATGGCGTCACTTCTTACGTTATGAATAGTAAGTTACACGACAACAAGCGTTTATCATGGCGCTCCTCATAGGAAATAATTTATCCAGGCAGGTTTTCTCTTGCTATCCAGAAACCACATTGTACATATAATAATCTTATAAATTAAAAAATATTGATTGCCTTTGTGGCGCAGTGGTACCGAATGTACAGCACATGTTCATGTACAGCAGTCGTATTCGGTATGCGGTCGCGGAACAATGCCTAGGTCTGAAAGATATCAGGTTTTTCTGTCAAGAAAATCTTAATATTTCCAACTATGTAAAGGGCTTGTCCACTGATATATATGACCCTACCCCTTCAGCGGGCAGACAGAATACGTCGTAGATGTGTAAAAAATAACTTCACTGTTCGTCTCCGTAGATAGTGGATATATCACCACATCTTATAGCTTCATTTTCATATCGATATCTACTGCCGCACTAAGCATTATTCCTGTGTCGCAAGGGGCTTTACAAAGATTAAAACAACGGACACAAAGAAAATTCATGTGATAGTTCTTTATGAAAATTAAAGTAATTTACTGTATATAGCGTAGTTTTTGCTAATCGCAAAGTAATATTACAATAATTCTATATATATTTCTTATTATCATTTCTCCCAGGTACGTGCTGGCTCGGGAATGAACTATCTGCCTTGGTGATTCCCAAGCCCCGTGATTTGTGCTTCTCTAATCAAGCTATAAAAAGAGAAATACTATTTCCGTAGGCAGTTGTTTAGTTGTATATACCCTTAACGATACTAAGTGAGCGGTGGTTACCACTTAAATCAGGTAGACTGCCTGCCAGCCTGCCTGCCATTAAAGGCATTAAAAAGTTATATGGTCGGTCGATCCTAGAATCGATTGACTATTTTAAGCATCGTGAAGTACAATGAATCCTTGGTAATTGTATAATGACATATCGATTAGATCTTTACTAAATATTGCTGGTAAGGTAGTCAGGGACTCCAAAACATGCTTTGCACACATCTATTTAGAACAGATATAGTGTAATTTATTTATACGCAAACACCTGGTGATTAGTCATTCTTTAAGCTCTCTTGCTTTGAGGTCTTTGTTCGAGTATGGTCCAGCATTCTGACAGACTATTAATCAACGGGTAGTTAACGAAATTGAATCGTCATCAACAACGTGGCACCTGTATTGATAATGGAGCCCGGGCACACGCGCACGTAATCCAAAAACGATAATAGCCGAGCGTCATTAGTATTCACTCCTACCCTCCGGACACCAACAAAACTAAACGAAAACGTGATACAAATACCTTTGCGTAACGATTTTCTAAATAAAATACACCCGAGTACGGCCCTGGGTCAAGTGTCGTTTAAAATAACGCAAATTTTAGTATAGCGCCATCTGTGCGTGTAATTTGTAAACTGTAATTATAAGAAGAACGACACCAGGGCCATCTGTGCGTAAATTTGTAAGCAGTCGTAGAATTAATTTGCACTGGCAAAGGTCTGGGAAGCGCTTATTATTATAGGTCAGTTTAGGGTCTTCCAGGTAATGAGCATTCACCATCCAAATGCTGAGTATCCTTGTTAAAAAGTGTTAGCTAATGTGCCCCTACATACTAATTAATTGTAAGCAAAGATAAATATTAAGTACCTAGCTAATTTTACCTTCACTGAGTGAAGGGAATATGTAAACGTACGAGTTTTATCTTTTGCAATTGAGTACTGACTAGTGTATTACATTTCATTATTTAGCACTGTATGTTATGTTACGTTTAAAAAGTTTACTGTATTAACAGTGTGGTTCCTGCATAGCAAGAGAAAACCTGCCAGAATAAATTATTTCCCATGAGAAGCGCTATGATAAACGCTTGTTGTCGTGTACCTTACTATTCATAAAGTAAGAAGTGACGCCATGACTCGCGATACAAATTACAATCATAAAAATACACAGTGTTCTCGTTACATCTTGGAATAAATAATGTGAAGCAATACTGGGAGGAACACTGTCGGAGATGTCACACAAGTATGGAGAACCTTCTTAAATATTTAAGTTATTCTATGTATCTATCTTGGTATATATATAAAACTAAAGGTTTTATTTGTTAGCCCCTTCAGTAAATGAACATGTGTTTGTATGTAAGTGTGATGTGTCTTAAACTTAGAGAAATAGTATTCGGAGCGTCGACTCGACGGCACGTATGTATGTGTGCTTCATGCTACCAAATTAACTAAACTAATTCACTAAGAATTGCTCTAATTCTAACCATGAGTAGCGTAGTTGGTGAAACACCGGTCAACACCTGCTTTCTATTAAATAGATCATTTTCATTTAAATGTATAACAAACTTAACAAAATACTAAATACGTGAATACTAAATATTTAGTTACTTTTGAATATAAGCTGAAGCAGGCTACCCTCTGCTATGGATCAGTCTGATATTTTTAATTACTCGTTCTGTGGAGTTGTCGGTAAAAGTATATAAAATATTCTTATTTACCACTTTAAACAATTACATAATATGATTAATGTGAATTGCATCTAATAACTCTAATCTAACACTAATATTAAGGTTCGTCTAGTGAATAAGAGCACCGACCATTTATATATCTATCTGAGACCTTCCCTTCCTCTTCAATTGTTATTACTGTTTCCTTAATTCCTTTTTTGACCCTAGGCGTATGAGTAATGTTATAAGCAAATATAGCATTAAACCGCATACCATCAAGCAGGCCATATGTTTGTTAAAATGTTTCAGTAAATAAAAAAGCCCACAATAAAAACTAATTACTAGTTACAATTTAATTTCCTTGTATATAACTAATTCAATGAAGCCGGTAATAAATAATTAATTATCAAATTGTAAATTAATCATCGAAACGTAGGTTCAAATTGCATAATTAAGAAACTAATTATTGTGGTTATGCGCTAATTAACATTAGTTGGTTCAACAGACTAATTATCGGTAGTAGTCATTATTTATTAAGCTTCTATTATATTGTATGTGAAATCGCATCAGTTCGATGCGATTTGCACATGGCTATGTACTGCACGTTGTATGACTGCACGTATTACTCAGTGATTTGAGTAGTCATCTCGCTTCTACTTATGTGGCAAGCGATGAGAGTTCGGTGTCCATACGAAACAAAACTTGTGTGGTCTACATATAATTGAATAGGTATTGGGTGGTTTTGGATTCGTTGTTTTAATGTTTATAAAATCCCATGCGCAGAGGTACGGTGCGTCTGAAACGCAATTCAGAGATAAAGTATGTGCAGATATCACTACGCCTGTAAATACTAATAGTGTAGAAAACAGACTGCTCTGACAGGCTGATATTGGGTATAATCGTTATAGAATTTATCTCATACATAACAATCAGTACATAAAATATTATAGTATACTAGCGGACCCGACAGATGTTGTCCTGTACACAGGCAAAAAAAACAAATCTGAACCATTCTCGAATCCACTTGAACGTTTATGTTTCATTTTAAAGGCCTTTTATTCACTTAAAAAGGATAAAAAAAATGAACACAAAAGAATTCATCAAAATCGGTCCAGCCGCTTAGGACGAGTTTAATTACAAACACGCACAAAAGAATTATATATATAAAGATTTATACTTTTTGCAGGATTCGTCAATAAATTGTTATCCCTCGGAATGCACAGATGGCTTCGTGGTTTAAATCGCCATTGCCTCGCCACTGCCACTGCGGCGAGTGTTGTGGGTTCGAATCCCACACGTGACAAAACTTTGAGTGATCCACAAATGGTTGATCAAAGTCTGGGTGTTCTTTGTGTCCGTTATTTTAATAATGGTAAAATCCCCCGCGACACAGGAATTATTGCTATAGCAGGTGTTTAAAAAAAAATACATTTTCTGGATAAAAGGTACCATATTTTCTTTTCTGTATAACAATTTCATGATGATCGGTCGAGTAGTTAAGGCATGAAAGATTGACAAATGAACAAACTCACGTTAGCATTTATAACATTAGTTGGAATAAGGAAAAGTAAAGTGTCGGCACGTTACCGGAGCCGCACGTTTAAATGCTACATCACGCCTTTATTTGTGTTCCAATATTCTACTTAAACAACTTTGGAACTTGGTAAAAACCGCGCGAAAAAAGCTAATTGTAAAACATTGTGGATCGCCGACGCGTTATCGCAGAAGAAGTGTCTGTCGGCTGAAGTGGCAGTTGTTATTGGAAAAGTTACCGTCAAATGGCAGGCGAGCCTCACTGGGTAGGAGGCTGTTCTAGACTGAACGAAAGATGAGTGGAGCGGTGTCTCTTTTTAGCTAATTATTGATTTATTGAATGGTTTGACCGCAAAGACATCAGAATATTACTTTCACCATTACGACTCTTTTCACGTATTGGGTCGCAGCTGTAGGTACACCTGCAGCCAGACACAATACAGTTTTAAGTAAGTCTAGCGTTCAAGCTCTGGCTAGGTTAAACGTTATTTGAGTCATGACTGCTGAATTGCTGATTAGGAGACTCCTTAACACAGGGTGATCGATACTTCTGTCCTTTTGTGGCCCATTTTCTATTGACAATTAAGTACAGCGCGGATTAATCCGTTGAATAGTATGGTACTTCTTATAAAAGTCTATTGCAGAGGAATATAACCCAGCGTGTAAGGCTTACATCTTGCCGCAAATGCCTTTACCGATGATGCAAACTAAAAATAGTTAGGAACACTTAACTTCTATGTCGTAATCAGCAGAGTCAAACTCATATGGCTGCGTAAGTAATATAGTTGGAATAGATATTAATAGACACATCTAAACGAGAAAACTTATTCCATGAATTTTTCGTTTAGTTAACAAATTGCCGTGTCGACCCACCCCGCTTTACTAAGATGGTACTTAAACAAAGACACAGTCCAAACTTATTGTCTCAAAGACCTCGTCGACTGTTATTAATAAACTTTAAATGTTAAAGTCACTTACATTTACAAATATTTGCATGAAACTGCTCAAGTTAGTACTTATTGAATAAGTTTTAATATTGTTTTCTTCATCATCCAATATTTTCAAACTTAAATGAAAATAGTGATCGATTGGAAGTAATATAGGGGAGCTAAATCGGGGATCTTAGAATGTACCTATTAGACACAAAACTTGTATTCATAATCAACAAGCAGTTTTTGTATATAAATGTATCCTCAGCTACACTTTACTTTCATGTATGTCGCTAAAGCGTCAGATGTATAGTAGCTTATTAGTTTATCGCTGTAACAAAGATTTTGCTTTGCTTTGCAATTATCTTATCACTGTAGAGTAAAAGTTGAATATACCTATCTCTTCAATGTTTGACAACATTAGTGTTACGACACCACGCTATAACATCAGGCTAAACTGCCGCGGAATTGCAAGAGAATCTCAATTAGCAAGCTATCTCCATGTAAAATTAAACAGAAATCTTGCACGGGGAGGTGTAATAGTTGGCGTTTGGTTTTACTACTAACATTATTAGGCGAGAACATGTACTAGCTAAGTTTGCTCCGATTGTTGCCACAGCTGTTGGCAAGCAAACTTGTGAACCAGTACAATGTTATTGTCGTTAATATGTAGCGATCACAACTAGTTCTAAAGCACTTGAGCGCAGCAAACACTAGAGTTAATTGGTGAAGTAGTCGCCTCAGGCCTCCGCCGCCGCCGCAATTATTGTAAACTGTAAATTCACAGACAATAAAGATCGTTATAACACGCCTCCGGGCCGCGCGACGCAACCCTATTACGTCGCGTCAAGTTCTCGATTCAAATAACGTGCGCTCATTGGTGAATGGTAATGAACTTCCGCCAATGGCGTTATAGTAACAATTAAAACGCCTAGGGCTGTCTCGCGTCCATTGTTGAATAATTCACGTATATTTAAAAATTACTATCGCGGTTTAACGACATCCGTCCGCAGCAGACGGAGCAGGACAAAGGTATCGTGAAATATAATAAAAAATATCTGGAAAAGCTAGAAACTGAAATGAGTAACATCGTTTGTTCGGTGGCTCTTAAAGTTATATAAATTACGGAGAAAGGAAGTGCGCCGCGAGGGCGTGCGGGAACATAATAAAAGGAGCTCGCGATGCCCCTTGAAGCGGAAAATTGCGTAACTGTTGTATTGGAATTCGTTATCGTACGTCGAGATTGTAATTTTTTATTCGCATACATTTAGTCGGAGCTTTTTCAGCCGCGTATTCACAATATTGTTGTTTTAGTAAGCGTTACGTGTCATCGAGTAAAGGTTGTTGGCAGACTAAACACAAGGGGCGTTTGTATTAGTGTGTTGACCTGATTCTGTAAATGAGGGACAATCTGTGCGGGGACAATGGGCACGTTCGCCTCTCGCAGGGTGAGTGGTCGTGGGGGGCGCGGGCCGGGAGGGACGTGGTGCGACATGCCGCGTGGCCGGACGCGCCGCGGCGGAAGCGCATTGTGCCGCACGCTTATCGCAATTATCACCGAGCAACAGTTGCCCACCGCGACAATGTACTTTATGGAGTACAGAAAATGTTTATAGAGATTATTGGAAAACGAAGCTAGACATAAAAAACGAGAATATAGACATAAAAAACATAGCAAAAAGGGAGTGTTCGAAACTTCTACCTCTGTATGTATATATATATAAAATATAGTTACATGGATGCAATTACACCCAAGAAACATTGTGTGTTACTATTTGTTTATACCCAAAAACGTGATGAAACAAGCTCGTTTCGATAAGGAAAGGCACTTAAGACAGCCCAATGCAGGGATTCTTCCCATTTTGATGCCATACATATTAATATCCCACGAATATATGGCGTGAGTCGGACGGGCCCCGCGAGGTGCGCAATTACTGGCTCATTTGCGTGACTGAGTGTCAGAGAGCGCTGAGAGCGCCCTCTAGGGACACTCCAGTCGAGAGCTGGCGGTGTACAATGCGGTCTGTTACCCCACATGTCTGGGTATTCAATTATTTGATGAGAGTGCTTTTGTAATGAACATATGATGTCAAAAATATGTGTAGATGTTCAAGACAATGATTTCGACAATGACATGATGCACCTAACATAACATTGACCTGTATATTCCCAAAGGTTTAGGCAGAGGAGTATTACACCTACATACATTTTATCAGTCATGGTTTTGGTTGCCAAGTATTAGGCTAACAGCTGTAAACAAAAATAAAGAAAATCAAAAGACTTACCGTTAGCTTATTTTCGTCTACAGGACACATTTGAAGATCAATTCTACGAACAAAGAATTAATTAATATAATATTTATAATATTTAATTTCCAAAATCAATAGTTACAAATATTGTATAAAGGTATACATATTAAAATTATGAGTACAAAATGATTAAACTAAGAACTGGATCATAGGTGACGGAGCCTTACAATACAACAAATTCAGTAAACTAACGCAAGGAACAGACTCAAGATATATTTAAGTATAGTGTTATATATGTTTCTATTAAAGGTAGGTAAAAACATAGGTAAAAACTTTAATACTTAATTAAATTAACACATCGCCGAAATAACAAAGTTCTTAAATAAAGTATAGGTAAGAATCTAGTTTATTGTTCGTATTATAATAATAATTGTTGGTGTGCATTTTTGTGTAATCGCAACACTGGGTCATTGTCGATAACGTAACACTCCTATTGAATTTATAAGTAATTATTTAATATAGAGTTCGATTCATTCACTAACTGGAGCAGGAAAAATATGATAAATATGTATATCTTTAAGGGTATCTTTAGGCGCCTCCAAAGAATTAAAGATGGGACACAATAAGAATGGTGCTTATGTGCGGCACTCATCATCAGAAACGCAGTATTCTAACGTTACTACTCTAACACCGATTTCTTGCAAGAAGGTGATATTTTTCGGGTGGACTGTCACCAAACAACCACGTGCTTGCAGCCCATAATAAATAAAACTAACCAGCAAACTTTCCAAACAAAATAAGCGCCCGTTTTCAATTCCCATAAAAGCAGTCCACCGGCCTCCCCTATTGCTCTGTTCCACGCGAACAAATCTACTACACACAAATTATGAGTGCAGCCTCAAAGCCGACCTCATCCGACGTTGTTCCGCTCGACTCATCTCCAACCACTCTAATCTCGCCCCACGTGGAGACAGGCGGGGTGCAAAGCCAGGAGGAGGGAGGGATGTCGCCTCGGCGTCGCAACAAGTGGCGCCATGGCGACGTCGCGTCACGACAACGCGTACTACTTGTACTTAATGGATACAGATATATTCCGACATTGATAACTTCGTGCCTTTGTACACGAGCAAGCGATATATGTAAGTGAGAGTGATGTATTCAGAATACATCAATGTATGTTACGTTAATGAGAGTAATGGTACGTGGCATTATGTGACGTGTAGTTACGTATTTAGAAAATGTCAGTTACATGATGAAGTCGATTCAGAATCGTCTCTCTTCGAACAAATAAAGCTATGCCTATGCTCATATATAAATTTATCGGAAAGGTACATATATAGGATCGCATATAGATATTTCTAAAGATTAAGCAGAGGTATATACCACCATATATTGCCATCTATGTTGAAGTGTCGCGTAAGCCGGCAATCTATTACCGTCAACCGAGTACATTTTCGGACTCGGTATCGCCACTGATCAAATTCCTTGACAGGCAAACCCGCTTTTCCTGACACAGGCATCCTACTCGAGGTTGTAAAACAACATAAAACCTAGAAACATAACAAAACTTTGTACAACAATACTGGCTAACACTTTAGAGTACATATACGGTAGTCTATGTATTTATAACATGCGTACTGTTTCAAACACATTGAGCCGTAAGCGTATGTATGGTACATAAACATATAAAAAACCTGTATATGAAAACTGTTAGGAATATCAGGCGTCTTTTTAGATCATTTAACATATTGAGAAATACCTCAAGGGCTAAACTATGTGCTTATGTTGTTACAGGACGAGGCCGAATCACCCCGGAGCAGTGGTCGAAATTAGTGATAATCCCTTGGACGCCAGTAAGGTAATGTTTGTTTGACACTTATGCATTTTTTTACGTTTATTTCAACCTCAATCTTTGTTTAGAGCCTTTTATCTAAGCATAATAACTGTGGAAATGTTCGAAGAACGTTCGGTAGTGTCACTTATCTAATAAGACGTTTCTATACTGTCCCTACTAAAAAATCTCTGCTCGATCGCCCGACAGGAGACATATTCTGCAATAATCTACAAAAAAATTCTTTAAAGTACACTTCTAAATCTGGTTTAAGGAAAACATAACATGTAACGTGTATTGTTATTGGTGTTCCAGTTGCTAATAGCGTTCGAGACAGGCCTAGTGGTGGTGTGGGACCTGCGCGCGCGCGCGGCGGAGTGGCGCGGCGCGCTGGGCACGGGCGGGCCGGGCGAGGGCGTGCGCGCCGCCGCCTGGCAGCACGACGGGAAGCTCATGACCGCCCACGTTGATGGCGCGCTCGCCACCTGGACCACCGCCAGGACCTCACGACCTACTTCCTTGTCATACCCTCATGGTTAGTACCTTTCCACCTTCCATCAATTTCATGTGTTGGCCGTCAACTAGCGCAGCGGTGGTGAATCTGTGGCATCTGCATTGCATAAGGTTTCTGGTCTCGCAGAATATCAGGTCGAGCATACAAAATGCTATCGGTTTTTCTTCCAAGAATTCTCAATAGTATTCACATAGTATTGGGTCGGGTCAGCAAAGTTATTTAGTTCTTCTGTTAAAAATACCAGCCCGGAGCTAGGAAGTTGGCAGTGTTACATACCTCCGTGCCTCGGCAAGCACGTAAAGCTAGAAGCTGAAAGTCCTGCGTCTGATCTCTCTCTGGTCGTGTCGAAGTACCGTCCCATTGGACAAGAAAAAGTGCATTTGTGTTAGCGCACACACTTGTACACTATAATATCTCCTGCGCACATAGCCAATCACCGTTAAGATTAGCTGCCGTGACCGAAATTCGATCAGAAAGACATTATTGGTTCTACTAGTCCCATAAATTTTACCACTAGTTGCATTGGCGTGAATAAGAGGGTGGCTAGGTGAACCCGTGATCACCCCAAAACTGTTTGTTGCCACCCTAGGAAATTAGGTTTCAACGCAATATTCTGGGGTTGTATGTAGGCCATTCTAAAAATTAACCCTAAATACTCAAATGGTTAGGTGACAAAGTTTTACTTAGGGTCAATTTAAACGAGTGGCGGCGCGGTCACTAAGTCAGTATCATTTGATACTCTCCATTAAGTATGTTAGTATACAATAAAAGTTTTGCTGGAAGAATAATAGCTCTGCGTGGCGCTTTCGTTATACTAATTTCACTCATATGTCATATGGATTAAGTTTAATTTTCGTTGTTGTTAAAGTTGTTCGTCACATTTTCTGTTGCACTGGTGAGCGTGGAAGTTAAATATATTACATTACATTTACGACTGTTTAGTTTATATCAAACAAGGGATGAAAACTTTTAAATCGGGGCTGATCCTACCCTCGCTCCCACTTCTGTTACATCCTATATAATTAGGTTCAGTAGTGGTAAGTTGAAAACATCGAATTATGGATAGTACCAGGGACAGAATTTAAAGAAGAAGAAATTAAATATGGCAGCCTCTCTTTTTAAATCGGCATAATGTTATTATAATTGTGATATTTACTAAGTCAATCTGTACGAAATTAAGAAAACGAATCAATAAATTATTAAGAATATCAAGAGAAAATCTAGTCCGCGTATTATAATATGAATTGTATTAAAGCTTAATGCTTGAAGAAAATATATAATAAACTTATAGAACGCACTAAATTGTGATTTTGAATCTCGACCAAACAGGCTGCTTCGATATTTTAGTAATTAAGTAACTGTGGGCTTCTTGTTAGATACATCTTATACTTATACATATACTCGTATATACATCTTACCAGAATGTAATGCCTGTATAAGTATATAAATGACATATCTTTTTAACTATTTTCAGCGAAAGCAAACAAAGATGGCAAACTAGAACCCTGTAAACCTATTCTCAGACTAGAATGGAAAACGTCAAGAACAGGGTAAGTACTTATCATCGTTATCTTCTAACAAATATTCAATATAAATACTAAACTTTCATAGTACATGACACACTATATAATAATCTATTGTAAAATATCTATAATTAAGAGTGAGTTACCACACTATCA
Source organism: Catocala nupta (assembly GCA_963675205.1). NCBI lineage: Eukaryota > Metazoa > Arthropoda > Insecta > Lepidoptera > Erebidae > Catocala > Catocala nupta. The sequence continues at coordinate 29,780,753 of OY776093.1, forward strand.
CATTTGAATCATAAAATAATTTTCAGTAACGGGTGTTGCATTCCGGATAACTAACACTTGCAATAGAAACTGACTATTATTTAGTGGTTTGTTATTCAATTATCAATTGATTGAATACCAAACTCGTCTTTTATAGGACAATAACATCTGTCCACATAGGACGGGCTTCTATTCTCTACATAACACTTTCCCAAAAAGTGGTAGTAGGTTCACGACAAAGATTTATAATAAACAAGGTTGTTACTTGGCAAAGAGTTATCCACTTCTTCGCAAAGCGTTATGAATAACAAATCAATTAAGTAGATGTATGTGACTACACAAGATGTATTACCCACTTTTAATTTGTGCATCTGTCGTCATTTAGAACAAATAACTGTTTTCCAGTTTGTGCACCGATCATATTTTTTTAACCTCATGGCTTCATTTTCCTTTTTTTATACTTATTTTTTTTACTGGAACTATATCTGTGTTAATATTATGTGAAACTTGATGATGTCTTGCATTAACGGAAGACCCTCTACCCGTATAATAACAGGACACACAATGTTATATATAATGCTCATGTTATTCTCCTGATAAGGAAACTGTGAAAAGGCCCGTCCCCAGTAATAGAGCAATTTGTAAACGTACCTAATATTGTCACTCGATATAATATTGACTTATGATTGTCACCGAAACGCTAAGAAGAAGATTGTCACTCTCAATATAGACAAATATTTTCTTTTTCATTTAAATCGTATACATTTAAAAAGCATATATATTTGTGTTCGCATCGTCAGATACGACATCATGAGAACCATCAGTCAGAGTATCGGCGATTCAGAGGACGAAGGCGACTGGTCTGGAGAAACTTTTAATTTATGTTTTATTATTTGCTCCTTTCATTCATATATAAATTTCACGAGTTGTAATTTCATGCTAGAAGATGAAGCATTATTATTATCATAGTACACAAGAGTATTATTCATAGTTACAAAAATGAGCGACTGTAGTATCAATATTGCAATTTCGAGCTAACGTATTGTTACACCCAGTGCCATCTCTCGAATCTGATGGCGTTTATGCAGGAGCAGGCACACCGCCAGGAGGAGCAGGCACGCCGCCTCGAGGAACAGCTGCAACGCGATAAGAAGGAGGGTATACGCCGCCAGGAAGAGCAGCTGATGATTTTAAAAGACCTCAGCGAAATGTTGGCAAGGAGATGAAGGAGGTGAAAGAGCAAGTCCAACGCCACGAAAGTCGCATCGCCGAGATGGAGAAAACGATACGTAGGCTGGAGATGGGATCGTGACATCTGCGGTTGTGGCGCCCTCACCACGAGGCTTTAAAGTCCCACCATTCGACGGCTCATCGTCATGGTCAGCCTAAAAGATCCAGTTCGAGTCCGTCATAAAATCGATTGGGTTGACGTAAGGGCAGGCTCTGACTGCTCTTTCCTTGGGGCTTCGCAACCAGGCTTTGATCGTCGTCAGACGTCACGTACGAGAAGCTGTTGAAGGCATTGGAAGCGAGATATGGCGACGCACACCTGGAACACGTGTTTCACGCCCAATTGAAAGACCGATCGCAACTTGTTGGTGAAACCTTGCAGCAGTGGACCCTAGAGGTGGAGAAGCTGATTCGAAAGGCGTACCAGTCCTCACCTGCGCTCAGCGACGGGCACCTCGTTGAAGCTTTCACCGACTGGGTACCCACAAAACGAAGACCACTGCTATCATCCGCAATCAGACGGCATGGTTGAACGATTTAACGATTCTCTAGAAAGATATCTGGCGAAAGTTGTAAAAAGCAAACAAAGGGATTGGGACAAACACATCCAACCGTTTCTCCTGTCATACACTTGTCGCTCACAAAAGCACATCAGTAACACCTGCTTTCGCCAACTTCGGCAGAGAACTACGATTACCTGCAGACTTGATCAACGACATCCCACCTGAATCTCCACGCAGCATAACAGATTATGCGAGTGATTTGCGGAATTATGTATACGAGCTCATCAGACAGACCGATCAGCAGATGTTTGAGAGGGTGATGACCCGTTACGATCGGAAGGCGAACAATAAAGGCGTCGAGAAAGGCTCGCTGGTATGGTTACATAATCCGGTACGCAGCAAAGGAAAATCTCCTAAGTTGCAGGCAAAATGGGATGGACCCTATCGCATTGTCATTAAGATGAATGACATCACCTATCGGATCCAGAAAGGACCACGAGGTACACCCAAGATCGTTAATGTGGATCGATAGGCACGCTACTACGTATCCAACAATGTTCGGGACGAACATGTCTAAGAGGGGGCAGTATTACACCCAGTGCCATCTCTCGGCATTGTGGGGAAGACTCAGCAGTTCTGTCTAATAATTTATTACAGCGCCATCTATTAAAGTCTTACGGAACTACGCAGTTCGCCGGTATGAGAAGAGTAGAAGAACGCTGGCACATTCTCGAATCTTTGTACTGTTTTACGACGTTTCTAGAAAACTCCGAAAACGCTTTAACCGCGTATAGAAGCGGAAGGCCAGCGCTAGCCGAGTCAGTTTTACAATCGTAAGCGGTCAAGTATTCATTGAAGCGAACGGAAGCGAAAATACTACGGAGTTTGAAATAGTTACAGTGAAAAAGTGTAGTATAGTGTTTGTTGTGTTTTAAATTTAGTTATGTGCTAGAATAAAACGTGTTTTAGTCGGTAATATTGTTTACATTCTTATACCTCGAATCCACCACGTAACAGTATCAAATTATTTCACATCACAAGATTATTGCTCATTTCCTCACTGATTGCTGCTACCTTCGTATAATCCGTAGTACTACTTAATCTCACTGTAAATTACACGTAGCACATCCGAACACTATTACATTTAATTAAACGAAGCCTTAGCTGTCGACTTACCGTTTTAACATTTCTGGAGGAGACTTTAAAATTGCTGCTAGAGATTTCATAAAATTTAAATAAACCGTTGCCCTATAGCACAAATAACGGAGACATAGAAGACCTTTTAATACGGAGCAAGAAAATAGATGCACTCGATAATGACGCGTGTTAACAACTAAACTAGAAAAAGCAATTTGACTGCGGTAACTGACATTCTCTTGAACTGTAAACACTATGCGTCTTATTTTGTGGCAGCGTTTTGTTTTTGTATATGTTTATAATAATTATTACATTATATTATTTATTTTTGATCTTCTTTAAATATTATCTTGTGTCAAGGTAGAGAAGTATCAATTGAAGGTGAATAAAATATCGTAATATTCACATTTAAATGTATGACATGGTTGATCCACAGCGAGAGCCTGGTGATATTCAGCGGTGGACTTCCGACGGACAAGGCGGGACGGACGCACAGCATCACGGTGCTGAACGGCAAGAGTACGACCGTACTGGAGATGGAGCATAGCGTCGTGGACTTCGTCACGCTCTGTGAGACTCCACACACGGCAGGTGAGAGTCAAGATACAGCAGAACTTGTAACAACTTACACTAAACGAAAAATTATCAAAGCTGGAGCTGTACCACCCTTTTATAATCACGAAATGGTATATAGGTGGTCAGAAACAGCCATTCAATCACCAGCCTATAATTAATTATATTTGCCTCAGTCGAAAAGCTAACCTACCTAAAAAGTCATTTATTACGAGAATATTTGCCGCGCACACACATACTACTGTTGCGTGCATTCGATAGCGTTGTCTAAACATTCGCAAACCATGCGAGTGCGATTGTGCATATTAATAAATAACACATGGTGTGTAAATATTTTAAGAATTTTGTCTGGGAACTCCACAATATTTCTGATTTTCTCCAAATGCAGATATTCTATTTGTTTATTAAAATTTCATGTACTTAGTAAAAAATAGGTATATAATATATACATATCTCTCTTATACGTTAGCTTAACAGAAAGCTAATTTCTATGTCTAAAATTACTCCTAGTTTGTTTTTACAGATAAGTTAAGTGTGCTCACTCACATAGTCAGGCGTATATACCTTCGTTTAATTTAAAAGGCCGTGGTATTGGCCAATAGTAGACTGTTGAGTAACTCGATCCATTACTATTTACAGATTACCAAGAGCCGTACGCGATTGTAGTTCTGCTGCAGAACGACTTGGTAGTGATCGACCTGCAGTCGCCAGGGTACCCCTGCTTCGAGAACCCTTACCCCATGGACATTCACGAGTCGCCGGTTACGTGCTGCTCGTACTTCGCGGATTGTCCGTCAGACTTGGTACGTAAAAATAGGACATTTATATTGAAGATCCAGAAAATATCCTTTATAACAAGCTGCGTTTAAGTCCAGTTAAACCACAGAGATTAGATTATATATTTACTGCACGTTGTACTTACTATAAAATGATCACTGTTATGTTAAATTAGCTGTAAGTTTTCCATGTATAAAATAAAATAAAAGTAAAATAAAATTAAAAAAATAAGGAATCCAAGAACTTTCGAGTTGCCAAGACGCAAATAGTGCCTGAACACCAACCTACTCACCGTATAGCACTGGAATTGCTCGTCTTAAATATCATTCCCAAGCAATCCTGAGAATGGGAATGTTTAAACAATATAAATAAACAAATAAATAAATATTGGTGTGGCCTTACTAACAAAATAATAACGATGTTTCTGTAGTAAATGTCGATTCCAGAACTATTGTAGGAGACGCGTTGCTATTCACAGACAAAAATAGGTTTCGTATTTTGCTGGCTGGCAATACAGCAACTCATTATTACGAGCCTGTAATCATCATATATTATAATTACCAATTTAGTTTCTATAATATTGTTAAAATTGTGTTTTCAGATCCCAGCGTTTTACTCGGTGGGTCGGCAAGGCAATAAAAAGGCGACGGGTTTCAGCGAGAAACTGTGGCCAATCAATGGTGGAGAATGGGAACCCGCTTCGTGTTCTTATAGTGAAATCATACTCACTGGGTACGGCACGGCGCATGAACATACCGTATTTAAAGTAACGTTTAATGTATTAAATACGTTAACCCCTATGTTTCACCTTTTCAGACATGCAGACGGTAGTGTTAAATTTTGGGACGCAAGTGCAGGGACTTTACAAATTTTATACAAATTAAAGTGTTCTAAAGGTCAGTACATTTAAGAATAAATAACCTAAAACATCAAAATAATTCAGTAGAAATGAATTTTTAATGTTTTGTGTCAGTATTTGAACGTCGTGCGGGCGGTTCTTGCTATGAGGAAGAAAGTCCGCTAGCAATCCAGCAAGTGGCGCTGTGCGCCGAGTCTCGACGACTCGGTGTAGCGCTGCCACACGGACACGTGGTGCTTTTTAAGTTTCGCAAAAATGAAACGTATGGCGAGACACAGGTATGTAAAATACAATAATACTGCCGACTAATGAACCACGCGTATCTAACAACATTGTTACTAGGTTTTTAGGCAACTATTATACTCGTAACACTTGTTACGAGTATAATATTGTTGTTGTTATTTGGACGGTTTGCAGTATCATAGAATAAAACAAAACTATGCATTTTGACTTAACATTGTTCGATTCAAGTGTCGAAAGTCGGGCGCTTTTAAAATATGCAAACTAGAAAAATGATCAACCACTGTTGAAGTTTCCCATCATTAGTTAATTTTAATATTTGCACGTTTATTATAGTAATAATTTATATACGCCTATATGGATGCTGGATTCCTTATAATATGGCCTACTACATAAATTAAGTACATGTTCCAGGTGATAGAAATCCCGATGATAACAGACTCTCTAGAGGAAGAGGGCTCGCCTGAAGCTGAAGGTGGACGCTCCATGTCATTTAGCCGGGCTGGCGATGCCGGGGAAGCCGAAAGCAGAAGGGTAAGATTTCGGCTATGGTTATGTTCAGCTTTAAGTTCTACGAATAGACTGTTCTATTAACACTTTTAGATATATGTGAACTTATTTAGGAGAATATAAGTTAATTTAAGCATCTATGAAGCACAATAGACTAAAAATCATCCACAATATTAAAGAAAAACAGTACTTATACATGCATAAAATTATTGTTTCGTTTACCTTGATGATGCGATTATGAAAATAGTATTGATATCAGCATTAAAAACTTTAATAGTCTTAAAATAAGCCTTTTTAATGAAAGTATAGTTTAAATTCATTCAATTTTAAGGTTATTTTTAATTGAAATTAAACACTTTATACGGATTTTATCGCGTTGTTTATTTTACTTTAAACACTGTTATTACATAATTTTGAAAACTCTAACACTACTATTATTGAATTTTACTACTATTTAAGCTATATATTTTTTCTAATTAAAACTATTTGTATTTAAGTTTACACTTTGCCCCGACGTTCATTCAAATAGTCAAACCCAAGAAGAAGCAAAACACAGCTAGACTTCATGATACTTTGAGCTCATTCTGCGTAAATTGGAACACCAAAGATTAAATTATGTTCGGGTACTTTAAAATAACTAGCTACACTTCAGAACGTTGGGACAACTACCATCTTAGTCTCCCCGTGAACATGGCTGCTGTAAAGCAACCGAAACGTCGGGGCAAAGTGTAAACTTAAATACAAATAGTTTTAATTAGAAAAAATATATAGCTTAAATAGTAGTAAAATTCAATAATAGTAGTGTCAGAGTTTTCAAAATTATGTAATAACAGTGTTTAAAGTAAAATAAACAACGCGATAAAATCCGTATAAAGTGTTTAATTTCAATGTATAACATTCGCGTAAACATAAGACAATATTATGTTATTTTTAATGTTAACCAAACCTAACGGAGTCTATTTTTCTCCATACATTATTTCGTGTCAAATTTTTTTGGGCAGTGTTTTATTCAGAATCTGTATATAATTGTATATTATTGTTGACTCTGGGTCAATATGATGACAATGTGTGGTCTCCTCGCTGCAGTCTGGCGTATGGTCTGGTTGTGGAACCGGGGGTGGCGGTTCGATACGAGTGCGCGGCGCGGATGGCACGGGTGGCGCGCGGCGCGCGGCGGGCTTCCAGCCGGCACTCGTGGCGCTGCAGCAGGGCGCGCCGCATCCCGTCACCACGCTCACCATCAATTCCTCATACGGCCTGTCAGTACACTCAACAATAAAGAACAAAATCTGCATATGTTGCATTTTTTATAATTTACTTAATTATACAGGGCAGTCAGCAGACTAAATTTTTCAAATACCTACTTATATATTTTGCTATAATGAGTATGTAACTATTGACTAATATGAGTGTCGGATGTTTGATGGTTTGACGTACAGTATGGCGTGGGGAGGCGAGCGAGGCGTGGTGGTGGTGGACATATCGCGGCGCGTGCTGGTGGCAGCGCTGGCGGCCAGCTCGCTGTACCACCCGCCCGACGCGTGGCCCCACGCCAAGCACCACCGCCACAACGACCGCCAGCGCTCGCCCAGCCTCGACCAGGTACACAGTGTACTCCACTAGTGCACCACACCACACTACACACCGACACACACACTACACACACTAACGGACACACTGATACACACGGATATGAAATCGAATGTCGTTCAAACTCCTAGCTCCTTTTTAGAGCTACTGAGTTTCAGCGTTACAAATGGCTAATAATAATTATAACACAAGAAGACACAAAGATTATGTGATATATTCACTTAAATTGAAGGCGTTTTAGAAGAGGCAGATCGCGTACAAGATCACTAAACAAGAATAGATGTATGACAAAGTAGGTACAAGGCACACTTATTAGCTCACAGTCGTGTTGCAATCAGAACCGAGTACACCCAGTGTGTGAATGTTGCATAACGGAGGAGACACCGCAAGCGAACTACGGTTTACTTCACATTATATTTGATTTGCAGTTTATTTAATTTAGTATGAGTTGCTGGCGGCGGCTGCGCCCCGCCGACCCCCTGACACTTATTTTATTTTACATTACTTTGTAATTATTTGATAATTTAGCAGTAGCGCCGACCCTGGCTTGTCCCAGTAGCGACATCTTGGCATGGCATCGTTAGATATTCTTTACACTCGGCCTATCTTTCTTTACTCCTATCGCCTACATTGTTACATAGAATATTTGTATGTCGAGTTTGCAGATCCGAGCGAGCGACGCTCGCCGCAGTAGAGCTCGTTCGCTGCTCACCTTGAGCTAGTACTCGGTCTCACGTCACCTCTGTCTCTTACGTCACACCAGTACGAGTAGCAGGCTCACAGCTCACGGCATTCCATAGACCCGCACGGAACGCTCACAGTCGGTCCCGGCGGGCGCTATACTTCATCATTGATATTTTTTCCCATCCCGCGCGTCAAAGCTGGAGGAGAGCGCCAGGGGCCCGTCGCCGGCCAGCCCCGACGAGCCCGCAGCCCCCGACGACAAGGCCAAGCTCGACACGCGCCGCAAGTCCACCTCCTGGAAGAACTTCAACCTGAAGCGACAGCTCTCTAAAGTGGACCTCAAGTTCAAGGCGGCATTCGCGGCGCCCAGCGAGAATAACGCGGAGGAAACGGCGCCCGAGCGCGGGAACTCTCAGTTCTACTGCGAGAGTGAGCGAGCCGAGCTCGCCACCGAAGTCATCGCCGACTCGCCCGACAGCGACGACGCGCGACCGGCCGAGATAGAGGAGGAACCCGAGGCCGAGGCCGAGGCCGAACCCAGCCCCGCGCCGTCGCCGCTGCGCGCCTCCGACGTGTTCGAGCGCATGCACCGCGAGCTGCAGGACAAGCGCGGCGCCGACGTGTACGACCGCATGCACCGCGAGCTGCAGGAGCGCTGGCAGGCGCAGGACGCGGCCGCCGCGCCCGAGGCGCCCGCGCGCCCCGACTCGCTGCCGCTGGGCGAGGCGCCGGCGCGGCCGCCGCGCGCGCGCGCGCCCTCCGCGCCCGGCGCCAAGCGCGAGGAGCGCCTGCTGTCCGTGCCCAACATCAAGTACCGCGCCGAGGGCCGGCGGCGGGCCGCCGCGCCGCCGCAGGGCTCGCTGGCGGGCTCGCTCATGCGCCGCTTCAGTAAGTATTGGTCACGCGCGCCACGCTCATCTCACGCTCATCACTAACGCCGGGTCTCACGGGTCCCTAGCGCCTAGTCCGTTACTCGCTGTTGACTAGAGTAGTTCGATGCTCCTCCGACTGGAATGGTAATGGTTTGCGATTTTTTAATCATCACTGGTACCGTAGCCCCCTTTTCATTCGGGACATAGATTTTTTGACTAGCTAGAGGTGATGGTAGTTAGATTTTAAAATTGTGTACTAAAACTAATTCTAAGATGACGTGTGACGCCTAACGAGCGACGGCCGACTCGCGGACGACGCGAGTCGCCACTGACATGCTTTGTGCTTCTTGTGATATTTGGCTTTTTATTTGATTTTGTTTATAAACTATGTATACTATAAGTGTATGATTATATAAGTACGTAGTACGTATATACGCGGCGGCGCCGCTAGCGCTGTACAGCGGTCGCACGGTGTGCTGTAGCACTTAGTACCTGTACTGTACTGTACTCGCACCGGTGATTGATGTGTATATTTCTTTTATTCCCAAGGAAAAGGACTCCTCCGACGAAGACTCTAACTGCCTTAAATATCTATTCGCCGACTTCCTCGGTAATTGAACAATGATTAATAGTTGAGATGCATCAGTTCGTAGGTGATCTCTGTGTTGTGTCGTTGAGATGATGTTTCGCTAATGTTCGAGCCGTAGTCGGACGATAGCCTGCACTCCGCTTGTAGCTTCACTCAGAGTAGTGCTAGGCTCATCGGCGCCAGGGCCGGACGTGCGCCAGTACATGCTCACACTGTTCCCAGGGGAGTTAGTAGCGCGAATGTGCCGTAGAAACGAACCGACACTCGACGACAAAGCCACGGAGCGACACGCCCCGCGCCGCAGAGGTACGTCCCTCGCGACCGACACCGGGACACCACACCCGACACACGACTAACACGCCACACTGACTAATCGACTACATGTGGCACAGAGATCACGCTCTAACAACTGTCCGCGGTCAATAACAGAGAGGGTCTTCATGTTCTGTGTACTCGTATGTAAGCGGTGGAGGGCCGGGATCGTCGCCGAGTGCCAGCTTCCCACAGGGCGTCCACTCACGAGATTGTACAGTTACGGTGAGCTCCCCGGTCGAGGTGCGGTGCGGTACTCGTGAGTGGAGGCGCGTGGGTGTTGCCGCGGGCGGGTGCCGGCGGCGCGGCGGCGGCAGGCGCGTGTGGGCTGGGCGCATGTGTTGTGTTGTAGATGAACGGGCCGGGCGGCGGCGGGGGCGGCGGCGGGGGCGGCGGGGGCGGCGCGGGCGGCGGGGCCGGCGGCGGCGCGGGGCCGGGCGCGGGCGCGGCGGGCGGCTCGGCCGCGGCGGGCGGCGCGCGCGCGGTCCGCCGCTCGCGCTCGCAAGGTACCCGCAAACTGCACAAGTGCCTGTCCACCGCGTCGGACGTGTACGCCGCGCCCCCCGCCCCGCAACACTCGCTACTGACGACGCGCCAGTATTGCAGTTTTGGTAGTACAGTCACCTTGTAACTCACGGCCTCGTCTTCTTCCGTTCTGAGGCAGTCGCAGTTTCTTCCTCAGTTATGTTTAGTTCACTTTTGTTTGTTTTGGTTTCCGTTCTCGTCGGACGAGTGCCCGCTTGACTCGGCCCGCGATGTGTCCGCATCGCACGGCTTGACTTGATTCGTTGGCTTGTGTGCGTGTTATCTCGGGAGCTCCGAGCCATGCTTTATGAATGTTAACGTAATGAACTGTTATATGTCGGCATCAAGCGCGCTCAGGTCTGTTGCCATTCTCACTATTTTCTCTCTGTTAAATTTTGTTTATTTTAACGTTATCTTTGGTTCTTCCACACTCACTGACTTACTTCTTTCCATTACTGAATACTCAAACATGTGATCTTGTTGTTAACTGGAGCATACTCTCCGCATACAAAAAATTATATTATTGAAAATTTCCTTTTGCTATTTTTGGTACAAGAGTATGTTCGAGTTAACAACGACTTTGTTAAGAACTTGGTGTCGAACCAGCGACACGGCTGATAGAATGACAGACACAGTACACGTGGCCAGCACCGCACGAGGATGCGAGTGGATCACGATGATGATGTACGGTCTGTAGGTGCGAACTTGCAACGTCATTAGTTCAGCCCTTTTTGTTATTGATCTCAGCATGCGTTGAGTTATTTCCGTATTATTTATTTGAAATATTTCCAATTTCAGATCGGAATCATTTAATAGGTAATCATTGGTATTTTCCTCACATATTTTAGTTATAATTATGTTTTCTCTAGACGTTATATCCTCGAGTAGTTACCCTCGTTGTCATTGGCAAGTTCTGACCTAGAATGAGACGTGATGTTCTACTGTTCTGTATGGTGTACGATGTATGTCCTGCGGCTTGACAGTCAGCTCTCGCTGACCTCGTCTGTGCCGCAGACCCCGCGCCGCGCGGCTCTCGTTCGCACGCACGCGCCGCCGGTGCCAGGGCTACCAACCCTTACTATCTTACAATTCAAATGACGACGAAACAAAAATCTGGCGAACATTTAATCCACCGTGTGTAATGTACACATTAATTCTTAGCATTATAATATTCATACCAAAATAATAGCAATAGCCGATTTTATTAAACTCGCAATTTTCGTTAATGAAATTTAGTGAAGATGTCCCATCAAATATTAGATGAAAGAGGCATAAAATGTGGATTTAATCAGGTAAATATGCATATTCGTATATACTTAAAATGCACTCCCGCAGAAACATAATATTTAATATTGAGATACAGATACGTGTCCCGTGGTGTTCTGTGTTGGTAGCCCTGGCACGCGAGCGCCGCGCGGCGCCGCCCGGGTATGCTTGTAACGTATTGTCGTGTGTTTGTCGGTGCAGAACCACCGGTTCCGCAGACGTCTATGGACTACTTACACATTATGCAACCCAATGGTATCCAAAACAACATTTGCATTGTTACCTTTTATTTATCTTATCTTATTTCGTATGTGTATTATTTCCGCTTGAGCAGCACTCGTACTGTTCCGTTAGAGAACGTGGCTGTGACTGTCTTGTTGTCTCACTCATACACTCTTGTCTGCGCACACTATCCGAGATCTTTGACTCGCATGACATAGAAACGACTAAAAGGTGACTTACTACTCAAAACTATTTTATAACCTATCACTATATTGTTACGTATTGATACGAGGACTATATATTTTATGTGCATTATATAAGCGAGCCTTTCCATATCGTACTATTGTATCAACACGATCTGTTTATCATTTATCTTTCCTGTATTTTGTTACTGTCGATTTTTTGTATTGGTCACGCGCGTTCACGTTATTTGTTTATTTGCCTTCGCGAGCAACATGGATGGTTCAGTAGCCAGGGCCCGGGCCCCGCTCCCCGCTCCTCCCAGCACCGGCGCCGGGCCCGGGTCCGCCTGCGACCCTACTCTACTCTAACTTCTACTTAACGCTGTCGAGTACATGAATGTTATTTCTTTTCTAGCTCGACCACAAAGCAAAAAGTTTATATGGCTCGTTTTTGGGTGCCTCTATATACGGCTGTCATTGTGTCTATGTATGCTTACGGTATTCTCCTTACTAACAGTGCGTAGTTGCATGTGGCACCGGCGTCTCACCGCACCCAGCATAGCAGCATAGCGGCCATACTGTGTGTCTACCCCCTCCCCTCTCATCTGTATGTCCCCCGCCTGCCGACCTGGTGATCATCCTCGCCTCATTAAGCCATGTGTTCTGTTGCCCTGTACTCTTGAGTTCCGAGTGTGCTAGCTGCTTCTCATCCGCTGTTCATTTAGAGCTGTTTATCGTTTATCGTTGTGCTCGTTACTTTAAGATAACTCGAGGCTGTGTAAAAGGTGGTGGTGTTTGGACTGACCTCATGTATCGGCTCAAAACACAAATAGTCGTGCAACTAATAACAAAGCAAGTACATACTGGACATAGAACATGTTGTGCAAATAAGCTGAGATCGGTCGGCATGCGGTAGCCTCGACTGTTCGCATGGCACCTCTCGTACTGTACCTATCTACTACTGTATGTATAGAGCACCGCACCGTGTTGTGGCACATACTATTTCAGCTAATTTCACAACAGCACTAACACTGAGCCCGTGAGCTACAGCTAGCTTTAGTACTGCAACCTGTATCTACTACGTAGCCTAGTTGACGAGGCGCTGGCGGCGCGGGACTTAGCCTTCGTTATTCTTAGATCAGAGATAGACTGCATTGACTATCATGTAACGTAGAGTAGACGACGTATGTGATGTAGTCCCCGCGCCGCGAGCGCCGGCCGCTGGCGCGCGCGCATTTAGCTGCGCACGCGCCGGCGGCGCACTGCGCCCCGGGCGCGCGGAGGGAGTAATCCGAGTGTGTGTATGTTGCCAACCGGCCGGGTAGACAAGCTGGACAGCTCGTTCTCACGCTCGCGCTCCAGCTCCATGTCCAGCCTCGAGAACATCTCGCAGGAGGGCATCCAGTGCCTCGCATTCGCTGATAGCTACACTAAAAAGTCTGGTAAGTTGCCCTTTTATTCTAAATACTTTCGCGTAAAACTATCTTCCTCATTGTGAGATTTATAAATAAGGAAGGTCTTTACCTAAAGCTGTACCTGTATATTCTGCTGCAGTCTAGAATAGTCATATAGCGGCAATGTTACTTTGCAATACGGTTTACAGAACTATATAAGACGTTGTACTGTCAGCACCCTAGCTTGCAGCACAGCAATGTTGACAGAGTGCGAATGAGACCCCTAGTATGGAGAAAAGTACAGTACTTTGCCGTTAACTCGTTTTTGTGTCATTGACCTTGATTTATTCGCTGGTACCTACGCTTGTTGACAATAATATGTTATAACCCTGTTTAGACCCGACGACCCTGCTGCCGACGCTATGGATTGGCACGACACTGGGCTCGGTGCTCACCATGATGATTAACCTGCCGGAGGCTGACCTCAGGCATACGCAGCCGGTTGTCGTCTCCACAAGTGGTACGTACCATCATATTCACAGCAATGACGCCATACCCGTGAAAACCACCACCAATGAGACATATAAAATACGAATCCTTGTGTGTTCCAGGTGGTCCCATATTTAGGTTAAAGGGTTCAATCCTGACGATGTCGTTTCTCGACTGCAATGGTGCTTTAATACCCTACTCGTATGAAAGTTGGAGGGATGATAGTAAAGATGTAAGTATAATATATTGCGTTGTTCAATTACAATAGGCATATTTTCATACTTTGACACCAGTACATCTTACACTTTGATTTTGTACATTTCAGCTGTTATTGAATTTTACCATCCAAGGTGTCATTTATATTATCTTCTTTTATCTTTACTCATATTTGGAAGCTTTATTGAGTGTAAGATAAATTATTTGCAGGTAAGAGAACGCCGCGAGCGCACCCCCACGAAGCAAGGCTCATCAAGCTCCGGTAGCCGCATGTCCCCGACGCCCGGCAGCGACGCATCCGGCGACCGCCAGTTCGTGGTGGTTGCCTCGGAGAAGCAGGCGCGCGTCGTGGCGCTGCCCAGCCAGAACTGCGTCTACCGACAGCAGATCGTCGACACTGATTTCGTTGTTAAAGCTGAAACTGTAAGCTTGAAAGGTAAACTCATTTGTTTAGAGTTATTTTAAATAATCAAATCTTCTCTTTTAGGATTCTGCCTGAACTAAGTTTCACCACTAAATATATCCAAAACCCTTACCAGCGTGACATTATGAATGTTGCAGATAGCGTCTGCCTGGTGAACTACCTGTCGACGGGTCACCTGGTGGCGTACAGCCTGCCGTCGCTGCGGCCGCTGGTGGACGTGGACTTCCTGCCGCTGTCGGAGCTCAGGTGAGGCCGACGCGGCGCCCGCGCCTGCGCCACTCGCCACCCGCGCCCGCGCCACTCGCCGCCCGCCGCCGCAACCGCTGGCGCCACGCGCCACGGTTGCGGCGGCGCGCGACCACGCCGCGACAGTCCCGCGCCGATAGACTGACCGGTGACACACAACTCACTCTTAGACGATTTCTCTGCACCAACCGAAGGCACTAAATGATAAACGGCTTTTTTACGTACATAGTATCTTTTGTCATTAGCTTCGCAGTTTTATATCATGTTGAATGCTATTTTTGGCGAAGATTTGTCATTTGTACGGTTATCGCATTCATTACGATCATCTGAGGTTTTAGTTGTGGATCATTCGCTATTTTATCATTTGGGAGCCTCACGACAGACTTCCTGTACAGTATCGATCGATGTTAGAAACGTAGACTTGTTTGGTGTGAGACGGCGCTCCGCCCGGCCGCTGTCCCCGGACAGGCCGGGCTGCCCCGGGCCCGGGCGTGCGAGCGCCGCTCTTATACCAAACAAGGACGGTGTCATCTTCTCTTGAGACGTGTACGGCACTCCGCTACTAGACCGAGTCGCGCTATTTCTCATCACGAGTAGACAAAATTTTGCAAATCTGTCGAGCACCACCTGTGCTTCCGATATTTGGCACTCTTTCTATTTTTAAGTTTTAAAGTAATCGACCGGCCTTGGCCCGAACACGACACACGCTCTAACGACCCGACTACTGTATGCGCGAGAACACCGTTCACTTTCTAACAATTCAACTAATTATTTGGTGCTGCAACATGTATATGGATGTAAATACACTGCCCCGACACTGACCGGAACGACACGGAATGCGCCACCGCCCCCGCGCCCCGCGCCCCGCGCTAGTGCAGCCCCACATGTTACGATAGTCTGTCCCTGCATCTCTCTCTTACATCTATCTAACTTTTCACCTTTAGAACGATGATGGATTAACGAGCGGCGCGCGCCTTGTCTTTGTCACGCGTGCGCCCCTGGCTCGTTGCCAGTCTCCGCGGGCTCGACGTGCTTGATCTCTAACTCAGTGTTTGCTTACTAACATAACCGTCTCGGCACGTGCACGTGCACGAGCCGTTGAGCCCGGAGCTGCACGGGCCGGAAGCGCCGCACAAAGGCTCGGCGCGCGCCGGAGCGAGTCACGCGCTGACTGGTGTCTGTATTCCTGGTAGCTTCCAGACACAGTCCAAACAGAGGGGTATCGTAGACCCAATGCTGTCCATATGGGGCCAGCAGCTCATTGTAAACGAGGACACCGACCAGTAAGTCGCCGTCCAGATGAAATGCGTTAGCCACGTACCGTCACTTGTCATGTGGAGTCGCTCACTCCAGCCTCTGTTGCGTACCTATAGAGATGTTCATGTAACGTTGACCAGTTGCTTCGTACCCATCATCCCCCGCCCCGCCCGCGCCCCGACCCCGCCCACACCTGGTATGTTTCATTGACGTTCCACTCGGCCACGGGCAAATCATAGCGCTCCCGAAATACGACCTCGTGTGGAAATTGGCAACAATATTGTTTTATAGCAAAATTATATAAAACTCGACACATATCCGATTTGATTGGTTTACGCTTGATTTATTTTTAAATTTAGTTATGACAGCTTCTAAATTTATTTAATAATTTAACTTGCGGGTCACATCGTCGCCGATGTGGTCGGCTGTTGTCCACACTCGCTGCTAGGTTGGACACAAAATTCCAAATAAAACGGAGGTTCGTTCGAAATGATTTGCCCACGGACTGTGCCTGCCCTCGCTTCGTTAGTCCGTGCGATGTGACCTGTACCGTGACACACACCCACACTCGTACAGCGACGACGCGCACCCACACACCTACATCGTTATATACTTTCTGCGAACTGTCCTACTCCTCGCTGGGCTGCTACTCTGCGCTGTTCACTATTTCTTCCTCTCTCTATTCTATCTAGCTTGAAGCATGCCGCTTCTGAATGTTTTTTAATCTCATATGAATGTTTCCTCTTTAGACGCAATTAGTACTCGTTAGTTATGCTTACATATATGTTAGACTAAAGTTTGTCCAATAGACTCCACCACTGGACTCTGAGGATAACAGGTGAGACGTTTTAATTGAATAGAATGAATCTATCCCCCGTTTTCTGACCTTCAATCTTGGTATCTCCAACAGTCTCCTTTCTACTTTCTTCTTGGCCTATGACATAAAACGCAACATTGAACACTGTGTGCGTTAGCCATGCGACCGCGAGTAAAGCCTTGTGTGTGTGTGCTGATATTGCAGGATAGCCAAGACATTCTGCTTCAGCAACAGGGGCCATGGACTATACCTGGCCTCGGCCACTGAGATACAAAAGTTCACCATTGACGCTGAGTTCTGGTGAGTTCCTTATACCACTATGTAATTTATTGTTTACTTGTTTTTCTATAATTGCTTTTAACTCCGTGCCTGTCGGCGTTACAGTCAGCAACTGAACGAGATGCTGGGTGAGCTGTTCCTGCCGCGTGACATGCCGGAGCCGCCTAAGGAGAGCTTCTTTAGAGGACTGTTCGGAGGAGGCTCCAGGCCCCTCGACAGGGAGGAATTATGTGAGTGCACGCAGATTTTGCACGTTGACTATTTTTTCCCATTTTATATAGTTATAGGATCCCCATCGATTCTGCATATGTACTTTAATAGATTCACCTACATTCGTCGATTATGATCTGTTTCTGTTCTGTGCATGAGATCCCGGGTCCAATCGATTCTCTGCATTTGTGCGCAAGACTTTTTCTGAGGGAACTGATGCTATAGCTGGTGATAATAGCGATAATATTTCATAGAAATACAATGAATATAAACAATAATTGGTTTTCTGTCATAATTGTGACATCTAGGATGATTTGCGGGGTGCTACAGCAATTCATTGTGAATTATCCAAGGGTTTCTGACTGTGTTTTCCGTGAAATATTGGTAAATGAAATTTCATTTTAGTGTCATAGATACAGGTGTGATTTCTCTTACCATATATTCAAATAATACTCTTCAAAAAAATTATTTTAGTGGTAAACCATCTCCGGTTCTGTAGTGTATAACGCTACAGGGTTCCTCAAGGTTCAATCATCGGTCCATGATCGTGTCAAAGATAAACTACACTAGGTTAAAAAGAACCATGCCATAGTATTGCAGAATTACTTGTGTATTTGCAAAATTTGATAACATTATTTGAACGGTGTCGTATTCAAAACATAGCAACATCGTTAGAGACACGTAGTATATAGAGCTTATGAACGTCCGCAGTCGGCGAGAGCAGCGGCAAGCCCAGCCGCGCGGTGGCCAAGCACATCCCGGGCGGTGCCGCCCAGCTGGAGGCGCTGGGCGCGCGCGCGTCGGGCGCGGCCGGCGAGGTGGCGCGCGCGCACATGCTGGTGGTGGAGCGCGGCGACAAGCTGTCTCAGCTGGAGGACCGCACGGAGCGCATGCACTCGCAGGCCGCCGAGTTCTCCTCGTCCGCGCACCAGCTCATGCTCAAGTACAAGGACAAGAAGTGGTACCAGCTGTGAGCCGGGGCGTAGCCGCGCGACTCTCGCGGACCTCGCCTCGCTTCCGACGGCGTGACTCGATACGAATGAACGCACAAATCGATACTCTCTCGAGCTAGTCGTTTTCGATCAGTAGTGTCCCGCTTGTACGACTACGCGCTGAATCGTTCAATTATTTGTGTGCCTATAGCGGCGCGCCCCTCCCCTGTACATACGCCGCTCGCTCCGCATTCGTTCGCGCGATGTGATAATGTAAATACGACATTATATCATACTTTACTTAACTCTTTTTATACAATGTAACTTAGTAGTCGCGTCGGCCGACGCCGACTGACGGACGTCCGTCGCCGGGTCGTCCGTGCCCGCCCGAGCTCGGGGTCGCACGTTCGACGCTCGTGCGAGTACCTCCTTGTTCCGAAGTTCCGAAGTATGGTAGGCTGCATTTACGTTACGTATATAAATATAAACTATTATGTTAGTAGCGTTCGCTCGTTCACATGAGATTATTTCAATGTTGCTATTACAACACACGTAGATGTACATTTTATAGATACAAATGAACTCTAATATAATATGTAAGGATAGTCGACGATGTTGATCTGTATAAAGTGTTAAGTAAATAAATATAAAGAAAATAATATATTATAAAGATTGGAAATTTAAGCATTGGATGACAATAATTTTTGTTACTTCTCACTGGAGATTCCTTTGACACATTACGTGTAGTTTAGTTTCTCTTCTGCGCTGTCCGCCTGGGTTCCGTACGTTGAGTTGCCGCGGCGAGCCTGCACTCGCCGCGCCCCCTGTCGTCACTTGTCGTTCGTTTGTCGGCGGCGCTCGCAGCCCCGACGTTTCGTTCCGTTGTTACCTCTCTAACTGTTTGTATATTGACACAATGATAGCAATACTACGTGCGGGTTGCAAGCCTAAACTAAACCAGACCAATCGGTGTTGTGTCGGTGTTGCTAGCTAAAATAAACAAAGTAAATAAAGCGATAACTATTATGTGTAAACTAACGATTAAAGCTCCCTGTATATCGCTGTATTATATAAGTGGGGGCGAGGGACTGGCTCCGCGACTCTTGTATATATATTCATATATATTATACCTTTCTATATTATGTATATTATTGGAGTAGATATCGCGGGTGTGGCATCCGCCGATGTTATTGTATTTGGGAGTAATAAGGGAGATTGTGTGGCGTGGTGTGCGCCGCGGTGGTCGTTGGCGGGCGAGTCCTGTCGCCTCGTATACATAGTTAGTGTAGTGAATATCGGTGTATCGCATGGCAATAAACGTTTTCTATGACATCACCGCGCCTCTTACTTTGCTTCTTTGTGTTACCTAACGTTATACTCGTAACTGCAACGTTGTAAGTGACATCACGTTGCGGTAACGTTGCCTTACTTACGGTATGTTACTTAATAGCGTTACGTTAGTAACGGCGACATTATGTTACTAACGATAACGTTATGTAACGTTCCAGTGATGTGTAACGTTATTTCCCTTCTGAAAGTTATTGTATTTTTACGTCCAGTGTCATTCGATCGCCTTACTTAGCTTGAGAGTTTTATACTGTAGACATGCTAGTTCAGTTGAGTCGTATTCTTAGTTAGTGAGTACTTGAGCCGCGTACGACGCACGACGTACGACGCACGACGTACGACGTGCGACGTACGACGTGTGACGTGCGACGTACGACGCGCAACGTGCACGTTCGCACCATGTCGGATGCCAAACTTTGTACGTTCTCATGCTGTGTTATATAAATATTATAATTGTTATGCGACTTGTCATTATATTCTAATGAGTTTATATGTAGTTCTGTTGTAGTGTACGACAATGTAGCGTTAAATTTCTCTACGTCTCGACGACAAACTATATAACTTGTGCTGTTCACGTATATCATGTTTTAACCAGATTATTTTGTTACGTAGACACCTACCAGTTTTATTGGATAAATATTTTCATAGCGACGTTTACCGTTTTTATCGTTCTATCGGTAGAGATTGTTTAAGCGATTTTTAACCTTGTGGCTACGTTACTTTGGTGGAGATCAGCTTGCACACACGTGCTATATCCGAGTGGCATATCAGTGGAATATATCAACCCGTGAACTAATATCGCGAGGATCTGTCGTATGTAAGATCATATAGTTTTGAGACGCCGCTTACTACGTTTTCTACCTAACGCCCCTCTAATATAAAGTAGATTTTTCATTTTAACATCGGTAATAAGTATTGTAAGAGTTCGAAGTATTATTTCACCGCATCGCGTCACACTCTGTGCATAGGATTCACTCATCCGTATACAAGTATCGTTAGCCAAGTTTGGAATACATAATTCGCGTAGAGGTTACTTTTATTGATTAGTTTAGTGCGAGACGGAGTGTTGGTTGTCGCTCAGACGTGTCTCTCTGTGGCGGGCGCGCTCACACCGTCGGCGCGCGGCGGCGGTGCGCACGCGCATGGCGCCCGGCACGTCGCGGTGTGAGCGGCGCCACGTCTAGTCCTTGTTGTCGATGTCGATCCCGAACCTCATGCTCCGGGCAATATTTTATAACTATCACGTATGACGTATGTAATGTAAATGGACAGTTAAGTTTTCTCAATTCTATTAATTGTTAATTATAGTTGAAGTACGCCACGTTGCATGCAGTAGTGCGTTACGTTACATTACGTCACGGCCGCGCCGGTACTGTTCCATTACAAACGCTGATGATTCATTTGGAAATTATGGGACTAAATTATAAATATAAGTATTTGTAAATAAATAAATAAAAAAAAACAAAAATCTTGTGGCAAATTATTACTTGTTATGTGTAACGAAGACGGCGACGTGTCCGATTCAGTTCTATATTAATTTGTATGATTAGACGAGGATCTCTTTTCTAATCGTTCTGGAACGAGAATTATAAAGAACTATAGTAACTATACATATTGTATATAAAGGATGCTGTTGAATTATATTGATTATTTAGTTTGGTAGATGATTATTATAGTCATTATATATATATAAATTATGAAAATATGAAAATAAAATTATATCAAAGTATTTAGTTGTTTTATTTGTACCTACTGTAAACAAGTCATCCTTGTTCTGATTAAAAAAACTTAAGAATTCGATTGTTTCTTTATTATGATGTGACACTTCACACATACAAATATTAACATACAAATATTAGATACATACAAATATTAACAGGTATTTTAGTGAACTCTAATGGTGTTCTACTAAAATGTTTGATCAGTAAAATATAAAAGATGATAATATTTAAAAAAAAATATAGGAATAAACAAAGTTATTTTGGTAAATCATTTTTTTTGTGTTGTGTTCATTTTAATGAAAATAGAATATTCTTTCTTCATTAAAATTGGCCTCAAAATAGTTAGTGACTTAAAAGCTTTATCCTGCCTTATAGACATAATTACAATCCGTTTATAATATTATGTTCGTCTTTTAATAATCAAATTATGAAGTGTTATTTTTGCGATACACACAAAAGCTTTTTTTTTAACATCTAAGTAACAGAAACCTTGAACACGATTTTCACCCACTTAAAAACTGTGTAAA
Source organism: Catocala nupta (assembly GCA_963675205.1). Lineage (NCBI taxonomy): Eukaryota > Metazoa > Arthropoda > Insecta > Lepidoptera > Erebidae > Catocala > Catocala nupta. Next base: position 29,802,662 of record OY776093.1, read on the forward strand.
CATTGACAATACAATAATAAGTTACTCCTAGTATCCTGGCCAGGATCACCAGGATATCATCTGTTGTAAACCATTATACGCCAGAAGTACACCAAAACTGTTGATCTTCTTATGTTCGTTAAAATTGGGGCTAATCTTTAGGATTGCTTTTTTTTTGTTTAGAAATGACAGTTTCCGCTCTGGGAATAATGCCTGTATCGCAGGGGACTTTACAAACAATTAATAAACGGACACAATGAACACCCAGACTCGGCACAACCATTTGTGGATCATACATAATTGTGTCCGAGTGGGGATCGAACCCACAACAGTCGGCGCGACGGCAGTGGCGAGGCGACCACTTAAACTACTACTACATGGCGTGGCGGCCGTGCACTCAATACTAATAAAATATAATCTCTGTATGTTCGAAGAGTAAAGGAGAGGCTTTTGATAATTGAAAAGTCAAAAATGAATGAAAGATAAAAGAAAGAATACAGGCTTTGATAGAAAACCAAATTAAAAAGAAGAAATCTTCAATAAGTTTAGAATGTAAACAGAGAGATTAATAAATCGGCAACAAATCGTGGGAGCTTAACGTCAATTTTGATAAATAATTTATTGCCCGATATTGATTAAAGAAGAATCATTATATTATAAATACCATAAGAAGTACCCCACAACTTTACACAAAACAAAATACTTCCTAATCACTTTATTTCTATTTTAAACTTATTGAAGACTAGATTTGGCCCGCGGTTATGTCTGGATGAAACGTACGTCCTATTCTATAACTCTGACAACGTGTATGCGAAATTTCGTGATGATCAGTTGAGTAGTTAAGGCGTAAAAGCGTAACAAACAAACTTACATTGGCATTTATAATATTAGTTAGAATTATTTTTACTTTTTAGTTTGGTATTCTAATAAAGCGAGTTAAAACACAAAACACGTTATAATTTATTTTTAAATTATTATTTATTTATAAACAATATAAAATAGGAACTTTTGTATTCATCTAACAATATTCCATACTAAGTAGTAAGTAAATAAATAATGTAAGATAAGAAGAGAAAAAGTAAATTTAAAGAAAGATCAGAAATATAACATCCATATACTCACGGTTATATAACCCAATAGAAGTATACAGGAGTAATATACTGAGTGTATTGCTCCTGTGTGTGTGTGTGTGTGTGTGTGTGTGTGTGTGTGTGTGTGTGTGTGTGTGTGCGCGTCTGTGCGTCTGTGCGTCTGTGCGTCGGTGCGTCTGTGCGTCTGTGCGTCAGTGCGTCTGTGCGTCTGTGCGTATGTGCGTATGTGCGTCTGTGCGTCTGCGCGTCTGCGCGCCTGCGTGTGTACGTGTGTGCGTGTGTGCGTGTGTGCCTGTGTGCGTGTGTGCCTGTGTGCGTGTGTGTGTGTGTGTGTGTGTGTGTGTGTGTGTGTGTGTGTACTGCTGGCCAGCTATATGTTGGATCCCACGCAATAGAGACTATTGTCACCAAGTACATGCTGCTACTTAGAATTTCCTATCGGAATAATCCTGTTAAATAGGACCTAAAACATAATCGGCGGCATGTGGGTATGCCTCTGCCTATCCATCAGATTTACACTGTATGATAATACTGGTAAGACTAGAGCTCGAAACCTATACAACTACAGCGAGGGGTGAGACAGGGGCATCCCCCGTCATATCTCATATCTCCGAAACTGTTTACAGTCGCGCTAGAATATGTTTTCAAGCTTCTGGACTGGAGAGGACTTCGCATCAACATAAACGGCGAGAACGTCACTCACCTTTGGTTTGTTGACGATATCATGGTCATGGCTGAGACTACGGAAGACCTCAGCATAATGCTCGATGACCTCTGTAGCCTTTCGACAAGTAGGTCTTAAAATAAACATGTACAAGACGAAAATCATGTCCTACGTCCATATCGTACCTACTTCTATTAAGTTTGGTATCTCTATTCTCGAAGTTGTTGACAAGTATGTAATACACCTAAAGGTTCTGGAGGCGGCCACGCACCGAAAGACGCAGTAAGGGTAGGCGAGATGGACCAATGACCTCGTAAGGGTCGTATGGCTCATCTTGGCACAGCAACCATCGCAAACTGGAAATCTATTTACGTAGCGAATTAGTCTATAATTAGTCGAAATTGGTCGTAAAGTAAAAGAATTGGTCGGTCCGCCGTTTAAAAGATACAAGGGGGTATGCCAAAGTGAGTGCTTATCTTGGCACAGGCACCTTGTATTTCCTAAACCACATCACCAAACGAAGATCAAACTATACTAATAATTAGTCGACATTGATCACAAAATATCAGCATTGATCGAGCCCCCGCTTAAAAGATATAAGGGGTATTGTTGGTTGTGCCAAGATGAGCGCTCACACAGAATTTTCCCCTAAATAAGTTTGTAAAGGAAACTTATATCTTCGATATCCATCTATTGGCCTTAATTCCTTCTGGTAACGCCGAAGTACTCCGTGGTAGGTTTAGTCGGTAGGACCGGGACGTGCCCGGATCAATCTGCCATAACCTCTCTGCTCTCACGCGGCGAGGTGTGCGCCAAAGCAACCCACATGATAACAAAACAATACTTTAGGGTCTTTTTGTCAGATGAGCATTATGAGTGGTCTAGTTAATTGACCACCTTTTTTTAATTCAGGTTTAAGAAATTCGTCATTGCGCCAAAACATTACAAATTATTTTTAAGAAAATGTGAAAGCGCTCTCTTTTCACATTCCGCATACCAGATTGTTGTGGTATGTTTAAAATCGTGTTGTATAGGTAAGTGAATTGAAACAACGGGTATATTGAGCAACTTTTTTAATAAAACTTTAACTATGATATAAATACAATAGAATACATTACGAGCATTTATTATGTCTCGGGCGTAGGGGCGCGGCTCGGGACACGGGGTGACTATGTAGGGGGAGGGGGAGCGGGCTGTGACTGTGTGTAGGTGTGTTGTGGGGGGTGGGGGGGGGACCGTGACTGTGTGTACGTATGCTGTGGGGGGAGAAGGAAGGGGTGCCGCGCGCCGGGTCCCGGAAGGCACAGTCGTCGCGAGGGCGGCGGGCATTATGCGCCCGCGTTGCTCACAGCTGACCATTAACATCGCGTCACTACAACTATGTACACACGGCGCCGGCCGCCACAGTTGCCTTCATCTTACCACGAATATTAAAGATAATATGATTTAAAGATCGATAAAGTTAATAATAAACGGTAGACAACTGTCGCTTCCTCGCTGTCACATCGGCGCGTCGCTCGGGCACACGGGCGAGCGAGCGAAGCCGGCGTCGTACACGACATTACACATTGTACGCTTCACGACAACTCGTCGCGTTCTTGCATTACACACTTTATTATTCTCATATGAACCACTGTATGATTGTATCGACGCGTCGTCTGTACGAATGCGAGGTCGATGCGGATACATGGCGCAGGCCGCGACTCTCGTCGACATAGCGACACAAGTGGAACGGGTGAGTTGACACGACTCGTCTATTCTCTAACTATATAGTAAGTAAGCATAACATCGAGGACGGTCGCGTTAGCTGAAGGTACAAGTCGAAAGTACACGTTATCACAAACTCCTGTACATTGTATAAATCGTTGGAAGTACCGTGAAGCGAACCGATACATGCAGTCAAAAGGATCACATGTTGTTATCACACTCGCCCCTTACAAAACACTAATAGGTATATTTCCTTACGAAACTTTGCTAGATATCCAAAATCCGTCGGTACCGACGTCACGTGACGCGAGCCAATCAGAGACGAGACGCGGTTGACGCGCGAACGGCGATCGCTCAACGCAATTCGTGACGTCGATACACACGAGGTGAAATTACAATATTTTGGTACCGGACTTGTACATTGCGGAATACTTGTTTAATAATCAGTATTTACAGAGGCTTGAACCGAAACTAGAAAATAATCGAAATCAACAACTTTACCTACTGTCTTATAATAATTTAAATATAAAATTTGACAACAAGACCCAAAGGCAACTAATTGCACTAATACAATGTTTACGTTTCACAGCTTTAAATGCTAACAACTATAATACTAACGTCCTAGGAAGACGATCGGGGGGGTCGGCACCGGTACACAAATCAATACCAAAACTTCTATGTTGCTTCGAATAGTTTATTAAAATTCATTGACGAGGTAGAATCGTCTTCCTAAAACAGTCGCTGTCAATATCGTGCAGAACAGCGGGGAGCTGCCGGCACGCACGCACGCACACACGCACACGTCGCGTCGCACGCTGTGTGAGCGAGACCCACGTGCAACATCTTTGTTCATTACTCCGCACATATCTGGGAGATACATATAGATAATAATAGTAAAATTTAAATTGAAGACAACAAGAATATTGAATCTACTTGCTAAAAATCACAATATTTATATGAACTGGTGCCGATGTGGCGCGACCGCAGTGTTGCTGCTCTTCGCTGTACACTGCACAGTGTACGGCGCGTGTTCAGCAATAGACAGTCACTACTGCACTGACACATAGTGGCTACGTACAAAATCTTATAGTTAGCACCTTTCGGAGCGCGCTGGCGCGTGACTCGCGCCACGCTGCTCTCACACACGCACACACGCACGCACGCACGCACGCACGCACGCAGGCACGCACGCACGCACGCACACTACAGCAGGTCTCGTGTGCGAGGGCGGCGCGGCACGCGTGACGTCAGCGGCCCCGACTCTCACATCACAATCGTCAGTATACACAACTTACTTGAACATTATGACAAACTTAAGGGTACAAAAATATCGTGTAGTCTAAGTATGACGACGACAATACAACTAGTGCGTACTAAGTAAATTATCACTAAGTTTGTTCGCTGCGACCGAGTCGACGCATTTGTACGATCTCACATCAACTAAACTTTACGATATGGACTCACAATATGTTTTGGGATATATTGAAATGTGAACCGCACACCACTCGATGTCGACTGCAACACACATCACACACGCCTCGTCGCCTCGTTGCGTGGCCCATCCCATGTTTTATCATTAAAAATGAAAACACAAATCAATAACAGATTGCGCAATTTCAAAGAATTTGCTAGCACGTATCGGAGCTTATATCATTTCTACCAAATCAGATCGATTTAGATTCAATCAAAGTAGGAAATAATAAAATGAGAATACATCAATATTTGGCACCGATGTTTTGAACAAGTGGAATAACTAAAACAGCACATAGAATATGTAAAGAGAAACCTTGTTTTTATCGTGACTGAGGGGCGTTGTACCGGCGCTTGAGACACTTGTAACCAAACCAACTAACACTACCATTGATATAACAGGATATGTACAAAACTAGACATATGCGGGGAACGAGAAGACCCGACCAGATACCGCCGATGGTCGACATGCACTGTCGCACCTTTGGATAAACAAAACCGGGTGGAGACAACAATACACAACACTTATAGACAATACATATAAGTCACCAAACAATTCAAATCAGCAACAATGACTAAGAATGCAAATTTTTATCATTGCGTCGTTTCTAGCACGCACAGCTGTCAGTGTGCAGTACGATACACATCTATCTTTCATTTAAATAATAACCTATGTTGTAAGTATGAGTAAAAATCAAAGTTATTGTTTTAATTTTTTTATTATTGAACTATGGCCTTTTTCGAAGGCATTACTACATCTTATTCCCTTCTATTTATATCTTAATAATTTATATGACGCCTCCTATTTTCGTTACAGTTTAAAAAACTACAATATCTTGGACAAGGTATGAAGTAGATGACCAAAAATACATTCTATTTCTCGCCATAGTACAACTCTGATACGCAAACTTATAAGAATAGCATACAGAATGACAGCGCTGAATCCTCAGCCAATCTAAATTTGCATTCTTAATACATCAAGCAAACTACTAATTTAATGTAGGTATTTAATTATGTAAGCAGTGTGCTAGACACGCGTGGTGCAGTACTAATTACAAGGAAGTTTAAATAATAGCGGGGTGTGGTGGTACTAATCCGTCGATATGTTAACTGATATAACGAGACGATATGAATGTTGGCACCGCCCGGTTGTCTGCTACGACACTCTTGAATACTACGACATCGCGATACCATTGAAAAAGATTAAATTATGTGGGGATGAAAGGCGAATTTGCTGTTCACTATTCGCCAAATATCCTTTTCCATAAAAACGCATAGCGCTAGTCATGTTTCGGATTTGTATATTTGTGAATCATACTGATTTGATCTCTATTGAAAGTAATCATTGCGACGAGACCGAGGAGACGACATGGTAGTGTTCTTATACTGCACAGACGCGAGCTATCAACAGGCAAAGCCACACTGAACAATCTAGAAACGATAAGCACTGCGTCATCGAATGTTATACTTGTCTGAGCTAACTTATCGGAAAAGCAAATTCAATAAAATGTTAAACTCACATATTCTCAAACAAATAAAATATAATCTACTCTAACCTAAAGTTTTGTGTCTTCCGGGATGTTGTGCTACAATTATAATAGCTAGATAAAAGAGACTATAAATTTGTTTAAGTCTGACTTCGAACCCCACGTCGTCATGCCATGCAAACTTTTTGTACGACTTATACCGACCTCTTATCGTTTCTTTGATTTGTACCACAGATCAAGCTCAGTAGATAATGAGCATCCAAAACAAATGCATGTTTCAAGGATGTAGTAGGCATGTGCATACGCGTACCGAATCGGCAATAATATATTTCAGGATGTAATTAAAAATTTTAAATTCGTATTTCAGACGGCTAGCCTAGATTATAGACGTACTTAAATATTTAGGCTCTTATTTGTTTGTTCTTCTCCCTAGCCTTTATTATTATTCCCAAGTCACTCGAGGTCGGCTTTTCTAGTCTATCCGGATTTGTCTGGATATCAGTTTTCACATGGAGCGGCTGCCACCTGACCTCCGCAACCCGAAGGCTAACGATATCCTAAGGCTAGACCAGTATCAGGATATTATAGGGCACTGACTTCTCAGTAACGACTGCCATAGATGTTCATTGCAGCAGCAAAATGTTAAATGGAAGAAACAATGGTAACAACTACAATTTCATTTATTTAATATTTTGAATACAATCACATTTGCAGATGTACGACAACGATCCACTACAATTGTTACATCCCCGTTACACACAGAACAGTTTCAGATAGTACACAAGTACAGAAGCAGCACTCGATACGAAGTGCTAAGTCAGATGCGCGACCGCATAAATAGACGGAGGTACACTAGCAGACGGTCGGACTGATCTGTATCCATGCGTCGGCATGATCTCGCGCGTCGTGTCGAGGCCCTCCATCTCCTTCGTTCGTGCCTACTGCCTACTGCCTACTGCCTACTGAGTTTGATCTGCGCTTTAACGTGTGTCTGTAAAACGAATCGACGCTCCTTAACTAACATGAACATCGCCGGAATGCACCATAGACATGAATTTTTACATTTTTACATTTTATCTAAAGACTTTTTACGATAGACAATTTTATTCCCCCTGTTTCTTTCTCCTCTTACAGAAGAGACAGGGAGATATTACGTTAACAGATTATAATGTTTTTATAAGAACTTTACAGCAAATTGGTTATAAGGTTAATGATTAGAATAATTAGTACATTTATATTTGTTAAGGTTTATTTTCAAAGTTTGCCGTTATCAGTCTGTCGTTAAAGTTGATGAAATGAAATTTTTTAGCTAGGAACACATTAAGCGATAAATCTCTGTATGTCGTAGCAATAAGGATTATGGTCGTATGCTACAGACCACACAGAACGAAGATTTGCGTGAGTATAACATTATATAATATAGTTTATAACTCAAGTATATAAGGAATGATTTAACTAAAGAGCGGGCGGTACTCCTAACAGCTAAAAATCTCGAAGAAGCGACCTTACGACCTCAATGATCCCAATGACCCAAGTGATCCCAACGACCTCCGTGACCAAAGTGACCCCTACGACAAAATAAGGCCTGACTTATACACCAATGAAACGAGACGCCAATATGAAACCGACCGTGTATATCAATAATGCTATATACATCACTCGACAGCTAAACCCGAGTTCACTTTCTGAACACTCGTATAAAAATGCAAAAGCTATCTTCAACAATACATTGAGATCAACACCTGTAGAGGGAGCCACCGAGGAGAGCGTACAGAGCCAATATGTACATACTTTATATATAGTCGACAATATATAAGCTAACAAAAAGAAAGAATGTCAGTTTGAGTAGTTTAGCTGGCAGCCTCTAACTCTACTCCAATAACGTGAGTGTAGGAACTAACCCACCGCGTCTAGTGTAAGACAGAGGAACTTTCAAGCTATATTTCATTGCTTATATATTTTAATATACTTCCCAAGCCATCGATCAAATATACCATAGATGCACGATCGTCGCTCGAAAAACGGCACGATCCAAACTGTGCATAAATCAGTTGTATGCACAGTTTCGCTCGCAGTCAGTTTACGACCGCGCTAGCAGTGTGACGTTTTACGATGCCAAAGTATGTAGAGAAAAATGCAAAAACTATACTCTAAAAGTGCAAAACAAGGATGGAGTGTCGTATTTTCGGTAAGTATAGTTTTATTATGTATTATTTATTATATTTTGATGAATATATACACTTTAAATAATATATTTGAACATATTTTCGTTTAAATTTAAATGGATGTATTACGCACCTGTCCCGCTCACTCTTGCGTGCGCTGCCCGTAAGCGAGAGCGAATCGACACCACTACTTTGGAACAAAGTCCATATGAAATGGCATGGAGTCGTTATAAGTTGTTTTAAATTATTAATATAATATTTGTATTAATTTATTTTAGCTTTCAACAAAATGAAATTTGAAGTGAGAAATGGAGACGTATTATAAGCTCGAGATAGAGATGACGAATTTTACCAACCAAATACTTCTAGCGTAATTTGTTCAGAGCATTTTAATGAAGAAGATATACAATATCTAACTAAGAAAGGGTTTAATAAACTAAAAAATATAGCCGTACCGAATATACAGGTAAAATAATTTGCCATTTAATTTTAAAATTATGTTAAATTTTATATACGATTTATTTATTAACTATTGTTTTCGTTATTTTTATAGCAAGAAAAGTCAATAGTGCAATCTGAAGTGAATGCAATAACACCCCATTTGACAGTAAACATAGGATCTACATCCACATTTGAGAAAGCTACATTAAATTTAAATTTAGATAGAAATAATGAAATACCTAAAACTTCAAATACTGTTCAGGTACTAAGTAATGTTATAAGTAAACTATTTTAAATTTTTCTGCATTTCTCAATTATTTTTTACAATTTAACCATACCAATGTTTTCATTTGGATAGACGAACACTACCAAGTACAAAAACCGAATCTTGGTCATAAGGTAACGTTAATAAAAGTTTTAATTGAAAAATATATTGACATATGTATACACTACGCGACAAAATTGAAAAATGCAGGTACAAAAGATCGGTCTAAGCGGCAATTGTTAAATAAGTTGATATTGTTTAAAGGTACATAAAACATTATTTTAGTAAAGTTGTTCATTTTTTTTACCTAGTTCCTTCCTTAACGATAGAACAGTTAAAATTTATATTTTTAGCATCTAAATCAACAAAAGTATCCTGGTAAAATATATAATATATTGATCAAATTAGTACTGTAAATGATTGGCCTTCTTTAATATAAATATATTATATGCTTACTTTTTATAAAGTTATATAACGTCTTCCTTACAGTTACCTACTATAATTTAATTATTAAAATTAAAGAGTATAACAATAGCTTATTATCAAATTGTTGTCATTCAATAACGTAAATTTAGTTACACGTCCAATCAAAGATTTAAAAAATATATTAAAATGAATAACGACTCTATCATTCCTGCTTTCTATGTTCCAAGCGGTAAGAATATTATATGCCTATAGTCAAAATAATAACACTCGCATAATTGTTGCGATGAGTTTACACTTAATTATAATTACTATAAGGTTCATTTCAGAATGTTTTGTTTACATAATATGATATTTTTACCGTATCGAGAGAATGAAGAAAACATTTATGATATTTTGCCATAGGTATTACGACACTATCACTAAGTATTACGGTTTATATTAAGTTAAATTTATATTCACTTTAGGACTATTTTTAAATAGTCGAACGAGTAAACATAACTATAAGTACACATCAATTCGGAGACATTATTTGGGTACGATTTAGTACAAGAACGTGCATCTATGGTATATTTGATCGATGTCCCAAGCGGTTTCAATTAACTGCATACACTAAAAAAAAAATTGCTTTAATTTGATTGAAATCTTTTCCGGACGCGATATGCGATTTACGATTTTCACAACTCAAAATATTTAAAAATTGTACGCCGATTATTCGAATCATAATCGATTAATCGAAACACGATTTTGTGATACTAAATATTGAATCATGTTCAAAACAATTTTTTTACGTATTTGTGCTGTTATTCGAATCGACATGCGACTAATACTAACGTAATGATTTCGAATAATTATCGCACATCGCTAGTACACATCTCTACCGCGAACCGTATGATTACAATAGAGAAGCGATACATTAATGGGACAGTTCCTAAGCACTACCACCACTGGACCTGGGGCGAGAATAAAGTCGTGCATGTTCCTGAGAAGCGCCCGCTCACACAATACATCAGCTATACACAACATAATTTAGCTAATAATGCGATCTAATCGAACGAAGTACGTCCCGATAACTCTCCTTAATAAAATTCACTATAACATTCAAGAATTACAATATAAGGGTAAAGCTCGATAATTGCCCAAATTATTAATTATATATACAATTAATATATCGTTGTGTAACCGTATCTGACACTTAATACGCGTTTATTACAACGATACGCATATTTATTACAAAAACAGTATTTTACACATAGTTGTAGCGATGCGCGATTACAAGATTGTTATAATCGAATACACTCTACGATTTTCTTTCGAAATCGATTAACTAAAGTAACTCGATCGCGCTTCTCGCTAGCGATGAACTTGATTAACATTCGCTATCAGTTAACGCAATCACCACTCGAAATGTTGTTCGATTATCAGAGTGACTTTAGACTCGATTAAAAATATACCAGTGTAATAATTTTGATCGTACAAACATCATGTAATCGCCCACCGCTACATAGCAGATTACATGACACGTGAAGTACACAGCGCGAATGTCGCCACAAAAACGCAGTTACTTAATACACTGTTGCCTTTTCAAGAACAATAACATAATAGCTTAAAACTAAAATTGATTTCGCTTTGAAAGTGGTTCGTCATAAGAGTTAGGACAGAAGGAATTTTTCACATTGGACCCCAAGTTGTCAGGCTATTGGTTATAGGAATCTATACATTTGGAGACCGTCTGAGCAACGCTACGCACAACATACTTCATAAAGAAAATAGCGCCGACATGTTACTTTATTTTGTTCAATCATTCATATAATTACATTTAGGAGAAAGTACATACATAATATTAAGGTACAACGTAAACTTTTTTTTTAAATCTTTGTTGTAACGTTAATTATTTATACGCGGCATTTTTATTTTTTGTTTCTAATAAATATATTTTATTTTCAGCACACAATATACATGGTTAAACGATTGCAGCTTTTATTATGTATTTTCGCCTGCCCTTCCCATAACTCACATTTATACTGACATTAAATTTAATACTTAAAGCATAAAAACGTATTCGTAACATTAAAAGTAGAAATATCCGGCGTATCTATTTTATTTTGATTGTTAATGGGCGTGAGGGAAGTAATACTGTTATTGCCTTTAGCCCGGTGAGGGAAAGATCTGAAGACCTATATACCTTATTTTCCCATTCACAATCATGGTTTGTTAGAACAACCCGTTCTGACAGACCGAACGCCACTCAAAATAAAACGTATTTTTTTATTATGACATGTTAAATGTTCTATATACCTCTATCAATAATATATATATATACAGGGTGTCCAAGAACCTGGCGTCCAACTGGATTCCCACGATGCCCCAAGTTCTAACAGTACTCAGAAAAATATTTTAAAAAATCCACCCCATGTACTTACAGAATTATACTGATTTCAAAAAAAAAGGGGAAATGAGCACCCTGTGACATACTTTTGAATGCTGTGACTGCTAATGCTGATAATTTCGATATTTCTTGGAGGTTTTGTAATCTAGGGTATTGCTGTGTCTAAATAGAATGTAAAAATAAAGTACTTATTGTACCATTTTAAAATAAAATATTATTTTAACTAAAGGTGATATGGAAAACTATTGAATTTCGCAACTTTGACCGACTGTAGTGTAAAAAAAATGTACCAAAATAGTATGGCAAGTGACGTCAAATTTTGACGCGTTTATTCCTCTTTTTAAAAAGGTATAATACTTACACATTAATTTGAAAAAAAAAATTTTGATAATATTTTTACTCAACAACCCAATTTTTACGAAGTGCCTACCTACTAACGGTAACTGTCGGACCCTTTCTTATCTTAGAAACTGTTATGTTACTACTATTATTTACTTCGGTTCCAAGAGTGAGCAAGAAGGAAATACACACAGGTAGATGGGTTCCCAGTAGAATAAAAGCAAAGAATGTTAGTTTAAAGATATTTTATTACAATAAATGTTCAAAATGTTGACCACCCGCGGCAATACAAGCTCTCACTCTCCTTAAAAAGGACCGCTTTATGTTTCGCGAGTAACTTTTTTGACGTATCACCTGCACTGCTTGTGTTATCTTCTCACGAAGGTCAGCGATGTCATTAATGGGCTTCGCATAAACGAGCTCCTTCATAGTTCCCCAGAAAAAAAAATCCAGCGGATTTAAGTCAGGTGAGCGGGCTGGCCACGGGATTGTTCCTGATCGCCCAATCCACCTGTTCGGGTATTGCTCGTCCAAAAACTCTCTAACGGATACGCGAAAATGTGCTGGACAGCCGTCGTGTTGGAACCACATATCTGGTGGGGTCTCTTCTAGTAAGTTTGGCAAATCATTTTGAAGAAAATTTAAATATGATTCGCCAGTCAAATTCTCGGGCATCTCAAATGGACCAATAATATTCCCACAGAGAATACCGGTCCACATGTTCACTTTGAACCGGTACTGGGATCTATCTTCTCGCATCAAGTGCGGATTTTCCACATGCCACTCGTGCAAGTTGTGTAGGTTCATGTAGCCATCCTTCTTAAATGTAGATTCATCTGACCACAAAATTTTGTCGATAAAGTTTTCGTCTTCTCGATGTTTTTGCAGGATTGTTTCACAAAACGCGACTCGGCTCGGATAGTCTCGAGGTAAAAGACTTTGCACTCGCTGTACGTGGTACGGATGATATTCTTCTTTTTGGAGAATACTGTGTGCTGTGCTCTTCGGTATCCCCGTATCAGCTTCTATTCCTCGCACAGAGATGCTTGGATTTGCCGACACCGCCTCTAAAACTTCATCGCGTATGAAGTCATTTACGGGTCGTCCTTCACCAGCTACTTGATTGGGGAACCGCCCGTCACATAGTGATCTGTGCACATTAATGAAAACTCGATGGTCGGGATATCGCGTAGCCCTCGGATACCTTTCTCTGTAAAGTCTCGCTGCAGCTCGTCCATTACCTCTACATTCTCCATAAATGTAGTGCATATTTGCGTATTCTTGCGGAGTGTAGGTCGCCATGGTAGCACACACAAAACACAAACTGTCCAAACACAGGCAAAGGTCGTCGTAAAGAGTTCGTTTCAAAGTCCAGAGCACAAAGAGTAATCGAGTCCAATAAACAAAGCTTTAAATCGTAGTACGTGATCAATGGTAACAATAAGAGAGAGGTGCGTAGTAACGGCAGGAGGCAGTGACGCGTACTGACCGTACTGTTATCCTAAATAGCACGATCCCAGATAGCGTCACTATCTATCTCACTCGCACCTCTAACCTTTTTCTCCCTCACTCTTACCTGAATAATGGGGTACCATAAAGAAGAACCAGCAAATCGCAAAGATAGTTTCTGTCTTGCTCCCTCCTGTTGTAATAACGAATCACTATGGTGAGATGCATGCACATACCGTCCCTTACGGTCTAACCTGTTTTTTGAGAGGCCTGTTGTTATTTTTATGAGCATACAACAGTAATTCTTTAGAGGTTAGATTCAATTCGTCGTAAATTTTTCTTTCTAAGAATTCTGTAAGACATCGTAAAAATTGGGTTGTTGAGTAAAAATATTATCAAAATTTTTTTTTTTCAAATTAATGTGTAAGTATTATACCTTTTTAAAAAGAGGAATAAACGCGTCAAAATTTGACGTCACTTGCCATACTATTTTGGTACATTTTTTTTACACTACAGTCGGTCAAAGTTGCGAAATTCAATAGTTTTCCATATCACCTTTAGTTAAAATAATATTTTATTTTAAAATGGTACAATAAGTACTTTATTTTTACATTCTATTTAGACACAGCAATACCCTAGATTACAAAACCTCCAAGAAATATCGAAATTATCAGCATTAGCAGTCACAGCATTCAAAAGTATGTCACAGGGTGCTCATTTCCCCTTTTTTTTTGAAATCAGTATAATTCTGTAAGTACATGGGGTGGATTTTTTAAAATATTTTTCTGAGTACTGTTAGAACTTGGGGCATCGTGGGAATCCAGTTGGACGCCAGGTTCTTGGACACCCTGTATATTTATATATATTGTCTTCTCCAAATTGTACCACGTGATCGTAAGGTCCAGTAACTATGTGAGGCCACCACTTTCTTCGCAAACAGCAATAAAACTCGTAACAAAATATAAACCAATGTTAAACATAACCAGATGTGTGTGCCATTGCTCAGACGCCGCCGGCACACTGACTCCTCGCGCTATCATTACAACGATATGATTGAACGGAATTAACACGCAACACTGCCACTAAATTATAATTATGGTTATTCTTACATGTCGCTCACTGTAACGGATGCGTATGTTATCGTATCTTATTTCAATAATATTATACACTTTTTAAAACATTATGCATTTAAATTTGATTGTGATGTTATTTTCCTTACTATGTATAATATAAAATAATATGTATATACAAGGGTTACGGGGCGTTACACACATTAAGGCTGTCCGAAAGGGGCAAGTAGTAGTGCATAATACCCACTTTTTGTCAGCTATGTATAGGTCATATGTATTAGCTGAAAACTTAATAACATTGTTGAGAATTTCTCTACAGAAAATCTCAACAACTGTATTCAACCTGAATATGAACGTAAGTGCCTTGCGATTAGCAATGTGCAAGCGCACACTACCATCACAGGAGCGACTAGACAGACATAACAATATATTACCTACAAGTTAGAATTTTAGCTAGTCAGAATATACGTTAGAATGATTAGAAAATTGCACGACTTGACAAATATCAAGTAGCCCTTTCAACAGAATAGAATACGTATCCGTTACAGTAATTAAACGTAATTGATTAAAGAAACTAAACATAGAGTAACGCGTGATCGTGCGTTAGTCCGGGGGGCGGGCACGACGATCACCTGTGCTCGGCGCCGGGCGCGCCCGCCCCCCCGGGGGACGGCGGGGCGGCGGCGGCGGCGGGGGCGGGGGCGACAGCGGGGCTGGGGGGCGCGGGGAGGTTCGCGTTGACGATGTTGGCGATGGCATCGGCAGACATGGCCGACATGGCGGTGAGCAGGTTGTTGGCCAGCTCCACGCTGCTCGCCTCGTCCATGCTCTTGTCTGTGAGTTCGCCCTCCAGTCGCATGCTGCGGAGATTTGATTCCAACTCTGTCGTTGGATTCGAGTCTGTGACAGACAAATATTAAGTTTATGACATATATGTACTTTGTATTTATTTATAATAACGATAGCCTAGGAGTCCGTTACTGCCTCGCGGATGTCTCGAGTTTGACCCTAAGGCGTGCATCTCTGACTTTTCGAAGTTCAAACATCTGCATGTCTCATAGTTCTCCATAAAATTCTCGAATATATTGTTGCACCCAGTGTTATCTCTCGGCATTGTGGGGAAGACTCGGCAGTTGCGTCTAATAATTTATTACATCACCATCTATTGAAGTCTTACGGAACTACATAGTTCGTCGGTACGAGTAGAGTAGAGAGAACGCCGGCACATTCTCGAATCTTTGTATTGTTACACACCGGGTATAACGTTTCTAGAAAACGCCGGAAACGCTTAACCGCGTATAAAAGCGGAGGCCCAGCGGTCACCGAGTAAGTTTACAATCGTAAGCGGTCAAGTATTCATCGAAGCGAACGGAAGCGAAAATACTACGGAATTTGAACCAGTTACAGTGGAAAAGTGTTTGTTGTGTTTTAAATTTAATTGTGTGCTAGAATAAACCGTTTTAGTCGGTAATATTGTTTTACATTCTTATCCCTCGAACCCAGCACGTAACAATATGTAATGTGTACCAACCCGCACTGGGACAGTGTGATGGACTATTGCCTAAACCTTTCTATACTGAGCGGAGACCCGTGCCCAGCGGTGGGACAGTTTAATACAAGGCTGATATTATATTATTATTATTATATAATTTACAATTGCTGAATTATAACTATAATTACTAATATGGGGCATTCCACGTAAAGCGGACAGGTAAAAAAAAGATGTCTTTGATTTTAGTAATATTATTTGGTTATGTTATACATGTATATGTCCTCAATCCAGATACAAAATGTTTTACAGTATAATGTCTAATTAACGAGCAAAAGGGCTTTAAAAAATTGTTAACATTATGTTTATTAAACATAATATTCACTTATATAATAAGAATAGCGATATACATAACGTTAACACTAGAAAAAAGCATAAGTTAGTAGGCCCATATCATCGTTTACATACAGTTCACAATACATTTGCGGGACTCGGTATACGTTTTTTTAATAAACTACCTATTAATATAATAAATTTACCATTGCTTAAATTTAAAAGCGCCGTTATAATACAACTTAATCAGAAGGGTTATTATTCAGTCAACGACTACTTAAATGACAAAAACTCATGGAGCTAGTTGCTTGTTGCATACAGGATTCAAAGATCTGTATTACTTATATAGTAATATAGTCAATTTAGTAATGTAGAGGTACCTCGTGATTATTTGTGATGTTAACTAATACCTTGTTTCTTAATTTGATTATTATTAAAGAATATACCTTGATAATACCTTGGCGTGATAATCGACACTAACGTAAGCTTTAAAGCGCATATAGATACTCTATCGAATCGTGTTAGGAAGACGGCAAATATTATGAAACTGCTCCGTTCCACGGCATCAAAAGATGTCTTAAAGACTGTATACTATGCCTTGAGACAGTCACTAATAACATATTGCATAGGTAGTTGGGGCGGTGCTGCGAAAAGGTTTATGATACAATTGGAGAGGGCCCAACGTTCAGTACTGAAAACTATGCTCAAAAAACCCTTTAGGTATCCCACTTCACAATTATATAACGATTGCAAGTTACTTAATGTTCGTCAGTTGTTTATATTAATGTTACGGCTAATGCCCTCTGTCGGCACTGTGGGGAAGAGTCGGCGGTTTCTAATAATAATTTATTACAGCACCATCTACTGGCATCTTACGGAACTACGTATTTGTCGGTACGAGTTCAGTGGAGAAAGCGCTGGCACATTCTCGAACTATCGCGCTGTTGCGTGCCGTGTGTGACGTTTTCTGGAAAACTCCAGAAGCGCTTTACCCGCGTATAAATAGAGCGCACGCGCACCGCCGAGTCAGTTTACTATCGTAAGCGATCAAGTGTTCATCGAAGCGAACGGAAGCGGAAATACTACGGAGTTTGAAGCAGTTACAGTGGAAAAGTGTAGTATAGTGTTTGTTGTGTTTTTAAAAGTAATTGTGTGCTAGAATAAAACGTGTTTTAGTCGGTAATTTTTGTTTTGTATTCTTATCCGTCGAACCCAGCACGTAACATTAACAACATTCCTAAGAGTACACCAAAATGTTATTCACTCTGAAGAGTATAAACATCTCCTTAATCGCCGAGTATAGGTATAGAATCGTGGTACCTAGAGCTTTTACATCATTTGCGAGACGTTTCGGCCCACACAAAGATAACTACATCTACAATAAAGTAGCAATATATTGTGATATAAAAGAGTGCTCAGTAAAAGAGGCAAAAATAAAGGTATCCAAATGGCTCAATACAATGATATATGACAGCACTGAAAATCTTCTTTTGCACTTTAGTTAAACACTATATAATATATAAATAATACATAGATATAGAAGTATTAAATATATAATATACATACAAATATTTATAATTACACATACACCACCCGCGGTTATCGTAAATTATATTACTTACACTTTCTATTTTCCCCGTAAATATGTATAAAGAATAAGTGTTAAATTTTAGTTTATAGTATAAAATTTTCTCATAAACGTTAACTTTAAAAGATGTCGACCGAGCAATGTGCCTCAACGTAAATTGTAATCGTCACGGTACTCACAGGACAGGCTTGCCTAGTGTGGGACCAATGGATAAGACCATACATTGTAACAGTTTTGGTAATAAATATTTTTTATTTATTATTTTACAACCGCATTTAGTCACGAACTGCCTTTGCATTGTCACAAAGTGTAAGTGTATGCGCCATCGTGCCATCCTACTGCCTATTTTAGATTTATATTAAAACATATAACTTAGACCAAATTATTTAATGTCTATAATATTATTAAGTTATTATTGTTATTATCTTTAGTTTTTTTATAGTCAGTAGTATATGGCATAATGGCTACAACACCTTGTTAATATGAGTTGTAAAATACTAAAATTATATTTAATTGGCGATTTAAAAGAGTGGCCGTGAGTTTCTTGCAGGTTTCTTCTCATAAGCTCAACCCTTTGCCTGAACCTAGCAACTAACCTAAATTTAGCTTCAGTAACTTAGTAAACTCACTAACCTACATATATATATTTTGACCATCATAAGTGTTACTTTGTGACCTAAATGAATAAATGATTTTTAACTTTGACTTTGTCTAACCGGTAGGCATGGGTTACTTCGAAGCCCATTACCCAGTTTTAAAAGATACAAATAAAAAATAAACCTTTCGTTTTGCAGTAAAAAATTGTTTTAGACTTGAATTTCGCAAAGTATGACCACTTTATTTTTATTTATATTTACTTCTAAAAACAGCTCATAGTATATAAATAATCCTTGCCAAGTTTTATATTGGGCGTAAAAGTTGTTTAAGAGCTAGACCAGTCACAGTTTCGAAGCGTACCTAGCGGCCGGCACCCTACGGTGGGAATTTTTGTATGAAGGCGCGGCATAATTCTGTAACTTTTTAAGTAAGAGTGATATCTTAATGATTTTATAACGTTATAGGATTTATAGGCGCCAATCACAGATAAAGCAAATTTACTTGTTGCCAGTAGTAAGATGTAAATGTACACGAAATACATATACATACTAATTATAAAAACGCAAATATCTGGCGTTTGATTTGTAATTCCGAATTCAAATCGAGCGATTGTTTGTTTTAAAAACTTTAAATATAGTTCTCATGGCTTCTTATGGTGATCGATGTTTTAATCCATTTAAATTACCTTTACATAGGAAATCAAAGACCTAAGAAAATTGTCAAAAGGGTTAATAGAAAAGTGGTCCAGTAAAAACGTATACACGTATACGTTTTTAAGCTGTGCAGAGAAAGACTCGCTAAAGAAGTGCTGCCGATAATCAATGAAGATGCAGTCCTAAATAGTCATTCGTCAATTAAACTTTCACAATATTCACAAGGTTCATGTTATATTCCCGAGGAAAGTACACCTACGAAATCGACACAGACAGACGATATAAAATTCAACGACAACGAAATACTTTTATCAAATATTTTTTGCAATTGAAAGAGAATTTTAATGACTCGTTTACATCTGTGTCGGTAAAATCTATGATCCTCACTTTAGCACCTATATCGTGGAGTAAAAATAGGCTTGCTGAAGAATTTTGTACGTCTAGAAAACAAGCAAGAAAAGCAAAGGAACTGGTCTAGCTTGCAGTCAGCGGCAAACAGAGCCATCACAACACCTTAGCGGTTGTATGAATGGGCTAAAACATCAATGTCTCAAACTAATATTTTTTATGTTCGGAAAGAGGACATTCAAGAGAACAGCTTTTTCTAAAAAGCAGATTTGACTCCGCAGTGACAATACCAGTTACAAAAAAATACCATGCCTTCATTCCCACTGCTGAAAGTATTATGTTACAATGCACGAGTAACAGCGAAAATTATAAAACCTACAAGTTATGGCAACATAATGTCGTTGTTTTATTGTAGTTTAAGGTACATCAAAATGCGACCAAATTATTAAACAAATCTATGTTAGCAATACATTCTATTGAAAATTTCTGTATCTTGCGTTAGCTAGGACTGGCGGTAGGCTCGACTCGGGTGCAGGCCGCTACGCTTCCAAACTGTAACTGGTCTAGCTCCTAAACGAGTTCTACACCCATTATAAAACTTGGCAACAATAGGGTATTACACCCATTTTTGAAAAGTGTCTCATATATAGGGTGTCCGGTATATTCTATAGCGCTAATGAAGCAATAAAAAATTCACAAAATGTTTATTCAATCTATAAGTGCTATAAAAATGCATTTAAATTCTGCATTTTCAATTTTCGCGCGTAATTTGACGAAAACGCTGGACGCCTTATTGCTTTGTGGTTATGACGTCAGTTGGCTGTGTAAACAAAAGCAGTGATATTTTGTATGTTATGTTAATTGTTTATATTTTAAAAATGATTTATTAATCTACTTATCGTTGGTGTGCTGTTCATGAATGCAAAAATAAAAATAAAAAAAGCCTATAGAGATTAAAGGTACGCTAATCATTTGACACTGTTGACAGTTGACACTTCTTAGTTTACACAGCCGTATGACGTAATAACATGGCGAACTACTATACAGGTGTTATAAAACAGATTAAAAAAGCTGAAAACTTAAAATGAATTCTAAAATTTATTTTGCTATTTTATGAACTAAAACTAACGTTTTCCGACTGCTTTTTGCCTAAGCTATCTCAATAATATATTTTTAGAATTTTCCTCATATAGAGTAAAATACCCTATTATCTACACACTATGGGCTACTTTTAGAAATAAAAATTAATTAAAATTAAATGGTCGACCCTTGAAAATTCGAGTTCAAAAAATATAAATATATTTTTACCAAAAGAATATTTTTCTTTAATTTCCATTAATGCGTTTGAAAAGCTCATTAAATAAAGTATAAATTTGACTACTTTATTTATCTTATTGTAACTTTTTAAAACTGGATTCTAAGTAGTATTTTACTTTACTAACTTGTATTTTACTAACCGGTGGGTGTGCACCCACCAGTTAGTAAAATTTTTAAAGCCCTTTATTTCGTTAACTAGCCTTTGTACCGTAAAATCATTGTGTATCTGGGTATATATCGAGTACATACATAACCAAATATTACTAAAATCGGAAACATATTTTTTTTTAATCTGTCCGCTTCACGTGGCAAACTCCTAATATCAGTTATACAAGTCTTGGGTCGCCCGCATCCAACCACTTATTGCGACCTTTACCAGATCATGAATCTATCTTGAGGGAAGTCCACCCCTTATATTTTAGTTGAGTTTGAATTAAATATGATTTCTAGGATGATGAGTTGAGATTATCATAAAGTATCATGTGAAAGTTGTATTACATCATATGATTGCGGATGTATTCACATAAGGATCATTGAACTTATCAGGGAAATAGGTGCAACGTGGAATTCAAATTCCAAATTTAAACACTTTTGTTTTTTTATTAATAAATTTAAAAATCGCATGAGTTAGGTAATTTGAAAACAAACGGGCCTCTGCCCGCGCCTGTCCCGCGCGCCGCCGGGGCCCGTAAGTAAGTAGTAGTTACCGTGTCGCTGGTCGTCGTACCCCCAGAAGGGCGAGAAGTCTGCGAAGCGCTGCTCCGCGGCGCCCGCGGCGAACGGGTCGTGCGCGGGCGCCGCGCTGCTGGGCCCGAACTGCGCCCAGCCCTCGCCGCCGCCCGCGCCTGTCCCGCGCGCCGCCGGGGCCCGTAAGTAAGTAGTAGTTACCGTGTCGCTGGTCGTCGTACCCCCAGAAGGGCGAGAAGTCTGCGAAGCGCTGCTCCGCGGCGCCCGCGGCGAACGGGTCGTGCGCGGGCGCCGCGCTGCTGGGCCCGAACTGCGCCCAGCCCTCGCCGCCGCCCGCGCCTGTCCCGCGCGCCGCCGGGGCCCGTAAGTAAGTAGTAGTTACCGTGTCGCTGGTCGTCGTACCCCCAGAAGGGCGAGAAGTCTGCGAAGCGCTGCTCCGCGGCGCCCGCGGCGAACGGGTCGTGCGCGGGCGCCGCGCTGCTGGGCCCGAACTGCGCCCAGCCCTCGCCGCCGCCCGCGCCTGTCCCGCGCGCCGCCGGGGCCCGTAAGTAAGTAGTAGTTACCGTGTCGCTGGTCGTCGTACCCCCAGAAGGGCGAGAAGTCTGCGAAGCGCTGCTCCGCGGCGCCCGCGGCGAACGGGTCGTGCGCGGGCGCCGCGCTGCTGGGCCCGAACTGCGCCCAGCCCTCGCCGCCGCCCGCGCCTGTCCCGCGCGCCGCCGGGGCCCGTAAGTAAATAGTAGTTACCGTGTCGCTGGTCGTCGTACCCCCAGAAGGGCGAGAAGTCTGCGAAGCGCTGCTCCGCGGCGCCCGCGGCGAACGGGTCGTGCGCGGGCGCCGCGCTGCTGGGCCCGAACTGCGCCCAGCCCTCGCCGCCGCCCGCGCCTGTCCCGCGCGCCGCCGGGGCCCGTAAGTAAGTAGTAGTTACCGTGTCGCTGGTCGTCGTACCCCCAGAAGGGCGAGAAGTCTGCGAAGCGCTGCTCCGCGGCGCCCGCGGCGAACGGGTCGTGCGCGGGCGCCGCGCTGCTGGGCCCGAACTGCGCCCAGCCCTCGCCGCCGCCCGCGCCTGTCCCGCGCGCCGCCGGGGCCCGTAAGTAAGTAGTAGTTACCGTGTCGCTGGTCGTCGTACCCCCAGAAGGGCGAGAAGTCGGCGAAGCGCTGCTCCGCGGCGCCCGCGGCGAACGGGTCGTGCGCGGGCGCCGCGCTGCTGGGCCCGAACTGCGCCCAGCCCTCGCCGCCGCCCGCGCCTGTCCCGCGCGCCGCCGGGGCCCGTAAGTAAGTAGTAGTTACCGTGTCGCTGGTCGTCGTACCCCCAGAAGGGCGAGAAGTCTGCGAAGCGCTGCTCCGCGGCGCCCGCGGCGAACGGGTCGTGCGCGGGCGCCGCGCTGCTGGGCCCGAACTGCGCCCAGCCCTCGCCGCCGCCCGCGCCTGTCCCGCGCGCCGCCGGGGCCCGTAAGTAAGTAGTAGTTACCGTGTCGCTGGTCGTCGTACCCCCAGAAGGGCGAGAAGTCTGCGAAGCGCTGCTCCGCGGCGCCCGCGGCGAACGGGTCGTGCGCGGGCGCCGCGCTGCTGGGCCCGAACTGCGCCCAGCCCTCGCCGCCGCCCGCGCCTGTCCCGCGCGCCGCCGGGGCCCGTAAGTAAGTAGTAGTTACCGTGTCGCTGGTCGTCGTACCCCCAGAAGGGCGAGAAGTCGGCGAAGCGCTGCTCCGCGGCGCCCGCGGCGAACGGGTCGTGCGCGGGCGCCGCGCTGCTGGGCCCGAACTGCGCCCAGCCCTCGCCGCCGCCCGCGCCTGTCCCGCGCGCCGCCGGGGCCCGTAAGTAAGTAGTAGTTACCGTGTCGCTGGTCGTCGTACCCCCAGAAGGGCGAGAAGTCTGCGAAGCGCTGCTCCGCGGCGCCCGCGGCGAACGGGTCGTGCGCGGGCGCCGCGCTGCTGGGCCCGAACTGCGCCCAGCCCTCGCCGCCGCCCGCGCCTGTCCCGCGCGCCGCCGGGGCCCGTAAGTAAGTAGTAGTTACCGTGTCGCTGGTCGTCGTACCCCCAGAAGGGCGAGAAGTCTGCGAAGCGCTGCTCCGCGGCGCCCGCGGCGAACGGGTCGTGCGCGGGCGCCGCGCTGCTGGGCCCGAACTGCGCCCAGCCCTCGCCGCCGCCCGCGCCTGTCCCGCGCGCCGCCGGGGCCCGTAAGTAAGTAGTAGTTACCGTGTCGCTGGTCGTCGTACCCCCAGAAGGGCGAGAAGTCTGCGAAGCGCTGCTCCGCGGCGCCCGCGGCGAACGGGTCGTGCGCGGGCGCCGCGCTGCTGGGCCCGAACTGCGCCCAGCCCTCGCCGCCGCCCGCGCCTGTCCCGCGCGCCGCCGGGGCCCGTAAGTAAGTAGTAGTTACCGTGTCGCTGGTCGTCGTACCCCCAGAAGGGCGAGAAGTCTGCGAAGCGCTGCTCCGCGGCGCCCGCGGCGAACGGGTCGTGCGCGGGCGCCGCGCTGCTGGGCCCGAACTGCGCCCAGCCCTCGCCGCCGCCCGCGCCTGTCCCGCGCGCCGCCGGGGCCCGTAAGTAAGTAGTAGTTACCGTGTCGCTGGTCGTCGTACCCCCAGAAGGGCGAGAAGTCTGCGAAGCGCTGCTCCGCGGCGCCCGCGGCGAACGGGTCGTGCGCGGGCGCCGCGCTGCTGGGCCCGAACTGCGCCCAGCCCTCGCCGCCGCCCGCGCCCGCGCCCGCAGCCGCGCTGCCGGAGCCTGACTCCCACGCTACACAAACATATTTACATACATACTATGCTACATTCACATCTATTTTTATAACTCCACAGCACTCAATCAATTCAAACAAACATTTTTATATAATTATATTTTGCTCACGGCTTCGCTCCCGTAAAAGTAGGTAAGGTTATGTCAGCAATATAACATTATTTTTAAATAAAATATTGCCTGCACACGATTTAGGAATTTTTTTAATTTATTAATTATCTACCTACCTAATGAGCTAAGAAACACTATGTTATTTGATGATCGACTACGTACCTACCTACTCATTAACCTAAAATTTGCAAACATACGGTTAATAGGTAAGTCTGCCGACGTCTTTGTGACGTAACTAGATACGTAGGTATTTATTTTGATGGAACTACAAAATCCAATTCAATAATTCATACATTGTGGCTGGTAGGTAATTATTATTTCATTATTGTTCGAATCATTGTTTTTTGCAAAATTGTATTAAATCATTTAATTTATCTAAATGCAATGATATCCTATGCTTTGTTGGAACTGCAACTGGGGTAAAAATGTTTTCTACTACAAATAAATACTGTTACTACAAATAAGTACGAAGAAATAGTTATCAATAACTATAACTAAACATTGTTTGACCAACAAAAAATGCCAATTCTCTTTTCCCTTTTCCTTTTTCAAAATGGCAACATGATGAGTAACCTGATTGTTTTACAGAACGTTACCTACCAATAGATACTGTTAGCACAAATTAGCAAAAACAATACGACGTGTCGGTACACGACATTTTATACGATCAGCCTGTCTTGTTAAAGCGGTTTTATTTTAGTTTTTAAATAGACAACTCCGGTATAAATCTTGTGTCGCAGGTGACTTTAGAAACATTAAATTAACGGACACACTGTACAGCCATACATGAAACCACAATTTTAGATTGTTCAAAGTGCTGTCTTGTGCAGGAATCGAACCCACGACAATCTGCGCAGTGTTAAAAGACGAGGCGACCGCCTGAACCACTACACCATCCGAGCAGAAAGATCATTTCCCTGTGACGCTCATAAGTTTGTGTTACACGCGTGCTTGTGTGCGTGTACACGCTGTTTAGTATTTACGCACACTAACACAATAAATAGGCACACCGCCGCGCCGCCACACAAATGAGTCTCGCGCGAGCGGCTCGCTAATTCCTGGATTTTAAAATAAACACATGCGTTTATTTCAGCTATTACTAGGGCGGTATTTCTATTGTACCTAATGCATAACATTTAATACAAACTTGTTAATTTTGGACTTACGTATGTCATAATAACAATAATTATTTTAATTAGGTACTTTGTAATTCGACGTCATCTAAACTTTATAAGGTGTATAAGTAAGAAAACGATACTGATTCATTGTGAACGTTTATTCCATATAACTGAATTACGTAATTGGTTCTAGGTTTAAAGATATTTCAAATACAGTTTCACATGAAGTCTAATTTCATTGGTCGTATGAAACTAATCGATTTTGCACATGTTACCATTATCTCACCTCTATTTGTTTCAATGTGCAACTTTGTAATAATTTTCAAATAAGTAGATAAATTCGTTCAGTTCGCCAGGACTTCCATCGGAAAGCGGAAGTAATCGTGACTGTTTTATAAATAATTAGCGACTTCGATTAGTACTTTTGTGTGTTGCCATCACTCATATCAACGGGTACTTGATAACGAGCCCATCGTACCACAGCAGGAAGGCTCGGGCAGACATGTTAGCGCCCGAGTTGAGCAGCGAATACTGGAGACAGTCCAACGTAATCCCTGCCTTGGCACACGTTGGTGTGCCAAGGCAGGGATTACGTTGGAGCAGTTGTGCTGCAAAGCTTTTGCGGCGTCGTGGTAGACGAGTTTCGCACTGGACTGTACACAAAGTCCTACGTAGAGACCGCCAACGGCCCTATCGCTTACACGAAGTTCAGGCGCTCGTGCCTGAGGGTGAGAATCGTCGTCTTGCTTATTGCAGGTGGTTGGTGAATCAGCAGCAGTATATCCCTGACTTTGTGTCGCGTATAATTTGGACAGACGAGTCCATGTTTACAAGGAACGGCATGTGGAACCGACGCAAATCACACATTTGGGCGCGAATCAATCCACGTGAGTGCCAACAGACGGGACATCACACGCGTTGGTTTGTAAATGTTTGGGCGGAGATCTAGCACAACATAATTCTGGGCTCTTTTTTTTATAGAGCGGATGAATGGGCCTAGGTACCTAGAACTTTTGCAGCAGGATCTGGCCAATACTCTTTATGAGTTGGAAAATGATTTGGCTCAGGAATGGGACCAAATGGAAGAAATTCCTTTAGCACGGTTGCCAAGGATTTGGTTTCAACATGACGGTGTGCCACCACACGTTGTTCGACCAGTGCGCGAGTACCTAACTGATGTGTTCCCTCAAAGGTGGATTGGCAGATTCGGCCTCGCGCGTGGCCAGCGCGGTCTACTGGCTTGACGCCGTTCGATTTTTTTTTTATGGGGCTATATTAAAGAAAAGTTGTTTGTAGCAGAATGCGACACTGCGAATGAAATGCGTCGACGCATAAGTGACACATTTCACAAACTAAACAGTGATATCGCAGCCGATCCAACGATGATGCCTCGTCTCCACGCACATACGTTATATCGCGCCCAGCTTTGTGAGCAACTCGGGTGACGACATTTCGAGCCGAATCTTATAAGAAGAGAGAGATGTTAAGGTATGTTTGACTTTCACCAAATTAATTTATCTTTAAAGGTGGTATTGATATTACTTAAAACAAAATCGATAAGACGGACAGCGGGTTTAGTTTATTTAAGTATGGTAAATTTCAGTAAATTTGGAAATAATAAATTAGTAACAAAAAACTTTAATTCATGATGAATGTGTGTAACTGTTTCCACGTAAGATTTTCTTTACGTCTTTGGTTTGCCTAAATTTTGAATGTACCCTAAACCAATACGTGTGTAGTTAATTAAGTTATAAGACGAGCACAGCGACAGCTGAGTTGTAAGCCACAGCGCCGCTGCGCCGGCGCCGTGTAGGCAGGCAAGAGCACGCGGTCCCTGGCCGCTACTCCGTGTCCGCGCGGGGTACGACGCTGCAGCGATCAATTGTATTGTTCGCTGTACATTGCGTAGCGCGAATTAACTAAATAATGATAAATCTTTTATAGGTATTTCATTTTTATACTGAACTGAATTTTGCATGAAAATAAGTGACCATAGAAAACCGATTTTACGAGTTTTTCAGGACGCTTAAAATTACACCGTGTATAATAATACACAAATCCTAACTATAACATTACAATGCGAATGTGAATCTATTTGTTTGTTTGTTACGATTTCACACCATAACTACTCGACCGATCATCATGAAATTTCGCCTACACGTCGTCAGGGAAACAAAAATTGTTACTAACCTAACCTAACATTTACGCAAATGAAGCCGCAGGCAGATCAAGTACATACATACAGTAGTATATTACAGAAGTACTCACGTGAGTTTTGTTCGAGCACGTCCCGCACGACGTCGGCGGGCGCGTCCATCGAGTTGCCGTCCGCGTCAGCGTCGCCCGACTCCTCCCACATACTGAGGGGCACACAAATCGCATTAACATTAATTACCTATCATATTAACATATGAATCGTATTTATATACAAATATACTCACTCGTCATCAAATCTTTGACTAGCTAACTCCAAGAAATTATTCTTTGCCATATTCATCTGGAAAAAAACGACAAATGATTTAGTTTTTACTACGTCCTACACCTATTTTGGTGAAATAAAACGTCTCTAGATAAAAAAGTATGAAAAACATTCCTACTGTAAATATAACAAAATTATTAAAAAAATTAATAAATATATGCAAAAATTAACAGATGAGTTATTTATTACGTATATGGCGAAAGCCATAGTATATCATAGTATAGTATAGTACATGCAAACGTGATATATATAACTTGTTATTAGCAAAGCAAAATACTACGTGCCGTAATACATAATAGTTAATATTGTTAATTATGCAAATAAAGTAAACATCATAATTTCCCTTTCCTATATAGGTCCGTACTACGTATGTATAATAACTTAGTATATAAGCCTTAATTAAGTAACAATAAACTAGTCAATATTCAATCACCACATCGTCGTTTTAATTGGTTCATAAAGCAACACGCAATAATTGGTGACCCCGACGTGATCTATTGGTCTCTAGTGCTGATATAATACCGGGACGACCGGAACCCAATTTGGTTTTCAGCGGTGAATCTAGAGAACAATAGTATTACGATATTATCACATCCTCATAATGTCAGAAGAAAAATGGCTCCACCAATAACTCCTTCAAAAGGCGACTCAGGCTGCGAAACTGTTGCTGCAATCACGGTCACGGAAAAACTACCGCAATTTTGAACAGACTCACCACGATTATGGTTCGCTCAGTTTGAAGCCATCTTGGCACCACAAAAACAGGGCGAAGACTACAAATACAATATGGTAATATCTAAATTACCAAAAGAGGTAGTCCATCAGGTTAGTGACATTTTGACTAATCCTCCCAGCGATAATAAGTACTCCACCATAAAGGAACGTCTAATAAACTGCTACGAAGAGAGCGAACACCGACGTTTTCACAGACTACTATCAGAAATGGACCTCGGAGACCAAAAGCCTTCCCAGCTCTTGAGAAAAATGAAGGAAGCGGGATGTGGAAATATAAACGACGACACTATTCGTCTTCTGTGGCTAAGACAACTTCCCGCTTCGCTAACAGCGATTATATCGGTTACAAACAATTTATCAATCAATCAATCAATCAATCAATCAGTTTATTTGTGAAACATAGGTGTATACATAGGTGTTTACATAAATAGGGCATGCGCTATGTTTTGTCATAATTAAGACATACAAATTTATAAGGGACCCATTAGGAGTCATTACATAATGTCATAAAAAAAAAAGAAAAGTAATTAAAAAACAATAATGCATTATTCTAATATTTGGTCGTTCAAAAATTCGTCTACATTATAATGACATTTGTCAATTAATAATTTGATAAGAGCTTTTTTAAATTTATACAATGTCAAGTTTTTTATGTCATTAGGAATTTTGTTAAACACTTTAGGTGCCATACCAAAAAAACTTTTTCGCATCAATGCGGTCTTACATTTTTGATTACATAGTTTGTTTACGTATTGGGCACGCAATGGAGTTTTTTTAGTGGAAGATATTTTTGTAAACAGTTGTGTGTTTTTTTTCACAAACAATGCAGTTTCCAGTATGTATAATGCTGGAAGGGTAAGTATTTTTAAAGACTTAAAATAGGGTCTACAGCTATCCGTTGTTTTTATATTACACATTGCTCTGACACATCTTTTTTGCATCCTAAACACAAGCTCGCGGTCAGTCGAGTGCCCCCAAAAAATTACGCCATATCGCAGCACAGAAGCTACAAGTCCATGGTACGCTACCAGCAACGTATCTTTATTTACCTTTTTTGATAAATGAAAGAGTGCATAAGCAGATTTACTCAGACGTTTACAGAGTTCTTCTATCATGGGTTTCCAAGTAAGCTTACTGTCGATGGTTATACCTAAAAACTTAGCATTATTAACTTCTTCTATTTTTTGGTTATTATAAGTTATATCAATATTTGGATGTGGTTGCCGTTGATGAAAGTGCATTACCTTAGTTTTATTAAAATTAATCACGAGATTATTATTATTCATCCAACTGATGATATTGAGAAGGCATTCATTAATATCATTTTGATAAGTTGTAACATTATTACATCTTATAACAGCTGTGCTATCATCGGCGAATAGGATCATTTTGTGTTGTGTTATATTTGGCAGATCATTTATATAAAACAGAAATAATAACGGCCCTAGCACGCTACCTTGGGGCACGCCAAATCTTACTTGTCTTGGTTTTGATCTATATATGATCAGCGTTTTAGTCTTATGACATATTCTAGATATTTCCGTGTATTGATATCTGTCACTAAGGTATGATTCAATAAGTTTCAGAACATTGCCCCTTATGCCATATCCATGTAGTTTTTGCAGTAATATCTTGTGATCTACATAATCAAATGCCTTGGTCATATCAGTAAAGATTGCACATACTGGATTAATTTTATCTACTGATGTTATAAGATGTTGTAATAAATCGTACAGTGCCATATTAATAGTATGGTTTTTACGAAATCCTTTTTGTTCCTTGCAGAATAGGTTGAACTTTTCAGAGTACGTATAAATTGAATTATAAATTACTTTTTCAAATATTTTTGAAAGTACTGGGAGTTTTGCTATCGGCCTATAGTTTTTCACATCTGTTTTTTCGTTTCTTTTAAATAGAGGTTTAATTATAGCCTTTTTTAGACCTTTCGGAAATATGCCATCAGTGATGCATAAATTAATGATGTGTGCGAGAGGTGGCGCTATAATTTCTTTAACATACTTAATGACTTTTGTAGATACACCATCATAACCAATTGTGTTCGTATTTTTTAGATTGTCAATTATTTTAATAATGTCAGTCGTCAAAACCGGTAACATAAATAGGGATTGTGATGTCAGATTTTCAATATTATTTTGATTAGTCCAATTCATGTCATTTTGTTTATTATTTTCGATTTCGTCAACAAAATAGTTATTGAATTCATTAGATATGTCAATAGGATTCGTTATGGAAAGTTGATCTTTTTGTATGGCATTTATTGCATCATGTGGCAAACTTGATTTAGATTTATTTATTATTTTCCAAACTGCCTTCGATCTATTTTGCGAGTTCTGTATAAAATGGTTATTTTGCGACTTCTGGGTTAAACGCATTATTTTTTTAAATAATACAGTATATTTTTTAAAAGTTTGTTTATTACTTAAGTCAGGATTGCACCTATATTTCCAAAGTAGTTTTCTTTGTTTTCTACTACAGAGTTTTATCCCACGAGATATCCATTTAGTTTTCCTATTGGTTTTTATGGTGACTGTTTTTTCGGGAAAGCAAAGTCTATTGAGCATTAGGAAATCATCCATGAACCTATCAAAGGACTCATAGGCCTCTTTAGCATTATATACTTCCGAGAAAGATAAACATTCAAGGTGAGCTTTAAATGTCATTAAGTTGTCCGTAGAGATATCTTGCTTTTTGAATCTCCAAAGGGTTAATTTACATGTTTTTTCAATAGGCACAATTAGAATTTGAGATGTGTGATCAGAGAGACCAAAATCAACAATTTTTGCCTTGCATTCTTTTTGATAATTGTGAGCAAAGTTATCGATACAACTTTTACTACTCAGTCTAGTGGGGTTGTAAAGTGCTAGTTTAAGATTGAATTGTAGAAGAAAATGTACAAATTCTAAAGTAGTTTTATTTCTCTTAAGTATATCAATGTTAAAGTCACCTGTTAATATAATTTTTTTATTTGGATTTAGACTTAGTTTTCGTAGTATATTATCTAATTTTTCGTAAAAAACTGACAAGCCATGTTTGGGTATCCTATAGATGCAAATTATTATGATATTATACGATAATAGCTCTATAGCACAACATTCAAATATCCCTGAAACTGATTGTTTAGCCATATCCGGTAATTCTTTATACTGTAGTCCATTTCTGATAAAGATACATGTTCCTCCTCTTTTTGTATTTCGTGAAAAAATTGCCGCTCGGCTGTAGTTCGGTATGTGAACTAAATTTTCATAGCCAGCTTCTATAAAATGTTCTGTTATACAAATAATGTCTATTAAGGTTCCTTGATCGAACAATTCATCCAATTTAACTAAAAGTGTATCTGATTTGTTAATTAATCCTGCTATATTTTGATGAAATATGTTAAGCTTGTTAAAGAAAAAACTGAGAGTTTATTGGTTTTGGCTTTGCAGAGATTTTGTTCTGATTTAGAATGGAGTAGTCGACTTCTGAGTGTGCAATATTCTGGTCGCATATGTTAATAACTAGATTTTGCAAATCCGACACAACAATTTTTAAGCCGTGTTTGTTTAAGGTTTTATACCGTAAGTTATATGTATCATAACTGTAGGGCAGATTTAGGTTGGAGTCTAAGATGTGTGCATAGCAGTGTGTAATTGTATCCATATACAAAAGATTATTAAAGGTTTCAATGCGGCTGTTAAACATAATGTTAGCGTTTTCCATATATTTGAAAGTTGGTAAACATATTATAAAGTTAGTGTGGGTTAGGTTTAACAATTTTTCTCTTATGAAAATCACTAATTCTATATAACTACGAGTTTTAAGAAAGTTTTCTTCACCTATATAAATTATACAAAAATCAGAGTGGGTATAGTTCTTTACTTTTCCGTCAATTTTATCCAATAATTGTTCCAATCCACATTTAGGTTTACGGTAGTGGCACATGTCGTAATTTTGTAGACCAGTAGTGGCAGCAAGGTAATATAACATGTTTGAGGTTTCACTACTAATTAAGCATATTTTAGGTTTACTGGGACATTTTTGTGTGTCTTGCATGACTTTTGTATTTGTGTTGCCTAAGCTGTTGTCATTCCCATTAGTCAAGTTATTTTCCAATGCTGAGTCATTTTCGCTAATCCTAATTGTCTGCGTTTGTTTGGTTTTTGTGAGCTTTTTTGTATTATTTTTAGGTGTCGTCACTTTTACTTTCGCTGGGCTATTGGCTATTTTTTTGTATACCATGTTCTTCTTAGTAAATTCTTCGTTTTGTTTCTTCAAATTACTATTTTCTAGTGATAATAATTCAATCTCCTTATGCGCGCTATTTAGTTGAGAAGTTAAACTGTCTATCTTTTCCTTTAATATTTTTATTTCATTATTATCTTCGTCTTCCGATACTTCTGGTAAACTACTTGTAGTCTGTTCCAAACTTTGTGAAATAATGTCATCACTGTCATCATTGTTTGGTTCCGACTGCGTACGTGTGCGCCTGAATGTTATGTTATTTAGATAATTCATTTTTATTCGTGTATCCAATGAATATATTTATATATATGTCCAAAGTATGTATTTATGTATTTCCAATGAAATAATGTATATATATATATTTATGTCCTATCAATAATGTCAATTTCAAAATTATTTCAATTCATACAGTGCAGCGAGAATATCAGTCAACGATTTTTAGTGGCAACACCAATTTTATTTATTGGTTCATTCATTAGTAATAAATCGGTAGGCACATCACTAGATTTTGTTCTATATTGTCTTTGAAATTGAGAAGTACAAACGTCAGTTATCATGAGTTATCATAAAATTTGTGTAGCGTTTGAAAAGTTTGTTTTCTAACGGCTCTTAATTATTATAATGACCTGTTTTCAATGGCTAGGATGCTCACGGTGCGCAAATATTTTATGTATGTGATTGTACGTACTATACCACAGGTTGCCAGCGTACGAGATGCACTACACTTGATAAAACAGTGTGTTCCAATATTTGTACGTGATAGTGATAATTCACTGTATATTTGTTGTGCACTGTCGTAGACGTTTTATGTGATATATTGGATGATGTTGTCACAAAAAAATCACAATCCCAGTGGTAATTACAGGTAATACTTTTAAATTACAAATTAGCAATATTAAACTTTGTTTACTCTTTACTGTCACTTGTCACTAGTGTTATCATTAGACAACTTGAGCGAGTTAGCCGATAAAATATATGAAAACTTGACCTACAACAAGAATACCACTCAAGAGACATCGGTTGACATTAATTTAATAACAAACATATCGTCACAACTTGCAGCTATGCGAATAGAAATAAATGCATTACGCAGCGCACGCGAGCATCAACCTATGCAACGCAGCAAATTCCATTCACGCCATACGTCACACTCACGGTCAAGGTCGCGCCACAGAAGCTCGCATAATGGAATTTGTTATTATCATAATCGTTTCAAGCAAGATTCGTATAAATGCAAGAAGCCATGTTCGTGGAATATGAACAAAAATATCAGGCCGTCGGAAAACTAGAAGTAGCACAGAAAACGACGGGTCTCTGTGCTATTCTTGCCCGTTCTTCTCATGAGCCCTACACACCCTAGCTTTGCTGAACGTGGCAGTAAATGTAAATTCACAGGAAAAAATTTACGTGTAACTTTGACATTCATAAGTGTTACCTTGTAACCTAATTTGAATAAATTTATTTTGATTTTGATTTTTGATTTGATTTTATTCAACCAGCAAACCGTCTAACTATAACTGACTCAAACAGTAGTTATAGATTTTTAGTCGACACGGGTGCTAACATTTCGGTTATCAATCGCACAAATAACGAGAGCAAAGCATGCGAATACAAATTATTCGCCGCCAACGGCAGCCCTATAAATACATACGGGGAACGCACTTTAATGCTTAACCTAGGACTTCGCCGAAGCTTTAAATGGACATTTACCATTGCCGACGTCAAGATGCCAATTCTGGGAGCTGATTTTCTGGATCATTATCAATTATTAGTAGATATACACGGAAAAAAACTGATCGATAAAAAAACAGGTTTGAAAACGCCTGCCAAAATAGTGAGAGCAAACATTGCATCAGTCCGATCGTTAAACGCTTCTCTACAGGAACCAATAAAGCGATTGTTAGAGAAATATGAAGACATTACAAAGCCTAGATCGATGAACCTACCTACCAAGCACCAAGTACAGCATCAAATAATAACAAAAGGTTTCCCAGTATTTACTCGAGCGCGTCCATTACCTCCTGATAAATACAGAATTGCAAAACAGGAATTCCAAGACATGATGGATATGGGAATTTGCCGACCGTCAAGCAGTCAATGGGCATCGCCACTTCATTTAGGTCAAGAAGAAGAATGGCGAATGGAGAGCATGTGGAGATTACCGCGCACTAAATAAAATAACAGTACCAGACAGGTACCCACTTCCAAGGCTACTTGATTTTACGTACGTGGCAAGCGAAAAAGGAATTTTCAGCAAAATAGACATAAAGAAAGCTTTTCACGTTCTGCCCGTAGCTGAACCAGAGAAAACAGCGATTATAACCCCTTTTGGACTTTTTGAATTCATCAGAATGCCATTCGGGTTACGAAACGCAGCACAGTCCTTCCAAAAATTTATGGACTCCATATTCAGAGACTTGGACTACGTATTCGTGTATGTAGACGACATATTTATCGCTGATAAGAAAAATAATATTAAGGAACATTATGAACACTTAGAAGAGGTGTTTAAGCGCTTGCATGATCACGGCATAACAATAAATACAAACAAATGCGAATTTGCCAAGTCGGAAATTGATTTCCTCGGTTATCATATAACGAGCCAAGGGTTGACTCCTACTATGGAAAAAATTCAAGCCATAAACAATTACCCTAAACCACAAACGATAAATGAATTACAACGTTTTTTGGGTATGATTAACTTCTACCGAAGCAGTATTCCACGTGCAGCAAAACATCAAGCACCATTAAATAAATATTTAATTAATTGTAAGAAAAATGATAAGACAGTTATACAGTGGAATACCGAAGCAAACCACGCGTTTGAATGTTGCAAGCAAGACATTCGACAATTAACTACATTAGCATGTCCGGACAGCAACGCGCAAATAGCTTTAATGACGGATGCTAGTCTCAAATGCGTAGGCGCTGTACTACAGCAGCGAAGAAACAAAAAATGGGAGCCGATAGCTTTTTTCTCCAAATCACTAAGTGAAGCCCAAACAAAATACTCTACTTACGATATAGAGCTACTAGGAATTTATATGGCTATAAAACATTTCAGAAGACTCATCGAAGGACGAGAATTTACGGTCTACACGGATCACAAACCACTAATGCATGCTTTCGATAAGAAGCCGTCATTGGATGATACCCCTAGACGAATCAGATATCTGGATTATATATCACAATTCAGTACGGATATCCAGCACATCAGCGGCCACAAGAATTTGGTAGCCGATGCTTTATCTCGAATTATCGAAACGATATCCTTACCCTCTGCAATCGATTGGTACGAGGTAGAAAAATATCAAAAGAATGACAGCGAGTTAAAACGATTAAAAGCCAATAAATCGTTAAAAATAGAATTAATACATTTTCCAGATAAAAATATTAAGATTTATTGCGATATATCAACAGGAAAACAACACCCTTTTATGCCCCTCAAATTCAGGAAAACTATCTTCGAAAGTTTTCATAACATTAGCCATCCTGGTAAGAATACTACGAGAAAACTGATTTCAACTAACTATATATGGGAAAATATGAAAAAAGACGTAAATAAGATGACTGAGACATGTTTACAATGTCAACGAGCAAAAATACATCGTCATACAAAATCACAATACGGAAAATTCATGCCAACAGGAAGATTTTCTCATCTACATATTGATTTAGTTGGGCCTCTACCCACTTCTAAAAACAAACGATACATAATTACAATGATAGATCGTTGTACTTCATGGCCAGAGGCATTTCCCATAGCTGATATAACTGCAGAAACCGTAGCCAGAACGGTATATGATGGCTGGATAGCCCGATTCGGATGCCCTGAATACATTACCACAGACCAGGGACGCCAATTTGAATCTGAAATATTCAAAAATTTAGCAAACTTAATGGGAATTCATAAAATTCGAATCTCCCCATATCATCCACAGTCAAACTCTAAAGTAGAACGACTGCACAGAACATTGAAAACGGCATTGATAGCAAGAGGTAACACAATCAATTGGACAAAAGAGTTAGCTACCGTTTTACTTGGCATACGTACGAGTTTACGGCAAGACACAGGATACTCGGCAGCTGAATTAGTATACGGTTCAACAATTAGATTGCCTGGAGCATTTTTCGAGACACATAATAACTCAACATACGCAGATTTTATCAGAGAAATTAAGGACAACTTAGAACACATGATTTCTGTTCCACAAAGACAAAGTAAGAACGACAAGATATTCGTGCACCCACAGTTATCGGAATGTAAGCACGTTTTCTTACGTTGTGACCGATTACGGCCAAGTCTTACACCGCCGTACGATGGTCCTTATCTTGTCATCAGTCGAAATGATAAGATCTTCACGATCTTGATAAACGGACGACAAAAAAGTGTAGCTATCGATAGAGTTAAACCTGCATTCATGTTAAACGATAGCAAGATAAGCAAACGGACAATAGACGACCAGATAACGAAAACTTCACAAGCAGATAAGAAAACAGAAACAAGAACACGTTCTGGTAGAATCTCCCGCCCGACGGTTAGATTCCAATTATAATATATAAGCTAGAATAACACTACTTTATGCATTCACTTAGCACAGCGTCGAAACAACACATAGCATGGGATCAAACTCGAGCCACGAGAAGGAACAAATCAACATGGTGCAGAACAATGCAGTAAAACCAGAAGATTTATTAAACCTGCACTCCCAAGTGGTCGAGGAAGTACAAGGGATCCGGAGCTGGATAATATTCATGACGATAGCAGGGGTTGTCATATGTACAATCGCAACCATAGTCATAGTATTCAAATTCGTAAGCAATAAGATCGAGAAGAGGCTTACGAAAATAATTAGAGACGCAAACGTTGTTTAGAAACGTAGGCATAAAATTAATCTGTATTATTATTTTTTTTCTAATCTAATTATTACTATGTGTAATTTAGTTTTTTTCTTCAAGGGGGAATATCTATGGCGAAAGCCATAGTATATCATAGTATAGTATAGTACATGCAAACGTGATATATATAACTTGTTATTAGCAAAGCAAAATACTACGTGTCGTAATACATAATAGTTAATATTGTTAATTATGCAAATAAAGTAAACATCATAATTTCCCTTTCCTATATAGGTCCGTACTACGTATGTATAATAACTTAGTATATAAGCCTTAATTAAGTAACAATAAACTAGTCAATATTCAATCACCACATCGTCGTTTTAATTGGTTCATAAAGCAACACGCAATACGTAATTAAAATTAATTTATTTTACCTAATAAATAACTATTATTATAGACATTTTAATAATTTAAAATCCCTCTTCATTTCTTTGCATAAACAAATAAATTTAGCCAAACTCTCCCTCTTCTTACATTATATTTTACCTATTTTCACTAAAAGTTCGCAAATAGTCAAAAGTCGGCAAAAGGGGATACTAACATAGTTTTCAAAAACAAAAAAATATATTACATAAGAATTGATTTAAAAAACTTAAGGCACACTCGTAATTAACTACGGATTCTCATAACAAAGTTCAATTAGTATATATATAATTAGTATATATATATATATAGTGTACCTTATCGCTATCGTCGATGCCAAGTCCGTCCGCGATGAAGTCGGCCGAGTCGGCATTCGACCCCACCGCGCCACACATCTGTGAACACGCCCAGTATAGTGTTAGCGGCACGTTTTACTTACATACCAACTATTTACAATAAACCACCAAGAATTTAAAATAAATCGTTTTGATTAAATCGTGAATTCGAATATCGATAATAATCACTGACAACGAGAAAATGGACATTCGTTCAATTTTCGATAAATTCAACTAATTCTGGCTGATAACTTGCGCGTCGTCATATTTAATATTCAATATTAATAGCATATAATTATTTAAAACAAATAATGTCATAATATTGTCTTCTGTTTACGCGAATGTTATTCATTAAAATTAAACTCATTTATACGGATTTTATCGCGTTGTTTATAAGATTATTAGATTAAAAATTAGTAAAATTCAATAGTAGTAGTAGAGTCACAGTTTCAAAATTACATAATACATTGGTTAAATAAACAACGCGATAAAATCCGTTTAAAGTAGTTTAATTTCAACTTATAATGTCTTTTGTTATATTAATTACATAATGAATATGTCGGCCTTGATGGCGTAGTGGTTAGTGTAACCGACTGCCACGCCGAGTACATGGATGTTTGTCTTGGTCTGGGTGTTTCTATGTATAATATGTACGTAATTACAAAAACAAAAAATGTATATATGTATGTTTATCCATTGTCTAGTACCCATAGTACAAGCTCTGCTTAGTTTGAGCTAGATGGTGTTGTGTGTATGTGGTAAAATATTATTATTATTATTATTAATTACATATGTCTGGCCAAATCAGAGACGTTCTAAAAACAGTCATGTTAAAAGTAACTTTAATCTGGTGTAGATGCAGATTGTACCAAGAGTGGTAAAGCAAAGACATATATGCATATGAAGTGAAAATTCTACATATCCTTCCGGCTATGCTATGCATGTACTATCAGAACATACCTCATTAAGGTCATCAGCATTGGCGAGCTCCTCAATCGTCCCTGTCGCTGCCATGTCGTTGAACTATGCAATTAAAGTGTAACATAAATTATAAAATACATAACTTAGAAGATATTTATAGTCCGCGTTTAGTAGCATCATATGCATACTTTTTAGTCTTCTGTGCAGGCAATGGACTGGTTCAAAATAAATGAATAATACCGCTTTGACTAAACCATACTCATAGAATGTTGTTGACAACCTTCTACGGATCTAATGGTATTACAATCAATACAAATTCCTACCATCGGTAATAAGAAATGGGGAAAGAGTGGTACAACGATGCTGTAGACGGGGCAGTGCAGTAGTGAAGGCTGTTTCATTCGCGGCTACAACTCAGTTGTGTTGCGACCCGAGGCTCCAATTCAATGAATTTTAAATAAACAACAACATCATTGTGTATACTTACGTCATAATTAGCAGCCAACGTGTCAGGCATTATCTCCACCTCGTAGAAGTTTTCTGGTGGGTAGTAGCCGCCCTGTAATATATACAAACATATTTGATATAATATTCTTCATCATAATGCATAAAAGATAATTATTACAGACTAGCTGCCTTTTGCATTGCTCAAATGTATGGGTTATCTTTTTATGCTGTATTGTATCAAAATCAGTTCTTAGGTTTAGCGGTGCAATGTAATTTAGTTCTTATAATATCAGTATAGATTTTGTGCTTAAAGGTAACATATAATATAGTATCAGCCCTGAATTAAACTGTCCCACTGCTGGGCATGGGGCTCTTCACAGTGTGAGAGGGGTTAGGATATAGTCCATCACGTTTGGCAGACTTCATATATCTTCAATAACATTGTGGAGAACTCTAAGACATGCAGGTTTCCTCACGATGTTTTCCTTTACCGTTAAAGCGAGCGATAATTAACTATTTAATACGCATATAACTTCAAAAAGTTAAGAGATGCGCGCCTTGGGATCGAATTGGAGACCTCTGCGTGGCAGTCCAGTGGTTTCCCCTACTA
The DNA here is from genome assembly GCA_963675205.1 of Catocala nupta. NCBI lineage: Eukaryota > Metazoa > Arthropoda > Insecta > Lepidoptera > Erebidae > Catocala > Catocala nupta. The sequence goes on from OY776093.1 coordinate 29,843,607, forward strand.
GGCTATCGTTGCTTCCGTTAGGATCATGCAATAAAATCATCACCGTTATCTCAAATGTAAGAAATGTTCTAACGTATAGTAACATCTACAATTAAAACGTTTTTATTCAGTGTATCGCTTTGAATTCGCATATTTATTATGCTTGTTTCTAATGGTCCAACAAGCTCATTGCCTGTGATTTATCAAAGCGTTGTGGATCTACTAAAGAGGATATTGGAAACAATATTTGTCTTAATAAGGATGATATTTGCTATTCTAATAATATAGGACACTAGTGTTTTCTTAGTATTAGCAGGTTTAAAGCATAGTTTACTAAGTTGACTTAGTGCGAATCAGCATTTACCATAAATTTATAAGAATATTATTGTAAATTCACTTTTTACGCTCTTCAACCCATATTTTTTTTGGATGATGTTTTTATTTAACATGCACCTTAAAAGTTAAAGTGTGTGCGTGGCCATCGGAGACTCCTGTTTAAAGCCCACCATACACAAACAGCGAAAGCAGAGTTGCAGCGGTACAAGGCTGTGCCACGCTTGACGGTGCGCACGTCTGCACATTGGTGGCGATAGGAAGGCGGTGCGGCGCTGTTTGTGTGTACGCGTGTTGAAGCTATAGTAGGAGGTATACTGACGAGCGGCGTGTCGTGCTGCTGCAGCAGCGGCCGCAGCTGCAGCTCGAGGAAGGCGTCCCAGCGCTGCGCCAGCGGCGCCGCCAGCGCCAGCGCGTGCGCCAGCAGCTCGGGCGGGGCCAGCGCGCGCGCCGCCGCGCCCAGGCACAGCACCACGTGGCCCATGTATGTTTGTGTGTACGCGTGTTGAAGCTATAGTAGGAGGTATACTGACGAGCGGCGTGTCGTGCTGCTGCAGCAGCGGCCGCAGCTGCAGCTCGAGGAAGGCGTCCCAGCGCTGCGCCAGCGGCGCCGCCAGCGCCAGCGCGTGCGCCAGCAGCTCGGGCGGGGCCAGCGCGCGCGCCGCCGCGCCCAGGCACAGCACCACGTGGCCCATGTATGTTTGTGTGTACGCGTGTTGAAGCTATAGTAGGAGGTATACTGACGAGCGGCGTGTCGTGCTGCTGCAGCAGCGGCCGCAGCTGCAGCTCGAGGAAGGCGTCCCAGCGCTGCGCCAGCGGCGCCGCCAGCGCCAGCGCGTGCGCCAGCAGCTCGGGCGGGGCCAGCGCGCGCGCCGCCGCGCCCAGGCACAGCACCACGTGGCCCATGTATGTTTGTGTGTACGCGTGTTGAAGCTATAGTAGGAGGTATACTGACGAGCGGCGTGTCGTGCTGCTGCAGCAGCGGCCGCAGCTGCAGCTCGAGGAAGGCGTCCCAGCGCTGCGCCAGCGGCGCCGCCAGCGCCAGCGCGTGCGCCAGCAGCTCGGGCGGGGCCAGCGCGCGCGCCGCCGCGCCCAGGCACAGCACCACGTGGCCCATGTATGTTTGTGTGTACGCGTGTTGAAGCTATAGTAGGAGGTATACTGACGAGCGGCGTGTCGTGCTGCTGCAGCAGCGGCCGCAGCTGCAGCTCGAGGAAGGCGTCCCAGCGCTGCGCCAGCGGCGCCGCCAGCGCCAGCGCGTGCGCCAGCAGCTCGGGCGGGGCCAGCGCGCGCGCCGCCGCGCCCAGGCACAGCACCACGTGGCCCATGTATGTTTGTGTGTACGCGTGTTGAAGCTATAGTAGGAGGTATACTGACGAGCGGCGTGTCGTGCTGCTGCAGCAGCGGCCGCAGCTGCAGCTCGAGGAAGGCGTCCCAGCGCTGCGCCAGCGGCGCCGCCAGCGCCAGCGCGTGCGCCAGCAGCTCGGGCGGGGCCAGCGCGCGCGCCGCCGCGCCCAGGCACAGCACCACGTGGCCCATGTATGTTTGTGTGTACGCGTGTTGAAGCTATAGTAGGAGGTATACTGACGAGCGGCGTGTCGTGCTGCTGCAGCAGCGGCCGCAGCTGCAGCTCGAGGAAGGCGTCCCAGCGCTGCGCCAGCGGCGCCGCCAGCGCCAGCGCGTGCGCCAGCAGCTCGGGCGGGGCCAGCGCGCGCGCCGCCGCGCCCAGGCACAGCACCACGTGGCCCATGTATGTTTGTGTGTACGCGTGTTGAAGCTATAGTAGGAGGTATACTGACGAGCGGCGTGTCGTGCTGCTGCAGCAGCGGCCGCAGCTGCAGCTCGAGGAAGGCGTCCCAGCGCTGCGCCAGCGGCGCCGCCAGCGCCAGCGCGTGCGCCAGCAGCTCGGGCGGGGCCAGCGCGCGCGCCGCCGCGCCCAGGCACAGCACCACGTGGCCCATGTATGTTTGTGTGTACGCGTGTTGAAGCTATAGTAGGAGGTATACTGACGAGCGGCGTGTCGTGCTGCTGCAGCAGCGGCCGCAGCTGCAGCTCGAGGAAGGCGTCCCAGCGCTGCGCCAGCGGCGCCGCCAGCGCCAGCGCGTGCGCCAGCAGCTCGGGCGGGGCCAGCGCGCGCGCCGCCGCGCCCAGGCACAGCACCACGTGGCCCATGTATGTTTGTGTGTACGCGTGTTGAAGCTATAGTAGGAGGTATACTGACGAGCGGCGTGTCGTGCTGCTGCAGCAGCGGCCGCAGCTGCAGCTCGAGGAAGGCGTCCCAGCGCTGCGCCAGCGGCGCCGCCAGCGCCAGCGCGTGCGCCAGCAGCTCGGGCGGGGCCAGCGCGCGCGCCGCCGCGCCCAGGCACAGCACCACGTGGCCCATGTATGTTTGTGTGTACGCGTGTTGAAGCTATAGTAGGAGGTATACTGACGAGCGGCGTGTCGTGCTGCTGCAGCAGCGGCCGCAGCTGCAGCTCGAGGAAGGCGTCCCAGCGCTGCGCCAGCGGCGCCGCCAGCGCCAGCGCGTGCGCCAGCAGCTCGGGCGGGGCCAGCGCGCGCGCCGCCGCGCCCAGGCACAGCACCACGTGGCCCATGTATGTTTGTGTGTACGCGTGTTGAAGCTATAGTAGGAGGTATACTGACGAGCGGCGTGTCGTGCTGCTGCAGCAGCGGCCGCAGCTGCAGCTCGAGGAAGGCGTCCCAGCGCTGCGCCAGCGGCGCCGCCAGCGCCAGCGCGTGCGCCAGCAGCTCGGGCGGGGCCAGCGCGCGCGCCGCCGCGCCCAGGCACAGCACCACGTGGCCCATGTATGTTTGTGTGTACGCGTGTTGAAGCTATAGTAGGAGGTATACTGACGAGCGGCGTGTCGTGCTGCTGCAGCAGCGGCCGCAGCTGCAGCTCGAGGAAGGCGTCCCAGCGCTGCGCCAGCGGCGCCGCCAGCGCCAGCGCGTGCGCCAGCAGCTCGGGCGGGGCCAGCGCGCGCGCCGCCGCGCCCAGGCACAGCACCACGTGGCCCATGTATGTTTGTGTGTACGCGTGTTGAAGCTATAGTAGGAGGTATACTGACGAGCGGCGTGTCGTGCTGCTGCAGCAGCGGCCGCAGCTGCAGCTCGAGGAAGGCGTCCCAGCGCTGCGCCAGCGGCGCCGCCAGCGCCAGCGCGTGCGCCAGCAGCTCGGGCGGGGCCAGCGCGCGCGCCGCCGCGCCCAGGCACAGCACCACGTGGCCCATGTAGGCCGCGCGCGGCACCGCCGTGCCTCTGTCGGGGGAGCCTACGTTATACTACTTGCATCAAATGTGTGTATACGACATACACATATGACGACAGGAGTCTAAACATCTTCACTCACACTTATAACAAAAATATTCCTGAAAGAAAATGCACAAATGGATTGCACCCACATTTTACAATGCTCTTTTATATAAACTGCGAATCTATAGCTTTCTACGAAGCATATTTGCAAACATAACGTGAAGCTAATAAAAATTTTCTAAGAACATCTTGTTACATAATATAATAAAACAAAAAAGGTCACAAAAACGGGTAAAATTTACAGAAAACCAAACCAACAAAACTATCATTGTTAGCCTGATTGATTAAAAAAAGGAACGCGTATTTACATAGACATATTCCCTAACACATTTAAGACTTACGACGCCATCTCTAAATCGATCTCGATGCACCAAATTAAACACTCAAGCAATCATAATTAATAATCACTAATTATAACCATTAAATATTTAAAAATATATCGATACCGAAAATTTAAATTGTCATAAAAGACATTTTGTCGAAAATAATTTATATACAGGATGTTTGGAGGGTGAGTAGCCATAGGAAAATGGTCGATAGGTGATGATGTTGGCTACGTGTTGCGCCTACTTAAATAACATTTTGCCTTAAGTTTAATGAGTATTAATTTTTTTTCTATTTTCTAGAAAATCTCCATTTTTTGTATAAAAACTTTAATTATTTTTTTAATAACCGCTGAAATGTTAAAAAAATGATGTCATTTGTTAGTGTAGTCTTACCTTATTCAGATTTAATCATAATTACATACAAACAATTCAAAAAGAAATAACAGTGAAGTATCAATCTTTCATAAATAAAAAAAAAACATCCTTATGTCAACTTCACATGGTAAAATAAAAAAAACTTACGGTGTATGGCATTTACGAATTTTTTTAAAAACTTCTCTAGTTAATACTTTTTCGAACGGTATGTAACATGTATCATAACTAACCAGGTAACTCAACAAAAACCGGTTTGTCGTCACGAATGCATTAAAAGGGTGAAAACCTAAATTATTCAATTGAGCAGGTAAAATGTTTTGTTTTGGATGACGCAACGAAAAAGTGCAATAGGTTTAGCTGTTGCACTTTTTTGTCTTCTATTACTATGTACGTACTTTATTTTGGGGCAATTAAAACAAAAAGTATTTTTTTAAATCATTTATTACAAATCTTGTTCAAATTGATGTCCATTATTTCTGATACATGCGTAACATCTCTTTCTAATTTCCGTTGTGGTATGGCTTAACCTGATTTTTTGTTTCATTATCACAAATGCATTATCTATTTTTCAATTAATTGCTCTCTTGTTTCAATGGTTTCCGTATACACTAGAGCTTTAGCACGACCCCAGACATAAAAATCAAGCGGTGTTAAATCCGGCGACCTTGCAGGCCATGGGATGGGACCATTTCTGCCAATCCAAGCGTTGGGAAATTAATTGTCAAGGTGTTCCCGGACTGCTAATGTCCAGTGCGCTGGGCAGCCATCTTGTTGAAAAACAATGGGTTCTTGATTTTGAACATTTGGAACTCCATCCATGAGTTCGGGCAAATCATTTATTAAAAAATCTAAATAATTATTGCCATTCAAATTGTCTGGTAGATAATGTGGACCAATAAGTGTATTGCCAATTAGTCCTGCCCAAACGTTAACCGAAAACTTCCTTAGATGTGTCACCGCTCTTTTCTTTTTAGGGTTTTCATCTTTGGGGCCCAATGATGCAAATTATGAAAGTTTACAATGCCTTCCCTTGAAAACTTTGATTCATCCGTCCACAGGATACTTTTTAAGAAGTCGCGGTTGTCAACATCCATGTGTAACAAGAGACGGCAAAACTGGACGCGTCTTTGATAATCGTTTTCTTCTAGACCTTGCACGGGAGTGTAATGAAAAGGATACTTTCCATTAGCGCGAAGAACAGACCACACTTTCCATGGGCTTAGATTTAGTGTTGCAGCTACAGTGCGGATACTTGTTGTGGGATCTTCATCAAAAGCTTCCAAAATGCGTTCGTCATCAGCAACGTTACGTTGTCTGGCAACTCTAGGTTCACGGCGATTTAGATTGCCAGTTTCCCTTAAGCGTCTAAATGCCGTTTCAAAAGTATGACGATTAGGTTGACGTCTATTGGGAAAACGCTCTTCATAAATTATTTTTGCTTCTCGTCCATTTCCATCAGCTTTGCCGTAAGCCATCAACATATCAACGTATTCCTCGTTAGTAAAAGCAGCCATTAAAAATAACAGTAACAACAAAACTTAACAACAACAAACGAAAACAAAAATAATGCGCAGAGCGGAGTTGTGAAGTACAACACGTGAAGTAGCAAAGAACGACAAGTGTCGACTAAATGCACCCGACAGGGTGCGCAAGGGCCAAAGGGAGCATAATAGTCAACCGATGAAAGAGATAGCACAATACTTTTAGCTGTGTTACAATAAGACAAAACATTTTACCTGCTCAATTGAATAGTTTAGGTTTTCACCTTTTTAATCCATTCGTGACGACAAACCGGTTTTTGTTGAGTTACCTGGTTAGTTATGATACATGTTACATACCGTTCGAAAGAGTATTAACTAGAGAAGTTTTTAAAAGCATTTGTAAATGCCATACACCGTGAGATTTTTTTATTTTACCATGTGAAGTTGACATAAGGATGTTTTTTTTTTATTTATGAAAGATTGATACTTCACTGTTATTTCTTTTTGAATTGTTTGTATAAAATTATGATTAAATCTGAATAAGGTAAGACTACACTAACAAATGACATAATTTTTTTAACATTTCAGCGGTTATTAAAAAAATAATTAAAGTTTTATACAAAAAAATGGAGATTTTCTAGAAAAATAGAAAAAAAATTCATACTCATTAAACTTAAGGCAAAATGTTATTTAAGTAGGCGCAACACGTAGCCAACACCATCACCTATCGACCATTTTCCTATGGCTACTCACCCTCCAAACACCCTGTATATATATTCGGAATTAGCGTCGCGAACTCTATTGATTGACATACTTAAAATAATCCTATCTTTAAAAAAAAGCCCCGCACGATCTGGATTTTCAACAGCTCTAGCTCTTTTTTTTTTCACTATTTGGAATGTATCGTAAAACTAATTTTCAATAGGGAGCATAAGTCATGTTTTAATTATTTATGAGATGATGACGATGATGATACCTACGACATCATAAACAATATTATTCTAACAAATCAAATGGTCGTAAACATGTTATATAGATACATTTACGCCCTAATCTGTGCTTTGCTTTATCTTTCCTAATTAGTCGTTTCGTAAAAAGTCGTTTGCTTTTTATTGTCCTATACTACCTTAATTTTAAGAAAAGTTTTTTGTCCCGTTCATAATGCCGATGGCGCAAAGGCATGTGCGACAGGTTACGACCCGTTCCGACAAGTGGCGCGGCGGAACGATGCCGAGAGCAACGGGGGTGTAAGTAACGGGTGCGGGATGATTGCGATTCATACCGATACCGGCAATTTCAATTTTCCCTATCTTCAGGACCCGAGTAGATAGGGTTTCGGGGGGAGAACTACGGGTCTCCCCCTTTGGACCAGGGTACTGCGGGGTCAGGAAGCCCACTGCGCCTCGAAAGGCGTGTTCTATCGACCGCTGACTAGAGTGCGCGGTGCCTGACATTGGTGTTAGACTCGCAGGGGTATGTGGTTGACCGCTGAGGACGACATGTTCGTTTGCTCGGCAAGCACGTTGCGTTCGAGCGTCGGACTCAGACGCGGCCAGTGCGAACCAGTCGGTCGCATGAGGCACGGAGTTGCCTTTAGCGAAGTGGCAGTGTGGTTTCACTGCCGCAACGCATCTCGGGAGCTTGCCTGCTCAGCAAGTAAGAGTCATAGCTGGAGTGACTCGGGCCACACCCGGCTTGTAGGCCTATTTGGGTAGGCATACGGATGTATGTCGGGAAGTGAGCGTGCCTTACACAGCTCCGGTACCATACTGGAGATATGGGAGGCGGCTTCTCCGTCGTCTTCAGCGAGGTTATCGTTAGCAACTCCTTGAGTTGCGAGTAGTGAGCGGCTTTATTGCTCCGGTACCTATCTGGAGAATAGGTAGTGTCACTTGGGCACGAGGTAGCTCGCTTACGAGAACCGGATCTCTGAGGTTAGGGTGGAGAGTCGGGATTTGGGGACAAGACCTGTCTATAACTGGTCCCGGAAGGTGCTCTCGGGCACTGGAAGGTACAGCGGCTCCTCTATTATAACATAACGGTTGGTGTAGGGGAACGCTATATCATAAACTGGGATAGTCGTAGAGGAAGGGGATGTCTTAAAGGACAAAACATGAGTTTTCAGTAGAGCCAAAATACAAAATGATTTTGTCTAATATCTTTGTCAAACAACTAACGGAACTATATCAAAGCGTTTTCATAAGTTTATAGATCTACCGTCTTTAGGAACGGTTAGACATTCTTCTTGAAACTGACGAGGAAGACGATATCGACACAATTGATCGTTAAGATTTTACTTTTAAAATGTTTATCCAATATTCCAGTGGGATAAGAATACATAACCTCGCTAGGAGCATTGCATATAGTGGTCTTACATAATAATAAAATTAAAATATGGTTATTTTAATTTAATTATTATAAAAGACCAATATGTTAAAAAAAATAATGATTAAGTTTGATTACTAATTTTAAAAGACTGAAGGTACTTGCCATTTAATTAATCCTTTGGAATGTCAATTCAATGTCAGAACACAGCAAAGTCGCTGCCTACCGTGAAAGAAGAACTCTAAACCTCGTTTGAAGAAGGACATATCACAGCGAAATCACCGAAGCAGGCAGTTCATTCCAGAGCTTGCACGTACGTGGGAGAAATGATCGCTGAAAGCGTACTATCTTGGATTTGAACGCTTCCAGGTGATATGGATGAAACCTGCTTCGTTGTCGAGTCATACGGTGATAGAACGGGCCGATGGTACCAAATCAAACAGTTCTTCAGAGCACTCACCGTGAAAGAGTCGGTAGAACACGCAGAGAGACCCAAACTCTCTCCGTTGCTCCAATGACTCCAATCTATCCGTGAGATTGGGATCATCGACGATTCAAACTCGAGCTGGTATTTATTCAAGGTCGAGCTGGTATTTAGGGGCCCCTGCCCAAAGATGTGAGTACCCAGTACTCCACGCGCAGTCGGACCTGTGCTTTGTAAAGTACAAAACGTTGACCTGGTGTGAAGTACCGCCTCGCCCTGTTCAGTACATCTATCTTTTGCTCGCTAATTTAGCTTTGTCCTCCAGTGACTCCCAAACTGGACTTTATTCGAAATCTCAACGCCGAGGATCCCAATACTTTCGCAGATACGGAGAGTAACTCCTTGGAACTGTGACGCCATGATAAAAGGGTCCTTCTTGGCAGTAAACGCGCACACTCTCACTTCTGTCTTCGAGGGGTTGAATCGAACTAAGTTTTGTTCACCCCATTTAGAGGCCCGCCCAAGAGAGTCCTCGACTTCAGACACAAGTTGTTGTAGACACATTGCTACTGTGTAACCTCAATATTTAAGATGTACTTACGACCTCAATAGTATCGACTCAATTGTGCTGTATATTATTTAATACTTTTACTTCGTCATATATTTGTTTACATGTGTAAATATGTGTATGCTCACACATACTTAATATTATAATATAAATACTCTCGATATGATCAAATAAACAAGCATTCTGAACACGCAATTGTAGTTTTCACTACATTGGTGACCCCGACGTGATACCAGCTACGGACCCGGTTCTTGCCTGACGGCTGGTGTAACGATCGTACCACCTTCTAGTGATACTCGTGATTTGCACGTTCCAGTGGCCACCCACAAGCGGGTCTCACCACTGGGATTTCAAGAGGCTATATTCACGGTATCGTTAGTTTGCGTTATACCAGTGTAGTCCGATCACTATGGCGATGAGCAGGCCGAATGCTTCAGGGTTGTGTCTCAACCCCCAGCAAGCTCAGTGCTGCCAGCACGCACCGGCGCAGGACGGAGGGCGAATTGATACGCTGTCCATTCAGTCAAAACTATCTGATTTTGGCCGGCGTATCCCAGACTATGGTTTACGCACTTTGAAGCGGTTATAGCGCCACAGAAACAAGGCAATGACGCGCGTTATCAAGCTGCGATCGCCTGGCTAGGCCTAGACGCGCTACAACAAGTAAGCGACATCATCTCAAACCCGCCCGCCGAGAATAAGTAGGAGGAATCAGAGACCCGGAAGCTCCAGAAACTGATGGAGGAAATGGAACTCGGTGACCAAAAGCCAACACAGCTGTTTCGGAAAATGCGAGAACTGGCCGGGAAAAAAATTCCAGACGGTCACTGCGCATTATGTGGTCTACATTACTGCCGCCCTCAGTACGCACAGTTTCGAGTGTCAGTGATACATCTGACCTCAAGAAATTATCGCAGCTGGCAGATACCGTCATGGACAGCATCGCACCGCCAAACCAGGTCGCACAGATTACACGTGCAAGCGATATAACTGCGTTGCATGAAAAATTGGCACAAATAACTCTAGAGCTGGCTGAGTTAAAGAAAAATCGGGAGCCTAGAAGACAGCCACGAAATAGATATCGATCGCGGTCAAGATCGAAGACACCAAGAGGATCCTGGATTTGTTGGCCCCATAGCAAGTATGGTGCTGAAGCTTACAGTTGCCGGGATAAACGCAACTGTACCTTCCAATCGGGCAAGCAGTCGGAAAACTAACCCCGACGCCGTTTGTGGCAGGACTCGGCGTCAACCCAACACCAAACTGCCGTCTATGTGTTACCGACTCAAACAGTGGTACACAATTTTTAATAGATACGGGGGCAGAGGTGTCTATGCTTGCAGTCAAAAACCGAAAAGTCGCATCCAACAAAAGCGCGTACAACTTATACGCTGCAAATGGGACTCCAATACGCACGTACGGCGAGAAAACATTGTACCTCAACTTAGGACTACGACGTGTCTTCAAGTGGACAGTCGCCGACGTACGATGTTCCATCATCGGTGCAGACTTTTTGAGAAGCAACAAACTGCTAGTTGATGTACATGCTCGGAAATTAGTAGACAAAGTCACAGAATTAAGCGTTATTACAAAAACAATACAATGCGCTGATGAATCAGTTCACACAATCGACCGTAATAACATTTATTATGAAATTCTGCAGAAATACAGCAAGTTGACAAAACCGCGTAATTCACAAATTCCGATGCATAATATTGAGCACAGAATAATAACAACAAGTCCAACCCCGATTCACGAACGTGTTCGACCTCCCAATCCGGAACGCTACAAAGCTGCGAAAAAGGAATTTGAGAAGATGATGGACGAAGGAATCTGCCGACCGTCAAGCAGTCCTTGGGCCTCACCTTTTTAGAATAGAATAGAATAGAATAGCATTTATTTCTATGTATGGTACATTAGGGTCATATATATTCATCATTGGTTCACACATACTACCATTGATGGTGTAGAAATATTAAAATTATGATTTCATTCCTTGAGTAAACAATTAATTTTATAGTGTAATTAATTAAGTTAATATAATATTTCAATAAAAAAAAGACAAGATATTATCAATTAAATTACAATGTCAAGGAATGGTATAATAATGTCAAAATATTAGTTACAACGTCAGTAATATTTATAAATTAAGATTGCAGTCAATAAAAATTTGTTAATACAATTCAAAATTTGTGATTAATAAATTCATTTACAGAGTAGAAATAATCAGAAATAATAGATATAGATATACAGAGTAAAAATAATTATTAATTTTTTTACATATGTCATTAGGATTATTAATTAATTTGTCACCTATTATTACCTTAGTGATAGTATTCTTGTTATTGTGATTTCCTAAGTTATTATTTATAATAGATCATGCCGCTTTACATTCATTATCTGAATTATTAAGAAAAGTGTCGTTGTTTAGTTGCTGTGATTTCCAAATGCACTTTCTTAAAATTCTAGTGTATCGTTGGTATTTTTTTTTGTGATATTGTTTGCTTATTGCGTTGCTTTGATAGTCATAATATAAAGTTATTTTTCTAACGCATGATATTTTTACTTTACTTTACATGTGGTTACCAAGAAGAATGGCGAGATTCGGCCGTGTGGTGACTATCGCCGCCTAAATGCGATCACGGTCCCCGATCGCTACCCCGTGCCCCGTCTACACGATTTTACATACATCATCAAGGGCAAGATCATCTTCTCGAAGCTGGATATTTCAAGAGCATTCCATGCGATCAATATCCACCCAGATGACATTCCTAAGACAGCCATAATCACACCCTTCGGTTTGTTTGAGTTTATGAAGATGACATTTGGCTTACGCAATGCAGCTCAAACGTTTCAGCGTTTCATTAACATGGTCCTGAAAGGCTTAGAATTTGCCTACTTTTTCATCGACGATTTTTTCATATGTTCCGATGAAACCAGCCATAAACAAGACTTAGAAGAAGTCCTGAAAAGGTTACAGCAGTATGGAATCACGCTGAACCTAAACAAATGTGAGTTCGGGAAAAGTGAGCTAGAGTTCCTTAGATACCAAATCAACAAGAATGGTATTCGCCCACTGAAAGAAAAGGTCGACGTTATTGCCAACTACCCTTTGCCAAAGACTATACAATAGTTGAGACGATTCCTGGGTATAGTAAATTTCTATCGCTCCAGCCTTCCCCGCGCAGCTGAATAGCAAAGAGAATTGAACAACTACCTGCACGACGCGAAGAAAAATGATAAGAGGCCAGTACCATGGACAGATAAGGGAAAATAAGTTTTTGAAAAGTGTAAAGAAAGCATCTTAAGCGCTGTTATACTTTTTCATCCCTCCATGACGTCACCTCTCACGCTCGTGACTGACTGTTCAGATTCCTGCGCTGGTTCAGTTCTTCAACAGAAGGTTGATGGCAAATGGCAGCCACTTGGTTTCTTCTCCAAAACTCTCAGCAAGACTCAGCGGAACTACTCTACTTACGATCGAGAATCGAAATCGAAAGTGATCGACATATATATCGCCAACAGTGGCGATATATATGTCGATCACTTTCGACATATGATCGAAGGAAGGGACTCAGCATACTCACCGACCACAAGCCACTCACATTTGCTCTGACCAAGGCCTCGACGAACAACGACACTCCGAGTCGGATCTTTTCCATCAGCTGACAAATCGACTAGGAATTAACAAGATCCACACGACTCCTTATCATCCGCAAGCTAACGGGCAAACAGAAAAATGGCACAGATGCCTGAAATCGGCTCTCATAGCCACTTGTAACAGCGCCAACTGGGTACAAGAATTACCTATGGTTATGCTCGGACTACGCACAGCAGTACGTGAGAAAACCGGAGTAAGCGCAGCGCAAATGACGTACGGCGCAACATTAAGTTTGCCAGCTGACTTTTTCGCTGACAACATCAAAACATTGGTCAACAACGCCGTATACGTCACACAGTTATCAAATTTCATACGCGCTTTACGAAACGAGACAGTGCAGTCAAACACGAGTCGGAAATGTTTTGTGCATAAAGAGCTACAGTCGTGTGGTTATGTTTTCCTCAGAAGAGACATGATCAAGAAATCGCTGACTGCTCCGTATGAAGGTCCTTACAAACTCCTGAAACGTCAAGGAAAATGCTACACCATCCAGCTCCCGGACAGGATCGCTGTCGTATCCGTGGATCGCCTGAAACCTGCATTCATCCTGGACTACAGGAGACGAAAACAACGCACACAATAATAATTTATCGCCTACGAGAGTAACGTCATCAACATCGGCGCTTGCACCTGACACTCAGCGTGCATCAGCAAAAACGAGCGCGCGCCGACATGTCACCCGATCCGGCCGAGAAATCCGACCAGTCGTGCGATTTGCAGCATAAGCACTAGCTGCAATCAATTGTTTATTATTATGTATTTCGTATATAATTTATTAGACTCTTTACACCTATACTAGATTTGTACCTAATTTTTGTGTGTTAATTTTTACTTTTCATTTTTCGTGATTTTATAATTTGTCTATTTTAACTTGTAATATCTTTTATAAATGTTTAAATTTATTTTTCTTTTTCTTTCTTCTCTCAATATTTAAGATGTACTTACGACCTCAATAGTATCGATTCAATTGTGCTGAAAATTATTTAATACTTTTACTTAGTCATATATTTCTGTTTACATGTGTGTTCGGGCCTCCATGCACCCGAACCGCCATGCGCCGTGAACCGGTCGAACCGGTCGAAACCTTCGAACCGGTTCTCGGCCGCCGTCGCCGCCGTTCCTCCATTGCGCGGGGGGCCCACACACTACATACAAGGCATAGGAGCGAACGCACGCTCACCGCGACGCGGTTTTTATATAATTGTTTTTATCGCAATTAAAGATTCAGTCCGCTAACCTGCGTTATTATTTGTTGAGACTCCAGGGGCTGCTTAGTTTTGGGGCTCGGCACACACATTGGTCCTTCGAGCCGTCCGTGAAGAGGAGAAATACGAATATAATTATATTGGCCGTCTTGTTGCGCGTACGCCCGTGTAAACATCGTGATTGCGCCACTGTGGACCCGCCGACGTCTTGCGAGGACACAAAGACAATACACCACAAGGTCTTGTACTGAGTGAGTTCGTTCCAATTTCCTTTATTTCCACCTACATATCTTTATACCGCTTCCAAGAATTTAAATAGTGCTATACGGATCTGGCATGGCGATCTCTTCATAAGTAGCCATTTCCCTTATACATCTATCCTATACTTGCATCTATAGCTTCTACATCAATCCTTAATAAAAACGAAACATTTTCTGTGTGCATTGCTTTGCATTATATATATACATATACTAATTCATTTCATTCATAAAAATACAAAAACATTTTTGCTAATCTTAATTTTTCGATAACCACATTGTTTAGACGAACACCTGTGCCTTTGTATTCAAGCATTAGCTTATTTTAAAAGTCTTATATAGCAAATCCGATATCATATTGTGAATAGTATTTACCTATTTAGCTCGCTCGACTTGCTGATTACGTAACTTGTTTACAACTTCATAACGGCCTATTCATTGTCGCTAAAGTATCTACCTAATAATTATATCTATAAATTTATCTCTTTTAATAGTTCTTTTTAATAGATTGTTTCGATTTCTTTTGTTATTTATTATACCTCCAGTTTCAAAATGTCAGAAGAGGTTATGCCTAAAGAACTGAAGGAGCTTATTAAGAAGCCTTAAATCTAAGCTCACACAGTTTTCTAAATTTATACAGCCGTTAAAAACATGTGAACTAAATGTCTTTGCCACAAGGGAACTCGAGTTCCGTCTTAATAAGATGGAAGTTCTGTACACTGAGTACGATGCCTTACAGAACCAAATTGAGCTGATCATGGAGGACCCGGAGGTGGCTTATGGTGACCGCGAAGTGTTCGAGACGCAATACTACTCGTTGCTGGCGCTGGCTCGCGGCCTGCTGGAGCCCGCGCCCGCGCATGCTGCTTCCGACCGCCCAGCTCATGACGACGATGACTCCTCACAGGGGCACGGTTCGGCTTGCAAGCACAATTTCGTCAGACTTCCAAAGATAAACTTGCCTCACTTCAACGGGGACTATTAGCACTGGCTCGAGTTTAGAGATACGTATCTTTCCCTTATTCATAATAATGATAGCATTCAATCTATTAATAAATTTCATTATTTGCGCGCAGCCCTAAGCGGGAGCGCAGCGTTAGTAATCAAAAGTCTTGATTTTAGATCAGATAATTATGTCATTGCTTGGCAATTATTATCGAAGAGATTCGACAATGAACGTTTGCTTGTGAATAATCACATGCAAGCCTTGTTTAATATTGAGCCCCTTCAAAAGGAGAATAGCATTGGTTTACGTCAAATGGTAGATATTACTAATAAAAACTTAAGGGCTCTTAGTACTTTAGGGCAGCCTACTGACCACTGGGACACTTTAATCATTTTTATCATGTCAAAGAAACTAGATGCTGTCAGCGGACGTCAGTGGGAGGAACACAAAAATGAGTTACATGGTTTCCCTACTTTGAAACAATTCACAAAGTTTTTATCAAACCGAGCTGACTTATTGGAAACTATCTACGAAAACAATAAACGTAAACCTTACATTATTTTATCTACAACATCAAATTCATCTTATGAGCTAAATAAAAAACAAAATTTCCATACTTCTAATAAAACGAAATCTTTCTCTTCTAAACTTACATGTCCTATGTGTGCACAGGATAATTTCTTGTTTACTTGCCCTTCGTTTAGGAACCTTAATCTTGATGCTCGCATCAGAAAAGCATCGGAAAGCAACGTTTGTATGAACTGTCTTCGTCCAGGACATACAGACAAGCGTTGCAGACTTTCTAATTGCAAATATTGTCCGTCTAAACATAATACCCTCTTGCATAGGGATAACGACAATAAAAAGGAGGAAAGTGTTGCCTTGTCTGCTCATTCTCATACCTTGTCTTCACCTAGTCTCGTTTTGCTATCCACAGAACGCTGTGGATCAGCCACCCTCACCAACGGTTGAGGGTGGCTGACATTAATGGAAGACTTCGCACAGCCCGAATCCTTTTAGATATCGGCAGCACTTCCAACTACATCACTCAGAGCCTGTGTGGCTGGCTCGGTCTGGTAAGGCGCAGCGCTACCTCCATAGTGTCAGGTATTAACAATCAAGTTTCTTGCACTAACGAAATCGTTGATTTAACGATACATTCGTTACATGGTGGTTATAGGGCGAACATAGACTGTTTCGTGCTTCCGAAAATAACAAATTCGCTGCCTGGCTCATCAATAGATGTAACTCAGTTATGTCTACCGTCGGGTCTTCAATTAGCGGACCCAACTTTTCATGTTCCTTCAGTCGTCGATATCCTGGTTGGCGCTGAAATCTTTTGGGACGTCTTGGGTTCAAACTCAATTAATTTAGGTTTGCGTATGCCTAAACTTCACTCCTCTAAATTAGGGTGGCTTATTTCTGGCTGTATACATCAATCTTCTTATAAGAATCAGACATCTTCATCCACTTGTCATTATCTTACGCATGATGAGTCTGAGTCACTAACACGCTTCTGGGAACTCGATTCTGTGTCTCCAGGTACCTGTTTTTCAACAGAAGAGCAGGCTTGTGAATCCCTCTTCAAGGAGACAACGCGTCGAGACGATGATGGCCGATTCGTGGTCACGATTCCATTAAAATACTCGCCTGAAAGTCTACGTGACTCTTACGTCATAGCGAAGCGTCGCTTCCTTTCTCTCGAGCGTAGACTTGAGCGAGACTCAATCTATAAAGATAGGTATTTAAATTTCATGCATGAGTACCTACGATTATATCACATGTCACTCAATAATTCTAAGTGTAACCAAACACATAAATTTGCTTATTTTATTCCTCATCACGGAGTTGAGCGCGAGTCAAGTACCACAATAAAACTTAGGGTGGTATTTGACGCGTCTTGCTGTACAACTACAGGCAAGTCCTTCAATGAACTGCAAATGGTAGGCCCCACAGTACAAGAGGATCTCTTTTCTATTCTGTTGAGATTCAGGCAGCATAGGTTTGTTGTAACGGGCGACATCGAGAAAATGTATAGAGCCATTCTTATCGAGCCCTCGCAGCGTTCGTTACAACAAGTTGTCTTCAGATTTGATCCCTCAGAGCCTTTGCAAACATACACCTTAAATACTGTGACTTATGGGACCGCCTCAGCTCCGTACCTAGCCACTAAATGTTTGGTATCTCTAGCAGATGGGTGCACAGATCCTGTTGCCGCCGAGTCCATCAGGCGAGATTTTTATATCGATGACTATCTGACGGGCGGTGAATCACCTGAGTCGGTCATACATCTCTGCAAAGAGGTAATACTCTCGATCTAATAAACTCTCGATGCAGTCAAGTTTCACCTGCGTAAATTTCAGTCAAACAGCCCTGAAATTTTAAAATTAGTTAAGGTGGTCGAGCAACTTTGTGGCGATAAAACGCTAAATTTAGAGTCTTCACCGAGCAAAACACTAGGTCTTTACTGGGATCCCAATAACGATCATCTTTTCTTTTCATTCGAATTAGTTTCTTCAAAAAGGGTCACTAAGAGAAATATTTCATCATTAATAATTCAAGTCTTTGATCCCTTAGGCCTCGTTGGACCATGCATTGTCCAGGCAAACATTATTCTTCAGCAGCTGTGGATTCATAAATGTAACTGGGATGATGAAGTCCCACAATCAATTAAAACAGATTTTCTTAATTTTCTAAATTCGTTACCTTCACTTAATTCTATACGCATACCTAGTTGGATTTCTTTACAAAATTGTAAATTAATAGAGACATACATAAATAGACTTCATACATTTACAGACGCTTCGGAGCTCGCGTACGGGGCGTTTATACGTGAGAACCGTAGCGGCTGACGGTACTGTTTGTGTTTGCCTCTTAAGCCTCCAAGAACAAAGTCGCTCCCATAAAACCTACGACCATGCCACGTTTGGAGTTGTGCGGCACCTTGCTAGGCGCACGACTTTTTTCGAAAGTTCGTAAATCTCTTACTTTATCATTTAGTAAATGCTACTTTTGGTGTGACTCTACGATCGTCCTAGGCTGGCTAGCTTCTGTTCCTAGTAAACTTCAACCTTTTGTTAGGAATAGAGTCAACGAAATACAAGAGACTTCGGTCGGTCACACGTGTAGCTACGTGCCCTCTAAATATAATCCTGCGTTTACCTTATCCCGGGGGTGAAGGCTATTTGCATCAGCGCGTCCCCTCTTTGGTGGTCTGGCCCCGACTTCCTGAGTCAAACTGAGATTCGTTTGTCTACTTCACCTAACAAGTCCACCGAATCTTCACTTCATACTACCGCTACAGTTGCTGAGAATAAGAACAACAATGCAAGAAATAATACTATATCTAAAGATGCATTAATATTTGCATAAACAAAAATAATCAATTTAAATCTTATTTACAATTATCCGAGATAAAATCTGCTACATCTATCCTCTTACAAATTTTTCAACAGGAAATGTTCCCTGAGGAGTGCATACTTCTAAAAAATAATAAGATAATAGCAAAAAATAATAGATTAATCAGTTTGTCGCCTTTTATGGATTCTGAAAACCTTATTCGTGTCGGTGGACATCTTCATAACTCTTAACTACACATTTCACGTAAAACATCCTATTCTTATTTGTAGCAAACATTTTATTACAAAACTTATTTTTGAACATTATCATAAAATTATTTTACATTCTGGCCCTCAATTACTCCTTTCTAATGTCAGACTCGCCTATTGGCCTTTAGGAGGCAGAAATTTGTCTAGGCAAATAGTACGTAACTGCGTTCACTGTACGCGTTTCAATCCTCAACCTGTACAGGTCATCATGGGTAACCTGCCTGCGGACAAAACTAATTTGGAGTACCCTTTTTTGAAAACAGGTCTAGACTACGCCGGGCCAGTGCTTATAGCCGATCGTAAAGGTAGAGGATGCAGGTTACAGAAATCTTATATTTGCGTGTTTGTGTGCTTTGCAGTCCGAGCCGTGCACCTGGAGCTCGTGCCGGAGCTGACGAAGGAGGCATTTCTTGCCGCCTGCAGTCAGTTTACGGTGCGCCGCGGCCTGCCTCAACGTGTCTACTCCGACAACGGCACTACATTTGGTGAATTGGGGCTTTTAATGAACTTTCTCGTTTCCTAATGCGTTCTTCACAAGACATAGAATGTGATATTGTTCAACAGGGCATTCAATTTAAATTTATTCCTGCCTACTCACCACACTTCGGTGGCCTGTGGGAGGCGGCCGTCAAGTCCACCAAATATTTATTACGTAGAGTCTTAAGTCTAACTCATCTAACTTATGAAGAGCTCTCTACATGTCTTATCCAGATAGAGGCTATTTTAAATTCACGCCCACTTACACCTCTATCCTCTGATCCTTCTGATCTTTCATACTTAACCCCTTCTCACTTCCTTATTGGACGACCACTCATGTCAGTCCCTCATCCTCAGATACCTGACTGCAGCGATATCAGAGGATCGAGAAATTGAGACAGCATTTCTGGCATCGATTTTCTAATGAGTACGTTTCACTCCTCCAGCAGAAGTCAAAGTGGCACACTGATGGGCACCGGGACCTGAAGATAGGCAGCATGGTTCTGGTCAAGGACGCCAGCCGACCTCCTCTCTTGTAGCTGATGGGAAGGGTGATCGATGTCATGCCTGGTACAGACGGTCGTACCAAAGTCGCCGTCATCAAGACAAAGAAGGGGACCATAGAGCGGGCTTACAACAACTTGTGCCTCTTGCCATCACCTTGAAGTCTTCTACCTTCAACGGGGGGAATCTGTTCGGGCTTCCATACACCCGAACCGCCGTGCGTCGTGACGTCTGCCGTCGAACCGGTTCTCGGCCGCCGCTGCCGCCGCTCCTCCATTGCGCGGGGGGGCCCTCACTACATACAAGATATAGTAGCGAACGCACGCTCACCGCGATGCGGTTTTTATATAATTGTTTTTGTCGCAATTAAAGATACAGTCCGCTAACCTGCGTTATTATTTGTTGAGACTCCTGGGGCTGCTTAGTTTTGGGGCTCGGCACACACATGTGTGAATATGAGTATGCTCACACATACTTAATATTATAATATAAATACTCTCGATATGATCAAATAAACAAGCATTCTGAACACGCAATTGTAGTTTTCACTACATTGGTGACCCCGACGTGATACCAGCTACAGACCCGGTTCTTGCCTGCCGGCTGGTGTAACGATCGTACCACCTTCTAGTAATACTCGTGATTTGCACGTTCCAGTGGCCACCCACAAGCGGGTCTCACCACTGGGATTTCAAGAGGCTATATTCACGGTATCGTTAGTTTGCGTTATACCAGTGTAGTCCGATCACTATTGTGTTCCGTCTTTCCTGTATCATGCTCCGAGGAATATACTGATAGCTGGTAAACGCGCATCACCCGTGCTGTCATCCGCATAGCAATGTATGTTGTCGATTGACAACAAGTCATTGATATGCAGGATGAACAGCGTTGGGGAGAGCACCGAGCCTTGAGGACCAGCCTTAATGGTTTTGGTTTCGGAGCTACAGCTATCAACGACGACTGTAATGCTCCGACCATCTAGAAAGCTGGCAATCTATTTGCAGAGTCCCTCGGGTATTCTATAAGATGGTAGCTTCGATAGAAGGGCCCTATGCCAAACTCTGTCAAATGCCTTAGCGATATCGAGGCTAACGACCAAAGCCTCACCCCCTCCCTCCAAAGCCTCCGCCCAGCGATGTGTGAGGTACGCTAGAAGATCACCAGCCGAACGACCATGGCGGAAGCCATACTGGCGGCCACTAATCAGCTGATGATCCTCATTACATGTGAAAATAGATAACTTTTTCAAAGATAAAAGATCTCTTATATTTGGAATAACACAGAGCTTAATAATAGGTCTTATATTCTTTTAATCTACATAAACTTAATAAGTAAATTATATATACTACAACATTGTTTAACCATCCCTTAATCTATATATTAATACGTGAAGCAAAAACATTGTATCTCTTTTTAAGAAAATTGCGCGGAGTGTGGAGTATGAAATTTGGCACAGTTAAAGTTTATATGGAGGAGTGGCGAATCTTTTTCTTTTTTAATATGCCTTGGAAATATATAAAAATAATGAAAAAAGACTACACGCGCACTACCATGCATTTGACACAAGCAGTTGCATCGCGTTTGTAGTATTTTGGCATTGTTCGTATGATGTCGTAGAATTCTTCGTAACTATGGTTACATAGATAATTATGTTTTATTTCATATGTGGAGTAAGTGACTAAATGAAATGTGATTATAAGGGTATAGTTATAGACCATAAAACCTTAATAACGATCAAACTTAAAATTTAAATCAATTATGGTCGAATTTTGACCATTTGGCGACCGCTAGTATACATAAATATTCATGAATTGAAATGATTCTGTTAAAGAACTTTAATCATAAATTAGAACTGAGAAAACCTACTAGACTCAAAAGCGGGACCTGCTTTGACAATTTTGCACACTATCTTGGTATTAAAGGTAAATCGGAAATTATTGAATTTGGTATTTCTGGCCATACATCGCAGATACTGCAATTTCGGGCATATGCTAAATGTCTAATTAGTCATTGGCATATCAAACGACCAGACTACAGTAACGAGAATATGGTTAAATTTAAGAAATACATTCAAAGTCTATCTTTTGCCGAAATTTATAGAACGAAGGATCCAAATATAGCATATAACGCCTTCTTAGAAATGTTTGATTTAATATATAGTTCGTGTTTTCCACTCAAATCAATAACACGGTCTCACTAAATATTGTTGTAAGAAAGCTGTTACATCGTGGTTAAAAACTCTTAGCTATGACGATACTGAAAATTTATTACACATTCTCTCCTAATATATACACACTCGCACACACACTCACACAAACACACACACGCACACGCACACACGCACATGCACACGCACACGCACACACGCACACACGCACACACGCACACACGCACACACGCACACACGCACACACGCACACACGCACACACGCACACGCACACAAACATACACTCACCCTAAGTTATACACACTTGCATGCTATTTTTTATTATATCATTTATTTTATTATATCATTTATTCCCTTCACGTATAATATGCACCTCATTACTTTTTCGACACCTACATCATCATGACACATATCCAGAGTAAGGAGAGGCTGGTAATCTGTCATACAGGTTTCTACCTAGTGCAGATACCAGTCTCTCACACAGATTCACCCTATGTCATGTAAATCTACTTTTAAGTTTTTATCATTATTGTAATTTCTGTGTGAGAGAGAATAAATAAAGATTATTATTATTATTATTATTTTTAACTAATAACAAGATTAGGTGGATATCGCGCGGCATCAGGAAGTGCAGTAAAAATAAGAGAAAGTTGCTGTGGTCCTTTAGGCTAAACAGCAGTGAAGAAAATAAAAATAAACTAAGGAAATATTCTTATCGTTACCGAAAAATAATAAAACTAACACAACTTGCCCAAAACAATTTTAAAATAGCAACATCGAATAACAAATCCAAGGCTACCTGGGCTATTATTAATAAAGCAAAATTTAATATGCCAAAACATTCAATTTACTCAATTACACACCATGACAAAAAAATCACTAATCCTGCGGTAACCTCAAATGCTTTCAATAACTATTTTATTGGAAAATTGAACCAACTTTACATATAAATCTATGTTCATGGCACACAGTACACCAAACGACATCCTAACTATTATCAGATCTCTGAAAAACTGTGCCAGTGTTGGGCCTGATGGAATAGCGACAAAAGTTATTAAAGATGTCGCCTTCCATATCTGTGAACACCTTAGTTACATACTGATTATAAGTATAATTGAGGGCATATATCCCGAATAGTTAAAAACAGCTATCTGTAAACCAGTTTTTAAAAAAGGTAATAATCAGCTAATGAGTTGCTATAGGCCAATTGCTCTCTAATCGGTTATCTCAAAAAGATTTGAGAAGTACATATACAATGAGATTTATAAATATTTAGAAAAAGGAAATATATTAACTAATTTTCAAAAAGGCTTTCGAAAAAATAAAACCATTAATATGGCAGTCTTTGATTTCCCAAGAAACGTAATAACTAAGGACAATAAAATACCTGTTTGCTCTATATATGTATTGCGATATGACTTAGGCTTTCGACTACGTCGATCATGATATCTTACTCAGGAAGCTCGAGTCATATGGCATTAGGGGTAATATTCTAGAGTTGTTAGAAACCTATCTCAAAAGTCGTTAACAATTCACTAAGATATCCTCTGTTGATATTTCTACTAAAAGGGAGGTCATATACGCTTCAGATTCACTTCCAATTAAATATGGTGTTCCTCAAGGAAGCGTACTAGGTCCACTATTGCTCATAGTCTACATAAATGACCTTCCTAATGTAACAAAATATCCCATGGCTCTTTTCGCAGATGACAGCACTGTGACAGTTCATACTGCTGCTAATAAAATTTAACATGCGAAGGAAATAAACAGCACAATTAAATAAATAATTACGTAGATGAATGACAATAACCTGAAAATAAATCTACAAAAAACTAAAGCTATGTTTTTCAGTCAGCGCATCCCAACTCCCGATATTAAAATAATCTACCAAGAAACTGAAATTTAGCAAGTGGACATAACTAAATTTCTAGGTTTATATAAAAATGTAAACTGGAAATTGCACACCGAACTACTTAGTAAGAGATTGAATTTATTGGTCTATGGCTCTATGTAAACTTACCGCCACAGTAAATATTGACTCCGTGATTATGACGTACCATAGTATGGTTGACTCCATTTTAAGATATGGCATCTTATGGAGAAACTCCAAGAATAAGGAAATAATTTTCAAAACTCCAAAGAAGTGCATTAGAGTTATGTTTAAACTTAACACACTTGATACTTGTAAGCTTTACTTCGTGAAATATAAAATTCTAACGGTGCCCTCGCTACATATATATGAAGTAGCAACTTTTGTGAAATCAAATACTCATCTATTTGATAAGTTATCTGAGGTTCACCAACGTAACCGGCAAGACAATGATAGATTATGTGTTGAGAAATCTCGGACCACCTTAATGCATCAAAGTGTTTTTTGTATGGCGCCAATTATTTTCAATAAAGTTACTAAGCACATCAAAAACAAAGCGCTAAAAATTTCAAAACCCGCCTTAAAAAGCACCTAGTTAATAAATTCTATTATAGTATAAGGGATTTCCTGAATGACTGCGATTAAAGCTGGCATTATTATTAATATTACATTTCTTATGACATTTACTATTAAATATGACATTTCTTTTGCCCTATTTGACACTTGTTTTTGCATCCTTGATTTAACATTGGAATAATAAAAACTGAAATGTTTATTTATCACTTAATAATAATATTCACTGTTAATTAAATTAGCCTTGTCAAATATTTATCTACCATCGTGTTTCTAAATTATCCTTAAATATAATAATAATTAATTTAATATTGCGATGTCTACTTGATTGTATAAGTTTGATATTCGCTATTATTCATTTATTTTGCATTATATCCTGATTTCTTTGCTATGAATATTTTATGTACCATGTTTCGAAATTCTTATAAACCTATGTATCTAGTTATGCTTAGAATGATTTGTATTAGGTACATGACTTTTTGGTATTATATTTTTGGAATTTTTGATCTATTCTGTATTGAATTTTGTACACCGGCAACTGTAAAACATGTTAGCACTCACTAGAACTGACCGTCATGCTTGCAAGCTATTGTAACTTGTAATGTACACACATGTTTTTACGAAATAAATAATATTTATCTTGAACTTACTGCTCCCTAACCTTTTCCTATTTAATACTTTTCTCTTCTTTTCAAATAATTTAAGACACAACTATCGACATAAAGATTTCAATTACTACGTAGCTTGGTTTAATCGAGATCACCAAGTGAACATTAGCTATCAAAAGCTTCCTTTATTTCCCTGGCATCAAAATTTTTACAGCCTGCTCACGATAAGCACACAACGAAAGCTGTTTGACTGGATCTCCTAGATCGGGTTTGCCTTTACAATAGTAAGAGGTCGATCGTCCAAATCGAGAGCTATGTAAACTCGTCATACATACAAACTACCCCGTAGCCTTTTAAATATTGTCTCTAATTCTTGGTATAAACTGAGATTACGTCACAAACAACACAAATTAAAACCGTCATAAATAAATCAATAATAAAGTCTAAAATATAGATACTCACTTATTATTTTTGTTTTCTTCAAACACGTCCATGAGTCGCGTAAGGAGATCACACTCGATCAGCAACTGCCAAAACAAATAGTATTATTTTAATTGCACAGAACAATAATAATATAATATAATAATATAATATTCTACCACATACACACAACATCATCTAGCCCAAACTAAGCAGAGGTTGTACTATAGGTACTAGACAATGGATAAACATTCATATACTTATACTTTTTTTTTGTAAATACATACATATAAAACATAGAAACACCCAGACCAAGACAAACATCCATGTTCATGCACACAAATGTTTGACTTGTGCGGGAATCAAACCCGCGAGCTCAGGCGTGGCAGTCGGTTACACTAACCACTACGCCATCGAGGCCGACAATGCTGATCTCATACCTAAATTTGACGTCAAATAGACACACAAAACTATTTTGCGATCTATTTATAAAAAGCATGGGGTTATCAAAATATCTTAGAAAGCACCCCACGCTTTTTACATTACAATTATTAAATTACTTTCTACTTTTTTTAGGTTGATTTTGTAATAAAGCGGATTTTTTAGTTTTTTGGACTATTATTTATTTAATTTTCTTAAACTATTATTTATGTTTATTTTTTCTATATTATTGTATTGTCATCGGTCCTCGATAAGTGTGCAAAGTTTCAAATCAATCCGTCGGTTTGAAAGGGGTGAAAATCACGTTCAAAGACTCCGTTACATAGATTCATAGATACATACATTCCAAGCTAATAAAAGCGTCTTAAAAAGATCAGCCAGGGTGATGCCGGTAGGAGATACATCATAATGAAAGACAGTTGGACAGTAATCACAGGTGATGAAGTCAATACTTACATGCCTGGCGTACTGTGTGCGGTAGACGCGGTTGGTGAGCGCATGCTTGACCAGCGTGTACACCTGCGCGTGCAGGAAGTTGTTGTTGGGGTACTCGAAGAACATGTCCACCAGCACGCCCGGCGTACCTGCGCACACATACAATACGATCATGTAGATACTGTATAGTCAAATGTCATGGCGTAGGCTTTATACTGTGCGTTAATCTGTTATCGCAAACAGGATGAAAAGAGGAACAAAAGAGGATTTATAAGGTGCATTTTCGTCGACGAGGCAAGAAATGTTAGAATGAAACTCGCCGGCCCATGTCCACCAAAATTTTATAATATGGCTCGCCAAGCGCACGGCGCCGCCGCCCTGCAGCAGCGCGTGTGCAGCGGCGGCCTGCAGTGAGTAGGTGTGGCGGACGTACCCAGGGTGAGCATGGTGGTGGCCACCTCCTCCACTTCGGACAGCGCCAGGTGCGCCAGCAGCGCGGCCACCTGCACGCGCGCCAGGCGCACGGCGCCGCCGCCCTGCAGCAGCGCGTGTGCAGCGGCGGCCTGCAGTGAGTAGGTGTGGCGGACGTACCCAGGGTGAGCATGGTGGTGGCCACCTCCTCCACTTCGGACAGCGCCAGGTGCGCCAGCAGCGCGGCCACCTGCACGCGCGCCAGGCGCACGGCGCCGCCGCCCTGCAGCAGCGCGTGTGCAGCGGCGGCCTGCAGTGAGTAGGTGTGGCGGACGTACCCAGGGTGAGCATGGTGGTGGCCACCTCCTCCACTTCGGACAGCGCCAGGTGCGCCAGCAGCGCGGCCACCTGCACGCGCGCCAGGCGCACGGCGCCGCCGCCCTGCAGCAGCGCGTGTGCAGCGGCGGCCTGCAGTGAGTAGGTGTGGCGGACGTACCCAGGGTGAGCATGGTGGTGGCCACCTCCTCCACTTCGGACAGCGCCAGGTGCGCCAGCAGCGCGGCCACCTGCACGCGCGCCAGGCGCACGGCGCCGCCGCCCTGCAGCAGCGCGTGTGCAGCGGCGGCCTGCAGTGAGTAGGTGTGGCGGACGTACCCAGGGTGAGCATGGTGGTGGCCACCTCCTCCACTTCGGACAGCGCCAGGTGCGCCAGCAGCGCGGCCACCTGCACGCGCGCCAGGCGCACGGCGCCGCCGCCCTGCAGCAGCGCGTGTGCAGCGGCGGCCTGCAGTGAGTAGGTGTGGCGGACGTACCCAGGGTGAGCATGGTGGTGGCCACCTCCTCCACTTCGGACAGCGCCAGGTGCGCCAGCAGCGCGGCCACCTGCACGCGCGCCAGGCGCACGGCGCCGCCGCCCTGCAGCAGCGCGTGTGCAGCGGCGGCCTGCAGTGAGTAGGTGTGGCGGACGTACCCAGGGTGAGCATGGTGGTGGCCACCTCCTCCACTTCGGACAGCGCCAGGTGCGCCAGCAGCGCGGCCACCTGCACGCGCGCCAGGCGCACGGCGCCGCCGCCCTGCAGCAGCGCGTGTGCAGCGGCGGCCTGCAGTGAGTAGGTGTGGCGGACGTACCCAGGGTGAGCATGGTGGTGGCCACCTCCTCCACTTCGGACAGCGCCAGGTGCGCCAGCAGCGCGGCCACCTGCACGCGCGCCAGGCGCACGGCGCCGCCGCCCTGCAGCAGCGCGTGTGCAGCGGCGGCCTGCAGTGAGTAGGTGTGGCGGACGTACCCAGGGTGAGCATGGTGGTGGCCACCTCCTCCACTTCGGACAGCGCCAGGTGCGCCAGCAGCGCGGCCACCTGCACGCGCGCCAGGCGCACGGCGCCGCCGCCCTGCAGCAGCGCGTGTGCAGCGGCGGCCTGCAGTGAGTAGGTGTGGCGGACGTACCCAGGGTGAGCATGGTGGTGGCCACCTCCTCCACTTCGGACAGCGCCAGGTGCGCCAGCAGCGCGGCCACCTGCACGCGCGCCAGGCGCACGGCGCCGCCGCCCTGCAGCAGCGCGTGTGCAGCGGCGGCCTGCAGTGAGTAGGTGTGGCGGACGTACCCAGGGTGAGCATGGTGGTGGCCACCTCCTCCACTTCGGACAGCGCCAGGTGCGCCAGCAGCGCGGCCACCTGCACGCGCGCCAGGCGCACGGCGCCGCCGCCCTGCAGCAGCGCGTGTGCAGCGGCGGCCTGCAGTGAGTAGGTGTGGCGGACGTACCCAGGGTGAGCATGGTGGTGGCCACCTCCTCCACTTCGGACAGCGCCAGGTGCGCCAGCAGCGCGGCCACCTGCACGCGCGCCAGGCGCACGGCGCCGCCGCCCTGCAGCAGCGCGTGGTGCAGCAGTGGCAGGTGCGGCGCCACCGCCAGCTCGACGCCGCTGCGCTCGGAGCACGCGCCCAAGCCCGGCCCCGTCGTGTAAGTGCGCACTGCTTCCTCCTCTATGCTTTTCTCCACTCGCCTGCCCAACCGATTCACAAGGTTAGGTTCGTATTGTCAGTCATAGCATCAGTCATGGTTGCCATTACAGCAATCACCAGCAAGGAGTTTATTCTCACGGATAGAAGTACAAGAGTGTGACTCGATTCGACTCGAAGCAGTTTTAGAAGAATTTCTAGTACGGTCCGAAGTTGCTGAAAGTCCTCTCTAACTACTTTCCCCAAAAGATCACAAACATACATTCCTTCTAAAAGAGCATGGAAATTGTTTTTACCAGGTGTTGCTAATATATACAGTAGACGTTGCTTCAGGTGTGCCAAATCTTCTTTGCCACCTCAGTAATAAAAAGCTATGAATCACCAGATGCCAAGATCTTGCCAAAGTTTGAATTATTCAAGAACTTGATTCGTCAATTAGCGAGCAGTTAGGTAACAGTTGAATAAAACGTTCTTAGTGAAGTTTGAATACCTTCAGAGAGTAAAGTCGATTTCTTAAGAATAAAGCAAATCATTCATTTTTTTCAAAAAGTTGGCTGTAAGTGTATTTATGTTGCATCTTGATTGCTTTTGTGATGTAGACTGAGTATTTATAATAAGAAAATAAGTATTTAAACACTATTCCATTCTAGTCGAGCTCTAGCAAAGAATTAGGTGCTTTAATGGTACAATAATTGTAAAATAAATGCACTTAACTAACATCAATTTAGCACTCTAATTATTAGAGTGCTAAATTGATGTTAGTTAAGTGCATTTTTGTAGTACAATTTAATAACTCATGGCACGTAACTATAGAACCGGATTTAGGTATATATTGAGTACATTTAAGGAGTGTGGGTGTGAGTGTAAGGTGTAGGTGTGCGGTATACGTACTGCGGCGGGTCGTGGTGCAGCAGCGCCAGCAGCACCTGCGTGCCGTGCACGAGCGCGCGCGAGCGCGCGCGCGGCGGCGACGTGAACATGCCCTGCAACAGCGCGTGCACGCCGCGCTCGGCCTGCAGCGCCGCCACCACGCTGCGGACCGAATGCAGCCGTGAGACCGCCAGCCAGCCCGGCCGCGGCCTGCGGCACACACGCGTTACCGCTGCGCCCTCACACACCCACTGACCTCTCGCGAGGAGAGCGCGCGACTCAAACATAAACGTGCAACTAGTTTACAATCCCTCGACCTCGCTCAAGTGTCCAACGTTTCGAGAGTTGCCTCGGTGGCGCAGCGGTAGCGAATGCGACTGCAGTTTATGAGGTCTCGAGTTTAATATTCGGGTCAGAAACTGTTATTGGGTTTTTCTGTCAAGAAATGTTCAGTAGCAATTCGGCGATTAGAATTAATAGCTCTATGACATGGGACCTAGCCATAGCCAGCGACATGTGAGCGTAATGCAACTGTTTAAGGATAAGAGGAAAACCTATATATGTATTTCGATAGCTATGTTTAGGTCAGAAATTACAGCAAGCGAATTGATTGCGATCCACTGGGTACATTACTATATTCCCTGGTGCTGCATTTCTTAAAAGATTCAAATACATAGACTAATCTCGAAATTGAACTCGTGACCTCACAATCAAGAGACTTATAACAATAATATGGTATCGAAAAATAGTAATTTATGACTATGACTTGTTTTAGCGGTGAAGGTAGATATTATAATGTAACCTGCATGTCTAAGAGATATATATAACTTTGCCAATCATTCGTGAAATTTGCCAACTCGTCCTGGTGTCAAAATGATTGTCTCAAAACCAGCCCGTGGCGAGCAGTAGGCGGCTAAAGGGCTTATATTAAAGTACATCTAGATATGTGGGATTCGTCGAGTGCCGAGCCAAACATTTGCCAAATGGTGAGTATTGTGTGCAAAAAGATATATTCCTTTGCTAAGAAAATTGCAGAATACTGCCGCTTCATATAAAATCTGGGAGTTTCGCCCTTTATAAAGACACTACTATTACTACGGCTACTATTTGGCAAATACCAAACCAAGCATGTCAACGTCAGTTAAGTTCTCGACATTTGGCGGCGCCGATACATCTGATATAGGACTACTATGAAACGTAATTAACAACATTCGGGCCACTCGATATCAATCGTTTTGCTTCTCCCTAACCCTACTATTCCCAAAGCAAACCGAAGAAAATTCATGGTAAGTATTTTCATACTATTTGATTGAGCTCGAAGTTTCGCATAGATATGTTCATAGTAGGCTACTGGGCTTTTGTTTATTCAAATAGAAGTACAATTCATACCGGCATCCATTAACGACGAGGTCACAGAGCAGTGCGGCGGCGTTAGCGGAGGCGGCGGCCGCCGCGCGCTCGGCGGCCGTGGCGCGCGCCGCGCCGTCTGCCTCGTCCGACGCAGGCCGCTCCCGGCCCGCAGCCTGCTTGCTGCTCTCCGACTCTGTGGTGGCAGGATTCGTCGCGTTGGCTGCCTGTGTCGCCTCATCGCCGGATTCGCCGCTGGTCTCGTGTTTTGATATCTCTGTTTATTTAATTGTGGAATTGCAGTAAGTGGGCATTTGAATTTGTCCACCTGCCAGGAGACAGGAGATGCTGTACTCCCTTGCTGATAGCACAGCGTTTGTTAAACTTCTCAACATAATAATAACACACGAATTTGAGACCAGGCATAAATTTTATTTTCTCGTCTATAACTCTATCTTTTACTGCAGTTCTATTTCCTTTTTTTCCCATGTTTAATGGACATTTTCATTTAGTTTAACCTAAAAAGTTTGCATACTTATCAAAAATATTAATTCCAAAGTAATCCTGAACTGATGCAGTTTTTATAAATTTACGGACTTATATCCGTCAGTGTAGTTGATAAAAGTTTTTGTACCGCGTCGATAGATAGCGTCGTTCCATTCCGCTGAATCGCGCTATGGTTTGGTGCACGGCCGTACTATATAAACCGAACAAATTTTTTGTGTTGTTGCACGCTTTTATACAGAAGGAAATATTTGTATGAGAATTACATCAATAGTTACTGAACGTGTGAAGTTTTTCGTTTCAAGGACCCCTGAATAAATAATTTCATGGTCCTACTATCCGGTCGGATAGCAGCTCTATAGAAGGCGCTAGTCGGCTCTTTTTGTGAATTGGCGTAAAAACCAGTGGCGGATCTTCACTGAAGCGCCCGCATCTTCTCAAGGGGAAAGTGCAGTACAGTGAAGTGAAGCAAAAGTGCAAGTGTTGGTGTCATTCGTGGAAGCTGTGGTGGGACTACCTGGCAACAGAGGGCGTCAGGGTCGACGGTCCTGCTGATATAAATCGTATTAGAGGTGAGTCGTACGCGTTAAAACATGTACTAAGTCTTACGAATACGAGTACGTGTAAATACTGGTTCCATAGACTAGCTCCACGAGTATTTAGAAGTACGAGTTGCCGTGACACCAAAAACGAAATTGATAAAATACAGGGTACCAAATTTTCATGAGTAGGACTGAATATTAGTGTATAGGTTTAATAAAAAATGTCTAAATAAAATTAATAGCAGTATTAACTATTGTAAACTTCCCTTCATACTTTTACAGGCTTAGGACTGACAGCTTTTTAAATCTTAAAAAAATCACTCATGAGTGATTTTTAAATTATAATGTCTATTGTCATTGAATATGTATTATCTGTGATTCAATTCATTTCACTCACACACACAAGTGTCAGTCGAACGCGTCTTGCAAGGATACGAGTATCAGGAGTTCAGTGAATTCAAAAAGTCTCACAATATTAGGCTGACTTTCATTTGGTATCTGCAAGCACCTCACTCATACACGTGTTGGTGACTTTGCACTAGATTTTGTTGGTAGGTACTTCTAAATACTCAATACTCGTTTGTACGCAGACGAGAAACTCGCTCCTCATACGTCTTTGATGAAACCCAGTATTAAAACCTGTTGAAGTAAATACGCCTCATCTCTAAATCTTATCGCACGACACACCGAGGACCAAGGAGACAACAGGACATCCCTGTTCAGTTAAGTGCGGTTTGTGAATATAAAATCGTGAGTACATTTTTCTTGTACAAGGAAAATGTACTCACGATTTGACACTGAAGAAGATTAATACTAAAAAATTATTGAACTTTTATAATAGTTTGTGAGTTGACTTTAAATTGGAATTTAGAACTTGTAATTTATTCGTGTATTATGTTAGTTAGGACTTGTAATATTTAAGAGAAAACCGTTCAGACGAGGAACCTATGCCCGATTTTATATAGAAATTTACTATAATAAAAGTATAAGACTTGTAAAATTTTCTAAAGTTGTCACACTTAGTAAAATTGTGAAATAAACTAATATTTATATTTTCTATAGTGTACTTGAAAGTTTATAAATATGGAAGGTTTGTATAAATTGCAAGATGACAAAAAACTTCTTATTGAAAAGGCTCAGATTAACTTTCAAAAATCACCAAAGGAGAGAATTTCTAAGACACATGTTGAAACTCGATTAGAAGCACTTGAAGTGTCATGGAAGGGTTTTTGTCTACTCATAACAGCATAGCACAGGCTGCTACAGATGCTCGGCGACCATCTGATAAACCTATATAGTTACTCAAAAGAAATCTTAAAGAAGTTTTAGATCAATTTAGCAATTGTAAGTCTGAACATAAAATTAACAAGGTTTCCAATGATAATACAGTTAAACTGCCAAAAATTAGCAGTGCCCCCTTTTCAGGTAATTATGCAGAGTGGCCAACTTTTAATAATCTATTTACTTGATACATAATAATGGCAACTTAGACGAGGTACAAAAAATGCACTATATAAAGGGCTTATTGTCACAAGTAGAGCAATTAGATCGTCACATTCCAGTCACTTCAGACAATTATAAAGAATGTTGGTCTTTATTAAACAGTAGATTTAATAATAAGAGACTTTTGACAAATTGTTTACTAAAGAAGTTCATGACTCAATCTAATATAATTGAGGGTTCCAGTAGTATTAAGGGTCTATTAGATACTACCATGGAATGCCTTAATGGTCTAAAAAATCACGGAATCGACGTTAACACGTGGGCTATGTTAATTATTTATATCGTAAGTTACAAGCTAGATCTTGAATCCCGAAAACAATGGGAAAACAAGGTTTGTGCTAA
Source organism: Catocala nupta (assembly GCA_963675205.1). Taxonomy (NCBI): domain Eukaryota; kingdom Metazoa; phylum Arthropoda; class Insecta; order Lepidoptera; family Erebidae; genus Catocala; species Catocala nupta. The sequence goes on from OY776093.1 coordinate 29,877,377, forward strand.
GGACGAATTAAAAAGGCGGCACAACTGATTTACTATGAGACCCTGTCATATAATCATATTAATCATTTAAGACGCGTCATAGGCAATTCTACTTTAACATTTGAAGAAATGTATACGCTATTAGCTCAAGTAGAGGCTTGTCTTAATTCTAGGCCGATATCTATGATGCCTGATAGTTCAAACGATCCATGCCTTTACCACCGGGTCATTTCTTAATTGGGGAATCTCTGATAGCGGTGCCTGAACGTAACTACGAGAACGCAAACATAAGCAGTCTAAAGCGATGGCAAGTTACTCAACGTATGTTAAAGGATTTTTGGATTTTTGAATACTTAGCGCATTTGTTACAGCGCTACAAATGGACCAATCACATTTCAGAACCAAACATTGGAGATGTAGTTTTAAAAAAGGAGGATAATCTACCTCATGCCCGTTGGCTTTTGGATAAGGTCATTAACAAGCACCCTGGTTTGGAGAAAGTCACACGAGTAGTAACTCTCAAATGTAAGTTTACAAATTAGTCATTTATTTATAAACTGTTTTTTTTTGTATAACATTCCATTGGTATATTTTTCCACAGCCCTTGATCTCATGGTGGGTGATTATTTTTTTATTGTGAAGAACACAAATACCTATGTTCTTGTTGGGCAGAATATCCAAAGTAAAACAACAACTAGTACCTTGACGGAGACTAGCGAAATTAATTATTTTACATGTTACGAGAAAACTAGTTGATAAAAGTTTTTGTACCGCGTCGATAGATGGCGTTGTTTCATCCCGCTGAATCGCGCTATGGTTTGGTGCACGGCCGTACTACATAAGTCGAACGAATTTTTTGTGTTGATGAACGCTTTTATACAGTACTACTTTATGTGAGAATTACATGAATAGTTACTGAACATGTGAAGTGTTTCATTTCAAGGACCCTTGGAATAATTATTTCACTTACTGTATTAACTATACACAATATATAACTATTTACTATACACAATATTAAGGTTATAATTTTTAAAGGTTTAATATTGTGGTTTTAATAAGATTTTAAAGTTATAAAATACCTTTATCGCCATCAGCAGTGACTGCCCCGCTATCCTTCTCATCCGTGTGGTTGACCTCGGGCTTTTCGCTGGTCTCCCGCTCGGCCTTCTCCTGCGGCTCGGGCTTCGCCTCGTGGCAGACGGGCGGCGCCGGCGGCGGGAACACCTCGGGCACGTACGTCCCGCAAATTATCTGTATTAGGCATTCCAGGAACTGATGTTCTTCTAGCCACTGCAAACAAACATAACAACTTATTATTGTCGACCATTTTTATGGGACTCGCTGCACGCTCTATCACGCTCGATATTTTAAACATTTGTCTGTTCGAACTTCGAATCTTCTATCGCATAAGTTCTTTCCCACTAACTAAATGATGTGTATAGTTAATTGGACTACAGATGGTATACTGTTTAAAATTATGTGTGTATGTATTAGTCTGTAGTCTGTTACTATACCTATTTAATAAAATAAAATAATTAAATAAAATAAAAAATAACATTTCTTCTTCCGATCGTAAACACACTTAAAAACATCACCAAACAAAAGTCCATGCCTCATCAAAAAATGTCTGCGACACCTACGAAAAGCTACTCTGAAAACAACTTATTAGAGGAACAACTGATTTTCTTGACAATTTTCTTTAAATTTCTTCTGACCTGACCGTTGTTACGACTTTTCATTACTAAACCAATTAAAATAAAAGCATAGAAGTACCTCTTTTAAATACGACAGATAAATATATCTAAGTCGGTCCGGTCTACCGGGATGAATCATTTGTCTGACATCGCGTTGAACAAACATCACCTATCTTACTGACTATCTCTTAACCAAATAATGAGTGAAACACTCGCAGGAGACTGCACTTACACTGTCTACGAACGACACGTATGCGGATTCGTCAGAGGCATTTGTTTACAAACTTGGCCACAGAATGGCAACTACGTAACTTAGTAATATACACAAAATTACGTCTTTATATCTCTGAAGGAATAGGCAGTATGTATATGACCTACAGACAAATATTTTCGTAAGTTTTATCTCTTTTGTCATTATGTCCCTGATTAAGCTCAGGTTAAGTTCCACATAATAAACGGCAATCCTGTTGCCGTTTGTCAGGTCATTTTTATAGCTGACATAACGTGGGCATACCACTGTTCAAAAATGGGTCTCTTTGGAATATACAGGTCTATGAGTATATGAGAAACAAACTACATAACTATATATTGATACACGCAACGTCCGCACTGCACACGATCAAAACCACAACTCAGACTAACGTCCGTAAGTATTGATGGTTCTGTTTTTAAAGTTCTATATTAAAATAGTTCATTTATACAGTGTCAGTAGACTTCGTTTTTAGATTATATTCTTCATTTACATTATCTATCACTGATTTGAATAAATTAGAGAAATAGGTACTACCTTTTAGAAATAAGCAAGCATTGACTAAAAAGCATTTTATTCGTAGTTTTCAAGTTACAGAACCCTTGATGCACGATTCCAGCTCACACTTGTTATTTCTTTCTCAATAAATAAACATAGACATAGACAGAAATGAAGTGGTTCTTTGCATTGTGCCCTAGATATAATTATGTCGCAATAATTATTCTATCATTGGTTCTCAAAGTGCGTTTAAAAAGTATTTAAGTTGATAACAAAAGAATTCGCCATATGGTTATGACGTTATACTGTGTAACGTACAAATGTAATATTCATGTAATGCCCCTGCTTCGGATTACGTTCTATGATAAGGTAGCGCCACACAGGTGGCTGACTCATCGCGTCATTGTGTTACTGCCCTCTAATAGCCAAGATAAAGCTTTTTTGTTAATGTTTCCTCACCTATCAATTGAACTAGTATTATATAGTACTTTGTAAAGTGTTAACTGGCTTCTACCCGCGACATGGGCTGCATAAATCTGACGAAACCACAATGTAGGTATATGTGCACTAAATCATCGAAATAAACTTGAAATCTTTCATATTTAAAATATTAGCCTGTCAATGCTTGGAATGTCTATTAATTGAAAATTTATTGAAAAGTAATTGTGTCTAGCCCGGTGTGCCGCTGCGTCTCAATAGAGTAATAGGAATCATCTAAAAGCAATTACGGAATCCCACCGATAACTTGATAATAATTGTCTTGATATAATGGTTAAGACTATTATACCAAATCGTTTAAAACGCTGATGAAACATTTTTTGAAGGTTGGTTGTGGATAAATTTAGACACGAAGATTGCGATATCTTCGATGAAGATCGATTTGGGGGAAAGACATTTAAGATCAAACAGGGGTCCCTCATCTTTGCCACTTCTGCCGTCTAACCCATTCAACTTGTGGACGTTTAGACGCTTGATGCACTGCATGTGATGCGAATGTCGGCCATTATATCCTATGGAATGGTAGGTGGTAGTGACTCTACCAATATCCAAAATTCGAAGCAAAATGTTTGTTTACATTATAAACGTTTAATATAAACATACCATCCATGCACGCAAAACCATTATAAGAACTCTGACTGCACGAATGGCGCAGTGGTTAAGATAGTCACCTCGATGCTACACAGCGTCGAGTGTTGTAGGTTTGATCCCCATCCACAAAAAGTTGTAAAGTAGCAAATAATGTTTATAAAGTCTGCCACGACACAGAATTTGTCCCTAGTGCAGGAGATGACTATGAAATCAGAACTAATATTATAAATGCGAATATGAGTATGTTTGTTTGCTTTTACGCCTACTCGACCGATTATCATAAAATTTCACATACACGTTGTAAGTGGAACAGAAAAGGTCATAGAGTACCTATCATCCAAAAAGCTACTGTTACTAACCTAACCTATAGTTACGTTAAAAATAAAGAACATACCTCCATGACAGTTTTGATGAGATCGTCGATCCGCATCAAATACTTGAAGATGTCTGCGATGGCTGACGTGGACATATGTCGCAGCAAGTTCGGCAGGAAGTCCCTCCGCGACTTGAAGAAGTCCAGCACTCGCAGACACACTATGTGGTGGAGGCACCAGTCCTGGACACCAAATATAAGATGTGATACAAAAACTTTGGCAATATATATTAGCAAATAATAATGTCCTCCAGACAGAATTTCGGTCCCCGCCGCCAATCTTAACGGAGACTGGCCATCTGTGCAGGAGATATTATAGTGCACAAGCGTGTGCGCAAACAGAAGTGCACTCTCCGTTCCCTAACTTTTATGATCCGATGGGACGGTAATCCGACACGACCGGAGAGAGATCAGGCGCAGGACCAACGGTTTTACATGCTTTCCGAGGCACGGGGGTGACTAAAACCGATTTTCTCACTCCGGGCTCTTATTGAGATTTCTAAACAGAAAAACCCAATAACTTTTTGTTGGCCTGACCCGGGATTCAAACCCAAGACCTCATACACAGCAGTCACATTTACTACCGCTGCTCCACGGACAGTCAAGTATTTGGCAATTACTTAGTTACTAATACTACTGATCTGTAGGTCTACCATGAAAAATGTCTATTGGAAACTTCGAGCCGAACGTAAAAAGACTTAAAAGGTTTCTTCGGCCTTCTCTCTTCTAAAATGATATTATTCCGTAGTTCGGACAGCTTTATGGAGGGATTTCAGACAATGAAGAGATAACGTACCGAAATTACAGCAACATTTTGATAGATACGGTTTTCGATACCACGTTATAGAGGTGATAACTTCTTGACAGAAAATCTCAATAATACTTTGTTTGAACAGCAGAAAACTATGAGTAAGAACTCGCTCCATTACTTCGAAAAACAAAAACTGTCACTACTATGGGTCTGAAGGGTTAGCATGACTTGTAGTGATTGAGTGGACATGGAAATCTTCGATGAAAATTAAATCTAGCAGCTTCATAGGAAAGATGGTAAAGTTAAAAAATAATCATCTCAAGGGCACAAATCTACAGCAAGCGCTGGAAAGCCGTCCAGCCCAATTAACTAGTGGATGTCTAGAAACTGTATCAAGCTTCTTGTGTATGATGGGGATTTCGGAGATTTCGTCAGCTATGTTTTATGACCGTACGTTACAGAAGCAGGACTGATAATGTCTTTACAGAAAATCACTGTAATACTTTGCTTGGCGTGTGAATCGAACGCGAGTCTTCATGCATAATAGTCGCAATTACTATCGCTACGCCAAGGAGGCAGGCATTGTCAGTTAATTCTAGCCTTATAGTTTTCCTCGATAACTTTTGCTCCCTTTATCTTTTAACAATTTCTTGTTTGTTATTCTTCACAGAACCGCAGCCTTATAATCGCGAGAATATTGCTGGCAGAATGTAGGTGTATATGGGAGACATTCTATGTATATACTATGGCTAGATAAATAATCACCTGTTTAGGACTCTTTTCCAGCAGCATTTCAACAGTTTTACTGAAGTACGAGGCGAGCAGGGGATTGAGGGGTGGATCCTGGTTGATGAAGTCGCACAGCCGGTTCATCTGCGCCGCGTCGAGGGACAACCGGTCGCTCAGCATGGAGAGGTGACTGGTTAGCACCTCGCACGCGATGTTCGCGAGCCGGTATTGCGAGGCCAGCTCCACATTCTTTGGAGGCTCCTCCGTTATCAGGGTTATCAGGTCCGCCAGAATATCTGGCCTTGTGAGACTGCAACAAAAACAATAATTGATATTTACATTCTAGTATAGGACAAAGGGTAAAGAGAGGCATAACTAACCATTTGGAGACATTTCTAATTGAACCACCTTGACTGAGAAAGTACAACTTTCTCACAGGACATTACTCTAAATATAGTGATTCCGCATTTCACCTAGTATGTAAGAGATGGTGGGCCAACCTACCCCATTATATTATTTATTATAGTAAGCACATTTGATGATTGTAACAATAACTGCCTCATAGTCTACATTATCCTTACTAAGGTATGCACTTGGACTTACATTTCTAGGTTCATATCAGCAATATGCAAAAACAACATGTTAAAGCAAATTTCCGATGTAGCTACTGCAAATTAACAAATAAAAACCAGAATCTGCAAATGAGCCCAGTTGAATACAATAGACTTATCCTCTATAATGTGAGATATAAATATACTGAAGAAATGTGCATTAAATAAGATTTGGTTTGACCCAATTGAAAATATACAAACATAATGCTATGTATGTTTGATAAAATCACAGAGCAGTACTAAAATAATTGATATGACATGCAAATAATAGTATTGAATGACACAGATGCATTTGAAAAAGTAATGTCACAGTAATCGAGTACTGATAAGTAGTATATGGTAAATGTGATCAAATACATCTATACTAATATTATAAAGAGGAACAATTTCATTTTTTGTTTGTTTGTTTGTAATTTAACTCAAACTAATTGTGAACCCCCTTTTTTGTCACGCCAACATAGACTCGAGTCTCCCGTGGACCCCTAGGGTCCACCCAGGACCACTTTGGGAACTAAGGATCTAGACTAATATTTTTAATTATATTTATTTATTGTCTTTGTATCTTTAATAAAATACTTATTAGCACTAGAGATTATCACTGAGTAATGGGCCAATTTTGGGAATGTAACAGAAAAATTTTCATATATAATGGTCTCAAAGAGACTTGTTTAATCATGTACTTCTGCTTTTTATGAAATAAATTATTATTATTATTATTATTAAAGAAACACTAATTCTGAACAAATCATTGTGGGCCACACAATTTTCTTGTCATAATTATGTGAAGAATGATCTCCACATGTATATTGCCAGTGCCACAGTCCACTAACTAACCAGCCGTTAAGTAACATGCATTCTAATATAACTTGATGACATTTTAGTTAATAGATAGCAGTATTAACATGTATGCATTTGTTAATCATCTTAGATTCAATGCCCAGGTTTATCAGTAGCAAAAATGCAGGCTGGCCTTATCTGATAGTCTAAGAAAGGTCTGAGAAAGTAGGGGATGAGCCAATTGGAACACCAAATTTGAAAAAGTAATATGCATACTTGCATGCTCATGGAGTCTAAAACTGTGCCTATAGATGATAGGCATCCCTCTATTACAAGGCATGTAACATCCTAGCAGGTGAAGAGTAAGTTTGCATGTATACCTACCCCTTCAGGATATAGAAAACATGTGTAAGACTATGTATGTATGTATAAATATTTTTTTGAGATAATTAGACAATAAGAATTGCTGTGAAAATCATATACCAAGCTTAGGCAACAAGTTTATTTGTGTGACTGGTTATACAGCTATCATTAAAACTAGTTATTTTTAGTGATATGCCTTTATTTTGTTACAAAATCTTCAAATCACAAGACACAAGTATCAGCTAAATAAGCTGCTAGAATGTTACTTAACTGATAATAATAAATAAAGTAAAGAAATAAAGCATTACCTACATTATCAACATTAATTGTCACCTATAAGGTATATTATTCTATATAATAAAACTACAACTTGTCATAACAACAACTTATGTTGACTGTGACTAAGCAAAATGTGTTTATCATATGTTTTTAAGGACATACTTCTGTGATAGCAAACAATTGCAATGATACATCAATTTTAACCAGTAAACCTTCAGACATAAACAAGTATTTACCTATAAATTACATTTATATCACATCAGAAATCTTGTTGTGAATAGTTTTGTTCAGATTCTAGTCAGTCACTCAACAATAGACAGAAACAATGTGTTGTGATAAACATGTATAACTCGGGTGCATGGGCGATACTTACAACTGTATGAGTGTCTTGTTGTCCGCCTTACATTCCTGCAGTATATCGTCTGCCTCCAGCACTTGTGACAACGTTACATTCTGAAACAAAAAGCGAACTCGCGATACCCACAATACATACACCAAACCATCACTTGTTCCACACTTTACACGATCACATGAGGTCATCCCGGCATAGGAACGTGTTTACTCATCACTAAAGGCGTTACCATCACGAAATAATATCAAAATTCATCAATTCAACCACTCATAACCATCAATTTTCCATCTAAATACGCACCTCTTCTTTTAGAAGAGAATTTAACTCCCTAACTGCGATATAGTTTCCGCTCCAAAACATAGTTAAAATTAATAAGTACAAGACGTGTTATTATTCTAAATCCATAGAAAACTTTATTATTTTACAAATTTTAGCGTTCCTGAGAATGCAACGATCCGTTTTCTTTTTGACAATTGTTGCCGGTGTTGCCAATGTTGCCATAAACTTAGAAATTAATTTTCTGAACAAAAACCAAACGTAGCATGACTGCACGTAGAATCATGATTCATGGCTGGGTAAGCTAAGTTGCGCACCGTACTATCTCGATACGTTTTATTTTTATTCATCAATTAATTTGAACCTGATGTGGAATAATCAAAACAATAAAATAAAAATTATACAAAACTACAGCTTTATGTCAGGCACAAGACCACAAGACAACCCACAAAACACAAATTGAGCCTATTTATGTGGTCCAGCAAGCCTAGACCCACGCTCGAAAGATATATTAAAAAATGAATATAATATATTATGTTGATTTAAATAGAGACTAAGATAAAATCCTTTGCGTAATCTTGACAACGGTATACAACAGACCCTCATTAGAAACAAATCAGTTTATTTTGTTGTATTTGTTATAATTTTAGATATCTTACATACATGACAGGGCACGCCTTTGCGATGCCAAAAGGTTTTGAGTTTTCTGAAATATGTAAATGACTCATATTTTACTAACCGTGTCTAAGACACATCGCTTATTATCGCTAGGACATTTTATTAAAGCACGCTATACATTGACGCCTAGTACTCAGCACTTGCCTGAAAAAGGCCCTTGTGTCATAATTATATTTCTTCCAAGCAGAACAACTAAGAACAAATGAGAACCCTCTTAACTCGTAGCCCACAGCTAAGCCACTGGCAGTCGGTACGTTTGATTAAAGATTAACCTCGTTTTACTGTTTTTTGTACTGCCGTACTTGTTTTTGTACAGAAATAATTTCTCAGTACGGTCGAGAATTTTTTTCTAGGTGAGGTCATGAATGTGAACTTAAATACGAAACCAAATATCTGCCTTTATAATAATGTGGCAGGATATATTTTCTGGATGGAAATAATAAGCAAATATAATAATTGTAATCGTTTTTATTTATAGATAATATTACAACAGTATTCATAAACAACTATATACCCCAGCAATCATCGTTTAGTTTTCAATAATTGCATGGCAAGTGCTTCTGCTTCGCAGACCGACAGCGATGCGGAGATGTCTTGAACCTTCCGTACCTTGCGTGGCTTTACGCTTGCTTGAGGAATGCCTTTACTCTCCACTAATTTTCGTTTTGTAGGCCTGTGAAATAGTTAAAAGATTGTTTAAGGAACACAGTAAAGGAGATCGCGTAGGCTTGTATGGAATTTCGTCGTGCACATAATAAAGATAATGTTTTAATTCAAAGTTCGCTTCTATACCGATCTAGATATTTTTTTAAAGAGTAAACTTAAAGAGGTTTGTGTAATGTTTATATTTCAGTTTGTTTATTAATATTAATTTATAACTATGCAATCTACCTCACTTATAACCACCTCCTCATATTTTACATTTTATAGTATTGAATTATATTATGTCTATAATAACAGTTCAGTAGATATAAGGCATAATTATTGTTAAAACTCACCTATGGAACTTCTGATCTATGTCAGAATCATCACCAGAATCATCACTATCTGAGGCTTCAGGTTGACTACCTATATCAGAGACTCCATCATCATCTTCATCTTTTTGTCTATAATGTTTATCAGGATCAGGCAGCCATGACAGATCCGGTCCATCAGATTCTGATTGTGAACCAAAGTCATCTTTTTCACCGTCATCTTCCTTCTTCTTGTTCTTTAGTTTCCGTTTTTCCTCTTTATGTTTTGCCTTTACTTTTTCTCTAAACCGTATTTTATCAAATTTATCTTCTTCTTGGAGAACTTCTTTAGCTTTTTCTATATCAATACCACCAACATTTTCATTAACAAACTGTTTTGCAAGTTCTGATTTTACATCTCTCTTTTCGTCATCAATAGCATCACCTTCCTCTGTGAATTTGACTGTTGTATTTACTTTGATTTTCTTCTTTAGTAATTTCTTAGCAACAGCAGCCTTAGTTAGAGGCTTTGCTTTCTTTTTCGATAAAGATGGTCCTTCGTCAATAGGTTCATCTCCAGGATCTACATTCACTTTTTTAACTTGTAAGAAATCTTCTTCATCACTATCTGCATTTTGGTGAAAATCGAATTTGATGAGTTCTTCTTTCTTTTTCGGCTTCTTAACCATCTTCTCAGTCACTGGTGTATCAACCTCATTCTCATCAACACTTTGATCAGTGTCTCCATCAGAAGCAGCTTTGGCTTTTAATTTTTCTACAGCATCACTGTCTTTCTCTTCATCTTTCCTCTTTTGAGCATATTGATGTTTCTTTAAGAATTTGATATATGGTGGTACTATCAACCCTAGAGACCTAGCATATGCATCTGTGTCTAAGAGTTGTATATTGAATATTTCTTTGTTTTTCATCAGGAATACTGACTTCACATAACTCATGAAAGCTCTTTGAGCACTTTGTTTCAGTTCAGTACTGTCTGACAGAAGTCCTTCAATCTTTCTCTGTGGAGCCTGAACTTTGGATGGATCAACAGCTATTTTATTTATGGGTATTTTGGTCTTTTGTAGATCGTCTACAATTTTTTCTTCATGTGGCAAGAGCATTAGCAAGCCTTCACCTTTGCCAGAGAAGCCTCTGGCTGTGCGTCCAGCTCTATGGATGTAAGTCTCTACATCTTCTGGACAGTCCATCTGTATGACCCAATTAACTCGCGGAAAATCCAACCCTCTGGATGCTAAATCAGTGGCAAATAGTACAACATTAGACTTTCTACAAAATTCATTGTAAATTTTTTCTCTCTTTTCTTGGTGCAATGTTCCATACAAAGCAAGCAAGCTGACACCAGGTCTTAGTTTGCAGAATAATTCATAGGTATATTTTACTTGTTTGCAAGTTGCCATAAACACAAGCACTTTCTGCTTTAAATGGTTTCTTATAAAAGACCAAAGGATACCTATTTTTTCATCTACTTCACAAACGATGTAACTTTGCTGGAGAAACTCTGGCGTGACCGTAGCAGCCTGCTCATGAGGAGCTACATATGTCGGAAATTTCAAGCTAAGCCGAGCAAGATCTTTTACAGATTTTGTTTGTGTAGCTGAGAACAGAAGAGTTTGTCGTTCTGCTGGCAGGTTCTCTATTATAGCATTCATTGTTGCCTCAAAGCCCATATCAAGGCATCTATCAGCTTCATCCAAAACTAGGATTTGTAGGTGACTACAGTCAAATAATGGGTTTTCATCCATATGCTGAAGAAGACGACCGGGTGTACAAATCAATATGTTAATTTGATCCATTCTCTTTCTCTCAAACTTGAGGTTCTGTCCACCAATGATGAGACCTGCTGAGAAGTCATGCAGATGTCCTACTTTCCTCAAAGTTTCATATATCTGATAGGCCAGTTCTCTTGTTGGTGATATGACCAGGGCACCAACACCATCTAACCTTGTCCATTTCTTACAAAATAAATTTTCTAGTATTGGTATTAAGAAGGCCAATGTTTTCCCAGAACCAGTTCTCGCAGCACCAAGGATGTCTTTCCCTTGTAACGAATATCCAATGGCTTGTTTTTGAATTTCAGTGGGTGTAACATAATCATTTTCCTTTAAGCCCTTTAGTGTCTTCTGAGATAGCGGAAAGTCTTTGAAAGTTTTAATTTCATCTGGATTTATCTGGAAAATTTCATGATATAAATTACTGCCAATGTGAATAATAACTATCAACAAACATGTAAATTAGGTATCAGTTCTATGAAAGAGACATTATCTTTTTGTCTCTGTTCCATCATATATGCTCATAGCTGAGAGTTGTGACCACCAGGAGCAGTATATTATCTATTTAGCTAGATTTTTTTTTAAGTGGAATAACCAATAATATTATAGTCACCAATATTTAACTCACAGACATAATTATATACCATCCAATCATTGGCGGAGTGCTTTAAGGGGTTGCCTTCATGCTTCTAATATGCAGAGTGTTGTGGGATTGATCCTCACATAGGACAAATATTTGTGTTATAGTCTGTGTATATCTTTACAATATTTGTAAAGTTCTCTGCAATACAGGGATTATTACTATTTTTTTAAATTATATTTAGTTACTTTAATTCAATCGAAAAGGTCTTGGGGTTGGGTTTAGAAACGTGCCTATTCGTTGGGCAGAATCTAAGGGTAGTACGTGATACTAGAGAGTTTTCTAAGCCACAATCAGTAATTTTTTCTTGCCGGAGACCACTCATTTTAAAAAAAATAAGAAATTCATATTGCGTTTTTTGAGGTTATGAATAAGTAATTGACACAGAATTACGTTCCTTTCTACTTAGGGAAGTAGGGAGGAATGCAATTCAGTGTCAAAATATTTATAAATTAAAGTTATTATTATAGATATTTATTTCAAAGTCTATAAAAATGAGCCTGTACTTTTTTTATGGGAAACGAAACGCATTGCTCCTATTTTGTTAAGTTGTTTTGTTGACATTCATTCCGTTCCGCAATAGAAAAACAAAATACTTCAGGCAAGATAGGTCCTGGCAAAGTAGTACAGATCGACGAATCGAAATTCGGAAAAAAGGAAGTAAAATAAAGGTAAATATTAAAATCTGTGACAGACCCGAATTAGTTTACCCCGACTTCACGTGGTACTTTTTGCCCTACCCCTAGAGTGTTTTTAGAGCCCGGAGGCACGGAAGGGGTGCAGCCTCCGGCCGCAGTAACAAAGCATAGGCACAAGCGAGCCTAAGCGGCCGAGGCTGGTCGCCGCAGGCGACCAGCAAGCCGAGGCTGCTTAGGTGAGCGCATGGGCCAGTGCTTTGTTACGCTAGGGCGAAGAGGCTGCACATCCTGCAGTGCCGGAGAAGATGCATTCTCAAGATATTGTATAATATAGACTTTATGTATTAAATTATATTTTCTGTAAACTGTTAGATAAAGACAGTGATTTGCCCTCTTATTCTTTGTTATTTATCAATATATGACAGTAAAATTTTAAAAATAAAAGTTAATTTTTCTCGGAAATTATAGGGCTCCGGCGGGAGGGGAGGGCGGGGATTAGTTACCCTTCCCCCTCCCCACCCTCCCCCCACCACCGTTACCCCCTATCGAATAGGCACGTTTCTAAACTTTTACCAGGTCTTGTTTATTATTATGAATGTAGCACATGGTTACTTTGAGGTTCACTTATTTAGTTAGTGACAACATTATTCATAAGTATAGGGACTATACGTATACATTATAATACATCTAACATATAATAAGTAAATATATTAAAACAATTCAAGCAAATATATGTTAATTAATGAAATAGACTCCCACACTACCTTATCATATTGTGCCTGTAAATATTGTATAGCTGCGTCCTCCTCGGCACTTTTTTTCTTCCGTGGTTTGTATAATTGCAATTTCCTTCGTCCACCTTGCTTTTTCTTGTCTTTCCCATCTTCTTTCATATTGATTTATTTTAAAATTTAAAATTCACAATTTATTTACAGAAGAAAAGCATGGGTTTGACATAAATGACTTTTAAAACGTCATGTTACATTATACCTATTCTGCTACTTCAAGATAATAATTATTGTAATGAAGAACCGTTAATTTAAGTGTTACTTTACATTTTAATTTTCTAAATACACAAATTCGTAGTTTGTGTTAATTATATAATGACAATATTTAATATTATTATGTATTCATTTAAGCGCATTGCATAAAACCGGTATTTCATATAGCAGAGCATCCCTATACATTTGTACGGTCAACATTTCCGAACGAATAAAAAGAACGCACGGAATGAATTCGCATAAACAATTGTAACGCGGTTGTACAAAGACGTTCCATAGTTCAGTATATTAATTAGGTTATCGTATAATTAATTTTAGTAATTAACAGTGTAGAGGAGGTAAGTTTAAAGATATATTTTTATGTCTTAGTAGCTGTAATTTTTTTATTTCTTTGTTTTCCTTGCCATGTAATACACTCTTAATAATCATTTCCTTTGTGTTAAATCATCCCACGGTGTTTTTTGTTGGTCTTAGAACCGTTCTTTTTTTGCCGCGTAGCTACTAAGCGATTCATAATAAACACGACGCTGTATTTACAACCATTATAATATACTTTATCTAAATATAAAAAATGTATTTTATCGACTGCCTTAGATATATTTAGGCAATATTTGAATTAATAATCAGATAGTCAGTAACGGTCAATTAAAATTACTTTAATCAGGCAGAGGGTAGTGTCAAGGTGAACAAAAAATCGTATTGTAATCGTTTAAGTGTTATTAATATTTTTATACCCACCTATACTTAATTTATATTCAGTGTACCTACGATTCACATGAAAACTTACTGAAAAAGCAATAATTTAATTATTTATTTTATTAATTATTCTATAACGTCATACATTTGCACAAAGTATACCTATTTGTATAGCAGTGTTAATATTACCTGCTATTCAAACCCGCAATGTGGTGCAATTATCCTATCACATCTCTATATAGCAAAAAGGATACTTACATGACGAATATTTATGTCATTTAGACATTATTTAGATCAGTTTTATAGGTACCTATATTTTAGTTCATATACCTACTTATTCAAAACAAAGTGGTACGTATCTACGTCGCTACACTAGCTTTGTCACAACTTCCTCATAATCGGCCGTAGAGACGTATCGCGCGATTAAATAGCTAACAAAAACAACCAAGTTAATAATTATTCCTGCGTCGTTTTAATTCACTTCCTTACTGATAGCAAATCAGCAACCATAATATTTACATCTATTTGAATTTCGAAGTCGCTTAACATAGTACCTAGGTAATTGGTAAATAAACTGTCAATAGTAACCGTTTTAGAGGAAACATCAGGACAGTTTGTTGACTTTGTTCTTCAGTCTCGTCTTTTTCTTTCTGTAAGACAGCGTAAACAAGGACCAGTGAGATTAATGTTTGTATCTACCAACATTACGATGAAATTAACAGGAAAATAAATTAAACTTATTTGAAAAACCCGATCGAAATAATGCACCTTTACTTCTCTGGTATATACATATGTATATGGCATATGTACATATATTTAAAATCAATTCAGCCGTAATATTGTTCAAAACACGTAAACGTCCTGTTATTTAGTCATCTAAACAATGACTGAATAAACTCACTGAAATCATTACCTACGTATATTTAAAATGTTGAGACTATCCTCAAATTGCGTGATTATACTCGCATTACATATTATGCCAACCGTTTAGAAATTTTACCTAGTCATACCGAATGTAAAATGTAGGTACAAAGAGAAAATGGTAATCTTAAAGAGTGTGAAGTAGGATTCTTGATCTTTCATTTTTATCTTTATAAGCATCCTTTAGTGATACCATGCACTATGCTTCTTCTTTTCAGGAAGTATTCCTGCTTTACTTTATGGTTGCTTTTTCCTATTTTCGAATTAGAATAATTTTGTAATTAAAAAGTGTTTGTTTATTTTACGTGTAGATATCGTAACGATGAAGAGTATAGCCGTACTGCTGTGTGTGGTGGCCGCCGCCAGCGCCGTCTCGTTCTTCGATCTCGTCAGGGAAGAATGGCACGCCTTCAAGGTATCCTAACATTTTGTATTATTTTGTATGTAAATCGCATTGACATATTAGAATAGGTATACCAGACCCAAGCTATGATGTTTTACATATTTGGATGGATTTTAAATCGAATGAAAATCCGCTACACAGCTGGGCCCAATTTTACCGATGACAATTATAACTTTTTTTAAATATTCCATTCTCCGTCTACCTCGGTGGCGCAATAATAGTCGATGCGACTGTTGTGCATAAAGTCTCGGGTTCGATTTTCGAGTCGAGCAAAGTGCAGCACGCACTCAAGAAGTATGTCTCGGTACGCACGCCTTCTATTAGGCGGGACCGCCTATCGTTGCTTTTGCTGTAAAGTAGTGGTCATGTACACTGGTCCCTCACAGCTGGAACACAACAAGAGCTACGACAACGAAGTGGAAGACAAGTTCCGCATGAAGATCTACGCGGAGAACAAGCTGCGCATCGCCAAGCACAACCAGCGCTACGAGCAGCGCCTCGTGTCCTACCGGCTCGCGCCCAACAAGTACGCCGACATGCTGCACCACGAGTTCGTGCACGCCATGAACGGATACAACAAGACTGCCAAGTGAGTTCACTCATTTTCTTTCATTATATAACACTGGAAGTCTATAGAGTCCATTAAATGCTCCAACATCCCTGGATTCGCTGTTTGCCACGTATTGTGAGAAATATAAAAGGTACATGAGGTAATTCTGTCAGTGGCATAAAAAGGAATAATTTTTAAATTGGGCCCGTTTCCTAAAGATAACGTATAACCTAAGAATTTGAAGTAGAAATCTAACATCCTGGAGTAAGTACTAGTATATTCTATGGTAGGCAGGATCCAGGGTGCCCCTGGGCTCCACATTTATATACAAATGCACTTCGCAGACGGACAGGCATGCCATCTTGTGTAAATTTGCATGATGCTATCTATGTAAAGTCAAAGTCCACAAGGAAAGATACTCGATCCGTTTGTGTGGAGTGTCGTATGACTATGATTGTTTTGATGCGCTCATTGCAAAATTACCATAAGCTAGATTATTCTAGTTCTTTGTTTAAGAATACAACTTATCTATACTAATATTATAAAGCTGAAGAGTTTGTTTGTTTGGTGAACGCGCTAATCTCAGGAACTACTGGTTCGAATTGAAAAATTATTTTAGTGTTGGATAGCCCGTTTATCGAGGAAGGCTATAAAACATTACGCTACGACTCACGGGGGCGGCGCAGTAACCATAAACGCGAGTGAAACCGCGGGCACATAATATTTAAGCATTATTATTTTTCAATTATGAGCGTGTATGAGGAATGTTATGAAAGTGAATGAAGCCAGAGAAGTGTGTCAGGATCGTAGCAAATGGAAATCCGTAGTCTCTGCCTACCCCTCTGGGAAACGGCGTGAATTTATGTATATATGTATGTATTATTTTTCAAACAATGTAAAAGTACGTCAATCAATTTTCAATAGCTCTCCCTGTAGATAGTAACTTTATTGGCTACCCATGTCAATATGAATCAATATGTACTGGGAAGAAAATTAAACATATATTTACAGTTTAGTACATTACACCATATATGAATATCCCTGATGGAATATCTTTTATATAATTTTAAGACTGCAGTTTTCTTCCTGAACTAGATTATACGCATTATATTTCATTTTGAAATTAATCTTCCATCTACGAATTCCCAAAAGCTAATCAGTATTTCAATCTGACCACATCGGACGCATAATTATTTATTCCGCCAACTTTCTGTCGTAAACATGTATTATGTTAAGTCATACTCATAACGAATTGTACGATAAGCAATGTTATTAGTATTACGCACTGAGCGTCTTATTATAAGTTTTTGTTTATTAAACAGTGTCGGTATACAGATAACAATATTTAGTCGTGGGTCATTATGATAGTGAGGACGTGATCGATAAAGTGTATTTGTATTCAAACATGGGTTTACCAGAAGTCAATGTCATTTTTTGTTTGCTAAATAGTTGTCGATTACATTATTTAGATCTAAAATCTTTGGTAAACAAAGAGTTATTTGAACATTACTCTGTGATTAGGCGACAGTGAGTGTGACTGCTGAACATGAGGTGTCCGATTCGATTCTCAGGTAGGACAGTGTTATCTAGTCTATCTGGAACTGAATACCCTAAGTATTCAGTTCCAGATAGGCAGTTCTTTGTAGCAGCACGAAGTATAAAACTGCGCTCGGGAGCCGTCAATAAGCTAACCGCACAGTTCACGAATTACAAAGGCGAAGCTTTAATTTCTGTGATGCTAAAGGTCTATTATATCCACAGACACAACAAGTCGCTGTACGGCAAGGGTCGCGACATCCGCGGCGCCACGTTCATTGCGCCCGCGCACGTGACGTACCCCGACCAGGTGGACTGGCGCAAGAAGGGCGCCGTCACTGATGTGAAGGACCAGGGCAAGTGCGGCTCCTGCTGGGCGTTCAGTACTGTGAGTATACCTGGCATATTGATAACCACGTCCCTGACTTACTAACTGAATATTGGAAAAGTAGGTGTACGGATGATCGCCTTGGCATTGCCTCTAACCCGAGTGTTGAGTGCATAAATTCCATACGAGAGATAATTTTTGTGATCCACATATGGCTGTTCCAAATCTGGATATTTTTTGTGTCCCTTGTTAGAATGTTTGAAAAGGTTCCCGCGATACACGATTTATTCTTAGTGCGAGAGTTGGCTTCAAAATACATTATTTTTTTCATATCACTGCCATGTTGGCAAAATATATAATATCAGCCCTGTATTAAACTGTCCTACTGCTGGGCACGGGCTTCTTCTTACTGTGAGAAGAGTTAGACCATAGTCCACCACGCTGGCCTAGTGGCAAAATATGTTTGTTTAATTCTGTTTAAATATATTTTAGTTACATTACGCTGATTGGAAAACATTTCAGCATCAGATGAGTTATCCGATACACAAAGACAAAAAAATATGTATTAAATTCGCGTAAATATATAAAAATCTACCTATTTTAACCGAAACATACTTAATATGTAAATGTTGACTACATAATATTCACCAACAACACGTATACGTTGAATGTTTACATAAACAGCACAGCCAACTTTGTAGGTCACGCTATGTTTTTCTTTTTAAAACAGGTTTTGCTATTTATACATATCAATAGTGAATCGTGAGCTCGAATACGCAAAGTATTTTATCTTACATTCGTATAAAATATATAATAAAGACAGTCCAAACAATAAAATAAATAAAACTGGTGCCTTTCTACATATTTTATTTTGTACATACCTACATCGGTTGTTTATTAGAAGATCTCGCTGTGTCGATATTCTGGTGTCTTATTTTATTTAACGTTATGTTATGAAAATCAATGTAACTGGAAAGAAAGGCAGAAGGCAGATCAAAAAAATGTTGTCTGTGAGAAATATTGATTTTTGTTCTGGTATATTCCATCATAAATGTAGGTATACCTGCAACTTGTTGGTAACTTATGTAAACTGTTGAATATCATGTGTAGTGATCGATCCGAGTCGACAATTTAATGTTGTTAACGCAATCGCGTTATTATTGTTGATCGTCCATGACCGTGAGTAGGGCTGCCAAATACATACAAAACTCGACCCGGGCACTGTTAATATCGTTATTAATTATAGGAAGCAATTAGCAAATAATAATATTATTAAATAATTTCGATCCAGGAACTAGATTAAAAGACGTTTACCGAAATAAAAAAAACCCCTATTTACGCCCATGTTGGCATACGTCTTATCGTAACGAGTTCGATTTTTGCATCAAGCAGTGTTACTGAGATTCTTTGTTACAAAAAATCTCTAACTTCGGGCAATATATTCAGTAGAACTCACTAGGCCTGAACTTCACATGACATTTTAACCATAGTTAGCGATATGCATTCAGGAATACCCCAGCTATGTATGTAATATTTGTATATAGACAACCCTAACAGCGTGTCCCGTGTCTTTGCTTTAGCTAGTACTAAAGATGTATTGTTACGTTGTTTGTGTGTGTGAGGTACGACATTGCCACGTGTAAATATGACCTCGGACCGCTCAACGTACTTGATCGTAATAATCATCGTTTGATTCGATTGGACACCACTTCCCTTACTACGTGTCTGTCTTACAAAAATCTTATGAAAAGGACAAATCTTTGTACGTTTTGGGCAACCTTATAGTCGTCAAGGACAGCCGTTAAAGTAATGGTATTGTTATCAAACTTTACTATCTCGCATTATTGTAAAGTAATATTACAATAATACTGCTATTGGTGATACTTCTTGACCTTTTCGTGAACACTGATTAAAAACCAAAACAGTCCAATTTGAATACATTCACACCCATTTGTCATCAGTGTCACTCATCAAGTCATCACAAAGAGGGCGTAGGTACTTAGTAAATTTCAGATTTAAACATGTTAGTGATTAGATTGTCACGCATAAATCCTGCATAACATACTGTTTTTGTGACTCACGTGATTGATTTAGTCTTGTTTATATAATTTTATTACCATGTAGGTATAAAAGGTAGATAAAGGTAATTTGAATGTACCTATAATGAGTAGGTAAAGCTACCTGGTTGAATAGTTTACTTACTTCTTTATAAATAATTTACTACCTTTAAATATATTTATTTTATAATTACCTACTAATATTTCAAAGCGTTTTACGCTAAAAACCGTACATGAATATTCCGTTCTGCCTTCCTTCTGCCCTCTGCCTCATAATCACCACCACGTCATATAAAAGTGCTCTCATATTTAAGGGGCGTTTTAGGAGCGGGCTCATCATATAACAATAGATGCTTTTACTATCTTTCTCTCCATATTTTCGAAAAATAACTAGGTTTCTACCATACCTAATATTTTGTTACAATAACGACTAAGTAATATGTAAATACTGTATTACTAAATTGATAACAAATAATTTAAGTACCTACATGCAATGATATCTATTAATAATAACAAAAAATATATGTAATGTCACTAATAATTACAATAAGAACAGTTAATAAATAAATCGCATTCCTACCTACAACTAAAGATTATGACTATGTGTGTTTGATAGCTTTATTATTAATTTGAGCTATGTTTCGTGACTTGAACCGCCCTGATTCATGTCTTTCAACATTTAAGTTTCTATAATAAATAAGTAAGTAATAAATTATTCAGCCGCTGACTCATATTTTTCGCTTAGTAACTTTAATATAAAACAATCATTTAAACGCTAGCCATGTCATTATCAATAGTCAATTGTGAATCATAATATAGCCCTGTAACACATGAGTAATACTGTATTAATGCAAGTATCGGCTGAAATACTTAATTGTATTTTCAGCGTATGTTGGTGTTGTATGCGCAGCTGCGGCAAACAATGGCCCAAGCGCCGGTGTCAGTTGATGCAATGACTAATTGTGTCATATCATTGTGCTTGTTAAACAATTCCTTATAGGTTATCAGGTCATTTTCAATATGACAAATATGCACAAATACTAATACAACATGTAGGTAGGTTAAAAGCAAGCACATCATTTGTTGTTGCGTCGTAAAATTATGCTAGCTTAATTTGCTACACAATATATTTTAACAATAACAATACTTGTATTGTGCAACATAAAAATTGGATCAATCTCTATTTATTAAAATATTTTTAAACGTATATTGATGAACTTAACAATATGCAGAAGCCACAACATTTTATAAAGAAATACATGAGCTATTAAAAGCATTAAAATGGCATATGAATGAGAGATAACATTATTTTCAAAGCATTTATATACACATACAGTACTGGATTAAAGAAGGATGAATACTGGATTCATCGATAAGTCTCAAGTGTCTGTAGTTTTCTCTACTAACATTGTCATAATTTTGGATTAAATTTCCACCTCGTAAATATGAATACCACAGATAGGTATAGATTGCCTAATGGAAAATAGTTATTTGTCTTTATACACATAGCATAACACACCAATCCATAATTAATTTGAACAATGCATTAATTTCATTTTATCCCTGTAGCATCCATCTGGTAGAAATACGATCCGCTAAATAGATAACATTAATCAGTATACATATATTATCCAAACATGACACCCAGTCATACAAGTGTAATAATTTTCCTGTATTGACCGCATCGCTGCGCCCGGCGTACGCCGGCGAACAGTGAATGTTAGCGGCATCACGTGACTCTAAAACTAGTTTATCGACATGGTAATTCACGCCCATAATCCGAGCAAATTCATTTTGCTTACATGTATCCAATTTAAAAGATTATATGGATTTAATAAATCGAGATAACTGTAGACGTGATGGGTGATGCAATGGATATGGTTCACCACACCATCGCCATAATTTATGCAAAATCAAAATATCTTTATTTATTTAGGTCTCTAATAACACTTATGATATGAACGTCAAGGTTACACTAACTAAACAATAATATGAATTTATATTTACCTATTGCCACGTTCAGCAAAGCAAGGGCGAGGAGCCAATGAGAAGAACGGGCAGGAAACTCACGGCCACTCTTTTTAATCGCAATGCGAGACTGCTATCCCCGTTTAAAACAAACTTGTGTGGTCTGTAAATATTTTTAAGACAGGGTACTTTGCATGTGTGACTGTCGGACATGCAGACTTGCTTGTGGTATTTCTTCTTGCAAACTCCAAATGCAAGCATTCATGAAATAAAGTAAAGAATGTGCAGTAGGTATGAACCATCGGTATCTTCTTTCGTTCAAGTTCTGACCAACAATAACGAAACTTAGTTTGAACTGTCCATTACCAAGATATGCTGTATAAGGGCTATCAATAAAGGTCCATAGCATTGTGTGTAGATTAGTTTGTACAAATACCTATTAATTAGAAACGCTAATGCTTTATTGAAATTAAACTACTATATACGGATTTTATCGCGTTGTTTATTTGACACTCTTTTACATAATTAAGAAACTGTTACACTATATGTAGTGTATCTACTACTATTAAACTTTACTAATTTTGAAGCTAATTAAATTATTAAAGCTATTATATCTGTTTTGATTTAATTTTACACTTTCCCCGACGTTTCGGTTGCTTTTCAGCAGCCATGGTCACGGGGAGACGGGATATAATATACGTATATCCCGTATCCCCGTATCCCCGGACGGGGATATAGTAGTTTAATTTCAATGAATAAAATTCGCGTAAACAGAAGCTAATGCTTTACTTTTAAGTTTATGGAAAAGTGAAACCAGAACATAAAGAATTTAATTATGTTTTTATCACAACACATTATTCCGTGTCGAACTAATTCGTTCTAAGCAGTTTGTTACGAGCAATGTGTTAGGTTTTTATAGAAATCTGTTTAACTTACTGAATAAAACTTAAGAGGCCGAAATGGTTGACACAGACGATCTAACAATGTCATTCTGTGACTGAAATACTATGTAACACTGCATTACCCAGGAACTGAACCTGCAACCCATCTGCGATTGCAATCATTTTCACAGATAACCATAGACTAGCTTTTGTCCGCGGCTTTGCTCGCGTAAAAGTAGATTAGGTTATGTTAGTATCTAATAGCCAAAGTATTTTTAAATCGGTTGAGTAGTTTTTGAGTTAAATCCTTACAAACAAACAAAAATTAAAATCCTTCCTCTTTGTATTAGTAGTATAGACTAAAGACCAACGCGGCTATTAATAATACAAAGAAAAACAAATAAATAATAAAACAAATTATCACAGATAACTAAATAGTAATCATAGGTAATTATAAAAATCAATGGCAAATAACAAATTGTGCGATAACGTTGTTGGAGTGATTATGCGGGCATTGAAAGTTATTTATTACTCACATAAACTAATCATTATATACTCGTTGAACCGTTTATATGGTTATTAATATTATATTATTACCATTTCTTTGTAGCAATATTAATATAAATAATTTTATTATTATTTAATTGGTTAGCTTTTCCTATTTATGATGCAATTTAGCAATAATATTTTGTTTTACTATACAACACATATTGATATAGGTAATATCCGACTTTATTAGTACGATTGTTAATTATAAATGAGGACACGGTCAACTATTAAACAGAGCTCGAACCTGTGCTGGGTAGAAATTTCCATCACCCACACATTCTGTAAATAGACTGCACGGGCGGTGTACTGTTTTAAGTGATCACCTCGTCACGCCATTGCGCCGAGTATTGTGGGTTCGAATCCCACACGGGACAAAACTTTGTGTGATCCACAAATGGTTGTTCCGAGTCTGGATGTTCTTTGTGTCCGTTGTTTGAATATTTGTAAAGTCCCCCGCGACACAGGCTTTATTCCTAGTGCGGGATCGTCGTTATCCTTTTCAAGATGAAGAAAATTATAATTAAACCATACCTTCAACCGGGCAGCATCTGTGCTACTTTGATAGAACAAAGTAAAGCTATTGAATTCTCTAACCACATAACCATTTGTCCACAGACCGGATCCCTGGAAGGTCAGCACTTCCGCAAGACCGGGTACCTAGTGTCTCTGTCAGAACAGAACCTGATCGACTGCTCGCAGTCGTATGGCAACAACGGGTGCAACGGCGGCCTCATGGATAACGCCTTCAAGTACATCAAGGACAACGGGGGCATCGACACTGAGAAGACTTACCCTTACGAGGCCATTGATGACAAGTGCAGGTAAGACCCACCTTATCTCTACATACTTTGGTCTGATGCCATAAGCTTGCCTACTCGTCCTACCGGTACCTTTCGGTAGGACTCGGTCCTCGCAATATTTTATCGGTTCCCTGAAAAGCTCACGCTAAACTATATGCTTAACAATAAAAATAATATATTCGTCCCTTTTTATTGACTATTCGATGTATAATTATATTTCTTTTACTAGATTTGCCCGCGGTTTCGCTCTCGTAAATGTAGGTTAGGTTAGTAGCAGTAGTTTTTCTGGATGAAATGTGCTTTTCCCTGACAATGTGTATGCAAAATTTCATGATGATCGCTCGAGTAGTTAAGGCGCCAAAGCGTAACGAACTCATAGTCGCATTTATAATATTAGTTTGGATTACCCTTAACTGGTATCGTTAGAAAAGGCAGCATAAGTAGTGTGTATTTGTTTTGGAAATAAGACATGTGATCTCTTGTTAAAATATGTCAAAAGTTTAATTAATATTTACGTTATAAGTTCCTTTTTTCTAAAACATAAAAACATAAAATTTAAACTTAGCACTTGTTTTATTTTATTACTATGCACAGGTGTGTAGGTCACTCACTTTTGACCCCGACACCAGTTAAGGGTTAGTAATAAAGTTTA
Organism: Catocala nupta; assembly: GCA_963675205.1. Lineage (NCBI taxonomy): Eukaryota > Metazoa > Arthropoda > Insecta > Lepidoptera > Erebidae > Catocala > Catocala nupta. Next base: position 29,902,439 of record OY776093.1, read on the forward strand.
AACTTGCTAAGATCATCGCCCCACTCCAATATCGTGAAGTGGACGCTCTTGATTAAGGGTTGATGTAATGTATTGCTGTGACCTCAATAATGTGTTTACTCATGTTGCACACCTGCTACGTCCGGCGCAGTGCGCCATGATAAATGATTATGTGTAATATTTACGTACCTACCTACGTGCTTACTCTATAGAATCCTTATAGTCATTATGTTGATGATATAATGATGCTATAAGAATCACTAGGTCAGTTGAGAAATCGCTCTTTGTAGCTTGACAGGAAATGTTTCAATTTGAATCAGATTGGTTGCTGCGTTGATCCGATAAAGAAAATATAGACGCTTGTGCAATTGCCAACCGTAAGTTCGGCGACCGTATCGAGTTATAAATCTTGATTTTCCCAGTAATATTTCTAGTACTACTGAATCTGAAATTGACTAGTAGGCGGCAAAAACCTTATTCACTAAACTAATCGCTTCCATACCGACACTAAGAGCCAAAACTACTGACTCCCCTGCTGGTAACCCAACGCTTGATGCTCTAGGGCAACCCATCTCTTAAAAGACAACGGCTTGAATATAGACACCTGACCGTGTATCGACTCGTTGCTGAATGTACCAGAACTGGTAATAATATTTCTTATGACCATCAGGTACAACCCCAAGAACCAAGGCGCTGACGATAACGGTTTCATGGACATCCCGAACGCGGACGAGGAGAAGCTGATGCAGGCGGTGGCCACCATCGGGCCCGTGTCCGTCGCCATCGACGCGTCCCAGGAGAGCTTCCAGTTCTACTCCGAGGGAGTCTACTATGATGAGAACTGCTCCTCCACCGAGCTCGACCATGGAGTGAGTACATCATCTATTCACCTATACTCTATGATAATTGAACCTTTACAGATATGTTATTTTCATAGTAATGGACGTCAAAAATCTGCATACGTGTTGACAATTTAAACTAATAAATAGCGCAATCCATTTGGGAAGGAGCTGCCTTTAGAATAATTAGGCTCTAAATGATTTGCAAAGAATTTAATGAACCGATTTTGTTCTGATTTAGTCTAATAGAAAACCGTCACAAGTAGGACGTTTTCTATTAGGCTGAAAGAAGGCCAGCCTTAGAAAGTCAGTCACTTTCATCTCCTAGTTTTGGGTAAGCATTTAAATGCCGTTCGTGCTGCGACTGATCGCTTACCCGGTCATGTCGGATTGCCGTTGTCGGGCAATAAGTTATATCGAACTATAAGAATGGGGAATAGAGAGTGCATATTTGTGTATTATAATTTATAATAGGTATATTCTGCGCAGATGCCTTGACTCAGTTAACATGCGCCGTGATAACGTTAACTTGGTTCATAGAACACTATTTACATTCTCATCGAAAATGTCGTTCATAACGTCAATTAAACGCAATAATATGATCCATGGCTGCCTGATGTACCGAATTATAACTTTCATGGTAATAAGAATGATTTCTAATGCAAGATAATATGCAGTTTATAAAAAATAGGTGTATTAAGGAAATAACCGTGTATGCAGTTCAAGTAACAATAATAGTCACAACACAAGGTAATGTTGACCTCCGAGCGTCGATACGAGAGGGTCCCGTGACACCGATAGGTACCTACGTTGTTATCAGTCGCCGCGCCAGAGGGCACTGCAGTCAGCGGCCTGGTATCACATGACGTCCAACTCGTCAAACCATTTAATAGCACATAGTCACATGTCACATTAGTCCGGAAATTTGTTGACCTTTTATTAAGGGAGGGAACAGGCTGTATTTAGTTAAATACGTTGTTGACTATAATTAACTGCACGAATGGCGTAGCGGTTATCGACTCGCCGCTGTCACTGCGCCAAGTTTTGTTTGTTCGGTCCCCACACCAGACAAAATTTGTTCTGAATTTGAGTGTTATGTCCATTATTTCAATAATATCTAATAATATTCTATCACATACACACAACACCATCTAGCCTAAACTAAACAGAGCTTGTACTATGGGTATTAGACAATTAATAAACATACATATATACCTTTTTTTGTAAATACTTACATACTAGATTTGCCCGCGGTTTCACCCGCGTTTGTCGTTACTGCGCCAAGCCTATAGCCTTCATCGATAAATAGGCTATTCAACACTAAAAGAATTTTTCAATTAGAACCAGTAGTTCCTGAGATTAGCGCGTTCAACCAAACAAACAAACAAATTCTTTAGATTTATAATATTAGTACTTATAGATTATACATAGAAACAATGCTTCTATAGTTTGCTGCAGTGCGGGAATTTTATTTTATTATGATTTAAAGGCATAGTCATAACTAATAATAACAACAGACACTAGGAATTTAAAACCAAGCTAGACTGCTCGCTAAAAGAATAAAAATTAGGAGAGAAATATTGTTATAAGTTCTGCTGAGGTGGTTGAGTGCTTATTACTTTTCCCTTCTAGTTGTCAAATTCGTTGTAACAATGTAATGGTAATAATTTAAAAACAAACATAACATTGCTTGCTGGTTGTAATAAAAATTACAGATGTAGGTACCTAATATTGTTAGTTAACCTCTAGTTGTCGAATTCGTTGTAATAGTGTAATGTTTGCGCAGGTGTTGGTGGTGGGCTACGGCACGGACGAGGAGGGCGGCGACTACTGGCTGGTGAAGAACTCGTGGGGCCGCACGTGGGGCGACCTCGGCTACATCAAGATGGCGCGCAACAAGAACAACCACTGCGGCATCGCCTCCTCCGCCTCCTACCCGCTCGTCTAATCGTCATCACTCCAACACTGTGTAGATATCAATATATATGGCACATCGTGAATCTTCGTAAACGCTCACGAAATGGATAACATTCTAAAATGAACCTTATTGCATTAGACTTAAAGTGTAGCGTGGCGTCTATTAGCATGGCGTCGTTAGTGTCGTTTGGCGCCAAATTGCCATTTTAGCCGTGGTAAGCTATTATAATATATTTCTTGTGGTAACACAATCACACGCCGCAAAATGGTATAACTGGCCATTCGATGAACTATGCTTATGATTAGATAATCTAAGATACAAATATAATGTCAATTTTCTACATAGTCTTAAAGTGTATGTACGGCCTCGTGAACGGTCTCGTGGAGCAGATATATATATATATTGTTGCTCATAGTACAGATTATACAGAAAGACACAGACTGGCCAATTTATTTTATGTTTATTTAATTTGCTTTATTTCCTTATCTGAATTATTTATATCTGAATAATTTCTATGTGAATGCCATGACACAGGTTATCTTATTTGTATGATGTTTGTATTATAGCGTACTGTAGCTGTATGTCATCAAAGTGTCATCCATATAGTACTAAGTGTTAATGATAAGTGTAAAGTTTATAATAAATATATGTTAAGCGAAACTTGTGATACATATGAAATATAAGTAGTTCGCGTGCTTGTAATAATGAGCTGAATATAAAGATATTTTATAATAGGTATGTGAATTTTATTTGCTCTTGTCTTGCCCTGTAACATCTATATCCCCTGTGTATCCAGGCTCAACAATGGTGAGGTCCGTTTAAATGAAGCAGACTTGGTAAAATGGATACCACTCCCGATTAAAACTGAAGATGTACCCTGTGAGCATAATATGAACCAAAGTGGTTGAAGGAATTCGAAATATGCCATGCATGCCACCCGCACGATATCAATGATGCCAAGGTACTATCGACTTGAGCGACGGTTGACCACTCCTAAGGTTCAAATCGCATAGCAGGCCAACACTTGGTAGGCCACCCGTGACACGCCCCTTTTTTTTTGTTTGAGTATTTTTACACTTCACATTTGTTTACTGATTCTAGGGCGATACAAAGTCGACGAAAGAAAACAAAAGATTCCTATTTGATTGGTTGACAAAATAAGGGGAACTAAGTCACTTAAAGTCAACATGTGTAAGCGAAATTTTTTCTGAAATGGTCATCTGTCGCTCAAGTCGATAGTACCTATTCTGTTATAAACCCATTTCAATTCTGTCACTTTGAATAGAACAAACACATAGTACCGATCCCCGACAAATATGTACCTACATAATATACTAAAACACAGTGCCTATTTTGCCCTGAACCCTTTATTATGTAGGTACGTTTAAAGAAAAATTATGAAATATTGGTTTTATATCTTTCATTTATCCACCTAAATCGAAAGTTTAAATTATTAATACATATTTGGTTTCAAAATTCTTGATTGTAGGTACCTACTTATTTGGACTTTCGACTTAAGTCAGCAATAAAATATAGGTAGGCACCACATATACCTACCTATATATTTTAATTTGTGTGATAGGTTCCTAATCTTACAATATTTGTTTCGAGTACCTCAGAATACTTACACTAGTAATCAAGCTTTATACGTTTCTCTACGTCAATTATTTATTAAATTAAATTGACTGTATCGAACTTGCGAAAAATAAATAACAATTAAAATAATAAGGGAGATAATTACATACACATTCAATAGGAGTAGGCAGCAACGAAACGCTTTTTATATTTACCAAAAAGAAAATATATAAATAATTTCTGAAAACAATAGATATATCTACGAGTTACCGTTATTGTTTATTGTTTCTCGGTGGTGCTGCGGTTACATGCGAACATCGCGCCGCGCCGGAGTAAACAACCTTCGTAATTAGATTCAACCTTGACCACGCGTCGCACCTGATAGTTGCTGCGAATATTGAAATAACGTTAAGTACTTAATTTAATCTACTTCTAAGATTAGAACGTTGCTTATCTTATCTTGTATGTGGGCCAGTCAGTACAGACAGGCGACACTTCGACCCAGTGGGATCTTTTGTGTCGGCCCCAAGATTTATCCCTTAGCTATCTCCTTATGAATGTTCTGCATCAGCCGCAGCGTACACTTCAGAGGTAGAAGCCTGAAGCCCCGGAACCCACACCAGTCTGACTGTGTTCTTCCTGCCAAGTTTGTTAAGGGCCTTAGCACAGTTCAGGACCAGTCTGGAGTCCACCCTACACGAATCCAGAGCCTTGAGAGCAGCTTGACTGTCACTGAGAATATACACAGTCCTATCAGTGACAGACATTATTGTAAATATTCTCCTGAGCACAGGCAATTATAGCATAGGTTTCCGCTTGGAAAACCGTTGCATATTTGCTCATGCTTTGGCTCACCTTGCAGTCGTTGGCATAGATACCAGCACCTGATCCTGTTTCCATTTTGGAACCATCAGTGTACCAGATGAGACAACCCTTGTTAGGGGATTGTAGACCTTGTCTCCATTCGTCCCTCGTGGAGATTTTAAAATTCTTTTTGAATATGTGCAATGGTTGATTTTGTCGCATCCCATGCTCATAATCCTTTTGAGATCCTTTGAAATCTCCAATTTTGTGTGTCGAGTTACCGGCATGTTGACGCTCCACAGCTCATGCACAGACAGTCTATGTAGCGCCTTTATCGCCTCTGATCCCACAACAATGTGTAGCGGCGTTAGATCCAGCAGGACCTCTAACTCTGCCGTTGGCGTAGTCGGGAACGCCCCTGTCATAGCCTTGCAGGCCAATCGCTGCCAACGTTGCATAAGACTCCTACCGTTTATCTTTCACGGTAATACTTGAACAATCAGTAAGTACTGTATGTATTTTATTTTTGTGTTCTATACTTTTGTAACCAGACAAATATAGGTTTACAAATACCTAATTTGTAAACCTATATTTGACTCTTTCATTGTTTATTTTATTTAAGTAGGTAGCTACTTGATAATCGTAAATCATATACCTTTATGATACGTATATCAACACAGATATTTGTTATTTACATCGTAATAAACTCATACGCACAATGTTAGGTACCTTACTATAAAATGTGTATACACTAACACACAACTGCATAGTTCCTACTTTTATAATTAGTACATATATTATCGCAACAAAATTCTGGCGAAAGCGATAGCCTCGTGCGAGAACAGAGGTATCGAATTACATGCCAAGGCACGCACTTCTGACTTTTTGAAGTTATGTTCGTATTAAATAGTTAATTATTTATCGTTCGCTTAAACGGTGAAGGCAAACATCGTGAGAAAACCTCAGTGTCTTCTCAGACAGTTCTACATATTATTCTCGAAGATATGTAAAGTCTGCCAATCCGCACGGGCTTGCGTGGTTGACTATGGCCCAAATTTGCTCACACTGAGCACAGGCTCGTGCCCAGCAGTGGAACAGTTTTTGTACAGGGCTGATATAATTATTTTAACAGTCTGGTACATCCTACTGGACGGGCACGATCCTACCAACAAATGGACGTGGTTTATTCCAGCGGATATCAATATAACTTATCGAGTTATTCTATCTTCTTATAGGTACATAGAGTTCGCAAGTCGAAACTTGCACAGAGACGTATGATACAGCCATTAGCAATATACGCATGATACGGGCTACCTATACTTACTCCATTTGGTTAGGTATTTAACTAAAGGTTGATGTATATTTTATCTAAAAACTCAGTTTAGAAACAAAATGCTGCTAAAGACAATGTAAATACAACAATAACTATTACTAAATCAATTGAACCGTTAGATTAAGCAGTAGTTTATTTGTTTAATATGTATTAGAGTAAAAAGTCATATCAAGATTATTTACCTTTAGTTAAATACCTAACCAAATGGAGTTGGGTGTTTTTATCTGAGGTTTGGCTCTTACACCTGCACATATCTACACTTAACCAGACACCTGTGTGAGATATGTAGTAGGCGTGAGTCTCTACCAGCGACCACACAGCCACGGTCGCTGGTCTCTACTGACACTTGTTTATTTCTGAACATTACCTACTTCACCTGGTATGACGACCCGGGTCATTTGAGGCTAGTCTGTTAATCGTCAGATTAATGGTTACGCTACTGCTGCTACTAAGACTTCCTAACCGGACAAAACAAGCGAACCGCGGTGTCGCGAATGTGAGTTTGTTTATTAGTTACACTTTAACGCCTTAACTATGTACATAACCGATGATCATTAAAATTTCGCATACACGTTGTCAGGGATACAGAAAAGGACATAGGATAACTTTCTTCCAAAAAAAGCACCTACCTACTGTTCTCGAGGTATAAAAGATTGACGTAACCTATATTTACGCTAGGGAAGCCGCCTGTTAAATCTAGTCACATAATATTCCTTTAAATAGTTAACAGCAATACTTAACAGCTTCTATTCTGTACCTAACAACAATACTTAATTAAATAACCTAAGATTGTCGAATAAATTTGGTCATCATCGGCTAGATACTAAGTAATTTAGTGAAGCCATGAAGCCACGACATTAATAACTAAGTTATACTTATAATACAAACAATAATTGACGATTTTGGATAACATGTTGTTTAGCCGATTATTATTATCCGTTACTGAGAAAAAGAAACGCTTGCGTAAACGATAACTAGGTACCTATCCATTTTTTGCAAGGTAGATAAGTACCTCTTCTTGCGAGCGAGTGTGGCGTGACCTACCAACACTGCAGTAGGCAACTAGGCACACACACTCACACAAACGTACTAATGATGACTCACAATCGATACAAATTACATCAGCCAAACAATGTCCGAAGCACGGAGTAGAAACATTCTGTTTGAACCAAAACAACTTCAGGAAACCGGTATCAGACTTGTTATTGCGGACAGCTGCTCTTCCGTGAATTTAAAAGATAGAATGATAATGAATTTCGAGTATGAAGTATGTTGTAATAGGGGAGATAGTTGCTTTGTAGCACGTGAGTGAGGGGCGCGGGGTCAATGTACAGGAGGCTGTCTTGTTTGCTTTGTTTATGTTGTTTCAGTAGTTTGAAATCGTCGCCGCGCGCGCCGCCGCCACGCGCCGTCGGATGTTACTTCGACGCAATTTGATGAATGACTGTTATTAATTATCATCATGAATACTTATACGTATTTAAAATAATATAATTTTCTACCGTTTCGTACCAAAATAACAATATACCTAGGCATCAAGTAGTTCTTTCTCTCTATCAATAGTTTATATTAATCGGTTTATCACGTTGATAAAAACAAACAAAACAATGAAAGATAAACAATCGTTTATGTCGTTGAGATGTTTATTATTTTCTAGATAGTAGGTCATTTAAATTATCATAAAATAATTGTAAATCACTATTTATTGTTGAATAAGTAATTCTGGCTACGAGCCCGTACCTTTGACCTTCGCCCCTTTCATAGAAAGACGGAGAAATAGGAGCCCCTTGCTCCTATTTTTGGGTGGATTTTAAGAAGAAACCTATCAAATACCTACTAGGAGGCTAACCTTGAGGGGCAAACGAGCTCGTAACTGTAATTCTCCATGACGTGACATGTAAGGAAAATTGTGTGTCGTAGGAAAATATTGATTAGTTAAATATAATTTGACCAAACACTAAAGGAATATCCTTTATTAGTATTTATAGATTAAGTAGTACTAATAACTACTAATTAAACCAATTTATTTCAATTTTTTTGTAGTCGGTGCCATCGCTGAATGGAAGTAGGTACCTGCCTACCAAATATAAAAAAGAAAATCGCAATATCAACAAAACCTAAAAGTAAAACTGCGTTATAGCAAAGTTCTAGTACAAATAGATACTTAGAATGATTATAATTGAATTAATAGTTTCGGATAAATGTGTGGGCAAACATAGGTACATATCTACCTATGCACATATTTGTTAGAAAGCTTCGTTTTTTGAAGTCACTTGAAATGAGTTCAGCAGGAACCGTAGTATTTTGAATTTTGCTATGAAATCAACTAGTAATGCCGCACAAAACAGGTTATTTAACAGGTCAAAGCTATGTTATACAAGAGTCATCAACGCTTGCGAAGGTTAGCAAAGCTGAAATAGACAAAACAAGTTAAACTTTACAATGGCGCAGTACGCGTTATAGTCAGACGCGACGGCAGTTTACGATATTACAACAATTAGAGCACACAGATAATAGTCATGTGACTGTAATGAGACCGACTCATTATTTATGATTATTAATTAATGTGCCTTATATGCTTACAATGACGCAGCTTTTATTATTAATATATTTTCCTTTTAGACCTTTTACAAAAGGACTATAAGCCTTGATTTCTATGCTACGAGTGCTTACAGGCTATAGAGGCATGAATGTAGATACTTCAGTGGCGCAGCGGTATTGTAGGTATACCTACAGCTGCTGTGCATAAGGTCTTGAGTTCGATTCCCGAGCCGGACATAGTATTATGGGGTGTTTCTAGAAATTCTCAATAGCAACACGGAGGCTGGAGTTGTGGCTGGTATACGATACGGCAGACTTGCCGTACTGCCGTGGTAATCGAAAGGGCAGTTTTAGTAAACAGCGTTTTGTTACAATTTTAGCGTTTGTGATAAAACTATATCGGTACTTGATTTTTAAGTTCTAAATGTCAGAAGAAAGGAAAATAATATGTTGTTTACCTACAGTAGAGAAGCATTCCAAATCAGTACTTAATTTAAAATAATGGCCATCTTTGACTTATTGCCTTCTCGATTATCTTCTCTCGGGCCCTAAAACCACACCTCTGTGTATGTACCCACAGCCCTGTCCTGTATGTATAAATGTAACGCGAGTTGTCTTATTTTCACGCATACATTAACAATGTTTTAAGAGATTCGTTTATTCAGCGATCATTTCTCCCACATATCTACGAGCAAGCTCTGGAAATAACTGCCTGCTTCTGTTTTTCCCGAGCGCTATGATATGTCCTTCTTTAAACGAGGCTTAAAGAAACTTCCTCTTTCCCGTTAGGCAGCGGCATTGCTGTGTCCTGACATTGCCGAAGTCCATGAGCAGCGGTTACCACTTTCCATCAGGTGGGCCACTTACCCGTTTGCCAGCAAAGGCAAAAAAAAAGACAGACGATTCCCAACCATACTGTTAAAAATAGTGTTATAGGTACTTTTTATCGCTCATTAATCTTTTTTACTGTTTTATCAATAAAAGTAGGGGGAGTCCGGGAGACTTGAACCGCTTTTAACTAATAACTCTATAAAATCTGATCAGTGACATTGAGAGCTTTAAGATCTACACCATATGGAAGCCTAATTATCTGGCTAAGATTTTATACTGTTCTGAATATAGGAAATGCAAAGAGAAGATAGTAAACTAAGTTGTAATGAAAAATGGGTTTTGGTTCAAGTCTCCCCAACCGGCGGGACACTTGCCCATAAGGTGCGGGACATTTGCCCATACCTTTTTAGAGAGGGAAAATAAAGCAAATAAAGCATATTATAGATTAGTTATATATTATTTAGACAAATTTAACAATAACTAGAATATTCATAATCACCTTCTAAACAATTTAGTGAAAATACTTAACCAAATGTTTTCAGAGCAACTCCTTAACATAACATTAGCTTCTTTTTATTAATTAAATACTCATTTTGAGGTATCTTCTGCTATATAAATCTACAAAACTAATTTAAAGACATTTTTTACTATTAACCTAACTAAGAATAGCTATCGGTCTCAAAGATTAATTATGGCACATGCAAAATCACAATAGGTTTAATAAGTGGAACTTTAGTTCAATTTGTTACTCGTTACATTTTAGTGCAATCGTGACAAATAAACTCTTCTACGTCATTTTTAGTGAGGCCGACACATATCTCATGGACGTACCTACAACAAAAAACACAAAGACGCATATCCATTATCTCATCAGACTGGCAAACAAAGCAAAACCAAGATTCATCTCTATTTTCTTCCCAATCTTCGTCATTAGAACTTTCTTCGTAATTAACGATTTCTTCTTCTGATTCTGTTTCACTCTCAGACTTCTGATATCTTCTTTTCTTCAATATTTGCCTCTCGGATGTTCCTTTCACCCTTTTACTTTTTTCTTTTGTATTCTTTGTATTTTTCTTCAAGTTTGATCCACTGTCTAAACAAACGTTTTGAAGAACTTTGCGTTTTGCATTGTCAACTTTTTGTCTTTTGGTCTGATTTGCTCTAGAATGCGAACTATTCTTTCCGTGAAGTCTGTCTGATACGCCTGTGTTTTGATTTGTCACTCTAGTTTTTCTCTTCCTTTTCTCTCTATTCTTTCCAGTCACAGTCAGTTATTTCTCTGACTGCACTTTCAATCTCAGACTTAGTAAACGGTTTCCTGCGACGACTACCTTCCTTAGGCTTATACTGAAATGGCATTTACTTTCTGAAACAAAACAAAACCTAACTTAAATAGTATACAAGCTGCAAAGGGAGAGTTGAACCACTGTTCAAGTCTCCCGACTGCAGACAGGTTCAACTCTCCCGCACCCGACTCAAGGCCGTATCTTGATTTTTTCCAACAAATCCACTATCAACTGGAGAACAACACTGAACGTACGATAAAATATGATAATCTAGTAATGCAATAACGTAGGTGTGTGATACATACCTTAATAAATGCGTGCGTAGCAATTAAAATAACAAATCCAAAAAAATTCACTCCGCGACAATAAAAACACCTTTTCGTAACTCACGGTCGAACGCGTCTGTTGACATTCAAAATGGCGAGTTGCTTGTGACTGGCGGGTTACGCGCGTTCATTCGTTTGCCACGCGACGTAATTTGGCGCCTAATTTAAAAAGTTAATGAAAGTGGTTCAACTCTCCCACCTGGGCAAGTCTCCCGGACTCTATAAGTACAGAATACTGTTTTCATGACCGTTGCTATTCGTAGATTTTAGAAATGATAATAAACTGTTAAATTACCCTAGAAACTATAAAAAATATGTATTGAAACGACAAAAAATACATATATAGGTAGGTAATATACTTTTCTAAAATACCTACCTACTATAAATTTTCTTTCTACAGCCTAAACCTACTTTATGTCTCGTACAAAAGTTGGGAACCCTACCCTCTCGTCCCTAAAGGTAGGTTACCTGTGGCAAGGTAAATGTGGTGTCGCTAATCGAATACTTCTATAATAGGACTCTTGTTCGTTACTATTATCAAGTCGTCCTAATGATCATAAGTAGAGCTTTATGATACTTGATATCAAAAGTCGTATATGCAGTCGGTCAAACATTATCTAATTTAGTAGGTCAATATTATTAATATTCAAGTTATAAAACATTGATATTATACGAGAATCGAGCACATACCTACATATTATCTGTTACGTAGGTACCTACCTACACGTAACGTAAGTATGAAAAGAAACGACAATTAAAAATCATGTAGATAACATAGACTCGCAAATACCTAACTATTAACTCGGTTTGGCTGAATATATGTAAATATGCTGACGGTTATGTATCAGCAAGAATCAAACGGTCATTCTGTGACCTACTTAATAACTTGTCTGGAGAATTGTATCGTCAGGGAAAGAGGTATTTACAAGGTATTGCAGGTCCGATTAAATACATTAAATACATAAGCAACCATGCTACCAAGACGAAAGTAATAAAAATAATTATACAGGTATACGGACAAGACGGTTATGACGATCAAGTTTGGATATTATAGTCTGCGTGCTATCCTACCTAACGTTTAGGTCACAGACATCTTTTTTTATTCGTATTTATAATAGCTGTATGTACTACGATTCGAGGCATTAACGTCGCGTCTGCTTAGAGCATAAGCATAAAGAATTTTGCAACTTTACAGGATATATATAACCGTAGGTACCATGTATTATACCTAAACTGAAACAAAGTATAGTCTAAGAATAACGACAAAATAGGGGAAAATTGAACATACGTACATATTTTAGTTCTATTCAAATATCAACTAAAATTCATAATAACACTTTCTACTTATGCCTTCTTTCGTGTCGCGTCTTGAGATGACTGAACAATCCTCCGAGACATGCATTTGGTAATTTATCTTTGTATCTCGGATTTCGATCATACTGAATAAGTTGCTTTGAGAAAGTTAATAGGTACCTAAATATTATCACATCTACACAAACATGTGATGTTGTTTTGTGTACCTAAATAGACAACTTCCACCCCGAAGCAGTCGCGTTATTGTCGCAAGGGACCTAACGCACGCAAAGTACACTCAGACTAAGATAAATCGTCCATTGATCACGTGACTACCACACCATTTCCAACAAACATCATGGTAGTTATAATCAGCATCTTTTGTTTTGCCCGGAACTCAGATAGATTATTATCTATTCAAGGTAGGGTTTCCGTTTTCCAGAAACATACAATTTAAAGACGCATACGTCGTACTTACCTATGTGTATTCTATGACATAGAACTGACTCAGAACAACAATTTGTGGATCACACAAATAATGTGATAAGACGGTCGCTTGCTCGTTACCAAATTAGGAACGGTAAACATTTCATTAGATAAGTAGGTACTTGAACGTACTCCAGAGTAGTCCATCGTCTGCTTTATTGTTATCATTATCAGTCAGATCATTAACATAATAAACAATAAACACAGTTAAAAGGAAGGTTGGGCGGCAAATGAAACAAGCGCTGACATTGATAGAACGTTTTTTATAATAAAAACAAACCTATCGCACAGAGTGCACATGTCTGTACGCCGGTCACTTAACACTACGTATTAACACGACGACCACTCACTTCTAACACTTTATAGCATAAGATGTGTCAGTAAGAGAGTACAAACTATATATTTTATGATATATAAATTACTTCGGTGGGTCGCCCAAGGTACTGCTGGAAAGATGAAATAGCTTAAGACCTGAAAGAGATAAATCGATCTCTGTCGAGTCTGACTTGGCACAAAATAGGAAGAAATGGCGCACTTTAATGTCGGAGGCCAAGATCCACTTTGGGTTGCTGAGCCAGCGAAGTAAGAAAGTAAGTATATATTTCTTGGTAGATATGAATTCTGAAAGGTTCTGGAGTGGCAGCTACGCACCGGAAGACGCAGTAGGGGTAGGTAACCTGGTAAGGGTCGCCGGAAGCAGGTGGATGCGGGTGGCCCAAGACCGGAATGTGTGGGAAACCTAGGAGGCAGTCTATATACAGCGGATGAATGAATTTATACAATATAATTTCCCCTGTCATGTAATCTGGCGCAGAATTAATTAAGTTTATTTTCTGGATGACAATCATTCATACAATGCGATAAACCCTGCACCGGAGTTTTGTATAAACTTAAAATAGCCAAAAGTTATTGTATTAGAATTATTACAAATTACATTCGCCATACTACTGCAAGGCAATTTCATTATTCAATCGCAAAGACATTTTAGACGATGAAGTAGTCGCAATATTGGTCATAATCTAATGATGCCGCCTAGTATTAATCTATTGAAGAATCAGTTATATAAAGTATAGACTAGGAGAAAGCCTACTTTCAAGTTGAAGCATGGCAGCGGATAGATCCACAAAATGTTAGAAGTGATTCGTCGCCGTCATTAGACGTGCTTACTGCCTACCCACACAAATAGTACAAATAAATAATACTGATTAAGTACTTCATTAGTTGTCAAATGACAATTATATTTACTTTCCTTATTTACTTAGTGCGTGTGTGTCGCGCTTTGGGTCACATTTCTTGTTATTACACAATGTTATTACAATTTATTTAAACTGACATCAACATAATATTATTTACTTAGGTTTATACGTATAGTAAGTACATTTCTAGTAAACAAAGTTCGAATAATTATATCAATATGTGAGGTTCGAGGAATTACGTAAGCTGACTTATTGGACGAGGATAAATTATTTTAGCTAAAGAAATTATTCTTAAACAATAATAATTCCATTATTCTAGACTGTCCACTATTAACATAGTACGAAGAAAAATTGGTATTTGTTTAGTTTAATATCAAATTAATTATCGAATCCTCATTTTCTTATTTATTTTTCCGTCTAAAATAATATATTTTCCTTTTATAACATATTTTTCTTTTTGTTCAACAAATGTGGCAAAGAAACATACCATCACATGATGGTATATCGCTATGATCACTAGGAATACCAGTGTATCACTCGCGCTGAAAAAGAAATTGTAGTTGGAATGTGAGTAAAATAACTACACAGATAGGTGTGTGCTCACATAATACTTAAAAGCTCATCAGTTACATCTGACAAAGAATTAACAAGTGCTTGTGACTCATGTATATGACCGCTAACGGAAGTGCATATAGTGGGCTGTGGTAAAGCTGAACAGCTGAACCGACTAGTTAAATAGCAGACCTGAAACAAAGTCACACAAACAGACAACAAGCACATTGTTTGTTATATTATTAACAAAGTATGTAAGTGTGCCATGTGTGGTATTATTAAACATACAATAAGTTATTAATGAGTTCCCGAAACTACTGCATGAGTAACAAAATATGAACAAAGAAGACAAACAATATTAAGATAAAACGATTTATCATTAGTTTGACATTCAAAGACAAGAATAGCAACATCGCAGGGCACATACTAATATATAAAATACATAATTTTGGCACAAACATGTCAGAATATTCGTCAGATTTTGACGAATACGTTTTGTTTCAAGAATGCGACGTACTGATCACACCAGCACGACTCTCTACACGCATTATTACTTGGAGTCTATATTACAAAAAAGAAACATTGTTTTAGAACAGATCCTATTATTGTGGTATCTTCTGCTCTTATCACTGATAGAAGGGTTCTTTAGTAATTGGGATGTCTTCATCAATGCTGGTTCCGAGCTGCCATAACACTCTGATTGTCTTATTTTACTAGTGAAGTAGATCAGCAGCACTCTGGCTAAAGGACAGAATAGTCGACGTTCCTTGATAGTAGGCAGCGGCTACTTACTGCTTCCTTATGAGCTTCGGTTATCTCTGACCCTTATTACAAATTAATCAATTCTCATACGGGTAGAATGTAATAGGCTGTTCAATGTTCATCATCACGTCTCTAACGCACTGAAACTTAGACCAACGAGTATTGTAAGATGATAAACTATATGTATGTCGTTTGTTGTGACTTGGCCGCACGTAAAAGGCAGCAAGCTCTATTGGCGTCTATCGATTACAGTACCATACGGCAGTGCTGAAGTTCTTTAAGCAGAAAATACAAAGTTGGGCACAACTTTAGAATTGAACCTGGGATGGCACTCAAGACAAGGTTCGCTCAGAAGAGACAGTTATCGTACATATACTTTTTTATAAAACCCTTATTGATCTTACGGTTGGTTACATAGATAGCTTTTTTTGTAATATGGAGTCCAGGTATACATAAATGTTGTGAAGTATATTTACAAGAGTTCGTTTGGCACGAGGACTTAGCTACGGCAGGTAACTACGAGCTTACTTACGCTAACACTTAGCTATGTACAAAATCTACAGACACATACAGTATTCATATTATATATTTACAATAGTCTGACATGAAAACGAAAATATTCAGAGAGCGATATCATTTAACATATCTATCAAATGATATAATTAACTTCTACGATTAGCACCTGTTTCACTAACATCATCATTTTAATCGGAAAGATGACGCTGTCATTTTCTATTTGCGTTTAATAGAAAAATTTGCGATTTCGCGATTTGACTTTAAAGTCCATATTGATCTTTTGTTCAAGTCTTTAATAGACAATGATCAATTGTTTTCCGATTGAATGGGGATTGACTTGATCATTTCATTTTCAGTAGCAAGCACGCATTGTTTTGGTAATTTTCTTTTTAAATACATTAACTTTAAACTTGTTGGCTCTTTACAAACATTGTATAGTACGCACATTCAACAAGAGCTGTTACATTTGTTCTGACAACGGTTTCCAGACTGTAGGTGATGATCAAACGTCAATTTGTGCATAGATCAAGTTAAGTACCTACTTAAAGTTTTATGAAACAGGTACTTTAAGACTAGTTGTACACAGTTGGAGCTGAAGCAAGAGTTGAACACACAATAAATATCTTAATAAACATTACATCGTTAATATTGACTTGTTACGAAAGCATTATTCACTCCATACGGAGACAGTGCTATATTTTGTGCGGACAACACAGTGACACCTATTTAAGAGCAGGCACTCCAAATTTTATGCTATTTCGTATATATATTGTGAAACAGTCATAGATACTAGTAAAGTAAAACATTAGCGTACGATTATTTAGGTCTTTGTCTGTCTACTGGTAAGAGAGATACATGATTGGAAAATATCAGCTCGATAACATTTTCATTTGAAAATCATACCCTTGCAAATCATTTAAAAAATACCTTGAGTAAATCTTAGCTGTTTTCTCTGAAGTAACCACTAGCCATAAAAGAAACCTACGTGTTATCGTATGATAAGACATTTTTCTCTATGACAATTATTACTTTAGTAAGAAACAGCATAAGATTTTCGACTTATTTCATGTTTGAACTCTGTCACAGCACACAGCACGCACGCGATATTCATTTCACTTCATCGATGACGTTCTAGCGTTTACGTTTCATTGTCCGGCACATTGGCCTGTTGGTACCGCGCTGTGCGGTGTGCGCCGTTCGGAGAGAACCCGTATCGCATGCACGCGCATTCCGTAGGTACATTTACGATTTGTTTCGTATAATAAAGAATTATTATAATATAGTAAAGAAAATGGGTAATAAAATAAATAAGAGACCTTATATTCAAAAAAGGAAGAAGGCTGGCCGATTGAAGAATGTTGCTGGAATCATGAGAGAAGCAAAGGCGTAAGTATTTTTAAATAAGTAGGTACATTTATAAAATATTATTAAAATAGTGTTTTATACAAAAGATGTTCGTAGTAACGAGTATCAGAGGTTGACAGTATACCCTTGCATATTTAAGAACCGGGAACGACGCCTTTACGTGCCCTCCGAAGCACGGTAGCGGTCTGATGACAAGCGGTCATCCATCTAAGGGGTGGGCTACGTTAACGTTGCTTGACTTTGCTATGTGTAAAATTATATAACGCTAGTTTGTTAGCGTAACGTAGCTCAGTCGGTCACCAGGTACCTACTAAACATAATAATATAACGCATAATGAGATTTTGCCTGACGGCCGAAGTACGAGATACTAAGTTAAACGTTTAATTGATCTAATACGTATTATTATTATTAGCTATAATGTATACTTACGACTTTAGTGGCTTTAATACTTTGTTCGACTGAGTGTGGGCTAACAAACCTATTGCAATAACAATAGTGACAGTCGTGTTGGTACTTTCAATGATAATATTATATTGTTTTTCTGTCTATTCATAGTAATATCAGGCTGAAGAATAAAAGAGGATGGAAATTCTTCACCGGTGTCTAGCTACATCAATCTATCTACATTAAATAACATTATTGACGAAACTAATATTACTACTAACATTATTTCTGTCTGTAAAACTAACAATACCAACACAGAACTTACCTTACTTGCCACAGAAATACCCACTACTGCTTGGTATGTTTAATAACAAAGTTTGCTGGTATATGTAGTTCATTATTTGTATGTAGTGTTATTTATTTTCTACTATTATTTATTTTATATTTATAGCGTATTTGAAATTGTGCATACTTCCAGATCGATGCGCGGCAAAATTCTGATATCTATCGCAATGGAAACGGCCCTTATGAAAGTTAGAAAGTAAACATTCCTTATTGGATTTTAATATATAAAAAATGTTAAAGTAACTACATTGATTTTATGTAATCTACTTATTTTCAGGTGAGTGATGTCTTCACTGAAAGGCGTATTATTAACATACATACATTTTTAGAAAAGATGAAGGCTATTGCTGATCATAAATCTCTTTTTAACTGTGGGTTAAGTGCTGTGCAGTTGGTTTCTGGACAGCGAAATGGGCTTTTTCTCGGCTGAATTTGCAATGTCTGAAGTGCAATAAAAATTTCAAGTAGAAGCAACGGCACAGGGTATTATTAGAGACGCTGTAGCTGGGATACTTGCGAGTGGTGGCGGTTATATTCAGCTGAAACAATTAACAACTGCCGTTGACTTGCCCATAATCAGCAAGAAGAATTTTCTCAAACTCTAAGATTAAGTGGTGGATGAATGGGAACTAACTGCTGCCGATTAAAGGACAAAAGCGGCTAAGATAGAAAGAGAAGCTGCAATTAAGGAAGGCCACGTGAATAAAGATGGCATAGCAGTGATAGATGTTATCACAGATGGTTATTGGTGTAGACGATCGTATAAAAGGCAATAATAGGCAGGCGTACAGGCAAAGTTCTATATATGGCAGTTAAAAATAAGTATTGTTGCATTTGCCAAAGAAATGGTAACGACTTACGAGACCATATATGTTATAAAAACTATAACGGGCCGTCTACAGGCATGGAAGCCACAATTATAGCAGAGGGTTTCAAAAAATCAATCGAAATGTATAATATAATTTACGGCAGATTTATTGCAGATGGCGACAGCAGTACTTACACCAAAATAATTAAATCACGCCCATATACAAACATGACAGTAGGAACAAATAACTGTAGGAACCATTTATTACGACCATTTTGCACTAATATGCAGAAACTCGCTTCAGATACACGGTATCCTATAAAAGACAGGAAAATTATTACAAAATCAAAAATTTTATTGGCTCGCAAATATATTTGCGACTCCATTAAGCTCAATAAACCCGAAAGAAACTGCAACAGCTTATATTTTGACCTCAATAATTCAGTCTACCATGGTTACCAGTACCATGCATTCGGAAAACATTCAAATTGCAAGAAAGAGATATGTTCATACATTTACGATAACATTGCTTCATTTTACGCTTCCAGTTTATGGGACAGAATTAAAATGCTTGCCGCTAACGTAGCTTCGCAGTCCAGAAGCCTCATTGAAAACGTCGATAGCAATGTTGTCGAACAATTTAATGGAGTTGTGGCTAAATTAGTGGACGGTAAGCGTATTGATTATTCCCAACGCCGCGGCTACTAAACTCGGTGCGCTGGCGCTGTCATATCGTTCAATTCCGGAAAACTATTGTCAACTGTGCAGCGAAATGTCCTCAAAAGTACACCCAAAAGGTCGTTAAAAAGACATGAAGAGACAATAAGTAAGAAAAGGGCACGATACAGGCTAGCTGAGAGAAAAAAGAGGTGCCATGTAGCTCAGGCTCAGCCATAAGATTACAACTACGGAGAAAACGGAGAACAGCCAGCTATGGACCCAGAGACATTTGAAATGGCAAAGGCAGCATTTCTTAATAATTTAGAAAGGACGAACATGGAACGAGCTCATATTGAAAAACAGACCATTTTGCAAAGTGAATCTGGGGAGTGGCTTGAGCTTAGGCGCAACTTATTGACGGCTTCCAATTTTGGAAAGGTTATAAAAAGAAGAGTGACTAAAATATTGTAAAATACATGCTCTATGTAGCTCCTACAGATCATGTCTCGTCTATACAACATGGTAGGCAATATGAGGCAGTGGCTTTAGACCAGTTATCCACTCTAGAAAATATTAAAATTCAGAGATGGCGTCCATTCATTATCTAGGGGCTACTCCCGATGGCATCACCGATGATATGGTTGTGGACGTGATATGTTCCATAGCTCCTTTTAAGATATAATAATATAAATAAGAATAGATGATGCAACTGATAAGAAAAAGATACATTTCTGGAAAAATAAGAATGGTCAAGTAAGTTATAAAAATATTATTTCAATTAAGAATAACAATAATAGGTAGGCACTGCTATACCTAAGTATTACAAGTAACACTTTGTAAAAGGTAAATGAGCTGTTATTGGCTTAAAGTACATGTCACCATGCCCCGCCTGGGCATCGCAGCGCCGTTCAGCACCAGGTCCGAGAGGCGGCGTGCGTGTTCCCACGCGCGCCTCTGTGTCGAGTCCGTCTCCCTTCTAGGGGGGAGACAGTAGGGAACATTATAGAGTGAGTCCTTTGGGTAGGTCTCTTTGCGTAGTGGCCTGCCGTTTCATACAGCGGGCCGAAACCTCGGCGGGGTCACGACCGCATGCGAAAGTGATTCGCGCGGCCCCGTCGATAGCGGTTTTGTCGAGGAACACCGTGGTAGGTTTAGTCGGTATTCCGGGAGGTACATTATTCTTATTCTTATTTCATCTTTTCTTTTACCCCGGCGAGTCCGACATAACCCTTCCGCCCGCTCCCGCGGAAAGATATGCGTCAATGCATTCCACTACGTAAAAAAAACATGTCACCTGAAAACCTTACTTCGCTTTGGCCGCTACAGTAGGAAATAAATAGATTACTTCTTTTCAGATTTATGTAAATAGAAGATCGGATTGTTTCTACCAAGCACAAGGGTAAATGCATATTACAAAGAAAGCAAAATGTCTATTTGCCGTTTGGTACAGCAATAAAAAATTAAAAATAGAAATTTTAGAAAAGATGGCGAATTTTGGCGAGAAGGGATGGAGCCCAAACTAACATCTTTTTATATGGACTGTTTGCTGCCTGAATTGGTAGATCTCTTGTTTTCGAACACTAAAACGATTTGGGATTCCGACTGTGTTAGAAACCGGACAGTGCAAGAGGAACGCTGCATTGACACTGCCATTGATTAGATGAACCGGTCTTAAAATCAAGGAGGCTAGATTTTAGTAAATTTTAGATATTTATTTAAACAAAATCTCTTTTTTATTTCACGAAACTATATGCACGTAAGGCGAAGTGGTTTAATTGGTTGCCTTATCAAAGGTTCAATTTCCAATCGTTGTTTCGTTTCTGGGTGTCGTTTGTGTTCGTCGATTGTATGTTTGTAAAGTCACCCGCGATACAGGCTTTATTTCTAGTGCGGGCGTCGTCTTTATTTAAGAAAATAAATAAACATATTATTATGTAGATAAATAAAATAAAGTCGACATTCTGAAACAAGATTTCAGCCTGTGGCACAAAACGTGTCGTCGATTTACTAACTAAACTATTAATAATTCTGCGTTTCGTGTAATATTTTAGTCAATGTAATATCATAATTTAAATAACTGTTCATAACAAGTATTTTTTACTATCATTAAATTAAAGTTGTCTCCATGCCTTTTATATTCTCACGACGCTCGCGCAGCGGTACGACATTCACCGCGCGGCGCGCACTCGCCCGCGGCGGCGGCGCGGCGGCGGCGGGGCGGCGGCGCGGCGGCGGCGGGGCGGCGGCGCGGCGGCGGCGCGGCGCCGGCGCGGCGGCGGCGCGGCGGCGCGAGGGGGGAACAAGGCGGAGCTAACGCTAAACATAATTCGTAGCGCCTGCTCTTAAAATAGGGTTAGCAATGAATTGTCAGTGATCTAAAGTTGCAGTGAGTGTCCACTGACTATCGTACTCATTTACCATCACGAAGGCCGTCGTCTGCCAGCCAAAAGTGTATATAATAGTATTTAGTGAATGTGCAACTCTCACGATCGCCCTAAACGATATATGTCGACACAGAACTCGAGCCGAGGGCCGCGGAGTCCAGCTAGCTACGAGGCAGTGTCGGCGCGGTGGTGGACTATTTCTTCTTGGGCTTCTTGGGGTTGCGCGAGCGCGACTTGGCCTTGCAGAGCGGGCAGATGGGCGCGTTGCGGTGGATCTGCTGGTGGCAGGACAGGCACGACTTCATCGGCGGCGGCTGCTGCCTGCGGGCACACCGGTCAACAATATACATCGTCTACGACCTCATTGTATATTCGAAACATATTGTTAATCATAAAATCGCCTTCAAATTATTCTGAATATATGATTACTACCTATATCTTTATATTGACGATATCGTTAATCACAATATAAAGTTTATTTAAGTCGCACATGATGTCTGTTAAAATATTTGTGAAGTATAGTGTCCTACTAGGGCACTATAACTACTAATACAGTGAAGTATAGTAGCTTAAATAAACTTTATAATATTGGTAACTATTTTCTTTTTAGTGTCTTAAATTTATTATATTTGCGAATGGAAAATGTGTCACTTCGCAAACTGTACTATAGTACTGTACTATTTTACAGCTTATCTAATTGTATACCAGTCTATTCGTAAGTTTATTAATAGATTTAATTGACCACCATTTTTTCAATTGCTCAATATAATAACATTGTATGTTTCAGTTGCTAAATTAATAACAAACGATTATAGAACTACTTATTTGGCAAAGTATTTTTAGTCAAAACATGCAATAATATATTATAATAAGCTGCATGCATCAGTTACGAACCCGTTCGCCCCTCAAGCTTCACCCTCTAGTAAGTATTTGTTAGGTTTCTTTTTAAACCCACCCAAAAATAGGCTCCGTCGCCTTAATGAAAGGGACGAAAGTCAAGGGGCGTACGGGCTCGTAGCCCATGCATCTTTTACCTTTGAACCGCATACTTTTGAAAGTTGAAAATATAAAACAAAACAGTGTAAAAATAAACAATAATTTAAGTTGAATAAAAAAGGTAAAGAAGTCCATGTGGGAGGGATCAGACAAGAAGGCAGGGGAGGGACAGGTACAAGGAAATCGAGGGCGAGCGGTAGGGCGTTGAACCAAAAATAAAACATAATCGAACCTCAGCGAGACGGTAATGAAATCTTGGTCGAGAGCAGACCTGAACGCGGGCGGCGGCGGCGGCGGCTTGCGCGGCGCCGCCGGCGGCAGGAACGTGGCCAGCGGCCGGGGCTGCGCCGCGCTCGGGGCGGAGCCCGGGCCTGCGCCGCCCAGCCCCGGGAACCGGCTGCCAAAGGAACTAAGTCAAATCATATACTATACACACTACTAGTTGTCACACTGTCGGCTTTCACGTGTCACTAGTTACCGAGTTCAAGTTTATATGATAAATAACAGGAAATGTACAAATATAAGTAGACGACATTTGTTACACAGCGCAGCCGCTAGAAATTATGGCTTTCTACACACCTTCACTTTATTCACTCTCATTGTTCGCTTATTTATTTGCGGGAGATGCTATTTTTACCATTAAATATAAAATGTGTAGAAATGTTATAAGAATGTCTGTGTTACATTCAACTAACCACTTAGCTTGTGATGATAGTTCTGCTGACAGTTGGTCGCATTAGCAGTTTGATGAGTCATCCAGTAAATAACCACAAGTTATTGTATATATAAGTATTGTTTAATGTCATACTCGGGCGTGATGGGGCTGCCCTCCTCCTCGTGCAGGTCGGGCAGGCGCTCGAGGCCCAGGCACTGGCGCCGCAGCAGGTCCACCTCGGCCTTCAGCGGCCGGTAGTCCTCGTGCAGTCGCGACGCGTTCGACAGCTTGCGCGTCATGCTCTCTTCCGTCTGCTTTATCACTGTCTCCATCTGACCGTACAATAACATACTAATACTTCAATAAAACTTAAAAAGCAGATAATGCAACAAATCAGAATGCTGTATGCAATACGTAACCAGTTAAATAACAGCACATTTTTATACTACTACTATTTAAGTAGTGTATGCTAATGGGCACAGACTACAGAGCGAAGTATGAAATTCTTAATCTGATCCCAGGTACAGTTTCGTCGTCAATATTTTATTGCCCTAAGCCATCTATATGACTTCTTGAATACTCCAAAATAAATATAGTCTATTATATACGCTATAATAAATAAAAGCAATATTTTAAAGACATGATGCAAAAAATTTAAAGTTCATACGCATCTGCATTAAGTATTAATAAAATTTTATCCAAATCTCACTTTATTGACAATATGACTTTGATAGTATGGATGGTGCATTAATAATACTCATTGCTAAGAAAATCTCTATGCCTCAGAACTAAATTTATACCTAGTTTAAGAGATATATTTCACAAATAATGTTAATAAAACCTAGTTATATCACGACATCAACATTAAATCATATTTAAGTATTATAAAATATATGTTTCATCTGTGTTTTAAAATGTGTCTGACCACAGTGACCAGGAATGTGGGAGTAATGTAAATATAAACAGTAGAGCTGAATGGGCGGCGGCAGCAGTCTGTGTGAGTGTGGCAAGAGAAAACAAACAATATAAAATGTTCCAATTGTGCCAACAATAGCCCCGTTCACCACCTACATAAACAAACAGTCTCCAGTGGATACCTCACACATTAATAGCTCTCACATCCTACTGCACACTTTACATATATCTACACGTCATTACAATATTCAAACTGATTTTTAAATGCAACTATTATTAATTTAGGATTTAAAATAATATGTTAAAGGTATTGTACCTCTGCAAGCAATATTGTGACAATATGACATGTTAGTTTCATCACTAGTAAAATAAGCTCATG
This sequence comes from Catocala nupta, assembly GCA_963675205.1. NCBI lineage: Eukaryota > Metazoa > Arthropoda > Insecta > Lepidoptera > Erebidae > Catocala > Catocala nupta. Next base: position 29,927,568 of record OY776093.1, read on the forward strand.
CTTATTCCTTTATTAAGACATTCACACATTGTGGATTGTCACTGCTTCTGTAAACACAGTATTATTAGGATTTTAGTGACCATACTCTTTGGTCAGCATGTGGGTGTGAAGCACTTGTACTAAATATTTGCTGATTGATACATAGATATGATGCTATATTATATTATTTTTACACCCACATTATTCTTACTAGAATTAACGATGAAACCATAGATATTTTGTGCACATAACATTAAGACTGGGTAAAGTTCCTATTTTGATAGCACCTCTTAACAGACATACTGTTTTAAATACAATAGCATTACCTTTAAGTGGTACTATCAAATTAGCAGCAGGCATTATTATATCTGAGGTAACTATAGAGGTTTAACCCACAGCATTAATATCAGCATGTATCTGCCGCAGTTCTTCCACATGGCTCATTTTTTCTTGCTGTAGCAACTCCATCTCGCGCTTGTACTGCGCCAAGCAGCGTCCTTCTTGGTCTCCACTGCGCACCTCATTTAGGATACTGCGCTTCAACCGCTCCAGGGTTATTGTTTTGTTTCTGCAATAAGGAACACTGTCTGTTAATTAACTTATTGTTAGGCGAAGAGGTTTAATAATTTTATATAATATCTGCCAGATATACACCTCGGCTATATATAGCAATAATATAAAATAATAAGTTATAAATTATTAATTATTATTGATATATTATTTACTAAGAATGAGTATAGGCTCAGTTATGATAAAAAAATATGTTTTAGTATTTTAACATTGCAGTTGGAGTTAGAGACAATATAACGATATAATAATATATATATTTATATTTATAGGAGGTTAGGGTTATGTTATTTATGATTTTAAGCAATTTGTTACTAAAACTATGAATGCTACAAATACATTCATAAATAATACCACCTACGTTATGCAATGCAGTAAATAATTACAAACATTACAAACGGTGTCAAGTGTTTATTGATCGAGTCCACAGGTGCGAAGCATTTTGAATAATTATCAATAATATAACACGACTTACCTGATTTCTTTCATGGCTTCTAATTTATGATATATTTCACGTTCGTTTTCAGCAGTCATTTCTTAATAAAATTCTCGTTATAGAGTATTTGTTGATGGAAAATAAACGAAAATGCACAAAGTGTATAATCCCACACATCCGCCACTTTTCTTAAGCTTATAGTGATGTGCTGTCTAGCAAATACTTATTAGTGACAGCGAGATTGGCTGTAATAATTGTATCTTAGATGGCAGCTAACTTTGGTCCGGCTAATAAATTTGGTTACTTAGTAACAGTACTCACTCATATTGAAATCGCCATTTCTAAAACCACTATTTAGAAATCAAAGCAATTGAAATAGTTAAACCTATTTTCATTAAATTAGTACGAGTTGACAATATTATAGGCAAACACACCAGCTACGAAAATACATATAAAATTTGCTGGAAAAACAAATTTCGTTAAATTCAATTAGCTGGAAAAACATTACAAGAATATTTACTATATACTCGAGTGTCAAAAAGTATAGTTGCCTGCATTGCGGCTAAAGTTTTGTTTTTTGTTTCTAGAGCGTTGCTGGTACACCGATCCTGACAGCAACTACTGTATATACTTACGCCTGGGGTTTGATCAGCCGGTATCAGCCATTGTACCGGTATTAGTGTATTATTTATGGGTTTGATTTCCAGTTTGAGCAAAATGTTATTGTGGTAAGTGAGATTCCGTCAAAATTTGAGAAGAGAAAATCTTAAAAATCAAGCGTAGAACAGCATAACAATTGTCATTTGAAGAGCGGATGTCTTAGAATTATGCCAATATTTCACGTTTTTAAAGCAGAACTTGCCTTGTCTAATACCTAGGATTTTTTGTGCTATTTTTATATATTTTATTCTTCTATACGTATGTACACACGCCTACACATCAAGTTAGACACCCTATATACGCATAACTACGCTACATACAAAATAGAAGATTGTCGGCAAGGGACAGTGCATAGTGGTGTCGATGTAATGGTAAGGATAGAGCATCGTGTCCCGTTCAGCGTGAATGAGACAAAATAACAAAAATATAACGCGCTCTCTCACACGATTCACAGCGTTCAATTTCTAATAGTTCAAAGTCCAAACAGTCTAAGTTGATGTGTCGCTGTGTGTACATTATTCAACTCGTCCTAAACGGTTGGATCCGTTTTGATGCAATTTTTTATGTATATTTTTGTGTGAGTCTCTGAATGGTTTAGATTTACAATTGAATCTAGTAACTAGTAAATGAACACTGCTGAAATTATTTTTATCGTACAGGCAGGACAACGCCTGGCTGGTCAGCTAGTTTGATATATGTCTTTAATTTATAATTTGAATTTAAACAAATTATTCTAATAATATAGTATTATTTTAATAATACATTAATTATTAATTAGAATTAGAATATTTGACTTGCAAATTCTGTAGTCTCTGTTCTATATCTATTTTGTGGCGTATGTATATACGCACAGGCAACATATAAGTTTATGAGGAACCTGGAATCTAACGGAGCGTCATACTTCTAGCCGCAACGAAACCAACTTACGAACTGAGCGACGCGCGAAGGTGCTCCCTGTTTTTATAGGTGGCAGGATTTATATGCCGCCACGCCGCACGCACACACGCTCAAGAATGCCTCGTAGAATTGTAGAAAATGAATGTGCAAATGAATATTGTGCAAATTAGTGCGAGCGTTACTTGTAAGAACAATAAATGGAATTGAAATTAAACTACTATATACGGATTTTATCGCGTTGTTTATTTATCACTGTATTACAAAATTTTGAAAATATTACACTACTACTACTATTGATTTTATTTGACTAATTTATAAGCTAATAAAATTATTTAAACTATTAAATCTATTTATTTTTGGTTTACACTTCCCCCGACGTTTCGGTTGCTTTTCAGCAGCCATGGTCACGGGGAGACTAAGATGGTAGTTGTCTCAATGTTCCAGTGTAGTTATTTCAAAGTACCTGAACATAATTTAATTATTGGTGTTTCTATTTACGCAGAATGAGCTCAAAGTAAGAAGGCTTAAAAATTGTAAATATATTCTCAGTGGAATCAGTCTACGTGTTTCACTATAACCCTAACGGTTACCAGCTACGGACCTGGCTTATGCCTGCCAGCTGATCTATAACTCTACCGGTTACCAGCTACGAACCCGGCTTATGCCTGCCGGCTGATAATACGTTAAATTGGTGAACCCGAGTTGTTCTAACGCTGTTGTAATAACGGTTTACTGAACCGACACCCAATCTCGATTGGTTTTCGGCCAAATCTAGAACGTACGAATACGCTACCTTATCTTCATGGCACAAGAAAAAGCTGAAGAATTCACCGACAAGCGAGTAACGACCCTTTTCCACGGTGATGACGCTACAATCTCACTGCCTGCACGTCTATCACCATTTTGGCGTCAAAACCCATGACTCTGGTTCGCACAGTTTGCAGCCACCGTCGGTCGCCGCCAGCAAGATGGGAGAAGAACATAAATTCAATCTCGTCGTCCCGTTGCTAGGCTGTAGTGACCTCGAACAAATCGGCGACATCATATTGAACCCGCCATAGACCAACAAGTATATTACGCTAAAAAACAGACTGATATCGACGTAACAAGAATCAGACCATCGTCAGCTACAGAAATTACTCAGCGGTCTAAAACTCGGTGACATGAAACCTAGCCAGTTAGTACGTAAGATGCGCGATTTAAGCGGTAAATTACTAACCAACGATGCTCTGAAAGTTATGTGGCTCAACCAACTGCCCACACAAGATCGCGCCGTACTCTCCTTGAACACCGAATTGTCACTAGAATGTTTAGCCGTGATGACCGACAAAAAGGTTGAACATTTCGAACCCGCAACAGTTGCCGCAGTCCACACTACAATTGTCGTGTCTACATTGCCCAACTCACCCAATCACAGAAAATCTACAGTTCGGCCCATTATACAAACAAATAGAAAAACTCACGCTGGAAATCGCCGAGATTTGAACCAATCAACAACGTGCGTCGTATCACTATGGCGCCACTCGTTTTCATAGCAACAACCGATCGCGATCGAACTCGAGATACCGTTCTCGCTCAAACCGCAAACCCGGCGATGCCGACTGGTTGTGCTATTACCACCTGCGCTATGAAGAAAAAATGATAAAATGGCGCAAAAAGAAGCTGGAAGTCTAGAAAATACATGGACCATGGCGAGCGTCGATGTTAGCAAACCAAGCTACCACCTCTGTGTTATCTATCTTAACAACAGAGAGAAGTTTCAAGTCGACACGGGTGCCGACATATCCGTATTAGCCGCAAGAAATAAGAAACACGTGAAGCCGACTGAAAATACCAGTAAAGTTTGCTGCGAACGGTACGGAGATACGTACCTACGGCGAGCGCACACTCGAGCTCAACCTAGGTTTATGTAGAAGTTACAAATGGACATTTACCATGGCTGAGTGAAAACATCAATATTAGGTGCAGATTTCTTGTCGATCTACATAAAAAAATAACTCATTGACTGCATTACCAACCTCATGTTCATACCATCAAAATCCATAGCACCGAGGAAGCCGTATACGTTATCAGCCATCATCACGCCTATCACGACATCTTGAAAAAAACCCCGACGTACTGCGACTTATGTCACTCAAAATTAAACTAAACGACTAAGCACAACGTAACTCGTCGCATAGAAACAACCAGCCAACCAATCTATTCAATGCCACGCCCCCTGCCGCCCGATAAATACAAAGATGCGGAGCTAGAATTTGAGAAGATGATGTAGATGGGAATCTGTAAACCGTCAAACAGTCTATGGGACAGCCCGCTTCACGTCGTTAAGAAAAAGCATGGTTCGCTACGCGTGTGTGGTGACTATAGAAGATTGAACGCCGTTACTGTACCCGATCGCTACCCTACTCCGAGAATTCAAGATTTTACGTACCAGCTACATGGTAAATCTTTTCAAAACTAGATCTCAAAATGGCGTACTTCTGGATACCTATTGAAAAAGAAGATGCTGCGAAGACAGCCATAATAACCCCCTTTGGCCTCTTCGAGTTCAACTGTATGACGTTCGGCTTACGCAACTCCGGCCAAACATTTCAACGTTTCATGCACGAAGTACTACGAGGGCTCGACGACGTATGACGTATTCTGTTTCGTCGATGATTTACTAGTACACTCAGAAAACCCAGTGGATTACAAGCGTCACCTACAACAAGTTCTCGAACGACTCGATAACTACGGCTCACTCTAAACATTGATAAATGTGAGTTCGGCGAAGACAAGATACAGTTCCTCGGCTATGAAGTTACACCGGACGGAATCAAACCAACAGAAGAACGCATTAAGAAGATTTGAGTTAAGAAGATTTTTAGGCATGATCAACTTCTACCGTAGCTGCCTACCCCATCAGGCCAAATACCAAAATTTACTAAACAAGTATCTACACAATAGCAAGCAAATGGACAAAACACCTATACAATGGACACATGAAGCTGAAAAAGCCTTCGAACAATGCCGACTAAGCATGCTCGAGGCTACTATATTATCGCACCCGATACCTAACGCTCCGCTGTGTTTACTCACCGACGCGCCTGACACTAGCCTCGACGCAGTCCTACAACAGAAAATAGACAACGTGTGGAAACCACTCGCTTTTTACTCAAAAATAATGAGCAAGACGCAGAGAAGATACAGTGTATACGATCGCGAACTTCTAGCAATGTATACAGCTGTTAAAAATCTATGCCGACTGATAGAGGACAACGAACTCACCATATGTACGGATCACAAACCATTGACGGACGCACTAACAAGAACGTCGAGTAGCAGCGACACCCCGCGTCGAGAGCGACAGCTTCATTACATAAGTCAATTCTGCACTAACATCAAATACATTCACGGTAATAAGAACGAAGCCGCTGCGAGTTTCAACAATCATCCCGTTTTGAACACCTGCACGTGGACAAAGTTGGGCCCCTCCCACCCTCAGATGACTATGGATACCTAGTTACTATGATTGACCGCTGCACTAACTGGCCAGAGGTAATACCTACTCGTGACGTCACCGCTGAAACGGTCGCGAAGGCCGTGTACGAGGGATGGATATCGCAGTTTGGATGACCATCCCTCCTTCATCCCTGCGACTTACTACAGACCAAGGGAGACAGTTCGAATCGTCTTTATTTCAAGCTTTAATGAAGTAAATAGGCGTTACTCGAATACGTACTATTGCATTTCACTCGTAAGCTAATGGAAAAATCGAACGATGGCATCGATATCTGAAAGCGGCACTGATGGCAAGAGCAACCGATAACAGATGGATCAATGAATTACCTACAGTATTACTAGGACTTCGCTTGGCCCTACGTGAAGACTCAACCGTCAGCCCAGCCCTGATGACATACGGATCAACGTTAGGCGTCTTATCTGATTTCTTCGCACCTACCAAGCCGAACATTGAAGATGCGGAATTTGTCCGTCAGCTGACTGAAACAATGTCGTCATTATCACTAACATCAACAAGGCGAGCGTCAAGGTCAAACACATTCATATACAAAGACCTCGGGACATATACGCATGTGTTTGTGCGCAATGACATCGTGCGCAGACCTCTTGTACCACCATACGACGTACCATATCAAGCACTTCACACTGCAACTTCTGCTTTGCACCGCAGTAATTTCAATCGACAGGTTGAAGCCAGCTCATCTACTCAACGACGAAGACTCGCCAGAAAACACAACATCAACAAACACGCCCACCCCGGACACATCACCCACACCAATGCGGACAACTTCATCCCCTTCACCGCGAAATTCCTACGTCACCAGATCCGGCCGCGTGGTGAAACAAAACGTACGCTTCGCTTAGGCATGAGTGGTGTGAAGGTGCCACTTGTTTTTATACTCGGCAGTATTTATAAGCCGCCGCACGCACACACGCTCAAGAATTCCTCGTAGTAATGTAGAATTTTGTTTACTTGTCGCCGATTGGTGCAAATGAACATTGTGCACATTAGTGCGACCGTTACTTGTAAGAACAATAAACGGTATATAAGATGGTTTAAAAAATGTAAATATATTCTCAGTTGAATCAGTCTACACACGTAGACTGATTTCATTATAACCCTAGCGGTTACCAGTTATGGACCTGGCTTATGCCTGCAGGCTGATCCACAACCCTAAAGGTTACCAGCTACGGACCCGGCATATGCCTGCCAGCTGATAATACGTTAAAATCTCCAATTGGTTAGGTATTTACTAAAGGTAAACAATTTTGATGTGTCTTTTTTATCTTTTTATGCAAAACTCAGTTTAAAAATAAAATGCTGCTAAAGATCAATGTAAATACAACAATAATGATTACTTGATCAATTGAGCCGTTAGTAAGCAGTATTTTATTTGTTTAATATGTGTTATTGTAAAAATTAAAATCAAGACTGTTTACTTTTAGTTAAATACCTAACCAAAAGGAGTATAGTAACTTCTATTCGAGAACTACTAAATAAATTAAAATTATATATTCTGACACTACAGACAAATAATTTTCTATATTTGTTTAGATAACCAAAATAGAGGTGCTATTTATACCTAAATAGTTCTTCAAAATGCTAACTTTACATTTATAATAATTGTTATGGGCTAAATATACACGCATAAATGCTGATTTATTAACTGTAAGCTAAGAAAGAAAATTGAAGATGAGTCACTTCACTAAGAAAATAAAAAAATAATTGAAAGTAAAATGGCTGCTTGACCATTGATAGCGGCTTGCTGTCAAAATAGTGGAATCATTTTAGGATAACGCGTACGCAATTGTTTGTCTAGGAACAATCTTTATGCATGATTTTAATTTGCAGACCGAATGATTTTGTTAAATCGTAACATATTTGGCTCGTATAACAATCAGCGGAGGTCATTTACACCTTTGCTACTGGCTTCGTGTCGTGACCACTAAACTCCATTCGACACTGTTTACTTGTGAGGATGAGTGAAGAAGGTAGCGAAGACTCGCCTCCGCGGCCAAAACGAAAGATCAAGAAAGTGATGGTGTTATCTTCAGATTCGAGTTCGGACAGTGACGAAGGCGTTGCGGCAGCGGGGACACGTAGAAAGAGATTGAGGGTGATTGACCAAGCCAAAACACGTTGTAGTGCTCTAGTGTAGGAAAACGATTATAATCTAAGTGCATTTCAGGTGCTCAGCGATGAGGGCAGTGACAGCAGTGGCAGCTCCGTTGTTTGCGTTGGGTCGCGTCGCAAGCGCGCGCTACCCAAGCTGCGGGACTCAGAGGGTGACAGCGATACATCCGGCTGGGCCACCGACCGCTCAGACGCGCCAAAACCCACAACATCCACTGCCAAGCCCGCTTCAGGTTTTGCATCTGACAGTTCAGAAGGGAACTCTGACAAATGCTCAATATGCCTCCTACGTTTCACCAACCAAGAAGTGGGAACACCTCAGAGCTGTGAACATATCTTCTGCTTGGATTGCATCACAGAATGGTCAAAGAATGTCAACACATGCCCAGTAGACAGAATGACATTTGACTTTATAGTAGTTAGGGCATGTGCGGGTGGACGAGTTCTACGAACAGAGCCTGTAAAGGTTGTTGAACGTCGGCCCTCGGTGGAAATGCTTGTGATTGAAGACCCTACTATCTGTGAGGTAACTAAAAGCTACAATTGAATTATTGTTATAATGCTGAAATACATTCTTATTCTGATAAGTATCTATTTGCACACTAAAATTATCTAAAGTAATATTATGTATTAATGCAAATGTTACTTTATCTGCTGTAACTAAAAACATTAGTTACATCACTAAACAATTTTAATTTCTTGTTCTGGAGATGTCTTGCGTGCTTGAATATTACAAAACAAGTAGTTTAATTATAAAATATTTTCAAAATACAATGCAAAATTTAATGTTATATTTATGGTAGGTTTGTGGAGGCACAGATAGTGAAGAGAGTATGCTGCTGTGTGATGGGTGTGACCTCGGGTACCACATGGCTTGTCTCACACCACCCCTTCATGAGGTATTCACCCATTCAGTTATGAACATTCTATTAATGGTTAATCTATTTGTGATGTAAAAAACATGTGATTTTCACAAATTGTGTATTGCAGGTTCCTATTGACCAATGGCTCTGCCCCAACTGTGATGATTTGCTATCAGATGTGGACATCCTGTTCTCTGGCATCACAGACATGGATATGCCTCTTGAAGCTAGACATCTCCCTATAAGACAGGCCCGGACCTCACGGTTATCTCAAAATGCTAGTGTTTCTGATGAACCTTCTACATCTACTGGTCGAAGGGGCAATCGTCTAAACTCTGATGACTTGCCAACTACATCTAGAGGTTCAAGGACGTCTCACAGCACAAGAACACGAAGTCTCACTACAAGGAGGAAGCCTACCACACAGCGTAGAAGACACAAGAGGCGAAGGACCAAAACTGTAATTATTGAATATGAAGTTCAAGAAAATGGTAAATTTCCTGTCACAAAAACAGTTAAAAGGAAAATTAAGAAAAGGAAGGTTAGTATTTGAGTTTGACAACATTAATTATTATTAATGCTATAATAAAGTTTCTTGTTATATGTAATCTGTTCATAAAATCATTATATCGGGTAAAACAATTTATTTTAAGGTTACTTTTTCTTTATTATGATGTGTTTTATTATTTTACAATATTCATCAATGCATTTATAACTAAATTTTGCTCTAGAGTTAGTCCGCCCTGTCCTAGAGTTAGTAGATACAGTCACCATTGCTAATGGTGGCTGTATCATATGTATAAGTGGGTATCAAGTAATGTGGAATAGCTAATTTAAGTGAAAGCAAAGTTAATAACAGTAGATAAATTTAATATAAAAGCCATAGAAAAGTATCTTTAGGCAAGTCCATATAAAAATAATGTTTTATACATAAAAACCATGCACTTTCCATCCATGCAAAATATTAAAATCAAACATATTTAAACCATTTATTATTATATCCCATACACATATGCAATATCTGAGATGCAGTATTTTGTTATGAACACATAACATGATATAGCGTTTCTTATGAAACAGTGTGAAGAATCCTCAAGACAGCTTGGCTTGAATATTTCTTATGAAACCTTTAGTTGTGCAACCTAAATGAAAAATTAACAAAAATGTAGATGGTGAAAACATACTATGCATATACATGTGACTAAACATATTATGAAAGAAAAACTGGAATACTCAACAGTCAAAAAGGCGTCAACCTCGCACGGCGGCGCGTCGCTCGCACGTGCGCGCGAGCGTCCGCGCCAAGCTGGAGTCGGCCGGGCTGGCGGGCCGCGCCGGCGCCGAGCCCGCCGCCAGCCTCGGCGTGCAGGAGCTGGCCAGCCGTCGCCACAGGGCGGGCATCCCGGCGCTCAATCTCTTCGGGAACCCTCACGAGATTGAGTACTTCTCTGAGGACGACGAACGGGGAGTCTCCGAGAGCGCAAGCACCGCAGTCGCCGTCAGACCCTCCGCCAGTATTCTTAGTGCATACAGACAGGTCCCGATCACTTTATTTTAATCAATCTTCTTGATATTGAACTATGTACTAACTATTTAATTCATTTTCAGGTTCGAAGAAAGATGATATCGATCCCATCGCCACCACACGCCACCTCAGCACCTGACGTTCTCTCGTCTATACTTGAGAGTCAAACGTTACTTCACTCAAAAAAGTCTGTCGTGTCTATTGCTGTGGACGGCAGTGTGAATATAAAATTAGAAACACGCGAAAAAACAAAGTTACCTACCAAAACATCACAGGAAAAGGAGACCACACAAGAAAAAATAGATTTGTCTAAGAGCGAGGATGCCAGTAAGAAGGCACCGTCGTACCCGGGACAGTCGCGCGGCGGCGGCGGCTGGGGCGGCGGCTATCGCGGCAACTATCATCGCGAACAGAGCACCAACAACTTCAACAATAGAGGCGGAAACAACTATGAGAACAACTACAGCGGCGGCGGATACCAGAATCGCCAAGGAAACGCCAACTCGTACCACCAGAACAATAATATGCGACGGGACGACGGCGATGCCTACAACAACTACTCGAGGAGACCGCACCAGTACCCGATCGGCGATGATGTGAACTTCGACCGTAACAGAAGGCAAGCGGCCATGGACCAGAACCGAGGTCCAAACGTAGGTGGCAACCAGCGACAGGGCGAGCAGCAGCAGGGCCGCTACAGCCTGGCGCCCACCTGGCAGCCCTACGTGCCGCCCGCTCCCGCCCCGCGGACCGATCAGCCTCCCATACAACACCGACATTCTTTTGGAGGTTTTGAAAATCCACTCGACATGAGGATGGGGCAGATCTCGCGACAGAATTCTGCTAATGACGCGCTCGATATGGACTCATCGCAGACGGCGAAACACCAGGCGCACCCGTACCGCCCACTCCCCGAGCCACCAATGTTTAAGTTTGACAAAACTCCTGACGTAGAGAAGTCCGAGGACGAGAGGAGCGACTCCGGGCTCGTCATCGACACTGAAAAGTACGATCCCACCGAGCCGACCAACGACGACGATAGTGCGGACGAAGAATCTAGTGTGGCGTCCGCGCCCGCGCTACCGGCCGAAGCGCCCGCGCCCCCCGCGCCCCCCGCGCCGGCGCCGCCGCCCCCCGCGGTGCCGCCGGAGCAGCACGCCGTGCAGAACATCCTCGCGGGCCTGGACGCGAGCGCCATGAACGTGCCGCCCAACGTGCTGGACAGCGCGGTGCGCGCCGTGCTCAAGGAGCATCGCAACCTCATCGTGCCGGCGCCGGCGCCGCTGCAGGACCGCAGCGACGACGACTCGGAGGGCGACTGTCCCAACTTTTCCATCTACTCTGCCACCAGTGTGCACATCGCCAACAATGCGGACGAGCTGCTGGCCGAGGCGATCCCGGCCGCGGCGCCGCAGGACAGCCTGGAGGACCTGGTGCAGGAGGACGACGACGCGCCTGACGAGCCGTCGCCGCCGCGCGCGCCTCCCGCACCGCCCGCCCTCCCCGCACCTCTGGTGATCCGCCTTGACACTACCACACCTAAAAAGAAGTCCGAGGAGGAGCTGAAGGAGAAGGTGTCGAAGCGGTGCCCAATCACCACTAACCCTCGCAACCCCATTAAAATTAAGCTGAACACTCCATCCCTAATCAAAAGACAGATGAGTCTGTATGACGAGGAGGAGGAGGAAATGGACGAGGATATTGAACCTACTAGTACTGAGCCGCACGAGCAGGACCCCACCAGCCCCAAGCAGGGGACAGATAAGCCCAGCGAGCGAGTTAAAGAAAACGAGGACATACCTTGTGAGGAGGAGCCTAAAGAACTCGACAAAGAGAAGGAACAGGAATCGGTACATGAAGAAGATAAGGAGATGGATAGTGCGAGTGAGACAGATAAAGTAGGTACTCCGCCGAACCTCGAGGAGTCGTCGACGCCCGCACCCATGGACACGTCCGCTGCGGACGACAACCTGGAGCAATCCGAGCAGGAGGAGGACGGCGAGGATACGGCCGACCTCGGCGCCACGCCCACTGACAACGATAAATCTGGAAACGACACGCAGTCCGAGGACGATAACGATGACTTATCGGGCACCGAGGAAAATGACCTGCCTCTCGAGTCACAGTCACCCGTCAAAGACTCGGCGGAGCGCAACGACGACATGCTGGAGAAAATGACCGAGTCCATCAGCGAGACCGAGGACGAGCGCAGCTATACGCCTTGCCTCGACGAGAACAAGTCCAAGGACACCTCACTCGAGACCGAGAAGGAGAAAGGCATCGAGGGCCTCGACACGGAGATGATCTCCGAGGACGAGGGCAACGAGATGTTCAGCGACACCGAGCGCGCCGCCTCCGAGCGCGGGTCGCCGCCGCGCCCGCCCGTCGCCGACGGCGAGGAGGGCGAGATAGTCGACAAGAAGAAGGACGGACAGGACGCCAAGAAGAAGAAGAAGAAAGAATCGAAGAAGGAAGCGAAGGAGAAGACCAAGGGCAAGAGCAAGAAGAGTGAGGTCGCCTTCAAGAAGCTCAGCAAGAACGGCAAGGAGCGCAACTATCGCGAGCGCGACAAGGACAAAGAGAAGAGCAAACGGGAGCGCCGCGCGTCCAGCGAGGGCGGCGAGCGCGAGCGGAACAAACAGCGGCGCAAGGAGCGGCGCAAGGACCTCGAGCGGTACGACGTGCGCACCGTCGTGTCCGAGAAGCGCCGCCGCCCCAAGGACGCCTTCGGGCGGGACGTGTCGCCGCGCAACGCGCCGCGCTCGCGCGACGTCAGCGGCAGCGCCTCGCCGCGCCGCTCGCGCTCGCCGCCCGCGCGCGCGCGCCGCAGCTCCTCGCCGCGCGCCGCCACGCCGCGCGCGCGCCGCGCCTCGTCCAGCCCGCGGCGCGCGCGCGCCTCGGCCTCGCCGCGCTCGGGCTCGCCGCGCGCCTCGCCCGCGCGCGCGCCGCGCCGCCGCCGCCGCGACGCCGAGCGCGACAAGCGGCCCGAGGCGCGCCGGCGCCGCGACGCCGAGCGCGCGCGCAAGCGCCGGCGCTCCGCGTCCGGCTCGCGCAGCCCGCGCAGCCCGCGGCCCAAGCCCGGCAAGAGGAAGAAGCGCGCGCGCTCGTCGCGCTCGGGCTCGCGCCGCCGCTCGCCGCGCCGCCGCAGCCTGCGCCGCCGCCGCGCGCGCCGCCGCAGCGCCAGCCGCACGCCCGAGCGCGAGCCCGCGCCCGCCGGCCCCGCGCCCGCGCGCTCGCCGGCCTCCGTGGACTCGCGCCTGCTGTCGCCGCGCACGCCGCCGCCCGAGCCGTCGCCGCCGCCGCCCGACGAGCTGCGGCGCGCGCGGCGCCGGCGCGACCCGGAGCGCGCGCGCCACCGCCGCCCGCGGGACGTCGCGGGCCCCTCCAAGGAGGTGTTCACCTCCGGCGACAACATCCTCGTCAGCGTCAGCTTCAAGGAGCAGGAGCGCGTCGAGGGCGACGAGCGCCGCGAGAGGAAGCGCGAGCGCCGTCGCCGCCGGCGGCGAGCCGCCGCGCCCGAGACGGAGGCGACGGCCGTGAAGCCGGTGGCCATTATCGACCTGGAGCGGTCGCCGTTCCGCGAGCTGACCCCGTCCCCGCGCAACGTCATCGTGCTCCTCAGCGACGAGGAGACGGGCGAGAAGGAGCCGACCGGCGCGGGTGTCGCCGGCGCCGCGGCGGTCGCAGATAACGCGCACGGCGCAGTCGGGCCGAAGACCCCGCCGGAGCCGGCGGCGGCGCCGGACGAGGCGGCGGCGGGCGGCGCCGAGGAGTCCCGCGGGCCGCTGACGCCGCCGGAGCCGCCGGACTCGCCGGACGCGTACGACCCGTACGAGCCCACGCGCTCGGCGTCGGCGTCCCCGCCCTCGGCGCACGCGGCGTCGCCCCCTCGCGCTCTGATGACGCTGGAGGCGGCGCAGAAGACTAACCTCTCCGCCGACGATGTCATCGATCGCCGTCCGCTCTCGCCCATCGAAAAGGTGAGATTAATACTCACTTCTTTTAATTTACTACCTTCTATGACTAATAAAAAACTAGTCAGTTTGCAACAGTTTAGGTCAAAGTTATACAAACATACTCCTGGACGTAATAGGTGACAGTTAAGTGGAGAACTCTGTGATCGCTCTCCTGCATCGAACTCATTTATCTGTAGTAAGCGTATATGTGGTATTAGAGACAGATTCGTGGTTGTATTTGTCGGAGTATATATATATTTGGAGGGAACGGCACGCGCAGGTGATGGCGCTGCTGCAGTCGACGCGCGACGTGTCGCCCGACGAGCCGCCGCCGGGCGAGGCGGCCGCGTCGGCGGCGGCGGGCGGCGAGGCGGCGGCGCCCGCGCCCGCGCCCGCGCCCGCCGCCGCGCCCGCGCCCGCGCCCGCCGCCGCGCCGCCGGTGCGCATCGTGCTGCCGTCGCCGACGCGCTCGCAGGCGCCCAAGCTGTTCCTCGCCAAGCCGTCGCCCATCAAGTCCGACCCCATCAAGCCGATGCCGGCCACGAAGATCACGCGCGCGGCGGCGCCGGCGGCGCGGCGGGCCGACTCGGACCTGGAGGCCGACTCGCCGTACTCGCCGGGCTCCAGCGACTTCGGCGACCTGTTCGAGCCGCCGGGCGCGTGCCGCGACCCCTTCGACGCCATCGCCGAGCGCCCGGCGCGCGCGCGCAAGTCCCGCGCGCCCGGCGCCGCCGCCAAGGTGCCCGTCAAACTTAACAGGAAGAAAGGTATGTGGCCCTCTCTCGCTATTCACTCCCTACCGTTGTATGTGCGGAATGATAAGATTAGAGTGCCAAATCAAATAAACGAGAATTCGTTTAAGTTATCACTTAAATGTAATAAACATTATCTGTAGTTCCTGATGATGATGTATCCATTTTAAATATCATGTAGACAATCTTACAAATAAATTATTACTTATTTACTCTGGTTAAGTCGGAGCAAATTAGATCATAGACTACAAAAAGATAAAGTAAAATGACTGTTACAGGCAAAACGCAAGTGGGCGTGAAGATAGACGAGGACAACCTGAAGATACTGGACGACTTGCCCAGCTCCGCCGTCGAGATGCAAGTCAAGAGCAAAGTGAGCACTGTTGGTTATCTTTTTTGTTTTTCTTTATAAACTACTACTAACCAAAAGGTATACAGGCTTCTTCAATTTGTACGTACTAACAATATAAGGGGTACGCTTGAGCGCATGCCTTTGACTTTATCAGCTTTGCAAGTACATTCCTCACATATTTTATCCAAAATGCTTTACTAGTTAAATCCCTTCCAGTCGCCATCGCAACAACAGACTTTCGTACGTAACCTAAAAATTACTCAAAACAATTTCTTTCTTTTAAATAATAATAATTTGTTCTGATTTACCCATTAGAACAACATCCTGAATTTGCACGTAATATTCTTTATCCACTATTTATAAAATAATTAGTTTGATAACTTTGTATACCTTATATCATGGCTGGTGAGATTGTCGCATCAAGCGACATGCCTCGATAAAGAATTTCGATTGTTATGTGTAACAGTCTATCTAAATTTAGGATTTAAAAATAATGCCGTAAACGAAATCATTTTGACCGGTCAATAATAATAGGGCAGGAAATTATAATTATTTTACGTTACTAATTACGAAACTCAGTAAAGGTATGATAGTGGTAAATATATTGAGTTGGTAAGTAGGTAGTTAAGAATAAAACTAATAATTTCTGTTGAAACTAAAACGAAAGCAGCTTTGAAGGCGGTTAGAAGAGTTTGAATATCGTATGCTAATGCTTTTACTGTGATTATTTGTGTATCACGTATCTGTTATTGCAAATAACTTAAGAGCGTTTACGCTTTGTGGCTTGTGTCGAATGGCAGCGCCGGTAATATGTGCCATATTTTGAGATCTCTAAATGTAAATATAATTTATTTGTTCTTTATTTTCAAAATGTTTTTATACATAGGATAAAAGTAAAAGTACATCATGAATGGATGGCCACAAGGCGTAAATGCACGTATCTGTAGTACTTGTAATACATATTTCTAAACAATAGATCAAACAGTTCCCTCCATATTATGATTTTCTGACTGATGCAATATCTGTCTGCAAGAGCATTGCAATAAACTGCAAGATAGACATAGTGCCATTAATGTTGTGTGTGTAAATACATGAATATGCAAATATTTTTGTGTATGATTACGTTTAAATATCTATATATCTCTAATATATCTTAATATAAAATGTCGACAGAAGTTATATTTGATCGTAACGAACGAATATTTGAATTACCATTCGATGTCACAATACACAAGACAAATACACTGACGGACTCATAAACTGCATCAAAGTTCAGGATTACTTTCGAACTAATATTTTTGATAAGTATGCATACCTTTTAGATTAAACTAAATGAAAATGTCGAGACTGCCCAATAAAAAAAACAATATTTAAAAATATAAATTATAGCCGGGAAAATAAAATTTATGCATAATCTCAAATTCGTGTGTTATTAAAGTTTGAAATTAATTCTTTTTGTTTATTTTTCATTTGCGATTTAAATTATTTTACCAATAGTATTGATTATTAGTCTTTTAAACTCAACAAAAGTTTCATAACCATAAATATGGATACTTCGTTCGAACAAACCGCTCAAATTGTGGCATTGGTGCGGGAAGGCTTGGATCAACGAACGATTGCTAGAAATTTAAATATGAACCAGTCTACGATTTCTGGCGTATACCGAAGGTTTGTAAAGACAGGTTCTTACAAAAGGAGACCCGGTACCGGCAGAACTCGAGTAACCACCCATCGTGACGACCGATTTATTGTTTCAACTTCCCTACGAAATCGTTTCCTCACATCAGTAAACATCAAAACAGAGCTGAATGAAGTGCGTGGAGTAAACGTGAGTGCACGAACAATAAGAAAGAAGGCTTAATGAATCGGCAATCACCCCTTTTAGACCAGCAAATAGTCAGTTACAAAGCTGTCTGCAGCTCACAGACAAGCTCGTTTAAGTTTTGCGCGTGAACATCTTAATTGGACTGAAGAGCAATGGGCCTCCATATTGTTCACCGATGAGTGTAGGACATGTTTATATGATGCAGACGGTCGCAGAAGAGTCTATCGTCGACGTGCGGAGAGATATGCTCAAAGTTGCATTGAGAAGCGTGTTCCTTTTGGAGGCGGCAAGATAATGCCCGACCCCACGCCGCTGCACAAGTTCGACAATATTGCGAAGAGGTTGGGATACCTACCATGAATTGGCCAGCACGCAGGCCGGATCTTAATCCCGTTGAGCATGTTTGGAACAGTTTAAAAAAAGCTGTATATGCGAGAAATTCTGTGCCCATAAAACAGTGGCAGCTCTAAGAACAGCGATTTCACAAGAATGCAACAATATTCCGCAAGACCGTTTAATAACGGTTGTCGGTAGTAGAGCCAAGCTGGTTACAGCATGAATGGGCCGGCTCGATCGGGGAAGTACTACCCTCTCACAGAAAATCGACGTGAAATAGCAGTGTTTCACTGCTGTGTTTCATTCGGTGCATAAGAATGCCGGAGGCCTAAGCATGAGGTGACGATTCTCGTAGCTTACGAGGGACC
The DNA here is from genome assembly GCA_963675205.1 of Catocala nupta. Classification (NCBI taxonomy): domain Eukaryota; kingdom Metazoa; phylum Arthropoda; class Insecta; order Lepidoptera; family Erebidae; genus Catocala; species Catocala nupta. Next base: position 29,945,719 of record OY776093.1, read on the forward strand.
TGCAGAGTATCCGTAGAGTCATTGTGTGGGTGGCGCGAGTCAACCCGGCGGCCTGGGAGAGCCGTAGAAACGGTGCTCTGCTGGCCGCCCGCGGTATAGTCCAGAGGCCCAACCGAGTCTAACCAACTTGGTTGGCTGCCTCATCATGCCGCGCATAATTTCGAGGTGGCTCGTCGTGCCGGATGGTGACCGGAGGGTGGGTACCGGCGACCACTTTCGGGAGGGTACGGGGGTCCTTCCGTCCGTCGGATCGGCTATCGCCATACCACACAGTAATATGACGGAACTTGCTCTGCGCCTTGCCCTACTTTGCTACGAGAATAGCCGGCTCTTTTTTTTCACGCTTTCCCTTTCATTCACTCTATAGCAGTACGAACAAAGCATTGTCGTTTAACAGCAGCCAATCGCCGTAACCCCACCGCTGCTTCCTCTTCCGGGGTCGTGGAGTTTATTAACATCAGAGGACTCCACGCTAACCTTAATGCTGTCTATCACCACCTGGAGACGGCTCGGCCAGCAATGCTTTTTCTAACGGAGACACAAATACGCCGTCCTGCAGACACGACCTACCTGCAATATCCCGGCTACGTGCTAGAGGAGTGTTTCCTCGCGAAAGCCGGGGTATGCTTGTTGGTTAGGGCAGATATTTGTTGTCGCCGTCTACACTGCCTAGAGGACCCTTCTCTGTCCTTTGGGTACACGTAGATCATGGCTCTTTCAGCCAAATCTACATGTGCCTCTACCGATTCCATTCAGGAGACGCTGAGACAACTCGACTCTTTGATTACCTGAGTCAGGTGGCAGACGGCGCGCAGGAGCATTTTTCAAACGCTGAGTTGGTGTTCTTGGGAGATTTCAATGCCCACCATGAGACCTGGTTGGGTTCTCCCAAAACAGACCACGCGGGACGAATTGCCCATGCGTTCGCTCTCACGCATGACCTGTCTCAACTGGTACTCCAGCCCACCCGGATACCGGACATTGCAGGTCAGGCGCCCTCTCTGCTCGATCTGCTGCTGACAAGTAACCCGAACCGGTACAGTGTGTCGATTCCTCTGGGCACCTCAGACCACTGTCTGGTTTATGCCACAGCTGTTGTTGTCACGCCCCCACGACCCGAGGAGGCAAGACGACGACTGTGGCACTACTCGTCAGCAGACTGGGACGGAATGCGGGAGTACTTCGCATCCATCCCTTGAGATCAACGCTGCTTTGAGAACAGGGATCCTTCAGAGAGCGCTACTGCTGTCGCTGGTGAAATCATCCTGGGTATGGAATATTATATTCCATACAGTGATGTCACGAGCGGTGGCAGGAAAAGGCCCTGGTTCGGTCGTGAATGCGCTGATGCTGTTGAACGCAAACAGACAGCGTACCGCGCTTGGACCAGGGCTCGCACTCTCCACGACTCCAACGTGGATCATCTGAAGGCAGCGTTCAACTAAGCCACAAAGGTCTGCAAGACGGCATACTTAAGAGCGGATGCCCAGCGCGTCGCACGGTTCGACCAGGAGCTCATGGCCCATCCTACGGGCAGTCGTAGCTATGGGCGCCTGGCCAAAGCCGTGCAGTCCAACTTATGCCAGACTTTGCTGCCCCCTCTGAGATATCCGATTGGATCACTGACTCATCGGCCGCAAGAGAAAGCAGATCTGCTTGCAAATCTCTTTGCGGCCAACTCCCGAATCGATGACTGCGGTTCGCAGCCGCCTAACATTACAAACTGCGGCTACACCATGCCTGATATACGTATCAGGCAACGTGACGTTCGTGCGATACTGCAGTCTCTCGATGTTCGGAAAGCCAGTGGACCAGACGGCATCCCAGCTGTGGTCTTCAAAAAATGTGCAGCGGAGTTGTCTTTCACACTTATGCGCCTATATCGGACGTCTTACGCCGCAGGCACTGTGCCTGAGGCTTGGAAGGAGGCGAACGTTCAACCGATTCCCAAAAAGGGGGACCGTTCCGAGCCAGGCAACTATCGACCCATAGCTATCACCTCAGTGCTCTCCAAGGTGTTCGAGCGGATTATAAACACCCAAATTGTCCGCTACCTGGAGGATCACTCGTTGATCAATGATCGCCAATACGGCTTTCGGGCTAAACGATCAACGGGTGATCTTCTAGCGTTCGTCACGCACCTATGGGGCGAGGCTATGGACAAGCACGGCGAGTCTTTGGCTGTCAGCCTAGACATAGCCAAAGCTTTCGATAGAGTCTGGCACCGGTCTCTTCTTTCCAAGCTTCCGGCCTATGGCTTGCCCCCTCAACTGTGCACCTGGATTGCAAGTTTCCTGCAGAAGCGTCGTATTCGGGTCCTTTGCGACGGTCGCGCTTCCAAATTTATGCAGGTCAATGCAGGAGTGCCTCAGGGGTCCGTCTTATCCCCTACGCTCTTTCTTCTGCATATCAATGATATGTTGAATCTCGGCAACATACATTGTTATGCAGACGACAGTGCCGTGCATGGGCGATATCTCGGACGTCCTGGGGCCAAACAGGCTGAGGTTGTGGGGAAAAGGCAGGATCTTGTCGTTGAACTTGACCAGACCTTGAACCGCATCTCTGAATGGGGTGCCAAGAACTTGGTCCAGTTTAACGCAAAGAAGTCTCCGTTCCTTCCCCTCCCTTCTCTGAAGAACACTCCACTGGTGATACGTGACAGCCTCTCCATCTTAGGTATGGATCTTTGCCGCTCCCTTAATCCCAAAACCTACATCGAGAGCGTCATTAGGCAAGCTTCGCGAAAACTCGGAGTTCTGAACAGGGTGAGCCGGTTCTTCGCGCCTGGGCAGCTGTGCCTATTGTATAAGGCACAAGTGCGCCCTTGCGTGGAGTACTGTTCTCATCTTTGGGATGGCTCCGCGCAGTACTTGCTAGACGCTCTTGACAGGTTACAGCGGCGGGCTGTCCGTATCATCGGAGATCCAGAGGTCACGAGTTCACTGGAACCTCTGCAACTCCGTAGGGATATTGCCTCTTTGGCATGTTTCTACAGAATATACCACGGGGAGTGCTCTGAAGAGTTATTCCACCTTATCCCGCCCTCCCCTTTCCTATCCAGAACAACGCGTGCTGGGCTCAGATGCCATCCTTACACGGTGGAGTCGACTAGAGTGCGTACCAACAAGTTTGGGGCCTCATACCTCCGCCGAACGATCAAGGTATGGAATTCTCTGCCAAGGCACGTGTTTCCTTCTTCTTTCAATCCTGGGTCTTTTAAGCGGGACGTGAAAAAGCACCTTCTCAGGCCGTCAAAGTAGAGACCTCAACATCGCCTCGGCTGCTATGAGGACGATGTGGAGGCCACTGCTCTTAAACCACACGACTGCTTACCATCAGGCGGAGTGTGGTCATTTTGAAGAGCAAATAAAAAAAAAAAATAACCCTAATCAGATCTATGCGGAACCGATTAGAATCTGTAAGTAAGGGCACGTGGAGACAATACACATTATTATAAGAAACAACCTGTGCTTCAACTTTTTTTTTATTGTCGAAACCATTTTTTTAATAAACCAACCAAAACCAATTTTATTACAATTATCATTTTTGTTAAAATAATTTAATGGTCCTTTCCAGTATACAAACATACACTTAAGGGTATGATACTACGCTGTTATGAAGTTAACGAACCAAACTATAGGTTTCTTTGTATAAAAAGTTTGAATACTTGGTTAAAATGTTTATTTCAAAGGCGTCGTGAACATTGATGCAGTTATTGAGTTCGTCAGTGTACTTGTTGTACTATTTGTTTTGTTATGTAGTTGTTCAATCGATCCAAAAAGTAAGACAAGACTACATTTTTGGTCGTCATTCGAGCGTTTATATTCGCTTAGTACTGCTCGTGCATGTATCCAACAACAATTTTGATAACCAAACTATATCACTTTTATTTATTTGCGGTTGAAATACATGTCATTCGATTTATTTGATTACTAAATTAGTTCTAATGTTTACTCAGTAAATGCAACCACTTAATATTTATATATTTTTAAAGAATGGCTACTGTTCTGTTTTGCCCGTGTGTGATGAGCACTGCACACTGGAGTGAAGTGTGGTGACATGTGGTGTGGTGTTACAGTTCCTGAAGAAGCTGAACCGTCAGGAGCGCGTGGTGGAGGAAGTGAAGCTGGTGCTGAAGCCGCACTACAACAAGAAGCACGTCACCAAGGACGAGTACAAGGACATCCTTCGTCGCGCCGTGCCCAAGGTATCTATTCTATACCTTCCGTCAACTTGTAGTTCACTCTGAAGTTGTTGTAGTCTACGCATTTCTGAACCGCCCACTCTCCGCGTTTACCTGTACGTCTGTTTATGTAGTTGTTACGCTACTCGCAGCAACTTCAGAGGGAACTTTAAGTTTGGCGCATCCTACACACACCACACATCTACTAACAACTCCTTCCCCCGCATGTTCGGTTTATTACAATATACAACATATTTATTAAGTCTTTTGTAAGTTCTATATTAAACGCGTTTTCGATAACACTCTTTCCTTTATCACGAATCAAACAAGTTTTAACTAAAAGAATGGCCAGCAAGTTTTAACTAATCTTTTGTTAAAGCGTCACATTCACACGATGTCCAGGAATCAGTGAAAGCCGTATATATATGCAATAGAGAGTACGTTAGGTTTTTGTTTTGGATTAAGTAACATATTATCCAGTAATCTTGTATACCTATATAAAAAATTGCGGTATATCTAACAATGGGTAGGTAACAGCGGATTATGATACAAATGGTGTTTGTTTCAGATCTGTCACAACAAGTCGGGCGAGATCAACCCGTCGAAGATACAGGCGCTCGTGGAAGCGTACGTGAAAAAGTTCAGAAAAAAACATAAACTGGGACTAGTGTAGTGGAGCTAGTTATTATACATAGTGTAGGTATATACATAGTAGCGAGTGCACGGGCACGGGACACGCCGCCGCCTGCCGCCTGCCTTGTACATCAGATGTTCTATCAGAATATTGTAATTATAATTTATGTATGGACGATCTATTTTACTTAAACTTTTATTTAAATAAATAGTATTTAATTATGAAATTTAAACAATATTGTTTCCATTGGATTGTACCATTCCTGTAAAATATTGTTTCACAGTCACAAATAAATATTTTTGACGTTTACACTTTATATCGGACTTATGAGTTATGAATCACACGTTACAACCAAAATTACCCTTATTATGATATTAAAACTGGCTACACTAGCCAAAATTACGACAAATTAATAATGAATGCATGGAGCAAAATGTGATCTATAATACTAAGACACACCAAGTTGGTGTATGATTTTATCCGCCCTGTCACTTCATGCAAGTGAACTTATTTCAAACTATAACGACTACGAAACATCAATCATTGATCATTGGTAACCATCTGAGGGCCCATCAAGCAATGTACTACTCCTCGTCCGCTTTACATCAAGATTTTAGATCAGAGGTCGAGTTGAAATAATAATGTAATTTTATTATATTATTTAAAACAACACACAACGAAAATATTACTGTAATGCGTTCACTGCCGATGTATATCGCCCAATGCCACTTAGAAATTGAAATTGCAGAGTGCCTCGACCGCATATATAGTAGTAAGTGTCACTGACGCACAGAGTCGTAAAACTTATTCGGGTGTCCACCGACGCGTCTGTGGGTTTATGTAAACAATAGGTTTGTCTGTGATGTGTTTATTATGAGGGACAATATAATTTGAAACATTTTTGATATACGCGAATGGCAAACAGTCTTTTTTTTGTGGTATAGTAGGCAAACGAGCAGACGGATCGCCTGATGGTAAGCGATTACCGCCGACCATGGACACCCGCAACACCAAAGGAGTTACAAGTGCGATGCCAGCCTTTTAAATTTCCTCCCACCCTCAGGAAAGGGCAAGGGGCCTCCGGTACCCTCATTCACTCGACGAAACATAACGCAAGCGCTATTTCACGCCGGTTTTCTGTGAGGTCGTGATATCACTCCGGTCGAGCCGGCCCATTCGTGCCGAAGCGTGGCTGTATTATTACTTTTTAAGTTGCGGGGTCTATAAATTAGCGACGGTTGGTGTCGCTTTAATACGTAGTAATTACACAGTTTTCATTTATATTTCATTTTTCTATCTACACGTGCTGCACTTAGATTTGCTAGTGCCAACAGCGTGGGCGCTCAATGGCTAAAAAGATGCGTCCGTCGTTGGCGATAAGCCATGGTGTGTTAAAATCTGTCAAGATAACTGCACCGGCTCCGCCTATTTAATGTGATCTTAGTTTTACGTGCTGTTTTGTGGAGAATAACTACTATAAATAAATTAAAGAAATTATTTATTCAAGCATTTACAATATTGTTACAGCCAGTGCCATCATATTGGCACTGTGGGGCAGACTCGGCAGTTCCGTCTAATAATTTATTACAGCGCCATCTAATGATGTCTTACGGAACTACGTAGCTTGTCGATACGCGAAGAGTAGAGAAAATGCTGGCACCTTTTCGAAACTTCGTACTGTATATATACCGGGTACGGCGTTACTAGAAATCTCCAAAAACGCTTTAATCACGTATAAAAGGGTACTTTCAGCGCTCGCCGAGTTAGTTCACAATCGGAAGCGTTCAAGCATGGTGTTAAAACTTAGAAGAAAACAGTTGAATTATAACGTAATCAAATTACATAGGTTACCATGTTGGCTTTCTATAAGATAACTAAGTGATATTCAATTTAGTTGTATTATACTCTGAAAGTTGCATGTGACAACCGCTAGATGACGGGGAAATCAGTTTCTGAAAATTTCACTTTATTACCAATTTTTTTAATTATCGTAACAATTTTAGCTTTTAATACATAAAACTATTATCAAACAATAATTTTGTTCTTAAAAAGGAAGTTCTAAAGTTATCGCTTACCATATTTGATTAATGTTATTTATTTTCGAACGATTTGGACCTGTCACATAGATAAAGCTGTTGTCAAATTTGACATTTTATCATTCCGTTATTCTCTCTTGAATAATAAACTCAAGAACTTGTTTTATTTTTTACAATTCCATACTTGCCCTGATCTTGGTTTTTATTTTTAAGTGAATGTACAGGTTAGCGAATTTTATATTTAAGTATACACATTCTTAAATATAAACTTCGCTAGTCTGAAAATTCATTAATCACTACATCATTATAACAGATATATTATATACCCACACATATGTATGTATTTGAAAAACTTGCTTGAACCGAACGCCAGTTAGCGCTAGTATCGCCAATGCATTGAGTGACGTCTCTATATTCCTATATACAAATGTACTCTGTGCGTTCAAGTATTCATCGAAGCGAACGGAAGCCAAAATACCACAGTTTGAAGCAGTTATAGCGGAAAAGTGTATAAGTAGTGTGTGTAGTGTTTTAAATTTAATTGTGTGCTAGAATAAAACGTGTTTTAGTCGGTAATATTGTTTACATTCTTATCCCTCAAACCCGGCACGTAACAATATTCTTTATTTATCTTTTAGAGCCTAACGCTTATCTAGTCGCCAATATTCTCATCATAGTGATATTAAAATTTTATAAAGTGTAGATGGCGGATCAGTATTAATATTTCAGGTCTTAGAATACCAGACATGATTAAAAATCTATTGTATCTGGCTGGCGGTGTGGCGCTGTGATTCATTAGATTAAATTAAACGATACTGATACTGTATAATATACAATGTTAACTGCATTTTTAATAGGTAATAATTGCGGACCACTTTTAAGTAATGGCTTAGTAATTTATGGACACCGTCTTGTTAACAATGGTAAATGGCAGAAGTGTGAATGAGTGAATCAATATTTAAGAATGTAACTATGCCTTACTTAGGTTTTTGCTTAAAAATCATTCAATGACTGACTTCACTCCATAAATAAACCTAGTGTTTACGTAACACAATAAAATTTTCATTAATATTTTTCCGTCTTATTGCACGATGTCGGCTTGTAGTACATAGAATACAATTTATATATGGGTAGTATAATTATATTGCAATATTTAAGTGTATACATTTCTAGTGAGGGAGGTGCCGCCTGTTGATAACTTTATACAAGCCGGTAAAGTTAAGAGAATCTATAATATATCAACCAATATATAGGGAAGGACTTAGATAATTCTAATTTAAATTAGGTTTAATACTTAATAATAAAATTGCTAGGTACTTACTGTTTTTACTTCGTAGTCGTAAAAAGCCCCACACTTAAATTCTTGATTTGCCGCCAAAAAATTAACAGTTTATTTTTTTTATTTGTTTGTCTATGATATTAGCGATTCTATAAATTATTATTCGAACAGAAATACTGCTGGCGGATAAGTGTTTGAGACGTTATGCCAATGAATGGTTCTAAATACGAATTTGTTTTATTTTATTTATTTTTTAATTTCGGTCGTTTCCAGTCTTAGTACCACCAATTATGTTAAAACCTGATTTATATTACTTAAATCGAAGGATACTTCATATTAGCCTTTATATCTCTTATAATTATTATGTTGACAGTTGACTACTGTTCGCGGATATCGGAGCGAACAATAATATTCAAAGGAGTTGGCGGGTTAATTCGTAACCTTGTGGTATAATAACTATAGTCTTACTGAGAGCATACTTTGCGAATAATTATAATTTCAAATCTGTTTTAAGGTTTGCCTATGAGCATAATAACAAAAAATACTTGAATGATATATTAATAAAATCACATCATTCAGATAGATTTGCATTTTTTACTGGTATGTATTGATAAAGAGTAGGTGCGTATTAGTTGTACTGTTAAACCTCATGTACAGTCTTGTTCTATAGATAGATACGAATCGGCGCTGATAAATATTGTGTTAAAAAACACATTTTAAAGGTACCTACTCATTTCTAGTTAGGAGCAGATACATACATTACTTCGATGTTTTGACAGATATCCACTCCCATATCGCTGGAGCACGGCGGTAGGCAATTGGTTTTTAGTGCTGTCAAAGCAACCAAGACCGGCAGATTCGATTTTGAACGCTAAATGTGATGATAATTTCGCATACATTATTATTACATACATAGATACTCTTTCTTAAGCCAATTGGTTTTAGCTGGACTTGTCAAGATGGGTGCTGGAACCAATTATTATTAGTTCCAGACGTCCGCCAGCATTATTGTGAGATAAAGCGAATACACACTTTCGCCTTTCTATACAAGTTATCGCCATTTTTCATTAGTCTCAGATTTCATAATGCCTTAACGGCTTTATACAACTCGACGCCTAACCCTAACCTAACAATATATTTCAATTTTTGATTTCGATTATATCGATGCAATACCAAGTAATAGAAATTCTGCGATTTATGAATAGATTATACGCACGATGTAGAAAGTTTCTTTCACAGCCAGTGTAATCACTGTCTAACTAAAACTAATAGGTAAATAGGTAGTCTGCTAACAATCGATTGATTACCGTTACCAGTCAACGACGCTAACAGACTGCCTAGATTATAGCATTAGGGGCCGGTTCAGTATTACGCAAGCAGCATATTAGTAATTCTTAAGCCCCTCCTCCCCTTATCAGCTAAAGTAAGAAGAGCTCTTATACCTTCTGCTTACATAAGCATTAGTATAATTTCACAAAATTTCAGGAAATCTCCAAAGATTCTTTCTGCTTTCGAGACAAGTAGAGTTGCCACATATGGATGTTTAATTCAGAATTTACAAAATTTTACAAGTATACGTAAATAAAAAAATATTGCAGAGGTAATTAGTCATACAAATAAGCAAAGCAAAGATCCTTTACCCCGCTTTATGCTTAAAAACCTATGTCTCGAGTGAACATGGTTTTGTGGCAACAATACAGTGTGTAACAAGGACTCTCAAGAAGAAATATTTAATTTGTAAATAAAAATACATTTATACAATTTCTCTTAGTTTCTCAGAAATTCACATAATACACAAATAAAACAAGGCAATCTTTTTACAAATATTTATTTTTAAAATACAAACGTAAGAAAACTTAAAAAGGCAACATTACAAATGGCGGTGAGATAACTGTTTGATCTGTCATGGAGAACATTGAATGTAGTGTTGTGTATCTATATCATCAACGAACAACGATATCAGATAATACGAAGCCTTCACATTGGTTCGCTACGATAAGGAGTTTACTGTAATGTCTACTCTACTAGAACATATTCGATCAACTAAAGCGTGACTGTATAGCACTGGCGTCGCGCGGCGCTCATACTTTACATACATATACCCTACGTGGGTGAACGCAACGACAACCCATACAACTTGCACACTAACTAAATTACACTAAACTATAGCAACATGTAGTCTTCTGCAACGTTACTAGTTTTTAGAAGCTACCTAAAATAATATTTCGATGTTCCAAGCTGCTCATATTGTTTGTTATGCGTGCCTAGCAGCCAAGATATATATTTTGAAGTGCTCTTCAAGGCACTGGGTAATGAAATGCTTCATCGCAAATCGCACATTTACTGATAATTTTCTGACCAGTCATCTAAAATATCTAACCAGTTAGTATTGGTAACTCGCATACCACTGGATTGACAAGGCAACCCATTTTAACCTGTTGAGTGGCAGCGGCACACCGGCGGTCTGATACAATAGTACGCCGGCATTCCAAGACTTGATAGGTTAAATAGATGTAAGTTTAGTTAGTCTGCAAGTAGCACAGTGAGTAGTCGCTCGTGGCTGGCGTCGCGCGGCGCCTATATGGCGGGCGCGAAGCCGAGGCGCTTGTTCTGCATGTCGAACTCTGTGTAGTACTTGCCGATGAACACGTCGCCCAGGATCCACAGCGGCCCGTTGGGCGGCGGGATGTCCAGCCCCATGAACCCGGACAGGCACACCGTCTTGCCGAACTGCGTCACCTGCGCACACACACACAGTAATTTTCACATCACTACACGTTACACGAATACACGCATCATATAACTTACCCTGACAAGAAGACCTTGCCACTCAATCATTTTATCTGCTAGCAATAATTATATATCAAGAAAATCAGGCTTATGAAAGACGCACTACTCAACATTATGTAAATAGGTCGTCATAATATGTAGTTGTCAATTTACTTATGGGCAAACTAATAGACTTAGGTGTTATTCGTGGTCAGAGGTCTCGAGTTCGAACCCAAGGCGCGCATCTCTGACTTTTCGAAGTTATATGCGTATTACATAGTTGATTATTGCTTGCTTTAACGGTGAAGGAAAACATCGTGAGGAAACCTGCATGTCTGAGAGTTCTCCATAATGTTCTCGAAGATATGTGAAGTCTGCCAACCCGCACGAGGCCAGCGTGGTGGACTGTGCCTAAACTTTCTCACACTGAGATGAAGCCTTATGTCCAGCAGTGGGATAGTTTAATTCAGGACTGATATTATTATATTTTACTGTTGACAATTTAATTGTTTTTATTTATATGAAATACTATTAAGCCATTTATTTAGTATAATCTTTTAACTTTAAGAGTAAATTATTTTATTTTAAGTTAATTTGCTAATGGCTCTAATACAAGAGCAATCAAGTCAGTGAATTTATTTAATCGCGAAAATATTATTGATTTCATGAATACGTTTGTTTTCCAGTAAATTTTTATTTCTGTGGTCTGACAACATCAAATATACACTGACGGACTCATAAACTGCATCAAAATTCAGGATTACTTTCGAATTAATATTTTTGATAAGTATACAAACTTTTTAGATTAAACTAAATTAAAATGTCGAGACTGTCCATTAAACATTTTTAAACAAAATTTAAAAATAGAACTGCCGTAGAAGATAAAATTATAGACGGGAAAATAAAATTTATGCATTTCCTCGAAGTCGTGTGTTTTAGAGTAAAGTTTCAAATTAATTATTTTTGTTTTTTTTTTCATTTGCGATTGCGATTTATATATTGTTACCAATAGTATTGATTATTAGTCTTTTAAACTCAACAAAAGTTTCGTAACCATAAACATGGATACTTCGTTCGAACAAGCCGCTCAAATTGTGGCATTATATATTCTATATATATATAATATATTCTACCACATACACACAACACTATCTAGCCCAAACTAAGCAGAGCTTGTACTATGGATACTAGACAATGGATAAACATACATATATACTTTTTACACCCAGATACACCCAGACCAAGACAAACATCCATGTTCATGCACACAAATATTTGTCTTGTGCGGGAATCGAACCCGCGACCTCAGGCGTGGCTTGAATCAACGAACGATTGCTAGAAATTTGAATTTAAAACAGTCTACGGTTTCTAGAGTGTACCGAAGGTTTGTAAAGACAGATTCTTACAAAAGGAGACCCCGGTACCGGCAGAACTCGAGCAACCACCCGTCGTGACGACCGATTTATTGTTTCAACTTCCCTACGAAATCGTTTCCTCACGTCAGTAAACATCAAAACAGAGCCGAATGAAGTGCGTGGAGTAAACGTGAGTGCACGAACAATAAGAAGGAGGCTTAGGGAAGCGGCAATCACCCCTTTTAGACCAGCAAATGGCCCAAAGCTGTCTGCAGCTCACAGACAAGCTCGTTTAAGATTTGCGCGTTAACATCTTAATTGGACTGAACAGCACTGGGCCTCCATATTGTTCACCGATAAGTGTAGGAAAATGGCCCCCAGTTCCCGGCAGTCCCGCTATTCCCAGCCACGGCAGCGGTCGCGGTAACGGCGGGATGGGGGGTGCGAAGAATCTCCGGGCTGCGGAAGGCTACCAAAAACAAATACACCTGGCGACGTATAACGGCAGGTCACTTCGGCTCGACCAACACCTCACCGAACTCGAGGTAGACCTAAGTCGCCTTAACTGGCACATATTGGGGTTATCTGAGGTCCGAAGACAGGGGGAGGACACGATAACCCTTGAATCAGGCGACTTGTTCTACTTTCGAGAAGGTGATCGGCTCTCCCAGGGTGGTGTCGGTTTCCTGGTCAATAAGGCCCTCGTAAGCAGCGTTGTGGAAGTTAGTAGTGTGTCCACACGGGTAGCGTACCTTGTACTAAAGCTCACCGCTAGGTATACCCTGAAGGTAATACAGGTATATGCGCCGACCTCGACTCACTCTGACGAGACAGTCGAGGCCATGTACGAAGATATTGCAAAAGCAATTCATGGTACGGCCAAGGCTCACTACAACGTTGTGATGGGGGACTTTAATGCCAAAGTGGAAGTACAAGAACGCGGCGAAACGATACTCGGAGTCCACGGCTTGGGGCGTAGAAATCACAGGGGGCAAATGCTAGTCAACTTTCTAGAATCGCAGGGGCTCTTCTTAATGAATTCGTTCTTTGAGAAGAAGCCTCAACGAAAGTGGACTTGGCAAAGCCCCGATGCTGTGACAAGGAACGAAATAGATTTCATCATTACGGACCGGAATAGGTTCAATACCGGCAGTGATCATCGACTTGTCCGAGGCACTCTAAATATAGACTTCAAAGTACCTACACCGCTCCAAATAGCTTTGGGCTCTAAAAAGTTTCAATTGGAACTTCAAAGTCGTTTCGATTCGCTAGAAACTACAGGCAATGTTGACAAGAAAACCGACACAGTGGTCAGAACGCTACAAGAGCTGTCTCGGAGGTGGATGCCCGCAAAGTGTAAGAACAGGGAGTCTAAGCTCACGCTCGAGTCTCTCGAACTTATGAGGGAACGACGAGAAATGCCATCCACTGAGTCGTCTTCGTCAGATAGGAGAGTTTTAAACCTACGCATCCGAAAGCTGATGCGACGTGACCTTCGTCGCTTTAACTCTCGCCTCATCGAGGCAGCGATTGAGCGAAATAGAGGGTCAAAAGTTTTCGCTCAGCAGTTAGGGAGACCCCATCTGACGAAACTCAAGGCTACTGATGGCAGAGTCATAACCTCAAAGTTCGAGATACTCAACGAAGTCGCGAGCTTTTACAGACACCTGTACGCATCACGGATGGCGAGCCCTTCGGAATATAGCGGCGATGACCACAGAGCCCCACTTACGCGCCACTTCACCGAGGACATCCCGGATATCGACCAGAGCGAGGTTAGAGCGGCTCTCGAGCAGCTTAAGAATAATAAATCTCCCGGTGATGACGGAATTACAACAGAGCTCTTAAAAGCGGGCGGGATCGCAATCCTGAAAGAGCTAACTAGCCTGTTTAATTCCGTCATCCAACAGGGCTTAACACCTCAGGCGTGGAGTGGGAGTGCGGTGGTTTTGTTCTTTAAGAAAGGTGATAAAACCTTACTTAAGAACTATAGACCCATCTCACTCCTAAGCCACGTCTACAAGTTGTTCTCGAGAGTCCTCACAAACCGTCTCGCTAGAAAACTTGACGAGTTCCAGCCTCCAGAACAAGCCGGGTTTCGAAAAGGCTTCAGCACCGTGGACCACATCCATACTGTTCAGCAGATTGTACAGAAGACCGAAGAGTACAATCAGCCGCTGTGTATGGCTTTTGTGGACTACGAGAAAGCCTTCGACTCCATCGAAACTTGGGCGGTTCTGGAAGTTCTGCAACGATGTCGCATTTACTGGCGCTATATAGAAGTGTTGAGATGCCTGTATGACACCGCCACAATGACCGTCCAGCTTCAGGACCAGAAGACAAACCCGATAGAGCTGCGTCGAGGAGTGAGACAGGGAGATGTAATATCTCCCAAATTGTTCACCAACGCGCTTGAGGATGTTTTTAAAACACTGGCCTGGGCCGGACGGGGAATCAATGTGAATGGTGAGAACATCTCACACATACGGTTCGCCGATGACATCGTCATTATAGCAGAGTCACTGGAACAGCTTAGCGGGATGCTGCACAGCCTAAATGGAGCCTCGCGACGGGTTGGTCTTGGCATGAACTTGGATAAAACCAAGATCATCTTTAATAGACACGTTATGCCGAGACCGATTTACGTCGATGGGTCGATGCTCGAAGTTGTTCAAGAGTATGTCTACCTTGGACAAGTGATTCGACTTGGTAGGAACAACTTCGAGAAAGAAATCGATAGGAGAATCCAGTTGGGGTGGGCAGCGTTTCGTAAGCTTCGTCAGGTTTCTCATCACCTTTACCGCAATGCTTGAAGACCAAAGTCTTTGACCAGTGCGTCCTACCTGTTATGACCTACGGTGCCGAAACGTGGACACTCACGGTAGGGCTAGTCCAAAAATTTAAAGTCACCCAGCGGGCTATGGAGCGAGCTATGCTAGGAGTTACTTTGAGGGATAAACTTAGAAATGAGGTTATCCGTCAAAGAACGAAGGTTACCGACATAGCTTGCAGAATAAGCAAGCTGAAGTGGCAATGGGCTGGCCATATCTGTAGAAGGACCGATGGCCGTTGGAGCAAGCGAGTCCTAGAGTGGAGACCGCGACTTGGTAAACGTAAGGTAGGACGCCCCCCGGCCAGGTGGACCGATGACCTGAAAAAGGTAGCTGGGTCAGACTGGATGCGGAAGGCGGAAGACCGGATGTTGTGGCGTAAAATGGGAGAGGCCTATGTCCAGCAGTGGACTGCGGTGGGCTGATTGATTGATTGAAGTGTAGGACATGCTTAAATGGTGCAGACGGTCGCAGAAGAATCTATCGTCGACGTGCGGAGAGATACGCTCAAAGTTGCATTGAGGAGCGTGTTCCTTTTGGAGGCGGTTCGTGTATGGTGTGGGGTGGCATTTCGATGATCGGGCGAATGGAACTTGTGTTCATCGACATGGTTCATCAAAACGGTAGAAGAGGTTTGACGGCACAACGCTATGTAACAGAGGTTTTAGAAGCTCACGTGGTACCTTACATAGGATTAATAGGCGAAAATTTTACTCTAATGCAAGATAATGCCCGACCCCACGCCGCTGCACAATTTCGACAACATTGCAAAGAGGTTGGGATACCTACCACGGATTGGCCAGCACACGACCCGGATCTTAATCCCATTGAACATGTTTGAGACAGTTTAAAAAAGCTGTATATGCGATAAATCCTGTGCCCACAACAGTGGCAGCTCTAAGAACAGCGATTTTAAAAGAATGGAAAAATATTCCGCAGGAACGTTTAATAACACTAATCAGATCTATGCGGAACCGATTAGAATCTGTAATAAGGGCACGTGGAGGCAATACACCTTATTAAAAGAAAAAAACCTGAGCTTCGACTTGTTTTTTATTGTAGAAACCAATTTGCAATAACCCAAACAAAACCAATTTTTGTTACATTTACCGCTTTTGTTAAAAAAAATTGAATGGTCCTTTCCAGTATACAAACATACACTTAAGGATATGATACTACGCTGTTATGAAGTTATCGAACCAAACTATAGGTTTCATTTTAAATTTGTATAAAATGTTTGAATTCTTGCTTAATATGTTTATTTCAAAAGCGTCTGAACGTTGATGCAGTTTATGAGTCCGTCAGTGTATTTTATCAATGAGTATAGCAAAATATTATCCCAATAAGTAAAGTTAAAACTTATTAATCACGTTTACTATCGAAACGTTTTGAATTCTAACATCATCACAATTGACTTCTGATGTGACCACATATCGTTATAACCATTTGGAAGAGGTTAACATTTACCATGTTAGTTCCATCAGTACCAGTAATGAACAATGATTATAATTGAAATTAAACTACTATATACGGATTTTATCGCGTTGTTTATTTATCACTGTCTTACAAAATTTTGAAAATATTACACTACTACTACTATTGATTTTATTTTACTAATTTTAAGCTAATTAAATTATTAAAACTATCAAATCTATTTGTTTTTATGTTTACACTTTCCCCGACGTTTCGGTTGCTTTTCAGCAGCCATGGTCACGGGGAGACATGGCTGCTGAAAAGCAACCGAACAAAATAATAATATACTAGTAAAATAGAAAATTGGCGTATGATTACCATTGGCTGAACGTCGCGTCGTGAAGATTAGTCATGTATCCAGGACAAAACACAATGTAGTTCAAAGGGCAACCTCTATCTAAAGATAGGTAATAGCATTAGTCAACATTAATTAAAAGTTGACTAATAATATAGTTTATCCATTATACAAAACCACAATGAAAATTAATATTGTATCTACAATTTGTATGTGTATTGGCGACTAAATACTTTGACCGGCTTCTCTAGTCTCTTCAGTCTTATGCTTCAATCATTTAGTTTATGTGCAGTTTTTTGACTGAAGGAATAAAACAAATTACATAGATAGATGCATTATTAATACAGCCGAGAAAACTGATGTACATACACACTAATTTGTGTTAATTAATTACGGGTAGCATTTAACTGTTCCTCATTTTTTTGCCTTTGTTCCACCAAAAATACTAATTGCACAGCAAAATATGCTTACCAAAAATATTAATTGCATAGTAAAATATATTTACAGAAATCAAACTAAGTCGACGGAGCTCCGTTTCGCGGGGCTCATGTTTTTCTGGGTGGTTTTAAGAAGGGAAGGATTTATGTTAGATAACCTAACCCTTCCGAGACGGAATGCAATGATTTGAGGGGTATAGGTGCTCGTTATGATATATTTTAGTGAACATATTTTTGCTGTGCAATTAGTATTTTTGATGGTCATTATATTTAATATCATTAATTACTAGGCGGTATAGCAAAATATAAGTACGCGAATACATGTTTGATAGTATATATTTACAAAACATGACAGCATCTAGCACTAGCAGGTTGAAAACTAATAACTTTGTAACTATAATAATAATAAAATAGTTACTTATCCACTAGCGATAGCAAACACATTCAATGAATATTTCATTACCAGTACAAACAGAATAAATCATGAAATCCGTAACACAAATACAAATAAACAATCAAACTCGATTTTTTGTTACCCATTGATGAATCCTATATACATAAAATGATAATGTGCAAATAACAAATCGGAAGGATAATATGACACTATTTGTACTTTAATCTTAAAAATGTGTAGTATCCAATTGACACCCATAATCACATTTCTTATAAATCTTTCATTACTAACGGGTATGTTTCCAGATAAGCTTAAATATTCAGTTGTTAAGCCATTATTATTATTATTGGTGTTTCTATGTATAATATGTATGTATTTACAAAAAAAAAAGGTATATATGTATGTTTATCCATTGTCTAGTACCCATAGTACAAGCTCTGCTTAGTTTGGGCTAGATGGTGTTGTGTGTATGTGGTAGAATATATTATTATATATTATATTATACAAGAAAGGTGACAAAACGGAGGTAAGTAATTATAGGCCCATTACTCTCCTGCCTATCTTTTCTAAATTATTCCAAAAAGTTACGTATGATAAATTGACATCTTTTTTCGTTAAGCATAATATTATTGATAAAATCAGTTTGGATTTCAATGAAACAAATCCTTGTAAATGATATTTTAAAAAATGTAGATTATAATTTGTATACTACTGTAGTCTTTTTACATATGTATAATATACAGGGTGTCCAAGAACCTGGCGTCCAACTGGATTCCCACGATGCCCCAAGTTCTAACAGTACTCAGAAAAATATTTTAAAAAATCCACCCCATGTACTTACAGAATTATACTGATTTCAAAAAAAAAGGGGAAATGAGCACCCTGTGACATACTTTTGAATGCTGTGACTGCTAATGCTGATAATTTCGATATTTCTTGGAGGTTTTGTAATCTAGGGTATTGCTGTGTCTAAATAGAGTGTAAAAATAAAGTACTTATTGTACCATTTTAAAATAAAATATTATTTTAACTAAAGGTGATATGGAAAACTATTGAATTTCGCAACTTTGACCGACTGTAGTGTAAAAAAAATGTACCAAAATAGTATGGCAAGTGACGTCAAATTTTGACGCGTTTATTCCTCTTTTTAAAAAGGTATAATACTTACACATTAATTTGAAAAAAAAAAATTTTGATAATATTTTTACTCAACAACCCAATTTTTACGATGTCTTACAGAATTCTTAGAAAGAAAAATTTACGACGAATTGAATCTAACCTCTAAAGAATTACTGTTGTATGCTCATAAAAATAACAACAGGCCTCTCAAAAAACAGGTTAGACCGTAAGGGACGGTATGTGCATGCATCTCACCATAGTGATTCGTTATTACAACAGGAGGGAGCAAGACAGAAACTATCTTTGCGATTTGCTGGTTCTTCTTTATGGTACCCCATTATTCAGGTAAGAGTGAGGGAGAAAAAGGTTAGAGGTGCGAGTGAGATAGATAGTGACGCTATCTGGGATCGTGCTATTTAGGATAACAGTACGGTCAGTACGCGTCACTGCCTCCTGCCGTTACTACGCACCTCTCTCTTATTGTTACCATTGATCACGTACTACGATTTAAAGCTTTGTTTATTGGACTCGATTACTCTTTGTGCTCTGGACTTTGAAACGAACTCTTTACGACGACCTTTGCCTGTGTTTGGACAGTTTGTGTTTTGTGTGTGCTACCATGGCGACCTACACTCCGCAAGAATACGCAAATATGCACTACATTTATGGAGAATGTAGAGGTAATGGACGAGCTGCAGCGAGACTTTACAGAGAAAGGTATCCGAGGGCTACGCGATATCCCGACCATCGAGTTTTCATTAATGTGCACAGATCACTATGTGACGGGCGGTTCCCCAATCAAGTAGCTGGTGAAGGACGACCCGTAAATGACTTCATACGCGATGAAGTTTTAGAGGCGGTGTCGGCAAATCCAAGCATCTCTGTGCGAGGAATAGAAGCTGATACGGGGATACCGAAGAGCACAGCACACAGTATTCTCCAAAAAGAAGAATATCATCCGTACCACGTACAGCGAGTGCAAAGTCTTTTACCTCGAGACTATCCGAGCCGAGTCGCGTTTTGTGAAACAATCCTGCAAAAACATCGAGAAGACGAAAACTTTATCGACAAAATTTTGTGGTCAGATGAATCTACATTTAAGAAGGATGGCTACATGAACCTACACAACTTGCACGAGTGGCATGTGGAAAATCCGCACTTGATGCGAGAAGATAGATCCCAGTACCGGTTCAAAGTGAACATGTGGACCGGTATTCTCTGTGGGAATATTATTGGTCCATTTGAGATGCCCGAGAATTTGACTGGCGAATCATATTTAAATTTTCTTCAAAATGATTTGCCAAACTTACTAGAAGAGACCCCACCAGATATGTGGTTCCAACACGACGGCTGTCCAGCACATTTTCGCGTATCCGTTAGAGAGTTTTTGGACGAGCAATACCCGAACAGGTGGATTGGGCGATCAGGAACAATCCCGTGGCCAGCCCGCTCACCTGACTTAAATCCGCTGGATTTTTTTTTCTGGGGAACTATGAAGGAGCTCGTTTATGCGAAGCCCATTAATGACATCGCTGACCTTCGTGAGAAGATAACACAAGCAGTGCAGGTGATACGTCAAAAAAGTTACTCGCGAAACATAAAGCGGTCCTTTTTAAGGAGAGTGAGAGCTTGTATTGCCGCGGGTGGTCAACATTTTGAACATTTATTGTAATAAAATATCTTTAAACTAACATTCTTTGCTTTTATTCTACTGGGAACCCATCTACCTGTGTGTATTTCCTTCTTGCTCACTCTTGGAACCGAAGTAAATAATAGTAGTAACATAACAGTTTCTAAGATAAGAAAGGGTCCGACAGTTACCGTTAGTAGGTAGGCACTTCGTAAAAATTGGGTTGTTGAGTAAAAATATTATCAAAATTTTTTTTTTCAAATTAATGTGTAAGTATTATACCTTTTTAAAAAGAGGAATAAACGCGTCAAAATTTGACGTCACTTGCCATACTATTTTGGTACATTTTTTTTACACTACAGTCGGTCAAAGTTGCGAAATTCAATAGTTTTCCATATCACCTTTAGTTAAAATAATATTTTATTTTAAAATGGTACAATAAGTACTTTATTTTTACATTCTATTTAGACACAGCAATACCCTAGATTACAAAACCTCCAAGAAATATCGAAATTATCAGCATTAGCAGTCACAGCATTCAAAAGTATGTCACAGGGTGCTCATTTCCCCTTTTTTTTTGAAATCAGTATAATTCTGTAAGTACATGGGGTGGATTTTTTAAAATATTTTTCTGAGTACTGTTAGAACTTGGGGCATCGTGGGAATCCAGTTGGACGCCAGGTTCTTG
Source organism: Catocala nupta (assembly GCA_963675205.1). NCBI lineage: Eukaryota > Metazoa > Arthropoda > Insecta > Lepidoptera > Erebidae > Catocala > Catocala nupta. The sequence goes on from OY776093.1 coordinate 29,966,845, forward strand.
GACACCCTGTATACAACAGTTTTTGACAAAATAAGAATATTATGGCATCAGAGGACCAGCATTAAATTGGTTACAAAGTTACCTTGAAGACAGATTTCAGTGTGTAGCCATATCTCAACTGAACTCAAACGATTATATAGAAACTTTTAGATCAGAATACAAAAGAAATAAATATGGGGTGCCTCAAGGGAGCGTGCTAGGGCCGCTACTGTTTCTGATCTATATCAACGATTTACCTAAAGTTACAGATCATAAAATGATATTGTTCGCAGATGATGTATCCATTATAGTGACTACCGATAAAAACATGACAATTACAGGACACAAAACTGTGATTCATAATACACTGACATTAGTTATTAATTGGTTAAATAATAATAATCTTAAAGTAAATATATCTAAAACAAATATAATGAATTTTAATAAATACAGATTATGTGATATTTCTTGGACTAATAATTAATACGAAATTCAATTGGAACGAACAAATTGAATAAGTGAGCAACAAGGTTAACGGATTTTTATTCGCTCTTTTTAAGTTACCAAAAGTAGCAAACCGAAACACATGCCATGCACGGCTTATTTTGCAAATGTTGCGTCTGTCCTTCGGTACGGATTGTTGATTTAGGGCAATAGCTGAGAGGTACAGAAAGTTTTTATGCTCAGAAGAGATGCATAAGATCAATATATAATATATTACATTTGCATGCCATTTGAAATGGCTATATTGGCTTGTACACACAGCGATACATCAACCTAGACTGTTTGGACTTTTGAACTATTAGAAGTTGAACGCCGCGAATCGTGCGAGAGTGTGTTATATTTTTTTTTACGCTCTATCCTTACAATTAACATCGACACCACTATGCACTGTTCCTTGCCGACTATTCTCTATTTTGTATGTAGCGTAGTTATGCGTATATAGGGTGTGTTACTTGATATGTAGTCGTGTGTGTGTATTCTTGTAAATAATCTATAACATCAATTAATGTACACTGTTTATAGCAAATAAAGACTTCTTATTCTTATTCATCGCGTTTGCATTACACGAAACACAGAAGAGCACCTTCTTTGAAGCTAAGCTTAAACGATGCGATTTTATGGTTGAACCATTAATGTGGTGTAACACCTGTGGTGCTGCACCAGCTTCTTGTCAAAATACCAAACTGATGTTATCAGGATCAGTTACTATCTTTTTCTAAATTAAAAAAAAGAAAACGAAAGGAAAACGTTTAGTTACGTCATTGGCGGTCAGTGTCGCGAATTGATCGTGAGCCCATGTTACAGGCAAAAGTCGGCCCTGTATGTACTACATAGGTTGGCCTTAACACGCAGTTATATCTGCCTGGTATTTGTACGCAGTGTCTATTCGTTATTAACCAAAAATGTTTCAATATGCAACCGAGCACCTGCTCGAATGCCTTTTTATTTTTGAGTTTGGCCAGCTCACTTCTAAGTAGAGGAGATGGGCGTCGTTAGCATTGGTTTGCAACCTGTCTAGGAGAAGGAAAGCTCCGAAATCACACCCGGGGAAATAGGCCTCGTTAGCATTGACTTGCACCCTGTCTAGGAGAAGGAAAACTTCGAAGTCAAACCAAATTTCAGGGAGCAGACCTGAGAATAGACTCCGATCCAAGGTGTTAACCGACCCGTGCTGATTGGATTCGTGGCCAGAAGGAAAGCTCATCAGATCGGAGACATTCTGGATAAAGGCCAGGTTAAGAGCACCTTAAACCGGCGAGCGTGTATTAGGAATGTGATGAAAGTGAATGAAGTCAGAGAATTATGTCAGGATCGTAGCAAATGGAAATCCGTAGTCTCTTCCTACCCCTCTGGGAAACAGGCGTGAATCTATGTAGGTATGTAATTCTAAGTAGTGTATGTATGTGTGTGTGACTCACCCGGAGCACGTAGTCGCCGCCGTCGAGCGTGAAGCGCTGGCCGCCGATGGAGAAGCCGACGGGCGGCAGCTTGGGCACGAGCGCGCAGTCGACGGCGAACTGGCCGAAGGCGATGGGCGTGGCGCCCAGCGCCCTGTTCAGCGCCTCCACCTCGGCCACGGGGCCCGCGATCAGCGACGTGCCCGTGTCCGCGATCGCCTCGCACCCCTGCACGCGACACCGTTATATACTTACTGGCATCCTACGAATCTTATATATTTGTTATCGACGTTTCCTTTATACTATTAATGTAGCGATCTACAATCGAAGCTCACGTTAAACGGCTAAGTTGAGTCCTTGATGCGAAAGACCTTGTTGATGTTGAACAGGTTGCTCCCTCTGGAGAGCTAACCACCGGTAGCCTGGTTTCTATACTCGATACTAATGGGGTCTTAGGGACCTCACAAATACATATATATGTTACATGTAATTCATTATATAATTCTAAAATGTAATTAAATATTAGAAATACTTAAAATTAATATACAATAATATACTCAAATATTGCAGGCAGCTATTTTTAGGTTGCAGATCATACGAGAAGAGCATAATAGTATCTACTGGGTACCCTTGTAGCCAGGCTATTGCTGAGTATTTGCTAACAAGGGACTCAATAACATGTGTATGAGTATGTGTATGTGTTTGCGGTGCGTGCTGACCTTAGCGCAGAAGGTGTGTCCCTGCATGGCGAGCTGGTCCATGTGGAACTGCCAGTAGGTGGGGCGGTCGACGGGCACATAGGTGAAGTTGCCGCGGTAGTGCGCCGGGTCCGACCCGCCCAGGATGATCTCGCCGCCCTGCGCCGCGCTCGGGTCTCTGTCCGAACACACGCGTACCACATTATTTACCTACCCGTCACTAACCGAACACAAGTGTCATTTCTATTACAGGGATTACTATAAGAAAAATCATTAGCGATGTCTTTCTGAATTAAGTCTACATTTAAATTTAGGTTTTAACATTATATACGAAGTAGAATAAAAACAATATAACACTAAATCAAATATATATAAGAAAGTTGCAGTTCTTCTCCCTAGCCTTTATTATTCCCAAGTCACTTGGGGTCGGCTTTTCTGGTCTAACGGGATTTGACTGGATATCAGTTTTTACACGGAGCGGCTGCCACCTGACCTCCGCAACTCGTAGGCTAATGATACCGAAAGGCTAGACCAGCGTCAGAATATTATAGGGCACTGACTGCCCAATAACGACTGCCATAGATGTTCATGGCAGCCGGGACCGACGGCTTAACGTGCTCTCCGAGGCACGGAGCAGGCGATAATTGTCAATCAATACGCCCATCATTTCGAAAAGTCATATAACTTCCGGAAGTCAGAGGTGCGCGACGTGGGTTCGAACCCGAGACCCTCTGCATTGCAGTCTGTTGGTCCACCCACTGAGCTATCGCAGTTAAATTATTTTTTTTATATATCGCACGTTATAACAATAACTACTAACACTATCCAAAAAACGTGTTTTCTCAGGCGAGCAGTCAATATAAATATTGTGCATTAATGTTGTATTTTCAAATTGACGACTATATTTTACAATAACTGGCATTCAAAATTCGGTTATGTTAAATATTTTAAGATATTGGCATAAGTGTGCGATATGTTCTTCAATTTCTTGTCATCACGCGTATGTCTTCGATTCTAATAGAAATCTTTCATGTGATTATAGTATGTTTAGTAGATTTACAGGAAAAATTAATAATAATGGCATACAAACAATATTAACGGGTATTTATAACTATATTAATGACATTATTCAATACGATTTAATTCCTGATTACTTAGACATGCAAAACATGAATACCGAGGTTCCACAATCTTCGAATCCAAATGTATCGATATCATCTCCGTTTTTTCGGAACTAAACGTGAATGTACATTACTTCACCAAAATATTGCTGGCATTTTAAACAAAATAGATTTATTAGAAATAACGCTATCAGAGCTGTATACAAAAGGTATACATATTGATATGCTTTGTTTTTGTGAAACTTTTATAAAAAGGGGCTCAGAAAGCAATCTATTATTAAAAAAATATAAGCTCGTTTCGTTTTACTCAAGATCCCACCAACGCAGAGGTGGAACCTGTATAATGATTAAGAAGGATTTAGAGTGCAAACCTATCTGTAATTTAGTTGAACCAATATTGTATCATTTTGAATATTGTGCTATCGAAATAACCACACTTAAACTCTTTGTAATTTGTATTTACCGAACACCAAATTCAAATATAAATGTATTTTTGCAAAATCTAGACAGTGTATTAACGAAATTAACGAAAAAAAATAAACATAAAATAATTTTTGTGAGGGGATTGGAACATTAACGCGACAAAGGAAAATAAAACCTTCAAAGAACTGGAATATATCATGCAAAATTATAATATATCTAATCACATTACTATACCGACTAGAAAATCTTCCTGTATAGATCTTATAACCAGCAACATTCCTGACGCTCAGCCTCAAATACATACTCTCGCTCTATCTGATCACGAGACTGCTCAAACCATATGCTTCAATTGTTACGTAGATATTGCTAAGAGCAAAACACAGTTTTGGTTTGAAAAGAGAAGAGACCTGAGCCAGAGTAACATAGAAAAATTCATCTCTTGCATATCATTTCTATCTTTTTCTGAACTTTATGAGATAGATGACACTAATGTAGCTTTTAATCATTTCCACGAAACGTTGTCTCTTTTTTATAATTTGTGTTTTCCTATTTTGGAAGTAAAAATTTCAAATAAAAATGTTAAATCTAAATGGATTACAAAAGGGATAAAGAAATGTTGCATAATAAAACGTACTTTATACCTAAAATATCGTTTGAAAAATCACTACCTAAAGATCTATAACAATAATAACAAAATCTTAAAACGATGTATTTTACATGCTCAGAAGTCGGAAAATACGAATTACATTCTTCGTTCTAACAATAAATGTAAAGCTGCCTGGAATATTATTAAGAATAACAGCATTGGAAATAATGGTGCGTCAGATATTGATTGTATCACGCTTGATCAGAACACGTACACCCATGCCAATACGATAGTCAATAAGTTTAATAACTTCTTTATTAATTTGACAAATAAACCTATTAAATCAAAAACATGCATTGACTACAAACATCCTTCTGACATTAATAATACTATTTACTTGACTCCGACTAATGACATTGCTATATTCAATATTATCAATTCTTTAAATACAACCAACTCAACTGGCTATGACGATATTAATACTAAAATTCTTAAACGCTGTTCTAAGTTTATATCTCTTCCACTTAGCTATATTGTTAACTTATCACTAACTCAAGGTATATTTCCCACAAGGCTAAAATTTTCCATAGTTAAACCACTATTCAAAAAAGGAGATAAATGTGATATGAATAATTATCGTCCCATCACTCTCATACCAGTTATTTCAAAAATATTTGAAAAATCTATGTATAATAAACTATACTCATTCGTGACAAAACATAAAATATTAAGCGAAGAACAGTTTGGTTTTCGAAGAAATAAATCAACTACTCTTGCCTGTTTCAGTCTTATGAAGCTAGTTACTACTAGTCTCAATGATAAAACGCCTGTGCTGTCTGTGTTCCTCGATATGTCCAAAGCATTTAATTTCGTGGATCACAGGCTGCTACTCTTCAAACTCAATCGTTATGGAATTCGAGGCAATGCGTTAAAATGGCTAGACAGCTACCTAAATGAACGGCAACAATGCGTAGAAATCTCCAGGCGCACAATATCGGATAAAAAGGTATACAAATCTGCATACCGTCAAAACTCTTATGGTGTTCCTCAGGGGAGCATATTAGGTCCCTTTTTGTTCCTACTGTATATAAATGATTTACCCAATGTTACCCCACATAAATGTATTTTATACGCTGACGATACAACGATTAGTATCAAATTTACCGATAGCAGTATTACCAATTATGAAAATGAAATCAATAATACGCTAAGCAATATGATAAAGTGGTTAACTGACAATAACCTACACGTCAATATCAGTAAAACGAAAATGTTGCAATTCCAAACTTATAATAGCAGACGTCCGCAATTACAAATAAAGTATGCAAGTGATTCAATCGAAGAAGTTGAAAGCGTTAAATTTTTAGGAATAACGATAGATAAATTTTGTAATTGGAAAGCACACATAAGTGAATTGTGTAGTAAAGTACAAAGATTTGTTTTTGTTTTAAGCAGAATAACTCACATAGCTGGTATCGAAGCCGCTTTATATGCGTATCATGGATATGTCTCATCAATTTTGCGCTATGGTATTATAATATGGGGAAACTCGGTTGACATCATCAATGTTTTCAGAGCCCAAAAAAAGTGTATGAGAGCAATAAATAAAACCCAATCGATAGAAAGTTGTGTTCCTCTTTTTAAAAATAATAAAATATTGCCTCTCCCAGCTTTATATATATTAGAAATCTGTATCTTTGTACACAAAAATATAAGCCTGTTTGAGACACATAATGAAGTTGTAATTAGAAAAAGTCGAAAATAGCGTAAATTATATGTACCCCAGCAAAGAATAGAACTTTTTTCTAGGAATGTTTATTGCATGGCAATACGCATTTACAACAAATTACCCGATATTTTTAAAACATATAACCTTACTACATTCAAAAACAAATTATTTTGCTTCTTGCTGGACAAATGCTATTACTCGACGAATGATTTCTTATGTGAAAAATTTGACACGAAATTAAAATTGTAACGGCATTATAATAATATTTGACATTTTATATACCTATTTATTACTAATTATTTCAAACTTATTATTGTAATCGTTTTTAATTGCATTCTTAATTTTGAAGCTAAGTTATCTGACTATGTTGTTAAGCTTAAGATTTGTACGCCGGAAACGGCAGAATATTATGGACATATCATTTTGTAACACCACTGTAACAACAATATTCTAACAAATAAATGAATTATTATTATTATTATTATTATCAGATTACCAGATTAGCATATTTATTTAATTTTGACAAACGTTCCTTTACACCAACAACTTTGACATTTGTGTGAGTGTATAAACTAGATTCCTAAGACAGTTAGTAGAGCACACTAGGAGGAGGCACGTTACCTGTTGAGGTAGAAGGAGAAGATCGGCTTAACGAGTTTCTGCGCCACCATGTTGTCGAACACTGGCGTCACGCCGTCCACCGAGATGCTACACACACAAACACACACACATTAATATATGACGGTTTATTAAACTTTGTCCACGCAGACATATTTTGTTTCACATTACTAAGAAAAGCGGATGTAGAATTTTATCGTATGCTGTTTTTGTTATAAAGTTTATATTTATTTGGCAGAATTATTTGTTTCTCTATTCTGTCTGTTGATGATTTTCTAACAGCCAAATAAGGTGTAATTTCGATTGGTCGCTACATATTTGTTCACACGTACCAGAACAATAATATTTTATGAACCATGGTTCAATATTTCTTCAAGTTAATTATTTGATAAAATAGTAAAATTGACAGTGTCAAACATATTTGTAATGAGTCAGCGTCCGATTTTTTTTAATAAGCGACGTACTATTTACTAGCATTCAAACCAGGGATGTCGCGTCGCGGTTGCAGATTTTTGACATCCACGGATGCGGATACGGATATTTGAAGACTCACAACCGTGGATGCGGATGTTGATGAAAATTGTTCATCTTATTTAATAAACGTATCTAATATCACCGCCTTCGCAGGTTCAAGCCTGTTTTGCACACAATTGACAACAGCTGATTTCTTTCTTATTGTAACCTACGCTATATCTGGATCCGCATTAACATCCGCGCTGATTATAGCGGATGCGGATACAGATGCAGATGTCCAAATCGATGCGGAAGCTCCGCAATTGCGGATGCGGATGCGAATATTAGCAACAACCCTGATTCAAACAACAGACACAAAGAACATTTAGATTAGGAACAACCATTTATGGATCACTCAATTTTTTGTCGTGTGTGGGGATCGAACCCACAACATTCGACTCGACGCCAGTGGCGAGGCGACCAAGTCCGCCATCCGTGCAGGGCGGTATATATATATAGATAGTGTATATTGGCGTAATGGAAGTGTAGTACAGTGTGGTTACCTGCTGAAGGCCATGCCGAGGATGCCGTCGAACTTGGCGGCCACGAAGGCGAGCCCCGGCTCCGCCATCGCCTCCGCGAACGTCTGACCGCGTACTGTGAGTCCGCCCACCTGCACACATACACACACCTTCGTTTATATATATACTTATATTTTAGTGGGAAGCATAGTCTGGCAATATATATTACGAGATTATGCTACCCAGTAGAACAAGTAAAACAATCATTCATAATAATCCATACTTATTGTAAATATAAAAGTAACTGCATTATTATGTTTTCACGGCACAAACTGATTGTGAAGTCCACCTTTATAGTACGAGTTGAAGATTGTGCACGCGTAACCAGTCTTGTTTATCTTACAATAGAGGGTGGGGTTCTTGCTAAAGACCCAACAACTCTTTGCCCGAAGATGGAATCGATCCCCGGACCCTCCGGGCGGTGGTGGTAGATGTAGTGTAATGTAAGGGCATTGAACCTCGGACTTTATGATGGGCCAATCCAACTTATATCACAGAGACATAGGCAGACAATAATTCATGTCTTTTTGTATAAAGTCTACGAGTCAATCTAGTCTACTACCGAAATCCTGTGTCGCAGGGGACTTTACAAACATTAAAAATACATCCAGACTCGGAACAACCATTTGCAGATCGACTTCTTAAACCACTTCGCTCTCCGTGTATGTTAGTGTGGTGGTAGATGTGGTGGTGTGGGTGATGGCGGTATACTGACGGTGACGTCATCGGTGGAGAGAAAGCCGGAGAGCGAGCCGGAGCCGTAGTGGATGGCGAACTCGGTGCCGTTGACGCGGTACGTGCGCGACTTGCTGCTGTCGTACTTGTTGTGCAGCACTGCAACACAACACAACACAACACAACATTACACTTACACTATGATACAACAAGTATTTAGAGTACACACGTAAACTCACTCTTATATTATTATTCCCATTAATATATTATTATGTAGGTATACTAGCTGACGCGGCAAACGTTTTTCTGCCATATAAATTATTTCTTAGCGGTATGAAATATACTTTACGACCTATTCTCATATCTACCGAATATACATAAAAAGATCATAAAAATCGGTCGAGTCGTTTCGGAGGAGTGCGACCACAAGCACGACACGAGATTTATATATAATAATATACAGATTATTACTCCAATTACTGTTGGCGAAACAAATAAAATAAAATACGCACATTTAACCAGATATGTTTTTAAAGACCTACATAATAGAAAGCGAGCCTATTGTCGTCTGGAAACTCCGTGCAACACTGATAATTTCTTGACAGAAAAACACAGTAACAGTTTGTCTAACCTGGAATTTCAAACGAGAGGCTGCGCCACCGAGACAGTCTTTAAAATATGTAACAAAATAGCCTACGAGCAATGCTCAAACCTATAGGTAAAGCACGGAGCTAACCAAACCCTATTAATAACCTGACGATGAGGCATAAATAAAAGTGTGTCATCAATAATAATAAATTAAACAATTAACGAGTGAATCACGCTACAAGAGTAGGAAAAGTAATAAATTTACATCGTCTACAGACTTAACTGTCATAACTTGTTTTATTATAAAAACAAAGCTCACTGAAAACTGGCCATAATGATTCTCTGTACTTCCTCATGCAATAAACCGCGATAATCCATTTGAAATAGTTTTTTTTTAATCAGTATCGTTTGAATAAACGGTAACAACAATACTATGCAGTGAAACATTTCAACTTAATCTGTCTGCATAAATATAATAAATAAATTCCTTTTATCTTAAAATATCAACACTGTCAGAAAGCGAATGACTAGTATTCTTGTTAAACCCTTCGAGCTGACCTAGAATGCTGGTGTTACGAGTGGGTCGATGGGTTCACGGCGATAATGCGATCCGTAAGAATCGAACCTATGACCGTTCCAACGCTATTCTAATGCAGTAGCCATTTGGCATTATTTATACGTATAGTACTAATGCTTTATTTTTCTCGGAACTGATTAACGTAAGTAGAAGTGACTCACGGCAAGCGATGTTGGTGTAGTGGCACTTCTTGGAGGGCACCCACAGGTTGGAGGAGCCCGTGTCGAACACCACCTTGAACGTCTGCGGCGGGTTGCCGATCGATATCGGGCCGTAGTACTGGGCCTGGCACACGACAACAACACGTTATTACCCACATACTTACATAGCATTACTCCTATATCACAGGTAGTGTTGCCACCTTTAAGGTCATAGCACACATATCAACTCGGAAAGGGATCGTCACCGTATCGCCTTTCGCCTCACCGTCAAACAGGCGTTAACCTAACGTAACCAAGGCAGATGAAACAGCTCCGGTACGTTGACTCGGCTACGGCTAGGCGACGCCGCGCTCGCTTGAATCATATTAATATGGATATTTTCTCACTTCGTCAATAATCCCTTTTCATCGTTATTTTTTGTTTGAAATCTAACCTGCGAATTCAATAAAAACGCGCGCAACACGACTGTTTGTTGTTTAGTGAATGTCAGCACGTTCGGCAACAGTAGTGCACGGAGAGACGTAAGCGCGGGGACGACGAGCCGTAAGCGCGAGGACTGCAAGCTTGTCCCGAGGCGAGGCGATTACGTGACGATTCCGATTAGTGTGCGTTGCAGTAGGGACTTTCATACAAAGAATACTGCACGGTTCGAGTTGATACGGTGATGATCCGTTTCAGAGTTATGTGTGCTATGATCTTCATTTTGAACGAATAGTATATTTTCTATCTGAGGTGGTAAAAAATTAAGTTTGACATCTGAAAATAAAGTATTATTTATTTAATCTGCTTTTTGTTACCATATGTTTGTCGATGCTAGTAACATCTAACAAATATCGGATCAAGGAACGTCGTAACCGGATATTTATAATATACATAAACAATTGTTTTTATTCAATTTAGGGAATATTTATAGTGTTGCTTTAAGTAAAAAATTAAATAAAATCTGTAAAAGTCGACATGGGTACAATTTAGTATTATTACGTACTTTATTTTCCTAACCCTAAGCACAGGTGAGGGAGGCAGTAGTGTACAACGCTCGATTACGCTAATTATGATTTTAGATCCCAAATCCGGAGCGAGGCTTATATGCCGTCTACTTAGCTCAGTTACAAACCCCGTACCTACTGCTATAGATAATTTCAGAAAAAACACTACAATACTTTCGGCTCGAAATCGAGACCATTTTCAGTACTCGCATTCACAGTCGCAACGCGCCCCTGAGGCAGTTATAAAAATAATTTTAATACTTCGTCGCTGGTAACGGATACAATTATTTTATCATGACGTTTTTAGACTTTCGCGATTTATAAATAAATAAATTTGTACACATGTTTAATACATATAATGCTCAACTTACAGGTGAACACGGTCGATGCAAGTCGGTCGAAACGTCGGGCAATCAATAGGTATTTATTAACTTTTAAATATAGGTATGTAGTTTATCGCGAGTAACACCCGTTACCTAGGTAGCATTATATTTTTATCAAGAGTTCAGCGCAGAAATGTTTTCTATCGAAGCGAGGAGAACTGTTACTAGTTACCTCCGTTCCATGTTAAAATGTAGATAATACATATTTTTTAATTTGTAATATATCTATTTATACAAAATACCTATAATATGTTGTGCCCATATTCACCTTTAGTAACACGTAAATGCTACTTCGCCATCTTTCCAGGATTATTCTGGTCATTATTTTGCGTATAAAGAATCGGAAGAGTCATAGTTTAATTTAGCTTTTTGTAGCTTGCTCCTATTGGTATACACAAACAAACAGCACAAACTGCAGTCACGCGGTAATTTAACACGACATACATATCTACATATAAAACACTATAATTTTGCATAAATCAGTTCTATAGACAAAGTTAATTCGTAATATTCTTGATAATACTTAAACGAACTGTGCATTAAAGTAAATAAAATAATATCGACTTAACATAGACACACATTTGTATAACCGCGAAAGAAATGCGTTCGAGATATACATACATACATAGTTATATATTGCTTATGGCACCTTATAAACCATTTTGTGGTGTATTTCTGACTTATTTCACCAGCTTAAGGTCATATATAAGGTCACATAATAGTAAAAGAATAAACCAATCGCAGTGATCGACCCGGGATTGAACCCGACCCGAGGCCGTATGCTAGTATGTCAAACTTATTGGAATAAAACACATACGATTGCAATGCCTGGTAATAACATGATATTAAAACATAGATTATAGAACCTATTTTATGCAGAAACTATAATAAGATACGATCATTCTAACTAAGAATTAATTAATTATAGTCATCGTAACTACAGGAAAATAAAAGTAAATAACAGTTTAATTATAGATAAAATATATGTATGTATATATATACATATATATAAAATATGTTTACTGAGCGATCACTGAGCAATGTTTGCGGTTAGATGTACTTGTTTGTTGTAAATGCTACTTGTATTATAATTTTATATTGTAAGTTCACATTGTTAAACTGAACTTTGAACATGTTCGCGATAGTATAGATAGATCTTACTTCTTTATAAACATATTACTGCAGGCAGCGGAATGAATCAATTCTCTTTAGTCCTCCTTTCTAAACAAATAAACATGGATACAGACATTTAATTACGTGGTATGTTGTATATTGCCGGAAAGGTAGGTAAAGATGTGATTCAAATAACGTTAACAATCTTAATGTCTATGTGAGAATAACACCTACATATCTTATTAACCGTCTTCTTAAATGACGCAGTTCTCAATTCGACTGTATGTTTTTTGTGTGTTTGTTACGGAATTACTCCGCCAATTAAGAATAGAAGTTAATTACTCTTTTTCGTTTAGTAGGTCATATTTCACGTATGTAGATTTAACCATATAAACATCATCTATATTGATAAAGCTCCTTTTTAAAAATCAACCAGTACAAATCTTGAAGACAATAATAATATAAGTAGTTGCAGACAGTCAATTTGGTTTTCGCCCTAAAAGGTCAACAAACCAAGCTATTCACTATATGACAGACTACGTCACTAAAAGCCTGGATAAGGGTATGCACACAATTGGAGTCTTTTTAGACTTTATGAGCGCTTTTGACACTATTTCTTGCTCTATGTTATTGCACAAACTTAAAACGCTAGGAATAAGAGGAATTCAACATAAATTAATCTCAGATTATCTAACTGACCGCCACCAATGCACTAAAATTGGTAAATATAAAAGTTCCACTCACAAAAACAATATACAATAAATAAGTCAATTCGGCATTGCTCAGGGTAGTATATTAGGCCCTACTTTGTTCTTGATTTATTTAAATGACCTCTGTGGCTTAAAACTCCATAAAGGTACCATAGTATCGTATTCAGATGACACGGCTTTGTTATTCTCCGCTTCATCACTCACCGAGGTTTATGAATACGCACAGCGAGGCTTCAACATAGTCTCGAAGTGGCTACAACAAAATGTATTGACTCTGAATGCAGATAAAACGCAATACATTTTATTTAGCACGAGAAACAATTACACAATCTTAAACATAATTGCACATAATAACTGTAGTGCGTTTGCTGACACTGCATGCACTTGTCCCACTTTAACTAAGACGGACGATATAAAGTACCTATTTAGGTATTACCATTGACACAAATTTAAACTTCCGCAAACACATCGATTTGTTATGCACTAGAGTACGTAAATTGATTTATATATTTAAGTACTTGCGCAACATAGACGTCTACAAATTGATAAAACAGGTTTATTTAGCGTTGTGTCAATCTATTCTCACATACTGCATTACCTATTGGGGTGGAGCAGCCAAATCAATTCTTCTGCGCCTAGAGCGTGCTCAAAGAGCCGTTCTTAAGGTACCCACACGTCGCCCATTCTTGTTTCTTACACATCAGATTTACACCGCTTGCAAGGTACTAATCATTCATCAATTATTTATTATGCACACTATACTTAAACAGCACACTGAAGTCCCGTTTACCCCGCTCTTAGATAAGAGAAGTAAAGACTTAGTTTGTACAAAGTCTTAAAACAGACGCATTTGTCAATAAATTCTACGTATTCTTAGGACCGTATTTACATAACAAGTTAAATAAAATATCAAATATATATAATGTTAGTTATAAACAATGTAGTATCATGTTAATGGAATACCTAGGAACATTAAATTATACCGACACAGAAAACAGCTAGAAGTCGTAAAATGAAATTAAATAATTTAAAATTGTCAAGTGATGTCCTGAAACACAGGTTTATCCTAGTTCAGGCAGGCTTTGAACTTCATTTATTTTGTATACACTATAAATTAACAATTTTTTAATTAATTTTATTTTAAGCTTAAATTATCTAAGGCAGGTATGCTTTAACACTGTTGATGTAATATGTATGATGTAGTGTAAGGATGTATCTTATTTTTTCTGTCAATAAATAAATATTATTATTATATTATATTATTTAATAATAATATTATTACTTTTGGATTTTTGTGGGAAAAGTTCCAACGAGAACTTCTAACTCTGTTTTAACAGTTATCAGTTATCACAGATACTTGACCCAAGAACAAAGAAGATGGTATGTAAGATGACGTCATAATAATTATGCTTTAATGCATATTCTTAAAGAAATTACCTAGTTGTTGGCAAGACTACGCAACCGTGTCATCTCTGTTATACATTTATAGGTATAGTATTAATTAAAGTCGGTATTTTATGTTTCCTAAATTTTACTTTATCTCTTAAGAGAACAACAATAATCGGCGGTTTAACAGTGATCAACTCAACTGCTACGTCAACCATGTAATTTATATAACTATGACTGACAGTTTCTCTGAATTATTAAATACAGTCTCTTCACCTGTTTACATAAACTGTAAGAAGTTAAATAAAATAGATTTAGGTAATATCAACATATGTTTTTATCACCTAATAATACCTACAGAGTGTCTGTAATATGAGCATTGTTTTTACAAAATATGGTCAGCCTTTCTTGTTAAAAGGTGACAGTTTAGCTTGGTGTTTGTTGAACTCGGCGTCACTTATCGCCGGCACGTCGCACGTCGCGCGTCGGCCGGACGACTCAAAACAAAGTCGCGGTAGCGACCGAGATAAGTGCACATACAAAGGTTATCAAACAACATACACTATTAAGTATGTTTATATAGCAATGTTATATTTTCCTTCAACTTCACATTTGCATCAATTATTTCTAGGAAAACCATCTTTATATTATGCAATTTGCAAAGCAAGATTTAAACAGTACCTATAAACATAGAAGTTATTCATACTTTTTCATTTGAGTATGACAAATTAACAAGAAATTATGTATAATTTCTCAGTATGCAATGTTTAATTACTAAAAGTTTATTAAAATAAAATTTACCCGAAGAAATATAATGTAGGTACACACAGCTCCGGCTGACACAGGTTCTAACTGGCCACGGTTGTTTTGGCCAGTTCCTGTGTCGTATACGCCGGCAAAAGGCGCCCGGTTGTCACCACTGCGGCGACTGCCGCGACGTAGTTGAGGACACGGCGCTGCACACTTTGGCGGTTTGCCCCGCCTGGGCATCGCAGCGCCGTGATTTGATCGCGGCAGTCGGATCGGTTGCCCTCTCGCTCCCGGCCGTAGTTCAGTCTATGGTCCGGAGTGAGAGGTCGTGGAACGCCGTCGCCTCCTTCTGTGAGGAAGTAATTTCCATCAAGGAGGCGGCGGAGCGGGAGAGGGAGCGCTTAAACCCTCTCCCCAACCGCAGAGCCGGGCGCCGGAGGGCGCGAGACGAACTCCAGCCACCCTGAGGTTTGACCTGGGGGTGGCGGGCTTTGTGGGCCTGCCCGCCATCTGTTCAGCAACAGGTCCGAGAGGCGGCGTGCGTGTTCCCACGCGCGCCTCTGTGTCGTGTCCGTCTCCCCTTTAGGGGGGAGACAGTAGGGAATTTTTTATGAAGTGAGTCCTTTGGGTAGGTCTCTCGTGTAGTGGCCTGCCGTTTCATACGGCGGGCCGAAACCTCGGCGGGGTCGCGACCGTATGCGAAAGTGATTCGCGCGACCCCGTCGATAGTGGTTTTGTCGAGGAACACCGTGGTAGGTTTAGTCGGTATTCCGGGAGGTACATTATCTTTTGACATCTCTCTTTTACCCCGGCGAGTCCGACATAATCCCTCCGCCCGCCCCCGCGGAGGGAGATGCGTCATAGCATTCCCCCAGGTAAAAAAAAAAAAAAAAAAAGGTACACACAGCTACACATCAAGTTAGACACCCTATATACGCATAACTACGCTACATACAAAATAGAGAATTGTCGGAAAGGGACTGTGCATAGTGCTGTCGATGTAATAGTAAGGATAGAGCGTAACAAAAATATAACGCATTCTCTCGCACGATTCGCAGCCTTCAAGTTTAACTTCTAATAGTTCTAAGTCCAAGCAGCCGAGGTTGATGTGTCGCTGTGTGTGCATATGTCATAGACAATGAAATTAGCGACCAACCAAGCCAAAACTGGTGATAAAATATGTTCAAAATAGAGGTTCGATTAAGCTTTATTAAACGACAAAATATGTGAACTGAAAAGCCAATTATGTTCATATATGTACATATATATTACGGCATTAACTGCCTCCGTGGCGCAGCTGTAGTGAATGCGACTGCTGTGCATGAGGTCTCAGGTTCGAATCCCGGGTCGGGCCATCAAAAAGTTATTGGAGTTTTCAGTTAAGAAATCTCAATAGCAGCCCGGAGTTAGAAAGTTGGCGGTGTTAGACACCCCCGTGCCTCGGAAAGCACGTAAAGCCGCTTGGTCCTGCGCGCCTGATCTCTCACCGGTCGTGTCGGATTACCCTCCCATCGGATCATGAGAGTTAGGGAACAGAGAGTGCCCTTGTGTTTGCGCACACACTTGTGCACTATAATATCTCCTGCGTACTTGGCCAGTCTCCGTTAAGACTGGCCGCCGTGGCCGAAATTCGGTCTGGAGGATATTATTATTATTATGGCAATAATTTTTAATGTAGGAGAGAGTTTTTGTTTTATCTATATATGGGAGATTAGATCTAAAGTTTATTTTGGAAAATATTACAGTACATTTTAAGTTATTATACCCGTATGAAGGTACAATGTAACGCTGATTGCGGTTGATAGCATTTATAGCATTCCCGCTTTAAGGAAGTGCAGCGATGGGCTAATGCAGCAAAAAGAAATTGAGACCTGTACCTATGACGGCGTAGGCATCCGTATGTTTACGAATTCGTTATCAATGAATTCGAATTGTAATCGAAAGTTTGTTGGACGACTGACCATGTTGTGATGTTTGTTGACTATGACTCGTATAGCCTCGTATGATTAGTGATACCATTTTTATTAGATATATCTATAGTCTCTACTACTACTCTACTAGATCCATCGTCATGCATTGCTCGACAACGAAATTGACCTTCTTTTTTAGGATTTCATCCTCCACGAATAATCGAATGAAGATGTCGCATTCATGTTAGCATACGGCTAACACATAATCAAATAGTTAATCAATATTGAATTCGTCAAAGTATTTCTATTGCTTCTATTGCTTGGTGACACTAAGCAGCAGAAGCAATAGGAGCTCCACTGGCAGTTGTTAACACAGTATTGAATGTGTCAAGGAGTCACTTCAAGCAAAGGCACCCTTGATCTTTTTGTCTTGTATAGGTGCAGTGCAACAATTTATATTTTGTGTGCAACAGTAATATGCATGGAACACCCCTGGTTCTGTAAGTGTCAATAGTTTACAGTAAACACTATTATAAGGACTATTTCTTAAATATGTATCTTAACAACATAAAACTTTGGTAAGGTCAACCATTTCTGTTTAGGTACACATTTAACAACAATAAGATAAGTACATTTATATAAACAATAACAGTGACGAGTTGCTTTAAAGTAATTAGTGTCAAATTATAGTTAAATAAGGAACTTGCTATAAAGAAATTAAGTCACATAATTATCTTGTTGCATTGTACTCACATCAAGGTAGTTAGAGAGTGGCTCAGGGGCAGGTCCAGTCACTTCATACTTCATACGCAGCACCTGCAGGTCTGTGCCTACTTCATGGAAGTGCTTGCGGACTGTCTTCATGCGATACAGTGGCACTCTGTTTGTGGAAGAGGCATACCAAATTATATTTTCTTGGAACTTTTATATTATGTACAAATTTTGTATTTTATTAAAGCAACAATAATCTCTCTAACAATTACATACATAAATAAATAAGCTTACACCTTGCTTTCAACTCCAAGTAGACAGTATTTTGATTTCTTTTTGCCTTTATTCTCATTTACTACATAAAGTTATTTGAATTAAATTCTTGGTATGATCGGTGTATATTTTCTAATAAATACACTTTATAAAATATAGGTATAATAAATCAGTTTTTCAGAAGACGACAACAATAACAAAAAATTTGGTAATAGACGGTTACTATATACCTACATTCAGTAAATTAATAGCTAGATATTCAAACGTGTTATTCGAATCGCAAAATATTATGCTAACACAGCGATAGGCTATAAGAGTGACGACGTTTCAATACATAAATAACAGCAATTTGAGCCATCTAATGTGTTACGAGAAGATTGAATACATACCTGATAAACCCAGCCACGCAAGTCGCGGCGAATGCCAAGAAAACTATCAGCAATTTCCCCATTTTTGTTGCAAGTCACGCACGGACTCTGCGACACAAAAACAATAAAAAATAAATATATACATTAACCACAATATTGTTACCACATCTTATCTTACATACCGCAATAAATGAGACTATTTAATTTCCTTCTTTTAAAAAGTACTCAGCAAACAATAAACTTCAGCTGTATTTATTGCTTCGTAGCGAAATTTTAATTGAATTATTTGCCGGCGCAATTTGACATGACTGAATGAACGAACTGATGATTGAAGAACGTAATAGAGCAGTTGCTTGAATTATTGACCGAAACACTGGAATGAAAAGTACAATTGAATGACAGATTCTTGTCGAGTTTTGTTCTTCAAGCATTCAATCCAAGATAAAACAGATTATAATTTATATTACAGACAATAAATTCTTTTAGCAATTAAGTGTTTTTCGTATGCACTATTTTTGAGCGTAGATATCTAAATATGCGTCATCATCATCGTAATCCACGGCGAAATACGTAGAATGTTGCGCTCTCAACAAAATTTAAAGAGCTTAATAGGTACTACTCATTGATATATAAAATATTGATTTAATACGTCAATGGTACTTACTACTACTACTACTACTACGTGCTTTGTGGATCTTAATAGAACTTTGTACCATTGCGGCACTTAACTACATGCTTCATAGTTTGATAGTTCTGTGGCAAACTAAAACTAGACACCAATCGTTAAACGAATAAAGCTTTTCTTCTCTTCTATACTTTGGTTTAAACCAGTGTCAGAGCCGTAGGTCTCATTCAAGTTCGATTGCTGGATCCACGATTATTAAATTTTCTTTCATGAAATACCTAATAGCAGCAAGGAGTCTGGAACTGTGCCTGGTAAGCTAACGCCTCGTTACGTGGCACTGTCTTTCCCTTCAAGGTTATAAGCCTGAATGTAGTTAATAATGAATTGGAAATAGTATATAAGTAAGAAAATACGATTAAATTCGAATAGACAATAATGCAAATACATACTTAGAACATCACTAACATGACCGTTTCTCGAAAATGTAGGCAACACCGTGTGTGCGTTACCCCAGCAAAATAATGTTGAAAATAGTAATATAAATGTTATAGATAATTAGTTGCCCAGCACTTGTAATTGTTGCGCACATTTTAAATAGCTTGCTACATATATTAATCTGTGATTTTAAATCTGTTGCACGTATAGTTTTTAGTTATTCCACAAAAGCATTTCCTGCTGGGGTAACGTTAGTAACGTTACCGCAGCCAGACATTTTCTTTTTTAATGGGAATATTGAAATTAATTTCTATATAATTAGTTGTCCAAACGAGGTAAATGTTGCAACTTATTGCGTATTTGTTCTTTCTTCGGCTGCGAAGTTATTCGAGATCCTGCTGGAGTGCTTGTGCGTTTGCTGGATCACTGAAACGGTTAAGCGGATTCTAATAATCTTTTCTACATGACTTCGTAAGAATTAGCTATAATTAGTTGTGCAAAAAAACAAATAATGCACCGTTTAAAGGTTATTTAATGAAATATAAAAACGCTTCAATACGTCCTAACACTTTGAATAAGCGCTGTAAAGACTTACTTTAAACGTTATTTTGTAGCTTGTAACTGTCTTCAAATGTATATGAAGTTTCATTAGTATCCTGTAAGTAATTAACAAATTATGATAAAATTTCAGTTACCGTTTCAGAGATCCAGCAAACGCACAAGCGTTACTCCAGCAAGATCTCGAATAACTTTCCAGCCGAAGAAAGAACAAATACGAAATAAGTTGCAACATTTACCTCGTCTAGACAATTCATTATATAGCTATTTATTTCAATATTCCCATTAAAAAGGTAAATGTCTGGCTGCGGTAACGTTACAAACGTTACGCCAGCAGGAAATGTTTTTGTGAAATAACTAAAAACTATACATGCAACAAATTTAAAATGTGTGCAGCAATTGCAGAAGCTGGGCAACTAATTATCTAAAACATTTAAATTACTATTTTTGACATTATTTTGCTGGTTTAACGCACACCACCACCGTCGCTCATTTTGCTTGTCGCAAGGTTTTATGAAAGTGGGTGTGAATTTATCTGATGAGTTCGTGCATTTTCCGAACCGGGTTATCAAAACCTACTAAGTATTTTATTAAATATAGTGTTACTGAAATAATAGGCAGGCATACAGTACCACGATTGATGCAACTAGTACACACAGGTATATGTAACATGTACCTTTTTAACTTTATTTAGGAACTTTAAATAAAAACCAAATGCAGCATACATTGAACCATTGTTTTTTTTATTTGATATCCAAATAACAAAGGTGTTATGTCTTGTAGACATCGAAGTGTTATACAAAATACACATATATTGATTGACACATCCTTATGACTACACCTTGATGGTCCTAGTATCACTAAAACGCACCACCAAATCTTTTGGTTGCCCGATAAGGACCGCCATCATCATGAGTAAACAAGGCCGCCAATAGCCGGTGTCTCAGAGCACTCTACAGATTGGACAGTAAGGCACGTACACTTTGTATATCCAAATGTTATGTACTTGTTATACACTCCTGATAGACCACTACGAAACACAATCAAATAAGTAGCTATCTCCTAGAAACCGGCAAATAAAGGCTGCTTGAATGGAAGCCTCTATCATTGCCTTTACATTGGGGTTGCAGGAAACTACACATTTTTAAAGTATTTGGGTTTTTATAACATATTGTATATAAAGGAATAAAGATATAATAGTTAGGAACGAAATGGCACACTTAACTAATCTACGTAAATTCATAAAAAAGCGTAATGCGACATAAGTCGTAACCATCGATGTCCGATTCGTATCATGATTATCAGATTTGTAAAATTTGTTAAAAATATAATTAGAGTCCCAATATCCTCAATGCTTAAACGTGTGCTACTCGATCGAGAAGCAATCAGAATAAAATATTTTCAAATATTGGCTCATTTAAAATATTGGCACATTTAAGGTAAAACAAATAAAATCTTTAGCAATAGAATGATAAAACCTTTAAATGTTTATAATCATTTGGAGTAAAATGTTTCAACTGTTTCAAGTCCTTATAAGAATGGTCAGCATCAAGGCTATAAATTGACATAATTTGATTATGTGTACCAAATTCAACAACTCATAATTATGTGTGTCTGTGTTGTGGGTAAAACTAATGTTTGTCCTACCAGTGGGTAGGACAAAATATATTTGACTGAACTTGCGACACTCGTTTGGCTGCAGCATCACATTTTTAATAGCAACATCCAAAATTTTTAGCCGTGTCTAAGAAGAGAGATCATTATAAAGACTGTATGAGAGTAGAGTTCTATCAAGAGAGTACAAGCAATATAGAGTTGTACATTTAGTACAATTTCATCAATATCACTAATTGGATACACAATGCAGTACTTTGCGCTCTGTACCAGAGCCAAATATTTTAAAACAAATGATTTTATGTAATTTTGATATGTATGTATATAACAATAGAAACAACATCATTATCTGGGTAAACTGATAATCAAAATATAATCATCTAAAATAAATAATTTTATTGTTAAAGCCCATAATATCAATCATCACAATGAGTTCAAACTATTGTCAATGTATATTTCAAATATGGTAATGTTAACATATCAACAAAGTCATTTTGGTAGTTTCCTACAAATGATATTACAGGCTTAAGAGGTAAGTAATTTGTATTTGTAGAAGAGGTAAGTATTTAGTATTAGAATAAATTTATATTACACACCGAAATAAACTACAAGCATTATTTGTTGTTAGTTCTACAAGCCTGTCAAACCTTTGGCCTCGCACTGCATAGGCGCATGCAGGGGTCCCACTAAGAATTAACTGTTTTGAGAATGACTATACTAGGTTCCTGTTTGTGCATATGATAGTCTTCTGGTTTCGATTTCATGTAGACTTCGAAAATACAAATTGCTTACCTAAGAAGTGCTAATATCAAAGTTACTTGGTATGTGAAAATAGACTAGGTATGATCTGTGTATAGAAATATTTATATAAAAATAATATTGAAATACGTAATTACAGCCTCTATGAATATAATACATATACGTCAATGACAATTTACGTGCATACACGATCTTATCTCTAACAAAGTGATTGTAATGATTGTATAGTCGAGTCCCACGGGACTATACTGGTGGGAGCTAAGTATCCCATTGTATTACACTATCACAAACACGAACGAGTAAATACTTGGAATACAACACCTATATAAGTATCATCCATTTTATGAATTGCAACAAACAGTTAATGATTATTGATAATGGTGTCTGTAATAAACCGTGTGTCCATAATTATACCAATGCCCTTACACCTGTCTGATAATCTATAATCCTTAAACTACTTAATACTGTATATTATTATGTTACTGTTACGAGTCCACGTACCATGATGACCAGTTTCCTCATATACAACTACTGTCAGACATCACATTCGTGCATTTAATTATTTATATACATTTGTACAACATTATATCTACGAGAAGAGTTATAGAACCTAACAAGGACGGTAAAATTTTGTATCATGATTTAGTGAAGAGTGAGATCATGATAGTACGTTCTAATACCTGTAGAGTGCGCTGATGATCACTTATCAAAACTAAATAGTGGGGCTTATAATAGTACCCTGCGCGTCCATTGTTGTGCCATCTTTGCGGGTTACTTTGGCCTCGAAATCACAAAACACGGCTTATTTATCGTTAACGATATAGACTTTTAACAAACATACATTTGACAAGTCACGTCCATAGACCTGTGTTTATAACTAAAATATAATTATTTATATTAATTTTGCCGAACTTTTAAGTAGCGATGCGGGCTTATTACGAAAATAATAATAAGTAATTAATATCAAATCATTAAGCTTAATTTCATGATACATTGTTCAACCTATTGTGATTTTTGGCTAAACTCTGAACGTTCTAGTGCCCTGAACTTGACAATCTTGCGATTTTATATTTTTTATTCAGAATATTCGAGTGATCTTCTTCTTTTCGTGTGGTTAGTGGCCAACCTGTTGTCAAGAGTTGTTCAAGCCGCCCGTAGGTCTCTGACATGGCTTAACGCCTGCTGTCAATTTGGCAACAACCGGGACCGACTTTTTACGTGCCCTTCGAAGCACTCAGATGGAAATACCGCTAAGCGGTCACCCATCTATAGACTGACCGCACGCAACGTTGCTTAACCTCGCTAATCGTTTACCGATCAATGAGTGCACTGGCTATGAGCGATTATCGAGTGATTAGAACATTTAATCGATAACAGCACAACGCTACTTTGAAGGTTAATTTAATACATGGTCAATTATAGTATAATAAAATAATTAGATGATACTAGAGATTTTTGCTACCATATTACCTAATTAAGCATTTAACAATGTTCATTTTTACGACGAGTTCCAGGGCTGGAGCAATAAAAAACAGTTCAAAAATATATCCCTTGTGGCTGTGTAACCCGCCCCGAGGACACTGACATATGTACAACTGTACGTCACAGAACATGATGCGTACACGCGCGCGTATCTACATGTGAATCGATATAACAATATCGGTTACTACTTATTGTACTCAACATTATCTACACTTCATTACATTAGCTTAACAACTATATTTACAAACATTCGTGTTATATTATATCTATATTCACAATCGCTGCCATTGGCCACTAGTATAATTATTATATCTAATAATATAACACTATATTACACATTATATTTGGATTCATGATGAATATTTTAAATTGTATATTAATATATCAATCTCACTACGAGTCAGTGTAAAAATAAAATTGCATAAATTTTAAAAGCAACTAGTAGTCCGGGTCCGCCGCCGTTTCCGGGCCCAGCGGGGCGGAGTCACGATCACTGGTCTCGGCGGCCGGCCTGTCCGCGGTGACGTCACGGCGCGCGGGGCATCACCGCAGGAACTGCTCGTCCGCGTCCGCCGCCAGCGAGTACAGGCGCTGGTCGCGCGACACCAGCCGCAGCGAGAACGAGTTCAGCGACAGCGGCGGCCCGCTCACTATGTCCACGTTGCCCGCGTTCGCCTGCACGCACACCGAACTCTTTTACATCGTCGTCGAATTGGAATTTTGTTATAGGTTACATTAATCAGACGGAAAAAGACGATTCGACGATAGTAATATAAATATATGCCTATCGAGGTGCGTATTATCAGTGGATGGGTATGGTTACTGACCAAAAAGAGCGCCGTGAGCATGAGCCGCGACACGTCCGCGTCGTGCTCGGCGCGCTCGCAGAGCAGCGAGCGGAAGGACTTGGGCGCGCCCTCGGCGCCCTCGAGCGCGCGCAGCACGCGCTCGCCCAGCACGCGCACGTCCACGCCGCCGCGCGCCTCGGCCGCGGCGGCGCGCTGCAGGATGGCGTTGCGCCACGCCGCCGCCTCGGCCGCGGCGGCGTCGCCCTTCACCTCGGCGCCGCTGCGCGCCGGCGGCCCGCTGTCGTCGACGCGCAGCGAGTCCACCTCGGCGATGTCGCCGCCGCCGGAGCTCTGCTCGAAGAAGCCGTCGTCGTCGCTGTCGGCGTCGGCGCGCGCCGCGGGCAGCGCCGCCAGCGCCAGCGCCACCTCGCTGCTGCTCCAGCCCAGGAACTCGTGGACTGCAATGGCGACACGCGCGTGAGCTTACCGGGCTCGAGGCCTCTATCGCCGCGGCGGCGCTCGCGCCCGGCGGAGACCCGCGCTCGTGCGCGCTCTCCACATATAAATTGTATTTTAACAACGTTTGTTGTTAAAACTATTAATTAAAAAACGATCTCGTGTTAGTTGTATATATGTATTAACTGTCCAAAGATATCAGATATGTTGACATTGTAATGGAAAGTGTAGCTGCAGCTATAATGACTTTTAAATATTTTGCTTTAATACCTATGTAAATAATGGGATTAATTATCTTGTTATCTACGACTGATTCCCGATTAGTCGCCATCTCACCTTCGTCGGGCGGTCTACTTTTCCTCGCACTCAAGATTTGGCTCTTTCGTTTTCCCACGACGTCTGAGATCCATTTTTCAGGGACACTGAATTCTCGCACCTCTTTTAACTTCCGCATTAGATCTTAAAAAAGAAAATTAATATAGGTAAATGTAAATAACGACAGATTAACAATTAATATGTTTCATGGTAGTGTGTTTGCTCCAAAATATGCATCAATGGTTTCTGTACCATTGATGCATATTTAGGTTAGTAGTAGGTAGGTACCTTTTCCAAAAACAATTTTGATGTTCCCCTTGAATATGTCGTCTATCTTGACCTCGCTGCGGCGCTTCCTCTCGCGCTTGAGCGGCGGCGGCATGAGCGGCTTGGTGTCGTCGCGCGGCAGCGGCGTGCTGGTGCCGAGCGGCCACAGCTCGAGCTCGCGCGGCGGCGACGAGTCGCGGCGCGGCGGCGGCGGCGGCGGCGGCGGCGGGTCGGCGGGCGCGGCGGCCGCGATGGCGGCCTGCAGCTCCAGCAGCGAGATGGGCCGCAGCGAGCTGCCGCCGCGCGCCGCGCCGCCCTCCAGCTCGTCCACCAGCAGCCCGTCCTGCGCGGAGCGGCGACCGCTTAGATAGTCGAGTTACAGTGCAGAGTAGCGTAGTGGGCGGTGGCGGGCGGTACTCACGTGCAGGCGCCACGCGACCTGGAAGTCGGACAGCAGGCCGATGTTGTCGGCGGCGTAGTCGTAGAGCGGCGTGTCGGCGCGCGTGACGACGCGCGGCTCGAGCTCGATGTACATGCACGGCAGCGTGGGCGGCGGCCGCGGCGCCTCCGCCTCGCGCGAGGCGTGCGCGCACGCCTCCAGCTCGATCTCCGAGAAGTCGCCGAGCCCCGGCACCGCGGACGCCTTGCGCTTGCGCCGGCTCGTGCTCGGCGTCTGCGGCTCGTCCGACGCGCCGCTTGTGTTTGCTAGCTCTAGCTCCCTGGTAACAGTATTCGGTCGATGAATTTAAAAGAAGTTATCGATATGCAACATTGTAACTGCATCTTAATGTGAAAACCGGGTATTTATAATATTCCCTCAAACAAGAACAAAACCAAAAATATCATGTAAAACACCTTTTTTAAATATAAATAAAACAACTACTTAATGTCAATAGCTGTATATCACGGCCAGAGTGTCGCGTGTCGTAGTGAGTTGTTAATGACATAAATGTAAGCATGAACGTACTGTACACTGTTGTGCAAGTTGTCGCTGACTTGCAGCACGTGTCGGTAGAGGAAGTCGACTTTGCGGCCGTAGATGTCGGCGGACTGCTGCAGCACCAGCGCGATCTCCGCGAAGTTGGGCACCACCACGTCCGAGCCGCCGCCCTCGCCCTCTGCCGCATCCAGCGCGTGCAGACCCGCCTCCGTCAGGTACTCCTCCAATAGCTAATTGTTTAAACACACAATAAATAAACTAAATACAATGAAACATCATTTAAACGAGTATTCCCGGATACTTAGATTGGACAAACTAAACAGTATTTACTTTTTAAAGAACAATTCTCGCTCTAGATTTTAATATTCCAGTATCGCGGAAGACTGTACAAACATTCAAACAACAGACACAAACAATACTCGGACTCAACAATTTATGAATCACACAATTTTTGTCCCGTGTGGGGTTTAAACCCACAACACTCGGCGCAGAGACAGTGGCGAAGCGACCACCTAAACCACGACACCATCCGAGCAGTCAAAAGATTAACACATCACGTCTACATAACGTATCTCGCCAACTATAGCTATTAAATCTAGAACCACGTAGCACTACTGTGACTTCTACCAATATAAGACATTGCAATACATCATTATTAATACACCACAAGTAATCATAATACTCTTCTCGTACCGAGGAACTACGTAGTTCCGTAAGACTTCAAAAGCTGGCGCTGTTATAAATTATTAGACGGAACTGCCATGTCTTTCCCACAATACTAAGAGATGGCACTGGGTGTAACACTGCCCCCCACTTAGACATCTTTTTTTGACAACGAGCTTTGGTGTACCTCGTGGTCCTTTCTGGATCCAGTAGGTGACGTCATTCATCTTAGTGACTATGCGATAGGGTACATCCCATTTTGCCTCCAACTTAGGAGATTTTCCTTTGCTGCGTACCGGATTATGTAACCACACCAGCGATCCTTCCTCGAAGCCTTTATTGTTCGCCTGTCGGTCGTAACGGGTCTTCAACCTCTCAGACATCTGCTGACCGTTCTGTCTGATGTGCTCGTATACATCATTCATCCTGTTGCGCAAATCATTTGCATAATCTGTTATGGTGCGTGGAGATTCAGGTGGAATGCCGGTGATCAAGTTTGCAGGTAATCGTACTTCTCTTCCGAAATTAGCGAAAGCAGGTGTTACTGATGTGCTTTCGTGATCGGCACTACGGTATGACAGGAGAAACGGTTGAATGTGTTTGTCCCAATCTCTTTGTTTGCTTTCTACAACTTTCGCCAGATATCTTTTCAGAGACTGGTTAAACCGTTCAACCATGCCATCTGATTGCGGATGATAAGCAGTCATCCTCGTTTTGTGGGTACCCATCACACGACATGTCTCCTTAAATACTTCAGACTCGAAGTTCCGACCTTTGTCACTGTGGTCACTGTGGATGGTCGTTTCGGAACGGAAAAAGACAAAAGGAAACAAAAGACTTCGTAAACTAGCTTGTCGGCCACCGTACCGGGAATTGCAAACACTTCCGGCCACTTTGTGTAGTAAACCATGACCATCAAGAAGTACTTGTTCCCACTTTTGCTTTCAGGAAACGGTCCGGCAACATCTAATGCTATACGTTCCTACGGGGCTCTAACATTGTACACCTTTAATACACCCCTGCTGCAAATGAGTGGTCCTTTCACGGCAGCATAACTCGTGCATTTGCGGCACCATTCCTCAACGTCTTCTCGACAGTGGATCCAATAAATCGTTCCCGGATCTTAATCAGAGTTCTCTGCCCGAACTCCTATTATGATAGAGTTGTAAAACTGCCGCTACCTTGAGTTTTGGCACGAACATTTGCAGGTGACACTTTTCACCTCGAGCATTCTCCCATTTACGGCACAGAACTCCATCCTGGATAACCAAGCTTTCCCACTGTGCTCAATAACTCATTGCCGCAACTTCACTCCAGTGAGGTCTCGAAGCACCTGTTTTCTTCCATTCGAGGATGATGGGGCTTATGTATTTGTCCTCTTGTTGCGTTCTCTGTAGAATTTCCTTCCAGTTTTCGCTAAGATCCGTCCTCAACATCCTCACTAGTCCTTCCTGCTTGGCCTCTTGCCTGGCGCAGTGCTTACACTGGTCGGGACACGGTCTAAGCGTCAGGACATCTGCATTACCATGTGACTTGCCACTGCGATGCTGTATAACGAAGTCGAATTCCTGTAGTTGTTCAGTCGATCTTGCTACCTGTCCTTCTGGGTTTTTGAACTGTAGTAGCCATTTCAATGCAGCGTGGTCAGTCCGCAGGTGAAATTGCCGCCCTAACAAATATTTGCTGAAGTGCTGCAATGTATTTACGACAACTAGAAGTTCCCTTCGCGTGGCACGGTAGTTCTTTTCAGGTTTGGATTGGGCCTTGCTGAAGTACGCTATTACAACCTCATGCTCTCCTTTACGTTGAGATAACACGCCACCAATGCCGGTGTTACTGGCATCTGTATCTACTACAAATTCATGTTCATTGTCGGGATAGCCTAGAATCGGTGAATAACGCAGAAGTTCCTTCAGCTTCTGAATTGCGACGTCACAGCTCTCATTCCAGCAGAAATTTATCTTATCCTCGGTGAGCTTATGCAGAGGCAGGGTGATGTCAGCAAAGTTCCTTACAAACCGTCGATAGTATGAGCACAAACCAAGAAATGCCCTGACTTGTGTCTTGTTCTCCGGAACTGGCCAGTCCTTGACAGCAATGATCTTATCCGGGTCCGTTTGGATGCCTTCTTCGGAGACCACATGTTCTGAGAAGTTCACTTGCCACCTGAACAACGCGCATTTCTTAGGACTTAACTTAAGGTTGGCTCCTGGAATCTTCGAGAGCACGTATTCCAGGTTGCGAAGGTAATCCTCAAAGATGCGTCCTACTATGATAATATCGTCCAAGTAGACCAGGCAGGCGTCTCCAATCAATCCAATAGGGGCATTATATAATCCAAAGGCAATGACGTTGGATTGCCACAATCCTTTGCCTGTGGAGAATGCTGTCTTCTCCTTATCTCGTATTTCGACCTGCCAGTAGTCACTTTTCAGGTCTAGAGTAAAAAACCACTTTATCCCCGTTAGCGTAGCCAGAGTGTCGTCAATCCTTGGCAATGGGTAACTGTCTTTCTTTGTGATGTCGTTTAGCCGACGATAGTCCACACAGAAGCTTATGCTGCCATCCTTCTTTTTCACCAAAACCACTGGTGAACACCAAGCTCTGGACGAAGGCTCAATAACACCTTTTTTACCATACCTTCGATCATAGT
Organism: Catocala nupta; assembly: GCA_963675205.1. Classification (NCBI taxonomy): domain Eukaryota; kingdom Metazoa; phylum Arthropoda; class Insecta; order Lepidoptera; family Erebidae; genus Catocala; species Catocala nupta. The sequence goes on from OY776093.1 coordinate 29,997,080, forward strand.
GTTAACTTTATGTTCCCGCGCCACTGGTACACGTCTTGGTTGCTGGCGGATCGGTACCTCATTCCCTGTGTTTATTTTGTGTTGAATTAGGGCAGTCTTGCCTATGTCAGTATCACTTGTCAAGAAGATGTCGGCAAACCGGTTTAACATCGTCTCAGCCTTGTTCTTTTCTTCTCTCGACAAGTTATTCTGGCAGTCTTTTAAGAGAGAAGATACGTCGTACCTTGCCCCTTGAACTTTGGCGTTAGTAAGCTGTTCATGGCATCTACGCATCCAAACTGCTCCTTCACAGGTGCCCAATATTGTGCCCTTCTGGAGTACCAGCTCCTTGTCGCTTGGGTTCAGTGCGCGTACCGATGTAACGTTGGTATCCTTCGCCAGAGTGTGTGCAATCTTCCATAAAGCATCGGTGTCCAACCCTTCTATAATTACACATCGATTTGCCTGATCAAAATTACTTGGTAGCCAAACCGGTATGATTGTTTCCGACCTCGGAAGAAGTACAACTTTCTTTAGGCAGTACACTTTTCCCGATGACGCGCCCTCCATGCATACTTCTTCTGAGCCACACTTCAATACTCCTTGACTAACGTCGATCTCACAGTGATGCATCCATAAGAAGTTTAAACGCAGAATGCAGTCGTCCACTATGTTAGCTATGATGACGTTGTGGCCGTAAATTTTATTACCTAGTTTCATGTCCACCTCCTCCTCACCTCGGAGGGTTATGTGCTGACCGGTAGCTGTTCTAAGATGTACACATTCATTGGTCCCGTAGTAATCCCCAAGAAACTGTCTTGCTAGTCGGAAACTGACGACTGTCCGAGAAGCTCCAATGTCCAATGTCAACTTGCACGGCGTTCTATTAATTTCGCCTTCAATAATCAGGCTATTCCCGTCACACCATTGTGAGATTGAGATCCTTGGGGCTTTCCTATTACCAGCCAGCACCCGCCCCGTAGTCCTGGCGTCTACTCGTTTCCCTGCTGTTGTTGCCCGGCAGACACATCAGGTGTTCCTCCCACCGGCAACTGGTTTCTGCTGCGTGGACTCCTTCGCTTCGGGCAGCTCAATCTGATGTGGCCTCTCTCGCCGCAGCTATAGCACCGGGTTGAAGTTGACACTTTCCTGATACGGTGAGCTCGATCGACTAGACGTACTGCTTCCACCTCCAGAGAGTGGGCTGGGCCGTCCTTCAGGTGTTTAAAATGTCCGAGTCTCACTGCGGCCCTAACCTCTAGGTCTCGGATCCCGTCGGTGAAAGCTAGAACGAAGTTCCCGTCGGTGAGCGCAGGTGAGGACTGGTACGCCTTTCGAACCAGCTTCTCCACCTCCAGCCCTCCTGCTGCAAGGTTTCACCAACACGTTGCGATCGGTCTTTCAGCTGGGCGCGAAACATGCGTTCCATGCATATGCGTCGCCATATCTCGCTTCCAATGTCTCTAACAGCTTCACGTACGTGACGTCTTGACCAAGCGCCTCTAACACAGTCAAGGCATGGTCGTTAAGCCCCAAGGTGAGAGCAGTCAGAGCCTGTTCTTGCATCCACCCATTCGATTTCATGACGGCCTCGAACTTGATCTTATAGGCTGACCATGACGATGAGCCGTCGAATTGTGGGACTTTAAAGCCACATAGTGAGGGCTCCACAACCGCAGATGTTACGATCCCATCTCTAGCCTTATTAAGCCCACGTATCGTTTTCTCCATCTCGGCGATGCGACTTTCTTGGCGTTGGACTTGCTCTCTTTGCCGACCGTGGCGCTGAAGTCTTTTAACATCATCAGCTGCTCCTTCTGGCGGCGGATACCCTCTTCCTTATCCCGTTGCAGCTGTTCCTTGAAGCGGCGTGCATGTTCCTCCTGGTGGCGTGCCTGCTACTCCTGGCGGCGCATGCCTTCTTCGTTATCGCGTCGCAGCTGTTCCTCGAGGTGGCGTGCCTGCACCTGCATAAACACCAGGGTCTCGAGGTTGGGGTTTATCGGCGAGTGAGCTGCGCTAGATGGTTCCGCTGCAGCCGCGGAGTCACGTAGTCCACCTGATGACGGCGAAGGGGCATCTCCAAAGCGCCTCTGGTCTACATCTTGCTGGCGCTGGTTCCTGGTACACAACGCTTCCACTTCCTCCTTCGGTAGTACTGGCATATTCTTATCCCACTTCTGACACCAATTTGTTACGTGCTGCGTTCGAGGGATAAAAATGTAAACAATATTACCGACTAAAATAACGTTTTATTCTAGCACACAATTAAATTTAAAAGACTACACACACTACTTATACACTTTTCCACTATAACTGCTTTAAACCCTGTGGTATTTTCGCATCCGTTCGCTTCGATGAATACTTGACCGCTTACGATTGTAAACTGACTCGGCGAGCGCTGGCCTTCCCCTTTTATATGCGGTTTAAGCGTTTCCGGACTTTTCTAGAAACGTCATACCCGGTATGTAAACAGTTCGAAGATTCGAGAATGTGCCAGCGTTCTCTCTACTCTTCTCTTACCGAGGAACTACGCAGTTCTATAAGACTTCAATAGATGGCGCTGTTATAAATTATTAGACGGAACTGCCGAATCTTGCCCCCATTGCCGAGAGATGGCACTGGGTGTAACAATTAGTGGTGGTTAATATAGCACATAGCGTCATAACGTAGCACGCTATATTTACATAACGCATAGCGCATGCTACGAGGGTGCGTTTTTAAGTTCGCGGAATGGAGGGTATGGAAGGTGGTGGGGGTGCTTGTTTAGTCACTAACGTGTTTAGCAACTAATAATTAGTATATATACCGGGTATTATCATAATGAGGTCATTAGTCTTTGAACTATCGTCCCTCAAGCAACTCAATCTGGAAGAAATTGTGAAGTATGGAGAAAATCGAGTTCCGCGCCGTTATAAAGTTCCTTACCAAGCAAGGAAAAATTTCAAACCATTTTGGAAGAGATGTCATCTGTATATGGGGACTCTTGTCCAGGAAAAACCATGGTATACAAGTGGCACAACCTCTTTAAGCAAGGCAGGGAATCAATTGAAGACGATTCCCGGCCTGGGCGGTCTGTTGAGGTCACCACTCCAGATCTTATCGAAAAAATCGAAAAATTAATATTGGAGGATGCACGTTTGAAGAAAAAAATCATCAATCAAATCGCAGAGATGGTTGGAGTATCTGAAACGACCATTTTCAAGGTTCTCCATGATCATCTCGGCATGACAAAAGTCAGTGCAAGATGGGTGCCTAGAATGCTCACACCGCCTCAAAAACAGAAGCGCGTCGAGTGTTCGCGTGCGTTTTTGAGCCAGTGTAATGAAGACAAGGATGGTTTTTTGGAGCGAATTGTTACTGGGGATGAAACTTGGGTTCATCACTATGAACCTGAGTCTAAACAAGATTCCATGCAGTGGCATAAAAAGGGTACACCACCGCCTAAGAAATTCAAGGTGTCGCAATCGGCGGGAAAGCTCATGGCGACAGTTTTTTGGGACACAGAAGGAATTTTGTTGGTTGATTACAAAGAAAAAGGTGTTTCCATAACCGGAGAACACTACGCTTCAATTTTAGAGCAGTTAAAAGAGGCAATCAGAGAAAAAAGAAGAGGAAAATTGACCAAAGGTGTCCTGCTCTTGCACGACAATGCTCCTGTTCACAAGAGTCGAGTTGCGTTGGCTGCTTTGCACAAGGTGGGCTTCGATATCATTGATCACCCACCTTATAGCCCAGACTTGGCTCCCAGCGACTATTATCTCTTTCCAAATCTGAAAAAAGAGCTTCGAGGAAAGAAATTTTCAACCGATGAAGAAGTGAAGGATGCAGTTTCGGCGTATTTTTCAAAGACAAAACATTTTTTTATGAAGGTATTCATAAGTTAATTCATAGATCTGAGAAATGTATTAGGGTTTCAGGTGAATATATTGAAAAGGAAAAATAATTTTGTAATATTATTTCATCCCCTTCTATTCCATTCCGCGAACTTAAAAACGCACCCTCGTACATCGTTTCAATCTTGGCGCTAGAAATAGCGTCGCGCTATATATGCCTAGTCTACTACGCATAGCGTGGTAAAACGACCAGCGCGCTGCGCGTTGACATCGACACGCTAGCGCAAACGGCGAGCGACGACATCTAGCGCGCTAAATAGTAAATAGATACGCTAGCCAGTCGCCGCGTGCTGCCGCTCACTATATGTCGTATTATCGTTGTTTACGTCACAGCCAATAAATTATAGACAGTCCTAAGCCTCAAAAGTATGAAGGAGAATTCAATGAATTTATTTTGTCTATTACTTATTAGATTATAATTATATTTTTACAAAACATGCTCCACAGTTGAAATAGCACATTTCAAGCTTATATTCTCGACGGCTCCGCGCTACCATATTCTGTGACGCTTCTAGCGTTCCCGCGCAGCGCGCTAAAATATAGCGTATAAAATAGCGCGCTAGAACAATATAGTTTATAGTCCGTAGCGTGCTATCTTAATATAGCGGATTTGAACACTACTAGTAACAATATCATATAATAGTGTTAGGAGCTTGATACTATTATGTACCTTACAACTCCAAAATTTCGACTATCTGTGAGCTATACTTCAGAAGATATTTTTTATTTAAGCAAACGTCCAGCCAGCGGGTGCTTTTTTAAATATTATTCTTTTATACCATACAATAGTGTTAAGAACCTGTGTACCTTACAAATCCAAAATGTTTACTTCCTATGGGCGTCATAAGATATTCGTTAATTAAATAAGCGTCTAGCCAACAAACCCCTTTTCAAACATTATACCTACTTTTATAATCACCCAACAGGGCTGTAACACCAAAACAAAGATTAAGAAACAGAGTAGCTATTTTAAGTAGGATGCTATGTAAATTAAAAGAGTCAATGTAATAGTAATTGTAATCTTTAGTCTGTTTAAAGAGATTGTATAAAAACAAAAGATGTCTAAACATGTCGACAATAAGGCGCGCAACACATTTCCCCGGCGGTCTGCGTTCTGCGGTCGAGTTCCTCTTTTATAATAATTATACAGTTTCTCTTTGACCGCCGCGGTCTGACTACTTTTATGTGTATACGATTCAAAGACACCGCATACATCGCAGTGAACGCGGAACGCAGAACTCGGAACTCTGACCGCTGACCACCCACAGTATGGCCGGCACCTAAATAGAACTTCATATAGATTTGAAGACAAGCTACAAAATCAAGTTTAAAGTAAGTCTACAGCTCTTATTCAAAGTGTTAGGACGTATTGAAGCGTTTTTATATTTAATTAAATAACCTTTAAACGGTGCATTATTTTTGTTTCTTTATTGCACAACTAATTATAACTAATTCTTACGAAGTCATGTACAAAAGATGATTACAATCCGCTTAACCGTTTCAGAGATCCAGCAAACGCACAAGCGTTACTCCAGCACGATCTCGAATAACTTCGCAGCCGAAGAAAGAACAAATACGAAATAAGTTGCAACATTTACCTCGTCTAGTCAACTAATTATATATGTAGCTAATATTTATTGTATACTACGACCATAAATGAATGAAATCCATCAGTTTTTCTTGTTTTGTTATTAAACACTAATTATGCTAATAGATAGACAGTCAAGAGTATGCTATGCTAATATAGCTTGCACTTTTTAATATATACTTTTTTTTCATTTTTTCTGAACGGCCTTCAGTTCTATTATAAGACATTTCAAGGTTATCCATTAATTATCGGACACCTGTATATAACATATTTTATATTACTATTTTCGACATTATTTTGCTGGGGTAACGCACACCATTTTTAAATCATTACAGATTGTCTGGTATATTTTATTGTTAGGTGACGGTATGTTCTTTATATCCTTGAATATGTTTTGATAATTGCAAAGAATTAACTATTGTACATGAACACATACTTTAGAAGGCCTTCCTCTTTTGTTTTTTAAATGTTAATTGTAAGTTCCGCAATGTATAAATTTGTAACGCGATATAAACACTATTAAGTCACATAACACATTGACTGCTTCTACACTCATGGTGAATGTGAAGTTTCGTTCTCCGTTTGCGGCGACTACACGCCAGATGGTTTACGAGAAACATGCGTATTCACCCACGCCTGGCGTGTTTTCCCCGACGCTACGCCCGGTGCGGGCAACTCGGGATAAAGAACTATTATTGTTACTGATTGCAAGCAGCTTTTTAATTTTTTTCAAGTGGTCAAGAACTTTGACAACATTTTTATAACAATATGGGAATACACATATTGTTGAAGAGTGCGCCTTAGTCGGTAGTGCAGAGTCCTTGAACATTCTTTGTCAGCAAAAGAGCAATAAATCGTTTAGATATTTTATTCTACATGCATGGTAGATGTTAAGTTTTGTTTGTTAAGGCCTTTAATAGTAAATATAACAATCATTCTTTTAACTTTAACTTTCTTCTTATCAGCCCCATTGAAAGATACCATTGTTAGTCTTACTTAGGTTTTCTATACAGTTTTTAAATGTTAAATCCTTTTGTTGCTTTTTATAATGTCTGGTGAATGAATGGTATAAGACTATATCATCACCGATAGCTACAAACAAAAGGATGCAATGGAGTAAATCCTTTTGTTAATTTTTAAAAGCTTTTGATATTTGATTATTTCACGAAAGAATCAATATTCGTTATTGCTGTGTGACTTATGTATGGTTCAGGTGTAGTAACGCTCACCACCTGAAAAGGTTTTTTTTAGAAAAAAATGGCACAATACAAATATTATCCTTAAATCCTTTTGTTGCCTTTTATAATATGTGGTGAATGGTTTGCCGTCACTGATTGTCGTATACAAAATATTGCAACGGATTATGACAAATTTTGTACTAATGTAATACCACCGGCTTTAAATCGAACTGGAATCGTATTACATACTTTTTTATTGCAATATGCTATTATAAGTATCTATATTGATGTCCAGAAAAGGCATAAATATCAAAATATATGAAAGTAGTTGATAGGCAAAACACACCAGGCGCGTGGTCTCACTGGTGTAGCGATAAGTTATATTACACACGTCGTAAATTAATATGTATGAAATAATTAACATTTTGATACTAATAAGTTTGGACACCCTGTTTTCTAAAAATCAAGTGATTCTGTGACCGTTTTAAATCTTAAACGTCAATGATCAAAGTTTGTTGTACTTACATTCTTTTATTTTGCCGGGCAACTCCGGGAAGTACAACTAACTATCCTGGATATTTCAAAATATACGCAAATTATGATATTGTAAAAGGGTAATTTAAATAATACTGTCCAACAGTCATAAAATAAAGTAATTGATCCTGTTAAAAATATTTGTAAAGTGTAGACACTAACCTGCCATAGTATAAATCCATAACACTTCACTTGAAATGATAATTCAAAACAAAATAATTGACTGTTATAAGTTTATAACTTATAAGTTATATGTAAACGATTTTTTGAAATAAAAGACAAGAAAAATATTTGTTAAATGACAACGAAATTCCGACTGACCACACAAGTAAATTGTTGCAACTAAGACGAAAATAATGATGAAGTTCACTGGTAAGTAAACATTTACGATATACTTTATTCTTCTAAAATGGACTGGATATAAAATTTTGTAAAATGGACTTATAGCTCGCCCAGATCATTCAAATACCATACTGTGCGTCGGGCGTGTTCGGCCGCATGCTCGTCGCCATGGTGTTAAAACTTAGAAGAAAACAGTTGAATTCTAACGTAATCAAATTACATAGGTTACCATGTTGGCTTTCTATAAGATAACTAAGCGATATTCAATTTAGTTGTGTTATACTCTGAAAGTTGCATGTGACAACCGCTAGATGACGGAGTAATCAGTTTCTGAAAATTTCACTTTATTAAAGTTATCGCTTACCATATTTGATTAATGTTATTTATTTTCGAACGATTCGGACCTGTCACATACATAAAGCTGTTGTCAAATTTGACATTTTATCGTTCCATTATTCTCTCTTGAATAATAGACTCAAGAGCTTGTTTTATTTTTTACAATTCCATACTTGCCCTGATCTTAGTTTTCATTTTTAAGTGAATGTACAGGCTAACACATAATTAATCACTGCATCATTATAATAGATATATTATATACCCACGCATATGTATGTATTTGAAAAAGTTGCTTGAACCGAACGCCAGTTAGCTAGTAGAAGCTAGTATCGCCAATGCATTGAGTGACGTCTCTATCTTCCTATATACAAATGTACTCTGTGCTCGTCGCGTCGACCGCTCACATGCGTTGCGTGTAGTGAAGCCGATCGATAGGCTACTATCGATAGTCTATCGATACTGCGACAATAGTGGGAATATCGATAGGACTATTGATAGTATCGATAGTAAAGTTGTCAAGGACGAAAATAGTATCGATAGCATAGCGACTATCAAGGTTTAATACTGCAAATCATCAATAGTATTACCACATTTTGTGCTATCGATAATGTCGATATTATCGATACTATCGATATCCTTACTGATTTTCAAGGTCAACTGTTACACTATCGATAGTTCGGCATCACTAGTTGCGTGTTATGTGCCTCACTGGCGTTTAGCGCGGTACACGAGTGCGCCAACACGCGTGGCGTGCATATAGTCTTATAGGTGGTAAATAGGCTTATACATTATGTATTATATTAGTAATAACAATTTTCCTTCCTACAGACATGATGTAGGAAATATATATTATTCATAAAATAACTTAACGTAACAATGTTATATATAAAAGGCTAGGTTAAGCCATATTCATTTCACCAGCTACATGAAGATCACAGGTCATAGAGGGCTGTTGCCTTCTACCAACTAGTTTCTAGTACTAATATCTATTGCTACTGAGAGATCTGGTGGGGATAAAGCCAATGATTCTTTATAATATGGCTTATTGGTAAGCGGAGTAAACAATCTCATTTAAATGCAACAAGGTATACTGTATGTAGGATACCACAGGTTTAATATTGATCAACTTTGTCTTTTAAATTCTTTTATAAGCACCAACGCCAATGTACTAAATCACTAGATTAGCGTCAAAATCACGGGACCAATCTCTTAATGTTGAAACTTCGTATCGTCAGATATACAACTGATACTATTTGACACCTTAAGTTAAAAAATTGATACCTAGTTCGTTCAAAAGATATAAAACATAAACTTTGGTGCCGCCATTTTGACGTCATAATGACGGAACCACATGAAACATCAAGTCGAAGTAGATAGTGACTTATTTACATTTTTACTACCTATATGCTACCCACTGAAACGCTCATCTATTTGCTATTACATCAGGGGAAATCAGAGACGCAGACTTGAACTACTGGTGCGTTAAAATTGTTGCTGTAGTACAGATTTAAAAACAACGCATAGTAGTATGAATTCAGTAGTATATCTTCAGTAGTATTTTGACGCTAATAATCACGAGCTGCATTTTACATTAAATTTGGTTTAAGTACATTCTACAAACAAGTAAAGGTACCAGGCACGCACACTATAACATTATGTTGGTCTGTAAAACTATCCGCCACGCATGCACACATATACGGTATAGCTATGCACTCATGACCAAAACAGCAGCCATTGCACACACACATAGTATGTCTGTTAAAAACATAACTCGTAATACCAGATCAATATTTAGCACAATGTACGCATAGCTTCCGTAGCTTAATGGCTCAATCCGTGGCAACACGCAGTAACATGTAAGGGTTCGAACCTCACATAATAATAGTGATACGTTCTTTTTGAATTATTGATATTTTTGTTAAAATTAATCATTATTTTAAATAATATTGTCTTCTGTTTACGCGAATGTTATTCATTGAAATTAAACTACTATATACGGATTTTATCGCGTTGTTTATTTAGCACTGTATTACAAAATCACGAAATACAAAATCCCGACGTTTCGGTTGCTTTTCAGCAGCCAGCTCCCCGTGACCATGGCTGCTGAAAAGCAACCGAAACGTCGGGGAGTGTATACCAAAAATAAATAGATTTAATAGTTTAAATAATTTTATTAGCTTATAAATTAGTAAAATAAAATCAGTAGTAGTGCAATATTTTCAAAATTTTGTAATACAGTGCTAAATAAACAACGCGATAAAACATTCTTTTAAACATACGGTTTCAGCGATTGTCTCATATTTTTTAGTTGTCCTTTTATGAACAAACTACCCACTTATGATATTTATTTCTATTAGAATATAGGTTTCCTCTACGAAGTATTTGAGCATATATTACATATTTTTCCGTTTAAAAGCAAACTATCCACATATATTTAAGATTCCTTCACTGCTTTATTTGTTGAATCGTGAGTCACTCTGCGATAGAGACTATTACTGATAGTTTCTTTACTTGATCTTTTTTGTTAGTTATTTAAATATGCATCACTTATCAGTGTTCCACAAAGCTGAAATCGTTGTGTTGCATCAACAAAACATTTCGTACAGCGAAATAGCAAGACAATTGATGACATCGGTAAGTAATAAACAAGTTAATAAGAATTAATTTCTAAACGTGCACAGCGGCAGCGGCCACTGGTAGCCGGAATCAATAGAAAATCTAATGAGTTATTTTTCGATGGGTGACAATTAGCTGTTTTATTAATTTATATTTACAATTAGTAACAATATGTTTTAACCTTAATAAACTAGTTATATTATTGGAGCATAATATAATGTTATTTAAAATACATATACAGTATGTCCGGTAATTAATGGATAACCTTGAAATGTCTTATAGTAGAACTGACGGCCGTTCAGAAAAAAATATGAAAAATAAATAAAAATACATTAAAAAACTGCAATATTTAGCTAGTTATACTTTTGACTGTCTATATATTAGTAAAATTAGTGTTTAATAATAAAACAAAAAACCGATGGAATTTATTCATATGGTCGTAGTGTACAAGAAAGATAAATATGGTAATTAAAAAAAATCTCAGGTAGTAGTTATACTCCATTTGGTTAGGTACTTAACTAAAGGTAAACAATCTTGATGTGACTTTTTACACAAAAACATAATAAACAAATAAACTACTGCTTAAACTAACGGTTCAATTGATTTAGTAATTGTTATTGTTGTATTTACATTGATCTTTAGCAGCATTTTATATTTACCTTTAGTTAAGTAGCTAACCAAATGGATTATAGGGTAGATTTTGTTTCAGTTTTTTTCTGAACGGCCATCAGTTGTTCTATAAGACATTTCAAGGTTATCCATTAATAACCGGACAACCTGTATATTAATTAAGTATAGGAAATTTGTGATGTCATTAGGTATATCGAATGTTCAAGTATTGGATCGCGTGCGTGTAACACGCACGTATTTGATATTATGATTGTTTTAATGTTCTTTTGCATGCTTTTTCATTACCGAGGCAAGCATAGCCGAACGCTATGGATTAGACGTTACGCTGAATCTGCCTTAAGCCTGGTCCAACAGTTGTGACTTTAACAAATGACTCGCCTCGATATCGAAAGATTGTAGTAGTTCATACTGCTGATCCGTTTGCTAACACCAGTGTGACAGCAGCAGCACACGGTATCACGACTCAAACGGTACGGAACCACCTACGAGCTGATGGCTTGAGACGTCGGAGACCGGCGCGGAAAATGGACGAAGGCGCACCTTTTAATTATTAAACTTTTTATTTAAATATACTTATTATACTTACATACCTACACATATAACATTTTTAACAAAATCACTAAACTACACACGCAGTTTGTTGGCGAAAGAGATGCTCTTACTTACTAATGATAATTATATTATTAAAAGTATTTATCAGTAGAATACATTCTTATTAGTGAGTGGAGGCCTGTGTCCAGCATGGGTAAGTCCCTTTCGCCACCCCCAGTATTGCCCAGTCCGGTGGCGAAAAGAACTAATTCCAAAAAAAAAGGAATCCTTTCGCCACCGGGGATGGCAACTGCGATGAGTTTTATCCCAGTCGCCATCCTCAGGATTCCTTCCTCTGGTGGCGAAAGGGATATTTTCAATAGAAAGCAACATCCCATTCGCCACCTCGGGTAGCAAATGGCATGTTGCTTACGAAAAATCTTAGTTGCCACCCAGCTAAGTACTTGTATTTGGAATGAAATTTATAGCATTTGAAGTAGGTATGGCTAAGAATTTTAGTATGAACTCTAAATAGAATAGGATGACTATTCAGGTTTAAGTAATGTTTATAATTACTGGGTAAAATAAAAAGTTGACTCCCAGCAGTGACTGACTACATTTCTACGTAACAATGTCCCAATTGACACCAGTTCATCGCCCCCAGTGGCGTCTGGGACTTCTTCCAAAACAAAAATCCCATTCGCTACCGGAGGAGGCACCGCTGCGTCATCCCCGGTGGTGAATGGGATTTTTTTTTGGCGAATGGGACTAACCCGTCCGGCATTGGGACATGAATAGGCAGCTATTATTTCCTTTTTATTTTTGAACAGTAGGTTATAATCTTCGTTCCTCCTAAAGTGGAAGATACAACATAATCATAATGAAGCTATAAAAGATACAATAACATCACCCACATGTATACATGTGGGTGATGTTATTGTTACTGGATCAAAAATATTATAATCTATGTAACATGTTAATTCACTCCCATTGTATATTACAATTGCAAATAAAAATATATCTTGTCCAATATTTTTGTAAATGAACCATGTAATGAAGATAATAAAACATGCTTAATAATAATAACTAGCGGTCGCCAAGTGGTCGAAATTCAGCTCTTTAGTTAACTGATCCCGCTCTAAGCTGGACCCGCAGGATGAGTTGACTAGTTCATTTATTTTATTATTTTCTTTTGTCAACTAGACCCACTTTGAAATTAGGCAAAAATCTACTATATATTTTAAAATTTGTGTACAGGCGTGCGAAAAGCGGTTAAGAAAGATTATGAAAACAAACTGCATAATGGCCATATAAAGTTTTCTCGATCACACAGGTGCATAACAAAGAAATATGACTGGCTGGCCAGCGGCATACTTGCGTCTTACATCAGCACACAATGATGGGCAGAGGAAAGCGGATGGGTCTTTTTAAAAATCAATCTAAGTAATCTAATAGTCGCCAGTCGTCTATTTTGTTTGCTTGTTTTTTAATGCAATGGCTTCGTAGTAATGAATAATAATTCTTGGTGATATTAATGTCTAACACTTTTCTTGATATCTATACAAATTATAGAATTATGAAACGGGATCAGTTGACCAATTCGAAATATACATTAGCTCTACTGATCCCGCGGGTCCAGTACGTGCGGGATCAGTTAACTAAAGAGCCGAAATTCGACCATAATTGTTTTTTTAAGTTTGATTGTTATTAAGGTTTTATTGTCTATAACTGTATCCTTATAATCACATTTCATTTAGTCACATACTCATCATACACATGTAACCATAGTTACGAAGAATTCTACGACATTAGCCGAACAATGGCGAAATACTACGAACGCGATTCGACTGCTTGTGTCAAATGCATGGTTGTGTGCGTGTAGTGCTTTTTCATTAATTTGATGTACCTATTTCTAATGCATATTTTATGTAAATATTAGGATTCGCCACTCCTTCTCCATATAAACTTTAACTGTGCCAAATTTCATACTCCTCGGAACGCATAATTTTCTTAAAAATGGGTACAAAGTTTTTGCTTCATGTATTAATATATATATTATTTTATCAAGTTTAAAACCTTTTGTAAAAATAATATAAACAAATGTATTATTTAAATTATGTAAATTAAATAATAATTAATAAAATGAATACATTCCCAGCGTCTTGAAGGCATTCAAAGGAGTTTTACCAGGCGAATTGCCTTCACTTCTTGCGGTATATACCACAGATGCCCATATAGTCAACGATTGACATATTATAACATGCAGTCACTACGCGATCGCCGTACGATGCACGATTTGTTACTACTTCATAAATGTATAAACGGCTCGGTTCAATCTGAAGCCATACTGGAATGTTTATGTTTTACTATACTATATCAATATCCAAGACAATGTATTGGCAAAATTTTCCATATACCACCCTGTAAAAGATGGACAGATATTATATACATCATATTTGTAATATGTATTCTCACTATAGAACTATGCAATTTATAATTTTGATTGAATATTATTTGTGTTCATATTCTATCAATTCTGTATATAATTGCTTGCTAGTGCTTTGTATAGTGCAACCATAACAAATGTAACTGGAATTAACAAATGAATAACTTCACTTCTGTCACGGTTTAAAATCATATGCTGCTATATAGATCAGTGAGAGTGTCTTGCACAGTCCAGAATTACCTACTATTGTGTTATTTAAGTTTGGTGTATGAGGCATAATTGCTTAAGTGGTTAGCTTGCTACGGTGGCCATTAAACATTCATATTGGATCAATAAACTTTCTGCAACAGACAGTGGTGAATGGTAGGGTGTTTATTAATCCACTAATAGCTATTTTGAGTCTGACTTACTTAGTCTAGTTTATTATACAATAAAGAAATTATATTTTAAGATTTCAGAGATATCTTAATAAACAATCAATATGTTTTATTCAAATGCAGTAAACATTCATAGAATCTTCAGCAACAGACGGACGGTACAGTTAATAAAGACAACAGTTTACCATATATAACCCATTATCACTTTAATAACACACACAAACTCTAACAATCATAATTATGTGGATCACAATTTTCTTTTGTGGAAGCAAATGGAACAAACATTGAAATGAAATGTTAGATTTGCTTAAAAAAACAATGCAATACAGATAATGTTAAGTATAAATTTGGTTAAATTGACATCTGACGTCACCTCCACACAAAAAAGGAATTACAAGTTAATGCTAAATACACTATTTGCATAACAACATGAATCCTGTTCTTGAAACGCTTCAGACACATTTGTATGAAAAATTGTGTATGTTTTTATATATATAGATGAATGTGCACTCAAAGATTGTAAGAAAATAATAAATATTAATGCTGAGGAACCTTCTGAGTGCTATTGTAATTCCGTTTATGAATTTCTTGTAGATTTACCTGATCTCGACAAATATAGCATTGCATGTTTACTGCCAGGAATGATGATAAATATTATAAAGTATCCAGACTAAATTTCAGTAATGGTGGCCAACGTTAATGGAGATTAGCCATTTTCACAGGAGATATTTATTATAGTGCACAAATGTGCGCCCAAACTCAGGTGCAAAAATTACATCTCAGACTCTTAGACCGATTGGATGATCAAACAATCAGAGATCAGATGCAACATTATCAACAATACATGCTTGCCAGGCACAGGGGTGTGCATTGTCCAAGATTAAGACTTTCTTGTTAGAAAACTCAATAACTTTTAGTTAGCCTGAACCAGGAATCAAACCAGATACCTTTTTTTGAACAATGGTTACATTCACTACTGCTGTGCCTCCAAGGCAGTTAGTTATATTATGACACAAAGTGACTGTCAGCAACTCACATTGTGTATTAATTAACTGCCTTGGAGTTGGCAAAGACAAACCAGTATTGGTTTAATGGGTTATTTCAGAATAAGTATGACTATTATTAAACACATGCAGGTTAATTATAATGATTTTGCTGAAAATTACTACAATAGATATGCCTGCCAGAATTTAAAAACATTACATTTAGAAATAAATTTCAAACATTAATTTCTCACATGTAACTAAATAAATGCACACCCAGAAAGTGAAGTAAAAACAAAGGTTGCCTAAAATTATAACCTAGAGATATTTGAGTGCGAAAAGAGGTCAAGTAAAGAGGACAAGGTTTAGTAAGCAGACGATCAGCCGCAGCTTACCAAACTTTGTTTGCATAGACATTTCACACAATGTGTGCACAGAGACATGACATACTTTAGACCATTCATTGTTACTGAAGGAAAAGTAATTAAAGCTGATTCATATATAATATTTTATCTTGAGATATTAACAAGTTTTATTAAAGTTCTATATAATAGCAATTGATAAGCAAAGCAGCAGTTGGTAACCTCCCTAAAGAATTTTAATATTTCACTAACAATGTTATACATATTTGCTCATAATGTAATGATAATGTGTACATTACGTCAGTTAATAAACAATCAATTTTCATCAATCACAAGAAATGTTATTGGACAATATATTGTTTGATATGAACCTCATGCAGGCTTGTTGTTATCATGGAGTAATCATATATGATGAGCCTTAAGTAATGTACCTTAACAATTATGTAACTAGTCCACTTAAATAAAACTTATCATAATGTGCTATTCAACTAAAGGCTATGTATGCTACAATAATAACATTATTTGTTGTTTGTAAACAAACAAGCTGGAGAATAAATTACATCTTTCTTATTATTTTCTGTTCTTGTTCTTTAATGTTAAATGTATAAAAGATATTGCAAACAAACGCAAATAGTTGCCAAAAACAAATAAAACTGCAGATCTGTTGAGTTAAGCAACGCGCAGGCGTGGGAGACGGGAGGTCTAAAAGCAAAATTAATAGGTGCACTTTACAAGATGTCACAATTAGATACATAGTCTTATTATAGACGTCCAATGTGCTGAAAGTAAATGATAATGCATCGTGAGAGAATTGGCGGGCCGGCATCGGCATGTGTCAAGGACTCACCGCGCTGAGGTCCGTGTCGAAGCTGCGGCGGTTGTCGTGGCTGATGGGCTTCATCAGCTCCGCCACGATTTCCTCTAGCCTTTGGGAATTCATACTCCACCGTTTCTCGCGCCGGGATAAGAACTGATCCCTGTAAGTAGGGATGTTTTATTGATAACATAACTAAGAACGACACCAGAACAACACAAGCGCGAAGCTGTTGCTCTACCAGTGGTGGCGCGAAACTTTCTGTCATCGACCCCTTTTCAATTTTATTCATGAACACACTTAATTTTTTCACTTCTGCACAAACTACAACAATGCTGGTTACCTTTGACTCTCTATCCAATCGGCGTCCATTTTATAAACATAAAATCGTACAAATAGGAAGAACGTAATAACAACGGTGGCCATTTATTTATGTTTTTACGGGAGACATTCCATGTTGCTGTCAAAGCGTCGCCTGTTCGTTGTTCTCTGCATTGGAACTCCACTTAGTGAGTTTGTTTATGATGTACTAATGATAAAATAATTGTTTTATTCAATTATAATTCAGATATATGTATAAATATTTATCAGTATTGTTATTTCCTAAAGATAAATTTTCTTCATTATAGTAAATTTTATAAGAAATATTATTAATATATATATATATAATTAAAGTTGCAAGAGTTTAGTAGTTTAGTAGGTAGTTAAAACTATTAATTGGCAACACAGTCATTGTTAGTCAAAAAGGCATTGAACTGAAGATTTATATTTTGAAAGTGAATTTCAATAATAATTTTCATATTACATTGTATTTTTAAGTGAAATGTTTACATTTATATAAAATATTTTGAGGTTTCTAATATTTTTATTGAATTGCGAATAAATATTGGATCGGCAGCCATGGGTATGTCTCGGTGCTACTCGCTAATGAAATGCTTGCTGATAATTTTTAACATAATATTTTTGGTAAGTATGTATTTATTTTTAATCATTATAAGTTAACGCACTTCTCTATAAAAATATCTAATTACAAGCGGGCAGCATAATTATAATAATGTTATTTCATAATATCGCCTATGCCTAATTTGGCGCCTTGGGCTCCTATTTACAATAGTGTGACGCTATAATAAGAAACGGTCTTCCATTTCAATGCTTCGATTCAATCGATACAAATGTGATAGATGGAAAGAGGAGCTATAAAATGTACGCCTCGCTTTATGTTTACACAAGCAGGTGGGCAAACGTAAATAAAGTCGTCGCCGTGTGAAACATAGATCGCAGGATATCGGGCATGTGCGGCCTTGCAAGAGGGATGAAAGCCAGGCGTGAGGTGTGATTGTGGTGCGGTGTGGTGTTGCAGTGCGTGGGCAGCGGCGCGTGCGGGTTCGCGGCGTGGGCGCTGTGGGACGGGCGCGGCAGCGAGTCAGCGGCGGCGCGCGCTGGGCTGTGTGCGCTGGCGGCGTGGGGAGGCGCGCTGGCGCTGGGCGCGCTGGCAGCGCTGGCGGGCGCGCTGCGCTCGTCGGCCGCGTTGCTGGCGGCCGCCTTTGCGCTGCTGGCGCTCACGGCAGTGGCCGAGGGCGCCGCCGTGTGGTGGGGCGCCGCGCACCGCGCACAGCTGCAGCAGGCGCTGCGCGACAGCCTCGACCACACCGTGCGCCACGAGTACGGCGTCGTGCACTCGCGCACGCAGCTGCTCGACGTTATACAGCAAGGGGTGTGTGCCCGACTCATCTCATTACAATATCCTATTTGATTGAATCTGATTGTCCACTGCTATTTATTTTCTTGGCCAACACTTGTTATTCAGAGGCCTTACACAATGCTTTTTCATTGAATCTTCTAGGATCTGTTTTCAGAAATATGAAATCCAAGAAGATAGTACTGTGTGATTTTAATTTTACAGATTGAGTTAAAACAACATCAATATACAATTATGTTAGACAAACATGATTTGATAGGCTTATTATAAACTAGATGTCCCCAGTGGACTTTACCCACATTTATCATTACTGTGCCGCACCTGTGAATCCCAGTATGGTGTTATATAATCTATTTTACCACTGGATAAAGTACCTTTCTAATAGTGAAAATATGATTAAAATCAGTCCATTAGTTTGTAGATAATTATTTACAAACAGAGATACAAATCTTTTCTCTTTATATAATATTAGTATAGATGTCAAGCGTAACACCAGACATCTAAATGCCTATAACATTTTACAATTCATTTTGTTGTTGGTGTTTTCTTCTTTGTCAAGATTAACATGGCAAATAAACACAAGCAGTGGTCATTGAGAATGGTGTCTACCACTCGCATGTAAAATTACAATAAGAAAGTAATTATTTTCTTATTGTTGTGTTATTGTGTGTAGGACACAGATTTTCCTTTTTCATTTTTATTGTAACAGGCTGGATTATTTTGTATTTGTTCAGCTCATTCTTTCAATTCTTTTATTGTCAATTCGGGGAAAAGTGGAGTAAGGATTTTAAATAATTTATATTTTTAATTGCTTGAACCAAGTGCAAAAGGTTGGTTGCCTATATTTTTTTTTAAATACCTTTTTGTGAAAACAATCTCAAAATGAAATCAGCAAAATGGGATGTGGCAATAAATATTTAGTGTGTTATAGGGAATCTCTTTCGCACACCAGCATTTAAGTATTAAAACTTTCTATGTAATTTATTTTAGAGTGCGTTGAAATTAATCTATAAGATAGATTATGGGAAAAATAACTTTTTGATTAACAAAAAATTGATTAAACCACCCCATTACCATTCAATGTTTAAATGTAGCAATTTAGATCTGAGCGTAGGTATATTATACATGGATTGTGTGTTGTCGATATGACGAAGGCGGTGACGTATAACATGTAGGTATGTGCAGCTGGAGTGCTGCGGCGCGGAGGGCCCGCGCGACTGGCAGCGCTCGGCGTGGGCGCGCGCGCAGCAGGACGCGGCCGCCGGCGCGGGCGCGCTCGACCTGTCCGTGGGCGCGGCCGCCGAGTACTACTGGGTGCCGGCGTCGTGCTGCGTGCGGCCGGGCGCGGGCGAGTGCGCGGCGGCGCGGCGCGTGGCGGCGGCGCCGGGCGGCGGCGCGCTGCACGGCGGCGCGCTGCACGGCGGCGCGTGCGCGGCCCGCGTGCTGCGCGCGCTGGCGCGGCTGGCGCGCGTGCCGCTGGCGCTGGGCGCGGCGCTGCTGGCGGCGCACGCGCTGGCGCTGCCGCTGACGCTGGCGCTGTGGCTGCGCGCGCACCCGCAGCCCTCCTACAAGGCGTGAGCGCTCCGCCGCGCATGTCGTAACCGTAGAGCTTAACCAAATGTGTGTTAGTTGTAAGTCGTGTTTGTTATTCGTACTCTGTTTATCTTACCGGGCGAGTCGAACTCGGACTGGATTCTCAATCCGCTACTTAAACTTTATTCCATCAACTGTGTTGTCGCCGATTACCTTCCTCGGCGACAGAACCATGTGGCGACTAAAACTAAGTGTAGAAAGCCCCAAGGCGGAGCCGACGCTCGCTCTCTAGATAAATAGAGTAGGTATTATTATATACAAAATTCTATTCTATGTACTTATATATTAATGATAGCGTTTTATTTAACGAGTACTTACCGTGTTGTATGCGTGTGAACTAACAGCGCGCTCGTCGACGTACAAATACTCAGACTACACTTGACAACCGCATGATCTCTCCCTGCCATGTACACAACTAATCATATAAGACTTTAAGTTGAGACTGATTTTATTTTCTTTTTTTAGGTTTAAGTTGTAACAAGTACAAATATTTAGGAGTTATTTGTTGTATTATTTTCCATGAGTCTATTATAATAATTATTTTCTTTCGACTGATTTATATAGCTTTAAACAATGTTGTGCCGATCGAGGAAGTCCACCAAACATATTACGTGATGTATAAAAAAATGCAGGTCCTGTGACAAATAATCTATAAAGTTGTCATATCAATTTAATCATCTCTCTCTGGCGTTTGCATTCTCCACGTAAGAATAATATTATATGTGTTAACTTTTTAAATGACCTGAAAATATTTATTATGTTGTACTATGATGATTTCTATTGTGTTTTAAAGCTTCATAGTCGGCCGACCGCCACGTTTGTGTATGTGCTGTCAATATTACATGTAAGTAGACGACATATCGCACGCCGCGCGCCGGCTCGCGCCTATCTCACACACAGCGTCGTGTATCCATTGCATTCACAAACTATTTTACAATGGCTCGTAAAGAACGTATGCTCGGCGTCAAGGATGGATATTTTACAGATTCATTGACGTACACGTACTCGCAACTGCGTACGCGATTACTGTTATTATTATAAAATAGTAAAGGTTACAAAATGTGTCGATATTCAAGACCTAGTCAAAAATAACGCAGTCCCGTGCAACCTACTATGCGCGACGGATTCTGCCGTACAACTTTCACATCCACAAAATGTCTACAATGATAGATTTGCCGATTTCGATCGAGGTTGATAGTAAAATATAATAAGAAACACATAATGTTGTCGCTTTTACAAAATCGCTATAGACAGGTAGTTTGTGAATGCAGTCTTCGATTCAAAATACTGCCATGTACCCAATGCCTTATAATTATAAGTAAAATCTTGTTTAAACTGCCATAATCTAGTTATGCAGCTAATACAAGTTAGCTGTACTGTATGAAAGTGATACACGTGCGACGTGTGAGAGGCGGCCGGCCGGCGGGTGCCGCGCGCGCCGCCTGCCGCCGCCATAGTCTATACGTCTAGCGACGATCACAAATTAAATATTATGTTGAACACTAATAAATGTCTCTTTGTGTAACTAGTTTTTATTTTATACTAGCCTTCCACATAAGTAATGTTTCCTAAAAACGAATAGATATTCTTGCTGCTAATTAAATCTTAGGTACGATCTTATAAATTCTGATAGAAATGATTTTACGTACCAACTATCCTAATGGCGAGATTTACGCAACAGGCCAGTGTACAATGTAACGATAACTACCGTACGAGCTGCGTAAGCTTTATTAACAAAATAAATACGGCCAAATATTAGCCGGGATCGTATACGGACAAGTCAGTACATCGCACAAACATAGATAATAATATCAGCCCTGTATTAAACTGTCCCACTGCTGGGCACGGGCCTCTTCTCACTGTGGGAATGGTAAGGCCATAGTCGACCACGCTGGCCCGGTGCAGGTTGGCAGACTTCACATATCTTCGAGAACATTATGTAGAACTCTCAGACATACAGGTTTTCTCACGATGTTTTCCGTTATTTCACTATTTAATAGGCACATAACATGGAAAAGTCAAAGATGCGCCTTTGGATCGAACTGGGCACCTCTGCGTAGCAGTAAAACGGTCTCCTCACTAGGCTACCGCTGCTACACAAACATAGATCCACCCCTATACCCTGAAGGATCAGGTGGAGCTGTATTACATCCACATTACGCGCCGGCTACGGTTTCCAGACCCACGTGATAGGTAGCGAGCCTATTGTCGTTTTACCAGGTACAGCTCCCAGTTGCTTGATGACTAATAATTGTAGACGGTAAACTTAATAACATTTGGTCTCCAGAATCGAACCAGATGGCCGATATCCACCATGGACAGTAGTCGCATTCACTACCGCTGCCCAACCAAGGCTGTTTCGTAAAATGGAAATGTATGATATAGTGATTTGTATTCGAATATATAACAACACTACGTAAGTGTGTGCCCTCGTCTTTGACCACACAAATAGGTACCCATTGTTTAGTGCATAACTGGAGCCAAATATCATTCAAATGCAAAATTACTATGACTGAGAATCCCCGAATTGCTCTACTTAGTTTAAGACGTCAGTTTTCATGAATGCTCTATTGTCAGCGTTGAGCGATGGAGTCAAGGTTGTATATTAGTGCAACCATTCTCAAAGATTAGTGGTAGCAAGACCTTGAACGTAATTGATAACATTAGCTAAACCAATGAACGTAGCGTCGCGCGTCGTCGCCGCTACTTGTTTTAAATGTTGAGCATCACGTTGTATATCTGCGGATAGTAAGGCAGAGGTGGACCTACGCCATCGCTGTTATTTTGCGATTTATCCCCAAGTAATGGAAAAGATTAAAATCTTTATCGTTAGTAGAAGTTGCCTTTTTTTTGGTGGCGGCTCGTATGAGCCCGATCCGCCTGAGTAATGTCTTAAAATATAAATACTGTTACGTGTTGGGTTCGAGGGATAAGAATGTAAACAATATTACCGACTAAAACACGTTTTATTCCAACACACAATTAAACTTAAAACACACTACTTATACTACACTTTTCCACTGTACCTAACTAGCTTTACACTCAGTAGTATTTTCGCTTCCGTTCGCTCCGATGTAAAATTGACCGCTTAGGATTGTAAACCACAGAACACTTATAAATACGCAGAGAGAATGACTACAGAGTTGACCGACTCTTGTAAACTGACCCGGCGAGCGATGGCCTTCTCCTTTTATACGCGGTTAAAGCGTTTGCGGAGTTTTCCAGAAACGTCATACCCGGTATGTAAACAGTAAAAGGTTCGAGAATGTGCCAGCGTTCCCTGTACTCTACTCGTACTGACGAACTACGTAGTTCCGTAAGACTTCAATAGATCGCGCTGTAATAAATTATTAGATGGCACTGCCGGGTCTTCCCCACAATGCCGGCAGATGGCACTGGGTGTAACAATACTTTTTTATAACAAATAATATATAATATAAAATTCTACATTCTACATCATCTAGCCCAAACTAAGCAAAGATTGTACTATGGGTACTAGACAATGGAAACATACATAAGTAAATACTTTTTTTTGTAAATACGTACTTAGTATATATAGAAACACCCAGACCTAGACAAACATCCATGTTCATGCACACAAATGTTTGACTTGTGCGGGAATCGAACCCGCATCCTCAGGTGTGGCAGTCGGTTACGCTGACCACTACGCCATCGAGACCGACAAAATCGGCGTGAAGTAGTAAAAGAAAGAAAAAAAATTCTTGTCAGACTTACAACTTACTTTACAAAATGTGAATTTTCGACATTGAAGTTGTTTCTAATTATACTATGGGAGACTGGTGAGTGGTGCCTTAACTAGGCTCAAGGCCTGTATTTCAGGGCACGGTTTACGGCCTTTAAAGTAAGAGTACCGGTTACACCTATGTCTACCTCTTCTACTTTTGTCCTACCGTCAGTGCCCTTCCAGCAGCAACGCGTGAGTAATACGTAACCCAAGGAATCATTCGTTTTAGTTTTGTTTTTAGATAGACTACTCCCACACTCGGTATTATACCTGTATCGCAGGGGAACTTTATAAACATTAAAAAAATAGATACAAGTAAAACCGGCATAACCATAAGTGGATCACACAATTATTCGTCCTGTTAGGGGCTGAAACCCACAACGTTCGGTGTAATACCAGTGGCGAGGCGCCCGCTTAAACCAGTACACAATCCGTGCAGTTGGAACTGCTTGCAATTAGACGCGTCGCGCGCCGTATACAGAGTGTCCGGTAATTAATGGATAACCTTGAAATGTCTTATAGTAGAACTGAAGGCCGTTCAGAAAAAATGAAAACAAATATATATAAAGTGCAAGCTATATTAGCATAGCATACTTTTGACTGTCTATCTATTAGCATAATTAGTGTTTAATAATAAAACAACAAAAAACCAATGGATTTCATTAATTTATGGTCGTAGTATACAAGAAAGTTATACATGGTAATTAAAAAAAAAAACATATCTCAGATTGTAGTTAGGATAGATTTTTTTATATTTTTTTCTGAACGGCCATCAGTTCCACTATTAGACATTTCCAGGTTATCCACTAATTACCGGACACTCTGTATATGCCAATTTGTCACCTTTATGGTAAGTATAAAAAAGAGAACACGTGTGTCAGCTAAAGTTGCACGTGTTCTCTACTCTGTGCTGCTACTAAGAATGTG
This sequence comes from Catocala nupta, assembly GCA_963675205.1. NCBI lineage: Eukaryota > Metazoa > Arthropoda > Insecta > Lepidoptera > Erebidae > Catocala > Catocala nupta. Next base: position 30,021,656 of record OY776093.1, read on the forward strand.
AAATGCGCGACTGTAGGATTAAATCTGAAACTGAAGTTGAACTTACAGGGTCAACAAGAATGTTATACTTCAATAAATTACTAAATTATCGACGACTGCATCTGCGTGGAATAGAGCTTAGGCTCGCAACATTATTTACACAAACGCACTATATCACACCTTTATATCACATATACATATATCACACCTTCAGTTCGGAGTCGATATTAAATGGATATGACTTAGTAGTAGTAGGTACTTAGGTAGCTATTGTAAGTTGAGCTCGAGACTACTAAAATTAGACAATCACATCAAAATCAGTTTAGTTGGTAGTTAGTGTGCAAGCTTTAATTATACCTGATAATTTGCAGTTTTGGATTAACTACATATGCGTTACCACGCGTATGTAGAGTCACTGTTACGCTACGATATTACGATTTTATTATGTGGGGTAATAGTAAGTACTGATCAAAATAATAATAATAATAATAAATTAAACCCCTCTAGGACAGTCGTTATCTCATCATGAGACTAACGCGATATCGGAGGGCACAGTATACTAGCTTTAAAACTATCACCTTCGCCTTGTGATATAAACAAAAAATGTATCACCAGGTTAAATTAAAGCGCACAAACCGCAGGGCAGCTTGTGGCGGGCTGAATGTGAGTGGCGACACTGCGGTCCTGAATGCCTCAGAGAGTTGGTTAGGGCCTCGTTCCCGGCTTGCCGTTACTAGTTGGCCGGGGTGGAACTTCAAGAGCGCCCGCAGGACTCTCAACTCTGGCTTGCCTTAGTCGGCCGGCCAGAGGGAGGCCGCTAGAGTTATATGCTTGGGGGTGGAAGTGTCATTTTCAAGGGCATAACTACGGGGAAACCCGCTCCGGGTCTCCGTTGTCACGAGACCAGTGATGGTGAAACCGGCGCCGCACCGCTCGACACCCCTAGCCACTCGCACCGGTGTTGCCCTCAGCTGCTGGCTTGTATGCCTATAGTGGCTTATCAGGGGGCCCATCTAGTGAGTTGGCGAGTCACCGTCTGCCCATTGCATTGATGCTATTAGAGTATTCAGGGCAGACGCCGTTTTTCATCCATAGTTAGCAATATATACCGGTCCATCAAACACCCATACCCATAGCCCATATATTAGAATCCATACGTAGCAATAGTCCTACGCCTGCTGCGGCTAGTGCCACTGTAGGTGTTCCATCACACCTTTGATTAAAACTCTCGAAGGGCCTCTTCATGTTGGACCTATGTCTCCGTGTAAGCCTCCCAAAGGGCCAGGTATTTTCTAATATAATATGTTAGAAAGTACCTGTGATAAGAGAAACATAATAATAATAATAATATCTGGCAACACTAAGTAACGTCTATGTATTTTTAGAGAAAAATATTTTATTTTCAGTTTAAAGTTTATTTTTGATATAAATCCATTTATTTTCAAATCATATAAAACAATAAGACGCATTGCACAATAAACATAAAAAATTACAGGCATAAAAGCAAATATTCATCAGTATTAAGTATTAAAAATAATATGACAACGTCAAAAATGAAAATTTTCACAGAGACTGAATTTAAGTTTATTAAAATACAAGATGTTAACAAGAGCCAGATCTAGAGCCGCACCGCTACCACCTCCGGGTTCGTCGCTTAGCTCCGCCTCGCAGCCGTCGGTACATCGATCAGAATCACCGGCTGCTGCAGGTGGTGATGTGCGCCGCATGCGATGGACTCAATCCATTAATGAAAACGTCATGCAGGCATATTTTGGGGCTACAGAGGGAGGAACTAACCTCATTGCGTATCGCAGCCGCATGCTTGTTCTGTTTCAGGCCTTTGAACCAAGCGCCAACGTTTCAGCACAGCGATTATCGGGTCAAGTGCGGGTTATCCAACGCAGTCGACAGTTGGATGATACCGTGCTTGATAGGCTACGCTCAGAATACTTGCCTACGAGCCATGCCATTCGCATCCAACCCGCAGTTACGCAACTATCACCTGGTGCGACGCGGACGGGCAATAGTGCCAGCATGGAGGTGGATGACATGACAAATGATGTAAGTATTCAGTACAAGGAGGAAGTAAAGGATGCTTTGGAAAGTGCGATTCAGGAATACCGGTACATGCAATTTACGATTCGGCCCCGTCTGCCTCGGTTACCTATGCATAGAAAAAATATAGCATTGGTGAGTGTCCTGGACTCGCTATTATCTAGTTATTTAGATAATAGCGAGAATCTCGCCGATACTCATTCGATCCTGTACTGTGCTGCTGTGGCGGCAAGTCGTATAGCGGGCATCAAGTTACCCACACATGTCCCTGCTATACGACAAACATCTGTCACCCCGGCCTGGCAGTGCAGGATTGAACGGCGTATTGCTGAGGCAAGGACACTCATCGGTAAGCTGATCTGCTTCAGGGCAGGGAACACACGGCCCAGGGTAATGCGCTATGTGGGCCGGGCTTTTCTGGGGACTGGTGTCAGTCCTCATGAATACGTATCTCGGGCCACAGAGCGCATTGACTTCCTGAAGCAGAAAGTCTATGCATGGGCAAATCGACTGCGCAGATACAAAAAACGCGTGCACCGGTATGTCATCAACCGCACGTTTCAAAGTGACCAAAGATGGGTTTATAGAACCTGGGAACGACCAGATCAATGTGTGGCCGATGTGGGGCTACCAGATGCTGATGCTACAAATACGTTTTGGAGGAACATCTGGTCGGTACCCGTCGGCCACACTGAGGGGGAATGGATGCGGGAGGTCAAGCGAGCAAGTGAGCTAATTCCAGAAATGGAAAACGTGGTCATTGATAGCCAGGATGTAATTAGTGCGGTCCGAACCTTATCAAATTGGAAATCGCCAGGACCGGACGGACTGCACAATTTCTGGCTGAAATGGCTGCGTAGCTCACATGCTTGTTTGGCTGCTCAATTTCAATCTGCCCTAGAATCTGGATCGTTACCAGATTTTATGACCACGGGAATAACCCACCTACTCCATAAAACGGGTAGTACCAACGAGCCCGGCAATTATAGACCGATAACATATTTGCCATCGATCTATAAGCTTCTTACATCTATTTTGAGAGCCAAGGTATCTAAACATATTGATACAAATTCAATAATGTCAGCTTCTCAGAATGGATGTAAGAGGGGGGCTGGTGGTACTAAGGAGCTCCTCCTCATTGATATGGCCATTAGCCAACAGGTTCGCCGTAAACAAAGGGATATGGCAGCATGTTGGATAGATTATAAGAAAGCGTATGATTCGGTGCCTCATGCATGGCTTTTGAGGGTGTTAGAGTTGTATAAAGTAAATGCAACTCTGCGCACCTTTTTGAAGTCATGCATGGGGCAATGGAAAACGGTTCTTAGCTATCCAGGATGTCGACAGATCCCTGGGAATGGCGAATTGATAAAAATTGAGCGGGGTATATTTCAGGGCGACAGCCTGAGTCCTCTTTGGTTCTGCCTAGCATTGAATCCTCTTAGTACATTACTAGAGGGTTCAGGGCTAGGTTACAGGTTACATAGAGGTGGTGGAGTGATATCCCACTTGTTGTATATGGATGACTTAAAGTTGTTTGCCCACACTAAATTACAGTTGATGGATTTACTTAAAGTAACTGAAACTTTTAGTAAGTCTATCAGTATGGATTTTGGTGTGGACAAATGTGCTGTCATCCATGTAAAGCAAGGCAGGATAGTGGAAACCGAAGGAACACAACTTTCGGATTCCATTAACCTACGATCACTTCTTGTAACCGATACTTACAAGTACTTGGGTATGTCACAGGCGTTAAGTATCAATGAGGCTGACATGAAGCAATCGTTGCAGGAGCGTTTCTTTGGTCGCCTGAAAAAGTTTTAAAAAGTCTCAGGTGGCAACAAGGTGCGCGCTTGTAACGGTTGGGTCATGCCGGTGCTCATGTACTCCTTTGGCATACTTAAGTGGACTCAGACTGAACTGGATGCCCTGGACCGGAGGGTCCGTACACTCTTGACGGCATACCGTATGCATCACCCACGTTCGTCTGTGATGAGATTGTATATCCCGCGGAAATGTGGAGGCCGAGGCTTTCTGAATGCCAAGGCCCTTCATAACCGCGAGGTATGCAACCTCAGAGAATACTTTCTTCAGGCAGACGTGGGTATGCATCGGGATGTAGTTGCTGTAGACATCGGACTCACCCCGCTCAGTTTGGTTAAAGAGAACTGTCGCAAGCCTGTAGTACTTAGCACTAACGATCGCAGGGATGTATGGCAGAGCAAGGAGCTTCACGGTAGGTTCTACAAGGCTCTATATGGAGCTGATGTAGACCTGTTAGCCTCCGTGAACTGGCTACGTTTCGGTGACCTCTTTGGGGAAACCGAAGGGTTTGTCTGTGCTATTGCGGACGAAGTTATCAAGACGAATAACTACCGGAGATATATCTTGAGTGATGGTACGGTTGACATTTGTCGGGCGTGCCACCTACCTGGTGAGTCCCTCAGGCATATAGTTTCCGGTTGTTCTCGTCTTGCTAACGGCGAGTACTTGCACAGACATAACCAAGTAGCCAGGATTATTCACCAGCAACTTGCTCTGAAATACAAACTTGTAGATGTTGAAGTGCCGTACTACAGGTATGTAGCTGAATCAGTTCTCGAAAATGGTCATGTCACGTTGTACTGGGATCGAACTATCATCACAGACAAGACTGTTGTGGCCAACAAACCTGACATTGTGGTGATAGATCGATCAGAGCGCCGCGCATTGGTTATCGATGTCACCATTCCGCATGACGGCAGTCTCGCGAAAGCTGAAAAAAATAAGCAAATTAAATATCTCGATTTGGCTCGCGAGGTTGTCGATATGTGGGATGTTGATTCGGCAATCATTGTGCCGATAGTCATATCTGTCAATGGTCTAATAGCCAAGAGCCTCGATCATCATCTAAAGAGGCTCGCGTTGGGTGCTTGGATCAAGGGTTTGATGCAGAAGGCAGTGCTTTTAGATACAGCACGCATTGTGAGGAGGTTCCTATCTCTGGAATCCTAACCACCGGCAGCTTGGACCCTATTCCCGATGCCGGTGGGGTACCATATATTTTATATTTTTAAATGATATGTATTTTTATAGATATATGTATATTTAAAAATGAAAAATATTGAAAATATTTAAATAAAGAGAATAATAATAATTTTATTTCAGACTAATATCCTTTGTGTTAGTATTACATAAAAACTTACAAGCAAGTGTTAGTAATTATTAATAAAACACAATTAACATACCTAATATAATAAAAAACATAAATAAAATTACACAACAGGCTTATGAAGCCGCAGCCAATAACAAACAATGGGGCTATCCCACCTGTCCGCTATCGTGCTGAGGATATTATTGGTGCTGCCTCGCACCCTATGCATGATGGAGGCGCATCGTTCTCGCATAATTGCATAGAAATTATCTACTGCCGCCTCGGTAAACATGCCTGACGCACTACAATAGCGCGGCAGCCCCATCAACATCCTAAATGCGTTGTTGTACTGTACGCGAGAGCGCTGTATGTCCTCTGGGTGTAGTTAACCCATAAGCTGCACGTGTAGAAGGATTGGCAGAACGCTGTAAAAAGCGTCGCCGTTACTTGTTTTGTACACCGTGCAAATCTACGGGCCAACATATTGCAACGGACAGCCAGCGCCCTACGTTCACGCTCGATGTCTAAGTCATCTCTAAGGTCATCAGAGACCCAGTACCCCAGATATTTGAAACTAGTGACTCGTTTTAGTGGATTACCATAAAGTTTAAGTTCCGGTATATCAGTGTAAAGTTTATTCCTAGCCTTAAATACAAGTAATTCACTTTTTGCAACATTATATCTGAGGCCATGAGCCTCCGCATACCTTTCACATATGTCGAGTAGTCTCATCATAGCGCTAATTGATGGGCTTAGCAACACCATATCATCAGCATAACTAATGTTGTTAAGACATATGCCGTCCACATGACATCCAAGATAGGTATTGCTAAGCTCAACAATCAGCTGATTTATATACAAGCTAAAAAGTCTAGGGGAGGTTAATTAATTAATTTTAATTTAATTTCAAAACTTGGCTATCCTAAAAATATTAATAATTTATTAAATACCTAGTACGAAACTTTAATTTATTTTTGACACTAGCGAAGAACGATCCAATTTTGATTATTACTAAACTAGATAGATAGATAAATTGTCGAACTGAAGACGTAATATTAGACTGGCACCAATGATGTTATATACAATAAAGAGGACTGGCACTTATATAAAACTACTTACATTTAGGGTCACCGCTCCTGAGCATTTGTATTTCTTTTTGTTGCAGCAAACCCATCTTTCTGCATTATTAGAATACTTTTTGTGTATAGTATACTGGAACCCTTCAAGAATTAAAACATTCCCACCCTTTCTACGAACGAAATGAAACTTTCCATTCATTTTCTAATAAATATTAGTTTATATCCAGGATGCAATCAGAAGCAACACAAATGACAAACTTGACATTGAAAGATAACAGATTGTACTCAATTAGTCATGGTAAATAATACATAAATACTTATTTATTTGCAAGTGGCCAGTATGTATCAACATAACAGGGGATATACGAGTACTCAAAATATAATTTATTAGCAAGTTCTGATGTCTCCCCCGCCTAGGGGAGACAATAAGATTTTAAAAATCCTGATGTCTCCCCGAGGGGAGCCGTCAGGGGAGACACGAGACCGAAATCAGCCCACCCTGCCTCACCCTGCACTCCAGCCTGTACTCATCCGATATTGACCCCGACCACCTAACACAATTTGTCTGATTATTATACCAATAACGCAGTATTGATATAATTGCCCTGTCCACCGTGGTTTCCTTGGCTAATAAGCTAATAAGTTAGACGCGCAGTTTGGGATAAGTCCCAAAGTAAATCATACAGCACCAGATCAAAGGCCTTGGAAAGATCTAGAAAACACGCATTTACAGGCGTTTTTCTTGACATGTAGTACTGGACGGTGTGCTTGAGAGTACTGCAGTCTCCGTGGACAAACCCGGCCTGAACCCAAACTGCGCGTCACTCAGCTTCATACGGTTTGCCATGAGTCTATCAATCAAACCGTCCAGCACCTTGGCCATTATGGTAGCAAGCGATATGGGTCTGTAATTTGTAGGATCTGATGTATCACCCGTCTTATCTTTAACAATTGGGTCTACATAGGTTTTCATTAATTCCCCAGGCAGGTGGGAGTGACTTAGACACAGCGTGTAGAACATTGCTAGTACTCTTGGCAGGTGTACGCCAGCGTTCCGCAAGTGCTCGATGCTGAGATGGTCGTGTCCCGGAGATTTCCCTCTTGACATATTGTTAATAATATTATCAACGTCTTTGGCAGAAAATCTAACATTTAACCCCGTAAACATTTCAGAATCGACCACTCGCGATAAAGCAGTTTGAGGAGATACTACTTTAAATTGCCTTACAAACATATTTGCTATATCAGCAGGTTCGTTACACCCCGCTACACTAACGGGAACGCTAGGCCTCGGCTGCAATCTGTTTGTACTCTTCCAGAACCTAGAAAAGTCTTTATTTCTATGATGCTCTGCTATGATGTCCATCTGTATTTGTTGTTGATTAGATTGACACCATTTTAATTTTGATTTAAATACTTTTCTAGTCTTACACATCTTACTAAAAACAATTCCCGATTTTAGTTTCCCAGACACAACCCAGCAATGAAATGCAAGCCTTGCCTCCCCGTGAGCTTGTTTAATATATTTATTCCAGCCAACTACATGTTTATGCCTTCTACCCCTTTTTTCATGGCCAGTACATTGGGCAGCCTCCGAAAGTATACACACGATATTTTTGTACATTTTGTTCAATACTTCTCTGTGGCTACAGTCATTACAGAAACCCTCTGAGCACTTCTGAAATTCTATAGGAAAATAAATTTCTCTCAGTTTAGCATGAAATAATTCTTTGTATTTGTCAATATTACTAGCGGCTCGTTCACCCCAAATAACATTATTAGTAGAAGGTTTGGTTATAACAACAGTAGATCTTATAATATTAAAGTTACATTCCAACTGTATTGGCATGTGATCGGACCAATACGTATCATACAATACACTGGCACTAACAATTATACGCCTCGCGGCTTCGGTTACTACGCAATGATCGAGCCTGGAGCCAGCGCTGGCAGCCGTGTGCATCGCTTATATATGTGTACGTACCTTGCGGTAATAGATCCAAGTCCGCACACGTCCAGCACTGTTCCATACAAAAATTTTGCAACTCATTTCCGAACAACTCCCCCGGATGCGCGTTATAGTCACCTAACATTATTACAGATTGCACATTATTACTTTCTATGATTGCACTCATCTCACTAAGACAATCCGTAAAATCACTTAAATTATCATTAGAGTCTGTGGGCATGTACACCGAGAATACAATTACCGAACGATCCCCCGTCACGATCTTTATAGCTATCAGACGCACACTAGACACACTTTATAACCGTCATTGATGGAAATAGATTCTTCCTCCACAGTAAAGCCACTCCTCCATATGGTCTACCACGTAGTACAGCAATCGCTGACTTACCCGTAAAGGCAAAGTCATTATCAATTTGTCCCAGGAAACCAACATCGTGAGGTAATAGCCAGGTTTCTTGTAATGCTACAATATCAGCCGCTACACACAGTCGCCTCACGCAGTCAACTGACCTTTTTATGCACTTACAATTAAAACTTGTCAATTTAATAGTGTTATACATTATGGTTTTTTAACACTGCCATTATTCAGAGTATTTTCTCTACCTCTTTTCTTCTTAGAGAAGTCTATAAACTTGCGATATGATATACCTTCCGGCCAAAAGTCTTAACTTATAAATATGTTAAATTTTTGTTTTGGCACAAATATTTTGTATGCGTCATAGTTTCTCAACACTTTCATTTTCATTTTTTCAATATCAACACATATCTTTGCCTTTCGTTCAACATACTCTTGGATATCCTTCTGGTTCACCTGTTTATCGACTTTGTATATATATACAATAACTTTTTCATCAACGGCCTTAAACTTCCCTTGAGGTTCCACTATAGCTTTACCTATATTACCCACGAATCGATCTTTCATCTTCTTCTGTACGACTGTCCGTTCTCCATCTTTGACAATTTCAGCTAATGTTTTTTGTTCCTTGCTAGGCACGACGACCGCAGCATCCGTGTGTCCCGTAAATAGTTCAACGATGTTATCAATAATATGTTTAGGGCAAAAAAGAGCATTTGCCGCAAAAAAAAATTTATTAGAGCTATATGTGTGGAATACAACCCGAAGAATCGTGTCGTCAGAGCTTAGTATGCTCCCGGTACCGTCTTACTACGTTTATGAAATTTGTAATTTTGTAAGAAAATATAAGGAGTTATTTAAGACAGTAGACGATATAAATCCATGAAAATGGTATTCGGCAAAATATTAAATACTTTTGGGCATTCATCAATAATAAGAAAAATAAACCAGATATACCATGTACGATGTATTACAGAAATGAAGTAGTTAATAGACCTGATGAAGTGAGTTTTTGAGCCTTCAGATGCAGCGAACAATTTTAGTATAGATGAATTACCCGATACTAGCCATGTCTCCGATATTTTAATGAATGACATAAAACTCTCTGAAGATGCAGTGCTTTGAGAATTAAAAAGTCTTGATATTTCGAAAGGGCCTGGGGTAGATAAAATACCGCCAATATTTATCAGCCTGTGCACTATATATTTAACGCATGTCTTAAGCAGGGTGTATGTCCAATAATCTTTTAATCGGCCCGCGTTGTGCCAATGTTTAAAGCTGGTGATAGGTTTAATGTGGAGAACTATCAGCCAATATCCAACCTGTCTGCCTTAGTAAAGATTTTTGAAAAATTAGTACACTATTATATTTACCCAACAATACATAATGTAATTATTGAACAACAACACGGGTTTATAAAATAACGTTCTACTAATACAAATTTATTAATATACACATCATATTTATTTAAAATTATGGATGAAAATAAAGAAGTAGACAGCATACAAATGCAGGCAAAGAAGACCGATGTATCGCCTAGTTAAATCTTTTAACAATAATTTCAACAGTATTGATTTATTTGCAACACGCCCTAGCATATTTAAACAATTGTTACTTAGTGCTTTATCCTTACTATGATCTCATTTGAGTGATAAAACAAAAACAAACAAAATTAGTGAAAATTCTTAATTCTTAATACTTATGTTTACTAAATAATAATAATAATAATAATAATCCCTGTTTCCGATGCCGGTGGGGTACCATATATTTTATATTTTTAAATGTATTTTTATAGATATATGTATATTTAAAAATGAAAAATATATTGAAAATATTTAAATAAAGAGAATAATAATAATAACGTTTATTTTCTCGCCATAGTAACAGAATAAAGTACATAATTATCTTAATTGATAAACAATATAAATACTCGTAAAAATATACTATGGGGGGCTGATACCTGAACTAGGATGGTTCCTGTATCTCAGGTTACCAACCCTCCACTCCATATAAGGGATCTTACATCTAATTTTAACAAATATTTAATATTTAGAACGCTTTTTCTTTTGAGGGTATATTACAATGACAACGACGCATACAAATAATAAAACCGCTCGACTACTCGACTACAAGTACGAGTACCTATGGAGTGTGGTACAAGTTATAAAGTACAGACGATTATTGTAGTAGTGAATTATGGTACAAATATGAAATTTTACTAACTAAATAACAAACTGGAAATACATACTTTTAATTGTATTTTATCTTATCTAAAATATTAAAGGAAAAAAAATTAAATGAAAGAGAAATAGCGAGTGTTGCATCGTATTGTGTGAGTTACAGAGAGGTGATATTTAAGCGAGTGAGTTTGTGTGTGTGTGTGTGTGTGTGTGTGTGTGTGTGTGTGTGTGAGTGAGTGTGTGTATGTGCGTGTGTTTGTGAATGATTTCGTTGTGTGTGAAGAGAAACCATGTAGTTATGTGTTAATACTCATCTTCATAATATTTTCCGTTTTACGGTAGCCCAGCACTTTTAAAGTATTTTTCAAGGTTACTTTTAAGCTTGTTCTGCTCATTTTACAAATATGTTTTAAGTCATTGAAGTATCTATACAGATAAGGTCCAGTGTATAGAAACTGCCTTCGCGCGAAAGTTGAGTTGAAAGAAGGAACATGGGTGCGTATTCTTTTTTTATGTTGGGGTAATTGGGAGGGGACAATTGTTTTATGGTGGCGTACAACCGACAGTAAGATAAATAGTTGTCTAACCGTCAATAGGTTGGCTTCCTCATATAATTTATCCGTTGGGTATTTCCTGGGCTTACGCAGCATAACTTTGACAACAGCCCTTTGTGCTCTCTCTAGCTCTAAGAGATGTGTTGCAGCAGCGCCACCCCACACGGGTATACAACATGTTAAGAGTGATTGGACAAGAGCAAGGTAAATCTTTGTAATTAGGTTAACGTCGGCACGTCACGGTAACGTCTCTGAGATTTTTGAAAACATGTAGAAGTTTGCGTACCCGTTTACTAAGCGCTGCAATGTGCGGTTTCCAATTCATGTTTTTGTCAATTATAATCCCTAAGTATTTGTGGGTTTCTGTTTGGACAAGATTGGAACAATGGCAAGTTATATCCAAATTTTTGTTTATGGGACAATAATGATCGTGAGCTTTAATATTGTAGTCTGATGGAGGTTTTTTGGCTTCAGAAATCCTAAAACAGATATATTTGGTTTTCGGTACATTAATAGTTAAGAGATTATTATCAAGCCATTTCATTACTGTTGATAGTCCAGCTTCAGCCGATTTCTTAACTTGTGACCACGATTCACCCCAGAAAATGAGAGCCGTATCGTCTGCGAAAGAAAGTGTACTGCAGTTATTGATTTTAAGTTTGCATAGATTATTGACGTAGGCTAGAAAAAGAGTAGGTCCGAGAGTGCGTCCCTGCGGTATGCCATGGGTAACGAGTAAGCTTGAGCTGTGAACATCACATACTTTTAGGACTTGGCTTCTATTGGACAGGTAGTCACTGAACCAATGGAGTGCATTCCCACGTATACCTAGATCCTCCAATTTTAGTAAAAGTATTGGAATAGACACGGTGTCGAAAGCTTTTTTTAGATCTAAAAAGATAGTTATGCATTTGTCTCCTCTGTCTAGAGCTTTTGTGACTGTTTGTGAAAGATTGGCGACGGCGTCTTCTGCGTTCCTGCCCGAGCGGAATCCATATTGATTGTCGGCTAAAAGATGTTTATTTTCCAAAAAGCTAGTTAGGCGGATGTTAACAACCTTTTCAATAATCTTACTGATTGTGCTAAGTAATGAAATCGGCCGATAGTTGGATACCTACGTAGGAACAACTACGGCCCTCTTGAAGATATCTGGAAAAATTCCAGCAGAAATACTAAGGTTGCAAAGATGAGCTATCATTGTACATAAGATAGAGTGAGAATTTTTAAGGACAAAACTAGTTATACAATCTATACCTGGTGCGCTATGAATTTTGAGGTTGTGGATAATTTTGTCTATTTCTATAAAGTCTGTTGGGTATAAGTACATTGAGTCGACATTTCTGGTAGAAGATATATTTTCCAATAGCTGATTCTCATCCGTATTTAATTTAGTCAGTATATTTGTTGCGAGTTCCTTACCGATTGATGTGAAAAAAGAGTTTGCATGATCAAGAGACTGTACTTGGGATGGTAAAAGGTTTAGTATAATATTAAATGTCTTTTTTTTTTGACGCATGGACGCAAACCCTTCCGCGGGGGCGGGCGGAGAGGTTATGTCGGACTGATAGAAGATGGAATAAGAATAAAGTACCACCCGGAATACCGACTAAACCTACCACGATGTTCCTCGACAAAACCACTATCAACGGGGCCGCGCGAAGTACTTTCGCATGCGGTCGCGATCCCGCCGAGGTTTCGGCCCGCCATATGAAACGGCAACCTACCCAAAGGCACTCACTCATTATAAAACCCTAGTGCCCTCCCCCCTTCACTTAGTACTACTACACTTACTGTCCCTTTTACCCTATCAAATCAAATCAAATCAAATAAATTTATTCAAATTAGGTTACAAGGTAACACTTATGAATGTCAAAGTTACACGTAAATTTTTTTTCTGTGAATTTACATTTACTGCCACGTTCAGCAAAGCAAGGGTGTGTAGGGCTCATGAGAAGAACGAGCAAGAAACTCATAGCCACTCTTTTTAATCGCCAAGTGTACAATAATATTTCGTTTACAAATCATAACTGTAAGGTGCTGCAACCATTTCTTCATGAACTACTACTCAACATACTCAAGCATTTGATAAAAATTGATGGTAGCCTCTAAAGCAGCAGTATGGTAAATAGGAGCATCCACTTACATGTACATAAATAATCAAGACAAGACGTGATTATAGTCCGTAGTTTAATCTAATTGTTTAAATAAAATGTAGTAAGTAAATTATCGAATTCCACTAAACCAGAATTCAGAATAAGACTCAAAAGAAAGCTTAACGGAACTGTCCATAATCACGAGTTGTCTTCATTGCACATTCTTCTTGATTAAAATACGACTGAATGTAACAACAATGCAAATTCCAGCTTAAACAAGGTGTAATATTACAAAAAAAAATATATACATATATTAAAAAAAACATAAGTGTTAGTATTTGTCATTTAATATCCTGTGATCTGATGCAAATATTAGTGCCATGGATGTTTGTCATTTAGATAATCATCTATATTATAATATGCTTTAGAAATTAAGCAAGTTTTAATTTTAACTTTAAATTTTCTCTGGTAATTCTAGAATATTACTCGGGATTTTATTATAAAAACGTATACCAAGACCCATGAAGGAACCATGAACTTTATGTAGACGGTAGAATGGAACACATAATTTATATTTATTTCTAGTATTGACGTTATGTATGTCACTATTTTTTATGTATAAATATATATTTTGACGGACATGCATGATATTAAAATAAATATATTGTGATGCTACAGTTAAAATACCTATATTCTTAAATTTTTCTCTGAGCGAGATTCTAGTTCCTAATTGATAAATTGCACGCACAGCTCTTTTTTGCAATATAAAAATACTTTGTATATCAGCTGCTTTTCCCCATAATAATATTCCATATGACATAACGCTGTGAAAGTAACTAAAGTAAACTAATCTAGCTGTATCAACGTCAGTTAATCCACGGACTTTTCTAATGGCGTAAGCGGCCGAACTAAGTTTCGCTGAGAGACAAGATATTTGCGTACCCCACTGTAACTTTGAATCAAGTGTAATGCCCAGGAATACTGTGGATTCTATTGCTTCCAGTACCTCACCGTTCAATGTTATGCTAGGACCAAGATGTTTTACATTAGGCAGTATGAATTTAACACATTTTGTTTTTTTGGCGTTCAGTACTACATTATTTAAAGTAAACCATTTTGTTACTTGAATCAATGCACTGTTTACTTCGTCAAAATGGTCCCTATTCCTATTTACTTTAAATATTAAGGAAGTATCGTCAGCAAACAGTAAAACGTCACAAATATTGTTCAAATAAAAAGGTAAATCGTTTATATAAATTAAAAATAAAAATGGGCCTAAAATCGAACCTTGTGGCACCCCTAGCTTTACAGGTAAGCTATTTGATTTTGTACCATTGACATCTATACACTGAATCCTGTTATTCAAATACGACGTAATTACATCCAGTGCATTACTCTGAACACCGTAATGCCTTAGTTTCCGTATGAGCGTATCATGACAGACGCAGTCAAATGCTTTTGAGAGGTCGCAAGAAACACCAATAGCATTTTGTGAGTTTTCCCACGCTCTGTATATATGTTTCAGTAAAGCTACTCCTGCATCCGTTGTTGAACGACCCTTAGTAAAGCCATATTGGTTGTCATGAAAAAGGCTATTTAAATTAAAATGTCTAAGTAATTGCTTGAGTATTAATTTTTCAAATATTTTGCTAAAAGCTGGTAGAATTGATATTGGCCTAAAATTACTAGGATCAGTTTTACTACCGGATTTAAATAAAGGTATGATTTTACTATTTTTCATCAAATCTGGAAAAGTTCCCGAATCTCAAACTCCCGAAACTCCTATCTTCAGGACCCGAGTAGATAGAGTTTCGGGGGGAGAACTACGGGTCTCCTCCTTTGGACCAGGGTACTACGGGGTCAGGAAGTCCACTGTGCCTCGAAAGGCGTGTTCTATCGACCGCTGACTAGAGTGCGCGGTGCCTGACATTGGTGTTGGACTCGCAGGGGTATGTGGTTGGCCGCTGAGGACCACATGTTCGTTTGCTCGGCAAGCACGTTGCGTTCGAGCGTCGGACTCAGGCGCGGCCAGTGCGAACCAGTCGGTCGCATGAGGCACGGAGTTGCCTTTAGCGAAGTGGCAGTGTGGTTTCACTGCCGCAACGCATCTCGGGCGCTTGCCTGCTCAGCAAGTAAGAGTCATAGCTGGAGTGACTCGGGCCACACCCGGCTTGTAGGCCTATTTGGGTAGGCGTACGGATGTATGTCGGGAAGTGAGCGTGTCTTACACAGCTCCGGTACCATACTGGAGATATAGGAGGCGGCTTATCCGTCGGCTTCAGCGAGGTTTTCGTTAGCAACTCCCTGAGTTGCGGGTGGTGAGCGGCTTTATTGCTCCGGTACCTATCTGGAGAATAGGTAGTGTCACTTGGGCACGAGGTAGCTCGCTTACGAGAAGCACTCTAGTCGACTTCACCGGATCTCTGAGGTTAGGGAGGAGAGTCGAGATTTGGGAACAAGACCTGTCTGTCTATAACTGGTCCCGGAAGGTGCTCTCGGGCGCTGGAAGGTACAGCGGCTCCTCTAATATAACCTAACGGTTGGTGTAGGGGAACGCTATATCATAAACTGGGATAGTCGTAGATAAGGGGATGTCCCCCTCCCCTAGAGGGGAGACGGACTCGAAACAGAGGCGCGCGTAGGAACTCGCACGCCGCCTCTCGGACCTGGTGCTG
Source organism: Catocala nupta (assembly GCA_963675205.1). Taxonomy (NCBI): domain Eukaryota; kingdom Metazoa; phylum Arthropoda; class Insecta; order Lepidoptera; family Erebidae; genus Catocala; species Catocala nupta. The sequence continues at coordinate 30,037,728 of OY776093.1, forward strand.
AATGGATGGCGGGCAGGCCCACAAAGGCCACCACCCCCAGGTCAAACCTCAGGGTGGCTGGAGGTCGTCTCGCGCCCTCCAGCGCCCGGCTCTGCGGTTGGGGAGACGGTTTAAGCGCTCCCTCTCTCGCTCCGCCGCCTCCTTGATGGAAATCACTTCCTCACAGAAGGAGGCGACGGCGTTCCACGACCTCTTACTCCGGACCATAGACTGAACTACGGCCGGGAGCGAGCGGGCAACCGATCTGACTGCCGCGGTCAACTCACGGCGCTGCGATGCCCAGGCGGGGTAAACCGCCAAAGTGTCCAGCGCCGTGTCTTCAACAACCTCGCGGCAGTCGCCGCAGTGACAACCGGGCGTCTCTTGCCGGCGTATACGACACAGGAACTGGCCAAAACAACCGTGGCCAGTCATTACCTGTGTCAGCCGGAAGGTGAGGGCGCCATGCCGCCTCTCCAGCCACTCCTCAAACACGGGACTTACCGCCACGACCGTGGCGGGCCCGAAATATTGCATATGTCTACTGGTTCTCATTGTAACCCATTAATGTATTATATTTAATTTGTGGTAAATATCACTGGTGTCACAATTATGCTACATTTATTTGATACAAATTATTGAAAACCATATTATATTGTGTCATTGTTTGTTTACATAAAAATAAAAAAAATAACGTTCTCCCACAGACTTGTGCTTAATGATAAAAAAAAACCAAATCTAAACCATCCTCGAATCTACTTGAACACACACAAAAAAATTCATTCAAATCGGTCCAGCCGGTTATTTTTTGTTTTTTAATTTATTCATTTAGGACCACCAGTGATTATAACAACAATCCAAAAAAAATAATAATACAATGACAAGTTTTAGTTGTTTGCGTAACCTTTTAAGGCAGCCACTGCATGCACAATTAGATGAGCTTAGAAAGAAAAGTAAAAAGAAAGAAGTATGCGGTGTGTATGTCAGAAAGGTTATTTAGACCAACTTTAAAGATATTATAGTAAAAGTGGTACATTTAAATAAATACATTAAGAACAATAAATTATAAAATGCCAAATCAAAAATTAAATCAAATCAAATTAAATTCATGACATATCAAGATGAAATAATTCAATAAATTATAATAATAAATAATAATTAACAATTTAAAATTAAACACACAAATATAAGGCCAAATTAAAGATTAAAATAACAAAAATAGATAATCAAATAATCAAACACGGCTGTCAATAAATACATTCATAATTTAAAAAGTGGTAAATAAAATCAGATGAAATTAAATTAAATTAAGTTAAGTACCTACTAGCCAACTCCCTTCCGGAAGGTGGCAAGCGAGTCAAAGTGAATGTCCGTTGACGTGCTGCATCCGTTCAGTGGTCTGCACATACGCGGGATCACAGAGTATCTACCAAACTCAGTTTTACTAAATGGTGCCGCGAGCGGTGCAATTGGATTTCGAGGGAGTCTAGAGTGCACATTTATATTTATTCTGCTAAATAAATTCGGGCAGTCTATAAGTCCTCTCACAATTTTGAATAAGAACACTAAGTCTAAAATGTCTCGCCTTTTAGCCAAGGACAGAATTCTAAAATAATGGAGCCTATCTTCATAAGATTTTAATGTAATTGACAATCCTTCACATCGACATAGATGTCATAAGAATCTTTTCTGAACCCTTTCTAGCCGAAGACAGTGTATGGCGTAATGTGGTCTCCATATCTGGCTACAGTATTCCAGTACGCTTCCGACCAAGCTATTGTACAGTAATATTTTGGCGTCAGATTTTTTGAAGGCTTTGCCATTACGAATAACGAAGCCTAGCATCTTGGAAGCCTCCTTAACTATTATTTCTATGTGGGGCACAAATGTTAACTTATTGTCAAGGATCACACCCAGGTCCCTTACCGTCTCAACCTCAGACAGCCTCTTATTATGTATGCTATAAGATGGAGCAGTATGGTTAATATTTCTAGTAAAACGCAAGAAATAACACTTCTGGTGATTTAATTGGATACAGTTCTGGGTATACCATATTAAAAGCTGGTTAAGATCCACTTGCAATTTGCTAACATCATCTAGTTTAGGAGGAGTTCACTGTCAACACACGTAAAGAAGAATTATATATATAAAGAAGAAGATATGTACGAGTATGTAACCATAGTTACGCGCTTCGACTGCCTGTATCAAATGCATGGTTGTGTACGTGTAATGTGTGCCATATAATCTTTAACTGTGCCAAATTTTATACTCCTCCGTCCGCGCAATTTTCGTAAAAAGGGGTACAAAGTTTTTGCTTCACGTATTAATATATAGATACCCTGTCATTTAAAAGTGTTAAATGACCGACCGATTTAAAATACAGTTATATAAATGGATTAATGAAAATAACTTTATCTATAAGACTATATCTTAAAGGGTTCATTGAAAATAATTTGTACCTATCAGACTATGCCTCAAATGTATTGCATGCTATGTTAAGCAAAATTGTAACATCTTTATATACCATGTTTGATGCAAATAAATATTATTATTTGTTTCTCTTTTACGGGTATTTCCCTAATACGTTAGGAAAATACGTGGTCCTGTGGGAGACTTACACGGGGACATGGGTCCAACATGCAGAGGTCCTTCGAGAGTTTTACTTTAGAGTGAGATGGGACTCTTACCGAGACACTAGCCGCGGCGGGTGTAGGAGACTATTGCTACATAGGGAATCTAAAAATTCTGGTGTATGGGGATGGGTGTTTAATGGTTTGGTAAAATGCAAACTATAGTTAAAAAACGGCGTCTGCCTGATATACTGTCTCAGTACAAAGTAGGAATGGCAGACGGTGACTCGCCGACTCACTAGATAGGCCTCTTGAATAGCCGCCATAGACATACAGGCCATAAAAGCAGAAGGGGGCAACACCGGTGTGAGCGGCTAGGATATCGAGCGGTGCGGCGCCGGTTTTACCATCACCGGTCTTGTGAAAACGGAGATCCGGAGCGGGTTTCCCTGTAGTTATGCGCTTGAAAATGACACTTCCACCCCCGAGCATATAGCTCTAGCGGCCTCCTTCTTACCGGCCGACCAAGGCAAGCCCAAGTCGCGAGTCCTACGGGCGCTCTTAAAATTCCAGCCCAGCCAACCAGTGAGCAAGCCGGGGATAAGGGCTTAACCGACCCTCTAAGGCATTCAGGACCGCAGTGTCGCCACTCACATTCAGCTCGCCCCAAGCTACCCTGCGGTTTGTGCGCTTTAGTTTAACCTGATGATACAATTTTTTGTTTTTATCACGATATGAAGGTGATATCTTAAAAGCTAAAGTACTGTGCCCTCCGAGGTCGCGTTAGTCTCATGAAAAGATAAAGACTGCCCCAGAGTGGAGGATTATTATAATTATAAAATTAAAAATTAAGAGAGAATCTGATTAAAAATTTTTGTTATACACAAACACAGATTCTTTCGTTTTTAATTACTCAGTTGATTGGAAGATAACGTTCATCTGTCGCATTCTACGCGCTCAAGCAACTACCTAATAAAAAAAATGGGTCAGAATCAATATAGGCTTGTTAACCGATACAAACATTATTCGTTGAATGCGACGGTGCAAGTATTCGTCGGTATGATTCACTCGATCCTTCAATTAAGCTAAATGACGGCGATGCTGGGTGCTTGCTTGATTGGTACCCATGAGAGGCGAGTAGGTGGTGGTTGTAGCGAATGGTGAAATCATATGACATCTGTCTATTTAAATAGCCTAATTTGATTGTTGTGCCCGTTATTACTAAGACACTTTTAGCAAACTTGGGACTGCCACACAAAGAGGAGCACTCCACAGAAGATCGCAGGCGGCATAACTTCGCGCTGAACATATTGTTACAATTAGTAGAGAGAGGTGGCATCGACCCTGCGCGCTGTAAGACGTCAGTCAAAACGTCCGTTAAACTTCGGAATGTTGGTCCCGTATACGAATATTTGCAGCGACCGTAGGCACCGTTGGACTGCCACGCAGACGTCTCGAGTTCGATCCCAAGGCACGCATCTTTTGAGTTATGTGCGTATTAAATAGTTGATTATCGCTCGCTTTAACGGCGAAGGAAAACATCGTGAGGAACGCTGCATGAATTCTGCCAACCCGCACCGGGCCAGCGTGGTGGACTATGTCCTAACCCTTCTCAGACCGAGAAGAACCGTGCCCAGTAGTGGGACAGGTATTAACGGGACTGGGCACGAGTCTTCTAAAAATATTCGTATTAGCCCCAGTTTATACCGGGGCTGATATTATACGAATAATTTATCTATACCATCAATGTATGAGCCTAATAAGGTGTTCAGTGGGTGTGCAGAGGTGCATCACCGTGTCGTGTCCCGTAAACAAATTGACCTTTGTTTATTTTTAATACCCGCCATGTTTGATCATAAATTGTACATCGCTCACGCAAACAGAAGGCGCCTCAGAAATGTTCACCTAGGAGCGCCGCCGTTAGTGCTACAACAGGCTCCGGGACTACTCGGAGCCCGGATAATACCTCTACAGGTATTATGTTTAAATTATGTATACGCTAACGTTGAGGTCGTATTTAATTATTTATTTCTGAAAGAGGCACTACTTTTTAGCGTAACGCAACTAGCAAGAGTGTGTTGCAGTTCATGGGTTTCCGTACCTAATCGTAGATCGGCTTCAAGTCGATTGTTTGGTACTATAATAGTATATTGAATTAGAGTACAGCGGTAGTAAATGTGACTGTTGTGCGTTTATATTGCTCTCGGGTTCGAACCCCGGGCTAGGCCAACAAAAAGTTATTATTTTTCTGTCAAGATATACTCAGTAGCAGCCTGGAGTTGCATAGCCCGTGCCTTGGCAAGCATGTAAAGTCGTTGATCCTGCCCTTGCCATTTCGTCGGATTATGAGAGTAAGAGAATAGAGAGAGCACTTGTGGTTTCGCACACACACGTCCCTGTAACATCCCCTGCGCAGGTGGCTAGTCTCTCTTAGGATTGCCACCTCCGATCGAAATTTGGACTTGAGCAGTAATATGAAAATTATATAAGTATATTAGAATAGTGCAAGTTTTGTGCAACACTCGATCTCGCAACCTCAACCAGAGCATTCCTTGTGAGTACAACATCATGTTAGTCAGGAAGTCCATCAAAATGCCATCTGTAGCGATGACACAACAGTGCGGCACGCAGCCTCCGCTGCCAGCGCACGAGTATGTCGCCACACTCGTCCCTCGACATGTGCGCTCGCGCTCGATCATTGCATAAACATGCCTCGTGATTCAACGACAACACAAAGAAAACTTACCTTAGAAACATAACAAAACGTGTAATTAAAACTTCATATCCTGGGCAGCTAGTAGGTCCAGTGATATAAACTACGTTTACTTACAGCCACTTACTTACAGTTGGTTTGATTTCACTGCATACGTGGTGCAGTCATTCCTATCTAACATCAATGCGTCAAGAAATGTGGGTTTGACATTCTACAACTGATGTGATCCAAGTAAACTTGTACAGCATCTGAATTATTTGTATATCCACTGTTTTAATTTTTTAAAGAACTCTGTTGACACCTACTGTGTGATTTGCGTTTAAAAAGAAAGAGAAAGAGTTTCTGCCGGTTTGAGAAAAGTGCTATCGGCTGTTGAGGTCAAGGAGTTTACATAACATAGATTCTACTGTTCAGTAGTCGGCTTTAAGTTCGCTTTCTATTATGCTGGACTTAAATTTGATATGGTACTGATGACTGTGGTACTGATTAGTTAGGGCACAGTACATAAATATACAGTAACCTATCTTCATACAAACGGTCGGAACTCGAGTCATACCTACGCGCCTCGGCGTCGGCATGCGCTCAGCACCCAACCAGTCGCGAATGCGCCGCAGTGACGAACGGACGGTGTGTTATTTTTTAAACAGTAACCGTGCGATTTTTACCCAAAATAAGTACAAGTATAGCCTATTTAATATGACAAGTAGAATATATTGTGCTGTTTTTGGTTGCATGAATTCCTCAATAACGCACCCAGAGATAACTTTTTTTAGATTACCTGGAAACTCCGAAAGGTAACACTATAATATGATTAATTGATTATACTTACTAGTATGTAGGTACGTAATTTAAGTCCTTTTAAAGGATTTCCACGAAAGGTACCGGGACTACAGTAAGATTAATTCGCAAACTTTTTTAATTGTACCCAGCGATGATTTTGTGGAATATATAGAAAAAAAGAAATATTCCGAACTTCTTTTAAAACTAAACATATAAATTGTAAAGTAGCTGCAGGTATATATAACCATGTAAAAGATATTCCTTTTTCTCCTCCTTGTCCATGTTTCCCAAAACAATTTTTAATTAATCTTTATATCCGAATGCGGATTTTTTATACTTTAAAATATAATAATAAAGCATTCCGTACGTCTCAGTCGAGGCGCAAATATTTTTCAGTCGCAAATTTATAAGACCGATTTGTTATTAAGTCTTAAATCTAACATAAACATGTTTTTTTTTTAATTAAATCTAGCAATCAAAAAACAACATGCATTTTTATTGAACACTTCCTATTCCATTCAAAGTTTTATTTGTTTAAATAAAATAAAATATATTTACAATCACAAAAATAGATAGGTACTCAAAGTAGGCAGATTTAATTAAAATGCTGTAGGTGGGAAGCCCTATCGCATGTTTACGTACCGCGCGGCTGTAGGCATTTATTTCAAAGATACGGCCGAGTTACAATACTGTATATTTATGTACTGTGGTTAGGGTTACTTTATTTTTAAAGTTATTATGTTGCGGTCTAGTAGTTAAGGCGTGATAGCGTAACAACCAAACAAACTTATACTCGCATTTATAATATTACTTAGGAAGTTAAAATGTAAGGCCAACTTATGATTAATAACTTAAAAGTTTGCGAATGTTAATGCTCTACAAAATCTTCTAAAGTTGAAGTATCTCTATTTCATTATAAGGTGTGAGCAAGAAGAAACCCTTTTCAGGAACATATAGTTCCTGAAAAGGTAGGTAGAGGTTTATAATTTATAATTTTTATAATTATAAGTAATTTAAAATTACATCGATATCTTTATTTTGAAGTTTCATATAATAGTCGCGAAAGATGCATGTTTAAGTCACATTTATAGATTACGTGCTGATCTGATATTGCCATTTTTTAACAAAAATATCTGTGAATCAAACACAAGACAAGATGATCCTATAACTTATACCGTACCATAAGTTATGGGGTAATCCGTATATAGTAGTATAATTTTCAATGAATAACATTCGCGTAAACAGAAGACAATATTATGGGGCCATGTTGTCTTGCAGTAGCATGTACAACGTAATCAAACATATTACATTTAAAATATTAAAGCCATATTATTTTATTACTTGATATCATTCTGTCTGATCATAAGCTGTACGATACTATAATTTTTTTAAAGTTTTCCTTTGATAGACTCTCTTTACCTACATAATTTAACTGTAAAGTAGGTTCCTCTAGACGCTAGAAGTACCTACTTCATTAAGGAAAGTCGACAATAGCCGGCCGGCACGATAAAAACGTCTTGACATAATAATTTACATGTTCGCATCGAAATTGAAAGGAAGCGATCGTTAAGAGCATCGTGCCCACTCGCGACCGGCGAGTAATTGTCCTCCATTGGTGTCCTAAGAGCTGGTGGGCACTTAATTGGCGGCAGTCGGCAACGAGCCGCGTCTGTGCTGCCGCCGGCGCGCGGCGTGCCCTCTCTGACCGATCAACTAGTACCGCAAACGATCACCTATTGAAACCAATCAAACTACTAAATAGGACACGAGACGTCAATATTACGCAACACACACTTCAAAGTCAAATCGATTTTAAATTTGATGCGACGTGTCCTTTTTGGAGGAATGTTATGAGCCTGTCGATATTGGGACGCAGTAGAGACATTCCCTACATGCAACTCAGTGTTGCCTCTGTGGTGCAGCGGTACTGAATGCGAGTGCTGTGCATGAGGTCTTGGGTGCAAATTCCGGGTCAGGCCAAGAAAAAGTTATTGGGTTTTCCTATTAGAAACCTCAATAACAGCCCGATGTTAGGAAATTGGCGGTGTAAGATAAACCCGTGCCTCGGCAAACACGTAAAGACATTGGTCCTGCGTCTGATCTCTCTCCGGTCTTGTCTGATTGCCATCCCATCGGATCATAAGAGTTAGGGAACAGAGAGTTGTTTGCGCGTACTCCTGTGCTCTATAATAGCGCCTGCGCAGATGGCTAGTCGCCGTAGATTGGCCGCCACGACTACCTAAAATTCTGTCCGGAGGATATTATAAAGTCAGTCCTATCTACGCCGAAGAGGTAGATTGTGGAGTATTAATTACATTCCCACATTTCGTCTGCTATGTTTTTAAATCAGACGTAATAGGATACGAATGTACTGCCACCATTGGTGCATTTTTCGACTGCAGTCTAAAATGCTACTAACCATTTTTTCTCGAAAACCCTGATTAACTTTATCCGAATATGGAATTGAATCTTTCACTATCACAAACAAAGCTTGTGCTACGGTTCTAACGAGGCAGTCAGTACTATCAAAAGCTGTTGTATAACTTAATATTAATGTATGCTATACAAGTTCCGCGCGTGGCGTTGGCGGCGTGGTATAAGTACACAAAAGTCACGTAATTAGTCAAAGTGAAGGCGAAGGTTGTGTCGATGAAAGCAGCGCTTAGAGGGACGCCAATTTGTTTTACTCTATTATGTACACAAAACAGATTAATTAAATTTTTATAAGCTTTAGTGGCGCAGCGGTTAAATATGCGGCTGCTGTGTCAGAGGTTTTGGGTTTGGCTCGGACGGACTGTTCGAAATTCTCAGTAACACAAACCAGGTAGGCGACAAAGCTCGCTAACTATTACGTGCGGCCTTGTATCATAGTTCGTGAAATGTGTGTGATACATCTCCGCTTAGCCCTACGAAGATATACATAGGTTTCTTTTTTATAAGACAACTCCCGCACTAGGAACAATTCCTGTGTCGCGGGGACTTTACAAACATTCAAACGATCATCCAGACTCGGAACAAACATTTGTGGATCACACAAAGTTTATCCTGAAAAATTGAAACCCGTTTTTATTTACCGTTGTACGTAGAAAATTGTCCAAATCACGAAAAAAAATGGTAGTACGTTGGAGCAAGGTCTGGCGAGTACGGACGATGACGTATGGTTTCTAACTGCAGCTCCTGTAGGGTTACAACGGTTTGCGTTATTATGGAGCAATAATAGTGAAGATTGATTCACGAGTCGGGGCTGTTTCACTGCCAGTTTCACCATCATTCTTCGAAGTTCGGCACAGTAAACATCTGCTGTTATTGCTTGACCAGACCTGAGGAAGCTATAGTAATAACACCATGAAGAGACCACCAAACAGTTACCATTACCTTTTTATTGGCAAGCTTTGCTTTAAGGCACTGTAGCGGCATTTGACCTGGGGTCAGCCATTGCATTTTTCGCTTACGGTTATCGTAAAGAATCTACCTTTCGTCACATGTCACAATTCGATTTAATATTCCTTCATTTCTGTACCGATTCAACAAGGCAATACAAGTTTCAACACGCATTTCTTTCTGTAGAACAGTCAAATCGTGAGGCACCCATTTTTCTTATTTTTTTATCTTATTGTATTGATGCAAATGAGCCAATATTGTAGGTAGGGTAACGTTAAACCATGCCGCTAATGCCTGGGTAGTTTGAATCGGATCGGCCTCCACCATCTCCTTCAATTCAGCGTTATTGACCTGTGTTTTCGGTCTTCCACGTGGTTCGTTCTTCAAGTCGAAGTTGCCATTATAAAAGCGTTTAAACCAACAACGCACGGTGCGTTCATTAGCAGTCTCCTCTCCAAACGCAGCGTTGATATTGCGAGCCGTTTCTGCCGCGTTAGTTTCGTGTCGGAACTCGTATTAAATAATGACTCGGATTTTCGAAGTATCGATCTTTTCCATCTAAGTTGAATAAAAAAAACAATTGAAAGTCGAAAATGGAATGTTGCACATTTTTAAAAGAAGAATCATGTAGGTATCATGTGAAAAAAGTTTCACTCGAAAATCTCAGACCATGATCCCTATTATTAAGGTGAAGTAATGGTTGCAATACCACAAAATACGTAATAGTAATATATTTAAATGTCATGTCTATCGTTAAATTGTAATATTCATGTGAACTATAACATAACGTGCAGTACGAACGTGAATGTTTTATAAGTGCACTTTTCCTTATAACTTATGTACATGGTGACCTCAATATACCTATACGTAGATATTTTGTATTCATGATTTAGGATCTCTTTATGTCGCCAAAGAAAGGTGACCATCGCTATATTGTAATTTGTAAATCATGAGCTCTTTAGTAGTGTGTCTGTATTATAGAATTAATGCGTGCTAGTTAGGTATTACTTCCATAGTCTGTCCTGCATATACTTACATAAACTCACGGCGGTAATCCCCGTAAGAATAGACAGATATATATTTACTAACTGAGTTTTTGTTTCCATGGAATTTAGGGTCCATAGAATGAAGAAAGAATCTATTTAAATATAAATTTTAGTCTTCAAGTCGGAATGTTGTGCTTAGGTATGTTAACGTCTGATCGTTACGTACCGGGTTCAATCATTGGTATGAAGTGTTGTTAGGTTTTCCTGTTAAAAGACTTTTAGTAGGTAAGACTAAGAGTAAAAGATTTTTTATTTCATTATAGGTATTAACGCGGTTGGTTATCCGAGTTCTATATATTATATACATATTTAAACGTAATACGGCATAGATATAAGTACGTATATTATATACGTGATTTAAATAAAGGTATTAATTTAACCGCAATACGCTTCAGAATGACTATGTTGACCTTTAACATTTGTTTGCCTACTAATAATAATTGAATAAAGTATATACCTAGTTATATTGCTGTTTATATACTATCAACATATATTTCAATAAAATACTAATAATATATAAATGATACAGTTTATGAAGGAATATGAATGTTCTTCAATCTTACGAACATCGTAGAACGGCTTTGGATGCACTTGGGACACAGATGGACTTCTTGGATAAGAAATATACAATTTGAATCTCGATAGGTAGGTATACATATGTACGTTCTTATAAAATCTATGCGGACGATGCTGCGAGCAGAGCTTAGTGATTTATGTTTAAACCGACAACTTATAAACCAATAGCAAATAAATAATTGAAATATGTAACTGCGTACAAAGTTTTATTCAGATTGTTATAACAGCTGTCATGTCCGCAGACAATTGTTATCAACTCGCCAGAATTGCGCCTGGATTGGTATCAGACCACAGATGCCGTGAGCCAGTCGATTACATACGATTTGATAATAAACCACCGATGTATACTTGTTGCACTGTGCCCGTTGTATATACGTAAGTATAGTGTTGTTGTTGTTTTTTTTCTGCCTTAGCATACAATATCGATCATTTCGATCATCCTCTAAGAGTTAAGGAGCATTCTTGACCATAAGTCCACTAAATCAATTTTACTTATTACCTCGAGAACGTTATGGAGAACTTTCGGATAAATAGATTTCCTTTCTGGCAATTGAAGCTTTTCTTTATTTCTTGTCTCCTTTAAAACAAATATCAACCATTAATGAAACACGTGCGTGGCACAATATAAGCGTAGATGATATTATTATGATCAACTATTGAATAATTTAATATCAATAATGCTACACTTGACTAATAAAGCAAATATGAACAAAGTATCACATTCTATGACGCACAGAAATTAACCTTACTTGATGCAACATACAACCTCTATTATGAAAATTAAAGCAAAAATAAACTATCTAGTGAACTAGCCAATAATTATTATAAAAATAATTGTTATTTGTGAAAGTACTCTTAAAGTTTCTGCCGCTGTTATTACGATGATCTGTGGCTTGTAATTTTGGCTTACTAATGATGACACGACATCATTCACTCATTCTGTTTTGGTTCAATAGGTAGGTACTCGTAAAAACCAACACAAGATTATGAACATTATAACAGTGCTCGCAAAAGACAAAGAACACCAGTCACCTCGCTGCGCGATGGCAGCGGCGCAGCGACCCGGTTAAAACAGCTTAGGGTAGGTAATTCAATATGAGAACAGCTGAACACAAGATTATTTTACAGCAATCTCCTGTAGTGTGGAGTAGAAGCTCTTTCCCAGATCAGTCAGCTCCAGGTTTGATCGAGTTAAAGCTTTGCTACGAGTAAAAACACAAGTATTCGGAATGCAAATAATTTAAACGTCGCCGCAGTTCACATAATGTTTGTCATTTGCGTAAAAAGACATATAAAGTGAGGCTAAAGAGAGCTTTTTTTAAATTGTCACCTGTAACTACTTATGAGTTATGATTCAGTAACAATCAATAAAACTTTGATATGTGAAAACGTGATAAGAACAATAAATATTTGTTGCCCAACTTACAAATGTTTCTAACAAGCAATGGTTAGACCTTTCTTATTGTGGAGTGCAGTATTTAATTCTATAGTTATGGTTAGGATCGATCATATTATTATGGCATGTGAACGAGTAGTAAGTAAACCTTGCAATTTGAATACATAAGCGTCGCCTCGTGCTTGCCAAACAGTAAGTACGGAATTTATACGACGCGCGGAAATTGATTGGTTTTGACCTAAATATTGTGTTGCTTAAGTTAAGTAGGTCAAATTATATATTTGACTATAGATTGTATATTTCGGCGACTGTCTTGTTGAAGACAGTTATTTGCGGTTACGCTGCCATCGATCGTAAGTTTCGACTTCCGAGATAAGGTGTTATAAAGTTGTTGTTTTATAAAATACTCAGTAGGAAGGAATCGGTTAAGACCAGCCGTATTGCGTGGAACCTAAAAGATAGCCGATAAAATTAATGTGATTGTAATACAGGCCTATTTATCTCTTCAGATATGTACAAGCGTAAATCTCTCTCTCTCTCTCTATATATATATATATATATATATATATATATATATATCTTTATATATATAATTCTTCTGTACGTGTGTTGACAGTGAACTCCTCCTAAACGGCTGGACCGATTTGAATGATTTTTTTTGTGAGGATGGATTAGTTTTCTACTGTGCAAGACATCGTCTGCCGAGTCCGCTAGTATATGTATATATTGTTACGTGCTGGGTTCATATTACCGACTAAGACACATTTTATTTAAACACACTATTAAATTTAAATACTCTGTGATATAACTGACTCTGCGAACGCTGGCCTTGCCCTTTCATACTCGGTTAAAGCGTTTCTGAATATTTCTAGAAACGCCATACCCGTTACGTAAATATGTATGTAGTATGAAGATTCGAGAAAGTTCCAATGCTCTCTCTACTCTTCGCGTACCGACGTCAATAGATGGCGCTGTAATAAATGATTAGAAGGAACTGCCGAGTCTTCCCCACAGTGCCGATAGATGACACTGGCTATAACAATATGTTTATTTCTTTCTGACAAAGGACTCTCTGCTTCAGATTATCTTCATAAAGGTGTATATTTTTCTATACGTGTGTAAGTTACTAAACTCCACCTAAACGGCTCAACTGATTTTGATGTTTGTGTGGGTTTCTGGATAGCTTAGATTAACAATTAGACCCGGTAGATGGCCCGGTGTTTAATTCATTCGAGAACAACAATATATAAGCGGGTAACTATAAGCACAGAATAGACGATATTTAGTACTACGTATAGCATGCTCCCTATACATTTATTTGATTATAGCTTTACTCGGTTTTTATGACCTAAACTGAAATTGATTTTAACCTTAATAATAGTATTTAGGTTTCAGTCACAGTCTTACAGTTCTGCGCTATGTTTAAAATTTTAAATCACATGTACTAAAGCGAATTCATATAGCACATTACATAATTAGCGACTATTTGAAATTAACATGCACTATACTATTAAACTTTAAGGGTGGTTGCACAACAGGAGCACGACCTGCGAGCGCTTGCAATCTATCTACTGTCCACAGGTGCGCATGCGCATACTGACCGGCCCACGCACTGTGCTTTGTGCCTTTGTGTACAGTAAATGAAACTGTGCCTTTTTCACTCTAGAGTATGTACCTAATGCACACATTGAGGACAAAATAATGTGTATTTTCTAAAAGCCAGACGATTATGATTATTAGAATATGGGAAGGAAAAGGCAAAATGAATAAGGAAAATGCATAATATATTCTAGTGTATGGTGGACTTTCGTCCCTATTACTTGGGACAGTTGGGACCTAAAACATAGCTGGCGCATGACGGTATGATTACATGTTAACACCACGCCATGGCGCCACGCCAAACACATCTGTAGCGACTTTGCTGACGCTTTAGTTGTATTTAGTCAGGCGCAAGTGTGCAATAGCGCCGCGCGGCAGTCGTCTCCCCGCAACCACTGAGTAAGGTTGTAGCGAAATATGCATTTATATTATACTAGCTGACACGGCAAACGTTGTCTTGCCATAAAAAAATGTTCTGACCAAAAGATTAAAAAAAAATGTTAGGGGTGGACAACCCTTATCACTAAGGGGTATGAAAAATAGATAGTAGCCGATTCTCAGACCTACTTAATATGCATATAAAATTTCATAAAAATCGGACAAGCCGTTTCGGAGAAGTATGGTAACTAACATTGTGACACGAGAATTTTATATACAGGGTGTCCGGTAATTAATGGACAACCTTGAAATGTCTTATAGTAGAACTGAAGGCCGTTCAGAAAAATGAAAAAAAAAAAAACTTATTAAAAAGTGCAAGCTATATAAGCATAGCATACTTTTGACTGTCTATCTATTAGCATAATTAGTGTTTAATAATAAAACAACAAAAGCCGATGGATTTCATTCATTTATGGTCGTAGTATACAAGAAAGTTATACATGGTAATTAAAAAAAAACACATATCTCAGGTAGTAGTTAGGATAGATTTTTTTCATATTTTTTCTGAACGGCCATCAGTTCCCCTATAAGACATTTCCAGGTTATCCATTAATTACCGGACAGCCTGTATAAGCTGTAACTAGTACCAGTTAATATATATATCTATAACTATAAAGATCTATTTCATGAGACCGCCCACAACAAGCATCTGATCACCCCTGCACATCGAAATGTTATATTATCAATTATTTACAGTGCATTACTGCTTTCGCTGTTTAAAAGACTCCAACTTCACAGCTACAGCCTACAGCGATGATCTAAAGACTGTACACACTCTTCAGTATTCGAAAGATACCTCGACGAATCCGACGCACGTTGCGTCTCACACAAAAGACCTGCCCTTCACGCTTATTCAATAAATAAATAATATAATACTAGCAATAAAAACGAGTGCGTAACAAACAATTAAATAACGCCAAGGTTTAAGAGCCAACTAGTTGTACTTAAATATAGATTACGTCACATTTATTTTGTAGTTCCTTCATGTAGATTTATCCAAATATACAAAACAGTACGTGATTTCATAATTACTTAGTAGGTAATGTTTAATGTACATATGACAAAGTAGGTAATAGTGTCGACGTCGCGCGTCCTGCCTAGATAAACCAGTTGACTTGTATAACTTGAGGTAAGTACCTAGGTACACATTTTAGCAAAACTAATAAGTCGAAAATACTAATTTAGGACTTGACGATGTAGTATGACGTTCGTAGTATCAAGGATTAGTAACCTTAGATGGCATAGCCGAAACATCTGTGCAATATAATAAATAAATTTATAGTTTTTCTTTTTTATTATTATTATATTCAATATATCTTTAATTACAAAATCAAAGCTACAATTATAATTTACAACTTAACTAATATTAACAAACCTAACCACTTATAAATAAAACATGAAAAGTAACAAAATATGGGACTATAAATTTAATATAAAGAATTTATATATACCTAGTCTTGCCATAAATATTGTTATAAGTAAAAATCTTTTTTTTATATTGCACAAAACATTTATTACTGTTATGTGTGATAGTTAATACATTAATATAATAACATTAAAATATATGAAAATCATTCAAAATGATCTCCATTGGCTTTAATACAGTTCTTTAAACGTTGAGGCCAATTATCAATAGAAACACAGAATTTTTATTTTATTTTAAAAAAAATTCTTGACTGTCAAAAATTTAGTGGATGATTTTAGGGATGCCGAATTATCATGACGTTTAGTGCATGCCATACTCTCTTAAACTGACCATAAATCATAATCCAGCGGATTAAGATCGGGACTAGATGACGGTCAGTCTTCTACTGATGAAATGCTTTTGCAAATTCTTTCCTTCACTGCTTTGATCGCCATTTTCGTGCGAATATTACGTGGACGGCCAGATCTTTTTCTGTCACAAACAGAGGAGGTTTCAGTGTAGCTATCAATAGCCCGATACACAAACATTCGACTAATATCAAGGGGATGGAGAGTTTCGATAATTGCATTTGGCACCATACCTACTTTGTGTAATGCTATGACAGCAATTCGGTTCTCTTTATCACTTCACTCCATCTTAATATCACTCAAATATTTAACACCGATTGGCGCGAAAATGAGAAAATACAATGAATATACATATTATAATGAAAGTATGACAGATTCCAAATTCAAATGTAATATTAAGTTTTTTAGACTAAGAAATTATTTATGATATTAAATATGTTAGGACAGGTGCATCTATAAGTAAAATGATTAATGTGCTATAAGGCTTTTTATAAACGGAATTCCGATACGTCTCATGATAATTTTTCTCCGGTCGTGTCGGATTGCCGTTGGTCCTGTGCCTAATTAAGTGCAAGACCAATGGCTTATCGTGCTTGCTGAGGCAAAACTCTCAACTATCTAACTCCGATCTGCTTTTGAGAATTTATTGACTTAAAATGCCAATAATTTTTGCTCACTCGACTCGGGAATCGAAACCCAGACTTCATGCATAGCAGTCGCATTCACTGCCGCTGCACCAAAGAGGCTGATCGATTCAGATAATATTGTAATAGTTTATTATGGGTACTCAATCTAGCATTTAGATACTTACATAGACACACAGAAAGCCTGTCTTCAGCATGCCCTGGTGAGTTCATCTTGTGATATATACATATATCTAAACATATGTGAAATATGAGCATGAGCTGTTGTGACTACTTCAATAATAATAATAATAATAATAATATTCTTTATTGACATGAAATCGATACAATTATGTTATAGAATTCCCTAACACCCGCGCTAGTAAACACTGTGTTGCAGGTGTCAGTGTCTTCCCCTTATGTTGACAATAGTTTTATATCAAATAGAATACTTTCTAGGCATCGATCAAAGTATATTTGATCGATGTTACTAGGTAACTAATTTAAAGAACAAAAATAAAATAAAAATAAATGAAAATTATCTTAAAATTATTTCTTGGTAAGTGCATGCATGTGTGTGGGTGTGTGCGTATGTGTATGTGTTTGTGTGTGTTTGTGTGTGTGTGTGTGTGTGTGTGTGTGTGTGTGTGTGTCGTGTGTTGTGTGAGCGTGTGTGTGACTGCAAAATTCATTACACTTTTAATAGATTTTCTACAGCATCATAGTCCATTGGTTTTAGCCAATAGATATAACCATTTTAAATTCATTATTATTCAATTTACTTACTTTATGATTTTTGTTACATTTATTATACGTACGAGGAGCTAAATAATTATAGTGCCTTTGAGCAAATGTTGATTTAACACGAGGCACAGGGCAGCGTTCAACGCGCTTTTGTGAAGTAGGTAGATAGGGAACAACTTTTTTGTGATATCTCCGCAACATTTCGTACACAAATATTTTCCTCACAGAAAACACTCCTGCTTGTTCATACAAGAAAAGTGTCGGATGCCTATACGGTCAGTATAAAAATACTTTAAGTACCATACGTTGTGCCCACTCAACTTCAATCACATGGCATTTTGGCGCACCGCCCCATGCGCAAATGCAGTATCTAATAATACATTCGCACAGTGCTCTATATGTTTGTACAAGTATAGTACCATTGGCAACTTCACGCAAGTTTTTAAAGATGTAAACAAGTTTTCTGACTCTAGCTATCGTTGACATGAGATGTGTACTCCAGGTAAGTTGGTCATGTCAATCATAATACTTGACGCTACACGCGGCAGCTCTTATAAGGCAAAAGTAAATAAATTAATTTGTATTGTAAAGAAGCATAATCTGTTGTAAACAATTAGCGAAAAAATTTATCGTGAGTTTCTTGCCAACTTCTTCTCGTGAAAGTTCTACTCCTAGAAATGGTAAATTTTTCTTTAAGACTGACTATCACCTAGGTACAAGTGAAATTAAAGAATAGAACTCTTGGACCCTAAGAGTGATTGTACTTCATTTACTGGAAAATAATTATTTCTTAAACATATTTTTCTACAGTTCACATTCACTTTTTATATCAATATAAACAATACAAAAAATAAACTGAGTATTTATTGTGTGAATCTAAGGTCAGTTTGTTCTAATATTAGTATAGGTAAGTAGTTACTTTTATTGAACGAACGGTCTATTTTCTTACGCTTACTTTTCAAAACCTAGCAAAATAGTTAATGGTTTCAGGGATGCCGAGATATTTATATCAAAACGCAGAACAGAGTCAATTTAAGCGGACCCACGTAGCGAGGAACTAGTTGCTAGTGTTAAATTATGATAGTAAACATGCTATATGTCGCGGGGTGGCGCTGTGGCACAGTACATAAATATACAGTATTGTAACTCGGCCGTATCTTTGAAATAAATGCCTACAGCCGCGCGGTACGTAAACATGCGATAGGGCTGCCCACCTACAGTATTTTAATTAAATCTGCCTACCTTGAGTTTCTATCTATTTTTGTGATTGTAAATATTTTTTTATTTTATTTAAACAAATAAAATACTTTGTGAATGGAATAGGAAGTGTTCAATAAAAATGCATGTTGTTTTTGATTGCTAGATTTAATTTAAAAAAAACATCTTTATGTTAGTATTAAGACTTAATAACAAATCGGTCTTATAAATTTGCGACTGAAAAATATTTGCGCCTCGACAGACGTACGAAATGCTTTATTATTATATTTTAAAGTATAAAAATTCCGCATTCAAATATAAAGATTAATTAAAAATTGTTTTGGGACACATGGACAAGGAGGAGAAAAAGGAATATCTTTTACATGGTTATATATACCTGCAGCTACTTTACAATTTATATGTTTAGTTTTAAAAGAAGTTCGGAATATTTCTTTTTTTCTATACATTCCACGAAATCATCGCTGGGTACAATTAAAAAAGTTTGCGAATTAATCTCATTGTAGTCCCGGTACCTTTCGGGAGGGGAAAAATCCTTTAAAAGGACTTAAATTACGTACCTACATACTAGTAAGTATAATCATTTTATAGTGTTACCTTTCGGAGTTTCCAGGTAATCTAAAAAAAGTTATCTCTGGGTGCGTTATTGAGGAATTCATGCAACCAAAAACAGCACAATATATTCTACTTGTCATATTAAATAGGCTATACTTGTACTTATTTTGGGAAAAAAATCGCACGGTTATTGTTTAAAAAATAACACACCGTCCGTTCGTCACTGCGGCGCATTCGCGACTGGTTGGGTGCTGAGCGCATGCCGACGTCGAGGCGCGTAGGTATGACTCGAGTTCCGACCGTTTGTATAAAGATAGGTTACTGTATATTTATGTACTGTGGCTGTGGGTAGTGAGCGGTCAGCGACAGGGCCGCGGGGTCGCGCTGTGTGTGCGCACCAATGACGATTTTCTATGACGTCCACACCTCGACGCGACACGCGACTCATCTTATAATGTTCATAATCTTGTGTTGGTTTTTACGAGTACCTACCTATTGAACCAAAACAGAATGAGTGAATGATGTCGTGTCATCATTAGTAAGCCAAAATTACAAGCCACAGATCATCGTAATAACAGCGGCAGAAACTTTAAGAGTACTTTCACAAATAACAATTATTTTTATAATAATTATTGGCTAGTTCACTAGATAGTTTATTTTTGCTTTAATTTTCATAATAGAGGTTGTATGTTGCATCAAGTAAGGTTAATTTCTGTGCGTCATAGAATGTGATACTTTGTTCATATTTGCTTTATTAGTCAAGTGTAGCATTATTGATATTAAATTATTCAATAGTTGATCATAATAATATCATCTACGCTTATATTGTGCCACGCACGTGTTTCATTAATGGTTGATATTTGTTGTAAAGGAGACAAGAAATAAAGAAAAGCTTCAATTGCCAGAAAGGAAATCTATTTATCCGAAAGTTCTCCATAACGTTCTCGAGGTAATAAGTAAAATTGATTTAGTGGACTTATGGTCAAGAATGCTCCTTAACTCTTAGAGGATGATCGAAATGATCGATATTGTATGCTAAGGCAGAAAAAAAACAACAACAACACTATACTTACGTATATACAACGGGCACAGTGCAACAAGTATACATCGGTGGTTTATTATCAAATCGTATGTAATCGACTGGCTCACGGCATCTGTGGTCTGATACCAATCCAGGCGCAATTCTGGCGAGTTGATAACAATTGTCTGCGGACATGACAGCTGTTATAACAATCTGAATAAAACTTTGTACGCAGTTACATATTTCAATTATTTATTTGCTATTGGTTTATAAGTTGTCGGTTTAAACATAAATCACTAAGCTCTGCTCGCAGCATCGTCCGCATAGATTTTATAAGAACGTACATATGTATACCTACCTATCGAGATTCAAATTGTATATTTCTTATCCAAGAAGTCCATCTGTGTCCCAAGTGCATCCAAAGCCGTTCTACGATGTTCGTAAGATTGAAGAACATTCATATTCCTTCATAAACTGTATCATTTATATATTATTAGTATTTTATTGAAATATATGTTGATAGTATATAAACAGCAATATAACTAGGTATATACTTTATTCAATTATTATTAGTAGGCAAACAAATGTTAAAGGTCAACATAGTCATTCTGAAGCGTATTGCGGTTAAATTAATACCTTTATTTAAATCACGTATATACGATATAATATAATATATAATATACGTACTTATATCTATGCCGTATTACGTTTAAATATGTATATATCGCACGCTTAATAATAAACCGGAATATGTCAAAAATTAAGGATTCCTCCTTTTGTTAATAAAACGAACTAACTCCGATTGAATAATCTATAGGTACAATTCCGCCATGCAAAACAAACCGAAATGGTCGATTGTTAGATCACCCCTCTCTTTTCTACAAAAGCGCGTGACAATGTATTTCATGCGATTGATAATCATTCAGTGATGCGGCGACCGTGATGTGAGATAGGTGTCGTTGTTTTGTGACTACGGTGGAGTAAGGTGAAATAATTCGGTTTATTTTCAAACGCAGGTTAGACTATACTACTTCATTTTTTTTCTAAACTAGCATGTTTTCGTTTTACTTCACTTTAGTTGAAAACTGTGTTATAATTCAGCATGTACTATTTAGACTTGTTGCAGTTTATCATTAAATTACAGTTGTATTGATTAGAAAGATTGCATATTAGTGCGTTTTAATATATAATTATTACTTTTATTCGAGAAACAATTCATTCTATATCACTTTATTACCAAAACTATCGGTAGATTTAAATAATACATACTTCTGTTTATTTCGGTTTACGTTTTAAATGATCCTAAGGTTTAAAAGTACTCTAGCAATTGTTGCAGTTTATTACAAAATGTTCTTTCAATTTATTTTTAATACCCATTAATAAAAAGTATTAAATTTCTAGTTCCATAGTTTTAATCCTGAAGATGACGTCTGCAAATAGGAAGCAGTGGTGCCTACAACTTCTTATGATGAGTAATAATGCTGGATGTACTGATACGGATAATTGTTAGCCAGTCAAACTAAAATTAGGTAAACCGCGTTTGCGTTAAAATTTAAGCATTATGATATTCTATCAGTCAAATTTTAACGCAAATGATAGTTACGTTTACTCTCTTGCAAACAGCACAGCATACAGGAAAACAAGGTCTCCAGCTCACCATGCAGGAAATCAAGGTCACCACGTAGTACATCAAAATCACCACCATTCAGAAAGTCCAGGTCGCCAGCGCCACCATGCGGGAAGGCCAGGTCATCTTCAAGCAGTTCTTCAAGTTCTTCTTCAAACTCGTCTTCCTCGGACTCATCTTCCCCAGGCTCATCTTACCCAAGCTCTGATGATAACTCACGTATACCCGAAAAATAGTCTCCGATACTGTGTAATGATGACAAACGTGACAGTAATGAAATCATTGAAGATACTCCTACACGCTTTATACCAACGTAAGTAGCAACGTGTTATTGTTACAATAAACTGTTTTATTATTGTTATTTTATAAGTATAATCATTTATTATAATTCACTTGTTTAGCTTTAATTTCAGAATGAAGTAAAATTATCACACACGTCTGCAAATGCCATTACCAAGAACTTGCTAGTTTCATATTCTGATTGTTCTTTTCAAGATTCTGACGAGTGCAACCAACAGCTAGCTAACCAGAAACCTGTAGATGTTCCTAATAAAGAGGCAAATGACATTGAGAGAATTGTACACGTGGAAATTACAGTAAATATGTATTCTACAACATATAATAAATAATAAAATAAGAGGAGGAGGGACAAATAAAATTAATATACTTATATAATATTTTCTTATTTTTAAATATACATATATACATAATGTATCAATAAATAAGTACTATATATAATGTTAAATAAAATAATTACATGTATTTTAAAATAATCTAGTAAATAAATATAAATAAAAGTAATGTAAATTCAGCATTAAAACAGTATTATTTATATTATTATGTTTTATTGTTTTTAGGACCCACCTAGCTCAGGAGAAAATCTAAATTCCATACCAAATTATGCGATTTCTCCGTTATATTCTGATGAGAGCGATGTATGTAGATCTGAGTGACGCTGATCCTAGTTATTATGTGTACACGACTGACAACAGAAACAAAAATAAACAAAGAAACTTCTTTATTCCGCCATCTGGATCGTCATCAATTCCTGTGACTCTGATTGTTCAAATGCTAAAAAGAGGCCGATACTTAAATGCGCAAATCATATTGGTAATGACTCTAGATACGAGCTGTTCAAATTTTATTGGCGATTACGGGACTTGAACCAATAAAGAGCTTATGTTAAATCATCTATGGTAGATATCAAACCAAGATATCAATATACGAACGCAGAGAATCCCCGAAAACCAAAGCCTATTATTTCACTATTGACAATCAACAAATTAGAGTCTGTAAAACATATTTCAAAGCTACCTTGAATATTTCAGATCCAATGATATTCACCATACAGCAAAAACAAACAGCAATAACTTTATAGAAGATGACTTACGTGGAAAGCATGGTAATCATAAAAAAATAAACCCCGATTTAAAACAATATATTAAAGAGCACATAAACTCTATCCCGCGAATGGAATCACATTATGTAAGAACTACTACCTCAAAAGAATACATAGATGGGTAAAGACAATCAAAGACCTTTATAATGATTTTAAAGAAATACAAACACGAAACAAGAAAGAGACAGGGAGTTACATGACTTATTATAACATATTTACAAAGGACTTCAATATATCTTTCTTTCGACCTAAAAAAGATAAGTGCGATCTTTGTTTAAGTTCGGCCCAATCTATACCCCAGTTCAATGTATAACACCAATTAAAACGCAAAAAAATGTAACCGTCCAATCAACATACATGCGCTAACATTCGACAGTATTCTGGACCTTAAACTGTTGCAAGAGGATTTAATTTTGGTACAGATGAAAGCGGCCAAAATGTCACCTGAAATGATATAAAAGTGTTAAAGGTCACAAAAGAAAATCTGTTTCTATTTTACTTTAAGACATCTTACAAGGACGAAAACTACAGAGAAGTTAATGTGCGAAATAAGCGAAGGAAGATAAAATCAGTCACAGAAATAACTATGGAGGCAGCATATACGCAAGAACAGGAGATAAGTGCTTATAAAAAGAAGGACTTAAAAGAATTAATCGCAAAGGGACTGATTACATCTTATTATGCCAGTTTTTACAACTCAATTCTTTAATGTTTTTATACTCATCTTTTTCGTAGTATTTTTTATATAGGTACACATATTTTGAGTAGTCATAACTTACGAGACTGATTAAGACTAATAGGTAAAACCTACTCAGTTCTGTTGATTATAATTATTGATTATAATTAATGTTGGTAGATGTACCAAGTACAAGTAGGTATATAAGAAGTTTTTATTCTTTTGTATTACAATATTTATTGTTCTTTAGCATAATTACGTAAAGCTAGATCTCTTAAGCATTTTGTGATGACTATGAAACTTAATTACTACTTAGTGATTGTTAAAAATTACGTTAATTACTAAATACAAATGATTATAAGTTCCTATTACGACTGATTATTATAACTACTGTGGTTATTAGGTTAAGAAAGCAGTTACGATAAAACTTAAAATATAAACTGTTATTTTACATTAAATAATATAAAGGTGTTTTGCGAAATATTTCTGTATTTTTATTTCCGTCTTACTTTTAAAGTGTAATAAGTATTATACGTCTAAATATATTATATTATTTATTAATACTAAACTGAATTATTAAATATTAGTCTAACACATTTTGAAAATTTATCCTTAATTTTTGTACTAAACTGACATAAGTCGAAACTTTAGAAAATAAACTTCATTTATTAATTTGATATAATTATTATAATTAAACTATTATGTCAGTTATATTCGCTATACATCTCTCTACAATTTAAGACCAAGAAAATAAAAATAACATCATAAACACGTGAAAACCATCAAAATGTTTTCAACAAGGTAGAGACTCAAAACTTTAACCGCGATTTCCCAAATAATTGAAGTTTTGTCTTATTCCGGTTTATTATTAAGCGTGCGATATATAGAACTCAGATAACCAACCGCGTTAATACCTATAATGAAATTAAAAATCTTTTACTCTTAGTCTTACCTACTAAAAGTCTTTTAACAGGAAAGCCTAACAACACTTCATACCAATGATTGAACCCGGTACGTAACGTTCAGACGTAAACATACCTCAGCACAACATTCCGACTTGAAGACTAAAATTTATATTTAAATAGATTCTTTCTTCATTCTATGGACCCTAAATTCCATGGAAACAAAAACTCAGTTACTAAATATATATCTGTCTATTCTTACGGGGATTACCGCCGTGAGTAATAGTAGGGAAGTAATACCTAACTAGCACGCATTAATTCTATAATACAGACACACTACTAAAGAGCTCATGATTTACAAATTACAATATAGCGATGGTCACCTTTCTTTGGCGACATAAAGAGATCCTAAATCAGGAATACAAAATATCTACGTATAGGTATATTGAGGTCACCATGTATATAAGTTATAAGGAAAAGTGCACTTATAAAACATTCACGTTCGCACTGCACGTTATGTTATAGTTCACATGAATATTACAATTTAACGATAGACATGACATTTAAATATATTACTATTACGTATTTTGTGGTATTGCAACCATTACTTCACCTTAATAATATGGATCATGGTCTGAGATTTTCGAGTGAAACTTTTTTCACATGATACCTACATGATTCTTCTTTTAAAAATGTGCAACATTCGATTTTCGACTTTCAATTGTTTTTTTTATTCAGCTTAGATGGAAAAGATCGATACTTCGAAAATCCGAGTCATTATTTAATACGAGTTCCGACACGAAACTAACGCGGCAGAAACGGCTCGCAATATCAACGCTGCGTTTGGAGAGGAGACTGCTAATGAACGCACCGTGCGTTGTTGGTTTAAACGCTTTCATAATGGCAACTTCGACTTGAAGAACGAACCACGTGGAAGACCGAAAACACAGGTCAATAACGCTGAATTGAAGGAGATGGTGGAGGCCGATCCGATTCAAACTACCCAGGCATTAGCGGCATGGTTTAACGTTACCCTACCTACAATATTGGCTCATTTGCATCAATACAATAAGATAAAAAAATAAGAAAAATGGGTGCCTCACGATTTGACTGTTCTACAGAAAGAAATGCGTGTTGAAACTTGTATTGCCTTGTTGAATCGGTACAGAAATGAAGGAATATTAAATCGAATTGTGACATGTGACGAAAGGTAGATTCTTTACGATAACCGTAAGCGAAAAATGCAATGGCTGACCCCAGGTCATATGCCGCTACAGTGCCTTAAAGCAAAGCTTGCCAATAAAAAGGTAATGGTAACTGTTTGGTGGTCTCTTCATGGTTTTATTACTATAGCTTCCTCAGGTCTGGTCAAGCAATAACAGCAGATGTTTACTGTGCCGAACTTCGAACAATGATGGCGAAACTGGCAGTGAAACAGACTCGTGAATCGATCTTCACTATTATTGCTCCATAATATCATCAAACAATGTACTTAAAATATTTATTTTAAATAACTAATAGTGGTTAATGAGGGACAGTCTTATTATCCATGCATGAGTATTCTAATCCGGTTATTAGGGATTGCCAATGACGTAATTAGGAGCTCAACGTTGACAATGCTAAGTTACTTTAATATGACGTGTTCTATGACTGTGTGATGAATTAAGAGGAATTGTTTTATATGCCAAACATCTTTGTGTTGCGAACTCTTTAGATAAACATAACGTTTTATTATTCGTACATTGTTAAGTTAGTGGATGTGCGTGCGGAGGTCCTGTGGCAGGCAGGGTGCGGGCCGCACCCGCGCCGCTGCCGCCTGCCGCCCGCCTGCCGCCCGCCAGCGCGCTCCCGCCGCCGCCGGGCCGCGGCCGCGCTCCGGCCGGAGAGGGCCGCGCGCCAGTGCCTTACGAGGCGCGTCCGAGAGCACGCGTATGTCGCACCGCCGCGCCCTGACATGTAGTGTAGTGCACGATCGAGCTTCAGGACTGCCTACTGTCACACGAACACGACTTGATGCTCGCGTGACCCCCATTCACGCCCACACTGTATCTACCTCGCACGCAGCGCAGCACGATGGGGTGCGCCAGGGGAGTCTGCACCGCTGAGAAGATATTCATCTTCATCAACATCGCCTTTGCGGTCAGTTATATCCAAGTATTTTATTTGACACATTTCGGTGCTATCTCCGAGTTGCAGGACTGTGATATTTATCTCAAGTAGGTAAGTACTTCTTACTGAAATTAAAACAAATATGTATGTAATTATTAATGTTGCATTCACGTAAATCATCATAAATATTAAACGGGCTGTAGATACGTTACCAATAAACCTAGATAGTAGTCTACTATAGATGAAAATTTAAAACAAAACTAAGCTGGGTATCGTTCAGAGCAGGTAACTTATTACCAACTAATAGAAACAAACAATGAACTAGTGACTCACAAATAAATATAACCGTGGCAGTCACATCACAAAGCATGAGACCGGTTATGGCGTGTGGTGTTATGCACCCGTCTCCTGTAACAGTAAGGAATGTGTGTTGTAAACAATGCGATGCGATCGCCCCTCGCTCAGGCTCGCCCCGCGCACTGCTCCACGCGGGCCGAGCGGCGAGCCTGCTACGGCTGTCATTCGAGCTTTCAATAAAAAAAAGCCCCACATCCAACACAAGGGGTTCTCAAAACTTCCGTTTACCTGCCGCCACTCGGCAGTCAACACTCATCAGTCAAGTGTACGATTTTATACGACTATGCCAATTGATAAGAATTCGTTAAGAAATCAAATTTATAAGTTTACTTTAATTATGGGATAATTAATTATAAATAAGTACCTAACTTATTTATAATTAATTATCGTTAAGGAATAATTAGGGAGTTACATAAACGAACCTAATCTACCTTAATTACCAATTTTATTTAATTGAAATGCAGGTTAGCTTTTAGGCTTAGCATTTCATTAAAATATTAGTGACTAAACATTTTGTTGTCAAATAATGCCTGGAATTACGTTACACACTTAATTCTATGGGATATCGAACTTAATTTTTACTAAACTTTATTTGCTGTTATTAGATGCACCAGAATGCACATAATTCTGCCTACAATAATACAAAATAATACTATTTT
Source organism: Catocala nupta (assembly GCA_963675205.1). Lineage (NCBI taxonomy): Eukaryota > Metazoa > Arthropoda > Insecta > Lepidoptera > Erebidae > Catocala > Catocala nupta. The sequence goes on from OY776093.1 coordinate 30,065,866, forward strand.
CTTCAGTTTTAGTTACTGGATACAACTAAATTAATATTGGGCTTAGATATTCATAATTTAAAAGAAAATGAACGATAACGCTATTTTAAAAAATTACATGTCGACCAAGTCGTGATATCCGATTGCTGTCGATTGGTATCGTTTCAAGAAGGCTGTCAGCATTTCCACGTTGAATGGCAATATAATCCTTTGGTCCAAGTTTAGATCCACCGGGTCAAGCGAAGCACCGATCAAGCTTTTTGCTCACTCTATAGAACGCTAGTGCTCGGAGGCCAAGAGCCTAACGTTTAGATCCTAAACGACTAAATATTGTTTACTACCTATTTAGTCCTGATTAGTCCTGAAGCAGCGCAATTTTTCTTGTTTGCGCCATTAAAGGGTTTTCGTAGCCGCAGCAGCAGCGGCGCCGGCGGCGCAAGCTCGAAAGCCTAGGTGGCTTTCGAGCTTGTTCTGCCCGTCTGCTGAGGCAGTAATGCATGGCATGCAGTCCGAAAGTATTCCCTTCATTCATTGTAAGAGAAATAATAAGTACCTACCTAGGTAGATACATACTATTTCTAATGAAACCCTTTTTCAACAAAAGTTTTGTTATACTTAGAAATCTAACGTAAGCGCACTCAATAAATATCTAATCATTTCATTACAAAATTATATATTTTATTTGATAACTGATTAATTTGTTTACAATATTTTAAAACACTTACTTACTACGACATTATGACAGTTTCCGAATCCTAGAAAGAGAGAGAACTTTCTCTTTCATTTATAATAATTAAATGACAGTAGAATGAGACTAGATCAGTGTGTCAATAAACGAGCAAGATTCTCGAAGCGTGATTATTATCTGGAGAGGTGCTTCGGCCAAGTGTCGAGTGCAGCGGCGCGGTGCGGCGGCGGGCGAGGCGTTCCGCGTTCTCCGGGCGCATACGACGCGCGACGCCGCCGCGCCGCGCCGAAGTGCATTATGCGCCCGCACCCGCGCCCAACCCATGCCTGCACTAACGAGCTTACTGCTTTGTTCAGCTTTCTACCTGCAATCATTCCACTGTTAACTAGCTTTTATTCGACACTATAGAACGCATTCAGAAGAGTCACCAATACTATCTTATTACAAATATGTGACTTCCATTACTTTTAAATGTATTTTAGAATTCATAATACTTGTTTTTTATAAATTTGATTTGTCTGTAAGTCGCGTGTAGTTTAAGAATATATTTGAATCAATCCTGTCCTTTCGTTCGGATATTCATGTCGGGCAAGGTGTTATTGGTTTATTCTGCCGATAAATTTTCCGTCTGGTATCCTCGATATGTGCCCGCTACCCGTTATATGGTAGCACACTCGCTCTCTACAAAGTGGCTCTTCAAAACGTATCTTGCGAAATGCGTGTGTTTGTCTGACCTTTTTGGGACATACAGACGTGAGCCTATGTAAAAAAAAACAGTTCAGATCATTGACTTATATATTACTGGCGGTTCAGATAGTTATTATCGTATTATCGTCGGCCTCGATGGCGTAGTGGTTAGTGTAACCGACTGCCACGCCTGAGGTCGCGGGTTCGATTCCCGCACAAGTTAAACATTTGTGTGCATGAACATGGATGTTTGTCTTGGTCTGGGTGTTTCTATGTATAATATGAATGTATTTACAAAAATAAAGTATATATGTATGTTTATCCATTGTCTAGTACCCATAGTACCAAGCTCTGCTTAGTCTAGCCCAATACACCATCATATACCATCTATAGTGTTGTGTGTATGTGATAGAATATTATGTTTCTCTTATCACAGATATTTTCTAACATATTATATTAGGAAAATACCTGGTCCTTTGGGAGGCTTACACGGAGACATAGGTCCAACGTGAAGAGGCCCTTCGAGAGTTTTAATCAAAGGTGGGATGGAACACCTACAGCGGCACTAGCCGCAGCAGGCGTAGGACTATTGCTACGTATGGATTCTAATATATGGGCTATGGGTATGGGTGTTTGGTGGACCGGTATATTAGTAACTATGGATGAAAAACGGCGTCTGCCCTGAATACTCTAACAGCATCAATGCAATGGACAGACGGTCCTCTTGAATAGCCACCATAGGCATACAAGCCTCAAACGCAGCAGAGGGCAACACCGCGCACCGGTGCGAGCGGCTACGGGTGTCGAGCGGTGCGGCGCTGATTTCACCATCACGGGTCTCGTGACAACGGAGACTCAGAGCGAGGTTCCCCGTACTTATTTCTTTAAAAATGACACTTCCACTCCCAATCATATAGCTCTAGCGGCCTCCCTGTGGCCGGCCGACCAAGGCAAGTCAGAGTTGACAGACCTACGGGCGCTCTTTAAGTTCCACCCCAGCCAACCAGTGAAAGCAAGCCGGGGACGAGGCCCTAACCGACTCTCTGAGGCATTCAGGACCGCAGTGTCGCCACGCACATTCAGCTCGCCACAATCTGCCCTGCGTTTGGTGCGCTTTTATTTAACCTGGTGATACATTTTTTGTTTATATCACAAGGCGACGGTGGTAGTTTAAAACTATCTATACTCCACTTGGTATGGTATCTAACTAAAGGTAAACAATCTTGATGTGTCTTTTTATCTAAAACCTAAGTTTAAAATAAAATGCTTCTAAAGATCAATGTAAATACAACAATAACGATTACTAAATCAATTGAACCGTTAGTTTAAGCAGTAGTTTATTTGTTTAATATGTGTTTGTGTAAAATGTCACATCAAGATTGTTTACCTTTAGTTAAGTACCTAACCAAATGGACTATATAGTGTACTGTGCCCTCCGTTATCGCGTTAGTCTCATGATTAGATAAAGACTGTCCCAGAGGGGTGAATATTATTATTATTATATACGGGATCCGGAATACTTAAATAAATGTCATGCATACATTATTCACTTAACATTTAAGATATTTTTAAGTTGAAAGATAGCTTATAACAATTAGTTCCTTTCTAATTGAAGTATAACAGACCGCTTTGTTACTCCGAGAGACGAAGAAGAAAGCAAAGCAAACCATTTTATAATAGCTGAAATGGTCAATTTGAGAGTAGCTACTACGGCACTATTAGATAGCTAGTATTGTAGGTCCAGTACTGACGTGCGTGAAGCGTTCCCCGCCCCGCCCCGGCGGCGCGGCGGCGCGGCGGCGCGGCGCGGGCGCGCGCGGATAAACTGGTATTGGGTTATTGTGGCGGGACACTCATATTACGTAGCAGCAAGGTGCCTGGATCTATCGGTTTACGACAGTAAGCCCGTTTTTCTTACTAATACGTGGGGTGTAAACAGTGTGTGAAATATGTGACATACGGTTAGCTCTTTGATGATATAAAATAATATAACGTAGCGTTATGCCCATAAGAATAGATACTATGAATATTATTGTACCTACCTGCATACATTATTTTACTTGTGAGCATTCGACTGGCCTCCGCAAGCCTGGAAAACCATAAGTAAACAGTTTATGTATTATATTTGGTCATCTACCTACACGTATCATACGATGTTTTGCACAAGAAAGACATGAGTAGGTATTGTTGATTCATCATAACATTCCGCTGACGCAAAACAAAATGTAATAAAATGTCTGCATCATCTCCGCGGTGCGACATTATGTATTAAGCAAATAATGTACTAATTTGGTAGTTTACAATTACTGACGTTGAACTTAGATAAGGTGTTTCTTGGCGGGAATTCCGGTTCAATGATTAAACGTTTAACGATAGGGAAATTCGATATACTTACCTAAAGCAAATAATAATTACTATTCCATACTATAGTACTAGTAGAAAAGCAGTAGCCTAGAGAACTGACATATTTGTTATTGAAATATTTATGGGTACTAGGTAATACGAGAGAGTGAGACAAACATGAGTTGCATTACTCAACTATTCAAAATAGACGATTGTAAAAATAAGTTTGTTTCGGGAAATCCATTTACTTCCCTAAAATGTAGAAGGACAAAGATTGCAATTCGTAATGAGTCATTTCTGTTAGTGATTAATTATGCGTGGCGGGTGTTTCCTCGACAAGCATACCTACTAATCATGGAACTAATTAAACAATTTGAATAAAGTAATTTTGCAAGAGAAAGAATTTTCATAAAAAGCCCAAATTGTACAATATTGCCCATCTTTTGTTTTATGAACATATTTTCACTGTATAGGTGTTAGCAATGTCATGGGTTTGCAGAAAGGCATAAAGAGCATCTATAAAACTCTAAAAATATACGGGATGCTATACTTGGAATCTAATATGTCAAGTGGACTCATGAGATAGCTAATTGAATAGATACGGATTTTATGAAAGTCCTTTGTAGGTGTTATAGGTTTCATAATGTGATTAAAGTATTTTGTTGCAAATAAAAGTCATTTGATGCATAGAAAGAAGACATTGTACCAACCGAAGAGGAAAATAAACTTATAATAATATATATACGTAGTAGCCATTACAGTCCCTCTAAAAGGGTATTATAAAGAGCGGACACAGCCACCGCACCGGTCTGACGCCGAGCAGTGCGGTGTGCGGTCATGTGGTCGCAGAAGGAGCTTACTCGTGACTACGTTACTTCTAACGAGGATCATTTCCAACAAAATGTGTTCGCCAAAGCTCCCGACAATGTGTACAGGTTTCACATGTATCATACGTTTACACGTGTATACGTGCTGATATTCGCCTCACAAACATTATTCATACTTAGTTTATGAGCTGTTTCTAGTCACAGTGAGGTGCTTCGTTTCAACGATGTCATTGTAAATTCTGAGGATATGGTCAGCTATTAATATGGCTTACATGTCTATACCGTTATTTTCGACGTAAATTCCTCTTATGTATGTACCTATGCAGTTATCATCTATGTACAAACTTTTGCCCGCCACTTCGTCCACGTGCATCATACTATGCCATATATCTTTGTTTCTATAGAACCGAATTAGAGGAATTGTGGTTAAAATTGATACAAAGCTTTTAACTTGAACCGAAAGCTACCAAACGCATCGCATCAAAATCCGTTGAGTGGTCCTTGAGTGCCGGAATAAATAGATAAGTAAACAGAATGACTGACTGAGATATAAATACGAAATATAATTTTTTGGGGTTGGACCCGTCTAGATAGTAGATCCTTATTCTTTTTTCTTATATAAATAATAAAATTGTTAATAGCCAACGGTCAGACGCATGTCATGTAATTTGCACCAATTTAAACACTTGATATGAGTTTGATTTAGACTCGTCGTTGATAAGCCTTTAAAAAACCGGGAGTTAGTGTTCTCTTCATACTTTGTCTAAATTATTGTATGGTCCTTCGCGACACAGGGATTATCCCTACCTAGTACGGAAGTTTATTTAGAAAGAAAATAATAGGCCTATAAACAAAAGTGCCGTAAAATATGGCGTTGTTAAAAATTCACAATCCCAAATGCAAATATTGGGTAATGATGTAGCTATTATAGTTCGTAATGCTATTGCGGACTATAATATAAAGACTAGGTTCTTTCTCATTGTTCAATATCACTCGTCGGCAGACACCTACATACATAATAGGTATATCAATTTACGTTATTGATTGCCAACGCGAAAGAAGCGCAGTGTGTCATTGTCGACATAAGTTAGGATTAACAACTCGAGAGGTTGATGTCCTGGTGACTAAGGAGCTAAGTAATGACAATTGTTGACCGCGCGTCTCTCTCGATCTCGTTGCATCGCCCCGCGCCGTCCGCGTCGTCGCTATAAGTTCAATAAAATATTATACGTATGGCGTCGCCCACAGCCCCACAGGTCACTTGGTAGCTAAAATCATAAAAGTACGTCTTGCTGTCTTCTAAATATCAAGCCCGTAGTCATGAAGATTGAAGTCAGGCTATAAAAAGATGCAGGACACTGTGGGTCCCTTCAACTTTGTCTGGTCTTTGCAAAAATTTCATAACTTTATTAGAATGTTTCCTGTTATTTTAGTTCTTACCTAGCCTATCTTTTAAGTTCTTATTATTAAGTAAAAGCTTTGCATTGTAAAATATTTTTTACATCTTTTTAATTATACATTGAGGCGAAGGGCCAGTCAATTATTTGTCATGCTCTTACAGGAAGTCATCGTAAGACTATTACACTGTTACTGCGTTTGGCCCGTTCCACAGACACACATATCTATCACTCCTGTCTTTAATTCGGTTTACCTAGCTTTGATATTGCACGAGTTATGACCTCAGTGTTACCAGCCATTAAAGCCTACGCTAATCGCTTAGCATCGGGCCACAACACAGTACACCAAGTTTTAGAAGTATACAAAAAAATTGGGTTTAACTCAGTTATAACCCTGCAATTAGCCTCCATAAAGATAGTATATGTAGGTGCCAGAAGCCAGAGTATACTTATACATATTCGGGTGGACTATTCTTTATTTGACCATTCTTTGCATTTGGCAGCAGCAGCCGACTCTAGACTAATATGGTAATCTTAAACTATCTAGACAGACGCCTAGATAGCTTAAGATTGTAGCCGTCTGGCTAGAACTTGAAAGCCCTCCTAGCGTAGAGCGGAATCTAAGTTAACTAGGTAAATAGTTGGTGTAACGGATAATCGGAGCGCGTCAGGACGTTCGTCCCAGTAGTCGCGCGCGTACTTTATGAGGGTCACCAGGCTGATCCCGTTTAACCCGCTCCCTAGGGCGAACATAAACAAGCTAGCTGTTTATTTATTTCCTCGGGGTCTTACATGTCGCAGTCAGAAGCAATTTGTAGCGGCACATATACATCTGAATATAAACGATAATACGAAACTAAAGTCAGACTAAAAATCTGACTTTGTTAGTTAAATTATTGTTACTTGATTACAATGAACTGTTCGAACTGAGAAGAGGCTTTTACTCAGCAATATGACAGTGTTTACACAGAGTAATATTATATGAACATTATAAAAATAATAAGTCAAAAATAATTAGACATTAGTTTTGCAATGGCTTATTTTACGTAATGGTTTACGTACTACGCGTGTGATTTCTGAAGTGTATAGCAGAGGTGCATAACACTCATATTTCGCCATCTATGTTTAGGTGCCGTGTAATAAGTCATCTAATTCCAACCTTTATAAAATAAATCTAACAGAGAAATATTTTAACAACAATAACACCCACTATAAGAGAATCAAACCTGTGATCTGATATTCGGCACTTACTATATTTATTATCTGAATTTCTATTACAAACTACATCGTGCTGGTCTATTACTTCCAAATATTATATTGTGTTCAGCACGCGAGTTTCAGCCGTTTCGGCTAAACATCAGTTTTCCTCGGTGCGGTTTCTTTAATAGTTGGATCTAATATCACACTATTAGAGAATACTAAGTCCTCATACTAGTCGTGTAACTCTCTAGCGTACTGTAATAACTTCTGATAATTAACGAGAAGTGCTTAGAATCACTGGCAGATCTCTCTAAAGTAACCACACTCACACTCACAATGTAATAAAACAACTACCGCCTATGTTACATAAAATAACTGAGCTGATTGTTTGGCATGATAAGCCATCTTCATTATAATTATGACGGAGTAAGGAAAGGCATGTGCATTAGTCGGCGGTCGGCGCGCGGGGTCACGGGCGAGCTGACCCCGAATCAGACAACATTATTTGTTCAATACTTGACTGTTCGTCTATCAATACCGATGACCTTGATCGCCTATCAACGTGTTTGTATGATTGCTTAGCCCGTCCTGAACGTGCTAACATAAAAACTATAGGATTGTATAAAAACCGCTAGTTGAAGTTTGAACTTTGCGCGTTATATTGACGTATTCACGAACTAGGCAACTTCGTGAATAGGTACGTCAAGGATTATCTCAGAAAAACGACTTGTTTATTTCTTTGCCTACACATCGCAATAAACCGCAACACTTTTAGATATTTACCTATACTTTATAGATAATTCTTTGTTATACAACTCAATACCTATACTATACAAAAACTAGTCTTAGTAGCAGACACTTACGGAGAAGAACAAATAAAACGCAGCTACAATGGGCAATATACTTTTATTTACTTCGTATAATTCGGAACCAAGTTTAACATTAATAATATTTCCTGTAGTTAATGAACGTTGAGCTATATCTGGTTCACCACGACGTACGTCGACAGGCACAAGGCACAAGTTTATTGACCGTTCTCCACTCGGCTCAAGGGTTCGATTTGAACGGAACCAGTTCTAAGAACGGTACGTCCATCAATTTGATCGTAGGTATGCATGTAACCTACATCTCCAACACGAATTCTCAATTTTACGTCTCTCTCGAGTGTCTAAACGAATGAGCATAATTTAATCTTCACGTAATATGATAAGTTGATAACTGGTTGCAGCTGCGGGAATAATTTAATATCGTCTGATGTCATCAATAATTAATTTATATACACAGCAATTATCGATACTTACGGGTAAGTTATAAAAATGTGGCCACGTATTCAGTGCTTTTTACGTTATATTAATAATATTATTATAAAGCTGAAGAGTTTGTTTGTTTGGTTGAACGCGCTAATCTCACGAACTACTGATTCGAATTGAAAAATTATTTTATTGTTGGATAGCTTATTTATCGAGGAAGGTTATAGGCTATAATAATATAACACCACGTTACGATTTACGCGGGCAGCGCAGTAATCATAAACGCGGGTGAAATCGCGGCACATCTAGTAATAAATAATAATAACTAACTTTTATCTTTATTAAATACCTACAAATACCTAGGTAGGTATATATGACATATTTGTGTCTATTACAGACATCACAGTAACACATTTATGATCTTTTTATAGCGCTAGCCCTAAAAATAGTATGAAATACTATATTTAAGACATCTGTCAAAAAGTCTAATTCGGTGGTAGAAGCGTCACAATAATGTAATCTTAAATAGCGTTAGGTTAACATGTGTTTCAATTGTGCTCGACTAGTTCGGAACTAACCGGAATATCAGAATGTTGTTTTGTTTAGATTGTTGGAGAAGAACAGTGAGTCCGAACATAGTGGTTATATTCAATGTGTGGAAGATATTGTAACAATTATTATTAAGGTTTATACCAGATATGAACTCTAGGGCACGGGCGTTAGTTTAGATATTATAATATTTTCAAAGTAAAAGAAGTGAAGTGAAACCTATATACCATTTAATAAGGCCATTTACTTGTATGATTGATATGTAGTCACGTAAGTGCGTCTGCATATATTTGCAGCGAGTAACAGTACTCGTAGGTGTCGGTTAGCCGCGTGAACGAGTTTGCATCCATAATGACGCGGCGCTATCCGCGATCGTATCCAATTCCAATGGCCGCGCAGCAGCGGGCACTTCTCAGAATACTAGTAGGTACAACTATCTAACTACGTTTTATGCTCTTTCTTACGACGTGTTGTCTTGTTTTGAGACTCCTCGTTATACTGTGAACTTGTATTTTAAAAGATTCCATCCAATACGTAACTTAATAATACCGCGCCAATTGTCGATATTTAATGTTCAGACGAATGTAAATGTATCGAATTGGTATTAATAAATAGGTCAAATGGACCGTATTTTGGGACAGCGGCGGCCCGGAATTAATGTCACTATCAAATAATGGCTCGATGTGCGCGTAGTGTTTCACTAATCGAACTAGGGACCTATGCCACTATAACTACAATCGCTATGTTCTATTTGACTTTGTACAGCATCATAAATGCATCTCCGCGCTATTATTATTGAATAAACCCTGTATATTCTCGAATGGTTGGATACACTAAGTCAATTTTGCATCAGCTTTGCCTAAGCTCCATTTAATAGGAAGCGAGGCTGTTGCAATAGGTTCTCGGTGGTCAAGTGTAAATTGGATTTTCTGTTCGGAAATGATAACTTACAAAACGGAAACTAGTAGCTTAATTAAACTTGTCCTACTTGCAAATTGCATTGCCTCCGTGGCGCAGCGGTAGTGAATGCGACTGCTGTGCGTGAGGTCCCGAGTTCGAATCCCGGGTCAGGCCAACAAAAAAAGTTATTGGGTTTTCTGTAAAGAATTCTCAATAGCAGCCCGAAGTTAGGAATTTGGCGGTGTTGGACACCCCCGTGCCTCGGAAAGCACGTAAAGCCGTTGGTCTGCGCCTGATCTCTCTCCGGTTATGTCAGATTACCGTCCCATTGGATCATGAGCGTTAGGTAGGTAGAGTTCATTTGTGTGTGCGCACATGCTTGTGCATTATAATATCTCCTGTACAGATGGCGAGTTTTCGTTAAGATTGGCCGATGTGACCGAAATTCGGTCTGGAGGACATTATTACTTGCAAAACTTGGATACTACGAGAAGTAGTCACGAGTGAGATAACTTTTAAGACATGGATCAATAAGAGAGGAATTTCTTACATATTATATAGTAGTATATAGAGAAGACGAGAGTTTAATACACCTCATATTATTATTATTACCTGAATCCCTTCTGCTACCGAGAATAAGTTATTTAACAGAAAACCATTAACTTTTCGTCTGAACTTAACCTTAACCTTTAAAAACTTATGTCACGAGCCGAACAAGCCAGTCATTATATTTTTAATTAATATTAAGTTTAGTTTTTGCACAATAATCAATATTGGATATTGAAAACGTGATCGCTAACAAAGAGAATTACGCAACGTCGACTCACAGATTAGTAATAACTAATAAGTAATAAGTTACGTGTATACATAAGCGTAGTTTATAAATAGTTCATAATATTTATATAAAAATAACATGTGAGCGAGTGCGGCACGTTTGATCGATAGTAAACATGCGCATGCGCGGGGTCGCCTGCACACCTCACATAGGTGTAGCTGGTGAGGCCATTGACGCCGAGGATCTGTTCTCGTCACACATAATTACATGATTTCCTACTTGCTGTGGTGAGGTCAGTTTGCATTTAGACTAAATCTATACTAATATTATAAAGCTAAAGAGTTTGTTTGTTTGTTTGGTTGAACGCGCTAATCTCAGGAACTACTGGTTCGAATTGAATAATTATTTTGTTGTTGAATAGCTTATTTATCGAGGAAGGTTATAGGCTATATAACATCACGCTACGACCCACGAGGGCGGCGCAGTAATAACCGCGGGTGAAACCGCGGGCACATCTAGTTAAATATAAAATGTTGACTAAATTAAAAATAATACAAGTCAGCAATCCCGATTCCTTCGCCGACCTTACTTACGATCGACTGATCGACCAATTTTATACCATGGAACCAAAGGTATGAGTCGATATATATGCGTCGGTATGTAGGTATAGATAGCTAAAGGATAAGAAGATAATGACATCGCACCATCACATCGCCAGCCACGTTTAGTTCTCACTTAACTACTACCTGCTAGATCCAGGGCGTTACGAAGATCTTGTACTCCTTCTAATTAAAATATTATTCTCCTGGTGATCGTGCGTAGAAGCTCGTTATCGTCAGTAGCCGTAAGCGCAGCGAGGCTGCACTACACGTGGTGATAAGTATAACAAACAAACGAACCGCAATGCGACCGTGACATGCGCGCGTCGTGTTACCAGCGCTGTAGCGGCGCACGCGCTCCCTGCCAGTGCTACCCGCACCACGCACCATTACTTACTACATCTTAGAATTTTACATAACATCACCACAGTACATAAATATACAGTATTGTAACTCGGCCGTATCTTTGAAATAAATGCCTACAGCCGCGCGGTACGTAAACATGCGATAGAGCTGCCCACTAACAGCATTTTAATTAAATCTGCCTACTTTGAGTTTCTATCTATTTTTGTGATTGTAAATATTTTTTACTTTATTCAAACAAATAAAATACTTTGTGAATGGAATAGGAAGCGTTCAATAAAAATGCATGTTGTGTTTTGATTGGTAGATTTAATTTAAAAATACATGTTTATGTTAGATTTAACACTTAATAACAAATCGGTCTTATAAATTTGCGACTGAAGAATATTTGCGCCTCGACTGAGACGTACGAAATGCTTTATTATTATATTTTAAAGTATAAAAAATCCGCATTCGAATATAAAGCTTAATTAAAAATTGTTTTGGGAAACATGGACAAGGAGGAGAAAAAGGAATACCTTTTACTTGTTTATAGATACCTGCAGCTACTTTATAATTTATATGTTTAGTTTTAAAAGAAGTTTGCGCGGTTAGGTTAGTTTACTGTATATTTATGTACTGTGACATCACATTCCTCATACTATTTATTTTAATTATAGCAATAGAATTATTTATTTGCAAACTAAATGTAGAGTGTAGTTAGTCTTAAATTATTTTATTATAGTTGCTTAAAACTTAACTTTGTTCGTGTTCAAAGTATTCCCACCAGAGAGATGACCACACATACTGGTTAATAAATGTTGTCATCGACGAACCTGGTGCTCATAGATGACCGTTTACAAAAATGTACATTTCTTGGTACTCTTGGCACATAAATAAATCTCCGTCTTCGGTTCGGGGTATTGCGAAGTACAGTAGGGGTTATTTCCTTTCAAATAATCTGTAATTTATTATACCTTTATATTGCGGAGTTCACACAGCTTAGGAGACTACTCTAATACACTTAGTAAACATAATTATATTGTATCAATACATCATTACTGTAATTTCACTACTTTATGCGGCTACGAGCCCGTACGCCCCTTGACTTTCGATCCTTTCATAGAAAGACGGAGCCTTTATATAGAGGATTTAAGAAGAAACCTAACAAATACCTACTAGCGGTCGAACTTGAGGGGCGAACGGGCTCGTAGCTCTTTATGATGACTTTGTTACATTTGATTATGGTAACAACTTTATATAAGTATTTTAGCCGACATTAAGTATTACATTATAACTATTATTTCGCGTGGTTGCACAGGCTGCAAGCGGCCCGCGAGGGGGGAAGGAATCATATAACTAATTTTAGATTCGGATTCAGGGACCTTGAAAACCCCCGAAGCCAAAAATCACCGATGACTCCGGTGACCTTGAAAATGACCATTTCTGGAAAGATCTCGTCTATCTCCATGACATTTGTTCGAACACACCCCGCCTATCTCTAACCGTTTATACATATTAGAGGTCAGTTTGTATGGCGGCCATGTTTTTTTTTGTATGGAAGCCATTTTTTTTTCGCCCTTCCCCTAAAAGATGCCAGGTTTTAGGTAGATTTTATTCGAGAACGACTCCCGTAGATATTACCGTTTCCGAGATCCCATGGGGTACCACCACCAAGAGCTGACGTTCCGAAGGTCAGGCATTTTTCTCGGGCCTTCTGAATGATTCTCTATACGACGCTATATTTACTATTTTCCTACGACTCCCCTTGTATGACTTCTATTTCTCTAAATCAGTGAGTGAGTGGTAATTTAAGTTTATTTAATATGAATGTAATGTAACAAACTATGCTTGTGGCCATGACTTCTCACAATCGTAAGATAAGGTTTATTTATTGAAATTAAACTACTATATACGGATTTTATCGCGTTGTTTATTTAACACTCTATTACATAATTTTGAAACTGTTACACTACTATACTATACTATTAAACTTTACTAATTTTAAGCTAATTAAATTATTAAAACTATCAAATCTATTTGTTTTTAAGTTTACACTTTCCCCGACGTTTCGGTTGCTTTTCAGCAGCCATGGTCACGGGGAGACTAAGATGGTAGTTGTCTCAATGTTCCAGTGTAGTTATTTCAAAGTACCCGAACATAATTTAGTTATTGGTGTTTCTATTTACGCAGAATGAGCTCAAAGTATCATGATACTTTGAGCTCGTAAACTTAAAAACAAATAGATTTGATAGTTTTAATAATTTAATTAGCTTAAAATTAGTAAAGTTTAATAGTATAGTATAGTAGTGTAACAGTTTCAAAATTATGTAATAGAGTGTTAAATAAACAACGCGATAAAATCCGTATATAGTAGTTTAATTTCAATGAATAACATTCGCGTAAACAGAAGACAATATTAAGGTTTATTTATTATAAGGCAAGTACAAATGTAGTTGCAATTAAATGATTTTGTACGAATTTTATCGCGGTTCATCTCGTACTCCTAATTTAAATAAATAAAAACGTAATAACGCAATCCGTCTCGGTAGATATTATTTCCCAGTGGACTTATGTATGACGTTAGACGTTGTTAATTACAGTGGAGTGTATTGATAAAACACAGAAAAATATGTGCATACACTTAAACATACATACTACACTTGCGCACGTGTTGTTTTTATTGCTTTCTGTAATTATTTATTGCTTGTGTATGTGCGTATAACACTCGGGTGATATTGATGACGCGGTTAGTGCCGGAGGGCTGAGCAGAGGTGGACACGACACCTCATTTCGCGCGCTGTGTTCCAATCAACTAATCAACCTGTTGCGGTTCATGAACTCAACAAAGGGCGGCTCGCCCCTCATGATGTCGTTATCACAGCCCCAACAGATATCCCGTCTGATTAAAGAACCGAACGTTTATCAGGAACAGCTGTTGTTTATCACACAGTCTCAGATCCTAAATTACGAAATTGCCTGTCTAATTACACTGCCCGGCTTAGACATCAAACCAGAGGCTGACTGACATGTTTACGGACCAGAGATGCAATACATTTTAATTAGTTATTATGATGTGAATATTGTATGAAAATATAGTTTATAAGAGCGGTCGTGGCTGTTATATGTTGGTTATTGATCGGTTCATGGAACATCACGTGCCGAGCTCAAACTACTATTTCCTACACTCCATGTGAATAACTAATCAGATGGCTTGACCGCAACTAACTCCTGGATTCCTCCTTATATTTCATAATATGTACCAACGAGTATCATCTTATCTCACAAATAATACATTATATGTTCTCATTGTATTGTCACCGGGAGTGTTATGGCAACTTGTTTTCCTACACCACAGCTCTTAACTATTAAAAAAAGATTTGGTTACTTTATTTCTGAAAGGTGAATCTCTAAACAGGACAAAAGTTCAAGAATCCAATCATAGCGGTGTACAGCACATATAGAGTCATCACATATGATGTCATGAGGTAACCTTTGGTCCGCGCGCGCCGCTCGCTCCCGCGCCGTGTCACCTCATGTATCGCGGATCGCTCGCTATTAATTGTATAATTATACCTACATAGTTCCACACCTATATCCAAGGGTGCCATAGTAAGACACCTGCAGGGGACGAGGTAATTGCCGTCTACCGGGCACCGTTACAGACTACGGTGTTGCTACTAATATTGATTGAAAAGGCTACTAACATGGTAGTCGTACCAGGGACTATCGCTGCGACATGGCGACACTGAGATAAATAATAACTAACCTTTTATATATGTACATGTGTATATCAGTGTTTACGATCAATGGTCCACGACAACATGAGGTAGCTTGAAGAAGAAACCGCTAAATAAGTTCATCAATCTGTTTATTACAGCGTCATAGTACTTGTAAGTACATGATGCAAGTAGGTACAGCTACTTGTCAGCACGCGGACCTCATGTGCAAGCGCGGGCTACTTGCACGAAATAATCATACGCAAACATGCAAGAGCAGCGCAAGGGCCTCTACTGGTGCATATCTGCGACGTGTACATGAGCTACTATGATTATTATTTCGTTATTTTATACTTATAATAGGAAACGGGGATGAACGCGGTCATGCTAATTATTAACATACCGTATTCGAACGCTTGCGTTTCGGCCAAGTTATACACACTACATCAACCGCTTGTGGTTCTGTGTGGTCTAACTACAAACTATCCGCGGTGAGTTTTTTTACCGATCTGTCGATAGTAAGTATCGATGTGCGTGGATATCGTAACTTTTCTTGCATTTTTCACGATTCGAACGAGATTACATCCATCCAAACATTCTTCTGTTTTTGTTAAGACTTTCAAAGCTGTCATGACATTTTCTAGATCGCGAGGTTTAAAAGAAATCCTAATTTATAAAAAAAACTAATGTCATAAACGTGAACGAAAGCTCAACTGCTAATCTTCGTTCTCTAGTTCGATTTCCGGCTTGGATCAAAGCGTTATTGGGTTTTTATAGCAGGAAACTCTCATGAATGGAGTCGGGAAGGAGGGGCGAGGGCTCATAGCTACCCTATACCTCGGGTAGCGCGTAAACCCGTCGGTTCCGGCTGTCGCAAACATTTAATAGCGTCACTAACTTAACAACTTCATAGTTAAGTCATAAAATGCCTGCGGGCGACTTAGAAGTCTCCGACGCTAGTTTAGTTGGGAACCATACGAAAAATCGTGTATTAGGTCGGTTGGCGCCATTATTTTCAGTGTCACGCGAGTACGGAGTTATTTACTCTCGGGAACTTGACCCACTTGGATACATTTCAGCGAAGGCTGTTCGCGATTGTGTGCTAATCGAACATCACCCGAGCGAGACGACAACTTCGAGCATCAATTATAACGTGACACTACTTACCTGGCTTGTCACTTTAGTGCTCAAGGTGCGCCGCGGGGTACTTTGGTCACTTTGTTTACAACTTTGACATTCGTAAGTGTAACTTCGTGACCTATATGTCATTACATGTGTTCCATTACTTTATAGTTGTCAAGTTATCTGTCGTTTTATCCTTAAGACTAGCCAAAGACATATGGCATATTTATTTTTAGTTTTGACAGTATTAGTTTGCCCAAATTGGCATAGGTCAGGACTTGAACCTGCCAACTTGGCAATCCACGCTATATATTAACAAACTGAGCTACTGTGAGACTTCGGCGAGTCCAGGAATAATAACTTAGTATTATGCTACATTAACTTCATGCGTTTTTTTATGGACGCCATATATCGCGTAAAGCTAACAAATGATTGAGCTAAGAGTAAACTAGCTGTGTAGCTAATCTAGTTGGCTAGTAAAAGCTGCTACGCTGACCATTAATTCTGCAGATGACAAACGGTGCGATGATAACAAGCATGACAAGAGAGTCTCTCAGCGGAGATTTGAAGTTTAGCTTTTTGTAGATAATAATAATAATGCAAGCGTATTGTACTTAATTCTAGTAAACTTTGATAGTGATGGGTCGGCGTGTGTATATTGTTTCGGTCGCGACGCAATACAATGGCGTGTTCGTTAGTCTCTTCGTTTTTCGCTCGCCACAAGTCGTTCGTCAGTTTTGAGCCGGTTTACCTTACAAAAGAAGTTAGGTAAACTGTTCTCAGAAGTTCGATCAGCTCAGCGTCTCTGTTCTGCGCACTTCGCGTCGCGCTTTGTTTCAAGAATTTTGCATAATTAGTTTCAAGTGAATTTTGCTCAATCAATCTGACTCATGTTAGTTACATTAGCCACTGAGAGCATTTGTTTAAAGTTCGATTGCCTTGTTGGGCCAGTGGCGTAAGGCACCTGCTGATTGTTTAATAACGGGATCAATACTTCAGTGGACTTGTTGAGAGTTGTTTCTTAAGGAGTCAGTACCTAATAGTACGGAGGTTGGTAATGTATCCGATGCACTGTAATATACGTTTTTACTTATACTTACTATCATTCAGGAAGGAAATACATATAGGGAAAGCAATGTAGGTGCTATATGGCTCCAAGGTTCCTTTGAAGATTAAAAAGTATTTTGAAGAGTTGATCATTTGAAGTTGGTATTGTGTTATATTTATATAATAAGTTTGCGTCATTCACATAACAGCGGCTAGATATAATTCATTTATATAATTATTGCAGGTCATAATTACTGCTTTTATAATGACAATAATTGCAGCGGAAGTCTTCCACACCTTTTAATTTTGAGATGTAGGCGATCTAAGGTTCTCTTTAAAAATATGATGGTTTCTGTGACGGTAAGCGCTGCTGTACGTGGTTTTATGACAGTTCATTCATCTATTTGAATCTGCGTGCCAATAATTTGCAATATGCGCGTTTGTTATTGATTATTTAATTAACATTTCATGACAGTCGGCGTGTTAAATGTAGTATTACCGTGACTGATATAACATGTGGTTTGTAACATTTGTCTACATATTAGAGTTCGGAAAACTCTTATACAACAGCTTTGTCCGTCCGTCTCTCCGTTATACAACTTTCAACTCAAGAACCGTAAGAGCTAGAGACGCCATTCGACTTAGCATAGCCGATATACCCTGAAATCACTATGACCTTTGACCTCTGACCTCAAGGTCACGTGATACCATTTTTCGGAACTCTTAAGATTTACGGCAATTCATTGCCGTTTCTCACTAGTTGCTATCGCAAAGTTTCAGGTGCTTTTCTGCTAATCGAACACTGGGTACGTACAGGGTTCATAATGCAGCCTGGAACTTCTGTTGGGAGTTGGCAACAGACTGCTCTCAGACTTCAGTCGCCATCAGGAACTTAATAGACAATTTTAGATAAGTTGGTTTCTTCACGATTTGTTCGTCCTTACAGCGAGATATATTTCACTATTTAATACGCGCTGACAGCTATGAAGTGTCTCAGGTGCTTGTCGTCGCGCTCTCCCATTACGCTATCTCTAAGAGCATCAAAGTATGAGTGAATTTCACAGTATTGATCACCTATGTGCAGTGTTGTTCTGTGGCGGCGACGCGCGACGGCGCGGGTGCGCTCACTAGTGCCGCGTAATTACGCTTGAAGGAAACATTTTATATAGATAAAGGAAATACCCTTATTAGTAATATTACTTAGAACTATTTATGCGCTGTGTTTGTGATAAATTCATTAATTCAAATTACATTTCGCTGCCAATATTAAAGAAAACAGTTGTATTAAAATTTACTAGCGGCATAGTTGGCGAAGTTCAACCATAATTGATGTAAATTTTAAGTTTGATAGTTATTAAGGTTTTATTATCTAGAACTATACCTTTATAATCACATTCCATTTAGAGTTCGATCTATACAGGTTAATTTACCTATCTTTGTAATTATATATTGATATATGTAACCATAGTTGCGAAGAATATTTCACTGTGTATGTCAAATGCATGGTTGTGTGCGTGTAGTGTTTTTCCATTAATTTAATGTATTTCTAATGCATATTTTATATAAATATTAGGATTCGCCATTCCTTCTCCATATAAACTTTTAACAGTGCCAAATTTCATACTCCTCCGGCCACGCAATTTTCGTAAAATGGGGTACAAAGTTTTTGCTTCACGTATTAATATATAGATCACCAAATTTTGAAAACTTATAATGTCCTTCGATTCTTGAAGTGTTGGACAGACGTACGACGTTAGTGCCTGCGTAATAGTATTGGCCTCTATCGTACAAGGAGCTGCACGACGCCCCCGATTTCTGATCAGCTGATCAAAACAAACATTAGTTAATAGACGCTCAAACCGCATGTCACCTGCTGTCGATGACTAATTGAGAAAGGTTTTGTTTAGTCTTTCAAAACACTAAGGTCCATGTTGCTACTGAGTATTTCTTGAAAGAAAACCCATAAAACTGTAGCTTGATATAAGATTAAAATAAAGCTAGAATGCGCTGGGCCTTTCACAATTACCAACTGGTTTCAGTTATTTTGTAAACGAGACAGTTCATATAATACATTTCAATTGTATACATAAATTGGCTTCTTATTGTATTTAGTACGCGCGGTTCACATTAAATTTGATGTGACCAAAAACATCGATCAAGTATACCACCATCGATGGCCAAAATCTATTAAAAATAATGAAACATTCTGAATTCCCGTTCATTTGATAAAAAAGTAACATTGTAGCTCTAAAACATTAATAAAATGGGTGAAACATTTCAAAAAGTAAACATTTCCCGTATGGTACAGGATACATAAGAGACTGACTCGAAATAATTAGCTCGAAATAATTAATTTGCTGATCACTAATTGTTATTTTTTTCAACCCTTACCGTGTCGGTGCTAAGTATAGCAGTAATCTATATTTAAGACATGGTTAGTGAGGCTTTATTGGATTAAAGGTAATTTGACGTGTCACTGACGAATTAATGTGGTCGTGTGCTAATTCTGTGTGTAGGTGTGTGTGTGTGTGTGTGTGTGCGTGTGCGTGTGCGTGTGTGTGCGTGTGCGTGTGCGTGTGTGTGCGTGTGCGTGTATGTGTGTGTGTGTGTGTGTGTGTGTGCGTGTGTGTGTACGCGCGTGTGTGTGTGGTGTGTGTGTGCGTGCGTGCGTGCGGGCGTGCGTGCGTGCGTGCGTGCGTGCGTGTGTGTGAGTGTGTCTGTGAGTGCGTGTGTGTGAGTGCGTGTGTGTGAGTGTGTGTGTGAGTGCGGGTGTGTGTAATGACTGTAGTAAGAAGCAGTCGCGTGCCGAAAGTCCCGTGTCGAGCGCGAGTTCCCGCGATGCGACACGATGCGGTGCGGCGCGTCGCGGGCACGGTAATGATATCTAAGTACCGTGACGCGGGTGGCCGGCGTGTGTTCGTCCTCGTACGCCGCGCCGTCGCGTCGGTCGTATTACCCGTAGTTTGATCGATGTGCATCCGGGTGGCACGTGATGTCTACCTCAATTTGGAGTAGGTACCAGATGATCGATTCGTCTGTTTCCGTCAAACTTCTTATTTCATGTCGTGAATTTTCAGGACTTAGCAACATTTTGTTAGGATTGTGAGCCTAACAAAATGTTGCAACAATTCAGCGCGCTAGGACGCGCACCCTTCACACTCAAAGGAAAAAGTAGGTCATCACCATATCGAGTATAATATTAACGTGTAGAGGGCGTGACTCGACGATCTTTTATTATTCAGTAACAATATGAATATGTACACAAATCTTCCGAAGTGAGCGATCATTTTAAAATTTGTTGAGATATTTAGATAGATAGCCCACTTATAGAGGAAGGCTATAGGCTATAATTAACAATACATTACGACCAATAGGAGCGGTGCATCAGTAAAAATGATGTAAAACGGGGCAAATTCTCCTATGTGAAGCAGACGAAGTTGCGCGGGGCAGCTAGTCTTTTATATTTTCTTTTTAAAGTATTTTTGGGAGTCGAGTGTTAAATTTTTAAATAAAATTGGCATTTGATATGACTAGGTAGTAGGTACCGAGGTCCCGCGTTAACTAAATCTGACTACACTGGTAGCTACTATCCACGCCTACTCTATTTTCGTCAAAGAATAAGACAAGAACGAACATAAAAGAAACTAATTTTCAAAATATTTACTTCTTGTACGCGTCATAGGGCATCATGCTAAGTCTTTTTTATCACAACGATTATATTTTTGATAACAATACTTATTCATAGCCAGCAGTCCTCTTTGCAATTTTCATTTATTCAATAGCCGTGTGGTCAGCGACGCCGCTACTTCTGTTCGAGTCACCGCCCACGCCTGTGCGCCGCGCGCCGCCGGGGCGACAAGTGAGGCGAATGCACGCTGATATAACTTCCCAGCCTTAACGAGTCGTCACTTCGTCCACTAAATTGTCCAACAATAGTCAGCTATTGATAACTGGTACGTCGATGGTCCGATCTATTGATGCTGTTGATTGGTTTCGCAACTATAAAACACACGCACCAGCTGGGAACAGCCGCGAGCGGATCGACTAAATATCGAGTATTATCGTGACTATGACATCTGTCTACAAGTTGTTTTTTAACGTAAACGTAATTAGTCCGAGTGTCCTGTGTGCTGTGTAATAAACATTTAATTGCCTTCGTACACGTCGTGATAATTGTCAGCGGCAGTTAGTCGTCCAACTTACATGACTGATAGTTTACAAGTCTATTGTTCAAGAATCTCACGTATTAGAAAAATACACATATAATATAGATATACGTTTTACAGCGAATTTTTAACATTTCGGTACCTACATATTATTATACCATGTTTTGATTACTAGAAAATTGACCAGGTCAGAAATTTGTGAAATCAGAGGCGTTCAATGTTTGAACAATTCTAGTTCTGCTCTCAGCTATGTAGGTACCATTCTAACAGACTAACATCATAGCTTCATAACTTGTTTTATGTAAAATACTCATGGGTAACTTCTAACACAACTAACCCTCTTACTTGGTACATTGTGTGCAAAAATAGTTAAGAGTTGTAATTCTAGCTAGATTGTAAATGTAGCCTTGTACTGTACCCTTTATTTATTATTGATTGCCACGTGTAAATAAATAAATTTGCTCATCAACGCGCCTTTCATGCGGCTTTCTTCTTGAAGACATTGTCGCAGATATTCCATATTTGATAACCATTGCGAATTCTACAAATAACCGTGAAAGTTGCGAGTTCTCGTACATTTGAGGCACTTCTCATAGTCCGTATTGAGTTTCGTCAAATAGGATAGCTGTTACCGTTGAACAAATACTCTCGACCCATTTTTATTCAATCGCAGCCTCGATGACGTGCGATGTGGGCGTAGCAAACAATAGAAATGGCATCGCAATGTTTCGTCCATTTGACTAAATTTAGTAGACTTAACCCGGATGGAAAATATTGCGTTAATAATATATTGTTTGCCTCATTAGTTCCAAAGCTGCGGCCGACTGTAACCATCTGGCTTTATGGAGAAATTCTCTCGGGAGCCTCTTGCAGGCTTTTAATTATTCAGCCGGCCGTGTCATTAGCATTGTTCATAATTTAAATCGGACCGAAGCTATGCTGACATTCCAATTGAATCTATTTAGAACTGAGTGCTATTTGAGACAGTCTTGCCTAATTTTGAGACTAAATTAATTCGAATTTAGATTTTATTTCACAATAACTAAAATTAAAACAGTATTTTCATAAGAGGCAATGGGATTCGTGGATATATTATAATACTACACAAACTATAAAGGAAGGAATGGTATGATCCTGAATCTAGATAGGTAGCTTGTAACAGGGGAGGTAAAGTTGCATCACGAGATTGTTGACGTATTTATATTTGTAACATATAATTATTACTTTGAGAATCTTGTGTCGAAATAAAAATAAAACTCGCTGTAAAATTTCGGACAGTCGGGCATTTTAATCAATGTTTGCGAGAGCGCCGCGCGCATGCACTGTCGTTAATTAAAGCTCATTGTTCACCGCTTACTAGTGGACAAGTGTTACCGACACACTACCAACATTAACATGAAAGCCGTTCTTTCAAACGTTCGTGTTTACTGTAAACAAACTGCTGCCCGCTCGGGATAAGAGTAAGCTGTTCCAGCGATCACATAAATGTGTCTCACACGTGACGAGCATGTGAACGTACTGAATCCACACGTAGCTAAGTGGTCAAGTCAAAGTCGACCCAAAGAAACAGCTACATGTATTATTACGTACCTACAGTACTAAAGAGAGACCTATAAGAAGCTCTGCCACTAATCTCGTTTATTAATGTCCATAATTATCTACATCTTGTCGCATCTTAAATTAAAGAATTAAAATCTAGTTTAATATTCACTGGTACTGGTAAGAGCACCACTCATATGTATCTGGTATGTGTACATTCGCTTACACTGTGACAAATGCGAGTGTTGTGCATCGGATTTAGTAGAAGATAGCTCGCTCCGCCGCGCGCCGAGTCGTGATACTCTCGATAGCGAGCGTGTAATGTGTCGTCAACAATGTAAACACGAAGTGTCCGCGCACGTGTGCCGATGTTCGTGCTTACATAATGATTCTGTATACCTCATATCTTTAGGACATGCCACGGATTCTAGGTTTACTACAATGATTATTTCTGAATCACTGTCTTTGTTTACAAACGAAAATGTAGATAATACAATTTCAATAAATGTTTTATTCTTGTTGAAACTTTTGTTACGTTTATGAAATTACCTATAACACACTTCTAATATGTTTAATACCTACAAGAAATGTTTCACAAGTATCGATCAGTGATCGTGTACATTCTGCGGCTAATTAGTATCGTGTAAACATAATAGAATAATGTTGTAGTGTGTAGTACTATGTGTGGGAGGTGAGTGCGAGGGATGAATGAGTGCGCGCGTCGCCGCCGCCGCGAGGTGTTGAGGTGCTGAGGTAGTGAGGCGGTGAGGTGGTGAGGAGGCGAGCGGTGCGCGAGTGTGTCAGGGTCAGCGCGGCAGGACGCGGGTGAACGGCCGCCGCTCCTTGCGCCGACTCGCGAGTCCCGACTAATGCTCAAGTGCTCATCGCGTGACATTCTTCGACCTCGCCATTGCACTACACGGCTCATCGCACACATGCACACACACGCACACACGTAGCACGCACACGGAGAAGCGCGGTGCAACAGGAACCGCCGTCTGCTACAATAATGACTTAATCAAATCGTTGGTTGTTGCGAAAACTTCCAGTTAGCAGTATTTAGCAATGTTCACGGTTCACCGGGTGAGCGGATTCGTTAACTAAGTGGCGTGACGTCACGAGCCTTGAGTATCGTATGATTCTGTAGTAGTGGAGTATTGAGCGCTGCCACGACCTCGACTTGGGCACGATTTCGAGCAATTTAGGTGATAAGTGTGTAGATGTAGCATACACATCGGCGACGGCTGAGCATCGCGCTCTGTCCCGCGACGCGCAGCTCCAATAAATAAAGGCAAAATATTTATTCCGTAATAGCTGTTGTCCGCTACTTCGTTCGTCTTTTATTATAAGTGCTCTGTGTCATGCTCCGGGAAGGTGCACCAACTATTGCTCCGACTATTTAATATACAAACAACTTACTTTCAAAGAAACAGAGTTACTTTGACATTTACAATAATCGTATACTTACACTAAAATGACCTTCGTAAATCTGAAACTTTAAGCATTAGCTTAATTATTAAATACCCTTTAGATCAAATACCCTTTTACAGGCTTAAGTACCTTCTTAAGTTATTTTGTTTGTTGTATAACATTACGGTGTCACGCTGACAGACGACCCGCCTGGTGGGAAGCGATTACCTTCTCTTTGAGAGGGACGGTAACACATGCCGACTTTTAAAATCCCATACTGCCCTTTTGGAAAAATCATAGTATTAAAGATAGTCTAGAATAAGCGGATTGATCGTGTAAGGAAATGTTCTCAAAACCACATGGTAAGCAATCATTTTGGTTGTAATGTGTGAAGGGGAATTCCCAGTGTGCGGGGTGGTGCTCGATAATAAGTAGCGGTCGGTCGTGGACGTCTTGTCAGAGAGAATATTAGAGCACACGTAACGAGGCAAAACTATCCTAAGATTTGTGCGTTCAAAACCCTAACTGCCACGCCTGAGGTCGCGGGTTCGATTACCGCACAAGACAAATATTTGTGTGCATGAACATGGATGTTTGTCTTGGTCTGGGTGTTTCTATGTATAATATGTACGTATTTACAAAAAAAAAAGTATATATGTATGTTTATCCATTGTCTAGTACCCATAGTAGAAGCTCTGCTTAGTTTGGGCTAGATGGTGTTGTGTGTATGTGGTCGAATATTTTATTATTATTATTATTATTATCATTATGTACCATATGTAAGCTCGTAGTAGCTAGTCTCGTCGGCTATCCTTAAGTCTCGTCTTTGTACCGATTTA
Organism: Catocala nupta; assembly: GCA_963675205.1. NCBI lineage: Eukaryota > Metazoa > Arthropoda > Insecta > Lepidoptera > Erebidae > Catocala > Catocala nupta. The sequence continues at coordinate 30,091,244 of OY776093.1, forward strand.
AAAGGTCCCTGCGGGTTTCTGCTAGCTGATATAGTGACTCCATATGCGAAATTTCGATATGTATAGAAGCCGATTTGCGATATGTATTTGCAGTGAAGATCTGTTTCGGTCAGAGCTTTTGGACTGAACTAGACTAGACTCAGTTGAGTTGCAAAGGCAATGCTTTTAGTGATGTCGGATGAAGTTGGAGAGACAAACCTCTGAAAACAAACCGACAAAATATAGATAGACGCAGCTAAGTTAAATCTATCTCATTTGGTAAATCTATGTCTCAATTTCAGAGTCTCGATGTTCGCGACTTTCTGCCTCTATGGATCGAGGGATGTTGGCACGTCTTGTGTAATATATTCCGTTACTGTCCGCATTGCAAAAAGTATAACAAAGATTTTCTGATGTACCTATACAATTAACAAGGTGTGCAAGAAGAATTATGTTTATAAGTACGTGTGCTACTAATGACCAAGTTTTACTGCGTGCACTACTATTATATTGGATAGATATTATAGTAGTACACGCAGTAGTATTTATGAACTATGGAATTGTTATTTTATACTTTTTTGCGATTCTCCATTGATAGAGTGTTTCGCATCCTACTTCACGGATTGGATTAGCTACAGCTAAAACGCGCAGCGATACGTTGGGCAAACGTACGAGGTATGTACCGACTAATCGCTTGGTTAGCCGGTACCTACATCATGTAAGTTTTGATGGACATCTCTGTCCCTAAAATAAGCTCAATAATATTACGTAAGTCAGAATATATAAATTATTGACAGATGCTGTCTCCTGTCTATATCGTAATGTATATTATGAGCTATCTTGGAGTGTATAGATCGTCGTCGGTAGGAAATAGCAGGAAGCAAATGAATCAAGCGATGACGGTTTATGACGGCTATAAATCACACGTGGCTAATAATCGTGCTGGAGTCGTGCCGCCGCGCTGCCGCGCCGCGCCGCGCCGCGCCGCTTAATAGGGCGGCTAATTCGTCCGCGCCGATAAGTTAATAATAGTAGTCGGGTCACAGTGAGATGCAGCCTGCCCTCCACCGAACCGCTTTATTTTTAGCTAGCCATAAATCTACCAAGACATACCTACTATTCAATTGTTTAGGATCAGCCGGCCAATCACCCATCGGAATTCATTGGCAAAATATAGCCGCTAATTGGTTGGTCAATATAAAAAACAAACGGTAAAAGCGATTACTAGCTAAACAAAAAATCTATAATCTTGGCTGTAGAGATTTCCCGGATGGCGCAATAGTTTAAGTAGTAACCAATGGCTGTACTAAGTATAATAATAATAATAATAACTGAATTGATATATGAACATACTGATGTCAGTAATATCCTGTACGAACTGCGTTTTTAAAAAACAATGACAAAATGGTCCACTTTACTTACAGTCACTACCCCAACAGACATAATAGAAACAAACCCGATCCGAATACAGAGAGGCATTTTCAAGGAGACGCGCTAAGGCCACTATGGTTTTGCCTTGCTTTAAATCCTCTATCTAACATATTAAACTCAACTATAGTAGGATACCATTTAAAAGACATAGAAACCACCAGATACACTACAGAGAAAATATAATAAATTATTTGCTTTATATGGATGATATTAACGCTTTACGCTAATACTGAGAATCAATTATTTAATCTAGCTAACCTAGTAGGAGAATTTACAAATGGCATTAAGAACCAATTCGGTATAGATAAATGTAAAATAAAGTCAGTAAAAGCAGGACAGACTTATCATCATCAATACACACTAGATACAGGAGAACATATTGAATCACTAGACAAGCATGACACAAATATCTCGGATATAAACAATCACTACAAATACATCACAAACACACCAAACAAAAATTGACATTACAATTTCAGCACAGACCTAATACCTACGATATTGAAAACACAAAAAGAACCTTCAACATTTTCGTCATTCCACTACTCACTTACTCCTTTGGAGTAATAAATTGGACCAAAACCGAACTCGAGAATGTACAGAGAAAATTGAACACTACAATGACCAAATTTCAAAAACATAATCCAAGATCTTGTTTACAAAGATTGAGATTGCCTGGAAAAGAAGGAGGCAGAGGCCTCATGGACATTTTAAACCTGCATAATAAGGAAATAACGACCATTAGGCAATATTTCTTCAGCAAATTTCAATTATCTTCACTCTACAAGTCACACAGTTAAAAACTACAGAAAGCATATAATCAAGAATTTAACAACTGACACCTGCCGCAAATGCGGTTATACGGCAAATAGTTCTCCAGAATCAATCCAACACATCACAGGAGCTTGCAAATCAATTGTCCAAACTGACTATAAGTAAAGACATGACCAAGTCGCCAATATTATACACCAAAATCTTGCACATCAATATGAACTCATAGAAACCTCTACAGCATATGATAAATATAGCCCGCAAACTGTTTTAGAGAATTCCACAAGAAAACTATATTATGACCGAGCTATTCTTACTGATCGAACCATCCCTTATAATATACCAGACATAACCTTGATAAACAAGATAACTAAAACAGGATATTTAATAGACATTGCCGTACGAAACACACACCACATACCTACAAACTACAATAGCAGAAAAACTAATTAAGCAAATATACAGAATTAAACATGAAATTACTCGACTCTGGCATCTACAAAAAGAAACTATCGCCCCAATTGCTCTTTCTACTATTAGAGTCATACTCAAACAACTACACCGATCACTCAAAACTTTAAAACTGCCACCGACGACCTACTGCCTGCTCCAAAAAACAGTCATACCTACTAAACACTTGCAGAATAGTAAGGACATTTCTACAATGTGAATTAGACAACTCACACCCTGTAACACACACAGCCACTCAGTTCACAACTCAATCACAACCTATTGCTGATGTACACTTGACTTAGGCCCGTGCCATCAGTTTTCTCTCCGGTTAGCCGAGAAAATAAAAGCAAAACAAAAAATTATAATAATAACCTAAATGTGAGTGGTGACACTGCGGTCCTGAATGCATCAGAGAGTCGCTATGGGGCTCGTCCCCGGCTAGCCGTCACTGGTTGGCTGGGGTGGAACTTAAAGAGCGCAGTAGGACTCTCAACTCTGGCTTGCCTTTTTCAGCCGATCAGAGGGGCTATATGCTTAGGGGTGAAAGTTTCATTTTCAAGGGCATAACTACGGGGAAACCCACTACAGGGAAATCCGCTCCGGGTCTACGTTGTCACGAGACCCTTGATGGTGAAACCGGCGCCGCACCGCTCGACACTCCTAGCCACTCGCACCGGTGTTGCCCTCTGCTGCTTGTATGCCTATGGTAGCTATTCAGGGGGCCCATCTAGTGAGTTGGCGAGTCACCGTCTGTCTATTGCATTGATGCTATTAGAGTATTCAGGGCAGACGCCGTTTTTCATCCATAGTTAGCAATATACCGGTACACCAAACACCCATACCTATAGCCCATATATTAGAATCCATACGTAGCAATAGTTCTACGTCTGCTGCGGCTAGTGCCGCTGTTTTCCATCCCACCTTTGATTAAAACTCTCGAAGGGCCTCTTCACGTTGGACCCATGTCTCCGTGTAAGCCTCCCAAAGGGAGAATCAAAATCCCCAATATAATATGTTAAAAAATACCTGTGATAAGAGAAACATAATGATAATAAACTTTTATTCAATAAATAAAAGTCGTTACAAAACACATTACAGGCGACTGTATTAAATTCACATTAAAACTATATTTAATCTAAAGGAAAACATTTACAATTTAAATATTGGACACAAGAGACTTGTTTATGAAGTTTGATTTTACATTGTATTACCTGAACTAGGCCAGAGACCTGTTTTCAAGGCTGTTTCTAATATACAATTTTTATTCTACTGTTAATATAGTAAGGGTCTACAAAAAACATTTACTGTACTGCAAACATATGTAGTTAAGTTAAGTATACAATTAAAATAGTTTTAAACAATAACAATTATAAATGAAAAATTGCTCAAACAATAAGAAATTATTTTACAACTACTAGCAATTTCTCTGTATCTGAATACGTTTAGATACTTTGTTAAAACTATGTGACATTGATTATGATTAATGCTAGATACATACATATATCTAATAACTTATTTAGTTTATTGTACAAAAAAGGTCCTAAGTATAAGAAAAATCTCTTCATCAAGTATGCTTAGTTTGGAAACTTTCACAAACTAAGTCTTTCCTTCTTTTGTTTTTAGGTAAAAAAGATAGAAGCGTACGTTGTTTAAGGATAGTGTGGAGGATAAATAGTTGTCGGACCGTTCAAATGTTAGTGGATTGGTATCGTTCATAGGTAGAGAATATAAAAGGGCGGAATGTAGCTACCTTTAAGATGGTTTTTTGCGCACGTTCTAATGGCAGTAATATTGTTTTCGATGCTCCATCCCACGATGTTACACAATAGGTTATGATTGATTGGCATAATGCTTTCAATACACTTTTTTTAGTCATTTAAATTTTGCAACGCTACGAAGATTCTTGAAAATATATATTAGTTTGCGGACTCGATTCAATAATAAATAAATATGTTTGCTAAAATTAAGGTTTTCAAGCGTAATGCCTAAGTATTTTATACAATCGGTTGCTTCTAAAGTGGGGCAAGTGCATGTGGTGTCAGCAGATAGCAGAAAATTATGATTGTGAGCAATAATGTTGTTTATGTAATATGGCGTGTTTTTGTTCCGCATTGAAAAGTGAATACATTTAGATTTTTGTGCATTTAGGGTTAAACAATTTTTTGATAACCATTTACTGATACTATTGAAACCTTCTTAAGCTCGCTGATAGGCTTCGATGCGTGATTGATCGGTGAACAGTATTACTGTGTCATCTGTGTATGATATGGTAACCCCGTTCCGAAGATACAAATTAAACACACACACAGATCAAATACCTATGTAAATAAGGAAAAGTGTAGGACCGATAATACTAATGGGGAACTCCAAAATAAGTATTTGGGATGTCTTTACTGATGATTTCGTTTATTTTTACACATTGATATCGAGCAGTTGGATAGTGTCGTGAGTTTGATAAATCCATAAATAGCTGTTCACAGTCTGAGCTTTATTTGTTTGTAAATTGGCCCGAGCACTTGAACTATTCCTAGTGTCCTGGTAGCGCATCGCTTCGAATTCCGGGTCAGGCCTAAAAAATTGTTTGGATTTATCTGTCATAGAATTTTTAATAGCAGTTCAGAATAAGAAATATGGTCGCACACACCTCCGTCCGTTGGAAAGCACGTAAAGAAACTGCTCTACATGCTTCGTGGAGAGAGATCAAATACAGGACCATCGGGTCTTGCGTCTGATCTCTCTCCGGTCGCGATGGATTGCAATGCCATCGGTGTAACAGAGTAAGTGAATACAAGATGCACTTGCGTATACGCACACACTTGTATTCCTACATATCGCCTGAGAATACGGCCGTAATTGCCGTTAAGATAGATTCCGTAACTGATATTCGGTCCCTTTTGGGCATGTGCAGAAGTTATGTTTAAATAAAAACGTTTGTATCAATGATTATCTTATATCGATATATATGACGATATTTCAATGGTGATGGTCTGCTCACAATCGATACAAGTTGTATAGTGCAGGAGTGTGTCCTGAGAACTATGCTAACTTACTTCTTAACGTACATGTAGAGGTTCACAAGAATAATTTTAATTAGCCTTTTTGGTTTTCTGGCAAACATATAATATGTATATTCCTAGGGTCAATAGGTACTCGAGTCAGGCAAAACGTTGCTGAATTGTTTTCTGTTAATACTTATCCGGCCCCTAGTTCGTAGGACCTAAAACTTTGCTGGCGGAATGTGTGTGTGTATATACACCTCTGTCTTCCCGTTCGGGTGTACCAAGGTATGACTCTATGTGTGAAAGATCCGTTATACGAAACTTATACATATGTACTGATTACCATGACTGTGATTTCGATGATAGTCTATGTATTGGTATGTGGTCCCGCATTAATCAGGAGTCATGACGTGCAAATATGATTATTATACGTCAGTTATTATAAATATTTCCACGACTGGTATTTTCTTCTGAAGTTTACTTTTGCCTAAACCTGTGCCTGTGAGTCATCACTAGTAGACTTCCTTATGGAAATACCAAACACTGAGTAGTGTTCAATTTGCGGTGGAACTGACGACGACAAATGTTATAATCGTCATCACTGCGGTCATGACTTTTTCGTTATTCAACGGATTAAATTATAAAGTGACATTCAAACAACGTATTAGTTGTTAATATACATTTGAGTATACATATAGCTGCCAAGCTTATAAAACGTTCTTTAAAAATCTGTTAAATATACTTTGAGCAAAGTCTACGTAATATATCTACATTTATGGATGTATTGATGTTATTTTTATAGAAACTGCAGAGTATTCTGTCCTAAACTTCGGAAAAGAAACTTGATCTATTTTATGTAGAAATCGCGCTTCACGCTCGCCTTTTATATATACTTTGTTAATATTTTTATTGTACTTTTACCAAAAGCGGCCTAATCATATAGACGTATAAAACAGACAGACAGCATTACTTTCGCATTCATAATAACATGGATTCCATTTAAATAACTTTGATAAGTGATTACTAAACAAAGTGATCTAATCAAATGCAAGCTCTGGAGTGAACTGCTTGCTTCGGTGTTTCCTGAGCGCTATGATATGTCCTTCTTCAAATGAGGTTTAAAGAGATTTCTTCTTTCACGGTAGGCAGCGGCTTTGCTGTGTCCTGACATTGCTGAAGTCCATGAGCAGCGGTTACCACTTTCCATCAGGTGGGCCATTAGCTCATCTCAGGCAAAAGGCAATAAAAAAAATTGACAATCAACGGTTTCATGCATAATCAAAGGCATTTCAGTAGTATGCAGTGCCTTACTAAACGAAGTAGCACAGACAAATATGTTAAGACACATTACAAAACATGTAGTGTGTGCACCTGAGCCGCGCCGCCGCGTCTTCTCACAATACTCACAATGAACGTATTGATCACAACGAGCAGATAGTGAGCCGATAACAGCTGCGTCACCTTGTGACATCGTTCCGGCTATACTCGTCGTTGCCCGCCCGAACACAAGGAGCTGCGTGGCTTTTGTCCTCGAAACATTATCTTTTTTTGAACTACGTCATTGTCCCAATGCTGTGACCGTAAGCGATATCATAAGGTCCAATGCCCAACCGAGCCAATAAGTTATACGTTTTGTAAGGTAGACAACACGCAGTAGCAGAACGGAGTCCACGAAAAATATACATAGGTACATGTAGCTAAATGTGAAATGGCTCTTTCTAACTCTTCGAGGCTGTATCTACGGCCTATGTTATGTGCTCACTTTGAATAGTAGTAGAAATAATCTGTCGCTCGAGTGTACACAGAAGCCCAAAGATACGCTAACGTAGTGGCCTCCGGTCAGCGATTCTTAAGATAAGTGATAACACGAGTCGTGTGCGGGTCGGCCCGAGGCCCGACTCTCTTGCAGCGACGCGCGACGTGCACAACGAGTGTCTGTCCGCGACCACATTCCTACATATTATCGATGGTATGCTTACAACGATAACCGTTACTGATTTGACCAAAGATTTCTTTGTTCGTTATCGAACTGAATAGCTCTATAGAACTGAATGAACGAGCCACTGTGCGACAGATAAGTACCGGCGCGGCGGCGCGGTGACACCAACGACTCACAGGTTATCTGCTCTATTCATTACTTAGCTTTTAGTTCAAATTCAAAGATAACGCGATAGAGATATTAATTCATTATTTTGAGATGGAACATCTTGTACCTACGTTAACAGCATTATTGTTGATTTAATGCTTAAGGCATAAGCCATCGCTCTCTTGTCGACTCACTTTAAAAGCACAAAGCAACAACAATATAAATGTATGTAATATATTCTTACAAACAATCACATTAAGGTGAGACGTCGATAGATAATGTATAAATCGCCGGCTATTACGAAGGTGCGAGTGAAGAGAGGCGTCTGTCTGAGGAAGTGCCGTGCGCTCGTTATCTGCTTTTATGTGAATACTCTTCTATAGATTGCATACGTTACCATACGTTAAAACAGCGGATATAACACAAACTCAAATATATAATTTTACCATGACCCAGAATAGTTTTAGTTCATAGTTATTGTTCCTTTAGAAAATAATTATTTGTTCCGGTTAAATCATCGTGATGTTGTAATTTGAATACAAGGGTCGGTGATGACGCCGTTTGGTTTCTTTTAGGACTTTTCACTAAATGAAAATCTATCGAGAGACACAGTTTGCATGCACAATATTAGTTACCTATCTAACTCTCCTACGTGAATGTGTTTTTAGAATAGCTGTGAGACTGCACTTTAAGAGTAGTTCATGCATTTCATGAGTGCGCGGATAGCGTAGTGGTTTAAGTGGTCGCCACGCCACTGCCGAGTGTAGTGGGTTCGAATCCCACACGGGGCAAAACTTTGTTTGAACCATAATTGGTTACTTATTCTTGGGTATTCTTTGTGTCCGTTGTTAGAATGTTTGTAAACACATTGACAGGAAGTTGACTGTTGTCCTGTGTGTTGCAGATGTACAGCGGCGCGCTGCTGGCGACGGCGGCGCGGCTGGCGTGGGACCCGAGCACGTACACGTGGTTCCGCTTCCTGTGCGGCGCGCAGTACCGCGTGTCGGCCGCCTACGTGCTGGCCGCCGGCCTGTGGCTCGCGGCGCTCGTGTACCTCGCCGCCGCCGCCTCGCACCGCTCCGCCACGCACTGCCTGCACATCGTCAGTACACACTATACACTATACTTAACATCTACATTCACATTTTAAAGTTCTCATTGAGGTGGTGCCTCCTTTAATCCTGTGGTGTGTAAGTTTCACTTACGTTTGCAGACAACCAGGCCTGGGCTCGATTCCCAGAGTGACTGTTTTGTTTATTAATAAGTTATCTGTAGCAGCAAGTAGCTTGGAAGAATCTCCGATAAATAGCGTAAGCCCACCATCAACTACGCGGGACTACAGTATAACAAAACATAGTTAATGAAATGGATTTAAAACACCGCTGCCGCCTTCTTCTAGAGTTCTGGCATATATGAGTGAAACTATCTATATTATGTATGTAATGAATATTTATATGATATTTAAATACTGATTATATTATTTATTAATATCATCCCAGCTAATGCATAACGCGTTGATGTCTTTTGCGATTTGGCTCGCTCGTTTACCAACAATCTTAGCACATTATCGCTCACACAATATCCAATAAACGTCAAAACTTTTATATATGTATATTTGAATGCGTGTTGCTGGAGACAGCAGTATAAATATTCAGTAACACTAAGGCATCCCGGCATTCAATCAAATAAATATACATACATGCGCAGATTGTTAGTACGGCACTTAACGTGTCTACTAGTTACTTGTTACTATACTAGCTTAGTTGTCTACTCGCTTATATTTAGTAGTGCTAGTACTAAATGTAAGCATTTTAATTTGAGCTAATCCTTGAGAATATCAAATATAGGTATATAATATTGACGAGCATGACATTGGATTAACTGCGAGTTGAGCAACACGCCTCATGTTCACAACAAGGAGTTAATGTGACGTTCGCGTGATCCAGCGCGGGGATAATCGCGCGCTACTGGCGAGCTCGCTCACCGGATATCAGTGACCAGTGTTGCTTCACCCTGTTGATGATATTTTTTTCAAACATGTCATGAACAGGCTGAAGCAACACTGGTCAGCTCATTGAGACAATAACTTGCAGGATACATAGTAATGGTCCAAAAGTTCAGAGTAATGAATTCAAATTTCATCGGTATAACATCTACTTGCGGCGCGGCGGCGATTCGAGCCGCGTCGAATATCGGTCCAATTACAGTGTTGCTTCATTTAATAGGATAGAATTTTCTGAAAGATATTCTTAATTCGTTTTTTTTAATGTCAAACACCTTGCCATCCGCACAGAGAAGGTACATATTATCCTTGAAAGCTTTAAAATTAGCTACGAATTACTTCATTAATAGATAAAAAGTTAGGCAATGGATAAAAAGTCAATAATCTCCGGTACTTGGACAAAAGCTTTTTTATGTTCAAAGTATCAATCAAGTTCGGGGCATTGATCGCAAGGTGTCGACAAAAACTAAATCCACTCGAATCAACCGGTCTCCGTCATAATCTGGCAGTAGGTACTAACGCCATCTAGAGCATGTACGCGCAAACCGCAACGTAAATACTAGCTGATACAGTACATTACCGACAAATCCTGTAATTATTATAAAATAATGAATATATTCTTCGAATACAGCTTTATAAGAATGATAAGATATTTAATATAATTTTGATAAGTGTAAAGTGTGCAGCTGCAGTTAGGCTCACGTAAAATGTTACAAGTTCGTTGTTTAGGCAAAAGTGTAATAAATAACTGTAACTGTTATAAGCAGGTATTTATTATATTTATAATAATATTGTGTGTACACTCACTATTCTCGTAAATTAAAGTGATGTGCATTTTCGTAACTATGTTAGATAAGTTAACAAATCTAAGTGACTAATAACTGACATAAAATAGCTAACGAAATAATGAGTTATATTTGTTAATTTAAAAATAAAGCCAAAAAGCTCTTTGAGAAACAAACAAACATACTAAATAAAGTCTTCATTTATTGAAAATTTATTTCTGCCTGCGACTTTGCCCGCCCGGATCTCACGGAGTCAAATACCGGGATAAAACGCAGACTACATCCTTCCCCAGGATACAATCTATTTCCTTGCCAAATTTCATAAAAGGTGTTTAGTGGTTTAGCCGTGAAAGTATAATAGACAGATCGATAGAGCTACTTTCACATAATATTAGTATGGATAAATGAGAGTTTATTTATTATGTTTATTTTACACCGAATCGGCAACGAAATTTTTGGTTTTAACCGGGCATATTTCTAAGTGCTTGTTGGCTATCGGCGATTCATAGAATCCTGAATACAGAATTTATAAACAGAACATCTCACTAATCGTTTCCGAAACCGCAAGTGAAGGCTTAAACTTATGAGTTATGACGCAGGACCAATGGGGCAGTGAATAAGCAATAAATTACTGAAGATGGTAAACTACAAAAATAATATAGATGATGCGTAGTGCTTATCACATTCTACATTACGCAGGTATATAAGGTGCTACATATTGGTAATAACTATAATCTCAGAATATCGGTTTATAAAAGAGAGATCTACATACGAAACGGTTTCTGTGAAGTACACATTTTGTTTTGTTTTATCACACCGCCGCTTTTGCTTTAACCTACCGACACGGTTATATATATATACTGTGCTACCGATTTGATTATTACCATAAACTACTGGGACATGTGTTCAGCAAAATGTACAATATGTAGTAAAAATATCTCATCCATTCAATATTTAAGTGCTATGCATTTGTCGGTGTAGAAATTTCCATCTTTCTCAGTCCGATGCCAAATCCTTCTAGATATATCTCTACTTCCTAGATATGTAGATATAAGAAAAAGCAAAAGTGGAGCCATTTTGTATCTACCCTTTACAAATATTTTGTTTGTCGATCTGTTTGCAAACATTCTGATTGCTGCATTTTAAAGTGCCGTGGTAGAGTACCCTGGCACGTTTACGAGAGATAGTTTATATGTGTTTGTGTGTGCAGTACTGCGTGGGCGTGCTGTGCCTGGCGCTGAGCGAGGTGGGGTACGGCGCGTGGATGGGCGCGTCGCTGGCGGCGTGGTGGCGCAGTGCGCCGCAGGCGGAGCTGGCGCGGCGCGGCATGGACCTCCTGCACGATCTCAAGCCCGCGCTGCTCGCCGTCGAGCGGTATCGCGACGTCGCGCGCCCGCTCTACGACATGATCGAGGTCACAATACCATATATAATAATAATAGTGTCCTCCAAACCGAATTTCGGTCATGGCGGCTAATCTTAACGTAGACTGGCCATCCGCGCAGGAGATATTATAATGCACAAGTGTGTGTGCAAACACAAGTGCACTCTCTGTTCCCTAACTCTCATGATCCTATGGGCGGTAATCCGACACGACCAGAAAGAGATCAGGCGCAGGAACAACGGCTTTACGTGCTTTCCGAGGCACGGGGGTGTCTAACACCGCAAACTTCCTAACTCCGGGCTGCTATTGAGATTTCTTAACAGAGAAACCCAATAACTCGTTGTTGGCCCGATCCGGTATTCAAACCCGGGACCTCATGCACAGCAGACACATTCACTACTGCTGCGCCACGGAGGCAGTAGTACATATGTACTACCGTAGGGACACTGCTACTACCTCCAGCACTCATTAGTACGCGATGTTACTACCTGAGTCCTATTAAAATCTAAAACAATGAAGCAGCCATCGTAATTTAAATAGAGTTTTCATGAATTTGGTTTGAATACGTTCTCGACTGCCTGCATTACGATTATTTTTAGTGTTCAAATTATTCATAAATTGTATATCTGCTTGAGAAAGGATTTATAATTATGTTTGTTAATAAAATGTTCTGAGATGTTGGGCTGATAACTGACTGACTTAACTTCCAATAAGTTGAATCAACTTTGATCCGAGACTACCTTTTGCTATTCGTTACTGAAGACATTTTTCCAATCAAATTAGTAGCCCTTAGCCTGACTAGAGCATGCACCTTTACCGTGCAGTTTGTGTGTCGTGTTGTAGTTGTGTATGACCTTGTGTGTGTGGTGTTGCAGGAGGTGGAGCGCGAGGCGCCGAACAACGCGTTCGTTATCATCGTGTTTGGCGTGCTTGGCATGGTGCTGCAGGTAATCTACCGCCTTATACTTACACATACTTGTTATAACGTCTAGTATCATAGCAAGCCAACTAATGTTTGAGTAAGTCTATTATGTTACTACTGCATGGGGATAGCAATATAGAGACTTTAGATTTATCAGATTTGAAAAGGACAACTCTCGTTATCTGCATTTGACCTGTGTCATGGAGGACTTTACATATGTATGTACAATCCAACAATGGATTCTACCTATATGTGGGTCACACAATTTTTTGTCTTGTGTGAGGATCGAATTCGCGGCATTTGGCAGACTAGTAGTGGCGTAGCAACCACATGAACCACTACGTCATTCGTACAGTCAACCTCATTTAAGACAGTTGTGTTACGAGTGGGTTCACATCGGTGGTGCGATGTGTGGAAATCTAACACAACATTTTCTAATGCATTTTCCATGCGTATCTCCTTAGCCAAGATTTCAATTAGATCAAAATATAATTGTTCATAATGAATACTTTATGGCCGAGTAATATTATAAATTATTTGTTTTAACAAGTAGAAGAGACATATAGGTGTATATATTTCCTCTAGGTAGTGTGTTTGTTGTTCTTAACAAAGCATTCGATACTGTAAGCAATTAATGCATGAACTCGGCATTCCAGTGAACAGAATATGTTTATCACAACTGAATACTTCGTTAGATTATTTTACAAGGTGAAGGGATACTACTGGCCTTTAAATCTTTTTTCAGTAACATATCATAATCGATCCAGTAATATGGAGGAGTGCTACAAGGTTGTGTTTAAGGTCCCACACTATATAATAATATGTTTCTCTATTTATGACAGTCCCATTTAGCAATATATTTATGCATATTCAATACTATTTATAGCTGTGTGTGTATCGTGATGTACATATGTGCTGATATACACCACGACACATACATATAAATTGGGTTTTAATTTGTAATAGTTTATGCGTTCTCTGTAAGATAATTAATAATAATAATAATAAATAAGATAAATGTGGAGTATGCATGATCACTGGGGTTAGTAATATACGTAGTTTGTAATCGTTCTCATTGGACGGTTGTTGTGCCGCAGGTGGCAGCGTTTATCATGGCGCGGCGGCTGGCGCGGCGCGCGGTCGCCACGGACAGCGACGAGGCAGCGCTCGGAGCGCACAAGGAACGCGGCGCCTGCGCAGCGTCCGCCGCCGACGACGACAGCGACGCGCCCGACCACGACCCGCCGCCCGGCTGGCGCAAGAAGGCCAACCTGCGCATGTACACCATCCTCGACAAAATTTTCTAGCAGGTGTGACATCATTCGCAATCTCTATCGATATAACCCTACACTATTAACTATATTGCCATTATAACCTGTATCTGATATGTTGCAGGACGAGACGAGTGGCGGCGGGGCGACAGGGTCAGAGATACATGCTCGGCCCGCGGCTGCCCCGCAACCACGAAGGACCCGGCGCCGCGCCCGCGCGTCAGCTCGCCGCCGCGCACCCGTCGCTGCGCCCGCGCCGCCCCCGCGCTCTCCGCGCGACGCGGAGGCCACGTGGGACTTGGCTCAGCCGCGCGACGGCGCGTGGGACGGCGGGCGGGCGCGCGACGCGGCGTGGGACGGCGGGCGGGCGCGCGACGCGGCGTGGGGCGCGGTGCAGGCGCAGCTGCGCGCGCGCGCCGCGTCCCGCGCGCTGCCCACGGCGCCCGCCGCCGCGCTGCTCATCCTGCACTCCGACATGTAGACCGCTCCCGGCTGTCACAGGAACGAGGACGACGTTTGAATTCGGCCCTTATGCCATTATTGTTGTAAGAATCTTGGCGTGGAGTTGACGGGTCTGAGATTGTCGTGACGTAGATTCGGTCCCGGGGGCTGCGTACTCCGGGCCGCCCTCCATCGAGCGACCGGCTCGCTCCTGCGACGTTGCTTCGGACGACGTCGCTCGATGCGAGCCGGCGCGGTCGTGACGCCGGCAGGACGAGCCGGCGGCGGCCGCCGTCGCATGTGACCGCAGTCACTCGGCCCCTCGGCTCCCGTCCTGTTGAGGGTTAAAAGTTATGTGTTTACATAATTATATATTATATAAAGTTATATTATTATCCGCGGGAGGCGAAGCCGTCGTCGGCTCTCTCGCGTTACGTAGAGGTGTACCCATATTAGTAAGTTTCTATGATTGTTTTCTATTAAAAGATTAACGAGTACAGACTGCCATATTACGTAGTAGTTAATCGTAGGTGATTCCGTGGTGTGGTGTGTGAGCGAGTGCAGATGGGAGTGTGTGCGAGAGAGAGACAGAGCGTGCCGGGCCGGCGAGCTCATATCAGTGTCGGCGCTCGCCGGGCCGCTTGTTGTTCCGTGTATTCCTACCTAGTATTTAGTGTAAAGTTAATACGAGACGGTGCGTAGTTAATATCTCTAACAGACTATATTTTGTAAACATATGTTTTGTAGTATTTTGAGTACTGACTTCTTGCCTTGTAGCAAACTTATCGAGAGACGCGGTGCTATTCGACGCAAATATATAACCGACGCACTCTATGTTTACGAACGATGTGATCGACTGAACTAAAACTAACTTGCCTATGTGTTCACTTTTATTTTGATCCTCGGACGTCGGTCGAGCGAGAGGGCGCCACCTCCGCGGCTGGTGCCTGCCACATGCAGGCATACGTGTATGTGTGCCCTGGCGCCCCTCGCCGACTGGTCTGGCTGTAAAGTACCTCTGTAATGTGATACCATGTTGCTGTGAGTAGTTACACACACGAACGATGCGTATAGTTGTAGTCCATGGTTGTACCTGTACGATTGTTGTACTTCTGGTGCCAAATAGTGTTAAGTCTGCAGCGGTGGCGGCGTGGCGGCCCTGCACTGAGTAGTATCTCGTAGAAGCGTCGCCGTCGACGCGGCTCGCAGGAGCTCGACTAGACAATAAGACAGCGATACGCACACACGCGCATTGTTCTACCACGAATATTGACACGTTACAGTTAAAGCAATAAAGTGATATTTTTGTACCGACTTGTTTCATTTCTAATCCTAGTATTTTACAGTGTACTCGTAAGTAATTTTATTACTTAGCACCCAACTCTTGAGTTAACTGATGCCCTTGGTTTACGGCATCTACTTACGGTTAGACTTTCAACTCAACATTTCACAATAGCTTTGCCACGAGTTATTATTATTATTCCTTTAGTATATTGTTTACAAACAGACTCCCCTGTAAAAATGGTCATTTTTGGAGATTTATAGTACAACTATTTTTTTGATTTAGCAAACGTTTTTGACACAATTGCACAATTAAGTACCTATTTATTAAAGCTACAAGAGGTAAGAGGTCTATATAACAACGTTGTCATAGTTATAGCTTATCTGTCATTAGTCATTACAATTTGCAATGATCTTCACTATTAACTAGAACTAACTAGAAAGTAAATCTGTCGGTCCGTCTTTCTGTCTGTCTGTTACCTTTTAACGGCTAAACTACTCAACCGATATAGATGAAATTTTGTACAGATATAGTTTAAAACCTGGGGAAGGACATTATTATTGATGTTGTGGCGTATGTATATACGCACAGGCAACATATAACTTTACGAGAAACCTGGAATCGAACGGAGCATCGTACAGCTAGCCGCGCCGAAACCAAGCGACGCGCGAAGGCGATCGAACGGAGCATCATACGTCTAGCCGCGACGATATCAACTTTCTAACTGGTGACACGCGAACCTTCCCTCTGCTTTTTATACGTGGCACTACTTTTATACTCGAAAACAGATTTCTAAGAAATCATTCGTAAATGTTAGATTTTTGTTTACTTGTCGCTGATTGGTGAAAATGATTATTGTACACATTAGTGTTAGCGTAACTTGCATGACTAATAAATGGGATATAAGATAGGTGAAAAATTTTAAATATATTCTCAGTTGAATCAGTCTGCGTGTTTCAATATAACCCTAACGGTTACCAGCTACGGACCTGGCTTCTGCCCGCCGGCTGGTAACGCGTTAAAATGTATTTACCACGGAGCCGCGCGCAAAAGCTAATATATCATATATTTAAAATTGGTCATTGGATGAGTGGTGCATACTCGGGCCACTTATTTTTATTTATAGAACATAATAAGCGAAATCTATACCTGAGTATTCTCCATAATGTTCTCAAAGCTGAAGCCTGGCAATCCGCACTGGCTAAGCGAAGTGGACAATGAACCAAACCTTCTCACATTGAGAAGAGGCATGTGCCTTGCTGAAGGACATTTTAAAGCTGGTCTAATATTATTGTTATCCATGGTGGTAAACAAGTAAAGGGATTGGACTTGATTAATTATATGTCCATGACCCGTGACCTTAGCTTATGAACTCGTAATACTAGGGGCAAATTGCTGACCTTGCGTAAAGTTGCTGCGTTTCCAGGACCACAGACAACTTGTTCACTTGATGACAGTGCAGTGCATCTTTAAGGATCCCTGTGTTACTGAACTCATTGCAGAAATATTAAACATTAATATACTGTGATTTACTACTTCTGTATGTTCTAGGTCAAAGCTTATTATTACTTGACAATATACACAGGAGGACAGGGAATTTGGCAGATAAGCCAGTAGGCTTTAACAGTAGTAGGTAGTAACCTAACAGTAAAGGAGTCATAGCAAATGGTATAGCATGTATACATGTCAGGTACCAGCTTTTCACATACCTACTCTATACATTTTTGTGTTATTCACTTACTTAATAAGTATCTATGTATTGTAATAATTGTGTATTATGTGAGGAGAAATAAATAAAGCATTATTATTATTATTCTGGGGCAGGCACCAGACAACTCTGTGGTGGGCATGGCCCACTTGCCTTGCCCTTATATACACCACCGGTCCGGTCTCACATCAACATCTCTGTCAGACTGCGTGCTGCAATTAAGTATTTCTCGATTGAAAATCCCAATAATACCTACTTTGCCCGACCTGGAACTCGAGTCCGAGAGTTCCGACCTCCGATCTAAGACAAGCGCCGCGTTTGCTTGGTCGCTGCGCCATAAAGACAGTTGAGTGTTGATATGTTTATGCCATAGTTGACTAGGTACTGTTGGTAGAAAACCGATTTACATGAAGAGCGTTTACAGGTAACTGTCAGACGCAGCAGCCTCATTTGCCACAATAGCCGATAAAATAACACAACACAACGGTTAAGTGCGAGTCGGACTCCGTCATCGAGGGTACCGTACCTAAGAACAAAATGTATAATTACTAAAACTATAGAAAGTTGTCGCACGCTTGTATCCTGTAATAGGCTAGCAAATGTGGGTAAGGTATCATCATTTCATGAGCCACAGCATTTAGTCCATATAGTGTAGTAGTAGGCAGCGGGCCTCTTCCCCTCTCCCGGGCACAGTTCTGTACTCAGTGCTACTACTACTGAGAATTTCTTTGACAGAACAGACTCGGAGTCTGCACGGCTATCGAAACCGAGTCCTCACAATCACATTCACTACCACTGTGCCATCGAGGCCGCATAAGTTATTTGTTTGTAATAATCAATTCGCACCACTTGAATACCGATCGCAAAGTAAATTTTTTTTTAATATCGATACTTGGTGATTTCTCAAAAAAGATATTAGAGACACCGTTTTATTTGTCCTATAATCATATCATCATAAACTTCTATCACTTTTAGTTATTTTAGATTCTTCGCTCCACTAACTTTAGAGATGGAGGGATGGTATATCTTTTGTCAACAGTAGGTACAATTGGACAAGCATTTTATTTATGACAATTGCAAAATTCGAGTATTTGCTATTAGTGTTGCTGAGATAAGCACCAGCGTTAGACAGACGGATAGGAGTCACTGGTTATTCATAAGGTTTCCCTTTTTACCTCTTGTTTAGGAACCCTAAAACATTTTGTACGTTTGGAGCTAATAACAAGTCAATGCAAGTATATCGACAATAAATGGCCCAAACTTTGTCATCACAATGTCTGGAAACGGCACAAACAATATAGAATTATGTGGATGCAGATGCTGCTCGTATCAGCTGCTGTAAAAAGCAAGCATGTCTTATTAGATAGTTGTTTCCGCAATATAATATAATATTTAAAATAAAGTATATTAAATAATAATAACAATGAAGGTATTGAAGGATAAAAGATTTATATTTATTATATTATTTTGTGATTAATGATTATAGTTAGTTACATCTCGTGCTCTAATATTAACCATCGTAACTCGTGAGGAAGCGATGCTGCAGCAGCTCAGATCAGTCGTGACGATGATGTAGGTATCACAGTTTAGTGGTTACCCATTGTTGATATGGCAGGAGAGGAGTATCTCAGAGGTGAGTATACTTTAAGTGAATGTATATTATAATGCAGCGGTCGTGAATATGTCTGCTGTATGAGGTCTCGGGTTCCATTCCAATTATTGGGTTTCTCTCAAGACTTTCTCAATAGCAGCACTAACTCTAAAAAGTCACGCCGTAAATCAAAAATAAGCCAGTGTGTAAAATAATCTGTTTTGGCCTGCTTTATGCGTTTTTCTCTTGGCTATCAGAGATATAATTTTGATCTTGTCGTTTCATTCGTTTTCAATAAGAACGCAACAGTGGAATGGTACTCGTCACTTTGGCAGCTTTAGGATACATACATATGTAATTTATCTCGCCCCACTTTAAAAACCAAAACGTAATTTAGTAGTCATCGTAATGATAGCGAAGCACTAATCGTTGACTGCTGAGTGTGTTGTTAGTTCCATGACATAAGTTTACAGTAAAGTTCTAACTTTTACACGGGCTGAAATAGATTTTTAATAAAAATAAACTCAGCACCAGCACGTAGTCTGTAAAGGTGTCCGGTAGACTGTGCCAGTCAGTGACTTGTTCACCGAGGACTTTACAACCATACAAATAACTAACACATACGCCCAGATTAAGAAAACATTTTGTTGATAGACAGTTTTTATCCGTGTGGGGATTGAACCCACAATATTCAGCGCCGTGGTAGTAGCGAAGCGACTACTTCAACCACTACGCCAACCGCGTCACACTACGTGTGCAGTCAAAATTCAGCGTGGGTTCGAACCCGAATTGGACAAGTATTTGTGTTATCCATAAAAATAAATCTGACCTTGGGCACACGTGTCAGTAGTTATTCTAAATGTAGTTGTTCTTCGTGTCCGTTGTTTGTAACGTCCTCCGCGACAAAGGTGGTACTCTTAGTGCGAGATTAGTCATATAAAAAAGGAACACTCAGCGCGGTGGCATCCGCAAGGTGACCGGTTGCCCTCTACGCCAGCCTCGCCATCAGTTTAATAGTCATTAGGTTACAAGAAAACGTATACAGGTTTGGTGACCGTGGCTTGTGCATTCATGCAAGTTTTGCAACACTAGGGACATTAGAGATAGCTAGGTGTGACGTCTAGCC
This sequence comes from Catocala nupta, assembly GCA_963675205.1. Taxonomy (NCBI): domain Eukaryota; kingdom Metazoa; phylum Arthropoda; class Insecta; order Lepidoptera; family Erebidae; genus Catocala; species Catocala nupta. The sequence continues at coordinate 30,111,475 of OY776093.1, forward strand.
TAGAAAAAATATAGAACCTTCATCTGTAGCCGTAGAAATCCCACTTAGTGCTGAAATAGAATAATACATGTTTTTACTGTAATAACTGTGCCATGAGCTGGCAGAACACGCTTACCATCACACGTTGGAATTTCGCATCCGTAGTTGTATAACCTTAATCTCATCACATAAAGACAATCACACTTTATCCGATGTTTTATTTGTAGAAGTTGGTATAATTACTTTGTCTGTTTAGATTTGCCATAACACGGTCTAATATCTTTGAATTATGAAATCTGACCATATATAGGTCAGCTGCTAAATATACCCGTAAAGCGAAAACATATTTGTGTACAATACTTTATCTCTAGGAGAGACTACGAGTATAGTTTAGAGAATATTCCAAAACCTAAAGAATGTTTATCGAATCTTTCCTTTTCAGAGGTTTATAGTCAGACTGATATTAACACGGCCTTTGAAATGTTTAATGATTTATTTTTGCTATTTCATTCTACAATCTGTGCTATTCTAAGGTTAGAATTAAAATATCGAATAAAACTAAAGCTGCTAACTGGGTAACTAAAGGCTTAAGAATTAGTTGTAAGCGGAAACGATCATTACGATATTCTTATTATAGAAATAAGTCGAAGACTAATAAACATTATATAAAAAATATTGCAAGATATTAAAGTCCTGCATTGATAACGCTATTAAAGAAACAAATGGTAACATAATAAATAATTCTATAAACAAATGCAAAGCTGCCTGGTCACTAATAAAAAACGAAACAGAACACACAAAAAACATTAAAATCAGAAAATATAAACGTAAATAACATAAATATACATAGTCCTACAAAAATTGCTAACGCTTTTAATAATTATTGGATAGATCTAACAAACAAGTCTAATAATCAACTACGTCTTACATATAAAAGAATATCTCCAGTAGTTTGTTTTTAAGGCCTTACGGTTGCGAATAAGTTCAAAGGCTAATACTATTTTAATGTTTTGTTTTCACCGTGAGAATCTATTGAGCGTTAAATGAGCTATGGCACTGATCACAAGGTTTCTCTGGGTAGTATTTTATTAAATAATGTTTTCGAGTATAAAACTGTTCATTTATTCATATGAAATCCTCAAGAGAACCTTTCAGTCCGACTAATGCGCAGTAACTGCTCGGCCAGACATACATTCACGCATACAGACGTTTTTGCTTGCCTTGCACTCAGACTTTTATACTTACATGTGGCCCTACACTATCATTGAATAACACTAAGGCTGTTGGATATGATGGAGTATCAACAAAAATCTTAAAAGTATCTTCATTGGAACTAAGTCCCGTATTGACACACTTAATAAATTTGTCATTTACTGAGCGTCACTTTTTAACCAGTCTCAAAGGCGTAATAGTAAAGCCCCTATATAAAAGCGGAGAAAGCTCTAAAATTGATAATTACAGGCCAATTAGTCTCATACCGATTATCTCAAAAGTCTTTGAAAAAGCTATGCAACGTAGAATATTTAATTTCATTGGGAAAAAAACAACCTCTTGAAAAATGAGCAATATGGATTTCAAAAGAATAAATCTACTTCTCTTGCCTGTTCTAACCTTTTGAAAACTATAGTAGATAAAACCGATGCCGAAAAGCGAGTAACTGTTATTTTCTTTAACATGCAGACAAAACGACTTACATTGCCTTTTCTATGAGAAACCATTGGACCATCTGCACCAGCACCTTGCCATTCTATTGTAGCTCACACTTGCTCGAAACCACATAATGATGAATATAACTGTATTCACCTACGCAAGTCGCTTATGGTTAAATATCTAGGTGTAACAATTGACAATACGCTAAAGTTCCAAAACCATAAAGAAAACTTAAATATGTAGTAAATTGTGTAAAATAATATACATCTTCAAATCATTAAGACATGTGGCAGAAAAGAAACTACTAAGAGCGGTATACCTCACGCTGGCCCAGTCATTGCTGGCTTACTGCATCATCTCCTAGGGTGGTGCACCTAAGGTGCAATGATTGACTTGAAAAGAACGCAAAGGGCAATGTTGAAAGTGTCATAGTTTCGCCCATACCGTTATCCCACAGTACAGTTATACCAAAAGGCTAAAGTTCTAACAGTACGTCAACTTTTTCTTTTATATACTGTGTTAAAACAACACACGCTAATAACGTATGACCCTGCACTATGTGTCGATAAAAGGAGAGTTAACTCCGTCGATTGCCATCAAATTCACCTGACCACGATGTTTTCTAAACGCTTCTTTTCTCAACTCGGTGGTTACCTATAATTATAATAAAATAAATAGAGTACCTATTACATATATTTAGTCTCTCAAAAAGTATGTGCAAAAATACCCTAACTACATGGCTCCAAACACATAATTACAATGACACTGAAAATCTCCTTGTTAATCCGGTCTAAATATAAAACAAGTCTCTGGTTCCTCTTAGTTACACACACAAACACACACACACACACACACATACACACACACACACACACACATACACACACACACACACACACCAGACATATGTACTTTCACTCAAAACCTAACTACTAACTACGGTTTGTAAGTAGCAAACATAGTGCTTTTTGTATGCATATAAGTACATAACCAAAATGTAAAATGAGGTGGAGACCTGGTGTCCTGAAATACTTACCACAAGCTTAGCTTGTGCACCAGTCTCACACAATATTGTACGCTGTAATTATTATGTACCTAACCTGTGTAATGAGATCTCTACGTAATATTGTGATGAGAAAATAAACGTTATAATATTATTATGTCAAAAGCCTTTGACTTTGTTTCGCATAAATTTATTTTATCTAAACTAGAGCGATACGGTATCCGTGGTCAGGCATTGAAATGGATTGAGTCTTATTTAATCAATAAACAACAATATGTGGAAATTTCGAAACTAAATACACAAAACGAATTAACAACTTATAAATACACCTCATACTCAGTATACACCTAATCATTCTGGAGTACCTCAAGGAAGTGTTTTGGAGCCTCTTCTATTTTTACTGTATATCAATGATTTTCCTAATGCCCTACAAAGCCCATGTACATTATTTGCTGATGACATTTAAATAATTCTAACTTCATCAAAAAATCCGACGTAACTAATAATATAAATGACATTTTTACAATTCAATCGACAATAAATTAGCTGAGCATGAATAACTTAAATGTTAATATTTCAGAAACTAAAATAATGCAATTCGGTACATACGGTAGTAAAAGAAGTGATCTAAATATCAGTTATGGAGGCCAAATAATAAGTAAACACACGGAGACAAGCTTTTTAGGAATCATCTTAGATAGTCATATTTCATGGAAAGGACACAGAAAAGATATGTTATAAGTTGAATAGGTTTGTTTTTGTCCTCTATTCATTACCTCCTCTCAAAGTATTGTACTATCAGCATATCATGGCTATGTTGCTTCAATGTTACTCTATGGGATTATTTTATGGGGTAATTCTTTAGAGTCATATGGAGCTTTTCTAGCACAAAAGAAATGAATTAGGGCTATTGGTGGAACTCCTCCATGGGAGTCTTGTAAGCCTTTGTTTAAAACAAGAAAGCTTTTACATTTGGCTAGTATCTTGGAATGTACCAAATTTGTTTGGCAAAATGCTCATCTATTTAAAAAAGCCTGTGATGTATATCCAAGAAATACTAGAGATCCAGATAGACTAGTCATACCCAGAGTTCCAAGAACAACGTTGTACCAAAAAAAATGTTATTGTATGTGTATAAAAATCTACAATAAAATACCATATGACATGAAAAATTTGCCAACAAGTATATTTCTTAAGCGTTTAAGGACTGTTTTATATAATAAAGCATTTTATACTGTCAATTAATTTATTGATAACAATAATTGGACTAATTGATGTCAAAAATTATTGTCGTGTTTTACATAAAACAATAAAATCATAAAATGTTATTTCATGATTTTATTGTTTTAAGTATGTTGTAATTTAATTGTTCTAATTTCATTTATGTGCCTTGTTATAATTTAATTGTTTTATTTTAATTTCATTTATGTGCCCTGTTTTAATTTACTTTATTTGTGTTATTGAAATTACATAATTTTATGGTATAGGTGTAAAATATTTGCATGTTAAATTACTGACTAAGTGTTAGAGCTTATACCACTAACGGACTCATAAATTGCATCAAAGTTCAGGATTACTTTCGAATTAATATTTTTGATAAGTATGGCGAAAGCCATAGTATATCATAGTATAGTACATGCAAACGTGATATATATAACTTGTTATTAGCTAAGCAAAATACTACGTGCCGTAATACATAATAGTTAATATTGTTAATTATGCAAATAAAGTAAACATCATAATTTCCCTTTCCTATATAGGTCCGTACTACGTATGTATAATAACTTAGTATATAAGCCTTAATTAAGTAACAATAAACTAGTCAATATTCAATCACCACATCGTCGTTTTAATTGGTTCATAAAGCAACACGCAATAATTGGTGACCCCGACGTGATCTATTGGTCTCTAGTGCTGATATAATACCGGGACGACCGGAACCCAATTTGGTTTTCAGCGGTGAATCTAGAGAACAATAGTATGACGATATTATCACATCCTCATAACGTCAGAAGAAAAATGGCTCCACCAATAACTCCTTCAAAAGGCGACTCAGGCTGCGAAACTGTTGCTGCAATCACGGTCACGGAAAAACTACCGCAATTTTGGACAGACTCACCACGATTATGGTTCGCTCAGTTTGAAGCCATCTTGGCACCACAAAAACAGGGCGAAGACTACAAATACAATATGGTAATATCTAAATTACCAAAAGAGGTAGTCCATCAGGTTAGTGACATTTTGACTAATCCTCCCAGCGATAATAAGTACTCCACCATCAAGGAACGTCTAATAAACTGCTACGAAGAGAGCGAACACCGACGTTTTCACAGACTACTATCAGAAATGGACCTCGGAGACCAAAAGCCTTCCCAGCTCTTGAGAAAAATGAAGGAAGCGGGATGTGGAAATATAAACGACGACACTATTCGTCTTCTGTGGCTAAGACAACTTCCCGCTTCGCTAACAGCGATTATATCGGTTACAAACAATTTATCATTAGACAACTTGAGCGAGTTAGCCGATAAAATATATGAAAACTTGACCTACAACAAGAATACCACTCAAGAGACATCGGTTGACATTAATTTAATAACAAACATATCGTCACAACTTGCAGCTATGCGAATAGAAATAAATGCATTACGTAGCGCACGCGAGCATCAACCTATGCAACGCAGCAAATTCCATTCACGCCATACGTCACACTCACGGTCAAGGTCGCGCCACAGAAGCTCGCATAATGGAATTTGTTATTATCATAATCGTTTCAAGCAAGATTCGTATAAATGCAAGAAGCCATGTTCGTGGAATATGAACAAAAATATCAGGCCGTCGGAAAACTAGAAGTAGCACAGAAAACGACGGGTCTCTGTGCTATTCACCCAGCAAACCGTCTAACTATAACTGACTCAAACAGTGGTTATAGATTTTTAGTCGACACGGGTGCTAACATTTCGGTTATCAATCGCACAAATAACGAGAGCAAAGCATGCGAATACAAATTATTCGCCGCCAACGGCAGCCCTATAAATACATACGGGGATCGCACTTTAATGCTTAACCTAGGACTTCGCCGAAGCTTTAAATGGACATTTTCCATTGCCGACGTCAAGATGCCAATTCTGGGAGCTGATTTTCTGGATCATTATCAATTATTAGTAGATATACACGGAAAAAAACTGATCGATAAAAAGACAGGTTTGAAAACGCCTGCCAAAATAGTGAGAGCAAACATTGCATCAGTCCGATCGTTAAACGCTTCTCTACAGGAACCAATAAAGCGATTGTTAGAGAAATATGAAGACATTACAAAGCCTAGATCGATGAACCTACCTACCAAGCACCAAGTACAGCATCAAATAATAACAAAAGGTTTCCCAGTATTTACTCGAGCGCGTCCATTATCTCCTGATAAATACAGAATTGCAAAACAGGAATTCCAAGACATGATGGATATGGGAATTTGCCGACCGTCAAGCAGTCAATGGGCATCGCCACTTCATTTAGTCAAGAAGAAGAATGGCGAATGGAGAGCATGTGGAGATTACCGCGCACTAAATAAAATAACAGTACCAGACAGGTACCCACTTCCAAGGCTACTTGATTTTACGAACGTGGCAAGCGGAAAAGGAATTTTCAGCAAAATAGACATAAAGAAAGCTTTTCACGTTCTGCCCGTAGCTGAACCAGAGAAAACAGCGACTATAACCCCTTTTGGACTTTTTGAATTCATCAGAATGCCATTCGGGTTACGAAACGCAGCACAGTCCTTCCAAAAATTTATGGACTCCATATTCAGAGACTTGGACTACGTATTCGTGTATGTAGACGACATATTTATCGCTGATAAGAAAAATAATATTAAGGAACATTATGAACACTTAGAAGAGGTGTTTAAGCGCTTGCATGATCACGGCATAACAATAAATACAAACAAATGCGAATTTGCCAAGTCGGAAATTGATTTCCTCGGTTATCATATAACGAGCCAAGGGTTGACTCCTACTATGGAAAAATTCAAGCCATAAACAATTACCCTAAACCACAAACGATAAATGAATTACGACGTTTTTTGGGTATGATTAACTTCTACCGAAGCAGTATTCCACATGCAGCAAACTTAATGGGAATTCATAAAATTCGAACCTCCCCATATCATCCACAGTCAAACTCTAAAGTAGAAGGACTGCACAGAACATTGAAAACGGCATTGATAGCAAGAGGTAACACAATCAATTGGACAAAAGAGTTAGCTACCGTTTTACTTGGCATACGTACGAGTTTACGGCAAGACACAGGATACTCGGCAGCTGAATTAGTATACGGTTCAACAATTAGATTGCCTGGAGCATTTTTCGAGACACATAATAACTCAACATACGCAGATTTTATCAGAGAAATTAAGGACAACTTAGAACACATGATTTCTGTTCCACAAAGACAAAGTAAGAACGACAAGATATTCGTGCACCCACAGTTATCGGAATGTAAGCACGTTTTCTTACGTTGTGACCGATTACGGCCAAGTCTTACACCGCCGTACGATGGTCCTTATCTTGTCATCAGTCGAAATGATAAGATCTTCACGATCTTGATAAACGGACGACAAAAAAGTGTAGCTATCGATAGAGTTAAACCTGCATTCATGTTAAACGATAGCAAGATAAGCAAACGGACAATAGACGACCAGATAACGAAAACTTCACAAGCAGATAAGAAAACAGAAACAAGAACACGTTCTGGTAGAATCTCCCGCCCGACGGTTAGATTCCAATTATAATATATAAGCTAGAATAACACTACTTTATGCATTCACTTAGCACAGCGTCGAAACAACACATAGCATGGGATCAAACTCGAGCCACGAGAAGGAACAAATCAACATGGTGCAGAACAATGCAGTAAAACCAGAAGATTTATTAAACCTGCACTCCCAAGTGGTCGAGGAAGTACAAGGGATCCGGAGCTGGATAATATTCATGACAATAGCAGGGGTTGTCATATGTACAATCGCAACCATAGTCATAGTATTCAAATTCGTAAGCAATAAGATCGAAAAGAGGCTTACGAAAATAATTAGAGACGCAAACGTTGTTTAGAAACGTAGGCATAAAATTAATCTGTATTATTATTTTTTTTTCTAATCTAATTATTACTATGTGTAATTTAGTTTTTTCTTCAAGGGGGGAATATCTAGTGCGAAAGCCATAGTATATCATAGTGTAGTATAGTACATGCAAACGTGATATATATAACTTGTTATTAGCAAAGCAAAATACTACGTGCCGTAATACATAATAGTTAATATTGTTAATTATGCAAATAAAGTAAACATCATAATTTCCCTTTCCTATATAGGTCCGTACTACGTATGTATAATAACTTAGTATATAAGCCTTAATTAAGTAACAATAAACTAGTCAATATTCAATCACCACATCGTCGTTTTAATTGGTTCATAAAGCAACACGCAATAATAAGTATGCAAACTTTTTAGATTAAACTAAATAAAAATGTCGAAACAGCCCATTAATAAAAAAACAAAATTTGAAAATAGAACTGCAGTAAAAGATAAAATTATAGCCGGGGAAATAAAATGTATGCATAGTCTCAAATTCGTGTGTTATTAGAGTAAAGCTTGAAATTAATTCTATGTGTATTTTTTTAATTTGCGATTTAAATTATTGTTACCAATAGTATTGATTATCATCAATAGTCTTTTAAAGTCAACAAAATTTCGTAACCATAAATATGGATATTTCGTCCGAACAAGCCGCTCAAATTGTGGCATTGCTGCGGGAAGGCTTGGATCAACGAACTGTTATATCCTCTAGTGAACCCTAATATGATGACGTACATGGTGACAAATCTGCCTCACGGAAACTCCTTACTCAGCATTTTAGTCTGTAGAGCTGGGAGCTCACTAACAAAAGTCAGTCGACATTTCACTCTCTCGCAGTGCGGTTGTCTAAGGGTCCCCTCCTTCTTGTAATATAGTTATTAAGGAGAAATATACATTACCCTTGAAACTATAAAAGTTCTTTTTTTAAAACGTCTTTTGGGAGGGACCCTATAACATTTGGTGGCAGCGGTGGGATACGACATTCCCCAGTGCCGATTCGCGCAAACCGATATTTTGAACTAAAGGTGAATAGACTCACCGTATCCTGCGAAATTAAGTTTTATTAACACTTACCTTAGTGATTCCTTCGTAACTTTTATTATCGTGTACTGTGAACTCTAACGTGTTGAAAGTTTTAATGCATTGTATATTTTATATTTATACTCTCTCCTTATATTATGCCTAAGGTGCCCAAAATTGAAGACACCAAACTTAACATTGATATTCCGAATCCTGAGAATTTAGATCCGAAATCTCCTATTTTATCACCTAAAACTACACGACGAACAGTCGAAATGGAACTGAATATTCTATTAAAATTTGTTAAACAATACGATGGAAGCTTAACTCCTTTATAAAAAAATGAAACAATGCTTACGACCTAGCGTCTGAATCCCAAAAATCTATTTTGTTTAAATATATTCTTTGTCAATTAACAGGCAAAGGTGAAACTCCGTGTTCCATTAAGGAGTTCCCATCCTGGGAACAAGTATAAGAATTTCTAAAAACCCAGTTTTCCGAAGGGAAACATTACACGCACTTATTGACAGATCTCCAAGAGAGTAAACAAACCTCTAACGAAAATGTAGGACAATTTGCACTAAGAATGGAGACTTGTTTGTCCCATTTACTTACCGAAATCTCGCTCTCCGGTCTCAAGGCTATGGAAATTTCAGGTCACACAGCAGCTATGGAAGACCTCACCCGCCATCATTTTCTTATGGGGCTACATCCCCGCATATCAAACATTGTAAGATGCAGAGCACCTAAAACGTTCAATGAAGCCGTCAATTTGGCTATTTCAGAAGAACGTATTCATAAAACTCTGTATAAGCGTAGTAATAATAATAATACGCAATCCCAACAGGACAAACAGGGTAACCAAAACCGGTTCAAACCCAAATTTCCTGTTCAAAACCCAGCCAATAAACCCAAAGTCCAACAGAAACCAACTTCTCAGCTGAGTTCTAGCCAGAACATTAACAAAAGTAATTCTAACCTTGTGTGTAGATATTGTAAGGAAGTAGGTCACGAGATAAACAATTGTCAAAGACGGCAAGCCGCAAATAAACGCTATCAAGCCTCCCAACAATCCGATAGTACCAACAAACCTTCTGGATCGTTCTCTAACTCTAAACCCCCTCAGGTGAATTTCGTCGATAACGACTGTGTTGATTCAGTCGAATCAGAATACGATACTGGAGATGAAAATTTAAATCAATAAATGTCCTGCACTCGTGCCGCACAGGACGCTGGTTGCAAGCCGGCACCAATCCTAAGAACGTAAAAACGTTCAACCCCAAAGTCACTAAAATATTAGTAATACCCAAAGAGGTTATACGACAGGGTAACCAGCCCCAAAACGGCAACCTCAATCCTAAGATTACCAAACCCTCGGTAACACCCAACCTCAGTGAGATTTACGAAGTCAATATCGACACGTCTGAAAGATTACTACCCCATGTGTTAGTAGAATCAACGGTGTCCAACGTCCCGCTAACACTCTTAGTAGACTCAGGCTCTACAATTTGTTTACTGAAACAATCCAGTGCACTTACACAACCTAATCTGATTAAAAACCCTATCAGTATTAATGGTATTGATCCGGGTGAAGAAACCACCCAAACTATGGATCATTTTACCCTGAAATTCAAAATCTCTGATAAGAAATCTATAAACCACAAATTCCATGTCATCAAAGACATCCATCTACCTTACTACGGCATTATTGGAAATGATTTCCTGATTGCCCATGTTTGTAAAATTGACTACAGCCGCGATGTTCTAAAAATAAATAAGAACGAAATTAGGAACCATTTTTTTGATCCATGCTATGTTATACCTCCACGTACTGAAACTGTGATCGAGTGCACAGTCTCAAATCCGGCAATCAAAGAGGGTCTAGTATTAAACCAATATCTCTCTGACACGCTACTCGTAGCCAATTACCTAGTAAAGGTAATGGGAAACAAAAGAATTAATATATCCGTCATTAATACCTCTAATAAACCAATATCTATTAAACAAAATCTTAAACTTAAAATAGATCCAGTGGGTTCGTACCCCATACAATCCTCTCCTCATATCCGAAACTTCTTACCCGTACATTTAGATTTAAGCTCTGTCCACACTATTGCGAAAGTTTCTACTTTATTATGTTATTATTTTAATGATAAACTTGTAATTTCTTTTACATTCAATTACATAGCTTTACCAACACCACATGTAAACCAATCAGATGTCTTTAGCTATATTTTACCTAATAATAAGTACATGGCTATAACCAAGGACAAATCTACCTACCGTAATTTAGAATCATTAGAAAATTGTAAAACTGTAAGTCCTGTAGAGTTTATATGCGACACTCTATTGATTTATAAAACAGATTCAAAATCCAATTGTGAAAGTGAACTAATGTCAAAATCAATGGTAAATATCCCTAAACAGTGTAACAGTAAATTTATTTATGGTAAACACCTTTTATATATATTTACATACAATCACAATCAGTTAAGATGTCGTTAGATTGTCAAAATTCTAACCAAATACAAGAGATAGAAATCTCAGGTATTGGTATAATAATTTCTGTACCAAGTAATTGTGTCATATACTGTAAGCGCACGATATTATTACCAAAATACTATAGCGTTATAAACGTAACTTCTGCGATAAAACTACCAGATTTTAACATTTTATCTAGTAATTGTTGTAATATTAATAAAATAAAAATGTAACAAATAATCTGTCCCATATACATCTAGAAACTTTGATTTAAATGACTTGCATTTAATAGACAGATTGGTGCCAATTCTGTTGTCACAAAATTCTCTTATCTTAGCTAAAAATCTCTAAATTTTGTTTAGTCCTGTCAAACGACATTTCGTATTCTGAAATCACTACAAGTGACAGGACTAAAGTAAATTTTAGAGATTTTAGCTAAGATAAGAGAATTTTGTGACAACAGAATCGGCACCAATATCTACCGAACTTCTATCAAAAGCTGAAAATGTTCAGAAAAGACCACACTTAATTGAATACGGAACACATTATTCTATAGCTATAAATGTAATTATTTGTACCCTTATAATCTACTTAGTTTATAAAATTATTATATGCTTTTGTAACCCCGGCAGCAACCTGCATAAATATAGTTTCCGCGAATCTACTAAACCAAAATCAGATTCCGTAGAGCTGGAACAGTCAATACAAGAAATACCTGCCCCAACTGTAAGGACCTCACTTTAACTGTTAACTTCGGTTACCATCCCCGAACTTCACTCTAAAGGGGGAGGTGTTATAACCCTCTAGTGAACCCTATCATGATGACGTACATGGTGACAGTTCTGCCTCACAGAAACTCTTTACTCAGCATTTTGGTCTGTAGAGCTGGGAGCTCACTAACAAAAGTCAGTCGACATCAGTCAGTCACTCTCACGCAGTGCGGTTGCCTAAGGGTCCTTCTTGTTATATAGTTATTAAGGAGAAATATACATTACCCTTGAAACTATAAAAGTTCTTTTTTTTAAAATGCCCTTTGAGAGGGACCTTCTAACAGAACGATTGCTAGTAATTTAAATTTAAAACAGTCTACGTTTTCTCGAGTATACCGAAGGTTTGTAGAGACAGGGTCTTACAAAAGGAGACCCGGTACCGGCAGTACTCGAGCAACCAACCGTCGTGACGACTGATTTATTGTTTCAACTTCCCTACGAAATTGTTTCCTCACGTCAGTAAACATCAAAACAGAGCTGAATGAAGTGCGTGGAGTAAACTTGAGTGCACGAACAATAAGAAGGAGGCTTATGGAAGCGGCAATAACCCCTTTTAGACCAGCAAATGGTCAATGGAATGGAACAATATTCCGCAAGTCTGTTTAATGACCCTAATCAGATCTATGCGGAACCGATTAGAATCTGTAATAAGGGCACGTGGAGCACCTTATTAAATAAAAAAAACTGGGCCAAAACTATTTTTTAACAGTAAAAACCAATTTTTCGATATACCAACAAAACCTTTTTTTTTACATTTAACGAGTTTGTTAAAAAGAAAATTGTGGTCCTTTCCAGTATACAAACATACACTTAAGGGTATGATACTACGCTGTTATGAAGTTAACGAACCAAACTATAGGTTTCAATTTATATTTGTATAAAAAGTTTGAATACTTGGTTAAAATGTTTATTTCAAAGGCGTTTTGAACATTAATGAGTTTATGTGTCCGTCAGTGTACTTATTTATTAAGACCTACAATGTACACAACACGGCAAATAAATAATAATAATAATAATAATTATTATTATTTCCTATATAAAGAGCTTCATAGCTACACAGATACAGTATCGTTACTTACTTTTGTATGTATGTATAAAAGCCGGTATGTCCTTGGAGGGGTAGGCAGAGATATATGATAACCACATGTCAGCCATATGTTAAGCTCTACATAATTATGTGACTCATACCTAGACTACGTGTTGTTATAGATAGACAATCGCCGAACAGAAAATATATAATATATGTATAAGAACAAAAAAGTTTGTTTTGAGCACTTGGAGCCACACACGTTCACACCCTCTGGTAATTGTTAACCAACAGACGCTGTGCTTCTTTGCTACATTACTGGTGTAAAATATAATAAGTATGTTATTTTAATTATGTACATTATTATATTCATAAACGCATTACCATCATAGTAAGCTGATGTTTGTGTATTTCCAGATTCTTAAATATAACTACTTAGGTACTTAGCAATTAGAGAAGTTAATGGCAATGAATAATAGATAATGCAGTCTCTATTTTAATAGATTCCTATTCATCAAAATAGAGACATCGTTTTGATGACTACAGCCATCTCCTGGGTTGGCTGTTATCTTCAGAGTATTTGTACACTACACGTCCACGTCTAGGAGACGGATTGATACCGATGGCACGTCTGCACTCGGACTGCAAGACGATTAAAAAGCGAGTACCGGTCACTGCATAAAATCTCGTTCTTACCTACTGTGAAATTGTGTTAGAGGATTTTACGTGACTTCATAAGTATTTCCCTTCATGTTTCATTATAATTCACGGTGACAAATATATTTGAGAGGTATAATTAGGTATCAGGAGGAAAATATGCAGTTTAATAACAATGCTTTTAGTATTATAAAATTGAATATTGTTTGTGTCCATTTACGGTAAAATTGTATAGATAAGTAGGTGAATAAACAGCTACTGGTAAACGTTAAAACTGCAGTAGGTGTGGCGGCGCGGCAAGACGCCCATCTCTCGGCTCAGAGCTCGTGGTGGCTGGCAGCTCGACAGTGGCACGACTCTACGTATTATTCGAGTGAGCTTAAAGTATCAGTTGCATATCTGTTGGAAGTGATATTATCGATGGTGCGCATGTGGTGGAATGGTACTGGCGCGCTGTGGTCCGGCTGCGCGGCGCAGCTGCTGGTACAGGTGAACCTGCTGTTGGCGGTGAGTGGACCTGCTTGTAGAGACCTCGTGCCTTGTGCTGGACTCCACAGTTCTGCGCACGTTACAGTACTATCTCGTCTGCGCCTCCCACAGCTATCGAGGGTGCACTGTAAATACGACGGTGCACGTAAAAGCTATCCGCCAAGAGTTCCACTGTCTCCAAATGGACTCACCCTCAACCCGTTATTTACTTTATTATTGCGACACTTACTTCTTAATTTTTTTGTATATCATTTATTTCTTAATTTTTTTTCTTATGTTAAATATTTGCATGCGAGCAATACTTCGTAACAAATACTGCAGCAGTTAGAAAATGTTGTATTTAGTAGACTCCAATAGTCTACCCGTCTTAAATTGCGTAAAACCATAAAACATAGGTGCCTTAATGTGGGTGTATGTCACCCCTGTCTGTTAATTTGTTTCTAATATTTTACCAATTTTAATGTCAGCTCTCTCGGTCTACAAGTGTGACTCTACTGTGTCTGCTTTTCTAACTGTTAGATATAACATCAAACCGCTGTGTGCCACCTAGTTAGGGCCTCAATATATGCCAAGTATTTGATCGTCTCCATTATGGCAAATATAAGCAATTAATCTGGAAAGACGTTTACGGTCCTGATATTGAACACAATAATATAGAAATGCCCACTGTTTTTAACATCAAGTGTAGGAAAACAGTAATGTTAGGTAAAGTCTGACCTAACGTTATACAAAATGAGATGAAGAGACAACGAATAAGTTGCTGGATGTGAATCAACTTTATACACCAACGTGTTCTTTATGGAGAGTTATCAGGCATGCAGGTTTTTACACGATATTCTGCTTTTCCCTTTACTTACATATACATTTGAACAATATATGGTAAGAAATAAATACATATGTAAATTCATTTACCTGTTTGCAGTTAGGTATTTAATAAAATAATTAGTTATATCTAATTAAGTGGTAGATACCTGCGATCAGGTTAACAGGGTACCCACTGCACTGGTATATTCTGTAGTCGGTATTGTGTAAAGCTAAAGTGTAAACTGGTCAATAATGTTTATACGATTATTACTACTACTACTACTATTATTATTACTACTACTGTTCCTTTTCGTTAATTAAGCGCACAGTAAAACGGTCTGTGGCCCTGCACTCGTAGGTATTAAACTTAGAACATCGTAGTTATTGTATAAGTCTGCTTCTTAACTGACGCTTGCTCGTGTTACAGCTGTACGGTGGCGCGACTCTGGCGACGGCTGCGCGGCTGAAGTGGGACCCGAGCACGTACATCGCGGTGCGCGAGCTGTTGCCCACAGAGTACCGCGTTGCCGCCGTCGTCACCACCGTCGCCGGCTCCCTGCTGCTGCTGCTGCCCCAGATCGCCGCCGCCGCGCTGCACTCGTCCAAGCCGTCCGTCGCGCGCCTATTGCTCTGCATCGTGAGTTACTATTTCACTGTCATGACGCTCAGCACGTCCGTCTGTATGTACATACACTTAGAAACTCTCATTGTCGGAAGTTTGCTAATCTCAATATGCACGGCGCTCGGGAGACGTTATGAGCTAATGCTTCTGTGAAATCATACATCACACCTTTGGCTCTACCATTTATATATATTTTTACGTTAGCAGAATGTCTGGTTCTGTTTTGAATGTTGTAATTATTTTATAACTAATATTAAATTTTTCCTAAGCAAAAAGTAAGACATCCTAACTAATATTATAAATGCGAATGTGAGTTTGTTTGTTTGTTACGCTTTCACGCCTTAACTACTCAACCGATTATCATGAAATCCATCAAAAGTACTAGTGAGTAAAGATTACAATCAAACAAATCTAACGTTAGCTGACCCACACGTACGCGAGCGAAGCCGCGAGCAAAATCTAGTAACATATAAATATGTGTAGAGAAGAGGCGTTGGAGTCGTATATCTGTACAGAGTACAATGCGGGATATGGTGGATCTATCTGTGGGCAAGCTGACATCCAAATCTAAAACGGCATACGCGTGACTGAGAAACAAATAATTTTGAAAGATTCCGGATTAACAACGTCTACAAATTTAAAAAATGTGAAAGTGCTTTTAAAAGGACAATTTGCTCTAGGTTATTCCTGTGTCGCGGGGACTTTACAAACATTAAAAAAACAGACACAAAGTACACCCAGACTCGGAACAACCATTTGTGGATCACACAAAGTTTTATCCCGTGTGGGATTCGAACCCACAACACTCGGCGCAGTGGCAGCGGCGAGGCGACCACTTAAACCACTGCGCCATCCGTGCAGTTAATTTTGTAGTTTAAATGGTGTGAAGTAATATGTCAGTACGCGGGCGCGATGTCGCTGCTGATGTTGGCGGAGCTGGGGTTTGGCGCGTGGCTAGTGCGGCGCTTGCTGCTGTTCCTCGCGTCGGACATGGCGCTGTTCCTCCTGGAGGCGCGCCGAGTGCACAGGTTCCTCCGCCCCGTCTTCAGTTTCATCAGCGTCCTGCACCCGGTGCCAAGACACATCATCAATCTCATCAATGTGAGTTCTATTCGAGTTTTGCGTCATCTGTGCTCACGTTGCGTTAAAAGACCAGATTTAGTTCACTAATTTAATTTTAAATTCAATGACTGGTATACCTCCATGGCATAACAGGGGCGTTCCCTACTACGCCAACGGCTGCGTTAGAGATCCTGCTGGACCTAACGCCGCTACACATTGTTGTGGAGTTAGAGCCGATGAAGGCGCTACATAGACTATCTGTACATGGGCTGTGGAGCATCAACATGCCAGTAACTCGACACACAAAACTGGAGATCTCGAAGGATCTTAAAGAGATTATGAGCATGGGATGTGACAAAAAGCAACCAATGCACATATTCAAAAAGAATTTTAAAATAAAGGTCCCCACAAGGTACGAATGGAGACGAGGTCTACGATCCCCTGACAAGGGTTGTCGCATCTGGTACACCGATGGTTCCAAAATGGAAACAGGATCAGGCGCTGGTATTTATGCCAACGACTGCAAGGCAAAAGACTCCAAAGCATGGGCAAATATGCAACGGTCTTCCAGGCGGAAACCTATGCTATAATTGCCTGTGCGCAGGAGAATATTAACAACAATGTCACTGACAAGATTGTTTATATTCTCAGTGACAGTCAAGCTGCTCTTAAGGCTCTGAACTCCTGTAGGGTGGACTCAGCACTGGTACTCAACTGTGTTAAAGCCCTTAACAAACTTGGCAGGAAAAACACAGTCAGGCTGGTGTGGGTTCCGGGGCATGCAGGGGTGCAGGGTAATGAGGAGGCTGATGTATTAGCCAAAAAGGGCTCGGACCAACTATTTGTGGGCCCCGAGCCATTTGTAGGTCTCTCTGAGAGTACCGTCAAGGCAGCTTTGAATGCACATGGCAATGATAAACACAGGCTGGAGTGGATGGCCCTTAGGGGTCTGGAACACTACAAGAAATTCATTGCAAACAGAGCCACGGGCTTTACCCGGAAGTTCTGCGGGTACAACAAGGGCCAAATACGCCTACTCACAGGAGCGTTTACTGGTCATTTTGGCACCATCGACTTCCTGTGCAGATTGAGATTGTCAAACAATTCGATCTGCAGAGCCTGTGGTGAACAGGACGAGTCCATATCACACCTACTGTGTGAATGTGACGCGTTGGCCGGACTAAGGATGGGTCTGATGGGATTGGCATATCCGAACCCTGAAGACTTCAGGCTTCTCCCTCTGAAGTGTACGCTGCGACTGAAGCAGTACATTCATAGGGAGATAGCTCAGGGATAAACCTCGGGGCCGACACAAAAGATCCCACTGGGTCGAAGTGTCACCGGTCTACAAAGACTGGCCCCCGGATCAAGATAAGATAAGATACCTCCTTTCTATTAAGAAATTTCAATAGTAGCCCGGAGATAGGAAGTTGGCGGTACTAGACACCCCCGTGCCTCCGAGAGCAAGTTAAGCCGTTGGTCCTGCGCCTGATCTCCCTCCAGCCATCGGTACACGAGAGTCAGGGAAGAGAGAGTGTACTTGTGTTGGCGCACAAACTTGTACACTATAATATCTCCTGCACAAATGGCCAGTCTTCATTAAGATTGGCCGTCGTGATCAGAATTAGACCTGGAGGACATTATTATCATTATACAACATTAATGACTACAGAGAATTTTGCAGTTCAGTAGTTTCACGTAGTGTTTGTTCATATTAGAGTGTATGGGGGTGTGTGTGTGTATATGTCACAGGAGGCGGAGAAGGACACACCGCGTAACCTGTACGTGGTGGCGGGCGCGGTCGCGCTCCTGGCGCTGCTGCAGCTGCTGGCCGTCGCGCTCGCGCTGCTGCTGGCCTGCACCCGAGGACAGGGAGCAGCACCGGCCCAGCGCGCTCACAGGTACTCCAAGCACATCTACACCTGTTCTTATAACCACCAGTTAGTCGATACCAAATCATGCTCATTTCAGACTGACATAACCTAGATAATGAGGTTGCAAAATAGATCAATCAGTCATTCTTGCACATGACTGTCCTGTAGTACGAGTGACAAGAATAATTGATCGTTATAGTGCTGGAAATCAAAATAACAGACAACATTTTTCATAATTTAATTCTCAATTCCATGGTCGGTGTATATAGGTAAATTTGAACAAAAACCGGCTAGAATATATGTAATAGACAAGTTCAGGTCGAGCTGGATTGGAGCTTTGTTTTTCGACGTTGTTACTTATACCTAATTCCCATGTGACATGCGCAAATTGAAGCATCGGACTTGCCATTAGAAAATAGAAATTGTGGTTTCGATCTCCATCGACTGCCCAAGAGTTTCCACTATCCCAGTTAGTTAAGGGAGATATTTCGGTAGCGTATTAACAAGAATCGCAAACCAAATTGTTAAATATTACTTGTTATTACATAAAACAAATATAATAAAACGTAGAGACGTTAAGCGCACTGCGCGTAGCTCTTTCATTATAATGTTTTACTGATTGTATTATACTGTTACGGCTAATGCCCTCTGTCGGCAAGAGTCTGCGGGGAAGAGTCGGCGCTTTCTAATAATAATTTATTACAGCACCATCTATTGACATCTTACGGAACTACGTATTTCTCGATACGAGTTCAGTGGAGAAAGCGCTGGCACATTCTCGAACCATCGCGCTGTTGCGTGCCGTGTGTGACGTTTTCTGGAAAACTCCAGAAGCACTTTACCCGCGTATAAATAGAGCGTACGCGCACCGCCGAGTCAGTTTACTATCGTAAGCGGTCAAGTGTTCATCGAAGCGAACGGAAGCGACAATACTACGGAGTTTGAAGCAGTCAAAGTGGAAAAGTGTAGTATAGTGTTTGTTGTGTGTTAAAGTTAATTGTGTACTAGAATAAAACGTGTTTTAGTCGGTAATATTGTTTTGTATTCTTATCCGTCGAACTCAGCACGTAACAAATTGGTGTCAGAAGTGAGATAAGAATATGCCAGTACTACCGAAGGAGGAAGTGGAAGGGGTGCGTACCAGGAACCAGCGCCAGCAAGATGTAGACCAGAGGCGCTTTGGAGACGCCCCCTCGCCGACGTCAGGTGGACCACGTGACTCCACGGCTGCAGCGGAACCATCTAGTGCAGCTCACTCGCCGGTAAACCCCGACCTCGCGACCTTGATGGCGTTCATGCACGAGCAGGCACGCCGCCAGGAGGAGCACGCGCGCCGCCTCGAGGAACAGCTGCAACGCGATAAGGAAGAGGGCATGCGCCGCCAGCAGGAGCAGGCACGCCGCCAGGAGGAGCAGGCACGCCGCCAGGAGGAGCACGCACGCCGCCTCGAGGAACAGCTGCAACGCGATAAGGAAGAGGGCATGCGCCGCCAGGAGGAGCAGGCACGCCGCCAGGAGGAGCAGGCACGCCGCCAGGAGGAGCACGCACGCCGCCTCGAGGAACAGCTGCAACGTGATAAGGAGGAGGGTATGCGCCGCCAGGAGGAGCAGGCACGCCGCCTTGAGGAACAGTTGCATCGCGACAAGGAGGAGGGTATGCGCCGCCAGGAAGAGCAGCTGATGATGTTAAAAGATCTCAGTGCAACGGTTGGCAAGGAGATGAAGGAGGTGAAAGAGGAGGTCCAACGCCACGAAAGTCGCATCACCGAGGTGGAGAAAACGATACGTGAGCTCAAGGCTGGCGATGGGATCGTGACACCTGCGGTTGTGGCGCCCTCACCACGAGGCTTTAAAGTCCCACCATTCGACGGCTCATCGTCATGGTCAGCCTATAAGATCCAGTTCGAGGCCGTCATGAAGTCGAACGGGTGGACGCAAGAACAGGCTTTGACTGCTCTCACCTTGGGGCTTCGCGACCAGGCCTTGACCGTGTTAGAGGCGCTTGGTCAAGACCTCACGTATGAGAAGCTGTTGGAGGCATTGGAAGCAAGATATGGCGACGCATACCTGGAACACGTGTTTCGCGCCCAGCTGAAAGACCGATCGCAACGTGTTGGTGAAACCTTGCAGCAGTGGGCCCTGGAGGTTGAGAAGCTGGTTCGAAAGGCGTACCAGTCCTCACCTGCGCTCATCGACGGGAACCTCGTACAAGTTTTCACCGACGGGATCCGAGACCTGGAGGTTAGGGCCGCAGTGAGACTCGGACACTTTAAAAACCTAAAGGATGCCCTAGCCCACGCTTTGGAGGTGGAAGCAGTGCGACGGGACGATCGCGCTCACCGTATCAGGGAAGTGTCGACTTCACCCCGGTGCTATAGCTGCGGCGAAAAAGGCCACATCAGGTTGAGCTGCCCGAAGAGAAGAAGTCCACCCAGCAGAAACCAGTCACCGGTAGGAGGGACACCTGATGTGCCTGCCGGGCAACAACAGCAGGGAAACGAGTAGACGCCAGGACTACGGGGCGGGTGCTGGCTGGTGATAGGAGAGCCCCAAGGATCTCGATCTCACAATCGCGTGACGGGAACAGCCTGACTATCGAAGGCGAAATTAACGGAATGCCGTGCAAGTCGACATTGGACACTGGAGCTTCTCGAACAGTCGTCAGTTTCCGACTAGCAAGACGGTTTCTTGGGGACTACTACGGGAACCATGAATGTGTACATCTTAGAACAGCTACCGGTCAGCACATAACCATCCGAGGTGAGAAGGAGGTGGATATGAAACTAGGTAATAAAATTTACCGCCACAACGTCATCGTGGCTGACATAGTGGACGACTGCATCCTAGGATTAGACTTCTTGCGGAAGCATCACTGTGAGAGTCAGGGAGTA
Source organism: Catocala nupta (assembly GCA_963675205.1). NCBI lineage: Eukaryota > Metazoa > Arthropoda > Insecta > Lepidoptera > Erebidae > Catocala > Catocala nupta. Next base: position 30,132,928 of record OY776093.1, read on the forward strand.
TTGAAGTGTGGCTCAGAAGAAGTATTCATGGAGGGCGCATCATCGGGAAAACTGTACTGCCTAAAGAAAGTAGTACTTCGTCCGAGGTCGGAAACAATCATACCGGTTTGCCTACCAAGGAATTCTTATCAGGCAAATCGATGTGTTATTATAGAAAGGTTGGACAACGATGCTCCATGGAAGATTGCACGCACTCTGGCGAAGCATACCAACGTTACATCGGTACGCGCACTGAACCCAAGCGATAAGGAGCTGGTACTCAAGAAGGGCACGATATTGGGCACCTGCGAAGGAGCAGTTTGGATGCGTAGATGCCATGAACAGCCTACCAACGCCAAAGTTCAAGGGGCAAGGTACGACGTGTCTTCCCTCTTGAAGGACTGCCGGTATTACCTGTCGAGAGAAGAAAAGAACAAGGCTGAGACGATGTTAAACCGGTTTGCCTACATCTTCTCGACAAGTGAAGCTGACATAGGCAAGACTGCCCTAGTTTAACACAAAATAAATACAGGCAATGAGGTACCTATCCGCCAGCGACCAAGACGTGTACCAGTGGCACGAGAACGTGAAGTTGACGCTATGATCGAGGGTATGGTAATAGAAGGTGTGATTGAGCCTTCGTCCAGTCCATGGTGTTCACCAGTGGTGTTGGTGAAGAAGAAGGATGGCAGCATGCGCTTTTGTGTGGACTATCGTCGGCTAAATGACATCACAAAGAAAGACAGTTACCCGTTGCCAAGGATTGACGACACTCTGGATACGCTAACGGGGATGAAGTGGTTTTCTACGCTAGACCTGAAAAGTGGCTACTGGCAGGTCGAGATACACCCTCGAGATAAGGAGAAGACGGCATTCTCCACAGGCAAAGGATTGTGGCAATTCAATGTCATGCCTTTTGGATTGTGTAATGCCCCTGCCACTTTTGAGAGATTGATGGAACGGGTACTTACTGGATTGATTGGAGACGCCTGCTTGGTCTACTTGGACGATATTATCATAGTAGGACGCACCTTTGAGGATCACCTTCGCAACCTGGAACGCGTGCTCTCGAAGATTCGAGGAGCCAACCTGAAGTTAAGTCCAAAGAAATGCGCATTGTTCAGGCGGCAAGTGAACTTCTTAGGACATGTGGTCTCCGAAAGAGGCATCCAAACGGACCCAGATAAGATCATTGCTGTCAAGGACTGGCCAGTTCCGGAGAACAAGACCCAAGTCAGGGCATTTTTTGGTTTGTGCTCCTACTATCGACGGTTTGTAAGGAACTTTGCTGACATCGCCCGGCCTCTGCATAAGCTCACCGAGGACAAGATAAAGTTCGGCTGGAATGAGAGCTGTAACGTCGCATTTCAGAAGCTGAAGGAACATTTATGTAATTCACCGATTCTAGGCTATCCTGACAATGACCATGAATTTGTAGTAGATACAGATGCCAGTAACACCGGCATTGGTGGCGTGTTATCTCAACGTAAAGGAGAGCATGAGGTTGTAATAGCGTATTTCAGCAAAGCCCTATCCAAACCTGAAAGGAACTACTGTGTCACGCGAAGGGAACTTCTAGCTGTCGTGAAGACATTGCAGCACTTCAGCAAATATTTGTTGGGCCGGAAATTTCACCTGCGAACTGACCACGCTGCATTGAAATGGCTACTACAATTTAAAGACCCAGAAGGACAGGTAGCAAGATGGATTGAACAACTACAGGAATTCGACTTCGTAATACAGCATCGCAGTGGCAAGTCACATGGTAATGCAGATGCCCTGTCGCGTAGACCGTGTCCCGACCAGTGTAAGCACTGCGCCAGGCAAGAGGCCAAGCAGGAAGGACTAGTGAGGATGTTGAGGACGGATCTTAGCGAAGACTGGAAGGAAACTCTGCAGAGAACGCAACAAGAGGACAAAGACATAAGACCCATCCTCGAATGGAAGAAAACAGGTGCTTCGAGACCTCACTGGAGTGAAGTTGCGGCAATGAGCTCTATCACCAAGAGCTACTGGGCACAGTGGGAAAGCTTGGTTATCCAGGATGGAGTTCTGTGCCGTAAATAGGAGAATGCTCGAGGTGACAAGTGTCACCTGCAAATGGTCGTGCCAAAGCTCAAGGTACCGGAAGTTTTACAACTCTATCATAATGGGAGTTCGGGAGGTCACATGGGAGTTAAGAGAACTCTGATTAAGATCCGGGAACGTTTTTATTGGATCCACTGTCGAGAAGACGTTGAGGACTGGTGCCGCAAATGCACGAGTTATGCTGCCGTGAAGGGACCACACACTCGCAGTAGGGGTGCATTAAAGGTGTACAATGTTGGAGCCCCGTGGGAACGTATAGCATTAGATGTTGCCGGACCGTTTCCTGAAAGCCAGAGTGGGAACAAGTACTTCTTGGTGGTCATGGATTACTTCACAAAGTGGCCGGAAGTGTTCGCAATTCCCAATCAAGAGGCATCTACGGTGGCCGACAAGCTAGTCCATGAAGTCTTTTGTCGTTTCGGGGTGCCCTTAGAGATCCACAGTGACCAAGGTCGGAACTTCGAGTCTGAAGTATTTAAGGAAACGTGTCGTGTGATGGGTACCCACAAAACGAGGACGACTGTTTATCATCCGCAATCAGACGGCATAGTTGAACGATTTAACCAGTCTCTGGAAAGATATCTGGCGAAAGTCGTAGAAAGCAAACAAAGGGATTGGGACAAACACATTCAACCGTTTCGTTTAACCGTTTGACAGTGTGCGTTCGAACGCGAGTAAGGACAGTTTGTTTATGTGAGACTCTTAGAAAAAATAATAAATAAAGTGGTATAAAGTGACTTTTTCGAGACAAAACTTGTATCAAAAGTTCAGTTGACGAAAACTCATAGTGATTATAAAAACGTGGCATTAATATATTCAAGTGTTAGTTTATATTTGACCAAAAACATTTTAAAAAAGTCGTTTTTTATTCAAACGGCCAGTGATCGCATTCTGTGACAAACAAGAGACTCAATAGCTATCAATAACTACATAAAACTCCAACGAACTATAATGTTTAGTAATACTGCTAAGGAATGCGTATTTTGCTAAATGCATTAAGAGCGCGGTGGCTATGCGGTGTACTGTATTCGGGCAGATTTGTGTGTCCGGGGGTTCAAATCCGAGATATCCCGTAATTTTTGAACATGTTTAAAATTGATTCTTGAAGCATTTTCAATGTCCGCTTGATATTTAGACAAATATATTAGAATAAAAAATATTTTCTAACTTAAATTGAAGAATAGCGACATCCGACGAAAACAGGTATAATTATTAGTGAATAAATATTATACCATCCATTAAATTACTACAATTCAATAAGTATGTCACTAAAAGCTAAAGTTGCTACCAACAGCGGCCGCAAGATGTCGCCCCTTGTCATATGCAATATATGCAATAAGAAAGTTGATCACAAAACTACAGTTATTTGTTCAGTATGTGAAAATCACTTCGAATATAATTGTGTGGGCTACTCTAAAAAACTAAATCGTGTCAAGGATTCCGAAATGAAGAACTGGCATTGTAAAATATGCGAACAAAAAATGAAAAGGCAAACCCAGGCGACATCGCCCTTAGAACCGTCTTTTATAACAATGAGGAAAAAACAGGTTTCTTCTAAACCAAGTAGAAATGATCCTTCAACCATTACCTCGCAGATATTCACACCGTGTTCAACCCCAACGAATACAATAAGTGAAAAAGCCGAATCGTATGTATTTACGGATAGCCCATTGGATCAATCTCCTGTAACCAGCGATCCAGTGCTCTCAAGAAGTTTGGACCCCACCACAACTAACATAATCACGGTCCTGGAAATGAAAGATACCATTGATAAACTCCAGTCAGAGCTAAGTACCTCACAACAAGAACTGGAGAATATTATACTGGAGAACAATGACCTTCGTGGACAAGTGACCAGGCTAACGAAAGAAAACGAAACATTAAAAACATTTCTATCGCAATTTCCATTAAAAGAGAATACCTCACTAGAAAATAATGGACTTTCTTCCCAGCACTCAGATATGTACACTTTCTTTACTCCACCCAGACTGTCAGCTACACGTACTCGTCGTAACACAGATTCATGGCCCAGGGAGACGGTCCTTGTCCTCCAACGTAATGTCGAAAACCTACAAAAGCAGTTAAACCAGGCAGAAAATGAAATATCAGCTCTTACTCAAGAAATAGACATTCTACAGAAGGCACTAAAAATGAAAGAAAATTGTGTCCTTTCGCCTTGTCTGAGGAACACAAGGATCAAAAGCGCAACATCCACTGAACCAAGTAAATATTATAGGAAGAGTAAATTGTGTATACTGACTAATTCTACCTACAGTGGTACACTTCTAACTATAGAGAACACTTTCGGTGAGAAGTTTGATTATTGTCGTTTTATTGAGCCTAATTGTACGATAAAACAACTGATTAATAATATTGATAAAAAGCTACTTAACTACAATATGAATGATTATTGCATTATAATGATGGGGGAAAGAGATTTTAAATATTCATGTAACTTCGCTGAATTGATAAATTCTATTAAAGAATCCCTCAAGCATATTACCTTCACCAATATAGTAATATGTGCTCCCGTTTATATATGTGGAGCTCCGATTTATAATTATAAAGTCGAATTATTTAATAATCTTTTGCGTTCTGACATTCACAACAATTGTTATGCGTATTTATTTGACACAAATAGTTGCCTCTCTTTTGGAATGTTCTCTAATAAGACGGGGAAACTTAACACCACTGGCATTAAAAACGTATATAGTACTATAATGAACTATTTGAATGTTGACATAAGTTATTATAGATCATCCATGAATTCACCACATATTGATATAACTAATATTTATTCTAATTATAACGGTGCTCATTTTTTTCTTGAATAAGAATAAAATAGAAAAGCCTGCTAAATTAAAGCCTGCTAAATTAAAGAAATCTTATCTAAGGAAACAAAAGTCCAGGCAAAATAAGTTAACAAAAAAAATTTTACTACTCTACCAGAATGTCAGAGGTCTACGTAGTAAGACTACCATGTTTTTTAATGGTGTTGCTTCTTGCTCTTGTGACTTAATTACTATCACTGAAACATTCCTGAATAGTTCTGTAAGCGATTCTGAATTATTTCCTTCTGGTTATGTTGTACTGCGTAAAGACCGCGCTGGCGACGTCGGTTGGGGTGGTGTTCTATTGGCAGTTAAAGACTGCTACGCTGTTAAAAGGATTACTGACTTGGAGGATCTTACTGATGATAAAGAGTTATTATTTGCTTTAGTAACATGGAAAGCCGTCAAATTATTCATAGGCGTAGTATATTTACCACCGAAATACAATGATAAGCAGTATTTGGATGTCTTGAATTGTTTAGAGAATGCAATTACCACATATTCGAAATATCAGTGTGTGATTGTGGGTGACTTTAATCTTACTTCTTGTAGTAGCTCTATTAAAAATCAGTTTGTTAACTTTCTAGAGTACTGTAAGCTGAAGCAATGTAATAACGTTTGTAATAAATATGAAGGCATCTTGGACCTAGTTCTAACGAGTCTTGACTCTGAACATCTCAAAGTTATGTCTGACGTTGAGCCACTAGTGCCAATGGACGCATATCATCCTCCATTAAAAGTATTGCTTACGTTACCTAAAGGTCAGAATATCAGCCAACTAATTGGTACGACTCAAAAACGCAATCTGAGCTGTGAGTGGAATTTTCGTAAAGCCGACTTCCCTGCCTTATATTCTAATGTAGCCAACATTGACTGGTCAGACCTTCTGTACCAGCAGGATATTAATGCGGCCGTAAATGTTTTCTATGATAGGTTAAATAATGTTATTAATGACTATGTCCCATTAAGGCAAGCTGTAGCTAACAATAAATATATATATCCATTCTGGTACACTGGTGAAATAATTCAATGTATAAAACTAAAATATTATAATTTAAAAATGTTTAAAATGCGTCAATTACAGTTCAATAGAGAATTGTTTAAGTACTATAGGAGTAAAGTAAAAAAATTAATAGACATAGCTTTTAAAAAATATATAAATACAATTGAGAGTAATATAATTCGGGAACCTTCAACATTTTGGAAATATGTAAAAGATAAAAGGAAAAATAGGCAACAATCTAAAGAATTTATATATAATAATAATATTATTGAGGGGCAGGTAGCTGCTGACACATTCGCAGATTACTTTAGTTCGGTTTTTCATAACCATGCTCCCTCGTTAGATCCAGAGCCAGCAGAGCAGCAAGGAATTAATAGAGATTGTTTATCACAGGTCAATATAGACTACATTAATCTATCAGAATTGCGGCGCGCGATATCCTATCTAAAACCATCTTCTGCCTATGGTCCTGATAACATACCGCCGTTCTTAGTTAAAGACTGTTCATCAGCTTTAGAGGAGCCCCTCTTGCATATATTTAATCTGTCACTTAAACAGGGAATTTTTCCCACTAGATGGAAGATTTCTAAGGTAACACCTGTACCTAAAGAAGCATCGTCGACGGATATTGCTAATTTTAGACCGATTGCAGTGCTGTCAGTCTTCGGAAAGCTTTTCGAGTCCATTATAAATAAATGCATATTTAAGCAGATAAGCGGGCTTTTGAACAGTTGTCAACACGGATTTCGCCCTGCACGATCAACGTTAAGTAATCATATTAACTTTATCGACTACATTAGTTCGCGGTTGAAGAGAGGGTGTCAAGTGGACGCTGCATATTTCGATTTCCGAAAGGCTTTCGACCTTGTCGATAATGATGTACTTCTAATGAAGTTCTCATCACTTGGGTTTAGTTCGAAGCTTCTGGGATTCATGGCTGATTATCTCAAGGATCGTAAGCAATTTGTAAAAGTGGAAAACTATAGATCTTATGAATATTACACAAGATCAAGAGTTAGCCAAGGCAGTACGTTAGGACCTCTCCTATTTCTAATTATGATAAATGACTTGCCCAGAGTTCTTTCTACGGCGGAGTGTCTGCTGTTCGCAGACGATTTAAAGTTGTTTACAACAGTGACCGAAATACGTGATTGTTCAGCACTACAGCTTGACATTAATGCAGTAGTTAAATGGAGTGGGAAAAACAAATTGTCATTTAACATCTCAAAATGTAAAATAATAACATTCACTCGGTCTCGTTACCCGATTAATATGTCTTATGAATTATCAGGTGCTCCTCTTGAACGTGTTACGACAATACGTGACCTTGGCCTAACTCTTGACAACAAATTGAATTTTCACGAGCATATTAAACAAATCTGCAAAGACGCTAGCAAATCTTTAGGGTTTATTATTAGAACTGCCTCAAATTTTAGCAATATTCATGTTATAAAATTACTCTATAATGCATATGTACGTAGCAAATTGGAATATAACGCGATTATATGGGCTCCTCAAGAAAAATTGTACACATTAATGGTTGAAAAAATACAACGTAAATTTGCTAGATACCTCTATAAACGTACATATGGATACTATCCTTTTCTATATCCCTCTATATTTGTTTCTGGAATGGTTGGCTTTGATACTCTAGAGCTCAGACGGAGATATATGCTCATAATGCATTATTATTTGATGTTAATTGGCAAAGTGGACAATCCATCGGTATTGGAGACTATTTGTTTCTATGTGCCTGACAATTACCTGCGTGGCTGTGGTAGACGAAAACGTCAACTTCTCGCGTACCCGCCATCCTGGCATATTACAAAAATTTATAATAGCCCTACTGTAAAAGCAATTGATTTAATAAATGATTTTTTGAAAAAACATCCCGTTGCAGACATATTTTTTGATAAGCCTTATGTATTTAGTAACCACGTAATGACATATTTAAATAATGCCTAATTGTATAAGTTTTAATTAATTCTAAAATGTAATTTAGCTTTTGACATTTAACTGTATTATAATTTATCTTGCTAATTGTATTCTATTATTATTTTGTATATTATTAATTTGTATTTTAATGAAATAATACTGTAAAACCCAATTTGACATAACATATAAGCGCCTTGGTGTTACACTGTAAGCTTGTGTTGTTTAAATAAATAAATAATTAAATAATTAAATAATTAAAATTAAATAGTTTCTCCTGTCATATCGTAGTGCCGTTCACGAAAGCACATCAATAACACCTGCTTTCGCTAACTTCGGAAGAGAACTACGATTACCTGCAGACTTGATCACCGGCATCCCACCTGAATCTCCACGCAGCATAACAGAATATGCGAATGATTTGCGCAATAGGATGAATGATGTATACGAGCACATCAGACAGACCAGTCAGCAGATGTCTGAGAGGATGAAGACCCGATACGATCGGAAGGCGAACAATAAAGGCTTCGAGGAAGGATCGCTGGTGTGGTTACATAATCCGGTACGCAGCAAAGGAAAATCTCCTAAGTTGCAGGTAAAATGGGATGGACCCTATCGCATAGTCACTAAGATGAATGACGTCACCTACCGGATCCAGAAAAGATCACGAGGTATACCAAAGATCGTTCATGTGGATCGATTGGCACGCTACTACGGATCCAACAATGTTCGGGACGAACATGTCTAAGAGGGGGACAGTGTTACGGCTAATGCCCTCTGTCGGCACTGTGGGGAAGAGTCGGCGCTTTCTAATAATAATTTATTACAGCACCATCTATTGACATCTTACGGAACTACGTATTTGTCGATACGAGTTCAGTGGAGAAAGCGCTGGCACATTCTCGAACCATCGCGCTGTTGCGTGCCGTGTGTGACGTTTTCTGGAAAACTCCAGAAGCACTTTACCCGCGTATAAATAGAGCGTACGCGCACCGCCGAGTCAGTTTACTATCGTAAGCGGTCAAGTGTTCATCGAAGCGAACGGAAGCGACAATACTACGGAGTTTGAAGCAGTCAAAGTGGAAAAGTGTAGTATAGTGTTTGTTGTGTGTTAAAGTTAATTGTGTACTAGAATAAAACGTGTTTTAGTCGGTAATATTGTTTTGTATTCTTATCCGTCGAACCCAGCACGTAACAATACTATAAATAAAACCTTTTGTGCTCTTGTAATTAAAATAGAATGTTTGTTGATAACAATATAGATATTTGTTTGATATATTTATACACAGATTATGGAATTACCTGTCTGCACTGTGTGGCCTCATTTTAACGAAGCTGCTAATTGTAATATTAAAGAGGATAATGTTATTGCGAATGTATAAATACCCGCGCGGTTAAAACCACATTTACGTGTCAATGAGTACCTTATGCTAACATTGAGGGTAGCAGCTATAGCTTAGTGGGAAACCGTCGGACTGCCACGCAGAAATCTTCAGTTCAATGCTAATCAATCAATCAATCAGCTCACCGCAGTCCACTGCTTGACATAGGCCTCTCCCATTTTACGCCACAACATCCGGTCTTCCGCCTGCCGCATCCAGTCTGACCCAGTTACCTTTTTCAGGTCATTGGTCCATCTGACCGGGGGGCGTCCTACCTTACGTTTAGCAAGTCGCGGTCTCCACTCTAGGCTAAGCTATATTTGTATTAAATAGTTAAGCATCGCTAGCTTTAAAAGTAAAGAAAGAGCATCAGCAGGTATGCATGTCAGACAGTTCTACATATATTGTTCTCGAATCAATATGTCTGGCAATTAAAATAATTTTCTTTCTTTCTTCTTTAGTTCTACATTATGTGTGAAGTCTGTCAACCCACAATGGGCAAGCGTGGTGGACTATGTCCTAACTCTTTTCACATTGACAGGACAGACACAGGACAGAGTTCATTGAGAGGAGGCTCGTGTCCAGCAGCCTACTGCTCTTAGAGTTCATACACCGGGCAGATGATATAACTTATAAGTTATTTATAACACAATACAATGGCCAAATTATAATATAGTTGTGTTGTGTCCAGCGCTCCGCAGTCGCACGGCGACAGCGAGAAGGGTTCGTCGCGCGTCGGCAAGCTCGCGCGCATGTTCACGATACCTGCGCGCGCGGTGCAGCTGCCCGGCACCACCCCGCCGCTCAGCCAGTACAAAGAAATGAAGTGAACTGACGCTACAACCAACGTTATGTTACATTATTTAAGTTCTTGTAAAACTCTATATGCATGTGCTGTGTGCATATGTACCCGGATCCGTACAGTAGTGTATGATTATATTTAACGCAAATAGTAATGGCTTATACATTATGAACCTAACACCTTTACAAAAAACATGCTATTTTCGCCGTAAGCTACACAATTTTGAACATCTTAATAAAATTTGTAATTTAGTTTTACATTTATTACTCGGACATTGACGACTAATTCGGTCATAATATACAATTGAGGAGTCAACTCATTTACCTATCTGATGATAGATATAAATAACTCGTTGTATCGGCATCTACTCAAGCTAATTCAAATTAAACTACTACTGAACATTTTTACTAGTCATTCTTAATAATAACAGTGTCACAGTACATAAATATACAGTAACCTATCTTTATACAAACGGTCGGAACTCGAGTCATACCTATGCGCCTCAGCGTCGGCATGCGCTTGTTAAGTTTAAAGAGTAAGTGAAGTAAATAAGCAATTTGGTTTAGGCATTTTATTTAAATTTAATATTAATGACAGGAATATGATTTCCTTAGATCCTTAAACTAATTAATAAAAGCAATAATTCAATATCAAATATTTATTTATATTATTTTAATTACCAACAACATTATCAGCTATTTCCTATATTATAACACATTTTACTATATATTATAATCAAACAACATAATAATAACTAATTACAAAACACCAGCCATAATGTAATCAGAATGGTATCATACCTTATGTGTTACGCTTGATCGCCAAGGAGCAACTGAACTATAGTACATTGGCTCTCTGCTTTTATAGCAACTCACAAACAACGGACGATTCACAGTTGTGATAACGAGTCAAATCAGTGTTTCATTAAAAGCCATTTAATTGTATACAAAATAGTGTTAGAACGGTAATTACTATTACAAAATATTGTATATAATTTTAATATTGATTTAAACATACAATTTAGTTTATTTTACGTTTCATTTAAATTTGTTGGAACGACCGGACGAGTCATAACGGCACTTCACTTCGATTTTATAACTGAAATGGCTATCACAATATGATTTATAATTAATTACTTAACATTACATTACATAATAATATTTAATAAGTTAATTTAATATACATATTTAAATGTCCGTTATGATGAGTCAAATCAGTGATTTATTAGAAATTATTTAATATTACACAGAATGTACACAGAACGGTTTAGAACCGATATGGATATTACGAAAATCATATTTTATTATTATATTTACCTATTAATTTAGCACCTAATAATATACATAAGTATGATCTATGTAAATATTTATCACGCTCGGCACCCAACCAGTCGCGAATGCGCCGCAGTGACGAACGGACGGTGTGTTATTTTTTAAACAGTAACCGTGCGATTTTTTTTTATCCAAAATAAGTACAAGTATAGCCTATTTAATATGACAAGTAGAATATATTGTGCTGTTTTTGGTTGCATGGATTCCTCAATAACGCACCCAGAGATAACTTTTTTAGGTTATCTGGAAACTCCGAAAGGTAACACTATAAAATGATTATACTTACTAGTATGTAGGTACGTAATTTAAGTCCTTTTAAAGGATTTTTCCCCTTCCGAAAGGTACCGGGACTACAGTAAGATTAATTCGCAAACTTTTTTATTTGTACCCAGCGATGATTTCGTGGAATATATAGAAAAAAAGAAATATTCCGAACTTGTTTTAAAACTGAACATATAAATTGTAAAGTAGCTGCAGGTATATATAACAATGTAAAAGATATTCCTTTTTCTTCTCCTTGTCCATGGTTCCCAAATCAATTTTTAATTAATCTTTATGTCGAATGCGGATTTTTTATACTTTAAAATATAATAATAAAGCATTCCGTACGTCTCAGTCGAGGCGCAAATATTTTTCAGTCGCAAATTTATAAGACCGATTTGTTATTAAGTCTTAAATCTAACATAAACATGTTTTTTTTAAATTAAATCTAGCAATCAAAAAACAACATGCATTTTTATTGAACACTTCCTATTCCATTCACAAAGTATTTTATTTGTTTAAATAAAATAAAAAATATTTACAATCACAAAAATATTGAAATTAAACTACTATATACGGATTTTATCGCGTTGTTTATTTAGCACTGTATTACAAAATTTTGAAAATATTACACTACTACAGTAACTACTATTGGTTTTATTTTACTAATTTATATGCTAATAAAATTATTTAAACTATTAAATCTATTTATTTTTGATTTACACTTTCCCCGACGTTTCGGTTGCTTTCCAGCAGCCATGGTCACGGGGAGACTAAGATGGTAGTTGCCTCAATGTTCCAGTGTAGTTATTTCAAAGTACCCGAACATAATTTAATTATTGGTGTTTCTATTTACGCAGAATGAGCTCAAAGTATCATGAAGTCTAGCTGTGGTTTGTTTCTTCTTGGGTTTGACTATTTGAAGTACTGGATCCCAAGCTGGTGGTACATTCCAACCATCTTCTCTATTGAAATTGGGATGTTTTTTGATTTCAATAGCCTCGCGAAGCATCCTTGGTAGGAATCGGTGTTCTTTAGCGAGAATCTGTGGTTTGTCAAATCTCAGGTAGTGGTTGGTCCCCTGTTGCATATGTTCACACACAGCAGACTTCAACGACCGTTTGTGTTTTACGTCAGCTATGTGTTCTTTTATGCGGGTGCCTATGCTTCTCTTGGTTTGACCAATTTATGAGAGTCCGCAGTCACAATCTATTTTATAGACCCCTGCATCTTGTAAAGGTAATTGGTACTTGACGGATGGTACAAATTGACTTATCTTCATTGGCGGCTTGAAGTATGTGTTGATTGAAGCTCGCTTCAAGATGTAGCCCATCTTGTCAGTGACACCCCTTACATAAGGCAGTATAGCAGGCTGGCGCTTGACTGTGGCTGGCTTTTCTCGGGATCTGTGACAGCGGCACGGCTGTTGGAGCTTGTTGTCTTGCAGTACTTGCTTGACATGTTGAAGCTCGGCGTCCAGGTGTTTCTTGTCACAGATCCCGTGGGCTCTCTGAAACAAAGACATTCCCACGGTAGCTAACTGTTTAGGATGGTGGTGAGATTCACCGTTTAAGTACCTATTTGTATGGGTCTTTTTCCACCATCGATTTGTATGTAGAATGTGTGGCAATGGGCTCCCCAGTATCGCCTGTTGTTGCCGACATATATATGGAGGACTTCGAGGCTCGAGCTTTACAGACTGCCCCCATCACACCCAGGATTTATAAGAGGTTTGTAGATGATACTTTTACAATATTACCAACAGATAGTGTTAGTGTATTCCTAGAACATCTTAATTCCATTAATAACAACATCCAATTTACTATGGAATTAGAGGCAAATAATTTATTAGCATTCTTAGATTTACTTGTCATCAGGAATCCTAAACATACTTTGAGCCACACTGTGTATAGGAAAAAGACCCATACAAATAGGTACTTAAACGGTGAATCTCACCACTATCCTAAACAGTTAGCTACCGTGGGAATGTCTTTGTTTCAGAGAGCCCACGGGATCTGTGACAAGAAACACCTGGACGCCGAGCTTCAACATGTCAAGCAAGTACTGCAAGACAACAAGCTCCAACAGCCGCGCCGCTGTCACAGACCCCGAGAAAAGCCAGCCACAGTCAAGCGCCAGCCTGCTATACTGCCTTATGTAAGGGGTGTCACTGACAAGATTGGCTACATCTTGAAGCGAGCTTCAATCAACACATACTTCAAGCCGCCAACGAAGATAAGTCAATTTTTACCATCCGTCAAGTGCCAATTACCTTTACAAGATGCAGGGGTCTATAAAATAGATTGTGACTGCGGACTCTCATACATTGGTCAAACCAAGAGAAGCATAGGCACCCGCATAATAGAACACATAGCTGACGTAAAACACAAACGCTCGTTGAAGTCTGCTGTGTGTGAACATATACAACAGGGGACCAACCACTACCTGAGATTTGACAAACCACAGATTCTCGCTAAAGAACACCGATTCTTACCAAGGATGTTTCGCGAGGCTATTGAAATCAAAAAACATCCCAATTTCAATAGAGAAGATGGTTGGAATGTACCACCAGCTTGGGATCCAGTACTTCAAATAGTCAAACCCAAGAAGAAACAAACCACAGCTAGACTTCATGATACTTTGAGCTCATTCTGCGTAAATAGAAACACCAATAATTAAATTATGTTCGGGTACTTTGAAATAACTACACTGGAACATTGAGACAACTACCATCTTAGTCTCCCCGTGACCATGGCTGCTGGAAAGCAACCGAAACGTCGGGGAAAGTGTAAATCAAAAATAAACAGATTTAATAGTTTAAATAATTTTATTAGCATATAAATTAGTAAAATAAAACCAATAGTAGTTACTGTAGTAGTGTAATATTTTCAAAATTTTGTAATACAGTGCTAAATAAACAACGCGATAAAATCCGTATATAGTAGTTTAATTTCAATGAATAACATTTGCGTAAATAGAAGACAATATAATCACAAAAATAGATAGGTACTCAAAGTAGGCAGATTTAATTTTTTTATTTTTTATTTTTTATTTTGCTCGTCAAAATGACCACACTCCGCCTGATGGTAAGCAGTCGTGTAATTAAAATGCTGTAGGTGGGCAGCCCTATCGCATGTTTACGTACCGCACGGCTGTAGGCATTTATTTCAAAGATACGACCGAGTTACAATACTGTATATTTATGTACTGTGACAGTGTTTAACAGTAGTAGTTTAAACGTTTCAAAATTATGGAGAATTGTGTTTTAACAAATTAACAACATACATATGATAACTATAACATTCTATTTAATTAATAAAACTATTATGAATTATGATATACTATTGTAAGGAACATAGCCCTACCGACCTACCTACATAAACACACTTACCGCACGTTTCTTATATAAACAGTGCGGCACTGCTGTTGAGCTCATTTGATCGTTGGCGCTCGCAACAGACAGTCGTTCTCAGGTCACGTAAGCCACTTACTTTGTATAAAGTACATTCGTTTATATTTCCATTGTTTTTAAAGTGTGCAATCGTAATTATGTAATTTGGTGTTATTATTTTGAGGTTAAAAGTGTAAAAGGTATTAAAACGGTTTCCTTGTTTAGTTTTGTTTTATTTTTTTATTTTCTACTTCCTATCCTAAAATCAGAAGTGGGATAAAGGACTAGTTGGCTCACATAATGAAAAAAAATATTAACTTATTAAGTCTAACCAAATAAATGACAAGACAACCGTTGTTTTGCTAATTGTGTTATCGTTGCGATTGCTTGCTTGGTCTATAGTTCTGTGTTTATTTCTCTTTATTGTTTTATGACTGTTCTGTGCTATAATGTTACGTAATACATCGCGCTCTCATAAAAAGCAACACACTCGAGGTAGGTCGCGCAATCGTAAACGGCGTAATTCGAAAGGAAGGCAGTCTTCGCGGAGTGTGTCTCGTGATCGCAGTGACAATGATTCGCGACGTGGCTCGAGTGATGACCGTGATAGTTCGAGAAGTGGCTTGCGTGTCCGACCTCAGCGCGATTCGAGTATTACTGCAGAACGCCGTGCGCGTGATAGGACTAGGCGTCGCTCGCGTAATGATTTACGTACCCGAAATCGTTCCCGAAGCTATAGCAGTGATAGGTCCCGGTCCCATTCGCATTATAACTCGCGCAATCAGAACCGACATAATCGTAAACAATGCGGATATACACCAATGTTACCGCGCCCTGAATTATCCAGTACAGTGCAGAGACAGTTATCAGCTGAATCTGGTGCTCCGTGTTCTGAGGCGTCCACTCTCGCGAGTGCTTTGATGGCAGCGATTAAAACTATGCAACCTGTTAAATCTCACGGCTACTATGTGTCTAACTTCGATCCATTGATACATAACATCGAAGCATGGTGTGAAGAAGTGGATCGCGCCAGGGATACGAACAACTGGAGCGACCAAGAGTGCTTATCACGTGTCGCCTCTTGTCTGAAGGGAGACGCTAAGATCTGGTTGAGTGAATGGGTCACGAATGATAGAACCTGGTCTAACTTCAAACGGGAGTTTAAATCGCTCTGTCCCAGTAAACTAGATTACGCTAACATTTTATACGAAGCTATGAATGCTACTTCGGATAGGTACCCAACTATTGCGGAATACGCGCGACGTACTTTGTTGCGATTGAGGATAGTCCAAGGGTTGACTGATGATTTGAGAACGCTTATTATAATTCGTGGCATAGATAGTCCTCAAGTACGTGCGGCTGCTGCCAACGCGAACTTAACTGCTGACACTATCGTTTCTTTTTTGTCTACATATTTACACTAAACCCGGTTCGACAAAGCGAGATAGTACAGGCACTTTTAAGAAACAAAACCTGTCAAAACTTATTACTAACATAGGTCCGAAATGTTACAATTGTAATCAACGAGGACATGTTAGTCGTACTTGTAAACGTCCAAAGACTAATACTACTCTTAATGCCCAGCCTAGATTAGGTAGTTATACATTTTGTAGGAAGACGGGACACACTGAGGACAATACTTGCGTTTGCGTTAAAACAATTCAGTTAAATAATCAACTTAAAGTTAACACACCCTTGCAGGGTGAAGAGTTAGAAAACCTTATGTCTGTTGTTAACGAGTTTTCTGAATTTCTGATATCGGGTACAGCTGCTACTACTGTCCGAACGAGTCAGATGGACATAAAGCTTACCAAGTCGACGCCTGTAGTATACCGACCATACAGACTCTCGTATCAAGAAAAACTTAAAGTTAGGGAAGTCACTAATGATCTTTTAGATAAAGGCATAATTAGGCGTTCTAAGTCAGAGTTTGCTAGCCCGATATTGCTAGTAAAGAAACGTGACGGCTTCGATAGGCTTTGTGTCGATTATAGGGCTCTTAACCGAATTACGATACCCTCTCCCGTTAATAGACAATCACATCGATAGGCTAGGCGGTTCCAAATTCTTTTCAAGCCTTGATATGGCCACAGGATTTCACCAAATCCCTCTTAAGGAGGAATGTATCCCTCTTACCGGATTCGTAACACCTGAGGATCATTTCGAGTACGTCAAAATGCCATACGGATTAGCGAATTCCCCTATAGTATATCAGCGTTTCATCAATGACACATTGAGCGAACACATCAACGATGGGAGCGTTCTAGTCTATGTTGACGATGTCCTTATTCTAAGTAATACCGTTAATCAGGGGATCGAATTATTACGTAGAGTATTAAAAACCCTCACTACTGCCGGCTTTTCGATTAATCTTCAAAAGTGCTCGTTCTTGGTAACCGAAGTGGAGTATTTAGGTAAGCTCATAAGCCAAGGTCAGGTAAGGCCGAGCCCTCGAAAGGTAGAAGCGCTAGCTAATGCTGAACCTCCAGAAAACGTGAAACAGGTGCGCCAACTTCTTGGCTTAGCGGGGTATTTTAGGCGTTACTTGAAAGACTATGCTATAAAAACCGCTCCTATTGCTCACCTTACGCGTAAGAATGTTAAATTTAATTGGACTCCTGAATGCGAGGCCATTCGTCAAGAGCTAATTAAGCAACTTACTAGCGAGTCAGTACTTGCTATCTTTGACCCTAGTCTCCCGACAGAGATCCATACAGATGCAAGTAGCGTAGGTTATGGTGCCATTCTCTTACAAATCCACCCAGACTCTAAGAAGCGGGTTGTCGCATACTTCAGTAGGTCCGTCCACTCATGGATCTGAAAGCAAATATCATTCTTATGAACTAGAGACTCTTGCCGTAGTCAAAGCTCTCCAAAACTTCCGTCACTATCTCGTGGGATTAAAATTTGTCGTTGTCACTGACTGCAATGCCCTCAAATCAACCGAAAGAAAAAAAGACCTGCTTCCCAGAGTAGCCCGCTGGTGGGTCTACCTCCAAGACTTTGACTTTTCGATCGAATACCGTAAAGGGGTATTGATGCCACATGCCGACTATCTAAGTCGCAACCCCGTAGCTCGCATCAACCAAATTTCTAGACCCCGCAATTGGGCTCAAATAGCTCAGGCAGCCGATAACGAGACTCAAGATCTCATCCAAAAACATCACGATGGTAACTTAGATGCCAGTCGCTACACTGTTCGCAACGATATCTTGTACTACAAGTACATACCGGTAGGCGAACAACCACGGCTGTTGTGTTACATACCTAAGGGTCATCGACTTAGTCTCCTTCGTGTGTTCCACGATGAACACATGCACATAGGCGCAGAAAAGACGTTAGATCTCATCCTGAGGCATTTCTGGTTCCCTGGCTTGAAACAGTTTGTCATTAAGTACATAACCCATTGTCTGATTTGCATTTCACAAAAGAGAGTACCACGGGCCCCATTACAAAATATCACCTCATGGGAAAAACCCGACTCTCCGTTTCATACTGTACATGTCGACGCCCTGGGTCCCCTGCCAGCCTCGGAGGGATATAAGTTCGTTCTTCTCATAGTGGATGCTTTTACCAAGTATTCTCTCTTATATCCTATTTGTAGACAGGACGCTACTGAGCTAAAGCGCGTTACCTCCCAGGCTATTTCCTTATTTGGAGTTCCCAAACTTATGATTACGGACAAGGGACGTATGTTCGAATCTAACGAATTCGTAACGTGGATTAACGAGCTTGGTTGCAGTATTCACTACATAACACCGGAGATGCATCAGGCTAATGGTCAAGCTGAACGGTATATGCGAACCGTTCTCAACATGCTACGAATACAAGCAAATTACAAAAATGTATCGTGGTCAGAGACACTGTGGAAATTACAGCTAGTGTTGAACATTACCAAGCAGAAAACCATTCGGGTGTCTCCATTGAATCTTCTAATAGGTACAGAAGCTACAACTCCCGTTATACGTACGTTGATTCGTGATGTGGCAGTCGAAGGCTCTGCTCCTAATCGGGATGCCTTACGGGAAATTACTAGGGATAGAGCGCGCAAGTTGTTGAGAGACAATCAAACGAGGCAAGATGAGCGCGCGAACCGACAGCGACATTCTCCTCGGCAATTTAACCTTAACGACTGTGTATTCGTTATTAAGACTTCACAGGTAACTGGGAAACTTGATTCCGGTATGCGTGGCCCTTATAAGGTAATAGAAGTATTACCTAGTGGACGCTATGCTCTTCGTTTATTAAGTGGAGGCTACGGCAAAGTAACACAAGCCGCGGCTCAACATATGGTAGCGTGGCGGGGCGAGTGGTGCCCGGAGACCTGTGCTGCGTTCTTCGAGAGTAAGTTGTGCTATAGTACTTTTAGCGTCCGTCAGTTATAAGGTTGTGTAAGTGCTAGTCACTGTTGTACTAGACACTCAGGCGTTCGTCACCTAGCGTTCGTCGCTACAACATGGCGTTCGTCGCTTCAACATGGCGTTCGTCGCCTTGCGTTCGTCGCTACAACATGGCGTTCGTCGCCTGGCGTTCGTCGCCTAGCGTTTGTCGCTACAACATGGCGTTCGTCGCTACAACACGGCGTTCGTCGCCTAGCGTTTGTCGCTACAACATGGCGTTCGTCGCCTAGCGTTCGTCGCTACAACATGGCGTTCGTCGCCTAGCGTTAGTCGCTACAGCAAGACGTGCGTCGCTGACTGGAGATGGAGACTTCTTTGGCAAGGAAGTTTTATGGAAGCCTAACATTGGTTTGATTAAAAAGAGAGACGTCTCTGTTCATTTTTAGAGCGATGAATGAACGATTGATTCCCATACGTGTTTGTAAGACGAAGTTTGAATTGACTGAACGACGACTGAGTGAAAGATATGAGACTGAATGCATTTTATTAAACCTACGAAACTGTTTCTAATAACTTGTCGTTTTCAGCCGAAAATACGGACGAGGGTGGAGACATGGTAGTGACAGCAGACACCGCCCCTGCAGTCGGAATTTCTCTGCCTCTGTTAGACGCTGAAGCTGGGCCGTCGACACTGGACATCACAGGTCCCGACGGTAATACCCAAGGAGCTTGTGTTGAGGACAACACACGTTCAGGAGAGGCCGTGTAAGGAACATAGCCCTACCGACCTACCTACATAAACACACTTACCGCACGTTTCTTATATAAACAGTGCGGCACTGCTGTTGAGCTCATTTGATCGTTGGCGCTCGCAACAGACAGTCGTTCCCAGGTCACGTAAGCCACTTACTTTGTATAAAGTACATTCGTTTATATTTCCATTGGTTTTAAAGTGTGCAATCGTAATTATGTAATTTGGTGTTATTATTTTGAGGTTAAAAGTGTAAAAGGCATTAAAACGGTTTCCTTGTTTAGTTTTGTTTTATTTTTTAATTTTCTACTTCCTATCCTAAAACTATATATAAACTATGATTACACTCTCCCTGGCATTTTGGTTGCTTTTCAACAGCCATGTTCACGTGGAAACTAAAACTTTAGTGTTAATGAATAACATTCTCGTAAACGTAAGACAAAATTATGTTCTCAAGTTCATATTCTCATGTAAACATGAGAATATGAACTTTTTGTTATTCAATGAATATAAATCTGTTTTCATACAATGTTGAGTGTTCCATGTTAGTCTTCAAGTTTCAGTATACGAGTTTATTGTATTATGAACACACTTTAAGTTTACAGTATCTCCCTTTACCTACATATAATCATGTTCTATTTAATTAAAGTCCAGCATCTATACAGGATTGACCCATCCCAATAAACTCTTAAGTTGTCATCGTAGTACACCATTTCTATAAATTCGTTTTAACCTTAGTTATATATGTAGTAATAGTCACAGTTTCATTCTACTAAAAGGAACAACACGAAACGAAGTATAGATTTAAAGGTACTAAACCTACCAAATTGTTATAATTATCCATCATACATGATTAACTAGCATGAACAAGTTAAAGTGATGTGCAATAAAAATAATGCAAAGATAGATGCAAATAAATATAGCCTGCGATGCTCTGTTATTTGTTACATTAAGTTTTGTATTTATTTAGTGAAGAGAGCCTGGACAATGGATCAATGCGTGAATAATCTCTTCTCTTGTAACGGTCGATAGTCCCTGGTTTATAGGAAATACTGAAAAACGCTCAGAAGGACTTGAATAAAACAAGCATCAATAATCCGCAACTAGTTCAATGTTTCCTCTTCACTAGATTATTCCGTTACAATTAATCACCGTGCTTCACACTTCAACGATCGCATTCGAATGCCGACTGTCACTCGAGCATGTTTGACACCGACTGTCACCTTTCATACCTGTCAGTGTCAAACATGTCGAGCTGCCATCATTATTTTATTTAGTTACAAAAATATGATATAAATATTAAATCAATGAATGAATGTAACAATACACAGGACGGGATTTAACGAGGTTCAAACAATTAAGAATAACGAAATGAACACAATAACAAAAATGCACCACTTAATGGTAACTAAAATAATAATAATAAAAATAATAATGTTCTACCACATACACACAACACCATCTAGCCCAAACTAAGCAGAGCTTGTACTATGGGTACTAGACAATGGATAAACATACATATATACTTTTTTTTGTAAATACATACGTATTATACATAGAAACACCCAGACCAAGACAAACATCCACGTTCATGCACACAAATGTTTGACTTGTGCGGGAAATGTTCGTCTTGTGTGTCATGATTAGTTATACCATATAAATGGGGTAGTTAGATCAGCAGCCAGTATACTGACTACCTACTGCTTATTTAATTAACGGTCCAGGCCTTGCATCCCCGCAGGGATAGCCACACCATCTGTGTTTAGGGCCCACGAAACAGCCTATCTACTACACTTATGCTAAGGTTCTCCAGACCAAATTTCGATCACGGCGGCTAATCTTAACTGAGATTGGCCATCTGCGCAGGAGATATTATAGTGCACAAGTGTGTGCGCGAACACAAGTGCGCTCTCCGTTCCCTAACTCTCATGATCCGATGGGACGACGGCAATCCGACACGACCGAGGCAAGACCAATGGCTTCACGTGCTTTCCGAGACACGGGGGTGTCTAACACCACCAGCTTCCTAACTCCGGGCTACTATTGAGATTTCTTAACAGAAAAACCCAATAACATTTTATTGGCCCGACCCGGGATTCGAACCCAAGACCTCAGGAACAGCAGTCGCATTCATTACCGCTGCGCCACGGAGGCACACAAGCTTATCCGATCGATGGTGAGTAGTTAACGTAACCAACGATCGGTTTCAATAATAGTAACGCACAAGCACGACTCGTCAAAGAAGGAGTCCCTGTGCTGCTAGCAAACATCACGTTGCTCGCACACTCATACCACGACGTTTTTTACTAGCCCCTGGCAAGCCTGCGCACCGCACGCACACAATACAAGGTTATTGTCTGCGATCTTCTGTACGGTGGTGGTACTAACATCACCGAAATCCGTCATCCAGCTTCTGCACTTAGAAGCAACTCCATGATTAGTAAAACCTGTTTGGTAAAGATATCGATGTACACTATCTCTCTCGTATGCACCTGTCCCACAGACGGACAGCACAGCGATGGCAATTTTACTTAGTACGTATTGTTATATTGCGACTAATGGTTTTTATAATTTATCAGCATTGTAAAAGCCATCAATCTATTGAGTTATGTCTCGCATTCCAACAACTGAAAGGTGAATCGCATTACGAAGTTAACAATAAAACAAAATGATGTGCTCGTCTATTTATTTACATGTACATATTATGTGACTGAATATCCGTGTCGCCGGAGATTGTGTAGATAATATTGATATATGTATTAGTGTTTTATCGTATCGTAGATAGTCAGGTTAGTTGTGTGTTATGCGCAAGCGCAGCTGTCGACTATCAGGACCTGTATGCAATCTTGGGTAGACGACAATAGGCTCGTCCTCTGTAACCGGCAGAACGTGTGCGTGTCAAATTACCGCCTAACCGGTACAGGTGCGGTTATGACAGTCTTTAAATAAAAGTAATAGTGGCAGTCGTACTGTACGTCGGTACACACTGTACGTACACAGCGAGTGCGCGAGCTGGCTGGCATGACATCTGTCAGAGCGTCTCCGTGCGTCGCGCGACACCAATAGATAACATACCTATTAAATCGTAATCTCGCTCACTACAAATGCACACAAACTTATCTCTAAGACTCCTTGTTTATTCATAAGTGGTCGGGATTATATAGGTTCAGAGATGTGATGGCTACAGGCGGCTCTCGAACCGGGCGCGTCTTCTAGTTCAATTATGTTAACCAATTTAATAGGCTTGTGGTCATTAATGTGTGCTGAGTGATTTTGTTAATCAACTAATGACAATATCCATGTATGTGTACTTAAGGTGAAATGCAGTAGATAAGCATAACAGCGGCAGTAGCGTTGCGGGCGCGGTGTGGACCTCGGCAGCCGCCCCGCGCAGTAGGTGCGACGTCTAACCGCCGCGCGCGCGGTTCGAGCTGGTAGGTCCGCAGTCGCTGATAGCGCTGATAAGATACACCTCACAAACGCGTATCTCTAGTGATATTCGACTGCACTTAGTCACCGCGGCCGCCTTATCACCGCGTGTGCCACTCGCACAAACTCTTTTATTGTGAACATAAGATATCATATTTATTTGTCATAGTTTTCGGAGAAAATATATAAACAACAATTGTGTGGTTTGGACAGGATGCCAGTGTCGTGAGTGGTGAGAGTGGGTGCGCATGTGGTGGTGGAGGTCTGGTGGTGTCGGAACTATGGGGTGCGGCTGTGTGGCGCCGCTGCTGGCGCACGTCAACCTGCTGCTCACGGTAAAGATAACCACACCTCGTGAACTATCCTTGTACAACACAATCACACGATACCTACAAGCGATATTGCGTTGTCCTATTGGGGCTCGTAGTATGAACACAGTATCATGTTACATTATTAAATACAGCGCTGTGCCTGTGATAATGACGTTTTCAATCCATTAGGCAACAATGATGAGTCTTAAGAGGACTGACCAATTAACCAATTAAGCAGCACAGGTTTGTATAAACATGGTAGTGTATGAATGTCTGCATGTATGAGTTGGTTGGTAACATACAAATCGCTCGTGTTACAGCTGTACGGTGGCGCGACTCTGGCGACGGCTGCGCGGCTGAAATGGGACCCGAGCACGTACATCGCGGTGCGCGAGCTGTTCCCCGCAGAGTACCGCGCTGCTGCCGTCGTCAGTACCGTCGCAGGCGCATTGTTGCTGCTGCTGCCGCACATTGCGACCGCCGGCCTGCACGCTTCGAAGCAGCGCATCGCGCGAGTACTGCTTCATTTGGTATGTCATCAATTTAAAAAAAAAATGTCTATATGTATGTCTTATAATGTTATCTGTCACTGTATGGCCTAATCCTGCTCACACTGAGAAGAGGCCCGTCCCCAGCAGCGGGACAGACTGATGTAAAAAACTCCATCCCACAGGGCAGCGTACTTGGTTGTTTACTGTTCCTGTTATACATTAACGACCTCCCAAAAATCATTGACTCAGTAAGCATCCTATTCGCTGACGATATCTCAGTAATTTTCCCGTGCGAAAATAACTTAGATTTAAGCAATAAAATTAACAAATCCCTATCTGAAATTGTAGCATGGCTGGACGACCATAACCTTGAAGTTAATTTTACCAAAACCAAAATTATGCAATTCAAACCATATCAAAAACGTCCACTAGTAATCAACTATTCCCACCATAACACAACATTAGAATGCGTTGAGTCTTTTAAATTATTAGGCCTACATATAGATACCAACTTAAACTGGAAATCCCACATCCATAACATAAGCGGAAAATTATCTAGGTTCACATATGCACTACTACAATTAAAAAAAACAACAGACCTAAAATCAGCAACTGCTGCCTACTATGCATATGCACACTCGTGGCTTATGTATGGAATTATACTATGGGGTAATAGTACAGACGCAGGTGTTTTGTTCAAATTACAAAAGAAATGTATAAGAATTCTGGCAAACATCGACGGAATAGATAGCTGCAGGCCACACTTCATTGAACTTAACATACTAACTTTAACATCTATGTACATCTTTGAAATCTGTATCTTTGTCAAAAAACAAATCCACCTATTTTCCCTGAAGAAGGATCATTACACACAACCTCGTAATCTAAGAAATAAAAACACACTTGCTCTACCGAAATCAAACCTATCCATATTTCATTCTGGACCATATGTAATGTGCGTCAAAATATATAACAAAATACCAAAACAATTAAAAGACACAGCAAGTTTCAATATATTTAAAAATAAATTAAAAAAATACTTGTCTCAAAAATGCTTTTATAGTCTAAAAGAGTTTTTCGAGGACAGAACTGTAACCTAATATAAAATATGAATACAATATTAACAATGATATTTATAACAATTAACTAAATAATATAAGTAATTTTTATTTTATAATTAATAAAATAATAATATTATGTTGCTGCGCCCTAACAGGATATCATGTATGAGCCTATAATTAATGTAACATCCTATATACTCATGATTGCAATAAAGATTTGATTTGATTTGATTTGATTTGATACAAGGCTAAAGTTATTATAAGCAACGGATATGATACG
Source organism: Catocala nupta (assembly GCA_963675205.1). NCBI lineage: Eukaryota > Metazoa > Arthropoda > Insecta > Lepidoptera > Erebidae > Catocala > Catocala nupta. The sequence goes on from OY776093.1 coordinate 30,158,591, forward strand.
AACTTTTCCTAAGTCCTCACAAGGGTTAGCGTGCATGTCTTTTGTGGCCGACACAGGCGAGCAACTCAACCCCCGTTATAGTTTGTAGTATCTTATGCCGCATTACAGTTAAATATGTTAGTTGCATTTGAAGAGCGACATACGTTGTGTACACACGTCTGAGTTACATATTCTTCGTAACGGAGTGGCTTCCATGTTGTGCAGCGCCGGCGAGATAATACTTCAAATAGCATTAAATAGATTGTGTTAGAATAGTTAGTCCATTTATGTTATGTTGGATTATTATTACACATCAAGACCACGGTGACCATATATATGAAATGAAAAAATTATATTACTTACCAGCTCATTATATGGCTCAAAGAAAGTTTGAAATCTATTCATAAATAAATGAGATAGAAGCTTTAAAATCTGTAAGTAGGGATTCATTGACAAATGACAAAAAAAGATACATGATACACATTGTGACGTAAGCGCCACCATTTTGGTGCTATCGTGAGAAGGAGATAATGAAAAGCCCTAGTAGTTTCAAATTTATTCTCATACCCAAAGGACAAAGAAATTTCATTTTCAAAATAACAATGTTTTAATTCATACAAAAAAATCAGATTTAGTGCTTGCGACGAACAGAAGTGTCTGTTGTAGTTGACACGTATCTGATATCTGTAACGACAATGAATAACGCATGTGGGTGCGGGACAGTACGCAGGCGCGATGTCGCTGCTGGTAGTGGGCGAGGTGGCGTTCGGCGCGTGGCTGACGCAGCGGCTGCTGGCGTGGCTCGCGTCCGACGCGGCGCAGCAGCTGCACGAGGCCATGGAACTACGCGAGTACCTCAAGCCCATCTTGCATTACTTCAGCCGCTGGCACCCGCTGCCGCAGCGCATTGAGAGCCTCATCCAGGTTAGTCTGACTCACTTCTGAGAGCGTAGTAACCTTGCGTTCTGATCCTGACAATGTGGATGAGAACTCAAAATTATCGCGTACACGTGTTCACAATGAGACGTCAGTTTTTGAACATTACTAAGGTTTGCTAAAACCACAGAGCACGGCACTTGCGCCCGGTTCTACCGAGATTTGGTTTCCTTATCGGTGCTAGATACCTACACGGAGGCCCTGAATAGACACTCAGTATTTAGAATTTATCAGCCTTATGTATTATTATATGGTATACTGCGTGTCGTAGGAGGCAGAAGAGGACGGGCCACGCAACATGTACGTGGCGAGCGCCGCGGGGCTGCTGCTGCCGCTGCTGCAGCTGCTGGCCGTGGTGCTGGCGCTGCTCGCCGCGCGGTACACCAGCCACACCGTGCGCGACTCCACTACCGTCGCCAACAAAACTTACAGGTACTTATAATGCACTATTGTAGCACTTTCACTTGTTATCTACTGCTCTAGCTACGTTAATGACTCCCTATGAGTCGTATACTATAAATCTCTTGATACTAGAGTTTGAGACAGTAATCCTACAAGGCTTCTTCATTATTTACTGAATATGATGGTGCGAGGTGCTCTATCTTTTGCTAACCAAGAACGAAACTGTCAGGGTAAATGGTGGCTGGATTCTGTGATAATATTCAATGGAATTATGTAGTCCCCCGGGCTATGATAAGCATCAAACAACGGATAGTCCTTAAGTGGAGCGGTGTGTCGGCGGTTGTATGCAGCTGTGTATGTTGCAGCGGGTGGAGCGTGCGGCGGTGGCGTGGCGCGTCGCCGCGGCACGTCGCCGCTCGCTGCGCCACCTACGTCGTCAGGATCTATTACAGAGAGAAGCCGCGGTGGGCGTGACGGCGTAGAGACGGGTTGTGACACGTTTTCTGTACAGCGCGCTGCACGCCGACGCCGACGCCGAGCGCGACTGCGAGAAGGCGCGGCTGCGCACCGCCTACAAGAACGGACGCATCGTCATCATACCCGCCAACACTTGAGGAGCCGCGCCGCGCGATACGTGGCGCCATCTGTATGCAGCGCCCTGCTCTGGGTGTGTGTATGAGAACGTGAAGTGATACTGAACTATACAGGGTTATTGGAAATTAGATACATTCCCTTGGAGGGATGAAAGTAGAGCCCATTTGCCGTAAAATAAAAATAATTAAAAAAAAAAAATGCTTAAATAATTATTTAAATAATTTTTCAATACCATTGCATAATAAATTAACATAAAAATCTTTTGTTTTTTTTTCTTTTTCCGATTTTGCTATCTTGAGGATGTGTTGGAATGTTAGCTGTCAGAAAATGTACAAAACACAAAATAAAAAAGCTTTTTGGCAAGAATCGGCATTTTAAAGTAAAAACATAGGGTAGCACATGACAAAATTTACTGCAAATGGGCTCTACTTTCACCCCTCCAAGGGAATGTATCGAATTTCCAATAACCCTGTATATATATATATATCATTTATCATAGGTACTCTGAATAGCAATATGCATTATTGTATATTTTGACTTGTAATATTGTTATTGTTATTTAGTTATTAAGATTTTATTAAGCTTTTAATAAATAATTAGATTGTATTCACATATTTATGCTAAACTAATCTAAGCCGCAGTCAGTCGCTAGTGTTGGACTGTGTTCAGTAGCGTAGAAACCAATGTTCGCACTTGCGGACGCGTTCGTCTACTCGCAGGCAGGCGTAGTAGTGTGTAGTGTAGTCACCAGCGTGGCCGGGTTAGTTTAGGTTGATCCGCAACCACCTCGTGGATCCTTACTACAAGTTTAAGTTAAATAGCCATGACCAGGAGTGTGATCGTGTAGTGCTTATGCGTATATGCACCTACATATATATGTATATGTACTGTATTATTTATCTTTACTAATATGGTGCACTCACGCAAACAGTATTGTATATATGTATGTGTATAAGACTATTAGGTAAGTATAAGTCTTGTCGTATGTAAATACAATTTGATGTCAAATACGTATTGATTGATTTAACTAAGTATTAAATAATTAATACCTATAACACGTGTAGTTTCTATTTTTGTGCTTTACACCGAACACTAATGTATTTTGTAGTTTCTTTACTCAATCATGCAACCGTCGGTCGGTATGTGGTTGATATTATATAATATATAGTGGTATCTGAAGATGATCATAAAGATGGTTTCACAATGGATTTAGCTGTTAATGATCTAAGTGAGTGAAGAACGTCGTATGTTTGAAATGATGTAATAAAACCGCATGGTGATGAATAGTTCAACATTTATTTATTATACACATGAAATTGAAAGTGTCGGCGCCGCGTGGCCCGGCGGCCGGCGCGAGCGCAGGTCGCAGGCCCGCGCGGCGGCCGAGCGCCGCTACAGACTGTGCAAAAATATATAACTGGTGCAGGCGCGGACGTACGCCGCGCGCTCTTATACTCGTAGTCTTTACAACAAACCTCATGTATACATATAGCTATCGTTATAAGAATATCTATTACATTATCAACAAAATAATACATCACATGTGAGGCGCCCCGCGCACAGACCTACTTCACTGATCACACCATGATATGACGACGCTCCCGTGCAGTACTCGCTATAGTTTACACCTTTGAACAAAATACTTAATATATTACACTCTGACTTATCTATGTATGTATAGCAACAGTCAACATCGCCCATGAATGAATCTATAGAGCCGATAGCGAACGAGGCCGCGGGTGGCCCGCCGCGGGACCGCAGCGGCCCGGCCGGCGGCCACTCGCGGCGCATTCATATAAGTAACAAAAGCAACGATCACTGCTACAATATATTCGTATTTATAAGTAACATGTACGTTCTAGTTCCGTCGGACAGAGAGATAACAATATTAATAGTAGACAGACGCGCGCGCCGCGGCCTCGCCTCGGCCGAGCCGGGCGGGGCGACGCCGCCGCGCGTATCTCCTAATGTCAAAATATATTTGTACATAGGACAGTGGAGATTAAATCTGAGGGAAAAGACGGTCGTAGTCGATGAAGCTGCGGGTCCGTTTATCTGTAGCCCGGTGCCGACTGCTCCGCCAGGAACGGATTGCTGGGGCGCGGCGCAGGCGCCTGCCCCGGCACGCTCAGCTCGCTCGCGCCGCTGTAGCTCTGCGGAACGAGGCAGACCGTTAGAGACACGTGCTACACATGCGCCGTGCGGCGCCACCGTGGGGGCGGCGGCTGCAGTACCTGCGTGGCGCCGTAGGAGTCGTGGTGCGCGAGGTCGGCGAGGCGCGTGGAGGAGAGCGCGCGCGGCAGCGGGTTGGAGGGCACGCCGTGCGGCGCCAGCACGCCCGCCTCGGCCACGGCGCGCGCCTCCTCGTCGGCGTCCGGCCCGCCCGCGCCCGGCACCGCGTCCGCCTCGCCGCGGAAGTTCACGAACGCGAAGGCGGCCAGCACCACCGTGCACAGCAGCCCGTAGCCGGCGAACGTGCGCGTCGTGCCCCACTTGGCCACCGCGATGCCGCCCAGCACCGCGCCGCAGCCGCGCCCGAGCCCGTGGTGGAGACCTGCGCACGGAGGCGGGCGTCAGTCCGGTCACACGCGGCGCAGCAGGAGGAGGGCAGTGCGCGGGCGAGCACGTACCTTGCAGCACGCCCTGCGCCGAGGAGCGCAGGCCGGGCGGCGCGCCGTGCGCGATGTAGGAGCAGCAGGCGGCCCACACGGCCGCGTGCGTCACGCCCTGCACGAACTCGAAGGGCAGCACCCACCACGGGTCGCTGAGCCACGCGATGTACAGGAACCGCAGCACGTTACCCGCCAGCCCCAGGCACAGCACCTGCTCGCACCTCGCACATGTACTCTCACGTTATGTACTCGCACCTTCAACTAACCAACTGTTCACACTGTAGACCCGGGAGACTTAGTGAGACCATGTGTCGTATCTACTACTGTATAACACACGCAACGTTAAAAACTTAACCTGTCAAGTCTTAGACATAATTAATAACCTATTGTGTCTGGCCACCGGTGTGCCGTTACGAACCAATAGGTTAATAACCTCTTACTTAATAACCTCATCTTAAAAGGTTAATGGCTTACGCGGAATAACACACAACTAATGTTCACCAAGACGCCGACTTGATGTTTCGGCTATAAGGAATGGCGGGTGACGTTCACGTATTATATGATCGTGTAGTACATTAGTGTAATTATGTTACTGTTAATGCGTACCTTGACATGACCCATCTGCGTGATCAACTTGAAGCTGAAGAAGTAGGCGAAGATTTCGGAGATGTGGTTGATGACGGACGCGACGCCGAACAGCGTCGGGGAACCGCCGATGTCCTGAAACAGCGACGTGCCGTGTTAGTCTCGCGACGACTAAGCGACTGTGAGCTGTACTCAACGGTGCTCACCTGCAAGTGCCAGAAGAGGAAGGTGAAGATGAGGCCGATGCCGAAGCCCATGAACCAGGCGACGAAGAGGAAGGAGGCGGCCTTGACGTTCTGGAACTGACGCAGCACGGTGACCCACTCGGGCATCTCGCGCGTGGTCTGCGCGAACACCTTGGCGTGCTCGAGCGGCGGCGCAGCGGCGCGCGGCGGTGGCGCGCCCGTGTCCAGCCCCGGCAGCTGCAGCTGCTCCGCCAGCTGCTGCTGCAGCTTCTCCTCGTGCGTGGGCTCGGCGGGCGCGGCCGGCGCCGCCGCCTCCACCGGCGCGAACTCGTACTTGAACCGGATCTGGAACGCGCCACTCGACACACTCAGCTCATTTCAACACTTCGCAACTCATCCAATTAGTCTTACATTACTTCAATGATTTTATAATATACAGTGTGTATACAAAACCCTGTCCGATCCATTAAGGGCTTATTTCTCCCTTAATAAACATGCTAAGAAAAATAATGAAAAAATCTATATCATCATAAAACGTCAACATAATATTTGTTATCAACAATTTTACCCTTAAAATCCCTGAGATTTCACACAGACTGGCAACACTCCACTAAAAGTCGACTTCTTTGGTGTGTTTATTTTCTATTAAAAACTGTCGGCTTCTTGTCAAAGATTATGTTTGGCGCGTATAGTAAGATGATATGAAATGTCTGCGCTTTTGAGCGCAGACATTTCATATCATCTTACTGAGTGAGAGTATCGGAGGCCCAATTACTCTCCTTCCCCCTTCCTGCTCTTTTTCCTTCCCACTTCTTTTCCTAAAGGGTTGGCGACGCGCAAGTGATGCTTCTGGTGTTGCCAGCGTCCATAGGCTACGGTGACAAGTTACGGTTAGTATTAATCTAAAATATCGATTAAAAATTAAATCCTTGTTTGCATCCCTAGCTACTATTATTGTTTCTTAGTTATAATACGTGCAAACAATGTCGTACTCAGTCTTGCGCTAAAACTACTTTACTTCGGACTTCCGCCATTGAGAATTTTCTGTGTTAGATAATATGACGTATTTAAATCCTGAATACTTTAACAATTTAGTGTGTTTAGGTAGGAGTGAGTGTAATTATGCAGCTGCGCGTAGGGAGTACGAGGAACGGTCCTCTAGACCACAAGGTCTAGCAGTCCCGTCAGAACGCGCTTTTCAGCGGCTTCACAACCGCGAGTTACCATTGAACTTCCATAGCTCTATGTGGTTCCAGCATGATGGCGCGCCGCCTCATTTCTTACGTGATTACTTAAATTCTCTGTTCCCTAACAAGTATCCCTATCTTCAGGACCCGAGTAGATAGGGTTTCGGGGGGAGAACTACGGGTCTCCCCCTTTGGACCAGAGTACTGCGGGGTCAGGAAGCCCACTGCGCCTCGAAAGGCGTGTTCTATCGACCGCTGACTAGAGTGCGCGGTGCCTGACATTGGAGTTGGACTCGCAGGGGTATGTGGTTGGCCGCTGAGGACGACATGTTCGTTTGCTCGGCAAGCACGTTGCGTTCGAGCGTCGGACTCAGACGCGGCCAGTGCGAACCAGTCGGTCGCATGAGGCACGGAGTTGCCTTTAGCGAAGTGGCAGTGTGGTTTCACTGCCGCAACTCTCTATTATAGCCTAATCGGTTGGTGTAGAGGAACGCTATATCATAAACTGGGATAGTCGTAGAGGAAGGGGATGTTCCCTAACAAGTGGATAAGACGTGCAGGACCAATCTCGTGGCCGCTGCGATTCCCAGATCTAACACCATTAGACTTTTACTTGTGGAGACACGTAAAACAAATCGTGTATGCTAAAATTTGTAATTCGGATGTAGAAATGCGAGCTTGGATTGTGACGGCTTTTAAAGAAACTACGAAAATATTAATCACGCTCTGGTATCTTTAGTTGACTGGCTGAATAACAATAATCTTTACATTAGATAACATAGTTAAAACAAAAATGATCCAATTTATGACATACAATAAGACACCATTACAACTTGACATCAAATATGATAATATACAAATAACAGAAGTTGACTCTACTAAATTCCTTGGCATAACTATTGACAAATATTGCAACTGGAAACAGCATATTGACTTGCTATGTACAAAACTAGAAAGATTCCTGTATGCATTGAATCGCTTACGACAGGTAACAACAATAAATGCATCTTTATGTGCCTACCGCGGCTATGTATCATCACTTCTTTGGTATGGAATTATCCTATGGGGTAAATCCGTTGACTTGATTAGAGCATTTAGATCTCAAAAGAAATGTGTGCGTGCATTAGCTGGAGCACAAGCCCTAGATAGCTGCCAACCGTTAATTAAGCAATTTAATATACTGCCCCTACCTAGTCTGTACATTCCATGAAACATGCCTGTTTGTACATAAATATAACAAGCTGTTTGAGAAACACAACATTTAGCTTGTATATGTGGCGGCCAAGCCGCCACATATACAAGCTAAATGTACCCAAACAAAGAATTCAGCAAAAATTCTTACTGTATGGCGATCTACATATACAGGGTGTCCGGTAATTAATTAATAACCTTGAATTGTCTTATAGTAGAACTAAAGGCCGTTCAGAAAAATGAAAAAATGAAAAAAAAAAAATATATATATATTAAAAAGTGCAAGCTATATTAGCATAGCATACTTTTGACTGTCTATCTATTAGCATAATTAGTGTTTAATAATAAAACAAAAAAAACCGATGGATCTCATTAATTTATGGTCGTAGTATACAAGAACGTACATGGAAATTTAAAAAACACATATCTCACGTAGTAGTAAGGTTTTTTTTTTTATTCATTTTTTTCTGTACGGCCATCAGTTCCACTATAAGACATTTCCAGGTTATCCATTAATTACCGGACACCCTGTATATGAAAGTTACATATTTTATTTTAGCGTCACAAATACAAAAAAGAAAACAACATAAGACAAAAAGCAATTGTTTTCCATTATTGCAAAGCAAAACGAGAAACAGAAATATTTAAGTTGTTTTCGTACACGTTTACCAATTAGACCAATGCCAAAATTATTATTGGGCTGTAATATTGTTCAGTCAGAGGGACACGACATCGGCTTATGCTATAACGGCTGCCTGCCCATTGCATGCTTGGAGCATTTGGGTTGAAAGAGGAATGTTAAGCATGTAGCCACGTTTCCTTGTTATTCTCAGGTAGTAGTTAGGATAGATTTCTTTTCATATTTTTTTCTGAACGGCCATTAGTTCCACTATAAGACATTTCCAGGTTATCCATTAATTACCGGACACCCTGTATAATAAATTACCAGACATATTTAAGAATCTCCCCATGACAAAATTCAAGAAACAGTTGCATGCACTACTGATAAATAAATGTCTGTCATCATATAAATGACTATTTCAATGAAAAATATATGACCTTATAAACTACTCATTAACCTATGACATGATTAATAATACCATTATTAAATTCTTATTTTATGATTAAACAGTAAAGACGTCTAGCAATTATATTTCTGTCCAATTGATTTTAATTTTATTATATTACGAATATTTGTACACTGTTCATTCAGTAGCATATGATGTGCTATATATTATGTAACTCCAACCAATCTGACAATATTCTGACAAATAAATGTTAAATGTTAAAAAAAACAAAATCAAATTAAACTGTGTTGTGTAGGTAGTGTTCGTAGGGCCTTAAGAAAAAGGTGCCGCATGTGTTAACGTGGGAGGTAGACATATCGGGCACGCCACGATCGTGGCGGTAAGTCCCGTTTTTGAGGAGTGGCTGGAGAGGCGGCATGGCGCCCTCACCTTCCGGCTGACACAGGTTCTAACTGGCCACGGTTGTTTTGGCCAGTTCCTGTGTCGTATACGCCGGCAAGAGACGCCCGGTTGTCACCACTGCGGCGACTGCCGCGACGTTGTTGAGGACACGGCGCTGCACACTTTGGCGGTTTGCCCTGCCTGGGCATCGCAGCGCCGTGATTTGATCGCGGCAGTCGGATCGGTTGCCCTCTCGCTCCCGGCCGTAGTTCAGTCTATGGTCCGGAGTGAGAGGTCGTGGAACGCCGTCGCCTCCTTCTGTGAGGAAGTAATTTCCATCAAGGAGGCGGCGGAGCGGGAGAGGGAGCGTTTAAACCCTCTCCCCAACCGCAGAGCCGGGCGCCGGAGGGCGCGAGACGACCTCCAGCCACCCTGAGGTTTGACCTGGGGATGGCGGGCTTTGTGGGCCTGCCCGCCATCCGTTCAGCACCAGGTCCGAGAGGCGGCGTGCGTGTTCCCACGCGCGCCTCTGTGTCGAGTCCGTCTCCCCTCTAGGGAGTACAGTAGGGTTTTATGCGACGTAGTGCCTATTTTGGGTAGGTCTTTCGTGTAGTGGCCTGCCGTTTCATACGGCGGGCCGTAACCGCGGCGGGGTCGCGACCGCATGCGAAAGCGATTCGCGCGGCCCCGTCGATAGTGGTTTTGTCGAGGAACACCGTGGTAGGTTTAGTCGGTATTCCGGGAGGTACTTTACTATTATTTCCATCTTTCTTTTACCCCGGCGAGTCCGACATAATCCCTCCGCCCGCCCCCGCGGAGGGATATGCGTCACAGCATTCCCCCACGTAAAAAAAAAAAAAAAAAAAAAAAAAAAAGGAGGTAGACATATGGAGCAGAGATATTTTTATTAACTAAAGGTATGTACTTAGATATGATAAACCAAATATATAATACACTGTAACGTCTTTAAAAGTACTCGTAAACAGAAATATTTCCTTATGCGTTATTTTTAAATATCAGCTGATGCGTACTATAGTTTACTATGTTATAGCGGCTCGTGTAAAACGCGGCAAGCTGTTTATATTAAAGAATTAGGTAAATTTACCGTCTTCAAACGGCGCTTTTGTCACAGTACATAAATATACAGTAACCTATCTTCATACAAACGGTCGGCACTCGAGTCAAAGCTACGCGCCTCGGCGTCGGCATGCGCTCGGCACGAAACCAGTCGCGAATGCGCCGCAGTGACGAAAGTACGGTGTGTTGTGTGTGTTAAACAGTAACCGTGCGAATACCTTTTAAAACTAAACAAATAAATTGTAAAGTAGCTGCAGGTATCTATAACCAAGTAAAAGATATTCCTTTTTCTCCTCCTTGTCCATGTTCCCCAAAACAATTTTTAATTAAGCTTTATATCGAATGCGGATTTTTTATACTTTAAAATATAATAATAAAGCATTCCGTACGTCTCAGTCGAGGAGCAAATATTTTTCAGTCGCAAATTTATAAGACCGATTTGTTATTAAGTCTTAAATCTAACATAAACATGTATTTTTAAATTAAATCTACCAATAAAAAAACAACATGCATTTTTATTGAACACTTCCTATTCCATTAACAAAGTATTTTATTTGTTTAAATAAAATAAAAAATATTTACAATCATAAAAATAGATAGAAACTCAAAGTAGGCAGATTTAATTAAAATGCTGTAGGTGGGCAGCTCTATCGCATGTTTACGTACCGCGCGGCTGAAAGTATTTATTTCAAAGATACGGCCGAGTTACAATACTGTATATTTATGTACTGTGCTTTTGTACACCGCGCGCAACGCGGCGGCTAGCGTTTGGCGGCTTTGTTCAAAGATTCAGCGTGGCGCGCCGTGGCGGCGGTGAACCTTTATGACCTTTAGTATATACCTAGATATTTTGATTTATAAATTGTCGGTATTGCCATGGGTAATCTATTAAGATATTATTTTAAATAAATAAAATTTACCGTGGTAATTTTTTTGATTAATTTTTATAAAAGCATGACACCTATGTGCTCATGATAAGCTACTGTATTACACCTTTAAGGATCGGACAGGGTATATTATACACACTGTATATGCTGATAAAACAACTGACGTTATATGCTCACAAAACACTAGAAAAAGATGTTCTGAATGGCACACCTAAACATTTTTTATGTGCTTACATTTCACTACATAAGCAAAGGACGTAAAGGGCTGGCGTTATTATTGCACAAAGGTTTTTTTTTGTAAACTTCTAGCGAGCCAGCCAATCACTGTCACACAATGGCTTCTGTATGAATATTAATATTATGTTGATTTTGGATTGAGCGTGTTATGTTCTTATCGCTCCATTTGTGGAAGAAATATGTGTGTCCATTTCTTTGCAGTTATATTATAACCCTGCATAATATTTGTCAAAAAAACAAATAAAATGCGATATGTGTTTCCCTGATTTTGTCGTTCTTACATAATTATTGTATTTATTATTGTATTTACCATTTTGAAGGCCTAAACTATTTATAATCATAATTACTGACCAGGCGGGCACGGAGAAGTATTTATTAAGTATTGTCTACTTATTAGAAAGCGACTGAAGGCCAGAGGCAACAATCATAGTCTTTCGTGCGCATCATTTACCGTCCACTGGTGACGTATCTATCTCTATATACTATAAGATCGTGAGGTATATATATGTATATAAAGTTGCCCTTAATATTTGTATTCTTTCATTCCAATTACTTTGAGGTCTTGTACTACACTTTAGTGCTCAAATTAACACTAAGATGTAATACAAAACCTCAAAGTCTACACCAAATAATTATGTGGGACAATAGGTACCTGTATGTGTATTGTGTATTCATATTATACAAGTCAACATGTACTTATGTTTTGCGTACTAGTTAACATCAGCTTGTGGTAAATAAAATTGTTTATAACAAATATTATATTCGCGACTAATTACATTTATAGGCTTTCTAAAACACGAACATTGAAAAGTATTAAGATTAGACACCAATTTGCTATTACAAGCGGCGGACATCTGACGGTTGGGTGTCGCACATAAGAAAGTTGAATTTGTGACGTAACAAGAAAAATCAGGACACCCATTCTTTAATGTTTTATTGGAAATTCCCGACGTACTTGAGTCAGACGCGCCGTCGCCGCCGCGCCGGGACGCGCAGGCGAACGCAAGCCGAGTGCTCTCAACTGGAGTCGCGAGTCCAATATTAAATGCGATTATTAATGCCTACGGAAGTGCTTTTGAAGTTAAGTCTTCTCTCTAGCCTTTATTATTCCCAACTCACTTGGGGTCGGCTTTTATTTTATTATTCTAACCGGATTTGACTGGATATCAGTTTTTACACGGAGCGGCTGCCACCTGACCTCCGCAACCCGAAGGCTAACGATACCCTAAGGCTAGACCAGTGTCAGGATATTATAGGGCTTTTAAAGTTAAATAGGGCACTTAAAGATTTATTGACTTTTCTTTAATTTTGATGGCAGTTTTCCTTGTTAACAGCTACAGTTAACAAATAAGCTCTTGGTTACAACGTTAAACGCAGCGTCGCCGTCGCCGCCTCGTAACCGTTTAATAAAGAGCGAGCTTTAACCAAGCCAGAGACAAGTGTCAGCGCGACAAGCACTGTTAACATAGACATGGTGTGTCACCTGTGTGGCGGTGATGAGCGCGGCGCCCATCAGCACGGAGAAGGTGGCGAAGCAGATAGTGTAGTTCTTCTCGTAGCGCTGCGGGCCGCCGCACGGGTGCGAGCTGAACGCCGTGCTGTGGTCCAGCGCGATGCCCACGAAGAACATGGCCAGCCCCCAGCCCAGCGACCCGAACATGCGCTGGTGCCCGTACCTGCCAGCACACGCCGCGCGTCACACTCGCTACACTTCAGTAGCGTCGCTTTGTTTACTTAAACTACAAGTGGGTTAATGACTTCAGTTGGTAGTGTAACAATAGTGGATCGGTGCTTTACATGATAAGACCCAGACCGAACTAGTATTTAACTAGGGAATAATTCCTTAATTTTCTTTTAATAAATAAAAAAAAAAAATTATAAAAGCGTGGGGCTATCAAAATATCTCAGAAAGCACCCCACGCTTTTCTACATTAATCACTCTATCCTTATATTAAATAATAAAAAAAAACTACTTTTAGTTTGGTTTTACTTAAATAAACCGTGTTTTTTTAGTTTTATAGACTATTATTTATTTTTCTAAATTGTTGTATTGTCATCGGTCCTCGATAAGTCTACAACGCTTCAATTAAATCTGACCGTTTGAAGTGGGTCAAAGGAGTCGGTTACAAACAAACAAACATACAGGTGAAGCTAATAAAAGCGTGTTAAAAAGACAACTCATGCTCTAGGAATAGTTCCTGTGGCGCAGGAACTTCACAAACATTCAAACAACGAACATAAGAACACTCAGACTCGGAACAACCATGTGTAGATCACACAAAGTTTTGTCACGTGTGGGAGTCGAACCCACAGCACTCGGCGCCGTGGCAGACGCGTGGCGACCACTCAAACCACTGCGCCATCCGAGCAGTCACTCTGTAGTCAAACAGTAAGCGGCACATTTTATTGATTTATAGTATGGTTGTGCATATAGTTTGAAACATTAAGCTATAAATAAAATTTGCATGTTATTGCCGTGTTTATCGTGTAACCAGTATTAACTGGTGGTATGAGGATGGAGGGTGGAGGGGTGGCGACGGACCTGTCGGCGTCCTCGCCCAGTAGCGTGATGACGGCGGAGTCGGCGAGCGTGATGGCGGGCGCGCTGAAGAACTCGCCGATGACGACGAGCAGCAGCAACAGAAAGAAGGTCTTTTGGATGTCGGGTGTGCGGTACACGATGAAGGAGTGCAGCGGCGTCACCCAGTCCTCGTTCTGCTTGGGGTTGTAGTTGAGCGCGTCGCTGACGGGCAGCGGCGAGCCCTCGCGGCCCGCGCCCGCCGGCCCGCGGAAGGCGCGCGGCGCGGGGCCCCAGTCCGCCTCGTCGTAGCGCGGCTCCGTCAGGTTGTACGCCGTGCTGTTGAGCGGCTGCACGCACGACACCGCCGCCGGCTGCACCCAGCTCAGCGGCAGCGTGAACACGATCCACGCGCCCAGCGACGCCAGCAGCAGCGTGCGCCCCTTCTGCCAGCGGTCGGCGAGCCCGCCCCAGAACGGCGCCGACAGGAACTCCACGAAGGGCCGCGTGCCGATGAGCAGGCCGCACTGGCCCGCGTTCATGCCCATCTGCTTGAAGTACACGCCCATCAGTGGGAACAGCGAGCCGAACGCCGAGTAGAAGAAGAAGTAGAAGGTCTTGACGGTGAGCAGCTCGGGGTCCACTGCGCCCGCGCCGCACATCAGCTCCAGCAGGTCGCTGCGCCCGCGCACCTTGTTCGTGGCATCCTTCGGCGCCGGGTATCTGCGCCACACAACACACTGGTGCTTACACAGTATACACAGATGCTATCATGTAACCGTTCATATTTAGGTCACGACATTGATTTCATTTAGAACAGGGTGTACCTTGGGAGGCTTTAATTAAGTGCCCTATTATCCTATAGTAAGTGTGAACGCATGCGCAACTACTAATTGAGAGGTGTTACTGAGATTTAAGTCAGAAAATTTTCGGAGGAAGGTGCCTCGGAATCTCAAACTTATTCGGACCAACGTAAATCAATTTGTCAAGTTTAACGTGGATCTGCTCCCACGGTGGGCTTAAATAGGTCAAGGATTCGTCCAGCGTCTTGTTTGGCTTAGGCTTGAAGCCATGTTAAATACGTTCGGAGGTGTCAACTAAGTATGTCCAAATCAACTCCCAGATCAATTATTTTTTATTATGTCATTTACAGTGATGCTGGTTATGCCATAGCCAGTAGGATAAAAGATAAACATCTAACGTCACAAATATTTGTAAAAGTAAAGTTGTTTGACAACAACGCCATCACTCTCATTGAAATTACTAATCAGTAGATATATCTGTACTGATGTACTCAATGACACTCCATGACATGATAACATAACATTGTGCAGCTCTATAGGTTTTTACAAAGGATTTCAATATTGGCCCGGAGTCAATCTTAAGCAGCGCAGTCTGCCTTGTTAAGCTTTGAGAGATATATAGCGCAAGTGCAGGGAGACCTATTTTTGTTATTGCCAATGCGTACCTAGTTAATGTATTTTTGACGAACTTAGCTAGTGTCGTAACATGAAGGATCTAAACTTATAGTACTCGTTAATCAAATAATATCGTAATCAAAGTTGCGTCATAGACAATTGTCGAAGCGATCAGACGGAGAGTCGCCGCGGCGCGGAGTCGCGAGTGGCGCCGAGAGTGGCCGCCCCGCCCACTATGAGGAAAACATTACCCATCCTCGCAAACAAATCTCGCTCGATTAACTGCCGCTGCCCGTGCAGCAGCCACCACCCAGCGCCTGCTGACATGACTGAGTGTACGTATCCTATGTTCTCGTAAGTGATCTCCGCGCTCGAGGTCGTGCGGCGAGCACTAACGAGCGAGGTAGCAGACGAGAGTGCTGTGCCGCGCGTGTGTGTGTGTGTGCGGTGAGATGGAGGCGCACCTGGAGGTGTCCACCTCGCCGTACTCGTCGGGGTTGACGAGGGGGCGCACGGGCGGCGCGGCGGGCGCGGGGGGCGCGGCGCTGTGCGGCTCCATGGCGCGGCGGCGGCGGACTGACGCGCGACTCGCGCCGCTCGCCTCCGCCCGCCGCCGCGGCGTCGATACGCGCCGCGCACCGGCGCGCGCACCCTGCGCGCCACCGTATGGATGTGCCTCCGCCGCGCCGCCGCGCCGCCGCGCCGCCGCGCCGCGCGCCGCCTCGGGCCGCGGGCCTCGCTCCGCGCGGAGCCCACGGTCACGTGGACCCACTACTCTTCACATTATTTGCAATAAACTCGCCACGGAGGCGGATGTTGATGTGAATCAATAAATCCTTCAAGTCTTCGATAAATTATAGAAGAATGTCTCTGAAAGGGTTTAGTGAGAGTATCAACTCTTTTAAGGAATCGCATTACCTTTCCCATGGTCGTTTCCATTCATGTAATGGGTTTGCGAACTAATTTAATAAAGTAAAAATGCTGACTACGTTCACGACATATAAACCAACCGTGTTAATATTAAATATTTGTTATTTTTCTTATTAAACCATTTATTTTATGTAAGCTTAAATGAAAAATTAAATGCGTTATTGTATGCAGGCTATTAAGTATCGATCACTGTGCAATATTTGGCGGCAGGTGTACGTATATTTAACTAACGTGATAACGCTGAGAATAATTAACTTGTGAATTGTAGAAATGCCAGACATAAGTAACGAATACCTATTGTATCTGACCGCAGAGGTGCTACTGCCACTTGATAGGCTAATAAGGATTCATCTCATCAATAATATAATACGTATGTATATATCTATCTATATATATATATATATTTGTATATATTTTATTTAGATTATATAACACGTGTATTGGTATGTATGTATGTATGTGTAATATATCTTTACTATTATGATATTCTTTAGCTGTGCTCATGCTAATGTATGCACCTACTTCTTGTTATCTCTGCTTCAGCCAATGGTTGAGTGGTAGATAATGCCTGTGGCGGCTGTGATATTAAGTCCGCCGATGTACTATATTGTGCATAAAGTTTTAAATAGATAAATAATGTTATATGACATAATACAGAGCGTTTATTTGAATAAAATATTGCATAGGTACTGACTGTATATGTTGTTTATAACTAAGTATACGCTGGGCTGTGTCAGCGCTGCTGCTCTTCAGAGATTTCACAGAAGGGCGTATCAACGCTTCTCGAGACCAACAGACTGAACATTTTTTGACTCAATGAATCAGCATTGCCATTCATACATATATCATACATATTCATGCCAATTCATAAAATTGATCACATCATGATGTTGCCGACTATTTTATGGAATGGTTGTATTTCATAAAAATTTTATGATATATTAGACCACGTTTGACCAAATCTTTAATGAAGGATTTTCATGAGAACAATAAAATAAAATTCTAAATTAAGAAGGAACTCATATTTCAAGTACTTTTGTGTCGTAACGACATTTCATTTCACTTTTATCTTCTATTGGCGCATTGTTATTAGATTTTTATCAGGATAATTGTCCGCGTCCGCCACCATGATGCATCATAAAAACAGAACGATATTAGCGCCTCTAACGGTGCATAATGTAACTATTTTACGATATGATAATAAATGTTTGACCATATCATGAAGTAGCCGTGCGATTAACTGTTCATTCTGTCAAACGCTAATTTATTCATTGATCTGGTCAGACCATATCATGCCATATCATGATATGGTCTAGCAGTTTATGCGTCCATCAACTCATGACGTGGCGACGACATCCTTACTAATTGTCCTTACTAATACCTAAGTACTAATCATTTATAAATATGCGAATGTGAGTATAATAATTGATTTATTTTCTCTTCTCAAAAAAGGTACATACAAATTTCATAATACAAGGATTTTCACAATGTTTTATGAGAGACTGGTGCCTGTGATAGGTATTTTAACACCTGTGTTACGGGTCACCAGGTCTCTACTTTACTGAACATTATTATTTAAATTAATCAGTCGTAGAAAACGCTTAGGTAAAGTTTAAAATTTATACATAAATTAATAGAAAATAGCAATCATACATTTTAAGGAAAAATACATTAAGCACTATAATTTATAATTAGATTACCTAATGGCAAACTACATACAATTTCTTGAAATTTTAACATTTAAGGGACGAGTGTTGGTGAATGTTCAGGTTGTTTGTGTAATATATGGGTTTTGTGAACGTTTTGTACGTGTATGATGGATGATTGTTGTGGATTTATGAGTGTGTATGTGTACGTTTGTAAGTATTGGATTGTAAATGTGCGTAATTATTGTGTTAGTAAGCCGTGTATGAATCAATGCATAGTGTAATTGGTAGAATATATGTAATTATGCTTTTAGATTTGTTGGTGTAAAAGTGATTCCGTTTCTTCATAATTTAGCTGTTTTAACCAATTTGTCAGTATGTTTGTTTGTTACGCTTTCAGGCCTTAACTATTCGATCGATCATCATGAAATTTCTCATAGACATTGTAAGGGGTACAGAGTAGGACATAGGGTATGTCCTTATCTGTCTGTCAAGGTGTATAACAAATTTTCATTTAAACCAAGAAAAAATTTTATTCTGAAGGATAGAAATGTATTGATAGAATCTACGTTTACGCGAGTTATATAATAGATAACCTGTTAGTGCATAGAGTAACTGTTATAAAATAAATAAATATTATTATCTATGTTTTACAATATTTAATTATGGTTATATCTAGGTATATATTTTATTTTGTAGCAACTTTTATTGTCGTTTTGTAATGTAAATATATATTGTAAACGATTTTGTCTTGAGAATGTTTTGGCACCAAATACACACATTGTATACTGCAAAGCAAAGAATTCAGGTCACCAACATAAATCTTCTCTTATGCAAAAATTATATTTTTCGAATATGTCGAGTATGTAATAAAGTATTGTCCATAATTTTATTCGACTCCATCCTTTGAATAATCAAACATTTCTAATTATTTCATAATTCATTTTGACTATTAAATAAAATGTGTGTACGAAATTTGAAATAATGCCATCTATTAAAGTATTTTGGAACTGTAAGCGTGTGACTAAAAACTAACTTTGTTCTTCACTCAGTGTACGTACAGTCTGTCACAGTTACAACTTACGACAGTCCAAAAGAGGCGTGAAGTGAGAGGCAGCATCATCGCTTAAATACTTTCTTCTGTCCTGTCCCCGTGTAAGAGTATATGCATTGTTTATGAAGTAGTTTTATGCCAACGTTACGAGATGTCGCTTCATAGTACGTGTATTTACAATTTTAGTCAAGCAAAGATTTTTGACCTAAATTGACTTTGTAATGTTCTTATCCTTTAAAAATTGTACCGCGTATTTTAAGAGCCGCGTATATTAAGGGAGGCACAGTGAAACCTGGGGTAGTCATGCTGTTACGGTATAGGTCTATAAGTATATGTAGGCATGTCGTTCGTGAAGCGCGTAAGTGTTGAGAGTGAGACAAACAGTTCCAATAAAATCATTGAAGCAATCGCACGTCTTTTACTTACAGTTTCTGTGCAAACCAAAAGTGAACCTTATTACGTTAAACATATGAACCAAACGACCCGGATATATGAGCAGACAGAAAAATACGACCGACCGTTTGAGTACAAAAGGCATCGCATTCCACAGCAATAATTCACAAACAAACTCATTAGTGAAGTTTTATAAAATTGCTAGTTATTACGAAGATATTATTCGCCATATTTAAGTGAATTTAAGGTCTAAATAAACAGTTTAAAAGCGCCTTCTTGCGAAAATGAGTACTTGAAGCACCCAGTTACTCAATCTTCTAGAAGAAACGGTTAGCAAGACGCAAAAAGCGCAAGTAAACTTGAAAAAATGTCTGAAAGTAAGATTAACAAAAGGTTATATCGAAACAAGACTACATTCCACAGATGAATATTTGCAGTCTTTTAAAACAACACATCAAGAACTGTTAAGTGTACACCAAAGGATCAAAGGCCAAACGTACAATATTTTGCTAATGAAGATTATTATGTAACTGAAGACTTCTATTTGTGTTTACAAGCTGATTTAAGGGACATGTTATCGGCATTGTCAACCACGATAACAGGTGGTGAAACGATTAACCAAACCTAAGTTAAATTGCCAAGGATCCAACTCCCTGATTTAAACGGTAAATATGAAGATTGGCCCACCTATCACGACTTATTTATGACACTTGTGCACAACAACTCGTCGTTAAGTATGGTTCAGAAACTGCAATATCTGAAGTCTAGTATCACCGGTGAAGCTGAAACGCTGCTGAAACATATAATGATTACTGAAAATAACTACGAACAAGCATGGAGTATATTGAAACATCGTTGCGGGAATAAGCGAGTGATTGTAAATTCTCTGCTAAAATGACTTACTGGACAAAAGGCAATTAAGACACCTAAAGCTAATCAGATAAAGTCGTTATTAGACACTACAACTGAATGTTTACATAGTCTCCAAAATCTTGAAATATCTACTGATTCTTGAGACCCCATTATCATCATTTTGGTGGTTCAGAAATTAGATCCTGAAACTCATAAGGACTGGGAAGAGCAGGCATACACTCAAGAGTCTAACAAGCTGCCTACTTGGAAAGAACTCGAACTATTTTTGGAGTCCAAGTTCCGAACATTAGAGTTGGTAGCACCTGTTAGTTTAACAACTGCCTTAAAAGAGAAAATATCGAGGATAAGTAATGACATGTTTCTACAACCCCACCAGTGAAGACGTGCACAATGTGTAAGGAAGAACACACTCTTTTCCATTGTAAGGATTTTATAAAGGTTTAATCTATAGAGAGGACTGAGTTTGTAAAGAAGAATAACCTCTGTTACAATTGTCTGACACCTGGCCATTCAGCCTAGAAGTGCAGCATATGTATAGCGATGTCATCGCCGGCACCACTCACTGTTGCATCAGTCGAGAAATTTCAAACAGTCAGACAATGCACAAACTCAGCACAGCCCTATCTAAAGAGATGTACAGAACAAAGAAGATACAAAATCTGCAAAAGCAGACGTCGCAATATCATCACACTTTGCTTTGAAGAAGTCCACAGCTTTGCTGGCGTCAGCACTAATTTATGTAAAGGACGATAATGGACTAACTACAGTATTGCGCGCCTTAATAGAACATGGGTCACATGAAAGTTTTATTAGCGAAAGAGCTGCACAAAAATTAAAGGTTAAACGTAAGCCCGCCAGTGGAACAATAACAACAGTTGGAGGGAAACAAACACACTTACATCACGTCGTAGAATTTGATCTTTTGTCTCGACGTGAAGACGATTTTAAAATATTTATGACGGTATACGTCATACCAACTAGGATAACCTCCATTCTACCACCAAGACATTTCACCAATAATAGTAACGTGTGGCCGTATTTACAAGGCCTCACCTTGGCAGACCCAAGGTTCAACCAACCAAGGCGAGTGAACCTTTTATTAGGAGTTCAAGTCTATGACACTATATTGAAGAGCGGTCTCGTTAAGGGTCCCTTGGGCTCTCCTAGTGCTCAAAATACAGGGTGAAAATACAGCCGAGGGTGGATCCTATTTGGAAGAGTAGAGGAAGACACTTATTTGGAAAATATTACTGTTATGCATCATCATATCGATATTGAAAATATGCTTAAATCCTTTTGGGAAGTAGTAGTTAACAAAAGACGAAGAAACATGTGAGAAAATATTTAAAGAAACATACTAAAGAAATTCTGAGGGACGATTCGTGGTAAAATTACCTTTTAAAATAGAAAAATCTATGTCACCTGAGGGGAATACAAGACATATAGCTTTGCGAAGATACATGCAACTAGAAAGAGGCTTTGAACATGACACAAATCTAAAGAGGGAATTCGCTAAAGTAATGCAAGAATATATTGATCTGAAACATATGGAATTAGTCCTTAAAACGAGCTAGAAAATTTAGCAGTATGCTTGCCACACCATCAAGTACTAAAAGAAATTATTGAAACTACAAGGATCAGAGTAGTCTTCAACACTTCGTCTAAGGGTTGCAATAATATATCTCTAAATGATGAATTGCTTATCGGACCTCAGCTTCAGGAAGAAATGAGATATTTAGTTATGAGATGGAGTATAAAACCAATCTGTTTTGTTTCGGACATAGAAAAAATGTATAACCAGGTGTTGGATACACAGGAACACGCCAATTACCAGCGTATACTTTGGCGTCCTAAGGCAACAGAACCAATTCAAGACTATCGCCTTTTACGAGTCACATTTGGTACAGCTTCTGCCCCTTACCTTGCCGTAAAGTCAGTCCAACAACTAGCAGCAGATGAAAGCAAAGACTGTCCAAAATCAGCTGAAGCCATTAAACAAGACTTCTTTATGGACGATTTGATGTCGGGACACTATAACGTAGAACAAGCTGTAGAACTGGCTAAAGATATCACCCGTATTCTATAAGCTGGAGGATTTACGCTGTAGAAGTGGGCGTCCAACAGTATCAGGTTCCTAGAACAATTTGAATCTGCACAGCATAGTAAGCAAGTAAAAATTGACATGAAGCTCCATGGTCATCATCATACGGTCAGAACGCTAGGTTTATCCTGGATCATATACGCCTCGGTACTTGTTGGAAGCGGACGTATACCCAACCTCGCAAAAATATTTAAATTACAATTAAAGTGTTACAATTGAAAGTAAAACTTATCTTGTGCGGCTTAAAGTCCTCTATACAATTAGTGGGCAGCACTCATATCGCCGCGTAGTTAACAGCGGCAGCGTCTGCGCAGCACCGCTCACCCCCTCGGCAGAAAGAGAGCTACCGATATTTTTTATCCCGCTTGCATACGCTCCAGCCATCAGCGCGTCACAATGAGCGTACAGAGAACACCGCCTCAGGACACATTAACAAGCGGAAGCGGGAATAACGGCGGATCAGTTCCCAACTTATCAACCTATAGTGCCAACGAAGACTTTTATAACATCAATACAAGAAAACGTAAGGAACGAACAGAAGAAAATGATCTTAAAAAAGACTTCACACAATTTCGCATGGACATGATGCAGTTTCTCGAAGAATTCAGAAAGACCCAAAATGATAATTTGACCCAAATTAGAGAAGAAATATCGGAGATAAAAAACGAAATTAAAACAATAAAATCAACTACAGAAAGTTTCACATTACGCTTTGAACACCTTAATACTGAAATCGAAAATATCAAATCCAAAACTACAACAACCGAAGACAAACTTAAGTCCATAGAAACTGAAATATCAGAAATAAAAAGTCAGCAACGGATCACAAGCTCGACATCAAAATCACCAAACCTATGCCACGAAAACCTCATCCTAGAACTAAAAGAACGATGCGACCGTGAAAAAAATGTTGTACTTGTGGGTATTTCAGAATTAATTGACACAAATCTGAAGTCGCGACAGAAATATGATAATGAGCAGGTCTTAAAACTCATAACTCTGCTTCATGAAAACTGTCCGAACCCAATCAAAACAATGAGACTAGGTAAATATATGCAGAATAAACATCGATCAATCAAAGTTTGCTTTGATAATACTTATGCGCCTAAATGTCTTTTGCGAAATAAGTCGAAGCTACCCGAGAACATTCATATTTACTCAGACCAAACTCCAATACAAAGACAATATCTACTTTCGTTGAAGGATGAACTAAACAAACGCACTGAATGCGGTGAAAAAAACCTTGCTATAAAATATATAAAAGGCGTACTGAAAATAGTTGTCGACCAAAAAAACTAAGACCTGACTCAATACCTAAGATAAAAGTTACCGACAGAATTGATAGATTATCACATCAAATAGTAGATAAATACGAAAATATTCCAATTTACCCATCGTCATTAAGAATCTTCTATACTAATTTACGTAGCATTCGCACAGCAGGCAAATTGGATGAAATAAAATGTATTATAAAAGCCATACCTGCGACTACCCACTTATTAATATTTACCGAGACGTGGATTAACTCGGAAAGCGATGCTAAATTATACCAAATACCGAACTATGCACATGTTTACAATTATAGGCAGAATCGCAAGGGAGGTGGCGTCTCAATTTACGTACATACTAGTATCAAATACGAAATAACGGAAGACTCATGTGATGACGAGAACCATTACCTGTGGATATATATAAACAAACTATCACTAAACGTCGGCGTGGTTTACAAACCAGGAGAAACCAATGTGAACAACTTCTTAGACACATTTATAACGCAACTTGAAACCCGAAGGAGATCAATAGTATTGGACGATTTCAATATTGACTTATTAAGTAAGAATAGTAATGTAACAAAATACTTGAACGAAATAAAACAATCTGGCTATGAAATACTTAATTGCATTACCAAATCATTTAGTACCCGAGATACGAGCTCAACAAACACAATTCTGGACCACATATGTACAAATATCAATAATCATTCATTCAGCTTCTCAATAATTGAGTCAGATCTCTCAGACCACAAGCAGATATTCCTCGAAATAGGCAGATTACCCACACATACGAATAAAAAAATTTCGTATAAAGCCTTACATTATGAAAATTTGTATAATAGCTCACTTAAAGCTAATTACAGTAATGATGACAACAGCTACTACCACTTGGAGACCTTTATCTTAAAGCAAATAGAAAATAACAAGATGAACAAAACAAAAATTCTAAATCCACCCCAGAAAGACTGGATAAACAAAAATATAATTAACGCTATTGAAGAAAGGAACATTCTATGGCAACAAATAAAATTACACCCAGAAGATGACAACTTAAGAAAAACCTTCGTAAAACAACGGCAGAATGTCAAGTATTTGATCAGAAGTCATAAGAAAACTTACTACTATAACTTATTTCAGAAAAACTACAATGAACCCAAGAAAATGTGGGAAATCATAAATAATTTAGGCTTAAATAAAACGAAAGTCAGCGCTGCTCCACCCAAACTAATGTCGAGCTCCGGATTAATCACAGAAGGTAACGCAATATGTAACTTCTTTAACGATTTTTTCTCATATATAGGCGTCGATCTAGCGAACAAAATACCTAACACATATCACATAAACACAGGCAACACGCTCATGTACGAACATAACTACAATCACGAACAAAAGTTAAGCGTATTACCGCCATGTTCCGCGTCAGAAATATCAAAGATTATTGACGAACTTGATAGCAACACTAGTACCGGTTTAGACGGCGTTAGCACCAAAGCGATTAAATGTTTAAAAAATATTATTGTGGACAGATTAACGTGTTGTATAAATGAGTGTTTGGCGTCTGGTATTTACCCAGATACACTAAAGGTTGCAAAGGTCAGTCCTATTTACAAATCAGGCAGTAGAACGGATCCAAATAACTACAGACCCGTGTCGGTTCTACCAGTTATATCAAAGATCTTTGAACGTGTTATATACAGTCGTTTAAATAATTATTTATCTGAAAAGAACTTTCTAATTACCGAATAATACGGATTTCGCGCTAAGTTAAGTACACTCTCTGCCGCAACAGATTTGATAACAAAAATTTATACTTCCGTAGACCAAGGAAGTTTTGCCTTAGGGATCTTTATCGATTTAAAAAAAGCTTTTGACACCGTGAGTCATCATAAGTTATTAGAAAAATTGGACAACATAGGGGTTATAGACAAGGCTTTCACAATGTTCAAATCTTATCTGGAAAATAGACGTCAAGTTGTTAAAATAGATACCCACACTAGCTCGACCAAAACAGTAACATACGGCTGTCCACAAGGCTCAATAATTAGTCCGTTATTATTTTTAATTTACATTAATAATATCACCAAAATTGGACTGACAGGCAACCTTACTTTGTATGCTGATGACACTTGTTTGTTTTACTTTGATAAGTCCATCAATAACATTATAGCAAATGCTCAGAAGGACTTAGATATTCTCAATGAGTGGTTGAAGTATAATCTCCTCACAATTAACACATCTAAAACATCATTTATGATTATAACTGCTAAAAATAAGCGAGTACCCGACTTCACACTGCTCAAAATAAACGAGACTATTATAAAACAATCCAATCTCGAAAAATATCTCGGTCTATGGCTTGATGATAAACTTACATGGAAATCCCACATTGAGCACGTCAAAAAGAAACTTACATCAACTTTAGGAGCCTTACGGAAGGTGTCAAACTGCATTCCTTACCAAGTACGTAATATTCTATACAACTCGTTAATTAAATCGCATCTAGAATACTTAATCGAAATATGGGGATCAGCCGCCGTATCAAACCTTAACTCACTGCAGAGACTTCAAAACAAAATAATAAAAACGCTATTTCACTACCCTTACCTTACACCTACAAAACATATATATAAAAGAACTAATCTGCTAACAACTCGACAGCTTTATATATACAATACATGCATTCTTATAAAAAACATTACATCAAACTCAATACAAACTAATATACAGATACCTAGAAAAGCAATGTCACATAACTTAAGAAATCAACATAAACTACAACTTTGTAAAATACGAACGAATTACGGTAAGAAATCGATATTGTTTGGTGGAGCACAGCTGTTTAATAATCTACCTGCCGACATTAAAGAATGTGCTAACATAAATCTGTTTAAACGTAAACTTAAGGAATATGTACTTTGTAACCATTTCTAACACTCTGGAGGCTATTGTTTATTTATTTAATTTAATTATGTTAATCTCATTATAAGTGGACTGTAATGTTCTTATGAGAAATAAAGATCTTTAAACCTTTATCATGGGTGAAGACACTATACTTTACCATCTTGATTACCCCCTGATGTCTGGAGTTGTGACTAAGAGGAAGATCTTGGCTGACATACACCGGCTCTTTGATCCATTGGGATGGCTCGCTCCTGCGATAGTACCTGCAAAAATATTAATTCAAAGATTATGGCTAAAACGAAGTCCCTGGGATGACGAGGTAGACTCTGAAACAGAAAAATAATGTATTAGTATACGGCAAAATTCACACTTTTAAAAGAAATTATACTGCAAAGATGGTTACAATGCGCAAGTCAAGGTATCGAAAAAGCTACCGTTCACAGTTATTGTGACGCTTCAGACAAAGTGTACGGCGCTGTTGCTTACCTCAGGGTGCTGGGAGACGACGATCAGTTTGTTGTAATAACGATGTTGTATCCAGAGGTATGCTACTATCCGATTTGACAAATTGTAGACTTTGGTGGGAAGGACCGGAATGGCTAAAAGAAAAAGAAATAATGTTTAAACTCATAAATACATCGACTGACCTAGAAATAAAAAGAGATTTGTGACATACTGAAGGAATTGTTAAAAACCGTCACGTACTGCAGACAATTCCTAAACCTGAAAAAAGAAAAACACAAATTAATTTAGATACAAAAGAATTGGATAAATCATTACACAAATGTATACAAATAGTACAAAGAGAATGTTTAGAAGAGAACGTGGAATACTTTAAAATAAGGGAAAGGTTAAGAATAGAAGTTTATTGAAGTCACTCAATCCATATTTAGGTCGAAACCATATCCTCAGGGTGGGCGGTAGAATCCGACACGCCAATATGGACAAAGTTAGAAAACATCCCATCATCCTAGATGATGAGTCTTATTTGATGAAACTAATTGTTGCTAATGCGCATATAACAACTTTGCACGGAAGTGAGTACAGTTAATGCTAAATTACATTCGATCTATATATTGGATAATAAAGGGCAAGAAATTATTAAAGGCTGAAATACACAAATGCCTGGTCTGTGCAAAACAGCGAGCTGATCACACTCAGTTTCAAAATTCATTTATCAAATAGATTTTTCTTTCCTAGGTCCATTTTTATATAATAAATTCAATAGAGAGTTAAGTATTTATAAATTAAATTATGTTAACTGTAAGAACATCTTATATATAAAATTCTCGTGTCACAATGTTCGTTCCCGTACTCCTCCGAAACGGCTTGACCGATTCTCATGAAATTTTGTGAGCATATTGAGTAGGTTTGAGAATCGGCCAACATCTATTTTTCATACCCCTTAGTGATAAGGGTTGTCAACCCCTAACAATTTTTTATTCTTTTGGTCAAAACATTTTTTTATGGCAAAACGACGTTTGCCAGGGTCAGCTAGTATTATATAATTATTTACAAATTTTGTCGTATGAGCAAACTGAGCAGTTACTTCAAGTAACCAAATAAACATTTTGCTGATTTATCTTAACGCATCATTATTATTGACCCACTTATTACCGGTACTGCTAGTTGCTTATGCAGGTTATTAAAATGTTATTATTGAATTGTAGTTATGTAAATTTATATTGCTAAAATAGTTTGTAAGCACTTCTTCGCCCGAGCCACAGGTTCAATCTAGTTCGGGCAAACAACAACAAATGTATTTTATAAAGTAATTAGTCATTTATTATAATTATTGTACCTATTATTTGAATAAATATTATTATTATTTCACATTTATTTACTTTTAACCAATAAAAATTACATTTTTAAATATATATATTTATAAAAAAACACATTTAGAAATATAAAAATTATGGTTGCCCACCGACATCGAGACAAGGTCCAAGCTGTCGTTGGTTAGGGGTCCAGAGAGAGGAACCTCCTCACTATGCATGCCGTATCTAGGAGGACTGCCTTCTGCATCTGACCCTTGACCCAAGCACCTAACGCGAGCCTTTTAAGATGTTGGTCGAGGCTCTTGGCTATTAGACCGTTCACCGTAACGACTATCGGTACAATGATTGCCGAGTCCACATCCCACATATCGACGACCTCGTGTGCTAAGTCCAGGTATTTTTATTCTTTTTCCTTCTCAGCTTTCACGAGGTTGCCATCATGAGGGATGGTAATATCGACAATCATTGCACGGCGCTCTGATCGATGTATTACGACAATATCAGGCTTGTTGGCAACAACAGTCCTGTCTGTGATAATAGATCGATCCCAATACAGTGTGATATGATCCTTTTCGAGAACTGGTTCTGCTACATACCTGTAGTAAGGCATCTCGACCTCTACAAGTTTGTACTTCAGAGCAAGTTGCTGATGGATAATTCTGGCTACTTGGTTATGTCTGTGCAAGTACTCGCCATTAGCAAGACGAGAACAATCGGAAACTATATGCCTGAGGGATTCACCGGGTTGGTGGCACGCCCGACATATGTTAATCGTACCATCCCTCAGGATATATTTCCGGTAGTTATTCGTCTTGATAACTTCATCCATAATTGCACAGACAAACCCTTCCGTTTCCCCAAAGAGGTCACCGAAGCGTAGCCAGTTCACGGAGGCGAGAAGGTCTACATCAGGCCCACATAGGGCCTTGTAGAACCTACCGTGAAGCTCCTTGCTCTGCCATACACTCTTGCGGTCGTCAATGCTCGGTACTACAGGGATGCGCCAGCTCTCTTTAACCAGATTAAGCGGGGTGAGTACGTTATCCATTGCAACAACATCACGATGCATATCCACGTTCGTTTGAAGGAAATACTCTCTAAGGTTGCACACCTCACGGTTATGGAGGGTTTTGGCATTTAGAAAACCTCGACCCCCACATTTCCGCGGGATGTACAATCTCATCACAGACGAACGAGGATGATGCATTCGGTATGCCGTCAACATTGTACGGACCTTCCTGTCCAGGGCATCTAACTCAGTCTGAGTTCACTTAAGTATGCCAAAGGAGTATAAAAGAAGCGGCATGACCCAACCGTTAAAAGCGCGCACCTTGTTGCCGCCTGATAAAAGACTGTTAAGTACTTTTCTCAGGCGACCAAAGATTTCTTCTCTCCTTCATTTATACTTAAGGCTTGTGACATACCCAAGTATTTGTAGGTATCAGTAATGAGAAGCGATCTTAGGTTAATGGAATCTGAAAGTTCAATGCTCTCAGATTCCACCATCCTTCCTTGCTTTACATGCATGACTGCACATTTATCCACACCAAACTCCATGTTGATAGATTTACTAAAGCAATCAGTTACTCTTAGTAACTCTATCAAATGTGAATCAGTGCGGGCAAACAGCTTTAAATCATCCATGTATAGCAAGTGTGATACGACCTGACCGCCTTTCTTTAACCTGTAACCTCTAGTAATGTACTGAGAGGGTTCAACGCTAGGCAAAACCAAAGAGGACTCAGACTGTCGCCCTGAAATATATCTCGCTTAATCTGGATTAGGTCGCTGGTCGCCTGGGTCTGTCGACACCCTGGATAGTAAAGAGCCGTTTTCCATTGCCCCATACACAACTTCAAGAAGGTGCATAAAGTTGTATTTACTTTATACAGCTCCAGCACCCTCAAGAGTCGTGTATGTGGCACTGAATCAAACGCTTTCTTGTAATCTATCCAACATGTCGCCAGACTCCTGCGATTACGGCGAACCTGTTGGCTAATGGCCATATCAATGAGGAGGAGTTCCTTCGTACCTCGAGCCCTCTTCCTACAACCATTCTGAGAGACCGATATAATAGAATTGATTTCAATATGTTTTGATATTTTGGCTCTTAGAATAGACGTAAGAAGCTTATAGACCGATGGTAAGCAGGTGATCGGTCTATAATTTCCAGGCTCGTGAGTGCTACCTGCTTTTGTTGCAGGTGCGTAACTCCTGTGGTCATAAAATCTGGCAACGACCCAGATTCTACGGTTGATTGAAACTGCGATGCCAAGCAAGCATGCGAACTACGTAGCCACTTCAGCCAGAAGTTATGCAGCCCGTCCGGACCTGGAGACTTCCAATTTGAAAACGAACGTATTGCACTAGTAACATCCTGGTCTTCAAAGACTACGTCTTCCATCTCTGGAATTTGTTCAACCGCTCGCTCGACATCACGGATCCAAAGGTCCTCTGTGTGGCCCATGGGCACCGACCAGATGCTACGCCAAAAGGTATTTGTGGTATCAGCATCCGGCAGCCGCCCACCAGTCATACATTGATCTGGTCGTTCCCAACTTCCATAAACACGTCTCTGGTCTCTTTGAAATGTGTAATTCACGGTATACCGGTTCATGCGTTTTTTGTATCTGCGCAAACGGTTTGCCCACGCATAAACTTTCTGCTTCAGGAAGTCAATGCGCTCTGTGACCCGAGATGTGTACTCTTGTGGGCTGGTGTCAGTTCCCAAGAATGCTCGACTCACAAAGCGCATCACTCTAGGGCGAGTATTGCCCTCCTTGAAGCAGATTAGTTTACCGATAAGTGCCCTTGCCTCAGCGAAACGACGCTCAATTCTGCATTGCCATGCTGGAGCAGCGTTTCGCCATACAGCAGTGTCGTTCAAAGGGAACTTGACGCCTGCTGTACGATATGCCGCTACAACAGCACAATACAGGATTGAATGGGTATCACTGAGATTCTCGCTATTCTCTAAATAACTAGGCAGTAGCGAGTCAAGGGCACCTACCAATGCTATATTTTGTCTATGCGTAGGCAACCGCGGCAGTTGAAGCCTAATAGTATGGGGTGTGTACCGATATTCCCGAAACGCACATTCCAAAGCTACCCTTACCTCATCATTGTACTGGATGCTTACATTATTAGTCATGTCATCCTCATCCTCGCTGGTAATGTTGTGGGGCAACGATGTAACACTACTTGTTGTTACACCAGGATGGACGTGAATCGCACGACTCGTACGTCAACACTCTGAGCGAAGCCTATTAAGTAGGTTATCATCCAGCATCCGATTGCGCTGGATAACTCGCACTTGATCCGATAGTTGTTGTGCCGTGACGTTGAAGCCTGGTTCAAGAGCCTGAAACAGAGGCAGCATTCGATTACGATACGCACTGAGGTTGGTTCCTCCCTCTGTAGCCACAAAATATGCCCGCATGACGTTTTCATTTATTGAACTCGTCCATCTCATGCGGCGCACATCACCACCGACAGCGGGAGCCCTGTTCGAGGCCGGCGGGCCTCGGGGTCCCAAGCAGGACGGTGGCCGGCGTCTCCCCTGCCGACGTACAGGTGTTGGTGACGTCGGCGGGGTGAAATACTCGTCGCTTGATGAGCTCGACGCCTCACTGCTCGTCGTAGTCGCGGGTGCAGGTGCCGACGGCTGCGAGGCGGAGATGAGCGACGAGTCCGGGGGTCTACTTTGTGCTACAGCCCTGGCTCTTGTTAGCATTTGCATGTCACTACATCATCATTTAAATTATTTTTCATGCATTTATGTATTTTCATTTTGACATGTGTTGTCATTATATGACCGATTTTACTTGTTTGTTATAGACTACAGGCCCATGTCCAGAAATGGATGGGTCATATGAACCACCAGGTGACGTATATAGGACGATATAAGAGCATAAAATAATAAGATTTAGCACTTATTATTTATCATGGATCTATCGATGGTAAAAATGCCGTACAAAAATATATGACCAAAATGTACTCACTCTACCTGCACTTTTGAATTCTCACCAGCACTCAGTTGGACAGCTTACAAGTGACGGCATAGTGCTGAATCTTATTATTTTATGCTCTTATATCGTCCTATATACTTCACCTGGTGGTTCATATGACCCATCCATTTTTGGACATGGGCCTGTAGTCT
Organism: Catocala nupta; assembly: GCA_963675205.1. Taxonomy (NCBI): domain Eukaryota; kingdom Metazoa; phylum Arthropoda; class Insecta; order Lepidoptera; family Erebidae; genus Catocala; species Catocala nupta. Next base: position 30,190,917 of record OY776093.1, read on the forward strand.
ATTACTGTACTGTACTTTATGGATATATTATTTTAAAATTGAGACTTAGTATGTTGAATTATGTTTTTATGATGAAATTGTGGCCAAAATATTATATATTTTTAAGTAGTTATAGCGAGCTGAAAATTTTGTAAAATGACACATATGCTGGTGTTGCCATTATTATTATATTTGTGTAACTAGTGTAACTGACTGCCACGCCTGAAGTCGCGGGTTCGATTCCCGCACAAACAAACATTTGTGTGCATGAACATGGATGTTTGGCTTGGTCTGGGTGTTTCTACGTATAAAATGAACGTATTTACAAAAAAAAAATATATATATACAGGATGATTTTGAAATCGTGTAATTCCTTTTAACCACGCATTCTACTGGTGATATAGAATAACCCTGACCATATTTTTCTTAATTAGAATAATGGTTTCGGCAAAATTAGAGTACAGATTTTTTTCATGAAATGATTTCAAATAGTCATATTTTAACCACCTGACACAATCTTAATATTTTACTAATTTAAAAATAATAACATAACAATAACTGATGTCGTAAATAATAAGGGGCAATAAAAAGGACCGCCCGTTATTATTTACGACATTAATTATTAATATGTTTTTTTATTTTAATTATTAAAAAATTAAAATTGCCTCGGTTGGTTAACATATGACTATCTGACACCATTTTACGAAAAAAAACGGAACAATAATTTTCAAAAAAATAATTCTAATTAAATAAAAATATGGTCAGGGTTATTCTATATCACCTACTGGTGATATAGAATAACCCTGACCATATTTTTATTGGTGGTATTTTTAATGCGTGGTTAAAAGGAATTACACGATTTCAAAATCATCCTGTATATGTATATATGTATGTTTATCCATTGTCTAGTACCCATAGTACAAGCTCTGCTTAGTTTTTGTTGTGTGTATGTGATAGAATATTATTATTATTAAACTTATTTCGTTAAACACATGCTAAAACTGCTATCAACAGCAGGAATTTGTGCAGGACCTTAACACCTATTGATTAAACTTGCATATTTTGTATAAAAATATCCGCCGTATTTATTAAGCTGTCCCATTGCTGAGTACGATTCTCTCTCAGTGCTACACACAATAAAACTTCAACTTCAGTTCATTACCATTTATTACGTCAGTAAATACAGTGCAACGACATAAGTCGATAGAATTAAATATTTATGACATTTAGTATGTTTGTATATTTCTATCATGCGAAGTTGTAAGTATTCTCTATTGTCTGCAGCTGCGACTTACAGTAAAAAGGAATAATAATAAGATTACTTTGAATTGTAAAACAGTGTTAGTTTAATTAAAGTTAAAATGGAAAATAAAAATAATATGAAAATAAAATAAAAAAAGTTCAGCTACTTATGTAGCTGATTGTACCTACTAATGTATATTCAGCGATATAAGTAGCTTGACGCAAAATACAGGTTTTAATATTCTCTGAATTTCGCATTCATCTATGTATGTAGTCTAAAATGAGCTTTACTCTACACGGTAATTATTTAATTTTAAGAAGGCAATTGCGACTAGTATCTATATTCTAATTAATACATAATAATGACAATACCTTTAAACACTATCTAACTGGGGTTATAAATAGTTTATGTTCCCAGTTAGTCTTTCGGTTAGAAAATCCCTGAATGTCGATATGATTTAAGAGTTAGACTTAGTTGGTGGTGTGCGCGTGTCCGCAAGTGTGTATGTTCGTTACTTTGTCAGATACGGTGCTCAGTTTAAGTAACTGTCGTATGGTTTCCGTGCTCCAGTATCAGTTTTGTTACAACTTAAAGGTCATAGCTCATTAGAGCCACCCAGCACCCAACCAGCACCACCTCGTCGCTCGATGTCTACTCGTTGCCGACAGGTATCCACGATTGGAGGCTGCGTGTCAACCAGTGAACGTCAGGTGGTCTACGGATGGCCGCCGCGTGGTAACGAGTGGATAACATGAACATTGCGTTGTCCACGAATAGATGAGTAGTTTGTCAGGGATCGTCACTAGGTCTACACGTGTATATCGTTATATCTGACTTTACAAACCGAGAATTGGCTCTCATAGCTGTCACGCTTGATGAAGAAGAAAATGAAATACGTAAGACAGACGGACGGCGCGTGAATCACTCGCGGGCGGCGCGCTATTCATTCGGGAACTGCGCGGGTGGTCAGCGTGTGGCCCCTCGCCGTCCGCGCGGGGCCAGCGCACGGGCGCGGCGCTCCGGACTTGATGTAGTGAGCGTACACCCATATGATTCCATACAAAGAATACTAACCGCTCGACGCGAGGTGGTGCTGGTCAGGTGCCGGGTGGCTCTTATCAACTACTACCTTTACTTTTACCACCTAAATTATAAGAGCGCGTTCAATTCTAGCAGCGATTTTACATTCAGTACAACGGTGTACTTGCTGATCTGTTAACTATGTATACGGTAGCTAGCGCTTAGCATCGCTGACGCTTTCTGAATCAAGAATGAGTTGAATCAGTTTCGACTTCACAGAATGAACTTTTTATTCCTTGTTATAAATTAACAGTTCTGCTTAGCTTGTAAAAGGCTTAAAAAGTAAGTTAATAACTTAAGTATATCTACGTAAAACGCATATGTGATTGTATCTAAAGATCAATGACGGCTCGGACGCGTGTCATCAACGGCCTGCGAGCGTTTTGTAAGACTAATATAAATAGTGCACAATAATAGCAACATTGACGTGTGCTGTATAGATTGAGTAAATGCGCGTAACACGGGCTCAGGTGCACACAGTGCGTCAGCGCTGCGCAGGCGTGTGGTCGCGCGCGGCGGCGGCGGCGGCCGTGTGTCGCGCGAGCCGCAGGCTGGCGGCGTGCATGGAGGAGCGGCGGCGCGAGGCCAGCGAGCCCGAGCGCGTGCGCAGCGAGCGCAGCGCCTCGCCCTCGTCCGAGCCCGCCTCGCCCCCCGACCCTGCCTCGTCTTTCTCCGAGCCCGAGCGCTTCTCGTCGGGCGAGCCCGAGCCGCGCGACGAGCCCGTCAGCGAGCCCTGCAACACGATGTGCCCTCATACTGGTAGATACAGCTGCAGATACAACGACCGCATTCTACCAAACTTGACATACTCTCAAATATACTACTAAGAACTGCCTACTAATGATCATGTTGCCAGATTCTGTGCCAGAAAATACAATAATAGCAATTTGCGCAGGCATTAAACCCGTGATCTCTCGATCCATATAAAAACTGAGCTAAAGCTTTTGCTAATGAAACACAACGCTTCAACTAACGGTGGTCGACGTGTTCGGTAGATAGCTTTCACCAGTTACAAAATAGATACGCTTTAGGAAATGTTAAAAGGGACTAGTTCGATGAACTCTACGTGCTGGAATTTCTGTTATGTGCATAGTATAAATTACCAAATGCTTTACATAATGAATATATTTCAGAGGTTCCTGATCGCTTACTCACCTGCAGTGGTCTCTCGGATTGTTCAAAGCGAAAAACGAAGCGCAGTTCCTTCCAGAAGCGCACGTGGAAGCGCTCGCCGTTCTCTCGCGCGCGCTTCGCTGCGCACCACGCTAGGTCGCAGCACGACAGCACCACGCCCAGCGCGCTGCCCACCACCAGCACGAGGAACAACCCCATGAAGTTCTTCATCGACAGCTTTTCCGTCTCATAGTCGTCACTAGCCTGCAATACAATTCACTCATTAGTCGTTTGCTTTGCTTGAAGACACTTGTATCCGTTGCAATCTTATAAAAGGCAAGGTACCTACAGCAACGCAACATCAAATACATACTTGATGTCTGAGCGGTGACGTTTAAAGGAGGTTTTCAGTTCATTTGAACTAGAAAGCTACTTTTCAGACTGTCGCGATCAAATAGCTCAGTGTTGATATCTCTGTAAAGAGGCAGGTTCTAGAGTTTCAACTAGGCGCCTCGCTGTCATCATGTATTGCTTGTTTTTATGAGACAATAAAACTATTATTATTATTATCGTAAGGGGCAGATCCCGTTGACTCAGATACTAATTCTTGCAAAAGTCTTGCGCTGTCTGTCTCATATTCAGCAGCTACGGCAATCTGATACATTTAGCAAGCGTCCGTACGAAATAATAACTGTTAACTCTTAGGCGGCCCGTATGTCTATTAACCATGTTAGTTGTGTCCAATACCTTGCAAGCGCCACCGCCGTGCTTCTCTTTCCACCATGTTTGCTGCATCTCGCGCAGCGTGCCCGCCTCCTGCAGGTTCAGCAATCCCAAATTCATCGCCTGCCGGTACCCTGACCCTGCGCACACACGCAGACACAGACACTTGAGACTCACATAACTGTTACGACTCACACACATATAGTGAGAACGTCACTCACCCTTCTTCATGGCGATACCGTAGCCCTTGCTGTCGAGTAGCCCCCCAATCTGTCAACATGCCATCGTGATTAAAGCTTCATTTGAACATTATAAAGCACGAGGTGCTGTGTGGTCGTCGGGTGCTCACCTTGATGACGTCGCAGTTGCGCTCGGTCTCGTAGTCGATGGAGGTAGACTCCATTAGGAACGCGTAACTCCCATTCTGCACTCTGTCCGGCAATAAATAGGAAAGTAGGTATTACTTATTATATTTAAAATTCAGTTCCTATTGTAGTCATATACTATTTTTGTAATTGTCATATCATTATTTAATCCCTACCTCTTCTTAAATTTTAACTAATAGTATCACTCCTCCGAGACGCCGATACAGATCTATACTTACATACATATATGATAGTTGCAATAAAGAGATGCGCGCTGGGGCGCCAGGTGTCGCACGTGATGCCCATAATTATGGCTATGGTCTGATCATCGGCGAGTGACTCAGTTTGACATCAGCACAAATACTACCAGATTAGTGTTTATGTTATTTTTATTAATATATAAACTGTATTGAAAGCAAATTGTTATTTCCTATGATGTGTAGTTTTGACATAGTAATCAGTTGATTAGGTTATGATCCGCACGAAGCAGCCGCTGTACATAGTGCGGCAGGTGTGCTAAGTATTTAATGAGGAAGCGCGACTTACAGTTCGATTCCTTCAGGATTAGTCTTGGGCATCTCACGCTGGCTCATGTACTTGTACATTTCCTGGTATATTTTATTCTCCGAGTGCTGGGACACACACAACAGTGATTAAGACAATACAAGTAATTTAAAATGAAGTTTCTATGCAATACAAGAGGTGCGGGCGCGGCATTATATTTGTTAAAATCTAGAATAGCATCGCTGCACACTGGTACGCACGTATGTACGTACACATAACAGACCACCGTGGCTCATGTTTAGTTCCTGCGGTGAGGGAGGTCACAGAGCTCTTTAACGAGGAGGGAGGAGGACACGTGGAGGGAGGAGGTACTATGCTGGCAGTGAGGAGATAAGTGGTGTTTAGTGTGATACCATCGCTGAAGGACTTCCCGACACGCGCAGATTTACTACGTTCCTTATTTAGTTTGTCTCACCTGGAAGAACGTGTAGGTGGAACCACCGGACTTGGCGCCGTAGTCAATACCCAGCTGGTTATTGGGAAGGTCCAACACGCTATGGATTATCTCGTTGGACGCCTTCTTGGCGAGCAGCGTGGCGAGATTGGCCGTGTAGGAGCTGGTGATGACCAGCGCGAACAGCCACCACGCGCCCGCCACCGCGCGCGTGCCGTACGCGCTACACAAAGAGATGACCGTCAATATATATACCTACTGATCCGAACAGAGGCATCACAAAACGAGCAGTTCGGCGATACCGACACAGGCGCAATTTCTGAGCCCTGCAGCAGCACAGCGCCGAGGTTAAACCACAGCGCGTTGGCGAGCGTGAACTGGTTCTCGAGCGCAGGCGGGTCGTCGATGCATGGGTACGGGTTCTGCCACTCTTCGTGGCACAGCCGCCCCACCACGTACAGCACCAGCGACGTGCCCAGGTAGGCGAACCCCAGGCATAGCCACACCTGCACCACAACCACGCCACGTTTCAATTATGGTTCTATAACAGCATTGTAACGCACTGCTAGAAAGGAAATTCTTACTCCATTAGAGAAGGGATGTAAGAAAGCGAACAGTTTAGGTTCAGCTTGCTTGGGCGCGTGGAACATGATGCTGATGCCGAGATTCATGAAGGGTGTGGTGAAGTCCACTGCGCGCTCGCGCTCCTCCGTGATCGTCAGGTCTGTGATCGCGAAGTCGACGTTCTGCGGACATGGACACACGTCCTTAGTAACTCCGATGTAACCTGGCTCAGAGGTGGATGAGAGCATATCTATTTTCGTTAAAGTATGTTGGCTAAAGTGTCATTGTATAAAAGATTTTTCTGATTGTAATGAAGTAGTATCGTCCATCTCTTATTGTTTTGTATGTACGTACAATACAACACGACAACTCTTAAAACCTAATAATCTAACACATATTTGAGTTTTCCAAATTCAAGTATGTAATATTGCAAAATCGTGCAGGTAATATTCTTTATATAGTATTTAAAACTACTTGTCCAAAAGAAATATTAATAGCAGGTGTTATATAAAATGTTGAAGCACATAGCGCACTTTCATCCTGGCCAACGTACGCGCAGGCAAAGCCGTAGGCAACAGCTAGTGTTTAACAAAAATAATATAATATTTGTATCGCAGACAATTTGTATGATTCCGCGTTTTACAAACGGCGTCGTCAGTACAAAAACGCTCGCTGTTTTAAAATATGCTGAAGGCAAAATGTAAATTGCCTTGTCACTTAACGCCCCGAGTCCCGAGTCTTAGCACTCCGACTTGGATAGGTTAGGTTAGAAGGCGGAGGCGGGAGCTCTTTTCCCGCCCTAGCCTTCGTGGTTACTTTTTTTGTAACCACCCAGAAATAGGAGCCCTCGACAATTGAACGAGTCGCCAATTTGCCTTCGGCATATTTTAAAACAGCGAGCGTTTTTAAACGGACGACGCCGTTTGTTAAACGCAGAATCATAGAAATTGCCTGCGACATTTGTATGACATTATGTGACCCTCCCAGAGTAGTTGTGACCGTTGGGTAGCGCAACTAACACGTACTTAGCAACTGTGAATTTCATTTTCATCTACGTGTATTGTTAACCAAACATTGGTAGACGCGCACTCCCTCTTTGTTTGAAATTAGAAAGTTATGTTTAGCGCTGCAGTAGTGGAGATACCTTCTCTCTGATGAGGCGGCCCAGCATGCCGGTCCACTTGTCGGACACGTTGTCGTACGAGCCGTACACGCCGTCCGGCTGCTCCACGAACGTGTAGTTGAACTTGAGCAGCTCCGCCAGCTTCTCGATCAGCTCGATGCAGAACCCTGCGACACACACGCGCGTGCGGTAAATACTACTATATAGTTACTGTTGTCGGACTATGCACGTACTTGTAAGTAAATAGCAAGCTGCGAACCTTCATAACGTTCGTTGCCAGAAAGACGCGATTCAGATTCGCGTCTCATCACGTATGGTTTATTCTGAAAATATAAATTAAGTGAACAACAACAACAATATAACTTCAAGATAGATAATTATAACGAATGAACCTAGTTGTCACCGAGTAGAGTACGGATAGACTTTAATATGGTAAACGTCGTCGTCTCGAGCGACATTCTTCTATGTACCTATTCTATAAGTAGGCGTAGTCAAGAGAACTGCGCACTGGGCAGCGTACCTACCAAGGCTATAAGTACGGTGAAGGTGCGGTTGACCATGGAGTCTGGCGGCGGCTCGTCGACGGGCTCGTCCTCGCGCTGCCAGGCGAGGCCGGCGCGCGGCGCCCACAGCCCCGCGTGCTTCAGGCGCCCGCCGCGCGCCAGCTCCACCACCTGCAGCTGCAGCGCGCGCCGCCCGCCGTCCGCCTCCCATGACAGCGCGCCGAACCCCGGCAGCTCCCACTCCTCCTGCGCACACACACACGCGTCACACACGCGTCACGCACACGTCACACACACGTCACACGTCACACACGGCTCGCGAAGGGTACTTGCCGAGCGTAGGTAGTTGAGCAGGGTGTCGGCGTGGAAGGCGCTGACGCCCTCGTCGCAGTTGGCGGTCCGAATGGGCCGCAGCTTGAGGCGCGCCCACGTGTCCGCGGCCAGCACCGTGCCCACGTACGTCAGCAAGAGCGCCGTGGGCGGCGCCGCCGCCACCTCGGCCGCCACCTCCGCCGCCACGTCCGGCATGGCCGCCGTGAAGCGTCGCTCCCATTCCTTCACCACGTTCACCACGTCCGGCAGCGCCGGGTCGAATAACCGCAGACCTGCGCGGAGTCGCAGTCACATAATAATGGCTATGCGTGAGCGCCGCTAGCGGCGGTGGGACCGACGGGTACTGACCGGTGATGTTGGCGCCGCCGTGGCTGTAGTTGGCGAGCGGCTGCGTGTGCAGGTCCAGCGACAGCGCGATGTACGAGTGGCGCTCGGCGAGTAGCCCCACGCGCTGCGCCACTTCCAGCACGCGCAGCGTGCACTCCGCCGAGCACCACACGATGAAGTTTGTCGAACCTGAATTTTTAAGCACCAGCAACAGGTTTCTGTAATGTCAACAATATAAGGTGATTGAGTGGCGGGTCCGTCGCGCGTCTCGGGGCGGTGGCGGCGGTGGCGGCGGTGGCGGCGGTGGCGGCGGGGGCGCGGGCTCACCTGAGCAGCGTGTTGTCGGCGGCGGGCGGCAGGCGGCGCGCCAGTAGCGCGGGCGCGGGCTCGCCGGCCGAGAGCAGCGCCACGCCGCGCGCGCTGCCCTCGTGCAGCAGCACGGCGCGCCGCCACCCCTTCGCCTCCATCAGCGCCGCGCACGCCTGCACACCACACCGCAGCGTCACACATACAGCTTCACTACTCTCTTATTTCTTTATACGCCTAATCAGTTTTTAGAATTGTATTCCTACTTAGTACCATAGCAAATAGCAATAAATTTTGAGTTTCAAAAGTAAATTTCAAATCAAATTGACGTAACGGCAGAGAGACACCACAAGAGCTGCCATGAGTTTTATGTTTATCTTCTTATAGACTCTACTGCTTTACCTGAATATAACAACAAACCTTAATGATATTTCACTATCTACCCACTAAATAAATACATTTTGACCATCATCAGGGTTACTTTGTGACCTACAGAAGCGAACAAAATATGAGATTGTGATGGACACAAGCTTTTTTTTACCACCATTTACTCCATACCTGCGCCAACACTTCGGGGTGCGGGTAGAGTTGGAGCGCCTCCCACGTGGCGTTGGCAGGCGCGGGGTCGACGAACAGAAGCGGCAGCGCCGTGCGCGCGGCCGTGTCGGCGGCGAGGCGCAGCGCGCGCGTGTCGCCGCCCACCAGCGCCGCCAGCGCCGGCGCCTCGCCGCCGGGCCCGTCGCGCGCCAGCGCGCACACGGCGCCGGGCGGCGCCAGCGGCTCCAGCGGCTCCAGCTGGCCGAGCCGCGCCGCGCCCGCGCCGCCGCCGGCCCCGCCCGCGCCGCCGCCGCCGCCACCGCCGGCCCCGCCCAGCGCCGCCTCCGCCATGCACGCCAGCAGTCGCCCGCGCTCCGGCTGCTCCACCACGCCTGACACACGACACACGTCACACCAGGTACTCTGTCAACACACACACACACAAACAGGCGAGCCGAGATATACACACTCTCCATCTACCTGTTCTGTATCTGTTTCTAGTTGAAATACTTATATCTTGGATTATTATTTATTTTATTTGTCGCTTATTGAACGAACTAATTTAGTTTTAATATAATAGTAAAATGTAAAAGAATGTGAGGATGTTTAAATGTCTCTTACTTAATCACTCAGAACGGTTTACGTTCAATAGATTTGGATAAAACTGCTGTAACAGATTTTTTTATTTATTTAATAGGCACCTACAGGTAACAAATAGTAATATTTAGTGCTTCGTATAGTAAACAAATAATATGAGGATCTAAAGCTGATGATACTCAGATAGGTTGATATATCGGTGAGGGAGCATTGCGCAACGTCGGATACTGACCGATGGTGAAGTCCTGCGCCGCGGCGAGCGCTAGCAGACACGCGGTGAGCGCGCACGCGAACATGGGAGCACGTGCGTCGGCGCAGAGTCGCGCGCGCACACTGCGCCCGCCGCCCCGTGCGCCTGCGCCGACGCCGCCGCTACTATTTTGGGACGAAAACGCGACGCTGTTGACGCGACTCGACGCGACTGTGTTATTTATTTTGACTGACATATATTTTCGCCAAATTTCCACGAGGAGGAATGTCACTCTTCTCGTCATTGTAATTGTGCAAAGGAAACCGGGCGGGTACACATGCTTCAATGAGTTATTGCAGCGAAGAGAGCAGCTCGGCGCGCGGCGCGTGCCTGAGTGAACTCCGACAAGGCCGGTGAAATCTAATGTGGAGGTAGCGTCACGACTGCATAGCGCTCTGCCGACATTCCTGGGTGTATGTAGGCGTGATGTAACGTCATTTAAAGACATTGTAGGCTGGACGTAACATGGTCTCGCAGACGCGCCACACATCTGGCTGTTGAAATATTGTGATATAGTTACATACGAATGGTGAAGCACTCATCGCATTTGAGTTAATCTAAGTATCTAATATATGAAGTGGGTTAAAAACTGTAACGAGGCTGTGTTTTATTTAAGATATTTTTTAAACCAGCGATGTTTGAAAGGACTCTGAACGCCCAACAGTGGCTTTAATAAACTTTCTCTTTTCTTTTGTTGTGGAGCGTCAGTCGTCCTCCTTTAACGGATTATGGTGTGGCTTTACTGCCCAGTAGGTTGGAGCTCCACTGGGAACCTAACTATGGTGCATAGATACTATGCACATACAGCTACAGGTACTGAATGGCAAATAAAAGGTTTTATCGAATGCTCTTTAGTAACGGCCGCAGGTAGCCGGGACATGAGCTATTTCGTTATGTTTGTGGATCAGGCTCTTCCTACATGCAAACAAGGCAATCTAGATATGTACATTAGTGCCGAATATCGCGAAAATTCGTGGGCAAGAGTTAAAGAAATAATAATGTCAGCCCCGTATTAAACTGACTCACTGCTGGGCACGGGCCTCTTCTCACTGTGAGAAGAGTTAGGCCGTAGTCCACCACGCTGGCCCAGTGCGGGTTGGCAGACTTCACAGGTACCTACATATATTCGAGAACATAATGGAGAACTCTCAAACGTGCAGGTTTCCTCACGATGTTTTCCTTCACCGTTAAAGCGAGCGATGATTAACTATTTATTGTGCAACTTCGACAAGTCAGAGATGCGTGCCTTGAGATCCATCTCGTGGCAGTCCAATGGTCTCGCATTAGGCTCTTGCTGCTATTGGGCATTTCATATCAACAATATATTTTATATCAACAATATATTTTATATCAACAATATATTTTATATCAACAATATATTTTATATCAAGAATATATTTTCGGTATGGCAGGTAAACGTAATTTATTCAATACCTCGAAAACCTGTCAATGTTGGAGCTGACCTCGGATTGGCATCGTATCGGATAATGAGATTTAGGGGACAGGAAGTTCGATCTGGAGATCCTAATTTAATTTAATATCTATACTAATATTATAAAGCTAAAGTTTGTTTGTTTGTTTGGTTGAACGCGCTAATCTCAGGAACTACTGGTTCGAATTGAAACATTACTTTAGTGTTGGATAGCCTATTTATCGAGGTATATAACATCACGCTACGACCCATGGGGGCGACGCAGAAACGACAAACACGGTTGAAACCGCGGGTAAATCTCGTAGCTAATAAATGTGTTTCTAGGCATTTTACTACATGTGTCAAGACGATCAGGAGCGGCGACGTTCGAAGCGGTTGGTCATAGCCTTTTTTAATGATTCCGTATCAGTAAAACGACTCGTTTACTGTATAATGAACTATAGGTACTTACCATGTACACTAGAGCCGGCGCGTCGCTCACCTACACTACAGCAACGTGTGGTGATGCGGTGTGTACTACTGTGGGGGGGCGGGGGGCGGCACGTCGTCGAGGTGCAGCGCGTCGGGCAGCGCGTGGCGGTGCTGCAGCAGCACGATCAGTACGTCGGCCGTGTCCGCGCCGCGCGCCGTGCGCACAACGCGCGCGCACGCGCCCGCCGCGCAGCCGCGCACCGGCGAGCACGCGCGCGCCTCCGCCTGGCAGCCCACGTCGCGCCGCGCCGCCGCCGGCCCGGCGCGATACTTGCCCACGTGGCAGCGGATGGACGTGGCCGTGAGGAAGTGCGCGCGCGTGTTGCGCTGCGGCCGGCACAGGCAGACCCACACGCGCGGGCCCAGCGCCAGCGCCACGCACACGCCGGCCGACAGCGATACGCCGGCGCACAGCGTGCCGGTGCGCGCCTCGGCCGCCGCGTACAGCGGTAGGAACGCCAGCCAGATGACGCACGTGGCGTAAGCCGCCGCGCCCACGAACCGCGTCTCGTTGAAGTTGTGCGGCAGACGCCGCGTGCGCACGGCCAGCGCCACGCACGAGGCGAGCAGCAGCAGCGCCGGCGCCAGCGGCGCGAGCTGCGCGGCCGCGTGCTCACCGCCGCACGCCAGCACGGCGCGCGCGCGCCCCGGGTGCAGCACGCGCGCGCCCGCTGGCCACCGCGCCGCGCTCCACGCCGCCGCCGCCGCGCCCGGCGCGCTCAGCGACGCCCACGTCCACACCTGCACAGGAGCGCCAGGCACACTCACCATTATCTACACCACTTACAGCTTATCATATATCGCTTCTTCCTTTGACTACCTATTTAGTTTATTTATTGACAAAAGGTACAGTTACAGAATACAGACTAAGTAGTGATTGGGATTACTTTTACATGAAAACATTATTAAATCTGTACTCCAATTACTACTGTACACAGCATTCAGAATGTATACAGCTTCAAATATGTAAGTGAACGTTACAATAAAAAAATAAGTTACAAATAATATAGTTAAGACCAGGAGTGTAATATACATTAGGTTAAGGTGCATTAATTTTGCGCAAGGATTCTATGAATCTGCTGTGACTATCCACAAATATATCAACATGAGCGCAAATATCATTATACTGTCTACACACTCGAAACAGTGGATTATTTTGGGACACATTATTGTTGCACGTTAGTATTCGAAACAGCTGCGGAGTACGCACATATTGAGTAGGTATCTTGAAGTGTAACTGACTTAGGAGATTACTATTAAATAAGCCCTTCAAGATTTTATATAATGTGGACAAGTCGCTCATCCATCTCCTTTTATCCAATCCAACCATGTCAAAGTAACGAAGTCGAGCTTCATATTCAGGTATTTTACGCCTTAAACTGCATTTCATGCATAGAGCTCTGAATGCTAATGAATTATTTGCCTCTAATTCCATAGTAAATTGGATGTTGTTATTAATGGAATTAAGATGTTCTAGGAATATACTAACACTATCTGTTAGTAATCTTGTAAAAGTATCATCTACAAACCTCTTATAAATCTTGGGTATTGGTATGTTATTCCTAGAACATCTTAATTCCATTAATAACAACATCCAATTTACTACGGAATTAGAGGCAAATAATTCATAAGCATTCTTAGATTTACTTGTCATCAGGAATCCTGATCATACTTTGAGCCACACTGCGTATAGGAAAAAGACCCATACAAATAGGTACTTAAACAGTGAATCTCACTACCATCCTAAACAGTTAGCTACCATGGGAATATCTTTGTTTCAGAGATCCCACGGGATCTGTGACAAGAAACACCTGGACGCCGAGCTTCAACATGTTAAGCAAGTACTGCAAGACAACAAGCTCCAACAGCCGCGCCGCTGTCATAGATCCCGAGAAAAGCCAGCCACAGTCGAGCGCCTACTGCCTTATGTAGAGATTGGCTACATCTTGAAGCAAGCTTCAATCAACACATACTTCAAGCCGCCAACGAAGGTAAGTCAATTTTTACCATCCGTCAAGTACCAATTACCTTTACAAGATGCAGGGGTCTATAAAATCGATTGTGACTGCGGACTCTCATACATCGGTCAAACCAAGAGAAGCATAGGCACCCGCATAAAAGAGCACATAGTTGATGTAAAACACCAACGCTCATTGAAGTCTGCTGTGTGCGAACCTGTACAACAGGGGACCAACCACTACCTGAGATTTGACAAACCACAGATTCTCGCTAAAGAACACCGATTCCTACCAAGGATGCTTCGCGAGCCTATTGAAATCAAAAAAACATCCTAATTTCAATAGAGAAGATGGTTGGAATATACCACCAGCTTGAGATCCAGTAATTCAAAAAGTCAAACCCAACAAGAAACAAACCACAACTAGACTTCATGATACTTTGAGCTCATTCTGCGTAAATAGAAACACCAATGACTAAAATATGTTCGGGTACTTTGAAATAACTACACTGGAACATTGAGACAACTACCATCTTAGTCTGCCCGCGACCATGGCTGCTGAAAAGCAACCGAAACGTTGGGAAAAGTGTAAACCTAAATATAAATAGATTTAGTTTAAAAAAATTTATTAGCTTATAAATTAGTAAAATTCAATAGTAGTAGTAGTGTAACAGTTTCAAAATTAAGTAATACAGTGATAAATAAGCAACGCGATAAAATCCGTATATAGTAGTGTAATTTCAATGAATAACATTCGCGTAAACAGAAGACAATATAATTTAGCCTTACCCTCTAAATAGCCGCGGAGCTGGACTTCGCTCGATATGTCGACACCAAGTATTCCAATATTGGCTGAGGCAGTTATGGGGATGTGCTCAAAACGAGGAGATACGACCAACGGCAGTTTTTTAGCGGTGAACGCGCAGACTTGCGTCTTTGCGGGGTTAAATCGGACAAAATTAAGTCTGCCCCAATCCGAGACTTTCTTTAAAGAGGTCTCAATTCCACACACAAGTTTGTTGCGGCTCTCAATGACGTTTTCCCGAGAGATGTAAGCGCGGCCGGTATACAAAGCATCGCTCGTGCTGTCATCCACATAACAACGAATCTTGCTTATTTGCAACATGTCATTGATAAGGAGGAGGAAAACCATTCATTTTTAATTGAAATTTGAAGTCGTTTTGAATAAGCGGTCGTTTTGAATAAGCGACTCTTTTCATACCTAGCGCAAAATCCAGCGTCTCGATCTCTGCGTATTACAAAATACCTATCATCAAACAACTCAGAAGACAATATCGTTTCATCAAGCCAAGTCTAACACAGGCAAAGTTATTAATTAAAACAGGATTATATATGTTTATCGTTTTGCTTTTCATACCTCTAATATTTTGATAATAAATTGACAAGTAAATTTTTTTTTTTTTTTTTTGTTTTTTCCACATACACACAACGCTATCTAGCCCAAACTAAGCAGAGCTTGTACTATGGATACTAGACAATGGATAAACATACATATATACTTTTTTTTTTGTAAATACATACATATTATACATAGAAACACCCAGACCAAGACAAACATCCATGTTCATGCACACAAATATTTGTCTTGTGCGGGAATCGAACCCGCGACCTCAGGCGTGGCAGTCGGTTACACTAACCACTACGCCATCGATTGTGTAATTAAATATTTAAGAAATAGAACCACTTAAAAATATAAATAGAAATAGAAGAAATATAAATAGAGATTAACATACATGAGATTAAGGCTCTCTTCATTTTTAATTAATATGTAAGTACTTGCTTTCAACTATTTTTCTTACAAAAATACGTCCATTTTTCACCCAAACAAACTTATAGCCCTGTTCTTTCGTCTTCTTACGTGCTGCGTCATGCAAGGATTTATGACATGGAGACAGATGCTCTGACACGTACACCGGTAACTTTTCACCTACAATTCCTGGCAGTGCAGTATTAAGTCTATTAGTAGGGTTGGATTTATTATATCTGTGCACTGCAGAATAAAACTCATCGCGCTTTCCCACACAACTGAACTTGGCGATTATAGTACGGGAATACCTGCTCTTCTTGTTCAATTTTGTACTACTCTAGTGTACTTCACCACATCATCCTTCTTCAAGTCATGACCTCTGACTTTAGAGCATTGCGTGAGGAGACTCAGTAAATTTTTGTTATGGTGTTCGAGTCTGCCTTGTGTCTCTAGATTGTTTTCCCGTAAATTTTGTTCGAGATTATTTAGTCGATCAGATAATTCAGCTACTGTGGTTTTTAGGGTCATTTTTTCTTTAGGGATGCGCATCGTCTTACATAACTTTTCAATTCCTATCATCGGAGGTCCGAAAATATTTCTCATACCATTTAAAATCATAATGATAATTCTTCATAAAAAAATCAAAAACTAAATATTTAAAACTATAATCATTGAAATTCATAATACTTATCACTAATTATACACTTAGTTTTAACTAATATTTGTTTTCATATATTTGCTTATACTAACGATCGAAACTCGTAATCGTTCAAATAAATAACTATAATATTCATAAATGTGTTTTATTCTAATATTTGTTTTTATAAATTTCTTAATCATATCAGACAAGTAGGTTAGGTTAGTTTTTTAGTAGGTATACCAGCACTCGGCTGGTGAGTCCCACACGCCCCGCCGGTGCCATCCCCTAGCCGGCGGGTGCATCAAACATTTTTCAGGGGTATCAAAAAAAAAAAAGTTTTGAACTCGGGCACGCCACTATCGTGGCGGTAAGTCCCGTGTTTGAGGAGTGGCTGGAGAGGCGGCATGGCGCCTTCACCTTCCGGCTGACACAGGTATTGACTGGCCACGGTTTTGGCCAGTTCCTGTGTCGTATACGCCGGCAAGAGACGCCCGGTTGTCACCACTGCGGCGACTGCCGCAACGTTGTTGAGGACACGGCGCTGCACACTTTGGCGGTTTGCCTCACCTGGGCATCGCAGCGCCCTGAGTTGATCGCGGCAGTCGGATCGGTTGCTCTCTCGCTCCCGGCCGTAGTTCAGTCTATGGTTCGGAGTGAGAGGTCGTGGAACGCCGTCGCCTCCTTCTGTGAGGAAGTGATTTCCATCAAGGAGGCGGCGGAGCGGGAGAGGGAACGCTTAAGCCCTCTCCCCAAACGCAGAGCCGGGTGCCGGAGGGCGCGGGACGACCTCCAGCCACCCTGAGGTTTGAACTGGGGGTGGCGGGCTTCGTGGGCCTGCCCGCCATCCGTTCAGCACCAGGTCCAAGAGGCGGCGTGCGTGTTCCCACGCGCGCCTCTGTGTCGAGTCCTTCTCCCCCTCTAGGAGGTAGACAGTAGAGTTTGCGTGTAATGCCTATAGGGTAGCCTTGTTGTGTAGTGGCCTGCCGTTTCATACGGGGCCGAAACCTCGGCGGGGTCGCGACCGCATGCAAAAGTGATTCGCGCGGCCCCGTCGTTGGCGGTTTTGTCGAGGAACATCGTGGTAGGTTTAGTCGGTATTCCGGGAGGTCCATTTTCATTTCAACATTTTTCTTTACCCCGACGAGTCCGACATAATCCCTCCGCCCGCCCCCGCGGATAATAGGAGTCAACGCATTCAGCCAAGTAAGTAAGTGGCCGGCGAAGCGCCAGAAACTAATTTTTGTTATGAGTTGAAATTTGTTCTTAGTAACAATATTATTAATTAAAACAATATGATTATTGAATGTTATGAAGATAAAAGATTAGAAAAAGAATTATAAATTTAAACTGGTTATTGGTAGTAACAGTATTAATAAAAAAATTATGATCAGTAACTGTTATGAGCTCCGTTGGTAGTAATAAAAATGTATGAATAAAAAAAATATGAAAATCAAATTATGAAGAGTGATTATTATGAACACAAATCTGTAGTAAGACAAAGAATAGGATAAAGAATTTTATGTGAGCCAATATGGACCCTTTCTTTAGATAACAATGCATTGTCCTTAACTAAAGTCTGTATGTTATGTAACTATGTTCTTGATTTCGTCACGCATAGACCTGGAAAAGTCGATTGATTGACGAAACTCTAAAATAGTTTGTGTTACTATCATTCAACGAGTTGATACTGTCAAATATTTGGACATGTAGGTTAACAAATCTTGGATACCTATACATTGCGATTTTCAATGATAAATCTCTACATATATTGTAGCTTTATCATAATTATTGTAGCTCGAGAATATACCTGGATTAGGTTACATAGATAGATTTTAAATTAGTAACAAATGAAATTATCGGTATCTACCAAAATAAGTTGTGACTATTGAGTGAGCATAACGAACAAAGAGACACGATTATATTCAATATAGACGGTGATTAATGTACTGCCAACTCATAGCATGTCAGAGACTTTTTGTTACGCAGAATATTTGGACGCTAATCAGATAGTAATTATTAATGTTATTAATTCTTAGATTCAAAGACTTCGCTTCTGCGTTTGTCTCGGCTACCTCGACTACCTTGTGGATTTCAGGTTTCTCGGTAGCCTAAATTATTGTTTCTTTTAGCTGTGTTTTGAATGAGTTCGGAATGTTTCTTAACGTCGAGAATCAATAATGGCTAGGTATGACGTAAAGGCCGCCAGAAATATTCTGGTGTCCTCGTCTATGGAGGAAGCAGAAAAATAATAATAATAATAATAATAATAACTTTATTTCATAAATGTTTGAAAATACATATACAATAATATTCATAACTGGTCCAGAGAACCACAGTTTGTATCGATGGCACCTGTGCTAGTGAAATTCACTGTATTACAGGTGTCAGCGCCTTCCATTTCATATGTGTACAGTTAAAGAAGTTGACAAACTAACAAAAATAAGCATTATTGTAAATAAATGTTTATAAATATTTTTACCAACAGCGCTTGTTATAATTTTATGATACAATTCGTGTGTGCGCATGTGTGTGTTGTGTGTGTGTTTATGTGTGTGTTTGTGTGTGTGCGCGCGCGCGCGCGTGTGTGTGTTGTGTGTGTGTTTATGTGTGTGTTTGTGTGTGTGCGCGCGCGCGCGCGTGTGTGTGTGTGTGTGTGTGTGTGTGTGCGTATGTGTGCATGTGAAAATATGATTATGGAGAATGAATGAATGAAGAGATATGTATGTTATGACTTATGATGGTGTATTCAAAAGGTTTTCCGTCTGTCCATAGTCCAACGTTTTTAGCCAAGTTGTTAACGCTAATTTGAATCTACTTCTTGTTAGGGGATGTATGTAAATTACTTTGTTAATACGGTTGTACAGAATAGAACTAAGAACGTAGAAACTTCGTCTAGCAAGAGATGTTCTGTGAGTAGCGATAACGCAAATGCGGTCCTTTCTGCGTTTGCTATTGCGATTTAAGGGTACTTCTGCATGTTTACGGAGTGTCACCTGGAGCACAAAAAGCTGTCTCACAGTGAGTACTGAACATTCTTGATACAGTGATGTTGTTGGATATCTGAATGGTTTCCGTAGTAAAACTTTGAGGACAGCTCTTTGTGCCCTTTCCACTTTAATCATATATGTAGAACAGGCACTGCCCCATGTGGAGATGCAATAACAAAGCACTGATTGTACAAGAGCAAAGTACACAAGTTTTAATGTGTTTAAGTCAGCTGAGGATCTTAACTTTTTTACGACATACATCAACTTTCTAGTGCGAGACGATATAGTTTCAATATGCTTATCCCAGCGAAGATAGGAGTCTATATGCACGCCAAGATACTTGATACTAGACGTGTGTACCAAGGGTAAGCAGGCACAAGTATGCTCATTTAGCTGGGTACAAGTGTGTCCCTTTATTTGAAGACCACTGTGCGGTTGGGAGGAAGCGTTGCAGGAGAAGGTAACATATTTAGTTTTTTCAATGTTCAGTGTGAGAAGACTGGTAGCTAGCCAAGACATTACTGTAGAGAGAGCTTTATTTGCGTGACTGTAGGCTTGCATCCAGTTTTTCCCATGGACGATTAATACTGTATCGTCAGCATAGGTGATTATTTTGCAATGTGGTATAGGCAAACGACTGAGGTTATTTACGTACAAAATAAAAAGTGTCGGGCCCAATACGCTCCCCTGGGGCACGCCATATGTAAGTGTTTCTTCGTCACTAATATGCTGACCAATTTTCACACACTGAGTACGTTCACTTAAGTAGCTCCTGAACACCTCCAGAACAGTTCCTCTTATACCTATGGATTCCAGCCTGTCTAGAAGCATAGGAACAGATACACTATCGAAAGCCTTTGAGAGATCTAAGAATATAGCTAAACTTTTAGTTTTCCTCTCTATCAACTTAATAACTGAGTCCGTTAGCTCGATAACAGCATCCTCTGTGGATTTTCCTTTAACGAACCCATATTGGTTGTCAGAGATGAGATCGTAGTTATCGAGGTAACCTATAAGTCTTCTGTTAATGCACTTCTCAAAGACTTTCGACACCGTGGTTAGAACAGAGATAGGTCTGTAATTGACAACTTGTTCTCTGTCCCCATTCTTGAAGACAGGATGGACAATTGCCCTTTTAAATACCGAAGGGAAAGTGCCTGTCGATAAAGAAACATTGAAAATATGTTTTAGGGGTGGAATTAGGTACTGACGAGTTGATTTTAAAAGGGCTGCTGAAATATTGTCCCATCCCATTGCACAATTGTCTTTTAAACTTAAGATTGTAGCTTCTAGTTCCGACTCAGTAATATCCCACATAGCCATGGAATTACCAGCATTATTTTTAGATGGCACCGTACAAAATACTGAACTTGACTGACAACGCTTATTCTTTTGTATATTAGAGGCTAATGTTTTGCCAATGTTTGAAAAGTACCGGTTAACAATATTTGTAGATTCCCTAGGGTCACTGTGTAAGTTGAGAAGTTCGTTCGAAGGTGAATTTTGTTCACGCGTATTGGTGATAGTCTTAATGATATCCCACGATGCCTTTGAATTACCCCTAGCCGCTTCAAGTTGCTTCTTATTATAATTATTTTTGATTTCTTTTAATAAGTTATTGCAAAAATTGCGATATCGTTTATAAGTCGTTTGAATTATTATATTGTCCGGACATTCATTGAATTTTTGATGTAAAGCATCTCTATTCTTAATACACTTTAGGAGACCAGGGGTAATCCAGGGCTTAATGATTTTTTTCCTGTGTGGTATCTTGACTTGCTTGGAATGTGTCTGGATGATGTTTAAGACTTTAGTGATTAGTGAGTCGGCAGCTAAATTTGCATCATTCAACATGAATATATAAGTAAAATCAACCTTTTGCAAGTCAGATATGACTGCCGGTAAGTCCACACGATTAACATATTGTGGTGGCTTTTTGTATGTGTTATTTGAACCAAGGCACAGTAGAGTGGGCAGATGGTCAGTGATATAAGTATTCAAGATAAGTGACACAGCTTGTCTCGGTGTACGCAGTAAAATGTGGTCTAAGCAAGCACTGCCGCGGGTGGGCAACACATAAGTTGGAAGCAATCCGTTTGATGAGCATATATTGAGATATTCTTCAGCTATACTATTTAATTGTCCAGAAGCTATATCAATATTGATGTCACCAATAATAGCTATACTTTTATAGGCACGAAGCGAGTTAAGTGTTTCATTAAGGCTAGTAAAGAAGTCATTAGCGTTTCTGTGCGATGGGGAGCGATATATAGCTATTATCGCAGCATCTCCGCTAGTACAAATTAGACAGTTTGCGTCCCTGAATGCTGGCCGGGTGACCCGATGTTTCACAAGAGTCCTGACATAAACACAAATACCGTCGTTTTGGTTTGAGTAGGTTGAGTGATAATTTGAGAACCCCTCCAAAGTTGGTATTGTTGATACTTTGCTCAACCAACACTCTGACAATATTATAAAATCACATGTAATATCTATCTTGTCCAGTAGTATAGTTAGTTCATCAAAATTACGACCAATACTGCGTATATTCATGTGGAAAACATTAAGATTTTTATTGTCCTTTAATACATACTGTGAGCATTGATTTGGATTGCATTGAAATGACTTTGACGCATTTATACTGTCCAGATCATCTGATATATTAGTTAGACTATCCACAGTAATAATAATAGAAACGCTAAATAGGTCTTAGCAGTTTTGCAAACGACCTCTGAGTGAAGTGAAACTAAATGGATATAATGGCGAATAGTAAGTAAATTTAGTGTAGGTATAGGGTAAATGATATATGTATTGATTGATATAATGAAGTAATGTGTACATTTGTTTTGTGAACGATGGTTGTCGAGTATTAAGTTGGGTTGATTATTTCGAATGATTTTAAGTGTATAATTTATGTAATAATATGTAATGTAGTTGTATTGTAGTTGTATTTTAAGTGAAAATATAGTGTAATAATATGCGATGTAGTGTATTTGTAAGTTAGTTAAATTGTATTCTTTAAATGCTGTCGTAATTACATACTTAATCAATAGCAAAAATCTTATTGTATACAAAGCAGTGTGGTAATAGAAAAAAATAACAAAATCATTGTGTAATAAACTAAGTATGTTACTAATTCTAGGTAGTTTACTAAAATCAAATGGCTTTGACAAATTCTTTGCATCATATAACAACTTTACTGAGATTACTTTATAGAAAATAATAAAATAAATATTTAGCTTATAGAACAGTGTTTGAAATGATCTAAATGTAGTTAAATTTAAGATCCAACTATTCTGGCTTAAGTAATTTCTTAAGACATAATGTCGAATTGACAAGGATTGTCTCTGATCCTTCACGTTGCCTAAGAAAAATCTTCCCATTACGTGACCAGCAAAACTGGTAGTTATTAGATTTGGCAAATTTACGAGAGTCATAAAATAGTTGTCTCACATAGCCAGGAAGGTGTTCATCTACATAAATAGGCTGACGCTGACCTTTAATGCCAATGGTATCAGTATTAAGTTTCTCAGAGACTGTGCGAGTCTTATTGAATGAGCGGGCAGCGTTTAATATTTGATTTTTAGAAGATACCGAGAGTAGCTCGGCTACAATAGGTCTGTTTGTGTCTTTCTTACCCGGTAACCGGTATATATCACGTAGATCAGAAGCTTCTATGTTGGATTTGACGGCATTACATGTTTTTAGTAAAACAGCTGTTAGGTCGCTCGTTGTTTCCTTTTCGCACTGAGGAACATTCCTTAACTCAATACATGAGCTGCGTGAGCTTATTTGCAGGTCATGAACTTTCATCTCCAGGGAAGTAATGTAGTTATAAATGCGTGCAGTTCACCTTGCAAGGAGGGCTAATATATCCCAATTGTAATTATTAACCAATTTTGTTGTTAGCATTTATTTAAGAACATTTAATACGAAACAGAATGCCGAAATTGACGCGGTCTCTTAAAATAAAGAAAACAATAAAGTGTCATACATGCTTTGGCTCTCTGTAAAGTGGTAGTAAGAGTAGTACAGTATTCAAAAAAGAAGGGAGCAAAGGGCAAGCAGTTCGCTTATCTGACAATGCCCTAGAGCTTTCTTGGCATCGAACACCACACAGATTTGAGATTTTGTGTTTTTGAAATTCTATACCAATTGTACAAAATTAACCTGTGCACGAGAGGACAGAAGGCGCGGGCGCGCTCCCGGGCGGCGCTCAGATGCTGCCACGAGGCGCGCCACGCGCATCGTGCGCGCCAGTACCGCCGCGTACACGCCCCCCAGGGCCGGCGCGGCCAGGCGCACGAGCGCGCACGGCAGCGGCGCGGGGCGCGCCGTGGCCGCCAGTGCCGCGCCGTGGCACAGCGCTGCCGCGCCCAGCAGCAGCGCGCTTAGCTCCCGCGAAGCCGACTTGACCACGGGTGTGGCGCGGTGGCGCCAGAACGTGAGCGCGCACGTAGCCGCCGCCGCCAGCCCCGTCGCGCCCGCGCCGCCCGCCGCCGCGCGCGCCCAGCCGCCGCCGCCCCACTCCACCGGTGACGCCACGCACACTGTGTACCACACAGAGCCATGCAGACGAAGTATTATAATATACGCACGGTATGAATTATCCTCATATACAGCAGTAGCATTCTCTACCGTTGCACCACCGAGGCCGACCGACGAACCACGCTGTTTAAGAAAGGAAAATAGTTTGAAGAACGTTTTCTTAGCACATCGGCAAAATTCATCATTTTTCACACTGTCCTGTTTTCCGGAGTCGGCAGATATTAAAAAACTAACTGTCTGCCTGATCGACTGTCTGACTCATCCGGAGAAACTGGGTGCTGCCGACTAAAGCTACCACAGTGTTCGTCAACATTACCAGAGTCGGTGGGGCCGCCGGCCGGGTCGAATTGCGACCCCGCTGAGGTTTCGGCCCGCGCAAGCGCCGTATGAAATGATGGGCCTCTAAGCGAGACTAGAGGTACTACAACGTCTAAATTTTGCCCTACTGTTTCTTTGCGGAGACAAGACAACATGACAAAGAGGCGCGCGTGGTAACACGCACGCCGGGTCTCGGACCTGGAGCTGATTAGGTGGTGGACAGTCCCACGAAGCCCACCACTTCCAGGTACGTTCAGGTGCAAAAGTGGAGTAGCAATTTTACAAAGCAATAGAATCACAATAAGTTGTACTTACGACCTTTTTCAATAAAATCATTGCACACATACACTTAAACCCGTCTCACATATACTGTCGCCTGTTCTAATTATGATTGTGAGTATTAATTTCAAATAAACAAGTAAGTGATGTTATAGCTACGTTGGTAATAGTGCGATCTAAAATGTAACACTTGTTGGTTCGATCCCAAGGAAGTGATAATTTAGTAATTTTTTTTTTTCATTCGAAATATCGATGACTTGTTACTTTAATACAATTTATTCAAACCGCAGTTATTCAAAAGCTGAGGGTGGATATAAAAAATATAATAATTTCTTGAATAGAATTATGTGATGTTGTTGGTTGGTGACCTTTGTTACGAGCGTCTGTCATTTTTATTGATTTTTTTTTAAATATTTTGATTGGAAGTCTACATTTAAAATGTAATCTAATATAAATATTGAATCCAGGGCAAATAATAATATTCTATTCTATCACATACACACAACACCATCTAGCCCAAACTAAGCAGAGCTTGTACTATAGGTACTAGATAATGGGGTGTGTGTCAGAAAACCTCCCCGTGGTACACCCTGGGCGCCAGCAACAATGCGCCTCATTGTTGCTGGCGGCTAATATTCTGACAACCGCTGCCTTTTGCCGTCGCGTTTGGCACCGCAGGCGGGAGGATGGACGCTAGTCCCATCCCCAGGCCGGAGGCCCTATCTTTGGGCCCTGTTCTCCCAGTACCGCTCTGATTTAGAGTGGACATGGGAGAGCCCCTTTGACGGGTTCAGCGTGCACTCACCCTGCCGCTGAACAGACAACGGAGTCCCTTCTCGTCACTCTGACGATTCGTCCCCTCTCTTTGTCCCCCTTTTTTGGTTTTGCACCCTGTTTTGGTTTTGTCTCCCCTTTTGGTTTTACGTCCACTTTTGTTTCTTGCCCCCTTTTGTTTTTGCCCCCTTTTTGTTTTCGTTTTTGTTGATCCCCCTTTCTTTTGACTTTTGTCCCCGTTGTCACCGTCTAGAACATATCATAACCTCATATTGTGCAGCGTCGTGGATCACGTCTCGCGGCTGCTGACAGGACCGAGAGTTTTGGCTTCACCGCCCGGACTGCGAGGGAGTGGCCCTCTATAAAAACCACCCCGAATCTCAACTCTCGGCGAGGAGATGCATGGCTGATGGATATTTCAGTCACTAGTGCGGCCCCCTGAGGGCACCGGCCGACCCCCTGAGTGTAATAGGCTTGCCCGGGTATTGGGATCTCTGCCCGGGTCAACCACCATTTCTCCCATACTCGTAAGTTTAATTATGGAAAATTCATTAAAATCTAATTTAACTAAGACGTTAAGAGGAAGTAGGATGCGCACGCCCAGTTCTGCGCTTTCCGAAGAGGAAAACGTGCCTTAGGAGCACGAAGTGAAAGCCGTTGATGTGGATATCATCTCGGAGTCTACACTTGAGAAGGCTCCCAGGAAGCGGTCGCGCTCTTCTGCGCAGCAATCGGAGTCGGACGGCTCCAGTGAGGAGGCGGTGTCGGCTCCGAAAGTGCCGAAATCGCGACGAGGATGCGGTCGTCCACCTATCCACGGCAAGTACGTGGGTCTGGGCTAAGCCAAGGCCGAACTTGCCGCTGCATTGAGAAAGGCCGATCAAGAAGAGCGCTTCTCTGAGGAGGACAGCCTCATCGCTGCGGCAGTCCGGCATGTCGCTGCGGGAAGGCAGCAACCTGTGGTGGAGTTTGATGCCGAGGACTTGCCGATACCACAGTTAAAGACTCGGCTTACTGACCCCTTGGAGGTCATACGATTGGTCTCCAAGAAGTCGAAGGGTCTCAAAGGCACGTGCCGAAAGGCTCTAAAGGAGTCCATAGAGGCTATCAAGGAGATCGCAGAGGTCGCCTTCACTAGAATTGCCAGTGAGGAGACGCAATAGCTGCTAAAGGAGAATACCCGCCTGGCAACTGAAATAGCTGATCTCAGGAAGAGGCAGGAGGAGTTGGAGCAGCGACACGAACAAAACTTAAAAAAGGCGGAGTCCGAGCTGGTAGAGCTTGTGCGTAAGTAGCTCAGCGAGTTCCGTTTGAAGCTCTCCGTCATGGAGGGTCAAATGCTACGCCTTCCCCTGGCGGCGGGCAGACAAACAAGGAAAGAGCTCTCCCCTCTTCTGCCTCCCCCACCGCCTACGCCAGCATTTACGTACACGGAGAAGATGAGGACTCCAAGGCTCTCCAAACCAACCCCAGCGGCCGCTACACCAGACCCAACCAGCCGCAAGGGCAAGAAAAACCAGTACCCAAGAACAGCGCCCAAGGAGAGTGCGGTGAAGAAAGCCAAAGCAGCGGCTAATAAGGTAGTTCGAAAGCTCCAAGCCCCTCGCTCCATTGCAGTGGTACTAACGCTGCAGCCAGCCGCTATCGAGCAAGGGACAACTTATGCCGAACTGCTAAAAAAGGCGCGGTCTGCAATCGATCCCGCCAAGTGCGGTGCTGGACAACCAAGACCGGTGCCCGCCTCATTGAGGTGCCAGGCCGCTAGCGCCGACGAAGCGAACCGTATGGCGGAAAGCCTTCGCCAAACTTTGGAGGCAGATGACGTCCGCGTCTCTAGGCCGCAGAAATGCGTCGATATACGCATTAGCGGCCTGGATGACTCCATCGTCAAAGTAGAGGTTGTTGCCGCCGTTGCCAAGTCCGGAGACTGTCCAGAGGGGTAGGTTAAAAAGTTAGCTGATGGCCGACGTATTTTGGTGGGGTGGGTGTCGGCGCAAGTCAAAGTACTGGAGCCCAGGCCTGCCCGGTGCTACCGTTGCCTATCCAGCGGACATGTAGGTATCAAGTGCCCCTCACGGGTTGACTGCACCCGCCGCTGTTACCGCTGCGGTCAACCCGGTCACAAGGCCGCAATAACCGAGGCCACGCCGCACTCTATCTTGTGGCTTGGTGGCAATAATTTCACTGGTCGCCGCCAGTACTCCGTCCTTCGAGAACGTCATCCGAGGACGGAGCTATGTCGCTCGAGGAGGTGGAGACGTTTTCAGACCATTAATTATATTTTTTTAAATTAATTATATTTATGGCGTCAAACTGACGCGCTCTAAAAACATAATCTAGGAAAATGTTCACATCGCTGGTCAACGAAACTAATAATTTATATACATACATAATAATAATAATAATATTTATTTAAATAATAGGTACCATAATTTATAATAAATGACTAATTAATTTATAAAATACATTTGTTGTTGTTTGCCCGAACTAGATTGAACCTGTGGCTCGGGCGAAGAAGTGCTTACAAACTATTTTAGCAATATAAATTTACATAACTACAATTCAATAATAACATTTTAATAACCTGCATAAGCAACTACCAGTACCGGTAATAAGTGGGTCAATAATAATGATGCGTTAAAATAGATCAGCAAAGTTTTATTTGCTTACTTGAAGTAACTGCTCAGTTTGCTCATACGACAAAATTTGTAAATAATTATATAATATGTTCTTACAGTTAACATAATTTAATTTATAAATACTTAACTCTCTATTTAATTTATTATATAAAAATGGACCTAGGAAAGAAAAAAAACATATTTGAAAAAAAGAATTTTGAAACTGATTGTGAGGCGCAGACGATGGGCGCAGACTATATCTTTTCGTCTTTTGTTAGTAACATCTCCGTGATATGTAAGCAATGTGTGCTGTTTTAGTACTGTGTGATATATGAAAATTTGGCGAACAGTCATCACCTTGCACGATTTATATAACATAATTGTGGGGAAAAGGAAAGGTCGGGTTATGGCTACTTTTAGAATTGCTCTTTGAGCTCTTTCTAGGGTCAGTAATATTGTTTTTAGTGCTCCACCCCATGAGGTTATGCAATATTGGATGATAGATTGACATAAAGATAAATACACTTGAATGATTAATTTTAAATCGGCTATAGCTCGCAGTTTTTTAAATACATACATTAATTTACGAACTCTACTTACCAAACTATATATGTGTTTTCTAAAAGAGAGGATGTCGTCGATTATGATGCCTAGATATTTTACGTTATTGGTTTCCTGGATAGTAGGACAATTACACAAGGGCTCTGACAAATTGTGGTAGGAGAGAGGACAATGGTGTGCGTATATATAATTGTTAGTCACAGTGTACTGATTTTTGCGCATGGAAAAATGAATGTATTTAGTCTTGTCAGCATTTAATGTTAAAAGATTATTATTTAACAAGACAATCTTTCAGACAATATTAAAGCCAGACTGGGCGCTATCGTATAATTCGTTGGTGGTTTTGGCAGTAAAAATTAGGGCGGTGTCATCAGCATAGGATTATTATCTTTCCATGTTTTAAGGTAAGATTACATAGGTCATTAATATATACCAGGAAGAGCGTAGGAGCTAGGATACTTCCCTGGGGAATTCCATATCCTGGTATTTTTTCATCTGGCTTACGACATTTCCTATTTTAACACATTGATGACGATTGCTTAAATCATCTGCAAACATTCTCAGTTGCGTATCCCTTATACCAAGTGCAATTTGTTTAGCAGTGAAGAAATTGAGATGGTGTCAAATGCCTTGGCAAGGTCAAGGAATATCCCTAGGGCCTGATTACCTTTGCCGAGTTCACCAGTGAAAAATGAGTTAACTTATGCACCGCGTCAGCTGTTGATAATTTATTTCTAAAACCATATTGCGCAGGTGAAAGAAAATTATTATGGTCTAGGTAATTAACTAATCTACTGTTTATAATTTTTCTAATATTTTTAATATTGAAGGGAGAATCGATATAGGTCTATAGTTGGTGACTAGGTTTTTGCTTCCAGATTTAAAAACAGGTATAACTAACGCCTTTTTCAGGCATGTCGGAAAGATACCTTCAGAAAGGCAGAGGCGAAAAATATACGATAGTGGAGGTACCAGAATGTGCTTAAATCGCTTAAGAATCTTATTACTTATGTTATCCCAGCCGATAGCGCAATTGTCACGCACACCTAAGATGATTCGCTCTATTTCGCCTTCATCAGTGTCCAGCATAACAAAAGATTTTAGACTAGGATTGTTACTTGCTTTTTTAAGAGGTGTAGAATGGCTACTAGTTCGTTGCAGAGTCCGTTCGGCGAGCTTTTTACCTACGTTCACAAAATAATTATTTACCTTGTTAGCTGACAGCAGTGGCATAGTATCAGCATCCAATAAACTCGAGTTTGATTCGCGGTGTTTTGAGGTATAAGTGACGTTTTTAATATGTTTCCAAATTTCTTTACTATTATTACCTGCTCTATGCAATATATATTTATCGTAGTTAATTTTTAATTTCTTCAATAGATTATTACATATGTTTCTGTACCTCTTGTATGTTGTTTGAAGCGCTAAATTATCTGGAGATCGTCGAGCGCTCTGATGGAGTTTGTCTCTATGTCATACTTCGAACTAGACCAGGGGTAATCCAAGATTTAATATTGCAATACTTCTTTTTTAAGACAATTGATGTGTTTTGTAATATTGCATGTTGGACATTCTGTATTAAATACGATAAAGATACATTAGCATCAGCACTATTGTAAACTGGGCTAAAATTAATATTACGTAAATCATACTCGAGTTTGTTTATATTTCAATTAGTCTTTGTTGTAGGTTGATTTTGCCTAGGTAGCGTTAAACGCGTGACGGCGTGATGGTCAGTAAAAATAGAGTTAGTAACAAGCGTGGTAGATGATAAGCTGGATTTGATCATCATATGATCAAGACAGGAACCGCTCTGATGCGTAGGTAATGTGTGCGCGGGGAGAAGCCAATGGTATGAGCACAGATTAAGGTAATATTCAGCTGCCTGTCTAGCTGGGCAATCGGCGTCTCTCGTCTTGTGGTTGCTTGGCTTTTTGAAGCGCAAGCATGTTGCACATTTTGGTGACTCCGCTTTTCTTGTGCGGTCTTGGATGGAGTGACCGTCTTCGCCACAATGTCCGCACGTAGAGGTCGCTGTTTTGCACGTCTTGGCTGCGTGTCCGTACTGCTGGCACTTGTAGCATCTGGTCACTATCGTAAAATCCCTGACCGGACAGAAGGTCCAGTAAATAAATAATCGATTCTGGGTAATGAGCGCTTTACGTATAATGGCTGATACTTCAATAACGTAGTTGCAGGTCTCAGCATTTTTCTTGCCAGATTTGTGGCTAAGTTTTATTGAGGTCATAAATGTATTTCTTGTCATATCACGTAACTTTTCGGCTAGATTCTGTTCATAAATACATTTATAAACCTCATTTTCGGCCATTGATGTCGGGACTCCTATTATGATAATACGAGGCTTGCGCTTGTAAGGCTCGTCGACCTTAAGCCCTGATTCAGCAAGTTGGACAGTCTGCTTGAGCTTCTTGATATCTCTTTTGGTCTCAGTACTGATAACAACACCGCCATTTCTGATCTTGCGGACTCCTCGAACTTGCAGTTTCATAGCTTCAGGGCTAATTATTTTCTGGACCATGGTCTTTGTATTCTCGCTGGTTTTCGAATTATCATTAGGATAAATGACTACCGAGCTCAAAGTGCTAGGACGAACAAAGTTACTGGTTCCTTTCTTTACCATATTGGCAAAGGAAGTGCTGGCTGGTACCTGCTTCACATTCGACTCCTGAATGGCCTGCTTGATCTGCGTTAAGGAATTCATAAGTTCTTGTGTTTCTGCTGCGTCTTGTAAAGAATCGTGAGCTTGAATAGCTCTGTGCTTGAGTGACTGATATTGAACAGCCATGTGGGCAACTCCGTTTGTTACTTTACGGCAAAGGGTATTTATTTTGAGTTTTTGTTCCGAGTTTAGCTTGCCTTCAGATGCAATACAACAAACTTCATTTAAGCACTGCTCAATAGACCCCATCCAACCCTGTATCTCCGGGGTTGACGCTATTTTCATTTTCTCACTGGGCTCAGGTCTAGGTTTTTGAGGAGTCGTAGGTGGGGGCGAGTACGGCGAGTTATACCGCTCCTATTAAATGGACTACTATTCATAGTCACTATATTACAATATTCATTTTCTTTGTACAAACTAATTATTATTCACTGTAACATTAATGTGCATACTACGTAAGACACATTAAAACTAGGTCAATGTTTTTATAAAATGTTAATATACAATTTATTATTATTGCACGTCTGTTCATGACTGTTAACAAAATAATAATGATCCGAAAAATACCATCGATACATACGGTTTGACGTGTCCACCCAGATCTCCGACCCCCCAGCCTCAAGGGCCCCGATTGCGGGCGGTCCGCGTTGGGCTTTAAAGAAGCTAAGTCGAGGTCCTCCTGGAAGCCTCCATCGTTCAGGCCTGGGTGCCAGCACTGGCCAGGCCTGACAATATCGAGATGGAGGCCGAGTGGTGCCGGGTGGCCATGACTCAGATTTGTGATGCGGCGATGCCTAGAGTCTCTTGTAATCGTCCAGCTGGGCGTCGGGTGTACTGGTGGTCAGATAATATTGCCGAGCTGCGCTATTCTTGCGTGGCGGCCCGGCGTCAGTACATCCGACTTCGCAGGAGGCGTCGCCGCACTCCCGATTTTGACGTTATGGAGGCGGAATTATACAAGACCTACAGAGCGGCCAAAAAGTGTCTAAAAGTTGCCATCAAGCGGGCCAAAGATCAGGCCCGCCAAAAGCTGCCGGGGACTCTGGACCATGATCCCTGGGGGCGTCTATATCTAATGGTCACAGTTGGTAGAGGAGGTGGTAGCCGCTCTGTTTCCCTCACGGGCGCAGCACACTCCTCCACCGATGGTTCCGCCTTCCATGGCATCCAGCTCTTCAGCGAATATATGGAGCAGGGCCAGGTTCTGCGCCAATGGAAGGTGGGGAAATTGGTCCAAATCAGGAAGGAAGGGCGCCCGGCGGACTCTCCGTCCGCCTACCGGCCCATCGTGTTGCTGAACGATATCGCTAAATTGTTCGAATTTATCATTGCGAAGCGCCTCGTCCAGCGTCTTTCTTCAGTGGGTCCGGATCTGGCGGAGAACCAGTATGGTTTCCGCCACGGGCGCTCCACTATTGATGCTATCCTGTGTGTAAGGAGCCTGGCGGAGGATGCGGTATCCCGAGGCGAGGTCGTCTTCGCGGTGTCTCTGGACATCGCGAATGCCTTTAACACCTTGCCCTGGAGTTGTATTAGGGAGGCACTTATTTTCCGTCAAGTGCCTATCTACCTCCGCCGCATTGCCGGGGCATATTTGTCCGAGAGGGTAGTAGTCTACCCGGGTCACGACGGTT
Organism: Catocala nupta; assembly: GCA_963675205.1. Taxonomy (NCBI): domain Eukaryota; kingdom Metazoa; phylum Arthropoda; class Insecta; order Lepidoptera; family Erebidae; genus Catocala; species Catocala nupta. The sequence goes on from OY776093.1 coordinate 30,223,585, forward strand.
GGAGTCGGCGAGAGATGTCGTGCGGTGTTCCACAGGGATCGGTTCTGGGTCCGCTCCTGTGGAACATCGGTTACGACTGGGTGCTGCGAGGTGCGCTCCTCCGTGGCGTCGGCGACATTTGCTACGCCGACGATACACTAGTCACGGCGAGGGGTAAGTCACACCGGGCGGCGGCCATACTGGCGGCCGCTGCGGTCGCACAAGTCGTTAATCGTATCCGGCGGTTGGGCCTCGAGGTGGCCCTGTCTAAATCTGAGGCTGTTTGTTTTCACGGACCTCGGAACCGGCCACCTTCAGGAGCCCATATCATGGTAGGAGAGCCCAGTGCCACAGTGGAGGTCTAAATATTAAACAAAGTTGTTTCAAATGCACGTGCTGGTTGACAATGTAAGAATTGAGGTTAAGTTTCAATCCTCTTTTCCTTGTGAATAAGAATAATTAGGTAAGCTTTAACCTCAATTGTCATTAAAATATTATTTGTAAGTAAAATGAATCTAAATAGTAAAGACCAAGGATGTTGTTTTATTATATAGTATTGAAACAGTTACGGAAAATTGAATATAAAAGTTCATTTTCGGTAATCATATTTTGACATTGTTTTTTATAATTAAATATTATAAATTGAATTTTTTTTTCTTAATTATAAGTTACATTATTTATTTATTTATTAAAAATAAAAACAAAAAGTTATTTTTAGTAATTAAACTAATTCTGATAAATAATAATAATTATAGTAATTAAATAATTTATTTGTGATTTTTTATCACTAGCGTAATAAATAGACAAACAAAATATATAAACAATAAATTTATCTTTATTATTTGAAAATTTCAGTAATAAAAAATACAAAAAGTGGAAGTAGAGGGCTCCAGGATTTGAACCCCCCTTATTATATTTTAGTGATAAAGCGAGAAGACTCGTTGACTGCTCCGATATCGAAACCTGCGAAACGTGCGAAACTAAAAGATACACTGTTGTTGAGTATAAGGGACAGAGTTATTATAGTTATATATCTCGTTTTTGTCTCGCCTTGCACACATGCGCATGACGAACTTCACCTACTATCATTACATTTAACAATGTTTCATTGTTTGCGTTAAAACAAAACACACACAAAGATATTCGGTAGGATCAGTATGCGAATGTTTAACTTACGATGCTACTCCACTTTTGTCTTTGGCCGTACAATCTTATAGTGGCTGGAGGGCGTCTCGTTCCCTCCAGTGCCCGGTTCTGCGGTGAGAGACTTCAAACGCACCCTCTCCCGCTCCGTTGCTTCCTTTATGGAAATGACTTTCTCAAAGCAGGAGGCGACGGCGTTCCAAGATCTCTCGGTCCAGACCATAGACGGAACCACGTCCGGGTGCGAGAGGGCAACCGTACTGACTGCCGCGACCAACTCACGGCGGTGTAATGCACAAGCGGGGCAATCTGCCAACGTGTGCAACACCGTGTCCACAACAACATGGCGACAGTTGCCTATCAGGGTGTCCAATCCAGCGTGAGCGACGAATACAACGTGACGCGACACTGCGAACGCGACGAACGCGATCAAAACAACGGCTTACCCATCTTGTGGCCTATATGGCAGTCTGCGGCGAGACGCAACCTAACGCGTACCTGTTTTGTGGGCGACCAGAGGCGACACCAAGTACTACGAAATAGTTGATTCTCAAATGCATACTTAATAACAGCAATATTGTAATCGAAAGTAGACGGTAACACGCCACAATATCGTTTAAACATTTTATAATCGTTTCTTAATTTTGGATATAAATGATGGAATTCGCCAAATATGTTTATTTGTAAAAATATTGTATTTGTTTTCTTTCTGTGTGTTTTACTATAATTATTATATTATACTATATGTATAAAGTTTCAAGCAAAATTGCACTGTACTTCCCCATGATTCGAGAAGTAATGACCGAAATCACGTAGGATATTTGTCGCGTGTAGCATCGCGTCGCATTGCATCGTATCGTGTAGCGTCGCATCGCGTCGCGTTCGTTGATCACGCAGGACACCGTAAGAGATAGTATTGAATAAATATAGTAGTGTGAGTACCGGTGCGGTCAGCGTCGGGGCGGTGGCCGAGCGGGCAGAGGCGGCAACCGGGCGCGGGCGGCGGCGCCGTGACGGCGAGTGGCGGGCACGCCACGCACGTCCAGCAGCAGTGCGCGCGGCCCGCGCCCGCGCGCGCCCAATGGCCCACGGCGCACGGTGCCGAGCACGCGGCGCGCGCGCCCGCCGCCCTCTGCGCCGCCGCCGCCTCGCCGCCGCGCAGGCGTAGCGCGCCGCGCCGCCAGCGCCCCACGCGCACGTAGCGCCACGTGCCGCCCGCTGAACGCTCGAAGCTCATCACGTCGTACTCGCTCAGCCTGCCGCACACACAACAAAGTGAACATCTAAAATAACAAGTATTCATAAAAGCCTATGTAAAAATTAAAATGATTTTTCTTAAGGAATAGTAAAATTTTAAGAAACAACAACAAACAAGTTTAATTATCCTATCGGCACCTATTTAAGCGGTGCGTATTAAAGTTTTTAACTAAATAACTTTCTATGCGGCGCGACGTCAATAGCGCTGCTGTAGTGACTGCAACTGTTGTGCTCTGTTGTGCTATCTGACGAAATATGCGTGTCATACATCTCTGCCAACTACTTCAGGCATATAGATAACTGCATCTTTTTATATGTTTTCTTCTTAGGTGTGGAACCCTCGATACGCGAATAATTAAACAGGTTGGTCATTGACAAGACTAAGTAAAGCTGTTGCCATTACATTATCATCATAATAGGGGCTAAAGTATGAAGTTGCCGTTGTATAGGAATACATACCTTCCTTCACTTTCATCACATTCCTCATACACGCTGGCCGGTTTAAGGTGCTCTTAACCTGGCCTTTGTCCAGAACGTTTTCGATCTGATCAAGAAACATTCGCCTAGCTCTGCCTCTCGCGACTGTTCCATTCACACCAGCCTTATAAACTTTCTTAGTCATTATTTTCTCGTTCATTCTTTCTATATGCCAAACCAGCTTACAATTAACATACCCTTTTCTATTTTTGTCACTATATTCACTTTCATGCCGCATCTCTCTCTAATCACACTATTCCTTATTCTTTCTTTCAGAGTCACTTAATTTTTCTTTCATATGTCTCTCAGCACTCTCATTACTACAGCATTTATTCTGCTCTCATGCTTTTTTTGCCATACACAACTTTCATTTTAGTGTAGGCACTAAAAGTCCTCCATGAACAGCCAAACGTGCCTTTTCAGGTACATTTCGACTGTTCATAAAAGCGCGTAGAGCGCCATTCACTTTATTACCAGCAATCGTTCTCTTTTCAATATCTCCATCATGTTTACCATCCCTTGTAAACAAAGTACCCAAATATACAAACTCTTTCACTTGCTCCGCTTGTTCTCTATCAATTATAATAAATTATTATTAATTAGGCCTGTGAGAATACCAGCGTTGTAGTCTATACTGCAACAATAGCTGACGCAGTGCCTAATTTGATCTCCATGTACCGCCTTCTGTTAAATTGTATTTAATATTGTTTTCTTTTAAATTATGTATGTATGGAGATTCAAATAAAACATTTTTCTTTCTTTCTTTCTTTCTTTCACATCGTCATGCACTCCTTCTTTTCAAATACCATTACTTTCATCTTGCATACATTCATTTTCATTCCTTTACTCTCAAAAGCACCATGCATAATATTTACCATCGCCTGCAACTCCTCTGCGCGATGACGCAAGTATTACTTGGTCGTCGTCATAAAGAAGACATTGAAATTAAACACTTTATACGGATTTTATCGCGTTGTTTATTTTACTTTAAACACTGTTATTACATAATTTTGAAAACTCTAACACTATTATTATTGAATTTTACTACTATTTAAGCTATATATTTTCTAATTTAAACTATTTATATTTAAGTTTACACTTTGCCCCGACGTTTCGGTTGCTTTACAGCAGCCATGTTCACGGGGAGACTAAGATGGTAGTTGTCCCAACGTTCTGAAGTGTAGCTAGTTATTTTAAAGTACCCGAACATAATTTAATCTTTGGTGTTCCTATTTACGCAGAATGAGCTCAAAGTATCATGAAGTCTAGCTGTGTTTTGCTTCTTCTTGGGTTTGACTATTTGAATGACTGGATCCCAAGCTGGTGGTACATTCCAACCATCCTCTCTATTGAAATTAGGATGTTTTTAATTTCAATAGCCTCGCGAAGCATCCTTGGTAGGAATCGGTGTTCTTTTGCGAGTATATGTGGTTTGTCAAATCGTAGGTAGTGGTTGGTCCCCTGTTGCACATGTTCACACATAGCAGACTTCAACGAGCGTTGGTGTTTAACATCAGCTATATGTTCTTTTAAGCGGGTGCCTATGCTTCTCTTGGTTTGCCCAATATATGAGAGTCCGCAGTCACAATCTATTTTATAGACCCCTGCATCTTGTAAAGGTAATTGGCACTTGACGGATGGTAAAAATTGACTTATCTTCGTTGGCGGCTTGAAGTATGTGTTGATTGAAGCTCGCTTCAAGATGTAGCCAATCTTGTCAGTGACACCCCTTACATATGGTAGTATAAAAATATTATAAAGAAGAATTTGACAAGTAACTGATTTATTCGTATCCCCATTCACAATCTTTTAAATCTTTCAAACAATTGTCCATGTATAGGTTAAACAGTAAGGGTGACGCTACACATCCTTGTCTATCACCTTTTTCGATACTAAACTATTCTGTGTAGGTCCCATTTATAACACAACATAACACAAGCTCTGGAATCGTCATAAAGAGATTTCAGAGCTCGCGTGAGGTTGCTATTTACTCCATATATGGACAATACCGACCAAAGTTCTCTCCTCACCACTTTATCATAAGCCTTTTCCAGATCCACGAATGCGCAATAGACCTTTTGACCTTTGGCTATAACTTTCTCGGCTATGCTCCGTAAGGAAAAGACCTGATCCGTACTTCCCATACCCTTTCAAAATCCCATTTGTGCTTCCCATATTTTCTCGGTTACTTTCAAAATCCTTTCAATTAACACTTTCGCATAGAATTTACCTTTACCCTTGTATAAAGGTACTATGACGGCCTTCTTGCACCAATCACTTTATACACGGCCGGTATTCCAGCACAAGTTAAAATGACGTCACAACTGAGTCACTATGAGACCCTGTCCAGCTGTCAGCATTTCGACTGTAATCCTATCATAACCACCAGCTTTTCCCAACTTCATGCTTTTCAATGCTTTCATTAATTCATTCATGCTAACAGGGCTTTCATCATTACTATCATTATCATTTGTCACACAGGTTTCGAACCTACTACAAACTCCAGCTCTCACTAAGGTGTAACTCATCCTGTACTCATTATAGTGACAATGTACCTATATACCTTTTTGAGAGAAATAAACAATATTATTATATATTATTATTATTATTATCATTCATTTCGAAACTTTGTTCTTCCTCTCTATCAAATAAAGTTTCAAAATATTCCTTCCTTCGCTTTAGTACGCTCTTCTCTTCATTCAGTAAACTTCCATTCTTGTCTCTGATTGATTTCAGCTCTGTGGTTAGTTTTACCTCGAACCGAGCGAATGGATTTCCAGAAAAACTTTGCGTTGGTCCGGAAATTTTCAGATAATCTTCTATCAAACTCGTCTTTCAATTCCTTTTTTTCCCTTTTATTCACATCTTTCACTACCTTATTCATTCTAATAAACTTATTCCTAGATTCATTTACATCCTCATTCGTTGCTTCTTGCATTCTTTTATTGCTCTGACAGATAGCCAGTCCAACCATGCCTGCTTCATCTTACGTACTACCCTTGCACATCTTTATCCCACTACGCATTCTTCGATTTTATCATTTTCCTCTTCTTGCTCACACCGCATATGTACTTCTGACGCTAAAACAACCACTTCATACTTAAACGACTGCCATATTTCTTCTATATCATCAATGTCAAAAAATCTTTCAAATCTTTTCCTCGATTTACTTGTATACTCGTCTTTCAATACTTCATCTTGCAAATTTTCTTTTTTATTCGTTTTTGGGCACTTGTTCAGGTAGGTATGAGGTGTCGCCATCCTTTGAAGAGGCCACGTATCCAGCTCATAATCAAAACATGGTCGGTATGGACACTAATACCTTTATATACCCGAGTGTCTAGTACATTCTTTCTGAATCTTTCATCCACTATAACAAAGTCAATCATACTACTTCTTACCTTATTTGCTTCTCTTGTATACTGGTGGATTCTTTTGTGGACAAACATAGTGTTTGTCACACAAAGATTCTAATCCAAACATAGCTCAAGCAACCTTTTTTCATTCTCATTCACACGTTCGTTCCCATACTTGCCTAAGATCCTTTCGTATTCTTTACGCTTTACTCCCGCCCAACCATTAAATCCGCTAACATTATCAACCTCTCGTCTTCCTTGCATTTCCTCAAGACATCTCTTAAACGCTCCCAAAAATCTTCTCTTTCTTCTCGTGCGCTCTGAGACATACCCGTTGCCATATTTACAGATGCATAGACCCCTACCATTTACACACGAGTAATGCCTGGTTTAAACGCTTTCGTAATAGAAACTTCGACTTACAAACGAACCACGCGGAAAACCGCCCACATAGGTGAATAACCCTGAATTGGAGGAGATGGTGGAAGCTGATCCGAGTCAACCTACCCAGAAATTAGCGGCATGGTTTAACGTTACCATACCTACAATATTGGCTCATTTGCATCAAATCAATAAGATAAAAAGATATGAAAAATGGGTGTCTCATGATTTGACTGATCTGCAGAAAGAAATGCGTGTTGAAACTGGTGTTGCCTTGTTGAATCGGTATAGAAATGAAGGAATATTGTATCAAATTGTGACATGTGACGAAAAGTGGATTCTTTACGATAAGCGTAAGCGAAAAATGCAATGGCTAACCCCAGGTCAAACGCCACAACAGTACTCTAAAGCAAAGCTTACCAATAAAAAGGTAATGGTAACTGTCTGGTGGTCTCTTCATGGTGTTATTCACTATAGCTTTCTCAGGTCTGGTCAAGCAATAACACTAGATGTTTACTGTGCAGAACTACGAACAATAATGGCGAAACTGGCACTGAAACAGCCCCGACTTGTGAATCGATCTTTATCATTATTGCTCCATGATAACGCAAGACCTCACATTGCACGAGAAACCGTTGTAAATCTACAGGAACTGCAGTTAGAAACCACACGACATCCTCCGTACTCGCCAGATCTTGCTCCAAAGGACTACTATATTTTTTCGTGATTTAGACAATTTTCTACGTGATAAAAAATGTTCTTCCCAGGAGGCAGTACAAAATGTATTCACACAGTTTGTCGAATCTAGATCCCCGGAGTTCTATCGTAAAGGCATAAATTAACTTCCGTTTAGATGGCAGCAATGTATAGGTAATGATCATCTTAGGAAAAACGAGTTTCCATTTTTCAGTACAAATCAGCAATTTCATACTTTAACACCTAATATATCGTTAAAAGACTGGGTTCACTGACTCAGGCGGCGGGTCGCCGTTGTCGTCGAAGGCGACGAGTCCGCCGTCGGGGGCGCGGAAGCGCACGCGTGCGAGGTAGCGACGGTACAGCGACACGTTGAAGGGCAGCATGGCGGAGCAGAGCCCGCCATGCGCCCGCCCCTGCGCAGGCGCCGTGCCGCACAGCGCGCCGCGCATGGCGTGCAGCGCATACGCAAGCGCGTACACGCCGCGCACCACCAGCGCCAGCTTCGGCTCCTGCGTGTAGTTCGCCGACAGTGACTCCGCGCCTACACATCGTCGTACATCGTCGCCAAACTAACATGTTAGCACAAACTGTTTAACTAGTAAGAAATTAAATAAATATATACTGAAATTAAACACGGTTATAAATAAAATAAGTATGTAATATCATAATCATGTTGGGATTCGAAAGTAGGTACATACAAGAACAACAAAAGAAATAGAAATACATCAATTATTTATTCAGATATATATATATATATATATATATATACATATATAAATTATATATATATATATATATATATATATATATATATATATATCAATATCAATCAATAAATAAATCTGTTTAAACGGATGAACGTTAGGCAACCGCGCATCTACAAGCTTGTACGAATGTTCACGGTACAATGTAAAAGAGTTGGTGTGAGTGGCGTGGATCCAAGCAGTGATATTGCTGTGTTATGATATATGATCAACATTACGCAGAGCCATTGCTAAAACAAAAAATTTTAAAGATTCCCATGTCTTGGTTGCAATTTGGACAAATAACATCGACATTTGTTTATCCTTGTAGGAATCCAAACATAAAAGTTTGTTCTGACGGGAAGTCGTAATGACATCTTTCAGCTAATTCATTAGCCATGGTATGAACCAACTTACCATTCTGCGTTTGTAGCTGTTTTAAAACATACATAAATACTTATATTTAATTTATTGCATATTGTATCGATAGTAATTCTCAATTACCTAGATATCGATATAATTGAAATTATTGTTAGACCTCAAAATTGTACACGCTATTTTCGAAGTCACCTATTTCTTTTCTTCGGTTCTGCTTATAAATCGTATCGAAATCATATAAATGCCAACCTGCAACCTGTGCGCAGTATATTACTAACCCGTAGAAAGGGTTAAAAATACTACATATTAACATAAGGAGCATCAGTAAAAATTTTGATGAAATCACCTCATTAATGGAGATTATTGGTTTCCATTGCGATGTTCTGGTTTTGTTGGAATGTTGGCTAAACAAAATAATATACTTACCGATTTTAGAAGGATTAAACTCTTTTTACACAAAAGATGTATATAACCAGAACGATGGTTGTATCATATATATGTTAAAACAACGATTAGAGCTAATGTTATAGAACCGCACTTCGTTGATGCTAACTGTCTTATTTGTCATATAGATAATATTTCCATAATTGTTCTATATCGTTCTCCCTCTTATAAAAATATAAAACGTTATATATAATAAGTATTGTGTCAGCCGGAAGTTTAAGGCGCCATGCCGCCTCTCCAGCCACTCATCAAAAACAGGTTTTACCGCCACGATTGTGGCGTGCCCTGCACTGGGGTGCACAAGTCGATTTCTCCATTTTTAACTTCAACGGTAGAGCGATATTAGGCCTACCCAAATACCCTATCCCTTGTGGCACTCCAGATGTAGTATGTAAGAATACGTCTATGAGATATTGCATTATGTCAGCAGTTTAATTAATTAATTAGTAAGACTAGTTATACAACCTGTGCATCGACGCACTCCTGCCGGCGGATCCGGTGCCAGCGAACACTCAAACTTCTGCTCCCAAAACTCCTGATAATGGAGAGAACACGTACATACATGTTTTAATATTTTATCTGCTAAAATTTTAAAATAGGTAATTTTGTTTATGCCCTGGATACAATGAACGTTCAAATTCGAAACAAATATTTGTGATCACACATTTTTTGTCCCTTAAATGTATCGAACCCTGGTGACCTTTGTACTATTGTGCCATCCATATACGATTTAATCACAAATTAATCACTTACTGAACTTTGACTTTAAAAATAGGTTACAGACCCTAAACCATGGATTCCTCGTGTTGTTGAGCGGCGAGAGCGCCAGGTAGTGCGCGTCGAACTCCTTGAGGTAGGGTGAACGAATGCGCAACGTGAGTGCGCGGTGCGCGGCGCGCTCCACGCCCTGCACCACGTCGCGCCGGTCCGCCCAGCCGTCGCTCGCCACGAGGCGCAGCGCGCGCCCCGAGCGCGCCAGCGCCGCAAGCAGCGCGCGCGCCGTGCGGCCCTCGCACCAGCACACCGCCACGCGCGGGCCCGCCGCCAGCCGCGCCAGCGCCGCGCGCACCTCGCGCGCGCCCGGCGCCGCGCGCAGCGCCACCTCGCGCGCCACGCACACGCCGCCGCGACCTGCCTCCTCGCGGAATGCTGCCATGCCGCTTTGCCCGTAGCTCTCTGACCGCACACGACCACACTACGTAACGTAAGCGCTTCCTTCCTGTAGGTGGCTCGCGCGCGTGCACTCACCGTCAGTGTGCACGGCGTGCACGTAGGTCCAGTTGTGCGCGCGCAGCAGCGCTACCAATAGGCGCGCCTGGTGGCGGTCCGACGGCACCACGCGGAAGAAGGTGGAGAAGCGAGCTCGGTCCGACAACTCGCGCGACGTCGCCGAGTACGACACCTGCACACAGTGCTCACTAGTCACTCTATCTGTGCCGCGTATGCATATCACACTCGACGAAAGTCACCAAACACACCTGCGGGATGGAGAAGAGCTGCAGCAAGTTCTGCACCTGTACCGCAGCGGAGCTGGCGCCCGGGCCCAGCACCGCCATCAGCGGCACCGCTCCACCACCGTGCGTGTCATCTGCATCGCCATCGCCCTGAAAGCATGCACTCGCACTTTGAACACTTACAGTACTTCTTACATCATTACAAGATTTCTCATTAACAGGATGAACAACTTTTAGCGTCAACTGATAATTCTAAAGAGTTGAGAAACTCTATACCGTGCATGGTACACACAGCTACACATCAAGTCAGACACCCTATATACGCATAACTACGCTAGGTACATACAAAATAGAGAACTGTCAGAAAGGGACAGTGCATAGTGGTATCGACCATCCCCTTTCTCTACGACTATCCCAGTTTATGATATAGCGTTCCCCTACACCAACCATTAGGTTATAATAGACGAGCCGCTGTACCTTCCAGTGCCCGAGAGCACCTTCCGGTACCAGTTATAGACAGGTCTTGTCCCCAAATCCCGACTCTCCACCCTAACCTCAGAGATCCGGTTCTCGTAAGCGAGCTACATCGTGCCCAAGTGACACTACCTATTCTCCAGATAGGTACCGGAGCAATAAAGCCGCTCACTACTCGCAACTCAAGGAGTTGCTAACGATAACCTCGCTGAAGCCGACGGAGAAGCCGCCTCCCATATCTCCAGTATGGTACCGGAGCTGTGTAAGGCACGCTCACTTCCCGACATACATCCGTATGCCTACCCAAATAGGCCTACAAGCCGGGTGTGGCCCGAGTCACTCCAGCTATGACTCTTACTTGCTGAGCAGGCAAGCTCTCGAGATGCGTTGCGGCAGTGAAACCACACTGCCACTTCGCTAAAGGTAACTCCGTGCCTCATGCGACCGACTGGTTCGCACTGGCCGCGTCTGAGTCCGACGCTCATACGCAACGTGCTTGCCGAGCAAACGAACGTGTCGTCCTCAGCGGCCAACCACATACCCCTGCGAGTCCAACACCAATGTCAGGCACCGCGCACTCTAGTCAGCGGTTGATAGAACACGCCTTTCGAGGCGCAGTGGGCTTCCTGACCCCGCAGTACCCTGGTCCAAAGGGGGAGACCCGTAGTTCTCCCCTCGAAACCCTATCTACTCGGGTCCTAAAGATAGGGGGAGTGGTATCGACCAATCACGGTGCACTAGCGTGTGCGGCGACGTTGTGCTTACACACACTGACGCACGTTTGCTTGCTATTGTTGTTTTTTGCCGGCCGGCCGTCAGTCAAACAAAACAGTATCGTCGGGCAAACATTTACATAGTTCGTCCGACGACACTGTGACGACGTAAAAGTGCGATTTAAATATTTATTTATTATGACGCCACAATTATCTCTACAACAGCGACAGCATAAGTGCTTTAAAATAAATTTAAAATCATTTAAAAATAATTTTCTATTAATGCACCTGCATTATTACATACATCATACATCATTATTGTATATCAAACTACAGGGACTTTTGATTTAATGAATATCTTAAAATTACTTATTATTATATTTTCCAGTGCATAGTTATGAAAGGAAATAATGAAATACATTTTTACCGCATACTTATTTAACATAATGCTTCAACATTTTTATTAAGATCATGAGTAAATGTAAAACTTATTAGTTTAATTCTTTTAAAGACTCTTTTTATTCTTTTATAGCATTTGCACCAGTAATAATAATAATTGATAATTAATTATCTGTCCATTCTTTTGATGCTATTAGAGTATTCAGGGCAGACGCCATTTTATCATCCATAGTTAACAATATACCGGTCCATCAAACACCCATATCCATAGCCCATATATTAGAATCCATACGTAGCAATAGTCCTACGCCTGCTGCAGCTAGTGCCGCTGTAGGTGTTCCATCCCACCTTTGATTAAAACTCTCGGCTCTTCACGTTGGACCCATGTCTCCGTGTAAGCCTCTCAAAGTGCCAGGTATTTTTCTAATATAATATGTTAGAAAATACCTGTAATAAGAGAAACATAATTGATAATAGGTAATGGATGTATTAACGCTGACGCTAGCGTAAATCGAAAATCAAACTTGTAAAATATAATATTTGCGCCGAGCTAAACTTGCTCAGAAAATAATACACATGCACGATATGATAATAATGTCCTCTAGACCGAATTTCGGTTACGGCGGCCAGTCTTAACGGAGACTGGCCATCTGCGCAGGAGATATTATAGTACACAAGTGTGTGCGCAAACACAATTGCACTCTCTGTTCCTTAACTCTCATGATGCGATGGGACGGTATTCCGATACGACTGGAGAGAGATCAGGCGCAGGACCAACGGCTTTACGTGCTTTCCGAGGCACGGGGGTGTCTAACACCGCCAACTTCCTAACTCCGAGCTGCTATTGAGATTTGTTAACAGAAAAACTCAATAAGTTTTTCTTGGCCCGACACGGGATTCGAACCCGAGACCTCATGTACAGCAGTCGCATTCACTACTGCTGCGCCACAGAGGATATATATAGGATATATTATGATACATGTATGGTAAACCCGCGCGCCGCGTCCCGTTCAGCGTGAATTAGAAAAATAACAATAATTTAACGCACTCTCGCACGATTTGCAGCGTTCAACTTCTAATAGTTTAAAGTCCAAACAGTCTAGGTTGATGTGTCGCCGTGTGTACTATGACACTTGTTGAGTGTCCTTAACATTGTCTACTGAGAGGTACTCGACTTCGTTTAATTGGCCTATTGTCTCAATTATCAGCGCCAAAATTGCCCTTTCACACAACCTTCGATTGTGGTATTACATTCAAAGATCATACGATCTAGCCGCTTAAAAGATTCACAGATTAACAGATTCCTTAGCAAGGATGGATATATATCCATCCTTGCTAAGGAATTTGTTAAGCGGCTAGGTTTTGTCTTACGTAATGCTAGTGACTTGCGAGATCCACAAGTTATAAGGCTCCTTTATACCACCTTCGTCAGAAGTAAGCTTGAGACTAGTTCCTTTGTCTGGAATCCTTATACAGCCTCCCAGACTCTAATGCTCGAAAAGGTGCAAAACATTTTTCTCAGATTCCTATATAAAAGGCTTTTCTTTTTGTATCCATACATGTATCCAACCTTTTAGGGATGTTGGGTTTAAATTCATTGGAGATGAGAAGTGGCTTGGATCAGCTCATAATAGCTTATAAAATATTTCACGGGCAAATCAAGTGTCTTGAACTCCATCAGTTATTCTGTAGATTGTATGTGCCTAACATATACCTTGGACTCCGTCAGAGTCACCGGCATAGATTGTTCGCACGGCCGACATGCCATACTCTCGCCAGAGCCAAGTCCCCTGTGTGCCGCAACTTAGAGATGCTCAATGCTCATCTATACGTCAGCCCTAACAGTGATTTGTTTGCGGATGAATGGATGAAGAAAATACGAGCATTCCTGTTATTTTGTGAGAATATGTTAATTCGTAATTATTGGCCCGTTTTTATTGTCACTATTTCTTATACATTTTATTTCTTCTAAGTTAATTAATGTAAATGGTTTGTATCGTTTTAATTAAGTATAAACTAATAAATAAACAACCATTCTCGATTGCCCATATTTATTTGTACATCAGGATAGACATTATTTTTAAAATCATCTATGTTATAGTTAAGCAAATTATAAAGAAATAATTAATTACTTCAGTAAATTAAACTGGAATGTCCTATTCAAAAATACAAATAATGTCAATGATATGTTTGAAGTATTTTATAAACATTTACATGAAGCTATCAAAGAATTTGTACTTATCCGAACACCAAATAATAGGCGTTAACCAATTTAGTTCGATAAAACAATAATTATCTTAAAGAAAGATATGATGCGTGTGTGTGTGTGTGTGTGTGTTTGTGTGAGCGTATGCATGTGATAGATTTTTGTGTGTGTGCGTGACTTATACAAAGATTTTGATATTTCCGATTTATTTAATTTTTTTGGTTTTATGTATGAAAGATGCGTCGAGACATTTCGTGTTAGAAGTGAGCTATTATTATATTAGGATATCTAGTTTAAAAGATTGTCTGTGTTTATGTAGGATTGTTTTTGTAGCGAAGTTTTTAGTTTTGTTTTGCACTGATAGTAATTTAGTGGGTAAATATGTATGATTTGGTTAATTTTATTATAGAGATGACCACTAATTACTGTATTATGTCGTTTGGCCAGTGTGGTTTTGTGTCGTAACGGTGGACAAACTCTATCTGAACGTCGTTTTTTACTATATATGCTTGGGTCATATGGTAACTTTAAGTGTTTCTTAAGAACTACTTGTTGCACAAATAGTTGCTTTACTGTACACGGGAACATCCGAATAAATTTGATGTGTGGGATACCAAAATGGTTTCCTAAATATAACCTTCAATAAAGACCTTTGAGCCCTCTATAGCGGTAAGATAATTGTTTTGGCTGCACCACCCCACGATAAAATAGCGTATGAAAAAATTGACTGAGCAAGAGCCTGATAGGTTAATATAAGTGTTTTGCTATCTGCAGCATTACGGGGAAGTTTAAAGACATAGATAAGTTTTCTGACTCGTTTTGCTAAATTATCTATTTCATGTAGCCACTTCATAAATTGGTCGAAGTAGATACCTAAATACTTAACATGAACAGCTCTATGAATTAATTTACAACTGCAGTTTGTGGATACAGCCCAACAATTATGTGCTTTTAGCTCGAGGGTGTGCGGTAGCATACGGGAATTGTGGGCGAACGTTATGTAGCATGTTTTGTCCAAATTTAAAGTTAGTAAATTGACAGCGAGCCAGGATGTTACCTTTGTGAGAGCAGTCTCTGCGTGTGTTTTTGCCTCATCCCAGTTTGATCCATGGACAAGAATTGCGGTATCATCTGCGTAGGCAAATACACTGCAGTTAGGCGAGGACAGTTCACATAAGTCATTCAGGTAGATAGTGAATAGGGTAGGGCTGAGAATGCTTCCTTGCGGAACACCATAATCCAAGGATTCCTCCGCACTAATATAATTGTCAATTTTTACTGACTGTGTTCTATTGCATAGGTAATCAGTTAGCAGTTCCAACACAGTCCCTCTTATTCCGGCCTTTTCTAACTATGTTTTAGAATAGGGATTGAAACGGTGTCGAAGGCTTTGGAGAGATCCATAAATATGGATGGATAAGAGACAGAAATGCCTTGGTGCATTTCTGTCTCTTATCCATCAGATCCACTGCCTTAGTAATAAAAGATTGTATAGCATCTTCAGCAGATATGTTTCGTCTGTAGCCGAATTGATTTGTTGAGATTATATTTTTGGTATTTAGATAGTTTGTTAAGCGGTTGTTGATGGCTCTCTCCAATACCTTCGACATCGCGGGCATTAAGAGAAGCTTCTAAATGTTTTTCAGATTGCTCGTGTTTTTTCGCCGCAGTAAGGAAATTATGTATATCGTTATAACCGGATTCGTTCCAGACGGTTTTATTGTTTCAAAATAATAAACAATGAAAACAAAACAACCGATTACTACGTATGCAATCTGTGAGCCAATTAAATGAATCATATTGTTTTATATTAAATTTACGATTGACTTTACGTTTCGTTTGTTTTAATTGCAAATCTGGTGTACTACGGCCTTTCGCAATAACTTGTTTTTATCACTTGTGGAGGAACAGGGTGTGACTTCACACCCTGTTCCTCCACACACTGAAAGATAATTTGAAAAACGCGTCACTTTTTATTTCCTGTATACACACACCATCTGAACAACTTTCACAGTGAAGAATTTCCATTTTTCACTCTATAAAAACGTTAAAATTTTAAATAAACTGCGACACTACAAGACAAACAGAACAAATATTAACAATGGCGACTTCTTAGAACTCACATAAAATTAAACATAATACCTACGACAAAAATAATAGTCCTTCAGGTAACGCTAATCAAATAAACCATGCTACTTTTCAAATCGGTTGCATAACATTCGTCGTACTTCGGCAATTCTCGTGAACTTTCGTCATGTACGAAGGCCACTGAACACGTCATATACCTAATAAAGACTCGTGTCTTTTTTTGCGATTGTGTGCATAAGTTTTAACATTGTGTGACAAATATTTATAAGAACGCACATAGATATTTTTGTGTCCGTCTCGATGCACACATGCAAAGAATTATGAAATATTAGTTCAAGTCTATTCCGTCGAATTAGGAGCATTCCAGCGCACCGCTAATGCAGCCGGTACGCGACAGTTGGCGCTGATATTATGATATAGGTTTTAAGAAATGTTGTTTATGGAAATTAATTATTCGTCGATAAATATAAATATTGGACTTCAAAATAAAATAATATAGTATAATAAATATTATATGAGTTAGAGAGGAGTCGAAGGAGTTAGGGTAGGCAGTGTATTTTTGTCTTTATAAACCGCACGCCATTGGTACCTAGATGGAGCACGAAATCTGATAAGACTCAGTAACTTTGAGCAATCTAATTTGTTTCTCAATAGTTTATACAAAACGACTGCGTCATTCATATTTCTACGTGTTGATAAGCTGATCATTTTAAAGTAATTCAAACGGATTGAGTATGATGGAAGGTTCTTGGCTTTGCCTATACTAAAAGCTAGGTGCCTCATGAAACGTCTTTGTATTCTTTCTATTCACCACATATATATACACTATACTACCGTATTCCAATATACTTCGTACCAGACTAAAGCATAACATTTTCTTAGTGTTGCTTTGACGAAATCCTTTTGTATTACGTAGTATGAATCCCAACATTTTGGATGCCTTCTTTATTATATTTTCAATGTGAGGCAGAAAGCTCACTTTTTGTCAAATATTACACATAGGTCTCTAATTGTTTCTACTTCTTAAAGTTTGTCTTGGTTTATGAAATATTGCGTATGGATGCAGTTGATTTGTCTTGTATATTTGATGTGATAACACTTCTTTGTGTTTAGTTGCATTCCGTTATTTTTATACCATTCTACAACTCGATTAAGGTCGTCTTGTAAAAGTACGTTGTCTGTTGGAGATTCAACCTCTCTCAAAAACTTTAGGCTGTCTGCATATATATAGATAAGGTTCAGAGAAATGGAAGCATTTAGGAAGATCATTAATAAATATATTAAAAAAGATCGGTGCCAAATGCGAACCTTGAGGGGCACCCGAGGCCACTATATGGGTCGTGGAACGAAAGCCAGCTACATACAACTCGCTTTCTGTTAGGTATGATCTGAACCATTCCAGTAAGTACCCTGTTATACCGTAAGCTGCCAGTTTGTTTATCAGAACAGAATGAGACATTCTGTCAAATGCCTTACTAAAATCCGTGTATACCACGCCAAATTGTTTACCTGCTTCCACCGACTGGATCAATGACTCTGTGCATGTTACTAAATTAGTAGTGGTAGATCTCGATGCTTTCTAAAATGCTGTTTAATATGCAAACATATCATGGAGTCAAATATTTTTGCAAGAGATGATAGAATAGAAATTGGCCTGTAGTTGCTAATGACATCTTTTCTATCTGACTTATACACTGGGCTACTTTGGCTTTTTCCATTCGGTCGGGGATATACCTGATGTTAGGGAATTATTGAATATAATTAATAAATGAGATAACAAAGCTGATGCACACTTGAAAATAAGAATTGGTGGTATGCCATCAGGACCAGGCCCCTTCGTAATGTTAATTGTTATCAGTTTCATAAATAGGTCATCTCGGTTGATTGTTGGTCTAGTCAGGGATTGGATGTTACTATGTAGTTCTTGAGTGAAACTGGAATTACATTCGTTGCTTATTACAAACATTACTGTCAGGCGTGTACACAGAGGAGAAATGACTAGCAAAGAGATTACAGATGTCAGGGCCGCTGGATGCTGCAACTTGTCCGTCAGACATAACCTAGGGGTAGGTACTAGAACCGCCGCGTTTAGCTTTTATATAGCTCCAGAAAAGTTTAGGGTTGTGTTTGATATTGTTTGCAATGCCCTGAATATTACCTACCCCTAGACCGGACAAGTTGCAGCATCCAGCGGCCCTGACATCTGTAATCTCTTTGCTAGTCATTTCTCCTCTGTGTACACGCCTGACAGTAGACTTCACTGTGAAAGTTGTTCAGATGGTGTGTGTATACAGGAAATAAAAAGTGACGCGTTTTTCAAATTATCTTTCAGTGTGTGGAGGAACAGGGTGTGAAGTCACACCCTGTTCCTCCACAAGTGATAAAAACAAGTTATTGCGAAAGGCCGTAGTACACCAGATTTGCAATTAAAACAAACGAAACGTAAAGTCAATCGTAAATTTAATATAAAACAATATGATTCATTTAATTGGCTCACAGATTGCATACGTAGTAATCGGTTGTTTTGTTTTCATTGTTTATTATTTTGAAACAATAAAACCGTCTGGAACGAAGCCGGTTATAACGATATACATAATTTCCTTACTGCGGCGAAAAAACACGAGCAATCTGAAAAACATTTAGAAGCTTCTCTTAATGCCCGCGATGTCGAAGGTATTGGAGAGAGCCATCAACAACCGCTTAACAAACTATCTAAATACCAAAAATATAATCTCAACAAATCAATTCGGCTACAGACGAAACATATCTGCTGAAGATGCTATACAATCTTTTATTACTAAGGCAGTGGATCTGATGGATAAGAGACAGAAATGCACCAAGGCATTTCTGTCTCTTATCCATCCATATTTATGGATCTCTCCAAAGCCTTCGACACCGTTTCAATCCCTATTCTAAAACATAGTTAGAAAAGGCCGGAATAAGAGGGACTGTGTTGGAACTGCTAACTGATTACCTATGCAATAGAACACAGTCAGTAAAAATTGACAATTATATTAGTGCGGAGGAATCCTTGGATTATGGTGTTCCGCAAGGAAGCATTCTCAGCCCTACCCTATTCACTATCTACCTGAATGACTTATGTGAACTGTCCTCGCCTAACTGCAGTGTATTTGCCTACGCAGATGATACCGCAATTCTTGTCCATGGATCAAACTGGGATGAGGCAAAAACACACGCAGAGACTGCTCTCACAAAGGTAACATCCTGGCTCGCTGTCAATTTACTAACTTTAAATTTGGACAAAACATGCTACATAACGTTCGCCCACAATTCCCGTATGCTACCGCACACCCTCGAGCTAAAAGCACATAATTGTTGGGCTGTATCCACAAACTGCAGTTGTAAATTAATTCATAGAGCTGTTCATGTTAAGTATTTAGGTATCTACTTCGACCAATTTATGAAGTGGCTACATCAAATAGATAATTTAGCAAAACGAGTCAGAAAACTTATCTATGTCTTTAAACTTCCCCGTAATGCTGCAGATAGCAAAACACTTATATTAACCTATCAGGCTCTTGCTCAGTCAATTTTTTCATACGCTATTTTATCGTGGGGTGGTGCAGCCAAAACAATTATCTTACCGCTAGAGAGGGCTCAAAGGTCTTTATTGAAGGTTATATTTAGGAAACCATTTTGGTATCCCACACATCAAATTTATTCGGATGTTCCCGTGTACAGTAAAGCAACTATTTGTGCAACAAGTAGTTCTTAAGAAACACTTAAAGTTACCATATGACCCAAGCATATATAGTAAAAAACGACGTTCAGATAGAGTTTGTCCACCGTTACGACACAAAACCACACTGGCCAAACGACATAATACAGTAATTAGTGGTCATCTCTATAATAAAATTAACCAAATCATACATATTTACCCACTAAATTACTATCAGTGCAAAACAAAACTAAAAACTTCGCTACAAAAACAATCCTACATAAACACAGACAATCTTTTAAACTAGATATCCTAATATAATAATAGCTCACTTCTAACACGAAATGTCTCGACGCATCTTTCATACATAAAACCAAAAAAATTAAATAAATCGGAAATATCAAAATCTTTGTATAAGTCACGCACACACACAAAAATCTATCACATGCATACGCTCACACAAACACACACACACACACACACACACACACGCACGCGCGTGTAATAATTTAATCTGGTCCCCATAGAAATAGGCACGCCTGGTTTGGGGACTCAGTAAATTCAAAATCCACTATAATATAGCACTGGTATATTTTATTGTCCGCTGTAAATTCTGCTGTTTGGGATTATCCTTAACATTCCTGTAACACAGTTTACAACTAGCACGGGAGTGGAAGGGGTTAGCCTTGATGGTTGTTGCAGTTAGGCCTAGACTACTACCTACTTAGTGTTGATATAAGTGGATTTCTGTATTGCTTGATTGATTTTAGTCAATAAAGATATTATTATTATTATGTTTCTCTTATAATTATTATGTTTCTCTTATCACAGGTACTGTCTAACATATTATATTAGAAAATACCTGGCCCTTTGGGAGGCTTACACGGAGACATGGGTCCAACGTGAAGAGGCCCTTCGAGAGTTTTAATCAAAGGTGTGATGGAACACCTACAACGGCACTAGCCGCAGCAGGCGTAGGACTATTGCTACGTATGGATTCTAATATATGGGCTATGGGTATGGGTGTTTGGTGGACTGGTATATTGCTAACTATGGATGAAAAACGGCGTCTGCCCTGAATACTCTAATAGCATCAATGCAATGGGCAGACGGTGACTCGCCAACTCACTAGATGGGCCCCCTGATAAGCCACTATAGGCATACAAGCCAGCAGCAGAGGGCAACACCGGTGCGAGTGGCTAGGGGTGTCGAGCGGTGCGGCGCCGGTTTCACCATCACGGGTCTCGTGACAACGGAGACCCGGAGCGGGTTTCCCCGTAGTTATGCCCTTGAAAATGACACTTCCACCCCCAAGCATATAGCTCTAGGGGCCCCCCTCTGACTGGCCAACCAAGGCAAGCCAGAGTTGAGAGTCCTACGGTCGCTCTTGAAGTTCCACCCCAGCCAACCAGTAACGGCAAGCCGGGGATCACAAGGCGAAGGTGATAGTTTTAAAGCTAGTGTACTGTGCCCTCCGTTATCGCGTTAGTCTCATGATGAGATAACGACTGTGCCAGAGGGGTTATTGTTATTATTATTATATCATACCTTTGGAAAAATCGCATTGAGACGCGTTTAAATTCTCAAATTCAAATCGATATTGATAGACATAACGCAAAAGTCGATCGGATCCGAAATATTTTTCGACTAATTGACATCGTTTGCTTTTTGGGGAACCAAGAAATCACTTTTCGAGGACATGACGAATCTACTTCGTCATCTAATAAGGGTAATTATTTAGAAATGGTTAACTTGCTCGCGAAATACGATGGAGTTTTGGAAAATCATTTGCAAAATTGTACTAGTTCATTTACGGGTTTATCAAATCGGATTCAAAATGACCTTATCTCTAGCGTAGCGTCGGTAATGATTGAAACAATAAAACAATAAATCGCTGCAACTAATTTAGTTGCTGTAATGGTCGATGAAACACCAGACGATCAGATCAGATCAGAGATCATTTTTACGAAAATAACTTAAATACAGTCTTTCCCGATGTACTGCGTTTGGCAAAATTAATTGTTACAGTTCCCGCGAGCAGTGCTTCAACCGAAAGGTCCTTTTCGTCGCTAAAACGTATACATACTTATTTAAGGAATACACAAGGCCAGGAACGACTTACAGATCTTTCCATGATATCAATTGAAAAAACCTTCTTACTACAATAAAACGCGATTCTAACTTTTACGATTCCGTATTGCAAAAATTCTTACTGAAAGATAGACGTGTAGATTTAATTTATAATAAAATAAATTAAAAATAAATTTTATAGTTCCGTACACGCACAACATACGACCGACTTTTTTTTTGTTAGATATTATTTATTTTGCAAATACAGAACATCAGACAAATGCGCCGAAAGGCCACTTCGAATATCCGCAAATTGATATGTTCATAAATTCAGTCAATTTATGTGTATTTGAGTTGGTAAATCACACACATCATAATTTATTCGATACGACGACGAACCTAAACCAATAGGCACTGAACATTTTTGGTAAGTAACCTTTTAAAATTTTCTGCCTACCCTGTCTTAAAATCCTGTGCACGCCACTGCTAGGTACCCTAGGAATATTCCAGAGAGGTGTGATTATATGATCACACCTCTCTGCCCACCATTACGTCGATCAGTGCTGGGTTGAAACTCCCCAATACCTAGGTTGTGCAGGCTTCTTAATAACTGTAGCGAGTTAGTAGGCATACACCAGGACAGTTTAGGTAAATTTATTAAAATTATTACAACTGTAAATAAAAATTAATGCGATGTTATTATTTTTTTAATAGTATCTTATTAATTATTCTATATTGTATAATAGTTTTATTTATAAATCAATAATTGTGATTTACTTTATTTTATTTTTATATTTGTTATTTATTGTATACAGAACAATAAATAACAATTGTAATTGTTTTTAATATTAATTCATTATAATTAATATTAAAAACAATTGATTACTTTAGAAACAATTTATTTATGTCTAATTTATTACTTTTTATAATTTTTGGAGTTTAGCACTTTTTAAAATGTTAACCTTTAGGTAGTGCATGTGTGTTACCCAATAAATGATTGTTACACTTGTAAATGAACATACTCAATGAAATCAACCATTGTATATTTGTAGTCAGGCAAAACATTTTCACGTGTTTGTGCATCTAGTTATAACCGGCGGGATCTGTCTAAAGTCACCAGCTAAAAGCACAACAATCCCTCCCATGATACCCTGGTTGCTCTTGATATCTTTCATTGTGCGATATAGTGCTTCGTTGCTCTGGGGACATCGTTCTGTTGCGTGGGACATTGTACATTCATCCCAAACCAACAGCTTACACTGTTGCAACATTCTTCAGCGCTCACCGCTTTTGCTAATGTTACAAACTGGCATTTCTTCATGAGTTAAGTTCAATGGCAGCTATTCCTGAGGAAGCTACTGCAAAAGCAACTTCTTTATTTTTCCGGATGTGAGGAAATAGTAAGTTTAAAAGAAACATTTGCCAATGCCTCCTGGAACATAAAAAAAAACATGGAAAACGTGTTTTTTTTTGTATAACTGTGTCAACGACTAATTTTTGTTCTAGATTTAAAAGTGGAAGGGCCTCCGTTGTTTGTCGTTTTATAGGAACAGTAGCGTAATCTAGTTCTTGCATGCATTAAACCAATTCTAACTTCCCCAAGTGATATATTAATAATAATAAATAACTTGAAAATAGCAATAGTACAGAATACGACGATATTAACACTAGTGTGATCAAGGCAGTAGGTCATACTATAAAGTCGTTCTTATCTAAAATAACAAACAGTTGCATACAAACATTGCATTCTTAGATGTGCTTGTCATCAGGAATCCCCCTTTGAGCCACACTGTGTATAGCAAAAAGACCCATACAAATAGGTAAGTACATAAACGGTGAATCTCACCACCATGCTAAACAGTTAGCTACCGCGGGAAAGTCTTTGTTTCAGAGAGCCTACGGGATCTGTGACAAGAAACACCTGGACGCCGAGCTTCAACATGTCAAGCAAGTACTGCAAGACAACAAGCTCCAACAGCTGCGCCGCTGTCACAGATCCCGAGAAAAGCCAGCCACAGTCGAGCGCCAGCCTGCTATACTGACAAGATTGGCTACATGTTGAAGCGAGCTTCAATCAACACATACTATAAGCCGCCAACGAAGATAAGTCAATTTTTACCATCGGTCAAGTGCCAATTACCTTTACATGATGCAGGGGTCTATAAAATAGATTATGACTGCGGACTCTCATACATTGGTCAAACCAAGAGAAGCATAGGCACCCGCATAAAAGAACACATAGCTGATGTAAAACACCAACGCTCGTTGAAGTCTGCTGTGTGTGAACATGTACAACAGGGGACCAACCACTACCTGAGATTTGACAAACCACAAATTCTCGCTAAACAACACCGATTCTTACCAAGGATGCTTCGCGAGGCTATTGAAATTAAAAACATCCTAATTTCAATAAAGAAGATGGTTGGAATGTACCACCAGCTTGGGATCCAGTAATTCAAATAGTCAAACCCAAGAAGAAGCAAACCACAGCTAGACTTCATGATACTTTGAGCTCATTCTGCGTAAATAGAAAACCCAAAGATTAAATTATGTTCGGGTACTTTGAAATAACTATACTGGAACATTGAGGCTGTACGAACTCGTACATTATAATGTATGCTGCGTAGGCTAATTTGGCGCCTGCGTGCGTTATAAAATGAGTTCAATATGTAATATTTTTTAGTGAACAATAAACACTCATTACATTAACATAATCTATCTTTTACTACATAACACAACAATATTCCATGTTGGGAAGACTACAGCCCCAACATTTTGGTCCTTCGAGCTATTATTTGTGAAGTGTCGTAGTATTGAACTGTGGTAGCGAATCGGTTGTCTGGCCTCCCACAAGCGGGTCTCACCAGAACAATTGAGACGAGACGCACATACCCAGGTAAAGCTGCGATCACACGAAAACAAAGAACAAGCAATACATAGACTCTGTGATATCTTACAGGATTCACAATGGAAAACTTACTACAACAACAACAAATCATTTCTGAAAGTCTCAGAAAGGTTTTAGTAAACTTCAAAAAGGATTCAGCCAGTCGAAAAAATGCTGATTACGTCAAGAAACGACTGAATGCGGTTAAAGAATTGTGGGTTGAATTTGAGCTCAACAACACCTTACTCGCCACGTCTTCGGGGAGCAAGACCGATGACTACTTTACCAGCAAGGCGTATGAGAAGGTCAAGGAGGAGTACAAGGTCATTCTCGAGTTGCTGACAAACTGTCAAGTTGCAAATAGCGAAGAAAAGGGTGTACCATCTAAGACGGATGAGCTTATGACGCAACAAAGTACAAACTTTAGAGTCTTCATGCGAACCGTGAAAAATATTAACATCTGCGATATTCAGGAGCAGTGGGAGATATAAGATAAGATCAACGTGTTGCAGGCACGCTGAAAGACAATTGACGACTTGCACTGGCAGATTGACAACCTGTTAGTCGGCGCTGACGTGCATTACGAACAGGAATATACACAGCATGAATCCGTGTTTGAGGCGACGAAACGAAAATTGAATAGTGCTTTAAATAGTACAAAACATCGGTTTCAATCTGTGCCTAAAATCGAAATTTCACATTTATGGACTTATTCTCGGAAGCGATTCACAATAACCCGCTGTTAACAAAAGGTCAGAAAATGCAACATTTAAAAGGAAAGCTCCGAGGAGAAGCCGAGCGTATTGTTCAACACTTAAACGTATCTGCCGAAAACTACGATACATGCTGGGAGATACTTACTCACAGATACAATAACATTCAGTTGCTCTTTACCAAACAGATTCAAATATTTATGAATCAACCGTCTGTGCAACAACAAACAGCGTTTGAGTTAAAACGTTTACATGACACTAGTTTGGAAACGTTCCATGCCATTCACAACTTGGGTGTCGATACGTCTACGTGGGACCCAATCTTGGTTCACATTCTGACAGGAAAACTGGACACTGAAACATATACGGCCTACATGGAGATGAGAAAAGCTCCGCGAGAATTGCCGTCATTTGATGAACTAATAGGGTTCCTGGAGGCAAATTTACAGCTCTAGAACCTGTCAAGAAAACTACGAACATGTTACCCAAACAAAATAATGCGCCTACAAAGGAGTTCGCATTAAAATCTATTAACAACAATGGAAAGTTTAGATCAATGCCGAGAACACATCTTACTCAAACAGACAGAAACTGCCCAATTTGCAAAACACATCACATTCTAGTACAATGCAAGGTGTTTCGCAACATGGCGTCAGCAATGAAATTAAAAACAATCGAACAATTGCGTATCTGTCAAAACTGCATGTATATTCATAATAATGCTGAATGTACCTCTACTAAAACGTGCAAAATATGCGGTAATCGGCATCATACGATATTACACGACGCATTCGATACAAATCATTTTATAGGCGAAAGGTCGATGACCAATAATGCGGCGTCCTACAAACAACCATC
This sequence comes from Catocala nupta, assembly GCA_963675205.1. Taxonomy (NCBI): domain Eukaryota; kingdom Metazoa; phylum Arthropoda; class Insecta; order Lepidoptera; family Erebidae; genus Catocala; species Catocala nupta. The sequence goes on from OY776093.1 coordinate 30,249,983, forward strand.
AACGCCAGACTCCTTGCAACTGAAAGCCAACCACGCATCAGAGAGCCGCACAGAGGTTTTGCTGGCCACGGTACAACTCAAGATTATGGCAGTTGATGGTACATATGTGCTGATGAGATGCTTACTCGATCAGGGATCCCAAATTAGTTTGATAACTGAGTCAGCTGCACAGCGCCTGGCCTGGTCAGTATTAGGCGTCGGGATCTCAGCCACTCAAAGTAACGGAACCGTCCGTCTCGCCTGCGAATCACTGTATGGAGGCTATGATTTTACTACTGAAGTATTGGTTATGAAAAAGGTTCTTAACAACTTACCAAACTACTCGTTCGAGCAACCAAGCTGGCCGCACCTACGTAACATTAGCTTAGCCGATCCAGATTTCAATGATTCGCGTCCCGTCGACATCCTTTTGGACGCGAGCGTATACGCTCAAATAATATTGGAAGGCGTTATACGAGGTCCACCGCACGCACCTATAGCTCAACAAACAAAGATCGGATGGGTGCTGCTGGGGGGAAATGTGGCATCGTACAACTGTCACGCTGTACTGAATAACTTGGATGAAATAGCACTATTTTGGGAATCTGAAGAGATCACTGAGAGTCAAGATATGAACACTATGTCGGCTCAAGAAGAATATTGCGAGAACTTGTACCAAACTACTACGAAAAGACTATCAGATGGTAGATATGAAGTACGGATTCCAATGAAGAAACAGTTTGAACAAAAGCTAGGTGCATCTAAGTCACAAGCCGTGGCACAATTCTGGCAGTTAGAAAAGCGTCTAGCAAACAATGAATCATTGGCTGAAAGCTACAAAGATTTTATACATGAATATCTGAAACTACAGCATATGAAGGTGTGTAGTTTGCCAACAGAACCGAGCTATTTTTTACCTCATCATGGGGTCTTTAAACTTGATTCCACTACAACCAAACTACGCGTAGTGTTCAATGCTTTAGCTAAGACAAGGTCAGACTTCAGTCTCAAGGAGCTAATGGAACGTGGCCAAATTTGCAAAAGGACCTACAAGCTCTAATCTTGCGATGGAGAACGTATCAATATGTTTATACAGCTGATATTGAAAAGTTCTATAGACAAATTCGCATTCACGAAGAGGATCAAAGTTTACAAAAAATAGTATGGCTAAACAATAGTGACAACAAATTGACAGAGTATCAACTTTGTACAGTCACATATGGTACCAAGGCCGCGCCATTTTTAGCGATTCGGACAATCAAACAATTGATACTACTCTAGCTCTACGTAGACGATATTTTAGGAGGAAGTAACCATCTTGTAGAAGCACGGAAAGCTCAAGACGAACTTATCAAGATGTTTAAAGGAGCCGGCTTCAATCTGCGCAAATGGGCTAGCAACAACTCAGCACTATTAGAAAATCTGCCCCAAGATTTGGTTAGTCAAAACATGTTGAACTTCAAACAAGCTGAAACAAACAAGACGCTTGGTATTCAATGGAACCCATGCACTGACAACTTTACATTCAATCGAGTCGTTGATACCTACAACAAGGGTGACATCACAACAAAGCGATTGTTATTGCCCGAATTGTCAAGACTGTACGATCCATTGGGCTGGATCTCCCCTGTAACTATTAAGGCCAAAATTATATGGTAGTATTAGGCTGGATACACGACAATGCCAGTCATGCCAGCCAGTCAGCCATGTGTTGGGTTTTACGTTTCATCAATAATACTCGTAATAAGGTGAATAAAGTTCGAACATTGAATATGTCATTTGCGGAATTAGAAAATGCACACAATGCGATAATCAAAACCATACAAAACATATGTTTCGCTGAGGACAACGCTCGCTTGCGAAATAATAAGACCGTACGATCAACAAGCAATATTTTATGTTTGAATCCGTTTTTAGACGAGCGTGGAATTATACGAGTCGGAGGCAGATTAACGTATTCTCATTTGACCGAACCGCAGAAGCATCCCATTATATTACCGACCAGTCACCGATTAACTGAGTTAATAATATATCAAGCACACCTACAGACAATGCACGGGGGTGCAAGATTAACACTAGCACATCTGCGAAATCAAATATTGGATTATTGGAGGTATGACAGCAGTTAAAAAACAGTTAACAAGATGTGTCAAGTGCCACCGCTACAAACAAAACAGGAGTTGTCAACTGATGGCTGATTTATCGAAAGCACGCGTAACACCTTCCCGTCCTTTTACTCACACAGGAGTAGACTTCACCGGTCGAGTGGAAGTGAAGGCAAACAAGGGCAGAGGCATCAAAACTACGTCTGGATATATTGCCATATTTATTTGTCTATGCACCAAGGCGATCCATTTAGAATTGGTTTCTGATTTGAGCAGCACTACTTTACTTGCGGCCTTAAAACGACTGTGTGCTAGGAGAGGAGTACCCAGTGAGATGTATAGCGACATTGGGACGAACTTCGTGGGTGCGGCCAGGACATTGCTGAAAGAACACAAAGAAGCCCTACAATACTACATTAATAGTGAAGTGATTAACTATATGACAACCGTAGAAATCAAGTGGAACTTCAATGCGCCAGCATGGCCATCTGCCGGTGGATTGTGGGAAGCCGCCGTAAAAAGTATGAAGCATCACCTAAACAGAGTCCTTGGGGAACAAAAACTGACATACGAGGAGTTTACAACTGTCCTGACGCAGATCGAAGCATGTCTTAACTCCAGACCGTTGATCGCCATTATAGAAAACGTGGATGATATAGATTGTCTTACGCCAGGGCACTTCCTCATTGGAGGCCCACTACTAGCACCTCCACTGGCTACAGGAGTGGACAACATCGGCCTGACAACAAGGTGGAACCTAACTACCAAGATGCACCGTGATTTCTGGAAGCGGTGGTCTGCCGAGTACTAACAATCATTGCAAGCACGGGACAAATGGCATTATCAGATAAGGAACATTGAAATAGACGACGTCGTCCTTGTGAAGGGAGATAACTTGCCCCCTGGTTCCTGGCTGTTGGGGAGGGTGACAGAAACTCACCCGGGAGCAGATGGTCGAGTCCGCGTCGTGACGCTGAAGACAAAAACAAACACATTGAAACGGCCAGTGTCTAAGATTTCACGACTACCACTCGAAAACAACAAGTCTGAACAACCTACTATATCAACTGACCAAAACACGCCCTTAAGGAATCAAAGAAGAAAGAAAACATTCTACGAATACGTGTGTCTATTGCTTATGTGTCTAACTATGTGTGCGGCTTCACCTGTCGAACAATTCTACATTTCAACTTAATTAGACGCTTCCAAACTTATTTATTTTGACAAGATCGCAGACATGCACGTGATCCAGGACAGATGGACCATGGTAGTGTACTACAACATGTCGTCTTATTGGCGAAGTCTGGGCAACATAGAGATATATGTCAAAAATATAAAAGGGCGATACACTCAAGACACCGCTATCCGTAACATTGCATCTCAATTTCAGCATGAGATCGATGAACTTAACTATTACAACGATATGTTGCAGTCAGAACACGGAAAACGTTCGAAGCGAGGGTTAATTGATGGAGTGGGATACGTAGCCAATTCCCTGTTTGGAGGTCTAGACGAAAGATTTGCATCCAAATATAGAAAGGACATCAAATACTTGCAAAATAATCAAGAACATCTGCTAAGTCTCTATAAACAACATACATCCATTATCGAGGGTGAATACAGTATGCTCAAACGAAACGAAGAGATGATAAATAAACAGTTCACCGCCATCAGCCTACATCTCGAACAAATAGATAATAAAGTAAAGACAGAAGAGGAAAAGGTATTATACATCACGACCAGTGCACTTGCTGCGAGCATGATTATCTCAAACCTACGTCGGATACAAGACATATTCCTGGATTTGGTCACAGATGTACGAAATGGGAGAATGGATACTCATTTACTACGGCCAGATGAGTTTCAAGAACAACTAAACATCATTTCAGCTCACATCCCGAACGATCTTTCAGCGACATGCCACCATGATCATAGCTGCATACAATAGATGTTTAAACTGGCTTACTTCCACATGAGGTTTATCGAAGATGCCCTGATATTTGAAGTTAAGCTGCCATTAATATCCAATGATCAGTATGAACTGAATCGGCTGATACCAATACCCACTCGAAAGGGTAGGACTGCGATAAGAGTACTTCTAACATCAAATTATTTGGCTGTAAACTTAAGGAAAGACTTATTTCTGCCGCTTACAACAAATGATGTAACGTCGTGCGAACATTTAAATGATAATAAATTAATATGCACCATGACCTTACCCACTTATAACTTAAAGGCAACGTCAGCGATATGTGAAGCGCAAATTATCAACAACATACGACCACCCAGCTGTAAAACAATGAACACCGATTGTTATGACGAGTGGATCAAGTTACACAGCCGTGACGCGTGGCTATTCTCATGTTGCGATATTTGTCGCGTGCGGATATTTTGCCCAGCTGGCATTAAGTCACAGGTGCTACATAACACCGGAGTCATTAAGCTCTCGGAAGGTTGCATATTGAAGGGAGACGACGTAATTATTCACGCACACTATAATCTGCAGAATACAGTGAAGATTAATCGAGACGAGGAGTACGTCCCGGAGTCTGGAGTCAATCATATCATTAATAGCAGCGGCGACTCTTTTAAGCGTGAAGATCACTCAGAACAATTACGTCATTTCAAACAGAGTTTGGACGCCGTGAAAACTCAACAAAATGCACTGAATGTGAGAGCGGAATCTCACGATACCCATCACTACACTATGTATGCAACTTTGTTACTGATTGGCGTAATAATCGGAGCTTGTGGCATTCTTAAGGTTAAGCAACGTCTCCAGAGCCACACACCCCAAAGCTGCTCGGTACCTGGAAACAAGACAACCCGTACAACTGCGACTCGTGATCTTCTCACCTCCCTGAGGAGAGGGGGGGAGGCTTTGGGAGAGGGTCTCCTTAACCTCTCAAATGCCGTTGACGCCTCACGCATAAATGAAATTAAAAAAAAAAGCGAAAAGGGAGTCCAATTACAATTACCGTTGACGCCGATCGACGTCTTCAGATTTGTACTCGTCAAACCCCGGTGACGCGATAGGGCGTCGAGCACACTCGATTGTGTATGGTTTATGTTTTCAACGGCGGAGTTTGAGAGGTTAAGGCGGCCAGTCCACGCGGCCCATTACTGGCCCATGGTAATGGGCCGTTGTTGTTATCCGCCCTCGAGGCCGGCCAGCCGGGTGAGACTCCGTTAGGAGAGGTCCACCTAGCCGCCTGCGAGAGGGCGGAGGTTCGCCTTCTGTGTGAATAAGGGGTGACGGCGGTGCCCCGCTCAAGGGAGCTGTTTCCAGCTCCCTTGAGCGAGGCGTTTTCGTCTCCTTATCCACGTTGTAGTTCAGGTGGGTGTGAGCTGAGCAGTCCACCCGCTCGAACATCCGCCTGGCCAACCCACTCACGAAACCCTCGATCGGCTGCCACTTGAGATCCCGGTAGATGGTGGTGTTCCGGAGGTACCTGGGCGCGTCAACCGCCCAGCTAAGGCAGATATTCTCCACGGCCTGGAGGCGCTCCAGCGTCGACCCCGCTGTCAGACTGTACCAGGCCGGCCCCGCATATGTGAGGCGCGACCTGATGTAGGTTTTGAAGATTGCGAGCTTAGCTCGCAATGGCAGTCTGGAGGACAGCAGGGGACGCAGCTTCGCCCGCGCTACCTTGACCTTCGCGGCGGTCGACCGTAACTGACTCGGCGGTGCGCGTGCGCTCGATTTATACGCGAGTAAAGCGTTTCTGGAGTTTTCTAGAAAAGCCATACCCGCTATGTAACTGCGATGATTCGAGAATGTGCCAGCGTTCTCTCTACTCGTACCGACAACTACTTAGTTCCCGTAAGATGTCAATAGATGATGCTGTAATAAATTATTAGAAGGGGCTGCCGAGTCTTCCCCACAGTGCCGACAGAGGGCACTAGCCGTAACATTAATATAGCGAAAAGCTCTCTCACCTTGACGTATATTTATATGTTAAGACGGCATTTTTACTAATTATGCTGAGGCTGCCATGCCTGAGGTCGCGGGTTCGATTCCCGCACAAGTCAGACATTTGTGTGCATGAACATGGATGTTTGTCTTGGTCTAGGTGTTTCTATGTATAATATGTATGTATTTACAAAAAAAAAAAAGTATATATGTATGTTTATCCATTATCTAGTACCCATAGTACAAGCTCTGCTTAGTTTGGGCTAGATGGTGTTGCGTGTATGTGGTAGAATATTATTATTATATTATTATTATTATATTATTAAAAAAAAAAGAAAAGTAGTATAGTGTACATAGACAGATTTATTTGAACTTTCATCTCCTATTTCATCACCAGGAAGGTCAAAATTTAAATAAACGCTGGGTCAAATGTTTATTTACTTCTTATCAAGGGCCAAAATACAAAGCTTCATGATTTTATCATTGACAATGACGAACTCCTATACATACTGTCATCCCTTATTTCCTACTCTCTACCTCTTCATGCCCTTTTTACACGAAAACACGTAAAAAGGTAACTTCTATCCTTTCCCATGATCTAATCTATCTTAGTACCAAATTCCATCAAAATGGTCTAAACCACGGAACCGTCCGTGATTTAGACCTGGAAGCGTAACAGACAGACAGAGTTACTTTCGTATTTATAATAAATATAGTACCAAGTGAGGGTAGTTACCGAAACTCGCATTTCACGAAGGCGCCGCTGAGTTCACATCAGTCAACCCGTGACCACGATCGATGCAAGTCGGTCGAAACGTCGGGCAATCAATAGGTATTTATTACCTTTTAAATACTTTATCGCGAATAAGACTCGTTGTCTAACATTATATTAAGTATGTGTACAAATTGCGATAGTCTAAAAACTTTTACTTCAAGTATGTAAATAAAAATTCTGCTAATCTGTCTTAGCGCATCATTATTATTGACCCACTTATTACCGGTACTGCTACTTGCTTATGCAGGTTATTAAAATGTTATTATTGAATTGTAGTTATGTAAATTTATATTGGTAAAATATGGTATAAGTATGTAAGCACTTCTTCGCCCGAGCCACGGATTCAATCTAATTCGGGCAAACAAAAACATATGTATTTTATAAATTAATTAGTAATTTATTATAAATTATTGTACCTATTATTTAAATAAATATTATTATTATTATTAATGTGAATTAAGAGTTAGGAAAATATCTTTAATAAGAGGAATAGAAAATAAAACAAATAATAATAACAGTAAGAAGAGGCTCGTGCCCAGCCGTGGGACAGTTTAATACAGGGCTGATAGTGGGTGATTTCAATTTGAGTGGGATTTCGTGGTCGTCAAATACTGGGGCAACATCTCTGTCGCACGTTAATACTAACAGCGTAGACGAACATGCGTTTATAGATTTATTAAACACTTCATGATTTACGCCAGTACAACAGAATATTAAATCGTTACGAGAGAATTCTTGACCTTATACTATCAGACTATATACATAGTTGCTGTTTCTGAGTGTGGACACGGTAATATAACATTACCGTGGTGTGGGAACTATTAGTTAGCATTGACCCTTATCACAAGGCGTTATGTGTTGACGTTATTTTTTGCCAATTGTCCTATTTGAAACCAGCTGAGCGTAATAAATTTTTTTATTCCGTAATTATTAAGGTAATTATGACAAAATGAATAGAGATTTCAGATGTAGACTGGTAAAAGAATTTAAAAGTGATCCGAATGAGGCAGCGGTGGGTAGCTTTCATTCATTTTTAAATAGAATAATTGAACTTATCAATCGTATGTACATACCTTCGACAAAGTGTAGAAGCAATGAATATCCTGTGTGGTATACGAGCGCATTAAAGAAAGACGTTAAAGAAAATATAAGTACTTTAAAAAATATAAGGTCTACGGATTTTTTTTAGATACTACTGCTACTACTGCTACTTACTAATTACTACGACAAAGAGTAAAAAGATTAGAAAGTGAGTGCTCTCCGAACGAATATACAATCGGTTAAAACTTCAATTAAGAGCGTTTATTCCGTCGGAGCCGATTTCGCAGGTTTTTATTGTTCTATTATGTTACAGATAAATAACAATGAATAAAAAATAAATTGAAAATCTGAAAGTTCAATTGTTTATTAAGGGAATGTTAAAGAGAAATATATGAGCTTTCATAATAAATATTTTAAAGCGGATGAATTTCAATTGCACATTTTCGTAAAATCTGTAGTTTAGGACAAGTTAATTGCTCGCTAGAGCAATAAAAACTAATTGTTCTATAATGCCGTAAATGTGAACTATACAACCATAAGTTGTAATAGGGAATGTATTAACAGTACGGACGTGCACACGCTGTCGCACGGATGCGTGAGACCAACCATGGCCTCCAAACTGTTAAAGTGTTCGAGTTGCAATATTGTGATCAATGAGGTTCTAACCTTTGTGAGTAACAAAATAGATGTGATGAACGAGGAGAGCATTAGTCAGATTTGTGTGAGTGCATTTTCTGACGAGGACATAAACAGTGCTAAAAATCTTCTGTGTGAATCCCTACCTACCGAGAAGCGTAAGAAGAAAAGGAAGAGGGATGGAAAGAAGATCCGTGAAATAGACGACATCATCTGCATGCTGAAGGAGTCCGATCCTGAGATCTTACCGGTTTTTGTAGCTCGCGATCTACACAAACTCCCGCCGCACTGTGGGCTGAAAATCGACCTCCATAGACATAGAAATGAAAGTTGCTAGATGTTCGTTTTGTTGACAGATATGGCTTCTATTAGCTATTATACACATAACAATGTCGTCTGAGCTAACTCCGCACAGAAATGAATTTATTATAAGGTTTTTTCGAAAAAAATGTATGGAGCTAGCATGAAAAATCTGAATATCTCTGAACTTGCAAGGAAAACCGTAATATCCTCAGAGATGGTTATAGGACTAATTATTTGTGATTTTTTGACATACTTCATATAACGGTACCTGCTGCAGAATTTTTTTTAAAAATCATCTAATTTTTAATTATTTTTTTTTAACATTAAACGATTTGTTTTATTGTAAAAGTAAAGAAACAACACGTTATATGCATATAATACTAAATCTTCGCCAGTTATTTGTTAAAATATCAAGAAAATTATTTTTGCCTTACATAGTATATATGTTTTAAAACAGGTAATTGGATACCATTACTAAACTTTGCATACAGGTAAACCACTGAATATTAAATTAGCCTTCTAATGAGTTCTGAATAAGAGATTAAGTGATTTGCAATATCGCACAATGGTAACTACGGAGTACACTAATTAAATTCTTACAGGTAAGTACATAAGTAAACTAATTAGTTAATAAGACATGTTACGAGTTCTAAGAAATATTTTCGACAACTGTCTAATTATTTTATTATTATGTCTAAATGAAGGTATTTTTTTAAATCATTAAATTCTACTAATGTCAAAGTAAAGATCAATCGATAAGTTAGTTATTTTATTAACGCTAATAATAGGCATTAAATAAAAAGAAAAATAAATTAAAAAGGTATTTTTTAATAGTTGATAAAATTTATATAAAACAAAACATAGGTACAAAAGTATGCAAAAATATAAATAGGTACAAGAATAGTAATATAAAATATTTAAAAATAAATCAATTGCAAAACATAGTTACGTACCAAAGCTAAATAACGAAAGATCATGAAAAAATTACATTGAATAGAATTATAATTAAAAGCACAAAAAGTTTCTAGTTTTCCTTATCACTCTCGTCGATTTCTGAATCAGAATCTAGATTGCCTAGAAACTCAAAGTCAGTTTCTTGAAACTGAATTAAATTGAGGGTTTCAGGAAATAAATCCTCCTTTTTCTTGGCAACTTGGGCCTTTGTACATTTATAAAAGGATCCGAAGAAACAACTAACATATTAAGGATATCATGATTCGAATCTTGCCTGCTCTTTTTCTGAGAATGATGTTCCCGAAACCTCCTAAAATCTTTATTGCGAGACTCGGATGCTTCTTCCGAGAGACTTCCTATGGGTACAACATCATTCTTCTCGATTATGTCTGCCCCGTGTATAAGTAATTTGTGGACGGTTGATGACATATAGTACCAGTCATATAATTCCACGTACCTCTGCTGTTTTGAAGGCATAATCTTTAAATTTAATTATATCTACTTTTTCCCCGGAAGTTATTGCCTGTAAAATCACAGCAAATCTTTTTATTAGTTCTTCGTCCAACCCAGTAATGGCTGCAGTTTTATGGGGAAATTTGAAAAACTTTCTTGCAGTGTTGCCGTCATTAGTAGTTCCGGAACCTTGTTTAACAATGTCAATCAATAGATTTAATTGGTCTTTAAATTTGTCTTGAATAATCTTTTTTCTCTTACTTAGCATTTCTTTGTGCTCGTTACCTCTCGCAGCCCACTCTTTAAAATCTAGTCTATACGAAATATGTAGTAAACATTCCATACAATTTATACGGGCGTGTAGAGATGACAATCCAAACTCGTATATATCAGAAGATACGGTCTTTGCTGTTACTACACTCAAACGGTTCATTTCTGTCGGTTTTGCCAGACACAAATAGCATGATGAACTTGATCTGGCTTGAGACAAATACGTGCAGACTTTACCATCGATCATTGTCATAGTGGGGTGATGATTCACCCTGTTTCTATTATTGCACTCTGTAGGAATGAGAGCCTTAATTTCTTCATCCATTCGTCGTTTGTGTTCGATGACTACTGCTTCGCTTTCCTTCACAAAAGTAAATTGAACTGGACGACAATACATTGCTGAGCATGGTTTTGGGTTCATCCACAAAGTATTGTCTCCATCAGTCAGTTTTAGTGGCACCAAGGAAGTCATGAAAATACTTGAATCGTCTTGATCGCTATCCATTTTCTGCTTGTATCGGCTTTGGTTTGACGCACCATCAAAACCCCATTTAGATATCAATTTTAAATCCTTATTTTGCACATCATCGTTAGGAAAACTTTGGAGGATTCTTTTGACCGTAATGTCGAGTAAAGCTTGAAGGGTTATTCTTGCCGATGAATCGGTCACTAACACTGATTGCTTCGGAGGATAGCATGCCAGCTTGGTTTGTTGCACTTTATAGTAGGATGGATAAATATCCTTTCTACCTTCCCGAATGGCTGACTCTCGTAAAGTGATGTATTGCCACTTTGATAATTTTAATGAAAGGAGTAATCCAAGTGCTTTTTCTGGTGTAAATAAGATAGTTTTCACCGGTTGCTTAAGCGTTTCCTTAATTTTAGAGGCTGCTTCAGGATGTTTCAGCATATATTCGATTACAGAAGCGATATCCTCACAACCTTCTTCCTTAAAACGCGCTGCTGCTGTATATGCCAATTCACTGGGATTGTCAGTTTTATGCTCATCAGATCTTCTCTTCTTCTGTTTGCTTTCCAGATCTTCAAATGGTTTTCGTGACCTCTTTGTCATTGTACCAACAGAGTATGATGTTGAGGGTTCTGGAGAGATTGATCTTGATCCCTCAGCAACAGTTGGTTCTTGAGCGACTAAATTTATACAACTTGGCCAATCGATAGTTGCTTGCAGCCAAATTTCGTATTGATTTCTAAAAGTATCAAGAATTCGGTGAGATTTTTGCCACCTTTGTGATGCAGCTCGTACAAATCTCCGACAAAATTCTTTTAGAGTCACTTGATCTTCAACGGAAAGACAAACGTCTAGGCGGGATATAACTTCACTAAACAATACCTCATGATCAAATGAAGTACTCTTACATTTTAGAAGAACGAATAGGTCTAAATTGGTATTTAAACTTTCCATTATAAAATTTCACAGTGATATGTTAGGGGTAACAAAGCTTAGAATAAACTAAATTATGATGCAAAATGTTAACCATTTTATATTTCAGTCCAACATTAGTTAACGACCTCATTAGACAGTTGTCGAAAATATTTCTTAGAACTCGTAACATATCTAATTAACTATTTAAGTTACTTATGTACTTACCTGTAAGATTTTAATTAGTGTAATCCGTAGTTACCATTGTGCGACATTGCAAATCACTTAATCTCTTATTCAGAACTCATTAGAAGGCTAATTTATTATTCAGTAGTTTACCTGTATGCAAAGTTCAGTAATGGTATCCAATTAACTGTTTTAAAACATATATACTATGTTAGGCAAAAATAATTTTCTTGATATTTTAACAAATAACTGGCGAAGATTTAGTATTATATGCATATAACGTGTTGTTTCTTTACTTATACACCAAAACAAATCGTTTAATGTTAAAAAAAATTAATTAAAAATAAGATGATTTTTAAAAAAAATTCTGCAGCAGGTACCGTTATATGAAGTATGTCAAAAAATCACAAATAATTAGTCCTATAACCATCTCTGAGGATATTACGGTTTTCCTTGCAAGTTCAGAGATATTCAGATTTTTCATGCTAGTTCCATACATTTTTTTCGAAAAAACCTTATAATAAATTCATTTTTGTGCGGAGTTAGCTCAGATGACATTGTTATGTGTATAATAGCTAATAGAAGCCATATCCGTCAACAAAACGAACATCTAGCAACTTTCATTTCTATGTCTATGGAGGTCGATTTTCAGCCCACAGTGCGCCGGTACTTTTCGATCATGTCGACGTTACTCGGATTTTAAAGGACTTGATGCGTATGCAGCAAGAGATGACTCAGATTAAAGAGCAGCACGTCACTAAGGATATCCTGGATACTGTTAGGTCTGATCTTGAAAACCTAAAAAAGTCATCGATAGTGAACAACTTTGGAAATACCCCCCGTAACATTAATATGAAGAGAGGTGGCTTTTTGTTGGATAGTCACGATGAATACTGCAGTGGTCCTAGGGGACTGTCATACATGGGCGAAGATCGTGACACGACAGGCAAGGAACCTGCTGAAGTACGAACGGGAACCAACTATCGGGATATCGCTCAAACTTTTTCTAAAAGTGAGGGTATGCAGAAAATTTGCGGTGAGACAAGCATATTGAGCGAGAGCGGTAGCCGTCCAACGGCGACCGGTGAAGCGCGCGAGTCGATGACTCACGCGCAATCAGCTGCGACCGTCTCAACTGGCGAGGTGGGACACACGGCCGCTTCGAACGTAAACAATGACGTATACATTAACCAAAAGTCTTTAGCCGTTGTTGTACGTATTGGTGACTGGAAAATGCCCAAAGAAAACAAAGAATGGACACTAGTACAGAGGAGGCGCCTTCGGAACCGGTTTGTTGCAAATAGAGGGACGGCAATTTTGAGCCCTGAAGTCAGTTTTAAAGCTGCCGACATAAATGTCCCTATTTATATCTACAATGTTGCCAAGGGAGTGCCTGTGTGTGACATTCAGAGTTATATTGCGAGTAAAACTGATGTTACTGTTTATTTAGAAAAAATGCATATGAAGACACCAAAATCGTATGATGCGTATAAGGTATCAGTACAGAAGCATAAATTGGGAACTTTTCTTAATGATGATTTCTGGCCAGAAGGTGTCGCGTACCGGCGTTTTGTTGATTTCAAGATAAGAAATAATGGTGTAAGGAGTGGAGAAAAAGTGTATGTGTGTAGTCAATCCTTTTTATGAATAATTACGCCAAACTCGTAACGTTTAACTGTAAAAACATTGTAAGATCAGTGGAATGTGTAAGAAAAATATGTGAAACAGCTGATATAATAGCACTTCAGGAAACTTGGCTGTTGCCGCATGACATTCCATTCCTGGGCAGCATCAGCGATAATTTCCTGTTCACTGGCAAGTCTGCCGTGGACACTTCGGCTGTGTGCTCCGTGGCCGCGCCTTCGGCGGGGTGGCAGTGCTGTGGAGGAAGTCTGTGTTTCCTTCAGTGTCTGTGTTACAGTGTAGTAGTGATCGCATCGCAGTTGTTAAGGTTGAGATTAGTGACCGTTCTATGCTAATCATATCTGTGTACATACCTACGAACTCAAAAGACAACTTGATTGAGTTTACAGAGTGTCTAAGCGAAATAAATTTTATAATTGAGAATAGTGATGTGGAATCTGTATACGTGCTGGGAGATTTCAACGCACACCCAGGTGAGTTATTCGCAAACCAACTTTTAGAGTTTTGTGCTGACCAATCATGGGCGTGTGTTGATCTTGAAATGTTACCTAAGGATTCACACACTTTTGTAAGTGAGGCTCACGACTGTCACCGGTGGCTCGATCACTGCGTGGTCTCGAGTGCCGCGCGCGCAACTATCGATCACGTGAGCATATTGTACGACACATACTGGTCTGATCACTATCCTATGCAATTTACTTGTAATTTCAATTTAATTAAACCTAAATTTATTATGAAAAGTGTGTGTAAAAAAAAAGTAATTTGGGGGGAGAGGCAGAAATGTCAAATTGAAACTTATCATAATTTTTGTCACAATAAGTTAAGGGATATTGACTTTCCAGCTGATTTTGCTACTTGTGCTGATAAAATGTGTGACTGTAAATTTCATAAATCGTTAATTAACAATATGTATAAAACTAGTGTGTAGACTGGTTGAGGGCGCGAAATGTTCATATAGTGCGGCTTCAAATCCCGGTCGGAGTAAAAATATAATAGGTTGGAACAGACACGTGAGAGAGGCTCACGGTAAGGCTCGGCAATATTATAAGAATTGGCTATTGTGTGGGAAACCTAGCTCTGGACAATTATATAATGAGATGACAGAGTCTAGGCGAATATTTAAGATGAAATTGAAATGGTGTCAGAATAACCAGCAAAATATTAAAATGGATATAATAGCGCGACACCATTCCAATAATAATTTTTCCAAATTCTGGAAATCAACGAACAAGTTGAATCTGAAGCCGAGCCGGCCCGTGAGTGTCGGAGGTGTACACGAACCGGATGCCATCGCCAGCTTATTTCAACAACATTTCAGGGTTGAACCGTTTTTGAGGCCTGCACAGTCTGAGCTGTTGTCGGTGTCCAGTGCTGGGGCTACAGCTGGAGATGTCAATGTGAGGTTCACTGCTAAGGATATAGCTTTGGTCATAAAATCCATGAAGAGAGGAAAGTCTCCAGGACATGATGGCCTCAGCATTGAACACCTGCGGCATGCTGGGGTTCACTTGCCTAGGGTCCTGGCTCTGTTATTTAATCAATGTGTTAGCCACTCTTACCTGCCAGATGATCTCATGTTTACTGTTGTTGTACCTATTGTCAAAAATAAGACCGGTGATATCTCGGATAAGCTGAATTATAGGCATATCTCTTTAGCTACCGTTATAGCGAAGGTGATGGACGGTCTGCTTGACAGCCATTTAAATAAACACAAAAAGCTGCACGACGGCCAGTTCGGTTTTCGGACTGGTTTATCCACAGAAAGTGCGATCCTGTGCCTCAAGCTGACTGCACACTACTACACCACGCGTTAGACGCCACTGTACGCGTGTTTTCTGGACCTTTCCCCTGCTTTTGATATGGTCTCGTAAGACCTAATGTGGACAAAAATGCGTAGAGATACTAGTTTGCTCCCTGAGATTGTATCGATATTTGAGTACTGGTACAACAACCAGAAAAATACTGTCAGGTGGGCGGATAGTAGATCGGACGAGTATTGGTTGGAGTGCGGGGTGAGGCAGAGGGGGTTGAGCTCTCCGAAACTCTTTAATTTGTATATTAACTGCTTGATTGAGGAGCTGAGCGGTACAGGAATTGGATGTCATATAGATGGAATTTGTGTTAACAATATTAGCTACGCGGATGACATGGTGCTGCTCAGCCCTTCAATCGGCGCGTTGCACAAGCTGCTTAGTATATGTGAAAGGTATGCGGAGGCCCATGGGCTCAGATACAATGTGAAAAAAAGTGAGGTAATGCTTTTTAGGGCGCACAAAAAGGACTACCCAGACGTACCATCCGTCACACTTTATGGTTCACCTCTAAACAGAGTCACTCATTTCAAGTATCTGGGCCACTGGGTCACAGAAGACCTTAAAGATAATATGGATGTGGAGCGAGAACGTAGGGCGTTGTGTATCCGGTGCAATATGTTGGCTCGCAGATTCGCCCGTTGCACCGAGCAAGTGAAGGTCACACTGTTTAGGCCATTCTGTCAGACCTTCTACACGTGCAGTTTGTGGGTTAAATACACACAGGAGACATACAACGCCCTGCGTGTACAGTATAATAATGCGTTCAGGGTGTTGATGAGGCTGCCGCGCTACTGCAGCGCGAGTGGCATGTTCGTGGAGGCACACGTGGACGGCTTCCATGCGATCATACGTAAGCGTTGTGCGTCGATGATGGCGCGGGTGCGTAGCAGTCCCGGCGCCATTCTGGACGCGTGTGCTGCCCGTTGGGACTCGGTACTGGTGGCTAAATGGATACCTACACGCGCGATCAAGTGCATGATAATACTAACACTAGGCTAAGATTCTTGTTACTAACGAACTACTTGTATTTTTATTTAAACTAACACTAGGCTAAGAAAATTGTTACTAACAAATATATGGACAATGTCTGAAATAAATGCTATTATTATTATTATTATTAAAAAAAATGTGTACATTCATTCATTATTTTTAAGAAAACAGTATGTCAAAACAGAGCTTTTAGCACAATATTTGCGCGCAAACTTGCTTCGATTTCTATAAAACTACTGTGATTATAAAATAGATACATACACATTTAGGAACTTTAAGATTCATATTACGTCATATAAAAAAATAGGAATGTAAACATTTTATTTGTAATTGATATGAATTTTTTAAAACGACCTGTAAATCTCGAAGCGCGATGCCATCTCAGCCATACCGTGCTAGGCGCTCTCAGGGGTGGACGTAACGCCTTTCGCTACGCACGCCATAAAACGTAAATATAGAATTTAAGTACGAATAAAGCGCGGCTGAGCCTTCTTGATCCGTAAGATTATTTTCACTAATTATATTTTATTTTTTTATTTTTATACTATTTAAGTGGCAAGCAAGCATACGACCCACCTGATGGTAAATGGTTACCGTAGCCTATCGACGCCTGCAATACCAGAGGCATCACTTGCGCGTTGCCGACCTTGTAAAAACCTTTTAACGCTCATTTTGAAGAACCCCATACAACACATACTTGTGTGAAAACCTGGGCAGGGAGTTCATTCCACAACCTAAGCGTCCGCGGGAGAAAATTCCTTTGGAACCGTTTGGTGCGGCACCAATTAGGTTGTAAGGTGTGAGAATGACATCCCTGCCGATGGCCAGCGAAATGATAATAAAAAGTAACTGAGGGCATCATCTCAAACAACTCATCAGAATACAATTTATTATATAAGCGGTAGAACACACAAAGGGAGGCAAAGTCCCGTCTGAGACTTAGTGGCTCAATACTGTTTGTGAGTTTGGGCTCATCGACAATTCTCAATGCTCGTCTCTGTACCGCGTCAAAAGGATCAAGCTGGTATTTTGGTGCTCCTGCCCAAAGATGACTGCAGTACTCCATGTGAGGCCGGACTTGCGACTTATATAGAAGCAGTCTTTGCCTCGCAGTGAAGTACCGCTTACCTCTATTGAGCACACCAAGCTTTTTGGAAGCCAGCTTGACCTTGCTGTCTAAATGACTGCGGAACTGTACATCACTTGAGATGTCGAGGCCAAGGATTCCAATACTCTTCGAGATGGTGAGAGGCGTGTTCTGGAGTTGTGGAGACACAGTAACTGGGGTTTTCTTAGCGGTGAACGCACAGGCTTGTGTCTTACCTGAGTTAGACACGACTAAATTTAGTCATCCCCATTCAGATACTCAATCCAGAGTATTTCCGATTTCAGACACAAGCCGTTCGCGGCTTTCCTCCACTGTGGACCGAGGGATATTAGCGCGGCCCGTGTAATAAGTATCCCCAGTACTGTGATCCGCATAGCAATGAATGCTATCAGTTGACAACATATGATTGACATGCAGCAGGAACAGCGTCGGGGACAACACAGAGCCTTGCGGGACGCCAGCATTTATGTCCATGCGGTTAGAGCAATCACCGGCAACCATAGTTTGGATGCATCTGCCGGACAAAAAGCTGGCAACCCATTCGCATAATCCTTTGCGCAGTCCGTAAGATGGTAACTTCGATAGAAGACCTTTGTGCCAGACCCGACCGAAGGTCTTCGCCATGTCCAGGCTGACAGCCAATGCCTCACCTTGGCTCTCAATGGCTAGTGCCTATTGGTGTGTGAGATACACGAGAAGGTCGCCAGTTGACCGACGATGGCGGAAGCCGTATTGTCGGTCACTCAACTTGACCCTCAAGGTACCTCAGGAGCCGAGAGTTGATCACCCGCTCCATCACCTTGGAGAGGGGAGAAGTTATGGCGATAGGCCTGTAGTTCGATGGGTCAGATCTGTCACCTTTTTTTGGCACTGGGTGAACAAATGAGGTCTTCCATGAAGACGGAACTTTTCTTGTGGAATAGGAAAGCGAGAAAAGACGCGCCAGTACTGGACACAACTCAGGAGCACCCTGTTTTAGTACCACTGCCGGTTTGCCATCTGACCCGCTAGACTTATGAACATCTAGAGACATTAGTTCCCGCCGGACCTCACGTTGTGAAATTGAGATTTCCGGCATGGAATGACCGCACCACGGGATAGTACGTGGTACGGCGCCTCCATCGCTCATAGTCGAGTTTGAGGCAAAGAGAGAACCCAGCAAATCGGCCTTCTCTTTGGCACTATGGGAATTACCTTCGACAGCCTTGGCGAGGGAGTAGAAAGCGCGACTTCCAGGAGGGAAGCTGGCAAGTTGCTCGCCAATTCTGCCGACGAAATCAAACTTAGCCCTGGCAACCACCCTCTTATTGAGCCTCGAGGCAGCACTTAGTTTGTGTTTCACTTCGGGGATGTTAGATTCCTTGTTAGTAGAGGCCGTGGCCCAAGCCTCATAGGCAGAT
Organism: Catocala nupta; assembly: GCA_963675205.1. Lineage (NCBI taxonomy): Eukaryota > Metazoa > Arthropoda > Insecta > Lepidoptera > Erebidae > Catocala > Catocala nupta. The sequence continues at coordinate 30,268,935 of OY776093.1, forward strand.
TGTTTTAAGGCTCTAGCATCCCTGCAAGACTGATTGAACCACGGTCGTTTTCTAATTCCTGCGGCGATCCGCGGGTTTGGGATGTAGCATTCCATTCCCGCAAGTATCGCTTCCGCAACGGCGCTAGCGCAGGTTTCGGGATCACCTGAAGTGAAACAAAGCTGCCTCCACGGGTACGCTGCGTAGAACTCTGGCAGCCCATCCCAGTCTGCTGACTTATAGTGCCATACTTGACGCAATGTGGTGGGCCGGAGTGGATCTGCTTGCGCAAGTGGCACTCGCGCTCGAACAAGTAGTGGTCAGAAGAACCAAGAGGTGCATCTACCTGGATGGAGTATCCATCCGAGCGTGTAGTCAGCAGAAGGTCTAATAAGGAACTGGTGTGGGTCTCTACGTCTGGTATTCTGGTAGGACTATGTACCAGTTGAGAAAACCCATAGGCCACAGCAAACTCATGAGCAGACCTTCCCGCAAAGTCAGTGGACCGAGAACCAAGCCACTCTACGTGGTAGGCGTTAAAGTCTCCTAAAATCACTAATTCTGCAGAAGGGTACTGCTCAAGAACTTTGTCAGTCGACGATTGCAGATGCTCAAAGAGACGAGTCGTGTCTGCGTCACCGCTATGAGACCTGTAAAGACACGCATAGATACAGGTGTGGCCTTTGTAATCTACGCGTAACCATAAAGTCGACTGGTCCCTGTCTTCAAGGCCATTAAGACGGCGACAGCAAATATCATCACGGACGTACACACAGACCCCTCTACGACGTACAAAATTGTGCTCTAACTTGTAGCCAGGGTATAGGAGATACGATGTGTCGGTCGGGCATGATATTTGCGTCTCCGTAAGGAAGAACAAGGTCGGCTTCGCTGTCTCCATATGTTGATGGACAGCGTTGATGTTCGAGTGAAGTCCTCTAATGTTGCAGAAGTCCAACTGTAATGTGGATGAGGATGCCGCTGAATAAATATTTCTTCTATTCTTTATGGCCATATTTTAAAAAAGGGGGTATAAAGGATATCAGGAGATACTGTACTATCAGCGCAAAATCGCGGCAGCCGGAAGGGCCGCTGGTCGCCTCCCGATACAGTAGTCGAGTCCATTCCGGTCTCCTCCTCCGGCAACAACTACTGCATAGGGAACTTTACACGGGCTGGCGGTTCAGCCTCCCAGGGCGGAGATTAAGTAATCCCTGGGTTCGGGAACCCGTTCAACCTGCGCGCGGCCTGCGGACAGCCGTTTCACCGGGTCTCTCTGACCGCCGCGTACAAGGCAATGGCGCTCACATAATCACTGGTCCTCTCACTGACAGTGCAGCGCCTCCTCAGGGAGCACTGGCACCCCTACTCACCGCAGGAACACAACACACTGTTATTTTGGCTGCGGTCTTCTGTAGGGTGGAGGTACTTCCCCAGACGGGCTGCTCCTGCGAGAGGTAACATTAAACAGTTACCTCTATGCCTTAATATGAAAAGTTGATGTAACTTGATTTACATATTATGTATTCGACTGACATGTTGGTCTAGAGTCTAGCGATTAGTATTGTGGCGTGGTCAAACATGGGCGGGGCAGGACGGCGACGAAACCGGACGGGATTTGTAATGTACCTACTATCTATATATCGCACCTTGTACGTTTTATAAAACACAAAAAATGTTCCTACATAATATGTCCCTTGTAGACTTTGCTACCATCCAACCGACGTATTCCAAACCGGTTTTATTAGAAAGGCTATAATGCGAAGATGGTTTTAGAAAAAAAACTAAATTTCATTTTTCTTTTTATAGCGTAGTAGCACACACCGGATATCCACTAGAATTGTATAGAAAACGTTCGACGTATGTATCACATTCATCAAGTATATTTCTATTAATCTTTGTGTGTTGAATAGTTAGAGATTAATGATGTAGAGATGAATAGTTTGTATGGGTTAAGGAATCTGAGTAAACATAAGTATATTTATCAGTTCTACTAAGAGACAGAGAGATACGAGTTCGTGGATACGTGATAAGCAGTATCCACGAACTCATGTCTCTCATTAAATAAAATACCTTGTTGTACAAATCAGATAATAATATTATAAAGCTGAAGAGTTTGTTTGTTTGTTAGTGACGTGCGCCCGCGTTCGCCGGGCGCCTAGGCGATTATCGTCGCAATGCGATAATCTCTGGAACTACCAGGCCGATTTCAAAAAATATTTTTGCTCCGTACATAATTACAGTTGTTTTACAGTATTTGTTGAGGAAGGTTATAGGCTATAAAACATTACTCTATAAGCCACAGGGCCGGCGCAGTAACTGTAAACGTGGGTGAAACCGCGTGAACTAAAACGTAATTATGTGTTTTTTAGATTAAAAAAACATGGGTAAAAAGAACAAAGCCAAAACCTATGTGTACACTAATATAAAAATGATTATTTTGGCGAATAATTTGAAACTGGCAAGAGAGGCTAAAAAGAAGTAAATTTTATTTAAATTTTTATTGGGATCAATCTTTTTTAAGTAATAGTGTTATGTCTTACATCAAATTATTTTATTACAGGAAAATACTCTATAATTCAGTAAACTTGCTTAACTTACCATTACATCAACACCACTATGCACTGTCCCATGCCGACAATTCTCTATTTTGTATGTAGCGTAGTTATGCGTATATAGGGTGTCTGACTTGATGTGTAGACAGCTACACATCAAGTCAGACAGCTGTAATTATACAAAAGCTTTAAAAAAAATTGATAATATTTTGATATGCTTTTCTTTATATGCGTTCCACTTCTCGATTTTTTATTGTAAATATTTGGTATTGTATTATAAATATATATGTTACTGTAAAAGCCCGAAGTGCAGTAAATTAAAAGATTTACCAACACGGATTGGTAACAGTCCGAAGTGGCAACATAATTTACTATGTCAGATTAGGTTTGTAAGGTTTCTTGTGATCATAGAGACAGAAATAGGAGCCTACGAAGGTGGACTCAGTCGACATATATTCTATGTAGACAGGCAATACCTAATAGCAGATTTACACAAGTTATAATGGAAAACATAAAAATAAAAACTGTGATTTCAATTATAGCTAGGTATCCTGTGTCGACAGAGCCCGCCTTTGGAGGCTCGTATTATTATATTCTGAACTATCACACAAGGTCACAAGAAACCCAACAAACCTTACCTAATACGCGAAATCAAGTTGCTATTTCGGACTTTTAACAAAATGAGTTGTTAAATCTTAAGATTTCTCGCACTTCGGTGTTTTACAGTAACATAATTCGATATTTTATAGATAGAAGATATATCAGTAGGAACATGTACTACATCAGTAGTTGCTCATACTCTTAGTACAACGCGAACGCCAACTACCACCATGCTTACTCCTATATATAACAACGACACTGATGATACAATGGTGAATCTCTTTTGCTTAATTTATGACCCTTTAAAACTGACGATGTGCACAAAAGTGTTTTATACGGTCAATAATAAAAAATCATACAGTCTGTTATCAGCAGCTGATTAGATAACTTAAAGGAATTAATATTTCAACCTATACCATTTGTAGTCATAATAACTTGTCATTCATTGTTTTAATGAAATTGAGACTGAAATTACTCCAGAACCAGAATTACATATTTAAGGTTGTCGAATAGTAGATTTTCAATACTTTATGAATCAAATAAAAAATGTTCAACAATCATAATAAAGCTTTTGGCTGTACTATAAACAATATAAAATTTATGAAAGAAAATAAAGAATCAGTAAAATACAAATTCTATAACATTGTAAAAAGTGAATTATTTTTTCTTACTTGAATTATTTTCTTTTACCTTCCTTCTTTTGGTTTTGTAATTAGTGTTATTCGTAGGTTTTCAAGCCTTTTACATAATAACACAATATATGTATATTTGTAAGAGTGACAATTATTAGATGAAAACTACAAATTATTTCTATCAGAAGTGTCAGATATTAATCTGATACTTATAGAATTCTGTAAACTGCGCCAGATAAATTATAAAAATTCGTTATTCTGAGAAACATCCTCTTACTAAACAAGTAATAACTAGCTCCATTTGATACCTTTAAATGCATTTGCATTGAAAATAATTAATTTGAATATTGTCATAATCAACGTATACGTAGATGAACTTTTCATGAATGGCAAAAAGGATCAAAATTATTATTCCACGCGACATCGTCATATTGCGCCTGGGTTTCGCACTGGCGGTGCGCGGGGTACTGCGGTTCTACAGATACCTATACTCGATCCGCCGTGCGAGGCGTACACGCTCAAATAAATTTCTTAAGTCTAGGCACAATCCTAGGCCTCAAACTTTCCTAGTATCTTAGTCAGTTACAGTAAGTTGGTGGCCGCTGGAGGTGAGGATATTTGCAATCTTTTTGCGGATTGTCAGTAGTCTTCATTGAGAACAGATGCGTTGACCAATTATTTAGTAAATTAATAATTAAAAATAATAAATTGTGACCTCGTTTTAGCGATAGCCGGCACAACGCAAACTGTGTCACTTTTACACTTCCGTATAGTAAATATGTACAATTTTAGTAAAAATGTTTACTGTATAAAGATACAGCAACTAATAACATGGAGGGCAGTCCCTTTAATAGAAGTAGCAGGACCGCTCGCACGCTACCTCCTATGGCTGAAAAGACACCCGTGACCTCACCGAGACCTGAAGCCTCAGGTCAAGAAGATGACCTTGAAATAATAACAACACCTGAAATTCAGTCATGGATGACGTCCATTGAAAGTGCCTAAATGAAGTGTGTTCTATTGTATCAGAGGACAAAACGAACTCTGAGTAAAAATTAAGGATCAACACTTTATGCCGTAAAGTTGAACACGGGACTTCGCAGCTGGCAGTAGAATACCAATCACTCAAAATGAAAGCCGTACATGCATATTCCTCTATGAAAACCCTAGAAGACCAGCTTGATGTATCAAGGCGACTTCAGGACTTGAAGCAGACTGTAGAAGAATCTACAAAACCTATCACAGGCCCTTCTTTCGCAGACATGGTGAAGACTGGTACGAATACTTTTATACAGCCGTCAAATTTCAGTACAGTGGCGATCTATCCTAGCGATAAGTCAAAGTCGAGTGAGGAAACAAAATCTATTGTCCAGAAGATAGTCCGTCCTGAACAAATGAATCTGCATGTCCGGGGACTACGAAAGACAAGAGACGGCGGTATAATTATCAGTACTGATACTAAGGATGACCTGGACAGGCTTAAACAGCAGGTCCAGACCATGAGAATGGGTCTTACAATCCACGAACTCGAGACGTTCCTTAGGTCTATTAAATTAAGCCATAAATCGGGCAAAAAGAATGCCGAGACCTGTAATTACGTCCTTGAAGTTTCTAGAGCCATACGAAAAGCTCTCATCGTTAATGACAGAGTCTTTATAAATTAGTCGTCCTGTCCTGTGAGGGATTTTACTCTTGTAACACGCTGCTACAAGTGCCAGCAGTATGGGCACGCGGCGAAGACATGTCGCGAGAGCAGTTATACTTGCGGCCATTGTGGTGATCAAGGCCATTCTATTAAGGACTGTGCGAAGCGAGAGGGACCTAAATGCGCAACATGCTTGCATTTTAAGAAACCTAGCAATCACACTACAGGCGCTACTGATTGCCCGGCGAGACTCATGGCCGAGAAAAGGTATTTAAACTCGATTGATTATTGAGGCGCCTAAAGATACCCCTAAATGTATAATTATCATATTGTTTCTGCTTTACTTAGTGAATGATCCGCACTCTATATTAAATAATTATTTATAAACTCAATACGAGTGTTACATAACAGACAATGACCCAGTGTTGCGATTTGCTGATACGCGATTTTATGTCGCTAACACATAAAATTGCACACCAACAATTATTATTAAAATAATATGTACCTATGTTTTTAATAATGAATTAGATAATAACCTAGATTCTTACCTATATTTACGAAATTTGTTATTTTGGCGATGTGTTAATTTAATTTAGTATTTAAGTTTTTACCTATGTTAATATTTATAAAATAGCACTATACTTGGTTATATCTTAAGTCTGTTCCTTGCGTTAGTTTACTGAATTTATTGTATTGGAAGGCCCCGTCACCTGTGATACAGTTTCTTAACTAGTACAAGGATAGGTGACATTTCTACTAGTTTAATCATTTTGTACTTATAATTTTAATATGTTTACTTTTACACAATATTTATAGCATTGATAATGAAAAAAATAAAATAAATTTATTTATTATACATTCTTCACAGACGTCATCTATCACTGATTTACTCAATTGCTTTGAGTCCGTCTCAGAGATTTCTAACGTAGTAGTAGAACGCAGTGAAGTGAATAAATTAATAAAATCATTAGATCTCAATAAGTCAGCTGGACCACATCAAGTGTCTCCTTTGCTACTAGCTAATTGCGTCGACACAATTTCCTTACCTATTCTATTCAGGAGATCGTCAAATGAAGGTGCTATGCCTTTAATAAGGCAGTCGGCTTTTATAACCCCAGTACCGAAGTAACAAATTAGCGACCTGTGTCTTTTTTTTACTCTTTATTTAAGGAGCTTTGTCACAATATGACTATGTCGCTCCGTCATAGCCACCGCATGTATGATTACAGATTTACATGATTTTATTATAGATATTATATAAAGATCTAGCTACATTTTAAAGAGGTTTAGATAGTATACTATTGCATCTACCAATATCACACTGCAAATTATCAAATATATGTGCTCTGTATCGCTTGCCTCGGACACATTCCATTAAAATGTGTTGTACATCGTCTACCATTCCGCAAACTTCACAGTTAGGTATATAGATATGCCCATGAGATGAGTAAATTTTTTGAATAGAATATGGCCGGAACACTGAGAAGAGGCCCGTGCCCAGCAGTGGGACAGTTTATTACAGGGCTGATATTATAGATATAAACAATCAGAAAAGTATGGCTCGAGTGGGAAACATATTCCCTGAGAACAAGCTCGTTTAGCAAGACTATCTATCCTTTCATTACCGATTATGCCTATATGTGATGGAATACATTGTACCCGAACTATCGTTTCGTTCTAACTCCAAAATTTGATTGATTATTGTATAAGCTATCGGTGTTCCTCAAATAGTCGAGGTACAGCGAGCTATATGTAAAAGTGCACTGTTGGAGTCAGTTAGGGTAACAAACTCGTTGAACTCGATAGAGTTGATACACCACAATGCTTCGCTGATGGCTAGTAGTTCTATGTACATAAGTGACAGCTGTATTGGTCTTATTTTAAATAACATATAGGTATCTTGTTGTAAATCAAAGAAGGCTGCACCAGCTTCATTATTTTTTTAGATACATCAGTGGTAAATGGTCAAATCTGGTAAAAATAGGGATATGTACTGTCTATATAAAGAGAACAAAGGTCTTTTAAACTAGCTGTGTCGTATTGTTGTTTAGGTTTATTTATAGTGTTAATATTAGCTTTAATATTTCTTGATAAATCATGGGTAATCGATCCAGTGACAATACATGAACATTTTAAAATTTTGACTACAATAAATTTTTACATCTCTTAGTTAATGATGCATTATAATTAAGATCGGTTTATTTTATCTGTTCCATGAAATATGAAATATGTATATATCTAATATGTTAATTATTTTGCTATTGTTTACTAATGATTTACGTTTTAATAAAAATTTGCCGGCCATATAACATCTACGGATATGTAATGGTTCAATACCAAGCTCACTGCCCATTACATGTATAGGAGTGGATTTGATGAAACCACCATAACTCGCATCGCCTGGTTTTGAGTTCTTTCTAATTTGAACAAATGAGATTGATTACTATCACCATATAAAAAACTAGCATAGTCAAAACGATTTCTCAATAGGTCAACGTACCTATATCTTTCTTAAATGTTTGGGATGAATACCCCAATTAGAGCCTGCCAAACACTTAAGAATAGTAAGGAATTTTGATGTTCTTTCTTTAATATGTTTGGCCCATCGAAGAGAGCGATCGAGCCACAAGTCTAAATATTTGACATTTTCTACGATTTCTAAAGGTGTGCCATTAATGTTAATAGAGAAGTACTGACTATTGATCCCTTTTTTAAAAACACATACTTTACTTTTGGAAGATGAGATCTCGAAACCTAACTGCAACAAGTTTAGTGTAATCTGTACGTACCAAAGTAGATTGGAGTAATTTAGCTGCATGAAATATATTTTTATTAGTGCAATAAACTACGAAATCGTCTGCGTACTCGGGGATGTAAATGGAATAATTTCTAAATTGTTTACATACATCTATTGTAGCTATATTAAATAGCAAAGGTGACAATGGATCACATAATGCCAAACCGCGGTCGGTGGTACGAACTGTGAATAAATCATTTACTTTGACTGTAAGAGAATGCTCACGGACAAATTGTCATACATCCACAAAACCACTATCGACTGGGCCGCGCGAATCGCTTTCGCATGCGGTCGCGACCCCGCCAAGGTTACGGCCCGCGGTATGAAACGGCAGGCCACTACACAAAGAGACCTACCCAAGATAGGCACTTCTCACATTATAAAACCCTACTGTCTCCCCCCTAGAGGGGAGACGGACTCGAAATAGAGGCGCGCGTGGGAACACGCATGCCGCCTCTCGGACCTGGTGCTGAACGGATGGCGGGCAGGCCCACAAAGTTATAGTTTTCCCTGTCCCTAGGTAATCTACTTTTTCACAATTGAGTAAATATCTATATTGTTATATGCATTGTCGATGTCAATGAACTTCAATGAAGCAACCAATAGTAACATAATTTTTACAAAAGCCTGTCTGAATCCTTGTGACTAGTCTACCCAAGTTATCTAAACTTGATCTAGATTTTCGAAAGCCCAAAGTATCATTAGAAAACATATTTTTATTTTCAAAATTCCGCTCTATTCGTCTTTGTATCACTGTATGGAAAATTTTACATATACACGATATTAGTGTAATAGGCCGAAGTGCTGAATCCGGCAGGGATCATAATTCTGATTCAGAATTAGAATTCCTGCCGGGTTTGGGTATAAATATAATGCTTATTTCGCGCCATTGCCTTGGAACATAGGCTAAAGACAGAAATGCGTTATATAAATTTAATATAAAATTAATTTAGCATTGTCAGGTAGATTATTCAACTTTCTTTTTTTTTACTTGCGGGAATGCCTTGAGGCATACCCCTCCGCGGGGGCGGGCGGAGGGGTTATGTCGGACTCGCCGGGGTAAAAGAAAGATGGAATAAGAATAATGTACCTCCCGGAATACCGACTAAACCTACCACGGTATTCCTCCACAAAACCACTATCGACTGGGTCGCGCGAATCGCTTTCGCATGCGGTCGCGACCCCGCCAAGGTTACGGCCCGCGGTATGAAACGGCAGGCCACTACACAAAGAGACCTACCCAAGACAGGCACTTCTCACATTATAAAACCCTACTGTCTCCCCCCTAGAGGGGAGACAGACTCGAAATAGAGGCGCGCGTGGGAACACGCATGCCGCCTCTCGGACCTGGTGCTGAACGGATGGCGGGCAGGCCCACAAAGCCCGCCACCCCCAGGTCAAACCTCAGGGTGGCTGGAGGTCATTTCGCGTCCTCCGGCGCCCGGCTCTGCGGTTGGGGAGAGTGTTTAAACGCTCCCTCTCCCACTCCGCCGCCTCCTTGATGGAAATCACTTCAAAATCAAAATCAAAATCAAAATAAATTTATTCAAATTAGGTTACAAGGTAACACTTATGAATGTCAAAGTTACACGTAAATTTTTTCCTGTGAATTTACATTTACTGCCACGTTCAGCAAAGCTAGGGTGTGTAGGGCTCATGAGAAGAACGGGCAAGAAACTCATAGCCACTCTTTTTAATCGCTAAGTGTACAATAATATTTCATTTACAAATCATAACTGTAAGGTGCTGCAACCATTTCTCCATGAACTACTACTCAACATACTCAAGCATTTGATAAAAATTGATGGTAGCCTCTAAAGCAGCAGTATGGTAAATAGGAGCATCCACTTACATGTACATAAATAATCAAGACAAGACGTGATTATAGTCCGTAGTTTAATCTAATTGTTTAAATAAAATGTAGAAGTAAATTATCGAATTCCACTAAACCAGAATACAGGATAAGACTCAAAAGAAAGCTTAACGGAACTGTCCATAATCACGAGTTGTCTTCATTGCACATTCTTCTTGATTAAAATACGACTGAATGTAACAGTAATGCAAATTCCAGCTTAAGCAAGGTGTAATATTACAAAAATATATATATATATATATATATATATATATATATACATATATTAGAAAAAAAACATAAGTGTTAGTATTGGTCATTTAATATCCTGTGATCTAATGCAAATATTAGTGCCATGGATGTTTGTCATTTAAATAATCATCTATATTATAATATGCTTTAGAAATTAAGCAAGTTTTAATTTTAACTTTAAATTTATTCTCTGGTAATTCTAGAATATTACTCGGGATTTTATTATAAAAACGTATACCAAGACCCATGAAGGAACCATGAACTTTATGTAGACGGTAGAATGGAACACATAATTTATATTTATTTCTAGTATTGATGTTATGTATGTCACTATTTTTTATGTATAAATATATATTTTGACGGACATGCATGATATTAAAATAAATATATTGTGATGCTACAGTTAAAATACCTATATTCTTAAATTTTTCTCGGAGCGAGATTCTAGTTCCTAATTGATAAATTGCACGCACAGCTCTTTTTTGCAATATAAAAATACTTTGTATATCAGCTGCTTTTCCCCATAATAATATTCCATATGACATAACGCTGTGAAAGTAACTAAAGTAAACTAATCTAGCTGTATCAACGTCAGTTAATCCACGGACTTTTCTAATGGCGTAAGCGGCCGAACTAAGTTTCGCTGAGAGACAAGATATTTGCGCACCCCACTGTAACTTTGAATCAAGTGTAATGCCCAGGAATACTGTGGATTCTATTGCTTCCAGTACCTCACCGTTCAATGTTATGCTAGGACCAAGATGTTTTACATTAGGCAGTATGAATTTAACACATTTTGTTTTTTTGGGGTTCAGTACTAAATTATTTAAAGTAAACCATTTTGTTACTTGAATCAATGCACTGTTTACTTCGTCAAAATGGTCCCTATTCCTATTTACTTTAAATATTAAGGAAGTATCGTCAGCAAACAGTACAACGTCACAAATATTTTTCAAATAAAAAGGTAAATCGTTTATATAAATTAAAAATAAAAATGGGCCTAAAATCGAACCTTGCGGCACCCCTAGCTTTACAGGTAAGCTATTTGATTTTGTACCATTGACATCTACACACTGAATCCTGTTATTCAAATACGACGTAATTACATCCAGTGCATTACTCTGAACACCGTAATGCCTTAGTTTCCGTATGAGCGTATCATGACAGACGCAGTCAAATGCTTTTGAGAGGTCGCAAAAAACACCAATAGTATTTTGTGAGTTTTCCCACGCTCTGTATATATGTTTCAGTAAAGCTACTCCTGCATCCGTTGTTGAACGACCCTTAGTAAAGCCATATTGGTTGTCATGAAAGAGGCTATTTAAATTAAAATGTCTAAGTAATTGCTTGAGTATTAATTTTTCAAATATTTTGCTAAAAGCTGGTAGAATTGATATTGGCCTAAAATTACTAGGATCAGTTTTACTACCGGATTTAAATAAAGGTATGATTTTACTATTTTTCATCAAATTTGGAAAAGTTCCCGAATCTACACACCTATTAAATAACCCACTTAAATAAGGAGCAACTATATCTATTATACTTTTTACGACCTTAACGGAGATACCCCAGAGATCCCCCGTATTTTTAGATTCCAGAGATTGAAAAGCGTTGATAATATCAGTTGCGTTAACATAATCAAATCTAAATAATACTCTACACTTTGTTACGCTGGAATGTAATAACCTCTCTGCGTCTATAGATGAAGAATTTAATGCGCTCGTGGTGGTAATCGGTACACTAGCAAAGAAATTATTGAACACGTATGCTACATCGGCATTATTTTTGATCATTTCTTCACTTCCTCACAGAAGGAGGCGACGGCATTCTACGACCTCTCACTCCGGACCATAGACTGAACTACAGGGGGCGAGGGGGCAACTGATCCGACTGCCGCGATCAACTCACGGCGCTGCGATGCCCAGGCGGGGCAAACCACCAAAGTGTACAGCGCCGTGTCCTCTACAACGTCGCGGCCGTCGCCGCAGTGGTGACAACCGGGCGTCTCTTGCCGGCGTATACGACTCAGGAACTGGCGGAGATTATTTTTTTCTTTATATATTTTTTTTCAACATTCTATAAGATTTACCAACACATCTGAGCGCTTATTAACTTCTGTATTTGTTGCTAAATTGTTTATTCTATTTCCCTTTTTATGTTAATTACTTTTCTTTTATAAATGTTGATTTTCTTTTATAATGCTCTAATTTGTTAATTATATAAGTACCTGTCGTCGGTTCTTCTGAGGAGCGGAGCCACCTATCACAAGCATATTTTTTGCTTAACAAGTGACTCCAATTACCTAAATTGTAAAAATGTACTTTTTTGTTACTGAAAATAAACATTTTTATTTATTTATTTTATTTTATTAAGTTCTTGTAATGTAAAATTGAAATATCTAGTATTGAGTTTTGAGATGTAGATATTGGTTGAGAATTTGCAACATAATCAGGAGTCAAATTATATAAAATGTAGCTGGCTTTCTTTGGATCGATGTACTGCTTATGAGACTGATAACCTTTTATCCATTTGATTTTATTCCATAGATCACTAGCTAGAGTTGTTGAGGTACAAAACGTTTGCCACGAATTTCTTTGAACCTTTTTAAGGAGTCTTTGAGACTCACTTATTTTATTCTTTAATAAAATGTAGTTTGAAAGCGTAGGGTTGCGCCTAATAGTATCTAAGGCTAGTCGTCGTAGTGCTACTGATCTCGACAAATCTGGACACCAATATGGTTTGAAATTATGAAACTGCCTAGTAGAGTTGCAACTTAATTTTATATACGGATGTGTTTTTTCAGCAGCTGAATGTATGTGATAGATAAACATATCGTAAACCAGTTGCGGATTTGCCGATATTGAATAATTAGAAAATGTTTCATTCAGGTGAGACCTATAATTTGTCCAATCAACCTTCTTAAAGTTTATTTTCTTTTTTAAATGAATATTTGATACGAATGACGTGAAAATTTTCATAATCAGATGATCACTGCCGAGCGACTCATTAGTAACTGTCCAATCGAATCCCAGTGATCCGAAGATATTATGGACAGATCAGGTGACAAGTATCTCACAGTACCGTCAACTAATTGAAAGCTAATAGGGCTGCCATCGTTCAAAATTATATAATTGTGATCTAATATGGAGTCTAGAATTTGGGGGCCTCTTTTATTTATTTAAAAACTTCATGCACAAAACAATACATTGGCGGATTTAATTCCAAGGGCATTCTCTACCAGTCAACCGTAGGGTGATGCAGAGAAAAAAAGTAGGTGCATACGCATACAATAGCATTATAAATATACATGTATTTAAACTAAAGAATAACACAAAAGTAATGATATTTACATAAGTAGCTGCAATAAAGATTTATGCACGTCCGCTCACCGCGGCATCAAGCGCCGAATGAAACTGATTTTACGTGCCACGTCTTTTATATGAGCCGCGCGCGCACGTCCCGTTCGCGCGCCCTCTGTGATTATCGCCGTACTAATTGTGAGCTCTGTACAACAAGCATTACTTGCGTGACCAACTTTGTATATATAATTAGCCTAAGTTAAGACAAAAATATATATATTCGTTACTACCACTACAACGTCGTCTTATTGCAAAGCTACAGTACCTACACAGAAGTCCTGCTCCTACACATAATATATACATACCTAAATACAGGGTGTCCAAGAACCTGGCGTCCAACTGGATTCCCACGATGCCCCAAGTTCTAACAGTACTCAGAAAAATATTTTAAAAAATCCACCCCATGTACTTACAGAATTATACTGATTTCAAAAAAAAAGGGGAAATGAGCACCCTGTGACATACTTTTGAATGCTGTGACTGCTAATGCTGATAATTTCGATATTTCTTGGAGGTTTTGTAATCTAGGGTATTGCTGTGTCTAAATAGAATGTAAAAATAAAGTACTTATTGTACCATTTTAAAATAAAATATTATTTTAACTAAAGGTGATATGGAAAACTATTGAATTTCGCAACTTTGACCGACTGTAGTGTAAAAAAAATGTACCAAAATAGTATGGCAAGTGACGTCAAATTTTGACGCGTTTATTCCTCTTTTTAAAAAGGTATAATACTTACACATTAATTTGAAAAAAAAAAATTTTGATAATATTTTTACTCAACAACCCAATTTTTACGATGTCTTACAGAATTCTTAGAAAGAAAAATTTACGACGAATTGAATCTAACCTCTAAAGAATTACTGTTGTATGCTCATAAAAATAACAACAGGCCTCTCAAAAAACAGGTTAGACCGTAAGGGACGGTATGTGCATGCATCTCACCATAGTGATTCGTTATTACAACAGGAGGGAGCAAGACAGAAACTATCTTTGCGATTTGCTGGTTCTTCTTTATGGTACCCCATTATTCAGGTAAGAGTGAGGGAGAAAAAGGTTAGAGGTGCGAGTGAGATAGATAGTGACGCTATCTGGGATCGTGCTATTTAGGATAACAGTACGGTCAGTACGCGTCACTGCCTCCTGCCGTTACTACGCACCTCTCTCTTATTGTTACCATTGATCACGTACTACGATTTAAAGCTTTGTTTATTGGACTCGATTACTCTTTGTGCTCTGGACTTTGAAACGAACTCTTTACGACGACCTTTGCCTGTGTTTGGACAGTTTGTGTTTTGTGTGTGCTACCATGGCGACCTACACTCCGCAAGAATACGCAAATATGCACTACATTTATGGAGAATGTAGAGGTAATGGACGAGCTGCAGCGAGACTTTACAGAGAAAGGTATCCGAGGGCTACGCGATATCCCGACCATCGAGTTTTCATTAATGTGCACAGATCACTATGTGACGGGCGGTTCCCCAATCAAGTAGCTGGTGAAGGACGACCCGTAAATGACTTCATACGCGATGAAGTTTTAGAGGCGGTGTCGGCAAATCCAAGCATCTCTGTGCGAGGAATAGAAGCTGATACGGGGATACCGAAGAGCACAGCACACAGTATTCTCCAAAAAGAAGAATATCATCCGTACCACGTACAGCGAGTGCAAAGTCTTTTACCTCGAGACTATCCGAGCCGAGTCGCGTTTTGTGAAACAATCCTGCAAAAACATCGAGAAGACGAAAACTTTATCGACAAAATTTTGTGGTCAGATGAATCTACATTTAAGAAGGAAAAAAGTCCGGTTCAAAGTGAACATGTGGACCGGTATTCTCTGTGGGAATATTATTGGTCCATTTGAGATGCCCGAGAATTTGACTGGCGAATCATATTTAAATTTTCTTCAAAATGATTTGCCAAACTTACTAGAAGAGACCCCACCAGATATGTGGTTCCAACACGACGGCTGTCCAGCACATTTTCGCGTATCCGTTAGAGAGTTTTTGGACGAGCAATACCCGAACAGGTGGATTGGGCGATCAGGAACAATCCCGTGGCCAGCCCGCTCACCTGACTTAAATCCGCTGGATTTTTTTTTCTGGGGAACTATGAAGAAGCTCGTTTATGCGAAGCCCATTAATGACATCGCTGACCTTCGTGAGAAGATAACACAAGCAGTGCAGGTGATACGTCAAAAAAGTTACTCGCGAAACATAAAGCGGTCCTTTTTAAGGAGAGTGAGAGCTTGTATTGCCGCGGGTGGTCAACATTTTGAACATTTATTGTAATAAAATATCTTTAAACTAACATTCTTTGCTTTTATTCTACTGGGAACCCATCTACCTGTGTGTATTTCCTTCTTGCTCACTCTTGGAACCGAAGTAAATAATAGTAGTAACATAACAGTTTCTAAGATAAGAAAGGGTCCGACAGTTACCGTTAGTAGGTAGGCACTTCGTAAAAATTGGGTTGTTGAGTAAAAATATTATCAAAATTTTTTTTTTCAAATTAATGTGTAAGTATTATACCTTTTTAAAAAGAGGAATAAACGCGTCAAAATTTGACGTCACTTGCCATACTATTTTGGTACATTTTTTTTACACTACAGTCGGTCAAAGTTGCGAAATTCAATAGTTTTCCATATCACCTTTAGTTAAAATAATATTTTATTTTAAAATGGTACAATAAGTACTTTATTTTTACATTCTATTTAGACACAGCAATACCCTAGATTACAAAACCTCCAAGAAATATCGAAATTATCAGCATTAGCAGTCACAGCATTCAAAAGTATGTCACAGGGTGCTCATTTCCCCTTTTTTTTTGAAATCAGTATAATTCTGTAAGTACATGGGGTGGATTTTTTAAAATATTTTTCTGAGTACTGTTAGAACTTGGGGCATCGTGGGAATCCAGTTGGACGCCAGGTTCTTGGACACCCTGTATATCATATAATTTAAATAAAATATAAACAAATATATACAAATAAATATATAGACGCCTACATATCTATATACATACATACATAAGTAACATATTACTGTTGAGATGGAAAAGATAAACTGTAAAGGAACTTCTATCTCTTTTGTTGGACCAGTTTGAATGGTGTCCATTAAAGTCACCTAATATCATGGACTTTCTTTTTTCAATAGAAAATAAGTAATTCCATACTTGAGTGTTGGTCACTAACTCTAGTGGACAATAAACTACAATTAATTGCTCTAATTGACTACAATTATACAATTTGACATGAATTAGTTCAAGTCCTGTACTATTATTTTGCACTTCAACAAGTTGGGCCTGAATAGATTTGTGAGTAATAATCGCAACCCTTCCATATGGAACATCCCTATCCTGAAGAAAAATATTATAGTTATTAATATATAAAAGGGAATCTGGTTCAAGCTATGTTTCACTTACCGCAGCTAAATGTGTTGTCATATTTTTGGATCAAAACCTATTCAAATAGTTTTAATTTGGGCTTAATACTGCGAGCGTTCCATTGTATGATGTGTAAATTTGTAACCTTATTATTGTGTCTATCCATTAACTGTAAACAAAGTTATGATCCAAGATAAGTCAGGTATAATGTTACCAAATAGTGAATTTAAAAATAATTTATTCTTTAATCTAATTTATATTTTAATCTAAAAATATTTGTAACCATTGTTTTAGCTTCGTTAATAGATTATGTTTTGCATTATTTATCAATTCTTTAATTTTGTCATATAAGCTCGAAAGTGTGGGTTTTCCATATCCGTCTTCCTTGGTAATATTGCAGGAGTTGAGATCACGTAGTACCGATGACCCAGGTTGCAGACTATCAGCAGAATCTTCGGAACTTGTTACAAATATATCTGTCGTCACATTTTTTATAAGGTGAAGAGGCACTTTCTTTTTCTTTTTGCTAGGTATTTGCGGCTTATTATAGAATGTGTTCTCTTCACTTGAATGTGTATTTTTTGACATATATGTCCGAGTATGATGGCGCGATGTCAGGTAGAGGTATGTTGTTGTCCGGCACAGAAACAGGTGTATTATTAACGATCTCGAATTGACACGAAGGCGTAGGAGGAACATATGCAGTCAAAGTTTTTTGTACGTACATTTAAACTCCGACATTATCTCCCTGATGCGTTTTTCTTTTTTATAGTTTGGGCACTCTTTTGATACTGATTTATGTTTGCTTGTACAATTGATACACTTAAGAGTATTTCCATCACAGTCTTTGTGTCCTTTCATACCACATGACACACAAGATGGTTTCGACGCGGGACATGATTTGTGAGAATGACCGAAACGCCAGCATTTGGAGCACTGACTGGGTATATGCATGTCGACACACTAAATCAAAAATCTAACAGATAAATTTATGATGGTAAACAAGAACCTTTAAATCCTATCCTGATAGATTCACTCGGAGTCCATCCGTCTTAATTTTTTCTATTTAGGTGTTTGGTGCTCACGACTGTATTATCTGACTTGATGTGCTTTAAAAGATCGGTCTCTGCGAGCTCTAGATCGATATCTTTTATAATGTCGTACGATTAACCGACTTTCCAAGTTTTTTGTCGACGCCACCCGAGGTCATCGAATGTAGGCCATGATATTAACTTTACAGCATGGTTTTCATCGTTAAAGGAGATAATTATTTTAAATGGATTGATGTGCCGATTTAACTTTTGTAATATCGTTTATTTTGTGTTGGTTTAGCAGTTTTGCCAGTGCAAATTGTTTGTAAACTTTTCTTTAGAATAGATGCAGACTTAAATGGCTAGTCCCTCGGTTCTGATACTGTCGTGACTTATGGATTTCCTTCTACTGTTATTCGAGACTTCTGTCTAGCACTCTTCAGTGTCTTCATTTTGGGTACGTTTATTTATATGTGTTGGGTCATTTATAGATTCTTGATAATCATTCAAAACATAAGTATCATTGTTAGGTGAATCGATTTTATTCTGAAAGCTATCGCTATCCATTCAGAATAAGGTTCATAATAACTAATAGCATAAGATCACATACACGCAAATAACGCAACAAAATAGGCGACCGAGCGAGCCACGCGGGCTTGAGCCAATAACAAACCGGTTACTTGCTTACCGAATTTATTAAATTATACGCATTTAAGTAGAATGTGTATAATTAGCACGAGATGTGATTAAAGACTGACTTGTGATAATTGTCTATTATTGCTAAATGATTAGGAAAAATAATACATAATCAGGTATATGCTACGTTGAAGACTTCGTTTAATGATTTCCAGCGTGGGTTCGTTAGGGAGAGATCTATTGTATCAAACCTAGTAATTTTTGATGATTTGTTACTGAAGATATGAGCCAGGGGCAACAGGTCGATGTCGTTTGCATTGATTACAGCAAATGTTTTGACAGAATTGATCATTACAAAGAAGGAGATCTTTATACTTAAGAGCGTTGCTCTTGTCGGTGGAGTATACGCCATCATTCTCGATTTTCGGTCAATACCTTGACCTTCTTATAAGACATGACCTTCGCCTTTTCTTTTAATTGATCTTAATACCCTTCTGGGTCTGCCTCTTCCTGTCTTTCCTTCTACTTTTCTTTCTATGATGTTTTTTATAAAGTCATCATGTCTTATATGATGGCCAAACATCTTTCCTCTTCTGTTCTCAATTGTCTTCAAAATGTTGCGTTCTTTTTGGACAAGGCTCAGTACTTCTACGTTGCTTTTCTTTTCTGTCCAGCTGATTCTTTCCATGCGCCTCCAGCACCACATTTCCAAAGCTTCCAGTCTTTCCCGGTTTAGTTGGGTCATTGTCCATGTTTCGCTTCCGTATAGAGCAATGCTCTGGAGCATATTTCTATTGTAGTTTCTTAATTTTTGTAGAGCTTGTAAATGATTCATCTATCTCTGTAATCTAATCCTAGGTTTTTTAGTGTGCCCATCATCTTTTTCCAGCTCACTTTATCAAACGCTTTTTCTAGATCTATAAATGCTATGTGTGTATCCTTGCCTAAATTTATTCTTCTGTTACTAAGCGACGATGGCCTCACGCGTACTCTTTTCTCTTCTGAATCCATATTTGTCTTTACTAATGTTATGCTATAGGTCTTATTCTATAATGTATAATGCTAATTAATATTTTTGAAGCGTGTGAAATGAGACTAAGAGTTGTATGTCCGTCATATTTGTAGGTGATTCGTTTTTTTTTGACAGCATCACTGTTTTTATGGTTTAAAAATCATTGGAGATACTGCTTATCATATACATAAATTGGATTAATTTAAATATTTAATTTAAAATATTTCATCAATAAGCGGGTCACAAGCTGCTTATTTTATTAATTCGATGTTTAATTGATCTACTCCTACTGCTTTTTTATTTTTTATGTTTTGCAAATCTTTATCAAACTCCTCTCGGAGAATAAGGGGCCCTAGATTATCATTGTCTACAAGGTTTTCGTCTTCCAAATCATTTTCATTAAGTCCTCTCCATCGTATAGTGATTCTATATAGGTTTTCCATCTTTGAACTATTTATTTTTCATCTAGTAACATTTTGCCGTTACCGTCCAAAATGGCTGTGCTTCTTGTCATATGTTTAATGTGTAATTTATTTATTATATTAGTCACAATGTGGCATGCGAAATGTTTTACATTTTAAAATAATTCTAATTATTGCATAGGTATGATTATTTAATTAAATTAGTGACATTGTTATTTAAAATATCAAATTATTTAATGTAGAAACTCCTTCAGGGAATAGTATGACTTTTCTAGTAGCCATGCCTTTAGGTGTTACTTAAAACGATAAAGAGTCTTTAAAACATTCTGGATCTTTGTTATATATAGTTATGCACATACAGTAACAATTATTTTTATACATTGTAGTTTCCCGGAATGGACTCTAGAACTAACCTATGAGGATGCCTAGTGTTTCTCGGATACTTATCCATGGCCTTGGTGAAAAGGTGTGGGTAGGTTTTAACAAAAACAGAAATCTCAAGAATATGCTGTATGCATATGGTCAGAGGAAGTATGCCTAATGTTTTAAAATGTTGTTTGCATGATTCGTCTGGAGCAATACCGACAATGGCTCTTACACATCTCTTTTAGACAGAGAGTAGTCTGTATTGTTGAGGTTTTCCTAAGTCTGCTCAAGACATATACAAATTTATTAATTTTATTACAAGTGACACTAATATACGATTTTCAGTCAATGTGTTTTTCAGTACAGGCAGATCGTTTACTTTGGAATTTGATAAAATTAGTTTTCTGCAAGTTAACTGTCAAGTTATTTGATTAAAGCCATTGTGTCACCAAAATGGTCACCCTATTTACTTCGTCATTAATATCAGTAAAATTATTGCATGTCCTAAATAATGTCAATGTCGTTTGCAAATAAAATACATTTATTTTCGTTATATTAGGTAGGTCATTAATATATAGTAGAAATAACAATACCACCTTGGGGTACCCCAAAGCTGTTTACTCTGTATGGTGAGCTACTAGTTGTTAATGTTATATTATTATCTTCGAGTGATATGTCCACTCTTTGCAGTCGATCCGTAAGATATGATTCTAACCATGATAAGGCAAGTTCTCGGATTCCATATTGCTCTAATTTCTGCAACAAGATTTTGTGCGATACAAAGTCAAATGCCCATGTCATGTCAATGTTTATTTTTTCTTTTTGGAAATCTTATTTGACTTTATAATTGCTGCATTGACATCTTTAGTAATTGAATTTTATTTTGTAATAAGCTGCATTGACATGTTTAATTCTTAAATTTATTTGTATTTACTATTAGTAATTGGCAGCTATTAATTCTGCATGTTTTCATATTTATGCTAAAGTGAATTTAATATGTTGTATTGTTTTAATAGAAGTGATTCAAAGGTATTAGTTAAGCATGTTTTCAAATTTAGTGATCTGCCAAATTAATTTTAAATTATTGTAAGCCTAATTGGCAGAACATAGTTGTTCATTACCATTACTGTAAACATCTTATATATATACCTATGTTTCACAATAAAGAATATTTGATTTGATTTGAAAAAATATGACTATTGTGTGTAAGGTTTCGTCTATATTCGTTAAGATATTATGTACTAAGATATATGCTCCTAAGGAAGTTGATTTTCCTATTTGGAAGCCGTTTTGTTCAGGCTTAATTATATTAAATTTATTTATAAATGACGACAGACGAAGGAGCATAGCATTCTCAAATTTTTTTGCCAATGTTGGAATCAATGTAGTACGTCTATAGTTGCATATGTTCGTCCTATATCCTTTTTTTAGAATAGGTCTATAATCAATTTATTAATGATTCGGTGAAGGTTCCCTGTTCAAATGAAAGATTTATTAAGTGAGTAATACTTGGTGCAATAGCTCATCTCTTGAGAATCACTGTTGAAATACCATCATAACCAACAGCATTGCTAATGTTTAAAATCACAATTATTTTTTGTACTTCTGAAACACTCAGGGGTTCTATAAACATACTATTTTGTAGAGAGATTTTATTGGTGTTTTCAAGAGATTTTTGTACGTTAGTTAGTTCAATATAGTAGTTATTAAACTAGCATGCTATTTTATTTGGATCTCTTATTCTCTCTATCTCTTACTCTTATCTTATTAGCTGATTTCAGACTTCAATTTTTGAAATGGAATTATCTGATAAGTGCCTTTCATCCTTATCTTTTATTACAGCCCAAGCGGACTTACACTTATTTTGTGATTCGTTTATGAGTGTATGGTTACAGAGTTTCTGAGACTTGGACATACATTGCTTTAGCATGTTAGAATATATACGATAATTTGATTTATTATGTGTAGATTTATCCATATAGTATTTATAACGTAGAATCCTTTTTGTGTTGTAACTATGTCGAATACCTTTTGTTATCCGTTTAGGAGTTATCTTTGAAAGGTAAGTTTATGCCTAAGAATAGGAAAACATAAATTATAAAATAATATCAACTCATTATAGAAAATGTTAAATGATTTATCTATGTCTTTTTCAAGATAAATATCGCTAAAACTAATGTTTGCTATGCAGTTACAAAACTTATTTATGTTAATAGTGTCATAATCTCGCCAAGTAATAAATAAAATATCGAGTTGCTTAGGTATTGTTTTACTAGTAGACTTATTATTTGAGCGGTATCGTGGTCAGAAAGTCCTAGGCTTAATACTTCGCTGTAATCTTTCAAAGACTTACTGCCAGTAATGTGATCTATACATGAGTTGTTTCTAGCTGGCTGATTGATATAAAATGTCAAAATAAAATTATTTACTATATCAATTCAATATTGCACTATTTTCCCGGTTTCAGGGTGTTTATGTTTATGTCACCAGCTAAAGTTAACCTCTAACCTTTTCTAAACGATTTAATAAGTAAAGCTTCTATCTTTGTAAGAAACATATTAATATCTGACTTCGGCGTGCGATAGATACACACTATTAATAATTTATATGAACTTACTTCGACGCCACAACATTCAGAATTTTTGGATTTCACGCTTCTTTCAGTGTAAATACAGACCCCACCTCTAGATTTATCTCTGCAGTAGGAGGATGTTAGAATGAAACCATTTAACCAATATGTTAGTATGTATACAATTACGTACCTAACACTGTACTTAGCCTTGCGGCATGCAATCATTAATATAAAACTAATGTGATTTGTTATAATATGTATTAAATTTTATCTCGTAAAAATCGTCAACAGTGTAATAACATTTTTGCAGCAAGATTTGCTTTAAGTTTTCCTTCACAATTTTTACTTTTTGTTCTTCAGGAAGTGACTTAGGCAAACGATTATAGATTCTGGGCGCCATGCAAAATATACTTTGATTGAAATACGCCGTTGTGTTAGGCAGAACACTTATTTTTAAATTATGTCTTCTACTTTTTAATTTTCAAACATATATAAATTCTTTTTACAAACAATATGGTTTCCAAAATATGTACACATGGTAGAGTAAGAATGTTTGGCATAATGAAAAAGGGTCGACAACTATCTGTTGGTTTAATTTTACAGATAGCTCTTACACATTTCTTTTGGGCTACAAATGCGTGATACACATCTGCTGAATTCCCCTAGAAAGTAATACCGTAGCGTATGATTGGAGCCACGTATACATGATAGGCGGTCAATAGCGTGGGTTCAGTTACTCTTTTTTTCCAGTATATAAAGAGCATACGAGTACTGGTTTAATTTTGTACATAAACTATCAATATGGCTCTTCCAGTTAAGACCATCATCAATATTTATTCCTAAAAATTTTGTAGTTTGTACCTTTGTAATATTTATGCTTTCGTAATGTATATCTAAATTATGAATTTAAATATTCTATTTTTGAAAATCAATACATATTTTTGAAATATTAGTTTAGTTTTGTATGTTTATTTTAAGGTAATGCTCCTATTCAAAGTATTATTAATATTATGTTCTACCATTAGCTTGTTATTGCCTTTAAATAGAATAGTGCTATCATCCGCAAATAGTATCGATTCATGGCCTATCACTTTGGGGAAGTCATTAATATAGATTACGAATAGTAGTGGTCCCAATACGGTTCCTTGCGGAACGCCGAATGTAACGTTATGCTGGTCGGAATAGTAATTCACAATATTTTTATTAATGGAGCATAACCTAGAGATTCGAATAAACTGTTTTCTACCACTAATAAACTCATACGAGTTTATTATATTGAGTACATTTCCTCTATAGGCACTAATTTTATTAAGCAGCGTTTAATGATGGACATCTTATCTTATCTTGTGTGGGGCCCAGTCAGTCCAGACCGGCGACACTTCGACCCAGTGGGATCTTTTGTGTTGACTTCCCCAATAACGACTGCCATAGATGTTCATGGCAGCCGGGACCGACGGCTTAACGTGCTCTCCGAGGCACGGAGCAGGCGATAATTGTCAATCAATACGCACATAATTTCGAAAAGTCATATAACTTCCGAAAGTCAGAGGTGCGCGACGTGGGTTCGAACCCGAGACCCTCCGCATTGCAGTCTGTTGGTCTCCCCACTGAGCTATCGCTGCTACTGATGATGGACATAATCGAAAGCTTTGGATAATTCCATATAAAAAGCAGAGGCCTGCTTCTTATTATCTATTTCCGTCATCACAGTTCGAAGAAATTTGAAAATTGCTATATTTATATCCATGTTCTTTCGAAATCCTGTTTGTCAACCAGTAAGTGTTTTGTTTCAAAATAATTATACAAACAATTGTGTATTACTTTCTCAAATATTTTGGATATGACCGTAACTAAAGCTACATGTCTGTAACAAGACATGTTATGTCTATTATCCATTTTAAAAAGTGGTTTTATCATTGTTACTTTAAGCTTTGTCGAAAACGCGCCATGAACAATGCATAAATTGATTATATGTCTCAGTACAAAAGATAACTTGATGGCAACATGCTTTATAATTTTAACAGATATATCATCATAGCCGAACTGGCTGTTCATTAATTTTAGATTCATGATTATTTTGTATATATCGCTAGGCATTGATGGAGGCATAAATAATGAATTTAAGGTACTACTGTTATGATTTTGTAAGGAGTTTGGGTATAGTTTGGTTACCTGATTAATATAGTAATTATTAAATGAATTAGCTGTGTCGGATCATTGATAACATTCCCATTTACAACAACATGCTGGATATATTCTTTAGGGACGTTAAATTTGTTGTTGTTTATGGCAGACAAAGTGGCTTCACATTTATTTATTGACCTATTTATGAAATTAGAAGATATTGCCGTGTGGTGTCCGGCGTTAGAATAGCACCACCCCCTACCAAAGGACAAAGGTGTCGTAAGAGTCGACTGAAGTCCATGGGCGTAAATTTTCGACCTTACGCTCTTACAGGGGAGATGGGCCTCTAAGCATCGGTTTGCAACCCATCTAGGAGAAGGAAAACTCCGAAATTCAACCCGGAATGGAGTCTCCGATAGGCGCAAGTAGAGTTCAACTCGAAATTAGCGGCAGACCCCTGCAGCCAACCTGGCTCCACATGTATTGGCTTGCCTTTCCTGTGGGATCAGCCAGCAAGGCCGAGAGGGTAATGCAGGTCCTGGGCAACACTGCGTTTCCTTAACCCCGTCCCAGGCGGTGTTATGTCTGTGGAGAGGTCACTCCACCCATGTAAGTTCTTTTGCGTGGTCAACAACACGGAAAGTGGCAGTTACCAGTTATAAGTCTACACATATGGGCGTAAGTGTGGACGCTAGGGGTCACTTTCGACAGTGGGAGGGCCCATCGAAGGTCCAATGTTCGGTTACCGCCCGCTTCAAGCCGGGCAGCCCCTGGTCAGTAAGGTATCGTTCCGTCCCGGCGCTGGTCTGCTCCTTTAGGGTGTAGGGAGCACTAGCTTTTGGCTAGATGGCTGGTACCGTTATTTATAACACCTACTGATAAAAGAAAGCAGTGCAAAACTTCGCGCCCCCAATCCATGCGCATTGCAACATGGAATGTCCGTACTATGAGGACAGGCCTCCCGAATACCTGTGGAGGCTCACAAGTATGCAGCACGCAAGACCTGCGCAAAACTGCTGTAATCGGTGTAGAATTAAATAAATTAAACATCTCGGTTTGTGCCTTGCAAGAAACCAGACTACCCGACGAAGGTTCACTGCGCGAGTCCCTATACACATTTTTCTGGAAAGGAAAAGACTCTACTGATGTTCGCGAGCATGGAGTTGGTTTTGCGGTCCGAAACGACATTTTATCCGCCATTGAGAGCCCTCGCGGGATTTCGGAGCGCATAATGGTCTTAAGGCTCAATAGCAGTTGTGGGTTTGTTTCCCTTATCTCTGCCTACGCTCCGACTCTAACATCTTCGGACGAGTCTAAAGATCGTTTTTACATTCAACTAGCCGAGACAGTTAAAAATGTCAGCAGTGGCGATCACCTCTATATTTTAGGTGACTTCAACGCTCGTGTCGGTCGGGATCATTCCGCTTGGCCAAGTTGTATTGGTTACCATGGAGTTGGCAACATGAACGACAACGGCCAACGCTTACTAGAGTTTTGCTCGGAGCACGGGTTATGTGTAACCAATACATATTTCAAGGGCAAAATGACCCGTAAAGTTTCCTGGAAACACCCGCGATCCGGCCATTGGCATCAACTAGATGTAGTACTTTCCAGAACTAAGGATCTCCGTGAAATTCTTCATACACGTACCTTCCATAGCGCCGATTGCGACACCGACCACTCTCTTGTGGCAGCGCGCGTGGCTATCACTCACAAGAAGATTTATTCGTCCAAAATGCCAGGTAGAAGAAAGATAAACCTTTCTAATATCAGGAACGACGAGAAAGTCCGAAAATTTGAGCGTATGGCTACCGCAGAACTTGATGCCTGGGACGCTAATACATCTATAAGCGTCGAGTGGAACAACGTCAAAAAACTACTGACTGATTGCGCCAGTGACGTTTTCGGTCAACTGAAAACAAAGTCACAGGACTGGTTCGCAGAAAATGCTGAACACCTACAACCTTTGCTGGACTCAAAGCGTAATGCTGCTCTAAGGCACCGCATCTCTCCCTGTCTAGAGACCGACAAGGCTCTTCGAGCGAGCAAAGCAGCTCTACAACGAAGTGCCCGATATTTTGCGAACTTATACTGGTCGAGTCTCGGTAATGCAATTCAAATGTGTGCAGACAGAGGAGACATTAGTGGCGTTTACGAGGGTATCAAACGGGCTCTAGGACCTGTTATTAAGAAGACGGCCCCTCTAAAGGACGCAAACGGTGCTATCATCACAGATAGCCAAAAACAGCTCGATCGTTGGGTCGAGCACTACACAGGTCTCTACTCACGTCCTATATACCTACAACCAGAGGCTGCTCAATGCATGCCCAAACTGGATGTATTGAGTGAGCTAGATGACCCACCGTCTGTAGAGGAATTCATCAAGGCTGTTAAACAGCTTAAACGCGGCAAGAATCCCGGCGGTGATGGCACCCAAGCCGAAATAATAAAGCTCCAGTGCATGAGACCGATACTGCATAATCTACTTTGTAAGTGCTGGGAAGCGGGAGAAGTGCCACAGGACATGCGTGATGCTAACATCGTCACATTATACAAAGGGAAAGGAGATCGCGGCGATTGTAACTGTTACCGTGGCATTTCTCTTTTGAGTATAGTTGGCAAGCTTTTCGGCCGAGTCGTTCTGTCTAGACTCCAAAAACTTGCAGATCGCGTATATCCTGAGGCACAGTGTGGATTCCGTTCCCAGCGGTCCACAGTGGATATGATTTTTACGCTTCGTCAGTTACAAGAGAAGTGTAGAGAGCAAAAGACTCCTCTGCTTGTGGCGTTTGTTGACCTTAACAAGGCCTTCGACACGGTCAGCAGGGAGGGTCTGTACTCGGCACTGGAGAGCATTGGATGCCCTCCTAAAGTCCTGAGCCTCGTCAAATCATTTCACGAGGATATGAAAGGTGCGGTAGTGTACAACGGTAGCACATCTGAGCCGTTTGACGTTTGCAGAGGAGTACGCCAAGGTTGCGTTTTGGCTCCTACCCTGTTTGGAATATTCTTCTCTCTTATACTGCGCACAGATTTTGGTAACGCCAAACAGGGTATTCACTTATATACGAGGACAGACGGAAAGTTATTCAACATCTCCCTCCTCAAATCTAAGAGAAACCGAGAGGACCTTTTCATCGACAGTCTCCTTTTTGCCGATGACGCAGCCTTTGTAGCTAATTCCGCAATAGAGCTTCAATCAATGGTGGACAAATTTTCTCAGGCATGTTCTCTGTTTGCCATGTCTATTAATACAAAAAAGACAGTTGTGCTGGCACAAGGCACAACTGTGGCTCCATCAATAACTCTAAATGGCACGCTGTTGGAGGTAGTTGACAGGTTTTGCTACCTAGGGTCGACCGTGTCGAATAATCTCTCGCTTAACGCAGAGATCGACGTTCGTATCGGCAGAGCGGCGACCATGTTCGGGAAGCTTAGTGCAAGAGTATGGTATAATAATAAATTGACAAGAAAGACCAAGATGATCGTCTTTCAGGCTTCCATCTTAAGTATACTCTTGTACGGAGCTGAGACCTGGACGTCGTATGCAAAACAAGAACGTCGTATCAATTCTTTCTATATGCGTTGCCTCCGCAAGATTTTAGATATATCATGGCAAGACAGGGTCACCAACGAGAGGGTCCTAGAAATCGCACAGCTGCCTAGCTTGACCGCGCTTCTCAAACAGAGGCGACTGCGTTGGGTAGGGCACGTGCACAGGATGGAACCCTCCCGACTACCACGACGTGTTATGCTCGGTGCAGTAGCGAATGCAAAAAGAGACGTTGGGAGACCGTTGCTTCGCTTTAAGGACTGCGCCAAGCGAGACATGGCCGCTTTTAAAATTGACCACCGCGATTGGGAGAAGCTCGCTGAAAAGCGGACGGATTGGCGAAAACGTGTTTTGGAGGGTCGCAAATTTTGCGATGAGGCCTGGTTCGGAGCTCTTGCTGACAAAAGACAGAAACGCCATCAAGGTCGCTCGGCACCAACCACCACAAACTTCTCATGCCAGACCTGTGGTAGAGAATGTCGTTCTCGCATCGGTTTATTTAGCCACCAGAGACGATGTCTCTCAGATATAACGCCATAAATCGTCTGAAATAGACGCAAAGGCCAATATATATTTATGAAATTGTCATTTTGGACTTTCTGTGTAAGTTTGTGGCGACTCCGCATAGACGAAGAAGTTCAGCCTACATTCAACAGATGGCGATACAATCGCACTTCACATAACGTCGTACTATTCTGCATCGCACAAGTGAATTTTACACAGCGACTGAGTATATATACAAGCTCCCGACATCAACCGTCGGGCCGCGGCCCGCCAGGCACGATCAACCAGCCTGGTCGGAGGATTCTCCCTTTGTGTTGGAGGAACTTCACACCCTGTTCCTCCACAAGTTTAATGATACTGTTACGTGCTGGGCTCGACGGATAAGAATATAAAACAATATTACCGACTAAAACGTTTTATTCTCTCACACAATTAAATTTAAAACACAGCAAACACTATACTAGACCACTTTTCCACTGTAACTGCTTCAAACGCCGTAGTATTTTTCGCTTCCGTTCGCTTCGATGAATACTTGACCGCTTACGATTGTCAACTGACTCGGCGGTGCGCGTGCGCTCTATTTATACGCGGGTAAAGCGCTTCTGGAGTTTTCCAGAAAACGTCACACACGGCACGCAACAGCGCGATGATTTGAGAATGTGCCAGCGCTCTCTCCACTCGACTCGTACCGACAAATACGTAGTTCCGTAATATGTCAATAGATGGTGCTGTAATAAATTATTAGAAGGGACTCGGCAGTCCCTTCTAATAATTTCTAATAGTCTTCCCCACAGTGCCGTCAGATGGCACTAGCCGTAACAATACGATTCAGTCTTGATTTAAGATTTATATAACTTATCTTATTCTGTAAGATATTGCCACAAAATTCTTCTTTTTCTTTTACAGCAAAGTTATATCCTTTAGTAATCCACTTAGTTTTAGTTTTGGCGGAAATTTGTATCTTTACTACTGGAAAGCATAAGTAGTAAAAAATCTAAATAAGTTAAGACAAGGAACACCTGGACGCCGAGCTTCAACATGTCAAGCAAGTACTGCAAGACAACAAGCTCCAACAGCCGCGCCGCTGTCACAGATCCCGAGAAAAGCCAGCCACAGTCGAGCGCCAGCCTGCTATACTGCCTTATGTAAGGGGTGTCACTGACAAGATCGGCTATATCTTGAAGCGAGCTTCAATCAACACATACTACAAGCCGCCAACGAAGATAAGTCAATTTTTACCATCCGTCAAGTGCCAATTACCTTTACAAGATGCAGGGGTCTATAAAATAGATTGTGACTGCGGACTCTCATATATTGGTCAAACCAAGAGAAGCATAGGCACCCGCATAAAAGAACACATAGCTGTTGTAAAACACCAACGCTCGTTGAAGTCTGCTGTATGTGAACATGTACAACAGGGGACCAACCACTACCTGAGATTTGACAAACCACAAATTCTCGCTAAAGAACACCGATTCCTACCCAGGATCCTTCGCGAGGCTATTGAAATCAAAAAACATCCCAATTTCAATAGAGAAGATGGTTGGAATGTACCACCAGCTTGGGATCAAGTAATTCAAATAGTGAAACCCAAGAAGAAGCAAACCACAGCAAGACTTCATGATACTTTGAGCTCATTCTGCGTAAATAGAAACACCAAAGAAATTAAATTATGTTCGGGTACTTTGAAATAACTACACTGGAACATTGAGACAACTACCATCTTAGTCTCCCCGTGACCATGGCTGCTGAAAAGCAACCGAAACGTCGGGGAAAGTGTAAACCTAAATACAAATAGTTTTAATAGTTTTAATAATTTCATTAGCTTATAAATTAGTAAAATTCAATAGTAGTAGTAGTAGTGTAAAAGTTTTCAAAATTATGTAATAGGTAAGTGTTAAATAAACAACGCGATAAAATCCGTATATAGTAGTTTAATTTCAAAGTTATAAAAATTTGTAGGGGAAATATTAGGGTCCTCACTTACAAATACATCTTGAAAACTAAGGATATTTATGCACTGATTAATTAACTGATATTTTTTGCATGATAATCACGCTTCTCAATGAACCAGTACTCAAGTTAATTTTTATGTTTTAAAGGGATTTGAAATAACTAAGCGGTATGGTCTGATACGGCTAACTCAAGAACCTCATGTTTACTGTTACGTACATTATATAGAAAGTTATCAATGCATGTGCCACTGTCCAATCTTGTGGGTACTTTAAAGGCTATTTTGAGACCAGAACAATTCAAAATATACTTAAAATGAGTTGATTCATAGTATTTTTGGAGAAGATTAATGTTAAAATCCCCCGACATTATTAATTTCTTTTTCCTTTAGGCAAATTGAGTCAGCAGTGAATTAAGAAATACATAAAAAAAATCATAATATTCCATGTTGTTTTTAGGTACATACATATTATGTTCAGTTTATGGTCAGGAAGTCGAATCCCTGCGCATTCGATAATATTTTCTTTGCAAGGTTTACTTATTTCTTTCAAGGGACTAAATAATAGCGATTTATGGACTAATTATACATGAACCTCCTCTACGTGTTCTTCTACAGAAAATAGACCCAATTTTTTAGTTCGGTATATTTAATAACTCTTTGTCTTTATTTAATAAGTTATGCTCAGTGATACATAGTAGTCAAACTTGTTTTCTATCCTCTTCAAGTGAATAAGGTAAGTAGGTCTGATTTATTCAATAACCCATTAATGTTTTGATGCATTATGCTAAATTTATCTGTGTTGAAAAAGGTCCCCTTGTTCATTAGACAAATCATTTCCACTCTGACCACAAGCATACAAGTATTCCATACAGGTCTGTGTACCTATTGAATTATAAGATTTACATTATTTATAGCAGTATTATTGATATCTGGTTGTTTACATTGTATGAAGTGACTATACTTATATAAATAATCATTTCTTAACACTTCTATAGGCAAATACCCTGCCACAAAAGCAGGCAAACGACTATAATGTGGTATTCTCGTACTGAACCTCCTGTCTATGTAAGAAACATTTACAAACTTAGAACATAAT
This sequence comes from Catocala nupta, assembly GCA_963675205.1. NCBI lineage: Eukaryota > Metazoa > Arthropoda > Insecta > Lepidoptera > Erebidae > Catocala > Catocala nupta. Next base: position 30,301,261 of record OY776093.1, read on the forward strand.
AACTACAGCTCATTATTCAATTTTGTTTCATTAAGATACTTATTGATAGGGACTTTACAAAAGAATACATTAGTATGCCTAGTTATACATAGGAAATTACTCAGACAAATTTAAAAAATGCATGGGTTCTACATGCCGCCCAAAACTATGACATCATCTCTCTAGGTAGTAGAGCCAAGCTGGTTACAGCAAGAATGGGCCGGCTCGACCGGGGAAGTACTATCCTCTCACAGAAAATCCACGTGAAACAGCAGTGTTTCACTGCTGTGTTTCGTTCGGTGAATGAGAATGCCGGAGGCCTAAGCATGAGGTGACGATTCTCGCAGCTTACGAGGGACCTGCAGAGTATCCGTAGAGTCATTGTGTGGGTGGCGCGAGTCGACCCGGCGGCCAGGGAGAGCCGTAGAAACGGTGCTCTGCTGGCCGCCCGCGGTATAGTCCAGAGGCAAAACCGAGTCTAACCAACTTTGTTCGTCGTGCCGGATGGTGACCGGAGGGTGGATCCCGGCGACCACTTTCGAGGACTTTTCCCGGAGGGTACGGCGGTCCTTCCGTCCGTCGGATCGGCTATCGCCATACCACACAGCAATATGACGAAACTTGCTCTGCGCTTTGCCCTATTTTGCTGCGAGAATACCCGCCTCTTTTTTTTTATCACGCTTTCCCTTCCTTTCACTCTATGGCAGTACGAACAGAGCAATGTCGTTCAACAGCAGCCAATCGCCGTAACCCCACCGCTGCTTCCTCTTCCTGTGTCGTGGAGTTCATTTACATCAGAGGACTCCAAGTTAACCTTAATGCCGTCCATCACCACCTGGAGACGGCTCGGCCGGCAATGCTTTTTCTAACGGAGACACAAATACGCCGTCCTGCAGACACGACCTACCTGCAATATCCCGGCTACGTGCTAGTGGAGTGTTTCCTCGCGAAAGCCGGGGTATGCTTGTTTGTTAGGGCGGATATTTGCTGTCGCCGTCTACACTGCCTAGAGGACCCTTCCTTCTCTGTCCTTTGGGTACACGTAGATCATGGCTCTTTCAGCCAAATCTACATGTGTCTCTACCGATCCTATTTAGGAGACGCTGAGACAACTCGACTCTTTGATTACTTGAGTCAGGCGGCAGACGACGCACAGGAGCAGTTTCCGAACGCTGATTTGGTGTTCTTGGGAGATTTCAATGTCCACCGTGAGACCTAGTTGGGTTCTCCCAGAACAGACCACGCGGGACGAGCTGCCCATGCATTCGCTCTCACGTATGACTTGTCTAAACTGGTACTCCAGCCCACCTGGATACCGTAAATTGCAGGTCAGACGCCCTCTCTGCTCGATCTGCTGCTGACGAGTTACCCGAACCGGTACAGTGTGTCGATTCGTGATCCCCTGGGCACCTAAGATCACTGTCTGGTTTGTGCCACAACTGTTGTTGTTACGCTCCCACGACCCGAGAAGGCAAGACGACGACTATGGCACTACTCGTCAGCGGACTGCGATGGGATGCGGGAGCACTTCGCATCGATCCCTTGGGCTCCACGCTGCTTTGAGAACAGGGATTCATCAGAGAGCGCTACTGCTGTCGCTGGTGAAATCATCCTGGGTATGGAATATCCTGGGTTCGGTCGTGGCTGCGTTGATGCTGTTGAACGCAAACAGACAGCGTTCCGCGCTTGGACCAGGGCTTGCGTTCTCCACAACTCTAACGTGGATCACCTGAAGATAGCGTTCAACCAAGCCACAAAGGTCTGCAAGACGGCATACTTAAGAACGGATGCCCAGCGCGTCGCACGGTTCGGCCAGGAACTCGTGGCGCATCCTACAGTCGTAGCTATTGGCGCCTGGCCAAAGCCGTGCAATCCAACTTCTGCCAGACCTCGCTGCTCCCTCTGAGATATCCGAATGGATCACTGGCTCATCGGCCGCAGGAGAAAGCAGATCTGCTTGCAAATCTCTTTGCGACCAACTCCCGAATCGATGACTGTGTTTGCAGCCATCTAACATTGCCAACTGCGGTTCGCAGCCATCTAACATTGCCAACTGCGGCTACACCATGCCTGATATACGTATCAGGCAACGTGACGTTCGTTACTGTATACTCTCGCGATACTGTAGTCTCTCGATGTTCGGAAAGCCAGTGGACCTGACGGCATCCCAGCTGTGGTCCTCAAAAAATGTGCAGCGGAGTTGTCTCCCACACTTACGCGCCTATATCGGACGTCTTACGCCGCAGGCACTGTGCCTGAGGCTTGGAGGGAGGCGAATGTTCTACCGATTCCCAAAAAGGGGGACCGTTCCGAGCCAGACAACTATCGACCCACAGCTATCACCTCGGTGCTCTTCAAGGTGTTCGAGCGGATTATAAACATCCAAATTATCCGCTACCTGGAGGATCACTCGTTGATCAATGATCGCCAATACGGCTTTTGGGCTAAACGATCAACGGGTGATCTTCTAGCGTTCGTCACGCACCTCTGGGGTGAGGCTATTGACAAGCACGGCGAGTCTTTGGCTGTCAGCCTAGACATAGCCAAAGCTTTCGATAGAGTCTGCCACCGGTCTCTTCTTTCCAAGCTTCCGGCCTATGACTTGCCCCTTCAACTGTGCACCTGGATCGCAAGTTACCTGCAGAAGCGTCGTATACGGATCCGTTGCGACGGTCGCGCTTCCAAATTTATGCAGGTCAATACAGGAGTGCCTCAGGGGACCGTCTTATCCCTTACGCTCTTTCTTCTGCATATCAATGATATGTTAAATCTCGGCAATATACATTGTTATGCGGACGACAGTACCGTGCATGGGCGATATATCGGACGTCCTAGGTCCAAACAGGCTCAGGTTGAGGGAAAAGGCAGGATCTTGTCGTTGAACTTGACCAGACCTTGGACCGCATCTCTGAATGGGGTGCCAAGAACTTGGTCCAGTTCAATGCCAAGAAGACCCAGGCATGCGCGTTCTAAACAAAAAAGCCTCCGTTCCATCCCCTCCCTTCTCTGAAAAACACTCCACTGTTGATACGTGACAGCCTCTCCATCTTAGGTATGGATCTTTGCCATTCCCTTAATACCAAAACCTACATCGAGAGCGTCATTAAGCAAGCTTCGCGAAAACTCGGAGCTCTGAACAGGGTGAGGCGGTTCTTCGCACCTGGGGAGCTGTGCCTATTGTATAAGGCATAAGTGCGCCCTTGCGTGGAGTACTGTTCTCATCTTTGTGATGGCTCCACGCAGTACTTGCTAGACGCTCTTGAAAGGTTACAGCGGCGGGCTGTCCGTATCATCGGAGATCCAGAGGTCACGAGTTCACTGGAATCTCTGCAACTCCGTAGGGACATTGCCTCATTGACATGTTTCTACAGAATATACCACGGGGAGTGCTCTGAAGAGTTATTCCACCTTATCCCGCCCTCCCCTTTCCTATCCAGAACAACGCGTGTTGGGCTCAGATGCCATCCTTACACGGTGGAGTTCACTAGAGTGCGTACTAACAAGTTTGGGTCCTCATAACTCTGCGAACGATCAAGGCATGGTATTCTCTGCCAAGGCACGTGTTTCCTTCTTCCTTCAATCCTGGGTCCTTTAAGCGGGGCATAAAAAATCACCTTCTCAGGCCGTCAAAGTAGAGACCTCAACATCGCCTCGGCTGCTATGAGGACGAGGTGGAGGCCTTAGACCACACGGCTGCTTACCATCAGGCGGAGTGTGGGCATATAGAAGAGCAAAAAAAAAAAAATGAGGAGCTTATACAGTTGCGTTCCGAAGCCAAGACATCTTGTAGTGGTGCTCCCGATTTCCAGAAGCATGTTACCTAGAACTTTTCTCCTACCAGACATTGCAGGGTGCGTTGTAGAGGAAGGACGAAATCGTCCTTGGTCATCAGCAATAATAATAATTTTATTTTTACTGTCTGACTTTTCTACGTATTTAGGATCTGTTTTATTCACCCTTCTTTTTGATGGCTGTACTTTGCGAAGCAGTTTGACAGTGGGCTCTTACAAATTTGTTTAAGAGTACCTATTTCTTTAGATAATTGTACAATTTATATTTTAAGATCAGCACTTTCTAGTATTACATTCTCTAATTCCGTTTGCGTACTCTGTAAATTACACTTTAAATAGTCTATTTCGCTCTTAATTTCTTCACGACAAATCGATAGGTTGATACATCAAAGCTTCGGCCCATAAATATTTCGTCTGAGAGCGAGGAATTTATCGAGATACTCATGTCTTCCAAAGATTTTGATTTGGCCATCCGCTTCCTTAATGTTACGTTATTGCTCAATTCCTCCATTTTACAATGTAGAATGAAATTGACTTATATTTAGTTCAGCTATCAGTCGCTAGATATAACCGTGGCAGTAGTTGTATGATACAACTTTAAATATTTTTCATAACGTTTTGATATGTATTTTATAAGTTTTAATTATTTAGGTCTTTCATATGTTTATTGCTTTTAATAATTAGCACTGTATTGCCACGCACATTTATTGTTTATATTACTTGACTGTTTATATTGTTTCAAGGTTTTTATCCGCTGTTACACATTCCGTAGCAAGATTGTTATAAGTTTGTTAACATACATACATACATAAATTCACGCCTGTTTCCCAGAGGGGAAGGCAGAGACTACGGATTTCCATTTGCTACGATCCTGACACACTTCTCTGGCTTCATTCACTTTCATAACATTCCTCATACACGCTCGCTGGTAGTGTGAAAGCACAAACAAGTTTGTTAACACTTGTTATAATAAGTCAATAACAATACCACATCAAGTTCACAGTTCTTACACTTATAATTCTATTCACATATAGTCACATAAATAACTTTATTGTTCGAATTATAGGAATTTAATTACGGCGGCGATGTAAACAAAGCGAGTGTTGCCTACTCTGATCAAATTATTGATGATGACATGAAAATATTTATGGCCATTTCGTCTTGTAAAGATTTCCAAGCATTGTAATCCGACTTGTCTTGTATTGATGATTATTGATTATTATATTATTGATTATTATTACTGGAAACAAGTTAGCTCTGAATCCATCAAAGTGCTCAGTTGTAACTTATACCAGGAAAAATAACATTATATCATATGAATATACACAAAAAGGTCAAACAATTCCCAATTGTTATAAGATGGTGTTCTGTACGACTCGAACCTTTTGATGAAAACATTGAAGTCATTATTAAATAAACTTCTAAAGCCCTTGGGTTTGTTATGCGAACGTCGATTTGTTTTAAATAAGCTAAAACGGCATGTCTAGTGGGCCGTGGCGACAGCGCGCGCGGCGCGGCGGCAGCACTACTCACTAGAGTGGGCGAGGCGCGAGTGCGAGCGCGATGGCTGACGGAGGACCACTCTACGTGACATGAAGAGTACCGCGGGGCCGCGAGGCCGCGAGTCACCACTATGACATGACACTTGCCACAATTTCTGCGACTTGGTTTACGTATTTTTCATAAACTACCCAATAATTTAATTAATTTATCTATACTTCAATTTAAAAGAGCCATTAAAATATAGCTAGTTTGGAAAGGTTATAATTCAGTCAACGCCTAGCTTTATTATAATAACAGGATTCAAAATGTTTTATTACATAAGTCAATTTAGTAATGGAGAGGTAGTTACATCATGATTACTTGTGATGTTATCTAGTACCTTACCGCTCACATTAATTGTTTTTGAAAATATAAAAAATAAATGCTTTGCACAACACTGGACTGCCTTTTCATTATTACATAGTGTAAGGGTATGCGTCTTCTACTGCCTATTATAGACTTTCAATAAATAATATTACTAAACCAATACGGTTTTCAAATTCAAGTAATTTTCTTGATATTATTAATTTATGATTGTTATTATTTTTAGATTTTATTGTCAATAATATTTGGTATAGGTAATGGCTGCAACACCTTGTTGATATGAGGTGTATGATACTGTAATTATAATAATTATTTAATTGGCAATTTAAAATAGTGTTCTTCTCCCTAGCCTTTATTATTCCCAAGTCACCTGGAGTCGGCTTTTCTGGTCTAACCGGATTTGACTGAATATCAGTTTTTACACCGAGTGGCTGCCACCTGACCTCCGCAACCCGAAGGTTAACGATACCCAAAGGCTAGACCAGTGTCAGGATATTATAGGGCACTGACTTACCAATAACGACTGCCATAGATGTTCATGGCAGCCGGGACCGACGGCTTAACGTGCTCTCCAAGGCATGGAGCAGGGGATAATTGTCAATCAATACGCACATAATTTTGAAAAGTCATATAACTTCCGAAAGTCAGAGGTGCGCGACGTGGGTTCGAACCCGAGGCAATTTAAAATAGTGGCCGTGGTTAATGTAGGTTTCTTCTTATAGGCTAAACCTTTTGCCTAAATCTAGCGACTAACATAAATGTAGCATCAGCCAGCATTTGTGGCCTAAAGGAGACCGACCACCTTGCATGGGACCCCGGCCTGAGCGTGAACAATTTTATATTGTAATAACAATATAAATTTTCAGTAGCCTGAACTAAGTAGAAAACATTATTCTATGAAGTTTAGTATCAAGTTCGTTAAATAATAAAATAAAACACAAAATAGCAAACACAAAATCACGTCCATATCCACTATACGAGCGATCAAACGCAAAGCGAATGACGGAAACAGAATTGACAGATAAGTCAAGTGTGACTAGAATATGAACATAAATTACCCCACACACTACAATTTTGTTATATTTTATCAAATATCATATCATTTGTACATTAATTATTATCGTCGAATTCAAAATGTGAATATAGTAAATAATGAAAAAAACATCAACGTATTTTCAAATTTCGTTAATATTTCTAAATGTGATTATTTAAACACTTTGTTTCGAATTTTGTCCTCTGTTTTTTTACTAGGCAACACAAACAAGTCATTTGGATTGTCTATTTCAGTTAAACATTTTAAACCAAATGAAAATATTTTAAAATCATTTTTATTATACGTCAATTTCATACGACAGGATAGTAACCAATATTTATTATATATTAAAGCAAAACTTTTAATATTTTATTTTGTTTATAAGACGATTGTCCACGTTCAAGCCGAATATGGACGGTTTCCTTTATAAATTATTTTTTGAATCAGCGACAAGTGATTAACGATAAAAAATTTGAATTATTCAAACCTTCAAGTAAATTGATAATTAAATATTAAAATGTTGATAAATATTCGAATGCTTGCACTTTAATACTCTGTTGATATTGATTAATTGCTTTGATATTGATGGATAATTTCATAAGATGGTAGTGTACAGCAAATGCGAATGACAATATCGCCATTAGATCGCCATCCACACACGGTATGAGGACATCCTACATAGCTACCAGGTAAAACACATGCAAAAGAAAAATGGTCACTGTCATCTGAGGCCATACCAGACATCGTCCAGTATATCGATCTCATCCGAGTAATCATTTGCGAATATTTGATTATGATTCGAATTACTCAGTGATAACGAACTAATCAACATTCACATAGTTCCAATAAATTAAATAAAGTAAATTCGTATAGTTCGTTCCTAACATTCCAAACTAACTTATTCATATAAAATGTATATGTGTGCCATTCGGTGACTTTTTAATTAAATTTATTTTCTCATGACATTACTTAATTAAATTAAATTATTTTGGTTATTACAATTGATATAGGGTTGACATTTTTATTAATAATAGTTATAAAAAATTATGAATACGTATGTAATGTAATGTATTTGAATTAATAATTAATTACTATAATTTCTTTTAATGGATTGTTTATTTAAATGTACTTAATATTTTTATACTCTTTTAAATTATTTTTCTATTATGTAATATTCAGACACGATTGTAATAAATTGTTAATGAATTAAATAAATAAATAAATAAATTCGGCACACTTTTACCGACTTTTTATTGAAGATATAGCGTAGGTCTATATTTTTACCACCTATACAATCATTGACTTATGTTTAGATATCTTGTGTAATAATAATAATAATTTATCTCGAAGAGAACTTTATAAACATTTGAACAACGGACATAAAGAACACCCTGACTCGGAACAAACATTTGTGGATCACACAAGTTTAGGCTGGTGTAGGAGCCGAACCTACAACAGTCGGCGAACTGGTAGTGGCGAGGCGATCAGTTAAACCATTACGCCATTCGCGCAGTCAATATCCCTATTATTTGGTTTTCAACAATCGATAGCTGGAACATGTGTACCCGCGTGCAGGAGCGTGCGCGCACCGCGGTCGCGCCGTGCGCGTGCAGTGCATCGGGCGGCGCGATGGCGTCGCGCACCAGGTCGATGGTCTGCCGCAGCGCCGTGGGCGCGGCCCAGCACGAGTCGCGCAGCTCGGCGCCCAGGCGCAGGCCCGGCAGCAGCGTGGGGTGCGCGTTGATGGCATCGAGCGCCAGCAGCGTCGCCTCCACGCGCTGGATGCCGTAGTGCTCGCGCACGGCGCCGCAGCGCGCGTCTGCTCGCGCCGCCGCGGGCGCGCCGTGCACGGCGAATAGCGCGCCGAACCGCACCGCGCCGCACACCACCGCGCGCGGCGCGCTGCTAGCCCCGCCCCCGCCGCTGGCGCGGCCCGCTGCCGCCACGGCCGCCACGCACGCCAGCAGCGCGGTGCGCACCGCCCGCGCGCCCTCGCGCCCGCACATCACTGCACCGCCGCACGCACCACGCGCCGCCCGCCTACCGATGCTGTACCGTGACCTGCGCACTAACTACATACTTAACCATCATCAAACGCGCAAGTGGCGATTCGTCCCATGCATACAGCCCTATGGATACTCACACCCCGTTCCTTCGCAGTTGAGTTCAGAATTTGCCTGAAGCTTGATTATATGAAGATTAAAGTATAATATGAATATACAAGGTGGCTATGACCGATGGGCATTAAAATGGACAGAGTATTCCATATGGGCTCAGTGTTAATTCAAAACGGTTAAAAACTCGATAAAGATAAAAATAGAAAATCACTTTTTCAAACAAATTAAAACAATTTAATACGCAAACACCATTTATAAACATTTACACTAACCTGCAGTCACCTGCATAACAAAACGGTAACGTCGCATTCTGTTGTCTTTCATTTTGCCGATGGCGGGCGGCGGAGCCACAGATGTTTCAAGTGTGTACGTAGCTAATACAGTTTTACGGGCACAACACAATTTTTAGTCAAAGATAACACAATATTTAGTATCTACATAATTATTACTAACTACACAAATCACCTCAAATCTTTAAATTTTCAATATGTCCACCATTCTCATTTACACACAACTGATATCGACGTAAGATATTATTTTGTAGTCTTACAATGAAGTTATTGTCCGCTACCAAGCTTTTTAATTTATTGAATGCTACAATTATTCTATTTCTAAGTTCGTCTATTGTATTTACATCCGTGGCGTACACTTCACCTTTCACGTACCCCCACAAAAAGAAATAAAAATAAATTAATAAATAAATAAATTTGCGTAATTTTGTAGGCGGAAATATTAATTATTTTAAGTTTTTTAGGCGGAGTAATTGTAAACACATTCATTGTTATGTTAAATGTATATTTTATATTTGTATTAAACAAAAAGTGTTGATTAAATCAACTTAACTTTGATCATCTGTTTTGGCACATTTCGCTTGGCGCAGTCTTAATAACTACCTACGAAACTTTTAAATTAAATTAGAATATATAGTAAATAACATAATATTAGATATATTATTATTTAATTGTATTCACTGTAATAATAATATAATAATAGTTAACATAGACAAGTTCAATCAAATACAAATGAATCCATATATTCATTTATAAATATCCATATCAACTTGTTATATTATGTAATATACTAATAACCCATATACATGTTAATATTACCTTCTAGTCAATTGGATTCTCTTTAGTATAGAAGTTCCACAGGCAAAGAATACTTGATGGTGTCCATAAGAGCATTTTCCAATTGCTGAACCAGCATAACAGTGTATATTATAAATAGTTATAGTCTATAGTTGGATTAAATAACATTCTTGATAAAGAGATCCTCTGCAGGTAGCTAAAAATAAAATAGTATAGATATATTAACCTGTTGATTGTTGAAATGCAGACATAATTGAAAACTTATTTTATCTGGCCACTAGTGTACCGCTGCGATTCAATAAAGACCTATAATATAATTATATTAATAACTGTTTAAATGGAATTTATCTATGAAAGAACAATAACAGCCTTGTATTGTATTCCTGAAGGAAATGACTTTAAAGGATCTAAGGATGTGCTGGGCTGCAGGTTAACAGCAAGCGGAGTCCAATAAATATTTCTATAAATTACAATAATGTATTTTTACTAATTACCTATCTTTCTTACAATGTCTAGTCACCATTCTAAAGACTTCATTTATATTTATAATATTCAGCCTTAAAATAATGTCATATTGACCATACAAGTTTTTAAATAATGATATTGCTATGAACAATAATAATGCCAAATTTGCAATCAAAATTATGTTAAGTATTTGTAATAATGTACAAAATAAATAAAACATTAGATACTTCTTCCTACATTGGTTACATCCACTAATCTTTATATTTATTTCAAGAATATGTAATATAGCCCATATCAGTAATATACAATAGACAAATTAATAAATAATCTGAGTACTTACGGCTGAAAGATTCAGACGAGAAAGATATTTATAACAATCCTCGCTTGATTGGCTTGAAGACAAGACAGTTCACGCAGCAACATGGTATAAATACTATCTATTTACACTGCACTGATCTAGCTGCACTCCACCTTTAGTAAATGTGTTCTACAGTCCATGGTCTCATGAATGTTCTATACACACACAGACCGACACCGCCACCATACACAGAACCGCCGCAGATACAATATGACTTTATGTTCAACGAATTTATATTCGTCAACAAATCCTACTAAACTGACACAAACTGTAATGACTAATGACTTACGAGCAGATGTATACAATAATGATCCCACAAAAGTCCATAAAACACAACATTTATGATATACCTAGGTAGATAATACGTAATATTAAAACGGAAAGTTCAAAAAGATTTTCGCGGTAAATAAGTTTGGTATGTGTTGTGTGTTGACATAAAACTTGCAACATAGTGTTGCCAATAATGATTTTAAATTATTCATTATTCATTATTATTGCGTAATTTAGTACACAACTATTACATATAATAATGATACATAATAAGAATTCACTATATAAAAATAAATACAATATTTTGATAAACCTGTCAAATATCATGAATGAACCGCTAAGAAAAAAAATAACTTTTCGCGACTTATAGTATATATAGTCTACAATTTATCATTGGTCTATGAGAAATGTATGTATTTTTTAATATGTTAGTTTATAGCAGTCCATTTTTTACATAACATTTTTATAAGTAAAAACAGATTTAATTTCATTCACGAAGCTATTTTATGGTTAACGAACGAATTTAAAAATTCTGTTGTTTTCATGGTAAGTATATGCTTATTACTTCGTTCGCAATTCGTGTCGGCACGTCATTGCGTAAAAACATTTTTACGGTAGACCCGCAGGTCCTTGTAGGCGATATAAATATCGACATAAGTCCAGACAGTAAAGACCCACACAGACATTGATTAAGCTGGTAATAACAATAAAGCACTATGGAAGGCTAATAAAACAATAACAAACACAGATAAATTCAATACGGGGAGTATTAGAATGATGAGTCTTAGAATTATTACAAATAACGACTGACCTTCAAAAATCAATAAATCAAGTCTGTAATTATTTCAGCAATGTAGGTACAAACTTAGCCAATAATATAAAACTTCCACTTCTCAATCCCCAACATCGCTGTCCACTATAACCACTACTACACATAGCCCACCGAATTCAATAGTAGTTAGTTTTCGGAGTCGGAAGTCAAAAGTATCATCCTTCAACTTCGTCTTGATTGTGCCATGGGATGGGATGGTATCTCGTCTCGGATCCTGAAGGAATCTCGACGAGTATTAATCCCCCCTATAATACATTATATGCAATCTGGCACTAACTACTGGTGTCTTCCCTGTAGCATTTAAAAAGGCTGTTATCCACCCAATCTACAAGAATGGGGACAGAGCCTGTGTCAGTAATTATAGACCTATTGCCATACTATCAGCTTTGTCTAAGGTTCTTGAAAAGATAATGAACAACGCCCTAAAAAAATATCTTAGTACTTCAACATTTTGGCTGCAAATCAGTATGGGTTCCGATAAGGCATCTCAACTGAAGACGCTGTGCTCGATCTAACAAGTACAGTAAGCAAAAATCTTAACGCAAACACCAAGCGCTTGTGCATATTTTTACAGCTATATTTTTTTTAGAAACTGTCTTTATCCCTATCCTTCTAGCTAAGCTAAAAAATATTGGCGTTCGTGGTTTACCACTTAAAATATTTGAAGACTACCTAACAGACCGGAGACAAGCGGTGAAGATGAAGGATCATATAAGTGAGGAACTCACGGTCTCATACGGTGTTCCACAAGGGAGTGTACTGGGCCCTACGCTCTTCCAAATATACATTAATGTTCTCTGTACCATCTCCCTTCCTTACACCGACATCTTCACATACACAGATGACACCGCAATCCTAATCTCAGGACACAGTTGGCAAATAGTAAAGAAAAGAGAAGAACTTTCGCTTATGAAAGTGAAGCATTGGATAAACATAAACTTACTCACTCTTAACTTAACTAAAACTCTTTACAATCCCTTCTCTATCACAAAAATAAATAACCCACCTGAAAATTATTTCATCAAAGCTCACGTTTGCTCATCTCCAAATAGAAGAAGAAGAAAGAAGAAAATTATTTATTTTGGCACACAAGGGCACACGCAAAAAGGAATAAATTAAAAAAATTAAAGAAAAGAAAACAAAAGTATACAAAATAAAAATAAAAACAGAACAAAAATAAAACTAGAAAAATAAAACAAATACCAACATTATAATTTAAATTTCTGCTCACTGGCAACACCACACCTTCCGCTTATCTAATCGGAAACTACCTCCATTCGAGTCAGGGCCTACAATCTTCTAACTAAAAACCTGTCTGCACTATCAACTCAAGGTCAGGTACTTTAATCCAAAAGTTGCCATCAGAACGATACAGATGTCGCTATTAATATTATACAGACAAATTAAAAAGAATACTCAAACTCTTTATTGTTTTGTTCTTTAAGTGACAATATTATTTAATGGAGACTGGGGTTATACAACAGACAATGTTTACCCATATTTTCATAACAACCACGATAGTAGTTTTATTTACTATGGGTGCAGTAAAATACATAAAAATTTTTGATGATTAGATATTGTTAATGATATGATTATATTTAAAATGTATAAAAAAAAGAATTCACGGATATTATTTTTGTCGTTTATAAGAAATTTAAGATTATTTATGATTTTCAAGTGCAGGTAGTAATTTTCCTTTTTTTCTGTTCTGGTATTATTGAGTTTCAAATGTTGAGTCGTTACTCGTTGTCACTGACATTGCAGAAGAATTTCCTTCGTTTACCGTACGGTGCGATTCGTTGTTTTTCTGTATTTTGTGCTGATTCAAGATTATCCTTGTGTTGCTAAATGCTATGTTTGTTGAGTCGAGCCTCTGCTCCTCCGAACTAGTATTGTAACTATGCCAGTAATAGCTTGTTTAGTGACTGATTTGAGATAGAAACTCCAGTGAATTGTGTACTTGTTCGCGGCAACAAGTGCATAATCATGTCTTCTGAAAAGAAATGCTGTGCCTGGGTGTTCCGGGAGCTCAGGTATGCTTTAAGACACCTATTTGCATGCTTTAGTCTGCGGTTTTAAACATAACGCCACTGTTAGCAATTGTCCGAAGCCAACTTAAGAGGTTTTGCATTGTTTGTTCGTTATGAATGGATATTAACGTAATTTTTATCGATTTTCCGCCAAGGTTTATTAAGGATAAGGATAGTATTTTATTAAATTAATAAAACTTCAACGTACTTTTATTTACTGGTTCCAGTTGACTTTGGATAATATACAGTGTTGCTATGTATGAAATAACAATTAGGCAAATCGATATTCCTTTCTCCTTTTTTTATTTGAGTATCAGTGTTTCACTATATTGTTAGTATTACATACACAGATCAATGAATGCATAAAAATATAGACCACTTACACTATTTTTTAACCCATTTCAGTTATTTTTCCTAGATTGGAATCGATACTACCTGAGACTTATTTTATTTAATGGCAACTCAAAAATGATTTTGACAGTGTCAATTACTGTCAAACTACTCGACATTCGCTTGCTTGTGCACCGCTTGCTGCTCTCACGTTGTAAATACTTCTTGTACTGTGTGTTTTTATTGTGTACTGTGCTTTCTTGACGATTTTGGCGATATTTTATAGACTCTGGCGTATATTGCTTTCATGAACGACCCACGCATTCTCACGCCAGATATTGGTTTCTTGTTTATTAGACTGACAACGACTTGTTTTGACGGATTTCGATCACAATGCATACGCAACAAAATCGTATGATGACATCTCAGTGCAAAAACATATTTTTCCTATATTTTAGTTGACAGCTCTCTTGTTGGTAGGAAAGCGATCGAGCAATATTATTGTAATTGTGTAGTAGGTAAAAGAACTGCAGGTTGTTGTTGACATGTAATGGTCATAATATGGTGCCTTAGCTGGGCAAGGTTTCAACAAAACATAATAAAGCCTACACAGTTTTTAGATAATATTTTAATTATCTATGATGATAATGATTAGTTATTAATAAAGTGTAGAAAGCAACGAGTATTTTATTTATGCTCTCACTATCAAATGAGCCGATAATGATGATCATGATAAACTAAAGGTAGGTAGGTAGGTAGGTAGGTAGGTAGGTAGGTAGGTAGGTAGGTAGGTAGGTAGGTAGGTAGGTAGGTAGGTAGGTAGGTAGGTAGGTAGGTAGGTAGGTAGGTAGGTAGGTAGGTAGGTAGGTAGGTAGGTAGGTAGGTAGGTAGGTAGGTAGGTAGGTAGGTAGGTAGGTAGGTAGGTAGGTAGGTAGGTAGGTAGGTAGGTAGGTAGGTAGGTAGGTAGGTAGGTAGGTAGGTAGGTAGGTAGGTAGGTAGGTAGGTAGGTAGGTAGGTAGGTAGGTAGGTAGGTAGGTAGGTAGGTAGGTAGGTAGGTAGGTAGGTAGGTAGGTAGGTAGGTAGGTAGGTAGGTAGGTAGGTAGGTAGGTAGGTAGGTAGGTAGGTAGGTAGGTAGGTAGGTAGGTAGGTAGGTAGGTAGGTAGGTAGGTAGGTAGGTAGGTAGGTAGGTAGGTAGGTAGGTAGGTAGGTAGGTAGGTAGGTAGGTAGGTAGGTAGGTAGGTAGGTAGGTAGGTAGGTAGGTAGGTAGGTAGGTAGGTAGGTAGGTAGGTAGGTAGGTAGGTAGGTAGGTAGGTAGGTAGGTAGGTAGGTAGGTAGGTAGGTAGGTAGGTAGGTAGGTAGGTAGGTAGGTAGGTAGGTAGGTAGGTAGGTAGGTAGGTAGGTAGGTAGGTAGGTAGGTAGGTAGGTAGGTAGGTAGGTAGGTAGGTAGGTAGGTAGGTAGGTAGGTAGGTAGGTAGGTAGGTAGGTAGGTAGGTAGGTAGGTAGGTAGGTAGGTAGGTAGGTAGGTAGGTAGGTAGGTAGGTAGGTAGGTAGGTAGGTAGGTAGGTAGGTAGGTAGGTAGGTAGGTAGGTAGGTAGGTAGGTAGGTAGGTAGGTAGGTAGGTAGGTAGGTAGGTAGGTAGGTAGGTAGGTAGGTAGGTAGGTAGGTAGGTAGGTAGGTAGGTAGGTAGGTAGGTAGGTAGGTAGGTAGGTAGGTAGGTAGGTAGGTAGGTAGGTAGGTAGGTAGGTAGGTAGGTAGGTAGGTAGGTAGGTAGGTAGGTAGGTAGGTAGGTAGGTAGGTAGGTAGGTAGGTAGGTAGGTAGGTAGGTAGGTAGGTAGGTAGGTAGGTAGGTAGGTAGGTAGGTAGGTAGGTAGGTAGGTAGGTAGGTAGGTAGGTAGGTAGGTAGGTAGGTAGGTAGGT